>JAVQMF010000053.1:15007500-20007500 GCA_032878935.1 Erythrophleum fordii
AGGGTGGAGAATGGATGTAGTGAATCGAATGGGATGGATACGATGGATGAATCCTTCGTGCGAATGGAATGAATGGATTATTCACGTGCTCCCTTTACCTCATTCTCATGTGAATTCTTTATTGATTCCATGTGCTCAGCCATTGCCCATTCCAAATGCCCATAGCTTCTTCATGTGTATATAAGGTGGGCCCTATTATGAATATAATAATCCATATGAATTCTAGACGTAGCTCCATCGTCTTTCTTAGCTCCCAGCTTATGCTTCATGGTTTCATTTAGCATTTTTATTTTGCTGCTATCCAGACTTCAGCTCATTGGTTCATCTTACGTGATTTCTCTAGCTCCTTCTTCTGCATGTTGCATTTTGCTTGCTTGTTTCTATGTAGCTTCTCTTTCTTCTCTGCTTTGCCCAGACTTCACGTGTTTTTCTCCATGTAATTCCTCAACGTGAACTGCTCTTCAGGTGCTTCGTAATTACCCTCTACTTCCCATGTTTAGCTTGATGATCCAGCGCTTCATGTGTTTATCCCTAGGCTCGAGCATTCTGCTGCAGCTTCTTACTTCATTCCAATATCCTTCTTCTTCATTCATTCTATTCTGCTTCTGAACCTCCAGCTCATTCTCTATATTAGCTTCTCTCCTCTTTCTCTTCTGTACAACTTCTTCTTGCTTCGTGAACTTTCTCTCCCTTTCTCAAAGTACCAGAACCCGTGGCACTCCTTCAACCCAAGCCCCAGCTCTAGTATCTTTTAACCAGCAGTTTAACTTGCTTGCTTCGTGTCTCATGTTGTCTCTTGAACACATTGGCTCCTTCTTCTTTCACGTTTTGTGCTGCTACCCATGCTTTGTACCCTTAGCTTCTTGTAAGTGCTGCAGCTCATGGCTTCCACGTGTTCTACTTCTATGCAATCTCCTTCTCTTCACAGACCAGAACCCACAAATCAGTGGCTTGATCTGTTCTTCACTTCCCTCAACACGTTTCTTCTCTTCAGCTTCTTCATGATGTGTGAAGTTTAAAGCTCCTAACGTGAAATGTGCATAACTAAGATGGAGGATGATGATTGTGATGCCCTCTTTTTATTCTCTTATTTTTTTTAACCTTTATTTTCTAAGAAACTTGCATACTTGAAGCTCCATTTCTCCCTCAATTCAATTTCTCATTCAAGCTCTAATTTCCATTGAAAATCTGCACAAAAAGGATGGAAGAGATAAAATAAGAATATTCACAAAATTCTTTTAAAAAGATTTGTGCATTTAAAATCAATTATTTTGCCAATTAATTCATAAAGTGCAGAGAATGGCTACTAAAACAAAATTCCATCTAATTAAACCCTTAAAGCCATATTTGGAACTAAAATGTCTAAGATAAGGAGAATAAAATGTATAAAATATCATGCTTATTAGTGAGGCATGGTAAGGCCACCTTTGTCCTTCAGTCAAAGTGATCCAGACTTGCTATACGATTAGAATTTAAGTGTGACCTAATGCTCTCACTTTACAACAAAGGCCGATAGTAGACAACCATTTAAGAATAGGTAATGAAAGTAATCAAATCCATCATTAGCCAACTTACTCGGCAAGATACCAAATTCTAGTCTTGCCTCTATAGCAATTTACTTTCAAGGGGGGAGTAACGTTCTTAATGAGATCACAACCTTGCCCAAGAAAAATGCTTGCCTTAGCAAGGCTGCTCTTATAATTCTTTCTCGCTTAGGCTACAGGACTACATATTCTATAAAACCTTTACCTAGTGGTCAACGGAAGCTTGCCAAAACCTTTAAAGCCAAATGAATGTGCATGATCTTTTAGAAAGATAGATAAATATAGCCTTCCACTTATGGTAAATCATGGATCTACCAATTTCAAAATTGTTGAATGAGGAGAGAACAACATTAATTAACGAAGTTCTTACTTTTGATCTAAAAGGACAAGTATACGACACATTAAATGTCCTCCTCCCAAACTTAATAAATACAACATGTTGCAAAGGAAAAAACAAGCATTCAGAGTACAAGCTTTAAAGCCTTCATGAGTTAGACAAATGCAATCCACAAAAATAGTAGCTTATAGCCCTACATATATCACTAAAAATACAAGTCACTCTATGCATAGTTTGCTTTCAAAAATACTAATCACTTTATGCTTAGTGTAAAACAAACTTTCAAGCTGGTCATTTTGAGCATAATGTGCTAAAAAAAAAAAACCTAGTTGCTTTATGTACTATATGAAACATATTGGTCACTTTAAGCATAGCACAAGTGATGAACTCATAGCAATTGGTTGTTTAAGCATAGTATGCTTGCCTACTTGAAAAAAATAAAGCAAGAGTAGAAGACAACAAAAACAAAGTGTAAGAACTAAGAAGAATGAACAAGATTAATTTTTATTTATCATAAACTACTAAAATAGTATTAAATAGTAAGATCATATGACAGATACAATAAGAATGACTTGTACAGCTACAAGAAATGCCAAATAACTCCCTTTCAAAGCTATAAGTAATTTGAGGGGGAGAAAAACCCAATAAAGGAAGAAGATGCCAAGGTTGCCAATAGCCTATGGAATAGATGTAGTATGACCTTCTTCCTAATAGACATCCACAACTACATCAACTAGGATGTAGGTGGAGGGCAACCTTAGTACTTCTCCCCAAGAGACTAATTGTCTAATAAAATTATTGTAATGAGGGAAAGAAGTAATCAAGGAAGCCTTAATTGTTTGTATATTTAATTAAATAACCCACAGTCATTGAAGAATCTATTAGACATAGTACTAAAGGTATTGCCCTCATGTTCTTCTTCTTTAATCATAAAGAATAACCAATTACTAAAGATTTTCTTGCTACATAGTGCTAATAAGAGTTACAAAAATAGAAACAATATAGACCAAAAAGCTTTCACAACATACAAGAGACCAACCTCTTTTTTTTCTTGCATAGCAAAGTCTTTTAGCTTCAACCACCTTTTAAAGACAACGATCCATCCATAAAGTAATTCAAATTCCTTAGACATAAAACTTAAGGCCTAAAAAATAAATAAAAAGAATCGTGAAGAACAATTATTAATCCCTTAGAAATGATAAAGGGTATTTAATAGCAAAGATACACATTAACTCTCCAGAGAACATTTTAAGAAATTAACAATCTCATTAGAGAATAAATGTATAGGATAATCATCAAAATAGAAGTCCAACTTGCTAGACTAGCTATCATTGGGAAAACCAATAATATTGAAGCAAACCTTAGAAAACACATGTCCTTTGCACATATGGCCCACTTGAGGCATAAGAAAGTACTAACTCCAAGCCTTGTGACTAAGTGATGCCATGTGATAGTGATAACACAAGATAAGCTTATTCTTTAAGAAAAAGTCCAGATAGCCTTGATAGACAAGTTTTAGCAACTTAAGAAGATCAAAGGTCTATAAAACCTAAAAAAAAAAAAGCCCACATGGCGATCTAAAAGAAAATGGTCTATGTAACCTTAAGGAAAATGGTTTATAGCACCTCAAAGAAAATAGTCTATGCAACCTCATAAAAATGGCCTATGTGACCTTAAAGAAAATAGTTCATGAAATAGGTCTAGTGACCTCAACAAGATAGGTCCATATGATCCCAAAATTTTACATGACCTACTATAGGAGACGACTCATAAACGGAGTCCTTATGATGTAATAACCCTAATTCCTAATTACAGTGATTAGGCTTAAATGCATAATTAATTATCGTAAATCAAGGTCTAAAGTCATTACAATTAAGTAAAATAGGAAAAAGCATGGAAAAATTTAGACCTTGATATTATTAAGGTTATTAGCCAAACAATCAAAACCATTTGAGTCCATAAGTGATTCCAATTATCAATTGGAAGCCTTTGATTCATTTAACCATTGATTCCACCTCACAAAATCCTCTTTTAAGTGTTTCCAAGTCATTCCCTAACATTATCATGAGAAAATCCATGGTTTCTAAGTTAAACAAGAGTTTGGGAACTTTCGCTGCAACTTGGACCTTCCCTGCCATAGCTAAGTTGGTTACTGGAACTTGAAATCCAATTTTGGAGACTCCTATCTTGAATTGGTATATTCACACTGCGTCGTAAGTGGCTATTGGAGTTCAAAATAAAAAATACGAACCTTATACCAACTTAGGCCTTTCATGCCACAATGAAGATGCTCTTGGGAACCTACTATTCACACTTCTGTGTTGCAGCAAGTCTATATGGCGCCGCAACGAAAGAGCCTCCTGGAGCTCTCCAAGCTTGCCTCTAGAAGCGTGTTGAGATTCCCTTGCCATATGATGAGTTTGCTCTCTCTTACTCTCCTAGGTGAAATTTTAGTTTTGTGCCACAGTACTCCTAGCTTCTAGAAGGGCTTTGGCTACGACTTAGGTAGTGTTGGTTGCAGGTGAACTCCATTTTGCACTCAGGCTCTCATTTTCATGCTCTTTAATCAATTCCCACTAGTCTTAGATGAATTCTATGATCTTAATGGCTAACATACATGGTCTTCTAAATCTTTCAACTCCATATATCATGATTCATTAATCTTCATTATCTAAAGATCTTGGATTGAATTAAAGCCATTAAACTTAATTTTATATCAATTAATTCCCTTCCTATGACAGCAAAAGTGTTTCAACTACAACGTACATAGGGCTAAAGCTTAATAGTTACACAATATCAAGTTATTTAATAAGTATTAGTTAGATACAATCACAATGTTCAATTCTATTGTAATTATATTACATAGCCAATCTCTATACTTAGCAATTCACGATGCAATGCGGCAAATACATAAAAACTAGTATTCTCATTACACAAATCCAATTTGACAAGGTTTCTAAACCTAAGTGATACCAAACCATGCAATAGGCTTATAATAATTTCTTTTTGCCATTAAGATGTCTAGTCCCTAAAAATGTTAGCCCACAACCGAGGTGAGATGTACAACCTCAGTAACAAGAGGCAAATTCCATATATATATATATATATATATACAGATTAATCAACATAATGCATTTTCATGTCATTAAATACCAGAATCATCAATTCAATTAGCAAATGAACTAGTTGAGCTACTAGTGACTATTGTCCCATACCAGCAATCATATATAACATATTGAAGGCTAATAACATTGGGAAAAGCCCATCCATGGTGCCATTTCCTTTTTGAGCACAACTTGGGCTCAGTGCATTCAGGGGTTTGATTATAACTCGGCATTTGATTAAAGATGATGCATGGGTGGCAGCTGCACCACAACTCCACCAAAGACATGCTCATGGTCCACAACAGCAATAATTCAAATAGCTAACCAATCATTTAGCATTTCAAAATCTTACAAGTGCAGCAAATATCATATTAAAATGAGCATATACATGGAATTAGGAAATTAACCTCGGTTACCTCAATGAAGCGCAATTACTTTTTCTCTAGCTACTATTATAATTTAAATGTGCACTAGGCCTAAAATAAGTATAGTTATCATCATTTTGAGAACAAACTAGATGCCTAAAGCATTAAACTACTAATGACTTCCTAAAAGAGACTTACCTAGCCACTATAAGATTCCAAATTTGGATTTGGTTGTCCTTACACCAGTAACTTCAATATACCATTCCAAATTCTGGGCAAATTCACACAAAATCTATGCTTATGTTATAAATCAAACATAGAGGTCTTAAACAAGCAAAAATTACCTCGATCTATGAAGGAAATACTTACCTTATCACCTTCCTAGCCATTACCTTTGAAAATCTTCTATGAAAACACCAAAAACACATTTTAAATTTGGGTGTGGGTGAAAATGCTCTAAATGAAAAACCAATTAGGCCAAATCAAAGAGGAAGAGGAGATGATTAAGTTATATATAATTTACCTTAGCTGAATCTTGCTTTTAAAGGGGAAATGGAGCCAAATTGGTGATGGAAACCCTAACCTTTCTTCAAGATGAGAAAATAGGTTTTACCTCCACAGAACCAAGTACTTTGCTCTTAACTAATGAATGTGGTTGCTGAACCCTTAGGGTTTTTAATCAGGAATGGGCTGACCCATCAGCTTAAGGTCCATTTGGGCTCCTTCCTAGTTGTTGGGTTAATGCTAGGTGAGGTGGGTTGCAAAAACTCTTGGGGTTGAGAAGAAATATGCTAACTCAAAGGCCTAAAAATCCATTTGGGTTCTAGTTTAAGCTTATTAGGCCTCAAATAGAAAAGTTTATTAAGGTTTTAGGTTAACTTAAGGGTCTATGTTTCACTTAGACCTATATTCTAAGTTTTGGGCTTTAAAGAATTAGGTTAGGCCTATGCCAAATAGGTTCATTTAGTGCTAAGCCTCTTAATATGAGATTGGGTCATATTAACATGAAGTTGGACTTTCATAAGAACAAGACTAGGCTTCTAGTAATATTCTTGGAACATATAAATTAATCATTGGCCTAAATCATACTTAAATCCAAAATCATTATTTTACTTCCCTTAAAATTGTCCAATTAATAATTATTATGTTAAAATACTTAAATTTGCTATTTTCCTTAAGACTTCTATTTCCTCATAAATTTTCCTTATCTTAATAATTTCATAATTCCTAAATAATTACTATTAATTATTTTTGGGGTGTTACATACGACCTCAAGTCTACGTGATCCTTGTTGAAGATGGCCTATGTAGCCTTAACCATAAAAGCTCACACAACTTTAAGCTATGTAATCTCAGTGAATAAGAAAGCATAAAGAGCAACAGTATCAAGAAATAGCATAAATAAAATTGCAAATTAGTGTAAAAAGTTAAAAATAAAGTCCATAAGAAATTGCTAAAATTATAAAACATTGCACCTATGCAATGGACTTATTGTTAGGAAGGGAAGCAAATAGAAGTTCCATTACCAACCTTAGGATCTTATGCTAAATTTACGTTGGGATCCTTAAAAGAATCTGAAAAGGTCTTGGCTATAATTTTCAACTATATACCCTAACTTTCTAGACTTTAGATTCACTACTGACATTAATGAGACGTCTCTACTATGATGTCCTTTGACATAATAAGACTTATATCGAAAGCCTCCTTAACGTAATTGATGGCACCCTTAGCACCGGTAAGAAAAGCATAAGGAATTAATTGCGGAAGTGTTGCCTTTTAGCCTCTAAAAGTTTCAACTTCAGAGCATCCTTTGATACTTGACTTTCAAACTCAATAATGACCTTAGCCTTTTAGTGATAAGAGTGTCAAACTCTTATTTAACCTTTTCATTTGCAACCTAAAGGTAGGTTACCTTATTTGTCAAAGTGGTGCCTTCCTTTAAAGTATATGTGAATGAGACCTCAGTTTGAGTTAATTACTCTTGTAGCACCTTAATGGCTACCCCCATTTCTTACTGCTCACGAGCAATATTATCATTGCCTACCTAAAATGTAACATAAATCATAGTCTATAAGAATGGACTTAAGAGAGTCAAATGACAAAAAATACTATTAGCAACAAAAGGGAAAAAAGGTGCAACTATCATTCCTCTTAGCCCAATAGTTGAATTCAACACCACAACTTTCAAATGAGAAGAAGTTATTGTTCCAAAATCCCAAACTTTTAAAGGAAAACATTTGCCAATACTAGTACCACCTTCCTAAGCACTAATAACCACCCCTATAATAACATCATCCTTTGACAATTGGTACAATGTTGTTACTG
This sequence comes from Erythrophleum fordii, assembly GCA_032878935.1. Classification (NCBI taxonomy): domain Eukaryota; kingdom Viridiplantae; phylum Streptophyta; class Magnoliopsida; order Fabales; family Fabaceae; genus Erythrophleum; species Erythrophleum fordii. Next base: position 15,015,175 of record JAVQMF010000053.1, read on the forward strand.
GTTTGCAAAAAAGCAAAAATTGTCATATGCCCTGGTAGACTTAACTTTCTTAAGCTGATTAGCCAATAACTTTAATCCCCTTTCAGACAACTTCTCTATTTACTAATATGGCAAAGGAACACTTATATCCATCTTTTTTTTTTTCGGTCCTCTACTTATGACTCTTCAAAGTTAATGCACCTCTACCCTTGACCTGATCAAAAAGAATTAACTCTAAACTTTTTACTAAAGAACCTTGGCTTCCTTACAAAGTTGTTGACATGAATATGAGTCATAAAGAAGTAGAAAAAATGCGAACAACATCAATAATGAAAAGGTAACCTTAATTTCGACCTAAATTACACAACCATTTAAATTTTATGAAATCTTCAACAATCCTGCTTGAGATAAGTGCCCTGAGCTCAAAATCATTCAAGTAAAAAGTATTCACAAAAGAGATAAGATAGTCAAGGGAACAAACAAACAAGCAGTATAACAAAGTTCAGCGTGCCAAAGGAAAGTCAACCTCATGAAGGGGCTTGAATAAATTATCTTACAATTCTACAACCCTCATAAGGCTTAGCTTGCAAGATATTAATAGACAACAGTCTATCAACGTATAAAGAATATCACTGGATCTTGCAAGTAGAGGAGTCTCATTGATGAATCATTTGACAATGTCAAACTCTTATTTCAACATAATGAACTCCCTTATACCTTTTTTCTTTCATAAATCAACTTAGAGGCTAAGAAGACCGAATTGAATTCATTTTACCTTGGATCATACATTTTCTACTAAAAGAAAGCATCCTTCCATATCTTTAGAATCTTATTCATCCTCTTCTTAAAACCATCACTATAATCTTTTTGAGGGGAGAAGTAATGTTGCCTCTTCCAAACACAAGAAAGGAAAGTATAATTGAAGAGCTTCAATAAAGGCTTCACCTCAGCCAATCAGTAAACTAAGCAAAGTCCTAATACTTTCTTCAAAGTTAGGGAAAAAAGCTTTAATAAATATAGGTCATAATACTTCATAATGGCTAGCAATGGCCTCGGCATACGGAAACAAAGCTAAATAATTGCATAATGCACATATGTGTAAGATGTAAAATCATTTAACAACTTATTAAAGGCACTACTTCCTTTAGGAATAGACATAACAAATGCTAAGGAAAGATGTATGCCTTGCCTAACTCAATAGTGTGCCTACAAAATATCTATAAATCACTCTTTCGATAAAGATTTTGAGCTTATAACCTCAATAAAACCCGTAGTGACATAAAGAAAGAGAAAAAGGCCAAGAGGAAAAGTAATAAAAAAATCAAGGTATGCAACTTAAATTACAATCATAAGTAAATAAAGTATAAAGACTATCACCTTTACTCATGTCTCAGTGCGACAATAGTACAAAAGATAATATCCTTAACGTTATGCTAAAAGCCTAGCTTTTGGTGAGTTATAACTGCCTTAGTCACATTAGCCACAAATTCATTGTCATAAGCATCATTCTTGCTTACCTTAGCATTTGCTTTCCACTTGGCCTTAATCTTACCTTATTTAAGGGGCACAACCTTGTACCTTACCTTATCCTTAATCTTTGGCTCAACTTTAGCTAAAATAGTAGGCCTTAGCTCGATCTTAATTTCAACTTGTAGATTACCTTACATCTTAACCATCTCTATAAGTCTTTCTCAGCTTAATGATCTCAGTGTCTAAGGTTGTTATACTCTCACCATTTGCTTTTTAATAAGAGCTAAAAGCAAAATGAGCACTTAGTGTCAATGAAGGTGGCATAATATCATCATCATCATCATTGTCATTATTTTCTGGCAACTTAATAGTCGAACCTTTACCTTTACAAATCCACTCCTTGTCACCAAAAGCCATAAACACTATTATAGTATGAACAATACCTTGCCCAGGCTCTACATAAGAATGGTTAATTATTTTAGTTGGGTTATTAGAAGTTCTTAGTCTGCCCACCTTTTTAGACAAGATAGCTTGTTCATGTCCTCTTATGAGCTACACAAGGTAACAACATATTAGCTTGCGAACAATGCAAAGTGGGTACAAAGTCAAAAGATGAGCCAGTCAATATGCAAAATAGCTAGCAGAAAGATGCTTTTACATTATGACCCTAATCCTTGATAGGACTAAGCTAAAGTCATAAAAATAAAAGGAATGCCATTAATGGTAAACCTACAAGAAAACTTCACCAAAAGCATGTGCTTACCACCTAAATTAATCTCTGGAAAGTCTCTAAGATCCATTATTGTAGCCTTACTAGCACACTCTTTAACAATAGGCAAGTTGTCATAATTGGCCAAACTTTAGAGATACCTAAGATTAAAACAAAAAACCCCTTCAACATCAATTGGAAACCAGTTACCAAAAAGAAGAAACAATGCAAAAGAAGGCTTTACCATTATAAGCCTACATAAGGCAATAAAAGCCAAAATCTTCCTCACTATTAATGAAAGAAACTGACTTAACAACACTTCTATGAAAAGAAACAATACCCCAAAAATCAAAATCCAACAAAAATTGCAAACCTCCATGAAAGAATTCTTTGAAAATAGCAATTATTGTAGTGTTAATCTTAGTATTGAAGACATTATAGCCGCCAAAAGGAGCAACTAAAAGGAATCTTGGAGGAACTTTATAATTCTTCCTTAGCTACCTTATATCAAAATCAATAAGTTCACTTCTTGATTCCTTCAAATGGGGAACATAGGAAGGTCCCTTCTTCTTACCTTGATTTCATCATGAGGTCACCAATAATACAAAATTACAATAATAAACAAAGCAAAGAGGACATTAAGAAAGTTAGGGAAGAAAAAGGAGTGAAATGGTTAGTAAATGTCCAAGAGATAACCCACTTTAAGTACATACAAAGGCAACAATGATTTAAGGCATGGTTCCTCAGCATGGACACATGGCAAACACCTCAAACATAGCATTGAAAAAAAAAACTAGGAAAGAAAAGGGAAGTGTCATATCATGATAAATTACATAAAAATCTCATGCCATATCTCTCTTTTAGCAACAATTATTCAAATTAACACTTTTGGTAGTAGAAATAATATTCATTAAAAGCCTTAATAATTCAATTGTGCCTAAACAAAATTTTCATCATTTTATTCTATATTTTCATAAAAAACAAGTTTATTAGGCTTAAAATATCACAAAAAGAAGCATGAAACTCATGGGTCACATCATATGCTCATTTTCACAATTTTAACACATAATAAGAGTCAAACTTTGAAAAATTATAACTTGAGTTACACAATTTTGATTTGTGCAAACTCGGTGGCTGCAGAAATCTTATCATGAGAACTATCTACTGTAAAAATTTTAGATTAAAACAAGTTTATTTGGTCCCCTAAAACCTATGAAAATAGAAATAGAACCATATGAATAGTTAACCAAAAAAATCTGCAAAAAATAGCCAATTTTGAAAATTGATAATAAATTTTACAGAGCTTCAAAAATTGTATTCTTTTACTCTGTGGAAAGCTCTAGATGTGTTCTAAATTTTTGTCAAATTTTAGCCCAAATTTCATCCATTTGGTCTATTATTGGTTTATGGATTTTTTTTACTTAAAAAGTACAAAATTTGGTTCCAAAAGGTTTAATTTGAGTCGTATTATGCCATGTCTCCATTTGAGCATAATTTAAATGGCAAATACAACATATATGGCTGGTCCAATATGTCTAAAAAACTATACAACTCAAAATGACTTCTCTACTTACCATTATACACATGTAAATTCAAGAACTCAAAGGATCATCGAATGACACATTTTCATTATTTACATCCAAAAATGATTTGTATATCATAGTCTCATACTTTTAAGTGTATGGGAATTTTCATATGTCAAAATATACATATACATCATTATGTGTATAAGAATATGCATGAAAACTCAACATAGTGTCAAAATGGTCCTTCATAGACTCATTGCTCACCATCTCTACTTCCTTGAGAGTTACCTAGACATGGTTATGAAAAATAAGGAAAAGAATGAGATTCAAAGAATTTCATTAGCTAATTCAACATTCAAGCATATATATATAAGGTTCACTTAAATGTAAGGATGTAAGCATGCATGTCATACAACCATAAATCATTTAAAAAATGCATTAGGGATCCTATAGCTCTTTCAAGAGCAACATTAAATTTTAGAGACTTTTGATCTAGTCTTATCCAACAATTTGAAACTTTTAGTTTAGCCTCACCCTCCTTTAAAGACTTTTGACTTATCCTCACTTACAAATGAGACTTTTAGCTTAGTCTCACTCATATTTAGGGACTTTTGACTTCACCTCACCCATTTTAAGGGACTTTTGGCACAACCTTACATATTCAAGAGCTAAAACAATTTCAAATGCAATCAAATACCATGCTATTATATATAGTCATCAAATAATCAACATTACACATAATTTGCATACAATACATACAAGCAATCTAAGACACTCAAGCAACCAAGCATACATATACAAAAATGAAGGAAAAGCTAACTTTTCCTATTAGCCCTCTTTGGTTTCTTTGCCCTCTTCTAAGGCTCTACCCCTACACTTGAATAAAATCTCACTTGCTTGGCCTAAACATATCAAATGAATCACAAAATTAATAATGGAACCATCCTTATGCATGCTTAAGCCTTACATATACAAGTTAGAGTGTTATGTACAATTGTCTTTGTAACTACTTATTGAAGAAACTTTTATAATTCAACTTCTTGTCTCCAAAACCTCACTTAACATGAGTTATATGACTTTATTAGAACTCATTAAAACCATCATAAACTTGATTTAAGGAACCTAACACCAAGTTGCTTATTTAAACATAATTAAACATAATTAAACGTTAAATTTTTACTTTTTAATATAAGACTTCTAAATTCAAATCAATGATTCTCTTAGTGTTTATAATTCATATCTATATCATTTATAACTTTAGAATCATTGAAAACTCCTCCTAGATACTGTAATATCCTATAATTTAAAAATCTAAAAAAATTTCTAAAGAGTGAAATGAATTATTTATAAGGGGTCACATGCCTAGAGAAGGCCAGTATGCATTCCAAAAAATTGAAATGAGAACCATTTAGTTAATGATTGAGGACCCTTGATTTGCAACACTCGATTTTCGTAAAAACAATGGAAACGGGCTAGATATAAAAGAGAGTCCTCTAAAATGAATCTGTTAAGGCCAAATAAAATTAGGATAAAATTTTAAATATTATAAAATGAGGAACCAAGACTTAAAGTTCCTAGAAACTAGAGCAGAAATGGCTAAAAAAAATCCCAATGAAATGCAGTAGTGTAACATCTGATTTTTTGAAAACGAGAGAAAATGTGAGAAATGTAACATACAATTTCTCCGTAAACGAACAAAACTCATCGGATACAAAAGGGAATCCCCTGAAATGAGATAGTTAAGGTCCCAAGGAATTTAGAAAGCATTTTAGACTCCTAAAAATGAGAATCTCAGGCTTAGACGGAACAAAAAATAGAATTAGAATGAAGAAACAATTTCTTACGAAAAGCTTACGAAATGTAATGGCATTTTCATAATTTTGAGCAAATTTTGGAATTCACACAGGAGGGATTTTTAAATGAAATTTTTGAGTTCTTCGGGGTTTTCAGAGGCCCTGAAAACCATGAAAAGTCTTGGGATAGTTAAAACCCCTCTGGCGAATATTTTTTAATGTCAGTTGACCCAAACTTTGACTGATTCATTCGGGAAGATTTTAGCTCCAATTTGAGTGATTCCAAAGATATTTTACTAAATTGGAAACCTAAATTTCATAATGGAAAAGATGATTCTCAAAAAAGAGATAAAATGAAGGAGAAACGAAAATGCCAAAAACAAAGGGTAAAATTAAAACTTTTGAGAAAGTGGAAGCTTCTTGAGCACACTTTAAGTTTCTTATTTCTTCTCCTCTCCATTTGCACGACCCATTCTACCCAAAAATCAGAAAAAACACCAGCTCTCTTAGGCACACCATGGAGGAGAAGAAAGGAGGAGAAAAAGTAAGGAAAAGGTAAGGAATTTCATGGTTTTTCATGCTTTCTCCTTTCTAAACCTCTCCTTCTCCATATTCCTTTCTTTCCTATGATTATAATGAAGTTTATAAATCTGATTCAAGGGAGATATTCAAGGGAAAGTTCAAATTTGAAGAGAGGAGTTTGGAGAAATCAAGATTCAAGCCAAACTAAGCAAGGAAACAAGGTAAAAATGCATCTTATGATTGATACCTTTCATCCCACTCCTTCTCCATTTCAACCTGCACTAGGAACCCTAAGAGAATTTGATTTCCAAGCCCAAAGAAGCATGAATCTTAGGTATTTGATGGAGAAGAACAAGAATATGCAAAGAAAACAACAAAATAACCATTAGATTTCAAGATGCAAAATCTAGGGTTTCAAGTGTACCTTCCAATTTTTGACTTTATATAATGCTTCCTAAGTTTAATTAAGAGTATAAATGAGTTCTTGAGACACCTAAGATGCTCCCCACAGGCTTCCTCCTTCAAGAAAACTAAGCAAACTCCATGAAGGCCATTAAGCTCTATAGCCTCGGCCTAAAGAGGTTCTCATAGCTAGGGAGAGTTTTAAATTTTTCTAAAGCCATTCCTTGAGTCATATTTGATGAGTGACAATGAAAGGAGGCCTTGGAAAAAATTTAGAACTTATAGAAAGTGATTTGGTGTCTTAGATTTCATATTATGACCTAAAGAAGTAACATAGTGCTAGGCCTTTTGATTTGATGATGTGATGACTCCAAGAGGCTTAAAAGGAGTCAAGAATCATATTTGAAAGAAAAGAATGAGGCCTAGAAAGTATTTGAGAGGTGTTGCTTCATTAGGTACATTTATGGACCATAATGGAACTTATAGATTAATCTAGCATCTAAGCAAATTGTATGGTCTTAGAGATTGTTTCATGAACTTAATTAGCTCCCATAATTTGTATTTAGGCCACGAGAAACTATCTCCACCAATTTGTGGGTGTGTGGCCAAAAGAGGAGGCTTGGAAGCTAAGGAAAAAGTGTGTATTTGTATACAAGGTAGCTCTCTCCATCTTCTTTTATACATGGATGTGTGTTTAGCTTGTTTTAGAATATGTGTATGTGTATTTTCAAGCTTTGAAAAGTATGCTAGCATGCCTTCATATGCCATGATGCTTGATGCCATGTATATTTTCAATTGATTACATGATGTTTGTATGAGTTTGCTTGAGTGTGGAGAGACCAAGAACTCTTCCCTTTGGTGAGGATGAGCCAACAACTCATGAGCTTGGTTGAGACAAAGTAAAGAGTCTCCCAAAAGCAAAGTGGGCTCCCAAGAGTATGGTTGAGTCTAAAGCTCTTAAAGAATGGGTGAGGCAAGTCCAAAATCTATGAGGAGAAGTGTGAGGCCAATCTAAGCACTTAGTGAGTTCTTGAATGTCTTGTATGATTGATTCACATGCCAAGTTTGTTTTTAAAATGTCCATGACTTCTATTTCCTCCATGCATGTATTTGAAAAGCTTACTTTGCACATATTATGTATGATTGAATGGGAGATGAGCTATTGAGATTCTTTGAATCTCATTCCCTCCTCTCCAATGATCTCACATGCTAGGTGAACTAAATGGATATGCCAATGGGAGCCAACAACACTAGAGGAAGGAGATTGACATTCATATGTCTAGTTTTTGCTTTATGGAACCATAATGATGTTTAATGATATATATGAATATTGTAAATGGCATATGACCCTTGAGACACAAGTAATTATGCTATTCTATGATGTAGAAATGAGAATATGTGTTAGGTGACTAATGGAATGTGAATTGAGCATGTATGGTAAAGATAATTTCATGAATGAGTTTATGGAAATGTGCATAATTATGGGTTAAAAGGCCAAAATAAGATGCATGAGGTTTGGGATCATTTGGGTAGCTCACACAAGTCTCAAACATACTTTTAGACTTGCCCAAAAGGTGCCACAACCAAGGGAAGGCCATTTGGCAAATGTGGTACCTCATATGGAGCCAAATTTGACCATAATGGAACCCTATATCACTTTTTGGCCAAATGAACTAGTCTTGATATGAGATTTGGCATGCTATTAGGTCTCATTGAAATATTTTTTGGATGCTAAAGAAAATAATTTTTAGAGGTCTAGAGAATATTTGATGAATTTTGAAAGTTGGGATTTTCTATTGTTTCTGGTATGGGGACTGTTCATACTGGTAGTTTGTTTTTTGTGTCAGCCAATAACCAAATGGCATCTAATGCTTGTGAAATTTTACAAGAATAAACTAGAAGTCATAAGCTTTCTGTGGCCACCAAGATCACCTCATTTGGAGGTCTGAACAGAGAGTTATGCATTTTTGAAGTTGGCTATCAGTAGTAGTGGTGCCCCAGGAATTTAGTTACTGTTCTATAGGATTCCAATAGCTAAACGTATCTATTTAATTTTGGAATTATTTTTAGCATCAAGTTAACATTTGTAGATTTCTAGAATGACCAAATTTTTGTAATTTCAATTTTTATAGAATTAGTTATGAATTATAGAAATTTGTATAAGTAATCTAAATAGTAGCCCAGGTAGCCAGCGACCTTAATAACTTTTCGGATGTCAAACATCCTCCATGATGAATGTTATGGTCTGGGCATATTTTTAGTGTGAAGTAGACATCCTAAGATTTCCAGAATAATCAAGAACATATGTTTTATATTTTTTTATATTTAGTTATGATTTTTAAAGTTTGCCCAAGAAAGAGGCCAATTCTTGCCGAAAATAAACTCCCATTTTCCATGCTTCATTTCGGTTTCTATGGGTTGTAGGCATGTTTTTGGGATGTAAATGAGTTGTAATGATGCAATTAAATATGAAAATGTATAGCATGAGCTCACAGGGTCCACGTGACATCGAAATGAATTTTTAGATCTAGTGCAATACGAAAATAATCCCACTTTTTCTTGCTTTTCCCATGTAAATCCTATATAGTTCATGATATTATGCCATTCAAATGTCTGAGATGGATTAGAATCTATGGTGTTACAAGTGGCATTTTTGTAATTTTGGGTATCTTTTAGAAAACTCAAAGGAGAGATTTTTGAATAAAAAAATTGAGTTTTCTGAGGCTTTCAGAAGCTCTAAAAACTATAGAACCCTTATAATAGTTAAAACCCTTTCGATTTACGTTTTATAATATTGGTGAACTCAAACTTTGAAATTTTCATTTGGGAAGGTTTTAGACTCAATTTAAGTGATTCCAAAGGCTATTTAGAGATTAGAGAATGTAAATTTTATGATGGAAAATATATTTTTCTAAAAGAAGTTGAAATGAGCCTAAAACAAAAAAGCCAAAAATGAGGGACAAAATTGGCATTCTAAAATTCTTCTTAAGGATCCCTAGCTATATATAGGTGGCGCCCTACTTCTCCCTCACATTTGGCCAACCTAAATTGTATCTAAAACTAGGGAGAAGTTTTGCAAAGAAGGGCACACAGGAGGGAGCTTCAAGGGAGGAGAAAAACTTATGAAAATGTATGGAAAATCAAGGAATTTCTTGCTCCTTCCTTCATTGAATTTGTTCTCCTTCTTCTCCTATTTCTTTCCATGATTTTAGTGCATGATTTGGATCTATTTTGAGACATGTCTAGAGGGAAGAAGTTCAAAATTTTAACAAAGAGTGAAAGCAAAGGAGAAGGCTCTTGAAAAGGCTAAAGAATCAAGGTATTTTCATGGCTTTCCTTGCTTCTTCTTTCTTGTTCCTCTATAGCTAAGTTTCGACCTCATATAGAACAAGCAAGAGGGAGCAAAATCTGACCTAAAGCAAGCATGAAATCTAGGTTTTTAAGGGTGAGGAACAATTAAATGCAAAGAAATTCCAAAAAGAACAATTAGTTTTCAAGTTTCCAAAACCTAGGGTTTTCTTTGCACCATGTTATGCATGAAGCTTTTGATAAGTGTTAATTTTTATATATTTTTACTCACATTGAATATTATTTTTAATGATTAATTTGAGCTTAAATGGATTTATTATTCAATATTTGAATTTTTGGTCAATTTTGGAAAATAAAATAATTTTGAATTAATTAGGAGAATTTTTGGATTTAAATTGCTAATATTTTATTTTCCATATTTTCTTGACGAATTAAAATTTTCCAATCTTTAAAACATTTATTAATTTTGTGCAGAATTTTTGGGCAAATGAATTGAAATTAAAAATAGATCAAAGGAAAAAATGGAGTAGAATTATTGTTCTTTTTATTATTTTGCTTGATGGCATTCATGTAATTATGAATTTAGGTTTAATTTTGTTTTGTTTTTCTTGCATTCAGAGACACAGGAGGCGCCGAAAATTAAGGAGGAAGGTTTTCATTCATTTTCTGGTTGCCTCTGGTTCAGGGACTTAGCGCCGAAAGACCTGGAGGGAGGAGAGTGTGGAGGCTACTGTTCCATTGATTGAATTCTTCTTGCCTCTGCATTTACACACAGCACCGAAATAGCTGAAGCAGGGAGGTAGGAAGCCACTGTTCATTCTTCTGGTTCTTTGGGAGAGAGGACTGTTTCATTCACTGTGGGGGCTGGCTTTTGGTTCGCTGAGAGTGAGAGTCAGCAGGACGCTGGACTTCAGAGAGAGTGAGACGCCGAAGAAAAAGCTGGGTAGCCTCATTTATTCATTCGGCTGGAGCTTGAGAAAACATTGGAGCTGGAGGACGCCTTCTCTCTCACCTGGAGCTTCTTCGGACTCGACCTGGATAGCAGAGGCACACCTGTGGTTGGAGAGGAACGCCTGGAGCTTGAGAAGACGCCAGCTGAACGAGGAACAATTTCATTCATTCATCTCTAGACTGGATAGCAGGGAGGACGCACCTGGAGGCAGAGTCAGCGCAGAACCATCATCACTCTTTTCTCCTCTCACCAGCACGTTGCCCTTCTAGTTCAGAATCATCATTCATCCAACAAGCTCTATTCTCCTTGATCATATCTTCATGGCAGCAAGTTTGAAGGAGTTTAGAGAAATTAAATTCATGGAAGATTAATTAAGGGGGTGGCACCAAGGCGGAGCAAGGAGGAAGATGGTTTGAGCTCTGAATTTTTAATGGATTGAAGACCATTAGGGAGTTTATTTTTCCTACCTTTTCCTCTTTTAATTTCAAGAACATAGAGATTTTCTAGTTTTAGGAATTTCTATGTGGATTTAAGGTTGAGACCTAGTTTTAGGTTGGATAATAATTTTATCTTGAATTGTAATTGGAATTGGTGTTATTTGGGACTGAAATTATGTTTTGTGTTTGCTGGAATTTTAGTTTTTAGACCTTATAATATTGATTAGATTGATGTTAGAGTTCTCTTGCATTAATTTGATTAATGTTATGATTTTAATTGCATATCTTGGTCTCTTTTACTACTTGATTGTTGAATTTGGTAGTATAGTTGCTTAATTGTTCAATTAGGTAATTGAAACCAAAAATTCTAGAATTAATTGAATCTAATTGTTGAAAGATTTGATGAAGTTTAATTGGCTTAATTACTTGCAAATTGCTTGAATTAGCTATGGGTTTCCTAATTAAGTCAAGTGATAGGCATTTGAGCTTAGGGTTTCCTATCCTCGAATTAAGTTAATTAAATTCATTGGTCTATTGTTTAATCACTTCTCTTGGTCTCAATCAATCTTTGGTGAGTAATGAGAGCCGAAATCTCCTTGTAAAACCTTGGTTGCCTCCTTATTAGTTCTTTGCATTTTCACAACTATTTTTGTTTTAATTTAGAGTATTCTAGTTTAATTACTTGTTTCGTTTTTTTCTCCTTTAGTTGAATTTAAATTTCTCAATCTCAAACCCCTCATTTGCATACACCTTTTAAATATCAAATAATCACCTAAATTCAATGCAATTAACCCCTAAATTGCTCCTTGGGAAGAATGACCTAGGGTTGATCTATACTGCATTAAATCAATCTTAGTTTAATTGAGTGCCTAAGCGACTAAGGCAACATCAATTTTGGTGCCGTTGCCGGGGAGTAATGGTTTAGGTTTGAGTTTTTAGGTGTTTTTCCCTGTTTTCTTCATTTTGATTTTGTCATTTCGGTTGATTTTTCCTGAGAATCATATTCTGGAATTTTGTTTGTCATTGCCCAAAAAATTCTAATATTTGGTTTTTCAAGGTTTTTAGGTGTTCTGAGCAAGACTAATACCTTATGGTATTAGGTCTGCTATTGTTTGGCAAATTCAATCGTTTTGACTACTTTTCTAAATTTTCTTTTATTTTTTTTCAAATTTTTCTTGAATTTTCTAATTTTTCCATATTTTCTTCTTGAATTTTTGTGCGATTTTTCTTGTGTTCTTTGAGTGTTTTCTGAGTTTCTTAGTGTGTATTGAGTCTTTTAGGTTATTTTGAATTTATTTCTTTGGCAGTTTGAATATTTTGCATTTTTTTATTTGCTACTTTAATCCTACTTTGTTCGATGTTGTATGACTCGATCCTCTTTTGAAAAGTTGTTTGAGTTTGATCCTGAAATTGAGAGGACATTTCATCAGAAAAGAAGAGTTAAAGTTAGTAATCTTGTAGGTAGTAGTTCTTCTAAATCTTGTTCTATTGAGTCATCTGTTGATTCTTCTGATTCTGACACTAAAATGGAAGATAATGAGGGAAATGTGAATAATCAGGCACGTTTAGAGCATGCTAATGTCAATGTTGATAATAATAATATTCCTGCTAGGACCATTAAAGAGTTAGTTTCACCTGATCTGCATTTTCAAAATTGGTGTATTAATTATCCTGATATTAATACTGATCTTGAGCTAAAACCTAGATTTATACACTTACTTCCTAAATTTCATGGACTTGCAGGTGAAGATCCATACAATCACTTGAAGACTTTTCATATGATTTGCACTACCATGAGACCTAGCGGTGTGTCTGAGGATCAGATTAAGATGCGTGCCTTCTCATTCTCTTTAGAGGGGTCTGCTAAGAATTGGTTACTTCGACTACCCCCTGGATTCATCACTACATGGGACCAACTTAAGAAGATGTTTTTGGAGAAGTATTTCCCAGCATCTCGCACTTCCTCTATTAGGAAGGAAATATGTGGTTGCAGACAAATGTCTGGGGAGTCCTTGCATGAGTATTGGGAGTGGTTTAAGACGTTGCTATCTAGTTGCCCTTATCACCAGATCCTAGATACTTTGTTGATACAGTACTTTCATGAAGGTCTTTTGCCTTTAGAGAGAGATTTATTAGATTCTACTGCTGGAGGTGCTCTTCTTCACTTAACTGTCAATGCTGCTTGGAAATTGATTGAAAAGAAAGCTAAGAATACTCAACAATTTGGTACTAGACAACAAGCTAGAGTAAATGAAGTTGGGTCATATCCCTCAATTTCTGAGTCTCGTCTTGAAAGCAAAATAGATAGGCTTGCATCTGTTATGGAGAGAATGACTATGCTCCAATTGCATAATCCTTCCAACATGGCCAATTTTATGGGGTCTTCTACTTCTTTCACCCCGCAACCAAGCTATTCAGCTTTGATTGGTCCACTTTGCTCTATTTGCTCATTAGCTACTCATGTTACTGATGCTTGCCCATTCTTGAATGATTCTCCTTCCACCTCTACATCACAAGATAAGCCCACTTTAGCAAAAACACAAGTGGCACCACAATTGAGCAAGAGAAGAAAGAGGAGAAATTAAGCAAACAAGTTTTACCCTTTCCTACAAGGGTAGCTAAGACCAAGAGAAAAAAGAAAGAAGCAGAGATGTTTAAAGAGGTCTATGAAATTTTCAAAAAGGTGGTGATCAATGTTCCATTAGTTGACTTAGTTGCACAAGTGCCTAAGTATGCAAAGTTTTTAAAGGAGTTGTGCACCATAAAAAGAAGGCTTAGGCATGACGGTAAAGTTGATTTGGGAGCAGTTGTCTCTTCTCTTTATCAGATGCCAATGCCAGTGAAGTGTAAGGATCCTGGTAGTTTTCTCATACCATGCACCATTGGTGACATTGAGTTTTTAGATGCTTTGGCGGATCTAAGAGCAGCAATCAATGTTATGCCAAAATCAGTCTTTTCTCAACTTCAAGGAGTAGATCTTAAGCCAACTAGCCTGATTGCCTCCCTTGCTGATAGACGCTGTGTAGTCCCAGAAGGAGTCTTAGAGGATGTCCTGGTTAAGGTAAAAGATTCCATATTCCCTGCAGACTTCTATGTTCTTGATATGGATGATAGTAGGTTTAGGTAAAAGGGACATTCATCTTTGATTTTAGGTAGGCCTTTCCTTAAAACTGCTAAGGCTGTGATAGATGTGCATGTTGGTACTTTGATTATGGAATTTGCTGGAAATATCATTAGATTTGATGTACTTGATTCTATGAGACACCCTATGGATGATTGTGTTGAGACAGGGGTTAGTCTTATTGATGTGCTTGTTGATGATTCTGGTATGGACTTTAGAGATAGCATGCTGAGTAGATCATGTGATATTGTTGGTTTAGATGATTCTATCTCTTGTTCATGTCCTAAAATTGATGATTGTGATGCTTGTACTGGTATAGATCTTGCTGATATTGATGTTTTCACTGATTTTGTTGAGAGTACTAGGCATCCTAGAGATGGTGTTTCTGTGCCCATTCATTGTAGTAGTGGTACTAGTGATCATTTATCACCTACTTCTATTGATTCAGATGGATTTTCTCAGTTACTGAGTGTGATTGATGCTATAGATGAAGTTGATATGTGTTCATTGCCTGATTCTGAGTTGTTAATTAGTATTGATCATGCTTCTGATGTAGATGTTGTTTCTGCTTCTGTTTTGGATTTGAGTGCTACTAATGGCACTACTTTTGTTAATAATTCTGTGGATTGTGATGTATTTCTTGATTTTCTTGCTATCACTGTTGCTACTGATGATTCCCAAGTTGGGAAAGTTTCTTCTTCTTCTGTTTGTGAGTCTTCAGTGCAGGTTTCTAGTTTGGTTGACGTTGATCTGAAGCCGCTTATACCTTCAGCTGAGCAAGCTCCTTCTTTGGAGTTAAAGCCGGTTCCTGACTCACTGAAGTATGTCTATTTGGAAGAAGGTGAGAAGTTACCAGTGATTGTAGCCAGTGACATAGCCATGGAAGAGGAAATCCGCCTCCTTAAGGTGCTGAAGCGAAGGATGAAAGCCATTGGATGGACCCTTGCTGATATTCCTGGGATCAGTCCTGATGTATGTATGCATCAGATTTTGCTAGAAGATGGTGCCAAAGCTGTGCGACAACCACAGAGGCGACTCAACCCATTGATCCTTGATGTGGTAAAGAAAGAGGTTTCTAAACTTCTTTCTGCAGGTATAATCTACCCTATCTCTGATAGTCAGTGGGTCAGCCCAGTTCAGGTAGTCCCAAAAAAGACTGGTATTACTGTGATGCATAATGATGAGGGTGAATTAGTTCCTACTAGGGTCCAGAATAGTTGGAGGGTATGTATAGACTATAGGAAATTAAATTCTGTGACTAGAAAGGACCATTACCCCCTCCCTTTTATTGATCAGATGCTAGAGAGACTTGCCGGTAGATCCCATTATTATTTTTTGGATGGCTTTTCAGGATATTTTTAGATTTGTATTGCACCTGAGGATCAGGATAAGACCACATTTACATGTCCATTTGGAACCTTTGCATATAGACGCATGCCATTTGGCCTGTGTAATGCACCAGGCACTTTTCAGCGTTGCATGGTTTCTATATTTTCTGATTTACTTGAGCATTGCATGGAGATTTTTATGGATGATCTCACTGTCTATGGTGATTCTTTTGATGCATGCTTAGCTGATTTAGATAAGGTTAGAAAGATGCATTAAATATAATCTTGTGCTAAATTTTGAGAAATGCCATTTCATGGTTAGGAAAGGAATTGTTTTAGGACATGTTGTTTCCTATGATGGCATTGAAGTAGATAAAGCTAAAGTTGATATCATTTCATCTCTTCCATATCCTTCTTGTGTGAAAGATGTGCGTTCTTTCCTTGGGCATGCTAGATTTTATAGGAGATTCATTAAGGATTTTAGTAAGATAGCATTGCCATTGTCTTATTTACTACAGAAAGATGTGAGTTTTAATTTTGATGATGCTTGCAGGTGTGCTTGGGATGAGCTAAAAAAGAAACTTACTACACCTCCCATCATTCGGCCGCCTGATTAGAACCTTCCATTTGAGCTCCTGTGTGATGCTTCAGATTATGCACTAGGTGCAGTTCTTGCCCAAAGAGTGGAGAAAAGACATCATGTCATAGCCTATGCCTCAAGAACATTGGATGCTACTCAGGCTAATTACACCACCACAGAGAAGGAGTTATTTGCAATTGTCTTTGGGTTAGAGAAATTCCGATCTTACATTATCCACACGAAGGTGATTGTCTTTACAGATCACTCAGCAATCAAGTACCTGTTCAAGAAGCCGGACTCCAAACCTCACTTGATTAGATGGGCGGTATTGATACAAGAGTTTAATGTGGAGATTCGTGACAAGAGTGGTGTAGAGAATATGGTAGCTGATCACCTGAGTAGGATTGAGACACCTCTGGTAACATCTTCTCCACCCTTAGATGATTTTCCTGATGATAGGCTCTGTGTGGTTGGTATGTCTGTTCCTTGGTATACTGATATAGCCAATTATCTAGCTGCATCTGTTTTGCCTGCTCATTTGAATAAAAACTAGTTAGATAAATTTAAAAGAGAGGCTAGGTACTATATCTGGGATGATCCTAATTTGTGGCATATAGGTAGTAATCAAGTGATTAGGCGATGTGTTCCAGAAAATGAGCATGAGTCCATATTGCATTTTTGTCACACTCTTGCATGTGGGGGCACTTTAGTGCTAAGCGTACCGCTAGGAAGGTGTTAGATAGTAGATTATTTTGGCCTACCCTATTTCATGATGCCCATATGTTTTGTAAAAATTGTTCAAGATGTCAATTTGTGGGTAATATTTCTAGGAAGCAAGAGATGCCTTAACAACCTCTTTTGTTCTGTGAAGTTTTTTATGTTTAGGGTTTAGATTTTATGGGGCCTTTCCCTATTTCATTTAGCTATCTTTACATTCTGTTGGCTGTGGATTATGTGTCAAAGTGGGTTGAGGCAATCCCCACTCGTACTGATGATTCTTCTGTAGTGGTTTCTTTTGTCAGGTCTTACATTTTTTGTAGATTTGGGATTCCAAGAGCCATCATCAGTGATCAAGGCACTCATTTTTGCAATCGGAGTATGCAAAGCTTGCTTAGCAAGTATGGTGTGATGCATAAGGTGGCTACTCCGTATCACCCTCAAACGAATGGCCAAGCAGAGATCTCCAATAGAGAAGTCAAGCTCATTTTAGAGAAGACTGTGCAACCCAACCGAAAAGATTGGAGCAAGAGATTAGATGATGCACTTTGGGCATATCGCACAGCATATAAGAGCCCTATTGGAATGTCTCCGTACCGGATAGTCTTTGGGAAAGCATGTCATTTGTCGGTAGAGGTGGAGTATAAGGCATATTGGGTAGTTAAGAGGTGCAACTTAGATCTTGCCAGTGCTGGTGTTGAAAGGAAATTGCAATTGCAAGAGCTTGAGGAAATCAGAAGCGAAGCCTATGACAATTCCAGGATCTACAAGAGGCTATCCATGACAAGTTTATAGTGAGGAAAAAATTTCAAGTGGGCCAGAAAGTGTTACTTTATGTTTCTAGATTGAAGTTAATGCTTAGAAAGCTCCGCTCTAGATGGGAGGGGCCTTTTGTTGTTACTAATGTTTTTCCTTATGGAGTTGTAGAGATTCAAAGGGAGCCAATCGGGAGATGCTTCAAGGTTAATGGGCATCGCTTGAAACCATTCTATGAAGGATACCCCACTCAAGCAGTGGAGGTTACTCCACTACAGGATGCTACATAGCCCTGGTTGTATTCCTTCCCTTTACTCTTTTTACTTTGCATTATCATATTATTGAGCTGGGCTGTGCTGGATATTATTTGTCCATTATTTGCTCTGTTTGCTATGCATTGAGGACAATGCATTGTTTAAGTGTGGGGGAGGGATAATTTTACTTGTAAATAGTTTAAAGAAAAATTTTTGAAAAAAATATAGAAAATTTTTTGGAAATTTATAAAAAATTTTGTTTTGAATGTGACAATTGCAAGTTTTAAGTGGCTTGGATATAATACATCCTTGATTTGAAGGGTAATTGATCATGTTTTAAGTAGATAAAGCTAAATGGCAATTGTTCTGACTTAGGTAGATCAAGGCTAGTAGTCATGACCTAATGAGATTTTTGAGCCTATTGTATATTTCTTTTCATGTGTGTCTACCACCTATCTATTTCTTGCTCTAGAGTTTGGCTTAAATCTTGTTTGAGACCACATTTTGTGTATTTGCATGCATAGAAATGATAAAGGCATTTATTTTGTTTTTATTTAGTAAAGAAAAAAAACTTACCTTTTCATGCATTTTATCCTTTGTTTAACCCCATTTGAGCCTTTATTTGCTTCCTTTCTTTTAACCCAAACCCATAGCCATTACAAATAAATCTTTTCCTATCCTTGTTGAATGTCTTGAGAGTTGATGAGCATGCCAATTTGCTTGTTTTAGATGAAAGAACATGTAAATAGTTGGAATTTGGGTCATATATTCAAAGAAAAGAAAGAGTAAAAAAAAAAAAGTTGAAAGAAAACAAGTATATACAGAATTAAAAAAAAAAAGAAACAAACAAACAAAGAATAAATGTCTATTTACAAAGAAAAGAAATACAAAAAGAAAAATATAGAAAAAAAAAGGGGAGAAAAGAATAAGGCCCTATCCAAGTTGTGTTTGTTTTGTTTCTTTCATTCCATATTCTCTTATGTGGCATTGCTTTTCATTCTCCTAAGGTATTCAATTTTGGTTTTTCCTATCATTTGACCATTCCTTTTCTCTTGCCCTTAGCTTAATACAACCTAATAAAGTCCTTTTAATTTATGTTTGCATTTGCTTGTTAGTGGTGGAGAGCTTCAATTTTTGTCAAGCTTTTGAAAAGAGATTTGGATAGATTGGTTTTGAGTATACATACAAACCTAAACACTTTTGAGTGAGAGTGATATACACATTACCTTTGGTAAGGGATTGCTAGCTTGGGTTTTCCCTTGTCAAGTTAATTGTCATGATGTCTTTAATCTTAATGCATGTAATGATTACTTGGATAAGAAAGATGTTGAATGTTTTGGTCTACTTTTGGCTTGTGATTAGAGCGTTCACTTTTTGCAGTTTTGTTTTGTTCCATTTGTTTTTCTTTGATTTTGTTTTGTTTTGCCCAGGAGTGCAAAAAGATAAGTGTGGGGGAATTGATAAGTGTTAATTTTTATATATTTTTACTCACATTGAATATTATTTTTAATGATTAATTTGAGCTTAAATGGATTTATTATTCAATATTTGAATTTTTGGTCAATTTTGAAAAATAAAATAATTTTGAATTAA
Source organism: Erythrophleum fordii (assembly GCA_032878935.1). Lineage (NCBI taxonomy): Eukaryota > Viridiplantae > Streptophyta > Magnoliopsida > Fabales > Fabaceae > Erythrophleum > Erythrophleum fordii. Next base: position 15,034,623 of record JAVQMF010000053.1, read on the forward strand.
TTAGGAGAATTTTTGGATTTAAATTGCTAATATTTTATTTTCCATATTTTCTTGACGAATTAAAATTTTCCAATCTTTAAAACATTTATTAATTTTGTGCAGAATTTTTGGGCAAATGAATTGAAATTAAAAATAGATCAAAGGAAAAAAATGGAGTAGAATTATTGTTCTTTTTATTATTTTGCTTGATGGCATTCATGTAATTATGAATTTAGGTTTAATTTTGTTTTGTTTTTCTTGCATTCAGAGACACAGGAGGCGCCGAAAATTAGGGAGGAAGGTTTTGATTCATTTTCTGGTTACCTCTGGTTCAGGGACTTAGCGCCGAAAGACCTGGAGGGAGGAGAGTGTGGAGGCTACTATTCCATTGATTGAATTCTTCTTGCCTCTGCATTTACACACAGCGCCGAAATAGCTGAAGCAGGGAGGTAGGAAGCCACTGTTCATTCTTCTGGTTCTTCGGGAGAGAGGACTGTTTCATTCACTGTGGGGGCTGGCTTCTGGTTCGCTGAGAGTGAAAGTCAGCTGGACGCTGGACTTCAGAGAGAGTGAGACGCCGAAGAAAAAGCTGGGTAGCCTCATTTATTCATTTGGCTGGAGCTTGAGAAAACGTTGGAGCTAGAGGACGCCTTCTCTCTCACCTGGAGCTTCTTCAGACTCGACTTGGACAGTAGAGGCACACTTGCAGTTGGAGAAGAACGCCTGGAGCTTGAGAAGACGCCAGCTGAACGAGGAACAATTTCATTCATTCATCTCTGGACTGGACATCAGGGAGGACGCACCTGGAGGCAGAGTCAGCGCAGAACCATCATCACTCTTTTCTCCTCTTACCAGCACGTTGCCCTTCCAGTTCAGAATCATCATTCATCCAACAAGCTCTATTCTCCTTGATCATATCTTCATGGCAGCAAGTTTGAAGGAGTTTAGAGAAACTAAATTCATGGAAGATTAATTAAGGGGGTGGCACCAAGGTGGAGCAAGGAGGAAGATGGTTTGAGCTCTGAATTTTTAATGGATTGAAGACCATTGGGGAGTTTATTTTTCCTACCTTTTCCTCTTTTAATTTTAAGAACTTAGAGATTTTTTAGTTTTAGGAATTTCTATGTGGATTTAAGGTTGAGACCTAGTTTTAGGTTGGATAATAATTTTATCTTGAATTGTAATTGGAATTGGTATTATTTGGGACTGAAATTATGTTTTGTGGTTGCTAGAATTTTAGTTTTTAGACCTTATAATATTGATTAGATTGATGTTAGAGTTCTCTTGCATTAATTTGATTAATGTTATAATTTTAATTGCATATCTTGGTCTCTTTTACTACTTGATTGTTGAATTTGGTAGTATAGTTGCTTAATTGTTCAATTAGGTAATTGAAACTAAAAATTCCAGAATTAATTGAATCTAATTGTTGAAAGATTTGATGAAGTTTAATTGGCTTAATTACTTGCAAATTGCTTGAATTAGCTATGGGTTTCCTAATTAAGTCAAGTGATGGGCATTTGAGCTTAGGGTTTCCTATCCTCGAATTAAGTTAATTAAATTCATTGGTCTATTGTTTAATCACTTCTCTTGGTCTCAATCAATCTTCAGTGAGTAATGAGAGCTGAAATCCCCTTGCAAAACCTTGGTTGCCTCCTTATTAGTTCTTTGCATTTTCATAACTATTTTTATTTTAATTTAGAGTATTCTAGTTTAATTACTTGTTTCATTTTTTTCTCCTTTAGTTGAATTTAAATTTCTCAATCTCAAACCCCTCATTTGCATACACCTTTTAAATATCAAATAATCACCTAAATTCAATGCAATTAACCCCTAAATTGCTCCTTAGGAAGAATGACCTAGGGTGGATCTATACTGCATTAAATCAATCTTAGTTTAATTGAGTGCCTAAGCGACTAAGGCAACATCAGCTTTCTAGTGGTATTTCTAATTATCTAAGAGTATATATGGGTTCTTAAGATGCCTAGAAAGCCTCACATGTGCCATTTCCTTTAAGAGAACAAAGCTAACTCCATGGGTTTAAAACCTAGTGCATGTCTCAGCCAAGCATGGTTCTTGTGCCTAGGAAGAGTTTTAAATTTTTTTAAGGGTAGAAAGGGACTAAATATGATAAAAGAACATCAAATGAAGGCTTGGAAAAATTTAGAAGTCTTAGTTTATGTGATGGAAGTGTGGGCTCTATAAGAAGACTTAAAGAAGCAACTTGTGTCTAGACTTTTGGAAATGAATTTGTAATGACTCCAAGAGGCTTAAATGGAGTTAAGAGACCTAAATGGAAGAAGAGAATGGAGCCAAGACCTTGAATTCTAGCACTTGCTTCATTAGGTCTCATATGGAACCATTATGTAACTATAAAACTTCCATAGAGAGTGTGTGATGCTAGAACTTACTTCCATGATGTAACTGTGTCCTTTTTGATATGTTTAGGCTAAAAGAATCAAGCTCCACTTAGTTGCAAGTGTGTGGCTGAAAAGGAAGAGGGATAGCTAAGGAAAAAGTGTGTGAATCTTATTTTAAGGTAGCTCTCTAACCTTTCTCTCATACATAACTTGGATGTTTACTTGTTTTTGAATGCTTGTGTGTATGTTTAAGCCATGAAAAATGTTTCTAGCCAATGCTTACATGTTATAGTACTATTATGTTTCTTGAAATATGTTTATGATTGCATTATGGCTTGCATGGGTTTGATTATGCCAAAAGTCCCTTAGCAAGGATGAGGATGAGCCAAAAGTTTCTAGAAATGAGTGAGACAAAACCAAAAGTCTCAAGAAGAGTGATGCTTAGTCAAAAGTCCCTTGAAAGTGGGTGAGATAAATCCAAAAGTCCTAAAAAAGATGGGTGAGGCTAAACCAATGCCCATGAGAGCTTATGCTTGTATTGTATGAGTTTATGTGACAAGGAAAATGCCTTATACATGTTCACTAGTTGCTTGAATGTCATGCATGCATTCTTTGACTTGTTTATACATCCATTATGTATGTTTGAAAGGGTTAAGAGTTATTAGGATTTTTTTAATTTCACTATTCCTTCACACATGTCTAACTATGTCTAGGTGAGCTAAGTAGACAAGGAAATGGAAGCTAACAAGCATGAAAAGCGAGATAGTGACAACAAGATAGAGAAATGACTTGTTTAATTATATTTTTGATGTCAAACTATATAACCGTAAGATGTATCTATGATGTAAACCCTTGAGCATGGTCAAAAGTAGACATCCACAGCTTTCCAGAATGGTATGGCTTGCTTGATTTTGATTTTTCTAGAACTAGTTATAAATTTTCAAAATTTGTATCAAAAAATTGAAATTGGAACCTAAGAGCAAACCATAAGCTTTGGGTGATATAACTTCAAACTCGAAATGAATGAGGTTAGTTATAATGTGTATGACTTGTATGGATGCATTATAACTAGAAAATGATGTTGATGAGTTCACATGGTCTATGGAGCATAAAATTAGAAAATGGAACCTTATGTAACGTAAATAATCTCATTAAAGTAATGCCTTTTTCATGAGAAATGCTTGCTTCTCTATATGATTATGCTCTAATTCATATGAAATGCATTGGGATGGATAATGAGACTATGATAAAATAGCTAAGAGGTTAAGGTATTACATGATTAAAGTAAATTAAGGCAAATAAAGGCTAGGATGCTAAAGAAATGAGGTAAACAAATCAAGGATGGCCCAAAATTGAAGCCAAAATAACTAAACGGAATGAATCGAAATGTAGTAGCAAAATCGTAATTGTGGCCAACTTTTGGAAAAGTCAAAAGAGGGAGCTTTAAATGATAAAATTGAGCTTTACAAGATTCTTAGAGGTCTTAAAAACTATAGAAATCTTTAAAATGACCAAAACCCCTCCAGTGTACTATTTAAGCCATCAGTTGACTCAAACTTTGACTGAATGATTCAGAATAGCTTTGAAACTCATAAAATTGAAAATAAATATTTTTAATAAACTAGAGAATCTAAATTTTCATATGAAAAGTATGGTTCTAAAAAAGGAGCTAAAATGACTAAAAATGGAGAAATTAAAGTTGAAAGGCAAAACAAGAATTATGAAATTTATTATAACTTACTCCCTTTCTTCTTAAATCTAGCCAACACGCCTTTCAATCCCTAAAACTGACTTTAGCTACTTTAAACTAGAATCAAGAGGCACATAAGAGAGGAGGAGAAGAAGGAGAAAAGACAAGCGTAAAAGGCCAAGCAAATCAAGTTTCTCCCAAGTGTGTTTATGAGGCTGAGAAAGGGAAGTAAGAACTAAGAAGGGAATTTATGCTTCTTGAGTAAAGGTAGCTGTTCATCCATTCTTATATGCTTATATTGGTTGTTTGATTATCATTGATTACTTGTATGTGTGTATTGTAACGCCCAGTATATTGTAAAAATACAGAAATGACTCAATTTGAAAAGTAAGTCCCCTAAGATGAGTGATTCAAGGCCAAATAAAATTTGGATAAAATGTTAAATAATAGAAAATGAGGATTTGAGCCTTGAGTTGCCCAGAAACTAGGGCCGAAGTCATTCAAAAAAATTACCGAAAGGCCAGTGGCATTTTTGTAAATAAGTATAATTTTGGAAAAACACCTAGGAGGACTTTTTAAATGAAAATTTTAAGTTGCCCAGGGTTCTCAGAGGCTCCAAAAACCATGGGAAGCCCCGGGACCAATAAAGCCCCTCCGATGTACTCTTTCCAACGTTAGTTGACCTAAACTTTGACCGATTCATTCGGGAAGGTTTTAGCTCCAATTTGAGTGATTCCAAAGGTATTTTATTAAATTTGGAATCTAACTTTTATAATGGAAAAGACGGTCCTAAAAAAGGAGCTAAAATGAAGGAGAAACGAAAATGCTAAGAACGAAGGGCAAAATTGGCATTAAAGTGTTAAAGAAAGCTTCTTTCTTCTTCTTTATATGCCACGTTCTGCCTCCCCCTCTCTAAACCGACTTGCTTCTGCCTATTTCAGTGGAGAACTCCAGCTTCTTAGGTACACAAGAGGAGAAAGATTTTGGAGGAAGAAATTCAATAAAAAGGTAAGAAACTTTAAGAAATTCCATATCCTTCCTTCTTGAAACTTGCTCCTCTCCTCCCTAGATTTCTTTCTATGGTTTTAATGGAGAGTTTGGTGCTGTTTTAGGGGTAGAACAGAGAAGGGAATTTCGAAAATTGAAGGAGTAAGTCAACCAAGTGGAAGAACAAGCCAAAGGAAGCAAGAAAACTTGGTAAAACTTCTATTCTTTTGTAGTTTCTTCCTCCCCCTTCCTCTTGCACGAATTTGGCCACCATGAGCCCACTTCTTAGGGGCTATTTTCTTTCCCATTTATGGAGGGATTAGAGGTTTTGGAGTGTAAGGATTAAGAATCTATCATTGGAAGCAAGTAAAAGCCATTGAATCTCAAGTTGAAAAAGTGTAGAGTGCTTGAACATAGTTTAAAATCTGGGTTGATTCAAGACTTTTCCATCATATGTGAGTGTTTGTTTGAGTTTCTAAAACTCCTAAGGAGCCTCCCAAGTGCCCCATCCATCGAGGAAAAATCCCAAACTCCATGAGTCTTTAATGGAAGCATAAATCTATCAAGACCCTTAGAGATAGCTAGAGGATGTTTTAAATAGTTTCAAGCTTGATTTGGGACTTTATATGATAAAAGAAGATAGGAGAAACCCTTGGGAAAAATTTAAAAGCCTTAGGTTGGGAGATAAGGCAATGACTTCCATAATGTAACCTTATGAAGCAACATGGACCTAGGTTTGTGAAAGTGAGTGTGTGATGGCTTCAAAGACCTTAAATGAGATCAAGAGGTCTAAATATGGCAAGAGAATGGAACCAAGAATTTTACTTGTGGTAGTTGCTTTATTAGGTCATTAATGGAACCGTATTGTAACAAATAGAACAAAGTGTAGTCTTAAGAGTGAGTTGGATGTTATAACTTGTTCCAAGAGTATAATTCTTTATTGTTTATTGTGAATAGGCCAAAGAAATCCAACCCTACCTCCTTGTGTTTATGGAACCGAAAAGGAGAAGGAACAAGCAAAGTAAGGCTTGAATTTGCACCAAGGTAGCTCTCCACCTTTTCTTGTTGCATTTTCTTGTTGCATATATGTCATTGTGTGCTTGTGTGTATATTTGTATATTTGAGACATGCCACTTGATGCTATGTTGCTATTTTGGTACCAATATGCTTTCTTAAATGTCTTTGAATTGTGGAAATGGCTCACAAGGGTGAGGTAGTGCCAAAAGTCCCTTAATGTGGGTGAGGAGATACCAAAAGTCTCATGGCATGGGTGAGACAAGGCCAAAAGTCCCTTGGATGGGTGAGGCTAAGTCAAAAGTCCCAAGAACCAAGAGTGAGGCAATCCAAAAGTCCTAGAAATGGGGTAAAGCCAAACCAAAAGTCTTTAGAGCTCATTCTTATGCTTGACATGAGTTTGTGACACAACAATGTAAAAGTGGAATGCTGCATGAATTGATTGATTGCATACTTGTGCCTTTGACATGTTGTATGCCTTGAAAATGTGTTTGGATAGGTGTATGAGTTATTAAGGTTCAATGAATCTCACCCCCTCCTTTCTTTCATCTCATATGATCTAGGTGGAGTCCAAGATCCAAAGGATGGAGGCCAAGGAGCTTAAATCTCCATCTCTTGGCACATTTTACTAGTTGTGATGTACTAGAACATCAAAGAATATATGTATATGTCATTTTTGAGCCATGACACTTTGAACAAGTATAAAACTATGTAAAGCTAGTGTATGTATTAAGAATAGAGTTTAATGAATAGAATTGTGTATTTTGACCACTTGGGAGCCCACTTATGCATGTATGTATATGGAAGTGGCATGGTAAAATTGAGTTGTATGAGGATTCAGACCTTATGAGGGACTTATTTGTGCTATATTTATGCTTTCTAAGTTGCTCAAATGTGTGTGGAACAAGAAATGGCCCATTTGAACCAAATTTGCCCCTTTATTGGAACCAAATTGCCATAATCTTGAGCTATGGCAAAGTCTAACCAAATGACCTATTCTTGACTTGAAATTTTGCATGCACTTAGATCTTTCCTAGAGCTTTTTGGTAAGCTAAGAATTAGGTCATTTGGAGGTCTGTGAAAGATTCTATGATTTTTCAAAGTTGGCATCAAAATTTTGGATTTGCACCAATACTGTTCATTTGGTCAGTTGTGAAATTGTGTCATCTGAGGGGAAAACGTGGTCCAATGGCTACAAATTTTATAGGTAGAAACTAGGCATTTAGAGTGACTTGTAGAAATTAGAAGCACCTCATTTGGAGGTCTGAGCTAAATGATATGAATTTTTGAATTTCTGGAACAGTAATAGTAGCACAGCACGACCTGAGTCACTGTTCCATTGAATTTCAGTGGCTAAACGTGCTTTCTATGGTCCGAACCTATTTTTACCATAACGTTAACATTCATATCTTTCCAAATTGGTATTATTTGCATAGATTGGATTTTTGTGGAATTAATTGGACATTTTCGAAGTTTATAGCAGACACTTGCATCAGTACCAGTAACTATCAAACGCTTTTTGTGTTATGTTTTATAGCCTGGACATATATTTTTTCATAAAGCAGACATGTGTAGCTTTCCAGAATGGCCAAGAATGCATGAATTTGATTTTTGTGGATTTAGTTATGAATTTCCGAAGTTTTGACAAAAAGATTGAAATTCTGGCCGAAAATAATAGAGTGAATTTGATGCTTCCTTTTGAATTTCACGAGTTGTGGGCCAATTTTGGTGATGCAAATGAATTGTATGTATGTAATTAAATATAAGAATGTGATGTATGAGTTCATATGGTCCTCGTGACACCGAATGAAATTTTCATACGCGACGCAACGTGAAATAAGGCATTATTTTAATGCCATTTTTCCATTCCCTTTTGTGCAATTCATCATGTGAGACTTAGAAATGATAAGAATTAAGCTAGAAGTATATAGTGTTACATGTATGGACTATGAATTTTGCCTATTGTCGTTGGTTTGATGATTTGATGCAAATATATAACTTAAAATGCACTTGAAATATGAAATGGCTCTTAATGGGTAAAGTTGTGCTAAAAGTCCCTTGATATGGGTGAAGTGAAGCTAAAAATCCCTAAATATGGGCGAGATAAGGCCAAAATCTCAAGGATGAGTGAGGTTAAGTCAAAAGTCACTAAAAGTGGATGAAGTTAATCTAAAAGCCCCAAATAATTAGGTGAGGCTAAGCCAAAAGTCCAAAGAACTTGTTCTTACTTTGATGGATCCATATGACTTTAAATATTTGATTATGCTTGATATTTGAATACCTATTATGCATGCTTACTCTCTTTAACATGATAACATGCTTTATAAGTGTGCTCAAAGAGTGAATGAGCTATTAGCATTCATAAAATCTCACTTTCCCCTATATTATTTCCAATCATGTCTAGAAAATTCCCAAAGGGCCAAGAATGGGAACCCAGAAGCATGAATAACACTATTTTAACAATAGTTTAGGTTTTTATGTAATACGTTGCACATAAGAGGTTGTACATGTTATTTTTGTAATGTAACCATTCTTACAATTGTAAAAGTATGGGATTGTAATGTAAATGCCACTTTTAAATGTATATATGCGAGAATGTGCAATTTGGACATGTGAGAGCCATGGAATATGCATATATAATGCCAAGTGGATGAGTGATTTTGAGTTGCATGATGTTTATGCTATAGATCATATTTGGGACATGCTTAAATGGCCATGTGACTTGAAGAAACTCAATTTGAACCAATTGGAACCATAAATGTGCCATTTTGATCCATATTTTGCTTATGAACCAAAATTAGATCAAATGAATGAATTTTTAGATGAAATTTGGCATGAATTTAGATTTCATTTAGATCTTTTCACAAAGATAAAGAACACAATTTTTTAAACTTTGTAGAATTTATTATAAATTTCCCAAATTTCCTAAAAATTGTAGAATTTACATGGCATTATTCATATGGTTAGTTCTAGTTTTTTGGGTATTTAAGGGGCCAAATGGACTCCAATTCTCATGAAATTTTATAGTACATATTTGGCATTATAAGCTTTCCATAGCTACTAAGTTTGCATGAAATGAAGCTATATAGCTAAAGATATGCATGCTCAAAATTTGGGTTTTGATATAGGTTTAAATTTGATGCAGTTATTGTTCTATTAGATTTTTGTAGACCACATGAACGTATTTTAACTTAAAATTTTTATAGCATGTAGTTCATGTCTTGAGCTTTCCATAGAATCCTAATTTGTGCAAATCATAGTTTTTTAGCTCAAGATATAAATTTTTGAAATTAGCGACTGAAATGAGAATCTATAAGAAATTATGAAAAAATGCTAGTTTGATTCATATAGCTTAGAACTTGAGATTCATGACTTTTTTTTTTTATCTAATTTTTGATGTTAAACAAAATTTTTTTAGCATGGATTTTGAGATTGGCAAAAATTAAAGAATTTAAACTTTCTATGTCAATTTATTTTGTTGCTACGAGTATTAAGTATGAGAGATTTACATTGTAAGCATATTGTAATGTAAAAAGTATGCTATTTCTTGATGGTATGGCAGGTACCACCTCTCCTTGGCCAAAACTAGGTACATATTGAGAACCAATGGAGTTTTGTGATTCTTCTTGGGATTTTTGGCACCCATAGATATTCTGTAGCTTCTTTCTAGCTCAATTACGATTTCACATGGTTTGAAATATCCTTTTAAAGTTTCCAACTCCCTAATATGCAACCAAAACCCTAGATTTTATGTCTTGTAAATTCTAGCATTACAATGGATTTTCTTTATTCCATATTAATCCCCATACTCCTAAACCTATATTCCCAGCGTGTTTCAGCCAAGAATCAATCCCTTTTAAGATACTCAAATGTTGGCCGAACATGAGAAGGTATGGAAGAACAAGGGAGAGCAAGTTTCGTGCATGGAAACATACCTTGTTTTACTTCTTGTCAAATGGAGATTTTGATGATGGATTTGGTTGCTTCAAAATCTCCCCTTTTTCCAAGAGTTCAACCACCAAAGTACTCCTTTCAAGAAGCTAAAACCACTAAAAGAAAGAGCTCAAAGAGTAGAAGAGGGTTTTTAACTATCTTAAAGTTAAAAAATGGACATTTTCTTCCTTTTCTTGGCCTTTCTTTCTCCCTTTTCTCCTTCCTTCTTGTGCATCTTCTTGGGCAAGTTCAAAACTAGTTTAGGTCAGTTATGGGGCTAGTGGGATGTGGCTAGCCTCATATAAAGAGAAAAGAAGCATTTTATAACATTTTACAAAAATCTCGTTATACCCCTTCACTTACATTCCTTCATTTAAGCTCATTTTAAATCCTATTTTAGAACCATCCTTTCTATCATAAAATTTAGGTTGTTTACTTTATTAAAAACATTTTGTTTTAATTTTGTAGGATTCAAAATAATTTGAAATCATCTAGTCAAAGGTTAGGTTAGCTACCAACCTAAATTGTATATTAGAATAGTTTTAATCATTTTGACAGTTCCAATGATTTTCAAGACCTCTAAAAACTTTAGTAAGCTTAATTTTATCATTTAAAAACTTCTTCCTTTAAGTTTTCAAAAATTTGCCCGAAATCACAATTTTGCTATTGGGTTTCAGTTCATTCCATTTAGCCGTTTTGGCTCTGATTTCAGGCCATCTTTAGTTTTTTATAATATCTGGTTCCTCTGTAAATGCGAGAAACTTAATGTCTAATTTCTCTATAAATGTATAAAACTTACCAGATATAAAAGGAAGTCCCCCAGATAGAATGATTTGAGGTCTAATAAAATTTGAGTAATAATCTAGACCTCAAATAATGAGGATCTAAAGCTAGAAGTGCCCTAAAATAGAGCTAAAATAAGCAGACAAAATGTAACGAAGATGTAATGACATTTTCATAATTTTGGGCACTTTTTAAAAAAAATTAAAGGAGGGATTTTTAAATAGAAAAAAATAAGTTTCTAGAGATTCTTAGAGGCCTTAAAATCCATAGGAATTTTTAGAATGGTTTAAACCCCTCCGGTTTATGTTTTAGAGTATCAGTTAACCTGAACTTTGACTGGCTCATTCGAGAAGACTTTTAATCCAATTTGGATGAAACCAATGGCATTTTATGAATTAGAGGATCAAAAATTTATGATGAAAAAGACAGTTCTCAAAAAAGAGTTGAAATGGGCTTAAATGGAGCAAATAGGCTCATAAGGGCAAAATAGTTGTTTTGAAAAATTATAAAAGAGGCTTCTTAAGTAAGATTACATCTCATCATCTTCGCCAAGCTTCCATTTTTAGAATTTTAGATAGCTATGACATGATATTAAAGGGGGAAAGAGAGAAGAAGTTTAAGCTTCCGTTTAAGTAAATGGCCTCGTTTCATCCTGCGCTACTTAAGAAAGTAGTTTCTCTCTCTAAGAGCTCACTAATAGTGGTTTTCTTTTCCTAAAAACTTAAAGATTCAGGTTTAACCTAAGGTAAAAAGGAACTCTTTCCAAGAAACCAATCGGTGGAAAATAATCTACGCGAGGAGAGCTTTGTCTTAAAGTAAGACTTTACTTGAAATACTTGCAAAATCTTATGTTTCCAAGCCATTTAAGATAAGACTTTTCTTCATGTGTTGTTAATGGAACCAAGGGGTTATGGAGTATGAGAGTTAAGAATATACAACTAGAATTGAAAAGAAAGCTTTAGAATGCAAGTTATAGAATTCAGGGATTTGGTTGCACCTTGGCAAATATGAAGCTTCCTAATGATAATTTAAGTTGTCTAAGAGTATGAATGAGTTCTCAAGACATCTAAAAAGCTTTAAATATGCTATTTCCCTAAATCAAATGAAGCAAACTCCATGAATGCTCCAAGCCTCCATAGTCTTGGCTAAACAAGATTAAGGCACTTATGGAGTGTTTTAATTTGTTCCAAGTTTAGAATGAGACTAGATATGATGGAAGGACCTCAAAGGATGCCTTAAAAAAAATTTAAAAGCCTTGGAACATGAAATGAAGGTGTAGGCTCCATAATGAGATATTAGGAAGCAACTTATAGTTAGGCTCCTTAAAATGAACGTGTGATGACTCCAAGGAGTCTAAATGGAGTCAAAAGACCTTGAATGAATGAGAAATAGGAGCCAAGATCATGGATTCCTATAGTTGCCTCATTAGGTCCTTAATGGAACCATAATTATGCCTTAGGACAAAGTAAGACTCCATAGAAATTTCATAAGGCTAGAGCTTGTTTCCATGAGTGATGTATGTCTATTTTGATGCATCTAGGCTAAGAGAACCAAGGGCCACCAAATTGCAGGGCTTGGCCGAAAAAGGGGAAGAATAATTTTGTAACACCATAATTTCTAACTCATCTCATGCCTTTAAATAACTCAATATCATGAATCATGTAAGCTTTCAATGAAAAAGGAAATAAAATAATGAATATTTTCGTGTTGCGTCGTGTATAAAAATTCCATTTGGTGTCACATGGACCATAGGAGTTCATACAACACATTTTCATATTTAATTACATGAATATAACTCATTTGGATCATGAAATGTGGCCTCCAACTCATGGAACTCAAAGGAAAGCTTAGAATATTCATACATATTTTACGCCAGAATTTGGCTCATTTCTATCACAACTTTAGAAAATCATAACTAATTCTAGAAAAATAAAAATAATATATTCTTGACTCTTCTAGAAAGCTCAACATGTCTAATTTAGGCTAAAAATATGTCTAGACCATAACATCTAACACAGAGAACATTTGACATGCGAAATGGTCCAGAGGTTAGACTATCATCTGATGCTATCACATAATTTTGCAGCAAACTTAAAAAATGTCCAATTAATTCTAAAAAATTCCAATCTATGCAAATGATATCAATTTGGAAAAATGTGGATGTTAGATAGAGGTAAAAAATAACTCTAGACTAGTTCAAGCATGCCTAGATCTCAAAAACTGATGAAACAGTAACAGAGGTTAGCTGAAATTCCTGATACTGGACAGAATCTTTAAAAATTCATATCTCCCTTTCTAGAAATCCAAATGAGGTGCTTCTAGTTTGCATGAGTCACTGTGAATGTCTAGTTTCTTTGTATAAAATGTTTTGGAAATTGGACATCATTTGTGTCCTGTGTGATAGATTTCATTTTCGGACCAAATGAATAGTGTATCAGACCAAAATCAGAAAATTTGCCAACTTTGGAAATTCATCAAATATTCTATAGACCTCCAAAAATTATAGTCTTTAGCTTCCCAAAAAGCTCTCAACAAGCTCTAATTTCATGCCAAATATTAGATTAAGAAGATCTCATTTGACCAAAAAGTGATATAGGGTTCTATTATGGTCATTTTTAGCTTCATATAGGGTACCAAAATGTCCAAATGGCTTTTCTTTGGTATTGACACCTTTTAGGCAAGTCTAAAAGCATATTTAAGACTTTGTGAATTGCCCAAATGGTCCCAAACCTCATGCATCTCATTTTGGCCATTTCATCCACACATATGTATAATTCGATAATGTCATTCATGAAGTTACATTACCATAATATACTCAATTTACATTCTATCATTCACATAACACATTATTTCATTTCTACATCATATAATATCATAATTATATATGTTCCAAGAGCCAAAGACCATTTACAACAATAATATACATCATTAAGCATCATTATGGCTTTAAAAGGCAAAAGCTAGGTGTATTGGTGTTAATCTCTCCTCTTCAAGGTGGTTGGCTTCCATTAACTTGTCCACTTGGTCCACCTAGCATATTAGATCATTGGAGAGGAAGGGATGAGATTCAAAGAATCCCAATAGCTCATTTCCCATTCAATCACACATAACATATGTACAGCAAGTCTTGAAAATGCATGCATGAATATCATAGAAGTCATGAACATTCAAGAAGCATGCTTGGCATGTGAAAGTCATACAAGACATTCAAAAGCTTGCCAAGTGAATGGATTAGCCTTACCCTTTTCCTCATGGATTTTGGACTTGCCTCACCCATTCTTTAAGAGATTCTTGGACTCAACCATTCTCTTGGGAGTCCACTTTACTTTTAGGAGACTCTTTGCTTTGTCTCAACCAATCTCAAGGGTTCTTGGCTCATCTTCACCATGGTTAAGAGTTTTTGGCCTTTCCACACTTAAGCAAACTCAATAAATATTGTAGCATCATTTTGAAACATATTATGTCATCATGAAATCATGACATATAAAATCATGCTAACATACTTTTCATGGCTTGAAAATACACATACACACATTCTAAGACAAGCTAAACACACATCCATGCATGAAAGAAGGTGGAGAGAGCTACCTTGTACACAATCACACATTTTCCCTTTGAAAGAATGCTCCCTTTTTCGGCCACACACACATAAAAGTGTAGGGATGATTTCTCTTAGCCTAGACATAATTTATGGAAGCCAATTGGGTTTATGGACTCAATTTTAAAGCCATAAAATTTGCTTAGACATTAGATTGGCTTATAACCTTATTATGGTCCATAATTGCACCTAATGAAGTAACAGCCCTTAAATAAATTCTAGGCTCCATTCTTTCCTTTCAAATATGATTCTTGACTCCTTTTAAGTTTCTTGGATTCATCACACAATTAAAACAGAGAGCCTAACTACATGTTGCTTCTTTAGGTCATAATATAGAACATAAAGCACCAACTCACTTTCTATAGGTTCTAAATTTTTTCCAAGCCCTCCCTTCATTTTCATTCATCATACATGACTTAAGAATGGGTTTAGAAAAATTTAAAACTCTCCCTAGCTAGGAGAACCTCTTTAGGCTGAACAAGGAGCATTTTTGGTCTTCTTAGATTTTGCTTAGTTTTCTCAAGGGAAGATGCATGTAGGGAGCCTCTTAGGGATCTTGGGAGCTCATTTAAACTCTTATTTAGGCCTAAAAATCATCATACAAAATCAGATTTTACAAGGTGCACATAAAATCCTAGGTTTTGCATCTTAAAATCTAATGGGTTTTTGTTGATTTCCTTTGCCTATTCTTAATCTCCACACCCTTTTTCTTTAGATTTATCCTTGGTTTTGCCTAAAAATCAGATCCTCCTATGGTTCCTAGGGTTAGGAGAAATGGAGAAGAAAGGAAGATCAATATATCAACCATAAGAAGAGAAATTACCTAGTTTCCTTGCTTATTCTTGCTTAAATCTTACTTTCTCCAAGCTCGTCTCTTCAAATCCGAAAATTCCCTTAAGTTTCTCCCTTGAATCAGATTTATAAACTCCATTTTAATCAAAGAAAATAAAGGAGAAAGAAGGAGAGGAGGTTTGGATGGAAGAAAGCATGAAAAACTACCATGGAAATATACCTCAAAGCTTGAATTCTTCCTTCTTCTTCTTCCTCTCTTGTGTGCTTAAAACCCTAGCTTTCTCCTCTAAAATTAGGTAGAAAATTTTGAGTCTAGATGAAGGAGAAAGTGGGGCGCCACCTATATATAGGGGAAGGTTAATGGCTTTTTTAAAAAATTTCATTTTGCCCTTTGTTCTTTGTATTTTCATTTCTCCTTCATTTTAGCTCCTTTTTTAGAATCATCTTTTCCATTATAAAATTTAGGTTCCCAATTTAGTAAAATGCCTTTGAAATTACTCAAATCAGAGCTAAAACCTTCTCAAATGAATCCATCAAAGTTCAGGTACCCTGACATTAGAAAACGTCCACTGGAGGGGATTTAATTGTCCCGGGGCTTCCCATGGTTTTTAGGGCTGTGCAAACCCCAAAGAACTCAAAATTTTCATTTAAAAAGCCCTCCTGTGTGAATTCCAAAATTTGCTCAAAATTACGAAAATGCCATTATGTTTCGTAAGGTTTCTGTCAAAATTTATTTTTTCATTCTAGCTTTATTTTTCCTTCCATCTGAGGTTAGGATTCTCATTTTTAGGAGTTTAGAATATTACTCAAATTTTTTGGGACCTTAAGTAATCCATTTCAGGGGACTTGCTTTGGAAACGCACCCGTTTTCGTCGTTTAACAAAAATCGGATATTACAAATTTCAAGAGGAAAGTGTTGTGTTCTTATTTCAAGGTAACTCTCTAACCTTTATCTCATATATGGCTTGAATGTTTGTTTGTCTTAGAGTGCTTGTGTCTATATGTGAGCCATGAGAAATATTTCTAGTCAATGATTATATGTTATGGCATCATTATACTTCTTGAAATGTATTTGTGGTTGCATTATAGTTTGCATGGGTTTGGTTATGCCAAAAGTCCCTTAGTAAGGGTGAGGATGAGCCAAAAGTCCCTAGAAATGGGTGACACAAATCCAAAAGTCTCAAGAAGAGTGAGGCTAAATCAAAAGTCCATTAAAAGTGAGTGAGACAAATCCAAAAGTCCCAAGAAAGGTGGATGAGGCTAGACCAATGCCCTTGAGAGCTTATATTTACTATGTATGAGTTTATATGACAAGAAGATGTTTTATGTATACTCATTAATAGCTTGAATGTCATGTATGTATTCTTTGACTTGTACATGGATCTATTATGTATGTTTGAAAGGGTTAAGAGCTATTTGAATTTTTTGAATCTCACTTCTCCCTCATATATGTCTAAAACCATGTTTAGGTGAGCTAAGAGGACCAAGAAATGGTGGCCAACAACTATGAGAGGCAAGACTTTGACAAAAGGATAGAGAAATGAGCTTTGTATTTGCATTTTGATGTCAAAATATGTAACCATGAGATGTATACATGATGTAAACCATTGAGCATGTTCTAATGTATGTATAAATGATGTATGCATCAATGTGAAAGCTAGATGAATGAATATGTATGTTTTTGCCACCTAAGAGTCTTTATGAGATGTGATGTTCATGTGTATATATGCAAGTGGTAAGGTGAGATTGAGCTCCGTGATGATTTGGACCTTTTGGCATGCTTTTATATGTTGTAAGTATGCTTTTAGACTTGGCCAAGTAGTTGTGGAAGGTCAAGAAGAGCATTTGGTGTCTTAAAATCCCATTTTGGACTTCAACTTTGACTAAATGGAGAACTGAACCAAAGTTTGACCAAATGAGTATTTTTTTCATGAAATTTGGCCAGTAAGTAGGTCTCATCTAGAACTTTTCATAGAGCCAAAGAGCACTCAATTTGGAGCTCTACAAAATTTATTATGATTTTTCAAAATTGGCTAAATTATGCAAAAATGGTATAGTTACTATTTATTTGATCAGTTTACTTCTCTATGTCACATGTGAATTAAATGAAGTCTAATGCTTATAAATTTTATATGCACAAACTAGACACTATGAGCTTTCCATAGCCACTGAGATCAACTTATTTAGAGTTTTGTAGAGGGAGATATGAATTTTTGAAATTGTATGATAGTACTAATAACGTAACCTAATCTATCTTATTATTCCATCCATTTCCAATGGCCTAAGGCTACTACATTGGTCTAGAATGATTTTTAGTCAATATTTGATATCCAAAATTTTCTAGAATGGTATGATTTGCTTGATTTCAATTTTTTTAGAATTAGTTATGAGTTTTTAAAGTTGGTATTAGAAAATTGAATTCTGAACCCGATAGCAAACCATGGATTTTATGAGATGTAGCTTAAAGCCCAAGGTTTTTAAGATATTTGGTGATGGTTTTGACTTATATGGATGTGTTATAAATAGAAAATGATATTGATGAGTTCATATGATTCATGGGGCATAAATTAAAAAAATGAGATCTTACGTAACACAAATAAATACCATTAAATTTATTGCCTTTTTCATGTGAAGTGTAAGGTTTCTTGTATTTGTGCTCTGATCCATATGAAATGCATTGAGATGGACATGAAGAACATGGTAAAATAGCTAAGAGGTTAAGGTATTATATTTTCCAACCTCAATTTTAGATGTTCTATTCAGGATTCTAGCCTTAATTTACCTCAATTCATTTTGCTCCGAGGTCTTCTTTCATTAACCATACATTCCAATTTCGATTTCTGTTAACTTATATTGCCCTTCTTTGGGCTTGTGACCCTGTTTGAATAAGTTATTCCACTCTTTAGAAACTATTTTGAATTACCAAATCATAGGATATTATAGCAAGAACATACTTATTGCTCAATAGCATACACACAAGTATAAATATTGCCAAAGTGATAAAATGATGAGTCAGTTTCATTTCCATAAGGATTTGTTGCCAAAATTTGTCAAATGCCAAAATTCATGCCTCAAATTAAGAAAATTAATTATAAATACATGTGTTTGGAAAGTAATTACAAGATATTTGCTATCCATAATTAAAAAATAGAGCAAAATTTGGATTATTAGGCAATTGGAGGAATGGTGTTATATGCTTAAGGTTCAATTTTGCCTACAAGTATTTTTTCCAAATTAAAAATGAGAATAGTTCTAATTAATGGCACAATCCTTTATGAAATCAACTAAGTAAATATACAATAACAATCCCTAATTTGACTCTATCAGGCTAGCAAGTATATTCCTATCTCATTAGCAAAACTGTCCACTTTTTATAGTAAGTGTCAAGTGCTTACACAATTTAACTCAAGATCTAATTCCACTATCCCTTTTCCAATTTCAAGTAAAATACCAAAGCATTCTAAATGTTGGTCAATCAATTAGAAAGAATGAAGCATAAATTTAAATCAACATATATATCATTGACCACAAATAATGAGGGTAAACAAACTATAATTCATACAAAAGTTCATAATAATCCTAGATCAAGAAGTTTAATTATACATAATACTAAAATCCATTAACAAAATTAGAATAAAAACCAAATACTATCAAGAAAATTAATGCAAAGAAAAAGAGAAGAAATAGAAAAAAAAAACTAGAAAGTGGTCTTGTCTTCTCTTTAATCCTCAGCTTCCTAGCCTCCAAGATGCTTCCAAGTAGCTCATTTAGACCTCAAAATACCTAGAATATCAATTAAGAGCAAATGGAATAAGATATGTGCTTCAACCTTAGCAAAAATCATAACACAAAACACTAAGTTCTAATTTTTGCAAATGGCATTGTGATGACGAATGCTCTATAATGGCATGGAAATTTCATTAATGGCATCTAATGCTTTGTTTGCCTAATTTAGCTTCCTTTTTTGTCTTTGCACCAAGTCTTTGATGATCAAACTCTAAGATGATTTGGACCTATGTTTTTATGTATTTACTAACCAATAAAAAGGATCAAAGTATGATCAATTCTTGATTTTTCCAAAAATAAGCTAAAACTTGTCATTTATGTATCAAAACTTTGAATATAGAGTTATGTACATTAACTATACAAATTTTTCCTAACAATAAATGCATTTACTTTAAATTCAAACAGTAAGGACCTAATGCCTAGTTGAAAATGTGCAAAATAATATAAATAAATATGAGTTAACATTACTAAACCCAAACCTCCTTGAGCTTGAGCCTAAATTAAAAGGTGGTAAGGTAGGATCAACCTCGATAACACCAATTCCACTTCTACTCAAATGTTGGTGAACTATGACCAAATTGTCAAGAAATAACTTCTTGAAACCTACAAGCCTTTGATCTTGCTTGCAAAACATTAAGAACTATAGAAGGAAGTTCATGGTATCTTCTTCTAAGAACTAAGCAATACAAAGCTTGTGGGTTGGGCTAAGCTTCCTCATTCTTTTTTTGTCATATTCTCAATGCCAATACTACTTTTTGTGTTTACATATGGTAGGAATGTTCATGTTAGATTACATAAATATTTTTTTGTTACCAAACACATGAGCTTTTAAGAATCTCTAGATATTAGTTTTATTGTCTTGAAATTTATTTGGTTAGGACGAAATGCCTATATATCTAAAGGCGTTGCTATGCCAATATCCACTTAGATTTGTTATGTACATTGGGTTTTGGGTGAATTTTTTTTCTAAAATTTTGAACGTAGGCCATTTTTTTATTATTTTTCTGAGCCATTCTTGGCCAATTTCAAGCAAACTATTTTTGGATAAATAATATAAGGCAATTTTTGGGCATTTTAGCCATTCTTTTTGAAAAGGAAAAACACTTTTGGGCTATCAACACTAGATATTTTGATTTTCTGGGCCCATTTTGGTGAGAATTTTTATGCAATAAATGTGGGTCATTTTGTTAGTTTTTGCAAGAATATTTTGGCAAGAAAAAAAGACTCATTTTTTTCAACTTTTTTTAAAAAATTAGGGTCTTTTTGTAGAATTTTGGACAACTTATTTTTTTAGGTCAAACCTTCTGCTTCATTTTAGGACTATTTTGTAAACTTTAATTGCCTAGATTAGGTTTTTGATCCAAAATTTTATGAAAAGTTATTTTGCCATTTAATTTTCCTAAATTATGAAAAATTATTTTTGGGCAATATTTGACACTTTTTTTTTTGGGTAATGAACCTAAAAGGAAAATATTGTATTAGGGATGAACAATTTTTTAAGTAATTATTTAGATTTTGAAAGGTCTAGTAATGGAAGTGAGTGTTGTCTTTATAGTGAATTATTCATACAATTACTCAAATCTTTATATATTCAGCTCCATGCTATTTTTTTTACAATTATTTCATTTTATTTGCTTGGCTTACTTATAAAAATTATTAGTAATTCATTTTCTTTTATTATTTCTTATGAAACATGCTTTTGCAAATTAAAAAAAATATATGAATTATGGATGAATTCTGACTTTTTTCTATTAGTGGCATACTTGAAAATAATTGATAGATGATTTTAGATGTAATTTTGTTAATAATGGGTTACTCTCCTTAATTTTGTTATTGGAGTATGATTTGATTTCACAATCTTGACAATAACATATGTGTATTTTGTGCACCATGTCATCCAAATTGCATGTTCATACTCTCTTATACATTATTATTATGAGATATTGAAGATATCATTTCTAATAAGTATGATAACAGGTATTTTATTTGCCAAAAGATAATTTTGTTTATTGACACTTTATGATTGTGAGTTCACCTATTATAGGGCTTATAAAAAGGGTGATGAATGTAAGATAAAATTAAGTAATTAAATCTAGATTATGTGGTTTTTATGTGATCTAATTAGGTATAAGGGAAAATGAAAAACATGAGAGAATCTATGAGAAATGAAATATATTCAACAAGGAATATGAGCTAGCCGTGGTGGTGAGTAAGGGCATCTAAAATAGGAGGGTTTAGAGTAAACAAACATTGTACACAAGTAAGCTGTGTATATTTACATGATCATATGTGAAAGCCTTGCATTAAGTGAATCACCAGAGATGGGGAGGAGATTTAGATGAAAACTCTTGGGATTTGCTGAAGATTTGAACCTTACACAAAAAAATCACTCAAATCTACTATTAGTTTTATTATTACATTTCTCTTTTGTATTAAGATAATGGATTTTTTTTATTGTTGTTTATTTGTTGATTTCCATCTTGTGTAACTAGATCTTCTATTTGGAGTTAAGGTGAACCTATTTATTGATTAAATTGATTTCATAATATTCTTTCGACAATTTTTATTGAATTAATCTATTACTCTTTTATATTGATTATAAATGGTTGGCCATTGTTCATTTGATGCATTGTGAGAGGATTGAGAGGTTGATTGTAGTGTATATCACTAGGATAATAGACATAGATAGTAATTTTACAAAGATATGAGTTACCTTTATAAAGCTTGTGAATATTTGCTTTGAATCTTTTATATGTAATGGGTTTTTATTAGGTCTATGATCATGAAAGTAGACATTAGCTTAGTATGACCATGATAACTTATCTTGAGAAAGAAATTCTCTCACTTTAGTAGGATTGCCATTAATTCAATTGAATTAAGTTGTAAGAGTTTATTTTGAATGACACTTAGGAAAGTAAATAGGGGATTTTAGATTCTAGAGTCTTTACATTTTTATATAGTTAGTGTTGGTTAAGTGAGTCTACTATTTTTAATATCACTTTTATCAATTTTTATTTTAATTAGATAATTTAGATAGTAGGATTAATTTTGGTTATTGGTAATTGAATTCTTTCCTTGAGAATGATATTGTATTCATCAATTTATTACTTGTGCTACCTGTATATTTGTGTAATTGTATAACATAACAAGTTTTTGGTGCCATTGTTGGAGAAAGCAATTCAATATCAATTGAAAGATTTTTTTTCCTATTAATATAGATATTTTATTTTTCATTAACTCCTTTTTGTTTTTTAATTTTTTGGTTTTGGTTAATATGTAGTTTCTTTCTTTAGGTATTCTAGCATCATGAATCACTCATTTGGTGTTACTCTTTTAGAGCTTAAACTTGAACTAGAATGCATCCTTCATGCTAGACATAGGCAAGTAGAGATCCCACATGAACCTCAACCAATAAATCAATAAGAGGACTTAGTAAAAGATGTATCTCAACTAATTAGAGTTGCTTTCAACCACTGTCACTACAAACTAGTATGAGACTATGTCATGCTAAATGCACATGGATTGAATAAAAGTATTATCAGCCTAGTAGTTGTAGCCAAAAACTTTGGGATTAAACTGTCACATCATATCAAGATATTCCATAATTTATACTACAATTGGAAAATATGTTCATTTTACATACTTTTAGCAGCAGAATTAATCGTTGTCATAAGCTAAAATAATTTAATTTTTGTCAAATGGGCCATATAGGCTTACCAATATCATCTTTCATCCATAAAACTTATTAGACTAGAAATATCATATTTGGAAGCATGAAATTTGGGTTGGACCAAGCAACACAATTTCAAGAAGCAAACTTGCATTTTTCTTTAGTTCCATATTCTGATATGAACTTTGGAAATTCATAACTAATTCTAGAAAAATACAAATCATGTAAACGATAGCTTTCTAGAAAGCTCAGAATGTCATCTAGCTATCATGAGAATTTCATATTAAAACAACCATGTTTGGCCTATAAAAATTGATGGAATAGTACATTAGGTGTGGAGGTAGTTTTATAATAGACCTGGAACTTCAAAGATTCATTTCTCACTCTACAAAACTCTAAATGAGGTGCTCTCAGTGGTTATAGAAAGCTTAGGATGTCTACTATATGTCTATAAAATTTCATGAGCATTGGATTCACTTGACCCCTGAGTGACATAGAAAAGCAAACTATGACAGTGACAGTTTTTGTATAATTTGACTAATTTTAAAAAATTATAATAAATTTTTTAGAGTTTAAAAAATAGTGCTCTTTAGCTCTATGAAAAGATCTATATGAGACCTATATTCATGCTAAATTTCATGCACAAAATCATCCATTTGGTCAGTTTATGGTTTAGCTTAAGGTTATGTCACTTTTTAGAACTATAATGGGGTTAATTGGTGCCAAATGGTCTCCTAGCCATTCCATGACCATTTAAGCACATCCCAAAGCATAAATGTAGCATATAGAAGCATTCCAAATGGTTTAAATCATTATGAAACTCAAATCCACCATTTCATTTGCATAAATACATATAAACGTCATGGCTTAAGAATGTCAAAACTATATAATCTCATTCATTTGGCTCCACATTTGGTTCATACAACATATTTACATGGTTTTACAATTGTTCAAGGGTGTACACCTAAAAAATAATTCATACATACATACTTTGATATTAAATTATATTAAAAGCTATTCTATTGTCAAAGTATAGCCAATCATGCTCCTTGGTCTCTATTCCTTGCTCTTTGGGTTTCACTTAGACATGGTTAGATGGAAAGTGAGGATAGTAAGATTCAAAGAATTCTAATAACTCTTTCACCCTTTTAAGTATACATACAAGTTATATATTCATGTTAAAGAATACAATTATGCACCAAACACTTCTAAGAATTATTCAAATCATATTTTCTAAGTCACATGAATATATCAAAGTCAAAAACAAACTCTAGGGACTTTTGGTATAACTTTACCCTATTAATTGAGACTTTTGGATTAGTCTCACCTACTTTCTAAGGACTTTTAACTTAGCTTCACTCTTTCTTGAAACTTTTGACCTTGTCTCACTCATGTTTAGGGACTTTTGGCTTTCCTTCCCCCATTCTAAAGAACTTTTGGCACAACCTCACTTATAAAGAGCAATTTCACAATCAAAATGCAATTCAAAAAGCATATTGGTACCAAAGTAACAAACTAATAGCAAATGACATGTCTTATAATTCAAATATATATACAAGTATTCAATAACAATCATACAACCAAAGAAATGCACACAAGAAAAGGATAAAAAGCTACCTTAGTTCAAGATGCACAAATTTCTCTTTACTTTCTTATCTCCTTAGCTTGGCCTCACACCTACACCTAGGAGGAACTTGGTTTGTTTGGCCTAGACACATTAAACAAGACACTATTATATCATTGGAACCAACTCTAACCTTACATAAAAATTACACAAGCTACATTTAGCTTATGACACCATTATGGTTCTATACAAGGCATTATGAAGTGTAACACCATACTTCTAGGACTCAATTCATGCAATTCCCATGCCTCATCTTATGTTTGTTTTATGGAAACAATCTAGTGGCATAGGGAGTTATGAATTAAAATACATTTCTCTACGGGTAAAATTTTTCTTTCGGAGTCCCGTGGGCCATATAAATGCATCTATCACATTCTCATACTTAAATACATGAATATAGCTCATTTCCATCATCAAATTTGGTCTACAACTCGTGGAAAGCAAAGGAACACATTAAAATTCATGTTTGCATTTTCGTCCAGAATTTCCTCTTTTCTGTCACAAACTTTGGAAAATCATAACTAAATCTAGAAAAATAGACATCATATGTTTTTTGTCATTCTGGAAAGCTCAGGATGTCTACTTCACACTAAAAATACTTCTAAGTCAAAAAATTCATCACACAGGACGTTTGATATCCAAAAAGCTACAGACGCGCTGGCTACCTGGGCTGTGATTTAGGTTACTGATGTAAATTTCTGAAATTCGTAACTAATTCTACAAAAATAGAAATCACACAAATTCAGTCATTATAGAAAGATAAAAATGTTAAATTGACACTAAAAATAAGTCCAGAATGAAATAGAAAGGTTTAGATATCTGGAACTGATGAAACAGTGATTGAGCTCTGGAGATGTCACTGTTACTGATAGCAAACTTCGAAAATTCATAACTCTCTGCGCAGACCTCCAAATGAGGTGATCTCGGTGGCCACAGAAAGCTTATGCCCTCTAGTTTATTCATATAAAATTTCATATGCATTGGACACCATTGGCCCATCAAGTGACACGAAAATCAAATCTACCAGTATGAACAGTGCACATACCAGAAACCATGGAAAATCCCAACTTTGAAAATTCATCAAATATTCTCTAGGTCTCCAAAAATTATGATCTTTAGCTTTTCAGAAAGCTCTTAATGAGACCTAATTGTATGCCAAATTTCAGGTTAAGACTAACTCGTTTGGCCACAAAGTGACATAGGGTTCCATTATGGTCAATTTTGGCTCCATATTGGGTACCAAAATTGCCAAATGGATTTCACTTGGTCTTGGCACCTTTTGGGCAAGTTTAAAAGCTTATTTGAGACTTGTGTGAGCTGTCCAAATGGTCCCAAACCTTATACATCTCATTTTGGTCATTCAACCCACATTTATGCATATTTCTAATAAACTTCCATATTGCATACTTTGGCATTACATACTCAAAATAGGTTCTAGAGGTCACACATCATATCCATACATTTAAACATCATATAATATCATATTTACACATGTCTCAAGGGTCATACCCCATTTACAATACTCATATACATCATTGAACATCATTATGGTTCTATAAAGCAAAAACTAGACATATGAATGTCAATATTCTTCCTCTAGTGTTGTTGGCTCCCATTGGCATATCCACTTGGTTCACCTAGCGTGTTAGATCATTGGAGAGGAGGGGGTGAGATTCAAAGAATCCCAATAACTCATCTCCCATTCAATCATACATAATATGTGCAAGGCAAGTTTCATAAATGCATGCATGGAGGAAATAGAAGCCATAGACATTTTAAAAGCAACCTTGGCATGTGAATCAATCATACAAGGCATTCAAGAGCTCACTAAGTGTTTGGATTGGCCTCACACTTCTCCTCACGGATTTTGGACTTGCCTCACCCATTCTTTGAGCACTTTGGACTCAACCATACTCTTGGGAGCCCACTTTGCTTTTGGGAGACTCTTTACTTTGTCTCAACCAAGCTCAAGGGTTCTTGGCTCATCCTCACCCAAGGGAAGAGTTCTTGGCCTCTCCACACTCAAGCAAACTCATACAAACATCATGGATTCATTTAAAACATAACATGGCATCAAGGATCATGACATGTAAAGGCATGCTAGCATACTTTTCAAAGCTTGAAAATACACACACACACATTCTAAAACAAGCTAAACACACATCCATGCATGAGAGAAGGTGGAGAGAGCTACCTTGCACACAATTACACACTTTTTCCTTTAGGATTCAAGCCTCCTCTTTCGGCCACACACCCAAAACTTGGTGGAGATGGTTTCTCTTGGCCTAGATATAATTTATGAGAGCCAATTAGGTTCATGAAATAATCTCTAAGACCATACAACTTGCTTAAGTACTAGATTGCTCTATAACCCTCATTATGGTCCATATTGGCACCTAATGAAGCAACACCTCTCAAATGACTTCTAAGCCTCATTCTTTTCTTTCAAATATGATTCTTGACTCCTTTTAAGCCTCTTGGAGTCATCACATCATCAAAACGAAAGGCTTAGTACCATGTTGTTTCTTTAGGTCATAATATGGAACCTAAGGCACCAAATCACTTTCTATGAGTTTTAAATTTTTTCCAAGGCCTCCCCTCACTTTTATTCATCAAATATGACTCAGGAATGGCCTTAGCAAAATTTAAAACTCTCCCTAGCTAACCCAACCTTGCTTGACCGAGACTATGCCCCTTTTTGGCCTCCTTGGAATTCTCTTTGTTTTCTTGAAGGAGGAAGCATGTGGGGAGCATCTTAGGGATCTTAGGAGCTCATTTAAACTCTTACTTAGGCCTAGAAATCATCATACAAAGTCAGATTTTACAAGGTGCAATTGAAACCCTAGAATTTGTATCTTGAAATCTAATGGCTTTTTGATAATTCCCTTTGCATATTCTTAATCTCCACACCTTTTTTCCTTAGATTCATGCTTGGTTCTGCCTAAAAATCATCTCCTCCTAGGGTTTTCTCAAGTGGGGCGAAATGGTGGAGAAGGGGACCAAAAATGACAACCATAGGAAGAGAAATTACCTTGTTTTCTTGCTTTTTCTCACTTGAATCTTGTGTTCTTTGAGCTCCTCTCTTCAAATCCAAACTTTCCCCTCAATTTCTCCCTTAAATTAGATTTATAAACCTCATTTTAATCATAGGGAATAAAGGAGAATGGAGGAGAAGAGGTTTGGAAGAGAAAGAGCATGAAAAACTACTAATTTCCATACCTTAAGCCATTGATTTCTCCTCCTTTTCTTCCCCTTCTTGTGAGCTTCATCCCCTAGGGTTTTCTTCTGGTTTTAGGCAGAAGATGGTCGTGCATAATGAAGGGAGGAGAAGGGTGCATCATATATACAGGTGGGAATAAGTTACACTTTTCAAAAATTTCTATTTTGCCCTTCATACTTTGCCTTTTCGTTTCTCCTTCGTTTTAGCTCCTTTTTGAGAACCATCTTTTCTATTATAAAATTTTGGTTCCCAATCAAGTAAAATGGCTTTGGAATCACTCAAATCGGAGCTAAAACCTTTCCGAACGAATCCGTCAAAGTTCAGGCACACCGACATTGGAAAACATCCACCGGAGGGGCTTTAACTGTCCCAGGACTTTCCATAGTATTTAGGGCCTCTAAAAATCCTGGAGAACTCAAAACTTTCATTTAAAAAGCCCTCCTGTGTGTTTTTCAAAAAGTACCCATATTTACAAAAATGCCACTGGCCTTTTGACAATTTTTTTGAGTTACTTTGGCCTTGATTTCTGGGCAACTCAAGGCTCAAATCCTCATTTTCTAATATTTAAAATTTTATCATAATTTTAGTTGGCCCCAATTCCTTCTATTTGAGGGACTTCCTTTTGTATCTGGCCCATTTATACTGTTTACAGAGAAACCGAACATTTCATTTCTCAGGTTTACGAAATAGATAATTGTTCTGACTTAGGTAGATCTAAGCTAGTACTTATCACCTAGTAAGATTTTTTAGCCTATTACATATTTCTTTTCATGTGTGTATACCACCTATCTATTTTTTGCTCTAGAGCTTAGCTTAAATCTTGTTTGAGATCACATTTTGTGTATTTGCATGCATAGAAATGATAAAGGCATTCATTTTGTTTTTATCTAGTAAAAAAAAACCTACCCTTTCATGCATTTTATCCTTTGTTTTACCCCCCCTTTGAGCCTTTATTTGCTTTCTTTCTTTTAACCCAAGCCTATAGCCATTAAAAATAAATATTTTTCCTACCATTGTTGAATGTTTTGGGAGTTGATTAGCATGTTAATTTGCTTGTTTTGGATGAAAGAACATATAAATAGTTAGAATTTGGGTCATTAAAAAAAATAGTTGAAAGAAAACAAGTATAAAAAAAACAAAGAAAGAATAAATGAATATATTCAAAGAAAAGAAAAGAAATAAAAAAGGAAGAAATAATGAAGAAAAAAAATAATAATATAAAAAAAGAGAAAAGAATAAAGGCCCTATCCAAGTTTTGTTTCTTTCATTCCATATTCTCTTATTTGGCATTGCTTTTCATTCTCCTAAGGTGTTCAATTTTGGTTTTTCCTATCATTTGACCCTTCCTTTTTTCTTAACCTTAGCATAGTCCAACCTAATAAAGAACTTTTGATTTATGTTTGCATTTGCTTGCTAGTGGTGAAGAGCTTACATTTTTGTCAAGCTTTTGAAAAGAGAATTAGATAGGTTGGTTTTGAGTGTACATACAAGCCTAAACACTTTTGCGTGAGAGTGATGTATACATTACCTTTGGTAAGGGATTGCTAGCTTGGATTTTCCCTTGTCAAGTTAATTGCCATGGTGTCTTTAGTCTTAATGCATGTAATGATTACTTGGATAAGAAAGATGTTGAATGTTTTGGTTTACTTTTGGCTTGTGATTAGAGCATTCACTTTTTGCAGTTTGGTTTTGTTCCTCTTGTTTTTCCTTGATTTTGGGTTGCTTTGCCCAAGAGTGCAAAGAGATAAGTGTGGGGGAATTGATAAGCACTAATTTTTATATATTTTTACCCACATTTATTATTATTTTTAATGATTAATTTGAGCTTAAATGGATTTATTATTCAATATTTGAATTTTTGGTCAATTTTAGAAAATAATATATTTTTAAATTAATTAGGAGAATTTTTGGGTTTAAATTGATAATATTTTATTTTCCATATTCCTTTGATGGGTTGAATATTTTCAATCTTTAAAATAGTTATTAAATTTGTGCAGATTTTTTGGAGATGAATTAAGAATTAATGGTGAAGACAATTTTAGGCAAATGAATTGAGAATTTAAATTAAATCAAGGGTCAAGATTGGAGCAAAATTTTTATTTTTATTAATTACTTGATAATAGCAATTTTTGTAAATAGGTTATTAGGTTTAATTTTGTTTCTTGTGTGGAGGAGTCAACGCCTAGAGGAGGCTGCTGCTTCATTGATTCTTCATTGGTTCTTCGGATGTGAGACGCTGAGGGAAGCACCTGGAGGAAGAGACTTCACACGGAGAGAGCTGCTACTTTTTCATTGGCCTTTGGACTTCACCCGGAGAGAAAGAGAGGCGCGTTTGGGAGCATTGGGTCTTCATATTTTCTCTTTTTCGGACTTCAGACGGAGGCACCAGGAGAACGAGCTATTGCTTCATTCACTCATTTTCGAACTACACAAGAAAGGCGTTCTTGGAGGGACGATTTGGCTGATTCATTCTTTGGTTTTTCTGGACGCAGAGGACGCCAGGCGCTGGAGGACGATGGGGCTGCTTATTCATTCATCTTTCAGACTGACGCAGAGGACAAATTATTCCATTCCTCATTGGCTTTTCAGACTACACACGGACCAGACGCCACTCTCTCCCTGGCACCAATTTTTTTGATTCATGTTTTCCTTTTCGGGACGTGAGATGCAGAGGATGCCTAGAAGGATAGATTGCTGCTGATTCATTTTTTTTTGTTCTGTGTCTTCACACGCGGAGTCAATGCTGAACCATCATCACCATTCATTGTTATTTTCCTTCATTATCTCTTTATGGCAGCGAGATTGAAGGAGAGTAGAAGCACAAAATCCATGGAAGCTTAAAGAAGGGTAGCACCAAGGTGGAGCATGGAGGAAGAAGGCTTAAGCTCTTGATTTACATGGATTAAAGACCATTGGGAAGTTTTTTTCTTCCTACCCTTTTCCTCTTTCAATTTCAAGAACTTAGAGATTTTCTAGTTTTAGGAATTTCTATGTGGATTTAATGTTGGGACCTAGTTTTAGGTTGGACAATGATTTTATTTTGGATTGTAATTGGAATTGGTGTTATTTGGGATTGGAATTATGTTTTGTAATTGCTGAAATTTTGGTTCCTAGACCTTATAATGTTGATTGGATTGATGTTTGAGTTCTCTTGCATTAATTTGATTAATGTTATGATTTTAATTACATATCTTGATCTCTTGCGCTACTTGATTATTGAATTGGGTAGTATAATTGCTTAATTGTTCAATTAGGTAATTAAAACCAAATTTCCAGAATTAATTGAATCTAATTGTTAAAGGATTTGATGAGTTTAATTGGCTTATTTACTTGCAAATTACTTGAATTAGCTAAGGGTTTCGTAGTTAAGTCAAGTGATGTGCATTTGAGGTTAGGGTTTTCTATCCTTAGATTAAGTTAATTAAATTCATTAGTCTACTATCTAATCACTTCTCTTGGTTTAAATTAATTTTTGGTGAGTGATAAAAGCCGAAATCCCTTTGCAAAACTTTGGTTGCCTCCTGTTAATTCTTTGTATTTTCACAATCATTTTAATTTCAATTTAGAGCAGTCGAGTTTAATTATTTGTTTAGTTTTTCTCTTTTAGTTGAAATTTAATTTTTTAATTCAAAACCCCCCATTTGCATGCATTCAGTTCAATTAATTTTGCATTTAGCGTAGAGATAATTTTCTAGAATTTGCATAATATTTTAAGCATCCAATAATCACCTAAATTTAATCTAATTAACCCTTAAATTGCTCCTTGAGAAGAATGATCTAGGGTTGGCCTATACTATATTAAATCAATCTTAGTTTAATTGAGTGCTTAAACGATTAAGGCATCATCAATGACTTTAGAATTAATTCCATGAACCTAATTGGCTTCCATAAATTGTGTTTAGGCCAAAAGGAATGATCTCCACCTTCTTGGGTGTGTGAGGTCAAGGGAGAGGATTCAAGACTTAACGAAAAGGTGTATAAATACTAGTAAGGTAGCTCACTCCTCCTTTTCTCATGCATGGTTGTTTACTTTACTTGTCTTTGAATGTGTATATGTGTATTTTTAAGCTATGAAAAGTGTTCTAGCATGACTTTGATTCCATAGCACCATGATATTACAATATGTTTTCATATAATGTTTATGATATGTGCTTTGGTCTGCTTGAGTATGGTGAGGCCAAGAACCCTTAGCCATGGTGAGGATGAGTCAAGAACCCTTAAGATTAGTTGAGATAAAGTAAAAAGTCTCTTAAAAGTGAGGTTGACTCCTAAGAGCATAGTTGAGTCCAAGAACCTCTTAAAGAATGGGTGAGACAAGTCCAAAATCCACAAGTAAATGGGTGAGGCTAATCCACTTACTTAGCAAGCCTTTGTATGCTATGTATGACTTTCTTAAATGATGAAAATGCCTCTTGAATGTTTGCACATGTCAACATTACCATATATGCATTTATAAGACTTATTTGTATCTTTTATATATGATTGAATGAGATATGAGCTATTGGGATTCTTTGAATCTCATCCCTTCCTCTCAAATATTCTAACATGCTAGGTGGACTAAAAGAGCGAGGTAATGGAAGCCAACCACCTTGAAGATGAGAGTTTGACATCACAATACATAGTTTTTGGTTCTTTAAGGCCATATTAATGTCAAATGATATAACCCATTGTTGTATATCATCTATGATCTCTTGAACATATGTAATTATGATAATATGTCATGTATAAATAGGAGAATATGATATGTGACCATTAGAATGTGATTTGGGTATGTTATGGCAATGTGGCTTCTTGAATAGTATTATGGAAATGTGTATAAGTGTGAGTGAGATGGCTAAAATAAGATGCATGAGGGTTGGGACAATTTGGGTAGCTCATCCAAGTCCTAATTAGACTTTTAGACTTGCCTAAAGGGTGTCAAATCCCTAGAAAAGCTATTTGAATATTTTGGTATCCTATATGGAGTCAAAATTGACTATAATAGAACTCTATGTCACTTTTTGTCCAAATGACCTCTTCTTGATCTAAAACTTGGCATGAAATTATAGGTTGTTGACATCTTTTTGAAAATCTAAAAAACAAAATTTTTAGAGATTTAAAGAATATTTGATGAATTTTCAAAGTTAGGAAAAATTCTAGTTTTGGTCATATTAATGTTCACTCAGGTCCGAAAATGAAATCTATCACATAGGCTCCAAATGATGTCTAATTACTATGTGTAACACCATACTATATTAACTCCAACCAGTCTCTACTTAGGCTCGATTCCATATGATTTCTAAAGAAATGACAAAAGCTGTGGCACTTTCATGTTATAAATCGGGGTTCAAACGCTCATATTTTGCCTCATGAATCCCATGAACCCATCATTCATATTCTCTATTCCAACTCTATTTATACAACTCATACATAACATAGAACAACCTATGAACTGTAACACCCCAAAATTAATTAAGGTGTTAATCATAGATTTAGAGTAATTAAGAATAATTAATAGAGGATAATTGGGCAAGTTAGTGAATAGAAATTTTAGAGAGATAAATTATTAATATGGGTTTGAGAATTTATTTGGGATAGAAACTTCACCTAGGCCCAAATTAATGAATCATGATAAGAGGCTAATGGAGGCCCAATGAATTAGGTGCAGACCCAAACCCTTGAACCCTTCAAACTTGGCCCAAACCTCATTAAACTTCAGCAATCCAATGTATAAAACTGGCCCAATAAAATTCTGCAACCCAACACTTAAGAACTGGCCCAACAAAGCTAAAATTCTAAAGCCCATTAGGAGTTGGACTTGGAGCAACCCATGACCCAACTTAAACCCACCTAAAACCCTAATGCTTCAGCCACTTTCTCATTTGCTGAAACTCAAAGAAGCAAATTCGGAGGTTGAGAAGGAGGCTAGGGTTGGGGGCAAGAATCTCATATTTTCTCACACTTAGAGCAAGATTCAGCCAAGGTAATAGTTATACAACTTAATCCCCTTATCTTTCTCTTTAATTTGGTCCAATTAGTTTTTCATTTGGAGGATTTTCACCCTACCCAAAATCTGAAATGTGGTTATTTGGGGTTTTCTTGATGAAATTCGTAGGTTGAGGTTAGGGCTGGTATCAGGTGAGTTTAAACCCTTCATCTTGATGCTTTCTTTGATGGTTTGAGACCCCCATAGCTTATTTGTATTATGGGTATTAATTTGGTATGAATTTGCTTAGGATTTTGGGTGAAACATTGAGAATTCTGGTGGGAGATACTTGAATCCGAATTTGGGATTTGTGGTGGCTAGGTAAGTATTCTTTAGGTAGCTAACAGTATTTAATTCCTTTGGATACTTGTTGTGACTGTTAATGATGAATTAGAGTAGTAATTATCTGATGGTATGATTATAGGGAGACTCTGTACCATTGGTGGCTGTTGCGAATTTGTCTACAAATGAGGTAATCGGGGTTCACATTAATTCTATGCATGTATCTATTTTAATTTCATATTTGTTGTATATAAATGATTTGAATTGCTGAATGAATTGGTTGGCTATCAATTATAATATGATTGGACCTTGTGAGTCCATGGTGGAGCTGTGGTGTGGCTGCCACCTGTGCATGTGCTTCGATCGAGCACCAAGTTATGATCAAACCCTAGATGCACTGAGCCCTGGTTGTGCTCAATGGGGAATAGGTGCCTTGGACGGGCCTCTCTTGGTGTTAATGGCCTTTAACATGTGATGATGTGATTGCTAGTATGAGATAGTAATCATGATAGCCTAATTGCTTCATTTACTGATATGGCTGGTATGATTTGAATATTGATTTTGATTCATGCATATATGTTTATTAAACTGGATTATATGATGGAATTGCCTTGGTTACTGAGATTTATATCTCATCTCATTTTATGGGATTACAATTTCAGGTGAAGGTTCTTCGGGTAAGGATAAGGGCAAGCAAGTGGATGAACATCCATAAGCTAAGGCCTAGTGTGGGAAGGCTACACTTGGTCTGAGTGTAATAGAGTAGATGCTAATTTTTGTTAAGTCTTATATAGCATCATCATGTATCTGTATTGCCAAGTGTAGGCATTTATAATTTTGGTTTCTGAGGATATATGTATTGAGGGGTTAGACCTCATCTTGATTTGGTAATTGCTGTATGGATTCATGATATCTGCTGTAAATTATGTTGACCTACAATATGGCTTATTAATGGAAATGTAACCCTTGAGATATTGATATGAACCCCTAATGTATGGAACCCCCATTGATTGAGTATTAAAGGATAGATGCTGGTAGTTCATGTATATTCTGTTGTTGTTACTTCGTAAACTTGCTAATAGAGGGTAATTAGAGGAAAGAAATAGACACATAAATTTTGAATTGATAATGGAAGAATAACTAAGTAAATAAGGTAGATAAATGCCATTAGAGCTATATAAAATGAAGGGAAGTGACCTTAGAGTGTCCTTAAGAAGAGAAATGGAGTGTAGGGAACGAAATACAGGGAATATAGCTACAGGAGGGAGTCACGTCGCGGCTAGGAAGGCCTCGTCGCGGCCTAGGGAGTGACAGTGGTGAGGGACGCCGCAGCTTGATAAATCTCGCCATGGCGCAGAGCGAAAAAAATCACCCAGGAGGGTGACAGAATGTAACCTCGCCACGGCACAAGAAGTCCTGCCGTGGCGCGAGTTGAGGAAATTAATTAGGAAGGCTACAGTAACAAAACTCGCCGCGGTGCCACATAGGTTGGCTACGGCGCAGATCTAACTCGTCGCGACAGGAAAATTCTCGAGAGCAACTTGGCCGTGGTACAAAAGGTCTGGGCTGCGGCGCAAGTTTAAAAACTTAGTTTTCGAGCTCTAGAACCTAACTTAGCTGTGGCGGGAAGGTTCCAGGTCGCGGCGCAGGTCCCCAAACTCCTATATTTGACCTAGAAACCCTAATTTCAGTAAGGCTAATGTTAGGGAATAGCATGAGTACATTGGTGGGATGTTTTTGTGGGTTGAAATTGATTAATGGATGAATCCTAAACCTTTAATGATGGTACAAACCCTTTTATGCATGTTCCTGTTATGGTTGTTAGTTGATGATCCTAGTAGTATCAAGGTTTAAATTTTTCTTATATTTTCTTAATGTAATCAATTGCAATGACTCCAAACCTTGATCATTATTTATTAACTGTGCATTTAGCTATAATCATAGATATTAGAATTTAGATTCGTCACATGAACCACGGATATGAAGCCAGAAACCAAGAAAATGTAAGTTCTCAAATAG
This sequence comes from Erythrophleum fordii, assembly GCA_032878935.1. NCBI lineage: Eukaryota > Viridiplantae > Streptophyta > Magnoliopsida > Fabales > Fabaceae > Erythrophleum > Erythrophleum fordii. The sequence continues at coordinate 15,070,325 of JAVQMF010000053.1, forward strand.
GTCCAAAAGTTAGATTTTTGGCTCTAATTTTGAAAAATCATAACTAATTATAGAAAAATAGGAATCAAGCAAATCATAACTTTCTAGAAAGCTCTAAGTGTTAAATTGACATTAAAAATAATTTTCAACCACAATCTCAGCGTGTGGAGCTTGTTTAACATCGAAAAAGAGACAGAGGTCTGGCTGTCCCTGGTACTAGTGCAACTTGCTGTCATGAACTTCAAAAATTCATAACTAACTCCAAAAAAATATAATCTAGGAAAGTTATACCAATTTGGAAGATGTTAACTAGAGGAAAAAAAAAGTATAGATAAGTTCAGCAGCCCTTAGACCTCAAAAACTGATGGAACAGTAATGAAGGTCGGATGGCTTCCCTGATGCTGACACATAACTTCAGAAAGTTAGTTCTCTCTCTCTATAAACCTCTGATTGAGGGGCTTCTAGTTGGTATAGGTCACTGTGGATGTCTAGTTTATGCCCATAAAATTTCATGACAACTGGACACCGTTTGGTCTATGAATGACATGGATTCATTTTCAGACCTAGTTGCACCGTACAATAACCAAAACTAGAAAATTCTTCAACTGCAACAATTCACCAAATATTCCTTAGACCTCCAAATATTACCCACTTTAACCTCCCAAGAAGCTCTCTAAAAACTCTAGAGGCATGCCAAATTTCATACCGAGAGGAGCTCATTTAGTCATATCTTGATAGAGTTTACAAATTTGGCAGTTTTAGCACCCAAAACGGTTTAAAGTGAGTATAAATGGCCTCTCACATGTTCTCACACCTCTTGGATAAGTTTTAAAACATAAACATAGTATATATGAAATGCCCAAGTAGTTCAAATCATCATACATTTCAAACTCACTATGCTATGGGCCAAAATGCACTATTGCATATAAACCACAAAAGAGGCAAATCCCACATTTTCATTACTATGGCTCTCTACATAGTTTATACATCATTTATACATATATTTACACTTGCTCTAACATTTACATCTCAAAAATAATAAGTACATATTCATTTTGGCACATCTTTACATCAAAAGAACTAAAATAAACTAACAACCGTCTAAACATGCTCATCTAGGCCCTTTGATGTGCACTTGAATCTCTTTGAGCTCCACCTAACATGTTAAGATGGGAGAGGGAAGGGGGTGAGATTCAAGGAATCTCAATAGCTTATGCACTCATTCAAGGGAGCAATCAAGGCATATAAACAAGTCAAGCATGCAAATAGGCATCTAACCATTCACAATCATAGAATACATGATTTACATGCCATGAATATCATATCAATGCCAAGAATAAGTTCTAGGGACTTTTGGTTTAGCCTCACCTCATTTTAGGGACTTTTAGATGGCCTCACCCTTGGTTTAGGGACTTTTGACTTGGCCTCACTCAGTTCTGAGACTTTTAGCCTTGTTTTACCCATCATCAAGGACTTTCAGCTCTACCTCACCCAGCACTAAGGACTTTTGGCACTACCTCACCCGAGTAATTTTCACAATCCAACACATAAGCATATTGGTACTAATACATCAAGGTAATAACATATGGAATGTCTCACACAACAAGTATATACACAAGCATACAATGACTATATACATCCAAGAATGCAACAAGAAAGAGTGGAGAGCTACCTTATAGGCCAACACAAGCCTTCCCTTTCAATTTCTCTTCTCCCTTTTTAGTTTCACAATCACAACTAGATGGAGCTGCTTCTTTTGAGCCTAGACACAACAAAGAGTATGAAATTACTCTCTCATAACTCAACAAGTATTCATAAAGCTAGAGGGTTCTCTCTCTCTTTAGAATTTCACTAACTCTTCTTCTCTCTCAAGCTCTCAAGTTGGTAGAACCAACATACTCAAGGAAAGCAAAGAAGAAGAAGTGAAGATATATGAGTTTTAGCCTTCTTCAAGAGTGGTTTCCACTTTCCCTCTTCTGAACCAAGCCTAAAACCTAACTAATTCAACAACCAAACCATAGAAAGAGAGGGCAAAGAAAGAAGAACAAGATTCTAAGAAGAAAAGATAGGGAAATCTCAAGCTTACTTACCTTTTCCTTGTTCTTCCTTCCTTCTCTTGGTCTCTCTCTCTCTCCACAGCCCTTTTCTCTTTTTTGGTCGAAGCTTAGGTCAGTTAAAAGAGAAAGGATAAATTTGGACGTTTTAAGAAGTCAAACTCTCTTTTTTCACACTTTTCCAAACTAACCTTCGCTATAGCAAAGAATAACTCTCGCTACGGTGAGCACGTATCAGTTCTAGACCCCTATTTTCACTATGGCATGCGCTATTGTGAGGAACTCCCTGATTTTTGTGTGGGATGCCTGCACTCGCTATAGTTAGAAGCATTCTCGCTATAGCTAACAGGTACATTCGCTATAGCTAGACCATTTATCGCTATAGTGAACAGGTACATTCGCTATAGTTAAGTTATAACTAGCAGACTTAGAAAAATTTCAAGCTTTCAAAAATTTTCAACTTTCTTTTTTTTCTCTCTTTTTTTTTTGGTTGTTACATTTCTACCCCTCTTAAAAGAAATTTTTTCCTCGAAATTTAAAGACATGCCTCAAAGGAATAACTCTGGATATTTTTACCTCATTTCATCTTCCAATTCCCAAGTTGCTTCCTCAGACGTTGGACCTCTTCAGAGCACTTTCACCAGAGGAATGTTCTTGCTTCTCAGCTGTTTCAACTTAGCATCCACAATTCTCTCCAGTCTCACTACATAGGAAAGATCTTCCTACAATTATACATGCTCATATTCTATGACATGTGAGGGGTCCGGTAAATACTTTTTCAATTGGGAGACATGAAAACCACTGTGGATTTGGGCTAGGTTAGGAGATAAGGCTATTTGGTAAGCCACGGGTCCAATTTTCTCAAGGATCTCAAATGGACCAATATACTTAGGACTGAGCTTCCTTACCCTCATTGACCGACCTACTCCCGTCACTGGAGACACTCGAATGAACACATGGTCTCTAATCGAATGAACACATGGTCTCTAATCTCAAACTCTAACGGCCTCATTCGCTTATTGACATAGCTTTTCTGCCTACTCTAGGCCGTGAGGAGTCTCTTTCTAATCAATTCTATCTGTCAGGTGGTCTGATCCACAATCTCAGGTCCTATCATACTCCTCTCACCTAGTTCAACCCAGCACAGAGGGGATCTGCACTTTCTCCCATACAAAGCCTCATAAGGGTCCATCTGAATACTGAAATAGTAACTATTATTATACACAAACTCTGCTAGCAGTAAATACGTATCCCAATTACCCCTCATTTCTAACACACATGCCCTCAACATTTCTTCCAATGTCTAGATGGTCCTTTCAGTCTAACCATTTATCTGGGGGTGATATGCAATACTAAATTGTACCCTAGTCCCTAAGGCATGCTGCAATGACCTCCAAAAGTTTGATGTGAACCTGAAGTCTTTATCCGAAACTATGCTACTGGGTACTCCATGAAGCTGCACTATCCCTTTGATATACAACCGGGCTAATCTATCCAGTGTATGAGTAGCCCTGATAGCTAAAAAGTGTGCAGACTTCATCAATCTATCCACAACTACCCAAATAGTATCGTGTCCAGAGGATGTCCTGGGTAACCCCATAACAAAGTCCATAGCTATACTATCCCACTTCCACTCAGGGATATCTAGAGGTTGCAATAACCCAGCCAGCCTTTGATGTTCTATTTTTACCTTCTGACACACTAGGCATCTAGCCACATAATCTGTCACATCATTCTTCATCCCCGACCACCAGAAAATTCTTTTCAAATCCTGATACATCTTAGTGGCACCTAGGTGGATAGTATACTTACTCTTATGTGCCTCTTCTAAAATGCTTTCTCGCAACTCATTCTGACTAGGCACACAGATTCTATCTTGGTATACTATTATACCATTCTCAAACACATTGAAATATGAGGTCTTACATTGGGAAATCTCATTCCTTATTAGTCTCAAGAACTCATCCTCTCTCTGGGCAACTAAGATCTGGGTTCTCAATATATTCTCAATTCGGGTTTCACTCAGATATAATTTACCTGATACTACCTGACAAGAGAGGTTCAAGTTTCTAAACTTCTCTAGGAGCTCCTGCTCCCCCCTAATCATCATATGGGCTACATGGATGGATTTTCTACTGAGGGCATCCGCCACCACATTGGCCTTGCGTGGATGATATTTCAACACATAATCATAGTATTTCAAGAACTCCATCCATCTCCTCTGTCTCTTATTGAGTTCTTTCTAGTTAAATAGGTATTTCAGACTCTTATGGTCACTATAAATCTCTATGGTAGTACCATATAGATAGTGTCTCCAAATTTTAAGAGCAAACACTATAGCGGATAACTTCAAGTCATGTGTGGGATAATTCTCCTTATAAGGCCTTAACTGCCTAGAGGCATATGCCACTACTCTACCCTGCTGCATCAACATACATCCTAATCCTTTGCCCGAGGCATCACAATAAACTATAAATGGCTTACTAGGGTCAGGGATAATCAGTACAGGGGCAGTGGTCAGTCGGAGTTTCAACTCTTAGAAACTCTTCAAACATCTATCATCCCACACAAAAGGTGTCTCTTTCCTAGTTAGCCTCGTCAGTGGTAAGGCCATCTGAGAAAAGCCCTGAATAAATTATCGATAGTATCCTGCCAAACCTAGGAAACTCCTAACCTCGATGATCGTTTTAGGTCTATCCTACTGTAATATAGCCTCAACTTTATAGGGATCAACCATGACCCTGCCTCGTGAGATCACATGCCCTAAGAATCTTACCTCGGTCAGCCAAAACTCACATTTACTAAGTTTGGCATACAACTTTTTCTCTCTCAAAGTCTTTAGGACTAATCTTAAATGCCTCTCATGCTCCTCAAAGGATCTGGAGTACACTAGAATATCATCAATAAAGACCATCACAAACTGATCTAGATACAGTTTGAATACTCTGTTCATGTAATCCATGAACACAGCAGGTGCATTCGTTAGCCCGAATGGCATCATAAGGAACTCATAGTGCCCATATCTCGTTCTGAAGGCAGTCTTGGAGACGTCTTTAGTTTTCACTCTTAACTGGTGATACCTAGATCTAAGATCTATCTTGGAAAACACAGATGCCCTAGCCAACTGATCTAACAAATCATCAATTCTAGGGAGAGAATATTTATTCCTGATGGTAACTTTATTCAACTCTCTATATTCGATACACAAACGTAAGCTACCATCCTTCTTTTTTACAAATAATACCGGAGCTCCCCAAGGTGAAACACTAAGGCAGATAAACCTTTTCTCTAACAATTTCTCTATCTACTTTTTCAACTCATCAAGCTCAGTAGTAGCCATCCTATAAGGAGCCTTGTACACCGGTCCAGCCCCAAGCACTATGTCTATAGGGAATTCTAGTTCTCTCTCAGGGGATAGGCCACTAAAGTCTATGTCTTTAGAGAAAACCTCTGGGAATTCTCTAACAACTGGGATCTTTTCTATCCCTTCCTCTACCTCGGCCTGAATAGAGAAAAAGACTAGAAACACTTGACATCCACACTCTAAATGCCTCTCAACCTGGGCAGTAGTCATAAAGGATAACTCAACTTCTACTCTAGGTATGGTCCCACAAGCAGGTAAGGAAATAGTTTGGTGTTCATAATCAAGTATCGCATTATTTGTGACTAACCAGTTCATACCAATAATCAAATCAATTTCATGGAAAGGCATACAGATCAAATCAACAGGGGTATGATAATGATTGAACTGAACAATGACATTTAAGCAGGTATGGGAAGTAACCACGTGGCCTCCAGTAGGTGTAGTGATAGACAAGTTAAATGGTAAGACACTAACAGCCAAACCCAATTGCCTCACACAATCATAGGATATAAACGAGTGACTAGCACCCGAATCAAACATAGCAACTACAGGAGAGCCATTCACTATCAGCGTACCTTGGATCAAACTAGAGGACGCATTGGCTTCCTACTGAGTGAGGGCAAACACTCAGCCTTGGGTCTGCGGCCTAGGAGGAGGCACTATATCCATCTGAGAACAGTGTCTAGCAATGTACCCCAGCTTCTCACACTTGAAATATGTTACCGGAGACTGCTGGAAGGATGACTGGCTCCGAGGAGGTGGCATTGGCTTACCCCACTGTGGCCTTCTATTCCACGACCCCTTGCCTCTCCTCTTGGTGCTAGGTGTCACATTAGAACCCTCTTCTGGTCTTAGCCTTTTTAATTCCGAAACCCCCTTCTGACTAGCTGTAGCCGCAACAGGCATGATAGTGCACAGGTTAGTCTCAATCACCCTGCTGACCTCCACAAGGGTATTAAACTTCTTGATCCATTATGGAGTAACTCTGTCACTAATCAAAGACAACCTAATCTGAAACTGCTTACATCTCCAGGGTTCATCATCATACCTCTGGAGGTAGGAGGAATACCGAGACAACTTAATGAACTTGGTCACATACTGGTCTACAGTCATCTCATCCGTCTGTCTCAAGCCCATAAATTTCATCTCTTTCTTCTTCCTCATCGAGTTAGGGAAATATTTCTCATAAAACTCAACCAAGAAGCTTTCCTAAGTTATCTATATGTTCTTGGTCTCCATCAGGGGTTTCGTGCTATGCCATCACCTATCAACTTCCTTCTGTAGCATGAAAGTGGCTAGTTGAGCTTTCTGCTCAGTGGTACAATCCATCACTGAGAATATTTTCTCCAGCTCCATAACCCAAGCTTTTGCCTTATCCGTATCCAACTCCTCATCAAATGAGGGTAGACTATTCTGCCTAAACTACTTTAACAGTTTCTGAATAGGCGTCTAGGTTTGAGCAACAGCAGGCTCCGGGGAGGTGCAGGTGGAATGCCAGATGTGGATGGCTGAGGTACAGGGGCTTCTCTCCTGGTTTCTTCTTGCCTGGCCAGGGTATCTTGCAAGTGTATGATCATATCATGCTGTTGCTGGGCAATGTACCTCTGTTGTTCCAACATCTCTTGGTGTTGGCCCATCATGGCCTCATACCAGTCAAGCCTCTCCATGATGATTCGTAGGGGATCCTCAGGCCTAACAGGAACCTTTGGCTCAGCTCTCTGAGCCCTGGGCGGTCTGCCTCTACCCCTTCCCTGTCTAGTCTTAACCATGTCTAAAAAGAAGTAGCAATCATCTGTTCACAATGATATCACAAGCACATATACATATGGATGCTACCACTTCCATGGTAATTCACACTAAGCACAAGCAAATCACATCATTTAAGAGCCTAACATCTAGCAAAAGTGCCTAAACCTTTGCTCAGATACAAAAAATGTAACACCATACTATAGTAACTCCAACCAGTCTCGACTTAAGCTTGATTCCATATGATTTCCAAAGAAATGACAAAAGTCGTGGCACTTTCATGTTATAAATCGGCGTTCAATCACTCATATTTTGCCTTGTGGGTCTCATGAACCCATCATTCACATTCTCTACTCTAACTCCATTTATACAACTCACACATGACATAGAACAACCCATGAACCACGGATATGAAGCCAAAAACCAAGAAAATGTAAGTTCTCAAATGGGCCCAAAAGTCATATTTTTGGCTCTAATTTTGGAAAATCATAACTAATTATAGAAAAATGGAATCAAGCACATCATAACTTTATGGAAATATCTAAGTGTTAAATTTATACTAAAAATAATTTCCAACCACAATCTAGACGTGTGGACCATGTTTAACATCGAAAAAGAGACAGAGGTCCGACTGTCCCTGGTACTGGTGTAGCTCACTATCATGAATTTCAAAAATTCATAACTAATTCCAAAAAAATCAAATCTAGGAAAACTATACCAATTTAGAAAACTACAGATATTAACTAGAGGAGAAAAATAATTCTAGATCAATTCCATAGCCTTTAGATCTCGAAAACCAATGGAATAGTAACAAAGGTCGGATGGCTTCCCTGATGCTGACACAAAACTTCAGAAAGTTATTTCCTTCTCTACAGACCTCCAATTGAGGTGCTTCTAGTTGGTATAGCTCAATGTGGATGTCTAGTTTATATCCATAAAATTTCATGACAATTGGACACTGTTTGTTCCATGAATAACATGGATTCATTTTCAGACCTAGTTGCACAGTACAATAACCAAAACTAGAAAATTCTCCAATTTCAACAATTCACCAAATATTCCCTAGACCTCCAAATATTACCCACTTTAGCCTTCTAAGAAGCTCTCTAAAAACTCTAGAGGCATGCCAAGTTTCATATCGAGAGGAGCTCATTTAGTCATATCTTGACAAAGCTCACAAATTTGGTAGTTTTAGCACCCCAAAACTGTTCAAAGTGGGTCCAAATGGCCTCCCACATGTTCTCGCACCTCTTAGACAAGTTTTAAAGCACAAATATAGTATATATGAAATGATCAAGTGGTCCAAATCATTATACATTTCAAACTTACTATGCTACAGGCCAAAATGCACTATTGCATACAAACCACAAAAGGGACAAATCCCACAGTTTCATTACTATGGCTCTCTACATAGTTTATACATCATTGATACATACATTTACACTTACTCCAACATTTATATCTCAAAAATAATAGGTGCATATTCATTTTGGCACCTCTTTACATCAAAAGAATCAAAATAAACTAACAACCGTCTAAACATGCTCATCTAGGCCCCTTGGTGTGCACTTGAATCTCCTTGAGCTCCACCTAACATGTTAAGATGGGAGAGGGAAGGGGGTGAGATTCAGGGAATCTCAATAGCTCATGCACTCATTCAAGGGAGCAATCAAGGCATATAAACAAGTCAAGCATGCAAATAGGCATCTAACCATTCACAATCATACAATACATGATTTACATGCCATGAATATCATATTAATGCAAGAATAAGCTCTAGGAACTTTTAGTTTAGCCTCACCCTATTTTAGGGACTTTTAGATGGCCTCACCCTTGGTTTAGGGACTTTTCACTTGGATTCACTTAGTTCTGAGACTTTTGGCCTTGTTTCACCCATTCTCAGGGACTTTCGGCTCTACCTCACCCAGCACTAAGGACTTTTGGCACTACCTCACTTGAGCAATTTTCACAATCTAACACATAAGCATATTAGTTAAATAAGTAAATTGAGCCAGAGAGATAAATGGATAGGGGTCTGATAGTTAGTTAAATGAGCTTCCTAATATGAGAATGTAAGGGTTAAGGCACGTGCATGATTAGAACACCTAGTAGAGCATAAGTTTTTTGTAAGGTAGAATTTGAACATTAAGAGTACGTGTTTTGGATTGGGTTAGCAGAATCTTAGAAATAGTATATTATACTCCTGAGGATAGGGCTAAAGAGGTTGAACAGAGAGAAAACCCAACTCTGATTTGAATGCATATATAAGTTGAGATAGACAGTTAGTGCCTTAGTACCCTCAAGGAAGCTCGAGGGAGCTAGGGACCGCCTAAGAAGGTGAGTCTTGTATTATGCAGAAAAAGAGTGTAAGCCGAGAGCACCATAGAATGAAACTCTTGGATTATATGAAATAGAATTCTTCTTACCGAGGGATAGTCTAGTTAGAGCAAAGCTATATGAGTGAAAAGTAAACCCCCTTAATGTTACAGAGAGTGAATAAGTAGAGAAATCCTGAGAAAATGTAGGTGCTCTTGAGCGTATAGAGATCTGAACTGGCAACAGAGATAGTCACTAATAGAACATCCCTTTTTTCTAAGAAAAGGATAGTAAAGATAAAAGAAAAAATATGATAGTTTTTAAGCCGAGGACATAATAAATTAAGAATAAATATCCAGTTAATGTGCTTGAGTACTCGAGGAAGCATAAGTGTCCTTGGCATAGATGCCTTTTTTCCATGATAGTGCCTAAAGTAAAAATAGTCGGGTAATGTAGAGAAATCACAAGATGAAGTAGAGGAAGAATCTTATTTTCCCCTCGTATCCTATGAGAATAGGGCAGATAGAGAAAAGTAAGAAAGGAATACTTTAGATTATTGGGAAACTTGTAATGTACTAGCGATAGTGACTCCAAGCTCAGTCATGAAGCGCTGGTGTATTAATGCTTAATGTTATGGTTTGCTTGCAACAGAGGCTACATGATATTGGGTTTGGCCAACCTAGTAGTAATGTGGCTTAAGTGCGTAGCAAACGTCTACATCAATCACTAAAGTGTACCGATAATCGAAGGGCATCCTAGTTAGTTAAAGAATGAGATAAGTCAAAAATGAGAAGTAAAGGGATTCCTGAATACTAAACTAGTAAGAAAAGCATATAGAGAGGAATCCCCAATAGAGAATATTTAGATTCAGACAACACGAGTTCAGTTTAGTACATGTAAATGAAATGAGTAGAGACTGGTACATAGCCTCTTTCCTGCCAGAAATGTTAGCTACATTCAACGTCTGAAATGCCCTAGTACCAAAGCACTTAAAGGCAGAACATGGGTATAGTTAGAAATTGCATGATATGAGAGGAGGGTTAGAACAAGTATATGTAAAGTAAATATGTCAATAGAGTAAGAAAAGAAAGCCCAAGCAAAAAAAAGGCTAAAGTGGGAATATGAGGATCCTATAAGGAATGATGAGTAAAAAATTTTAAAATGCTCCTTAGTATAAGTATGATAGGATCCTAGAGAATTAGATGACACAGAACCCATTTCACACGAAGAGCATGATGTACCTCTGAGTTTAGCCTCAGCTATTATGAGTCATAGTTACTGGACTTAGTGAGCATATATTTTACTATTAGATACAGTGATCTTAAGCTTTAATGTCTCCCAGAGATAGATCGTAGTAGATCTTAGCATATCACAGTGGGTTGCAGTAGACCCTAGCAGGGCTCTAAGAGGTCACAGTAGACCCAGGGGTCACAGTAGATCCCACAGAGTTACAAAGAGCCCACAGTTACAGCATGATAATTCTCTGGTGAGATGACAACCTAAGATAGTTTTTATAGATTAGTTAGTCTCAGAAACCAGTATAATTTTAGTTATCTTTTGTCTTAAAGACTAGAGATCTCCTGAGTTTAGTAGATCATTACCACAGAGATATGAAGGCTTTACTCAGACAATAGACCACTGACTAGCTCTCTTGAGATATGAGCATAGTGTATGGGATAAAGAAAGCAAGAAATTAGCTTTCCAAAGTTAGAACTAGATAAGTCACTTCCTAACAGATATTTGCCCTAACCGAAGGATAGAGAGATCCCTGCATGCTAGCTTATGTATTCAGAAAGGGGTTAGGTATAGTTTTTATATAAGGTAAGTGGTAAAAGTATATCTCTAGTGAGCAAAACTATGAGAATAGCTAACATTTCACCAGAGCTCAATAGTAGTCAGTGGTAGTCACTCTTCGATGTCAGTATGAGACACACTTGTTAGGCCTATCAGTGATAAAATGAGGGACTATAAAATGCCACTATAAGTGAGCAAAGAAAGTGAAAAAAAGTCTCAGGCTACAGAGACAGATGTAGTAATACATAGGAAAACTGGGATCATCGAAAGTAGAATCTCCTCAAAAGAGCTATAATCCCAGTAAGTAATTGAGATGCAAGGCTTGTGATAGAAAGAAATGTGAATTGTAATCACGGGATGAGCTAGTAAGAAAGAATGTAGAGATGAACAGTAGACGGTACATATAAATAAGTAAATAAAGATAGAGACCTCTGATGGCTGTAATGATCAGAAAAAGATAATGAGATATTATGAGGAGCCACTGGGAGAGGATACAGGAGAAGTGGTACAAAAAATGTTACCTCTCAAGATGTGTAAAAGAGTCCATTGAAAGAAACGTTAACCTCTGCGAATGGGTTAATACTAACCTAATATAAATAGTAAGCTCTCCCAAGATAGGCCTCTAGAGCCAGAACTTCTTTTCTTTATGGAAAAGAAATAGCTAGTACTCTATAACAATAGAGCCCTCACTAAGAGCTAGTAATGCAAATCCCTTGGCCGAAAAAAAAATTCGAACGAGTGAAATTGCTAAGAAAAGCACATAGAGTTAGGAAGAAGGGAAAGAAAAGAGCAGTTAGCAAAAAAGAAAAGAGTAAGAGAAAGTGTACCCTAAATTTCAAGGATGAAATTTATTTAAAGAGGGGAAAAATGTAACATCTGATTTTTTGAAAACGAGAGAAAATGTGAGAAACAAAACGTACGGTTTCTCCATAAATAAACAAAATTTACCAGATACAAAACAAGTCCCTTGAAATGATGTAATTAAGGTTCTAAAAAATTTGGAAAGCATTCTAGACTCCTAAAATGAGAATCTCAGGGTCAAACAGAAAGAAAAATGGAGCTAGAGTGAAGAAACAAAATTTGACAAAAAACTTACAAAACGTAATGACATTTTTATAATTTGGAGCAAATTTGGAATTCACACAGGAGGACTTTTTAAATGAAAATTTTAAGTCTTTCAGGGTTCTTAGAGGCCCTGAAAACCATGGAAAGCCTTGAGACAGTTAAATCCCCTCCAGTGGATTTTTTTCAACGTCGATATACCTAAACTTTGAGGGATTCGTTCGGGCAGGTTTTAGGTCTGATTTGAGTGATTCCAAAGGCATTTTACTAAATTGGGAACTCAAATTTTATAATAGAAAATACAGTTTTCAAAAATGAGCTAAAACAAATTAGAAACGAAAATGCTAAGAACGAAGGGTAAAACGAGAATTTTTGAAAAGTTCTTCTTCCTTTATATATATAACTTGCGCCCCACTCTCACCCTCATGTAGCCTCATATGTTTTTGCCCTAAACCAAAGAAAGAAGCCTTAGGATGAGGCACACAAGAGGAAGAAGAAGAGGAGGAGAAATTCAAGCAAAAAGATATGGAATTTTAGTAGTTTTTCATACTTTCTTCCTTCCAAACCTCTTCTCCTCCATTCTCCTTTATTTTTTATGATTATAGTAAATTTTATAAATCTATTTTAAGGAAGAAATTAAGGAAAAAATTTTCATTTGAAGAGAGGAGCTCAAAGAAGACAAGATTCAAATGAGAAAAGTCATGAAAACAAGGTATTTTCTTTTTCCATAGTTGCTACCCTTTGCTCCCCTTCTCCACCATTTCACCACACTTAAGAAGACCTAGGAAGACTTGGTTTTTAGGCAGAACCAAGGGTGAATTTTAGGAAAAAAGGTGTGGAGATTAAGAATATGCAAAGAAAATTAACAAATAACAATGAAAATTCAAGATACAAAGTCTAGGGTTTCATATGTTCCTTATAAAATCTAATTTAATACCTTGATTTTTATATCTAAATGAGAGTTTAAATGAGCTCCTAATGTAATACCATATCTTTCTAGCCTTCCTCATGTGATTAACATGCTCCATAACATGCATTACTTAAGAGTTATAAGAAAATGGGATATAAATAATGGATTAAATTCTCATTGCACTATATCTAAAAATTTCATTCAATGTCACGTGAACCGTGTGAGCTCATACTATACATCCTCATATTTAATTACATCATTACAACTCAATTGCATCACAAAATCATGCCCACAACTTATGGAGACCAAAATGGAGCATGGAAAATGGAAGTTCATTCTTGGCCAGAATTGGCCTCTTTTTTGGGAAAATTTTAAAAAATCATAACTAAATCTAGAAATATCTAAATCAAGAAATCTTAGTCATTATAGAAAGATTAAGATGTCTAATTCACATTAAAAATATACCCAAATTATAACATCCATCATGGAGGACGTTTGATATTTAAAAAGCTACTGAGGCTGCTGTTGCTTGGGCTGTTGTTTCATATTACTGATACAAATTTCTAAAATTCATAACTAATTCTATAAAAATAGAAATCACACAAATTTGGTCATTATAGAAAGATAAAAATGTTAAATTGATGCTAAAAATAACTACAAAATGAAACAGATACATTTAGCTATTGGAATCCTATGGAACAGTAACTGAACTCTTGGGGTGCCACTGCTACTGACAGCTAACTTCAAAAATGCATAACTCTTTGGTCAAACCTTCAAATGAGGTGATCTCAGTGGCATAGAATGATTATGACCTATAGTTTATGCATATAAAATTTCACAAGCATTGGACATCATTTGACCATCAGGTGACATAAAACACAAATCTGCCAGTGTGAACAGTGCCCATACCAGAATCAATAGAAAATCCCAACTTTGAAAATTCATCAAATGTTCTCTAGACCTCCAAAAATTATGTTATTTAGCTTTCCAAAAAGCTCTTAATGAGATCTACTTGCATGCCAAATTTCAAACCAAGACTAACGTATTTGGCTAAAAAGTGATATAGGGTTCCATTATGGTTAAATTTAGCTCCATATAAGGTACCAAACTTGCCAAATGGCCTCCCCTTAGTGTTGCCACCTTTTGGGCAAGTCTAAAAGTATATTTAAGACTTGTGTAGGCTACTCAAATGGTCTCAAATCTCATGCATCTCATTTTGGTCATTCAACCCACACTAGTACATATTTGCATCATACTTCCACATTGCACATTTGGACATTATAAACTCAAATTGTGCTCTAAAGGTCATACATCATAGCCATAGTTATAAACATCACATAATAGCATATTTATACATGTCTCAAGATTCATAGACTATCTACATCATCATATACATCAAGGTACATAAGTATGGTTCCAACATAGCTAAAACTAGACATATGCTTGTCAATCTCCCTTCTTGATGGTTGTTGGCTCTCATTGGTATATCCATTTAGTCCACCTAGCATGTTAAAGTATTGGAGAGGAGGGGATGAGATTCAAAGAATCCAAATAGCTCATCTCCCATTCAATCATATATAATATGTGTAAAGCAAGCTTTACAAATGCATGCAAGGAGAAAATAAAAATCATGGACATCTTAGAAGTAAACTTGGCATATGAACAAATCATATAAGACATTCAAGAGCTCACCAAGTATTTGGACTGGCCTCACACTTCTCCTCATGTATTTTGGACTTGCCTTACCTATTCTTTAAGAGCTTTAGACTTAACCATACTCTTGGGAGCCTACTTTGCTTTTTGAGAGACTCTTTACTTTATCTCAACCAAGCTCAAGGGTTCTTGGCTCATCCTCACCAAAGGGAAGAGTTCTTGGCTTCTCCACACTTAAGCAAACTTAAACAAATATCATGTACTTATTTAGAAACATAACATGGCATCAAGAATTATAGCATATAAAGGCATGCTAGCATACTTTTCATAGCTTGAAAATACACATACACACATTCTAAAACAAGCTAAACACACATCCATGTATGAGAGAAGGTGGAGAGAGCTACCTTATGTATATTCACACACTTTTTCCTTAGTTTTCAAGCCTTCTCTTTTGACCACATGCCCACAAATTGGTGGAGATGGTTTCTCTTGGCCTAGATACAATTTATGGGAGCCAATTAAGTTCATGGAACACATTCTAAGGTTACACAATTTGCTTAAACTCTAGGTTACTCTAAAACCCCCATTATGGTTCATATTTGCACCTAATGAAGCAACACCCCTCAATTGATTTCTTGGCCTCATTCTTTCCTTTCAAATATGATTCTTGACACCTTTTAAGCCTCTTGGAGTCATCACATCATTAAAACAAAAGGCCTAGTACCATGTTGCTTCTTTAGGTCATAATATAGAACCTAAGATACCAAATCACTTTTCATGAGTTCTATATTTTTTCTAAGGCCTCCCTTCATTTTCATTCATCAAATATGACTCAAGAATGGCCTTAGAAAAATTTAAAACTCTGCCTAGCACCATGGAACATGCTTGGCCGATACATGCCTAGGTTTTGGGCTCTATAGAGTTTTCTTTATTTTCTTGAAGGAAGAAGCTTGTGGGGAGCATCTTTGGTGTCTCAAGAACTCATTTATACTCTAACTTAGACCTAGGAAACATCATATAAATTCAGAATTTGAAAGGTGCACTAAAAACCCTAGGTTTTGCATCTTGAATCCTAATGCCTATTTCATGGTTTCCTTTATATATTCTTATTCCTCTCCATCAAATACCTAAGAATCATTCCTGGTTGGGCTTGAAAATCAGATTTTCCTAGGTTCTTAGGCTAAGTCAAAATGGAGAAGAAGGACCATGCAAGATATCAACCATAGGATGCATTTTTACCTTGTTTCCTTACTTAGTTTGGCTTGAATCTTGATTTCTCTAAGCTCCTCTCTTCAAATCCGAACTTTCCCTTGAATATCTCCCTTGAATCAGATTTATAAACCTCATTTTAATCTAAGGAAACAAAGGAGAAGGGAGGAGAGGAGGTATGGATGAAGAAAAGCAAGGAAAATCACCATGAAAACATACCTTACACTTGGCTTTCTTCCTCCTCCTTCTTCTTCCTCTCTTAGGCGCCTCTCCCTTAGGGTTTTGATTTTGATTTGGGGCTGGAAAATCTGAAGTGAAATAAGGGCAAGTGTGAGGCGCCACCTATATATATGTAGAGAAAAGTGACTTTTTCAAAAATTCTAATTTTTCCCTTCATACTTTGCATTTTTGTTTCTCCTTTATTTTAGCTTCTTTTTTAGAATTATCTTTTCTATTATAAAATTTAGGTTCCCAACTTAGTAAAATGCCTTTGGAATCACTCAAATTGGAGCTAAAACCTTCCCAAATGAATTCGTTAAAGTTCAGGCATACCGACGTTAGAAAACGTCCACCGGAGGGGCTTTAGCTGTCCCAGGGCTTCCCATGGTTTTTAGGGCCTCTGAGAACCTTGGGGAACTTAAAAATTTGATTTAAAAAGCCCTCCTATGTGAATTCAAAAAATTGCCTTAAATTATGAAAATGCCATTACATTTCGTAAGGTTTCTATCAAAATTTATTTTTTCATTCTAGCTCCATTTTTCCTTTTGTCTGAGGCTAGAATTCTCATTTTTAGGAGGCTAGAATGTTACTCAAAATTTTTGAGATCTTAACTACATCATCTTGGAGGACTTCCTTTTGTATCTGTTAAATTTTGTTCATTTACAGAGAGACTATACGTTACGTTTTTCACGTTTTCTTTGATTTTTAGAGAACTGGATATTACGCCTAAGATCCCTAGAAGTCTCCCCATATACTTCCTTCATCAAGAAAACAAAGCAAAATCCATAGAGCCTAAAACCTAGCATAGGTTCTCCCAAGAGTGGTTCATGTAGCTAGAGAGAGTTTTAAATTTTTCTAAACCTATTTTTAAGTCATATATGATGAATAAACATAAGGGGAAGCCTTAGGAAAAATTTAAGAAGCCTAGAGAATGAATTGGTGTGTTATGTTTCATAATATAACCTAAAAAACCAACATGTAGTTAGGCTCTTTATTTTAATTATGTGATGACTCCAAGAGGCTTAAAAGGAGTCAAGAATCATATTTGAAAGAAAAAAATAGAGCCTAGAATTTAATTGATAGGTGCTTCTTCATTAGGTGTATTTTTGAAACATAAAAGGGTATATAGACCAAGCTAAAGTCTAAGCAAGTTGTGTAACCTTAGAATTTATTTCATGAACCTAATTGGCTTTCATAAATTGTGTCTAGGACAAAAGGAATGAGCTCCACCTTCTTGGGTGTGTGAGGTCAAGGGAGAAGATCCAAGGTTTAAGGAAAAAGTGTATAAATGCTAGCAAGGTAGCTCACTCCTCCTTCTCTCATGCATGGTTATTTGCTTTACTTGTCTTTGAATGTGTGTATATATATTTTTAAGCTATGAAAAGTGTTCTAGCATAACTTTGATTCCATGGATCCATGATGTTACAATATACTTTCATATGATGTTTATGATGTGTGTTTTGGTCTGCTTTAGTGTGGCGAGGCCAATAAACCTTAGCTATGGTAAGGATGAGTCAAGAACCCTTAAGATTGATTAAGACAAAGTAAATAGTCTCCTAAAAGTGAGGTTGACTCCCAAGAGCATGGTTGAGTCCAATAACCTCTTAAAAAATGGGTGAGTCAAGTCCAAAATCCACAAGTAAATGGGTGAGGCCAATTCACTTGGCAAACCTTTGTATGCTATGTATGACTTTCTTAAATAATAAAAATACCTTTTGAATATTTGCACATGTCAACATACTATACATGCATTTATGAGACTTGTTTGAATCTTTTATGTATGATTGAATGGGAGATGAGTTATTGAGATTCTTTATGTAACACCAAAATTTCTAGCTGAACTCATGCCTTTAAATAACTCATTTCTAGAATTCATGAAAATTCCCAAAGGAAAAAGCATTAAAATAATGACTATTTTCGCATTGTATCGCATATAAAAATTTCATTAGGTGTCACGTGGACCGTGTAAGCTTATACAACACATTTTCATATTTAATTACATGAATACAACTCATTTTCATTATCAAATATGGTCTACATCTCATGGAATTCAAGGGAAAGTATAAAATATATATATTCATTTTCGGCCAGAAGTTGCTCATTTTTGTCACAAACTTTGGAAAATTATACCTAATTCTAGAAAAATCTAAATTAAGCATTCTTGGCCATTCTAAAAAGCTATACATGTCTACTTTATGCAAAAAATATGTCCAGACCATAACATCCTACACAGAGAACATTTGATATTCAAATAGGTCTAGAGATCAAGCTGTCCACTGGTGCAATCATAGAATTATATGGCAAACTTCAAAAATGTCCAATTAGTTCTAAAAAAATCCAATCCATACAAATGATACAAATTTGGAAACCTATGTATGTTAGCTAGAGGAAAAAAAAACTCCATACTAGTTTAGATATGCCCAGACCTCGAAATTGAATCAAACAGTAATTGAGGTTGGCTAGAGTTTTTAAAACTAGATAGATTTTTTGAAAATTCATATCTCCCTCTCTAAACATTCAAATGTGGGTTTCCTATTGGAACAAGTCACTAGGAATGTCTAATTTCTTCGTATAAAATTTCATGGCAATTGGATATCATTTGAGCCCTGTGTGACAGATTTCATTTTTAGACCTGAGTGAACAGTAACATGACCAAAACCAAAAAATTTGCCAACTTTGAAAATTTGCCAAATATTTTGTAGACTACCAAAAATTCTGTTCTTTAACTTCCTAGAAAGCTCTCAATAGGATCTAATTACATGTCAAATCTTAGATCAAGAAGAGTTTATTTGGATAAAAAGTGATATAGAATTCCATTATGGTCAATTTTGGCTCCGTATGGGATACCAAAATGTCCAATTGGCTTTCCTTGGGATTTGGCACCTTTTGGGTAAGTCTAAAAGCATAATTAAGACTTGTGTGAGCTACCCAAATGGTCCCAAATCTCATGCATCTCATTTTTACCATTGCACTCATACTTATGCACAATTCCATAATACCATTCAAGAAGCTACAATGCCATAACATGCTCAAATTGCATTCTAGTGATCACATAATACATTATCCTATTTATACATGACATATTATCATAATTACATGTGTTCATAATATCATAATACATATACATCCATTGGTTACATCTTTTGGCCATTTGTATGGCCTTAAAGTAGCAAAATTCATGTTCTTGGATGTCATACTCTTATCTTCAAGGTGGTTGGCTTCCATTACCTTGTCCACTTAGTCCACCTAGCATGTTAGAACATTGGAGAGGAGGGGATGAGATTCAAAAAATTCCAATAGCTCATCTCCTATTCAATCATATATAATGAATGCAAAACAAGTCTCATAAATGCATGTATAGTCAGGTTGTCATGTACAAACGTTCAAGAGGCATTTTCATTATTTGAGAAAGTCATATATAGCATACAAAGACTTGCCAAGCAAGTGGATTTGCCTCACCCATTTACTTGTGGATTTTGGACTTGCCTTACTCATCTTTTAAGAGATTCTTAGACTCAACTATGCTCTTAGGAGTTAATCTCACTTTTAGGAGACTCTTTACTTTATCTTAACCAACCTCAAGGGTTCTTGGCTCATCCTCACCATGGCTAAGGGTTCTTGGCCTCACCACACTCAAGCAAACCAAAGCAAACATCATTTGGAAAACATAATACATCATCATAGCACCATGGAGTAAGAGCTCATGCTAGGACATTTTTCATGGCTTGAAATACACATACACACATTCAAAGACAAGTAAAGCAAGCAATCACGCATGAGAGAAGGTGGAAAGAGCTTTCTTGTACACAATTACACATTTTTTCTCTTGAATCCAAGCTTCCTCTTTCGGCCACACACACATAAAAGTGTGGGGATGATTTTTCTTAGCCTAACACAATTTATGGAAGCCAATTAGGTTTATGAAATTAATTTTAAGGCTACACAACTTGCGTAGATACTAGCTTGACCTATAAACTTTATTATAGTTCCATAATTGCACCTAATGAAGCAACACCCCTCAAATAAATTCTAGGCTCCATTCGTTCCTTTCAAATATGATTCTTGACTCCTTTTAAACCTCTTGGAGTCATCACACAATCAAAACTAAGAGTCTAACTACATGTTACTTCTTTAGGTCATATTATGGAACATAAGGCACCATCTCACTTTCTATGACTTCAAAATTTTTTCCAAGGCTTTCTCTCATATTCATTCATCATAAATGACTCAAAAATGGGTTTGAAAAAATTTAAAACTCTCCCTAGCTATCCTAACCTATCTAGGCTGAGACTATGCATGATTTTGGCCTCCTTAGACTTTGCTTTGTTTTCTCAAGAGAGAATCATATGGGGGAACTTCTAGGGATCTTAGAAGCTCGATTAAACTCTTATTTAAGTCTAAAAATCATTGTACAAAATCAGATTTTACAAGGTGCACTTGAAACCTTAGAAATTGCATCTTGAAATTTAATGATTTTTTTTGTTAATTTTCTTTGCATATTCTTAATCTCCACACTCTTTTTTCTTAGAATCACCCTTGGTTATACCTAAAAACCAAGTCTTCCTAGGGTGTCTTAGGAGAGGCAGAATGGAGAAAGAAGGGAAGGAAGAGATATCAACCATGGAAGAAGAAATTACCTTGTTTTCTTATTTTTTCTTACTTGAATCTTGCTTTCTCTAAGCTTTTCTCTTCAAATCCGAATTTTTCCCTTAGTTTCTCCCTTAAAACAGATTTTTAAACTTCATTTTAATCAAAGGAAATAAAAGGAGAATGGAGGAGATGAGGTTTGGATGGAAGAAAGTATGAAAAACTACTAAGAAACCATACCTTAAGCCTTGAATTTCTCCTTCTTCTTCTCTCCCTTTGGTGCACCTAAGCCCTAGCCTTCTTTTCTGAATTTGGGCAGAAAAATATGAGACTAAATGAAGGAGAGTGAGGCGCCCCCTATTTGTAGGTGGAGGAGAATTTTTTTTCAAAAATTTCCATTTTGCCCTTTGTTCTTGGCATTTTTGTTTCTCATTTATTTTAGCTCTTCTTTGAGAACTGTCTTTTTCATTATAAAATTTAGATTCCCAATTCAGTAAAATGCTTTGGAATCACTCAAATTGGAGTTAAAATCTTCTCGAACAAATCTGTCAAAGTTCGAGTACATCGACATTGGAAAACGTCCACTGGAGGCGATTTAACTGTCCTGGGGCTTCCCATGATTTTCAAAGCCTTTAAGAACCCTAGAGAACTCAAAACTTTCATTTAAAAAGCCCTCCTGTATGAATTCTAGAAATTGCTCAAAATTATGAAAATGCCATTATATTTTGTAAGATTTTCGTCAAAATGTGTTTCTTCATTCTAGCTCTATTTTTCCTTCCATCTGAGGCTAGGATTCTCATTTTTAGGAGTCTAGAATGCTACTCAAATTTTTCAAGACCTTAACTAATTCATTTCAGGGGACTTGCTTTGAAAATGCGCCCGTTTTTGTTGTTTAATGAAAACCAGATGTTACACTTTGAATCTCATCCCTTCCTCTCTAATTTTCTAACATGCTAGGTGGACCAAGAGAGTAAGGTTATGGAAGGTTAGAGAAGCCAACCATCTTGAAGATGAGAGCTTGACATCACGATGCATAGTTTTTGGTTCTTTAAGGCCATATTGATGTCAAATGATGTAACTTATTGTCGTATATGGTCTATGACGTCTTGAACATATGTAGTTATGATAATATGTCATGTATAAATAGGAGAATATGATATGTGGCCATTAGAATGTGATTTGTGTATGTTATGGCAATGTGGCTTCTTAAATAGTATTATGAAAAGGTGTATAAGTGTGAGTGAGATGGCTAAAATGAGATGCATGAGCGTTGGGACCATTTGGGTAGCTCACCTAAGTCTTATTTATGCTTTTAGATTTGCCCAAAAGGTGCCAAACCCCAAAGAAAACCATTTGGACATTTTGGTATCCTATATGGAGCTGAAATTGACCATAATAGAACCCTAGTAACTTTTTATCTAAATGAGCTCTTCTTGACCTAAATTTGGCATGCAATTAGAGCTTGTTGAGATTTTTTGAAAAGCTAAAGAACAGAATTTTTAAAGGTCTATAGAATATTTAATGAATTTTTAAAGTTGGCAAAAATTTTTGTTTTGGTCATGTTACTGTTCACTCAGGTCCGAAAATGAAATCTATCACACAGAGCTTAAATGATGTCTAATTACCACAAAATTTTATAAAAAGAAACTAGACATTCCTATGACTTGTGCTAACTAGAATCACCCATTTGAATGTCTAGAGAGGGAGATATGAATTTTTAAAAATTCTATTCAGTATTAGGAACTCCAACTGACCTGAAGTACTGTTTTGATTGATTTTCGATGCTTGGACGTTCCTGAGCTAGTCTAGAGTTATTTTTCACCTCTATCTAACATCCACAGCTTTCTAAATTGGTATCATTTGCATGGACTGGAGTTTTGTGGAATTAATCAGATATTTTTGAAATTTGCTATAGAATTTTGTGATAGCACCAATAGATAGCCAAACCTTTGAACCTTTTTGAATATCAAATGTCTTTTGTGTTGAATGTTATAGTCTAGACATATTTTTAGCATAAAGTAGATATATGTAGCTTCCCAGAATGGCAAAGAATATATGATTTCAATTTGTCTAGAATTAGTTATGATTTTCCAAAATTTGTGATAGAAAAGTCAAAATTCTATCTGAAATTACTCCATGAGATTTCATGCTCCCCTTTGCTTTATATGACCTCTAGGTGAATTTTGGTGATGGAAATGAGTTGTATCCATATAATTAAATATGAAAATATGATACATGAGTTCATATGGTCCACAGAACTCTAAAAAAAAATTTTATACACAATGTAACATTAAGAAATACATTATTTAATGTTATTTTTTCTTGACTCTTTATGAGTTGCTTGATATGAGGCATAGAGATAGTATGAACTAAGCTAGAATATATGGTGTTACACATACTCCCAGACCTCAGACCCAGGGTAGAGTCTTTGCCCTATCACAGCAGGAGGCTAGCAGGTCCCCAAGTTTGATCCAAGGTATTATTAAAATAAATATTTTTTCTATAACTGCATTATTTGATTTGGGTACTAGCCATTCTTTTATATCATATGTCTGTGCTAAGAGGTTGGGTCTGAGTATGCATACACTACCATATGACTTGCATGTATCCACCCCCATAGGAAACCTAGCCATTACCTCTTATGCTTGTTTGAATTGTGTGATCCAGTTTAATTATTGCCTTATCACCCTTAATTTGATATGTATGCCTCTTACTGATATTGATGTGATTATTGGCATGAACTAGATGTCTATAAATAACACCACACTAGATTGTGGTCACAAATGTATTACATTGCCTGAGTGTGGGACTATACTTAGTATGAGGATTGAGTTATCTGTTATGACTATTTCCCAAGCTGAGAGGTCTCTAAGACATGGTTGTTAGGGGTACCTAGTTTTCTTTTCAGTCTAGGCTAAGGTAAAAGAAGGTATAGATGAGATCCTAATAATGAGAGAGTTTCCAGAGGTATTCCCTAGAGAGATTAGCGAACTACCCCTAGAGAGAGAAGTCGAGTTTCCTATAGACATTGTACCTGGGGTAAGTCCAGTGTCTAAGGCCCCGTATAGGATAGCTCCTATCGAGCTAGCTGAGCTCAAGATATAGATAAAATAGCTTTTAGAGAAGGGTTTTATCAGACCCAGTGTATCACCTAGGGAGCTCTAATCTTATTCGTAAAGAAGAAAGACAGGAGCCTTAAGTTATGTATAGACTACAGGGAACTTAATAAGATAACTATTAAGAATAAGTACCTTCTCCCTCGCATAGATGACCTCTTAGATCAGTTAGTAAGAGCATCAATATTTTTTAAGATAGACCTTAAGTCTGGATATCACTAGTTTAGAATAAAAGCTAAAGATATTCCCAAAATAGCATTTAGAACTAGATATGGGCATTATGAACTTTTAGTTATACCCTTCAGGTTGACGAATGCATCTGTAGTGTTCATAGATTATATGAACAGAGTCTTCAAGCCATATTTAGACAAATTTGTTATTTTCTTCATAGATGACATCCTCATCTACTCAAAAAGTGAAAGGAACATGAGCAGCACCTGAGATTAGCCCTAGAAACCCTGAGAGAAAGACAGTTGTATGCTAAACTCAGTAAATATGAGTTCTAGCTCACTGAAGTTTAATTTTTAGGTCATGTGATCTCCCAGGCATGGGTCGCAGTAAATCCCCATAAAGTAAAGGCAGTGTTATAGTGGAAGAGACCTAAGACAGTGATAAAGATCAAGAGCTTCCTAGGTTTAACAGGTTATTATAGGAGATTCATTCAGGGCTTTTTTTAGATAGCAATGCCACTTACCCAGCTTACTAGAAAGAATGTGTTGTTTGTGTGGAATGAGAAATGTGAGAGTAGTTTTTAGGAATTGAAGCACAAGTTAACCACGACCCTTATTTTAATACTCTCTGAACCTAGAGAAACTTTTGCAGTCGATAGTGATGCTTCAAAGAAAGGGTTAAGATGTGTGCTTATGCAAAAAGGCCGAGTGGTAACTCATGCTTCTAGACAATTGAAACTTCATGAGAAAAATTACCCTACACATGACCTAGAGTTAGTCGCAGTGTTGTTTATTTTGAAAATATGGAGACACTACTTGTATGAGGCAGCTATAGAAATTTACAACGACCACAAGAGCCTTAAATATTTATTTGAAAAGAAAGAGTTGAATATGAGATAGCAGAGATGGTTAAAATTTTTGAAAGATTATGATTTCACACTGAAATACTATCTCGATAAGGCTAATGTGGTAGCTGATGCCTTAAGTAGAAAATCTATACACATAGGCTATATGATGATCTGAGAGCAAGAATTGATTGAGAGATTTAGAGATATAAGTCTCTCCTACAAGGTGTATTCAGGGAAACTATTAAATAAGTGAAACCCAAATAGAAAATGACCTGAGAGATCAAATAAGAGAGGCTCAGTAGATAGATGACCATGTAAATAAGATTAGAGCCCAAATAGCCCAGGGTAGTATTTAGGAGTTCAATCTGTTTAAAGATGACGTTGTAAGATACAGGGATAAGCTATATGTGCCTAAAAATACAGAAATCAGAGAAAAAATATTATATGAGGCACATAAGAGCCAATATACCATTCATCCAAGAAGTAATAAAATGTACCAGGAATTAAAAAAGATATTCTGATGGCTTGGAATAAAAATAGACATAGTAGAATATATCTTCGATGTCTAGTATGTCAGAGAGTTAAGATAGAACATCAGAAACCAGTTAGGTTACTTTAGCCCCTAGATATCCCAGAGTGAAAATGGGATAGCATAGTTATGGATTTTGTCATAGGTTTACCCAGAACATCATTAAGGCATGATGTAATATGGGTAATAGTGGATAGGTTAACAAAGTCAGCATACTTTCTAGCCATGAAATCCATTTATACCCTTGATAAATTAGCCCAACTGTACATTAGAAAGATAGTTAGATTGCATGGTGTGCTTAGGAGCATAGTTTCAGATAGAGATCCTAAATTCACATCGAATTTTTAGAGATCATTACAAGATGCCCTGGGTACCAGACTCAGATTTAGCACAGCCTATCATCCCCATATGGATGGACAAAAGGAGAAAACCATCCAAACTCTACAGGAGATGTTAAGGGTATGTTTCTTAGAAATGAAAAGAAATTGGGATGCATACTTGCCTACAACAGAGTTTGTCTATAATAATAGTTATCATGCTAGTATACAGACGGCACTGTATGAGGCATTGTATGGGAGGAAATGTAGGTCTCCGATGTGTTGGGTTAAGCTAGGAGAGCGGAGCCTTATAGGCCCAAAGTTAGTGGATTAGACTTCTAGACAAATTGAAACCATAAAAAAGAAACTTCTGACAACCCAGAATATATAGAAAAATTATACAAATAAATATGGACGGCCGTTAGAGTTTGAGATTGGAGATCATGTCTTCATTAGCGTGTCTCCAGTCACAGGGATAGGTCAGTCTATAAAAAATAAAAAGCTCAGTCTAAAGTACATAAGTCCTTCCCAAATTCTTGATAAAGTAGGACTTATGGCTTATAGACTAGCCCTTCCCCTAAATTTGAGCCAAGTACACAATGTATTCCATGTTTCATAACTCAAAAAGTATCAACTCGACCCCTCACATGTTATAGAATATAAAATGTGCAGTTACAGGATGATCTATCATACATAGTATCACTAGATCAGATCATGAATGTTAGACTCAAGTAGTTAAGGAATAAGACGATACCACTAGTAAAAGTGGTTTGAAAGAGGTTATCCCCCGAAGAGGCTACTTGGGAGCTAGAGAATGATATGAGAAAGAAACATCCAGAACTCTTCCTATTAAGTATATTATCTAAATTTCGAGGACGAAATTTTTTTAAAGGAGGGAGAATTGTAATGTCTGATTTTTGTTATACAACAGAAACAGATGCATTTTCAAAACAAGCCCCTTGAGATGAGTTATTTAAGGCCAACAAAAATTAGAATAAAATTCTAAATAATGGAAAATGAGGATTTGAACCTTGAGTTGCCCAGAAACTGGGGCCGCAGTGATTCAAAAAATTTGTAGAAAGGCCAATGATATTTTTGTAAATAAGTGCAATTTTAGAAAAAAAAAAACACATAAGAAGGCTTTTTAAATGAAAATTTTGAGTTATTCAGGGTTCTCAAAGGCCCTGAAAACTATAAGAAGCCCCGAGACAATTAAAACCCCTCCAGTGTATGTTTTCCAATATCGATTGACCCAAATTTTGACTAATTTATTTGAAAACATTTTAGCTTTAATTTGAATGATTCCAAAAGTATTTTACTAAATTTGGAACCTAAATTTTAATATTAAAATGATGATTCTCAAAAAAGAGCTAAAACGAAACTAAAACAAAAATGCTATCACGGAAGGGACAAAATGGGAATTTTTTAATTGTTAGTTCTTGAAGCTTCTTCAAGAAGCATGTTCCATTTCTCCTCCATTCTTAGACCAACTTGTTTTGCCCAAAAAACCAGAGGAAACTTAAGAGCCTTAGGCACACAAGATAAAGGAGAAAGAAGAGAAAATCAAGGCAAAAAAGGTAAGAATTCTTAAGAATTTCCATGTCCCTCCTTCTTGAAACTTGTTCCTCTCCTTTCAAGCTTCCCTTCTATGGTTTTAATGGGAAGTTTGGAGTTGTTTTAAAGGTACAACAGAGAGGGGAATTTCGAAATTGGAGGGAGTAAGCCAAACAAAGGAAGAACCCTCTTGAAAGAACTTGATTCAAGGTAAATTTTCTTGCAAGATATTGCTTCTTTTTCCTTAGCTTCTCCCATATTTTGGCCTCATACAAAATCATGAGAAGGGGGAGGTTTTTGACTTAGAGAAAGTATGAAACACATAAACTAGGCTATGGGAAAGTAGAATATGCAAGGTAATTGGAAGGGAAATTAATGAAATGCAAGAACGAAAAGTGTGAAGCTCTTGAATGGGATGAAAAAAATGATTTAATATATAAACTTCCTTGCATGTGTGAGTGTTTATTTGAGCTTCTAAGACCTCTAGGAAGCCTCCCAAGTGTGTCTTTCATCAAGGAAAAATCAAGAAGTCTATGAACCCTTCCTCCCCTTTATGTTTTAGCATAGGTTAGTTAAATAGGTTAGGAAGTATTTTAATTTGTTCTAGCCTTGGTTTGAGACTTTGTATAATGGTAGAAGGTTAGAGGAACCCTTGAAAAAAATTTAAAGACTATAGAAAGTGAGTTGGCCATACATGTTCCATAAAATGACCTAAAGAAGTAACATATAGTTAGGCTCTTTATTTTAATT
The DNA here is from genome assembly GCA_032878935.1 of Erythrophleum fordii. Lineage (NCBI taxonomy): Eukaryota > Viridiplantae > Streptophyta > Magnoliopsida > Fabales > Fabaceae > Erythrophleum > Erythrophleum fordii. The sequence goes on from JAVQMF010000053.1 coordinate 15,098,505, forward strand.
ATGTGATGACTCCAAGAGGCCTAAAAGGAGTCAAGAATTATATATGAAAGGAAAGAATGGAGCCTAGAATTTATTTGATGAGTGTTGCATCATTAAGTGCATTCTTGGAAGCATAAAAGGGCTATTAGACAAAGTTAGCATTCAAGAAATATGTGTGGCCTTATAATTAATTTCATAAACTTAATTGGCTTCTATAAATTATGTTTAGGCTAAGAAAAATCATTTCCACACCTTTGTGTATGTGAGGCTGAGGAAGGGAGAGCAAAGTCAAAGAGAAAAGTGTGTGATTGCATTTAAGGTAGCTCACTTCTCTTTCTCTCATACATGGATGTATGCTTGACTTGTCTTTGAATATGTGTATGTGTGTTTTAAGCCAAGAAAATTATTCTAACATGCTTGCATATGCCATGGTACCATAATGATGCATTATGTTTTTAAATGATATTTGTTATGCTTTCTTGGGTTAGCTTGAGTGTGGAGAAGCCAAGAACTCTTAAACCATTGCGAGGATGAGCTAATAACTCTTAAGATTGGTTGAGACAAAGTGAAGAGCTCCCAAGAGTGAGCTTGACTCCCAAGAGCAAGGTTGAGTTAAAAATCTCTTAAGAAATGACTAAGGCAAGTCCAATATCCATAAGTAAAAGGGTGAGGCTAATCTATTCACTTGACAAGCCTATGGATGCCTTGTATGATTGACTCATATGCCAAGTTTACTTCTTAAATGTTTATATCATCCATTATGCTCATGCATGCATTTTCAAGACTTGTTTTGTATATATTATGTGTGATTGAAAGGGAGTTGAGCTATTGGGATTCTTTGAATCTCATTCCCTCATTTCTAATATTCTAACATACTAGGTGGACAAAGAGAACAAGGAAATGAGAGCCAACTACATGAAAGATAGAAATGTGATATCAAAGTGCATGGATTTTGTTCTTAAAGACCACACAAATGGCAAATGATGTAACCCATGGTTGTGTATGTCCTAAGATGTTATGAGCATATGTAATTATGATAATATGTTATGTATAAATGAGAGCTAAGGTTGTATGCATGGAAATACACATTTTAGTTATGTAATGGAAATTTTGCATCATGGAAGTATGTGTATAAATGGAAGTGGAGTAACCAAAATGAGATACATGAGGTTTGGGACCATTTGGGCAACGTATAAAAGTCATATTCATACTTTTAGACTTGTTTAAGAGGTGCCAAACATCAAGGGAAGTCATTTGGACACTTTGGTATCTTATATGGAGTACAAATTGACCATATTGGAAACCTATACCACTTTTTGTCCAAATGAGCTCTTCTAGATCTGAAATTTGGTATGTAATTAGAGCTTTTTAGGAAGCTAAAGTACAAAATTTTCGGAGGTCTAGGTAATATTTGATGAATTTTCAAAATTAGAAAAAATTCTGATTTTGGTCATGTTACTGTTTATACTGGTCCGAAATTAAAATCTATCACTGATGAGCTAAATGATGTCCAATTGCCACGAAATTTTATATGGAGAAACTAGACATTCTAATGACCTATGCCAATTGGAAGCACCTAATTTGGATGTCTAGAGAGGGAGATATGAAATTTTAAAAATTCTACCCAGTATTGACACTCAAACTAACCTCAAGTAGTGTTCGATTAGGTTTCAAGGTCAGGGTGTGCTTGAACTGGTCTAGAGTTATTTTTTCCCTCTAGGTAACATCTGTAGCTTTCTAGATTGACATCATTTGCATAGATTGAATTTTTTTGTAATTAATTGAATATTTTTAAAATTTGCTGCAGAAACCTATGGCAGTACCAGTGGACAGCCAGACCTCTGGAGCTTTTTGGATATTAAACATTTTTTTGTGTTATGTTTCATGGTCTAGACATATTTTTAGCATAAAGTAGACATGTGTAACTTTCCATAATGGCCAAAAATGTATGATTTTGATTTTTTTAGAATTAATTATAATTTTTCAAATTTTGTGACAGAAATGGCTAAATTCTGGCCGAAAAAATAAGTATTAGTTTTATGCTTCCCTTTGATTTCCACGAGTTGTAGGCCACTTTTAATGATAGAAATGAGTTGTACTCATGTAACTAAATATGAGAATATGATACATGAGCTCATATGGTTCACGTAATACCAAATAGAATTTTCATACACGTCGCAATGCTAAATAATGTATTATTTTAATGTCATTTTTTCTACTCTCTTGTGTAATTGATGATATGAGACATGGAAGTAGCATAGATTGAGCTAGGAAATTATGGTGTTACACTTTTCAAAGGTGCTTTCCTATGCTTCCAAGAGCTCTCCCAAATTCTCTCTTCCTTTTATTGGTTTAGCCACCAAACATGTCCAAATTAATCATTAAAACGATGAGAGAAGAGAGGAGAAAGAGGAGAAGAGGTTCAGTGAAGGAAAGAGCATAAAAAAGTGACCAATTCTTACCCTTTTAAGCTTGCTTTCTTCCTCCCTTGCCCTCCCTTCTTGTGCACCTCTTAGGATAGAGTATAAATCTATTTTAGACCAAAGAAAGTCAGTTGTAAGGGCTGGAGAAGAAAGGAATGTGATTCTAAGGAGGTGAAACTTTATTAAGACACTTTTTCAAAATTTCAATTTAGTCCCTCGTCTTGGTTCTTTCCATTTGGGTTCATTTCAACTCTTTTTTGAGAACTGTCTTTTGTATCATAAAATTTAGGTCCTCTAATTCATAAAGTACCTTTGGTTTCACTCAAATTGGATTTACAACCTTACTAAATGATTCAGTCAAAGTTTCGGTCAATTAATGACTAAAAATGCAAATCGGAAGGATTTCAACTATTCTAAGGGTTATTATGGCTTTTAAGGCCTCTGAGAATTCTAAAAAACTTAATTTTCTCATTTAAAGATCCCTTCTTTGAGTTTTTTAAAAATTACCTAAAATTACAAAAATGCCACGGGCCTTTATAGCTTTCTGTTTGGCCATTTTGACTCCAATTTCGGGCTAACCTTAAGCTTTAATCCACATTTTAAGATACTCTCATTAACATGCTAGTCTCATTTAGACTTAGTTTACCTTGCTTTAGGGTGTTCCCATTTCAGTTTATCAAGTTCAGTTTAGTTCTAGATTACCGAGTATTACATAAATCGAGGATGATCTAAATGATTTAGTAGAATGAGTTTGGAGGTGGAGTTTTGAAAGATCCCAATGCACATTCAACTAAATTTATGATACCATGAAAATGAATGTGGTCTCTATTGATGCAATCCATCTTAGACTATTTCCATTCTCTCTTCATGATAAGGACACATTATAGCTTGACTCTATGCCTGCTCAATCTTTTTCAACATGGGATCAACTCTTACAAGCATCCTTAGTAAAATATTTTTCATGAGATAAAACTACAAGATTGAGAAGTGACATTTAGAGTTCTGTTTAGCATGATGAGGAATCTCTATATGATGATTAGAAGAGATTCAATGATTTGAAAAAGCGTTGCTCACATCACAGTATTCAAGATTGGATACTTATGCAGATTTTCTTTAATGGGGTTGGGCAATCCCTTAAAGTCAATTTAGATGCTATGGTTGGTAGATCCTTACTGGCCAATATTATGGAAATGGAGACCATTCATACATTGAATAATAAAAGTAATTCTAAGTTTGATATGCTTATGAAAAGTGTAATATTTCTCTAACAATCGTAGACCATAAAATAATTCTTATTTAACTACCTATAATCTTAGATGGCATAATCATCCTAAACTATCTTAAGAAAATTAGAATAAAAATTATACAGGGAATTTAGGAAATCAAGGTGGATCATCTAGACTAACTTTTTAGCCTAAGAATAAAGAGGTCCAATTTCATAATGAAGGTAAACAGTATTAGAAAGTTGCATTTGAAAAATTTTATAATGTGTCTTTTGAAAGATTTTAAAAGTTAGAATCTAAGTTAGATCAATTGGCTACGCATAATAGAAATTTGGAAAAATAGTTGAGTCAATTGGCTAGTTCATCTAATACCAAAGCTTAAGGGCATTTACCTAGTGAAATTAAAGTAAATCCAATGAAACAATGCAAGGTTATCACTTTGAGAAGTGGCAAACAACTACAAAGCTCTAATACAGTCAACTAGAGAAGAATGAGCTAGAGGTAGTTTAGCTACTAGCACAAGCACTAATTAGGCCTTATGTTCCACTAGTACCTTTTCTTGAAAGGCTTGAGCAACAAAAATTAGATGAATAGTTTGACAAGTTTCTCAATATCTTCAAGCAGCTTCATATAAATATACCTTCAGTGGATGTATTAGCTTAAATGTCAAACTATGTGAAGTTTCTCAAGTAGATCTTATCAAATAAGAATAAGCAAGAGAACTATGCTATTATTGCACTCATTGAGGAGTGTAGTGCAATCATACAAAGTAAGCTACTACCAAAGCTTACTGATCTAAAGAGTTTCTCTATTCCCTGTATCATTGGTGATGTATCATTTAATTATGCACTATGTAATTTAGAAGCTAGCATTAGTTTGATGCCTTTGTCTATTTGAAGGATTCTTAGCTTAGGTGAATTAAAGCTTACAAATGTGACATTGCAGTTAATTAGTAGATCAATCAAGCAACTAATGGGAGTGTTAGAAAATACCTTGGTAAAGGTTAAGAAATTTTATCTCTTGGTGGATTTAATAGTTCTTGATATAGAGGAAGAAATAAGAATGCCATTGATTTTAGGTGAGCCATTCTTAGTAACAACTAGTGCTAATATTGATGAGGAATAAAATATTAACTTTAAAGGTTAGGGAAAAAGTAATTAAATTTAAAGAATTTAAAGATATGAAGACCTCATCTTCTTAAAAAAAGTGTTATAAACTAGATACTAGCAGCCAATTATGAAAGGAGATATATAGAAAAGAGTCCTTAAAGGAATTCCTTAAAGTATGTGCATCGCATGTTGCAACCTTAAAAAAAAAAGTAAAGATTTCAATGCAAAGAAGAATAAACCTCCAAATGCACTCAAGGATACTAGGTAGAAGTTAAAGCCTTATTTAGTTTGGAAGTAGTGGAAAAAGTAGTTGCCTACAACTTAGGCATTCCCTAACCTTTGAAAACTCTGAAAGTTAGGCTAAAGATTCTAAATTAGAACTACTTCTCTTCCCTTATCCTCTAGTTTAGTTTATTTTATGTGTTCTAGTTTGTGTGTTAATTTGATCTTGATATTTGCCTTTTGTTTTGTTAGAAACCATGTTCATTTGGTTGACTACTAGCTGATGGTAGAAGTTATAGTGTTTTCTAGCAGTATCCTCACTTTAGAGAGTTTCCTATCCACTTTATTATATCTGTTTGTTGCATTTTGGTCTCCATATTTTGAGCTCATGTAAGGATAAGCTACCTGCTAAGTTTGGGCAAAAACATCATAATTTAATTAGAAGATTATACATAAACTTTAGCTTGTTCATAGATCATTGAGTTGGGCTTGATGGATACATAGATTTAAATTTTTTAATGGCTTATTTTTTATTTTTCTAAGTGTTTAGTAGTAGAGATAGACATGAGTTGGCCATATGAATATACACAGCCATATAGGTCTGTGTCTCTAAAAAAAAGCAATAAACCTGAGTAGCACATAGGTGTGTTATGCCATATTCATGGCCCAACACTGCAAACCCTCAATTTCCACACTTTACCTAAAATGTACATTGACTGGCTCTGTTAGTGGACATGTTTATGTCTGTTACCCAACCAAAAGAAACCTCAAACCCATCCTCCGTAACCCAAAATCAACTCCTAATCCCCTACAACACTAATTTCCCATTCCCTTAATTTTATGTCTCTCATAGTTTAGTATAATATTTTATGATTTAGTAATTTAAAATAGTTCCCAAAGAGTGGAATAGATCATTTAAATTGGGTCATAGGCTAAAAAAGGACAATATAAATAAAGAGAAACCAAAATTAGAACCATGTGGTTTATGCATAAAGACCCCAGAGTGAGATGAATTGAGGTAGAATGCTAGATAGAGCATTTAAAAATGAGGTTAGGAAACCATAGATAGCTTGAAATCAAAGTCGAAATGGCTGAATGGACTAAATTGAAAACACAGTGGAAAAATTATAATTTCGAGTAAAATTTTAAAACTTAAAGGAAAAAGTTTTAAATGGTAAAATTAAGCTCACTAAGGTTTTCACAAGCCCAAAAAACTATAGAAACCATTAGAATGGTAAAAACCCTTCCATTGTGCGATTTAGATTGTCGTTGACTTAAACTGTGACCAAATTATTTTAGAATTTTTTTAATCCCATAAATTTGGAACAAAATATTTTTAATAAATTATTAGAGTACCTAAATTCTATAATGGAAAAGATAGTTTTCAAAAATGAATTAAAATAAGCTCAAATGGAGGTATTAGAGGGGCATAATAGGCATTTTGAAAAATGTTATAAAACATATTTATTCTCTTTAAATCAGACCATAACGTCCCTTAGTCTCCCATAACTGACTTTGCTTAGACCAAAAGAGCTCCCATAGTGGCATGAAGATGGAGAAAGAGCCAAGGGAAGGAAAAGCCCCATATAGGTAAGCAAATGTGTATATTTCATATATGATGCCATTGTAAACTCTCTTCCACCCTTTCTCTTCTTTCTTTCCATAGTTTTGATTTTGTAAAAGATGAAAGTTTTGGTCTAAACTCATGGAGGAAAGATCTCCTAAAAGGGAACTAAGTACACTATCATAATCTTTATAAAAAGCCTTTTAAAAGGTATATGGCATAGTTTGAAAACTTGCTTCTCTTTGTTCCTCCATAGGCTTCCATATTCGACCAACATAAGGAGGCTCTAGAGGAAAATTAAGTCTGACCTAAACATGGTATTTTTAGAGGTTTAGGAACATAAAGAATTAGATGGAACCAAAAGAAACATCTAAGAACTTATGAATTGTAATATATGAAATTTAGGGTTTTGATTGCACCTTAGGAGTTTGAGACTTTGGAAGGGCATCTTAAGCCATGTGAAATCCTAATTAAACTAAGACAGAACTATGGAACCTTCATATGTGTCAATCTCCTTAAGAGTGAAACAAAACTCCATAGAACACTAGCCTTGAGCATAGGTTCAACCTTGAGAAGGAATGGGTACCTTGGGAAAGTTTTTAATGATTTTAAGGTTATGAATGATCTAAATATAAATTATAGATGGTAAAGAAACTAATGGTTTGAATTTAAAGGCCTTATTTTGAAAGTTGAAAAACTTAGGGTTCAATTAGATCTAAATAAGCAACTTACTGCCAAGCTCCTTAAATTATGCATATGATGGCTCTAATGAGTCCTATTAGAGCTATAAGGCCCATATTGAGTGAGAATTTGGAGCCAAGAAATTAAATTATGGAAGTTGCTTCATCAGGAGCCATATGTGTGTTTAAGACTCTAACTTGCATACATAAGGCTAAAATGGAAATAAGAATGGTTCCATTAATTGTTTTGTACTCCATTTCATATGTCTAGGCTAAACAAATAAAAGTATATTCAAGAATGATCGTAAAGCCATGGAATCAAGAGAAGAGACCAAGGGGAAATAATGGAAATTCATGTAGCAAGGTAGCTTTTGTAACATTTAAGTTCTCGTAGAAACAAGGACTCAACGTTACAAAATTTTTTTTTAGTTTCCTCGCTATAGCTAGGATACCTGTTCATTATAGCAAGGGTGTCAGTTCGCTATAGCGATGATGCCAGTTTGCTATAGTGAGTTCATGGCCTATACAAAATCTAGAGAATTTCTCACAATAGCGCCAGCTGTGGTAAGAACAGCCGGGAAGCTCTAGCAATAGCGAGAGTTGTCTTTCACTATAGTGAAACCCATTTAAGAAAACACCAAGAAAGGATTTTTAAATGGAAAGATCAAATTGCCTAGGGTTCTTAGAGGGCTCAAAAACTATAACAACCCTTGAAATGGTTTAAACTCCCTCCAATGTATGTTTTTGAATGTTGCTTGACCTAAACTTTGACTGTTCTATACAAAAAGGTTTTTAATCCAAATTGAGTGATTCCAAAGTTATTTAATAAGATTGATGACTTAAGTTTTATGTTAGAAAAGATGGTTGTAAAAAAGGAGGTAAAATGAGTCTTAAATGAATTGGCCAAAAGATAGGACATAAATGTCATTTTCAATGAACAAATCCTTCTAAATTCTTTTACAAAGAGGCATCCCATTCTTCTCCCTTTTAATCAACTTTCTTTTTTTCTCAAAATAGAGGAGAAGACCAGGGGAAAGAATGCATAAGAGATAGAAGGAAAGAGGAAGAAAAACTTTAAGGAAATGTAAGGAACATGGAAGATTTTCATGGTTTTTCCTTCTTTAATGTCGTTCTCCTTCTCTTAAGCTTTCTTCCTATGGTTTTGGTTATTCATTTGGGTCTGTTTTGAGCTTGGTAGAAAGGTTAGACTTTGGAAGATGAGGCTATGCCAAAGGAAGACACTCTTGAAGAAGCAAGGGAATCAAGGTAGATATCTATGTATCTTTGCTTCTTCTTCTTTACTTCTTATGTGTGTTGGTTCGGCCAACTTGAGAGCTAGTAAAAAGAAGGAATTTCTAACCTAGAGTAAGCAAGAATCCTATGATTTAGAGTATGGGGACCTAGGAAATGCAAAGAAAGTGGAAGAAAAACCATTGAGTTTCAAGATAGCAAAGTTAGGGGTTCTTGAACGTCTTGTGAAATATTTTTTGATTCAAGAATTCCCAAGCATATGTAAGTATTTGTTTGAGTTTCTAAGACCCCTAGAAAGCCTCTCAAGTGCCCCTTCTATCAAGAAAAATTTGCAAACTTCATAGGTCCTATTTTCCTCCATTTTTTTAGCCAAGCATGGTTGATAAGGCTAGAGAGTGTTTTAATTTTTTCTAATCTTGGTTTGGGACCATAGGTAATGGAAGAAGATGAGAGAAAGCCTTAGAAAAGATTTAGAAGCAATATTTTGAGAGTTGGAGGTATAGATTCCATAATATGACTTATAGAAACATGTGTTTAGGATTTTGCAAATGAATATGTGATGGCTCTAAGGATTCCAAATGGAGTCAAAAGGCCTAGATATAAGAAGAGAATAGAGCCAAGATTATGGTAATTTCTTCATTAGGCCTTTTATGGAACTAACATGTGACTATAAAGCCAAGTGTGCTTCCTTGGTGTGTATTTAATGTTATGGTTTGCTTCAAGAGTGTAATTGGATCCTATTTATTATGTCCAGACTAAAGATATCATGCTCAATCTATTTATAGGTGTGAGACCGAAAAGGAAAAAGAGTAATCAAGAGGGAAGCTTGTGTTAGCTTGCAAGGTAGCTCTTCACTCCTTCTTGTTTGCATTCTTGGATATGTAATTGTCATTGCATGCTTGTATATGCATTTGTATGAGGAGACATGCCATTTGATATTACCTTATTGCACTGCTACTAATATGTTTTCCTTAATTATGTTTTGGGTTGTGAAATGTGCTCTTAAAGGTGAGCTGGTGCCAAAAGTCCTTTGTGATGGGTGAGGTGAAGCCAAAAGACTCTAAGTATGGGTGAGACAAGGCCAAAAGTCTTATGGATAAGTAAGGCCAAGTTAAAAGTCCCTAGACCAAGGATGAGGCTAATCCAAAAGTCCCAAAAATAAGGTGAAACTAGACTAAAAGTTCCTAAAACTTATTCTTGGCTTTGATAGGTTTTCATGGCATGTAAATTATGTATTGAATGATTCATAATGGTGTTAGATGCCTACTTGTATGCTTTAACATGTTCATATACCTTGATTGCTTACTTGAATGAGTGTATGAGCTAATGAGATTCTTTTAATCTCACCCCCTTCCTTCTCCCATCTCAACATGTCTAAATGGAGCACAAGAAGCTAAAAATGGAAGCCAAGACACTTAATGGATCATACTTTGACACTAATGTAGCTTTTGATGTATTCCATTGTCAAAGTTTGCATGTATATATTATTTTTTAGATGCAGATATTTTAGAAAATGTAAAAATATGTAAATATAGTGTATGAATCAAAGCGATGATGAAACAGATGAGAAAATGCAACTTGACCACTTGGTAGCTCATTCTTGAACATGTATCCATGCATGTAGCATAGTGAGTTTGAGATGTATGAGGTTTTAGACTACTTGGAAAGCACATATATGCTGTGTTTATGCTTTAAAACTTGCCTAAGAGGTGGTAGAGAAATTAAAAAGCCATTTGGACCAACTTTGACCCTTATATGGTGCCAAATTTGCCATATTTGTGAACTATGTCAAGACCTGACCAAATGAGCTCCTCTTGACATGAAATTTGGCATGCATATAGGTATTATCTAGAGCTTTTTGAAAAGATAAAGTTCATATTATTTAGAGGTCTAGAGAAATTTTGGTGAATTTTCAAAATTAGCAAATTTTGACAGAATTAGCATTATTACTATGTAAATGGTCAGATCCTTTACCCCTATCATTCATAGGCCAAATGGTGTCCAATGGCTATGAAATTTTATAAGCATAAATTATACATGAGAAGATTTCTATAGCACTTAAGAGAACCTCATTTGGATTTATATAGAGAGATAAACAAACTTTTGAAGTTCTAGACCAGTACTAGAGGAGCAGGCTAACCTCTGTTACTGTTCCATAAGTTTTTCATGCCCTAGTTGCTTTGGTTTTGGTCTACACTTATTTTTTTTCCTCAATTTAACATTCATAGATTTCCATAATAGTTTGGTTTATGGGGTTTTTATTTTTCTAAATTTAGTTATGAATTTTGTAAATTCATATTAATAACCTATAATAGTAAACCTAGGTAGCCAAAACTTTTGAGCTTTTCTGATGTCAATTGTGGTCTAGTTGGGGTTCCATAGCCTAAAATGATTTTTAACTTATATTTGATATCCAAAGCTTTCCAAAAAGCTATCATTTGCTTAATTTTGATTTTTTTAGAATTAATTATGATTTTTCAAAGTCGGTGTCAAAAACCTAAATTCTTGTATATATTATGTGTTATTTATATGACCTGTCAATTGATTGGATATGTTATGTTGTTGCATGACATTACATTGCATATGAGAATAGAATTAGCTCTTAAATAGGTTAGACTACACCAAAAGTTCTTTAAAATGGGTAAGGTAAGGGTAAAAGTCCCCAAATAAAGGTGAGACTAGACCAAAAATCCCAATTGTGGGTGAGGTTAAGTCAAAAGTTTCTAAAGGTGGGTGAAGCTAAATCAAAAGTCTTTAAATGTTAGGTGAAGTTAGGCCAAAAGTCTCTAGAACTTGGTTTTACTCTTGAAACAGCTATGGATCCCTAGAACATCAATTATGATTTTGTCATGGTTGTGTGATATACATACTTACTTCTATGTACTTGGGTGAACCATATATGTGTGTTTGAATATTGAATTAGCTACTGAGATTTTTGAAATCCCATTCTTTTCCTATTTTCCACCAACTATATCTAGGTAGCCTTCAAAGAAGTAAAAATTAAGAGTAAAATGCATAAGGAAAGCAACATTAACAGTAATAATTTATTTAGGCCATATGCTTGTATTTATGATTATGTATACATGTATCTTAATGCATGACTATTCCAGCATACTTAAAAGTACAAGAATATGATATATGAACCATTTATGGATGCCAAGATGTAATATTATGTAATATGACCCTTTGAGTTGTTGACTATATGTGTGAAAATTGACAAGTGGAAGGTCATTTTAAGATATATGGTATTTGAGACATTATGAACTAGTCATACATGCTTCATTATACATTTAAACTGTGCCCAAATGGTTACATTATATGATATGGCTCATTTTGAAATATTGGCATCCTTAAACCAGAATTTTATGAGCCATAAGATGTCTATGAACTATAAGTAAGTCAAATGAATGAATTTTAGGTTGAGATTTGGCAAGTAATTAGGAAATACCTAGAGCTTTCCACAGAGCTAAAGATCACAATTTTTGGAGCTCTATGGAATATTTTATGAATTTATAAAGTTGACTATTTTTTTACAGAATTTTATGTGCATTGTTCATATGGTCCAGTTTCTATTTTTATGGGTTTTAAGGGATCAAATAAACTTGTTTTGACCTATAATTTTTATAGTAGCTAGTTCACATTATAAGTTTTCTGTGGTCACTAAGTTTGCAAAAATCAGAGTTGTATAGCCCAAGTTATGTTTTTTTAAAGTTTGATCCCTAATATGAGATAAAATGGAGAAATTGTGCATACAATGTAACCCATAGAATTTTTAAATCTTTTTGTGATGTCTCAAGTATAACAAACTTTGTTGGCAAGAATTTGGGTAATAGGATAATGAAAATTATTATTTGTACACAATTTGACTATTAGACACCTTAATAATGATAAACTTTGCTGCTAACGTAATACCTTAGCCTTTTAGCCCCTACACAATAATCACATTGGCTATCCCAACATGTCACTAGTATATTGATGCACATTTGCAAGAAAAGCTATACGTTTATACTAGGAAAATTTGCATAATTGGGAATATACATGATTCTTAGCTTTAGACATCATATGAACTTATCAATATCATTTTCCATTTATAATATATCCATTCAAGTTATAAAAATCACAATTCATCTCATATATCTTGGGTTTGAAACCATACATCAGAAAAATCAAGTTTTGCTCTTGGGTTGGCATGTCCATATTTATGATATGAACTTTGAAAATTCATAACTAATTCTAAAAAAATTGAAATCATGCATACGATAGCTTTCTGGAAAGATCTAAGTGGTAAATAATGGCTAAAAATAGTTTTAAATCAATGCAATGGAATTTAGCTCACAAAAATTGATGTAATAATACCAAAGGTCAAGCTACACTACTAGTACTGTCATGCAACTTTAAAAATTTGGTTATCCTTCTACATAGCTCTAAATGAGGTGTTCTTAGTAGCTATAGAAAGCCTATGATGTCTCATTTATGGTTGTAAAATTTCATAAGCATTGGACCTTATTTGTTCTATGTATGGCATAGAGAAGCAAACTGACCATATGAACAATGCACATACTATTTTTACATAATTTAGCCAACTTTGAAAAATCATAATAAATTCTCTAGAGCTCTAAATTGAGTGTTGTTTAGCTCTACAAAAAGCTCTAGATGAGGCCTACTTGTTGGAAATTTTATGAAAAAAATTTATTCATTTGGTTAGACTTCGGTTTAGCACACATAATGGTCAATTTTGAAGTCCAATTTGGTATCCCAAGGCACCAAAAAGCTTTCCTCTCATCCCATAGCCACTTGGACATATCCAAAAGCATAAATACAACATATAAAAGTATACCAAATGATCTAAATCATCATGGAACTTATTCTCACTTTGTCACTTGCATCTATACACATGGATATAAAGGCAAATGAGTGGCAAAAACTCACATTCTCATTCATTTGACTTTCACATTGATACATACATCACATTTGTATATATTTAAACTTGTTCAAATGGTTACATCCCATATACATCACATGGATATAATTCTTAACATCAATATGCTATAAAATTGTCTATTGTTCTAATCAAAATGCCATGTTTCAAGACTTTTGGCCTCTATTCTTTGGTCCACTTAGTTCACCTAGACATAATTAGGCATATGGAGGGGAAGAGTGAAATTCAAAGAATCTCAATAGCCCTTACCCTTTCAAACATACATAATGGATGCTAAAACATGTCAAAGGATGCATGTATGTCATACAAGCTTCTCATGAACATACATAAAACATTTTCTTAGTCATGTGAGCTCATACATATCAAATATAGGCTTTCAAGGGCATTAACCTAGCCTTACCCAACTTTCTAAGGACTTTTGTATTTGCCTTACCCACTTTCAAGAGACTTTTGACTAAGCCTCACTCTTCTTGAGACTTTTGGCTTGGTCTTATCTAAATCTAGAGGCTTCTAGCTTATCCTCACCTATGCTAAGGGGCTTTTAGCTTAACCATCCCTATTCAAGCCAAAGCATATTCATAAACTTATTTCAAGATGTATAATGGTACTATAGTAAGTAAGAAATGGCTAAAAATACATTTCATAGTTCAAACATATACACAAGCATCCAAAGACAAGCACACATCCAAGCCATGCATATAAGAAAGGTTAGAGAGCTACCTTGAAGCAAGAACATCACACTTTTCCCTTGAACTTCTCTTCCCCTTTTCAGCCAAGCATGTGTAACTAGGTGGCACTTGGTTTTCTTGGCCTAGACACATCAAATGAGACATGAATCACTCATGGGAATAAGCTTCAGCCTTATGCAAGCTCTATATAAAGCTACTTTCTCATGTGGCTTCATTATGTTTCCATACAAGACATAATAAAGCAACTATTGGAATTTATGATCTTGGATTTATTTTCTCCTTCAATCTAGGTCTCTTGACTCCATTTAGATTCCTTAGAGTTATCACAAATTCATTTTAAGGAGCCTAGGTGTAAGTTACTTCTTTATGTCTTATTATGAAACCTACACCTCCATCTCACAATCCATGCTTTTTAAATTTATTCTAAGGCTTCCTTTGATGTTTATCTATCATATCTAGTTCCATGCTAGCCTTAAAACAATTTAAAACATTCCTTAGGTACAAGAAGCAGTCTAAGCCAAAAATATGCAAGTATATAGCACCTATGGAGTTGGCTTCATTTTCTTGTAGGGAATGGCTCATGTAAAGCTTCCTAGGGGTCTAAGGGACTTATACCATGTCTTACATAATCTAGAATACCTCTAGGAAAAATCAAAATTTATCATTTGTTTTAAAACCCCAAGTTGTGCCAACTTGAATTTCTTGCTTCTCTTTTTTATTCCACTTGCCTATTTTAAATTCCCATACTCTAAAGCACTTGTTCTTTCCTTGATATGGTCAAAATTCTAATTCCTTTGGATGGGCTCTAGGTTGGACAAAAAATCACATAGAGGAAGAGCAAGAAAAGAAGCATAAAAGGCTAAGTGATTTACCTTGTTTCAATACATTTTCAAGAGCCTTTTCCATTGCTTCAAGCTTCTCCTTGAAATTCTAAACTCTCTCCTCTGGACTAGACCTAAAATAGCCCCATATAAGTCATAATCATAAAAAGAAAAAAGAGAAGGAAAAGAAAGAACCATGAAATTTCTTAGTTTTCTTACCTTTTCACCAAGCTTTTCTTCTTCTTCATCCTCCCTCTTTGCGTGTCTCTTTGAGTAGAGCTCTCCTCTGGTTTGGGATAGCAATTAAGTCACTAGAATGAGGAAAGGAGTGGGATGTGTTTTTAAGACCAAGGCTTCTTAAAATTATTCCTTTAAAATTTCATTTATGTCCTATTTTCTTAGCTATTTCCTATTAGGCTCATTTGAACTCCCTTTCAAGAACCATCTTTGCTGTTATAAAATAAGTTCTCTAACTTATAAAATGCCTTTGGAATCACTCAAATTGGATCTAAAATCTCTAAAATATAAACCAAAAAGGTTTTAACTATTCTATAAGTTCCTATAGGTTTTAGGGCCTCTGAGAACCCTAGGAAACTCTTCTTTCTCATTTTAAAAACCATCATTTGAGTTTACTAAAAAGTGCCTGAAATTACAAAAATACTATTATATTTTCAACAATTTTATTAAACTACTCTGGCTCTGATTTTTGGGTACCTTAAACCTTGGATCCTCATTTTCTATTATTTAAAATTTTTTCTTAATTTTACTTAGCCTTAAATCTTTCTATTTATTAACCTCCTTATGAATTCTACCCTTGATTTTTCCTTTACCTTTGGTATCACCTGTTGCCTTAAGGATAATTTCTCATGTTGTCCTTGAGCCACACGAATGACATGAAGGTACAATATAATACATGCAATTACCATCTCCAAAAAGGTTTGTTCCAACATCAAATACACTGACATGATGTTAAGTAGCTCACCAATATCATTAAGCCATCCATTTAGGTCATTTAGCCATTGATTTGGGTTAAGATTTTTATTAGGATCCATAACACCTAAAAATTTAACACTAGTCATTAATGAAAATAAACATCATTTTGCAAAACTGTAATATGAAAAACAAAATTGTAATATGGTAACTTTCTCATGAATGCAATATAAGATATAAAAGAAAGACTAAAGAAATGTCACAAGTAGAGAATTATTAATATACAAAACAAAATATAAATGTGGGCATATGAATTATTAATATACGACACAAAAAATAAATTAAAAAATGATATGTCCTGTAGCTGGAATTATAGGCACAACCTCTCCACTGGTGTAGCTTGTATTTGTTTCAATCAATTGTTGTAGTTATAGTACTTAGTAACTAGCTTCATACAATAATGGAAAATTCATAACATATAATGACCATAAGCAAACACTTACAACAAATTTGTGTTGGTGAGTCTCTGCAGCCACAAAAGAAGAAAGGCAAGCAATGATAGCAAGTTAGCCTAGTATGAGCAAAGAGCAAAAGGACTTGCTAGGGAAGTGGCAAGTCTCCATTATTGTCTGTAACTTTGTTGAATATAGTAGCCTAGTTTAAGGATGAATTGGTCTAAGGGGAACTATTTATAGATTAATCTAGCAGGAAAAGCTTAGAATATTCTAATTTTAATTTTAAGAGAACAATGTTTTGGTCATGAGTCACTAGGGTATATAGTCGTATACATGGTTAAAGGAATAGAAAAGCATTTAGCAATAAATACTCTTTTTTATAGGATAAAACTCTTGATCAAAATGAACATAGCCTACAAATCTGGACAAGGAAGAAATTTTTACTCTGCTAAAGCAAAAAGGCTAGTAATCATATTCTAAACCTTAAAAAAAACTAAGGAAAAAAGCAAGAAGAAATTAGGGAGATTAATATCATAATTAATTAAGAAGCAAAGGTGACCCACAGATAATCAACACCGAGCAAGTGGCTAGCTTCTCATCGTAGGTAATAAGCTAACATCCATGGGGTTGAGTTCATCACGCAACTCACAATTTATCATTAATTTGTCCAGCAAAAATCATGCCCTTATTCCTTAAGATTGTTGTAAGCAATTTGTACCTGTTTTTATGTGTGGCTATTTCAGAACTTGAACAAGTGAATGCTACGCAATCATTCTCCTCTTTTTGTTCTTGTTTGCCACACACCCACTCTCACTGTTTTACCTTCCTTCCCAAGCCTACTGATTTAGTAATTGTTAATTCTAAGTATATTACATATTTCTTTTTTCTTTTTTATGGAAAAATTATACTACTTTTTATAGACTTTGATTTTTTCAATTTATACAACCTGCAAGCATATAGTCCCAAAAATGAACATGATATAAAATTTTTATTCAAAAAATTCAATCAACATATTATCATTTGTATGTAATTTAAGGAAATCTCTTACCTTTTACCTTTGGAGTTCTTTTTTTTGTTTAAAAAAATTCTAAAATTTCATTCCAAAGTCCAAACCCTTGGAACACTTCAGTGGGGTTTTACAATGTGACATTTGTTTCCTAGACTAACAAATTCTGCTTCACTTTCTTTGACTCTACCCCTCTCTCTCACTCACTCATATTTCATCTCTGTTGTTTCGACAACTGTGCAAAGCTTGAAAGGTTGAGGAATTGGTTGCATCTAATTTTCATGGTCCATGCTGTCAGCTGGTGAGTTTGTTGCAATTTTATCAGCCTTTCAATTCATACTCTGAAATCATCACCTATTGATCAAAATTCTTATTCTTTGTGTAACCATTTGGTGATGATGCTGATTCTTATTCTTCATCACCTATCATTTTCATGGTCCACACTGTCAGCTGGTGAGTTTATTGTAGTTTTAGTGTTCTTTATAGCTTCAAGTTTTGGGATTTTCCTCCTTTGAAAGCACTTTGTAGTTTCATTTGAGATTAACATGGGAAAGTTTGAAGTTGATGTTCAATTTTGTTTTGTGGGAGTGCCTAAGATAGTTTGCTTTCTTAAATTTAGCTTGACCATTACAGGGCACCCCAACCAACCAACCAATCCCCCAACATCTGATTCGATATTGATCACCATACTAACCCATCATCAATATGAACAAACATCCATCACCAAGACATTCTTAGTTACATTAAAACCCAGTAAAAAAAAGTCGAATATACATTTTACTGTTCCTTGTGACCCATGATAAGCATGATTCTTATACATTTTATTCTCCTTATCTTAGGCATTTTAATAATTAAATATGGCTTTAGGGATTTACTTAGGTGGATATTTGATGTTAGTAGTCATTTGTGCACTCAAAGAAATTATTTACAAGATTTTAGAATTTTAATGCATAAATTTTGTAATGAATTTTGTAAAATCTTTCCCACTTAATTTGGTCTATTATTTTGTGCAGATTTTCAATGCAAATTTGAGCTTGAATGGAAATTGAATTGAAGGAGAAATGAAGGCTTCATGTGTACAAATTGATGAGAAAAATTTACAAGCAAGAGCTATGGGTTGTCTCATGCAGAACTGCAAGTGGAGAGCAAAGAGCTATTGGTTTTTTTTTTTTGCTCACCTAGGTTCCATTTAATGCTCTTAAAGTCCTAGAGAGGAAGCAACGGGCTGGGCAAAAGAAGTGTAGAGTAGAGCAAATGAGGAAGCCATAAGCTGTAGGAAGGAAGCTATGAGTTGCACATGGAATGAGTTAGAGAATGCAGCAGCTAAAACAAGAAGCATGGAAGAGTGAAATGAGTTAGAGAACAAAGAGAGAAATGAAGTGAACTCGAGCTTGTGTGGAAAGAAAAGAGAAAGAGTTGAGCACGATGAGAGAAAGAGCTACGAGGCTGATGCAAAAGGAATGAAGTAAGGAGCAAAATGAAAGGAAGCTATAGGTTTTGGTACTTATTGAGGAGGAAGAAATGAGTTGGAGCTGAAGCAAAACCCAAACCAGTAAAAACATATAGAAGAAGCTTGCATGGAGAAAATGACAAGGAATAGCCACGTGAAGGACGTGAGAAGCAATGTGAAAACAATGTGGAAGTGAGGAAGAGCACAATGTGAGCAAAATGAAGAGGAAGCAACCTCTGTTTGAGAAACACAAAGAGAAGCAGAAACAAAAAGAAAGCTACGTGAAAATAAGGCAGCTCACATGAATTTGAATATTATATTTAGCTTTAAAATGGGGCCCACCTTATATTCACATGAAGAAGCTGCAGGTATAATTGAAAGAAATCCACGTGAAAAGAAGCTTGAAATAAAAGCTGATGTAAAAATGAAATTAAATGAGGTAGTATGTGGAATCATTAAAAGGAATCACGTGAGAATGATGCAAGGGGAGCACGCAAATAACACCACTTCATCTAAACGTATTTTCATTCGTTGATTCATCATCATTCACTACATCCACTCATTTTCACACACCATATTCCATTCCTTCGTCCAAAACTTATCCCTTCAACCATCCATTCCATTCGCATGCCCATTCACTTCGTCCAGAGCCATCATTCATGCCACTTCCTCCATTCTCCATCTCTATCTTACCACTACAATGCAGCTCTAATCCTCCATCTATGGCTAGCTAGGAGGAAGGTCCTTGGTGCAAGCTTGAATCCATGGAGAAGAACTCAGAATTTTGGCTAAGATTTCTATTTTCCTATACTTTTTCTCTTTCATATATTGTCTTGGTTAAGTTGTATTTGATAGAGAATTTGTGTAATTATAATTAGTGGCTAGTTAGACATTAATTAGAAAGCCTTTTTGTTGATTACTTGATTAGATTGAAATCTGATTTTTCATTATTCTTTAATTTCCCATGTGTGCCACGAAGGTGTTCGATGAAATGTATGTGAGAGATTGAGTGTTTAATTGTTTGATTTGAGGACTCCTTGGTGTTTAGTTGGTTAATTAAACATTTTTGGATGATGATTCAAAGGCTAATTAATCATTTAATTAATCAAATTGGGTGTTCATTGATCTTAAAGACGAGAATTAATGATTTAATGCGGGGTTGAGGTTTCAATTCAATATTAGATTGTTAATCTCTTGATTCTTGCATGGTAACTCAAGATACATTTGCTGTGGACACAATTAGGGACTTTTAAGTCAAAATTAATCACAATTGGATTGGGATAAGAGTTGTGGATACCAAAGGATGAATCCAAAGCTAGTCATAAGTCCATCATTTACCTATTAATTCATCCAATTAGGTAGATAGTCATTTTAATTCAATTTTAATTCTAGTTAGTTTAATTCAATCAAAAACCCCTAAATTAGATAGCTTTTATGACCTTTAACATTTAGAAAACCCAATTAAGCATTGAATTCCAATTCCAAGGGAGATGACCTAGGTTGTGCCACTAGCTACATATTTAGTTCAACATAGTTTTATTTTGAGGGTTGTACGACGAGCCCGTCAACCCACCATTTCGTTGCCAAACCTATTCTTAATTTCATAATTATTTTATACACTGATCCAAATTAATCAGAGTAATAAAAAGCAGGACAAGCAAGGGAACAAATCACTTCTTCTAAACCATCAAAATGAAACCCCAAGACCAAAGATTAAATTGAATTGACAAGCATTAGGATTTTATTAAATTGACAAGCATCATTTTAAGAACCAGAGATCTTTTTCAAAGCATAAATTGAAACCCCAAGACTGAAGAATCCAAGATAGGTTTGCTTACTAATAAGAAAATGAGAAGTAGATGTAGTTACATGGCTAGGAGTTTACAAACGAGAGAGAACCCGAGAGAAGAGGATGGCTAGGAGTCTGCAAATGAGAAACAGAAAGAACCTGAAAGAAGAGGACCGTTGGGAGGTCTGCGATGAGCAAAGGAGAGGACGGCTGGGAGATCTCGAAGCAAGGAAGAGTGTCACGAATGAGAAACACAGAGAACTGAGGAGAAAATGAAGAAGGAGCTTCAATGCCTGTGAATAAAAAACTAACTCGAAAGAAGGACAACGGTGAGACGGGAAAGATGATAGAGCATAGGGCTGCAAAGGCAAAAATTTTAAGAGGCTTGTACATTGTAATCTAATCAGGGCTTATCCTACCCCATCAAGCCTGATTAAATTATCCGGTATTTTGATGGATAAAAAGAATATGATGTATAAGGTAATACAATACATTGGTACTTCAAACACCTGATAACCTTTTAATATATTGTATTATCTTATACTATCAGGACTTATACATTGCACCAAATAGGCCCATATTGTTGTTATTTCAGCTACTATGCCTATGCAACTATCATTTGTAAAAACTTTGAATGGGACCAATATTAAGGATTGTATACGTTGAGTTTCTAGATAAATATCCTATTTGATGTCTTGCTTGAGATAATTGATTGAAAAGGCAATATATTATTATAATTTTGTGTACTAGTGAACCTTATTTAACAATCAATGACTTATCTTAGTGTAATAAAATATTTTCTTATTGCCTTGATATATTCCTTTGATTTAGTGAAATATTATCAAATATTTTTTTACAAAAGGTGAGTGGGAGCAAGTTTGCTTTGTATGAATATGGTTCTATGGTACATTTTCATTTTAGGCACATGGATACATTATAATAAAACTAGCTATGTTCTTGACATAAAAGTGATTGGAATTTTACTCTCACTTTTATGTCAATATAATTCTTCCTTAAAAAAGGAGAAAACCTCAACAATGTTTGATATCCTCAATAACAAGTAGGTCTCATTTCTTGCATAACTAGTGGTCTTGTTATACACATAAGTACTTATTTTGACATAGTTTTTGCTATTAGTATACTTATTAGATATACTTAAATGATCTTGGATTAGATCATTGGAGGGCTACTAAGAAAGTTATATGGTAAGTATAAGGTACCTAGGACTTGTAATCATTAATCTTCTAGGATTTAGATTATGCAATTTGTGTAGATGATTTGAAATCTACTTCTATGTGGATTTTATGATATTTAGGAGGACTTGTTTTATGGTAAAGTGTCAAAAAGATACTTATAGCTGCCTCAATTTTTGGATACATCTTTGTAATGTTTGGAAGGACTATTTTGTTGAAAGTGTGATGCAAACACTTACAACTATATTAACCTCTGTATATATCTTATGATGTTCGTTATTTTGTTAAAAAGTGCCAAATGGATATTTATAGCCACCTCATTTTTTATACATAAAATGTTGCTTTATTGTAAGGCTACTTTTTAGGCTACAGGATCAAAAAAATTAATTTCTATATGCATATTGTTGAATGCATATCTCAAATCTTAACTATCTCATTGTAAGAAAGACTATGTTGTATACTTTTATTAAAATCACCAGAATTCCAATTGTACTAAATTTTGATCCTAAGTTCTTGTTTGTTGGAAAGAATATTTGTAAATCTCAAACTCAAATTATATATTTGTTTTATGGATATTATGTTCGGTGATTCATAAACCAAAGGCTTACTTGTTGGAGCTTAAAAAAAAGGTAACCTTTTGGTTGTTGTGAAATTTTTTATAATGCCTTGATTTATGGGAGTCTAAGTTGTAATCTTCAAGGATACTTTGATATATTTTTGACATTTGATTAAATCAAATGTTTTGGATTTTTTTTTTTACTATTTCATTTAATTTAGTTACAAAACTTTATTGCATTTTAGCATTTTTTTTTTTGGTTCATCATTTCATTTTAACTTTCATAGCCCGTGAGAAATTAGACTATCCATAAGCCTATTTAAAAAACATGCTCCAACTTATAGCTCGCTAGAGCTAGTGATCTTTTTTAATATTCGTTAGGATTTGTTAGGTTACCTAGAGGCATTATAATAGCCTCTTTAGTGTTTTCTAGGTATTGGGTTGTAGCTTTGCTCCTCCTATCTCTTCAAATGACTATATTTTTTACAAAGATTCAAGCTCATAAATTATTGCGCTAGGTCAGGTAATATCTTAAATTAATTTCCCATTTATTTTTAGCATGATTTAGATCGCCTTTTGTAAGCCCAGTGGTTTGGATACTGAACCCCCAAAATAAAAATGATACTTACTATATTCCTATTCATTCTTTCCATAAAGAAACATTTAACTTTAACTTGAAACCTGTCCAAGAGGATATCATACTTATACTATCCTTACTGTGCTAGGGAAGATCAGATTTCCGCTTTTACCATAACTTCTTAAGCACTTAACTCCAAATTCTTGCAATTCTCAGCCACCAAAAACTATATCGGTGGAAATAGAAAGAAAAACATAGTTAATGTTTCTATAATTAATTAAAGCAAAGTCTTATAAAGTGGGTCTCGATGCACTTATAACACAGCAGATTTCGGGCCTCTTCCAGCTAAGATGACGAGATATTTTTATTTCATCTAAAAAGTTATATTTCTTGGCTTCCTATGCTTGCAAGTATATCAATCCTCAGCTTTCCTTTAGGGTCTCTATATAATAGGGCCGGCAGCTGAAAGTGTTTTGAGTGGCCAGAAAAAATGAGAAAGCAAGGGCACGTTAAGTTAAAATCACTGAGAAAAATGTCCAAGAAAGTCAGTGAAGAGGGACATTACATGGTCCTTCAGTGGCATCGTCTTCATTCTCGCCTCCTGCACTGCTGGAGCCTCGGGTTCCCGCAAATTAAATCATTCAAATCTTCAGTATTTTCTTTGGGGATAAATTATACTTTTCTTTTTAGAGATATGCTCAAATTATGCTATTATCTCCTTTATTTTTAAAAATTACAATCCCTTCCCTCAAAATAAATATATGCTCTACATTATGTCTCCTAAAATAAAAGATAAGTTATAATTATAACTATTTTGATTAAAATATCCTTATATTTATTATTTGTATAATATAACAAGTATTTAAAATTAGAATTATTTGAATTTATGATTTTCAACAAAAAATAAATCAAATTGAAATAAAAATTTAAAAAATGTATTTTTTTAATAAATTATATTTTTAATTAAAAAATCAATATTAATTCAAAGATATTTTGGTTATCTTTTAATTTCAAAAGAAATTTGTGTATATTTTTAAAATAAAAGGTAATGATATACAATTTAGATGTCTCTTGAAAATGAAAAAAATAATTTCTGTTTTTATAATATTGCTATGAGACGGACCTACTCATATGCATATGAACTAATTTACTTTCCCATTCAGTAAAAGGCAAGAGCTCTACGATTTGCTAAAAAGTTTCCACTCTCTAGTCAATTGGTGTCTGCAACACTTATACCTTCAATTTAATTGCTACATGGTTATTCTATGCTATAGACTTATATAAGCCAAAATTAACACCAGAGAAGCACTATTTTGCTCTTGTTTTTGGTGTATTAGACTTAGTGTGTGTTTGGATTGATGGTGAGTATAATTAATTTTGGTAAGCTTGATTTTGCAGAATTGATTTTGTGTAAAAGTAGGTTTACTTGAACGTGATTTATGTTTGGAGACTTCAGTTAAAAAGTAAATTTGTTAATGCACTTTCAATGCAACTAGGTCTCCATTTGCAAGAAGCAAGTATGAGTTACTTCAACCCAATGTATTTTTTAGACATCTCAAAATCATGGTGCGGTATGATGAACACATATCCAAACATGTTGTAAATGAGATTTTCCTATGCAGAACAAGGTTTGGAGTGAAACGTGGTAAGATGAGTGCTGAACAAAACACACACTTAAGAGTCTGCCTTGAGTTGTCTACAATGATGGTAAATTAAGTCTGGGATGATCAGGCGCTCCTTGTCCAAAGATTCTCAATTTCAACAGCTATACCTTTCTACTATAAACATTTGTCCGATGTATAATGAAAGCAAGTCCTCTTATTTTTTGTTTTCTTAAACACTTGTCTTTCAAATAAAAGTAGGATCCAATTTACTAGTTGTAATAAAAAACTTATTTCCATTATTAATTAGGACAAGATTTAGATTCTTGGCCTTCTTCACACCATGTCTACATCATCAATATCCCCTTTACCTTTGGCTTCTTCTTGGTTCTTAATTGTATTTGGACTAAAATCTTATTTTGGTCATTGATAGATGATGTGATTCTCAAATTTGTTCTTCACAAATATTCATTCTCATTTTAGTCCATTACCTTTCAAAATCTGCCAAATCTAATTTCTTTTGTATTAGTACCAAAAATAAATGGGTTGGACAAAATTTTAGGCCTAAGATTTAGGCTAAACCACCAGAGGATACTTGTTGAACAACAGAGCTAAATTAGTCGAAACGAGCTATAATGATTGTAGGTCACGTAATTAATTTATTGGGTTTTCTTTTGAAAATGTTTAAGAAAAGATGGCCCAATAATGTGTAGTTGAAAAAGAGAAAAATATTTGATTGATTTAAAGCAGTTTTTAGCCATTTAACCACCTTCCAACAATTTAAGGATGAAGCTTGTAGGATATTCTTGAGGTTATTAATCAGATCAACTGGAAATAAGGAAAATTTATGAGTTGACCAAGTCAAGAAAAATACAGAATATGCTTGAAGGCCCATTTTCTTAATTTTGGAAATATGGTTGATATGGTCAACTAACAAAGTAAGGAGCAATGAGTGAATAAGCACAAACATTATTTCAATCTTCAACTTGCCTGACGGGACATAAACTAACACTTAGTTTGTTAGCCACAATCCTACATTATTGTTAACATGGGTAGAAAATTTAAGAAAATTGGCAAATAGGTATAGTGGGGCTAACAACTAGTTTTAAGCTTATAAATATTCACTATGCATTTTTTTTTAAAGAAAAGAATGTAATCAATCAAACACTATCATTTACATTTTATTCTTTACATCCCTACCTTTAGTTTCTAGAATTTATTGCTTTATTTATAGCTTTTTCTATTGCATTCATCCTTTCATTTTCTTTGACTATTCTTTCCAGTCTTAGGTGTTAACTACTTTTCAAATTAAGCACTTTCTTTAGTAACCTAGGAACCTAAAGCTAACGAATAAAATCACTTCCTTAGCTTATTGCCTAAACATGGGAATCAAATGAGTAAGTTAGCTAATTACTTTACTTAATCAATCCAAATTTGCAAACACCAATTTTTGACATACCAAGTAGGACTAGAAGAAGAGCTTTCGGTCAAGTTCTTATTACCAAGTCACAACTACAAAAGGCATATGCACTTATGGTCTGGAAAGAGTTTAAGTAACATGGATATTTTATAATCAATTACAAAGAAGAACAATGGCTAAAAACTTCTGACACTTAGGCTTCTTAACCTATAGTTATGTCAAGTTTAGGCATTCCATCTTTGCTAAATATAACACCAGCAGCTATAGGACAACCTGTTACAACAACCTCACCATCAACTATAGGACAAGTGGCTCCAATGATGGATGAGGTAGCTAAGCCAAGCCAAGCCAACCAATAGTGGTAGCAACATCTTTCATTTGTTAGCAAATTGACATAGGACTCTATGATCTCATGTATCAAATGTCTCATCAACTTGCTAAGATTATTAAATCAATGATACATAATGAGGTGTATAATGTTTGTGGATAAGAGTAAAGGCCAGTCTAAACCAGAGAATACTTTGCATCTTCTTTTTACAGTGGTTAATCAATTTAGCATTCAAATCCAATTTTGAATGCCTATATGGCCATAAATCCAATTAATGTTAAGGAGCAAACACTAAACAAACTAATATTACAACCTATTTTGCAATATAGGCAAGTCCATATGGCTTGAAGGTATCAGATAACCTTGGTTTGCCTTATCCTTTGATTGCTAGTACTATCCTATAGGCAAATGTGTAAGGCATTGCAGTTTATCCCTCCATTGGTTATAAGGTAGTTCAATCTAGGGGACTAGGAGATTTCTTTAGAGAGCAATAATGGAAATATACTTTTACCATAAATAGCTAATTAGTTAGTCTACCTAGTAATCCCAGAATAATTAATTTTTCATCAAGGGAACCAAGTTTCTTTATTACAAATGACTACCTATAGGGCACTTAGAGATTTAGCTAGGGAGCAACCATGGAATCTAGTTCCACCTTATGTAGCTAATCAATTTGTCGTCAGTTGATTCAAGTTGCTCTTGTACCACTAAAATAGATTGGTCCAATTCTAGTACAATTGTTAAATGCTAACTAATAGTGATTATTGAACTAAAACCTACTATAAATTAGCTTATAGACTCTAATATGATTGCTAAGACAACAAGAAGATACTTTGGCATATAACTAAGGCCTCTTGAAAAGCTTACTAATAGGAAACCACATCCTCATTAGGTAGACAAAATGATGTCCTTGTTAAGAGGTTTTAAAACTGTCAATTTTACTACTTTCTCATGTGAGAATGGTAAGTCAACCATGGAATACATAGGTAGGTTTACTACCTATAGTGGTGAGATGAATTAAAATGAGTATTATAAACTTTATTATTTCCTTTACCATTAACTGAATTGCTTTCACTTGGTATTCATCTTTGTCGCCTAACTCTATGCATAATTCAGTAGATATGGAAAGACTTTTCCATGATAAGTTTTACAAGCCACATTAGAGGTTACCATAGCTAGTCTTATGACTTTGAAATAACACATAGATGAACTTGTAATTGATTTCTTGGAAAGATTCAAAAGGATAAGAGAGTATATGTCATGCACAACTTCTAAAAGTCAAATATGTAACCATAGGTATAGGTAGCATGCAATCTCAGCTAAGAAAAAAATCTAATAGCTCAAGAATGCTCAAACCTAAGTCAATTAACAACTAAACCCATTCAAATTGAGTGATTTATTTTGGAAAAAAAGCAAAGGAGAGTTAAATCAAGGCAGAAAGGGTCCTCATGTAGTTTCTATTATTGACTACACTGATGATTCAGGAGGAATAGCTAAGAATCAAGAAGAACAACAGTTGATGTTTTAGTAGTAGAAATCCTAAGAGAGAAGCCATATTCCTACCTAGCTTTAAAACCTTCAAAAGAAAAGGAAATCATGAAACCAAAAAGTAAGGAGGAGTACTTGTTCAATATATCTTTAAAGCCAATCAAATTTTTGACTATTTACTCAAAGAACAATAGATTAAGCTACTTAATGGACATAAAATTTCATTTACTAAGGAGTTGAAGAATTAAAAAATATTGTAAGTGGCATCATATGTATAGTCATGCTACTATTAATTATATCATTTTCAAGAATGATATCTAGTAGGCTTAGAAGGATGGGAGATTCAAACTAACTGATAAAGGCATAATTGAAATGACAATTGATATAGATCCCTTTCTAGTAATGCTTACAAGCATGGTCTCAATATCAGGCTTGCCATTTCACTCATCAAAGTATTAATGGAAATAACTGATGTAGAGACATTAAAAAGTGAAAGAAATAGCACTAGAACCTAACAAACATGGTAGACAACTAGATGTACAACCTAAACAACTAAATTCTACCATTCATAAGCCTAACATTTTTTATAGACTATAAGACCTAATAAGAAGAAAGAAGAATGGCAGGGTGTTTGACAAGTTATAGGTTGCAAGAATATTCTAGAGGGAAAAAGGCAAGTAGTAGAGTTTAACATTGAAAAGGTAATATCTACCTTGAGGATAACCTTCTACAATGAAGAGCGGTGAAGGCCACTAAATTATCAAGCCAAACATTAATGTTGAAAAAGAGCATTAGCTCCTCAGCAAATATGTAAAAAAGTAGTCACAACAGCTATCCTAACTAGTTGCTTTAACTCTTCCTTAGAAAAGGAGGAGACAAAGGCAGAGATTTACCCAAAAGCTAAGATAAATGCTCGAGATGCTAAGGAAGCCTAACGATGTGATTAAGAAAAGGTACAGTCACCCAAAAGGATTGATACACTTGAATCGATATTTAATCTTAATTTACTAGAAGAGAAAAATAGCCTATAAGAAAATAGTCTTTTGGATGAAGATGATGCTAAGACATGTCTAGTAAACATTGATGTCATTGGCATTATCTTAAGCAAATTTTGGGCAGATGTTAGACAGCTAAAAGGATTAGAAGGGGACATGTTCACCAAGGAAGTAGATTGGTCAATCTTGATAAATGATACAACATTTAAGTGAACCATAATGCACTTTGAAAAAATCTAAGCCTATGACCAAACACTTAAGGATTCCGTATATTAAAACACATGTCAGTGGCAGGCCAAACAACAAAGTATTTATAGATGGAAAAGTTATGCTAAACGTGATGCTATGTTGAAGAGGTTGGAAAAACCAAGGTGGATCTAATTGCCACTAATATGAAGATGACCAATTTCAAAAAGGAAGCAATAGTTGCTATTGGAGTACTAGTAGCTAACATAATAGTGGGGTCCAAAATAGCTAATGTAGTAGTCTTTGTTGTAGATGCCAAACCTAATACTTAATGTTGTTAGGCAAAGATTGATCCATTCCAGTCAATTTGTTCCTTTTACATTGCATCAATAACTTGTGTTTTGGGAAGGTGACAAAGTTGAAATGGTATTAGTTGACAAAAATCTATTTGCAGTTAATGTAAAGATAGTAGAAGCTATATTTTATTCACTAGATGTGGGGCCTATCAAATTACTTAAAGACTACAAAGAAGGGTCTTTGGAGTTATGCAACCTTATTTCTTATGGTTTTAAGGTAAAAATCCAAGGTGATGAAACCAATCCATGACCTTTTACATAAGGGATTTATGGATCAACAATGTAAAATGGTTAAAGATATTTGCATCAGCTAGCGTTGTTTAAGGCCAATGCCAGGATTGAATAATTAACCCCTAATATACTTGGAGGCAAAAAAGATAATCTAGAATCATTAACAAGCTAACCATAAGAAGAAGAGTTGAAATCTTTAATCAAGAGGCAAGAGCCAAGTTTTAAGGTTCAAGATCCTTTGATTGATATTAACTTCAATACTGATGAAAAGTCCAAGTTAACTAGAATTAGTTGTTTATTGAATAAAGAAGACTAAATTGGCTAATCAATCTCATAAAATAGTATAAAGATTATTTTTCCTAAGAGTACCACAAAATGCTTGGACTATCTAGGTAGCTAGTTAAGCATTAATTGTCGATTAGGAAAGGATTTAAACCATATAAGTAGATAGCTTATAGATTCGATCTATAACAACTACCAAAGATCAAGGAAGAAATAGAGATGCTACTAAAGGCAAGTTTTATGCACATAGCTAAGTATATAAAGTGGCTTTCAAACATAGTTTATGTTATAAAGAAGAATAGGCAAGTCAGGATTTACATAGACTTTTAAAACCTAAACTTGGCTACTTCCAAAGATAAATATGTCATGCCAATAGTTAACATGTTGATTGATCTAGTAGTTAATCATGGGATTTTTAACTTTATGGATGTATATTCTGGTTATAATCAAATTTTTATAGCTGAAGAAGATATCTATAAGATTGCATTACGTTGTCTTGGTGCATTAGGTATCTATAAATAAATTGTTATGCCATTTGACTTAGAAAATGCATGTGCCACATACCAATAGGTAATAAATGTTATTTTTCATGACTTAATTAGTAAAAATATAGAGATTTATATAAATGATATGATGGTAAAATATAAAAATTTTGATTAACATTTAGCTAATATAGAGTAAACATTTAAAAGGATGAGATTTTATAATCTAAAGATGAATCTGGCTAATGTGCATTAGGAGTCCTAGCTAGGAACTTCCTTTGGTTTTCTTGTTTATCAAGGAACTGAGGTGGATAAAAGTAGAGCCAAGGTAGTTCTAGAGGTAAAGCTGCCATAAAATATGAAAGAGTTACAAAGCTTAATTGGTAAAATAAATTTCTTAAGAAGATTCATTGCTAACTCAGCAGGGAAGTTAAAAGCTTTCTTGCCTTTACTAAAGTTGGAAGATACTAATGACTTAATAAAATGAGAAGAGTAGCGAGTAGCTTTTGAATGAATCAAGTAAAGCTTTACTAACCCATCAGTCTTGGTACCTCCCATGCTAAGTAAACCATTAAAGCTCTACATCTCAGTTGCTAAGGAATTCATTTGTTTGCCTTCTTAGAAAAGATGCCAAAGATGGAATTAAAAGAGCTATTTAGTACCTTAGTCAATTGCTAAATAATGCTAAAACTAGGTATACTCCAATGGAAAAACTATGTCTTTCTTTATACCATGTATATACAAAACTTGAATAGTATCTTTTACTTAGAAAAGTTTTAGTTATATGCAAAATTGACGTAGTAAAATATTCACTTAATAGGCCTATCTTACAAAAATGACTAATGACATGGGCTATTAAGTTGAATGCTTTTGCTTTAAAGTATATTCCACTAAGGGCTATTAAAGGACAAGCTTCTTAGCCAAGCATCATGCATTGATATCAAAGACCTTTTGCCACAAGTCAACAATTATATGCAACACAAGCCTTAATTAGCATTTGATGGATCTAGAACTTACAAAGGTATTGGGGTAGGAATTACTATTACTAACCTAATAGGACAGATTGGGAAATTTAAGTCTCAATTGAAATTGGGTTGTTCAAACAATCAAATTGAGTATGATGTTTTTTATTATTGGGCTTAAAATGTTGATAAACATACATACATATATATATATATATATATGAAGATTTTGTTCATACAAATAATGGGAGATTCTTAACTAGTTGTCAAATAGCTCACTAAAGAATGTAAACGCAATAATTCAAATCTATTACATTATTATGAAATGACTAATGCTTTTTATTAGTAGTTTGCTAATGTAATAGTTATATATATATATATATGAAAAAATGGAGAAACTAACAATTTAACCTAGTGAGCTTCTGGATTCAAAATTATGGATATTAAAAGTGATCAAGAAATCCTTCAAATAAATGAAATTGCAACCATTGATCAACAACCAACCATTGAGGGTTATATAATAAAGTTAATAAGTTATCTAAAAAATCTCTCATTTATAGTAGATTTCAAGCTCAACAAAAAGTCTTAAGATATGTCCTAATTGGTGATGAGTTATACAAAAGGGGACATGAAGGTTTATTACTGAAATGTTTAGGTAAAATGGAAGTTTTGAAAGTTATACGAGAAGTTCATGAAGGAGTTTATGGTTCTCATTGATTAGGACCTAAGATAAGATAGTTAATTCACAGACATGGTTATTATTGGGCAACTTTAATAGCTAATTGTTTCAAATATACCAGAGGGTGTGAAACTTGTTAATTGCATGGTCTTATTCAAAGACTACTAGTTAATGAACTGCGTCTAGTAATCAAATCATGGACATTCATAAGTTAGGCTATGGATCTGAGAGGTCAAATTTATCCTCTTTTATCTAAACAACATGCCTTCATTATCATAGCAATAGATCACTTTATGAAGTTGGTGGAGGCACAAACAATGGTGAATGTCACACAAGCAAATACGTAACACCTGTCCTAGTATCTAAATACTTAGCATATAATTCGAAGTATTAGTCATAGGGACCCCAAGTATGCATGATGGGCTTCGGACTCCATCTTTAAATCATAGGCCCAAGTATCTATATTGATATAACAATGGAGGCTCCGCCTCTTTGAATATAATTAAATATCTAAATGAAAGCTTAGCCCTATTTCCACACAAATACCTGCTCAACATTTATTTCATAATCAGAGGGCTCCGCCCATTTTATTCAATTCAAATCACTAAAAACTCAGAGTTCACAGCTTAGGCATATAAATTAAAGTACCAAGTCCATATAAGTAAATCCCAAATTACTAAGCATAACAAATAAGTAAAATAAGGTTCTATTAACCAAAATGATTAAATCATAATTAAAATATTATAGTCTAAAAATAATAAAACTAAATAGACGTCCTAAGGTTATGGCAAACAGTAAACAGTAACCCAGCATATGCTCGAGAATAACAAGAGCCAATGGCTCACTCCTCTAGTGTCTTCCCTTGCCTCCTATTCAATCTTTCACCTAGAAATGTTAAGAGAAAGGAGTGAGCACTAACGTCTCAATAACCCAGAGTTTTACTATGTACATACGGCCCAATAACTACATACAAATAACAGACTATAGGTATACATGCAATTCCATCAGCATTATTATTAATTATTAGCATAAAAGATCACAGAGTATAATCTATGAGTTATATAAAAAATGATAATATGCAATATGTGCAACCTCTCTTATTTCTCCGTTCAGCCTTATACCGCTAACTGGAACCATAGGCTTATCTACGATCTAGCCCATACACTAGACTAACCAAAGCTCTTCTGATGCTTAAGATATACCCAGCCAAAGGTACAGAGCCCAAGTCCAAACTATGGCTCCCCTTCCTTAAGTAACTAAACCAGGAGGTATCACTGTCCCATATTCCCCCTTTACAAACCCAGCTAGGTAAGTATTGAGGAATGAGGCCCTACAAGAGGCCAGCCACTGTGCACGAAGTGGAGGCAAACCACGTGGTCACTAATTCATATGTATATCAACATCATCATCTCCTTAGCCCATCACCAATGCATATCAGGCACATACGTCATTCACAACGCATACAAGCATGCTTGAAAGGAAATAAGGTACTTCATTAAATCATTAAAATGGGTTACAAGCATGCTTGAAAGAATAAAACTACTCCAAAATATCACAATACCAGTTGTAGAATACCACAGTATTTATTTAAGTTTACAAGCATGCTTGAAAAGGAAACGTTATATCAAAATTATATTATAGCTACAAACATGCTTGATAAGATTCTAGTAATTCTATTAATTCAATAATAATTTCCTTTATCATATCATACCTAGTCTATATACCTGTACCATGCTCAGCAAGATAAAAAAATTATTTATTTAATGAACCACACAACAAACACAGTTCACACACACATGGAAAAACCCTAAGTTACCTGTTCTCCTTAGCTCACAAGACAATCAAACAGCAATTCAAGTAGTAAATACTTTTAGCAAGAGTCTACAAAGATCACACATATATAAAAACATTAATATTTAATTCAAAAATATTAAAGAATTATCCTAAAGCTACTCTAAGGTTACTTTAAAACTACTCTAAGACCTTAAAGCCACCTTAGAGAATCCAAGATTCCCTTTTTAAATCCATATCCCTTTATAATTTAATTAGTTCATTAGATTAATCAATTTCATGTCAAATTTTAATTTACAAAAATTCTCAAATTCCTAAATCTTAATTTCTAATCTAAATTTATATTATATTATATATATATAAATGCATATGATATATTATATATAATATTATATATATAAATTCATATTATATTATATATATATATATATATAAAGTTGTATTATATTATGTATATATATATTGTGAAAGCAATTACTCAATAGAAGAAAAAAAAAAAGAAAAGGACGGATATGTGCATACTGTGTGAATGTGTGTGTGTGTGTGTGTGTGTGTGTGTGTGTATTAATTAATGGTACAAGGTATTACCTCTAACAATAAGAAAAAGGGTAGGAGACATTGACGACGAAAGAACAAGACGAGGGAGAGAGAGAAGAAAAGAAGGAAAAGTATCTGAGAGAGCGTGAGGCAATGTGTGCGGCAAAGTAATGAAAAGGTAGAAGAAAGGGTAGGTTTTTTTTTTCATTTAGGTTAATTTAAGCTTGTAGAAATCATAAAAATTTAAACTAACTTTCCTTCATATCTTATTATTATTTTATATATATATATATATATATATATTATTCTATTGGATATAGATAATTTCAAGATAACTTTACTATCCTTCTTATCTTATTACATATATATATTTATTCTATTGGATATCAATAATTTCAAAATAAATTTAAAAATAATTTAAAACATTTTTAAAATTTAACCATATTCTTTTATTAATAATTTTTTTATACTTTATCATCACTTTATTTACCTTTAAATATACATATATATAATTTTGTGTTATCTTCTATTGCAAATGTATACATATATATATATATATATTAATAGCTATTTATGATTATTAGTTTTCTATTTAATTCACTTTTAAATCCCTTTAGTTTCTCTAATCTTTTATGAGAAAATTTCAAATAGTTGATAATTTAATTTCCCCCTTTATTCCAACCTATGTCCTACTTTTTAGGCCTAATATTTAATCCTATGTCCTCTCAAGGTCACAACCAACACTCTACATCTAAACAAGAATTGAGATATTACAAAATGTGATTCTATTTATTTAGCAACAATCACCCACAAATATGGTATTCCTTAAACCATAACAAATGATCAATGAATAGTTTCACAGGAGATAAAATGGTAACCTTTGTTCAAGAATGTGGTATAAAAATGATTCATTCAACCTCATACTATATTCAGGCCAATGGGCAACCTGAGGCTACTAACAAAATCCTAATTAGCATAATTAAAAAATTAAAAGACAAGCCCAGAAGATGACATAGATTCCTATTTAAGGTACTTTAAGCATATAGAAAAGCTAAGTGTACTACAACTGGTCTTGCTCCATTTTAGTTAACGTATGGCCAAATGTTGTCTTGTCTCTAAAGATTACTATAAAATCTCTTAGGATGGCTAAGCAAATGATATGGAACCACATTAGTATTATCAATCTCTTCACATGGAAATGGAATTAGCAAATGAAGATCAATTAATGGCCTTTGATAATATTCAAATGAATAAGATAAAAATGGCAAAAGTGTAGAACAGGTGAATTAGACACAAAATTTTTTGATGGAGATTTGGTTTGGAAAGCTATTTTGCTAATTGGCACTAAAGACCCTAAATTTGGCAAATGGCTATCAAAATAGGAAGGCCCTTTAATTGTGAGTCAAGTTATTCCAAGTTGTGTTTATTGATTAGTTAACATGTAAGGAGAAAAATTAAACAAAAGCATAAAAGGAAAACATTGAAAACTTTACTATCCCTCTATCAAGGAGGGTATTCAAAATATGAGTTCTTAATGGTAGCTACAAGCCAACTACATAACTTAAGTTCAACAAAAACCCAAAAAAAAAAACTAAGGACAACAGCCAAAATACATTGAAAAAAAACTATCAAGCACGGTCTTTGGTATTAGAGGGAGAAGGAGGAATTATTGTCAAAGGAATAGCCTCTTTGGCAATAGAAGGAGTAGCAGTTGTCCTAGAAGTGGCAACATAACTTGGAGGGGTAAGGATTATCCGAACACTTGTCCCAATCTTTTCTTTTGCTTTGTACAATAAGCCCTTAAGATGGTTTCAGGACTTATTAGCTTTATCCAAGCCTCTTTCACTAGCTTCTATGTCTTTCTCCACCATTTTCTTTTATTGTAGGAGGTATTCAATCTCAATGTCCAAGGCAATAGATTGATTATACAACTTAACATAAGACTTTGAGCCTAATTTTATGTTGGTTGTAATATTTGCCAATTAGAGCTAGAAGGTAGTGATTTTGTCTTGAATTTTAGCAAGCTTAGTTTTCAATTCCTCAAGCTTGGCAAAATTTTAAGTTTATTCTAGTAAATTAGCTTGGCCATCCTTCTCCACAGCTTCGTATTAGGTTTGGAAGGAAGACATCCTAGCCTACAGCTTAATTAGATAGCCTAAGTCCTTAACACTGGAACCCTTTTATTTCTTATTCATCTTACAAGCAAAAGATGTGTCACCTAGAAGAAGAGCCATGTTGTTGTAAGTTCCTTTGCTAGAAGGTACTACTATAGAAGGATTAGCTAATTTAGCAATCTGAATCATGGAAAGTTTCAAGGTAGCTATACTTTTTAGGTCATTAGAAAATTCTTTAGAAAGGTGGATCTTGATAAACTCTTTGAGCATGGAAAAGGAGAGGAATCATCAATAGTGGAGCCAAGAATTGGGGATCTAAAATACAAATTTAATACTTCTTTTACATTGCTAGAAAGGAAGTAGAAATTGTATTAATGTGGGTCTTGTTGGTGAAACCTGAGGAGATTTGGTAGTAAATTGAACTTTCTTGGTTGGTGAAGCCTTAAGAGGGCTTGTAGCAAAGTAAAGTTTCATTTTCTTTTGCATAAAAATAATAAAGTGTCAACTAGCCAATAAGGTATAATCAAGTTCTATAATTTCAAATACAAGTAGAATTTACCTTAGCAAAACTATTTGGTTTAAATAGTGGCCTTTGTAGCAAAGAAATGAACACTATAGTTTCATTGGCTTAAGCTGAAAATAGAAAATTGTTAAGTTTTTTGAACTTGGCAATGGTTAACTTTGTTATGGTAGCAAAAGAAAGGGTAGGTCTATTGGAGTAAACAACCAAAGGGTCAAAAGGCATAGAGATTGGACTAAGCCAAATTGGCATGTAAAACATTGTGGATTATAAGGCCTAGCAGACACTTTATTGTGTTAGCAGGTGGCTTTTACCCCACAAAATAAGTCTCTAACCAATGAAAGCCTACTCTAACCTAATATGATATCTTGTAGCAATTAGAGATTAAGGTTGTTAAGGGTATTAAATTTAAACCAAGCAAGGTCATATTCCTTTTGCTTAAAAGTAGAAAACTCAAAAGAACTATATGACTAGAAGTTAAATAACATGCTGGAAACTTCAAAAGTAGACAATTGGGAAGCAGGTATTAATTAAAGGATTTGTTCATAGACAAAGGGCATTTGGTTTTTCAACTTCAGCAAAACTGGTAAGAACAAGCTTTGGGAAGTACTTTAAAATCTATAATGTAGAAACAATAAGGGTTTTGGAATAGACTTAATGTCTCCACTAATTCTCAAACACTTAACAATAATAAGCATGCTTTTGAATATAAGGCTAAAAGTGAGTGAGCTAAAGCTAGAGTCTAACTAGAGGGTATAGTATCTACATAATATATGGCTATTGACTTGGTACAAATAAAATATTTACAAAGCTAACACAATTGGAAAGAAAAAAAAAAAGCATGGTGTTCAAAATAAAAAATAAGACCATCAGTCTTTGCATTAGCTACCATGAAAGCTATGTAGGAAGCTAATGCCTTAAAGAAATTAATTTCCAAGTTGTCATCTACCAATTTGAAGAGAGTAGAAGGCTCACCCCTATTATTACGCATGCCAATAATGGCTATCACATCCAAAAGAGTAGGGCTCATCATAGGAAAAGGAAAAATGAACCTGTTGATGGCAGTTGACCAAAAGTTAAAAAACCTAAAGAAAAGGTTAGCACTTGAAAGGATATCATGTTTATACATTATAATGTAGTCAAAGATGCCCGATTTCTTCCATTCATCTCATTTTTTCCTTTGCAACTCTATTAAGCTAGTTTATATAAGAGGTAGTCTTCTATGGCCTATAAAGAAAATTTGAGGAGCATTTAGCTATAGAAAACCAATAAGAAGTTATTGGTAGTATTGAACACTCAAGGTGGATAAAATGATCAAGCATTTGTATGCCCTTAGTCGAATCTAGGAGCAAAGGATCTAGCACAAACATATGATGCTTAGGTACATATGGGGTAAGGATAGCAAGTTTAGCAGTTTCTTCGAGCTTAAGTGGTGAATTGGTTGATTTAGAAAAGATAGCATTAGCTAAGTTGTTGCTAAGAGAGTACTCTTGGTTTTAGAAATTAGATGGTGATGACATGATTAAGTTAAAGCAAGAAGGAAAAAAACAGTGGTGAAAGAGGAAGTAGGTTAAGTTTGCTTGGTTAAATAGTGTAAAAAAAAAAGGAATAAAGTTTCAACCATTTCAAAGAAGGAATTTTTGAAAATTTGTTGAAGAAAACAAAATAACAACCAAAGAAGATGAAGTGATCAAATCTAAAGCTTTACCACCAGTTCATGATAGGTAATTCAATTTAAAATTTGAATACACACACACACATGTATATATCATTTCAGCTTCTTCTTATCATTATTATCATCAATTGGAAAAGATGTTGAAGGGGCAGAGTGATAGCACCAAAAAATAAATGGAGTGGACTAAACTTTAGGTGATGATTTGGGCTAAACAACTAGAGGATATTTGTTGGGCAAGAGAGCTACATTGGATTTTTAAGGCCAAAATGGGCTATAATGATTGTAGTCCACGTATTTAATTTATTAAGTTTATTTTGGAAAACATTTAACAAAAAATGGCCTAATAACATGCAGCTAAAAAAGAAGAGAATATTCAATTGATTCTAGGTATTTTTTAGCCATTTAACTATCTTTCTACAATTTAGGGATGGAGTTTGTAAGATATTATTGAGGTAGTCGATTAGATCAAATAGAAATAAAGGAGTTGACCAAGTTAGGAAAAGTATAGAATATGCTTAAAAGTCCCACTCCCCTAATTATAGGGATATAGTTAATATGGTCAATTGACAAAGCAGTGAGCCAGCAAGCAAAAGCATTATTTTAATTTTTAGCCTAGCTGATGTACCATAAACCAATACTCCAATTGTTGGCCATGATCTTACATTATTGTTCACATGGTTAGAAAGTTTAAGAAAAGTGGCAAACAGTCTTAGTGGAATTAACATTTAGTTCTAAGTTTAAAAATGCAATCAATCAAACAAAGCCTTTACATTTTGTTCTTTACATTCATACCTTTAGTTTTTAGAATTTATCACTTTATTTATTTATTTTTTTTAATTGCATTCATGCCTTCATTTTCTTCTACTGCTCTTTCTAGTCTAAGGTGTTAGCCACTTTTTAAACTGGACACTTCTTTTAATAGTCTAAGGATTTAAAGTTGATAAAGAGAATCGCTTCTTTAACATATCACTTGAATGTGAGAATTAAAGTTACAAGTTAACTAATTAATTTAGCTAATTAATCCAAATTCACAAACAACACTTTGTTATTAATAAGCTAATTTTGCTAGTAAAACTAGTGACATATATCACATTTTCTCTTGTGTTATTGTTTAATGGCAACCAAACATGCTTTTTGTTATTATTTTGAATCAGTGCGCTTGATTCCACTCAATGTTCCCCAATATAAACCTATTTTA
Source organism: Erythrophleum fordii (assembly GCA_032878935.1). Lineage (NCBI taxonomy): Eukaryota > Viridiplantae > Streptophyta > Magnoliopsida > Fabales > Fabaceae > Erythrophleum > Erythrophleum fordii. The sequence continues at coordinate 15,138,206 of JAVQMF010000053.1, forward strand.
CATAAATCTACGTGAGATTTTTTAATTTTCAAGTTTTTCAGTTAGCTATAAACCGACAGATTATAGTTTCAAAATGAATGGGGAGGGACTTTACTCGTATAGTGCAAGAGATGGGTCATTACATCATTAGATCTGCAAGCAAAGTTAGCGATTCATTAATGAAGGGCCTAGATTGGATGAATTTTGAAACATTGGGAGTGAAAATATGTGAAGGATCAACTTGAAAATTAATCCATTTGTAAGGGATTAAAGTAAAAATTTTAACGAAAATTTTAAGGATGTGATTGGATCCTAACTAATAATGTTGACATCATCATTTTTTTTTTCCCAAAAAAAATTAGTCTTCGAGTTATTGCACGCTAGAAATGAATCCCGCCTTTTGTTTTCATCTCGCTATAATATCATCAATGTTTGACTTACATAAAAAGCCAAAGTAGTCATAGGAAAAAGTTTAGTTTAAGGTGCATTCATCCGCTGATGAGAAGCTGTAGTCTGCTAGGTAGTGCTACCTCTATTATAATTTTTAATTGCAGAAGGTTACAACATTGGGAGAAGGATGGGAAATACAAGTTTTTCGAAAGGGAAAAGAAAATTACATAAATTGTAGTGGGATTCGAGCACAAAACTTCCATATTCCAAACCTGATCGCTAATGCGTTAAGCATTGAGCCAAAGGCTCTGATTAGTGCCATCTTCATTTTGATAGCTAAGAGCTTGTTATTTACAAAGCAGGTATCAGTAATGTGGATGGAATCAGACAACTTAATCACACGCCCTACATTACGCTCTAGAATAAGGTAGACGAAAGTTGATATGATTATTTTTCAGGAACAAGCAGCATCAAAATAAAAATCATGGGGCCATGCTCTTCATAAAGACAATACCAATAAAGATTCCATCTCTTATCTTGGTGAGTGCATTCTCGCAGCCCTCATCAGTTTAGAGAAATTTGTCGAAGAGGGGAAAAAAAACAATGTGAATATTCAACATGGCCCCTTTCGACTTTCAAGGCTTATAAATTAGCTATCCTGGCTTCAACATTCATATATACATACTCCTCTTCAGTCAGGCACAATCAAGAAGTTCAAACAAAACTGAAGGCAAAATATCAAAGATAGTACAGGGGCAAATGCTGCAGAACGCTGAATATCAGATTGCAGCACAAGAGACATAGGAGCCGTGACCAAAAACATTCACTATATTGAAAATAATTCAAACTACAACGGCAAAAGCATGACAGGACATGGAATAAACTCAGCAAGCAGGTTTGCATCTACATGCTTTGTATGAATGGCCTCCATGCTTATAACTATCAAATCCAAATTTAGGTCGTCAGCAACATCACCAATAATGGCTGTCAGTTTGCTCCCTTCACCAAGTCGCTCTAGTAAGTTATAGTCCTTGAATCCACCTATAAGTATTTTAAACATAATAACAAGCAATCAAATAGGCCAGCATATGCAACAATGATAACAATCCTTAATCTCAATCCCGTTTGATCAATTACATGAAATTTACTGAAAAATGATAGGAATAAGCCCCAAAATGCCATGATTTTTTCTCTTCTTCTAGCCCATAAAATGCATAGAAATAAATTAAATAATCATTAGATAGAAGCAAATAATTGATTAAGAGAAGTCCTGTAAAGGGTAAACCACCAGAAACAAGTTATCTACTAGTAACTATAACAAACAAGAGCTCAAGTTGAGATTCTTGACAAAGTTTTCTCACATTTAAAATATGACAGTCATTTTAGCCTACAAAATTTACTACATTCACAAAGCCTTTAGGCTCAAGTTGTTCTTAAGCATGTATGAATCAATTTTGCCACCGGAGTCCAGATTTGTAAAGGTATTTGAATCAATACATGGCAGGCTTAACATACCAAAACCTAAATTATTAAATAAACGTGCAGTGCAAGGATTCTCAACAAACAAGAGCAAGTACATTTGTATATCACTTTCTAGGGCCTTAAATAAGCATATTGCATTGTATATTCTAGAGCAATAGCTTGGGCAAACCTTCAGATAGATGCCAACGGATGCTAGATAGTTGGGTCTCATGCTCAGGCAGTGACTCTTTCTGCTGTTCATCAATAACTGCAAATCATACAAAGCCTATAGTCCTTGAAATCTTGATTTAAGATGCGTCTTTTATATAATCTATAGCAAAAGAATGTGACAAGATTTGTCTTTACAGTTTAGTTAAACTCTCCACAAAAATGTCCAAAGCTTCAAATCTCTAACTGGAGGATGGCACACATACCTACTACTGTAATATCTGCTCCATACTTTTTGGCTAAAGCAGTGGTAGTTGCTATAGCCTATAGAAAGGATTATAGCAACAAGTCAGTCTTTGGTAAGGTAATGCACACATGAAGTCAATATTGTGTATTGGGAAGGAAAAGTTGCCAGTAATTGATCAAACTGGATTCCAATTTCATGTTCATATTGGCATCAGTCAATATTACAGGGGGTTACCTAGACACAATTGGGTTAGATTAAGATTCCATCCCATGTAAATATAACATGGGAGTAAAGAGCATCACAGAAAGTCACCTGTCTTGTCCCTTCTGAAAGATATGGATTCCTATCCGTAATTGGTAAAAGAAGATGCTTGAATTGAGTAAAGGCATCAGTTGTTACACTGACTTCAGGTTCTTGTGGTTTAGCCTTGACTGACAGTGAAAACAGGAAAAGCCCAAATTAATTGATATGAAACATTTTTCAACATGACTAGAAAAGTAATTATTGAAACCCCATGAAGTGAGTTGAAAAGATTATTAGCAAAGGCAATGCCTCAGCCAGTGCCTAATTGTTTACCTCAAGAAGATGCAACTCTTCGATGCAAGAATTTTCAACAACAAACTTCGTCCATATAACAGCAACACATAATTGAAGTGGATAAACCCTAAAAATTGACAGTGATTGAAATTTACCTTTATGCCCGATCCTGCGGAATCCGGCAAAAATGGAGTGCTTATGAGCTCTGAAACGGGGAGTAAAAGAAAAATTCTGAGAAAACAAACATGATGAAGAAGTCGAAAATGATGGAGTCAGTACTGAAGATTTTGGGCAGTTGGGGGAGGGTTCAACGGGAACGGCAAGCAAATAGTGAGCAAACGCCATAACCAAGCAGGCGGTGTCAACCTCACAGTTCACTGAAGAAGATTGGTGTGGATTCCAGAAAGGGCAGTATAGTAAGAAAGTCCAGGGAGAAGCAAAATCATGAAAGAGGAATGATTGCATGGATGTAACGTGTATCGAGGAAGGTGTGCTGGCGCCGTAGGAGGAGCCCACCGGGAATCATGGCAAAATGGATTTTGTTCATCTGAATGTTCCTTACTTTAGTCTCAAAAACGCCGTCGTCGCTGGGTGAGTTTAAGACACCTTATTGGATAAAGAGGTCTTCGTACCTAGCGGGTAAAAAAGGAAAAGCAGTTGTCCAAAAGAAAAAATTCTTTTAATTTTTATTTCATTTTTATAATTTAAATTTTTTAATTTAGCACTTTATATATGTATCATTCGAAATAGATCGTTACAATCTTTTAACATAAGTTGGGACATATGTTTTAGAAACTGAATTGGTTTTTAAATTGAAATAAAAATAATTTATGGTTTAGTAATTAAATTAAGATTGAAGTTTTTTAAATATATAAAAATATAAATTATAATATTTCACAATTAAATTATGCATATAATTTAAACTAGTATTTCATATCGATATAAATTTTTTAAAATAAAAAATAGTTAAATATTTTATATATGACAATAAATATATATATAATAAATTAAATAAAATTTATTAAATATCATAAATTTCTATCATAAAATATTAAAATATTTAGAACAAAAAAAATTCAAAACCAAAATTTGACTACTTTGATCCCAATCCACCTTATTTTTATCAATTTTATTGTTTTTTTAATGAATTCAACTAGCTTTAAGTGATTTTTTCTTAAATCAATTTTAAGGGTCCAATGGATCGAAGTCACAATCAATATATCAATTTTTTAGTTTAGCGACCAATTCAATCTAGTTTTTAAAAAATAAGACTTAATATTATTTTATTATTTACTTTTATTTTTTATTAATATATATATATACATCATATATATTAAAAGTATGTATATGACATATGATGGAAAGTATTAAAAAAATTAATAATAAATTAATGAAAATTTGATGAAAAAAATTAAGTTAAAATTTTTTTAAATTATAAGATTGAGCTTCAATTTTATTATGGTAATTGTGAGTATTTTCTTACTGTGCCTTATTGGCTTCCCGTCCATTACTTCTTTTCTCCTTTTATTTTATTCTTTTCAAAATGGTCTGTTTTATTTTTTTTTCCTTTAATTTTATCTTCTTTCTTCCAAATTTCAAGTTCATCTATGCCTATCCTCACTACCAAGAGGGAGAAAAGATTAAAGGCTAACATTATAACTATGCTTAAAACAGAAAATTACTTTTTATATAGGCGATTTCGCCAATGATTTCTAGCAGACAAGTGGAGAATTTCAAGAAACACATCCCTGAAATCAGTCAACAAGAATTGAATGTAAAACACCCCCTCCCCAAAAAAGTCAACTTGTAGCCCTATATGTATGAGTTATGCACCATGTCAAAATGATGCTTTTCCAACCAGGAAAAGGGGGAAAAAAAAAGTTGTAGCCTAACAACCGGTTTGATATGATGTTATAAGGAGGGAGGAAATGTTAAAAATAGATAAGTGGAATAGAAGAGAGAAAAAATTATTTTCACAACCGCGTCTAATACGTAAAAAGTTATGTATAGAAATTAAAATTAAAATGATAATGATAATTTTATAAAAAGAAAATGACCTAAGTGTCTTTATTTTTAATGATTGAAAAATGATTAAATAATAAATAACATATAATATTAAAAAATAATTATAAGGATAAATTGAGTATTTTATCTAATTTTTCATTTTCATTTTCTTTTCTCACCCCATACCAAACAAGCCATTATATCTTTATTTTATAAAAAATTAATTTGATAATTAAAATAATAATTTAATAGATAAAATAATACTCCCTTTCGGTCCTTTTTATAAGGAAATCTAAATAGATTTTTTTTTGTCTCAAAATATAAGAAATATGGTATTTTTTATTTCATTAAATAATAAATTTCTTTTTTACCCTTCATTTATTATTACATCCAATATACTTAACAATATATAATATTTTTCCATGCAAAATAAAGATGGGTAAAATAGGAAAGAATAACCAAATTTGAATATAATCAATGAGTTAAACTGATATTAACTGTTTTTCTTAATATCAATAAAATAATTTTTTGTTTTTAATAAAAAAAACCAGAGGAGTAATAAGTAATAATATAATAGACATTGTATTGTTGGCCTCGCATGCTACCAATCTCGATGGGATGTGGATGCAACCGCTTTTTTGGTTTGCCTATGAAAAACAAAAAGGAAATAAAAAGTTTGATAAAATTTTATTTTTATCCTTATAATTATTATTTAATATTATTTATCAATCATTAAAAATAAAAGTATTATAAGTATTTTTTATTTATAAAATTATTATTTTATTATTTTATCCTTATCTTTCTATGTACCAAATGAGTTATAAATTTATTAGATAACCCTCCACGTAGTCAGAAGGAAAAATAATTAATTGTTGTCTCTTTAACCTCCTTCTATCCCTATTTCCAAACCAAATTTTGATTAAAGGAAATATTAAAGATGCATTTAATGATGCTCATCTGACACTTCCACCTTCCAATCCAAGTTATAATGGATGAACCTTCCCTTATGATATTAGGGGTCCAAGGGTCTACATTAAACTTAGAAAAAAATGGTCTTTGAACTGAATTAGATGATTGTGAACCAAACCAATTACTAATGTTTTATTGATTGATTGATTGATCTGTTGGAGTGCATCCAGAGGTGTTGGTTTAAAACCCTCATAGGCTATGGATAGGCACTCATGTATGCTTTGACCACGCTCCAAGAATCAGCCATCACCCTCCCTGAAAGGTTCTGCAAAAGATCCCTGAGCATTCAAACTTCACTGGTTAGGTTGCTTGCATCTCCACACCCCTCCTCTTCAGAGCAACAAGTCATTTCAATAAACAGAACATAATATTGCTCAAACAAGGTCGAAGAGTAAGCAATAATACATTCCATTCCCTTTACTAGTTCTACTTTAACTCTGATTGCATTACGTACAAATTGATACATAACATTGAGGCAAATATTGTGCCAGAAAGGCGGAAGAATAGCAATCAATGGTGTAGCTCAACAGTCTACTACTTGGCTTCTACCATTCGACTATTATCCCTCTACATGCACACAAGTGCTAGCAGTTGACTAATGTGAATGCAACAATCAACTTATAGCCATCTACCATGCACTAGACAGAGAAACAATCAACCGTTTAGCTATAACAGTCGACCACTAGCCTTTTGCCATGCACCTAAGAGCTAGCAGTCGACTATACTCTCTCGGGCAATCGATTGAACCCTGTCATTTTTAAGCAGTATGCATCACTTCAAACCAAAGGGATTTCTAGACCCTAACAATGCCTTTCAGACTGCCATCCATTACAATTTCTAGACCTCTACTTTTACATACTTAACTACATGTTGGTTCGTTATCCTTGTTAAGAAAACACTTTTGCACAATCTCTCTTCTAGGCCAACTAATGTCAATGTTTTAACACCATTACATGAATGGGCATATCAATGAGATAGTGACAAACAATGAAATGGGAAGATACAAGATGGTTTGTTAAATATACCTTATCTTTTCCTCTGGATACCCCATCAGGCATCACGGTCTCCATTCCATGCACCTCTAAGTCTCCCTCTCTTCCCTAAGATGCACTGTCTACACTATCTGACCGAAGTAATCTAGCTTCTAGTAGTGCAACAACGGGAGGTCAACAAAATGGTGGAGAGTTTATGGGCTGTGATGCAAAGGATAGTACAACCTAAAATATATAAGGCTAGCTCAGCCTAGGGTAACTTGGGAAAGGTTGAAATTTCACACTTTCCCACTCTTTTTATCATAAAAACCAGGTTGAGGGTTTCACTTTCTGCATCTCAATGGTCTGGTCTAAGGATACCTCTTGTTCAGCAATGGGATGTCCTTTCTCTCTTTCCAGCAAATTAGACACAACCGAATTGTAGAGCACAGGGCATTCTCCATGCTAGAAATAGATCCTCCACGCCTGTTTCTGTAGCAGAGCAACTGATTTGGTTTGAAGAAGTATGATGTGTAGGCCTACACGTATAGATTTCTCTTTCCATCAAACCAGATAGATAGGGTGTGCAATTGCAAAGGCTCCCTCCTTTTCACGTACTTGGGTAGTCCACTTTCTAAGGGTGTAGTGATCAAGGTATAATTTCTATGCAAGCTTGCTAAGTGGCTGTGACCATTAGGAGTTCAGCTTCTCTCTAGTCCAGTTTCTCTCCCGTAAGTGCAATCTTAAAGTTAAGTCTCTTTTCACTTCTTTCTTTTTTTAAAAAAATGAAAAACAAAATAATAAACAAGATTCAATATATTGACTAGACCAAATGCAAAGAGAGAGAGGACGGGAGAGAATTCTGAGCTGATGTATTAAATCTTTTTTATTGGGAAAATTAGTACAAAGGACCCATATATTGCAAATATTATTATGAAGGATCAGAAGATTGAATATTACGCTGAAGGACTAAAGGAACTTTGACAGATAAGAATACCCTTAGCTTCTCTGCTGAATAAGTGCCTAAATCAAATCAAATCATTGGCCTTTGCCTTGCTCTCCAGACGACGCTGGTCGCTTCTCTCTCCCTCTATTGCTAATTTATCCTATAATTGGTAAGTGAAAATCATTGGAAGTTTTCTATTGCAATCGGTCGAAATCTATAGATAGCTTTTCACCGAAGAGGCATCCTTCAATAGTGTGTCTTCGACGGGTTCTCCTGCGCTCAAAAATTTGTGAAAAGCAAGGTAAGCCGCACCTCTCCTTCGCACTTTCATTCCTTCATAAATGCTAGTATTTACACACTTTTACATCAAAAGGAAATGTGGGTATCGTTGGCAAAGAGGATTTGGGCAGTGAATGGCGAGGCTTTAGACCTGTGGATATGAAATTTCTTCTAGCGTTGGATGAATGCTATTGTGTATTAGATATTATTTGAAATCTAGATTTGGAATTTGGGATATGGGATAAGTTAGGGGATAATGTGTCTGGAATTTAGGGATAAGTTGGGGATACTGGAATTTCGATTTGATGATCCAGTAGTGAGTGATGTGTCCGGAACTCAGTGGTGTAAAATTTCATAATTCCATTAGCAAAGTCCTTAAACCTAGGAGTAAGAGTTCTAAAACTCTAATAATGCTATGGTAAATCCCTAAATATGGTAGTAAATTGGCTGAAATTAAGTAGTAACTTAACTCAAGTTGGAAGTAAATTGCCTAAAAGCCAATAATAGATGACAGTTCCTAAAACCTAGCAGTAAATATCCTTAAGCATAGGAGTAACATCCATAAATATAATAGTAATGGTTATCCATGGTTCCTGATAAATTTCCTTAAAGGTAGCACAATTTTAAATGTGTTCAAACGAAGTAGGGCAATATGTGTGAATATCCTTAAACATGGCAGTATTTTTCTTATGCAATAGTAACACACATAAACCTAGTAGTAATGGGCTAAAGCACTAAAGTTGATAATAATATGACAAAATGAATGTATGAATTATTAATAGAGGTTGAGTATAGAATATTTGTAATTTAATTGTATAATGCAACATAAATGACAAGCATGTGTGCTACACAAATTTCTTGTTTTGCTTGTTAGTTATAATGCAATGGTTGTCTTACTCGTAGTTGGCATGTGTAGAGTCATTGTCAATCAGACTTGGTTGTTTGTATAGGAAGAGATTAGTGATAGTTTCTTTGGTTGTTTATGGCTGTGGTACGGATTTGTAACTGTCAGGATAGAGTACAATGGAGGATAAAGACAATACCTCACACAAATACAGATCTGGATTACAAAAGTCCAGGTACTCTTTTTTTATATTTTATGACATGGTGATGATTTATGGTAATTGAAAAAAGACTTAATCGAGTGTTTTCATTTCCAGGGCTGAATTTTATAAAAAAAAAAAAAAAGAAAATTCCACAATGTTAAAGAGGTAGGCAACATAATTATTGTAGAGAAAATGATATCCAAAATATGGTGGAAAAATGAGTAACATCATTGGTTATCCTTCTATAGGGGAATGCTGCAGTCCTAGCAGAGTGGTAGACGTTAGAGCCAAGTAAGCAAAAGAGGTATAAGGATGAAGCTTATGAAGAGCGAATGGAGCATAGGAAGGAGCATGTTTGTGGAAAATCCCATGTAAGCTAAAATTCATTGTTAAGCATCCCTGAAATCTCTCATTTAATGAGTTCATGCTATGTTGTTGAATTATTTGTGTTCTATAGATACCAATTGGGACAAGGTGATCGCCCTCTCAGTTCAAGGAAGCTGTTGAATTTATTAGAGATAACACCATGCGTAATAAATTGGTGAAGGAAATAGGGTTTGGAAAATTACTAGATTTAGCATTCTAAACCCTATCAAAGGACTTGTGCATGGAGCTTGTTGCAGCCTTTGATGTTCCAACCCTATCCATCAGAGGTAAACGAGTACCACTCAAAGCCAAAGATGTCCATGGCATAATGGGCATTCCCATCGGTGGCTAGCCTTTACCTGATAGTTTAGAGGGAGAAGGCATGGATGCAGTCAAAAAAAAGTTCAAGGGAAAAAAATTGAAGGATGTGAAAGATATTATATTAAGAGGCAAGGTTGGCAGAGACTTCAAGTAGGCTTTTTTGCTGTTTGCCTTAAAGGCTTTCCTATGCTCGACCTCTAGCTTATACGTGAATGACAAAATACTTCCTGCAATTGTGGACATCGACTATGCAGCCACGTATGACTGGACAGAACTTGTCCTGTCTACTCTTGTAAAGGAAGTGGTAAGCTTTAAAAAAGCCATCGGAGGATGTTTACCATTCCTAATAGTATGGTTTGTTAACTGTATATTTATTTGACCTATTATTTCACACATATGACAAGTTCAATTTTAGTCAGTATTTTTTCTTGCAGCATTTTCCTTTTGGAGATGTCGTTGTGCCCAACAATGTTAATGCTATCAAGTTTTAGACCCAACAATGCATCTAAGAAAGGGTTAAGCTTGAGAAGGAGCATGCTCAGGTAAGTTACTATCTATTTAGATATATATGATAATGCTACTGTATACAATTATTTGGTAATTTACCAACTGTTCTGACATTACTTATGGATGCAGGGAATCTTTAATACCAAAAGCCCACGTGCACTTCCTTCAGAATCTGCATTTCACCATCTGGTACCACTTCCTATATTTGAAGCAACTCAAGGGAGAATTGGAGTTGACGTATTTCTACTGCGAAGGACTTATTACCACTGGGTTTAAGGTGTTTTGCTTTAAGTCAGTGGTAATCTATCCTAAACCCAGTGGTAACAGGTCTTGTTGAGGAATTTTCTCTATATTTAGATCCTCAACATTAATTCTCCTTGAATATCAATTGTGTTAAAGGTTCTTAGGCATCTGTGAACTAACTATTATCTATGGGAACCTTGTAGGGTATCAAAAAAATGTATAAAAGACTCCTAACCTTTCCTCACAGCTTTGCTGAAGATTTGTTGATGCTGCAAACAGAACTTACTAGCCCTACCTATGCAGTGACTTTTGTAGGTGACATGGAGGGAACCTCTGTAGGCAACGTGGCTGGCGATGAGGTAGGGGATGGAGAAGAAGCAGCTGCATCACCTGGGCGCATGTCAAGCGAAGATGGGGAGGATGATGAATTGGATGAATCATCTAGAAGGGCTAATCAGACTGAGCTAAAGAAGAGTAAAATACCAGATGCCTCTAGCCTGAAGGATAAAGTTGAGGGATAAGAACACCTGCGTAGGTTAGTACGACAACATCAGAAAGCCATCAAATGGTCACCATCTATGGAGGAAGCCCTCAATGCCAGAGCAGAGAAAGAAAAAAAGACAATGTATGAATATTGCACTTCACGTGCTGCCCGGGCAAATAGCAATGAGTATGTGTATTAATATGAAAAAATTCATATGTTTGTATAATTTAGGTTAGTTATTTCATTTGATGTCGCTGACAATGGAAATGTATTTGATATACTAATATTAGTGAGTGAATGTGTCTACTTTGTTACTAGGGTAGTAGTTGATTTGTTTGACTTTTACCTCACCCATGCGGAGTGCCAGTGCCTTGGTAGACGGAAGTGGATCAGCACAGCGGTGAATCTAACATTTGCATGCCTCGACTAGTGTAAAATTTTTAAAAGTGATTAATGTATGCTTGTGTTTGTTGGGTGTGTGTGAGTGATGACCATAGTGTGCAGAGTGCTTATGGAGGACCAAAAGTGGGAGAACTCAACTGTCAGACGACACATTTTAAATGGGGATTTCATGGTGACTAATATGTCTTTCTTTCACACCATATTATCGTTAATGATCCTTTACTTTTAAGCCCTACTTTGATACACTTTATGAAATTATTGGTGTAGAGAACCCTTTTGAAACCTATTAGGCACTACAATGTGGATCATTTGTTGGAAAAAGTATGGCCTGACAAAGTGGGTTATAACATAATGGTACACCTTGGTAGCGTGCTTATATGATATTTGTGATTTTCTGTTGGCCTGTCCCACTAGAAAGTGTGGATCATTTGGAAATGGTTGTAGGTATTCACCCCTGTGCTATTTATAGATCATTGGTTCTGCTTTGCTCTGGATCCTTATGCATGCATTCTATACATCATTGACTCATTGAGTCAAAAGATGGCCCACATCACGGTAAGATTAGGCTGTGTTATACTGGAATGTAGTTGTTAAAGTTAATTGTCATGATTAAGTTGTGTGTGATACGTTCTGGGTGATATAATAGAAAGACCGGTTAGCCACGCTATTAAAATTGTTGAAACTAGAAAGATTTGTGGCGGCAGACCCAGTTGTCACGGTGAAATACATTAACTTGCCCCAACAACCAAACATGTAAGTGAATTACTTTGAACTTATAATATTTGTAGTACTGTCTGGATAGCCTGACTTTATGATATCTCATCTATTGCTCAGTGATGATTGTGGTGTATATTTGATAAAATACTTGCAACTGTGGATTGGGGAAGCAAAGCCTGAGTGGAAAGAGCGCACCATGCCAATATAGACTTTGGTTTGAGCATATCTTTTATTATTTGTTATAGTTTACTACCTGGTGGCTCATGGGTAAATGGTTATGGTTTTAGGAAGAGTTGGATGCGTTCCATGTCCAACTCATGTGGGACTTGGTGAACCATCCACTAAACAAGTGCCGGGGTGATGTAATGGTAGTTGCAAAGGCAATAATCAAAGGGAAGCAAACCAGGAAGTCGTGATATATTGATAGTTTCCTCCCTAAAACTTTGTTCTATTGTAGTTGCAGAAAGAAATTGTAAACTTGTAAATCTTATAAACTGATGGTTGTAAATAGCTTGTGAATGAACAATTATGAATCCAACACCCAATTTTCTATCATTGCAATCTTTCCCTTGTAGTATCAATAAACTAGTATTAGAGTAATGAAAATGCTCAATATAGACCTGTTTATCATTTACCATTTAACTTATCAATTCCATTTTAGTAGATTTGAAACATATTCAAAGTGAGGCAACTAAGTTGAACAACTTGCAGATATTATGACAAAGGCTTTGTCAAAGGCCAAATTTGAATATCTGAAAGCGAGGATGGATGGGTGTTTGCAACAAAAGTGGCAAGGAGGAGTGTTGATTTGTGCAACTTTTATTGCTGATTTTGTGGCTTTACAATATTTTGTTTGTGTAATTTTTTAATAAGTCAAAGTTAGCTTAGATTTAAGATTGTTCAGATTTAAGTATATTCAGATTGAAGTTTGTTCAGATTTTATTGGCAAAGATTATGTCATTTCTATTGGATAAAGTTGTATAAATTCAAAGCTTGTAAATGAATAACTATGAATCCAGTATTCTGTGGGCCTGTGATTATAACAAGATTATGAAATTCCTTAAGTTAGTTTTTTTTTACCTACATAATATGGTATATTTGCTTAAGCTTCACCGAGGCATGGCATATCACTAAGCTAACCATTAACGTCCTAAACTCATTCCCTGAATATGGTAGTAAAATTCTTGAAGGCCACTAGTCATATCTTAAAAACATGTAGTAATGGGCATAAATAATACTAGTAATTAACCTTTGGAGGTCCCTAAAATTGAACAGAAATGTGCTTAAATCCTGTAGTAATCCCCTTAAATCTCATGATAATAGCCCTAAAACTCTATTCCACTAGATTGTGAACAACAAGGATTCGCAAAAACGAAAACCAGAGGAGGAATAATTGATCTGCTGGCTGTATTTTTTTTCTTTCTTTCTGATGACCTGCCAATGGTGGATTGTTGTTTGGTATTATACCAATGGTGGATTGTAAGATCAGTCCCTGGATACCAAATAAAATCCAAAATCTAAAATCTGAACACTTAGTTGCTGAAAATCCTTATGCTGGCTGAATCCTCTAACATCCTTCTCTACCTTGATAAATCCTCAGAGTTCAACGGTGCCTCTAAATCTACTGTGTGTGATACTATCTGGGTTGATCATTTTCAGGAAGCTGCATGTTATAAATCTCATAAGCCAAGCCAGTTGCTGTTTTTTCATTAACAAGTCATAGAGGGTGCAAACCAGCAATGTTGGCTGCAGCTATAATTGTGATTCATGTGCAGTAAAATAAGTTGGAGTTCTGGTACAACAATGAACAACAGCTGCATTAGATGCTTTTCAGCCATGCCCTTGAAATAAAATGACTTAAGTACCTTAAGTGCAAGCATTCTATGCATGGATGAAAATGCATTATTTGTTATAAAGACATATTTTCTTTGTTTGCTTTAGACCCTAGGGAAAGTTAAAGATGATCAACCTCCACTTATATTTGGGAAGGAAAAGTTGCAAAACCAACAAAAAATGGCATAGTATGGAGGGAAAAAATGCACAAACATGCCTACACCTAAACCTTCTAGTAAAGGCTTTAATGATCAATTCAATCAAATACTAATATGCTATAAATTCTTTTCGTAACTTATGCATAGAAATTTGACATAAACAAATATTACATACACATAGCACTTGTAACACATACTTCATTTTTATATATTTTCATTCGTATTACATACAGTTGCCAATAGCCCAACAAATTCAGACTTCACTTCCCTGCAACTACTACAAAGAACCACTAATGTCCCTGATGCATGTACAAAAAAATCAGTTATGTCTGCCCATGTATAAAAGCAAGCCTAACTATCATAACTTCAAAAAATAGGTTCAGTCTACCTATATACAAAAGAGCCCAACTTCTAGACCTCCAAACAAAAAAAAGTTGTGTCTACCCATGTACAAATAAAGTCTAACTTTCACACATTTACAATACTACTAACCACTTCCTTTAGAAAACACCAATGTATAACCACCCAAGAGCTACTTTGACATTTACAGCATCAAGATAAAGAAGGATTGGGAGTTTTTCACCTAGCTTTGTTATGCCTTACCTCTTGACAATGAGAACACATGTATTTAGCCTTATCTTGAAATTGTGATTCACGTCGCCTTTTTTGCGGTCTTCTCGCTGGACGACTGGTGATAGGTGGTAGTATGAATGTGTTGTTAGCATAATTGTCAATCGAAAGATTGTTCAGGTTTAGTATATCATGAGTCTCTACAGGAATCATAGTATTCATATACATCTTTTGTTGCAAGCTCAGTAAGTAGCATTCTTCCACAGATGAGTACACATTCCTATGCACTTTCTTTATCGCTGCACATACATGAGGCATGGGATGCCAGATATTTGCCAAGCTTGACAAGTACACTCTCTTAATGCCACATTCACCCTCAAATCATTGCTTTGTATTCGAACTAAGGGCCGATTAATACCATAGTGCTTTACTATCATATTTTCTGCCCTTGCAACATTCTCCTTTAGCATTGCCTCAATCATTGGGCCCACTATGTTTGTCCATTTAGCCATGCCTTCCTTGTTACCATATAGTTTTTTAGCTAGCTTATCCCTATGCTCATTGATTAATACACAAACATTGTCCTTCCTTTCTTTTACTATCCATGCATTAAAAGATTCCGCAAGGTTCGGGGTGATGTTATCCCATCGTTGATATGGAAATCTGGCTAATGCCCACCTGTCAATATCAGCCTGGGTCTCCACCCATCTACCTAACTCAGGGGAGAATGACCTCAATTTCTCCAATGCTTTCACATAGTCAGTGTCCAACCGAGTATACACAATCCTGTCTAGTAATTTCAGCACATCATTCTTACACCATCTTCTTTGTCCTTTGCAAACTTTTAAGAACTCACTACTAAAGTTCTCATTTATATGCCGATTGTAAAATGCATGTCTCTCCCCACCAAACACTTCTCTTACTACACCGATTATGGAATTGTGGTGATCTAAAATTAGAGTTATTTTCATACCACCAATTAAGTCTTTAACCTTTTGAAGGAACCACACCCAATCATCAAATGTTTCTGTACCTACAATTGCATAAGTAAGTGGAAACAAGTCATTATCTGCATCATACGTAGATGCAGCTAAGAGAGTCCCTAAGTATGGTCTGCTGAGGTGGCAACCATCAATGTACAATATCGGTCGTGCACCAAGCATGAAGCCAGTTATACAGCATCCATATGTAATGAACAACCTTTCAAAATGGTTATTCGTCGATGAAGTCCACATTGCAATCATTTCTGAATCTGTTTCCATTAAACGGTTGCACAACCAAGTGATTAGCATGTACAACCAGTCTACTAGTCCATCGATATCAGCTAACGCTTTTTCCTTCCCCCGTCATGCTTAATGGTAACTTAATGCCAATCCATATTCTCTGAACAGCTCCCCACAGATATCATTTGGTATTTTATCTCTATTTGATCTGACACTCTCAACCATTATGGATGCTACTAAATCTACCCTTTGTTTATAAGTTACTATCAAGTTATCTTATGCTAAATGCATATGCTCACTATAAAAGATTCGCATGCTTAGGAAGGGTGTGCTTTTAACCACTGCATACGCTCTCAGCTTCCACTTGCATCCTTCCACATTGCACTTGACAATTATCTTGTGGGGACTATTTTTTAAGAAAGTGTATCCAAATTTATGAGCAATACTATACTTATACAGTGCTTGCCTCAATTCAACAGCATTTAAAAAAATTTTCCCTCACCCAACAATCAAATCTGTCAACATGGCAGAATTTAATTCAGTCCTTGGTGAAGGAACACTTTGTATGACACATGAATGAAGTATAAGTTCCCGGTTGGAAGGAGACCTAGTAGTGGAATGAACTGAATTTGAATTCATTCTGCATTTTCATTTATTTCACTTTTTGTTAGTCTAGGGGCGATATCAAGTATACCAATTAAAATTATAACATATAGTAGATATTTATTGGACAAGTCATAAAAGACTAATTTCTCATCCTATTACCAAGTAGGATGGTGATGCTCTGGTTTGTTCCCCATTGATTATATATATATGTGCATATTGATCATTGTATTTGATCAGTTGTTGCACACTATTATCGTCCACCAGGTCCAATAACTGAGAGCCATCAAATTTCAAAATGTATTTCATTTCCATTTCATTGTCATCACAGTCCATGCATAATCTTACATCTCTCCTTGGTTCTTCCAATGATATACCTTCCTTTATCAGTCTTCCACCTGTTTGACCCCCCGGTATTGGATCTTCCCCCTTGAATCTTTTAAGATTTGTCCACCTAAATGAAAGTAGCAAAACACCTCACCTAACATTTGATTTTCCATCCTCTACTCATCACAACTACACCTAAAAAAATTAGAAACCTTTAGACTTTGCTCGTCATTTTTCATACCAAAACAACAATATCAGTAGGAATAAAACTAAAAGTATGTAGTAATATTCTTAAAAAGAAGTAATAATATTTTATCAATATTGCATTCTTTCTGAGAAACAAAACATCAATAATGGTCGTAAACATGTTAAACGTCTAAAACTCTTTATAACTCCAGGTCTAGACTATCCTTAACAAGTACAAGAAGAAGAAGTTGCCATTACCAATGAGAATTTGAGAGACGTCGCATATCATAAATTGCTACTTACTCAATCATACAAAAAGGGTAGGTCATTCTGTTCTCCTCTACTCACACCATGACTGATGAAGATGCGGGATGATAAGAGAATCTAATGAGAGGTGAAAGATATTAAGGGAGGACAGATGAAGAAATGAAAGGAAGAAGGCTGACGAACTAAAGAGCAGACAGCTCTAGAAACAAATGAGGATGATCATGGAGGTCGCTGGACCTCGTGGGGAACAAAATTGGCAGGAGGGACCCGATGGAGTAGATTGCGTAGGTTTCAGGAGGCTTATTAACAGAGGACATTCTTATCTGTCAAAGTTCCTTTGGTCCTTCAGCATAATATTCAATCTTTCGATCCTTCATAATAATATTTGCAATGTTTGGGTCTTCCGTACTAATTTTTCTTTTTTTATTTGGTTCAGGATTCTCTCCCATCCTTTCTCTCTTTGCATTTGGTCCAATCAATGTATTGAATCTTTTTTATTGTTTTATTTTTTATTTTTTTTATAAAAAAAAGAAGTGAAAAGAAACTTAACTTTGAGACTGTTGCAATGGGAGAGAAGGTGGACCGGAGAGAAACTGAACTCTCTCTTAAATTATTCACTCAGCCAAATTTCTCACAAAAACAATGAAAATGCACATTTAAATATTTTTATGTTAACAGCAGTGAAAAGAATTATCCTTAAATTTATTAAAAATATTTTAATAAATTAAAGTACTTAAATTACGGATAAATTGTGCAGAATAATAGGGAAACATACAGCTACTTAAATATTTTTTGACGTGGGTGTATAAAAATATGTTGAACAACTTCTAAAATTTAACATTAGAGAGACGTAACCTTCTGGTACTAGTGTGAGGCAAATTGCTCGTCACGATTCACATAGATTATCTCACTCTTAGAAAATCAACAAGCCGATGATTCATTATCCTCATTAAAAAAACAATTTTTCCTAATTTAGTAATATTATATGTTTTATAAATTATGTTTAGAATATTATTCATAATTAAATCATGTTTAATAATATTAAATATTTTATAAATTAATTTAATCTTTTTATTTTTGAATTAGTAAAAAATGTCCTTTTCTTTACTTTTTTTTTAAAGAGTGGTTAACTACTAAAAAGAAAAATTAACTTAAAAAAATTAATATAAAAAAAATAGGTTAAACTGCGCCTGTTTGATCTTGTTTGACACTCAACGCAACTTAAAAAATAAAAATTAAATAAAAGCTTAGATTCAATTTATTTTTTCAATAAATCTGACACGTGATTAGGTCTAATATAGATTGGGCTAAATTAGAAAAATTAGTGCACAAGGTTTAAATATTTACTTAATGCATACACTAAAAACTAATGAATGGAAGGAATGAATTGCGTATAGGTGCTTTAAGGCGTTCTAAAGCTTCATCGATGGGGAGAGCAGAGGTGCCCTGTTTTTAAAGGAACTCTGACGAATAGATCCCATGGACATGCGGTGGGCCCGAGAGGCCACAGGATTAGAGCACGTGGCAACCAACTACGAAATTAAGGATTGAAATCCCTTCTCGCTCACAGCCTTCCAATAAGAGGATTACCCTTACCTCATGATCTCAGACCTAAAACTATAGAACCCGGGCATGGGCATTTGGTTGTCATGGAATGGATACTTAATATTAATCTAATAATAAAACTCTATTTTGACTTTTTAATTTAGTCTTTTGTAAAATTATTTTTTAAATTTTATTTCTTACATATAAAGTATTTTTTTTAATTTGATCTCATATAGATGTATGTTTTTTTAATTTGATCTATTACAAATAAAATTATTATCAATAATATTTTACTATTAATCTATTGTTCATATATTTGTAAGAGACATTATTATTAATAATTTTATTTGTAAATAATTAAATTAAAAAATATCTTATCAATGAAAGAATAAAATAAAATTTTAGTTAAAATATTAAATGAAATATAATATACAGTAAAATATAAAGAGTGATTAATTATTAACAAATGAAGCCAGAAAAAAAATTCACACTTTTTCGCTTATAATCTTTAATTTTTTTATTTTGTTATATTTTTATTAAGAGAAATTTTAATTTATTTATATTTAACATATTTGGACTATAATTTATTTATTGACAATAAAAGCTAAGAATAAATTTTAATTATTATGTTTCCTAATTATACGAATGAGAAATATATTCAGAATAGTGATTTAATTATTGTAGTTCGTTACTAATTACATCTTAAAGTAATCAAATGTACGTAATAAAGTAGGAACGAAACAAAGTCAATAAATAATATATTGAATATGATGCATATAGAATCTAAACGAGATATACATTCATGAATATAAATTAAATTTGGATCCATTCTTGAAATTTATTTTAAATTATGAGAATAATAATGAAATAACCTTACTTATGTTTCTAAACTTGTAGCAAGAATTTTTTAAAGTTTTCATGATAAAAACTAATGAAACATACTATTTGATATTGAGGCTCATTGAACAACATAATGATGGCAAAGATGTGGAAGGCCAAGCCATACCTTAACCCAATTTTGATTCCTTGATTCCAAGAATCCCTTATAATGGAGAAGCTTGACGAGAAGAGAATGCAAAGAGAAAGAGGAGAAAAGGGGAGAAGAGAGAGAGTGGTAGTGACTTGCAAAAGCACCCTTATTATACAAAGGGTCACTTACGCATAGATATATAAGGTGTATATGTGAATGGACAAAATTGACTCTTGACAATATAAGGAAGGATGACTTCTAAATGAGTTGTAAGTTAGGATCTTTTTTTAAAGGGCTCATGAATAGTTTAACTTATTATAAATTATCTAGTTGCATGACCTAATTCATTTGGAAAAGTGCCAAATAGGAAAATATCATTAAAAAAATACAATCTGTTAATTAATGTAATAATTGATTAATGCTAATCTACAATTAATTAAAATATTCTAACAATCTTTCTCTTAGATATTAGTAATCAGTTATCGAATAAAACTAGAACATATCAACCTACAAATATTAGTAACATGCAATAATTAGTAGGCACCCTAGCCAAAAAATTCAAAAATGAAATGACAAAACAAGAACATTAAATCCAATAAAAAAAACATTAAATGCAAATAGAGTTTCATGTTTGAATTAAAATGGAGTAGAAAAAAAGTTTATCAAAGACATATGGCTTAACCATATGTGAAAATATATTGAAGTGTCCTTGAACAATACAACTCAAACTCCCATTAAAACAATGCATTATTTAAGATTTCACAACACCCAAGAGTTACGTATTTCTAAAAAAACTCAATGGGCAATATTTGGTTTATGGATCAACTAACATAATATTCATAATTTGCAATTCACAAATATTCTTTCCAATAAACAGGAACTAGATGTCTAAAGTTTAAAGTAAATGGAATTCTTATAATTTTGGAAGAAGCATACATAGTAGAATTGTTGTTGTAGCTAAATGGTCAAGACCCAAATATGCATTCAACAATGCATTTAACATAAATTAATTTCCTTGACCATAGAGACTCATAAATGGCCTTCATAACAAATGACATATTCTATATCTGTAGATAGCTATAAGTGTCTATTTCACCTTTTCCAATGAAACATCTCTTCCAAATATCATCCAAATGTATTCACAACTTGAGGCAACTATAAGTGCCTATTTGACAATTCACTATAAACAATTTTTCAAAATATCATGAGATGAACACAAAAGTAGATTGTAAATTATCTATACTAATCACAAAATCTAATTTTAAATAGCCAATGATTTCAAGTGGATTAGATTTATTGTAATACAATATGTGATTCGTTGTCCCTTGTAGACATTGTCCAATGATCCAAAAACTGGATTACTTAAGTATTTACCAAAGCATACCAATAGCAAACACTATGTATATACAAATGCTTACTTGAGCATACACCTGCTAATAATAGAAGCACATGGAATTCTTTCTATTTTAGTCCTTTCTATGTAATATTGAGAGCATTAAGATCTGGATAATCTCTCGTCTATCTAAATAGGTAAACCACAAAAGGAACAATAGTGCATATCAAATTTTTTAAGCATTTGATTAACAAAAGTTCCTTAAAAGAAACTCAAAACACTACGAGACTTGTTACAATATATTTGCATCCCAAGAATATAAGAGGTTTCACTAAGATCTTTCATGTTAGATGTAACAAGAAAGCATATATTGTCTCATATAATCGGCTAATGCTATTATAGACCAAAAGTATGTTATCAACATATGACATAAAACAAAGAAGTTTTATCTAATCTCTTAAAGATATATTGATATGAAGTAATCACAACAAAACCAAGAGAGATTACAACCTCATCAAACTTTAGACAATACTACTAGAAGCTTGTTTTAGCCTAAAGATGGATCTTTTGATTTGCATACTAAGTGCTCTTTCCATGATTCAAAAAACCATTTGGCTAATCTATGCAAATATCCTTAAACAAGCTTAAATATAGAAAGATAGTCTTAACATACATATGGTGGGGTCCCAAAATGAAATCCAATCAAAGCTATAATCATTCTAAGAATGTCTTTAATGGACACAGGTAAGAAAGTACACATATATATAATACATATAATACATTCCTTCTCCCTAATTATAGCCATTACTATTAGTCTAACCTTAATTCTTTCAAGTTTCTCTTGTGACCCCATAGTGGATCATGAAGACCCATTCATAGCTAATGACTTCATAGCCAATCATGGATTCTACAAGTTCCTAAACATAATCTTGCAAATGAACCATACAAATCACTAGAAACTATAGGTCTATAGGTTCACTAAGGCCATTTGAAAACAATAATATCAATCATAATAGTAGACTCATTATCATCAATGACAAGTGGCTCGTCATAATCATTAGCTATAGCTTCAATATAAACACCCCTTATAAAAGGAACAAAGTCTAATTAAGAAATCTACACAAGTATAAGCATGACAAGCCCTCTCCTTTTAGAAATTAGAACATAGAACACTTGACTCCTACTATCCTCATCCATAAAATCAAACATATCCAAGAGATTCAATGACTATAGCAGAAAGAGTGGGACAACGGAATCTATTGTCTCTAAAGCCTATATAATAAGTGGAGAAGAAACCACTGATAGAATTAGGATCCAAAGTCCTAAGTTGAGGATAATATGGTCTCATTTTTGTTTCACAATGCCAATTTTTCAAAAAAGGTTTCAAGTATGGTATACAAAACCTTAAAACCACATTCTAATAAAAACAGAACAAAAGGACCAAGGTTTCTCTTAACATTCAAACATTTACCATAATACTCATCAAATATATCAAATCATTAATGTGCTTACCAATTTTCTTCTCAACAATCATTTTAAATGTATTTAAGGAAGCCAACAAACCTAACTTCTTATGCAGAAGAAATGATCCATCATATTAAGAGTGGCTACCAATGAAAGTGATGAAAAGCACAAATCCTCAAGTGGAGGTGAAAGGTCTACAAACATTTAAATAAATCAAATCCAAACAATCAAGTTCCTACTTACCCTTTTCAACCAAGCTCTAACAGGCAATCACTCTTAATAGAGTCTATACAAGGACAAAAAAAAAAAAGGATGTGTGTAATACCTTAACCTTTTAGTTCTCAAACAATTGTCCCATAATCTATCTTAACACATCCTATGCATATTGAAAGATTTGTAAGAAAATATACACTTTCACACATGGAAAAATTGTGTAATTAGGAGGCCACATACATAATTCATAGCTTTAGGGATCATATGAATTTATCAATATCATTTTCTATTCATAACATATCCATTCAAGTCATGAACATCATAATTCATCTCATATATTTTGGGAATGAAGCCATATATAAGAAATATCAAGTTTTGCTCTGGGTAGGCATGTCCAACTTTCTAGTGTGAACTTTGAAAATTTATAACTAATTTTAGAAAAATAAAAATCAAGCAAACTATACCATTTTGGAAAACTCTAGATGTTAATTAATAATTAAAAATAATTTCAGACCAATGCATAGGCATTTAATGTGCAAAAATTGATGGAACAATACCAAAAGTTGAGCTACATTACTAGTACTATCATATAACTTCAAAAATTTAGTTCTCCTTCTACAGAGCTCCAAATGAATTGATCTCGGTAGCTATGGAAGGCTTATGGTGTCTAGTTTATGCTTGTAAAATTTTATAAGCATTTAGACTTTATTTGTCCCACATGTGACATAGAAACATAAATTTACCAAATAAATAGTACACATACCGTTTCTATATAATTTGGCCACATTTAAGAAATCATAATAAATTCTCTAGAACTCCAAATTGGGTGTCCTTTAGCTCTATGAAAAACTCTAGATGAGACCTACTTGTTGGCCAAATTTCATGGAAAAACTCACTCATTTGGTCAGACTTTGGTTCATCACACATAATGGTCACTTTTGAAATCTAATTTAGTATCTCAAGGCACCAAAAAGCTTTCTTCTCATTTTATAGCTACTTGAGCACATCCAAAAGTATAATTATAACATATAAAGGCATGCCAAATGATCCAAATTACTATGGAGCTAAATCTCACCCTACTACATCCATTCATACACATGCATACCATGGTGCTAGGATGTCAATCTTCCATGTATACATTCATTTGGCTTTAAGATTGATATACACATCATAAATACATATATTTAAACTTGTCTAAGTGGTTACATCTCATATACATCATGTGGATACAATTCTTGACATTAATATGCTATTAAAATATCTATTTCTCTACTCCTTTGTCAAAGTGTCATGCTTCAAGACTTTTGGCCTCTATTCTTTAGTCTACTTAGCTCACCTAGACATAATTAGACATATGCAGGGGAAAAGTGAGATTTAAAGAATTTTAATAACTCTTTACCCTTTCAAACATATATGATGGATGCTAAAACATGTTAAAGAATATATGCATATCATGTAAGCTTCTCATGAATATACATAAAATATTTTCTCAGTCATGTGAGCTCATACATATCAAACATAGGCTTTCAAGGGTATTAGTCTAGCCTCATCCAACTTTCTTGGGACTTTTGGATTTGTTTTACCCACTTTTCAAGGGAATTTTGATTCAACCTCACTCTTCTTAAGACTTTTGGCTTTGTCTTACCTATTTTTAGAGACTTTTAACTCATCTTCATCTTTGCTAAGGGCTTTTGGCACAACTAAACCTATTCAAGCCATTTGCATACATAAATACATTTTAAGAAGTATAATGGTACCATAGCTTATAAGCAATAGCTAGAAACATTTTTCATGGTTCAAACATATGTACAAGCACTCAAAGACAAGTAAATATCTAAGCCATGTATGAGAGAAAGGTTAAAGAGTTATCTTGAAGCAAGAACATTACACGTTTCCCTTGAACTTGTCTTCCCCTTTTTGGCCAAGCTCATAAAATTAGGTGGCACTTGATTCTCTTAGCTTAGACACATCAAATGAGACATGAATCACTCATGGAAACAAGCTTTAGCCTTATGCAGGCTCTATGCAAAGCTACTTTCTCATATGGCTCTAATATGTTTTCATACAAGGCATAATGAAGCAACTATTGGAATTCATGATCTTGGCTTCATTTTCTCCTTCAATTTAAGTATCTTGACTTTATTTTGACCCCTTGAAGTCATCACAATTTCATTTTAAAGAGTCTAGTTACAAGTTATTTCTTTACGTCTCATTATGGAGCCTACACCTCCATCTCACAACTTATGCTTTCTAAATTTATTCCAAGGCTATCACATTTAGCTCATTTCTAGCCTTAGAATAATTTAAAACACTCCTTAGATACATGGTTCTATTTTGGCTGAAACCCCCTTATCTTGGGCATCCATAAAGTTTGCTTCATTTCCTTTAGGAAAATGGCATATGTGAGACTTCCTAGGTGTCCAGAGAACTCATTCATACTCTTAGACAACTTAAATTATTGTTAAGAAGCTTTATATTTGCTAAGGTGCAACCAAATCCCTAAATTCTATAACTTACATTCTAAAATTTCCTTTTCAATTGTAGTTGTATATTCTTAATTCTCACACTCCATAACCCTTGGTTTTATCAAGAACACATGAAGAAAAACTCTCCTCCTCACTTTCTCTCTCTAGGATGAAGGTTAAATAGCTTGAAATACAAGATTTTACAAGTGTTTCAAGTAAAATCTTACCTTAAAACAAAACTCTCTTCGCATAGATTATTTTCTACTAAGTGGTTTCTTGAAAAGAGTTTTTTTTTTGGCTTGGGTTAGACATGAATCTTCAAATTTTCAAGGAAAGAAAACCACCATTAGAGAGCTTGTAACACCATATATTTCTAGCTCATATACAACATTTACATGTCTCACATTTATAATTTCCATGAAGGAAGTAGAAAAATCTATTAAAATAATGTTTTTAATTGCGCTGCGTCGCGTATAAAAATTTCTATTAGTGTCACGTAAACCCTGTAAGCTCATGCCATACATTCTCATATTTAATTACATGAATACAACTTATTGGCATCATAAAATGTGGCTCACAACTCAAGAAAATTGAAATGAAGCATAAAATATAGACGTTTATTTTCGGCCAACTTTTGCCTCCTTTTCGTCCAAAATTTGGAAAATCATAACTAATTCTAGAAAAATAAAAAACATGCATTCTTAGTCATTCTGGAAAGTTACAAATGTCTACTTCATATTAAAAATATGTCCAGATCATAACATCCATCACAAAGGACGTTTGACATCTGAAAAGGTCCAGGGTCAAACTATATTTTGGAACCGTCATAGATTTCTGCAGCAAATTTTGAAAATATCCAATTAATTCTACAAAACTCTAATCCATGTAAATGATACCAATTTGGAAAGCTGTGGATGTTAGCTAGAGGGAAAAAATATTTCAATACCACCTTAGGCAGGCCGGACCTCAATGGAACAGTAACTTAGATTGGTTGCATTCTCTGATTCTAGACAGAATCTTCAAAAATTCATATCTCCCCCTATAGACATCCAAATGAGGTGTTTCTAGTTGGTGCAAGTCACTATGAATTTCTAGTTTCTTTATATAAAATTTTATGGCAATTGGACATCATTTGAGCCCTGTGTGATAGATTTCATTTTCAGACTAAATGAATAGTGCAGCAGACCAAAATCAGAAAAATTGCCAACTTTGAAAATTCAACAAATATTTTGTAGACCTTCAAAAATTATGATCTTTAACTTCTCAAAAAAGCTCTCAACAAGCTCTAAATGTTTGTCAAATCAATAAGAGCTCATTTGGCTAAAAAGTGATATTGGATTCCATTATGGTCAATTTTGGCTCCATATAGGGCACCAAAATTGCCAAATGACTTTTCTTTGATTTTAGCACCTTTTGGTCAAACCTAAAAGCACATTTAGGACTTGTGTGAGCTGCCCAAATGGTCTCCAACTTCATGCATCTCATTTTGGCCATTTCATCCACACATATATACATTACATCAAGCTTCCCAAAATGCATACCTTGGCATTACATATCCAAATTATGTTCTAGGGTTTATACATCATATCCATACATTTATATATATCACATAATATCATAGTTACACATATCTAAGGGGTCATAGACCATATACATCATTGGATTACAACATTAGACACAATTATAGCCTTAAAGTGACAAAATTCTAGCACTTTGTTGTCAAACTCCTTCCTTCAAGGTGGTTGGCTTCCATTACCATATCCACTTGGCCCACCTAGCATGTGAGATCATTGGAGAGGAGGGAATGAGATTCAAAGAATCCTAATAGCTTATCTCCCATTCAATCATACATAATATATGCAAAGCAAGTCTTGAAAGTCCATGCATGGATAAAATGGAAGTGATGAACATTCAAGAAGTAGGCTTAGCATGTGAATAAATCATACAAGACATTGTTTAGATTGGCCTCACACTTTTTTTTTTATGGATTTTGGACTTGCCTCACCCATTTTTCAAAAAATTCTTAGACTCAACCATACTCTTAGGAGCCTACTTTGCCTTTGGGAGACTTTTTACTTTATCTCAACCAATCATAGGGTTCTTGGCTCATCCTCACCATGGTTAAGACTTCTTGGCCTCTTTGCACTCAAGCAAACTCAAATAAACATCATACATTTATTTGAAAATATAATACGTCATCATGAAATCATGGCATATAAAATCATACTAGCATACTTTTCATGGCTTGAAAATACACATACACAAATTCTAAGACAAGCTATACACACATCCATACATGAAAGAAGGTGGAGAGAGCTAGCTTGTATACAATCACACAGGCCTCCTCTTTTGGCCACACACCCACAAACTTGTGGAGACGATTTCTCTTAGCTTAGATACAATTTATGGTAGCCAATTAGGTTCATGAAATAAACTCTAAGGCTACACAACTTGCTTAGACACTAAGTTGTTTTATAAACTCCATTATGGTCCATAATTGCACCTAATGAAGCAACACCCCTCAAATGAATTCTAGACTGTATTCTTTCTTTTCAAATATGATTCTTGACTCCTTTTAGGTCTCTTGGAGCCCTCACACAATTAAAATAAAGAATCTAACATCATATTGCTTCTTTAGGTAATAATATGGAACCTAAAGCACCAATTCACTTTCTATGAATTCTAAATTTTTTCTAAGGCCTCCTTTCATTTTCATTCATCAAATATGACTCAAGA
Source organism: Erythrophleum fordii (assembly GCA_032878935.1). NCBI lineage: Eukaryota > Viridiplantae > Streptophyta > Magnoliopsida > Fabales > Fabaceae > Erythrophleum > Erythrophleum fordii. Next base: position 15,166,136 of record JAVQMF010000053.1, read on the forward strand.
ATGGCCGTAGAAAAATTTAAAGCTCTCCCTAGCTATAAGAACTCCCTTTGGCCGAGACATAGGGCAATTTTGGCCTTTATGGAGATTTCTTTGTTTTCTTGAAAGAGGAAGCATGTGGGGAGCATCTTAGGGATCTTAAGAACTCATTTAAACTCTTAATTAAGCCTAGGAATCATCACACAAAATCAGAATTTGGAAGGAACACTTGAAACCCTAGAATTTGCATCTTGAAATCTAATAGTTATTTTGTTGTTTTCTTTGCATATTCATATTCTTCTCCCTTAAATACCTAAGATTCATGCTTGTTTAGGCTTAAAAATCAGATCCTCCCATGGCTTCTAGGGTTAGGCGAAATGGAGAAGAAGGGTGGGTGAGGACATCAACCATAGGATGAAATTTTACCTTGTTTTCTTGCTTATTTTTGCTTGAATCTTGCTTTTTCCAAGCTCCTCTCTTCAAATCCGAAATTTTCCTTGAATTTATCCCTTGAATTAGATTTATAAACTCCATTTTAATCAAAGGAAACAAAGGAGAAGGGAGGAGAGGAGGTGGGGATGAAGAAAAGCATGCAAAATAACCATGAAAACATACCTTTAAGCTTGATTTCTTCCTCCTACTTCTTCCTCTCTTGTGCGCCTCTCTCCTAGGGTTTTTCTTCTGATTTGGGGCAGAATAATCTAAAGCTAAATGAGGGAGAGTGTGAGGTGCCACCTATATATAGGAGTAGAAAAGTTACTGATAAACATGTATTTCTATCTATTTTATTCTCCTAACTTAAGTATTTTAGTGTCTAAATATGACTTTAGGGGTTCAATTAGATGGAATTTTGTTTTAGTAACCATTCTCTACACTTTATGAATTAATTGGCAAAATAATTGATTTTAAATGCATAAATAATTTTAAATGAATTTTATGAATATTCATATTTCATCTTTTCTACTCTTTTTGTGCAGAATTTTAATATGAAAATTGGAGCTTTGAATGGGAAATTGAATCTTCATCCACTTAAATACATGTAGCAGATCCATGTGATGCAAGGAACCATGTGGCAGTCCACTTAACGTCATACACACATGCAATGGCAGAAGCAGAAGAGGCTGGCAGCAGAATAAATGGGAAAGAAAAAGAAGCAAAGCCACGTGAGAAGTTTGAGCTTGGGTTTACATTGAAGGAGAAGGAAAGAAAGGCTTGAGTTGGGTTCTGCATGAGAACAAGCTACAGGTTTGAGCTGCAGCAACAATTGAATAAGGCGAGCTGAACAGAAAAGAATGAATAGCTACGGGGTAGTAAGTGTTAAACGTGGCTAGAGCTCGTGGAAAAACATAAAGAAATGAGAAGGTGCATTAGAGAGGAAGAAAGAGCGTGGATGAGAATCCCCTTGAGCAGAACACGAATGAACAGAGGAGGTTCAGAAGCAACACACACCAGCTGAGCACATGGTTTTACACGAGTGAGAAGCTCGAGTTTTGTGTGCAGAATAAGCAGAAACAGAGAGGAAGTGCAGCAGCTCACATGCAGCAGAGCGAAGAAGCTGTGCTAGCTGAAACAGAGACAGCAACGAGTAAAGCTCCAGGGACGTGAACAGAAACAAGCACAACGAAGCAAGAGCTGAGAAACATAACGAGTTGGAGTCTGGGATGAGTTGCAGAATGAAAGAGCTGAACAGAGCTGGAACTCGAGGAAACAAGAAGATACAAAAGCTGCATGAAGAAAACAGGAACAGAAAATAGAGGAAGAAACATACACAAAACCACGAGTTGGAGCTGGAAGTAAAACACATGTAGAACCAGAGCAGCACATGATAACGAGGGGTTGCTAAGCACATAAATGCAGAATGAGCTTGATTTCGATGTAAAGGAAGACTGCATAAAGCAACAGCAGAAACACGTGGATATGGAAGTGAAAGAGAGAAGAAACAGCAGCTGGACGAAGCAGAACCCAAGCCACGAAGAAGCTGCAGAAGTTACGTCTGGAAAGCAGTAACGTGGGTGCATGAGCTGAATAATAAAGTGGGGCCCATCTCATGCATAATAGCTTCAGGCAAATGGAACAAAAGCTGAGCACGTGAATTGATTAATGAATAGCACGTGAAAGGGAGCAGAAATACACATCCAGACGCTACATTCGGGGGAGGTTATTTATCATCACATCTCCATTCATCACACGCCTCCATCCACATTCCAGCCCATTCACGCCTTCTCCCCATTCCATCGTCTCTTTATATATGCTCAAACCCTAGGCATTCAGACTCTCGCCTCCATATCATCCACGCCTCTCACCCACAGCCCATTCTCTTGCCTCCTTTGCCTCCATTCACTCCACGCCTCCACTCACACAACCATCTACCATTCCATTCTCCACTTTTCATCCATCAAATGAGGCTTTAATTCATCCATCTTGAGGCTAGCAAGGGAGGAAGCTCTTGAGTAGAAGCTTGAATCCATGGATGAACAACAAATTATGGCTAAGATTTTCTTATTTTTCCTACACTTTTTCTTATTCTGTACAATCTCGGTTGAGTTGTATTTGATTTGGAATTTGTGTAATTAATTAGTGGCTGGTTAGACACTGATTAGGAAACTTTTTTTGTTGATTAATTGGTTGGATTTGAATTTGATTTTTCATTATTCTCTCTAATCTCCCATGTATGCCACGAAGGTGTTCGATGAAATACATGAGTAAGGTTATGTGCTTAAATGTCTATCTGAGAATTCCTTGGTGTTTAGTTGGTTAATTAAACATTTTTGGATGATGAATCAGAAGATAATTAATTAGTTAATCAATCAAATTGGATGTTCATTGATCTTAAGGATAAGAGTTAATGGTTTAATGTGGGATTGAGGTCTCAATTCAACATTAGATTATTAATCTCTTGAATCTTGAATGGTTATTCAAAATCATTTGCTAATGAACATAATTAAGAATTCTTAGGCCATAATTAATCACAATTGGAATAGGATAAGGATAGTGGATACCAAGAGATGATTCCTAAGCTAGTCACAAGACCATTCTCCACCCACAATTTATCTAATTAGGTAGACATTAGGAAATTTGTTTCAATTCAGTTTAGGATAGTTTAATTCAACCAAACCCCCTAAACTAGATAGTTCTAGGATCTTAGAACACTTAGAGAACCTAATTGAACATTGAATTCAAATTCCAAGGGAGATGGCCTAGGTTGTGCCACTTGCTATATTTTTAGATCAACCTAGTTTTATTTTGAGGGTTGCACGACAAGCCCGTCAAAATTTGGCGCCGTTGCCGGGGATTTGGAATCTCAATTGTTTGAGAAAGTTTTCTAAGTGTTTTTGTTTTGTTTTATCTTTGTTTTAGTTCTGTTTTGATTTGATTTTCGTTCTGTCTTGAACTTGGAATCGGTTAATTTCGGTGTTGCGCGTTAAGTGTCCTGGTTGCTGGAATTTTCGTTCAAAGTGCCCAGAAAATTCTCATACTTTGTTTTTCAAGGTTTTTGGATGTTTTGAGCAAAAGTTATAGCATAGCTATTAGGTGCACCATTTTTTGGCCAAATTCCAACGTTTGAGGCACTTTTTCTAATTTTTTAGTATTTTCTCGAATTTTTTAGGAATTTTTCAATTTTTCTGGATTTATCTTCTTTAATTTTTATGAGTTTGTTTTGTGTCATTAGGCTCTGTTTTAGAGTGTTTTTCAATTTTAGGAACTTCTTATCTTCATTTGATTTGATTTTCTTAATTTTGAGTTAATTTTAGTTATAGTTGTTTGTGATTTTGCTTTGTGCTAAAAGTAATTGTACTTCTCATTTTATTTTTGCTTTAAATGAATCCATATTTTTCTAATCAAGGTGTTTATGATCCTTATGCAAATAATGGAACTTCCAAGCAGTTGGATGATCTCAAGACAATGCTTCAAGGCGTTCTTGAAAGACAAAGGCAAAATCAACAAAGCCAACAATACCAACAAGTCCAACCACCATGCTACCAACCACACCATCATTCCTATGAAGTTCACCCCAACTACCAACCATACCACCATCCATATGAGATTCACCCAAATTACCACCATCATCATGAACCATACCATGACTACCATAGGCAAGAGCCACAATATCATCCTTACAACTACCATGAGGGGTACATGCAACAAGAGCTTCAAAGGGAACCAAGTTCGAAAGAAAGGATGATGCAGTTAATGGAAGCCTTAGATCTTCGAATCCAACAAAGGGATGCCGAACATCTTCAATTCAAACAAGAACATGAACGGTGGTATCTTGAAATGCAACAAAGGCTTGACAACATGATGAAGGATTCATGAATTCAATTGAATCAACCGACTTCAAGTGCTAATGAATCAATTGAAGAGCAAATTAGAAGGGAATGTATAGAAAAAGAAGAGTCTTATCCATTAGGTAATATCCTTCCATCTTCTAATGTTTTACAAATTGTTAGAACTGAATCTAGTTTGCTTGATAGCACTGTGATTCCTAATGCATATAATGTTGTTGATTCTGAATTACATGATGATGATGTTGTTGATGAGGAAATAATTGTTGAATCTCCTGATATGATTGATTGTGGTAGCTCATCGAACAAAATTGACACATTTTGTGATGTTCATGAATCCTTGTGTACTGATACACTTGGTATGTCTACACCTAGCTATGATCTTAGTGATAATTCTATTTCTGAGCCTGTTAATGATGAATCTCTTGAGTCTAGGGTAGTAGATAAGTGTGGGGGTGACTTAGAATATGATGATCATGCTATTCTTGGTGTGGGATTAGTTGATAAGTCTGTTGATGATGCACCTATTGAGTTTAGAGACAACATGCCATCTGGATCATGTGACATAACTGATTTAGATGCATCTCTTGATTGTGTGTGTATTGAATCTGCTATATGTGATGAATACTCTCAGATTAATTCTTCCATTGAGACTAGTGAGTCTTTCACATATACTGATCATCATGATTCCTCACTAGCATATAATGATGTGACTGATGAGACAATAAATGTAGCATGTGAAAATGATATAGACATTGAATTTGTTGGACATCTTGTTGATGAATCAGACTTAACTCTTAAATGCTTATGTGACGAATTGCATACATGTCCTATATGTGCTGAGATTAATGAGTTTCTGGAGTCTGATAAATTTGCTGAATCCATGGAATCCTTGGTTTGCACTAAAATTGTTAATGAACCTGATTCTTTTGATCATACTAGTATTGATGAGAATATGCATAAAGATAATGTTAACGTTGAAAATCCTGTTGATCCTTGTACTCTTGTTGATACTAGTGAAAGACTTGATTTTGCTGTTGATAATTGTCTAGAATTTTGTGAGCCTACTGATGTCTCTTTGGTTAGGGAAGATACTGTCTCTATTGTTGAAAGTCATGAACAAATTCCTGAGGTTGGTAAAGCAGTTCCCTACAAGCCACAGACTCTCCTAGCTGAGACACAGCAACTGCCAGATACCTTGAACTTAAAGGGCTGTGAGAAGTTACAATCTAACTTTTCTGTTGATGTAGTGACTCTTACTGATGGGAGTCCAGTAGATTTCATTGGATTTGATAGATTTTTAGAAAGTTCAAATTTTCAGTTTGATTTTAAATTTTCTTTCTTTGGTTTTAAATCTCCTGAATTTGATTTTTATTCTTTTATTGTTTCTAAAAATGCTAAAAATGACTTTCTAAGACCACTGATGGTTGAGAAAGTCCATGAGTCATCACTAAATGATCAATCCAAATGTTTTAAAGTGGTGAGACTTAAATTTGTCCAGTTAAGAAGGAATAAAGAGGTTTTAATTCTTGTTTTTGATACATATGATTAGTTAATCTTTTATGGAGTTCTTTTTAGTTTAGGATTTAGTTTTCTTTTCTTTTCTATATTACAGTTCATTTTGTTTTTGTTTTGTAGGAAATAAATTGCTAACCAGCTACATGGGAATCTTAGCCTACCTTTGAGTTCTTCATTGTCAAGTTCATCCGGTTGTATTCTCTCTTTTCACTCTTTATATTGTGTTGTTTATCTGTTTACTGGATTGTGTGCTGACATTGAGGACAATGCAACATTTAAGTGTGGGGGAGAGAGTCATTTCATTCCATCCATTTTTTTTTCAAAAAAAAATTTTTTTAAAAATTTTTGAAAACTAGCGTGATTTTTCTTCAATTTTTCTGTAAAAGTTGCAAGTTAAGATGATTTTAGCTTGGATTCACTTAGACATGACCAGTGATAGATCTTGTATTTTGATTTAAGTGAAGTGGCAATGAATTTGATTTTAATGAATTATTTGATAGCTATTAGCTGGTGAGGATTTGAGCCTTAATTGTTCAATTCTAGTGTGTTTTCACCTATCTTTGTTTCACTCTAGAACTTGTCTTGATTCTTTGTTGAGACCATAATTGCATTTGCATGCATGAAAATGATAAGGCATTCCTTTCTATTTTAGCTAGTGAGCCAAAAAGCCAACCCTATATGCATTTTATCCATTGTTTTAACCACTTCGAGCCTTGATTTTCTTTTCTTGTTAAACCATAGCCAAAAAAAAGAAAAAAAAAATCTCCACCTTGTTTTAAGATGCCTTAGAGATTTCAAGGAGCATTGCACTTGTTTGGGATGAGAGAATGTGTGCTTTGCATCCATTAAGGCCATTGTTAGTGAAAGAATTTGTTTTGAGAAAAAAAAAATGCAAAGAGAAGAAAAGATAGAAAAGCAAAAAAAAAAAAAAAAGGAAAGAAAAGGAAGCCATAGAAAGTCAAAAGAAAAAAAAAAAAGTGTTTCAAATTGGGATTATAGTTGCTGTTCTAGTGGAAAATAAGGCCTTGAATGCACACTCTTCTCTATCCTAGATTGTCATTGAGTGCTCTTGAGGTTCTAAGGTATCCATTTGTTTTGTATTTTCCTTGTTTTTGTTATCCATTCATTTCATTCCTTAGCCCCATTACAGCCCTAAATAAAGTCCTATTGATTTATGTATTGCATCTAGCATGGGTGGTGGAGATTTAGAAGCTTGACAAGCTTATGGTAGTGAGCTTGGATAGGTGAAGATTGAGCGAAACACATCCCTTTAAACATTGGAAAGTTGAGAGTAAACACTAATCCATGTGAGAGGCTATGCATTTCAATTCATTCTTTTCAAATGAAATTGCCATGGAATTTGATTTCTTAATGCAATTGAAGTTTGCTTGGATTGTTGAAGTGATGAAAAGTTATGATTAGTCTTTAACTTGTGATTTTTACACTCCCTTTCCCATTTTCATTTCCTACTTGCCATTCTACTAGCCGGGTGTTCAAATCATTCTTTTATCTTGGATTTTAAGCTTTGCCCAGGAGTGCAAAGGTCTAAGTGTGGGGGAATTTGATAAACATGTATTTCTATCTATTTTATTCTCCTAACTTAAGTATTTTAGTGTCCAAATATGACTTTAGCGGTTCAATTAGATGGAATTTTGTTTTAGTAACCATTCTCTACACTTTATGAATTAATTGGCAAAATAATTGATTTTAAATGCATAAATAATTTTAAATGAATTTTATGAATATTCATATTTCATCTTTTCTACTCTTTTTGTGTAGAATTTTAATATGAAAATTGGAGCTTTGAATGGGAAATTGAATCTTCATCCACTTAAATACATGTAGCAGATCCATGTGATGCAAGGAACCATGTGGCAGTCCACTTAACGTCATACACACATGCAATGGCAGAAACAGAAGAGGCTGGCAGCAGAATAAATGGGAAAGAAAAAGAAGCAAAGCCACGTGAGAAGTTTGAGCTTGGGTTTACATTGAAGGAGAAGGAAAGAAAGGCTTGAGTTGGGTTCTGCATGAGAATAAGCTACAGGTTTGAGCTGCAGCAACAATTGAATAAGGCGAGCTGAACAGAAAAGAATGAATAGCTACGGGGTAGTAAGTGTTAAACGTGGCTAGAGCTCGTGGAAAAACATAAAGAAATGAGAAGGTGCATTAGAGAGGAAGAAAGAGCGTGGATGAGAACCCCCTTGAGCAGAACACGAATGAACAGAGGAGGTTCAGAAGCAACACACACCAGCTGAGCACATGGTTTTACACGAGTGAGAAGCTCGAGTTTTGTGTGCAGAATAAGCAGAAACAGAGAGGAAGTGCAGCAGCTCACATGCAGCAGAATGAAGAAGCTGTGCCAGCTGAAACAGAGATAGCAACGAGTAAAGCTCCAGGGACGTGAACAGAAACAAGCACAACGAAGCAAGAGCTGAGAAACATAACGAGTTGGAGTCTGGAATGAGTTGCAGAATGAAAGAGCTGAACAGAGCTGGAACTCGAGGAAACAAGAAGATACAGAAGCTGCATGAAGAAAACACGAACAGAAAATAGAGGAAGAAACATACACAAAACCACGAGTTGGAGCTGGAAGTAAAACACATGCAGAACCAGAGCAGCACATGATAACGAGGGGTTGCTAAGCACATACATGCAGAATGAGCTTGATTTCGATGTAAAGGAAGACTGCATAAAGCAACAGCAGAAACACGTGGATATGGAAGTGAAAGAGAGAAGAAACAGCAGCTGGACGAAGCAGAACACAAGCCACGAAGAAGCTGCAGAAGTTACGTCTGGAAAGCAGTAACGTGGGTGCATGAGCTGAATAATAAAGTGGGGCCCATCTCATGCATAATAGCTTCAGGCAAATGGAACAAAAGCTGAGCACGTGAATTGATTAATGAATAGCACGTGAAAGGGAGCAGAAATACACATCCAGACGCTACATTCGGGGGAGGTTATTTATCATCACATCTCCATTCATCACACGCCTCCATCCACATTCCAGCCCATTCACGCCTTCTCCCCATTCCATCGTCTCTTTATATATGCTCAAACCCTAGGCATTCAGACTCTCGCCTCCATATCATCCACGCCTCTCACCCACAGCCCATTCTCTTGCCTCCTTTGCCTCCATTCACTCCACGCCTCCACTCACACAACCATCTACCATTCCATTCTCCACTTTTCATCCATCAAATGAGGCTTTAATTCATCCATCTTGAGGCTAGCAAGGGAGGAAGCTCTTGAGTAGAAGCTTAAATCCATGGATGAACAACAAATTATGGCTAAGATTTTCTTATTTTTCCTACACTTTTTCTTATTCTGTACAATCTCGGTTGAGTTGTATTTGATTTGGAATTTGTGTAATTAATTAGTGGCTGGTTAGACACTGATTAGGAAACTTTTTTTGTTGATTAATTGGTTGGGTTTGAATTTGATTTTTCATTATTCTCTCTAATCTCCCATGTATGCCACGAAGGTGTTCGATGAAATACATGAGTAAGGTTATGTGCTTAAATGTCTATCTGAGAATTCCTTGGTGTTTAGTTGGTTAATTAAACATTTTTGGATGATGAATCAGAAGATAATTAATTAGTCAATCAATCAAATTGGATGTTCATTGATCTTAAGGATAAGAGTTAACGGTTTAATATGGGATTGAGGTCTCAATTCAACATTAGATTATTAATCTCTTGAATCTTGAATGGTTATTCAAAATCATTTGCTAATGAACATAACTAAGAATTCTTAGGCCATAATTAATCACAATTGGAATAGGATAAGGATAGTGGATACCAAGAGATGATTCCTAAGCTAGTCACAAGACCATTCTCCACCCACAATTTATCTAATTAGGTAGACATTAGGAAATTTGTTTTAATTCAGTTTAGGATAGTTTAATTCAACCAAACCCCCCAAACTAGATAGTTCTAGGATCTTAGAACACTTAGAGAATCTAATTGAACATTGAATTCAAATTCCAAGGGAGATGACCTAGGTTGTGCCACTTGCTATATTTTTAGATCAACCTAGTTTTATTTTGAGGGTTGCACGACAAGCCCATCAGTTACTTTTTCAAAAATTCTAATTTTGCCCTTCATTCTTTGCATTTTCGTTTCTCTTTCGTTTTAGCTCCTTTTTTAGAGCCATCTTTTCCATTATAAATTTTAGGTTCCCAATTAAATAAAATGCCTTTGAAATCACTCAAATTGGATCTAAAACCTTCCCGAACAAATCCGTCAAAGTTCGGGTACACTAACGTTAAAAAATGTCCACCAAAGCGAATTTAACTGTCTCAGGTCTTCCTATGGTTTTTAGGGCCTCTAAGAACCCTGGAAAAGTCAAAAATTTCATTTAAAAATCCCTCCTGTGTGAATTCCAAAGTTTACTCAAAATTACGAAAATGCCATTACGTTTCGTAAGGTTTCTGTTAAAATCTGTTTCTTCAATCTAGCGTCATTTTTCCGTCCATCTGAGGCTAGAATTCTCAGTTTTAGGAGTTTAGAATGTTACTCAATTTTTTTGGGACCTTAAATAATTCATTTTAGGGGACTTATTTTGAAAATGCGCTTGTTTTCATTGTTTAACGAAAACTGGACATTACAATTCTCCTCCCTTTTAAAAAATTTCATTCTCAAAATTTATATGACATACCTCATAGGAAGATTTCTGGATATTTCTTTCTCATATCATCCTCTAATTCCCAAGTAGCCTCTTCGAGAGATAACCCCTTCCAAATCACTTTCACCAGCGGTATCATCTTATGCTGTAACTGCTTGAGTCTAACGTCCACGATTTGATTTGGTGATACTATATATGATAGATCTTCTTGTAACTACACATTCTCATATTCTATGACATGTAAGGGGTTGGAATGGTACTTTTTAAGTTAGGAAATGTGGAATATGTTGTACACTTGGCTTAGGGTTGGGGGAAGGGCTAGTCTGTAAGCTATAGGTCCTACTTTATTAAAAATCTGGAAAGGACCTATGTACTTTAGACTAAGCTTTTTGCTTTTAATGGACCGACCTATCCTTGTGATTAGAGACACTCTAATGAATACATGGTCTCCAATCTCAAACTCTAATGGCTACCTACGTTTATCTGCATAACTTTTTTGTCTACTCTGGGCCGTTAGGAGTTTTTTCTAATGGTCTCTATCTATCTAGAAGTCTGGTCTATTAACTCTAAGCCTATAAGGCTCTGCTCTCCTAGCTCAACCCAACACATCGGAGACCTGCACTTCCTCTTATACAATGCCTCATACGGTGTCACTGACCCGGCTTACTAGAAAGAATGTGCTGTTTGTGTGGAATGAGAAATGTGAGAGTAGTTTCTAGGAACTGAAGCACAAGTTAACCACGACCCCAATTTTAGTACTCCTTGACCCTAAAGAAACTTTTATAATATATAATGATGTCTCAAAGAAAGGGTTAGGATGCGTACTTATGTAGAAAGGTCGAGTGGTAGCTTATGCTTCCAGACAGTTGAAATCTCACAAAGAAAATTACCTTACACATTACCTAGAATTAGTCGTAGTGGTATTTGCTCTAAAAATATAAAGACACTACTTATATGAGGCAGCTATAGAAATGTACAGCGACCACAAGAGCCTTAAATATTTATTTGAACAGAAAGAGTTGAATATGAGGCAATGGAGATGGTTAGAATTTTTAAAAGATTATAATTTTACATTGAAATACCACCCCAATAATGCTAATGTGGTAGCTGATGCCCTGAGTAGAAAATCCATACACATGGCCTGTATGATGATTAGAGAGCAAGAATTAATTGAGAGATTCAGAGATCTGAGTCTCTCTTATGAGGTGTATTCGGGGAAATTATTAATGAGTGAAACCCAAATAGAAAATGACCTAAGGGATCAAATAAGAGAGGCCCAACAGACAGATAACCATATAAGTAGGGTTAGAGCTCAGATAGCCCAGGGTAGCATTCAGGAATTTAATCTGTTTGAGAATGATATAATGAGGTATAGGGATACGTTCTATGTGCCTAGAAACACAAAAATTAGAGAGAAAATATTAGATGAGGCACATAAGAGCAGGTATACCATTTATTGGGGTAGTAATAAAATGTATCAAGATTTAAGGAAAATATGCTAGTGGCCTGGAATGAAAATAGACATAGCAGAATACGTCTCTCGATATCTAGTATGTCAGAGAGTAAAAATAAAACACCAGAAACTAGCTGGGCTACTTTAGCCCCTAGATATCCTGGAGTGGAAATGGGATAGTATAGCTATGGATTTTGTCATGGGTTTACCCAGGATATCATCAAGGTATGATGCAATATGGATAATAGTGGATAGGTTAACAAAGTTAGCACATTTTCTACTTATGAAAGCCACTTATAGCCTAGATTAGTTAGCCCAGCAGTACATCAAGGAGATAGTTAAACTGCATGGCGTGCCTAGGAGCATAGTGTCAGATAGAGATCCCAGATTCACATCGAATTTCTGGAGATCATTACAAGATGCTCTAGGCACTAGACTCAAGTTTAGCACAGCCTGTCACCCTCAGATGGATAGACAGATGGAGAGAACTATCCAAACCCTAGAGGACATGTTGAGGGCATATGTACTAAAAATAAAAGGAAACTAGGATACATACTTGCCTCTAGTGGAGTTTGCCTATAATAACAATTATCATACAAGTATATAGATGACACCGATAGAAATTTCCATGCACGACGCAGCACAATTAAAAGCATTATTTTAATAGATTTTTCTACTTCCTTTATGAAAATTATAAATGTGAGACATGTAAATGTTAAATACGCATCCTAACCCTTTCTTTGAGGCATCACTGTATACTACAAAAGTTTCTTTAGGGTCAGGGAGTACTAAAACTAGGGTTATGGTTAACTTGTGCTTTAGTTCTTGAAAACTACTCTCATATTTCTCATTCCACATAAACGGCACATTCTTTCTAGTAAGCCAGGTCAGTGGCATCGCTATCTGAGAAAAGCCCTAAATGAACCTCCTATAATAACCTGCTAAACCTAGGAAGCTTCTGATCTCTATCATTGTCCTAAGTCTCTCCCACTATAATACTGCCTCTACCTTATGGGGACTGTGATCCCTACCTGGGAAATCACATGACCTAGAAATTGAACCTTAGTAAGTTGGAACTCACATTTACTAAGTTTAGCATACAACTGTCTCTCTCTCAAGGTCTCTAAGGATAATCTCAAGTGCTGCTCATGTTCCTCTCTACTTTTTAAGGAATTTGAAAATCAACACTTTGAAAATTTTTGCAATAAAGTTGGAATTAATCACAATTTTTCTACTTTAAGAACTTCTTAGCAAAATAGAGTTGTGGAAAGGAAAAATTGTATCTTAATTGATGTAGATAGAACATTGCTTTGAGAAAATAACCTTCCTAAAAGCCTTTGGGCTAAAGTGGTAAATACTTCTTACTACATCTTGAATAGATGCCTAATAAGGCCTATTTTGAATGAAACCTCTTATGAGCGTTGAAAAGGAAGGAAACTAAACATTAGATACTTTCATGCTTTTGGTTTAAATATTAAATTCATAATAGCAACAAAGACAACTTAGGTAAATTTGACAATTAATGTTAATATTCATTAGCTACTCAAATTCAAGTAAGGCTTATAGAGTATATAATATAAGATTATTGATTGTTGAAGAATCTATAAATGTTAGTATTTGATGAATATAACAATTTTGCATTAAGTGAAATCAGATCTAGTAACGAGGATGATGCATGCACAAGACAATATGAGTTTTAGGCATCTTATTATCAAGAGGTTGAGAATGTATACGTCAAACATGGTTCTTAGCAAGAACCAAATAAAGCATTAGGAACCTCTACTAGTTAAGAAAAAGACAATGAAGAAACAACTTTTGGCCAACTAGAAATTGATAAAAGCAAAATTCCTAGAGAATGAAGACATTCCACATCATATCCAAATGAATTTATAATTGGAAATTCCAATGAAGGAAGAAGGACAAGATAATCATATAAAACCATGAATAACATAGCCTTCATAAACATCGATAAAGCCTTGGTAGATGATTCATGGATCTTAGCAATGCAAGAAGAACTAAATTAGTTTAAAAGGAATAAAGTATGGATGATAGTTTCTAATTTAAATGAATAATCTATCATTAGTACAAAATGGGTGTTAAAAAATAAGCTCGATAAATTAAGCAACATGGTTAGAAATAAAGCAAGGTTAGTTGTACAAGGCTGCAATCAAATTAAGGTATAGACTTTGAAGAAACTTTACTCCTATAGCTAAATCAGAGTCTATAAAAAACTTATTTACATTTGCATATTATAAAGGTTTTAAGTTGCATCAAATGGATATTAAAAGTACATTTCTAAAAATATACCTCAAGAAGCATATGCTAAATAGCCTTTTAGCTTTGAAAGCATTAAGTATCCTAGCTATGTGTATACATTGAAAAAGATATTATATAGTCTAAAACAACCGTTTAGAGTATAGTATAAAGGACTAAATGAATTCCTAATTGAAAATGGTTTCTTAAAGAGTAAAATAAACATTGAACTATTTATTAAGTAGCTAAAGCATGATATTTTGGTTGTTCCAATATATATAGATGATATTATATTTGGATTTACTAATAAACTTCTGTATAAAGATTTCTCTCAACTAATGAACAGTTAGTTTGAAAGTTGCATGATAGGAGAGATAACCTCCTTTACAATTAAAATATAAAATATTTGTTCTCTCTCTTTCTTACTCTTTGATATTCTATTTAAAGCTTTACTTTATAGAGTAAGTTGTCATTCTTAAAAAATTTGATGCAGTTTAAAAAGAATTAAAAAATTTTTTCAAAAAAATAATTTTAAATCCATTTCAACCTCCTTTTCAAAATTATTTTCAGACTAACCACTAGTAATTAATAGGTTGAGATATTAAATCCAGAGCAGAGTAAAATTCATTCCCCCGCGTGCCGCACCCAAAAGGCATTGTCTCCTGGACCAGTGCAACCGAATCTCCCGATCGTATTTCTTAAGTAATTGCGTCGACCTTCTTTTCTATTAACAATAGTTCATGGCTTTGAAATCAAATAATTTCTAGGATTTGCAGTTTGACACCTTCGTTTTCATTATTATCAAGATTTCCTCGTTTCAGTATTGATGACTTGAAGTACCTGTTTTAAAACATTTTAGCTAATTAAGAGCCTTTATTCCTTTCAAATATGAAGTGGATCTAATCGCTAGTAATGGGTTAAACTATTCTTTGCTGGAAATGTGAATTTGTTTGATGGGCTAACCTGGTCTCTGGAGATAACCTGCAAAAGAAGGAAATACAATACATTATAAAAGGAAGCATCATTCATGCTACATCTTCTGTGACTGTTATCTACTGTTTGTGGCAATGGCTGGAACTTCTAAATCTCCTAACTGATTGCTAATTGTTTTGGATCTGCAGGTACTTGACAGCATGATATTGAAATTTTATTATAGCATATTGTCTCCGTTGCCTCAATGGATTTCCTTTCATTTTGTAGGTGCTGGGATTAACATGGGAAGTGTGGGATTCATCCATATTCAGTTCACGGCCAAAAATTATTCATGGCCCTTGGGGCTGATGTGTTGAATGACTCAAATTGTGAGAAAATATGCCATCTCAGTTGTTTATTTGCTTTCTTCTATGGATTGAGCTGAAACAGTGATTCCTTTGATATTGTTCAGCCTTTGATGACCTCCTTGCTTTACTGTGACGTTCCAGCTTCAAAATACTTCTGGGTCAATTTTTATAACAGCATATCATAATCTCAGGTACATTTTAATCTCTACTATGCTTTGCAACTGAGATGCAATTTAATCCCGGCTTTGCAAACTGTATAAGATCTCTTATTTTAATTTATCCATCGAGTCATGACCAATGGGCATCGCCTTATTGAGTTTTTAATGGTAAAATGGGGCTTGAAGTGCGTGAAACTTCTTCATGGGTTTTCTTTCTTGCCACCTTACAAGGCATCTATGCAAAGTGGTAACATTCAACTGGCAGAAATTGCTCTTATTCTAAAAAGATAATGCTTGAGAGAGCTCAGTGTTTTGGTATAATATTTAGAATTTATTCCGTGATGTTACTGTTGCTATTCGGTGCTTGTTGCTTTCAGGCTGCATGTCTAGAATATCAAGCAGTACAATTAACCATCTCAGTTAATGTTTACTTACTCAGCTAATCATGATTTACATGTAGAAAATGGTTGATCGGATACAATCCTTCACTGCCTCGTCTCAGAAGAAGTAGTGGGATTTCCCTCTATATTTTATCATTGCTCGCAGTTAAGTTTGATTGAAATGTGGATGCTATTTCTGTGTAGAGGGTGCCAAGATACCATATGCTGTGGAATTCTCTAGCATTGCCATTATTTCTATTTCAGAGCTTTTAAAGTACAATTTGGGCTTGTTTTGATCTACTTTAGAGTTATTAGGCATTCAATTTTGCAAAATTTGAAGAGATGTTAACACATTGATATTTGCGCTCCTGTCAAATGGCTTAGCCCGAATCCGGTGAAATTATTTTGAGCAGAGAACTTTAATTTGTTGTTTTTTGCAATAGAAATCCTCCTCATCATCAAACTGTAAGAAATCCAGATGAGGATCCATTTCTACTTTGTCCACCCAGACCTCCTTGATAGTTCATACGTGAACAAGTTTTCTTGGCATTCTCATTACCGCTGCCAAACTCACTCTCCTCTAGGCTACTGCTGCTAACAGACTGTGCTGAAGAAGGTGAAACATAATTACTCAAAGAAAATATTGAACTTCATCATAAGAGATGAGAGTTATACGATTATACATGATCAAGTGAAGTCATTGAACTTCACCGTAAAAGATTCTACCACCTCGGGGAGACATTAAGTGCTATCTCTAGAGCGTTAAAGGGGTTTCCCTACATGCTTAAGAGTAGTGAAAATACCCGATGATAGACAATTAGGGGTTTTTCAATGCAAAAATATTTTTGCTTAAATGAATATTAGGAAATCAACAACAAACACAAGGAAGAAAGAATGCAATCTTAATTACCTCAACATGCAACTCATTCTGAAAAATATAGTTGGCCGAATAGTGACAAATATTGCACTGTACAGTAACATCGAAGTCGAGTAATTTTCCATCCAAATATTGGTTTAAGTTGGTCATATCAGATACTCGCTACTTGAGCACATCTACTTGAGGATATATAAGACAGAAAGTTGCTAGTCAGCCATATAATTAAATAAATTATCTTTTATATTGAGTCATTATGTGCTCTTCAGCTACAAGTAAAAAACGTTTAGTCATTATATGCTTCTCATTAAATGGTCGTGGTCATGAGAAACCCTATTGGTAATTAAAAGGTGAAATTGAAGTAGGGAAGATTAGAACACGAGGCAGCTAGGATGATAATTATTTGTTTAAAGGATTACTTCTATGTAGACAACATTACCTACAATCGCCAAAAGCCATTCTCAATATTAGCTTAGTGATTTCCATGTACTCTGCATCAGCTTTTATAGGCAATAAAGGACCTAATGCATCAATCTGACATTGAAGGGTTCCCCACATGTTTAAAAATAAACTTCGATTATGGGTAAAAAAAACTTGTCTAAACTTATAGATTCAAATTGAAAAAAAAAAAATAGATGAGTTTAAAATAAAGCTCGAAAAAAATTTAATTTATTTTTTTAAAATACAAATAGAAACCCGATCGAGTTCAAACTTTTCTAAAACTTAAATAATATATGTATATATATATATATTAATAATAGGTTTTAGCTTTTTATAACTTATCACTTTACTTCATAGTTAACACTCCATGTATATGTATGGACCCTGTCAATTTTGTAAAGACCCCATTTCCCCCATTTTTTATATTTCGTTTGGATGGGATAATTTGAAATGAGAAAGTAATTTCTCACAGGTATTTATTTTATTAGAAAATTATTTGTTTGGATTACCAGTGATTTTTTTAACTTATTGAAGTAATTTAATTAAGTAATGGTGAAAAAATTTGAAATAGCATAAAAATAGGGAGAAGTAAATTTGAAATTCCTCGCTAGCATTTGAAATTATAAAGTACATTATCCAAACACGAGATTAGAAAAAATGGAAACCAGAAAGGAGAGGGTCTTAACCTGAAGGTATACAGGGAAAATTGAAAATTAATAGCCTGGGAAATGAACGACTTCAATGGGCAATCGAAATATTGAATGTAGTGCACTTAATTGAAATATTGAATGTGGTGCAATTCAAATAAACTGGGAAATGAACAACGTGAATATAATGCTAATTGCCTTTTTTTTTTTCCAGTGTCTTACCTGTGCTTTCTATTTTAAGTTTTTTTTAAAAAAAATTTTTTCACTTTAGTTTTTAATTAGATCAGGCCTAGGCCTGTTTTAGAGTGAATAATGCTGGGTTCGGACAAGGTCTTATTTTTTATTTTTTACATATCTAACCCGCGATTAGATTTACTTAAGAGTAGTAGAAGTATTCGATTATAGATAATTAGGGGTTTCCCAGTGGAAAAATATTTTTGTTTAAATAAGCATTAGGAAATCAACAACAAACATAAAGAAGAAAGAATGTAATCTTAATTACCTCAACATGCAACTCATTTTGAAAAATATAGTTGGCCGAATACACAAATTTTGTACTCCACAGTAACATCATAGTCAGGAGTTCTCATATCTCCAAATATCAGTCTTTAAGTTGAGCCTGACTTCTCTATATTCGAAAGTGGAAATATGACGTCCAATCAAACATTTTGGGATTTTTAATTTTATTTTTATTTTTCTAAAATTAAAAAAAAAAAAGTATCAATCTTCTCAATCTAAAAAGATTGAATTCTCTCCGGTCACCGTATGATCCAAAACCTCTTAAGCTAGTTATAACAAATACTCACTATTTGAGTACATCTATTCAAGGATATATAAGATAAATAATTGCTAGTTGTCTATATAATTAAATAATTTCTCTTTTATATCAAGTCATTATATGCTTTTCAACTGCGACAAAAAACATTTATAGTGAGATATATCTCTTCATTAGATGGTCTGGTTATCTTTGTAAGAGAAACCCTAATAGTAATTAAGAGGTGAAATTGAAGTATGGAAGATTAGAGCATGGGGTAACTAGCATGATAACTACTTGTCTAAAGGGTTACTTCTATGTAAGAACGTTACCTCCTATCATCAAAAGCCATCCCCAAACATTAGCTTTGTGATTTCTGTGTACCTTGCATAAGCTTTTATGGGCAATAAAGGACCCAATGCATTAATTTGTCCCCATGTATTGTTTAGTGAAGCAACATTGATGATCAACATCTTATAAAGGAAACCAAAGTGGCAAGAACTGAGGTCTTGTCTGATATGCAAATTTTTCAGTGATGAAAATAGAAGTAGAAATGGAAGGATAAATGGAATATAATGAAAAGAATTATGTTTGATAAAATAGAAAAAGAAAGGGAATATATTTATATTTGATTATTTGATTGAATGAAAGTAGAATAGAATGAAAAGAAAAAAAATAAAATGACAAAAATATTCTTACCTTATGTCCCTTTCACATTACACCAATGTTGTCATGCATTTGTGTATATATATATATATATATATAATGAGTTATAGCCAATGAGAAAAAAAAAATAAGAAAAAGATCCGACTGTATCACAATTAGAATCTTCAACTATATTATAGTCAAAGTATCGTTAGATAGCAGTTTGGTCGGACATCTCCAACTACTATGCAGTCAAAGAATTATCCAATGCTGTTGGACCACTTCCCACTGCAATCCAGTTGAAACTTGCGTTTCGATTGCATTGTAATTGGAAATTCAATGCTTTGACTACCATACACTTGGATGGTTCCGACTGCATTAGTAGTTGGTTAGATAATAATTGAAACTTTTTCTCCAACTATAATATAATGAAAATTTTGACTATTTTGCTTATATATCATTTTAGGATGTCATTCCTTACTGTTTAACTTGACAATTGCAATTTGAATATTATTTGGGAGACACAAACTTTATTTTTTTAATGTTTGGATTAGATTTTTATCAAACAATTTTATAATCTTTATGAAAATTTTATAATCTACATGAAAAAAGAACCAATAATAAAACTAAATTTTTAAACAGCATAACCTATAAAAATTTTTTATTTGCATAAATAAGAAGAATTAAATAACTAAATACTTTCCCAAAAATATTATGTATTCAATGGGTGAGAATTGGTTAATTGTATCAAAGATAAAAATATTAATATATTTTGATTTAAAAAATAACAAATAAAAGGGTGCGATTTAAAAAAGAAGTGTGCAACATAGTGGGTTTCTATTACTTATGAAAAACGCATACCAAACAAATTTTGATAAATGAATTCTATTTTTTTTTCAGTTTCTATTGGAATGCTAAATGGGGCTGAAAATTTTATCACGGAAAAACTGCATGCTTTGTACGAAAATTACCTTTATGCCTGATCCTACGGAATTCGGCAAAAAATGGACAGCTTATGAGCTCTGGAACGGGAAGTCAAAGAAAAACTAGAGAAGTTAACAAATTTAAAGATATACAATTAAATTTTTAAAAATTGTTGAGCCATAACTTGTTAGTTTTTAAAACATATACATGTTTTTTTGTTTGTTTTTAAAGTCGTTCATTGAAATTTTTTTTAAAGTTAAACTATATATATTTTCAAGTTAAACTATATATATTTTCAAAATTTAAGTACGAAATAATTGAAATTTTGATGAACCAAAAGGTGTATTTAAAAAAGTATATTATTTTTTTAAAAGATTCATATTTTAATTATTTTATTTTTTAATCTAAAAAATACACCATTATTTATTGAACTTTTTTTTTATTTGCTAATCTCGTTAGTCCCCTTTAAGATTAATGAATAACGGATTAAAAATTTTTAGGATTAAATTGTATATTTTCAAAAATATTAAAAACAAATCATTCAGAAAAATATTCTTTAAAAATTGAATTGTGTATTTTTTATAATTTAAGGATTAAATTGTTGACCCATAACTGTTCAGGTAGATTCAAAAATTTTTAAAAAAAAAACACTTCCGTAATCGATATTTTATTTTATTTTACTTTGGGGCCAAACAGCATTGAAAACTGAGGAAGGGCAAGCGAAGTAACACTGCGAAATTTCGAAAATTTGACAGATATGGAAGGCAATGAATCGGATGAGCCAGCACCTCACAGCATGACGACCATTTCTCGGCACCATTTCGGTGATGACCCTGAAAAGCCGGACTTGTGCATCTCCATCATTGAGGTCCTCCGTTTCCCAGACAGTCGATTCTCTTCCATTCCCTTTTTAATTTGGAAGCTAACTATACCTTATTATTTCTATGTCGTTGGCGGTTTAACGCAGAATATGAAGGAAGACTATGGCCTATTCGTCTGGCCCTGCAGTATAGTTTTAGCCGAGTATGTTTGGCAACAAAGGCAACGGTTTTTTGGAACTAGTGTTGTTGAGGTATGCTTTTAATTCATGGATTGGCTTGTTTACGCGATGTTATTCATCTGATTGTTATCATCCAGCTTGGCGCTGGAACTTCCTTGCCTAGTTTGGTTGCTGCAAAAGTGGGAGCTGATGTCACTCTTACAGATGACTCGAGTAGATTGGAGGTATTGCTTATTGTTTTAACCTTCTTTTAAAGTCTACCAACAATAGTTAATAGCTTTGAAATAAAATGATTTCTGGATTTTTAGTTTGACACCTTGGTTTTCATTAGTAGCATAAGTTCGATTGTTATAGAGAAATATTTGAACAATCTTTTTTGTATGTGTGCGCGCGCGCGCAGGCGCTTGTGGTTGGTGTTGGACATACAAATTGATGCCATGAATTCTACGCTTCATTTTTTCATTTTTTCTGCAGCCTAGAAGAGCTTGCCTCGTTTCTGTTTACATTTTCCTTCTAAGTACCTGTCTTAAAACATTGTAGCTGATTAAGAGCCTTTATTCCTTTCGTACATGAAGTAGAAAGTACTGCTGCTAGTAATGGGTCTTCTAAACTATTCTCTGCTGGAAATGTGAATTTATTTGATGGGCTGACCTGGTTGCTTGACTCTGGAGACAACCTCAAAGAGAAAGAAATACTGCATGATAAAAAGAAGCATCATTCATGCTCGATCTTCTGTGAATGTTATGTGTTATCTACTGTTTGTTGCAATGGCTGGAACTTCTGTATCTGTGAACTGATTGCTAATTGTTTTGGACCTGCAGGTACTTGACAACATGCGTAAAGTTTGTGACTTGAATAAACTTAAGTGCAAGGTAAGCTATCACCACAGTTCTTGTCTCAACTATTTCAGCTTTAACAAACTATGTGCATAAAATGTGCTCTGACTTTATAACTTAATGCTATAATGTTGCAATATGATATTATGATTTTACCCTTTCTTTGTCTAGTGTGTTTTTTCTGAAGTTGGGGGGGGGGGGTGTTAAGCTATCACCACAGTTCTTGTCCCAACCATTTCAGCTTTAACAAACTATTGCATAAAATGTGCTCTGACTTTATAACTTAATGCTATAATGTTGCAATATGATATTATGATTTTACCCTTTCTTTGTCTAGTATGTTTTTTCTGAAGTGGGGCCAGGGGGGGGGGGTGTTGGTGCGGCCAAGCCCAACCACCATTGCCTTATACATATAATATACCTCAAGCAAGATTTTGGAATTTTATTTTAGCATACTTTCTCTGTTGCCTTAATAGATTTCCTTTTGTTTTGTAGGTGTTGGGATTGACATGGGGAGTGTGGGATTCATTCATATTCAGTTTACAGCCCAAAGTTATTCTTGGGGCTGATGTGTTGTATGACTCAAATGGTGAAAAAACATACTTTCTCAATTGTTCATCCACTTTCCTCTATGGTTTGAGCTTGAAATTTGATTCCTTTGATATTGTTCAGCCTTTGAGGACCTCTTTGCCACTGTGACGTTCCTGCTTCAAAAATCTCCTGGGTCAATTTTTGTAACATCATATCATAATCGAAGGTACATTTTAATCTGTACTATGCTTTGTGCTTGAGATGCAATTTCATTCTGGCTCCGCAAACTATATATGATCCCTTCTGTATTTTAATTTATCCATTAAATCATGTGCAGTGGCCATCACCTTATTGAGTTCTTAATGGTAAAATGGGGCTTGAAGTGTGTGAAGCTTCTTGATGGGTTTTCTTTCCTGCCACCCTACAAGGCATCCATGCTAAGTGGTAACATTCAATTGGCAGAAATTGCTCTTATCTGAAAGGATAATGCTTGAGATAGCTCATAGTTTTGAAATAACATTTAGAATTTATTTGGTGATGTTACTGTTGCTATGTTGGTGCTTGTTGCTTTCAGGTTCCATGTCTGGAATATAAAGTAGTACAATTAACCGTCTGAGTTATTGTTTACTTACTTAGCTAACCATGATTTATATGTAAAAAATGGTTATTTGGGAAGAATCCTTCAGGCCTTATCTTAGAGGAAGTAGTGGGACTTCCCTCTAGATTTTGTTGTTGCTTAAGTTTGACTGAAATGTGGAAGCTGTTTATGCATAAAGGGAGCCAAGATGCCAGATGTTGTGGAATTTTCTAGCATTACCATTATTTCTATTTCAGAGCTTTTAAAGTACAATTTGGGCTTGTTTTGATCTATTCTTGAGAGTTATTAGGCATTCAATTTTGCAAAATTTGCAGAGATGTCAACTCATTGATATTTGTGCTACTGTCAAATGCCTTGGCCCAAATCCTCTGATTATTTTGGAGCAGAGAACTTTAATTCATTGTTTTTTGTAATAAATACTGTTGCATTCTGTACAATATTTCAGCTTTATTTCCTTAAAATTATTAGCAAGCATAATGAAGCACTTTTACCGCACGTGTTTTTTTTGGGGGAGGGGTAGTGGTTATGACAAAAGGAAGAAAGAACATGGATGCTTAAACATGCACCACATCTATAGGTTTTGTACTTGTACTGTTCACTTTGAAACTCAATTTCCCTCGTTGGACAGGTTTAATTCATTATAAAATGGTATGCAGATTACAAGATTGGACAGGTTCTGCAATTCAATAATGCCCTTTATTCTCTCAGATCGTATGATTTTTTTTTTCTTGGATTAAGATGCAAATCATATCTTCTCTGGTAGTTAGATTTGTTGGACTTGTTACTGACAAGATTGAGTTCATAATTTTGCCAAGAAACTCATGGCACAAATAAGGTGAGTGCCTATGTTAAGCTACTTAGAGTGTAACATATCCTGACTTAGTACTTCAAATGCCCAGAAACATGTATTTTATAACCAATTTTAAAATTAATTCTTGAAGATCTTGAGCTTCATTAAAATCAGACAAAAATCCTTTCTTGGTATTATGAGATAAGATAAGCAATTTCTTGCCATCTTTGAAGTATGATCCATAGCTGTTATACTTTCAGTTTTTTTGAAATTTGTAGTTTATCTTGAATTAGAATGGATATTAAGATAGGTTCCCTAGTTGACCACCCTGCAGTCCTTCCTAACCTCTTGCCCGCCATTGATGCTACTCATTTTGATCATTGAATTCACAAAAGATTCGAAGAAGGCCTCTTGTGAGATAGCAAACTTAGACACCAAGTCCTTGGTCTTTGGGGTATCAAGCAGAGCTTGATCAGAAGAAAACAAGCTCTTCCCCTGGAGGATTGCCTTGTAATATGTATTATCAAAAGTAGTTGAAGAAGGGTCTATGGTTATGCCTGCATTCTTTGCCTTACTTTTAAGTGGACAAATTGACTTCAATTTTGCTGCAAAGGATGGATTTAATGAAGGATCCATGTCATGTGTAGTATTGAAATTGTGGATTCTGTTCTGGAAGGATGAGCAATGAGAGAAACCTAAAGTATGTCCTCCTACATTGGGTCAAAAGACATATTACTCTATACACTTTTCAGATATATATTGGAATAAGATATGCTTATGTGACGGTATTGGCAGTTTGCATCTTTGGAGTTGCTTACCTGACAATGCTACCATGTCCTCCATTGACAGACCTCTTTGAGAGAAGCTTTGCTGCAATTGTGATATGTTGAAGGTTGGCGCTGGCAATTGTATGGTTTCACTGGCCTTAGATGTTCTACCATCCTTTCTTCCTTTAGGAACATCCCAATCTGGACCTCCAGACTGGGAAAATTACACTAAGATATACGTCAGAGTCCATAGCTGCAAACTCATATGTTAACACTTAAACTATCTGAATATATCAATGCCAAGGACATAATGGTTATTCAAATCTGTACTTTAACTTTGTTTTCTTACCAGAAAAACTGCATCCTTTGCTGCTAGTGCTAGGATGTCAGCACACGAGACCACACCAGGGCATGAGGTTTCTACTTCACTCTTTGCGTTATCAACGACATGGAATGCGTGCAAAGAAATATTTGGTGGTCCATCTTTTTCTGCTTTATTGTTTCCTTTTGAGTTTAGCAGCACTGAGGCATCACATCCCTTTGGAATTAGAGAAAAAAATTTGTTCAAACGATTAGTTAAAGAAAATGTATGTGTAAAAGAAACGAACAGAGTGGAATTTAAAAAAAAAAAAATGCTTCCAGGGCGGCAGGGTGTCCTAGTATCATTACCCTAATGAAGCAATCATGGAAGTGCATTCGAAGAAGTGCTGCAGGAACAGTTTTGTCCTTAGCAGTTGCTTCCTTCACGACCTTAGCAACAATGAACTCCAAATCGGGACATGTCTTCTCATAGTAGTTTAAGCTAAGTGAATTCCCTATAGGAACTACTGAGAACATAATAATTGAGCTCATGACTGCAATTATAATAGCCATTTTAACAAGAACACTCGATAATCTTCAGCTTTTGGCTGTGGAAATCAAAGATGGATAAGGTGGGCTTTTATAGAGAGAAAAAGAGATTAGTTATTGACTGGGGATAGGTGGCCCCAAATAGTCAATTAGTTAAGCCAGCCTGTATATGTAGTATCATTTAAGCATTCTCATTACCAAAAGACAAGCTTCTTTTATTCTCTGTAGACTACAAGTTAAAACCTCTAGTAGTTTGTAGAGTCTTATGGCTATTGTAGTTGTCGTTATGTTACTGTTCTTTTCTTCTTTTTTGAAGATGATGGCGCATCTTAAACTTTTTCACTCATGGTCTTGATGAGTGATGACGACTGGTAGTATCACGCCTCATGAGGCATAATAATGAATAGATTACTTTCTGGAATTGCCCTGATTTGAGAACCGGTGAAATGTTAAATGTTAGTATGATCTTTCTGGGAAATTTTTTTTAATTTTTTAATTTTTTCTGCGATGGAATTATTTGGCACTACATTTTGGCGTTCTGCGTAAATGGGGCCTTCAGCCTAGTATCCTCGTGTTCCATTTGAATGGGATCGCCCAAGGTCAGATCAGAACCAACCGAATCAACCTTCAAATATTCTCGTTGGTTTTTTACTAGCTAGGAAAGTCTCAGGCGGTTAAGGTTGAGCCATCGAAGTTGTTATTATTGTTGCCTGAAACTTAAATTGCAAGTCTTCAACTTTGTATGATGTGGTCAGGTCTTAGCTGTAATTACTTTCGTTTCCCTGTTGACGTGGATAATTTTTCCAAAATAAGTACTATTAATGATTATCACTGTCCCATATGAACCTTCCTCTGTCTTTCCGCCTTGAGAGAAATAATGATCCAACAAAGATCCAAAAGCACATACCTAAAGAAGAACCAACCTTATTCTTCAATTATGCCAACTCAGTTCAGTCCGTCTTAGACTCAACTTCTCATACGAGGGAATAATATGACCTTATCATAGGCAATCATAAACCTTTATTTTCATAAAAAACAAATGAAGGGTTCAGAGAACGCTACACTAGTAAAACTGGCCCCAAAAAAAAAAAAAAAAAAAAACTCTTTCACTTAACTCTTTGTTTTCCTTTTTTTCCTTTTCCACGTAAGAAAATTTTTTTTTCGGGGCTTCTCTTTCCCAGGAATTGATAATGAAAAACAGTATGAACCTGAACAAGAACCCAATGAAGGGAAGGAGAAAGTGCTTATTAAATGGAGCTAGCCTGGTGGGGGCTTCTTGATGGAATTCAACTTACTTAGCAGCTGGGAGTTGAGAAGATTTTATTGGAATGTGACTCCCATTCTGTGGTACAACACTTTAATGGGTGTAAGGATCCATCTCAGGGTTCTCATCACATCACTAGAAGGATCCTCAGACGGTTACAAGCTGGCTGGGAAGTTTTCTTTGTTCATGTTTATAGAGAAACTAATATGGATGTAGACTGGTTAGCTAATTACACCTTCAAGAAAGATTTATGGCCTCGCACTATAGTTACTACTCCAGATGATTTGGCTTGTCTACTGCTCGGAGATACCATGGGAGTTGCTGCGCGAAGGATGAAGTCAAATTTGTTTTTCTTTGTTGCCTCTTTTTCTCAGGGCCCTTTGTTGCACGCCAAAAAAAAAAAAGGATCAATTTTAACACTTTTTATGTATTCATACAACTAATAAATTTTATTACAAGTCAGTTTCTATGTATTTATATATAATATATGTAAATGGTAACATCAACAATTTATGTAGGAAAAAATAAGTGACGCTAATAATATTAAGTAGTATAAAGAACCAAAATTTATCTACCTTGTATCTGAAAATTTCTAATCTTCGCACATAAATAATATTCAATCTCATCTTCTAAAGCTTCAATGTTATCTTAAAGAATTAACTTGGTCGAAATATGTTATGAAAATTGCTGACGTTACCAATAATAATCCGATCATGTGGAATATATCCAAAAGTGAGACTCCTCATCCCTACCGCTTCCCATTGGTCAGCCTAATTTGTAGCATTATTTGCCTTGATTTCTCTTATCCAAAAACACTACAATTAATTCTAATTGAAGATTATAAAGACAATAACATTATAGCAAATTAAATAATAAACAGTCAAATACTCAAGGAGTTTGCTATTTGGGCCGCAACAATCCCATCAAAATACTAAAGTCATGATCAACCACTCCAAAGATTTCAAGTTGCTGCGCCTAGGACGAAGTCAAATTTGTTTGTCATTGTTGCCTCTTTCCTCCCCCCCCCCCCCCCTCAAAAAAAAAAAAAAAAGGACAATTTTAACACTTTTTATGTACTCACACTACTAGTAACAATTTTATTACAAGTCAGTTTCTGGTAACATCAACAATTTATGTAGAAAAAAATAGTGACACTAGTAATATTAAATAGTATGAAGAACCAAAATTTATCTCCCTAATATCTAAAAATTTTCTAATCTTAGCACATGAATAATATTCAATTTCATCTCCTAAAGCTCCAATGTTATCTTAAAGAATTAGCTTAGTCTAAATATGTAATGAAAATTGCTGACGTGGCCAATAATAATCCGATCATGTGGAATATATCCAAAAGTCAGAGTCCCCTTTCCCACTGCTTCCCATTGGTCAGCCCAAGTTGGAGCATTGTTTCACTTGATTTCTCTTATTCAGGAACACTAATTAATTTTAATTGAAGATTAGAGAGACAACAACATTAATAAAATAATAAACAGTGAAATACTCATGGAGTTTGCTATTTGGTCCGCAACAATCCCATCAAAATACCAAAATCATGATCAACCACTCGAAAGACTTCAAGTTGCTGTTCTTGGGACGGGGAAAGGTGTTGAACAATGCAGGGCAAAAGGAATGCACCGCCAATATATGACATTATCAACATTAACAATTTTACGCAATTAGTGGTCAAAATACTTTTGGGGATTATGCTCGTAAGGCTGTGGGAAACCTGCGTAAAATTTTGGCAATCCTATACAAAGTTAAGTATATAATGGTTCGTTGCTATTTTAAGGAGAAAATATTCCAAAATGTGGTAAATAATATAATTACATAGATATTTATAATTCATAAAAAATGACTCTTTAGGATTTTTTTCCTTATATTTAATGGCATATATTTTATAACTCCCTAAAGATTTATGTTGCACAATTATATAGATTATTTTTTTAATTTATATTATTATAAATCACAAGCCAATCTTTATAGTTGATTGCTTATAAATAGAGATATATACTAAGTATAAAATATCCAAGAAAATAAGAATTATTCTCTCCATTCTCCTTCTAAATTTGTCTCTTAATCTTGTTTTATTTATTATATTTCCATTAATTTTTATAACATGTTATTAGCATAAATTTGTAGAAAATTGGGGTGAGGCATCAATTGTTAAAATTTAGTGTTCATCACATTAAGGTATGAGAAATGTTTAGTTTTTACTTTATATTATGCATATATTCAATACTTTATATTATTTATAAATTCAAAGTTTATTCGTTTTCATAATATGATTATTAATTTGATATTAATAAATATTTTAAAAACCAAAAGGCAGCAGTCACATCACTTTTGGATTTGACTATTTTATGATTGATAATTTTATTATTTAAATGAATAAGGCATATATATATAATTTGTGACATATTCTAATGAATAAAAGATTTGTTATTATAGTCTTGAAAGTTAATAGTTTATGGACTTATGTCACCAAGCGTTTTAAAAACTCTCCAAATTCAACTTGTTTATAAAACAAATTAATGATCACTTATGATTCATACACAAATTAATTGTTAAAGGTCAATAATGATTAGTCATGGTTATGGAAATAAAACTATGAACAATAACAACAATATGGCTATAAATTATAAAGACAAATGGCTATAAATTTTTTAAATATAAAAATGCTAAAAGTGACCATGAAACTTAGAAGACCATAAGATGTTGAATGATTATAAGTGTTTTATTGTGGCAATTTATGTATAAATTTTAATATTCTAAGAGAGAAAACTAATTGCAATTTCTTTCTATGTATGAATGTTAACCTTCTTTATGATGGACTATAGAAATAAAATGTATTCATTTTATACTTCAATTTTTATTGATGTCAAATTGGATGGGCACCTTATCCTTCCCCTTTGCTTTAGCTTGCATTTTATTCTTTTCTTATGTCACTGTATTTGCACTTTTTTCCATTTTTGCTAAAAGGCTTTCCTCTTTTTGAACACAGATGATTAGTAATTGATTTATCAACCAATTTTCCCTTCTGTGTGTTGTAGGAGACTTGAAAGCCCACTACTAAGGTAATAGGGAGTTTAGAATAAAGTGCACTAAGAAATATTTAGACATCTCAATCTTAAGTGATTTTAATTGAGCCATTATATTCCGTATTTGTTTGATGTGCTTTTGCACACCCCTTACGCTAAAAGCTTTAAGGTTGTTAGTCTAGTCATTAAAGTATTTGTCAAGGCTTTATCCAAGGACTCGAATTGTTCATCAATAGCCTTTAGCAAGTCTTGAATGTTTTCTTACTTTCTAATTGATCAACAAGTATTAATAGATATTTTGGTCTTAATATGTGTACACACACACACACACATAGATAATTTGGTCTTAATATGTGTACACACATACACACACACACACACACACACACACACACACACACACACACACATATCATATTAAGGCAATTAGATTACTCTTATTGTTCACAAAGATCAAATTCTGAATTATTGTTAGTACTCATGGGAATATGAGGTTTATCCTTTCTGATAGTATAATCAATGTCCATTTACCTTAATAGGAGAAGAATTTTCTCCTTCCAAACTTTATAATTATCACCACTTAATTTAGAAAATTGAAAATCATAGATGTTCAAAAGTTGATAAGCTACAAATAATTACATGTTATATCAAAAATTTGATATAATTAAATATTTCATAGGACATGTCTTATCAATGCAAAATCATAAGCTTAATAATAGATAAAACTACTTGTGGGTTAAGATTCATTTAATTAGATCCATCTACAAATATGATGAGACCAACAAATTATATTCTTTATCTTAATTCCTGTAGACAATGTAAGAAATGAAAAAAAAAATTCACTACTTCACCTTAATTAATCATACAAATATGATAATATTTCTATATGAAAATGATTACCATTTTAAATATATTGATTACAAACTCATACATTTACTTTATATGATCCTTAATTTAATTTCAATACCTAATCCATAATTTTAGAATAATTAAAAATGCTATTGCTAAATTTTAATTAAATGAAAATTATATAGATACCATAACATCCTCAAATTAAATATATGTATATGACTAAACATAAATACATAAATAAATATTTCATAATGAAAATTAAGCAATTACTTAATTAATCAACCATGAAAAAATGTGACTAATTAATTCATTAAAATTCTCCCTTTAATTTTAACCCAAATGTGTCATAATTATTGTCTAAAAAATGATTAACTAAAATTAGGCATAAATTAAATGATAGCATAAAATAATTTTCGACAAAAAGCCCATTAATATTGCCAAAAATTAACTTAAAAATAATTTTACTAAAATTTTTGGACAAATTAAATAGTAATAAAAATTTTTTGAACAAAATAAATGGCCAAGAAATTAATTATTCCTAAAGTTTTGAACAAAATATTAGTCCAAAATATATTTTGCCCAAATGCTATGCCAAATAATTTTAATTATTTTGGTCATTCAAAAGAATACCCAAATAGACAAAAGGTTCAAAATTGCCAAAATAATTGGCCTTAAATGGCCAAAAAAAATTCTAGTCAAGAGTAGGCCAAAAATGCCCGAATGGCCCAACATCTAGATGTTTTTTTTTAGGTTCTTAAATGGATATGAAATAAAAACAAAAGCCTAAAAATTTTAGCCAAGTAACAAAATGAAAACAGATCAAACTGAAACAAAAATGCTAAAAGCAAATGCCCAACTTCCTTTTTGTAAAAACACACATTTCATTAAAGGAAAGGTCAAAACAATGTGTCATTTATGTAAGGGTCCAAGTTGCTGGTGATTGCTAACTAGTATGACACATCGTTTATCATTAAAGCTCAAAACAATGTGTCACATAAGTCACCCCAAACCTCTCAATGGGTCAATTTAATCCAATCTAACCTGATGACGAACCCACCTTATGACCTAATCATATCTCATACTCTAGACCTCTATTTTCAGTGCTCTAAGGACTAAAATGATTAGAACGCAACAATTAAGGTATTTGCCATACTCAAAATGAATTAAAGAGGCTCATAAAATGCAATCCAATTATGGCTAAAAAACCAACGCTTTGAAGCTTCATAAATGGCAAGATAGTGGCCTTTGGACACTTTGATACCAATTGCTAGACTAAATAGGATACGTTAAAGCAAAAAATTATATCCAAAATAACCCAAAATGGAAGAATGAGTTACCTTCAGCCATTCTCAAAACCTTCAAGTGAAAAGAGGGTGTGTATGAATTTCTGAACTCAGTGGGATACAAAATTAGAGTTTAGGGACCTCTTTGATATCCAAATATGGGAGATACATCTTCCCATCAAAGATGTCTCAAGTGGAGAAGGGGGGATGCATTCAATGGAAGCATTGACGTGCCTCTGATAAAAAATTCCAATTCTAGATTTTCTATAGATTAGAGGACCAGATCAAGTGAACCAAGGCAACTTATAAGATTTGTATCTTCCATTTATTGTTTACATTCACATGGTTCAAAATAAAATAAAATATGTTATAATAGTATTTTAGTCCCTTAACTATATTTATTATTTCAAATTATTTTTCTAAGTTTGAGGTGTTTTAAAATAGTTTCTTAAGATTTAGATTCATCTCCTAAAAAACCCTTTAAGTAAATTCTGTTAAGTCCTTAACGTCCGTCTATGTTCATGCTAACATGAAACCAAGTGTATATTTATCTTGTAACTTAAATGGTTAGGTAGTAATGTTCTCCATGTTTACATAGATTCTAGCACAGAGCTGAGTTCCTGAATTCTTGTTTAAATTTTCACGCCATAATAGAAGTGCGATTATCTTCTCTTTTGCAGCAATTCAGGAAAAACCTAAAAAAGGAATTGCTGAGAAACATGTAAAACCAGCAAACCAGGATATTGAGGATAAACTAGTGTTGCTGGTTGATTCATTGGGAAGCACATGTGAGGAAATTTTGGAAGCGGTTTCAGTGGCTGATGTAAATGAAAATAAACTCAATACTGTAGATTTGCAAGTTAGTCCATCTGGTTCACTTGAAGAGTGGAGTTCAGAGGAAGCCCAAGAGACTCGGAATGCAGAAAGCATAGCAAAGATGACTCAAGGAAAAAGAAAGTTGCAGATTCAAGGTAAATGGAGAGGGGTTGATCTTGTTATCTTCTTCAAAGATGAAGTCATTTATTAACAGCATAAAGGCATTCTATGGTAGTTCAATGGTCACCTAGTTTCAAGAAACATTCACTCACACCATGTGAAAAGAATTTATGTCTCCAAATCAGTCAAGGATGTGCTTGAACTAAGTTTCTCAGTTGGGCAGTAGCTGAAAATTGCATCCATTGGTCTAAAGATGTTTATAAATATACTTTAGTCTTCATAAAGTGAGATTGTTGTTGTTATTGTTATTAGTATCAAATGCAGTCAGCCTATTTATTTCCCAGGCTCTTTAGTTTATATAAAAACAATGAAGTAGAGGTTTCCTTGCCACTAGAAAAGGCCTCTGGCAGTGGCAGGCGAAGACAGGGAGAGATCCAAGATTTTAACAATTTGTTGGGGGAGGGGGGTTTTGGGGGAGGAATTAAACAAAATTAACATACTCATGTATATACAAATTTTAGGCTAAAATGTTATATATTTTTAACATAAGAAAAAATTACATAGGAAAAGGAGAGTAGATGTGCCAAATAGGAACAGGAAGATAATAGAGGCAATTTCTATCCATTATTTTCCAAATGCATCCCATACAGCACTTGAGATATTAACATGGAAATAGAGAAAAAAAATGCAAATATAAAAATGAAAAAGGAACATTTACTTAGTATAATATAACGTTGACGGTGAGATTGATTGAATAAGGAATGTTGTAGCTTCGCATATGTGTGTGTTGTCTGAGATGTGTGACCATCTCAATTATGATTCAACAATATCAAGTTGAAATACGCAATGTTAATTCAATTAATTACAGTTTAGGTTATTGATCAATTGTTAATGTGTCTCCACTTTATATATATATATATAGATTACTCTTATATCCCACTATGAGGTCTTAAAAGAGAATGCTACGCACCTCTAGTTATTAATTTTAGAAAACAAATTGATGATGAGTTCTCATATTGTTATAAAGCCAAAGTGAGACAATCTGTTGTCTCACCGTTAAGCCTATCAATTCTGCGTGTCTTACCTTGTATCTTGTAATGCTTATTCTGTTTCTGCTAATCACCGCCAACAATGCTATGACAATTGAATGGTAGCTATACGAGTTAAGAGCATCTAGTTAGCTTTAGCTCATTCAGTCATTCTCCAAGCTGTCCAAGTGCTATTCTGCAGTACCATTTCCCTGCCATTGCTATCTCCATAGGGGCAATTCAAGTGGGCAATCCTAGTCTTGACCCGCTTTACCTTTATAATCAGTTGTCCTTATACAAGTGGTTGATAGGGAGTACAGACTTAGACTACAGGTTACTGGAGGCTGGAGCTGTGTGGCAAGCGAATAAAATGAATTGTGAATAGATTAGTATTGTTAAATCAGCAACCAAGAGATTCCTATGACTTTGCAGCATGGAAGACTAGAAAAATCAATTGCTTCTGGCTTCTTTTTTTAACATTCAGAGAGAGTATACTTTTGTTTCATACATTTGAGCGCTGAATCTTTCGATTTCTACCGTGCGACTTAATTTTGATATAAGATAATTGGTATTGATCATAATAATGTGCAAAAGTTCAATCAGAGCATCTTTACAAATACAATTACTTCGCATTGAGAAATATTTTTGACAACCCTTGGCTCTCTGAGACAATATTTCTTTGATGATTTCTTGTGAATAATTTGAGTGAAATACTCATTTCTACATCATATAGGAAAGACAATCATCACGAGAAGGATTGCCCACTAGGAAGCACTGATACTCCAAAAAAGAAGGCATTTATTTTTTTAAATACATTCGGAATTTAAAATATTTCATACTTTTTAAAAAAATTGTTTTAAAATAACTTAAAAACTGATAAAAGATTTTACTGACATAAATAAAGATAAAAGTTGATATTTACTTTAAATTAAAAATTTTAGCTTTAACTTATTTTTATACTTTTATTTATAATTTATTATAGATATTTTGTTTTATATTTAAAATACTCATTTATTTAAAACCCGCACCATATTTTCCCGTATCTTCTTAGATTGCTCATTATTCTCCCGTACATTACCAAACAGATTCTACGTGCATCTCCGATAGACTTCAAGCATCTGCAGCAGAATGAAACTGTAAGATCTGCAGATTTTGTTGAAGCTGAGTTTCGGTGAAGAACGCTGCCGTCGAAGTATTGAAATGCACGAGAGAGAGAGAGAGTGCGCGAGAGAAGACGCATCAGTCGAGAGAGGGAGACAGGGCGCGCGAGAATGAAGAACGCCACCGCCGAATGCCACAGGCGCCGTCGAAGTTGCACGGTGCCGTCAAAATTGCGTGCCCTAGCAGACCTTCAAGCCTTCACCAGAGGAGAAAGGAGCGTGGACGATAAAGATTGCATTTCATTTTGACCTGGAGCTTTGTTTCTCCCTAATTGGTGCTGCTGAGTCAAGCCCCAAAAGGCCTTTTGAATCAGAATGGTTTTAACTACGTAAAATTTGATAAAAGGCTTTTATAAGAAAACGATTTTGAAAAATTAGATTACATATATGATTTGGAAAGTACAAGTGTTGTGAGATTGGGAGGCTTTTGATATTGGGCCACGGTTTCACATAATGGGTTGTAAGAAGGTTTTATCAAGAAAATTGGTTCCTACCATTACTTATGCAAAGAAAGAAATGTCATGAGCTTTAAGGGAAAAGAAAGCGAGAAAAGGTGGTTCAAGCCTTGATGCATTTGAAGTATCAATGTTTGACTTTAGAATTTCTCTTTTGCAGTGTCCATAAAGCTTTATCCAGCAGTCATAAACATGGTAATTAAAATTGGATTAGATTAGTTGGATCGAAAACTAGATCTTAATCTAGTTCAATCAACCCACAAAATTAGATAGACTAAAAAATAATCAATATAATTGATTAAAAAATCAATAAAAATTGGAAAAATCAATCAAGTTGATGAGTCAAATTATTTTAATTTAAAAAAGAAAAAGTGAAATGAAGCATTCAAAAAGAGAAGAAAATAAGAAAAAGTAATGAAGAAAGTTAGCTGCCATTGAAGCTTTGCTGTTGTAGTCTTTTCTCTTGTGCAAATATTCATGTGATCATTAATGGAAGAGAGATTAATTTCAATAAAATTCTTTCTTTCATTGCCACAAAATACAAAGTGTAACATTTGGTTATCTGAAAACGAAAGAAAACGTGAGAAACGTAACGTATAGTTTCTCCGTAAATGAACGAAATTCACCAAATACAAAAGAAAGTCCCCTAAGATGAGATAGTTATGGTTCCAAAAAATTTGGAAGCATTCTAGACTTCTAAAATTAAGAATCCCAGGTTTAGACAGAAAGAAAAATCGAGTTAGAATGAAGAAACAATTTCTTACAAAAAGCCTACGAAACATAATGACA
The DNA here is from genome assembly GCA_032878935.1 of Erythrophleum fordii. Classification (NCBI taxonomy): domain Eukaryota; kingdom Viridiplantae; phylum Streptophyta; class Magnoliopsida; order Fabales; family Fabaceae; genus Erythrophleum; species Erythrophleum fordii. The sequence continues at coordinate 15,202,524 of JAVQMF010000053.1, forward strand.
TTTTCGTAATTTTGATTAAATTTTGGAATCCACACAGGAGGAATTTTTAAATGAAATTTTTGAGTTCTCTGAAGTTCTCAGAGGAACTGAAAACCATGGAAAGCCCCGGGATAGTTAAATCCCCTCCGGTGGATATTTTCTAATGTCAATTAATCCGAATTTTGACTAGTTCTTTTGGAAAGGTTTTAACTCCGATTTGAGTGATTCTAAAGGAATTTTTCTTAATTGGGAATCTAAATTTCATAATAGAAAAGACAGTTCTAAAAAAGGAGCTAAAACGAAGGAGAAATGAAAGTGTAAAATACAAAGGGCAAAATTGAAATTTTTGAAAAAGTCACTTCTCCCTACTTATATATAAGTGGCGCCTCACTTTCCTCCCCATTTGGAATCAAAAAATTTTGCATAATTTCAAAATGGAGAGCTAGCGTTTTGGGGCACACCAAGAGAGAAGGAGAAGGAGAAGAAATTCCAAGCTAAAGGTAGGTTTTTATGTATGTTTTTCATGCTTTTTCTCCACCAATCTCTTTGCCTCTTTTTCCCTCTTCTTCTCCATAATTTTTCTGAAGTTTTGAGGGCTGTTTTAAAGGAAGAACAGAGGGGAATTTTCGGATTTGAAGAGGAGAACTTGGAGAAAGCAAGATTCAAGCCAAACTAACTAAAGAAACAAGGCAAAAATGCATCCTATGGTAGCTATATGGAACCCCCTTCTTTTCCATTTTGACCTACATGTGTTCTGCCCTAGGGAGTTAAATTTTTAGGCAAAACAAGGGTGATTCTTAAGTATTTGATGGATAGGAATAAGAATATGCAAAGAAAACTATGAAATAGGCATTAGGATTTAAGATGCAAAACCTAGGGTTTTTAGTGCACTTTTCAAATTTTGAATTTATGTGATGTTTCCTAGGCTTAATTTAGAGTATAAATGAGTTCTTGTGATACCTAAGATGCTCCCCACAATCTTCCTCCTTCAAGAAAATAAAGAAACCTCCATATGGCCCAAATGATGTTTATGTCTTGGCCAAAGAAGGTTAGAGTAGTGGGGGAGAGTTTTAAATTTTTCTAAGACCATTCTTGAGTCATATTTGATGAATGAAAATGAAGGGAGGCCTTGGAAAAAATTTAGAACTCATAGAAAGTGATTTGGTGTCTTAGGTTCCATATTATGATCTAAAGAAGCAACATGGTGCTAGGCCCTTTGTTTTAATGATGTGATGACTCCAAGAGTCTTAAAAGGAGTCAAAAATCATATTTGAGAGGAAAGAATGAGGCCTAAAAATTGTTTGATAGGTGTTGCTTCATTTGGTGCCAATATAGACCATAATGGAGCCTATAGAGCAATCTAGTGTTTCATTAAGTTATGTAGCCTTAGAATGTGTTTCATGAATCTAATTGACTCCCATAAATTGTATCTAGGCTAAGAGAAACCATCTCTACCAATTTGTGGGTGTGTGGCCAAAAGAGGAGGCTTGAATTTCAAGGAAAAAGTGTGTGATTGTATACAAGGTAGCTCTCTCCACCTTCTCTCATGCATGGATGTATGTTTAGCTTGTTTTAAAATGTGTGTATGTGTATTTTCAAGCTATGAAAAGTATGCTAGCATGCATTTATATGCCTTGATTCTTAATGCCATGTTATGTTTTCAAATGAACATATGATGTTTGTATGAGTTTGCTTGAGTGTGGAGAGGCCAAGAACTCTTCCCTTTGGTGAGGATGAGCCAAGAACCCTTGAGCTTGGTTGAAACAAAGTAAAGAGTCTCCTAAAAGCAAAGTGGGCTCCCAAGAGTATGGTTGAGTCCAAAGTTCTTAAAGAATAGGTGAGGCAAGTCCAAAATCCATGAGGAGAGGTGTGAGGTCAATCCAAGCACTTGGTGAACTCTTGAATGTCTTGTATGATTTATTCATATGCCAAGTTTGCTTTTAAAATGTCCATGGCTTCCATTTTCCCTATGCACAGATTTGCAAAGCTTGCTTTACATATATTATGTATGATTGAATGGGAGATGAGCTATTAGGATTCTTTGAATCTCATCCCCTCCTTTCTAATGATCTAACATGTAACACCCCGGAATTAATTAAGGTGTTAATTATGGATTAAGATTAATTAAGGATAATTAATAGAGCATAATTGGGCAAGTTAGTGAATAGGTATTCTAGAGAGATAAATTGTTAATATGGGTTGAGGGTTTATTTAGGATGGAGATTTACATCTAAGCCCAAATTAAATTAAATCATGATAAGAGGCTAATGGAGGCCCAATGAATTAGAGGTAAACGCAAACTAATTTAATGAGATAGAGGCCCAAGATTTATCTTGTATAGGCTCAATTAAGTGGCCCAATTACCCTTGTGCAGACCCAAGCCCTTGAGCCCTTCAAATTAGGCCCAAAACCTATTAAACTTCAGCAACCCAATAAGTGAAAACTGGCCCAACAGAATTATGCAGCCCAACACTTAAAAAACTGGCCCAATAAGCAAAATTTGAAACCCAATTGGGTTTGGACTTGGAGCAACCCATGACCCAGCCTTTTGACCCAACTTAAACCCATCTAAACCCTAATTGCTTCAGCCACACTTTCATTTTTCTGAAACTCAAGAGGCAAATTCGGAGGTGGAGAAGGAGGCTAGGGTTTGGGGCAAAGATTCTGCATTTCCACACACTTAGAGCAAGATTTGGCCAAGGTAATAGTTATAGAACTTAACCCCCTCATCTTTCTCTTTAATTTGGTCCGATTAGTTTTTCATTTGGAGAGATTTCATTATACCCAAAATCTGAAAAGTGAGTGTTTGGAGGTTTTCTTGGTGAAATTCGTAGGTTGAGGTTGGGGTTAGTATTAGGAGACTTTAAACCCCCCATTTTGATGCTTTCTTTTATGGTTTGAGACCCCCATAGCTTATTTGTATTATGGGCATTAATTTTGTACGAATTTGCTTAGGATTTTGGGTGACACATTGAAAATTCTGGTGGGAGATACTTGAATCCGAATTTGGGATTTGTGGTGGCTGTTGCAATTGTCTGCAAGTGAGGTAACCGGGGTTTAATTAATTCCATGCATGTATCTAATTTAATTTCATATTTGCTATATATGAATGATTTGAAATGTTGAATGAATTGGTTGGCTATCTGTTGTATTATGATTGGACCTTGTGAGTCCATGGTGGAGCTGTGGTGCGGCTGCCACCCGTGCATGTGCCACGATCGGGCACCGGGTATGATCAACCCCAGATGCACTGAGCCCTGGTTGTGCTCAATGGGGAGTAGGTGCCGTGGACGGGCCTCTCCCAGTGTTAATGGCCTTTAACATGTTAAATATATGATTGCTAGTATGGGATAGTAATCATGATAGCCTAATTGTTTCATTTGTTGAAATGACTGATATGATTCGGATATGGATTTTGATATATGCATGTATGTTGATTAAACTGGATTATATGATGGAATTGCTTTGGTTACTGAGATTCATATCTCACCCCGTGTTGTGGGATTAATATTTCAGGTGAAAGTTCCTCGGGTAAGGATAAGGGTAAGCAAGTGGATGAGAATCCATGAGTTCCCACCTATGGGGAGATGGCTACACTTGGGCTGACTTAGCTAGTATAGATGCTAATTTTGTATTCCTTAATGTATAGCATCATCATGTATCTGTATTGACAAGTGTAGGCTTGAACATTTGATTTATTGAGGATGTATGAACTGAGGGGTTAGACCTCATCTTAATTTGGTAGTTGTTGTATGGACTCATGATTTCTGTTGTAATTGGTGCTGACATGTAATATTGCTTATCAATGGAAATGTAACCCTTGAGACATTGATATGAGCCCCTAATATATGGAACCCCCATTTATTTTGTATTAAAGGATAGCTGCTGGTAGTTCATGTATATTTTGTTGTTGATACTTTATGAACTTGCTGATGGAAGGTAATTAGAGGAAAGAAACGGGCATATAGGTTTTGAGTTGGTAATGGAAGTATAACTAAGTAAATAAGGTAGATAAATGCCATTAGAGCCATATAAAATGAGGGGAAGTGACCTTAGAGTGTCCCTAAGAAGAGGAATGGAGTGTAGGGGGCGAAATAGAGGGAAAATAGCTACAGGAGGGAGTCACGCCGCGGCCAAGAAGGCTTCGCCGCGGCCTAGGGAGTGACAGTGGCAAGGGACGCCGCGGCTTGAGAAATCTCGCCGCGGTGCGGAGTGAAAATAATCGCCCAGGAGGTGACAGAACGTAACCTCGCCGCGGCGAAAGAAGTCCTGCCGCGGCGTGAGTCGAGGAAATTAATTAGGGAGGTTACAGTAGCAAAACTCGCCGCGGCGCCACATAGGTTGGCCGCGGCGCAGGTCCAACTCGCCGGGCCGCGGCGCGAGAGTTCTAGGCCGCGGCGCAAGTTTAAAAAATGTGGTTTTTGAGCTCCAGAACCTAACTTAGCCGCGGCGGGAAAGTTCCAAGTCGCGGCGCAGGTCCCCAAACTCCTATATTTGACCTAGAAACCCTAATTTCAGTAAGGCTAATGTTAGGGAATGGTATGAGTACATTGGTGGGATGTTTTTGTGGGTTGAAATTGATCAATGGATGAATCATAAACCTTTGATGATGGTATAAACCCTTCTTATGCATGATTCCGTTGTAGTTGATAGTTGATGATCCTAGTAGTATCAAGGTTTAAAATTTCCCTATATTTCTGCAAAGTAATTGATTGTAGCAACCCCAAACCTTGATCGCTAATTATTATCAGCATGTTTAACCTTAATTATCGAGATTAGAAACTAGGGTCGTCACATAACATGCTAGGTGGACTAAGTGGATATGCTAATGGGAGTCAACAATACTAAAGGAAGGAGATTGACAATCATATGTTTAGTTTTTGCCACATTAAGACCATGAATGTACCATATGATGTATATGATATTGTAAATGGTCTATGACCCTTGAGATATGTATAAATATGCTATTAGGTGATGTTTAAATATATGAATATGATATGTGACCTTTAGTATTTAATTTGAGCATGAGATGCCAAAATGTGCCATGAGAGAGTATGATGAAAATATCCATAAGTGTGGGTTGAATGGACAAAATAAGATGCATGAGGTTTGGGACCATTTGGACAGTTCATACAAGTCTTAAATATGCTTTTAGACTTGCCCAAAAGGTACCACAACCGAGAGAAGACCATTTGGCAAGTTTGGTACCTCATATGGAGCCAAACTTGACTATAATGGAACCCTGTGTTACTTTTTGGCCAAATGTGTTAGTTTTGATATGAAATTTGGTATGCAATTAGGTCTTATTGAGATTTTTTGGGAAGCTAAAGATCATAATTTTTGAATATCTACAGAATATTTGATGACTTTTCAAAGTTAGAAAAATTTATGATTTTGGTCTGCTGCACTATTCATTTGGTTTGAAATTGTTTTCTGTCACACGAGGTCCAAATGATGTCTAATTGCCATGAAATTTTATACAGAGAAACTAGGAAATCACAGTGACTCATGCCAAATAGAAGCACCTCATTTGGAGCTCTAGATAGGGAGATATGAATTTGTCAAATTTCTGTCTAGTATCAGTAAATTTTCCTGACTAGAAGTACTGTTCTATTTAATTCTAGAGTCTGGGCTTGATGGATTGATCTAGAGATATTTTTTGTCTCTAGTTGACATCTACAGCTTTTTAGATTGGTATCATTTGCATGGATTATATTTTTGTGAAATTAATTGGACATTTTCAAAGTTTTCTACAGAATTATGTGATAGTTCCAAATTTCAATTAGACCTTTGGATAATTTTGGATGTCAAACGTCCTGTGTGATGAATTCTATGACCTCTGCATATTTTTATGTGAATTAAACATCCTACTATTTCTAGAATGACCAAGATTGCATGATTTTGATTTTTCTAGATTTAGTTATGATTTTCCAAAGTTTGGTGAGAAAGTGGAGCAATTCTGGCTGAGATTGAAACTCCATATTCCACACTCCATTTCAGTTTCCATGAGTTGTGGGCATGATTTTGTGTGCAAATAAGTTGTAATGATGTATTTAAATATGAGGATGCATAGCATGAACTCACATGGTCCACGTAACACTGAATGGAATTTTTAGATATGACGCAATGCAAAAATTAATCCCATTTTCCTTGCTTTTCTATGGGAAATCCATATGAATCATGATATTATGCCATTTAAAAGCATAAGATGAGCTAGAATTTATGGTGTTACAAGCATCTTAGGGATCTTAGGAGTTCATTTAAACTCTTAATTAGGTCTAGAAATTATCATATGAAATCAAATTTTGGAAGGTGCACACAAAACCCTATAATTTGCATCTTGAAATCTAATGATTTTTTTGATAATTTCCTTTGCATATTCTTAATCTCCACACCCTTTTTCCTTAGATTCATGCTTGGTTCTGCCTAAAAATCATCTTCTCCCAGGGTTTTCTCAAGTGGGGCGAGAAATTACCTTATTTTCTGGCTTTTTCTCACTTGAATCTTGTGTTCTTTGAGCTCTTCTCTTCAAATCCAAATTTTCCCTTGAATTTCTCCCTTGAATCAAATTTATAAACTCCATTTTAATCAAAGGAAATAAAGGAGAAGGGAGGAGAGGAGGTGTGGATGAAGAAAAGCATGAAAAACTACCATGAAAACATACCTTAAGCTTGGATTTTCTTTCCCTTTTCTTCTTCCTTTAGTGCGCCACTCTCCTAGGATTCTTCTTCTGATTTGGGGCAGAATAATCTAAAGCTAAGTGAGGGAGAGTGTGAGGCGCCACCTATTTATAAGGGAGGAAGAAGCACTTTTTCAAAAATTCTCATTTTGCCCTTCGTTTTTGGCATTTTCGTTCCTTTTTCGTTTTAGCTCTTTATTTAGAACTGTCTTTTCCATTATAAAATTTAGGTTCCCAATTACATAAAATTCTTTTGGAATCATTCAAATAAGAGCTAAACCCTTCCAAAATAAATCCATCAAAGTTTGGGTACACCGACATTAAAAGACGTCCATCAGAGGGGTTTTAGCTATCTCAAGGCTTCCCATGGTTTTTAGGGTCTCTGAGAACCCTAGGGAATTCAAAACTTTCATTTAAAAAGCCCTCCTGTATGAATTCCAAAATTTTCTCAAAATTATGAAAATGCCATTATGTTTGGTAAGCTTTTCGTAAGAAATTGTTTCTTTATTCTAACTCTGTTTTTCTTTCCGTCTGAGCTTGGGATTCTCATTTTTAGCAGTCTAGAATGCTTCACAAAGTTTTTGGGACCTTAACTATCTCATTTTGGGGGACTTCCTTTTGTATCCGGTGAATTTCATTCATTAATGGAGAAACTGTATGTTATGTTTCTCATATATGATATTACAACATCTGCAATATCTGGTTCTTCAAAAGTATGAGAAAATGTGAGAAATGTAATGTATAGCTCTTCCGTAAAATCGGATAAAAAGGGAAGTCCCTTAGATAGAGTGATTTGAGGTCCAATAAAATTACAATAATATTCTAGACCTCAAATAATGGTGATTTAAGGCTAAAGGTGCCTTGAAACCTGAGCTAGAATAGCTAGACGAATTTTAATGAAAATACAACGAAACGTAATGGTATTTTCTTAATTTTGGGCAATTTTCAGAATACTCACAGGAGAGCTTTTTCAATGGCAAATTTAAGTTCTCCAGGGTTCTTATAGGCCTTGAAAATCATGGGAAGTCTCAGGAAAGTAAAAACCCCTCCAGTGTACATTTTCTAACATCTGTTAACTCGAACTTTGACTCTTTCATTTGGGAGGGTTTTAGCTCCGATTTAAGTGATTCCAAAGGCATTTTATAAAATTAGAAACCTAAATTTCATGATGGAAAAAATAGTTCTAAAAAAAGAGCTAAAACGAATCAGAAACAAAAATGCCAAGACGTAAGGGTAAAATTAGGATTTTTGGAAAATGGAAGCTTCTTGAACCCCCTTTATAATTCACCCTCCTTCTTCCCTTTTCTAGACTGGTCTAGTTCTACCCCAAAACTAGAGAAGGAAGCCCGCTCTTAGGCACACAATGTAATCACTCTAATGTCTAATCACAGTAATTAAACTTAAATACGCGAATATCAACCATAATTCAAGGTTTAAGGTCATCACGATTGATTACTTTAAGAAAAAGGGGAGAAAATTTTAACCCTAATGCTATTAGAGTTATTACCAATTAATCACAACCATTCAAGCACATAAGTGAATCAAATTTCTCAAGTAAAGCCTCTAAATCTATTATCTATTAATTTCAAGTCTCAAGAACCCTATACGAGTATTTCTGAACCATCTCTTAGCTTTGTCATAGAAAGAACCAAGGTTTTCTAGGTTAATATGAGAAATTAAGTACCTTCACAAATTTCACACATTTCTCTATGGCCAAATACCCCTTTTGCCGCAGAAAATTGCCTTCTGGAACACTACCAGGCTTGCCTCTTACATTTTGTTGTGGCTAACATCGCTCTTCACTGCGGCCAATCCTTTCTGTTTCTTTCCTGGGAAACTTTGTCACATTTGACCGCAGCTAATTCAATTTTGGCCGTAGCCAATTCCCCTCTATTCCTATAACTTCCAAGATTTCATCCTATGCTTTCCAATTCTCCCTCTAGTAACACTCTAGACCACTTTAACTTAGTTTGTGAAGATTTAGTATCATTCTTTTACTTAATCTACCTAACAGATCTATCATCACCCATTTAGAACTTAAATGTAGGTCTTTAACCCTCTAACCATCATAAACCAGTGAGTTCATAGATAAATGACAGCAAAGAGTTTATACACTACTCACATTTCCATTGAAATATAAATCCTAGTAGAAATTCCATACATCACTAGTTTAAGTTGATATTTGATGTATCAAATGATTACAGTCCCTATGCTTGGCAATTCATGATGCAATGTGGCAATTACGTAAAACTAGTAGTCTAATTATGCAAATACAATTTGACAAGGTTTCCAAACCTATCTACTACTAAACCATATAGTAAGCTTTCATTAATTTTCTCCTTGCCACTAAGAGGTTTGGTCCCTGAAAATGTTAGCTAACAATCAGGGTTAGATATACAATCTCAGTAATAAGAGGCAAATTTTATATATATGTATAGATTAATTAATACAATGCAATTTCATATTATTAATACCAGAATCATCAATTCAATTTGCAAATGAATTAGTTAAGCTACCAATGACTACTGTCTCATATCAGCAATCACACACAACATCTTAATGGCCAATAACACCAGGAGAGGTCCATCCACAACTTTTACTCCATAATGAGCACAACCAAGGCTCAGTGCATCTGAGGTCTGATCATAACCTGGTGCTCGATCGAAGCACATGCACGTGTGGTAGTTGCCCCACAGCTCCACCATAGACTCACAAGGTCCAATCACAATCATAATTCAAGTAGTCAACCAATCATTTAACATTTCAAAATCAAGCATGTGTAACAAATATCAAATTAACGTGAGTATATACATGGAATTAAGAAAAATAACCCCAATTACCTCAGTGAAGCCAATTACTCTTCCTCTACCTATCGTCATGATTCAAAACATACCAAGCCTAAAATAAGCATAATCATCATTATCCAACTACTATCAGTAAGGAATTTTCTTATCCATAGATTAATCTTAATAATAGCACATTGAAAACTTCTTACCTAAGCTTCCTAAGGATTTAATGCACTAATTCAAAGTCACAATAATAAGAACTCACAATGGGTCACTCCTAACATCTCCATTTTTATATATGTAAAAGTCATGCACTAAAAGTTAGTCCAAATGATGGAAATTTAGTATATATACCACACAAGAGAAAAGGAAACACTTACCTATACACCCAAGAGGTCAAATGGACTAGGTTAAGCCTCAACTACTAATAACATACCATGGGTCATTCCAAAATTTAGATTTGAGTCCCAGAAATTTTAGTGTTCCATCTTTATTTCCTTGCAATTTCATACAATAACAAAACCCATTATGAAAATCAATGTTTAGGGACATTTTCCAACAAAATAATGCATATAATGGAAGGGAAATACTTATCTAATCATCCCTCTAACTTCTAACTCCGAAAATCTTGCAAGAAGTCACCCAAACACCAAATTTCAGATTTAAGAAAGAGATGAAAATGCCTAAAACTATAAACTAATAGGACCAAAATGAAGAGGAGAACAAGGGGGACATTTTTATATAGATTACCTTGGCTAAATCTTCCCTTAGAAGTGAGAAATGGTGGAAGAATGCAGAAAAACCTTAGTCCATCTTCTTAAGTGCGAAAATGGCTTCCTTATTCTATAGAACATGAGTGTCTTAATAACCAAATAGGTGGGGAGAAGGCCTTTTAGGGTTTTAGTGAAGATGGGCTAGTCTAATGGGCTTATTATTTCAAGTGGGCTGGTGCTAGGTGAGATGGGTTGCAGAAACTCTTGGGGTTGGGGAGAGTGTGCTGATTTCAAGGCCCAAAAACCCATTTAAATTATGTTAGGAATTTATTGGGCCATAAGTTAGAGGGGTTATAGTGGGTTTTGGCTATTTTAAGGGCCCATTTAGCTTGGGTCTGCACCACATAGATGTTCGGCCATTTGGAAGTGGAATTAGATCCTCCTATGATTAAGATTGGGCTTCTATATTTAGTCTAAAACTTAATTAAGTTATCCGTATAGCCGAAAGTAAAAGTTCTCTCTCTTAATTTATTTTGCTAATTAGTTCACATTAACTCCCTAATCATCATAATTAATGTTAATAAATTTTGGGGTGTTACACATAAAGAGAGGAGATCTTAAAAGGAAAAAAGCCAAGTAAAGGTAAGAAATTTCTTAGAATTTCAAACTCTTTCTTTAGCAAGTTGTTTCTCCTTCTTCTCCTCTTTATTTTCATGGGTTTGATTTTTGAATTTGTATGGAGGGCAGAATAGAGGTGGAATTTTCAGATTTGAGGAGAGGAGGCCAAGCAAGGGAAGAATCATCTAAGAAATTAAGGAAAAATAAGGTAAAATTTCATTTCCATGGTAACTACTCCTTCTTCCCTTCTCTTCTTAGTTTGGCCAGCCTAGGGAACTCTAAGAGGGCATGGATTTTGGGTAAACCCAAGGGTGAATCTTAGGAAATTGAGTATGGAGAATAAGAATATGCAAAGAAAATTAACTAAGAACCATTAGATTTCAAGATAAGAAGGCTAGGATTTTAGTTGCACCTTGAACTCTACCATGAATCCTAGCCATATTTTATGATATTTACGAGTTCATGTAGGCTCCTAAGATACCAAGAGAGCTTTCTACATGCTTCTTCTATCCAAGGAAGTCAAGAAACTCCAAAGGTGCCTTAATGGAGCATGGTCTCGACCTAGAGAGAATGAGACACCTAGGAATAGTTCTAAATTTTTCCAAGCTTATTATTAAGTCATATATGATGTGTGAAGATGAGGGGAAGCCTTGGAAAAAATTTGGGAGGCCTAGGAAATGAATTGGTAGTGTAGGTTCCATATTATGGCCTAAAGAAGCAACACCTAGTTAGGTTCCTTGTTTTTGTGTGATGGCCCTAATAGATTTATATGGGGTCAAGAATCATAAATGGAAGGAAAGATTGGAGTCTAAGACTCAAATAATAAATGTTGCTTCATTAGGTGAATTTTGGAACTATAAATGAGCTATAAGACAAAGCTAGTGTTCCAAATGAATAGGTAGCTTTACGAATGGTTCCAAGAGCATAATTGGTTCCTATTTTGTGTATTTAGGCCAAAGAAAACAAGCCTCCCATCATTGTGAGTGTGTGGCCAAGGACGGGAGTGCATTTCCAAGAGAGAAAGTGTGCTTGTGTGACAAAGGTAGCTCTCTCTTCTTTCTCTCATGCATGGATGAATGTTGTCTTATCTTTGAATGTGTATATGTATGTTTTAAACTATGAAAAAGTGTTTTAGTATGTATCTAGATGCCATGGTACTATGATGTTATATTATATCTTTAAATGATACCTTGTGACTTTGCTTTGGTTTGCTTGACTGTGGTGAAGCCAAGAACCCTCTCGCCTTAGTGAGGATGAGCCAAGAACCCTTAAGAATGGTTGAGACAAAGTTTAAAGTCCCCTAAGAGTAAGGCTTAGTTTAAGGCCTTTAAGGAAAAGGTGAGGCAAGTCCAAAATCCTTGAAAAAAATGGGTGAGGCTAATCCATTTACTTGGCAAGCCTATGTATGCTTTGTATGACTTTTGGAAATGCCAATGATGCTTCTTGAGTGATCACATGTTCCATAATAGTCATGCATGCATTTTTAGATATGGATTTGCATTCTTTATGTGTGATTGAAAGGGAAAAAAGCTATTGGGATTCCTAGAATCTCATTCCTTCCTCCCCACATGTCTAACATGTATAGGTGGACCAGGTGAGCCAAAAAATGGGAGCCACCAAGTTTGAAGAGGAAAGTTTGACAACCAAGTGTATGAAAATACCAATTTGTAGCCATATGGGTGGCATGTGTTGTAATAATCATTGTATATGTTGTATGACTTCATGAATACATGTAAATATGTAAATGTATCATGTATGTATATGTATAAGATTTAATGCCATATGTATGATAAAACACATTTTGGGTATGGCGTGGCAAGACTTAACATATGTATTCTTGTGTACAACTTGGGGTGGATGAGTGACTTTGAGAAATCTAGGTTTGTGCACCTTTAAGACAAGTTTAGTAGACCATTTTGGTGCTTTCCCACATGCTCAAGTGGTCATGGTTGTTATAGAAGCAATTATGGACCATTTGGACCCTATATGACACATAAAATGAGTTATTTTGCAACCTAATGTCAAGATCTGACTAAATAAACGAATTTTCCCATGAAGTTTGGCATGCATATAGATCTTATCCATATTTTTTTGGGAAGCTAAAGACCAAATTATTTGGATCTCTATGGAATTAATTATAATTTTTCAAAGTTGGCATTTTTCTGTTATTCAGATGCAAACACTGTTCATATGGTTAGTTCCTTGGGTTATGTTATTCGAGAGCTAAATGATGTCTAATGCTCATGAAAATTTACAAGAATAAACTAAACATGATAAGCTCTCCATGGCCACTAAGGATACCCTAATTGGACATCTGATCTGGGAGATATAAATTTTTGAAGTTGGAGGATAGTTCAGTAGTGATAGGTGACCTTTGTTACTGTTCCATTGATTTCTGCACACCTTGTTTTTATGTATCCACTTCCTTTGCTCGAGTTTTAGGCCACTTCTTGAGATGGTTTTGAGTTCTATTTGTGTAATTAAAGATGAGAATAAGATGAATGAGTTCATATGGTCCACGAGATACAAAATGAAAAATTTATACATGACATAACACAATTTAAATGAATATTTTTAAGGGCTTTTCTTAATCATTTCATGTACTCCATGGAAATGAACTTAGAAATGATGTAAGATGAGCTAAAGAATTATGGTTTACAACATCTATGTAAGGAGTTTTATTTTGATCTAAACTTGATAGAAATTAGGGTTTTGAAGCCTAAAGAATCTTATGGAAGTAATAGGATTCAAAAAGAACCTATAGATAACAAGTTATAAAAATTAAGGTTTTGATTGCACCTAGGGATTTATAAAGCTTGCTAGTGATGATTTAATTTGTGTAAAAGCATGTTTAAGTCCTTAAGGTATCTAGAGAGCTTCACATGGCTCTTACTTGGCTTTATGTCTCAACCAGGTATAAAAGACAACACCGAGAAAGAGTTTTCTTAATTCCAATAATAGAAATGGTCTAGAAATAAATAATAAATACCAAAGGAACCATTTGTTTGAATTTAGAAATCATATTTTGAAAGTTGGAAGTTTAGGGTTCCTTTAGGTATAAAGAAGCAACTTGATGTTTGGCTCCTATAAATGAGTTTGTGATGACTCTAATGAGTTTAAATAGAGCCATGTGACTTAGATTGAATGAAAAATTGAAGCTAAGATGATGAATTATATGTATTGCTTTATTGCACCCTTGTATGGAACCATAAGCATGCCATAAGCTAGAAGTAGCTTATGTAGACTTTATGTGAGATTAGAGATGGTTCCATTAATGTGTTTGTGTCTTGTTTAATGTGTCTAGGCCAAGCAAATCAAGCCTCCTCCAAGTGTGTGTGTGAGGTTGAACCAAGGAGCTAGAGAATAAAGGAAGGAATTATGCTTCTTGACTTAAGGTAGCTCTTCATCCATTCTTGTATGCATTTCTTAGTTGTTTGAATGTCATTGAATGCTTGTATGTATGTTTGAATTATGAAATATGCTTATAGCTATTAGTTTAATATTTTGGTACCATTATGCTTCTTGAATTATATTTGGAATGTGAATTTGCTCTTAATGGGTGAGGTTGTGCCAAAAGTCTTTTGAATTGGATAAGGTGAAGCCAAGAGTCTCTAAGTGTAACATCATAAATTCTTAGCTCATTTCATACTATTCTCATGCCTAAAGTTATGCCATTCACATAAGAGGCAATAAAATAGCATTAAATAATGTATTTCTTAACGTTATGTCACATATAAAATTTTCATTCGACGTCTTGTGTAACACCATAACTTCTAGCTCATTTTATGTCATTTATAGGCTTTATATCATCAATCCCACAAGAGCATATGAGAAAGGGGATAAAATAATAGACTTTTCCGCGTTGCGTTATATCTAAAAAATTCAATTCGGTTTCATGTGGACCGTGTGAGCTTATACAATTTATCATATTTAACTTCATTATTACAACTCATTTGCATCACAAAAACATGCCTACAATTCATGGAAACCGAAATGAAGCTCAAAATAAACAAGCATATTTTCGCCCAGATTTGCTCCATTTTCTGACCAAATTTTGGAAAATCATAAATACATATAAAAAATTAGAAATCATATAATCTTTGTCATTATGGAAATCTTAGGATGTCTACTTCACGCTAAAAATATGCCCAGGTCACAAAATTCATCACACAGAACATTTGACATCCAAAACACTACAGAGTCACTGGCTGCCTAGGCTGTCATTCAGTTTACTGATACAAAATTTAAAATTCATAACTAATTCTATAAAATTAGAAATCACACAAATTTGGTCATTCTGGAAAGCTAAAAATGTCAAATTGACACTAAAAATAATTCCTGAATGAAAAAGATGTGTTTAGACATCTGGAACTGATGGAACAATAACTGAGCTCCTGGGGCGCTACTGATACTGACAGTTAACTTCAAATATACATAACTCTCTGCTCAGACCTCCAAATGAGGTGATCTCGATGGTCACAGAAAGATAATGACCTATAGTTTATGTATATAAAATTTCATAAGCATTGGACACCATTTGGCAATCGAGTGACACAAAAATCAAATCTACCAGTATGAAAAGTGCACATACCAGAAATCATAGAAAATCCCAACTTTGAAAATTCATCAAATATTCTCTAGACCTCCAAAAATTATGTTCTTTAGCTTTCCAAAAATCTCTCAATGAGACCTAATTACAGGCCAAATTGTAGAGCAAGAATAACTCATTTGGCCAAAAAGTGACATAGGGTTCCATTATGGTCAATTTTGGCTCTATATTGGGTACCAAAATTGCCAAATGGATTTCCCTTAGTCTTGGTACCTTTTGGGCAAGTTTAAAAGCTTATTTGAGACTTGTGTGAGCTACCCAAATGTTCCCAAACCTCATACATCTCATTTTGGCCATTCAACCCGCACTTATGCATATTTCCAACAAACTTCCATATTGCACACTTTGGCATTACATACTCAAAATAGGTTCTAGAGGTCACACATCATATCCATACATTTAAAATCATATAATATCATATTTACACATGTCTCAAGGGTCATAGCCCATTTACTACATCATATATATCATATGGTACAATCATGGTCTTAAAGTGATAAAAGCTAAATACATGATTGTCAATCTCCTTCCCTTAGTGTTGTTGGCTCCTATTAGCATCTCCACTTAGTTCACCTAGCATGTTAGATCATTGGAGAGGAGGGGATGAGATTCAAAGAATCCCAATAGCTCATATCTCATTCAATCATACATAATATGTGCAAGCAAGCGTTACCAATACATGCATGGAGACAATAAAAGCCATGGACATTTTAGAAGCAAAGTTGGCATGTGAACAACTCATACAAATCATTCAAGAGCTCACTAAGTGTTTGGATTGGCCTCACACTTCTCCTCATGGGTTTTGGATTGCCTCACCCATTTCTTGAGCACTTTGGACTCAACCATACTCTTGGGAGCCCACTTTGCTTTTGGGAGACTCTTTGCTTTATCTCAACCAAGCTCAAGGGTTCTTGGCTCCTCCTCACCCAAGGGAAGAGTTCTTGGCCTCTCCACACTCAAGCAATCTCATACAAACATCATGGATTCATTTAAAACATAACATGGTATCAAGGATCATGACATGTAAAGACATGCTAGCATACTTTTCAAAGCTTGAAAATACACATACACATATTCTAAAACAAGCTAAACACACATCCATGCATGAGAGAAGGTGGAGAAAGCTACCTTGTATACAAACACACACTTTTCCTTTAGGATTCAAGCCTCCTCTTTCGGCCACACACCCAAAAATTGGTAGAGATGGTTTCTCTTGGCCTAAATACAATATATGAGAGCCAATTAGGTTCATGAAACAATCTCTAAAATCATAAAATCTGCTTAGATGCTAGATTGCTCTATAACCCCCATTATGGTCCATGTTGGCACCTAATGAAGCAACACCCCTCAAATGATTTTTAAGCCTCATTCTTTCTTTTCAAATATGATTCTTGACTCCTTTTAAGCCTCTTGGAGTCATCACATCATCAAAACAAAAGGCCTAGTACCATGTTGCTTTTTTAGGTCATAATATGGAACCTTAGGCACTAAATCACTTTCTATGAGTTTTAAATTTTTTCCAAGGCCTCCCCTCACTTTCATTCATCAAATATGACTTAAGAATGGCCTTAGAAAAATTTAAAACTCTCCCTAGCTAGGAGAACCCATCTAGGCCGAGGCTATGAAGCATATTGGGTTCCATGGAGCTTTCTTTGTTTTCTCAAGGGAAGAAGCATATGGGGAGCCTCTTAGGGATCTTGGGAGCTCATTTAAACTCTTACTTAGGCCTAGGAATCATCATACAAAGTCAGATTTTACAAGGTGCAATTGAAACCCTAGAATTTGCATCTTGAAATCTAATGGCTTTTTGATAATTCCCTTTGCATATTCTTAATCTCCACACCCTTTTTCCTTAGATTCATGCTTGGTTCTGCCTAAAAATCATCTCCTCCTAGGGTTTTCTCAAGTGGGGCGAAATGGTGGAGAAGGGGACAAAAATGACAACCATAGGAAGAGAAATTACCTTGTTTTCTTGCGTTTTCTCACTTGAATCTTGTATTCTTTGAGCTCCTCTATTCAAATCCGAACTTTCCCCTCAATTTCTCCTTAAAACAGATTTATAAACTTCATTATAATCATAGGAAACAAAAGAGAATGGAGGAGAAGAGGTTTGGAAGAGAAAGAGCATGAAAAACTACTAATTTCCATACCTTAAGTCTTTGATTTCTCCTCCTTTTCTTCCCCTTCTTGTGAGCCTCATCGCCTAGGGTTTTCTTCTGGTTTTAGGCAGAAGATGGTCGTGCATAATGAAGGGAGGAGAAGGGTGCATCATATATATAGGTGGGAATAAGTTACACTTTTCAAAAATTCCCATTTCGCCCTTTATACTTTGCATTTTCGTTTCTCCTTCGTTTTAGCTCCATTTTGAGAACCGTCTTTTCCATTATAAAATTTAGGTTCCCAAACAAGTAAAATGTCTTTGGAATCACTCAAATTAGAGCTAAAACCTTTCCAAACGAATCCGTCAAAGTTCCGGCGCACTGACGTTGGAAAACATCCACCGGAGGGGCTTTAGCTATCCGGGGGCTTTCCATAGTTTTTGAGCCTCTGAGAACCTTGGAAAATTCAAAAATTTCATTTAAAAAGCCCTTCTGTGTGTTTTTCAAAAAGTGCCTATATTTACGAAAATGCCACTAGCATTTTGAGAAATTTTTTGAATCACTTTGGCTTTGATTTCTGGGCAACTCAAGGCTCAAGTCCTCATTTTCTAATATTTAAAATTTTATCATAATTTTGGTTGGCCCCAATCCCTTCTGTTTCAGGGACTTCCTTTTGTATCTGGCCCATTTCTACTGTTTACGGAGAAACCGAACATTGTGTTTCTCACATTTATGGAAAGGTCGGATGTTACATCTTGTGAGCCACATCAACTTATGTATCACATTCTCATATTTAATTACATTGATACAACTTATTTCTATCACCAATAGTGTCTTACAACTCGTGGAAACTAAAGGGAAGCATATAACACATATATGCATTTTCGGCCAAAATTTCCACACTTCTGTCACAAATTTTGGAAACTTATAACTAATTTTAGAAAAATCAAAATCATGAATTCTTGGCTATTTTGGAAAGCTACACATGTATACTTTATGTTAAAAATATGTCCAGTCCATGAAACACAACACCGAAGATGTTTGATATCCGAAAACCTCCAGAGGTTTGGCTGTTCACTGGTACTGTCATAGGTTTCTGCAACAAACTTCAAAAATGTCCAATTAATTCCAAAAAAATATAATCCATACAAATGATACTACTATGAAATGATACAGATGTTAGATAGAGGAAAAAAATAACTCTAGACCAGTTCAGCACCTCTAGACCTTGAAACCCAATCAAACAATACTTGAGGTCAGTTGGGGAACCTAATACTAGGCAGAATCTTTAAAAATTCATATCTCCCACTCTAAACCTCCAAATGAGGTGCTTCTAATTGATACAAGTCATGGGGAATGTCTAGTATTTTCATGTAAAATTTTGTGGCAATTGCACATCATTTGAGCCCTGTGTGACAGAAATCATTTTTGGACCAAGTGAACAATACATCAGACCAAAACTAGAATTGTTGCCAATTTTGAAAATTCATCAAATATTCTCTAGACCTTTAAAAATTATGTTCTTTAGCTTCCCAAAATGTTCTCAATAAGATCTTAAGGTATGCCAAATATCAGATCAAGAAGAGCTCATTTGGATAAAATGTGATGACCCTAATTCTAATATCGGTGATTATAGCTAAATACATAATTAATAAATAATGATCAAGGTTTAGAGTCATTACAATTAATTACATTAAGAAAATATAGGGAAAATTTAAACCTTGATACTACTAGGATCATCAACTAACAACCATAATGGGAACATGCATAAAAAGGGTTTGTACCATCATTTAAGGTTTAGGATTCATCCGTTAATCGATTTCAACTCACAAAAACATCCCACCAATGTACTCATGCTATTCCCTAACATTGGCCTTATTGAAATTAGGGTTTCTCGGTCAAATATAGGAGTTTGGGGACCTGTGCCGTGACCTGGAAATTTCCCGCGGCGGTTAAGTTAGGTTATGGAGCTCGAAAACTAAGTTTTAAAACTTGAGCCGCAGCTTGGAACTCTTGTGCCGCGGCCAAGTTGCTATCTGGAATTTTTCTAACTTTCACCGCGGCGAGTTGGATTTGTGCCGCGGCCAACCTATGTGGCGCCACGGCGAGTTTTGCTACTGTAACCTCCCTAATTAATTTCTTCGACTCGTGCCACGGCGATACTTCTTTTGCCGCGGCGAGGTTACGTTCTATCACTCCCTAGGCGAAATCTCACCGCGGCGTCCCTCGCCATTGTCACTCCCTAGGCCGCGGCGAAGCCTACCTGGCTACAGCGTGACTCCCTTCTGTAGCTATTTTCCCTATATTTCACCCTCTACACTCCATTTCTCTTCTTAGAGACACTCTAAGGTCACTTCCCCTCATTTTATGTGGCTCTAATGGCATTTATCTACCTTATTTACTTAGCTATGCTCCCATTACCAGCTCAAAACTTATATACCCATTTCTTTCCTCTAATTACCTCTTATCAGCAAGTTTATAAAGTAACAACAACAGATTATACATGAACTATCAACAGCTATCCTTAAATACTCAATCAATGGGGGTTCCATACAATAGGGGTTCATATCAATATTTCAATAGTTATATTTCCATCAATAGCCATATTGTAGGTCCACATAATTTACAGCAGATATCGTGAATCCATACAGCAATTACCAAATTAAGATGAGGTCTAACCCCTCAATACATACATCCTCAGAAACTAAAATATGAACGCCTACACTTGGCAATACAGATACATGATGATGCTATACGAAACTAAACAAAATTTAGCATCTACCCTATTACACTCAGACCAAGTATAGCCTCCCTACACTGGGCCTCAGCTTATGGATGTTCATCCACTTGCTTGCCCTTATCCTTACCCGAGGAACCTTCACCTGAAATTGTAATCCCATAAAACGGGGTGAGATACACATCTCAGTAACCAAGGCAATTCCATCATATAATCCAGTTTAATCAACATATATGCATGAATCAAAATCCATATCAGAATCATATCAGTCATTTCAGCAAATGAAACAAGTAGGCTATCATGATTACTATCCCATACTAACAATCATATATTTAACATGTTAAAGGCCATTAACATCGGGAGAGGCCCGTCCACGGCACCTACTCCATTGAGCACAACCAGGGCTCATTGCATCTGGGGTTTGATCATAACCCGGTGCTCGATCGTAGCACATGCACGGGTGGCAGCCGCACCACAGCTCCACCATGGACTCACAAGGTCCAATCATAATACAATAGACAGCCAACCAATTCATTCAGCATTTCAAATCATTCATATACAACAAATATGAAATTAAAATAGATACATGCATGGAATTAATGTAAACCCCGGTTACCTCACTTGTGGACAAATTTGCAATAGCCGCCAATGGTACAAAATTCCTATAACCATAGCATCAGAAAATTACCACTCTAATTCATCATTAATAGTAGCAATAAGTACCCAAGGAATTTTAAATGCTAATGTCTACCTAAATAGCACTTACCCAGTCACTACAAGTCTCAAATTTGGATTCAAGTATCTCCCACCAGAAATCTCAATGTTTCACCTAAAATCCTAAGCAAATTCATATAAAATTAATACCCATATTATAAATCAGCTTTAGGGGTTTCAAATTAGCAAGGATAACATCAAAATAGAGGGTTTAAACTCACCTAATGTCAGCCCCAACCTCAACCTACGAATTTCTCCAAGAAAATCCCCAAACAACCACATTTCAGATTTTGGGTAGGGTGAAAATCCTCCAAATGAAAAACTAATCGGACCAAATTAAAGAGAAAGATGAGGGGATTAAGTTGTATAACTATTACCTTGGCTGAATCTTGCTCTAAGTGTGTAAAAATGCAGAATTCTTGCCCCCAACCCTAGCCTCCTTCCCAACCTCCGAATTTTCTTTGTGTTTCAGCAAATGGGGGGGAAAGTGGCTGAAGCATTACGGTTTTAGGTGGGTTTAAGTTGGGTCAAGGGGCTGGGTCATGGGTTGCTCCAAGCCCAAATCCAATTGGGTTTTAGATTTTGCTTATTGGGCCAGTTTTCAATTGTTGGGCTGCAGAATTTCATTGGGCCAATTTTTTATACATTGGGTTGCTGAAATTTAATGGGTTTTGGGCCTAATTTGAAGGGCTCAAGGGTTTGGGTCTGCACAAGGGTAATTGGGCCTCCATTAGCCTCTTATCATGGTTCATTAATTTGGGCCTAGATACAAATTTCTATCCTAATTAATTCTCAAACCCATGTTAATAATTTATCTCTCTAAAAATCCCCATTCACTTAACTTGCCCAATCATCCTATATTAATTATTCTTAATTAATCTTAATCCATGATTAACACCTTAATTAATTTCGGGGTGTTACATAAAAAGTGGTATAGGGTTCTAAAATGGTCAATTCTCAGTCCATACAAGATACCAAAATGTCCAAATGGCTTTCCTTAAGGTTTGGCACCTCTTGGGCAAGTCTAAAAGCATAAATAGGACTTGTGTGAACTACTCAAATGGTCCCAAATCTCATGCATCTTAATTTGACCTTTCCACTTCCATTTGTACACAATTGCATAATGCCATTCAAGAAGTTAGTTTGCCATAATGTACTTATTTTATATTCTAATAGTCACATAACATAATCTCTCATTTATACATGACATATTATCATAATTACACATGCTCATATCATCATAGGAGATATACAACTATAGATTACATCAATTGCCATCGATAAGGCTTTAAAGTAATAAAATCTATCTATTCTCATCTCTCATGTGATTGGCTTCCATTTCCTTGATCTCTTAGTCCACCTAACATGTTAAATCATTAAAGAGGAGGGGATGAGATTCAAAAAATCCGAATAGCTCATCTCCCATTCAATCATGCATAAGAGATGCAAAACAAGTCTTACAAATGTATGCATAGGCATATTGTCATGTGTAAATATTCAAAAAACATTTTCAACATTTGAGCAAGTCATACATGGCATACAAAGGCTTGCCAAGCAAGTGGATTGGCCTCACCCATTTACTTGTGAATTTTGGACTTGCCTCACCTATTATTTAAAAGGTTCTTGGACTCAACCTTGCTCTTGGGAGTCAACCTCACTTTTGGGAGACTCTTTACTCTATCTTAACCAATTTTAAGGGTTCTTGGCTCATCCTCACCATGGCTAAGGGTTCTTGGCCTCATCATGCTCAAGCAAACCAAAACAAACATCATTTAAAAACATAATATATAATCATGGTACCATGGAGTAAGAACTCATGCTAGGACATTTTTCATGGCTTGAAATACATATATACATATTCAAAGACAAGTAAAGCAAGCAATCATGCATGAGAGAAGGTGGAGAGAGCTACCTTAGATGCAACCACACATTTTTTCTCTTGGATTTCCTCTCCCTTCCTCGGCCTCACAGACACAAAGGTGTGGGAATGATTTCTCTTGGCCTAAACATAATTTATGGAAGCCAATTAGGTTTATGAAATTAATTCTATGACCACACAACTTGCTTAGACTTTAGTTTAACCTATAAACCCCTTTATGGTTCCAAAAATGCACCTAATGAAGCAACACCCATCAAATAAATTCTAGGCTCCATTCTTTCCTTTCAAATATGATTCTTGACTCCTTTTAAGCTTCTTGGAGTCATCACACAATTAAAATAAAGAGCCTAACTACATGTTGCTTCTTTAGGTTATATTATGGAACATAAAGCACCATCTCACTTTCTATGATTTCTAAAATTTTTCTAAGGCTTCCCCTCATATTCATTCATCATATATGACTCAAAAATAGGTTTAGAAAAATTTAAAACTATCCCTAGCTATGCTAACCCCTCTTGGCCGAACCTATGGAGGATTTTGGCCTTCATGCACTTTGTTTTATTTTTTTGACGGAGGAAGCACATGGGGAGGTTCTTAGGGATCTTAGGAACTCATTTAAACTCTCATTTAGGTATAGAAATTAAGAGATCAAATCAGATTTTGTAAGGAACACTTGAAATCCTAAAAATTGCATCTTGAATTTTTATGGTTATTTGTTAATTCTTTTTGCATATTCTTAATCTCTACACCTTTTTTTTCCTAAGAATCACCCTTAGTTCTGCCTAAAAACCAAGTCCTCCTAGGACTTCTTGAGTGGGACGAAATGGGTGGAGAAGAGGAGCAAGGGGTAGCAACCACGGAAGAAGAAATTACCTTATTTTTCCTTGTTTTCTCACTTGAATCTTGTCTTCTTGAGCTCTTCTCTTCAAATCCGAATTTTCCCCTTAATTTCTCCCTTAAAAAAGATTTATAAACTTTATTATAATTGAAAAAAACAAAGGAGAATGGAGGAGAAGAGGTTTGGAAGGAAGAAAGCATGAAAAACTACCAAAATTCCTTACCTTCAAGCCTTGATTCCTCTTCTCCTTCTTCTTCCCTTGGTGCGCCACTCTCCTAGGGTTTCTTCTCTGATTTGGGGCAGAAAAATATGAGACTAAATGAACAGGAGACTGGGGCGCCTCATATATATAAGTGAAGGAGAATGGCTTTTTAAAAAATTCTCATTTTACCTTTTATTTTTGGCATTTTCGTTTCTAACTTGTGTTAGCTCTGTTTTGATAACCGTCTTTTTTATCATGAAATTTAGGTTCCTAACTTAGTAAAATATTTTTAGAATCACATAAATTGGAGCTAAAACTTTCCCGAATGAATTTGTTAAAGTTTGGGTACATTGACGTTAGAAAACATCCACCGGAGGAGATTTAACTATCTGGGGGCTTCTCATGATTTTCAGGGCCTCTGAGAACTTCGAAGAACTTAAAAATTTCATTTAAAAAGCCCTCCTATGTGAATTCCAAAATTTGCTCAAAATTATAAAAATACCATTACATTTCTTAAGTTTTTCGTAGAAAATTATTTCTTCATTCTAGCTCCATTTTTATTTTCGTTTAAGCCTGGGATTCGTATTTTTAGGAGTTTAGAATGCTTCCCAAAATTTTTAGGACCTTCACTAAATCATTTCAAGGGACTTGCTTTTGTATTCGGTGAATTTTGTTCATTTACGGAGAAATCGTACATTACGTTTCTTGCGTTTTCTCTCATTTTCAAAGAATTAGGTGTTACATTTCTCCTCCCTTAAATAAATTTCATCCTCAAAATTTGGGGTATGTTTTCCTCTTACTTTTTTCTTTTCTAGTTAACTACTTTTTGCTTTCCCTTCTTCCTGGTTCTATACGCTTTCTTTGGCGATTTTGCTCATTTGAGTTTTTCTTAGCCAGGAAATTTTCATACTAGCTCTTAATGAGAGCTTTATTATTATAATGTACTAGCTAGTTCTTTTCATAAGAGAAAGGAATTTCTAACTTTGGAGGCCTATTCTGGGAGAGCTCACTAATCATATCTGGTTAATGTTAACCCATTCGCAGGATTAACGTTTCTTTCAATGGATTAATTTACACATATCGGGAGGTAACTTATTTCATATCAAGTCTCCCGTATCCTCTCCCAATGGCTTCTCATAAAGTCTCATCTTCTTTTTTGATCATTACAGCCATAAGAGGTTTCTATTTATCTGCTTACTTATTTACATGTGTAATGTTAAATGACAGAAACGGGCACGTTTTCAAAGCAAGTTCCTCGAAATGAATTAGTTAAGGTCCCAAAAAATTTGAGTAACATTCTAGCCTCTTAAAAATGAGAATTGTAGCCTCAGACGGAAGGAAAAATGGAGCTAGGCTGAAGAAATAAATTTTAAAGAAAACCTTACGAAACGTAATGGCATTTTCGTAATTTTGGGCAATTTTTGGAATTCACATAGGAGGGCTTTTTAAATCAAATTTTTGAGTTCTTCGGGGTTCTCAGAGGTCTTGAAAACCATGGGAAGCCCCAGGATAGTTAAATCCCCTCTGATGGACGTTTTCTAATGTCGGTGTGCTTGAACTTTGACAGATCTGTTTGCAAAGGTTTTAGCTCCGATTTGAGTGATTCCAAAGACATTTTTCTTAATTAGGAACCTAAATTTTATAATAGAAAAGATGATTCTAAAAAAAGAGCTAAAACAAAGGAGAAACAAAAATGCAAAATATGGAGGGCAAAATTAGAATTTTTGAAAAAATTACTTTTCCCTACCTATATATAGGTGGTGCCTCACACTTGCCCTCATTTCTCTTCAGATTTTCCAGCCCCAAATCAGAAGCAAAACCCTAAGGGAGAGGCGCCCAAGAGAGGAAGAAGAAGGAGGAAGAAAACCAAGCTTAAGGTATGTTTTCATGGTGATTTTCCGTACTTTTCTTCATCCACACCTCCTCTCCTCCCTTCTCCTTTGTTTCCTTGGACTAAAATGAGGTTTATAAATCTGATTCAAGGGAGATATTCAAGGGAAAGTTCAGATTTGAAGAGAGGAGCTTGGAGAAATCAAGATTCAAGCCAAACTAAGTAAGAAAACAAGGTAAAAATGCATCCTATGGTTCATATCTTCCATGGCCTTTCTTCTCCATTTTGCCCTAGCCTAAGACCCATAGGAAGATATGATTTTCAAGCCCAACCAAGCATGATTCTTAGATATTTGATGGAAAGGAAGAAGAATATGCAAAGGAAACCATGAAATAGGCATTAGGATTCAAGATGCAAAATCTAAGGTTTCAAGTGCATCTTTCAAATTCTAAATTTATGTGATGCTTCCTAGATCTAAGTTAGAGTACAAATGAGTTCTTGAGACACCAAAGATGCTCCCCATAAGCTTCCCCCTTCAAGAAAACTAAAAGAACTCCAAGAAGCCTAAATAATGCCATTGTCTCAGCCAAGCATGTTCCATGGTGCTAGGGAGAGTTTTAAATTTTTACTAAGGCCATCCTTGAGTCATATTTGATGAATGAAATTTAAGGGAGGCCTTGGAAAAAAAATTAAAACTCATACAAAGTGATTTGGTGTCTTAGGTTCCATATTATGACCTAAAGAAGTAACATGATACTAGGCCTTTTGTTTTAATGATGTGATGACTCCAAGAGGCTTAAAAGGAGTCAAGAATCATATTTGAAAGGAAAGAATGAGGCCTAAAAGTCAATTGAGGGGTGTTGCTTCATTAGGTGCCAATATGGACCATAATGGGAGTTATAAAGCCACTTAGTGTTTAAGCAAGTTACATGGCCCTAGAAATCATTTTGTGAACCTAATTGGCTCCCATATATTGTATTTAGGCCAAGAGAAACCATCTCCACCAAATTTTGGCTGTGTGGCCGAAAGAGGAGGCTTGAATCCTAAAGGAAAAGTGTGTGTTTGTATACAAGGTAGCTCTTTCTACCTTCTCTCATGCATGAATGTGTGTTTAGCTTGTTTTAGAATGTGTGTATGTGTATTTTCAAGCTTTGAAAAGTATGCGAACATGCCTTTATATGCCATGATGCTTGATGCCATGTTATATTTTCAAATGATTACATGATGTTTGTGTAAGTTTGCTTAAGTGTGAAGAGGCCAAGAACTCTTCACCATGGTGAGGATGAACCAAGAACCTTGAGCTTGGTTGAGACAAAGCAAAGGGTCTCCCAAAAGCAAAGTAGGCTTCCAAGAGTATGGTTGAGTCCAAAGCTCTTAATGAATGGGTGAGGCAAGTCCAAAATCCATGAGGAGAAGTGTGAGGCCAATCTAAGGTTGAGCTCTTGGATGTCTTGTATGATTGATTCACATGTCAAGTTTGCTTTCAAAATGTCCATGACTTCTTTTTCTCCATACATGCATTTATAAAACTTTCTTTACACATATTATGTATGATTGAATAGGAGATGAGCTATTGGGATTCTTTGAATCTCATCCCCCCTCTCCAATGATCTAACATGCTAGGTGAACTAAGTGGATATGCTAATGGTAGCCAACAACACTAAAGGAAGGAGATTGACAAACTTATGCCTTGGTTTTAGCTATTTTGGAACTATATTTATGTATCTTAATGTATATGATGTGTATATGTATAATGAACCTTAAGCCATATGTAAATATACTATTATGTAATGTTTAGAGCCATGGATATGATGTATGAGCTTTAGAATACAATTTTGAGTTTTGAATGTCCAATTATGCATTATGAAAGTATGATGGAAATATATATAAGTGTGGGTTGAATGGCCAAAATGAGATCCATGAGGTTTGAGACCATTTAGGCAGATCGCACAAGTCTCAAATAAGCTTCTAAACTTGCCCAAAAGGTGCCAAGACTAAGAGAAATCCATTTGGCAACTTTGGTACCCAATATGGAGCCAAAATTGACCATAATGGAACCCTATGTCACTTTTTAGCCAAATGAGTTAGTCTTGCTCTGAAATTTGGCATGCAATTAGGTCTTATTGAGATATTTTTGGGAAGTTAAAGAACATAATTTTTTGAGATCTAGAGAATATTTGATTAATTTTTAAAATTGGGATTTTTTATGGATTCTGGTATGTGCACTGTTCATATTGGCAGTTTTATATTTTGTGTCACTCGATAGCCAAATGGTGTCTAATGCTTGTGAAATTTTATATGTATAAATTAGAAGTCATAAGCTTTCTGTTTCCACCGAGATCACCTCATTTGGAGAGCAGAGAGTTATGCATTTTTGAAGTTGACTGTCAGTAGCAGTGGCGCCCCAGGAGTTTAGTTACTATTCCATAAAATTATAATGGCTAAATGTATCTTTTTCATCCTGAAATTATTTTTATCATCAATTTAACATTTGTAGATTTCTGGAATGACCAAATTTGTGTCATTTAGATTTTTATAGAATTAGTTATGAATTTTAGAAGTTTGTATCAGTAATCTGAATAACAACCCAGGCAGCCAGCGACCTTAGTAGCTTTTCGAATATGAAATGTCCTCCATGATAAATGTTGTGGTGTGGGCATATTTTTAGTGTGAATTAGACATATTAAGATTTGCAGAATGATCAAGAACACATATTTTTTATTTTTTTAGATTTAGTTATAATTTTTCAAAATTTGCCCAGAAAGGAGGCCAATTATGGCTAAAATTAAACTCCCATTTTTCATGCCCCATTTCGGTTTCCATGGGTTGTAGGTATGTTTTTGGGATGTAAATGAGTTGTAATGATGTAATTAAATATGAGGATGCATAGCACGAGCTTACACGGTCCATGTGACACTGAAATGAATTTTTAGATACGACGCAATGCAAAAATAATCATTATTTCTTTGGCTTTTCCATGGAAAACCACTATAATTCATGATATTATGCCATTTAGATGTATGAGATGAGCTAGAAATTATGGTGTTACAACATGTACTGTTCACTATTTATCTCTGCATTCTTTCTTACTAGCTCATCCTATGGTTACCATTCACATTTCTTTCTTTCATAAGCCTCACATCTCAATTATTTACTAGGATTATAACTCCTTTGAGGAGTTTTTGTAACACCATATATTTCTAGTTTATTGCATGATATTCATATGCTTCATATTCTCAAGTTCATGGAAGAAGTAGGAAAAGTCTATTAAAATAATGTATTTAATTACGTTGCGTCGTGTATAAAAATTTCATTCGGTGTCACATGGACCGTGTGAGCTCATATTATATATTCTCATATTTAATTACATCAATACAAGTCATTTGGATCATAAAATGTAACCCACATCTCAAAAATCATAAAGGAGGGCTCAAAATAATTAAGTGTATTTCGACCAGAATTGGCCCTTTTTCTGACCAAACTTTGGAAAATCATAACTAATTTTAGAAAAATAAAAAGTATATATCCTTGGCTATTTTGGAAAGATACAGATGTCTACTTTTTATTGATAAGACCATTCACTATTTCTTGAAGCTCAATCTCTCCCCCAGATGAACCATATAGCCAAGAAAAACCATGAACCAGAATAGAAGAGCTTGCCCCACCCATGAGTAAATATTTCGTACCCGATATTGTAATAATCGTTGATCAGCAAGAAGAATATAAGGCTCTTTCTTTATGAGTATTGTAATTGGAATAGTCTTATTACTCTTAAAAAATGGATTTCTACTCTTTCAAAAAGTAATCCAAGATTTTTCCTATTCCTATATAATTTTTATGTATGTGAATATGAATCTATCTTTCTTTTCTCTGTAACAAATCTTCTTATTTACGATTAACATCTACCGCTAAGTTATATCCCTTTCCTTGCCCCCATCGAGAAATAGAACTGACTAATCCTAAGGCAAAAGGTTGAGAAACTCAACGCCACTATTCTTGAACAACTTGGAAGATCTCTTTCCTATTTTTCCTAAAAATATGCCCAGACCATAACATCTATCACAGAGGGTGTTTGATATCCAAAAAGGTCCAGAGGTCAAATTGTCTCCTGATGTTGTCACAGATTCTGCAGCAAACTTTGAAAATGTCCAATTAATTCTAAAAAAATCCAATCCATGCAAATGATACCAATCTAGAAAGCTGTGAATGTTAGCTAGAGGGAAAAAATATTTCCAGACCAGTTCAGGTAGCCCAGACTTCAGAAGTCAATGGAATAGTAACTCAGGTCAGTTGAATTCCCTGATACTAGATAGAATCTTCAAAAATTCATATCTCCCTCTTTAGACATCTAAATGGGTGATTCTAGTTGGTACAAGTCACTATGAATGCCTAGTTTCTTTGTATAAAATTTCATGGCACTTGGACATTAGTTAGGCCTTGTGTGACAGATTTCATTTTTAGACCAAATAAATAGTGCAGCAGACCAAAACCAGAAAAATTGCCAACTTTTAAAATTCATCAAATATTTTGTAAACCTAAAAAAATTTTGGTCTTTAGCTTCCCAAAAGCTCTCAACAAGCTCTAAATTTTTGCCAAATCTCAAATCAAGAAGAGCTCATTTGGTGAAAAAGTGATATAGGGTCCCATTATGGTCATTTTTGGCTCCATATAAGGTACCAAAGTGACCAAATGGTTTTCCCTTAGCCTTGGCACCTTTTGGGAAAGTCTAAAAGCACATTTAGGACTTGTGTGAATTGCCCAAATGGTCCTAAACCTCATGCATCTCATTTTGGCCTTTTCATCCACACTTATGCATATTTCCATAAAGCCATTTATGAAGCTATAATGCCACAACATACTCAATTTACATTCCATCATTCACATAACACATTCTTTAATTGCTACATCATATAATATCATAATTACATGTGTCTCAAGGGTCATAGACTATTTACAATAATAATATACATCATGAAGCATCATTATGGTTCTAGAAAGGTAAAAGCTAGACATATTGATGTCAATCTTCTTTCTTCAAGGTGGTTCGCTCTCATTACCATATCTACTTGGTCCACCTAGCATGTGAGATCATTGGAAATAAGGGAATGAGATTCAAAGAATTCAAATAGCTCATCTCCCATTCAATCATACATAATATATGCAAAGTAAGCCTTAAAAATGCATGCGTGAATAAAATGGAAGTCATAAACATTCAAGAAGCAAGCTTGGCATGTGAATAAGTCATACAAGACATTCAAGAGCTCACCAAGTGTTTGGATTAGCCTCACACTTTTCCTCATAGATTTTGGACTTGTCTCACCCATTCTTTAAGAGCTTTAGACTCAACCATACTCTTGGGAGCCCACTTTGCTTTTGGGAGACTCTTTGCTATATCTCAACCAATCTTAAGGGTTCTTGGCTCATCCTTATCATGGTTGAGAGTTCTTGGCCTCTCTATGCTCAAGCAAATTCAAACAAACATCATACATTCATTTGAAAGCATAATATGTCATCATGAATCATAGCATATAAAATCATGCCAGCATACTTTTCATGGCTTAAAAATACATATACACACATTCTAAGACAAGTTAAACACACATCCATGCATGAGAGAAGGTGGAGAGAGTTACCTTGCACACAATTACATGCTTTTTCTTTGGAATTAAAGCCTCCTCTTTCAGCCATACACACATAAAAGTGTGAAGAAGGTTTCTCTTAGCCTAAACACAATTTATGGAAGCCAATTAGGTTCATGAAACAAATTCTAAGGCCATACAACTTGCTTAGACACTAGCTTATTCTATAAACCCCATTATGGTCCATAAAAGCACCTAATAAAGCAACACCCCTCAAATAATTTCTAGGCTCAATTCTTTCCTTTCAAATATGATTCTTGACTCCTTTTAAGCCTCTTGGAGTTATCACACAATTAAAACAAAGAGCCTAACAATATGTTGCTTCTCTAGGTCATAATAATGAACCTAAAGCACCAAATCACTTTCTATGTGTTCTAAATTTTTTCCAAGGCTTCCCCTCATTTTTATTCATCATATATGACTAAAAAATGGGCTTATAAAAATTTAAAACTCTCCCTAACTATAAAATCTCATCTTGGCTGAGACCATAGGCTTCCTTGGCCTCCATGGAGATTTCTTTATTTTCTTGAAGGAAGGAGCATGTAGGGAGCATCTTAGGGATCTCAAGAACTCATTTAAACTCTTAATTAAACTTAGGAATCATCACTCAAGGTCAGATTTTTTAAGGTGCACACAAAACTCTAGAATTTGCATCTTCAAATCTAATAGTTTTTTGTTATTTTCTTTGCATATTCTTGTTTGTCTCCCTCAAATACCTAAGATTCATACTTGGCTGGGCTTGAAAGTCAGATCTTCCTATGGCTCCTAAGGTTAGGTGAAATGGAGAAGAAGGGTGGGTGAAGATATCAACTATAAGATGAAATTTTACCTAGTTTCCTTACTTATTTTGGCTTGAATCTTGCTTTCTCCAAGCTCCTCCCTTCAAATCCGAAATTTCCCTTGAATTAGATTTATAAACTCCATTTTAATTAAAGGAAACAAAGGAGAAGGGAGGAGAAGAGCTGTGGATGAAGAAAAGCATGAAAAATCACCCTAGAAACATACCTTAACATTGGATTTTCTTCTCTTTTTCTTCCTCCTTTGGTGTGCCTCTCTCCTAGGGTTTTGCTTCTGGTTTGGGGCTGAATAATCTGAAGTTAAATAGGGGAGAGTGTGAGGCGCCACCTATATATAGGTGTAGGAAAGTGACTTTTTCAAAAATTCTAATTTTGCCCTTCGTTCTTTGCATTTTCGTTTCTCCTTCGTTTAGCTCCTTGTTGAGAACCTTCTTTTCCATTATAAAATTTAGGTTCAAATTAAATAAATTCTTTTGAAATCAGTCAAATTAGAGCTAAAATTTTTCAGAACAGATCTATCAAAATTTGGGTGCACCAATGTTGGAAAATGTCCACCGGAGGGGATTTAACTGTCCCAGCACTTACTATGATTTTCAGGGCCTCTGAGAACCTCGGAGAACTCAAAAATTTCATTTAAAAAGCCCTTCTATGTGAATTCCAAAATTTGTTCAAAATTACAAAAATACCATTATGTTTCGTAGGTTTTCTGTCAAAATTTGTTTCTTTATTCTAGCTTCATTTTTCCTTTTGTCTGAGGCTAGGATTCACATTTTTAGGAGTTTAGAATGTTACTCAAATTTTTTAGGACCTTAACTAACTCATTTCAGAGGACTTGCTTTGAAAATGTGCCTGTTTCCATCGTTTAACAAAAACCGAACATTATAGTTTCTACTTTCATTGATCCTAATTTCTCTGTGTACTACTACATCTGTCTCTATAGGCCGGGACTTTCTCTCACTTTCTTTGCTCACTTATAATGGCACTTTATAGTCTTTTATTTCAACATTGATAGGCCTAACATATGTATCTCATACTGGCATCAAAGAGTTATTACCTTTAGTGGGATGCTAGCTATACTCATAGTTTCAATCACTGGAGACATATTGTACCACTTACCTCATGTAAAAATTGCACCCAACCCTTTTCTGAATACATAGGCTAGCATGTAGGGATCTCTCTATCCCTTGGTCAAGGCAAATATCTGTTAGGTAGTGGTTCATCTGGCTCTAATTCTGGAAAGCTAATTTCTTGCTTTCTGCATCCCATATACTATGCTCATCTATCAAGAGAGCTAATCAGTGGTCTAACTATTTAAGTAAAGCCTTTATATCTCTATGGCAATAGTCTACTAGACTCAAGAAGTCTCTAGTCTCTGAGACGAAAGCTAACTGAAACTGTACTGGTCTTTGAGACTAATTGTTCTATAAAACTATCTCAGACTATCATCTCACCAGAGAACTATCATGTTGTGGCTAGGGCTCTCTATAAGTCTGTGGAGTCTACTATGACCTTTGGGTCTACTGTGACCTCTTAGAGCCTTGCTAAGGTTTGCTACAACCTGCTATAATACACTAGGATCTACTGCGATACATCTCTGAGAGATGTCAAAGCCTAAGATTACTGTATCTAACAGTAAAATACATACTCACTAAGTCTAGTAACCATTGCTCATAATAGTTGAGGCTAAACTCAGAGGTACATCATGCTCTTCGTGCGAAGTGGGTTCTGTGTCATTTGATTCTCTATGATCCCATCATACTGATACTAAGGAGCATTTTAATTTTCACTCATCGCTTCTTATGGGATCCTTAGATTCCCACTTCAATCCCTTTTTACTTGGGCTTTCTTTTTTTATTCTGACTATACTGATTATGCAAACATTATGCTTTTAAGTGCTTTGGCACTAGGGCATCTCACACTCTGAGTGTGGTTAACATGTTTAGCAGGAGAGAGACTATTCATTGGTCCCTATTCATTTCATTTACATATACTATAAGGGACTCATGCTATGTATACTGAATCTGGACATTCTCTACTAGAGATTCCTCTCTGTATACTTTTCTTACTGTTTTAGTATTCTTGGAATCCTTTTTATCTCTCTCTTTTGATTTATCTTATTATCTAGCAACTAAGATACCCTTTGACTAAATATCATGTTAGAAGGGCATCTATGCCAAAGACAAGTGTGTTTTCTTAAGTATTCAAGTACATTAACTAAATATCTATTCTTAATCTAGTATGTCCTTGGCTTAAACACTGTCATATTTTCTTTTTCTACCTTTCTTATCCTCTTACTTAGGTAAAAGGATATTCTACTACTAGCTATTTCTATTGCCAGTTTAGGTTTCTTTACGCTCAAGAGCACCTGTATTTTCCCAGAGTTCCTCTACTTATTCACTTTCTATAACATCAAGAGGGTCTACTTTTCTCTCATACTCTTACTTTGTTCTTAGCTATACTATCCCTTGGTAAGAAGAATTCTATTCCATAAAATCTCAGGAATTACATTTTATGGCACTCTCGCCTTACACTCTTTCTCTACAAAATATAAGACTTGCTTTTTTAGGTGGTCTTTAGCTCCTTCAAGCTTCTTTGAGGGTACTAAGGTACTAACTGTTTGTTTCAGCTCATTTCTACATTCAGATAAGAGTTAGGCTTTCTCTCTATTTAATCTCTTCATCCTCATCCTCAGGAGTACAGTATACGAATTTTAGGATTTTACTAACCTAATTCAGGACACGTACTCTCAATGTCCGGATTCTACCTTACTGAAACTTATACTCTACTGGGTGCTCTAATCACTTATGTGCCTTAATCCTATACTATTCTCATCTTAGGGAGCTCATCTAACTAATTATCGAATCCTTGTCTATTTACTTTTCTGTGCTTAATCTACTCATTTAGTTATTACTAAAGTGAGGGCATCTCTTCTATGGCTATTTTCTCAGTTCTTCTTCGCTTCCCTTATCATTATACTTTATGACTCAGGGGTCTATCTAGGAGAATTTACCAACCACTATTGGGTGGTTTCCCTAGCTCAGGATGTCTCATCCTTCCTTTCTTGACCCAGGGATGACTTCCATTGAACCTTTCATTCACATATTTTACCTAGAACAATACTACTGGTCATTTTCTTTAGGCTTTAACTTATGCTCAGCCTGGACTATTTATCTTATTAGAACTGTAGCTTACAATAACTTAATGTTTTTTATATTATCCTAATTCTCATATGGGCCTCTATCACTATGCTACTCATACTTACTTCTAGGTGCCATCGATGAGGTACACCTTTCTAAGCCACTCACTATGTGCCTTACTACTAATAGCCTTATCTTATGTAAATTTCAAGGCTATGTTAACATCCTATTAACAGGTCTAGGATCTCGTCAACGAGATCTTATATATTGCAATGCAAGAATCAAGACCCTATCAATAAGGTTTTTTTAACCGTGTCTACATGGTCTTAACTCATCATACTAGCCCGTTACAGTATTCATAGGGTTAACATTCTAGGTTGGAGTCAACGCCTTATAGGCAGATCTCAACAACCTTATCATCCCCATGTCTAACCTACTTTGGGTTGAGCTCTTTCCTCAGTCTCAACTACTAAGCCCACAGATCTCTTACTAACCTTCTGTGATTATTCATTACTCTCTTTCTCTACTTATACTAGGGGCTCCCGCTTCCTATGGGTCATTTGACCCCTTATTAGTTCATTTCTCAAGTTAGCCTAAATATGACCAACAAGGCCTTTTATACTACCATTTGCCGCAGCTAACATATCATTCGCTACAACTAATTAGCCTTGGGTTCACCTTAGTTTTCCTGTCAAGTATTGGTTGCCGCTAACGACCTCTGATTGACTTGCTTTTTCAGGGATTGAATTTTCATCTTTAGCTACCAATGTGAGCCTTATTGTCTGTATACCCAGCTTATCATCAAGCTAGAGAGTTTTACCTCTTATTTCATTCATGAATAACTAACTATCACCTTCGAGCTGTCAGGGCTCTAAAGGGTGTAGCTCATAACTCAAACTACTGGCTAAGGGAATGAACTTTGTAGGCTCTAATACCTATCTAGAAATTTGGGTGTTGTGGCTAGGAGATAACTCTCTTTCTTATTCCCTTCTAAACTGGTCCTGTGTAGCCATAGTCTCATCTCATATTGCGCTGCATCATTACTTGTCTCTGCATTAAGCAAGACATCTCGGAATGGCTTGAATATGACTACCAGGGAGAATTAGGTCTCACATACTCTCTCTAGCAAGTCTCTTCCAATCAATGAGATTATTTCTTATTGTTTATATCTAGGGCTTGCCATTGATCTTGGCGAGCCATCACATCTCATCAAGCTCTAGCCATTGGATCCTTTAACTTTGCATAAGCTTAGCTCTGCTTAAGCTACTCTAGAGGCTACTCTTTTCCAGTGTCCACTAACTACTTCAAGACCATTCTATAACTTACTTATCATAAATAAAGCCACAAACTATTTTCACATGCCCAACATGTCTATCTAAAGCTCTACCTATGTCTTCAAGCCTTTACATAACCCTATTACCACATCTTCAAGCCAAATCCAATATGAGAGAGCCTGAAACTTTGCTCTAATACCAAAAAATGTAACACCATAAATTCTTAGATCATTTCATGCTATTCTCATGCCTAAAGTCATATCATTCACATAAGAGGCAAGAAAATGGCATTAAATAATGCATTTTTTAGCTTTACGTCACATATAAAATTTTCATTCGATGTCCCATCGGCCATGTAAGCTCATGTATCATATTCTCATATTTAATTACATGGATACAACTCATTTCCATCACCAACCGTGTCTTACAACTCATGAAAACCAAAGGGAAGCATAAAACACATATATGCATGTTCGCTCAGAATTTTCTCACTTCTGTCACAAATTTTGACAAATCATAACTAATTCTAGAAAAATCAAAATCATGAATTTTTATCCATTTTGGAAAGCTACACATGTTTACTTTATGTTAAAAATATGTCCAGGCCATGAAACACAACACAATAGATGTTTCCAGAGGTGTAGCTGTCCACTGGTACTATCACAAGTTTCTATAGCAAACTTTAAAAATGTCCATTTAATTCCACAAAACTCCAATCCATGAAAATGATACCAATATGGAACGCTATGTTAGCTAGAGGAAAAAAATAACTTTAGACCAATTTAGGAACCTTCAGGCCTCGAAACCCAATCAAATAATACTTGAGGTTAGTTGGGATGCCTGATACAGGATAGAATTTTTAAAAATTCATATCTCCCACTCTAAACCTCCAAATGAGGTGCTTCTAGTTGGCACAAGTCACTGGGTATGTCTAGTTTCTTCATATAAAATTTTTTGGGAGTTGGATATCATTTAAACCTTGTGTGACAGAAATCATTTTCGGACTAAGTGAACAGTACATCAGACCAAAACTAGAATTTTTTCCAACTTTGAAAATTTATCAAATATTTTTTAGACCTCTAAAAATTATGTTCTTTAGCTTCTCAAAAAGCTCTCAACAAGATCGATATGCATGCCAAATCTCAAATCAAGAAGAGCTCATTTGGATAAAAAGTGGTACAGGGTTCTAAAATGGTTAATTCTTGGTCTATATAAGATACCAAAATGTCCAAATGGCTTTCCTTAGGGTTTGACACCTCTTGGGCAAGTCTAAAAGCATAAATAGGACTTGTATGAACTGTTTGAATGGTTCTAAACCTCATGTATCTCAATTTGACCATTCCACTTCCATTTGTACACAATTGCATAATGCCATTCAAGAAGCTAGTTTGCCATAATGCACTCATTTTATATTCTAATAGTCACATAACATAATCTCTCATTTATCATGACATATTATCATAATTAGACATGCTCATATCATCATAGGACATATACAACTATGGATTACATCAATTGCCATCCATAAGGCCTTAAAGTAATAAAATCTATCTATTTTGATGTCAAGCTCTCATCTCTCATGTGATTGACTTTCATTTCCTTGATCACTTAGTCCACCTAATATGTTAGATCATTGGAGAGGAGGGGATGAGATTTAAAAAATCCTAATAGCTCATCTCCCATTCAATCATGTATAAAAAATGCAAAATAAGTCTTACAAATGCATGCATAGGAATATTGTCATGTGTAAACATTCAAAAAGCATTTTCAACATTTGAGCAAGTCATACATGGCATGCAAAGGCTTGCCAAGCAAGTGGATTATCCTTATCTAATTACTTGTTGATTTTGGACTTGCCTCACCCATTTTTTAAGAGGTTCTTGGACTCAACCTTGCTCTTGGGAGTCAACTTCACTTTTGGGAGACTCTTTACTTTGTCTCAACCAATCTTAAGAGTTTTTGGCTCATCCTCACCAAGGCTAAGGGTTCTTGGCCTTATCATGCTTAAGCAAACCAAATCAAACATCATTTAAAAACATAATGCATCATCATGGTACCATGGAGTAAGAACTCATGCTAAGACATTTTTCATGACTTGAAATATACATACACGCATTCAAAGACAAGTAAAGAAAGTAATCATGCATGAGAAAAGGTAGAGAGAGTTACCTTAGATGCAAACTGTAATGACCCTAACTTCTAGTAATCATAATTAAGATTAAGTACGTGATTACTAACTATAAAATTTCAATTAGGGTTGAAAGTCATTACAACTAATTATATTCGAAAAACGTTAGGAAATTTGAACCCTAATGTTATTAGGGTCATTAATTAGGCAACCACAATTATTCAAAAGTACAAGTGAATTTAATCATTAATAAGGAGCCTTTGATTCTCCCATCCATTAATTCCAACTTATAAAAACGTCTTACAAGTGTTTCTAAATCATTCCTTAGTATTACCATAAAAGAAATTAGAGTTTCTAAGTAAATATGAGAAATTGAGCACCTTCGCCGCGACTAAATCCCCTTTTGCCGCGGCCAATTACTCTCGGATTCAAGTCCTTACACCTCTATAAATTTCATGCATTTTGCCGTGGCCAAATACCCTCTGGAACACCCCCAAACTTGCTTCCCAGGCTTAGCTGCAGTCAACATCACTATTCGCCGCGACCAATTTCTCTCTGTTTTCTTCCCTAGCAGGTTTGCCACATTTGGCCGAGGCTAATTAATTGTTGGCCGCGGCCAATTCTTCTCTGTTTCTATTTAGCCTAGGCCAATTAAATGTTGGCCACGGCCAATTCCCTTCTGTTCCTATAACTCCCAAAATTTCATCTCATGCTCTCCAATTCCCCCTCTAGCAACCCTCTAGGCCACTTTAACTTAGTTTGTGAAGATTTAATGTCTTTCTTTCACCTAATCTACTTAACACATCTATCATTACACATTTAAAATTCAAATATGGATCCTTAATCCTCTAACTACTATAAACTAGTGAGTTCATAGATTAATGACAGCAAATGTATTATGGTCACAAGGTGCATGGGGTCAATGCTTAATGTTCATAAAAATCAAATCACTTATTTATTATTAGCCAATTACAATCATAATGTTCAATTCCATGATAATCAAATTACATATACAATCCCTATACTTGACAACTCATGATGCAATGCAACAATGATACAGAACTAACAATTTAGTTACAATACATTTTGTCAAAGCTCCTAAGCCTATGTGCTACCAAACCATTTAATGATCTTCTATTAATTTTCTCCTTGCCACTAAGAGGTCTGGTCCCTGAAAATGTTAGCCCATAACGGGCTGAGATATACAATCTCAGTAACAAAAGGCAATTTCCATATATATGTACAAGTCAATCAATTCAATGCAATTTCATGTCATCAATACCAGAATCATCAATTCAATTCGCAAATGAACTAGTTGAGCTACCAATGACTACTATCCTATACCAGCAATCATACACAACATGTTAATGGCCAATAACACCGGGAGAGGTCCGTCCATGGCACCTACTCTATAATGAGCACAACCAGGGCTCAGTGCATCTGGGGTTTGATCACAAACCGGTGCTCGATCGAAGCACATGCACGGGTGGCAGCCGCACCACAGCTCCACCATGGACTCACAAGGTCCAATTACAATAACAATCAAGTAGTCAACCAGACATTTAGCATTTCAAAATCAAGCATGTATAACAAATAGCAGATTAACATGAGCATATACATGGAATTAGAAAAATAACCCCAGTTACCTCAATGAAGCCAATTACTCTTCCCCTAGCTACCA
Source organism: Erythrophleum fordii (assembly GCA_032878935.1). NCBI lineage: Eukaryota > Viridiplantae > Streptophyta > Magnoliopsida > Fabales > Fabaceae > Erythrophleum > Erythrophleum fordii. Next base: position 15,242,864 of record JAVQMF010000053.1, read on the forward strand.
TAATAATCCAAATGCATACCAAGCCTATAACAAGCATAATTATCATCATTTCTAATCACAATCAAATATCCAAAGAGTTGAACTACTAATGATAGACTAGAGGTTACTCACCTAATTACTAAGGGATTTAATTTCGGATTCCAACTTTCCCACACCAGAAATTGCCATAGTTCACTCCAATTTTTGGGTAATTTCACATGAAACCAAAGCCCATATCATAGGTCAACTATAGGGGTCTCAAACTAACAGAAAATGCATCAAAATGGGAAGAAGATACTCGCTTAATAACACCCATAGCCTCACCTCTGAAAATCCACTATGGAAGCACCAAAATTCGCATTTCAATCATCAAGCCTTGAAAATTCAGTTTTCCACCATTATCTCCTTGTAATCTCACATAATAACAGAACCCATTATGATAATACATCCTTAAGGGCATTTTCCAGCAAAGTGATTCACAAAATGGAAGGGAAAAGCTTACCTAATCCTCCCTCTAACCTCCAAGTCCGAAAATCTTACAAGGAATCACCTAACACCAAATTTCAGATTTGAGAAGAAGATGAAAATGCTCAAACCCAGAAATTAATCAGACCAAAATGAAGAGGAGGATGAGAAGGTCAAGTTATATATAACTCACCTTGGCTAAATCATCCTCTAGGAGTCAAAAATAGAGCTTCCATGTTGGTAGAACCCTAGCCTCCCTTGAACCTCCGAATTTCCTCTCTTGAGTTTCAGCAAAATGAGGAAGAGGCTGAACAGTTAGGGTTTTAGTTGGGTCTAAGATGGGTCTAAGATGGGTCATGGGTTGCTCCAAGGTCCAACTCCAAATGGGCTTCAGATTTTTGCTTTGTTAGGCCTGCTCTTATGTATTGGGCTGCTAAATTTTAATCAAGTTTGGGCCAAGTTTGAAGAGCTCAAGGATTTGGGTTTGCACAAGAGTTATTAGGCCACTTATAGGAGCCTATGCAAGGTGGATCTTGGGCTTCTATCATATGGAATTAGATTGGGTCTGCACCTAACTCATTGGGCCTCCATTAGCCTCTTCTTATGATTTCTTAATTTGGGCCTAGATGAAGTTTCTATCCTAATTAATTCTCAAACCCATATTAATAATTCATCTCTCTAAGATCTCCATTCACTTAACTTGCCCAATCATCCCATATTAATTATTCCTAATTAATCTGAATCCAAGATTAACACTTTAATTAATTTTTGGGGTGTTACATTCTCCCCTCCTTTTAAAAATTTTGTCCTCAAAATTAGTTATACCTTATCCAATTGATGTTGGACAATTCATCCTCATAACCTCCTCCTTGATAGCTCAGATAGTCTTACCAGAGACTAGTCCCCTCTTACTACTTTCCTGGGGAGGACGTTCTTGTCATGTTACCACTCCACTTGATAATCACCATTCTATTTCCTCTAGTTAACCTACGTCAAATGACATACCAACCCGAATATTCCATATTCTTTCTTTGTCCATAACTAAAGAGATCCTGACCAAGCCACACTTAATCATCTTATCGCAAGCTCTTGATACCTAGCTCAATTACATTCTAATTTGCTTTCCCTTCATAGCTTTTTATTTAATTCTGTTTTATATTTTCCTCCCCTCTTTTTTTTTCTCTTCTTTCTCTCCTCTCTCATTTTTTTTATTGTCGTTCTAATAGCCAATTATTACATGTTCATGTTAATTTCCTTTCCTGCTTAACTTCCAATCCGTTTGAGGGATAACTCCTAGATACTTTAGTTTAACTCTCCCTAATAGTTGATACCAAGAACTATAAGGGATTCCACTTAGTCAATTGTTTTAGTATCTATTCCACTAATAGCAACATAGGTAAGTGACTTTATTTCATAATGAAGTTCCATTTGTCCTTCACTTAGACTACCCTTACATTTCTTTAGTCTAACCTTCTTAACTAAAATGGGTTTTGCCTTTTACAGGTTCATCTAGTTTAAGTTTTCAAGTCTTACATTCAACTATCTCATAAATTATTGCACACATTATCCTCATTTATTGTCCATTAGTAGACAGTTCATTATTTCTATTAGACGTATAGAATCCCCTTTCATTTCCAATTAGTGCCTAAGATTACTCCTTCTCATTTGTTGAGATTCCTGAGGGTGAAAACTAATGTAAAGTTTGATCTCACAACTAATCTATTGAAGGTACCCAAACACTATAGGTTCACCTTCCACATAATTGAAATCAAACATGATTCTGTCAGGTGAAAATAAACATGATATTCCAGGTCTAGATTATATTTTCTAATAAGACCTGATCTCAAGGGGTGAGAATACCTTGTCCAGAGCATCGAGATAATCCTTCACGACTTAGGAATGAGTTTCTTTAAATCTTACAAGTCGTAATTTCAGTGAGTGGTTTATTAGAGAACGTAATTTCCATCACTTGCCCACAACATTAAGAATTTTCTTTTTGGCTCCTGATGATGGTTAATTATAGACAACCTGATCATTTTCCCTCAGGGGTAACCAACATAGGAAAATCCTTAATAGATCTCTTCCCTCTCTCTCTTTTTCTTGTTTTTTTTTCCTCTCTTTTTTTTTTTTGCACTTGCAAAGGCATTACCACAATTACATACATGTGACTTTAAAGATTACCATGATCAATAGATCCCAATGTCTCATTTTAATACTCAGTTACTACAAGCTTTAGTAGTCAAGTTAATGGCATCTACACTTGTTTGAAATCAACTGGACATCTGCTTGGTTTTTATGCCATTATATAGTCCCAAAGGACTGCGCTTTCATATCTTCTACCCCCAACTAAGATATTTTCATACCAGTATAGTTATTCTTCAATTAGCATACTTTTTACCCTTTTTTTTAATTTCCTCTAGTTTGGAAATTCATAATAATTCCACAAAGAGGAATGAAATAATATCTTGTCAACGAGGTTTAAGATCCTATCAACAAGATCTTGTACTCATTAATGTAAAATCCAAAACCTTGTCAATAGAGTTCTCTGACTGCAAGTACAAGGTCATTTGACCATACATTATAGCATACAATATGAGATGGTATGATAGTTTTCATCCTTACACAATGGCCTATGCCAACCACAACTGACTCTTTCACTCCCTTAAAAGTTTTTAGGCCTCAATTTCATGCCTAACTATTGGGAGTTAAATTAACATAATAAAGAGACTAAGTGAGTCTTTTCATTGTTAAACATTCCCTAATTATCAATAGATCAAGTAGGGATTCCCAGTGAGAGAACTCAAGTATTATTTACCACTAGTGTTTCACCTTTCCTCGTCAATCATTATACTAAGGTTTTATTGTAATAACATAAGTTAATTGCATTGCTACCACCTCTCATTCATTTCCCCGAATTATTATCCTAGATTAGGGAGTTCTCTTTCAAGATTAGGGAGTTTTTCTACCACAGTAATCATTAGTCCATCTTGAATTCCCAATGTTGCCTCTACCCCCTTAATCACGCCACACGTGATACATGATAATAAAATTACTAGTGGTGGAATTAGGGTTTGCCTTTTTAATATTAGCAAACAATGCTTTTCTGTGGCCATACACATGCTCATCACCCCGTGATGACTATATCTTAACCACTTGTACTCACACAGGTACAATTTTATTCTCTTTTTAGGTGGGTCTTTACTATCAAGATCTCCTCTTTACTTTCTAGGAAGAAAGTCTACTTAGCCTAGTTTGATGCCAATTTGGTAGTCGAAATTCATCAAATCATATGATGAGCGACATGCCCCGCATGCCCTTAACACCGAAGTGTCGATAAATGAGCACGTCCCACGTGCCTCTAGCACCAGAGTGCTGTAGAATCTTATCTTACACTCCCCGAATGTATCATGCACATAAAGTGCCTCTAACCACCACCCAAATGCACGTCAACACATAGCATAAGTAAATGAAATTACACAAGAGACAACATGAGCAAGCACCCCATACTGGTGCACCTCACCCTTATCACACTAAAGGGTTGTCTTTCCTCTTGTCATAATCTCTCTCTTTTGCTATAGTATACTAAGGGAGGAGCCTCAAAGCTCTCAAGATTCCTTCCAGAACATCATCTCCCTTAATCTCTTTCTTTAAAGTCACTATGCACATTTAGAAATGGATTTGACAATCTTGAAGGTTTCTTGCTCTCTTTTCTTGTCATCGTTAACTAAAGATGGCTTACTTACTCCAATAGTTTGAATAAAATAATTTGAAATGTTCTTTAGCACTCACCGCCCATATTCATTGGGCCCACATTGTGGTAGCTAGGATCGAGTAATTGTGTTCTTTATTAATCAAGATCAAGAATTAGGCTAGGACCTCTGTACCTATAAAGCTTCAACCTTGGGGACCTTTCAAAGTCTACGTAGTTCTAACTCAGTATAGATTATACATCACTTCATATATTCAATCAATCACACTCATTTATTACACACTAGTTCTATTATCATTTTCCTGATTGCAAGTAAGGTTTACATCTTACCCTTCCGTAAGGTTCTTATAGTAAGTTAAGTGTTTTACTCTGTTTTGTTGCCTCCTAAGTTCTTAACATCACTCTAGATAGCCCTTGAGAAGTTTAGAATTTTGCTTAGGTAAAGAAGTGCTACCCTTGTTGTGATCAGTTGACTACTTCGATAGGCCAGTCAATTGGTCGGCCGTACCCAATTGACTTGCTTAATAAATGGCGGTCAATTGGTCATAAACACTAGTAGTAGCTTTGTTCATCATCCTTATCAGTTACTTGGTCTCATTCATTCAGTCAACTGGTGCCTCATAGTGAGTGACTGGTGCATCTATTGCGTAGCCAGTTGGCAACAAGCCTCAACCAGTTATCTATCTAGACTGAGACCAAGAACCCAATCTCTGAAGGAAAGAAGGGCAAAATTCTAATCTTTTCATTAGCATTAACAACCTTAAGTCTCAAAATTAGCATTACTAAAGTGTTATGAGGTAAAATCTAACTATATTATATTATTCTCCAAGGTATACTTATTGTGATAGGTGATACTCTAAATAAAATTCAAGAAACAGTCAATTCAATCAAGTATTACAAGCCTTATATCATCATTCCTCTATACTTCTTTCCAGCACATAAAGCACATCAATTATATGTTTGCCTAATTAGCTATTCTCATGAGCTAATACCATGCCAAATATGCATCATGATTGCCAAGCTTCTAGTAATAAAATTTAAATTAAAACAGTTGTCCTGAACCATTACTCTAATACCAACTGTAATGACCCTAACTTCTAATAATCATAATTAAGGTTAAGTACGTGATTACTAACAATAAAATTTCAATTAAGGTTGAAAGTCATTACAACTAATTATATTCGAAAAACATTAGGAAATTTGAACCCTAATGTTATTAGGGTCATTAATTAGGCAACCACAATTATTCAAAAGTACAAGTGAATTTAATCATTAATAAGGAGCCTTTGATTCTCCCACCCATTAATTCCAACTCATAAAAACCTCTTACAAGTGTTTCTAAATCATTCCTTAGTATTACCATAAAACAAATTAGAGTTTCTAAGTAAATATGAGAAATTGAGCACCTTCGCCGCGGCTAAATCCCCTTTTGCCGCGGCCAATTACTCTCGGATTCAAGTCTTTATACCTCCATAAATTTCATGCATTTTGCCACAGCCAAATACCCCTTTTGCCGCGGCCAAATACCCTCTGGAATACCCCCAAACTTGCTTCCCAGGCTTAGCCGCGGCCAACATCACTATTCACCGCGGCCAATTTCTCTCTGTTTTCTTCCCTGGTAGGTTCGCCACATTTGGCCGAGGCCAATTAATTGTTGGCCGCGGCCAATTCTTCTCTATTTCTATTTGGCCTAGGCCAATTAAATGTTGGCCGCGGCCAATTCCCTTCTGTTTCTATAACTCCCAAAATTTCATCTCATGCTCTCCAATTCCCCCTCTAGCAACCCTCTAGGCCACTTTAACTTAGTTTGTGAAGATTTAATGTCTTTCTTTCACCTAATCTACTTAACACATCTATCATTACACATTTAAAATTCAAATATGGATCCTTAATCCTCTAGCTACCATAAACTAGTGAGTTCATAGATTAATGACAGCAAATGTATTATGGTCACAAGGTGCATGGGGTCAATGCTTAATGTTCATAAAAATCAAATCACTTATCCATTATTAGCCAATTACAATCATAATGTTCAATTCCATGATAATCAAATTACATATACAATCCCTATACTTGGCAACTCATGATGTAATGCAGCAATGAAACAGAACTAACAATTTAGTTACAATACATTTTGTCAAATCTTCTAAGCCTATGTGCTACTAAATCATTTAATGATCTTCTATTAATTTTCTCCTTGCCACTAAGAGGTTCGGTCCCTGAAAATGTTAGCCTAGAACGGGGTGAGATATACAATCTCAGTAACAAAAGGCAATTTCCATATATATGTACAAGTCAATCAATCCAATGCAATTTCATGTCATCAATACCAGAATCATCAATTCAATTCGCAAATGAACTAGTTGAACTACCAATGACTACTGTCCCATACCAGCAATCATACACAACATGTTAATGGCTAATAACACTGAGAGAGGTCCGTCCACGGCACCTACTCTATAATGAGCACAACCAGGGCTCATTGCATCTGGGGTTTGATCACAACCCGGTGCTCGATCGAAGCACATGCACGGGTGGCAGCCGCACCACAGCTCCACCATGGACTCACAAGGTCCAATTACAATAACAATTGTAACACCATACTTCTAGGACTCAATTCATGCAATTCCCATGCCTCATCTTATTTTTGTTCTATGGAAACAATCTAGTGGCATAGGGAATTATGAATTAAAATGCATTTCTCTACGGGTAAAATTTTTCTTTCGGAGTCCCGTGGGCCATATGAATGCATCTATCACATTCTTATACTTAAATACATGAATATAGCTCATTTCCATCATCAATTTGGTCTACAACTCGCGGAAAGCAAAGGAACACATTAAAATTCATGTTTGCATTTTCGTCCAGAATTTCCTCTTTTCTGTCACAAACTTTGGAAAATCATAACTAAATATAGAAAAATAGAAATCATGTATTCTTTGTCATTCTGGAAAGCTCAGGATGTCTACTTCACACTAAAAATATGTCCAAGTCACAACATTCATCATAAAGGACGTTTGATATCCAAAAAGCTACAGACTCACTGGCTGCCTGGGCTGTGATTCAGGTTACTGATGCAAACTTCTGAAATTCATAACTAATTCTAAAAAAATTGAAATCACACACATTTAGTCATTATGGGAAGCTAAAAATGTTAAATTCACACTAAAAATAATTCCCGAATGAAACAGATATGTTTAGGTATCTGGAACTGATGGAACAGTGATTGAGCTCTGGAGTCGCCACTGTTACTGACAGAAAATTTCAAAAATGCATAACTCTATGCTCAGACCTCCAAATGAGGTGCTCTTGGTGGCCAAAGAAAGCTTATGACCTATAGTTTATGTACATAAAATTTCATAAGCATTGGACACCATTTGGGCATCGAGTGACACGAAAATCAAATCTGCCAGTATGAACAGTGCACATACCAGAAACCATAGAAAATCCCAACTTTGAAAATTCACAAAATATTCCCTAGGTCTCCGAAAATTATGATCTTTAGCTTCCCAGAAAGCTCTCAACAAGACCTAATTGCATGCCAAATTTCAGGGCAAGACTAACTTATTTGGCCAAAAAGTGGCATAGGGTTCCATTATGGTCAATTTTGGCTCCATATTGGGTACCAAAATTGCCAAATGGATTTCCTTTGGTCTTGGCACCTTTTGGGCAAGTTTAAAAGCATGTTTAAGACTTGGGGAAGCTGCCCAAATGGTTCCAAACCATTTGCATCTCATTTTGGCCTTTTCACCCTCACTTATACACATTACACCAAGTTTTTCTCAAGCGTATACATTAGCAATTTATGTTCTAGAGTACATACACCATACTCATTCCTTTATCTATCACATAATATCATTTTTACATTTGTCCAAGGGGTCATAGACCATTTACAATAATAATATACATCATGAAGTCTCATTATGAATCAAAAGACCAAAAATCAAGCATAAGGATGGCAATCTTCTTTCTTCAAGGTAGTTGGCTCCCATTGCCATGTCCACTTGGTCCACCTAGCATATTAGGACATTTAAGAGGAGGGAGTGAGATTCAAGAATCTCAATAGCTCATCTCCCATTCCATCACACATAATATGTGCAAGCAAGTTTCACAATGGCATGCATGGAGAAAGTAGAAATCATAGGCATTTTAAAAGCAACCTTGGCATGTGAATCAATCATACAAGACATTCAAGAGCTCACTAAGTGTTTGGATTGGCCTCACACTTCTCCTCATGGATTTTGGATTTGCCTCACCCATTCTTTGAGCACTTTGGGCTCAACCATACTCTTGGGAGCCCACTTTGCTTTTGGGAGACTCTTTACTTTGTCTCAACCAAGCTCAAGGGTTCTTGGCTCCTCCTCACCCAAGGGAAGAGTTCTTGGCCTCTCCACACTCAAGCAAACTCATACAAACATCATGGATTCATTTAAAACATAACATGGCATCAAGGATCATGACATGTAAAGGCATGCTAGCATACTTTTCAAAGCTTGAAAATACACATACAAGCATTCTAAAACAAGCTAAACACACATCCATGCATGAGAGAAGGTGGAGAGAGCTACCTTGTATACAAACACACACTTTTTCCTTAGCTTTCAAGCCTCCTCTTTTAGCCACACACCCACAAGTTGGTGGAGATAGTTTCACTTGGCCTAGACACAAATTATGGGAGCCAATTAAGTTCATGAAACAATTTCTAGGGCTATGCAACTTGCTTAAACCCTAGATTACTCTACAACCTCCATTATGGTCCATATTGGCATCTAATGAAGCAACACCCCTCAAATGATTTCTAGGCCTCATTCTTTACTCTCAAATATGATTCTTGCCTCCTTTTAAGCCTCTTGGAGTCATCACATCATTAAAACAAAAGGCCTAGCACCATGTTGCTTCTTTAGGTCATATTATGGAACCTAAGGCACCAAATCAATTTCTAGGAGTTCTAAATTTTTTCTAAGGGTTCCTCCCACCTTCTACCATCATAAGAAGTCCCAAACCAAGGCTAAAACAAATTAAAACAGCCCCTAGCCTAATGGTTATGTCTTGGCTGAATTGATGGAGGGAGGAGGAGTCCATGGGCTTTTTGATTTTTCCTTGATGGGAGAGACACTTGGGAGGCTTCCTAGGGGTCTTAGAGACTCAAATAACTCAAATAAACATTTACACATGCAAGAAAATTCATGGATTAAATCAGTTTTTATAAAGTGTCCAAGAGCTCTACACTTTTCTAACTTGATTTTCATTAGCCTTTCTTCCAAGTTCCTTGCATCTACTAACTCCTCATGGTCTAAAACCCACAATTCCTTCTTATTTCTAGACAAAAAGCCTCCCCCCAAGATGGTTCTGTTCTGGCAGAACTCCACACACAAAGGGCAAGAAAAAGGAAGCAACCAAGATAGAAAAATCACCTTGATTCTAAGCTTTTCTCAAGAGCTCTCTTCCTTGCTTCAACCCTCTCCTTGAATTTCGAAATTCCCCCCTCAGTTCTGGGCTCAAAACAGAACCAAACATCTCACTAAATCCATAGGAAGAGAGGAGGAAAGGAGGGGAAGAAGTTTAACAAGGCAAGGAGTAGGAAAAAGTGGCTAAAACTTACACTTTTCAAAGCTTCCTCTTCCTTCCTTGGCCTCCCCTCTTGTGCGCCACTCTCAGCCCTTCTTACTTCTGTTTTAACGTGTGAGAGAGTGGGAGAGGAGATCTGAGCAAAGGAGGGGCGTTTTTATAAGCTAGGGTTTCACTTAAGCAACTTTTACACTTTGCAATTTAGTCCCTCTTCATAGTTTTGTTCGTTTGGGTTCAACTCCGTTTTGAAATCTGTCTTTTCCATCATATTCCTTAGGCTCTTAATCATAATAATTGCCTTTGGAATCACTCAAAAAAGATCTAAAACCATTTCGAACCGTTCGGTCAATTTTCGGTCAACCGACAGCCAAAATCACTCACCGGAGGGGTTTCAACTGTTCTAGGGGTTTCCATAGTATTTAGGGCCTCTGAGAACCCTAGAAAGCTTAAATATTTTGTTTAAAAAGCCCTCCTATGAGTTTTCCAAATTTTTCAAAAATTACAAAAATGCCCCTACTTCCCTCGGTAAATTTTCTGATCTCTTTTGGCTCTAGTTTTTGGGCATCTTAAACTTCAAATCCTCATTTTCTAATATTTAAAATTTTATTATAATTTTAGTTGGCCCCAATTCCTTCTATTTCGAGGACTTCCTTTTATATTTGGCCCATTTCTGACGTTTACAGAGAAACCGAACATTGTGTTTCTCTCATTTACGGAGGGACCGGATGTTACAACAATCAAGTAGTCAATTAGACATTTAGCATTTCAAAATCAAGCATGTATAACAAATAGCAGATTAACATGAGCATATACATGGAATTAGAAAAATAACCCCAGTTACCTCAATGAAGCCAATTACTCTTCCCCTAACTACCATAATAATCCAAATGCATACCAAGCCTATAACAAGCATAATTATCATCATTTCTAATTATAATCAAATATGATAGACTAGAGGTTACTCACCTAATTACCAAGGGATTTAATTTCGGATTCCAACTTTCCCATACCAAAAATTGCCATAGTTCACTCCAATTTCTGGGTAATTTCACATGAAACCAAAGCCCATATCATAGGTCAACTATAGGGGTCTCAAACTAACAAAAAATGCATCAAAATGGGAAGAAGATACTCACTTAATAACACCCATAGCCTCACCTCCGAAAATCCACTATGAAAGCACCAAAATTCGCATTTCAATCATCAAGCCCAGAAAATTCAGTTTTCCACCATTATCTCCTTGTAATCTCACACAATAACAGAACCCATTATGATAATACATCCTTAGGGGCATTTTCCAGTAAAGTGATTCACAAAATGGAAGGAAAAAGCTTACCTAATCCTCCCTCTAACCTCCAAGTCTGAAAATCTTGCAAGGAATCACCCAACACCAAATTTCAGATTTGAGAAGAAGATGAAAATGCTCAAACCCAGAAATTAATCGGACCAAAATGAAGAGGAGGATGAGAGGGTCAAGTTATATATAACTCACCTTGGCTAAATCATCCTCTAGGAGTTAAAAATGGAGCTTCCATGTTGGTAGAACCCTAGCCTCCCTTGAACCTCCGAATTTCCTCTCTTGAGTTTCAGCAAAATGAGGAAGAAGCTGAAGAGTTAGGGTTTTAGTTGGGTCTAAGATGGGTCATGGGTTGCTCCAAGGTCCAACTCCAAATGGGCTTCAAATTTTTACTTTGTTGGGCCAGCTCTTATGTATTGGGCTGCTGAATTTTAATCAAGTTTGGGCCAAGTTTGAAGAGTTCAAGGATTTGGGTTTGCACAAGGGTTATTAGGCCACTCATAGGAGCCTATGCAAGGTGGATCTTGGGCCTCTATCATATGGAATTAGATTGGGTCTGCACCTAACTCATTGGGCCTCCATTAGCCTCTTCTTATGATTTCTTAATTTGGGCCTAGATGAAGTTTCTATCCTAATTAATTCTCAAACCCATATTAATAATTCATCTCTCTAAAATCTCCATTCACTTAACTTGCCCAATCATCCCATATTAATTATTCCTAATTAATCTGAATCCATGATTAACACCTTGATTAATTTTTGGGGTGTTACACAACCACATACTCTTTCTCTTGGATTTCTTCCCCTTCCTCAGCCTCACACACACAAAGGTGTGGGAATGATTTATCTTGGCCTAAACACAATTTATGGAAGCCATTTAGGTTTATGAAATTAATTATAAGGCCACACAACTTGCTTGGACTCTAGTTTAACCTATAAACCCTTTTATAGTTCTAAAAATGCACCTAATGAAGTAACACCCATCAAATAAAAGTCCTTTGTCCCAAATTCCATCGCTGCGACCATCTGGTTTACCGATACTACCAAAAAGTCTCATGCTTACATTACTGTTACTGATGGTTTTATTATCTTGGACCACGAAGACCCTAGTCGTGCTTCTAGTTTCCATTCCCATTATCATATTGATGATAAATTCCTCGCACTTTGCCTAGGCTCCATTCTTTCCTTTCAAATATGATTCTTTACTCTTTTTAAGCCTCTTGGAGTCATCACAAAATTAAAATAAAGAGCCTAACTACATGTTGCTTCTTTAGGTCATATTATGGAACATAAAGCACCATCTCACTTTCTATGGTTTCTAAATTTTTTCCAAGGCTTTCTCTCATATTCATTCATCATATATGACTCAAAAATGGGCTTAGAAAAATTTAAAACTATCCCTAGCTATGCTAACCCCTCTTGGCTGAACCTATGGAGTATTTTGGCCTTCATGGAAGTTTGTTTTCTTGATGGAGGAAGCATATGGGGAGGTTCTTAGGGATCTTAAGAACTCATTTAAACTCTTATTTAGGTATAGGAATTAAGAGATCAAATTAGATTTTGTAAGGAATACTTGAAACCCTAGAAATTACATCTTGAATTTTCATGGTTATTTGTTAATTCTCTTTGTATATTCTTAATCTCATACCCTTTTTCCTAAGAATCGCCCTTGGTTCTGCCTAAAAATTAAGTCCTCCCAGGACTTCTTGAGTGGGGCAAAATGGGTGGAGAAGAGGCGCAAGGGGTAACAACCATAGAAGATGAAATTGCTTTATTTTTCCTTGTTTTCTCACTTGAATCTTGTCTTCTTTAAGCTCCTCTCTTCAAATCCGAAATTTTTCCTTAATTTCTCCCTTAAAACAGATTTATAAACTTTATTATAATCAAAGGAAATAAAGGAGAATAGAGGAGAAGGGGTTTGGAAGGAAGAAAGCATGAAAAACTATCAAAATTCCTTAGCTCCTTAGGAGACTAAATGAATGGGAGAGTGGGGCACCTTTTACATATAGATAGAGGAGAATAGATTTTTCAAAAATTCCCATTTTGCCCTTCGATTTTGGCATTTCTGTTTTTAACTCGTTTTAGCTCCTTTTTGAGAACTGTCTTTTCTATAATGAAATTTAAATTTCCAATTTAGTACAATGCCTTTGTAATCACTCAAATTGGAGCTAAAACTTTTTCGAACGAATCCGTCAAAGTTTGGGTATATCGACTTTAGAAAACATCAATTGGAAGGGATTTAACTGTCCCAAGGCTTTCCATGGCTTTTAGGGCCTTTAAGAACCTTGGAGATCTTAAAACTTTCATTTAAAAAGTCTTCCTGTATGAATTTCAAAATTTGTTCAAAATTACGAAAATGTCATTACGTTTTGTAAGTTTTTCATAAGAAATTGTTTCTTCATTCTAGCTTAATTTTTCTTTTCATCTGAGCCTAGGATTTTCATTTTTAAGAGTCTAGAATACTTCCCAAATTTTTCAAGACCTTAACTAAATCCTTTCAGGGGACTTGCTTTTGTATCCAGTGAATTCCATTCGTTTACAGAGAAACCGTACGTTATCTTTCTCGTATTTTTTTCTCGTTTTTAGAGAATCTAGTGTTATACTAAGAATGGGTGAGACAAAGCCAAAAGTCTTAACAATAAGTGAGGCTAAGTCAAAAGTTTCTAAAAAGTGGGTAAGGCTAATCCAAAATTCTCAAATAATAGGATGAGACTAGACCAAAAGTCCTTAGAACTTGATTTTGATTTTGATATATTTATGTGACCTTGAAAACATGTTTATGTTTGGTTCTTAGAAGCATTTGATGCATACTTGTATTCTTTGACATGATAACATGCCATGTATACTTACTTGAAAGGGTAAATGAGCTATTAAGATTCTTTGAATCTCACTCTCCCCTACTTTATGTCTAGCCATATCTAGGTGAGTCTCATGGAGTAAGGAATGAAAGCCAAGGAGCATGAATGATGATACTTTGATAATATAATTGTAATAATTTAACCTCTTTACCCTTACACAATGGTCCCATAAGCTATCTCAATCCATGGCATGCATAATGGAGCACAATTGTAAGGAAATATATATACTAAGCATGAATAATTACATTATGTAAGGCTTCATTCCTCCATTTTATGCTTGGACCATGTGAACTTGTTAATATTATTTTCTATCCATAACAAATCCTTACAAGTCATGCGCATCACAAAACATCCCAAGAGTCTCAGATTTTAGACCACATTCCACAAAATCAATGTTTTGCTCTCAGGTTCACTTTCTAGATTTGTTATATAAATTTCAAAAATTCATAACTAATTTTAAAAAACTCAAAATCATATATATGATTTCTTTTTGGAAAGCTGTGGATGTTAACTAATAATAAAAAATAGTTCCAAACCAATGCAGTGGCCTTTAACTTATGGAAATTGATGGAACAATAACTCAGATTAAGTTGCATTACTGGTACTATCAAGCAACTTCAAAAATTTATTGCTCCCTATACAGAGCTCTAAATAGGGTAATCTTAGTGGTTATGAAAAGCTTATGATGTCTAGTTTATTTTTATAAAATTTCATGAGTATTGGACTTCATTTGCCCTACATGTGACACAGAGAAGCAAACTAAATAAATGAATAGTAACCATACCATTTCTGCATAATTTGGCAAACTTTGAAAAATCATAATAAATCCTCTAGAGCTCCAAATTGAGTGCTCTTTGACTCTATGAAAAGATCTAGATGAGACCTATTGGTTGGCAAAATTTCATGGAAAAAATCACTTATTTGGTCAGACTTTGGTTTAACACACAAAATAGTCAAATTTGAAGCCCAAATGAGTATCTCAAGGCACTAAAATGCTTTCCTCTCATTCCATAGGCACTTAGGAAAGTTTAAAAGCACACATACAATGTATAAAAGTATGCCAAATGATCCAAATTATCATAGAGCTCATTCTCACCTTGCCACTTGTTTATATACACAAGCATATCATATCACATAAGGGCTCCTTGGGGCCAAAAGCATACATATTTATTCATATGATTCCAAAATAGTTACATACATCATCTATACATATATTTAAACTTGATCAAAGGTTTACATCATATATACATCACATGATTACAATTCTTGACATCAAAATGCAAATAAACAAGCCATTTCTTTATCTCTTTGTCAAAGTCTTGCTTCTCAAGGTTGTTGGCCTCCATTCCTTGGTCTACTTAGTTCACCTAGCATGGTTAGGCATATGTAGGGGAAGAGTGAGATCTAAACAATCCCAATAGTTCTCATCCCTTTCCAACATACATAATGGATGCATATGCATGTCAAAGAATGCATGTATGACATTCAAGCAACTAGTGAGCATACATAAATCATTTTTCTTATCATATAAACTCATATATAGTAAACATAAGTTATCAAGGGCAATGGTCTGGCCTCATCCATCTTTTTTGGGACTTTTGGATTTGCCTCACCCACTTTTAAGAGACTTTTGACTTAGTATCACTCTTCTTGAAGACTTTGGGCTCATCCTCACTCTTGCTAAGGGACTTTTGGCACAACCAAACCCATGCAAGCCATAATGTAATCATAATACATTCTAAGAGACATAATGGTATCATAATATGTAAACATTGGCTAAAAACATTGCTCATGGCTCAAACATACACACAAGCATATAATGACAAGAAAACAACCAAGCTATGCATGTGAGAAAGGTTAGAGAGCTACCTTGAAATAAGATTCACACACTTTGTTCTTGGTTATTCCTCCCCCTTTTTGGCCATACACTTGCAACTAGGTGGAGCTTGATTCCTTTGGTTTAAACACATCAAATGAGATGCAATTATATCAATGAAGCAAGTTCTAGCATCACATAGTCTTTATGTGAAGCTACTTTGTTCTATGGTTCAATTATGGTTCCATGCAAGATCTAGTGAAGCATCTACTAGAATTCATGCTCTTTGCTCTATTTTCTCCTTCTATCTAAGTCTCTTGACTCCATTTAGACTCCTTGGAGTCATTATAAATTCATTTCCAAGAGTCTAGATACAAGTTGCTTCTTTAAGTCTCATTATAGAACTTATACCTCTATCTCACAAACTAAGGCTTCTAATTTTTTTAAGACTTCCTTTGATGTTCTTTCATCATATTTAGTCCATTCCTACCCTTAGAAAAATTTAAAACACTTCCTAGGTGTTTCCTCTTGCATAGGTCGAGACACCCTCACCAAAATGGACCTATGGAGTTTGCTTTGTTTTCTTGAAGGGAATGGCATATGTAAGGCTTTGTAGGTGTCTCAAGAACCTATATACACTCTTAGACAATTAAAAATACCATTAAAAAGCTTTAAACGTACCATGGTGTAATAAAATTCCTAGGTTTTAGAAACTTGTTTTCCAATGCTCCTTTTTGGAATTTCTTTGCATCTACTTGTTTCTCATCCTTAAAAACCTAGGTTTCATGCTTGGTTAAGGTCAAAATTTACTCCCTCTTGGTTGTTCTATATGGGGCTGAAAATCACCTATGGAGGAACAAGGGAGAGAAAGCAAGAAAAGCCATGAAGTTACCTTAATTCCTTAGCCTTTTCAAGAGCTCTCTCATTTGCTATACGCTTTTCCTTGAATTTCTAACCTCCTCCTTCTGAACAAGACCCAAAACAATCCCAAATCACATACCAAAACTATAAAAAGAAAGAGGAGAAGAAGGAGAACAAGTTTAATTAAGGAAGGAGCAAGAGATTCCTTAGTTTTCCTTACCTTTTCCTAGGTTTTTCTCCTCCCTTGAAGCTCCTTCTTTTATACCTGATGTTGCCTTAGTCGCTTAGGCACTCAATTAAACTAAGATTGATTTAATGCAGTATAGATCAACCCTAGGTCATTCTTCCCAAGGAACAATTTAAGGGTTAATTGGATTGAGTTTAGGTGATTATTTGATATTTAAAAAGTGTATGCAAATGGGGGGTTTGAGATTGAGAAATTTAAATTCAACTAAAGGAGAAAAAAAAAACGAAACAAGTAATTAAATTAGAATACTCTAAATTAAAATTAAAATGGTTGTGAAAATGCAAAGAACTAATAAGGAGGCAACCAAGGTTTTGCAAGGGGATTTCGGCTCTCATTACTCACCAAAGATTGATTGAGACCCAGAGAAGTAATTAAACAATAGACCAATGAATCTAATTAACTTAATCCGAGGATAGGAAACCCTAAGCTCAAATGCCCATCACTTGACTTAACTAGGAAACCCATAGCTAATTTAAGCAAATTGCAAGTAATTAAGCCAATTAAACTTCATTAAATCTTTCAACAATTAGATTCAATTAATTCTGGAATTTTTGGTTTCAATTACCTAATTGAACAATTAAGCAATTATACTACCCAATTCAACAATCAAGTAGCACAAGAGACCAAGATATGCAATTAAAATCATAACATTAATCAAATTAATGCAAGAGAACTCAAACATCAATCCAATCAACATTATAAGGTCTAAAAACTAAAATTCCAGCAATCACAAAACATAATTTCAGTCCCAAATAATACCAATTACAATTCAAGATAAAATTATTATCCAACCTAAAACTAGGTCTCAACATTAAATCCACATAGAAATTCCTAAAACTAGAAAATCACTAAGTTCTTGAAATTGAAATAGGAAAAGGTAGGAAAAATAAACTCCCCAATGGTCTTCAATCCATTTAAAATTCAGAGCTCAAACCATCTTCCTCCTTGCTCCACCTTGGTGCCATCCCTTTAATTAAGCTTCCATGAATTTAGTTTCTCTAAACTCCTTCAACAATTCTGCCATGAAGATATGGTCAAGGAGAATGAGATAGATGGTGATAATTCAGCTGGGAGGGAGACGTGCTGGATAGAGGAAAGAAACTGGATGATGGTGCTCTGCCTCCAATGTCTCTGCGTGAAGTCCAGGTGCTGAAGAAGAGTGAATAAATGAAGCTGCTCCAGACGTTTACTCCCTTCAAGCTTGAAAAGAAGAAGAAGTAGCAGCTCCTTCCTCTACGTCTTAGGTCTGGCGTCCCTCTGTTGCCCAGAAAGTGAATGAATAATGAAGGAAAATGCTCTTCGTCCCTCTGCCTGGTGTCTTTGCTGCTGACGCGTCAGTCCAGAAAAACACAAGGAATCAATTAAGAAGAAGCTCCAGCTGCCTCTGCTCGTCCAGCATCTCCCGTGCAAAGAACCAGTGAAGAATAATCAATCCAGTAGCCTCCACTTCTAAGTCTTTTTGGCGCTGAGTGTGTAGTCTCCCCCACTGTTTCAGCGTCCTCCTTCATGCAGTTCACTCTTCACTCCCAACGTCTTCCAGAACCAGAAGCCAAGTCCCTCCTTCAGCTTTTCGGCGTTGTGTGCAGAGGCAAGAAGAATTCAATCAATGCAACAGTAGCCTCTACCCAAATTTCAATGTTTTTCCCTGTTCACGTCCAGCTGACTCCTTGCAAGAAAAACAAAACAAAATTAAACCTAATTTCAAAATTACAAAAATGCCATCAAGCTAAATAATAAAAATAACAAGAATTCTACTCCATTTTTTTTCCTTTGATCTATTTTTAATTTCAATTCATTTGCCCAAAAAATCTGCACAAAATTAATAAATGTTTTAAAGATTAGAAATATTTAATCCCTTAAAGAAATATAGAAAATAAAATATTAGCAATTTAAATTCAAAAATTCTCCTAATTAATTCAAAATTATTTTATTTTCCAAAATTGACCAAAAATTCAAATATTATATAATAAATCCATTTAAGCTCAAATTAATCATTAAAAACAATAATAAATGTGAGTAAAAATATATAAAAATTAGCACTTATCAATTCCCCCACACTTATCTTTTTGCACTCATGGGCAAAGCAAAACAAAATCAAGGAAAAACAAGAGGAACAAAAGAAAACTGCAAAAAAAAAAAAAAGAACTCTTTAAACACAAGCCAAAAGTAAACCAGAATATTTAACATCTTTCTTATTCAAGTAATCATTACATGCATTAAGATTAAAGACATCATGGCAATTAACTTGACAAGGGAAACCCAAGCTAGCAATCCCTTACCAAAGGTAATGTGTACATCACTCTCACTCAAAAGTGTTTAGGCTTGTATGTGCACTCAAAATCAACCTATCCAAATCTCTTTCAAAAGCTTGACAAAAATTTAAGCTCTCCACCACTAACAAGCAAATGCAAAAATCAATCAAAAGGACTTTATTAGGTTGCGCTGGGCTAAGGGCAAGAAAAAGGAAAGGGTCAAATGATAGGAAAACCCAAAATTGAATACCTTAGGAGAATGAAAAGCAATGCCAAATAAGAGAATATGGAATGAAAGAAACAAAACAAACACAATTTGGATAGGGCTTTATTCTTTTTTTTTTTTTATTTCTTTCTTTTCTATTTCTTTTCCTTTTCTTTTGAATATATACCTTTATTCTTTGTTCGTTTGTTTGTTTGTTTGTTTTTAATTCTGTATATACATATTTTCTTTCAAATTTTTTTTTTACTCTTTCTTTTCTTTGAATATATGACCCAAATTCTAACTATTTACATGTTCTTTCATCCAAAACAAGCAAATTGACATGCTCATCAACTCCTAAGACATTCAACAAGGGTAAGAAAAGATTTATTTGTAATAGCTGTGGGTTTGGGCTAAAAGAAAGAAAGCAAATAAAGGCTCAAATGGGGTAAAACAAGGGATAAAATGCATGAATGGGTAATAATTTTGTTTTTAGCAAGGCAAAAAAAAAAAATTGAATGCCTTTATCATTTATATGCATGCAAATGCACAAAATGTGGTCTCAAACAAGATTTAAGCCAAACTCTAGAGCAAGAAATAGATAGGTGGCAGACACACATGAAAAGAGATATGCGATAGGCTTAAAAATCTCACTAGGTCATGACTACTAGCCCTGATCTACCTAAGTCAGAACAATTGCCATTTAGCTTTATCAACTTAAAACATGATCAATTACCCTTCAAATCAAGGATGTATCATATCCAAGCCACTTAAAACTTGCAATTGTCACATTCAAAACAAAATTTTTATAAATTTCCAAAAAATTTTCTATATTTTTTTCTTTTTTTTTTCAAAAATTTGCACAACATCAAAATCTCAACAAACTAAAAACTCAACAAAACTATTTACAAATCATCCCTCCCCTACACTTAAACAATGCGTTGTCCTCAATGCATAGCAAACAGAGCAAATAATGGACAAACAATATCCAACACAGCCCAACTCAGTAATATGACAATGCAAAGTAAAAAGAGTAAAGGGAAAGAATACGACCAGGCCTATGTGACATCCTGCAGTGCAGCAACCTCTACTGCTTGAGTGGGGTATCCTTCATAGAATGGTTTCAAGCGGTGCCCATTGACCTTGAAGCATCTCCCGGTTGGCTCCCTTTGGATCTCTACAACTCCATAAGGAAAAACATTAGTAACAATAAAAGGACCCTCCCATCTAGAGCGGAGCTTTCCAGGCATTAACTTCAATCTAAAAACATAAAGCAACACTTTTTGGCCCACTTGAAATTCTTTCCTCACTATAAACTTGTCATGGATAGCCTTAGTTCTCTCCTTGTAGATCCTAGAATTGTCATAGGCTTCTCTTATAATTTCCTCAAGCTCTTGCAATTGCAATTTCCTTTCAACACCAGCACTGGCAAGATCTAAGTTGCACCTCTTAACTGCCCAATATGCCTTGTGCTCCACCTCTACCGGCAAGTGACATGCTTTCCCAAAGATTATTTGGTATGGTGACATTCCAATAGGGCTCTTATATGCTGTGCGATATGCCCAAAGTGCATCATCTAACCGCTTGCTCCAATCCTTTCGGTTGGGTTGCACAGTCTTCTCTAAAATGAGCTTGACTTCTCTATTGGAGACCTCTGCTTGGCCATTCGTTTGAGGGTGATACGGAGTAGCCACCTTATGCATCACACCATACTTGCTAAGCAAGCTTTGCATACTCCAATTGCAAAAATGAGTGCCTTGATCACTGATGATGGCTCTTGGAATCCCAAATCTACAAAAAATGTAAGACCTGACAAAAGAAACCACTACAGAAGAATCATTAGTACGAGTAGGGATTGCCTCAACCCACTTTGACACATAATCCACAGCCAATAGAATGTACAGATAACCAAATGAAATAGGGAAAGGCCCCATGAAATCTAAACCCCAAACATAAAAAACTTCACAGAACAAAAGAGGTTGTTGAGGCATCTCTTGCTTCCTAGAAATATTTCCCACAAATTGACATCCTGAACAAGTTTTACAAAACACATGGGCATCATGGAATAGGGTAGGCCAAAATAACCCACTATCTAACACCTTCCTAGCGGTACACTTAGCACTAAAATGCCCCCCACATGCAAAAGTGTGACAAAAATGTAATATGGAATTATGCTCATGCTCTGGAACACATCGCCTAATCACTTGATCACTACCTATATGCCACAAATTAGGATCATCCCAGATATAATACCTAGCCTCTCTCTTAAATTTATCTAACTGGTTTTTATTCAAATTAGCAGGCAAAATAGATGCAGCTAGATAATTGGCTATATCAGCATACCAAGGAACAGACATACCAACCACACAGAGCCTATCATCAGGAAAATCATTTAAGGGTGGAGATGATGTTACTAGAGGTGTCTCAATCCTACTCAGGTGATTAGCTACCATATTTTCTACACCACTCTTGTCACGGATCTCCACATTAAACTCTTTTATCAATACCACCCATCTAATCAAGCGGGGTTTGGAGTCTGGCTTCTTAAACAAGTACTTGATAGCTGAGTGATTTGTAAAGACAATCACCTTCGTGTGGATGATGTAGGATCGAAATTTCTCTAACCCAAAGACAATTGCAAATAACTCCTTCTCTGTGGTGGTGTAATTAGCCTGAGTAGCATCCAATGTTCTTGAGGTATAGGCTATGACATGATGTCGTTTCTCCACTCTTTGGGCAAGAACTGCACCTAGTGCATAATCTGAAGCATCACACAAGAGCTCAAATGGAAGGTTCCAATCAGGTGGCCGAATGATGGGAGGTGTAGTAAGTTTCTTTTTCAACTCATCCCAAGCACACCTGCAAGCATTATCAAAATTAAAACCCATATCTTTTTATAGTAAACGAGATAATGGCAATGCTATCTTACTAAAATCTTTAATGAACCTCCTGTAAAATCCAGCATGCCCAAGAAAAGAACTCACATCTTTCGCACAAGAAGGATATGGAAGAGATGAAATGATATCAACTTTAGCTTTATCAATTTCAATGCCGTCATAAGAAACAATATGTCCTAAAACAATTCCTTTCCTCACCATGAAATGGCATTTCTCAAAATTTAGCACAAGATTATATTTAATGCATCTTTCCAAAACCTTATCCAAGTCAATTAAGCATGCATCAAAAGAATCACCATAGACAGTGAAATCATCCATAAAAATTTCCATGCAATGCTCAAGTAAATCAGAAAATATGGAAACCATGCAACGCTGAAAAGTGCCCGGTGCATTACACAGGCCAAATGGCATGCGTCTATATGCAAAGGTTCCAAATGGACATGTAAATGTGGTCTTATCCTGATCCTCAGGTGCAATACAAATCTGAAAATATCCTGAAAAATCATCCAGAAAACAATAATGGGATCTACCAGCAAGTCTCTCTAACATCTGATCAATAAAAAGGAGGGGTAATGGTCCTTCCTAGTCACAGAATTCAATTTCCTATAGTTTATACATACCCTCCAACTATTCTAGACCCTAGTAGGAACTAATTCACCCTCATCATTACGCATCACAGTAAGACCAGTCTTTTTCGGGACTACCTGAACTGGGCTGACCCACCGACTATCAGAGATAGGGTAGATTATACTTGCAGAAAGAAGTTTAGAAACCTATTTCTTTACCACATCAAGGATCAATGGGTTGAGTCGCCTCTGTGGCTGTCGTACAACTTTGGCACCATCTTCTAGCAAAATCCAATGCATGCATACATCAGGACTGATCCCAGGAATATCAGCAAGAGTCCATCCAATGGCTTTTATCCTTCGCTTCAGCACCTCAAGGAGGCGGATTTCCTCTTCCATGGCTATGCTACAATCACTGGTAACTTCTCACCTTCTTCCAAATAGACATACTTCAATGAGTCAGGAAGTGGCTTTAACTCCAAAGAAGGAGGTTGCTCAGCTGAAGGTATAAGCAGCTTCAGATCAATGTCAACCAAACTAGAAACCTACACTGAAGACTCACAAACAGAAGAAGAAGAGACTTTCCCAACTTGGAAATCATCAGTAGCAATAGTGATAGCAGAAAAATAAGGAAATACATCACAATCCACAGAATTATCAACAAAAGTAGTGTCATCAGTAGCACTCAAATCCAAAACAGAATTAGAAACAACATCTACATCAAAAGCATGATCAATACTAATTAACAACTCAGAATCAGGCAATGAACACATATCAACTTCATTTATAGCATCAATCACACTCAGTAACTGAGAAAATCCATCTGAATCAATGGAAGTGGTAGACAAATGATCACTAGTACCACCACTACAATGAATAGGCATAGAAACATCATCTCTAGCATGCCTAGCACTCTCAACAAAATTAGTGAAAATATCAATATCAACAAGATTTATACCAATGCAAGCATCACAACCATCAATTTCAAGACATGAACAAGAGATAGAATCATCTAAACTAACAATATCACATGATTTACTCAGCATGCTATCTCTAAAGTCCATAGTAGAATCATCAACAAGCACATCAATGAGACTAACCCCTGTCTCAGCACAATCATCCATGGGGTGTCTCATAGAGTCAAACACATCAAATTTAATGATATTCCCAGTAAATTCCATAGTCAAAGTACCAGCATGTACATCTATCACATCCCTAGCAGTTTTAAGAAAAGGCCTACCTAAAATCAAAGATGAATGTCCCTTTTGCCTAAACCTACTATCATCCATATCAAGAACATAGAAGTTTGCAGGGAATATGGAATCTTTTACCTTAACCAAGACATCCTCCAAGACTCCTTCGGGGACTACACAGCGTCTATCAGCAAGGGAGGCAATCAGGCTAGTTGGCTTAAGATCTACTCCTTGAAGTTGAGAAAAGACTAATTTTAGCATAACATTTGCTCCTAGATCCGCCAAAGCATCTGAAAACTCAATGTCACCAATGGTGCATGGTATGAGAAAACTACCAGGATCCTTACACTTCACTGGCATTGGCATCTGATAAAAAGAAGAGACAACTGCTCCTAAATTAACTTTACCATCATGCTTAAGCCTTCTTTTTGTGGTGCACAACTCCTTCAAAAACTTTGCATACTTAGGCACTTGTGCAACCAAGTCAACTAATGGAACATTGATCACCACCTTTTTGAAAATTTCATAGACCTCTTTAAACATCTCTGCTTCGTTCTTTTTCCTCTCGGTCTTAGCTACCCTAGTAGAAAAGGGTAGAACCTGTTTGCTTAATTCCTCCTCTTTCTTCTCTTGCTTAAATTGTGGTGCCACTTGTGTTTTTGCTAAAGTGGGCTTATCCTGTGATGTAGAGGTGGAAGGAGAATCATCAATGATAGCATCCTTGTCCTTGGAAGCATAGGTGGCAACAGGATCTACAAAGGTGACCGTCTTGCCACTTCTAAAAGAGATAGCATTAACTCCACCATGATTAGGATTCTGTTGGGTCCCAACATTAGGATTAACCACCACTGGGATGGAAGCTTTCCTGAACCTTGACTCTGTATGTTACTAATTGCATTAGACAACTGCCCAATCTGAGTCTGAAGAGTTTAAATCCCTTGTCTATGTTGTAAATCCTTTTGTTGATGTTCCTTCTCTGTTTGGTCTAGCCTATCCATCATAAGCTTTATCATAGTATCCATCTTGTTCTCTAACCTTGAACTCTCTTCTTGAATAGGCACAGCTTGCCTAACTGGTTGGAACATCTGACCACTAGAACTAGCACCCTGATTGAACCGTGGTTGCTGAGGTTACTGAGGTTAGCCACTACCATATCTAAGGTTTGGATGATCACGCCATCTAGGATTATATGTGGTAGAATATGGATCATATTTCTAGCCACCTTGATTCATAGGCTTAGCAGAATACATAGCATTGCAAGACTCGGCTTTATCATTCAAGAATGGGCAAGCATCAGTAACATGAGTGGCTAATGAGCAAATAAAGCAAAGTGGGCCAATCAAAGCTGAAGAGCTCGGTTGTAGGGTGAAAGAAGTAGAAGACCCTATAGAATTGGCCATGTTGGAAGGATTGTGCAATTGGAGCATAGTCATTCTCTCTATAACAGATGCAAGCTTATCTATTTTTCTCTCAAGACGAGACTCAGAAATTGAGGAATATGACCCAACTTCATTTACTTTAGCTTATTGTCTAGTACCAAATTGTTGAGTATTCTCAGCTTTCTTCTCAATCAATTCCCAAGCAGCATTGACAGTTAAGTGAAGAAGAGCACCTCCAGCAGCAGAGTCTAATAAATCTCTCTCTAAAGGCAAAAGACCTTCATGAAAGTACTGTATCAACAAAGTATCTGGGATCTGGTGATGAGGGCAACTAGATAGCAACGTCTTAAACCGCTCTCAATACTCATGTAAGGACTCCCCAGACATTTGTCTGCAACCACATATTTCCTTCCTAATAGAGGAAGTGCGAGATGCTGGGAAATACTTCTCCAAAAACATCTTCTTGAGTTGGTCCCGTGTAGTTATGAATCCAGGGGGTAGTCGAAGCAACCAGTTCTTAGCAGACCCCTCTAAAGAAAATGGGAAGGCACGCATCTTAATCTGATCCTCAGACACACCATTAGGTCTCATGGCAGTGCAAATCATATGAAAAGTCTTCAAGTGATTGTATGGATCCTCACCTGCAAGTCCATGAAATTTAGGAAGTAAGTGTATAAATCTAGGTTTCAACTCAAGATCAGTATTAATATCAGGATAATTAATGCACCAATTTTGAAAATGCAGATTAGGTGAAACTAACTCTTTAATGGTCCTAGCAGGAATATTATGATCAACATTGACATTAGCATGCTCTAAACGTGCTTGATTATTCACATTTCCCTCATTATTTTCCATTTTAGTGTCAGAATCAAAAGAATCAACAGATGACTTAACAGAACAAGATTTTGAAGAACTACTACTTACAATATTACTAACTTTAACTCTTCTTTGCTGATGAAATGTCATCTCAATTTCAGGATCAAACTCAAACAACTTTTCAAAAGAGGATCGAGTCATACAACATTAAACAAAGTAGGATTAAAGTAGTAAATAATAAAAAAAATTGTAAAATATTCAAATTGCCAAAGAAATAAATTCAAAACAACCTAAAAGACTCAATACACACTAGGAAACTCAGAAAAAATGCAGAGAACACAAGAAAAATCGCACAAAAATTCAAAAAGAAAATATGGAAAAATTAGAAAATTCAAGAAAAATTCGTAAAAATAAAAGAAAATTCAGAAAAGTGGTCAAAACGATTGAATTTTCCCTAAAAACATTAGACCTAATACTAAAAAGTATTAGTCTTGCTCAGAACATCCAAAAACCTTGGAAAAACAAAGATTAGAATTTTCTGGGCAGTGACAAACAAAATTCCAGAATTAAACACCTAGGAAAATTCAACCGAAATGACAAAATCAAAATGAAGAAAACAGGAGAAAACACCTAAAAACTCAAACCTAAACCATTGCTCCCCAGCAACGGCGCCAAAATTGATGTTGCCTTAGTCGCTTAGGCACTCAATTAAACTAAGATTGATTTAATGCAGTATAGATCAACCCTAGGTCATTCTTCCCAATGAGCAATTTAGGGGTTAATTGGATTGAGTTTAGGTGATTATTTGATATTTAAAAGTGTATGCAAATGGGGGGTTTGAGATTGAGAAATTTAAATTCAACTAAAGGAGAAAAAAAACGAAACAAGTAATTAAACTAGAATACTCTAAATTAAAATAAAAATGGTTGTGAAAATGCAAAGAACTAATAAGGAGGCAACCAAGGTTTTGCAAGGGGATTTCGGCTCTCATTACTCACCAAAGATTGATTGAGACCAAGAGAAGTAATTAAACAATAGACCAATGAATCTAATTAACTTAATCTGAGGATAGGAAACCCTAAGCTCAAATGCCCATCACTTGACTTAACTAGGAAACCCATAGCTAATTTAAGCAAATTGCAAGTAATTAAGCCAATTAAACTTCATTAAATCTTTCAACAATTAGATTCAATTAATTCTGGAATTTTTGGTTTCAATTACCTAATTGAACAATTAAGCAATTATACTACCCAATTCAACAATCAAGTAGCACAAGAGACCAAGATATGCAATTAAAATCATAACATTAATCAAATTAATGCAAGAGAACTCAAACATCAATCCAATCAACATTATAAGGTCTAAAAACTAAAATTCCAGCAATCACAAAACATAATTTCAGTCCCAAATAATACCAATTCCAATTACAATTCAAGATAAAATTATTATCCAACCTAAAACTAGGTCTCAACATTAAATCCACATAGAAATTCCTAAAACTAGAAAATCTCTAAGTTCTTGAAATTGAAATAGAAAAAGTTAAGAAAAATAAACTCCCCAGTGGTCTTCAATCCATTTAAAATTCAGAGCTCAAACCATCTTCCTCCTTGCTCCACCTTGGTGCCATCCCTTTAATTAAGCTTCCATGAATTTAGTTTCTCTAAACTCCTTCAACAATTCTGCCATGAAGATATGGTCAAGGAGAATGAGATAGATGGTGATAATTTAGCTGGGAGGGAGACGTGCTGGATAGAGGAAAGAAACTGGATGATGGTGCTCTGCCTCCAATGTCTCTGCGTGAAGTCCAGGTGCTGAAGAAGAGTGAATAAATGAAGCTGCTCCAGATGTTTACTCCCTTCAAGCTTGAAAAGAAGAAGAAGTAGCAGCTCCTTCCTTTACGTCTTGGGTCTGGCGTCCCTCTGTTGCCCAGACAGTGAATGAATAATGAAGGAAAATGCTCTTTGTCCCTCTGCCTAGTGTCTTTGCTACTGACGTGTCAATCCAGAAAAATACAAGGAATCAATTAAGAAGAAGCTCCAGCTGCCTCTGCTCGTCCAGCGTCTCCCGTGCAAAGAACCAGTGAAGAATAATCAATCCAGTAGCCTCCACTTCTAAGTCTTTTCGGTGCTGAATGTGTAATCTCCCCCACTGTTTCAGTGTCCTCCTTCATGCAGTTCACTCTTCACTCCCAACGTCTTCCAGAACCAGAAGCCAGCTCCCTCCTCTAGCTTTTCGGCGCTATGTGCAGAGGCAAGAAGAATTCAATCAATGCAACAGTAGCCTCTACCCAAATTTCGGCATTTTTCCCTGTTCACGTCCAGCTGACTCCTTGCAAGAAAAACAAAACAAAATTAAACCTAATTTCATAATTACAAAAATGCCATCAAGCTAAATAATAAAAATAACAAGAATTCTACTCCATTTTTTTTCCTTTGATCTATTTTTAATTTCAATTCATTTGCCCAAAAAATCTGCACAAAATTAATAAATGTTTTAAAGATTGGAAATATTTAATCCCTCAAAGAAATATGAAAAATAAAATATTAGCAATTTAAATCCAAAAATTCTCCTGATTAATTCAAAATTATTTTATTTTCCAAAATTGACCAAAAATTCAAATATTATATAATAAATCCATTTAAGCTCAAATTAATCATTAAAAACAATAATAAATGTGAGTAAAAATATATAAAAATTAGCACTTATCAGTACCTCATTTGGCTGAATTTTCCCCTAGTTTGAGGTGAAATTTAGGTTAGCTAAGTGTGGGCGAGAAGTGGGACACCTCATATATATAGCTATGTATCCATTTAAGACATTTCAAAATGCAAATTTTACCCATTGTTCTTGGTTTCTTCCCTTAAGGCTCATTTCAACTTCTTTTTGAGAACTTTCTTTTCTATCATAAAATTTAGGTCCTCTAACCGATAAAATACTTTTAGAATCACTCAAATTGGGTTTAAAACTTTTCTGAACGAAAGGGTCAAAGTTTAGGTCAACTAATGTTTTAAAACATAAATTGGAGGGGTTTAAACCATTTTAGGGGTTCTTATAGTTTTTAAGGCTTCTAAGAACCCCGAGAAACTCAATTTTTTCAGTTAAAGATTCCTCCTTTAAGTTTTCTAAAAAGTACCCAAAATTACGAAAATGCCACTGCATTTCATCAAATTTTCTTTAGCCACTCTGGCTCCAGTTTCTAGGCATCTTAAGCCTTGGATTCTCATTTTCTATTATTTAAAATTTTATCTTAATTTTATTTGGCCTCAACTTATTAATTTTAAAGGACTCTCTTTTATATCTGTCTCATTTTCTTTGTTTTTACGAAAACTAGGTGTTACAATAATTGGATTATATGTAATTTGATGTCAAAGTATGTATATATATGATGTTTGTGAGATGTAAACCTTTGATCATATATAAAAATATATGAATATGTTGTATGCAATGGATATTGAGTCAAATGTATAAGAATATAAGTTTTTGACATCCTTGGGCCATTGTATGCTTGTGTATATGAACAAGTGGAATGATTGCTTTGAGTTTCATGATGAATTTGACTTGTTATGATGCTTCTATATGCTATATTTGAGGTTTTAGACATGTTCAAGTGGTCCCATTATATGTAAGAAGCCATTTTGGCTTAATTAGAACTAATTGTACCTCTTTTTGGACCATAATCTTACATTGAACCAAAACTAGAACAAATGGATGAATTTTGGCATGAAATTTAGATATCATTTATATTTTTTCATGATCTAAACAACACAATTTTTGGGGCTCTAGAGAATTTATTATGATTTTTCAAAGTTGGCCAAATTATGCAGAAACTATTAGGATACTATTTATTTGGTCAATCTGGTTTTTGATATATCTAAGGGGACAAATGAAGTTCAATGCTCATGAACTATTATAGGCATATAGGTAACATCATAAGCTTTTCATAGCCACTAAGATCACCCAATTTGGAGCTCTATAGAATGAGATATGAATTTTTAAAGTTTCATGTTTGCTGTAGTACGAGAACCAAACACAGCTACTGTTCCATTGTGATTTTATGGGCTAAATGATATTGTTTTGATCTAAAATTTTTACAATAGTTAGATGATGTCTGAAGCTTCCAAAGAGTCTGAATTTACATAATTTGGAATTTTCTAGCTCAAATTATAAGTTTCCAAAGTTTGTAACAGAATATGGAATGCCATGGAAGTTTGTGATATTGGCTAGTCTTGGTTTGCATGTTCCAAATCTGAATTCCATGCTTCAAATTGTGATGTTTTTGTTTGAATAAGTGTGATGTGGATGGAACATGAATTTGATAATTCCATTAAATTAGAAATGGATTAAACATACTTATAATGACGGCACTTTATGTTGCTAAAGATGTTGATTTTATGAAAATGGATACTTTAGGCTAATTATGCCACAAATTAAATGCTGTGTGAATATGGTATTACACTTACAATGAGATGGAGCCTCATTAGCTTGTCCTAAAATATCACATAATCATATCATTAACATCTAGAACTCAGAACTACTTCTCTTAGACTTCTTTATCCTTTAACTATACTCTAAGCCACTTAAAGTGCACTTAGAACTCCCTTTCAAAACATATGCTTATGGGTGGAAAAATGCCTTCTAACATGCTCAAATTTGACTATATTCAAAGGCTTAAATTTATGAAGTTCTTTTTGGATTTTAACTCTCTATAATTGATTCATTACCTAGGCTTTAAATTAGGGATTTCACTAAGCTTAAATTCCAGGCTAACTTATGCTTCTAGAATTCATAATTTAAGTCACAAATTTCACATTTACTATTCATTTGGTCATTGGCACTATTCATTTGGTATTTGACTTTTCTACGTAATGGATCTCATTATGTAACCTTAAGCCTTAAGGGGTTACTTCAAGAATTTAACTTCTAGGTTTCAAAATCTTGTCATATATAATCTATATAGTTACATTGGGATTGATTAGAAGTATCACAAACTTGTTCACACAAACTTAATATCAATTGGTTCCATATTATCCTTTCTTGAACCTTAAATTTCTAACTTCCAAAATCTAGCTTCTAAATTTAATTTAATGCTTCCATTATTTTTTCTATATCATTTTAAGACTGTCCATAGCCCAAGAATTAGTTAAATAACTTCTTAATCCCTTGGGTTTCTCCTTAGTCGAATAGGGTATCACAAAACCCAAACTTGAAGATTTCAAGGTTTCAATTAATTCTATGCTTAGATTCTTATTCCTTGCATCATAAAGCATCTAAACATGCTAATTAAAAGTTGAGAATAACATGGTTATCCTATCATCTAGCCTTGGCTAAACCTATATCATAATATGGTCTAAATTGCTTCCTTTCATAATTTAAAAATAGAAACCAATGTTAGATATGAAATCCTTGCATGTTGAAACCATTGGTTCCGTCAAGAACACATGAAGAAAAACTTTCCTTCTCACTTTCTCTCTCTAGGCCAAATCTTCCAATGCTTTGTACATAAAATTTTACAAGTGTTTCAAGTGAAATCTTCAATGCAAAATACTCCTCGTATATATTGATTTTCACTATTGGTTTCTTGAAAAGACTCCTTTTTGGCTAGGATTAGACTTGAATCTTCAAGTTTTCATGAAAACAAAACCACTATTAGAAAGCTCCTAGAGAGAGAAGCAACTTTTCTAACTAGTGTGAGGTGAAAGCGGCCATTTACTTACCTAAATAGAACTTATTCTCTCTCTCTCTCTCTCTCTCTCTCTCTCTCTCTCTTGTTCCTCATGTGTGATGCTATAACGAGCTCAAATTATCAAATTGGAAGGTTGAAGAAGATGGTGAGGTGTATCTTATTTAAGAAGCCTCATTTTATAATTTTTTTAAATGACCATTTTACCCTTACTCTCACATTTTCTCTCTTTAGGTTTATTATTTTGGGCTTTTCAGAATCTGATTACTCCTTACAAATTTTGGGGTGCTCTTTCACATAGTAACATTATTTTTGGGATTTATATAGCCTAAAATAATGGAAAATAGCTCTGTCTAAAGTCTCAACACCGTTTGACACTTTTAGTACACTGGAAGAATCTTAATTGATTTTGACTATCCCTATGGGTTTTTAGGACCTTTGAAAACACTTTTCCTTGAATTTCCTAAAATTTGCTCAAAATTACTATTTTGCCATGAATATGCCCTTTTTCTTCATTTAGCCATTTTTGTTTCATTTTCTTTTTGTGTATGATTTTCTAATCCTATTTCTTGATATGCTGATTATCATTTTATCCTTATTTGACCTTAATTCCATTTACTTTAAGGTCTTCTTTTATTAACATATTGGTTTCAGTTTAATAAAAAAGTTAGATGTTACACCATGGCCATTCAAGGGGATAGGATTTAATTAGCAAAATCTACCTACTATCCTCTAAAAGATAGCTAATGAATATACTTAGGCTATGTGTATGGCAATAAACATATTATATAAAGATCAATTAGCTACTTTTAAACATATTGGGCTACATAAAACTTAAATGATGCGTACATATAGGTTAAAAATCAAAGGTTTGAGGTAGGAAATGAGGTTTGGAAGATTCAACTACTAGTTATGTTAAAAGACATATTTAGAAAGTGGTCCCTAAATTGGGAAGGACCATTTGCAATTAGTCCAGTTATTCGAAAAGGACCCTATCATTTAATTGATATAAAAGGGATGTAAGAAACTAAATGCATAAATGAAAAATACCTAAAGAAGTATTATCCTTTTATATTTGAAAAGAAAAATATAGAAAACAAAAGAGTTGAAAATGTTATTCATTAAAAAAAGGTTCCTCATGAAGTCACAAGTTGACACCATAGCATAACATTTAAAAGGTTCTTAAGACAAGAGTTAACAATCATGAGAAATGTTATACTATCATAAGATATCCATATACTTAATCTTACATTCCATTAAGAACTACAATTTGTCATATTACTACCTTTGGCAGCAGATTTTGTCATTATTAAAACATCATATCATCAAATTAATCATAATTAGTTATTCTTAACATAGGAATTTTTAAATTCATACCACACAAATTTTCCAAACTTAGAATATCACAAAAAGGAGCTAGGAATTCGGATTTCCATATCATTACTCAATTTGACAACTTTGCACCATAAATTGTCTTAACTTTGAAAATTTGTAACTTGAGCTAAGAAACTTTGATTTGTGCAAATTAGGATTCTATGGAAAGCTTAGGACATGAGCTACAAGCTATAAAAATTTCAAATGAAGAAAAGTTTATTTGGAAAAAAAATGGAATAGTAACTGACTTGAACCAGAACCCTAACTTTGATGATGCATATCTTTAGCTACACAACTCCATTTTATGCAAACTTGATGGCTATGAAAAGCTTATAATGACAACTATATGCCTGTAAAATTTTATGAGTATTGGAGTTTAGTGTCCCCTCAAATATATGAAAAATCAGATTTAACCATATGAACAGTGCCTAATAAATTCTGTAATTTTTAGCCAACTTTGCAAAAGCATAATAAATTCTACAGAGCTCCAAAATTGTATTCTTCAATTTATGAAAAGCTCTAAATGTCTGTCAAATTTCATCCAAAAATTTTTTCATACTATGATGATATAGCACCAAATTTACATTATAATATACTTACAACATCAATTTTCTTATTTCTAACTCTTTTAGCAGTGGAAAATACCGACATCAAATGCCCAAATTCTTTATTTAAACATAAATGCATGACTTTTGCATTTAGATCTCAAAATTCATCCTTAACATATTTGCCCAACTAGAAACATCACAAAAAGGAGCAAGAAATTTGGGTTCTAAGTCATGCACATCAAACTACCATAATTCTATAATTTCTTATAGATACATATTTTAGCCAATAATTTTAAAAATTCATATCTTGGGGTAGAAAACTCTGTTTTGTGCAAATTAGGTCTCTATGGAAAGCTCATGACATAAAATATATGCTATACAAATTTAATAACAAAACAAATTTGTTAAGGCCACAACAATCAAATGGAATAGTAACCATATCAAAAATTTGGGCATAACTAGACCTGAAACTTTGAACACGCATATATTTAGCTACATAGCTTTAATTTAGGTGATCTCAATGTTTATGGAAAGCTTATAATACCAACTATATGCCTATAAAATTTCATGAGTATTGGAGTCTATTTGCCCCTTCAAATACATGAAAAACTAGAATTGACCATATAAATAATACCTAGGCAATTATGCATTTTTTAGCCAACTTTGAAAAATTATAATAAATTCTACAAAGATCTAACAATTGTGTTCTTTGACTTTGTGAAAATTTCTAAATGAGATCTAAATGGCTGCCAAATTTCATCCAAAAAAATTATTCCTTTGGCTAGATTTTGGTTTTGGGGTAGAAGGTGACTTAAAATGGCATAAGTATGGGTTCAAATGGTTCAAAATAACCTCTTGCAGGTCTTGTGACCATTTGAGCATGTCCCAAATATGAAATATAGCATGTAAGACTATTTCATCAAGTCTTAAACATCATGCAAGTCAAAATCACTTGGCCATTTGCATTTATACTCACACTTTCTATAGCACACACATAGTCAATTTGTATGTTCTTGTACATATACATCCAAAAATGTTATTTGCATCATAATCTCATACTTTTACATAACTGAGAATGTTTACATTACAAAAATAACATGTGCAATCTTTCATGTGCATGATGTTACATAAAAGCTGAAACTATTGTCAAAGTAGTACACTTAATGGTTATTGGCTACCATCCTTAGCTTCTTGAATATTCCTTAGACATAGTTAGAAATAATATAGAGGAAAGTGAAATTTTATGAATCCTAATAACTCATTCACCTTTCAAGCATACTTGTAAGGCATGTTATCATGTCAAAGAAAGTAAGCTTGTATCACAAGCATCCATATTAAATATAAACATATTTATGAAATCATATGGATCCATCATGGTCAAAAATAAGTTCTGAGGACTTTTGGTCTAGCCTCACCCAATTATTTAGGACTTTGGGATTAGCCTCACCCATTTTAGGGACTTTTGACTTAGTCTCACTCATTCCCTGAGACTTTTGGCCTTGTCTCACCTTTACTTAGGGACTTTTGGCTTCACCTCACCTAAGTCAAGGGACTTTTAGCGCAACCTAACCTGTTAAGAGTCATTTCACATTCCAATGCATATCAAGTTACATAATTGCATCAAATCATCAAACCAATAGTAAGAGACATAATATATAATCCATACACACATACAAGCAATCAATGACAATCAAACAACTAAGATAAGCATATAAGAATTGATGATGAGCTACCTTTCTCAATGGAACACAAAGCTTTCCCTTGGTTTCCTAGCTCTTGTTCTCGGCCTCACACACACACTTGGGAGGAGCTTTACTTGCTTGGCTTAGACATATCAAGCAAGACACAAATGCATCAATTGAACTATCTTTATCCTCACATGAACTTTACATAAGTCCATTCTAGCTTTAAGGAATGGCTCCATTTAGTGGCATAATGAAGCAACTCATATAATTCATCATCTTGACTCTAATTTCTCACTCAATATAAGTCATATGACTTCATTTAAACTCACTAGAGTCATTACAAATTCAATTAAAGGAGCCTAAAACTAAGTTACTTTTTTATGCATAATAAAATCGTAAACTTTTAACTTTCAAAATAGGGCTTTCAAATTCAAACTAATAGTTCCTTTGGTGTCTATAATTTATATCTAAACCATTTCTATCTTTAGAATAAAAGAAAACTCTCCCTAGGTACTTGACCCAGTCCTTGGCCGAGATGTAATATTTGGTTACTCAGAAAAGGCCTGAAACTAATCGGTTATAAAAGGAAGTTTGCTAAATGGAAATAATTGAGGCCAAACAAAATTAGAGTAATGAAACTACATTTTTATGATTTTGGGCACTTTTTAGAAACTTAAAGGAGGGATTTTTAAATGAAAAAATTGAGTTTTCTGGGATTTTTAGATGCCCTAAAAATCTAGGAACTCCTAAAATAGTCAAAACCCCTCCGATTTATGTTTTTTGTTGTCAGTTGACCAAAATTTTGTCTGATTTATTTGGGAAGGTTTTAAATCCAATTTGGCTAAAACCAAAGGCATTTTATGAATTAAAGGACCTAAAGTTTATGATGGAAAAGATGATTCTAAAAAAAGAGTTAAAATGAGCCTAAGTGGAGCAAATAAGTGCTAGAGGAAAAATTGTCATTTTGAAAAGTTATAAAAGGGGCTTCTCAAGTAAGATTACATCTCATCATCTTCTCCAAGCTTCCATTTTCAATGTTTTAAGTAGCCATGGCATGACATTATGGGAAGAGAGAGAAAAGAAGTTTAAACTCCCATTTAGATAGGTAAACAACCCTGTTTCATCTCACACCAATATGAAAAGTTGTTTATTTCTCTAAGAGCTTTCTAATGGTGATTTTATTTTCTTGAAAACTTGAAGGTTCAAGTTTGACCTAAGCCAAAAAGGAACTCTTTTGAAGAAACCAATCAATGAAAAATAATCTACGTGAAAAGAGTTTCGTTTTAAGGTAAGACTTTACTTAAAACACTTGCAAATTCTTGTATTTCCAAGCCATTTAAGCTTTGTCTTAGAGAGAGAAAGTGAGGAGGAGAGTTTTCCTTCATGTGTTATTAATGGAACCAAGGGTTTTAACATGCAATAATTTTATATCTAACATTAGTTTTCCTTGAATCATGAAAAGATGCAATCCAGACCATGATTATGTAATACTTTGACCTAGTCTTCTTCCATGGCTAACCATGTTATTTTCCATTCCTAATTGGTATATTTAGCTGTGATTTGATCCAGGGAACAAGAATCTAAGCATAAAATTGATTGAAACTTTGAAATGTGCAAGTTAGAGTTTTATGGTTCCATATTCGACCAAGAGTAATTTCCAGGAATTAGGAAGTTGTTCAATAGATTTTTGGACTATAGATAGTCTTAAAATAATATAAGAATAATAATGGAAGCATTAAATTAAATTTAAGAGCCATGGTTTGGAGAATGAAAGTTTAGGTTCCTCTCTAGGCATAAGAAGCAACTTGATGTTAGGCTTCTTGAATTGAGTTTGTGATGACTCTAATGAGTTTAACTGGAATCATAAGACCTAGATTAAATGAGAAAGTGGAGCTAATATCATGAATCCTAGAAGTTGCTTCATTATGCTCTTATATGGAACCATAACCATATTATAAGATAAAGTAAGTTTGTATAGAGTTTATGTGAAGCTAGAATTAGTTCCAATGATTGAATTGTGTCTTATTTGGTGTGTCTAGGCCAAGTGAATCAAGATCCCCCTAGGTGTATATGTGAGACCGAGAAGGGGAAGTGAAGAGCAAAGGAAAAAGTTTGTGTTTCTTGGCATAAGATGGCTCTCTAACCTTTCTTGCACACATTGCTTGGATGTTTATTTTTTATTAGATGCTTGTGTATATGTTTGAATCATGAGATATGTTTCTAACTATTGATTACTTACTATGGCACCATTATACTTCTTGAAATGTGTTTTTTAATGCAAAGTGGCTTGAATGGGTGTGGTTATGCTAAAAGTCTCTTAGCATGGGTGAGGATCAGTCAAAAGTCCATAAAAATGGGTGCAACAAAGCTAAAAGTCTCTAGAAGAGTGAGGCTAAGTCAAAAGTCCTTTGAAAGTGGGTGAGGCAAATCTAAAAGTCCTAAAGAAATTAGGTGAGGCTAGACCAACCCCCTTTAGAGCCTATATTTGACATGTATAAGTTCATATGATAAGGAAATTGATTTATGTATGTTCATGAGAAGTTTTTATGGCATGCATACATTCATTGACATGAAAATGTATCCTTTATGTATGTTTGAAAGGGGTAAAGAGCTATTGGAATTCTTTGAATCTCAATCTTCCCCTACTTATATCTAACCATGTCTAAGTGAGCCAAGTGGTGCAAGAAATGAAGGCCATGTGCCTTGAAGAACAAGACTTTGATAATAGAATAGAAAATTAAGCATTTTGATGTCAAAGTATATAACTATATGATATATATAAGGTGTAACACCTTGAAATTAATTTAGACTAATTATGGCAATTAGGGAGTTAATGTGGATTAACCAGCAAAATTAATTAAGAGGGTGGACTTTTACTTTAAGCCATATAAAAGACCTAATTGAGTTTTGGACTAAATGTAGAAGCCTAATCTTAGTTATAAGAGGATTTAATTCCATTTCTAAATGGCCCAACAACTTTATAGTGCAAACCTAAGCTAAATGGACCCTTAAGGTAAACCAAACCCACCATAAACCCTCAAACTTGTGGCCCAATAAATTTTCACCATAATCTAAATGGATTTTTGGGCCTTTAAATCAGTACACTCTCTATAACCCAAGAGTTTTTGCAGCCCATCTCACTTAGAACTAGCCCACTTGAAATAATGGGTTTATTAGACTAACCCGTCTTTACTAAAACCCTAAGAGGCCTTCTCCCTACCTATTTGGCTGCTAAGACACTTATGTTCTATAAAATAAGGAAGCCATTTTCACACTTAAGCAGAGCGGTTAGGGTTTTCTGCATTCTTCCATCATTTCTCACTTCCAGGGGAAGATTTGTGAGAGGTCATGTCGCACAATCTTTAAAATAAAATTAAGTTAGATTAAATTTTATAGTTAGTGGCATAACCTAGGTCATCTCTCTTGAAAATAGAATTCAATGTTTAATTAGGTTCTCAATGTGTATAAGAGCTTTAAAAATTTTTTAACTAAGGGGGTTTTGATTGACTTAAACTAAGTAAAATGAAATTGAATTAAATTGACTAACTACTTAATTGTATGAATTATGGTTGAATGATAGACTTGTAACTAGCTTTGGATTCATCCCTTGGTATCCATTATCCTTATCCTAATTCAATTGTGATTAATTCTAGTCTAAGAGTCCTTAATTGTGTCCATGACAAATATGTCTTGAGTTACCACACAAGAATCAAGAGATTAACAATCTAATATTGAATTGAAACCTCAATCCTGTAGTAAATTGTTAACTTTTGTTATTAGGATGAACAAACACTTCAATTTGATTGATTAATCGATTAATTAGCCTTTGAATTATCACTGTAAGATGTTTAATTAATCAATTAAACTTAAAGGAATCTTCAAATTAAACAATCAAGCATACAATCTCACTAATACATTTCATTAAACACCTTGATGGCATGCATGGAAAATTAGAAAATAATGAAAAATCTAGTATTTAATCCAATCAATTAATCAACAAAAAGTTTTTCTAATTAGTGTCTAACCAGCCACTAATTACAATTACACAAATTTTCAATCAAATACATCTTAACCAAGCATGTACAAAAAAAAGAAAAAGTGTAGAAAAGTAAGGAATTCTTAGCCAAAATAATCTATTTATATTCCATGGATTCAAACTTCTTTAAGGACTTCTTCCAGGCTAATCAGAAGTTAAGAATTAGTGCTTCATGGTAGTGGATGGAGTGTGTTTTGGATGTAGCAATAAGATGATGGAGTGTGCAAATGGAGTGACAATGAAATAATAGCCTCAGATGAATGAATGTGTGTGATTTTAATGTGAATGATCTCTACCTCCTAGCTTCAGCCCTCTAACCACACGCTTTATTAATCATTTCATGTGTTTACAAGTCAGCCCAAAGCTTTTTCTCACGTGGTTTACATGAATGGATTGATGCATGATGTGCTGCTCAAGCTCTTTAATAACCCTCATGCTTCTCATATGCTTCATTTTCTTTTCCTTCATATGTATACTGTTCATGTGTAGCCTATTTTATTCTTTATATGCTCTCATTCTCTTGTTTCTGCCCATGTATGGCTGTGGACCTCTTAACTTGTTATGCTGAAGTGTTGGAATATAATAAAAAGCTTCTCCATGCTTCGTGCTACTCTTCGAATCCAGTGTGTGGCTTCTTCTTCCCACCAAAATTGTGGCAGACTCCCAGCTTATATACTGGTGTTTACTCATATTTCTTGTTCATTATAAACTCGTGGTTTCTTCCTTGTTCAGCTGCTACCCATGCTTTGTAACATCCGATTTTTGTTAAATAATGGAAATGGGCACATTTTCAAAGCAAGTCACCTGAAATGAATTAGTTAAGGTCCTGAAAAATTTGAGTAACATTTGAGAGTCCTAGCCTCAGACGAAAGGAAAAATGGAGCTAGAATGAGAAACAAATTTTGACAGAAATCTTATGAAAGGTAATGACATTTTTGTAATTTTGAGCAAATTTTGGAATTCACATAGGAGGGATTTTTAAATCAAAATTTTAAGTTTTTCAAGGTTTTCAGAAGCCCTAAAAACTATAGGAAGTCTCGAGATAGTTAAATCCCCTTCGGTGGACGTTTTACAATGTCGGTATACCTGAACTTTAATGGATTCGTTCGAAAAGATTTTAGCTTTGATTGGAGTGATTCCAAAGGAATTTTATTAAATTGGGAACCTAAATTTTATAATAGAAAAGATGGTTCTCAAAAAGGAGTTAAAACAAAGGAGAAACGAAAATGTAAAGAACGAAGGGCAAAATAGAAATTTTTGAAAAAATCATTTTCCTCTCCCTGTATATAGGTGGTATCTCACTCTCCCCTTTATTTAGCTTCAGATTGTTCTACCCAATATCAGAAGAAAAACCCTAGGAGAGTGGCATACCAAGGGAAGAAGAAGAGGAGAAGAAATTTAAGCTTTAAGGTATGATTTTTTGGTAGTTTCTCATGCTTTCTTCCATCCAAACCTCTTCTCCTTCATTCTCCTTTGTTTCCTTTGATTAAAATGGAGTTTACAAATCTAATTTAAGTGAAACTTAGGAAAAATTTTTTTTTGAAGAGAGGAGCTTAGAGAAAGCAAGATTCAAGCAAGAAAACTAGGTAATTTCTTTTCCTATGGTTGCTATCTTGGTTCCCTCTTCTTCTCCATTTCACCTAAGCTATGGAACCCTAGGAGGATTTGATTTTTAGGCAGAACCAATGATGAATCTAAGGAAAAAGGGTGTGGAGATTAAGAATATGCAAAGCGAATTAACAAAAAACCATTAGATTTCAAGATGCAAATTCTAGGGTTTCAAGTGAACCTTGTAAAATCTGATTTTGTATGATGATTCTTAGGCCTAAATAAGGGTTTAAATGAGCTCCCAAGATCCCTAAGAGGCTCCCCACATGCATCTTCCCTTGAGAAAACAAAGCAAGGTCCATGGAGAGCTAAAACCTCCATTGTTTCGGCCTAAGGGAGATAGTATAGCTAGGGACAGTTTTAAATTTTTATAAACCTATTCTTGAGTCATGTATGATGAATGAAAATGAGGGGAGGCCTTGGGAAAAATTTAGAACCCATAGAAAGTGAGTTAGTACTTTAGGTTCCATATTATGACCTAAAGAAGCAACATGTAGTTAGGCCCTTTGTTTTGATTGTGTGATGACTCCAAGAGGCTTAAAAGGAGTCAAGAATCATATTTAAAAGAAAAGAATGGAGCCTAGAATTTATTTAAGGGGTATTGCTTCATTAGGTGCAATTATGGAACCATAATGAGGTTATGAGCCAACCTAGTATCTAAGTAAATTGTATGGCCTTAGAATTGAGTTCATGAACCTAATTGGCTTCCATAAGTTATGTTTAGGACAAGAGAAACCTTTTCCACACTTTTGTGTGCGTGTAGCTGAAAAGGGGGGCTTAGATTCAAAGGAAAAAATGTGTAATTATGTACAAGGTAGCTCTCTTCACCTTCTCTCATGCATAGGTGTGTGTTTAGCTTATCTTAGAATATGTGTATATGTATTTTGAAGCTATGAAAAGTATACTAGCATGATTTTATATGCCATAATTTCATGATGGCATATTATGCTTCTAAATGATGTTATGATGTTTGTTTGAGTTTGCTTAAGTGTAGAGAAGCTAAGAACTCTTAACCATGGTGAGGATGAGCCAAGAACCCTTAAGATTGGTTGAGATAAAGTAAAGAGTCTCCCAAAAGCTAAGTGGGCTCCCAAGAGCATGGTTGAGTCCAAGAATCTCTTAAAGAATGGGTGAGGTAAATCCAAAATCCATGAGGAAGAGGGTGAGGCCAATCCATCCACTTGGCAAGCCTTTAGATGTCTTGTATGATTTATTTCCATACCAAGCTTGCTTCTTGAATGTTCAGGTTATCTATTATATCCATGCATACATTTTCAAGACTTGCTTTACATTTATTATGTATGATTAAATGGGAGATGAGCTATTGGGATTCCTTGAATCTCATTCCCTCCTCTCCAATGTTCTAATATGCTAGGTGGATCAAGTGGACAAGGTAATGGAAGCCAACCACCTTGAAGAAGAGAGCTTGACAACATAATGCATGGTTTTTAGTTCTTTAAAGCCATATTCATGTCAAATGATGCAATCCATGCTTGTATATGATCTATGACCTTTGGAACATATGTAATTATGATAATATATGATGTAGAAATGGGAGAATGTGTAATGTAAATGATAGAATGTAAATTGAGTATGTATGGACAATGTGGCTTCATGAATGACATTATGAAATTATGCATATGTGTGGATGAAATGGCCAAAATGAGATGTATGGAGTTTAGGACCATTTAGGTAGCCTACACAAGTCCTAATTATGCTTTTAGACTTGCCCAAGAGGTGCCAAATCCAAGAAAAATCATTTGGACATTTTGGTATCCTATATGGAGCTAAAATTGACCATAATGGAACTCTATGTCTCTTTTTGTCTAAATGAGCTCCTCTTGCTCTAAGATTTGGCATACAATTAAAGTTTGTTGAGAGATTTTTAACATAATTTTTGGAGGTCTACAAAATATTTGATAAATTTTCAAAGTTGGCAAATTTTTTGATTTTGGTCATGTTACTATTCACTCAGGTCCGAAAATGTAATCTGTCACACAGGGCCCAGTCACGTCCAATTGCCACAAAATTTTATACAAAGAGACTAGCCATTCCCAGTGACTTGTAAAAACTAAAAGCACCTCATTTGGAGGTCTAGAGAGGGAGATATGAATTTTTTACAGATCCTGTCCAGTATCAAGAACTCTAGCCGACTTCTGTTATTATTTGATTGGATTTCAAGGTCTGGATGTGCCTGAGCTGGTCTGTAATTATTTTTTTTCCTCTACATAACATCTACAAATTTATAGATTGGTATCATTTGCATGGATTGGATTTTTTTAGAATTAATTGGATATTTTTAAAATTTGCTGTAGAAATAAGTGACAACACCAGTGGGCAGTTTGACCTTTGGACCATTTTGAATGTCAAAAATCTTCTATGATAGATGTTATAGGCTGCACATATTTTTACCATGAATTAGACATGTTTCTATTTCTAGAATGACCAAGAATGCTTGATTTTGATTTTTCTAGAATTAGTTATGATTTTCTAAAGTTGGGACAAAAAAGAGGCAAAAGTTGGCTGAAAATATGTGTTTATTTCATACTTCCCTTCGAGTTCCTTGATGTGTAGGCCACTTTTGATGATGCAAATGAGTTTTATCCCTATAATTAAATATGAGAATATGTTGTATGAGCTCACACAGTCCATGTGACACTGAATGAAATTTTTATACACAACGCAACGCAAAAAAATATATTATTTTTACTCCTTTTTTTTCTTACTCTTTCATGGAATTGATAATGTCAAGCATGGAAATGTCATGAAATGAGTTAGAAATTATGGTGTTACATGCTTCATCTACTCATCTCCATGTCAGTCTTAGTGAACCCGTGTAAGCTGCTGCATCTATGTGGAGTTGCTATGATGTGCGAGTGCCTTGAGTGAGTCTAGCTTTCATTCCCTTGAAGCCTGTGTGTAAATCCCTCATGTTGCTTCTTCTCCATTCACCATCCCATGTTGCTATTCCATTTTGTTTTTTCCTTCCCCTGTTGTAGCCATATTGCTTCCTTCATTTTCTTCAACCCTGTAACTAGTTGCATCTTGTTTCATCCACTAAAGCTCCTTTCCACGTGGTTCTTATAAGTGGTTAGCTACTAG
This sequence comes from Erythrophleum fordii, assembly GCA_032878935.1. Taxonomy (NCBI): domain Eukaryota; kingdom Viridiplantae; phylum Streptophyta; class Magnoliopsida; order Fabales; family Fabaceae; genus Erythrophleum; species Erythrophleum fordii. The sequence continues at coordinate 15,287,002 of JAVQMF010000053.1, forward strand.
ACCATGCATGTGAATGAATGGATGAGAGTGTGTGTTATTTATGATGAAATGTGAATGGAAACCTCAACCCTAAGCTTCCACATAAACCCATGCATTAGTGAATTGGTATGTTGTTATTCTTGTAAGTGTAGAATCCATGTGATTTACTCCTCTCATTCAAATTTTAATTGCCCAACAAAGAGTGCACTTGAAGCCTAACTCTTTTCCTTCTCTTCTTTAACTCAAATTCTCATTCAAACATCATTTGCCCATTAAATTCTCATAAAAGAATGGAAAGTATTAAGTAGAAATATCCAAAAATTATTTAAGATAAATTTAAGCATTAAGAACCAATAATTTGCAAATTAATCCCTCAAATGTAAAAATGGCGAATTAAAATCAAATTCCATTCAATTGCATTCATTAAGCCATATTTAATTATTAAAATGTCTAACTAAAGAGGAAATAAAATATATAAATATGTTGTTTATCAATTTGGCCAAGGTAATCTATAAAAAATATATCCCCCTCATTCTCCTATTCATTTTGGTCTGATTAGTTTCTGGTTTTAGGCATTTTCATCTCCTTTTCAAATATGAAATTTCGTGTTTAGGTGACTCCTTGTAAGATTTTTAGAGTTAGAAGTTAGAGAGATGATTAGGTAAGTATTTTCCTTCTATTATATGCATTATTTTGCTAGAAAATGTCCCCAAACACTGATTTTCATAATGGGTTCTATTATTATACAAAATTACAAGGTAATCAAGATGAAATATTAAAGTTTCTGGGCTTAATAACTTAAACCTGAATTTCAGAATGTCCTATGATGTGTTCTTGATAGTTGAGACTCAACCCAGTCCACTTGACCTCTTGGGTGTATGGGCAAGTGTTTCTCCTTCTCTTGTGAAGTGTATGTGCTGAATTTGTAGCTTTTAAATTAACTTTTGGTACATGGCTTGTATATGTGCGAAAATGGAGATGTGGGGAGTGAATCATTATGAGCTTTGATGTCTTGACCTTGAATTGGTGCGGTAGACTCTTAGGAAGCTTGGGCAAGAAGTTATCAATGTATCCTTGTTAAGATTAATTTGTAGATAGGGAGAATTTCTTTGCTAATGATAGTTAAATGATGATAATCATGCTTATGTTAGGCTTGGTATGCTTTAGATCATGGTGGTCACTAGAGGAAGAGTAATTAGCTTCATTGAGGTAACCAAGGTTATTTTTCTTAATTTCATGTATATGCTCATATTAATTTGATATTTGTTACACTTGCTTGATTTTGAAATGCTAAATGATTGGTTGACTACTTGAATTACGATTGTGATTAGACCTTGTGAGTCCATGGTGGAGCTATGGTGCAGCTACCACCCGTGCATATACTTCGATCGGGCATTGGGTTGTGATCAAACCCCAGATGCACTAAGCTCTAGTTGTGCTCATTATGGAGTAGGTGTTGTGGACGGACTTCTCTTAGTGTTATTGGCAATTAACATGTTTTGTGTGATTGCTAGTATGGGACAGTAGTTATTAGTAGCTTAATTAGTTCATTTACAAATTGAATTAATAATTTTGGTATTAATGATATGAAATTACATTGCATTGATTAATCTATACATATATATATATATATATAGAATTTTCCTTTTATTATTGAGATTGTATATCTCACCCCAATTATGGGTTAACATTTTTAGGGACTCGACGTCTTAATGGCAAGGAGAAATTAATAGAAGCTTATTATATGGTTTGGTAGCACATAGGTATGAAAATCTTATTAGATTGTGTTATGTAATTAGATTACTAATTTTATATAATTGCCACATTGCATCATGAATTGCCAAGTATAGGGACTGTACATGTAATATAATTATCATAGAATTGAATATTATGGTTGTAATTGGCTAATAATGGATGAGTGACTTGATTTTGTATGAACATTAAGCATTGGCCCTATGCTTTTTGCGGTCGAAACACTTTTGCTGTCATTAAATTATGGAATTCACTTATGTATCATAGTTTCATGAGTAAAAATCAACACTTAAATTTTGAAGTAGATAATGATGGATTAGCTAGGTAAATCAAGTGGATAAATGCCATTAAAGTTTCATAAATTGAGGGAGAGTAGTCCTAGAGTGTTCCTAGAGGGAGAATTAGAGTACATGGGAGGAAGTTTGAGAGTTACAAGAATAAAAGGGAATTGGCTGCAGCCAAAATGGAATTAGCTGTGGCTAAATATGGTGAAGTTGCCCATAGAAGGAAACAGAGAGGAATTGGTCGTGGTGAAATGTGAGAGGCAAATCTGGTAGTGTTTCAGAAGGTAATTCACTGCGGCAAAAAGGGTATTTGGCCGCAGCAAAATATGCGAAATTTGTGAAAGTGTAAGGAGTTAAACTTGAGAGTAATTAGCCATGGCACAAGATAATTTAGCTGCGACGAAGGTGCTCAATTTCCTATATTAACTTAGAAACTTTGGTTTTCTCTATGGAAATGATAAGGAATGATTTAGGAGCACTTGTAGGAGGTTCTTGTGAGTTGGAATTAATGGATGATGGGATTAAAAGCTTGTAATTGAGGGTTTGATTCCCTCATATGCATAAATGGTTATGAGTAATTAGTTAATGACTCTAATAACATCAAGGTTTAAATTTCCTCACTTTTTCTTAATGTAAGTAATCTCATAATGACTTCAAACCTCAAATGATGATTATTAATTATGTCTTTAACTGTAATTACCATGATTAGAAGTTAGGGTCATCACATGAGATGTAGACCCTTGAGCATGTATAAAAGTACGAGAATATCATGTATGAATGGAATTTAGAACTAAATGAATGTTTATATGTGAGTTTGAGATCCTTATACCTTAATGCATTGGTGTATAATGACAACTAGGATAGTGTTTTTGAGATGCATGATGATTTGGACCATTTAGAATGCTTTCCTATACTGTATTTATGTTGTTGGATATGCCCAATTGGCTATGGATTGATTGGAAGGTCATTTGGCAATCTTTTAAACCATTTTAACCCCTAAAATGACCATATTTTTGAGCTGAACCACAAATTAACTGTAATGTCTAGTTTTCGTTAAACGATGGAAATAGACGCATTTTCAAAGAAACTCCCTCGAAATGAATTAGATAAGGTCCCAAAAAATTTGAGTAACATTCTAGACTTCTAAAAATGAGAATTTTACGTTCAGATGGAAAGAAAAATGGAACTAGAATGATGAAACAATTTCTTACAAAAAACTTACAAAACGTCATGGCATTTTCATAATTTTGAGCAATTTTTGGAATTCACATAGGAAGGCTTTTTAAATGAAAGTTTTGAAAATCATGGGAAGCCCTGAGACAGTTAAAACCCCTTAAGTGGATGTTTTTCAATGTCAGTGTACCCAAACTTTAATAGATTCATTTAAGAAGGTTTTACCTCCGATTTGAGTGATTTTAAAGGCATTTTACTAAATTGGGAACCTAAATTTTATAATGGAAAATATGGTTCTCAAAACGGAGCTAAAAAGAAGTAGAAATGAAAATGCCAAAAATGAAGGGCAAAATAGGAATTTTTGAAAAAGCCATTCTCCTCCTCCTCCTATAAGTAGAAGGCACCCACCTCTCCTATTCACTTAGTCTCATATTTTTCTGGCCCAAACCAAAGAAGAAACCCTAAGAGAGTGGTGCACCAAGGGAAGAAGAAGGAGAAGAGAAATCAAGGCTTGAAGGTAAGAAATTTTACTAGTTTTTCATGCTTTCTTCCTTCCAAACCTCTTCTCCTCCATTCTCCTTTATTTCCTATGATTATAATAAATTTTATAAATCTATTTTAAGGGAGAAATTAAGGGGAAAATTCGAATTTGAAGAGAGAAGCCCAAAGAAGACATGATTCAAGTGAGAAAACTAGGAAAAATAAGGTAATTTCTTCTTCCATGGTTACTACCCTTTGCTCCTCTTCTCTAACTATTTCACCCCACTCAAAGAAGTCCTAGGAGGGCTTGGATTTTAGGCAAAACCAAGGATGATTCTTAGGAAAAAGGGTGTGGAGATTAAGAATATGTAAAAAGAATTAACAAATAACCATGGAAATTCAAGATGCAAAATTTAGGGTTTTAAGTGCTCCTTATAAAATCTGATTTTATGCAATGATTCCTAGACTTAAATAAGTATTTGAATGAACTCCTAAGATCCCTAGAAGTCCCCCTATGTGCATCTTCCCTTAAGAAAACAAAGTAGATTCCATAGAAGCCAAAATCCTCCATAGCCTCGACCTAAAGGGGTTTGTGTACCTAGGGAGAGTTTTAAATTTTTCTAAGCCCATTTTTGAGTCATATATGATGAGTGGAGACCTTAGGAAAAATTTAGAAATCATAGAAAGTGAGTTGGCCTTATATGTTGCATAATATGACCTAAAAAAGCAACATGTAGTTAGGCTCTTTGTTTTGATTGTGTGATGACCCCAAAAGGTTTAAAAGGAGTCAAGAATCATAATTCAAAGGAAAGAATGGAGCCTAGAATTTATTTGATGGGTGTTGCTTCATAAGGTGTATTTTTGGAATCATAAAGGGGTTTATAGGTTAAGCTAGAGTCTAACCAAGTTGTATAGCCTTAGAATTAATTTTGTGAATCTAATTGGCTTCTATAAATTGTGTTTAGGCCAAGAGAAATCATTCCCACACCTTTGTGTATGTGAGGCCTAAGAAGGGAGAGGAAATTCAGGAGAAAAAGTGTGTCCTTACTTCCAAGGTAGCTCTCTCCACCTTCTCTCATGTATGATTATTTGCTTTACTTGTCTTTGAATGTGTGTATGTGTGTTTTAAGCAATAAAAAGTATTTTAGCATGATTTCATATACTATGGTACCATGATAATGCATTATATTTCCAAATGATGTTTATGATGTTGGCTTTGGTTTGCTTGAGTGTGATGAGGCTAAAAACCCTTAGCCATGATGAGGATGAGCCAAGATTCCCTAAGATTAGTTGAGACAAAGTAAAGAGTCTCCCAAAAGTGAGGTTGACTCCTAGGAGCAAGGTTGAGTCTAAGAACCTCTTGAAGAGTGGGTGAGGCAAGTCCAAAATTCACAAGTGAACGGGTGAGGGTAATCCACATACTTGGCAAGCCTATGTATACTATGTATGACTTTTTCAAATGCCAAGAATACTTCTTGAATGATTGCATATGTCAATATGCTCATACATGCATTTGTAAGACTTGTTTAGCATTTTTTATGTATGATTGAATGGGAGATGAGCTATTGGGATTCTTTTAATCTTATTTCCTCCTCTCCAATATTCAAACGTGCTAGGTGGACCAAGAGGACAAGGGAATGGAAGCAACCACATGAGAAATGAGAGCTTGAAACTAAACTACATGGATTTGGCTACTTTAAGGCTTTATAAATGATTATTAATGTAATATATTATTATATAAGACCTATGACCTCGTGAACATGTATGACTATGTATATATGTGATGTAAAAATGAGAGATTATGTTATGTGACTATTAGAATATATATTGAGTATGAAATGGCAAATTTTGCTTCCTAGAAGTTTGATGCATTAGTGTATAAATGGAAGTGGAATGACCAAATTGGGATGCATAAGGTTTAAGACCATTTGAGCAATTCATACAAGTCATAATTATGCTCTTAGACTTGCCCAAGAGGTGCCAAATATCAAGGGAAACCATTTAGACACTTTGGTATCCTATATGGAGCAAAAAATTGACCATAACCTATGTAATTGGAGCTTGTTAAGATATTTTTAGGAAGCTAAAGAATATAATTTTTAGATGTCTATGGAATATTTGATGAATTTTCAAAGTTGGAAAAAATTCTGGTTTATGTCTGATGCACTGTGTACTCAAGTACAAAAATGAATTCTGTCACTTAGGATCCAAATGATATCCAATTGCTATAAAATTTTATATACAAAAACTAGACATTCCTAGTGACTTGTGCCAACTAGAAGCATCCCATTTGGATGCCTAAAGTGGGAGATATAAATTTTTAAAAATTCTATCTAGTATCAGGTGCTCAAACTGACCTCAGGTACTGTTTGATTAAGTTTCAAGGTCTACGCATGCCTAAACCAGTCTAGAGTTATTTTTTCCTTCTACTAACATTTGTATCTTTCCATATTAGTATCATTTTCATGAATGGGATTTTTTTGGAATTAATTGGACATTTTTTAAGTTTGTAGCAGAAAATTGTGACAGTACCAGTAGCTAGCCAGACCTCTGGACCTTTTCGAACGTCAAACGTCTTCTGTGTTATGTTTCATGGTTTAGAAGTATTTGTAGCATAAATTAGACATATGTATCTTTCCAGAATGGCAAAGAATTCATGACTTCAATTTTTTTAGAATTAGTTATAATTTTCCAAAAATTGTGATAGAAAAGAGGAATTTCTGGCCGAAAATGCAAGTATGAATTTCATGTATCTTCTTGCTTTCCATGAGTTATAGGCCACTTTTAGTGATGGAAATGAGTTGTATTCATGTAATTAAATGTGAGAATGTGATACATGAACTCATATGGTCCACGTGAAACCAAAGGGAATTTTCATACGTGATACAACACTAAAATATACATTATTTTTATGTTATTTCCTTGGGTTTTCTATGAAATGCATGATGTTAAATATAGAGATAGTATGAAATGAGCTAAGAAATTATTGTGTTACATTTATTGCTATTGGAACAGAGGTTCAAGCTCTTGATATGGGTTATGACTTGTGTTTATGAGTTGCCTAGATGTATATAAGTTTGTTTATGGATGAATTGAGTGTGTTGATGGTGGAAGTGTCCCCTTTTTCATGTTAAAGTTTGTTATGATATTTCAACAAGATGGTGAACACTAGGAGAGGTCGACTCTCTAGAGAGGCTCATACAGATGATAGAGCTGAGCCCAGTGATCCATATCTGGAGCCTTCCAATCTATCATGGCTCACCTGGATCAGCAGCAAGCCGTTATTTTGTAGTTACAGGAACAACTTGCTGAGAGAGATAGCCATGGCCCCACACCTTATCCTCTATAGCCACCTCACCACTTAGGTCATCCTGAGCATTTAAGGGTGACTCACCTAGATCTATAGCTACACATACAAATGGTTGCCCCTATTCCACTAGCTCAGATGCCTCTAGCTCAGGAGCAGCCCTTGACTAGAAAGATCATTACTCAGTTCAGAAAGTTCGGGCTTCCCACCTTTGATGGTGAGATGAATTTAGAAAATGTTAAGGAATGGATTATGCAATTAGAGAAGATCTTTAAGGTGATAAAGTGTATGTCTGAGCAAAAAGCTAAGATGGCTATTTTTCAGTTGTAGAAAGAAGAAAATTATTGGTGGAAGGGCACCGAGCCCATTTTGAAGGCGAGGAACCTTCTGATTTTATGGGAGGCATTCCTCCAAGTATTCCATGAGAAATATTTTCCCAGCTCTGTCAAGGATGAGAAGGAGTCAGAATTCATTCTCCTGAAATAGACAGAGGGGATGTTTGTGGACCAATACATGGCTAAATTTGTATAGCTCTCCCGATATTCCTCCTACTTACAGAGGCATAATGATGAACAGTTGAAAGCAGACGTGCTAGAGAAAGGTTTGCCCCTTAAGATTAGAGATCAGGTAGTGCCATAAAGAATCAAACACTTTAATATGATGCAGCCTACCTCCAGTGCCAGAATACCCCTCTCTGAGCCTAAGAGACCTAGAGAGGGATTATAGGCTGCAGTTACTAGCAAAAGAGGTAGCAAAAGTCAGTGGAGCCAAAGAGGCAAGAAAAGGAGGACTCAGTCCAGCAGAGGTAGCTTCATGTCTATCATATGTCCCTAGTGTGGCAAGAACCATGAAACCAGACCATGTTATGCGGGCAGAATGTATGTTTCCGGTGTGGTAGGCTAGGACACATGGCTAAGGACTGCACCTAGGCTCCTTCATAGATTACACAGTAAAGGGAGATGGCTCCTGCTCCTAAACATCAAACCCAGGGTAAATTCTTTGTCCTGTCACAATAGGAGGCTAGTCGATCCCCGAGTCTGATTCAAGGTATTATTAAAATAAATAATTTTTCTATAATTCCTTTATTTAATTCAGGTGCTAGCCATTCTTTCATATCATATGATTATACTAAGAGGTTGGGTCTGAGTATGCATACACTTCCATATGATTTGAATGTATCTATTGCCACAGGAAATCGAGCCATTACGTCCCATGCTTGCTTGAATTGTGTGATCCAGTTTAATCATTGCCTTACCAGCCTTGATTTGATTTGTATGCCCCTTATTGATATTGATGTGATTATTGGTATGAACTAGATGTCTATAAATAACGCCACACTAGATTATAGCCATAGATGTATTAGTTCACCTGAGTGCGGGATTGTGCCTAGTATGAGGATTGAGTTATTTGTTATGACCACATCCCAGGCTGAGAGGTCTCTAGAGCATGATTGCCAGGGATACTTAGTTTTAGTTTCAGTTTAATTGAGGTAGAAGAGGGTATAGAGGAGATTCCTGTAGTGAGAGAGTTCCCAGAGGTATTCCCTAGAGAGATTAGCGGACTTCCCTTAAAGAGAGAGGTCAAATTTCCTATAGACATTGTACCTGGGGTAGGCCCAGTGTCTAAGGCCTCATATGGGATAGCTCCCATTGAGCTAGTTGAGCTTAAAAAATAAATAGAAGAGCTTTTAAAGAAGGGTTTTATCAGACTAGTGTCTCACTGTAAGGATTTCCAGTCTTATTTGTAAAGAAGAAAGAAGGGAGCCTTAAGCTATGTATAGATTACAGGGAACTCGATAAGATAACCATTACGAATAAGTACCCTCTTCCTTGCATAGATGATCTCCTAGATTAGTTAGTAGGAGCATCAGTATTCTCTAAGATAGACCTCAAGTCGGGATATCACCAGCTTAGAATAAAGGCTAAGGATTTCCCAAAACAACATTTAGAACTAAATATAGGCATTATGAATTTATAGTTATGCCCTGAGTTAACGAATGCACCCGCAGTATTCATGGATTACATGAACAGAGTCTTTAGGCCATACTTAGACAAATTTGTAGTTGTCTTCATAGATGACATCCTCATCTACTCAAAAAGTAGAGAGGAACATGAGCAGTACTTGAGATTATCCTTGGAGACCTTGAGAGAGAGATAGTTATATGCTAAACTTAGTAAATGTGAGTTCTAGCTCACTGAAGTTCAATTTCTAGGTCATGTGATCTCCCAAGCAAAGGTCACAATAGATCCCCATAAGGTAGAGGTAGTGTTACAGTGGGAGAGACCTAGGACAGTGATAGAGATCAGGAGCTTCCTAGGTTTAGCAAGTTACTATAGGAGGTTCATTTAGGGCTTTTCTCATATAGTGATGCCACTGGCCCGGCTTACTAGAAAGAATGTGCTGTTTGTGTGGAATGAGAAATGTGAGAGTAGTTTTTAGGAATTGAAGCACAAGGTAACCATGACCCCATTTTTAGTGCTCCTTGACCCTAGAGAGACTTTTGTAGTCTATAGTAATGCCTCTAAGAAAGGGTTAGGATGTGTGCTTATGCAGAAAGGCTGAGTGGTAGCTTATGCTTCTAGACAGTTAAAATCTCATAAGGAAAACTACCCCACACATGACCTAGAGTTAGCTACAATGATGTTTGTTTTGAAAATATGGAGACACTACTTGTATGGGGCAGCTATAGAAATTTACAATGACAACATGAGCCTTAAATATTTATTTGAGCAGAAAGAATTGAATATAAAACTGCCGAGATAGTTAGAATTTTTGAAAGACTATGATTTCACTTTGAAATACCATCCTGATAAGGTTAATGTGGTAGCTGATACCCTAAGTAGAAAATCTATACACCTGACCTGTATGATGATCTGAGAATAGGAATTAATTAAGAGATTTAGAGATATAAGTCTCTCCTACGAGGTGTATTCAGGGAAACTATTAATGAGTGAAACCCGAATAGAAAATGACCTGAGGGATCAGATAAGAGAGGCCTAGCGAATAGATGACCATGTAAATAAAATTAAAGTCCAGATAGCCCAGGGTAGCATTCAAGAGTTTAATTTGTCTAAGGATGATATAGTAAGATACAAGGATAGGCTATATGTGCTCAGAAATATAAAAATCAGAGAGAAAATATTAGATGAGGCACATAAGAGTAAGTATACCATTCATCTAGGCAGTAATAAAATGTATCAAGATTTAAAGAAAATGTTCTGATGGTCTAGAATGAAAACAGATATAGCATAATGTGTCTCCCAATGTCTGGTATGTCAGAGAGTTAAAATAGAGCACCAAAAACTAACCAAGTTACTTTAGCTCCTAGATATCTCAGAGCAGAAATGGGATAGCATAGCCATAGATTTTGTCATGGGTTTTCTTAGGACATCATCGGAGCATGATGTAATATGGGTAATAGTGGATAGATTAACAAAGTCAGCACATTTCTTAGCCATGAAAGCCATTTATACCATAGATAAGCTAGCCCAGCTGTACATTAAGAAAATAGTTAGATTACATGGCGTTCCTAGGAGCATAGTTTTAAAGAGAGATCTTAGATTTACATCAAATTTCTGAAGATCATTATAGGATGCTCTAGGCACCAGACTTAGAATTAGCACAACCTATCACCCTTAGACAGATAGATAGATGGATAGAACCATCCAAACCCTAGAGGATATGCTAAGGGCGTGTGTGCTAAAGATGAAAGGAAACTGGGATACATACTTACCTCTAGCGGAGTTTGCCTATAATAACAGCTATCATGCAAGTATATGGATGGCACCGTATAAGACATTGTATAGGAGGAAGTATAAGTCTTCGATGTGTTGGGTTGAGCTAGGAGAGCAATGCCTTATAGGCCCAGAATTAGTGGACTAAACCAAACTCCTAGACAGATTAAGACCATTAGAAAGAAACTCCTAACGGCCTAGAGTAGACAAAAAAGTTATGTAGATAAATGTAGGCGGCCGTTAGAGTTTGAGATTGGAGATCGTGTCTTCATTAGAGTATCTCCAATCACATAGATAGGTCGATCCATTAAAAGTAAAAAGTTCAGTCCAAAATACATAGGTCTTTTTTAGATTTCTAATAAAGTAGGACCTGTGGCTTACAGACTAGCCCTTTCCCTAAACTTGAGCCAAGTACATAATGTATTCCATGTTTCACAACTCAAAAGGTACCAGCCTGACTCCTCACATGTCATAAAAAATGAGAATGTGCAGTTATAGGATGATCTATCATACATAGTATCATCAGATTGGATTGTGGATGTTAGATTCAAGCAGTTATGGAATAAGACGATATCGCTGGTGAAAGTGGTTTGGAAGGGGTTATCTCTGAAGAGGCTACATGGGAGTTAGAGGAAGATATGAGAAAGAAACATCCAAAACTCTTCCTATGAGATATGTTATCTAAATTTTGAGGACGAAATTTTTTAAAGGGGGGAGAATTTTAATGTCTAGTTTTCATTAAACGACAAAAATAGGTGCGTTTTCAAAGCAAGTCCCTTGAAATGAATTAGATAAAGTCTCAAAAAATTTGAGTAACATTCTAGACTCTTAAAAATAAGAATTTTAATCTCAGATAAAAAGAAAAATGGAGCTAGAATGAAGAAACAATTTATTACGAAAAACTTATAAAACGTAATGGCATTCTCATAATTTTGAGCAATTTTTAGAATTCACATAGGAGGGCTTTTTAAGTGAAATTTTTGCATTCTTTGGGGTTCTCAGAGGCCCTGAAAATAATGGGAAGCTCCAGGACAGTTAAAACCCTTCCAATAGACGTTTTCCAATATCGATGTACTTAAACTTTAACGAATTTGTTTGGGAAGATTTTAGCTCCAATTTGAGTGATTCTAAAGGCGTTTTACTAACTTGGGAACCTAAATTTTATAATGGAAAAGAAGGTTCTCAAAATGGAGCTAAAACGAAGTAGAAACAAAAATGCCAAAAATGAAGGGTAAAATGGGAATTTTTGAAAAACTCATTCTCCTCCACCTATAAATAGAAGGTGGCCCATTCTCCCATTCACTTAGTCTCATATTTTCTACCCCAAGCTAGAGAAGAAACCCTAGAAGAGTGGCATACCAGGGGAAGAAGAAGGAGAAGAGAAATCAAGGCTTGAAGGTAAGGAATTTTACTAGTTTTTCATGTTTTCTTCCTTCCAAGCCTCTTCTCCCTCATTCTTCTTTGTTTCTTATGATTATAATAAAGTTTATAAATCTGTTTTAAGGGAGAAATTAAGGGAAAAATTCGGATTTGAAGAGAGGAGCCCAAAGAAGATAAGATTCAAGTGAGAAAACAAGGAAAAATAAGGTAATTTCTTCTTCCATGGTTGCTACCCCTTACTTCCCTTCTTCCTATGTTTTGCCCCACTCAAGAAGTCCTAGAAGGGCTTGGATTTTAGGTAGAACCAAGGGTGATTCCTAGGAAAAGAGTCTGGAGATTAAGAATATGCAAAAAGAATTAATAAATAACCATGGAAATTCAAGATGCAAATTCTAGGGTTTTACATGTTCCTTGCAAAATCTGATTTGATACCTTAATTCCTATGCCTAATGAGAGTTTAAATGAGCTCCTAAGATCCCTAGAAGTTTCCCCATATGCTTCCTTCATCAAGAAAACAAAAGCAAAGTTCAAGAAGGCCATAAAGCTTCCTAGTCTCGGTTTAAGGGTGTTTGAGTACCTAGGGATAGTTTTAATTTGTTCCAAACCCATTTTTGAGTCATATATGTTGACTGAAGATGAGAGGAGGCCTTAGAAAAAATTTAGAAACCATAGAAAGTGAGTTGGCCTTATATGTTCCATAAAATGACCTAAAAAAGCAACATGTAGTTAGGCTCTTTATTCTAATTGTGTGATGACTCCAAGAGGCTTAAAAAGGAGTCAAGAATCAGGTATGAAAGGAAAAAATGGAGTCTATAATTTATTTGATGGGTGTTGCTTCATTAGGTGCAATCTTGGAAACATAAAGGGGTTAATGAGTTCAGTTAGTATCTAAGCAAGTTATGTGGCCTTAGAATTAATTCCATGAACCTAATTAGCTTCCATAAATTGTGTTTAGGCCAAGAGAAATCATTCCCACACCTTTGTGTGTGTGATACTGAAGAAGGGAGAGGAAACTCAAGAGAAAAAGTGTGTGCTTGCTTCCATGGTAGCTCACTCTTCCTTATCTCACGCATGAATGTATGCTTGGCTTGTCTTTGAATGTGTGTGTGTGTGTGTTTTAAGCCATGAAAAGTATTCTAGCATGATTTCATATGCCATGGTACCATGATGATGCATTATGTTTCCAAATGATATTTTTGATGCTTGCTTTGGTTTGCTTGAGTGTGGTGAGGCCAAGAACCCTTATCCACAGTGAGGATATGCCAAGAACCATTAAAGTTTGGTTGAGACAAAGTGAAAAGTCTCCCAAAAGTGAAGTTGACTCCTAAAAGCAAGGTTGAGTCCAAGAACCTCTTACAGAATGGGTGAGGCAAGTCTAAAACCCATAAGTGAATGGGTGAGGCGAATCCAGTTGCTTGGCAAGCCTTTGTATACTATATATGACTTGCTTAAATGTTGAAAGTGCTTATTGAATGTTTGCACATGTTCATATGCCCATGCATGCATTTGTAAGATTGGTTTTGCATCTTTTATGTGTGATTGAAAGGGAGATGAGCTATTGGGATTCTTTGAATCTCATTCCCTCTTCTACGATGTTCTAACATGCTAGGTAGACCAAGAGAGTAAGGGAATGGAAGCCGACCACATGAGAAATAAGAGCATGACACTAGAGTGTATAGATTTTGTTACTTTAAAGCCATATGAATGGAAAATAATGTAATCTATGGTTGTATATGTTCCATAATGTTATGAACATGTATAATTATGTTAATATATCATGTATAATTGAGAGCTAAGATTGTATGTATGGAAATACTCACTTTGGACATATAATGGCAATTTTGCATTATGGGAATGTATGTATAAATGGAAGTGAGGTAGCCAAATTGAGATGCATGAGATTTGGGACTATTTGGACAGCTCATACAAGTCATATTCATACTTTTAGACTTGCCCAAGATGTGTCAAACATCAAGGGAAATCATTTGGATACGTTGGTATCCTATATGGAGCATAAATTGACCATATTGGAAACCTATACCATTTTTTGTCCAAATGAGCTCTTCTTAATTTGAGATTTGGGATGCATTTAAAGCTTGTTGAGAGCTTTCTAAGAAGCTAAATTGCATAATTTTTGGAAGTTTATGGAATATTTGATGAATTTTCAAAGTTGGAAAAATTTCTAATTTTGGTCATGTTATTATTCATACTGGTCCGAAAATGATTTTTGTCACTCAGAGGTCAAATGATATCCAATTGACATGAAATTTTATAGGGAGAAACTAGACACTCCATTAGCTTATACTTATTGGAAGCACCCCAATTGGATGTCTAGAGAGGAAGATATGAATTTTTGAAGTTTCTATCCAGTATCAAGTGCTCAAACTGACCTCAAGTATTGTTTGATTAGGTTTCGAGGTCTGGATGTGCCTAAACTGGTATGGAGTTATTTTTTTCCTCTATCTAACATTTGTACCTTTCTATATTGGTATCATTTGCATAGATCAAATTTTTGTGAAATTAATTAGACATTTTTGAAATTTGTAGTAGAAACTTGTGACAGTACTAGTAGTTAGCCAAACCTTTATACCTTTTCGAATGTTAAACTTCTTCTGTGTTGTGTCTCATGGCCGGGATGTATTTTTAGTATAAAGACGTGTAGCTTTCCAGAATGGAAAAGAATGGATGATTTTGATTTTTCTAAAATTTGTTATAATTTTCCAATTTTTGAGACAGAAAAGAGGAATTTCTGGCAAAAAATGTAAGTATGAATTTTATGTATCTTTTTGCTTTCCATAAGTTGTAGCCTACTTTTAGTGATGGAAATGAGTTGTTTTCATATAATTAAATATGAGAATATGATACATGAACTCAGATGGTCCACGTGACACTGAATGGAATTTTCATACGCAACGTAACGCTAAAATATCCATTATTTTTATGCTATTTTCTTGGTTCTTCCATGAAATGCATGATGTTAAACATGGAGATAGTATGAAATGAGCTAAGAATTATGGCGTTACATTTCCCAAGGCCTCCCCTCATCTTCACTTATCATATATGACTCAAAAATGGGCTTAAAACAAATTAAAACTATCCCTAGGTATCCTAACTCATCTAGGTTGAGACTATGCATGGTTTTGGCCTTCATGGACTTTGCTTTGTTTTCTTGTTGGAGGAAGCACATGGGAGGACTTCTAGGGATCTTAGAAGCTCATTTAAACTCACATTTAGGCATAGAAATTAAGGTATTAAATCAGATTTTATAAGGAGCATATGAAACCCTAGAATTTACATCTTGAATTTTTATGGTTAGTTGTTAATTTTCTTTGCATATTCTTAATCTCCACACCCTTTTTCCTAAGAATCACCCTTGATTTTGCCAAAAAACCAAGCCCTGATATGGCTTCTTAAGTGAGGTGAAATATGGAGAGAAGAAGAGCAAGGGGTGGCAACCATGGAAGAAGAAATTACTTTGTTTTTCCTTGTTTTCTCACTTGAATCTTGTCTTCTTTGGCCTCCTCGCTTCAAATTCGGATTTTTCCCTTAATTTCTCCCTTAAAATAGATTCATATACTTCAATATAATCACAAGAAAGAAAGGGAAATGGAGGAGAAGAGGTTTGGAAAGGAAAAAGCATGAAAATTATCAAAATTCCATACCTTCAAGCTTTGATTTCTTCTTCTCTTCCTCTTCCTCTTGTGTGCCACTCTCCTAGGGTTTTTCCTCTAGTCTAGGGTAGAAACATATGAAGTTAAATGAGTCGGGGAGTAGGGCGCCCTGTATATATATGTGGAGGAAGGAAAACTTTTCAAAAATTCCTATTTTATCTTTTGTTTTTGGAATTTTTGTTTCTAAATAATTTTAGTTCCTTTTTTAGAATAATCTTTTCTATTATAAAATTTAGGTTCCCAATTTAGTAAAATGCCTTTGGAATCACTCAAATCAGAGCTAAAACATTCCCGAATGAATCCGTCAAAGTTTGAGTACATCAATATTGGAAAACATCCACCGAAGGGGTTTTAACTGTCCCGGGGCTTCTCATAGTTTTCAGAGCCTTTGAGAATCCCAGAGAACTCAAAACTTTCATTTAAAAAGCCTTCCTATGTGAATTCCAAATTTTGCTCAAAATTACAAAAATACCATTACGTTTCATAAGTTTTTCGTTAAATTTTGTTTCTTCATTCTAACTCTATTTTTCTTTTTATCTGAGCCTAGAATTCTTATTTTTAAGAGTCTAAAATGTTACTCAAATTTTTTGGGGCCTTAACTAATTCATTTCAGGGGACTTGCTTTGAAAATGTGCCCATTTCCATCGTTTAATGAAAACTGGATATTACACCAAGAATGTTTCTTGAATGCTCATGTTGCTTCTTGTACTCATGCATGCATTCTTGAGACTTGAATTGTATATTTTATGTATGATTGAAAAAGAGATGAGCTATTGGGATTCTTTGAATCTTATTCCCTCATCTCCAATGCTTTAACATGTTAGGTAGACCAAGTGAACAAGGCAATGAAAGCCAACAAGTTGAAAGATGAGAGTTTGACAACAAAGTGCCTTGATTTTGCTTCTTTATAGCCACGTGAATGGAAAATGTTGTAACCCTTTATTGTATATGTCCTATGACCTCATGAACATGTGTAATTATGCTAATGTATTATGTACAAATGAGATTTAAAGGTATATGCATGAGGTAGTGCAATTTGGATATGGAATGGCAAGACTAGCCTTGTGTAATCTTGTGTATGGCATGGGGTGAGATAGTGAGTTTTCAAATTCTGGCTTTGTACACCTTTGAAACAAGTTTAGAATGTCATTTTGGTGCATTCTTATATGCTGAAGTGGTCATGGTTGCCTTGGAGTTCAAATTGGACCATTTGGACCCTTTGTAAAGCTTGAAAATGACCATTTCACAACCCAATATCAAGATCTAACCAAATGAACAAATTTGCCCATGAAATTTGGCACACATATAGATCTTATCTAGAAATTTTTGGGAAGCCAAAGATCAGATTATTTGGAGTTATGTGAAATTAATTATAATTTTTCAAAGTTGTCATTTTTCTACTAAACTAATATAAGTACTATTCATATGGTCAAAAACTTAGGCTGTGTCATTTGTGGGCCAAATGATGTTCAATTCTCATGAAATTTTATAAGCATAAACTAAACATGATAAGCTTTCTATAGCCATAGAGATCACCCCAATTGAACCTCAAATTAGGGATATATGAATTTTTGAAGTTAGAGGTCAATACCAGGGATGACAGTCGACCTTTGGTACTGTTCCATCAATTTCTAATGTCTAGCAGCCCCTTTTGAGGTCTGGACATATTTTTAACATACATTCAACATCTGTATCTTTCCAGAGCAATAAAAAATGAATGATTTTGATTTTTCTAAAATTATTTATGATTTTCCAAAATTTATGACAGAAAGTTGAAAATTCTAGCCAAGGTTGCACTCAGTATTTTTGTGTGTTCCATCCATTTGCTCGAGTTCTAAGCCACTTTGTGAGATGGTTCTGAGTTTTATTAGTGTAATTAAATATGATAATGAGTTGAGTGAGTTCATATGGTCCATGAGACACTAAATGAAAAATTCATCCCTTACACAACGAAAAAAATATTTATTATTTTAATGCCATTTTTCTAACTTTCTTGTGAAATGGATGGCATGAGACCTAGAGATTGCATGAAGCAAACTAGAAGATTATGGTGTTACATAAAATATGGAGTATATACAAAAATGGAATATGTGTTGTGGTTTTGTGTTATGCACCATGGACCTGAATTTTAAGCTTTAAATTGTGTTAATTCTGTTTGAACAAATGTGTTATGAATGGAATAAGTTTGGTAAGTTCACATGATCTATTTGGCAATTAATGGATTACTTTGGCTTTTAATGATGATAAATTCCACTACCAAAAGTGATTAATTTATGAAAATGAATCTTTCTAGTCAATTGAGATGCGAAATGGATGCTAGTTATGTATGGTGTGACATGAGACATATACCTAAAGAGGCACCCATAGAGTTTTGTTAAATTTTCTTAGTGAAATGGCACCTATGAAGCTTCTTAGATCTCTTATTGACTCAATTATACTCTTACATAAGTTAAATTATCATTAAAAAGTATTATATTTCCTAAGGTGTAATCAAAATCCTAATTTCCATAACTTGTTACCAAATGCATCTTATTTGATTCTTTTAGTTCCATATAATTGTCCATGCTTCAAAACCATATTTCTTATCAAGTTTGGGTTAAAACCAAACTCCTTTCATAGTCCCCCTAGGCTAGCCAAATAAGAGATATAAGGGAAGAACCAAGAGAAGCAAGTTATTCATGGAAAAACTTACTTTGTTTGCTTCCTTGTCAAGTGAGCTTTCTTAGGCTTCCAAAGTTTTCCTCAAACTCTTCCTTCCCTCTATTGAACCAGCCACAAAACACCACCATTCAAAACTTCAAAACCATGGGAAGAGAGAGGAGAAAGAGGAAAAGAACATTTGTAAAAGGAAGAACATGAAAAGGAAGCATTTTCTTACCCTTTTTGCTTGATTTTCTTCCTCCTTTCTTCTCTTTCTTGTGTGCCACAAAGAGCCAAGTTCGGTTCTAGTTCAAAGTGGATTTAGGTTGGTTTAAATGAAAGAAAGGGGTGGCATGATATAAGGAGAGAAAATGGGATAATTATAACATTTTAAAAATTCTAACTATGTCCCCTAAATTTTGACTTCTCCATTTAAACTCATTTCAACTCCTTTTTCAGAACCTTATTTTCTATCATAAAATTTAGGTCCTTTAATTTATTAAATACCTTTAGTTTCACATTAATTAGATTTAGAACAATCCTGAATGATCTGGTCAAAATTTTGATCAACCGATGACATAAATTATAAACTGAAAGGATTTTAACCATTTTGACAATTTCTATGGTTTTCTAGGCCTCTAAAAACCTTAGTGAGCTCAATTTTATCATTTTAAGCTTCCTCCTTTAAGTTTTCAAAAAGTTGCCTGAAAATATGATTTTACTGCTACATTTATCCTTTAATTTGTTTAGCCATTTTAGCTCCATTTTTTGGTTATGCTTAGGCTCTTAATCACATTTCTAGATGTTTTAAATGATATCCTATTCTCAATTAGTCTCAATTTGTTTTACTCTAGGGTGATTCTATATCAATTTATCGACTTTAGTTCATTTTTTTGGAAACTTGGTTATTACAAATTTGCTCATTTGGTCATATTTTGGTTCAAGCTTAGATTATGGTCCATTTATGGACACTTTTGGTGTTAATTGCTCCATAAATGTAACATCTGGTTCCTCCATAAATGTGAAAAACGTAATGTCTGATTTCTTTGTAAACATACGAAATGCACTGGATATAAAAGGAAGTCCCCCAGATAGAATGATTTGAGGTCCAATAAAATTAGAGTAATAATCTAGACCTCAAATAATGAGGATCCAAGATTAGAGGTGCCCTGAAAATGGAGCCAGAATAATTAGACAAAATTTAACGAAGATGCAGTGGTATTTTTGTAATTTTGGGTACTTTTTAGAAAACTCAAAGGAAGAATTTTTAAATAAAAAAATGAGTTTCTCAAGGTTCTTAGAGACCTTAAAAATCACAAGAACCCCTAGAATGGCTTAAAACCCTTCCAATTTATATTTTAGAGTGTTAGTTAACTCGAACTTTGATCTGTTCATTTGGAAAGGTTTAAAATCCAATTTGGATGAAATGAAAGGCATTTTATGAATTAGAGGACCTAAATTTTATGATGAAAAAGACAGTTCTAAAAAAGAAGTTAAAATGTGCCTAAACGGAGCAAACGGTTATATAGGGAAAAATGGTCATTTTGAAAAATTGTAAAAGAGGCTTCTTAAGTAAGATTACACCTCATCATCTTCTCCAAGCTTCCATTTTCAAAATTTTAGATAGCTATGGTGTGACACTAAGAGGGGAGAGAGAGAAGAAATTTAAGCTTCCATTTAGGTAAGTAAACAGCCTCGTTTCATCCCGTGCCAGTAAGGAAAGTTGTTCCTCTCTCTAAGAGCTTTCTAATAGTGGTTTTTTTTTTCTTGAAAACTTGAAAATATAGGTCTAACTTAAGCCAAAAGGAACTCTTTTGAAGAAACTAATCGGTGGAAAATAATCTACACTAAGAAAGCTCCATTTTAAGGTAAGACTTTATTTGAAACACTTACAAAATTTTATGTTTCCAAGCCATTTAAGCTTTGGTCTAGAGAGAGAAAGTGAGGAGGAGAGTTTTTCTTCATGTATTATTAATGGAACTAAGGGTTAGGAGTGTGAGGATTAAGAATATAAAATTAGAATTGAAAAGGAAGCTTTAGAATGTAAGTTATAAAATTTAGGGATTTGGTTGCATCTTGGCAAATAATGATAATTTAAGTTATCTAAGAGTATGAATGAATTCTCAAGACACCTAAGAAGCCTCACATATTCCATTTCCCTAAATGAAATGAAGCAATCTCCATGAATTCTCTAAGTCTCCATAGTCTCGGCCTAACCCACTTCATGCACCTAGAGAGTGTTTTAATTTGTTCTAAGCCTAGAATGGGACTAAATATGACAGAAGAACATTAGTGGAAGCATTGGAAAATATTCAAAAGTCATGGAATGTGAGATGGAGGTGTAGGCTCCATAATGTGACATTATGAAACAACTTATAGTTAGACTCTTTAAAATGAATGTGTGATCAAGGAGTTTAAAGGAAGTTAAGAGACCTAGAATGAATGAGAAATGGGAGCCAAGACCATGAATTCTCCTAGTTTCTTCATAAGGTCTTGTATGGAAGCATAATGGATGTAACACCATAGTGTGTTAACCTCAACTAATCTTCACTTAGGCTTAATTCCATGAAATTTCAAAGAAAAAGAATAAAACTGTGGCAATGTATTACGTTACACCAGGGGTTTAGATGCTAATATTTCACCCTATAGGTCTCGTGAACCCATCAATCACGTTTTCTACTCAAACTCTATTTATATGACTTATACATATCATAAAACAATCCATAGACCACAGATATGAGGCCAAAAACAAAAAAAAAATGCAATTTTTATCACGGGTCCAAAAGTTAGATTTTTGGCTCCAATTTTGAAAAATTATAACTAATTCTAGAAAAATGAAAATTAGGCAAACCATAGCTTTCTGGAAAGCTAAAAATAATTTTTAGTTAGAAAATCTCATCAGGACCACATTTGACGATAGAAAAAGCAAGGAGGTCGAGCTACCTAGAAATCTGATACAGCTTTCTGATATGAACTTTGGAAATTCATAATTAATTCCAAAAAAATCCAATTGATGCATTACTAGAGGGAAAAAATAGTTTTAGACCAATCCAAGAGCATTAAGACCCCAAAAATCAATCAAACAGTAACATGGATCTGGTGGTGTGCCTGAAATAGAATAGAAACTTAAAAATTTCATATCTCCCTCTTTAGATATCCAAATGAGATGCTTCTAATTGGCACAAGTTACTAGGAAGGTCTAGTTTCTCTCTATAAAATTTCATGACAATTGGACATCGTTTGCCCTATGAATGACACAAATTCATTTTCAGACCAATTGCACAGTACATTGACTAAAAACCAAAAAAATTTCCAACTTCAAAAATTCCATAGATCTCTAAATATGTAGCACTTTATCTTCCCAAAAAACTCTAAACAAGCTCTTGATGCATGCCAAATTTCAAATCAAGGAGAGCTCATTTAGACAAAAAGTGACACAGCCTACCAATATGGTCATTTTTGCTTCTTATATTGTAACTTTTTGGTCCAAATGACCCTTTTTAGTGTTTGGCACCTCTTGAGCAAGTTTAAAAGCACTAATGCATCACATATGTATTACCCAAGTGGTCCAAACCATTATGCATCTCAAACTCACTGTGCTACATACAAGAATACACATCTAGGAATGGGCTACCAAGTACTCAAAACTTGCATTCTCATTACTTTGGTTCCATAATTGGTTCATACACCACATATGCATGCCTTTACACTTGTTCATATGTTTACATGTCAAAAATAATATATACATATACATATATATTTTGGCATTTCTTTACACCAAAAGACCAAAACAAGCTATACAATTAACTAAGTATGCTTAACTAAGCTCCTTGACTTGCACTTTGGTCTTCTTAAGCTCCACTTAATATGTTAAGATGGGAGAGGGAAGGTGGTGAGATTCATAGAATCTCAATAGCTCATGTATTTATTCAAGAAACTAATCAAGGCATATAAATATGTCAAAACATGCAAGTTGTAACACCATAATTATATAGCTCATCTCATTCCTTATCTAAGCTCATTTCCAAGAATTTTACAAGTTTCCAAGGAAAGAGCAATAAAAATAATGAATAAATTTGTGCCACGTAGGGGATGAATTTTCATTCGGTGTCTCATAGACCATATAAACTCATTTAGCATATTTTTATATTTAATTACACTAATACAACTTAAAACCATCCAAGGAAGCGCCCTAGAACTCATGTAAGTGAAAGAAACACATAAAATTCCATAGATTAGCCTCGGTTAGAATTGCATGCTTTTTGTCACAAATTTTGAAAAAACATAAATAATTTTAGAAAAATCAAAATCATCATTCTTTGCCATTATGGAAAACTACATATGTCTTCTTTATGCAAAAAAATAGTTCCAGGTCATAAGACATCAAGTAGAAGACGTTTCACATTCGAAAAGAATCCAAGGTCTCAGCAATCTGGGCTACTATCATAGGTTACTGTCATAAACTTTGAAAATTTATAACTAATTTTAGAAAAATCAAAATCATTCAAACTTGGTCAATTTGAGAAGCTACAGATGTTAACTCTAAGAGAAAAATATCTCAAGACCAAGTCAAGTCCATCTGGGAACTAAATTATGATGGAACAATACTAGAGGTCAAGTGGCACTACTAGTATTGACATTAAACTTCAAAAATTCATAACTCTCCACTTAAACCTCCAAATGAAGTGATCTTGGTGGCCAAAAAAATCTTATAACCTTTAGTTTATTCCTCTAAAATCTCACAAGCATTGGATACCATTGGTCTATTAGATGACATAAAATACAAAATTGACCATATGAATAGTACATGCACCAGAATAGTAGAAACATCCTAACGTTGAAAATTCATAATTAATTTTGTAGAGCTTTGATTTTTCTACACTTTAGCTTTCCAAAAAGCTCTCAATAAGCTCTACATATCTACCAAATATCATGAGAAGATTCATCCAAGATTCATCCATTTGGTTAGTTTATGCCATAGGGTTCCAGTTTGGTCATTTTTTGTGATCTCAACTAGCATCAAAATGTCCAATTTTGCTTCCTAAGCTTGTGTGGCCACTTGAGCACGTGAGAATGCACCAAAATGACTCTTTAAACATTTTTCAAAGGTGCATAAACCCAAATTTCTTAAAATCACTCATCCACCCTATGATATACACAAGAATACACATGTTAGCTTTGGCCATCCAATACCCGAAACATGCTATCTCACATATTTGGCATCAAATTCCATTTATACATCATAAATTTAGGTAATTGCATATGTTCATATGATTACATAATAATTTCATCATGAGATTACATCATATTCCATGTGTATGGCTACAAGAGAGACATAATTAGGCCATTTCATACATTTTGATGTCAATCTTCTTCTCCTTGGCTTGGTGGCTTCCATTACCTTGCTCAATTGATTCACCTAGCATGTTAAGACATTGGAGAGAAGGGGATGAGATTCAAAGAATTCCAATAGCTCATCTCCCTTTCAATCACACATAAAGTATGCAATACAGGTCTTGAAAATGCATGTATGGGCATATTGAAACATGTGAGCATTCGAGAAATATTCTTGGCATTTGAACAAATCATACATAGCATACATAGGCTTGCCAAGTGAATGGACTAGCCTCACTCATTCACTTATGGATTTTGGACTTGCCTAAAAGGTTTTGACTCAACCTTAATCTTGGAAGTCAACCTCACTCTTGGGAGACTCTTTACTTTGTCTTAATCAAGTTTAAGGGTTCTTAGTTCATCCTCACCAAGGCTAGAGGGTTCTTGGCTTCTCCCTACTCAAGCAAACTAAGGCAAGCATATAAAACATCATTTGAATGCATAAAACATCATCATGGTATCATGGAATAAAAGCTTATGCTAAAATACTTTTCATAGCTCAAAACATATATACACACATTCAAAGGCAATGTAAGCACACATTCATGCATGAGAGAAGGTGGAAAGAGCTACCTTGCTTGCATTCACACACTTTTTCCTTGAACCTTAAGTCCTCTCCCTTAATCTTCTTTTAAGCTTCTTGGAGTCATCATACAATTAAAATAAAGATCCTAATTACATGTTACTTCTTTAGGTCATTTTATGGAACATATAAGGCCAACTCACTTTCTATGGTTTCTAATTTTTTTCCAAGGATTCCCCTCACTTTCATTCATCATATATGACTCAAAAATGGGCTTAGAAAAATTTAAAACTCTCCCTAGGTATGCAAACCCCTCTTGGCCGAACCTAGGAAGCATTATGACATCCATGGACTTTGCTTTGTTTTCTTGATGGAGGAAGCACATTGGGAGACTTTTAAAGATCTTAGGAGCTCATTTAAACTCTCATTTAGGCATAGAAATTAAGGTATCAAATTAGATTTTACAAGGAGCATATGAAACCCTAGAATTTGCATCTTGAATTTTCATGGTTATTTGTTAATTTTCTTTACATATTCTTAATATCCACACCCTTTTTCCTAAAAATCACCCTTGGTTATACCTAAAAACCAAGCCCTCCTATAACTTCTTGAGTGGGGCAAACCATAGGGAGAAGAGGAGCAAGGGGTAGCAACCATGGAAGAAAAAATTACCTTATTTTTCCTTGTTTTCTCACTTGAATCTTGTCTTCTTTGGCTTCCTCTCTTCAAATCCGAATTTTCCCCTTAATTTCTCCCTTAAATAGATTTATAAACTTCATTATAATCATAGGAAACAAAGGCGAATTGAGGAGAAGAGGTTTGGAAAGGAAAAAGCATGAAAAACTACCAAGATTCCATACCTTCAAGCTTTGATTTCTCCTCCTATTCTTCTTCCTCTTGTGTGTCACTCTCCTAGGGTTTCTTCTCTGGTTAGGGACAGAAAAATATGAAGCCAAATAAATGGGAGAGTGGGGCGCCCTATATATATAAGTGAAAAAGGAAAACTTTTCAAAAATTTTTATTTTGCCCTTTAGTTTTGGCATTTTCATTTTTAATTTGTTTCAACTCCTTTTTGAGAACTGTCTTTTCTATTATGAAATTTAAGTTCCCAATTTAATTAAAATGCCTTTAGAATCACTCGAATCAAAGCTAAAATCTTTCCGAACAAATCAATCAAAGTTCAGGTTAACTAACATTAGAAAATGTCCACCGGAGGGATTTTAACTGTCTTGGGGCTTTCCATGGTTTTCAGGGCCTTTAAAAACCCTAGAGAACTAAAAACTTTCATTTAAAATACCCTCCTATGAGAATTCCAAAATTTGATCAAAATGACAAAAATGTCCTTACATTTTGTCGACCTTTCATTACATTTCGTTTCTTCATTCTAACTCCCATTTTCTTTTCGTTTGAGTCTGGGATTCTCATTTTTAGGAGTCTAGAATGCTTTCCAAAATTTTCAGAACCTTAACTAAGTCATTTCAAAGGACATCCTTTTGTATCTGGTGAATTTCGTTCGTTTATGGAGAAATCATACGTTGCATTTCTCATGTTTTCTTTGATTTTTAGAGAATCGGATGTTACAATGTGTATGACTTATATGGATGTGTTATGACTAGAATTTGATGTTGATAAGTTTATATGGTTCATGGAACATAAAATAAAGAATTGGGATCTTATGTAACACAATTAATTTCATTAATTTAATACCTTTTCCATGGGAAATGTTGGCTTCTTTATATGATTATGCTCTAATCCATATGAAATGCATTGAGATAGATAATGAGACCATGGTAAAATAGCCTAAAAGGTCAAGGTATTACAACTTTGATCTATTTTCTATCAAGGCATCATTTGAGCACATCCTAAATATCAAACACAATATATATAATCGATCCAATAGGTCCCAAAGCCATGCATCTCAAAATCACCATCCCACTTGTCATAATACACATGAAAAATCTAAGAACCCATATGGTCATTTTACATGATGCTATATGTTTATATCCAAAAGTAAATTATACATCATTGTCTCATATGTGGGAGTGTTTACATCTCATAAAATACATATACATCAATGTTTGAGCAATATTATACATCAAAATATAAACCATTGTCAAAGTATGGCTTCTCAATCCCTTTGCTCACCACTTTCACTTCCATGATGATTACCTATACATGTTTAGTGGAAATATGGAGAAGAATGAGATTCAAAGAATCCTAATAGTTCATTCACTATTCAAGCACACATATAAGACAATTTCAAGGCCAAGGAAAGCATGTATGCATGTTACTCAATAGGACATCAATCATTTCCATGCATAACAAAGTCATATGGCTCTATTAACAACAAATCAAATTCTTGGGACTTCTAATTTAGCCTCACCTAATAATTTGAGACTTTTGGTTTAGTCTCACTTTTTTTAGGGACTTTTGACTTAGCCTCACTCTTATGAGACTTTTGGCTTAGTCTCATTCATATTAGATACTTTTGGTCTCACTTCACCCATTTCAAGCGACTTTTGGCATAATCTCACTCATTCAAGAGCGAAACTAATTCCAAATGCAAATAAATGTCATGTAATTGTGTATGATCATCAATCAAACAAAACCACACATAATTTACAAGTAAGATATACAAGCAATCCAAGACCAATCAAATAACTAACATACATATGCAAGAAGGGATAAAGAGCTACCTTATGCAAGAATTCAATTTAGTTTCCCCTTTAGCTCTTGGTTGATCTCCTCAGCTTCACACATGCACATGAGGGAGGTTTCACTTACTTGGCCTAGACATATCAAACAAGGTACAAATGTATCAATAGAACCATATTTGGACTCATTTAAGCCTTATATAAACTAGTTAAAGCTTTAGGTTCTCATATGGCTTAATTTAGTGGCATAATGAAGTAATCATTACAAATCAATATCTTGGATCCAAAATCCTACCCAATATAAGTTACATGGCTCTGTTAAAACTCATTAGAGCTATTACAAATTCAATTCAAGGAACTTAGCACCAAGTTACTTCTTTATGCTTAATGGAACCCTAAAATTTCACCTTTCAAAATAAAGCTTCTAATTTCAAACCAATGGTTCTTTTGGTGTTTACAACTCACATCTAGACCATTTATAACCTTAGAATCAAAGAAAACTCTCTCTTGGTACCCTAAGTGAGTCTTCGCCAAGGCATGCACAAGGTTAGCCTTTCATGGAGTCTTGCTCATTCCTTTTAGGAGATTGGCACCTATGTGAGTTCCTTAGCCTCTTCTTAGTTCAATTATGCTCTTATATAGTCTGAAATGCCATTCTAAGGCTTCATACTCCCTAAGGTACAATCAAAATCCTAGTTTCCATAATTTACAACCTATGCCTTTTTCTTTGCTTCTTTTAAAACCCATTTCCAATCAAGTTGAAGCCAAAATCCTACTCCTTCTAATCTGCCCTTAGCTAGGCCAAAATAAAGAGAGCATGGAAGGACAAGAAAAAGCAATCTTCCTATATCATATCATATACCAAATGTAACGTCCCACATCGGCTGGAAGGGGCCTGTGCTGAGCACTTATAAAGGGGTGCGAAGCACTCTCTTCCAGACGTGCGTTTTGGGCTGAAATTAGAGTAAGCCCAAGGCGACAAAACCCCTCCCTTCCCGGGTGAAATGAGAGTAGCCTAACGGGGGATGTAGGGGACAATACGTTTGGCGACTCTGTAAGTTGTTTGGTATCAGAGCAATCCTGGCCCATGTGCGACCTGAGGACGGGTCGGCCCCAAGGGGAGTGGATTATAACGTCCCACATCGGCTGGAAGGGGCCTGTGCTGAGCGCTTATAAAGGGGTGCGAAGCGCTCTCTTCCAGACGCGCGTTTTGGGCTGAAATTAGAGTAAACCCAAGGCGACAAAACCCCTCCCTTCCCGGGTGAAATGAGAGTAGCTTGACGGGGGACGTAGGGGACAATACGTCTGGCGGCTAACAACTTACAGAGCCGCCAGACGTATTGTCCCCTACGTCCCCTGTCAGGCTACTCTCATTTCACCCGGGAAGGGAGGGGTTTTGTCGCCTTGGGCTTACTCTAATTTCAGCCCAAAACACGCATCTAGAAGAGAGCGCTTCGCACCTCTTTATAAGCGCTCAGCACAGGCCCCTTCTAGCCGATGTGGGACGTTACAATCCACCCCCCTTGGGGCCGACCCATCCTCAGGTCACACATGGGCCAGGATTGCTCTGATACCAAACAACTTACAGAGCCGCCAGACGTATTGTCCCCTACGTCCCCCGTCAGGCTACTCTCATTTCACCCGGGAAGGGAGGGGTTTTGTCGCCTTGGGCTTACTCTCATTTCAGCCCAAAAGCGTGCCTTAGGGTGGAAGAGTGGCTTCGTGGGCCCCTCGGTATTGTTCCCAACCCCCTTCGGTTACTCTCATTTCGCCGGCAAGGGTAGGTTTTTGCCTTGACCCGATCCGCCATTCAGGGATCCGCGCTCAAGCGCGCCTTGGTGGGGAGAGCTTCGCTCCCACTTATAAGCCCTCAACACAGGCCCTTTCCAGCCGATGTAGGACATTACACCAAATGTAAAGGCTTTCAAGTGGAGTTTAATATGGTATATCTAGTTTCTTTGAAAGAACCTCTTCCTTTAAGGTTTTAGACACAAAACTTCAATTTTTAGAAAACTAAAACTGTAGAAAGAAAGAAGAGAAAGAGTGGGAAAGAGCTTACAAGAGTATCATAGGCAAATTTTACACCTTTGCTTACCTTAGGTGCCATCTTTCTCCTTTGGTTCTTCCTCCATCTTCCTTTACATTTTGGCTTTAGTTCAGACCAAAAATAGGTCAGTTATGCAGTGGTGGGGAGGTGCTAGTCTGCTATAAGGAGGAAAAAGGATGTTTTATAACATTTTTCAACATTTTCGTTAATGCCCCTTCGCTTCAATTCCTCCATTTGAGCTCATTTTAACTTTTTTTTAAGAACCTTCTTTTCCATCATAAAATTTGGGTTCTCTAATTTATTAAAAATATTTTGTTTCAAATTTATGTGGCTCAGAACAACTCTAAACTATTTGGTCAAAGTTTAGGTCAACTGATGACTTAAATTGTACACCGAAAAGGTTTAACCATTCTGACAGTTCTTATAGTCTTTTAGGCCTTTAAAAACTCTAATGAGTTCAATTTTATCATGTAAAACTTCCTTCTTTAAGTTTCTCAAAAGTTACCCAAAATTACGATTTTGCCACTCCTATATCCATTCACTTCGTTTGCCCATTTCAGCTTTGATTTTAGGCCATCCTTGGTTTTCCAATCTCATTTTTAGATGTTCTATTTAGAATTCTAGTCTTAATTTTCCTTAATTCAATTTTCTCTAAGGTCTTCTTTCATTAACCATATAGTTCTAATTTCAATTTCTTTTAATCTATACTGCCTTTTCCTAGGCTCGTAACCCTACTTAAATAATTCATTCCACTCTTTAGGAACTATTTTGAATTCCTAAATCATAGGATATTACAACAAAGACTTGGATTAGTGTTTCATTGGCTTGCACCATCAATGGGCTCAGAAGTTATGGATACATTAGACTAACTTTAATGGATGGTAGCATCAAGCAAAGTAAAATAGCAATGCTGGTTAGTTAAGCCTTAGAAGGGACACATGCTTCTTCACTTAAATGCTTCTCGAATGAGAAGGAAGGTTTAGATCTTGCCTTATGAAACTAAAAAACAAGCTACTTCCTTTCTTCCTCTTAGTTTGACATTTCCAAATTCTAGATCCTCTACCAATATATGCTTTTACTCCTAAACACCATTTGCTTAAATTGCAATTTCTTGGATGAAGTCATATAAAGAATATTGCTTGCGTTTAATGCCATGTATCTTTTGATAAAGTTTGGCAATCTGTAGACAAATGGAGTTTCCTTCTGGTTGCAAGTGAGCCATCTCTATGTGAATTTTGCACAGTCTTCCCTCAAGTCTTTCAACTTGCTCAGATACTTGCCAAGTAGAGTTTCATAGGGCACTATTACTCTATTAATTGGGCATATTAGCTTCAAGTTTCAATAATCATTATAGCTAGACCTAGGCTTCAGTCTTTTTGACAAGTTGATTTTTAGTTTAGAAATTAGAAAGTGCAAGCTATTTTAAATAATAGGAAGAATAAAGGCCCTATGAGAGGAAGAGAACATGGTAACCTTGGGTTTAAAAGATAAGCAATGATGAATCTGACCTTAACTAAATGATTAATGTTTAAGAGAGAATCAGTGATCAAATATGTTAAGCTCATGATAAAGTTTAGTATCAAAAGAGTAAGTGATAAATCAAGAGTAAAAAAAGGAGCTAAATCAAAGGTTGCATCAACAACATAGAGAGAAGATTTTTAGGTAATTAATTTTACTAGCATGGTGGCAATGACCTCATAAGTTTACTCATCTATCTTATGCTTCTTTAAAGTTTGATGCTTAAAAGGCTTTTGAAGGATGTAAATCTTTATTTCCAACCCTTGCTATGGCATAACCTAGTAAAAAAGAGGATTAGAAAAAGGTAATTTTAAGGAAATGATAAGCAAAGGAAGACGAAACCTCTACAGCAAGGGTATGTCCTTGAAAACTTTGACACACACCTATTGTTGCAAGAGATTTAGCTAATTCATGAGTCTCTATAGTTACACAAGACTAAGAAGAAAAGTGTGTTAACATTGAGTCCCACAGACTTTTGAATTCAAATAAGGAGGGATTTTGCTTCTTAGTTGAAGATGGAGAGTTAGAGGAAACAACAACTTGAGCTGAAGGACTTTCCTTAAGGATGTGGTGGAATTCATAATCAAGAAAATCTTATTGGTTGAAGAAAACCATTGATGGCAAATAATCAGTCTATTGTTCTCTTCCACCAATAGTTTAAAAAAGGAAGGACACTAAGGACGTAAAGTGGCATAATTGGCATAACTTCAACCCTACGAACATATTTTTTTACAACTAATGTGACCTTAGTTACATGTGATTTGTCATACCATAATGAGATAACATAATTTCTATGTCACATTGTGCTCATAATATCATTTTTCATATATTTAACACTTTTGACAGTTTATTGACATTAAAAGTGAAAATAATTCATTCTTGCTTAAAACTCACCATTTCAATTTACCAATCTCATATTTTATGCTTAATATACTTATTCAAAAATACCACAAAAAGAAGCATGGAAGTATGGTTTATGACAAGCTTCACATATCATTACACCAATTTCCATGTCATTCCATAATTCTATCAAAACTCCAAAAATTCATATCTTAAGCTAGAGAGCTCTAAATCATGCAAATTATGACTCTATGGAAAGCTAAGGACATACAATAGCTACTATAAAAAATTTTAGATCAAAATAAATTCACTTGAGTCATAAAAATCTAATAAAACAGTTCCACATCATATTTTCTTGCATGTACAGGCCTAAAAATTTGGAAATGCATATCTTGAGTTATACAACTCCAAATTGAATGATTTTGGTGACTATGGAAGGACTATAATGCCAAATATATACTTATAAAATTTCATGAGTACTGGAATTCATTTGACCCTTCAAATACACATAAAACCAGAATTGACCAAATGAACAATGATAAGGCATTTCTACATAAAGAAGCCAATTTTGAAAATTTATAAGAAATTTTATAGAGCTCCAAAAATTATATTTTTTAGCTTTGTAAAAAGCTCTAAATGAGATCTATATGTCTATCAAATTTCATGCCAAAATTTGTCATTTGGTCTAATTTTTGTTTAGGGGCAAAATATGGCTCATTTTAGTACTAAATTGGCATCAAATGGTCCATAATGTGATTCTATAATACAAGTGACCATTTGACCACATCCAATGTAACATCTGATTTTCTGAAAATAAGAGGAAATGTGAGAAACGTAATGTACGATTTCTCTATACACGAACAAAACTCCAGATACAAAAGGAAGTCCCTTGGAATGAGATAGTTAAGGTCCCAAAAAATTTAGGAAGCATTTTAGACTCATAAAAATGGAAATCTCTGGCTCAGACTGTAACATCCGGCCATTCCATAAATGTGAGAAACACAATGTTCGATTTCTTAGAAAATAGCAGAAATAGGCCAGATACAAAAGGAAGTCCCTGAAATAGAAGGGATTGGGGCCAAACAAAATTATGATAAAATTTTAAATATTAGAAAATAAGGACTTGAGCCTTGAGTTACCCAGAAATCAAAGCCAGAGTGACTCGAAAAATTTGTCAAAAGGCCAGTGGCATTTTCGTAAATATAGGCACTTTTTGAAAAACACACAGAAAGGTTTTTTAAATGAAAGTTTTGAATTCTCCAGGGTTCTCAGAGGCTCTAAAAGCTATGGAAAGCCCCAGGATAGCTAAAGCTCCTCCGGTGGACATTTTCCAACGTCAGTGTGCCAGAACTTTGACGGATTCGTTCAGAAAGGTTTTAGCTCCAATTTGAGTGATTCCAAAGACATTTTACTTGTTTGGGAATCTAAATTTTATAATGGAAAAGACAGTTCTAAAAATGGAGCTAAAACGAAGGAGAAACGGAAATGCAAAGTATGAAGGGCGAAATGGAAATTTTTAAAAAGTGTAACTTATTCCCACCTATATATATGATGCACCCTTCTCCTCCCTTCATTATGCACGACCATATTCTATCTAAAACCAGAATAAAACCCTAGGGGATGAGGCTCACAAGAAGGGGAAGAAAAGGAGGAGAAATCAAAGGCTTAAGGTATGGAAATTAGTAGTTTTTCATACTCTTTCTCTTCCAAACCTCTTCTCCTCCATTCTCCTTTGTTTCTTATGATTATAATGAAGTTTATAAATCTGTTTTAAGGGAGAAATTGAGGGGAAAGTTCGGATTTGAAGAGAGGAGCTCAAAGAACACAAGATTCAAGTGAGAAAAAGCAAGAAAACAAGGTAATTTCTCTTCCTATGGTTGTCATTTTTGGTCCCCTTCTCCACCATTTCGCCCCACTTGAGAAAAACCTAGGATGAGATGATTTTTAGGTAGAACCAAACATGAATCTAAGGAAAAAGGGTGTGGAGATTAAGAATATGCAAAAGGAATTATCAAAAAGCTATTAGATTTCAAGATGCAAATTCTAGGGTTTCAATTGCACCTTGTAAAATCTGACTTTGTATGATGATTCCTAGGCCTAAGTAAGAGTTTAAATGAGCTCCCAAGATCCCTAAGAGGCTCCCCATATGCTTCTTCCCTTGAGAAAACAAAGAAAGCTCCATAGAACGTAATATGCTTCATAGCCTCGGCCTAGATGGGTTCTCCTAGCTAGGGAGAGTTTTAAATTTTTCTAAGGCCATTTTTGAGTCATATTTGATGAATGAAAGTGAGGGAAGGCCTTGGAAAAAATTTAGAACTCATAGAAAGTGATTTGGTGCCTTAGGTTCCATATTATGACCTAAAGAAGCAACATGGTGCTAGGCCTTTTGTTTTGATGATGTGATGACTCCAAGAGGCTTAAAAGGAGTTAAGAATCATATTTGAAAAGAAAGAATGAGGCCTAGAAATCATTTGAGGGGTGTTGCTTCATTAAGTGCCAATATGGACCATAATGGGGGTTATAGAGCAATCTAGCATCTAAGCAAATTGTATGATCTTAGAGATTGTTTCATGAACCTAATTGGCTCCCATATATTGTATTTAGGCCAAGAGAAACCATCTCCACCAATTTTTGGGTGTGTGGCCGAAAGAGGAGGCTTGAATCCAAAAGGAAAAGTGTGTGTTTGTATACAAGGTAGCTCTCTCCACCTTCTCTCATGCATGGATGTGTGTTTAGCTTGTTTTAGAATATGTGTATGTGTATTTTCAAGCTTGAAAAGTATGCTAGCATGTATTTACATGTCATGATCCTTGATGCCATGTTATGTTTTAAATGAATCCATGATGTTTGTATGAGATTGCTTGAGTGTGGAGAGGCCAAGAACTCTTCCCTTTGGTGAGGATGAGCCAAGAATCCTTGAGCTTGGTTGAGATAAAGCAAAGAGTCTCCCAAAAGCAAAGTGGGCTCCTAAGAGTATGGTTGAGTCCAAAGTGCTCAAGAAATGGGTGAGGCAATCCAAAACCCATGAGAAGAAGTGTGAGGCCAATCCAAACACTTAGTGAGCTCTTGAATGATTTGTATGAGTTGTTCACATGCCAACTTTGCTTCTAAAATGTCCATGGCTTTTATTGTCTCCATGCATGTATTGGAAAAGCTTACTTGCACATACTATGTATGATTGAATGAGAGATGAGCTATTGGGATTCTTTGAATCTCATCCCCTCCTCTCCAATGATCTAACATGCTAGGTGAACCAAGTGGAGATGCTAATGGGAGCCAACAACACTAAGGGAAGGAGATTGACAATCATGTGTTTAGCTTTTGTCACTTTAAGACCATGATTGTACCATATGATATATATGATGTAGTAAATGGGCTATGACCCTTGAGACATATGTAAATATGATATTATATGATGTTTAAATGCATGGATATGATGTGTGACCTCAAGAACCTATTTTGAGAATGTAATGCCAAAGTGTGCAATATGGAAGTTTGTTGGAAATATGCATAAGTGTGGGTTAAATGACCAAAATGAGATGTATGAGGTTTGGGAACATTTGGGTAGCTCACACAAGTCTCAAATAAGCTTTTAAACTTGCCCAAAAGGTACAAAGACCAAGGGAAATCCATTTGGTAATTTTGGTACCCAATATGGAGCCAAAATTGACCATAATGGAACCCTATGTCACTTTTTAGCCAAATGAGTTAGTCTTGCTTTGAAATTTGGCATGAAATTAGGTCTCATTGAGATATTTTTGGGAAGCTAAAGAACATAATTTTTGGAGGTCTAGAGAATATTTTATGAATTTTCAAAGTTGGGATTTTCTATGGTTTCTGGTATGTGTACTGTTTATACTGGCAGATTTTATTTTTGTGTCACTCGATGGCCAAATGGTGTCCAATGCTTATGAAATTTTATATTCATAAACTAGAGGTCATTAGATTTCTGTGGCCACTGAGATCACCTCATTTGGAGGTCTGAGCAGAGAGTTATACATGTTTGAAGTTAACTATCAGTATCAGTAGCGCCCCAGGAGCTCAGTTACTATTCCATCAGTTCCAGATATCTAAACGCATCTTTTTCATTCTGGAATTATTTTTAGTGTCAAGTTAACATTTTTATCTTTCCATAATGACTGAATTTGTGCGATTTTTATTTTTTTAGAATTAGTTATGAATTTCAAAATTTGTATCAGTAAACTAAATAACAGCCCAAGCAGCCAGCGACTCTATAGTTTTTGGATGTCAAACGTTCTGTGTGATGAATTTTGTGATGTGGGCGTATTTTTATTGTGTATTATACATCCTAAGCTTTCCATAATAACCAAGATTTAATGATTTCTAATTTTCTAGATTTAGTTATGATGTTTCAAAGTTGGGCCAGAAAATGGAGCAAATCTGGCCGAAAATATGCTTGCTTATTTTGAGCTCCAATTCGGTTTCCATGAGTTATGGGCATGATTTTGTCATGAAAATGAGTTGTAATGATTTATTAAAATATGAGAATATATAATATGAGCTCACACGGTCCACGTGACACCGAATTGAATTTTTTTAGATATAGCGCAACGCGGAAAAGTCTATTATTTTATCCCCTTTCTCATATGCTCTTGTGGGATTGATGATATAAAGCCTATAAATGACATAAAATGAGCTAGAAGTTATGGTGTTACATTTATTGGTATCAAAGCAAAGTTTCAGGCTCTCTCGGATTGGATTTGGATTGAGGATGTAGCCATTAGGCTTTGTAAAAGGCTTGTATGACTATAAAAAGTCCTTTATGAGACATTGTGGGTGTGTGAAAGTAGTTTGTAGCTTTATTCATGATAAGTAAGTTATAGAATGGTCTTAGAGTAGTTAGTGGATACCGGGAAGAGTGGCCTCTAAAGTAGCTTGAGCAGAGTTGAGGGATCCAATGGCTAGAGCTTGATGAGATATGATAGCTTGCCGGGATCAGTGGCAAGCCCTAGATATGAACAATGAGAATGATCTCGTTGATAGGAAGAGGCTTGCTAGAGAGAGTATGTGAGGCCTAATTCTCTCGGGTAGTCATACTCAGGCCATTCCCAGCTGTCTCACGTAACGCAGAGACAAGTAATAATACAGTGCGGTATGAGATGAGATTGCAACTGCACTAAACCAGTCTAGAGGGGAAGTGAGAAAAAGAGTCACCCCTTAGCCACAACACCCAAATGTCTAGATAAGTATTAGAGCCTGAAAGGTTAGTCTCCTCAGGCCAAAGTTTGAGTTATAAGTTATACCCTGGAGCCTAACAGTCCAAAGGTGATAGCTAGTTATGCCTAAATGAAGTGAGAGGTAGAACCCTCTAGCTTGATGACGAGTCGGTTATAGAGGCAGTGAGGCTCGGGTTGGTAGCTAAAGATAAAAATCTAATCCCTATAATAGTAAGCCAATCAGAGGCCGTTAATCGCAGCGAATGATGTGTTAGCCATGGTGAATGGTAGTGTAAATGCCTTGTTAGTCATATTCAGGCCAATTTGAGAAAGGAGTTGATAAGGGGTAAGACAACCCACAGTGAGTGGAAACCCCAAGTATAAGTCGAGAAAAAGAATAGTTATGAAAGATTAGTAAGAAGTTCGTGGGCCTAGTAAATGAGATTGAGGAAAGAGCTCAACATAGAGAAAGTTAGACAAAAGGCTAATGAGGTTGTTGAGAGCCGCCTATGAGGCATTGACTCCAACCTTGAGTGCTACCTAGTGGGACACTGAATGATAGAATATTAGTGTAGCCTCGAAATAACGTAAGATAAGACTACCAGTAGTAAGGCACCTAGCGAGTGGCCTAGTAAGGTGTACCTCATAGGGAATACCTAGAAGTAAGTATGAGTAACTAGTAATAGAGGCTCAGAAAAGAATGAGTATAGTTAGTAAGCTATGGGTTCGATGAGATGGCTAGCCAGGCTGAGCATAAGCTAAAGCCTGGAGAAGATGACCAGTAGCATCATTCCAAGTGAGATATGTAAATAAAAAGCTAAGTGAAAGTTCTCTCTAGATCAAAAAAGGAAAGATGAGACATCCTCATGTCAGGGAAACCACCTAGTAGTGGTTAGTAAAGTCCCCTAGATCGAGCCCTCGATTGTAGAGTATAGTGAGCAAAGAAGCAAGGAAGAGTTGAGAAATTAACCATAGAAGATATGCCCTCACTTTAGTAACAACTAAATGTACAGATTAAGCTCAGAAAGGTAAACAGATAGGGGTCTGATAGTTAGTTAGATGAGCTCCTTAATATAAGAATAGTACAGGATTAAGGCACATACGTGGTCAGAGCACCTAGTAGAGCATGAGTTTTAGCAAGGTAGAATCTAGACATTGAAAATATGCATTCTAGATTGAGTTAGCAGAACCCTAAAAATAGCATACTATGCTCCTGGGGATGAGGCTATAGAGGTTGAATAGAGAAAAAGCCTAGCTTTGATCCGAATGTAGAAATAAGCTAAGACAGAATGCCCTAGTACCCTCAGGGAAGCTCGAGAAAGCTAGAGACTGCCTAAGAAGGCGAGCCCCGTCTTATGTAGAGAAAGAATGTAAGCTGAAAGCACTATAGAATGAAATTCCTAGGATTTTATGAAATAGAATCCTCCTTACCAAGGGTTGGTCTAGTTATGAGCAGAGTAAGCGTATGAGTAAAAAGTAGACCCCCTTGATGTTATAGAGAGTGATTAAGTGGAGGAACCCTGGGAAAATGTAGGTGCTCTTAAGCGTAATGAAATCTGAATTGGCAACAGAAACAGCCAGTAGTAGAATATCCTTTTACCTAAGTAAGAGGATAAGAAAGGTAAAAAGAGCATATATGACAATGTTCAAGCCGAGGACATATTAGATTGAGAATAGACATTCAGTTAATGTACTTGAGTACTTAAGAAAGCACACCTGTCCTTGGCGTAGATGCCATTCTGGCCGAAAATATGCTTGCTTATTTTGAGCTCCAATTCAATTTCCATGAGTTATGGGCATGATTTTGTCATGCAAATGAGTTGTAATGATGTATTTAAATATGAGAATGTATAGTATGAGCTCACACGGTTCCCGTGACACCGAATTGAATTTTTTTAGATATAGCGCAACGTAGAAAAGTCTATTATTTTATCCCCTTTCTCATATGCTCTTGTGGGATTGATGATATAAAGCCTATAAATGATATAAAATGAGCTAGAAGTTATGGTGTTACACAAATGGAAAGAAAAATAGAGTTAGAATGAAGAAATAATTTCTTACGAAAAACTTATGAAACGTAATGGCATTTTCGTAATTTTGAGCAAATTTTGGAATTCACATAGGAGAGCTTTTTAAATGACAATTTTGAGTTTCCCAGGGTTCTCAGAGGTCCTAAAAACTATGAAATGCCCTGGGACAGCTAAAGCCCCTCCGGTGGACATTTTCCAACGTCAGTGTGCCCAAACTTTCACGGATTCGTTCGAGAAGGTTTTAGCTCCAATTTGAGTGATTCCAAAGGCATTTAACTAAATTGGGAACCTAAATTTTATAATGAAAAAGACAGTTCTAAAAAAAGAGCTAAAATGAAGGAGAAACAAAAATGTAAAGTATGAAGGGTAAAATGGGAATTTTGAAAAGTGTAACTTATTCCCACCTATAAATATGATGCACCCTTCTCCTCTCTTCGTTATGCACAAACATGTTCTGCCTAAAACTAGAAGAAAACCTTAAGGGATGAGGCTCACAAGAAGGGGAGAAAAGGAGGAGAAATCAAAGGCTTAAGGTATGGAAATTAGTAGTTTTTCATGCTTTTTCTCTTCCAAACCTCTTATCCTCCATTTTTCTTTGTTTCCTATGATTAAAATGAATTTTATAAATTTGTTTTAAGGGAGAAATTGAGGGGAAAATTCGGATTTGAAGAGAGGAGCTCAAAGAACACAAGATTCAAGTGAGAAAAGCAAGAAAACAAGGTAATTTCTCTTCCTATGGTTGTCATCTTTGGTTCCCTCCTCCACCATTTCACCCTACTTGAGAAAACCCTAGGAGGAGATGATTTTTAGGCAGAACCAAGCATGAATCTAAGGAAAAAGGGTGTGGAGATTAAGAATATGCAAAGGGAATTAACAAAAAACTATTAGATTTCAAGATGCAAGTTCTAGAGTTTCAATTGCACCTTGTAAAATTTGATTTTGTATGATGATTCCTAGGCCTAAGTAAGAGTTTAAATGAGCTCCCAAGATCTCTAAGAGGCTCCCCATATGTTTCTTCCCTTCAGAAAACAAAGAAAGCTCCATGGACCCAATATGCTTTATAGCCTCAGCCTAGATGGGTTCTCCTAGCTAGGGAGAGTTTTAAATTTTTCTAAGGCCATTTTTGAGTCATATTTGATGAATGAAAATGAGGGGAGGCTTTGGAAAAAATTTAGAACTCATAGAAAGTGATTTGGTGCCTTAGGTTCCATATTATGATCTAAAGAAGCAACATGATGTTAGGCTCTTTGTTTTAATTGTGTGATGACTCCAAGAGACTTAAAAGGAGTCAAGAATCATATTTGAAAGGAAAGAATGGAGCTTAGAAATTATTTGAGGGGTATTACTTCATTAGGTGCAATTATGGACTATAATGGAGCTTATAGAGCAATCTAGTGTTTCACTAAGTTACGTAGCCTTAGAATATGTCTCATGAGCCTAATTGGCTCCCATAAATTGTATCTAGGCCAAGAGAAACCATCTCCACCAATTTGTGGGTGTGTGGCTGAAAGAGGAGGCTTGAATTCCAAGGAAAAAGTGTGTGAGTGTACACAAGATAGCTCTCTCCACCTTCTCTCATGCATGGATGTGTGTTCAGCTTGTTTTAGAATGTGTGTATGTGCATTTTCAAGCTATAAAAAGTATGCTAGCATGCCTTTATATGCCATGATCCTTGATGCCATGTTATGTTCTTAAATGGTTTCATGATGGTTGTTTGAGTTTGCTTGAGTATAGAGAGGCCAAGAACTCTTCTCTTTGGTGAGGATGAGCCAAGAACCCTTGAGCTTGGTTGTGACAAAGTAAAGAGTCTCCCAAAAGCAAAGTGGGCTCCTAAGAATATGGTTAAGTCCAAAGCTCTTAAAGAATGGGTGAGGCAAGTCCAAAATCCATGAGGAGAAGTGTGAGGCCAATCTAAGCACTTGGTGAGCTCTTAGATGTTTTGTATGATTGATTCACATGCTAAGATTGTTTTAAAATATGCAGTCTTCCACTTTCACTATGCATGCATTTGAAAAGCTTGCTTTGCACATATTATGTATGATTGAATGGGAGATGAGCTATTGGGATTCTTTGAATCTCATTTCCTCTTCTTTGATGATCTAACATGTTAGGTGAACCAAGTGGATATGCTAATGGAAGCCAACAACACTAAAGGAAGGAGATTGACAAACTTATGCCTTGGTTTTAACCATTTTAGAACCATACTTATGTATCTTAATGCCTATGATGTTGTATATGTATTATGAACCTTGAGACATATGTAAATATACTATTATGTGATGTTTAGATGTATAGAAATGATATATGACTATTAACACATGTTTTGAGTATGAAATGCCATGGTATGAGAATGTAAAATTTGGTGATTATGTATATAAGTTTGGGTTGAATGATCAGAATGAGATGCATGAGATTTGGGACCATTTGGGCAGCTTCCTCAAGTCTTGAATATATTTTTAGACTTGCCCAAAGGTGCCACAACTAAGGGAAGGCCATTTGACAAATTTGGTACCTCATATGGAGCCAAATTTGACCATAATGGAACCCTACATCACTTTTTAGCCAAATGAGTTAGTCTTGCTATGAACTTTGGCATGAAATTAGGTATTATTGAGATATTTTTGGAAAGTTAAAGAACATAATTTTTGGAGTTCTAGAAAATATTTGATGAATTTTCAAAGTTGGGATTTTTTATGGATTCTGGTATGTGCACTGTTCATACTGGCAGTTTTGTATTTTGTGTCACCTAATGACCAAATGGTATCCAATAAGTGAAATTTTATAGTCATAAACTAGAAGCCATAAACTTTCTGTGGCCACTGAGATCACTTCATTTGGAGATCTGAGCAGAAAGTTATGCATTTTTTAAGTTGGCTATCAGTAGTAGTGGTGCCTCAGGAGTTCAGTTACTGTTCTATAGGATTCCAATAGCTAAACATATCTGTTTCATTCTGGATTATTTTTAACATCAAGTTAACATTTGTAACATTCTAGAATGACCAAATTTATGTGATTTAGAGTTTTATAGAATTAGTTATGAAATTTAGAAGTTTGTATCAGTAATCTGAACAGCAGCCCAGGCAGCCAGCGACCTCAGTAGATTTTCGGATGTCACAGGTCCTACATAATGAATGTTAGGGTCTGGGCATATTTTTTGTGAATTAGACATCCTAAGATTTCTAGAATAATCAAGAACACATGTTTTTGATTTTTTTAGATTTAGTTATGAATTTCCAAAAGTTAGGCAGAATAAGAGGTAAGTCTGGCCGAAATTTAATAAGCCCATTCCATGCCCCATTTCGGTTTCCATGAGTTATGGGCATGATTTTGTAATGCAAATGAGTTGTAATGATGTATTTAAATATGAGAATGCATAGCATGAGCTCACATGGTCTATGTGACACCGATTACAAATTTTTAGGTATGACACAACACAAATAAACTCATTATTTCCATGCCCTTTTCCATGTGCTCTCATGGAAATGATGATATGAAGCTTATGAACGTCATGAAATGATCTATAATTCATGGTGTTACATCCAACATATGATTTATAGCATATTTGGCCATCTCATAAGACCCCAAACATTATTTAACTAAAAAAGACTTATCCACTTGGCAATATACACACATTTTCTGTAACCAATGCATACCAAAAGTTCATTCTCTTGTACAAAGGGTTCCAACTATAATACATACACTATAATAGCATACTCTTACACATGTGTGAAGGGTTACATTATAAAAATAACTTATACAACTATACTTTGACATTAAATTATGTAAAACTCTAAAGCATTGTCTCACACCCTAGGTTATTTGGCTTCATATTCCCATATTAAAGATTGGTCTCATGTAACTTAAGGGAAACTAGAAAAAAAGGGAACAAAATATTACATTTTCTTATGTTACGTCAGGGTATAAAAATTCATTTCTAATTTTGTGGGCCCTGTGAACTCATCAACATCATTCTTTATTTATTTTCCATCTAAATAAGTCACAAATATTCCAAAGCATTCCACAAACCATGGATTAGAAGCCAAAAACCAAGAATTCCACGTTTTAGCCTCAGGTCTAAATTTTAGTTTTCTGCTAACAACTTTGAAAAATCATAACTAATTCTAGAAAAATCAAAATCAAGTAATTCATAGCTTTCTAAAAAGATCTGGATGTTAAGTTTACATAAAAATAATTTCAAGCCATGGAAACCTTATATAAACCATGTTTGACGATAGAAAAGGGACAAAGGTCGGACTGTCTAGCGTTTCTGATACAGCTTACTGATATGAAGTTCTAAAATTCATAATTAATTTCACAAAAATCTAATCCTAACAAAATATACTAATTTAGAAAGTTACAGATGTTAACTAGAGAGAAAAATAGGTTTAGACAAGTTTAAATGCATTTAGACCTTGAAAATTGATAGAATAGTAACCAAGGTCAGTTTGTGCTATTGTCACTAATATGAAATTTCAAAAATTCATATCTCCCTCTGCAGACATCCAATTAAGGTACTTCTAGTTGGTATAGGTCTGTAAATTCTAGTTTATGCCTGTAAAAGTTCATGGCCTTTGGACATCATTTGACTCATGAATGATAAAGGCAAGATTTCGGACCATATGAACAATGCCACTGTTAAACTTTACAATTTCAGCCAATTTTGAAAATTCACCAAAAATTCTATATCACTCCAAATAATATGCACTTGCTTCCCAAAAAGCTCTAATTAAGACCTATATGTATGCCAAATTTCAGACCAAGAAGAGCT
Source organism: Erythrophleum fordii (assembly GCA_032878935.1). Classification (NCBI taxonomy): domain Eukaryota; kingdom Viridiplantae; phylum Streptophyta; class Magnoliopsida; order Fabales; family Fabaceae; genus Erythrophleum; species Erythrophleum fordii. Next base: position 15,330,353 of record JAVQMF010000053.1, read on the forward strand.
CATTAGATAGATTTTACCATAACTCACCATTTTGGTTTCTTTAATGTCATCTATGGGTTCAAATTAGTCCAAATGGTCTTCCTTGGGCTCTAGCACCTCTTGGGCAAGTTTGAAGCATAATTACAATGTATATGAACTTTCCAAATAGCCCAAATTGCAATGTTCGATTTTCGTCAAATGACAAAAATGAATGCATTTTCAAAGCAAGTCCTCCAAAATGAATTAGTTAAGGTCCTAAAAAATTTAAGCAGCATTCTAGACTCTTAAAAATGAGAATCCCAGGCTCAAACAGAAAGAAAAATAAAGCTAGAATAAAGAAAAGAATTTTAATGAAATGTTGACGAAACGGAATAGTATTTTTGTAATTTCGAGCAAATTTTGGAATTCTCCTTAAATAAAATTTTTAAGTTCTCTAGGGCTTTTAGAGGCTTTAAAATCCATGAGAAGTCTTAGGACATTTAAAACCCCTCCAGTGGATGTTTTCTAACGTCAGTTGATCTAAACTTTAACGGATTTATTTGAGAAGGTTTTAACTCTGATTTGAGTGATTCCAAAGGCATTTATTAAATTGAGAACCTAAATTTCATAATGGAAAAGATAGTTCTCAAAAAGGAGATAAAATGAATTAAAAACGACAATGCCAAGATGAAAGGATGAAATTAGAATTTTTGAAAAGTTCTTCCTAACCTTCTTATATATGTGTCACACCCCACCTCCTCCTTCTTTTAGCACACTTTGTTTCTACCCTAGATTAAAGAAACAACCCTAAGGGTAAGGTGTACAAGAAGGAGAAGAAAAAAGGAGAAAAACAAGGAAGGGGTATGGAATTTCTTGGTTTTTTCATGCTTTCTCTTTAATAAACTTCTTCTCCTCGATTTCCCCTTCTTTCCTATGATTTTATTGAAGTTCTTGGATATGTTTTGAGGGTAGAACACAGAGAAAATTTAGGATTTGAAGTGAGGAAGCCAAGGAAAGTGAAAGACAAGGAAGAAGAATCATGGAAACAAGGTAAATCTTCATTCCTATAATTGTTACTTCTTCTCCCCTTCTCTCCTTGGTTTGTCCAACATGGGGAGCTTCAAGAAGGCATGGATTTTGGACAAAACCAAAGGTGAATCTTAGGAATTTAAGGGAGGAGAATAAGAATATGCAAAGAGAATTAATGAACAACCATGGAAAATCAAGATGGCAAACCTAGGGTTTCAAGTGTCCCTTGAAAAATCTGATTTGATATAATAATTCCCAGGCCTAAATGAGTGTTTGGATGAGCTTCTAAGATCCCTAGAAAGCTCCCTATATGCATCTTCCATCAAGAAAACAAAGAAAGCTCCAAGGGTGGCCTTAAGAGCATAGCCTCGGCCTAAGGGACTTGAGACACCTAGGGGAAGTTTTAATTTGTTCCAAGCTTATTTTTTAGTCATATATGATGGAAGAGGATGAAAGGAAGCCTTGGAAAAAATTTAGAAACCATAGAAAGTGATATGGCATCATAGGTTTCATAATATGACCTAAAGAAGCAACATCTAGTTAGGCTCCTTATTTTAATTGTGTGATGTCTCCAAGAGGCTTAAAAGGAGTCAAGAATCATAAATGAAAGGAAAGAATAGAGGCTAGAACTCAATTGATAGATGTTGATTCATTAAGTGCATTTTGGAACCATAAAGGGGCTATTAGACTAAGTTAGTATTTAAGGAAGATATATGGCTTTAGAAATGATCCCAAGGGCATAATTGGTTCCTATTTTATGTGTTTAGGCCAAGAGAAACAAGTCTCCCATCATCATAAGTGTGTGGCCAAGGAAGGGAGTATAATTCCAAGAGAAAAAGTGTGTGGCAAAGGTAGCTCTCTCCACTTTCTCTCATGTATGAATGTGTGCTTACTTTGTCTTTGAATGTATGTATGTGTATTTTAAACCATGAAAAGTGTTCTAGCATGTGCCTTTATTCCATGGTACCATGATGTTATAATATGTTTTCAAATGATGCCTAGTATGTTTGCTTGGGTTTGCTCGAGTGTGGTGAAGCCAAGAACCCTCTAACCATGGTGAGGATGAGCTAAAAGCCCTTAAAAATGGTTGAGACAAAGTCTAATGTCTCCCAAGAGCAAGGCATAGTTCAAGGCATTTAAGAAAAAGGTGAGGCAAGTCTAAAAACCTTGAAGAGAATGGGTGAGGCTAATCTATTTACTTGGCAAGCCTATGTATGTTTTGTATGGCTTGTTCAAATGCTAAGAATGCTTCTTAAATGATCATACTTTCCATTTTGCCCATGTATGCATTTTTAAGACTTGAATCACATTTTTTATGTATGATTGAAAGGGAGATGAGTTATTGGGATTCTTTAAATCTCATTCCCTCCTCTCCAATGTCTTAACATGTTAGGTGGAGCAAATGAACAAGGTAATGGAAACCACCAAGTTCGAAGATAAGAGATTGACATCAAAGTGTCTAGTTTTGTCTCTTTTGTAGCCATACAAATGGCATATAATGTAATACTATGATGGAAATATTATATAATCATTTGAACATATGTAATTACTTACATATTTGATGTATGTATGAGGTTTGATGCCAAATGAATGATAATGTAGTTTTTAAACCTTGGATGGCAATGTGAAGCATGTGAAATCTTGTGTATGGTATGGGGTGAGAGAGTGATTTTTTTTGAGTTTATGCACCTTTGAGACAAGTTTAGAAGGTTATTTTGGTACATTCCCACATGCTCAAGTGGTCATGGTTGCTTTAGAACTTAAAATGGACCATTTAGACCCCTTATATAATACAAAATGAGTCATTTTACAACCCAATGTCAAGATCTAACCAAATGAATGAATTTACCCATGACATTTGGCAAACCCATAGATCTTATCTACAGCTTTCTACTAAGCCAAATACTAGATTATTTGGAGTTTCATGGAATTAATTATGATTTTTCAAAGTTTGCATTTTTTTACTAAACTGATGCAGACACTGTTCATATGGTCAGTAACTTTAGCTGTGTCATTTGAGGGCCAAATGATATCCAATGATCATGAAATTTTACAGCCATAAACTAAATATGATGGTCTTTATATGGCCTCTAAGATCTCCAATTAAACTTTGGAGCATAGAGATATGAATTTTTGAAGTTGGAGGATAGTACTAGTAATGGCAGTCGACCTCTGGTATTGTTCCATCAATTTTGGTGGCTAGAAGCCCTGTTGTGGTCTGGATATATTTTTAGCATAAATTAGACATCTATAGATTCTTAGAATGGTAAAGTATGTGTGATTTCAATTTTTTTAAAATTAGTTATGATTTTTCAAAATTTATGATAGTAACTTGGAAATTCTAGGCGAGGCTACACCATTGAATTTCATGTATTCCATCTACTTACACGAGTTCTAGGCCACTTCTTGGGATGGTTATGAGTTTTAATTGTGTAATTAAGTATGAGAATGAGATGGATGAGTCCATATGATCCATAAGACACTAAATGAAACATTTATTTATTACACAACGCAATTTATTTGTATTTTTCTATGGCTTTTCCTTGAGAAATTCATGTGCTTTATGGAACTAAGCCTACATATAATACGAGATTAGTCATAGAATTAAACAAATCATCATACATATCAATTTTTTCATTCCACATCTAAGAATACATAAGCATTTACAAGCCATCACATAGCCAAATCTCACCTTTACATTGTTTTGACACTAAATATGGTCCATACATCATCCATACATGCTTTTACATTTAATCAGATGTTTACAACTCAAAAATAACATGTATATGAGTATTTTGACATTCTTATACATTTTAAGACTACCTAAACAATGTCATAGTCAATACAATGCCATTATGTTTCATGGTCTCCATTCCTTAGCTCTTGAGCTCCACCTAGGTCATATGAGATAGGAAAGGGGTGGGAGTGAGATTCATGGAATCCTAATAACTCATACACCCATTCAAGCACACATTCAAAGCATGTAACATGTCAAAGGCATAAGTATGCAAGCTAACATAATCAAAAAGTATTTCAATCCATATTTCCATGCCATAAAGTCATAATAAGGTCAAGAATAAGTTCTAAGAACATTTAGTTTAGTCTCACCCCATTTCTAGGACTTTCGAATTTGTCTCACCGTTAGCTTAGGGACTTTTGACTTAGTCTCACCTATCTATGAGACTTTGGGCTTTGTTTCACCCATGCCTTGAGACTTTTGACATCTCTTCACCTATATCAAGGGACTTTTGGCGTCACCTCACCCTTGTGAGCAACTTTCGCAACCAATAACATTCAAGAAAGCATATTGGTACCAATGCAACATCATAACATCAAGTGGCATGTTCATAAGACATAAAAGCACACACAAGCACACAATGACATATACATGACCAAGAATGCAAGAAGAATGAGGCGGAGAGCTACTTTGGTGAAAATCCAAGCTTTACTTTGCTTTATTTCTTCCTTTTCTCAGTTTCACAAGCACAACTAGATAGGGTTTGGTTTCCTTGGTCTAAACATCATAAATAACACTTAATTATACTCTTGAAGCAAGCCAAGATCTTAAACACATATAAAAGGAGTATACTTTGTTCACTAAATGCATAATGGCTCCATTAATGGCTTAATGAAGTAACTATCATAATTCAAGTATTTGGCTCCATTCTCTTCTTATATCTAGGCCTCTTGACTTCATTTAAGATCCTTGGAGCCATTACACACTCACTTTCAAAAGCCTAGATACATATTACTTTAAAAGATTACATTATAGAAACTATTACCTCATTTCTCAATATATGGCTCCTAGATTTTTTCCAAGGGTTCCTCCTACATTCTACCATCATATTAAGCCCTAAACTAAGGCTAGAGCAAATTAAAATACTCCCTAGACTATTCAAGCAGTCTAGGCTAAGACATGAGGGGGAGGAAGAGTTCATGGACTTTTTAATTTTTCTTTAATGGGAGAAACACTTGGGAGGCTTCTTAGAGGTCTTAGGAGCTCAATTAAATACTTATACATACAAGGAATTTCATATATTAAATCAGTTTTTACATTGCATTCAAGAGCTTTACACTTTTCTAACTTGGAATTTATTAGTTTTTCTTGCAATTTCTTGGCATATTCTAAGTTCCTATAGCCTAAATCAATGAGTTCTCAGTGGTTCTTGAATAGAAACTTCTCTCCCTCACAAGTTTTGTATAAGGCCGAGACACTACAAGAGAGAGCAAGAAGGAAAAAGCAATAAAAGGCAAGAGATTACCTTGAATTCAAGCTCTTTCTAAGAGGTTCTTCCCTTACTCTATTCTTCTCCTTGAATTTCTAACTCTTTGGTTCAAGGCCAAAATAGAACCATTTAAGCATCCAAAACCATGGAAAGAGAGCTTAAGAGAATAGGACTAAGGTTTTAAGAGGAAGAAGCATGAAAATTCTTAAAATTTCTTACCTTTTTCCATAGTTTCTTCCTCCCTTTTTAGCTCTTCTTGTGTGCCTCTATCTACAACTCTCTCTTCTATTTATGGACAAGCTCAAGGTCAGTCAAAGAGAGAATAAGAGATGGGACGCATAAATACAAGAAGCTTCTTGTATTAATTGTTCCAAAAAATGACATTTATATCCTGTGTACGTGGCATTTTTGTCTTAGCTTCGTTTTAGCTCCTTTTTAAGAACCATATTTTTAATCATAAAATTTAGGTTCCTAATCTTATAAAATGCCTTTGGAATAACTCAAATTGGAGTTAAAACCTTTCCGAATGAATCAGTTAAAGTTCAAGCTCACCGTCATTGGAAAATGTATACCAAAGAGGTTTTAACTATCCTGGGGCTTCCTTTGGTTTTTAGGGCCTCTAAGAACCCCGAAAAGCTTAAATTTTCCATTTAAAAAGCCCTCCTATGAGTTTTCCAAAAAGTACCCATATTTACAAAAATGCCACTAGACTTTTGGTAAATTTTTTGAACTATTCTGGCCCCAATTTCTGGGTAACTCAAAACTAAAATGCTCATTTTCCATTATTTAAAATTTTATCCAAATTTTATTTGGACTTAAATCACTTATCTCGAGGAGCTTGCTTTTCAAATTGACTCATTACGGTATTTTTACAAAGTACTGGACGTTACACATTGTCAAAGTAACATGATTCAAGCTTTTTACCCTCCAATCTTTGCTCTTTGAGAACTCCCTAGATACGATTAGACATAAAATGGGAAAAAAATGAGATTTAAAGAATTCCAATAACTCATTCACTCTTTTAAGCATACATATATGGCATACTATCATATCAAAGCAAGCAAGCATGCATCCAATGCTACCAAATATTAAACATAAACATATTTACAAAGTCATATGGATCCATCAAGGTTAAGAACAAGTTCTAGGTTCTTTTGATCTTGTCTCACCCGATTATATAGGACTTTTTGACTTAGCCTTACTCATTCTATGAGACTTTGGCCTTGTTTTACCCTTACTTAAGAACTTTTGGCTTTACCTCACCCAATTTATAGGACTTTTGGTACAACCTCACCCATCAAAAGCCATCTCATATTTTCAAAGCAATTCAAGAAGTATAATGTCAACAAGTCATCAAACTAATGGCAATAAATATGTTTCGTGATTCAAACATACATACAAGCAATCATTGATAATTAAACAACCAAGATATGCATACAAGAATAGATAAAGAGCTTCCTTGAGTCAAGAAGCACAACTTTCTTCCTTGGTTCCTTAGCTTCTCCTCTCAACCTCACACACACACTTGGGAGAGGTTTGCTTTGCTTGGGCTAGACACATCAAACAACCTACAAAGACATTAATAGAACCATCTCTAACCTCACATAAACTCTACACAAGCCAATTCTATCTTATGGCATCCATATGGTTCCATATTATAGATAATGAAGCAACTTATATAATTCATTATCATGGCTCCAACTTTTTACTCAATCTATGTCACATGACTCTATTTAAACTCATTAAAGTTATCACAAATTCAATTCATGGAACCAAACATGAAGTTACTTCTTTATGCCTAATAGAACCCTAAACTTCTAAAACCCCAAATATAGTTGCTAAATTCAAACCAACAATTTCTTTAGTGTTTATTATTCATATCTAGAACATTCATAACCTTATAATCAAAGAAAACTCTCTTTGGGTACTTAAAATAGAGGTTAGCCGAGACTATGCTTAAGGAAGGCACTAAGGGAATTTCATTCATTTCTCTTGGGAAATTAGCATCCATGAAACTTTCTAGGTCTCTTAAGAACCCAAACAAGCTCTTACATAACTTAAATTATCATTAGAAAGTTTCATAAATCCCTAGGTGCAATTAAAACTCTATTTTTCATAACTTGTTATCTATAGCTTCTTTTTTAGTTCTAATTGTTCAATATGATTCTCTATGCTTTAAAACCCCAATTTATATTAAGTTTGGATCAACATAAAACTCCCTACATGGTGCTTTAGGTCTGGCCAAAATGGTGGTGGGAGAGAAGAACCAAGATGAACAAGATTTCCATGGAAAAATTACCTTGTTAGCTTCCTTATAGGATGCACCTTCTTAGGCTTCCAAGATTTTCTCTAAATCATTTTTTCACTCTACTAAACTAGCCATGAAATGCCATTATCTACAGCTTCAAAACTATGGAGAAAAAGGAGAAGAATATTGGAGAAAAGAAGAGCATGAAAAAGTAGCAATTTCTTACCTTTACAAGCCTTGTTTTTTTCTCCCTTGCTCCTTCTTTGGTGTACGACTTAGGATTGATCTTGGGTCTGTTTTAGAATGGAAATATGTCAATTTAGATATGAGGAAGAAGGTGGGATGTGATTTAAGAAGCTTGGAGTTTATATTATAACTTTTTTAAAATTTCATTTTTGTCCCTAAACTTTGGTTCCTCCATTTGAGCTCATTTCAATTCGTTTATGAAAATTGTCTTTTCCATTATAAAATTTAGGTTCTCTAATTCATAAAATACCTTTGGTTTTAGCCAAATTGGATTTAAAACCTTACCAAACCATTCAATAAAGTTTTAGTCAACTGATCATCTAAAATATACATCGAAGGGATTTTGGCCATTCTAGGGGTTCTTATGGATTTTAGAGTCTCTGAGAATCCTAAAAAACTCAATTTTTTCATTTAAAACTTCCTCCTTTGAGTTTTAAAGAAATTGTCCAAAATTATGATTTTCTACTGGCCTTCATATCCTTTTGTTTGGCCATTTTGGCTCCAGTTCTGAGTTATCCTTAGACTTTAAACCACATTTTTAGATGTTCTCATTGACATCTTAATCTTATTTAGCCTCAATTTGCCTTGTTTTAGGGTGTTCTAGTATCAATTTATCTATTTCAATTTAGTTTCTGGAAAAATAAGCTATTACATGATTTGATCTTAAGACTTAATGGACATTCTTATTAGTGATCTTAGGAATGAGAGGAAATACTAAAACAGCATGTAGTAAGCCAAAATTCTTAGTGGAGCAATTAGCAATTTACTATTTGAACCTAGTTTTATTGTTTCAAAAAGAGAAGGATGTACCCATTGTTATGTCTCTTGGCAATAAATAACTTGCCTATATGGGACAAATTATAACACCCCAAAATTAATTAAGGTATTAATCATGGATTTAGATTAATTAAGAATAATTAATATGGGATAATTGGGCAAGTTAAGTGAATGAAGATTTTAAAGAGATAAATTATTAATATAAGTTTGAGATTTAATGGGGATAAAAGCTTTATCTAGGCCCAAATTAAATTGAGTAGGCCAAGGTTAAGACTAATGGAGGCCTAATAATTTTAGGTGTAGACTAAGCTATTTATTGTGAGACTTGGCCCAAAAGAGAGCACCTAGTGCTGGCCCAATAACCTTTATGCAAGGCCAAATCCTTGAGCTCTTCAAACTTAGCCAAAACTTAATTAAAATTCAGCAGCCCAATGCATAAGAACTGGCCCAACAAAGCTTAAATCTGAAGCCCATTAGGAGTTGGATCTTTGGATCAACCCATGACCCATATTTGACCCAACTTAACCCAACTAAAACCCTAAACACTTCAGCCACTTCCCTATTTTTCTAAAGCACAAAAGAGAAAAATGGAGGTGTGAAGGGAGGCTAGGGTTTGGGGCAAGAATTCCACATTTTCTCACATGTAGTGTAAGATTCAACCAAGATAATAGTTATATAACTTAATCCCCTCATCTTTCTCTTTAATTTGGCCTAATTAGTTTTTCATTTGAAGTATTTTCACCATACCCAAAATTTGAAATGTGGTTGTTTGGGATTTTCTTAGTGAAATTCGTAGGTTAAGGCTAGGGCTGACATTAGGTAAGTATAAACCCTCCATTTTGATACTTTCTTTGCTGGTTTGAGACCCCCATAGTTGATTTATAATATGGGTATTAATTTTGTACGAATTTACTTAGGATTTTAGGTGAAATATTGAGGTTTCTGGTAGAGGACATTTCAATCCGAATTTAGGACTTGTAGTGGCTGGGTAAGTGTTCTCTAAGTGGTTATTAGTATTTTAAATTCTTTAGGTACTTGTTGCTATTGTAAATGATGATAATCATGCTCATGTTAGGTTTGGTATGATTTAGATCATGGTGGTAGCTAGGGGAAGAGTAATTGGCTTCATTGAGGTAACTGGGGTTATTTTCCTATTTCCATGTATATGCTCATGTTGATCTGCTATTTGTTACACATGCTTGATTTTGAAATGCTAAATGACTGATTGACTACTTGATTGTTATTGTAATTGGATCTTGTGAGTCCATGGTGGAGCTATACCGCGGCTACCACCTGTGCATGTGCTTCGATCGAGCACCAGGTTGTGATCAAACCTCAGATGCACTGAGCCCTGGTTGAGCTTATTATGGAGTAGGTGCCGTGAACGGACCTCTCCTAGTGTTATTGGCCATTAACATGTTATGTATTACTGCTGGTATGGGACAGTAGTCATTGGTAGTTCAATTAGTTCATTTGCAAATTGAATTGATGATTTTGGTATTGATGACATGAAATTACATTGGATTGATTAACTTGTACATGTATATGGAAACTGCCCTTTTGTTACTGAGATTGTATATCTCACCTCGTTGTGGGCTAACATTTTCAGGGACCAGACCTCTCAGTGGCAAGGAGAAAATTAATGAGAGCTTATTAAATGGGTTGGTAGCACCTAGGTTTTGAAACCTTGACAAATTGTATTGTAACCAAATTACAAGTTTTGTACCATTGTTGCATTGCATCATGAATTGCTAAGTGTAGGAGTTGTATTTTGTTAACATAAAATGTAACCATTGAGAAATAGGCTCCTTGTTAGCTGTTGATGGATGTATAAACTTTGACACTTATTTTGGCTTGTGAATCTATGATATAACTTACTATTTGAGTAATGTAATCCCATGATATGTTGATTATAGACTTGACTATTGATGCATGAAATACCCAATGAAAGTATAATTGAATGACCATTGTGGGAAATTTATAAATTTGCTGAGATAAAACCCATGGATAAGTAGGGAAATTCACATTTAAATGCTAGATGGGTAATGTTACGATAGCTAGGGTAAATCAGCTAGATAAATGCTATTAGAATCTCATAACAAGTGGAAGGGTGGCCTTAGAGAGTCCCTAGATAGAGAGTGGAGAGTATGAGGTAAGGTCTTAAGAGTAGTATAATAAAAAGGCCTTTGGCCACGGCCAATAGTGGCGAAGTTGCCCAAGGAGAGTACCAGAGAGCAATTTGCTGTGGCAAAATGTGCAATTGGCTGCAGCAACATGTGAGAGGCTAAACTGGGAGTCATCATAAGGGAAATTCATTGCGGCGAAAGGGGGAATTGGTCGCGGTAAACTTTTGCAAAAAGGGGCCAGGCATTCCATAGAGGAATTGGCTACGGCGAAAGGAGGTATTGGCCGTGGCCAATAGTGAGAGGCAAGCGAGGTAGGTTCCAGGAGGCTTCCTCATCGCGACGCCATATATGTTGGCCACGGTGAAGGTCCAACTTGCGAGAAGTGAAGCCGAGGGGAATTAGCTGCGGCTAATGGGAAATTGGCTGCGGCAAACATCTTGAAACCCTTATATTGGCTAGGAAATCTTAGTTTTTCATATGGTAACCTCAAGGGATGATTTATAAATAATGATAGAAGATTCATGTGAGTTGAAATTGATAGGTAATAGAATCAAGGCTTATAAATGAATGTTTTTTTCCCTAATATATGTAAGTAGTGGTAATTATATAGTTGATGACTCTAATAATATTAAGGTTCAAATTTTCCCACATTCCTATAATGTAATTAGTCTTAATGTCATGTAACCCTGGTTTATGGTTATTAATCACGCATTTAACCTTAATCACAATAAGTAGAAGTTAGGGTTGTCACAAAAATAGCCTCAAACCAATCAAGGCTATAGAGTCTAGGTAAAAAAGGGTATAATCATCCAATTATCTTAGTCAATTATTGCAAAGATGATTTTAAATCATGTGGCCCAAAGAATTATTAACTTGAACTTAATAGCAAAGTTCCTTGTAGCAAGAAAGGGTCAAAGAAGAAGTATTACTTGGGATCATGTATTAGCCAGTACTTGCCCCCAAAACTAGAAGAACCACATAAGACCCGAGATAGTATCCACTGACACACCTTCGCCAACTTGTCTTGTAAAATTCAAAACCTTGATTCAAGGAACTTAAAAGTAAGACCCTAGCTTCAACAATTGACCTTCAGCTAGAATAATAGTAAATGGTTGAAATTCCTTGACAACTTATATTAAGTTAATATAGAGAAAATTATTAGCAAATCTTGAGAAGATAAGCTACATTTTCAACTTCAAAAGGAAGTGTGTCTTTGGGCTAAATGTTAGTAGATAGAAAATTTTAATAGAGAGAACCCTTCTTACTAAAGTTCACGAAATCCTTGGTTAGTAGGGAAGGGGAAATCAATTCTTGACCAACAACAAGCAAACTAGTTAAAGTTGTTACATCTAGAAAAGTAAGAGAAAGAATCTTGCTTGGGAAAAGAAATGCATTACAAGTTGGAGACTAGAAAGGAATGGTGGCTGCAAGGTTATGATCTTTAAGGATATCAATAATAGAGAGATGGAAGATGTTAGCTATGCCAAATTTTTCCCATAGAGAGTTGAAGTGAGGCTCTAATTGAGAATACCATGACTTGATAAGGAAGTAGGCTAAAAATGAGACCTTAGATTTCAAGGCATTACTATATGAAAACCTAAGAATAATAAATTGTAACTAATAGGAACTAAGAACTTCCTTAAGGCTATTGAACCCTCTTCAAAAGATGGGAGTAACAAACTTATGGTGAAGTTGTCCATGGAAGGTTTTGTTCAATCGAGATTTCATCAATTATAATGAAGCTAACCTTGTCTATAAGGATGAGCCAAAATCTTAGGACCTAGAAAGATCTTCTACCAAAGAGGATGCCTCAAACTTAGCATTGTAGATTGAATCCATTGATGGATTTTGAGAATCAAATGGAGAATTAGAAGATGACTTGGTATTATAATAGAGAAAAAAGGGTTTTGATAAGAAAGGAGGTCAAGATTGATTAATTTTTATTCAAAGTGATGGAAAAGAAATCCAAATGATTTGACCTAAGAAATTGACAAGAAATGAAATCAATGGACCAATAATTTGAATTTCAAATTCATGCCTCTTGATTTTTCAAAGTTCATTAAGACTTATCAAGAGGCTTGAGGGGGCAACTAAAAATTATGAGGCTACTACTAATGGCTAATGGCTAAGGATAACTAGTAACATGTTGAATGCACCGAATTAATTATTTCTTACTCTTAAAAGCCAATTCTATAGTTAACTTAAGTAAGAGTTGATCTTACAAAGAGTGTTATCAATTCAAATTTGGTCATTTAAATGTAAAATTAAAAACTAAGACAAAATCTATACACATCTAAATTCTTTACTAATTAGCTACAAGTAATGGGTTCAATTCTCAATTAAACTAGATATTATTACTCAATAAAACACAAAAAAAAAATTAAAATAGAAATCAATTAAGTAAAATTCCATTTCTAGGTTCAATCTCACCTTTTACAATTTAATGATATGATATACAATGTTATTGTTTTATCCCCATAGAACTATTTACCTTAGATAGCAATAAGCTCTGTTGTCCAAAATTTCCCTTAGTTTGTAACTAATGAAACAAACTTTTCATTAGAATCTAATTATTATATAAAACAAGCTCCCCAAATTTAGTATACAAGAGCATTAAGAACTAGGAAATTAGGTTAGTCTAAGCAACAATCATAAAAGCTCAAATCGTGTAATTTATGTCATGTTATTTAAGTGATGATAACAAAAACTTGTCTATTAACATCTATCACTAGTTGCCACTTATGATTAGGAAAAAGACAATTACATATCTAAATTCCTAAATTTAGTAGTAGATAATTATTTAATCAACTCAACATGCTTTCAATCCCTTTCTTATCTTTGATCTTTAAATTAAATTCTTACAATAAGAGAATCCACCTTATCAATTGTAACTTGGCATTCTTCTTAGAAAGCAAATGCCATTGAGCTACCTAATAAAAAAATTTGCTTTAGGATTAAAAAAATGAGACAAGATTAAAACAATTTCTAAAAGCACTTTTTTTTATTGAAGAATAATTTATTTAGGTTAAATTGAGAGTTCAAGAAGCATAGTAAATGGCATGTACAACCTTCTTAACTCATTGAGCCAAAACAACTTCCATTGTATAGTTACTCACATCAAATAAGTTTTCAAAGTAAAGCTCCCACTTTGGTAATTAGATCATTAGGGCGATTATCAATAATACGAGTGTACACTAGCTTGACTTACTTGATATGGCCAGTGTAGCCTAGCTAAATTAGGCTGAGTTGGGTCAGTCTAAAAATAAAAGCTAGCTAAACATGGTCAAGTTGCTTGGTTGGGCCAAATTAGATGTTTGGTTGGTTATGCTAACCAGTCTTGTTTAGCCCAATTGTATATAATAATTAAAAAATAAGGACTTAGATAAAAAGTTGACCTTTTTAGTGTAACACCATATGTAATATCCGATTCTTTGAAAATGAGAGATGATGTTATGTGACCATTAGAATGTATATTAAGCATAGAGTATGGCAGCGGACCAAGTAAATTTAAGCGCTGAAATAACATCTCATCACTTCGGTCGAAGATCTTGTCGATAAGATCCTGTAATCTGTAGTGTAATTTCTAAGACCTTGTTGACAAGGTTTTCACCAACAAGTACAAGGTCTTCTTATATAATGTGTTAAAACTTGTGTGGTCTGGAATTAAGTATGGAGGGCTTTTTAAATGAAATTTTTGAGTTCTCCGAGATTCTTATAGGCCCTAAAAACTATAGGAAGCCTCGGGACAACTAAAGCCCCTCCAATGGATATTTTCCAATGTCAATGTACCCAAACTTTGATGGATTCATTCGGAAAGGTTTTAGCTTCGATTTAAGTGATTCCAAAGGTATTTTACTAAATTGGGAATCTAAATTTTATAGTGGAAAAGAAGGTTCTAAAAAAGGAGGTAAAACGAGTTAGAAACAAAAATGCCAAGAATGAAGGACAAAATGGGACATATATGAAGTGTCCTTCTGCTCCCTTCATTTAGATCGACCAAACTCTACCCAAAAACTAGAGAAAGCTCAAGGGAAGGAGGCGCACAAGAATAAGGCAAAGGAGAAGGGAAAATTTCAAGAAAAAGGTAAGAAATTGTTAGAATTTCCTAGTCTTCTCCTTAGGAAATCTCTTCTCCTCCTTCTCCCCTTTCTCCCTATGGCTTTCTTAAAGTTTTTGGTGCTATTTTAAGGTTGGACCAAGGAGGAAAAATTTGGATTTGAATAGAGGAAGCCAAAGAAAGTGAGAATTAAGTGAAAAAACAAGGAAAAACAAGGTAAATCTTCCATCCCATAGTAGATACTTCCTCCCCCTTCTTCTCCCTATTTCGCCCCATATATTTAGATGCAAGAGGGCTAGAATTTTGAGGAGAACCAAGGGTGAATTCCATGAATTTAAAGGAGGAGAGTAAGAATATGTAAACAATCCAAGTAAAAACCATGATTTTGCAAGATAGAAAAGTTAGGGTTTTGATTGCACCTTAAGCTCTATCATGAACCCTAGACATATTTTATGATGCTTAAGTATTCATATGAGTTCCTAAGACACCAAGAGAGCTTCCTATATGATTCTCCCATCAAAGGAAGCAAGGAAACTCCATTGGTGCCTTATGGAAGCATAGTTTCGGCTAAGGAGAGTCCATGCACCTAGGGAATGTTTGAATTCCTTCCAAACTTAGTTTTGTATCATGTATGATGGGAGAGTATGAGAGGAAGCCTTGGGAAAAGTTTAGAAACCATAGAAAGTAAGATAGCCTTATATGTTCCATAATATGACTTAAAGAAGCAACACCTAGCAAGGCTCCTATAATTGATTGTGTTATGACTCCAAGAGATTTAAATAGAGTTAAGAATCAAGAATGAATAGATAGAATGGAGCCAAGATGATGTTTTCTTAAGGTTACTTCATTAAGTGCATTATAAAACCATTAAAGAGTTTTATGAGTCACCTAGCTTTTCTAATGAATGTGTGGCCTTAGACTTTGTTTCAAGAGTGTAATTAGCTTCTATATGATGGGTCTAGGCCAAGAGGAATGATCTCCACCTTCTTAGGTGTGTGAGGTCAAGGGAGAGGATTCAAGACTTAAAAAAAAAATTGCAAATGCAAGCAAGGTAGCTCTCTCTACCTTCTCTCATACATAGATGTGTGCTTACATTGTCTTGAATGTGTGTATGTATTTTTAAGCTATGAAAAGTATTCTAATATGATTTTATATGCCATGGTACCATGATAATGCATTATGTTTCTAAATGATGTTTATGATGCTTGCTTTGGTTTGCTTGAGTATGGTGAAGCCAAGAACCCTTAGCCATGGTGAGGATGAGCCAAGAACTCTTAGAATTGGTTGAGACATGGTAAAGAGTCTTCCAAAAGTCAAGTTGACTCCCAAGAGTAAGGTTAAGTCTAAGAACCTCTTAAAAAAATGGGTGAGGCAAATCCAAAATCCACAAGTAAATGGGTGAGACTAATCCACTTACTTGGAAAGCCTATGTATGCTATGTATCTTGTTTTCAAATCTCAAGAATGCTTTTTAAATTATTACACATGTTAATATGCCCATGCATGCATTTGTGAGACTTGTATTGCATGCTTTATGTGTGATTGAATGGGAAATGAGCTATTGGGATTCTTTGAATCTCATCCCCTCCTCTCTAATGTCTTAACATGCTAGGTGAAATAATTGAGTAAGGTATTGGAGGCCACCAAGCTTAGAAGAAGAAGAAGGGCATCAAAGTATATGAATATGCCTAGTTTTGCCTTCTTTTTAGCCATATACATGGTATATGATGTAATCTCATGATGATATTGTTATGTAACCATATGAACATATGAAAATACCCAAATATACAATGTATGAATGAAATTTGATGCCAAATGTATGAGATAGCATGTTTTGGGTATTGAATGGTAAGTTTAGCTCTTGAATGGCTAGATAGATTAGTGTAATAATGGAAGTGGAATGGCTAAATTTAGATTCATGAGATTTGGGACCACTTGGGCAGTTTATACAAGTCCTATTTATGCTTTTAAACTTGTCCAAGAGGTGCCAAACACCAAGCAAGACCATTTGGGCACACTTGGTCTCTAATATGGGCCAAAACTAACCATATTAGAAACCTATACCATTTTCTACCCAAATGAGTTCTTCTTGATCAAAAATTTGGCATACTCCTATATCTTTCTAATAGCTTTTTGGTAAGCTAAAGTATGGAATTTTTGGAGGTCCACAGAATATTTGATGAATTTTCAAAGTTGGCAAATTTTCTGGCTTTGGTCTGATGTACTGTTCACTTGGTCCGAAAATGAAATCTATCACACAAGGCCCAAGTGATGTCCAATTGCCACAAAATTTTATACAAAGAAACTAAATGTTCCCAGTGACTTGTGCCAACTAGAAGAACCTCATTTGGATGTCTAGAGAGGGAGATATGAATTTTCTAAGTTTCTGTCCAGTTGTATCAGGGAATTTACCCGACCTCAGTCACTGTTTGATTACATTTTAAGGTATGGGAGTACCTGAATTGGTCTGAAGTTATTTTTTCTCTCTAGCTAACATCCACATCTTTCCATATTAGTATCACTCGTGTGCATTGGATGTTTTTGGAATTAATTGTACATTTTTGAAATTTGTTGCAAAAACTTATGACAGTATCAATAGTCAGCCAGACCTCTATCCCTTTTTGAATGTCAAATGTCTTTTGTGTGGTGTTTCATGACCTGGTCATATTTTTAGCATAAATTATACATGTGTATCTTCCCAGCATGGTAAAGAACACATGATTTCAATATTTCTAGAATTAGTTATAATTTTCCAAAGTTGATGACAAAAAAGCCAAAATTCTGGCTGAAAATGCAAACAGGGGTTTTATGTGGTACTTTGCTTTCCACGAGTTGTAGGCCAAATTTGATGATGGAAATGAGTTATATTTATGTTTTTAAGTATGAGAATATGATATATGAGTTCATATGGCCCATAGGACTCCGGAAGAAAAATTTTACCCATATAGAAATGCCTTTTAAGACTTAGTCCCTATGCCATTATGTTACTCCACATAGAAATTATATAAGGTGAGGTATATCAATTGCATGAATTGAGTCTTACAAGTATGGTGTTATACCATATTTATCTAGAATTTCTTATTCATATCTTAACTTCCTTCCCTTGGCATAGCAAATTCTCAAGGAAAAACTCAATTAAAATAATGGAATATTTTGCATTGTATAGTACTTAGATTTTTTGTTTTGCCTTCCATGGACCATATTAACTCACCCATATCATCCTCCAATTAAAATAAATTCATAAAACTCAAAACCATCTCAAAATGTCATAAGAATCTAGAGTTTGGATCATACATACACAAAATCACACAATCAACCTTGGGTTTTGCTGCTAGATTCCTAGTGCCAAATTTGGAAATTTATAACTAATTCTAGAAAAATCAAAATCAAGCATACTATACCATTCTAGAAAGCTACAGATGTTAAATTTAGGTAAAAATAAGTCTAGACCAAAACAAAAATTTTTAGCTACTGAAAATGGATGGAACAATACTAAAGGTATTGTTGCATTACTAGTACTAACTCCAAACTTCAAAAATTCATATCTCTTTACTCAGACTTCCAAATGAGGTTATCTCTATAGCCATGGAAAGCTTATTGTTTTTAGTTTATGCCTATAAAATTTTATGAGCATTGGACACCATTTGACTTTCAAATGACATAGGAGAAAAACTGACTATATGAACAGTAACTGTATTAGTTCAACAGCTTTTTAGTAATTTTGAAAATTCATAATTAATTCTTTAGAGCTCCAAATAAACTATTATTTTACTTTCCAAAAAGCTCTAGATGAGATATATATGCATGCCAAATTTCATGGAAAAATTCGTTCATTTCGTCAGTTTGTGTCATATGGTTGCAAAATGGCACTTTTATGTCTCATTAAGGGTAAAAAATGGTCCACTTTGGCTTCTATCTTTTCTATGGCCACTTGAGCATGTGGAAAAGCATAAAAATAGTCTATTAAACATGTCCTAAGGGTCCAAAAAGTCATATCTCACAAATTCACTCTTCCACTTGATGATATACATAAGGAACATACAAGCATTATCTTGCATTTCCTTGTCAAAAACATACACTATCATTCATATGAGTTGAATTCTCATACATACATCATATATCCATACTTTTACAAGTGTTCAAGGGCTTATACATTATAGGAATATATCATTTGACAATTTTATGGCTACAAAATGAACAAATAACAACTTCTTTGTCAATCTTCTTGCTCTTAAGTGTGGTGGTTTCCATTTCTTAGTTCACTTAGTCCACCTAGACATGTTAGGCAATGGGGAGGGAAGAGTGAGATTCTAAGAATCTCAATAGCTCTTCTCCCTTTCAAACACACATAATGGATACAACTTCAAGTTTAAAAATGCATGCATGACTATCTTGAAATTTATAAACATACATAGAATATTTCCTTCGTTCAAGAAGTCACATACAACATACATAAGCTTGCCAAGACAATGGTTTAGTTTCATCCATTTTATTTTTGGGACTTTTGGACTTACTTTACTCATTTTCAAGGGACTTTTGACCAAGCCTCACTCTTCTAGAGACTTTTGGCTTTGTTTCACCTATTTATAGGGACTTTTGGCTCATCCTCACCCTTGCTAAGGGACTTTTGGCTTCACCAAGCTCATACAAGTCAAAACATATTCATAAGGCATCTTTCAAGCATATAAATAAAGCATCATGGTACCATGGCATGTACATGTATACTATAAACATTTTTCATAGCTTAAACATACATACACACACACACATTCAAAGACAAGAAAACACCCAAACATGCATGAGAGAAAAGAGAGAGAGCTACCTTGTATGCAAGAACACACTTTTCTCTTTGGACTTTCTTCTTCTCCCTCAGCCAAACACCTACAAGGAGGTGGAGCTTGATTTATTTGGCCTAAATACATCAAATGGGACCTAATTACACTCTTTGAACAATCTATAATGCCACACACACTCTAGAAGAACTTTGGCACTCATATGGTTCAATTATGGCTCTATAAAACACCTAATAAAGCAACACCAACAGTGTAATGTCCAGTTTTTGTAAAAACAATAGAAATGGATATGTTTTCAAAGTAAGTCCTTTGAAATGAATTGATTAAGGTCCAAAAAAATTAGAATAATAATTTAAACATTAAATAATAAAATTAAGAGGTTAGAGGTGCCCTAAAACAGAGGTTAAAATAACTAAACAAAAATTAATGAAATTGTTATGTGATGTAATGACATTTTTGTAATTTTAGGCACATTTTAAAATACTCATAGGAAAGATTTTTAAATGGAAAATTTAAGTTCTCTAGGGTTCTTAATGGCTCTAAAAATCATAGGAAGCCCCAAGACAGTTAAAACCCCTCCAGTCTATGTTTTTTAATATCGATTGACTTAAACTTTGACCCTTTCATTCGGGAAGGTTTTAGCTCCAATTTTAGTGATTCCAAAGGCATTTTATAAGATTGAGGACCTAAATTTTATGATGGAAAAGACAGTTCTAAAAAAGGAGTTAAAACAAACTAGAAATGCCAAGTTGAAGGGACTTAAATAGAATTTTTTGAAATAATTCTTGAAACCTAGCTATATATACTCCACACCCCACTCTTCTCCTCATTTGGTTCATTTCATTTCTACCCTAAACTAGAGAAAAGACCACGAGGGTGAGGTGCACAAGGGAGGAGAGAAAGGGAGAAGAAAAAGCAAGAGAAGGGTATGGATTTTCATGGTTTTTCTTAGTTTCTCCTTAGCAAACTTCTTCTCCTTCTTCTTCTCTTCTTTCCCATGGGTTTATTGAAGCTTTTAGGTCTATTTTGAGGTCAGACCTAAGAGAGAAATTTTGAGTTTAAGGAGAAGAAGCTAAGCAAAGAGAAGAATAAGCAAAGAAAGCCAAGAAACCAAGGTAATTTGCTATGCTTCAAGCTTGATTCTTCTTGTTCCTTTTCTTGTGAATTTCGACCTATATATGACCGGCCATAAGGGGTTGAATTTCTAGCCAAACCAAGAGTGAATCTTGGGAAAATGAGTGAGAAGAACAAGAATATGCAAAGGAAACAACAAAACGACCATTAGATTTTAAGATAGCAAAGTTATGGTTTTAAGTGTTCGACTACAATTATATTTTGATGTAAGAGTTCCTAGGTCAAAATTGATGTTTGGATGAGCTCCTAAGATGCCTAGAAAGCTTTTCACATGCATCTCCCATCAAGAAAACAAAACAAACTCTTTTAGTGCTCTCTTGATGCATAGCCTCAGCCTAAGGAGAAAGTGGCACCAAGGGATAGTTTTAAATTCTTCTAAGCTTGATTTTGTGTCATATATGATGGGAGAGGATGAGAGGAAGCCTTAGAAAAATTTTAGAAGCCATGGATAGTGAGATAATATCATAGGTTCCATATTATGACTTAAAGAAGCAATACCTAGTTAAGCTCCTTAAATTAATTGTGTGATGGCTCCAAGAGGTTTAAAAGGAGTCAAGAATCATAAATGGATGGAAAGAATGGAGCCAAGATCATGTTTTCCTTGAACCACCTAGCTCTTGAAATGAATATATAACTTTAGAAATTGTTCCAAGAGTGTAACTGGCTTCCATATTATATGTCTAGGCCAAAGGAACCAAGTCTCACATCTTTGTGAGTGTGTCGCCAAGGAAGAAGAACCAAATTCAAAATAAAAAGTGTGTATTTGTAACCAAGGTAGCTTTTTCTTCTTTCCTTCATGCATAAGCAAATGTTTATCTTGTCTTTGAATGTGTGTATATATGTTTTGAGCCATGAAAGATGTTTTAGCATGTATCTATATGCCATGGTATCATGATGCCTTATTATGCACTTAAATGATGGTTCATAACATGTTTTGGTTTGCTTGAGTGTGGTGAAGCCAAAAGTCCTTTAGCTAAAGTGAGGATGAGCTAAAAGCTGCTAAGAATGGGTGAGATAAGATAAAAGTTTCTAAAGAGTGAGGCTTAGTCAAGAACCCTTTAAGAAAATGGGTAGGGCAAGTCCAAAATCCCTCAAGAGAAGTGGGTGAGGCTAAACCATCTTCTTGTCTAACCTATGTATGTTTGGTATGACTTTTTGAATGCTAAAATTGTTCCATGAATGATTATGAAAGCCATGATATCCATGCATACATTTTTAGACTTGGATTTACATTCTTTATGTATGGTTGAAAGGGAGAAAAGCTATTGGGATTCCTAGAATCTCATCCCTTCCTCTTTATTTGCCTAACATGTCTAGGTGGACTAAGTGAATTAAGAAATAGGAGCTACCAAGCTTGAAGAAGAGAGGTTGACAACAAAGTGTGTGAAATTGTCCATTTTATAGCCATATGAATGTCATATGATGTAATCCAATTTTGTATATGATGTATGAGCTTATGAACATATGTAATTATATGGATACTTGATGTATGTATGAGATTTGATGCCATGTGAATGTTATAGAAAGTTCTTGACATTGAATGGCAAGATATAACTTATGTATTCTTGTGTATATCTTGGGGTGAATT
Source organism: Erythrophleum fordii (assembly GCA_032878935.1). Classification (NCBI taxonomy): domain Eukaryota; kingdom Viridiplantae; phylum Streptophyta; class Magnoliopsida; order Fabales; family Fabaceae; genus Erythrophleum; species Erythrophleum fordii. Next base: position 15,352,534 of record JAVQMF010000053.1, read on the forward strand.
GTGAGTTTTTGAAATCTGAGTTTTTGTGTAACACCATATATTTCTAGCTTTACCGCATGCTATTTCTAAGTTTCATGTTATGGAATTCACGATAATACAAGAAAATAGCATATAAAAAGTGAATATTTTAGCGTTGTGTCACATATAAATTTTTTTTTCAGTGTTTCATGGACCATGTGAGCTTATGTATCACATTCTCATAATTAATTATATAGATACAACTTATTTCCATCACCAAAATTGGCCTAGAACTCGTGCAAAGTAAGGAAAGACATAAAATTCATGATGGCAGCCTTGGCTAGAATTTCCCTTTCTCTGTCGCAAACTTTGAAAAATCATAACTAATCCTAGAAAAATTGAAATCATGCATTCTTTGCCATTTTGGAAAGCTACACATGTCTAATTTATGATAAAAATATTTCTAGCCATGAAACATAATAGAAAAGACATTTAACATTAGAAAATATGCAAAGGTCTGGCTAGCTACTGGTACTGTCACAAGTTTCTACTACAAATCTCAAAACTATCCAATTAATTTCACAAAAATATAATCTATGAAAATGATACCAATATGGAAAGATACAGATGTTAGCTAGAGAGAAAAAATAACTCCAAACTAGGTCAGGCACATCTAGACCTCGAAACGCAATCAAATAGTACCTGAGGTCAGCTTAAGTGCTTGATATTGGACAGAATTTTTAAAAATTCATATTTCTCTCTCTAGACATCCAAATAGGTTGTTTCTAGTTGGAAAAAGTCATTGGGAATGTCTAGTTTTTTCATATAAAATTTCATAACAATTGGACATCATTTGACCATTGAGTGATAGAAATCATTTTTGGGCCTGAGTGAACAGTACCCTAACCAATTTCAATTTTTTTTTTCAACTTTAAAAATTCATCAAATATTCCATAGACATCCAAAAATTCTGAACTTTAGCTTTACAAAACCTCTCAACTAGTTCTAAATACATGCCAAATCTCAGATTATGAAAAGCTCATTTAGACAAAAAGTAGTATAAGGTTCTAAAGTGGTCAAATTTTGCTTCATATGAGGTATCAAGATGTCCAAATGGTCTCCTTTGATGTTTGGCACTTCTTGGGCAAATTTAAAAGCATGAATATGACTTATATGAACTGCCCAAGTGGTCACAAATCTCATGCAACTCAATTTGGCCATTTCACTTCTATTTATGCATACATTTCCATAATGCAAAATTGCCATTACATGTCCAAAATGAGCATTTCCATACATATAACCTTAGTTCTCATTCATACATGATACATTAACATAATTATATATGTTCATATAGTTACATAACAATTTCATCATGGGATTACATCATATGCCATGTGTATGGCTAAAAAGGAAGCAAAACTAGGCATATTCATATACTTTGATGTTAATCCTCTTCTTCTAGGCTTGGTGGCCTCCAATACCTTGCTCAATTGTTTCACCTAGCATGTTAAGACATTGGAAAGGAGGGGATGAGATTCAAAGAATTCCAATAGCTCATCTCCAATTCAATCACACATAAAGTATGTAATACAAGTCTCACAAATGCATGTATGAGCATATTAACATGTGCAATCATTTAAGAAGCATTCTTGACATTTGAAAAATTCATACATGGCATACGTAGGCTTGCCAAGTAAGTGGATTAGCCTCACCCATCCACTTATGGATCTTGGATTTGCCTCACCCATTTATTTAAGAGGTTCTTGGACTAAACCTTACTTTTAGGAGACTCTTTACTTTGTTTCAACTAATTCTAAGGGTTCTTGGCTCATCCTCATCATAACTAGAGGGTTCTTAGCTTCCCCACACTCAAGCAAACCAAAACAAGCATCACAAAACATTATTTATAAATATAATGCATTATCATGGTACCATGACATATAAAATCATGCTAGAATACTTTTCATGGCTTAAAACATACATACACATATTCAAGACAATGTAAGCACATATCTATGCATGAAAGAAGGTGGAAAGAGCTACCTTACTTGCATTTATAGCCTGTTTCCTTAAGTCTTGAATCCTCTTCCTTGACCTCACACACCCAAGAAGGCGGAGATCACTTATCTTGGCCTAGACACATTATATGGAAGCTAATTATACTCTTGGATCAAATTCTAAGGCCGCATAATCACTAGAAAAGCTAGGTGACTCATAAGACTCTTTTATGATTCCATAATGCACTTAATAAAACATCCTTTGGAAAACATCATCTTGTCTCTATTCTATCCATCTATTTATGATTCTTGACTCTATTTAAATTTCTTAGAGTCATCACACAATCAATTCTAGGAGTCTAGCTAGGGGTTGCTTCTTTAAGCCATATTATGGAACATATAAGGCCATCTCACTATCTATAGTTTCTAAAATTTTTCCAAAGCTTCCTCTTATATTCTCCCATCACATGTGATACAAAACTAAACTTGGAAGAAATTAAAACACTCTCTAGGTGCATTAACTCTTCTTGGCTAAAGCTATGCTTCCATAGGGCACTAATAGAGTTGTTTTAATTTCTTTGATGGGAGAAGCACGTGGGAGGCTCTCTTGGTGTCTTAGGAAGTTATATATATTCTTAGACGACTTAAATTACTACTAGGAAGCTTCATCTTAGCCTGGGTACAACCAAATCCCTAAATTCCATAACTTGCATTCTAAAGCTCCCTTTTCAATTCTAGTTGTATATTCTTAATCCTCACACTCCATAACCTTTGGTTCCATCAAGAATACATAAAGAAAAAATCTCCTCCTCAGTTTCCCTCTTTAGACCTAAGCTTAAATAGCTTGAAAACATCAGATTTTGCAAGTATTTCAAGTGAAGTCTTACCTTAAAACAGAGCTCTCTTCGCGTAGATTATTTTCCACCGATTGATTTCTTGAAAAGAGTTCCTTTTTAGCTTGGGTTATACCTAAATCTTAAAGTTTTCAAGAAAAGAAAACCACCATTAGAGAGCTCTTTGAGAGAGGAACAACTTTCTTAACTAGCGCGGGATGAAACGGGGCTGTTTACTACCCTAAACGGAAGCTTAAACTTCTTCTCTCTCTCCCCTCTTTATGTCACGCCATTGCTGCCCATTTTTCTACAAATGGAAGTTTGGAGAAGGTGATGAGGTGTAATCTTACATAAGAAGCCTTTTTTACATTTTTTCAAAATGACCATTTTGCCCCTATGCTCCTGTTTGCTCCGTTTAGGCTCATTTTAACTTCTTTTTTAGAACTGTCCTTTTCATCATAAAATGTAGGTTCCTAATTAAATAAAATACCTTTGAAATCACTCAAATTGGAGCTAAAACCTTCCCAAATGATCAATCAAAGTTCAGGTTAATCGATGTTGGAAAACATCCACCAGAGGGGTTTTAACTGTCCTGGGGCTTTCTATGATTTTTAGGACCTTTGAAAACCCTAGAGAACTCAAAATTTTCATTTAAAAAGCCCTCCTGAGATAATTCCAAAATTTGCTCAAAATGACGAAAATGCCCTTACGTTTTATTAACCTTTCGTTACATTTCGTTTCTTCATTATAGCTCCATTTTTCTTTCTATCTGAAGCTGGGATTCTCATTTTTAAGAGTCTAGAATACTTTCCAAATTTTTCAAGACCTTAACTAAGTCATTTTGGGGGACTTGCTTTTGTATCCAATGAATTTTGTTCGTTTACGAAAATACTGTATACTACGTTTCTCTCATTTTTAGAGAATCGGATATTACATTTTGCACCTTTGAGACATGTTTTGTAGACCTTTTTGGTGCTTTTCCATGTGCGTAAGTTGTAGCACCCTAAAATTAATTAAGACTAATTTTGGTGAATAAGGAGTAATGTGGATTAATTAGCCAAATTAATTAAGAGGGTGGACTTTTACTTTAGGCCATACAAAAAACTTAATTGAGTTTTGGACTAAATGTAGAAACTCAATTATGCCATGAGCTTAGTAGAAGAGCCCAATACTAGTCTCTGTGTGGGCTTAACTTAAATTTTCTGGAAAGCCCAAAACTTATCAGTGAATTTAAGTGAGACAAGAACCCATTAGCCTTAGCCCAAACTTGGGGAAGTGAGGCCAATTAGGTCTTGGGCTATTGGATCAAAACACTCCATGACCAACACAAAAAAAGGAAAAAAATTGTACAGGCCAAACCAATGAACCTTGGCCCAATTCTGAAAATAAATCAAACCATGGGTAATATTTAGGCCCAATGGACCAGTCCACTTATTTTAAAACCCTAGGGGACTTATCACTTCATTATTTAGGTGTTGAAGTTTGAGGGTTCTATAGAGCAAAGGGAGGAAATTCTGAGGTTCAAGGGAGGCTAGGGTTTTACTAACATTTCAACTCCATTTTTTACTCCTAAAGGGTGATTTGGCCAAGGTGAGTTATACATAAGTTGATCATCTCATCTTTCTCGACATTTTGGTCTAATTAGTTTATCATTTAAAGAATTTTCATCTCTCCTTAATATAAAATCTGGTCTTTGGATGATTATTATAAGATTTTTAAAGTTAGAGGTTAGAGGGATGATTAGGTAAGTATTTCCCTTCCATTTTGTGTATTATTTTGTTGGAAAATGTCCTTAAGGATTGATTTTCATAATGGGTTATGCTATTATGCAAAATTATAAGGAGATAAAGGTGAAACACTGAAATTTCTAGGCTTGATGACTCAAATCCAAATTTTAGAATGACCCATGGTGTGTTCTTGGTAGTTGAGACTTAACCTAATTCATTTGACCTCTTGAGTGTATGGGTAAGTATTCCCCTTTCTCTTGCATGGTATATATACTGAATTTCTATCATTTGGACTGACTTTTGGTGCATGGCTTTTACATGTACGAAAATGGAGATGTTAGGAGTGACCCATTGTAAGTTCTTATTGTTGTGACCTTGAATTGGTATAATAGACCCTTAGAAAGCTTGGGTAAGAAGCTCTCAATGAACTCTTACTAAAATTAATTTGTAAATAGGAAAATTCCTAACTAATGATAGTTAAATGATGATGATTATGCTTATGTAAGGCTTGGTATGCTTTGGATCATACGGGTAGCTAGAGGAAGAGTAATTAGCTTCATTGAGGTAACTAGGGTTAATTTCCTAATTTCATGCATATGTTCATGTTAATATGATATTGTTTACACATATATGATTTTGAAATGCTAAATGATTGGTTGATTACTTGAATTGTTATTATGATTGGATCTTGTAAGTCCATGGTAGAGCTGTGGTACGACTGCCACCGGTGTATGTGCTTCGATTGGCCATTGGGTTGTGATCAAACCCTGAATGCACTGAGCCCAAGTTGTACTCATTAGGGAGTTGGTCCTATGGATGGACCACTTTTGGTGTTATTGGCTATTAACAAGTTGTGTGTGATTGTTGGTATAGGATAGTAGTTATTGGTAGCTCAACTAGTTCATTTGTAAATTGAATTAACAATTCTACTATTGATGATATGAAATTGCATTGTATTGATTAATCAGTGCATATATATATATATATATATGGAATTTGCTTCTTGTTACTGAGATTATATATCTCTTCCTGATTGTGGGCTAACATTTTTAGGGACTAGACCTCTTAGTGGCAAGGAGAAATTAATAGAAGCCTATTATATGGTTTGTAGCACATAGGTTTGGAAACCTTGCCAAATTGTATTGCGTAATTAGATTACTAGTTTTATATAATTGCCACATTGCATCATGAATTGCCAAGAACAGGGACTATACATGTAATATAATTATCATGGAATTGAACATTATGGTTGTAATTGGCTAACAATGGATAAGTGACTTGATCTTGTATGAACATTAAGTATTGGCCCTTCGCTCCTCGTAGTAGAAACACTTTTGCTGTCACTAAATTATGGAATTTGTTGATATATGATAGTTTGTGAGTAGAAATTAACACTTAAATCTTGAAGTGGATAATGATAGATTAGCTAAGTAAATCAAGTAGATACATGCCATTAAAGTTTCACAAATTGAGGGAGAATTGGAGTGCATGGGACAAAGTTTAGAAGTTATAGGAATAGAAAAGAATTGGTCGTAGCTAAAATGAAATTGGCCTCAACCAAAAGCGATGAGGTATCCTAGGGCAAGTAACAGAGAGTAATTATCCATGGCTAAAATGAATCTAGCCGCGGCGAAAGTCGAGGGGCTAGTCTAGATGTGTTCTAGAGAGTAATTAGCTATGGCTAAATGATTAATTGGCAATGGCCAATATCAAGGAACAACTTATAGAGGCTCCAATAGGTATTTTAGCCATGGCAAAGATCCAGACTAGCTGCAGTAAACTTTTGAAGTTGAGCGGAGTTGAATCTGAGAGAATTGACTGTGGCACGAAAGCATTTAACTATGGCAAAGGTTTGCAATAATCTTATATTAACCTAGAAACCTTGGTTTTCTCTATGGAAATGTTAAAGAATGATTTAGGAACACTTGTAGAAGGTTCTTGCGAGTTAGAATTAATGGATGAAAGGATTAAAGGCTTATGATTGCAGGTTGATTCCCCTCATATGCATAAATAGTTATGAGTAATTAGTTAATGACTCTAACAACATCAAGGTTTAAATTTCCCCTCTTTTTTCTAACATAAGTAATCATAATGACCTCAAACCTTAATTTATAATTATTAATTACGTCTTTAACCTTAATTACTATGATTAGAAGTTAGGGTTGTTACATTTGGTATCACAGTAATGGTTTAGGAAAATCGTGCTAATTTAAATTTTATAATTAAAAACTTGGCAATCATGATGCATACTTGGCATAGTATTAGCTTATAAAAATAGCTAATTATGTGAACATGTGGTTGTTGTTTTTTGTGTTCTGGAACGAAATATAGAGGAATAATGATGTGAGGTTTATAGTACTTGTTAAAACAAATGTTTCTTGAATCTTATTCAGAACATCAACCAGAACAATGAGTGTACCCCTAAAAATAATAGAGTATAATAAGATTCTATCTCATAATGCTTCAAATATCACAAATGACTTAAGGTTGTTAATGCCAATAAAAAGGCTAGAATTTTGCCCTTCTTTTTTTTTTTTAAATTGGGTTACTGGTCTTAGTCTAGATAGTCAACTAGTTGAGGCTTGTTGCCAACTGGCTACATAATAGATGCACCAGTCACTCATTGTGAGGCAATGGTTGACTAAATGAATGTGTAATATCCGGTTCTTTGAAAATAAGAAAAAATGCAATAAACGTACTGTACAGTTTCTCCATAAACACATGAAATTCATCGAATACAAAAGGAAATCCCCTATATAAAGTGGTTTGAGGTCTAATAAAATTAGAATAATATTCTAAACCTCAAATAATGGTGATTCAAGGTCAAAGGTACCTTGAAACCAGAGTTAGAATAGCCAAACAAATTTTTACAAAAAGGACAACAAAATGTAATGGCATTTTTGTAATTTTGGGCAATTTTTAGAATTCTCATAGTAGGGCTTTTTAAATTATAAATTTGAGTCCTCTAGGGTTCTCAGAGGCCCTGAAAATCATAGAAAGTCTCAGGACAATTTAAGCCCCTCTGGTAGACGTTTTTCTAATGGTGATGAGCCCAAACTTTAACTGATTTATTCATGAAGGTTTTAGCTCTAAATTAAGTGATTCCAAAGGAATTTTATAAGATTGAGGACCTAAATTTTATGATGGAAAAGATGGTTTTCAAAAAGGAGCTAAAATGAATTAGAAACGAAAATGCCAAGAACGAAGGACAAAATTGGAATTTTTAAGAAAGTGAAAGTTTCTTGATCACTCTTTAAGTTTCATGTTTCTTCTCTTCATTATTTGCATGACTTGTTCTACCCAAAAACCAAAAAAATACTAGCTCTATTAGGCACACCAAGGAGGAGAAGAAAGGAGGAGAACAAGTAAGAAAAAGGTAAGGAATTTCATAGATTTTCGCTCCTTTTTCTTCCAAACTTGTTCCTCTCCTCTCAAGCTTCCTTTCCATGGTTTTAATAAGGAGTTTGGTCCTATTTTGTTTGAGGAAAGGAAGCCAACCAAGTGAAGAATAAGCAAGAAAAAGTAAAAAAATAAAGTATTTTGTCATTCCTACACTTGATTCTCCTTGTTCCTTCTATGGTGCATATTTCGCCCTTTCTGAGACCAACTAAAAAGGTTGGATTTCTAGCTAAATCAAGGGTGAATCTTGGGAAAATAAGGGAGGAGAACAAGAATATGAAAAGAAAACCAAGTAAAAGCCATTGATTTTCAAGAGAGCAAAGCTAGGGTTTCAAATGCTCCACCAAAAATCTAATTTGATACAATAATTCCTAGGTTTAAATGAATAGTTGGATGAGCTCTTGAGATCTCTAGAAGGCTCCACATATGCATCTCTCATAAAAAAAACAAAGCAAATCCATTTGGTGCTTCCTTGAAACCTAGCCTCAACCTAAGCTTGATGGAGCATCTAGGGATAGTTTTAATTTGTTCCAATCTTATTTTTGAGTCATATATGATGGAAAAGGATGAGAAAAAGCCTTGAAAAAATTTTAAAAGCCATAGATAGTGAGATGGTATCATAGGTTCCATATTATGCCTTAAAGAAGCAACACCTAGTTAGGCTCCTTGATTTGATTGTGTGATGACTCCAAGAGGCTTAAAAGGAGTCAAGAAACATAAATGAGTGAAGAGAATGAAGCAAAGATCATGTTTCCATAGGGTTGCTTCATACAAAACCATAAAAGAGCCATATGCACTACCTAGCTTTCCTGGTGAATCTATGGCCTTAGAATGTGATTCAAGAGTATAATTGGCTTCTATATGATGTGTCTAGGCCAAGAGAAATAATTTTCACCTTCTTATGTATGTAGGATTGAGGAAGAGCAACCAAAGTCAAGGGGAAAAGTTTGCATTTGTAACAAAGGTAGCTCTCTCTCCTTTCTTTCATGCATGGATGAATGTTATCTTGCATTTATATTTTATGCTTCATTCCGATTTTTCTTGAGATGTGGGCCACATTTTAGGATCCAAATGAGTTGTATTCATGTAATAAAATATGAAAATGTATTGTATGAGCTCATACAGTCCACGTGACACTGAACGAAATTTTTATACATGATGCAATGCAAGAAATTGTATTATTTTAACTCCTTTTCTTGCTCCTTCATGAAAATTATGAATGTGAGACATGTAAATGTTGTGATATGAGCTAGAAATATATGGTGTTACATTAAGAATAGTTGAGACAAAGCTAAGAGTCTTCTAAGAGCAAGGCCTAGTTCAAAGCCTTAGAGAAAAAGGGTGAGGCAATTCCAAGATCCTTAAAGAGAATGGGTGAGCCCAAACCACTTATTTGACAAGCCTATGTATGTTTAATGTGACTCTTTGAATGCTAAGAATGTTTCTTAAATGATCACATACCTTATGATAATCATGCATGCATTTCTAGATTTAGTTTTGCATTTTTTATGTATGATTGAAAGGAAGAAGAGCTATTGGGATTCCTAGAATCTTATTCTTTCCTCTCCACATGTTTAACATGTCTAGGTAGACTAAGGGAGCCAAAGAGTGAGAGCCACTAAGCTAAAAGAAGAAAGTGTGACAATCAAGTGTGTAAAAATGCAAATTTATAGCCATATGAGTGGCACATGTTGTAATCTTTTATCATATATGTTGTATGTCCTTATGAACACATGTAAATATGTAAATGTATCATGTATGTATGAGATTTAATGCCATATGTATGATATAGTGCATTTTGGGCATTGGATGGCAAGCTTTGACATGTATGCTCTTGTGTATAACTTGGGGTGGATGAGTGAGTTAGAGTAATTTAGGTTTATGAACCTTTGAGACAAGTTTATTAGACCATTTTGGTGCTTTTCCATGTGCTCAAGTGGCCTTGGTTGTCTTAGAAGCAATTTTGGAACATTTGGACCCCTTATAAAACACAAAAATGACCATTATGCAATCTAATGTCAAAATCTGACCAAATAAACGATTTTGCCCATGAAATTTGGCATGCATATATATCTTATCTAGAGATTTTTGGCAAGCTAAAGAACATATTATTTGGAGCCTTATGGAATTAATTATGAATTTTCAAAGTTGGCATTTTTCTGTTGAATTGATGCAGACACTATTCATATAGTCAGTAACTTGGGCTGTGTCATCTAAGGGCCAAATGGTGTCTAATACTCATGGAATTTTATAAGAATGAACTAGACATGATAAGCTTTCCATGGTCACTAAGATCACCTCAATTGGACATCTGAGCAGGGAGATATGAATTTTTGAAGTTGGAGGATAATACTAATAATGATAGTCAACCTCTGGTACTATTCCATCAATTTCCCGTAGCTAGTAGCCTTGTTTGTGGTCTAAATTTATTTTTACATAAATCAAAATCTTTAGCTTTCCAAAATAGTAAAGTATGCTTGATTTTAATTTTTCTAGAATTAGTAGTGATTTTTCAAAATTTATGTCAGAATTCTACCCGTGGCTACACCATTGATTTGCATGTATACCATCCACTTGCACGAGTTCTAGGCTACTTTTTGAGATGGTTCTGAGTTGTATTGATGTAATTAAATATGAGAATGAGATAGATGAATCCATATGGCCCACAAAACACTGAATGAAAATTTTATCCGTGACATAATAACGTAACGCAATTAAATTGATTATTTTTAATGGTTTTCCTTCTTTCCTTTGTGTTGTTCATGGAAGGAAGCCTAGAATTTTATATGAGATGAGTTCTATAAGTATGGTGTTATATTTATTGGTATCAAAGTAAAGTTTTAGGCTTTCTAAGGTTGTATATGGCTTGAGGATGCTGCCATAAGGCTATGTAAAGACTTATTCAGTTATGAAAAGCCTCGTATGAGGTATTTTAGGTGTATAGAGGTGGCTTATGTTTTTATTTATACTAAGTGAGTTGTGAATGGTCATGAGTAGGTGGTAAGTTATGGGTGAGATTGGCCTCTTGTTCTAAAATAGAGTTAGGTGATCAAACAGCTAGAACTTTATAATCTATAAAAGCTCAACGGGAGTAGTGGCAAGCTTTGTGTATTAGCAGCAAGAGATGTTTGCGTAGCTACTAGAGAAGCTTACCTGGAGAGGCTATGAAAGGCCTAGTCTCCTTGAATACCACACTCAGACCATTCAGGGATGTCCTGCCTAATATAAGGGCAAGCAGTAAGGCAGTACAGTATGAGGTAAGGCTGCTACTGCACAGAGTAAGGGTTGTAAGAGTTATCCCCCTAGCCACGACACCCAGATATTATGATAGTGTAAAGAGTCTAAAAAGAAATTCCTTTAAGCTAGAGGTGTAACATCTGGCCTTTCCGTAAACCTGAGAAATGCAATGTTCAGCTTCTCTATAAATGGCAGAAATGGGTCAGATACAAAAGGAAGTCCCTGAAATAGAACGAATTGGGGCCAACTAAAATTATGATAAAATTTTAAATATTAGAAAATGAGGATTTGAGCCTTGAGTTACCCAAAAATTAAGGCCAGAGTGATTCAAAAAATTTGCCAAAAGGCCAGTGGCATTTTCATAAATATGGGTACTTTTTGAAAAACACACAAGAGAGCTTTTTAAATGAAAGTTTTGAGTTCTCTAGGGTTCTCAAAGGCCCTAAAAATTATGGAAAGCCCCGGGACAGATAAAGCCCCTCCGGTGGACGTTTTTCAACGTCAATGTGCCTGAACTTTGAGTGATTCCAAAGGCATTTTTCTTAATTGAGAGCCTAAGTTTTATAATGGAAAAGAGGGTTCTCAAAAAGGAACTAAAACGAAGGAGAAACGAAAATGCAAAGTATGAAGGGCAAAATGGGAATTTTTGAAAAGTGTAACTTATTCCCACCTATATATATGATGCACCATTCTCCTCCCTTCATTATGCACGATCATGTTCTGCCTAAAACCAAAAGAAAACCCTAGGGGATGAACCTCACAAGATGGGGAAGAAAAGGAGGAGAAAACAAAGGCTTAAGGTATGGAAATTAGTAGTTTTTCATGCTCTTTCTTTTCCAAACCTCTTCTCCTCCATTCTCCTTTATTTCCTATGATTAAAATAAGGTTTATAAATCTGATTCAAGGGAGATATTTAAGGGAAAGTTCGGATTTGAAGAGAGGAGCTCAAAGAACATAAGATTCAAGTGAGAAAAAGCAAGAAAACAAGGTAATTTCTTTTCCTATGATTGTCATTTTTGGTCCCCTTCTCCACCATTTCGCCCCACTTGAGAAAACCCTAGAAGGAAATGATTTTTAGGCAGAACCAAGCATGAATCTGAGGAAAAAGGGTGTGGAGATTAAGAATATGCAAAGGGAATTAACAAAAAATCATTAGATTTCAAGATACAAGTTCTAGGGTTTCAATTGCACCTTGTAAAATCTGACTTTGAATGATGATTCCTAGGCCTAAGTAAGAGTTTAAGTGAGCTCCCAAGATCCCTAAGAGGATCCCCATATGCTTCTTCCCTTGAGAAAACAAAGAAAGCTCCATGGAACCCAATATGCTTTATAGCCTCAGCCTAGATGAGTTCTCCTAGCTAGGGAGAGTTTTAAATTTTTCTAAGGCCATTATTGAGTCATATTTGAGGAATGAAAGTGAGGGGAGGCCTTGGAAAAAATTTAGAACTCATAGAAAGTGATTTGGTGTCTTAGGTTCCATATTACGACCTAAAGAAGCAACATGGTGTTAGGCCTTTTATTTTGATGATGTGATGACTCCAAGAGGCTTAAAAGGAGTCAAGAATCATATTTAAAAAGAAAGAATGAGGCCTAGAAATCATTTGAGGGTGTTGCTTCATTAGGTGCCAATATGGACCATAATGGAAGTTGTAGAGTAATCTAGGGTTTAAGCAAGTCGCATAGCCCTAGAAATTGTTTCATGAACTTAATTGGCTCCCGTAATTTGTATCTAGGCCAAGAGAAACTATCTCTACCAAGTTGTGGGTGTGTGGCCGAAAGAGGAGGCTTGAAAGCTAAGGAAAAAGTGTGTGCTTGTATACAAGGTAGCTCTCTCGACCTTCTCTCATGCATGGATGTGTGTCTAGCTTGTTTTAGAATGTGTTTATGTGTATTTTCAAGCTATGGAAAGTATGCTAGCATGCCTTTATATGTTATGATTCTTGATACCACATTATGTTTTAAATGAATCCATGATATTTGTATGAGTTTGCTTAGATGTGGAAAGGCCAAGAACTCTTCCCTTGGGTAAGGATGAGCCAAGAACCCTTGAGCTTGGTTGAGACAAAGTAAAGAGTCTCCCAAAAGCAAAGTGGGCTCCCAAGAGTATGGTTGAGTCCAAAGTGCTCAAAGAATGGGTGAGGCAAGTCCAAAATCCATGAGGAGAAGTGTGAGGCCAATCCAAACACTTAGTGAGCTCTTGAATGTCTTGTATGATTGATTCACATGCCAAGGTTGCTTTTAAAATGTCTATGATTTCTATTTTCTCTATACATGCATTTAAAAGGCTTGCTTTGCACATATTATATATGATTGAATAGGAGATGAGCTATTGGGTTTCTTTGAATCTCATCCCCTCCTCTCTAATGATCTAACATGCTAGGTGAACCAAGTGGATATGCTAATGGGAGCCAACAACCCTAAAGGAAGGAGATTGACAAACTTATGCCTTGATTTTAGCCATTTTAGAACCATAATGATGGTTTATCATGTATATGATGTTGTATATGTACTATGAACATTGAGACATATGTAAAGATACTATTATGTGATGTTTAGATGTATGAAAATGATATATGACCACTAGCACATGTTTTGAGTATGTAATGCCATAGTATACAAGTTTAAAGTTTGATGAATATATGTATAAATGTGGGTTGAATGGCCAAAATGAGATACATGAGGTTTGGGACCATTTGGGCAGCCCACACAAGTCTCAAATATGCTTTTAGACTTGCCCAAAAGGTGCCAATACCCAGGGAAGACCATTTGGCAAATTTGGTACCTTATATGGAGCCACATTTGACCATAATGGAACTCTATGTCACTTTTTGGCCAAATGAGCTAGTCTTGATCTAAAGTTTGGCATGCAATTAGATCTCATTGGGAGATTTTTGGGAAGCTAAAGATCATAATTTTTGGAGGTCTACAGAATATTTGATGATTTTTCGAAATTGGAAAATTTTATGGATTTGGTCTGCTGCACTATTCATTTGGTCCGAAATTGTCTTCTATCACACGAGGCCCAAATGATGTCCAATTGCCATGAAATTTTATACACAAAAATTAGGAAATCACAGTGACTCATGCCAACTAGAAGCACCTCATTTAGAGGTCTAAAGAGGGAGATATGAAGTTTTGAAATTTCTATCCAGTATTAGTGAAATTGTCCGACTAGAAGTACTGTTCTATTGAATTTCGGAGCCTGGGTTTCATGAAATAATCTAGAGATATTTTTTCTCTCTAGTTAACATTCATAGGTTTCCATATTGGTATCATTTGTATGTATTGGATTTTTTTGGAATTAATTGGACATTTTCAAATGTTTCTGTAAAATTCTGTGATAGTTCCAGATTTCAATCAGACCTCTGTAGCTTTTTGGATGTCAAAAATCCTAAGTGATGAATATTGTGACCTAGACGTATTTTTACTGTAAAGTAGACATCCCAAGCTTTCCAGAACGACCAAGATTGCATAGTTTTAAGTTTTGTAAATTTAGTTATAATTTTCCAAAGTTTGCCCAAAAAGAGGACCAATTCTGGCCGAGAATGATCTTTAAGTTTCCATGCCCCATTTCGGTTTCCATGGGTTGTAAGCATGCTTTTGTGATGTGAATGAGTTTTAATGATAAAATTAAATATGAGAAAGTATAGTATGAGCTCACATGGTCCACGTGACACCAAATGGAATTTTGAGACCCAGTGCAATGCTAAAATGAGCATTATTTCTTTGCCTCTTTCATGCAAAACTCACATGATTCTTGATATTAAGTTATGTAAAGGCACTTGATGAGTTAGAATGAGCTAGAATTCATAGTGTTACAAGAGGTTTGAGTTATAGGTTACACTCTATAGAGCCCCAACAGCCCAGATGTGACAATTAGTTATGCATGAACAAAGCAAGAGGTAGAACCCTCTAGCTTTGATAATGGGCTGCATATAGAGGTAGTGAGGCTCAGATTAAGTGCCTAAAGAAACTCTCAATTATAGTGGAGTGTATTGTAGTATGAATGGCCTTGTTGGTCATATTTAGTCCAACTTGAGGAATGAGCTACTATAAGGTTAATTGACACACAAAGAGTAGGAACTCCTAGCAGTAAATGGTCACAGAAGATCAGTAAGTAACATGTGATCAGTGGGCGTAGCAATTGAGATTGAGAAGAGAACTCAATGTTAGAAAATGTTAGACACAAGAACAATAAGGTTGTTGAGACCTGACTCTAAGGCGTTGACTCCAACCTAGAATGCTACCTTATGAAATACTATGACGAGCTAATATGATAAGTTAAGACCATGTAGACAAGGTCAAGAAAACCTTGTTGATAAGGTCTTGAATTATTGCACAGTAATATATGAGATCTTGTTGATAAGATCCTAGACCCTGTTGATGAGATGTTAATGTGGCCTTGAAATTAACGTAAGATAAGGCTATTAACATTGAGAAATATAGTGAGTGCTCCAAAAGGGTATACCTCAAAGGTAACACCTAAAGATGAGTATGATTAGCCTAGTGACAGAGTCAAAAGAGAA
Organism: Erythrophleum fordii; assembly: GCA_032878935.1. Taxonomy (NCBI): domain Eukaryota; kingdom Viridiplantae; phylum Streptophyta; class Magnoliopsida; order Fabales; family Fabaceae; genus Erythrophleum; species Erythrophleum fordii. Next base: position 15,368,211 of record JAVQMF010000053.1, read on the forward strand.
TAAGAATAGTTTAAAAAGTACTAAGTTATTATAAGCCTATATGAGATAATGGGGCTTATTGTAAGCTACCGGTTTGATGAGATAGATAGCCCAGGCTAAGTATAAGCTAAAGCCTAAGGGAAGTGACTAGTTGCATCTTCCAGGTGAGGTGAGATGTATAAAGGGAGAATACAGTATAAAAGGAATTTGACTTAAGGTTTAGTAAAAGTTCTCCCTGGATTAAGAAAAGGAAGATAAGACATTTAGAGTTAGGGAGACCACTCAGTAGTGGTTAGCAACTTCCCCTAGATAGACCCCCTTGAATTGTAGAGTATAGTGATAAGGGAAGCAAGGAAAAGCTGAGAAACTAGCCACAGAAGAAACACCCTCACTTTATTAATATTAAGTGAATAGATTGAGCACAGAAAAGTAAACAAATAAGGGTCCAATAGTTAGTTAGACGAGCTCCCTAATATAAGAATAATATAAGGTTAAGGCAAGTGAGTAATTAGAATACCCAGTAGAGCATAAGTTTTCAATAAGGTAGAATCCAGACATTGAGGCTACGTGCCCTAGGTTGGGTTAGTAAAACCCTAAAATTAGTATACTGTGCTCCTGGGGATGAGGCTAAAGAGGTTGAATAGAAAAAAAGTCTAACTCTGATTTGAATATAAAAATGAGCTAAGATAAATAGTTAGTGCCTTAGTACCTTCAGAGAAGCTCAAAAGAGCTAGAGACCACCTACGAAGGTGAGTCTTTGCATTATGTAGAGGAAAAGTGTAAGCCAAGAGCGCCTCTTAGGATTACATGAAATAGAATTTTTCTTATAGAGGGACAGTCTAGTTAAGAGCAAAGTAAGAGTATAAGAGAAAGTAGACCCCCTTTGATATTATACAGAGTAAACAAGTAAAGAAACCCAAGAAGAATGTCGGTCCTCTTGAGCTTATAAAAACATGAACTAGCAAGAGGGACAATCAGCAATAGAGCATCCTTTTACCATAGTAAAAAGATAGTAAAGGTAAAAAGAGAAAGAATATATGATGGTATTCAAATCGAGGACATAGTAGATAGAAAATAAATATCGAGTTAATGTGCTTGAATACTTGAGAAAGCACACTTGTCCTTGGCATAGATGTCCTTTTAGCATGATAGTGCCCAAAATAAAAGCAGTTCAGCAATGTAAAATGACTTCGTGTCCTATTTTTCCTGAGTGTCCTATAGAGATAAGGCAGATAAAAAAAAGTAAGAGAGGAATACTTTAGATTATTGGGAAACTTGTAATATACTAGCAATAGTGGCTTTGAGCTCAGTCATGAGGTACTTGTGTATTAGTATTTGATGTTATGGTTTGCTTGCAATAATGGTTACATGATATTGGGTTTAGCCAACCCAGTAGTAATGTGACTTGAGTGTGTAGCAAATGATAGCATCAACTACTAAAGTGTCCCGATAATTGAAAGGTATTCTAAATAGTCAAATAATGGGATGAGTCAGAAAAGAGAGGTAAAAGGATTTCAGAAATATTAGAATAGTAAGAAAAGCATGCAGAAAAGGAATCCCCAGTAAAGAATAATAATATAGAAAGAATGTGCTAATAGTAAAGAACATTCAAATTTAGATAGCACGAGTTCAGTATGTATAATCTGAGTCCCTTATAATAAAATTAAACAAAATGAGGAAGGATCAGTGTATAGCCTCTCTCCTGCCAGAGATGTTAGGCACACTCAATGTGTGAGATGCCTGGGTGCTAAGGCACTCAAAAGCAGAATATGGGCGTAGTCAGAAATTACAGGATATGAGAGGAAAGATAGAACAAGTGCAAATAAAGTAAAGTAAGTTAATAGAATAGCAAGTAAAAAGGCTGAAGTGGGAGCTTAAGGATCCCACAAGGAGCAATAAAGGAAGGTTAAAAATGTTTTTGAGTATTAGTATAATGGGATCCTAGAAAATTAGATGATACAGAACCCACTTCGCATGAAGAGCATGATAGACATCTGAGTTGAGCCTTAGAAATTATAAGTGACAGTTACTAGACTTAGTGAGCATATATCTTATTTTCAGATACAGTAATCTTAGGCTTTGACTTCTATAACACCATAATTTTCTAGCCTTTCTCATGCAAATTTTATGCCTCATGCCATGCACTTCTCAAGGATCATAAGAAAATGGTATATAAAATAATGAATTTTCTTGCGTTGCGCTATGCATAAATTTTTCTTTCGGAGTCCCATGGGCCATATGGACTTATGTATTATATTTTCATATTTAATTATATAGATACAACTCATTTCCATCACCAAAAGTGGCCTACAACTCGTGCAAGGTAAGGGAATACATGAAATTTCCTAAAATAGCCTCGGCTAGAATTTTGCCTTTTCGATCACAAATTTTGGAAAATCATAACTAATTCTAGAAAAATCAAAATTATACATTCTTTACCATTATAAGAAGCTACACATGTATAATTTATGCTAAAAATATTTTTAGGCCATGCAACACCACATAGAAGATGTTTGACTAGCTACTGATACTGATACAACTTTATGCCATAAACTTAAAAAATGTCAAATTAATTCCAAAAACATCCAATTCATGCAAATGATAACAATATAGAAAGCTACAGATGTTAGATAGGGGGAAAAAATAATTCCAGACCAGCTCAGGTACATCCAGGCATTGAAAACTAATCAAACAGTAACCAAGGTCAGTTTGGACACCTGATACTGGACAGAAATTTCAAAAATTCATATCTCCCTATCTGGACATCCAAATATGGTGCTTCTAGTTGATAAAAATCTCCATTAGTGTCTAGTGTCTCCTTATAAAATTTTATGACAATTATATATCATTTGCCCCCTAAGTGACATAATTTATTTTCAGATTAGTATGAATAATAACCTAACCAAATTCAAAAAATTTTCTAACTTTGAAAATTTGCCAAATATTCATAGACCTCCAAAAATTATGAACTTTAGCTTTTCAAAAAGCTTTCAACAAGCTCTAGATGCATGCCAAATCTCATATAAAAAAGAGTTCATTTGAATAAAAAGTGGTATAGGTTTCCAATATGGTCAATTTTTGCTCCATATAGGATACCAAAATGTCCAAATGACTTCCCTTGATGTTTGGCACCTCTTGAGCAAGTTTAAAATCATGAATATGACTTGTGTGAACTGTCTAAATAGTCCCAAGCCTTATGCATCTCAATTTGGCCATTTCGCTTCCATTTATGCATACACTTCCATAATGCTAATTTGCCATTACATGTCCAAATTGCATATTTCCATACATATAACCTTAGTTCTCATTCATACATGATACATTAACATAATTATATATGTTCATAACCTCATAGGTCATATACAATACTAGATTACATCATTTGCCATTCATATGACCTTAAAGTAGCAAATTCCATGCATTTCAATATCATACTTTCATCTCCCAAGGTGTGGGCTCTCATTTCCTTGTCCTTTTGGTCCACCTAACATGTTAGAACATTGGAGAGGAGGGGATGAGATTCAAAGAATTCCAATAGCTCATCTCTCATTCAGTCACACATATATGCAATAAAAGTCTTAAAAATACATGCATAGGCATATTGACATATGTGAGCATTCATAAAATATTCTTGGCATTTGAACAAATCATGTTTAGCATACATAGGCTTACCAGGTGAGTGGATTAGCCTCACCCATTCACTTGTAGATTTTGGACTTATCTCACCTATTCTTTAAGAGGTTTTTGGACTTAACCTTACTCTTAAAAGTCAATCTCACTTTTGGGAGACTCTTTACTTTGTCTCAACCAATTCTAAGGGTTCTTGGCTCATTCTCACTAAGGGTTCTTAGCTTCACCACACTCAAGCAAATCCAAACAAGTATAACAAACATCATTTGAAAACATAAGGCATCATCATAGTACCATGGCATATGAAATTATGCTAGAATACTTTTCAAAGACAATATAAGCACACAATCATGCACGAGAGAAGGTGGAGAGTAGCTACTTTTGTCACATTTGCACACTTCCTTCCTTGAACTTAATTCCTCTCCCATGGCCACAGACTCACAAAGAGGTGGAGATCATTTCTCTTGGCCTAGATACATCATATGGAAGCCAATTATACTCTTGAATCAAATTATTAGGTCACACAACTTGCTTAGACACTAACTTAGCTCATTGACTCTTTTATGTTTCCAAGAATGCACATAAGAAAGCAACACCCATCAAATAAATTCTAGTCTCCACGTTTCCTTTCATACATGATTCTTGTAACACCATAACTTCTAGCTCATTTCATGACATTTATAAGTTTCACCTCATTATTTCCATAAGAGTACATAAAAAGGGAAATGAAAATAATGGGTTTATTTGCGTTGCGCTATACTTCAAAATTTGCAATCGGTGTTACGTGGACCGTGTGAACTCATGTTATGCATTCTCATATTTAATTCCATCATTACAACTCATTTACATCACAAAAACATGTTTACAATTCATGGAAACCGAAATGGAGCTCAAAATAAGCAAGCATATTTTCGACCAGATTTGCTCCATTTTCTAACCCAATTTCGGAAAATCATAACTAAATCTAGAAAATTTGAAATCATGCAATCTTGGTTATTCTAGAAATCTTAGGATGTATACTTCACATTAAAAATATGCCCAAGTCACAAAATTCATTACACAGGACGTTTGACATCCAAAACACTACAGAGGTCGGTGGCTGCTTGGGCTACTGTTCAGTTTACTAATACAAATTTATAAAATTCATAACTAATTCTATAAAAATCGAAATCACACACATTCAGTCATTCAGGAAAGTTATGTTAAATTGATATAAAAATAATTTTAGAATGAAAAAGATGCATTTAGCCATTAGGAACCTATGGAACAGTAACTAAACTCCTGGGGCGCCACTGGTACTGACAGTTAACTTCAAAAATGCATAACTCTCTGCTCAGACCTCTAAATGAGGTAATCTTGGTGGCCACAGAAAGCTTATGACCTCTAGTTTATTCATATAAATTTCACAAGCATTAGACACCATTTTCCCATCGGGTGACACAAAACACAAAGCTGCCAATATGAACAATACCCATACCAGAATCCATGAAAAATCCTAACTTTGAAAATTCATCAAATATTCCCTAGACCTCTAAAAATTATGATCTTTAGCTTCCCAGAAAGCTCTCAATGAGACCTAATTGCATGCCAAATTCTATATCAAGACTAGCTCATTTAACTAAAAAGTGATATACAGTTCTATTATGGTCAATTTTGATTCCATATTGGGTACCAAAATTGCCAAATAGATTTCCCTTGGTCTTGGCACCTTTTAGGCAAGTTTAAAAGCCATTGGCCTTTCAAAAAAATTTTTGAATCACTCTGACCCCAATTTCTGGGCAACGCAAGGCTCAAATCCTCATTTTTTATTATTTAAAATTTTATCCAAATTTTACTTGGCCTTGAATCACTCATCTTAGGGGACTTGCTTTGAAAGTGTGCCCATTTTTGTCGTTTAACGAAAATTGGACATTACAATTCTTGACTCCTTTTAAGCCTCTTGGAGGCATCACACAATTAAAATAAAGAGTCTAACTACATGTTGCTTCTTTAGGTCATATTATAGAACATATAAGACTAACTCACTTTCTATAGTTTCTAAATTTTTTTTTAGGCTTCCCCCCATTTTCACTCATCATATGTGACTTAAAAATTAGCTTAGAACAAATTAAAACTATTCCTAGGTACCTAAACCTCTCTTGGCCAAAATTAGGAAGCTTTATGGCCTTCTTGAAGTTTGTTTTGTTTTCTTGATGGAGGAAACACACAGGGAGACTTCTAAGGATCTTAGGAACTCATTTAGGCATAGAAATTAAGATATCAAATCAGATTTTGCAAGGAACATATGTAACTCTAGAATTTGCATCTTAAACTTCCATAGTTATTTGTTAATTCTCTTTACATATTCTTATTCTCTACACCCTTTTTCCTAAGAATCACCCTTGGTTGTGCCTATAAACCAAACCCTCCTATGACCTCTTGAGTAGGGCAAACCATAAGGAGAAGAGGAGAAAGAAGAAATTACCTTATTCTTCTTTGTTTTCTCACTTGAATCTTGTCTTCTTTGGCCTCCTATCTTCAAATCCAAAATTTTCCCTTAATTTCTCCCTTAAAACATATTTATAAACTTTATTATAATCATAAGAAATTAAAGGAGAATGGAGGAGAAGAAGTTTGGAAAGGAAAAAACATGAAAAACTACTAAAATTCCATAGCTTTAAGCTTTGATTTCTCCTCCTCTTCCTCTTCCTCTTATGCCCACTCTCCTACGTTTTTCCTCTAGTCTAGGGCAGAAACATATGAAACTATGTGAGTGAGGAGGTAGGGCACCTATATATATAGGGTTTAAGGCACCTATATATATAGGTGGAGGAAGAATGACTTTTCAAAAATTCCAATTTGGTCTCTCATTTTTGACATTTTCATTTCTAATTCATTTTATGTCTTGAGAATTGTCTTTTTCATTATAAAATTTAGGTTCCCAATTTAGTAAAATGCCTTTGCAATCACTCAAATCAAAGCTAAAATCTTTCCAAATGAATTCGTCAAAATTCGGGTACACTGACGTTAGAAAACATCCACCGGAGGGGTTTTAACTATCTTGGAGCTCTCCATGATTTTCAGGGCCTCTGAGAATCTTGGAGAACTCAAAAATTTCATTTAAAAAGCCCTCCCATGTGAATTCCAAAATTTGCTCAAAATGACGAAAATGCCCTTACGTTTTGTTAATCTTTCATCATAATTTGTTTCTTCATTCTAGCTCCATTTTTCTTTCTGTCTGAGCCTGGGATTCTCATTTTTAGGAGTCTAGAATGCTTCCCAAATTTTTTAAGACCTTAACTAATTCATTTTGGGGGGCTTGCTTTTGGATCCAGTGAATTTTGTTCATTTACGGAGAAACTGTAAGTTACGTTTCTCATGTTTTTTCTCATTTTCAAAGAACCGAATATTGCAACATCTCCCAGAGATGGATCGCAATAGATCTTAACATAATATAGTGGGTTATAGTAGACCTTAACAGAGCTCTGAGAGATTGTAGTAGACTTAGGGGTCACAGTAGATCCCACAGAGTTATAAAGAGCCCCTAATTACAACATGATAGTCCTCTGGTGAGATGACAACTTTAGATAGTTCTTACAAAGTAATAAGTCTCAAAGACTAGTATAGTTTTAGTCAATTATTGTCTCAGAGGCTAGAGATCTCCTAAGTCTGGTAGACTATTGGTACCAGAGACAACGAGGCTATGCTCAAATAGTTAAACCACTGACTATACCCTTGTTAGATAAGCTTAGCATGTGGGATGAAGAAAGTAAGAAAATAGCTTTTTAGAGTTAGAGTCAGATGAACCACTACCCAGCAGATGTTAACCCTGACTGGGGGATATAAAGATCTCCATATACTTGACTATGTATTCAAAAAAAGGTCAAGTGTAGTTTTTAAATAAGGTAAATGGTAAATTATGTCTCTAGTGATCGAGACTGTGAGTATAGTTAACATCCCACTAGAATTCAGCATTAGTCAATGGTAGTTACTCTTTGATGCTAGTATAAGGAATATATGTTAGGCCTATTAGTGTCGAGATGAGGGACTACAGAATGCCCACTCATAAGTGTGCAAAAAAAGTAAGGAAATGTCCTGGCCTACAAAAGCAAATATGTTAGTAAACAGAGAAACTAGGATCATTAAAATTGGAAACTCCCCAAAAGAGCTGTAATCCCAATGAGCAATTGAGATACGAGGCCTATGATAGAAAGAAATTGAATTGTGATTATAAGATGAGCTAGTAAGAAGGAACACAGAGATAAACAGTGGATAGCATGTTTAAATAATTAAGTAAATAGATAGAAATCTCTAATGGCTATAATGATAAGAGAAAGATAATGAGACCTTATGAGAAGCCATTGGGAGATGATACAGGAGATTTGATACTAAATAAATTACCTCCCGAGGTATATAAATGAGTCCACTGAGAAGAATGTTAACCCCTACAAACGGGTTGAGACTAATTCAATATAATTAGTAAGCTCTCCTAGGATAGGCCTTCAGAGTCAGAAAGTTCTTTCCTTTATGAGAAGAACTAGCATGTACTCTATAACAATAAAGCCCTCATTAAGAGCTAGTAATAAAAATTCCCTAGTTGAGAGAAACTTAAAAGAGTGAAAGCACTGAGAGAAGCATATAGAGCTAGAAAGAAAGGAAAGAAAGGAGCAGTTAGCCAGAATATAAGAGTAAGAGGAAAATGTACCTCAAATTTCAAGGACAATGTACCTCAAATTTCAAGGGGGGAGAAATGTAATATCCAGTTCTTTGAAAACGAGAGAAAACACGAGAAATGTAACGTACGGTTTCTCTATAAATGCATAAAATTCACTAGATACAAAAGGAAGTCCCCTAAATAGAGTGGTTTGAGATCCAATAAAATTAAAAAAAATATTCTAAACCTCAAATAATAGTGATTCAAGGTCATAAGTGCCTTGAAACTGAAGCCAAAATTGCCAGACAAAATTTTATGAAAAGGGCAACAAAACGTAATGGCATTTTCGTAATTTTAGGTAATTTTTAGAATTCTCATAGGAAGGCTTTTTAAATGATAAATTTGGGTTCTCTGAGGTTCTCTGAGGCCCTAAAAATCATGGAAAGCCCCGAGATAGTTAAAGACCATCCGGTAGATATTTTCTAATAACGGTGAGACCAAACTTTGACTGATTTATTCATGAAGGTTTCAGCTTTAAATTAAATGATTTCAAAGGCATTTTATAAGATTTAGGACCTAAATTTTGTGATAAAAAGATAGTTCTAAAAAAGAAGCTAAAATGAATTAGAAATGAAAATACCAAGAACGAAGGGTAAAATTGAAATTTTTAAGAAAGTGGAAGTTTTTTTAATGCTCTTTAAGTTTCATGTTTCTTCTCCTCATTATTTACACAACTTATTCTGCCCAAAAACCAAAAAAAATACTAGCTCTCTTAGGCGCACCAAGGAGGGAAAGAAAGGAGGAGAAAAAGCAAGAAAAAAGTAAGGAGTTTTATAGATTTTCATGCTCCTTCTTCTTCCAAACTTGTTCCTCTCCTCTCAAGCTTCCTTTCCATGGTTTTAATGAGGAGTTTGGTTCTATTTTGAGGGCAGAATAGAGAGGAATTGTGTTTGAGGAAAGGAAACCAACTAAGTGAAGAACAAGTAAGAAAAAGCAAGAAAACAAGGTATTTTATCATTCCTACACTTGATTCTCCTTATTCCTTCTATGGTGCATGTTTCACCCTTTGTGAGACCAGCTAAGAGGGGTTGAATTTCTAGCTAAACTAAGGGTGAATCTTGGGAAAATGAGGGAGGAAAATAAGAATATGCAAAGAAAACTAACTAAAAGCCATTCATTTTCAAGATAGCAAAGTTAGGGTTTCAAATGCTCTACCAAAAATCTAATTTGATACAATAATTTCTAGGCTTAAATGAGTGTTTGGCTGAGCTCTTGAGATCCTGAGAAGCTCCTCATAAGCATCTTCCATCAAGAAAACAAAGCAAATCCATTTGGTGCTTCCTTAAAGCCTAGCCTCAGCCTAAGCTAGATGGAGCACCTAGGGATATTTTTAATTTGTTCCAAGCTTATTTTTTAGTCATATATGATGGAAGAGGATGAGAGGAAGCATTGAAAAAAATTTAGAAGCCATAGATAGTGAGATGGTATCATAGGTTCCATATTATGACTTAAAGAAGAAACACCTAGCTAGGCTCCTTGATTTGATTGTGTGATGACTCCAAGAGGCTTAAAAAGAGTCAAAAATCATAAATGAGTGAAGAGAATGGAGTAAAGATCATGTTTCCATAGGGTTGCTTTATTAAGTGCATTATGGAACCATAAAAGAGCCATATGCACTACCTAGCTTTCCTAGTGAATGTATGGCTTTAGAATGTGATTCAAGAGTATAATTGGCTTCCATATGATATGTTTAGGCCAAGAGAAATAATCTCCACCTTCTTGTGTGTGTAGGGCAGGGGAAGAGCAACCAAAGTCAAGGGGCAAAATTTGCATTTGTAACAAAGGTAGCTCTCTTTCCTTTCTTTTATGCATGGATGAATGTTATCTTGTCTTTGAATGTGTGTATGTATGTGTTAAGCAATGAAAATGTGTTCTAGTATGATTTTATATGCCATGGTACCATGATGTTATTTTATGCATTCAAATGATGTCTTGTTACTTTGCTTTAGTTTGCTTGAGTGTGGTGAAGCCAAGAACCCTCTAGCCATGGTGAGGATAAGCCAAGAACCTTTAAGAATAGTTGAAACAAAACTAAGAGTCTCCCAAGAGCAAGGCATAGTTCAAGGCCTTAGAGAAAAAGGGTGAGGTAAGTCCAAGATCCTTAAAGAGAATGGATGAGGCCAAACCACTTGCTTGGCAAGCCTATGTATGTTTGATGTGACTCTTTGAATGTAATGTTCGGTCTTCGTTAAATGATAGAAACGGATGCATTTTCAAAGTAAGTCCCCCAAGATGAATTAGTTAAGGTTCCAAAAAATTTAAGTAATATTTTAGACTCCTAAAAATGAAAATCTCAGGCTTAGACGGAAAGAAAAATAAAGTTAGAATGAAAAATGAAATTAAATGAAAGGTTGACAAAACGTAATGGCATTTTTCATAATTTTGATCAAATTTTGGGATTCACATAGGAAGGCTTTTTAAATAAAAATTTTGAGTTCTTCGGGTTTCTTAGAGGCCCTAAAAACCATGGGAAGCCTCAGGATAGTTAAAACCCCTTCAGTGAATGTTTTCCAATATCAGTTGACCTGAACTTTGATGGATTCATTTAAAAAGGTTTTAGCTCTGATTTGAGTGATTCTAAAGGAAATTTATTAAATTGGGAACTATATTTTATAATGGAAAATAAGGTTTTAAAAAAGGAGCTAAAACAAATTAAAAATGAAAATGCCAAGACGAAGGGGCAAAATTGAAATTTTTGAAAAGTGTTTCTTAAACCTACCTATATATATAAGGCGCCCCACTTTCTCATTCATTTAGCCACATTTATTTTTGCCCTAAATCAGAGAAAGAATCCTAAGGGTGAGGCACATAAGAAGGAGAAGAAAGGAAGGAGAAAAACAAGATAAAAGTTATGGTTTTTCTTGATTTTTCATGCTTTCTCCTTAGCAAACTCCTTATCCTCCACCTTCCCTTCTTTCCCATCATTTTATTAAAGTTCTTGGATATATTTTGAGGGTAGAACAGAGGTGTAAAATTCAGATTTGAAGAGAGGAGGGCAAAGAAAGTGAGACACAAGCAAGAAAAGTAAGAAAATAAGGTAAATCTTCATTCCATGGTAGCTATCTTTTGCTCCCTTCTTCTCCTTGGTCCATCCCACACATGAAGCTTCAAGAAGGTTTGGATTTTGGGTAGAAACAAGGGTGAATCTTAGGAAATGGAGTGTGAATAATAAGAATATGTAAAGAGAATTAACAAATAACCATGAAAAATCAATACGGCAAACCTAGGGTTTCAAGTGTCCCTTGCAAAAGCTGATTTGATACAATAATTTCTAGGCCTAAATAAATGTTTGAATGAGCTCTTAAGATCCTTAGAAGGCTCCTTATATGCATCTTCTATCAAGAAAACTAAGACAACTCTAAGGGTAGCCTTAAGGAGCATAGTTTCTGGCTAGTGTAGTTTGGACACCTAGGGATAGTTTTAAATTTTTCTAAACCCATTTTTTAGTCATATATGATGAGTTAAGATGAGGCGAAACCTTTAAAAAAATTTAGGAGGCCTAAAGAATGAATTGGTGTCATAGGTTCCATAATATGACTTAAGGAAGCAACATGTAGTTAAGCTCTTTGTTTTAATTATGAGATCATAAATGAAAGGAAAGAATAGAGCCTAAAACTCACTTGATGGGTGTTGCTTCATTAGGTATATTTAGGAAACACAAGACAAAGTTAGAGTTCCAAGTAGATGTATGGCCTTAGAAATGACTCCAAGAACTTAATTGGCTTCCATATATTGTGTTTAGGCCAACAGAAACAAATCCCACACCTTTATGTGTGTGAGGCCAAGGAAGGGAGAGAATTTTCAAGAGAAAAAGTATATGGTTGCAACAAAGGTAGATTACTTCTCCTTCTCTCATGCATGAATGTGTGCTTAACTTGTCTTTGAATATGTGTATGTGTAATTTAAGCCATGAGAAGTGTTTTAGCATATGCCTTTGTTCCATGGTACCATGATGTTGCATTATGTTTTCAAATGATGTCTAGTATGTTTGCTTGGATTTATTTGAGTGTGGTGAAGCCAAGAACCCTTAGCCATGGTGAGGATGAGTCAAGAACCCTTAAAATTGGTTAAAGCAAAGTAAAAAGTTTCCCAAGAGTGAGGTTGACTCTCAAGAGTGAGGTTGAGTCAAAAACTCTTAGAGAAAATAGATGAAGCAAGTCCAAAATCCATAGGAGAATGAGTGAGGCTAATTCACTTACTTGGCAAGCCTATGTATGCTTTGTATGACTTATTCAAATGCCAAGAATGTCTCTTGAATGATCATACATTTCATTATACTCATGCATACATTTTCAATACTTGTTTTGCATTCTTTATATGTGATTGAAAGGGAGATGAGCTATTGGGATTCTTTGAATCTCATTCCCTCCTCTCCAATGTCTTAACATGTTAGGTGGACCATGTGAACAAGGTAATGAAAGCCATCGAGTTAGAAGATAAGAGATTGATAACAAAGTGCCTTGATTTTGCTTCCTTGTAGCCATATGAGTGGCAAATGTTGTAATCCATTATTGTATATGTCCTATGACTTTATGAACATATGTAATTATGCAAATGTATCATGTACAAATGAGATTTAAGGTTATATGTATGATATAGTGCATTTTGGACATTGATGAGTAAGACTAGCCTTATATGTTCTTGTGTATGGCATGGGGTGAAAGAGTGAGTTTTCAATTTTTGAGTTTATTCACCTTTGAGACAAGTTTATAATGTCATTTTGGTATATTCCCACGTACTCAAGTGGTCATGGCTGCCTTAAAACTCAAAATGGACCATTTGAACCCCTTATATGACACAAAATGAGCCATTTTACAATCAAATATCAAGATCTAACCAAATGAACGAATTTGCCCATGAAATTTGGCACACATATAAATCATATCCAGAGAGTTTTTAGGATGCCAAATACTATATTATTTTGTGCTTTGTGGATTTAATTATGAATTTCCACAGTTGGCATTTTTCTACTAAATTGATGTAGACACTGTTCATATGGTCAGACATTTTGTCTGTATCATTCGTGGGCCAAATGATGTCCAATGCTTATAAAATTTTACAAATATAAAATAAACATAATAAGCTTTCCATAGCCACTAAGACCACCCTAATTGGACCTCTGAGTAGGGAGATATGATTTTGATGTTGGAGGACAGTACCAATAATGACAGTCAACCTCTGGTACTATTCCATCAATTTTTGGTGGCTAATAGCCTTGTTGGGCCTGGATACATTTTTAGCATAAAGTGGACATCTGTAACTTTCTAAAATGGTAAATTATGCATGATTTTTATTTTTCTAGAATTAGTTATGATTTTCCAAAATTTGTGACAGTAACTTAAAAATTCTAGCCGAGGCTGCACCTAGTGTTTTTATGTATTCCATCCACTTGCATGAGTTTTAGGCCATTTCTTGGGATGACTATGAGTTTCATTTGTGTAATTAAATATAAGAATGAGATGGATGAGTCCATATGGTCCACGGGACACTGAATGAAAAACTTATCCACTACACAATGCAAATTTATTCATTATTTTTAATGCCTTTTTCCTTTGAGAATTCATGTACTTCATGGAATTGAACCTACAAATGGTATGAGATGAGTCATAGAATCATGGTGTTACATTGAATGCTAAGAATGTTTCTTAAATGATCACATACCTTATGATAGTCATGAATGCATTTCTAGACTTGGTTTTGCATTCTTTATGTGTGATTGAAAGGGAGAAGAGCTATTGGGATTCCTAGAATCTTATTCCCTCTTCCTCACATGTTTAACATATCTAGGTGGACCAAGGGAGCCAAAGAGTGAGAGCCACCAAGCTAAAAGGAGAAAGTGTGACAATCAAGTGTGTAAAAATGCAAATTTGTAGCCATATGAGTGGCATATGATATAATCTTTTATCATATATATTGCATGACCATATGAATATGTAAAGTCCCACATCAACTAGAAGGGGCCTGTGGCTAGACTATATAAGTAGGGGAGAATCCCTCCCCACCAAGGCACATTTTTTCCTAAGAACGTGGTTAAATGACCTACCCAGGAAAGGACAAACCCCTGAGATGTAGGTGGGACAATACCGTAGTGGCTTTGTATGTATATTGGTATCAGAGCAATCTTGGCCCAAAAGGGGGTGGATTGTAAAGTCTCACATCGGCTAAAAAGGGCCTGTGGCTAGCCCATATAAGTGGGGGAGAATCCTTCCCCACTAAGGCACGCTTTTCCTAGGAACGTGGTTAAATATCCTGCCCAGGAAAGGACAAACCCCTGAGATGTAAGTGGGATAATACCTTGGTGGCTCTATATGTGTGTTGGTATCAAAGCAATCTTGGCCCATATGTGACTCGAGGACAGGTCAGCCCAAAAGGGGGGTGGATTGTAAAGTCCCACATCGACAAGAAGGGGCCTATGGCTAACCCATATAAGTGGGAGTAGTACTCTCCCTACTAAGGCACACTTTCCTTGGGAATGTAGTTAAATGTCCTGCCTAGGAAAGGACAAACCCCTGAGATGTAGGTGGGACAATACCTTGGTGGCTCTGTGTGGTGTTGGTATTAGAGCAATCCTAGCTCATATGCAACTTGAGGATGGGTTAGCCCAAAAAGAGGGTGTATTGTAAAGTCCCACATCGGCTGGAAGGGGCCTGTGGCTAGCCCATACAAGTGCGGGAGAATCCCTCCCCACCAAGGCGTACTTTTCCTGGGAATGTGGTTAAACATCCTGCCCAGGAAAGGATAAACCCCTAGGGCCTATGGCTATCCCATATAAGTGGGACTAGTACTCTCCCCACCAAGGGGCACTTTTCTTAGGATTTAACCACTTTCCAAGGAAAAGCGCGCCTTAGTAGGGAGAGTACTACTCCCACTTATATGGGCTAGCCACAGGCCCCTTCCAATCGATGTGGGACTTTACAATCCACCCCCTTTTTGGGTCGACCTATCTTCGAGTCGTAGATAGGCCAGGATTGCTCTGATACCAACGCCACACAGAGCTACCAAGGTATTATCCTACCTACATCTCAGGGGTTTGTCCTTTCCTAAGCAGGACATTTAACCATGTTCCCAAGAAAAGCGTGCCTTGGTGAGGAGAGTACTACTCCCACTTATATGGGCTAGCCACAAGCCCCTTCCAGCCAATGTGGGACTTTACAAACATCTCAAAGGTTTATCCTTTCCTGGGCAGGATGTTTAACCATGTTCCCAGGAAAAGCGCGCCTTAGTGGGGAGAGTATTATTCCCACTTATATGGGCTAGCCACAGGCCCCTTCTAGTCGATATGGGATTTACACTCCACCCCCCTTTTAGGTCGACCCATGGGCTAGGATTGCTCTGATACCAACACATATACAAAGCCACCAAGGTATTATCCCACCTCCATCTTAGGGGTTTGTCCTTTCCTGGGCAGGACATTTAACCACGTTCCCAGGAAAAGCATGCCTTGGTAGGGAGGGATCCTCCTCCACTTATATAGGCTAGCCACAGGCCCCTTCTAGCCAATGTAGGACTTTACAATCCACCCCCTTTTTGGGCTGAGTCGTACTCAGGTCACACATGGCCCAGGATTGCTTTGATACCAACACCACATAGAGCCACCAAGGTATTGTCCCACCTACATCTCAGGGGTTTGCCCTTTCCTGGGAGGACATTTAACCATGTTCCTAGGAAAAGCATGCCTTGGTTAGGAGAGTACTACTCCCACTTATATGGGCTAGCCATAGGCCCTTTCCAGCCAATGCGAGACTTTACAACATCAACCGTACTTCTTTCCATGGGTAGCAAGCCATCATAAAAGTATTGAATTAGAAGTTGGTCACTAAACTGATGGTGGGGACAGCTTACATGTAGTTTCTTAAACCTTTCCCAATACTCATACAATGTTTTTCTATTCATTTGTCTAATACCACTAATCATTTTTTGAATGGAAATAGTTTTTTAGGCAAGGATGAATTTTTCTAGAAATATCCTCTTCAATTCATTCCATGAAGTGATGGCTTGAGGTTGAAGATAATAAAGCCAATCTTTGGTCGCCCCATCCAATGAGAGAGGAAACGCTCTGAGCTTGATGTGTTCTCTTAAAACTCCTTGTGGCTTCATGGTGGAACAAACTATATGAAATTCCTTGAGATGTTTATGCAGATCCTCACCTACAAGACCATAGAACTTTGGAAGCAAATGTATTAATCCAGATTTAAGTTCAAAAGTAGTATCAAGTTTAGAATATTGAATACATAGTGGTTGGTAATTAATATAGGTGTAGCTAATTCTTTAAGAGTTCTATTATTATTACCAGCTATATTTGCTACTTCAAAATCAAAATCAAAATCAAAATTCAAATTTAATTCACAATTATTTTATGTGTTACTTATTATCTCAGAAACCAATTCAATAACTACAGCTTATTTAATTTTACAGTTTTCTAAGTTGTATATGAAAACTCATACCAATCTCTGGATCAAACTCAATCAAATCTCTATTGGAGGATCTTGTCATACACCAAAAATAAATTAAAATGAAAGAAAACACCCAAAATTTACCCAAAAAATCAAAATGAATTCAAAAAAATTGTAAAAAATCAAAGCAAAAAATATGTAAAAAATTGAAAAAGTCGTCTAAATGATAGAATTTGGCCAAAAAGTGGCCTAGCTAATAGCTAGGCTATGAATTTGATTTCTCACAACACTTAAAACCTATATACCAAGTTTCAGCATAATTGAAGTTAGTCATTCCTTATATAGGTATTGCTCAGAATAGTTGTAGAACACCAAAAAATACCAAAAATTAACCATAAACACAATGTAAAAATGAAGATATTTCCTATTCTAATTAATTATGATTAGTTGGCTCCTTAGCAATGGCGCCAAAATCTTGGTAAAGAAATTATTATTCACTCACAGTTGTTAAGCTGGCCAAGATTAGTGATTTTCACTCATTTGCAATATAATGCCTACCAGGTTGTCTTCCACAGAGCTTTAATCAAATCAATTAGTTTAAGAATGACAAAACTAGAATTATGATGATTGGGGATTCGAATATGAAGTCACACTAATTAAACCGAATAGTAAATCTATGAACAAAAATAAAACAAAACGAAATTCAATCAGAATGATACGTAACTAATCTAGAATTCTTCCCCTTATAGTTCTCTAGCCTTGTCACCTAAAAATACCTCTAGTTTGATTTTTAATCCTCTAGTTATTTCAATTAATGTTCCTAAACTACAATTCAGGATTTTAATTGGTTCGTATTATTAATTAGAACACAACCCTGCTTCTATCAATAATATGAAGCCAAAATATTTTGCACTTGACCAAAGACACATGCAAAATCCCAACCTAGTTCAAAATGAATTTAATTCATTAATCAATAGATTAAATCAAAACATGTTCTTAGATATATCAAATGAATTAGAATTCATGTAATAAAAATCATCTAACCAAAATGTTAATAATTACATAAAAACAAAGAGAATAAAAATAAAATATATTCTAAAATAAAAATTCAAACCAGAGTTCTATACAAACATTGACTCAAGTTCCCTATCCAATTCAAACTCGAGATTGATCACTGAGAAAATTAGAGAGATATGGAAGAAGATAAATACAAGAATAAGAAGTAGAGAAGATGGAATATGTTCTATGATGACGTCTTCTCCTCCTTAAGTAGGCAAAGTTGCCTTCTCCCACAAAAAATCTAATACTAATCTTGAAGCTAATTTTGAAGTAGTATCCAAATCCTTTTAAGACTTACTAAGATAATATCCAAATCTTGTAAGAGTCTTCTAACCTTATCCTTTTAAGAATCTTCTATCTTGCAAAATACAATTAAAAAAATAATTGGGCATCCGTTGGATAAATATAATAAAAATGCAATTAAAGTCTATTAATCAAAATTAAACCCACTTAATATAAAATAAACTTAAAGTCATCAAATTATCAATAATAATTTATCATTAAGACTAAATATGAGGAATATAAAATATAATAATATTTAAATATCATATGCATGAAAGATGAATTAGAGTCACATAAAATTCTTTATGAAAATAAAGTGCTCTTAGTTCACTTCGATAGAATGCGGGTCTTCAAACCTGATGTCATAGGTTCAAATCCTACAAAGCATAATTCCATTCTTGTTAAATTGAGAATGACATTGAAATAATGGAACATCAGTCTAAAGTCTTAATTTTACCTCCTGTGAATTAGGATTAAAACAAAGAAATAGGAGGTCAATAAATAAAAAAGATGTTAATTAATCAAAGGTCTAATTGATCATCATGTCAATATCATAAATATGCACTTATGAAAAATCCAGCCAAAGTAATAGGAATTAGACCTAACACTATTCCAAGTAGAAAAACTTCAATCATTTTTATTTGTTTGAAAGGAGAAAGGGGTAGGTAATAAATATCCTTAAATATTAATCTGTATTGCCCATGAATCTCAATGACCAAAAATTAGAAATTGACACAGTAAGGAACTATAGAATATATTGAACATCCTAGAAAAATTTATTTTTATGGATTGTTCATTCAATTAATTTCATAATCTCGAATTAAATAAGTCGTATCTTGCTCAAACTGATAAATATAGATGAGGTTATAGTTAAAGCTGCTAGTAGAAAACCGAAATAACTAGTTATAGTGGGCATGAAGAGGCTAAATGAAATATGTTCTTTTTATACATATGTTTAAAAAGCACTTCCCTAAGTTTCCATTTTTGAAAGAAAGATAGGAAGATAAGTAAAACTACCACTTGAAAATACAATTGAAAGTTTTTTATTCATCAATCAATCATTATAGACAAACAAGAATATAGTGACATAAGTAAGAAATCCATTTATCATTTGTGACATCTACCCATTTTGTGATTCCAAATCAACAGCTTCATTGAACAACTCTTGAGTTAAGTAAACAAATATAATAAAAAAGATTTTATTAAATTAAAATAGAATAAGAACTTTCTTGTATAACTTTATTCAATTCAAAAAAGAAAACTTTCTTTTTCTTTGAGTTAATATATAATCAAATCAGAAAAATATCTATTTTGATCCTTTTTTTATTTATTAATTTGGATTGTATCTAATCTATTTTTCTATTTTAGAACAAAAGAAGAGTGACACTATAATGCCTTTTACTTCTTTATTTTCATGTTAACTTATTGGATTTTGTAATGGTTCCATTCTCATAACATCTCCAATGAGAAGAAAAAAGTAATCAGATTGCTCAAAACTAAGGTTCCATATTTCTTTTAGGGAGAATTATAATAAAGGACCTAAAAGTGAAGAAAATTATTCTTAAGGACATGTTACCACTTGTTTTAGGATGATTATCACTGAGTTTAGCAATAAACAGTTGAACCCAGTGGTAATAGGTTCTCAAAAATAAATTTTTTCACTTCTTGGTCCTTAAACATAATTTTTCCTTTTTTTTTTGTCTTTTGTAATGTCCCACATCGGGTAGGAAGACCCAGGGCTAGGGCCTTATAAGTGGGAGTAGTACTCTTCCCATGTGGATGTGTTTTCTTGGAGCTAATGGGAGAAGCCATCTTCCAGGAAGAACAAAACCCCAGAGCTAATGGGAGAAGCCATCTACTAGGGACAATATCCATGGGGCTTTATAAGGTGTATGACATCAGAACCGGCCTAGCCACATGTGCAACTGGAGGATGAGTTGGCCCCAAATGGGGGTGGATTATAATGTCACATATCGGGTAGGAAGACCCAAGGCTAGGGCCTTATAAGTGGGAGTAGTACTCTCCCCATATGGATGCATTTTCTTAGGAGCTAAAGGGAGAAGATATCTTCCAGGAAGAATAAAACCCCCAGAGTTAATGGAGGAAGCCATCAACCGAGGATAATATCTATAGGGCTCTGTAAGGAGATTATTGTAATGTCCCATATCGGAAAGGAAGACCCTGGGCTAGCACCTTATAAGTGTGAGTTATACACTCCCTATGTAGACACATATTCTTGGGAGCTAATGGGAGAAGCCATCTTCCAGGAAGAACAAAACCCTGGAGCTAATGGGAGGGATAATATCCATGAGGCACTATAAGGTTTTTGGTATCAAAGCCTACCCAGCCGCGTATGCAACCCAAGAATAGGTTGGCACTAAAAGGAGGTAAATTGTAATGTCCCACATTGGGTAAAAAGACCCTGGATTAGGGCCTTATAAATGGGAATAGTACTCTTCCCACGTGAATGTGTTTTCTTAGAAGCTAATGGGGAAGCCATCTTCTAAGAAGAACAAAACCTTAGAACTAATAGGATAAGCCATCTACCAGGGATAATATCTAAAAATTTATTTCGGTGTCATAGACCGTGTGAGCTCATACTATGCATCCTCATATTTAATTACATCATTACAGCTCATATGTCTAATTAATTTCACAAAAATCCAATCTATACAAATGATACTAATATAGAAACATGTGGATGTTAACTAGAGAGGAAAAATATCTCTAGATCAGTTCATCAAGCCCAGACCCCAGAATTCGATGGAACAGTACTTCTGGTCAGGAAAATTTACTAATACTAGACAAAAACTTCAAAAATTCATATCTCCCTCTTTAGATCTCCAAATGAGGTGCTTCTAGTTGGCACGAGTCATTGTGATTTCCTAGTTTCTATGTATAAAATTTCATGGCAATTGGACATCATTTGGGCCTTGGGTGATAGAAAATAGTTTTGGGCCAAATGAATAGAATAGCAAACCAAAACCTTAAATTTTGCCAACTTTAAAAAATCATCAAATATTCTGTACACCTCCAAAAATTATAATCTTTAGCTTTCCAAAAATTTCTCAATGAGACCTAATTTCATGCCAAATTTCAAATCAAGACTAGCTTATTTGGCCAAAAGGTGATATAGGGTTTCATTATGGTCAAATTTTGCTTCATATGAGGTACCAAACTTGCCAAATAGTCTTTCCTTGGTGTTGGCACCTTTTGGGCAAGTCTAAAAGCATATTTGAGACTTGAGTGAGTTGCCCAAATGGTCCCAAATCTCATGCACCTTATTTTGGCCATTCAACCCACACTTATGCATATTTCCAACAAACTTCCATATTGCATACTTTGGCATTACATACTTAAAATAGGTTCTAGAGGTCATACATCATATCCATACATTTAAACATCATATAATATCATATTTACACATGTCTCAAGGGTCATAGCCCATTTACTACATCATATATATCATATGGTACAATCATGGTCTTAAAGTGGCAAAAGCTAAACACATGATTGTCAATCTCCTTCCTTTAGTGTTGTTGGCTCCCATTAGCATATCCACTTGGTTCACCTAGCATGTTAGATCATTAGAGAGGAGGGGATGAGATTCAAAGAATCCTAGTAGCTCATATCCCATTCAATCATACATAATATGTGCAAAGCAAGCTTTACATGTATGCATGGAGAAAATGGAAGACATGGACATTTTAAAAGTAACCTTGGCATGTGAATCATTCGTACAAGACATTTAAGAATTCACCAAGTGTTTGGATTGGCCTCACACTTCTCCTTATAGGTTTTAGACTTGCCTCACCCACTCTTTGAGCACTTTGGACTCGACCGTACTCTTAAGAGCCCACTTTGCTTTTGGGAGACTCTTTACCTTATCTCAACCAGGCTCAAGGATTCTTGGCTCATCTTGACCAAAGGGAAGAGTTCTTGGCCTCTTCACACTCAAGCAAACTCGTATAAACATCATGAATTCATTTAAAATATAACATAGCATCAAGAATCATGATGTAAAGGCATGCTAGAACTTTCCTTAGCTTGAAAATGCACCTACACACATTCTAAAACAAACTAAACACACATCTATGCATGAGAAAAAGTGAAGAAAGCTACCTTGCACACAAACACACACTTTTCCTTTAAGATCCAAGCCTCCTCTTTCGACCACACACCCACAAATTGGTGGAGATGGTTTCTCTTAGCCTAGATACAATTTATGGGAGCCAATTAGGTTCATGAAACACATTTTAAGGCTACATAACTTGACGAAATACTAGATTGCTCTATAGGCTCCATTATGGTCCATATTGGCACCTAATGAAGCAACACCTCTCAAACAATTTCTAGGCTTCATTCTTTCCTTTCAATTATGATTCTTGACTCCTTTTAAACCTCTTGGAGTCATCACACCATTAAAACAAAGAGCCTAACATCATGTTGCTTCTTTAGATCATAATATGAAACCTAAGGCGCCAAATCACTTTCTATAAGTTTTAAATTTTTTTCAAGGCCTCCCCTCATTTTTATTCATCAAACATGACTCAAGAATGGCCTTAGAAAAATTTAAAACTCTCCCTAGCTAGGAGAACCCATCTAAGCTAAGGCTATGAAGCATATTAGGTTCCATGGAGCTTTCTTTATTTTCTCAAGGGAAGAAGCATATGGGGAGCCTCTTAGGGATCTTGGGAGCTCATTTAAACTCTTACTTAGGCCTAGAAATCATCATACAAAATCAGATTTTACAAGGTGTAATTAAAACCCTAAAATTGCATCTTAAAATCTAATAGTTTTTTGTTAATTCCTTTTGCATATTCTTAATCTCCACACCCTTTTTCCTTAGATTCATGCTTGGTTCTGCCTAAAAATCATCTCCTCCTAGGGTTTTCTCAAGTGGGGCGAAATGGTGGAGGAGGGAACCAAAGATGACAACCATAAAAAGATAAATTACCTTGTTTTCTTGCTTTTTCTCACTTGAATCTTGTGTTCTTTGAGCTCCTCTCTTCAAATCCTAATTTTCCCCTTAAATTCTCCCTTAAAACAGATTTATAAACTTCATTATAGTCATAGGAAACAAAGGAGAATGGAGGAGAAGAGGTTTGAAGGAGAAAGAGCATGAAAAACTACTAATTTCCATACCTTAAGCCTTTGATTTCTCCTCCTCTTTTTCTTCCTCTTGTGTGCCACTCTCCCTAGGGTTTTCCCCTGGTTTTGGGTAGAACTTGGTCATGCAACATGAAAGGAGAAGAAGGGTGCATCATATATATAGGTGGGAGGAAGTTACACTTTTCAAAAATTCTAATTTTGCCCTTTATTCTTGGCATTTTTGTTTCTCCTTTGTTTTAGCTCCTCTTTTAGAACCATCCTTTTCATTATGAAATTTAGGTTTCCAATTTAGTAAAATGCCTTTGGAATCACTCAAATTGGAGCTAAAACCTTCCCAAATGAATCAGTCAAAATTCAGGTCAATCGACGTTAGAAAACATCCACCGAAGGGTTTTAACTGTCCCAGGGGTTTCCATGGTTTTCATGGCCTCTGAGAACCCCAAAGAACTCAAAATTTTCATTTAAAAAGCCCTCCTATGTGAATTCCAAAAATTGCTCAAAATTACAAAAATGCCATTACGTTTCGTAGGCTTTTCGTAAGAAATTGTTTCTTCATTCTAGTTCCATTTTTCTTTCCGTTTGAGCCTAGGATTCTTATATTTAGGAGTCTAGAATGCTTACTAAATTTTTCAAGACCTTAACTACATCATTTCAAGGGACTTCCTTTTGTATCTAATGAGTTTCGTTCGTTAACGGAGAAATCGTACGTTACGTTTCTCACGTTTTCTTTGGTTTACAGGGAACCGAATGTTACACAAAGCATCATCATGGACACCATTGTCCTATCTCCCAATTCATGGCTCATAAATTTTTTCCAATGGTTTCTCCAATCCTCTAAAATCATATAAAGTCCCAAACTAAGGCTAGAACAAATTAAAACACTCCCTAACTACTTGTTCTAGCCAAGGCCGAGATATACACCATGGAAGGGGTTCACAAGCTTTTTGATTTTCCCTTGATGGGAGAGCCACTTGGGAGAGCTTCTAGATGTCTTTGGATCTCAAAAAAATACTCAAATAGCCAAGGGATTACTCACACAAAATCAAATTTTCTAAAACCCTAAAGAACACCTCACTTCCCTAACTTGATTTCTATTAGTTTTTCTTGGAATTTCTTGTCATATTCCTCTTGCTCATGGTCTAAAACTCTAGTTTCTCACTTGTTTTTGGATAAAACTCCCTCCCCTCTTTTGGTTCTAGTTTGGCTAAATTCACACTAAAGGAAAAGCAAGGGAAGAAAGCAATTAGAAACAAGATATACCTTGGATCCAAGCTTAATTTCAAGACTTTTTCTACTTAGTTTGCTTTCTCTAAAGCAATTCAAATTGATCCTACTTTTTTTAGACTCAAAATATAACTAATTCACTCAACTAAATCATGGAAAGAGAGGAGGAAAGGAAAGGAACAAAATTGGAAGAGAAAGGAGCATAAAATTCCATGGATTTACCTACCTTTCTTGCCTTTTTCTTCCTCCTTCTCTCCCTCTCTTGTCCACCTTAAGAAGCTAGTCCTTTTTCTATATTTTGGGTAAAGGAAAGTCATGTGATAGGAGAGGAGAAAAAAGAGAAATGTGTGGAAGTTTCAAGAAACTCACTTTTTCAAAAATTTTGATTTTGTCCTTCTGTAATAGTAATTTCATTTTGGCTTTGTTTTAGCTCCTTTTTTTATAATTTTCTTCTCTATAATAAAATTTAGGTTTCCAATTTAATAAAATACCTTTGGAATCACTCAATTTGAAGCTAAAACCTTCCCGAACGAATCTATCAAAGTTTAAACTCACTACTATTAGAAAACTTGCACCAGAGGGACTTTACCAGTCCCAAGGCTTCCCATGGTTTTTAGGGCCTCTGAGAACCTTAGGCAACTCAAATTTCCCATTTAAAATACCCTCCTATGTGTTTTTTCCAAAGTTGCACTTATTTACAAAAATGTCATTATGTTTCGTCTATTTTCATCACAATTTGTTTCACCATCCTAGCTCTATTTTTCATTCAATTTGAGCTAGGAATTATCACTTTCAGAGCCTAGGACTCTCCAAATTTTTTTGGACATTATCTAGCTCATTTCAGAGGACTTGCTTTTATACGAATTATCTTATTATTTTATAGAAATTATATTTGTTACACAATTAGGGGTGGATTGTAATGTCCCACATTGGGTATGTAGATTTTACACTAGGGCCTTATAAGTGGGAGTAGTACTCACCCTACATAAGTGCATTTTCCTGGGAGCTAATGGGAGAAGTCATATTCCAAGAAGAACAAAATTCTGGAGCTAATAGGAGAAGTTATCTACTAGGGACAATATTCACGGGGCTTTGTAAGGTGATTGGTATCAGAGTCGGCCTAACTACGTGTGTAATGCGAGGACGAGTTAGCCCCAAAAGGAGGTGGATTGTAATGTCTCACATTGAGTAGAAAGACCCTGGGCTAAGGCCTTATAAGTAGGAATAGAACTCTCCCCATGTGGACGTATTTTCTTAGGAGCTAAAGAGAGAAGCCATCTTCCAGGAAGAACAAAATCCCAGAGCTAATGGGAGAAGATATTGACTGGGGACAGTATCTATGGGGCTCTGTAAGGAGATCATTGTAATGTCCCATATCAGGTAGGATGACCTTAGACTAGAGCCTTATAAATGGGAGTCGTACTCTTCCTATATGGACCCATTTTCTTAGAGGCTAATGGCAAAAGCCATCTTCTAGGAAGAAAAAAACTCCAGAGCTAATGGGAGAAGCCATTGACTAAGGACAATATCCACAAGGCTCTATAAGAAGATTATTTTAATGTCCCATATCGTGTATGAAGACCATGGGTTAGGGCCATATAAGTGGGAGTCATACTCTCCCTATGTAGACACGTTTTCTTTGGAGCTAATGGGAGAAGCCATCTTCCTAAAAGAACAAAACCCTAGAGCTAATGAGAAAAGCCATCTATTGGGGCAATTTCCACAGGGCTTTGTAAAGTGATTGGTATCAGACCAGCCTAGCCGTATATATAATGCGAGAACGAGTTACTTCTAAAGGGGGGTGGATTGTAATGTTCCACATTGGGTAGGAAGACTTTAGGTTAGGGCCTTATAAGTGGGAGCAGTACTCTCCCTATGTGGATATGTTTTCCTGTGAGCTAAAGGGAGAAGTCATCTTCCAAGAAGAGCAAAACCCTAGAGCTAATGGAAGAAGCCATCGGCTGGGGACAATATTCACAGGGCTCTATAAAGAGATTATTGTAATGTTCCATACTAGGTAGGACGATCCTAGGTTAGAGTCTTATAAGTGGGAGTTGTACTCTCCCCATGTGGATGCATTTTCTTAGGAGCTAATGGGAGAAGTCATCTTTTAAGAAGAACAAAACCCTAAAGATAATAGGAGAAGCCATCTACCAGGGACAATATCCACAGGGCTCTGTAAGGTGTTTGGTATCAGAGCCAGCCTAGCCACGTGTGCAACCTGAGGATGGGTTGGCCCCAAAAGGGGTGGATTGTAATGTCACACATCGGGTAAAAAGACCCTGGGCTAAGGCCCCATAAGCAGGTATAATACTCTCTTACATGGATGCGTTTTCCTGTAAGCTAATAGGAGAAGCCATTTTCCAAGAAGAAAAAACCTCGAGGCTAATGGGAGAAGCCATCCACGGGGCTCTATATGTTGTTTGGTATTAAAGATGGCCTAACTACGTGTGCAACCCGAAGACGGGTTAGTCCCAAAGGGGGGTGGATTGTAATGTCCCATATCTGGTAGGAAGACCCTAGGCTAGGGCTTTATAAGTGCGAGTTATACTTTCCCTACGTGTACGCATTTTCTTGGGAGCTAATAGGAGAAGCCATCTATTGGGGACAATATCGACAGTGCTCTGTAAGGTGTTTGGTAGTAAAGTCAACTTAGTTATGTATGCAACCCGAGGACGGGTTACCCATAAAGGGGGATAGATTGTAATGTCTCATATTAGGTAGAAAGGCCCTAGGCTAGTGCCTTATAAATGGGAGTTGTACTCTCCCTATGTGGATGCATTTTCCTGGGAGCTAATGGGAGAAGCCATTTACTAGGGATAATATCCACGAGGCTCTGTGAAGTGTTTAGTTGTAGAGCCGGCCTCTCTGCATGTGCAACCCGAGGATAGGTTGGCACCAAAAGGGGTAGATTGTAATTTCCCATATTGAGTAGGTAGATCCTAGGCTAGGGCCTTATAAGTGGGAGTAGTACTCTCCCTACATAGACGCATTTTCTTAGGAGCTAATGGGAGAAGCCATCTTTAAGGAAGAACAAAACCCCAGAGCTAATAGAAGAAGCCATCTACCAGGGACAATATCCATGGGACTCTGTAAGGTGTTTGGTATCAGAGTCAGACTAACCACGTGTTCAACCCGAGGATAGGTTAGCCCCAAAAGGGGGTGGATGTAATGTCCCACATGGGATAGGAAGACCCTGAGTTAGGCCCTTATAAGTAGGAGTAGTACTTTCCCCACTTGGATGATTTTTCCTGGAAGCTAATGGGAGAACCCATCTTCTAGGAAGAAAAAAACCCTGAAGCTAATGGAGAAGCCATCTACGAAGTACAATCATTGTAATGTCCCACATTGAGTAGGAAGTTCCTGGGCTAAGGCCTTATAAGTGGGAGTAGTACTTTTCTCACGTGGATGCATTTTCCTAGGAGCTAATAGGAAAAGCCATCTTTTGGGGATAACATCCATGGGGTGTAACACCATAAATTTAAGACTCAACTCTTGCAATTTCCATACCTCATATCATGCTTGTCCTATAGAAAGCAACATAATGACATAGCAAGTCATGAATCAAGATGCATTTTGCCACAGGTAAAAATTTTCTTTTGGTATCTCGTGGGTCATATGGACTCCTCTATCTCATTCTCACATTTAAATACATAAATAAAACTCACAATAAGCTCAAGAAATGGTCCACACCTCAAGCAAATGGAGCAAATACATAAAACATACTAGTGCAGCCTTGGACTGGTTTTCTAGATTCTGTGCTTGAACTTTGAAAAATCATAAATAACTTTAGAAAAATATAAATCAAGCACACTATACCATTCTAAAAAGCTACAGATGTCTACTTTATGTAAAAATAAATCCAGACCACAAAAAAGGCTACTAGCCACTAAAAACTTATGGAATAGTACTAAAGGTCAACTATCATCCCTGGTACTGATCTCCAACTTCAAAAATTCATATCTCCCTGCTCAGAGGTCCAATTTAGGTGATCTAGGTGGCCATGGAAAGCTTATTATATCTATTTTATGCTTGTTAATTTCATGAGCATTGGACATCATTTGACCCACAAATGACATAGCCTAAGTTTTTGACCATATGAATAGTACCTGTATCAGTTCAGTAGAAAAATGGCAATTTTGGGAATTCATAATTAATTCCACAGAGCTTCAAATAATTTGGTCTTTATCTTCACAAAAAGCTCTAGATAAGATCTATATTTGTGCCAAATTTCATAGGCAAATTTGTTCATTCGGTCAGATCTTGACGTTGGGTTGTAAAATGGCTCAATTTGTGTCTTACAAAGGGTCCAAATGGTCCAATTTGAGCTCCAAGGCAACCATGACTACTTCAGCACATAGAAATACACCAAAATGACATTTTAAACTTAAAGGTGCATAAACTCAAATTTCTCAAACCCACTCATTCACCCCATGATATACACAAGATTGCATATACTAGCTTTGGCTATTCAATACCCAAGTTATGTTATATCATACATTCGGCATCAAATCTCATTCGTACATTATAGATTTGGGTAATTTCATATGATCATATAGTTACATAAAAATTTTATCATAGGATTACATCATATGCTGTATGTATGGCTGCAGAGAGATAAAACTAGGTCATTTCATGCATTTTGATGTCAATCTCCTTCTTTTAGACTTGGTGGCCTCTATTACCTTGCTCAATTGCTCCACCTAGCATGTTAAGACATTGGAGAGGAGAGGATGAGATTCAAAGAATCCCAATAGCTCATCTCCCTTTCAATCACACATAAATTATGCAATACAAGCCTTAAAAATGCATGCATGGGCATGTTGGCATGTGTGAGCAATCATGAAACATTCTTGGCATATGAGTAAGTCATACATAGCATACATAGGCTTGCCAAGTAAGTGGATTAGCCTCACCCATTCACTTGTAGATTTTAGACTTGTCTCATCCATTTTCTTTAAGAGGTTTTTGACTCGACCTTACTTTTGGGAGTCAACCTCACTCTTGGGAGACTCTCTACTTTTTCTCAACTAAGTTCAAAGGTTCTTGGCTCATCCTCACTATGGCTAGAGGGTTTTTGGCTTCTCCACACTCAAGCAAACCAAGGCAAGCATATAAAACATCATTTGCATACATAAAATATCATCATGGTACCATGGAATAAAAGCTCATTCTAAAATACTTTTCATAGCTTGAAACATACATACACACATCTAAAGATAATGTAAGCATACAATCATGCATGAGAGAAGGTGGAGAGAGTTATCTTGCTTGCATTTACATACTTTTTCCTTAAGTCTTGAGTCCTCTCCCTTGATCTCACACACCCAAGGAGGTAGAAATCATTTCTCTTGGCCTAGACATATTATATGGAAGCCAATTATACTCTTAAACCAAATTATAAAGCTACACATTCACTTGAAAAGCTAGGTGGTTCATAAGACTCTTTTATGTTTCCATAATGCACTTAATAAAGAAACCTTAAGAAAGCATCATCTTGGCTCCATTCTCTCCATCTATTTATGATTCTTGACTCCATTTAAATATCTTGGAGTCATCACACAATCAATTCAAGGAACCTAGCTAGGTGTCGCTTCTTTAAGCCATATTATGGAACATATAAGGTCATCTCACTTTGTAACATCTGGTTTTCTAAAAATGAGAGAAAATGTGAGAAACGTAATGTATGATTTCTCTGTAAATGAATAAAATTCATCGGATACAAGAGGAAGTACCCCGAGATGACTTAGTTAAGGTCCTAAAAAATTTGAGAACCATTCTAGACTCCTAAAAATGAGAATTCCAAGTTCATATGAAAAGAAAAATAGAGCTAGAATGAAGAAACAATTTCTTACGAAAAACTTACGAAACATAATGGCTTTTTGGTAATTTCAGGTAAATTTTGGAATTCACATAGGAGGACTATTTTAAAAAAAATTTTGAGTTCTCTAGGGTTCTCAAAAGCCCTGAAAACCATGGGAAGCCCCAGGACAGCTAAAGCCTCTCTGGTGGACGTTTTCAAATGTTGGTTGACTTAAACTTTGACCAGTTCATTTGAAAAGATTTTAAATCCAATTTGGATGAAACCAAAGGCATTTTATGAATTAAAGGACCTAAATTTTATGATGAAAAAGATGGTTTTCAAAAAAGAGTTAAAATGAGCCTAAACAGAGTAAACAAGTGCGTAGGGGCAAAATGGTCATTTTAAAAAATTATAAAATAGGCTTCTTAAGTAAGATTATACCTCATCACCTTCTCCAAAATTTCATTTGCAGAGAAATGGGCAGCAATGGCATGACATTAAGAGGGAGAGAGACAAGAAGATTAAGCTTCCATTTAGGTAAGTAAACGGCCCAGTTTCATCTCGCGCCAATTAGGAACGTTGTTCCTCTCTCTAAGAGCTCTCTAATGGTGGTTTTCTTTTCTTGAAAAATTGAAGATTCAAGTCTAACCCAAGCAAAAAAGGAACTCTTTTCAAGAAATCAATGAGTGAAAAATAATTCACATGAAGAGAGCTCTGTTTTAAAGTAAGACTTTACTTGAAACATTTACAAAATCTTGTGTTTCCAAGCCATTTAAGCTTCGGTCTAGAAAGAGAAAGTTAGGAGAAGAGTTTTTCTTTATGTGTTCTTGATGGAACCAAAGGTTATAGACTGTGAGGATTAAGAATATAGAACTAGAATTGAAAAGGGAGCTTTAGAATGTAAGTTATGAATTTAGGGATTTGGTTGCACTTAGGCTAAGATGAAACTTCATAGTAGTAATTTAAGTTGTCTGAGAGTATATATGAGTTCTTTAGACACCAAGAGAGCCTCCCACATGCTTCTCCCATCAAAGAAATTAAAACAACTTCATTAATGCCATATGGAAGCATAGCTTCGACCAAGGAGAGTCCATGCACCTAGGGAGTGTTTTAATTCCTTCCAAGCTTAGTTTTGCATCATGTATAATGGAAGGGTATGAGATTGGAAAAAAATTTTAAAAGCCATAAATAGTCAGATGGCCTTATATGTTCCATAATATGGCTTAAAGAAGCAACACCTAGCTAGACTCCTAGAATTGATTATGTGATGACTCCAAGGGGTTTAAATGGACTCAAGAATCATAAATGAATAGATAGAATGAAGCCAAGACAATGTTTTCTTAAGGTTGCTTCATTAAGTACATTATGAAACCATAAAAAAGCCTTATGAGTCACCTATCTTTCTTATGAGTGTTTGGCCTTAGAAATTGATTCAAGAGTATAATTAGCTTCCATATAATGTGTCTAGGCCAAGAGAAGTGATCTCCACCTTCTTGGGTGTGTGAGGTCAAGGGAGAAGATTCAAGACTCAAATAAAAAGTGTGTAAATGCAAGCAAGGTAGCCCACTCCACTTTCTCTCATAAATGAATGTATACTTGGCTTGTCTTTGAATGTGTGTATGAGTGTTTTAAGGTATGAAAAGTATTCTAGCATGGTTTCATATGCCATGATACATGATAATGTATTATGTTTTTAAATGATGTTTATGTGCTTACCTTGGTTTACTTGAATGTAGAGAAGTCAAGAACCCTCTAGCCATGGTGAGGATAAGTTAAAAACCCTTAAAGTTGGTTGAGACAAAGTAAAGTGTCTCTCAAAAGTGAGGTTGACTCCCAAGAGTAAGATTGAGTCAAAAACCTCTTAAACAATGGGTGAGGCAAGTCCAAAATCCACAAGTGAATGGATGAGGCTAATCTACTCACTTGGCAAGTCTATGTATGTTATGTATGACTTGCTTAAGTGTTAAAAAGGTTTCTTGAATGATTGCACATGTTAATATGCCCATGCATGCATTTATGAGACTTGTTTTGCATCTTTTGTGTGATTGAATGGGAGATGAGCTATTAGAATTCTTTAAATCTCATCCCCTCCTCTCCAATGTTCTAACATGCTAGGTGGACAAAGTAGACAAAGTAATGAGAGCCCACACCTTGGGAGATAAAAGTATGACATTGAAGTCCATGGAATTTGCTTCTTTAAGGCCATAAAAAGGGCCAATGATGTAATCTAATGTTGTATATTTCTTATGACATTATGACCATGTATAATTATGCTAATATATCATGCATGAATAAGAGCTAAGGTTATATGTATGGAAATGTGCAATTTGGACATGTAATGGCAAATTAACATCATGGAAGTGTATGCATAAATGGAAGTGGAATAGCCAAATTGAGATGTATAAGGATTGGGACCATTTGGGCAGTTCATATAAGTCATATTCATGCTTTTAAACTTGCCCAAGAGATGCCAAACATCAAGGGAAGTCATTTGGACATTTTGGTATCCTATATGGAGTAAAAATTGACCATATCGAAAACCTATACCACTTTTTATCCAAATGAGCTCTTCTTGATCTAAGTTTTGGCATGTATCTAGAGCTTGTTGATATCTTTTTGAGAAGGTAAAGTTCAGAATTTTTGGAGGTCTATAGAATATATGATAAATTTTCAAAGTTGGCAAATTTTCCAAAATTGGCTAGGTTACTGTTCATACTGATCCGAAAATGAATTATATCACTCAGGGGGCAAGTGATTCCAATTGCCATGAAATTTTATAGGAAGAAACTAGACATTCCCAATGACTTGTGAAAAATAGAACACCTCATTTGGATATTTAGAGAGGGAGATATGAATTTTTGAAATTTCTATCCAATATCAATGTCCACACTAACCTTGGTTACTGTTTGATTGGTTTTCGATACCTGGACGTGCCTGATCTAGTATGGAATTATTTTTCTCCTCTAGCTAACATTTTAGCTTTCCAAATTAGTATTATTTACATGAATTAGCTTTTTTTGAAATTAATTAGACATTTTTGAATTTCACCGTAAAAAGTTGTATCAATACCAGTAGCTAATCTAACCTCTACTCTTTTTTGAATATCAAACGTCCTCTGTGTAATGTTTCATGGCCCAAACATATTTTTAACATAAATTAGACAAGTGTAGCTTCCCAGAATAGTAAAGAATGCATGATTTTAATTTTTTTAGAATTAGTTATAATTTTTCAAAGTTTGACACATAAAAGGGAGAATTCTGGCCGAAAATACAACTATGAATTTTATGTGTTCCCTTGCTTCCCACGAGTTGTAGGCCACTTTTGGTGATGAATTTGAATTGTATCTATGTAATTAAATATGAGAATGTGATACATGAGTCCATATGGCCCACAGGAATGAAAAATTTATGCATAGCACAACGCTAAGAAATTCATTATTTTATTATCTTTTTCCTTGCTCCTTCATGAGATGCATGGTATGAAACATGAGAATAGCATGAGATAAGCTAGGAAATTATGGTGTTACACACTTTTTATGGTATCTAAAATTTTTCTAAGGCTTTCTCTCATACTCTCCCATCATTCATGATGCAAAACTAAGCTTGGAAAGAATTAAAATACTCCCTAGGTGCATGAACCCTCCTTGGTCAAGGCTATGCTTCTATATGGCACTAATGGAGTTGTTTTAATTTCTTTGATGGGAAAAGCATGTGGGAGGTTCTCTTGGTGTCTTAGGAACTCATATATACTCTTAGACAACTTAAATTACTACTAGGAAGCTTCATCTTAGCCTAGGTGCAACCAAATCTCTAAATTCCATAACTTGTATTCTAAAGCTCCTTTTTCAATTCTAGTTGTATATTCTTAATCCTTACACTCTATAACCTTTAGTTTCATCAAGAACACATAAAAAAACTCTTCT
This sequence comes from Erythrophleum fordii, assembly GCA_032878935.1. Classification (NCBI taxonomy): domain Eukaryota; kingdom Viridiplantae; phylum Streptophyta; class Magnoliopsida; order Fabales; family Fabaceae; genus Erythrophleum; species Erythrophleum fordii. The sequence continues at coordinate 15,402,308 of JAVQMF010000053.1, forward strand.
CTTCACTTTCTCTCTCTAGACCAAAGCTTAAATGGCTTGGAAATAAAAGATTTTGTAAATATTTTAAGTGAAGTCTTACCTTAAAACAAAGCTCTCTTTGTATAGATTATTTTCCACCAATTGATTTTTTGAAAAGAGTTCCTTTTTGGCTTAGGTTAGACCTGAATCTTCAAGTTTTAAAGAAAAGAAAACCACCATTAAAGAGCTCTTAGAGAGAGGAACAACTTTCCTAACTAGCGCGAGATGAAATGAGGCCGTTTACTTACCTAAATGGAAGCTTAAACTTCTTCTCTCTCTCCCCTCTTAATGTCATGCTATTGCTGCCCATTTTTCTGCAAATGGAAGCTTGGAAAAGGTGATGAGGTGTAATCTTACTTAAGAAGCCTCTTTTACAATTTTTCAGAATGACCATTTTGCCCTTACGTGCCTATTTACTCTGTTTATGCTTATTTTAACTCCTTTTTGAAAATTGTCCTTTCTTTTATAAAATTTAGGTCCTCTAATTCATAAAATGCCTTTGGTTTTATCCAAATTGGATTTAAAACTTTTCCAAACAACTGGTCAATGTTTGGGTCAACTAACATTAGAAAACGTCCACCGAAAGGGTTTTAGCTGTCTCGAGCTTCCCATGGTTTTCAGGGCCTCTGAAAATCCTAGAGAACTCAACTTTTATTTAAAAAACCCTCCAATAAGAATTCTAAAATTTGCTCAAAATGACGAAAATACCCTTACATTTCATCAATTTTTCATTTGAATTCATTTCTTCATTATAGCTCTATTTTTCTTTCTGTCTGAGCTTAAGATTCTCATTTTTAAGAGTCTAGAATACTTTCTAAATTTTTTAGGACCTTAACTAGGCCATTTCGAGGGACTTGCTTTTGTATCTAGTAAATTTTGTTCATTTATGGAGAAACGTACATTACTTTTCTCGCGTTTTCTCTCGTTTTCAGAGAACCGGATATTACACAGGGTCCCAAAGGCTTCTCCCATTAGCTCCGAGCTTTTTTTCTTCTTGGGTGATGGCTTCTCCCATTAGCTCCTCAGAAAACCCATTTACATGGGGAGAGTACTACTCCCACTTATAAGGCCCTAATTCAAGGTCTTCCTACCTAATGTGAGACATTACAATCCACCTCTATTTGGGGGCTAACCTGTCTTTGGGTTGCACACACGACTAGGCCAGCTCTGATACCAAACACCTTTAGGGCCCCATGGATATTTGTCCCAGTAGATGGCTTTTCACATTAACTCTGGGGTTTTGTTCTTCCTAAATGATTTCTTTTCCCATTAGCTCCTAGGAAAACGTGTCCACGTGGGGAGACTATTACTGCCACTTATAAGGCCTTAGCCTAGGGTCTTCTTACCTAATGTGGGACATTACAATATGTAACACCTTTGGGGCCCCATGGATATTATCCTTGGTAGATGGCTTCTCCCATTAGCTCACAAGAAAACACATCCATGTGGAAAGAGTGCTACTCCCACTTACAAGGCCCTAGCTTAGGGTCTTCTTAGCCGATGTGGAACTTTTACATTCTACTCCCTTTTTGGGGCCAACCCGTCCTCGGGTTATACACCTGGCTAGGTTGGCTCTAATACCAAACACCTTACAGAGCCCTGTAGATATTATTCCCGATAGATGGCTTCTCCCATAGGCTCTCAGGAAAATGCATCCATATGGGGAGAGTACTATCCCACTTATAAGGCCCTAGACTACTGTCTTCCTACCTAATGTGGGACATTACAATCCACCCTTCTTTTAGGCCAACCCGTCCTTAGATTGGACACACAGCTAGGTTGGCTCTGATACCAAGAACCTTACAGAGCCTTGTGGATATTGTCCCCAGTAAGATGGCTTCTCCCATTAGCTCTGGGGTTTTGTTCTTCTTAGAAGATGGCTTCTCCCATTAGCTCCCAAGTAAATTTGTCCATGTAAGGATAGTACTACTCCCACTTATAAGGCTCTAGCTTAAGGTCTTCCTATCCGATGTAGGACATTGCAATTGCTCCTAAGAAAACACGTCCAGGTAGGGAGAGTGCCACACTTACTTATAAGGCCCTAACCCAGGGTCTTCCTACTTGATGTGGGATATTACAATCCACCCCCTTTTGAGGCTAACCTATCCTTGTGTTGCACATGTGGCTATACCAACTCTGATACCAAACACCTTATAAAGCCCGTGGATATTGTCCCTAGAAATCGTTTTTCCCATTAGCTATGGGGTTTTATTCTTCTTGGAAGATGGTTTTTCCCATTAGCTACAGGGTTTTATTCTTCTTGGAAGATGGTTTTTCCATTAGCTCTCGGGAAAACACATCCATATGGGGAGAGTACTACTCATACTTATAAGACCCTAGCCTAGGGTCTTCCTACCTGATGTGGGACATTACAGAAACTAAGGAAAAGGTGAGAAAATGTTAGGATTTTCATGGACTTTCCTTTAGATATCTTGTTCTCCTTTTATTGCTCTTTCTTTCCATGGTTTTGATGGATGATATAGGACTATTTTGGCCTTGTTTCAAAGGGAGAAGAGTAGGAATTCAAGGAAAAGCTTATACCAATTGAAAGAGACTTAGAAGAAATCAAGAAAATAAGGTATGAACCGTTGTTCCACTTGCTCTTCTTCATTTGTTCTTTATATGTGTGTCTCATTCAAGAATAGAGCTTGTAGGAGGGAGGAGTTTCTATCCTAGAATAAGCAAGAAACCTAGGTCTTAGGCTATGGGAAGCTAGGAAATGCAAAGAAATCTAAAGGAAAGCTAGTGAGACTCAAGATAGAAAAGCTAGGAACTCTTTTAGGTATTGAAAAATTTAGGTTGATTCAAGAATTCCCTAGCCTATATAAATGTTTGTTTGAGTTTCTAAGACCCCTAAGAAGCCTCCCAAGTGCCTCTCCCATCAAGGAAAAATTGCAAACTTCATGGGCTCCAATTTCCTTTTACGTCTTGACCAAGCTTGGATGGAGGGGCTAGGAAGTATTTTAATTTTTTTCTAAGCTTGGTTTAGGACTTTATGTAATGGGACAAGATGAGATAAGGCTATGGAAAAAATTTAGAAGCCATAAATTGAGAACTAGAGGTAGAGGTTCCATAATATGACCTATAGAAGCAACTTGTATCTAGGCTCTTGGAAATAAATGCATGATGGCTCTAAAGATTTCAAATGAAGTCAAGAGGCCTAGATATAGGAAGAGAATGGAACCAAGGGCTTGAATTATGGTAGTTATTTCATTAGGCCTTTTATGGAACTAAAATGTAAGCATAAGACAAAGTATGCTTCTTTAATGTGTGTTTAATGCTGGGCTTGTTTCAAGAGGGTAATTAGATGTTATTTGTTGTGTCTAGGCCAAAGAAATCAAGCACTAATTATGGGTGTGTGATCAAAAGGAGAGAAGGGTAATCAAGAGGGAAGCTTGTGTTTAATTACTAAGGTAGCTTTCTATTCCTTTCTTATGTGCATTTATGGTTGTATAAATGTCATTGGATGCTTAGATTTGTGTTGAATCTTGAGAATTTCCATATGCTATTATTTGATTACCATGGTACCATTATGTTTCTTGATTAGCATTTGGTTGTAAAATTATGGTCTATAGGTGAAGTTATGCCAAAAGTCCTTTGTGATGGGTGAGGTGAAACCAAAAGTGCTTAAGAATGGGTGAGATTAGGCCAAAAGTCTCATGGATGAGTGAGGCTAAGTCAAAAGTCCCTACACTAAGGGTAAGGCTAATCCAAAAGTTCTAAGAATTGGGTGAGGCTAGACTAAGAGCCTCTTGAACTTTGTTTTTTTTTTGCCTTAATATGTTGCAAAGGTAGGGAATTTGTGAATGTATACCTTTTGAAAGTGTTTATGACATGCTTGTATCTTATGACATAATTACATGCCTTATTTGCTTACTTGAAAGGATGTTTAAGCTATTGAGATTCCTTGAATCTCACTCCCTTCCCTCTCCTATCTCAACAAGTCTAAGTGAAATTCATAAAGCTAAAGATGGAAGCCAAGGAGCATAGTTGGCTATACTTCAAGACTAATGTACTTTTTTATGTATTCCATTGTCAAATTTTGTATGTACATATTATTTTTGAGATGTGAACTTTTGAGTAAATGTAAATATAATGTATGAATCAAAGTTGTGATGAAATGAATGAGAAAATGCAATTTGACCACTTGGTAGCTCATTCTTACATATGTATCCATGCATGTAGCATAGTGATTTTGAGTTGTGTGAGGTTTTGGACCACTTGGAAAGTTCATACATGTTGTGTTTATGCTTTAAAACATCCTCATGAGGTGGTGGAATGGTTAGGAGGCCATTTGGAAGCAAATTGACCCCATTATGTTGCTAAATTTGCCATAATCTTGAGCTACGGTAAGGTCTAACCAAATGAGCTTATCTTTGCATGAAATTTGGCATGCATATAGATCTTATCTAGAGCTTTCCATATAGCTAAAAAGCACCCAATTTGGAGGTCTAAAGAATTTATTATGATTTTTTAAATTTGGACAAAATGTGTAGAGTTGGCAAATGCACTATTCATAGGGTTAGCTTCGATCTTGGGCTAACTTGAAGGTCCATGTTTCACTTAGGCCCATTTTCTGAGTTTTAGGCTTCTAAGAATTAGGTTAGGCTAATACTAAGTGGGTTCCTTTAGGGATAAGCATCTTAAGATGATATTGGGTCATATTAAGATGAAGCTAGGCCTTCATAAGAATAAGACTAGACTTTTAATAATGTCCTTGGCAAATATAGATTAATCATAAGCCCAAATCATACTCAAATCCATAATCATTATTTTGCTTCCCTTAAAATGGTCCAATTAATAATTATTATTTTAAGATACTCAAATTTGTCATTTTCTTTAAGATTTCTATTTTCTCAAATTTTTTTTCTTAAATCCTCTTAATAATTTAATAATCCCAAAATAATTATTATTAATTACTTTTTGGGTGTTACATTATGCATGAATATCCTCTTAGTATGATTAAACATATAATATTTCAAAGGTTTGAAATTCTCTCCAACCTTTATTCAAGATTCCATCTTGCAACACCATCAAAAATGACATCCTATAGATTTATGACTTTGAAAAAGTGAAAACATGTTTGAAAAAAATAAGGATAGAGTTGCAACAACAACTGACATGTGGACTTCCAACCGAAAGAAGGAATTCCTCACTATCACAGCACATTACATTGACATCTCTTGGACATTACAAAGTCAAATATTAAGGTTTATTTCTTTTTTTATATATTGATATTTTATTAATGTGGCTCAAGAAATTAGATGTAAATAGCAATTAATCTACTTGTTTTTTTTTCATTATCATTTATGCTTGTTTATATTCCTTGTCCACACACAAGTGATGTGTTATGCGAAGCATTAATGGGTGTTTGATGGATTGGAATGTTAATACAATGTTGTATACAATCACTTTAGATAACTACCTTAACAATGATGCTTTAGTTGAATTATTGTTGGACAAGTTGCAACTTGATAAATTAATAGCTTTAGGTCATTTTTTCATATGCATTGTTGTGCACATATTTTGATTTAATTGTAAAAGATGGATTGGAGATAATTAAGGGAGAAATTGAAAAGATTCATGATAGTGTGGTTTTTTTGTAGTACAACACCTAAAAGAGAGGAAAAGTTTGAACAATTGCATATTCCTTTTACAAAGAAATTGGTGTTTGACTATCCAACTAGATGGAATTCAACATACTTAATGCTTCAAGTTGCCATAATATAGGACATCACCTAATGAAAATGAATGGAAATTTTTACACTATCACCAAGTTATTTTTGGAACAAAATATTCCACAACCAATGTTTACTTTCCTAAAATTTGTGAGGTTAGAGTAGCATTAAAAGAATGGTTGAAATCTCCTATTGAAATGAAAGAAATATGGCATCATTAATGTTAGAGAAGTTTGAAAAATATTGGAATATGATTCATGGCATAATGGGTGTTGTTGTAGTTTTGGATCTTAGATATAAGATAACTTTGCTTTAGTGTTTCTTCCCAAAAATTTATGGTAGTGATTCTTTAAATCAAGTTGATGTGATTTGTCTACTATATTATGATTCAGTGAGTAAGTACCAATACAAGCTAAGTTCACTTGGAGAAAATAATGGTGATTCTTCTAAACATTTAGATGTCACATATATTAAAGTAGATTCAATGAATGAGTCTGATTTGTTTGTGAGGGAGCAAAAAATATATATATAACTTCCTGTCTTAGAATAGAGCAGGATCATTACTTAAAGGAAGAAGTTTTGGCTCAATCTAATGATTTTGATATTTTGCTTTAGTGGAAGCTAAATGATGTTGAATATCTAACTCTTTACATAATTGTAAGAGATTTGTTAATTGCCATAACTAGTTCCCTTAGCTCATTCAAATAAATCATAAAGTTAAAAACCAAGTTCACATCTATTTACATGTAATTTAATATTGAAATTTGGCACATTTATGGGTCACATATAGCTATAAGGGTCCAGATTAATTTCTTTTTTTTTTATTTATTCATTTCCATCATAAAAAACTTTGTCCATACTCATTTTATCATATTTTGCTCATGGAACCCCTCACAAAGATCAATAACCCAAAATAGACATAGTGGCAAAAAATCTACACTAACTTTGAAAATTCATAACTTGAGTTATACAAGTCCAAATCATGCAACCTTGTTCTATAGAAATCTTAGGATATGAACTACATGATATAAAAATGTTAGGTGAAATTGAGTTCGTTTGCCACATGAAATGCAATGGAATAGTAACTTGGTTTAAAAAGGAGGGCATATGATAGGTCTAAATTTTAAAATTTCATATCTTGGGCTATACAACTCCATTTTAAGTGATCTCAGTGCCCATGGAAAGCTAGAGATGAGATCTATGTGTTGTAAAAATTTCAAGAGTATCAAAGTACATTAGCCTATAAAAAAACCTTGTATATCAGTGACTACTATAGTACTCAGACATAATCAAACCCTTAACTTCAAAAATTCATAATTTCCTCTATACAACTCCTCTTTATGCAAACTTAGTGGCCCATCATAAACAACTTTGCTCATATTCATTTTATCATATTTAGCTCATGGAACCCCTTAAAAAGATCAATAACCCAAAATGGATATAATGGCAGAAAATCTGCACTAATTTTCAAAATTTATAACTTGAGTTATACAAGTCCAAATCATACAAACTTGGTATCTATAGAACTACACAATATGAAAATTTCAGGTGAAATTAAATTTGTTTGCCCTATGAAATGCAATAGAATAGTAACCTGGTTTAGAAAGGAGGGCATATGACAGACCTAAATTTTAAAAGTCCATATCTTGGGCTATATAACTCCAATTTAAGTGATCTCAGTGCCCATGGAAATCTAAAGATGAGATCTATGTGCTATAAAAATTATAAGAGCACTAGAGCACATTTAGCCCATAAAAAACCTTGCATATCAGTGGCTGCTAGACATAATCATACCCTTAATTTCAAAAATTCATAACTTCCCCTATACAACTCTGCTTTATGCAAACTTAGTGGCCCAAGAAAGATTATAATGCCAAATATATTCTTGTAAAATTTTATGAGCATTAGAATTCATTTGTCCCTTCAAATCTACTAAAAACTAGAACTAACCATGTGAACAGTACTAAGAACTATTCTACATAAATTGTGGAACTTTGGAAATTCATGGAAAATCCTGTGGATCTCCAAAAATTATGGGTTTTATCTTGTTAGAAAGCTCTCTTAAGGGAGTATATGCATGCCAAATCTTAAACTCCAACTAGGTCATTTGGACCACTTTGGGTATAGAAGTTGTTTAAGGTCTTTTTATGCCTAACATTGGTATCATTTTAGGCCATTTGGCATCCAAATAGAATTCTTCCACTTAGAGCAAGTTTTAATCATTCTAAATGATATTTCTAACTATTCCATATCATACCAAAAAACTTGAATCAAAATTTGACCCTTTGGCACCTAACTAACACATGCTTTTCAAGAACATTCCATACATCATTTTAGCCATTCATTACCAATTCATACATTCACATAACTTACATACATGTTCTCATACTCAAATACTTGGTTCCATTCATATGCATCATTAAATATATAAGCAACCATCATCCATACATAATTATCTAGTCATACATAAACACTTGCTAAAAGTTATACTATTTACATTACAAATTTCATAATACATCAATTCCTATATTATAATGCTCTTAACCTCATTCTCTTTGCTTGAAGAACTTGAAAATGTTAGTAGGAGTATGGGGGTGAGATTCGGGGAGAATCTCAATAGTATAAACTCATCCAATTTAATGCAAATAAAAATGCCATGAATGAATGCAATATATGTGGTGCAAGAATGCTATGTACATGCATCATGTAAATCATATGCATCATATAACATGAAAACTCATTCATTTCTAGCCATGGCAATATCATAAAGCTAGTTGGGCTCTACCATTCTCAACTAAGGAAGAGTTACTGTGCTTAATTCCATGCTCTAAGGAGTTAGGAGTCATCACATAAACTTTTCATAAATATAAGGTGCTCATAAAGCTCATATGAAAACATAATTAATAATATTTCATGAAAGCATCAAGCAACTACACACGCAAGCATATCAATTCATTCAATCACTCCATTGCATGCAAGAAGGGGAGAGAAAGCTACCTTGGGCTTGATAAAGGCTCAAATTGCCACCAATCCTTTGCTCTTGTTCTTTACCTTGACTTTCCACCACTTGATATGTTAGGAATTCCAAGACACACAGCGAAAAACTAAAATCCCAAATCCCTTTCCATAGATCTATCAATGTTGTTTAAATTGAGTAGAACTAAAAATATTTACCTTTCTTTATCAGATCTTAGGAATTGATCTATAGATTTACTCCCTCTACTGGTATCTATACGAACAGATGTTTAACTTGAACAGCGTGCTAGTGCCTCTTACCAACGTCGGTACACATTCTTGGTAGAGAAAATGCTCTTCTCTTCCTCTCTCTCTCTCTCTCTCTAAGTGTCCGTACACTCTCTTTCTCTAGGGTTTTTGTTGTTTTGTTGTTCTAGGAAATCCAAGCCTCTTCTTTTTTTTATTATAAAGATATCTCCTTAGGGTTTCAGATATGTTTGATTGATTTAAAATATATTATTTTAAATCAAATCAAATCAAATCAAATCATAATTAAATATATTAATTTAAATTTGAGTCTATCTAATAGATTAAATTTAACCAATTATTTAATCTAAATCTAAAACTAAATTCAAATTTAATTTATCTCATAAATTAAATTTAAATTATCATATTAGTTTAAATTTAAATCTATCACATAGATTTGAATTTAAAACTAATTGATTTTAAATTAATTAAAAGATATATATATTTCGAAATATAAATATATATATGTGCATATATACATTTCAAATTATATAAATTATATATATATATATATCAAATATATTTATTTATTTATAAAAATTCTTCCACCTTAGATTGAACATGACATTCATTGAATCTAGACACAATTTTAAATTTAATGAATTTGGACATTCTAACTCGAGTTAACTCGTTCTTGTATGCAACCCTGGAGGCCCATATGATGTTGGCGGTAAGCTAATGACACTATTTGACCCATAAGTCACAAGCAATCTCTAGTAAGACATTGTGACTATCCAAATTATATAGGGATTGGTGATCCAATACAACCTATCATATAACCCTATCCTTTTGTCACACAATATCTAGATCAAGTATGAGGCATGGAAACGTCATCTTCATCTTACTTTATCATCACTTTCTTAATCTACGCGCAGACTGACAGTACGAATGAAAACCCTTCCATTCGAGCACGGCCATGCATTTCTCAGTCTCACTCATCGAATGGCCTAGAAATATCTTTCTAATAATTAGAGGGACAAATCCTATCTTGACTACTCATCTTCTTCTACATGAATTCCACTGTGTCTAATCATAGTCTTTATGATCACTCAGTTAAAGATGACTTTTGACTATGCCAAAAATAGTATTTTTTTCATGTTAGAAACTATGGTAATCTCAAGTCTAAGGGCTCGATGATACAGTTATACATAAGATACGCTTATGACTTAATCCATATAGCTATCTCATGGCGGGTCGATCCAGCATCTTGTTCTCAAACAAATGCCTATGATTTTGATTCGTATCTTTATATATAATTAATACATAATCATCAATCAAAATCATACTAGTCTTAGTTTATCATTGTTCCTACAATGATAATCGACTAGAGATATTTAGGATAATCAATATGATTTATCTTATGATATTATTATATAGAACATGCAAAAATATAATAATGTAATAAAGAAAACTACACCCACAACTTGGTATGTTTGGGTTAGTTTAGCCTACAAGTGTCAAGCCATAATATAAATTAGCTCATTTAAATCCACTTAAAGCCTTATTACTAAAATTTATCCCCACTTCAGTCTAACTTGTGTTTTAGGGTCAATTTAGGCTTATTAGGAAGCAACTTTCATTTTTCTTCATCTAGGTCTCAATTTCCCATAGGCTACATGCCACATGATCTCAATGGAACCCATTTGAGCCATCATATCTTTAGCTAGAAGGGTCTAAAGCCCACTTGCTTCTTTACCTCATTTTAGGCCCTAAAATTTTCACTTTCATTATAAGGCTTCTAAATTCAATCTATTAGTTCTATAATTATTTATACTCCTCATCTAGGGGCTTCTAAATTCAATTTATTATTTATTCCCCCCATCTAAGTCTCGTAAATCCTTGGAACTCAAAAAAACTCTCCTTAAGTGCTTTATTTATTCCTTGGCCAAGACACACTTCAAGGAAGGGCCAATAGGAGTTTTCTTCTTCCTTTATTGATTTTGAAGCATGGCTATGCTCTCTAGTTTTTCTTTAGCTTAATTATGGTTTTCTATAATTTAAAATACTCATCTATGGTTCCAAATCTTATATGGTTCACTTGAAACCCTAGTTGCCATATATTGAAATCTATAGGTTTTTAATTGCTTCCAATTACATATTCATGTTTCTCATACTTCAAAACCGTAGGTTCTATCTTGTTTCCATGAAAAACACACTCCCTTCATATGGTTCTATGGCTGGTCATAATTATGAAGCAATGAAAGAACAAAGAAATACAAAAGTCCCACATGGTTTCATACCTTGATAACTTCCTTATTCAATGGAAAATTTTGTGGTTAGCTTGCTTTTCTCAAACTCCTTCCTTCCTCTAACATACCAACCATAAAGGTGGTCCTTTCAAAGAACTAAAACCATAAAAAAAAAAAAGCTCTTAAGAAGAGGAATCAAATTAGTGAAGGGAAGAGCACCAAATAATATCATTTTCATACCTTTCTTACTCGTTCTTCCTTTCTCTCTCCTCCCTCTCTTTTCATGCCATGGAGGTTCTAGTTCAAGGCTAGAAATATCAATTATGAATGAAGAAGAAGGTGGTGTGGCTGTTATATGGAAAAAGGTGATGATTTAACTTTTTTTTCAAAATTTCCATTTTTCCTATCTACTTCGATTCTTCTGTTTATACTCGTTTTAGCTCCTTTTTTAGAACCATCTTTTTAATATAAAAATTTATATCATTTAATTTATTAAAAATATTTTCTTTTAATTTTATGAGGCTTGAAACCATTCCAAATCATCTAGTGAAAGTTTTAGTCAATCCTTTGTCGAAATCGCACACCGAAAGGGTTTTAATCATTTTAATGGTTCATATGGTTTTTAGAGCCTTTAAAAATCTTAGTGAGCTAAATTTTATCATTTAAAAATCTTTTTTTTTTAATTTTTGAAAAGTGGCCCAAAATTATGATTTTTGCCACTATATTCCATATTAAGACGTTTGGCTATTTCAGCTCCAATTTCAACCCATCTTTGGATCTTTGCCCTCATTACTAGATATTCTATTTATTAATTTAGCTCTATCTTACCTTATTTCATTTCATTCTGAGGGTCTCTATTTATAATCTAATCGACTTCAATTTAATTTTAAGAAATTCAGGTCATGACATTAGCTATTCCTGTATCTACCGTTACTTATGAATCTGCTTTCAATACAAGTGGTAGGTTCGTGTGTCCTCATCATAAGAAGTTGCACTCAAAGACAATAAAAGACTTCATATATGCTCAAAATTGGTTGTTGGCTATGGAAAGAAAAGTTAACACCACTTTTCCTTTTTTAACATTTCTTTCCTATATTAATATAGTATTTGATTCATTAGATGTTAATTTATTTGCAGATAATGACACACTGTCCACAAATGATTATGTTATGGTATATGATGAATATGGATACAAAAGACAAATGTTCAAGTATAATTTAAAATTGAGTTTTTTTTTTTCAAATTTGTGATAAATGTTGAGAATTAATTATTCTTTTCTTTTATCAACAAATGCATATGTTATTGAGAGCGATGCCTACACTACATGATTGGTCCAACCAATAAGCATGAGAGCACATCTATGGATGCAATTTTTTTGTTTGTTTAATTTTGTTGTATGATTAGATGTCATTTCTATGTTATTTTTTGGTGTATACTTCTCAATTATGTGTTTGGATAATCATATCCATTGATTTTATGGATATTTTGATTTTTAAAAACAATTTTATGTCATGAATTTTTAGTAGTCTGTCGTCTAAATCAATGTCCTTTTTATGTGTTTTCATGATAGTGTTGAGCAAGTATGGGCAATATAGTACATGTGGGTTTGAGTACGGGGAAGAAAAGAAAAAAAAAAAAAAAAGGATTATGGGACAAAGTAAGGAAAAATTGGGCAGGGACGGGTAATGGAAAACCTACCTAGCCCCACCCACCCCACTGCCATCTCTACTCATGCCCTTCATTTGAGGTTTATTCCCAAATTCATAGCATATAAACATCTTCGAAAAATATATACTTAGCTCTCCTAGTAAAAGTTTAATATTATGGTCATTTATATCTTAATAAAAAGCCATTTTACTCTAAAATGAAATTATATAGATTTTATCAAAAAAAAAGTTAAATTATATGAAAAAATATAAATAAAAATAGTACCCGATATTCAATATTGCAAGAGTACCAAAAATGAACTCCTTATACGTTGCAACGAAGGTAGAGACCATCTGATCTTAATTGGCTTTTACTTTTGCATAAGTAATAAGAAAAAGATCCAAATACTTCCATTTAATTATTACCGATTTGCAAATACCTCCTTGAACTATATATATTGGCAAATACTGTCCCACACCTTCACATGTTTGCATTTAAATTCATTTGCCCAGTTTTTTGTTAAAAAGGTTGACAAATTTTCCATGTCAATCTTCTACTAGTGACAAGATATAATCTACTGTCTTAAAAACAATGCACGGACAACTAATTTTAAAAAGTAAAGAAAAAAGAGAAAGTCATCAAGATAGAGGTCAAAGTTGCAATTTAAATAGAGAAGTATGGATATTTAAAAAAATAAATAAATTTTCGAGCAGTTGTTTCCAAGCCAGTAGAATTATACTAAGTCATTAAAGCAAATATGATATAGAAACTATATTAACTCGAAAGCGGACAAATAGATTTAAATACAAACATATGAAAGTGCAGAAAGTATTTACTGATTTTTGTGGTTCAGGGGATATTTGCATGAGTTATAATTGAAGGGAAAATATGCTATCTTTAAAGAGTACTTGCAAATGGGTCATAGTTGAAGGAGAGTATTTACATTCTATCCTGTATAATATGCAATAGACCCAGAGATGCAATTAATAAACGAAGTGGGCTGTTTAAAATCATATAGTCTTCATTATTTAAGCTAATCTAAATCAGAGAGATGGCGTAATCGGGCATTAACGCAGCAATCAGAAAATATTTCGTTCTTCCTTTGCTAAGGCACCTGCAAACTGAGTGTAAAGATTTCTTTCTATAATTTAGGCCGTTTTGAGTATTCAAATCTTTCATCACTTTAAATATTCATACTAATCTTCTTAATTACAATTTTATAAATGGTATCATGGGATATTTTTTTTTTTTCCAGATATATATATATATATTTCCATATAAGTGTTGGTCTTTGCAGGAGTGCTGTTTATTCGCCGATGCTGACATAATAAAGAAGGGTGAGGAAGTAGGATTAGTTTGCAAACGAAGAAAGAGAGAAGCATGTGAATTACCATCTTCGGTTAAATCAATAATTAAGATGAAGTCAAAGCAAGTTCAATTACCCTCAGATACTAAGACACGGATGGAAAATTGCAATTTAGAGGTGTGAAGAAAAGGAAACGGTAGTTTTCCAACCATGGTTCAATCCATAGACAAGAGTGCAAGAGATCACTATAATTAATCTACATACCAGAATTCAGAAAAATTGGAGATTCACTGCTTCGGCCACATGTCAAAGAGATAAAAAAGGGGGGAAAACGCAGTTGGGGACACTATGGAATGCTATCACTATGGTTTATGCTTATACCAACTACGTTATTTACAAACATGAAAAAATTGGGAAGCAATAATGCTTCTCTTTTTCGCTGAACCAAAGTACTTTAGCCTATCACTTTAATAATACAGGATTGAATGGACAAGAATGATCAAAAAATGACAAATCCTGGAAAAAGAACCAGTAGAAATGCAACCACAAAGGGTTTGATCTTGGATGATTGATTAGGTAGCTGCGGCCTAGAAGTATCGGACTGGTTCATTGTGGCTTCAGGTATTGGGGGGAGACGAGGAGAAACAGCAGGGGAAACAGCAGGAGAGCGTGCAGTATTAACAGCTAATGTGTTTGAGGCCTCGTCATCATAACCTGAGGGAAACATGTCTCATTGGAATAAGAAATAATTCGCAAAATATATATATATACAGACACAAGCGTGTGTGTGTGTGTGTGCACAGAGATTTGTTGCAAAAGATGCAAATATACTCACAGCTAGAATTCTTCCAACCCAGAATCATGTTATCGCGATCGAAGACTATGTGGTAACCAGTCATGAAGTTCTCTGCATGATGATAAAAGTAAGATGAATGTAGCCGGCTGAACTCATCTGACATGCATGTCTGCTATGCAATTGTGCAATAATGCTTTTAGCAATGATTGTTTTCGGTAAAACATTGATGTTTGATTACTTAAAGCAGACAAGCAATTCTAACATGTAAAAAGTGGCAACCACTACGTAACCCTGCAGAAAATTTGTCGTTTCTGGTGCAGCTGTGTTTATTAAAAACAAAATTTCCAAACCGATAAAATGACCTGAATGAAAATTTTCATGACCACATATTTTATTAAGGAATGTTTCAATTGGATACTCACGTCCAATGATATTCACGTCATCATTTTTTACGATGCCAAGGCAAGTTACAGTGCTTACAGTTCCAACTTCCTGGAGACCACAAAAAGAATTAGGAGATTCAGAAGAGGGATGATATATCATATAATTACATATAATGTACCAGGTACCTGTATAATAAACCAATAAAAACTTACTAGAATGGGCGTTTCAAGGGTGAGAACCATTGACATGTCCATTTTAGTAAAAAATTCCTTGTGTGTACACGCAACAGCTGAGCTTGCGTTTGTGCATGGGCCCCACATGTACTAACACAATCTCAGCCATTGCACAGTGCACGCAAGAATTGCTCCATTTTAGTGAGCCTTCCGGAATCATATGACTTGGCAAAAAATGTATGTAAAAAATTTTTGATATCATATACCAGTCAGATCTCATGTCCTTACCTCAATAACAACCACAACAATTGGATCAGAAACATAATAATTGTCTCCCCCTTTCATTGTCAGATTCAAGGAGGGTAATTTAAGACTGGTTTGATTTTGGCTGCAGGTCAAGCAAAAGTCAGCATAGGTTTTAAAAGAAAATTTTGACAGAACGGAAGAGTGTATTTTAAGGTAAACCAACCTTGTGTTATTTTCGTAACAATACTCAAAGGGCATATCAGCTTGAGAATCAAATAAATACCGCTT
Organism: Erythrophleum fordii; assembly: GCA_032878935.1. Lineage (NCBI taxonomy): Eukaryota > Viridiplantae > Streptophyta > Magnoliopsida > Fabales > Fabaceae > Erythrophleum > Erythrophleum fordii. The sequence goes on from JAVQMF010000053.1 coordinate 15,418,294, forward strand.
TCCTTTGACAAAGGAGTTGAACTACAAATTAACAGAAAGTTTAATTACTCAGAAGAAGAAACGCATGATGTGATGTCATCACAAAACACTGAATATAGATTACTTACACTGCTAGTAATGTTCGTATAAGCTGGATCGCTTAGGTATGTAAATGAGGTTCCAGAGTCAAAAATTGCATTGAACTCAAAGTCAACAGCTTTTTCTCCAACAATAATTTGGGTGATGCTGATGTTGTAACTTGGACTGACAAAATTAGTTGCCAGGGAAAATGGGAATAATTAGAGTGAAAATTAGACACAAGATTTTCAAGTTTCTAATATGTCCTTTGCATGTAATGTGAGTGCAACTTCTTCTTAGATAAAAGAGAAAAGAATACCCAAAGTGATTCGCTCAGTTGGTAGGAAGAGATAGTATTTCATCTTGACAATCTAAGTTTGACCTTTAGAGAAGCAATTAAGAATAAAATCTTAAATGCACTAGGTGATGTGAGAAAGTGTCTTTAAAATCTTCCAAGGAGGGGTTTAGCCCTGACAAAATCCAATGACACCCCTGAACTTAATAAACCACTCCCCCCCCCCCCCCCCCAAAGAAAAAAAAAGACAAGAGAGTGACCACTTACTGCAATGCTCTGAGGTTGAATGGTGTTTTTCCTTGGTCCGAGCTGCCATTATCTCCAAACCTTATTCTTCCCACACCATCATCCCCAAAACACATGGAGAAAGAATTTGAAGTGAGCCCTTCTTTGGCTAAGATACTGGGAACCGATATGTTATCTATACCAAGCCCAAACAGACCATTCGGAGCTCCACCAGTCAGGAAAGAACCAGTCTGAACTTGACCACAACTGCAACAGATTGAACCACATGCAGCTTCAAGAAGTGAGAATCAAACAAAAGCCATGAGAATGAAATTCTTTCTTTTTCTTTGTTCAAATCATCTTAAAAAACTGAATTTGCATGACTAGTAACGTGCTAAAGGTGGAGCACACGGCTTACATTGGAAAAAAATCATCAAGCTTTCCATTAAATGATAGTCATGACAACAAAACTAATTTGCCCAAAACATAAAAACATTTTTTGATAAGGTCTTAAGAAGTTATTTACCCAAAATTAATTCGTGCATTGACTTCTTTGGTCTGATCGTCATCCGTAATTAAGTGTAAGACATCCTCCACTAGGATTCCAGTAGATGAAGTATTACTTGTAAGATAGCGAACTTGATACCGACAACTACTGCTTGATGAAGGGCATTGTCTCTGATGCCTACATAAGGTGCTGTTACATAGAACATTCTTGCTTGTCGATGATGCATCAGGATCATAGATGTTAAGATCAAATCTCTGTCAAATGAAATTATTAAAGAAAACAGGGTCACCAAATACTAACTTAACTTCCACAATCTTTTGGTTTAGGGTATGTAGAAAAACCACAGACATGGGCAACAGGGCTTCAATCAACCTGGACTAAGTATCATCATATTTTTGAGTAACTACTGTTGCAAAACAAGCTTCATATATGGCCTTCACTTGGTAAAACATAATAAACAAAGAATTCTATCATTGATAAAACCAGCATGCAGCTTGAGGCTGTCTGAGCAAAGAACATTTTCTCTAATCCATTGCCTAATATCCTTCAGATTAAATATCCAACATACTAATAGTTACCACTTTAAAGATGCATTTAAAAAGTTATATTTAATGCTGACAAGAGTGCTGCAAGAAGCAAAATGGACAACATACTGAGACATGAGATTTCTCAAAGTTGATTACGCCTCTACTTAGAACTTGTACAAACTTGAACCTGGACCACCAACGAAGAAATGTTGCAATGACAGATTTAAGTGTGATTTTGTGAGTTATGAGGAAGATAACAAATGACATGTAACTAATGTAATACGTATGTACAAGGGGAAACAGAGGAAGGCAGCACATGAAAACCTGAAACTAGTGAGACCAGTAACACAAGATGCAACACAAAATTCCTAGTAAATGTGTACCTGTCCAGTTCGTGTCCCCAAGGCATGCACACAAGTGGTATTGGTACAATTGCATGGTAACCAGAACAAGTCACTACCAGTGTCCAATGCGACAAGAAACCATACAGGTGGTGTCCCAACAGAAACATTGGCATAATGCAAACTGAATTCCAGAGCAAAGGCATAAATTATCACTAATGTGAATTTCAGGGTGCAAATGATTTGGAAGAAGTAACATTCTGGAAGAAAAAAAATTCTGTATCTTCTAGTGTTTGGTGCATAAAATAAGTGTAATAATCATCAGAAAATATTTTAAAATTGTTACAATCCCTTTAAGGGGTGGAAAATGACTTCCCTAGAACAAATCAAACACAAGAAAACTATCACAGGATGTATCATTTTCCGTAAAATGTTTACCTGAAAATATTTTAGTGGGGAGCTATTTTCTAGTGGAATTATATTCCGTGAGCAGTTTGTTTTCCATAATGACAAAAGGACCCCTAGAAATCTAGTGGAAGTTTCAAGTGTCCTGGAACAGAATCCATCACAGAAGAAAATTGCTTTGAAAAAACTTTAAAAGAAAAAAGTATGTAGCACAGATAAAAGTGGTAAATAATATAGTTTAAATTATTCTTTTATAGTTTCACGCAATTTTTAATTTGATTTCTATAATTTAAAATCTTGTAATTAAATCCTTATAATTTTAAAAAGTTTAATTTAGTTCCCGCTGTTAATATGTACAATTTTACCAACCAAAAAAAAAGAAAGTTAATAGGAAGTGAGATTAACTGAAGTATATGATATTTGATGCAACCTATGTTAAATAATTTGCCTCAATTGACATAAATCATATATATTCAAAGCGTCAAAATAGTACTTGGTTGAACTCATCAACACTAGATTTAAAATTTGTAGAACTAGAGGGACTCCATTTCTAATGTTTAATCGACGGGGACTAAATTGATAAATGAATGAAACTAAAAGGAGCAAAAGTGTAATTTAACCAAAAATATATGAAGCTCCATCACACAGATATCTTTCCTTTAAAAGACCATAACGCTTTTGGCAAATTCAGTAACTCAAATTAAAATAACAATATTCTGAATTCCAAGCTTTATGCAAAACTTGGATTTCCCAACAAATTTACTATCGATCTACGAAACCAAATGTAGGGATTCTGAAAACTACGAAGAAAATAAAAAAGGAAAGAAATAAAGGAAAATGAAAAAAAAAATCATGAAATGGAATAATTGAGAAGTGGCTGAAGAACTCATACAATCCTAAGGAGCTAAGCCGATAAGTATCGTTGCCACCAGCGAACGTTAGAGCCGTCCGATCCACACTGGCGAGTCCACGACCTCGGACTACGCGGTCTCTATGAGACATAGCAACAAAGTATTCTCGACTTCCCTTCGCAGGTAGCTCGCCAATGCCCAGAATTCCCTGAACCGGATCCGAATACCGATGGTGGATATCGAAGCCGAAAGTACGGAAACCATAACAGCTTTGTGAAGCCAAGTTCAATAGTACAAACAACAGTGGTAATACACCGACAGAACAAGTACGACGATGGTTATTGGAAGTAAAAGGCCAAGCCATGAATGAGTTCAAGGGTTGAAGAAATTTTTAATGCCTCAGCTTAGGTGCTAGAAAGAAATGATGAAGCTTACGGTCGTTGTTAGGACAAGAGTTGCAGACAGAGAAAGAGAGATGGAGGGAGAGCGCGGGAGTGTTTGGTGGAAAGTCTCATATAGTCACAGGCGATAGTCAAAGTCTCCAAGCGTGGTGGAAGTTGAATCATAAAGGCTCACGGTGGGTCCCAGGGTTGAACTTTACAATTTGTACGCGACCGTTGAGGGCAGAGGTAAAGGTTGGCGAAGAAAATCTTTGCAGATGAAAACGATTATTTTAGTGGTGAAGCCGGGGGAGATAGGTACTAGAGATAAATATTAATGCTCTTTTTTAAAAGTAAATGATATTAATTTTTTTAATTATTGAATAAATTATATTTAATATCTTTTTTATTTTAAAAAATAAATTAAAAAATTTTATTAAAATTAAATTAATTTTTTTTCTCTTTTCAAAATATATATAGATATCTCCTAAAAAAATTACAATACATTTTAATATAATTTTAAATTTTATAATTAAAATATCCTCTATTCAAAATAAAATTAATTAAAAAATATGTATTTAAATTTAATGGAAGTTGTTTTGGTCAAAAGTTTTAAATTAGATCAAAGTATAAGATGATTTTTTATTTTAAGGAAAGTCTATATATATTTAAAAAATAAAGATAATATTTGTAGAATTTTAATAAAATTTAAAAAGAAATTTATGTAATTTATTCTATTTTAAAATATCATCCCTTCCTTGAAAAATCTTATATAAATTGTATAAATTTTTATTTTAATTTATTTTTATCAATAAAATCTTTTTGCATAACATTCTTTTGAAAAATAAAATTGCTTAACTATCTTCATTATCATATGAAAAATAAAATTATGACTTTAAGTTACAGCTTAAAAGTAAATAATAAAAGAGCTTCTATAATATATAGTGCCAAATGATATTTTTTCAATAAGAAGGCATAATGTAAGAAGTAGTCGTTACTTTTTTATTATTATTATTTCACCTCTTTGATTTTGGCTTCCACATTTATGCACCACAACTGCATTCCACGGTACGCCTTAGAGGTTCATGAATCTTTTGAAATCTTCTTCCAATTTCTCTTTCCCCAAATAGTACCATGTATTTAATTCTGTCATAACTATTGACATTCTTTCACATTATAAAAAAAAAAAAAATAGACTATTAACATTCATGAATGGAATGGAAATTGCTATTTTTATTTTTTTGTATTTTTAGACAACTTCATAACGATAATTGAATCCCAAAGATCTAATATAGTTTTTAATGTTTTTATTTGGGGTAAAAATAAAAAGTTACAAGACAGATAATTGGTTCTAGTCCCTTTGCACACAATTGGCATTAATACACAAGTAGTAGATGTTGGAATAGGTGTGTCAAAAGCCTAAGTCCCACGTTACTTAGAATAAAAAGAGTCTTAGTATATATATACTAAGATATAATATTGGGCAAGTAAATGGACTGCGAAGCTGCGAAGAGGAGTGGGCTAGCGCGCACAACAATAGGTCAACGCAAGAGTAACGCAGTTGAAAATCTCTGATTTTTCCTCCTGCGCACGAATTAGACACAATACTAGGCATTTTTTAACTACAACTATTTTTGGAAAATACAAAAATATTTTGTATAAATAAGCTTACCGGAAAACCTTGTTTTTAGCACTTTTAAAATTAGGACCATAAATTTTTTAAATTTCTGGACGCTGAGACCTTCAGTTTACCATTTTATTTTTTCATTAACTAGCTTTAATTTCAACATTTAGAAACAGTCTCTGTTATTAATCCCAATGTTCAAAATGAATTTTCATTAAATCGTGATTAAGTCGTCATTAATTATTTTTAATTGCCCAACGTTCTTGTTCTCGTCTTCAGCCTATAAAAGGCAGTGCATGGTGCAGTTCAAGGTGCACTGAGCTCTCGGATATCTTTAGAGCTCTCTCCTCTCTTCCCCCTTCATTCTCTTGAGTTCTTTAGTTCCTGCTGTTCTGTTTCCTTGTTATAAGAAGGGTTTGTTTAATCCTAGGGAATTGCCAACTTGTGGTGGAATAACTCTTAAGGATAGTGTCCTTAGGTACGACTCGGATCGATTTATACTAACAGTTTTGTTTATTATAACCTACAATCTTAAGAGTTATTATGGAGTCACACCGAGTTGGTTTTGATGATCATGTTAACGTTGCTGCTGCAAGTTCCAGTGGAGGGAGTGGTGCTACTACTTCAGTTTTCATTCCAACTGCAATAACTGCTGTGACATTGCCCAAGCCATTCCCAGATATATCCAAGATTGAGGTGTTTGATAGGGAGAATTTTAGAAGGTGGTAAGAGCGGATCTTCTCTATCCTAGACATGCATGGATTTGCAATGGCGCTAACCCAATCTAAACATGCTCCTGATGCTGACCAAAACCAAAGAATTGCTTGAGAATATGCCAATAAAGTCTGTAGATATACAATTATTAGTACTTTATCTAACAATCTGTTCGATGTATACTGTATTTACAAGGAGGGCAACAAAATCTAGGAGTCACTAATCATGAAGTACATCGTTGAGGATGCTGGAAAATAGAAATTCATGATTGGAAATTACTACTGATGGGAGATGTCCGAAAACAAAGACATCAAGCTGCAAATCAACGAATACCATAAGCTGCTGGAAGAACTCCGAGTTGAGAAGATTAACCTTCTAGATGAATTTGTAGCTAGGATCCTGATTGATAAACTATCGGATTCATGGAAAGACTACAAACAGCAACTCAAATACAAGCAAAAGTAACTATCACTGTCAGATCTCATCACTTATAACATCATCGAAGACACCAACCGGAAGGAGATTTGAGCTACAAAAGGCAAGGAAATAGCCTTAAAGGAAAATTTGGTAGAAACAAAGCCGCACAACAAGAGGTATGATTCTTATAAAAAAAACTTATTACAATCCCAATAATTCTAACTCTAAATTCAAAAAGAAAGGTAATTGCTTTGTTTGTGGCAAGTTAGGGCACCATGCTACTCAATATAGAAAAAAAGTTAGAAATAATAATCCTCCCAAGCCAAATGTAAATTTGGTTCAAGGAGATGAGAACAATGATGATGTCATTGTGGCGGTTATTTCTCAAGCTCTCGTTGTCTCCGATGTGATGAAATGGGTGGTAGACTCTGGGGCTACCAAGCACATCTATGCAAATAAGGAAATGTTTACCTCCTATGATCCTATTGAGGAAGGAGAAGATCACATTTATCTTACTGATTCCCAAACTGCAAAAGTTCTTAAGGAAGGAAAAGTGGTTCTTAAACTCACATTCAGAAAGACCTTAGCTCTCAATGATGTTTTATATGTACCTGATGTTAGAGCGAACTTAATTTTTGTAGCTCTATTGGGAAAGGCTGGGGTTAAAGTGTCATTCGAATTTAACAAGATTATGATAACAAAAAATAATGTTTTTATGGGAAAGGGATATTGTAACCAGGGGCTATTTGTACTAAATGTTGCTGAAATGAATGAAAATGCATCCTCTTCTGCTTACTTGCCTGTTTATATGGTTGATTCATTTAATGTGTGGCATGCTAGATTAGGACATGTTAGTAAGTCTTATATTAAGAAAATGCAACAACTTGGTTTAATTTCTGAAATTAAAAATGATTGTTTAAACAAATGTGAAGTATGTGCGGAAGCTAAGATAACTAAAAAAAATCACATTTTTCTACACAAAAGAGAAACTGAATTACTTTCTTTAATACACATTGATTTTGGTGATTTAAAACAAACAATAACTAGAGGTGGTAAAAAATATTATATTACTTTTATTGATGATTTTTCAAGGTATACTACAGTATATTTATTGAGAAATAAAATGAAGCATTTGAAAATTTTCTTTTATATAAAGCAGAGGTAGAAAATCAACTAAATAAAAAAATTAAAAGAGTAAAGTCGGATAGAGGAGAAGAATATGTTTTGTTAAATGATTTTCTTGAAAAAGAAGGAATTATCCATGAATTAACTTCTCCATATTCACCTGATTCTAATGGTGTTGCAGAAAGGAAAAATAGAACTTTAAAAGAAATGATAAATATTATGGTTGTAAGTTCTCCTGCATCAGATAATTTATGGGATGAAACTTTGTTGTCTGCTTATTTTTTGCAAAATAGAATACCCTATAAGAAAATAAATAAGACACCTTATGAACTATGGAAAGGTTATGTACCTAACCTAAAATATTTAAAAGTGTAGGGGTGTCTTGCTAAAGTAATGTTGCCTGATCCTAAGAAAAGAAAAATTAAGTCTAAAACTTTTGATTACATGTTTATTGGGTATGCTGAATATAATGCAGCTTATAGATTTTTAGTTTTGAAAAGTGATATTTTGGATCATAACACTATTATTGAAACTAAATATAAAAAATTTTTTGAACATATCTTTCCTTTGAAAATTGAACATAATCCTAGGAATTTGGAAATGTCTACTAATTCTCTTGAACAAAATACACATGAAGATTTGGCTGAAAATTTAAGGAGTAAGAGTTAAAGGAAAGAATCTTTTTTTGAAGATGATTTTTATATTTATATAGTACAAGATGATCCTTTAAATTTTTATGAAACTATTTCTTCTTCGGATGCTCATCTTTGGAAAGAAGCCATTAAGGTTGAAATTGATTCTCTTAGTCAAAATAAAACTTGGGTTTTAGTAAACTTGCCTCCAGGAGTTAAACCCATTGGTTGTAAATGGGTTTTTAGGAAGCAACTTAATCCTGATGGGTCCATTGATAAATATAAAGCTAGGTTAATAGCTAAAAATTTTACTCAAAAACAAAATATTGATTATTTTGATATGTTTTCTCTAGTTACAAGAATTTTTTTTATAAAAATTCTGATTACTTTAGTTTCAATACATAAGCTTTATATTCATTAAATGGATGTTAAAACTACTTTTTTAAATGGTGTCTTAGAAGAAGAAATTTATATGGTACAACCTGAAAGATGTGTCGCTCCTGGATAAGAGAATAAAATGTGTAAACTTGTTAAATCTTTATATGGATTAAAACAAGCACCTAAACAATGGCATGAAAAATTAGATCAAGTTTTGACAAGTGATGGCTTTGCAATTGTTGAAGTAGAAAGATGTGTTTATACAAAACTTATAAATAATGATTGTATGATTATTTTCTTATATGTGAATGACATACTTATTTTTGGTACTAGCATGAATGTTGTAATTGAAACTAAAAGCTTTCTTGCATCTAAATTTGATATGAAAGATATGGGTGAAGAATGAGTGATTTTGGGTGGTAAAATTATAAGGAGTGAAAATGGTATCTTACTCTCTCAAGAATATTATGTGGAGAAAATTCTTAAAAAGTTTGGACATTTTGATGATTCTCCTTCAAGCACTCCTTATAATTCTAGCATACAATTATCAAAACATAACGTTGATTCAGTAGCTCAATCTAAATATGTGCAGATTATTGAAAGTCTGTTGCATCTGATGAATTTTACCAAGCCTGATATAGCAATGTTGTATGTAAATTGAGCAGATATACCCACTATCCAAGTAGTGAGCATTGGATGGCTTTAGTTAGATTGATAAGATATTTGAGAGGTACCATGAACTATGGTATATTTTATAGTGGATTCCCGCTGTACTAGAAGGATACAATGATACTAATTGGATCTCAGATTTAGATAAAATTAAATCCACTAGTGGCTATGTATTCACTCTTGGTGGTAGTGCAGTATCTTGGAAATCGGCCAAACAAAGTATTATTACAAAATTCTCGTGGGATTCAGAGTTTATTGTTATGGAATTGCTGGTACTGAGGGTAAGTGGTTGAAAAACTTCTTTGCAAATATTCCATTAGGAGAAAAACCAACACCATCAGTGTCTTTGCATTGCAACAGCCAATCTGTGATAGTTATAGCTAAAAATAAGAACTTTGAAAGTAAACACATTCTGTTGAAACATAATATTATAAGATAGCTACTAAAAGATGGAGTGATCTCAATTAAATTTGTAAGGTCAGAAGTAAATTTGGCAGATCCATTGACTAAACCCCTAGGGAAGAAATAAATTGATAACACATCGAGGGGAATGGGACTTAAGCCAATATGAAATTAACAATGCTGGTAACCCAACCTCTATGATTGGAGATCCCATGAAAAAGGTTCATATGGGTAAGAACAAGTCATATGTTAATTCTGCTAGCACTAAAATTGTTGTCCCTTCCTATAGTTTGAGAAAGTGCTAGAATGTATTGTTGGAGAGGCTAAGCAAAACCCTTAATGACTTCATATTCCTCATGGATGGTGTATTTATTGCAGATGCACATGATGAAATCACCTAAATGAATGTGAAGTGAGGCAGCTTCTATGAGACTATGGCAAAGTCTTTAGAACATTCATTGAACACCAGGGGTGCGCACAACTGTTTAAAGTGCAAAATCATCGTTAACAGCAAAAACTGTAAGGGTATACTCTAACTAATAAAGCCTCTAGTACACAACAAGGATTTGTTGGTTCATAGAAATGTACGTTTCACTAACATTTCTGTGTACTAAATGTTATTAGTCTAAGTCTGGTTCATAGTCCAAAAGACAGTAGATTCAAAATGGTTATACTCATGCATGTAACTCAGATGATCATGTCCTTTTGACACATGTGGGGGATTGTTGGAATAAGTGTGTCAAAAGCCTAAGTCCCACATTGCTTAGAATAAAGAGAGTCTTTATAAAGAGAGTCTTATTGTATGTATACTAAGATGTGATATTGGGCAAGTAAATAGGCTAAGAAGAGGAGTGGGGTCGTGCGTACAATAATAGGCCAACGTAGGGGTAATGCAGTTGAAAATCTCTGATTTTTCCCCTGTGCACGAATTAGACATAATACTGGGTATTTTTTAACTACAACTATTTTTGGAAAATACAAAAATATTTTGTATAAATAGGCTTATCGAAAAAACCTTGTTTTCAGCAGTTTTGAAATTAGAACCATAAATTTTTTAAATTCTTGGATGTTGAGGCCTTTAATGTATCGTTTTATTTATTCATTAACTGGCTTTAATTCCAACATTCAGAAATGGTCTTTGTTATTAATCCCAACGTTCAAAATGGATTCTCATTAAATCGTGATTAAGCCACCATGAATTATTTTTAATTGCCCAACGTTCGTGTTCATGTCTTTGGCCTATAAAAGGCAGTGCATGGTGTGGTTCAAGGTGCATTAAGGTCTCGGACAACTTCGGAGCTCTCTCCTCTCTTCCCCCTTCATTTTCCTAAGTTCTTTAGTTCCTGCTATTCTGTTTCCCTATTATAAGAAGGGTCCGTTTAATCCTAAGGAGTTGCCAACTTGTGGTAGAATAACTCTTAAGGACAGTGTTCTCGAGCACGGCTTAAATCGATTTATACTGACAGTTTTGTTTGTTGTAACCTACAGTAGATACGATAATTATTTGATTATTTAGGGGTTCTATACTTTCCTACATAAATTTCTGTTGTCTTTTCTAATTCACAGTAATTTTTTAGAATTATACTATATATATCTAACTCACTTTGTTCCTAACATGTAGTTCTGTTTGCCTTATTTGCAAGAGCTTGGCACAGATGTCAACGTATATACCTTGGTGTTTGGAGACTCAATCTTGAGTTATGCAGTAAGTCTTCATTACTACTATGCTAGTTTTATCTTTTATTCAATACAATTTTGTGTTGATATGGATGGTGCTAACTGGCTAATCTTTTTAACCCTGTTGTTTGTTCTTTTCTTCCCTGCCTACTCACTCTCTGTGCTATGACTAGATGGCAATTTCCTTGTATGGGTATTAGAAATTCTACATCTTATTATGCTTATTCACAGTAAGCCAAGTACCAATACAAGTTCATCTCTAACTTAAGAAACTATCATGCAGGACAATGTCATTGGTCAAAACTCACCCTTCTGGACAAAATTTATTCATGGTGGTTGTGAGATTTTTGGAGACTTTTGTTGAGTCAATGTCTATAGTTTGCAACTTTTAATTTCATGCATCTTGCATACTAGAACCCCAAAAGCTTAGGTAAATTTTATCATGAAATTATTGGTAAGGCGAGATAGGTTTTATTACTGAGGTATCATTCTTTTTGTTGTTGGTTGTTATTGTTATTATTGTTGTTGTTATAGTTTGTTCTTATTTTTCTAAGAGAATAGAGTTTAATTAGAATCTGAAACCATGTTCTATTGCTCTGTTTGTGGTAAGCATGAATGTTATGCTTGCAAGTGGTAATTTAGGTTGCCTTAAAAGCTTATATGTGTTCTCGCGTAGAAAATTATGTATATGATATTTTCAAATGATGTTATTAATGAATTATTATGGATGTGGTCTTCTTCTTTAAAAAATTCCATTTTACAGGAAGGACATCCAATTTCAATTTTTTATATCTGATGTGTCTCTTATATACCACAATCCCAATAGCTTTAACTAAATTTTATCATGGAATTATTTGTAAGGCAAGATAAGTATTTTTTTTTTTACAATAGTATCATTCTTTTTGTTGTTGTTATTATTATTATTATTCTTATATTTTGTTTTTATTTTTCTGAAGCCATGCTCTATTGCTCTAATTGAGGTGTGCAAGGGTGAAGAGGAATCCTAATATGAACTTATGCAGTTGGATTTTCTATCGACAATGTTATCTTTTAAGTCCATGGTTACATCAATAATCTACACAATGAAGACGGTAGTTCAATTTTGTTTGCTTTCATCTAATTTTTTTGGCCTTATTGTTTACCTTTGTAGTTTATGAGTTTCATTATATTGTGATGGGAGCATCTGAGACATTTTTTAGACAAATTAAGAGGCAAGGAGTGGAATTAACCAAAGAAGAGCTATAGTGGAGAACCAGAAAAATTATCTAGGTCAACCTTTTTGACAAGTCTAACTCTATCAGTAACTTTAAATCAATGCAATGTTGAAGAAGATGAAGAATCTAGTTTATCTACTTGACATAACACTTCTCTCAACTAAGAAAAGATGCACGTCCTTTATCACCAATTTCCTCTTCATCATCCCTTGCTTCCATATATGTTCACTTTGCTTGGTGATTTTGTAGAGGTAAAAATGGTTTCTTCATTATTTGATGGGTTGATACTAATAACAAATGGATTCTTTATTGTGTAGCTTCATGTCACATAACACGACAACTACATAAACCTTTTTTAAAAAAAATGGACATCCCCTCTATTTTTTTTTTGGAAGGGTGAGAACATGCAACTCTAAAAGGAGTACCTGAGAATCCAAATGCAATACTAACAACAATAAGTTTTTTTCTCACTAGATGAGGTCAGCCATATAGATCAAATGACATTATAAAGTTTTATCATAAATTATGTCTTTGGATAAATTATTTAAATCTAAATCTTTTTTAATAATTTCATTTATAATTTTTCATAGTCTTTCTCTACCTTTAATTATTGGGCTACTCGTCATCTAATCTACCCTTTTTATTAGGGCTTCTATAGGTTTTCTCTACATATGTTCAAACTATCTAAGATATGATACTACCGTCTTTTTCACAATAGGTATGACCTCAACTTTCTCTGTAAGGTATTCATTTTTAATTCTATCTTGTTTAGTATTTCCACTCATTCAACACAACATTCTCATCTCTACAATATTAAACTTAATCTCCTACTAACTTTTTATTGCCCAACACTCAGTTCCATATAATATTGTCAGTTTTATAGCTGTGCAGTAAAATTTACCCTTAAGTTTGAATGGTACTCTTCTATTTGTAATAACACTCGAAGTATTCTTCTATTTCATCTACCCTACTTGAATCTTATGGTTTGCATCTTCCTTTATTTCTCTGTCCTATTGTATAATGGACCTAAAATACTTAAACTGAGTAACTTATAGTATTGTGTGTTCTCTGATTTTTACTTCTATGCTAGGATTAGTGCATCTCTTGCTAAACTTACATTCCATATATTCTGTTTTACTTGTACTTAAATGAAATTTATATGTTTCTAAAACTAATCTTCACATCTCTAACTTCTCATTTATTTCCTCTCTCGACTCCTCAATTAGGACTATATTATCTGCAAAGAGCATGCACTATAACACTGGTTTTTGGATATGTTCAATAAACATATCTAAGACTAAAATAAAAAGATATAGGCTCAAAGTTGACTCTTGATGTAAGCTAATAGTTATCGAAAAATATTTGGTGAGGCTACTTTGTGTTCTCACAGTAGTTGTAACCCCATCATATATATCTTAAATTACTCAAATATAAGAAATATGAACTCCTTTTTTCTCCAAAGTCTTTCACAAAATATCTATTGGCACCCTATCATATGTCTTTTTTAAATCAATGAATACCATATGTAAGTCTGTTTTATTTGCTTGATATTTTTTTATCAATTTTTGCAATAAGTATATCGCTTCCATGGTCGACATATTAGGCATAAAACCAAATTGATTTCTATAACTTGAGTCTCTTACTTTAATCTCCACTCAATAACCCGTTCTTATAAATTCATAGTGTGGCTCATGCATTTAATTCTTCAATAATTTGTACAGTTTTGTATGCCTTCCTTATTTTTATAAATAGAAATTAAATTATTTCTCCTCCACTTGTCTAACATTCTCTTGGATCTCATAATCTTATTAAATAATTTTATGAGCTAGCTTATACCTTTGACTCCTAAGCCCTTCCATACTTTAATAAGTATATGATCTAGTTGTACTGTTTTGCCATTCTCTATCTTCTTTAAAGTTTCTTTTACCTCTGATTCTTGAATCCTATGATAAAAAATATAATTTTGGAAGAATTACATTAGAAGACCTGAAGTTAATAGTATTTATTGTAAAGAATCTGTTACCACTAGATTTAACTTGTTTTACTTAAAGTCAGTGGTAATTCTACCTAAAACAGTAATAATAAGTCATTCAGGGTAAATATTACATCTTTCGGTCCCTACATGTAATTTTTCCTATAATTTTGATCCTTCTCTATGGTATCCAGCCTATTTGAGTGCTATAAGATCTTGCATCTTTCATTAAATAGTCTATGAAAATAGCACTTTCACCTTTTCTTAATATCTTATTCCGTGGTTAGGATTCTCCCTTCTTTATCCGTAATGCATTTCACTTGATCCATGTCTTTTGTCTTTTTTTCTCTACTTTTAGCAAACTTATAAATATTTCTTTCTCTATCTTTAGTATTTAATGATTGATATAATCCATCAAATGCCTTAATCCTCACTTTGCTCACTACCTTCTTAGTGTCTTTCTTAGCTACTTTATATTTTTTTTCTAATTTTCTTTACTTTTACACAAAGACCACGTTTTATAACATTCCTTTTTAACTTTAACTTTATCTTGTATACTTGTATTCCACCACCAAGATTATTTATTCCCAGATCCAAAACCTTTTGATTCTTTGAGTATCTTTTTTACAACCTTCCTAATTTCTTTAACTATCTTATCCTACATATCATTAGCACTTCATTGTGCCTCCCATGATCTTTCTTTCAAAATCCTTTTTTGCTAACTCTTTTCTTTATTACCTTTCAATTGCCACCCCTTTATTCTTGACACTCTTTCTTGGCCTTTGCTCTTTATTTTTCTCTTAATTCAAACATCCATCACTAAAACCCTATGTTGTGTAGTCAAACTCTCTCTAGGTATAACTTTGCAATCTATGTAAAGTTTTTTATCTACTTTCCTCATTAAAAAGAAATTAATTTAAGAGCATGTTCTCCTGCTTTTGTATGTGATAAAATGCTCTTCACATTTCTTAAAATAGGTGTTAACTATAGTAAAATCAAATGTTAATGAAAAGTCTTAAATAGTTTTACCTTCTACATTTACTTCTCCTAAATCATATCCCTCATGTGAACCTTCGTAACTTGTAGATGCACTCCCCACATGACTATTAAGATTCCCTCCTATGAGAATCATTTCCCCTGAAGGTATTCTCTAAACTAAACCTCCTAACTCCTCCTAAAATTTTATCTTATAATACTCTTCTAACTCTATCTACAGTGCATAAGTACTAATAATATTAAAAGTTTCCCTTTCTATTATAAATTTTAATACTATAATTCTGTCTCTTAATTTTTTTACATCTACCATAATAATTTTTCAATACTTATCTACAATTATACCTATCTCATTTCTAGATTTAATCTTACCAGTGTACCAAAACTTGAAATCTAAGGCATCTAATTCTTCGCTTTTTCTCCTACCTATCTAGTTTCTTGTAAGTACATAAAATTAATCTTCCTCTTAATCATGGTATCTACTATTTTCATTGATTTACCTATAAGTGTACCTATATTTCAAGTTCCAAAACAAATCCTACTTTCGTGAATTAACTTCTTTACTCATATTCATTCACAAAAATATAGGATTCCTTGCTTATTTTTTACTACACCCATGCACCGATGTAGTAGCCCTTGCTTATTTGACATTGTACTCAAGCTGTATAGTGTGTTGCTTTTAGGCAACAACTTAGCATTAACTTTACTAAATGGTTGATCCATGTCATAAATACTTGACAAAATTTTACATCGGCTATCAACTACTTAACATAATCCTCCTCTTTTTTCTAGGCTTAGGACCAATTATGAAAATAATTTACATTAAAGTATAGCATAGGCAAAGTTAATCCAAATGCAATACTTAACAATGGATGAAATTCAATTATAACATTATAGACTTCTTGAACTTGAATAATTTAGATATGATTTAAAAAAACAAAGTTAGCCATGGCAGCCAAACTATTGCCTTTGAAAAAAAGTACTTTATAAAAGGGAGTAAACTAAATTAATGTCTATTGAGTCAAAGAATGATACTCAACTTCATTTTTTATTGATGATAGTTCATTTGAAGTATTGGAATTTGCTTTTATGCAATGCTATTTCATATGATGCTTGTGCATCACATTGGTAGTTGACCATTAAAAATATTTACTAGTTTCAAAAATAGTTGCATGCATTTAATGTGCTTTATGTATATGAGGTATACTCTAAAACATCTTAAATAATCTATTTTTAAGTAATAAGCTACTCCCTTCGGTCTTATATATAAGAAACAAATAACTAATTTATGAGTATTAAGAAAGTTAGTTAAAAACAATTAATCTTTTTAATTTTGTCTCAAATAAAAATTATTTTCCAAAAATACTCTTATTTAATATATGTACTTTCTCCTTAAAATTAATAACCACCACTACTCATAATTTAAATAACTTATTTAATGAAGGGTAATTAATCTTCTTAATTTTGTCTCAAATAAAAATTATTTTCCAAAAATACCCCTATTGAATATGTGTACTTTCTCCTTTAAATTAATAACCACCACTACTCATGATTTGAATGACTTATTTAATGAAAGGCATAATTGGAATACTGTAATTAATATACCAAACATAGATAGTTTGTTTCTTATATATAAGATCGAATCTAAGTCTTAGAAAAGTCTCTTATATATGAGACCGAAGGAAGTATTTTATACAATATGAAAAAAAAAGTAGTATTTTCTAATTTTTGACTAAAAAAATTATAAAATGAATTTATAAAAAGATGGTGAGCAATATAATCATTATATGTGACAAACATCATCTTAAAATTATCGTCTGTGATCAATATCTTCATTTTATTTTATATTTTTAATTAATGGTATAAATAAAATTTTCATATGTAATAATATGTCTAAACAAATTATTTTTTTTTTATAAAATCAATAAGTTCTATTGACTTTTTGAAATTTTTTTGACATCTCAATTTATACAGTTAATCAAAATTTATATTTTATTAACAACTCAAGTTTTATTTATTTACTAGAAAAAAAATTTGACCTCTAAGTAGTTCACATGTGAAAATAAGTATTTAAATTATAAATCTTTTAAAACATTTGAAATTAAAAATATATCTATTATTTAACATGTCAATTCTTAAAACTAATAATAGTTGAGTATCCAGTGCATGGACAGGTGCAACTACTATATTCTTGAAAGTAAATATTATTTAATTATGATTATTTGATACATCTTTTAACATGAATTAATAGTAAAATAAATCATCACAAGAAAATAGGTATACTATATAATATTTTAGTTTAAATCAATTCTTAAAATTTATTTACCATAAACATATTAATGATGTATTTATTTTTTATACAACTATTTTATAAGATGTTTGCACGTTAAGTCTGAACTTGAAGAATGACGTGGCATTAATATAAATACTATATATAGATATTGTACTTATAGGTAGTTATGCATCAACATAAAAATAGGAATCGAGATATAGAGCAATTTGTTGTGATATATCTACTGCGATATACGTGTACGTGAATGACGCTAGTACCAACTACTAATCTGTATATATATCATACGAGAATGAATGAAAGGACATCTTTCTCTCACTATTTCCTTTATGGTATTAGAGCATTCACGATTCTAAACCTGAGAATACGTAAGATTATGATAAACAATGGCAGAGAAAACCACGTTCGAGTCATCAGCGACAGATGTTAGCTCCCCATTTTTCCTACATGCGTTTGACAATCTAGGTTAGATGTATGTGAGTGAATTACTAAATGAAACGAACTACGTAGAGTGGTTGATTGACATGACAAATGCCCTTCTTGCAAAGAATAAGATGGGTTTTGTGGACGAGACGATCAAGAAACCAAATGTGAACTCAGCAAACTTGTCTTACTGGATACGTTGTGATGCCATGGTCAAAGGGTGGCTCAAAAGTGTGATGGATAAGCAAGTGTAGACGAGCATGCGCTATGCAAAGATAGCCAGAGAAATCTAGGCTGATCTGGAAGAACAATTCAGGAAAGGCAGTGCGCCAAGACTTTTTGAGTTAAGGCATGACATAGCCAACCTAAAACAAGAAAAGCAAATAGTGCCAGTGTATTACACCAAGATGAGGGCGCTCTGGGATGAAATAGAATCCATTGCACCCTTGCCAAGGTGTAAATGTAACACTCCAAAATTAATTAAGGTGTTAATTATGGATTAAGATTAATTAAGGATAATTAATAGAGCATAATTGGGCAAGTTAGTGAATAGGTATTCTAGAGAGATAAATTGTTAATATGGGTTAAGAATTTATTTAGGATAGAGATTTACATCTAGGCCCAAATTAATTAAATCATGATAAGAGGCTAATGGAGGCCCAATGAACTAAAGACAGATCCAAACTAATTTAATGAGATAGAGGCCCAAGATTTATCTTGTATAGGCTCAATTAAGTGGCCCAATTACCTTTGTGCAGACCCAAGTCCTTGAGCCCTTCAAGTTTGGCCCAAAACCCATTAAACTTCAGCAACCCAATGTATTAAACTGACCCAAAAGAATTCTGTAGCCCAACAAGTGAAAACTGGCCCAATAAGCTAAAGTCTGAAGCCCATTTGAACTTGGACCTTGGAGCAACCCATAACCCATTTTTGACCCAACTTAAACCCATCTAAAACCCTAATACTTCAGCCACTTATCCCATTTGCTGAAACTCAAAAGTGAAATTCGGAGGTGGAGAAGGAGGCTAGGGTTTGGGGCAAAAATTCTGTATTTTCACACACTTAGAGCAAGATTTGGCCAAGGTAATAGTTATACAACTTAATCTCCTCATCTTTCTCTTTAATTTGGTCTGATTAGTTTTTTATTTGGAGGATTTTCACCTTACCCAAAATCTGAAATGTGGTTATTTGGGGTTTTCTTGATGAAATTTGTAGGTTGAGGCTAGGGCTAACATTAGGTGAGTTTAAACCCCTCATTTTGATGCTTTCTTTGATGGTTTGAGACCCCCATAGCTCATTTATATTATGGGTATTAATTTGGTACGAATTTGCTTAGGATTTTGGGTGAAACATTGAGAATTCTGGTGGGAGATACTTGAATCCGAATTTGGGAATTTTGGTGGCTGTTGCAGTTGTCTGCAAGTGAGGTAACCGGGGTTTACATTAATTCCATGCATGTATCTATTTTAATTTCATATTTGCTATATATGAATGATTTGAAATGTTGAATGAATTGGTTGGCTATCTGTCGTATTATGATTGGACCTTGTGAGTCCATAGTGAAGCTGTGGTACGGCTGCCACCCATGTATGTGCCACGATCGGGCATCGGGTTATGATCAAACCCCAGATGCACTGAGCCCTGGTTGTGCTCAATGGGGAGTAGGTGCCGTGGACGGGCCTTTCCCAGTGTTAATGGCCTTTAACATGTTAAATATATTATTGCTAGTATGGGACAGTAATCATGATAGCCTAATTGTTTCATTTGCTGAGATGACTGATATGATTTCGAATGTTGAATTTGATTCATGCATGTATGTTAATTAAACTGGATTATATAATGGAATTACCTTGGTTACTGAGATGTGTATGTCACCCCGTTTTATGGGATTAATATTTCAGGTGAAGGTTCCTCGGGTAAGGATAAGGGTAAGCAAGTGGATGAACATCCATGAGCTGAGGCCCGGTGTGGGGGAGCTACACTTGGTCTGAGTGGAATAGGATATATGCTAATTTTTGTTAAGACTTGTATAGCATCATCATGTATCTGTATTGCCAAGTGTAGTAGTCTATATTTTGATAATGTAATGTGTATTTATGAAGGAGTAGGCCTTACTTTAAATTAGAGATTGATGTATAGATTTATGTTATCTGAATGAGCCTTGTGGAATTCATGTTATTGTTGTATTACAAATTGCTGATCAATGGACTTGCTGACATAGGGTAATTAGAAAAAAGAAAATGATCCATGAACCTTGATTTAGAGAGGATAGATTTAACTGGTTAAATTAGACTAATGAAGGACATTTGAGCCCCATAATGAAGTTAGAAGAGCCCTAGGGTGTTACTGGAAAGAGAGTGGAGAGTAAGAGGCAAGAAATTCGGAGTTATAGGGTCAGGAGGAATTTAGCCGCAACTAAATTTTAGTTGGCCGCGGCCAATAGAGGCGGAGTTGCCCAGGGAGAGTTCCAGAAGGGAATTCGCCGTGGCGAAATGTTAATTGGCCGCGGTGAAATTTGGGAGGTCAAACTGGGAGTCATCCAGAGGGGAATTCGCTGCGGCGAATTAGGGAATTGGCCACGGCGAACTTTTGAGAAAATGTCCCCGGCATTCCAGAGAGGAATTGGCCGCGGCGGAAGGTGGAATTGGCCGCGGTCAATATCGAGAGGCGAGCGAGGAAGCTCCAGGAGGCTTCTTCGCCACGATGCCCTGTAAGTTGGCCGCGGCGAAGGTCCAACTCGCCGCGGCTAGTGACAAAGAGAGGAGTAAAGACAGAAAGGAATTGGCCGCGGTGAATAGTAATTTGGCCGCGGCTAACCCGCTAAAACACTTATATTACCTGGAAAACCCTGATTTTCCATATGTTAACCGTAAGAGATGATCTAGATCATTAGGATGAGTTTTAATTGATGAGCAATGGAATCTAAGGCTTATAAATGGATGTTTAATTCCCTTATGAACATAAGTGTATGTAATTGTATGATTGATGATTCTAACCACATTAAGGTTTAAATTTTTCCATATTTTCATATCCTATAGTGATTAATCACGTGTTTAACCTTAATTATGATGAATAGAAATTAGGGTCGTCACAGTAAATGCAGAGGCTGTAACTGTAGCATCCAGAAAAAACTTTCAGAGATGAAAGACAAAGAATGTCTATATGAATTCTTGATGGGTCTCGATGAGGAGTTTGGGCCAATCAAGACACATGTACTTAGCATGACACCATTGATGAGTTTAGGAACAGTCTACCACCTTGTTGCTGAAGACGAGAAACAAAGGCAAGTGTTTGGAGCAACAAGGCCCACGACAGATGCAATGGCCTTCCAAGTGCAAGGTGGACAAAAAAGAGAGAAGGTCAAGTATACCCACTGTCAAAAGATTGGGTACACCGAAGATCGTTGCTATGAGATCATCGGGTACCCACCCGATTGGAAGAAGGGCACACGTAAAGAAAGGACAGTAATGTGGAATGAAAGGAAATCCATTCCCAAGGCAGCTTAAGTAGGTTCAAGTGAGAGTTTAGTGCCGAGTCTCACTATGAGCCAGTATGAGTATCTCATAATGCTGGGAAACTTGAATCAGCAGTAAGAATCGAGCCTCATTTCAAATCAACCAACAATGAACATGGCTGGTAAGTTTACATTCAATAAACCTTGGGTAATAGACTTAGGAGCCACTGATCATATATGCTGTGACCAAGATGCTTTGTTTAACGAAAGAAATTATAATTACTTGCCTGCTAAAATACCAAATGGATAGGATATACCTGTGAAAGGACTTGGGGAAATAAGGTTTCCTAATGGGATACTAATAAAAGAGGTTTTAAGGATACCTTATTTTAAGTGTAATCTCATATCGGTTAGGAAACTAGTACAGGAGATTGATTGTCTTGTGATATTGGGTAAGGACTTTTGTGTGATCCAGGACCCAAGAACGATGAAAGTGATTGGGACAAGGACATTTTATGATGGCTTGTATCTGTTAGAACCCACAAAGGAAGGAATAAAGAAAATTATGGCTGTACAAAGCCATGAAGATCCTAAAGTGTGGCATTGGAGGCTTGGACATGCTCCAACAGAGAAGATGAAGCGAATAAACTCATGTTTGAATAAATTTTCTAAACCTTGTGACTCATGTAATAAAGCTAAACTAATGAGACTTCCATTCTCTGATAGTTCAATAAAAAGCTTGGCATGTTTTGACTTGATCCATTATGATGTTTGGGGACAGTATAGAGTACCTTCATTAACAGTGATGAGAGACCTTCTAGGAACCTTGTCTTAGGAACCTTCAACAAGATGATGCTTTGCCCGGGACCGGCTAGAAAACAAGAATGTTGATCAAAGGAAAGACCCTAAGAGAACTTGTCTCTTAGAACCCTAGCCTCAAGACGCCACAAAGGAAGACCAATCCTTTGATAAGTCACGTGAACTCTCAGAGAACACAAAGAAGCAAAAGCCTCACAGATAATTGAATAATACTCAAATTTATTCATTCATTCATGATCTTTACTAATGGAGAAAGAAATCAAAACTTGCTTATTAACCTTAAATTTAGCACTACCCTTCAACAAGGTATAGGGCCTAGGATGCTTTATAGTAGGCAAGTTTAATTTCTCAACAAGTAAGGTATTAGCAACATTTACATAGCTACTATTATCAATAGCCATGCTGCAAACTTTTTCTTTGATAAGGCATCTAGTATGGAAATCAAAGGATGCCTTTTCTTTATCTTATCCTATAGAGTTGGTATTGGATTGGAATGCATCCAATCTTGCACAAGATTACTTGAATCACTCTTTGTTAGCCTCTTCAAGGAATTTGAACTCATTGGACATCTTATCACCTGAAAAGTTAGTCAAAGAAAGAAAGACGAATAGGACCTCGCGCACTCTTCTCACGTGTTTACACTCAAAAGATGATAAGTTCACTCGTGTTTAACTCTCTTTTTGGCTTTTTCTTTAATGTTAATTGCACTCTTGCCTTTTACCACTCAATAATTTCTTTCTTACAAGTGTTCTAAGCAAGTCACAAGCAAATCAAATGAAAAGATCAGACTAGTGGCAATCAAAAAAACTAGAATCCTAAAATGTAAATTCCTAAAGAATCAAACAAAGGAGAAAAAAAGGTGTGTAACTAAAAGGAAAAAAAAAAAGGAGGAAGGGGAGGCCTAGAAGGAAGGAGAAGGAAAGAAAAAAAAAATCTAAAAATAAGAAACTTTAAGAATAGGAAGCTACTTGCAATTCAAGTTTCTAACAATTAGGAAAGAATATTCTTTCTTGAATGCAAATAGGAAAGTAGATAATTTGGTAGCTATTTAATGCAATCAAATTAAGAAACAAATTCCAATTAGGAAATTAACTCCAATTAGGAAATTGACTCCAATTAGGAAACTAACTCCAATTATGAAATTAACTCCAAACTTACTTTCAACTTTGAATTGGCACAACTTGTAATTTTGAATTCTGCAATCTGAAAATTTTTTTTTTCACTTTTTTTTCACCCTTTTTTTTCAATTTTTTTTGAATTTTTTTTGAATTTTTTTTGGAGTATCACCAATAATGAGAGACCCTCTAGGAACCTTATTCTAGGAACCTTCAACAAGATGACACTTTGCCCGAGACCGGCTAGAAAACAAGAATGTTGGTCAAAGAAAAGACCCTAAGAGAACTTGTCTCTTAGAACCCTAGCCTTAAGACGCCACAAAGGAAGACCAATCCTTTGATAAGTCACGTGAACTCTCAGAGAACACAAAGAAGCAAAAGCCTCACAGATAATTGAATAATACTCAAATTCATTCATTCATTCATGATCTTAAAATAGAGTACAATAGGAAGCCTTTTATAGACAAAATTTCTAAAGTCCTAATGAAAGTAAAACTCTAAAATTTGATTAGAAATATTTTAAATAATGCCTAAAATTAAGGAATTAGATTAGGATACTAATTTTAACTTGATCTCCAAGATAAGCTCTTTGACCAAGTTCAAAGAAATAATAAAATAATAAAAAACGAAATTTCAAAAAGAATCCTAGTCAAAACTAATCAGCTTCTTTAAGTTGTCACATGAGATGCTCATACTTCATTAAAAATCACATGGTTGTCACATGATTCTTAATCTCTTGCAATTGGACTCCAATTAGGCCTTAACACTCCTCTTGTATGTGTATAACTACATTGGGCCTTCAACATGTTGGATATTGACTTTAGTTGCTCCATGGCCCTTCTTAGAATATTGGGCTTCCACTTGGACTTCCACTTTTGCATCTTTAAGGAAATCTCATGTCCAAAGTCCAATTCAATATGTTTTGAATTGATTAAATATGGATCTTGGGCTCTAAACTTGGGCTGACATCCAACATAGATATTATCTTGAACTCTTTGAAATTTTTGGACATAGTGCACAATTTAGGCCTCTTGAGCATAGGCCATCCCTTTATGAGCAATTTGGACCTGAATCATGCTCTTTTGAATGATTTGGGATTCTTGATAGATGAGGGCTTCTCGAACTTGTAGTGTTCCAATAGACATGCCTACTGATATTGTATCATAAAAATCGAAAAAAAAAATCGAAAAAAAAGGGTGAAAAAAAAAGTGAAAAAAAAAAATTTCACATTGCAGAATTCAAAATTGCAAGTTGTACCAATTCAAAGTTGAAAGCAAGTTTGGAGTTAATTTCCTAATTGGAGTCAATTTCCTAATTGGAGTCAATTTCTTAATTGGAATTTGTTTCTTAATTTGATTGCATTAAGTAGCTACCAAATTATCTACTTTCCTATTTGCATTCAAGAAAGAATATTCTTTCCTAATTGTTAGAAACTTGAATTGCAAGTAGTTTCCTATTCTTAAAGTTTCTTATTTTTAGATTTTTTTTTCCTTCTTCTTCCTTCCAGGCCTCCCCTTCCTCCTTTTTTTTTTTCCTTTTTGTTACATACCTCTTTTTCTCCTTTGTTTGATTCTTTGGGAATTTACATTTTAGGATTCTAATTTTTTTTATTGCCACTAGTCTGATCTTTTCATTTGATTTGCTTGTGACTTGCTTAGAACACTTGTAAGAAGCAAATTATTGAGTGGTAAAAGGCAAGAGTGCAATTAACATTAAAGAAAAAGCCAAAAAGAGAGTTAAACACGAGTGAACTTATCATCTTTTAAGTGCAAACACGTGAGAAGAGTGCGCGAGGTCCTATTCGTCTTTCTTTCTTTGACTAACTTTTCAGGTGATAAGATGTCCAATGAGTTCAAATTCCTTGAAGAGGCTAACAAAGAGCGATTCAAGCAATCTTGTGCAAGATTGGATACATTCCAATCTAATACCAACTCTATAGGACAAGATAAGGAAAAGGCATCCCTTGATTTCCATACTAGATGCCTTATCAAAGAAAAAGTTTGCAGCATGGCTATTGATAATAATAGCTATGTAAATGTTGCTAGTACCTTACTTGTTGAGAAATTAAACTTGCCTACTATAAAGCATCCTAGGCCCTATACCTTGTTGAAGGGTAGTGCTGAATTTAAGGTTAATAAGCAAGTTTTGATTTCTTTCTCCATTGATAAAGATCATGAATGAATGAATGAATGAATTTGAGTATTATTCAATTATTTGTGAGGCTTTTGCTTCTTTGTATTCTCTGAGAGTTCACGTAACTTATCAAAGGATTGGTCTTCCTTTGTGGCGTCTTGAGGCTAGGGTTCTAAGAGACAAGTTCTCTTAGGGTCTTTCCTTTGACCAACATTCTTGTTTTCTAGCCGGTCCCGGGCAAAGCATCATCTTGTTGAAGGTTCCTAGGACAAGGTTCCTAGAGGGTCTCTCATCAAACAGGAGATCGATTTTTTCTTACGGTGGTTGATGATTATAGTAGAGTAGCATGGGTTTTTTCAATGAAACACAAATATGAGGTCAGTAGCTTGTTGATTAAATTTCTGAATCAGGTTGAGATGCCATATGATAAGAAAGTGAGAATAATAAGAACTGACAATGGAATTGAATTTAAATCTCGTGAAATCATCAATCACACTGAGAATAAAGGAATATCGGTGCAGACATCCTGTACGTACATGCCACAGCAAAATGGTGTAGTAGAGAGAAAACATAGAAGCATTGTTCAAATGGCTAGAACCTTAGGAATCCATGCAGGCTTACCAATGAAGTTTTGGGGTGAGTGCATTCTAGCTGCTGTGCATATACTAAACAGATTGCCTACACGAGCTTTAGAAAATCACGTGCCATACGACGTCTTGACTAAGAAAAATGCAAGTTATGGACACTTAAGAGCCTTTGGATGCCTAGCTTATGCACATAACACTACCAGCAAAGACAAGTTTGAAGTAAGGGGTAGAAAATGTTTATTTACTGGGTATCCTATTGGCCAAAAGGGGTACAAACTGTATCATATCGAGAAGGAAGAGTTATTTGTGTCAAGGGATGTTGTGTTTTATGAAAGGAGTTACCCGTTTAAGGAGAATGAACTAAATACAAATGTAAGCCCAAACAACATAATAGAAGTAACGGAGGAAGAGGAATATAGGTCTGAGGCCACAGGAGCGGCTAATGAGTGGAAACATAACAATGATAATGCATGGGACATTGGACCAACTGGAGTGAATGCTAATAGGCCAACAGAAACTGAAGTGAGCACAAGGCCTAGAGATTCACCTTCTAACAAAGTTGAGAATATGCATCGAGGGACCATTGTAGATCAATCCTATGAGGGTCAAAATCAGCAAATCCAAATAAGAAGAAGTCAACGCCCATGCATAGCATCCAAACAGTTCAACGAATATGAGGTTGAACTCCCACCTTCTCTGATGAGCTCACAAGAAGAGGCAAATTTGAGTAACAGAGTAACGCATCCATTAGCGCGTTATGTCACAAACACTCAATTCTCAGTGTCGCATGCAGCCTTCTTAGCGTCAATAGATCAAACAAATGAGCCTAAGAGTTTTAAGGAAGCAGTGACACATGAACGTTGGCGAGAAGCAATGAGAAAGGAGATAGAAGCATTAGAATAGAATGGGACATGGACCTTGGAAATACCCCCTCTGAACAAAAACATCATTGATTCAAAATGGGTATATAAGGTGAAATACAAGCCTAATGGAAAGATAGAGAGGTATAAGGCGTGGTTGGTTGCAAGGGGTTTTACAGAGGAGGAAGGAATTGACTACCATGAGACTTTTGCACCAGTTGCAAAGTTAACGACTCTCAGAACACTTCTCGCTGTAGTTGCGAAACGAGGATGGGCAGCACACCAACTAGACGTGAACAATGCCTTCCTACATGGTGAATTACATGAGGAAGTATACATGCGCATTCCAGATGGCTTTACACGAGAAGGAGACAACAGAGTCTGTAGGCTTAAGAAGTCACTTTATGGTCTCAAGCAAGCCTTAAGAAATTGGCATGCGAAGCTCACGAAAGCATTTATCACTATTGGGTTCCAGAGATCAAGGAACAACCATTTGCTATTTATTTATAGAAAAGGTAGGATATTGGTGACAGCGCTGGTATATGTGGATGATGTGCTATTAGCTAGAAACAACATGAGCAAGATAGATGAAGTAAAAAGGTATTTGAATGAGAGTTTTAGCATCAAGAATCTTGGTCCCTTGAAGTACTTTCTCGGGATTGAGGTGGCAAGGTCATCAAAGAGGTTTGTACTCAATCAAAGGAAGTATGCAATTGATATATTGAAGCAAGTTGGCATGGAGAATTGCAGGCTGGGATTCACTCCCATCGAACAGAACCATAGGTTTGACAATCTCAAGAAATACAAGGATGTTGGTACGGCCAAGTATAGAAGGATAGTTGGAAGGCTCCTATACTTAACAATCACCAGATCAGATATTGCATGTTCTGTGAACATACTAAGTCAGTTTGTTGTCGCGCCAAAGGGGAACCACATGGATGGCGTAGAGAGAATCTTAAGGTATGTAAAGAGCACACCAGGCCAAGGAATACTGTTAACTAGTGAAGGAAGACTCGAGCTAGAGGCATTTTGTGACACGAATTGGGGTGGGTGTCCACTCACACATTGGTCTCGCATTGGGTACGTTGTCAAATTGTGAGGCTCACCAGTGTCCTGGAGGACCAAGAAGCAAATTGTGGTTTCAAGGTCATCAGCAGAAGCAGAGTACAGAGCGATGGCTGCTGCAGTAAGTGAAGTAATTTGGTTGAGATATCTATTGAAAGAGCTAGGGGCTACACAAAGAATTGGAACACTGCTATATTGTGATAATCAAGCTGCACTACACATCACGAAGAATCCAGTCTACCATGAGTGTACAAAGCACGTGGAAATGGATTGCTACTTCGTCCGAGAGAGAG
Source organism: Erythrophleum fordii (assembly GCA_032878935.1). Lineage (NCBI taxonomy): Eukaryota > Viridiplantae > Streptophyta > Magnoliopsida > Fabales > Fabaceae > Erythrophleum > Erythrophleum fordii. The sequence goes on from JAVQMF010000053.1 coordinate 15,446,739, forward strand.
TAGAGTCACAAGAGATAACGCCATGCAAGATTTGGACACGGGATCAAGTAGCAGACATATTTACAAAGGGCCTCGACAAAGACCGATTCAAGCATTTCAAAGGCAAGTTCGACATTGTGGACCTGCACATGCCAACTTGAGGGGGAGTGAAGAATGACGTGGCATTAATATAAATACTATATATAGATATTGTCCTTATAGGTAGTTACGCGTCAACAAAAAAATAGGAATCGAGATATGGAGCAATCTGTTATAATATATCTGCTACGATATACATGTATGTGAATGACGCTACTGCCAACTGCTAATCTGTATATATATCATACGAGAATGAATGAAAGGACGCCTTTCTCTCACTATTTCCTTTAGAACTTTTTTAATATTCTGTGACTTGAACATATTTTAATAATTAATGAATATTTTATCTTTATTTAGATTGGAAGCTATAATATTATTGTAATAAATATTGATTTTAAAGTTTTTTAATATTTCAAAAATATTTTATCTTTATATTACTTGACTTATCAAATTGTAAATAATAATATCTTGCTTGACTCGTGCGTATATCCTGCGGACAACCCACGATGAGTGTGGATGGGTCTTTTGAGTAAATGAAGATTGTTAGACCTTGTATAGCAGGCCCTATTCGATATAATTGTATAAGTTTATATAATATTATCTATTTTAACACTGTATTATGTGAATCACACGGTCTCGTTTAGTCAATTCCTCTAAAATATCGTATATTTTAATTAGAACACTCTTATCATAATTAAACTTCATTGTCGGTATCTTCCTTCCTCACCGTTGACTCGTTGCCCCAGGGGGCAAAAGGTTGAATTTGGTGAACTCAGTAAATTCTATGCGTTTAAGATATAAAACGATTGGTGGGTTTTGGTTATTTTCTTCAATCTTCCATAAAAACTTGTAAGAAATTTGGTTCTATATCTGCCTTTTTTGGTTGGATTTGCAGGACTTGTTCTGAATTTTAAAGGCTTTCGCAATTAATAATTTTTTCATTTTTCTAATGTAGAATCTCACTTGATATAGGTTAAGAGAGGGGTTCTTTCTCCATTTACTGGGTACTTCAATTTTTTTCTTTTTTCTGTTTTCGTTTACTTCACAATTTTCTTCTAAAAACAGGGCGGAGGGGAAAGCATGACACTATAGTGGAATTTGTCTCTTGTCAATGTACTATGAATAGATAAGGTTATACTTAATTTAATGTAAATTTGATTAATTTGTTATAAAAGAGAATAATTTTTTACAAATATAAATATAAATTATTTAGTCTACAAATACACCCAAAAAAAATGCCAATGTTGAGTCTAATATACTTTTACTCTAAGGGATTATCTTTCGTCAAAATAATCATTTTTTATTCTATATATTCTTATACGTTTGGACATCATAAAATTATACAATCTTATATGTTTTACTGTGATTCACCAAAGGTTATATTTTATGAAGGCATCAAACAATTCAACCTATAATCCATTTTTTTTTTGGCGCCAAAATATAATCCTATCTTATATAATTAGGGTGGCAAAATTTTCCAAAATTAAAGATCTTTGCAGGGATTGCCTTATTTAGAAACCTCCATTTGAATTTTTTTTTCTTTGGAGGTAGGAATGGGAGAAAAAATCTTCATGAATATAATTTGGGAATGGAAGCGGGAATCATACTCCCCACCCTATCAGAACATATATCTTACCTTTTATCTTTTTTAGTAAGTTTGCTATTTATTTATATTTGCATTAATTTAAACTAAAACTAATAAATTCAAATATTTTCATCAACTCCCTATTATCTAATTGTTGTAAAAGTTGTTATTTGAACATTATTAGAGTTTATTAGAGAATTTAAAGAAGAAGCTTTAGCTTTAAATTTAATTTTTTTAAAATATACAAATTGTTCTATTTTGTTTAATATTACTTTTTTTTGTTATTTTTGTTAAAAAAATTGAAGTCCTATCAAAACCCGCAAGGACCCATGTCCCTTCGGGGAATGGGAATGGAAGGAAAATTTCTCCCGCAACAAGGAATGAGAATAGGAATACAAAAAACAATTAATGATAAAAGGAGTGGGCAGGCACTTCTTATATTCCTCCTATGAGATTGTCATCCCTATATATATGCTTATGATATTTTATTTTATAGATCTTAGGTCATTAATTATAAACAACCATATATTATAAATTGTATTTTAAACTCTATTTGAAATGTATATTTATTTATTTATAAATAATTTAATTAATTTCTTTTTAACAAATTAAATTTATCTAAAGATTTCTTAATTTCGTGATCCTTAATGTACATCTTGTTAAAAAAATAGCTGTGCAATTAGGAAAAACTGTAACCTTTAGAATTATTTGAATAATTGTATTTAAAATCTTTAAAACTATTCAAATATTTTTTAGATTAATTCTATCCCAGTAAAAATTTATCGCATTTTGACCTTGGGAAAGTAACAATAATTAAAAATTCTCATAGTATCCATACAGATATTAGTTAAAAGTTTTCTTCCACTGCTTGCTCATGATATGTTCCCCTACGGGCTAGTTAAACCACCGCATTCAGTGCCATAGACTGAGAGACGTTACTTTCAACTCATTTTTCAACCAAAAATTGTGAAACATGACTAGGGGTGAGAAAGCAATTGGCTTTTACAGAGCAAGCCTACCAGGTCACTAAGAGACGACTTGACCGTTGTAGCGAGTGGCTCTCTCTTTCTTTGACCAGATACAGACACAGAATGGAACTTTTCTTTCGTTAATGGCTGCATAACATTAAGGGGTCCTGGGGAGACTTCATATCTCATGTCTCGCAAGCGTGGAATTTTACAGATATCACCCAAAAAGATAAAAAAGAATTAGAATAAATATACAATTATTATAAAATTAATGAAAATATAAGAAATTTAACAATTAATATAATTGAGAAGAGCAAAAGAAGATAATTCTTATTCATTGAGGGTTTTATGTTTAATACATAATATTTATTTATAAGTCTTCAACTATAAATATAGATCTAAGAGTTATAATAATATAAATAAAAAAAATTAAACAAAATCCTAGTAAGAAAAAAAAAGTTCACCATGTCTTTTACTTTTCGTGATGACATTATTTTATGTTATTGAGTTGATGCTTTCTAATGCTACATACCAAATTCTTAAATGTGAGTAATGCTTTAGTAAATAAATTTATTAAATTATCATATGAATGAATTTGTTAAATATAAATATCATTATTTTTTTAAAGATTATGAGTTAAAAAGAATCTTGATTAAATATGTTTTTTTTTATCTCCTTTAATGTACTCTCATTTTAGTTAAGTTATACATGTTGCATTAATTTTATATAATATTATTGGAATCTTTTTCTCTAAAAGCAAATCACACTAAGTCATTAACTTTTGCTAACTATACTCTCGACATGCCTAATGTATTATAATTATTTCTGCATAATTTAGTAAAATAGTAGTTAAAATTTATTTTATAAAACACCATGATATATCTCTACTTTTACATGTAAAGAAATAACTTATCTGATATAAAGTTTTATATGATTTGGATAAGTATCTTACATCTACATAGCTAATTAATTGTAACGTAGATTCAATTGAATAAAATAAATCATATATCAATGGTCCTTCAAAAATATCATAATAAATATTTAACTCTATTCTAATGTTTTTTGGTTGAAAAAAAACTAAATCTTACTAACTGACTTATACCAAATACAATAGCAGGTTATGTATTATTAGCAAAATACATTAATACTCATTTAACACTAAAATTTGATGCTTTAGAACCAAGAAATTCTTCATCATTCTCTCAAAGATGAAAAAGGTCTTTATTCATATATAGTGATCTTACAATTATTAAGGTACTTAGTGAATGTGATCTTACAACTATTAAGGCATTTAATTGATATGCTTTATCTATATAAAATCACTTTAAAATCTTTTCAATATATGGTAATTGATGAAAAAGAATTCTATTTGTTAAGTATTAATCTGTAAGCCAAAACAAAATTTTGTTTTTCTAAATTTTTTTCTCTCAAATTCTTCTTTTTTTAAATAGTCAATTTCCTTTTGAAACTTCGAGAGTTTCAATAATATTTAAAATTTTCTACATATGCAACGATTATGACAAACTTTGATCTAGATTTGTTTATAAAATAATAAGCAAATTATATCATTTTCATAATTTTCATTCCATAAATATTTACTGAGATAATTATATTACATACGCCCATACTATTTTAATCCATATAGGGATTTACCTAAATACATTGAATAATTTTCCCAAAAATCTTGACATACTTCTAACATTTTAAATCCTTTAGGAATTTTCATGTAAATTTCACCATATAATGAGTATAACATCCTTTTCAATTTAATTTTTAATTAAAATTAATTAAATTAAATTAACTAAATTAAGACCCATTAAATTAATAACATCATACCCTAATATAAGAATTTAGGGATTTATGAATTTTGGAAGACAACCAAAATTTTCTAAAGTCATTAAGGATTTAATTAGATTTTTTAGGAACTCATAGGATTTATTTGGAATTAAAAATAATTTATTAAATAGTAGTGAATAAATAAATAAATAAATACTTAACAAATCAAATTTTAAGAAATTCCTAAGCTATTAGGGCTCTAAAAATATAAGAAAAATATTTAAGAAATAAAAGTATTTAGGTGAAATTTAGGAGTCAAAATACAATTAATAAAAGTTTAGAGTTTAAAGGCATAATTTCAACTAAAACAAAAATATAATTTTTCTAAGGCTAAAATACAATTTCTCCCAAGAAAAATTTGATGGAGTTTGAACAATCAAATTGCTCGAAACTCTGACGACCTTAACTTCTAACCATTGTAATTAAGGTAAAATACGTAATTAATAACCATACATTAGGGTTACAAGACATCAAGACTAATTTCATTCGAAAAATGCAGGAAAATTTAAACCTTAATATTATTAGAGTCATCAATCAAATAATTACAAACATTCATGTATATAAGGGAAATAAACACTCATTTTATAAGCTTTTGATTCTATTACCCATTAATTCTAACTCACAAGAATCTTCTACCAATGTTTCTAAGTCATCCCTTGAGGTTACCATATGAAAAACCAAGATTTTTAAGTTAGAATGAGAGTTTGGGACCATTAGTCGGGCTAAATGCCCTTGCGCCGCGGCTAATTACTTTTGGGTTCACCCTTATATTTTTACAGATTTTTGCGTGCGAGTGGGAGCTTCGCCGTGACTAACCTACATGGTGCCGCGGCAAGGAAACCTTCTGGAACTTACCTCGCTCGCCTCTCACTATTGGCCGCGCCCAATTTCTCCTTTTTCTGCGACTAATTCCTCTCTAGAACGCTTGTCACATTTTCATAAAAGTTTGCCGCAGCCAATTCCCATTTAGTCACAGTGAATTACCATATGGACGACTCCCAATTTTGCCTCTCACATTTTGCCGTGGCTAATTCCACTTTTCACCACGGCGAATTGCTTTCTGGTATTCTCCTTGGGCAACTTCGCCTCTATTGGCCATGGCTAATAATGTTTTGGCTACAACAAAATGCCTTCTGATCCCCCAACTCCTAAAATCTTGTCTCGTACTCTTCTCTCTCCCTCCAATGACACCTTAGGGCCACTCTACCTTAATTGTGGGGCTCCAATAGCTTTCATTAGCCTAATTTACCCAGCTATTCTATCATTACTAGTTTAAGACTTAAGAGTCAATTTCTACTCCTCCAACTACCCTATATCAACAAGCCCATGAAGTAATAATAGTAAGAGTTCATGAACTATCAACCATTATCATTCAATACATATTCCATTAGAGATTCCATATATCATTGATTCAAATTAACAATCTAATATATCCCATAATGACATTTCCAATAGTAGATCATATCATGAATTCAACAAAGTTTATACATCAGATACTATAAATTCATACATCCAATACCAAGCTATAATGAGACTTAACTCCTCAACAAATAATTCTAACTAATCAAAATATAAACGCCTACACTTGGCAATATAATTACATGATAATGCTGTATAAAAGATTAACAAAATTGCATCTATTATACTCAGATAAGCCAAAGTATAGATTCCTCCACACATGGCTAGAGCTCATAGATTTTCATCCACTTGCTTCCCCTTATCCTTACCCAAAGGACCTTCACTTGAAAGTATGATCCCATGAAACGGGGTGAGGTACAAATCTTAGTAACCAAGGCAAATTCCATTTATATATTCTAGTTCAATTAATATATATGCATCATTTTATATATAAGCATCAGAAAACCTACCAATTATATCTGTAAATGAAATAATTAGGCTATCTACGATTACTATTCCAGACTAGCAATCACTATTCCACATGTTAAAGGCCAATAACACCGGGAGAGGCCCGTCCACAGCACCCACTCCATAATGAGCACAATTAGGGCTTAGTGTATCTGTGGTTTAATCATAACCTAGTGCCCGATCGAAGCACATGCATGAATGGTAACTGCACCACAGCTCTACCATGGACTCATAAGGTCCAATCACACGTAATAGATAGCCAACCAATTCATTTAGCATCAAAATTATAATCATGCAACAAATACAAAATTAAATAGAACATATGCATGGAATTAGCATAACTCTGGTTACCTCACATGTAGCTAATCCTCTAAGAGCCAATTGAATGCTACTTTAGCTTATGGACATAAAACCAAGCCATTACTATCCCTAATTACAATTTATATCAGCAAGCTCATTACTCAAGGAGTCCAACCATATAGAACTACTTAGAAACACTTACCCAATTCCACCAAAAACCAAATTCGGATTTGGTTGAGAATACTTCAAATTCTGAGTAAATTCGTATAAAAACAATACCCGTATCATAAATTAGCCATAGGGGTCCTAAACTAGTAGGGAAAGCATCAAAATGGAGAGTTTATACTTACTTAACAACACCCCTAGTCTCAACCTACGAAATTTCACCAATTAAATCCCAAACAACCATATTTCAGATTTTGGGCATGGTGAAAATGCTCTAAATGAAAAACTAATCAGGCCAAAATGAAGAGAAATAGAAAGGGATTAAATTATATAACAAGTACCTTGGCTGATTTTGAGCTTAGAAGTGAGAAATGGTGGATTTCTTGCCCCGAACCCTAGCCTCCTTTCAAACCTCTAAAAATGAGTTGTGTGTTTGTGCATCAACAAAAAGTGGAGGGGCTGAAGTGTTTAGGGTTTTAGTTGGGTCTAATATAGGTCATGGGCTGACCCAAAGGTCCAATTGCAAGTGGGTTCTGATTTAAACCTTGTTGGACCAGCTTTAATGTGTTAGGCTGTAGAAATTTAATTGGGTCAAACCAAGTTTGAAGGACTCAATTGATTTGGATCTGCACAAGGGTTATTAGGCCATTTATAAGAGCTTGTGCAAGTTGGGTCTTGGGTCTTTAATTTATTAAATCAGATTGGGCCCTTCATTGGTTCCTAACCTTAGCCTACTTAATTTAATTTGGGCCTAGATAGGGTTTATAACTCAATTAAATCTCAAACTCATATTAATAATTTATCTCTCTGAAATTTTCATTCACTTAACTTGCCCAATTATCCCATATTTATTATTCTTAATTAACCAAAATCTAAGATTAACACTTTAATTAATTTTGGGGTGTTACAAAAATAATCATAGCAATCACATGAACAACTTTCATAATTGTCACTTCCATCAAATTCCAGTAGAATTGTGGATATTAAGAGCCAATGTCCTTATTACTTTATAAAAAATCTTTATACGAATTGGAGAAGAGTTATGTAGGAGAAGAAAAGATGTAGGAGGAAGCTGTCACCTTTTTGCTTATATATATATATATATTACCCTCCCTTACTTTATCCATTCCACACCCAAAAAAAAAACCCTCCCTCTACTTTATCACTATGATAAGCAAAAGAAAACAAGCATGTAACGTCTGATGTTTTGTAAAATACTGAAATGAGTCAGTTTTCAAAATAAGTCCCCTAAGATGAGTGATTCAAGGCCAAATAAAATTTGGATAAAATTTTAAATAATAGAAAATAAGGATTTGAGCCTTGAGTTGCCCAGAAACCAAGGTCGGAGTGATTCAAAAAATTTGCCGAAAGGCCAGTGGCATTTTCGTAAATAAATGAATTTTTTGAAAAACATACAGGAGGGCTTTTAAATGAAATTTTTGAGTCCTCCGGGGTTTTCAGAGGCTCTGAAAACCATGGAAAGCCCCAGGACAGTTAAATCCCCTCCGGTGGACGTTTTCCAACGTCAGTTGACCTGAACTTTAATTGGTTCGTTCGGTAAGGTTTTAGCTCCAAATTGAGTGATTCCAAAGGCATTTTATTAAATTGGGAACCTATTTGTTATGATAGAAAAGATAGTTCTAAAAAAGGACCTAAAACGAAGTCAAACCGGAAATGCCATTGCGAAGGGCAAAATTGGAAACAATTTTAACAAGAAGCTTCTTAAACTCACGCCCTCTCTTGCCCTCATTTTCCTTCATCTTTCTTCTACCCAGAACAGAGAGGGGAATCAGTTCTCTTAGGCGTACAAGAAGGAGCACTCTTGGAGGGAGGAAAAAGCCAAGAAAAGGTAGGAAATTCCATGGAAAATCTAGCTTTCTCCTTAGCAAGTTACTTCTCCTCCTTCTCCTCCTTATTTCTATGGGTTTGATGGTGTTTTTAAATCTGTTTTGGGGGCAGAATAAAGATAAAAAATTCGTGTTTGAAGGGAGGCAACCAAGGAAAGTGAAAACCAACAAAGAGAAAGTAAGAAAATAAGGTAAAACTTCCATTCTTTGGTAGTTTCTTCCTCCCCCTTCCTCTTGCACGAATTTGGCCATCATGAGCCCAATTCTTAAGGGCTATTTTCTGTCCAATTTATGGAGGGATTAGGGGTTTTAGGTGGCAAGGATTAAGAATGAACCAATAGAATCAAGAAAGGAGCATTAGGAAACAAGATAGAACCATCAGGGATCCAAATGCTCCTTTGCAAATATGATTTTATATGAATTTTTTTAGACTTAATTGAATATTAAAGCATGCTCCTAAGATCCCTAAGAGGCTTCCCACATGCACCTCCCATCCAAGAAAGCAAAGAAATTGCAAGAAAAACTAATGAACTTTAAGTTGGAAAAGTGTAGTGCATTTGAAGGAATTGTAAAAACTGATTTAATCTATGAATTTCCTTGGCCATTTAAATGTTCCATTGAGCTCCTAAGAACTCTAAGAAGCCTCCCAAGTGGCTCTCCCATCAAGGAAAAATTGAAAACCCCTTGAACCCCAAATGCTTCCATAATGTTGGCCTAGGACAGATGGAAGGGTTAGAGAGTGTTTTAATTTATTCTAGCCTTGGTTTAGGACTTCATATGATGGTAGAAGGTGAGAGGAACCCTTGGGAAAAATTTAAAAGCCATGGATTGGGAGATGAGGCAATGGCTTCCATAATGTGACCTTATGAAGCAACTTGTGTCTAGGCTTTTGTAAATGAATATGTAATGGCTCCAAGGACCTTAAATGAGGTCAAGAGGCCTAGGAATGAGAAGAGAATGGAGCTAAGAACTTGAATCATGATGGTTGCTTCAATAGGCCATTTATGGAACTATTACGTGACTTATGGAATCAAGTATGTTCTTAAATATAAGTTTAATGTCCTAGCTTGTTTTAAGAGTGTAATTAGCTTCCATATGATGTGTCTAGGCCAAGAGAAATGATCTCCACCTTTTTGGGTGTGTGAGGTCAAGGGAGAGGACTCAAGGCTTAAGGAAAAAGTGTGTAAATGCAAGCAAGGTAGCTCTCTCCACCTTCTCTCATGCATGAATGTGTGTTTAGCTTGTTTTAGAATGTGTGTATGTGTATTTTCAAGCTATGAAAAATATGCTAGCATGCCTTTACATAGTATATTTCTTGATGCCATGTTATGTTTCAAATGATTACATGATGTTTGTGTGAGTTTTCTTGAGTGAGGAGAGGCCAAAAACTCTTCCCTTGGGTGAGGATGAGCCAAGAACCCTTGAGCTTGGTTGAGACAAAATAAAGAGTCTCCTAAAAGCAAAGTGGACTCCCAAGAGTATGGTTGAGTCCAAAGTGCTTAAAGAATGGGTGAGGCAAGTCCAAAATCCATGAAGAGAAGTGTGAGGCCAATCCAAATACTTGGTAAGCTCTTGAATGCTTTGTATGATGTGTTTCTATGCCAAGCTTGATTTTAAATGTTCATGACTTCTATTTTTCCCACACATGCATTCATAGAACTTGCTTGCACATATTATGTGTGATGGAATGAGAGATGAGCTATTGAGATTCTTGAATCTCACTCCCTCCTCTTAAATGTCCTAATATGCTAGGTGGACTAAGTGGACATGGCAATGGGAGCCAACCACATTGAAGAAAGAAGATTGCCACCCTTATGCTTGAGTTTTGGTCTTTTGATTCACAATGAGACTTCATGATGTATATTATTATTGTAAATAGTCTATGACCCCTTGAACAAATGGAAAAATGATATTATGTGATAGATAAATGAATGAGTATGGTGTATGTATTCTAGAACATAAATTGAGTGTTTATGCCAATGTATGCCTTTGATAAAAGCTTGGTGTAATGTGTATAAGTGAAGGTGAAGAAAAGGCCAAAATGAGATGCAAATAGTTTGGGACCATTTGGGTAGCTCCCCCAAGTCTTAAACATGCTTTTAAACTTGCCCAAAAGGTGCCAAGACCAAGGGAAATCCATTTGGCAATTTTGGTACCCAATATAGAGCCAAAATTGACCATAATGGAACCCTATGTCACTTTTTAGCCAAATGAGGTAGTCTTGATCTGGAATTTGGCATGAAATTAGGTCTCATTGAGATATTTTTGGAAAGCTAAAGATCATAATTTTTGGAAGTCTAGGGAATATTTGATGAATTTTCAAAGTTGAGATTTTTCATAGATTCTGGTATGGTTATTGTTTATACTGGCAATTTGGTATTCTGTGTCACCCGATAGCCAAATGGTATCCAATGCTTATGAAATTTTATATGAATAAACTAGAGGTCATAAGATTTCTGTGACCACCAAGATCACCTCATTTGGAGGTCTGAGAAGAGAGTTATGCATGCCTGAAGTTGACTGTCAGTACCAGTAATGCCCTAGGAATTTAGTTACTGTTCCATAGGTTTTCGATGGCTAAATGTATCTGTTTCATTCTGAAATTATTATCAATTTAACATTTTTAGCTTTTCAGAATGATTGAATTTGTGTGATTTCAATTTTTATAGAATCAGTTATGAATTTCAGAAGCTTGTATTAGTAAACTGAATAGCAGCCCAGGCAGCCAGCGACCTCTGTCTCTTTTTGGATGTCAAACATCCTTTGTGATGAATTTTGTGACCTGTGTGTATTTTTAGTGTGAATTAGATATCCTAAGCTTTCTAGAATGACCAATATTTCATGATTTCAAATTTTTTAGATTTAGTTATGATTTTCCAAAGTTGGGTCAGGAAATGGAGCAAATCTGGCCGAAAATATGCTAGCTTAATTTGAGCTCCATTTCGGTTTCCATGAATTGTAGAAATGTCTTTATGATGTAAATGAGTTATAATGATGGAATTAAATATGAGAAAGGATAATATGAGTTTACACGGTCCACGTGACACCGATTGCAAATTTTGAAGTATAGCGCAATGCAAATAAACCCATTATTTTCATTCTCTTTGTTATATGCTCCTATGGAAATAATGAGGTGAAACTTATAAATGTTATGAAATGAGTTAGAAGTTATGGTGTTACAAAGCACACACAAAAGAAAGAAAGATAACCTCAACAAGAGAAGAAGGAAATGTGAGGAAAGAGGATAAGAGCACTTAGACAAGTTAAGATCGAAGAGGTTTAAGGTATGTCAGATACTCTTGTCTAATTAAGAATTTGTGGGGATTGATTTCTCTCATCTCTTTCATCATCTTTTTGTATCTTCATCCTTTCCTTTATTTTGTACATGGGATTAAACGGTATGTAAGAAACATATATGTAAGATTTGAGGAAGGAAAAGTCATTATTTTAACTGAGAATCATCCTATTTTGGTTGCTTGTTTATTGATTTGGTTGTTTAGAAAGATCTACTTGAAGACACTTGTGAAGAAGATGATGAATAGTACTTCTTCATGAAACAAAGCAGGCATGTCAACTGTCATGCCTCAAATAGACAATCAATGAATCTATAAGTAACTAGTTGACCTCTTTCTTCAAATTAGTCAATCAACTTTTATGTACTAGTAGACTATTCTCATAATCAATTGACTAGTCAATTGATGCCTAAAAACTCACACACTGTGAAACACTAGTCGACTGATGAATGATCTTCAATGGACTGAGGGCCATAAACTAGTCAACTAGTTATCCTTAGCAATTCACTAGTCCCTTTTTTTTTTCCTTATGTAATGGTTAGAAATTCTACACATAGTATAAATAGATGGTCAATTGCTCATTTATACATTATTACTTCCATAAATTCTTCTAGAACCTGAAAATATTAAGTCATTTAGCCCCTGAGCAAGGAGTACATTGACCCCATCATAGAAGATAAAACACAGAATGATACCTATGCATAGATGATCATAAAAATAAATTGACCAAAGTTTTAATTCATATATATGGATGACTATACCTTGAATTATTCTTATACATAGATGACCGTATCTATTAAATATCTTAACATAGACCAATATTTGGACTCCATAGACACTGAAGAGATTTAAAAGATATGTTAATAGGAAAAGGGGTTCTATTAGAATTTATTTAAGCAAAGTATTAGTTAATCACTTGATTTGATTATATGCTTTATCTGTGAATAACTATTGTTGTTTACAGCACTAAAGAATTATACATGTAGATGGTTTTTTCTTTATAGGCGGAAGGTAAAGAAAATACTATTCACTCGCAATTGTCAAACTAGCTAGAATTAGTGAATTTCACTAGTTTGTAGTACAATGCTTACCAAATTATCTTCCAATGAGCTATTAATCAAATCAATTAGTTTAAGATGTGAAAAAATAAAATTACCATGATTGGGGGTTTCGAATATAAAATTGCACTAATTAAACCAAATAGGAAATTAATTAATGCAACTCAATTAAAATGATGTGTAACTAATTCAGAATTCTTCCCTTGATATTTCCCTATCCTTGTCACCTAAAAATACTTTTAGTTTGATTTTAATCCTCTGGTTATTTTTTATTGATATTTCTAAACTATTGTTAAGGGTTCTAATTGGTTCGTATTGTTAATCAAAATGTAATTGCGCTTTTATCAACAACATGAAGTCAAACTGTTTTACACTTGACCAGAGATGCATACAGAATCCTTACATAATTCAGAATGAATTTATTTCATTAATTAACCAATTAAATCAAAATGTGTTCTCAAATAGATCAAATGAATTAGAGTTCATGCAACAAAAATTATTTAACTAAAATGATAATAATTACACAAAAACAAAGAAAACAAAAATGAAATACCTCTAAAATTAAAATCCAAACTAGAGTTTTATACAAATATGGAGTCAAGTTTCCTATCAGGTTCAAATTTTGGATTGATCACCTAGAAAAATTAGAATGACATGGAAAGACAAAAATAAGAATGAGAAGTAGAGAAGATGAAGTGTGTGTTCTCTAGTGACGTCTTCTCCTCCTTAAATAAATGACATTGGCTTCTTCTCTAAGAAAGATCCAAGGGCTACAATGGGTTGCATGCATCTAACGATCTATACTTTTTCACATTAAAAGAATGCTAATACTAATCTTGAAGTAACAATAAGATAACATCCAAATCCCTTTAACAATAATCTAATCTGCAAAATACAATTAAAAAATAATTGTGTTTTTCGTTGAAAAAAAATATAATACAAATGCATTTAAAGTCCATTAATCTAAATTTAGCCCATTTAATATAAAATAACCCAAAATTATCAAATTACCCGCTATGAATTATTAATAAGACTAAATATGAGGAACATAAAATATAATAATATCGAAATATTAACTGGTATATTAGACAATTATATTAAAATGAAAGTTGTTGTTGATGTTAGTATCAATTAAAAAGTTAAGTGTCACACAATCACATACTATATGTTATAACTTATTATATCGAAAAATCTTGTACTTATTATTAAAAAACCTTATCGACAAGGTCTCGAATTTCACATTACAAAATACAAGATCTTGTCAACAAGATTCTTAACTTTGTTGACAAGATATTATCTCAACTCTTATATTGACAAGGTTTGATGCTAACTTATCCTTAACAAACTTATCCAAGTAACTCATGCACATTAATCATGGAGTTTCAATCAGAAATGACATTCATTCATAAGTTTTCAACACCTAAAATAAGCCACAAGCCATTTATGGATTATTTTGAGTTATAGAGGTCTAAATTTTATTCTTTCTTTTCTTTAATTCATTTTTATCATAAATAACTTTTTTCATACTTATTTTATCATGTTTAGCTTATGGAACACCTAAAATCTTCATGGGATCCAAAATAATAGCATGCAACTCTACACTAGCTTTGAAAATTTATAACTTGAGGTAGAGAGCTCTAAACCATGCAAATGAGGACTCTTTGGAAAGCTTAGGACATAAGCTACATATTGTAAAAATTTTATGTGAAATTGAATTCATATATCTTACCAAATATAATGGAACAATACTATAAGTTAAAATTAGAGGTATGTAGAAGACCTAAACTTTAAAATTCCACATCCCGGGCTACACAACTCTATTTTAAGTGATCTCAATGGCGATGGAAAATTGAGATGAATCTATGTGTTGTAAAAATTTCAAGAGCATCTGAGCTCATTTGGTCTATGAAAAACCTTGCATATCAGTGGCCACTGTAATACTTAGACATAATCATACTCTTAACTTCAAAAATTCATAACTTCCTCTATACATCTCCTTTTTATGCAAATTTAGTGGCTCTAGAAAGCTTATAATGCTAGATATATGCCTGCAAACTTTCAAGAGCACTAAAGTTCATTTGGCCCATCAAATCTAGTAAAAACTAGAACTACAATATGAACAATACTAGGGACTATTATGCATACTTTTTGGAACTTTGAAAATTTATGGAATATTTTGTGGACCTCCAAAATTTATGGTTTTTGGCCTAACAAAAAATTCCCTTAAGAGTCTATATGTATGCTAGATCTTGAACTCCAACTAAGTCATTTGGGCCACTTTGGGTACAAAAGTTGTTTAAGGTCTTTTTATGTCTAACCTTGGTATCCTTTTGGGCTATTTGGCATTCAAATAGAATTCTTCCACTTAGAACAAGTTTTAATTATCCTAAATAGCATTTCTAACTATTTCATATCATGCCAAAAGACTTGGATCAAAATTTAACCCTTTGGTACCTAATTAACACATGCTTTTCAATAACATTCCATATATCATCTTAACCATTTGTTGCCAAATCACACATTCAGATAACTAACATACATGTTCTTATACTCATATATAAGTTCTCATCCAACAACATGATATTATACATTATGTGGCATCAAAGTTATCCATTATACAACAAATACATTATCCATGCCATTCTTGATACCTAAATCACATTTTAGCACATATAGTACTTCTAACACATGAGTCCCAATATCCTATCTTCTCATCTTCCTCGCTTTGGCTTGTTAACCCTAAAGTGGTTAGTGGAAGCATGAGGGTAAGATTCAGGGAGAATCTCAGTAGCATAAACTCATCCAATTCAATGCACACAAGAATGCTATGAGTGAATGCAATATATGTGGTGTAAGAATGCTATGCACATGTATCATGTAAATCATATAACATGAAAAGTCATTCATTTCTAGCCATAGCAATATCATAAAACTAGGTGGGCTTTACTAATCTTCAAGGCAGAGTCAAGAAAGAGTTATTGTGCTCAATTTTATGTCGTAAGGAGTTAGGAGCCATAACATAAACTCTTCATAAACATAAGGTGCTTATAAAGCTCATATGAAAACATAATGGATCATATTTCATGAAAGAATCAAGAAATTGCACACACAAGTATATCAACTCCTTTAAGCACTTAATTGCATGCAAAAAGTGGAGATAAAGCTACCTTGTGGAGTTAGGAGCCTCAAGCTACCACTAACTCTTAAATCTTTCTCTTTTCTTTGATCTTTTGCCATATCCTTCTTGGACTCATACATACCCAAAATAAGTTTGCATTGGCTAGGCCTAAACTACATCAATTATAATACAAAGCACCCATTAGGATACGTTCTAACTTATATTGCGACCATATAGAGTTAGTAAAACTCACAAGGCATTAAACTACTTTATGCCTCCTTAAGTAGAAATTCTTAGATTTCACTTTCTAGGCTCCTAAACCTCAATTGTTATGAGTCATATAACTCTAATGGAACTCATTGGAATCATCATATACATGATTACACAAGCCTAGAGCTACTTACTTCTTTAGCCCCCTTTTTAACCTTAAATTATATTTTTCTCAAAGTAAGGCTTTTAAATTCAATCCAATAGTTCCATTAGTACTTATTTATCATAATTGGACTTCTTAAAACCTTAAAATCTATTAGAGCTCTCTCTAGGTTCTCCAACCATACTTGGCCGAACCCAGGCCATATAAAGGGGTTAAGGGAGTTTTACTCATTTTATTGGGCTTCCTTAATATTAACTTCATTTCTATGACATAATTAACTTATAATAATCATATAAAACTTGTTTGGGTATCCCAACAACACAATTCTATGATAGCTTCTCAAATTCTCAACTTAAGCTACATACATGGGTAAAATTCAAGAATGCATATCCATGGAAATTATCATTATTCTAACTCATCCATCTTTAAAAAACTCCATTAAGCCCTTAATATCCTTAATTCTAGCAGCAATTCTTCTCTCCTATACTATCTCTCTTGACCAGCCCATGCACATACAAGATCACCCAATGCACAAATCTAACCATTTCAATTGAACCCATAAGAAATAATATTTAAAGCACCCATTTATGCTTTTAAATCATTCAAACAACTAAGAGAATATCATATGTTTTTAACACCACCATGGATGAAACTTAAGGCTCTAGGGTTCATCACAAAATCAAAAATCTTGCAACAAGATGCATATGGGTGTAAAGAGCTCTTTACCTTGAAGCTTTTTCTTCAAAGGAGCATCCCTGAAATATGAAATTTACCCTTAAGTTTGCCATGAACATAGGGAATCTTGGGATGAAATTTACATTAAAATGAAACTCTTAGTGAAAGGAATAATTTTTCTAACTATGAGGAGGTGAAAAGAGGAAAAAATTCTTACCAAATGCAAGCTTTTTGTTTCTCTCTCATAAGTGTAACAACCAGAAAAAAAAAAAGCTGAACATTTTTGAAGTTATGAAATTTTTTAAGTCTGCTAGCTATAGCGAGAAATGGTCTAGTTATAGTGAGAGTGCCTTTTCGCTATAGCAAGAGTGCTTTTTCGCTATAGCGAGAATGCTTCTAGCTATAGCGAGTGTGGGCATCCCATGCAAAAACCAGGGAGTTCCTTGCAATAGCATGTGCCATAGCAAAAACAGAGGTCTAAGACTGATATGTGCTTGCCGTAGCGAGGGTTATTCTTCGGTATAGCGAGGGTTAGTCCGAAAAAATGTGAAAAAAGAGAATTTGACTTCTTAAAGTGTCCCAGTTAGAGAGACATTATGGTGTTACAATAAGCATCCATGGCTATGTATTTCTCTAACTTTTTCTCTCTCTCCTTTCACTGGTTAGGTCTAGTTTGATGGAGAGAGAAAGAGAAAACGCTAACTTGACTATATAAAAGGTGGAGGAAGATTTTATAACAATTCTTGAAATATCAATTCCTTTGTTTAAACTCGTTTTAGTTTCTTTTTTAGAATCGTCTTTTTCATATGAAAATTTAGGTTTTTTTAGTTTATTAAAAAGAATTTTCTTTCAATTTTATGGAGTTTGGAACCATCTCGAATCATCTAGTCAAAGTTTTGGTTAACTCTTTACTAAAATCGCACACCAGAAGGGTTTTAATTTTTTTGATAGTTCTTATAGTTCTCAGAACCTCTGAAAACCCTAGTGAGCTCAATTTTATCATTTAAAAATCCTTTTTCTAAATTTCTAAAAAGTTACCAAAATTACAGTTTCTGTTACTATGTGACATTTCATATCGTCTAGCCATTTTGGCTCTGATTTCAGGCTACCTTTAGATCCTTACCCACATTATTAGATACTCTATTTATTACTCTAACTCTATCTTGCCTTATTTCATTTCATTCTAAAGGTTTCCTTTTATAATCAAATCGATTTCGGTCCAGTTCTAGAAAAATCAAATATTACATAAAGCCTCTTGCTTTTAGTAATATATTTTATAGGATGATCATGAGGGTTAGAATCCCTCACAGGATAGAATCTTAATAAAAAGGTGACCTTAGATTGCTTATATGATATGGATCTATATTAAAGGATGCCTTAATTTGCAATCACAATATGAATGGCTATTAATACTAATCATAATAATAATATTTTAGGTATGCAAGAATAAGGAAAGTGGTTATTCAGTCTTAAAATGCTAAAAACCCCAGTTTCATAACAAGTAGTATAGGATATTGGATGTGATGCCTTTGAATTTCAAAACCTAGGTCAATGTCAAGTAGTAGATGATACTTTAAATAATACTTATAGAACTTTTTATTTCTTATCCAATATTTTTAGATGTGATTAATTACAGTTCCTTAAGGAGACTATCTGATTCTTTGCCATTATTCTGTGAGTTATATGATTTATGCATGATACTACTTTGTATTTAAGCTACTAAACAGGTTATCTAGTTTCAAATATGTGCTACTAAATTTATGCTTGTTTTTTATGATTTGTTTTGGTGATTCTCAAATAGACAAAGGATAAGAATGACAAAAATTTCTACACACATAACAGTTGAACCATTACTTGTTTTCAAAATTTTAATACATCTTATTAAGAATTATTGAATTCTTATTATTATTTTAGGTAATGTGTTCAAATAATAAAGATGTTGGTGACACAATAAATAGTTAAAATTGAGTGGATTTACATAAATATAATGAGAATAGGCAGAGTATATGTGATAGTAAACATAAAGTTAATGACTATCACAAAGAACTCCCAATAAATTCCCCCTTCTTCTCTAACTCCACCAACAGCTTAGTCATATAAGGACAAATATAAGAGATTGTGTAATAAATGTTGACTTCATGGAGCATGATATTTTGTGTATAAGAGCTCGTTTGGTAAGCTTAATGTGAAAGTAATCCTTTTACATAGTTTTGTATAATATCTATTATACCCTTGTTATTATTACTAAATACTTTTTTATTTTTTACATTCTGTGTACCAAATTAGACGTAAATGTAAATATTAACTTCATGATTAAATAATATTTTGGCTTTAGGACTATTATGTATGAACTTACTATAATGGCTAACCAATGTGACACTCTTGATAAAACATTATAAAATATATGTGAGATAGTAGAAAGTACTAGTTATAGTCTTATAAAGGTGTGTGATCTCTTTACTTTTATGATGCAATATTTATAAATTGTATTATGCTATACCTAACATCTAATAAAATTGTTTAAAATAAGTAAAAGGGTTCTAGTGAGCCATATAAATAGGCTATAATATCCATTAGATGTATGTCAAGTTTTTCATATACTATTAGACTATTAAGATATTTAAAAGTAATTGCATCTACTACAAGAGAACATATCTTCTCATAATTAGTGTTACTCCTTTTGTAAAAACTTTTACATTGCAAGTCATGCTTTATATTTGATGACTTCATTTTTCTCATTTCACTTTTCCACAAACATCCATTTATACCTTATTGGTTTTACACCTTCATGTGTTTGGACCATATGTTCAAAAACTTCATATTTTGAAATTGAATTTAATTCTACTTGAATATTATATCATTCCATTTCAGCCAATCATCTTTCTATCTACATTCTTTGACAAATATAGGTTCAAGATCCTCATTTTGTTTTATTATTTCAATAGTAAAATTGTATGGAAAAAATATTATCAACAACTATATCTTTTTAGTTTCATCTTTTTCTTATAGTAACATAACTTATTGAGATATTGTCATTATTTTTAGTATATAAACCTTTTTTATGGTTTCAGGATTAGTTATATGTTAGGTCTTTTTTCGAGTGCTTGCCTTTTCAATATAACCATTTTAGTTATCCGCTCTTTTCTTTCCTTAAGAATTTTTATCTTTGAAATCGATTAACCAATTGTCCTACTGGAACATCAATTTGAATTGAAGCATTTCTATCTAATATATGTGATTTGATAACTCTTTTTTCAATCAATAAATGAATTTAGCAGTTGATTTGCAGTGTTTTGTAAATGTATTATTTTCCAAACTTTTAGTTCACATTACTTTGTACAAGGATTTAGTTAATGCATTCCTTGTATCATTTTCCAATTGCTTATTATCTCCCCCAAATGCTGGGAAAAATGTTTCATCAAGATGATAATCAACAAATCATACCATAAACACAAGTGGACTCCTAACCAATATATATTCCTAACCTTCTTTAATGACCCATCTCTGTACATTGATTGGAGTAATTGGAACATATATTACACATTCAAAAATTCTAAGATAGGAAATATTTGCTTCCTAACTAAAAGCCAATTATAATAAGGAGAATTTATAATAACTTGTTAGCTTAATGCACATAAATGTTGTTGATGTAAATTTGCATGTCTCTATATCAAAATGGAAAGTTTTGTTCTTATAAGCATTGGTCTAACTATTAGTTAGAGGCATTTAATAAAATATTTTGCTAGGCCATTTCATGTATGAATATGAGCAATAAGCTTTTTAACTGTTATTCAAACAGATAAGCAATAATCATTAAAAGCCTGAGATGTAAACTCATTAGAATTATCAAGATGAATTGTCTTGATTACATAACTATGAACTTATACTTTTAATCAAATTACTTAAGTAAGTAATCTTGCAAATGCTAAATTGCAAGTTGATAATAAATGTCATACCTAACTTTATTTACATTCATTTAGATTTATCCCAAGCTTTAGCAACTACTTTGACTACCGTTACAACATCTTTAGCAGTAGATTTTAGTCTGTTCATATGCCAATCGGAGCTATAGGGGTCAAAATTTGATTTTCTTTTCTTCATTATTCATATTCATCATAAATAAACTTGTTTTAGTCCATTAGATCCTAAGAAACACTATGTTTGCCTGAAGAATTTCCATAGCCTGAATTTGCTCCTTTTTACCATATTATGCATCAAATTTCAAAAATTCATAACTTGGGTTACATAACTCCAATTTGTGCAAATTAGGGATCTACTAAAAGCTTAGGATGTGAACTTTATGTCTGTAAAATTTCAAAAGCAACTGAATTCATTTATTCTATCAAAAGTACAAAAAATAAAACTACAGTAGATTATACAGTACCAATCCATTTTTGCTAAAAATAGCCAGATTAAAAAATTCATAGAATATTCCATAAAAATCCAAAAAATGCAATATTTAACTTGTTAGAAAGCTCTCAATGTCTCTTAAGGACATGCCAAATTTAAACCCTAAACTAAGTCATTTGGGCTATCAAGAGTAAAGGTGTCATTTATGGCACTTTTAGACTAAATTTTTTTTCAAAAGTGACCTAATTGGTTTCCAAATTGTTCTCTCCCACTGTAAGCAAATTTTAATCATCCTAGGCATGTAATCCATATGGTCTAACATATGAAATAAGGCTTGCATAGAAATTTAAGCTCTCAACACCTAAATATGCATATAAACCTTCATGCATCCCATATGTACATGTTAGTATAAAAGGTGAACTTTCGACATATATTGAGGTGCTTAAGTGATATGTAGCATCCCTCATTACCAAATGCATTAATTAAACTTAATTGGTCTCTTAAACATGAGTGCTTAAGGTTAACATTAATAATAGTTTGTTAATGGATGAAAACCTAGGGAAATTTGAACCTTTTCAGCTATTCCTAAAAGCCAATTTGATAAGCAAGAAGATTCATAACTAGATGATACAAAAATCCTCCTATAAGATCTTCATTCCATTCACATTTAGTTATAAAAAGTGTAAAACTCATTGACATTAGTTTCCAAGTCAATACATGACATTATCATAGTGAGAATCAAGGTTTTAAGTTAAAAAGAGTGTTTAGAGACTTGGGCAATCCTCACCGTGGCCATGTTAGCTACTAGAATCTAAAAACTAAAATATGTGATTCTTGTCGCAACTTAAAACTCCCATACCATAGTGAAGGTCTCCACTGGACTCCACTATTCATATTTTCGCGATTTTTGTCGCAATGAACCTCCCGTGCGCTACGGTGAGATGAGCCACTGAAGCTTCAAAAATCCAATTTTCACAAGTCTCACCACAGTGAGCCTACATGGTGCTACAATGAGAGATCTCTTTGCAACCCTCCCAAACATCTTGCTCGACACTCATCATAGCAAGCTCCCCTTGTAGCCTGATGAGATTACTCTCGAGTACCCTATGGACCTGATTTTCTCGCCTCACACCATGGTCCAAACCGCCTTCACCATGGCGCTTCTAGCTTTTATTACCCCGAACATCATTTTTGGCTATGACTTGAAGGTTTTAAGCTGCAACTCAACTCCTTCCTGATTCTATTCCCTCCATTACACCATTTACCACTAACTCTAGGTGAATTCTAAGACTTCCATAACTAACATATATGATTTTATGGACCTCTTAACTCCCAAATGCCTTAATTTAATAATCCTCATTATTCATAGGCTTAGGGGGAATCATGTGTAACACCATATTCATTTACCTCACCTCATGCCATTTTAATCACATTTCCTTAGCCAAGCACACATTCTTAAGAAACGCAATTAAATAATGGATTACTTTTGCATTACGTCATGGATAAAACTTTTATTTCATGTCTTATGGACCATATGGACTCATCTATCTCATTTTCATATTTAAATACACAAATAAAACTCAAAACCATCCCAAGATGTGGCCAAAAACTCGAGCTTATGAACTATATACATAAAAATTATATGTGCAACCTCGAGTTAGTGTGCCAACTTTCTATCATAAATTTTGGAAAATCATAATTAATTTTAGAAAAATGAAGATCAACCATACTATACCATTCTAGAAAGCTACAGATGTCTAGTTTATGCTAAAAATAAGTCTAGACCACAACAAGGACGTCTAGTTACTAGAAAATAATGGAATAGTAACCAAACTTGCTTGTCACTACTGGTACTATCACATAATTTTAAAAATTCATATCTCCCTACTTAGACATCCAATCTGGGTGATCTCAGTGGCTATAGAAATTTTATCATGTCTAGTTTATGTTTGTAAAAGTTCATGAGCATTGGACACCATTTGGCCTTCAACTGATATAGGAGAATAAACTGACTATATAAACAATAACCATATTGAAACAACTAAAATTTGGCAATTTTAAAAATTCATAATTAATTCCATAGAGCTCCAAATAATCTGGTATTTAACTTGCCAAAAATCTCTAGATGAGATCTATATGCATGCCAAATTTCATGAGGAAATGCATTCATTTGGTCAGATAGTGTCATAGGGTTGCAAATATGCTCTTCTATGCTTCTTAAAGGGTCTCAAGAGAGTCAAATTTGGTCCCAAGGCTTTCATGGCCATTTGTGTTATATCCAGTTCTTTGAAAATGAGAAAAAAATGCAAGAAACGTAATGTACGGTTTCTCCGTAAACATACGAAATTCATCGAATACAAAATAAATTCCCTGAAATAAATTAGTTAAGGTTCCAAAAAATTTATATAGCATTTTAAACTCCTAAAAATGAGAATCTAAGGCTCATATAGAAAGAAAAATAGAGCTAGAATAAAGAAACAAAATTGAACAAAAGATTGACGAAACGTAATGTTATTTTCGTAATTTTGAGCAAATTTTGAAATTCATACAAGAGGGCTTTTTAAATGAAAATTTTGACTTCTCTGGGGTTCTCAGAGGCCTTGAAAATCATGGAAAGCCCTAAGATAGTTAAAATCCCTCCAGTGGACATTTTCTAATGTCAGTTGACTCGAATTTTGATAGATTTGTTCAGAAAGATTTTAGCTCCGATTTGAGTGATTCCAAAGACATTTTATTAAGTTAGGAACCTCAATTTCATAATGAAAAAGACAGTTCTAAAAAAGGAGTTAAAAAGAACCAGAAACGAAAATGACAAAATGAAGGAGTAAAATTGAAATTTTTGAAAAAGTGTTTCTTAAACCTACCTATATATATATATATATATATGAGGTGCCCCATCTCCTTCTTTGTTTAGCAATACTTGTTTCTACCCTAAATTAGAGAAAGAACCCTAAGGATGAGGCACACAAGAAGGAAGAGAAAGGAAGGAGAAAAAAAAAGAAGAGGCATGGATTTTCTTGGCTTTTTCATGCTTTTTCTTTAGCAAACCTCTTCTTCTCCATTTCCCCTTTCTTTCCAATGATTTTATTGAAGTTTTTAGATCTATTTTGAGGGAAGAACAGAGGGAAAAATTCGGATTTGAAGAGAGGAGGCCAAGGAAAGGAAGAAACAAGCAAGAAATCAAGGAAAAATAAGGTAAAATCTCCATCTCACGGTAGCTTCTTCCTCCCCCTCTCTCTTGTAGGTTTGGCCACCTTAGGGAAGTCCAAGAGGGCTTGGATTTTGGGTAGAACCAAGGGTGAATCCTAGGAAATTGGGTATGGAGAATGAGAATATGCAAAGAAAATTAACAAAGAACCATTAGTTTTCAAGATAGCAAAGTTAGGGTTTCAAGTGCTCCACCAAAAATCTGATTTGATACAATTGTTCCTAAGTCTAAATGAGTGTTTGGATGAGCTCTTGAGATCCTTAGAAGGCTCTTCACATGCATCTTCTATCAAGAAAACAAAGCAAACTCATTTAGTGTTCATATAGTGCATAGTTTCAGCCTAGGCTAAATGAAGCACCAAAGGGTAGTTTTAATTTGTTCTAAGCTTATTTTTGAGTCATCTATGATGGAAGAGGATAAGAGGAAGCCTTGGAAAAATTTTAAAAGCCATATATAGTGAGATGATGTCATGGGTTCCATATTATGGCTTAAAGAAGCAATACCTAGCTAGGCTCCTTGAATAGATTGTGTGAAGGCTCCAAGAGGTTTAAATAGAGTCAAGAATTATAAATAAAAGGAGAGAATGAAACCAGATGATGTTTTCCTAAGGTTGTTTCATTAAGTGCATTGTGGAACTATAAAAGAGCCATATGAGTTACTTAGCTTTTCTTGTGAATGTATGGCTTTAGAATTTGACTCAAGAGTATAAATGGCTTCCATATAATGTGTTTAAGTCAAGAGAAACAAGCCTCACATCATTGTGAGTGTGTGGCTGAGAGAGGGAGCATAATTCCAAGAGAAAAAGTGTGCTTGTGTGGCAAAGGTAGCTCTCTCTACTTTTCTCTCATGCATGAATGTGTGCTTGCCTTGTCTTTGAATGCGTGTATGTGTGTTTTAAGCCATGAAAAGTGTTCTAGCATGATTTCACATGCCATGGTACCATGATGATGTTTTATGCATTCAAATGATGTTTTATATGTTTGCCTTGGTTTGCTTGAGTGTGGAGAAGCCAAGAACCCTCTAGCCATAGTGAGGATGAGCCAAGAACCCTCAAAATTGGTTGAGACAAAGTAAAGAGTCTCCCAAGAATGAGGTTGACTCAAAACCTCTTAGACAAAATGGGTGAGGCAAGTCCAAAATCTATAAGAGAATGGGTGAGGCTAATCCATTTACTTGGCAAGCCTATGTATGTTTTTTATGACTTGTTCAAATGCCAAGAATGCTTCTTGAATGATCATACATGTCATTATGCTTATGCATGCTTTTTGAAGGCTTGTATTGCATACTTTATGTGTGATTGAAAGGGAGATGAGTTATTGGAATTCTTTGAATCTCATTCCCTCCTCTTCAATGTCTTAACATGCTAGGTGGAGCAAATGAACAAGGTAATGGAAGCCATCAAGTTTGAAGATAAAAGATTGACATCAAAGTGTCTAGAATTGCCTAGTTTTATCTCTTTTATAGCCATACACATGGCATATGATGTAATCCTATGATGGAATTGTTATATAATCATTTGAACATGTGTAAATACTTATATATATGATGTATGAATGAGAATTAATGCCATATGTATGATATAGCATGATTTGGGTATGAAATGACAAAACTAGACATATACATTCTTGTGTAGATCATAGGGTGGATGAGTGAGTTTGAGAAATTTGGATTTGTACACCTTTGAGACAAGTTTAGAATATCATTTTGGTGCATTCCCACATGCTCAAGTGGTCATAGTTGCCTTGGAGCTCAAAATGGGCCATTTGAATTATTTGTAAGACTTAAAAATGACCATTTCACAACCCAATGTCAAGATCTGACCAAATGAATGAATTTGCTTATGAAATTTGGCACACATATAGATCTTATCTAGATTCTTTTAGGAAGCTAAAGATAGATTATTTGGAGCTCTATGGAATTAATTATGAATTTTCAAAATTGACATTTTTCTACTGAACTGATGTAGACACTGTTCATATGGTCAGAAATTTAGGTTGTAACATTTATGAGCCAAATGATGTCCAATACTCATGAAATCTTACAAGAATAAACTATAAATTATAATCTTTCCATGGCCACCAAGATCACCCCAATTGGACTTTTGAGCAGAGAGATATGAATTTTTGAAGTTGGAGGATAGTACCAATAATGACAGTCGACCTCTGGTATTATTTCATCATTATCTGGTGGCTAGCAGCCTCTATTGTGGTATGAATTTATTTTTAACATAAATTAGACATCTGTAGATTTCTAAAATGATATAGTGTTCCTCATTTTGATTTTTTTAGAATTAATTATGATTTTTCAAAGTTCAGGCACATAATCTAGAAATCCTGCCCGAGGCTGCACCATTGCATTTCATGCATTCCATCCCCTTGCACGAGTTCTAGGCCACTTCTTAGGAAGGTTATGATTTTTATTTATGTATTTAAATATGAGAATAAGATGGATGAGTCCATGTGGCCCACATAACACTAAATGAAAATTTTATTCGTGACGTAACGTAATTAAATGCATTATTTTTAATGGTTTTCCTTCTCCCTCTTGTGTTGTTCATGGAAGGAAGCCTAAAATGTATATGATATGAGTCCTATAAATATGGTGTTATAACTTAAGTACATGAGAAAGCACTAAAATGGTCTACCAAATATATTTCAAAGGTGCACAAACCCAAATTTCATAAACTCACACTCTCACCCCAAAGTACACACAATAACACATAAGCTACATCTTGCCATTCAATGTCAAAAACTTGCCGCAACATTAATATGTCATCAAATATTATATATAAATCAAGTATTCATGTAATGATATATGTTCAAATGATTATACAACATATTTATCATAGGATTACATCATAGGCCATTCATATGGCTACAATGTAACGAACATAATTTTTGTAAAATGACGAAATGAGCTGTATAAAAGCAAGTCCTTTGAAATGAGCTAGATAATATCTCAAAAAATTTAGGTAGAGTACTAGAATCCTAAAAATGATAATTGTAGGTTCAGACAGAAAGAAAAATAAAGTTAGGATAGAGAAACAATTTGTGACGAAAACTAACGAAACATAATGATATTTTCATAAATAAGTGTAATTTTTGGATTAAAAAATAGGAGGGATTTTTAAATGGGAAATTTAAGTTGTCTAGGGTTCTCAGAGGCCCCAAAAATCATGGGAAGCCCCAGGACTGGTAAAGCCCCTCCAGTGTACGTTTTCTAATGACGGTGAGCCTAAACTTTGACGAATTCGTTCAGTAAGGTTTTAGCTCCAAATTAAGTGATTCCAAAGGCATTTTATTAAATTGGGAATATAAATTTTATAATAGAAAAGATGGTTCTAAAAAAGGAGCTAAAACAAAGCTGAAACAAAATTACCATTATGGAAGGATGAAATTGGAATTTTTGGAAAAGTATGCTTCTAGAAACTCCCACACACTTCTCCTTTCTTCTCCCACCTTCTTAAGCACGAAATTTTCTGTCCAAAATACAGAATATGATCTACTCTCTTAGGCACATAAGAAGGAGAAGACAAGGAGGAGAAACATCAAGAGAAAGGTAAGGAAATCTAAGGAATTTCATGCTCTTTCTTCCTCCAACCTTGCTCTTCTCCTTCCATGCTTTCTTTCTATGATTTTCTTGAGATGATTGAATTTTTTTTTGGTCCAACACAAAGGGGAGAGATCTAATTAATTGACAGGAGGCCAACCAAGGAGAAAAAGTCTTGAAAACAAGCTTAAACCTAAGGTAAATCCTTGCTTATGTTGCTTTCTCCTCTTGCTTCTCCTTGTGTATGATGTCGACCTTGTACAGAACCATTAGAGGGGAGGGAGTTCTGTCTAAAAGCAAGAGACAAACAAGGGTTTTAGGCCATGGGGAGATGGAATATGGCAAGAAATTCCAAGGAAAAACAATAGAAAACAAGATAGAAAAGTGTAGGATTCTTTAGGGTTTTGTAAAATCTAATTTTGTGTGAGTAATTCCTTGGCTATGTTTCCTTGAGCTCCTAAGACCTCTAGAGACCCTCCCAAGTGGCTCTCCCATCAAGGAAAAATCAAAAAGCTTGTGAACTCCTTCCTTGGTGCATATCTTGGCCTAGGCTAGTTCATAGAGCTAGGGAGTGTTTTAATTTGTTCTAGCCTTGGTTTAGGACTTTATATGATGTTAGAAGATGGGAGAAATTATTGGAAAAAATTTAGGAGCCATGGAATGAGAGATGGAGCAATGGTGTCCATAATGGTGCTTTATGAAGCAACTTGGATTTTCAATTGTGCAAGTGAATGTGTGAGGGACCCAAGGACCTTAAACGAGTCTAAGAAGTCTAGAAATAATAAGAGAATAGAGCCTAGAACTTAAAATCTAAGAGTTGCTTCAATAGGCCAATTATGGAACCATTACGCTACTTATGGAACTAAGTGTGTGTTCAAGAGTATCCTTAGTATCTTGGCTTGCTTCAAGTGTGTGATTATGTGTTGTTTATGGTGTTTAGGCCAAGAGAATATCCGCCCACCTAGGTGCACTTGTGAGGCCAAAAAGACGGAAGGAAAAGATCAAGAAAAGTTTGCATAAATCTAAGGTAGCTCTCCACCTTATTCTCCTTACAGTCTTATGTGCATATGTATGTTATTGTATGCTTGTGTATATTCTTATGACTTGATGATATGCCGCTTGATGCCTTGACTTTACATTGGTACCAATGTGTCTTTTTGAATGACTATGGTTATGGAAATGACTTATAAGAGTGAGGTGATGCCAAAAGTCCCTTGATGAAGGTGAGGAAATGCTAAAAGTCTCATAGCATTGGTAAGACAAGGCCAAAAGTCTCTTGGAAGAGTGAGAACAAGTCAAAAGTCCTTAGACTAAGAGTGAGGCAAACCCAAAAGTCCTAAAAATGCGGTGAGGTAAAACCAAAAGTCCTTAAAGCATGGTCTTGGCTTGAATGTGAATAAGTGACATAGAAATTATGACTTTGCATACTTTATGGTTGCCAAACCTTCCATACATGTGCTTAGATGTATATATGCCTTGAATGTGTGTGTGAATGGATATGTGAGCTATTGAGATTCTTAGAATCTCATTCCCCTTTTCCCTTCCATCTTGAATTGTCTAGGTGGCTCACAAGAACCAAAGAGAGCAAGTCAACAGCCTTAAAAGGCTATACTTTAAACTTTTGTAATCTTCTTTGTGTATAAATGTGAGAGTGACATTGTACACGTTATTTTTGTAATGTAAGGCCATGAACAAATGTAATATTATGTATAAATGATGTATGAATCTTGTGTGATGTCAAGACAATGGAAATATAGAAATTGAACACTTGGGTGCACACTTGAATGTATGTATTCTTGGGTGTGAGATGGTCAAAATGAGATGCATAGTATTTAGGACCACTTGGGCAGTTCCTACAAGTCATATTCATACTTTTAAACTTGTCCAAGAGGTGCCAAACTCAAAGGAAGGTCATTTGGACTAAAGTGATACCTTATGAGAGGTAAAATTTATCAAATTGGTGAGCTATGTCACTTTTTGTCCAAATTAGCTCTTCTTGGTCTGAAATTTGGATGTATCTAGAGCTTGTTGAGAGCTTTTTGGGAAGCTAAAGTGCAAAATTTTTAGAGGTCTATGGAATATTTGGTGAATTGTTAAAGTTGAGAAATTTTTCTGAGTTGGTCACTGTTACTGTAGCTATGGTCCAAAATAAAACTCTATCAACCATGGGAAAAATGATGCCCAATTGTCACAAAATTTTAGAAGGAGAAACTAGATCTTCCTAGTGACTTGTATCAATTGAAAGCACCTCATTTTGATGTCTAGATAGAGAGATATAAATTTTTAAAGTTGCTATCTAGTATCAATCGTCTAGTTAGACCTATGTCACTGTTTGATTAGTTTTCGTGGCCTAGATGTGCCTAGGCTAGTCTAAAGTCATTTTTTACCTCTAGTTAACATCTAGAGCTTTTCAGATTGGTACCATTTCCATAGATTGAGGTTTTTTGAAATTAATTGGAAATTTTTGAAATTTATGACAGTAAGCTGTATCAGTACCAAGGACAGCCAGACCTTTATGCCTATTTTGTTGTCAAACGTGGTCCAAAGCTATGTTCATGTCCTAGAATTATTTTTATGTGAAGTTAACATCTAGATATTTCTAGAAAGCTATGTTTTGTGTGATTTCAATTTTTCTACATTTAGTTATGATTTTGCAAAGTTTCCCCTAAAATCTGCCACTGTGCAGTCGCGGGAAATGAAGAAATTTTGGGGTTTTTGACCCTTGATATGTGGTTTGTGTCATTTTTTGAGAATTTTATGATTTTTATGTATGAAAAATAATTAGAGAATGTTGTTGATAGTTCATGGGGTCCCGGAGACGCGAAATAAAAAATTTATTTGCTACGCAACACGATTTAATTTATTATTTTAATGCATTTTCTTGAGACTTCCTTGATAAAGTGCATATGCTCATTTGCAATAGAGAGATAAATGTTGGAAATAATACCATATTACATACAACATGGAAAAAATTACACACTTTGTTATCAATCTCTTTTTATCAAGCTTGGTGGCTCCTATTTCTTGGTTCACTTAGTCTGTAACACCCTAAAATTAATTAAGGCATTAATCATGGGTTAGGCATAATTAAGAATAATTATTACTAAATAATTTGGCAAACCATGTGAATGGGAATTTAGAGAAAAATAAATTATTAATATGGGTTGAAGATTTAATTGGGTTAGAAACCTCATCTAGGCCCAAATTAAATTAAGTAACCATGGTTAGAGACTAATGGAGGCCCAATGATTATAGGTGCAAACCCAATTTTTTATTGTGAGACTTGGCCTAAGAGAGAAATCACTTAGCATTGACCTAATTGGGTTTAGTGAGGTAGAAGCCCAATTATGCCACGAGCTTAGTAGGAGAGCCCAATACTAGTCTCCTTGTGGGCGTAACTTAAATGTTTTGGAAAGCCCAAAACTTATTAAAGAATTTAAGTGAGACAAGAGCCTATTTAGTCTTAGCCCAAACTTAGGGAAGTGAAGCCAATTAGGTCTTAGGCTATTGGATCAACACACTCCATCCCTAACACAAAAACAAAAACATTCTACAGTCCAAACCAATGGACTTTGGCCCAATTCTGAAAATAAATCAGACCATGGGTAATATTTGGGCCCTTAAGGTAGCCCAAACCCACCATAAACCCTCTAACTTGTAGCCCAATAAATTTTCATTGTAATCTAAATGGATTTGTAGGCCTTTAAATCAACATACTCTCCCCAATCCTAAGAGTTTCTACAACCCATTTCACCTAGTGCTAGCCCACTTGAAATAATGGGCCCATTGGACCAGCCCATCTTCACTAAAACCCTAAGAGGCCTTCTTTCCACCTATTTAGCTGCTAAGAAATTCATGTTTTGTAGAATAAGGAAGCCATTTTGGCACTTAAGAAGAGAGGCTAGGGTTTTTCTGCATTCTTCCACCATTTCTCACTTCTAGGGGAAGATTTGGCTAAGGTAATCTATATAAAACATGTCGCCCCTCATTCTCCTCTTCATTTTGGTCTGATTAGTTTCTGGTTTTAGGCATTTTCATCTCCTTCTCAAATATGAAATTTGGTGTTTAGGTGACTCCTTGTAAGATTTTCAGAGTTAGAAATTAGAGGGATGATTGGGTAAGTATTTCCTTTCCATTATATGCATTATGTTGCTGGAAAATGTCCCCAAACACTTATTTTCATAATGGGTTTTGTGATTGTGCAAAATTGCAAGGAAATGAAAATGGAACACTAAAATTTTTAGGCTTCATAACTCAAATCCGAATTTTAGAATGACCCATGGTGTGTTCTTGGTAGTTAAGGTTCAACCTAATCCATTTGACCTCTTGGGTGTATGGATAAGTGTTCCCCTTTCTCTTATATGGTATATATATTGAATTTCCATCATTTGGACTGAATTTTGGTGCTTGGCTTTTACATGTGTGAAAATGGAAATGTTAGGAGTGACCCATTGTGAGTTCTTATTGTTGTGACCTTGAATTGGTGCAGTAGACCCTTAGGAAGCTTGGGTAAGAAGTTCTCAATGTGCTCTTGTTAAGATTAATCTATAGATAGGGAAATTCCTTACTAAGGGTAGTTGAATAATGATGATTATGATTATGTTAGGCCTGGTGTTCTTTGAATCATGATGGTAGCTAGAGGAAGAGTAATTGGCTTCATTGAGATAACTGGGGTTATTTTTCTTAATTCTATGTATATGCTCATGTTAATATGATATTTGTTACACATGTTTGATTTTGAAATGCTAAATGATTGGTTGACTACTTGAATTGCAATTGTGATTAGACCTTGTGAGTCCATCGTGGAGTTATAATACGACTGCCACCCGTGCATGTGCTTCGATCCGGCATCGAGTTGTGATTAGACCCCAGATGCACTGAGCCCTAGTTGTGCTCATTATAGAGTAGGTGTCGTAGACGGACCTCTCCTAGTGTTATTGGCCATTAACATGTTATATGTGATTGCTGGTATGGGATGTAAAGCCATATTTACTAAGCTCATCTCACCTCATTTCTAGGTTCCCTTCCTTGGATCATACAAGTTTGCCAAGGAAAAAACATTAAAAATATTCATTAAATTACATTGCGTCACGGAAAAAATTTTCATTCAGTGTTTTGTGGTCCATATGGACTCATCCAGTTCATTCTCACATTTAAATACACAAATACAACTCATAACAAACTCAAGAAGTAGCCTAGAACTCATGCAAATGGATGGTATACTAAAAAACATAGTGTGCAGCCTCTGGTACCCAGTTTAGATTTTATGCTTGAATTTGGAAAAATTATAACTAATTTAAAAAAAAATTAAAATCAAGCATACTATACCATTCTGGAAAGCTACAAATGTATACTTTATGTTAAAAATAAATTTAGACCACAACAGAGGCTACTAGCTACCAAAAATTAATGGAACAGCACCAGAGGTCAACTGTTGTTACTTGTACTATCCTCCAAGGGTGATCTCAGTGGCCATGGAAATCTTATCATGTGTAGTTTATGAATGTAAAATTTCATAAGCATTAGACATCATTTGTCCCGTGAATGACACAACCCAAGTTTTGACCATATGAATAGTATCTGCATCAGTTCAGTAGAAAAATGCCAACTTTGAAATTTTATAATTAATTCCACAGTGCTCCAAATATCCTGTTCTTTGGCTTTCCAAAAATCTCTAGATAAGATCTATATGTGTGTCAAATTTCATGGGCAAAATTCCTTCATTTGATTAGATCTTGACATTGGGCTGCAAAATGGCTCAATTTATGTTATATAAGGGATCCAAATGGTCCAATTTGAGTTCTAAGGCAACCATGACCACTTGAGCCTGTGGGAATGCACCAAAATGACCTTCTAAACTTGTATCAAAGGTGCATAAACCCAGAAATTAAAAACTCACTCTCTCACCCCATGCCATACACAAGATTACACATGCTTTACATTGCCATTCACTACCCAAAATGCATATTACCATTCATTTGGCACTAAAACTCATACATACATCAAACATTTGGGTAATTACATATGTTCAAATGATTACATAACAATTCCATCATAGGATTACATCATATGCCATGTGGATAGCTACAAAAGAGACAAAACTAGGTAATTCTAGACACTTTGATGTCAATTTCTCATCTCCCAACTTAGTGGCTTCCATTACCTTTCATTTGCTCCACCTAGCATGTTAAGACATTGGAGAGGAGGAAATGAGATTCAAAGAATCCCAATAGCCCTTCTTCCTTTCAAATATACATAAAAAATGTAAATACAAGCCTAGAAATGGATGCATGGCTATCATGTGGCATATAATCATTCATGAAACTTTTCTAGCATTCAAGAAGTCATACAAAACATCTATAGGCTTGCCAAGTAAGTGATTTAACCTCATCCATTATTTTCAAGGGTTTTGGACTTGCCTCACCCTTTTTCTTAAAGGCTTTGAACAAAGCCTTACACTTGGGAGACTCTTTGCTTTGTCTCAACTATTCTTAAGAATTCTTGGCTCATCTTTACCATTGCTAGAAGGTTCTTAGCTTTACCACACTCAAGCAAACCAAAGCAAGTTCACAAAGTGTCACATGAATGCATAACAAAGCATCATGGTACCATGGTATTTAGACACTTTCTAAAAAATTTCTTATGGCTCAACAACATACACATACACAATAAAGACAAGGCAAACATCCATTCATGTATGAGAGAAAGAAGAGAGAGCTACCTTTGTCACAATTGCACACTTTTTCCTTTTGGAATGTTTCCTCTCACACAGCCACACACTCACAATGATGTGAGACTTGTTTCCCTTGGCCTAGACATATCATGTAGAAGCCAATTATGCTCTTGAATCAAATTCTAAAGCTACACATTCATTAGAAAAGCTAGGTGGTACATATGGCTCTTTTATGGTTCCATAATGCACCTAATGAAGCAACTTTAGGAAAACATAATCTTGGCTCCATTCTTTGCATCCATCTAAGGTTCTTGACTCCATTGAAGTCTCTTGGAGCCATCACACAATTAATTTAAGGAGCCTAGCTAGGTGTTGCTTCTTTAAGCCATAATATGGAACCTAGGAGACCATCTCACTGTCCATGACTTCTAAAATTTTTCTAAGGCTTCCTCTCATCCTCTCCTATCATACATGATACAAAACTAAGTTTGGAAGGAATTAAAACACTCTCTAGGTGCATGAACCCTCCTTGGCTGAGGCTATGCTTCCATATGGCACTAATGGAGTTATTTAATTTCTTTGATGGGAGAAGCATGTGGGAGTCTCTCTTGGTGTCTTAGGAACTCATATATACTCTTAGATAACTTAAATTACT
Organism: Erythrophleum fordii; assembly: GCA_032878935.1. Classification (NCBI taxonomy): domain Eukaryota; kingdom Viridiplantae; phylum Streptophyta; class Magnoliopsida; order Fabales; family Fabaceae; genus Erythrophleum; species Erythrophleum fordii. The sequence goes on from JAVQMF010000053.1 coordinate 15,482,336, forward strand.
ACTAAGAAGCTTCATCTTAGCCTAAGTGCGACCAAATCCCTAAATTCCATAACTTGCATTCTAAAGCTCCCTTTTCAATTCTAGTTGTATATTCTTAATCCTCACACTCCATAACCCTTGGTTCCATCAAGAACACATAAATAAAAACTCTCCTCTTCACTTTCTCTCTCTAGATGAAAGCTTGAATGGCTTAGAAATATAAGATTTTACAAGTATTTTAAGTAAAATCTTACCTTAAAATAGAGCTCTCTTCGTGTAAATTATTTTTCATAGATTGGTTTCTTGAAAAGAGTTCTTTTTTGGCTTCGATTAGACCTAAATTTTCAAGTTTTCAAGAAAAGAAAACCACTATTAGAGAGCTCTTAGATAGAGGAACAACTTTCTTAACTGGCGCAGGATAAAACAGGACCGTTTACTTACCTAACAAAAGCTTAAACTTCTTATCTCTCTCCCCTCTTAATGTCACACCATGGCTACTCAATTTTCTGCAAATGGAAGGTTGGAGAAGGTGATGAGGTGTAATCTTACTTAAAAAGCCTCTTTTACAATTTTTCAAAATGACCATTTTACCCCTATGCGATTATTTGCTCTATTTAGGCTCATTTCAACTCCTTTTTTAGAACCATTTTTTCCATCATAAAATTTAAGTCCTTTATTTCATAAAATGCCTTTGGTTTCATCCAAATTGGATTAAAAACCTTCCCAAACTAACTAGTTAAAGTTTGAATCAATTAATGCTCTAACACGTAAACCAAAAAGGTTTTAATTATTCTAAGGGTTCTTATAGTTTTTAGGGCCTTTGAGAACTTTGAAAAACTTATTTTGCCCATTTTAAAATCCCTCCTATGAGTTTCTCAAAAAGTGCCCAAAATTACAAAAATGCCATTACGTTTCATTGTATTTTCATTAAATTCCATCTGGTTGTTTTGGTTCTATTTTCAAGACATCTCTGACCTTAGATCCTCATTATTTGAAGTCTAAAATATTATTCTAATTTTATTGAATCTCAAATCCTTCTCTTTGGGGGACTTTCTTTTGTATCTAATGAGTTTCATATGTTTACGGAGAAACTGAACATTATATTTCTCGCATTTTCTCACGTTTTCAAAGAACCAGATATTACATAGGACAGTAGTCATTGGTAACTCAACTAGTTCATTTGCAAATTGAATTAACGATTCTGGTATTGATGATATGAAATTGTATTGTATTGATTAATCTATACATATATATAAAATCTGCCTCTTGTTACTGAGATTGTATATCTCACCCCGATTGTGGGCTAACATTTTCAAGGACTGAACCTTTAGTAGCAAGGAGAAAATTAATGGAAGCTTACTATGTGGTTTAGTAGTAGGTAGGTTTGGAAACCTTGTCAGATTGTATTTGTATAATTAGACTATTAGTTTATACAATTTTGGCATTGTATCATGAATTGCCAAGCATAGAAACTGTAATTATTTGATACATTAGATGTCAACTTAAATTAGTGATGTATGAAATTTCTACTGGGATTTATGTTTGAATAGAAATGTGAGTAGTGTATGAACTCTTTGCTGTCATTAATCTATAAACTCACTAGTTTATGGTGGCTAGAGGGTTAAGGATCCACATTTGAGTTTTGAATGGGTAAGATAGATGTGTTAGATAGATTAGGTAAAAAAAAAGACACCAAATTTTCACAAACTAAGTTAAAGTGGCCTATAGTATTACTAGAGGGAGAATTGGAGAGTATAGGATGAATTCTTGGGAGTTATAGGAATAAAAAGGAATTGGCTGTAATGTCTAGTTTTCGTTAAACGATAGAAATGGGTACATTTTCAAAGCAAGTCCCCCTAAATGAATTAGTTAAGATCCCAAAAAATTTGAGAAACATTCTAGCCTTTTAAAAATGAGAATTATAGCCTCAAATAGAAGGAAAAATAGAGTTAGAATAAAGAAACAAATTTTGACAGAAACCTTACGAAACATAATAGCATTTTCGTAATTTTGGACAATTTTTGGAATTCACATAGGAGGGATTTTTAAACCAAATTTTTGAGTTATCTAGGGTTCTCAGAGGCCCTGGAAACCATGGGAAGCCCCGAGACAGTTAAATCTCCTCCGGTGGACGTTCTCCAATGTCGGTGTGCCTGAACTTTGACGAAGCCATTCAGAAATGTTTTAGCTCCGATTTGAGTGATTCCAAAGGCATTTTTCTTAATTGGGAACCTAAATTTTATAAGAGAAAAGACAGTTCTAAAAAAGGAGCTAAAACAAAGAAGAAACAAAAATGCAAAGTACGAAGGGCAAAATGGAAATTTTTGAAAAAGTCACTTTGCCCCAGCTATATATAGGTGGTATAACAACCGGGAAAAGGGAAAAGGAAAAGAAAGTAGAAAGTTGGAAATTTTCAAAGTCCAAAAACTGTGCTAAGTCTTCTCACAATAGCGAAAAATGGTCTCGCTATCGCGAGAATGTCTTCTCACAATAGCGAACGAGGTTCTAGCTATAGCGAGTGCGGGCAGTAGTCCATACAGAAACCAAGGGGCAGCTCGTCGTAGCATACACCATAGCGAGAGTGAGGTCTGGAACTGACACGAGTTCGCCATAGCGAATGGTAAATCTCGCCATAGCGAAGGGAACTGATACGATCTCACCGTAGCGAAGGTTACACCTCGCTATAGCGAAGCCAGATAACATGAGCTCGCTATAGCGAAGCCAGATAACATGAGCTCGCTATAGCAAAGGTTAATTTTCGCCATAGCGAGGGTTAGTCCGGAAGAGAGTAAATAGCAAGAATTAGACTTCATTAAACGCTCAAACTCATTTCTTCTCTCATATCTGCCCTAGACTTCGACCCAAGGAGAGAAAAGAGGCGTGGAGAGTGAGAGAGACCAAGAGAAGGAGGGAGAGCAAGGGAAAGGTAAGTAAATTTCTCCCATTTCTTTAGATTTCTGATCTCCTCTCTTTGCCCTCTCTTCCTACGATTTTGTTTGTGAAAATGGTTGGATTTTGGGCATGGGTCAGAAGAGGGAAAGTGGAAAACACCTTTGAATCTTTGTGTTTTCTTTGAAAATATTGTTTCCACTACCATGGGAGCTTGAGAGAGAGAAAGAGTTGATAGCATTCTAGAGAGAGAGAGAGAACTCTAGGTTCTGGTATGTTATGAGAGTTTGATCTGAAAGATTACATTCTAAGAGAGTAATTGCATGCTTTTGTGTGTCTAGGCTCAAGAGAAACACCTCCATCAAGGTGCGATTGTGAACCTAAGAAGGGAGAAGAGAAATTGAAAGGAAAAGCTAGTGTTGACCTTGGCTGATAAGGTAGCTCTCTCTTCCCACTCTTTCTTGTTGCATTCTTGGATGTAATAGTCATTGTATGTTTATGTATATGCTTGTTATGTGAAATATGCCATATGTTATTGCCATGATGCATTATTGACAATATGCTTGTGTGATGGATTGTGAGCATTGCTCTGGTGAGGTAGTGCCGAAAGTCCCTTGAGATTGGGTGAGATAAGGCCAAAAGTCTCAACCGAGTGAGGCCGAGTCGAAAGTCCCTAAACTCGGGTGAGGCTAGACCAAAGTCCTTGGAGCTCATTTTTGGCATTGTTGTGATTTCCATAGCATGTACATCATGTGTTGGTTGTTTGAGAATGGCTAAGTGCTTATTCACATGCTTTGACTTGTTATATGCCTTGATTATTTACTTGATTGAGTGTATGAGCTACTAAGATTCCCTGAATCTCACCCCTTCCCCTCCCAACTTAACATGCTAGGTGGAGCACAAGGAGAAGCAAGTGCACACCAAGGAGCCTAGGAGCATGCTTAGCTAGTTGTTAGCTTTGTTTTAGCTATTTTGATGTAAAGAGGTGCCAAAATAAGTATGCACCTTCTATTTTTGAGATGTAACTATTGTAGCAAATGTATATGTATGAAATAATGATGTATAAACTATGTTGATAGCCAAAGAAATGGAAATGAGGGTTTTGCCCTTTTTGATGAATGAATGTAGTAGTGTATCTTTGGCCGTAGCATAGTGAGATTAGAATTTATGTTGAATTGGACTACTTGGACATGTTATATAGACTATTGTTATGCTTTTAAACTTGTCCATGAGTGGCTATAGTGTGTGAGAGGCCATTTGGATCCATTTTGGACCTTTTAGGTGCCAAAACCGGTATTTTTGAGAGCTCCGTCAAAAATACCGGTTTTGGCACCTAAAATTTGGCGTGCCTCTAGAATTTGTAGAGAGCTTCTTGGGAAGCTAAAGTGGGTAATATTCAGAGGACTAGAGAATATTTGGTGAATTGTTGAAATTGGGAAAAATCCATGGTTTGGTCATGTACTGTTCCTATAGGTCAGAAATGAAATCCATGTCATAGATAGACCACATGGTGGCCAACTATCATGAAATTTTATACACATAAACTAGAAAACTACAGCAACCTATACCAACTAGAATCACCTAAATCAGAGGTCTGTAGAGAGAGATTGAACTGTCTGAAGTTCTGTATCAGCATCAGGGAGCCCATCTGACCTCCGTTACTGTTCCATCAGTTTTCGGGGTGTGGGGGCTACTGAACTGATCTAGACTTATTTTGTTCCTCTAGTAGACATCCGTAGCTTTCCAAATTGGTATATTTTTCCTAGATTGGATTTTTTTGGATTTAATTATGAATTTCCGAAGTTCATGACAGTAACCTGGGCTGGAAACAGTGACTGTCGGACCTCCTTCCCATTTTCGATGTCAACCATAGTCTAAACGCTGAGATTATAATTGGGAATTATTTTTAGTGTAAAGTTAATACTTAGAGATTTCCAGAAAACTAAAGTTTACTAGATTCCCATTTTTCTATAATTAGTTATGATTTTCCAAAGTTAGAGCCAAAATATGACTTTTGGGCACAAGTGAGAAAAATGCATTTTTCTGGTTTTTGGCTCCATACCCATGGCTTATGGTTTGTTTTATGCTATGTATGAGTTGTATAAATGGAGATTGAGTTGAGAATATAAATGATGGGTTCACAGGACCCACGGGTAGAAGTTGAGTGTATGAAACCCCGTTTCCTAGCATAAAAATGCCACGGACTAGTGTTGATTCTTTGGAAATCATATGGAACCGAGCCCAGTGAGAGGCTAGGTAGCGGTAGTAGATTAAGGTGTCACAGGTGGTACCTCACACTCTCCCTCATTTCACTTCAAAATTTCCAGCCCTAAATTAGAAGCAAAACCCTTGGAGAGTGGCGTATAAAGAGAAGGGAAGAAGGAGGAAAAATTCAAGGTTTAGGTATGAAATTTTGCTTGTTTTTCATGCTATCTCTTCACTAATCTCTTCTCCTCTTTTTCCCTCTTCTTCTCCATGATTTTTTTGAATTTTTGAGGGCTGTTTTGAAGGGAGAACAGAGGGGAAATTTCGAAATTCAAGTAAGGAGGCCAAGGAAAGCAAGAACAAGCAAGGAAATTCAAGGAAAACAAGGTATTTTGTAATTCTTCCACTTGGCCTTCTTCCTCCCTTCCTTTGAGCATTTCGACCTAGACATAGACAGCCTTAAGGAGTTATATTTTCAACCAAACCAAGGATGATTCTTAGGTATTTGATGGAGGAGAATAAGAATATGCAAAGAAAACCAAGAAACAGGCATTAGAAATCAAGATACAAAACCTAAGGTTTTAAGTGCACTTTCTAATTCCTGAATTTGTATGATGCTTCCTAGGTTTAATTTAGAGTATAAATGAGTTCTTGAGGCACCTAAGATGCTCCTCACAAGTTTCTTCCTTCAAGAAAACAAAGAAAACTCCAAAGGACCCTAACCTAGGCATAGTCTCGGCCAAACCATGTTCTCATAGCTAGGGGGAGTTTAAAATTTTTCTAAGGTCATTCTTGAGTCATATTTGATGAATGAAAATGAAGGGATGCCTTGGAAAAAAATTAGAACTCATGGAAAGTGATTTGGTGTCTTAGGTTCCATATTATAACCTAAAGAAGCAACATAGTGCTAGGCCTTTTGTTTTAATGATGTGATGACTCTAGGAAGCTTAAAAAGAGTCAAGAATCATATTTGAAAGGAAAGAATGAGGCCTAGAATTCATTTGAGAGGTGTTGCTTCATTAGGTGCCTTTATGGACCATAATGGGGGTTATAAAGCAATCTAGTGTTTTACCAAGTGATATAGCCTTAGAATATGTTTCATGGACCTAATTGGCTCCCATAAATTGTATCTAGGCCAAGAGAAACCATCTCCACCAAATTGTGGGTGTGTGGCTGAAAGAGGAGGCTTGAAAGCTAAGGACAAAATGTGTGCTTTTGTACAAGGTAGCTCTCTCCACCTTCTCTTGCATGGATGTGTGTTTAGCTTGTTTTAGAATGTATTTATGTGTGTTTTCAAGCTTTGAAAAGTATGTAAGCATGCCTTTATATGCCATGATCCTTGATGTCATGTTATGTTCTTAAATGATTACATGATGTTGTATGAATTTGCTTGAGTATGGAGAGGCCAAGAACTCTTCCCTTGGTGAGGATGAGCCAAGAACCCTTGAGCATGGTTGAGACAAAGTAAAAAGTCTCCCAAAAGCAAAGTGGGCTCCCAAGAGTATGATTGAGTCCAAAGTGCTCAAAGAATAGGTGAGGCAAGTTTAAAACCATGAGGAGAAGTGTGAAGCCAATCCAAACACTTAGTAAACTTTTGAATGTCTAGTATGAGTGATTTACATGTTAAGATTATTTTTAAAATGTCTATGACTTCCATTTTCTCTATGCATGTATTTGAAAAGCTTGTTTTACACATATTATGTATGATTGAATGGGAGATGAGCTATTGGGATTCTTTGAATCTCATCCCTTCCTCTCTAATGACCTAACATGCTAGGTGGACCAAGCAATTATGGCGATGGGAGCCAACAACACTAGAGGAAGGAGATTGACATTCATATGTCTAGTTTTTGCTATTTTAGAATCATAATAATGTATATGATCATTGTAAATGGCATATGACCCTTGAGATACATGTAATTATGCTATTATATGATGTAAAAATGGGAATATGTGTTATGTGGATGATGGAATGTGAATTGAGCATGTATGCCAAAGATAGCTTCATGAATGAGTTTATGGAAATGTGTATAAGTGTGCATGAAATGGCCAAAATGAGATGCATGAGGTTTGGCACCATTTGGGCAGCTCACAAAGGTCTCAAAGATACTTTTAGACTTGCCTAAAAGGTGCCAATACCAAGGGAAAGCCATTTGGCAAGTTTGGTACCCTATATAGAGCCAAATTTGACCATAATGGAACTCTATGTCACTTTTTGGCCAAATGAGTTAGTCTTGGTCTGAAATTTGGCATGCAATTAGGACTCATTGAAAGCATTTTTGAAAGCTAAAGATCATAATTTTTAGAGGTCTACAGAATATTTGATGATTTTTCAAAATTGGAAAATTTCATGGATTTGGTCTGATGCACTGTTCATTTGGTCCGAAAAGGTTTTCTATCCCACTAGGCTCAAATGGTGTCCAATTGCCACGAAATTTTATACACAGAAACTAGACAATCACAATAACTTGTTTCAACTAGAAGCACCTCATTTGGAGGTTTAGAGAGGGAGATATGAATTTTTGAAGTTTCTATCCAGAATTAGTGATCTTGCCCAACCAAAGGTACTATTCCATCGATTTCTGGATGCTGGGCTTGATGAACTGATCTAGAGATATTTTTCTCCCTAGTTGACATCCACAAATTTCCAGATTGGTATCATTTGCATGGATTAGATTTTCATGGAATTAATTGGACATTTTTGAAGTTCATATCAGTAAACTGTGACAGCATCAGAACCCAGTTTGACCTCTAGAGTATTTAACATGTCAAATGATTTGTGTGTGGGATATTATGACTTGTACATATTTTTATCTTAAAGTAGACATCCCAAGCTTTCCAAAATGACCAAGATTGTATGATTTTTATTTTTCTAGATTTAGTTATAATTTTCCAAAATTTGCCTAGAAAAGAGGCCAAATCTGGCCAAGAATACTTTCCGAATTCCCATGCTCATTTCAGTTTCCTTGGATTGTAGGCATGTTTTTGGGATGAAAATGAGTTGTAATGATGTAATTAAATATAAGGATGCATAGTATGAGTTCATAGTCCACGTGACACTGAACAAAATTTTTAGACACGATGCAACGCGAGAATACTCATTATTTTAGTCTATTTTCTTTATATTCTCCTAGAATTGATGAAGTGGAGCTTATGAATGTTATGAAATGAGCTAGGATTTATAGTGTTACATTGGACACAGCAAAAATTGAATTAGCCATGGCTAAAAGTGACGGAGTTGCCCAGGGAAGGAAATAAAAAAGAATTCGCCACAGTGAAAGGGGTAGTTAGCCGCAGCAAAATGTGAGAGGCAAGTCTAATGGTGTTCCAAAGAGTAATTCGCCAAGGCGAGAGGGGTAATTGGACACGACGAAATGTGTGAAATTTGTGAATGTGCTCAATTCCTTATATTCACCTAGAAACCTTAGTTTCTCTTATGGCAATGCTAAGGAATGATTTAGAAACATTTGTAGGAGGTTTTTGTGAGATGGAATTGATGGATGAAGGAATCAAGGGCTCTTCATTGATAGTTAAATTCACTTGTTTAGTTAATGACCCTAATAACATCAAGGTTCAAATTTTTCTACATTTTTTGAATGTAATTAGTTGTAATGACTTTCAACCTTAATTTATGATCATTAATCGCATATTTAACCTTGATTACGATGATTAGAAGTTAAGGTCGTTACATGGTCCACCTAGATATGTTAGGCAATAGGGAGGAAGGAATGAGATTCTAGAAATCCTAATAGCTCTTCTCCCTTTCAACCATATATAAAGAATGCAAATTCAAGTCTAAAAATGCATGCATAGATATCATGGAGTGTATGATCATTCATGGAACTTTTCTTGTGTTCAAGAAGTCATACATAGCATACATAGGTTTGACAAGGAGATGGTTTAGCCTCCTCCATTTTCTTAAGGGGTTTTTTATTAAGCCTCACTTTTTAGAGACTTTTGGCTGTCTCACTCATTCTTGGAGACTTTTAACTCATCTTCACCTTCGCTAAGGGACTTTTGGCTTCACCATACTCAAGCAAACCAAAACATGTTCATAAAACATTATTTAAGTGTATAACATAACATCATAGTACCATAACATATAGACACATGCTAAAACATTTTTCATGGCTTAAAACATATATACACACATTCAAAGACAAGATAAACATCTATTCATGTATGAGAGAAAGAAGAGAGAGCTACCTTAGTAACAATTACACACTTTTCCTTTTAAGAATGCTTCCTATCCTTCAGCCACACTCACAAGCATGTGAGACTTGGCTCCTTTGGCCTAGACACATAATATGGAAGACAATTACACTCTTGGAATAATTTTTAAGGCTATACATTCATTTCAAAAGCTAGGTGGTTCTTATGGCTCATTTATGGTTCCATAATGTACCTAATGAAGCAACAGTAGGAAAACATAATCTTTGCTCCATTCTTTCCATCCATTTATGACTCTTGACTCCTTTTAAACCTCTTGGAGCTATCACACAATTAATTTAAGGAACCCAGCTAGGTGTTGCTTCTTTAAGTCACAATATAGAACCTATAACTACATCTCATTATCCATGACTTCTAAAATTTTTTCAAGGCTTCCTCTCATCCTCTCCCATCATATATGACTTAAAACTGAGCTCGGAATAAATTAAAACTACCCCTTGGTGCTTCATCCTCCCTAGGCCGAGGCTATGCTCCATGAAAACACCAAAGGAGTTTGTTTTGTTTTCTTGATGGAAGATGCATGTGAGAACTTTCTAGGGATCTTAGGAGCTCATCCAAACATCCATTTTGTCCTAGGAACTCTTGAATCAAAATAGAATTTTGGTGGAGCACTTGAAACCTTAACTTTGCTATCTTAAAATTCCATAATTGTTTGGTTATTTCCTTTGCATATTCTTGTTCTTCTCCCTTATTTTTTTAAGATTCACTCTTGTTTTGGCTAGAAATTCAACCCCTTATGGCTGGTCTTATATGTGATGAAACACACAAGAGAAGGAACAAGAAGAATCAAGCATAAAAGTGGCAAAATACCTTGTTTTCTTAGCTTCCTTTGAATGCTCTTCTCTTTTCTTGGCTTTTTCTCCTCAAACTCAAAATTTTCCTCTTAGGTCTAACCTCAAAATAGCCCCAAAAATTTCAATAAATACATGGGAAAGAAGAGAAGAAGAAGGAGAAGAAGTTCGCCAAGGAGAAACTAAGAAAAACCATGAAAATTCATACCTTTCTTTTACTTTTTTGCTTCTCCCTTTCTCTCCTCCTTGTGCACCTCACTCTCTTAGTCCTTTCTCTAGTTTAGGGCAGAAATGAAATGAACCAAATGAAGAGAAGAGTGGGGCGTGGGGTATATATAGCTAGGGTTCAAGAATTGTTTCCAAAATTTTCATTTATGTCCCTTAAACTTGGTATTTTCGTTTCCAGTCTGTTTTAGCTCCTTTTTTAGAACTGTATTTTCCATCATAAAATTTAGGTCCTTAATCTTATAAAATTTCTTTGGAATCACTCAAATTGGAGCAAAAACCTTCTTGAATGAAAAGGTTAAAGTTTGGATCAACCGATGTTAGAAAACATACACCGAAAATGTTTTAACTGTCCCAGTGCTTCCCATGGTTTTTAGGACCTTTGAGAACCCCCAAAAACTCAAATTTTCTATTTAAAAAGCCTTCCTGTGAGTATTCCAAAATTTTTCCAAAATTACAAAAATGCCATTACATTACGTAACAATTTTGTTAATTTTTGTCTAGTTATTTTAGTCTCTGTTTTAAGGCACCTCTAGCCTCCTAATTTCATTACTTAATGTCTAGATCATTATTCTAATTTTTCTAGACCTTAACCAATTTATTTCAGAGGACGTACTTTGAAAACGTAAATGTTTTTGTCATTTTTATGAAAACTGGACATTACATCATGACAATTGATTACTACTATATATTAGCACATTTTGACAACATTAGGTACTTAAACTACTAACAACATCATTCAAATAGATATATTCCAATGGAACTCCATGCAACCAAATTCAAATTAATTGTTCATGGCAAAGCATAACTATATTCTCAAAAGATAAGTCATGATTCTTGACCAAAATTAATCCATATCAGATTATAAATAAGTACATACATCAGCATTTAAGTGCTACATAATCTAACCTATTATTAGATACATTATTGATTACAAAACATCAAAAGACCTACACTTGGCAATATGAGTACATGATGAAACTATACAAAATAAATCACAAAATTAGTATCTACCATAAGTCAAAATGGTCCAAGTGTAAAAATCCTACACCTAGCCTCAATTTAAGGATGTTCATCGACTTGCTTCCCTTTTTCCTTACCCGAAGAACCTCTACCTTAAATTATTAGCCCATAAAATAGGGTGAGATATGAATCTCAGTAACTAAAGGGTTATTCTAAACATATGTACAATTTAATCAGTATAGATGCATGTTAAACATAATTACCAGAAATATCATCATTATCAATAAATGAACTAGTTGAGCTACCATTGACTACTATTCCATACTAGTAATCACATATAATATGTTAATGGCCAATAACATAGTGAATGGCTCATTTATGGTGCCAACTTATAACTCAGTGCTCGACCGAAGCACAATGCAACTGTGGCAGCCGTACCATAGCTTTACTAAGGATACACTCACGATCTATAACAATAATCAAATAGCCAACCCATTATTTAGCACATCAAAACATATTTATGTAGTAAATATTAGATTAACAAAGCACATACACAAGGAATTAAAATTCAACCCTAGTTACTTCACTTAATTGTGGAAAGTTCTGAACTCAAAATAAGTTTCCACACTCTAGAGGTCCTAGATGAAATCAAAGCATATTCTTAGTCACTAATTATAGCATAAATTAAGATACTATGTAATTAAACTATCAAGAAGCTCCTAGAAATCACTTATCTAGCCACCAAAGGACTATAAATTCGGATTTGAGCTTCCTCACACTAGAACTACAATATTTAACTTCCAAAATCTTGGTATTTTCGCATAAAATCAGAACCCACTATATAAGTCAGCTATTGGGGCCACTAACCAATAGAAAGCACATCAAAATAAGGTGAGAATACTTACCTAATATCCTTCTAGACCCCAACCTCCGAAAATTCATAAGAAACCACCAAAAAAGCAAGTTTCAAATTAGGTGATGAAGAAAAATTCACCTAACCAGAAACTATTTAGACTAAAGTATAGAGCAAAATGAGAGGAATAAGTTTCATATATATTACCTTAGCCAAATCTTCCTCTAGAAGTGAGAAATGGTGGAAGTATGCAGAAAATTCTAGCCTCCTTTCTTCCTATGCGAAAATGGAGTTCTCCCTTAGTTGAAGAATGAGTTGGTCCACAAAATAGGAAATAAGGCATTGAATATGTTTGAATATGTTAGGGCTTTAAATGGGCTTGGACTGACCTAAAAGACCATTATCCATGTGGGTTTAGAATTTTGCTTATTAGGCAATGGGTTTAAGGGCTAAGTGAGTGTAGATAAGTTTAAGCCTTCATGAAAACTAAGGGTAGGCTTTTATAATTGGCTCATGGCATAAATAAATTGGTCATAAGGCCCAAATTAAATGCCTATTTTCCCTTAATTAAGTTCACTAATTAGACCCATAATCATAATTAATATATTTTCACCTAATAAGGATCAAGAATGATTGTTGTCTCGAAATATTTAAAATAAATCTATTTCTTTAGAAATCATTATTTTCTTTAATCTGCCTAAAGTTCCCTATATTAATTACTTAATTCATCATAATTATTTTTAATTACTTTTAGGGTGTTATATCATACATATGATTTTATTACAAACATCATCAAATACATGAATATCTATCATACATACATAAGCTTTCTAACTTTTTAAGCACACTTTGCACAAGTAGCACATTTGCATTACAAAAGACATATTACATAATTTCCTAGAGTCTAATGCTTTTTTATCTCTTCTTTGCTTGGAAAGCCTAAATGATTTATCGGAACATATGGATGAAATTCTAGAAAGAATTTCAATAGCCAATCTCAACCAAATCAATGCATATATGAACACCATGAGAAAATACAATGCATGTGGTGCAAGAATGCCATTCATATGTCTCATGTACCGTAAAATGCAACTTTTAGCATAAAAACTCATTTTTCATCAAGTCATAGCATCAAAACAAACTAATTAGACTAAACTAAACTTAACCTGGGGTCCAAGAAGAGATACTATGATTAATTCTATGCCATAAGGTACTAGGAGCCAAGAAACATGTCAATTTCATGTATAAAACTCATTATGGAAAACATATCGAAGCATAGCCCATATATACATTCAGTAACTATACATACAAGCATTTTAACTTAATCAAAACATTCAATGCATGCAAGATAGGGAGACAGAACTACCTTGTAAAGTTAGGAGTCACAAGCTACAACTAACTCCTATAACCTTCTCTTTTCTTGATTCTTTATCTTGGTCATTCTCGAGTTCACACCTCTATCAAGTGGGCTTGCATTTATTCAACATACCTATAGTAATGTACCATGCCAAATAATTCATTAGGATTCATTTTAAGTCTTGTTATTACTATTTAACTTCCTTAGAACCTAATATGCAACATTAAGCCATTTAGGTTCCTTAGGAGACCATTCTTGGATTTCATCTTCTAGGCTCCACAATCTCACTTGTTATAAGTCATATAACTCTAATAGAATTCATTTGGATTATCATTTGTATGATTATACAAGCTTTGGGCCAACTTGCTTTTATAGGCCTACTTAAACCCTAAAATTTTAACTTTTAATTTATGGCTCTTAAATTTAATCCAATAGTTCTATAATTACTTATTCATCACATTTAAGCCTCTTGAAATCTTATAATCTATTAAAACACTCCATAGCTACTCTAAGTATGCCTTAGCTGAACCTAGCCCATAATACAAGCCTAATGGAATTTTATAATTTCTCTTAGGAGTTTGCTATATGTGGAGGTTCCTTGGTTTCTTACTAGTTTAAATATAATCTTATGTGGCTTGAAACATCCTCTGAGGATTCTATAACTTTCAAGATATAACTTGAACTCTAGGTAGCTTATCTTGCATTCTATGGCTTTCTAATTGATTCCAATTGCATATTTCTACTCTACACCTTTTAAAACCTCTATTTCTATCAATTTTTCCATTAAACAAAAGCTCCCTCATATACCTCCCTCTCTAACCAAATTGAAAAGGAAGAAGAGTACTAAGGAAAAATAAGTTTTTCATCTCAATTCATACCTTATTTGAAAGCTCTTCCAATGGAGATTCTTATGGTGTGGTTGGTTGTTCTTGTAACACCATATCTATATAGGTCTCAACTCATAGCACAATTGGCTTATAGCACTCATTTTCATCAAAATAATACTTTTAGCAATGGGTAATTGCATCATTGAAAGCTAAATTAATTCATTCTTGGCTTAGTGAACCATGTGAGTTTACCAAATTTATTTTCCATTCCTAAAACATTTGTTCAATCAAAAATATCATAGTTGGAAACTCAAAACTTAGGTCCAAGGCATAGAACACAAAATTGCACCTTTCTTGCATTTATTCATGAATTCCATACTTTGATATGAATTTTGGAAAATCATAACTAATTTTAGAAAAATCCAAATCATACAAACGATAGCTTTCTAGAAAGCTTAGGATTGCATCTAACTATCATAAAAATTTCAAATCAAAATAACCACATTTAACTTAAAAAAACTGATGGAATAGTACTTTGAGTCTAGTTGTCATTCTGTAGCAAACTTGGAAGTTCAAAAATTCATTTCTCCCTCTATAAAGCTCCAAATTAGGTGCTCTCTATGGCTATGGAAATTTTATGATTTCTACTATATGCTTGTAAAATTTTATAAGTATTAGACTTCATTTGGACCCAAAGTGACATAGAAAAGCAAATTGACTATATGAACAGTAATTGTAACCATTTCTGCATAATTTGGTGAATTTTAAAAAATTATAATAAATTCTCTAGAGCTCCAAAAATAGTATTGTTTAGCTTTGTAAAAAGCTCTAGATGAGACCTATTTTCTTACCAAATTTTATGCAAAAATTTAGTCATTTGGTTAGTTTATAGTCCAAATCAAGAAAGTTAGTTAATTTTGAGACCATAATGGGGTCAAGGTGTAACACCATATTTATTAAGCTCATCTCATACCATTTGTAAGCTCATTCCCATGAATTACATAACATTCCCAAAGAAAGGCCATTGAAATAATCAATTAATTTGTGTTATGTCATGCATAAATTTTTCATTCCATGTCTCGTGGGCCATATGGACTCATCTATCTCATTCTTATATTTAAATACATAAAATACAACTCATAACAAGCTCAAAAAGTGGCCTAGAATTCAAGCAAAGGAAGTGGATACATAAAAACAAGGTGTGCAGCCTCAGACTGAAATTCTAGGTTTTTGTCATGAACTTTGAAAAATCATAACTAATTATAGAAAAATCAAAATCAAGCACACTATACTATTTTGGAAAGCTACAGATGTATACATTATGCTAAAAATATTCCAGACCAAACAGGGATGTTTAGCCATTGAAGAATGATAGAACAGTAATAAAGGTTGCTTTTCGTTACTAGTACTATCCTCTAATTTTAAAAATTCATATCTCCCTACTCAGATGTCTAATTGGGCTGATCTTAATGGCTATGGAAATCTTATCATGTCTAGTTTGTGCCTATAAAATTTCATGAGTATTGAACCCCATTTGGCCCACAAATGACATAGCCCAAGAAACTGACTATATGAATAGTATTTGCATCAAAATAGCAACAAAATGCCGATTTTGAAAAATTATAATTAATTCCACAGAGCTCAAAATAATCTAGTATTTGGATTCCTAAAAATCTTTGGATGAGATCTATATGCATACCAAATTTTATGGGCAAATTCATTCATCTGGTCAGATCTTGACATTGGGTTGCAAAATGGCTCATTTTGTGCCATGTAAGGGTCTCAAATGGTCCAAAATTGCTTCTAAGACAACCATGGCCATGTAACACCATATATTTCTACCTCATTTCATACTATATCTATGTCTCACATCAAGCAATTCATACAAGAGACAAGAAAATGACATTGTTTTAATGCATTTCTTAGTGTGACGTCACGTATAAAAATTTCATTTGGTGTCACTTGGACCATATGAGCTCAAAAATCACATCCCCATATTTAATTACATGAATAAAACTCATTTGCATCATTAAAAGTGGCCTACACCTCAAGAATCATGAAAGGAAGCATGAAATATTCATATCCATTTGCGGCCAGATTTGGCTCTTCTCTTACCAAAATTTGAAAAATCATAACTAATTCTAGAAAAATCAAAATCATGCATTCTTAGTCATTCTAGAAAGTTACAGATGTCTACTTCACACTAAAAATATTTCTAGACCATAATATCTATTACAAAGGACGTTTGATATCTGAAAACGTCCAGAGGTCAATGGCTCACTAGTGCTATCACAGATTTTTGTGGCAAATTTCAAAAATGTCCAATTAATTCCAAAAAAAATCCAATTCATGCAAATGATACCAATATAGAAATTTGTGGATATTATTTAGAGGGAAAAAATATTTCTAGACTAGCGCAGGCACACCGAGACCCCAAAACTCAATAGAATAATAATTGAGGTTGGGTGAAGCTCTTGATACTGGACAGAATTTTTAAAATTTCATATCTCCTTCTCTAAACTTCTAAATGATGTGTTTCTTCACAAGTCATTGTGAATGTCTAGTTTCTTTGTATAAAATTTCATAGCAATTGGACATCATTTGAGCCATGTGTGACAGATTTCATTTTCAGACTAAATGAATAGCACAGCAGACCAAAATCAAAAAAATTATCAATTTTGGAAATTCATCAAATATTCTGTAAACCTCCAAAAATTATGACATTTAGCTTCCTAAAAAGCTCTCAACAAACTCTAAATGCATGCCAAATCTCAAATCAAGAAGAGGTCATTTGGCCAAAAAGTGACATAGGGTTCCATTATGGTCAATTTTAGCTACATATGAGGTACCAAAGTAACCAAATGGCTTTCCCTAGGGTTTGGCACCTTTTGGGCAACTCTAAAAGCATGATTAAGACTTGTGTAAGCTGCCCAAATGGTCCTAAACCTCATGCTTCTCATTTTGGCTATCTCATCCACACTTATGCATAATTCTATGTTGTCATTAAGGAAGCTACAATTCCATAACATGTCCAAATTCCATTCTAGTGGTCACATAGCATATTCTCTCATATGTTCATAACATTATACTACATATACATCCATTGAATACATTAATTACCATCCATATAGCCTTAAAGTGACAAAGCTTCCACATTTCAATGTCATTACTTTATCTCTCATATGGTTAACTCTCATTGCCTTGCCTTTTGGGTTCACCTAGCATATTAGATTATTGGAGATGAGGGAATGAGATTCAAAGAATCCCAATAGCTCATCTCCCATTCAATCACACATAACATATGCAAAGCAAATCTTGAAAATGCATGCATGAATAAAATGGAAGTCATGAATATTTAAGAAGCAAGCTTGGCATATGAATAAGTCATACAAGGCATTCAAGAGCTCACCAAGTGGATGGATTGGCCTCACACTTTTCCTCATGGATTTTGGACTTGCCTCACCTATTCTTTAAGAGATTCTTGGACTCAACCATACTCTTGGGAGCCCACTTTGCTTTTGGGAGACTCTTTGCTTTGTCTCAACCAATCTCAAGGATTCTTGGCTTATCCTCACCATGGTTAAGAGTTATTGGCCTCTCCATACTCAAGCAAACTCAAACAAACATCATACATTCATTTGAAAACATAATATATCATCATGAAATCATGGCATATAAATTCATGCTAGCATACTTTTCATGGCTTGAAAATACACATACACACATTCTAAGACAAGCTAAACACATATCCATGTACGAGAGAAGGTGGAGAGATCTACCTTTCACATAATCACATATTTTTCCTTTTGAAATTCCCTCCCTTGCTTTCGGCTACACACCCACAAACTTGTGGAGATGATTCTTCTTGGCCTAGACACATTTTATGGGAGTCAATTAGGTTTATGAACTCAATTTTAAAGCCACATACTTGCTTAGACACTAAGTGGCTCTATAAACTCTATTATGGTCCATAAATGCATCTAATGAAGCAACACCCCTCAAATAAATTCTAGGCTCCATTCTTTCCTCAAATATGACTCTTAACTCCTTTTAAGCCTCTTGGAGTCACCACACAATTAAAACAAAAAGCCTAACTACATGTTGCTTCTTTAGGTCATAATATGGAACCTAAGGCACCAATTCACTTTCCATGGGTTCTAAATTTTTTCCAAGGCCTCCCCTCATATTCATTCATTATATATGACACAAAAATAAGCTTGAAAAAATTTTAAACTCTCCCTAGCTACTCCCTCCATGCTTGGTCGAGACATAGTCCCTTTTTGGCCTCCTTGGAATTCTCTTTGTTTCCTTGAAGGGAGGAAGCATGTGGGGAGCATCTTAGAGATCCTAGGAGCTCATTTGAACTCTAAATTATGCCTAGAAATTATCATATGAAATCCTATTTTGGAAGGTGCACACAAAACCCTAGAATTTGCATCTTGAAATCTAATAGTTTTTTGATAATTCCCTTTGTATATTCTTAATCTCCACACCCTTTTTCCTTAGATTCATACTTGGTTCTGCCTAAAAATCATCTCCTCCTAGGGTTTTCTCAAGTGGGACAAAATGTTGGAGATGGGAACCAAAGATGACAACCATAGGAAGAGAAATTACCTTGTTTTCTTGCTTTTTCTCACTTGAATCTTGTGTTCTTTAAGCTCCTCTCTTCAAATCCGAATTTTTCCCTCAATTTCTCCCTTAAAATAGATTCATAAACTTCATTATAATCATAGGAAATAAAGGAGAATGGAGGAGAAGAGGTTTGGAAGAGAAAGAGCATGAAAAACCATGAAAATCCATACCTTTCTACCTTGAATTTCTCCTCCTTTTCTTCCTCCTCTTGTGCACCTCATCCCCTAGGGTTTTCCTCTGGTTTTGGGAAGAACATGGTCGTGCATAATGGAAGGAGAAGAAGGGTGCATCATATATATAGGTGGGAGGAAATTACACTTTTCAAAAATTTTCATTTTGCCTTTCATTCTTGGCATTTTCATTTCTCCTTCGTTTTAGCTCCATTTTGAGAACCATATTTTACATTGTGAAATTTAGATTCCCAATTTAGTAAAATACCTTTGGAATCACTCAAATTAGAGCTGAAACCTTCCCAAACAAATCCATCAAAGTTCAGGTACACCGACATTGAAAAACATCCATTGGAGGGGATTTAACTGTCTTGGGGCTTTCCATGGTTTTTAGGGCCTCTGAGAACATCGAAGAACTCAAAAATTTCATTTAAAAAGCTTTCCTGTGTGAATTCTAAAATTTGTTCAAAATTACGAAAATGCCATTACATTTCGTAAGCTTTTTGTAAGAAATTGTTTCTTTATTCTAACTCCATTTTTCTTTCCATCTGAGCCTGAGATTCTCATTTTTAAGAGTCTAGAATGCTTTCCAAATTTTTTGGGACCTTAACTATCTCATTTCGGGGGACTTCCTTTTGTATCCGGTGAATTTAGTTACGTTTCTCACGTTTTCTCTTATTTTTAGAGAACTGGATGTTGCAACTTGAGCACGTGGGAAAGCACCAAAATGGTAAACTTATCTCAAAGTGCACAAACCCAAATTTCTCAAACTCACTCATCCACCCCAAGTTTTACAAAAGAATACATATGTGAAGTATTGTCATTCTATACCCAAATCATGCTATATCATGCATATTGCACCAAATCTCATTCATACATTATAATTTACATATTTACATATGCTCATAAGGTCATATAACATATACAATAAAGGATTACATCATGTGCCATTTATATGGTTACAATTTTGCATTTTCCAACACTTGGTTGTCAATCTTCTTCTTTAAGGCTTGGTGGCTTCCATTTCTTGGCTCACTTGGTCCACCTAGACATGTTAGACATATGGGTAGGAAGGAATGAGATTCTAGGAATCCCAATAGCTCTTCTCCCTTTCAATCGCACATAAAGAATGCAAATCTATGTCTAAAGATCCATACATGAAAAATGAAGCATGTAACCATTCAAGAAGCATTCTTGGCATTCAAGAAGTCATACGAGACATATATAGGCTTGCCAAGTAAGTGGATTTGTCTCACCCATTCTCTTCAAGGATTTTAGACTTGCCTCACCCTTTTTCTTAAAGGCCTTAAACTAAGCCTTACTCTTGGGAGACTCTAATTTTGTCTCAATCATTCTTGAGGGTCTTTGGCTCATCCTCACTATGGCTATAGGGTTCTTAGCTTCACCACACTCAAACAATCCCAAGCAAGTGCATAAGACATCATTTGTATGCATAAAATAACATCATGGTACCATGGCATATAAAATCATACTAGAACACATTTTCATAGCTTAACACATACATACGCAAATTTAAAGACAAGACAACATTCATCCATGCATAAGAGAAAGGAGAGAGACCTACCTTTGCCACACAAGCATACTTTTCTTCTTAAATTTGATTTCTCTTCCTCGGCCACACACACATAAGAAGGCAGGACTTCTTTCTCTTGACTTAGAAACATCATATGGAAGCCAATTATACTCTTGAACCAATTTCTAGAGCTACACATTCATTAGAAAAACTAGGTAGTTTATATGGTTATTTTATGGTCCCATAATTCACTTAATGAAGCAAACCTATGGAAACATGATCTTTGCTCCATTCTCTTCATTCATTTATGATTCTTGACTCCCTTTAAGCCTCTTGGAGTCATCACACAATCAAATTAAGGAACCTAGCTAGGTGTTACTTCTTTAAACCATAATACGGAACCTATGATAGCATCTCACTATCCTTGGCTTCTAAAATTTTTGCAAGGCTTCCTCTCATCCTCTTTCATCATATATGACTGAAAAATGAGTTTGGAACAAATTAAAACTACCCCTTAGTGCTTCAACCCTTGAAGGTTGTGGCTGTGGACCATATTAGCACCAAGTGAGTTTGCTTTGTTTTCTTGATGGAAGATGCATATGAGGAGCCTTCTACGGATCTTAAGAGCTCATCCAAATACTCATTTATGCTGAGGGATTATTATATCAAATCAAATTTTTAGTGGAACACTTGAAACCCTAACTTTTTTATCTTAAAATTGAATGGTTGTTTTGTTGTTTTCTTTGCATATTCTTGTTCTCCTCCTTCATTTTCCTAAGATTCATCCTTGGTTTAGCTAGAAATTTAACTCCTCTTAGCTGGTCTTACATGAGGCGAAATGGAGGGGAAGAAGAACAAAAAGATTCAAGCTTAGAAAGTAGCAAATTACCTTGGATTCTTAGCTTTCTCTGGCTTGTTATTCACTTGGCTGGCCTCCTCCCTTGAATTTTGAAGTTTCCCCCTATATTTTGCCCTCAATATAGACCTAAAAACATCATCAAACCCATAAAAATAAAGAGGAGAAAGAGGAGTAGCAACTTGCTAAGGAGAAAGCTTGAATTTCCATGAAATTTCCTACCTTTTCTTGGCTTTTTCTCCCTTTAAAATCTCCTCTCTTTGTGCGCCTAAGAGTTGCCTTCTTTCTCTAGTTTGAGGGTAGAAACAAGTCATGGAAATGATGAGGAGAAGAAACATGAAACTTAAAAAGGGTTCAAGAAGCTTCCGCTTTCTAAAAAATTCCATTGGCATTTTCATTTTAGCTTTGTTTTAGCTCCTTTTTTAAAATTATCTTTTCCATTATAAAATTTAGGTTTGCAATTTTATAAAATGCCTTTGGAATCACTCAAATTGGAACTTAAACCTTCTTGAATGAAAAGGGTCAAAATTTAGGTCAACTGACGTTAGAAAATATCTATCAGAGAGGCTTTAACTATCCTGGGATTTTCCATGATTTTCAAGGCCTCTGAGAACCTTGGAGAACTCAAATTTTCCATTTAAAAAGTCTTCCTATGAGTATTCTAAAAATTGCCCAAAACTACAAAAATGTCATTACGTTTCGTTGCATTTTTGTTAAAATTCATATGGCTTTTCTGACTTCAAGGCACCTCTAGCCTTGACTCATCATTATTTGAGGTCTAAAATATTACTTTAATTTTATTAGACCTCAAATCACTCTACCTAGGGACTTCCCTATTTATCCGATGAATTCCATGCTTTTACGAAGAAACCGTACGTTACATTCCTCACATTTTCTCTCGTTTTCAAAGAACTGGATATTACATTTCTTCCCCTTTAAATAAATTTCTTCATCAAAATTTAGGGGTACATTTTCCTCTTACTCTCAATATTCTTGCTATATAGTTATGTTTTTCCTTTCTTCTTGGTTCTATTATTTTTCTCAGTGATTACACTCTTTTAAATTTCTTTATACCAGGGAATTTTTATTACTAGCTCTTAATGAGGGTTCTATGGTTATAGAGTACATGCTAGTTCTTCTCATAAGGGAAAGAAGTTTTTGACTCTAAAGGCCTTATTTTGGGAGAGCTTACTAATTATATCTTATTAGTCTCAACCCATTCGTAGGGGTTAACATTCTTCTTAGTGGAGTCATTTACATATCTCAGGAAGTAATTCGTTTAATGTCAAATCTCCTGTATTATCTCCTAATGGCTCTCTGTAAGGTCTTATTACCTTTTTTTGTTCACTATAGCCATTGAAGTTTTTTGTCCATTATTCATCTTCACACTTTTCTTTACTAGCTCGTCCTATGATCACAATTCATATTTCTTTCTATCATAGGCCTCATGTTTAAATTTCTTACTGGGATTCTAGTTCCTCCAAGAATCTTTACTTCTAATTATCCTAATTTCTCTGTTTACTAACATATTCACCTCTTTAGACTGAGACTTTCCCTTACTCATTTTGCTCACTTTTGAGTGAGCATTTTGTAGTCCCTCAACTCAACATTAGTTGACGTAACTTATACTCCTCATACTATCATCAAAGAGCAACTACCACTGACTAATGTTGAACTCTAGTGGGATGTTAACTATACTATAGTCTCAATCACTAGAGATATGATCTACCACTTGCCCCATTATGAAGACTACACTTGACCCCTTTTCTGAAACATGGCTTTAGCATATAGGGATCTCTATCCCTCGGTCAGGTTAATATCTACTAGGGAGTGGTTAACCTAACTCTAACTCGGGAAAGCTACCTTCTTACTTTCCTCATCCGACATACCATACTATCCCCATCTATCAAAGAGTATAGTCAGTGATTTAGTCATCTGAGTATAGCCTTACTGTATCTAGAGGCAACAGTTTACCAGACTTAGGAGATCTCTAATCTCTGAGACAAAAGCTAACTAAAACTATACTGGTCTTTGAGACTAATTACTCTATAAAAACTATCTTAGGCTATCATCTCCTCAGAGAACTATTGTGTTGTAACTATGGGCTCTCTGTATCTCTATGGGATCTACTGTGACCCCTGGGTCTACTGTGACCTCTCAAAGCCCTACTAGGGTCTATTGCAACCTGCTATACCATACTAGGATCTACTGCGATCCATCTCTAGGGGACGTCAGAGCTTAAGATTGCTGTATCTGATAATAAAATACATGCTTACTAAGTCCAGTAACCATCGCTCATAATGGCTAAGGCTAAACTCATATGTACATCATGCGAAGTGGGGTTTGTGTCATCTAATTCTCTAGGATTCCATCATATTGATACTCAGGAGTATTTTAACTTTTATTTATCACTCCTTATGGGATCCTTTGGTTCCCACTTCAGCCCTTTTTCACTTGGCTTTTTTTCCTTACTTTTATAGACTTACCATATGTAACATCCCAAAATTTTTTTTGGGACTTACAGTGTTAGTGACTTTAAAAAGGACATAAGATTAAATATTAGGCCTAAAAGAGTAGGAGACAGGATAGGATAAGGGAAAAGTCAAATTTTCAGCTATTTAAAAATTTATTAATATATATATAAATAAAATTTAAAGAACCAAAGATTTAAAAGTGAAAAAAAAATTACAAATAGGTATTAATATATACTGCATTGGAAGATAAAAGAAAAGTATGCATCTGTATTTTTAAAAGAAAATTTATATATTTAAAATAAAATTTAGTGATGATAAAGCATAAAAATAATAATTGTAAAATCTAGTTATTTTTAAAATATTTCAAATTATCTAAAAGTTAACTTAAAGTTGGTTTTAAAAGCCAATAGAATTTTAATATATAATAATAATAATACTAATAAGATATATATCTGTAATAATCTAATTATGAAAAACCTAAACCTATTCCTTATTTTTCACTCCTCCATTCGTTTGCTCTCTTTCACACCGCCAGAAGCCTTTCTTCAAGTAATTCCAACTTGTTCTTTCAATCCCTCTTTGAACCTTAATCATTCTTTCTAAATTCCTTGATTAATTTTGCCAGTATTGATTTTTTTAACCACTCAGTTATCCAACATCATTTTCAAGATTTCTTCAATTTAATTGTGTTCTTCCACTCCTTTCCTGCTAGCACGTTACATCATGATTATCATTTATACTTGTACATATACATCTCCACACCAGGTATGAGAGTAGCCTCTGTTCTTTGTCTTACATAAATATATATATATATATATGTATAAACATACCCCACGCACCATTCAATTAAAGTGATATGCACCTCTTCGTCCTTTTGTGGATTAAATATATATATATATATATGCAATTTGTCCAGACGGTGTGCGTGTTTTCTTTTGTCTTTTTCCTAACAACCTTCATCCCTTATATATATATGTAATAGTAATATATACATATTTATATATATTCCTATGCAGAAAAACATCCTTTCATCCCTTTATTTTTCTAAAATGAATATACATATACATATATTTAATTATATAAATATTTGTAGGTATGTATATAATATGAATTTATGAATATAAATTTAATATAAATTTTTATACATAGATATATGTGTGTGTGAATTTGGGAATATAAATTTAATTCGTATATATACGTAAATTATAAATTTAGATGAGAAAATTAAGATTTAGGAATTTGGGAACTTTTGTAAATTTAAGTTAACATAAAATTGACTACTCTAATGAATTAATTAAAGTATAAAGAAATATGGATTTAAAAGAGAATTTTAGGTTCTTTATGATAGCTTTTAAGTTTCTAAAGTAGTTTTAGAGTAAACTTAGAGTAGTTTAGGATAATACATAAGTAGTTTTGAATTATATATTGATGTTTTTGTATATGTGTGACTTTTGTAGATTTTCATTAAGAGCTCTTACTGCTTAGATTTTCTTGCTGTGTGACTACTTGTGAGCTAAAAGAAAACAAGTAACTCGGGGTTTTTCCATGTGTGTGCCAATTGTGTTTGTTATGTGGTTTATTAAATAAATAATTTTCCTCTTGCTGAGCATGGTACATGATGTAGACTGTGTATGATATGATAAGCTGTATGAGATTGGCGAAATGGTAAAAATAAATTATTGTTGAATTAATGGAATTACTGTAATTTTGTCAAGCATGCTTGTAGCTATAATGTAATTTTGAAGTAGTGTGTCCTTTTTAAGCATGCTTGTGAAATCAAATTAATATTATGGCATTATGGAATTGGTATTGGGATAATTTGAAGTAGTTTAATTTCTTTCAAGCATGCTTGTATGCATTGTGAATGATGTATATGCATGACATGCAATGGTGATGGGCTGAGGAGATGATGATGTTGATATATATATATATATATAATTTAGTGATCATGTGGTTTGCCTCCACTTCGTGCACAGTGGTTGGCCTCTTGTAGGGCCTCGTTCCTTAATACTTACCTGGCTGGGTTTGTAAAGAGGAACGTAGGATAGTGACACCTTTTAGTTTGGTTCTTTAAGGAGGGGAACCATAGAGGCTTGGGCTCTATACCTTTGGTTGGGTACATCTATAGCATCGGAGAAGCTTTGGTTGGTCCAATGTGCGGGCTAAACCATGGATAAGCCTATGGTTCCAGTCAGCGGTATAAGGTTGGATAGAGTAATAAGGGAGGTTGCACATATTGCATTTTATCATGTTTTGCATATAACTGTTTCGAATTATACTTTATGATCTTTTATGTTAATAATTAACAATAATGCTTACAGATTTGTATGGAGACCTATTGTATGTTAATGGGGTATGGTTGTTGGTTTGTATGCACATGGTAAGACTCTGAGTTACTAGAACATTAGTGCTCACCCCATTCTCTTAACATTTTCAAGTGAAGGACTGAATAGGAGGCAAGGGAAGTTATCGGAGGAGTGAGCTATTGGCTCTTATACTCCCCGAGCACATGCTGGGTTAATATTTATCTTTTGCCATGACCATAGGACATTGTTATTTGGTTTTACTGTTTTTGGACCTTAAAACATTGTTTAGCTAATAGTTTGTTACTTATGGACCTTTGAATTTAATTTCCTAAAATATTCTAATATATGCTCGGCTTGAGATGCGGACTGTGAATCCCTATGTTTTGAATGGAATAAAATGGGTGGAGCCCTTATTGTTATACAATAACTTGAGCAGGTGTTGTTGGTTAATAGGGCTGAGCCCTTTTAAGTGAGCATTAACTAGCATTTGAGGCAAAGTCGTAAAGATTTATAATTGCATAAGTACTTGGCATATATTTAGGGGACAGAGTCCCTAGCCCAATGATATTCTCTGATTGAATATTAAATTACTTTACTAAGTATTAAGTTATTAGAGTAGGTGTTACACCATGTTTCATTTATACTTGTTCTATTTTTCATCTCATATCCTGCAATTTCTGACTATGCTCGCATTATGCTTTTGAATGCCTTAGCACTTGGGAATCTCACACACTAAGTGTGCCTAACATCTCTGGTAGGAGAGAGGTTATACATTGGTCCCTCCTCATTTCGTTTAATTATATTATAAGGGACTCATATCATACATTCTGAACTTGTGCTATCTAAATCTGAACATTCTTTATTGTTAGCATATTCTTTTCTATATTGTTATTCTTTACTAGGGATTCATTTCTACATGCTTTTCATATTATTTTGATACTACTGGAATCCCTTATTTCCCTTTCTTCAGCTCATCTTTTGATTTAACTAACTAAGATACTCTTCGATTATTTGGACACTTTTTATGATTGATGCCATTATTTGCTACACACTCAAATCACATTACTATTGTGTTGGCCAAACCCAATATCATGTAATCATTGTTGCAAGCAAACCATAACATCAAACACTAATACACGGATGCCTCATGACTGAGCTCAAAGCCAATATCACTAATATATTACAAGTTTGCCAATAATCTAAAGCATTCATCTCTTACTTTTCTTTATTTACCTTATTTTCTTAGGATACTCGGGGAAAATAGGACTCTTCCTTTACTTCATCCCAAGGTCACTTTACATTACCCGACTACTTTTATTTCAGGCGCTATCATGCTAAAAAGGCATCTATGTCAAGGACAAGTGTGCTTTCTTAAGAAATCAAGCACATCAACTAGATATGTATTCTTAATCTATTATGTCCACAACTTGAATACCGTCATATATTCTCTCTCTTTTTACCTTTACTATCCTTTTACTTTGGTAAAAGGATGCTCTACTACTGATTATCCCTCTTGCTAATTCATGTTTTTGTACGTTCAAGAGCACCTGTATTTTTCTTGAGTTTCTCTACTTGTTCACTCTATAATATCAGGGGGCTCTACTTTCTCTTATACTCTTGCTTTACTCTTAACTAGACAATCCTTCTATAAGAAAAATTTTATTTTATGTAACCCTAGGAGTAACATCTGTGGCACTCTTGGCTTATCCTTCTCTGCATAATGCAAAGACTTGCCTTCTTAGGCAGTCTCTTACTCCCTCAAGCTTTCTTAAGGGTACTAAGGCACTAACTATTCGTCTCAACTCATTTCTACGTTCAAATCAGAGCTAGGCTTTCTCTCTATTTAACCTCTTACTCTCATCTTTGAGAGCATAGTCTACTGATTTTAGGATTTTACTTACTCAATCTAGGACACGTACCCTCAATGTCCAAATTCTACTTTACTGAAGACTTATGCTCCACTGGGTGCTCTAATTACTCATGTGCCTTAACCATACATTATTCTCATATTTGGGAGCTCATCTGACTAACTATTCAACCCCTATCTGTTTACTTTTCTATGCTTAGTCTATTCATTTAGTCATTACTAAAGCGAGAGCATCTCTTATGTGAACTAGCTTTCTCGATTCTCCCTCGCTTCCCCTTATTACTATACTCTACAATTCAGGAGATCTATCTAGGGAAATTTACTAGCCACTACTAAGTGGTTTCCTTAACTCAGGATGTCTTATTTTCCCTTTCTCAATCCAGGGAGAACTTTCACTAAGCTTTCAATCAAATTAATTTCTCCTTTTATACTATGTTTTCTTTTACACATCTCACCTGGATGATGCTACTAGTCACTTCCCTTAAGCTTCAGCTTATACTTAACCTAGGTTATCTATCTCATCAGACCTGTAACCTACAATAAGCCCCATTAACTTATATAGGCTTACGATAACTTAATACCTTTTAAACTATTCTCATTCTTTTCTAAATCTCTGTCAATTGGCTAATCATACTCATCTTTAGGTGTTACCTATAAGGTTCACCCTTCTGGGCACTTACTATATTCCTCATTGCTAGTAGCCTTACCTTATCCTACTTTCAAGACTACAATAACATCCTATCAACAGGGTCTAGGATCTTGTCGACGAGATCTCATATATTGCAGTGCAAAATTCAAAACCCTGTCAACAAGGTTTTCTTGACAATGTTTACAATATCTTAAACTCATCATATTAGTCCATTATTCAGTGTTTCACAAGGTAGCATCCTAAGTTGGAGTTAACGCCTTGCAAACAGGTCTCAACAACCTTATTGTTCCTGTGTCTAACATTCTCTAACGTTAAGTTCTTTCTCAGTCCCAACTACTAGGCCCACTGATTGCATGTTACTTACTAATCTTCTGTGACCATTTACTACTCTTTTTCTTTACTTATACTAGGGGTTTTTGCTCTCTGTGGGTCGATTGACCCCATAACAGCTCATTCCTCAGATTGGGCTAGATATGACCAACAAGGACATTTATACTATAATACACTCCACTATAACTAGGAGCCTCACTATCTCTGTATGCAGCTCGTCATCCAAGCTAGAGGGTTCCACCTCTTACTTCATTTATCCATAACTAATTGCCACCTCTGGGCTATCGGGCTCTATAGAGTGTAGCTTACAACTCAAACTTTTGGCTTGAGGGAATAACTTTCCAGGTTCTGAAATTCACCTAGACATTTGGGTGTTGTGGCTGAGGAGTAACTCTTTTTCTCATTTCCCTTCTAAACTGGTCCTGTGCAGCAGCAGTCTCACCTCATACTACACTGCATCACTGCTTGTCTCTGCATCAAGCAAGATGTCTCAGAATGGTTGAAGTATGATCACTAGAGAGAATTAGGCCTCACATACTCTCTCTGGGTAAGCCTCTTCATATCAACAAAATCACCCCTCACTATTCATACCTAAGGCTTGCTGCTAATCCTGGCGAGCAATTATGCTTCATAAAGCTCTAGTCGTGAGATTACTTAGCTCTATGCAAGTTACTCTAGAGGCCAACCTTTTCCAATGTTCACTATCTACTCCAAGACCATTCTACACCCACTTATCATGAGCATAGCCATAAACCATCTTTACATACTTAAAATGCCTCATACAAGACTTTACATAACTATACAAGCTTTTACATAGTATTATTACCACATCCTCAAGCCAAATCCAACACTAGGAGACCTGGAACTTTGCTATGATACCAATAAAATGTAACACTATATTTACTAAGCTCATGTCATACCATTTGTAGGCTCATTCCCATGAATTACATAACATTCTCAAAGAAAGGCCATTGAAATAATTAATTAATTTACGTTACGTCATGCATATTTTTTCATTCCATGTCCCGTGGGCCATATGGACTTATTCATATCATTCTCATATTTAAAAACACAAATACAATTCATAAGAAGCTCAAGAAGTGGCCTAGAACTCAAGCAAAAGAAGTGGATACATAAAAACAAGGTGTGTAGCCTTGGACTGAAATTCTAGGTTTTTGTCATAAATTTTGAAAAATTATAACTAATTATAGAAAAATAAAAAGCAACCACACTATGCCATTCTGGAAAGCAGATGTATGATTTATGCTAAAATAGTTCCAGACTACAACAGGGATGTTTAGCTATCAGAAACTGATGGAATAGAAACAAAGGTAGCCTGTCGCTACTAGTACTGTCTCCAAATTCAGAAATTCATATCTCCCTGCTCAGATATCCAATTGGGGTGATCTCAGTGGCCATGGAAATATTATCATGTCTAGTTTATTCTTGTAAAATTTAATGAACATTGGACCCCATTTGTCCCATGAATGACACAGCCAAAGAAATTGACCATATGAACAGTGTTTGCATTAGAACAATAGAAAAATGTCAACTTTGAAAAATCATAATTAATTCCACAGACCTCCAAATAATATGTTCTTTGACTTCACAAAAATATCTAGATGAGATCTATATGCATACAAAATTTCATAGGCAAATTCGTTCATTTGGTTAGATCTTGATGTTGGGTTGTAAAGTGGCTCATTTTGTATCATGTAAGGGTCTCAAATGGTCTAAAATTGCTTCTAAAACAACCATGGCCACCTGAGCACGTGAAAAACCACCAAAATGATCTACTGAACTTGTCTCAAAGGTGCCCAAACCCAGATTTCTCAAACTCACTCACCCACCCCAAGTTATACAAAAGAATGCTTATGTCAAGTCTTACCATTCTATACCCAAATCATGTTATATCATGCATATTGCACTAAATTTCATTTATACATAATACATTTACATATTTACATGTGCTCATAAGTTCATATAACATATACAATAAAGGATTACATCATGTGCCACTGATATGGTTACAATTTTGCATTTTTACACACTTGGTTGTCAATCTTCTTCTTCTAGGATTGGTGGCTTCTATTCCTTAGCTCACTTGGTCCACCTTGACATGTTAGACACGTGGGGAGGAAGGAATGAGATTCTAGGAATCCCAATAGCTCTTCTCCCCTTCAATCACACATAAAGAATGCAAATCTATGTCTAAAAATGCATGCAAGAACATTATGAAGCATGTAACCATTCAAGAAGCATTCTTGGCATTCAAGAAGTCATACAAGACGTAGATAAGCTTGCCAAGTAAGTGGATTAGCCTTACCCATTATCTTCAAGGATTTTAGACTTGCCTCACCCTTTTTCTTAAAGGCTTTGAACTAAGCCTTGCTCGTGGGAGACTCTAAACTTTAGCTCAATCATTCTTAAGGGTTCTTGGCACATTCTCACAATGGTTAGAGGGTTTTTGGCTTCAGCACACTCAAGCAAACCCAAGCAAGTGCACAAGACATCATTTGAATGCATAAAACAACATCATGGTACCTTGGCATATAAAATCATGCTAAAGCACATTTTCATAGCTTAACACATACATACACAAATTTAAAGACAAGACAACATTCATCCATGCATGAGAGAAAGGAGAGAAAGCTACCTTTGTCACACAAGCACACTTTTCTTCTTGAATTTGATTGCTCTTCCTCGGCCACACACACACAAGAATGTGGGACTTGTTTCTCTTGGCCTGTACATCATATGGAAGCCAATTATACTCTTGAACCAATTTCTAAAGCTATATATTCATTAGAAAAACTAGGTAGTTCATATGGCTCTTTTATGGTTCCATAATACACTTAATGAAGCAACCCTATGGAAACAAAATCTTTGTTCCATTCTCTTAATTCATTTATGATTCTTGACTCTCTTAAAGCCTCTTGGAGTCATCACACAATCAAATTAAGGAGCCTAGCTAGGTGTTGCTTCTTTAAGCCATAATATGGAACCTATGATACCATCTCACTATCCTTGGCTTCTAAAATTTTTCCAAGGCTTCCTCTCATCCTCTTCCATCATATATGACTCAAAAATGAGCTTAGAACAAATTAAAACTACCCCTTGGTGCTTCAACCTCTCAAGGCTATGGCTATGGACCATATTAGCACCAAGTGAGTTTTCTTTGTTTTTCTTGATGGAAGATGCATATGAGGAGCCTTCTAGGGACCTTAGGAGCTCATCTAAACACTTATTTTGGCCTAGGGATTATTGTTTCAAATCAGATTTTTAGTGGAACACTTGAAACCCTAACATTTTTATCTTGAAATCTAATGGTTGTTTTGTTGTTTCCTTTGCATATTCTTGTTCTCCTCCCTCATTTTCCTAAGATTCATCCTTGGTTTAGCTAGAAATTTAACTCTTCTTGGCTAGTCTTACATGAGGTGAAATGGAAGGGAAGAAGAACAAAAAGAATCAAGCTTAGAAAGTAGCAAATTACCTTAGATTCTTAGCTTTCTCTGGCTTGTTATTCACTTGACCTCCTCCTTTGAATTTTGAAGTTTACCCCTCTGTTCTGCCCTCAATACAGACCCAAAAACATCATCAAATCCATGAAAATAAAAAGGAGAAAGAGGAGTAGCAACTTTCTAAGGAGAAAACTTGAATTTTCGTGGAATTTTATACCTTTTCTTGGCTTTTTCCCCCTTCAAAATCTCCTCTCTTTATGCACCTAAGAGTTGCCTTCTTTCTTTGGTTTGAGGGTAGAAACAAGTCATGGAAATGATGGGGAGAAGAAGCATGAAACTTAAAGAGGGTTCAAGAAGCTTTCACTTTCTAAAAAATTCCAATTTTGCCCTCTTATCTTGGCATTTTCATTTTAACTTCGTTTTAGCTCCTTTTTTAGAACTATATTTTCCATTATAAAATTTAGGTTTCTAATTTTGTAAAATGCCATTGGAATCACTTAAATTAGAGTTAAAACCTTCCCGAACGAAAGTATCAAAGTTCGGGTCAATTGACGTTAGAAAATGTCTACTGGAGGGGCCTTAACTATCTCAGGGCATTCCATGGTTTTCAAGGCCTCTAAGAACCTTGGAGAACTCAAATTTTCCATTTATAAAGCCTTCTTGTGAGTATTCTAAAAGTTACCCGAAATTATAAAAATGCCATTACGTTTCGTTGTAGTTTTGTTAAAATCTGTCTAGCTATTCTGACTTCAATTTCAGGGCACCTCTAGCCTTGACTCATTATTATTTGAGATCTAAAATATTATTCTAATTTTATTGGATCTCAAATCACTCTATCTAGGGGACTTTCCTTTTTTATTCGGTGAATTTCATGTGTTTACAGAGAAATTGTACATTATATTTCTTGCATTTTCTCTCATTTTCAAAGAACTGAATATTACACAAGGTGCATCAAATGGCCTTCTCATCATACCATGACCATTTGAACATGTCCAAAAGTATAAACACATCATATGGAAACATCCTAAATGGTCTAAATCATCATGGAACTCAAATTCACCTTCCTAGTTGTTCATATACACATATACATCAAAATTTATAAATGTCAAAAATTCATATATTCATACATATGGTTCCAAAATGGATTCATACACCATAATTACATACTTTTACCTATGCTCAATGCTTTACATCTCACAAGCTTTATATACATATAAAATTTAACATCAAAATGCATAAATTTCCTATTATATTGTCAGAGCCTCATCTTTAAAAGGCGTAGCTCCTATTTCTTGCTCCATATGACTCACCTAGACGTGGTTTGATATAATATGGGGAAGAGTGAGATTCAAAGAATTCTAATAACTTTTTTACCCTTTCAATCATACATACATGGCACATTATCATGTCAAGGAATGCAAGCATGCAATGAAAGCTTCTAATAAACATACATAATTTTTTTTCAAGTCATATAAACTCATTCAAATTAAACATAGGCTCTAAGGACTTTTGGTTTAGCCTCACCCAATTTCTTTGGGACTTTTGGAATTGCCTCATCTACTTTTAGGGACTTTTGACTTTGGAATTGCCTCATCCACTTTTACAGACTTTTGAGTTACCTTTACTTTTTCTTGAGACTTTGGCTTTGTCTCACCTATTCTTAGGGGCTTTTGGCTTTTCCTCACCCATTCTAAGGGACTTTTGGCACAACCTCACCCATTCAAGCTATGTTGCATTCAAACATGTTTCAAGAAGCATAATGGTACCAAAGCATTACATCAATAGATATAAACATATCTCATGGTTCAAACATACACATAAGTATCCAATGACAATCAAACATCCAAGACTTGTGTAATATCTAGTTCTTTGAAAATGAGAGAAAACGTAAGAAACGTAACATATGGTTTCTCTGTAAACGAACGAAATTCACTGGATACAAAAGCAAGTCCCCTGAAATGACTTAGTTAAGGTACCAAAAAATTTGGGAAGCATTCCAAACTCCTAAAAATGAGAATCCTGGGCTCAAACGGGAAGAAAAATAGAGCTAGAATGAAGAAATGAATTGTGAAAAAATATTGACGAAATGTAAGGGTATTTTCGTCATTTTGAGAAAATTCTAGAATTCTCATAAGAGAGCTTTTTAAATGAAAGTTTTGAGTTCTCCAGGGTTCTTAAAGGCCCTAAAAATCATGGGAAGCCCCGGGCTAGCTAAAGCCCCTCCAGTGGACGTTTTCTAATGTCAGTTGACTCAAACTTTGACTGATTTGTTCAGAAAGGTATTCGCTCCGATTTGAGTGATTCCAAAGACATTTTATGAATTAGAGGACCAAAATTTTATGATATAAAAGACGGGTCTCAAAAAGGAGTTAAAATGAGGCTAAACCGAGCAAATAGGCATGTAAGGCAAAATGGTCATTTTGAAAAATTGTAAAAGAGGCTTCTTAAGTAAGATTACACCTCATCACCTTCTCCAAGCTTCTATTTGCACAAAAATGGGCAGCCATGGCATGACATTAAGAGGGGAGAGAGAGAAGAAGTTTAAACTTCCGTTTAGGTAAGTAAACAGCCCCGTTTTATCCTACACTAGTTAGGAAAGTTGTTCCTCTCTCTAAGAGCTCTCTAATGGTGGTTTTCTTTTCTTAAAAACTTGAAGATTCAGGTCTAACCCAAGCCAAGAAGGAACTCTTTTCAAGAAATCAATCGGTGGAAAATAATCTATGTGAAGAGAGCTTTGTTTTAAGGTAAGACTTCACTTGAAATACTTGCAAAATCTTATGTTTTCAAGCTATTTAAGCTTCAGTCTAGAGAGAGAAAGTAAGGAGAAGAGTTTTTCTTTATGTGTTCTTAATGGAACCAAAGGTTATAGAGTGTGAGGATTAAGAATATATAACTAAGATTGAAAAGGGAGCTTTAGAACGCAAGTTATGGAATTTAGGGTTTTGATTGCACCTTGAACTCTACCATGAATCTTAGCCATATTTTATGATGTTTAAGTGTTCATATGAGTTCCTAAGACACCAAGAGAGCTTCCTACATGATTCTCCTATCAAAGGAAGCAAAGAAACTCCATGGATGCCAAGAAGAATATATGCTTCGGCCTAGAGTATAAATCTCACCTAGGGGTAGTTTTAATTTGTTTTAAGCTTATTTTTTAGTCATGTATGATGGGAGAGTATGAGAGGAAGCCTTGTAAAAATTTTAGAAACCATAAAAAGTGAGATGGCTTTGTATGTTCCATATTATGGCTTAAAGAAGCAACACCTAGCTAGGCTCCTTGATTTAATTGTGTGATGACTCCAAAGGATTTAAATGGAGTCAAGAATCATAAATGAATAGATAGAATGGAGCCAAGATGATGTTTTCTTAAGGTTGCTTCATTAAGTGCATTATAGAACTATAAAAGAGCATTATGAGTCACCTAGCTTTTCTAGTAAATGTGTAGCCTTAGAATGTAATTCAGGAGTATAATTAGCTTCCATATGATGTGTCTAGGCCAAGAGAAATGATCTTCACCTTCTTGGGTATGTGAAGTCAAGGGAGAGGACTTAGGGCTTAGGGAAAAAAATGTGCAAATGCAAGCAAGGTAGCTCTCTCCACCTTCTCTCATGCATGAATATGTGTTTGTATTATCTTTGAATGTGTGTAAGTATGTTTTAAGCTATAAAAATTTTTTAGCATGAGCTCTTATTCCATAGTACCATAATGATTTTTTATGCATGCAAGATGATATTTTATGTACTTGCCTTGGTTTGCTTGAGTGTGGAGAAGCCAAGAACCCTTGAACTTGGTTAAGACAAAGTAAAGAGTCTTCCAAGAATGAGGTTGACTCCTAAGGTATGGTTGAGTCAAAACCTTTTAGAGAAAATGGGTAAGGCAAGTCTAAAATCATAAGTGAATGGGTGAGGCTAGTCCACTCACTTGGTAAGCCTATGTATGTTACATATGATTTATTCAAATGCCAAGAATATTTCATGAATGCTCACATATATCAATATGCCCATGCATGCATTTTCAAGGCTTGTATTGCATACTTTATGTGTGATTGAAAGGGAAATAAGCTATTGGGATTCTTTGAATCTCATCCCCTCCTCTCCAGTGTCTTAACATGCTAGGTGAAGCAATTGAACAAGGTAAGGGAAGCCACCAAGCTAAGGAGAAGAAGATTGACGTCAAAGTGTATGAAATTGCCTAGTTTCATCTCTTTTGTAGCCATACATATGGCATATGATGTAATCCCAAGATGAAATTGTTATGTATCCATTTGAACATGTGTAAATACCCATATATTTGATGTATGTATGAGCTTTAGTGCCATATGAATGATAATGTAGTTTTTGAGTATTGAATGGCAAGAAAAAGTGTATGAAATCTTGTGTATGGCATGGGGTGAGAGAGTGAGTTTGAGAAATCTGGGATTATGCACCTTTGAGACAAGTTTAGAGAGTCATTTTGGTGTATTTCCACGTACTCAAGTGGTCATGGTTGCCATGGAGCTCAATTTGGACCATTTAGACCCTTTGTAAAGCTTAAAAACGACCATTTCACAACCCAATCAAGATCTGACCAAATGGACGAATTTGCTCATGAAATTTGGCACAGATGTAGTCTTATCTAGATCATTTTAGGAAGCTAAAGACTAGATTATTTGGAGCTCTATAGAATTAATTATGAATTTCCAAAGTTGCCATTTTTCTGCAGAGCTGATATAGGTACTATTCATATAGTCAGAAACTTAGGCTGTGTCATTCATGGGCCAAATGATGTCCAATGCTCATGATTTTACAGATATAAACTAGACATGATAAGCTTTCCATGGCCATAAAGATCACCCCAATTGGACCTCTGAGTAGGGAGATATGAATTTTTGAAGTTAGAGATCAGTACCAAGGATGACAACTAACCTCTGGCACTATTCCATTAGTTTTCGGTGCCTAGCTACCTCTATTGTGGTCTAGATTTATTTTTATCATAAATTAGACATCTGTAGCTTTCTAGAGTGGTATAGTATGCTTGATTTCTATTTTGCTAGAAGTAGTTATGATTTTTCAAAATCCAGATATAGAATCTGGAAAACTAGTCCAAGGCTGCACTAGTATGTTTTGTATATTTGCTCCTTTTGCTCGAG
This sequence comes from Erythrophleum fordii, assembly GCA_032878935.1. Classification (NCBI taxonomy): domain Eukaryota; kingdom Viridiplantae; phylum Streptophyta; class Magnoliopsida; order Fabales; family Fabaceae; genus Erythrophleum; species Erythrophleum fordii. The sequence continues at coordinate 15,520,062 of JAVQMF010000053.1, forward strand.
GTGTGGACCATTTCTTGAGCTTGTTGTGAGTTGTATTTATGTATTTAAATGTGAGAATGAGATTGAAGAGTTCATATGACCCATGAGATACTGAAAGAAAATTTTTACCTGTGGCGAAATGCATCTTAATTCATGACTTCCTATGCCATTATGTTGCTTTCTATAGGACAAGTGTGATATGAGGCATGGAAATTGTATGAGTTGACTCTTAAAATTATGGTATTACATTGCATATAAGAAAGGATGAAGGGCACCTTGAGGTAAGAATCACAAACTTTCTTCTTGGAATTTTCCTTCCCCTTCTTGGCGTCACACACACACCTAGGAGGATCTTAATTTACTTGGCCTAGATACATCAAATGAGACACAATTATATCATTGGAATAAGTTCTAGCCTCACATAAACTCCATGCAAGCTTGTTTTAACTTATAACATGGTTATGGTTCCAAATAAATACATAATGAAGCAACCTATAACACCTGAAAATTAATTTAGAATAATTATGATGAGTTGAGGAATTAATATGGGTAATTAGTATAATTAATTAAATGGAAAAAGAGATGGATATTAAACTTGGGCCATATGATTAACTGAATTTCATTTCTTAGAAGCCCAACCTTAGTTATATGCAGACCCAATGTTAATGGACTCTTATAATTGGCCTAACAAAAAAAAATCTAAACCCACTTTATGTAATATCCAATTTTTGTTAAACGATGAAAACAGGTGCGTTTTCAAAGTAAGTGTAACACCATAATTTCTAGCTCATTTCATGCCTTTAAATAACTTATTTCTAGGAATCATGAAAATTCTCAAAGAAAAAAGCATTAAAATAATGACTATTTTAGCGTTATATCGTGTATAAAAATTTCATTCGGTGTCACGTGAATCATATGAGCTCATACATCATATTCTCATATTTAATTACATGGATATAACTTATTTCCATCATCAAATGTGCCCTACAACTCGTGGAAAGCAAGAAGATGCATAAAATTCATGCTTGCATTTTTTAGAAGAATTTTCTCTTCTCTGTCTAGAAAATCATAACTAATTCTAAAAAAATTGAAATCATGCATTCTTGGCCATTATGGAAAGATACACATGTCTAATTCATGTTAAAAATATGTTTAGACCATAACATCCAACATAGAGGTCGTTTGACATTTGAACAGGTCTAGGGGTCAGGCTGTCTACTGGTGCTGTCATAAAATTCTGCAACAAATTTCAAAAATGACCAATTAATTCCACAAAAATTCAATCCCTACAAATGATATCAATCTAGAAATTTATGGATGTTAGCTAGAAGGTAAAAATAACTCCATACTGGTTGGCACACCCAGACCACGAAACTCAATCAAACAATACCTGAGGTCAGTTGAAGCACTTAGTACTAGACAGATTCTTTCAAAATTCATATCTCCCTCTCTAGACATACAAATGAGGTGCTTCTAGTTAGTACAAGTCATTGGGAATGTTTAATTTTTTTGTATAAAATTTGATGGCAATTGGACATCCTTTGGGCTCTATGTGACAAATTTCATTTTCGGACTTGAGTGAACAATGACATGACCAAAACCAGAATTTTTGCCAACTTTGAAAATTAATCAAATATTCTCTAAACCTCTAAAAATTCTATTCTTTAGCTTCTAAAAAAGATCTCAACAATATCTAATTTCATGCCAAATCTCATATCAAGAAAAACTCATTTGGACAAAAAAGTGACATAGGGTTATGTTATAATCAATTTTGGCTCCATATAGGATACCAAAATGTCCAAATAGCTTTCCTTGGGGTTTGGCACCTCTTGGACAAGTCTAAAAGCATAATTAGGACTTGCATGAGTTGCCCAAATGGTCCCAAATCCTATGCATCTCAATTTGGCTATTTCACTTACACTTATACACATTTACATAAAGCCATCCAAGAAGCCATATTGCCAAAATACACTCAAATAGCGTTTATAGTACATGATATAATATCATAATTATATATGTTCATAACATCATAGTACATATACAACCATTGATTACATCAATTGCCTTTTGTATGGCCTTAAAGTATCAAAATTCAAATACTTTAGTGTCATTCTCTCATCTTCAAGGTGGTTGGCTTCTATTACCTTTCTCTTTAAGTCCACCGAGCATGTTAGAACATTGGAGAGGAGAGGATGAGATTCAAAGAATCCAAATAGATCATTTCCTATTCAATCATACATAAAAAATGCAAACAAGTCTAAAAAATGTATGTATGGTCATGTTGACATGTGCAAACATTCAAGAGGCATTTTCATCATTTGAGAAAGTTATACATATCATACAAAGGCTTGCCAAGCAAGTGGATTGGCCTCACCCATTTACTTGTGGATTTTGGACTTGCCTCACCCATTGTTTAAGAGGTTCTTGGACTCAACCATACTCTTAAGAGTCAACCTCACTTTTGGGAGACTCTTTACTTTGTCTCAACCAATCTCAAGGGTTCTTGGCCTCACCACACTCAAGCAAACCCAAGCACACGTCATAAACATCATTTGAAAGCATATTGTAACATCATGGCACCATGGAATCAAAGTCATGCTAGAACACTTTTCATGGCTTAAAATATATATACACACATTCAAAAACAAGTAAAGTAAGCAATCATGCATGAGAAAAAGAAGAGTGAGTTACTTTGGTTACAACCACACACTTTTTCTCTTGAATTTTCCTTTCTTGCTTCGGCCACACACACACAAAAATGTAGGGATGATTTCTCTTGGCCTAAACACAATTTATGAAAGCCAATTAGGTTCATAGAATTAATTCTAAGGCCACACGACTTGCTTAGACACTAGCTTGATCTATAAACCTCATTATGGTTCCATAAATGCACCTAATGAAGCAACACCTATCAAATAAATTCTAGGGTCCATTCTTTCCTTTCAAATATGATTCTTGACTCTTTTTAAGCCTCTTGGATTCATCACACAATTAAAACTAAGAGCCTAACTACATGTTGCTTCTTTAGGTCATATTATGGAACATAAAGCATCAACTCATTCTTTAAATTTCCTAAATTTCTTCCAAGGCTTCCTCTCATATTTATTCATCATATATGACTCAAAATAGGTTTAGAAAAATTTAAAACTCTCCCTAACTATGGCAACCCTTCTTGGCTGAGACAATGGAACATGATGGGTTCCATGGAGTTTTCTTTGTTTTCTCAAGGGAATATGCATATGGGGGAACTTCTAGAGATCTTAAAAACTCATTTAAACACTTATTTAGGCATAGGAATTAAGAGATTAAATCAGGAACACTTGAAACCCTAGAAATTGCATCTTGAAATTCCATTATTTTATGTTAATTCTCTTTGCATATTCTTAATCTCCACACCCTTTTTCCTAAGAATCACCCTTAGTTCTGCCTAAAAATCAAACCCTCCTATGGTTTCTTAGGTGAGGCGAAATGGAGAAGGGAGAGGAACAAAAGGTAGCAACCATGGGAGAAGAAATTACCTTATTTTCTTATTTTTTTTCTCACTTGAATCTTGTGTTCTTTGAGCTCCTCTCTTCAAATCCGAAATTTTCCCTTAATATCTCCCTTAAACCAGATTTTTAAACTTCATTTTAATCAAAGGAAACAAAGGAGAATGGAGGAGAGGAGGTTTGGATGGAAGAAAGCATGAAAAACTACCAAGAAACCATACCTTAAGCCTTTGATTTCTCCTTCTTCTTCTCTCCCTTTGGTGTGACTAAACCCTAGCTTTCTTCTCTAAATTTGGGTGGAAAAATATGAGACTCAAATGATGGAAGATTAGGGTGCGTCCTATTTATAGGTGGAGGAGAATGGCTTTTTCAAAAATTCTCGTTTTGCCTTTCATTTTTGGCAATTTCGTTTCTCATTCGTTTTATCTCCTTTTTGAGAACCGTCTTTCCATTATAAAATTTAGGTTACAAATTTAATAAAATGCCTTTGGAATCACTCAAATCGGAGCTAAAACCTTCCCGAATTAATCCATTAAAGTTCAGCTACACTAATGTTGGAAAACATCCACCAAAGGGGATTTAACTATCCCGGGGCTTCCTATGATTTTTAGGGCCTCTAAGAACTCTAGAGAACTCAAAAATTTTATTTAAAAAGCTCTCTTGTGTGAATTCCAAAAATTACTCAAAATTACAAAAATGCCATTATGTTTCGTAAGATTTTCGTCAAAATTTGTTTCTTCATTCTAGCTCCATTTTTCTTTCCTTCTGAGCCTAAAATTCTCATTTTTAGGAGTTTAGAATATTACTCAAATTTTTTAGGGCCTTAACTAATTCATTTAAGGGAACTTGCTTTGAAAACGCACCCGTTTATATTGTTTAACAAAAACTGAACATTATAATTCTCCCCCTTTAAAAAATTCGTCCTCAAAATTTAGATAACATACCTTATGGGAAGAGTTCTGGATATTTCTTCCTCATATCTTCCTCTAACTCCTAGGTAGCTTCTTCAGGAGATAACCCCTTCCAAACCATTTTCACTAGCAGTATTGTCTTATTCCGTAATTGCTTGAGTCTAATGTCCACGATCTGATATGGTGATACTATATATGATAGATCATCCTGTAACTACACATTCTCATATTCTATGACATGTGAGGGGTCGAGCTAATATTTTTTAAGTTGTGAAACATGGAATATATTATGGACTTGGCTTAAGTTTGGGGGAAGGGCTAGTCTGTAGGCTACAGGTCCTACTTTATCAAGAATTTAGAAAGTACCTATGTATTTTGGACTGATCTTTTTACTGTTAATGGACCAACTTATCCCTATGACTGGAAACACTCTAATGAAGACATGGTCTCCAATCTCAATCTCAAACTCTGCTAGAGACAAGCATGTATCCCAGTTTTCTTTCATTTCTAAGACACACGCCTTCAACATGTCCTCTAGAGTTTAAATGGTTCTCTCCATCTATCCATCCGTCTGGGGATGATAGGCTATGTTAAATTTGAATCTAGTACCTAGAGCATTCTGTAATGATCTCCAGAAATTCGATGTGAATCTAGGATCTCTATCTTAAACTATACTTCTAGGCACACCATACAATTTAACTATCTCCCTGATGTACAGCTGGGCTAACTTATCTAGGGTATAAGTGGCTTTTATAGGTAAGAAGTACGCTGACTTTGTTAATCTATCCACTATTACCTATATTTCATCATGCCTTGATGATGTCCTAGGTAAACTCATGACAAAATCCATACCTATACTATCCCATTTCCACTCCAGGATATCTAGGGGCTTAAGTAGCTCAGTTAGTTTTTGGTGTTCTATCTTGACTATCTAACATACTAGACATTGGAAGACATACTCTGCTATGTCTGTTTTCATTCCAGGCTACTAGAACATTTTTTTTAAGTCCTAGTACATTTGATTACTACCCAGATGAATGGTGTACTTGCTCTTATGTGCCTCATCTAATATTTTCTCTCTGATTTCTATATTTCTAGGCACATATAGCCTATCTTTGTATCTCACTATATCATCCTCAGGCAAATTAAACTCCTATATGCTACCTTGGGCTATCTGGGCTCTAACCTTACTTACATGGTCATCTGTCTGCTGGGCCTCTCTTATCTGATCCTTCAAGTCATTTTCTATTCGGGTTTCACTCATTAATAATTTTCCTAAATACACCTCACAAGAGAGACTCATATCTCTGAATCTCTCAATCAATTCTTGCTCTCAGATCATCATATAGGCCATGTGTATGGATTTTCTACTTAAGGCATCAGCTACTATATTAGCCTTACTGGGATGTTATTTCAATGTGAAATCATAGTTTTTCAAAAATTCTAACCATCTCTGTTGTCTCATATTTAGCTCTTTCTGTTCAAATAAATATTTAAGGCTTTGTGGTCACTGTAAATTTCTATAGCTACCCCGTATAAGTAGTATCTCCATATCTTCAAAGCAAACACCATTGCAGCTAACTCTAGATCGTGTGTGAGGTAGTTTTCCTCATGGGATTTCAACTGTCTAGAAGCATAAGCTATCACTCAGCTTTTCTGCAAAAGTACACATTCTAACCCTTTCTTAGAGGCATCACTATAGACTACAAAAGTTTCTCTAGGGTTAGGGAGTACTAAAACTGGGGTCATGGTTAACTTGTGCTTTAACTCTTGAAAACTACTCTCACATTTCTCATTCCACACAAATGGCACATTCTTTCTAGTGAGCCGAGTCAGTGGCATCACTATCTGAGAAAAGTCTTAAATAAACCTCCTATAATAACCTGTTAAACCTAGGAAACTCTTGCTCTCTGTCACTATCCTAGGTCTCTCCCACTGTAACACTACTTCTACTTTGTGGGAATCTACTGTGACCCCTGCCTGAGAGATTACATGACCTAGAAATTGAACTTCAGTGAGCCAAAACTCACATTTACTAAGTTTAGCGTACAACTGTGTCTTTCTTAAGGTCTTTAAGGTTAATCTCAGGTGCTACTCATGTTTCTCTCTACTTTTTTAGTAGATAAGGATGTTATCTATGAGGACAACTATGAATCTATCTAAATATGGCTTGAAGACTCTGTTCATGTAATCCATGAATACTGCGAGTGCATTCATAAACCCAAAGGGCATAACTAAAAATTCATAATGCCCGTATCTAGTTCTAAATGCTATTTTAGGAATATCCTCAGCCTTTATTCTAAGCTAATGATATCCTGACCTAAGGTCTTTCTTGGAAAATACTGACGCTCCTACTAACTAATCTAGGAGGTCATCTATGCAAGAAAGAGGGTACTTTTTATTTATAGTTATCTTATTGAGTTCTCGGTAATCTATACATAATCTAAGGCTTTCGTCTTTCGTCTTTATGAATAAAACTGGAGCTCCCCATAGCGAGACACTGGGTCTGATGAAACCCTTCTTTAAGAGTGTTTCTATTTATTTCTTAAGCTCAGCTAGCTCAGTGGGAGCCATCTTATCCGAGGCCTTAGACACTGGACCTGCCCCAGATACAATGTTAATAAGAAACTCTACCTCTCTCTCTAGGGGTAGTTCGCTAACCTCTCTAGGAAATACCTTTAGGAATTCCTTCACTACGGGAATCTCATCTATACCCTCTTCTACCTCAACCTGAACTGAAAAGAAAACTAGATATCCCTGACAACCATTCCCTAAAGATCTTTCACTCTGGAAGGTGGTCATGACAGATAACTTAGTCCTTATACTAGTCACAGTCCCACACTCAGGTAAAGTAATACATCTGTGGCTACAATCTAGTGTGGCGTTATTTGTAGACATCCAGTTCATGCCAATAATTACATCAATATCAGCAAGGGGCATACAAATCAAATCAAGGGTGGTAAGGTAATGATTAAATTAGATCACACAATTCAAATAAGCATGGGAGGTAATGGCTCGGTCTTCTGTGGGGGTAGATACATGCAAGTCATATGGTAATGTATACATACTCAGACTCAACCTCCTAGCACAGTCATATGATATAAAAGAATGGCTAGCACCTGAACAAAAAAAATCATTTATTCTAATAGTACCTTGAATCAGACTAAAGGATCGACTAGCCTCCTGCTGTGACAGGGCAAAGACTCTACCCTGGGTTTAAGGTCTGGGAGGAGGAGCCATTTCTCGCTGTTGTGTAACCTGTGGAGGAACTTGTGTGCAATCTCTAGCCATGTGTCCCGACCTACCACACGTAAAACATACATTTTGCCCCATATAACATGGTCTGGTGCCATGATTCTTGCCACACTGGGGACATGTGATCGGTGTGAAACTACCTCTGCTGGACTGAGTCCTCTGTCTCTTGCCTTTTTGGCTCCACTGGCCTTTACCACTTCTCCAGCTAGTAACTATAGCTTATGATCCCTCTCTAGGTCTCTTGGGCTCAGGAAGGGGTGGCCTAACACTGGAGGTAAGCTGCACTGACCTGAGGTTCATCTCTGTAACTTTGCATATCTCAACTAGAGTATTAAAGTGCCTGATTCTCTATGGCACTACCCTGTCTCTAATCTCAGAGAGCAAGCCTTTCTCTAATCTGTCCGCTCTCTACCTCTCATCATCATGCCTTTGCAAGTAAGAGGAGTATCGGGAGAGCTCTACAAATTTCACCACATATCGGTCCACAGACATCCCTTCTGCCTATTTCAAAAGGATAAATTCTAATTCTTTCTCATCCCTAACTGAGCTAGGGAAATATTTCTCGTGGAATGCCTAGAGGAATGTCTCCTATGTAATCAGAAGGTTCCTCACCCTCAAAATAGGCTCGGTGCCCTTCCACCAATAGTCTGCTTCTTTTCTGCAACTGGAAGATAGCCATCTTGGCTTTCTAATTAGACGTACACTCTATCACCTTGAAAATCTTCTCTAATTGCATAATCCAGGCTTTAGTTTTTTCTAAATTCATTTCACCATCAAAGGTGGGAGGCCCAAACTCTCTGAACTGGGTAATGATCTTTCTGGTCGATAGCTACTCCTGAGCTAAAGGCATCTGAGTTAGTGGAATAGGGGTAACTGTCTGTATGTGTGGCTTTGGATCTAGGTGAGTCGCCCCTAAATGCTCGAGACGATCTAAGTGGGGAGGTGGCTATGGAGGAGTAGGTGTAGGGCCCTAGCTATCTTTCTTAGCAAGCAATTCTTGTAGCTGCATGATAACAGCCTATTGTTGATCCAAGCGAGCTATAATAGATTGTAAGGCTCTAAATACTGGATCACTAGGCCTAGCTCTATCATCAGCACAAGCCTCTCTAGAAGGCCAACCTCTCCTAGTATTCACCATCTTGCTGAAACATCATAACAAACTTTAACATGAAAAGGGAACACTTCCACCATTAACACACTCAATTCATCCATAAACAAGCCTATATACATTTAGGCAACTCATAAACACAAGCCACAGCCCACATCAAGAGCCTAAATCTTTGCTCTGATACAAAAAATGTAACACCATAATTTCTAGCTCATTTCATGCCTTTAAATAACTCATTTCTAGGAATCATGAAAATTCTCAAAGAAAAAAGCATTAAAATAATGACTATTTTAGCGTTGCGTTGAGTATAAAAATTTCATTCAGGGTCACATGGGCCATATGAGCTCATACATCATATTATCATATTTAATTACATAGATATAACTCATTTCCATCATCAAATATGCCCTACAACTCGTGGAAAGCAAGAAGATGCATAAAAGTCATGCTTGCATTTTCGGGCAAAATTTTCTCTTTTCTATGACAAATTTTGAAAAATCATAACTAATTCTAAAAAAATAAAAATCATGCATTCTTCGCATCCTGGAAAGCTACATATGTCTACTTCATGCTAAAAATATGTCTAGACTATAACATCTAACACAGAGGACGTTTGACATTCAAAAAGTTCCAGGGGTTAGGCTATCTATTGGTGTTGTCATATAATTCTATAGCAAACTTTAAAAATGCCCAATTAATTTCAAAAAACTCCAATCCCTACAAATGATACCAATATAGAAAGTTGTGGATGTTAGCTACAGGTAAAAAATAACTCTAGATCAGTTTAGGCATGCCTAGACCTCAAAACTCAATCGAACAGTACCTGAGGTTAGTTGGAGCACCTAGTACTAGTGGTCACAAGTATCTCCCTCTTTAGATTCTAGTGGTCACAATTCACTGGGAATCACAATTCACTGGGAATGTCTAGTTTCTTTGTATAAAATTTTATGGCAATTGGACATCATTTGACCCCTATGTGACAGATTTCATTTTTTGACCTTAGTGAACAGTGACATGACCAAAACCAAAATTTTTGCAAACTTTGAAAATTCATCAAATATTCTCTAAACCTTCAAAAATTATATTCTTTAACTTCCCAAAAATATCTCAACAAGCTCTAATTTTATCCCAAATCTCACACCAAGAAGAGCTCATTTGAATAAAAAGTGACATAGGGTTCCATTATAGTCAATTTTGGCTCCATATAGGATACCAAAATGCCCAAATGGCTTTCCTTGGGGTTTGGCACCTCTTGGGCAAGTCTAAAAGCATAACTAAGACTTGTATGAGCTGCCCAAATGGTCCCAAATCCCATGCATCTCAATTTGGCCATTTTAGTTACACTTATACACATTTACATAAAGCCATTCAAGAAGCCACATTGCCATAACATACTCAAAAGCATTCTAATGATCACATAACACATCCTCCCATTTATACATGATATAATATCATAATTACATATGTTCATAACATCATATTACATATACAACCATTAATTACAACAATTGCCTTTTGTATGGCCTTAAAGTAGCAAAATTCAAACACTTTAATGTCATTCTCTCATCTTCAAGGTGGTTGGCTTCCATTACCTTGCTCTCTAGGTCCACCTAGCATGTTAGAATATTAGAGAGGAGGGGATGAGATTCAAAGAGTCCCAATAGCTCATCTCCCATTCAATCATACATAAAAGATGCAAACAAGTCTCATAAATGCATGTATGGTCATGTTGACATATGCAAACATTCAAGAGGCATTTTCATTATTTAAAAAAATTATACATAGCATACCAAGGCTTGCCAAGCAAGTGGATTGGCCTTACCCATTTACTTGTGGATTTTGGACTTGCCTTACCCATTCTTTAAGAGGTTCTTAAACTCAACCATACTCTTAGGAGTCAACCTCACTTTTGGGAGACTCTTTACTTTGTCTTAACCAATCTTAAGGGTTCTTGGATCATCTTCACCATAGTTAAGGGTTCTTGGCCTCACCACACTCAAGCAAACCCAAGCACACGTCATAAACATCATATGAAAGCATATTGTAACATCATGGCACCATGAAATCAAAGTCATGCTAAAACACTTTTCATGGCTTAAAATACATATACATACATTCAAAGACAAGTTAAGCAAGCAATCATGCATGAGAGAAGGATGAGTGAGTTACCTTGGTTATAACCACACACTTTTTCTCTTGAATTTTCCTTCCTTGCTTCGGCCACGCACACACAAAAGTGTAGAGATGATTTCTCTTAGCCTAAACACAATTTATGGAAGCCAATTAGGTTCATGGAATTAATTCTAAGGCCACACAACTTGCTTAGACACTAGCTTGATCTATAAACCTTATTATGGTTCCATAAATGCATCTAATGAAGCAATACCCCTCAAATAAATTCTAGGCTCTATTCTTTCCTTTCAAATATGATTCTTGACTCCTTTTAAGCCTGTTGGATTCATCACACAATTAAAACCATGAGCCTAACTATATGTTACTTCTTTAGGTCATATTATAGAATATAAAGCACTAACTCATTCTCTAAGTTTCCTAAATTTTTTTCAAGGCTTCCTCTCATATTTATTCATCATATATGACTCAAAAGTGGGCTTAGAAAATTTACAACTCTCCCTAGCTATAATAACCCTTCTTGGCCGAGACAATGGAGCATGATGGGTTCCATGGAGTTTTCTTTGTTTTCTCAGGGGAAGATGCATATGAGGGAACTTCTAGGGATCTTAAAAACACATTTAAACACTTATTTAGGCATAGGAATTAAAAGATTAAATCAGGAACACTTGAAACCCTAGAATTTGCATCTTAAAATTCTATGGTTTTTTGTTAATTCTCTTTGTATATTCTTAATCTTCACACCCTTTTTTCTAAGAATCACCCTTGTTTCTACCTAAAAATTAAACCCTTCTAGGGTTTGTTAGGTAAGGCAAAATGGAGAAGGGAGAGGAACAAAAGGTAGCAACCATGGGAGAAGAAATTACCTTATTTTCTTACTTTTTCTCACTTGAATCTTGTATTCTTTGAGCTCCTCTCTTCAAATCCGAAATTTCCCCTTAATATCTCCCTTAACCAGATTTGTAAACTTCATTTTAGTCAAAGGAAATAAAGGAGAATGGAGGAGAGGAGGTTTGGATGGAAGAAAGCATGAAAAACTACCAAGAAACCATACCTTAAGCCTTTGATTTCTCCTTCTTCTTCTCTCCCTTTGGTGCGGCTATACCCTAGCTTTCTTCTTTGAATTTGGGCAGAAAAATATGAGACTCAAATGATGGAAGAGTGGGGCGCCTCCTATTTATAGTGGAGGAGAATGGCTTTTTCAAAAATTCCTGTTTTACCCTTCATTTTTGGCATTTTCATTTTTCATTCGTTTTAGCTCCTTTTTTAGAATCATTTTTCCATTATAAAATTTAGGTTCCCAATTTAATAAATGCCATTGGAATCACTTAAATCGGAGCTAAAACCTTCCCGAACGGATCCGTAAAAGTTCGGGTACACTGATGTTAGAAAACATCCACCGAAGAGGATTTAACTGGCCTGGGGCTTCCCATGATTTTCAGGGCCTCTTAGAACCTTGGAGAACTCAAAATTTTCATTTAAAAAACCCTCCTGTGTGAATTCCTAAAATTACTCAAACTTATAAAAATGCCATTACGTTTTGTAAGATTTCATCAAAATTTGTTTCTTCATTTTAGCTCCATTTTTCTTTCTGTCTGAGCTTAGAATTCTCATTTTTTTGAGTTTAGAATGTTACTCAAATTTTTTGGGACCTTAACTAATTCATTTAGGGGGACTTGCTTTGAAAATGTACCCGTTTTCGTCATTGAACGAAAACTGGATATTACAGCAAGTCCCTCGAAATTGATTAGTTAAGGTCCCAAAAAACTTTGAGTAATATTCTAGACTCCTAAAAATGAGAATCCCAAACTCAAACGGAAAGAAAAACAGAGCTATAATAAAGAAACAAAATTTAACGAAAGACTTACAAAACGTAATAGCATTTTTGTAATTTTGAGCAAATTTTGGAATTCACATGTGAACACCGTATTTTGTCTGGATATATTTCAGAATAATATAAAAATTAGACTAAATAAAAGTAGGAAAAAATAATAAAGAAGAAGAAAATTCAAAGTTACCTTTTCCCAAAAGAAAATAAAATAATAATAATAAATAAACTAAAACTAATAAAATCAAAAGGAAAAAACCCAAAATGAATTAAAAAATAAAACAATAAGAGTAAAAATAAAAATAGAACAAGGTAAAGGCCTATTAATCCCAAAATTGGAACAAAAAGAAAAATCAGAGAGGGGATAATAGAAATCCAACAAAATAATAAACATAAAAAAAAACTAGGAAAAGAAAAGGAAAAATGAAAAAAAATAAAAAAGTAAAACCCACAAAGAAAGAGAAAGAAAAGACTAAAAGGAAGAAAAAAAATCAGCAAAAGGGTATTATAAAAAAAAAAAAAAAAAGATAAAGATGGAACATAATTTAAGAGAGCCCAACCAAAAAAAAAAAGAAAGCCCAAGGAAGGAGCCCAACATTTTTAAGACTGAATCAAGCAAAAAAAAAAAATTGTTTTAATAACATCTAACTCCGGCCCAATTCTCCTAAATCCCATTAGCCCTATACAAGAAAAAAGAGGATGAAAAAATAATAACAAAGCCCAATACCAAAAATTTTGATCCAAAAAATGAAGCAAACAAAAAAAGTTCTAGTCCAATTCCTCCAAACCCAAAAGCCCACATAATGAAAAGGAAAAAAGGCTAAAACAATTAAAAAAAACTAAAAAAAAAAGGAAGGCCCATTCCTTCAGCCCAATGACTTTTCAGACTCTCCAACTTGAGAAGCCCACAAACCCTGGACCTCCTTATTCTCCAACTCGAATATGAAGGCCCTATATGTAGGATCTATTTCATTAAACCCGGCCAGAAGAAAAGGCCCAAGACCATCCCCTCGATGCTGAACCCTACCCAATACACGTCTGGTCCCCCTTTTTGCCCTGGCTTTCCCTCACGCGGCCATCTCCAAATGCAACGGAGGCAATCATACAAAAAAGGGAGAGAACGAGGGAGGAGCATGACTTGAGTATGGGAAAAGGGGAGAAAGGGCAAGAGGGGATGAAAAAAGGGCATTGAAGCAAAGATGAACAAGAGAAGCAGAGAGCTGAAGAATAGCATAGAACAGAAGCGAGGGGTTTTCTTTTTTTTTTAGAATCTGATTTTGAGTAGAGAGGCTCTGGGAGAGAAATCGAAAGAAGGAAGAAATTAAAAAAAAAGGGAGAGAGTTGGCTTCAGAGAAGAGGTTGAGAGACAGAGGGAGAGGATGTAACAACCGAAAAAAAAAAGGAAAAGAAAGAAGAAAGCCAAAAATTTTCGAAATCCAGAAATTTTTCTAAGTCTTCTCGCAATAGCGAGAAAAGGCCTAGCTATGGCGAAGGTACCTGTTCGCTATAGCGAGAAATGGTCTAGCTATAGCGAGACTAGCTGTTCACTATAACGAAAATGCTTCTAGCTATAGCGAGTGCGAGCATCCCATATAAAAACCATGGAGCTACTCGCCGTAGTGCGCGCCATAGCAAAAGCGGGGGTCTGGAACTGATACGTGCTCACCATAGCGAAGGTTAAATCTCTCCATAGCGAAGGTAACTGATACGAGCTCACCGTAGCTAAGGTTAATTTTTGCTATAGTGAGGGATAATCCAGAAAAGCATAAAAAGGGAGAAATTGACTTCTTTAAACGACCCAATTCATTCTTTCTTTCTTATTTGCCCTAGACTTCGACCCAAGGAGAGAAAAGAGGCATGGAGAGTGAGAAAGACCAAGAGAAGGAGGAAGAACAAAGGAAAGGTAAGCAAGCTTCTCTCTTTTCTTCTTAGAATCTTGATCTCCTCTCTTTGCCCTCTTTTCCTATGGTTTTGCTTGTGAAATTAGTGGGGTTTTAGGCATGGGTCAGAAGAGGGAAAGTGGAAAACACTCTTAAACTTCCTTGTTTTCTTTGAATATGTTGATTCTACTGCTATGAGAGCTTGAGAGAGAGGAAGAGCTGGTGACATTCTAGAGAGAGAGAGAACCCTAGGTTCTTATATGTTAGAAAGGTTTGCTCTGAAGAGCTCCTAAGAGTTGTTAAATTGTGAGAGAGTAATTCTATGCTTTTGTTGTGTCTAGGCTCAAGAGAAGCACCTCTATTAAGGTGTGAGTGTGAAACTAAGAAGGGAGAAGAGGAATTGAAAGGAAAAGCTTGTGTTGGCTCAAAAGGTAGCTCTCTTCCACTCTTTCTTGTTGCATTCTTGGATGTAATAGTCATTGTATGCTTGTGTATATGCTTATTGTGTGAGATATGTCATATGTTATTGCTTTGATGCATTGGTACCAATGTGCTTGTGTGTTGGATTGTGAGAATTGCTCGGGTGAAGTAGTGCCGAAAGTCCCTTGAGATGGGTGAGACAAGGCCAAAAGTCTCATAACCGAGTGAGGCCAAGTCAAAAGTCCCTAAACTCGGATAAGGCCAACCAAAAGTCCCTAAACTCGGGTGAAGCTAAACCAAAAGTCCCTAAAGCTTACTTGTGGCATTGTTTTGATTTTCATGGCATGTACAACATGTATTGTATGATTGTGAATGGTTAGATGCTTATTTACATGCTTTGACTTGTTATATGCCTTGATTGCTTTCTTGAATGAATGCATGAGCTACTGAGATTCCATGAATCTCACCCCTTCCCCCTCCCATCTTAACATGCTAGGTGGAGCTCAAGGAGAATCAACTGTACACCAAGGAGCCTAGGAGAATGTTAAATGAATTTTAGTTTGTTTTGACTCTTTTGATGTAAAGAGGTGCCAAAAATGAATATGCACCTTCTATTTTTGAGATGTAAATGTTGTAGCAAGTGTAAATGTAAGGAAACATGATGTATAAACTATGTAGATAGCCAAAGTAATACAAATGTGGTTTTTGTTCTTTTTGTGGCTTGCATGTGATAGTGTATTTTGGCCCGTAGCATAGTGAGTTTGAAATGTATGATGATTTAGACCACTTAGATACTTCATATATGCTATGTTTATGCTTTCAAACTTGTCCATGAGGTGTGAGAACATGTGGGAGGCCATTTGGACCCACTTTGAACCATTTTGGGTGCCAAAACTGTCAATTTTATAAGCTCCATCAAAGTATGACCAAACGAGCTCTTCTTGCTATGAAATTTGGCATGCCTCTAGAGTTTGTAGAGAGCTTCTTGGGAAGCTAAAGTGGGTAATATTTGGAGGTCTAGGGAATATTTGGTGAATTGTTGAAATTTGGGAATTTTAATGGTTTGGTCAATGCACTGTTACCATAGGTCCGAAAATGATTCTGTGTCATTCATAGACCAAACAGTGTCTAATTGTTTTGAAATTTTATATGCATAAACTAGACACCCATAGTAACCTATAAGAACTGGAATCACCTCAATCGGAGGTCTGTAGAGAGAGAATGAACAGTCTAAAGTTCTATATCAGCATCAGGGGAGCCACCTGACCTTCGTTACTTTTCCATCGGTTTTCAATACTAAACTGATCGGAACTTATTTTTATCCTCTAGTAGACATCTGTAGCTTTCCAAATTGGTATATTTTTCCCAGATTGGATTTTTGTAGATTTAGTTATGAATTTTTGAATTTCATAATAGTAAGCTGCATCAGAAATAGGGATAGCTGGACCTCTGTCTCATTTTCGATATCAAACAGGGTCCAAATGCTAAGATTATGGTTGGAAATTATTTTTAGTGTAAATATAACACTTAGAGCATTCCAGAAAGCTATGGTTTGTTAGATTCCCATTTTTCTCTAATTAGTTATGATTTTCCAAAGTTAAGGCCAAAAATCTGACTTTTGGGTCCATTTAAGAAAAAGCACTTTCTTGGTTTTTGGCTTCATATCCGTGGTCTATCGCTTGTTTTATGATATGTATGAGTCGTATACATGGAGTTTGAGTAGATAATGTGAATGATGGGTTCACAGGACTCACGGGGCAAAAGATGAGTGTTTGAAACCCCGTTTTATAGTATGAAAATGCCACGGGTTGTATTGGTTCTTTGGAAATCATCTGGAATCGAGCCCAGAGGGAGGCTAGATGGAGTTCATATATTATGGTGTTATAGAGGAGGCTTGATTGGCTTCAAAAGAGAGAGATCGAGAAGAGCTGAGATTCAGCGAGAAAGAAAGGCTTAGAGGGGAAAACTGAGATTGAAGAGAGGATTCAGAGATTAAAGGAAAAAATCAAAAAAATCGAGGAGGAGAGGAACCGAAAAAAAGGGAGAAGGCAAGAGGAATTTTTCAGGTTGTGGAAGAGAAGTAGAGAAGGCGAGAGGGAGATTTAGGATTCGGAGAGAAGGAGGCTAGAGCAAGAGTTCTGGGAGAGAGAGGAATCGAGAACTGATAGAGAGGCGATTGAAAATCGAACTAGACGTTGTTTATGGCTATACATCGCAATTAAAGTGCTTTCAGTAGGGGCTCTTGGTTCAACTCGAGAGGTATGTTTCCTTATTGATCTGTCTTTGATTGTAATACAAGGCCATGATTGTTTTGATTTTGGCGCTAAGATTTGAGCTTTCAGTTGGTCTCTAATAGTGGAGATCAACCTATCATATGAGGATTATGCTTGCTATTGTGGTTTATTTCTGCTCTGTTCTGCCATTCTATCTTTGCTTTATTTAATTTATATGAGAATGCCATTTTGATTGGGAGTTCGATATCTGAGTAGGGTTCTGTCTGCACCTTCATCGTAGTAAATCTTGATTAATAGAATGAGACCCTTTCAATAGGTGCCTATAATCGATCTGGCTTTGTTGGAATGTGGAATATGATTCTGGGTTTGAATATTTGCTTGATACTGCCCCAAAATTGTTTGGTTACATCTATATTATAAGCCACGAATGGGGATTTGGATTTTCTTTTAGACCTGATAGGGATTTGTGCTTTCTGTCTTGCTAAATTGAAATGGTCAAGATCATGAAGGTGTTAATCTATGGATGTGCAATTATTGAACCTTAATTAAGCGATTCGTTATTGAGGCCCATTAATGTTGAAAATCTTACTAAACTGTGCTTTGCATTTCTGTTTGGTAAAATATTTGGATTCAGAGATTTGGGTAGCCTGCGTTAAGCTGGAAGTATATAGGAATGTGAGTTGAATTTTAATAAAAAGATGTACTCAGTACAAAAGTTGTAAAGTGGCCTAGGGAGTCTGAGCTTTGTTTGAAAATTGAGATTTTTAGTTCGCTCCAAATTCTGTTTGATAGTTTGTTGCATAATCATTTAGCTAGATTTGTCTATCATGCATGATAATGGGTTTCTTATTTTGCACCATCCTCTAGAATTCTAAGTTAGAACAAGAACAAAATGATGGCTTCTCTTCCGCTGAAAACAAATTGCTATAATTTTTGTTGGGCTGAAGAATTTCATACAAGTTCAAGAGTTTCTAGAAAATCCTCTTCTACACGCTGATTTTTGTTTCTGTTTTTTAAGGCATGTGTTGTTTAATAACTTAGCCTTGTGGAATTTACTACGTTTTGTCCTTTCTGTGTAAGGTTCATTACTTGGTGGTTCGCACCCTGGAGCTGATATACGTCCTTTCTGTGTGAGCTTCATTACTTGGTGGTTCACACCCTAGAGCTAATATATGAAGGAAGCTGAGGGACACAACTTGGGCTCAACTTGGTTAGGAGAAAATCTTATTTCTTTTATGCACTGTAGATGAGATACAAAATGTGCTTCAAATGACCCTATTGCTTGTACAAAACCACACACAATCACTATTTACCATGGTTTGTAAAATATTTTCAATTTTCTTTTAATTATTTATTTCTTTTTTTTCTTCAATAGAATTGTTGTGTGGGATCTTGCATCTCCTCGAACGCATAGGAACGAATCTTGGTGCCATGTGTGACAATAAGTCTCCTTGATACTCTATGGTTTTATTTATTATTTATTTTATTTATCTATCTATGGGCAAGTTAGGGGTTCCAATGACCCTATCTAATAATTTTGCCTAAAAAAAAATGAAGTTTTAAAAAAAATATATATAGTTTTCCCTAGAAGAATGTTTAAAAAAAAAACCAAAAAGGAAACAAAGAAATCTTTTTCAACAATTGGTTATTAATTTACAAAAAAAAGGTTGAAGGTTCCTCTCAAAAATAAGGAGTTAGAGTTTCAAAAAAAAGTATCCTTTTTTTTTGGAGTATGTCTTTTGGAAAAAAAATATGATAAAAAAATAAACTATACATAAAAGGAAAAGCAACTAACAAAAATAGAAAAATAAAATAAAATAAGCAAATGTTTCATACTTATGCAGATTTAGAAAAATTGAAAGTACAAGAAAAAGTGAGAAAGATAAAAAATCAAAAAATCAAAAATATATAATGAAAATCAAAAGATCAAAATGAAAGAAAAAGGTTAAGAAATGAGAGTAATTTAGGTTTTGCAAATTAAAACACACAAATTAACTCTAAATCGTTTCAATAGCAAGGATTTAAATTATTTTCATGTTCTTTTCCCTTTCAACCAAAACATAATAAAAAAAAACAAAGCAAAAAAGAGAGCCAAAAAAATAATAAAACAAAAAATAATAATAAATAAGGAAAAGAGAAAGAATGAAAACAAAATGAAAGAAAAAAAATTAAAAAATTAAAAAAGAAAACACAAAAACAAAAAAATACAAAAACCCAAAAATAAAATAAAACAAAACAAAAATAAACAAAAAACAAGAAAAGAAGGGGAAAGAGTAAAATTAGTTCTGCTTTTTGCAAATAAAACACCTCAACCAACCTCAAATTCGTTTTGTTTGCAAAAATCTAAATAATTTTTACTTTTTTCTCTCTCAAATAATAATAATCAAAAATCAAACAAAAGCTAAAAAAAACAAAACAAAAACAAAAACAAAAAAAACAACACATCAACCAATATAGTTTCTGTTCGAACTACGTGGACTTTAATCCCCATTTCGAGGTACGTAGACCCTAAGCTCTCATCCTAGGTCAAGTCCACTCTTGTAAATAATTATTTTCCTTTAATTTTATTTCTTTAATTTCTTTCTTCTTATTCTAAATTTTATTTCTTCAATTTCTTTTTTTCCTTTTACTCTTAATTTTATTTTATTTAATTTCTTTACGTTTTATTTTGCGTGTGATCTATTAAGGAGAATTAAAATAGATTAAAGGCCATAATAATTTTGCGTAACTAACTTAGGGTAACCGTTCTTAGGCACAGGTGTAGTGAGGTGCCTAACACCTTTTCCACTCACAATCGACTCCCGAATCCGAATCTGGTTTGCAGACTATTTTTTTCAAAATATAAAGGCTTCTCCAAAATTTTTCCTTTTCAAAAAAAAAAATTCTAGTGGCGACTCCTGAACCCTACTTTTACTTTTAATTTTGATTTTCTTTTAAAAGCGCCACATGGTCACATTTTGGGGTGTGACATCACACAAGAAGGTTTTTTAAATGAAAGTTTTGAGTTCTTTGGTCAGAGATCGTGAAAACCAGGGGAAGCCCCACAATAATTAAAACTCCTCCGGTGGACGTTTTTCAATGTTGATGTACCCAAATTTTGACGGACTTGTTCAGGAAGGTTTTAGGTTCGATTTAAGTGATTCCAAAGGCATTTTACTAAATTGGGAACCTAAATTTTATAATGGAAAAGAAGGTTCTAAAAAAAGAGCTAAAACGATTTAGAAACGAAAATGCCAAGAACGAAAGGCAAAATAGAAAATTTTGAAAACTCTTCCTTCCTCCTACCTATATATATAGGATGCCCCACTCTTCCACTCATTTAACTTCATATGTTTCTACCCCAAACCAAAGAAAAACCCTAGGGAGAGTGGCACACAAGAGGAAGAGAAAGAGGAGGAGAAATCAAAGGCTAAAGGTATGAATTTTTGGTAGTTTTTCATGCTCTTTCCTTTCCAAACCTCTTCTCCTCCATTTTCCTTTCTTTTCTATGATTATATTGAAGTATACAGATCTGTTTTAAGGGAGAAACAAAGGGAAAAATTCGGATTTGAAGAGAGGAGGCCAAAGAAAGGAGGATTTAAGTGAGAAAATAAGGAAAAACAAGGTAATTTCTTCTTCCATGATTGCTACCCCTTGCTCCTCTTCTCTCCATGGTTCGCCCCACTTAAGAAGCTATAGGAGGGCTTCGATTTTAGGCAGAACCAAGGGTGAATCTTAGGAAAAAGAGTGTGGAGAATAAGAATATGCATAGGGAATTAACAAATAACTATAGAAATTCAAGATAGAAATTCTAGGGTTTCATGTGCTCTTTGTAAAATATGACTTGATACCTTAATTTTCATGCCTAAATGAATGTTTAAATGAGCTCCTAAGGTCCCTAGAAGTTTCTCCATGTATTTCCTCCATCAAGAAAACAAGGCAAAGTCCATGGAGGCCAAATTTCTTCATTGTCTCAGCCAAGAAGGGTTTGGATACCTAAGGAGAGTTTTAAATTTTTCTAAACTCATTTTTGAGTCATATATGATGAATGAAAATGAAAGAAAGATTTGGAAAAAAAAATTAGAAACCATAAAAAGTGAGTTGGCCTTATATGTTCCATAATATAACCTAAAGAAGCAACATGTAGTTGGGCTATTTATTTTAATTGTGTGATGACTCAAGAGGCTTAAAAGGAGTCAAAAATCATATATGAAAGGAAAGAATGGAGCCTAGAATTTATTTGATAGGTGTTGCTTCATTAGGTGCATTCTTGGAACCATAAAAGGGTTTATAGATCATGTTAGCGTTTAAAGAGGATGTGTGGCCTTAGAATTAATTCTATGAACTTAATTGGCTTCCATAAATTGTGTTTAGGCCAAGAGAAATCATTCCCACACCTTTATGTGTGTGAGGCTGAGGAAGAGAAAGCAAATTCAAGAGAAAAAGTATGTGGTTGCATCCAAGGTAGCTCATTCCTCCTTCTCTCATGCATGAATGTATCCTTGGCTTGTCTTTGAATGTGTGTATGTAAACATTTAAGCCATGAAAAGTATTATAGCATGACTTTTTGTAACAACCGGGAAAAAGAAAAGAAAAAGGAAAGAAAGAAAGTAGAAAGCTAGAAATTTTCGGAATCCAAAATTTCTGCCAAGTCCTCTCGCAATAGCGAGAAATGGTCTCGCTACAGCGAGAGTGCTTGTTCGCAATAGCGAAAGAGATTTTAGCTATAGCGAGTGCGGGCAGCAGTCCATACAGAAACCAGGGGACAGCTCGCTGTAGCGTGCGCCATAGCGAGAGTGAGGTCTGGAACTAACGCGAGTTCGCCATAGCGAAGGGAACTGATGCGAGTTCGCCGTAGCGAAGGTTAAGCCTTGCCATAGCGAAGCCAGATAACACGAGCTCGCTATAGCGAAGGTTAATTTTCGCCGTAGCGAGGGTCAGTCCGGAAGAGAGTAAAATGCGAGAATTAAACTTCATTAAATGCCCAAAACTCATTTCTTCTCTCATTTCTGCCCTAGACTTCGACCCAAGGAGAGAAAAGAGGTGTGGAGAGTGAGAGAGATCAAGAGAAGGAGGAAGAGCAAGGGAAAGGTAAGGAAATTTCTCCCATTTCTTTTTAGATTTCTGATCCCCTCCATTTGCCCTCTTTTCCTACGGTTTTGTTTGTAAAAATATATGGTTTTTGGGCATGGGTCAGAAGAGAGAAAGTGGAAAACACCTTTGAATCCTTGTATTTTTTTTGAAAATGTGATTTCCACTATCATGGGAGCTTGAGAGAGAGAAAGAGTTGATGGCATTCTAGAGAGAGAGAGAGAACTCTAGGTTCTGGTATGTAGAAGAGTTGATCTGATGATTCCATGTTAAGAGAGTAATTCTATGCTCTTTAATTGTGTCTAGGCTCAAGTGAAACACCTCCATCAAGGTGTGATTGTGAACCTAAGGAGGGAGAGGAGAAATTGAAAGGAAAAGCTAGTGTTGGCTTTGGCTCATAAGGTAGCTCTCTCTTCCTACTCTTTCTTGTTGCATTCTTGGACATGATAGTCATTGTATGTTATGTATATGCTTCTTGTGTGGAATATGCCATATGCTATTGCTTTGATGCATTGAATGCCAATATGCTTGTGTGTTGAAATGTGAGATTTGCTCGGGTGAGGTAGTGCCGAAAGTCCCTTGAGATGGGTGAGGTGAAGCCGAAAGTCCCTTGAGATAGGTGAGACAAGGCCAAAAGTCTCAAACGAGTGAGGCTAAGTCAACAGTCCTTAAACTCGGGTGAGGCCATCCAAAAGTCTCTAAACTCGGGTGAGGCTAGACCAAAAGTCCCTGGAGCTCATTTTTGGCATTGTTGTGATTTCCATAGCATGTACAATGTGTGATGGATGTTTGAGAATGGCTAAATGCTTATTCACATGCTTTGACTTATTATATGCCTTGATTGCTTACTTGATTGAGTGCATGAGTTACTGAGATTTCCTAAATCTCACCCCTTCCCCTCCCAACTTAATATGCTAGGTGGAGCTCAAGGAGAACCGAGCACGCACCAAGGAGCCTAGAAGCATGTTTAGCTAGATAGTAGCTTATTTTATATATTTTGATGTATTTTGATGTAAAGTTGTGCCACAATGAATAGGCGCCCACTATTTTTAAGATATAAAGGTTGTAACATGTGTATAAATATGAAAGGATATTGTATAAACTATGTTTATAGCCAAATTAATGAAAATGAGGGTTTTGCCCCTTTTGTGGAATGAATGCAATAGTGTATATTTGGCCGTAGCAGAGTGAGATTTGAATGTATGTTGATTTGGACCACATGGACTTGTTATATATCCTAGTTTTATGCTTTTAAACTTGTCCATGAGTGGCTAGAGTGTGTGAGAGGCCTTTTGGACCCATTTTGGACCTCTTGGGTGCTAAAACCTGTATTTTTGAGAGCTCCGTCAAAGTATGACCGGATGAGCTCCTCTTGCCATGAAATTTGGCGTGCCTCTAGAGTTTGTAGAAAGCTTTTTGAGAATCTAAAGTTGGTAATATTCGGAGGTCTAGAGAATATTTGGTGAATTGTCGAATTTGGGAAAATTTAATAGATTGGTCATGTACTGTTCATATAAACCAGAAAATGAAATCTGTGGCATTCTTAGACCAAATGGATTCCAAATATGGTGAAATTTTATACACATAACCTAGATAACCATAGTGACTTATAGGAACTAGAATCACCTAAATCGGAGGTCTGTAGAGAGAGATTGGACCGTCTGAAGTTTTGTATCAGCATCAGGGAGCTCTCCTGACCCCCGACACTGTTCCATCGATTTTCGGGGTGTAGTAGCTACTGAACTGATCTAGACTTATTTTTATCCTCTAGTAGACATCCGTAGCTTTCCGAATTGGTATAATATGCCCAGATTGGATTTTTTTGGATTTAGTTATGGATTTTTGAAAGTCATGACAGAAAGCTGCACCAGAAACAGTGACAGCTGGATCTTCCTCCCATTTTCGATGTCAAACATGGTCCAAACGCTGTGTTTGTGGTTGGGGATGATTTTTAGTGTAAAGGTAACACTTAGAGCTTTCTAGAAGCCAAATTTTACTAGATTACCATTTTTCTAGAATTAATTATGATTTTCCAAAGTGAGAGCCAAAATATGACTTTTGGGCCCAAGTGAGAAAATGTAATTTTTCTGGTTTTTGACTCCATACCCGTGGCTTATGGTGTGTTTTATGCTATGTATGAGTTGTATAAGTGGAGTTTGAGTTGAGAATGCAAATGATGGGTCCTCAAGTCCCACGGGGTGAAAGCTGAGGGTATGAAACCCCGTTTCATAGCATGAAAATGCCACGGAGTGGTATTGGTTCTTTGGAAATCATATGAAACCGAGCCTAGAGAGAGGCTAGATAGCGGTAGTAGATTATGGTGTTACACTTTTATTCCATAGTGCCATGATGTTACATTATGCTTTCATATGATGTTTGTTATGTATGTTTGGATTTGCTTGAGTGTGGTAAAGAGTCTCCCAAAAGTGAGGTTGACTCCCAAGAGTAAGGTTGAGTCAAAAACCTCTTAAAGAAATGGGTGAGGCAAGTCCAAAATTTATAAGTGAATGCATGAGGCTAATCCACTTACTTGGCAAGCCTATATATGTTATGTATGACTTGCTCAAATGTTAAAAATGTCTCTTGAATGATTACAAATGTCAATATACCCATGCATGCATTTGTAAGACTTATTTTACATTTTTTATATGTGATTGAAAAGGAGATGAACTATTAGAATTCTTTGAATCTCATTCTCTCTTCTCTAATGTTCTAACATGTTAGGTAGACTAAATGGACAAGGCAATTAAAGCCCACACCTTGGGAGATGAAAATATGACATTGAAGTGCATGGAATTTGCTTCTTTAAGGCCATATAAGTGGCAAATGTTGTAACATATTATTGTATATGACCTATGACCTCTTGAGCATGTATACTTATGTTAATATATTATATATAAATGAGAAATTATGTTATGTGAATACTAGAATGTAAATTGAGCATGCAATGGCAAATTTAGCTTCTTAAAGGCTTGATGCATTAGTGTATAAGTGGAAGTAGAATGGCCAAATTGAGATGCATGAGGTTTGAAACCACTTGGAAAATTTATACAAGTTATATTCGTGCTTTTAAACTTGCCCAAGAGGTGCAAACATCAAGGGAGGCCATTTGGACACATTTGGTATCTTATATGGAGCAAAATTGACCATATTGGAAACCTATACCACTTTTTATCCAAATAAGCTCTTCTTAATCTAAGATTTGGCATGCATTTAGATCTTGTTGAAAGATTTTTAGGAAGCTAAAGTGCAGAATTTTATAGGTCTATGGAATATTTGATGAATTTTCAAATTTGAGAAATTTTCTGAAATTAGTTAAGTGCACTGTTCACTCAGGTCCAAAATTATATTCTGTCAGTCAGTAGGAAAATGATATCCCATTGCCACAAAATCTTACAAGAGAAAACTAAACCTTCCCAGTGACTTGTGACAATTAGAAGCACCCCATTTGGATGTATAGAGAGAGATATATAAATTTTTGAAGTTTTTATCCAGTATTAGGTGTTCAAACAGACCTAGGTTACTGTTTGATTGGTTTTTGAGGCTTGGATATGCCTGGACTAGTCTAAAGTTATTTTTTTCCTCTAGCTAACATCTGTATCTTTCTATATTTATCATTTGCATGGATTGGATATTTATGGAATTATAGCAGAAATCTGTATCAGTACCAATAGCCAGTCAAACCTCTGCACATTTTTGAATGTCAAACGTCTTCTGTGTTATATTTTATAGCTTGGACATATTTTTACCATATAGTAGACATCTTTAGCTTTCCATAATGGTAAAGAATGCATGATTTTGAGTTTTCTAGAATTAGTTATGAGTTTTCAAAGTTTTTGACAGAAAAGGAAAAATTCTAGCCGAGGTAGCAATTATGAATTTTATGTATTCTCTTACCTTACACAGGTTCTAGGACACTTTTGGTGATAGAAATGAGTTGTATCCATGTAATTAAATATGAGAATGTAATGCATGAGCTCATATGATTCACAAGATACTAAATGAAAAATTTATACTCTACGCAATGCTAAAATATTCATATTTTAATTGCTTCTTCTTGCCTCCAATATAAGATGCATGATTTAAGGCATAAGAATAGTATGAAATAAGCTAGAAAGTTATGGTGTTACACTTGGATTTGGGCCTTTGGGTCAGCCCACAACCCAAATTAAACCTATCTAAACCTCAAATATACTTCAACCTTCTTCCCATTCTGCAAAAAAAACACAAGAGACAAGGGAAATTTCAGAGGTCCAAAGGGGAGGTTAGGGTTAACAACATAATTCCATGATTTTTCACTCCTAAAGCAAGATTCAGCCAAGGTAACTTATATATAACTTAATCTTCTCTTCTTCCTCTTCAATTTGAACTAATTAGTTTCTCATTTGGAGTATTTTCATTTTCTACCCAAAATCGAAACTTGTTGTTTGGTGTTTCCAATGTGGATTTGTAAAGGTTAAGACTAGGCATGTAGTTAGGTAAGTGTTTCCTTCCCATTTTGATGCATTTTCTGCTAGTTTGAAACCCTTATAGTTGATTTATAATATGGGCATTAATTTTGTATGAATTTACCTAAAAAATTGAGAGATATCTTAAGGTTTCTGGTGTGAGGAACACCAAATCCGAATTTGGAGTCTTGTAGTGGCTAGGTAAGTGTCCCCTAAGTAGTCCTTGGTAGGTTAATTCTATAGGTATTGGTTTGTTGCCATAAATGATGATTAAGAGTAGTGATTGTCTTATTTTATGATCATAGGGTGATTTTGGCACTGTTGTTAGCCTCAAGATTGTCCACAAGTAAGGTAATCGAGGTTAATTTTTATTCCTTGCATATGTTCAATTTAATCTTATATCTGCTACACATATATGGTTTTAAATGCTAAATGAATGGTTGGCTATCTGATATGTTATGATTGGACCTTATGGGTCCATGGTGGAGTTGTGGTGTGGCTACCACTCGTGCATTGTGCTTCAATTAAGCATCGAGTTGTGACCAGACTCTTATATACACTGAGCCCAGGCTGTGCTCATTAGGGAGTTGGTGCCATAGATGAGCCTTTCCCAGTGTTATTAGACTTTAACATGTTGTATGTGATTACTGGTATGGGATAGTAATCATTGGTAGTTTAACTATTTCATTTACTGATATGATTGATGTTTTTTTTATGCTTATCAAATTTAATGCATATATGTTAATTAATTTAAAACATATGAATGGAATTTACCTCTGGTTATTGAGATTTACATATCAACATGTTTCATGGGTTAACTATTTCAAGTGAAAGCTTTTCGGGTAAGAATAAAAGGAAGCAAATATATGAACATATATGAGCTGTGACCCTGTGTGAGGAATGCTGCACTTGGGTTGATCTAACTTATGATAGATACTAATTTTTGTTATTCTTTTGTATAGCATCATCATGTAATCATATTGCTAAGTATAAGAGTTTTGTGTTTTGGTGATTGATGATGTATCTAATAGGGAGTTAGGCCCTATACAAATTTGGTACTTGATGCATGCACTTATTTACATTTGATATGGAACCTTGCTAACTTTGAAATATGATTTATCATTTGAGAATGTAATCATATGTTACCTAATGTTGACTGTAACATTCGATCCCTCCATAAACGTGAGAAACACAATGTTTAGTTTTTCCGTAAACGTCAGAAATGGGCCAAATATAAAAGGAAGTCCTTGAAATAGAAGGAATTGAGGCCAACTAAAATTATAATAAAATTTTAAATATTAGAAAATGAGGATTTGAGGTTTAAGATGTTCAAAAACCAGAGTTAGAAGAGCTCAGAAAATTTGCCAAAGGAACTAGGGGCATTTTTGTAATTTTTGAAAAATTTTGAAAACTCACAGGAGGGCTTTTTAAATGGAAAATTTGAGATTTATAGGATTCTCAGATGCCCTGAATACCATGGGAACCCCTAGAATAGTTGAAACCCCTCCGATAAGCGATTTCAGCCTTCGGTTGACTGAAACTTTGGTCGAATGGTTCTGAATGGTTTCAAATCCTTTTTGAGTGATTCCAAAGGTAATTCTTATGATTAAGAGCCTAAGTAATATGATGGAAAAGACAAATTTCAAAAAGGAGTTAATATGAGCCTAAAATGAAAAAGCCAAGAAAAGGGACTAAAATGCAAAAGTAAAAAGTTGCATAAATTGACTTTTAGCTCCTTCTTATCCACGTTCTAGCATATCCTCATTTCCATGATTTGTTTCTACCCCAAAAATAGAGAAGGAAGCCAGCACTCTTGGGTGCACAAGGAGAGGAGATTTTGAAGAGAGAAAAAGCAAGGAAAAGGTAAGAAAAGTGTGGAATTTTATACTCTTCCCTTGAGTAAACTTGCTCCTCTCATTCTCCTCTTCATTTCTATGGTTTCATTGATGGATTTGATGATGTTTTGAGTCTGGTCCAGAGGAGGAATAACAGAATTTGAAGGAGAGGAACTTACCACTTGGAAGAGCACTTGAGAAAAGCTAGGAAATCAAGGTAAGTTGTTGTCTTCCATGCTTCTTCTTCCCTTCTCCTCCTTGTGATAATTTCGTCCCATGTAGAGCCCAATCAAAGGGAGATGAATTCTGGTCCTAGCAAGGGAGATTCATAGACTTTGGAGTGTGAGAAGAAAGTAAGTGCAAAGAAATCAAAGAAAGAAGCATGAAAATACAAGATAGAAAAGTTAGGGATTCATGGAGACATTGTGAAATCTGTTTTGATCCATGAATTCCTTAGCTTAGATGAGTGTTTGCTTCAGTTCCTAAGATCCCTAGAGACCTCCCTACACACCTCTTCCATCAAGAAAACAAAGCAAACCCATTACTTCCCTTTTTCATGTGTCATTTTGGCCTAAGGCAAAACTATAGGTTAGGGATAGTTTTAATTTGTTCTAAGCTTATTTTTGAGTAATATATGATGGAAGAGGATGAGAAGAAGCCTTGGAAACATTTTAGAAACCATAGATATTGAGATGGAGATGTAGGCTTCATAATGTAGCATAATAAAGCAACTCCTAGCTAGGCTCCTTAAAATAATTGTGTGATGACTCCAAGGAGCCTAAATGGAGTCAAGAATCATAGATTGAAGGAGAGAAGGGAGCTAAGATCATGAATTTTTGTAGTTGCTTCATTAAGTGCCTTATGGAAGCATAATGGAGCCATAAACCAAAGTAGCATCATGTAAAGTGTGTATAATACCAAGGCTTGTTCCCATGAGTAATTTATGTTTCTTTTGGTGTGTCTAGGCCAATAGAAATGGTCTCCACCTTCTTGGGTGTGCGAGGTCAAGAGAAAGGACTCAAGGCTTAAGGAAAAAGTGTATGAAAGCAAGCAAGGTAGCTCTCTCTCTTTCCTCTGATGCATAAATGAATGTCTACATTGTCTTTGAATGTGTGTATGTGTATTGTAAGCTATGAATTATGTTTTGGTATGATGCCTATATTCTATGGAACCATAGTGTTGCATTACATATTCAAAGGATGCCTAGATTGTTTGCATTAGTTTGCTTGAATGTGGAGAGGCCAAGAACCCCCTATCTTCGATGGGGATGAGCCAAGAGCCCTTAGAAGTGGTTGAGACCAAGAGAAAGTCTCCCAAGAACAAAGCTTAGTTCATGGCCTTTGAGAAAAAGGGTGAGGCAAGTCCAAAAACCTTGAAGAAAGTGGGTGAGGCTAATCCATTCATTTGGCAAACCTAAGTATGTTATGTGTGCTTTATGTAAATGCCAAGAATGTATTTTGTACCATTTTCCATATTAATATCCCATGCATGCATCCTTAAGACTTGTATTGCATTCTTTGAATCTCATTCTCTCCTCTCCAATGATTTAACATGCTAGGTGAACCAAGTGGGCAAGGTACTGGAAGCTAACTTAACTACCTTGAAGATGAGAGTATGACATTCAAGTGCATGGTTTTTGCTTCTTTAAAGCTATACAAGTGGCAAATGTTATGATCTAACATTGTATATAACCTATGACCCCATAAATATGTGTAATTATGCTAGTGTATCATATACAAATGAGAAATTATGTTATGTGAATGTTGTAATGGAATTTGGGTATGGAATGCCAAGACTAGCCTTATGGAAATGTGTGTATGGTATGGGGTGAGAGTGTGAGTTCCTGAATTCTAGGCTTGTACACCTTTAAGACAAGTTTAAAATGTCATTTTGGTGCAATCTCACATGCTCAAATGGCCACACAAGCTTGGGAAGCAAATTTGGACCCTTTAATACCATTATGGAGCTAAAAAATGACCAAAATGGAACCCCATAGCACAAACTAACCAAATGAAGGAGTTTGCCCATGAAATTTTGCAGCCATGTAGGGATCATCAAGAGCTTTTTGGAAAGCTAAAGTTCAAAAAAATTGGAGCTCTATAGAATTAATTATGAATTTTCAAAGTTCATATTTTTCTACTATCATGAGGCATGTACTGTTCATATGGTTAGATTTGTGTTCTATATCATCCGATGGTCCAATGTTGTCTAATTCTTGTGAAATTTTATAGGCATAAACTAGAGGTTATAAGATTTATGTAACCAGTGAGATCACCTCATTTGGAGGTCTGACCAAAGAGTTATGCATTTTTGAAATTTGCTGTCAGTAGTAGTGGCGCCCCAGGAGTTCAGTCACTGCTCCATAGATTTCGAATGGCTAAATGTATCTGTTGTTAGAAACGTACTGTACACGCAGCAAAAATTTTAATTCATTTCCTCCCATGGATCCGTCGACTTAATTAAATCGAGTATGAGATAATATATTACCTTTGCAGCGTGCTTTGTCCTTTCTATCAGGAACTGATGTCTATGCACAGCCCCCTCTACCGGTATCCACACAAACAATCTAGCAACTTGAAAGGCTTGCTAGCACCTTCGTTCACCATGTTCGTATGCGAATCGACAAGAAGACGATCTTCTCTCTCTAGGCATTCGTACACTTTCTCTCTCTAGGTGTACGGCCGCGTTCTCTCTCTCTAGGGTGACAGCATAGGATTTTAGAAAGCTGACTCTTAAGTGTATCTCAACCTTAGCCTACCTCTCTTTTTATAGAGGTATATTTAGATTAAATTAATTAATTTAAATACATTATTTAAATTAATCCAAATTAATCTTAAACAAATTAGTTGAAATTAGAATTTATCTCATAAATTCAGTTTTAACTAATTCATTTATAAATAAATAAATATATATATTGAAATATATAATACAATATATATATATTCATATCAAATATAAATATATATATATTTCAAATTTCTATACATATATATGAAATATATAATATATATATATATAGATATCAAATAATATTTATATACTTATATTTCAAATTAATTACATATATATATATATCATATATATACATATATAATTATCTCACCCTAATTAAGCGTAACATTCATCGAATCTAGACACAATTCTAGGTTCAATGAATTTGGACACTCTTGTTCAAGTTGATTCATTCTTGTGTGCGACCCTGTAGGCCTATATGATATTGGCAGTAGGCCAACAATGTTATTGCACCCATAATTTACCAGTGACCTCTAGTAAGACATAGTGACTACCCAAATCACATAGGGCTTGGTGATCCGATACAGCCTATCGTATAACCTTATCACATCCCTTTTATCACACGATATCTTGATCGAGCATGAGGCATGGAAATGTCATCCTTATCTTACTCGATCATTAGTTTCTTGATTTACGTGCAGACCAACAGAATGAATGGAAAAACCCTTCCATTCAAGCATGGCCATGCATTTCTTAGTATCACTCATCGAGGGGCCCAAAGATATCTCTCCATTAACCAAAGGGACAAATTCTATCTTGATCACTCATCATCCTCTACATGGAGTCCACTATACCCGACCATAGCCTTTATGATCACCTGGTCAAAGCTAACTTTTGACAATGCCAAAGCACAGTGTCCTCCATGTTAGAATTTATGATACTCTCAGGTATAAGGTATTAATGACACGGTTATATATGAGGTACGCTTATGACCTAATCCATGAAGCTACCTCATGACGGGTCGATCCAGCGTCCTGTTCCCAATAGGCGCCTATAATTTTGATTTGTATCTCCATACATGATTAACACATAACCATCAATCAAAATTACACTCGTCTTAATTCATCATCGTTCCCATAATGATGATCGACTAGGGATATTTAGGATAACTAATATAATTTATCCAAGGATATAATTATTATAGAAACATGCAAATATAATAATTGTAACAGAAAAACTTTTATTCTTAATGAAGCACAATGTTTACAAATGATTGGCTTAGGGCATAATCTCCAACATCTGTTCCATTCTGGAATTATTTTTATCATAAAGCTAACATTTTTATCTTTCTGGAATGATTGAATTTATGTGATTTTGATTTTTCTAGAATTAGTTATGAATTTTAGAAGTTTATATCAGTAATCTGAAACAGCAGCCCGGCAGCAGTGACCTCAGTGGCTTTTCGAATTTCAAACGTCTTCCCCTTAATGATTCATGAATTGAAAATATTTTTACCATGGGGTAGACATCCAAAGCTTTCTATAATGGTAAGGTTTGTTGGTTTTCGATTTTTTTGGATTTAGTTATGAATTTTTGAAGTTGTGATGAAAAAATTGACAAATCTGGCTGAAAATATGGACAAGTATTTTATGCTCCCCTTTGGTTTCCACGAGATGTGGGCCACTTTTGATGGTGTAAATGAGTTGTATTCATGTGATTAAATATGAAAATATAATGTATGAGTTCATATGGCCCACGGGACTCTGAGAGAAAAATTTTTGTATAGCACAACACAAAGAAATGTAATATTTTAATGCTATTTTCCCACTTTCTAGTGTAAGTCACAGTATGAGACTTAGAGGTAACATGAGGTAAGGCTAGAAATGCATGCTGTTACATTGATATTGACTAGTATTGTATGGAACCTCTATTGGAATTTACATTTGAATGATAATAGTGGTGGCTTTTAGTATTCCTTGTGTCAAAGTCCATGATTTGCTGATATATGGTAAATGGATGGGTAGAAATCAAAACCTAAGTTTTGAATTGATCAGAATTAGTATGCGAAGTAATTTAAATAGTAGGATGCCATTAAAACCCTACAAATTAAGGTGAAATGACCTTAAGATGTTGCTAAAGAGAGGTTTGGTATGTATGGGATGAAATTTAGAGAGTTTAGGCATAGTATAGGATGAGCCATGGCCAAAACTACCTAAGTCATGGCCAAGGAAGATCCAGAAGCTAGGAGCATTATGGTGTGAGATGCTTCCTTGTAGAGTAATGCAAGAAATTCACCTAAGGAAAGTAACAGAGAGCAAAATTGTTGTGACACAAAGGAAGCTCGCTGCAACAAACATCGGGAGCAAGTTGAGAGAGTTTTAGGAGGCTCTCTCACCGCAACGCCATATAGGCTCATTACAGCTCGTGAAAGTTTGAACAGTAAGCTTCCAAAAGCACTTTCACCACAGTGCAGAAAGCCTGAGTCATAGCCCAAGGTTCGTAGTTTTGATTTTAAGTTCCAATAACCAGCTTAGCCATAGCGAGGAAGGTCTAAGTCACAGCCTAAGTCCCCCAAACTCTTATTTTTGCTTAAAAACCTTAGATTTTACTATGAACATGATATATAATAACTTAGGAGCATTTGTAAGAGGATTTTGCGATGCTTGGGATTAATGGTAATGTGAACCAAATGCCTTAATTGATAATTGAAGTTACTTATGAGATCAAATGGTTTTGGTTGTTATGCTAATGACCCTAACCATATTAAGATTCAAATTTCCTTGCCTTTTTCCTAATTTAATTAATTATAATAATTTTAGACCTTGATTTACGTTCATTAATTGTATAATTAAGCCTAATAATGATAATTAAGAATTAGGGTTATTATACAATCCCTAGAATTCATGATCTTGGCTTTAATTTTTCATTCAATCTAAGTCATATGACTCCATTTGAACTCATTATAGTCATTTTCAATTCAATTTAAGGAGCCTAAACTCAAGTTGCTTCTTTATGCCTTAAAAAGGAACCTAAACTTCCATCTCATAAACCATAGTTTTTAAATTCAAACCAATGCTTTCCTTGGTGTTTATTAATTATATCTAGACCATTCCTATCTTTAAAATTAAAGAAAAATCTCCCTAGGTACCTAAACCCCTTCTTGGTCTAGACATGTGCTAGATGGAGGACCCATGGAGTTTGCTTGGTTTTTGTTAGGGAAATGGCACTTGTGAAGTGTCCTAGACCTCTTATGAACTCTTACATACTCTTAAATAAGCTAAATCATCCTTAGAAAGCTTTAAAAATTGCTAAGTGCAACATGAACCCTAGACATTACAACTTGAATTCTAAAGCTTCTTTTTAAAATCTAATTGAATATTCTTATTTCTCATGCTCTAAAATCCTTGTTCCTACCTTGCTAAGACTAGAAATCATTCCCTCCTTAATAGGTCTAAGGTTGGCCGAAACATCCACGGAAGAAGAAGATAAGATGAAGTAAGGAAAACCATGATGTCTTACCTTATTTGGAAGCTTTTCCAAAGACCTTTCAATTGCTTCTAATCTCTCCTTCAATTTTTCTACTCCTCTTATTGAATTGTCCATCGAATAGCTCCAAATTAATCATCAAAACTATAGGAAAAGAGAGGAGAAAGAGGAGAAGAAGTTGGAAGAAGGAGAAAGCATGAAAAACCATGGATTTCTTACCTTTTATACTTGGTTTTCTCTTCCCTTCTTCCTCCCTTCTTGTGTGCTACTTTAGACTTGCTTGTTTTCTATTTTAGAGCAAATGAAAGTCAGTTAAAAGAGTGGAGAAGAGTGGGACATGATTTAAGGGCTAGAGGGCTAGTTTAAGACACTTTTTCAAAATTTCTATTTTGTCCCTAAATTTGGTTCCTTCCATTTAGATTCATTTCAACTCCTTTTTTAGAATTGTCTTTTTCATTATTAAATTTAGGTCCTCTAATTCATAAAATGCCTTTGGTTTCACCCAAATTAGATTTAAAATTTTCTGAATAAATTAGTCAAAGTTGCAATCAACTAATACTATAAAATGCAAACCGAAGAGGTTTCAACCATTTTAAGGGTTTCTACGATTTTTAGGGTTTCTAAAAACCCTAGGAATCCTAATTTTTTTCATTTAAACATCCCTCTTTTGAGTTTTCTAAAAGTTGGCCAAAATTACAAAAATGCCAACACCTTTTCATCTAATTTTGTTTAGCTATTCTGGCTCTGGTCTCTGGGCATCTCTAACCTTGTATCCTCATTTTTAGTTGTCTAGGTTATTACTCTAACTTTATTTAGCCTCTAATCATTCAATTTAGGAGACTTCCTTTTGTAATCTCCTTAGTTTGAGGTTTTTAGAACAATGAGATATTATGGTTCCAAAGCTCCACTTTTCGTTATAAGGTCGGCTGCAAACTTCATCATTTCAAGAAGCTAAGATTGCCATTAGAAAGAGCATGAAAGGAAGAAAAAGTTTCCTAACTAGCATGTAGCAAAAAAATGCACCATTTTTACCTATTTGCCTTGGTTTCTTTTCTCTCTCTTCCCTTCTTCCGCATGTCCACGATGGCTAAAGTTAGAGCTCAAGTAAGTTGGTTTAAAAAGGAGAAAAGGTGGTGTGACTCATTTAAGAAAAAAAGGAGAAATTTTACACTTTTTCCTACAATTACAATTTTGCCGCTATATTTTGACTGTCTCGTTTGAGCTTATTTTAAATTCTTTTTTAAAAATATATTTTTCATATGAAAATTTAGGCTTTGTACTTTATTAATAGCATTTATTTAAAAATTTTAGAATTTAAAACTATACCAAATAGTCTAATCAAAGTTACAACCTACTAACATTATAAAGGGTTTTAGCCATTTTTATAGTTCTTATAATTTTCAAGGCTTCTGAGAACCCTAATGAGCTTATCTTTGGCATTTAAAACCCTTTTTCCTTGAAGTTTCTAAGATTTTACCTAAAATTATGATTTTGCCACTAGTATGTTAGTTTCTCCATTTAGGCATTTTAACCCTAATTTTAGGCCATCTAAAGCTTTATAACCTCATCTCTAGATGCTCTGATTAATATTTAACCTTTAATTATCTTTAATTCATTTGGCTTTAAGGTCCTATCTCATTATCTCATCAATTATAGATCAATCTCCAAAAAATCAGATATTACAATAAACACACATGTGACCGTCTTATAAATACACCTATCAAAATCATATAATATTTGCTGGTCCACATGGCAGATGAATGGGTCTTATGTGTGTGTGTGTGTGTGTGTGTGTGTGTGTGTGTGTGTGTGTGTGTGTGTGTGTGTGTATGTGTGTGTGTGTGTGTGTGTATTACCTTGGATACATTCCAAAAATATAAGGGATCCAATCCCAAGTTATAATGGTATATTAATTAATTTACCTTGAGAGCAAGTAACACAATAAAATTCTTTGGAATAAAGAATCTTTTGGTTCTTCAATGGATGTCCATGTAAATTCCTAATAACTTTTTTTTACATTATAATTGATCTGGGATAGCCTAATTGTTTATGCTAAACAATAAATGTATTTATATCAATAAACTTCTAGTTTACTATAACATGTACTTCAGTTATATTAACATTTGTATAGTATAAACCAAAAAATATTGTAGACAACTTTTCTAATACACATTTTTTTAATACAATAACTATGATAAGTAGATATTTAATATTTTTTCTTTTACAATCTTAATATGATATCCATTGTAATAGATATCTTTGAAGGTTAATAAATTTCTTTAAGATCTAATAAAAAAATAATGCTTCATTAATAATAAATTTATTCCCCCTAGGTAATTATATAATAGGTCTTCTAAAACCTTCAACATTTCTATACTACCTAATATAATATTGAAATTGATATCACCTATTATTAAATAAGAAAAATATTTTTTATCTTTAAATACTATCTATAAGACACATGTCTTCACTATAGATCTTGTATCTAACCATAAAATAGAAAAAATCCATATTAGCTTTTTAAGAATTAAACCATATTCTATTATATGTAGTTCTTCAAGAAGTAACACACATTATATTTTTATATATATTATCACTATACCTTTTTTATTACTCATTAATAATATAGTATCGACTACTTCTATATTACTACTATAAGAGCACATTCAAATTATAAAACATGGAATAATTAAGTTTATTTAAGCATACTCTCATAATATTTCTCCTTTGAAAATATTATCACTTTTAGTGCATGTATTTTGCTTTCAAATTATCACAAGGATTGTGAATCTATTTATAAAATATTTTTCATCCAATTTTTAATGAAATTGACTATAAATAAAAATAATCACTTTACATATTTTGCAAGAATATTTGATTTTCTTGTTTTAAAGTATTTTTAGAATTGTTAACAATATAATGAATTTAATATCAAATACTTCAATAAGTATTTTTCTAAACAAAAATTAAGTACTATAAATTCATGATGATATATCATTTTATTAATTCAAGTGTCATGTAACTTCCTAAAATAATAATAAATTAAAAAAATTATTAATTATAATATAGCTTATTGGGGCATGTGTAAGTTATGTTTAGTATTTATTTAATTGTTGAAAAATTATTAATTGAGGTTATATTATATGGCATGAAGGTTTGGTGTTTCGTATCTATATTTATATTCAATGCTACTAAATTAATTTGGAGGGTTAATTCATTGTTTTGGTATGAAATATAGAAGACTAAGTGTTGAATCAAGTGGATGTGTGAAATGTTGGAGTTGTTAGGTGCTTGTGAAGTGTTGAACATTGGGATAAGTGGATAAAATAAGATGGATTTAATTAATTAGAATTTGATATATTGTGAATATATGATATTAAATGTATTTTATTTATATATTGTATAATTCTAGCTTGATTAGTGGAAGCTTTGCTTGGAAGTAAGGCTTTTGGACTTCTTTGAGGTAGCTAATGTCTAAAAATATAATTTTAATGCTTTCTCATATTTATTGAAATGAGTTTTTATTAAACATGCTTTATATTCTAAGAGCCATTGGAAATTGTTGTTGGAACTTGTTGGAAATGAGATTTACTATTTTATGAAATGTTATTGAAGGAATTTATAGAAAATTATTAATGTTGTACTTAACCCTTGAAATGCATTAGTTTTGGAATTGCTATGTGATGTTTCAAATGTATTCTAATGTGATTTGATACAACTAGTTTTATTAACTCTCATCTTATACAATTTAAACTCTATTACAAAAATCACTATATAAAGGAATTGAATAGCAAAAAATACTTGAAAATTTTCTTTTCTTTTATAAAATTGACTAACTTGGTATGCTAGCATTTCATCTCTATTATACAAGAAGGTAAGGTAGATTAGAGTCAGCACTTAAAAAAGTGGTATCAAATAATCCCTATACTCTTATGCACTAGCATTATCGCTTTAACTTCACTTATGACATAATTTTGGACTTTATTCAACATATAAGATATCAATGACTCATAAAAACATAACTTAGTATAAATTTGAACATTCATACTATCATTTTATTAATCATCACTTATCCAAAATAGCTAATAACCTAACTTACTTTTCTAGAAAAATTTTGTCACAAAATTTTCTTATATTTTCATGGGTCCAAACCATCCAAATGGTCAAAAATCTCAATCAAAACTTGGTCACAATTCAATCATATCTTATATTATCATTTACTAGTGTAATTATGTACTTTAGGGCTCAAATAATAGCTAGGCCAACTCAGTATGATTTCCATCAAATAATATATGAAAATACATCATCTTGGCCTTAATAACAAAATGAGCTAAATTTACTCATCCTGGCATCAAAATCTTAGAAGTCATTTTCATACATCAAATATGATTCATAACATATTAAATTTCAAATTACATCACTATATATGAGGAATTCCAGTCTAATTACATCATATCATATCTTATTCTATCATAAGATTTAATATATATTATAACATGTTTAATTCAACATAAAGTACATTAAAACTTGTTAAAAGTTGCTAAAAAAATCCTTCATTGAATTTTCAGCTTTAAGGTGCTAATTATTTACCTCTATCTTTTGCCTTGTTACTTTCTTCACTGGGCATCAGTTAGCAATGGACATAGTGGGAATGAGATTCAAAGAATTCCAATGGCAATTTCCAACATTCAATCATACATAAAGTTCACCCAAACAACAAGAAAGAAAGCATACATATTAAACTATCTCATAAAACATAAGGGGTGGCTTGCACATAAACTAGTAAATGGCCAAATAATTATAAAATCATACTTGTCTTAGCTACTCTAAGCATAGAAAAGAACTACTATGTTCAATTTTCTTGCCCTACTCATACTGAATGCCATAAGGGACAACTAGCCATTATAACACATAAAACATATTATACATAACTGACTTCTATGAAAATATACTCAAGTATAAACATACAATGCATACATATGACCAAGCACTCAAACAAATAATTATACATGAAAAGAAGAAATGAAATTCTACCTAGAGGGATTTTAGCCCTGTAATGCCGGGCTTTCATAAAAACGATGAAAATGAATTGGTTATAAAAGAAAGTCCTCTAAATAGAAAGATTTGAGGCCAAATAAAATTAGATCAATAATCTAAACCTCAAATAATAGAAATACAATACCCAAGGTGCCCCGAAAATAGAGTCAAAATAGCTAAACGAAAATTGACATAAGTATAGTGGTATTTTTGTAATTTCGGGCACTTTTTAGAAAACTCATAGGAGGGATTTTTAAATTAAAAAAATGAGTTTCTCGAGGTTCTCAAAGGCCCTAAAAATCACAGGAACCTCCAGAACAATTTAAACCTCTCTAGTTTACGTTTTAGAATGTCAGTTGACTTGAACTTTGACTAATTCACTTGGAAAGATTTTTAATCTAATTTGGGTGAAACCAAAGGTATTTTATAAGTTAAAGGATCTAAATTTTATGATGGAAAAAATAGCTCTAAAAAAGGAGTTGAAATGAGCCTAAATAGTAAGAGCCAAGAGAAGGGGACATAAAGGGAAATTTTAAAAAGAAATTAAGAAACCTTCTTCTTATATAGCATGTCCCTCTTCTTCTCCTCATTTTACCGAAAAATGTTCTATCATAAAATAAAGAGACCTGCTATGGAGGATGCATAAGAAGGGAGTCAAGAAGGGAAGAAAACCTAGTGAAAAGATAAGAAAAACTATGGAATTTTATGCTCTTTCCTTCATTGATCTTGCTCTCCTCTTCTCCTCTTTCTTCCTATAGTTTTAATATTTGATTTAGGATTGTTTTAGGACTGGTTCAGAGGGAAGAAGTTAGAATTTGAAGGAGAATCTTGTAGCAAATGAAAGAGCTCTTGAAAAAGTTTTGAAACAAGGTACTTTCCATAGCCCTTCATACTTCTTTCTCTTGTTCTTCCTCCATGTGAGTTTCGACCAACTCTAGCGCAGCCAAAAGGGAGTGAGTTCCGGTTGTAGCAAGGAAGAAGCATAGGTTTTAGAGTATGCAAAACAAGTATTTGCAAAGAAATTCAAATAAAATGCATTAGAAATTAAGTTAGCAAAGTTAGGAATTTTGTCGTATCTTGATATGTATGAGACTTTCTAATGATAATTTAGGCTGTCTAAGAGTGTGTATAAGTTCTCAAGACACCTAGGAAGTCTTACAAGTGGTAATTCCCTAAATAAAAGTTGCAAAACTCCATAGGTCTTTAAGCTTCTCCATGTCTCAGCCTAAGCTAGTTCTTGCACCTAGGGAGTGTTTTAAATTTTTCTAAGGCTAAACAAGGACTAGATATGATAGATGAACATCAAA
The DNA here is from genome assembly GCA_032878935.1 of Erythrophleum fordii. Taxonomy (NCBI): domain Eukaryota; kingdom Viridiplantae; phylum Streptophyta; class Magnoliopsida; order Fabales; family Fabaceae; genus Erythrophleum; species Erythrophleum fordii. The sequence goes on from JAVQMF010000053.1 coordinate 15,561,211, forward strand.
GGAAGCCTTGGAATAAATTTAGAAAGCATGGTTTGTGAGATGGAGGTGTAGGCTCTATTTTAAGACATAAAAATGCAACTTGTACCTAAACTCCTTGAAATAAATTTGTGATGACTCCAAGGAGTCTAAATAGAGTCAAGAGACTTAGATTGAAGGAGAAATTTGAGCCAAGATCATGAATTCCCATAGTTGCTTCATTGTGTCTTATATGGAACCACAATGGAATTATATGAGAAAGTGGCTTTCATAAAGTTTGTATAAAACTAAAGCTTGTTCCAATGATTGAATTATATCTTATTTAATGTGTCTAAGCTAAAAGAATCAAGTACCACCTATTTGCATATACTTGGCCAAAAAAGGGAAGAGAATTAAAGAAAAAGTATGTGATACTTGCTTCAAGATAGCTCTCTAACATTTTTCACATGCATTGCTTGGTTATTTTCTTGTCATTGAATGCTTGTGTGTATGTTTGAACTATGAGAAGTGTTTCTTGCAAAAGGTTACATGTTATGGTACTATTATATTTTTTAAAATGTGTTTATGTATACAATATAGCTTGAATGGGTATGGTTATGCTGAAAGTCCCTTAGATGGGTAAGGATGAGCCAAAAGTCCTTAAGAATGGGTGAGGCAAAGCCAAAAGTCTCAAGAAGAGTGAGGCTTGTAACACCATACTTCTAAGAATCAATTTTTACAATTCCTATGCTTCATTTCATATAATTTCTATGGAAACAACATAGTGGCATAGGGAGTCATGGATTAAGATGCATTTCTCTACGGGTAAAATCTTTCATTCGGCATCCCAGGGACCAAGGGAACTCATTAAACTTGTTATCATATTTAACTACACTAATACAATTCAAAACCATCCAAGAAAGTGGCTTGGAACTCATACAAGTGCGTGAAACACCAATTTCCATGAATTAGCCACGGTCAGATTTTTCAATTATTTTGTCACAACTTCATAAATTCATAACTAAATTCAAAAAAATCAAAATCCAACAAAATTTACTATTCCAGAAAGCTCTAGATGTCTACCCCATGATAAAAATAATATCAGCTCATGAATCATTAAGGGGAGAACCTTTGACATCTAAAAGCCACTGAGGTCGCTGCTGTCTGGGCTACTGGTTCAAATTACTGATATAAACTTTCAAAATTTATAACTAATTCTATAAAAATTAAAATCACACAAATTTGGTCATTCTAGAAGCTACAGATGTTGAATTTATGATAAAAATAATTTCTAAAAGAAACAGATAATTTTAGCCATTGGAAATCTATAGAACAATGACTAGACTCAGGGGATGCTACCGCTACTGACAGCAAACTTAAAAAATGCATAACTCTATGCTTAGACCTCCAAATGAGGTGATCTCAATGGCCATAAAAAGATTATAACTTCTAGTGTATGTTGTAAAATTTCATAAGTATTGGACACCATTTGCCCATCAGATGACACAGAACACACATATGCTAGTGTGAATAGTGCACATACCAGAACCCATTGAAAATCCCAACTTTGAAAATTCATAACTAATTTTGTAGAGCTCTATTTTTACTGAACTTTAGCTTCCCAAAAAGCTCTCAATGAACTCCACATTTATGCCAAATTTCATGGAGAAATTCCTTCATTTGGTTAGAATGTGCTAGAGGGTGCCATTTGGGTTATTTTGATTCATTTTAATGGTACAAAAGTGTGCAAAATGGTTCCTAAGGTTCTTGTGGCCACTTGGGTACATGGGAATGGCCCAAAAAGACTCCCTAAACTTATCTTAAAGGTGTAGAAACTCAAAACACAATATCTCATCCTCCATCTCCAAGCCATATGTAGAGAGATACATGTGGGAAATAGCCATTCAATACCCAAAAATTACAACACTACTCATTTATCATTAATTGTCATATATATATAATCTATTAGGATATTTACACATGTTCCATTCATTGTACATCCATTATATCAAAATTTTACATCATTTGCCACTTCTTTGGTTACAACATAACCAAAATCAAGCAATTTAGAGCCAAAGCTTTATCTTCCACCTTGGTGACTTCCATTTCCTTGTTCATTGGCTCCACCTAAAATATTAAGATATTAGACAGGAGGGAGTGAGATTTAAAGAATCTCAATAGCTCATCTCCCATTCAATCATGCATAAAGAATGTAATATAAGTCTTAAGGATGCATGCATGGCATATTAATATAGAAAATGGTGCAAGATACATTCTTGGCATTTACACAAAGCACACATAACACACTTAGGCTTGCCAAATGAATGGATTAGACTCACCCCTTTTTTCAAGGTTCTTATACTTATCTCAACCTTTTTCTCAAAGGCCTTGAGCTAAGCTTTGCTCTTGGGAGACTTTCTCTTAGTCTTAACCATTTCTAAGGGTTCTTGGCTCATCCTCACTGCAGATAGGAGGTTCTTGCCCTTTCCACAATCAAGTAAACCAATGCAAACATTCTAGGCATCATTTGAATACATAACGCAATACTATGGTTCCATGAAACATATGCATCATACCAAAACATAATTCATAGCTTAAAATACACATATACACATTTAAAGACAATGTAGACATTCATTCATGCATAGGAGAAAAGAGAGAGAGCTACCTTGCTTGCATTCACACACTTTTTCGTTAAGCCTTGAGTCCTCTCCCTTGATCTCACACACCCAAGAAGGTGGAGACCATTTCTCTTGGCCTAGACACACCAAAAGAAACATGAATTACTCATGGGAACAAGTCTTGGCATTATACACACTTTACATGATGCTACTTTGGTTTATGGCTCCATTATGCTTTCATAAGGCACTTAATGAAGTAACTACAAAAATTCATGATCTTAGCTCCCTTCTCTCCTTCAATCTATGATTCTTGACTCCATTTGAACTCCTTGGAGTTATCACACAATTATTTTAAGGAGCCTACACCTCCATCTCAATATCTATGGTTTCTAAAATGTTTCCAAGGATTCCTCTCATCCTCTTCCATCATACATGACTCAAAAGTGAGTTTGGAACAAATTAAAACTATCCCTAACCTATAGTTCTACCCTAGGCCGAAATGACATATGAAAAAGGGAAGTAATGGGTTTGCTTTGTTTTCTTGATGGAAGAGGTGTGTGGGGAGGTCTCTAGGGATCTTGAGAACTCAAGAAAATACTCATCTAATCTAGGGAATTCATGGATCAAAACAAATTTCACAATGTCTCCATGAATCCCTAACTTTTCTATCTTGTGTTTTCATGCTTCTTTCTTTGATTTCTTTGCACCTACTTACTTCTCACACTCCAAAGTCTATGAATCTCCCTTGCTAGGACTAGAATTCATCTCCCTTTGATTGGGCTCTATATGGGACGAAATTATCACAAGGAGGAGAAGGGAAGAAGAAGCATGGAAGACAATAACTTACCTTAATTTCCTAGCTTTTCTCAAGTGCTCTTCCAAGTGGTAAGTTCCTCTCCTAAATTTTGTTATTCCTCCTCTAGACCAGACTCAAAACATCACCAAATCCATCAATGAAACCATAGAAATGAAGAGGAGAATGAGAGAAACAAGTTTACTCAAGGGAAGAGCATAAAATTCCACAATTTTCTTACCTTTTCCTTGCTTTTTCTCTCGTCAAAATCTCCTCTCCTTGTGCGCCCAAGAGAGCTGGCTTCCTTCTTTATTTTTGGGGCAGAAACAAATTGTGGAAATGAGGAGCTGCTGGAACGTGGATAAGAAGGAGCTAAAAGTCACTTTATGCAACTTTTTACTTTTGCAATTTAGTCCCTTTTCTTGGCTTTTCCATTTTAGACTCATATTAACTCCTTTTTGAAATTTTTCTTTTCCATCATATTTATTAGGCTCATAATCATAATAATTTTCTTTGGAATCACTCAAAAAGGATCTAAAACAATTTCAAACCGTTCGGTCAAAGTTTTAGTCAACTGATGGCTGAAATCACTCACTGAAGGGGTTTCAACTGTTATAGTGGCTCCCATGGTATTCAAGGCCTCTGAGAACCCCGAAAAGCTCAAATTTTATATTTAAAAAGCCCTCCTGCGAGTTTTTAAAATTTTCCAAAAATTACAAAAATACCCCTACTTTCTTCGATAAACTTTTTGAGCTCTTCTGGCTCTGGTTTTTGGGCATTTTAAATCTCAAATCCTCATTTTCTAATATTTAAAATTTTATTCTAATTTTAGTTGGCTCCAAATCCTTCTATTTTGGGGACTTCCTTTTATATCTGGCTCATTTCTGACGTTTACGAAAAAATCGAACATCGCATTTTTCACATTTACAGAGGGACCAAATGTTACAAGGCTAGGTCAAAAGTCCCTTGAAAATGGGTGAGACAAATCCAAAAGTTCTAAAAAACATAAGTGAGGCTAGACCAATGCCTTTGAGAGCTTATGTATGATATGTATGAGTTTCTATGATAAGGAAAATACTTTATGGATGTTCACTAATAGTGTAAATACCATGCATGCATTCTTTGACATGTGAAAGAATCATATATGTATGTTGGAAAAGTAAAGAGCTATTGAGATTCTTTGAATCTCACTCTTTCTCTTCTATCTAACCATGTTTAGGTGAAGCTCAAGGATGCAAAAATGGAAGCCATGGAGCATAATGTGCAATACGTTGACAATAGAATAGTTTCTAATGTAATGTAATGTCAAAGTATGTATGTATAAGTAGTTTATGACATGTAAACCATTGAGCATGTATAAAAGTATGTGAATATCATGTATGAATGGAAATTGGAACCAAATGTATGTTTAATGAGTTTTTGCCACTCATGAGCCTTTATGTGCATGTCTATAAATGCAAGTGATGTAATATCCGATTTTTGTTAAATGAAGGAAACGAGTGTGTAACACCTTATGTTTCTAGCTTATTCCATCACATTTCCATGCTTTACATCTTCATCATATCAAGCAATTCACAAAGAGGCAAGGAAAATAGCATTAAATAATGCATTTTCTAGCGTTGCATTGCGTATAAAAATTTCATTCGGTGTCACATAGACCATATGAGCTCATACCTCACATTCTCATATTTAATTACATTAATATAACTCATTTGCATCATCAAAAGTGGCCTACATCTCATGGAAACCTAAGGGAAGCATAAAATACATATATATATTTTTAGCCAGATTTTCCTCTTTTCTATCACAAATTTTGGAAAATCATAACTAATTCTAAAAAAATCAAAATCATGCATTCTTTGCCATTCTAGGGAGCTACACATGTCTACTTTATGGTACAAATATGTCTAGACCATAACATCTAACACAGAAGACGTTTGACATTCAAAATGGTCTAGAGGTTAGGCTGTTCACTGGTGCTGTCATAGAATTCTGCAACAAACTTCAAAAATGTCCAATTAATTCCAAAAAAATACAATCCATGCAAATGATACAAATATGGAAATTTGTGGATGTTAGATAGCGGGAAAAAATAACTCCAGATCGATTCAGGCAAGCCCAGACCTCAAAACTCAATCAACCAATAACTGAGGTCGGTTAGAGTTCCTGATACTGGATAGATTCTTTGAAAATTCATATCTCCCTTTCTAGACATCCAAATAAGGTGCTTCTAATTAGCACAAGTCACTGAGAATATCTAGTTTCTTTGTATAAAATTTTGTGGCAATTGGACATTAATTGGGCCCTGTGTGATAGATTTCATTTTCAGACCAATATGAACAGTGACATGACCAAAACTAGAAAATTTCTCAACAAGCTCTATTTTCATGCCAAATCTCAGATCAAGAAGAGCTCATTTAGACAAAAAGTGATAGAGGATTCTAAATTGGTCAATTTTTGGTCCATACAAGATACCAAAATGTCCAAATGGCTTTCCTTGGGGTTTGGAACCTCTTGGGCAAATCTAAAAGTATGAATATAACTGGTGTGAGCTGTCAAGGAGTCCTAAACCTCATGCATCTCATTTTGGCCATTCCACTTCCATTTGTACACAATTACATAAAGTCATTCAAGAAGCTAATCTCCCACAACCTACTCATTTTGCATTCTAGCATTCATATAACATATCCTCCCATTTATACATCATAGATTAATATAATTATACATCCTCAAGAGGTCATAGACCATATACAACAATGGGTTACATCATTTGACATCAATATGGCCTTAAAGAACAAAAACTATGCATTTTGATGTCAACCTTTCATTTTCTCATATGGTTGGCTTCCATTCCCTTACTCTCTTGGTCCACCTAGCATGTTAGAATATTAGAAAGGAGGGGATGAGATTCAAAGAATCCTAATAGCTCATCTCCTGTAACAACCGGGAAAAGGGAAAAGAAAAAGAAAGTAGAAAGCTGGAAATTTTCGAACCCAGAATTCTTGCCAAGTCTTCTCGCAATAGCGAGAAATGGTCTCGCTGTCGCGAGAGTGCCTTCTCGCCATAGCGAACGTGATTCTAGCTATAGCGAGTATGTGCAGCAGTCTATACAGAAACCAGGGGGCAGCTCGCCGTAGCGTGCGCCATAGCGAGAGTAGAGGTCTGGAACTAACGCGAGTTTGCCATAGCGAAGGTCGAAACTCGCCATAGCGAAGGGAACTGATACGAGCTCGCCGTAGCAAAGGTTACACATCGCCATAGCGAAGCCAAATAACACGAGCTCGCTATAGCAAAGGTTAATTTTCGCCGTAGCAAGGGTCAGTCCGGAAGAGAGTAAAGAGTGAGAAAATGACTTCATTAAACACTCAAACTCATTCCTTCTCTCATTTTTGCCCTAGACTTCGACCCAAGGAGAGAAAAGAGGCGTGGAGAGTGAGAGAGACCAAGAGAAGGAGGAAGTGCAAGAGAAAGGTAAGCAAGTTTCTCCCATTTCTCCTTAGAATCCAGATCTCCTCTCTTTGCCCTCTCTTTCTACGATTTTGTTTGTGAGTTTAGTGAGATTTTGGGCATAGGTCAGAAGAGGAAAAGTGGAAAAACACCCTTGAATCTCTTTATTTTCTTTGAAAATATTGTTTCCACTACCATGAGAGCTTGAAAGAGAGAAAGAATTGATGGCATTCTAGAGAGAGAGAGAGAGAGAACCTCTAGGTTCTGATATGTTAGAAGGTTTGCTCTAAAGATTATATTCTGAGAGAGTAATTCCTTGTTCTTGATTGTGTCTAGGCTCAAGTGAAGCACCTCCATCAAGGTGTGAGTGTGAAATTAAGAAGGGAGAAGAGAAATTGAAAGGGAAGGCTTGTGTTGGCTTTGGCTCCAAAAGTAGCTCTCTCTTCCCACTCTTTCTTGTTGCATTCTTGGTTGTAATAGTCATTGTATGTTATGTATATGCTTATTGTGCGGAATATGCCATATGCTATTGCTTTGATGCATTGAATGCCAATATGCTTATGTGTTGAAATGTGAGATTTGCTCGGGTGAGGTAGTGCCGAAAGTCCCTTGAGATGGGTGAGGTGAAGCCGAAAGTCCCTTGAGAATGGGTGAGACAAGGCCAAAAGTCTCAACCGAGTGAGGCCAAGTTAAAAGTCCTTAAAGTCGGGTGAGGCCATCCAAAAGTCCCTAAACTCGGGTGAGGCTAGACCAAAAGTCCCTAGAGCCCATTTTTGGCATTGTTGTGATTTCCATAGCATGTACAACATGTGTTGGATGTTTGAGAATGGCTAAATGCTTATTCACATGCTTTGACTTGTTATATGCCTTGATTGCTTACTTGATTGAGTGCATGAGCTATTGAGATTCCCTGAATCTCACCCCTTCCCCTCCCAACTTAACATGCTAGGTGGAGCACAAGGAGAAGCAAGTGCACACCAAGGAGCCTAGATGCATGTGTAGCTAGATATTAGCTTATTTTAGTTATTTTGATGTAAAGTGGTGCCACAATGAATATACGCCCACTATTTTTGAGATGTAAATGTTATAGCAAGTATATATGTATGGAAAGATGTTGTACAAACTATGTAAAGAGCCAAATTAATGGAAATGAGGGTTTTGCCCCTTTTGTTGAATGAGGGTTTTGGCCGTAGCATAGTGAATTTGGAATATATGTTGATTTGGACCACTTGGACATGTTATATAGACTATTGTTATGCTTTTAAACTTGTCCATGAGTGGTTAGAATGTGACGACCCTAGTTTCTAATCTCGATAATTAAGGTTAAACATGCTGATAATAATTAGCGATCAAGGTTCGGGGTTGCTACAATAAATTACTTTGCGGAAATACAGAGAAATTTGAACCTTGATGTTGTTAGGGTCATCAACTAATCAACTATAAACAGGGACATGTATACAAGCATTTGTAATTCATCCCTTTATCATTTTCAACACCCAAAAACCTCCCACGAGTGTTCCTATATCATTCCTTAGCATTAGCATTCAAGAAATCCGGGTGTCTAGGTCAAAAACTGAGTTTTTAGCCCTCCGCCGCGGCCTGGAACTCTTGCGCCGCGGCCCAGTTACTCTCTAGAATTTTCCTGACTTTCGCCGCGGCGAGTTGGACCTGCGCCGCGGCCAACCTATGTGGCGCCGCGGCGAGTCTTGCTACTGTAACCTCCCAAATTAATTTTCTCGACTCGCGCCGCGGCGAGACTTCTTGCGCCGCGGCGAGGTTACGTTCTGTCACCCCCTGGGCGATTATTTTCACTCCGCGCCGCGGCGAGACTTATCAAGCCGCGGCGTCCCTCGCCACTGTCACTCCCTAGGCCGCGGCGAAGCCTTCTTGGCCGCGGCGTGAATCCCTTCTGTAGCTGTTTTCCCTATGTTTCGCCCCCTACACTCTATTTCTCTCCTTAGGGACACCCTAAGATCACTTTCCCTCATTTTACATGGCTCTAATGGCATTTATCTACCTTATTTACTTAGCTATTCTTTCATTACCAATTCAAAAACTTACATGCCCATTTCCGTTCTCTAATCACCCTCTATTAGCGAGTTTATGAAATAATAACAACACCAATCATTCACCGTTGATATTTAACATTCGATACACTTTCCATTATTAGCCAATTACAATCATAAAGTTCAATTCCATGATAATCGAATTACATATACAACCCCTACACTTGGCAACTCATGATGCAATGCAGCAATGATACAAAACTAACAATTTAATTACAATACATTTTTGGTCAAAGCTCCTAAACCTATGCATTACCAAACCATTTAATGGTCTTCCATTAATTTCTTCCTCGGCACTAAGAGGTCCGGTCCCTGAAAATGTTAGCCCACAACGGGGTGAGATATACAATCTCAGTAACAAAAGGTAATTTCCATATATATGTACAAGTCAATCAATCCAAGACAATCTCATGTCATCAATATCAGAATTATCAATTCAATTAGCAAATGAACTAGTTGAACCACTATTGACTACTGTCCCATACCAGCAATCATATACAACATGTTAAAGGCCATTAACACTGGGAGAGGCCCGTCCACGGCACCTACTCCCCATTGAGCACACCAGGGCTCAGTGCATCTGGGGTTGATCATACCCAGTGCCCGATCGTGGCACATGCACGGGTGGCAGCCGCACCACAGCTCCACCATGGACTCACAAGGTCCAATTACAATAACAATCAAGTAGTCAACCAGTCATTTAGCATTTCAAAATCAAGCATGTGTAACAAATAGCAGATTAACATGAGCATATACATGGAATTAGGAAAATAACCCCAGTTACCTCTTTGAAGCCAATTACTCTTGCCCTAGCTACCATAATGATCCAAGTGCACACCAAGCCTATAAGAAGCATAATTATCACCATTTCTAGTCATAATCAAATATCCAAAGAGTTGAACTATAAATGACGACTAGAGGTTACTTACCTAATTACTAAGGGATTTAATTTCGGACTCCAACTTTCCCACACCAGAAATTGCTATAGTTTACTCTAATTTCTGGGTAACTCCACATTAAACCAAATCCCATGTCATAGGTTAACTACAGGGGTCTCAAACTAACAGAGAATGCATTAAAATGGGAAGGAAATACTCACTTAACAGCACCAATAGCCCCACCTCCGAAAATCCGCCATAGAAGCACCAAAATTCGCACTTCAACCACCAAGCCCAGAAAATTTAGTTTTCCACCATTATCTCCTTGTAATCTCACACACTAAAAGAACCCATTAGGATAATCCATCCTTAGGGGCATTTTCCAGCAAAGTAATACACCAAATGGAAAGGAAAAGCTTACCTAATCCTCCCTCTAACCTCCAAGTCCGAAAATCTTGCAAGGAATCACCCAACACCAAATTTCAGATTTGAGATGAAGATGAAAATACTTAAACCCAGAAATTAATCGGACCAAAATGAAGAGGAGGATGAGAGGGTCAAGTTTTATATAGGTTACCTTGGCCAAATCTTCCTCTAGAAGGGGGAAATGGTGGAGGAATGCAGAAAAACCCTAGCCCCTCTTCTCAAGTGCGAAAATGCCTCTCTAAGTCTGCAGAACATGTATTCCTTGGCAGCCAAATGGGTGGAGATAAGGCTTCTTAGGGTTTTAGTGAAGATGGGTGGTCCAATGGGCCCATTATCTTAAGTGGGCTGGTGCTAGGTAAGATGGGCTGCAGAAAATTTAAAGCTACCAATGGGATATGCTGATCCAATGGCCCAATTCCTTGTGGGTTCAGATTTTTGATACCTGTTGGGCCTTATTTCATGAGTTGGGATGAATTTCATGAGTTGGGCTACAGAAATTTGATTGGGTTAGGCCAGATTTCAAGAGCCAATCCAATTTGGGTCTGCATGGTATATATTGGGCCAACTCACATAAATTAGGTTTTGAGCCCCTATTCTACTAAATCAAATTGGACTATTACTAGGTGATTTCTCTTGGCCCAAGTCTCATGATAAGGAGTTGGGCTTGCATCTAGAATCATTGGGCCTTTACAAGCCTCTTCTCATGATCCCCCCTATATTAATTTAGGCCCAGATGTAGTTTCTATCCCAATTAATTCTCAACTCATATTATTAATTTATTTCTCAAAATTACCATTCACTTAACTTGCTCACTTATCCCATATTAATTATTCCTAATTAATCTAAATCCATGATTAACACTTTAATTAATTTTAGGATGTTACATTCTTCCCTCCTTTTAGAAATTTTGTCCTCAAAATTAGCCACACCTTACTCATTCAATGTTGGACAATAAATCCTCATAACCTCCTCCTTGATAACTGAGATAGTCTCACCAAGGACTAGTCCCTCCTTACTACTTTCATAGGGAGGACGTTCTTGTCATGTTATTACTTCACTTGGTAACCACAATTCTATTCCCTCTAGTTTACCTACGGCAAATAACATTCCGATCTAAGCGTATCGTATTCCTTTTGTGTCTGCAGCCAAGTAGATCCAGACCAAGCGACACTTGATCATCTTATAACAAGCTTTAGACACCTAGCTCAAATAAATCCCAATTTTCTCTCCCTTTATAGCTTTTTTTTTGTTTAGTTCTGTTTTATATTTTCTCCCCCTTTTTTTTTTTAACTTTCTCTTCTTCTTAACTCTTAATCCACTTAGGAGATAACTCCTAAATACTTTAACTTAACCCTCCTTAATAGTTGGCACCACGAACTATAAGGAATTCCACTTATTTAGCCCCCCTTTTTTTTGTATCTATCCCACTAATGGCAACAGAGGTAAGTGACCTCATTTCATAATGAAGTTCCATTTGTCCTTCACTTAGATTACCCTTACATTTCTTTAGTCCAACCTCCTTAACTAAACTGGGTTCTGCCTTTTACAGGTTCATTTAGTTTAAGTTTTCAAGTCTTACATTCGACTATCTCATAAATTATGGCTCACATTACCCTCCTTTCATTGTCCATTGGTAGACAGTTCATTATTTCCTTTAGACGCATAGAATTCTCCTCTCATTTTCAATTAGCGCCTAAGATTACTCCTTCTCGTTTGTCGGGATTTCCAAGGGTTAAAACTAATATGAAGTCTGATCTCACCACTAATCTCTTGAAGGCACCTAAACACTTTAGGTTCACCTTCCACATAATTGAAATCAAACATGATCTTTCAAGTGAAAATAAACACGATATTTCAGGTCTAGATTACATTTTCTAATAAGACTTGATCTCAAGGGTGAGAATACCTTGTCTAGAGCATCAAGGTAATCCGGTAGGACTTAGGAATGAATTTCTTTAATTCTTACAAGTCGCACTGTTAGTGAGTGGTTTATTAGATAACATAATTTCCATCGCTTGCCCACAACATTAAGAATTTTCTTGTTGGCTCCTGATGATGGTTAATTATAGACAACTGGATCACTTCCCCTCAGGGATAACCAACATAGGAAAATCCCTAATAGATCTCTTTCTCTTTTTTTTTTTTTTTTTTTTTTTTTTTTGGCACTTGCAAAGGCATTACCACAATTACATACATGTGACTCTAAAGATTACCATGATCAATAGATCCCAATATCTCATTTTACCTCTCAGTTACTACAAGCTTTAGTAGTTAACTTAATGGCATCTCTACTTATTTGATGTCAACTGAACATTTCTTTAGGTTTTATGTTATCATATAGTCCCAAAAGACTGCACTCCCGTATCTTCTAATCCTTAACTAAGGTATTTTCATATAAGTATAGTCATTCTTCAATTAGCATACCCCCCTCTTTTTTTTTTAATTTGGAAATTCATCATTATTCCCTAAAGAGTAATGAAATAATATCTCATCGACAAGGTTTAAGATCCTATCTACAAGATCTTGTATGCATTAGTGTAAAATCTGAGTCCTTGTCAATAAGGTTCTCTGACTACAAGTACAAGGTCTTCTGATCATACATCTTAGCATACAATACGAGATGATATAATAGTTCCCGTCTTTACACAATGGCCTATGTCAACCACAACTAACTTTTCACTCCCCTTAAAAGTTTTTAGGTCTCAATTTCATACCTAACTATTGGGAGTTAAATTAACATAACAAGGGGACCTAGTGAGTCCTTTCATTATTAAACATTCCCTAATTATCAGCGGATCAAGTAGAGATTCCCAATGACAGAACTCAAGTATCGTTTACTACTAGTGTTTTACCCTTCCTCACCAATCATTACACTGAGGTTTTATTGTAATAACATAAGTTAATTGCATTGTTGCCACCTCTCATTCATTTCCCTCCAGGTTATTATTCTAGATTAGAGAGTCCTCTTTCTAACTTAGGGAGTTTTACTACCATCATAAGTACTAGTCCATCTCAATTTCCCAATGTCGTTTCTATCCCCTTAATCACACCACACGTGACACAGGACAATGAAACTACAAGTGGCAAAATCAGGCTTTACCTTTAATATTAGTAGGCAATGCTTTTCTATGGCCATACACATGCTCATCACCCCATGATGACTATGTCTCGACCACTTGTACTCACACAGGTACAATTTGATTCTCCCCCTTTTTTTTTTTCTTTTATGGGTGGGTCTTTACTATCAAGATCTCTTCTTTACCTTCTAGGAAGAAAGTCTACTTAGCCTTGTTTGACGCCAATTTGGTGGTTCAATTTCATCAAGTCATATGACGAGTGACATGCCCCGCATGCCCTTAGCACCGAAGTGCCAATAAATAAGCACGTCCCACGTGCCTCTAGCACCAGAGTGCTGTAAAATCTTATCTTACACTCCCCGAGTGTATCGTGCACATAAAGTGCCTCTAACCACCACCCAAATGCACGTCAACACATAGCATAGTAAACTAAATTACACAAGAGACAACATGCACAAGCACCCCGTGCTGGTACACCTCACGTCTATCATGCTTAAGGGTTATCTTTCCTCTCGTCATAATCTCTCTTTTTGCCATATTACACTAAGGGAGGAGCCTCAAAGCTCTCAAGATTCCTTTCAGAATATCATCTCCCTTAATCTCTTGCTTTAAGGTCACTATACACTTTTAGGAATGGATTCGACCATCCTGAGGTTTTCTTACCCTCTTTCTTGTCATCATTGACTAAAGATGGCTTACTCACTCTAATAGTTTGAATAAAACTATTTGGAACATTCTTTAGCTCTTATCACCCTCATTCATTAGGACCAAACTGTGGTAGCTGGGATCGAGTAATTGTATTCTTTATTAACCGGGACCACACGTGTGGGTTAGGACCTCTGTACCTATAAAGTTTCAACCTTAGGGATCCTTTGAAGTCTACATAATCCTAACTCATTATGGATTGTGCATCACTTCATATGTTTATTGAATCACACTTATTTACTACACACTAGTTCCATTATCAATTTCCTGATTGCAAGTAAGGTCTACGTCTTACCCCTTTCATAAAGTTCTTATAACTAGTCAAGTGTTTTACTCCATACCATTGCCTTTTAAGTTCTCAACATCACTCCAGATGGCCCTTGAAAAGCTTAGAATTTCACTTAGGTAGATAATTGCTACTTTTGTTATGATCAGTTGACTACTTCGATAGGCCAGTCAATTGGTCGGCCGTACCCAATTGGCTTGCTTAGTAAATAGCGGTCAACTGGTCATAAGCGCTATTAGTAGCTTTGTTCATCATCCTTATCAGTTACTTGGTCTCATTCGTTCAGTCAACTAGTGCCTCACAGCGAGTGACTGGTGCATCTATTGCGTAGCCAGTTGGCAACAAGCCTCAACCAGTTATCTATCTAGACTGAGACCAATAACCCAATATCCGAACAAAAGAAGGGCAAAATTCTACTCTTTTCATTGGCATTAACAACCTCAAGTCTCAATTAGCATTACTAAAGTGTTATGAGGTAAAATCTAACTATACTCTATTATTCTCCAAGGTATACTTATTGTGATAGGTGATGCTCTAAATAAAATTCAAGAAACAGTCATTTCGGTCAAGCATTACAAGCCTTATCTCATCATTCCTCTATACTTCTTTCCAGCACATAAAGCACATCGATTATATGTTTGCCTAATTAGCTATTCTCATGAGCTAATACCATGCCAAATATGCATCATGATTGCCAAGCTTCTAGTCATAGAATTTAAATTAAAACGGTTGTCCTGAACCATTGCTCTGATACCAACTGTGACGACCCTAGTTTCTAATCTCGATAATTAAGGTTAAACATGCTGATAATAATTAGCGATCAAGGTTCGGGGTTGCTACAATAAATTACTTTGCGGAAATACAGAGAAATTTGAACCTTGATGTTGTTAGGGTCATCAACTAATCAACTATAAACAGGGACATGTATACAAGCATTTGTAATTCATCCCTTTATCATTTTCAACACCCAAAAACCTCCCACGAGTGTTCCTATATCATTCCTTAGCATTAGCATTCAAGAAATCCGGGTGTCTAGGTCAAAAACTGAGTTTTTAGCCCTCCGCCGCGGCCTGGAACTCTTGCGCCGCGGCCCAGTTACTCTCTAGAATTTTCCTGACTTTCGCCGCGGCGAGTTGGACCTGCGCCGCGGCCAACCTATGTGGCGCCGCGGCGAGTCTTGCTACTGTAACCTCCCAAATTAATTTTCTCGACTCGCGCCGCGGCGAGACTTCTTGCGCCGCGGCGAGGTTACGTTCTGTCACCCCCTGGGCGATTATTTTCACTCCGCGCCGCGGCGAGACTTATCAAGCCGCGGCGTCCCTCGCCACTGTCACTCCCTAGGCCGCGGCGAAGCCTTCTTGGCCGCGGCGTGAATCCCTTCTGTAGCTGTTTTCCCTATGTTTCGCCCCCTACACTCTATTTCTCTCCTTAGGGACACCCTAAGATCACTTTCCCTCATTTTACATGGCTCTAATGGCATTTATCTACCTTATTTACTTAGCTATTCTTTCATTACCAATTCAAAACTTACATGCCCATTTCCGTTCTCTAATCACCCTCTATTAGCGAGTTTATGAAATAATAACAACACCAATCATTCACCGTTGATATTTAACATTCGATACACTTTCCATTATTAGCCAATTACAATCATAAAGTTCAATTCCATGATAATCGAATTACATATACAACCCCTACACTTGGCAACTCATGATGCAATGCAGCAATGATACAAAACTAACAATTTAATTACAATACATTTTTGGTCAAAGCTCCTAAACCTATGCATTACCAAACCATTTAATGGTCTTCCATTAATTTCTTCCTCGGCACTAAGAGGTCCGGTCCCTGAAAATGTTAGCCCACAACGGGGTGAGATATACAATCTCAGTAACAAAAGGTAATTTCCATATATATGTACAAGTCAATCAATCCAAGACAATCTCATGTCATCAATATCAGAATTATCAATTCAATTAGCAAATGAACTAGTTGAACCACTATTGACTACTGTCCCATACCAGCAATCATATACAACATGTTAAAGGCCATTAACACTGGGAGAGGCCCGTCCACGGCACCTACTCCCCATTGAGCACACCAGGGCTCAGTGCATCTGGGGTTGATCATACCCAGTGCCCGATCGTGGCACATGCACGGGTGGCAGCCGCACCACAGCTCCACCATGGACTCACAAGGTCCAATTACAATAACAATCAAGTAGTCAACCAGTCATTTAGCATTTCAAAATCAAGCATGTGTAACAAATAGCAGATTAACATGAGCATATACATGGAATTAGGAAAATAACCCCAGTTACCTCTTTGAAGCCAATTACTCTTGCCCTAGCTACCATAATGATCCAAGTGCACACCAAGCCTATAAGAAGCATAATTATCACCATTTCTAGTCATAATCAAATATCCAAAGAGTTGAACTATAAATGACGACTAGAGGTTACTTACCTAATTACTAAGGGATTTAATTTCGGACTCCAACTTTCCCACACCAGAAATTGCTATAGTTTACTCTAATTTCTGGGTAACTCCACATTAAACCAAATCCCATGTCATAGGTTAACTACAGGGGTCTCAAACTAACAGAGAATGCATTAAAATGGGAAGGAAATACTCACTTAACAGCACCAATAGCCCCACCTCCGAAAATCCGCCATAGAAGCACCAAAATTCGCACTTCAACCACCAAGCCCAGAAAATTTAGTTTTCCACCATTATCTCCTTGTAATCTCACACACTAAAAGAACCCATTAGGATAATCCATCCTTAGGGGCATTTTCCAGCAAAGTAATACACCAAATGGAAAGGAAAAGCTTACCTAATCCTCCCTCTAACCTCCAAGTCCGAAAATCTTGCAAGGAATCACCCAACACCAAATTTCAGATTTGAGATGAAGATGAAAATACTTAAACCCAGAAATTAATCGGACCAAAATGAAGAGGAGGATGAGAGGGTCAAGTTTTATATAGGTTACCTTGGCCAAATCTTCCTCTAGAAGGGGGAAATGGTGGAGGAATGCAGAAAAACCCTAGCCCCTCTTCTCAAGTGCGAAAATGCCTCTCTAAGTCTGCAAAACATGTATTCCTTGGCAGCCAAATGGGTGGAGATAAGGCTTCTTAGGGTTTTAGTGAAGATGGGTGGTCCAATGGGCCCATTATCTTAAGTGGGCTGGTGCTAGGTAAGATGGGCTGCAGAAAATTTAAAGCTACCAATGGGATATGCTGATCCAATGGCCCAATTCCTTGTGGGTTCAGATTTTTGATACCTGTTGGGCCTTATTTCATGAGTTGGGATGAATTTCATGAGTTGGGCTACAGAAATTTGATTGGGTTAGGCCAGATTTCAAGAGCCAATCCAATTTGGGTCTGCATGGTATATATTGGGCCAACTCACATAAATTAGGTTTTGAGCCCCTATTCTACTAAATCAAATTGGACTATTACTAGGTGATTTCTCTTGGCCCAAGTCTCATGATAAGGAGTTGGGCTTGCATCTAGAATCATTGGGCCTTTACAAGCCTCTTCTCATGATCCCCCCTACATTAATTTAGGCCCAGATGTAGTTTCTATCCCAATTAATTCTCAACTCATATTATTAATTTATTTCTCAAAATTACCATTCACTTAACTTGCTCACTTATCCCATATTAATTATTCCTAATTAATCTAAATCCATGATTAACACTTTAATTAATTTTAGGATGTTACATAGAACATGTGAGAGGTCTTTTGGACCCATTTTGGACCTATTGGGTGCCAAAATCGATAAAGTTGTGAGCTCCATCAAAATATGATCAGATGAGCTCCTCTTGCCATGAAATTTGGCATGCCTCTAGAGTTTGTAGAGATCTTCTTGAGAAGATAAAGTAGGTAATATTTGGAGGTCTAGAGAATATTTAGTGAATTGTTGAAATTGGGAGATTTTGGTAGTTTGGCCATGGTACTGTTTCATTAGTCCGAAAATGTTTCTATGTCACTCATAGAACAAATGGGGTCCAAATGTCATAAAATTTTATACACATCAACTAGACAACCACAGTGAACTCTAGGGACTAGAACCACCTAAATCGGAGGTCTGTAGAGAGAGAATGAACCTTCTGAAATTCTGTATCAGCATCAGGGAGCCCACCTGAGCTCCGTCACTGTTCCATCAGTTTTCGGGGTCTAGGGGCTACTTAACTGATCTGAACTTATTTTTCTGCTCTAGTAGACATCTGTAGCTTTTCCAATTAGTATAGTATGTCTAGATTGGATTTTTGTGGATTTAATTATGGATTTTCGAAGTTCATGACAGTAAACTGGGCTAGAAACAGAGACAGTCGGACCTTTACCTGATGTTTGATGTCAAACATGGTCTAAACACCGAGATTTGGATTGGGAATTATTTTTAGTATAAATTTAACACTTAGATATTTCTAGAGAGCTATGGTTTACTAGATTCCCATTTTTCTACAATTAGAGATGATTTTCCAAAATAGAGCCAAAAATCGGACTTTTGGGCGAATGTGAGAAATTGCATTTTTCTGGTTTTTGACTCCATACCCGTGGCTTATGGTTTGATTTATGCTATGTAAATGATGGGTTCACAGGACCCACGGGGCAGAAGATGAGTGTTTAAAACCCCATTTTATAGCATGAAAATTCCACGGATAGTATTGATTATTTGGAAATCATATGGAACCAAGCCCAGAGGGAGGCTAGATAGAGTTCATATGTTAAGGTTTTACATCTCCCATTCAATCATACATAAAGCATGCAAAACAAGTCTCACAAATGCATGCATGGCATATGGACATATGCAATCATTCAAGAAGCATTCTTAACATTTGAAAAAGTCATACATAGCATACATAGGCTTGCCAAGCATAGGTTTGCCAAGCAAGTGGATTGGCTTCACCCATTTACTTGTGAATTTTGGACTTGTCTCACCCATTCTTTAAGAGGTTCTTGGACTCAACCATACTCTTAGGAGTCAACCTTACTTTTGGGAGACTCTTTACTTTGTCTCAACCAATCTTAAGGGTTCTTGGCTCATTCTCACCATGGCTAAAGGTTCTTGGCCTCACCACACTCAAGCAAACCAAAACAAATATCATAAACATTACTTGGAAAACATAATGCATCATCATGGTACCATGGAGTAAGAGCTCATGCTAGAACCTTTTTTATGGCTTGAAATACATATACACACATTCAAAGACAAGTAAAGTAAGTAATCATGTATGAGAGAAGGTGGAGAGAGCTACCTTAGATACAACCACATACTTTTCTCCTTGAATCAATGCTCCCTTTCTCGGTCTCACTCACACAATAGTGTGGGAATGATTTCTCTTGGCCTAAACACAATTTATGGAAGCTAGTTAGGTTCACGAAGTTAATTTTAAGGCCACACAACTTGCTTAACTCTAGCTTAACTCATTGACCCCTTTATGTTTCCAAGAAAGCACCTAATGAAGCAACACTCATCAAATAAACTCTAGGCTCTATTCTTTCCTTTCAAATATGATTCTTAACTCCTTTTAAGCCTCTTAGAATCATCACACAATTAAAATAAAGAGCCTAACTACATGTTGCTTCTTTAGGTCATATTATGGAACATAAAACACCATCTCACTTTCTATGGTTTCTAAATTTTTCTCAAGGCCTCCCCTCTTCTTCACTCATCATATATGACTCAAAATTGGGCTTAGAACAAATTAAAACTATCCCTAGGTACACAAACTCCCTTAAGCTGAGACTAGGAAGCTTTATGGTCTCCTTGAACTTTGTTTTGTTTTCTTGATGGAGGAAGCACATGGGGAGACTCTTAGGGATCTTAGGAACTCATTTAAACTCTTATTTAGACATAGGAATCAAGGTATCAATTCAGATTTTGTAAGGAACATATGAAACCCTCGACTTTGCATCATGAATTTCCATAGTTATTTGTTAATTCTCTTTGCATATTCTTAATCTCCACACCCTTTTTCCTAAGAATCACCCTTAGTTCTACCTAAAAACTAAGCCCCCCTAGGACTTCTTGAGTAGGGTGAAATGGGTGGAGAAGAGGAGCAAGGGACATTTTCCAATAATGGTAGACCTGAACTTTGACAGATTTGTTCGGGAAGGTTTTAGCTCCGATTTGAGTGATTCCAAAGGTATTTTATTAAATTGGGAACCTAAATTTCATAATGGAAAAAATGGTTCTAAAAAATGAGCTAAAACAAACCAGAAACAAAAATGCCAAGACAAAAGGGCAAAATTAGAATTTTTGAAAAGTCTTTCTTAAACCTCCCTTATATATATAAGGTGCCCCACCTCCTTACTCATTTAGTTCATTTAGTTTCTACCCTAAACCATAGGAGGAACCTTAAGAGTGAGGCACACAAGAGGGAGACGAAGAGAAGGAGAAAGACAAGGCAAAATGTATGGATTTTCTTGGTTTTTCATGCATTCTCTTTAGCAAACCTCTTCTTCTCCATTTCCCTTTCTTTCCTATACTTTTATTGAAGTTATTGGATCTATTTTGAGGGTACAACAAAGGGGAAATTTTTAAATTGAGGTGAGGAAGCTAAGGAAGGTGAAGAACAAGCAAGAAGAACAAAGGAAATCAAGGTATTTTAGCATCTATTCATTTAATCTTCCTCCTTCCTTCTCTTGTGGGTGGTTCAACCTACATATGGCCAGCCCTAGGGAGTTTAATTTCTAGCTAAACTAAGGATGAATCTTAGGAATTTAAGGGAGGAAAATAAGAATATGCAAAGAAAACAACAAAAGAACCATGGAAAATCAAGATAGCAAAGTTAGGGTTTCTAGTGTTCGTTGAAAAATCTGATTTGACACCAAGATTCCTAAGCCTAAATGAATATTTAAATGAGCTCCTAAGATCCCTAGAAGGCTCCCCATGTGCATCTTCCATCAAGAAAACAAAGCAAAGTCCATGGATGCCAAGAAGAGAGCTAGCCTCGGCCTAAGGGACTTGAGGTACCTAGAGATAGTTTTAAATTTTTTAAAACCCATTTTTTATTCATATATGATGAGTGAAGGTGAGAGGAAACCTTGGAAAAAATTTAGAAGGGCTAGAGATGAATTGGTGTCATAGGTTCCATAATATGACCTAAAGAAGTAACATGTAGTTAGACTCTTTGTCTTAATTATATGATGACTCCAAGAGGCTTAAAAGGAGTCAAGAATCATAAATGAAAGGAAAGAATTGAGCCTAGAACTTATTTGATGGGTGTTGCTTCATTAGGTATATTTGGAAACCATAAATGAACCATAAGACAAAACTAGAGTTCCTAGTAGATGTATGACCTTAAAAATGATTCTAAGAACCTAATTGGCTTCCATATATTGTGTTTAGGCCAAGAGAAACATATCCCACACCTTTGTGTGTGTGAGGCCAAGGAAGGGAGAGCATTTTTCAAGAGGAAAAGTGTGTGATTGCAAAAAAAGGTAGCTTACTCTTCCTTCTCTCATGCATAAATGTATGCTTAAGTTGTCTTTGGATGTGTGTATGTATGTTTCAAGTTATGAAAAGTGTTTTAACATGTTTATATGTATTATGATACCATGAGGTTGCATTATGTTTTCAATTTATGCTTAATATGTTTGATTGGGTTTGTTTGAGTATGGTGAAACCAAGAACCCTTAGCCATGGTGAGGATGAGCCAAGAACCCTTAAAGTTAGTTGAGACAAAGTCAAGAGTCTCCCAAGAGTAAGGTTGACTCCTAAGAGTGTGGTTGAGTCAAAAACCTCTAGAGAAAATGGGTGAGGCAAGTCCAAAATCTACAAGAGAATGAGTAAGGCTAATCCACTTACTTGGCAAGCCTATGTATGCTTTGTATGACTTGTCAAGTGCCAAGAATGCTTCTTGAATAATCATGCACTTCTTGATGCTCATACATGCATTTTTAAGACTTGTTTTGTATCCTTTATGTGTGATTGAAATGGAGATGAGCTATTGGAATTCTTTAAATCTCATTCCCTCCTCTCCAATGTTCTAACATGTTAGGTGGTCATGGAAGCCATCAACTTGGAAGGTGAAAGATTGACAACAAAGTGCCTTGATTTTGCTTCTTTATGGCCATATGAGTGGCAAATGTTGTAATCCATTATTGCATATGTCCTATGACCTTATGAACATATGTAATTATGCAAATGTATAATGTACAAATGAGATTTAATGTTATGTGTATGATGTAGTGTATTTTGGATATTGAGGAGCAAGACTAGCCTTGTATGTTCTTATGTATGGCACGGAGTGAGAAAGTGAGTTTTCAAATTTGGGTTTATACACCTTTGAGACAAGTTTAAAATATCATTTTGGTCCATTCCCACGTGCTCAAGTGGTCATGGTTGCCTTAGAGCTCAAAATGGACCATTTGGACCCTTTGTAAACACAAAATGAGCCATTTTGCAACCCAATATCAAGATCTAACCAACTGAATGAATTTGCCCATGAAATTTGGCACACATATAGATCTTATCTACATATTTTCAGAAAGCCAAAGACTAGATCATTTGGAGCTCTATGGAATTAATTATGATTTTTCAAAGTTGGCATTTTTCTGTTAAATTGATATAAGTACTGTTCATATAGTCAAAAACTTAAGCTGTGTCATTCGTGGGTCAAATGATATCCCATGCTTATGAAATTTAGAGGTCTAAAATGATAAGATTTCCATGGCCCCGAGATCACCCCAATTGGATCTCTGAGAGAGAGATATAAATTTTTAAAGTTGGAGGTTAGTACCAGGGATGATAGTCAACCTCTGGTATTGTTCTATTAATTTCTAGTAGCTAGAAAACTTTTTGAGGTCTGTACATATTTTTACCATAAAGTAGACATCTTTAGCTTTCTAGAATGGTAAAGAATGTATGATTTTGATTTTTTTAGAATTAGTTATGATTTTTCAATTTTGTGACAGAAAACTAAAATTCAGGCCGAGGCTGCACCTAGTATTTTTATGTATTCTATTCACTTGCACGAGTTCTAGGCCACTTTGTGATTGGTTTTGAGTTATATTTATGTAATTAAATATGAGAATGAGTTGAATGAGTTCATATGGTCCACAGGACACCGAATAAAAAATTTATCCACTACGCAACGTAAATTTATTCATTATTTTTATTGCTCTTTCTTTGGAAACTTGTGTATTTCTTGGAAATGAGCTTAGACAAAGAATGAGATGAGCTATATAATTATGGTGTTACAAGTGACAAGGTGAGAATGAGCTCCATAATGATGTGAACCATTTGGCATATTTCTATAGACTATAATTATACTTTTAGACTTGCTCAAGTAGTTATGGAAAGATAAGAAGAGCATTTGGTGCCTTGTTATCCCATTTTGGACTTCAAAGTTGACCAATTCTTAAGTTGAACCAAAGTCTAACTGAATGGATGAGTTTTTGTATGAAATTTGGCCAGCAAGCAAGTCTTATTTAGAGCTTTTCACAGAGCCAAAAAAATACTCAATTTGGAGCTCTAGAGAATTTATTATGATTTTTCAAAGTCATCCAAATTATACAGAATTGGTATATGTACTATTCATAGGGTCAGTTTACTTTTCTATATCACTCGTGGCCCAAATGAACTCTAATGCTTATAAAATTTTATAAGTAGAAAGTAGACATCATAAGCTTTCCATAGCCACTAAGAAAACCTCATTTGGAGCTCGGTATAGATAGAACCAAATTTTTGAAATTTATGGTTAGCATCAAGATATAGCAGGTACCTCTAGTACTATTCCATTATTTTTTTTGTGGTCTAAATGGTATTTTTTTTATCTGTAATTATTTTTAGTCATTAGTTAATATCCATAGCTTTTGAAAAAGCTATCATATTCATGATTTTAATTTTTTTAAAATTAGTTATGAATTTTCAAAGTTCATATCAGAAATCTGGAACAGGGAACCCAAGAGCAAATTTTGGTTTTTATGATTGCATGGTTCCAAATTCGAGATGTATGAGATAAAATGTGATGTTGCTGACTTGTATGGATGTATTATTGGTGGAAAATGATATTGATGAGCTCACATGGTCCATGAAGCATAAATTGAATTAATTAGTCTTTCCGTTATGCAAGTATTCATGCATGAAACTGTCATACCCTTGCAAATGTGTACCAATATACCACATATGTGTTGGGATAGCCTATGTGACCATTGTGTAAAAGCTAGGAGGTTAAGGTATTACAAGCCCAATGCCAAAGCCACTTAAATTATATTGCTCAAAACTTTGCTCTTCTTGGCCAAACACAAACAATAAGGGCTAACTTCACTTAATTTGCTTGAAATGTTAAATTAGGTATAAATATGGTCAACTAATGTATAATGTCATACCATACTATATAAAACTTTTCCTACTACAAATACCTCACATAGAGCTTAGAGGAGTCAATGAAAACCTGAATTGATAAAAATTTTCTCTTTTAAAAACTTCCTCATACAATTTCACTATTCATTTGGTCATTTCCAAATTTTTGTCCAACTTTGAAAATACATAATTAATTATAGAAAAATCATATGAGGTTGGTTTAGGGCTCTACTTCAAGCTCTCTAAGCCCTTTACAAGCGAAAAATACTTCCTCAGCAGAATGCATATAAATTCATATCAAAGTGTCCCTACAACAACTAGACAATTTTACCCCTCACTTGACATATTATTATTATTATTATTTTGCCTTTATATAAGTAGATGGATTTTTGCATTTTAGGCACGCCAATCATATTCTATTTACTCAAGGGTTGATTATATTCATGACTTTCCATTTCATACCTGAGTACCTTACAGTGTCATAACATAACTCATACACGCAGTAATCTAAAATATTTAATTACATAACAAAATGTGGTGCATAAAAGTAAGGTCCTCGATTTATGTCTCCATACTCTTTGCCCTTTCTTTGCTTGAACTCGGACCTAACATAGGTTATATTTGGGGTGAGATTATGAAATCTCAGTAGTAGTAAACCAATCTCATTCACAAGCAAGCATGTAAGTACATAACATAATTCCAATCAAGGTGCCACATACCACATAGGAATACAAGGAATTTCATACAAGGCCAAGCACAATCTAAGCATACATGTCTCATCTTATAGCATAAATGATAACTTGATATAGCATAACACTCATCATTATGCAAACATACAAGCTTAAAGAAAGAGAAAGGAAAACTACTACCTTAGCAAACTTTGCTCCTTAAATCTTGGAACTCGGTTTACTTGCTTTTGGAGTTCCCAAAACAATTATCGAACCTTATAATCATAATGATGATTCATTACAATCAATAAATAAACCTTAACTTCTAACATAGTATGACCCTTTTTAAACTTAATGGGACCATTGGAATTGGAAAAATCCAACTCCTTCCCTTCTCATTCACTATGGTCGAATAGTATGCATTTCTTGGCCAAAATTTAGAAATTTTATTCCATGAGTTTTGGGGGCTTTCCCATAGATAATCTAGCTAAAAACACCCTTTTTAATCCATTGGAAAGGATAAAATTATCAAATTCCAGCCCTAACAACACGTTTTGGTCATAACATAACCTAGCTCCATTTTAGGCCTAAAAGTGAGTTTCTTTGGTTCTAAAAATTTCATAGCCTCTTCCTTTATGTTGTAGGGCTTGAAATTTGGTATACATGACTTTAAGACATTAAGAAAACACTATAAAAATTTTGGGAAAATTCAGACAGCATCTCCCAAACATTTCCATTTTCCCAAAAATTACAATCTTTGTGTTTTTCAAGGTTCCAGCATACAACAAAATGGATGAGCTCATATGGCCTCCATAGCCAATATATAAACTCCATTCCTAGGCCTTCATATTCAACATATAAACTCAATTTCTAATGATCCATGTGCTGTCCAAAAGTGACTCATAGCTAGGGTTTAACAAAATTAACTTAAAACATGTGATTTTCAAGTGCAAGATGGAGAAAACTTACTCTTTAAGCTTAATCCCTTCTCTTCCCACTTAGAGCAACATTCCACCTTGAAGAAAAGATGAATATGCAGCTGCCCTTTGGAGAAAATGGTTGGAGGATGAAGAAGATGAAGAAATTTGGTGAAGAATGGTGGTAGTTTTGCTTGATTTCACTTCTTCTTCCACTTTTTCTCCCTCTCTCTCTCTCTTCACGTTTTTCTCTCCTTCTCCCTTGTGTGTGGCATGAAAATGGTGAAATGGAGATGAAGGAGATGAATTTAAATGAAGTTAAATGGTTATGACAAATTTGGACGCTTGGATCAACCTTTTCAAGATCAAATCTTAGCCTTCCATTCCTTTTTTCTTTTGATTTTCTAATTTTTATGACTAAATATCTTCTTCCAAAATTCCTTGGCCACACACTTAGATGCCTTTTCTTAGCCCTTAAGTTATGGATAGTAACCATGGTTAATTTTCTTAACTCAACCATAGTTAGTTTCTAACTTAACCATGGTTAATTCTTTAAAATAACTAAAATCCTTTTCTTCTTTCCCTTTCATTTTATATTTATATTTGAGTTTCATCTTCTATAAAACCCTAATTATATCTTCTCTTCTCTTTTGGGCCTTTAGAATCAACTATTGGGCCTTATAGCAGTCTAAAAATCGGTGTCCAGACCCAATTAAGGTTTTACGGTACAATACATACCTTTAGACTTTCTAAAATTTCTTAATATTATTTCCTCTACTTTCTGGCCATACTGAGCTTCAAACATGGATCAGGGGCCCTTAACCTCAATCCTCATAAATTTCGGTGTCAATCAGACACCCGGGTCTATAAGTGTAATTTTTACTGTTCTGTATTATGATTGTGCTATAAAATTTTTATTTATTGCAATTTAGTCCCTGAAACTCCTTCAGGGTTTCTTAGCCCTTTAGCTATTTCTATTTTTATAATTTTTACAACTTCTATTTTTCTATTTTGCTTATGGCTATTAATTGGGCTAACCAGATCCCGAACCAGATCTCGCCCAACCATCCAAACAACGTAGCGTCATTGGACCCGTCTCATCGAACTGAGTTTAACTGTGGATCACGGATTTCTGAGATTCTTGCTCGATTTTTTTATATTCATGCCTAAAGCCACAAATAGAGGGTGAAACTAGGGTTCCCTAAACTTTTAAGCAATTTATACATTTTTCCCTACACATAACTTTTCTTTACAATTTAGTCCCTGACTCCTTCATACTTAACTTCGGAGACCCTTCGAAACCCCTTTTTTTTCCATCTATTTTGGCTCTAATTTTAAGGCACCTTTGGCCTTGACTCATCATTATTTTTGGTCTATAATATTAATCTAATTTTATTGGACCTCAATTTACTCTATTTGGGAGACTTCCTTTTGTATCCAGTGGATTTCGTACATTGATGGAGAAACTGTATGTTACATTTCTCGCATTTCCTTACGTTTTCTTGTATTTTTTAGGGACTAGATATTACATATAATCAAGCCCAAGCCCATTTTATCTTTACATAGTACTAAACATAAATTAAAAGCCACTTTAGGGTCTACTTACTAAAATTTTCATGCATCAATTTCATCATTCAAGGTACTTATTTTGCTTATTCTTGATGGCCTAATCTTTGGTTAAAAGTATTGCCATCATTCCTTTCTCCATTTGTCCTTCATCTAGGGCTAAAATTAGGGTTTTTCCTAGACACCTCTTCCTAACTAAATTAAGCCTTCTAAATATATAAATTTGACTATAAACAATACTTTTACTATTCATTTAGTTATTTACTATTCATTTGGTTATCTTTTTCAATTGACATATTTAGGCATTATGACATAACTTTGAACTACAACAAGTTTCATCCCTTACTCAATATCTTGGCTTCATTGACATGACATATATAACTCACTGGCTCGTAAGAGACTCACTTGGATAACCATAATTATACTAAAACACAATCCCCTTCAATATGGTCAATTAAGCCATTCTTTGAGCTCAATTTTTTACTATATCAAAATTATGAGTTTTTCATTTCAAATTTCATTCAAATCATCTCTATAATTCATAATTAAGCATTTATTATTATCAAAATGGCAACAATAAATATCATAGCCACATGGTTCTTCAGTTGGTTGAAAATGACCATACATGCTTCAAACTTGGTTTTTCTAAGATTTCAAGCCAAATACATGTCATATTTAATATCCTCATCATCATAAATATCAAATTTTACTTCAAAAAAAATCAAACTATCCATATTCTCTCTCTAGTAAAAAATACAAGAGTTTAGGGTTTTAAATTTACATACTTCCATGGCTTGAATCATACCTTATTTGAAAGATTTCTTGGTGGTGATTCTTGTGGTATAATTTGATCTTCCAAAGAAGCAACTTCTTCCACTTGGATAGCCACCAATTTCAACCTTTCAAGATGACTTTTGGATCAAAAGAAAGCTCTCATGGAGTAGAAGAAATTTCATAACTACAAGAAAATCAAAAAGTTTCATTTAAATAACTAACATTTCCCATGAATTTTTTTCTCTCTTCCTTCTTTCCAAGACTTCATTTTTGTCTCTCTCAAGCTTCAATTTAGCAAGTGTGTGAATGTGAAGAAGATGAATAGTAGCAAAAGCTTATTATGGAAATTCCTTGGTGAAAATCAAGTTAAACGGAATGTTGATGGTTCTTTTACTTTGAAGATCAATAGGGCTAGTATTAGTGTAATGTTCAGAGATTCTAATGGAGTGGTTGTGGATGGGCTAGTTAAGAAGACCTTTGCTAGTCTTGCACTAATGTTCAAAGCCTATGCTTTGAAAAAGTCTCTCTATATGGCTTCAAGGTTTTCTAGAATGGAATTGCATCTTGAAACTAACTATGAAGAGCTTTTTCAAAGGTGCAGGTTAGTGTTAATGAAGGATGTGAGTGAAATTATTCCATGATTGTGGAAGACATCATTTGGTTAAAAAATTCTTTATCTAATTTGTCATTCTCATTGGTTTCTTGTCAAGGTAACAAAGCTATTGATTAGTTAGATGTTAATATTATAAAAGGGATGTGCCCTCTTAGGTGGTTGATGTGCTACCATCCTTCTAGCTAATTTTTTACATTAGGAATCTTCTAAGGCTTGTGATGGTATGGTGGTTCATATTAGTATTGGTTAAGATGCTATAGAACTTGGCTTGCTATTAAGGGTGCTTAATATATATTTTTCCTCTTTATTTGTATTTATGTTGTTTTGTTTCCTTTGTTTGTCTTTTTAGTGTTTTGCTTTGGTTGTGACATGCAAAAACCAAGGAAGTTGTCTTGCCAACACGACCTATTACAAAGATCTAAATTCAAGTTACTAAAAGAGGCATTACAAGCCTTATTGGATGGAGAGCTAAAAGGGATTGCATGGGCCAAGGATGGTTTGTCAAATGAAGGCCTAGAGCTGGTCAATATGTGGATGGCATAAGAAGACAAGACTTAGGCCCAAATCCAATTATTTTTAGTTTATTATTTAGCCTATTATATAAATAAGTATGCCATGTGCAATATCTATAATTACATTAACAAGGTGGCATGTTTTTAAAAGCTTAGGCTTTATCTAGTCATTTGGCTTTTATTTTTTTGGATTAAACCTATTAAAGTTTTCTAATGAAGTTTAGCCTATTTAAAAACAACTCAAGAAGGTTGGAATGGGACTTTCCTTGAAGGAGAACAAAAAATCAAATTTTGGATTTCTTAACCTACTCTGTGGTTTCTTCAAAGATTGCATGAACTTACTAAAGGTGAGTCTTTTATGACATTCAATTCTTCTATCACATTCTGAATTCAAGAGTTTCTATATCTCATTGGGATTAAAATTCTGCATCTAAATTTGATTAAGGGGTTTAGGAATCTTGATTCACTTGATTTAGGGGTCTCAAGTTTAATCTACTTAGAGTTTTTGCATCATTTGGTATTAGAGCTTTTGCTCAAATCAAGGTTACATCATCTTTGTTTTGTTTGTTGTTATTCTTATCCAATTTGTTATTCATTTTGTGTCACCAATTTAACCCTTTTTCTTTTGAATTTCTGGATGAATAATAGCCATTTCTTGTACTTCAGAACCTCATCTTTCTGCTTGATTTGGAACCTCACTAATCAGAGTTTTCTATATTGAGATATATCGAGTTTTAGTTGGCAACATCTTCAAAATTCTCTAGATCTAAATTTTTCTAGTTTGTATTCTATTCTAGTCAAACATTCCCAAAAAAAAAAAAAAGGAAAGAAAAAGAGCGGTAAAAAAAGGTGTTAAAAATGAAAAAACAGATATATTATTTCTTATTTGTATTTGTTCACTTCTTTTGTGTAGGGTGCTTTCCTATTTGTGTCAACCTTTCTATTTGTGTTTTGTTTCCTTTTGTGTGGTGCACTTTCCTATTCACTTGTTTCCTAATTCTTCTACTATGCACTTCCCTAATTTTATTTGTTTCTTTGTATTTTTTTTTTTTTTTGAGTTGAACACCTTCCCCTTTAGTATCCTATTCTCTTTTGTTATTTACCTTTTCTTTGCGATTCAAATCAATTAATTAATCTCTTTACTATTTTAAATTGCATCACATTAGTATTTTCTTTGATTGATTATTGTTGATTTGGCTAATAAGCCATAAAAAGAGGGCTTTGAGTGGTAAAAGGCTAAAGAGTTGAGCTCATTCGAAGGTGAAAGCCAGGTTGTGTGAAACAAAAGTGTTAAGTGACATCTTGAGCACAAGACACATAAGGAAGTGTGAGAGAAATATTTACTTTGTTATTTTTTCTTCTTAACCTTTTTTATAAGAATTCATAATGTCAAATAGAAGGAGTGATAGTAGTGACAAGCAACCAGATGTTACCTTCACCTTGAAGGCTATTCAGACCCAATTGAAAAATGAATATCATTTTTAATGAGATAAAGGATGAGATGGAGGCACATGTATCTTAAATTGATGAGTTGTAGCAAATGCAGCAAGTTATCTCTTCCAATAACCAGAAACAAAAAAGGTGAGAGTTTTCACTAGGAGATAACTTTGAGCATGATGGTTATATGGGTGGTAGTAATGATGATGAGGTTTATTCCACTAGGAGTAAATGTAGAGGTGGTAAGAGAAATGATGATTCCACCTTTTCAAGGTAAAAATGATGTTGACTTATACCTTGAATAGGAGAGGAAGGTAGAACTTGTCTTTGAATGCCACGACTATTTTGAAGAGAAGAAGGCGAAGTTGGCTGTTGTAGAATTCAGTGATTATGCTCTTATGTGGTAGGACCAAGTCATTTTGAATAGGCATCAAAACTTGGAAACACTTATTGACACTTGGGCTGACACGAAAGCTATTATGAGAAGGCAACTTGTACCAAGCCACTACTATAGGGAGCTACACCAATTCTTACAAGGCTTAACTCAAGGTTTTAGGAGTGTAAAGGAGTATTATAAAGAAATGGAAATAGCTATTATCAAGGCTAATATGCAAGAGGATAGAGAAGTTACTATGGCATGCTTCTTAGATGGATTGAATAAGGAGATAGCTTATATAATGAAATTACAACATTATGTTTATGAGAGATGGTGGAACTATAAAATCTAAAAATCAAAGTGATAGCGATTAGATGCCACCTTTAGAGGATTATAGTGATGTGGAATATCTTGTTAGTGGAGAAGCATTAGTTGTCCAACAAGCTATTAAC
Organism: Erythrophleum fordii; assembly: GCA_032878935.1. Taxonomy (NCBI): domain Eukaryota; kingdom Viridiplantae; phylum Streptophyta; class Magnoliopsida; order Fabales; family Fabaceae; genus Erythrophleum; species Erythrophleum fordii. The sequence continues at coordinate 15,593,096 of JAVQMF010000053.1, forward strand.
TCACAAACTAAGGATGAAGGTCAGGAACGATGTGAGAACATCTTTTAGGAACAACGTGAGAACATCTTTCATTCTTGTTGTCACATTAATGGAAAACTATGTAGTTCAATCGTTGATGGGGGCAGTTGCACAAATGTTACTAGTATTACCCTAGTAAGAAAATCGGGGTTACCCTGCATTAAACACTCTAGGCCATATAACTTGCAATGGTTAAATGAGTGTGGAGAGACCAAGGTGAGCAAGTAGGCTTTGGTGTTGTTTGCCATTAGGAAATATTCTAATGAAGTATGGTGTAATGCAGTGCCTATAGATGTAGGGCACTTGTTGTTATACCCTTACATATTATTTGCTTATTCCATGATACATACATCTTTTAGTAGCAAATTATGGTAATTAAAGTTTAAGCAACAGAAATTATGTCATTAAAAGCACTAATCGGTTCCGTAATGCTCATATATAGATTTTCATCATTCCATTCCTCCAATTTATGCTAAACCAACTGTAACACCTAATTTTCGTAAAAATGATGGAAACAAGTCAATTATAAAAGAGAATCCCCTAAATAGAGAAATTTCAGGCCAAATGAAATTAGGATAAAATTATAAATAATAGAAAATAAGGATCCAAGGCCTAAGATGCCCACAAACTGGAGCCAGAGTAGCTAAATAAAATCAGATGAAAGGTAGTGATATTTTCATAATTTTAGGCACTTTTTAGAAAATTCAAAGACGAGATATTTAAATGAAAAAATTGAGTTTTTCAAAGTTCTCAGAGGCCTTAAAAACTATAGGAATCCCTAGAACGGTTCAAACTCTTCCGGTTTACGTTTAGAACATCGGTTGATCTGAATTTTGACCAATTCATTCAGGAAAGTTTTAAATCTGATTTGAGTGAAACCAAAAGCATTTTATAAGTTAGAAGACCTAAATTTTATGATAAAAAAGATGGTTCTAAAAAAAGAGTTGAAATGAGCCTTAAAGGAAAGAATCTAGGAAAAGCTTTTAATGAATCCCTTACTATATATACCCCACATCCTCCCTTCTCCCTCATTCTAACCAACCTAATTTCTACCTAAAACCAAGGGAGAGATCGACAAATAAAGGCGTATAAAAGAAGGAGAAAAAGGAGAAGAAAAGCCTAGGAAAAAGGTAAGAAATCTTTGATTTTTCGTACTCTTTCTTTTAGCAAACTTGTTATCCTCCTTCTCCTCTCTTGTCCTATAGTTTTAGTGTAATTTGGGACTGTTTTGAGACTTATTCAGAGGGAGGAAGTTAGAAATTGAAGGAGAAGCTTACAGCAAAGGAAAGAGCTCTTGAAAAGGCTAAGAAACAAGGTAAAATTCATGGCTTTTCTTGCTTCCTTCTCTTTGTTCCTCCATGGGTGTTTTTCTGCCAAGCATAGAACACATAAGAGGGAGTGAGTTATGACCTAAACCAAACAAGAAACCAAGGTTTTTAAGTGTGAGAAACAAGTATATGCAAAGAAATTCTAAAAAGAAGCATTAAAAAAATAAGTTACCAAAACCTAGGGGTTTTGTTGCACCTTGATATGTATGAAGCTTCCTAGTGGTAATTTTAGTTTTCTAAGAGTGTATATGGGTTCTCAAGACACCAAGGAAGCCTCACATGTGCCAACTCCCTAAAGCGAATGAAGCAAACTCCATAGGATCATACCAAGTGCATAGTCTCAGCCAAACCTAGTTCAAGCACCTAAGAAGATTTTTAAATTTTTCTAAGGTTAGAAAAGAATTAAATATGATAGATGAACATCAAAGGAAGCCTTGGAATGAATTTAGAAACATTGGTTTGTGAGATGGAGGTATGAGCTCTATAATGAGACAAAAAGAAACAACTTATATCTAGGCTTTTAGGAATGAAATTATGATGACTACAAGAAGTCTAAATGGAGTCAAGAGACCTAGATAGAAGGAGAAAATGGAGCCAAGAGCATGAATTCTAGTAGTTGCTTCATTAGGTCTTGTATGGAACCATAATGGAGTTATATGAGAAAGTGAGTTTACATAGAGTGTGTGTGATGCTAGAGCTTGCTTCAATTATGTAATTATGTCCTATTTCATTTATCTAGGCCAAAAGAATCAAGCTCCACCTAGTGGCAAGTGTATGGCCAAGAGAGGGGAAGAATAACTAAAGAGAAAAGTATGTGAACCTTGCTTCAAGGTAGCTCTCTAACCTTTCTCTCATGCATTGCGTGGAGGTTTATTTATTTTTGAATGCTTGTATGTATGTTTAAACTATGAGAAATGTTCCTAGCCATTGCTTACATGTTATAGTACCATTATATTTCTTGAAAGATGTTTATGTATGCAATATGGCTTGAATGGGTTTGGTGGTGCCAAAAGTCTCTTAGCATAGGTGAGGATGAGCCAAAAGTCCTTAGAAATGGGTGAGACAAAGCCAAAAGTCTCAAGAAGAGTGAGGCTAAGTCAAAAGTGTAATATCCGGTTCTTTGAAAATGAGAGAAAACGTGAAAAATGTAACCTACGGTTTCTTTATTAACGTACAAAATTCACTGGATACAAAAGCAAGTCCCCCAAAATGACTTAGTTAAGGACCCAAAAAAAAATGGAAAGTATTCTAAATTCCTAAAAATGAGAATCCCAGGCTCAGACGAAAAGAAAAATAGAGCTAGAATGAAGAAACAAAATATAACGAAAGAGTGACGAAATGTAAGGGCATTTTCGTCATTTTGAGCAAATTTTGGAATTCTCATAGAAGGGCTTTTTAAATGAAAATTTTAAGTTCTCTAGGTTTTTCAAAGGCCCTAAAAACCATAGGAAGCCACAAGACAGTTAAAACCCCTCCGGTGGACGTTTTCTAACATCGGTTGACCCAAACTTTGACTGATTCGTTTAGGAAGATTTTAGCTTCAATTTGAGGATTCCAAAGGCATTGTATTTTATTATGAACCTAAATTTTATGATGGAAAAGATAGATCTCAAAAAGGAGTTAAAATGAGCCTAAACGGAGCAAATAGGCACATAGAGGCAAAATAATCATTTTGAAAAATTATAAAAAAGGCTTCTTAAGTAAGATTACACCTCATCACCTTCTCCAAGCTTCCATTTGAGAAAAATGGGCAGCAATGGTGTGACATGAAGAGGGGAGAGAGAGAAGAAGTTTAAACTTCTATTTAGGTAAGTGTTTGGCCCTGTCTCATCCTGCACCAGTTAGGAAAGTTATTTCTCTCTCTAAGAACTCTCTGATGGTGGTTTTCTTTTCTTAAAAACTTGAAGATTTAAGTCTAACCCAAGACAAAAAAGAACTCTTTTCAAGAAATCAATCATTAGAAAATAATCTACATGAAGAGAGTTCTATTTTAAGGTAAGACTTCACTTGAAACACTTGCAAAATCTTATGTTTCCAAGCCATTTAAGCTTAGGTCTAAAGAGAGAAAGTGAGGAGGAAAGTTTTTCCTTAGTTATTCTTAATGGAACTAAAGGTTATGGAGTATAAGGATTAATAATATACAATTAGAATAAAAAAGGGAGCTTTAGAATGCAAGTTATGAAATTTAGGGATTTGGTTGCACCTAAGCTAAGATGAAGCTTTCTAGTAGTAATTTAAGATGTCTGATAGTATATATGAGTTCCTAAGATACCAAGGGAGCCTCCCATATGCTTCTCCCATCAAAGAAGTTAAAATAACTCCATTGGCACCATATGGAAGCATAGCCTTGGCCAAGGAAGGTTTATGCACCTAGGGAGTGTTTTAATTCTTTCCAAGCTTAGTTTTGCATCATGTATGATGGGAGAGTATGAGAGGAAGCCTTGAAAAAATTTTAGAAATCACAGATAGTGAGATGGTATCATAGGTTCCATATTATGGCTTAAAAAAGCAACACTTAGCTAGGTTCTTTGATTTGATTGTGTGATAACTCCAAGAGGCTTAAAAGGAGTCAAGAATCATAAATAAATGGAGAGAATGGAGCCAAGATGATGTTTTCTTAAGATTGCTTCATTAAGTGTATTATGGAACCATAAAAGAGCCTTATGAATCACCTAGTTTTTTTAATGAATGTGTGTCCTTAGAATGTGATTCAAGAGTATAATTGGCTTCCATATGATTTGTCTAGGCCAAGAGAAATGATCTCCACCTCCTTGGGTGTGTGAGGTCAAGGGAGAGGACTCAAGGCTCAAGGAAAAAGTGTGTAAATACAAGCAAGGTAGCTCGCTCCTCCTTCTCTCATGCATGAATGTATGCTTGGCTTGTCTTTGAATGTATGTATATGTACTTTAGGCTATGAAAAATGTTCTAGCATAAGCTCTTATTCCATGGTACCATGATAATGCATTATATTTCTAAATGATGTCTATGATGTTTGCTTAGGTTTGCTTGAGTGTGGTGAAGCCAAGTACCCTTAGCTATGGTGAGGATGAGCCAAGAATCTTTAGAATTGGTTGAGACAAAGTAAAGAGTTTCCTAAGAGTGAGGTTGACTCCCAAGAGTAAGGTTGAGTCAAAAACCTCTTAAAGAAATGGGTGAGACATGTCCAAAATCCATAAGTGAATGGGTGAGGCTAATCCATTTACTTGGCAAGTCTATCTATGCCATGTATAACTTGTTCAAATACCAAAAATGCTTCTTGAATGATTGCACACTCCATAATTCCCATGCATGCATTTTCAAGACTTGTTTTGCATTTTTATATGTGATTGAAAGGGAGATGAGCTATTAGGATTCTTTAAATCCCATTCCCTCCTCTCCAATGTTCTAACATGCTAGGTGGACCAAGAGAACAAGGAAATGGGAGCCAACCACTTGAAAGATGAGAATATGACATCAAAGTAAATGGATTTTATTTCTTCAAGGCCATATGAATGGCAAATGTTGTAATCCATTGTTGTATATGTCCTATGATGTTATGAGCATGTATAATTATATTAATGTATCATGTATAAATGAAATTTAAGGTTATATGTATGAAAATGTGCATTTTGGGCATGTAATGGCAAGACTAGCATTATGGAAATATGTGTATGGTATGGGGTGAGAGAGTGAGTTTGCAAATTTTGGCTTTTTGTACCTTTGATACAAGTTTAAAATCTTATTTTAGTGCAATGCCATATGCTCAAGTGGCCACACAAGCTTGGGAAGTAAATTTGGACACCTTGGTGCTTGTAAAGACTATGAAAATGACTAAACCGGAACCCTATGATACAAATTGACCAAATGGATGAATTTTCGTATGAAATTTTGTAGACATGTAGGGCTCATTGATATATTTTTAGGAAGATAAAGTACAGAAAAATCAGAGCTCTACAGAATTAATTATGAATTTTCAAAGTTGGAAAATTTTCTGGTTTTGGTTTAGTGCACTATTCATATAGTCAGTTTTGTGTTCTATGTCATCTGATGGAAAAATGGTGTCCAATGCTTGTGAAATTTTACAAACACAAACTAGAGATTATGACTTTCTATGGCCAATAAGATCACCTCATTTGGAGGTCTGAGTAGAGAGTTATGAATTTTTTATGTTTCATGTCAGTATCAGTAACACCACTGGACCTCCAGTACTATTCCATCATAATTCGGTTCCTAACTGAACTTGGCATGACCTGAAGTTATTTTTCACTTAAATATAACATCTTTATCTTCTCATATTGACTGAGTTTGAATGATTTGGATTTTTGTAGAATTAGTTATGAATTTTCAAAATTTATGATAGTAAGCTATAATGGTAGCCCAGGTAGCTAAGACCTTAGGTGCTTTTCGAATGTCAAACATCTTCTACTTGGTGTTTCATGACCTAGACATATTTTTAACATAAATTAGACATTTGTAGCTTTCTAAAATAGTAAAGAATTCATGATTTTTATTTTTCTAAAATTAGTTATGATTTTTCAAATTTGTGAAAAAAAGTATGAAATTCTGGCCGAGGCTACCTCATGGAATTTTATGTGTCTCTTGACTTGCACGAGTCCTAGGCTACTTTTGGTGATGAATTTGAGTTGTATCTATGTAATTAAATATGAAAATATGATACAGGAGCTCATATGACCCACGAGATACTGAACAAAAATTTTATCTCCTATGTAACGCAAAAATATTCACTTTTTATATGCCATTTTCTTGTGATTCTTGAGAAATGCATGGCATGTGGCATAGAATTTGCATGAGAAAGGCTAGAAAGTTATGGTGTTACAAAAAGTCTCTTAAAAGTGGGTGAGGCAAATCCAAAAGTCCCAAGGAAGTTGGATGAGGTTAAACCAATGCCCTTGAGAGCTTATATTTTGCTATGTATGAGTTTGTAAGACAAGGAAAATGATTTATGTATGTTCACTAGTAGCTTGAATGTCATACATGCATTCTTTAACATATATATGCATCCATTATGTATGTTTAAAAGGGGTAAAAGCTATTAGGATTCTTTGAATCTCACTCTTCCCCCACATATGCCTAACCATGTCTAGGTAAGACAAGTGGAATAAGAAATAGAGGCCAACAACCTTGAAGACCAAAACTTTGACAATAGGGTAGTTAAATAGGCATTTTGATGACATATTAAGTCAAAATATGTAACCATATGTTGTATTTATGATGTAAACCTTTTAGCAAGTCCAAATGTATGTAAATATGATGTATGTATCAATGTAGAAGCCATATGAATGAATATGTGAAAGTTTGCCACTCATTTGTCTTTATGTGTATATGTATAAATGCAAGTGACAAGGTGAGAATGAGTTCCATGATGATGTGAACCATTTGGCACGTTTCTATAGATGATAATTATGCTTTTATATTTTCTCAAGTGGTTGTGGAAAGGTAAAAAGAGCATTTGGTACCTTAAGAACCCACTTTGAACTTTAAATGTGATCAATTTGTGTGCTGAAACCAAAGTCTGATCAAATGGATAAGTTTTTGCATGAAATTTGGCTAGAAAGTAGGTCTCATCTAAAACTTTTTATAGAGCTAAAGAGTATTCAATTTAGAGCTCTAGAGAATTTATTATGATTTTCCAAAATTAGCCAAATTATGCAGAAATAGTATGTGCACTATTTATATGATCAGTTTGTTTCTTTGTATCATCGAGATCATCTCATTTGGAGCTTTATAAAGGGAGAGCCAAATTTTTGAAGTTAGTGGTCAGTATCAGGATGCAGCAGGTACCTCTAGTACTGTTCCATTATTTCTATAGGCTAAATGCTATTGTTTTGCTCTAGAATTATTTTTAGTCATTAGTTAACATCTAGAGCTTTGCAAAAAGCTATCATATGTATGATTTTAATTTTTCTAAAATTACTTATGAATTTTCAAAATTACTTATGAATTTTCAAATACATACATATGGTTCATTTAAGTATATAGAAGCAAGTATACATGTCATACAACTATGACAAAGTCATAAATCAACTTTTGGAGATCCTATGGCTCATTGAAGAGCAAAGCCAAGCTCTAAGGACTTTTAGCCTAACCTCACCCAATATCTAGAGTTTTTTGGTTTATTCTCATGCATTTTTAGGGACTTTTGATTCAATCTCACTCATTATTAGGACTTTTAGTTTAGCCTTACTCCACATTTGAGGACTTTTGACTTTACTTCACCCATCTCAAGGGACTTTCAGCATAACTTCACCGATTCAAGAGTAATTCAATCTCACCTACCATTCAATATCATGCAATTATATAATATGTTTAAACAATCAACAAATCATATAAATGGAAAACAATACATACAAGTAACAAAAAAATTCAAGCAAAGCATCAACACATATATATAAAAATAAAAGAAAAGCTACCTTCTGCACAAGTTTTAATTAATTCCCCTTGGTCTCTTCGCTTGGTTCCATGGCTTTATAGCTATACTTGGATATGCTCTTACTCATTTAGCTTAATCACATCAAATAGAGTACAAAGCAATCAATGGAATCATATCTATACTCATATTAGTCTTACATATACAATTTAAGGTTTTAGGTGTGCTTATGGCCATATTATATACCTTAAGAAGCAACATTTATAATTCAACTTCTTAACTCCAAAATCTCATTTGATATAAGCCATATAGCTCCATTGGAACTCATTCGAACCATCACATGCATAATTAAATAAGTCTAATACCAAGTTGCTTCTTTAGACCTATCTGAATTCTAAAAATTCAACTTTCAAAATGTAGCTTTTAAATTCATTCCAATGCTTCCATTACATTTCTTACATCATTTTAAGACTATCCATATCCTTAGAATCACTTGAACAATTTTCTAGACCTCTTAAATCCTCCATGGCCAAATGGTGCCCTTAAAACCCTAACATGGCAAATTTCATGGTTTCAATCAATTCTAAGTTTATATTCTTATTCCTTGTATCATAAAATGTAACACCATATATTTCTAGCTTACTTCTTATCATTTCTCAGTCGCACATGATGAATTGCATAAAAGGGAATAGAAAAATGGCATTAAAATAATGCCTTATTTCGCGTTGCGTCGCGTATGAAAATTCCATTCGGTGTCACAAGGACCATATGAGCTCATACATCACGTTCTCATATTTAATTACATACATACAACACATCTAAATACACTAAATAAGAGTTGAAAACAACATGGTTTCCCCTTCTTCAATGCCTAGGCCAAATTCCCACCTATTATGGTTTAACTTGTCATTTTCAAAGATTCAATGGAAATGAATATTAGATATGAAATCCTTGCATGCTAAAACCCTTAAATTCATTAAGAACACATGAAGAAAAATTCCCTCCCTCACTCTCTCTGTCATGGCTAAACTAACAAGGGCCAAGAAACATAAATTTTCAAGTGTTTTAGCTAGAAACATACCTCAATGTGGAGTACTCCTCGTGTAGACTGATTTCCTCTTAATAGTTTCTTGAAAAAAGCTTCTTTTTTATGCTAGGTCAGATCCAAACTTCAACTTTTCAAAAAAAGAAAATCATCATTAGGAAGCTCTCAGAGAGTATATTAATCTTTCTAACTGGTGTGAAACGAGGCCATTTACCTATCTAAATCTGGGCTTGAATTCTCTCTCTCTTTCCTTCTTCAAGATGCCATTAATGGCTGAAAATTTTGATCAGCTTGAAGAAGACAAGGGGACATGGCTTGCTTAAGAAGCCCATTTTATAATTTTTCAAAATGACTATTTTGTCCTTAGTTACAAATTTACTTCTTTTGGATTCATTTTTTAGGCTTTTCAAGATCTGATTGCTCCTTATACAATTTTGGGTGCTCTTTCACATAAAAATATTATTTTTGGGTTTTAGATGACTTAAAATAGTGAAAAATAGCACTACATTTAGTCACAACACTATTTGTGTCATTCAACATACTAGAAGGGTTTTAATCGATTATGACTATCCCTATGGTTTTTAAGATTTCTAAAAAACCCTAATGAGTTTAATTTTATCATTTAAACCTTCCTCTTTTGAGTTTCTAAATTTTTTTCCAAAATCATGATTTTACCACTGCAGTTTTGATTTATTTTGTTTATCCATTTTGACTCTAATTTTAGGTCATTCTTGGTTTCTTAACCTTATTTTTATATCTCTATTTAGCATTATATCCTTAATTTGCCTCAATTTATTTTACTCTAGAGTCCTCTTTCATTAACATATTGGTTCTAGTTAGGTTTTGAAGAACTGGATATTATATTTGTTGTTAGGAAGGCCTTGGCAGTTCGATAAAAGAGTTATGCATGATAGGTACCAAAATAGGTATTCATTTGTCATGGGGGGTCAAACCATCACCCTTGCTTCATTGACCCCAAATCAAGTCTATAAGGAGTGAATAAATTTGAGAGCATCAATGGAGAATCAAGATGAAAAAGGGGCTGAGAATAATAAAAATTTAGAGAACCAAAAAAGAATTGAGGTAAAAGAGTCCAGAAAAGGAAGGAACAATGGCTCGACTAAGAAACAACAAGCAAAAGTGGAAAAGAAGAAAAATGGAGAGTTGTGCAAGACAAGAAAGTGAAGTGAGAGAAGAGAGAAAAGATAGGTAAGTGAGCTTCTGTGTAAAAAATAGTGAGTGCAGAAAGGCTTTTTATATGCAGAAACCTCTCATTCTTCTCATATATAAGAAGGCACTTCTGAACACTAATAACCTTAATCCTAATTTGCATAATTATGTTGTTTCTCTTTTGTAGGAATATTTTGATGTCTTTCTAAAGGAGACGCTTATAGGTTTACCACCTCTTCGAGGTATAGAGCATCAAATTGACTTTGTGCCTAGAACCACAATTCCAAACCATCTAACCTATAAAAGTAATCCAAAAGAAACAAAAAAAATACAAAGGCCAAGTAGAGGAATTGATGGAGAAAGGGCACGTGAGAGAAAGCATGAGCCCAAGAAAGATAGGAGTTGGTGTATGTGCGTTGATTGTAAAGCTATCAACAAAATGATGATAAAGTATCATTATCCTATACCTAGATTAGATGACATGTTTGATAAATTACATGATTCATGCATCTTTAGTAAAATTGATTTGAAAAGTGGTTATCATCAAATTAGAATGAAAGAAAGAGATGAGTGGAAAATAGCTTTAAAACTAAACATAGTCTATATGAATGGTTGGTTATGCTTTTGGATTAACTAATGTGCCTGGTACTTTCATAAGACTTATGAATCATGTTTTACGTGCTTATATTAGGAAATTTGTTGTTGTTTACTTTGATGACATATTGATCTATAATAAAAATTTGAATGAGCATTTATGTCATTTAAAGAGTGTGCTTGATGTGCTTCGAAAGGAGCAATTGTACGTCAATATAAAGAAATGTGCCTTTTGCATGGATAGAGTAGTATTTCTAGGATTTGTTGTTACTGCAAATGATATTGAGGTAGATTTAGAGAAGGTTAAAGATCTTAAAGAATGGCTAACGCCAAAGACTATGTCCAGGGTGTGCAGTTTTCATGGCCTAACTAGTTTTTATAGGTAATTTGTGAAGGACTTTAACACTATCGCTACTCCTTTGACTAAGGTCATTAAGAAGGATATGAGGTTCTAGTGGACTGAAGAGTAAGACATTGCATTTAACACCTTGAAAAATAAGTTATATTCTGCTCTATTACTTCCTTTATTTGATTATTCTAAAACTTTTGAAATTGAATGTAATACTTCTGGAGTTAGTATGGGTGCTATCCGTAATATCTGGTTCTCTGAAAACAAGAGAAAACGCAAGAAACGTAACATGCAATTTCTCGTAAACACACGAAATTCACCTGATACAAAAGGAAATCTCCCAAATAGAGTGATTTGAGGTTCAATAAAATTAGAATAATATTCTAGACCTCAAATAATGGTAAGTCAAGGTCAAAAGTGCCTTGAAACTAGAGCCCGAATAGTCAAACAAATTTTTACGAAAAGGCAACGAAACGTAATGATACTTTTGTAATTTCGGGAAATTTTTAGAATTCTTATAGGAGGGCTTTTTAAATGGTAAATTTGAGTTCTTCGGGGTTCTCAGAGGCCCTAAAAATTATGGAAAGTCTCGGGATAGTTAAAACCCCTTCGATAGACATTTTCTAATGGCGGTGAGCTCGAACTTTGACTGATTCATTCGGGAAGGTTTTAGCATCAAATTGAGTGATTCCAAAGGCATTCTATAAGATTGAGGACCTGATGGGCAATAAGGTTCTAAAAAAGAATCTAAAACGAATTAGAAACAAAAATGCTAAGAACGAAGGGTAAAATTGGAATTTTTGAAAAATAGAAGCTTCTTGAACCCTCCTTATATTTCGCCCTCCTTCTCTTCATTTCTAGATCGACTTAGTTCTGCCCCAAAACCAAAGAAATAAGGCAGCTCTTAGGCACACCAAAGGAGGGAATTTTCAATGGAGAAAAAGCAAGGAAAAGGTATGAAACTTCATGGAATTTCAAGTTTTTTCTTTAACAAAATATTTCTCCTCCTTCTTCCCTTTCTTCTTATGGTTTTCTTGAAGTTTTTGGTGCTATTTTAGGGGTAGAAAAAAGGGAAAAATTCAGACTTGAGGAGAGAAAGCTAAGTAAAGTGAGAAACAAGCAAGAAAAGCCAAGGAAACAAGATAAAATCACACTTCTACGGTAGCTTCTTCCTCCCCCTCTCTTTTGTAGGTTCGGCCACCTTAGGGAAATCTAAGAAGACTTGGATTTTGGGTAGAACCAAGAATGAATCATATGAATTAAGGTGTGGAGATTTAGAATATGCAAAGAAAATTAAGTAAAAGTCATAGATTTTCAAGATAGCAAAGTTAAGGTTTCATGGGCTCTTTTAAAAATCTGATTTGATACAATAATTCCTAGACTTAAATGAGTATTTGAATGAGCTCTTGAGATCCCTAGAAGGCTCCTCATATGCATCTTCCATCAAGAAAACAAAGCAAATTCAATTGGTGCTTCCTTGAAACCTAGCCTTAGCCTAAGCTAGATGGGGTACCAAGGGATAGTTTTAATTTGTTCCAAGCTTACTTTTGAGTCATATATGATGGAAGAGGATAAGAGGAAGCCTTGGAAAAAATTTAGAAGCCATAGAAAGTAAGATGGTATTATAGGTTCCATATTATGGCTTAAAGAAGCAACACCTAGTTAAGCTCCGTGGATTAATTGTGTGATGACTCCAAGAAACTTAAAAGGAGTCAAGAATTACAAATGAATGAAAAGAATGGAGCCAAGATGATGTTTTCTTAAGGTTGCTTCATTAAGTGCATTATGGAACCATAAAAGAGTCATATGAATCACCTAGCTTTTCTAGTGAATGTGTAGCTTTAGAATTTGGTTCAAGAGTATAATTGGCTTCTATATTATCTGTCTAGGCCAAAGGAAACACATCCAACCTTCTTGTGAGTGTGTGGCCGTGGGAGAGGAACTAAGTTCAAGGAAGAAAGTATGCAAATGTGACAAAGGTAACTCTCTCCTTTTTCTCTCATGCATGAATGTGTGCTTTCTTTGTCTTGAATGTGTGTATGTGTATTTTAAGCTATGAAAAGTGTTCTAGCACATGCCTTTGTCCCATGGTACCACGATGTTATATTATGTTTTCAATTGATGCCTAGTATGTTTGCTTGGATTTGCTTGAGTGTGGTGAAACCAAGATCCTTTAGCCATAGTGAGGATGAGCCAAGAATGCTTAGAATTGGTTGAGACAAAGCAAAGAATCTCCTAAGAGTAAGGTTGAGTCAAAACCTTCTAAAGAAAATAAGTGAGGCAAGTCCAAAATCTACAAAAAAAATGGGTGAGGCTAATCCACTTATTTGGCAAGCCTATTTATGCTTTGTATGACTTGTTCAAATGCCAAGAATGCATCTTGAATGATCATACATGTCATTATGTTTATGCATGCATTTTCAAGATTTGTATTGAATACTTTATGTGTGATTGAAAGGGAGATGACCTATTACGATTCTTTGAATCTCATTCTCTCATCTCCAATGTCTTAACATGCTAGGTGGAGCAAATGAACAAGGTAATGGAAGCCACCAAGTTGAAAGATAAGAGATTGACATCAAAGTATCTAGAATTACTTAGTTTTGTCTCTTTTGTAGCCATACCAATGGCATATGATGTAATAATATGATGGAAATGTTGTATAATCATTTGAACATGTGTAATTACTCATTTATTTGATGTATGTATGAGATTTGATGCCAAATAAATGATAATGTAGTTTTTTGGCATTAGATGGCAAGCCTTGACATGTATGCTCTTGCATATAACTTGGGGTAGATGAGTAAGTTAGAGAAATCTGGGTTTATGCACCTTTGAGACAAGTTTAGAAGGCCATTTTGGTGCATTCCCACGTACTCAAGTGGTTATAGTTGCCTTGGAGTTCAAATTGGACCCTTTGTAAGACTCAAAAGTGAACATTTCACAACCCAACGTCAAAATCTAACCAAATGAAAGAATTTGCCCATGAAATTTGGCATGCATATAGATCATTTTTTGGAAGCTAAATACCAGATTACTTCGAGCTCTGTGGAATTAATTATGATTTTTCAAAGTTGGCATTTTTCTGCTGAACTGATGCATACACTATTCATTTGATCAGTAACTTAGACTATATCATTTGAGGGGCAAATAATGTCCAATGCTCATGATATTTTAAAGGCATAAACTAGACATTATAAAATTTTCATAGCCACTAAGATCACCCCAATTGGACATCTGAGCAGGAAGATATGAATTTTGAAGTTAAAGGATAGTACCAATAGCGATAGGCGACCTTTGGTATTGCTCCATTGATTTCTAGTAGCTAGATGTCCCTATTGTGGTCAAAAATTATTTTTTGCCTAAAGTAGAGATCTATAGCTTTCCAAAATGGTATAGTTTGCATAATTTCAATTTTTTTATAATTAGTTATGAATTTTCAAAGTTCAAGTATAGAATCTAGAATTTCAGCCCAAGGCTGCACATTATGTTTTTGAGTATACCATCCATTTGCATGAGTTCTAGGCCACTTCTTAAGCTTGTTATAAGTTTTATTTGTATATTTAAATGTGAGAATGAAATGGATGAGTCCATATGGCCCACAAAACACCAAATGAAAAAAATTTACTTATGACGTAATGCAATTTAATTGTATTTTTCTATGACCTTTTCTTGAGGAATTCATGTGCTTCATGGAAATAAATTTACATATGGTATGAGGTGAGTTGTAGAATCATGGTATTACACTATCCTGATGCAAGATAAATGCCCAATAGCATACCTCAATGAGAAGTTGAACAGTGCAAAGCTCAACTATTCCTCTTATGACAAGGAGTTGTATGCCTTAGTGAGAGCCCTAGAGACTTGGCAACATTAAGCCCAAAGAGTTCATGATCCATACTAACCTTGAGTCACTAAAGCACATCAAAAGACGAGGAAATTTGAACAAGCAACATGCCAAATAGGTAGAGTTCATTGAGACATTTCCTTATGTAATTCAATACAAGCAAGGTAAGGAAAATGTGATAGCTAATGCTTCGTCAGGCAAGTATGCATTGATTTCTACCCTTAGCTTTAAATTGTTGGGATTTAAGCATATAAAAGATATATATACAATTGATGCTAATTTTGTAATGTGTATGATGCGTGTGAGCATATTGCACTCAATAAGTTCCATAGGCATGATGGGTTTCTATTTAAGGAAAATCGATTATGTATGCCTATATGCTTTTTAAGGGAATTGTTTGTTCGAGAGGCACATTGTGGGGGGTATGATAGGGCAATATGGTGTTGCAAAAACACTTGACATATAGCATGAGCGTTTCTTTTGGCCTTATATGCACAAAGATGTTGAAAGAATATGTGCTAGATGCATCTCATGTAAGCAAGCCAAGTCTAAGGTTCAACCACAGAGGTTATATACTCCTTTACTTGTGCCTACTAAGCCTTGGGTGGATTTATCCATGGATTTTATTTTGGGCTTATCTAGGATAAAGAAAAGCAAGGACTCTATATTTATTATTGTTAAGAGGTTTTCAAAATTAGCACATTTTATCCCTTTTCATAAGACTGATGATGCAACAAATATAATTGACTTGTTCTTTTAGAGAGGTGATGCATTTGCATGATATTCCTAAAGCCATTATATTTGATTGGAATGCCAAGTTCTTTAGCTACTCTTGGAAGTCGTTGTGGGCTAAGTTAGGAACTGTGATACCTTAATCTACTACCGCTATCTAGCCTCTCACTGGGCTCGGTTCCATATGATTTCCAAAGAACTAATACCAATCCGTGGCATTTTCATGCTATGAAACGGGGTTTCATATACTCATTATCTGCCCCGTGGGTCCTGTGAACCCATCATTCACATTCTCTACTCACACTCCACTTATACAACTCATACATAGCATAAAACAAGCCATAAGCCACGAGTATAGAGCCAAAAACAAGAAAAATGCATTTTCTCACTTGTGCCCAAAAGTTATATTTTGGCTCTAACTTTGGAAAATCATAACTAATTGTAGAAAAATGAGAATGTAGCACACATTAGCTTTCTAGAAAGCTCTAAGTGTTAAATTTACACTAAAAATCATTTCCAACCATAATCTCAGCGTTTGGGCCATGTTTGACATCAAAAATGGGAAAGTGGTCCGACTGTCACTGTTTCTGGCCCAAGTTACTGTCATGAACTTCGGAAATTCATAACTAAATCCAAAAAAATCCAATCTGGGCACACTATACCAATTCAGAAAGCTACGGATGTCTAATAGAGGAGCAAAATAAGTTCAGATCAGTTCAGTAGCCCTTACACCCCAAAAATTGATGGAATAGTGACAGGGGTCAGGAGAGCTCCCTGTTGCTGATACAGAACTTCAGACAGTTCAATCTCTCTCTACAGACCTCCGATTTGGGTGCTTCTAGTTGGTACAAGTCACTGTGGTTATGTAGTTTATGTGTATAAAATTTCATGACCTTTGGCTACCGTTTGGTTTATGTAGGACATAGATTTCATTTCTGTCCTATAGAAACAGTGCATGACCAACTACCATATTTCTCCCAACTTCAACAATTTACCAAATATTCTCTAGACCTCCGAATATTACCCACTTTAGCTTCTCAAGAAGCTTTTTACAAAATCTAGAGGCACGCCAAATTTCATGGCAAGAGGAGCTCATCCGGTCATACTTTGACGGAGCTCACAAATTTACCGGTTTTGGCATCCAAAATGTCCAAAACGGGTCCAAATAGTCTCTCACACACTCTAGCCACTCATGGACGAGTTTAAAAGCATAACAATAGTATATATAACATGTCCATGTGGTCTAAATCAACATATATTCCAATTTCACTATGCTACGGCCAAATATACACTACTTCATGCATTCATCAAAAGGGGCAAAACCCTCATTTCCATTACTTTGGCTATAAACATAGTTCATACATCATCTTTTCATACCTTTACACTTGTTACAACCTTTACATCTCAAAAATAGAAGGTGCATATTCATTTTGGCACCTCTTTACATCACAATACATCAAAATATCCCAAAATAAGCTAATATCTAGCTAAGCATACTCCTAGGCTCCTTGGTGTGCACTTGCTTCTCCTTGTGCTCCACCAAGCATGTTAAGTTGGGAGGGGAAGGGGTGAGATTCAGGGAATCTCAGTAGCTCATGCACTCAATCAAGTAAACAATCAAGGCATATAACAAGTCAAAGCATGTGATTAAGCATTTAGCCATTCTCAAACATCCAACACACATTGTACATGCTATGGAAATCACAACAATGCCAAAAATGGGCTCCAAGGACTTTTGGTCTAGCCTCACCCGAGTTTAGGGACTTTTGGATGGTCTCACCCGACTTTAAGGACTTTTGACTTGGCCTCACTCGGTTGAGACTTTTGGCCTTGTCTCACCCATTCTCAAGGGACTTTCGGCTTCACCTCACCCATCTCAAGGGACTTTCGGTACTACCTCACCTGAGCAAATCTCACATTTCAACACACAAGCATATTGGCATTCAATGCATCAAAGCAATAGCATATGGCATATTCCACACAATAAGCATATACATAACATACAATGACTATTACAACCAAGAATGCAACAAGAAAGAGTGGGAAGAGAGAGCTAACTTTGGAGCTAAAGCCAACACAAGCCTTCCCTTTCAATTTCTCTTCTCCCTTCTTAATTTCACACTCACACTTTGATGGAGGTGCTTCACTTGAGCCTAGGCACACAAAAGCATGCAATTACACTCTTAACATGGAATCATTAGAGCAAACCTTCTAACATACCAGAACCTAGAGTTCTCTCTCTCTCTCTAGAATGCCATCAACTCTTTCTCTCTCTCAAGCTCCCATGGTAGTGGAAACAACATTTTCAAAGAAAATATAAAGATTCAAAGGTGTTTTCCACTTTCCCTCTTCTGACCCATGCCCAAAATCTAACCATTTTCACAAATAAAACTGTAGAAAGAGAGGGCAAAGAGAGGGGATCAGAGTTCTAAGAAGAAATGGGAGAAGTTTCCTTACCTTTACCTTGCTCTTCCTCCTTCTCTTGATCTCTCTCACTCTCCATGCCTCTTTTCTCTCCTTGGGTCGAAGTCTATTGCAGATATGAGAGAAGGAATGAGTTTGGGCGTTTAATGAAGTCTAATTCTCGCTATTTACTCTCTTCCGGACTGACCCTCGCTACGGCAAAAATTAACCTTCGCTATAGCGAGCTCGTGTTATCTGGCTTCGCTGTGGCGAGGTGTAACCTTCACTACGGCGAGGTGTAACCTTCGCTACGGCGAGCTCGTATCAGTTCCCTTCGCTATGGCGAGATTCGACCTTCGCTATGGCGAACTCACGTCAGTTCCAGACCTCACTCTCACTATGGCGCACGCTACAGCGAGCTGTCCCCTGGTTTCTGTATGGACTGCTGCCCGCACTCGCTATAGCTAAAATCTCTTTCGCTATTGCGAACAAGCACTCTCGCTGTAGCGAGACCATCTCTCGCTATTGCGAGAGGACTTGGCAGAAATTCTGGATTCCAAAAATTTTCAGCTTTCACTTTCTTTCTTTTCCCTTTTTTTTTCTTTTTCTCGGTTGTTACATTTCTACCCCTCTTAAAAGAAATTTCGTCCTCAAAATTTAAAGACTTACCTCAAGGGAATAACTCTGGATATTTTTGCCTCATCTCATCCGCCAATTCCCAGGTTGCTTCCTCAGATGTCAGACCTCTCCAGATCACTTTCACCAGAGGAATGTTCTTACTTCTCAGCTGTTTCAGCTTAGCATCCACAATTCTCTCCGGTTTCACTACATAGGAAAGATCTTCCTGTAATTGCACATGCTCATATTCTATGACATGTGAGGAGTCTAGTAAATACTTTTTCAACTGGAAGACATGAAAAACACTGTGGATTTGGGCTAGGTTAGGAGGTAAGGCTATTCAGTAAGCCACGGGTCCAATTTTCTCAAGGATTTCAAATGGACCAATATACCTAGGACTGAGCTTCCTTACCCTCATTGACCGACCTACTCCCGTCATTGGAGATACTCGAATGAACACATGGTCTCTAACCTCAAACTCTAACGGCCTCCTACGCTTATCAGCATAGCTTTTCTATCTACTCTGGGCCGTGAGGAGCCTCTTTCTAATCAATTCTATCTGTCGGGTGGTCTGGTCCACAATCTCAGGTCCTATCATACTCCTCTCACCTAACTCAACCCAACACAGAGGGGATCTGCACTTTCTCCCATACAAAGCCTCATAAGGGGTCATCTGGATACTGGAATGGTAACTGTTATTGTACGTAAACTCTGCTAACAGCAAATACGCATCCCAGTTACCCCTCATCTCTAGCACACATGCCCTCAACATATCTTTCAATGTCTAGATGGTCCTTTCAGTCTGACCATCTGTCTGGGGGTGATATGCAGTACTAAACCGCAATCTGGTCCCTAAGGCATGCTGCAATGACCTCCAAAAGTTTAATGTAAACCTGGGGTCTCTATCCGAAATTATGCTATTGGGTACTCCATGAAGTCGCACGATCTCTCTGATATACAACTGGGCCAATCTATCCAGTGTATGAGTAGCCTTAATAGCTAAAAAGTGTATAGACTTCGTCAGTCTATCCACAACTACCCAAATAGCATCGTGTCCAGAGGATGTACTGGGTAACCCCATAACAAAATCCATGGCTATATTATCCCACTTCCACTCAGGGATATCTAAAGGTTACAACAACCCAGCCGGTTTCTGATGTTCTATCTTTACCCTCTGACACACTAGGCATCTAGCCACATATTCTGTCACATCACTTTTCATCCCTGGCCACCAGAAAACTCTTTTCAAATCCTGGTACATCTTGGTGGCACCTAGGTGGATAGTATACTTACTCTTCTGCGCCTCTTCTAGAATGCTTTCTCTCAACTCATTTTGACTAAGCACACAGATTCTATCTCGATATACTATCATGCCATCCTCAGACACCTTGAAATCTGAGGTCTTACCTTGGGTAATCTCATTCCTGATCCGTTTCAGGAACTCATCCTCTCTTTGGGCCTCTAAGATCTAGGGTCTCAAGATATTCTCAATTCGAGTTTCACTCAGATACAATCTACCCGATACCACCTGACAAGAGAGGTTCAAATCTCTGAACTTCTCTAGGAGCTCCTGCTCCCTAATCATCATATAGGCTACATGGATGGTTTTTCTACTCAGGGCGTCTGCCACCACATTGGCCTTGCCCGGATGATATTTCAACACATAATCATAATCTTTCAAGAATTCCATCTATCTCCTCTGTCTCATATTGAGTTCTTTCTGATCAAACAGGTATTTCAGACTTTTGTGGTCACTATAAATCTCTATGGTCGCACCATACAGATAGTGTCTCTAAATTTTAAGAGCAAACACTACGGCAGCTAACTCCAGGTCATGTGTGGGGTAATTCTCCTCATGAGGTCTCAATTGCCTCGAGGCATATGCCACTACTCGGTCCTGCTGTATCAACACACATCCTAACCCTTTGCCCGAAGCATCACAATAAATCACAAATGGTTCATTAGGGTCAGGGATAATGAGTACAGGGGCAGTGGTCAAACAGAGTTTCAACTCCTGGAAACTCTTCTCACATCTCTCATCCTACACAAATGGTGTATCTTTCCTAGTTAGCCTCGTCAGTGGTAAGGCCATTCGAAAAAAGTCCTGAATAAACCGTCTATAATACCTTGCCAAACCTAGGAAACTCCTAACCTCGGTGATCGTTCTAGGTCTATCCCACTGTAACACAGCTTCAACTTTATGGGGATCAACCGCAACCCCATCTCGTGAGATCACATGACTTAAGAATCGCACCTCGGTCAACCAAAACTCACATTTACTAAGTTTGGCATACAACTTTTTCTCTCTCAAGGTGTCTAGGACTAGTCTCAAATGCCTCTCGTGCTCCTCAAAAGATCGGGAGTACACTAAAATATCATCAATAAAGACCACCACAAACTAATCTAGATACGGTCTGAATACTCTGTTCATATAATCCATGAACACAGCAGTTGCATTCGTCAACCCGAATGGCATCACAAGGAACTCATAGTGTCCATATCTCGTTCTGAAAGCCGTCTTAGAGACGTCTTCAGTTCTCACTCTCAACTGGTGGTAACCAGATCTAAGATCTATCTTAGAAAACACAGATGCCCCAGCCAACTGATCTAACAGATCATCAATTCTAGGGAGACGATATTTATTCTTGATGGTAACTTTATTCAACTCTCTGTAATCAATACACAACCGCAAGCTACCATCTTTCTTTTTCACAAACAACACCGGAGCACCCCAAGGTGAAACACTAGGGCGGATAAACCCTTTCTCTAACAATTCCTCTATCTGCTCTTTCAACTCAGCAAGCTCGGCGGGAGCCATCCTGTAAGGAGCTTTAGACACCCGTCCAGCCCCAGGCACAATGTCTATAGGGAACTCTAATTCTCTCTCAGGGGGTAGGCCACTAAAATCAAACTCTCTAAGGAAAACCTTTGGGAATTCCTTGACAACTGGGATCTCCTCTATCCCTTCTTCTACCTCAGCCTGAATAGAGAAAAAGACTAGAAACCCTTGACATCCACACTCTAAATATCTCTCAGCCTGGGTAGTAGTCATAAAGGATAACTCTGCTCCTACCCTAGGTATGGTCCCACAAGTAGGTAAGGAAATGGTTCGGTGTTCACAATCAAGTATGGCATTATTTGCAGCCAACCAATTCATACCAATAATCAAATCAATTTCATGGAAAGGCATACAAACCAAATCAAGAGTAGTATGACAATTGGACAGTGACATTTAAGCAGGTATGGGAAGTGACCACGTGGCCTCCAGTGGGTGTAATGACAGACAAGTCAAATGGCAAGCCACTAATGACCAGACCCAATTTCCTCACACAATCATCAGATATAAACGAGTGACTAGCACCCGAATCAAACATAGCAACTACAGGAAAGCCATTCACTAACAGCGTACCTCGGATCAAACTAGGAGATGCGCTGGCTTCCTGCTGAGTAAGGGCGAACACTCGGCCCTGGGTCTGTGGTCTAGGAGGAGGCGCTGTCTCCATCTGAGGACAGTGTCTAGCAATGTGCCTTGGCTTCCCACACTTGTAACATGTCACCCGAGACTGCTGGAAGGACGACTAGCCCCGCGGATGTGGCACACCTCGCTGTGGCTTCCTATTCCATGGCCCTTTGCCTCTCCTTTTAGTACTAGGGGTCAAACTAGAACCCTCTTCTGATTTCGGCCTTTTCAAATCTGGAACCCTCTTCTGCCTAGCCGTAGTCGCAGCAGGCATAATAACTTGCAAGTTAGTCTCAATCACCCTACTGACCTCCACAAGAGTATTAAACTTTCTGATCCGCTGTGGAGTGACTCTGTCACTAATCAGGGGCCTCAAACCAGTCTCAAACTGCTCACATCTCCAGGGTTCATCATCATACCTCTGGAGGTAAGAGGAATACCGAGACAACTCAATAAACTTGGCCACATACTGATCCACAGTCATCTCATCCGTCTGTCTCAAGCCCATGAACTCCATCTCTTTCTTCTTCCTCACTGAACTTGGGACATACTTCTTATAAAACTCGACCAAGAAAGTTTGCCAAGTTATCTGTATATTCTTGGTCTCCATCAGAGGTTTCGCGCTATCCCACCATCTATCAGCTTCCTTCTCTAGCATAAAGGTGGCTAGCTGGGCTTTCTGCTCAGTGGTACAATCCATCACTGAGAATATCTTCTTAAGCTGCATCACCCAAGCTTCCGCCTTATCTGCATCCAACTCCCCGTCAAACGAGGGTGGATTGTTCTGCCTGAACTGCTTCAACACTTTTTGGATAGGCGTCTGGGTCTGTGGAGCAGCAGGCTCCTGAGGAGGTACAGGTGGAATGCTGGATGTAGATGGTTGAGGTACAGGGGCATCCCTTCTGGCTTCTTCTTGCCTAGTCAGGGTGTCTTGCAAATGCATGATCATATCATGCTGCTACTGGGCAATATATCTCTACTGTTCCAGCATCTCCTGATGCTGGCCCATCATGGCCTCATACCAGTCAAGTCTATCCATGATGGCCTGCAGAGGATCCCTAGTCTCAATAGGAATCTCTGGCTCAGCTCTCTGAGCCCTGGGCGGTCTGCCTCTGCCTCTACCCCTGCTCCGTCTAGTCTCAACCATGTCTGAAAGAAGTAGCAATCCTCAGTTCACAACACTTATCACAACACATATGCATATAGATGCTACAACTTCCATGACCATTCACACCAAACACCAGCAAATCATAGCATTCAAGAGCCTAACATTGAGCAAAAGTGCCTGAACCATTGCTCTGATACCAAAAATGTGACACCTTAATCTACTACCGCTATCTAGCCTCTCACTGGGCTCGGTTCCATATGATTTCCAAAGAACCAATACCAATCCGTGGCATTTTCATGCTATGAAACGGGGTTTCATATACTCATTATCTGCCCCGTGGGTCCTGTGAACCCATCATTCACATTCTCTGCTCACACTCCACTTATACAACTCATACATAGCATAAAACAAGGCATAAGCCACGGGTATAGAGCCAAAAACCAAAAAATTGCATTTTCTCACTTGTGCCCAAAAGTCATATTTTGGCTCTAACTTTGGAAAATCATAACTAATTGTAGAAAAATGGAAATGTAGCAAACTTTAGCTTTCTAGAAAGCTCTAAGTGTTAACGTTACACTAAAAATCATTCCCAACCACAATCTCAGCGTTTGGGCCATGTTTGACATCGAAAATGGGAAAGCAGTTCGACTATCACTGTTTCTGGCCCAAGTTACTGTCATGAACTTCGGAAATTCATAACTAAATCCAACAAAATCCAATCTGGGCACACTATACCAATTCGGAAATCTACGGATGTCTAATAGAGGAGAAAAATAAGTTCAGATCAGTTCAGTACCCCTTCACCCCGAAAACCGATGGCACAGTGACGGGGGTCAGGAGAGCTCCCTGTTGCTGATACAGAACTTCAGACGGTTCAATCTCTCTCTACAGACCTTCGATTTGGGTGATTCTAGTTGGTACAGGTCACTGTGGTCATCTAGTTTATGTGTATAAAATTTCATGACATTTGACTACCGTTTGGTCTATGTAGGACATAGATTTCATTTCTGTCCTATAGAAACAGTGCATGACCAACTACCATATTTCTCCCAACTTCAACAATTCACCAAATATTCTCTAGACCTCCGAATATTACCCACTTTAGCTTCTCAAGAAGCTTTTTACAAAATCTAGAGGCACACCAAATTTCATGGCAAGAGGAGCTCATCCGGTCATACTTTGACGGAGCTCACAAATTTACCGGTTTTGGCACCCAAAAGGTCCAAAACGGGTCCAAATAGCCTCTCACACACTCTAGCAACTCATGGACGAGTTTAAAAGCATAACAATAGTATATATAACATGTCCATGTGGTCCAAATCAACATACATTCTAATCTCACTATGCTACGGCCAAATATACACTACTTCATGCATTCATCAAAAGGGGCAAAACCCTCATTTCCATTACTTTGGCTATAAACATAGTTCATACATCATCTTTTCATACCTTTACACTTGTTACAACCTTTACATCTCAAAAATAGAAGGTGCATATTCATTTTGGCACCTCTTTACATCACAATACATCAAAATATCCCAAAATAAGCTAATATCTAGCTAAGCATACTCCTAGGCTTCTTGTTGTGCACTTGCTTCTCCTTGTGCTCCACCTAGCATGTTAAGTTGGGAGGGGAAGGGGTGAGATTCAGGGAATCTCAGTAGCTCATGCACTCAATCAAGTAAACAATCAAGGCATATAACAAGTCAAAGCATATGATTAAGCATTTAGCCATTCTCAAACATCCAACACACATTGTACATGCTATGAAAATCACAACAATGCCAAAAATGGGCTCCAAGGACTTTTGGTCTAGCCTCACCCGAGTTTAGGGACTTTTGGATGGTCTCACCCGACTTTAAGGACTTTTGACTTGGCCTCACTCAGTTGAGACTTTTGGCCTTGTCTCACCCATTCTCAAGGGACTTTCGGCTTCACCTCACCCATCTCAAGGGACTTTCGGCACTACCTCACCCGAGCAAATCTCACATTTCAACACACAAGCATATTGGCATTCAATGCATCAAAGCAATAGCATATGGCATATTCCACACAATAAGCATATACATAACATACAATGACTATTACAACCAAGAATGCAACAAGAAAGAGTGGGAAGAGAGAGCTACTTTTGGAGCCAAAGCCAACACAAGCCTTCCCTTTCAATTTCTCTTCTCCCTTCTTAATTTCACACTCACACCTTGATGGAGGTGCTTCACTTGAGCCTAAGTACACAAAAGCATGCAATTACACTCTTAACATGGAATCATCAGAGCAAACCTTCTAACATACCAGAACCTAGAGTTCTCTCTCTCTCTCTAGAATGCCATCAACTCTTTCTCTCTCTCAAGCTCCCATGGTAGTGAAAACAATATTTTCAAAGAAAATACAAAGATTCAAAGGTGTTTTCCACTTTCCCTCTTCTGACCCATGCCCAAAATCTAACCATTTTCACAAATAAAACCGTAGAAAGAGAGGGCAAAGAGAGGGGATCAGAGTTCTAAAAAGAAATGGGAGAAGTTTCCTTACCTTTCCCTTGCTCTTCCTCCTTCTCTTGATCTTTCTCACTTTCCACGCCTCTTTTCTCTCCTTGGGTCGAAGTCTAGGGCAAATATGAGAGAAGAAATGAGTTTGGGCATTTAATGAAGTCTAATTCTCGCTATTTACTCTCTTCCGGACTGACCCTCGTTATGGTAAAAATTAACCTTCGCTATAGCGAGCTCGTGTTATCTGGCTTCGCTATGGCGAGGTGTAACCTTCGCTACGGCGAGCTCGTATTAGTTCCCTTCGCTATGGCGAGATTCGACCTTCGCTATGGCGAACTCGTGTCAGTTCCAGACCTCACTCTCGCTATGGCGCACGCTACGGCGAGCTATCCCCTGGTTTCTGTATGGATTGCTGCCCGCACTCGCTATAGCTAAAATCTCTTTCACTATTGCGAACAAGCACTCTCGCTGTAGCGAGACCATCTCTCGCTATTGCAAGAGGACTTAGCAAAAATTCTGGATTCCGAAAATTTCCAGCTTTCACTTTCTTTCTTTTCCCTTTTTTTTTTCTTTTTCCTGGTTGTTACAGGAACCAAATTGTTATATTTTACAACTTGTCACTTATAGACATATGGATAAACTAAAGTAGTTAATCAGACTTTAGGAGCATTTTTGTATGCTATTGTGCAAAAAAAACTTAAAATCATGGGAAGATTGCATTCCATTTCTTGAATTTGCATATAATAGATGAGCGCATTCTTCTACTAGATTTTCTCCTTTTAAGACTGTATATGGTTTTAATTCATTAACACCTTTGG
Organism: Erythrophleum fordii; assembly: GCA_032878935.1. Taxonomy (NCBI): domain Eukaryota; kingdom Viridiplantae; phylum Streptophyta; class Magnoliopsida; order Fabales; family Fabaceae; genus Erythrophleum; species Erythrophleum fordii. The sequence continues at coordinate 15,619,439 of JAVQMF010000053.1, forward strand.
ATTTATTACCTCTTTCTTTGCATGAGATTTCTAACTTAGATGAGCAAAAGAGGGAAAATCTGGTTAATTCCATCCATGAGCAAGCAAAGAAGCAAATTGAAACTAAAGAATTAGTAGTGTGCATTGCAAGCTAATAAGGGGTGTAAACTTGTTACATTTAAGTTAGGAGATTGGATTTGGGCTCATTTGCAGAAAAAGCAATTTCTAGCCTATCGAGTAACCAAATTGCTTCCACAAGAAGATGGGCCATTACAAGTCTTGGAGAAAATTAATGATAATACCTACAAATGGGATCTTCTAGGTAAGTATAATATGTCTACTACATTCAATATTTTTTATCTTTCTTCTTTTGATGTAGGTGATGATTCGAGGATGAATCTTCTTAAGGAGGGAGGGAATGACATGCAAAAACCAAGTAAGGAGGTTGTCTTGCCAACAGAACTGGTCACGAGATCTAAATCCAAGTTATTGAAGGAGGCATTACAAGCCTTACTGTATCAAGAGCTAAAAGGGGTTATGTGGGCTAAAGATGGCTTGTCAAATGAAGGCGTAAAACTGGTCAATATATGGATGGCATATGAAGACAAGACTTAGGCCCAAGTCTAGTTACTTCTAATTTATTATTTAGCCTATTATGTAAATAAGCATGTCATGTGCAATGTCTATGATTTGATAAATGAAGTGGCATGTTTATAAAAGCTTAGGCTTTATTTAGTTATTTGTCCTTTATTTTATTTGACTAAACTCATTAGGATATTCTACTGAGTTTTAGCCAATTTAAAAAGCAACTTAAAAGGGCTAGAGGGAGACTTTTCTTGAAGGAGAACAAAAAAATGAATTTTAGATTTTTTTTTAGCCTTCTCTATGATTTCTTCAAGGATTGCATAAACTTATCAAAGGTGAATTCTTTGTGGCATTGAATTCTTTTGTCATATTTTAAGTTTAAGAATTTTATATCTCATTGAGTTTAAAATTTTGCATTTGAATTTGATTAAGGGGTTTAGGGTTCTTGATTCACTTGATTGGGGGGCCTCAAATTTGATTTATTTAAGGTTGTCGTGTTAGGTTGTGTTTACTTTTAGTTCTAATTTGTCCCAAAAGAAATGTGACGATTTATAGACTTTGAGGGGAATCCAAAAATTAAAGTATTCATAGATATCTTTTGGTAACAAAATTGTGTATTCACTTTCAAAATTAAAATTTTGGCTATTTAAGTTAATCCTTGCCCTTAAGCTCAAACATCTTAGATCCTTTGCATTAATATAATTGTGCAGTAAAAATAATGACACAAATAAATAAAAATGTATATAAAATCTATTTTTTATCTTTATACTCATTCTTTCCTTTCTCTTTATTACTTTCTTATTACACTATAGATCGTCATTTATTTACAGCAAAAAATAAAACTCCAGATTAAAGTGCTTCAACCTCACCTAATGCTAACCTATTAACATAAGAGGAGGCAAATTAAGGCCTTTTGACCCTACCATGACTACAAAAATAATCAATCATCATATTACTACGCAGTCAAGTTTATTTTCCCTATATGCTACATTGTACTTTTTGAAAAAATAAAATAAAAATACAAATTATGTGGTCTACGTTAGTCTCAATTCATGTGTTAAGGTCTTTTTAATTGATTTTTTTTTCCAATACGAAGAAGAAAAGAAAGGACAGAGAAAGATAATAATAAGTAAACGCCAATACATATCCCTCTTTTATGTTCTTCTCTTGGCTGTCTCTTTTAATACTTTATTTATTCTTAAAAATAGAAAAATAAAAAGCTGACAGGCCTTCTTCCCGATGTTCTAAATCTGACATTTTCTTCCGTTTTTCTCTCTGAATTTTGAAGTTTTCAATTTTCTCTTCATTTTCACAAATTTTAGTGCATTTCCCAACTTTATTTATTTATTTACTACTGCCCATGTTCTTCGAGAGATCTTCGAGAGATGTAGAAAGTTGGAAAATTTGAAATTCAAAGAAAAAAATACTAAAGAAAATGTCAGCTTGCAGAGTAGAGTAAGAAGCCTGTCAGCTTTTTATATATTTTTGAAATTAAAAAAAATTACATCAAAAGACTTATATTATATAAAATTTATAATAAAATATTTAAAAAATTAAAATTATTTTAAAAAATTATTATTATCATAAAATTTTAAAAAAAATTACTACTAAATATAAAAAAATATAATATTTTCTTACACCTAATAATAAACCCTCTACCCTCTAAAACTGATAATAAATTCTCTAAATCTTAATGGTAATGACAATCTTTAATGATAATTTAAAATTTAAAATTCTTTGTTGTAAATTTTATATGATATGGGTTATTAAATATAATTTTTTCATTCAAAAATATTGAATTTTGAAATTTTGAAATTTTGAAATTCAAAGGAAAAAAATGAGAGCCCATACACTTGGGAGAGAGAAAAATAAAAATCGACACGGACTGCTGCTTACTTTTCATATATTTTTATACGCTTTTTTTTTCTACACAAAAAACAAAAAAAAATTAAAAAAATTCCTGACAGACGCATCAAGACTGACCTGGGCCAATTTCGATCCGGTCTCAGTTTACCTTTTTTTTTTTTGAATAAAGTACATAGAGCGAATAAAATTTATTTGCAGTAGTACGGTCTTTTTTGTTTTTGGGGGTCGTCATATTAGGTCGAAAAGCCAGCAAACTGACCTATTTTGTTATTTAAGTTGGCCGCATTGAACAAATGATTTATACAAATTTATACAAATGAATGTAAACAAAACAAAAAATAAGAAATCCGAAGCAAGTTAGAAGGGAACCACGGCTGTAGTGCGAAGGTGATGCACTTGACCTCTGAGAATTGGTTCGGGTCTTTCTAATTGATTTTGGGGCAGAGTGATTGCCGAACCCAGCGGCTACAGCTGGAGGCACTGTATTTGAGTATGGCTTTGCTGGGATTTGATTCTCAACGTCATAACCTGTTAATGGGATCAAAATATGAAGATTAATCCCAGCATACAACCAAAGAAATGGAGGAAAAGTCACTATGAGAAGAAAAATAACACTTGCAATCAAATTTCTTCCAGCCCAATATGAGCTTTTCCCGGTCAAATACTACTCGGTAGCCCGTCATGAAGTTTTCTGCAATAAACATCAACAGCAGTTTGAGGGGTAAATAATTATTATCTCTTGGGGAAAAAGTGATGAGAATCAGCATATATTTTACATTGTTAGGAGGAAAATAAATTAGCAATAATTTACTGATATAAATTGATCAATACTCATTTAGTGGGATACAGGACATAGACAAGCCCTATAACACATTTAGTCAATTTGATCTCCAGTAAGCAGTTTTCAACTCTTAAGCTTGCCCCAGTTGTACTTAATTTACTTCAAGTTCATGGTATAATGAGTCTGTATGATCTAAGAAAGTATTAAAAAAAAAACTTACGTCCGATTATATTTAGTTCAGTACTCTTGACAACTGCTAGGCAATATACAAGTTCAGTCTGCAAAAATAATTAGAGAGGAAAGGAACAACTTTAGTTTTATCCTAAGCTTACAAACATGCTCATAGTAAAGAGGTGTACAGATTAAACTATCACCTGAGTAGAGATGATAATAATTGGATCATAAACGGCAAAATGGCTTCCTCCTCTCATAGTTAAACCCATGCTAGGTATCAAGCTAGTATTTGCATCAGGGCTGCCCACAAGGAAGAATATTTAGCTTTGAAAGGCAATATATATATACTTATATATATATAAAATGAAATGATTCTCTGACCTCATATCATAACAAAATTCGAAAGGAATTCTTGAATCAGGAGGACGCTGCCTATCTCGTACTTGGGAATGAAACTGCAAAAGTAATAATTTTAGTAGGGTCCAGTATCAAATAATATTTAGTCATATTTAAGCAGATGTTATCCCTTTTCGGTGCTTACACTCTCAGAAAGCCTTGTATAGGTTGGATCAACCAAGTATGTAAAAGAGGTCCCAGAATCAAAAAGAGCAGTAAATTCCACATCAATTAGAGTTGTTCCTACACGGACTTGAGTGACTGTGATGTTATAGGTAGGGCTGTGAGATACGTACAAGCATAAGACTTAATATTTTCACAATCATCCGTTATAAGCAGAAATATTACCAAATTCCAGAAGAAGTCAGAGGCAACAAGTAACAAGGGAATTACCACTTACTGCGATGGGTTCAAATTAAAAGGGGTCTCTTCTTGATCAGGGCTACCCTTGTCCCCAAAACTTATCCTTCCAATGCCATCACGTCCAAAACACATGGAGAATGAATCTGCTGTAAAGCCTTCTCTGGATAACATGCTAGGAACTGATATTTTCTCCATACCGAGCCCAAACAAACCATTGGGAGCTGCAACATCTAAGAATGATCCACTTTGAACTTGTCCACAGCTGCACATGTATTGCATTTTATCTCTAGATGTGTGAGTGAAAAGAAAAGAAAAAGAAAAAGAAAAAAAAAGAGCCAAAAAGCTAAAAGCACTAGAGTGTCGTGTGAGCATAGTAATGATGAAACAAAGTATCAGTTTGGTAAATATCACAATGAAACTAACCCAAATATGACATATGCTTCAACAAGCTCATTATGATTATCTTCTTTCGTTAAGTGCAGAACATCCTCCACAAGTATTCCAGATGTAGAAGTTTCAGCAGACACATATGAGACCATATAGGGGCAGTTGCTGAAAGTCCCAAGGCATTGGTTGCGGTGTATACACAGACTGTTGTTACAAGTGACCTTTTTGCTCGTCGAAGATCCATTAGGATTGTACATACTAGGGACAAAATCCTGCCATAACAATATTTCTTTTTCAGAAACAAAGCAGAGGCAGCAAAATGCACTTTCCATTTTTATTCATATATTTCTCATAGGCATGGAAAACTCATTCTAAAATGTTTCTCAGGTTGAAACAAAATGAGAAGACTTGAATTACAGAAAAACAGTGCTCATTCTAGTTATCAAATATATAGGAAACTTTCCATGATTCAGGCATTCAGCACCGGAATTGCTTATCCTTTGATTGATGTTGTAGCGATTAATAAATATCCAGCAAACAAGACAAACAATAGGCAAGGTACACGGAAGAAAGAATAATTTGACAACACAGACAGAAATTGTTCATAATATTAACTTCGTGATCAGATCACTTCTCTTCACTATTGAAAGTCAAGTAAGAACAAATAATCCTACGTTTTCCAGACTATTTTTCTAGTTTTACATCTCACACGTTATGAGGTGTAATGAGTCATATAGAGTTGACAAAAGATCTAACATAACACCAACAGCTAAAAAGGAAAAAGAAAAGAACGAGGAATAGATAAACGCTTTGCAAGTAATCAGAACTTCTAGTAGTCTATAGCAACCAAATCTCAATAAGCAGAAGGGAGCATACTGAAGCAAAAGCTGTGCTATCAGTTGCCGCACATCTGGTACAGTCACACGGCACCCAGAACAGGTCGCTTCCTGTATCAAGCGCCACCATAAACTTCACTCCTGGTGTCCCCAGTTGAACTTTTGTATAATGCAAACTGTATGAATCTCCAGAAAAGCAAAAGAATGGAGAAAGTTAAAGAAAATGAGGGAGCAAGTTCCAAGAACAAAGAGTAATTCAAGATGTGGGTAATACAAGGTCGTTCGAGCTCATAAAATTAGATTAATAATTATTCAAAAAATATATACAAATTGCAATTTCCAAAAAAAAAAAAGAAATATACAATCCCAGTGAGCTGATCCGAAACGTAGAATTGCCATCAGAGAATGCCAGGGGTGTATCATCTATATCAGAAAGTTTGCGGCCACGGAAGAAGCGATCGCGATCGGCCAATTCCGCATAGTACTCGAAACTCCCCTTTTCAGGCCAGCGATCCACCGGAGAGAGCTTTACGGCGCTGGTCTCCGACCACTTCTTGACCGACTCGGAGAAACGGTGGTGCATCGTGAAGGTGAAGATGCGAGCATGGCAGCAGGTGTAGAAGCCCCAGATCAAGAGCAAGACGAGGAAAGTTCTACTCAAAATAAGCATTCTTGGATCAATGTGAGAGCCAAAATCATAAAAGGACTGAAATCGGAACCATAGATCTTGGAAGTTAAAGCAAAATGAGTTCAAATAGAGACAACTAGGGTTTGGAGTTTTGGTTTTCACACGGAAAGAGAAGATCTTGTGCTCTGCGGAGTGGAGAGGGTGTAAGATTTTGAACTAAAGTGCCCCCACAACGATCTGCGGAGTAGGTGAAGGTAGTGCAGGCAGCTTCGACGTGGACACGTGGGTGGGCCCCACAACGCTCGTCCTTGACAGTTGACAACGGTTGGCGACTGGGCGGGGTTCAAGTTTACGTTACCGTTATGCTTTTTCGGTTCCCTTAATTTAATAAACAAAAATATTTCTATCCAATTATTTATATTTTTATTATTAAATCTTTTTTAGTATAAATTTTATAAATAAATTATATATTTATTACTTTTAATTAAAAAATTATATATTTGTTATGCATTTAAATCTAAGTATTTATAAAACCTTTTTTCAAAAGATGGTAGTAGGGATTAAACCTTGATATAAGACAAACAGGTCAATTTTATTATTATAATTTAAGCTGTCTTAAATTTAATATTATTTTATTTGATTGTTAACAAAAATATTTAAAAAATTATAATATCTATTACAAAAATTTAAATATTATCCAAAAAATTTATTATTAAACATATAAAAAATTCATACTTCCAACTAGTAACAGATATATGAAATATAAAAATTTTAATAATTTTCATATACTTTATATCTCAATTTCTTTTAACAATTTTTAATCACTTAAATTTTCAAAAGTATCACTTACTACATACCATATTAAGTCTTTAATGTAATGCCTAACTATCTTTAGGCTTCTCATTATTCTTCCAAGGTATTCTAGTACATAGCTTCATTTATTGTAACAAGAAAACAATATATTTAATTTAATATTTTTACATTATGTAGGACTCGAAATTTTTGTTTCATGCCACATGGACCATATGAACCCATCCATATCCTCCTCTACTTATAATGCAACATCAAACATCTCATCAATTTTGGGTAAGAAGCCACGCACCAGAAAAAAAGGGAGTTTTGCCTCGGGTTTAAATTCTATATTTCTATAATCAACTTTGAAAAATTATAATTAATTCTGAAAAAATCAAAATCAAGGAAATGATAACTTTTAGGAAAGCCCTGAATGTCAACTATAAGTTAAAAATTATTCTAAGCCATGAAATTGTCAATTGGACCTTGATTAACAACAAGACAGTACTAAAGGTTCGGCTACCAAGGTTTGCTATCACAAATTATTTATATAAATTTTAAAAATTTATAACTAATTCTAAAAAAATCAAAACCTAGAAAACCATACCATTCTGGAAAACTATAGATGTTAACTAGAGGATAAAAATAACTTCAAACCAAAATAGAAGCGTTTAGCCCATGAAAATAGATAGAACGTAATAGAGGCCTGCCTAAGTCTCTAATACTGATCTAGAATTTCAAAAATTCATTTCTCTCTCAATATAAATCCAAATGAGGTGCTCTAAAATGTTACAGAAAACTTATCATATCTAATTTATTTTTATAAAATTTCACAGCCATTGGATTTCATTTGAGCCACAAGGACACCTAAAACCAAAACTGACCATATGAACAGTGCATTTGCCAATTTTGCACATTTTGTCCAACTTTGAAAAAACATAATAAATTCTCTAGAACTCCAAATTAGGTGCTCTTTAACTCTGTGGAAAGCTCTAGATAAGAACTATATACATGCCAAATTTCATGCAAAAACTAGCTCATTTGGTCAGACTTTGATATAGCTCAAGATTATGGCAATTTTGATGCCATAATTGGGTCAATTTGGTTCCAAATGACTTTGTAAACATTTTACAACACTTTAAGCACATTTTAAAGCATAAACATAGCATATATAAGCTTCCCAAATGGTCTAAACTACCATACATCTTAAACTCACTCTTTCATATACAAGAATATACATTCAAGAATGGGCTTCCAAGTGGCCAAAACACAATTTCTCACTTATTTGCTTCCAACTTTAGTTCATACACCATATTTACATGCATTTAAATTTTTCCAAGAGCTTACATCTCAAAAATAATATATACATACAAATTTTGACATTTAAATACATTAAAAACTACATTAGTGCCAAAGAATAGCCACTCATGCTCCTTGGCTCCCATTTTTAGCTTCTTGAGCTTCACCTAGACATGGTGAGATGGAAGAGGGAAGGAGATAAGATTCAAAGAATCTCAATAGCTCAAACACCCATTCAAGTAAGCAACTAAGGCATATAAACATGTCAAAAAACACAAGCATGCATCTAACATAAACAAGAATCATTCAATCCATAATTTTCATGCCATAGCAACATGTCAAAGCTAAGAACAAACTCTAGGGACTTTTGATTTAGCCTCACCCCATTTTTCGGACTTTTGGATTAGCTTCACCCTTAGTCTAGAGACTTTTGACTTAGCCTCACTCATTCTTAAGACTTTTGGCCTTATTTCACCCATTCCTAGGGACTTTTGGCTTCACCTTTCCCATTTTAAAAGACTTTTGGCACCACCTCACCTTTAGAGAATAATTGACATTACAAAAGAAATTTAAGAAAATATAATGGTACCATAGTAACAAAACAACATCAAGTGGCATGTCTCATGATGCAAATATACACACAAGCATTCTATGACATTCATATAACCAATAATGCATATAAGAAGGAGTGGAGAGCTACCTTTGTGCAAAAAACAAGTCTTTTTCCTTGACTAATCTCCCCCCTCAAGGTCACACACTTGCAAATAGATGGAGTTTGATTTCTTTGGCTTAGCAACAAATAAGATTCAATTACATTCTTGAAAGAAGTTCTAGCATCACTCACACATTAAATAAGCACACTTGGTTCCATGGTTGCATAATGGTTCCATAAAATACCTAATAAAGCAACTACCACAATTCAAGATCTTAGCTCCACTTTCTTCTTATATCTAAGTCTCTTAACTTTATTTAGACTCTTTATAGCCATCACAATTTCCTTTCTAAGAGTCTAGGTATAAGTTTCTTCCTTAAGTCATAATATGGAACCTATGCCTCCAACTCTTAATTTGTAGCTTCTAAATTTTTTCCATGACTTCCTCTTATCTTCTTCCATCACATATAGCCCCAAACCAAGTTTAGAAGAAACTAAAACACTCCCTAGCCCTTCCATCTATGCTTGGCTGAGACATAGCCAGGATTTAGAGCCCATGGAATTTGTAATTTTTTCTTGATGGAAGAGGCACTTAGGATCCTATGCCAAGGTCTTGATGGAAGAGGCACTCGGGATCTTACGGATATTACATTTAATACTATTAATCCTACGCCAAGGTCCATGGTGCCAGGAAAAAAACATAAGAAAAATAAAAATGAGAGATATTGCTAAATTAATCAATGTAATACAAAAAATCAGAGACATGAGTTTTTCAAAATGAAAAATTAAAAGCCTACAATAGGTAAGCGAAGAAGGGAGGAGAAACAATAGACACAAAATCCAATGATTGAGTAAATTATATAGATTTTTTTAAAAATTGTATTAAAATTATACACATTTCTATTTTATTTTTAAAATAAACACAAATCTCTCTTAAAATAAAAACTACTTTACACTTTAATTTACTTTTAAATTTTTTAGTCAAAATGCCCTCCATTTAAATTTTTTTTAATTTTAAATGGAGGATATTTTGATAAACAATTTAAAATTGTGGTAAAAAATTTTAAGATTGAATAAAAATGTAAGGTGATTTTTATTTTAAGAAATGTTTATGTATGTTTTAAAAATAAAATAATATTTGTATAATTTTATCAAAACTTAGTAATGTATGTGTAATTTATCTAAAATAAAATATACTTTATATTGCTTTGTTATCCTAAGAGAAAAAAGAAATTTAAAAGAAAAAATTGAATAAATACTATTCTATACAAAATAAATTCAAAGTCTATGCAGCTCACAGTATATACATATTAGGACTCAAATTACATGCTTTATACTGATTATTCTCTACAAAAAATAATTTATCCCTCAACTGGTATATCCTGTGCAAGTATTCATTCTTCATTACAAGTGTTTTGAGAATCACATTGGAGAAGGAGAGGCAGAGGCAAAGGCAAATTTATCAGAGAGTTTGGTGCGTGAAAATGGGGAAACAAGATCCATTTGATGAAGAAACTCCACATCATGAATCAATGGGTTCTCTGTTCTGCGCGGTGGAGAGCCTGAGTAACAAGAAGGTAAGCACCCGCTGCATACCAATTCCTTTCCATATGAATTCTGCACAAACATTCATTTATAGCCATAAATAATCTATTTTGATATATTCAGTTCTTTTAGGCTAATTATTATTTGATGATTAATCTGAAGCCAGAACCTTTTCAGTGATCATGTTAAGAACTCCACTTTCTTCATTGGCATTTGGCTGACTGGTAAAGTAAGAAAACCAAATCAGAAGCATAATCACAGAATGAAAGAAAGAACTTAGTTTTATGGGATCCGAGTAAGTAGCTAAAATAATCATTATTATAACATGAAATTGTTGGGAAAACCGGGTGATTTTCATGTAGAAATTAGAACTCAAAGTAGTGAATCAACACCAAATAATATCTAGTTATTCTAAATATGAGCAAAGTAACCTCACAAAAGCACTAAATTTAACGTCGAACACTCTCTAATGCTAGGGCAAATAATTACTAATGATGGATAATTATAATATCTTCGCCACGTTCACTCACAAGAGGTACAACAATTATAGTGGTATATTGTAAGAATTCTCCTATTCAATTACAATTTCTCTGTGATTGCAGTACCAAAGAGCATTAGACATGAATGATATCCAAAAATGTGTGTGTACTTTTCACACCCCACACTCTTGAGTTTTATATACTCTCTTTTTCTCACAATCAAAGGCACTCTCTTTTGCCTCTTTCTGCCTTGTTTGGCTTGGCTGTATCGAACAGACGAAGAAATGCTTCCATATATAGAGGTTCTTCATAGCGTGAATGCCATCTTGAGACTAGGCTTTACGATTGCATGAATTAGAAGAGATTGCAACCATTTCAAAATGCTTTTGCATAGCAGCTATGCACTCTTTGCATGCAATGAATTAATTCTTATTACTGTTTTTTTCGTTTTTCAACAATTTAAGGGATGGATCCCACAGAAAGCTCTTTGGGCTAATAAGATCATCCTATTTTGTGTTGAAATTTAACTAAAATTAAAAGAATTGTAAATGTAAGAACTAAATTTTAGACCATTTCATCGTCAAAACTTTAATATATACCATTTAAAAATTATTTTTAACTTGAGAATTTAAGGAATTTAATAAAAACTGATGAATAGTTATTAATATAACTTCTAAAGAGAAAATGTGTCAAACAACCAAACCTGTGTTTGCTACACCCAAGTGGCTTGAGGAATTCAGGTATGGCAGGAGGGAGCCTTCTGGGTTTAGGGCAAAGGGGTTGATCATATTCATATCCTCCTGAGCCAAGCTTCTCTCTCTCTGTAGTTGAACCAGCAAGATTGCTTTTGACTGCTTGATGATGCATATCTCTCATATCAACGTTTCTTACAAAAGTAAAAGGAGCAAATGACTTGTGACTCGCAATTCAATTTATTTATACTTTCATTGAGATGGTCTGAGTGAAAACTAGCTCTCAGTTACATATTGAAAGAATAGCCACACATTTGAGATTTCGAGTTCCCATATGTAACACATGAGTGATCAGTGGAGCCACATTCATGGATTGAAATAGAGACCATGTTCAAGTGGGAAGAGAGTATTTTCTTGGCTGAGAGTAGATATAGCTTTGCTCTTTGACTAAATGGCATCGATTTCCTTATTCTTCTCCATTTCTCATATTTTCCTACAATTTATTTGGTCCAAGTGAATTCCAACATTCCATGCTTGAACCTTTCATTTTATCATATAAACTTCTTTTTTCTATTAAAAAAAATTCACACAATTTGCTACCAGTTAAATAAGTAAACATGGGTTTAATTAATTCTCGTTATCCATTTCACTCATGCTGAATGTTAACGTTGTTTGGATAACCCTTCCAAGCCATGTTGCTGCATAAATATATAATATATAATGCAGTTTATTGTTGTAGACAATGTTTTTAAAACTGAATTAGTAAAGGTAATAATAGTTCATAGTTTATTAATCTAATCATAATTGAATTAATAATAATTAAATATATTTTTTTTAAGATTTTATATATTAACATTTTAATATAACAAATAAATACTAATAAATTTTAAATATTTGATTACTAATTTAAAATTTCTTAAAATGTTTGAGCGGTGATTTTTTAATTAAAAAATAAAAAATACCAATAATTAAAAGTTAAGAGTATTTAATATTGAATTTTAAAAAAAAATTTAAAAAATACTAAAATTTCACTTATCATTAAAAAACAAAAAAAAACAAAAAGCAAATGGTAATTTTGGCAAAATATCTTAATATTTAAAAAAAATACTATTAGGAGATAAGATATAACAGAAAGTAAACAACAAGAATAACTAAATGCACATATTTTGTTTCTCTTATATTCTCTCTCTCTCTCTTTTTTATTCCTCTCTATTTCAACCTCCCCTTTCTTCTAGTATTTTTTATTTTTAGTTTTTTATATTTATTCAAGATGAACTATTCTATTTTATAAGAAAAAATCTTTTAAAAAAATTCATTGACTGATTCAACTAGTTCTTAACTAATTTTTTAACTGATCAGTCTTCTAAGCTAACCGAATTGGATCGAGGATTAGTTCTTGGTCCAATCAGGCAAACTGGCTAATTTCATCCAATTATAAAAAGCATGGTTGTAGAACTCATGCACTCCTTTTATATAATTATCCCTACTAAATTGTATAAAAATATATTTAATACCATATTTTAACCCAAAACTTTAAAGCATTAGATCTACAAGTCATTTACATTTATATATCCTTTCTTTAGTCCAATTCTTTTCACTATGAGACTTTTTACTCACTCTTGTGACTCAACATTTATGACTACAATTTTAGTGAACCAAACCACAATTCATGTCTAAGGAATAACCTATTATATAAGAATTTATTGTTTGTTAACCCTTGCCTTTTGCTTCATTTTTTACAAACTCAATCTACATCTACATAACAAAAGTTTAGTTTTGATTTTTTTTACTTTCATAGAAGTAAAAGTACTTTTATATTTTATTTGACTAAAAAAAGAAGAAATCTATAAAAATAAAAATAAAAATAAAACAAGCTCATTGGCATTTTTTAGAATTAAATTTCAATTTTTTTTACATGAGGTCATAAACTAGCTTGATCAATTGTATATGCATATCAACACTTCAGTTCAATAGTGTATCACACACTCCGGTTCCATGTAGAAGAGATGAAAAATTTTAAACATTTTTCCACTTGTAATTTTTGCAACTTTAGACAAAGTTCATGATGTAAACAAGTCTAGAAGATGCTAGAATATCTACATAATATTCATAAATCACATAACCAAGTGCAAACTACGTTACAATAATTCCAATGATAGTTCACAACTTTTGCCCTCCCATCACATAGTATGTCAAAACAAGCTTTTAATGCCCATTATTTTCTACATCTACTAAAACTTTTACCAACAATTAATCATTAATCAACATATCTAAAAAAACTTTAACGGCCATTGTAGCGATAGCTCATAGAGGCCCATTTAGTTGTCGCTTACAAAAAAAGGCCTTCAACAATAGTTCTTTAGCAATATGTTATGGCCACTAAGAAAGAGTTCATATTCATATAATATCAACATTTAATGGCCCTTTTCATTGCCATTAAAAACAAGGGATTTAGTGATAATTATGTTTTAGCAATGTTATAATTGACTATTATCAATATTTAACAGCCTTTTTTATTGCTAACAAAGAAAAGATTTATAGCGACAATTATATACTAACAAGTGCTATGGTAACTAAAAGTAATTTTATAATTGGCTATTAGTACTTGCCCCTAAAAGTAATTTAATAATTACATTTAAATAATTATAATAAATCGTGTTATAACTCATTCTTTTTATATGTAAATATTTCATTAAATCAAAAGTGTAACATCTTGAAATTAATTATGGAAAATAAGGATTTTTAAATAAATGGATTTATTTTGAACATTTTGAGACAATAATTATTTTTTACCATTGTTAGGTGAAGACATATTAATTATAGTTATGGATTTAATTAGTAAAATTAATTAAGAGAATATGGACATTTAATTTGGACTTTATAATCAATTCATTTAGGTCATAGACTAAGTAGGAAAGCCCACTTCTAGTTGTAAGAAGATCCAATCTTATTTCTTAGGGGCCCAACTCACATTTACATCAACTTAACCCATTAAACCCAAGGCCCAATAAACACATATCAGAACCCAAAAGGATTTTGGGCTTTTGGGTCTACCCAAAACTATCTAAAACCTTAACCTAATCAGCCCCCACTTCTTTATTCTACAAACAAACTCAATCTTCAGCCAAAGAGAATTCCATTTTTGCATAGGAAGAGAGGAGGCTAGGGTTTTCTGAACATTCCCACCATTTCCCACTTTTAGAGGAAGATTTAGTCAAGGTAATCTATAAAAAACTTGTTCCTCTCATTCTTCTCTATAATTTGGTCCAAATAGTTTCTGGTTTAGTAAATTTTTTTCCATCATCCAAACCTAAAACCTACTCTTTTGGTGATTTTCTTGTGGATTTTCGAAGCTTAGGGCTAATTGGATTATTAAGTAAGTACCATTTCCTCATTTTAATGCATTCTTTGCTAAGTAATGGCACTAATAGCTTACTTATATAATGGGCTTTAATTGTGTGTGAAAATACTCAGAAATTGGAGAGGAATCTTGAAGTTTCTGGTGTAGGAAGGCTCCCATCATAATTTGAGCTTCATTGGAGTCTAGGTAAGTTCCTTTTAACTGTTCAAGATGCTAGGAATGCTAGGTATCTAATTTATGTTGAAATTAGTATCTGAAATATACTTTGATTTAACTTTGGATCCTCTAGAATGTGGGCATTTATCTTTGACTTCATAATTTAGTGCCATTAAGTAAGGTAATCGAGGTTTGAATTTTAATTCCTTGCATATATACTTTATTAATCTGATATCTGCTGTATAAATATGTTTTGTTTTGTTAAATGACTAGTTGGCTACTTCATTGCTATTATTGTGAATCGTGAGCGTGCCTTTGGTGAAGCTGTGGTGCGGCTGCTACCTGTGCATTGTGCTTCGATTGGGTACCGAGTTCTGATCAGACTCATGAATGTATTGAGCTCAAAGTGTGCTCAATAGAAAGTTGGTGCCATAGATGGGCCTTTCCCTGTGTTATTAGCTATTAACATGCTATATTTGATTTCTAGTATGGGATAGTAGTCGCTAGTAGCTCAACTAGTTCATTTGCTAAGATGATGGATGATTATGATGTTTATTCAATCAAAATGCATTTATGTTGATTGAATTGTACAAATATTTGGAATTATCCCTTGGTTACTGAGAATTATATCTTATCCTATTTTGTGGCCTAACAAATTTGAGGTGAAAGTTTCTCAAATAAGGGAAAGAGGAAACAAGTAGATGAGCGCCCCTAACTTGAAGGCCATGTGTGGACTCTCTACACTGAAGCCATTTGGTTTAGAACAGAAGCTATCATTTTTGTAATTCCTTTTGTATAGCATTATGATGCATTCATATTGCCAAGTATAAGCTTTTTGATGTTCTGTAATTAAGATTAAATATAATAGGAAGCTAGACCTTGTAATAATTGGAACTTGATGTATGTACTTAATTATTATCTAATATGAATCATTGCCAATGAAGAACAATCGCTTAATCACTTGAGATTGTGATCATACAATGCAATGAATGGTTATCCTAATTAGTGTTGTATGGTAGCTCAACTGGAATATATATATACATACATATATATGATGTTCTAGTCGCTTTAGTTACCAATTGCTGTCATAATATGTTCATATACTAATATGTATGGTAGTACTTAATTATTATGAATTTCCCTTAAGCTTATGAACAATGTACAGTATTAATTGGGGTATTTGGGAGCTAGAAGGTCTAGAAAATCATGTATGATAGCTAAGGAGGCTCTAGAATTCACCTAAAATTAGAGGAATATGGCTAGGAAGTGTGAAAATGTGAAAATAAGATCAAGGGGGGATGAAGTCATGGCCAAAATTGTTTAAGTCACAGCCAAGAGTCATCTAGAGATGAGAAGCACCATGACGCAAAAAGGTTGAGTTGCGACACAACACGAGAATTTTAACTCTAAAGGATACCTGAGAACAATTCGCTGTGGTGCGAGAGGAGTTCATCATGGTGAGCATCGGCTGATAGGATTGGGAGAGCTTCAGAAGAGATTCTCACTGCAGCAAGAATCAGGTTTTGGGTAAATAGCAACTTCTTGAGAGTAACTTTGCTACAGCGCAAAAGGTCTTGGCCACAGCAAGGATCATATAATTTTATTTTTTTAAGCTCCAAAAATAAGTCAAGTCATGGCGCAGGCATACCAAGTCTAGGCACAAGTCTAATAATCTAATTTTTAAGTTCCAGTAGCCAACTTAGCTATGACAAAGATGTCCAAGTTGTGGCCTAAAATAACAAACTCTTATTTTTAGCCTCTAGAACTTAGTTTTCATGATGTTAATGGCATGTAATAACTTGGGAGCAACTATGAGAAGGTTGGTGAGTATAAAATCAATGGTAACATGAATTGAAGAACTTAATTGATAACTTAAATCTCCTATAAGGTTAAGTTATTTTGTTCTCTGCTCAATAAAGTCCAAGGAAAATAAGGTTCAAATTTCCTCTGTATTTCCACTCCTAAGAAATTATTAATATTTCACTCAAAGTATAAGAGGTTAAGAGTTAATTATGATCAATTGGTGTTTAAAAGTTAAGGTTGTTACACAAAAATAATAATTATTAGTCATTAATTTCATAGATATCAATAACAAAATATAAAAAATTACACAACATAAGTCTACTAACTAACTAGTGTGATCAAATAAAGTTACAATACAAGACAATAGATATGATCATTTCTTCAACTCTTGAGCTTTTAAAGCTCTTCTGCAATAAAGTGAAAATCATAGTATTATCACCTAAAATGATAAAATGAAAACAAATTTATTTAAATAAATGTTATCAACCAAATAAATATGAAATATATCTAAAATTAGTCAACAAAATATATTTCAAATAACATACAAAAGCAAGGAGAAACTAAGAATTAGTATTTCTCAAGAACTTAACATTAACATAGTTAAATGTAAATACAATACCATGGTTGACTAAAGGCAATATGTTTATTAGTAAAAGGGAATTGAAGTGGCATCTATGGTATTTGTGTTAATCTTTCATGGCCATTATTGGCATAAGGGACCTAGTAAATATTAAAGAGTAAGATAGCATAATTATCTCATGAGAGCAAATAATGTTATGAAGACAAAATCTCTAAAAGCATTACCTTTCTAGATAAGCTTCTCTTGAGGTTTTAAGGCATAAATAATTCTACTATAAGAAATTTATACAAACTTGTCTCATGAAAGTTAATTTAGCAAGTAGCTTATCCTAAGTTTCTCTAATCACATGCATTTCTTCAGCAAGCTTTCCCTTTATATCCTTCATCTATTGTTCTAACTTTGGATTGCCTCATTTGACACACCATTCATAACAATATCTCCCTAAGAAGATCTATTACCCTGCAACAGAGAAGGTGTAAACCTTGATCAATAAATATGTTAAACCTAAAAAGTTTAATTAGTAATACTAAAATATACCCCTACAGAAGCTTATTCCATTATATGGTCAAAGCAAAAGTGAGGAAATTTAAACCTCTTTTTATTTTTTAACTTGCTAAATTGGATTCAACACTAGTCATTCTTAATATATGCCTCATCCA
Source organism: Erythrophleum fordii (assembly GCA_032878935.1). NCBI lineage: Eukaryota > Viridiplantae > Streptophyta > Magnoliopsida > Fabales > Fabaceae > Erythrophleum > Erythrophleum fordii. The sequence continues at coordinate 15,637,452 of JAVQMF010000053.1, forward strand.
GGTAAACAATTTATTAGCTAAATAGGGAATTAGTTAACCATGTCTAACTTCTAGTTAACTGCCACTACTTATAGTTAACCTTTTGTTGTTAATTGGAATAGAATTAACTATGTCTTGGTGGGAAGTAACTACAACATACTCATTTAATTGGCTAAACTTATTTAGGATTGGCTTCATCTAATTAGAGTTGACTCCAAGTTAGTTCCATGTATCCTTTATATCTTTTGGAATTAACTCTAAGATGGAAAAGTACCCCTGGGGGTTTCTAACTATGGAAAACACTGGTACTTACTCAATTTAAACTTTAACCTATTAACTCAACTACAAGGCACCCTAAGAGGATAAAAAAAATTACTTAGGAACATCATATATCAAACTCTTCTAAGCTACTCCCAATAAACTAGCCAAGAAGAATGAGGTCTCAATGCTCCAAGATGGAAGTTGTGACTTAGAGAAGCAAAGTCATGACTTCACATGCTACTAGTTTGGCACTCAACCTTTAAACACGGTGGAAGTCGCAACTTAAGGAAGTGAAGTCACAACTTCATGCACTGCTATCCATACTAAAACTAAAAAAGAAAATAGTAAGTTATGATAGCAAAAAATGTATTTAGAGCCTCAAGTGACATGCCTAATGTAATATCATATTAAGATGGCACAAATTCTACATCACATTGTGCTTCTAACCTTGTTTTTCATATATTCCACACTTTTAGTAGCAAAAAATACCGTCATTAAATGTCAAATTATTTCATTTTTGCTTAAATGAACCATTTCAATTTATCAAATTCAACTTTCATCCTTAATACATGTGTTTATATAGAAACATCACCAAAAAGAAGCATGTAATTTGGATTTAAGTAATATCTTGTTTTTCGAAAAATGACAAAAATGAGTCAGTTTCAAAAGGAAGTCCCCTGGATAGAAAGGTTTGATGCCAACTAAAATTAGGATAAAATTTTAAATAATAGAAAATGAGGGTTGGAGGCTTAAGATGCTCGAAAACCAAAGCTAGGAAGCTTAAAAAAATTACCAAAGAAAGTAGGGGTATTTTTGTAATTTTTGAAAAATTTTGAAAACTCATATGAGGGCTTTTTAAATGAGAAATTTAAGCTTTTTGATGTTCTCAGAAGCTTTAAAAACTATGAGAACCCCTAGAACAGTTGAAACTCTTCCAGTGAGCGATTTCGGTCATCGATTAATCGAAATTTTGACTGAATGGTTTGGAATTGTTTCAAAATCTTTTTGAGTGATTCCAAAGCCAATTATTATGATTGAGAACCTAAGGAATATGATGAAAAGGATGGATTTCAAAAAGGAGGTGCTTTGAGCGAAAATGACAAGAGTGAAAAAAAGGGACTAAAATGCTAAGTTGAAAAATTTGTTAAACTTGCTTTTTGGGCCTTAAAGGGCTGTTTTAGCTTCTCCCTATTCTTGACCAGATTGGCTTCATTTCTAAATCAGAAGAGAGACCAGCTTGAAAGGCATCCAAGAGGAAGAGGAAAGGAAGGGAGAAAATTCAAGAAAAAGGTAAGAAAACTTTAGAATTTCTTGTACGTTCCTTCCTTAAAGTTGTTCCTCTCCTTCTGCAACACCATGAATTTCTAGCCTTGTCTCATGTTACTTCTAAGTCTCATGCCATGAATTACATAAGAAAGTGAGAAAATGGCATTAAAATATTACATTTCTTTGCATTACATAGTGTACAAATTTTTCATTCGGTGTCCCGTGGACCACATGAGCTCATATATCACATTCTCATGTTTAATTACATAGATACAACTTAATTTCATCATCAAAAGTGACATAGAACTCGTGCAAGTGCAAGAAACACATAAAATTTCATAGTGTAGCCTCGACCAGAATTGCATACTTTTTATCACAAACTTTGAAAAATCATAACTAATTCTAGAAAAATCAAAATCTGCCATGCTATAGCTTCTTGGAAAATCATAACTAATTCTATCCCAAAGGAAAATGCATCGCTGGTGGGGAGAACTTCTCTCCCACTTATAAGGCCTTAGCCCAGGGTCTCCCTACCTGATGTGGAACTTTACATTCCACCCTCCTTGGGCCCAACCCATTCTCGTGTTGCACATGCAGTTAGGCCAGCTCTGATACCAATTCCCCACAGAGCCTCTAGCGATATTGTCCTCGTTACGGCACCCGACACACTACCTGATGGGGTTTTGTTTCTCCCTAAGGGAAAATGCATCGCTGGTGAGGAGGACTTCGCTCCTACTTATAAGGTCTTAACCCCGGGTCTCCCTACCCGATGTGGGACTTTACATATATGATTAAACATAGATACATAAACAAATATTTCATAAGGAGAATTGAAAAACTAAACAATTAATCAACCAAACAAAATGCAATTAATTAATCAATTAAAATTCTCCTTTTAATTTAACCCAAATGTATCATAATTATTGCCTATTAATTAACCAAAATTAAGTATAAATTAAATGACATTATAAATAAATTTTTATTCTAAATGTGCCAAATTTCCTAAAAATATTTTTCCAAAATAGGAAAAAAATTTAAATGATACTTAAATTAATTTTCATTATGAAATGTGTCAAAATTGTCCAAAATAATAATTTTTCATAATTCAAGCTAAAGTAAATGGTACTAAATAGTTTTTGGACAAAATAAATAGTTAAGAAAAATAATTATTATCAAATTTTTTAACAAAATATGTTCTAAATTATTTTGCCCAAAATAGCCTAAAAGTTCATTTTCAAACCCCAAAAGTTTCATCCAAAAAACTTGTCAAAAATTAGGCTCAAAGGTTTCTCTAAAAAACCCAAAAAAATGAAGTGCCAAACCATTTCTAACCCATTGATTTAAAATGTCCAAAACAAACAAGCTTTATAGCCTAATATACTCTAATGTCCATAACTAGAGAGACCTATTAAAATGTAAACAAAGCCCAAAATTATAATTGGTCCAGTGTCCCCTTTTAAGAAATTGTATGTCATCTACTAAGAAGGGGGTAAAACACAATAGAAATGAAGTGCAACTTGTGTTGTCCCTTACCTTGCATCAGGTCACTATGACCTGACATGACCCAATGACAAATCTAGTGTTTGACCTAGCCATATCTATCACTATTGAGCTCCTTTTTGAACATTCCCAAAGCCAAAATTGGTCAAAATTTCATGGGAATTAAATTTATATTATCAAAACACTAAAAGTATACTCAGAAGCAACAATCCAAAATTCACAGAAAACTAAAAAAACTACAACTTCGACAATATGCAAGGCAAAAGCCTAATGAGCTCTAATACCAAATGTAAAAATTTGAATGGATATAGATAACTTAAATACATCCATAATATATAATGAAAATGGAAGCACATTTACCTCCTACCATTGCTTTGTAAGACTAAAGTTTGATCTCATGTTCTTTGTATTTAAGTGTTTGAGAACTTTGGTTCTCTCTCACATAATGATGGGTGTGTTTTGAAGACTTGAAAAAACCAAGTTTTGGGACCCAAATATATTATCTACACCCCACAGCTCCTTCCCATCAAAAGAGCCAAGAAAGTGGTGAAAATGATAGAAATGGTTGAATATTCCAAGCATATAATTTGGAGCCCCTAAAAAATTGAGACCATTAATTAAGTCTATTAGTTATGCATGCAACGACTAACAGTAAAATGTCACATGCATTTGTGGAATAGCATAATTAATTTAAATGTTATTACTCTTTAATTTATACATCTAAAATCCTAAATTAATTTAAGCACACTATTAAAGAAAGAAATTCTAAATTAAAATAGATAAAAAATTACTACAAACACATGATAACTATAAATTTTAAACATATCTTAATATTAAAATAATAAGAAAGATAGTTGTTATTATCTACCTCGAACTAAAAATTCTTTCTTCTACTACTCCCTACCATCTTTCGATGTCTCTCAACTTTCTCTCACGCCCTACTTCCTCACTTTACTCTTTGATCACTGCTCACTACTTCAGGTATTCTCTATTTTTGCCGTAATAAGGAAAAAGTTTACACCCATTTAGAGAAAGCTTCAAACAATTAGGTTTCATCATTTGCTACCCATAAATATTACATGATTTGTTGGTAAAATGAGGAAGGAAAGCATGGTATGGAGTGTGTGGTTAGGGATTAATCACATCTCTCAACAATAAATGTTAGATAACGCAAAGCTCCTATTTTATCATTGCTATCATATCACCTTTTTGTTTTCATTATAATATATTATTATTTTTGCTTCCCTACATATTTTTAATAGCTATAATATAGGTATATGTTAGTTTCATTGCTTCTCTTCTTTGTATATATGTTAGTTTATATGTATATATGATTATATATTAAATAAAATTATTCATTTATTCTAATATCTTGTCAATGCCACTAATGCATTTTTCCACATCTTGTATGTGTCACTTGTTTCAACTATGTGATTTTACAATATATTTTATTTTTATTATTATATCTTTTAATAAATCCATTAATTATTATTTCATTAAAATTTTTCTATTTGCAAATTTAACTTATTGTATTTCACTTAGATTAATTTTATTAAAGTCTATTTATTATTTTTAAAATATTAAAATTAAACAAGTTCTCATAATTAATCATAAAAAGTTTCTTAACCAAACCACATAATTTAATCACATATCTAAACTAGAGGACAATGTTAAAATTCTCCCCTCCTTTTAAAAATTATGTCCTCAAAATTTGAGTCATCTATTAAAATGAGTCCAAAAATTTTTCCTTGATCTCATCAACAATCTCTCAAATAGCCTCTTCTAAAGTTAACCATTCCAAGACCACTTTAACTAAAATGATAGTTTTATTTCTCAATTGCTGTAAATCAATATCCACAATTTATACAGGTTTTGGTTAACAAGTTAATTTGTTTTCTTACTTGCACTGACTCATCAACTATAATGTGTGAAGGATCTAGAATGTGCTTTTAAAGCTGAGAGACATGGAAGACATTATAAAGGTTAAACAATTTTGGCAAGAGTGCAATTTGGTAAACTAGCCCAACTCTTTTGATGATTTGGAAAGGACCTAAGTATCTTGGACTTAGCTTTTTAGGCTTTAAGAACTGACCAATCCCAATCATAACAGTAACTTTTAGGAACACGTTCTCCCTCTTAAAATTTTAAAGGTTTTCTTCTTTTGTCAAAGTAGCTCTTTTTCTCTACTATAAATAGTTTGTAACCAATCCCTAATCATTTTTATTTGTTTTGAAGTCTTTTGTAAAGATCGGATCCCAACAAATTTCTTTCTTCTACCTTATGTAACATCCTTTGTTTTAAAAGTCGTAAACTAAGTGGATTACTAAAGGAAGTCTTTTAAATTAAATGATTAAAGGCCCAATAAAATTAGAGCAATAATTTAGATAATTAAAAATGAGGATATAAGGCTAGAGGTGCCCTATGTAACACAATACTTTTCTAGCTTATTTCATATTACTTTCATATCCCGTAGCATGCAATTCATGAAGGAGCAAGAAAAATGGCATTAAATAATGAATATTTTAGTGATGCGTAACGTATAGATTTTTCATCCAGTATCCTGTGAATTATGTGAGCTCATGTATCACATTCTCATATTTAATTACATGGATACAACTCATTTCTATCACCAAAAGTGGCCTAGAATTCGTGCAAAGCAAGAGAATACATAAAATCATAGTTGCTATTTCGGCCAGAATTTTGCCTTTTCCATCACAAATATTAGAAAATCATAATTAATTCTAGAAAAATTAAAATCATGCATTATTTACTATTCTAAAAAGATACAAATGTCTACTTTATGCTAAAAATATGTCCAAGCCATAAAATATCACATAGAAGACGTTTGACATTCAAAAAAGTGTAGAGGTTCGACTGGCTACTGGTACTGATATAAGTTTCTGCTACAAATTTCAAAATGTTCAATTAATTCCACAAAAATCCAATCCATGCAAATTATACCAATATGGAAAGCTATAGATATTAGCTAGAGGGAAAAATAACCTCAGACCCATCTAGGTATGTCTAGGCCTCAAAAACTAATCAAACAATAACCTAGGTCTGTCTAAATGTCTGATACTAGATAGAAACTTCAAAATTTTATATCTCCCCCTCTAGACATCCAAATAAGGTGCTTTTAGTTGGTATAAGTCACCAGAAGTCTCTAGTTTCTGCTTGTAAAATTTTATGGCAATTGGACATCATTTGCCCCTGAGTAATAGAATTTAGTTTCGGACCTGAGTGAACAGTGCACTAAACCAATTTCAAAAAAAATTTCAACTTTAAAAATTCATCAAATATTTTATAGACCTCTAAAAACTCTGCACTTTAGCTTCACAAAAAACTCTCAACAAGCTCTAAATGCATGCCAAATATCATACCAAGGAGAGCTCATTTGGACAAAAAGTGGTATAGGTTTCCAATATAATCAATTTTGGTCCATATTAGATACCAATTATGTCCAAATGACTTCCATTGATGTTTGGCACCTCTTGGACAAGTTTAAAAGCATGAATATAACTTGTATAAACTATCTAAGTGGTTCCAAACCTCATTCATCTCAATTTGGCTATTCCACTTCCATTTATACATACATTTCCATAATGCTAGTTTTGCCTTCACATGTCCAAGATGCACATTTCCATACATATAACCTTAAATCTCATTTACACATGATACATTAACATAATTATACATGTTCATAACATTATAGGATATATACAACAATGGATTACAACATTTGCCACTTATATGGCCTTAAAAAAATGAAATCTATGCACTTTGATGTCACACTCTCATCTCTCAAGTGGTTGGCTCCCATTTTTTTGTCATCTTGGTCCACCTAGCATGTTAGAACATTGGAGATGAGGGAATGAATTCAAAGAATCCCAATAGCTCATCTCCCTTTCAATCACACATAAAAGATGTAAAACAATTCTTACAAATGCATGCATTGGCATATTAACATGTGTAATCATTCAAGAGACATTTTTCACATTTGAGCAAATTATACATAGCATACATAGGCTTGCCAAGTAAGTGGATTAGCCTCACCCATTTACTTGTGGATTTTAGACTTGCCTCACTTATTTCTTTAAGAGGCTTTTTACTCAACTTTACTCTTGGAAGTCAACATCACTTTTGGGAGACTCTTTACTCTGTCTTAACCAATTCTAAGGGTTCTTGGCTCCTCATCATCATCATGGCTAAGGGTTCTTGGCTTCATCACATTCAAGCAACCCCAAGCAAACATCATAAATATTATTTAGAAACATAATGCATTATCATGGTACCATGGCATATGAAATCATGCTAGAATACTTTTTATGGCTTAAAACACACATATACACATTCAAAGACAAGTCAAGTATACATTCATGTATGAGAAAAGGAGGAGTGAGCTACCTTAGATGCAACCACACACTTTTTCTCGTGAATTTGTTCTCCCTTCCTCGGCCTCACACATACAAAGGTGTGGGAATGATTTCTTTTGGCCTAAACACAATTTATGGAAGCCAAATAGGTTCATGGAATTAATTCTAAAGCCACACATCTTCCTTAAACACTAACTTGATCTATAAATCCCTTTATGGTTCCAAGAATGCACCTAATGAAGTAACACCCATCAAATAAATTCTAGGCTCCATTCTTTCTGTTCATATATGATTCTTTACCCCTTTTAAACCTCTTAGAGTCAGCACACAATTGAAACAATGAGTCTAACTACATGTTACTTCTTTAGGTCATATTATGGAACATAAGACACCAACTCGTTCTCTAGCCTTCCTAAATTTTTTCCAAGGCTTCTCCTCATTTTCATTCATTATATATGACTCAAAAATGGGTTTAGAAAAACTTAAAACTCTCCCTAGATATGCAAACCCTCTTAGGCCGAGACAATGAAGCATAATGGCCTTCATGGATTTTGCTTTGCTTTCTTGATGGAGGAAGCACATGGGGAGACTTATAGGGATCTTAGAAGCTCATTTAAGCTTTCATTTAGGTATAGAAATTAAGGTATTAAGTCAAATTTTACAAGGAGTACATGAAACCTTAGAATTTCTATCTTGAATTTTCATGGTTATTTGTTAATTCCCTTTGCATATTCTTATTCTCTACACTCTTTTTTCTAAGATTCACCCTTGGTTCTGTCTAAAATCTAAGCCCTCCTATTGCTTCTTGAGTAGGGCAAACCATGGAGAGAAGAGGAGCAAAGGGTAGCAATTATGGAAGAAGAAATTACCTTATTTTTTCTTATTTTCTTACTTAAATCTTTCCTTCATTGGCCTCATTTCTTCAAATTCAAATTTTTTCCTTAATTTTTCCCTTAAAATAGATCCATATATTTCAATATAATCACAAGAAAGAAAGGGAAATGGAGAAGAAAAGGTTTGCAAGGGAAAGAGCATGAAAAACTACCAAAATTCTATACCTTTTAGCTTTGATTTCTCCTCCTCTTCCTCTTCCTGTTGTGCGCCACTCTCCTAGGGTTTTCTCTCTAGTTTAGGGTAGAAACATATGAAACTAAATAAGTGGAGAAGTGGGGTGCTCTATATATATAGGTGGGAGGAAGGAAAACTTTTCAAAATTTTTCATTTTTCCCTTCATCCTTAGCATTTTCGTCTCTAATTTGTTTTAGGTCCTTTTTTAAAACTATCTTTTTCATTATAAAATTTAAGTTCCCAATTTGGTAAAATGTCTTTGGAATCACTCAAATCAAAGTTAAAACCTTCCCGAACGAATCCGTCAAAGTTTAGGTGCACTGACATTAAAAAATGTCCACCAGAGGGGTTTTAACTGTCTCGGGGCTTCCCATGATTTTCAGGGCCTCTGAGAACCCTGAAGAACTCAAAATTTTCATTTAAAAAGTTCTCCTATGTGAATTCCAAAATTTGCTCAAAATTATAAAAATGCCATTACGTTTCGTAAGTTTTTCGTTAAATTTTGTTTCTTCATTCTAGCTTCATTTTTCTTTCCATCTGAGCTTGGGATTCTTATTTCTAGGAGTCTAGAATGTCACTCAAATTTTTTGGAACCTTAACTAATTCATTTCGGGGGACTTGCTTTGAAAACGCACCCATTTTTATCGTTTAACGAAAATTGAATATTACATCTTAAAACTGAAACCAAAATAGCTAAACAAAAATTGACAAAAATGGTCTGCCATTTTCTATAATTTTGGGCAACTTCTAAAAAACTTAAAAAAGGAATCTTTAAATGAGAAAATTGAGTTTCCTAGAGTTCTCAGAGGCCCAAAAAATCATAGGAACCTCTAAAATAGTTAAAACTCCTCCGGTTAATATTTTACAACATTGATTGACCAAAACCTTAATTGATTTGTTCACAAAGGTTTTAATTTAATTTAAGTGAAACTAAAGACATTTTATGAATTAGAGGACCTAAATTTCATAATGGAAAAGATGATTCTCGAAAAAGAGTTAAAATGAGCTCAAATGGAAAGAACCAAGAAAAAAGGCAAAATGAAAATTTTGAAAAAGTGTTATAACTTAGCCTACCCCTTTATAAGTCACACCCCACCTCTTCCCTTCCTCATGACCAACTTTCATCTGCTCCAAAATAGAACCCAAGGCTTCTTGAAGGGGTACACCAAGAGGGAGAAGAGAAGGAAAAAAAAAACCAAGGAAAAAGGTAAGAAAACTAATAGCTTTTCATGTTTCCTCCTTTTCCAACTTTATTCTCTGCTTTCTTCTCTCTTTTCCTATGGTTTTGATGATTGATTTGAGGATGATTCATAGCTGGTTCAATGAGAAAGGAAGAGAAATTGAAGGAGAGGCTAGAAGCAAGTGAAAGTACTCTTGAAAAAGCTTAAAACTAAGGTAACTTCCATGGCTTTTTTCCTTCTTTTTACTTGTTATTCATGGGTGAAATTTTGGCCTACCCTAGACCATCTAAGAGGGAATGATTTTTGGCCAAACCAAGGAAGAAACAAGGGTTTTAGAGTATGAGAAACAAAAATATGCAATTAGATTTTAAGAAAAAGTTTTAGAATTCAAGTTGTATAACTTAGATTTTTTAATGCACCTAGCCATTTGTGAAAACTTTCTAAGGATAGTCTAGCCTATGTAAGAGAATGTATGAGATCCTAAGACATCTAGGAAGCTTCACAAGTGCCATTTCCCTAAGAAAAATCAAGCAAACACCCTGGGTCTATTACCTTGTATATGTCTCAGCCAAAGCTAGAACAAGTACCTAGGGAGATTTTTCTTTGATTCCAAGGATATAAATGGTCCAAAATATAATTAGTAAACACTAAAGAAAACATTGGTTTGAATTTAGAAATCATGGTTTGTGAGATGAAGGTTTAGGCTCCTTTTTAAGACATAAAGAAGCAACTTAAGTCTAAACTTCTTGAATTTAATTTTTAATGACTCTAAGGAGTCTGAATAGAGTCAAGAGACTTAGATTGAATGAGAAATTAGAGCCAAGATCATGAATTCTAGGAGTTGCTTCATTATGCACTTATATGAAACAATAACCATACCATAGGATAAAGTAAGATTGCATAGAATTTGTATAAGACTAGAACTTATTCCAATGATATAATTGTGTCTCATTTAATTTATCTAGACCAAGTGAATCAAGGCCCACCTAGTTGTGTATGTGGGGCCAAGAAGGGGAAAGGAAAGTCCAAGGAAGGAAGTTGTGATTCTTGATTCAAGGTAGCTCTTTAACCTTTCTTACATGCATGTCTTGGATGTTTGATTATCATTAGGTGCTTGTATGTATGTTTGAACCATGAGATATGTTTATAGCTATTCATGAAATGCTATGGTGCCATTATGCTTTTTAAAATATATTTTTGAATGCAAGATGGCTTGAATGAGTGAGGTTGTACCAAAAGTTCCTTAGAATGGGTGAGGAGATGCCAAAAGCCCCTAAGAATGGGTGAGACAAAGCCAAAAGTCTCAAAAAAGAGTGAGGCTAAGTCAGAAGTCCCTAAAATTGAGTGAGATAAATCCAAAAGTCCCAAAGAATTAAGGGAGGTTAGACCAAAAACCCTTAGAGCCTATGTTTGACAATGTACGAGTTTAGATGACATGAGAAAATGTTTATGTATGCTTACAAGATGCTTTTAGTATATGCTTACATTCTTTAACATGAAAATATGCCATGTATGTATGCTTGAAAGGGTAAAAGAGCTATTAGGATTTTTTTAATCTCACTCTTTCTCCACATATGTTTAGCCATGTCTAAGTGAGCCAAGTGGAGCAAAAAATGGAGGTCAAGCACTTTGAAGCATGGAATTTTAATAATAAAATAGAGAATTGATGTATTTTGATTTCAAAGTTTGTAACCATATTATACATATGTGATGTAAACCCTTGAGCATGTTTAAATGTATATAGCTATGATGTATGTACCAATTTTGAAGTCAAATGAATAGTATGTGAGAATTTGACATCATGGAGCTTTGAAATGCATGTGTAAATAAACAACTAGGAAGGTGAGTTTGAGTTCCATGGTGATTGATACCATTTGGCATGCTCCTATATGTTGTAATTATGCTTTTGGAAGTGCCCAAGTAGTTGTGTAATGATGAGAAAGCCATTTGGTGCAATTTGACCTCATTATGGACTCCAAATTGATCACTTTCTTGAGTTAAACCAAAGTTTGACCAAATAGATTAGTATTTTGCATGAAATTTTGCAAGCAAATATGTCTCATCAAGAGATTTTCATATATCTAAAAAGCATCATTTTTGGAGCTCTAGAGAATTTGTTATGATTTTTCAAAGTTGGCTAAATTATGCAGAAATTGTCACCGTGTACTGTTCATATGGTTAGTTTCTTTTTTTGTGTCACTCGAAGGCCAAATAAAGTCTAATGCTCATAAAATTTCACATTCATAAATTATACATCATAAGCTTTCTATATCCACTAAGAGCACTTCATTTAGAGCTTTGTAGAGGGAGAAATGAAATTTTGAAGTTTGAGTTCAGCTGCAAGATGCATCAATGATCAATGTTACTATTCCATAGAATTTTGTAGGGCACCTAATTTTTTTTATTTGAAATTTTTATGGCTACTAGGTGACATCTGTAGCTTTCTAAAATGGTATAATTTGCATTATTTTAATTTTTGTAGAATTAATTATGATTTTTCAAAATTCATATCAGAATATGGAATAGATGGAAAAATGCAAAGTATAATGTGATTTTGTGTTCTATGGCTTGGACTCGAATTTTGAGCTTCATTTGTGATAATTCTAGTTGAACAAATGTGATATGGATAAAAAATGAATTTGGTAAACTCACGTGGTCTACAAAGCTAAGAATAAATTTATTGAGCTTTCGAGGACGCAATTAATCGCTGCTAAAAGTATTATTTTCATATAAATAAGTGTTATATGTCAATTTTGCCATAAGTTGAGCTTTATATAGATATGGTATTACACCTTATACCAACACAAAGGTTATCTACATTTCCTATCATAAAAAACTTCATAAGATGCCATTCCAATGCTAGAATGAAAATTATTATTGTAAGCAAACTCTACTAAAAGTAAGTACTTATCCCAACTCCCTTCTTGTTCTAACACACATGCCCTAAGCATATCTTCCTAGGTCTCAATTATTCTTTCATTTTGACCATCCATTTAAGGTGATGTGCTATACTAAAGCACAACCTAGTCTTGGAGGCTTTCTCCCAAAACCTAGAAATGAATCTAAGGACTCTATCAGAGATTATGAAGGTACACCATGTAATCTCACCAACTCTTGAATCTACAATTGGGCTGGTTTAGTTAATAGGTAATTGGCTTTAATAAGAAGTGAGAAAAATAAGTTAATCTATCCACTATTACCTAAGTAACATCATATCCAAACTAAGTTCTAGGTAATCTCATCACAAAATCTATTAAAATAATATCTTATTTCCATTTAGGAATTTCTAGATGTTATAATAACTTTGAAGGTTTTTGGTGTTCTATTTTGACCTTTTGGTAGACTAAGCATTTTGCCACATATTTAGCAATTTCATTTTTGATTCCTAACCACCAATACACCTTTTTCAAATCTTAACACATTTTGGTTGTACTAAAGTGAATGGTATACTTGCTTTTACGAGCTTATCCCTCAAGTCCCTATTGGCAGGAATATGTAATCTTCCTTGGAAAAGAAAGGTCTTGTCCTTCATCCTAGAAAAATCTTTATGGTTTAGGTGGCATTGTAAAAATGTATCCTTCTTATGTGTTTCTTGGATTTGGGATTAAATCACACCTAATTTTAAGCTTACTCATGCATATGTTATAGGGTAAAAAAATCATGGAAAGATTGAAATTCCTAAAATATTACTTTCATTTCCTTAATCATCATTTGAGTTATATGCAAAGATTTCTTACCAAGAGCATCAGCCATTACATTGGCTTTGCCTAAATGATATTTTAATTCAAAATCATAATTTTTCAACAATTTCATCCACGTTCTTTGCCTTATGTTTAGCTCTTTCTGATTAAAAAAGTACTCAAGACTTTTATGATCACTAAATACCTCAAAATTTGCACTATACAAGTAGTTTCTCTAAATCATTAAGGCAAACATAGCTGCTACTAATTCTAGATTATAAGTGGGGTAATTCTTTTCATACAGTCTTAGTTATCTATAGACATAGGTAACTACTCTCTTGTTTTACATCAAAACATACCCTAAAACTTTCTTAGAACTATTACTAAAAACTTCAATGTTTCTTAAAGGATCTAGGATTACTAGTATAGAAGTAATAGTCATTTTTTTTTTGAGTTTTTGGAAACTATTTTCACACTCCTAAGTCTAAAAAAATAGGTTTCTTTTCCTTATTAGCCTAGTCAATGGTAAAGCTAACTGAGGAAATTCCAGAATAAATCTTTGATAATACCCTATCAATCTTAGAAAATTCTTAATTTTTGTAATGGTTTTAGGCCTATCCAATTGAACTACAACCTCAATTTTACTAGAATTTATCAAAACTCCTTTTTAAGAAATCAAATGGCCTAAAAACTTCACTTCTCTAAACCAAAATACATATTTTTTTTAATTTAGCAAACAATTACTTTTCCTTGAGCACTTGTAATACTATCTTAAGGTGTTGTTGATGCTATTCTTTTATTTTAGAGTAGACTATGATATCATCTACAAAGACAACCATAAATTGGAATTGATAAGGTCTAAAGATTTGGTTCATGTAATCTATAAATACTATATATAAGGGCATTGATGAGTCTAAAAGGCGTGACTAAGTAGTCATAGTGTCCATATTTAGTCCTGAAAGTAGTTTTTATGATATCTTCGTACTTAAGCCTAATTTGGTGGTATCTTAATCTTAAGTCTATTTTGGAGAAAATAGAAACTTCCCTAAGTTGATCTAATAGGTCATCTATTCCTAAGAAAGAATACTTATTTTTTATGGTTACCTTATTAAATTGTTTATAATCTATGCATAATCTAAGGCTTCCATCCTTTTTCTTTACAAAAAGTACAAGAGCTCCCTAGGGTATTGCATTAACCTAGATGGACTCTTTTACTAATAGATCCTTCATTTGTTTCTTGAGTTCACTTAATGCCAGTGAAGACATTTTATAAGGTGCTTTGGAAATTGGACCTCTCCCTAGTACTACCTCAATCGAGAATTCTACCTTTCTTTTAAGAGGTAGGCTATTTATCTCAAGGGGAAAAGACTTTAGGATTTTCATTAAAAACAAGGATATCAGCTACATCCTGTTTAAACTCTAACTTTGAAGAGTACAAGAGAACATATCCTTGAGTTCCTTCTTCTAACTTTCTATTAACCCGGGCGGTAATAAGAATCAAAGGATTTTATACATGGTTAGGAAAAATATGATGGACATTTTACAACAATTTAAAATCACATTATTGGCAAACAACCTATCCATTCCTAAAATAACATCAATGTCTCTCAAAGATAAACAAACCAAATGAATAGTAAATGGTTTATCTTTGACCTAAATATAGCAATCTAAATATTTTTGCGAACTTGAAATTGTCCCTCCAGTAGGAGTAGAAACATACAAATATAGGGTAGTTCAGACATAAGCAAGTTTAGTTTCTTCACATAATTAATAGATACAAAGAAGTAAGTTGTCCTTTAGTTAAATAGTGCATTTAAGGAATTATCTTTAATAATGCATGTACATTATATCAAATTGATATATTGATTTGATTCTTCCTCACTTAAGGTGGATGCTCTCCTTTTAGTCTGTGGCCTTAGTTCTAGATTCTTTCCTTTTCTTTGAGGACAATCCTCATAGAGATATCCTAACTTCCCACAACTATACCATACATTCTAACAATACAAACACAACTAATTCCCATGGGTCTACCTGCCCTTACCATAGATTATTAGGCATGCATTTCCTAGTGGCTACCTGACAATTGTGTCGTGCAATCTTAAATAAAACTAAGTAGAAAAATAAATTTGTAGGTAATGGTGCAACCTAGGTCATTTCTCAAGGAATTTTGCCTCTAATTGTTTGTGAAAGAGTATTCCAAGTATCACTAATTGAAAATTATTTAGGAGATTTTGAATTACTAAAAATTACTTGAGCTAAATTTGAAATGGCAAGAATAAAAAACTTAAGACTAAGTGAAGCAAACAATTAAGAAAATGTGGTAGCTAGCCTCTAAATAAACTCCTTATAATTCAATTATCCTTGCTCTCTTTTTAGTGTACCAAAATTGGATCTAAATGCTACATTCTCCATAAGAACTCTTAAATTACCATCCAAGACTCAATTCACCAATAATTCAAGGATTTTGCAACCATAAGAAACCTTGAAGAATTAATCAATTGAGTTAGGAACAAGAACACACTAAAATCAATCCTACATGCTCATAAAAATCTGTTGTACAATCTACTTAAAATTCTAATTAACCAATTAGATTAATAAATTTCTCAAACAAATCAAGTGTACAAAAATTTTAACCACTTAATTCAATAACCATTGCATTAATTGGCTAATAATTAAGAGGAAATTAAGAGCAAATTGCACAGCAACTAAGCCTGGAATTTCTACAAATATGTAGGGATCAAAATTAATATCCAAATATCAAATTACAACTAATCTACAAATCAAATCAATCCAGTAATTTCTAGTAATTAAATTCCTAAATTAATAAGCTAAATATAGTCAAATTAATAAGAGAAATAATGCTAAAATTAAAAGATTAAGCAAAAAAAATTTTATCCAATTGGAGAGGCAAATTGAAGCTTAAATCTACATCTAGGAAGGTCCACTCTTCAACTAGCTACCAAGGAGATTCCAAGCAACCATGAATGAGATGGAAGGAGGAAATTTGATAGAAGAATGGGCCATGTGGAGAAGATAATCAAAGAACTCCCTTGTTGCCCGTATACTGGAGCTCACAGCACCTTTCCGTCGCGTTTTTTGTTCATTTCCCCACAGTTTCCTCCAGCTCGCGTTATTTTTACTTTCTGCTTTTGTCATTATTCACGCTAGTCCTTTCGATGAATGCCTCCAGCGATTTTAAGGAGTCACGTGCCCCTCTCATGCTCTCTCATTCAACACGTTTTCTCACATCAGCCTTTGGATGAATGGATGTGGATGACTGAAATGCATATGTGTGGATGAGATCGAATGAATGCGTGGGTGATGCGTGTGTAAGGTAACGTGAATCATATGAGATGATGTCCTGGTGCTACTCGTGTGTATTTTCTCCCAGCTACATTTTTTTACATTTTTTTTCTTTTCTTTCCACATTGACTCGCTTCAACGCGTGCTGCTCATGCTTGATTTAATTCTTTCACTTGCTTTCTTCTGTTTCGTTCTGCCCAGTAACTCCTCCAGCTGAGAGCTCCTTCATTTGCTATTATTCTTCTCGAAAGCTCCTTCAACCCAGTCTCCTTCTTCACAACTTCATTAATACAAGTCAGCCCAAGTAATGATCACGTGTTGCATGGATGGACGCCAGACCCAGCTCGACTTTTTATTCCTTAAAAGCTTCTTCTTCTCTCAAATGTTACCCTGAGCTTCCTTTCCACGTCTGCATTAAATCTGCTCATTTAATTCTTTCCTCATCAACTTCTTCATGGGTGGGCAGTTGCTGGATTGGACTCGTGCTTCTCTTCTTCGGCTGAAGTTCTTCATGAATGAGTTTGAAGCTTCCCATAGCTCCTTCCTTCCTCTGTTTCTGCTCCTCCACACTCTCAACCCAAGACTACTTCATGCATGGCTCTGGACCTCTCATCCACATCAAACTTGAGACCTCTATTTCTGCATGTGTGTGTGAATGAAGTGGCAGCATCTCACGAGGGTGTTTTACATCGTGGAACTTCAACCCTTAGCTCAGAGATAGCTTCAAATCCTACCTCCTTCTTCTTGCTTCATTAATCCAAGCTCGAGCTTCTTGAATCCTTCGCGTGTGAAAACCTTCCTCTCTTCTTCATATTCTTCACGTTTTCCTTCAACTCGAGCTACATGCTTCGTGCTAAATGGAAAGAGTGGTGAATGAGAGTTGATGCTTTCTGAATCACGTTCTGCCCAACGTTGTTCTCCAGCCTCAACACCCAACCATGCTTCGCGTACCAGCTCTTCTTTCCATTCATTATCTTGAACACAATGATGTGGATGGCTGTGGCTTGCATTTGTGTAGTGTGCATGGATGAATGGGAGACTACTAGTAGGTGCGTATAAGTGAATGAGTAAGCCACGCATTTTGAGCTGCCTTCCATGCAAACTTCCCTAAGTAATAAGAAATACAAAACAAAAATAAAAATCAAAGCCCAAAATAAAATAAAATAAAAATCATTAAAAATCCTAATTTATTCAATAAAATTCCAAAAGATGAAAATTTATTTCCTAAACTAAATAATATCCAATTTAAAGCTCAAAATATTATCAATTATTCATCAAAATGCCTAATTAGAAGGGAAACAATATATGAAAATTAGTAATCATCACTACCATCCATTTCCCTAGTTAAACTTATGCTTCACGTTCTTCTTTGCTCTATTTTCCTCCCTCTTTTTCTTTAAAAAATTTAGTTTTTGCTTTTTGTTTTCCATGTCCAATAGGTTCTTTTCAACTATTCTACATTTATTTATTAACACTACAAGATTCTTGATTTTTAATACTACTAGTGAATTCTTTCTTTCAAACCTTAATCCAACCTTAAACTTCCTTACCTTCTAGCTTTCATCAAGATTATTTTTTAGATATGAAGAAAATTTAAATAAATTTTCAAACTTGGCCACATACTAGCCAACAAACATGTTACCTTACTTCAATTGTAGTAATTCAATCTCCTTATTTTTCACACTACCTAGGAAATATTTATTTAGAAAAGTGACCTGAAATAGTTCTAAGGTGATATGAGTCCCTTGACTCTCCAAAAACCTTTTAACATCTCTCCACTAATGCTCTATCTCACTAACTAACATGCAAGTTACAAAAGATACCTTCTATGCACTAATGTACCCTAGAGCCTTGAAAATAATTTCTAGCTCCATTAGCTATTCTTTTGCTACTATAGGGTCATAGTCACTTTGGAATGAAGGCAACTTTGCTTATCTAAATTTGAACAAACCCTGAATATTTAAGTTTATGCTTAGATTTCCATCTATTGAATTCTTGCCTCCATTACATATGGAGTTTCCATTGCTATTTTTGTTTTCTTAGAAGTGTTGTAAGACCCTATTAGTGGTAGATGTTTGGTCCTTAATAACAGTGACCATCCTTTTAGTAACACTTGCCATTCCATCCATGTTATCAGTAGAATTTCCTTTACTTGATGCCATAATTTATTGTGTACATAGAACAAATTACTATTAAGTTGATCAAGCTCAATATCATATGACTATTGTAATGAGGAGACTGTAGAATCAAAAATTAATATGCAAGTTTATAATTAGTGGTGCTAAGGCAATTATCCTTACCTACATATTACAAATCAACCAATAAACATAGCCATCTAACTACCCCTTCCTATTCTAGACCCACTTAGATCAACCTACTATGATATCATAAATGCAACCTCCCTAAATTTATTCATTTCTTAAAGCATTCTAAATAAGATTATAAGAAATAAAACTGAAGAAATAGTACATGTCAGTAGTAAAGGTCAAACCCTTTTTTTTATACTATCTTGCTATAGGGTGTAATACCATAACTCATTAGCCTACACATTACTCTCCTAAGGTCTTAGGCATGTGACTTCCTACATTGTGGCAAGAAAAACAATAAATTTAATGTAATATTTTTGCAGTACTTAAGGCTCAAAATTTTCGTTTCATACCATGCAAGCCATATGAACTTATCCATATCATCCTCTACTTATAATGCATTTATACAAGTCATAAACATCATAAAACATCTCACCAATTTCGGGGAAGAAGCCACACACCAGAAAAAAAAAAAAAAAAAGGAAGTTTTACGTCAGGTCCAAAATTAAGGTTTCTGATGCCAACTTTGGAAAATCATAATTAGTTTTATAAAAATCAAAATCAAGAAAATGATAGCTTTCTAGAAATCCATGAATGTCAACTATAGGTTAAAAATCATTCCATGCCATGAAAACATTAGTTGGACCACGATTAACAATAGAATAGCACTAAAGGTCCGGCTACCCAAGTTTGCTATTACAAGTTACTGATATAAATTTTAAAAATTTATAACTAATTCTATAAAAATAAAAACCTAACAAATCATACCATTCTGGAAAGCTATTAGTGTTAATAGAGGCTAAAAATAACTTTAGACCAAAATAGAAGCATTGAGCCCTTAAAAACTGATAGAATAGTAACAAAGGTCTAACTGTATCCCTGATACTAATCTGAAAATTCAAAACTTCATTTCTCTCTCAATATTAATCCAAATGAGGTGCTCTTAAGTGCTACAAAAATCCTATCATATCTAGGTTATTCCTATAGAATTGTATAGCCATTGAACTTTATTTGAGCCATGAGGACCCCTAGAACCAAAGCTGACCATATGAACAATGTATTTGCCAATTTTGCACATTTTGTTCAACTTTGAAAAATCATAATAAATTTTATAAAGTTCCAAATTGAATGCTCTTTAGGTTTGTGGAAAGCTCTAGATAAGATCTATATACATGCCAAATTTCATGCAAAAACTAGCTCATTTGGTTAGACTTTGACATAACTTAAGATTATAACAATTTTGATGCCATAATGGGGTCAATTTGGTTCCAAATGGCTTCTTAAACATTCCATAACACTTTGAGCATGTTTTGAAGCATAAACACAGCATATATAAGCTTTCCAAATGGTCTACACTACCATACATCTTAAAATCACTTTTCATATACAAGAATATACATTCAAGAATGGGCTTCCAAGTGGCCAAAACACAATTTCTCACTCATTTACTTCCAACTTTGGTTCATACACTATATTTGCATGCATTTACATTTACCCAAGAGCTTACATCTCAAAAATAATATATACATACAAACTTTGACATTTAAATACATTAAAAACTACACTAGTGCCAAAGGGTAGCCATTCATGCTCCTTGGCTCCCATTTTTAGCTTCTTGAACTCCACCTAGACATGGTAAGATGGAAGAAAGAAATAGTGAGATTCAAAATATCTCAATAGCTCAAACACTCATTCAAGTAAGTAACCAAGGCATATAAACATGTCAAAGAATAGAAGCATACATCCAATATAACCAAGAATCATCCAATCCATAATTTCCATGCCATAACAACATGTCAAAGCTAAGAACAAATTCTAGAAACTTTTGGTCTAACCTCACCCCATTTTTGGGACTTTTGGATTAGCCTCACCCTTGGTCTAAGGACTTTTGACTTAGCCTCACTCATTCTTAAGACTTTTGGCCTTATCTCACCCATTCCTAAGGACTTTTGGCTTCACCTCACCCATTTCATAGGACTTTTAGCACAACCTCACCCATAAGAGCAAATTTCACAACCAAAACATAATTCAAGAAGCATATTAGTACCAATATAATAAAACAACATCAAACGACGTGTCTCATGATACAAATACACACACAAGCATTCAATGACATTCATATAACTAAAAATACAAGGAGTAGAGAGCTACCTTGGTGCAAAATACAAGTCTTTTTCCTTGGCTAATCTCCTCCCCGCAAGGTCACATACTTGCCAATAGATGGAGTTTGATTTCTTGGGCCTAAACATAACAAATAGGATTCAATTATATTCTTGAAACAAGTTCTAGCATCACTCACACACTAAAGAAGCACACTTAGTTCCATGGTTACGTAGTGGTTCCATAAAAGGCCTAATGAAGCAACTACCACAATTCAAGATCTTGAATCCATTTTCTTCTTATATCTAGGTCTCTTGACTTTCCTTTCCAAGAGCCTAGGTACAAGTTACGTTTTTAAGTCACAATATGGAACCTATACCTCCAACTTTTAATTTATAGCTTCTAAATTTTTCCCATGGCTTCCTCTCATCTTCTTCCATGCATTTAGTCCCAAACCAAGTTTAGAAGAAATTAAAACACTCCCTAGCCCTTCCATCTATGCTTGGCCAAGACATAGCTAGGATTTAGAGTCCATGGAGTTTGCAATTTTTCTTTGATAGAAGAGGCACTTGAGAGGCTTTCTAGGGGTCTTAGAAACTCAAAGAAACACTCACATAAGCTAGGATATCCTTAGATAAAATCATATTTTATGATATGTTTAAGAATCCTTAACTTTCCTATCTTGAATTTCACTTGTTTTTCTTCAAGTTTCTTTGCATTTCCTAGGTTCCCATGGGCTAAAACCTAGGATTCTTGCTTACTTTTGGTTAGAAATTCCTCCTCCCTACAAGCTCTCTCCAAGGCTGAACCAACACACACAAGAAGCAAGGAGGAGACGCAACAAAGACAAGAAGATTTACCTTGATTTCCTAGCTTCTTCAAGAGTCTTTCCCCTTACTTTAGCCTCCTCTTTCAAAGTCTAACTTCCTCCCTCTGAATCACACCCCAAATGGACCCATATGAATAGCCAAAACCATAAAAAGAAAGGTTAGGAGAAAGAGAACAACATCAAAGAAGGAAGAACCATGAAAATCCTCCATTTTCCTTACCTTTTCTTGGAGTTTTTCTTCCTCTTTCCTCCTCCCTCTTGTGTGCTTCTCTTAGGCAGAGTTCTTCTCTATTCAAATAGAAGAAAAGTCAGTTTATGGGAGGAGCAAAGGGGGACACCTTATTTAAGGAAAGAAAGATTAAAAATTGTTCATTAAAAATACCGTTTACATCTCACTTTTATGGCATTTTATTTGAGGTCCATTTTAACTCTTTTTCGAGAACTATCTTTTTCATCATAAAATTTAGGCCCTCTATTTTATAAAATAGCATTGGAATCATTCAGTTTGAATTTAAAACTTTCCCAAACGAAGAGGTCAAAGTTTGGGTCAATTAACGGTCAAAATCATACATCGAAAAGGGTTTTAACTGTCCCGAGAGTTTCCATAATTTTTAGGGCTCTGAGAACTCCAAAAAGCTCAAATTTTTCTTTTAAAAATCTCTCTTATGAGTTTTTCAAAAAGTCCACATAATTATGAAATTGTCACTATACTTTCAGCAATTTTATTGAACCACTTTGGCTCCAGTTTTTGGGCAATTCAATACTCAAATCCTCATTTTTCATTATTTAAAAGTTTATCCTAATTTTTTTTTTTTACCTTAAATCATTCAATCCAAGGGACTTACTTTTCAAACTGACTCACTTCGATATTTTTATGAAATACCAGATATTACATAAGGATTTTAAAAGTATAATACCCATAATTTTATATATGTTCCAAAAATATTTTAGGAAATTTCTCTTTACACAGATACAAAAGCCATCCCTATATCAACTGCCTGGCCTAATCTACAAATCTGCCAGGATATCAAATGTATCTTCGTAATAATTAGGGTGAAACCAATAAAAAGTATATTGACCTAGACATACACCACCCTAAACGTTACCTAAACGGTAGTTATTCTAATATGGACACATCATGAAAATAGTTAGAACATAAAATTTTCAATGGATAATAACAATAAATAAAAATTCATTATGGTACTAACATAGTTATATTGCATTTATAATAACAAAATAAGAAAGATATCATTTTATAAGTTATATATAAATGTCATCTTACTAAGAATAATATCATCTCATAGCTTATGCATAAATATTATCTCGTCATAGCATAATAATATCATGCATGTATATTCATGGTAGAATAATATCTTTGTCTTTATCTTTTTTTTTTTTTTGGAATATGTCTACCAATTTTACTTGTCTATATGAATTGGAACCAAATTGCTGAACACTTTCTCCTAACTAGGGCATTCCCTAAAATGGATCTATAGCAGAGAATCAAGCAATTAAAGGTCATCACCTTTACTTTTCTCTTCGAGGATCATCCTACAGTTTCCCATTATCACTTCCTTGTATACTTCCTTTTTTAGGATCATTTCTCATTCCACATTGCTTTATAGGCATTATCTTTCTTTGTCATAATTTTCTTCATCTTTTTCTTGAACAATTTCATAAAATCTTCTAAAAAGAATACGTAATAAATATTAAAATTTTTGGTATCGTCAATAACATGTAATAAATGAAATGCAACATATTTACCTAATGCATTGTATTTACTGTATAGAAGACAAACACATTGTATCCATATAATATCAAATATATCAAGGTGGTGATAGTATCAAATCTATCAAATAAATCAATGCGGCATCATATATATCAAATAAATTAATGTGAGAACCTCTTCAAGAAGTAAAATTCTACATTACGATAATAGCTAATATGTGAATGAAAGAAGATGCAATATCTAATATATCAATCTATCAACTTTCAATAAGAATTAACATCTAAAAAAGCCAAATGATGTCATATAGTAAAATAGATAAACAGTAAAATGTCACATGCATTTGCGAAATAGCATAATTAATTTGAATACTATTACTCTTTAATTTATACGTTTAAAATCTTAAATAAATTTAGACACAATATCAAAGAAAAAAAATCCTAAATTAACATAGATATAAAAATTATTATCAACTCACTATAACCATAAGTTTTTAAAATATCTTAGTATTAAAATACAAAGAAAGAAAGTTGTTATTGTCTTAACTCTTTCTTTTACTGCATCATACTATCCTTTGATGTCCCTTAGCTTTCTTTCACTCCTTACTCCCTCACTCTCACTATAATATCCTATAATTTGGTAACTAAAATAGTCCCTAAAGAGTATAATAAACTATTTAGAATAAGGTCTCAAGACAAGAAAGGGGAAGTTAAAACTAAAAAAGAACCAAATTAGAACTCTTGGTTAATAAAAAAGGACCCCCAAAGTAAAATAAATTGAGGCAAATTAAGAATAGAATGCTAATTAAAACATCTACAAATGAGGGCAAGAAACCAAAAATAGTTTAAAACCGAAGCCAAAATATCTAAACAAAAGAAACCAAAATCACAATGGCAAAATCATAATTTTGGATAAAATTTTAGAAACTTGAACAAAGGAGTTTTAAATGGTAAACTTAAACTCACTAGAGTTTCCAGAGACTCTAAAAACCATGGGAACCATTAGAATTGATAAAACCTTCTGGTGTATGAATTAGGATGTTAATTGATTAAAACTTTAACCAAGCTATTTCAGATTGTTTTAAATCCCAAAAGTTTCAAAATAAATATTTTTAATGAACTAGAAAGCCTCAATTTCATAATGGAAAAGATAATTCTTAAAAAAGATTTAAAATAGGTTCAAACGAAAGAATTGAAATTGCAGAACATAAAAGCAATTTTTTTAAATTGTTATAAAACTCATTCATTCCCTTCTTATAAGTATGCCAACCTTCTCTCACCCCCATAACTGACTTTCTTCTACCCAAAATAGAACCAAAGAGATATGGAGAAGGGAGGAAGAAGAAGGGAGAAAAAAGCCATCCAAAGGTAAGCAAATATGGAGAATTTGCCTATAATGCTATTATAAAAGTTTTTTTTTACTTTTACTCCTCTTTCTTTTTATGATTTTGATTTTTTAAAGGAGGGAGTTTAATGGCTGAATCTATGGAGGAAGAAGATTCTTAAAGGAAACTAATTACACTATAATAATCTCTATTCAAAACACTTTCAAATGGCATATAACATAGGCTAGGAAAGCTTGCTATTCCCTTGGGTTCTTTTCCCTCCATGTTTAGCCAAGATGAGGAGCACTTAATGGGAAATTTTTCTTGACCAAAACTTGATAACAATAGAGGTTTTGAAACATGGAGAATTAGATTATGCAATTAGAATTAACAAAGAACCTGAAGAATAGCTTATAGCTCACCTAGCGTTTTTATTGCACCTTAAGAATTTTGGAACCCTAAAAAGATTTTTTAAGATGCCTAAAACCAAACTTGAACTAAGAAAGAGTCTAGGATGCTTCACATGTGTCAAATTCCTTGAAAGTAGAACAAAAACTCCATGGAAGCTCTTCTTAGTGCATGTCTCGGCCAAGCATGGATAAGGGTACCTAGGAAGTTGTTTCAATGATTCTAAAGTTATAAATGGTTTAAATATGAATTATAGATACTAATGGAACTATTAGAATAAATTTATAAGTCTTATCTTAAAAGGTGAATTTTTAGGATTCAATTAGGTTTAAAGAAGCAACTTGGGCTCTAATGAGTTCTATTAGGGTCATATAACTCATATTAAGTTAGATTTTAAGGCTAAGAAGTGAAATTATAAGAGTTTTGCCTTAAGACATTCAAATAGGCCATATGTGCACCTAAGACCCTAGTTGATATGTATAAGGCTAATGTGAGTGTGAGCATGGTTCCATTGTTAATTTTGTGCTTCATTTGATGTGTCTAGACCAAGCAAGTGAGATTTCATTCAAGTATGAGTGTAGACCTTGGAAGAGGAAAAAGAAATAAAAGGGAACTAGATGGAAATCTTAGATCGAGGTAGCTTTTCCTCCATCATTGTATATGTATGCTTAGTTTACTTGAGTGCCCTTGATTTTTTGTATATGTTGTTTGCAAATTATATATATTGTTGGTAGCTTAATGATCATATACAACTGCATGACATTCATTTACATTTGTACTGAATTAGCTCTTGATGAGTGAGATTGTGCCAAAAGAACCTTAGTAATGGGTGAGGTAAAGTAAAAAATCTCTTGAAAATGGTAAAGCTAGGCCAAAAGTATCAATTGTGGGTGAAACTAAGTGAAAAACCCCTATAAGAGGGTGAAGCTAAACCAAAAGTCTTTAATTATGGGGTGAGACTAGACCAAAAGTCCCTAAAATATGGAAGTTCTCTTGATAGAGCCATGTGATTTTTAAGGCTTAAATATGGTTTATACATGGTTGTATAACATGCATACTTGGATCTTGGATCTTTAGTGAGCCATATATATATGCTTAAATGTTAGATTAGCTATTGGGATTCTTTGAATATCACTTTTCCCTATCTCTACTAACCATGGTTCGATGGCTCTCAAGGAAATAAGAATAATGAACAAAAGGCTTAAGAAGAACTATTTTGATAATAGAATTTGTTTTAAAAAAAACATTCTTAAATATATGAATATGTCCTTGTATATTTTGATGTATGAACATACCAACACATTTAAAAGTACTAGACTATGATATAGAGACTATTTATGGGTTGTGACATGTAATATAAAGCAACTAGCAGTAACCCCTGAAATTCAGGGTTTTCAAAAAAATGCGGGTCCCACACTAAAAATGAAAAAAAAAAACACGAAAAAAATTAATAAAAAAAATATGGTGTAAACAGTATCAAACAGTGTATAAACAGTACAAAACAGTGAACAAATAGTACCCGATGACGTGACATTATGAACAGTCTATCAACAGTGCTTAATGAACAGTATTCATCCACGGCTTTTTATATATATAAATGATTTGATATCTTGAGTTCTTAGATGTATGTATGTATTCTTGCGTGTGGAAAGGTGATTTTGAGTTATGTGGCAATTATGACATGTTGAACTAGCCATACATGATACAATTATGGATTGAAACTTGCTTAAAAGAAGAAATGGTATTTTAGAGCTCATTTGATACCATTTGGAACCAAAATCTAGTCCATTTGAGTTATAAGATATATATTTATCCTTGACAACCCAAATGAGCAAGTCTTGGGCTGAAATTTGACAAGAAATTAGAAGACATTGAGAGATTTCCATAGAGCTAAAGATCATAATTTTTGAAACTTTATAAAATATCTTATGAATTTGTTAAGTTGACTTAATTATGTAAAAAATTTTGCTGCACTATTCATATGGTCAATTTCAAATTTCATAATTTTTTAGAGGCCAAGTGGATTTATTTTTACTTAAAATTTTTACAATAGATAGCTCTCATTACAGGTTTTTTAAGAACACCGAATTTGCGTTAATCGAAGGTATGTAGTTTAAATTACAAATTTTTAAAGTTTGGATTAAATTAGATGTCCAAAGGTTCAAAATGCACATTTAGCTTATTTCATTGATTTGGTTCTTGTTTATGTGTTACATGGATTGCAACAAATTAGCTTAGCATGAATTTGAGGATTGAAACGATGAAAATCCTTTTTTGTGTATAAATGTGCTATTTAAGATTTTTAGTAATAAAAAATTCTATCACTAAAAGTGTATATATGACATTCTCCCATAAAAGATAGTATGAAATATATACATAATACATAATGGTATAACACTTACTCCCTGCTTACAACTAACTACTTCAAAGTGTTCTCTATTGTTCTTATAATAAGGAGAAAGGTTTGCACTCATCTATAGAAAACTTTATCTAATTAGGTTTTGCCATTTGCTAACCGTAATTATTACATGTTGTGCCAGCAGAATTAGGATGGAAAGCATGGCAGTGGATTGTATGGCTAAGGATTAGCCACATCTCTCTATAATAAATGTTAGATGACATAGAGCTCTTATTTATCATTACTTTCATATCACATTTATTTTCACTTTTATGCACGTTTTCAATACCTATAAACAGGTATACTTAATTTCACTGTTTTTTCTTTTTATGCATGTTAGTTTATATGTGTATATATTTATATATCAAATATATTATTTACTTATTTCAATATATTTCTAATGCCATTAATGCATTTTCCCACATCCTGTACATATCACTTGTTTCAACTTTGTGATTGTATAATATATTATTATTAATCTTTTAATAAATCCCTTAGTTATTATTTCATATAAAATTCTTCTATTATCGAATTTAACTTATTATATTTCACTTAGATAAATTTTATTAAAGTTTATTTTTTATTTTTAAAATATTGAAATCAAACAAAGTCTCATAAGTAATCACATAAAAGTTTCCTAACCAAATCATATAATTTAATCACATATCTTAACTAAAGGAAGATGTTACATGACTAATTGAATCACATCTTTTAGGAGACGTTAGTGAGATTGGTTAAATAGATATTATGCAAGGCCTTATTCTCTCTATTTTTGGCTGTTGTATGGACTCCATTAAAAAGAAAAGTCCTTGCTAAAACTAGGGTAAAAAGAAAGGCAAGTAAGAGTATGATCTTTTGGATCTGATTTATTAAGATATTTGTGGACCTTTTACTCCTAGTATAAGAAAATATTGTGCACTTTATCACCTTCATTAGTAGCCACTCTTCATATGATGGATAGTTCTTCTATATGAGAAGTTAGATTTGTTGGATCCCTCTAAGGTATTTAATATGACTATTGAGGTGAAACTTGGTAATTACATTGTGAAAAATATTTGGATATTAGTGGAAACTTCAATCCTTTTTGTTATGTTTCTACTAGGTAGTGGTATTAAGGTTATGTATGCTATGCCTATCACCCATTAGCAAGTATGTGGTTGTGAAATAGAAATAAGACTATATTATTCTCAACTTAAGAAATTAGATACTAAATATGTTAATGGTTTCTACTTTGGTATTGTAGAAGTTCTAAATGTAATAAATTTTGGTTGCCCACTCTTTCTACTAAAGTCGTTGAATCTCTTAAATTTGATTGTTTTGAGAATTGTAACATCCCTAGAATCAGACCTTGAATTAAATTAATATTAAATATGTGATGACCCTAACTTCTAATTATCATAATTAGAGTTAAGTATGTGATTAATAATTAATGATCAAGGTTCGGGGTTGCTACAATAAATTACTTTGTGGAAATACTGAGAAATTTGAACCTTGATGTTGTTAGGGTCATCAACTAATTAACTATAAACAGGGACATGTATACAAGCATTTGTAATTCATCCCTTTATCATTTTCAACACCCAAAAACCTCCCACGAGTGTTCCTATATCATTCCTTAGCATTAGCATTCAAGAAATCCGGGTGTCTAGGTCAAAAACTGAGTTTTTAGCCCTCCGCCGCGGCCTGGAACTCTTGCGCCGCGGCCCAGTTACTCTCTGGAATTTTCCTGACTTTTGCCGCGGCGAGTTTTGCTACTGTAACCTCCCAAATTAATTTTCTCGACTCGCGCCGCGGCGAGACTTCTTGCGCCGCGGCGAGGTTACGTTCTGTCACCCACTGGGCGATTATTTTCACTCCGCGCCGCGGTGAGATTTATCAAGCCGCGGCGTCCCTCGCCACTGTCACTCCCTAGGCAGCGGCGAAGACTTCTTGGCCGCGGCGTGACTCCCTTCTGTAGCTGTTTTCCCTATATTTCGCCCCCTACACTCCATTTCTCTTCTTAGGGACACTCTAAGATCACCTCCCCTCATTTTACATGGCTCTAATAGCATTTATCTACCTTATTTATTTAACTATACTTCCATTACCCATTCAAAACTTATATGCCCATTTCCGTTCTCTAATCACCCTCTATTAGTGAGTTTATGAAATAATAACAACACCAATCATTCACCGTTGATATTTAACATTCGATACACTTTCCATTATTAGCCAATTACAATCATAAGGTTCAATTCCATAATAATCGAATTACATATACAATCCCTACACTTGGCAACTCATGATGTAATGCAGCAATGATACAAAACTAATAATTTAATTACAATACATTTTTGTCAAAGCTCCTAAGCCTATGCATTACCAAACCATTTAATGGTCTTCCATTAATTTCTTCCTCGGCACTAAGAGGTCCGGTCCCTGAAAATGTTAGCCCACAACGGGGTGAGATATACAATCTCAGTAACAAAAGGTAATTCCCATATATATGTACAAGTCAATCAATCCAAGACAATCTCATGTCATCAATACCAGAATTATCCATTCAATTGGCAAATGAACTAGTTGAGCTACCAATAACTACTGTCCCATACCAGCAATCATACATAACATGTTAAAGGCCATTAACACTGGGAGAGGCCCGTCCACGGCACCCACTCCCCATTGAGCACAACCAGGGCTCAGTGCATCTGGGGTTGATCATACCCGGTGCTCGATCGTAGCACATGCACGGGTGGCAGCCGCACCACAGCTCCACCATGGACTCACAAGGTCCAATTACAATAACAATCAAGTAGTCAACCAGTCATTTAACATTTCAAAATCAAGCATGTGTAACAAATAGCAGATTAACATAAGCATATACATGGAATTAGGAAAATAACCCAGTTACCTCATTGAAGCCAATTACTCTTGCCCTAGCTACCATAATGATCCAAGTGCACACCAAGCCTATAAGAAGCATAATTATCACCATTTCTAGTCATAATCAAATATCCAAAGAGCTGAACTACTAATGACGACTAGAGGTTACTTACCTAATTACTAAGGGATTTAATTTCGGACTCCAACTTTCCCACACCAGAAATTGCTATAGTTTACTCTAATTTCTAGGTAACTCCACATTAAACCAAATCCCATGTCATAGGTTAATTACAGGGGTCTCAAACTAACAGAAAATGCATCACAATGGGAAGGAAATACTCACTTAACAACACCAATAGCCTCACCTCCGAAAATCCACCATGGAAGCACCAAAATTCGCATTTCAACCATCAAGCCCAGAAAGTTCAGTTTTCCACCATTATTTCCTTGTAATCTTACACAATAGAAGAACCCATTAGGATAATCCATCCTTAGGGGCATTTTCCAGCAAAGTAATACACCAAATAGAAAGGAAAAGCTTACCTAATCCTCCCTCTAACCTCCAAGTCCGAAAATCTTGTAAGGAATCACCCAACACCAAATTTCAGATTTGAGATGAAGATGAAAATACTTAAACCCAGAAATTAATCGGACCAAAATGAAGAGGAGGATGAGAGGGTCAAGTTATATATAACCTACCTTGGCTAAATCATCCTCTAGAAGTGAGAAATGGAGCCTCCATGTTGGTGGAACCCTAGCCTCCCTCAAACCTCCAATTTTCTTCCTTGAGTTTCAGCAAAATGAAGGAGAGGCTGAAGGGTTAGGGTTTTAGATGAGTTTGGGTCAACCCTAAAGCCCAAAATCCACTTAGGTTCAGATATGTGCTTATTGGGCTTTTGTTTGGTGAAGTGGGCTGCAGAACAATTTCAGTTTAAGTGAGGTATGCCGACCCAATGGCCCAATTCCTTGTAGGTTCAGATTTTGCACTTGTTGGGCTTTGTTTCATGAATTGGGCTACAGAAATTTGATTGGGTTAGGCTAACTTCCAAGAGTCAATCCAACTTGGGTCTGCATAATGTGTGTTGGGCCCACTATAAGAGCTCATGTAAATTGGGTATTGGGCCTTTATTTCACTAGGTCAAATTGGGCTATTGCTAGGGGATCCCTCTCGGCCCAAGTCTCATGATAAGGAGTTGGGCTTGCATCTAGAATCATTGGGCTTTTATAAGCCCCTTCTCATGATCCCCCTACATTAAGTTGGGCCTAGATATAGTTTCTATCCCAATTAATTCTCAACTCATATTATTACTTTATTTCTCAAAATTACCATTCTCTAACCTTGTCCACTTATCCTATATTAATTATCCCTAATTAATCTAAATCCATGATTAATACCTTAATTAATTTTGGGGTGTTACAAAATAAATTAAAAAATAAAAATTATTTAATTAATAATTACATGAGAAAATGTGAGATTTTAGCCACAAAGAAAATTGGGGAATTCACTAGGAATGCAACAAAATTTTATGGATCCAATTAGAGATTTAATAGAAATTATTAGAAGTTTTCTAGCACAAAGAGCTAGAGCCTTTTAGCACAAAAAGATGATGACAAATGGTTAGGGTTTTATTGGAATGAGCAAAGTAATTAACCTTTAATTACCAACTTCTGGCAGGAACAGTGGTTACGAATCTTATGGATTGTAACTCAGCACTTAGGTCTAATGTAAGTAATTTATTATCCTAATATTTAGATATCAATTTATAATTATTAAACTAGAATAAAAATTAATAAGCTTATTTTTAAAAGGATATTATAATATTATAAAAACATTTAAAATTTTATTAAAGTATTTTCCTTTAGAAGTTTGACTAATTGAAATTGGAAAGAACATGTAATAATAATAATAATAATAATAATAATAAGTAGCACACCAGCGTGCATACATCATGTGGATTAAGGAGATTTAGATCCTCTACTATTATAAATAGGATTTAATTGGAGAGAGAGAGAAGTGAGATCCCAAAAAAAAAAATTTCAATTAGATCTTTTTAGTTGTCTTTTTTTTTTTCTTCAATTGGATCTTTTTAGTTATGAGAGAAAATTTTGTGCTTCACTAAGTTCTTAGTTTAGCGTCTAGTACATCAAGCCAAATAAGAAAATTTTAATAAAAAAATTAAAAGAAGAAAACTTAGCATCTTCAAACTTAGAAATCGTCTTTTTATCATTCTATACTCTTATCTTTCCCATTTCAAGACAAGCAAAAATTTTTCCCTTAACGTTTTTTCTTAATTTCTAGTAACCCAAATTTCATGTTCCAATAGTATCTTCAACATGTATCATGTTATCTAGCTTAAATTGACTTTTGTCTAAACATGCCACTTATCTTTGCGCTTGTTATCCATTATCCCATGGCGTTATGTGTGAACATGTGTTTTCTAAATAGAAGATTCTTGTTATTAGATATTAAAATTCTTGTCATATTAATGTTTAGCCTTCTTCATCGTTCTTCAGCATCATGGCTGGTAGGGGTGTTCACCGGGCCCGAAGGCCTGGGAGGCCCGGCCCCACCCGGGCAAATCGGGCCAGGCATAAAAAAATTTTTAAAAAAAATTTAGAGTTAGGGCGGGCCACAAAACCGGGTCGAGCCGGGCATCGAGCCAACCTTTAGGGCTACGTTGGCCTGGCCCAGCCCGAAAAATAATTTTATTTTTTAAAAAAATATTTGTTTATAAAGATTTATATCAAAACTTTAATCTTTTTTAAATATAAAATATAATTTTATAAAAATTTATATAAAAATTTTTTTTAAGTATTATTTTATAATTTTCATAATAAATTTAGGTTAGCCATAAAAGATATATTAGTCTAATTAAGTCTAAAAAAATAAAAAATATTTTTTTATAAAGATTTATATCAAAATTTTAATTTTTTAAAGATAAAATGTAATTTTATAAAGATTTATATAAAATTTTTCCTTTTTTTGAGAATATTTTATAATTTTTATAATAAATAAATAAAAGAAAAAAAATGTCGGGCCGCCCGATTTAACCCAACCCCACCCAGTATTAAATCGGGCCGGGCATCGGGCTTCAATTTTGAAACCCTAATAAAATCGGGCCGAGCATCACGCAAGGCCAAAACCTACCCGGCCTGGCCCATGTACACCCCTAATGGCTGGTTGGTCATCTCATTTTTGTTAATGACTAACATGTTATTCACTCTTCACAAACATGATAGATGCCCATAAAATCCTACCTTCTCTAGTAGTCACATGATATAATCAAATGAAATTATTCTACAAAGAAGAAGATAAGGGTTTAATAGTAAAAAGTTTCTTGTTAGTTTATTTTATTTTACTAGAAAATAAAATAAAATAAATAAAAAAATGTGATTTATTTTCTTAAGAAAGAGAAAAATAATGGATTTTGGGACTCGTTTGGTACGTAGATAATTAGGTATGGAAATATAAATGAAAAAAAAAAGTGATTTTATAGATAAGAAATATCTATAATGTCCTTATTTTTAATAATTAAATAATGATTAATAGATAATATTAAATAATGATTGAATAATAATTATAAAAATAAAATTGATATTTTAACAAACTTTTCTTTTCCCTTTCATTTTTCAACAGGCTATCAAACAGGCCATTGATTGTTGGTAGAGTCGACAATTTTAGGAATCTTCTATGCGCACAACTTATGTCATGCTAGCCCTAGTGCACAAAAAGAGACAATTTTTTTTCCAACCTTTAAATGAGTGTGGCGCACTTCATCCTCGAGTGGACAAAAAAAAAATGAATGATGCATTTTAGAGTTCATTTAGTATATCATATAAAGTTTGATAGTATAAACTAATATAATACATTATGAATACATTACTTATTTGATGCAAGTAATATTTTATATAAGATTATATATATAACTCTTTTTATACATCAAAATAATGTATAACATAATTAAACCTTAAAAAATTAGTTAGCGTAATTGGGTTTTAATATATAAAGCTTTATCAACCCTTTCCAATTCTAACCATCACCCATAGAAGTGTTCATTGGTTAGGATAGATTAGATTTTGATTTAATTTGATAGGGTGATCATGGATTGTATATTAGCATAACTTAGTGTCCGACTTGGTTTTGCATTAAACTTCTTTTTCTAAGCCTAATGCCCAGGCCTGTCCAAATTCAACTAGTATTGGTTGGAATTAGACTAATCAAACTATTTTTTATTTTTGGTAAATTATAAAATTACGCTTAAAAAATAAAATTTTTTACATAAGTTCTTATAAAATTACATTTTATTACTAAAAAATTTTTACATAAATCCTTATAAAATAATTTTTAAAAAAATTAATAAGATTGAGATAGGTCATGCCAAAACTGGTTTAATATTGGACTCGACTTAGTTGATTTAGTTTCAAGTCAAGCCAGATTAGTCTATTGGCCCAGCTATTTTTTTTCTTTAATGTTTAGTAAAAATGTATAAATTAATTCTTAAAAAACTAAAAATTTTATATAAGTTTTTGTAAAATTATATTTTATTATTAAAAAATAAAATTTTTATATAAATTTTTATAAAATAAATAATTTTAAAAAAATTCATAAGATCAAGTTAGGCTAGCTAAAACGAACTAACATGACTAGCTTAACCTAATCAACCCGATTATTTTTTAACTATTTAGCCTTATGTGATCACGTGGGATTAGGTCATCCAAGCTACTATGCATTATGTACCATCTTAGTCACCCATACTCTATTTTTAAAAATTAATATAATATAATAAAGTTATAAAAATATAATATTTTTGAAGTGAAAAATATCTTTGTCAAAAGTATTAATTTTTATCCTTTTTAATATTATATAGTGTATTATCAAATAAATAATAATGATATTATACAATATATTATCTTATACAATATCATATCAAAAGTACATAATCACTACAAAAATATATGGAATTTGCAGCGACAAAAGTCGTCGCTAAAACTATTTAGCGACGACAATATAGTCGTCGTTAAGTCGCCGCAATTACAGCTGTTGCTAAAGAAATTTAATG
This sequence comes from Erythrophleum fordii, assembly GCA_032878935.1. Taxonomy (NCBI): domain Eukaryota; kingdom Viridiplantae; phylum Streptophyta; class Magnoliopsida; order Fabales; family Fabaceae; genus Erythrophleum; species Erythrophleum fordii. Next base: position 15,673,076 of record JAVQMF010000053.1, read on the forward strand.
GCCAAGAAATTGTTGTCGCTAAAAAAACTTTTTGCGATGACAAAAAATATTTTTAGAGGCGAAAAAAGTCGTCACTAAATATATAATTTTAGCAGCACAAATATCTTTTGACACTAAAAACTTTTAGCAACGACTTTTTGCCAATAGTTGTGGTCACTAAATGTATACTTTTAGCGACGACCTTTTAGTTTAAAAGATTTAGCGACGACCTTTTCACCGTAAAAACCCTTTTATTTGGTGGGGATCTTTAGCGACGACATGTATCTTGACGCTAAATGTTGTTTTAGCAGCAAAATTAGTAGTCGCCGAAATTCCTTTTAATGGGTATTTAAAGGAATTAGTGGCGAGTATTGTCGTCGCTAAATATATACTTTTAGTGGTGAAATATTTTGGTGACGCTAAATGTCTATTTTTGCAATGAATCATTCTTTTGCCACTAAAATTTTTCTTTTAGCGTCAATATTTTATGTCGCCACTAAATATGTCTTTAGTGATGACGTTAGTCGCCGCTAAATATATGCTTTTATCAATATTTGATATATTATTAGCAACGACTTTAGTCGCCGCTAAAAAGGTTTTTTTTTCAAATTTTTAATATTTGTTTTAATTATTTTCTTTAAACCTGTTTACTAAAATAGATTTTATAATATTATAAATGGTAAAAAATAAATCTTGTAAATCTCTAATAACATACATCATTTTACAAAATCTAACATTTTAAAATACATAAGCTAAAAAAGAACAATGACTTAATCTAACATTTTAAAATACATAAGCCAAGAAAGAGCTAATAAGTTTGATGTATACATTACTGCAGAGGTCCATCAAACAAGTATGAATAATTTTTTAAACTCACTCATACACTCCACTATTCAAAATAGCATTACAATATTACTAAACAACAAGAAGTTAGTATTGGCAATTGCTTGAATCTTTGTAATTCAAGGGAGAGGCACTAGCATTCAATCTAGACACTTCATTTTGTTTTGTAAATGTCAAGACTTTCTCCATCAAAGCAATTACCTGTGTGACAAATTGAGACCACATTCCAATTTCAGTAAAGCATAATGTTTAAAAGACTATGTATGCCATAAATAAATTAATGTCAAAAATTTAAAAGAAAAACTTAAGATGTATTATTTGTGTTAGTTGAATAATCAATCATTAAAACTCTTAATTACTCACAAAATTATTGAGCTTCTCCACTTGAAGCATTGTTCATCAGAGGTACATTTCCCTGCTGAAAAGAAACATAACACTAAGTTTTTTAACATTGAAAAGAAAAAGACAAGTGCAAAAGATACCTGTTGGAATGTGGCCATGAAGGCAGTCATTTGAGCACGAATTTCAGCTTGCATCTGTGCTTGCATTTGGGCTCGCTCCTCTTGTAGTTTTTGTTCCATTTCTTTACGCATCTCTTCACGCACTTGTTCTATTGCAGAAGAAACTCTAGAATCCACTTCATATTCGTCGATGCTTCTCTTTCTTGAGGGTTTCTTCCCATATCCCTTACCACGTACATATCCCGATCTCTCCCCCAGTATGGTAGCTAATATCTCATCTCCAGTTAGGCGTGCCTCTTCATTTGTTATTTGTTGTTGAATAACAAGATCGTGAATGCGTGACTATAGTGTAGGACATGAGTTAGAAGTGTGAAAAATTATATAAACAATTTGTTTGAAGTAAATGAATTTGAGAACATTACATGGATCTCCTGGGACTGTGGATCAGCCCACACTATCTCCCCCTCTTTTGTTCGACGAGTATGTTGTGCCTCCCATACTCGATCAGCTGTTGCTGGCTCCCCTGTTTCTGGGTCCCTCTACATATTTTTTAGACATTAGTATTCAAAGCTTTTTAGCATGAGAAAAAGTAGTAGTGAATATAGAAACGAATTTGTCCTAAAATACAATAAGGTGCTCACCAAAGACTCTTCAACCTCTGCAAATGAGCGGGTACCACATGTATGTAATGTTACCTGCTTTGACCTATTTATACTATTTCTACTACTTGCAGCCTGCATATAAACCCAAAGTATTGTTAATGATAATTTTAATTAATAATAGTATAGCTGCAATAAAGTTTGAACTAAAGACCTGAAACTTATTGGACTTAAAGTGCTGAATTAGCCAATCCCAATCTTCAAGGCTAACATCCTTTGGTTTTGCTGCTTGCCTCTCCTCGTCAGTCATGTAGTTCTTATATATTTTTGACAATGAAGACTTCCAATTCTTAAAGAGTCGTTGCATCGAGTCCATGTAGTAAGACTTGAATGCCACCTCCTGTTGAGGATCGCGAACTTCAAATTTGTCCTATACATTAAGAATAGAATAGCAAATTCAAATTATAAGTAGTTATAATTGCAAACATAACATAGGTATTTGCACATTAGTTAAAGATATGCATTTAAAATATATAACTTGTTACCTTTACTTTCAACCACATGGTATCCCTATCTTTATTTGCAATATCTTTCCAATCACCATCTCTTAAGGACACAGTAGTCCGCACCACCCAACCAATGTAACTAGATAAGTCTCGAGCCCCATCTCCAATCGGCCGTTCAGTGGTCGTAGACATAGTAATTAAGATCTTATTGCCAAATTTTGTTTTAAGGTCAACTCCTAAACACTTATACTTCCCTCGACCCTTTTTAACAGTGCTGCAAGAAGCTGAACAATATAGAAAAAAGAAAATGATTAGATGATTATACATAAGAAAACAAATATACCTATATATGACACAAGGTGAAAAATTAACCAAACACGTATATTGTTTTCCTTGCTTACCTACACTACTCTGGTTTCGTGATGGCTGAGTAAGAGGTGAACCATCTTGTTCTTGTTCTTCCTCACCAACTAGCTCTAGTGGCAATGGAGAATATTGAGCTTCTAGTGCATCATGCTCAAGTTGCCCTCTCGTACGTGGTGGAGATGCAACATTACTCGTGTAATTCTGCCTCCCCCGTCCATTTCCACGTCCTAAGCCTCGTCCACCTCGTCCATCCCCTCTCACACGCCCAGCACCTGACATTTCCTGGATCATTCCACATTTATTATTATGAGAACAAGGTAGTTGAATCATGTCAATTTGTAAAATTATGAAACTTTTAACCAAGAAATGAATTATAAGAAGGGAAGTTTTAAAAATTTGAAGCAATGATAATAATAATAATAATAATAATAATAATATTAGTGACAATCTTATAGAAATTGTCATAATTATCGCTTATTATGAGTTATAACTTATTATGATCTTAGTTATTCTAAGTTTTTTAATTAAAGAATACCTTGTTGTAAGATAACAAATCCTGTTGACAAGGTTTCCAACTTCTCTCTACTGAATTCAGGATCTTGTCGACAAGATCTTCAATTGTGTCAACAATATATTGTCCAGCCACTGAATTTAAAGATTAGATCTTCAATCTTGTTGACAAGATCTTCCACTTTATAAACAAGATCTTTAACCTTATCAAAATAAAAAATACTCAATGAAATATGATGTTATCTACAAATTTAATATTTTAGTCATTTATTATATGTACCATTAAATAACATAGAATCTTAGTTACTTTTACTCAGGATCTGTGGTGTCAGTATCGACTTCATCATCCTCGCCAAGTATGTCTTCTGAATCTCCTTTGTCAGTGGATACATCCTCATCATTGTCATCAATGAATTCATGTCCTGCATTATTTGCACTTGGGCATTGTGTTCGTAGGTGTTCGCTTGAATGGCTTAGAGTCTCTGGAGCAACATCATCCCTTTGCAACTGGACCACAAAGTCATTTCCCACATTATCATCAAGGACCACATATAGTTCGATCTCATCTTGTTGATATGCCTCATCGATGGGCCCTCCTTCAAAGTCCCCACTGACGTCATTATCAATCACCTCAGGCATATTGAATAGGTCACGAGGATTTGTCTTGACAACAATGAGCCAATTTGCATCAACTATGTCATTCAAATAGAATACTTGTTCGGCTTGATATGCTAAGACAAATGGCTCATTAGAGTTAAGTGAATAACGAGTATTCACACTAGTGATTCCAAATTTATCAACCTTGTATCCTCTTCCTAGATGAGCCACATCCCACCAATAACACTTAAATAAATACACTTTTTTATGCCCAATATATGACAACTCATATATGTCCTCTAATACACCATAGTACTCTTTATTCTCGTCTTCATCATCACCTTTCACAAGTATTCCACTATTATCTGTTCTTCGGCCTAAGGCACGATCTTTTGTGTGGAATCTAAAGCCATTCACTGTAAATGCTGAGTAGCGATGAACCACTTTGAGTGGGCCAGCTGCTAAACTCATGAGGTCATCACTAGCCTCACCCTGTGTGCTTAACTTTGCAACCTATAATGAGATATCACCATTGATAAATTCTATCATGACCAAAATTTATCACATAATTCTTATATTCTAGTGCGGTGTCTAGAAACTAACCTATTCACGAAACCATTTTAGGAACTCTTTAATTGTTGATCTATGCATTTCCATCTGCTTCTTATGCTCCCTGCAATGAATGACATAGTTAAGGCAACAAATTCTTGAAGAAATTATTTAGAAGGAGTTACCAGGCTCCACCAACGTACTCTATGAATGGTCAAACCTCTTCACAGTTGTAGAGCACATACATACAAGCTTGATTAAACTCTACACTAGAGAGAAATCTTGATTCGTAACCTCCCCGGACTTGGCCACTTTTATTGAAGATGGATCTTTCATCCTTTCCCATAAGTCCATCATCATTTCTGGTAGGCCTATTAAACTTGGTGGGAATGTCTTTCAAGTAATGGGAGCAAAAAGTAAGACATTCATCTGCCAAATACCCTTCGGCTATTGAACCTTCTGGTCGAGCCTTATTGCGAACATATGTTTTTAATGTCCGCAAGTACCTAAATACATAAGAGGATTTGAATAAAAAATTTAGTATAGAGTAATAATAAAATTTATAAAAGGCATATCTAGTGTAGTAAGTTACCTCTCGATAGGGTACATCCATCTATATTGTACGGGCCCTCCGAGCTTTGCCTCTCTTGCCAAATGGATAGGCAAGTGGATCATGATATCAAAGAAGGCTGGTGGGAAAACCATTTCCAATTTGCACAATATGCTGGCAATTTGAGTTTAAGATGGTCAAGAGCTTCGGTTGTTAGGCACTTGGAACATAAATTCTTAAAGAATTTACCCAACTCTAATATAGGTTCAGATACCTCATTGGGCAACAAGCCACGTAATGCTATGGGGAATATATCTTGTAACAAAACATGGTGGTCATGGCACTTCAATCCATAGATTTTTCTGTCACGAACACTAATGCATCGTGAAATATTTGAAGAGAAGGCATCAGACACTTTCAAAGTAGCTAGGAAGTTACAAACTTTTAACTTCTCTTGTGGGGATAATGCATAGCAAGCAACTGGAATCAGAACTTTGTTTCCTTCTTCTATCGGGTGTAATTCAGATCTAATTCCCATGTCAACCAAGTCATACCGACTCTTTACTGTATCTTTTGTCTTTCCAGCTAATCCCATAACAGTTGACACGATGTTATCTGAAACATTTCTCTCAATGTGCATAATATCAAGGTTGTGTCGAATTAACAATGTTTTCCAATAAGGTAAGCGGAAAAAGATACTTTTTTTTCTCCAATTAAATGTGTTAGTGACATGGCCATGCTTTCGCTTTTGACCTTTCCCCAGAGTTACATTACCTAGTGCTCGTAATTGACAAAGTGCCTCATCACCGGTTAAAGGAGAGGGTGGAATTCTATGCTCAACTTTCCCATCAAATGCCCTTCGATTTCGCCTCCATGGATGATGGGTTGGTAGGAAGCGACGATGGCCCAAGTAGCACAACTTATTCCGTAACGAAATAGAATATGTGTCTTTGTGGCAACAAGGGCATGCAAGCTTTCCTTTTGTAGACCATCCTGATAGGTTCCCATATGCTGGGAAGTCATTAATTGTCCACAATAATGCTATACGTAACTTGAAATTAGACTTCGTATGGGCATCATATGTCTCTACTCCTTGCTCCCATAATTCAAGTAACTCCTTAATCATTGGTTGGAGGTACACATCTATGTCATCACCTGGACTTCTGGGGCCTGGAATTAAAAGAGTCATCATAAAATATGGGTGCTTCATGCATTGCCATGGTGGCAAATTATATGGAACTAATACAACTGGCCAAATACTATGATTAGTACTCATATTTCCCCAAGGTTGAAACCCGTCACTTGCTAGGCCCAACCGAACATTTCTTGGATCACTACAAAATTCTGGATGCTGCTGGTTAAACGATTTCCATGCAACAGAGTCAGCTGGATGCCGTAAAACACCATCATCAATGCGTTCTTCATTATGCCACCTCATTTCCTTAGCTGTATGGTGAGACATGTATAGCCTTTGTAGCCTAGGCTTTATAGGGAAATATCGTAACACTTTATGAGGAATTTTCTTTCCTTTATGATTGTTTGACCTCCATCGAGGCATATTGCACTTAGGACATGACTGAGCATTGGCGTGCTCTTGCCAGTATAAGATGCAGTCGTTCTCACATGCGTCAATCTTGGTGTAATCCATTCCTAACTCTTGAATAACTTTCTTTGCGTCGTAGTAGGAGTTAGGTATTAATGCCCCCTCTGGAAGAACATCCTTAAATAAACTTAACAATGAATCCATGGATTTGTTGCTCCAATGGTTAAGGCGGTGGAGTAGCCTAACTATAAAAGAGAGTTTCGAAACTTTGTCACAACCTGGATAGAGGTCAGCTTGAGCAGCTTGCAACAAGTTAAAGAATTGTTTTGCCTGCCCATTGGGTGGCTCATGGTTCTCTGACTCACGGTTCCCTTCATTTGAATCTGTGTGATCGTATGCATCATGAAACATCCCAATAATATCATCTTCTTTATCAGTTTCATCAACTATATCATCAGCTACCTCACCACTATTATTTTGATGCAATGAACTATAAGCACCAAGACGAACTTCTCCATGAGAGTCCCACACTTCATAACTTGGGCTGAAGCCTTTCCTTAATAGATCTGTTCTTATGTCAATGTGACTCTTCCATTCTGTATTCTTACACCCCTTGCATGGGCATCGAATCATATCTGTCACCCTTGGCTGATTAAAGGCCCATTGTAAAAACTCATCAACTCCTCGTCTATATGTTGGATTAGCTCTATTATTGATCTTTATCCAACTTTTATCCATCTCTGTTACTTCCTACATTTTAATCAACATCATTAGAAGTTAAACTGTGGACAAGGCAAATCTTTTTACATGTAAAGAATTATATACTTATGTTTTGATTCAGATCTCCAAATTTTAGATCTGATCTAAAACCAAACTTTGTTCTAATACAAAACATAATGAGGGATTCATTATGTCACACTTTCCTTGATATAATATGTTGCTCATGAAGGGTTGTACATGATATATTTATAATGAAAAGGTTGTGAATATATCACCTATGGAAAGGTTGTGAAACCAAGGCTAAAAAATGATTGCAATGGAAAGGCTAGAATGAATATGAAGAATAAGTCACCCTTTTTCTAGAGGTAGTAATAAGATACTGTTAACAAGGCAAACAATATTGTTGATAGGGTAACAGATCTTGTCGACTAGATAAGACCTTGTCGACAGGATCTCAAATTTAGCAAAGGAAAATTGAAGATCTTGTTGACTAGATAAGACCTTGTCGACAGGATCTCAAATTTAGCGAAGGAAAAATGAAGACCTTGTTGACTAGATAAGACCTTGTCGACAGGATCTCAAATTTAGCAAAGGGAAATTGAAGACCTTATCGATAGGATATTCCCTTGTCAACAGGATTAAGAAGCTTTGAAAAAACTCAAGGTTGGGCAAAATCTTCTCAACAAGGTATGATGGTATGACACACATAGGTATGGAGATAGGACAAAATATAATTTGAACACTAAGTTTATAGTACTTTACAGGACTTAAAAGTCGTAAGCACCATACTTTATCCTCAAATGAAAAAAAATAACAACAGTCCTTAGTAGTACTAAGGTAACAAAATTGGACCAAATCTCTAAACCACGTATCAAAACTTAAAGGCATATATCAAAGCTTAGGCACATATCAGAAGTAACACCAGTCCTCAGCAATATCAGAGTTAATTATCAAGCTAACAGAATTGGACCAAATCTCTAAAGGCATATATCAGCGCTTAGGCATATATCAAAATTAACACCAGAGTTCAGCAGTATCACAATAAACTATCAAGGCAACAGAATTAGACCAAATCTCTAAAGCACATATCAGAACTTAAAGGCATATTTCAGAACTTAAAGGCACTAAATTTATAGCACTCACCAAATCTACAGCACTTATAAACACTAAACCTACAAAACTTATGGGCATATATCAGAGCATAGGCACCAAATTTACAACACTTAAAAATAACCATTGCACCCACAAAAGACTTAGCCACATATCAGAATTTATGTAGGTACACACACAGGACCAAAGCTTATTTAGACACCAAAATTTCAGCACTTAACAGAACCATCCCACCCACCCATTGCACCCACAAAAGACTTAGCCACATATCAAAATTTATGTAGGTACACACACAGGACCAAAGCTTATTTAGACACCAAAATTTCAGCACTTAACAGAACTATTCCACCCACCCATTGCACCCACAAAAGACTTGGCCACATATAAGAATTTATGTAGGTACACACACAGGACCAAAGCTTATTTAGACACCAAAATTTCAGCACTTAATAGAACTATTCCACCCACCCATTACACCTACAAAAGACTTAGCCACATATAAGAATTTATGTAGGTACACACACAGGACCAAAGCTTATTTAGACACTAAAATTTTAGCACTTAACAGAACCATTCCACCCACCCATTCCACCCACCCTTCCTCAAATTAGAATTTCACATCAGAACTTCACATCAGACAGAACTTCACATCAGAATTTAAAATCATTTCATCAGTATCACAGCAAACTATCAAGACAACAACAGAATTGATGACAATGTCATAGCAAAACATCACAATTCCCAGCTTGATAGTTCATTAAAAAGGAAAATAATACCTTTATGCTATGGCTCCTACAATTCAAAGAGCCACAGTTGATATTGTTTGAGGAGCTAACACTTGAGAATCTGTGTTGTATGAAATGAAATTAAAATATATCAGAAATAAGAAATTCAATAAGTTGACAGAGGCTAGAAGTAGCCATCAAAGAAGAAGAAACCAATACAAAATAGAAGAAATTCTGGAAAAAAAAAAAAGTAACTTCAATTCAAAATGGGGGCATTATTCAATTCTGCTAGCCACAGCCACAGCCACAGCCACAACACTCAACACAAAATCAATTGCACAAAGAAAGAGCAGACAATGAACCAGAGAAGGGGCAAACAATAGACTAGAGAAGGAGCAAATAATGGACCACAGCAGAAGCAAATAATGGACTAGAGCAGGAACAAATAATGGACCAGAGAAGTAGCAAATAATGGACCAGAGAAGGAGCAAATAATTTACTAGAGAAGGAGCAAATAATGGACCAAAGAAGGAGCAAACAATAGACCAGATTACCACGTATATAGCTTCCTTCCTCTTCAGTTTTTGTGTTCTGCTCTTCCACAGCGAACTCAGCTCCTAAGGATACTCTATTCTTCGTGCGCGAAACGATTTTTGTTGGAATAGCTTCACTCACAACGAAATCAACCAGAAGGATATATTGGAACGAAGATTTGCGATAGCCTTTGCCAGCAGATGCGAAGAAGGTTTGAAAATGGGAAAGGGGGAAAGGAGAACGATGGGGAAAACACAGAGGCGGGGAATGAAAGCTGATGATGACCCTAGGTTTTACTGTTACTGTGTTAATAGAGGTTTATGTGTATTGATAATATATTATTCGAAATATATTGATAATTTAATAATTGATAATTGATATATAAATGAAAAAAACAGTTTGAGTGATAAAAAATAAAAAATATAGGTTAGGTTTAGAACATAAATTATGAAGAAAATATAATATTGGAGGGTAAAACTTTAAAATGTCATAACTTTGTGTACCGTACTCTGTTTGAGGTGATCTTTTTTTTGATTTTGGGTATTTTTTTCGAGATCTACGCGTGGCGAATCGCCGTAGGGATTCGGTCACTTATTTTTTTCAAAAAAGTTTGTTTAGGCCTTTAATTTTGTGATTCTTGTTTTTTACTTAAGTTTATGATTATATAATGTTTTTTATAATTTACTTAAGTTTTATTTTATTTAAGTTTTGAATTTAAGTACTTGATTAATAATAAAGAGGGTAAAAATTAAGAAATATATAATTAAACTCAAAAATTAATTAAGAATTTAGAATTTTTATTCTTTGATAGCCTAATGTATCTTTTTCTATGATTTACCTATTATATTTTTGTTTTAACTAAAACATTTGAAGTTCTTAATCCTAAATATAAGTCATCCTCCAACTTATCTCTCTAGAATTTGTATATGTTGCTGTCTCAATAAGAAATACATGCTAAATCATTACACTAGGGGTCATTACATTAATTGGGGCTCATCTTTATAAAGTATCAAGTTTAAAGTATCAAGAGTGAAATTCTAAATTCACATCCATGGCTACCCCTTCACCAAAAAATCTATAGAAATCATTATATTTTTGCTGAAATTATAAAGTATCAAGTTTAAAGCCTGGGAACATAAAGAAGAAGAAGACATTAATGGATGAAGAAGAAGATAAAATAGGAATTTAAAAGAGTTATCCAACTAAAATTAATGTTGCAATGATAAGAGATTAAGGCGAAGTTCAATCTTTTATCTATTCTTTTTTTTTTCTCTTTCATTTTTTTCTTTCCTTCTACCTCTTTGTTGTTTACGTTGCTTCAAAAGTTGAAAAGGACCCATTAATAAAATGAATTATAGAAATGAAAATTCAAAATTTAAATATATGGATTCTTCAACATATGAAATGTTAGGCATATTAATTTCATGAATTTCAAAAATTAAAATTTTAACTTCTTAAATATATTAAATCTACTAGGTTTTTTAAACTTAATAAAAATTTTAGTTTTATTTTTTTAATTAATACCCTAATTTATTTTTTTAACTTAAAAATACTCTAATTTATTTTTTGTTCTGGATATTTTCATATATTAATTGATACGTATAAATTACAGAAATATTTCAAGCAAAAATTTTTAATACGTAAAAAATTTTGCATCAAAACTTTTAGCGACGACTATTTTAGTCGCCGCTAAAAGTAACTAAATCAGTGACGAATACAAAATGTCGTCGCTAAAAGATTTGGCGCAAAATATTTTTATTTGACCAAAATTTGGCGCCAAAACTTTTGTGTTTTAGCGACGACTAAAGTTAGTAGTCGCTAAAAGTTTGTTAGTAATAGTTTTAATTCGCAAAAATTTGACATTTAGACTTTTAGTGACGATCACATGTGTCGTCGCTAAAAGTTATGTTTTAGTGACGACTAAAGCTAGTGGTCGCTAAAAGTTTTGCCAATAATATTTTTAATACGTAAAAAATTTGACATTTGAACTTTTAGTGACGATAATGTAGGTCGTCGCTAAATGTTATGTTTTAGCGACGACTAAAGTTAGTCGTCGCTAAAAGTTATGCTTTAGTGACGACTAAAAATTATCGTCGCTAAAAGTTATACTTTAGTGACGACTCAAGCTAATAGTTGCTAAAAATTTGGCATTTGGACTTTTAGTGACGATCACGTATGTCGTCGCTAAATGTTATGCTTTAGCAACGATTAAAGTTAGTCGTCGTTAAATGTTATGCTTGAGTGACGACTAAAAATTGTCGTTGCTAAAAGTTATGCTTTAGTGACGACTCGAGCTAGTAGTCGCTAAAAGTTGTGTTTTGAAATATATTTTTTGTGACGACTATATCTATGTCGTCGCAAAAACATTTTAGCGGCGAGGTTTTTGTTGCTACTAAATAGTTTTAGTGACTATTTTTTGAGCTCGCCGCTAAAAATATTTTTAGAGTTAAAAATAGTTTTTAGCGACCACTTTTAGCGACAACTTAATAAGGTCGTTGCTAAAAACATTTTTTAGCGACCACTTTTTAAGTCGTCGCTAAAAGTCATTACTAAAAGTCTATTTTTTTGTAGTGAATTTTAAAATTTTATTCTATTAAATCTTATCTTATATTACATATCAAACAAGCCCTTGTTGAAAAGAAAATTGAAGGGAGAAAAGTGACACAAGACAATTTAGTGCAAACCTACCTATAATGACCTAAATTTGTAATTAGAAAAATAAGGTATTTAATATAAATTAATTTAAGGTTATGGGGACAATTTTAAATTAAATAAATTTTAATTTGAGCTAAGCAAATTTTAGATTATTATGAGTTTACAATTTTTACTTGAGTGTAAAATTAAAATTTAGCTAAGTATTCTATTTATTTTTTTATTTTCTCTCTTCTGTTTGTTTTCCTCTTTTCTCATTTTACCCTTAATTTATTTATATAATTTCCATTTTGCCTCCCTTCATCATATCTGAAGAGCTTCGCCATTTTCAAACCTTCATTCGCGAAGATTCATCCCAATTTTCCATCGTCACTACTTTGCCTCTCGTGCTCAGGGTTCCCCTTTTTGTTTTCGCCACTCTTCCCCCGGTTCCAGCTGGTGCGTGTCTTCTCCTTCGATTTTCACAGCTTCAAGCAATTCCCGTTTTTGGTGTTCTTCAAGCGATTTCAAATCACAGCTTTCTTCAAGCCCTTTTTATTTGCAGTGTCTTCAATCCCTTCGAGTCACAGAGTTCCACCTCTATTGCTTATTGGCTGTTACTCATTGCAAGTCAATTAGGGCTTGATGTTCTTGTTATTCAATGTCAATATCTCATATGGTAGTATTTTTTTTCATTTTTCAAAAAATTTTGCAAGTGGAGGATGGATTGACTAGCGAATCCTTATTCCAATTATTGTTCTCTTTCAGCTATGTTAGCTCTTTCACTTGAAGCCGTGATAACAAGGAGAGTATCGCGCTGTCTTGCCTTCGTCCAACTAATTCCAACTTTGGTTAATGACTCTCTCTAAGTGAGTATGTCAGTTTCATTTCGGGCATAATAGAGTGATTATTAGGTCCTTATTGCTATTGAAATCAGCTGAATTATGCGACTAGATCATTGTGTTTGAAACATTTTAGGTGCGGGTATGTGGCTTAAAGTTGAGGAAAGAAGGCATATCCATTGACTTGGTTCTTTCACTTTTTCAAACTTTGATCACGCATTGATGGCTTCCACTCTCTACTCTTTATGACAATTTTTTTTCAATTTCTTTTGCATTAGAGATGGAAAAAAATAAAATAAAATAAAGCTCTTAAGGTAAAGTCCAAACTCAATTTTTGTATTGTTAATTAAATTGAAAAATAACCTAAGTTAGAGCTAATGTTAGAAGTATGAATTAATTACGTGGTAAAGTATGTGAATAGATAGTGAAGTTAGAAACTTTTAGATAGTAAAGTTAGAAACTGTGTTACCGCAAGACTTAAGATTGGGATAATGGGACCAATTTAGTTACACAAGAATTAATGAGCCAACAAAGTGATGATTTTTGTTTTATTGGTGTTTTAGGGTAATTCTGGGAGCATTTCCATATCCGGGGACAATTCAAAAGAGGTGGTAAAAACTACCATGGTGTTGTTGTTGCACTGTGAGTAAATAATATCCCATAATATGTTTTTATCATGTGTGGTACCTGCTTTAAATTTCAAGCTCTGCATGATTTTAAAATTTATATATTTTCTTCGCCATGTTATAAATCATTTTCTTTGAACTCTTGATTTTAACTATATCCATGCTAAACTAGGGGGACAAGCTTCTGTTGTGTTTTTATTTTTTGATTATAAATTGCTTAATGCATATATAGAATTAATGAAATACAATGTCAAACTCTTGAAATTTTCAATGTCAAATGGTTGTGAGAAGTGTATTAATAATGAAATGAAATTGTGTAATTCCATATATGGTTATGATATTTTTTTAGGAATGACTTGGTTATAAAACACTAAACCCTAAACACTAGTTGCTATAAGGAGTTCTGTTAGGTGCACCTCGGTTTGAACCCCAAATAGTAGGGATACAAGTGATACTAGCCCTATGTGCTAATCAACACACATGGTATGGAGGGAGGAAATCGAGCAAGATGCTTACTACTTGTAATTTATCCTGTAAGCAGTGTGCTCACAGCAAATTTTGTTATTTATCCATGTGAGCAATATGCTCACCACATAATTGGTAACCTTGTGAGCTATGTGCTCACAATAGATAAATCCTCTTGATTGAAGTCCTTCCCAACAATGAAATTGTAAAATAATTAGATTTGAAAAGTTCATGTTGTACATTTTTTGTAACCCATTCATTCCATTTAAAGGTTATCTTAGTTAATCTTGGATTACCCAATTTCTGAAATTTATTATGTACTTCATACTCGAACTCTTTAAAGTTTGCTCCTTATTGTTGTGAAGCATCATTTCGAATTCTTAAGTTCTTTTAAAAGATTTTCATATGCTAATTTTTGCCATTTGCAAATTGTTGTTGTAAATTTCTTTAGTGTACTTACAGCTAAGTTTAGTCTTCTAAATTTTTGCCTTGCAATATTGTTTCGATTTTTCAATAAAAACACCCATGCTTTGCTTGTCCCCCTTTAGTTATTGATGTAGTGTTATTTACTCACTAGGTTCTCGTAACTCACCCCTCTTACTTTTCATGTTCTAGATAGTAACACAAACTCAAGATCCATTTTTAAAGCATAGGAAGGATTTGCATTTCATTGGTGAGCCCTACATTGGTCCGCATGGGCACTATGTTTGAACATGTTTTGTACTCTAGACGTAACTCCTCCAGTGGTGAGATCCCCCACTCCTATTTACATTGTGTAGTGAATAAGGATTGAAAGCAAAGTTCTCTTTGATGTTTGTGCTAAGATCTTACTACTTGTAAAAATTTCAAGATGTCCTACTTTTATGGAAGATTCTACCAAAACTTTTACAAAGAGTTGGAGATGAACCAAATATGCAATCAAAGGTTTTAAAGCTTGGAATGAATTTTCCAATGGAACATATTATGCTATTGTATTGGTAATGTAAGAAAACATGGGTTTGGGTTGTTTCACTAAGCTTATGGATGCAAGTTTCACCTTGTATTCTATGCTGGTTAAATCTGTGGTTTAGGGGTGTGACACTACCTACCCAAGGCCATCTTCAAAATTGTTAGCACATCAACCTTGGCATAATGCCGAAGGCTTGCACAATAAGAGAAGAAGAGACAAAGGAAATTATTTTATCTAAAGGCTTGCTAATTCAACCTCTTGAGATCATGGTCAATTTTAACTAGGCATTTGTCCAAATTAGTTATATGGAGTTGGAAGTATAGAAGCAAATAAAGAACCTCAAGGACTTAAGTAAATCTGTCTCTTGGGCAATAAATAAGTTACCACGTTCTACCTTTAAAGTTAAAGAGAATCTAATGTTATAAAGATGAATATTGTTGTCACATTCTACCTTTAGGAAAAGGTTATGCCATAAAGTTTGATGTATAAGTTGTCACATTTTGCCTCTAAGAAGACAAGGTTAAAGAGTGAAAGGAGATAAGTCATGAGATCTATCATACACATGTACAAAATGTTCCCACGTAGCCCTTATTTCTTATTAATTTATTTAATCAAGTAAAAAGTTACAATAATTTAATAATAAGTTAATTATTAAGGAAAGGTACCTAGTTAAGAAGTGATACCTCCAGCTCCTTCAAATATTCCTCATGTACGCCAAGAGGAGGTGCCTTCATTAGTTAAGAAAAAGTGTCTCCACTAGTCAAGAAGAAGTGCTTCCACTAGCTAAAGATAGGTGCTCCCTACTAAGCTTATTATAAGTTGGCACCTCCTCTAAGCTTACTATAATTAGTATGGAGTGCTCCACACCAAGAGGAGGCAATTACTTAGTTCATGTGCTTCCATTAGTTAAGAAGAGCAAGTCAAATAAAGAAGGTGCACACTTTTTCCTTAGGAACAATAGCAAAATCATCCCTATGGCAATTTATATAAGCTCTCTCATGATGCTTATGCGTAATAGATTTTCCCTGTGCCACCTAAGCAACACAAATGTTAGCTTCCCATTTATGTTTAGTCACCTATGACATCTAATCTCATCATGTGTAACCTATAGTGACAAAACTCTTCTATTGAGCAAAATTCCTTAGAAAGCTAGTGAATTCATCCCTTGGACAATAAACTAAGTTACTTCACTCTCCCTGTCTTAAGAAGTAGAAGTGTGGGAGAGTGTGTTAGGGTCATCCATCCCTCAAAGTCAATGCAGTGTTATTTGAGAAGAACCACACCTAGGTTCTCGAACTTCATGAAGAAGCAACACTCTCAAAGGACTCCAGCCATGATGCCCAACTTATACAAGGTTAAGAGTGTCATGAAAGAGTGATCTTCATTTTTTTTTTTTCTCTTAAGAACAATCCTTAAGAGTGGTTTGGTAAGATTGAAGTGAAAGAGCTTTTGTGCTAAGCATGAACACCCAAATAAGTAAGGCTGTTCAAAACCAAACCAAACCAAACTAAAATAAACCAAATCAGTTTAAAGAAAACCAAAAAAAATAAAGTTCAAATTAGTTATTTACATGTCAAAATTGATTAAGTCAATTTGGTTTTCAATTTTTAAGGATTTGGTTTGATTTTAATCAAATCATATTTTCCAAGGAATGAGTGTTTAAAAAAATGTCCAATCATTCCTAAAGAGTCTTAGTAGAATGATGTCATAATATTATTAAAAGATTTATGCTAATGCATATTTTCACAATATTATTTAAATTTTCAAAATTGGTTATTTTATTCCTTTCAAAAATTTAAATTTTATGTAAGGATCTCTATTTGTTAAATTTGTATGCATATTAAATAATACATGTTCTTTTAAAAAGGGATTTCACTGAGGAACTAATCACACTCATAAGATCATGCATGGAAAATAATGCTCATGCAAAGTAGTTAAAGTACATTTTGAAGTTTGATGCCTTTGAACTTATTATACACCTTGTAGACAATGCTAGGGTAACATAACTAATAAAGTACACGTTTGTGCATCATGAAGAATAAACTAAAGCAGCAACATCTCAATCCATATAAAGGTAAGCACTCATATTTTAAAAATATTTTTTATGAATATACATTGTATGTTATTTTCTCTAAACTTTGTTCACACTCCCTAGTCTCACTAAATTGGGAATGTAACATCCGGTCAACGTCAAGACATTTTAGTGTTGGATCACCCCCTAACCAGGACCTTTTACTTATCCCATGTGCAATACAGAGTACCCATGCACCAATGCCTGAGTTAACTTCTGTGAAATAAATAGATTTAATTGTTGGGTGTAGATAGATTTTTCTCAATGCTACTAAATTTAGGAAGGCACTTTATAAATATAATATTGCCCACAAATTTAGATACACCTTGAAAAATAGCCCCTATAAGATAATTATCAAGTGCAAAATCAATAGATGCAAGTAGAAGTGAATAGCCTATGCAGTGGCACCACACCTTCGTCTCTGTACAAACTTTTTGCAATAAACACAAACACTTAGCACATGACAACCTACTAGTGTCTCACAATTGAAGGTTAAACTTAATAGCATTTATCATAGCTGACAATGAAAAGTTGTCAAGAACATTTATCATTGTTGACAATGTAAAGTTATCGGGATAAAACCCTCAATGATGCATGCAGTAACCTATTCAAAGTGTATAGATTCACTTACCATCAAGCATGAAGGAGGAAAGAGAGAGCATTACCTAACATCAATGGACCAATAAACCATTCATACATGCTAACCCCTTG
This sequence comes from Erythrophleum fordii, assembly GCA_032878935.1. Classification (NCBI taxonomy): domain Eukaryota; kingdom Viridiplantae; phylum Streptophyta; class Magnoliopsida; order Fabales; family Fabaceae; genus Erythrophleum; species Erythrophleum fordii. The sequence goes on from JAVQMF010000053.1 coordinate 15,690,963, forward strand.
GTAGTGCAACTATTTAAGAGAAACTGATTCAAAAACTTTTACAAAGTGGACTTCCTTTGCAAACAACAGTTTTCAAAGTTTATTCATTACATATGGATAATATATAACTAGTTTTATGCTTGGTTTGAAACCAATAATGTATGTTGATGGTTGTCAACTAAGTGGACTATACTTAAGGACGCTCTTGGCTGCATTTACATATGATGCTAACAATGAATTGTATTCATTTACTTATGCAATAGTTAGTATAAAAACATATAAAGATTGGGTGTGGTTCCTTCAAAATGTGAAAAAAATTGACAAGTTTGTGCAAATTACTTTGGTTTCCAATTGTCAAAATGCTATAATTGATGCAGTCAAATAAGTATTTGGCAAGAAACGGCATGCTTCGTTATGAGCACATAAAAGAGAATTTCAACATAAAGTTCTTCAAAGTATGCAAAGGAAGTAGAAGAAAGTGTAAGGGTAATGCATTTAAATTTCTAGATGGCATTGCTTATACTCATTTAGACATGGAATTTGTAAAACTAATGGAAAGTCTCATGTCATTCTCTCATGGCATTTGGACTTTTAGTGACGATCACGTATGTCGTCGCTAAATGTTATGCTTTAGCAACGATTAAAGTTAGTCGTCGTTAAATGTTATGCTTGAGTGACGACTAAAAATTGTCGTTGCTAAAAGTTATGCTTTAGTGACGACTCGAGCTAGTAGTCGCTAAAAGTTGTGTTTTGAAATATATTTTTTGTGACGACTATATCTATGTCGTCGCAAAAACATTTTAGCGGCGAGGTTTTTGTTGCTACTAAATAGTTTTAGTGACTATTTTTTGAGCTCGCCGCTAAAAATATTTTTAGAGTTAAAAATAGTTTTTAGCGACCACTTTTAGCGACAACTTAATAAGGTCGTTGCTAAAAACATTTTTTAGCGACCACTTTTTAAGTCGTCGCTAAAAGTCATTACTAAAAGTCTATTTTTTTGTAGTGAATTTTAAAATTTTATTCTATTAAATCTTATCTTATATTACATATCAAACAAGCCCTTGTTGAAAAGAAAATTGAAGGGAGAAAAGTGACACAAGACAATTTAGTGCAAACCTACCTATAATGACCTAAATTTGTAATTAGAAAAATAAGGTATTTAATATAAATTAATTTAAGGTTATGGGGACAATTTTAAATTAAATAAATTTTAATTTGAGCTAAGCAAATTTTAGATTATTATGAGTTTACAATTTTTACTTGAGTGTAAAATTAAAATTTAGCTAAGTATTCTATTTATTTTTTTATTTTCTCTCTTCTGTTTGTTTTCCTCTTTTCTCATTTTACCCTTAATTTATTTATATAATTTCCATTTTGCCTCCCTTCATCATATCTGAAGAGCTTCGCCATTTTCAAACCTTCATTCGCGAAGATTCATCCCAATTTTCCATCGTCACTACTTTGCCTCTCGTGCTCAGGGTTCCCCTTTTTGTTTTCGCCACTCTTCCCCCGGTTCCAGCTGGTGCGTGTCTTCTCCTTCGATTTTCACAGCTTCAAGCAATTCCCGTTTTTGGTGTTCTTCAAGCGATTTCAAATCACAGCTTTCTTCAAGCCCTTTTTATTTGCAGTGTCTTCAATCCCTTCGAGTCACAGAGTTCCACCTCTATTGCTTATTGGCTGTTACTCATTGCAAGTCAATTAGGGCTTGATGTTCTTGTTATTCAATGTCAATATCTCATATGGTAGTATTTTTTTTCATTTTTCAAAAAATTTTGCAAGTGGAGGATGGATTGACTAGCGAATCCTTATTCCAATTATTGTTCTCTTTCAGCTATGTTAGCTCTTTCACTTGAAGCCGTGATAACAAGGAGAGTATCGCGCTGTCTTGCCTTCGTCCAACTAATTCCAACTTTGGTTAATGACTCTCTCTAAGTGAGTATGTCAGTTTCATTTCGGGCATAATAGAGTGATTATTAGGTCCTTATTGCTATTGAAATCAGCTGAATTATGCGACTAGATCATTGTGTTTGAAACATTTTAGGTGCGGGTATGTGGCTTAAAGTTGAGGAAAGAAGGCATATCCATTGACTTGGTTCTTTCACTTTTTCAAACTTTGATCACGCATTGATGGCTTCCACTCTCTACTCTTTATGACAATTTTTTTTCAATTTCTTTTGCATTAGAGATGGAAAAAAATAAAATAAAATAAAGCTCTTAAGGTAAAGTCCAAACTCAATTTTTGTATTGTTAATTAAATTGAAAAATAACCTAAGTTAGAGCTAATGTTAGAAGTATGAATTAATTACGTGGTAAAGTATGTGAATAGATAGTGAAGTTAGAAACTTTTAGATAGTAAAGTTAGAAACTGTGTTACCGCAAGACTTAAGATTGGGATAATGGGACCAATTTAGTTACACAAGAATTAATGAGCCAACAAAGTGATGATTTTTGTTTTATTGGTGTTTTAGGGTAATTCTGGGAGCATTTCCATATCCGGGGACAATTCAAAAGAGGTGGTAAAAACTACCATGGTGTTGTTGTTGCACTGTGAGTAAATAATATCCCATAATATGTTTTTATCATGTGTGGTACCTGCTTTAAATTTCAAGCTCTGCATGATTTTAAAATTTATATATTTTCTTCGCCATGTTATAAATCATTTTCTTTGAACTCTTGATTTTAACTATATCCATGCTAAACTAGGGGGACAAGCTTCTGTTGTGTTTTTATTTTTTGATTATAAATTGCTTAATGCATATATAGAATTAATGAAATACAATGTCAAACTCTTGAAATTTTCAATGTCAAATGGTTGTGAGAAGTGTATTAATAATGAAATGAAATTGTGTAATTCCATATATGGTTATGATATTTTTTTAGGAATGACTTGGTTATAAAACACTAAACCCTAAACACTAGTTGCTATAAGGAGTTCTGTTAGGTGCACCTCGGTTTGAACCCCAAATAGTAGGGATACAAGTGATACTAGCCCTATGTGCTAATCAACACACATGGTATGGAGGGAGGAAATCGAGCAAGATGCTTACTACTTGTAATTTATCCTGTAAGCAGTGTGCTCACAGCAAATTTTGTTATTTATCCATGTGAGCAATATGCTCACCACATAATTGGTAACCTTGTGAGCTATGTGCTCACAATAGATAAATCCTCTTGATTGAAGTCCTTCCCAACAATGAAATTGTAAAATAATTAGATTTGAAAAGTTCATGTTGTACATTTTTTGTAACCCATTCATTCCATTTAAAGGTTATCTTAGTTAATCTTGGATTACCCAATTTCTGAAATTTATTATGTACTTCATACTCGAACTCTTTAAAGTTTGCTCCTTATTGTTGTGAAGCATCATTTCGAATTCTTAAGTTCTTTTAAAAGATTTTCATATGCTAATTTTTGCCATTTGCAAATTGTTGTTGTAAATTTCTTTAGTGTACTTACAGCTAAGTTTAGTCTTCTAAATTTTTGCCTTGCAATATTGTTTCGATTTTTCAATAAAAACACCCATGCTTTGCTTGTCCCCCTTTAGTTATTGATGTAGTGTTATTTACTCACTAGGTTCTCGTAACTCACCCCTCTTACTTTTCATGTTCTAGATAGTAACACAAACTCAAGATCCATTTTTAAAGCATAGGAAGGATTTGCATTTCATTGGTGAGCCCTACATTGGTCCGCATGGGCACTATGTTTGAACATGTTTTGTACTCTAGACGTAACTCCTCCAGTGGTGAGATCCCCCACTCCTATTTACATTGTGTAGTGAATAAGGATTGAAAGCAAAGTTCTCTTTGATGTTTGTGCTAAGATCTTACTACTTGTAAAAATTTCAAGATGTCCTACTTTTATGGAAGATTCTACCAAAACTTTTACAAAGAGTTGGAGATGAACCAAATATGCAATCAAAGGTTTTAAAGCTTGGAATGAATTTTCCAATGGAACATATTATGCTATTGTATTGGTAATGTAAGAAAACATGGGTTTGGGTTGTTTCACTAAGCTTATGGATGCAAGTTTCACCTTGTATTCTATGCTGGTTAAATCTGTGGTTTAGGGGTGTGACACTACCTACCCAAGGCCATCTTCAAAATTGTTAGCACATCAACCTTGGCATAATGCCGAAGGCTTGCACAATAAGAGAAGAAGAGACAAAGGAAATTATTTTATCTAAAGGCTTGCTAATTCAACCTCTTGAGATCATGGTCAATTTTAACTAGGCATTTGTCCAAATTAGTTATATGGAGTTGGAAGTATAGAAGCAAATAAAGAACCTCAAGGACTTAAGTAAATCTGTCTCTTGGGCAATAAATAAGTTACCACGTTCTACCTTTAAAGTTAAAGAGAATCTAATGTTATAAAGATGAATATTGTTGTCACATTCTACCTTTAGGAAAAGGTTATGCCATAAAGTTTGATGTATAAGTTGTCACATTTTGCCTCTAAGAAGACAAGGTTAAAGAGTGAAAGGAGATAAGTCATGAGATCTATCATACACATGTACAAAATGTTCCCACGTAGCCCTTATTTCTTATTAATTTATTTAATCAAGTAAAAAGTTACAATAATTTAATAATAAGTTAATTATTAAGGAAAGGTACCTAGTTAAGAAGTGATACCTCCAGCTCCTTCAAATATTCCTCATGTACGCCAAGAGGAGGTGCCTTCATTAGTTAAGAAAAAGTGTCTCCACTAGTCAAGAAGAAGTGCTTCCACTAGCTAAAGATAGGTGCTCCCTACTAAGCTTATTATAAGTTGGCACCTCCTCTAAGCTTACTATAATTAGTATGGAGTGCTCCACACCAAGAGGAGGCAATTACTTAGTTCATGTGCTTCCATTAGTTAAGAAGAGCAAGTCAAATAAAGAAGGTGCACACTTTTTCCTTAGGAACAATAGCAAAATCATCCCTATGGCAATTTATATAAGCTCTCTCATGATGCTTATGCGTAATAGATTTTCCCTGTGCCACCTAAGCAACACAAATGTTAGCTTCCCATTTATGTTTAGTCACCTATGACATCTAATCTCATCATGTGTAACCTATAGTGACAAAACTCTTCTATTGAGCAAAATTCCTTAGAAAGCTAGTGAATTCATCCCTTGGACAATAAACTAAGTTACTTCACTCTCCCTGTCTTAAGAAGTAGAAGTGTGGGAGAGTGTGTTAGGGTCATCCATCCCTCAAAGTCAATGCAGTGTTATTTGAGAAGAACCACACCTAGGTTCTCGAACTTCATGAAGAAGCAACACTCTCAAAGGACTCCAGCCATGATGCCCAACTTATACAAGGTTAAGAGTGTCATGAAAGAGTGATCTTCATTTTTTTTTTTTCTCTTAAGAACAATCCTTAAGAGTGGTTTGGTAAGATTGAAGTGAAAGAGCTTTTGTGCTAAGCATGAACACCCAAATAAGTAAGGCTGTTCAAAACCAAACCAAACCAAACTAAAATAAACCAAATCAGTTTAAAGAAAACCAAAAAAAATAAAGTTCAAATTAGTTATTTACATGTCAAAATTGATTAAGTCAATTTGGTTTTCAATTTTTAAGGATTTGGTTTGATTTTAATCAAATCATATTTTCCAAGGAATGAGTGTTTAAAAAAATGTCCAATCATTCCTAAAGAGTCTTAGTAGAATGATGTCATAATATTATTAAAAGATTTATGCTAATGCATATTTTCACAATATTATTTAAATTTTCAAAATTGGTTATTTTATTCCTTTCAAAAATTTAAATTTTATGTAAGGATCTCTATTTGTTAAATTTGTATGCATATTAAATAATACATGTTCTTTTAAAAAGGGATTTCACTGAGGAACTAATCACACTCATAAGATCATGCATGGAAAATAATGCTCATGCAAAGTAGTTAAAGTACATTTTGAAGTTTGATGCCTTTGAACTTATTATACACCTTGTAGACAATGCTAGGGTAACATAACTAATAAAGTACACGTTTGTGCATCATGAAGAATAAACTAAAGCAGCAACATCTCAATCCATATAAAGGTAAGCACTCATATTTTAAAAATATTTTTTATGAATATACATTGTATGTTATTTTCTCTAAACTTTGTTCACACTCCCTAGTCTCACTAAATTGGGAATGTAACATCCGGTCAACGTCAAGACATTTTAGTGTTGGATCACCCCCTAACCAGGACCTTTTACTTATCCCATGTGCAATACAGAGTACCCATGCACCAATGCCTGAGTTAACTTCTGTGAAATAAATAGATTTAATTGTTGGGTGTAGATAGATTTTTCTCAATGCTACTAAATTTAGGAAGGCACTTTATAAATATAATATTGCCCACAAATTTAGATACACCTTGAAAAATAGCCCCTATAAGATAATTATCAAGTGCAAAATCAATAGATGCAAGTAGAAGTGAATAGCCTATGCAGTGGCACCACACCTTCGTCTCTGTACAAACTTTTTGCAATAAACACAAACACTTAGCACATGACAACCTACTAGTGTCTCACAATTGAAGGTTAAACTTAATAGCATTTATCATAGCTGACAATGAAAAGTTGTCAAGAACATTTATCATTGTTGACAATGTAAAGTTATCGGGATAAAACCCTCAATGATGCATGCAGTAACCTATTCAAAGTGTATAGATTCACTTACCATCAAGCATGAAGGAGGAAAGAGAGAGCATTACCTAACATCAATGGACCAATAAACCATTCATACATGCTAACCCCTTGGTAGTGCAACTATTTAAGAGAAACTGATTCAAAAACTTTTACAAAGTGGACTTCCTTTGCAAACAACAGTTTTCAAAGTTTATTCATTACATATGGATAATATATAACTAGTTTTATGCTTGGTTTGAAACCAATAATGTATGTTGATGGTTGTCAACTAAGTGGACTATACTTAAGGACGCTCTTGGCTGCATTTACATATGATGCTAACAATGAATTGTATTCATTTACTTATGCAATAGTTAGTATAAAAACATATAAAGATTGGGTGTGGTTCCTTCAAAATGTGAAAAAAATTGACAAGTTTGTGCAAATTACTTTGGTTTCCAATTGTCAAAATGCTATAATTGATGCAGTCAAATAAGTATTTGGCAAGAAACGGCATGCTTCGTTATGAGCACATAAAAGAGAATTTCAACATAAAGTTCTTCAAAGTATGCAAAGGAAGTAGAAGAAAGTGTAAGGGTAATGCATTTAAATTTCTAGATGGCATTGCTTATACTCATTTAGACATGGAATTTGTAAAACTAATGGAAAGTCTCATGTCATTCTCTCATGGCATTTGGACTTTTAGTGACGATCACGTATGTCGTCGCTAAATGTTATGCTTTAGCAACGATTAAAGTTAGTCGTCGTTAAATGTTATGCTTGAGTGACGACTAAAAATTGTCGTTGCTAAAAGTTATGCTTTAGTGACGACTCGAGCTAGTAGTCGCTAAAAGTTGTGTTTTGAAATATATTTTTTGTGACGACTATATCTATGTCGTCGCAAAAACATTTTAGCGGCGAGGTTTTTGTTGCTACTAAATAGTTTTAGTGACTATTTTTTGAGCTCGCCGCTAAAAATATTTTTAGAGTTAAAAATAGTTTTTAGCGACCACTTTTAGCGACAACTTAATAAGGTCGTTGCTAAAAACATTTTTTAGCGACCACTTTTTAAGTCGTCGCTAAAAGTCATTACTAAAAGTCTATTTTTTTGTAGTGAATTTTAAAATTTTATTCTATTAAATCTTATCTTATATTACATATCAAACAAGCCCTTGTTGAAAAGAAAATTGAAGGGAGAAAAGTGACACAAGACAATTTAGTGCAAACCTACCTATAATGACCTAAATTTGTAATTAGAAAAATAAGGTATTTAATATAAATTAATTTAAGGTTATGGGGACAATTTTAAATTAAATAAATTTTAATTTGAGCTAAGCAAATTTTAGATTATTATGAGTTTACAATTTTTACTTGAGTGTAAAATTAAAATTTAGCTAAGTATTCTATTTATTTTTTTATTTTCTCTCTTCTGTTTGTTTTCCTCTTTTCTCATTTTACCCTTAATTTATTTATATAATTTCCATTTTGCCTCCCTTCATCATATCTGAAGAGCTTCGCCATTTTCAAACCTTCATTCGCGAAGATTCATCCCAATTTTCCATCGTCACTACTTTGCCTCTCGTGCTCAGGGTTCCCCTTTTTGTTTTCGCCACTCTTCCCCCGGTTCCAGCTGGTGCGTGTCTTCTCCTTCGATTTTCACAGCTTCAAGCAATTCCCGTTTTTGGTGTTCTTCAAGCGATTTCAAATCACAGCTTTCTTCAAGCCCTTTTTATTTGCAGTGTCTTCAATCCCTTCGAGTCACAGAGTTCCACCTCTATTGCTTATTGGCTGTTACTCATTGCAAGTCAATTAGGGCTTGATGTTCTTGTTATTCAATGTCAATATCTCATATGGTAGTATTTTTTTTCATTTTTCAAAAAATTTTGCAAGTGGAGGATGGATTGACTAGCGAATCCTTATTCCAATTATTGTTCTCTTTCAGCTATGTTAGCTCTTTCACTTGAAGCCGTGATAACAAGGAGAGTATCGCGCTGTCTTGCCTTCGTCCAACTAATTCCAACTTTGGTTAATGACTCTCTCTAAGTGAGTATGTCAGTTTCATTTCGGGCATAATAGAGTGATTATTAGGTCCTTATTGCTATTGAAATCAGCTGAATTATGCGACTAGATCATTGTGTTTGAAACATTTTAGGTGCGGGTATGTGGCTTAAAGTTGAGGAAAGAAGGCATATCCATTGACTTGGTTCTTTCACTTTTTCAAACTTTGATCACGCATTGATGGCTTCCACTCTCTACTCTTTATGACAATTTTTTTTCAATTTCTTTTGCATTAGAGATGGAAAAAAATAAAATAAAATAAAGCTCTTAAGGTAAAGTCCAAACTCAATTTTTGTATTGTTAATTAAATTGAAAAATAACCTAAGTTAGAGCTAATGTTAGAAGTATGAATTAATTACGTGGTAAAGTATGTGAATAGATAGTGAAGTTAGAAACTTTTAGATAGTAAAGTTAGAAACTGTGTTACCGCAAGACTTAAGATTGGGATAATGGGACCAATTTAGTTACACAAGAATTAATGAGCCAACAAAGTGATGATTTTTGTTTTATTGGTGTTTTAGGGTAATTCTGGGAGCATTTCCATATCCGGGGACAATTCAAAAGAGGTGGTAAAAACTACCATGGTGTTGTTGTTGCACTGTGAGTAAATAATATCCCATAATATGTTTTTATCATGTGTGGTACCTGCTTTAAATTTCAAGCTCTGCATGATTTTAAAATTTATATATTTTCTTCGCCATGTTATAAATCATTTTCTTTGAACTCTTGATTTTAACTATATCCATGCTAAACTAGGGGGACAAGCTTCTGTTGTGTTTTTATTTTTTGATTATAAATTGCTTAATGCATATATAGAATTAATGAAATACAATGTCAAACTCTTGAAATTTTCAATGTCAAATGGTTGTGAGAAGTGTATTAATAATGAAATGAAATTGTGTAATTCCATATATGGTTATGATATTTTTTTAGGAATGACTTGGTTATAAAACACTAAACCCTAAACACTAGTTGCTATAAGGAGTTCTGTTAGGTGCACCTCGGTTTGAACCCCAAATAGTAGGGATACAAGTGATACTAGCCCTATGTGCTAATCAACACACATGGTATGGAGGGAGGAAATCGAGCAAGATGCTTACTACTTGTAATTTATCCTGTAAGCAGTGTGCTCACAGCAAATTTTGTTATTTATCCATGTGAGCAATATGCTCACCACATAATTGGTAACCTTGTGAGCTATGTGCTCACAATAGATAAATCCTCTTGATTGAAGTCCTTCCCAACAATGAAATTGTAAAATAATTAGATTTGAAAAGTTCATGTTGTACATTTTTTGTAACCCATTCATTCCATTTAAAGGTTATCTTAGTTAATCTTGGATTACCCAATTTCTGAAATTTATTATGTACTTCATACTCGAACTCTTTAAAGTTTGCTCCTTATTGTTGTGAAGCATCATTTCGAATTCTTAAGTTCTTTTAAAAGATTTTCATATGCTAATTTTTGCCATTTGCAAATTGTTGTTGTAAATTTCTTTAGTGTACTTACAGCTAAGTTTAGTCTTCTAAATTTTTGCCTTGCAATATTGTTTCGATTTTTCAATAAAAACACCCATGCTTTGCTTGTCCCCCTTTAGTTATTGATGTAGTGTTATTTACTCACTAGGTTCTCGTAACTCACCCCTCTTACTTTTCATGTTCTAGATAGTAACACAAACTCAAGATCCATTTTTAAAGCATAGGAAGGATTTGCATTTCATTGGTGAGCCCTACATTGGTCCGCATGGGCACTATGTTTGAACATGTTTTGTACTCTAGACGTAACTCCTCCAGTGGTGAGATCCCCCACTCCTATTTACATTGTGTAGTGAATAAGGATTGAAAGCAAAGTTCTCTTTGATGTTTGTGCTAAGATCTTACTACTTGTAAAAATTTCAAGATGTCCTACTTTTATGGAAGATTCTACCAAAACTTTTACAAAGAGTTGGAGATGAACCAAATATGCAATCAAAGGTTTTAAAGCTTGGAATGAATTTTCCAATGGAACATATTATGCTATTGTATTGGTAATGTAAGAAAACATGGGTTTGGGTTGTTTCACTAAGCTTATGGATGCAAGTTTCACCTTGTATTCTATGCTGGTTAAATCTGTGGTTTAGGGGTGTGACACTACCTACCCAAGGCCATCTTCAAAATTGTTAGCACATCAACCTTGGCATAATGCCGAAGGCTTGCACAATAAGAGAAGAAGAGACAAAGGAAATTATTTTATCTAAAGGCTTGCTAATTCAACCTCTTGAGATCATGGTCAATTTTAACTAGGCATTTGTCCAAATTAGTTATATGGAGTTGGAAGTATAGAAGCAAATAAAGAACCTCAAGGACTTAAGTAAATCTGTCTCTTGGGCAATAAATAAGTTACCACGTTCTACCTTTAAAGTTAAAGAGAATCTAATGTTATAAAGATGAATATTGTTGTCACATTCTACCTTTAGGAAAAGGTTATGCCATAAAGTTTGATGTATAAGTTGTCACATTTTGCCTCTAAGAAGACAAGGTTAAAGAGTGAAAGGAGATAAGTCATGAGATCTATCATACACATGTACAAAATGTTCCCACGTAGCCCTTATTTCTTATTAATTTATTTAATCAAGTAAAAAGTTACAATAATTTAATAATAAGTTAATTATTAAGGAAAGGTACCTAGTTAAGAAGTGATACCTCCAGCTCCTTCAAATATTCCTCATGTACGCCAAGAGGAGGTGCCTTCATTAGTTAAGAAAAAGTGTCTCCACTAGTCAAGAAGAAGTGCTTCCACTAGCTAAAGATAGGTGCTCCCTACTAAGCTTATTATAAGTTGGCACCTCCTCTAAGCTTACTATAATTAGTATGGAGTGCTCCACACCAAGAGGAGGCAATTACTTAGTTCATGTGCTTCCATTAGTTAAGAAGAGCAAGTCAAATAAAGAAGGTGCACACTTTTTCCTTAGGAACAATAGCAAAATCATCCCTATGGCAATTTATATAAGCTCTCTCATGATGCTTATGCGTAATAGATTTTCCCTGTGCCACCTAAGCAACACAAATGTTAGCTTCCCATTTATGTTTAGTCACCTATGACATCTAATCTCATCATGTGTAACCTATAGTGACAAAACTCTTCTATTGAGCAAAATTCCTTAGAAAGCTAGTGAATTCATCCCTTGGACAATAAACTAAGTTACTTCACTCTCCCTGTCTTAAGAAGTAGAAGTGTGGGAGAGTGTGTTAGGGTCATCCATCCCTCAAAGTCAATGCAGTGTTATTTGAGAAGAACCACACCTAGGTTCTCGAACTTCATGAAGAAGCAACACTCTCAAAGGACTCCAGCCATGATGCCCAACTTATACAAGGTTAAGAGTGTCATGAAAGAGTGATCTTCATTTTTTTTTTTTCTCTTAAGAACAATCCTTAAGAGTGGTTTGGTAAGATTGAAGTGAAAGAGCTTTTGTGCTAAGCATGAACACCCAAATAAGTAAGGCTGTTCAAAACCAAACCAAACCAAACTAAAATAAACCAAATCAGTTTAAAGAAAACCAAAAAAAATAAAGTTCAAATTAGTTATTTACATGTCAAAATTGATTAAGTCAATTTGGTTTTCAATTTTTAAGGATTTGGTTTGATTTTAATCAAATCATATTTTCCAAGGAATGAGTGTTTAAAAAAATGTCCAATCATTCCTAAAGAGTCTTAGTAGAATGATGTCATAATATTATTAAAAGATTTATGCTAATGCATATTTTCACAATATTATTTAAATTTTCAAAATTGGTTATTTTATTCCTTTCAAAAATTTAAATTTTATGTAAGGATCTCTATTTGTTAAATTTGTATGCATATTAAATAATACATGTTCTTTTAAAAAGGGATTTCACTGAGGAACTAATCACACTCATAAGATCATGCATGGAAAATAATGCTCATGCAAAGTAGTTAAAGTACATTTTGAAGTTTGATGCCTTTGAACTTATTATACACCTTGTAGACAATGCTAGGGTAACATAACTAATAAAGTACACGTTTGTGCATCATGAAGAATAAACTAAAGCAGCAACATCTCAATCCATATAAAGGTAAGCACTCATATTTTAAAAATATTTTTTATGAATATACATTGTATGTTATTTTCTCTAAACTTTGTTCACACTCCCTAGTCTCACTAAATTGGGAATGTAACATCCGGTCAACGTCAAGACATTTTAGTGTTGGATCACCCCCTAACCAGGACCTTTTACTTATCCCATGTGCAATACAGAGTACCCATGCACCAATGCCTGAGTTAACTTCTGTGAAATAAATAGATTTAATTGTTGGGTGTAGATAGATTTTTCTCAATGCTACTAAATTTAGGAAGGCACTTTATAAATATAATATTGCCCACAAATTTAGATACACCTTGAAAAATAGCCCCTATAAGATAATTATCAAGTGCAAAATCAATAGATGCAAGTAGAAGTGAATAGCCTATGCAGTGGCACCACACCTTCGTCTCTGTACAAACTTTTTGCAATAAACACAAACACTTAGCACATGACAACCTACTAGTGTCTCACAATTGAAGGTTAAACTTAATAGCATTTATCATAGCTGACAATGAAAAGTTGTCAAGAACATTTATCATTGTTGACAATGTAAAGTTATCGGGATAAAACCCTCAATGATGCATGCAGTAACCTATTCAAAGTGTATAGATTCACTTACCATCAAGCATGAAGGAGGAAAGAGAGAGCATTACCTAACATCAATGGACCAATAAACCATTCATACATGCTAACCCCTTGGTAGTGCAACTATTTAAGAGAAACTGATTCAAAAACTTTTACAAAGTGGACTTCCTTTGCAAACAACAGTTTTCAAAGTTTATTCATTACATATGGATAATATATAACTAGTTTTATGCTTGGTTTGAAACCAATAATGTATGTTGATGGTTGTCAACTAAGTGGACTATACTTAAGGACGCTCTTGGCTGCATTTACATATGATGCTAACAATGAATTGTATTCATTTACTTATGCAATAGTTAGTATAAAAACATATAAAGATTGGGTGTGGTTCCTTCAAAATGTGAAAAAAATTGACAAGTTTGTGCAAATTACTTTGGTTTCCAATTGTCAAAATGCTATAATTGATGCAGTCAAATAAGTATTTGGCAAGAAACGGCATGCTTCGTTATGAGCACATAAAAGAGAATTTCAACATAAAGTTCTTCAAAGTATGCAAAGGAAGTAGAAGAAAGTGTAAGGGTAATGCATTTAAATTTCTAGATGGCATTGCTTATACTCATTTAGACATGGAATTTGTAAAACTAATGGAAAGTCTCATGTCATTCTCTCTGGAGTTGGCTAGATGGGTGGAAACAGAAGGTGATGTTGATATGTAAACCTTATCTTGATTTCCATTTTGACATTGGAATAATATCAAGACTAACTTTGCAAAATCTTTCAATGTATAAATAGTGAAGGAAAGAAGGCATAGTGTGTGCATGTTGATCAATAAGCATCATTGGAAGAATGAGGTGGACCTAAAGATTAAGGCAATACTTGCTAAGGTTGAAAATTTATTAGTAGAGCATTACAAAATTTACAAAACACTAGTTTGCACTAGAAGCATTGATTTGAGAGTTAATATGACATTGAGAGAGTGTACTGTTAAAGCTTAGTAAATATCTAGAATCTCATGCCCCTATACATATGTAGCAATTTGCATGCAAATGTTACTCCTATTTTGAAGAATGCTACTTGCTTAGTTCCCAAAAAAGATCTATATGCATACCATATTCATTGTACATGATATGCAAAACACGAATGAATTATTTCTCAATAATTGTCTCAGTAATACTTTTTTGTAACCACCCATCACAAGTCGTCTTGCTGGAAAACCCTAAAAAAAATGACATAAGTCACAATTTTTTGTACATGGAAAAGTAACATATTTTTTTGGGATACATGCAACACTTCCAACTATTTTGCACATGAAAAAGGCTTAATGGTAATTAATTGAAGTAGTAACAAACAAACATTGTTATGTTGTAACAATGGGCATTGGTGTCATGACAAGCATCTCTAGGTCATGGTGCAAGTAGCCTTTATGCAAGGATTAAAAAAAATCCTCCAAATAATTATTGATGCAAGCTATACAAAATGCTAAATTAATGTGATAAGAAACATAAAAGTTTGTAATAATATAACAAAAGTAACTTGTAACAGTAAGAAGCTTTAATAGTAACTTCACTTATAACCATCACATACATAGAAGTCAACATTACTAAGGCAATGTGGTTATACCAAGAATCCATAACTTTCTCATGTATAAAACAATTGTAACTTTTCCATATACAATAAAGTTGTTAAGTGTTGCATATACAAAAAGAAACTGTTACTTTTCCATATACAAAAAAGTTGTTGCTTTTGCACCTACAAAATATAATTCCTTTACGTTAATAGCAAACAAAACTAACAAGTATCTTCCTTTACATCAACATGAATATGGATTAGGATATCTACACGTAACTTGGTTATGGCCTACCTCCTGACAACAGAAACAACGATATTAGATCTAGTCTCGAAATTGTGACTCACATCATTTTTTCAAGATGACTTGTAATGGGTAGCTGTAAGAAAATATTACTACCAAGATGACTTGTGATGGGTGGCTGTAAGAAAATATTACTAAGATAATTATCAAGAGATAATTTGTTTAGGTTTGGCATGTCATATGTCTCTACAGGGATCATGGTATTCATGTAGATATTTGTTGGGAGTTAAGCAAATATCACTCTTTAACATAGGAGTAAACATTCCCATGCAATTTTTTTTATTATTGCACAAGCATAAGGGTATAGGATTTCAGACATTTGAAAAAGTACACTCTTTCAATGCCACATTAACTTCCTAATCAGTGCCTCTGTTGCAAACTAGTATCCTATTAACTCTATAGTGCTCTGTTATTAGATTTTCAACCTTAGTAAGTATTGCCTCAATTTTTAAACCCACCCCATTCTTCCAATAAGACATTACCTCCTTTCTAGTATACAACTTTTTAGCAAGCTTCTCTTGATACTCATTGATCAACACGCATGTAGTGTGCCTCTTTTCCTTCACTATCCATGCATTGAAAGATTCTACAAGATTAGATGTGATATTATCCCAATGTTTAAATGGAAATAAAGATAAGGCCCACCAATCAACATCACATTCTATTTCCACACAATTAGTTAACTCTGAAGAGAATGGCCTAAGTTTTTTCATTGTTTTCACAAATTTCATGTCCAACAAAGCATAAGTAATGGCATCTAGCAACTTAAATGCATCATCCTTACACTTTCTTCCAGTTCCCTTGCATACTTTGGAGAACTTTATGTTGAAATTCTCTTTTATGTGTTGATAACAAAACACATGTCGCATCCCACCAAATACTTCTGTGACAGCACTGATTATAGTATTATGGCAATCAGAAACAAGAGTAATTTGCATGGAATTGGTCAATTTTCTCACATTTTGAAAGAATCACACCCAATCTTTATATGTTTTTGCACTAACTATTACATAAGCAAATGGATATAATTCATTGTCTGCATCATATGTAGATTCAACCAAGAGTATCCCTAAGAATCAAGAGCATCCCTAAGTATGGCCCACTTATGTGGCAACCATCAATGTTCAATATTGGTCTTAAAACAAGTATAAAACCAATTATACATCATCCATATACAATTAATAACCTCTCAAAATGGTTGTTTGTAAAGGAAGTCTACTTTGCAAAAGTTTCTTAATTGAGTTCCCTTAAACAGTTGCACAACCAAGGGATTAGCATATATGAATGATTTATCAGCCCATTAATGTTCTCTCTTGGCTCCTTCATGCCTGATGGTAAGTGAATGATAATCTATACTATCTAAATAGGTTAATGCATGCATCCCTAAGGACTTTATCTTGACTTGACCTTACATTGTCAACCATAATAGATGCTACTTAGTCTAACCTTCAATTGTGAGATACTAGCAGCTTGTCTTATGTCGAGGGGTTGTGTTCATTGCAAAAAGTTCACATAGAAAGGAAGTTATGGTTCTAGCCACTACGTAGATTGTTAACTTCCATTTGCATTCATTAACGTTGTACTTGACAATCATTTTATGAGGTTTATTTTTTAAGAATATGTATCCAAATTTGTAGGTAATGTTATATTTATACAATGACTTCCTAAATTCAACAGTATTGAGAAAAATTTGTCCACATCCAGTGAGCAAATCCATCCATTTCATAAAAGTTAACTCAAACATTGGTGGAAGGGCACTTTGTATTGCACATAGTATAAGTAAAAAGTATTGGTTAGGGGGAGATCCAACATTTGAATGTCCCAACATTGAATAGATACTTCATTTCCAATCAATTCAAATTTAGTGAGACAAGGGAGTGTGAAAAAGGTATAGAGAAAATTACATACAATTTATATTCACTAGAAAGATTTTTAAAAACTGCGTACATGCCCTTGTATGGATTGAGATTTTGTTGTTCTAGTTCTTCATTCATGATGTACAATTATGCACATTGTACTTTATCAACTACATTACCCTAGCATCATGCACAAGGCCTATAAGCTCAAAGGCATCAAACTTCAAGTGTACTTCAACTGCTTTGCATGAACATTATTTTCCATGCATGATCCTCCGAGTATGATTAGTTCCTTCAATGAAATCCATTTCTTAATCAGTCTACTTGCTATTCGACCCCTATCGTAATGGAGTGTTCCACTTAAATCCCTTATATTCTCTCCATTCATATAAAAGTAAAAAAAAATATCTCTATTAACAGTGGAGTAGCCATTCTTTGTTAAGCAAGCTCCTTGTTAAGCAAACTCTTGCGACTCAACTAGACCAAAAAGGTTAAAGCATGTTAAAATCTTTTAAACCAAAGCAACATTACATCATTAACTTTATTAATATGAGTCAAAGTAACTTGTAAATCTAGAAAGCTTTAATAGTAACAAATTTACATTGTAACTAGTAGATGCAATAATATACAAAAGCTTAATCTAGGCGAAAATAAATGTAAAACTTTGATAGCGATATGAGTAAAAATAACTTGAAACTCTATAAAATTTTAGTGGTAATAAATTCACATTGTTATTAGTATATGCAAGTGATACAAAAAGGCTTAAGCAAGTGATATGAAAGAGTAAGTTATTCATCTAGTTCATCACTCTAGAAAATATTACTAGTAGAAATACATAGTCAAAGATATTTATAATTATAGATATGATGATTCTGTAGGGAAAAAAAGATTAGAAGAAGAAGAAGAAGAATACACTTAAGAGATAATGACAATATCTTAAACTTTCTACTCGCTAAAGGGAGACACTAACAATATCAAAAACTTTCTACTCACTACAAGTTAGAAGAGATAGTGACTAAATCCCACAATAGCTTAAAGAAGAGATATCCGAAGAAATCCCTTGATACATTTGCCATGATTCTCTTTCCTTATGCCATCTCTGTCGCTATTCTCTACCTTGACAAAGATTAGGAGTAAAAAATGGCAGGAGAAAGAAATGGCTTAGAGGGAGATGTAAACGTTGAGGTGAGTCTAGAGGGAAATAATAAAAGAAGGGCATTTTTGCCTATCCACTACAAAAATTAGATCCCTTGGACCCTCTACATAATTTATATTTTTAAAGTGCTTTATTATAAATAAAGGTAACTTATGGTCCCTTTTTTCCTCTTGGAATTTTTGTCAAATCAATTTTTTTATAATTAGCTAAATGCCATTTATCAATTAAACATTCAAGATGAAATCAAAATTTAACTCATACTTAAGGAAAGGTTTAAGTTTGCCAATTTAATCCTAAAGCAAACAAACTCCAATAGAAGGGAATGAAAACTTGTATTGTAACGGATGATCAAACATTTAATTATTTTATTTATTAATTTGAATAAGACATTCAATTCTTAAAAAAATTAAAACCTCTTCACCCACTATGGAAGTTAATATTTTTCACATTTGGTCTCCTTATAAGAATAATCTATGTTAATAAGCAATTCTGGACAAGAAATCGTAATGAAATTTATATGAAAAGACGAGTCCTAATACTATGATATAACAACATATCCCTTCGTCTCATCTATAGTCCTTTAATTGCCCTAATAATCCAATTAGAAACAATAAATCGTTAATGATATTTACATGATAAATGTTAAAAACAATAATTCTGTCTACATTAGGTCGCAGGATCCTCCAGCCAATTACAGGTTTACATGCATGAATGATTAACATGCTAAAGATCTGCGCGTATTTTGGCCAGTCAAATAATTTGAGTCCAGAAAAATAAAAACCTCTGCACCTTCTTTCTTCTTCCTTCCCCTTAACCAATCATTTATGAACATGAATTCAAGAGGAGATTATGTTGTTAGTATATCTGGAATTGTAGGGGAATGAGCTCCCATTACTTTACCGCCAACATCCAGAAAATTCTCGTGTCCGGGTAGAGGGCTAACCTTCCCATCAGCATCTACTTGTACAGGATACTTAAGAATATGACCCTGCAGCAATGAGAAGTTCTCTGAAGTGTATCTTCTCCAATTCTCTTCGGCAATCGCATTCACTTTATGCACACACTCCAAACTCTCTGGTTCTTCAAAAATTGCTTCTAACATCCCAAGATGCTCCGCCCACAGTGACATTCTGTGACCATAAATCTGCAGGCACACAAACATCCATTCAACAATCTCATCCCAGGTAACAAATATTGATGACACCATATGATATGGACACTGTGACACAACAAAATATACAGTGTCTACGTATAATTTGAAAAGCCATATCATATCTGATACAAATGTTTGATACATATCAAACACTACATAAATTCATTTTTAAATCTCAATGCTTCAAAGATCTCATGAATACGAACATCACATGGTAAAGTATACAAGACAATAAATTGACCTTTGAAGCATCAAGTAATCACCTTTTCTTCATACAAGCATAAAAGAAGGACATGTTACAGTTACAGATATACCAATACCACGAAAAATGAGGGAAATCTATACGGTTATAACAATGAGAAGTCGATGCAGCCACAATCTTCTTTGCTCATCTATTACATCATTCAACAACTTGGTAAATCAAGGAAAGTGAAGAATTTCACTTTGAAATTTCTTATTTTATTTCTAACATAACGGTTGTAATTTCTAAGAGAATATAGGCCATAGAAGGTTCAGTCAATCACCCTCAAAAGAAAAACAAACATAAATAAAAATAAAGACTCATAAAGTAGGAAACTATTAAGGAAAAAACAACATTTGACTTCAACCCGTTAACCCACAATAAATCACTGTGATTCTTATTAAGAATTTATCCATTAAACACCCAAGAATCATGGAATATTAACCAGCAACAGATATTTAAAATAAAGTACAGGATTAAACCCCCCCAAAAAAATCAGAAAGTTGAGCAGAAAATATAATAAAAACCAACCAATAATCACTTGATCATTAACCATAAATACTATTAATCACGTGATTTCCACCAGAAAGTAATCATTTGTTACAAGATAAAGGTGGTTCCCAGCTTTACTTTTGTATAATATGATATACTAGGATTTTCATAAAGTGGGGAAGTATGGTCATTTGGTATGAGATATGTGATTTCCAGGTCAGTAATGTGACGTGCAATTTGTAACTGGTAGAAGAAAGAAAATATCTTCAATTTGAATATTTGCTCCAAGAAGAAAAGATTATTGCCAAACACAAACCTGACCATACGGATGCCTTCTCCTAGCAAACCAAGTGTGATGAGGTTGATATGCACCCATAGCTATCTCAGTATCTTTCGTGCCAGCCATAGACCTTTGGTTTATATTAGCAGACCCAACTATAACATATTCATCGTCAATGATCATCCCCTTAGCATGCACATAAATCATAAATCGGCGATATTTATACGAACTGGAAACCTGATAAGAAAATTATAATTACAGCCAATTCTTGAAGTGTGACAAAATGAAGCTAATTCTTGAAATGGGACAAAATGAAGTTATTAATTAAATCAGAATTCCACCATGTCAAGCACCTTTATGTAACCAAAAATTTTAAAAATAACAATAATTTTGAATTCCTTTGCATAATTAAAACTAAAATTGACAAATATTGTAGTCGAGGAACAAATTATTTGACTACTAGACCACTGGATATAACTGTAGTAGCCAAGCCCATTGAAAAACTAGCATACGTGTATGCACAGGCTACTGGTTCATTAAGGCATAAACATAGTAAAAGCAAAATCTAGCAGCCTTTACAGCGAAATTTAAGAGAAGATGCAGGCTGGGTGAAAAATCACATAAAGTAAATGCATCTGTTGCTCTTTCCATATTTTGTAAACCAACCATGTATGGTTAACATATCAATGAATTCATCTTAAGGAGGAGAAAAAGGAGTTATCATGTGCCTAAGGCATTAACTAGAAGAACATTATGTTTGAAACAATTACTGTTTGAAACCATTACCGGAGCACCATTTGAACTCGAGCTTTCTTCATGCAATTCTTCACGGTTACCAAGGCAATAGAAGTTGAGGTAATCTTGTGGGTGCAAATCAGCAAGTTGCATTGATTTCAATTCTCTTGCAACAACATCATACATCATTTGCATTGTCTGGCTCTGAATACAGCAAACACAGAACTGAGAATAGGTAATTGCTATTGGGGATTTTAACGGCGATACGTAAAAAAAAAAAAAAAAAACAAAAAACTCAAATACTCTGCCGCAAAAACGTTTTCCTCAAATGCTTATTATATTTTTTTTTATAAAAAAAAAGAGTCGCAGCATTTGCGATGCCGCGACTCTTTAAATTATTTAATATATTTTAATGGGTCGCGGCATTTGCATATATATATATATATATTTATAAATATATATATTGTATATAATTTGTTATATAATTTATATTTGATATATTTTATTATTTAAATTATTTAAAAAGATAATTAATTTAAATTTATAAAAAAATATTTTTATAATATAGTTAAAAATTTTAATAATATAACAAGTATATTTTTTTTTAATAATATTATGATAAATATATAATTTTTATAAATAATTATATAATTTTGTAATTAATTTAAATATTTGTTATAATATTATTGAAAAATTATATGCTTATTATATTTTAAATAAGAAAAATTAATAGTAAAAAAATGATCATTAAGTTTAATCTTATCTAAATACTTAGAAAATTTATATTATGATAATTTAATGAAAGGAAAATTATTCCAAAATCATCTAGTTAATTATATTTTGTCAAACATTCTATTATTTTTACGTAAAAGTGGTTTATTAAAAGACATGGCCAATTCCTAAAAATTAAAAGAAATTTCTAATACAAGAAAAGAAGTTAGGGTCTTGTATCAAATTTTTTAGAGTAAGAAGACAAGAAATTAAAAAAAACGAAGAATAATACAGTGTATTTAAAAAAAACTAAAAAATTCAAAAAAGAAGTTAGGGTCTTGTATTGAATCTTTTAATTTTTTTTAAATACACTGTATTATTCTTCTTTTTTTTTTTAATTTCTTGTCTTCTTACTCTAAAAAATTTGATACAAGACCCCAACTTCTTTTCTTGTATTAGGAATTTCTTTTAATTATTAGGAATTGGCCATATCCTTTAATAAACCACTTTTACGTACAAATAAAAATAATAGAATGTTTGACAAAATATAATTAACTAGATGATTTTGGAATAATTTTCCTTTCATTAAATTATCGTAGTGTAAAAATTTTCTAAGTATTTAGATAAGATTAAATTTAATGATCATTTTTTTACTATTAATTTTTCTTATTTAAAATATAATAAGTATATAATTTTTCAATAATATTATACCAAATATTTAAATTAATTACAAAATTATATAATTATTTATACAAATCATATATTTATCATAATATTATTAAAAAAGTATATACTTGTTATATTATTAAAATTTTTAATTATATTATAAAAATATTTTTTTATAAATTTAAATTAATTATCTTTTTAAATAATTTAAATAATAAAATATATCAAATATAAATTATATAACAAATTATATACAATATATATATTTATAAATATATATATATATGGGTCGCGACATTGACCCATTAAAATATATTAAATAATTTAAAGAATCGCGGCTCTTTTTTTAAAAAAAATATATATAATAAGCATTTGAGGAAAACATTTTTGCAGCAGAGTATTTGAGTTTTTTGTTTTTTTCTTTTACGTATCGCCGTTAAAATCCCATTGCTATTGCCTGTTGCTGTTGATTTTATTATCTTCAACGCATTATAAACGTCGCATTAATATATGGTAGATTTCCATCATTGGACAAGTTTCTAAACTTTACATATTATATAATCGCAGTACCTGCCAAAAGAGAATTTCTTGCATAGGCGCTGAATTAGGATCACCCTCCGGCCACATTGGTAAAACAATATACACTGCAAATCTCTCCTTGGTTCTGATTTTACTAGCAATTTTCAGTGCCAATTCCATTGGAATGAGATTATCAGCCCCTGCGCACAGATGACAACATATGACTTGGCAACAATCAAAATCAAATAATATGGAGAATAAAAATAAACTGCTATAAACAATTAAGCTGCATTTTAAAAGAAAGAACCACTATAGACAACCATTCTGCGTTTTAAGACAAAGACTTTGAGTCTGACCTGCATCTTTATAAGATGGCCAAGCATATGATGATCCAAGAAAGTATTGGTTTTCAATATAGATAAAGTGTTGAGCAGACCTGATCGCCTGAATATATGCTGTTTGAATGCTTTTATCTATCATTAAATTTTTAGCACAGGTAAGATTCTGCATCGAAATAAAGTCATTAGAAACCGTGATATATGATTCAAATCACTCCAGTATATAAGATATTAAACTTGATATACAGGTCCTAATTACAAGCAAGTGGTCAAGAGTACTCGAGTCTTGAGTCAACATATTTTCAGTTATCTGTACAACATATATAATGGGATGAATTTGAAAGGAAAGCAATGGTAGTAGTAAGTAAACCTGGGACTGAGCAACATTAACATTTTTGGGAAACCCTTTCAGGGACCCTGAGTCAATGGAGCGGAATATCTGTAAAATCATATAGCTGAATAAGAATTGGAAAACAGTGCAACAAAATGGGAGATCTCTCCAAAATAAAAACTAACATGCAAGAACATAACTCAGAGCCAAACTTGCATTTTCTAACCTGAACATGCCAGTTTTCAAGGTCATCTTCACTGGTAACCCCTAGTGAAGGGTCGTCTCCTGGAACAATTGTGCTACCATCCTTTGAGAGAGCCAAGGAAGGACTTAATATCCATGATATGCGCTCTATTTTCAGTAAAGCGTCATCATGCCAATGAGAAGCCCTTTTGAAAAGTATTCCAAATTCTTTCCACTTCGTTGCTCTTCTCCATCGCTGCTCAAAATTAAGAAGAACATCATATGCAGCAGGTCCATCTACTCTGCAGTGCCAATCATGCCACGGTTGCCTAGGAGCCCTTGTTCCAGTCTATCACAAACAAAAGAGAAGAGCTATCACAGTAAATTGGATGATATATCAATTTCTTTTCTTAAGGGGGAAAAAAAAAAGAATTAAAAAAAAAAGTATATCAAGATTATAGTAAACCACTGTGCTTGCCACATACAGATCGCTGAAAATAACTATTAAATAGAAAGCATTACTTATGATAATGATGAGAAAATAAAAGGTATTCGATAATGAGGTACTAGATAATTAGAGCTAACATTTACGAAAAGTGCATATGACTCATTCCCCCACATTCTATTCTCTAAGCCCAACAAAGTCGATATCTCAAACCGTTCTAGAACATCATTTAGAACAGAAAATAATAATAATAATAATAATCAGGTTACATTACTAATTCCAACTCAGATTTGGCACTTGAGAAATAAAATATAATACTCAGAATTATGATATGAAGTCCTCTGTAGAAGGCCTGCCCAAGTACATTCAAGAGTCAAGACAGCTTCCAGGTCCCAGCTGAGCTCTGATGGGCTGACCGGCTTACCCAACTTACTAAATGAGGTGAGGCATTTATCTCGGTGGCTACATGACTGAAAGCACAATCTTTCATAATTTTTAATTTTGGGTATTGTGTTAGGTAGTGTTCTTAAATGAATAATGGAAGACGCAAGTAAAATGATAAAAAGGGTGCACTCCTTTCGCTGACATAATGCAGAATACTACAAAATATAAATATCGATAACAAATAGTCTAAACAGCAGTTTTCTAACAATTTAATGGTGTGGCCCTTCAACCCAGTAACTTAGGGCCTGAGTTTTGCCAAGACTTAGAGGATAATATTACAGATATAAATTCTATTAAGAAGCTTTTATACATTCAATGGTCAAAACATGCATAATAGAGTGTAAATACCATTTTCATGCAGTCTAATCAGTCTAGCCCTTCAAACCAGTAACTGGGGGTTTTAATGCTACATTATGGATAACTTTACCATATAAGTTATATTGAGAAGCTTCTATTCTATATACTTAGTGACCAAAACATGGATAATGGAGAGTTTGGACGGCACCTTTCTTACAACCTAAATGGAAGAAATATATGTAATGTTTTAACAGATAAATATGTCCAACTGGACTGACAACTTACTGGAAATGTAGGATTGTGAAAATCACCCGAAAATACAGTATCAAGATCACGAAAAAGTCGATGCTCAGGTGTGTCATAGCGACCATCACATAGATCAAGGCCTCCTAAAAATGCAGTTATCTTACGGTTATTACCAAAAGCCTGTGTGTCCACAAGGACACATTTTTGGTGATGTGTGAAAACGGTTCCAACAACCTGTATACAAAATTCACAAGCAATTTTACTAAGTTGTTTGTCCCCAAAGAAAAGACAATTTCGCAAAGATCAACAATGAATTAATGACATTAGCAAGCAGAGAAATGAATAGGAATATGAGAATAAATGGAAATGTTTTTGTCAAAACAGAGGAAGAGTAGGAAGATAATAGGAGATACATTTCCCATACACCAGTTGGCATCTACAAATACAGGGCATTTAAAAAATACTTGGAAGTTGACACCTCTGAAAATTAGCTCATAAAAAATCTTATCTCCATACCATATACAGGAGATATATCAAGTTTAAGCAACTAAAAATAAATATAATACAAAAGTAAGCAAAAAAATTAATAAAAGGTAAAATAAATTGAATATACCATAATTAGCATGTGGACATCGTTAAAAGTCATCGACCGCAGTTCAACAAACTAAATCAAATTTACTGAACGCAGAAACCATTACTTGCCTGTTGCTTCATATAACTCAACTTGCTGCTAGCATACCGAGGTGCTAGAACACACATAATAGAAGAATGTTTAAAAAATTTCCTGGTCTCTTCATCATGTGTCCGCATTACACCAGGCTGCACCGAAAGCTAAATTAGCTTAGGACTCAAAAAAGTACTTTGGTACACTTGCTCAGATATTAACAAGCAAATAAAAGAAACACCGAAAAAAAACACTTTAAAATGATATATAGTCTAATTCAAAATGGGACTTGCAGGTTAGAGTCTCACCGACTTTATGAATAACTTGTCATGGGAAGTCTTATCATCCCAAACCAGCAACAGAACTCGCACCCCTTCTTCAGACTTGTACTTGAGCAATTCACCAAGAGTCAAATTTCCACCTCGTGGCAAAGGCCTGCTGGGTTCCCTAACAATCTTCACTTTGTTGTAGATTGACCAACCCACAAGATAAACCATATGATGAGCCTCCGATATAGCATAACAAATATCTTCCCAACACTTTTCATGCCCATAAACCTCTCCTCCCTCTAGCTTTATTTCAGGTAGAATCCCATCAGGTACATGGGCGTCTTGGTACAATCTCACTGAGCTTCCCTTCCGCACTGGAAAATACGTGTGCCACACCCCCTTGTGCTCCGGATCAGCCGCAATGCCTCGCTGGTACAACGAGTTCTCTTCAACTGCTATGAACTTCATTTCAATACGAAGAGCGGTTTCGGGCTTGGGTGGCTTACCGGTGGATCCAAGAATAGGGAACCATCCGGTGATAAACTCGCCGGAGGCAATTCTCTGTGCAGGAATCTTCACAGTACCCACAAGCTGAGCACCAAATACGTCGTCGTCTTTAACCCGAAATTCCAAATCCACCACAGGGTGTGCCAAGGGGATATTGAATCGCTCGTTCCACTGAGGGTTCGGCGAATTATTTATCACACGTGTGCGGGCAACAGTAGCTTGCGGCACCGAAACAGTGACGTATGAGTCACTTGTGATAATCCTGCGACGACGGTGGATTTTGTGGTTGCCACCGTCGCCGGAGTCGGAGGAGTGGAATTTGATAGTGTCACAGGCGGTGACACAGCGGCGGAAATGCTCGGAGACAACATCCATGTTGGGCAACCTTCGAGCCTCAATGATTGTCAAGTCCAGGTCACCGTGAAGATAGCTGATCCCCTTCTCGCCGGAACCATTCTCTGCCATTGTTCCGGTGCGATGCCAAATGTGAATTCGACGACGACAGGGGAGGAAAAGGGGACTTTTGGGTGAAATCTAAAAAGAGAAAATGAAAAGTTCGATTGATTCAAAATGTGAATGAAACAGAAATGGATTTTCAATACTGACAAAAGCTACGGTGGCGGTTTCTGGTGTTCTGGATTTCTTCGCTTGCTTGTCGCAGTGTCTCTGTACCTCGGTGGCGCCATCACCAATTTTGAGTATTTTTTTTAAAACTTCTACACTGTTTTCGGTACACAATAAAATTTCTGTCTGTATTTTTTGGGTGATAATAACAAGAAAGAATACTTTCATTCCCAAAACATGAATAGTTTTAAAAGAAAAAAGTTTTATTATTCTAATTCATTTATGTAAATAATTTAGTTTTTTTAATTTTCGTTTATATAATATTTATAGTGAGCAAATTTTGCAAGTGTCTTTAAGTTTTTTTTGTTTACAACTCAGGTTTGAAATTTGAAATAGAAAGTGCGTTATGGGAAATAATAATAGTTAGTTCTTTTCATTTGAGTTTGTTTGATAAAATTTTTAAATCTTGAGCTTTTAAATTTTAATAAAAATTAAACTTATGACTCAATTGATAATACAGGTAAAAGATTAGCTGTAAATTATTTTTATTTTTCTTGAGAAATATTTAAAGTAAATGATCTTTCTTTGTATTTTGAAAATATACACAAACTAAAATACAGTCAAAATACTTTAAAAATTATTAAAAATATAACTTACTAAAAACATTTTAAATTTTTATTTTAGTGTTATTTATTTTGTGTTAAGAATTATAAATTTAATTTATTCTAAAATTTTATTAGATTAACAATAATACTTATGTTTATTATAATATATTTAATGCAAAATTTATTCCTGAAATTAAATCAAAGTTTATTTTGTGAATTATTTATTTTAATCATTTTCGTCAAATAATTTTACAATTTGCTCAATTTAGAAAATCAATTATTTTATATCAACCAAATATATTTAATACTTATTTTATTATATAAATAATAGATATAAGAATATTTTGATTTAAATAAATAATTATAATTTATCTTTTATTGCAAAAGAAATAAATATAGTATATCTTTTGATTTTAAAGTAGAAAAATGTTTATCTAAAAAAAAAGAAAGAAAAGTCGTATAATTTAAGTATATCAAAATAATAATAATTTATCCAAAAATTAAATATAAGAAGTGAAAGAAAAAAAACGATTTTTTTTCTATTAGAGTTTGGCTACGAAGTATTCAAACTCTGGAAAATATGAATTTATAGCCATCTGATCGCTTGTTGATATTTGTTTACAATAATAAAATATTTTTATGAATTTTGAGATGACCAGACAACTGAGAACTCTCAAAAGCACAAATTCTATGATGCTACCATTTTTTTTTATTACAGTTCATGCCTTAAAAACAAAACACTTTAGAAAATCACAATATGTCAGAATCAAACTCAAACCCAAGTTTGTTCTAACCTTAAACAAACCTAACCATTTACATTAAATTAAGAGTACATATATATTTTGGCCTCTAAAAAATACTTATTTACGTTTTAGTTTTTGAATTTATTCTTTCGTACAAATCAATCTCTAAAAATATAATAAATATATAATTTGGTTCAAAAAAACTAACGTGTAGTAATTTATAAATATTGAGAGACTAAGTATGAAGAAATAAATCAAAAAAAATAAAATATTAAGAACTATATATTTTAGGCACCAAAGTCTGTAATTACTCTTTAATTAATAATAAAGTAATTACTATGGGAAAAAGCCTAAAAATAATTAACTTAAACTTGAAATGCAAATGGATGGGTGGGGCTAGTTGGTGGATATGGTTTTGATTAAGTGAAAAGTACAAGTGATGACCAACCGTCAAGTTGGTGGCGGACGTAAAAAGGTAGGGTATGGTTGTGGCCTTGTGGGCCTTGTTTTCCCGTTTCATTTGGATAAGATGAAAAGGATTGGAAAAGTTCCGCCTCATGTTCTGAGGTATGCAGGTCCTTTATGTATAAAGAAGATGGATAATTTTTAGATTGTATTTTTATTTTTTAATAGTAATTTTTTTAAATTAATAATAATAAATTATTTTTATTTTATATTTTACATCTTTTAGATAAAAAAATTAAATTTTGAATTATTTAAATTTAATGATCTGGATAGTCGAAAAATAATATGCATCTAAAGGCCTAAATAATTAGCAGCAAGTGGCTTAAATTTGAAATATTGTAATAAATGTGTAACATGTAACGTGATTACTGCTATGATTCATGTCTTTAATTCTAAATTGGTGCAGTTGGATATCAATTTCCAATTTGATAGAGATTTTTTTTTTTTTTGGGACTAAAATTTCGGAGCAAATTATAAAACCGTAATATTGTCGCAATTTTATGAGTCTGGTTTCTCTCCTCCTATAAGCATCTGAACAGTCCAAAATAAAATCTGGATGGTTTAGATTTTATTTTTTAAAATTTTTTAAATATTTTTTTAATTTTAAAAAAATAAAATAAAAATAATTTTATAATTATAAATTTATAAAAAATTAATAAAAAATAAAATAAAATCTAAACTGCCTAAATTTTATTCTGGACGATTTAGAAACAAGAATACAGTGTGTTCTTGTTTTACAGGTGTACAGAAACCGGACGTCAATTTTATAAGGCGGTCACTGGTACAAACTTAGGTTAATAATACAACCACGTCATGCGTCAATTCATGCAAGTGCCACGATAGTATTTCATCTCTATGATTGAACAAGAAGTTAATCATTGAATTCTATTGTAGATATTTAAAAATTAGGAGGAAATTGTTCACGTAATTTTGTGGATATTGATTTCCTTTTTTTGATTTTGTTGATATAGTTTTATAACTAATTGTAAATTGTCTTAGGATACAATTTAGTGATCACTTTTTTATTCTAAATTAAGCACGAATAATATGATAAATAACTGTGAAAGGCAAAAATATACTTGCAACTTGATGAATTTTGAAATAATTTGATCATAATAATTAAAAAAATTTATATATACTTAATATACCATGTCATTTTTATACTAATTATTAAATTAAATTATATACTATACCTCACTTAATGGTGATGAGTAATAGAGTATAAGTTTTATATAATACGCTATTTATATAATAAAGATTTAATAAATAATTAAATATAAAATTTAATTATATAATTTAACATTATTCTATTAGTAAATAGATCTGTTTTTATGTGACTTTTTTTATTAGAGAGTATAACAATCTAAAAATATTTAAATTTCTCATTAATCTCCTCTCCTTACTATCTTGTTTATATACTTTATTTAACCAATTTTCACACTGATATTTATATAATAAATTAAAAATATTATACAAAATATTTTATATATTTATTATAAGATTTTTAATATGAAAAATATACCACGACAAGTATATAATTTTTTAATTAAATTATATATTTATTATATTATTATTAAAAAATCATACATTTAATTATATTTCAATTAAAAATTTTAATAATAAAATATATTAAAAAATCCTCTAATTTATACACTTTTTATATCGTTAAAAAATTATATACTTGATTTTAATAAAAAAAATTGATAAAAAAATATAATAAACTATACATATATATATTTCTCCCTCTCACTAATCCCCTCATTTAAGAGCCCATACTCACTATTAATCACTATTTTTCTCTCATAATGAAGTTATATCTGAATTTAAAACAAATAATTGACCTAAATACAACCATATGTAATAATTATGATTCCTTTTTAAAAAATCATATAAATGATAGTTTTCGAATTGTATATCCACATCTATATACAATTCACATCTATCACGTTAAATTATCATTTTTTGCAATATTAACATAATGGCTTTTATTACAAAATTTAGTTCTTTGAATAAAAATTATATATATGTGAAGATCGCATTATAGAAAAATAAATACGTTAAAGATAAAATAAAAATCATATTTATCGTTAGAAAAATTATAAAATTACATCACATATGTGAAAAATACTTATAAATTTCTCAATAAAAAAAATAGATCAGATAAAAAATAATTTAATAAAATCATTAAAAAATTTTAAACTCATATAATGTCTAAATGTAATTCACAATAAAACTTCTTAATATCAATTGATTATATTCATATAATCGACTCTATTTAATAAAAAAAAAAAGACTATTTTTGCTGCTGCCGCCGTTGTTGATGTTGAATAAAAATTATATATATACAGATAATATTCATTTCGTGTTAATAGACACAAATGTTACAGTACACAAATATTATAACTCATTGAAACATTGTACTGACAACAATTATTCAGCAAGTACTGATTCACACTTCTGTCCGTATGCAAATACTCTAGATCAAACAGATAAGTACGGATCGTCCAGTTAGTAAAACAGGTGTGGTTACAAAGAAAAATTTTGCACTGATCAACGGGAGATTTGCCACCAACAGGTGATAAAGTAACATTATAATGCTCATCTTTGCAGAGGAAAGCATGAGAACGAGACTATTAGACATCTCAAAGTCCCCATCCAGCAAAAGTCCACTGTGAGGAGGCTCAGGTTGCTCCTCAATATTGACAACTAGTCCTGATATCCACATTTTAGCTGCAAATAGACCAATAATAGATAAATAAAATTCGGCATCGCATGAGCACAATACAACAAATCAAGGCCGAGATGGAGAAAACAAATTCACCATCTAGGAAATTTTATTCAAAACTATTCTCTTCCATTTTATGTGTTCTGCCACCACACCACTTTTTTAGACCTATCTTATCAGAAGTTCAGCCCAAATCTATCTTTTCTCCTTCCGATTAGTATATTGGCAAGAAGTTATCATCCACTTGTTTCTCATCCTGATCTAACTTCCAGTATATTTTGCTTTGTTTTGAAACGAACAAATGTTTTACATGCATTCTTCCAGTTGACAGACTTGGTTGGTGAATTGTCCAATAGAAAGATTCTCGGACACCTGCTGGCCGAGGCTGCGCTCAGTTATCATACTACAAAGGATACTATTCAACACTTCCTGGCCAAATAGATTCTCACCACAATTCAGAACAATAGGAGAAAGAAAGAATAATGTATTTTCTCTTTCGTCTAATGAAGGGTGTAATCCGTCCAATAACATAAAAGCTTAGAAGTCATAACTCAATCTCACTTCAATAAAGCACTAAAGCAATTATATACCTCAGCGAGTACTCCGATCATCCTTGTCACTAGTCTGTGGAGTGTACTGGCTGGTAGATGACGGCGAGTATCCAGGTTGACTTGGTGAGTAACCAGTACTGGGACTGCAAAGTATCAATTAAAATAAAACAAGCATAAATCGATTGCACTTACATCTACAGTTCTATACATCAGTATGACTGTGAAATTTGAAGAACAAGGTATACAAATGCATACCTGAATTGTGGAGAGCTTGGGCTATAGTCCGGGCTTACACCAGAATTATATGGGCTAAAAAATAGACAAAAATATACATAGTCAAACGCCAGATTTTGAACTAGTTAACTTTACTGTTTTCATTACAGATTAAAGAGGAGTCTGTCACACCACCCTTGTTCTTAATTTAGAGATGGCATATTGTTCCATTCTTTGGCAGGACAAATAGCAAATTCCACCCACAATAAGCCAAATGCTTCCAAAGCATAGATAGTAAATGGACATTACATACCTGCTGGGGCTGTATGTTGGGCTTGATGGAGAATAAGATGGAGATGTTGGTGAATATGACGGTGACGTTGGGCTGGATCAAATGAAAAGTTAGACATATTACTTGGAGGGAAGTTCTAACACAGGATGAATCAGCAATAGATTTATATTTTATGATTTTAAAGAGGTATAGCAATCACAAAACAACATACAAACACCAACCAGTTCTTAACCCTAATGAGTCAGCCAACTAGCCAACAATTAAACAACAGGAAATCAAGTGAAAAATAAATCATATCACAGAATTGAGTTATTAACATATCCTTGCAGGTTCCATTCCATTTAACACATTTAGTATGAAATATTACTTTAAAAAATCTGAAGAATGACTCACCTGTAATTTGGGGACGTGGGACTGTATGGACTTGATGGAGATA
The DNA here is from genome assembly GCA_032878935.1 of Erythrophleum fordii. Lineage (NCBI taxonomy): Eukaryota > Viridiplantae > Streptophyta > Magnoliopsida > Fabales > Fabaceae > Erythrophleum > Erythrophleum fordii. The sequence goes on from JAVQMF010000053.1 coordinate 15,724,258, forward strand.
ACCTTGGACTGCTGGGGGAATATGCCAGCGAAGGACTGTACTTTGCTGACTGTGGATTGTAACTAGGAGAAGTAGGGCTATAACTTGGTGAAGTGGGACTGTAACTAGGTGATGTAGGACTGTAGCCAGGAGATGTCGGGCTATATGCAGGTGAAGTAGGGCTATATGATGGAGATGTCGGGCTGTAAGAGGGTGAAGTTGGGCTATAGGACGGTGACGTTGGGCTGTACGATGGTGATGTTGGGCTGTACGATGGCGATGTTGGGCTGTAAGAAGGAGAAGTGGGGCTGTATGCAGGGGATGTGGGGCTGTAAGCAGGGGATGTGGGGCTGTATGCAGGGGAGGTCGGGCTGTAGCTTGGTGAGGTAGGGCTGTAGCTTGGTGAGGTGGGGCTGTAGCTTGGTGATGTAGGCGAATAAGATGGGCTTGTAGGTGAATATGCAGGACTTGTTGGACTATATCCTGGAGAGCTAGGACTGTATGTAGGAGAGGTGGGGCTGTACCCAGGAGAGGTGGGACTGTACCCAGGTGAGGTGGGGCTGTACCCAGGTGAGGTGGGACTGTACCCGGGTGAGGATGGACTATAACCTGGTGACGATGGACTGTAACCAGGAGATGAAGTTGGTGAGAATGCCATTCCACCAACATAGGGAGAAAACTGTGCATCAGTAGTAGGTGACAGCCGCAGATTAGGGCTAAGCAAATAACTTGGAGACATCATGCCTTCATGATAAGGAGTTCCTGAGACGGGGGATCGTGCAGGTGTCATGCCAAAATCAAGACCATCCATATAACTAGGTAGCTGGAGCTCAATAGCGTTCTTCAGCATCTCATCATTGAGATACAGGGCACAACCTCCAGTTCCAATGGGGGCAAGCTGGCCTAACATAATATTTTCAGTGACACCCCTCAAGTAATCAGACTCAGCATATACTGCAGCATCAAGGAGAATGTCCACTGTCTCTTCAAATGAGCATCTCATCATTGGCCCAGTATCATTCCGATTAATGCCATGACGAGTAATTGCCATCAAATGGCCCCGATAAGTCATGGTATCACAAAGAATAGCCAGATGCCGGTAATTGACATAAGAACCATCAAAAGATATAACAACACGTAACTCATCCAGCAGAGCACGACGAACTGCTTCAATACCTAGAACTTCAATTACTTCAATCAAGTGATTGCTAGTGGTCCTTGATGCATCAACATCCTCATGACACATTACAGCTAAAAGGTTGACACCTTCAGTATCAAGCATCCACTCATCATACGGCCTAAAACCTAGACTCTCATCAAACTTCTGAATTTTAGTATTTTTAATAAAAACTTTGTTGATGTCTGGAATGCCACGTAAAGCCATTTCTGTCAGCATGTTGCTCTCTATTTTCTTCAGGAAAACATCATCTTCAGCAGATTCATCCTGAATTTCTCCCTTGGGAGCTTCATCGTTCATGATGCGGATACGAAGTATAAGTTTTTCAGCATTGTCATCATTAAATATACAGGTCAAATCATCATCAAATTCTAGGTTGATCTTTTCGGCAATGTCAGCCATGCTTAACTTCTTATCCACCATCATTTCACGATTTAATTCTATGCGAAGCAACCAAGGTGATATTTTTTCAGGGGCAACTTCTTCATCTGGCATTTCATAGTAGGACTTCACAAAATCAACATCCTCTTCAATAATTGTGCTCATTGGGTCCGGATCATACCATACTTCTGTAGCTTGTGTAACACTCCTAAGAGTAGTATATTCCAAGGCACATTGCACATTCTTTGCCTTCTCTTTAGTCTTATTGACCTCGGGCTTCAGGAAGACAGAGAGAGAAGGTGTTTTGATTCTCTTTGCAACATTAATGATTTCCCTCAACCTAGGAACACCAAGAGTAACGTTCTTAGCACTGACACCAGCATAGTGGAAGGTGTTAAGAGTCATTTGAGTGGCAGGCTCACCAATAGATTGGGCTGCAACACAACCAATCATTTCCCCTGGGGCTACAAGTGACTGTAAGAATCGTGACTCAATTTCCCCTACAACCCACTCAAATGCCTCACGAGAAAGCCTGTATTCCTCTAAGACCCTTTTACTAGCAAAAGTGCTACGCAGAAGAATATTGAACAGGAGAGTTGCATTCTTCTGAGCTTCTTGACTCAAGAGATCTTCACCAGGAACAACCTTCAGTCTCTCTTGGAGCTTATCAATCGCTTCAACAATTTCCATGGGATGCATATCTGAAGGCCTTCGGAAATCAACCTTAAATGTCTTCTGAGCATTCCAGATAAGTCTCTTCAGATTAACAGGTAAAGGCAAAGAACTATCACCAGTAGTTGCTATCTCAGTTGCAAGTTGGAATCTGTCAGCGTCAAGCTTTTGAACTTCAGCCTCAAACACATTACGGAACTCTCTGATGGTTTTCAAGTCTTCTACAGGTTCTTCAAGCATATAATTAGGTTTCCAGTTTTCATCATCAAACTCATACCTGAAAACCCTATCAAATTCTGATTTTTTCATCTTTAAGGAATCCAACTTCTGTGTTTCTATCCAAACAGCATCCATACCATCTTCTCCATATAGAAATTGAATAACATCTCCCAATGAGTTCCTAACTGTCCCATCATATTTAACCATAATATCCTCCATAGCCTTTACCAGTCGCCTCTGGATGTACCCAGTTTCAGAGGTCTTGACTGCAGTATCAATAAGACCTTCCCTTCCACCCATGGCATGAAAAAAGAACTCTTGAGGGGTCAGTCCACGGAGATACGAGTTCTCCACAAAACCACGACTTTCAGGCCCATAATCATCCTTAGTAAAGTGGGGCAGTGTTCGATCTATGAACCCATATGGAATTCGTTTACCCTCAACATTCTGCTGCCCCACACAAGCAGTCATCTGAGATATGTTAATGAAACTTCCTTTTGAACCAGCTGTAACCATTGCTTTCAGATTATTACTCTCAGACAAACTTTTCTGTGCACTGTTTCCAGCATCATCTCGAGCTTTATTCAGTGTCTAAAAGTATTCCACAGAAAAACAAAAAAGGAACATTAGGATCAACTGAAGAAGCAAGCAAAATGAATAAAGAAATGCAAGAAGGCAATCCAATGTGAGCACCTGGTTCACTCTATTTTCGAAGGACTCCATCATTGTTCGTCCAGGTTCAGCCTCCAACTTCTTCTCCTGGGCTTCCCTAATAAGTCTTTTCACCTCCTCTTTAGCATTTGCAATAGTCTGATTGATAGTCTCCATAGTTCCCGCGTCGGCAATGGTGTCACCAATTCCAATGGTAAAACCATTCTGCAAAAGCCAGTAGTTGACAAGCCACTGAGTATGACCAAGGAATTTACGAGCTGCATCGGGACCAACCTCCTCCCTATATTCAAAGCAGGCATTTCAGTGGACAGAAGGAAGAATACAGGAAGATTTTACTGAAATAGCTGCTGAGAACCACACAAACTTCAACACTATTTTTATAAAGAATATTCCATGATACAATCAGCTATCCCATAGTAAGATAGATCTTTGTCAACATCCCCAATTCATCAAAGGAATTAGACTTGGGAAGTTCACCCAAAAACAAAAAAACAAAAAGCTTTCTTTTTGAGAAGATGTTGTAGAGATAATTTTAACAGAACATTCAACAATTATTTAAGGGTGTAAAATGCTAAAATAATAATTATATACAGGAACCACATACCAAATGACATGTACAAGACTTCCAGTAGATGTTCCAAGCGTCTTTTTACAAAGAGTTCCAGTAAGTAATTCCCCTTTCTCTATTCTGACAACGGTATCACCTGGAGTTACGAATCCAGTTTCACCCTCTTGGTGCCAGCTAGAATATCTAATGAGATTTATTTGTTTTGGTATGATGAGATTAAAAACTTGCTTTCCAGTCCACAATGGCTCTGGCTTCAATATTGCAGGAGCTGGGACCTTCCCATCAAAATCTTCCCACCACATCAAAATGTTCATAAAAACATCCTATAACGAGTAGCTTTTGTCATACTTCTAAATGGATCATACAACAACAATGAAGAAAACTGCAAGAATAAAAGAGTTCACTCAATCTAACCTTCGTGATGAAGGTATCTCTCTTAGTGATTTTCCTGCATCCTAGAAGTGTATCTTGGACAATTCCCATGACTGGCCTATTTGACTGAGGTGACACAATGCACTTAGGCACCATCATCAACTCCAACACCTCAGCTCTGGTTTCAAATGACTGAGGAACATGCATATTCATTTCATCCCCATCAAAATCAGCATTATACGGTGAAGTAACAGACAAGTTCAACCGGAAAGTAGAATAAGGCATGATTTTGATTCTGTGCCCCATGATAGACATTTTATGAAGACTGGGCTGACGGTTGAAGAGGACAAAGTCTCCATCATTCAAATGACGCTCCACCTAAAACCATGATATTAAAAGATATAAGACAATGAGAACAAACTTTAATGAAGAAACCAGTCATAGTTTAAACACAATGCCTTGTATCCAAGCTCCAAATGGTGATCACTACTTTTCTTTAAATATCGAAGATCAAGCCTTTGACCATCATCTCGAATGATGTACTTGGCACCAGTTTTTCCAGGTGGAGGATGCGGTCCATATTCAACTAGTTCCTTCAACCTGTTATTTTTTTTAGCCCCAAATATTTTTAGTTAAGAATTATAAAAAGTACATATGTAATAAACAACAAAAAGCATATAAATTAACCTTTCGATGTTATAAGGAGTCACTGTCTCAGGGTATGTAAGATTCAAAGCAATACTCCATGGTACTCCCAACTGATCAATGTTAATGGTTGGATCTGGTGTGATTACTGTTCGTGCTGAAAAGTCTACTCTCTTCCCCATCAAGTTACCTCTAATCCGGCCTTCTTTTGCCTTAAGCCTGCTACATATTGATTTGATAGGCCTCCCTGATCTTTGAGTAGCCTATAAAGAAAATTAAAAAATTAAAAAAAAAAAAAAATGTATCACCCCTGTGCATTATAAAAAACAATTAAGGTACAGGTAAGCACAAAATATACCACTAATCAGTACTAAATGCCTAGGTATAAGCAATCATACCCTTGGCAGCCCAGGCAACTCATTATCAAAATATGTAGCTATGTGAAACTGCAGCAACTGAGCAAACTCAGAAATAATATGTGCAGGTGATCCATTTCTCTCCTGTCTCTTCAAATTCTCATTGTGCCTGATGATCATCGCCAGCTGATGAGTTAAATCATCCTACACAAGTCAGAGAAGCAATCGGTATCAACACATCAACAAATAAGATTACAATTTGCTTGCAAATATAACCAGTAATCACTATCAGCAGGCAGTAGGAAAAGAAAACCAACAAGAACTGAGAACACATAAACAGTGTTAAAAAAATACTTGCCTCACTCCTAGAGGATGTGTCCATCATTACAGAAGGCCTCACAGGCGGTGGAGGAATTGGAAGAACTTGTAAAATCATCCAGTCAGGACGGGCATACTTAGGATCCAAACCCAACAATTGGCAGTCCTCATCACTAATCCTTTTCAAAACACTAAGAACCTTCAACAGATTCAACAATTCATCATCAAAGCAAATTCTGTAACAATGGACATATAAGTTCTACATAAGTTCAAATCGCTACCCTTTCTGCAGTAAGAGTCTGTTTCCTTTCGACAGGTTCAGGAAGCTGTTCCTGGTCATCACTTTTCTTCCTTTGAGCTTTGTACTCCGCAACCATTTTCATACCCTCAATAGTGAGCTTTGGTTGCTGGGCACCACAGCCACCACGACTTTTTTTAACTGGCTTTTCAGAGTCTTGAGCATGAACGTCAATCTCATCACCACCTTCACATTTGGTTTTGTTTTTACAGGCATCCAAAATCTTTTTCAGCCTATTTTTGGGATTCCTAATCCTCAACGCTTGCTTAAACTTATGATCTTCCTATATAATAAACAACCAAATTAAAAATTGCAACAAATTAACAGTTTTCTACACTTAAAATAGAGAAGATCAAGTAAGAAATCACAAAACAAAAGCCTGTGTCACAAATGGAGGTAACAAAGTCCTACTAGAGAAAGCAACAACACTTACATTTTTATAAACTTAAAAATAAAAAATAAAAAACGATGCAGAATCTACTGATCCAGCACAAAGACAAAAACTTAAATTTACATGATCAAACATGAGGAAAATCACACATGAAGGTGGCTTCAAGTGTCTGCATGCATGTGTTTAGTTTTTACAGAAGCATGGATCCAAGAGTTGAAGCGAAAATCTCACATGAAAGTGACTTCCAAGTGTGTGCTTGTCTGCGAGCTTCATATATAAATGAAGCGTTCGGCCATCAAAATATCGATGTACTTGATGCATACTACTGAGAGCTTACAAAGGTGGAAACAAACTCATCTATGTTCACTCATATAAAAGTGTAACTTGCTGACATTTTGTGCAGTAAATACTTGAGTGCATATCCAGAACCACTGTCATATGGAATTCAAATTCCCATCCAAATATATACAGTTGCTGTGCAAAAACCACTTGATCCTTTTAAAAGACAATCAAGTACCTCATCGGCTAGAATTTTAGAGCAGTTGAAGCAAACGCAACGCATAATAGTGAGCACAGTTTTTATGAACCCAATATGAAACATCGGCTTTGCAAGCTCCAGGTGCCCAAAGTGGCCCGGGCACTCGGCCATGTTTGCCGTACAAGTTTCGCACTTCATCTTCCTATCAATAGTACCAAGCCGAGGGTCACTCAATCCTCCAACCTTTGGCTTGCCCCTCTCCGTTGTCTCTCCATGTTCAATCTGCACCACAGACATTTGCCTCTGCGCAAACCAAACCAAGCAACAATCAGTTCAGAAACTACATTTACAAGCACAAAAATCAATCAAGATCTGAAGCCTAGCGAAAGATTCTAATTCTCATTTTCCATCGGTTTCCCGGCTGCCAAACCAACTGAAAGTAGAAACGGTAGCGAGAATTACTATCTCGTCGGGACTGAGTATGCCGAACTGAACCAAACGGACTTTGGCGACCTCAGCCGGAGAGTAGGGGAACCGTATATCCATTGCGGTGTTGATCGAGAAGGAAATCTAAAGTCTAGGGTTTGGGAGGGAATGCTAGAAATTAAGCTCAAAACCAAGTTTAGCTGTCACTCTTCTATTGGGATTTTTCTATTGTTTGTCGTTGTCGTACTTTTTCGTTTTCCTCACTTTCTCAGTCTCGTACTACTTCGAGGGAGATCGGCTGCGAAAACCCTCCCTCAGAGGAATTCTCCTCAGAAACGAAAGAGAACGAAAACACCCCTAAGGCCTTATTTATAGACGGAGAGCCACGGGTCTTCGCGCAGCCGACCTTAACGAGGGTTATCGTGCGTCGTATGCGCACTGTACCAACGTAGGTGGTCAATTACCGAAAGGCACCTTTGGATTGCAAGTATTTCTTCTCAAGTTTTGATATATATTATTTTATATTCTTAAATCAACTAAATATCACAACATTATATATATATTTTTTATATTTAATTTTATAAATTAATAATTATTTAAAAAAATATAAAATATATTGTTATAAAAATAAATAAATAATTTTTATATATTTTTAGGTTATATAAAATGTAATTGAACTAAAGTTAGAATACTTAATTTCAAATTCTTGTGAAATCTAAAACTAAAAGAATGTGATCAAATTAAAATACAAACATATTATACTTTTTGGCATAAGATTTCATGAATTTGTATTACTTGCAGTCAAGGTAATGACTATATGTGATGCAATCAAAAAATTATAGCCAATATTTTTAAAATCGGATCGATCATCAAATCGGTGAAATCACTAATTTATGGTTTATTAGTTCAACCGTGGTTGAACCATAGTCGAACTAGTAATAATTATATAATATATATATTATTTTATATATTAAAATTTTAAGATAATAAATAATAACAAGCAAATAGTGATAAATTTTAAAATATATTATGACTAATTGTATATAAAAATAAATCATACATAACATAATTTTTAATTTTTAATTTGTTTAAAATATACTTGCATAATTTTAATAAAAATCATATAAATTTTATTTTTATTTCTCATCTATTATATTAAAATTTTAAATTATAGACAAGATAATAATAATAGTTCAATGAAAAATATATTATTCATCATGCTAATAGTCAAGATTCGATTCAACTCTTAGTCATTTTTATATTTAAAAATAGAACCATAATAAACTATTTTAAAATAGAATTATAATAAAAGTTTTATATTAAATATTACATATTATAACTAAAGATGCATACTAGCTCAATGGCAAGGATGCGCTTATATGTCAAGAGGATCCAAGTTTGAGCTACACCAATGCCATTTTTGCTAAATAAGTTGTAGACCGGTTCAACCAGTGACCCATCAATTTTTTCGATTTTTATTGGTTTTTAATCAGTTTCAACGATTCTTAACTGGTTTTTAACTCATCTGGTTTTGAAGGCCAACGGGACCACCAACCGGTCGAATCAGGCGATCCGGTCTGATTTTCACAACATTGATCATAGCCATTCAATTGATTAAGTTGTTTAATGTATAACACGTGGCAAGCTTTTTTGCTTTTCCAACTCTGACAATGCATCAATTCATAGTATTTGGTTGCTCATTAAAATGCAGTGTCTGCTCCACACCATATCTCCATTGTGTTTAAATGAAAAAAAAGCATATTGACGATCGTGTCGTGCAATCTCAAATAAAACTAGGTAGCAAAATAAGTTTGTAGATAATGGTGCAACCTAGGTCATCTTTCCAAGGAGTTTATGCCTTAAATTGTTTATAGAAGAGTGTTCTAAATATTACTAATTAAGACTTATTTTGGGGGGTTTGATGTGCTAGATTTTAATTAAACTAAAGTTAATTGACAAGAATTAGAAATCTAAAACTAAGTTCAAGTGATTGATCAAGTAAATGTGGTAACTAACTTTCAATTGGGTTCCCTAGAGTTCGATTATCCTTGCTCTATTTAGCTTACCAATTTAGGATTAAGTTCTTGCTCTTTAGTGCATTCCTCATAAGGTTCTTGAATAACCATCCAAGATTCAATTTCATCAATTGTTCAAAGAATTTTGCAACCACAAGAAACCTTAAACAACTAATTAATTGAATTAAGAATAAGAACACACTACACTAAATTTTATTGATTTATGAAAGCTACTGCACAATTCACTCAAGATGCTAATTCACCAATTAGATTAATTAACCCCTCAAGCAATTAATTGCACAAAAGTTCCAGCTAACTAACCCAATAACCATTGCATCAATTAGCCTAAAGTTAAGAGGAATTTAGAGTTCAATTGCACAACATTAATTCTGGAATTTTTCCAAACACATGATGATCAAAAATAATTCCAAAATTCAAATCAAGTTCAATCCAAGAATTAATTCAATCTAGTAATTCTAGCAATTAAATTCCTAAACCAAAAAGCTAAACCTAGACAAATTAATGAAGGAAATAATGCTAAAATCAAAAGATTGGGCAAGAGAGTTTTATCCAAATTCAATAGAAGATATGGAGCTCAAATCTTCATCTAAGAGAATTCAATCTTCAGCTAGCCACCATAAGGAATTTAAGCTGTCATGGAGGGATCAAATGAAGGAGTATCAATCAAAGAAGCCATAATCAAGGAGAATTTAGCCAGCACTGCTTCCTCGTCCAGCGCTGGAATTTCTGGAACTCTTTTTCTGCCGTCTCGCCTTTTTACGTTCTCCCCCCTCCATGTATCTCCAGCGTCCTTTTTCTAGGTTTTTATTTTCTCCTTCCCTCCTTGTTCACATCTCTCTCCTTCTGTTTCTGCACGCTGAAATCCCGCAACTAATCCTCATCTTCATCTTAATTCCCACGTCAGCCAGTAGCCTCCTTAATTCCACGTGCTCAGCTCTCTTAATCCAAATCTGAAGCTCCTTCATGTGTGTATGGAGTGTGGGCCCCATTCTTTTATTTTATTATTTTGTTTCATATATTCTGTTTCATGCTTTCCACTTTTCACGTAGCTTCCTTCTTGTATTTCTATTCCAGTAGCTCGAGTTCTGTTCGTGTTGCTTCTTGCATGGTTCTCATCAACTCTCCAACTCGTCTTCCTCTTTTCTCAAATCCCAGCCACGTTGCTTCTGCATGTATTCAGAGCTTCTTCATTCAGCCCATAACTCTTCTTGTTTTCTCTTAAACTTGTGGCCTTCATCATGCAACTTCGTCTTTGTTCAGTCACATTCTGCCATGTTGCTTCGTGCATGTTTAGCTACTGCCCCCACGTGATTTTCATGCGAAGCTCCAGCGTTCAGCTTTCTTCATCCGAGGCTCCTCTGTTCATTCGTGTTCTGCTCAGGTTTACGTCCAACTCCAGCGTCTTTTTGTAGCTTCATTTAATCCTTCATCAATTCGTGTTGCTGCTACGTTACTCCTCCCCTGTTTCTGTAGCTTCTTTAAGTGGCAGCCTCTTTCTCTTTGTGTTCTCGAGTTGTAAGCTGCTGCATGTTACTGTTTCTATTCCTGGATGCACGTGAGCTCCATTCAAGTGCTTTTCTACGAGTTTCCTCCTCCATTCAGACTTACAAACCAGCTCGAGAGTGCTTCCACGTTCTGCAGCTTAATGAATCACACACTGCCTCCCATATCTTTTCTTTTTTCTCAGCTTGCAACGTAGGAAACCGAAGCCTCTTCCTACAGCTTATGCATGTTTGCATTCCTCTGTTCCAGCTTCTCTTCTTCATTTAAACTCCCTCCAACATTGTTCTTCTCTGTTTGGCTACTTGTGTGTGTTGCTGTCCCTCTTCGAGCCAAAACCATGCCTTTCTTCCTTTGCCACGAGTTTCCTTTCAAGCTTCCCTTCATGCAGCTCCATTCATTGTGTTGCCTCTTCTTTATTCCAGCCACTTAGGATTGCATGGTGTTTTAGACCTCATACCTTCTCCAATTCAATTTTCCATCCAAGCTTTAATTATCCATTGAAATTCTACACACAAAAATTGAAAGGTATTCAGTGGAAATATTCAGAATTTATTTAAGATAAATTTAAGCATTAAGAATCAATAATTTGCAAATTAATTCCTCATTTGTAAAAATGGAAAATTAAAATCAAATTCCACTTAATTAAATTCCTAAAGCCATAATTGGATATTAAAACACCTAAATTAGGGGATTAAAATATATAAAATATCATGCTTATCACATATCTCTAGGCATTTTACACCTAAAGAAGAACCAATCCTCTATTCTCACATCTCCATTCTCATTGGCTCCACACCAAATCTTCATTCACATCTCCACTGCATTCAACTGGGGAAGAAACATATTTATGAAGTTTCTTAATCTTTCTCACTTTCCATGTCTTTCCCCCTAGGGGCGATTAAATTTAATCTTGACACATGGATGAATATGAATTTGGTTGCTTTTTTAGATTAAGTTGGTTTGGGAGTTCAACAATTTACTTCAACGATTTGGGTTTCAAATCTTTGACAATTTCCCCTTCTTGTCTCAACAAGTTTGCTTTGATAATTTGCATCCATGATTTGGGTTTCAAATCATAGCTAGTTTGCCCTTCCTAATTATCAAGTTTGAGTTTTAGAAAAAGAAGATTGAAATGCAAGAATGAAGAAAAAACAAAATAGGTTCAAAATGCACTGTTTGGATTGTTTCTTGAGTTTTTTTAAAAAAAAGATTAGACAACAAGCAATTGATAGACTGCTTAGATGATCAAATCTCTTTTGACTACATGGGATGTAGTCATATGGGTGACAATAAAGGATCCAAGTCTAGATTTTATAGATCCTCCAAAAGAAACAAATCTTTGGCTATATCATTAAATTTAAATTTTATTTGCCAAATATTTACATGAACAATAAAATTTGTTAGCTTCAGAAAAGTCTAAGAACTTTTTTGAAAATCCTTTGATTCCTACAAAATTATCTAAAAATCATTTTCCTAAAATACAATATGAATATTGAAATTGTAATTGTAACTTTCTAAAAACTCAATTCGAAAATAGTTGTATGAAATTGACTTTCTTTTTAATCTTTCAAAATATGAAAGAGTAAGGAGAAAGCCTTCAAGAAAATTAGCTCCTTAAAACATTTTGTGAAAAATAATTAAACTTAAAAAGCAAGGAATTTAAAATAACTTTTATGAAGCTAGCTTGACTTTTGACTTTAATGTAAAATATATATTTATGCAATTCTTTAACATCGATAATTGATTTGCAAAACATCACTTCTGAAAATAAGGAACCTTGACGTGTAGCTTTGAGTTCTTGAAAAATTATATGAAAAAAGGCTTGCTAAAAACTAGTCTGATTTTCAAAACAATGTTGTGGACAAAAACTTTCTAAGAACTTTTTCAAAATCTAAAATCTACAAGAATTGAAAACATAAAAGTGTAGAAAAGAGAGAAAATTACACTACAAGATTTATCCTACTTCAGTTACTAAGTCCAACATCTAGTTCCCAAACGTAAAGCAAGATATTTTTATAATTACTTAGAAAATCACCAAATTACAAGTAGACAATCCTTTCTAAAGGATTGGCCACTTGGCTTTTACCTCTTAATCGACAAGAAAGTCTTTAAGGATCACATTGTTGTATTTTACAATTTGAAACCAATATAACATCACTCTTTAAGGTCATTCACTTGAGTTTTATCACTTAATCACAAAAGGTAACCCAAGAATAGGATCAATTCCTAAAACTTTTACTATCTAACACAGTCCACTAGAATTTATATAGGTTCATAACTACCTAAAGCCATTAGGATTTCTGCAAGTTTCTAATCACTTAGATGAAGTATAGAAAAGGTATATAGGTTAAGCCCAAGCACACAAAAAGCACACCATATAGCTCACATAGAGCATATAAATAGCTATGTTGGAATCTCTCATACTAAAAGCATATATTTATTTATGACAAGCATAACTAACAAGCAAACAAATAGATAACAAGAATAACTTTATTAACGCATCGTGTTTTCACCACTATCTCTTCCACACTTTCTTTTTAAAAGTTTTCTATTTAAATAATTATTTTTTTTTACAAAGAGCCATTATTCATGAGAAGGCATTCTTTCTTTGTCTTTAAATTCTTTCAATAGCTAGTAAAATCTTCATTAGATGTTTAGATCTTTGCAACTACTTCCTTAATGTTTATATGAAGTTTCTCTCCTTATAAATGATAAAGCTTCTCTTCTTTAATTGCTTCTTTCTTCAAGTTTTCTCTATCTCCTTGAAAGTGGAGCAAGGCATAGCATAGAGAGAACATCTTTTTGTTTTTGGCCATTTAAATTCCCCTTTTTCTTATGCAATAAATGCCATTGGATGAGATAGAACAAATGACAATCACTTTTCTACATTTTTCCATCTTTTTTGTTGTCTTTATATATATATATACATACACATTTTGCATGCCAACTTCTGACATTCTCATTAATACTTACTTCTTATACATGTTGATTTTGGTCCAAAGGATTTTCTATATATAACACAAATAAGATCAAGTCAATTTCTTATTATGAATTTTTATGGGCCAATTGATCATAATAGAATATTCCAACCTATTTACACCACCATAGAATGTTTGCCCAATTTAAACATGATTTTTCTTAAAATACTTTTAGCCTAAATCAATAAAGCTTTAAGAGAATTCTTTGATCCAAGAGTGATTTTCTCAAAACAAATGTTTTTGGCCCACATGAGATTAAAATACTTCTTCACATTCTTCATATATTAAATCATAGCATGCTCTTTGGTCCAAATTTAAGAAAGATATTTTTGACTGGATAAATGTTTTTCTTTAAATTAACTCAAGTCAATTTCTTCAAAAACTCTTTTGGCCTAATTTGATTTTTGTCAAAAATGCTTTTTGGCACAATGATGATTTTTCTTTAGAAGTTAGCCTAAAACTTATTTTCTCAAAATGCTAACAAGACTATTTGTGCCCAATTTGATTTTATAAAAACATATTTTCCCAATATTATTTCACTTATTTAAAACTATTCAAAGAGGAATTTTTCATCAACACAATTATATAGCACTAGCTTAATAAGTCATTTCAACTATAGAATGCTAATTTGCTAGTTCAATTCCCTTCTTTTAGGATTTAGGATTAGTTTTAGTAAACTTTAAAATTTTTATTGTCTAATATTGTACTACATTTATTTTTAATATCTAGTGATTTATTATGAGATGTGAGAGAACATGCTTTGATGAATTTTAATAAACACATTTAGCTTTTTCATAATGCAATAAAATTCTTTGTCTAATATTTTTTTATCAATTCTAACAAAATTATATATTTTCATTAAAAAAAATTATACTTGAGCTTAACAGAGATAGGGAAAAAAATGAAAAAGTGCTATTTAAAAACAAAATCTTATTTTACTAACTTCTATTTAATTTTTAGATGGAATAAACTAATCTTAAAGGCTTGACCTATCTTGATATGTAACAACTATATCCGCACATTTAATCTATTTGTCATAAAAAAGTGTGTTCTTTTGAACAAATGATTTTTTTTTTTAGGTAGCAATTTGGGATAAATCCCAAGAATGGATTAATGTGTAATGTAGAAAAGCCCTTATATACAATTTTTTTAAAAATGTGTTAATATGTGTAAAAGAATGATGTTGTCAAATAATACATTGAAGAGATAAAAAAATTTTAGATAGTTTTATAAATAGAATTCTCTACCTATATCAATATGATACTTGAGAAAAATCAAAGTGTATTTCTATATGATTTAAAATACTTTTTTTAAGAAAGAGATTTATTAGTGGCAAAGTTTGAGTCGTTTGGTATGCAGAAAATTAAATCTGAAAATAAAAAAATATGATTTTATAGATGAAAAATACCTATAATACATTTACTTTTAATAATTGAATAGTGATTAATAATAAAATTGAATAATAATCATAAAGATAAAATTAATATTTTATCCAAATTTTTCTCTTTCTTTTATTTTCCTTCCTGCTGCCAAATGCCCATTTTCTTTTTGGTTTTACACTTTCTTGTTTTCGGACTAATTCTTTTGTGTTTTGGATTAATTTTGAGAGTATGGTCTTTGTTTTAGTTTGAATTCAACTAGAGACAAAGATAAAAATCTTAGAGAAGGAAAAGTTAAATGGTCTTACTAAGATGTCAAGATAACAAGAGATGAGGATTTGGGTGATGATATGTAAGTAAGCTCATGGGAAGCTTGGCCTGACTATACGGGGACAATAGAGTTAGAGATAGGTGATCTTAAAGTAAGGGTGTTTACTGGGCTCGAAGGCCCGGCCCTATCCGGCCAAATCGAGCGAGGTTGGGTTAGGTATAAAAATTTTTTTTTTAAAAATTTACGGGTAGGGTGGGGCACTAAATCGAGCTGGGTCAGGCATTGGCCCAACCTTTAGGGTTATGTTGGCCCGACCCAGCTCAAAAAATAATTTTATTTTTTTAAAAAATATTTATTTATAAAGATTTATATCAAAACTTTAATTTTTTTAAAGATAAAATATAATTTTATAAAAACTTATATAAAAATTTTCTTTTTTAAGTATTATTTTATAATTTTAATAATAAATTTAGGTTGGCCATATATTTGTCTAATTAAGTCTAAAAAAATAAAAAAAAATATTTTTTTATAAAGATTTATATCAAAATTTTAATTTTTTAAAGATAAAATGTAATTTTATAAAGGTTTATATAAATTTTTTTTTGAGATTATTTTATAATTTTTATAATAAATAAAAAAAATATCGGGATGCCTGATTTAGCCTAACCCCACCCGGTATTAAATCGGGCCGGGCCAGGTAGGGCTAAGGGTCGGGTATCGGGCTTTAATTTGGAATCTCTTTTAAAATCGAGCCGGGCATTGGGCAAGGCCAAAACCCTGCTCGATCCGACCCACGTACACCCCTATCTTGGAGTTTATAACTTCATATGGTTTACAATGTCTTTTTGGGTGCTTGCCGCGATAATTTTAAGAAGTCTTATATATAAAAGCCTCTTTAAAAGTGTATTAATAATAGTGATTAGGTTAAGTAATTTTGTGAATCTAAAGTCATTTTATTCAAAAGAATTTGTTATGATAATTTATTATATGTGGTTTAATGAATTGTGCTTATGGAATTCTTTAGACCTTAGTGGGATAAATTGGGCCATTCTAGGCTTATAAAACTCTTATAATATTCTTAATTCTACAATAATTAAGTAAACACAAACATTATTTTAAAAGATAGTTTAATATTTATATATAGTTTAATATTTATATATTTTAAAGCCTTTTTATATATTTTGTTATTTTATTTTTTTGATATATCCATATAATATACAAAAACAATAACCACTAGCTATGATACATAATGCAATTTTTTTTCTCCAAAAACAACTTTCAATTTTATGAAAAATAATTTCCTTTATATGAAAAGCCTTCTTTTTTTTTGGTGAAAAAATTATATTCTATAAATTATAAAAATTTAACAAATCAATATAGTATGCTAAACAAGAACCACCAACCATGCCATCTCAGCAAATTTTCCTTCAAAAGAAAATTTTCTTTGTTAATGAAAAATGTTTCTCATTATAAAATTTTCTTTTCTTAATAAATTTAATTTTATAAATTATTAAAATTCTAAATATATATATATAGACACACACACTCTAAAAAAACAATTATACAAATTCTTATAATTTGTACACATGATTTTTAATTATCTTAATTTAAACACTGTTCTATACTTGACATCGATTTCAAGTAGGGGTGTTCATTGGCCCGGTTGACCCTAAGGGCCCGCCCTAGCTTGGCCTAATCGGGTCGGGTCGGCATGGCTAAAAATATAAATAGACAGAACTTTAAACAAAACTATATCGGATCAGGGCAGGCCACGGGCAAAGACATTCTGCCCAACTTGCCCTAATATTTTTTTTTAGTTATTAATATTTTGTCATCTTATATATATATTTATATTTATTTTATCTAATTCTCTTTATATATTGTAACTTTCATTATCTATTTAAACTCTCCCTATTTCTTAATTATTTTTATTATTGATGTACATGCTTATTGACATTTCTTTTATTGAATAATAAAAATATATGTATTTACCTAAAGCTAATTATGTTAGTATATTTTATATTTTGTTTGATAATACTAAACTATTTTTTTATTATTGATAAAAATATGAAAGTTCCAAAAGTCTATTATTTTGAAGTATATGCCTATGAGTCTACAAAAAAATATTTTTATATTAAATATCAATTCATAAAAAAAAATTTCAAGCAGCCCTAAACCGCCCTAACCTGCCTTAAAATTGGGCTTATTTCGAGCCGGGTCGGGCCACGGGTATAAAAACAAGCCCAATGTCTTAATCGGATAGGGTATCGAGCAAACTGGATGTCTGACCAGACCCTATCCATGAACACCTCTAATTCCAAGTTTTAACGTGAAAGGCAAAATTCTTAACAAATGTTGAATTAAATATTAAATTTTAAATCTTTAACTTTAAAAGATATTTTGTATAAAAAATTGTGTCATTCGAATAATTTTTTTTTTCAACTTTAATAAAAACTGTTTGTTCTCGCTTATATATTAAGCGAATAAAACTAACATTCATTATCCACTCCCTCAACATTTATAACCTGTTTATTATCTATGACAAAGATTCATCCTTTTGTCATTATTCTTCTCTCATTAACACCTGCAGATTCGGCTTGTTTGGCAAGCCTAATGAAAAGGAAAAATAATGGAAATTTTTTTTTTTCTAATAGTTATTACATTTTTATAATTATTATTTAATAATGATTCAATAATATTTTTTTTTAGAAAAAATAGAAGCACAATAATTATTTTTTTATTCTCAAAATTATCTTTTTATATTTTATCTTAATAATTTTATATACCAAACATCGAATCAAAACTAAGGTTGGGCATTGTTTTAGAGAAGCTAACATGGAATTTTTTGTCAAAAGAAGGTCATGTACAAAGAGGAAGGATGTTATCATTTACTCCGCCATGGTTGGTTAGACCGAGTACTGTACGTAAGCAAGCTGCCACATATTGCTCGATAGTAGGACTAGAAACTATTTTGCATTGCTTTCCTTTGATGAAATTCTTTGTACCCAAAAATTTTATTTAAATATAATGAGATATATTGTTTGAGTTTTAAATAAATTAAATACATAAATTTTTTAAAAAATTATATAAATATTGTAAAATTTTTAAATTTTTTATAATTAAGTTATATTAAAACAATTTAAAATGCACATAATTAAAATAAAATTAGGGATTAGATTCCTTTAATATAATATAAAAAATAATTTAAAATGCTAAATATTTTATGTTATATTAAATTTTCTGTTTCGGCTGAGAAAAAGTACATCTGGAAGCGGCAATAGGAGTTATCAGTTATCCCTAGCATTCAATCTGTGACTAGAGTTTGTTTCTCTGCGTTGAAACTTAACCAAGGGTCTAGAGAAAGAGGCGTGTCAGAGTCCCAATCTCAACGCACGCACTATTTTCGAAAAAAAACTTGGGTGCACTGTCTATCTTTATATATATATATATATATAAAACTAGGTCTTACCTCTCCTACAAATTGCAAGAAAAATTTAAAAAATGATTCGGGAATTCTAAAAAAAAATCTCAGAAAAAAATACATAAATAATAAAATATATGAAGATATACTGTTTACGTACAAATACAATGGGAACATATCATGCAACACGTAAAAATTGCACTATTCATAAAATGGGATTACATTGTTCATACGTTATATAATATATAGATTTGTTGTATGAATTAATTCTTAATGTTTAAATATACATGTACTTTTTTTTGCTTTTTTATCCAATTTAGTTGTGATCATAAACTTGAAGCCGCTCTATTTGGCACATTCAGATGTGTCAAAAGAGTAAAATTTAAAATTAATTAATTATTTAGGTCTATAAAAATTTATTCTTTTTTAATTTAATTTTTTAAGAACAAAAATTTTCAATTTAGTCTAGAGTTTAACAATTTAGTATTTTAATTTTTATTTTTAATTAAAATGATTCTTCTGATAAACAAAAATGAGATCCAACATGACTAATTGGTTGTTAATTAATTATATGGATTTGCCTAAGTCTTTTTAACACAAACTATAAGTTAGATTTCAACATATCAAAGAGCCACTGATGCATCTTGGAAGGACCATTTTAATTGAAAAAAAAATGTTTAAGAATTATATTGAAAGGCTTTATTTTTAGACAATCAAATTTAGAGAAAATTAATATTTTAAAAATTAAAGCATTAATTTATTCTAAAAGATAAGTAAAGTATCATGCTATTTTCTAAAAAAATACTATGATCATCAATTTAATCTCAGAAAGTTTATTGTTACCAATTTATTTCTAATGTTTTAAAAAGCCACTATTTTATTCTTGATCCAGAGTTGATTACGATTAAATTGATTCTAATGTCAGATCTAAAATATTTTTTTTTAAAAAAATACTAGACTAAATTAATACAGTAAATTAATAAAGACTAAATTAATAATATAAGGTAACTTTCAAAAACTAGTACAGTAGAAGATAAGAAACCGAACATTGTTTAAACAATAACAATTTTTGTGTATACGCGTGTAGGAGGCTAAATTATTCCATTGCTTCTAAAGTTTTATTTAATTTTTAAATGAATTCCTGTTATTAAACTTTCGTGACTGCCACTAAATTTTGTTATATAGAAACTCAACTACAATTTTTTAAATTATGAGAATTAAATGGAAATGAATATTATACATGTAAGAGTGCCACATCTTATATTAGTTTTAATTATTCTCTTATATATATATAAATACACACACACATATATATTCGTAAAATTCGCCAGTCGAATTTTTAATATGGGAGAGACTGACATTCACTTCGCTAGTGCATAATAATGCCGTTATCGTCAAACAAAATTTTCAAGTATTTATTAGTCTCTTAGCTCCCGAGCTGGTTGCATATTGCATTCAATGAACAAGATAAAAACAGAAGTGCATGCTTGTGAAAAAATATTTTTTACGCATGTCAAATTTGAACTGCATAATGGACCTAAGAATTCTACTTTACGAGCCTCAATCACATTTGTGGGAACTAATTATTTTAAAAATTTAATTCAACTATCTTTTTTAGTATTTGAAGTAAAATATAAAGAAATGTACTTTTTAACTCTCTAAAGCATTCATGTCTCAATTAGTTGGTTTTTAAATTTTATTTTTATATAGTTAAGTGCTTCAAATTCGTTTACCTGTCACTTATTTATAAATAAAGATAACTCTAGATGCTATCAAAAGATTGTCTTTTACAGTTATATAGCATTTGATTTTTTTGGGGACAAACTCTACTTTGATCCCTTATTCATTGAATATTTTTTAATTTAATCGCTTATAAAATTACTTTTCAAATTTAACCTTTTATAAATATAACTTTTTTTAATTTAATCTTTTGTGGAATTGCCTTCTATATCCTTTACATATAGATTTTTTTTACCTTGATATCTTATAAATAAAATCATTATTAATAATGTCTTAATGTCAATATATTGTAAATGAGATTAATAGATGTGATAACATGTGTTGTATTTTTTGTATATGATATTGCTTAATCACTATTATATAATAGATAAATAGATAAAAGATTAATTACTAGTTTTATTAATAGCAGTTTTATTTATGAAAAATTAAATTAAGAAATATTTATATATTTTAAAAAAATTGAAAAGATAATTTTATAAATAATCAAATTAAGAAATAATTAAATTTAGATATAATTCTTTATATTTTTATTATCATATTTTTTAATAAAATTATAACATATGTAAAAAAATTATTTAAAAAATTCAACGTTGAATTGTAAAAACTATTCAATTATTTATAAAAATTATATACTTATCATATTATTATTATATTTTAATAAAAAAATATAACGACAGAGAAGAATGACTTTTTTTTATTGAGGCCACTTTTGATATATAAAAAAGAATACAATGAAATAAAAATGAAAGAAAAAAATAAATAATATTTATGTGGTGATTTTTATAAAAAAAATACAATGAGACAAACATGGATTAATAATTACAAAACTATAATCAACATTTCACAAATTTTGTTAAAATCAACGCAGTCCCACCAATTCTCAAAGCTTGAACCAAACATGGCGTAGAAAAATAAAAAATTCCGCATTGCGAGGAGTTTTAGTCGTAATTTTAATAATGAAGCGCCAACCGTATCATACTCAGAAAATCCACAGAAACGTAACATAAGGCCTGCCAGCCAAAGGAGGAAAAGCTGTGTCTTGTGAGGTGTATCAAAGTCTCCTTAGAGAGCTAAGAGGCAGTATCGTTGGTAGATTGATTTGATCCATTCGGATCTTGCTCTCCCCACTGCGTTGCGTTCTCAGATCAATTTTCGAATTTCGATCCTTGGAGATCCACAATGGTGAAACCGAGGTACTCTCGCTTGCCTCCTCGGAAATCGTCTTCGTCCACGCTCATCCTCACCTTGCTCGTGATGTTCACCTTCCTCATTCTCATCCTTCTTGCTCTCGGCATCCTCTCCGTTCCCAGTAGTTCCGGTAGTCGCGATTTACCCAAGGCCAACGATCTTAACTCCATCATTCGTAACACTCACGATAGGTATAGGTCGTATTCAATTCAATTTGGTTGTCTTTTTTGTTTTTTAATAAGTTTTGATTTTCTGTGTTTGATGGTTTGAATTTTCTATTCTTGCTGTTAAGCAGAAGCGAAGGTGAAGAGCGAAGGGGAGAGCAATGGGTTGAAATAATATCATGGGAGCCTCGAGCTTTTGTTTATCATAATTTTCTGGTGAGTTTAGCAAAAATAATTTGCTGCTCTATCGATTTTTGTCGGCATTCTTAATTTGTATCTGTTTTTATTTTGAATTTGGCTGTTGTATATTCTCTTTTTCTATTTATCACTGGAAGATCTGTGGGGTGGAGGCTAGCAGAAACTGAAAATTCGAGTTCGTCTGATTGGGCAAATACACTTGTATGTATGATATATGGAAAAAAAACAAAAACTTCTGCTGCTGCCACTTGACATCCAGGTATATGGAATGCATTCAGATGGATCACTAATGATTCCATCTCCAGATTTATGTTAAGATTTCTACGAATGGGATGCTATCTGTGGAAAATTGAAATTTTTGGCTGAATTATAATCATGAATTGAGAAAGAAGAATTGCCTAAAGCTATAGAAAAGAGGAATTTGGTAATATCAATGCATTTTATGAAAATGATTGAGCACAGCGATGGTTTCTAGGTTTTGTTGAAGAGAAATGCACATAGGGGCTGGTTTGAATACTTCAGCACTGGGATTAAATCTTGTAGTTCTTGCTGTTGAATTATTCCCTATACCTCCATCTTTGTGGTTTGATGCTTAGGATATCACCAAAATGGAAAATTGTGTTTCTGTGTTTTCCCCTGCTAAGCCATGCTTGGCAGATCATTCAAATGATGTATTTTATAGTTACAATGTTACTTCTTCAATGTGTTTAACTCTTGGTTAAGGTTCATGCTCTGCTGGAGCATTAACATGCTATATTATGAGGTCTTTATTTTCAAATACTAAAAATTGAACTGATTAATTTGAGCAGACCAAGGAGGAATGTGAATATCTAATTGAGATAGCCAAGCCGCATATGCATAAGTCAACGGTTGTTGATAGTGAAACTGGAAAGAGTAAAGACAGCAGGTTTGGTTCTTTCCCCATCCTTGCCTATCAAGTGTCTTGTGAGTTCATTATTGAAAATAAATTGGACTTGCTTTATTTATACGGACTTGCCCCTTCCCTAATTGCAAATTTTAACTGTCCTTATTCCTTTTACATTTAGAGTACGTACGAGTTCTGGAACTTTTCTGACCAGAGGACGTGATAAGATTGTGAGGAATATTGAGAAAAGAATTGCTGATTTTACTTTTATACCTGTAGGTAAGTACTTTGAGCCTCTTGAATGCACACTAGTGTTTAGCTTGTGATTAGGAAATTTGATTAGTTAGAGATGTCATACATGTATCTTGAATGCAGACTATTGTTTCTGCGTAACTGAAGTTGTGTGTCTGATCTATGATCCTGCTGGCAGACGCTTGTGCATTTTTCTGTTCTTGTTTTGTATTCTAAAAGGAAAAACAATAATGATGTGGTACAAACGAATTCTTTTGGACAACATCAGTAATTCACATCCATATTATTTTTTGCAACCAATATGTTTAATAATGCTAAATTATTTCTTTTAAGGATAACGCTGAATTATTTCTTTCATTGAGGGATGCATGAATTACTACTATTAGCTTTTAGACACCGCCATTTTAGCAGTTTTTGGCTGAGTTTTCTTTCATGAAAAGAACTATCTTCAGCTGCTGGCCATTATGTTGCTGTGTTTATTTTATTTGAACTATGAAGGGCTAGTTTTGGTCTACTTTGAGTCCTTATATAAAATATTTCCTTGGATATTTTAAAGTTGAGATTCCTCCAAGCAAGCATGATAGGACTATTTATAATTAATTACCTCTGCTCAGATAGTAAGTTATTATTCATCATATTCACATACTTCCGAAGCCACTATATAAACTGTGTCTTGCCACATACAGAGCATGGTGAAGGACTTCAAGTTCTCCACTATGAAGTTGGACAAAAATATGAGCCTCACTTTGACTACTTTCAAGATGAGTTTAACACCAAGAATGGGGGACAGCGTATAGCAACTGTACTGATGTACCTGTACGTGACATCGAGTGCCCTCCTGATTATTCTTATCTTCTTTTGTTCTTGGTCCTCTTGCATATGAACAGGTTCATTTTGTATAATCTTTGTATTTAATGATACAGTACAGATGTTGAAGAAGGGGGTGAGACGGTGTTCCCAGCTGCTAAGGGGAATTTTAGCTCTGTGCCATGGTGGAATGAGC
Source organism: Erythrophleum fordii (assembly GCA_032878935.1). Classification (NCBI taxonomy): domain Eukaryota; kingdom Viridiplantae; phylum Streptophyta; class Magnoliopsida; order Fabales; family Fabaceae; genus Erythrophleum; species Erythrophleum fordii. Next base: position 15,748,208 of record JAVQMF010000053.1, read on the forward strand.
TTTCTGATTGTGGAAAAAAGGGACTTTCAATTAAGCCGAAGAGGGGTGATGCTTTGCTTTTCTGGAGCATGAAGCCTGATGGAACTTTAGATCAATCAAGTTTACATGGTAAGATACCTTATTTTTATTATTGAGCTGCTTGACGTGCGAACAAACATTCACCTTTAGAGGAGATAAACTAAGAAGCTTAACTCTTTTTGATGATAATCTTCAGGGGGTTGTCCAGTGATTAAGGGTAACAAGTGGTCATCTACCAAATGGATGCGTGTCAATGAATACAAAGTTTAAACATACGTCATTATATAGGTAATTACCCCACGACCCTTGCGATGTTGAAAAATGGTATTTTACAGTTGAGGCAAGACAAAACTGTGTTCATCTCGCAATATTACCTTTCAAGTGTTATCCAAGCTGGTAGATTGTTTGCATGCAGTTTTATATAGTCATGTATGATGCATTCGGTGAAATATCCTCTCAGATTTTTCTTGCCCTATTATGTACACTATTATCTGGAGTCGGTGGATTCAACCAAACTTAAGGTCGTACATTTAGTCCAAAAATTTAGAGTGGAGACTGGAGAGGTAGGTTTAAGTCGCGTGCCGTTTGTTTATTTTATTTTTTTATTATTTTTTTCAAGAGCAACATTTCTAGAACTGGAACACTGATACCTGTCTACTTTGCATTCTATCCAGCTTATTTTAATTGTCTTGCCCAACTTTATTCAGAGCCGTATCTTTGTTCTTGATAAATTTTAATGTGGCAGTTGTTGCTGTTCACCTCACAAATTGATTTTGTTTTCAGGCTTAGCTATTCGTGCCAATGTTGTACCATTTGAGAGTCTGAGCAAGTACTTGATAATGATCCCTCCATGTCTTGAAAGAATGATTGTTTACAGCATGACGCGGCATTTTGTAATTTTGGTTGGAGCGATACTTGACTAACTTATTTTTTTTCCTGTGTTTTCATTTATATTAGCAATATTATAATAAAAGTTTGACATACTTGTTAATCTGCATTACGGATGAAACTACTAGATGAGATGAGTATATCAGCTTACCGAAGCTTTCTTCCTTATGCTTATGCTCGTTTTTCTTTTCTCCAATATTATTGCAACCGTATGATCCTTATAAACTTGTTCAAAAGATTTAATATGTGTCCTGACAGCTCATGATTTCATTAAAACTGTTTTACCCCCAGTTTTCTATAAGGATAAGAGAGAAGTAATAAATTTTCATTTTAGAATCAAGTCTTGGTGTCATTGTGGATCATTAATTAGTGAATTTTCTTGACCTTTGTTTTTTTGGATAGCCTAAGGGGGTCAAAGTCCCAGGGAAACCAAAGTAGAAGAAAGAATACTTATACATATATTTTTTTAAAATTTTATTAAAATCATACAGATTTTTTTTATATTCTTAAAATATACATAGATTTTTTAAAATAAAAAAAGTATTTTATACTTTAATTTAATTTTAAATTTTTTGACTAGAATATTTTTTATTAACATAAATATATATTTCTTTTTAACTAAAAAATTTTTAAATAGAGAATATTTTAATAAAAAAATTTAAAATTGAATTGAAATATAAGATAATTTTTTATTTCAAAAAATATTTGTGTATATTTTAAAAATAAAAAATTATAAAATTTACCTTTTAAAAAATACTCTCAACTGAAAATAAATTAGCATAGCAAAGTAGAATATATCCAATTCATATTGGGAATGTTACACAAATTTAGAAACTATGATTGAGCCTAAGACTCCAGTCAGCTATCCAATCCGTTCAATGATTTGCCTTTCAGCAATTATGCCTAAACATCGAGTAATTCTTACATATACTTGGTATGTCAAGTCATCTGTATATTTAACAGTTCAGATTTACTCTGTACGCAAATCCCACCTATATTACGCATGAATCTCACTTATACAAATTTAATTTTGACCCTTAATTTTCTTAGATGTACCATGCTCTAGGTGCACCTAAAAGAATTTCTTGAACATCATGTAGAATGCCCCAAACTCCCCTTGAAATTGTTTATTATAGCATTTATGTCAGAGATGTCACCAAAGTATCGTCCTTCATTTTATTCCCCAAAATTATTCAATCTTAAAGCTCTTTAAATCTCTTAATTTGAAAGTGAAACATTTTAAAACAGATATGAAATAATTTGTCATTATATTGGTAAAATAATGTTAAGAAATTATTAATTATTTATTTAATCCTCGGTTTTTGATTTCTTATTTATTTTTAACATCCCAATAAATAAATAAAATCATTCATCTCTTAATCATTTTATTTCAAATGTTATTTTACAAAAATATTTTTAAAAGTAATAAAACCAAAACAAAATTTACCTCGTAAGACTCTTAATAATTGGTAATTTGGTCTGCCAATAGAAGATTAGTGAACTCTGCCAGGCTATGTGAAATTATCATATATCAGTGTGATTTTGCACCAGAGGCAGCAAAAAAGACCATGTCAATTGTAATATCAGGTCTTTCTGTAAATGTAAGAAACGCAATGTTCGGTTTCTTCGTAAACGGTAGAAATGGGCCGATACAAAAGGAAGTCTCTGAAATAGAAGGAATTGAGACCAACTAAAATTACGATAAAATTTTAAATATTAGAAAATGAGGATTTGAGTCTTGAGTTGCCCAGAAATCAAGACTAAAGTAATTTAAAGAATTTGCCAAAAGGCAAGTGGCATTTTCGTAAATATGGACACTTTTTAAAAAATACACAGGAGGGCTTTTTAAATGAAAGTTTTGAGTTTTTTGGGGTTCTCAGAGGCCCTAAAAACTATGGAAAGCCCTAGGACAGTTAAAGCCCTTTGATGGACGTTTTCCAACGTCGGTGTGCCTGAATTTTGACGGATTTGTTCGGGAAGGTTTTAACTCCAATTTGAGTGATTCCAAAGGCATTTTCCTTAATTGGGAATCTAAATTTTATAATGGAAAAGTCAGTTCTCAAAAGGAGATAAAACGAAGGAGAAACAAAAATGCAAAATATCGCAAAATGAAAATTTTTGAAAAGTGTAACTTATTCCCACCTATATATATGATGCACCCTTCTCCTCCCTTCATTATGCACGACCATCTTCTACCTAAAACCAGAAGAAAACCCTAGGGGATGAGGCTCACAAGAAGGGGAAGAAAAGGAGGAGAAATCAAAGGCTTAAGGTATGGAAATTAGTAGTTTTTCATGCTCTTTCTCTTCCAAACTTCTTCTCCTCTATTCTCCTTTATTTCATATGATTAAAATGAGGTTTATAAATTTGATTCAAGGGAGATATTCAAAGGAAAGTTCAAATTTGAAGAGAGGAGTTTAGAGAAATCAAGATTTAAGCCAAACTAAGTAAGAAAATAAGGTAAAAATGTATCCTATGGTTCATATCTTTCATGGCCCTTCTTCTCCATTTCGACCTAAACTTAGATAGACCTAAGGAGTCATATTTTTAACCAAAACAAAGGTGATTCTTAGGTATTTGATGGAGAGGAATAAGAATATGCAAAGAAAACCAAGAAATAGGCATTAGAAATCAAGATGCAAAACCTAGGGTTTTAAGTGCACCTTCTAATTTCTGAATTTGTATGATCTTTCCTAGGTCTAAGTTAGAGTATAAATAAGTTTTTGAGACACCGAGGATGCTCCCCACAAGCTTCTCCCTTCAAGAAAACCAAGAAAACTCCATATGGCCCAAATGGTGTCTATGTCTCGGCCAAGAAGGGATTTGTGTAGGTGGGGGGAGTTTTAAAATTTTCTAAGGCTATTCTTGAGTCATGTTTGATGAATGAAAGTGAAGGGAGGCTTTGAAAAAAATTTAGAACTCATAGAAAGTGATTTAGTGTCTTAGGTTCCATATTATGACTTAAAGAAGCAACATGGTGCTAGGCCTTTTATTTTGATGATGTGCTGACTCCAAGAGGTTTAAAAGGAGTCAAGAACCATATTTGAAAGGAAAGAATGAAGCCTGGAAAGTATTTGAGGGGTGTTGCTTTATTAGGTGCATTTGTGGATCATAATGGGGCTTATAAAGCAATCTAGCATCTAAGCAAATTGTATGGTCTTAGAGATTGTTTCATAAACTTAATTGGCTCCCATAAATTGTATCTAGGCCAAGAGAAACCATCTCCACCAATTTGTGGGTGTGTGGCCGAAAGAGGAGGCTTGAGTCCAAAGGAAAAAAGTGTGTAATTGTGTACAAGGTAGCTCTCTCCACCTTCTCTCATGTATGGATGTGTGTTTAGCTTGTTTTAGAATATGTGTATGTGTATTTTTAAGCTTTGAAAAGTATGCTAGCATGTCTTTATATGCCATGATGTTTGATGCCATGTTATATTTTCAGATGATGACATGATATTTGTATGAGTTTGTTTGAGTGTGGAGAAGTCAAGAACTCTTCCCTTGGGTGAGGATGAGCCAAGAACCCTTGAGCTTGGTTAAGACAAAGTAAAGAGTCTCCCAAAAGTAAAGTGGGCTCCCAAGAGTATGGTTGAATCCAAAGTGCTCAAAGAATGAGTGAGGCAAGTCCAAAATCCATAAGGAGAAGGGTGAGGCCAATCCAAATACTTAGTGAGCTCTTAAATGTCTTGTATGATTGATTCACATGCCAATGTTGATTTTAAAATGTCTATAATTTCTACCTTCTCCATGCATGCATTTGTGAAACTTGCTTTACATATATTATGTATAATTGAATGGGAGATGAGCTATTGGAATTTTTTGAATCTCATCTTCTCCTCTCCAATGATCTAACATGATAGGTGAACTAAGTGGATATGCTAATGGGAGCCAACAACACTAAAGGAAGGAGATTGACCAACTTATACCTTGATGTTGGCCATTTTGAAACCATACTTATGTATCTTAATGTCTATGATATTGTATATGTATAATGAATCTTGAGACATGTATAAATATATTATTATGTAATTTTTATCACTATGAATATGATGTATGAGCTTTAGAATACAATTTGAGTATGAAATGCCAAAGTGTGCAATGTAGAAATTTGATAGAAATATGCATAAGTGTGGGTTGAATGGCCAAAATAAAAAGCATGAGATTTGGGACCATTTGGGCAGCTCACACAACTCTTAAATATGCTTTTAGACTTACCCAAAAGGTGCTAATACCAAGGGAAAACCATTTGGCAAATTTGGTACTTCATATAGAGCCAAATTTGACCATAATAGAACTCTATATCACTTTTTAGCCAAATGAGTTAATCTTGTTCTGAAATTTTGCATGCAATTAGATCTCATTGAGAGCTTTCTGAAAAGCTAAAGATCATAATTTTTAGAGGTTTAAGGAATATTTGATAAATTTTCAAAGTTGAGATTTTTCATGGATTCTGGTATGGGTATTATTCATACTAGCAGTTTTGTGTTTTGTGTCACTTGATAGTTAAATGGTGTCCAATACTTATAGAATCTTCTATACATAAACTAGAGTTCATAAGCTTTCTGTGGCTACCAAGATCACCTTATTTGGAGGTCTGAGCAGAGAGATATGCATGTTTAAAATTAACTGTCAGTATCAGTAGCACCCTAAGAGTTCAGTTACTGTTCCATAGGTTCCTGCTGGCTAAACGTATCTGTTTCATTTTAGAATTATTTTTAGTATCAAGTTAACATTTGTAACTTTCCAGAATGACTAAATGTGTGTGATTTCAATTTTTATAGAATTAGTTATAAATTTCAAAAGCTTGTATCAGTAAATTGAATAACAGCCCAGGCAGCCAGCAATCTCTGTAGCTTTTTGGAGCTACATTTTGGCTTCCATGAGTTATGGGCATGATTTTGTAATGCAAATGAGTTGTAATGATTTATTTAAATATGAGAATGCATAGCATGAGCTCACACGGTCCACGTGACACCGATTGCAAATTTTTAGGTATGATGCAATGCAAATAAATTCATTATTTTCATACCCTTTTTCATGTGCTCTAATGGAAATGATGATATGAAGCTTATGAGTGTCATAAAATGAGATAGAATTTATGGTGTTACATCAATGTTCTAGAGAATATCAAAATTCTCTTGATTGCCTATTTCATGAAGGTTGAAACGATCGCAAAATATTCTGTTTTTGTTTCTAAATATACATGTTTTAATTATTTAATTTTTAAATTTTAAATTTTAAAAATATAAAATACAGTCTTTAAATACACATCTCAACTATTTAATTTTTAAAATTTAAAAATATATTATTTATTTTTTTAAAGATTTTAATTTACCGTTAATTAGTCTTTATTAGTATATATCTCAAGGATTAATGAGTAATGAGTTAACTAAATTATTAAAGCATGTATTTGGATCAATTTTATTTCATTATTTCAAGAGATTTAAAAAATAAGTCTTAAATTTGTGAACCATTCATATGTTCACATACATTATTTGATCATCTTGGGAGTGTTGTTAAACTTTGATTTGAATAAATATTTCCTTTTTCAAAGAAATGAGTAAACTTGTATGCTATAGAAAATATTATAGTCAGTTTAATATGTAGAATGGAAAGGAAAATATTAAAAAAAAAGTAATTTTATTAATAATTTTTTTATATTCTTACTTTAATTTAAATTAAAAAAATATATTATTAAATAATAATAAATAATTGTTATAAAAATATAATAAAAATTACACACAATTATATAAAAAAATTCCTCTACTTTACATAAAATCATTCGCGCCAAGTGAAAAAAGATAAGCTTCAACTTCAAATGTCATTTCGTTTGATCTTAGCCACAGTCTCTGAAGATATGGAAAATAAGGTGTCATTTGGTCACTTGAGAGAAGGCGACCTAAAATGAAGGGAACTAATAGATGTCGACTTTGCAACTTGCAATTGCTCTACTTTTTAAGGTGTTTGATGCATTACCTTCTCAAATAAGGTAATGGATTTTTTTTAATAATAAGTTATTTTAATATTATTCTTCAGGATGTCAGTTGTGTATATATATGATTAGTTTTCAATATTACACTTACACCCCGTTTTGTAATATGAGGTAAAGGAGGATGGAGAATATTTTTTTTTAATATGTCATTTGGCATCCAAATTTTGTTCAAATGCTAAGAAGGGAGGGGAATTCTATTTCTTTCAAATAAACATATAAATTGAAAATAATTATTGTGTCTAATTTATACCAATAGATATGAGTGTTTCTTTATTATTTCTTTTCATTTTAATATTTTTTAATTCAACCTAATGTAGAAATAAAATAACATTTTCATTTATTTAAATATTATACCAAAAAACAATTATTATATTTTCACATTCTCTTTTTTTATTTTTATATTTATAATTTTATCTACCAAATAAAATAAAAATATATTGAAGAGTGATTAAAAGCCTATCTAGAAGTTTGAGCTTTAAAAAATCTTCTTAAAAAAATTGACCATTAAATGTTCCTGTCACATAATTTAAACTTATAACATGAGTAACTGGAAAGCTCTTATCAAATATTTTTTTTTATCAAATAAATCAAATTTAGTTTCATGATTTATAATCTCACAAATTGGCAGATTTGCATGTTGCGGCCTTAAGCATATATAATTAATTATTTTGAAGAGATAGCGCTTTTCGTTTTTTGCTTTTTGCTTTTTTTGTTTTTGGTTCCATCATTAAAAATGCAAGGTGGGTCTAAGATCAAACCAAATTGGTGGACACCTAATTACATGATGTCATATTAGGTTTGATCACCTTACTTTTGTTGCCATTTGTTCCATCATTATAAATGAAAATACTCGCAGTCAACTCCGTTGAATATCTTCTGCAAGAAAAGTAGAAGGACTTTCATGAAATTCATTAATTCAATGAACTCATGTCGCTCAAGAATTACAATGAATATATTACGTATATAATCAAACATAAATTATATTCCCCGCAACATAAAGCATTTATTAGCCAATTTCTCTTTTTCTTCCGTTCCTATAATTTTTTTCCCTTTTTCTTAATAAAATTTTTCGTTAGCTCCTTCTTTTTTTCTCATAAAAATTAGTATAAAGAAGCCATTTTAACATTATCAACTCCCTTTTGTCAATTTGTGTCGACTTCACTAGCTGCTTTTTTTTTTTTCCAACCCTTTTTTATTACAATGAAAATATAAGATTTTGGAGTTGAAAGTGAATTAAAAAAAAAAAGATAGAAATTGAATCCAAGTACAATAAGTCTAAATTTAGGAAATGTGTTACTTGAATCAAAATCTAATTTATTTTATTTGGCTATAATAAGTCATGCTTGTGAAAATTTTGTATTTTCTTTTTTAAATTTCTATAATAGGTAATGTTTGTCAAATTTTTAAAAACATATATAGTAAAGAAAATTACTTATTTTCATGCATGCATGCAATGCTAGAGGTAAGACCCTAATCTACTGGGGACAAAATTTTTTTTATCTTCTATATAAAATATTAATTTTATTGTATATTATCTAAATAAAATATATATTTTTAAACTTTTAAATTAAGTGAAATGAGATTAACTCATTGACAATATTCTAATTTCCTTTTAAATCTGCAAACAAGTTCAAATTCAAATAAGCAATGTATCAAAACTTACTTTTCATATTAATTTTAACAACTTTATTATCTAAATACCCATAAGGAGATAATTTTTTATCTATTTAATATTCATATAATGCATAACAATAATATACTAAAAAGTATATCATTACTCAACAACATAATAATTCAATGAACAATTTAGAGTATTTTGAAAAAAAGTTATTTAATAAAGCATAAGAATTTATGATGATCAATTTGCAAAAAACTATATTTACGAAGCATGATTTGGATGCCAAAAATCAGAGTGAAATAGGAAGAATAAGAATAATGAAGATGCTGAAAAAAAAAAAAAAATTGGATAGAAGGGTAGAGGGGAGATAAAAAACATTGCATAAAATTTTATTAAAGATAAGGACAGTTAGGTCCCCCCAAAAAAAGGAAAGAGTAAGGGGGAAATGGAGAAAGGAAAAGAAAGATAAGGTGAAAATGGGGAAAGGAGAAAGAAAAGAAGGAAAAAAAAAGAATAGTATTTTCATTTATTTTTATGTTATACCAAATATAATTATTATATTACATCATGATATTGATTACATGGTTGAGCCGCATTGAGATATAGGCAAGAAAGGCATGTGGTATGTGATTGATATATTTAGCATATGATCATTACGTAAGACCAATGTGTCCTTGTGCCACATGTTATGATTAGATCCTTGGAAAATTGTATGATCACATGTAAAATATTGTGTATATATTATATATAGAGGAGTAAATAACTCTAAGGATTATCTATTATTACCAAACGTACTGTTTGCTTGATAAATCTTACTTTTTATCTCAAAAAAAAAAATTTTTTTTTACACATGAAACAACTAAAACATTACGGGTTTTTACAAAGGATATAATTTTTTACTCATTGAGATAATGTATCTAGATGCCAATGCCATGGTTCATCGTAGAAATCGAGCAAACCTATGTGAAAATTCTTGACTTTAATCCAATTCATCATTGTCATTCAGTGGTACATAGCTAATGAGAAGGGAGTGGCCCTCTTCATGTTCTAACATGACATAGTGATATAGCAGTTACTATCCTTATTTTATTGTATGTCCTAAAAGGCTTGTAATTGTACTGTTGGGATGATGCTTGATTCAGCGTAATTGTACAATAACTTTATCAATTCTTTTGATTAACCTTGTATAGCTAGTTTACACTGATATAAATTTATTTTGTTATGTATGTTGATTAAAATTTTATCTTCCGCCTTTTCTTTAAATTTTCATTTGAAATTTGAATAGCAAGTGATAAAGAAATAAGTCTAGCTATGAGAACAAAGTATGATAAATAGCGCCCCATGTGAGGACTCACAAACCTCATTAACTATTTTAGGTTGAGCCCAGTTCGCCTTAGGTATTCTACAAATGCTTAAGACTCCTACTAAGCTATTAGAGTACTGCAAAAGTATCAACTTCTCTTGAAATCCACATAGGAAGCCCTTGTTTACTAGATTAGACCCTAAGCTTGTATTATAATTTGCTATTCACTTTCAACTCCAAAATACTTGTATTATAAAGCTTGAAATCCTCTAAGCTATTATTATAAATACTTGTATCATAAATACTAGTACAAGGTGAACTTGAAAACCTATCATAAAGCTCCTATTTACTAAACATCCGCTAAGCTATTATTATAAATACTTGTATCATAAATATTAGTATAAGGTGAACTTGGAAACCTATCATAAAGCTCCTGTTCACTAAACAATTATTTATAATACAAGTATTTATAATATTTTAAAAAGACAATCATATTGTATCAATATTTTTAGATATTTGTATCATTCACAATATCACACTGTAAATTACACTATGATATTATATATATATATATATATATATGTGTGTGTGTGTGTGTATTTTATATCATGATATTTATACTGAGTCATTGGTATATGTAATTTTGAATTGATAACTTAATAAATTCAATCAATTTATAGATAATTAAAAAAGTAGATTACACACATATTTTTTTAATTTTTGTTCAAATTACATAAATATCTCTTTTATTTTCAAAACATACATAAATATTTTTTAAAATTTTGTTAAAATTACATAAATCATCCTTTTATTTTTAAAATATATACAAATCTTTTTTAAAACAAAAAGTAATTACATAGATTAATTTTGAGTTTTGTTGAAATTACACAAGCTTCTCTTAAAAATAAAAAAATATTTGTGTAATTTTAGAAAATCAAAGAGGTATGTATAGTTTAATTTTTATTTTAAGAGAAATTTGTATATATTTTAAAAATAAAAAAATTATAATTTAAGTAAAATTTAAAAGAGATATATTCAATTTATTTTATTTTTAAAAAATTTGTATGTATTTTGAAAATAAAAAATTATATAATTTTAATAAAATTCAAGAAAAAAATCGTGTATTTTTCTCTAGTTAAAAAACCTAGCAATTCCATCGCTTATTAGGGTCGGGCTTGTCCTGGGGAGATTAGGCCGGGAAAGCAGCGACTAGTTGCTCTTCCTTTTTCAGTGGAATAGTATATGATTAATGAAGACATGCCTTAAATGCGAGTTAGTTGATGGCAGTCTTCTACTTTCCTTCCATACACTCCTGTGCAACTTTCGCGCAGCCCTTTTACATAAATCTAGAGTTCCTTCGTAAACCCAAATCTTTGACTTTTAGCCTCATCTGAGTTCCAATTCGTGCAATTTCTGAGCCACCCCACATGGATTTTATGGGAAATCCTTGTCCTTCGCCTTCCTCTTTGCTGGGTTTGTTCGGGAATTTCGTTGAAAGGGCTAAACAGATTAGCACTCTTGCGGTTTCTGCTATCATTGGGAACATCTTCTCTGCGATCTTGACCTTCTGCTTTGCCTTGGGTTCGAATTCGATTCATCTCTTTCTTATGATTGCATTCTTGTGTGCCTTGGACATTTCACGAAATTCTTGATCTGCTTTTGTTTTTCCCATACGTGTGTACCCTAGACATGTTTTCGGGTTTTACGTTTTTTTTGAATTTGTAGGGAATCACTGATTCAGGTGTTTTCGCACAGGACAGAAATTCAATTTCTGTGAAAAGTAAAACCTGGGTGTGCCATTTTTGTGTGGCATAGATTGGCATATGTTCACATTTGTTGTTTTGTTATATTGTACCCATATTCAAATTCATCCAAAATTATGGTTAATCGAAGGCCAATAATGTAATGCCTTGTTTGTTGTGACATATTCTTCTGTTTGAAATTCATCAAAGGCCAATAAGACAACGATCTTTTTGATTAATTTTCACTCTGTCTGGGTTTCCAACCTGGATCTTTTAGCTTTGGAGATGACTCAGCATCTTTAAGCCAAAGCTTATTGGTAATAAGGCAATGATTTTATGGCTTCTTTGTTGACAGTGGGAACTTTGCTGGGGGCTATGACTGGAGCTTTGATAGGCCAAGAGACAGAGAGTGGCTTCATTAGAGGAGCTGCTGTAGGAGCCATATCAGGAGCTGTGTTTTCCATTGAAGTATTTGAATCTTCTCTTGTTCTTTGGCAATCTGACGAATCTGGGATTGGGTGTCTCTTATACTTGGTGAGTAACTCAACTTTCTAACCCTCTTGCCAAAATTAAAGGGATATCTACTGTTGATTTAGAAGCTTATGCAGAGATTTGATGATCAGTTTCACCCTCAAGTTGTGTAATCTTTTGAGTTATGTATGCAGATTGATGTTATTGCTAGCCTATTGAGTGGTAGACTTGTCCGTGAGAGGATAGGTCCAGCCATGCTAAGTGCTGTTCAAAGTCAGGTAATTTTGCTGTGTTTGAAGTACTTTTTATGCTAAGAAGCACTGAATCAGGTACAAATACAATATATGACACAACATAGACACTATGATAAACCAAGATATATTGTTTAAATATAAATTGAAGTGTCATATTTGATATGAGTGTTGAATATATATTAGACATAATACAACTTCGTTTTTGAAGCATTGTTGCTTCATAATTTTTAAGTGATGAGACAGAAACTTGCTTAGGTAATTCTTCTGGTTTACACATTTCCCCATCCTTGTCAGATGGGTGCTGTTGAAGCAAGCTTTGATGAGATTCAAAACCTCTTTGACACTGGAGGTGGCAAGGGTTTATCCGGAGCTTCAGTTGAAAAGATCCCAAAAGTCACAATTACAAGTGACGACAATGTTGATGCTTGTGGTGAAAGAGTTTCCTGTTCAGTTTGCCTCCAGGTTTGTTAATACTACTAAGACTAATTATCTATATACTGTGTAGTGTTTTGAATAAGCTTATCCCTTTTGGAGATCACATTCTAAATTTGTACTTATACAGGACTTTCAGCTTGGAGAGACAGTTAGAAACTTGCCTCATTGTCATCACAAGTTTCACCTACCTTGTATAGATAAGTGGCTCTTCAGTCATGGCTCTTGCCCATTATGCAGAAGAGATCTGTAATTTTTGTGTATGCAAAACTACAAACCGTGAAAGTAGCTCTTTCATGGTTTATACATTCATGTACTTCTAGGACTTGTACTGGGAGCATCCCATATGTGTGTAGAATCATTGTATTTAATTAGTGTGAAAAATTTTTGGGCACAGAAAAGTTTCACTTCGGACCCTTTCTATTTATTCAAAGATACACAAAGTAATAAGAATTTAATGCAGATCCTGAAATGGTAGTGCAAGTAGCAGTTAAAGAATCATCTTGTTTTGAGTTTTGGGGTTGAATCTTGCCAAAGCTAACATTCTTTGGTATTTTAAATTAATGAAAATAGATTGGAGATGAAACATTTTTGGGGTACCTACACACTTTGAGCAGGTCCCCAATCCCCATAACGAAATCATATTATTCTTTCGATTGGAACTCTCCAACGTCCAAACAGCTCTACAACTACAAATAAACCTTTATTAACTCACAGAGCTACAACAAAACCTGAAACTTTTAAAGCACTTAATTTTTTTGGGTAAGGTAAGAGTATCTTTCAGGAGAATAAATTACGTTAGGCGTTGATCCAAGATTTTAACCTAAGTAATCAAAATAAAAAACGCATTTCTTTAACCAAAAGCACTTACTAATTGTTAGATATTTGGAATGGTCGATAAACATATAATTTACATAACATCAATCTCAGTTAAAGAATTAATTCTCACTCATTTTTTTTAATATTTTATTTTTAAACTCTTGTGTTTCCTTTTTAACCAAAAGTAAAACAGCCTCAAAAATTAGAAATGAAGGAAGAAGTCGCTGCTGGCTTGTTTGGTACACATAGTCAAAAGGAATGTAATAAAAAATGAAATGAAAAATGTAATTTTGAAGATAAAAAATTTTGTGTACTCTGATTTAAAAAAATAAAATAAAAAGAGAATAAAAATTATTAAATAATAATTATAAAAATATAATAAACATTATATACAATTAATAAAATGAGATTTGATAACACCAATTTAACCAAACTTCCTCATCCCAGATTAGCCTCCATGGTTTGATCCATTTTGGTGTGCTAACTAGTTTATGGGGCCTGGTTAAAGACTTATAATTCAGGATCAGATCTCCAGTCGTAGAACTGTGGGAGTAGGCTTCAACTTTCAACACATTCTCGATCTCTTAAACAGCACCTGGGACAACACTGATACTGTTAGCGATCCAAATCTATATTTAGCACAGCATCAAAAGGTCACATTTATTCTTAATTATTAAATTATTAAATATTAAGAATAGACAAGTTCCTCCAACACGCTAATAATAATGATGATGATGATAGATGAAGCAGAAAGAAGCGGTCCGCTATACCGCTAAGATGGGGTTATATCAGTCGCCCCCTTCTTATTTTTTAATAGAAGAGAGCATCGAACCTTTATTGAAGCATTTCGTCTGGCTTTCCTAGCACACCTGAAGATCAAATTCCCAAAAAAAGAAAAGGCAAGGACAATTTGACGATGGATTGAAATTCGCATTTACATTTCTTATCTTTTACACTTGAGTTTTGACGGTAAATGTCAGGTATCAACTATTTTTATAATTTGCTAGAATTCAGTTCTAGAGATTTTTCGTGTGAAGGTAGGAGTGATACAAATTGCTTCAAAGTATGATTTTAACAATTAATCTAATTTTAAATTTTTTGTCGAAATTCTCGCCTCATTGCGAAAAGGTGATGCTTAGCTCTGCCAAAATGTATTAGCATAATACACACGAAAAGGTGATGCTTAGCTCTGCCAAAATGTATTAGCATAATACACACACACACACACACACACACACACACACACACACACATATGTATTTGACTATTAATGGTGAGTTTGCGCCCCTTGATATTGAGTTAAGTTGATTAGCTAATCTACTTAGCTAAAGCATATTATTATTTTAATTTTTTTAAAAACTAAAGCATATTGCTATCAGTATAGGCCAAAACAAAAGCTAAAGGGCATGATCAAATTTTCGATCAAACACACTTACTCGGTCAATGGCATAAAATGCCGCGATTATCATATAAATTAAACTTGGAGGATTCTTATCTAGTAGAACGGAAACTGCTTTCTACCGTTAAGTCAATTCAATTATTTTGAGCATTAGTAGATTACTTGCTAGTTATGTTTAGCACGTTGCATCATCATATATAATAGTACATACACATTAAAGTCAACATTTTGAGGCCATTAATAATTACTAAATAAAAGTGTAATAGATTCGCCATCAATCAGTCGCAGAAAACGCGTGCATTGTGTGATAGGATCTTTAGCTTATGTGCCGTCCAAAGATAACACCAAATAAGCCAAATTTGAGAGTGCCCTTCGGAAAATTTTAAATGCAACTACCAGCTACATGTAAGGTCAGTGACAACTGATCAAAGACTGAAACTAGTAGAAGGGTATCACAAAAACTCTTCTTTGAAGACGAGAAAGTTATCACAAAGTTGCAATGGTGGCAGCTTCCCCACAGGCATTAGCAAAATCATTTCTGGAAAATGCGAGTGCATCTGCTCATAGTATGAAGGTGGGATTTATTGCAGGCCTTGTGACAGTAATGGCAATGGCCTTGTTGTGCTGTCTCTTGAGGAGAAAGCTCATTATATTTCCTAATAAAGGTCGGTTCCTAGAGGTAACTGCAATATTTGTTTGTACAAAAAGTCTATTAATAGGTCTACACCGGTTCAATTGGTTGAAAGAATCTAGACTAAGCCTTTG
This sequence comes from Erythrophleum fordii, assembly GCA_032878935.1. NCBI lineage: Eukaryota > Viridiplantae > Streptophyta > Magnoliopsida > Fabales > Fabaceae > Erythrophleum > Erythrophleum fordii. The sequence goes on from JAVQMF010000053.1 coordinate 15,763,905, forward strand.
CATCTTTGTGCGCAAAGGTTCAAATTTCTCCTTTAACAAGTAGCCTTGTTCGATAGTTAACTCCTTATAGTGATATCTCTTAATGCCTTTGGAAATAATATTATGGGTTGAGTCTTTACTTGTTTCTATGAGATTCTAAATATGCAATTGGTATCTTAATCGGAGTCTTGAAGTAACCTATCTTTATTGTTATTTTTGTGTAGCCAAAAAAAAAGAAAAGTCTAGTAATGATAAAAATGGTTTCTTCTTCTTAATCAGAGCTGGGTTAATTTGTTTCCAATGGTTGTTATTCTTGCAGGAAAAAGGAACAAAAGCTTTAAGTGTGACAAAATTTTGTTAAGGCGTTTTGATTTAGAGGAAATAAAGAAGGCTACCAATAATTTTAGTCAAGATTGTTTGCTGGGTTCTGGTGCATTTGGGAATGTCTACAAGGGAACCTTTGACATAGAAGGCACATTAGCCATTAAGAGAGCTCATTTTGATTCATTATCAAGCGTTGAGGATTTCAGAAATGGTGAGCCTTCCAACTCCTCTTGAAGAGAAAAAGTTCAATTCATAATACTATTTTCTTTCCTTGGCAGAAGTCAGACTCCTTTCCAAGGTAACGCACAAGAATCTCGTTGGTCTGGTTGGATACTGTGAAGAACCTAGTAAGTAGATCATAGTAAAAAAAAAAAAAATCCTAATTGTGCAGTAATAATACAGAACTTTGTTTTTTTATAATTATTATGATAATTAAGCACTTCTTAACAGTGTCCCACGAGTTATTTCAACACAATTTTATGCTAATTTTGGAGGAATTATGCCTTGAGCAGAAGGAGATGGGGTCAAAATACTAGTATATGAATATGTACCAAATGGTTCTTTGCTCCAGTACATGATGGGTAAGATTACATCTTATTACAATAGAGACTCTAAAACTAAGCTGTTAAAGCTAAAGAACCAAAGAAACTAACAGAATCAAAAGCTCAAATTCTATGAAGAGAAGGCTCAAGAATGAGTGTTTGCTTTTGTAGGAAGAAGAGGGAAGAGCTTAACTTGGAGGCAAAGAGTAAAAATAGCAATAGGAGCAGCAAGAGGTACATGTATTCTTTTAAAACGATAATTCTCAGTTCGTAAGAAGTTCACTTTAGCATAGAATTATTTGACTTTTTTTTCTTTTTTTAATACAGGCATAGCTTATTTGCATGAGGGGGTGAAGCCAAGCATAATTCATCGTGACATAAAACCAAGCAACATCTTAATAGGGGAAATGCTTGAGGCTAAGGTTTCTGACTTTGGGCTGGTAAGAACAGGACCTAGTGGGGATCAATCCCATGTGAGTAGCCAAATCAAAGGCACACCAGGGTACCTTGACCCTGCCTATTGTTCAAGCTTCCATTTGACCACTTTTAGTGATGTTTTTAGCTTCGGGGTCGTACTGTTGCAACTTGTTTCAGCTAGACCTGTTGTTGATACCTCCCAAAACCAAAGTGCTTATCATATTATTGACTGGGTAAGCAATGCAAATTAAATTCCCTTCACTCTTGTAAGCATTAATGCGCTGACACAAACAGAGAGCCATAATATTAATATAAACATATTTAACATTTTTGATATAAACATTTAATATGTGTCTTATAAGGACACAACCAGATGTGTCAATATGGATTGGTTCTCATAGATCGGTGCGTTCAACTTTAATAAAAATATATAGTTAGACTGATAAATAATAATCTACTTCTAAAAGAAACGTTTTAGCCTGACTTTATTTGACCTTTGAGCTAAATTGGATTGAATTAAACTAACTTAAGGATTGACAATTTTTTCTAAAATATACATTATGATTGGATAGGGTTAATGATTTTTCAAAAGATAATTTATCAATATTTTAAATGCATATTTTTAGGATTTGTTCTTAGAGGCAAAGCTAGAGGGCTAGCCCATAATCCAAATAAATGTTGGTTGGACTAAGATTTTCATATTTCATAGGATTTACCTAATCCGATTCTTAAAACATAAGCCCCTTGCGGACCAAGCCAAGTTTGCTTTAACTAACATTTCTAGACACAAATCCCTTTTTTTTAAATTTCATGTTTCATATCCTTCCCTCTTTGTATCAACGATTTGTGGTTTCTTCTTTTTTGAATTTAAGTTGCAGTACACTCTAAATAATTTAACAACTTGGTACTTAATTATGCAGGCAAGGCCTAGCCTAGAGAGGGGTAAGGTTGAGGATATTATAGATGTAAATCTACTAACTGAGCCATGCAATATGAAAGTGATGCTAAAGATGGGGCAGCTTGCCTTAAAATGTGTGGTTCAAGTACCAAAACATCGTCCTACAATGAACCAGGTGTGTCAAGAACTAGAGGAGGCCCTCCACTTATCCGGCAATTTTACCAACCATCACTTCTCAAAAGGTTTTAGCAGATCAATTGGATCATATGACCAATCAAAAGATTCAGAGCCTCTTGGATCATCAGTAGAAAACTACGATCACGCACACAGCTTTGTGAGCATGGATAAGAAATTCTATGTTGATAATGATACCTTTTCCTTTCAAAGCACAAGCTTAAGGTGCCTAGAGAATAATAGCATTAATATAGACGTTGATGAGAGCACTTTGAGAAGGACAAGAGAATAATATGTAGTATTAATGTATCGCTTTTCTTTGCCTCCTCTGGATATAGCTAAATATATCCGAGACTTTTTCCTTTTTTTTTTTTCCTTAAATCTTGGTCAAATCCATGACTTCTTATTTCCTACTCCACCTTTTGCCTAATCTAATTTACTTGATTGTACTTCACCTTGTCAAATGTAATTGTATCAGTTCATATGATTTTATTTATTTAAAATGGAGAGAGGAGTGAAAGATTTTCAGAAATTAAAAAAAAGAAAGATTCCTATCTCTTCCCTCTATTAAATTTAAGAAGAAAAAAAAAATGTTTCATCTCTTCTAATTGCGGGTGGAATAGTCATTAACATTTAGGAATAAATTAGAAAAGTTCATACATTTTGAAAAAATTAATTATTTAATCCTTATAATTTATCTTAATTTTTAATTCGGTTCTTATATATATATATATATTTAAAATTAATTTTTAAAATTTTATACTATTTCAAAGTTAGTCCCTAATTTTATAGAAATTAAATTTATACTTCCTAAAATTGCCACGTGACGTAACACCGTCAAGGATTGGCTAAGGTGGCAAGCAGAATATCCACGTGGCTGCCACATTATCAACATGTTCACGCAAGGCGTGAAACGCGGGGTGATCAAAGCCTCCATCTTAGAACGCACAAGCTTCACGCGTTGGGTTTGATTAAAATGCAGAGCATGAGCACAGCCTCCATATTCGGATGAAATGAAGCAGGAGGAGGAGGTTGGAGTAAAATGCAGAGCAAGAGAGAAAAAGATTAAACCTAGGGCTTTCAATCTTCTTTTCTACATCTGCTTCTCTGTGACCTCTGCTCGTTTGTTCAGCAGTAAGCTCCATTGCGCCAGGTGGATTTAAGAAGTAACACAAAGCTCACACATTGTAAAAAAGGAATCATGTCAATACTCAACGTGTTTAAGATGTCCTTATATAAAACACACGGTAACACTTTAAATTATATGATTTTGCAATGTCAATGTCCATATCCATGCTTTTACAGAAAATGACAAGAAAAGGAAATCATATAATCAGTGACTAGAGAACATTACCTTCATTGTGGTACCAGGATCTCCCAAAAAACAGGGCTCTGAGTTTAGAAAGTAACTCATTCAAGTAAGGGAGGATCAATTTTAGTACCCAGGTTGCTTCTTCTTCTCCCAGTACATAATTTGTGTCGTCTACATCTATGATTCCCCTGTTTAATTCATTTCCAAACAAAGAGAATCAGAAACAAAGTACTTTCCTGGCAATTTTCTCTGTCATTCACTTTTCTCCCCAGTGCTTGGACTATTACCTGCAAATTAAGGATCTGTAGAGAAAGATGACAAGATAGACAAGGCCTAGATAGGACATCACAGAAATAAAGCTGCAACCATAAGGATAAGAAAGTGTCAGTTCTGGGAATGGCAGAACTCAGAAGTGTATATGTATATATATTTTTATAAATTCTGTTTTATTGTGAATTTCTAACCTCACGTTTATATCCTTTGCATAACAAGATGAGATTATAATGAATGTTCAAATCCCAAAGACAAATGCTGATCTTGAGATATCTCTCTACATGATTAAATCAACTGAAGATTGAAATTTATAATAAAGAATAAATGCTAAAAACTGCATGAGATTTTGCCAATGAATTTCACCTTCACTTCTGCATAATTCTGAAACACAGATAGATCAATCACCTAGACTCTGCAATTTGCTCTGGGTTTGTGGGAAGCTATGGAATTCTTCTGCTTTTGGAATTAAAGAGTAAAAATCAGTCAGTGTTATTAAAAAATAAGCAGAGCCCAGAAAACAGACTGATAAAAAAGAAAACTTAATTGAATTTGAATTATCTTTTGAGACGTTTTGGTAAATTGTGGAATGCCCTTTAACCGGAGGAGACTGTTTCACAGTAACTGCAGGGATTGACACTGTTCTTCTATTATTTTGCTGAAATCTCCTGTGGGTACTTTGAAGTCTCTTGGGCTCTGGTTGATTCACATTCACAGCCTTCTTGTTTTCAGGTTCATCAGTCACAGCCTTCTTTTCTGGTTCCTTCACAACGACCTTTTCCATTACTCCTTCTGCCAGATCACCCTGCGTTTCATGCCTTGTAGGAAGGAATATGTTAATTATGTGGCACAGGAGATTCCGTTTGCCACGTTAGCCAATCCTTGACCGCGTTATGCCATGTAACAATTATAGGAAGTATAATTTTAACGAATGTAAAAGTATAAGAAATAATTTTGAAATGATTTAAAATTATAAGTATTAATAAAAAAAGTTAAACTATAAGAATTGAATTAAAAATTATGATAAATTATAAGAACTAAATAATTAATTTTTTATATATTTTTATTTCTTAGTTTAAAAAAAAAGCATTTGATGGTTGAATTTGTGCAGTTCTTCCTTTTGCCTAATTTTGATTGAGAGTCTATTCTAACCTTCATCACATCATTCTCATTATTTATCAGCTCCAATGATTATGAAACGTCACTCTCAGCTAATTTATATATAATATGGTTAGGATGTAATATGTTAAGACGTGAGTAGCACCAAAGACGTAGAGCTAGTGAAATGAAATAGAAGATCAATTCTAAGCAAATATTCTCAAATTATAATTAGAAGTTATACAAACATATATATGTATATATAGATATAAAGCTTTTATTGATTCAGTTTATAACAAATCAGTAGCAGTGCTTTTTATATATTATCTAAAATTTAGTAGTTAACCGTAGTTATTTATGTATATATAAAAAGTATTTTAAATCAATTTTAATACGATATTTTATTTTATCAAATTCGTGAATGTTGACCTAGTTATCAAAATTTATACACATATTAATTTCGCAAATTTTTGGATATATTATTATATTTAAATTATATTTTTAATTAATAATAATCAATTCAACCATTTAATTGACAATTTAACAGTTGAACCAATGTCTAAAAGATAAATTTTTTCACTGGGTCAACCTCCGATTCAATTCTAATAATCAAGCATCTCCCCTAAGACTATAGTATTGTCCAAGTAAGGATTCGGATTTGCTGCTTTCAATTTTGTGGCCGTTGGATTCGTCACAAGGGGGGACGATAGCCCTGTTGCTCGGTAACGTGAAACGGTGCTTTTCAACTACCTTTTCTGTTTTCGGATAGATGCAATCTTGACCGTCCGTTGCATCCAGTCGTTCATTCCATTTGAAGACCCAAACGCTGCGTTTTCTCTCCTGCTAGGAGACAGAATGGAACGCAGAACATGGTCCATTTCAAAGTTGCCTTCAAAGGCAGCGTGCTCTTGTTTGCTGGGGCTATTCCAATAACGAAGGAAACATGGCTAGTAAGAAGGTGCAGGTTTGAGAAGTGTAGCTTTCAGTTCTGGTCAGAAATCAATGGTCTCTGTTCTGCATTTGAATGTATATTTTATCTGTTCTATTCTTGTTACCCTTGGTTTTCCTTTTGCAAATTCTTGGTAAGTTTAGGAGGAGGGAGGGTAAAGCTTGAAGATAGCACAAAGTGGCAAAATAGCAGCTTTTTCCTTGAAGACTGATCTAGCCTTGATATTAAGTGGAACAGAATTCTTTTAGTCATTTCTTTTGTAGTATTTCCAATAACAAAGATGATGATATATGTCATACCATTATGGAATATATATATATATATATATATATATTATATTCTTTATTTGACAATAATTTCTCGTAACAATATTTTTGATAGTAGAATTTATTGTTATTAAAGCACCAAAATTTTTAATTATATACAAATAATTATTTTTATCATAGAATCTCCAAATCCATGCCAAATAAGTTTGTTAGTCTTAGAAAATCATAAAAAGAAACTCACAATTTGGGAATTGCCTTATATGCACAAATGCACAATTTTGACACATATTAGATATCAAATTTTAAAAAATTATAATTTAAACTATACAACTCCAATTTGTACAAATTCAAAGACTATGAAAAACTTATAATGAGAACTATTTATTGTAAAAATTTTAGATTAAAATAAGTTCATTTGGTCTTCCAAAACCCATAAAAACAATAGCTAGACCTAGTGAACAATAAATTAGAAAAATTTGCATAATTCAGCCAACTTTAAAATTCTATAATAAATTCTATAGAATTCAAAAAATTATGTTCTTTTATTTTGCAGAAAGTTTTGGGTGAGTTTTAAATGCTCGCCAAATTTCAGTTAAAAATTCATCCATTTGATCTAATTTTGGTTTGGGAACATTTTTTGGCGCAAAAAGTGCAACGTTGGATTCCAAATGATTCATTTTGTGCCATTTCATGCTATGTCTCAATTTGAGTAAGTTATAAATGAAAAATACAACATATATGGTTGATCCAACATGTCTCAAAAGCCATGAAACTCAAAGTCACACTCTCACTTGCCATTATATATAGGCAAATTTAAAAACTCAAATGGTCAAATTACACATTATCACATATTTACATTAAAAAATGGTTTATACATCATTATGTCATGCTTTTGGATGTGTGGATTACATCTCATAATATAAATATACATCATAGTGTGTGCAAGGAATTGCATTATGAATTAAACTATTATCAAAATGATATTTCTCATGTTCTTTGCTTCATTGAGAATTACTTAGACATAGTTAGGGAAATATGGAGAAGAATGAGATTTAAAGAATCCCAATAGCTCATTCATTATTCAAACACATATATATGGCATATTCAAGGTCAAAGGGAGCAAGTATGTATATCACACTATTAAGTATCATTCATAATCATGCAATAGGAATCACATGGCTCCACCAAGAGCAAGAATGAGCTTTAAGGACTTTTGGTCCAGGCTCACCCAATGATTTGAAACTTTTGGTTTAGCCTCACTTTTTTTTAGAGACTTTTGACATAGCTTCACTCACAAATGAGATGTTTGGCTTTAGGCCTCATCCCACCTATTTCAAGGAACTTTTGATACAACTTTACCCATTTAAGAGCTAAATCAATTCCAAATGTAATCAAATGTCATGCAATTACATGATCATCAATCAATCAATAACATTCATAATTAGCAAGTAAGACATACAAACGACTTAAAGACCAATCAAGCAACCAACATACATATATAAGAATAGATGAAGAGTTACCTTTATGTAATAGTTCAACTTAGTCTCCCTTTGGTTCTTGGCTTGGTTTCTTGGCCTCACATTACACTTGAAGGGGATTTTACTTGCTTGACCTAGACACACCAAATAAAGCGCAAATAATCAATAGAACTATACTCATTTAAGCCTTATACAAAATATTTAGCACTTTAGGTTTGCATATGGTTAATTAAGTGGCATAATGAAGAAACCTTTGTAAATCAATATCTTGGCTCCAAGATCCCACCAAATATGAGTTATATAACTCCATCTAAACTCATTAGAGTCATTACAAACCTAATTCAAGGAGTTTAATACCAAGTTATTTTTTTATGCATAATAAAATCATAAATTTTTACTTTTCAAAATAAGACTTCTAAATTCAAACAATTAGTTTTTTTAGTGTTTATAATTCATATCTAAATTATTTATAACCTTAAAAATTAAGGAAAACTCTCTCTAAGTGCCATAAGTGAGTCTTGGGCGAGACTATGCACCTAATGGGTTTCTTGGGGTTTTGTTCCATCTTTTGGAAAATTGGCACCTATATGAATTCTTTGGCCTCTTCTTAGCTTAATTATACTTTTACATAGTTTAAAATATCATTTTAAGACTTCATACTCCCTAAGGTGCAATCAAAATCCTAATCTCATACCTTACAATTTATAATTTCTCAATTGAAGTATATTCTTGATCCTCATGTTTCAAAACCTCAATTTCTTTCATGTTTCAATCAAAAACCAACTCCCTCTATAATTCTCACATGGTGGCCGAACAAGAGAGAGCATGGAAGATCAAAGGAAGACAAGCTTTACATGAAAAATCATACCTCATTCAATTCCTTGTCAAATGGTGATTCAACATCAAAGGAAGACAAGCTTTATACAAAAAATTATACCTTATTCAATTCCTTGTCAAATGGTGATTCTTGTGCTACTAATGTTTCTTCCAAATTCTTTTCTCCTTCTATTAGTCTAGCCATAAAACTCTACCTGTTAGAAAACTAAAACTATAGAAAGAAAGAGGAGAAAAACTTTTATAAAAGCAAAAGAAGCAATTTCTCCATGTTTACTTACCTAGGTTGCTTTGGGGTTCCTCCCTTTCTGTTCCTTTCTTCTTCCATGTTCTTAATTCAGGTTTGGTTTAGAAATAGGTCAGTTAGAATGAAGGAGAGAGGGTAGTGTTCTTATAAGGAGGAAAATGGGTGTTTTATAACATTTTTCAAAATTTTCATTTTGCCTTTCCACTTCTATCTCTCCGTTTGAACTCATTTTAACTTTTTTTTGAGAATCATTTTTTCATTATAAAATTTAGATCCTCTAGTTTATTAAAAATATTTTATTTCAAATTTATGGGATTCAGAACAATTTTGAATGATTTTATCAAAGTTTAGGTTAACTAATGATTTAATTTATACACTAGAAGGGTTTTAACAATTCTGACAATTTTTATAATTTTTTAAACTTTTGAAAACCCTAGTGAACTCAATTTTATCATTTAAAATCTCTTCCTTTAGGTATCTCAAAATTTACCCAAAGTTATGATTTTGCCATTATGTTTTCGATTCATTTTGTTTAGCTATTTTAGTTCTAGCTTTGAGCTATTCTTAGGCTATTAATTGCATTGTTAGATATTCTAATTGACATTCTATTCTTAATTGATCTCAATTTACTTTTCTTTAGGGTCTTACTATGTCACAATATTAGTGTTGGTTTAGTTTCTGAAAAATCAAATATTACAATATACACACTTTGGGTTGACCTTAAATTTCTAGAAGGCTCCAAATATTTGGAATCCATTTAGATTGAAAAAAAAATTCCATGGTAAAAAATGTTGAAAATTTGGATGATTTTTTAGAAAGAGAAAAATAGGTAAAGAATAAGGGTTAAGGGTCCAAACATTACATACAATCTATTTAAATTAGTGAATGTTTATTATCAAATAATAAAATAATTAGTAAAGAGGCAAAAAAGGGTAATTGTATATATATATATATATATAAAAGGAAAATCCGTTGTCATTGTAGAATATTGTATCTAACATGTTGATGGGTCTCATTTTTTTCCTTTAATCGTTTGAAATTTTTTTTCATTTTGCCTTTTTTTTTTAAAAATTTCTACTTCTTTTTTTTTAATTTGAACTAGATGTGGGGCAATGTAATTGACATAAGTCCTATGCAATTGCATAAAGTCCACATCTAGTTGTTATAATGAGTAAATGTTTATTATCAAATAATGAAATAAATTTTATCAAATACTACATTCAAGTATGCATAAATATGTGGGAAGATATATAATGTAGTGTTTTAAGATTTTTTTTTTTAACAAAACAATTTGATAAATCAAATTTGTCCACTTTTTTTAGGTATGATGCTATTATGTCTTTATTTTGTGGAAAGTGATAAGGGCCATAGAAGTTTCTTTGAAGCCTAAACTAGGTATAGAATTTGATAACCTAGAGGAAGTATAAAAGTTTTGACTTGAGTATGGTGAAAGAATTGAATTTGGAATAAAGAAATATAAGTTTAGCAAAAATAAGAAAGGTAGCTCCATAGCTTTATAGATATATGCTTGTTGTAAAGAGGGATCAAAGAAGATAGCTTGTTTAGGTTTACATAAGAAAATACCCAGATATTTTCTAAAGTTTACCTATGCTTTGATAGCTTGCTTTGATTTATATACTTGCTATTTTTGACTTGTTCCAAGAAGAGTAGGTTCTATACATAGCTGCTTGTATAAAACATCGAAATGAAAGTTATTGTTGTTTGAATATGTTGTTAGCATGGTCGACTAAGAGGGAGAATGGAGAGTTTTGTTTAATCTAAGCAACGAGTCAGTTTCATATAGTTGTTGAAAGTTTAAAACTTCTAGAATATTATATTGCCATGTTTTGAAGGTATCTGATGTGATGGATGTCAAAAAAATTTTAAGCAATATATTCTAAAGAGGTGGACATGAGATGTGAGAAGTGGTGTGGTACATGCTATTAGTGAAAAGGAGGTCGAAGCAGATCCTAGGCTAGAAAACATGTGATGGTATAGACAACTTTATCCTATGTAAATAATATTGGTAAATGAAGTAGCTGACTATCTAAAAGCTTTCTCATTAGGGCATAATGTCATGTTTGAACTAAGCAAGGAAGTGATTGAGCTTTGTTTGAGGCAAAAGAATCCAAAAAATGATGGCAGTGTTACCATAGCACTACCAATAGAGTGACACAAATGAATCATATATATGTAGGGATGATCCTTTTTTTGATATCTTGGCATGATGAAAAGAAAATGTTACAAAGTATAAAGTACTTTCTCTTTTTTCACATAGTGTGTTAGTCGTGCTAATGTTAATTGTGGCTTTTAAATCTACTTCTAGTACTAATGGGTGTGCGCTTGATCCTTTTAAGAGTTTTTCATCACTAAAGGTTGTTAAAGCACTCATTTGCACCTAAAATTGGCTATCCCTTGTAGTGTTCACATTTGATGAGCGTAACTTTGATTAGTATGAGGAGTTTGGGGGTGTTATTGCATTCAAGAAGTTCTATCTTTGATAATACATGAGGCATAATGCATTTCTTCATGTTGATTTCTACTTTTTAACTTTCAATTTTTGCTTGATCTTTATAGAGATTTTAAGAGCTTTAGGTGTCTCTAAAGATGTGTCCACATAAACTATTATGTTTTTAATTAGCTTTTGCAATTTTCAATTTATGCATATTGCATTTTATGACTCTTAGTTGCATGTATTTTTATTATGAACACATATTTTCTAACTTTCTAAATTTGGGGGATGTATTTGTATCTTGAACTATGATCTCTATGTTTGCACTTGATGCTTTTGTATTTAATTTTATTGACAAACTTCTTAGTTTTTAATTGTTCTCATAAAACATATAGAGGCATTGCTAGGTTCAATTAGATGTAAGCTATGAAACTTTTGTTTGTAACCTTTGTTGAATTTTTAGCTTTCATATCATTACTTTTGGTGCATTTATAACCCTCATTTAGCCAAGTTCTGGTATGCATAAATCATCATGCCTTTTCTTTTTAATTAATTTATTTCTCTTGTGAACAAATGATGTTGAAATAACCTTAAGACTTACTTAGTTCTTAAGATAATGCAATATAGATCTTGTTTAGTATTCTATTGCTATTATGATATTGTTTAGAGATACAATGTTTGTAGAATTTGCATGCATAATATGTAAATTCCTTTAAACTTTTGATACATAGTAGACCAAGTAGGATTGAATTTTATCATTGAATTCTTCAATGTGGTAGAGATTGATGCATGTGATGTTGCATTAGGTGTTAGGCTACTAGCTATAACACTTACTGTTTTGTCACTAATTAACAAGATAGTAATATACCTTTTTAATTTTATTTAGTAAGTCTATTGCTTGCTTTGTATAAAAGTGTGGCTAACTTGAGTTTTAATTTGTATCATAGAATAGTTGATAGAATTCTTAATTATGTCAATTTTAATAGTTGACAGAAAAAAGCAAGTTCTTACTTTTTGTGAGAATAGTTAATTTATTAATAAGAGTGTAGGCATTTTCACTAATTTGGAAAAGTTGTGTGAGATTACAAAACTTCTATATTTACTTGGCTAAATTTTAGGATTGCTTGCAATTATTTTTGTTGTCACCTAAGTTCTTTGTAAGAAAAGATAGTTCATTTGAGGTTATTCATATTTTATCTTGACATATAACATTCATATTTTAGTGCTTTTGTGTGTTGTCTAGCTTTTTGATGATGATAAATACATCTTTTTCATATATTTTGTTGTTTCTTTCAAAACATTTTTAAAATATTACAACGTGTACTAGATTGTTGATTTATGTTACTAAAAATTACATAGTTTTGTAAGTCATTTAATCTTTGTTGTATTCCTTTGAACTAGCAACAAATATAAAACCATAAGCCTATAATAGCCAATAGTTTTGTGAATTGAAGTTTGGGCCACTACATCACAAAGTAAACCATAAGCTTGTTTGGCCATCCACTACTTGAGCTAGGCCAAGCCTCAGGTAAGAAAAAAAAAAGCTTGAACAATAAATTGGGCCGAGCATCAAGTTAGCTTAATACTTGGCTTGGCTTGTGTGTAGCCCTAGATTTTATATCTCACTGTTTATATTTTAACCATTTCTATGTGAAGTTATGGGGCTAGTAATGGGAAATTAAGTAGATGGCTAAAGTGTTGGTTGATATTTTAGTAATTAATGTATATAATATATTTGAGATTATGTGTATTTTAAAGTTTTATAAAGACTTGTAGGGGACTTAGCAAGGATGATATGATATGCTTGATGTGTATGAGGACTATGGTAAGGATTGCATGTTAAAATGGTTAGGATAGCTTGGCCTTAAAATTTGGTAACTTTAGCATATTCCGATATGTTTGTTTGAAATAGGGTAGATTTGAAAACTAGTATGTTCAACCAAGTAAACCACTTCAAAAATTTATGATTTTTGATAGGAGATTAGAGGACATATAAAAGAATTAACACAGTAAATTTTTTGATTTTTTGTGTTGCCTAAGTTGCTTAACTAGCGTTAAATAGTACTAGCTTGGTTTAGAAGGCAAATCAAGACAACTTAGCAAATGGCTTAGTCGAAGAACCAAATCTAGGAGATTTTGGGTGAAACCTGGTTTACATATACTAAACACCTTAAACTTGAGATTTGAAGCATCTTGTGATTTTTCATGATAGCTTGCAAGCCCAAATGAATTTAAATTATTGTAACTTTGAATGTAGTTCAAGGTTCAGCAACAATCGAATTCCTTCTTGTTTGAAGGCTAAATGAAAGAGTTTTTATCCAAAATTTAGTTTCTAAGAAGTAGATATATAGTGTTTTAAATCTAAAGAAGTTAAGGATTTTTAGAACATGTTAACTATTTTTATAAAATTACCCAAAACTAGGTCATATCTAAGGATTTATAAGAAAACAAGTTAGATTTGTTAAAAATTACTAAAAAAATGTCATGTCTAGGGGTAATTAACTAACTTATGCTAATTAGTAGCAATGTCATAATTAATGGTCTTTTTGGCTCTTACAACTTAATTCTTTAAGACTAATATTACTTGAAACCTTAGACATACATCATGAGATCAAAGTTCCTTATTTATTGTGCTTAATTAGGTTTAGTATGATAACTATATATGTAGAAAATCTTTCTCATTGAATTACCACTTAATTTTTAACAAACCTGAAGCAAGTAGATCCTTAAATATGACTTAGCTTTCAATAATTTCATAGAAATAGTTAACATGCTCTAAAAATGTTCAACTTCTTTAGATTTAAAATATTATATGTCTACTTGTAAACTAAATTTTGAATTAAAGCTCTATTTGGCCACCAGATAAAAAGGAATTTGGCTGTTGACTAATGTAACATCATAACTTCCTAGCCCCTTTCCTTACATTTATAGCATTTTACTTGCTTAGCTACATGCACCCCAAAGAAAAAATAATATATTTAATGGTATTATGTAGGGTTTTAAAAATCCATCTTAAGCTCTGTGAACCCTGTGAACTACTTAATATCATCCTCTACTTAAAATCTATCCATACAAGTCATAAACAACATAAAATATCACATACAACACAGGTTGGAAGCCACATACTAGAAAAATTAAAAGTTGGCCTCAGATTTCTACTATAACTTTCTAGTATGATGTTTGGAAAATCATAACTAATTTTAGAAAAATTAAAATTAAGTAAACCATACTATTCTGGAAAGCTCTAGATGTTAAATAATAATAAAAATAGTTACTGAACAAAACAGATGCATTTAGCCCATAACAATTGATGGAACAATACCAGACATCAAGCTATACTATTGGTCATGAAACTTAAAAAATTTAGTTCTCTCTCTACAGAGCTTCAAATGAGGTGATCTTAATGGATATGAAAATATTAGGATGTCTAGTTTATTTTTATAAAATTTTATAAGCATTGAACTTCATTTGACCTACTTGTGACACAGAAATAAAATCCGACCATAGGAACAATGCACCCTGCCATTTTGTAGAATTTTTCTAACTTTGAAAAATCACAATAAATTCTCTAGAGCTCCAAATTGGGTGTTCTTTGACTCTATGGAAAGATCTAGAGGAGACCTACTTATTGGAAAAATTTCATAGAAAAATTCACTTATTAAGTTTAACTTTGGTTCAGCACACAATTTGGTTATTTTTGGTGTTCCAAATGGTTCAAAGTGGTGTTAAATTGCTTTCTAGATTATCAATGACCACTTGGGTATGTCCAAAACCATATTCACAGTCTAGGGAGGCATGCCATTTGGTTCAAAATATTATGAAGCTTATTTTCACTATGCTACTTGCTATCATACACATGGGAATCAAGGCACATAAAAGGTCTTTAGTGGCAAAATCATACATGTTCATTCATATGATCCCAAAATCATTACATACATAATGTCTACATACATTTGAGTGTGCTCAAGTGGCTACATCATATATACAACATGTAATTACAATTCTTGACAACAAAAGGCTATCAAAATGACTATTTCACTATTCTATTGCCAAGTTCTTGGTTTTCAAGATTGTTGGCTCCTACTTCTTATCTCACTTAGCTTACCTAGATATGGTTAGATATTGGAGAGAGAAGAGCAAGATTCTAAGAATCTTAATAGCTCTTAACCCTTTTGAACATACATAATAGATACATTTTCAAGTCAAAGAATGTATGCATGAAGACCAAACTACTTATAACCATACATAAAATGATTTTCATGTTCAAAAAGCTCATACCTTTCATAAATTAGTCCTCAAGGGCATTGGTTTAACTTTACCTCCTTTTTTTGGGATTTTTGGATTTGCCTCACTTATTTTCAAGGGACTTTTGACTAAAACTTATTATTCTTGATACTTTTGGCTTTATCTCATCCAATACTAGAGACTTTTGGCTCATTCTTATCCTTGTTATAGGACTTTTAGCTTCACTATACCCATTTAAGACACAACACATTTATAAAATACATTTCAAGAATATCATGATACCATGGCATATAGGAAATAGCTAAAAACATTCCTTATGGTATAAACATACATACATACATACCTCCAAAGATAAGAAAATAACCAAGAATGCATGAGAGAAAGTTTAGAAAGCTATCTTTGGAACAAAACACAAGTCTTTCTCTTGATTACTCTTCCCCTCTCAAGGTCTCACATTTGCAAGTGGGTGGATTTTGATTCCTTTGGCCTAGACACATCAAAAAGCGTCTAATTACATTCTTGAAATAAGCTCTAGCACCGCACATACTTTAGGAAAGCATACTTTGCTTTATGGCTAAAAAATGGTTCCATAAGAGACCTAATGAAGTAACTATGAGAATTCATGATCTTGGCTTATTTTCTCTTTCAATCCAAGACTTTTGACTCCATCTAAACTCCTTGGAGCCATGCTACATTCATTTTGATGAGCATAACTAGGAGTTACTTCTTTATGTCACATTATGGAACCTACACCTCTAACTCTCAATCTATGGCTTCTAAATTTTTTTTAAGGCTTTTTTTGGTGTTCTTCTATCATATTTAGTCCTAATCTAAGCTTAGAAAAATTTAAAATACTCCCTAGGTCTTCCAAGCTCTCTAGGCCAAGACATGCATGATGTTTGGAGCCCATGGAGTTTGTTTTGTTTTCTTGAAAAAAGAGACACTTAGAAGGCTTTCTAGGGGTTTTAGGAATTCAATTAAACTTTCACATAAGCTAGAATATCCTTGGAAGAATTCAGATTTTGCCATATGTTCAAGAATCTCTAGGTTTGCTATCTTGAATTCTAATAGTTCTCCGTTAGGTTTTATTGCAAAATCTTGTTTCCTACACACTAAATCCTGAGTTCCTTACTTGTTCTTGGGCATAATTAACTCCCTACTACATGCTCTCCTCAAGGCCGAACAACACACCAAGGAAAGCAATAAGAAGAAAGCAAGAAAAGTGTGATATGTACCTTGTTTCCTCAGCTTCTTCAAGGGCTTTCTCCTTTGCTATAACTTTCTCCTTCAAAGTCTAACCTTCCTCCTCTGAATCAGACCCAAAACAGCCCCACATCACATATGAAAACCATGGGAAGGAAGGGGAGAAGGAGGAAAACAAAGTTACTAAAGGGGGAACTATGAAAACCTTCACTTTCCTTACCTTTTCTTGAAGTTTTTTCTTCCTCTTCTTCTCCTACTCTTGTGTGTTATACTTGGGTAGAGCTCTCCTTTATTTTAGGTAGACACAAGGTTGGTTAGAAGAGGGAGCAAGGTGGGACACCACTTATAAGGCAAAGGCTTCTTAAATTTGTTCTTAAAAAATCTCATTTATGTTCCTTTTCTTGGCTAATTCATTTTAGACTCATTTTAGTTTCTTTTTGAGAACTGTCTTTTCCATCATGAAATTTAGGTCCTCTAACTTGTAAAATATTTTTGGAATCACTCAAATTGGATTAAAAACCTTCATGAATGAAAAAGTCAAAATTTGGGTTAATCGATATTCAAAAACATACACTGGAGGAGGTTTGAACCATTTTAGGGGTTCCTATGATTTTTAGGGCCTCTAAAAACTTCAGAAAACTCAATGTTTCCATTTTAAAAGCCCTCCTATAAGTTTTTCAAAAAGTGCTCATATTTACGACAATGCTATTATACTTTCGACGATTTTATTGAACTACTTTGACTTTAGTTTTAAGGTATCTTAGGCTTTGGATCCTTATTTTTCATTATTTCAAATTTTATTCTAATTTCCTTTGGCTTCAACTCATTTATTTCAGGGGACTTGCTTTTCAAATTGACTTATTTTAATATTTTTACAAAAACTGGATGTTACACCTAAACTTGACCTAAATTCAGGCCTATAATGGTTTAAATTCATTTGCAATAGCAAACTGTCTTGAAAAATAAGGAGATACTCTAGATCTTAACTTTAAGGTGTTAACTATATGTAAACCCCATTTCACTTGGAAACTTTTAGGTTTGGTCCCTTAACGAAGCCAATTTTTAAAACTATCTTATTTTGCCTTCTAGTGTAAATTAGCATTGTTTAGCGCTAATTGGGGATCTCAGGCAATTTATAAAATTATAAAATTTGGTATGCTAATACTCTTATATGCTCTTTAATTTCTTGCCAAAAATATTGAATTTTAGGGGTGATTTACTTGGTTAAACACATTGGTTTTCAGATATGCCCTATTTCAACAAACAAACTAGAATATACTAAAGTTACAAAAATTTTAGGCCCAATCATCCTTACCATTTTAACTTGCAATCCTTACCTTAGATATAGATACATATCAAAGATACAATATCATCCTAGTCACATCCCATGCAAGTCCTTGTATAACTTAATAATACACTTATAAAATCTCAAATATATTTCAATTACCAAAATATTAACTAACACCTTAGTCATCTACTTGCTTTTTTTTTTGCCATCTTCATACCTTCATTTGAAAATGGTAAAAATATAAATAGTGAGATATAAAATCTTACTAGTTAGTCAAAATATTGAAAACATATTTCAAGGTAATTTATATACATATTGAAATGAACAAGCATCATGGGTTATGTAAGAATCATTTTGAATTCAAATTTGGTTGCAGAGTTGACTACAATCTCATACTTATAGTCATATCATCATCCTTATGTTTGATGGCCATATAATTTAGGAAAAGTACACAAGACTTCACACCTCTAATCTCTCATCAAAGAGCCTTTCATGGCTCTAACATCATTATAGTCATTTGTGGGCAA
Organism: Erythrophleum fordii; assembly: GCA_032878935.1. Classification (NCBI taxonomy): domain Eukaryota; kingdom Viridiplantae; phylum Streptophyta; class Magnoliopsida; order Fabales; family Fabaceae; genus Erythrophleum; species Erythrophleum fordii. The sequence goes on from JAVQMF010000053.1 coordinate 15,782,408, forward strand.
CCAAAATCATTTACATAGCAAGGGAATGCATCATTATTGCTAAATCATTTCAAGTGCAAATATGTAAAAAATAGTTAAACTAACTACCTTTTTGCTTCTAAATACTTGTTTCCTCTTCCTTAGTAGTCCAAATATTCAGAGTCCTTCCTAAATCTATAAATTCACACAATATGGATATCAATATATTTATACTACCAAATCCAAATTCCTAAGAAATTAGATCAAGGAAGACCACCTATTTCTAAGTAGAGTTAGCTAATACCACCAATTTTCTATATCTTAACATTTTCAACCAAACTAGATAATCAAGAAGAAAATAGAGCTTACCCAATGCTTCTTTCTTCTTCCAACAATGGCTTCTCTTCGAAACACTCAAATGTAAGATCTTTCTTTAAGCTTCCGTGGAGTCTCTTTCTTTTTCCTCTTCTTCTTCACACTACGCACACACACACACACACACACACACACACACACACACACACACACACACACACACTCTCTCTCTCTCTCTCTCTCTCTCTCTCTCTCTCTCTCTCTCTCTCTCTCTCTCTCTCTCTCTATCTCTCTCTCTCTCTCCCCACCCTTTTTATATTTTGACCAAGTAAGGATAATGAAAACCAATTGATCAATTATGGGGTAATTTAAGAATAAAAGGTGTCAAATGATCGGTCCAAATTATGGCAAGATCTGAACCATTGATTTGATGTCTCATGATTGGTTCAAATTATGTTAAGATCTTAACCATTGATTAAGTGTCATATGATTAACCCACATTATGGCAAGATCTCAATCATTATTTTGGTGTCACATGAAATGTAATGATTGGATGATAGGTGATTGGCTAAATGTAAAGGTGTAAGGTGATTTATGCCACTTAGAGGGAACAAATTAGTAGAATATCAAATCATAAGATAAAGTAATCATTAGATGGATAGTGTTGTCACTTGGAGGAATTTGATAGGTGGGTATTTAAATATAAGATTTTACTCATAAGTATTTATTCCATTCATAGAATATTACTAGTAGGTATTATCTCAAGTAGCTTATAAATATCCTACAAATTAATTTTCTATTAAATTTACCTTATATGCCATATTACAACTAAATTTTCTAAAGTATAAATTTAAACATTTTCATTTTTCTCAAATATAGTTTCATATCCCTTTCTTAAATTTAATCAAATATATTCCTCAATAAATCTTGAATAATTAAAGCATTACTAAATCCTATCTTATTAGTAACTTAAGATAGGAAATTATTGAGGTGTACCATTTCTTTAAAATTTAAAATAGGTGACTATATCTTCTTTAGGGTTACTCTAATTACGGCTTTGGGTCAATCTTTGTAATTGAAGAAACTTTGTCCTAGATATCTTGATCATTTCTAAATCCTTAATCAGATAAAAGCAATGGCTTATAGATTCACTTTATCTCCCAATCTTTCTCAAACCCATGATATTTTCCATGATTCTTAACTTAAAAGGTGTCAACTTGACCCTTCACATGTCATAAAATATGAGTTAGTGCAAGTATAAGACAATTTGTCTTATGTGTTAGAACTAGAGCATATTAATGACATCAAGGTTAAACAACTATATAGTAAGAGCATTTCATTAGGAAAAGTAGACTATCCCTAAAGGATGCCACATGGGAGATAAAAGAAAAGATGAGAGACATGTGCTTGTCACTTTTTGAATAAGGTAACTTAAGGGGAGAGAAATGTCACATACTATTAATTTTCTAATCTAGGTTATTAATAAGATAGAATTTATTCATGCTTTAATTAATCAAGATTTGTTGAGGAATATATTCAATTACAAAAAGGGATATGACAATATATTTAAGAAAAATGAAGATATTAAAATTTATCTTTTAAAAAATTTAGTCCTAATATGGCATATTAGGTAAATTTAATATAAAATTAATTTGTAGGATATTTATAAGCTACTTGAGAAAACTCTTACTAGGAATATTCTAATAATGAATAAATACTTATGAGTGAAATCTCATATTTACATATCGCACTTATCAAAATCCTCCAAGTGGTAACACTATCTATCTAATGATTGCCTTATCTTATAATTAGATATCCTACTTATTAGATCACACTAAGTGGCACCATTCACCTTACGCCTTTATTTTTGGCCAATAACCCATCATTTGATTCCTACATTTCATTTAACATCTAATCAATGGTTAAGATCTTACCACAATTTAAACCAATCATGTGACACCTAATCAATGGTTGGGATCTTATCACAATTTAGATTGATTATGTGACTCCTAATTTATGGTTGAGATCTGCAATGGAAAGTTTAAAAATGCCCTTTTCCATTTTCTTTATCCTTTTAAATACTTTATTTTGGTAGGCAAGTGTTATAGGACCATTAAACTACAACATAAAATTTGTATGGAGATGAAACGAATTATAAACAATAAAGGTTCTTTATTTCATATTCTAAAAAGCCAAGAAGAGACATATGTCAAAATGACACCAACAATGTAAGTAAATTTGGTTAGGGAACATCATAAACTAACACGTAAATGCTAATATAAGAGGATCATCAATATATGCCATCACACCTCATCATAGCATTACTAGTAATGATCCTTGCTGTAGCTTGAATTAGCTAAAAGGCTAAGAATATAATATGAGTCCTAGCCATAACATTTCCAACATTTTCAAGATTTTTTTATTATTGAAATTAGATTTAGTTCATTTCCCATGCAAATCCTTAATACTTTGTTTCTTAATTATATTTAAATTTGATCACCTAAAAGAGATCCTTGAAAAATATTAACAGAAATAAAAAGACACAAAAGCAATCAGTTACTTGAAAAGTTGAAATCAAGATGCTAGATCTTCATAATGGATTTGGTTAAAAAAATGCAAATAAAAAGCATACATATTAGATGCTTCATTAGAAAATTACCAAAGAAAACATGTCTATGGGAGCAATATCACTTCATCATGTACTAACTAACTTACTTTCCACTCTCGAGTGTCACCTTAAATAGCCATTGAGCCTTTGACTTTGGATCTCTCAACTCCTCCATTTTATAAGAGGCACAAACTTTTGGGCCCAAACATCTTAAAAATAGAAAAGGGAAAAATAATGATAATCTCCAAGAGATTTTGTAAAAATGAATCAGATAAGATTGATATCCATCAATTATGGCACTTAAAAATTTATAAATAGCTATAGTATATGTCAATTCTTCAATACAATTAATTCAATATAAATGTTTTTAAAAATGATGATGATGATGATGACAACAACAACAATGACAATAGTGACAATGACAATGATAATAATAATAATAATAAAAATAAAATTCTCATATCTTTTTTGTTCAATACATCACTCTCTAATCATGTTTTTTAAATAAAGTTATTAGAGCCATTACAAATTCAATCAAAGTTATTATTCATATCTAGTCCATTTTTATTCTTGGAATCAAAGAAAAATCTCCATAGGTGTCACTTCCTTCCTTAGGCCGAGATGCACATTAATTGAAGCACCCATGAAGTTTTCTTCCGTTTCCTAGGAATTTTTCCATCCATGAAGCTTCCTAGATGTTTTGTGAACTCATTCATAGTCTTAGACATCCTAAATTACCATTAGAAAGCTTCTTATTTGACAATGTGCAATAAAATCCCTAATTATCATAACTTGTTATCTAATGGTTCTTTTTGAATTCTAATTGCTTCCTTGGATTCCTTAGGATTTAAAACCCCAATTCCTATCAAGTTTAGGTTGAGATAAAGTCCTTAACAGCTCCCCCTTATTCTGGTCAAAATAGTAGAGAAGGAGAAAAGCCAAGAAGAAGTAATATAATCAATAATTCTTACCTTGTTTACAAGTTTTTCTATGATTCACAACTTCCTTTCAATCTCTCTTTCTCCTCTATTGAAACACTCCTAAAACATGTGCAAACAAACCATTAAAACCATGAGAGAAGAGAGGAGAAAGAGGAGAAGAGGTTTAGCAATGGAAAGAGCATGAAAAAGTGACCAAATCTTACCCTTTTCAAGTTTCTTTTTCTTCCCTTAGCTCTCCCCTTTGGTTTGCCTCTTGAGACTCTCTTAGAATTTTTTTGGATAAGAAGCAAGTCAGTGGTGAAGGTTGTAGAAGAAGGGGATGTGATTTAATAAGCTTAAGGGTCCATTTACAACATTTTCTAAAATTATAATTTAGTTCCTCATCTTAGTTCTTTCCATTTAGGCTTATTTCAACTCTTTTTTAAGAACCATATTTTCTATCATAAAATTTGGGTCTCTAATTTATAAAATGGATTTGATTTTACCTAAATTGGATTTAAAGTCTTCCTGAGCGATTCGATCAAAGTTTTGGTCAACTTATGACTAAAAATGCAAATCAAAGGGGTTTTGAGTATTTTAGAGGTTCTTATGGTTTTTGGAGTCTTTAAGAACCCCAGAAAACTTATTTTTTTTCATTTAAAAATTCTTCCTTTGAGTTTTCTAAAAAGTACCCAAAATTATGAAAATACCATTAATTTTTATCTGATTTTTTTAACTATTTTAACTCTAGTTTTTGGGTATCTTTAGTTTTGTATTCTCATTTTTAATTTTCTAGATTATTGCCCTAATTTCATTTGGTTTCAAATCCTTCTATTTAGGAGACCTCCTTTAGTAATTAGGGCATTTTAAAATAAATAGGTATTACACCTTCCTCTACCTTAGCTTGTATAGAGAAAAAAAAAAAAAATTAAAATCTTGGCATTCATGCTCTAAGTTTCTCTCAGCTTAAGTCGTGGTCAAGAAAGATAATTTCGCCTTATTATTAGGTATGGTTCCACAAACAAGTAAGGTAATGGTTTTATATTTGCAATCAAGTATAGCATTATTCATAATCATCTAATTCATGTCAACAATCAAATTAATATCATGGAAGGGTATACAAATCAAATCAATAGTGGTACACTAATGGTTAAACTATACAATGACATTTAAACACACATGGGAAGTAATCACATGACTTCCAGTAAGGGTGGTAACATATAAATCATAAGATAAAGTATTAACAACCAGATCCATTTTTCTCACATAATCATAAGATATGAATGAGTGACTGACTAACACCCGAATCAAACATAGTAATCATAGGAAAACTATTCACTATGATCATACCTTTGATCAAATTGGGAGATGCACTGACCTCCTGTTAAGTGAAGACGAACACTCTGCCCTAGGTCTGTGGTTTGAGAGGAGGCACCATCTCCATCTGAGGGCAATTCTTAAGTATATGCCTCGACTTCCCATACTTGAAGCATGTCATTAGGGATGACTGGGTTCTGCTAGGCTTAACCTTTTTACTCTTTTATGGCCTTCTGTTCCAGTGCACCTTGCCTTTCTTCCTATTACTAGGTGCCACACTCACATTGTCCTCTAGTCTCAATCTCTTTGATTTTAGAACCCCTCTCTAACTAGTTGCAGTCACTGTAGGTACAATATCATGTAGGTTATTCTTAATTACCATGTTGATCTCCATAAGAGTATTGAACATTTTGATCCTTTGTGGAGTCACTCAGTCTTTGATAAGGGGCTTTAATGCATTTTCAAAATTTTCACTTCTTCAGGGTTCATCATCACATTTCTAAATATAAGATGAATACTGAGACAAATCTATAAATTTAGCCACATATTAATCCACAGACATATCATCAGTTTGCTTTAGTCTTATGAATTCCATCTCTTTCTGATTCTAAATGGAGGTAGGGAAATACTTCTCATAAAACTCTATCACGAAATTCTCCTAATAAATTGAGATATTCTTTGTTTGCATTATAAACTTTGTGCTGCACCACCACCTATTTGCTTCCTTTTCTAGCCTGAATATGGCGAGCATGGCCTTTTGCTTAGATGTACAGCTCATCACTTTAAAGATCTTTTCAAGTTGCATAATCCATGCCTCAGCTTTATCTACTTCTTGTAACACCATAACTTCTACCTCATTTCATGCCATTTATAAGTTTTGTATTATTAATCCCACAAGAGCAAAGGAGAAAGGGGATGAAAATAATAGACTTTTTCTGCGTTGCGCTATATCAAAAAATTCAATTCGGTGTCACGAGGGCCGTGTGAACTCATACTATATTTCCTCATATTTAATTTCATTATTAAAACTCATTTGCATCACAAAAACATGCCTACAACCCATGGAAACCGAAACGGAGCTCAAAATAAACAAGCATATTTTCGGCCAGGTTTGCTCCATTTTCTGACCTAACTTTGAAAAATCATAACTAAATCTAAAAAATTCAAAATCATGCAATCTTAGTCATTTTGGAAAGATTAGGATGTCTATTTCACACTAAAAATATGTACAGGTCACAAAATTCATCACACAAGACGTTTGAAATCCAAAATACTACAGAGGTCGCTGGCTGCCTGAGCTGTTGTTCAGTTTACTGATACCAATTTCTAAAATTCATAACTAATTCCATAAAAATCGAAATCACACCCATTCAGTCATTATGAAAAGCTACAAATGTTAACTTGATACCACAAATAATTTTAGAATGAAATAAATACGTTTAGACATCTGAAACTGATGGAACAGTAACTGAGCTCCTGGGATACTACTGATACTGACAGTCAACTTAAAACATGCATAACTCTCTGTTCAGACCTCTAAATGAGATGATCTTGGTGGCCACAGAAAGACTATGACTTTTAATTTATTCATATAAAATTTCACAAGTATTGGACACCATTTGGTCATCAGGCGACACAGAATTCCAAACTGCCAGTATGAACAGTACCCATACCAGAATCCATGAAAAATCCCAATTTTGAAAATTCATAAAATATTTCCTAGACCTCCGAAAATTATGATCTTTAGCTTCACAGAAAGCTCTCAATGGGACCTAATTGCATGACAAAGTTTAGGGTAAGACTAACTCATTTGGCTAAAAAGTGACATAGGGTTCCATTATGGTCAAATTTGGCTCCATATGAGGTACCAAATTTGCCAAATGGCCTTCCTTTGGTTGTGGCACCTTTTGGGCAAGTCTAAAAGCACATTTGAGACTTGTGTGAGTTGCCCAAATTGTCCCAAATCTCATGCATCTCATTTTGGCCATTCAACCTACATTTATACACATATTCATCAAACTTTAAACTTGCATACTATGGCATTACATACTCAAAACATGTGCTAGTGGTCATATATCATTTCCATACATCTAAACATCACATAATAGTATCTTTACATATGTCTCAACATTCATAGTATATATACAACATCATATACATGATAAACCATCATTATGGTTCCAAAATGGCTAAAACCAAGGCATAAGTTTGTCAATCTCCTTCCTTTAGGGTTGTTGGCTCCCATTAGCATATCCACTTGGTTCACCTAGCATGTTAGATCATTGGAGAGGGGATGAGATTCAAAGAATCCCAATAGCTCATCTCCCATTCAATCATACATAATATGTGCAATGCAAGTTTCATAAATGCATGCATGGAAGAGATAGAAATCATAGACATTTTAAAAGCAACCTTGGCATGTGAATCAATCATACAAGACATTCAAGAGCTCACTAAGTGTTTGGATTGGCCTCACACTTCTCCTCATGGATTTTGGACTTACCTCACCCATTCTTTGAGCACTTTGGACTCAACCATACTCTTGGGAGCCCACTTTGCTTTTGGGAGACTCTTTACTTTATCTTAACCAAACTCAAGGGTTCTTGGCTCATCCTCACCCAAGGGAAGAGTTCTTGGCCTCTCCACACTCAAGCAAACTCATACAAACATCATGCACTCATTAGAAAACATAACATGGCATCAAGGATCATAGCATATAAAGGCATGCTAGCATACTTTTCAAAGCTTGAAAATACACATACACACATTCTAAAACAAGCTAAACACACATCCATGCATGAGAGAAGGTGGAGAGAGCTACCTTGTACACAATCACACACTTTTTCCTTTGGACTCAAGCCTCCTCTTTCGGCCACACACCCACAAATTGGTGGAGATGGTTTCTCTTGGCCTAGACACAAATTATGGGAGCCAATTAAGTTCATGAACCACACTCTAAGGCTACACAACTTAATGAAACACTAGATTGCTCTATAGGTTCCATTATGGTCTATATTGGCACCTAATGAAGCAACACCTCTCAAATGATTTCTAGGCCTCATTCTTTCTTTTCAAATATGATTCTTGACTTCTTTTGAACCTCTTGGAGTCATCACATCATCAAAACAAAAGGCCTAGTACCATATTGTTTCTTTAGGTCATATTAGGAAATCTAAGACACCAAATCACTTTCCATGAGTTCTAAAGTTTTTCCAAGGCCTCCCCTCATTTTCATTCATCAAATATGACTCAAGAATGGCCTCAGAAAAATTTAAAACTCTCCCTAGCTGGGAGAACCCATCTAGGCCGAGGCTATGAAGCATATTGGGTTCCATGGAGCTTTCTTTATTTTCTCAAGGGAAGAAGCTTATGGGGAGCCTCTTAGAGATCTTGGGAGCTCATTTAAACTCTTACTTAGGCTTAGGAATCATCATACAAAGTCAGATTTTACAAGGTGCAATTGAAACCCTAGAACTTGCATCTTGAAATTTAATGATTTTTTGTTAATTCCCTTTGCATATTCTTAATCTCCACACCCTTTTTCCTTAGATTCATGATTGGTTCTGCCTAAAAATCATCTCCTCCTAGGGTTTTCTCAAGTGGGGCGAAATGGTGGAGAAGGGGACCAAAAATGACAACCATAGGAAGAGAAATTACCTTGTTTTCTTGCTTTTTCTCACTTGAATCTTGTGTTCTTTGAGCTCCTCTCTTCAAATCCAAACTTTCCCCTCAATTTCTCTCTTAAAACATATGTATAAACTTTATTTTAATCATAGGAAATAAAGGAGAATGGAGGAGAAGAGGTTTGGAAGAGAAAGAGCATGAAAAACTACTAACTTCCATACCTTAAGCCTTTGATTTCTCTTCCTTTTCTTCCCCTTCTTGTGAGCCTCATCCCCTAGGGTTTTCTTCTAGTTTTAGGCAGAACTTGGTCGTGCATAATGAAGGGAGGAGAAGGATGCATCATATATATAGGTGGGAATAAGTTACACTTTTCAAAAATTTCCATTTTGCCCTTCATACTTTGCATTTTCGTTTCTCCTTCGTTTTAGCTCCTTTTTTAGAACCGTCTTTTCCATTATACAATTTAGGTTCCAAATCAAGTAAAATAGCTTTGGAATCACCCAAATCGGAGCTAAAACTTTTTCGAACGAATCCGTCAAAGTTCGGGTACACCGACATTGGAAAACGTCTACCAGAGGGGCTTTAACTGTCCCGGGGCTTTCTATATTTTTTAGGGCCTCTAAAAACCCCGGAGAACTTAAAAATTTCATTTAAAAAGCCCTCCTGTGTGTTTTTCAAAAAGTACCTATATTTACGAAAATGCCACTGGCCTTTTGACAAATTTTTTGAATCACTCTGGCCTTGATTTCTAAGCAACTCAAGGCTCAAATCCTCATTTTCTAATATTTAAAATTTTATCATAATTTTAGTTGGCCCTAATTCCTTCTATTTCAAGGACTTCCTTTTATATTTGACCCATTTCTGACGTTTACGGAGAAACTAAACATTGCGTTTCTCACGTTTATGGAGGGACCGGATGTTACACTTCTAATTCTCCATCAAAGGAGGGTAGACCATTCTTCTTGAATTGGTTAAGCAGCTTCTGGGTAGATATTTAGGCTTGTACTGGCTCCTGAGGGGGTGTTAGTGCATTGTTAGGAACCAGTGGCTATGGTTCAGGGGCTTCTCTTTTTATCTCTTCATACATAGCTAGGGTATTTTGCAGCTGCTAGATCACATCCTATTGCTGTTGCACAATTCGTTCCTATCATTCTAACATAGTTTGTTGTTGATCCATCATGGTTTGTTAGCTATCCAACCTCTTCATGATGGTTTGCATAAGGTCCTTATCCTTATGCTTGGCTGGTTGCCCCTTTCTTATGTTTACCATACTGTCTAAAAATAACCATAACCTTAATATGCAACGCATATATATATTCATTCTAACGAATTTTAGGCAAATACACCACAAACATATGCCATTCAAGCATTCAAGAGCCAAATATAGAGTTAGATTGCTGAACCATTGCTTTGATACCAATAAATGTCAACATGTCTTTCAGGGTTTGGACATCGGTAGGACCATATGGACTTTAAGTGATATATTGAGGGGATATATTCTAGGAGATGAAAATAAACTGGAATGCATAATCACCAGTGTTTGTGTTTATGTAAATGATGATTATTATTTTGGTATTTGAATGATTCTAAATAGAGCAATGCATGGAAGAAGATGTGGATTACCTTGTGTTAGGTTGAGTTAGGTGAAAGGAAATTGATAGGCTTTCAAACCAACAAATGTCATACCATAATATAATAGCACAATATTTACACTTTAATGTGTATAAACATCAATTTTTTTTATATTTAACACTTTTAGCAATGGAAAATACTAACATTATAGGTTCATTTTTTTAAATCTTGCGTAAATGCATCACTTTAAGATTCCAAACTCAAATTCCATCTTTAACATAGTTGCTTAATTAGAAACATCATAAAAAAAAGCAAGGAATTCGACTTCAAACCATATACTAACAAATTAGCATTATAACATAATTTTTCATGGTTCCATAATTTTATCACAATCTTTAAAAAGTCATATCTTAAGCTAAAGAGCTCTAAATCATGCAAATTAGGAGTCTATGAAAATTCAGGACATGAACAACATGTTGTAAAAATTTCAGGTAAAAATAAGTTTGTTTGAGCCACACAAATCTGATGGAACAATAACATTATTAGAATTTCATGCATACGTAGACTTGAAACTTTAGAAATGTATATCTTGAGCTACACAACTCCAAATTGAGTGATCTTGGTAGTTATGGAAAGCTTAAATTTTATGAGCATTATAGTTCATTGGCCCTTTAAATATATAGAAAAATAGAACTGATCAAATAAACAATGACATGGCAACTTTGTAATTTTTTAGCCAACTTTGAAAAATCATAAGAATCCTACAAAGCTTTAAAAATTGTGTTCTTTGACTCTATGATCTCAATGGGATATAAATTCCTACCAAATTTCATGCCAAAATTCATTTATTTGGTCTGATTTTGGTCAGGATAGATTATGGCTCAAATTGTTACCAAGGTAGTATCAAATGGTCCAAAATGAATTCTTACATAACTTGTACCCATTTGAGCACGTCCAAAAGATAAAATACAGCAATACAGACTATTCCATAAGGTTCTAAACACCATGCATCTCAAAATGACTTATCTACTTGCCATTATACACATACTTCCCATGCCATATACATACCCAAATCACATAATATTGCATTTCCACCACTATAATTGATAATTACAACATAACCTCATACTTTTACATATGTTGGAGCTTTTACATTACAAAAATATCAATTACAATTTCTTATTGACAATATAATATATAAAAACTGAAACCATTGTCAAAGTCCCACAATTCATGCATGTTGGCTTCCATTCTTGGCCTCTTGAGATTTCCCTAGACATAATTAGAAATAATATGGGGAGGAAGGAGATTCTAAAGAACCTAATAACTCAATCATCCTTCAAATACACTTATATGACATGTTATCATGTCAAAGAAAGCAAGCATGTATCATATTCATTAAAACATCAAACATAATCATATTCATAAAATCAAATAGATTCATAGAAGTCAAAATCAAGCTCTGGAGACTTTTAGTTTAACCTTATCTAATTATGTGGGACTTTTGGATTAGCCTCACTTATTCCATAAGACCTTTGGCCTTGTCTCACCCTTACTTAGGGACTTTTGGCTTTACCTTACTTAATTTAAGAGATTTTTGGCACAATCTTACCCATTAAGAGTTAATCACATTTCAAATGCATTTTATAAGATATAATGATATGATATCATCAAACCAATAGCAATGGACATGTTTCTTTGTTCAAACATACATACAAGCAACCAATGATAATCAAACAATCAAGATAAGCATATAAGAATGGATGAAGAGCTATTTTTCTCAAGAAGCACAAAATTCCCTTTTTGGGTTATACTTCCTTGCCTTGACCTTACATGCACACTTAGGAAAAGTTTGATTTCTTTGGTCTAGACATATCAAATAAGACACAATGGTATCAATAGAACCATCTCTAGCCTTATACAAGCCTTATATATGTTACTTCTAGTTTTAGGCTTCCATATGGCTCCATATTGTAGTATAACGAAGCAACTCATATAATTCATCATCTTGGCTCCAATTTTTCACATAATCTAAGTCATATATGACTCTATTTAAACCCATTAGAGTAATCACAAATTCAAATTAAGGAGCCTAACATCAAATTACTTCTTTATACATAATGAAACCTTAAACTTTTAACTTTCAAACTATGATTTTTAAATTCAAACCAATGATTCCTTTGATATTTATAATTCATATATAGACCATTTCTATTGTTAAAATTGAAGAAAACTCTCCCTAGGTGCTTCCTTTAAAGCTTGGCCAAGACACCCATATATAATGGCAGTTATAGAGTTTCATTCATTTCTCTTGGGAATTTGACATCCATGAAGCTTTCTAGGTCTCTTATGAATTCAAATATGCTCTTACACAAGTTAAATTATCATTAGAAAGCTTTATAAATCCCTAGGTGCGATCAAAACCCTAATTTCTATAACTTGTTATTTGTAGCTTCTTTTTTAGTTCTATTTGTTTCATATGATTCCTCATACTTCAAAACCCTATTTCCTATCAAGTTTGGACCAAAATCAAACTCCCTACATAAGCCCTTAAGTTTGGCCAAAATAGAGAACTCCATGGAAGAACTAAGAAAGCAAGTTATTCAAGATAAAAAACTTATCTTGTTTGCTTCCTTGTTAAATGGTGTTTCTCAAGCTTCCAAAGTTTTCTCTAAAATCTTCCTTCTATCTATTGAACTAGCCATAAAACACCTCCTTTTAGAAGTTTAAAACCATGAGAAAAGAGAAGAGAAAGAGGAGAGGAACTTTAGTAAAGGGAAGAGCATGAAAAGTAGCAAAATCTTACCCTTTTTGGATTTAGTTTCTTCCTCTTTGCTATGGAGCTTGGTTCTAGTTCTGTTCTAAGGCGGAGTAAAGTCATTTAAAATGAAGGGAGGAGGTGGCATTCTAATATAAGAAAGGAGGGAGGTTTATAATCATAATTTCCAAATTCCAACTATGTTCCTAAATTTTGGTTTCCCCGTTTGAGCTCATTTCAAATCCTTTTTTAGAGTCTTCTTTTCCATATAAAATCTAGGTTTTCTAATTCATAAAATGCCTTTAGTTTCACTTAAATTAGATTTAAAACCTTACTGAACTGTCCAGTCAAAGTTTCGACCAATCGATAATTTAAAATGCTTATAAGAGGGGTTTTAATTATTCTAGGGGTTCCTATGGTTTTTAAAACCTCTGATAACCCTAGAAAGCTAAATTTTTCTATTTAAAACTCCCTCATTTGAGTTTTTAAAAAGTTATCTAAAATTACGATTTTACCTTTCTATACTTCTTCAAAGTTCATTTTAGAACTATTCATGAATGCACTTTAGAACCCCAATATTCTAACATTCAACCATAAGAAAGGTTAAAAATACTCTAGAAATAAGATGGGCAAAATAACAAAGAAAACAAAAATAAGCACAAGCTAAATGAAGCAATTAAAACACAAGAACCAAAGACATGAGAATGAATGTAGCTCAACTTAGGTATGGCAATTTGGAAAAGGTCAATGAATAATTCAAATAACTTATTAGTAAGCACTAGCAAACATTAAAGAATAAAAATCTTACATAACTTTTTTTTAAAGAACTATTTGTTTCAATAATGCAAATTCAAGAATTGTGATTTAGCCTTTTTTGATCTAATGCTCTTTATTTTTCTTTTATCCAACAATCTTTTTTGTGTTTTTTATTTTTCATTTTTTTCCTTTTATAAACTAAGGAAAAAGAAAGCAATCAGGGAAGATGGAGGACCCTAAAACAAGGAATAACCGAAGATAGCAATAATAAGAATTCAAATTTAAAGGAAAAAAAAATTAACAAGAACAATAGGAAATAACCTAATTTCAAAAGCCATGCTCTGATGCCAAGTGATATAAACCTTTAGACAACGAATGCCTCCAACCCACGAGAGATTAAATTACAACCTAAGAAAACCAGAAAATCATATTATAAAGAAGATTAAAGCCCTTGAAGAACAAGCTTCAAGAATTCTAATCTTATGATTGAATGCCATGAAGATAGAGATCTTTAGTAAGTTTGATAATAGGGTATGAAAGAGTCAAGAGAAAGCAGCTCACTATTTGAAATTCACTTTTCATTATCTAAATCTAATAAAAAACATTGTTCACGCATGCATGTATACATGCATACACACACATGAAAACAAAATAAACCCTAATAGGTAATGGAGTAAAGTTAAAAAAAACCTAAACCAATATGGATTCCTAGGCCAAGTAGGATTAGTAATCTATTTACAATAAAAAATCATAATTCTTACAAAAAATAACATATAACATGAAACCAAGCATATAGTCTAAATAAAAATAATGTTTAACCCATTTACAATTGAAGGACAAATCCTAACAAATGACAAGGTCTAAACACTTAAGTAAATTCTAACCCTCACACCTCCTATTGAACTTGTATCACATGCACAAGGGTTGATTCTCCCTTCTTTAAGCTTATAGTACCAATTGTTGCATTGCTTTACAAATTAGCCCAACAAGATTAAATTAATATTTGCATTGCTTCCTTGATTCTTTTGACTCTAGCCCATATTATTGGCTCATCCAAAATATGCAAAGCATTCTTAAATGCTTGTCCACCATGATTCTCATCAAGGATTATATTGCACAAAACTAAAAATTTGAGAGATCTATGATTTACTTTTAAATTTAAGGGAATAAATTAATTTCTATGTTGAGGGAGTTTTTTACACTTTTTTATTTTCAAAACATTAATAGCTCAATTTTTTTTTTTAAATATTGTCCACGCTTTAAGTATGGCAACACTTGACGTCTTCTTTTAGACTTCTACAATTTTTACTTATAAACTGATTTTAATTTATTTGTTAATCATGAATTGCAAATAATCTCTCTCTCTCTCTCTCTCTCTCTCTCTCTCTCTCTCTAATATATATATATATATAGACACACACGTTTTTCCTTTGTCCAAACTCTCAACCTTGTCAAATTTTGATAACGTGTAATGAGATACGGATTGCACGTGCGCAATTTTGAAACACAGCATATTATTTACATCTGTTGTAAGTACTAAATAAGCATCACAACAGAGAAATGGTACAAGAATTGAAAAAACTATGGAAATAGTCGCAGGGGGTAATTGTGGCTACTATATTTATGGGTGGACATGTGGAGAGCTTTAGATTTCTAGAGTATGAATTTTGATAATAAAAATTTGTACAAAGATGTTGAGAAATAATTTCAAGCCATTTATATATATTATTCCATTTCCTAAGTAGTGATGGGAATAGAAAGCCGGCGACGGCACATGGAAGGAAGTGTTAGGTTAATATGGAGACGAAGAGGGACTCGCATTCTCTCTCCATCACCCCACAACGGATAGGATTCTTCTTTATGAGCTGCATCATCACCAACCTCGAGGTCCTCTTTGATCATCCTAAGATCCACCATTCGGTAGATGAGAATACAGATGAGGCTATTGACGACGGCTTTCCACATAGTAACAAAAATTGCTCCCAGAAGCTGATACCCTGCTTGCATGAACCCTAGACCTATGTTCCCATCTAAGAAGCTGTATAATAAACCTGGACCGTAAGCCATTTCAGTGCCATACATCATCCTATGAAGGCTAGGTTTGGCGAACACACCAGAAAGGACTCCTCCAAGAATTCCTGCCACTGCATGAGTGTGGAACACCTCTAATGTGTCGTCCACACTTTGGAAGAACGCTAATCTCCTGTGCAGTACTATCATTGTGTAACGCGGTACCGAACTCGATAGACCTCCCATCATCACTGCTGCCCATGAATCTACCAACCATTTTTATGCATTTAAGTTAAAGATTGATTAGAATGGTCAGGTCTTAGAAACATGTATCAACACATAGATTTTTAGGTAAGGTCAATTTATAAAAAACACGTAGATTAGTTAATTACATAAAGAAATGCAAGCATGTTAGAATTGGTAGATATTATAATTATACCATTTGTAATGTCCGGTTTTCGTTAAACGACCAAATAGGTACGTTTTCAAAGCAAGTCCCCTGAGATGAGTGATTCAAGACCAAATAAAATTTGGATAAAATTTTAAATAATAAAAAATGAGGATTTGAGCCTTGAGTTGCCCAAAAATTGGAGTCGGGGTGATTCAAAAAATCTGCTAAAAGGCCAGTGACATTTTTGTAAATAAGTGAACTTTTTGGAAAACATACAGAAAGGCTTTTTAAATGAAAGTTTTGAGTTCTTCGGGGTTCTCAAAGGCCCTGAAAACCATGGTAAGCCCTGGGACCAGTAAAGACCCTCCGGTGTAATTTTTTCAACGTTAGTTGACCCAAACTTTGACCGATTCATTCGGAAAGGTTTTAGCTCTGATTTGAATGATTTTAAAGCCATTTTTCTTAATTGGGAATCTAAATTTTATAATGAAAAAGACAGTTCTAAAAAAGGAGCTAAAACGAGGGAGAAACAAAAATGCAAAATATGAAGGGTAAAATTAGAATTTTTGAAAAAGTCATTTTTTCCTCCCTATATATAGGTGGCGCCCCACTTTCCTCCCCATTTGGAATAAAATTTTTTTGCATAATTTCAGAAGGGAGAGCTAGGGTTTTGGGCGCACCAAGAGAGAAGGAGAAGGAGAAGAAATTCCAAGATAAAGGTAGGTTTTTATGTATGTTTTCATGCTTTTTCTCTACCAATTTCTTCTCCTCTTTTTCCCTCTTCTTCTCCATGATTTTTTCTAAAGTTTTGAGGGCTTTTTTGAAGGGAAAACAAAGGGGAAAGTTCGAAGTTCAAGTGAGGAGGCCAAGGAAAGCAAGAACAAGCAAGGAAATTCAAGGAAAACAAGGTATTTTGTAATTCTTCCACTTGGTCTTCTTCCTCCCTTCCTTTGAGCATTTCGACCTAGACTTAGGCAGCCCTAAAGAGTCGGATTTTTAGCCAAATCAAAGGTGATTCTTAGGTATTTGATGGAGAGGAATAAGAATATGCAAAGAAAACCAAGAAATATGCATTAGATATCAAGATGCAAAACCTAGGGTTTTAAGTGCACTTTCCAATTTCTGAATTTGTATAATGCTTCCTTGGTCTGAGTTAGAGTATAAATGAGTTCTTGAGACACCAAAGATACTCCCCACAAGCTTCCTTCTTCAAGAAAAGCAAGAGAACTCCAAGAAGCCCAAAGGAAGCCTATGTCTCGGCCTAGGCTTGTATGTGTAGGTGGGGGAGTTTTAAATTTTTCTAAGGCCATTCTTGAGTCATATTTGATGAATAAAAATGAAGAGGCGCCTTAGAAAAAATTTAGAACTCATGGAAAGTGATTTGGTGTCTTAAGTTCCATAATATGACCTAAAGAAGCAACATGATGCTAGGCCATTTGTTTTAATGATGTGATGACTCCAAGAGGTTTAAAAGGAGTCAAGAATCATATTTGAAAAGAAAGAATGAGGCTTAGAAATCATTTGAGGGGTGTTGCTTCATTAAGTGCCAATATGGATCATAATGGAACCTATAGAGCAATATAGTGTTTCATTAAGTTGTATAGCCTTAGAGTGTAGTTCATGAACTTAATTGGCTCCTATAATTTGTATCTAGGCCAAGAGAAATTATCTCTACCAAATTGTGGGAGTGTGGCTGAAAGAGGAGGCTTGAAAGTTAAGGAAAAAGTGTGTGCTTGTATACAAGGTAGCTCTCTCCACCTTCTCTCATGCATAGATGTATGTTTAGCTTGTTTTTAAATGTGTGTATGTATAATTTCACGCTTTGGAAAGTATGCTAGCATGCCTTTATATGCCATGAAGCTTCATGCCATGTTATGTTTTTAAATGAATCCATGATATTTGTATGAGTTTACT
Source organism: Erythrophleum fordii (assembly GCA_032878935.1). Taxonomy (NCBI): domain Eukaryota; kingdom Viridiplantae; phylum Streptophyta; class Magnoliopsida; order Fabales; family Fabaceae; genus Erythrophleum; species Erythrophleum fordii. The sequence continues at coordinate 15,800,551 of JAVQMF010000053.1, forward strand.
TGAGTGTGGAGAGGCTAAGAACTCTTCCCTTGGGTGAGGATGAGCCAAGATCCCTTGAGCTTGGTTGAGACAAAGTAAAGAGTCTCCCAAAAGTAAAGTGAGCTCCTAAGAATATGGTTGAGTCCAAAGTACTCAAAGAATAGGTAAGGTAAGTCTAAAATCTATGAGGAGAAGTATTAGGCCAATCCAAATACTTAGTGAGCTTTTGAATGTCTTGTATGATTGATTCAAATGCCAATGTTGCTTTTAAAATGTCTATGATTTCTACCTTCTCCATGCATGCATTTGTGAAACTTGCTTTGCACATATTATGTATGATTGAATGGGAGATAAACTATTAGGATTCTTTGAATCTCATTCCCTCCTCTCCAATGATCTAACATGCTAGGTGGACCAAGAAATTATGGTTAAGGGAGTCAACAACCATGAAGAAGGACAATTGACAAGCTTATGTGTTATTTTGTTTCTTTTGGAACCATAATGATGGTTCATCATATATATGATGTTGTATATGTACTATAAATATTAAGACATATGTAAATATACTAATATATGATGTTAAGATGTATGATTCTCATATATGACCACTAGCTCATGTTTTGAGTATGTAATGCCATAGTATGAAAGTTTAAAGTTTGATGGAAATATGTATAAGTATGGATTGAATGGCCAAAATAAAATGCATGAGGTTTGAGACCATTTGAGCAGCTCACACAAGTCTCAAATAAGCTTTTAAACTTGCCCAAAAGGTGCCAAGACTAAAAGAAATCCATTTGGCAATTTTGATACCTAATATGGAGCCAAAATTGACCATAATGGAACCCTATATCACTTTTTAGTCAAATGAGCTAGTTTTGATCTGAAATTTGTCATGTAATTAGGTCTCATTAAGAGCTTTCTGGGAAGCTAAAGATCATAATTTTTGGAGATTTAGGAAATATTTGATGAATTTTTAAAATTGAGATTTTTTTATGGATTCTGGTATGGGTACTGTTCATCTGGAAGTTTTGTATTTTGTGTCACCCGATGGTCAAATAGTATCCAATACTTATGAAATTTTATATGCATAAACTAGAGGTCATAAGATTTTTGTGACCACTGAGATCACCTCATTTGGAGTATGAGTAGAGAGTTATGCATATTTGAAATTAACTGTCAGTATCAGTAGCGTCCCAAGAGTTCAGTTACTATTCCATAGGATCCCGATGGCTAAACATATCGTTTTTATTCTGGAATTATTTTTAGTATCAAGTTAACATTTGTAACTTTTCAAAATGACCGAATATGTGTGATTTCGATTTTTATGAGATTAGTTATGAATTTTAAAAGTTTGTATCAGTAAATTGAACAACAGCCTAGGCATCCAGTGACCTCTGTAGTTTTTTGGATGTCAAACGTCCTGTGTGATGAATGTTGTGACTTGGGCATATTTTTAGTGTGAATTAGACATCTTAAGCTTTCCAGAATGACAAAGATTACATGATTTTGAATTTTTCAGATTTAGTTATGATTTTTCAAAGTTGGGCCAAAAAAGGGAGCAAATCTAACCGAAAATATGCTTGCTTATTTTGAGCTCCATTTCGGTTTTCATGAATTGTAGGCATGTTTTTATGATGCAAATGAGTTATAATAATAAAATTAAATATGAGGAAGTATAGTATAAGCTCACATAATTCATGTGACACCGAATTAAATTTTTTAGATATAGCGCAGCGGAAAAAATCTATTATTTTTATCCCCTTTTTCATATATTTTTGTGAGATTGATAATACAAAACTTATAAAATGGCATGAAATGAGTTAAAAGTTATGTTGTTACACCATTTATGACTTTTTATTTAAAAGCTCAAATTTTAATACAAAATGACTTTTGCGGCCACTATTCTATTGACTAAAAATCAGGTTTAAATATATAATAAGATAAGTTTGTTCTTTATTCACAATTTTAAATCCATTGGTCCAAAATTTATAATAAGATAAGTTTGTTCTTTATTCACAATTTTAAATCCATTGGTCCAATAGGCCTTTATGTGAAAGTGTGTATTATCTATATGTGAGATATATATATATATATATATATATATATATATATGTATAATCTCAATAAAAATTATCAGAATATACAGTAGTTAACATATTTATGATTTGATAGCTCTTTTTTGTGTGTATTTTTTTTTTTTTCAATATGGAGCCCACTTTGATTTTTAGTTGCTTGTGCATTTACCTGTAGTTATGATAAAACTACTCATATATATATTCTCTTAAAAATTTAAAATTTAAAATTGTATTAGTTTGACGAAGAGATGCTTCTATTTATATGCTTAATTATATCTCTCTTCATGAAGGTTATTGTGGGTACTCAGAAATACTAAGTAATCATAATACTATCATTTAGTTGTTGCCATGTAATATTTCTTTATTTTTTATTTTTGCCAAAGCTGTACAATTTGATTTTAAATTATGATTGAGTTAAATATAAATTTTAGATAATAATTATTTATTTGTCAAGATAAAAATGCTACGGGACGGGCTTACATTTAAAAAATGAGCTATCCCTGAAATAGATTTTTGGTGTGATGAATATTGGAAATAGACAGAAAAATTTAGGTGTTTGTGATGAGGTATACCTGCGCCTGGGGTGATGCAAACGAGGCCAATGATCATTCCCTGGACGGCACCTATGACAGAGCTCTTATTATAGACAAGCATGTCCAGGGAAAGCCAAACCAGTAGACTTGTGGCAATGCACAAATGGGTGTTGAAGATGGCCAAGGATGCGATCCTTCCTGCTTCGAATGGAGTTCCCCCATTGAACCCTGTCCAACCCATCCACACAAACCCTCACCTTCAAGTATGTGAATTATGTTATTAGGAGGAAAGTTTTGCCTGTCATTTGAAATTCTTGGGCCAACCTGTCATCATTCACCCACATTTGCTCTTTCAGTAATCACTACCATATCATCATCATAACACACACTCCTCAACACTTTCACTCACTCTATGCCTTATTATGCACACGATCCCTTTCTTTTTTCTTTTGTTTCTCAGGAGCATGCACACACTCTTCGGATATGAGACTAATTTTAGACTGTCCCTTCCCACAAGCGTTTTTGCATGGCCCCTTTTATTATACTTTGAGAGAGAGAGAGAGAGAGAGAGAGAGAGGTTTGTTTTTTGGTAGATTGAATTTGAGATCTATAAAATAATTACTCACTCCTTTCGTTAAACCACTAAATCACATCTGGTGGCTTAGTTATGAAACCTTTCTTAAGTGGGGAAATGAGCTTTACAGTAATTTCGGATTCGGTTTCGTTAGATTTTTCCTCCAGACTATCAAAAGGTATACACTCTACTGCATCAATTTTGTGCATTTAAAATTTTATTTTTAAAATGCTTTGAACAACACAAAGTGCTGTAAAGTGATATTGTTTCATCTCACTTGGCATAAGCCATTTCATAATAGCTATAAAGTACGAGTGCTTTAAAATAGGAATTATGTTGTTCAACACATATCGGACTCTTGTATTAATTAAAATTGACACTTCATTTCATTGTACTTTTTGTGTCCCTGTCAAAATTTATAGTGGAATGAGTATGGTAAATTTAAGAGTCACAAAAAGATTAGGAGTGTGTTTTGAATTACCCAATGAGCCGCAGTGAAGCCAGCGATACCAGAAGAAAGATGGATAACGAAACCACCGGCATAATCAATTATTTTGCGTGCAAAAAACCCATCACCCCATATGTTGAAGGCACCTATGGTGTAAGACAGTGTGGTCCACAGAAGCACGAACAGCATCCACGTATAGAGAAGTTCATCCTCCCTAACAGAGACCCAGCAAGCAATATAACTGTAATCGCAGCAAAAGCAAATTGATAAAACACAAAGTCAGCCATTGGAAATAAACCATGTATGGACTGAGCAAGCAGATAATTCTCAGTCAAAGCACGGTTGGGCTTTTCCACCCACGGCATGAGACCCAAAGGCCATTCGATGGGCCCATGCGACCCAACAAACTAGAACAGCAGCAAAGGAGTATAGGGCCATGAAGGCAGAATTGACGGCCCATTGTTCACAAGCCCAGGAACGCTTTGCAGGCCCACTAAGGTAGCTGTTGTGAGCTGCCACGCATTGTCTGCTTTGTTGTTCCACCAAGGTGATGCCTCGGTTGGAATAGCGTTGTTATAAAACTGAGGATAAGAATTAGAATTCATGGATATTAGACAAGTGAACAAGATATTGGGAAAATTTTCTCTTTTGTGGGGTGGGGTTTGGATTATAAAGGGTGAGAGGTTTTGGACATTCTCGTGAGGGATCTTTGAAATCATCACCACGGCTTTCTGTTTTCTTGTTTGGTTGACTTTTTTTTTTTCCTTAGCCAAAATTTAAAAAAATTTCCTTCAACTTTAAAGATTGTGTAATTTCCCCATAAACTTTAGAAGTTAATCATAAACTCCCAAAACTTTCTTCTTCTTTTTTTTTTTTTTTTTGCATTTTGGCTTTTTGTTATTGGATTACTACAGTAAAAAATTCTTGAACTTCGTCCAAGTTTTTATCTCTTCAAACAATTTTAAAAACCCATTCCCTTATATGTTAGGGGATCTTAAGTAAGCTACGAATTTATGCATTTAATATTTTATTCTTATATTATTATCTTGAAATAATCACCAAGCTTGTGTTTCCTTGTTTGGTGACTTTTTTGTTTATTAGTTTTTTTTAAGTATAAAATATCACTTTCAACTTAAAAGGTTGTACAATTTATTCTTTCAATTTTAAAAATTGACAATAAACTCAAAACTTTTAATTTAGTAAAATAGAATCTCTCCATTAAAATTTTCATTTGAAACCATAATACAGCCTACTTATATAGGCTGCAAGAACCCAAATCAACCAAAATTATATCTAATCTATTTTGATGGGTATTTTTATTACAAAAAATGTTGAAGAAATTTTTTTTTTAAAAAAAGTCATGGTTTGCCACTCGTGGTAACAAGTGAGGTGTATCGTTTGTTGATTTGACATCTTTTAATTTACATGAACAAATGACGTTAAAATTTTAGATAAAATAATTAGTGGAAGTATTATGATATACAAAATTAAAAGTACAGGACATTTATAGTCAATGTTTAAAGTTAAATTTTGAAACTCTTTTTTTTTGGGCCAGCATTTATTCCTTTGAGTTTAAGATTCATTTTCTGAATGCGTAAACTCAGTTATTACTCAAGATTCCCTAACCCACGAACCAAAAGTGGAGCTTGAGTTAGGTTAAGTTTGGTATATTGGGAATGAGACAAGAAGGAAGGGCATTTTCAAAATGAAGAAGGCTTGGTTATGATCGCTTTGAGATAAAACCATTACGTCACCTAGCTCAAATCCGGAAAACAACTCTTACAAGAGAGGTTAATTAAACAAATAATTAATAATCCCATCGATCGACATGGTTTAGCCACATTACTCAGGGCAGGCCAAAGAGGTGAATCTAATTAATTTACAAATATTAGCCTACCACTGGTTTTCGCGTCCTTTCCAACATATAACTTAGCTGGAGCCAGAGATTGCGTTTTGCTGACGTTGATTCACATGTTTCTATTTTCTGGTTGGAATCAGAAGGCACAAAGACAACACTTGTGCATTTGGATTGCGGTATTTTAAGTTACACAAAATTTTTAGAATAAGTTAAATAATTTTTTCAAATTTATTAAAATTACATAAATATCTTTTTTTTTTTTTTATATTTTTAATATATATATATATATATACTTCTCTTAAGAAGTAAAGTTATCTTATATCTTAATCTAATTTTAAATTGTTGATTAAAATATATTCCATTTAAAATTTTATTTAGTTAAAAAATATGTATTTAGGTTTAATAGAAGGTATTTTGGTCAAAAAATTTTTAAATTGAACTAAAATGTAGTGTAATTTTTTATTTAAAAAAATCTATATATATTTTAAAAATAATTTTTTTTTGTAATTTTAACAAAATTTAAAAAAAATTTAAATAATTTATTCAAAATTTTAATATACCACGATATATAAAACTAATTCCCTAACATGAGGTAAAAGAATTTTTAAAATTCTACTTATTTAGATTGAATTTCAAATTTTTAAAATTGTTTTTATTAAATTACTTCAAATTTAAAATTCAATTTCTCTTCATTCAAACCAAAAAATTTAATGAAATAATTTAAACAATTTCAAAAAAAAATTTCATTTTAAATAATAATTACCTCATCTAAACACGATACTAATGGGAAAAAATTTGCATATAAGCCTATCCTTGACAAGAAGAACGGTCTTATATAGCATGCCATTATAACAGCTGGTCTGATTCAAGGATTCAACTCTTTCATAAATTCATAGGCTATATTCTAGTGCTTCTTAGATTATAATAAATAAATAAATAAATAAATAAAGGATCATTATCTATTAATTGGAAACAATTTTATGATAGTCATAATACCAGTGCTCTATTCAGTTAGTTTCATGAATGTACAATTTTGCATAAGGTTTCTGCGGCTTCTCGAAATAAGTTTGGGCCTAGTCTGCATCCAATGCCTTGTCCATAGCTAGAAGAAAAGGATCTCATAGAATTTATATAATAGACTAAAATAAATTTACCTGGTGTGATTAATGAAATTTAGTTGTCATTTATATAGGCTTCTACCTTAGAATGAAGATGTGAAGTAAGTTTATGTGACATGGAGACAATTTATAAGCCCATCTTTTTTATGTCAAACCTCCACTTAATTTTTTTTATTTTCTGCTTTTTAAAATCCTCTAAATCCCTCCTCATTGTAAAAGTAGTGTGTACACAAAAAATTTGAACATGAAGATATCCCATTCATTAAATATATCTAACACTACTCTTTTTCTCATAATCTTTTCTTAATATATCAACAAACCAGCATTTAAAATATCACAATGATAATATAAAAAAATTATTATTACTCTTTTTACTTTTAAAAATCTTCATTGAGCTATAAACTCTACCTTTAACTTCAGATTAATTGTATTTTCAGAAATCCTCATGTTTCTCGTCATCCAATTTCTAGTAAAATTTCTTTTATAATTTTAAATTTTAAAAGCTAAAATATACATAATATTTTTGAATTTTGAATTATGTACAAACAACCTTCTTATTTTTTAAATTTAACAAGGAATCTGAACTCCTAATTTCACATAAAACACTCTTTTCGTTAATGATTCTATTAAATTTTTAACAAAAATATGCCTCATTAGATTTAACTTGAACAGCAACCGATGTGACATCTATTGGGAACCCAAAATACATAGCTTGGATCACGGGCAAAAAGGAAAAAGTCAAACATGTTAGCCCAAAACGCACAGCTTGCATTCCCCTTCCTTTACTGCATATCATGCATCCCCACGTGTTATTGTTAAATGCTATAGATATAGACTTTCAATTTAGTTCTGAGAATTTGAAGAAATGATCGTAATCTTCAAAGAGAGATCCATAAATCGCCTAAAACAGCAACATCCGTGCATCTTTTGTCACTTTGTTATTGTCTTCAACTTGCAGCACTGAGTTGTGCTTCTGCTTGTGACTTTCCGTTATTCTATTTTCTAGATCGCTTAGAGCTTAGTTTTGGATGATGTGACTAGCATTTGCTGCAAATCTTGCTTGAATATTGTCAGAACTTGAAGTTCTTGTCATTTAGAAGGTCGGTTAGGTTCAAAGGGAAAATTTTAGTCTATCGCTCACTAAGTAATATCTAATGAACCATATGAATCATGTTGGGTAGAGCCTACAAATGTTCCTTTATATCTCAACATTTCTTACTGTATTCAGTTTTCGAGGATTTCAAAAATCACAAAATGAGCTGAAGCTAATGCACGTGTCTTGAAGACACTAAATTTCTAGCGCTAGTTGTTTGAAGTGGGAGGAAAAATTCTTTTTGATTGAGGTTTTCAAAAACAGAGTCTTCAGACCCTTTCCAAACCCTCCCCTTGCTTGCGTCTCTTGTGCACAGCCAAAGTGCAGAACGATGGAGAAGGAAGGGGAATACAAGTTCTGAATTTTGGGGTTAACATGCTCGACATTTTCCATTTTGCCCCACTGTCGTGAGTTGTGTATTTGGGTCTTTAATAAAAAGAAAAAATTATAAAGAATGACCCAGAAGTTAAGAAATTTATTTTAAATGATATGTTACTATTGGTTAAATTATTTTTTGTTAAAATTAATTGTAATCAACCTTAAAATAATAATAATAAATCATTTAAAATAAATATTTTTAATTTTAAATCTTTAAACATAATTTTCTCTTAATAAAATGCCACATCAATTGGCACATATTCAAATTAAGTCTGACGTGGCATGTTTTTGTAAGGGTGTTCATGGGCAGGGTCAGGCCGGACATCTAGTATGCCTGATACCCGGTCCGATTAAGACATCGGGTTTGTTTTTATACCCGTAGCCTGGTCCCGTCCGAACAGGCCCGATTTTAGGGCAGGTTAAGGCGGTTTAGAGTCGCCCAAAATTTTTTTTTTAATGAATTGATACTTTATATAAAAATATTTTTTTGTAGACTCATAGGCATATACTTCAAAACAATAAGCTTTTGGAACTTTCATGTTTTTATCAATAATAAAAAGATAGTTTAGAATTATCAAGCAAAATATAAGTTATACTAACATAATTAGCTTTAGGTAAATACGTGTATTTTCATTATTCAATAAAAGAAATGTCAGTAGGCATGCACATCAATAATAAAAACAATTAAGAAATAGGAAAAGTTTAAATAGATAATGAAAGTGACAGCATGTAAAGAGAATCAGATAAAATAAACATAATATATATATATATATATATATGTATATATATATATATAAGATGACAAAATATTAATAACTAAAAAAAATAACTATTAGGGTAAGTTGGGCAGAATATGTCTTTGCCCGTGACCCGACCCGACCCGATATAGTTTTGTTTAAAGTTCTGCCCATTTATATTTTTAGCCCGACCAGATTAGGCCAGGTTAGGATGGGCCCCTAGGGCCAACTGGGCCAATGTACACCCCTATGTTTTTGTTAGTAATTTAATAGAATTACTAATATAAAAGTTCTTTGTATAAGGGTTCATTGCTAAGTTTGAAATGTGAGAAGAGTTTTCTGCATATAATTCAAAATTCAAGAAAATTATATAAATTTTGACCAATTTTAAATTATAAAATTTGCCCATTTTATTATTGCTCCCTTTATTATTCTGAATGTAGCTCTTCAATATTCCATCTATTTTCCCTCTTCCTCTTCTTCCTTCAAATGTCATTCCACTTCATTTGTAGGAATATTTCCCCAAAGCTTCCTTTACAAGAAAATAGCAAAATTCTTGCATAATTTTTTCATAGATAAACCCCAAAATTCTTTGAGAATTGCTATTCTCATAAATTTTAAGTCATAAAAAAAATAGCAATGTAAATTTACAATTTTCATAGAATTTTTTGTGAAAACAATGTTCTCACAGAAATTTCCATAGGAACATTAAAAAAAAATCTATGAGAATATTATTTCAAAAGTTATGATAAAATTTGTGATTTTTCATGGAATTCTTATGATAATTTATTGTGAGACAAAAAAATTTCAAATTTTTTGTGCTCTCATAGTAAAAATCAAATTATTTGTGTTCTCATGATATTTTATCATAAGAACCAAAAAAAAAAAATCTTGCAAATCAAGGCCTTTTTTTTTAATAGTTCTCATTGCAAAATTGTTGTGAGAACACCAAAAAAATTCAAATTTCTTAATTATTGTGATAAATTGTTGTGAAAGATGTTAAAGATTTACTAAAATTTGGAGTTGATTTTAATGGTTCTCATGATAATTTATTGTAAGAATGCAAAAAATTTTACAAATTTTGTGTTCTCATGATAAAATATCATGAGAACACCTAAAAGAAATCAAATTTGTAGCATTCTCATAAAAGAATTGTTCGAGAATGTTACAAATTTTTGTTATTTACATTGCATTTAGCTATCAACCCCAATGTAAATAGTTAAGAAATACAAATTGTGGTTGCAATCAACCAATAACAAAGCATTAGGAAAATATCAATAGATAAATAGTAAATATGTTAAGAATGTTACAAATTCAAGCTTCTCATGTGAGCTACCTTTAACCCCTTCCCTAACCACTCTCAAATGCACAATTTAGCCATAAAATAGATACTAAAGTAAGGACCATAAGCCAAAAGAGAGTCATCATTGTGCCATGACAAAAATTCCACTTCTAAACATTAAAAAGTGAGATTTTAGCTCTCCTTACTCAACTAGGTTAAGGCCCAAATTTCTCCTTTCTTCAACTAACACTTGGAACAATTTCAAACTATCAAATCATCCTAAATTCTACGCAAAACAACCCCTAAAACATAGTAATACAAGGCATGATGGCAATTACCACATGACAACAAAATCCACTTCTAGGAATCACCAAGTAACAAAATGAAAATCCAATATATACCTCTTAAATTCTTTTAAACACTTTGAGCAATTTTCAAATACATATTTAAATTTGTCTAAATATCTAAACCTCCCTAAAAATAGGTGGAACATAAAGCGACTACCTCAAACCCTAAATCCACAAAGAAACCCACAAGGCCAAAAATCCAAATCCTCAACTAATTAGATCCTACATAACTAAAATTGGCAAATGGCATCCAAAAGACTCCAAACCTATTCTAACAACTTTTAAATAGCAAAGCACACTGGCTCAATGCCTAGCATCTTCAAAAATACTAAGGACGATTAAAGTGATTGTGACAAGCCCATATAACATAACTTAAGCTTAATTTAATCTAAAAAATTCACATAAGTAAGATATCAAGCTATAGATCCTACAAATTAAGGCCTCTAAACTCAAAACAACCAACACAATTAAATGTCACAAGCAATTAATGCTTGCAAAATAAAACTTGGTTTGCAAATAAACTTCACATATATGCTAGAATCCATATTACATTTCCAAAATCATACATTATTCTATTTTTCAACATTTCAATAACTTCATCAAGTAGTTCACATGTAGGGAAACCACATTACTTAATCCCTAATCACTCATTCAAGTATTCATCTTTTTAAGAACTAGATTATAAGAAGACTACTTACTACTTGACTTCTCTTTTCTTATGCTTCAAAAATTAAGTTCTCCACTTTTGAATTCCCGTAGTATAGGTCACTTCAAAGTACACAATCTTAGAATCAATAAATAAAAGTATATAAGGGAATTCATCACTAATTCAATATTAAATCAAACTAATCAAGGAATGCACATACTAGTTCCTTTTGGTTTAATTCTTAAAAACCTTAAGTTTCTTGATTCACAATTTATGCTCTACTTGATTTAGCAATACTCAAGCTTCCACTTTCATCATTTTCATAGGTTGTTCTCATTCACAAAGCAATTTCTCTCTTCTCTTACATGACACACCATTAGCCAAACCAAGAAAATAAACACCCATTAATTACTTTCAATTTTTCATTTTAATAAGTAATATCAAGAGCTAATTTAAAAGGTTTCATATACTTAAATTCAAACTTCACCCTTTTTAGCTAAAATAAAGAACAATATCCACTCAATATATGATTTCTATAAACTAAGAATTAAAGATGAAATTAAGAGAAAGCCTTAACTTAAAACCTTACCTCTTTTTTTGCCAAGACTTGCTCAAAACTCATATCCCCTCAATCTTCCCACTACACATCTTGACCAAACAATAATAGCCACCATTCAATGGAAATTCCCTTCCAAAACCATAATTCAAAGAGATAAAGATAAAGGATTTACCTTACACTTAGAACTACTTCTCTTCTTTACCCAAACAAGCCAAAAGCCTCAAAGCTTAACAATCCTAAATCAGAAATATTTTTTCCTAAATGATAAACTAATTGAATAAGGCTGCAAAGCAAGGAGAGGAGATATGTTTTTCTTGAACTTATCATGACTAAAACTAATTCTTTCACCTTTATACAAGAGATCAAGGGACATTGGTGGTGGTTCTCTTTTCTTCTCTTAGTATGTTGATCATGAAAATAAAATGAAAGAGATTTGAAAGCTTAAGTGACAAAGTATGGAGGACTTGGGGTTTTTATTATTTTCCAGCATTCTTATGATATTTTATCATGAGAATGCTCTGAGAAATAATATTTTAAAGTTATAATTTTAAGTGAAATGCATGTTTTAGGCTTTCCATTTTTTTTTTATTTTTCCCAATTCTCATGGTATATTGCCATGAGAATAAAAAACAAATTTGTAATTTTTTTTTAATTTTATGGTAAATTATTATAAGAATTAAAACATGTTTTCCCTCTTAAATTTCACAAAAATCTGTGAAATTTTTATGATAAATTATTGTGACAATAAAAAATTCAAAATTTTTATTCTCAAGGTAAAATATCATAAGAATTAAAAAAATTACATAATTGATTTTAATTCTCATGATAATTAATTGTAGAATTCTCATAATATTAATGATATTAATAAACAATTTTGATTACTATTCTCATGATAAATTACTATGAAAATAAAAATAATAATTTTTTTGGTAAAACCAATTTTTTATTCTCACAATAGTTTATTGTGAGAATAGTAAAAAAAAATTGCTCCATATTAACCCAATTGGTTAGCAAATTTCTTTATTGTTCTTATGGTAAAATACCATGAGAAAAGAAGAAATTCAATATTTTTCCTTTTCTCACGATATTTTATTATAAGAATAGTTTTAAAAAAATTTAATGTTTATTTCTATATAATTCTTATGATATTTTTTCATGAGATTAAACAAATGTATTTGTTAATTTTTTTCTCACAAAAAAAATTTTGCAAGAATTGTTGGCATCTCATTCTAGTCATATTATATCACTTTCGTCACATTTTTTTTTTCAAAATTCTCTCAAAAAATTCTAACAAAAAAATCTATGATAATTTATTACAAGAATTGTAAAAGACTTGTAAATTGTGACAAAGTTTATGAAAAAAAACCCTGATTTCTTATAGTGTCCGTTCTTGTAATTTTATGCAAAGCTTTGAGTAGTTTGCAAAATTGAGCTCAAGAAGCACATCTTTATGATACTTTAGCACACTGATAGTTGACAATCTTTTGGGAGTCATTCATGAAGTTGCTATCAACATGTGTTAAGTAGTACTACTTAAACCTCAAGGTTATACCTCTTTTTCCTTCAAATTCTCTTTTATCCATTTTATTCTTTTAAGCCCATTCAAGGGAGAATGATTTCTTCTTATTGATACATTTTTGGGTTTCAACTTATTGTAGATCTTCTTGTAAAAAGCATTTAAACTCTATTCTCTTATGAATTGGTAAATTTCTAGTCTTAAAACTACTAAGGATTGAAGATGTGATCACATATTGCAAGATTGCCAAGGTTACTGTCCAAGGAAAGAAAGAGAATCCATTTAGAGATAGTATAAAGGAAGAGCCACAGATAGGTTGGGCTTATTTCATCGATCCCAAAATCTCTTATAGAGGAAAAGATAAAACCAAAAGAGAAAGAGAAGATCGTGCTTGATGAGAATAAAGAAAAGGTTGGACTAAGGATCTTTGTATTTTATATTTTATTAATTATGAATAATTTGTTTGATATTTAGTTTTTTTTAATTGACAACCTCCTATTATCACAATGATTCTAAAAGTTTACCATTATGGACCTTATGTTTAATGTCTCTATTAATTTTAATTATTTAATAGGAGATATTACACAGTGTCTATGCATAGTAGCAAAAGTGAAGTCTTATTTTAGAAGTATCACTAAAATATTACACAATGTCTATGCATAGTTTAAGCCTAACAAGAAGTGCAATTTTTCATAACTAGTTCCTCTTTAGCATATTTATACACATATGAAGCTTAAATATAAGAATTATATCCATTTACATGAAATTTGACATCGAAATCGAGCTATTTACGGGTCATTTTGAATCATATGGGTCTATACTTGATATTTTTTTTCCTTAACTCATTTTTATCATAATCAAGTTTGTTCATAGTTAATTTATGATGCATAGCTCGTGTAACCCCTTAATTTTCCAAGGAACCTGAAATGACAGCATAGGTGCCAAAATCTGCACTAATTTTGAAAATTCATAACTTTAGTTATACAACTCGAAATTATAAAAATTAGTTATCTATGGAAAGCTTACGATGTGAACATGCTATAAAAATTTTAGGTGAAATTGAGCTCATTTTCCTAGCCAAATGCAATGGAACAGTAACATAGGTCAGAAATGGAGGCAAGTAGTAGACCTGAACTTTAGAATTTCATATATTGAGCTACAAAACTCTAAATTAGGCGTGCTCTATGGCCACAAAAATCTTACAATAAGACATAATTGCTATAAAAATTTTAAGGGCATCTGAATTCATTTGTCGCACTAAATCTATTGCATATTAGAAGCTACTACAGTATTTAAGGCACCATTAGACCTTTAATTTCAAAAATTCATAACTCCCTCTATACAACTCCTTTTCATGCAAACTCAATGGCCCTATAAAGCTTATAATGTCAACTATTTGCATGTAAACTTCCATGGGCAATGGACTTCATTTGGCCTCTAAATGACATGAAATTCTAAAACTATTCTTTGTAAATAGTAACAAGACTTGTTTGAAATTTTCATCCAATTTTAGAAATTTGTGAAATATTTTGTACAACTCCAAAAATTATGGTTCTTAGCTTGGAAAAAAATCTCTAGGAGGGGTCTAAATATATGCCAAATCTTAGGCTCAAACTAGATCATTTATGCTACTTTTGACATAGGAGTTGTTTATGAAAGTTTTAAGACCAACTTTAGCTCTAATTTGGATTATTTGGGATCCAATTAGTTTTCTTTTATTTTGAGCATATTTCTTTCATTTTAAATGGCATTTCTAATCATTCCATAGCATGCCAACATAATTGGATCAAGATTTGACCCTTGATACCCAAGATTACATGCATCCATTATGTCATCCCATGTATCAATCTCTACCATAATATGTAACACCATAATTTCTAACTCATTTCATACCATTTATAAGCTTTATATTATTAATCTCACAAGAACATATGAAAAAGGGGATGAAAATAATACACTTTTTTGCATTGCGCTATATTTAAAAAATTTCATTCTGTGTCACGTAGACTGTGTGAGCTCATACTATACTTTCTCATATTTAATTTCATCATTACAATTCATTTGCATCACAAAAATATGCCTACAATCCATGGAAACCGAAATAGGGTGTGGAAAATAGGTGTTCATTCTCGGCTAGAATTGGCCTTATTTCTGGGCAAACTTTGAAAAATCATAACTAAATTTAGAAAAATTGAAATCATGAAATCTTGGTCATTTTAGAAACCTTAGGATGTTTGCTTCATACTAAAAATATGCCCAAACCATAACATTCATCACAGAGGACGTTTGACATCCAAAATGGTCCAAAGATCTGACTAAATTATGGAATTGATATAGAATTCTGCAGTGAACTTTGAAAATGTCCAACTAATTCTACAAAAATCCAATCCATGCAAATGATACTAATTTGGAAAGTTGTGGATGTTAGCTAGAGAGAAAAAATATCTCTAGATCAGTTCATGAAGCCCAAACTCCAGAATTCAATAAAATAGTACTTTTGGTCGGGCAAATTTACTGATACTGGATAGAAATTTCCAAAATTCATATCTCCCTCTCTAGACCTCTAAATGAGGTGCTTTCAGTTGGCACGAGTCATTGTAATTTTCTAGTTTCTTTGTATTAAATTTTATAGCAATTGGACATCATTTGAGTCTCGTGTGATAGAGTTTAATTTCAGATCAAATGAATAGTGCAGCAAACTAGAAACTATGAAAATGGCCAACTTTGAAAAATTATCAAATATTATGTAGATCTCCAAAAATTATGATCTTTATCTTCCCAAAAATATCTCAATGAGACCTAATTGCATTCCAAATTTCAAATCAAGACTAACTCATTTGGCCAAAAAGTGACATAGGGTTCTATTATTATCAAATTTAGCTCCATATGAGGTATCAAATTTGCCAAATAGCTTTCCCTTGGTTGTGACATTTTTTGGGCAAGTCTAAAAGCATATTTACGGTTTGTATGAACTGTCCAAATGGTCCTAAACCTCATGCATCTCATTATTTCCAACAAACTTCCATATTGCACACTTTGGCATTACATACTCAAAATAGGTTCTAGAGGTCATACATCATATCCATATATTTAAACATTACATAATAGTATATTTACACATGTCTCAAGATTCATAGTACATATACAACATCATATACATTATGAATCATTATTATGGTTCCAAAATGGATAAAACAATGCATAAACTTGTCAATCTTTCCTCTTTATGGTTGTTGGCTCCCTTCACCATAATTACTTGGTCCACCTAGTATGTTAGATCATTGGAGAGGAGGGGATGAGATTCAAAGAATCTCAATAGCTTATCTCCCATTCAATCATACATCATATGTGCAAAGCAAGTTTTACAAATGCATGTATGGAGAAATTAGAAATCCTAGATATTTTAAAAGCAACCTTGGCATAATCAATCATACATGACATTCAAGAGCTCACTAAGTGTTTGGATTAGCCTCACACTTCTCCTCATGGATTTTGAACTTGCCTCACCTATTCTTTGAGCACTTTGGACTCAACCATACTCTTGGGAGTCCACTTTGCTTTTGAGAGACTCTTTACTTTGTCTCAACCAAGCTCAAGGGTTCTTAGCTCATCCTCACCAAAGGGAATAGTTTTTGGCCTCTCCACACTCAAGCAAACTCATATAAACATCATGGATTTATTTAAAACATAACATGGTATCAAGGATCATGGCATATAAAGGCATGCTAGTATACTTTTCATAGCTTGAAAATACACATACACATATTTTAAAATAAGTTAAACACACATCTATGCATGAGAGAAGGTGGAAAGAGCCACCTTGCAAATAATCACACACTTTTTCCTTGGATTTCAAGCCTCCTCTTTTGGTCACACACCCGCAAGTTGGTGGAGATAGTTTCTCTTGGCCTAGATACAATTTTTGGGAGCCAATTAGGTTCATGAAACACATTCTAATGCTACACACTTTGCTTAAACCTTATATTACTCTATAACCCTTATTATGATCCATATTGGTACTTAATGAAGTAAAACCCTTCAAATGATTTTTAGGCCTTATTCTTTCCTTTCAAATATGATTCTTGACTCCTTTTAAGCCTCTTGGAGTCATCACATCATTAAAATAAAAGGCCTAGCATTATGTTGCTTCTTTAGGTCATAATATGAAACCTAAGACGCCAAATCACTTTCTATGAGTTCTAAATTTTTTCCAAGGCCTCCCTTCATTTTCATTCATCAAATATGACTCAAGAATGGCCTTAGAAAAATTTAAAACTCCCCCCACCTACACAATCCCCTCTTGGCCGAGACATAGACACCATCAGGGCCATATGGAGTTTTCTTTATTTTCTTAAAGGAAAAAGCTTGTGGGGAGCATCTTTGGTGTCTTAAAAACTCATTTATTCTCTAAAGTAGACCTAGGAAGTATCACATAAATTCAGAATTTGAAAGGTGCACTAAAAATCCTAGGTTTTACATCTTGAATCTTAATGCCTATTTTATAGTTTTCTTTGCATATTCTTATTCCTCTCCATCAAATACCTAAGAATCATGCTTGGTTGGGCTTGAAAATTAGATATTCCTAGGGTTGTTAGGCTAGGTAGAAATGGAGAAGAAGGGTCATGAAAGGTATCAACCATAGGATGCATTTTTACCTTGTTTCCTTACTTAGTTTGGCTTGAATCTTAATTTTTCCAAGCTCCTCTCTTCAAATCCAAACTTTTCCTTGAATTTATCCCTTGAATCAGATTTGTAAACTTCATTTTAATCCAAGGAAACAAAGGAGAAGGGAGGAGAGGAGGTGTGGATGAAGAAAAGCAAGGAAAATCACCATGAAAACATGCCTTAAGCTTGGTTTTCTTCC
The DNA here is from genome assembly GCA_032878935.1 of Erythrophleum fordii. Taxonomy (NCBI): domain Eukaryota; kingdom Viridiplantae; phylum Streptophyta; class Magnoliopsida; order Fabales; family Fabaceae; genus Erythrophleum; species Erythrophleum fordii. The sequence goes on from JAVQMF010000053.1 coordinate 15,818,558, forward strand.
TCCTTCCTCCTCCTTCTTCCTCTCTTGGGCGCCTCTCCCTTAGGGTTCTTCTTCTGATTTGGGGCTGGAAAATCTGAAGTGAAATGAGGGCAAGTGTGAGGCACCACCTATATATAGCTAAGGAAAAAGAACTTTTTCAAAAATTTCAATTTTGCCCTTCATATTTTGCATTTTTGTTTCTCCTTCGTTTTAGCTCCTTTTTGAGAACTGTCTTTTTCATTATAAAATTTAAGTTCCCAATTAAGAAAAATGCCTTTAGAATCACTCAATTTGGAGCTAAAACCTCCCGAATGAATCGGTCAAAGTTCGAGTATACCGACGTTGGAAAATATCTACTGGAAGGGATTTAATTATCTCGGGGCTTCCTATAGTTTTCAGGGCCTCCAAGAACTCTGAAGAACTCAAAATTTTGGTTTAAAAATCCCTCCTATGTGAATTCCAAAAATTACCCAAAATTACGAAAATACCATTACGTTTCGTAGGCTTTTCGTAAGAAATTGTTTCTTTATTCTAGCTTTATTTTTCTTTCCGTTTGAGCCTGGGATTCTCATTTTTAGGAGTTTAGAATGCTTCCCAAATTTTTTGGGACCTTAACTACATCATCTTAGGGGACTTCCTTTTAGATCTGGTGAATTTTGTTCGTTTACGGAGAAACCGTATGTTACGTTTCTCATATTTTCTCTGGTTTTCGGAGAACCAGATATCACATAATACATGTACATTGCCACAAATAGACATACATTGTTATTCTTTGTAACACCATAAATTCTAACTCATTCTAACTCATCTCATGCATTTACATAACTTAATATCATGAATCATGTAAGTTTTGCATGAAAAAAGCAAGAAAAATAATGCTCATTTTAGCGTTGTGCTGGGTCTCAAAATTAATTTTGGTATCACATGGACTATGTGAGATCATACTATACATTATCATGTTTAATTACATCATTATAACTTAAATCCATCACAAAAACATGCCTACAACTCATGGAAACCGAAATGGGGCATGAAAATTGGAGATTCATTTTCGGCCAGAATTGGCCTCTTTTCTGGGCAAATTTTGGAAAATCATAACTAAATCTAGAAAACTCAAAAACATGAAATCTTAGTCATTTTGGAAATTTTAGGATTTCTACTTCACACTAAAAATATTCCTAGACCATAACATTCATCATGCAGGACATTTGACATCCGAAAGACTACTGAGGTCGTTGGCTACCTGGGCTGCTATTCAGATTACTGATACAAATTTATAAAATTCACAACTAATTCTATACAAATTGAAATCATACAAATTATATCATTCTAAAAAGCTACAAATGTTAACTTGATGCTAAAAATAATTCTAGAATGAAACAGATACATTTGACCATTGGAATCCTATGGAATAGTAACTGAATTCTTGGGACACCACTGCTATTGATAGCCAACTTAAAAAACGTATAACTCTTTTTTAGGCCTCCAAATTAGGTGATCTCAGTGGTCACAGAAATCTTATGAACTCTAGTTTATGTATATAAAATTTCAAAAGTATTGGATATCATTTGACTATCGGGTGACACAAAATACAAATCTGCCAGTGTGAACAGTGCCCATACCAGAATCAATAGAAAATCCCAACTTTGAAAATTCATCAAATATTCTCTAGGCCTCCAAAAATTATATTTTTTAGCTTCTCAAAAATCTCTCAATGAGATATAAGTGCATGACAAATTTTAAATCAAGACTAACTCATTTGGCTAAAAAGTGATTAAGGTTCCATTCTAGTCAAATTTAGCTCTATATAAGATGCCAAACTTACCAAATGGCCTTTCCTTGGTATTGACACCTTTTGGGCAAGTCTAAAAGTATATTTAAGACTTGTGTAGACTGCCCAAATGGTCCAAAATCTCATGTATCTCATTTTGGCCATTCAACCCACACTTATGCATATTTGCATCATACTTCCACATTGCACATTTAGACATTATAAACTCAAATTGTATTCTAAAGCTCATACATCATATCCATAGTTATAAACATCACATAATAGCATATTTATACATGTCTCAAGGTTCATAGACTATCTACATCATCATATATGTCAAGGTATATAAGTATGGTTCCAACATAACTAAAACTAGGCATGTGCTTGTCAATCTCCTTTCTTTATGGTTGTTGGCTCTTATTGGCATATCTACTTAGTCCACCTAACATGTGAGATCATTAGGAAGGAGGGGATGAGATTCAAAGAATCCTAATAGCTCATCTCCCATTCAATCATACATAATATGTGCAAAGCAAGTTTTATAAATGCTTGCATGGAGAAAATAGAAGTCATGGACATTTTGAAAGCAAACTTGGCATGTGAATCAGTTATTCAAGACATTTAAGAGCTCACCAAGTGTTTAGATTAGCTTCACACTTCTCCTCATGGATCTTGGACTTACCTTACCTATTCTTTAAGAGCTTTGGACTCAACCATACTCTTGGGAATCCACTTTTCTTTTGGGAGACTCTTTACCTTATCTCAACCAAGTTCAAGAGTTCTTGGCTCATCCTCACCTAAGGGAAGAATTCCTGACCTCTCCACACTCAAGCAAACTCACACAAATATCATGTAATCATTTAAAAATATAACATGGCATCAAGAAGCATAATATGTAAAGGCATGCTAGCATACTTTTTCATACCTTGAAATTACACATACACACATTCTAAAACAAGATAAACACACATCCATGCATGAAAGAAGGTGGAGAGAGTTACTTTGCAAACAATCACACACTTTTTCCTTAGATTTCAAGCCTCCTCTTTCGGTCACACGCCCACAAATTGGTGGAGATGGTTTCTCTTGGCCTAGATACAATTTATGGGAGCCAATAAGGTTCATGAAACACATTCTAAGGCTACATAAGTTGATGAAACACTAAATTGCTTTATATGCTCTATTATGGTCTATAATTGCACCTAATGAAGCAACACCCCTCAAATGATTTCTAGGCCTTATTCTTTCATTTCAAATATGATTCTTGACTCCTTTTAAACCTCTTAGAATTATCACACCATTAAAACAAAAGGCCTAGCACCATGTTGCTTCTTTAGGTCATAATATGGAACCTAAGGCTCCAAATCAATTTTTATGAGTTTTAAATTTTTTCCAAGGTCTCCTTTCATTTTTATTCATCAAATATGACTCAAGAATGGCCTTAAAAAAATTTAAAACTCTCCCGAGCTATGAGGACCCTTCTTGGTCGAGACAATGAAGCATATTGGGTTCTATAGAGCTTTCTTTGTTTTCTCAAGGGAAGAAGCATATGGGGAGCCTCTTAGGGATCTTAGGAGCTCATTTAAACTCTTATTTAAGCCTAAGAATCATCATACAAAATCAGATTTTATAATGTGCAATTAAAACTCTAGAACTTGCATCTTGAAATCTATTGGTTATTTTGTTATTATTTTTTTTTTTGCATATTCTTAATCTCCACACCCTTTTTCCTTAGATTCATGCTTGGTTCTGCCTAAAAATTATCTCCTCCTAGGGTTTTCTCAAGTGGGGCAAAATGGTGGAGAAGGGAACCAAAAATGAAAATCTTAAGAAGAGAAATTATCTTATTTTCTTGCTTTTTCTTACTTGAATCTTGTGTTCTTTGAACTCCTCTCTTCAAATCCAAAATTTCCCTTCAATTTCTCCCTTAAAACAGATTTATAAACTTTATTATAATCATAGGAAATAAAGGAGAATGGAGGAGAAGAGGTTTGGAAGAGAGAGCATGAAAAACTACTAATTTCCATACCTTAAACTTTTGATTTCTCTTTCTTTTCTTCCCTTTCTTGTGAGCCTCATCCCCTAGGGTTTTCTTTTGGTTTTAGGGAGAACATGGTCGTGCATAATGAAGGGAGGAAAAGGGTGCATCATATATATAGGTGGGAATAAGTTACACTTTTCAAAAATTTCCATTTTGCCCTTCATACTTTGCATTTTTGTTTCTCCTTCATTTTAGCTTCTTTTTTAGAACCGTCTTTTCCATTATAAAATTTAGATTCTCAATTTAGTAAAATTCTTTTGGAATCACTCAAATTGGAGCTAAAACCTTCCCGAACAAATCTGTTAAAGTTCGGGCACACTGACGTTGGAAAACATCCACTGGAGGGGCTTTAGCTGTCCCGAGGCTTTCCATGATTTTTAGGGTGTCTAAGAACCCTGGGGAACTCAAAAATTTCATTTAAAAAGCCTTTCGATATGAATTCCAAAAATTGCTCAAAATTACGAAAATATTATTACGTTTCGTAGGCTTTTCATAATAAATTATTTCTTCATTCTAGCTCCATTTTTCTTTTTATCTGAGCCTGGGATTCTTATATTTAGGAGTTTAGAACGCTTTCCAAAATTTTTTAGACCTTAACTATATCATTTCGGGGGACTTCCTTTTGTATCCAGTGAGTTTCGTTTGTTAACGGAGAAATTGTACGTTACGTTTCTCATATTTTCTCTGGTTTTCGGAGACCTGGATGTTACATTCTTCAACTTTTACATATGGTTTCATCATAAGACATGGAATATTATCATTATATATGTAATACCATAAGTCATTAACCCCTATAGACTAGTGCTCATGCTTAATCTCATACAAGTTTAAAAAAATAAAATAAAATAATGGTATTTTCTTGCATTGTGTAACACTTTAAAAATTCAAATTTCGTTCTGTGGATCCTATGGGCTCCCCAATATTATCCTTTAATCATATTCCATCTAAAAAAGTTATAACCATTGCAAAAAATTCCATACATTTCATTTTAAAAGCCACACATTAGAAAGAAAAAAAGAGAGTTTTGCCTCGAGTCCAGATTTCAAGTTTTTATCACCAACTTTGAAAATTACAATTAATGTTAAAAAACTTGAAATTAAGCAAATGATAGCTTTCTAGAATGCTATGAATGTCAACTATAGGTTAAAAATTATTCTAGGCCATGAAAACATCCGCTGGATCACAATTGACAACAAAATATGGCATTAAAGGTCTAACTGCCTATGTCTGCTATCACAAGTTACTGATATAAATTTTACAAATTTATAACTAATTTTAGAAAAATAAAAACCTAGCAAATCATACTATTCTGAAAAGCTATGGATATTAACTAGAGGTTAACCAAAATAAAAGTGTTTAGCCCCTAAAAACTAATGGAATAATAACAAAGATCTGGCTATATCCCTGATAATGATATGGAAATTCAAAAATTTATTTCTCTCTCAATATAAATCCAAATGAGGTTCTTTAAAGTGCTACATAAATCTTATCATGTCTAGTTTATTATTATACAATTTCATAGTCATTGGACACCATTTGATCCATGAATGACATCGGCAAAGAAATTGACCAATTGCACAGTACCACTACCAAAATTGTCAAATTTTCCTAACTTTGAAAAATTATAACAAATTTTCTAGAGCTCCAATTTAGGTGTTCTTTGTCTTTATGAAAGGATCTAGATAAGACCTATATGCATGCCAAATTTCATACAAATACAAGCTCATTTGATTAGACCTTGACATAACTCAAGAATATGAAAATTTTGGTACTGTATATGGATGAATTTGGTCTAAATAGCCTCTTAACACTTCTACCACATTTTGAGCAAGTTTTAAAGCATAAACACAGCATATATAAGCTCTCCAACTAATCCAAATCATAATACATCTTAAACTCACTATACCACAAGCCTTAATGCACATGCAAGATTGGTCATCCAAGTGAGCAAATTATACATTCTCATTGATTTGGTTCCAAGTTTGATATGTACAATACATTCACATACTTTTAAATTTGTTCAAGTATCTACATCTCAAAAATAATATATATATACAAACTCTGACATTCCATTACATCAAAACTACCCTAATGTCAAATTATGTCCAATTATGCTTCTTGGCTTCCACTTTAGTCTCATTGAGCTCCACCTAGACATGTTGAGATAGGAGAGGGAAGAGGGTGAGATTCAAAGAATCTTAATAGTTTAAACACTCATTCAAGTAAGCAATCAAGGCATATACATATGTTAAGGATCACAAGTATGCATTCAACATAAACAAGAGCCATTCAATCTAAATTTTCCATGCCATAAAAACATGTCAATGCTAAGAACACACTCTAAGGACTTTTGGTCTAGCCTCATCCTATTTTTGAGACTTTTGGATTAGCTTTACCCTTGGTCTAGAGACTTTTGACTTGGCCTCACTCATCCTTGAGATTTTTGACCTTATCTTATCCACTTCTAAGGACTTTTGGCTTCACCTCACCCATTTCAAGGAACTTTTAGCACAACCTCACACATGAGAGCAAGTTTTACAACCAAAACATAATTCAAGAAGCATTTAGTACCAATGCAACAAGACAACATCAAATGGCATGCCTCAAGATAAAAATACATATACAAGCATCCAATGACATACATATAACCAAAAATGCATACAAGAAGGACTAGAGAGTTACCTTTGAAGTAAGACACAAATTCTTCCCTCGGTTATTCTCTTCCCTTTTCGGTCACACACCTATAAATAGATGGAGCTTGATTTCTTTTGCCCAGGCACAACAAATATGATCCAATTACATTCTTAAAACAAGCCTTAGCATTAAACATATATTAAAGAATGACACTTGGTTCAATGGTTACATATTAGTTTCATAAAAGGGCCTAATGAAGCAATTACTATAATTCAAGGTCTTAGTTCTATTCTCTTTTTATATCTAGGCCTCTTGACTCCATTTGGAATCCTTAGAGCCATTCCACACTTATTTCTAGGAGCTTAGGTACAAGTTTCTTCTTTAGGTCACAATATGGAACCTATACCCCAAACTTTCAATCTATGGCTTCTAAATTTTTTCCATGGTTTCCTCTCATCTTCTTCCATCATATATAGTTCCAACCAAGCTTAGAAAAAATTAAAACACTTCCTAGCCCCTCCATCCAAGCTTAGCTGAGACATAGGAGACAATTGGAGCCTATAAAGTTTGCAATTTTTTCTTAATAGAAGAGGCACTTGGAAGGCTTTCTAGGGGTCTTAGAAACTCATATAAACTCTCACATAAGCTTGAATCAAACCAAATTTTACAAGATGTTCAAGAATCCCTAACTTTGTTATCTTGAATGCATCTCCTAGGTTCCCACACTCTAAATCATAGGTTTCTTGCTTGCTTTTTGTTATAAATTCCTCCCTCTTACTAGCTCTCAAGTTGGTTGAACCAACACACATAAGAAGCAAGGAAGAAGAAGCAAAGATACATAGATATCTACCTTGATTCCCTTGCTTCTTCAAGAGCTTCTTTCTTTGCTTTAGCCTTCTCCTTGAATTTCTATTCTTTCCCTTCTGAACCAAGGCCAAAACAGTCCTAAATAAACAACTAAAACCATAGAAAGAAAAGTTAGGAGAAGGGGAACAACATCAAAGAAGGAAGAACCATGAAAATCTTCTATTTTCCATACCTTTCTCCTTGCTCTTTCTTCCTCCTTAAAGCTTCTCCTTGTGCTTCTCTCTTGGGCAAGTCCTCTTCTATTTTTGGCTAGAAAAAATTCAGTTAGGAGAGGGAGCTGAAGAGGATGCCTCTTATAAGGAAAGAAGATTAAAATTGTTTGCTCAAAATTTCTCTTATGTCTCGCTTTTTTGGTTAATTCATTTTAGGTTCATTTTAACTCATTTTTTAGAACCAAATTTTTTATCATAAAATTTAAGTCCTCTATTTTATAAAATGGCTTTGGAATCACTCAATTTGGATTTAAAACCTTCCCGAATGAAGAGGTCAAAGTTTGGGTCAACCGATATTTAAAACCATACACCGGAGGGGTTTTAATTATCCTGAGGATTGTCATAGCTTTTAGGGCCTCTAAAAACCCCAGAAAGTTCAAATTTTTTATTTAAAAAGCCCTTTTATGAGTTTTTAAAAAGTTATACAAATTTACAAAAATGCCACTATACCTTTGGCAATTTTATTGAATCCCTCTGGCTTTGATTTTTGGGTAACTTAACACTCAAATCCTAATTTTTCATTATTTAAAATTTTATCCTAACTTTATTTGGCATTAAATTATTCAATTTAGGGGACTTGCTTTTTAAACTGACTCATTACGGTATTTTTATGAAATATCGAACATTATAATATACATCATAAGTGTGTCATGGTACATGTAAAGCATCATATACATACAAATGCAACAATTTAGTACAAAATGGGATTCTAATACCTCATTTTCTAGTATTTATAACTTCTCATGATCTTGGGATTGACTTGATAAACCTAAAATGGTTAGTAGGAATATGGGGGATGAGATTTAGGAGAATCTCAGTAGCTAATCTCAACTAATTCCATACATACAAGAGTGCCATGAGTGCATGCCATACATGTGGTGCAAGAATGTTATGTTTATGCTTCATATGACTTAAATGCATCATGAAACATGAAAACTCATTCATACATAAGCCATGGCATCATCATAAACTTTACTAGGCTTAAACTATTCTCAACCCAGAGCAAAAGAAGAGCTCTTGCACTCAATTCCATGCCTTAGGGGAGCTAGGAGTCATCTCATTGCCTTTCATATACATATAATGCTCATATAGTTCATATGGTAAACATAATGTATCATTTCTCATAAAAACATTAAGCAGCAACATACACAAGTATTTCAATTCATTTAACCACTCACATATATGCAAGAAAATGAGATAAAGTTACCTTGTGATTCTAGGAACTTGAATTCCCACTTGTTAGCTTCCTTTTTCCTTACTTTCTTTGGCTTGGCACTCACACTTAGGAGTGTTTGAGCTAGATGGACCTACATATAGCAATTTCAAGACAAGTTAATCCCATAAGATTTATTCTAGGCTTCATTATCTTCCTTAAATCTCATTAAGGCTTAATATGCTACATAAGAGTAGCTTTAGGTCCATAACGAAGCTACTCTTGGTTCTTGCTTTTCTTACCACAAACTCTTGCTTTCTACAAGTCTTATAACTCTTAAGAGACTCATTTAGATCATTACATACTTAGTTAGAAGGGTTTAGAACCAACTTGCTTTATTAACCTCATTTAGGTGTTAAACTTTCAACTTTCATTCTAAGCCTTCTAAATTCAATCTAATGCTTCCATAATTATTTATTCATTATATCTAAGACTCTAGATTCATTAGAACTTAAAGAAACATTCCCTAAGTGCTCCTTCCATAGCTTGGTTGAACCATGATTTCAATGGATGCCATATAGAGTTTTGCTTGCTTTGTTTGGCAATTTGATACATATTCTTGTTCCTTGATTTCTCTAGAGTCTAGACAAGATTAAATATGGATTGGGTTATGCTCTTAAAGTTCCAAAACTCTTAAAATGCAATTGAAACCCAAACCTTTTTACTTCGCTTTCTAATGCCTTTTTTCTTGAATCAAATGGCATATTCTAATTCTCCATGCTTCAAAACCCTTGTGTCAACCTTAGTTTCAAGCAAAACAGCCTCCTTCTACATGATACTTCTCATGGCTGAATAGGGAGAGGAAGGGAGAACCAAGGAAGAGCCAATTTTGCATTATGTTTCATACACCATATTAAAGCTTTTCAAGAGAAGAATTTGATGCAAAGCTTAGTTTCCTCAAATCCTTTCCTTCTTCCATAAGTTTAGCCATGAAAACCCTCCTCTTAGGAAGCTAAAACCATGAGAAGAAAGGGTTTGAAGAGGAGAATCAACTTTGTCAAAAAAGAAGCATGAAAAAGTACCAAAATCCTTACTTTTTCTTGGTTGGTTTTCCTTCTTCTTTCTCCTTCCTATGGTGTGCGTCTCTCCTCTAGTTCAGATGGTCTAGGTTTTGTTTTACGAGGTTTGGCTTGTACTAGACAAATTTAAGAAGAAAGGGGTAAAGTTATAACATTTTTCCAAATTTCCATTTTACCCTTCAACTTCATTTTTCCCATTTTCACTCGTTTTAGTTCCTTTTTTAGAACCATATTTTCCATATAAAAATTTAACTCCTCTAATTCATAAAATGCCTTTGATTTCATCCAAATTAGATTTAAAATATTACCAAATCATCTAGTCAAAGTTCGGGTCAACCGATGACCTAAATCATACATCAGAGGGGTTTTAACCATTATAAGGGTTCCCATAGTTTTTGGGGCCTCTAAGAACCTTGAAAAACTTAATTTTATCATTTAAAACTCTTTTTTTGGAGTTTTCAAAAAGATACTTGAAATTACGAAAATGCTACTACGTTTTTGACTTCTTTGTTTAGTTGCTTTCACCCCAATTTTAAGCCATCATTAGCTTTGTATTCTCATTTTTAAATGTTTAAATTATTATTCTAATATTTTTTTGTCTCTAATCATTTCATTCTGAGGTCCTCTTTTGTAATCTCATCAATTTCAATCCAATTCTAGAGTAATCAGATATTACACAATTTAACTTCATGAGTTTTAGATGTGAACTTAGATAGGCCTATACTACTAGCTTAGATCAGCAAATTGACCTTTTAGTTTCACAGAATATCCTTACAAGCAATGGTAGAACTAGGATTAGGGTAAGAAAATTTTTTTCTATAGAAATTTTTGTATATCTTATTTTAAAAAATTTATATATATTTATGTATTATTTAAATAAAATGCTTTCCCTTAAAACTTTTGGATTAAACTAAATGAGTTTAACTCACTAACAATATCTTGATTTTCTTCTTTTTAAATCTAGAAAAAACTTTGAATCTAAAGGAGTAATATTCTAAAAATTACTTTTTATATTAATATCAATAATTTTACTACCTACACATATGAATATAGTTTTATATATACTCAATATTCATGTAATGTGTAATAATAATACATTAGAAAAATACATTATCACTAACAACATCATAATAATTCTATGAATAGCTCATAAAAACATTTTGAAAAAAAAAGTTTAGCTAATAAAACATGACAATTTATGATGGCTAATTTGCAAAAATATATGTCTACAAAGCATGACAAAAACCATTTTATTTAACAATATTTCAAAAAATTTTACATTATTTTCAAAGGCAATTGTTGGCTTAACTAAAAATGATATATTTACATTTGAACTTAGTTATATTATACTAATTATTGTAGAATTACTAATTACAAAAATATATTAAAAGCATATATGGATTAAATATAAATTGAAAAATAGAAGAAATATTGAGCAAGAGGTAATATAGGGAGAGAGAAGAATCATTGTATAAAGTTCAATAAGCTAAGGATAGTTTCAAAAAAAAAAAGATGAAAAAGCGAGGGGAAATGGAAAAAGAGGAAGAAAGGTAAGGAGAAATAGGAAAAAGAGAATAAAATGAAAGAAAAGAGGAAATATGTGTGTGTGTGTGCATATGCATGTGTGTGAATTTAGTGGGTTCAATTAAAAATGTCATATAATAAAAAAATACATTATGTATTTAGTGAATTTCATAAGTTCGGTGGATTTAAAATTTTAAGAAATGTGAAGACATAATATGAAAATTGAATATTATATACATACAAATTTACAAAATCAGGGAATGGGTTATTTGTCCCCCTCACCATAATGTGGTTCCGCCATTGTTTACAATAACTACAAACTACGATGCATGTTGTGATGACTTCTTTTGTTTATGTGGTATTAAGTGCATGATACATAATTATCTCTTATCCTTGAAATGATTTTTTCATCAAAGATGACTGAGGTGCCTTTTATGTGCCAGTTAGTTAATTTGTTATTCATCTCTTTGCTAATATAACATCCTTTTCCCAATAAGAATGTATTTAATAATATTTAAGTAATTTAGAATAAACTAAAAGGATATTAGAAAAATAATTAAGAATTAATTTATAACTAAATAAGGGCTATTTAGTGATTTTTATATTTATTAAATATAAAGAAAAATTTTTGAAATTTTTTGGGATTTAATAAGAATTTTTTAGAATTTTAATGAATTAATTGAATTTTGTCATACTTAGGAATTTAGAAAAAAATTATGAAATAAATACTTAGAAAGTTATATTCTAAAAATTTCTAAGGCAAAAAATACCATAGAAATGTAAGAAAAATATTTGGTGAATAAATGTTTCTAGATAAAATAATAGGGGCCAAATAAAATATTAAAAAATTTGGGCTAAAACTTATAATTTTAGCTTGGGCCAAAGAATAAATTTTAGCATGGTCAAAATATAATTTTGAGAGCTAGACAAGCTAGAAATTTTAATATACAATTTTTTATAATTGGTAATAATTTTTATACTTAGTATTAACTAAGTTAAGATAAAATTTCATCTGTCAATGGAGGTCAATTTACTAACTTTGCTTAGGAGGTAGAACATTATGCTGAAAGAAGGAGAAATGTAGATGTGGGTAGAAACAAAACGTACACTTCCTTAAATTGCCTCTCACATCATTGAACCCCTTAACTCTCCTCTATTAAAGCATAGAGAGAGAGAAAGAGGGAGAGAGTTTGAGACTTATAGAGAAACAAAATAGACAACGAGGAACATAGAAAGAAGGAGGTGAAGGAGAAAGAAGGAGCTTGAATCCACTTTTAGTCAAATCCAAGAGGTAAGACTCCTTGTCTTATTAGTAACCATGTTTACATCCTTATTTTTTCATCTTCACCTTCGCTTATGTTTCTCTCTCTAAAAATCTTGAGGTTTCCCATGGCAACTTCTTGAAACTATTGTTTGATATGATGTTTTTGTTTTAAAGCTTGGATGATATCTTTATGATGATTAAATATTGATAACACATTTAAAGTGACCAAAAAGCCATAACTCCTTCACGTACCATTACTTTCTCTCTCTAATGGAAGGTTTTTAAAGAACCTCTTAAGCATTATTTTGTTGCTATAATAAATCCTAAATGAAGTTATTGTGATGACTAGGTTCTTGTGGAAGGTTTAAATCTTATTAAAAGCCTCACCATCTTCATTTCTTCTACTTTCTCTTTCTAAACACCTCTCTCTCATTGGGTTTTTATAGTTTTTAATTAAAAGCTTGTGATGAGTTTTTGGCTATTATTTGAATGCTTTCAAGTGTTACTGTATTGAGCAAATGGCAAAGAAACTGATAAAAATAAAAATAGGGATTTTTGAATCTTTAAACAGTTAACAAAAAGTTGAAGAAGAATGTGAATAGCAATTGCATTGCAACTTAAACTTTTATATGGTAGCATAAGTCATTAAAATAAGGTAGAAATGTTGGATGATAGTTGTAACACCCCGAAATTTATTAAGGTATTAATCATGGATTTGAACTAATTGAAAATAATTATTATGAAATAGTTAGGTAAGCTATAACACCATAATTTATTAAGCATCATATCTTGATATCCAAGGTTGGTCTCATGTGAATTCAAGGAAAAACCAAGAGAAGGAATAAAAATATTATATTTTCTTGTGTTACGTTGGGGTTTAAAAATTCATTTCGCATCCTGTAAACCCTATGAACTCACTAATATCATTCTCTACTCATACTCTATCCATCAAGTCACAAACATTTCAAAACATTTTATAAACCACAGATTTGACACCCAAAAAAAAAAAATCATATTTTAGCCTTGGGTCCAGAATTCAATTTACTGATGGCAGTTTTGGAAAATCATAACTAATTCTAGAAAAATCAAAATCAAGCAACCTATAGCTTTTTGGAAAGCTCTAGATGTTGAATTTATCTTAAAAACAATTCTAAGCCATATAACATCATTTGGATCACGTTTGACAATAGAAAAATGATATAGGTCAGACTGCCTAACGTTTTTGATATAGTTTTTTGATATAGTTTACTAATATAAATTTCAAAAATTTATAACTAATTCCACAAAAATCCAATTTGGAAAACCTATACCAATTTGAAAAGATACAAGTGTTAAATACAGGATAAAAATAATTCCAAACTAATTCAGAAGTCTTTAGATCCCAAAAACTAATAGAATAGTGATTAAAGTCTGATTGCACTCCTAATATTGACCTGGAACTTCAAAAAATTAGTTCTCCCTTTACAAACCTCCAATTAAGGTGATTTTAGTTAAAGATCATTATAAATGTCTAGTTTCTTCTTATAAAATTTTATAGTCATTGGACACCATTTACACTATAAATGATAGAGATGAAAAATTTTGACCAATTGCACAGTGACAGAACCAAATTTATGGAAATTTGCCAACTTTGGAAATGCACCAAATATTCTCCAGAGCTCCAAATAATATGCACTTTAGCTTCCTAAAAATATTTAGACAAGACCTATGTGCAAGCCAAATTTCAGGCCAAGAGGAGTTCATTTGGATAGATTTGGCCATTGCTCACCATTATGGTTATTTTAGTCTCATATAAGTGTCCAACTTTGTCCAAATGATCTCCTAAGGCCTCTACCACATTTTGAGCAAGTTTTAAAGCATAAAAATAGTACATATATGGTTTTCAAATGGTCTAAACCACCATATATCATGAATTCACTATATCATATGCCATAATACACAATTCCAAGTAAGCTACCAAGTAGCAAAAATGCAATTTCTCATTCATTGGGCCATCACTTTAGTTCATACACTATTTTTACATACTTTTACATTTGCCAAAGTATTTACATCTAAAAAATAATATATACATATAGTCCTTGACATTTAAGTACAATAAAAACTAAATGTTTGTCAAAATATGGTCTCTCAAGCTCCTTGGCTTGTACTTTTCTTTCCTTGGACACCACTTAGACATGTTAAGATGGAGAAGGGAAGGGGTTGAGATTCAAGGAATCTTAGTAGCTCATGTGACACCTTAATCTACTACCGCTATCTAGCCTCTCACTGGGCTCGGTTTCATATGATTTCCAAAGAATCAACACCAATCCATGACATTTTCATGTTATGAATCAGGGTTTCATACACTCATCTTTTGCCCCGTGGGTCCTGTGAACCCATCATTTATATTCTCAACTCAAACTCCACTTATACAACTCATACATAGCATAAATCAAACCATAAGCCACGGGTATGGAGCCAAAAACCAGAAAAATGCATTTTCTCACTTGTGCCCAAAAGTCATATTTTGGCTCTAACTTTGGAAAATCATAACTAATTGTAGAAAATTGGGAATCTAGTAAACTTTAGCTTTCTGGAAAGATCTAAGTGTTAAATTTACACTAAAAATCATTCCCAATCAAAATCTCAGCATTTGGACCATGTTTGACATCGAAAATGGGAAGGAGGTCCGACTATCACTGTTTCTGGCCCAGGTTACTGTCATGAACTTCGGAAATTCATAATTAAATCCACAAAAATCCAATCTAGGCAACTATACCAATTTGAAAAGCTACAGATGTCTACTAGAGGAGAAAAATAAGTCCAGATCAGTTTAGTAGTCTCCACACCCCGAAAACCGATGGAATAGTAACGGAGGTCAGATGGGCTCCCTGATGCTGATACAGAACTTCAGACGATTCAATCTCTCTCTACAGACCTCCCATTTAGGTGATTCTAGTTGGTACAGGTCACTTTGTTTTTCTAGTTTATGTGTATAAAATTTCATAACATTTGGCTACCATTTGGTCTATGAATGACATGGTTTCATTTTCGGACCTAATGAAACAGTACATGACCAAACCATGGATTTTTCCCAATTTCAACAATTCGCTAAATATTCTCTAGACCTTCAAATATTACCCACTTTAGCTTCTCAAGAAGCTCTCTACAAACTCTAGAGGTACACCAAATTTCATGGCAAGAGGAGCTCAACCGGTCATACTTTGACGGAGCTCTCAAAAATACTGGTTTTGACACCCAAAAGGTCCAAAATGGGTCCAAATGGCCTCTCACACATTCTCACTCCACATGGACAAGTTTAAAAGCATAACAATAGTCTATATAACATGTCCAAGTGGTCCAATTCAACATACATTCCAATCTCATTATGCTACGGGCCAAATTACACTATCACATTCATTCATCAAAAGGGGCAAAACCCTCATTTCCATTGATTTGGCTATCAACATAGTTTATACATCATCATTTCATACTTTTACACTTGCTACAACATGTACAACTCAAAAATAGTGGGCACATATTCATTGTGGCACCACTTTACATCAAAATAACCAAAATAAAGTAATATCTAACTAAGCATGCTCCTAGGCTCCTTGGTGTGCACTCACTTTTCCTTGTGCTCCACCTAGCATATTTAGTTGGGAGGGGAAGGGGTGAGATTCAGGGAATCTCAGTAGCTCATGCACTCATTCAAGTAAACAATCAAGGCATATAACAAGTCAAAGCATATGAATAAGTATTTAGCCATTCTCAAACATCCAACACACATTGTACATGCCATGGAAATCACCACAATGCCAAAAATAGGCTCCAGGGACTTTTGGTCTAGCCTCACCCGAGTTTAGGGACTTTTGGATGGCCTCACCCGAGTTTAGGGACTTTCGACTCAGCCTCACTCGATTGAGACTTTTGGCCTTGTCTCACCCAATCTCAAGGGACTTTCAGCACTACCTCACCCGAGCAATGCTCACAATCCATCACACAAGCATATTGTCAACAATGCATCATGGCAATAACATATGGCATATTTCACATAACAAGCATATACATAAACATACAATGACTATTACATCCAAGAATGCAACAAGAAACAGTGGAAAGAGAGAGCTACCTTATCAGCCAAGGTCAACACTAGCTTTTCCTTTCAATTTCTCTTCTCCCTTCTTAAGTTCACAATCACACCTTGATGGAGGTGTTTCTCTTGAACCTAGACACACAAAAACATGCAATTACTCTCTTAGAATGTAATCTTTCATATCAAACTCTCCTAACATACCAGAACCTAGAGTTCTCTCTCTTTCTCTAGAATGCCATCAACTCTTTCTCTTTCTCAAGCTCCCATGGTAGTGGAAACAACATTTTCAAAGAAACCACAAAGATTCAAAGGTGTTTTCCACTTTCCTTCTTCTGACCCATGCCCAAAATCCAACCATTTTCACAAACAAAACCGTAGGAAGAGAGGGCAAAGAGAGGAGATCAGAAATCTAAGAAGAAATGGGAGAAATTTACTTACCTTTCCCTTGCTCTCCCTCCTTCTCTTAGTCTCTCTCACTCTCCACACCTTCTTCTCTCCTTGGGTTGAAGTCTAGGGCAGATATGAGAGAAGAAATGAGTTTGGGCGTTTAATGAAGTCTAATTCTCGCTATTTACTCTCTTCCGGACTGACCCTCGCTACGGCGAAAATTAACATTTGCTATAGCGAGCTCGTGTTATCTAGCTTCGTTATGGCGAGGTGTAACCTTCGCTACGGCGAGCTCGTATCAGTTCCCTTCGCTATGGAGAGATATACCATTCGCTATGGCGAACTCGCGTCAGTTCCAGACCTCACTCTCGCTATGGCGCACGCTACGGCGAGCTGCCCCCTGGTTTCTGTATGGACTGCTGCCCGCACTCGCTATAGCTAGAACCTCGTTCGCTATTGCGAGAAGACATTTTCGCGACAGCGAGACCATTTCTCGCTATTGGGAGAAGACTTAGCACAGTTTTTGGACTTCGAAAATTTCCAGCTTTCTACTTTCTTTCTTTTCCTTTTCTTTTCTTTTTCCCAGTTGTTACAGCTCAAATACTCATTCAAGAAGGCAATTATGGCATATAAACATGTCAAGGATGATAAGTATGCATGTAACACAAACAAGAATTTCTCAACACCAAATTTCCATGCTATAAAAACATGTCAAGGCTAAAGGCAAGCTTTAGGGAATTTTGGTTGAGTCTTATCTCATTTTTGGGACTTTAAGATTAGCCTTGTAACACCATAATTTCTAACTCATCTCATACATCTAAATGGCATAATATCATGAAGAATGCAAGTCTCTCATAAAAAGGCAAAGGAAATAATAAATAGTTTTGCGTTGTGTCGTATCTAAAAATTTATTTTGGTGTCACGTGGACCATGTGAGCTCATGCTATGCATCCTCATATTTAATTACATCATCAAAACTCATTTACATCCCAAAAACATGCCTACAACCCATGGAAACCAAAATGAAGCATGGAAAATGGGAGTTTATTTTTGGCCAGAATCGGCCTCTTTCCTGGGCAAACTTTGGAAAATCATAACTAAATCTAGAAAATTTAAAAACATGTGTTCTTGATCATTTAGGAAAGCTTAGGATGTCTAATTCACACTAAAAATATGCCCAGACTCTAACATTCATCATGTAGGACGTTTGATATCCAAAAATCTACTGAGGTTGCTGGCTGCCTAGGCTACTGTTCAGATTACTGATATAAATTTCTAAACTCCATAACTAATTCTATAAAAATTGAAATCATACAAATTCAGTCATTATAGAAATCTAAAAATTTTAAATTTATTTTAAAAATAATTACAGAATGAAACAGATATGTTTAGTTATTGGAATCCTATGCAATAGTAAATGAACTCCTGGGGTGCCACTGCCACTGCAGCTAATTTCAAAAATGTATAACTCTTTTCTCAAACCTACAAATGAGGTGATCTCAGTAGATATAGAAAGCGTATGACCTCTAGTTTATGCTTATAAAATTTCACAAGAATTGGACACCATTTGACTATCGGGTGACATAAAACACAAATTTGCCAGTGTGAACAGTGCACACACCAGAATCAATAGAAAATCACAACTTTGAAAATTTGTCAAATATTCTCTAGACCTCTAAAAATTATGTCCTTTAGATTTCCAAAAATATCTCAATGAGACCTAATTTCATGCCAAATTTCAAACCAAGACTAACTCATTTGGCTAAAAAGTGACATAGAGTTCCATTATGGTCAATTTTGGCTCCATATTGAGTACCAAAGTTGCCAAATGGATTTCCCTTAGTCTTGGCACCTTTTGGGCAATTTTAAAAGCTTATTTAAGACTTGTATGAACTGTCAAATGCTACCAAGCCTCATGCATCTCATTTTGACCATTCAACCCACACTTATGCATATTTCCATTAAACTTCCATAATGCATAATTGGACATTCAAAACTCAATTTGTGTTCTAAAGCTCATACATCATATCCATGGCTCTAAACATTACATAATAGTATATTTACATATGTCTCAAGGTTCATTATATATATACAACATCATATACAATATGAACCATCATTATGGTTCCAAAATGGACAAAACCATATATAAGCTTGTCAATCTTTCCTTTTCATGGTTGTTTGCTCCTTTCGCCATAATTACTTGGTCCACCTAGAATGTTAGATCATTGGAGAGGAAAGGATGAGATTCAAAGAATCTTAATAGCTCATCTCCCATTCAATCATACATAATATGTGCAAAGCAAACTTTTCAAATGCATGCATGGAGGAAATACAAGTCATGGACATTTTAAAAACAAACTTAGCATGCGAATCAATCATTCAAGACATTCAAGAGCTCACTAAGTGTTCAGATTGGCCTCACACTTCTCCTCACGGATCTTGGACTTGCCTCACCCATTCTTTAAGAGCTTTGGACTCAACCATACTCTTGGGAGCCCACTTTGCTTTTGGGAGACTCTTTACTTTGTCTCAACCAAGCTCAAGGGTTCTTGGCTCATCCTCACCTAAGGAAAGAGTTCTTGGCCTCTCCATACTCAAGCAAACTTACACAAATATCATGTAATCATTTGAAAATATAATATGGAATCAAGCATCATGGCATATAAAGGTATGCTAGCATACTTTTCAAAGTTTGAAAATACACATATACACATTTTAGAATAAGCTAAACGCATATCCATGCATGAGAGAAGGTGGAAAGAGCTACCTTGCACACAATTACATATTTTTCCTTTTAGATTCAAGCCTCCTCTTTTGGCCACACATTTATAAATTGGTGGAGATAGTTTCTCTTGGCCTAGATATAATTTATGGGAGCTAATTAGGTTCATGAAATAATATCTAAGACCATACAATTAGATTGCTCTATAAGCTCTATTATGGTCCATAAATGCATCTAATGAAGCAACACCCCTTAAATAATTTGATCCTTTCAAATATGATTCTTGAATCCCTTTAAGACTCTTGGAGTCATCACATCATCAAAACAAAAGGCCTAGCAACATGTTGCTTCTTTAGGTCATAATATAGAACCTAAGACACCAAATTACTTTCTATAAGTTCTAAAATTTTTCCAAGGCCTCCCTTTATTTTCATTCATCAAATATGACTCAAGAATGGCCTTAGAAAAATTTAAAACTCCCCTCACCTACACAATCCCCTCTTAGCCGAGATATAGATACCATTTGGGCCATATGGAGTTTTCTTTGTTTTCTTGAAGGAAGAAACTTGTGGGCAGCATCTTTGGTGTCTTAATAACTCATATATACTCTAATTTAGACCTAGGAAGCATCACATAAATTCAAAATTTCAAAGGTATACTTGAAACCCTAGGTTTTGCATCTTGAATTCTAATGCCTATTTCATGGTTTTCTTTGCATATTCTTATTCCTCTCCATCGAATACCTAAGAATCATCTTTGGTTGGGCTTGAAAATTAGATCTTCTTAGGGTTCTTAGGCTAGGTCAAAATGAAGAAGAAGGAGACATTAACATAGCTACCATAGAATGTATTTTTACCTTGTTTCCTTGGTTAGTTTGGCTTGAATCTTGTTTTCTTCAAATTCTTCTCTTCAAATCCGAAAATTCCCCTTTTTTATTCCTTCAAAATAGCCTTCAAAACTTCAAAAAATTCATGGAGAAGAAGAGGGAAAAAGAGGAGAAGAGATTGGTGGAGAGAAAGCATGAAAAACAAGCAAAATTCCATGCCTAAAGTCTTGAATTTTTCCTCCTTCTTCTCTTCTCTTTGTGCACCACTATCCAAGGGTTTTGCTTTTGGTTTGAGGCTGGAAATTATGAAGTGAAATGAGGGAGAGTGTGAGGTGCCACCTATATATAGCTAGGGTAAAGTGACTTTTTCAAAAATTCCTATTTTACCCTTCATATTTTACATTTTCATTTCTCCTTCATCTTAGCTCCTTTTTAAGAACCATCATTTCCATTATAAAATTTAGATTTCCAATTAAGAAAAATAGCTTTAGAATCACTCAAATCGGAGCTAAAACCTTTCCAAATGAATCCGTCAAAGTTTGGGCATATTGACGTTAAAAAACGCCCACCGGAGAGGATTTAACTGTTTCGGGACTTCCCGTGATTTTCAGGGCCTCTAAGAACCCTGGGAACTAAAAAATTTCATTTAAAAAGCCCTCCTATGTGAATTCCAAAATTTGCTCAAAATTATAAAAATGCCATTATGTTTTATAGGCTTTTCGTAAGAAATTGTTTCTTTAATCTAGCTCTATTTTTCTTTTCATCTGAGTTTGGGATTCTCATTTTTAGGAGTCTAGAATGCTTCTCAAATTTTTTAGGACCTTAACTATCTCATTCTGGGGGACTTCCTTTTGTATCCGGTGAGTTTCGTTCGTTTACGGAGAAATCGTACATTACGTTTCTCATATTTTCTCTCGCTTTCAGAAAATCGGATATTACAAGCCTCACCCTTGGTCTTGGGACTTTTGACTTAGCTTCATTCATCCAAAAAACTTTTAGCCTTATCTCACCCATTTCTAGGGTTTTTTGGCTTTACCTTACTCATTCCTAGGGACTTTTGGCTTTACCTCACCTATAATAACAATTTTTATAAATAAAACATCATATAGGAAGCATATTGCTACCAATGCAATCAAGACAACATCAAAGGCATGTCTCATGATATAATCATACATACAAGCATCCATAGACATTCATATAACCATAAATGCAAGCAAGAAAGAGTAAAGAGCTACCTTTGCATGAAACAAGTCTTTTGCTTGGTTATTTCTCTTCCCCTAAAGCCACACACTTGCAAGTAGATGGAGTTTGATCTTTTTGGCCTAGGCATAACAAAGAGCATTCAATTACTCTCTTGGGACAAGCTAAGCCATTAACACACACTTAAGAAGCATACTTTGCTTATAGGTCACATAATAGTTTCATTATGGCTTAATGAAGCAACTATCATAGTTCAAGTTCTTAGCTTCACTCTTTTCTCATATCTAGATCTCTTAGTTCCATTTAGACTCTTTGAAGTCCTCACAGGCCTATTTCCAAGAGTCTAGGTGCAAGTTACTTCTTAAGGCTACATTATGGAACCTATTGCCCCATCTCCCAATCTATGGCTTTTAAATTTTTTTCAAGGCTTTTCCCCACTTTCTTCCATCACATAAAGTCCTAAACCAAGTTTAGAACAAATTAAAACACTCCCTAGGTACTCCAAGGAGCTTTGACTGAGACACACATAGCATTATGGACCTAATGAGTTTGCAATTTTTCCTTAAAGGGAGAGACACTTGGGAATCTTCCTAAGGGTCTTAGGAACTAAAAAAAAAAACTCACATAGGCTAGGGAATTCATGAATCAAATCATTTTTTACAGAGTGTTCAAGAGTTCTTCACTTTCCTAACTTGAAATTCACTTGCTTTCGTTCCAATTTCCTTGCATTTTCTAAGTTTCCATAACCTAAATCAAAGGATTCTTGCTTGTTTTTGGATAGAAAATCCTCCCCTATAATTGTTCTATTCTTGACCAAAACAAATACATGGAGGAAACAAGGGAAGAAAGCAAGAAAATCAATGATTCATACTTTGATTCTAGCTTATTTCAAGAGCTTTCTCTTTTGCTCTAGCCTCCTTCTTGAATTCCTAAACCTCCATATCTGAAATAGGGCCAAAATAGATCCATATAAACAACCAACACCATAGAGAGAGAGCTTGGGAGAAGGAGAACAATATTAAATAAGAGAAAACCATAAAATTCTTTAGTTTTCCATACATTTTCCTTACTTCTTTCTTCCTCTTTCTTAGCTCTTTTTGTGCATCTCTCTTAGGTAGTCTCCCCCTCTATTTAAGTATCACACTAAGTTGGTTAGAAAAGCAAGGAAGTGGGACGCCTCTTTTAAAGAGGATTCAAGAAGCAATTGTTCCAAAAAATGACATTTACATCCTGCATTGGTGGCATTTTCATTTTCACTTCATTTTAACTCCTTTTTAAGAACCGTCTTTTCCATCATAAAATTTAGATCCTCAAACTTATAAAATATTTTTGGAATCATTCAATTTGGAGATAAAATCTTCCCAAACGAACTGGTCAAAGTTTGGGTTAACTAACATTCAAAACCATACACCGAAAGAGTTTTAATTGTCCCCGGGTTTCCCATGGTTCTTAAGGCCTCAGAGAACCCCTGACAACTCAATTTTTCCATTTAAAAAACCCTTCTTGGTGTTTTCTAAAAAGTGTTTAAAATTACAAAAATGTCATTATGCTTTCAACAATTTAATTGAACTACTCTGGCTCTAGTTTTTGGGTATCTTAGACTTTAGATCCTCATTTTCCATTACTTAAAATTTTATCCTAATTTTATTTGACTTCAAATCATTCTCTCGGGGGACTTCCTTTTGTATTCGATGTGTTTAATGTGTTTACGGAGACACCAAACATTACGTTTCTCATGTTTATGGAGGGATGTTACACAAGCTATATGAATAAGAGTTTATGGAGAAATAAAAAATTAATGTACGTTTAAGATTCAATTGGGTTGGAACTTGAGTAGATCATGGATAAAAACTAATAGAGGCTTCAATAATTTCAAGTACAGACCCAACTTTCTATTATGAGACTTAACCTAAGGGAGACTACTTAGCAATGGCCCAATTTGGTTTAATGAGTTAAAGGCCTAAGACCCTACTAAAATCCTTGAAGTTCTGTAGCCTAACTCATGAAATTTGACTCAACAAGACATAATCTGAACCCTCATATGGATTTGGGCCTTTAGGTTAGCCCATAACTTATTTAGGACCTAACTTAAGCCCTTCTTACTCTATAGAACCACAAAACACACAAGAAATACTCAAAGCATTACAGAGGTTTTAGAAAGAGGCTATGGTTCTTGGCAAAAATTTATTTTCCCCTACTTCTAGAGTCAAAATCAAGCAAGGTGAGTGTTATATAACTTGACCCCCTCCTCTTTCTCTTCAATTTGACCTAATTAGTTTTCTATTTGGAGCATTTTCACTAAACCTTAAATTTGATATGGATCATTTGATGTTTCTTGGAATATTTTCGAAGGTTGGGGCTAGGAAGGATATTAGGTGAGTATAAACTCTTTATTTTGATGTATTTACTACTAGTTAGAGACCCCAATAATTGACTTATGATATGAACTCTATTTCTGTACAAAAATATCCATAATTTAGGGTGATATTTTGAGATCTCTGGTGTAGGGAAGACAAAATCTGAATTTTGTTCTTATAGTAATTAGGTAAGTGTCCTCTAAGTAGCTATTGGTGGTTTAATTCTTTAAGTATTGGGTTGCTACTATAATTGATGAATAGGAATGATAATAATATGATTTTATGTTCATAGGCTGAGGTAGCATTGTTGTTGGCTCTCAAAAAATTGTCTACAAGTGAGATAACCAGGGTTAATATTAAATTTCATACATATATCTACTTTAATTGTATATCTGTTGCACATATATGATTTTGAAATGCATAATGAATGGTTGGCTATTTGATATATTATGTTTGGACCTTG
The DNA here is from genome assembly GCA_032878935.1 of Erythrophleum fordii. NCBI lineage: Eukaryota > Viridiplantae > Streptophyta > Magnoliopsida > Fabales > Fabaceae > Erythrophleum > Erythrophleum fordii. The sequence continues at coordinate 15,843,115 of JAVQMF010000053.1, forward strand.
TCAATCTGTAATGGAGCTGTGGTGGAGCTGTTACATGTGCATTGTGCTTTGATCAAGCACTAGGTTTTGATCAGACCTTTATATGCATTGAGCTTAGGTTGTACTCATTAAGGAGTTGGTGCCATGGATAAGCCTTATTTGGTATTAATAGCCTTCAACATATGCAAATGTGATTACTAGTATAGGATATTAGTCACTGATAATCTAATTGTTTCATTTATTGATATGACTAGTATATTTTTTTTATGCTTATCTAATTTCATGCACATATGTTACTTAAATTGGAATGTATGAATGAAATTTGCCCTTAGTTACTGAGATTTACATCTCACCCTGTTTCATGGGATAATATTTTCAGGTGAAGGCTCTCTGGATAAAGATAAAGAAAGACAAGTGGATACATATCCATGAGCTGAGGCCTTATGTGGGAATCTACACTTAGGCTGAGTTAATTTAGGGTAAATGCTAATTTTGTTGTTCTTTTGTATAACATTATCATCATGTAATCATGTTGCCAAATGTAGGTATTTTGTGGTTTGATAAATAATGATGTAACTAATAATGAGTTAGGCTTTACACAACTTAGAGTTTGATGTATGCTTTCACTTACGATCTGATATGGAACCTCTTTAGTATGAATTTATGACTTAACTCTTGAGAGTATGCTTTTTTTTTTCATGAATGATAATATTAGTTGCTTATGGAACTTGTTGCTATGAATACTTTATGAATTTACTGATCCATGATAATTGATGAGTAAGAATCAACCCCTAAGTCTCGAATTGGTAATGATAAGTATGTCGAATAATTTAGGTAGATTAATGTTATTAGAGCTCCACAAATTAAGGTAGGGTGGCCTTATAGTATTATTAGAGGGAGTGTTAGAGTGCATGAGATGAAATTTGGGAGGCATAAGTGCAGAAGAGAGTCACGTCACAGCCAAGAATGACTGAGTTATGGCCAAGAGTTAGTTAGAAGTGAGGAGCACCGTGGCACAGGATGTCTCGCCACAGTGCAAAACAAGAAATCCACCCAGGGTGAGTGATAGAGTGAAACCTCGCTCGACACATTATGTTTAGCCATGGCACAAGATGAAAATTTTACCCAGGGAAGGTACACAGGATGCAACTTCACTATGGTGCAGGTATTTTTGCCGTAGCGCAATTTAAATAAATTAAGTTGAAAGTCCCAAAAGGCATACTCGTCACAGCATCACATAGGCTCGTCGGGGTGAGAATTGCGAAAACATGAATAGTAGATCCCTAAAAGCACTTTGCTGTAGTGTAAAAAGCTAAGTCACAGCATAAGGTGCAAAATTCCAGTTTTGAGTTATAGTAGCCAACTTAGCTATGGTAGGGAAGGTCCTAGTCACGATGAAGATTCTTATACTCTTATTTTAACCTAGAAATCTTGATTTTTCTTATGACAATGCTAAGGGATGACTTGGAAACACTTGTAGAAGGTTTTTGTGAGTGGAATTAATGGATAAATGAATTAAAGCTTTTAATTGATGATTAGATTCACTCATGTGCATAAATAGTTATGATTATCTCGTTAATGACCCTAATAACATCAAGGTTTTCTTACCTTTTTTTTTCGAATTTGATTATTTGAAATGACTTTAGACCGTAATTTATGATGATTAATTGCGTAATTAAGCTTAATTACTATGAGCAGAAGTTAGGGTCGTTACAATAGTGAACTATGTTGAAGCACATGCTTTATGTTGTAACATAATATTCCTATGTCGTGGCATAAGTCACCAAAAGAAGGAAGAAAACTTAGGTAGTAGTGAATTATGTCATAACTTACATTTTATGTCATGACATAATATTTTTAGGTCATGGTGCAAATTCGCAAAAAAATGGGAAGATTTGAATTTTAAGTATATTTTATGAAGTTTTGCTTAAAATCAATATTCAACACTTAATATGCATGTAAGTTGAAGTCTATTAAGGATTATGAACCATTCTTTAGTCCTCTTGAATTCATAATTCTTTACTTTATTGTATGCACAATTGTATATGAGTGTGTATGTATGAATTTTTATATTAATCTCTTGGAACCCTAAGATTATTAAAACTAATTCCTAATGATTGATCTCTTATGCTAGATTATATGTTTGGACCCTACAAATAGATGATTTTGCCAAAGACGATATCTTTGTATGGATAACCATATTTCTTATAGACCATGATCCCTACACACAAATGACTAAACACAACACGATGCCCATGTATAGATGACCACATCTTTATACAATATTCCTCTATATGAAAGAATAAATTACATGTGTATAGATGATTAGTGCTTGGAATTACCAAATATGGAAAAGGGACTATAGACTATTAAAAATACTAAAGAAATTAAAAGACATCTTTAAAAGAAATGGGTTCCAATAAGTATTATGTGCACTTTATGATTTACATATTGTGTAATGATATATATGCTAATCGATACATCTTTTAATGAAATCATATGAATTGATAAGTTATTCTCTTAAAAATAAATGATTAGCATTACATAGCATTATGATTATGTTTGGGTACATTTTATATTGAATTATTAGATGCTATTAATGTCTAGAAGAGATAATTCTTTAAGGATGATCTCCATATCAATTTCCTTTCAAGGATGTAGCTTCTCTTTTGAGATAGATCAGCTTCCCTTCAAGGATGTAGCTTTTCTGCGAAGATGGACTAGTTTCCTTTCGGGGATGTAACTTCTCTTAAGAGATGGACTAGCTTCCCTTTGAGGATGTAGCTTTTCTTTAGTGATGGATTGGAGAATCTTATTTTCTTTTACATGTGATATGAATTTACTCTAGGGGATGGCTTAAACTTTATGTTTACAATTGGTTTCTTTTTATATATTTATGGATACTCTAATTTTTATCTTCATGTGTAGATGTGATAGATAGGGAAAATACTCATCTACCCCTTGGTGATACAATGCTTATGAAAACTTAGGCCTATATACTTTAAAGACATTAGACTCTCCATGATTATCTAACCTTACAACTTGTAGTTAAGCAAGCTCAAGATAGAGTGTGACGTAAGATCCCAAATAAGAGAAGCCTAAGAGCTAGATTTGTCCTTCCAGAAGCAATTAAGACACCATGGATTTTCTATAGCCTCTTATGGAACCATCCTATTTCAATGAAAGGTATGTGTCATAGATTGAGTTGAACTTAAATAGAAAATTTTAGATAAGGCCTATAAGAGTATGTATACTATTCACCTTAGTTCCAACAAGATGTATCAAGATTTGGAAAGAATATATTGGTGGTTAAGAATAAAGAGGGAAATTGTTGAGTATGTAACAAAGTGTCTTATGTGCTAGAAAGTCAAGATAAAACATTAGAAACCTTTATATTTGCTCTAACCTATGAAGATCCTTGAATAGAAATAAGACAATGTCATTATAGACTTTGTCATAGGACTACCTAGGACCCTTACTAGTAAAGATGCTATAATGGGTAGTTGTATGTAGACTAACCAAGTCTGCTTACTTTCCATCTATTAAAGCCAATCACTTTCTAGATAAAGTTGTACCTTTAAGAAATTGTGAGGTTGCATAGAGTACCCTTTGGTATAGTGTCAAATTGAGATCCTATATGTATGTCTAGGTTTGGGGAGCATTACTAGAAGCATTTGGTATCAAATTGTGTTTTGTAATATCCAGTTCTTCGAAAAGCAGAGAAAACGTGAGAAACGTAATGTACAGTTTCTCCGTCAATGAACGGAACTCACTGGACACAAAAGGTAGTTCCCCTGAAATGAAGTAGTTAAGGTCCCAAAAAATTTGGAAGTATTCTAGACTCCTAAAAATGAGAACCTCAGGCTCAGATAGAAAGAAAAACGAAGCTAGAATAAAGAAATAATTTCTTACGAAAAGCCTACGAAATGTAATGGCTTATAATTTTGAGCAATTTTTGGAATTCATATAGGAGGGCTTTTTAGATAAAATTTTTGAGTTCTCCAGGGTTTTTAGAGGCCCTAAAAACCAGAAAGCCCCCGAGACAGTTAAAACCCCTCTGGTGGACATTTTCTAACGTCAGTTGACCCAAACTTTGACTGATTTGTTCGAAAAGGTTTTAGCTCTAATTTGAGTGATTCCAAAGGCATTCTACTAAATTGGGAACCTAAATTTCATAATGAAAAAGAAGGTTCTAAAAAAGGAGCTAAAAGGAAGGAGAAATAAAAATACAAAGTATGAAGGGCAAAATGAGAATTTTTGAAAAGTGTAACTTATTCCCACCTACATATATGATGCACCCTTCTCTTCCCTTCATTATGCATGACCATGTTCTACCTAAAATCAGAAGAAAACCCTAGGGGATGAGGTGCACAAGAGGAGAAGAAAAGGAGGAGAAATTCAAGGTAGAAAGGTATAGATTTTCATGCTCTTTCTCTTCCAAACCTCTTCTCTTCCATTCTCCTTTATTTCCTATGATTATAATGAAGTTTATAAATCTATTTTAAGGGAGAAATTGAGGGGAAATTTCAGATTTGAAGAGAGGAGCTCAACAAACACACGATTTAAGTGAGAAAAAGTAAGAAAACAAGGTAATTTCTCTTTCTATGGTTGTCATCTTTGGTTCCCTCCTCCACCATTTCACCCCACTTGAGAAAACCCTAGGAGGAGATGATTTTTAGGTAGAACCAAGCATGAATATAAAGAAAAAGGGTGTGGAGATTAAGAATATGCAAAGGGAATTATCAAAAAACTATTAGATTTCAAGATGCAAATTCTAGAGTTTTGTGTGCACCTTCCAAAATCTAATTTCATATGATAATTCCTATGCCTAATTAAGAGTTTAAATGAACTCTTAAGATCACTAAGATGATCCCCACATGCTTCCTCCTTCAAGGAAACAAAGAGAATTCCAACGAGGCCAAAAAGGGTCTATGTCTCGGCCAAGCATGGATGGAGTAGTTAGGGAGAGTTTTAAATTTTACCAAGTCCATTTTTGTGTCATATATGATGAATGAATATGAGGGGAGGCCTTGGAAAAAATTTAGAACCCATGGAAAGTGAATTTGTGCTTTAGGTTCCATATTATGACCTAAAGAAGCAACATGTAGTTAGACTATTTGTTTTAATTGTGTGATGACTCCAAGAGGCTTAAAAGGAGTCAAGAATTATATTGAAAGGAAAGAATGAGGCCTAGAAATTGATTGAGAGGTGTTGCTTCATTAGGTGCCAATATGGACCATAATGGAGCCTATAGAGCAAACTAGTGTTTCACCAAGTTATGTAGCCTCAGAATGTGTTTCATGAACCTAATTAGCTCCCATAAATTGCATTAGGCCAAGAGAAACTATCTCCACCAATTTGTGAGTGTGTGGCCAAAAGAGGAGGCTTGAATCCAAAAGGAAAAGTGTGTAATTTTATACAAGGTAGCTCTCTCCATCTTCTCTCATGCATGGATGCATGTTTTGCTTATCTTAGAATGTGTGTGGATGTATTTTCAAGCTATGAGAAGTATGCTAGCATGTCTTTATATGCCATGATTTTTGATGCCATGTTAAGTTTTTAAATGATTACATGATGTTTGTTTGAGTTTGCTTGAATGTGGAGAGGCCAAGAACTCTTCCCTTTGATGAGGATGAGTCAAGAACTCTTGAGCTTAGTTGAGACATAACAAAGAGTCTCCTAAAAGCAAAGTGGGCTTCCAAGAGTATGGTTAAGTCTAAAGCTGTCAAAGAATGAGTGAGGCAAGTCCAAAATCTATGAGGAGAAGTGTAAGGCTAATCCAAGCACTTGGTGAACTCTTGGATGTCTTGTATGAGTTGTTCTCATGCCAAGCTTGCTTTCCAAATGTCCATGACTTTCATTTTCTCTATGCATGTATTTGTAAGGCTTGCTTTGCACATATTATGTATGATTGAAGGGGAGATGAGCTATTGGGATTCTTTGAATCTCATCCCCTCCTCTCCAATGATCTAACATGCTAGGTGGACCAAGTAACTATAGTGAAGGGAGCCAGCATCAATGGAGAAGGAAGAATGACAAGTTTATGTCTACCTTTAGCCATTTTAGAACTATAATTGTGTTTCTTAATGTATATGTTGTTGTAAATGGTCCATAACTCTTGAGACATGTATAAATATGTTATTATGTGATGTTTATATTTATGGATATGATGTATGAGTTTTAACATATATTTTGAGTATGAGATGCCAAATTATGCAATGTGAAAGCATGATGGAAATGTGTATAAGTATGGGTTGAATGGCCAAAATGAGATGCATGAGATTTAAGATCATTTGGGCAGCTCAAAAAAGTCTTAAATATACTTTTAGACTTGCCCAAAAGGTGCCAACACCAAGGGAAGACCATTTGGCAAGTTTGGTATCTCATATGGAGCCAAATTTAACCATAATGGAACCCTATGTCACTTTTGGCCAAATGAGTTAGTCTTAATCTGAGATTTGGCATTCAATTAGGTCTCATTGAGAGATTTTTAGGAAGTTAAAGATCATAATTTTTGGAGGTCTACAGAATATTTGATGATTTTTCAAAGTTGGCAAAATTTATGGTTTTGGTTTGCTGCACTATTCACTTTGTTCGAAATTATTTTCTGTCACACGAGGCTCAAATGATGACTAATTACTACAAAATTTTATACAGAGAAGCTAGACAATCACAGTGACTCGTATCAACTAGAATCACCTCATTTGGAGGTCTAGAGAGGGAGATATTAATTTTTGAAGTTTCTACCTAGTATCAATAAATTTACCCAACCAGAAGTACTGTTCCATTGAATTTTGGAGTCTGGGCTTAATGAACTAATCTAGAGATATTTTTGCTCTCTAGTTAACATTCATAAATTTCCAAATTGGTATCATTTGCATAGATTGGATTTTTTTGGAATTAATTGAACATTTCCAAAGTTTCTTACAGAATTCTGTGACAGTTCTAGATTTCAGTCGGACCTTTAGACAATTTTAGATGTTGAACATCTTGTGTGATGAATGTTATGACCTAAGCATATTTTTAATGTGTAGTAGACATCATAAGATTTCCAGAATGACTAAGATTGCATGATTTTGATTTTTTTAAATTTAGTTATGATTTTCCAAAGCTTGCCCAGAAAAGAGGCCGATTCTGGCTAAGAATGAACTCCCATTTCCCATGCTCCATTTCGGTTTTCATGAGTTGTAGGCATGATTTTGGGATGCAAATGAGTTGTAATGATATGTTTAAATATGAGGATGCATAGCATGAGCTCATATGGTCCACGTGACATCAATTGAAATTTTTAAGTATGACGCAATACAAATAAATTCATTATTTTCATACCCCTTTTCATTTACTCTCATAGAAATGATGATGTGAAGCTTATGAATGTCATAAAATAAGCTATAATTTATGGTGTTACATATTTCAATACTACTTATCATCCTTAAATGAATGGTCAATCAAAACAAACAATTCAAACTTTAGACAACATGCTGAGAGAATATACCTTAAGGGGAGAGTTGGGATAGATATCTACTATTAATAGGGTTTACATATAATAATATTTTCCATTCTGGTAGCAGAATGGCACCTTGCAAAGTCCTCTACCATGGAGAGTGTAGATCACCCCTTTGTTGGTTTAAAGTTGGGAAAAGAGAACTGTTGAGACTGGAGAGACCTTTTAATGGCTTAAGTTGATCTAGAAAGATATGCTTATTACTCAGGGTAAGCAAAAGAATTACTTTGACAGAAGGAGAAGAACTTAAGAGTTAGAAAAGGGATCGCATGTATTTCTCAAAGTTAGTCTTACCACGAGTAGAGGTAGATCTGTCAAATGCAAAAAGTTAAGCCTTAGATACATTGGACCTTTTCAAATCCTAAAGAAGGTTGGACCTATTGCTAACCACATTGCATTACCACCTAGATTGTCCAATCTTCACACCATTTTTCATGCATCTTAGTTTTGAAAGTATGTTCCTAATCCTTCACATGTCATAGAGGAAGAGTCAGTGCAAGTTAAATAAAATTTGTCTTATCAACAAAAAAATATCTAGGTTGTGAGCACTCATAAAAAACACTTGAAGAATAAGATGATTTCCTTAATAAAGGTGATTTAGAAAAAGGCTAACCCTGAAGGAGGCCACATGGGAGATGCAGGATAAAATTAGAGAAAAATATCTAGAATTACTTCAATAAGATAATTTTAATTCTACAAATATTATTCTTAAAAGGTGGAAAGAAATGTAACATTTTTCTCTTAATTAGGATTTATTTAATAATATCTAAGTAATTTAGAATAAATTAAAAGATATTAGGAAAATAATTAAGAATTAATGTATGACTAAATAAGGGATATTTAGTGAGCTTTGTATTTATAAAAAATGAAGAAAACTTTTTAAAATTTTTTGGGATTTAACAGAAATTTTTTAGAATTTTTATGAATTTATTAGAATTTATTGTAATTAGAAAATTAGAAGAAATTATGAAATAAATATTTGGGAAGTTATTTTTTTAGAAATTCCCAAGGCCAAAAATACCCTTAAAAGGTAAGAAAAAATATTTGTGAATATAAATTTTTAGGTAAAATAATAGGGTCAAAATATAAATATTAAAAGTTTATGGCTAAAACATGTACTTTTAGTCGAGACTAAACTTTAATTTTAGCATGGTCAAAATGTAATTTTGATTTGGGTTAAAATTTTATTTTTACTAGAACAGAATGTTGTCAAAATTATGAGCAAGTTGGAAATTTTAATATGTAACTTTCTATAATTGATAATAATTTTTATACCTAGTATTAACCAAATTAAGATAAAATTTTATTTTGTTAGTGTAAATCAATTCACTAACTTTATGGAGGAGGCAAAAAAATTATGCCACAAGAAGGAGATACTCAGATCTGGGCTGGAGACAAAATGTACACTTCCTTAAATTGCCTCTCACATCATTTAACTTATTCATTTTCATCCATTAAAACATAGAGAGAGAAGGAAAGAGTTCAAGACTTTTAAAGAAACAAAATAGAGAGTGTAATGTCCAATTTTTGTTAAAAGATGGAAACAGATGCATTTTTAAAGCAAGTCCCTTGAAATAAATTAATTAAGGTTCCAAAAAATTTGAGTAACATTCTAGACTTTGAAAATGAGAATTCTAGGCTTAAATGGAAAGAAAAACGGAACTAGAATGAAGAAATAATTTCTTACGAAAAACTTAAGAAATATAATGGTATTTCTGTAATTTTGGGCAATTTTTAGAATTCACATAGGAGGGCTTTTTAAATGAAAGTTTTGAGTTCTTCAGAGTTCTTAGAGGCCCTGAAAACCATAGGAAGTCTTGGGACAATTAAATCTCCTCCGGTGGACGTTTTTCAACGTCGATGTACCTTAACTTTAACGGATTTGTTCAGAAAGGTTTTAACTTCAATTTGAGTAATTCCAAAGGCATTTCACTAAATTGGGAACATAATTTTATAATGAAAAAGACAGTTCTAAAAAAAGAGGTAAAACGAAGTAGAAACAAAAATGCCAAAAACGAAGGACAAAATAAAATTTTTTGAAAAAGTCATTTTCCTCCACCCATATATATAAGGCGCCCCATTCTCCCATTAATTTAGTCTCATATTGTTTTGCCCTAAATCAGAAAAGAAACCCCTAAGGGAGAGGCGCACAAAAGAGAGAGAAAGAGAAGGAGAAATTCAAGACATAAGGTATGAAATTTTGGTTGTTTTCATACTTTTTCTTAGCCAATCTTTCCTCCTCCTCTTCCCCCTTCTTTTGTAACAACCAAAAAAAAAAAAAAAGAAAAGCCAAAAATTTTTGAAATCTTAAAATTTTTCTAAATCTGCTAGCTATAGCGAGAAATGGCCTAGCTATAGTGAATGTACCTGTTCGCTATAGTGAGAAATGGTCTAATTATAGTGAATGTACCTGTTAGCTATAGTGAGAATGCTTCTAACTATAGCGAGAGCGAGTATCCCATACAAAAATCAGGGAGTTTCTCACAATAGCGCGCACTGTAGTGAAAACAGGGGTCTGGGACTGATACGTGCTTGCCGTAGCGAAGGTTATTCTTCACTATAGCGAGGGTTAGTATGAAAAAGCGTGAAAAAAGAGAATTTGACTTCTTAAAGCATCCAAATCCCTTCTTTTTCTTTAAAACTGACTTAGGCTTCAGCCAAGACAGAAAAAAGGGCTGAGGAGCGAGAGAGAGACCTAGAGAAGGAAGAAAGAACAAGAAAGGTAAGTATAACTTGAGATCTCTATAGCTTTTCATTCTCCTCTCTTTGCCTTCTCTTTTTATGGTTTTGGTTGTTAAGTTGGCTTTGTTTTGGGCCTAAGTCCGAGGGGGACGTGTAAGGATTTGAAGAGAGGGTTTATGCAAAGGAAGAGCCTCTTGGAAAGAGCTTCTTCTTCCCATTTTATTGTATCTTCTCCCCTTGCTTTCCTTGAGTATGTTGGTTCTACCAACTTTAGAGCTTGAGAGAGGAAGGAATTCTGACCTAGAATGAGCAAGAAACCCTTAAAAGAGAGTGTGATAAGTTGAGAAATGCAAAGAAAGGAGAAGAAGAGTTCGTGAAATTCTAGAGAGAGAGAACCCCTAGTTTTTATATGCTTTGTAGGGTTTGCTATGAATATGAGAGAGTAATTCCATGCTCTTTATTGTGTCTAGGCTCAAAAGAAGCAGCTCCATCTAGTTATGATTGTGAGACTAAGAAGGAAGAAGAGAAATTGAAAGGGAAGGCTTGTATTGGCTTATAAGGTAGCTCTCAACTCTTTTTTGTTGCATTCTTGGATGTATATAGTTATTGTATGCTTGTGTATATGCTTGTATTGTGAGACATGCCATTTGATATTGCCTTGATGCATTGGTACCAATATGTTTATGTGTTGAATTGTGAAAATTGCTCGGGTGAGGTAGTGCCAAAAGTCTCTTGTGATGGGTGAGGTAGAGCCAAAAGTCCCTGAGAATGGGTGAAACAAGGCCAAAAGTCTAATAACTAAGTAAGGCTAAGTCAAAAGTCCCTAAACCAAGGGTGAGGCCATCTAAAAGTCCCTAAAAGCGAGTAAGGCTAGACCAAAGGTCCTTAGAGCTTATTCTTGACATTGATGTGATATTCATGGCATGTAAATCATGTATTGTATGATTGTGAATGGTTAGATGCTTAATTTGCATGCTTTGACTTGTTTATATGCCTTAATTGCTTTCTTGAATGAGTACATGAACTATTGAGATTCCATGAATCTCACCCCCTTCCCTCTCCCATCTTAACATGTTAGGTGGAGCTCAAGGAGATCAAAGTGCACACTAAGGAGCTTAGTTGAGTATGATTAGGGAGTTGTATAGCTATTTTGGTTCTTTTGATGTAAAGAGGTGTCAAAATGAATATGCACTAATTATTTTTGAGATGTAAATACTTGAGCAAGTATAGAACTATGTATGAATGATGTATAAACTATGTATAGAGTAAAAACAATGAAATTATGAGATTTAGCTCCCTCGTGGCTTATCCGCAGTAGTGTATTTTTGTCCGTAGCATAGTGAGTTTAAGATGTGTGATGATTTAGACCACTTGGGTATTTCATATATATCATGTTTATGCTTTAAAACTTGCTCAAGGGGTGCTAGAGCATGTAGGGGACCATTTACCCCCATTTTGAACCCTTTATGGGGTCAAAACAGCCAAATTTGTGAGCTCTATCAAGATATGACTAAATGAGCTCTTCTTGATATAAAATTTGGCATGCCTCTAGAGCTTATTGAGAGCTTCTTGGGAGGCTAAACCGAGTAATATTTGGAGATCTAGGAAATATTTTGCAAATTGTTGAAGTTGGAGAATTTTCTAGTTTTGGTTATTATACTGTGCAACTAGGTTTGAAAATGAATCTGTGTCGTTCATGAAGCAAATGGTGTCCAATTATCATGAACTTTTATGGGCATAAATTATACATCCACAATAACCTATACCTATTGGAAGCACCTCAATCGGAGGTTTGTAGAGAGAGAACTAACTTTCTGAATTTCTATGTTAGTATCAAGGAAGCCATCTGACCTTTGTTACTGTTCGATCAGTTTTAGAGGTCTAAGGGCTGTTGAACTAATTTGACTTATTTTTTTCCTCTATTTAACATCTGTAGGTTTTTAAATTGGTATAGTTTTCCTAAATTGTATTTTTGTGGAATTAGTTAAGACTTTTTGAAATCCATGACAGCAAGCTGCACCAGTACCAGGGATAGCCAGACCTCTGTCTCTTTTTCGATGTTAAACATAGTCTAAACGCTAAGATAGTGGTTAGAAATTATTTTTAGTGTAAATTTAATACTTGTAGATTTCCATAAAGCTATGGTTTGATTGATTCCAATTTTTTTAAAATTAGTTATGATTTTCCAAAGTTAGAACCAAAAATCTAACTTTTGGGCCCATTTGAGAAATTGCACTTTTTTGGTTTTTGGCTTCATATCCGTGGTTCATGGGTTGTTTTATACTATATATGAGTTGTATAAATATAGTTTAAGTAGAGAATGTGAATTATGGGTTCATGGGACTCACGGGACAAAATATGAGTGTTTGAACCCCGATTTATAACATAAAAATGCCACGACTTTTGTCATTTTCTTTGGAAATCATATAGAATTGAGCCTAAGCAGAGACTAGTTAGAGTTAATATATTATGGTGTTACATCTTTCTGATGATTTTTCTGAAATTGTTGGGTCTTTTTTGAGGGAAGAATAGAGGGAAATTTTCAAAATTGAGATGAGGAAGCCAAGGAAGGTGAAGAACAAGCAAGAAAAACTAAGGAAATCAAGGTATCATACAATCCTTCCACTTGATCTTCTTCCTCCCTTCTCTTGTGAGCATTTCGATCTACATATAGCTAGCCCTAGGGAGTTGAGTTTTCAACTAAACCAAGGGAGAATCTTAAGAAAAAGAGTGTGGAGAATAAGAATATGAAAAGAAAACAACAAAAGAACCATGAAAATTCAAGATGCAATTTATAAAGTTTCAAGTATTCCTTACAAAATCTGATTTGATCTCTTAATTCTTATGCCTAAATGAGAGTTTAAATGAGCTCTTAAGATCCCTAGAAGTCTCCCCATGTGCTTCCTCTATCAACAAAACAAAGCAAAGTCTATGAAGGTCAAATTTCTCCATAGGTTCGGCCAAGAGAGGTTTATATACCTAGGGAGAGTTTTAAATTTTTCTAATCCCATTTTTGAGTCATATATTATGAATAAATATGAGAGGAAGCCTTAAAAAAAATTTAGGAAGCTTAGAAAACGAGTTGGTGTTTTATGTTCTATATTATGACCTAAAGAAGCAACATATAGTTAGGCTCTTGGTTTTAATTGTGTGATGATTCTAAGAAGATTAAAAGGAGTCAAGAATCATATTTGAAAGGAAAGAATGGAGCCTAGAATTTATTTGATGGGTGTTGTTTCATTAGGTGCATTTTAGAACCATAAAGGGATTTATAGGTTAAGCTAAAGTTTAAGCAAGTAGTGTGGTCTTAGAATTAATTTTTTCATGAATCAAATTAGTTTCCATAAATTGTTTCTAGGCCAAAAAAAATCATTCCCACACTATTGTGTGTGTGAGGTCGAAGAAGGGAGAGGAAATTCAAAAGAAAAAGTGTATGTTTACTACCAAGGTAGCTCTCTCTACTTTCTCTCATACATGATGACTTGCTTTACTTGTCTTTGAATATGTGTATATGTGTTTTAAGTCATGAAAAATATTCTAGCATGATTTCTGTAACACCATAAATTCTAGCTCATCTTATGCATTTAAATGGCATAATATCATGAATCATATAGATTCCCCATAGAAAAAGCAAGGGAAATTGGCTTTTTATTCGTGTTGCGTCATATCTAAAAATTGTAATTGGTGTCACATAGATCATATGAGTTTATACTATATATCCTCATATTTATTTATATAAAAAAAACTCATTTATATCATGAAAACATGCCTACAACTCATGGAAACCGAAATGGAGTGTGGAATATGAAGTTTCATTCTTGGCTAGAATTGCTCCACTTTCTGACCAAATTTTGGAAAATCATAACTAAATCTAAAAAAATTGAAATCATACAATCTTAGTCATTTTGAAAATCTTAGGATGTCTATTTCACACTAAAAATATACACAGACCATAACATGCATCACAAATGACGTTTAATATCCAAAATGGTCCAAAGGTCTGACTAAATTTTGGGACAGTCACAAAATTCTGTAGAAACGTTTGAAAATGTCCAATTAATTCCAAAAAAATCCAATCTATGCAAATGATACTAATCTAGAAAGCTGTGGATGTTAAATAGAAAGAAAAAATATCTCTAGATCAGTTCATCAAGCCCAGACTTTGAAATTCAATGGAATAGTACTTCTAGTCGGGCAAAATTACTAATACTAGATAGAAAATTCAAAAATTCATATCTCCCTCTCTAGACCTCCAAATGAGGTGCTTCTAGTTGGCATGAGTTACTATGATTGTCTAGTTTCTTTATATAAAATTTTGTGGTAATTAGACATCATTTACATCTTGTGTGATAGAAAATAATTTTGGACCAAATAAATAGTGCAGCAGACCAAAACCATAAATTTTGCCAACTTTAAAAAATCATCAAATATTTTGTAGACCTCCAAAAATTATGGTCTTTAGCTTCCAAAAAATATCTCAATGAGACCTAATTTCATGACAAATTTTAGATCAAAACTAACTCATTTGAATAAAAAGTAACATAGGGCTCTATTATGGTCAAATTTGGCTCTATATGGGGTACCAAATTTGCCAAATGGCTTTCCCTTGGTTGTGGCACCTTTTGGGTAAGTCTAAAAGCACATTTGAGACTTGGGTGAGCTACTCAAATTGTCCCAAATCTCATGCATCTCATTTTAGCCATTCAACCTACACTTATGCACATTTACATCATACTTCCACATTGCATATTTGAGCATTACATACTCAAATTGTATTCTAGAGCTTATACATCATATCCATAGATATAAACATCACATAATAGCATATTTATACATGTCTCAAGATTCATAGTACATTTACAACATCATATATATCATGAACCATCATTATGGTTCTAAAATGGACAAAACAAAGCATATACTTGTCAATCTCCCTTCTTCATTGTTGTTGGCTCCCTTCACCATAATTACATGGTCCACCTAGCATATTACATCATTGGAGAGGAGGGGATGAGATTCAAAGAATCCCAATAGCTTATCTCTCATTCAATCATACATAATATGTGCAAAGCAAGCCTTACAAATGTATGCATGCAGAAAATGGAAGTCAAGCAAGCTTGGCATATGAACACATCATACAAGATATTCAAGAGCTCACCAAGTGTTTGGATTGGCCTCACACTTCTCCTCATAGATTTTGGACTTGCCTCACCCATTCTTTAAGCACTTTAGACTCAACCATACTCTTGGGAGCCCACTTTGCTTTTGGAAGACTCTTTACTTTGTCTTAACTAAGCTCAAGGGTTCTTGGCTCATCCTCACCAAAGGAAAGAGTTCTTGGCCTCTCCACACTCAAGTAAACTCATATAAACATCATGTACTCATTTGAAAACATAATATGGCATCAAGAATCATGGCATATAAAAGCATGTTAGCATACTTTTCATAGCTTGAAAATACACATACACACATTCTAAAATAAGCTAGATACACATCCATGCATGAGAGAAGGTGGAGAGAGCTACCTTACATATAATTATATACTTTTTCCTTAAAATTCAAGCCTCCTCTTTCAGCCACACACCCACAAATTGGTAGAGACAGTTTCTCTTAGCCTTGATGCAATTTATGGGAGCCAATTAGGTTCATGAAATATATTTTAAGGCTACATAATTTGCTTAAATCCTAGATGGCTCTATAACCCTCATTTTGGTCCATAAAGACACCTAATGAAGCAGCACCCCTCAAATAATATCTAGGTCTCATTCTTTCCTTTCAAATATGATTTTTGACTCCTTTTAAGCCTTTTGGAGTCATCACACCATTAAAACAAAAGGCCTAGCACCATGTTGCTTCTTTAGGTCATAATATGGAACTTAAGACACCAAATCACTTTCCATGAGTTCTAAAATTTTTTCAAGCCTCCCTTCATTTTCATTCATCAAATATGACTCAAAAATGGCCTTAGAAAAATTTAAAACTCTCCCTAGCAGCTTGGAACATGCTTGGCCAACACATGCCCAAGCTTAGGGCTCCATGGAGTTTTCTTTATTTTCTTGAAGGGAGAAGCTTATGAGGAGTATCTTAGGTATCTCAAGAACTCATTTAAACTCTTAATTAGACCTAGGAAGCATCACATAAATTCAAATTTTGAAAGGTACACTTGAAACTCTAAGTTTTGCATCTTGAATCTTAATGCCTATTTCATGGTTTTCTTTGCATATTCTTATTCCTCTCCATCAAATACCTAAGAATCATGCTTGGTTGGGCTTGAAAATCAAATCTTCCTAGGGTTCTTAGTGTAGGTCGAAATGGAGAAGAAAGGAACATCAACATAGCTACCATAGATTGTATTTTTACCTTGTTTCCTTAGTTAGTTTGGCTTGAATCTTACTTTCTCTAAGCTGTTCTCTTCAAATCCAAAAATTCCCCTCTATTCTTCCTTCAAAACAGCCCTTAAAACTTCAGAAAAATCATAGAGAAGAAGAGGGAAAAAGAGGAGAAGAGATTGGTATAGAGAAAGCATGAAAAACAAGCAAAATTCCATACCTAAAGACTTGAATTTTTCCTCCTTCTTCCCTTTTCTTTGTGCACCACTATCCAAGGGCTTTGTTTCTGATTTGGGACTGGAAAATCTAAAGTGAAATGAGGAAAAGTGTGAGGCGCCACCTATATATAGAAGAGCAAAGTGATTTTTTCAAAAATTCTAATTTTTCCCCTTTATACTTTGCAATTTTGTTTCTCCTTCATTTTAACTCCTTTTTGAGAATTTTACTTTCAATTATAAAATTTAGGTTCCCAATTAAGAAAAATAGCTTTGGAATCACTCAAATTGGAGCTAAAACCTTTCCGAATGGATCCGTAAAAGTTCAGGCACACTTACGTTAGAAAACCTCCATCGGAGGGGATTTGATTGTCCCAGGTCTTCCCATGGTTTTCAAGGCCTCTGAGAACCCCGGAGAACTCAAAACTTTAGTTTAAAAAACCCTCTTGTGTGAATTCCAAAAATTGCCCAAAATTACAAAAATGCCATTATATTTCGTAAGTTTTCTGTCAAAATTTGTTTCTTCATTCTAACTCTATTTTTCCTTCCATCTAAGGCTACAATTCTCATTTTTAGGAGGCTAGAATATTACTTAAATTTTTTAGGACCTTAACTAATTTATTTTGGGGGACTTGCTTTGAAAATGTACCCGTTTCTGTCGTTTAACGAAAATTGGACATTACAATTTCATATGCCATGGTACCATGATAATACATTATGTTTTTAAATGATGTTCATGATGTTTGTTTTAATTTTTTTGAGCATGGTAAGGCCAAGGACCCTTAGCCATGGTGAGGATAAGTCAAGAACCCTTAAGATTGATTGAGACAAAGTAAAAAGCCTCCCAAAAGTGAGGTTGACTCTTGGGTGAGGCAAGTCCAAAATCCACAAGTAAATGGGTGAGGCCAATCCACTTACTTGGTAAGCCTTTGTATGCTATGTATGACTTGCTCAAATGTTGAGATTGCTTCTTGAATGTTTGCACATGTCAACATGCCCATACATGCATTTATAAGACTTATTTGCATCTTTTATGTATGATTGAATGGAAGAAGAGCTATTGAAATTCTTTGAATCTCATCCTCTCCTCTCCAATGATTTAACATGCTAGGTGGACTAAGAGATCAAGGAAATGGGAACCAACCACATGAGAGATGAGAGTTTGACATCAAAATGCCTAGATTTTGTTACTTTAAGGCCTTATGGATGGCAATTGATGTACTCCATTATTGCATATGACTTATAACTACTTGAACATGTATACTTATATTAATATGTGATGTATGAATGAGAGCTAAAGTTGTATGTATGGATATGCACATTTTGGTTATATAATGGTAAATTTGCATTATGGAAGTATGTGTATAAATGGAAGTGAAGTAACCAAAATGAGATGCATGAGGTTTGGGACTATTTGGGCAGCTCATACATGTCATAATTATGCTTTTAGACTTGCCCAAGAGGTACCAAATACTAAGGAAAGCTATTTGGACATTTTGATATCTTGCATGGACCAAGAATTGACCAATTTAGAACCCTATACCACTTTTTGTCCAAATGAGCTCTTCTTGATTTGAGATTTAGAATGCAATTAGAGATTATTAAGGGATTTTTGAAAAGATAAAGAATATAATTTTTGTAAATCTATAGAATATTTGATGAATTTTCAAAATTAGAAAAAATTTTAGTTTTTGCCTGATGTACTGTTCACTTGGTCTGAAAATGATTTCTATCACACAAGGCCAAATGATGTCCAATTGCCACGAAATTTTATATGGAGAAACTAGACATTCTCAGTGACTTGTGACAACTAGAAGCATTTCATTTGGATTTCTAGAGAGGAAGATATGAATTTTTAAAATTCTACCCAGTATCAGGCGCCCCAACTGACTCAGGTACTGTTTGATTGAGTTTTGAGCTCTAGGCGTGCCTAAACTAATCTAGAGTTATTTTTTCCCTTTAGCTAACATCCATTTATTTTTATATTGATATCATTTGTATGGATTGGAGTTTTGTGGAATTAATTGGACATTTTTGAACTTTGCTATAGAAATCTATGATAGTACTAGTAGATAGTCAGACCTCTAGATATTTTTGAATGTCAAATATCTTCTATGTTGGATGTTATAGTCTAGATATATTTTTAGTATAAATTAAACATGTATAGATTTCTAAAATGGCCAAGAATGCATAATTTTTATTTTTCTAAAATTAGTTATAATTTTCCAAAGTTTGTGACAGAAGTGAGGAAACTCTGACCGAAAATGCATATATATATATTTTATGCTTCCCTTTGATATCCACGAATTGTAGGGCACTTTTGGTGATGCAAATGAGTTTTATTTATATAATTAAATATAAGAATGTGATGTATGAACTCATATAGTTCACGTGACACTGAATGAAATTTTCATATGCGACACAACGCTAAATAATACTTTATTTTAATGCCTTTTTCTTTGAATATTTACATGATTCTTGGAAATGAATTATTTAAAGGCATGAGATAAGCTAAGAAATTATGGTGTTACAGAGAACAAGGTAAAAAGGAAATGAAGGAGAAGGAAGGAGCTGGCATCATCTAAGAGGTAAGACTCCTTTTATTGAGAAACATGTTTACATCCCTATTTCTTCTTTATCTTCCCCTTTTCTTATGATTCTCTCTCTAAAAATCTTGTGGTCTCCCATAGCAACTTCTTAAAACTATTGTTTGATTTTGTTTTGAGGCTTAGATGATATCTTTGTGATGGTTAAGTATTGATAACATGTTTGAAGAAACTAAGAAAAGCACCATCATAAATAGAGAAACTCACACAACCCATGAGAAGCATGTCCAAACACAAGAGGAACAAGACCACAGAGGTGATTTTCACATTAAATCAAGCAATTTTATGGAGAAATTAAGGGAAATTATGGGGTTTTGGCTAAAAATGCCTTGGGTAGGAGAAATTTAAGATGAGACACAAAGAAGGCAAGGAGTTTCTAAAATCAATTAGGGTAAAAGGCTATCTGTAATTGTCATTTAGGGCTTAACTAGTCAACTATCAAGTTGGATCATTGACATGTGGCCTCCAGATTTTAAAATTGGGCTTTCAGTTAAGCAATCAATTACCAAGATGTTAGTAGAGTGTCGTTATATTGTTGAAGTAATTTTCTAACAATCTAGATTGTT
Source organism: Erythrophleum fordii (assembly GCA_032878935.1). Taxonomy (NCBI): domain Eukaryota; kingdom Viridiplantae; phylum Streptophyta; class Magnoliopsida; order Fabales; family Fabaceae; genus Erythrophleum; species Erythrophleum fordii. The sequence goes on from JAVQMF010000053.1 coordinate 15,862,996, forward strand.
GTTGATACTTGGGAACCCATAAGAGCTATGCAAGGCTAAAGACATATAGTCTCCCACTATTAATTGCCTAAGACATCTATCTTAAGTAATGCATGCCTTCTTTCTCCACACTTATTTTCTATTTGTACTTTTACATATTCTTGTATTAATTTAAGGTTAGTATATTTGACATTTATGTATTGATTGTTCTGATGATTTACATTATGATTTTATTATTTGAAATATGCATTTGTTATTAATGCCTTTGTTGTTATTATCATTTAGTTAGATTAATTATCACTCTTTAATTTTATTTGATTAGAAGTTGTTAATTAGTGATGTTACTATTAACTTTGTAATAATGTTGTAATTAAGTCCATAAGATATTGGATCCACTTTATTAGCCATGCTTAAATGTGATTAATGATGGATGCATACCATCTATTATCTATGATATGTGCAGCTAGGATTAATATACTTGGATGTGTCCTAAAGGGAGTTTAACAATTCATAGTTAATCCACAATTCACCGAACTTCATGTAGTCTTATAGTTAAGTAGATTTAAGCATGATTTGTAATCAGCTCACCTAGTTGGAAGTTAGTTGTAAGATAGTTTAGTAGTCTTGTATTTTAGGTTTTGATGCAGTAGGAATTTGGGTGCTTTATGCACTCTAAGATTAATCCAACTTAAAGTGTTTTTTTTTTAATTCACTGGAGGAAGGCCAGGTCTAGGATAGTATAAGAGGTCTATTTGCTTTAGCCACTATCACCTTATAGTTAAGCTATCCATGATGATAGAACTTAATGTAATAAACTTTGTACCTTTAATGCTCAAGTGTTAGATATCTAGTCTGTCTATCTTTTCTTTTTGAGTCAAAGTCTAAAGTCATAGTTTGGAGTCAAAGTCTTGAGTCTTCTGTTTGCTTCGTTTTATATTTTTATACTTGTCTATAACAAAAACTTATACTCGGTCACTAGTACTTAGGGTAATGTGAAATATTAGCATGTAACTTAATTAGTTGTAATTAAGTAGTTTTTTATTATTTTGTTTTTTGTTATTGAAGATTCTTCACATTGCCCAATAATCCTTATAGGATCGACACTTAAACTCATTCTCCACTTTATTACTTATGTGACTAGTGTACTTGCTAATATTGTGACTTATTATTATTCAAAATAAGTTACAATACTCAAAAGAGGCTACATCGCATCAATGCTTAAATAAGAAAGAATGATATATGTATATATATATATATATATGTGCGTGTGTGAAGGATGAAGCAAGGATTGCACTGACAATTTTCCTCTCAACCAAATTATGTTCCTTTCATTTAGTGTGTTATGCAAAAATGAACTAAGTGCATAGGGAGCTAGGTTTGAATATTTACAATATTAATATGGTAATTATATTTTAATAAAGGAGTTGGTGAGTGTAAATATAGGGTAGAGATGCTTAATGAAAAGGGGGATTATGATCTTATATATGAAGGAAAAAGCATAGCCTCCACTTAGCAAAAAAATGTTTTTTAAAACATGATAAATTGTTACATGTTTATAAAAGTAGAGAAAGAAATGCTAGATGTTGCACTTTTCACAAACAGTGAAATAGGATTCTTTAGGAAAAGTTTGAAAGAGAGCACACATGTACACTAAACATTAAATCTAATATACTAGTAGTTAAATATAAGAGTAAGTCAATCATATCTCTATATTTTCTAACATGATAAGGTTTTCCATCTTCATCGTTGTCCATTTTTGCTAAACAACTTATTACAGTGCCAATTGGTTTTGCATTATCCATTTCAAATTTCTTGAGCAGCTACTTAGCATACTCAATTTAACTTACAAGGATATCATCCTTTTGTTGTTTGATTTAAAGTCCAAGGAAGAAATTGAATTCATCCATTATTAACGTTTCAAATTCACCTATCATGATCTTAGCAAAATCTTCATACAACAGTTCATTAGTAGCACAAAATATAAAGTCATCAACATAAATTTGAATATGAAAATGTCATGATTTTTATTTTTAAAAAATAAGGTAGTATCCACTTTTCCTCTAGAAAAACCATTATCAATTAAAAAATTACTTAATATTTCATACTAAGTTTTAAGAACTCATTTTAAACTATATAAAGCATTTCTCAATTTGATCTAGTGATTTATGTCTCTACAATATCCACATGGAGTAGATGAAACTCTTCCTCTCTTTGTATTTCTACTAGAAGATGCCACTTAGTGTCTAGGGATAGAGTTAAAAGTCTTGAGTGAATTAGGATTTCAAAGACACTTTCTCTTTCTCTTTCTCTTGAGACTTATATGCCAACCCTATGGTTTTATTTATAGATTTAGAATTTGGCACTTTCTTAATCTTACTCAAACTCTAATTCCTAATTCAACTTAAACTTCTAAAACCTAATCCAAGCTCAATAGAGAGTGAGGAAAAATAGGCCAAATATAATGTAATATTATTTAATATTACTTTAATATTAAATAATGTGTTATGCTATAGTATAATCAATTATATTATATTGGACCTTATTATTAGAATTTCTAGTCTAACTAAAACCCCAATAATATTATAATATTTTAATTTCATCTTTACTCTTTGTGTGTAACCTTGTAAGTTCTTATTGCATTAGCTATGACCTAAAAAGAATCCCTTTTAGGATATAAACAGTGAGCAATATCTAGCAATGTATAATTACCATCCAAGTAATAAGAATTTATATGATTCAACACAAATCTAACCCATGGCCGATGCTATGCAATTTAGTACCTTTTGTACTAATATTCAGATTGATCTCAAGGTATGTATATGTCATCCTTGTTAATGATCAATATACATTTCTTACGAGTTAGACCAACTCAAAACAAATCATCAATATCATATATTAATTCATCTGAACACGGCTAAGCATTCCTTAGTATTACTTAATCAAGGGGTCCATGGATATCATTCTTCCTATGCAGGAAAGGCAAAATCCCATCTCCATCACTCACATCCCTCTGTACGATTCATGATATACCCAATAACCATCTTATCTGTCATCCCAGTTAAAGGTGACATAAGACGATATCAAAGTATTTAACTTCTCATGTAGGGAACTGTAGTAACTTCAGGTCAAATGACTCTCTACACTATGGTCACATGAGAATTGCTAATGACATTATATAATCCATGTAGCATTCCCATAGCGAGTCAGTCAAATACATTTATTCTCTAATAATGTACCTATGTATTGACTTGATGTCGCATATTCATAACTTAAAAGTCATCGATCACTATACATATTAGTCTTGATGTATTATTATTATCCCATATCATAATAATATTGATTAGGGACAATTTAAGAATAACAATTATTTTAGAGACAATTACCATATTAAGATATATTATATAGATATAAAATATAATATAATAATTGCACTGTGTTAAAAATATGATACAATATATGTTATTCCAATCATCTCATGATTGGCTCCTAGGGCATACACTAATAAAACCATTATCAACAATTACACTGTAAACCTTTTCATGCGAGCTATATCTAGTATAGAAAATATCAGAGCAAAGCCACCTATCATCTTTTTCAATAACAACAATAATATTTCTCTGAACAACAAGCATATCACCTTGATAAACAAAAGTGATTTCGTCTTTTACATCATAGCAAGGCTGTAATTCTTCCTCATTTTCTATTTCATTTTCAAGATCCTCCTCCACAAGTGAGATTATTTTGTGATTAGGGTGTTTAGGAGCAATATGGCTATAACTTTAGCATTTGAAACACTTCCTTGTACCCACACCACTAAAAGTAGTTGGTTTGGTATTAACATCAAACTTGGGCTATAGTTTTCTTTCCCTTATAATATGAGTTTGCTTGGCTAAAGAGAAATTCCCCTAGTTTAAAGATAAACCCTTATTGGCAGGTTTAAAAACCACTTTTCTTTAAGTATCCTTCTGTTGTTTCTCAACAGGTATAGCAAGTTCACCAATATCTAAAAAGGTCTAATAAATAATGTTACTAATTTGTTCATTTAAACCACCCAAATATCTAACCAGGGATTACTCATCAAATTCGACCACATCACATTTTAGCTTCAAGTGTACAAACTCAACAACATATTCATCAACACTCAAACTTGATTGCTTCAAATTATAAAACTTGAGAAAATTATCTTATTGGTAATTTTCTAGCAAAAATCTTCTTTTAAGCTCACGTTTCATCTTTTCCCATATTCTTATTTTACTTCTTCCCTCACACTCTCTGTCTTTTCAAAATTTTCCACCATAAAGATGCATATTTTGTCAATTTAAGAGCCATAAGTTTAACCTTTCTATTACCAAAAAACTCCTCAAAATCAAACACCTTCTCAATAGTATTGAGCCAAGCAAGAAATTCATCAGGTTACAATTTTTCTTCAAATACTAGAATATCTACTTTAAAATCAGATTCATAGAACTCACATAGCCTTTTAGGTTGATTAGGACATGGAGAAGACTTTCAAGTATATAAGACTTAGGGCTTCTAAAACCACTACCTATGAATCTTCAATTGACTCTTTATCTTCTCGTTCTCCATGTTGGCTTTGTTGTTTATACTATTATAATCATTATCGAAGCATTTTAATTTGTCTCCTCATATCCTCTATCTCTAAATCATGTCCATTCTAATTAGCCCACCTTCTATTAATAGCCATGAAAGCCAAGCACTTTGACACCAATTTGACATAAAAAAAGGAAAGGAAAGGTGATGTCTTTGTCAAAATTGGATCTAAAGAGTCTAGAATGTCACTAGTTCAAGATGAACATATCTTACTATAAAAAAACATATTGAAGTGGTTTTAAAATAAGGTAAAAGCTAAGATTCTAAAACAGGAGAATGAACTATTAAACATCCAAAAATTTACATAGAAACCCCTTAAACCAATCACACAAAAATGACATTTTAAACTAAAAATTTTCTAATGTACATTAGAAAAAATGTAATAAGGATAAGAAGGAGAAGAAGATAGATCAAATCACCACCATAAGATATAAGAAATAATCCACCACATTAGAGATACAGAGTTGCAAGGGATCTCCCATTTAGAGGATAAGACCCTAAAGATATAGAGAAGAAGAACAAAAACACATAGTTCTTAGAAGGAATAACCCAAAATGACTCTCTAGTTGCCTTTCATTTTTGATGATAAGTCTTAAATAGTGACCGTCGAACAACCCTCAAAGTATAGGCACAAAATCACATTTCTACCCTTAATAAAAGTTACTCTAGCAATACAAAATAAGATTATTAAAAAGAGATACATTAAATAAAACTAAGAAAATAACTAAGACCATAAAATGCTAAAAATACAATTAATGAACAATTATATAAAAAGTCAAACCACAACTTTTTAGTTTTTGGTTATAGGCTTGGCTTTGATCCATTATCAACTCCAAATTTAAATTCAATTAAGCTCAAATGAGACACCCTTATGTCACTTCCTTTGTATAATTCATATGGGATTTTGCTTAAGATAGCCCTTATTAAGGCTCTATTCATAATATAACAACTCGATTTTATTGCATTTGCCCAAAAATACTTAAAAAGGTTCTTTTCAATGAGTATAGTTCTTGGCATTTCATTTAAAGTTCATTTTTTTAATTATAAAACTATTTTGTTATGATGTCCTAGGAGCTAAAAAAATTATGCTCAATGACATTCTTATCACAAAATTCCATGAAGTCATTATTTCTTAAATTCCCTATCATGATTAATTTTATTTCTTGCAATGGTCATGCCTTATTCATTTTGAATAAATTTAGCCAATTTTAAAAAAATATTAGAAGGCTTGATCCTTGTGAGTAAGAAAAAGTGTCCATGTGAATATAGAAAAGTCATCCACAACAATAAGTACATAGGGATGGCAACTAAGACTCATTGTTCTAGATAGGCTAACAAATCCATGTAAAATAGCTGCAAAGGCCTAGTTGTAACACCATGTTTACTAAGCTCATTTTACCTCATTTCTAAGTTCCCTTCCTTGGATCATACAAGTTTGCCAAGGAAAAAGCATTAAAATATTCATTAAATTGTGTTACGTCATAGGTAAAATTTTTATTCGGTATCTCTTCCATTTCATTCTCATATTTAAATAGACAAATGAAACTCATAAAATGCTCAAGAAGTAGCTTAAAACTCAAGCAAAGGGAATGGCTACATAAAATTTAAGTGTGCAGCCTTGGACTGAAATTCCAAATTATTGTCATGAATTTTGAAAAATCATAACTAATTTTAGAAAAATAGAAATTATTCATACTTTACCATTCTAGAAAGCTATAGATATATAATTTATGCTAAAAATAAATTTAGACCACAATAGAGGATACTAACCACATAAAATTGATGGAACAATACCAGAGGTTGATTATCATTACTGTTACTATCTTCCAACTTCAAAAATTCGTATCTCCTTGCTCAAATGTCCAATTGGGATGATCTCAGTGGCCATGGAAATTTTATCATGTATAGTTTATTCTTATAAGATTTCATGAGTATTAGACATCATTTGGCCCTCAAATCACACAGCCTAAATTATTGACCAAATGAACAGTGTCTGCATAAGTTTGGTAGAAAAATGCCAACTTGGAAAAATCATAATTAATTCCATAGAGTTTCAAATAATCTAATCTTTAGATTTCCAAAAATCTCTGGGTATGATCTATATGCATGCCAAATTCCATGGTAAATTCCTTCATTTGGTCAAAATTTGACGTTGGGTTCTTAAATGGTCACTTTTAAGTCTTACAAAGGGTCCAAATGGTCCAATTTGAACTCCAAGGCAACCATGACCACTTAAGCATGTGGGAATGCACCAAAATTTCTTTCTAAACTTTTTTCAAAGGTGTATGAACCCATAAATTAAAAACTCAGTCTCTCACCCCATGCCATACACAAGATTACACATGCTTTACATTGCTATTCACTACCCAAAATGCATATTACCATTCATTTGGCACTAAAACTCATACATCCATCAAACATTTAGGAAATTACATATGTTCAAATGATTACATACCAATTCCATCATAAGATTAAATCATATGCCATGTGTATGACTACAAAAGATACAAACTAGACATTTTGATGTCAAACTCTCATCTTCCAACTTAATGGCTTCCATTACCTTACTTACTTGGTCCACCTAACATGTTGAGATATTGGAGATGAGAGAATGAGATTCAAAGAATCCCAATAGCTCATCTCCCTTTCAATCACACATAAAGTATGCAATACAAGCCTTCAAAATGCATGCATGAGCTTCATGGAGTGTATAATCATTCAAGAGACATTCTTGATATTTGAATAAGTCATACAAAGCATATATAGGCTTGCCAAGTAGGTGGATTAGCCTCACCCATTTTCTTATAGATTTTGGACTTGCCTTACTCATTTTTTCTACAAGGTTTTGACTCAACCTCACTCTTGGGAGATTTTTTACTTTGTCTCAACCAATTTTAAGGGTTCTTGGCTTATCCTCACCATGGCTAAGGGTTCTTGGCTTTATCACACTCAAGCAAACCCAAGTAAACATACTAGGCGTCATTGGAGAACATATTATAATATCATGGTATCATGGAAGAAAGGTATATGCTAGAACACTTTTCATAGCTTAAAACACACATACATGCATTCAAAGGCAAAGTAAGCACACATTCATGCATAAGAGAAAGTGGAGAGAGCTACTTTTGCCATACAAGCAGACTTTTTCTCTTGGAATTATACTCCCTTCCTCAGCCATACATTCACAATGATGTGAGGCTTGTCTCTCTTGGCTTAGACACATTATATGGAAGCCAATTATACTCTTGAATTAAATTCTAAAGCTACACATTCACTAGAAAAACTAAATGGTTCATATGACTCTTTTATGGTTTCATAATACACTTAATGAAGCAACCTTAAAAAAATATCATCTTGGCTTCATTCTTTCCATCCATTTATGATTCTTGACTCCATTTAAAGCTCTTGGAGTTATCACATAATTAAATCAAGGAGCCTAGCTAGGTGTTACTTCTTTAAGTCATAATATAAAACTTATGATATCATCTCACTTTCTATGGCTTCTAAAATTTTTTCAAAGCTTCTTTTCATCCTTTTCCATCATATATGACTCGAAAATAAGTTTGGAATAAATTAAAACTACCCCTAGGTGCTCTAACCTCTCTAGGCCATGGCTATGAAACATATGAGCACTAAATGAGCTTGCTTTGTTTTCTTGATGAAAGGTGCATATGAGGAGCCTTCTAGGTGCCTCAAAAACTCATCTAAACACTTATTTAAGTCTAAGAATTGTTATATCAAATCATATTTTTAGTGGAACACTTAAAACTCTAACTTTGCTATCTTGAAATTTAATAGCTATTTGATTATTTTTCTTGCATATTCTTGTTCTCCTCCCTCATTTTCCTAAGATTTACCCTTAGTTTAGCTAAAAAATCCCACCCCTCTTGGCTGGTCTCACAAAGGGTGAAACATGCACCATAGAAAGAATAAGGAGAATTGAGTGTAGGAATGACAAAATACCTTATTTTCTTGCTTGTTCTTCACTGGGTTGCCTTCCTTTCCTCAAACACAAAATTTCTCTCTCTATTCTGCCCTAAAAAAAAAAACTAAACTCCTCATTAAAACCATGGAAAGAAAGCTTGAGAGGAGAGGAATAAGTTTGGAAGAAGAAGAAGCATGAAAATTTATGAAATTTCTCACCTTTTTCTTGCTTTTTTTCCTCCTTTCTTCTCCTCCTTGGTGCACCTAAGAGAGATGGTATTTTTTTGGTTTTTGGGCAGAAAAAGTCGTGCAAATAATGAGGAGAAGAAACATGAAACTTAAAGAGTGTTAAAAAAGCTTCTACTTTTTTAAAAATTTAAATTTTATCCTTCATTTTTGGCATTTTTGTTTCTAATTTGTTTTAGCTCCTTTTTTAGAACCATCTTTTTCATCATAAAATTTAGGTCCTCAATGTTATAAAATGCCTTTGAAATCACTCAATTTAGATCTAAAACCTTCCCGAACGAATAAGTTAAAGTTCAGGCTCACTGTCATCAGAAAACATCTACCGAAGGGTCGTTAGAAAACATCTATCGAAGGGGCCTTAATTGTCCTGGGGCTTCCCATGATTTTCAGAGCTTTTGAGAACCCTGGAAAACTCAAATTTACCATTTAAAAAGCCATTCTGTGAGAATTCTAAAAATTGCCCGAAATTACAAAAATGTCATCACGTTTCGTTGCCTTTTCATAAAAATTTGTCTAGCTATTCTGGTTCTGATTTCAAGGCACCTCTAACCTTAAATCATTATTATTTGAGGTCTAAAATATTATTCTAATTTTATTGAATCTCAAATCACTTTATTTGGGGGACTTTCTTTTGTATCCGGTAAATCTCGTGTGTTTATGGAGAAACCGTACAATAAGTTTCTCGTGTTTTTTTTCATTTTTAGAAAACCAGATATTATACTAGTGGTAGAAAAAATACTTTAGATTTGAAAGAAACTTGGACTTGTTTACCCTTTTCATATGCATCATAGAACTTACCTTTTTCAAACTTAATTTTAGCAAGCTTATCTAAAACACTCATACTAGTACAAACAAGCCTTTTATGCCAATGCCAACTATCATAATTTACATTAATCAAGCATTTAGAATCAATAGGAAGGTTTTTCATTAAGATTAATGACATAAACACTTTTAATTCTATGGCCAACAAGTTTAACTTGCTTATCATTCATAATTTCAATTATGCAACATTTTAAGTTAAAAATAAATATGTTTTTTTGTGTCACCTAATTGACTTATGTTAAGCAAGTTAAAATTGAGGCCTTCATCAATAACACATTCTCAATAAAAGTAGAGGAATTCTTTATAACCTTACCTATTCAAATGATCTTCCCATTTCCATTGCCTTCAAAATCATCTGTCACCGTTCTTAGGTTAAAGAGAGATGACTTTGGATTTATCTCCATTCATATGCTTAAAGAAACCACTGTCTAAGTACTATTTTCCACTTCTAACTTTCAGACATACCTCTTCATCTCCTTCAAATGCAAGGTTGCTTTCTCCCTATGTTGAAGAGATGTAAGCTTTTTTCTTTTCATTACCCTTCCTTTTTTTAGCGTTTTCTTGCTTCTTTAAGTATTATGAACATTCCTACTTTATATGCTCCAATTTTCTACATTCATAGCAAGTAGGATGTTCTTTGTTGCTATCTTGGTTTCTCCTTGATAGCCTTCTTTCCCTTTGTCTTTTGTTGCTAAAGAATTTTCCAAATTTTTTAATAAAATTGCCAAAGTTTTCTTCATTGATTTTGAGTCCATCAAGTGATGTGCTATTATATTCTTCATAGTCTTCCTCACCAACATGATGTAAGGAGATAGCCTTAAGAGAGAGGTTCTTCTTCTTCTTTTCTTACTCTTCAAAGAGTTAAGCAAGTTTGGCTTCATGTTCTTGAAAGTTTCCAAAGAGAGCCACAATGGATTGTACAAAAGCTCTTCTAGCTTCTTCTATTATAGTCACTTTTTGTTCCCATTCCATGGGAAGAGACCTTAGGATTTTGTAAACTTACTGTTTTTCTATATAGATCTTCCTAAAGCCTGCCAGATGATTAACAATGTGAGTAAATCTAGTTTGCATTTTTTTTTCAATAAACTGGCTCTATTTCATTTTAAACATTTTGTATTGATGTGTGAGGGTGTTAATCGTAGTTTCCTTAACTTTACTAGTCATATGTAATTTCTACCACTTCTTACATTTCCTTAAAACTTACATAAGTAAAGACTCTAAAATATTCATATTAACTTAATTCATTTGTGAGAATGAGTTTAGCTTTAGCATTAAGTAAACATCTTCTTTTATCATTCTCATTCCATTCACCTTTTAGGTTTGGGTATTGCATGGCGATCTTTTATTTTTATGGGAATTTATTCTTCAATAACCTCCCAAAGGTTAATGTCAATAGCCTCAAAGAAAATTTTCATTCTAAGTTTCCAGTAAGTATAATTTCCTCCATTAAAACCAAGAGGCTTGTTAATAAAAGTCCTTCAAGCAAAACACCATCAATAAGACTAGCCATTTTACTCTTAAGACTTTTAAGTCTTCAATCAAGAACCCAAGCTATAATATCACTTGGTAGGAATGGCTAGACACCCTAGAAGAGGTTAAATTATGTGTTCTAAATAAAATAATTTTCAATTGAAAGGACTAGTTTTTCAAAGAGCTTTAGGAAAATATTGAGAGTAGAAAAATTGAAAAGACTATAATGTAAGTGTAGCTACAAGAAAAATAGAGTGCAAGATAAATATGACTTGAGAAATATCTAAGTAACTGTAAATTATATCAGCTTAAGAGTAGTGAATAAAATAAGAAAGGAAGAAAGAAATCAAACATAATAAATTTATCATAATTTAGCTTAAAACCTAAACTTACATCATGTCCTTAAGCGTCAACTTAAGATTTTCACTATATCAGCAAATTTGCAATAAGCACTTGCAAGACACTATAGCAAAAACTTAAATGAGTTTCACAACAAAAGGTCTCTCCCCCTTACAATAGGTTTTAAACCAAACCCGACTCAAGAAATTCCTATCCTTGAGATTTCAATCTTACAAGAGTGAAAGGAAAAAAATTTATCAGATAAACTCTCTTGACATAGTGAATTTATAATTAAAACTGCTTTGGGAGGGAGAATAAGAGAAATATGAGTTTAAGAATGATCACACAAGGTTGTAAGCAAGTTTAGTGAAGTACTCTAAGTTTATATGGCCTTGTATTTATATCATATAAGGTTGTAAGTAAGTTCAGTGAAGTGATTTAAGTTTATATGGCCTTGTATTTATAACATAGATTCTAAAATAGCCATTAGAAATAAGTGGGAAATCAACTTGTATGAAAATGGTCATTTGCAAGTTGTTTAGTAGCTTTTCCATATTGTATCAATTGACTAGTAGACCCCAACAGTCAATTGGCCAACTAGTTTCCCTTTGAAAAATTTGAATTTTAAAAGAGATGGAACATTCTATGCAATGCCAGTCAATTATTAAAGGCCTAGCAATCGACTGGTATCATCCAAAGAGCTGCTAGTTAATTGGAAGTAGGACTAGCAATTGACTAGTGGCTAGCTTACAATGGCCTACCACTTGATTGGTTGTAAGCTACCTACCAATCAATTGGTAGCTTTCTAGGAAAGTCCTTTTGATTCTTCAATTCAACCAATCAACTAGTAGCATCCTGCCAATCAACTAGTAGCCTAAAACTTAAGAAAAACTTGAAAAAGCTACTTGAAAATGTTAGAAAAACATACTTTAAGAGTGTATGCTTTAACCAATAAGTTTGTAAAAGTTTTAGGAGATAAAAAATTCTTCAAATCTTTTTACAAAATTTTTAAGTTCTAGATTTAACTAATTGAGTAAGATTAAAGTTCTTCATGCACTTGGATTTTGTTTAGACTTGAAAAGTTATCCAAATTGTCTATGATTATCAAAACTTGTTTTTAAAAGGCAATGAAATCAATAGTTAACAATGTTTACTTTTAGGTTTTGGATTAGAAAACCATCCTTTTTTTTATTATAAGACAAAAAAAGATAAGCATATTTAAGTCTTATTTGTGTGTGTGTGTATATGATTAGCGTAAATATATTTAGGTCACTTCCATCTACACAATAAATCCATGATTAGGAGAAATTAATGTAAAAATCCTAAATACTAAAATTTAGAAATATGTATTACAAATTTATAACTATTTTCACACACACACACACACAATCACTCACTAATAAACTTTTAGATAAGTGTTCTTTTTTTTTTTTTTAATGATGTATCTAAATTTTACATTATACATATTTTTGTCAATATATTATATATTACTTTGAATTTCTAATATTTTATTAATTTTTTATAAAATTTTATTCAATTATAATAAGATTTTACATTGTGGAGATTGGGGATGAGAGAAGTTTCTTCCCTATTATATGAGGAATGGGGACAATTATAGAGAGGCAAAGGAATGGTAAGAACATGGACAACATGGATGGGAGAAGGTCTTCTCACCTTATCTTGTTTTACTATCATCTTTGGATATGTTTGGATTGGAGATAACAAAAAGGAATGAGAAAGGAGGTTTTCTAGAAACCTCTTATTTGGACTTTGTTATAAGTAGTAGAGAAATGTGGAGAATATTCAATTAACCTTCCAAACTCCTCATTCTTTTTTAATTTTAAGCTTCCCCAACAAGAAAAATTTTTCAAAGAAGGGAAAGAAAAAATATTTAAACATTCATTCTTCTCCTTTCTTTTCCCTTCTACCTTTTTGGAATTCCTTCCCCTTTTAACTCTTAAATATATTATGAATGTATTTTATGCTTCAAGCAAGCATAAATCCTCATCTAGTAAAATTTAGGCTTAAATGCACTTTTAGTCCTTCTAATTTCACAAAAGTGTCAATTTAGTCTCCTAATTTCAAAAAAAATGTTATCCTCTTTTGTTTTTTTAATGATTCAATTTTGTCTCTCTAACTCATAATCCATCTAAATTTTAAGGACAAATTTAGTGATATAATACCTTAAATTTCAAATCTAAGTATGAATTAAGTAAATAAATAATAATGTTTAAGTCAAAAAATTATCAAGTTTGGTTTAAATTTTGTATGAATTATTTCAAGATAGAGGTGAAAAATTGGACTATTTTATTAAAAATTGGAGAACAACATTATTTGATTTAAAATTGGGGAAAAGGCAGCAAGTTGAAGTTTGTTACGCCAATATAATTGAATTGGCGTGCTAAGCCCATTTTTACATTCTCATTTATAAACCTTTCATTCAACCAGTATTAAACTCACTCCTAACCATTTTAAGTTAGCAGGAAGGAGAAAGAAAATTAAAATTTTTATAAAATTAGAATGACCAAAAGTGTATGAGAAAATTGCACTCATATCATATCAAAGTTATAATAAAGGATTTTAAAAATTAAAATTATTTCTATTGAATATAATTACTATCAGATTTTAAAAAATTTACTATTACGTGTAGAAAAATTTAACATTTTTTTTACATCCAGTAATAAATCTTATAAAATTGGTAGTAAATTTCTTAAATTTTTATGGTAATAATAGTTTTTAATGGTATTTTTAATTTTTAAGATACTTTATTGTAAAATCTATATAATATAAGTATTTGGATATAATTTTTTCAAAGTATTTTTAGCTCGTAAAATTTAAGTTTTGAAGAATTTGTACAAAAAATAAATCCTTCAACCCTTCTTATCTAATTAAAAATGTAACATATTTTTTAAAATTTGAGAAAAATCAGAAATATCTCCCAACCGTAATAGAAAAGAAACTACGAACGTATATCAACAAAATTGTCCTCGATAAAACTAAACAACAAAGGAGAAAATGAAACAATAGGAAGGAAGAAAAATTCATCTAACTAACATTCATAGCTTAAATGTGAAATACAAAATTGCCTCAGAATTCTAAATGACCTAACCTTCCACTTACTAATTTATATTAAAAATTATCATTTTTTGGTTTACTTCGATTGAATTTAACATGGGCTTCAACCTTTAGTTCAATCCCATGCTGTATAAATACAAAATAGACAGAAATTACTCTGATGAAGAGCTCCAAAAAAAAAAAAAAAGAAAAAGGTGAGTGTTTAATACTTTCCATATTTGTGCCAACAAATTAGCATAACTATGCATCTCTTAGCAATATAGAACCTGGACCTGTGCTCCTTCACCATGGCAAAGCACCCTTGCCTTCTTCGATAAGAAGCACCAGAACCTCCGTCTCTGTAATTTTTGTGATGAGATGCACATTGGCCCATTCAAAATGGAACAAGTTAAACTATATCTGAATAATATTGCTTTCTTCAAACTTCAAACCCTCTTTCTTTCTTCTCCTTCTCTGTCATAATATATACGACGAAGTTTATGATCGTTACGTGTGAATATGTGCTCAAAGAACAAGCCAGTGTTTTATCTGTGCGGATTTATCAAACCGTTTTCTTCGCGATGAAGGGTTCTGATGAGAATATTCAAATGCGTCATTGTGATACACCCGCTATTCTTGTCCTCGTTTCCTCTTTCCATTGGCTGGCTTTTTCTATTTTTCTTAATTAGTTAAATATAGATCAAACATAACCTAAGAGATAAGAGTATACAGCTGGAATCAATAATTTGGGGATGATATGAGTTGGAAGAAATTGATTGGGTAACGCAGGAATTGAACAAATTTCAATCATTGTGTCTCAGGAGAAATTGTTGTATTGTCGACAAATTTTTAGTGGGTTTCACCGCTATTTTCCATTTACAATTTACCAAATTTTAGAAGATGTGGAGTTTCTCGTTTCCCAATTTAAAATTGCCCACAATTATAAATTTACAAAAACAAAGGGAAATTTTTCATTATTGGCAAGTACGTGTAATGGAAATATTTATTGTCAGTGATGACAATATATCCTTGACCTATTCAAAGAATTGCACAGCAAATGAGCCAGCTAATTATGCGTGTATAAGATAAAGGAGGGTGCTTGTTTTGACAAAAATTAAAAAAATAAAAAATAAAATTTATTGTCCTTTTATAGTCTCAGAATTTCTATAATATTATGTAACCTAATCAGCTCCGGAAGATTTTGTGGACAGAAGTAGTGTCTCTCCATTGCAGCATTGTGTCTATCCGTTCAAATTTGGTAGTCGTAACCTAGTAAACCAAAAATGTTTGTTATTCCCTTAATTGAGTTTATGTATTTTAGAGTAAATTATATTAATTTATAAAGGTTTGGCTAACTTATATTTGACTTTTTATAAAAAAAATTATATTCAGCTCTTTTAATATTTTGATATATATATATATATATATTGTAAAAAAATTTTAATTTATTTTTTTATTAAAGAAGCCAATTTTTTGCATAACATGAGATTATTTTTAGGAGAAACGTATAGTTTTTAAAAAGTAAATTTTATTGACAGAGTATGAATTAAAAGAGAATTGAGTGTAATTTTAAAAAAAAAAGGTATATAGTGTACTATAATTAAATTTTAAAAAATAGTATAATTTACTCTGGATCTTAAATTTTAGCGACTGTCCAAGATTCCCCAATCATATGCGCGGGAGACAATTCCCATCTGTTTCGGATGGCACTTGTTTTACTTTAAACTAACATAGCACAGGGTAATCAAGGAGATTAGTTCAATTGATTGGAGAAATTAAAGTACATTTTTTTATTAATTGGGTTTTTAAAAAAATATATTTTAAATTTAAATATTTTAAATCAATGGAACAAACTGCATCTTTATAAAGAAGAGAGGGAAGTTTGTAATCTACAAATAATTACTTGTATTTTTTGTTAAAAGAACTTGCATCTTATAATTTAAAGATGCCAAATACATGTCAATGCATTTTTGAACCTCACCCAAAGCAACTACAATTTCATCAAACCCGTTTGTCCCCTCGCTTAACAATTTTAAGGGAAATTGAACTTCTTTATTTTAATTTTTGTCTTCAATTATAATATTTTTAATATAAAAAAATAAAATCAAATTCCTAAACTATTAGTCTCATTATAATAATTTTTTCTCTCCTTATCTTCTTTAACTAATTTATTTATGACCCTTAAATATTAGATAGAAAGCATCCAAGACAAGAAGATATTAAGGGTGATCATCCCACCCAGTGATCGAGCCAGAGCTACGTCAAGTTGAGCGACTAAAAAAAAATTATTGATCAAGCCAAGCCTAGCACATGTTTGACCTGGTTCTATTAATTTTTTTTAAAGAAAATTATTCTATAAGAATTTATATGAACATTTCATTTTTTTAAGAGAAAAATATAATTTTATAGAAATTTATATAAAAATTTATTTTGTAGGAGTCATTTTATAATTTTTATCAAAAATTTATAAAATTAAAATAAAATGGATTGAGCACCAGACTTAAAAAAAGAAATTTGGTATAAAATTTGATTGACACCAAAGTAGGCTAATACCCAACCTAGTTTGCATTTTGCTCACCCATAAAAAGTATAATTTACCCATGAAACAAACTTCTTGTTTGGCGTGGTAATATGAGGGATTGTCTATATTTGCCCTTTGGGCAATTCACATTCTATAATTTGGATTCCTTTAGTTTTTCTTTGAAATTAATTATTCAGAGAAAGATAGATATAAAATATATAAGGTTCACTTAAACAATGAATTTTATATGAACGTGTAAGATCCGTTTAAATAATGAACTCTACATATTTTATATTTATCTCTTTCTACACATCCGTTTGAGTAATAGGCTCTATATATTTTATATTTATTTCTTTTCAAAACTAATACTATGAATTTGAAAAAAAAAAAAAAAAGAGGATTCATTTTCTTCTTGTAGCCTTATTGGATGTCCATTATTTTTCACTTTGCTGCAGGTTCAGACTATGATAAATATGGCCGCCATGAGTTTAGCTTCGCAAAAGGGGCAACGCTTTCTAAGCTTGGATCGAACTCGACCAATAAACTAGAACTCAAGATGAATGTAAACCAGAACCTAACATGTCAAAAATCGATTGTAGTTTTTTAAAATTGGAGGAACATTATAATTAAGAACAAAGATTAAAGTAAATAAATATAATTTTTTTCAAAATTTTAACCGGCTGTGGTCTATAACATTATACTTTGTTAATAAACAAATAGAAATGTTATAGGCCATTTTTGTAAATATGATTTTGTTTTCGGCTGATAATGCTATTTTACGCAATTGAGCTTTTATTGAACAAAAATGTATCGCCCTCTACAAATTATTCGCGCAAAATAATAATTATCCAAATGTTTAGTTATGAAAAATCATGTGTAAACAGCGTTACATTTTGAAAATTGATGGTTGTTGAACCAATATGCAATAATTGAGATGCTTTGGAGGAGTTAGTTGGGAGAGTTTTGCGGAGCAAGGATCTTTAAATTAAAAAAAAAATTAAAAAAAATTTAAAATTAAGTTGTTGAAGTTGTCAAACATCAACAATTTACTTTTACCCAACAAAATTACAAAAAAATATATTCAAAAAAAATTTAGATTTAAACTCAATTTCGTAAGATAATAGATCACTACAAAAAAACATCAAATTAGCGACGGAATTTTGTTCCATCGCAAGTTCATCGCAAATCCGTCACTAATTCCGTCGCAAAAATTAGCGACGGAATTAGTGACGGAAATTTTCCGTCACAAATATTTCCGTCGCTAATCCGTCGGAAATCAAGTTAGTGACGGAATTCAGCGACGAAAAATTCCGTCACTAATAAACATGATATTCAATTCCAGTTTTGCGATGGAATTTTGTGACGGAAGAGATTGTCACTAGTTTAGCGACGGAATTTCTATCACAAAATTTTCCGTCACTAATCCGTCGTTAAATCCGTCGCAAATTATTTAAATATTATTTTTTAATAATTTATATGATATAATAACTTAAATATATATGTATATATAAAACAGTTGCAAATTAATTAAATATCATTAATTGTGTGTGTAAATATATATTATAATTTAATAATTTATATATTATAATTTAAATTAATGTGGTAAATAATAATATGGTTAATTATTGTATGAGTAATAAAAGGCCTCCATTCATGTTCAAAAATTAAAAAATGTACAATTTATTTATTTTAAGTCATAAATTAATATAAATATAAAATATATTTAATTAACTAAAAATAATAAAAAAGTTTACAAATTTAAAATCATTATTTAAACAACTGTGTATAAGGAATGATTAAAATAAAGATATACAAAAAAAATTAAAGTAAAATAAATATTTCACTCAACAAAATTCAAAAGATAAATGATATAAAAAAATTATGACATGTTTATTTTTCATAATTGTATAAATATTAAAAATGACTCCACTCAGCTACTATCCTTCAATCACATCATGTCTCTTACCTTTTTGTGCTCCTAATTGGTTTCCTCTCTGTCATGGTCTAAACTTTCAGTTAAATTTACACATTCTTCGTGGTATTTTTCTATTTCTGTTAGCACTTTTTTTAAGTGATTGTGTTAAGGTTTTTATTTTTTTTGGTTCAAAAACTAAGTCTTTCTCTCATTTAAATGTCAAATCTCTCAAATTCTCTTGAAAGAAGTAAAGACTAAATATCGAGAGGTGCAAAATCAAAAAAGAAATAGAGAGTATGATCTAAAATCTAATACATATTATATAGTTATGTAGTTAGAGAGAAAGAATAATATAAAAGAGTATGTATCCAAATTTCTTTTTTACACCTATTTCTTTTTTTTTTTCCCTAGTCTCTTTTAATTACACTATATGCAAAAACATAATTAATATCCTTTTTATTTTCTTTCATTTTCAATTGAGATTTGATTTTTGTTGGTTCATATTTGTTTCCAATTACATTTGCAATGATTTTTCATTTCTTACTCATGAGAGTCCAAGGGATAAGAAAGCTTTTTTTTCCCCTCTTAACAAAGAAGAAAAACTTGTCAAGATGATTGTTCTTAACATGAAAATTATCATAATATATGATGTTAACTATGGTTTACCAATCTATTAAATCTTGCTAAGTAAATTATTTAATTACCCAACTCCTAATTTATAAAAAATAAAAATAAGTGTTAGTAAATTTAACTATAGCATAATGTTGTATTCGTTAAATAATATGAAAATAATTTTTTTTTGTAGACTACATAATAATTTATGTCGTTAAATTATAAAAAGGTATGTCACATATAATATTGTTAATGTAAAATTTTTATATAAATTATGAGTCGTAACTTTTACTCTCTTAATAACTTATATTGAGATTTGGCCTTAAGTATAAGTAATTTGTTTTAACAATTCAATATTATATAATTGCACTTTAAAATAATTTTTCTTTTGTATTATATATTTATTAAGGGATTTGAAAATAAATATCTGTAGAACTTTATCTAAGTTTAGTACCTTAATATATACTTGTGTGTGTGTGTGTGTGCGCGCGCGAGTTGGAATTATATACTATAGTAGAAGAAAAGTTCATAATTTTTATTCTTTCAATCTACTTTGAAAGTTTTTTAATCCTGCTTAAATTGGAGTTAAGCTCATATTTTTGTTAAAGTGTGTAAGCTTTTTAATATATATATATATATATACATGTATATGATAATATGGAAGTTGTTGAATTTGATATAATAAATGAATATTGACCTAGTTATTATTCGTGTTCCAACATTTTTTTTATTATTTAATAACTCTTCGATTTTGATAATAAGTTTAACTATTGTTACTTTATTATGAAATGAAGATACTTTTTTTACTTCAAAAAAAGAGAGAATAATCTGTGTCTATTGGCATGAGTAACTTTTTTTTCTAATAAAAACTTAAATTTAAAAGCCATCATACTTTATACTAAAATTTAATTGAATAACATCCAACCCAAAAAAATTAATTGAATAACTCATAAATCAATTTGATTAGAAGAAGATGTATTTCTAGTAAATAGAATCACTATTTACTTGTAATTTTTGATAAACTAAAAAAAAGCAAATATGGTAAATTATCAAATTTATTTAAAGAAATTAGAAAAGGTAATTTAAAAATAATAATAGCTAATATATATAGTATAAGGACCTAAAACGTATTGGAAGCATTGTTTTTGGTAAGCAGAAGAAATGAAATAACACAAAAGTTTTATTAAGAAGAAGTGAGTCGATTAAGGAGGTCTTATAACATAATGGCAAATACAATTTCTAGCATTGAAATTGGTTTTTTCTTCTACTTTCTACAATGATTTAAATATTTATAGTCATTTTTTTCAAATATTAAGAAATAAGAATTAAACAAATTTAAGATATATTGATCATTCTCCTACTTTGATTTAAAGTTATAAATTGTCTAAGAGAAACTCAATATGTCAAAAAATTATATAGTCAACAATACTATTTATTAATCAAAATTATTTTTATAATTGAAATCGCATATTTTAATTTTAAATTATGATTAAATTATATTTTAAAATTTAAATAAGAAATATTTATTAATCAAAATATAAATGAGATTTATATATACAACCATGTACTAGTGATAATTTGTTTATATATTAGAAGTTTAAAAGATTAAACATATGAATTCATTAGAATTGATTGTCAGTTAGATTATAAGTTGTTTTATTCCATTAAAAACTGGTTTGAATTTTCAAAAATGAATTTGCGTGTAAATCTTCACCAATACAAAAATCTCCTTGCATTTTTTAGGAATATTACATGTAATATGATGGGTTGGATTCCACATATAATTATTTGTACACAATCATATTAGCCAAAGTGAAAGCATATGTGATAAGTAAAAATTGGATGCATGTAGCAAATAAGGCAAACCATACCTAATAACTTCGAATTTTTAATTGAAAAAGTGGTTAACAAAAAAGAAATGTGTTTGACATAAGAGTCAGTAGAATGATGTTGGACTTTTTTTTGGAAGAATTATAAATAAAGATTGAGAGTTAAAAAAATTAGTTTATAATATTTTTTATTTTAAATTTTACAAAATAATTTTTTTAAAAAACTTTACGTCTTTGTTTATAATAATAGTAAATTTTTTTTTAATTAAGAATGATATTGATCTTTCACTACATAGTACAAATGGAAAAAAGGATGAAGAGGCAAATATATAAAAATTGGATCCAAATAGATGAAACTCCCCACGTCTCCATCCAAATGAGGAAATTTTTAGTTTAGAATTCTAAAGTAAATATATTTATATTAAAATATTATATTCCAAGTTTTAAAATTATTTTAAAAGATTTCAAGATTAAAAATTCAAATTATATGAAAAAATTATAATTTAAAACTTTAAATTAGGATTTTTTTCTCTTAAAAAAAACCTTTTTAAACATTTGATGTGTTATTTTCTAATTTCTTCATCTCCAAACTTATATTGGATAATTCATATTGAATCAGTAAAACTCTAACTCATTTTCATCTGTATTAAATCATTAAATTTGTGAACCTAAATCATTCACCTAAAAAATTTAAAAGGAATTATTTGTTCTCAAATGAAAAAGTATATTTATATGAAATTAATTCATATAAAATTACAATAAAAAATTATATGTCTTAAATATCAAAATTTATAAAATATTATTTAAATGATATATTTTAATCATATATATTATCAATTTCAAACAAAATAAGGCTAAGCATAAAATATATTTAGTACTTGTCTTATTATCCATAATTATCTTTAATTATTTGTTTCATTTTTAATTTAGTACTTATCTTGTTATTCACAAATAAAATAGTTTATTGATTTTAAAAATTATAGATAAAGTTCGGTAAAATCAAATTTAACATTTTATAGTTAATTAGAAACTAATTTTTAATTAAATAAGTAATGTGCAGTGTTAGTTAATAAGAACACTTAAAATCTAAATAAAATTAAAAAAGAAAAGAAAGGCTGATAGTTATTAATTTTTATTATTCAATAATCAAATTTGTATTGGTAGAGAGTTAATAAAACAACAAATTACACTTTTAATAATTTATTAAATAATACGTGAAAATTTTTTGGAAGGAATGTTAAAAAAAGTCAATATTAAAATCATATTTGAAGGATGAAAACAATGTTTTAATTTAAAAAATTCAAAGTCAACAATAATCATATCTAAATTTTGAAGCATTCCCAAATATTTATATATATTTTTGAATTTTCTCTACAATTTTTCTATTTATACTTATACAACTGTTGTGTATCCTTTTCTCCTTTCGTTTTTGGTTTTTGCCAATTTAGCAAAACAAAAGGAGAAATATCCTAATATAGAATTGTATGATACAATCTTTGCAGATCCTAAAGTAGGGAAAGTTAAAAACAAATTTAAAAAAAATAAAAGAAGACTACCTTTTAAAGGATAATGTTTGGCATGTATATGTAGTAAAGTTGTACTTGTTCAAATTATTCAAATCTGTCATTTATTCTAAAAAAAATTTTTTTAAATCAAAAAACATGTTATACTTACCTAACCTTAACAAAATTTCAGTTGATTTTCATTTTAAGTAATATTTTTGTTATAATTATTATATAATATATAATTTTAAATAATTTACATTTGACTAATATGAAATATTAAATTTTTTGAATTTAGTCCGTCGAAAAAATATTTGATAAAATAATAAATTATTAAAAACAAAAGACACATTTAAAATCTTGGGGCCGGTTTTAAAAAAAATTAAAAAACTCTGTTATGATGTTTGTTGAAAGTTTCGACTCAATTGGATCTCATCATCACATGAGAATTAAATCCATGTGTCTGGCTATTTAGGTCCTGCTTTACTTTCTTTCCTTCCATCTTCTAAATTCTATGTTCGAAAAAATAACTGCTTTCACTGTTAACATTGCCTAAGAAATATTAATTTCAAAGAATAAATAAGAATAAATAATTTTAAATAAATTCAAGTTATAAATATATAAATGGATGACTTCAATGATTTAATTATTTTTTGATATGTTTATATTAATGTTTTAATTTATTAATTTTTTTAAGTAGCATTAACCTAAAAATTTTCCTTTGCAAATTACAAGACTTGAAACTTTGTTACATCATTGATTGAAAACTCTCGAGGATTGTTTGGTTGCTAAAGGAATTGGGTAAGAGAGTGAAAATTGAATAAAGATGAAAATAGACTTTAATGGAATAAAATCTTATGTTTCATAATTATATTTGATATGATATAAAAAAATAGATATTTTACTCCTTTTATATGTTTAGTTGGATAGAAATAATATAATAGTAAAAAATTGAGTAAATAACTATAATATTCTTATTGTAAGAAAAATAAAATAAAATAAAATAATAATTTTTTTATAAGGGTAATTGCGACAACGGTAATCTATGGTTGAAAGCATTTTGATTCATATTTATTTAATTTTATTACGTAGTTGGCCTTTCCTTCACTTTCGGAACAGATGCTCCATTCCTTCATATCATAGAATGAGGTCTCTCTAAAGCAAAGGAAAATGCAACGAACAGCTTAATTTATGTTAAGACACATTTAGCCCGTTTTTTTCTTGGGCTTGTTGGATGGGGCACCACTCCTTAGCTAAAGTCTCACACACCTTGCACTCTCCGCCAAAAACCCTAATAAATCATCTCTTCACATTCGAAACTCATCCCCTCGTCGCCATCTCTGTTTGAAGCTCTGCGAGGGTCATTGTTGAAGCTGTCGCACACTGCTGAATCCCTCTCAGGGTATTACTCGAGATGACACAGACCCTATGTGCCCTAATTTTCTGTTGGACGAAAAGGAGAAGGAGAGGCTGTGGGCACCGTTCAAGCAGTCGCTGATTGTTAAGTTACTGGGATGCCCTTGCCATACTTGCAAGCTCATTATCATCAGTCTTCCATGAGCCTTCTTCATCTCGAAGTGCAGTAACTTTGCTTCGTCGGCTTCGAATGAGAGATCTAGTTTGGTAAAAGGAACGAAGTGCTCTCCTCTTCTAGTTAAGCTTTGTCCTTCTCTTTCCCTTACCAGCCACCTCACTCTTTTCCTTGCAAGTGGCGCCACCATTGTTGGATCCCAGGTTTTTATCTTCAATTTTAACCCTTCCCCAATTAAAAGTACAGCACAAGAAGAAACGAAATTAATTGCTTAACTCTTCCAACTCAGGTTACTCTCCCTTTCCCCTCTGCTTCTACTCTTCTTCTATTCAATTTGTTTCCTGCTTATGTATTTCTGTTTGTTGCCTGGGTCCAAACAATTCTGATGTCTGTTTTGGTTAATATTATTGCTGGAATTCATGCCGCAAGAGTTGATTGCATATCTGTTTGTTGCATCTTTATGCATGTATGTCTTTTTTCTTTATTAAATTTATGCATTTGCAACTTGAAAAATGGCATTTCATCCCTATATTCTCCTTTCTCATCTGCAACTTGATAGTTGATTCCCTTGTCAAAGAAAGCCAACATTTATATATAATCGTGATTTATTCTGAGTTATCTGTTATGGCAATCAAGCACGATGCAGAATATGAACAAAATACAAGGAGAGTTGAATCAGGGGAACCAGTTGTAGAGAAAATAAAGAAGGGAGATCACTTCGATGTCGAGAGGAAACTAGGAAAAGAAAAATAGATAGCAGATGTTTTCCTAAACACTGATTGGGATTCTATCTAATTCCTGCACAAGTCAACTTTCTCAACTTTTAGAGGGGGGAAAGCCGTATTATCATCCTCATCGTCCCTTAGACGATGTTGCAGATTTATACATATTCTTTCTCAGCTGGAAGTGTAACAGTTCCTTGGGTTATAATGTCTTAGGTCTGTCCTTATTGTCTAGATAAAACAATAAAGGGCCAACCCAATGTCATTAATGGAAAAATAACCCCTGAACCTGCATTGGGTTTCAGATAAGCCCTGCAAGTAGCTAGATCCCTTCTTAATTTGGAAAGGAAAGAAAGATAAAGCAACACTCATTTTTCGGTTCTGGTAGCTTTTGTTTCTCTATTCAGGATTCTGTGCAATGACTGTCTTGTTGCTAAAACAAAAGGAAAATGCTGCCCAGCTAATGGTTTTACTAGAAAGCTAGCGCAAAAAGTATGTGCCTTTTCATTGAGACAGCTTCAAATCCTAATTACAGCTACCAGTGATTACCTTAGAAATCAAGATAGTATATGGTAGAAATTCTATCTTGAATAGCATCACCATTAAGACTTACGCTGTTAAGCTTAAAAAGTTTAGTTTGTTTGTTTTGTTGATATTATTAACATGCGTATAGGAAAAGGACTTTCTTCGATGTTAGTGGTGTAGAAACAAGTGTCTCTATCCTCACGGACTCGAGAAAAAATGAGTAGCTAAATTGGTTCTCTCTTCAATTGCCTCGTGATTTTATTATTGCTTTCTCTTTGCATCTGTGTAATTAAGATCTCCAGACTTTAAGTATTTGCATCTATAGCAATTGTATAACAAATCTAAGAAGTGAAAATCATGAAATATATCCTTTTTCTAAGTGAGCAGAACTATTCATTCAGTTGTTCTTGAAGTTAGTGATGTTGGAAAATATTTAAGTGATTGCAGAGATTTTTTTTTTAAATGTTGAGATCCTTTTCAAGTCAAATGAAATTTTATGGATGCAAACAACTCTAAAGTGTGACAGACTAGAGTCTTGTATTTTTAAAAAAAAAAATATTTAAAGACTTTAAGTTAAAGATATTTATTTTAAAAATTTTTAAATTTTTAAATTACTTTAAAAGACCAAACAACTTAAAATTTTGGATATTATTAAACAATTTTTTTTCAACTTTCACTATTAAAAGTTGCTTCTAAGTTAAAAGATAAAAATATAATTTATTTTAAATGTTAAAAGTGTGTGACACTCAAAATATTAAGTTTCTTGATTTTTTTAAAATTATTTTGAAATTTGAGCCTTTGGAGAATAAATATTTTTAATTTAAGGTCTTTAAATATATATATATATATATATATATGATGGAATGCAAATGGAGGACTAAGTTTATTATTGTCTATTTATATTATTCACAAAGGTGATTTGTGATTCATATATATATATATATATATATATATTTGATGGAATGCAAATGGAGGACTAAATTTATTATTGTCTATTTATATTATTCACAAAGGTGATTTGTGATTCATATATTTTTTTCAAATAAGCTGCGCAAAACTATTTCTTGTGCAAATGCAAGGGTCCCGCCAAGTGAAAACCCTTAATAATGAGACAGTCACTCGAGTTTCATTGTAGACAAACAAAGTCACGTATGTGGTACTAAAAGCACATTTACAGTTGCCAATGCCATGCCATGTCTATATTATATGTGAAAAGCTTGATGTATTTCCACAGTTGGAACACATAATTTAAATAAACTTTTCCATTATAGCTCCGTGGTTCTATCGTAAGCTTTAATGCTAAAATTATTGATAATCCTTTCATATTTTCTAATATTTCACATTATCATTTATTTTGTAAATATTATTAAATTATCTGCATGACACAAAGCTTATAATAATTATTTTTTATCATTTTTTATAATATTAATAACAATTAAATTGTTAGTGTCAATGCACCCAAAAAAATTGTCATATTTTCATGCATAAATATATACATGAATATTTTTCAAGCATATATACACTTGCATATTTTCTTATATTACTATTAGATTATTATTGTTCAACGCATGGGTACAAAATAAATTAAAAGGGTCTTAAAATGGTTGTGTATAAAGACAATTGATTTAAATATTGAATTTGGCTTGAAAATCTTGTTTAATGCAGTTTTGAATTAAGAGCAGGAATTTGACTGCATAAATTAAATAGACATATCCTAAAATAAAAAGTGATTATACACTTTGATCTAATTTAAAATTTTTTATCAGAATATCTTTCATTTAATTATTTTAGTTAAAAATATATATATTTAAGTTAATTGGGAGCCTTTTTAAGGAAAAAAATTAAAATTAAACTAAAGTATAAAGTAATTTTTTTTGTTTTAGAGGAAGTATGTATATACTTTTATAATAGAAGAAAAATGTATATAATTTCAACAAAAATTTAAAAAATGTTAATATAATGTGCACAAAAATATATGCTTAAGTTATACAGTCTCTAAATTTTAACATATACAGTTTACTCTTTTAAAGAAAACATGTTTCAATTATTTACTCTTTAAATATTAGAAATATATGATTTAGTCTCTAAAAATTTTGATTTGCAACCTAGAGTATGTACTAGTGAGAATGAATGGTAACAAGTAAAGAATTTTCACCGAGTGAATCATTTATCCTTAATACCAAAGAACCAAGGCATATAAATGTATTTCGAACCATCCAATTTAGACAAGCACATTCTAGAAAATCGTTATTAGATTTTAATTACTAAATTATAATATATAAAACCACTGAGTGTTGGGCAATAAAAAGTCAACAAGAAAATAAGTTTAATGTTGCAGAGATGAGAATGCTGCGGTGGATGAGTGGACACACTAGACGAGATAGGATTAGAAATGAATGCATTAGAGAGAAGGTGCAAGTCGCACTTATTGTAGAAAAGATTGTAGAATCGAGACTTAGATGGTTTGGTCATGTAGGAAGGAGACCTATAGAAGCCCCCGTTAGGAGAGTAGATGTGATGGAGAATAGTCTAATAAGTAGAGTTAGAGGACGACCAAGAAAAACTATAGGAGAAATTATTAAGAGAGATTTAGATTTAAATGGTTTGTTTAGAAATATGATTTATGATAGGAATTTATGGCGTCGATTGATCCATGTAGCCGACCCCACTTAGTGAGAAAAGGCTTTGTTGTTGTTGTTGTTTCAAGAGAGATATTATTACTAAATTACTCTCCTATGGTTGGGGAGCGCCATCTTGATTTACTCCGAGGGTATCCATTATGAATTAATTGAGATATTAGGTTGTCTGTTTGCCTGTTTGATTTTTTTAGTTTTCTGTTGTATTATTTTCTTTTCTAGCTTTATCCTTCAACCTTGTATTCGTCTTTCTTAGTAAAATTTGCTGGACATAGTAAGAACTGTTATGTGGATCCTTTGAATAGGCTTCTTATGTTGATTTTCATTGTTCAAGTTATTTCTTTTTCTACAATCTGTAGATGTAACAATGAAATTATGTATGAAAGATGCATACATGGACTTCGTGGGTGGTTCTCAAATTTTGATGGATCTGTGATATTCCGTTGTGACCTCTATTATTTTTTTTTCTAAAAAAATAGCTACAAATCATTATAGCTTGGTAGATGGATCTGTGATGGTAACTGAATATTTGTTGGACTACGTTAACTAGTTGTAGTGTGAGTCTTGATTCTTTGTTTTTATTGTCACTGAATTTGTACTAATGACTAAAGGCCTCAATTATTGTAGTGTAAGTCTTGATTTTTAGTTTTTTTATCACTGGACTTGTGCTGACAGCTAAAGGCCTGACTAGTTGTAATGCGTGTTTTGTCTTTTTTGTTTTAATTGTCACTGAACTTGTGTTGATGGCCAGAGGCCTGATTAGTTGTAGTGTGTGTCTTGTCTTTTTTGTTTTAATTGTCACTGAACTTGTGCTGATAACCAGAGGTTTGACTAGCTGTAGTGTGAGTCTTCATTTCTTGATTTCATTGTCACTGCACGTATGCTAATAGCTGGAGGCCTAACTAGTTAAAGTGTGAGTCTTCATTTTTTGTTTTAATTATCACTGGACTTATGCTGATGGCTGGATGTCTGACTAGCTATAATGTGAGTCTTTATTTTTTGTTTCCATTGTTACTAGACTTATACCGATAGTCGAAGACCTGAATAGTTGTAGTGTAAATCTTCATTTTTTATTTTAATTATCACTGGACTTGTGCTGACGGCAGAGGCCTGACTAGTTATAGTGTGAATTTTCATTTTTCTTTTTGTCACTAGGATTATGTGATCCTTTATTTAATTTTTTTTTACTTATTTAATTGCTCTGTGTAACACCCCGAAATTAATTAAGGTGTTAATCATAGATTAAGATTAATCAAGGATAATTAATAGAGCATGATTGGGCTAGTTAAGGAAATAGGAATTTCAAATAGATAAATTATTAATATAGGTTAAGGATTTATTTAGGATAGAGAATTACCTCTAGGCCCAAATTAATTAAATCCTGATAAGAGGCTAATGGAGGCCCAATGAACTAGAGGTAGACCCAAATTAATTTAATGAGATAGAGGCCCAAGATTTATCTTGTGTAGACTCAATTAAGTGGCCTAATGATCCTTGTGCAGACCCAAGCCCTTGAGCCTTTCAAATTAGGCCCAAAACTCATTAAACTTCAGCCACCCAATGTGTGAAAACTGGCCCAACAGAATTATGCAGCCCAACACTTAAAAACTGGCCCAATAAGCAAAAATCTGAAATCCAATTGGATTTGGACTTGGAGCAACCCATGACCCAACCCATGACCCAACTAAAACCCATCTAAAACCCTAATACTTCAGCCAACCCTCATTTTTCTGAAACTCAAGAGGCAAATTCGGAGGTGAGGAGGAGAGGCTAGGGTTCTTCACTTAATTCCACATTTTCTCACATTTGGAGTAAGATTTGGTCAAGGTAATAGTTATACAACTTAATCCCCTCATCTTTTCCTTTAATTTGGTCCGATTAGATTTTCATTTGGAGGATTTTCATCTTACCCAAAATCTGAAATATGAGTGTTTGGAGATTTTCTTGGTGAAATTCGTATGTTGGGGTTAGGGCTGGTGTTAGGTGACTTTAAACCCTCCATTTTAATGCTTTCCTTGTTGGGTTGAGACCCCCAAAGCTGATTTATATTATGGGTATTAATTTTGTACGAATTTGCTTAGGATTTTGGGGGAAACATTGAGATTTCTAGTGGGAGATACTTGAATCCGAATTTGGAATTTTTGGTGGCTGTTGTAATTATCTGCAAGTGAGGTAACCAGGGTTTATATTAATTCCATGCATGTATCTGTTTAATTTCATATCTACTGTATTTGAATGGTTTGAAATTGTTGAATGAAATGATTGGCTATCTGTTGTATGATGGTTGGACCTTGTGAGTCCATGGTGGAGCTGTGGTGCGGCTGCCACCCGTGCATGTGCCGCGATCGGGCACCGGGTATGATCAACCCCAGATGCACTAAGCCCTAGTTGTGCTCAATGGGGAGTAGGTGCCGTGGACGGGCCTCTCCCAGTGTTAATGGCATTTAACATGTGATTGTATGATTGCTAGTATGGGATAGTAATCATGATAGCCTGATTAATTCATTTGCTGAAATGACTGATATGATTCTGAATGATGATTTTGATTCATGCATATATGTATATTAAACTGGATCATATGGTGGAATTGCCATGGTTATTGAGATTTATATCTCACCCCATGTTATGGGATTAACATTTCAGGTGAAGGTTCTTCGGGTAAGGATAAGGGTAAGCAAGTGGATGAAAATCCATAAGCTTCAACCTATGGGGAGATGGCTACACTTGGGCTGACTAGCTAGTATAGGTGCTAATTTTGTATTCCTTAATGTATAGCATCATCATGTATCTGCATTGCCAAGTATAGGCTTGAACATTCGATTTATTGAGAATGTATGTACTAAAGGGTTGATCCCCCTCTTGACTTAGTATTTGATGTATGGACTCATTATTTCCGCTGTAATTGATGCTGACTTATATCATTGCTTATTAATGGAAATGAAATCCTGATATATATATTACTATGAACTCATGTTATTGTTATTTTACAAACTTACTGGTATATGGACTTGTTGTCATAGGATAATTGGAGAAAGGGGAATTGGCCCTTGGGTCTTGAACTAATAATGATAGATTAGCTGAAGAAGCTAGGCTAATGAAGGGTAATGAGCCCCAAAAGGAAGGTAAAGGGGGCCCTAGGGTGTTAATGGAAGGAGAGTGGAGAGTAGGAGGCAAGAAATTCGGAGTTATAGGATCAGGGGGAGTTTAGCCGCGGCTAAATTATGGTTGGCGGCGGCCAATAGTGGCGAAGTTGCCCAGGGAGAGTTCCAGAGAGTAATTCGCCGCGGCGAAATGTTAATTGGCCGCGGCGAAATTTGAGAGGTCAAATTGGGAGTCATCCAGAGGGGAATTGGCCGCGGCGAATCAGGGAATTGGCCGCGGCGAACTTTTGAGAAAATGTCCCCGGCATTCCAGAGAGGAATTGGGCGCGGCGATAGGTGAAATTGGCCGTGGCCAATATCGATAGGCGAGCGAGGAAGTTCCAGGAGGCTTCTTCGCCGCGGCGCCATGTAGGTTGGCCGCGGCGAATATCTAACTCGCCGCGGCTATCGCCGCGGTGAAATTTGTGATGAAAAAGGGGTAAAACCAGAAGGGGATTGGCCGCGGCTAAGGGGTAATTTGGCCGCGGCTAACATGCTAAAACAGTTATATTAACTAGAAAAGCCTAGATTTCCATGGATTAATCATAAAGGATGATCTAGAGTCACTAGGGTGAGTCATAACTAATGAGTAATAGAATCCAAGGCCTATTACTAGATGTTTTATTCCCTTATGAACATAGGAGTATGTAATTGAACGATTGATGACTCTAATCATATTAGGGTTTAAATTTTTTCTATATTTTCATAATTAATGAGGATTAATTGTATGTTTAACTTTAATTATCGAGATTGGGGGTTAGGGTCGTCACATTCTGTGGCTATTAACATGACATATTCTTCCCATTACCTAATTATGTAATTTCAATATTTCATAACTTTGATTGTAATAACTAAATATATTTATAATTTCAAAATATTTATTCCTCATTATATGATCATATTTCATGGTTTTGGATGCATTGTCATTGTTTTCTTTATTGTAAAATTATATTTCTTTACTTCTTTTAACAGGCTAATTATTTAAGGCTTAAGAATGCTAAAACTTCTACTCAAGACTCAACAGGCATAGCGTCAAATGATATAGATGATGATGATGAAGACGCCTTATGGTTGGAGGCTGTTGGTGGTAAAAATAAGAAGGGTCGCATTTTTGGGATAGGATCTGAGGCTCAAGATATTGATGTTATCTGTTCTTGTGGGACCTCTTCTTCTGTTCATAACTTAGGACTCCATTCTGATTTTGAAGAAGAGTTACGTAGGAGGATTGCCACAAAAACAACCCCTTTAAGACAGGAGAATCAAGAGCTTAGAAAGCAGAATCAACGTATAACAGAGTAGAATCAACGTATTACAGAGCAGCATCAAGAAATCTTGTCTCTACTAAACCAGCATCAGCAAACACTTAATAGGCTACAAGATCTTGAATCGCGATTATCTCGTGCTCCATCAGATCCTGATGATTGTCCTCTACCATAAAGATGATTTTCCCTTATTTTAAGACATGTTTTGTTGAGAATTGTTATAATTTGTTTTAGAATGGTTATCACTTAATTAAGAATCATTTTAATACATTTGTTACTTTTTTATTAAATATTATTGTGCTTATATGCTTTATTAGATACAGAGAAATACTTAAACAAAAGTGAAAATTTATTATTTAATAATATTATTATTTTTAATTAATTTTACTTTATTACGCTTTTATTGTATATTATTGGATAGGTAGCAAATTAATATTGAGGTTAAATTTAAAAAAAATTATAAAATAAAAAAATTATATCAGTAACTAAAAATTTTGTCGCTAATCCGTCACTGATTAGTGATGGAAAATTCCGTCGCAAATCTGTCGGTGATTAATGACGGAATAGGTTGTCAGAGATTTGTCAATAATCAGTGATAGAATATTCCGTCGCTAATCCGTCGGTGATTAGCGATGGAATATTCCATCGCTAATCCGTCGGTAATTAGCGATGGAATATTTGGTCACAGATTTATCAATAATTAGTGACAAAATATTCCGTCGCTAATCCATCACTAATTAACGACAGAATATTCCTTCACTAATCCGTCACTAATTAGTGACGGAAAGTTCCGTCACTAATCCGTCACTAATTAGTGACGAAAAGTTCTGTCACTAATCCGTCACAAATTAAGAATATGCTATTCTTAGAATTAGCGACGGAATTTTTTTTTGTGACGGAAATTTCCGTCACTAATTAACGACGGATTTTATAATCCGTCGCAAATGACTTAGTGACAGCGAAATTAGCGACGAAAAAATTCCGTCGCCAATTCATTTAGTGACGGAATTATTCATATTTAGCGACGGAAAATTTCGTCGCTAATTTCTGTTTTTCTTGTAGTGGATTTTGCTGAAGTTGTCAAATTAGCCCAATTATAATTTAAGCATCATCTTCGGATCTTTGAGCCAAATTCTTCTGTAGATAAAATATTACACTTATATACTATACTTTTCTAAAAAATTGGTGGCATTACATTTAAAAAAAAAAAAAAAAGAAGACAAACTCAGTGGAATAGTTATCAAGTTACTTTTGATCATCCCATCCCAACTACAAGCGAGACTAATATTGTTATGTAATAAATGTTAATTATGTAATAAATGATCATCATTATTAATAAATCAACAATTATTATTGGTCATGTAATAAATAACAATTATTATTAATAAACTAGCAATCATTGAAGTAATTATTATTATATATTAAATAAATGAAGATATAACAAGAGCAATTCTTATATATACCCGATGCGCCACGTCATTTGTACACTCTACGGTTCAGATTTACTCTGCAGGCGGATCCCACCTGTACTACACATAAACCCCACATGTACAAATTCAATCTCATCCATTGATTTACTTAGGTGCACCATACTCCAGGTGCACCTAAAAAAATTTCCTATAACAATGAAAAAAAATTGAATGAAGATGTAGGAAAAAATGTTTTGTGAAAAATTAAAAATAATTTTATGTTATTTTGTAGTTAGTGATACTATACTACATTTGTGATCATTTAAATTAATATCATTGAATCCATTTGCCATAATACTAAAAAAAAATTAATTTTTCTAATCATATACATAAAAAATATAATGGCTTCTAGTGGCATAATAAGCCTTTCTCCTTATATGTTATGATCACTCTTCCCTCACATGTTTTTCTTATTCTTCTTTTCATAGGTTGTTCATAATGATAGCTAGTGGAGAATCTAAATCTAAAGTAGAGGATTGAACTAGAGGAATCGAATGTTATGGGGTCACAAACCCTTGAGTCAACAATCCCCTAAGTTCAAAAAATTGATCACCATACTCAACATTATAGATTGTCGGATTATCAAATAGTGATATGAATGACCTAAATGAGGGCTTGAGAGGTCTAAATTGCAATGGCAAAGATAGGCCATAATACGAGGGACGAACACCTGATACATCCACATATTAGCTAGCCAAATATAAAAAGATGGATTGACCATGCCAAAGTCTTGTTGTGTAGATGCCATGGTCTAGAAAGAGGAAGCAACACCTCCAACTGACATAGATGATGTCACTACACCAATGCCCTTATGATTTTATCCATCTTCTACAATGCCTGGGCTAACATGTAACCCCCATGTCTCTTATTTGACCTGCCTTTTAGAATTTTTGATTGTGATAAATCAAGTGTCAATGAAGTAGTATGGGATACCATCGTGAAGCTTTGATCCCCAAAAACAAGTATGATGTACCTTTAGTCATGGCTCATCCTTTCTTGATACTCATGATATTCCATTTGTGGAGGATTATAAACACTTAACCTGTATAGATTATCTGCTATAATAGCTTAGAAAAAATATATATATTATACATTCAACAACAAGGTTTTTCCTAGTAGCTATAATGTGTAGCTGGGCCCTAAATTAACTAGAGCAATTAAGATTGATTGTTGTTGGCCAAACTAGTAGAGCATGTAATTTGGGTGGCACCACTATATGATATAAAAGCAAATCAGGGGGGGACTAAAGCGAGCTAAAAGTCTAGAGATGCCAAGCATTATTCTAGGATAAGCTAACGCATGATGTGTGATTCATATGGTTGTCAAATGATTTGTGTATAACACATCAAAGTGTCACAATAAATACAACATATAAATATGCAACAAACCTTGATGTTCCTTATTGCATTAATAATATCCTATAATACTACAGGGCCATGGTACTTGGATTGGGAGGTTGTTTGACATTTTTCGATTTATGTTTATAAGCAACCACATTACATCATATTAGCAGAAGAATAAGTAATAAAAGTAGACCAAATGATTGAAACCAAATGAGCCAAGGCACTATCTATAAATTGTAAGTAAATGTTATCTAAAGCCCAGAGAAGGCAAAAGAATAGATATCCATGTAAGGATTTGGTGGTGGAGGTTTTTGTGACACTAGCATTGGAAATCAATCCTATACCCAAAGATGAAGTAATGTCAAGCACCCACCTATGTCTTGTTCCTTAGGGTTAGTAGCATTGCAATGCTCTCAATACAAGTGCGACAAGCGTGTAGATCTCTAACTATATTGGCTGGTTTGTTCGAAATCCCAAAGCAATAGAAAGTATATTAAATAAACCTTGTATACAGACTTATCTTGTATTAGATAACCACTAATCATTTTGAGTATGTAGGCATATGTGAAGTATAAGACATCATCATCCACATCCTCTAGTGGGTAGATAAAGTGCTTGGCCAGCCAACTAATGACTAACCTTTGCCTTTAGATTTTCTCATCTAGTGGTTTGATTATAAGAAGCCACTCATATATGTTTGCCTAAATGTTGTTTATAGGATCAAAAAACAAACAACCCCTTGTAAAGGAGGCCCAACTGCATAATAATGTTCTCCAGAGTAATCATGCGCGCTTCAGGGTGGTGTGGAAAGTATAGGGCTCGAGGATTGTGCACTCTTTATTATGTTTTCTAAAGTAATCATGCACTCTCCATTATATCCTCCATCATTGCAAAGGGAAAAGAAGATAGAGTATTGCTAACTAGTGAATGGGAAAAACCCGACTGAGAAATATGGTTAGTAAGAAGAATGTTATACTATTGAGCATTAACTTGGCTGTGGATCAAATAGGTGAATACCTTCAAGGCTATGTCCTTTGCTAGTTGCAATCTAATGTTAAGATCCACTTAAGTGGTTGAGATAAATGTATACAACTCTACACCAATCAATTGGCATAAGAATCATGAGTTTACTCACCACATCTCTTAGACCTCAAAATTATCCTCTGAGCTACATGCCTTGTACCAAGTTGGATTTAGGAAAAATTACAATGAATGACCCATATCATCAGCTATTTACAATGAAGGACTTTAAAAATCAAAATTATTTTTAAGGACCATAGTTACCATAAGAATTTAGGAAATTTTACTACTAGTTTTAAGAGATTTTACTACTGGGTATAGGAAAGTTGTTGAACTTTCCTATACTTGGTAGTAAATCCCCTAAAACTAGTTGTAAAATCTTCTAAAACCTAATAGTAATAATGGTCTTTACTGTAATTTTAATTTTTAAGATCCTTCATTGTAAATATTTGATGATATAGGTCCTTCGTTGTAATTTTCCCTTGGATTTAAGGACACCGATACCTATATACCAACTTATATACAAACTGATTCAAGGAAAGATGTAACTTTTTCCTAACCACCTGCTTCAATCTCTCTAAAGTGATGTTTGCATTAATGCTTATTATTTTCATTTTAGCGCACTTAAATGTTACACCATCTTACCATCATAAATTCATCTATTTGCAAATATGTATATATACTCACTCTTATTATTAATTTTTGTTATTCCTATAATATGATTTGTAAATAAGAACATGCAAAAATAAATAAATATCTTTTCAACTCCATTTATTGCCATGTATATAAAATACATAAAATGTATAATGATTTTTAATTAATTTTATTAATCATCTAAATAGTAAATCTTTTTTCATCAACCAAAATTTTCCAAAAAGACTACATAAATAATTTTTTATTATTTGCTTATTTTCTCTCTATAGTTATTTGCTAAAGAGAATGTGTATACTACTAACTCTCTACAAAAATATATATTCATTTTATGTCTAAAATCAAAATAACTAAATTGTTAAAATTTCTTAATCATTTAGCATACCACAAAACTCATAAATTACATACAAAAAGAAGATATAAACATAACAAAAAATAAGGCTTCAGTATAGTAGAACCAAAAAATAATAATTACTACACTAAAAATATAAACATAAGAAAAAAAAATTGCTTCAATAAACTATAAACATAATAACAAAATGATTACAATAAGTATGATATTTATATAAAACAAATAAAAAATTGCTACACTAAATTATAGCAAACTAGTAATGTGGTTAAAACGAGTAAAATTATAGATACACACATAATAAAATGAGAAAAAAAAGGTGTTATAGTAAGAAAATAAGAGAAAATGACATTTATTTGAGTGTGTTGTTGAGAGTGATGAAAAAGGTTGAAGCTAGTGAGGCCCACTTCACCAAACATTGTATTGGCTTGAGCTTTGAGGGAAGGAGGAAAAATGGATGGACCACAGCTAAAATGGTGGAAGAAGAAAGGAGAGTTCAAAGAGAATTTGTAAGAGAAGCTTGAAGAAGCTAAAAGGACATGCTTTTAAGGACCACAAGCTAGGGGGCTTAGCCTGTTAACTGGGGACATTTTCTTCCACTTTAGTCAAACCCTAGGACTAATTGGTCATGGTCAATTTGACTTTAACTAATGCTTTGGCAGGCTAAGCTTAGCATGCCAAAGTGGCTTGTCATTGTGATAAGCCCATCAATTTAGGCCTATCACCATGATAAATATAGAAATTAGTGGCAATGTCACCAAGTTTTTTTTTAAAATATAGTATATGAGTGTAATATTTTTAGCTAGTATGGCTTTGACAACTTATTTATTAGCACAATAGCATTAGGCTCAAAAACCTCTTCTAACGGCTCTTCCAAAGACTCATTATTACAATTCTTATGGCCCTATGGCTTAAAAGTAGTGACTTGTGTTTGGATGTAAGAATTTGGCACTCTAAAATCCTTAACTTATCTATCCTAGGCTTTCATCATTTTCCAATATTTAGTGGTATTTTTTACTAAAAAACAAAATATTTAGTGCTAGAGAATCCATACCAAATCTGGGTATCCTCAACAAACATGATATATTATTTGCACATTCATATGGCTTAGACTTAATTTCTTTTTTATATATACAAAGAAGTTAAAACCAAAAAATAAATAAATAAAAACAATAAAAGAGACCAAGAGAATACACTTTTAAGAGTGACATCTATATTAATTGTAGATTTTTAATATGTCTTCCAGAAATAAAAGAGGTGATGAAGATGAAATAAGTGAGGAGTAGATCTCAAATTTTCCATGCTTGGCCAAGAAATCAATATAAGTGCTAAGCTCTTTGAAAACATACTTGATAGACCGATTTTCAAGAGTACAAAGTGATGTATGTAGTTGTCAACAAATTTTTAGAGCAAGTGACAAAAGAGGGAGTCTTCTTTGTTTACCATGACAGGAGTTAGAGAGGAGTCTAGTTTGATTCTCAACTTCTTGATACCAAACAAGACTGTGAACTCCACTTTGAGTTGCATGGTCCATAATTTTGCAAAAATAATTTCACATGTTCTAAGGAATTTAACAAAGTTAGTGAGCAATTTTACCTAGTGATCACTAACAATACCATGTGCATGATTTGTGTGATTCCACAGGCCAAACTGTCAACGTTTAACTTGGATCCAAGAAAAGGATGGATTACCAACTATTATAGAGGACAATGCAAGATTTGAGGGGTTTATTAGGCTTAGACTTACACATTCAAAAGTATATTTGAGTAAAAGATTAAAAAAAACTGTCTAAAAAGCCTTACCTCTTCAAGATAAAGGTAAATTTAATATTTTAAAAATTAAACCAATCATTGAACTAAAAAAGGAGCAGCTCAATTTCAATAACCTGATTGTGGTTAAACAAGATCGAATTGATTTTAACATATATATATATATATATAAAGTATAAATATATAATATCTTGCAATCAAATTAAGACATATATTGTAAAGTAATATTTAAAACAAATATAAATAAAAATGCAAAATTAGTCAAAATATTTTACATATGACAACAAATCTCTATAAAATAGGTTAAATAGAATTCAATAAATATCATAAATCTCTATTGCAGAATGTTAAAACTCTTATTTGGATTTAAAAAAAAAAATCAAATTTTGATTTTGATTGATTCAATGCCAAAAATGATGATTCTTATGGATTTCTATAGTTTTTGATCAGTTTAATCATTTTTTTTTAATCAATTTAACTCATTTTTAACCACTTTTTGTCTAATCGATTTTCAGAGTCAACTGGACAAAACTATGACCGATTCACTAGTCTAACTTGTTGATTCAATCCCATTTTTTAAACTATGGATAAACTTGACGTCAACTTTCCTTTCTTAAGCTCTTTTCAGATTTTTAATGTGACTAAAAAAGTTCATGTCCCATTGAAAATCAAGTATACATTCATCATTCAAGCATGTTCTTAAAAATATGCTAATAGAAAATGCACCCTAATGGTTACAAAACTAGAACAAAGGCAAGTCAATGCATATGTTCCTATACTTGGATTTTCAAGGTTTTTGCCTGCTTTGAGTTTTTTTCGCATTTGGATTGCTTGTTGTGTAGATCCTAACCCTCCAAACAAGAGGAAGTGCCATTTGCATTTTTTTAAATCTTGTTTTTATATTAAACTTGCTTTGCTGCACAACAAGGAATCCTCGCGCATTTTCTTCCAATCGTAGATGCCATAAACATATAAAAACTGGAGCGAACACGGCTTCTTCAGCATAAATTTCACATTAATTTGAGTCGTTGAAAGCTTGCAACAAAATTCCATCAAAAGAATGTTTGTAGAAAGCTATTATTGGTTACCATAAATACTGTATCAAGTCTCAACCAAACCGCAAACACCGTTCAAGCATGCACGGCATATGTAAAACAAGAGTCATCCCAATTGCGACAGAGATTCTGCTTTGCTATTTCGAGCAAACATCCGAAGCTTTTAATAAACTTACTTTTCCTCTACTGCAAGTCAACCCTCCCCGAAACTCTCAACTTATAAAATTAAAAAAAAAAAAACCTGAATTAACAATTTCATTCTTAATTACTGGATATATTTAGTTTTATGAAATAATAGAATAAATTAAACTAACTCTCCTTCAAGTTTACAGTTAAAATATCCCTCTTGTTCTAAAAACATTATCTAACTTCTTAACATTTGATATATATTATAAAAATTTTTCTATTATTTCCTTTTTACAATATGTAAGTTTTAATATTATTCTTGATATTTCAATAATGGCAACCAAGTTGATTTTAAGGCATTGTAATTTTATTTTTAATATAGAAATAAAGGCAACTAATTGGACTCCATGTAACTTAAATAAGTTTTGGAAAGAACAAATATTCTGCAAAAATTAACCTCATTAAAATAAAAGTAAATTACATAAATATTTTGCAATATATATCAAATATTAAAAAAAATCAAATGATATACTTTAAACAAAAGATATTTCAAGTATAATTCAGTCAACTACCAATAATATAATTTATTCCAAATATTAAGTGTATGAGATAATTTTAAAAATAACAAATTTATTATTGGTTACTTATTTTGGCCCAAAGGCACTCCCAGAAAATAATTATCATGTAACGCAAACTTTTTACGAAAAGTGAGTTACGTACATACCATTTTTTAAGGACTAAGGCAAATAGACTTGATAAAACAAAACAAAACTAATAATATCGTATTTGGATTGTTAGACTTAATTAAAAAGATTAATAATATTTGGATTAATTCTTAAAAATAATCAATTCCTTTTACATCTCAGTTCATACGATATTTTTAGACATTTGACAAAAAGTCAAAATCTACTTTGATCCTAAAATTATATTTTATGTTTTATATTAATTATATAATAGTTTTCTGTTTTAAATAAATTTATAAATTTAAAAAGCGTTCCAAATAAATTGTGAAGGCTAACAATATTGTCAATTTGCTTCCATAAAAAATAACATAGCATATTATTTAATAAATTTTTTATAGTTACGTAGCATTTTATTTTCACCTCAGCGTCTTCGTCGTCATCTCCCCACCCCCCTTTTTTCTTTTTTTTTTTTTAACCCAAATAATGAAGAAGATAATCTACAACACCCATTGCTAACTGAGGATGTCTCTGTTGATTTGGATGCTTTTGACCCCATTTTGAATTCCCAAATTCTGGGTATCAATTGATGCCCTGAAAACAACTTTCTTCCTTCACAAAAATAGAACCTCTCTACTTCTATTCAAGCAATGAAGTTTTAGGCTATTAATTGATGCTTTTAATTAAAGAAAACTAAAATTAAAAGTTTTCACTTCCCTTCGCAGATCTGGGTGTACTTTTTGCAGATAATTTTTGGACAAGCTTTTACAACAACAATAACAATAATAAGCTCTACCCATGTTTTTACAATATGGGCATAGGTTTTCGTAGATCTGGGCATAAGTTTAATTTTATTTATCTTGCATACAGAAATTAAAAATTAACATAAGGTCATCCTCGTTTGTGCAATTTTCATTGTCGCAAACCTTAGCTTGACCTCTTTTTACAAAGTCAGTCATGGTCACTGCTGAAATAACTGACAATGGCACCATCACCGTGTCGGAACCCCAGCCACCAACAGGTGTATTGGAGAATGCCTCCGTCACTGAATTAGCCACGACTAACACAAACACAACCAATAGGAATGCTACCCAGGCCAACCCATCAACTGAGGAGCCTGACCGAGCCGACTTAGGCAGCCTAATCTTCCGTCAATCAGGCCATTACCACCACTGTTGATCATCCTCGAGCTGGAAGAAGAATTAAACACAGTAGAGGAGGAAAAACAAGAGAACGTTAGCTGGATCGGAGTTTGCCATTAAGAGGGTGCAGAGAAAGAGAGGGGTAAAATTATCAGGACGTTAGTCTCTCAAATTTATTTTTTAATTTTTTGAATTTATTTAGAATAAAAGATATTTTTAAGATCAATATAAAATATTAAATATGTTTTTAGGATTAAAATAAAATTTTTACTCTTGACAAAATGACTAAGAAACAACAATATAGTAGGGTGTGATAAACAAATATTAAACAACAATATTTTCTCTCAACTATTAAATATAGCAACAAGTTGTAATCGACAAACATGCTATCTTTATTATCAATCTACTAATTTCTCTTCACCATATTTAAATCAAGACAAATTCATTATCTTTCATATTCAACAACGTGCCTATGTTTAATATAGCTCAAAACTCTGTGAGACATGGCACCCAATCTCAAGGCCCATAGATTTTTCCTTTAAGATATATCTTGAAGTAATATGCTAGGAAAAATTCTTTAAGCTTAACAATCAGGTTAAGTTGTCTCATACTTCTAACATGGTATCCACTTTGAAACAATAAGAATATGTTTAAAATGGATACAAGGTTTTAAATCACAAGAAATTTTATCTCAAACAAATTTCAAGCACTTAAATTATAATTCACATATGTATTTTAAATGCACAATAAGTATGGATCCAAAATCAATCATATGTGTCATTAATAACCCTTATTATCTTACATCAGGATTTTGATAATATATGTCCAAAGTATCAATAATAAAAAAGATTCAAAAAGATCAAACTAAGACAAAAATAATATTATTCCTATTAATCGAGTACATCGAAGGA
This sequence comes from Erythrophleum fordii, assembly GCA_032878935.1. NCBI lineage: Eukaryota > Viridiplantae > Streptophyta > Magnoliopsida > Fabales > Fabaceae > Erythrophleum > Erythrophleum fordii. Next base: position 15,906,151 of record JAVQMF010000053.1, read on the forward strand.
ACTTAATATATCTTTTATTTTTCTCCACAAGTCCTTTAAAAGAAATAGGTCTCAAACTCTTGGTTAATGGGTCAACTAACATACATTCAGTACAATATGCTTAACAAATACATCTCTACTTTTCACAAAATCTCTAATAGTCAAGCACCTTAACTCTAAGTGTTTTGACCCATTAGATGTTTTATTATTTTTTGTAAGAAATATTACAACTTTAATATCATAATTAATTGTAAGAGGTGTAGTCCGAAGAACACATTTTACATACTTTAAGTGAAAATTTACTAGCTTTATTATTAATAAATAAATATGATTCCCATTACATAGGCAATGTTGGCTCTAGTGCAAACTTAAGTATATATCAAACTTCTCACCACACTATCATAAGGTATGTTTCTTATTTGATTCCTTTCAAGATCATTTTTATGACCTTGATCTTTACTAAATTCATCATCTTCATGATAAGACATTAGTAGCTTGTAATCTAGCATACTGAGCCTTTTAAGGATACAATTAATGTAAACCTTCTAAGACAAGCCTAATAAGCAATGAGATCTATCCCTATGAATTTCAATCCCTAAGACAAATGATGTCTCTCCTAAATCCTTATATAAAAAGTTTTAGCCATATTCACCTTATAATTCAATGTCATTGCTAGCAAGCAGTATATCATCAATGTATAAAAAAAAAAGTAAACATACTCCCCCTAATCTTAAGATATATACATTGATCATTTTTGTTTTCTACAAAACCCAAAATAGTCACCACATTATCAATTTTTAGCTGCCACTAAATGAAAGCTTGTTTTAAGTCATAAATAGACTTTGACAACTTACAAACTAAATGTCCTTTCCCACTTTCCTTAAAATCCTTACATCCATCTAATGCAACTTTAGATTAAAAATGAGTCACCAAGGCCATGATTATTATTAAAAAAAAATCATATTATCTTATAGCATCAAAGAAACTTGGTATTATCATATTAGACATTTGGTATTGTTAAACACTTGGTATTATCATATCTTAGATTATGCTTGCTTACTACTAAAAAAATCTTTAGATGATATGAGGAAGAAATTTATGTGTGATCAATTCCTTGCCTTTGAATGAAATCTTTAGCCATCAACCTAGCTTTAGAGCATTTAATTTTACCTTTTGAGTCCTTTTCAGTTTTATAAATCCATTGATACCCTATAGCCTTACAACCTAGCTTTAGAGCATTTAATTTTACCTTTTGAGTCCTTTTCAGTTTTATAAATCCATTGATACCCTATAGCCTTACAACCTATAAGAAATTCAACAAGTTCTCACATAATATTTCTTGTCACAGATAAGATCTCTTCACTCATAACTTTCATACATTCATTTAATTAAGGAGAAGTTACAATATTTTGGCATATAGTGGAGTTAATAACATGTCCCATATCATAATCATTTTCACCAAGATAAGTATAAAAGTCATTAAGGATTACAAATTTTCATGGTTTCATTAATCCTTTTCTCAATATTTCCTCAATAGACTTAATTGGCTGAGTATTCTCAATAAGAGCTAGAAGATTACCATCTTGTATTTCTAATTCTATCCTATTAATAGGCTTATGTATAATATTCTTATAAGATGTAGATAAAGAAATAGAGATAATTTCACTCACTTCTTTGTTAGGATAAATGTCTTAACCATGATGAATATTAGCAATATCATTATTTTTATTACCTTTTGTCACACTCGAAAATGCGACCGTGTGGCGCCTTTAAAAGAAATCAAAATTAAATGTAAAAGTAGGTCAAATAAATAGGGTAATTTTGTAGGGTTCAGGAGTCGCCATCAAAATTTATTTTTTGAAAAGGTAAAACTTTGGAAAAGCCTTTTTGTGAGAAAAATGGTCTGCAAATCAGAAAATGGATTCGGGAATCGATTGTGAGTAGAGAAGGTGTTAGGCACCCCACTACACCTATTCTTAAGAATAGTTACCCTAAGTTAGTTGTGCAAAATTATCATGGCCTTTAATTTATTTTAAATTCTCCTAATAAATCACATGTAAGATAAAAGGTAAAGATATTAAATAAAATAGACTTAAGAGTAAAAAGGAAAAAGAAATTAAAGAAGTAGGATTTAAAATAAGAGGAAAGAAATAAAAAAAATAAAAAATAAATAAAAATAAAACTAACAAAAAAAAATAATTATTTACAAGGGCGAATTTGACCTAGAGTGAGAGCTTAAGGCCTACGTACCCTCCAAGAGGGATCAAAGTCCACGTAGTTCGACTAGAGATTGTATTCGTTGGTTGGTTTTTTCCTTCTTTGTTTTATGTTTTGTTTTTGTCTTTTCTGCTTTTCCTTGTTTTTTTTTATTCTTTATTTTTTAATTTTTAATTTTTTTACATTTAATTTTTTAATTTGGATGTTGTCTCTTTTTTTTTAAGAAAAGATGAAGAAAATAAATTACTTTTTCTTTTAACAAATTAAACGAGTTTTGAAATCGATTGAAGTGTTTTAATTTGCTATAGGAAAATATAATTTTGCTTTTCTTTGCATTTTCAATGTTTTCTCTCTTTTTCCTATCATTTTTTTTTTTTTTTTGCTTTTCATTCATTTTCCTTTTCATTTTTTTTGTTTATGTTTTTATTATCTTTTTCTGTTTTTTCATTTTTTATTTTTTGTTTCTGTTTTATTCTTTCTTTTTATTTTTTGTTTTGTTGTTGTTTTTCTTTTTTTTTTTTTCTATTTTTAATCTCTTTTTGGTTTTTCTTTTTGGTTTTGTTATTCTTTTCTTTTTTTGTTTTTCTATTTGTTTCTCTTTTTTTTGTTAATTTTTATTTTTGTGTTCTATTTTTTTTTCTTCTATTTGTTTTAAATTCAATTTTTTTAATTTTTTGTATATTTTTGTTTTTGTGTTTTTTTTTTTTTTTTTATTTTTTGCTTTTTGATTGTTGTTTGGTTTTTGGTCTTTTTTTGTTTGTTTCATTATTATTTTTTTTTAGAAGAGAAAAAGAAAATAAAAATCATTTTAGACTTTCACCAAGAAAACAAGTTGAAGATTGATTTGTATGTCTTAATATGTGAGAGCTAAAATAATCTCATTTTCTTTACCATCTTCTCTTTTTTTATTTATATTATTTATTTATTTATTTTGTTGATTTTTCTCTTGTTTGAAACACCTTTTTCAATTTTTGCAAAGCATATATTTACTTCTAATTTTATTGAACGAAAATTAGAGAAAAGCTCTAAAGTTTACAAAAAAAATTAATTAATTTTTGCTTATCATTTTTTTATTTTTTTCATTTTTCTTTTTCTTTGTCTTTTTTTGTTTTTATGAAATATAATTTTATTAAAAGACACTTTGAGAAAAATTCATAAGTCTTAAAAAGTTTAATTCTTATTTACTCTTTATTTTTTGTTGGTTTTTGTTTTTTTTTTTTGGTTCTTCTTTTTTTTTTGAAAATATATTTTTTTGCTAAATTTAAAGAAAACCAATTTGACTTTGACAATTGAAACCTAAAATTTATTAAAATATAAATTTGAGACTCAAATAAGTACCAAGGAGGCTTATTGTTTCACATGGTCCATTTGGTTTATTCCTATGTGCCTGAAGGGACAAAGAATCCCACACGGCTATTCTAAGAAATGACGTGATAAAGCAAAAATGAGATAAAAGAAAATTTACAAAACACCAACTTGTGAATGTGTGTGATTTGTGTACGTTCATGATTCATTATATTTTATATACAACTTTCATTACAAGAAGGAAATAAGAAAAGAAGCTACATAGAGAGTCAATGAACCTCTTCCTCCCTATTCTCAGTCTTCTTTGTCTACAACGGAAAAGCTCCTAAATATTCTTTCCACCGATTTAACTTGGTCTCCACCAACTCACGTAGCCACATACAAATGCAATGAACAATTTTGAAGTCAAAGCCAATCCAAAGTTCAAAAACCTAAAGCATTATCATGCATGAGATTTAAATTCATATCACAACAAAATTTTTCTTTACAAGAGTTTAGGTGCCTTTGAAACTATATTCCATAATTCGGCAGAACCAAATTACTTATAATCCTCTCTTAAGGGAGCCTCGAAGTTTGTCAAGGCAAAAGGCAAAGACATATCATCATTCAAAACTTAAATTCCTAATTCATGGCAAATCAAGATTCAGGCCAATCGAAATTTCAGATTCAAAAGTATAGCATTTGGAATTCTGAATGCCAACATAGGTGAACGCATTAAGGTTATTCATAAATTGCTATCTACGTTGCCTTTAAAAGGCTTTCTATATCAACTTTTATGAACCAACGTGATCAGGAATAAAATTCAATACAAATGACCGTTCAAGAATAGACTCATCCCAATCAGACCAGTGATTAAAACCGCAGTTAATCATAACTTTCTCCCTTTTATATTCCACGGTCAATCATGAGCAATGCGTGCAATCATTCTTTTTAAAAAAAAAAAATCCAGAAGCTATACTGGCAAATAATAGACAGGGTTAAAGCCAAAAAAGAAAAACCAAAATAACCTTACAGCAAGGAGAGAACGTGACCAACAATGCAGTAGTATAAGTAACATTCATAATCATCAAGATCAAGCCATACTTCTTCATGGAAGAAAATGAGTGGCCATGTATGCATGGGAAATAAACTCTAACTATTCCCGAAAATTAAACCTAGATGCAGAAACAGTCTCTATTATATGAGAAATGAATAGGGGCAAGGTCTACATTAGACTCTCCCAATGACCGGACCAGAACCCCACTAGATGCTACACTTGCTCAATAACATCAAGAGCACACAGAACACTAAATGAGCTCTTATCCTCCTAATAGATTATGCAGCAAGTGTTTTCAATCACATAGCAAAAAATGGACTTCCATCATCCTAGAGCTAAATCGAGGCATTCAGGGGGACGAACTACTTTGACATGTTCATGTAAGATTAAAATCCATTCTCCACAGACTTAGATCATATACAAAACAAAAAGAAGCTCATACTTTAGCATCCAGAATAGAACCCATACATAGCTTCGTGGTTTCAGAGTCGAAAACGAAAAACACAAGAAAGATACCTCTCAAATTCCTATTTCTGGACTCACAAAGCCGAGTGGATCTTCTTCTTTGATAAAGTCCCAATGCCATTGAGTCCCGAATCTGCACTTGAACTTGATTTGATTTCTTCTCTTGGTCTCTTCCCACTACTAGTTCTGGATCCTCCTTCTGCCTTCAGTCCAGAAATGGCTTGCTATTGTGGCTATGCATAGATCCCCTTGAGTCTCCTCTGCTAATGTGTCATTGTGCTCCTACATCTGTTGCTTGTTCATCTCCTTGCACTCTCCTTATTCTCTCGATCTAAGCGATTGACTCCCACGTATGATGGAGAGAGGCTGTCTGCCAGAGAGTTCTCAGAATTCGTCACTCACCGTCATTTGCACAGTCCAACGAAGGATGCCCCTGTTTCCACCTTGTTCCCCCTCTCAAAACTGAAAAACCCTTTAGCGAGTTCCCGAGAGGTTCTCTCTCTCAGTTCTCTTAAAGCCTCTCATTCTCTACCTCAGATTCTCTCTCTTCGATCTGAAAATCCTTTCACCCCTTCCTCCCGAAAGCCTATTCTCTCAATATCCCTTTCATGCTCTTTCCTCTTTCTCCATTTTTCTGAACCTCGCGTTTCTCTCTCTCTCACCTTTGTGTTTTTACTCTCAGCCCTTCCCTCGGCTTGGCTTCCCCGTGGATTCAGGAAGAGGCACACCGAGGAGGGACCGTCTCCTTTGGTCCCCTCGCTCCCTTAGAGCGTCTGCTCTTTTGGTTTTCCTCCCTCTGCCTCACCTTGTCCCTTCTCCCCCTTTGTTGCTTCTATGTCTGTCTCTTTTCGTTTGTGCCTCCCTCTCTCCAAAGCCCCTCCTTCCAAAAAAGGAAATCTTCCTCCCTTTTTGTAGCCCTAGCTTTGAATCTCTCCCTCTGCTGCTGGGTGTGGTCCCTTTTTCTTTTGCATCCGCGTCTTCCACTCTGTCTGTGCGTGTTGCATTTTTGTGTTTTGTCTGTGTGTGTCTGCCCAAGGACAGAATCAAAGGGGGGACCAGCAGCCTTTAGGGTTTTCCTTTTTTTTTTTCTTTTGTTTTTCTTCATTTCGAGCTTGTTATTCGGGTTAACAAGACAGAGGGTCCAGGATTTGTGGGCTAAACGAAATGGGCCTCCTCTCTTTAAGCTTCTTTTTTTCATTTCTGGCCCAATTCTGAGTTAGCTTTGGGTGGAACTTCTTTTCTTTCTTTTTCTTTTTGGTTTGGGCTTTCCTAAATTATATTCTAAAATCTTAATCCCCTTTTTTTTTTTGGCGTCCCTCCCTTCTTTTATTGTATATATTTTTTATATTCTCTCTTTTTTTTTTGTAGTACCCTTTTGATAATTTTTTTTTATATTCTCTTTTTTTTTTGTGATACCCTTTTGATGATTGTTTTTCAGACTTTTATTTCTTTTTTTGATTATTATCTTCTTTTACTTTTTTTTTTTTATGATTTTTTTTAATTAACTTGCTTTTAGTCTTTTCTCTCTCTTTCTTTATGGGTTTTACTTTTTTTTTCTTCTTCATTTTTCCTTTTCTTTTCCTAGTCTCTTTTTTTATTATTTCTTTTTCCTGGATTTCTATTATTCCCTCTTTGATTTTTCTTTTTGTTCCAATTTTGGGGTTAATGGACCTTTACCTTGTTTTATTTTTATTTTTTACTTTTATTGTTTTATTGTTTTATTTTTTTAATTTATTTTGGGTTCTTTTCCTTTAATTTTTTTTTTTTTTGAGTTTGTTGGGTTAAAAGAATCTATTTGATTTTTTTCTTTTTCTTTTTTTTTTCTTTTTTTTATCAATTTTCTAATTTTTTATTTTTATCATGATTTTTGGAGCATGCCCGGACAAAATACGATGTTCACACCTTTCCCTAGATAATGGAACTTGTATCCTAATGAAAAAGCAATAACTAGTTTTGGGGCTAGTCTTTTTTCTTTATGGATTGTAAACTCCTACTTCAATAGGACAACCCCAAGCTCTAAAATAGTTTAAACTAGGTTTTCTACCTGTCTAAAGATTTGCCATGAACTTTGTTTAGGATATATATAGTAGTTTTAATTGCTTGCCCCCATAGATATTTTGGCAAGTTACTTCTACTTATCATACTTTTCATCATATCTTTAAGGATGTTATTATGCCTTTTAGCCACTCCATTTTGTTTAAGACTACTAGTCATGATATATTATGTGATAATGTCACATTCTTGTAAGCATTTAGCAAACAGACCTATATACTACCTAATTATGTCATGTTTGCCATAACACTCACAACCTTGATTTTGATGACTTTTTTCCAATCAATTTTCAACTTTAGTTTTAAAAACTTCAAAATTTTCAAGTGCATCAAATTTTCTTTTATCAAATAAAAATAACCATATTAGAAAAATTATCAACAAAAGTGATAAAATGTTTATTGCTACATATCTTGTAAGAGAATGAGGTTCATTAACATTACTGTGGACTATTCTAAAAGTCCTGAGCTATACATGACTTTTTTTTTAGTCTTAATTAATTTTCTCTTGATGTAGTCAAATAATTTTTATATCTTTAAAATCTAAGATAGGGAGGAAATCATTTTTAACTAATCTAGTCATTCTCTCTATAGATATATGGCCAAATCATTTATGCCACAACATGGATGGATTATCTTTAATTCTAGAATGTTTTGCAGAAATATTTTCAATATTTAAAGAAGTATAAGGATTATCTTGATCTAAAGATAATTTATATAAGCCATCATTCAAAGAAAAAACCAATTTTTTGTGAATTGTATATCAAATTCACTTTTTTGTTAACAAAATTGAAACTAAAACTAAGCCTATCTAAGGATGAAATAGAAATTAAATTACTCCTACATAAGGGTACATAAAATGTATTTTCTAGAGTATCTTCAAAATTAGTCTCTAAAGCTATTTTGACTTCTCCCACATATTTAATTATAACTTCTATGTCATTTTCTACTCCTAACCTTGACTCCCTCTAGCTTGATTTCCTGTTGTTTATGAACCCCTACATAGTGATAGGAGCATAGTTGTAGTGCTAATGTTAAACCACCAAGTGTTTAGAGGTATATTAAGTAAATTAGACTCAAAACAAACTAGAGCTAAGGATCTTTTTTTCATTTTTGTTTCTTAACCAATATTTGAACTTAGTGTAATCCTTTCTCTTATAGCCAACCTGCTTACAGTGGAAGCATGTGATAATTTTTCAAATGATAGCATTTAGACATCTTACATTGTAGTTTTGACTGGCATTTTTGCCATGTATTCTAATATTATGATTCTTGATAGAAACTATATTCTAATTATATTTATGATGACTAAAACCCTTGCTAGTGTGGGGTTTTAGCTGAAAGATCAAAAGGTTGCTCTTACTTTTTGTTCTCTTAAGTTTGTCATCTTTAATAATACATTTGGTAATCAAATAATTTATGTTCACAACAACAAAAAATGGAATTTGCGACGACAAAATTCGTCGCTAAAACTATTTAGCAATGAGAATGTAGTCATCGTTAAGTTGCTAAAGAGATTTAATGGCCAAGAAATTGTCGTTACTAAAAAGACTTTTTGTGATGACAAAAATCACCCATAATATGTAATCTTGCCACTAAAACTCCTAAACTTTTGGGGTCGCAGCATTTAGAAGCAACAAATGTCGCCGCTAAAGCTTCATCAAGGCTCATATCGTCACAAAAAATATTTTTCAAGGCGAAAAAAGTCATCACTAAATGTATGGTTTTAGCGGCGACAATGTCTCTTGACACTAAAAACTTTTAGCGACGACTTTTGCCAATAGCTGTGGTCATTAAATGCATACTTTTAGCGACGATCCTTTAGTTTAAGAGATTTAGTGGCGACTTTTTTGCTGCAAAAATCCTTTTATTTGGCCTTTCAAGAAGCTTTCGTTAGAGATCTTTAGCGACAACATGTATCTTGACGCTAAATGTTGTTTTAGCAGCAACATTAGTAGTCACCGAAATTCCTTTTATTGGGTACTTAGGGGAATTAGTGGTGAGTATTGTCATTGCTAAAGATCCCTAACTCTTAGTGGCGAAATATTTTGTCGCCGCTAAATATATCTTTAGCATCAACTATTATCAACAATATTGGTACACTATTAGTGACGACTTTAGTTGCCGCTAAAGAAATTATTTTATTTTTTCAATTTTTTAATATTTTTCTTAATTATTTTCTTCAATCCTGTTTGCTAAAATAGATTTTATAATATTATAAATGGTGAAAAATAAATCTTCTAAATCTCTAATAACATATACCATTTTACAAAATCTAACATTTTAAAATATATAAGCAAAAAGAGAGCAAATCAAACTTTGCTAACAAGTTTGATATATACATTATTGCAGAGGTCCATCCAACAAGTATAAATACAAAAATTTGTCATATGAATAATTTTTTAAGCTCACTCATACACTCTAATATTCAATGTTTAAAATAGCATTACAATATTACTAAACAAAAGGAAAAGAGTAATAAGTTAGCATCAGCAATTACTTGAATCTTCATAATTCAAGGGAGGGGCACTAGCATTCAATCTAAACACTTCATTTTGTTTTGTAAATGTCAAGACTTTCTTCATCAAAGCAATCACCTGTGTGACAAATTGAGACCACATTCCAATTTCAGTAAAGCATAATGTTTGAAAGATTATGTATGTCATAAACAAATTAATGTCAAAAGCTTAAAAGGAAAATGGTGTTATAAATTAAGATGAATTGTTCATGTTAGTTGAATAATCAATCATTAAAACTCCTAATTACTCACAAAATTATTGAGCTTCTCCACTTGAAGCATTGTTCATCAGAGATACATTTCCATGCTGAAAAGAAATATAACACTAAGTTTTTTAACATTGAAAAGAAAAAGAGAAGTGCAAAAGATACCTGTTGAAATGTGGCCATAAAGGCAGTCATTTGAGCACGAATTTCATCTTGCATCTATGCTTGCATTTGGGCTCGCTCCTCTTGTAGTTTTTGTTCCATTTCTTGGCGCATCTCTTCACACACTTGTTCTATTGCAGAAGAAACTTTAAACTCCACTTCATATTCGCTGATGCTTCTCTTTCTCGAGGGTTTCTTCTCATATCCCTTGCCACGCACATACCCTGATCTCTCCCCCATTACGGTAGCTAATATCTCATCTCCAGTTAGGTGTGCCTCTTCATTTGTTATTTGTTGTTGAATAACAAGATCGTGAATGCATGACTGTAATGCAGGACATGAGTTAGAAGTATGGAAAATTGTACAAACAATTTGTTTAAAATTAATGAATTTAAGAACATTACATGAATCTCCTGGGACTGCGGATCAACCCATACTATCTCCCCCTCTTTTGTTCGACGAGTATGTTATGCCTCCCATACTCGATCAACTATTGCTGGCTCCCCTGTTTCTAGGTCCCTTTACATATTTTTCAGGCATTAGTATTCAAAGCTTTTTAGCATGAAAAAAAGTAGTAGTGAATATAAAAATGAATTTCTCCTAAAATATAATAAGATGTTCACCAAAGACTCTTCAACCTCTACAAATGAGCAGGTACCACATGTATGTAACGTTACCTGCTTTGACCTATTTCTACTATTTCTACTACTTGCAGCCTGCATATAAAGCCAAAGTGTTGTTAAAGATAATTTTAATTAATAATAGTACAGCTGCAATAAAATTTGAACTAAGGACCTGAAACTTATCGAACTTAAAGTGCTGAATTAGCCAATCCCAATCTTTAAGGCTACATCCTTTGGTTTTGCTACTTGCCTCTCCTCGTCAGTCATATAGTTCTTATATATTTTTGACAATGAAGACTTCCAATTCTTAAAGAGTCGTTGCATCGAGTCTATGCAGTAAGACTTGCATGCGACCTCCTGCTGAGGATTGCGAACTTCAAATTTGTCCTATGCATTAAAAATAGAATAGCAAATTCAAATTATAAGTAGTTATAATTGCAAACATAACATAGGTATTTGCACATTAGTTAAGGATATGTATTTAAAATATATAACTTATTACCTTTACTTTCAACCGCATAGTGTCCCCATCTTTGTTTGCAATATCTTTCCAATCACCATCTCTTAAGGACACAGTAGTCCGCATCACCCAACTAATGTAACTAGATAAATCTCGAGCCCTATCTCTAATCGGTCGTTCAGTGGTCTTAGACATGGCAATTAAGATCTTGTTTCCAAATTTTATTTTAAGGTCAACTCCTAAACACTTGTACTTACCCTGACTCTTTTTAATAGTGGTGCAAGAAGCTAAACAATATGAAAAAAAGAAAACAATTAGATAATGATACATACAAAACAAATATACCTATATATGACATAAGGCAAAAAATTAACCAAACATTTATATTATTTCTCTTGGTTACCTGCACTACTCTGGTTTCGTGATGGCTGGGTAAAAGGTGAACCATCTTGTTCTTGTTCTTCCTCACCAACTGGCTCTAGTGGCAATGAAGAATATTGAGCTTCTAGTACATCATGCTCAAGTTGCCCTCTCGTACATGGTGGGGATGCAACATCACTCATGTTATCTTGCCTCCCCCATCCATTTCCACGTCCCAAGCCTCGTCCACCTCGTCTAGCTCCTCTGCCACGCCTAGCACCTGACATTTCCTAGATCATTCCATATTTATTATGAGAACAAGGTAGTTGAACAATGTAAATTTGTAAAATTATAAAACTTTTAACTAAGAAATGAATTATAAGAAGGGAAGTTCTAAAAATTTAAAACAATAATAATAGTAATAACAACCTAATAAAACTATCACAATTATCACTTATTATATGTTATAACTTATTATGATAGAAAACCTTGTTGACAAGGTATTGGTCAAGTCGACAAGATCTTGGCTTTTCTAAGTTTCTCAATTAAAGAATACCTTGTTGTAAGATAACAAATCCTGTTGACTAGGTTTCAGATTTCTCTCTACTGAATTCAAGACCTTGTCGACAAGTTTTTCAATTCTGTTAATAACATATTATCTAACCACTAAATTTAAAGACATTGTTGATAAGATCTTCAACCTTATCGATAAGATCTTCTAACTTATCAACAAGATCTTTAACCTTGTCAACAAGATATTATCTCAGCCCTTATATTGACATAACTTAATACTATTTCAATCTTGTCAACAAGGTAATTAGTATGGCTTTACATAATGTTCTCATAAATAATGCTCTATTTAGCATTTTAGCTTTACTTAGAATAATTTATTCTACTCTTTAAGAATTATTTTGAATTATCAAATCATAAAATATTACAAAAATAGAAATAAAAACAAAAATATACTTAATGAAATAGGATACTATCTACGAATTTAATATTTTAGTCATTTATTATATGTACCATTAAATACTATAGAATCTTAGCTAATCTTGGTTAGTATCTGTGGTGTCAGTATCGACTTCATCATCCTCCCCATGTATGTCTTCTGAATCTCCCTTGTTAGTGGATACATCCTTATCATTGTCATCAATGAATTCATATCCTGCATTAATTACACTTGGGCATTGTGTTCATAGGCATTTGCTTAAATGGCTAAAAGTCTCTGGAGCAACATCATCCCTCTGTAATTAGACCATAAAGTCATTTCCCACATTATCGTTAAGGAACACATATAGTTCGATCTCATCTTATTAATATGCCTCATTGATGGGCCCTCCTTCAAAGTCCCCATTGACGTCATCATCAGTCACCTCAGGCATATTGAACAAGTCACGGGGATTTATCTTGACAACAATGAGCCAATTTACATCAATTATGTCATTTAAATAGAATACTTGTTCGACTTGATATGCTAAGACAAATGGCTCATTAGAGTTAAATGAATAATAGATATTTATGCTAGTGATTCCAAATTTATCAACCTTGTATCCTCTTCCTAGATGAGCCACATCCCACCAATAACACTTGAATAAATGCACTTTTTCATGCCCAATATATGACAACTCATATATGTCTTCTAACACACCATAATACTCTTTATTCTCGTCTTCATCATCACCTTTCACAAGTATTCCACTATTATCTGTTCTTTGGCCTAAGGCACGATCTTTTGTGTGGAATCTAAAGCCATTCACTGTAAATGCTGAGTAGCAGTGAACCACTTTGAGTAGGCCAGCTGCTAAACTCATGAGGTCATCACTAGCCTCACCCTGTGTGCTTAACTTTGCAACCTACAATCCTCACCCTGTGTGCTTAACTTTGCAACTTACAATGAGAGATCACCATTGACGAATTCTGTTATAATCAAAATTTATCACATAATTCTTACATCCTAGCACAGTGTCTAGAAACGAACTTGTTCACAAAACCATTTTAAGAACTCTTTAACTGTTGATCCATGCATTTCCATATGCTTCTTATGCTCCCTGCAATGAATGACATAGTTAAGGCAACAAATTCTTAAAGAAGTTATTATTTGGAAGGAGTTACCAAGCTTCATGAACGTACTCTATGAATGGCTAAACCTCTTCACAATTGTGGAGCACATACATACAAGTTTGATTGAACTCCACACTAGAGAGAAATCTTGATTCGTAACCTCCTTGGACTTGGCAACTTTTATTAAAGATGGATGTCTCATCCTTTTCCATAAGTTCATCATCATTTCTGGCAGGCCTATTGAACTTGGTGGGAATGTCGTTCAAGTAAAGAGAGTAAAAAGTAAGACATTCATCTGCTAAATACCCTTCAGCTATTAAACCTTCTAGTCGAGCCTTGTTGCGAACATATGTTTTTAATGCCTGCAAATACCTAAATACATAAAAGGATTTGAATAAAGAATTTAGCATGGAGTATTAATAAAATTTATAAAATGCATATCTAATGTAATAAGTTACCTCTCAATAGGGTATATCCACCTATATTGTACGGGCCCTCCAAGCTTTGCCTCTCTTGCCAAATGGATAGACAAGTGCACCATGATATCAAAAAAGGCTGGTGAGAAAACCATTTCTAATTTGCATAATGTGCTTGCAATTTAAGATTTAAGGTGATTAAGAGCTTCGATTGTTAGGCGCTTGGAACATAAATTTTTGAAAAATTTACCCAACTCTAATATAGGCTCAGATACCTCATTAGGCAACAAGCCAGGTAATGCTATAGGGAATATATCTTATAACAAAACATGGTGGTCATGACACTTCAATCCATAGATTTTTCAATCACGCACATTAATACATCGTGAAATGTTTGAAGAAAAGGCATCAGATACTGTCAAAGTAGTTAGAAAGTTACAAACTTTTAACTTCTCTTATGGGGATAATGCATAGCAAGCGACTGGAATCAAAACTTTGTTTCCTTCTTCTATCAGGTGTAATTCAGATCTAATTCTCATGTCAACCAAGTCTCAGATGCATCAATCTTGGTATAATTCATTGAATAACTTTCTTTGCTTCGTAGTAGGAGTTAGGTATTAATGCCCCCTCTAGAAGAACATCCTTAAATAAACTTAATAATGAATCTAGGGACTTGTTGCTCTAATGTTAAGGCACTTAAGGTGGAGTAGTCTAACTATAAAAGAGAGTTTTGAAACTTTGTCACAACCTAGATAGAGGTCAATCTAAGCATCTTGCAATAAGTCAAAGAGCTGTTTCGCCTGCCCATTAAATGGCTCATTGTTTGTTGACTCATGGTTTCTTTCATTTGAATCTGCATGACCATATGCATCATGAAGCATCCCAATAATGTCATCTTCTTCATTAGTATTATTAGCTATATCATCAGCTACCTCACCACCATTATCTTGATGCAATGAACTGTAAGCACCAAGATGAACTTCTCCATATGAGTCCTACACTTTATAACTTAGGCTGAAACCATTCCTTAATAAATCTACCCTTACGTCAATGTGACCCTTCCATTCTGTATTCCTACACCCCTTGCATGGACATCGAATCATATCTGTCACCCTTGGCTAATTAAAGGCCCATTGTTAAAACTCATCAACTCCTCGTCTATATGTTGGATCAACTTTATTATTGATTTTTATCTAACTTTTATCCATCTCTATTACTTCCTACATTTTAATCAACATTATTGCAAATTAAGCTGTGGATAAGTCAAATCTTTTTTCATGTAAAAAATTATATACTTACGTTAAGTCTAGGCCATCATTGCTTAACTTTGTTTTCGTTACATGTAAAGAATTATATACTTATGTTTTGGTTCAGATCTCCAAGTTTTAGATATGAACCAAAACCAAACTTTGTTCTACTACAAAACATAATGAAGGATTCATAATGTCACACTCTCCTCTATGTTACTTCAAAGAGTATGACATTACATTGATAATAGTATAGGTTTTGATGTAATATGTTGCTCATGAAAGGTTGTACATGATATATTTATAATGAAAATATTCCCACAAGTGTAAAAGTATGAAATTATGAAGTAAATATCATTTTTGAATGTAAATGTGCAAAAATGTGTAATTTGACTATATGTGTGCCTAGAAAAGTATATGTATAATGGCAAGTGGATGAGTGGGTTTGATTTACATGATATTTAGGACCTAATGAAATAGGCATATATGTTACATTTCATGTTTGGAACATGCTCAAATAGTCACAAAACATGAGGAAGATCTTATGAAATTTGGAACCATATATGTCCCATTTTGAACCATATTTTGCTCTTGAACCAAAATCAGACCAAATAAATGAATTTTTAGATGAAATTTGGTAGGCATTTAAATCTTAAAAGAGGCTAAATGTGGCTATAAGACTTTATCATGTCAAATCAAAGTTGTTTAGCCTATTTGTGTCTATAGTATTTAGAAGTTATAACATATCTTAATTTCAATTTTGGGCCCCTATAGTTCCACTTCACCTATGGAAAGGTTGTGAGACTAAGGCTAAACATTGAATATGATTACATTTTGATGATGTTGAAGTGAAACGATGTAGGAATGAATATGTAGAATAAGTCATCCTTTTTCTAAAGCTAGTAATAAGATGCTATTAACAAGGCAAACTATGTTATTGATAAGTTATAAAACGATGTTGATAGGGTTACAGATCTTGTCAACAAGATAAGACTCAAACTATGTTATTGATAAGTTATAAGACGTTGTTGATAGGGTTACAAATCTTATTGACAAGATAAGACCTTATCGACAGGATCTCAAATTTAACAAAGGAAAATTGAAGACCTTGTTGACTAGATAAGACCTTGTCGACAAGATCTCAACTTTAGCAAAGAAAAATTGAAGACCTTGTCGATAGGATAAGACCTTGTCGATAGGATCTTTTACCTTATGACAAAATAATCTATAATTGAGAAGCTTTGAAAAAACTCAAAGTTAGGCAACTCCTTTAGAATCTTCTCAATAAGGTCTTAACTATAGAAAGTTAAAATACATAATGTATGATGGTATGACACACATAGGTATAAAAATAAGACCAAATGTAATTTGAGCACCAAGTTTACAGCACTTCAAAAACTTAAGTACCATACTTCATCCTCAAAAAAGAAATTAACACTAGTCTTCCGCAGTATCACAGAAAACTATCAAGGTGTAACACCATAATATATTAACTCCATCTAGCCTCCCTCTGGGCTCGATTCCATATGATTTCCAAAGAACAAGTACAAAATCGTGGCATTTTCAGGCTATAAAACGGGATTTAAATGCTCATATTTTGCCCCGTGGATCCTGTGAACCGATCAATCACATTCTCTACTCACACTCCATTTATATGACTCATACATAGCGTAAAACAACCCATGAACCATGGATATGAACCCAAAAAACAAGAAAGTGCATTTTCTTAAATGGGCCCAAAAGTCAGATTTTTGGCTCTAACTTTGGAAAATCATAACTAATTATAGAAAAATGGGAATCTAGCAAACCATAGCTTTCTAGAAAGCTCTAGGTGTTAACTTTATGCTAAAAATATTCCAACCACAATCGCAGCATTTAGACCTTGTTTGACATCAAAAAAGAGACAGAGGTCCAGCTGTCCCTGATACTGGTGCAGCTTGTTGTCATGAACTTCCAAAATTCATAACTAATTTCACAAAAATCCAATTTAGGAAAACTATACCAATTTGGAAAGCTACAGATGTTAACTAGAGGAAAAAAATAAGTTCAGATCATTTCAGTAGCCCTTAAACCTCAAAAACTAATAGAAAAGTAACAAAGGTCGGATGGCTTCCCTGATACTGATACAGAACTTCAGAAGGTTCGTTCTCTCTCTACAGACCTCTGATTTAGGTGCTTCTAATTGGTATAGGTCCCTTGAGATGGGTGAGGTAGAGCCGAAAGTCCCTGAGGATAGGTGAGACAAGGCCAAAAGTCTCATAACTGAGTAAGGCCAAGTCAAAAGCTCCTAAACCAAGGGTGAGGCCATCCAAAAGTCCCTAAACTCGGGTGAGACTAGACCAAAAGTCCCTAGAGCCTATTCTTGGTACTGATATGGTTTTCATGGTATATAAATCATGTATTATATGATTGTGAATGGTTAGATGCCTATTTGTGTGCTTTGACTTATTTATATGCCTTGATTGCTTTCTTGAATGAGTGCATGAGCTACTGAGATTCTATGAATCTCACCCCCTTCCCTCTCCCATCTTAACATGTTAGGTGGAGCTCAAGGAGATTCAAGTGCACACTAAGGAGCCTAGGAGCATGTTTAGATACATGGTAGTTTATTTTGGTTCTTTTGATGTAAAAAGGTGCCAAAATGAATATGCACCTACTATTTTTTAGATGTAAATGTTGAAGCAAGTGTAAATGCATGGAAAAATAATGTATAAACTATATAGAGAGCCAAAGTAATGAAAATGTGAGATTTGTCATTTTTGTGGATTGTATGTGATAGTGTATTTTGGCCCGTAACATAGTGAGTTTGAAATGTATGATGATTTGGACCACTTAGACATTTCATATATACTATGTTCATGCTTTAAAACTTGTCCGTGAGGTGCAAGAATATGTGGGAGGCCATTTGGACCCACTTTGAACTGTTTTGGGTGCCAAAACCGCTAAATTTGTAAGCTCCATGAAAGTATGACCAAATGAGCTCTTCTTGATATGAAATTTGGCATGCCTCTAGATTTTGTAGAGAGCTTCTTGGGAAGCTAAAGTGGGTAATATTTGGAGGTCTAGGGAATATTTTGCGAATTGTTGCAGTCAGAAAATTTTGATGGTTTGGTCATGGTACTGTGTAACTAGTCTGAAAATAAATCCATATCATTCATGGACCAAATAGTGTCCAATTGTTATGAAATTTTATAGGTATAAGCTAGACAACCACAATGACCTATACCAACTAGAAGCACCTAAATCGGAGGCTTATAGAGAGAGAACGAACCTTCTAAAATTCTGTATCAGCATCAGGGAGGCCATCAGACCTTCGCTACTGCTCCATTAGTTTTCGAGGTCTAAGGGCTGCTGAAATGATCTGAACTTATTTTTTTTCTCTAGTTAACATCTGTAGCTTTCCAAATTGGTATAGCTTGCCCAGATTGGATTTTTGTGAAGTTAGTTATGAATTTTGGAAGTTCATGACAGCAAGCTGCACCAGTATCAGGGACAGCTGAACCTCTGTCTCTTGTTTGATTTTAAGAAGAAAAGAGAGGGAAATCTTAAGCTTTCTTACCTTTTCTTTATTCTTCCTTCCTTCTCTTGGTCTTTCTCCCTCTCCATGCCCCTTTTTTCTCTCCTTTGGTCGAAACTTAGGTCAGTTAAAAGAGAAAGAATGAATTGGGACGTTTTAAGAAGTCAAATTCTCTTTTTTGACGCTTTTCTGGACTAATCCTCGCTATAGTGAAAATTAACCTTTGCTACAGCGAGCACGTATCAGTCCTAGACCCCTGTTTTCACTATGGTGCGCATTACGATGAACAGCTCCCTGGTTTTTGTATGGGATGCCCGCACTCGCTATAGCTAGAAGCATTCTCGTTATAGCAAACAGGTGCATTCGCTATAGCTAAACCATTTCTCGCTATAGCTAGCAGACTTAGAAAAATTTCAGGATTTCGAAAATTTTCAGCTTTCTTCTTCTTTTTTCTTTTCTTTTTCTAGTTGTTACATAAGGCAACCGAATTGGACCAAATCTCTAAAGTACATATAAGAACTTAAAGACATATATTAGAGCTTAGGCACATATCAGAACTTAAAAGTATATACTAGAGCTTAGGCACATATCAGAACTTATAGGCATATATCATAATTAACACCAAACTTCAGCAGTATCATAGCAAATTATCAAGGTAATAAAATTGGACCAAATCTCTAAAGCACATATCAGAACTTAAAAGCGCATATCAGAACTTATAGGCACATATCCAGACTTTAGTAGTATCACAACAAACTATCAAGGCAACAGAATTGGACCAAATCTCTAAAACATATATCAAAACTTAAAGGCACATATCAGAATTAACTCTAGACTTTAGCAGTATCATAGCAAACTATCAAAGGCAATAGAATTGGACCAAATCTCTAAAGCACATATCAGAACTGAAAGGCATATATCAGAGCTTAGGCGCATATCAGAGCTTATAGGCGCATATCAGAGCTTATAGGCACATATCATAGCTTAGGCACCAAATTTATAGCACTTATAGGCACCAAATTTACAGTAGTTATACGCACCAAACCTACAGCACTCATAGGCACCAAACCTACAGCACTTATAGGCATATATCAGAACTTATGGGCATATATCAAAGCTTAGGCACCAAATTTGCTGCACTTATAGGCACATATCAGAATTTAGAAAGAATCAAACCAAATCTAATTTAGGCACCAAATTTACAGCACTTAAAAAAAAATCATTCCACCCTTAAAAAACTTAGGCACATATCAGAACTTATGCAGGTACACACACAAGTAGAAAAATTAGACCAAATCTTATTTAGACACTAAATTTACAGCACTTAAAAGAACCATTCCACCCTCAAAAGGCTTAGGTACGTATCAAAACTTAAAATCATTTCATTAGTATCACAGCAAACTATCAAAAAAATAGAAAAATTGATACTAAATGTCATAACACATATAACAATACCAAGCTTGATAGTTCATTAAAAAGAAAAATAATACCTTTATGCTATAGCAGTTACAGTAAAGATTCAAGGAGCCACAGTTGATATTGTTTGAGAAGCTAGCACTTGAGAATCTATGTTGTATGAAGTAAGTTTGAAACATAAAAAATTATTTTCAGATCTTTAGCAAAATCTACTATAAATTTATATATAAGAAATAAGAAATTCAATAAATTCATAAAGGCCAGAAGTAGCCATCAAAGAAGGAAAAACCAGCATAAAAAAGAAGAAATTCTAAAAAAAAAAGAAAGTAAATTTGATTCAAAATTGGCATTATTCACAAAAACTTAATGGGCATTATTCAGTTCTACTAGCCACAGCCATAGCACTCAACACAACATCAATTGCACAAAGAAGGAGCAAACAATGGACCAGAGAAGAAGCAAACGATAGACTAGAGAAGGAGTAAACAATAGACTAGAGAAGGAGCAAACAATGGACCAGATTACCACTTACCTAGCTTCCTTCCTCTTCAGTTTCTGTGTTCTCCTTTTGCACAGCAAAATCAGCTCCTAGGGATACTCTATTTTTCGTGCGCGAAATGTTTTTGTTGAAATAGCTTCACTCACAACGAAATCGACCAGAGGGATGTTTTGGAACAAAGATTTAGAAGGATTTGTAACAGCCTTTGCCATGGATACGAAGGTTTGAAAATGGGAAAGGGGGAAAATGGGGAAAGGCTTCAAAGTATGGGGCAAAAATGAGTCTAGGTTTTACTGTTGAAGTGACTTTGTTTTATTGTTTCAATAAAGCCATTTTAGGTTTTTATTTGTAATGATATAATATGTATATATAATTATATAATATCATTTTAAATATATCAATAATTAAATAATTGATAATTGATATATAAGTGAAAAAAATAATCTGAGTGATAAAAAATAAAAAAAATATAGGTTAGGTTTAGAACAGAAATTATAAAGAAAATAGCATTTTGAAGGATAAAACTTCAAAATGCCATAACTTTATGTATCGTACTCCATTTGAGATGATTTTTTTTTTTCATCTTGGGTATTTTTTCGAGATCTACGTGTGGCAAACTGCCAAAGGCAATTTGATCACTTATTTTTCTCAAAAACTTTTGTTTAGGCCTTCAATTTTGTGATTTTTGTTTTTCACTACCTTTCACCAATATTAAAATAAGTCTATAATTATACAATGTTTTTTATAATTTACTTAAGCTTTATTCTATTTAAGTTCTAAATTTAAGTACTTGATTAACAATAAAGAGGGTAAAAATTAAGAAATACATAACTTAATTCAAAAATTAATTAAGAATTTAGAATCTTTATTCTTCAATGGCCTAATATATCTTTTTCTATGAACTACCCATTATATTTTTGTTCCAACTAAAACATTTAAAGTTCTTCATCCTAAATATAAGTCATCATCCATCTTATCTCTCTAGAATTTGTATATGTGACTGTCTCAACAAGAAATATATGCTAAATCATTACACTATGGCTCATTACATTAGGATTCATTACATTACATTGGGGCTCATCTTCATAAAAACAAAAATCATTTAAGGTCTCTCAAAGTTTATAGTATTAAGATTGAAGTTCTAAATTTACATCCATTGCTGCCCCGTCACCAAAAAATCTATAGGAGTCATTATATTTTTGCTTAAATGAACTATCATAAGCCAAGGAACATGAGGAAGAAGAAGACATTAATGGACGAAGGAGAAGGCAAAATAGGAATTTAAAAGGATTACCCAACTAAAATTAATGTTGCAATGATAAGAGATTAAGGTGGAGTTCAATCTTTTATCTATTCCTTCTTTTTTTCTTTCATTTTTTTTTTCTTTCTACCTATTTGTTGTTTTCGTTGCTTCAGAAGTTAAAAAGGACACATTAATTAAATGAATCATAGAAATTGAAATTGAAAAATTTAGCTATATGGATTTTTCAACATATGAAATGCTAGACATATTAATTTCATGAGTTCTAAAAATTGAAATTTTAACTTCTTAATAAAAAGTATAAATAATAATCTACTAGGTTGTTTAAACTTAATAAAAATTCTAGTTTATTTTATAATTAATGATTACAACTAAAATATTTGTTAGTCTTATATATTTTCATATATTAATTATTAACTTTAAAAATATTTTTTTAACTTAAAAATATTTTAATTTATTTTTTGTCTTATATATTTGCATATATTAATTGATACTTATAATTTATTTTTTTAATTTAAAAATATTCTAATTTCAAATATTTTTATTTAAAAATAAGTTACAAAAATATTTTATGCAAAAATTTTTAATAAGTAAAAAATTTTGCGTCAAAACTTTTAGTGGCAACTATTTTAGCCATCGCTAAAAGTTAACTTTTAATGACGAATACAACCAATCGTCGTGAAAAGATTTGGCGCAAATATTTTTATTTGATTAAAAATTTGGTGCCAGAACTTTTAGTAACGACTAAAATAGTCCCCGCTATAAGTTATCTTTTAGTGACAATTTAAACCAATTTCCACTAGAAGTTTTGGTGCATAAATTTTTAATATTTGACCAAAATCTTGGCACCAGGCCTTTTAGTGACGAAAATGTTATCGTTGCCAAAAGGTACTTTTTGTGACAACTAAAATTGGCAGCCGTTAAAAGTTTTAGCATTAATATTTTTAATGGATAAAAATTTGGTGTTTAGACTTTTAGTGACGACCAAGTCAATTGTCGCTACGACTAATATCTTTAACCGCTAAAATTTATGTTTTAATGACAACCAAAATTAGTCACCGCTAAAAATTATGTTTTAGTAACGACTAAAACTGGTCGCCACTAAAAGTTTTGGTATTAATATTTTTAATGGATAAAAATTTGAAGTTTGGACTTTTAGTGATGACCAGATCAGTCGCCGCTAAATGTTATATTTTAGCAATAACTAAAACCTATTTTCGCTAAATGTTATGTTTTAATGACGACTAAAACATGTCACCACTAAAAGTTATGTTTTAGTAACGACTAGAATTAGTCGTCACAAAAAGTAATATTTTAATGACGACTAAATCTAGTCACTGCTAAAAGTTTTGGCATTAGTATTTTTTATTTAACAAAAATTATGCACTAAAGCATTTAGTAAAGACAAAAACATTGCCCCTAAAAGGTACTTTTTAGTGACAACTAAAATTAGTCGTCACTAAAAGTTTTACACAAATATTTTTTACATATAATAAATTTTGTTTCAAAACTTTTAATAACGACTAGAATCTACCGTCACTAAAGGACCGTTTTAGTGGTGACATATTAGTGGCGACATATTAATGGCGACTAAAAGGTCATCATGAAATATAATTTTTTTTTGGCAACTATATCGATATCGTAGCAAAAAATATTTAGTAGTGACTTTTTTATTGTTACTAAATAGTTTTAGTGACAAGTTTTTTTTGTCATCGCTAAAAATATTTTCGAAATTAAGAATAGTTTTTTAGTGACAACTTTTAGCGACAACTTAATAAAGTTGTTGCTAAAAATATTTTTTCAACCATAACTTTTTTAAGTCGCGACTAAAAGTCGTTACTAAAAGTCTATTTTTTTGTAGTGGTTCCAAGTTCCATTCAAGGTAATATTTTGATTTGTCTAAACTTAGCAAGAGTGGAATTCAAAACATGAAGGATCATAAAGGCATCATTTATGATTATCTTGTGATCTTTAGGTTTGTTTGTGGACCATTTTTAGAATATATTCCCTAACATTCCTAATATTATCATATTTCATAGCTGGTAATTCTTTCATTAGGCATAGTTAAGATTTAGTGACATTATTATTGTTAACAACAAATGAAATTGCATAATCAAATAAAAAATGCATATCAATATTTATTTTGGGTATGAGTAAATTTTCATAGTCATTTGTCAGAATATTTCAAAATTTATAAATATAGATAAGCTATTAAATTCAAAACACTTTTATAAAACATACTCTATGAAACTCCAGTTAATATACACAAAGGCCCTCTTTGGGCAAGCAGTTGCACATAATAACCATAAATTTGGTAATTAAAACACATAAAGTCAACTCTAAGAATATTTTAAAATTTAAAAGTATATTCTCTTTGAGTAGATAAAATATTAAATTTAAAATACCCTTATAAAACAATACTCTATAAAATTCTAGTTAAAGTACACAATGATCCTTTTGGGCAAACGGTTGTATACAGTAACTATATATTTAGTAGCTAAAATGCATAGAGTCAAAATTTAAAACTATATCATCTTTGGACAAATAAACTATTGAACTCAAAATACCCTTATAAAACAATATTCTATGAAACTCCAATTAAAATACACAATAGTCCCTTTTAGGCAAGTAATTGTATAAAATAACTGCATATCTCTTAGTTAAAACACACGAAAAACCTCCTTTGAATAGGTAGTTATGTATAATAACTAATAAAATAAGAGACCTTTACATAATGAAATGTCCCACAAGTTAGCATAAATAAATCACTTTAATGATAAATGTTTAGGCTAACTCATAAACAATTTATATATGCAAGTAAATGTCCAAAATTAAAAATTAATAGATATTTACTAACAAGTGCACATATCAATAAATAAATAAATAAAAATTTAATTAATGATAAGTGCACATATTGTTATAGAAGATATATGAATTAAACCAATAAATTTGTAAAAGAAAATTAATAATGGGTGCACGTATAAATAATTAAAGTAAACCAATATACTTTAAAAGACATATGATTGCATTCTTCATCAACAAAAATTTCATTTTTCAATAAATAAATATTAAAATACATTAACTTGAGAATATAACAAATAGAAACAACACTAAAAAAATTATAATGCTCTATTGATTCAAGATATGTGGAGATATTTTCTTGTATTTTTATTTCCAATATATATATATATATATATGAATAACCCAAACTTATTTTAATAATTAAATTAGAAAAAGAGAAAACGCAAACTAAAAACAAAAAAACAAAAAGGAAAGAAAGCAAAAGTTCACGTTTTAAGTCATGCACGTTACCCACTATAGATCTTGCACGTTCCTTTACTAAAACTATTCATGTGAATTACTAAAAGAAAAGTTCACATAAATTACTAAAACCATTCACATTGAGATAATATTGCTAAATGGGTTTAGATTCGGCATGTTCCTTTTTTTTTTTTAATACAGTTATTATCCATACAATACTATTCGCATTTTCATGTTTTCAGCTTTAAATTTTTTCTTCAAAAAAATTTAATAATTAGATGGGCATGCATCATATAGTACGTAACTATCAAGAATTTAGATCTAAAAGCTTGCTTTGATAATAGAATTATTTAAGATCCCATTTTTTTTTTTTTTTTGGCTGCTACTGCGATATGGCCTTTACTTTTACCTGTTAAATGTGCTACAATAAAAAGTCAGTTATGAAACCTTAAAGTGGGTAACTACATTTAAATTGCTTAATGTTACACATGATGTAAATTATAGTTTATACAAATCAACAAACAAGTCAACGTTTGAATTTAAATGCAATGTATTTATTTGACCTTAACAGGGCCAATCACATTGTTCAATCAACGAATCATATAAATTCAAGACTTAGATTTCTTGTATTACAAACTAATGTCCTAACAGATTGCATTTAATCAAACATAATATAAAAAGTATGACTTATAAAATTTAATCAATCCAGTTTATGAATTCATATGAGTGAGTCCCAATATCACATGTAGCATAAGTTAAATGATCATATGAATTGAAAATACTATAATAACATTAAGCGGAAGCATACATATTTGCCATGATGATTCTTATGGGTGACTACGCTAACACCCTAAATTAGATCCTTCTCTTTAACTTCCAAGGCAAACAAGAGACTATACTCTCTTAATATTTATAGGTAGCGAAGAATGGACTTAATCATTCTGTTACTGTAATCCTAAAAATCCACTAATCATGGTCCCAATAAAATAAAAACTTACATTGTAGGGGCACAGGCTGCAAAATTGATCACTAATATAATTGAGCCCAATATAATCATCTAATATAAACCATATAAATAATAACCTATTTTTATTAAAATACACAAACATAATTAATGAAAGCTCATGCAATTCTTGCAAGGCAGACTCACATTTTGATGTATAAAAAAACTTTATTACCCTTTAAACACTAAACTAAACAAACCTTAATTATTTTAGAAGTAAAATTAAATAAGCCTAGACCTGACAATCTTAAAATCAAATTGTTAGTTCGGTTAAAAAAGAAAAAAAGTGAACTAACAATTTAGTCCCCAATTTTATAGACTCACTTAGCTTTAGTTCTTGACTTTTTTGTAGTATACAAATTAGTCCCTCAAAGTATGTAACTCATTGCCAGTTAATCCTCCTATTAAGTGCTTGATGGTTGCTATCCGAATTTTGTTACCTATGTTGTTTCACAGTAGCAAGAGTTTTTATTGGACAGCTCATAATTTCATTTTAGGATGGGAAATGATCGATTAATCTTAGTCAATTTTGGTTTGTTTAGATATAGAAAAAAGGATCCTATGTACTCTTTGTAAAAATAAATGGTGAGTTTTGTTTACTTTCAATTAATGATAGCATAATTTAAATAGCATTTATGAAGTACTTGATGAAAGGACAATAAATCTACCTACTTCAGGGAGTAATTTGTTAGTCTTGTTTTTTTTTTGGGGGGGGGGGGTGTTAGGGAGCATGAAAAGACAGAGGGAGCCAAATGGGTTATACAGTTCTAAGGCACAGTCTAACGGGTAGCTCCACCATTAATGTTGAGGCCTGTCCATTCCGGAGAGATTCCCTCATTTATTGTAAATGGCCTTTCTGGTTCTGTAAGATAGCGAGTAACACGATCACGCCTGAGCCCTTTTGTTGCCTCGCATCTTAATTTTCTGCTGAGCTTTTCTTCTTGACCTTCCCCCAAGATTTGTGTGGATGGATTCTTTCTTAAAGAAGAAAAGATAGAGAGAGAAAAAGAGATATAGAATGGACTCTAATAAAAATCGCTTTTATATTTTTTTTCTTCTTTCATAAAATTCTTTCTTAAATAGAGAAGATTGGGATTCAAGACTTTCTCATATTATCTTTATTTTTTTATTTTTTATTTTTTTAGACACTTTTGCCCTTTGTTTCTTGCACCCGAAAAAAAAAAAAAGCCTGGCTTGCTCATGATCACGAAGAAAGGAAGGTTAACCAAACGGGGGTAGATTTGACTTATGACCTCTATTTTGCACATTTTCTCAAACTGATGCTGCATTAAAATTTGAGGCCTAAAGGGACATGGTTTTAAAAATGGTCTAAAATTTAAATGCTCTGGTCCAGCTTTATGCTTTGGTAGTCGGGGGTTTTAAATGCTCTATGCAGATACCCTCTTGTGTTGATCTTAAATCCCTCCTCAGGACATTCGCACGCTCACACAATCTTCAAACAAATTAACCCTCTTTTTTCTCTCTCTCTCTCTTCTTGCCTTAGGCTTTCTTATGCTTCCTTCTTCTCTGGGTATATCAATGACGAAGAGATGGAGTGGAACCTTTGCAGAGACCTTTATATGAAGTAGTTATTGTGATATTGGCCTGGTTCACTCAGACCAAATTGAGTTATATCAATGAGATTTAAAGAAAAAAAAAAAAAACTCTCTTGGGTTTGATTGAGCCGTGCCAATATTTCAGCGCTATTTCATGTTGGCTGACAAGGGTATGAGAATGGCTAGGATCAAATCCCAAAGGTCAGTTTGCCTTCTTCCTATGTGAGTTTACTTACATTTTTTTTCTTTTTAAAGAAATGCTAAAAATACTCCCCTTGATTTTAAGTCGGTTACAATTTTCAAAATAAGAAAGAAATAGGTTCATCAATCTTAATTGGTTATTTTGTCTATATTATCCCTAATATCGATACTTCATATGCCACATCAAATTCTTTCATAATATGCCTTGAATTGAAACATGTTAACACTAAAGATAAATGGAAGTTTGTTAACATTAAGGCCGATGGTGCTCCAAGATAGTGTGACAAGAGAGAAGAGTCTCGAGAGGGAGAGAGCGTTGGGAGACGAAAGTGAGATAATATCAAAGCTGCGTTTGTACAAAGGATACATTTAGAATATTAAAATTACTAGAGGCACCAAAGTCATTCAATAATTAAAAAATTTTGCTCCCGTACAAAACACTCCAATTTGAAGGGGACTTTTCCTCTCCTCCCCTTCAATTTTTGTAACCAAACATGTTATTTCTTCCCTTCAAAAAACTCCATCCAAACAGAGCCAAAGAATTTATTTTTCAATTTTAAAAATTCAAAAATTATTTGTAAATAACCAAAACTCGAAATGAATTTTCTTTTTCTTCTGCAGTTTTGGATTTCAAAATATGTCTTAGAGTGATTGTTAAACTTTCTTTTTATTTGTGCAATTAAAAAAAAATAAAGAAATGAAGCAAAGCTTTTAGACCTTTATAGGAGTTCAATCTCATGTTACCGTTGAAAATCTATAAATGGGGAAAAATGAATGATAGAAATCAAATTATCATAGAAGAGTATTACTTAGGTCCCTTCTGGATCTGTGTAAATGCATGATCATGAAAAGGAATGATTATAGGCAGAACTTCTTTGCATTTCTTTCTAAATTTTTCCCCCCAAAAATTGGCATGAAACCCTTGTATTGTTTGATGTCATTTTTTCGACACCAAGAAATGCAAATGTAAAATCTGTTCCTGAGTACTAAAGTATTAATTATTGTTGTCATGCATTATAGCGTGTGAAAATATATAATGTATATGAATTAGGGTTTGTAATTTGTCAAGACGTTAAGGAATATGTTGTTAATCAGGCAAGTTCAATCTAGTAACTTCTTATAGTGGAGTCAAAGCAAACAAAATTCTATCATAGCTTGACCTGTTGAGACAACTCTCAATATCTCAACTGATGACCCATTTTTTGAATTTTTGTATTAATTTTTTAATTTATAATTGTGATGGGTGTGCCTTACAAGTTTTAAATACTCATAGGTTCAAAACAATTTAGTCGACATACTAAGACCCACAAACCTATTGCCACGCTATCCGAAATTTCACTAAGCTACATACAATGTGTTGAAATAACAAATTATTCTGAATGGGCAACTTCACTAATGACGAGTCATTCTAAGAAGTATAATTTTCCTGAAAAGATTATATCAACTTCGTGGTAGGATCAGCCAACCTCTTTGGAGATATAAATAGAGCTCCTACAGTTCTTCTTTCAAGCAATATGGAGAAAAACATGTACTTTCATTCTAGTAATCTTCTTATCTTGTAAGAAATATTATATTTAGGGGTGTCAAAACTAAATTAATTCAAATGGAACAAAATTTTTGAAAAAAATATCAAAATTAGTTTTTCAAATGTCAAAATTAAATTAATTAGTTTGATTATCAATTTGAATTAATTTAGTATGATGAAAATGACGATGATAATCATTATTATTTCTCACATCACTATCGTACGCCGAAAGCGTCCCTATTGCTGCCTTCGGTCATGATTCCCGCTGCTACACTAATATTGTGTACCATATAGATCAATCTGTGATCTGATTTCCTTCTCAAGCAATCATGACATTATTAAAAACAACAACACATTTTGTCGCAGAAATATCCAATGGGCACATTATATACATGTCGTTCCTTTCATCATGTCCTTAAATAATGTAGCATTAAACATGCAAAAGCAGTTCGTATTCTTTCATTTTTCCCCTAAAATCTATATATGTGTGTGTGTTGTAGCTACTTTGTTCTTGCTCTCATTGTATCATATGATAAATGTATAAAAACTAAAATACATATAAAAATGATCTGGATATTACCAGCTATGAAACATAAAAGTTAGCAATTTTGTCTAGCGAAATGGCATTGGGAAATAGAAAAATAGCAAATGGTTTCTAAGATATGGTAGACCGGATAATGTAAGTGGTTTCTAAAATTAGATCATTTGGGGGAAAAAAATTAACATAAACTAAATCAACCAAAATCGATTACAATATAAAATTGACAAGATCCACTATTTTACAAAACTAATTTGCTCCATTCAATTTGGTTTGTTGTCCAAAACCAAATCCAACTCAACGTTTGAATATACATAATTGTATTTTTTCTTCCAAGCCATTTATTTTGTTGTTGTTGTTGTTTCTCATCCTCAATTGACCCCAAAAAAAAAATCCCCATCCTCGACAATAATTTAATTAATGAATTACTAATACAATAGTTTTGACATTTAATGATAAATAATTCATCTTTTTAAAAAATTAAGGTTTTTATAAAATCACCCAAAAATTTAAATGAGGGTACGGTTACGGTTTTGAGTAATACTTCTAAAGTTCATGTTATAAATATGCGCACATATACATGAGAGCGGATGGTTACATTCATGACATGATATTTAGATGAATAATTTTTTATTTTCTTTAAAATCTTTTAATTGTAAAGTGTGATAATTTCCCTATTATATATGGTACCTCTAAAATTATATCCATTCCCTCCTTTTTATGTTGATTTTAATGGAATATGTATAATTTTTTACTTTTTATTTGGAGACCCGGATAAAAACTTTCTGTATTCAAAGAAATTACTTAATTATAATGATTTGGTGTATGTTATTTTTGTGGTTGGATGCTCTGTTATGCCTTTAAGCATAACAAAGGGTGTTGTATCCTCCTCCAAAGGGGGTCAACGCCTTTTTATTTGCAATTTTAAAAAAATTTATTTCTTTTATAAATTTTTTTCTATGTTGCACAATAACTATACAGTCCAACATGGAGTTTAAAATTGGTACTTTTGAGTAACAAAATTAATGGAGTATGAAATAGTTTTTGAAGAACCAAACTCTTTTGGATTATTGTTTGTGCCTTTCAATTTTTCTATTTTATAATCTGTTCATAAACAATTTTTTGGGGGGTTATTTGTTCGTAATACATCTTTACATTACACTAATTTTGAGAAAAATACAGAATTTATGAAGAAAAAGAAAGAATTAATCCATGAAAAAAAAATTTGTAAAACTACTTATCACTTTGTCCTAAACTGTACTTGTAGTTTTAGGATTATATGGGTTTAAATTGCTTTGAGTTCAACGTGGTAAATTGAATGAAGATAAGAACGCAGCTGCAGTTATACGGTAAGGAAAGGAGCCTCTTCCGATGCAACCATAGAGGAATGAAAATTAGTATTGAGATGGGTGGTTGTCAGATCATGCGTCTTTTTTTTCAGCGAAGATTACAGTTGATGAATTTAAGGTAAAACATATTTATATTAAAAAATTTTAAATTTTAAAATTATTTTAAAGGTCACAGTAATTAAAAATTTTAATTTGAGATTTTAAATTATAATTTTTTGTGTAGTTTATATTTTTATTTCTTTGATTATTTAGAATAGTTTTAAAATTTAAGATATTTTAATATAAATATTTTCAATTTAAAATTTTCAATTATAATTATTTCTTTTCCTTTAAGTATCACTATTCCATCAATCTATCCATGTGAATAATTTCAGTTTGACTGTAGTCCATAAATTGATTATATATAGTGCGGTCAAAATGAGATAAAAAAAAAAAAAAGAGTATAGAAAAAGGAAGTAAACTCTATATCCTGCCTTTTTGTGCCACTTTTGCTTTCCAACTATATAATTACAAAAGATCTCATTTAAAATAAATTTTAAAAATAAAACATGTAGAAATTTTATACAATTCTTTCTTGTAAATTTGAAATAGAGAATAACACAAAGAAGTAGAATGTATATAGAGCTAACTCCTCTCTTTTCATTTACTCCTTTAATTCTTTTATATCTTCTCTTTAAATTTATAAAAAAATTTACAGAGAAAAAATTTAGAGGTTTTGGACTCAAAATGCAATGAATTCAAATGAATTGACCTATGCTCTCTCTCTCTCTCTCTCTCTCTCTCTCTCTCTCTATAAGTTTTTTATGCTAAGAATAAAGAGTAAGTAACATTTTTTTTAAGAAATATTTAAATTTTATAGTCCTCTTTGCTATTTTAAAAAATTTAGACTCTTCTTCTCTAAAACTAGAAGATTCATTACACTAACATTTCTTATTGTAAACAATAAATTACAATTACACATATTTTAACCAAAATGCTTTCATATTAATTATTTATAGAATATAAAAAATATTAAATATGCATTTGACTAATACAAAAAAATTGACTTTTTAAATTTCCAAAATACATTAAATTTATAGTTCTTATTTTTTAACACAAAAAAATATAAATCTTTAAATTTTAAAAATATATAATTTAATTTATAAAAAAAATTTATTTATTACTTGTTGGTTTTTAAGCATATATACACTTTTTTTATTGTTATCCTATTTTTAGCTGACCAAGGATTAAGTAAAACGTGTTCAAGAACAAATCCCCTTACTTTTTAGGCCCAAGTCCATAGGGTTTTTATAGTTGGCCAAAAATTTTGATGATGTTGATAAGAATTTGACATTAGGCTTGAAGCCCAATAAGCGTCTCAATCAAAGATCAAAATTCGAACGAGCTTTGCCTAAAAATAAACACTACCGGCCAAACTACATCTAAATGTGTTGCTTCTGTTGCAATGTTCTATTAGGGGATTTTGACTCAGATGCAATAGCCACATTTGTTAATTAAACGAATACATAATCTGAGATCTTATTTTCGTAGATACATTAAATTTTTTTTTTTTAATGGGTCACGCCTCAACATGAGGCGTGACCCTTTTTTTATTTATTTTTTAAATAATTTTTGAGGTCACGCCTCGTGGTGAGGCGTAACCCCATTGAAAAAAAAAATTTAAATTTTTTTGGGGTCACGCCTCACCACGAGGCGTGACCCCATTTTAAAAAAGAAAAAAAATTAAATTTTTATGGGTCACGCCTCACCATGAGGCGTGACCCTTGTCTATGTGTCAGGATCAAAGTTTGACCCTGACACATGGATAAAAGAATAACAAATGGCAACGTATGATTGGGTGTCTGAGATTCTGATGCCACGTGGGCGTTTTTAATTGGTTCATAAAATACGTTATCCTATTTACACATTTTCTGACTCTCTCTTTGTTTTTGAATCCCTTTCTCCTTCGTCCCCACCTCATCTCGCCATTTTTGCTTTCTCCTTGTTCTCTTCTTCTCCTTCTTCTTCGTCTTCTTCTTCAGCAAACATTTTATTTTCTTCATATACATCATTCCTCTCATATTTGCCGATTAAAGAAGAAGAAAGAGATCCAGTAGAGCTACATTGAAAGTAAGGAAGGAAATCTCAAAAAAAAAAAAGTTACAGGTATGTTTTAAATGTAAAACAATATGATTATTTGTTATTATTAAGTAAATTTGAAGTATGATTATTTGTTATTATTAAGTAAATTTAAAGTATGATTATTTGTTATTACTTGTTGTTAAATATAGTTATAAGTAAAATAATTTTATTTGTTATAATAAAATTATATTATAAATAAAAGATAAAATTATTTAATATTGTGTCTGCATTTAAAATTTTAAAAAAATAAATTTATTTGTTAAGATGAAGTTATGTTATAAGTAAAATTAGGACTTTTGTAAAAATGCAAAAAAAAAAAAGAAATGATTAATGTTTGTGTACAAAGAAAATAAAATAAAATGTTTAAGTAAAAAAATGTATGAAAAAAAATTAAAAAAACTATTTATTGTATGATGTGATAATAAATATTAGTAAAAAAGTATAAAGTAAAAAAATGTTACATAAATATTGTAGGTAGGAGATAATTTATTGAACAAATTGTTTTATAAAAATACTATGTAAATGTTAGATGAAAAAAATATAAAAGAATTATAGAAAATTGAAAATAGCATAATATGTGAGTAAAATTCTAAAATTAGTGTATAAAAATAAAGAATATCTAACAATGTAAGGATAATAAAAAATTAGTCAAAAGTTGTTGAAGTGGATGAAAATATTATTTAAAATTGTTAGATGAAATAATAAGAAAAATTTTATGAACAATATATTAGAAAAGAATTAAATAATGAAAAAAATATTATGAAAGAATAATATGCAGAAAATAACAAAAGATATAACACTTTAAAAATAGAATAAAAAATAAATTTTTATAATGTAAGTCAAAAAAGGTATATAGTAACAGAAATAAAAAATTTTAGTATAATTATAGAAGTAAAATATGATAAAATCGTAATGTCAACAAATAAAAAAAATATATATAATAAAATGAAAATAAGGTCTTCAGATAAATTGTTAATATTAGATGATATTGTAATAAAGTATGATAAAAGTAGATGAAAAATTTTTTATAATGCAAGTAAAAAAAATATAGTAACAGAAATAAAAAAAAATTTAGTATAATTATAAAAGTAAAATATGATAAAATTGAAATGTGAACAATTGATGTATATGTAATAAAATGGAAATAATATCTTTAGATAAATTGTTAATATTGAATGACATTATAATAAAATATAATAAAATTAGATAAAATTTGATGAACAAAATTATTAGAATAAAAATTTTAAAAGATATAAAAAATAGTTAACTGTTAAAAAAAAAATATAGTGAACAAATATTATAAAAGAATAGGATTTGTTAGAATTATATTAATTGGTAATTAAAAAAATATATCAGTTGAATAAAGGATTGTAGTTGTTTATAAATGTTGTACAATGTTTTGGGTATTGGTGACAGTATTGCGCAGTTGGGTGAAATGAACAACGGGAAAGAAATTATATGCTTATATTCAAATGGACAAATATGCGAAACCGAAGAAGGGGCAACGTTTATTGCAGATACAATTGATGTGATAAGTGTCGACAATGACATTTCATTAGAAAGGTTGAAACAAGAGGTTGCAGACCAATTACAGCTAGATTCAGATCAATACATATCTGAATTAGTATATAGGCATCCAGTGTCATTAAGGCCCACAAAGTACCGAGCATGTAAGTTAAGGAGGGATGCCAATATCCAAGCAATGTAGATAGCGAATGCAAAATTTTCATCACAACTTGGTTCAGTTGAATTGTACGCAAAAATAGCGTCAAAGGAAATAGACTTGAATGCAGCAACTCAAGCTACAGTTAAATATGTGGCAAACCCATTCCCATCCTCCAGCCATGCCAATATCACAGATGATCAGTATTCGCCTGTTGGTTTTGTTGATTATACAGCTCAACCAAGTTCATCTCGTCTGTATGTCGATAATATTGCCGAACCAAGTTCGGCATATGCACCAATTACTGGCCTCATTTCTCATTCAGATGAGACAGAGGATATAATGGATGACTTCGAGGAGGAAGATGAATATGATACTGCACCTTATGATTGCAATGATGGTGGTAATTTAGATGATGATGAAGATACCGATTGCATAGATGCCACCGTTGATCCAGCAGTCCCCATGAACATTTATGCTGATTCAACGGTTGCATTTCTTGAATAGATAGATGCAGATGGTGCGCGGATTCCTGATTATGATGAAATGGAAGAGGTAGCGATAAACATGAATAATGACCAAGAGTTATATGTAGGCATGTTATATAATGATCAGCGATCTTTTCGTCGGGCATTAAAGATATAGTCGGTACGTGCACATCATACTTTTAAGGTGTATCATTCTTCAAAGAAGTATGAAGAATACCGATGTGTTCAATATGAAAAGGGAGCTTGCAAATGGAAGGTCAGAGCTTGTTATCGAAAGAAGGAAAATCATTGTGAGATAACAAAATACAATGGGCCACATACATGTGTTGCAGCATCATTGTCACAAGATCATCCAAAATTAGACTCTGATGTAATTTCAGTATATATTGTATCAATGGTGACTGAAAATCCTAGTGTGTCCATCAGAGAGGTCATTGAGCGAGTGCATTCTATATTTGGGTACAATGTGTCATCCAAAAAGGCTTGGAGGGGAAAACATCGAGCCATCTCACATGCATTTGGGAATTAGGAGCAGTCCTATGCGTTGTTACCCAGGTGGCTAGCTGCTGTTCAACATTTCATGCCCGGCTCGTACTATGACTTTATGCATAAAGAACATGTACCGACTAATGTAGCTAACGGTGAGTCGGTCATGTTTCATCGGTATTTTAGACGTTTAAGCCGTGCATCGAGGCATTTGGCTACTTGAAGCCTATGGTCCAAATAGACGGGACCTTCCTGTATGGGAAATATAAAGGGACTATTTTAATCGCAAGTACACAAGATGGAGAGAGGAATATTGTCCCACTTGCATTTGCTGTAGTAGAAGGAGAAACATATGAGGCATGGGCATGGTTCTTATTTAACCTCAGAGCACACGTGGTAAAAGATAAAGATGGGCTTTGCTTGATTTCTGACCGTCACGCTAGTATCTTGGCAGCTGTGGCTAATCGGAACGTTGGATGGCAGCCTCCGCAAGCTCATCATGTGTTTTGCCTTCGACATTTGGCTAGCAATATCAACAAAAATTTTAAATTGCAATAGTTGAAAAAACTCTATACTACAATTGGTACAAACTACTATCACTTAACTTTACACAATTTTTTTTTAATTTTATACTACAATTTTATACATACTATTAATTTTATTATCTATTTATTTATAGGTTATTCGTATGAGCAGCATAAAGTTGATGAAAGACTAGCTCACATACGTCGGCTTGACTCGCATGCTGCTAATTGGATTGACGAAATACCCAGGGGTCAATGGTGTCGGGCGTATGATGTTGATGGTAAGAGCTGGGGGCATATGACAACAAATTTAGCAGAAAGTATAAATGCAATTTTTAAAGGGGTTAGGTTCTTACCGATACTTGGTTTGGTTCGAGCAACCTTCTACCGGTTAACCAAGTATTGGGTCCAGCGCGATGAGAAGGCAACTGCACAACTTGAAGCAGGAGAAACTATATCTGAGGATATCAGATTAAAGTTGGCAACCAGAACTCGAAGAGCATCAGCCTGCGCAGTCCGTGGATTTGATAGATGAGGGTCAACCTTTGAGGTAGAAGAGCCATACGATCCGACTAATCAACAATTTGGGCGATCCTGTAAAGTTAACTTAGTAGCTCGAACGTGTGATTGTGGTGAATTCCAGGCTTTGAAATATCCCTGTCAGCATGTCTTAGCAGCCTGTGCGCATGTTCGAGTAGACCATGTACAGTATGTTCATGAAGTATTTCGGTTGGAGACTATTTTGAAGGCCTATGAGACTGAATTTCACCCAATTGGTGGCGAAATCTATTGGCCACAAGTACGAGGCCCAACACTTATTCCAGATCCTGCAATGAAACGTGGAAAAGGTTGTCCAAAGTCAAGTCGAATACGAAATGAAATGGATTGGCGACAAGCTCCAAGAGAATTACCGCAATGCGCGTTGTGTAGACAAACGGGTCATAACCGCGCGACTTGTCCATCACGTTGTCCCCCAAACCCATAGGTCCATTGTTCTGTTAGTGTATGAATGTACTATTTATCATACTTTTCACATAGACTTCCTAAAGCGTATTATAAGATTGTGTTGTTATCGACCATATGCTTTGCACTATTTAATTAACATTGTTTTGATTCTATATGTGATTTAATTCATTATTGTATTAGCCCTATTTTATGCAATAGAAAATTACATTATCGCGTGCCTAACTGCTTTATATTCTAACTTAATATTATGTTGTTCAGTTTTGTACGAAAACCATTATGTCAGGATCGAGGCCTATTATTCATCCGGGTCCAGAGGACGAGTCATTGTTGTATTTACAGACTAGACACGTCTCTCAGGCAGTGTGGTTGAATAGGGTACGTTATTGTGCATTTGTAAAAATCAACTTTTTCCTTTATGGCTGTCATATGATGCATAATAGTTTACACTTTCTCCCTCTAACAGGCAGATCGTATTTTTTGATTACATCGGGTTGCACATGGTCCACGATTAGAGTCTCCCCCAGTAGCTATAGTGCCACATCTTATAGCTGCTGGCTTCTACGGGGTGTCTCGTCTTGCAGCCCTTGACTTTGACCCTTCCCTTGTTTCAGCGCTCGTTGAGCGATGGCGGCCAAAGACACATACTTTTCACACTACTCAAGACGAGTGTACCATTACACTCCAAGATGTAGCAGTGCAATTAGGTCTTCCCGTGACGGGTCTTCCAATCACTGGTTCACTGAATTTCGACTGGCGAGGTATTTGTGGGATTCTCCTTGGGGTAGTGCCACCAGAAGAGGAGTTCGATGGTCAGAGACTTAGTATTACTTGGCTTGCTAACCAATTTGAGGCACTTCCAGAGAATGCAAATAAAAATGACATATTACACTTCACTCGTGCCTATATTTTACGTCTTATAGGCGGTGTTCTTATGCCAGACAGGTTGGGACATAGAGTTCCTCTTATGTACCTAACATTTCTTCAAGACCTCCAGGTAGCCGGTCAGTGCAGTTGGGGCTCTGCAGTATTAGCATACCTCTATAGAGAGTTATGCAATGCCACTGATTACAAGAAGGTTAATATCGGTGGTTGTTTGACATTACTTCACTTATGGGCTTGGGATCGATTCCCTAGGCTAGCGCCCGAGAGGCCGCCACCTCCAGATCCTTAACTTGATGTATATGATGTGCTCCCTCCACTTGCTTATAGGTATGAATGATAATTCCAATTGAATGCTTATTGTATGATTTATGTTGCTTATATAATTCAAAATTTTTAATGATTTCCTTTTACTCCTTGCAGGTGGAGGCGTGTGGGTCACCATCCTCGTCTAAGAAAATTGGCAATCCGGCATTACAGAGTATTGTTAGATCAAATGAGAGCTGACGAGGTCTAAAACACTTACGATGAGTTTGTTGCATAATTCTTTTAATGCTAATATAATCTTACAGCTTGTTATCTCATCATTTGCAGATCATATGGCGTCCATACGATGCAGATGATATACGTCAATTAATACCTGACTATTGTCTAGTTTCTTCGGATATTTGGCTAGCATCTGTGCCACTTATTTCCTTTCACATTGTGGAGTGGCATCATGCAGATCGTGTTCTCTGACAGTTTGGTCGGATGCAACCTATACCTTGTGCTCCTTATAATTTAGAGGAGGTCCATACACTGACACTCAAAGGCAAGACCCATTTGGATTGGCAAAAAGAACATGAGAATTTTGTGTTAGCTTGGTGGAATTGGCAAAATACTTTGTCACTTACACCGACATCATTAGAGCCTCTAGATCGCTCTTCAGAATATATGAAATGGTACTGGAGGGTTACTCGGCGATGGATCCATCCTATCAGTGGTGCTCAGGGTTTTGTGGTAACTTTTAAAGTCTAGAATAGTTATCTTATACAATTTTTTTTCCTTTAATTTCAAATCAATATGATCTTTAATTTCTATTTTCAGGCCGATGTAACTGATCGCTTACGAGTACTTGCTATGGACGACCATTCACTGTTAGGTCGCACATTTGTTGCTGAGTGTTCTAGCATCCTCGATGCACTTGGTGAGAATCGAGATATAACGATTTCTCAGGCTGCTTCTCCTGCACCTCAGTTGCCTAGACCACAACTTCCTCCTACTCGCACGGCAAAGAGAGCGCATGGATTTATGTCTACTAGGGTACCAATAGTGGACGATCGGCCCTATCGTGATACTACCTCTGGCGTTGGTACTACATCTGCGATGCCTTGTCCTTCTTCTTACACCTCAGCAGAGATGCAAGACCCTCTTAGTGTTGCTGAACCATCTTCTTCTCCAACAACACAATCATAAGTATACCATGATGCAGCAGGTTCATCTTCTTTCACGCCACCAGTATATTTTCCTGATTTTAGGGGTGTCAATTCTTCATTTTATATGCCATGCGGTTCTGTCCCTTTTACACCCCTATTTTCAGAGCAAACAATGTCTGCTTTTAGATTTGCTTCTGGGTCATCTGTACACGTTAGCTCACAACAGACGGGATATATCACACCAGATCAGCCTATTCCTCCAATTCAGTCACCTCAATTGAGTCTTAATCCCGTAACCTACCAACAGGTAGAAGAAGAAGGAAACAATAATAACGAAGCAAATCAAAATGATGGCGATAATGAAGAAGAAGCTGAGCAGGAGTCTGGGGTACAAGAGCCAGAAGAAGAACAACATCTTTCTCCACGACGTGGCCGACGATTAAGACCACGGACTAGATGTGGCACTTGGAGCCATTTTTTTTGAACGTTTTATCTTTTTTTTGTACTTGTAATTTTATTTTTTAGATAATAATAACATATTATAAGTACTTTATTTTAATATTGAGTTCACCAGTTAATTCTGATTCATTTGTCATTCAAATTTTTAATACTCTTGCTTATTTATATAATTGTAAAAAAATTTACTTTCTCAATTAACTTTCATTTTATAATTTTAATGGCAAATAATTTTTTATTTCTTATCAATATTTTTGTTTAGTTTCATGATTTTATTGTCAAATAATTTTTTTTTCTCTTATTAATATTTCAGTTCTGTGACTTATTACTCCCAACAATTTTTTAAAAAAATACCTAGAAATTACATCAAAAACATAATTTAATTCAAAAATCATAATTAATCTTAACTTCAACTAATAATACGATAAATTTATATTATTATTAAATAAATAAATTATGCCTCAAATACAATAAATTTAAAAATTTTAGCTTATTATATATATTTCATATAATAGTTATAATTTTTTATTATTTTAATACTATTTATCATATTTATTCATTTATTTCTTAAAATTTTTAAAACTATTATTAATTATTAAGTTTTAAAAATTTTATATTTTACATTACTTATTATTGTTTTAAAAATTAAATTACATATCTTTAAATTTTTTATATTTAAAGTATTAGGGCGTGCATTAAATGTTTCAAATCATTTTTTAAAAAAAAAATTAAGGTCACGCCTCATGGTGAGGCGTGACCCTTTACAAAATTTTTTTTAAAAAAATGGGTCACGCCTCAACATGAGGCGTGACCCATTTAAAAAAAAAATAATAATAACTTAATGTATCCGGAAAAATAAAATTTTGGCTAGTATGTACTGTTAATAAACAAATTCTGTTATTGCATTTGAGGGAAAATCCCATTCTATTAGATATATAGTTGTGTAATTTTAACTCATATGAAAAAGTAATAAGAATGAGAGGTGTTAAATGAAAACATTTTTTTTTAAAAAATTGGGTGTGAAAAAATAAAAATACAGAATTGAAAATGTCAGATTATACAGAGGAAAAGACAAGAAAGTAAGAAAAATGAGGAAGAAAAACGCATAGAAATAGCAGAAGCCCGAGATAGCTGCCTCCTCTATATTAATACG
Organism: Erythrophleum fordii; assembly: GCA_032878935.1. Lineage (NCBI taxonomy): Eukaryota > Viridiplantae > Streptophyta > Magnoliopsida > Fabales > Fabaceae > Erythrophleum > Erythrophleum fordii. The sequence continues at coordinate 15,947,531 of JAVQMF010000053.1, forward strand.
GCTTTGAGGCTATTTAGTATTTTTTGTTCTGATAAAAAAAAAAATTCCAATATAAAGCATTCACTTATTGCTTAATTCAAACATACCACATCCCCCACCCTCCTTTGAAGTTACGATACGCATCATCCACTAATTGCATGATGACTTCTACACACATCACTACAGTCTACACTCTCTTAAAATTGCAACTGGCACTTTGATATAATATTAAAAATGAGAAAACTTATTTATGCTAAAATAAAAGTTATTTTTGGTGACTCATTAATAATCCTAGAGAGTTCTTCATTTTTTGACATCTCCTTTAGCTAAAAAAGAATGACATCTTTTTAAAACAAGTTTGAATTTTTTTCCAATTCTTTTTTCTCTGTTTTCTTTCATTTTCAAAGAAAGATAAATATAATATGTAAGGTTCACTTAAACGGCGGGTTCTATTTGAATGAATGAAATCTATTCAAATAATAGATTTTATTTGAATATATAAAATCTATTTAAAACGGGAAGGATCTAAATTCAGAAAAGGAAAAAAGGAAAAAAAGGAAAAGAAAAACAAGATGGCACAAAGTCCAAGACAAACTACAGCATATATAATTTATGAATAGTGATTTAAAATAATAGCACTTTCAAAGTTTTCATATATATATATATATATATATATATTAAGAATTATATTTCCATAGTATGAATAGGTTCTATTTGGCCCATCAACCAGGAGATTATTGTGAGAGAATAGATCTCTCAGGTTTGATGAACCTATGTTTCAGTTAATCAGATGATGCATTTGTAGTTGATGATAGAAGGATCTTCATTTTGCTACCTTAATCAACAGTTTTCCTTACATATATCTAAGAGACATTCACAGCGATGCAAGGGCATCAATTTCAGGCATGTTGGCAATAAGAATCATTTAGTACATAAAAAGAAATAAAAAATAAAATAAAATAATAATTGTAATGAATGAAAATGTTCCTTATATTCTTATTTTAAAAAATAATAAAAAATAAAAATTATTGAATAATAAACATAAAAATATAGTAAATGTTACACACAATTAGAAAATAGAAGATTACGAGGATGTTGTCATAATGTGACTATGATTCCGATCTTAATCTCAGTGTATAGTTGCTTGTAGTGGACAAAATCATAAAGCCGTTTCTTATTTCTGTTTCTTTTTTTTGGGGAAAAAAAATTAGAAGATGTAGGAGAAGCAGATAAGATCATAATTATATTATTTATATTTGGAGAAACACAGATCATAATCATATTATGGGGTTTTGATTTTTGAAGCTGTTCAATTTGCGTCAGCGCCCCCAAGATAGCTTATACTGCAATTGAATTGAGTGTAGTTATGTTAGTCAACCCAAACATGATAAGCACAACAACCTACACACCAAACAAGATAACGTTTTACTTTGTCATATAAGCATAAAAAAATTGACTAACTGTTACACCACACCTTTACATATTTGGTATAATTGAGTTTTGAATTGAGCTGCTTGAAAAATTGATGAATTGAGATATAAAACGTATTTTATTAAGGAAAATCACATGGAAAATTTCTTGATAAACCCACTAAAAGGAATTGTGTAGGGGAAATAAGCACGAACAGTTGAACCCATCTTTTGTAGCTATGCCATCCATTCAATCAACTGCTCATGTTTAGGAATACTCAAGAAGAGTTTGAGTTCTTCCAAATTTAAATTTTCAGCTGTTGGATTACTTTAAAATTAATAATAAATAATATTTTATAATTATGTACGAATCTCATTAACAATCCAACAACTACAGATTTTGAGTTTTTTAGAATCTGACTCTTAAGAGTCTTCTCAAATTTAGTGAAAAAAGCTCTTTGATAGAGTCGTTTTTGGCAGTTTCAAACATTCTTATGTCATTCAACAATTTAAATATCAGCTACACTCAACATTTTTTTTTATGACACTACACTGGAAAAATACCATAACTATGATTCCTGCGAGGTAGGTCTGCAAGAAAGATAAAGTTTCACCATTGCTAAGTAGGTCTGCAAGAAAGAAGCTCAAGTTGCAAGGTAATATTAGCTATCCTCAACATTTTTCTTCAAGTGACACTATACTGGATCGTTGCATCTATGTTGACAACTATGATTCTTGTTTGGACCAAGTTGTTCCCCTGGCATCCTTAAGACAGTTTTATTTAAAGCCTTTGACTTTTGTTGCTTCACGGGTTTATGTGGAGGTTATTCCTAAACAGCCTCCACAGTTAACAAGATGATCTTTTAAGTTGCAATTGTTGAAATTTTGGCTGTCCCCTAACAAGTCGTAGGCTAAGCAAGACTTATGTTAAAAATAATTTCAAAAAATTAAGAAAAAATTGAGTTTGTTAATGATCTCAACTAGTCAAGTTATCGGTATTGGTGAACTTCAAAATCAAGAGAGTTTTCATTCTATAGGTTATTAATCAATTAATTCAACACACAGGAAAAGATGTTTGCCTTTGATAAACATAAGTGGGCAAGTAATATCACACAGGAAAAGATGTTTGCCTTTGATAAACATAAGTGGGCAAGTAATAAAAATTAATCGACTAATCCAACACAAAGCAAAGAGATTTACTTCTAGTGGTCACCAGTAGATTGATAAGTGTGACTAGCTAATGGGTGTGAAAATTCAAAAAGCAATTTTGGAACATTTGGTAAGATGATAGTCGGCTAGTATTGGTTGGCAAATGAATTTTAAAAAGTTCAAAAGTTCTGAGAATTTTGATGTTGGTAGAATGAACAATTACGAGGTTTCACTCTTTGAAAGTCATAACTGTTGGATTGAATAGAAAGGCCAAGAAAACATTTAATTAATATGATTAGAAAATTGAATTTGAAATTCAAATTTGAAGAAAGGGCATGATTCAAAATCAATATATAACTAATTGATTCTAAATACATCTATACTACTGCAAAGTTTTTTTTTCCCTATATCTCACAATTCTTTAAAACGTTTACAAGCACTCTTTGGAGATAAAGTTTCATCATTGCTAAGTAAAATTTTTTAAGATGCTTTGGATAATTCTTAAAAATAAATTTTCCTCAACCTCACAAAAAAAGAGGGGGGACAATTATTATTTTAAGGATAATGTGTTTACTTCAAATTTTAAAGCCTACAAAATTGCATTTCTTGACTCCATCCTTTTACCATTTCATAACAATTTTAAAACAATATTTGTGATGGAGGCAACCAATGAATTTACTGTCAAGCTGATGAACTAAAATCTCATTAAACTTAATTGGTTTAATTGAGACTAGTATTAGATCTCTAATTCCTAGAGATTTATTATTAAGAACTGATAAATTTGTGTTCCTTATGGTTCTCTATTTTTATAATTTAAAAAAAAAATCAGCAACAAAAATAAGGAGGCTTTGTACACACTTTTACTCTTTTATGTGGCTCTCTCTTCTAAATATGTATTGCATTATGCATTATTATAGAATATCACAATCCCAATAGTTGAGGTTAAACAAATTTGATAATAAATTAAATTTAAATGTAATTTCTTATATCTTTATTATTAAATTCTGTATTAAAAACATAACAAATATATAATTTTTTAATAATATCATAACAAGTGTATAATTTAACTAAACAACTATACAATTGTTTGTAAAAAAATTATATACATATTATTGTATTATTAAAGAATTAAACACTTGTCATATTTTAATTAAAAAATTTAATAGTAAAAATATATAAAATTATATATAAAATTTATTCCTTTAACAATATTCTTTTTCACCTAAAATGAGATTGTCATATCTGAAAGCAACTTTCACTTCAAATATAAAATTTATAGGCAATTATATAATATATATATATATATATATATATATTAATTGATATCAATGCCAATGAAAATTATTGTCACATCAGTCAATAACTTTTTATAGGATGAATTTTTTATTTTTTAACAAAAATCACCGTTAGACTAAAAGTTCTAATCATAAAAATTATACTCACAAAATTTTACATTAATCCAACCTTGTTCTATATTTTATCAATATATCAATAAATTAATATATAATATGTTTTTTAAATATAAATAAAGTATTAACTATCTCATTACATGCCCATTGTTATTACTTTTTTTTTAATATAATATATATATGTTATTAATATGATAATTACTTTTGACTTTGGCTAGATCAATAAAATTTACTTTCTATGATAAAATATTACTGAGGCGTGAGTATGTTAATTTTTGTAAGGATATCAAATGATCCTCCATTTTTTCTGTCTATATATTTTTTGCCGCTATGATAAAAGGAAATCAAACACAAATAACTAATTTCAAAAACGACAAAAATAGCTTAGCAATCAATTCAGTTGACATCAGCGGTTGAGATTAAACAAATATGAGGGCGTCCCCTTCTCCCCAAAATGAGATTATCATATCTCAAAGCACCTTCCATGAAATCTGATAGCATCTTACAGGCTTTTCGAGCCATTTCCTGTTATTAAAAATTTTTAATATATCAAATTCTTAATTGTCAAAAATATTATGTTTATATACTATATTTTTGAAAAACTCAAAATTATACTTTTGTCTTATTTTCTTAGTTGGTTATGGAATTGGTGAAAAAACTTAGGAAAAATTTTATTTTTATACTCTATAAGTTTTGTACTGGATACATAATGTGTAAGAGAATAAAAAATACATTTGTAATATAATATAATATAAGAAAATATAATAAAATAGATGTAAATAATTATTTAAAAGAAATATGTAGTTTAAAAAATTGTTAAAAATTTTGAAATTAAAAAAAATTATTGTTGTAAATGTACGAAAATTTGAAAATCTAAAATCTCTCGAGAGATAATTATAGAAGATGTAGGAATTTAAAAATAATTATGAGGAAAAATAAAAATAAAAATATGTAGTGATTTTCTTGGTTTAACTTATTTTATTCTATAGTATTTTTTATTAAAAAAATTTTAATAATTTAAAAAATACTTAATTATCTTTAAAAGCCAAACTCCTTAATATTTCTACGTTTAAGTGTTGTGGCACAATAGACATATCCATTTGTGTTACAGGTCTTTGCTAGGTTCGTTGATAGTAAGCTCTAAAATGTAACAGTTGATTTTGGTTTAAAATCAAATCAAATCAAATCAAATAAAGACCAGTAGAAATATTAAGTAGCTTGGATTTGAAAATTAATTAAGTATTTTTGAAATTAAAGGGAAACACTATAAAAGGAAATTAGTTAAACCAAGGAAATAACTACATATTTATATGATTTTTTATTTTTCTCCACATAATTATTTTTTAATTCCTACATCTTCTATTATTATTTTTTGAGATATTTTAAATTCATAAAATTTTGTACATTTACACCAATAATTTGTTCAATTTCAAAACTTTTTTAGCAATTTTTTAAAACAAAAATATTTTTTAAATAATTATTTATCAAACAAAATAACTCTACTACAAATTAATTGTGTATTTAGATTTATTGTATATCATTTTCTTATATTATATTACATTAAGATTCTATTTTCTATTTTCCTACACATCATGTATTTAATACATTGGGTAAAAAGGTAAAATTTTTTCTCAAACTTTTCTACTACTTCAATAGCCAATTAAGAAAAAGGACATAAAGTATACTGTTTTTCAACTTTTTCAAAATTTTAAAAGATAAGAAATGAAATTTTAGCCACACCTTCCTTTGAAGCAAGTGTTTTTCAAATTCTTAAAAAAAAAAACTCAAAAAATAGGGAATTTTGTGGCCTTTTGAACTTTTAATCATCTACAAATAACTTTTCTAACATTTAAAATTTGATAACGAATCTCTTAAATTTTTAAATTTATATAGATAACCTTTTATTATTAGTTAGTATGTTATTTTATTAGCAGAGTATGATATGTCAATGATAATGAATTTTATAAATTTTATTTCATTTTTGTATATATAACCATTTAAATTTTGGATTATATATAAATAATTTCTTGAATTTTAGATTATATGTAAATAATTCCTATGACATATTATACTTTATTAGTAAAATAATAAACTAACTAATGGTAATATGTTATTTGTATAAATTTAAAATTTTAAAGAGATTTATTATCTAATTTAAAATTTTAAGAGATTATTTGCACATGAATTCAGGAAGTTATGCACAATTTAACCGTAAAAGAAGTGAATATAATTTTTTTTAAAAAAATTTCTTAAATTAAAATATAAAAGTTTAATGACCCTTATATTCAATATAAATGTATCGAGTCAATAAAAGAACGTTAAAATAAGTATTTCTTATTGAAATAGACATGTTAATATATCTGATTACCTGATAAATTTCTTATATTTTTATGAGTTTTTTATTATACGTATCTTGAGTACAGGGGAGATACATAAATATTTTGTCTTAATATAAAAAATATCTGCTTGTGGTCCACTTAATTAGTGGAATATTCGCTTTCAAGTAGAACGTGCTAATTAAGACAAACTTTAATAGGTCCAATCGCAAGACATTATGAGATAATTGCTAGTTGTTACATTTTAAAAGTGTTGTTGTAGTTATTTTTTAAAATAAATTAGGATTAGGATATCTTAATCTTGATTCTTTTGGGTCAAAGATATCACACTCATAAAAAAAATGATAATTGATGGTAACTTTTGCTTTTGGTAAAAAAATACTTTGTTTGGTCAATTTTGGTTTAAAAAAAAAGATATTGTGAATTTACTTTGTTTTAAGGCAGTAGAAAATCATTTCACATTTTTCAGAAGAAAGACAAGGATGAGTGGTCACAAGGCCACATTGGTGTATTAAACGTTAAATAAAGCGGGGTGGACCAATGCTATTTTCCTTTCTATTTTAATTTAAAGTAAATTATACACATTCTTCCTTAATTTTATTGAAAATTTATAATTTTTTTGACTAAAATATTTTTGTAAAAATATATATTTTTATAAAAATAATATGCATTTAAGTTAGTAAAAATTATCATATTAAAAAATTTTAAAATCAAATTAAAATATAATATAATTTTAAATTTAAAAAATTACATATATTTTAAAAATAAAAAATTCATATAATTTCAACCAAATTTATAAAAATTTGAGTAATTTACTCTTCAATTTATCTATTCCACGGTCACAAGATCTATCCATATACTTGGAGAAAAAAAATAAAAATCTCCGTTTATTCAAGAAAAATTTTGTTATTGGTTTATATTATGCCATGTGCCACGAGCAAATTTCCAATTTCCATTTTCTGTCTCATTTATCCAGCAATGTGGGCCCAATTCCGACGTGGATAGGTGGGATCAAACCCACAGCATCGAATCACTTTGCAATACCAGTGCCTGGAAAAGAAGACGAAACCAGAAGAAGATTTCCAAGAGTTGAATCTCTTGTCCCTTCGGCTTTTCCTGCGTTTTGCATGATCCATTCTCTCCTTTGAAATTGAATCTCTTGGTCTTCTTCCTCTTCTTCTACTGCGTCAACGAGTGTGGAGAAACGTAATCCGCAAGAGTTGCTGATTGTGCTTTGCTTTGGCACTGATGGTGATCGATGAGGACATTGAGAGCTGTGAGAGTCGAGCCGTTCAGTCACAGCAAGCTCATCCTCGTCAGCACAGGCAGAAATTGGAGGTGTACAATGAGGTGCTTCGTCGAATTCAAGAGTCCAATTTTGAGGAGGCCAATATTCCTGGTTTTGATGATCATCTATGGCTTCATTTCAATCGTCTTCCTGCTAGGTATTTGATATTTCTGCTTAATGCTATGTTTTCCTTTCCGAATTGTTTATATCTTTGTTCGTCTGTGATAAATTCATACGTGACAGCTTCTGCTGGGAAAACCATGAAAAAAGTGTTCGAAATAATTAACAGAGCATTTATGACCAGAAATTGTGTACGCTCATGCCGGTGGTTTTCTTTACGCATTATAAGTTTTCTCATGATAATTTGAACTCTATAATGAGGAGAGAAGAAGGAAAACAGCTTCATTTTGCTTCTTTATTTTACCTCTTGAAGTGGAATTGGCAGAGCGTTTATTCTCGGCGGCAACTGCTTTGTCAATCTCACTGCTACTATGCAGGTACGCATTAGATGTGAATGTGGAGAGGGCAGAAGACGTTCTTGCTCATAAGAGATTACTGAAGTTGGCAGAGGACCCTGCTAATCGACCTGCATTCCAGGTTCGCTTAGTACAGGTGAAAACACATCAAACTTGCTTGCCTTCCAGATATTACCTGCAATAGTTACTTAATATTAATTTTTATATAGTCTTCAACATTTATAACGCTCTGAATATGTCACAATTCACAACAAAGCGGTCTTGAAAGTTTAGTAATATAACGGTTTTTTATTTTCTTTTCCCATTCTTCCCACAGTATACATGATTTTTAATGGGTTTACCAAGATTATCATTTCAGAAAGAATTATAACTGAATATGCGAACTATACTTGAGGAGATTCTACTATCTTTGTTATCTTAGAATCATTGTTATCCATATAACAAATATATTGTTAGCCCAATGGAAACATCACTTGGTCTCTCTAATTCCGCTGTCTATTGTGCTATAAAATTCTTGAGGCTGTACAGTGCCATGAGTTTTGAATTGAGGTAAATTATCACTCTGCATACTAGGAATTCAAGTTTTTGAGGATGCACAGAACTTGTCTTTCTCAGAACACACTTTTTTGGCTTAAGCATACATTTGAAATCTTATGTTTTAACTTTTTCAACTCTCCTCTTTGCTGATTTACTTTTTATTTTTGGTGAAATAAAATCCAGTATCGCTACCTGTTGTCAGCACAAAATTTGGAACTCCAAAATCATAACATCTATATAAGCGCCTAAATGCCCCTATCACCCTTAGTGCAGGTACATCCTTTTGGTAGTGCAAATTATGTTGACTCCATGCACTCAGATCCTTCTGATAAAGAAGATGCACAGAGCTCTTTCAACTATTCTTTTAAGCAGGGGTATGGTTCATACATTGGCCTATTTAATTATACTTTCCATTTTTGCTGCTTCTCAATAGGCAGAGAATATCTCATCCTTTGTCTTATTCTAGTTCTTGCTCCTATTGTTATTTGTGCCATTCATTGATTTATGATGTCATCTCTCTGTCTTTCTCTTGGACAAAAAAGAATTCATCTGCCACCTACTTTTGGTTCATCCTCCAATCTAGAAGCTCTTGCACGTAAAGCGAGTAAAAATAATATTGAAGATGGGGACAGTGCTAGGGGTGTGATACCATATTCTTACCGGTAAGCATTTTGGTTACCTTACTTTGGACCACTATTCTTCGAGCAGAATATTGTGAAAGGCCTTGATTCTTTTCTCTTTTATTACTTTTGTAAGATGCTTAAGTTGGAATTGCAAAAAAAATGGTTTACATTTATCAAGTAGCAGCATTGTTTTATAACGGGATTAACTTTTACAATAGGATCAAATCCTCTATGGTTTGAACATTAAACCTGCTAAGTGCAAGTCTCTTTGTTTTATGTTCCTTGTTTGACTGTTTGAGAGATAGAAGAAGGAGAATATTTATATGTATTCATCTTATCATAAACATGTGATCATTGTTGAAGTACAAAATATGGAGAGTGTTCTCTATAATCAATCAAAGGGAAGACTTTATTAAAGATGTTTTTTGTTTTATAATTTTATTTCTGACAGTGTTGTGGATGCAGACACACCAGATAATAGGGGCTCTTATTTCGGTTCATTGTAATTATGGCACTGTAATCTCAGTTTCCTCTCCATTTTTTAATTTTTTGTGTGGAATATGCATTTTTATGTCCATTAAGCTTTGGCAAATGTATTTCCTTTACTGCTTACATTTTTAACTAGTGCTTGTTTACTAACTTTTAGGCCCATGCATGAGATTACTTTTTCAACAGTTGACAAGCCTAAACTCCTTAGTCAGGTACTTAATTCTTTTTGTTTTTCCTTTCTAAAAAAATTTCTTTTCAACTCACTTAAATTGGTGCTTTTTAAATTATTGGATGAAATCGTTGTCAATCATCCTAATTTCATTTCTTATCCAATTAACTCTTTATCATTTGACATGATAAAATCTCTCCCTTTCCTTGGCAATCCTTGGCAATTGGTTTGTTTAGAGCACTTCTCCGACTCTTGTCATGAATTTTTTACTATAGGAGTCTAGCCGGTTGCCTTCTGTATCAGCTACTGACATGTTTCGTGCTATTTGCTATTGATACTATCAAACAAGGGCATTGTAAACATGGTTGTTGGAATTTTTCTTCAAAAAATTTTGTAATTCCCTGAGTATTTGTATTTCAAACAGATAGACCATATATGAAGGCACAACAGAATAAGAAAATTTTGCAATGTTGAAGACCATGATGCTCTGATCTGTTAATATTTATCCAGAATCATAAAACTTAACCTTAACGTACGAAAACTCCTGTAAATATATAATTTATTGTTGACAAGAAAAAAGGCAAAAGAGAAGGGCTTTCTTTTAAACTATGTCAGTTCTTTATAATTTGAAAAAGAGGAAAATATAATTATGTTCTATCTGTACTTATATCTAATAACTTTCGCAGAGAATCCCATGAGTTTTAATTTGTGAGATGACTGATTCCTTGTTTATTTTACATTCTACCAACTGTGGTTAACTTAATTGAGTATTTACTGGACAAGCTTCGACAAGTCTGAAGCTTTTGAATTATAAAATAGAATAATTAAATTTCACATTGTATGCTTTCTCTCTCCTTTACCAATAATCTTGTTATTTATTTATATTCCAGTTAACTTCATTACTTGGTGAGATTGGACTGAACATTCAAGAAGCTCATGCATTTTCCACCAGTGATGGCTTTTCCCTGGATGTCTTTGTTGTTGAGGGTTGGCCTAATGAGGTAGGATAGAAATAGCTAAGCAAATCTGATTCGATACAAACACTTAATGTTATGATTATTTTAGGTAGCAGAAAGTTTCACTAATGTGTTTCAACATCTTACTATTAGTGCAGATTGCAATATAATTTTGTGAGAAGCATAAGACCTTTTTTCTTAACTTCTCCTGATGTGCTTATATACTCATTCCTGTAGGTAATATATGGTTGCTGCTTTGTATTTATGGCATTTCTAACCATCATTGATGCATGAATGTGGGTACGGGGATGCAAGTATAATTGAAAAAGCTGGGACATGGGTATGGTGAGGTACTTTAATAAAACCAAGCATAATTAATGAATAATTGTTGACAAAAGGGTTACTAAAAGCAAGCTTTGAGATATTTTGTGGACAAACTGGAATTGATAAATATCTATTCTCCAACTTGGGGGGAAGTGTTGAGCATTGGAATCAACCCCATGATTTGTGGATTGATTGGTGTTTGTCTAATCTATGTTTCTTTCCTTTTTAGTTTTTGTTTCTTCTGATGTTCCTTGTATCTTGGGATATTACTAAATCTAGTGTTATGTTTCCTTATTTATTCTTTTATTAGTCTCATATATATCCCTGTATTATAGAATGTGTGCACAGTGAGTGAGAAATAATTTTGATCTCCTCATTTTTCAGTTTCAAAGCCATATTCTGAAATGTTTCAAATAAAATTAATTTATAAAAGGAAGTTATGCCTCTGATATGTATTTTGGAGTTTGCACATAGATGGATACGTACTCAATACAAGTACTACATCCAAAACAATAAATCTGTACACTTAACTGGTTTTGACATTGATTTCATGGTCTGTAAGTTATCCCTCCTTGCTTTAACATCAAGATAACTTGTATAGTCTTGTTTCTTTTAGGCCCCGTTTGGTGCACAAAATGTAAAAGGAATGCAAACGTAGAAAGAATAGAAAAGTGATTGTGAGGATAAAAAGACCTTTGTACCCCCCACTTTAAAAAAGTAACAAAAAAGTGGTGAGATACTATTGAGTAATAATTATAAGAGTATAATAAATATTGCACAAAATTTATATGAAGGTAATACCTTTATATAGAGATTACCAAATGGGCCCTTAATTTTTTTTGGTTTATACTTCAAGTTGTATTTATTTCCCATTAGTAACTCAATTTTTTGAGCATTTTCCTTTGTCCTTGGAAAGAATTTTTATTTTTTCTTTTTATTTTTCTTTTTTCTATGCTTCATGATTATAAGTTTAGATAATAATATCTCTTGTGTTTCTCAGGATCCATTGGCTTTTAACTTCTTCCACATATGTTTCATATACCTGGCAAGAAAAATTGAACATATATTAGTAATAATGTAATCCTTATCTCTTACAGAAATTAAAACTTCCTGTTTTGAGTTTTAATTTAATTGCCTTGCTGAACTAGCTGGTGGATTTTCTACAAAAGCTTCGCTAATGATGATGATTAGTTGGTTTATGCAAAATAAATATATGGTTATAACAAATTAAAAGAGAACAGTTTGATGAAAATATGCTTTTTTTTTTTTTTGGGCTCAAAATTGAGTATAACAAAACAGTTTTTCAAAGTGTTCTTCATTTCTGGCAATCCTAATTTGTAACAAGCTTTCTCTCTTCTTCCTCTTCTGATTACTGATGTAAGGGCTTCTAGGATTAGAATTTAATTGTCATATAAATTCCTTTATCAATTAATTGTTTTATCTTTCCTGGAGTTGATTTGTTTACTTCTCTTTTTCCATTAGTATTTGGTTTTACATACTTAGCTGTTTCTTTTCTTTAAAAACAAAATTAAATTCCATATTCATATATCATTGTTGTTTAATTGACTCATTAAAATGTCATTGCTGAACCGTTTTTTGTCTTTCTCTTTGCTTGTGGAACAATGATAGGAAACTGAGGAGCTCAAAGGTGTATTGGAAAAGGAAATTTTGAAATTTAAGGTAAATTTCTCCACATTAATCATTTCAAGATTTAAAATTCAAGATTTTCTGGAAAGATATTTTAAATATATTTTTTTAATGATATTTCAGTACAATGGCATCCCTTCAAGATTAAGGGTGGATGATGAAAATACTGTAATTGATTCATAAAACAAGAAAACCTTATATTAAATCTGGCTGCGTTTGAGGGAAGACAGTTAATATTAGTTGTTCTCTGCACTAATGCAGGGTGTCCATCAATTTTCTTATTGATTTTTGTCTCTATTCATTCTTATATTAATCAGATGGAGTTGTTGTTGTAGGTTCTATTCTGACTATGGTTTGTCTGTATTCTGTATAAGTTGAAGCTCATATTGATATCTCTTTTTTCCTCTAGTTCCTCATTCATAATAATTTAAATTTATCACCTTTTTCTTTCCACATTATGGGCCAGAAATAAGTTCTAAAAAAATTGAATGAAGGATGAAAGTCAATTTGTACCATAAATGAATGCCTTATTTCATTATGGCTCACGCGACTTGAGAGGTTTGACAGTTATGAAGTGAATCCATCATGTAGTAAAATGTAACCTGATGGCAAATAATGCAATCTACTTTATTTGTTATAACCAAGAATTTCATACAGCAAGATCAATCTATATATTCCCATGACTCTCCTGAATCTGTTGTAAATGTGATTAGTATAGATCCCATTGAGGTGTATTATTGATTATTCTACTATGCATGGTTCCCTATATTACTTTTATAATGTTTCAAATCACTGCTGAATCTCATCTATTAGTTTTGTTGCACTGTAGAATACATATTTTCTGTTATATAGCCAAGGTTAGAGATCAGTCTTTAGTTTTTATTTCTCTTTGTATTACAATCTTCTGATATACGGAATATATTGTTAGCCCAGCAGGAGCAATGCCTGTCAAAACAGGGCACGCATTATGCTGCCAACGACAATTGCCAGGAAAGGATGGAACCCTTTCCTTGTTGCATAGAAATACCATCTGATGGAACTGATGTCTGGGAAATTGATACCAACCAGTTGAAATTTGAAAACAAAGTTGGCTCTGGATCATTCGGTGATTTGTGAGTTATCTCTTGTGCAATCTATTGGAACTCTAAATAGCTTCTTAGCTGATCTCTCTTTTCCTCTTTCTTTGATCTTCCTTAGGTACAGAGGCACATATTGCAGTCAAGATGTGGCTATCAAAGTCCTCAAACCTGAGCGCATAAATACAGATATGTTGAGAGAGTTTGCACAGGAAGTTTATATCATGAGGTTTGTTAACATACCTGAATGTGATTGATAGAGATCTAGTTACCTGTTAGTGAGATTCTTTTTCTTCTTCCACTTTTCTTCCTTTCCTTCTTTAATTCTTCTTATGATCCTTTCTATCCAGTAATTGAAAAGGGAATCCTTTAAGTAGTGTAGGTTGTGCACTAGCTTTTCATATTCTGTTATAGTTGCTAGGTCTATATTGTACTAAATAATAATGTGTTCCTGGAACGCATGCCTTGTAATTACCTAATAACCTTGGAAGGAAAAAAGATGGATTTGATGCTCATAGATGAGTAATCTTGATATAAATTTCTGGTAGTGTCTTACTGAATATGGGAAGGTTTACTCCTGTCTTCCTAGCCCCTGACTTCAAAATGAGGCTACTAAGAAAGCAATGCTTTTTTCACTCTTCTTTCTTTCACATACACATAAATTGTTTTGTGCCTACTTTGCTTCTTAATAGTTCAAAGCAAAGCATAATATGGCTGCTATCTTTGTTAAATATCTGGGTTCTAAAATCTCCCCTCATTACAGAGTTATAATTTGAAAAAATGTAGTAAACTGGTTCCCTGTACTTAATATTTAAGCATATAGAATATTAAAATCTCCTTCTCAAAGATTCATGAGCTTTGGGTTGATTAAATTTATGGTAAGAGTATGAAATTTCTTCATCAGTATCAAATGAAATTATTTGACTTGGTTGCCATGATCATTCAGGAAAGAAAATTCGTAACTTATTTCTTTTCTTTTTCCAAATATGTTCTACCTTGGATGCTTCTGAATTTTTTCTGAAAATATATCCATTAATGTTTTTGTCTAGACAAACATGCTGGTTTGTCAAACACATTGCTTTTATATCATTTGGTTAGTTTACTGATATGGCATCCTTTTAAGTTTTGAATGGGAACTCTTCCTTTACCTATT
Organism: Erythrophleum fordii; assembly: GCA_032878935.1. Lineage (NCBI taxonomy): Eukaryota > Viridiplantae > Streptophyta > Magnoliopsida > Fabales > Fabaceae > Erythrophleum > Erythrophleum fordii. The sequence goes on from JAVQMF010000053.1 coordinate 15,962,551, forward strand.
ATAACTTGCATTGCAGGAAGATTCGACACAGGAATGTTGTGCAATTCATTGGAGCATGTACTCGACCACCAAATCTGTGTATTGTTACTGGTAAATAACAGAAAACCCTGAGAACTTATAACACCATTTATTCATATTGTTAGTTTTTAACTACAGAAATTTTCATAGGAATATCCAATTTTATTTTTTTTGCTTGAAGATATATTAGTTCTAGAATTTGAATATAATCTTCAGTTAAATGTTTATGATTTATCATGTAATCTTATTTCTAAGATAATTTGGTTTCCTCATTCAGTCATCTCATAATTCAACTTTGATTCTTTTGTGCTCATGTTTATGCCTTTATCAGAGTTTATGTCTAGAGGGAGCATATATGACTTTCTGCACAAACAAAGTGGTGTATTTAAGCTTCCATCTTTGCTAAAAGTGGCGATTGATGTTTCCAAGGGAATGAACTATTTGCACCAAAATAATATAATTCACAGGGACCTCAAGACTGCCAATCTGCTGATGGATGAAAATGAAGTAAGAGGACTCCGTGAATGTGTTCACATTGACATTACCTGTCTCATTTCATCATTTTGTCAGTCCTTGTGTTGCCACTCTCTGCATAATACGTGGTTTATAAAGACTGCACTGTGAGTGCAGATCATGTGATCTTTTGTTGCCAATTGCAAGCAAATCTTTCTTATACAATTAATATGAATTTTTTATTTTTGGTTATTGACGTAGTATAATTGATCTATTATCCTTTTCTGCCATCGGGTCATTGTATTGAAAATTAATTGTAAAATTTCTATAAATAAATGCATAACTGAGTGTTGGTGTGGTTATATGTTTATGATGCTTATAAACCTGAGGTACCACCCTCTACTTTTAAGCTGACATGCTCAAGAAATTCCTCATTGGATGTGGTATATGTTGGTTCTGAATGGTTGCTAGTCTAGTCCTTTGCCTATCTTTAAGGTTTGCAGTTGTGTAATGTTGGATTCTTGTCAAGAAGTTAAATAGGAACTTTCGTACACAGAACTGAGAGAAAGAGTTGTTGATTTTTTTTCCTTTTTTTTTAATGGCTTTCTAGAAGAACTAAAGCATCTCCAACATGATTATTTCATCTTTACTAAAATCATTCTTTTTCAATAGGTCGTAAAGGTTGCTGATTTTGGGGTTGCCAGAGTGCAAACTCAATCTGGAGTGATGACAGCTGAAACTGGAACATACCGCTGGATGGCTCCTGAGGTATGTATTTTCTTGGATATCATCTTACTATCTTAATTTCTTTTTGGGTGACATTTTATGGCAGAAGAATGTGGTATCAGTATTTGTCTATTGTACACCCTGTTTAATACACGGTCATTTTAGTTTCGTATATACTTGGAAATCCATTTATAGGATACTAGGACATAACATTCAAGTGTTGTATATCTTTTAAACAACATGGTAAAATTGGTTTTTCACATATTCATCTCATGTTCAATTTTTTTTTTTAAATATAGTTCCTAAGTACTTGAGAAATCAGGATGTCTACTTACCAAACGCCAATTAATTTAGAGTTTGCTTGGTTGGAAAAGTGGAAAATAGGAAGGGTAGGAAAAATAGAGAACAAATATATTTAAATGCTCCTTGGTGCTTGATTGAGAAATGAAAGTGGTAGCGTTATCATCTGATTTTGCAATTCTGGTCTTCGGGCACTTTTAATTGCATTATATGAATTAGAGAACTTTTAAATTGGTCTTTTCTTTTTGCCTTTTCTTCAGTTTGCTGATTTGACTCTAAATTGCACTGTTAGTCGATGCTTCAAATCTCTTTTCATTGATTTGATTTTTACTTGAAGATCATTGAACACAAACCTTATGACCAGAAGGCAGATGTTTTTAGTTTTGGAATAGCTCTTTGGGAGCTTCTAACTGGAGAAGTAAGTCCTTTCCATCCCGGGCAGCAGGCTCTGCTTTTTTAACTACAATTGGTTTCTTATCTCAAACAATGGTCCTGGATTTTATTCTTATCTCATCATATTTACTATATTTTATGAACAGCTGCCTTACTCTTACTTGACCCCATTACAAGCAGCAGTAGGCGTGGTGCAGAAGGTTTTCATTCTGTACTCTTTATAATCACCTTGCATAAACGGTTTTTCTTGGCTATGCATGATGATTCTTTGTTTAACATTGCAATTAGGGTCTAAGACCTACAATCCCCAAGAAGGCACACCCGAGACTTTCTGAACTGCTCCAACGTTGCTGGCAACAAGATCCCACGGATAGACCAGAATTCTCTGAGATAACAGAGATTCTTCAGCTGATAGCTAAAGAGGTAAAAAATTACCCAAACTCTGACAAAATGTTGAACCAAGTATGAAATTTTAAATGCTACCTTTCAAACAGGTTATTGATGAAAAAGCAGATCGACACAAAGATAAATCATCTCACGGCTTTCTCTCAGCACTTAGACGGGGCCATCACTGATTTGGATCTATCATGACATTATATCCTTTCTGGATTCTCTTGTAGTCTGATTAAAAGTTAACCGAGTTGCTTGTCTATACAATTGAAATTTTCTGCTATAATTTTTTTTTGGGTCAAAATATTGCATATTAGATTAACAACGACCAAGTTCTGAAGATACAAATGTATTAAGAAGGACACAACATTTAAAATCTAACTAAACAAGCCTATATTTCAGAGTGTCAAAAATAAAAACAAAAGAACAAGAGGCAATGCGCCTAGGCACCATCTCTAAACAACAGTAGAAATCATACTTCCCATAGTTGCCTCTCGTCTGCTTCCTGGACCGAAGTGTTATTTACAATTGGATGGATGCACGAGGGGCCAAGGTTGAAATTGATCAAGTTCGAAAGCCCCCTCTTCTTTCCCAGTTTTGCTATCAAGTTTTAAATGAACGCCAGTAAACTACGGTTTTCTCCCTTCTTATTTGTAAGAGTGGGATCGCTCTACTTTTCTTTCTGGAACGAAGCAGATAGCAGTGCAGTTAATGGGAGATTTAAATAGATCTATTGGTAGGGAAAGGCTTGAACACCATTAATACGAATTTTTGAGTCACATTTCAAAAGTTAGTTCATGAAGTTGGAGAGTTTAAAGTTACCTCTGATTCTTTCATATCCAGAAGGCTCTCAATAAGAGAGTGAGTGATACAACAAGTGTTATCTCACATGAGAGCCTTTTGGATATGAAAGAATTTAGATTTAGTTCAAGGTTTATATAAATTTCATATTAAAATCTCATTTGTTTGATTTTAAATTTAATTCTTATATCTTACAATAGGTCATAACTATTACACCCTTAATAAAATGAAGAAACGGCCGACATTATGGTACAAGAATGATCTTAGTCCGTAACGCCATGTTTGGTATGCCATGGAAAACGGAAAAAAAAATTAGGGGAAATTTTAATTTTATTTTTTTAATTATTATTCAATCATTATTTAATAATATCTATTAATCATTATCTAATCATTAAAAATAAGAGTATTATAATAATTTTTTATCTACAAAATTATCTTCTTTTTTTATTATTTTTATTTTCATACCTAACTTTCTGTATACCAAACAGATCGTAAGTCTTTAGATGCATAAAACAAAATATAATAAAATAACATTTCATGCCAAGACTTCATTACTCAATCATAAAAAAGAATATTTCAATCAAAAAAGTTAAAATTACACTAAAGTATATATTTTAAAAATAAAAAATTATATCTGTATAATTAGCACACACATATTGCCAATGCTTTATATGCTTAAAAGAAGTTTCTTGTAGGTTACTAAATAATTCAAAGAGAGAAGCATGTTATCTATTACCATTAATTATTTAGATAGAATGAGATATATACATATATACATATATGTATATAATAATTAAAATAATTTATTTTTATAATTTATATTTATTTAAAAATTATTTGTATAAGAATGGCTACAAGGCTAGTTATTACGTAAATCTAATGCATTATGGGGTGAAAATTAGAAAATTGGTTTTTATTCGTCCTAGTTTATAACCATCTTCATAAGTGATTCAGAGTTTTAAAATTAGCTAATGAATTGTATATAAATATGATTCATTAATTAAATTTTTATGATTAAATCTGTTTAAATTGTTAAATACCGAATCAATTTATAGATACACATAAGACGCAAGGGGATAAATTCTAGTCACAGTAATAAACCTCATAATTTATATGCTTTTTCCCCTCAGTGTTTTATATGCTTGAAAAAAGTTTATTTTAAATAATTGCAACTTGCTGGTACAATTGACACATGATAATATAGTAGCTCTAGTGGTTTTAGCTCCGATTTGAATGATTCCAAAGCCATTTTTCTTTATTGGGAACCTAAATGTTACAATGGAAAAGATGGTTCTAAAAAAGGAGCTAAAATGAAGGAGAAACAAAAAGTCAAAGTATGAAAGGCAAAATGAGAATTTTTGAAAAAGTCACTTTACCCTAACTATATATAGGTGGCACCTCACACTCTCCATCATTCACTTCAGAATTTCCAGCCCCAAATCAGAAGCAAATCCCTTGGAGAGTGGCGCACAAAGAGAATGGAAGAAGGAGGAAAGATTCAAGACTTTAGGTATGGAATTTTGCTTGTTTTTCATACTTTCTCTCCACCACTTTCTTCTCCTCTTTTTCCCTCTTCTTCTCTATGATTTCTCTGAAGTTTTGAGGGCTGTTTTGAAGGGAGAACAGAGGGGAAAGTTCGAATTTCAAGTAAGGAGGCCAAGGAAAGCAAGAACAAGCAAGGAAATCCAAGGAAAACAAGGTATTTTGCAATTCTTCCACTTAGTCTTCTTCCTCCCTTCCTTGGGCATTTCGACCTACACTTGGACAGATCTAAGGATTCAGATTTTTGACCAAACCAAAGATGATTCTTAGGTATTTGATGGAGAGGAATAAGAATATGCAAAGAAAACTAAGAAAAAGGCATTAGAAAAGCAAGATGCAAAACCTAGAGTTTCAAGTGCACCTTTCAATTTCTGAATTTGTAGGATGCTTCCTAGGTCTAAGTTAGAGTATAAATGAGTTCTTGAGACACCAAAGATGCTCCCCACAAGCTTCCTCCTTCAAGAAAACTAAGCAAACTCCATGAAGGCCATTAAGCTCCATAGCCTCGGCCTAAAGAGTTTCTCATAGCTAGGGAGAGTTTTAAATTTTTCTAAGGCCATTCTTGAGTCATAATTGATGAATGAAAATGAGGGGAGGCCTTGGAAAAAATTTAGAACTCATGGAAAGTGATTTGGTGTCTTAGGTTCCATAATATGACCTAAAGAAGCAACATGGTGCTAGGCATTTTGTTTTAATGATGTGATGACTCCAAGAGGCTTAAAAGGAGTCAAGAATCATATTTGAGAGTAAAGAATGAGGCCTAGAAATCATTTGAGGGGTGTTGCTTCATTAGGTACCAATATGGACCATAATGGAGGTTGTAGAGTAATTTAGGGTTTAAGCAAGTTGCATGGCCCTAGAAATTGTTTCATGAACTTAATTGGCTCCCATAATTTGTGTCTAGGCCAAGAGACACTATTTCCACCAACTTATGGGTGTGTGGCTAAAAGAGGAGGCTTGAAAGCTAAGGAAAAAGTGTGTGCTTGTATACAAGGTAGCTCTCTCCACCTTCTCTCATGCATGAATGTGTGTTTAGCTTGTTTTAAAATGTGTGTATGTGTATTTTCAAGCTTTGAAAAGTATGCTAGCATGTCTTTATATGCCATGATGCTTGATGCCATATTATGTTTTTAAATGAACCCATGATATTTGTATAAGTTTGCTTGAGTGTGGAGAGGCCAAGAACTCTTCCCTTGGGTGAGGATGAGCCAAGAACCTTTGAGTTTGGTTGAAACAAAGTAAAGAGTCTCCCAAAAACAAAGTGGGCTCCTAAGAGTATGGTTGAGTCCAAAGTATTTAAAGAATGGGTGAGGCAAGTCCAAAATCTATGAGGAGAAGTGTGAGGCAAATCCAAACACTTAGTGAGCTCTTTAATGTCTTGTATGATTGATTCACATGCTAAGGTTGCTTTTAAAATGCCTATGATTTCTACTTTCTCCATGCATGCATTTGTGAAACTTGCTTGCACATATAATGTGTGATGGAATGGGAGATGAGCTATTGAGATCCTTGAATCTCATCCCCTCCTCTCCAATGATCTAACATGCTAGGTGGACTAAGCAATTGTGGTGAAGGGAGCCAACAACCTTGAAGAGGGACAATTGACAAGCTTATGTCTTATTTTGTCTATTTTGGAACCATAATGATGGTTTATAATGTATATGAGGTTGTATATGTACTATGAATGTTGAGACATATGTAAACATACTATTATGTGATGTTTAGATGTATGAAAATGATATATGACCATTAGCACACGTTTTGAGTATGTAATGTCATAGTATGGAAGTTTAAAGTTTGATGAATATGTGTATAAATGTGGGTTGAATGGACAAAATGAAATGCATGAGGTTTGGGACCATTTGGGCAGCTCACACAAGCCTCAAGTAAGCTTTTAAACTTGCCTAAAAGGTGCCAAGATCAAGGAAAATCCATTTGGCAATTTTGGTATCCAATATGGAGCCAAAATTGACCATAATGGAACCCTACGTCACTTTTTAGCCAAATGAGTTAGTCTTACCCTGAAATTTGGCATACTATTAGGTCTCATTAAGAGATTTCTGAGAAGCTAAAGATCATAATTTTTGGAGACCTAGGGAATATTTGATAAATTTTCAAAGTTGGGATTTTTTATGGATTCTGGTATGGGTACTGTTTATACTGGTAGTTTCGAATTCTATGTCACCCTATAGCCAAATAGTGTCCAATGCTTATGAAATTTTATATTCATAAACAACAGGTCATAATCTTTCTGTGGCCACCAAGATCACCTCATTTGGAGGTCTAAACAAAGAGTTATGCATATTTGAAGTTAACTATCAGTATTAGTAGCGCCCAGGAGCTCAGTTACTGTTCAATCAGTTCCAGATGTCCAAACATATCTTTTTTATTCTAGAATTATTTTTATGTCAAGTTAACATTTTTAGCTTTCCATAATGACTGATTGTGTGTGATTTTGATTTTTATAGAATTAGTTATGAATTTCAAAAGTTTGCATCAGTAAACTGAACAACAGCCCCGGCAGCCAGCGACTCTGTAGCTTTTTGGATGTCAAAAATCCTGTGTGATTAATGTTGTGACCTAAACATATTTTTAGTGTGAAATAGACATCCTAAAATTTCCAGAATGACCAAGATTTCATGATTTCAAATTTTTTAGATTTAGTTATGATTTTCCAAAGTTGGGTCAGAAAATGGAGCAAATCTAGCCGAAAATGTGCTTGTTTATTTTGAGCTCCATTTCGGTTTTCATGGGTTGTAGGCATGTTTTTGTGATGCAAATGAGTTGTAATAATGAAATTACATATGAGGAAGTATAGTATGAGCTCACACGGTTCACGTGACACCGAATTGAATTTTTTTTATATAGCGCAACGCAGAAAAAGTTTATTAGTTTCATCCCCTTTTTCATATTCTTGTGGGATTGATAATACAAAACTTATAAATGACATCAAATGAGCTAGAAGTTATAGTGTTACAATCAACCCTAACGACTATCAGCTGTAAAAATTTAGGAAAAATATATATATATATATATATATAAGTGAGAAAAGGTTTTATTACAATATCATTTTTGCTAAAATATTTTCCAACAACCCAAATACATCTTTTTTTTTTTAATTAAAATATTTTCTTACACATTTTCTTGAAAGGTATTATAATCTAAAAATTTAAAACTGGCATAACATGTATATTTTGGAAATACAGGAGATGCTTATATAATTTATCCTCATTTAAAAAAAATTTAAATAAAAATTTTTTTAAATGAATTTAAACTAAATGCATTGAGTTCCATTGCAAAAATTCAACATTTTTATTCCATTTTTTTAAAATTCATTACAATTTTAAAAGAAAGAATAAAAAATTTAAATTAAAAAATTTTGACTGCAGTGAAAATATTAGCTAATTTTCTAGTTAATTATTATTTTTAATTGTATTGTAATTGTTGAAATATTTATGCTTTTTTTTAAAACTGTAATGAAAATTTTGATTTCTTTTTTAAAATTATTTTAATTATTGTTGAATTTAGATTAGACTAGAAGAAAATTGTTTTTTGTAAAAGATGAAGAAGACTTTATTAATTTCTTATTACTATATATACTGTGAATAAAGTAGGTCTTACCTAAGAAAAAATCTAATTTAAAAGAATAATTGAAATATAGAATAGAATATTGAATTAGTGTGAAGATATATTATTTGATTGAAAATTCCTTTGATTTATTTGTATAATAATAAGAAATCATTTATTTTTAAAATTATAAAAAAAGAAAATTAAAAACTGTAAATTTTTTTAATGCAATTGCATTACATTTGTAGGCCACTAGTAGCCTCTAAGATGTTGAACTTCTATTTAATTATTCTTTAAAAAAAGTTGAAGAAGTCAAAACATGTGTTATTGACTTCTCCAAAAATACGAAATCTTTTGTTTGATATGATTTTAAATAAAAATTATTATTTTAGTATGATAATGCTCAAAATTCCTTGGATTTTAACTGCAAAAGTTTAGATAAGAATATCCAATTCTACCATATATTGATGAAGATATTCTAATTTTAGGACTTGCATAAAATCTCTCATTGTATATTTATGCAAAACTAATGAAATATAAGAAGAATAAGAAAGAAAATTGAAAAGAATTATGGAGATAGCTATTAATTTATTTAGATCCTTCATGTTTAGCATATAGCTTTTACTCATAAGCTTTCAACCAAAAAATAAAATAAAATAAAATAAAAGTTGATCAAAAGGATCTTTCCCTTTTCCAGAATTTCATAGAATTTTTTGATTCATTAATTTATAAAATTGTTCATTCCAATCATCACTCAACAATTCTAGAATATAAATAAGAAAATTAATCTACATAATTGTAAAATATAAATTATTTGAGAATTATATGATATATGCTATTAAACATGAGAAGGAATGTTAGAAGGGTTATACATTAGGGGTTATAAACATTTATATAATTATATCATTTACAACACTCCCCGTTAGATATCTATTAATAAATAATATGTCTTATTAAAGCTTTTTTAACAAAAAATCCAGTGGAGTAAAAAATTAGTCAAAGAGAAAAAATATACAATATTTATAATGTCCATTATAAGTTGCTTTATTAGAAACCTTACAAGAAAAATCCAATGAGATAAATTTTTAGTTACCAAAAAAAAAAGCAGAGAGAAAAAGAGTATATGTCTTTTACTCTTTCTAATGGTGTCACTTAATGTTTTTGAATCGATACATCGTAATATTGTACACCAACTTGTCAAATATGATAGTTGGTAATGTTTTAATAAAAAAATTTATAAAATTATCACATGATGAATATATTGAGTATCTATATCATTATTCTTCTAAAGATCATGAATAAAAAGAATTTAGTGAGATATGTTTCATTCTATCTCCTACAATATACTTTCCTTTTAATTAAGCTATGTATGATGCATTAGTTTTGCATAATATTATTAAAATTCTTTTCTTTAAAGGTAAACCATATATTTTCTAGATACGTTGGGTCATTAATTTTAGCTAAATACACTCTCCACTTGCCTTTTGTACTGCAATTATTTCTATATGATATAATGAAGTAGTAGCTAAAGTTTAATTTGTAGAACACTATGATATAGTTATATCCTCATATGTAAATAAATAACCAGTTTGAAATCGACTTTCATATGGATCGAATAAGTATTCTACATCTATATAACCAATTAACTATAATCCAAATTTAATTAAATAAAATAACCCCATATCAATAGTCCTTCAAAAATATCACAATAAATGTTTAACTTTACTCTAATGTCTTGTTGTTGGAAAAGAATTAAATCCTACTAACAAACTTATAATTAATGTAATATCAGGTCATATACTATTAGCAAAATAGATTAATGCTCTATAGCATTAAGCCATGATACTTTAGGACTAAGATGTGCTTCATCATACTCTCAAGAAAAAAATGGCCTTTGTTTACCTCTAATAATTTTACAACTATTGGAATACTTAATAAATATGTTTGATCTATGTAGAATCACTTTAAAATACTTTTAGTATAAGCTCATTCATGAAGGATAATTACATTTCTTAAGTGATTGATCTATAAATCAAGATAAAACTTTATTTTTCCAATGTCTTTCATCTTAAATTATTTCTCTAAATAATCAACTATTTTTTTAAGCTATTTATGGGGTTCAATGGTATTTAAATCACCAATATATACAATAATTACAATAAACTCTAATTGACATCTTTTTATAAAGACACATGGGCAAATCAAGTCTTTTTACAACCTTCCTTTAACAAATATTTGCTAAAATGATTGTACCACATATGCTTTAATTATTTTAATTCATATAAGGATTTATATAAATATATTGAATTTTTTTAAAGAATCTTCACATGTTTTTAGAATTATAAATCCTTAAAGAATTTTATATAAATTTTATTATATAGTGAGTCATATAAATAGGCTATAACAACATTCATTAGACACATATCAAGTGTTTCATATACTACTAAACTAATAAGATATCTAAAAATTATTGCATCCATTACAAAAGAGTATGTCCCTCCATAATCCATTACAAAAATTTGTGATATGTATCATATTTTATATTTGATGGCTTCATTTTTCTCATTTTGTTTTCACATAAATATCCATTGTAACCTTATGATTTTATACCTTTGTTCGAACTATAGCTTTTAGAACTTTATGTTTTGAAAGTGAATTTAATTATGCTTGAATTGTATCTTTCCGTTTTGACCAATCATTTCTTTATCTATATTCTTTGATAAATTTAGGTTTAAATTACGCATTTTGTTTTATTATTTCAACAACATTGTATGAAAAAAAAATATTGTTGACAACTGTATCTTTTTTGTTCCATTTTTTTTTTCTCATAGTGATTATTCATTACTTTTAGGCATTTGAACCTATTTTAAGATTTTATGATTAGTTATATCTTGGGTTTTGTTTGGAATACATGCCTTCTCAATATGATGATCTCAATTATTTGCTCCTTTCTTTATTATATTTTTTTGAAGATTTTTATCTTTAGAACTAATTAGTTTATTGTGCTTCTGGGGTGGCTTACTTTTATTTGCATTAACAATCTGTCCTACTAGGACATTAATTTGAGTTGGAGCATTTGCAACTAGTATATGAGATTTAGTAATTCTTTTTAAATTAGTAAATGCATCTAGCAATTGATTTGCAATATTTTATAAATGCATCATTTTCTTAACTTTTAGTTTGCCTTACTTTGTATGAAGATCTAGATGAGATAATGATAATGAATTTTATGTAATTTTTTTTCCAATTGCTTATTATCTCCCTTAATGTTATAGAAACTATTTTATCAAAATGACAATTGGCAAATTGTGATTCAAATAAAAGGGGATTTATAACCAACATATATGTCCAACTTTTCTTGATGACTCATCTTTATGCATTGTAACAAAGTAATTGAAACATATACCATACATCTGAAAGCTTTATGATGAAAAATATTTGGCTCGTAACTTAAAGTCAATTATAATGGAGAGAATCTTATTGGCTTGATGCTTACAGGTACTTTTGCATGTACAATTACATGTCCCTATGTGAAAAAAAGAAGTTTTGTTCTCATAAATATTGATGTAACTATTAATTAAAGACATTTAATCAATGATTCTACTAGACCATTTTTTGTATAAGCAACAATAATAAGCTTTTCAACGATTATTTTAATAGATATACAATAATCATTAAAAGCCTCGATGCAAACACACTAGTATTATCAAAATGAATTGTCTTGATTGCATAATTTGAAAATTGTGGTCTTAATTAAATTATTTAAGCAAGCAATCTCACAAATGCCAAGTTGTAAGTTGATAATAAAGATATATGTGACCATCTTGTACATCTATTAAAATCATATAATATCTAAATGATTCATATGGTTGATAGATGAGCCCATATATATCTCTTTGGATAGTTTTAGAAATGTAGGGGATTTAATCCCAACTTTAGTCAGTGATGGTTTAATCATTAGTTTACTTAAGAACAAGTAGTATATGAGAATTATTTAAATTGAAAATTTTTTTGGTTCTTTAATGGATGTCCATGTGAATTTTCAATAATATTTTACATCATAGTTGTTTTGAGATAGCCTAACCAATCATGCCAAACAATAAATATATTTAGATCAATAATTGTAAAATATGTTTCAATTGTAGTAATATTTGTATAATATAAATTAGAAGATAAGTAGACATTTTTTTCAATACACATTTCTTTCTTGATACGATAATATTATATGTAAATATTTAATAATTTTTTCATTTATAGTCTCAATATAATGTTCATTGTAGCAGATATCTTTGAAACTTTATAAATTTCTTTTTAAGGCTTGATAGAAAATAATGTATCATCAATAATAAACTTTGTCCCCTTGGGTAACAATATAGTAGCTCTTTGAGGGTCCTCAATAGTCATATACTACTCAATATAGTATTGACGTTAACATTGCATATTATCAATTTTGAAAAATATTTTTCATTTTTAATTACTATTTGCAATACATATGTATTCACTATAAATCTTGTATTCAACCGTAGAATAAGAAATATTTATATTAGTTCTTCAGGAATTAAACTATATTCTATTATGCGTAGTTTTTTAAAAAAATAAACACATATTATAATTTCATATATATTATCACTGTACATTTTGACTGCTTCTTAATAGTATAGTATCAATTAATTCAATATTATTACTATATGAGCACATTTAGAGTATGAAACATAAAGTAATGAAGTTTATCTGCACATATTTTTATATCTCTCTTTAAAAAAAAATTATTACTTCTAATGTATGTATTCTTTCTTCAAATTATTATGAGAACTACGAGTCCATTTATAGAATATTTGTCACTTTATTTTTTCATGAAAATTGGCTAGAAATAGAAACAAACACTTTATACATTTTACAAAAGTGTTTAATTTTATTTCTTTAAAGTTTTTTTTGTATTGATAGTTATACCATTATAAATTACATTAAAATGTCATGCCATATCTTCCATTTAGCAACAATTATTCAAATTCATACTTTTGGTAGCAGAAATAACCGACATTGAAATTCTTAATAATCCAATTATGCTTAAACAAAATATTTTCATCATTTTATTCTCCAATTTCATGCCAAACAAGTTTGTAAAACTTGGAATATCACAAAAAGAAACCAAAATTTGTGAGTTGCATTATACAGACCAATTCACCACTTTAACACATATTAGGGGCTAAATTTTGAAAAAAATTATAACTTGATTTACATAGCTCTGATTTGTGCAAACTTGGTGGCTGCGAAAAGTTTATAATGAGAACTATCTACCATAAAAAAATTCAAATCAAAACAAGTTCATTTGGTCCCCCAAAACTTATGAAAACAGAAATAGAACCATATGAACAGTGCATAAGAAGTTCTACAAAAAATAGCCAACTTAAAAAATGCATAATAAATTCTATAGAACTCTAAAAATTATGTTTTTTAGTTTTATGGAAAGCTCTAGATGTGCTCTAAATGTCTACCAAATTTTAGTCCAAAATTCATCCATTTGGTCTATCAATGGTTAATGGACATTTTATCACTTAAAGAGTACAAAATTTGGTTCCAAATAGTTCTAATTGAGCCATATTATGCCATGTCTCTATTTGGACACATTTTAAATGTTAAATGCATCATATATGGCTGGTCCAACATGTCTCAAAAGCCATGCAACTCAAAATCACACTCCCACTTGCCATTATATACATACATAATGTGGAACTCAAAGTGTCAAATAACACAATTCCATATATTTACATCTAAAAATGATTTGTACATCATATCTTATACTTTTGAGTGTGTGTGAATGATCATATATAAAAAATATATATATATACATCACCATATGTGCAAGAATATGCATTAAAACTTAAATTAATGTCAAAGCAATTCTTCTTAGACTCTTTGCTCATCCTTCTTGCTCCTGTGAGAATCACATAAACCTAGTTAGGAAAAATAGGAGAAAGAATGACATTCAAAGAATCACAATAGTTCATTCATAATTCAATATACATATATGGCATGTTCAAAGTCAAAGAAAGCAAATATGCAAGTTATACAACTAAATATCATTCATATTCATGCATTAGGGGTCATATGGCTCAACCAAAAGCAAAAACAAGTTCTAGGAATTTTTGGTCTAGTCTAACCTAACAATTAGGGACTTTTGGTTTAGTCTTACCCTCTTTTATGGACTTTTGACTTAGCTTCACTCATAATTGAGACTTTTAGCTTAGTCTCACCTATATTTAGGGATTTTTGGCCTCACCTTACCTATTTCAAGATACTTTTGGCACAATCCATCCATTCAAGAGGCAAACCAATTCCAAATGCAATCAAATGTCATGCAATTGCATATGGTCATCAAACAATCAACAATACACATAATTTGCAAATAATATATACAAACAGTCTAAAACACTCAAGCAACCAATATACATATACAAGAATGGATGAAGAGCTATCTTAACACAATAGTTCAACTTAATTCCCCTTTCTTCCTTGGCTTGGTTCCATGGCCTCACACTTATGCTTGAGTGAAATTTTACTTGTTTAGCCTAAACATATCAAATGAGCACAAAATTATCAATGGAATTATGCTTGTACTCATTTAGACCTTATACAAGTTAACTAGAACTTTAAGCTCACACATGGTTTAATTAAATGGCATAATGAAGCAATTCTTGTAAATCAATATCTTGGTTCCAAGAACTTATCCAATATAAGTTATATGACTTTATTAGAATTTACTAGAACCATCATAAACTCAATTCAAAGAGCCCAGCAGTAAGTTGCTTCTTTATATATAATTGAACTCTAAATTTTCATCTTTTAAAATAAAGCTTCTAAATTCAAACCAATAGTCTCTTTAGTGCTTATAATTCATATCTAGATCATTTATAACTTTAAAATTAACAAAATAACTCCCTAGGTACTCTAGGTAGGTCTTGGCCGAGATATGCTTCATAATAGGCCTTCATGGAGTTTTTGTTCCATTCTTAGGGAAATTGGCACTTATGGAGGTTCCTTAACTTCTTCTTAGTTTAATTATGCTCTTACATAGTTTGAACTACCATTCTAAGGCTTCATACTTCCTAAGGAGTCATCAAAACTCTAGGTATCCAATCTTGTATTCTATGGCTTCCTAATTTATTCTAATGGTATATTCGTAATCTCCATACTTCAAAACCCCAATTTCTATCATGCTTCAATCAAAAACCAATTCCCTTCTTGTTCCTCTTAAACTAGCCTAACATGATAGAGCATGAAGAATCAAGGAAGAGCAAGCTTTACATATGAAGTCATGCCTTGTTCAATTTCTTGTCAAATGGAGATTCTCGTACTACCAATGGTTGCTCTAAATTCTTTTCTTTTGCTCCTGGTCCAACCACAAAACTCTACCTTTTAGAAAACTAAAGCCATAAAAAGAAAGAGGAGAAGGAATAGGAAAGAGCTTACAATAACATCATAGGCAATTTCTACACATTTGCTTACTTAGGTGGCCTTTTCTCTTCTTGCTTCCTTGGATATTTTGCACGCCTCTAGGTTTGGTTGGAGCCACTCAAAGTCAGCCAAAATGAAGGCGAAATGAGGAGGGTGGCTATTTATAAGAAGAAGCTATGGTTTTATAATTTTTTCATATTCCAATTTTGCTCTCAATCTTTAATTCCCTAATTTGAGCTTATTTCAACTCTTTTTTAGAAGCTATTTTTTCTATCATGAAATTTAGGTCTTCTAATTTATGAAAAATATTTTTTTTCAATTTTATGGGATTCAAAACAATTTGAAACGATTCTATCAAAGTTCAAGCCAATTGATAACTTAAATTGTACACCATAAGAGTTTTAACTATTCTAATAATTTTTATAATTTTTTGCACCTCTAAAAATCCTAATGATCTCAATTTTATCATTTAAAAATTCTTCCTTTAAATTTTCAAAAGGTTACTCGAAATTATAATTTTGCCACTAAATTTTCAGGTTATTCTATTTAGCTGTTTTGGCTCTAGTTTTGAGCCATTCTTAGTTTCCTACTCATATTTCTAAATGCTCTAATTAATATTTTACCCTCAATTGGCCTTAATTTTCCTTGCTTTAGGGTCCTCTTATATGCCAATATATGTTTCGATTTAATTTTAGAAAACCTTGATATTACATTGATAATAATAAAATGAATTCAACACTAAATACTTATAATAATTATTTTTCTCATAAAAAAATTAAACATAATAAATTCATGAAAATAAATTATTTTCTTAATTCAAGTGGTTACATGAATATAAGAATTTTTTTTTTCAAATGATACATATAAAGAGTTTACTTATAGGTAGAGAATAAAAATTAAAGTATAAAATAAATACATTTTATTTTTTTTTTTCCATCATAATGAAGGTTTCTAGTCATATATATAGAAAGAAATTACAATTAGCCTTCTTTCTTAAGATTTTAATATTTGCACATAAATTGCCATAACAAATATTACTATCATAATATGACCATTTAACATCTTATGATCTTTTATGCTTCATAGGTACTTTTGACACTTTCAAGTATAAAGAATTTATAGCCATTTATCTTTATGGCTTTTAGCCATATTCTAGCCATTGGTCATTATTTTATGTCATTTCAATAACCATAGCAAGTCAATATTGACTTTTAACAATTGTACATAGGCTGTAAAATAGCAACATAAGTAAAAATATGAGAAAAATTTAAAAAATAAAGTAATGAGAATTATACAAATATATTCACATGGTATATCATATAGGTTATTGAAAGATCAATTAGAATAGGTCCTACTGGCCCATTGATTCCATCAAAGTTTTATATACAATATTTTCATCAAAATATTATCTAATCTTTCTCGTGGAGTTATTATATTACAACCAAAAAAAGGCTCCATGATAGTTACAACATTTTTCTAAGCACTCATAGAGCTAATTGTTCAAACTTGGCACATTAGTGCTAAGAGGAATAGGTAAGATAATAGGCTGGGTGTCTTTCATTATGATGGTGTTCTTTATGCCAATAATCACTTGCACTTGCCCCAACCCCGAGAGATCCATGTACACCTACTCAATTTTCACTATGTATTGCATGATTTACATCTTCATTATTTGAACACATTGCTGCTATAAGTGAAAATTTTAAAATTCTTAGTAAGACATATAAATTTTTTTTTTAAAAAATAGCAATGGTCTAATAGGCACATGTGCAAAAAAAAAAAAAAACAATTTCATTCCCTTTGTCTTATTTGAGGCATGCGAAATTTGAGATTAAACATATAACAGATAAACATATTGTTCATGACATAATATGTATACAAATACAAATTAAAACTCCATATGAGTATGATACAATTCATTTCATTGTAATTTAGAAGAATTATTTATTTACCTTTCATCTACACATAAAAAGCAATATGTTAGTACTACAAATAAAAAATCAAGATTGCATACTAAGGTAGTGTAGATCCACATCATAAAGCAATCATAAGACCATTTCCTCTTGAGATTTTTGCCCTTCAAGAACCTTGTCAATATGGGAGATCATCTCCTATTCAAGAACCCTATTTCTCGGATACTATCTCTTATTGAAAAGCTTGTCTACTTGGGAGACCATCTCATATGAGAACCATGTCTCCTTGGTACTAACAATTCCTTTAAAGCATTCTAGCTACTATAAACCAATCATACCAAGATGAAGTATAGATAATTAATTGTCAACTCAATTAATCAATCAACTAATCATAATTGCTAATAATCATATAAGCCTTCAGTTGCAGTTGTAAATTTTACTAGAACCTTTTACTATTACTAATATAGCTTTTAAAGTCTTTAGGGTTTCAACTATCCATTATCCATGTTAGGCACCTAGATTAACAATCATTTGATTATGGGAATTGTTAGGTGTTAGCCTTTCATACAAAGGAATTATGGTCAAGGTACTCCAACTAATGCAGTTATCCATGCATAAGTAGTTTCTAGTTTAGCCTTTTATGCATGGGCTCTAAGTAATACTCTTTGCATAGGAACTTATGAAGGAAATCAATTTTTTACATTTCTAAGGTCCCAAAAGAATAACATATTCCAACTTATACATACAAATTACACTTATTAGATACCAATAATGTCACACTAATCTTTTTATAGTTGTACCTAAGAATTTTTGCCCAACAATAGAATAACACAACAAAGTTCCTTCTTCATGTGTCACTTATTATTATTGTCACCATCATTATTGCTACTATTATTATCTAAGTTAAACCTTCTACTTTTATTTTTTTGGTTCTACAATTAAACGCTATGGAACCCTAAGCTTACCTGAAGATCTCATCGACAAGGTTTGAATCTGTAGATAAGGTCTTAGATCAAGTATTAAAGTGTAATCGAAGACCAATCATAGTGGTCTACATAGTCTAAGATCTTGTAGACTACTAGAAAACCTTATTAATAGGATTGTAGGCCTTGTAAGCTAGTGTTACTAGTATGATTTAGAATCTTATAGATTGTTAGGAGATCTTGTCAACAAGATTTTAAACCTTGTAGATTGATGCCACTAATCTATTTTAAGATCTTGTAAACTACTAGAAAACTTTGTTAATAAGATATCCTTAACTATCAGTTTCATACTTAAATGGTTCTATAGATTGATTGTATTTGCAACATCATATCCCTGATAAACATAGTAGTACAGCTAGATGAAAGCTCACCTTTGTATCATTGCAACGTAGAACTTGTAACACCATAAATTTTTAGCTTATCTTATGCTATTTCCATGCCTTATGCCATGCATTTTACAAGGTAGCAAGAAAATGGCATTAAAAATAATGAATATATTTTGTGTTGTGTAGCGGATAAATTTCTCATTTGGTATCCTGTGGACCATATGGAGTCATACATCTTATTCTCATATTTAATTATATAATTGTAACTCATAACCATCCCAAGAAGTGGCCTAGAATTCGTCCAAGTGGATGGTATATATGAAAATCAATGATGTAGCCGTGGGTAGGATTTCTAGGTTATTGTCATAAAATTTGAAAAATCATAACTAATTTTAGAAAAATTGAAATTATACATACTTTACTATTATGGAAATCTACAGATGTCTAATTTATTTTAAAAATAAATTCAAACTACAACAAGAGATGCTAGCCATCGAAAATGGGTGGAACAATACCAGAGATTGACTGTCATTATTGATACTGTCCTCCAAATTCAAAAATTCATATCTCCTTGCTCAGAGGTCCAATTGGGGTGATCTCAATGGCCATAGAAATATTATCATGTCTAATTTATTCTTATAAAATTTCATGAGCATTGGATATCATTTGGCTCTCAAATGATGCAGCCTAAGCAACTGACAAAATGAATAGTGTCTACATCAGTTTAACAGAAAAATGCCAACTTTGAAAAATCATAATTAATTTCACAAAGCTCCAAATAATCTAGTCTTTAGCTTTCCAAAAAAATCTAGATAAGATCTATATGCATGCCAAATTTCATGAGCAGATTTGTTCATTTGGTGAAATTTTGACATTGGATTGTGAAGTGGTCACTTTTATGTCATAAGAGCGCTCCAAATGGTCCATTTTGGTTTCTAAGACACCCATGACCACTTGAGCTTGTGGGAAAGCACCAAAATGGCCTATAAAATATGTTTCAAAGGTGCATAAAACCAGAAATTAAAAACTCACTCTCTTACCCCATGTCATACACAAGAATCCATATGCTTTAAGTTGCCATTCACTACCCAAAATGCACATTACCATTCATTTGGCACTAAAACTCATACATACATCAAACATTTGGGTAATTACATATGTTCAAATGATTATACAACAATTCCATCATAGGATTACATCATATGCCATTTATGTGGCTATAAAAGAGACAAAACTAGACATTTTGTTGTCAAGCTTTCATCTCCCAACTTAGTGGCTTCCATTACCTTGTTCATTTAGTCCACCTAGCATGTTAAGACATTAAAGAGGAGAGAATGAGATTCAAAGAATCCCAATAGCTCATCTCCCTTTCAATCATATATAAAGAATGCAATTCAAGTCTTAAAAATGCATGTATAACCATAATGGAATGTATGATCATTCAAGAAGCATTCTTGGCATTTGAACAAGTCATATAAAGCATACATAGGCTTGCCAAGTAAGTGGATTAGCCTCACTCATTATCTTCAAGGTTTTATCAGACTTGCCTCACCGTTTTTCTTAAAATCCTTGAACTAAGCCTTGCTCTTGGGCGACACTAGACTTTGTCTCAACCATTCTCAAGGGTTCTTGGTAACCTCACAATGGCTAGAAGGTTCTTGGCTTCCCTACACTCAAGCAAACCAAAGTAAGCATATAAAATATTATTTGAAAACATAATACAACATCATGGTACCATAGGATATAAACATATGCTAGAACACTTTTCATGGCTTAAAACACACATATACACATTCAAAGACAAGGTAAGCACATATTCATACATGAGAAAAAGTGTATAGAGCTACCTTTAATGCAATGACACACTTTTTCTCTTGGAAATGCACTCCTTTCCTCGGCCACACACTCACAATGATGGGAGGCTTGTTTCTCTTGACCTAAACATAATATATGGAAGCTAATTATACTCTTGGAACCATTCACAAAGCTATCTATCTACTTGGAACTCTAACTTTGTCTCATGGTCATTTATGGTTCCTAAATACATCTAATGAAGTAATATCCATCAATTGAGTTCTAGGCTCCATTCTTTCCTTTCATTTATAATTCTTGACTCCTTTTAAGTCTCTTGGAGTCATCACACAATTAAAACAAAGAGCCTACTACATGTTGCTTCCTTAGGTCATATTATGGAATCTATGATGCCATCTCACTTTCTATAGTTTCTAAAATTTTTTCAAGGCTTCCTCTCATCCTCTTCCATCATATATGACTCAAAAATAAGTTTGGAACAAATTAAAACTACCCCTCGGTACCTTAACTACTCTAGGCCGAGGCTATGCTTCTTAAGGTTACCCTTGGAGTTTTCTTTATTTTTTTGATGGAAGATGCATGTGAGGAGCCTTCTAGGGATCTTAGAAGCTCATTCAAATACTTATTTAGGCCTAGGAATCATTAAATCAAATCAGAATTTGCAAGGGACACTTGAAACCCTAACTTTGCTATCTTGATTTTCTATGGTTGTTTGTTAATTCTTTTTGCATATTCTTATTCTTCACACTCAATTTCCTAAGGTTCATCCTTGGTTTTACCCAAAATCCATGTCTTCTTAAAGCTCTCTAGGTGGGACAAACCAAGGAGAAGAAGGGAAAAAGAGGTGGCTACCATAGAATGAAGATTTACCTTGTTCTCTTGGCTTTTCTTGCTTATTTCTTACTTTACTTGGCCTTCTCTCCTCAAATGCGAATTTTCCACCTCTATTTTGCCTTTAAAATAGATCCAAGAATTTCAATAAAATCATGGGAGAGAAGGGAAGATGGAGGTGAAAGAGTTTGCTAAGGAGAAAGCATGAAAAACCAAGAAAATCCATACCTTTTTCCTTGTTTTTCTCTTTCCTTTCTTCTCCTCTTGGTGTGCCTCAAACCCTAGCTCTCTCCTCTAGTTTAGGACAGAAACAAATGTAGCTAAATGAATGAGGAGGTGGGGCGTGACATATATATATAGGTAGGTGAGGAAGAACTTTTCAAAAATTTCAATTTTGTCCCTTCATCTTGGCATTTTTGTTTCTAGTTTGTTTTATCTCCTTTTTTAGAATAATCTTTTCCATAATAAAATTAGGTCCTCAATTTTATAAAATGCCTTTGGAATCACTCAAATCGGAGCTAAAATCTTCTTGAATGAATCCATTAAAGTTTGGGTCAACTGACATTGGAAAACATCTACTGGAGGGATTTTAACTATCCCAAGGCTTCTTATGGTTTTTAGGGTCTCTGAGAACCCTGAAAAACTTAAAAATTTTATTTAAAAATCCCTCTTATGAGAATTCAAAAATTTACTCAAAATTACAAAAATGCCATTATGTTTCGTCAACATTTCATTATAATTCGTTTCTTCATTCTAGCTCCATTTTTAGGAGTCTAGAATGCTACTTAAAATTTTTGGGACTTTAACTAATTCATTTTGAGGGACTTGCTTTGAAAATGTATCCATTTCCATTGTTTGATGAAAACTGGGCATTACAAAACCCATACATATACATACATAGTTAACTTCACATCCCCAAATCAAGCTAGCACACTAATATTTACATTTTCAAAAGGGTTATGAAGGTTAACTACACAAACAATGTATAAACTAAACATTTTATTTATTTATTTTTTGTAAATTTGGCTTTGTTAGCAATAGAACTAGTTTTTGGAAAGAAAAATTAGTTATGTAATGAGATAATAATCTCAATAGTTAACATCACATTTGAAGAATATATATAAATAGCACTATGATAGATTTTAGACCACATTCAATGCATAATTTCAGTAGAGAAACTTTCTAGTTGCTAGATAGTAGTTCTCATTCATCCATTAAGCTATCATACTAAGGTTATTGGCCAACAATAGAGGAACTAGTACCCAGGGCATTTGCGTCAGTCAAGAAACAGGTATAAATGCAACCAAACATTCAGCATAGCACAGTTACATTCACACATTTGGTTCAGTGCATTAACATATGTAAAATAACTATATTGTTAACTATCTGTTCAGGCAACCTCAAGATTTTATCAAGCTCCTTTTAATACCTTAGCTCTCTAGCTTTTACTCTATATCTCATAGGCTTATGGTTACACAATTCCAAGAAAATAGCATATTAATGGCATAAAATTTCATAACGGAAAACCCCATGACTTCATTTATGCTCATAGACCATGTGAGCTCATCAATATCATTTTTTATCCATAATATATTCGTCCACATTAGAAATATCCTCATTCATCTTGCAAAGCCCAGATTTTGGAACACACTTGCATAATATCAGATTTTTAGCCTCGGGTTGGTGTTCTATATTTCTGATATGAATTTTGGAAATTCATAACTAATTCTAAAAAATTCAAAATCATACATATGATAGATTTCTAGAAGGATCTAGAAGTTAACTAATGATAAAAATAGTTCTAGACTAAGAAAACACCATTTAAACCATGAAAAACAATAGAACAATACTAGAGGTCTTTGCTGCGTCTTGATATTGACCATAAACTTCAAAAATTTGGTTTTCCCTCTACAGAACTCTAAATAAAGTGCTCTTAGTAGATATAGAAAGCTACGATGTCTAGTTTATACTTGTAAAATTTCATAAACATTGAATTTTATTTGACCCACGTGTGACATGGAGAAGCAAACTAACCATATGAATAGTATACATATCATTTCTGCATAATTTGGCCAATTTTTTAAAAATCATAATAAATTCTCTAGAGATCCAAATTAAGTGGTGTTTAGCTCTGTGAAAAGCTCTATATGAGACTTATATGTTGGCCAAATTTTATGCAAAAAATCATCCATTTGGTCAGACTTCGATTTAACTCTAGATTTGGTCAAATTTGAAGTCCATAATGAGTTCCATATATATCAAATACTCTTCTTTCCACAATCACTTGAGCATGTCCAAAAGCATAAATATAGCCTAAGAAAGCATGCTAAATAGTTCAAATCATCATGGAGCTCACTCTCACCATACCATGTGCATTTATGCATATACACATAAGGGTGCTAGGATGTCAATCTTCAATATAGGCATTCATTTAACTTCAAGATTGATATATACAGCATAATTACATACATTTAAACTTTTTCAAATGGTTACATCTTATATACATAATGTTTTTACAAACTTTGACATCAAATTACATTTAAAACTATGCTATTATCAAATTGTTGCATAACATACTCCTTGGCTCCCATTTTTGCTTCCTTGAGCTTCACCTAGACATGGTTAGATGTGAAATGGGGAAGAGTGAGATTCAAAGAATTCCAATAGCTCTTTATCCTTTCAAACATAGATAATAGATTCATGTACATGTCAAAGAATGCATACATGCAATTTAAGCTACTAGTGAACATACGTAAAGCATTTTTCTTGTCATAGAAACTCATACATAGCAAATATAGGGCCTCAAGGGTATTGGTCTAGCCTTACCCATCTTCCTTGGGACTTTTGGATTTGCCTTACCCACTTTAAAGGACTTTTAACTTAGCTTCACTCTTCTTGATACTTTTGGCTTTGTCTCACCCATTCTTAGGGATTTTTGGCTCATCCTCACCCTTGCTAAGGGACTTTTGACATCAGCAAATCTATTCAAGCTATTTTGCATGCATAAACATCTTTCAAAAAACATAATGGTACCATATATGTAAGCAATGGCTAGAAACACATTTCATAATTCAAACATTCACACAAGAACTCAAAGACAAGTAGACATTCAAGCCATGCATGAGAAAAAGGTTAGAGAGCTACCTTGAAGTAAAATCACAATGCTTTTCTCTTGAACTCTTTTTCTCCTTTTTGGTTAAGCTCATGTAACTAGGTGGCACTTGATTCTCTTGCCCAAGACATATTAAATAAGACATGTTTCAATCATAGGAACAAGCTCTAGCTTTATACAAATTATAATATCCAGTTCTTTGAAAAAGAGAAAAAATGCGAGAAACGTAATGTATGGTTCCTCCGTAAAGGCACAAAATTCACCGGATACAAAAAAGAAGTCTTTCAAATAGAGTGGTTTGAGATCTAAAAAAATTAGAATAATATTCTAGACCTCAAATAATGGTGATTCAAGGTTAGAGGTGTAACACCATAATATATTAACTCCATCTAGCCTCTCTCTGGGCTCGGTTCCATATAATTTCCAAAGAACCAGTACAAACCGTGACATTTTCATACTATAAAACGGGGTTTCAAACACTCATCTTTTGCTCTGTGAGTCCTGTGAACCCATCATTCACATTCTCTACTCAAACTCTATGTATAAGACTCATACATATCATAAAACAAGTCATAGACCACGGATATGAAGCCAAAAACCAAGAAAGTGCATTTTCTTAAATGGACCCAAAAGTCAGATTTTTGGCTCTAACTTTGGAAAATCATAACTAATTATAGAAAAATGGGAATCTAGCAAACCATATCTTTCTGGAAATATCTAAGTGTTATATTTACACTAAAAATAATTCCCAACCATAATCTCAGCGTTTGGACCTTATTTGACATCGAAAATAAGACAGAGGTCTAGCTGTCCCTGTTTCTGGCGCAGCTTACTGTTATGAACTTCGAAAATTTATAACTAAATCCAAAAAAATAAAATCTAGGAAAAATATACCAATTTGGAAAGATAAAGATGTCAAATAGAAGAAAAAAATAAGTTCAGATCAGTTCAGCAGCTCTTAGACCTCGAAAACTGATGGAACAGTAACGAAGGTCGGGTGTCTCCCCTTATGCTGATACAGAACTTCAGACGGTTTATTCTCTCTCTACAGACCTCCGATTGAGGTGATTCTAGCTTGTATAGGTCACTATGGGTGTCTAGTTTATGAATATAAAATTTCAAAACAATTGGACACCGTTTTGTCTATGAATGACACAGAATCATTTTCGGACCTATGGTAACAGTGCATTGACCAAACCATTAAAATTCCCAGATTTCAACAATTCGCCAAATATTCCCTAGGCCTTCAAATATTACCCACTTTAGCTTCCCAAGAAGCTCTCTACAAGCTCTAGAGGTATGCCAAATTTCATAGCAAGAAGAGCTCGTTTGGTCATACTTTGACGTAACTCACAAAATTGATGGTTTTGACACCCAAAATGATTCAAAGTGGGTCCAAATGGGTCCAAATAGCCTCCCACATGTTCTCACACCTCATGGACAAGTTTGAAAGTATAAACATAGTAGATATGAAGTATCTAAGTGGTCCAAATCATCATACATTTCAAACTCACTATGCTATGGGCCAAAATACACTATCACATGCAAGCCACAAAAAGGGCAAATCCCACATTTGCATTACTTTGGCTATCTACATAGTTTATACATCATGTTTTCTTACATTTACACTTGCTACAACATTTAAATCTCAAAAATAGAAGGTGAATATTCATTTTTGGCACTTCTTTACATCAAAAGAACCAAAATAAACTAACATCTAGCTAAACATACTTCTAGGCTCCTTAGTGTGCACTTGATTCTCCTTAAGCTCCACCTAACATGTTAAGATAGGAGGGGGAAGGGGTGAGATTCATGGAATCTCAGTAGCTCATGCACTCATTCAAGGAAGCAATCAAAGCATATAATAAGTCAAAGCATGTAAATAAGTATCTAACCATTCACAATCATACAATACATGTTGTACATGCCATGAAAACCATATCAATGCCACAAATGAGCTCTAGGGACTTTTGGTCTAGCCTCACTCAATTTTAGGGACTCTTAGATGGCTTTACCCGATTTTAGGGACTTTTGACTTGGCCTCACTCAGTTGTGAGCCTTTTGGCCTTGTCTCACCCAGCGTCAGGGACTTTCGGCTCTACCTCACCCATCTCAAGGGACTTTTGGCACTACCTCACCCGAGCAATTTTCACAGTCCAACACATAAGCATATTGGTACCAATGCATCAAGGCAATAACATATGGCATGTCTCACACAATAAGCATGTACATAAGCATACAATGACTATTACATCCAAGAATGTACAAGAAAGAGTAGAGAGCTACCTTATGAGCCAACACAAGCCTTCCCTTTCAATTTCTCTTCTCCCTTCTTCGTTTCATAATCACACCTTGATGGAGGTGCTTCACTTGAGCCTAGACACAATCAAGAGCATGGAATTACTCTCATTCAAATAAACCTTCACAACGCTAGGAGATTAAAGCCCTACTTCTTCCCTTCTTAAACTTTACTAGCCCTTCTCCTAGTTCTTTGCATTTCTTAACCTAACACACTCTCTTTCAAGGGTTTCTTGCTCATTCTAGGTCAGACTTCCTTCCTCTCTCTCAAGCTCTCAAGTTAGTAGAACCAACATTCTCAAGGAAAACAAAGAAGTTCAAGAGTGGTTCTCCACTTTCCCTCTTCTGACCCATGCCTAAAATCCAACTAATTTCACAAGCAAAACCATAGAAAGAGAGGATAAAGAGAGAAGAACAAGATGCTAAGAAGAAAGGAGAGAAGCTTGCTTACCTTTCCTTTGTTCTTCCTCCTTCTCTTGGTCTCTCTCACTCTCCACGCCTCTTTTCTCTCCTTGGGTCGAAGCTTAGGTCAGATAGAAGAGAAAGAATGAGTTGGGACGTTTAAAGAAGTCAAATTCTCGCTTTTTACGCTTTTCTGGACTAACCCTCGCTATAACGAGAATTAACCTTCGCTACAGCGAGCACGTATCAGTTCCAGACCCCCATTTTCACTATAGCGCGTGATACGGTGAGCAGCTCCCTGGTTTTTGTATGGAATGCCCGCACTCGCTATAGCTAGAAGCATTTTCGCTATAGCGAACAGCTACTCTCGCTATAGCTAGACCATTTCTCGCTATAGAGAACAGGTACATTCGCTATAGCTAGCAGACTTAGAAAAATTTTAGGATTTCAAAAATTTTTAGCTTTCTTCTTTCTTTTTCTTTTCTTTTTTTGGTTGTTACAAGAGGTGCCTTGAAACTGAAGCTAGAATAGCCAGACAAATTTTTACGAAAAGGCAACAAAACATAATGGCATTTTCGTAATTTTAGGTAATTTTTAGAATTCTCACATGAGGACTTTTTAAATGATAAATTTGAGTTCTTTAGGGTTCTCAGAGGCCCTAAAAACCATGGAAAGTTAGGGGACAGTTAAAACCTTATAGTAGACATTTTCTAACAGTGTAAGCCCGAACTTTGACCGATTCGTTCAGGAAGGTTTTGGCTCCAAATTGAGTGATTCCAAAGGCATTTTATAAGATTGATGACCTAAATTTTATGACAGAAAGATGGTTCTAAAAAAGGAGCTAAAACAAACAAGAAACGAAAATGCCAAGACGAAGGGATGAAATTAGAATTTTTGAAAAGTTTTTCCTAACCTACCTATATATATATGTGGCACCCCACTTCCTCCTTCATTTAGCCATATTTGTTTCTGTCCTAAACCAGAGGAGAGAGCTAGGGTTTGAGGCACACCAAGAGGAGAAGAAAGGGAGGAGAAAAATAAGGAAAAGGTATGGATTTTCTTGATTTTTCATGCTTTCTTCTTGGCAAACTCCTTCTCGTCCATCTTCCTTTCTTTCCTATGATTTTATTGAAGTTCTTGGATCTATTTTAAGGGCAAGAAAAAGGTGAAAATTTTGGATTTGAGGAAAGAAGGCCAAGCAAAGTGAGAAACAAGCAAGAAAAGCCAAGAAAACAAGGTAAATCTTCATTCCATGGTAGCTACTCCTTCTTCCCTCCTTCTCCTTGGTTCGCCCCACCTAGAGAGCTTCAAGAAGACATGGATTTTAGGCAAAACCAAGGGTGAACCTTAAGGAATTGAGTGTGGGGAATAAGAATATGTAAAGAAAATTAATAAACAACCATGGAAAATCAAGATAGAAAAGTTAGGGTTTCAAGTATCCCTTGCAAAATCTAATTTGATATAATAATTCCTAGACCTAAATGAGTGTTACGATGAGCTCTTGAGATCCCTAGAAGGCTCTTCATATGCATCTTTCATAAAAAAAACAAAGCAAACTCACTTGGTATCTCCTTGGTCTATAGCCATGGCCTAGAGAGGTTGGAGCACCAAAGGATAGTTTAATTTGTTCTAAACTTATTTTTGAGTCATATATGATGGAAGAGGATGACAGGAAGCCTTGAAAAAAAATTTAGAAGACATAGAAAGTGAGATGGTATCATAAGTTCCATATTATGGCTTAAAGAAGCAACACCTAGCTAAGCTCCTTGATTTGATTGTGTGATGACTCCAAGAGGCCTAAAAGGAGTTAAGAATCATAAATGAATGAAGAGAATGAACCAAAGATCATGTTTTCATAGGGTTGCTTCATTAAGTGCATTATGGGACAATAAAAGAGCCATATGAACCTCCTAGCTTTTCTAGTGAACGTGTAGCTTTAGAATTTGGCTCAAGGGTATAATTGGCTTCCATATTATGTATCTAGGCCAAGGGAAACACATCCCACCTTCTTGTGAGTGTGTGGCCATGGGAGAAGAACTAAGTTCAAGGAAGAAAGTGTGCAAGTGTGACAAAGGTAGCTCTCTCTCCTTTCTCTCATGCATGGATGAATGTTATCTTATCTTTGAATGTATGTATATATGTGTTAAGCCATGAAAATATGTTCTAGCATGATTTTATATGCCATGGTACTATGATGTTGTTTTATGCATTCAAATGATGTCTTGTTAGTTTGCCTAGGTTTGCTTGAGTGTGGTGAAGGCAAGAACCCTCTAGCTATAGTGAGGATGGGCCAAGAACCTTTAAGAATAGTTGAGACAAAGCTAAGAGTCTCTTAAAAGCAAGGCCTAGTTCTAAGCCTTAAAGAAAAAGGGTGAGGCATGTCCAAGATCCTTAAAGAGAATGGGTGAGGCCAAACCACTTACTTGGCAAGCTTATGTATGTTTAATGTGACACTTTGAATGCTAAGAATGCTTCTTAAATTATCACCTACCTTATGATAGTCATGCATGCATTTCTAGATTTGGTTTTGCACTCTTTATGTGTAATTGAAAGGAAGAAGAGCTATTGGAATTCCTAGAATCTCATTCCTTCCTCCCCACATGTTTAACATATTTAGGTGGACCAAGGGAGCTAAAGAGTGAGAGCTACCAAGCTAAAAAGAGAAAGTGTGACAATCAAGTGTGTAAAAATGAAAATTTGTAGCCATATGAGTGGAACAGGATGTAATATTTTATCATATATGTTGTATGACCTTATGAACACATGTAAATATGTAAATGTATCATGTATGTATGAGATTTAATACCATATGTATGATATAATGCATTTTGGGCATTGGATGGCAAGCTTTGACATGTATGCTCTTGTGTATAACTTGGATGGATGAGTGAGTTTGAGAAATATGGGTTTATGCACCTTTGAGACAAGTTTAGGAGGTCATTTTGGTGCATTCCCACATGCTCAAGTTGCCATTGTTGTCTTAGAAGCAATTTTGAACCATTTGGACCCTTTATAAGACAAAAAAATGACCATTATGCAACCCAATATCAAAATCTAACTAAATGAATGATTTTGCCCATAAAATTTGGCAGGCATCTAGATATTATCTAGATATTTTTGGAAAGCCAAATATCAGATTTTGGAGCTCTGTGGAATTAATTATGAATTTCCAAAGTTGGCATTTTTCTGCTGAACTGATGTAGATACTGTTCATATGGTCAGAAATTTGGGCTGTGTCATTCATGGGTCAAATGATATCCAATGCTTATGAAATTTTACAAACATAAACTAGACATAATAAGATTTCTATGGCCATTAAGATCACCCCAATTGGACCTCTGAGCATAGAGATATGAACTTTTGAAGTTGGAGGATAGTACCAGTAATGACAGTCGACCTCTAGTACTGTTCTATCAATTTATGGTAGTTATAACCTTTTTTGTGGTCTGAATTTATTTTTAACATAAATTAGACATCTGTAGCTTTCTATAATGGTATAATTTGCATGTTTTGATTTTTTTAGAATTAGTTATGATTTTTCAAAGTTCAGATCAGAATTCTGGAATTCTAACCCAAGGCTGCACACTATATTTTCATGTGTACCTTCCACTTGCACGAGTTCTAGGCCACTTCTTGAGCTTGTTATGAATTTTATTTGTGTATTTAAATATAATAATGAGATGGATGAGTCCATATGGCTCACGGGACATCAAATGAAAATTTTATCCATGACGTAATGCAATTAAATTAAATAATTTTAATGATTTCCCTTGGCATGCTTGCATATTCCAAGGATGTGAGCTTGGATATGATATGAGATAAGTCCTATAAATATGGTGTTGCAAAAACTCTATGAAGGGCTATTTTCTCATATAACTACATAATGGCTCCATACAAGACATAATGAAGCAACTATTAGAATTCATGATCTTGGCTCCATTTTCTCTTTCAACCAAAGTCTTTTAACACCATTTAAATTGCCTGGAGCCATCACATTTTTATTTCAAGGAGCTTACACCTTAGTTGCTTCTTTATGTCTTAAAATAAAGCCTACACCTTTATCTCACAAACCAAGGTTTCTAAATTCATCCCAAGGCTTTCTTTGATGTTCATCTATCATATTTAGTCCCTTTCTAACCTTAAAAAATTTAAAACTCTCCTTAGGTAGCCAAACCCTTCTTGGCCGAGACACCCCCTATAAGAAGGACCCATGGAGTTTGCTTCATTTTCTTTAGGGGATTGGTATATGTGAGGCTTCCTAGGTGTCTTAAGAACTTATTCATGCTCTTAGGTAACCTAAATTATCATTAGGAAGCTTCATATTGGCCAAGGTACACCAAAATCCCTAACTTTGTTAACTTACATTCTAATGCTCCTTATTCAATTTCAATGGCATCTTCTTAATCCTCACACTCTAGAACCCTTAATCCTACTTTGGTTTTGATAGAATTCCTTCCCTCTTGATTGGGCTCAAGGCTGGTTGAAACTTCAAGGAAGGAGAACAAGCAAGAAATGCAAGAAAAGCCATGGAAGTTACTTTGTTTCAAGACTTTTTCATGAGTTCTTTCCCTTGCTTCAAGCTTCTCCTTGAAGTTCTAAGTTCTCTCCTCTGAACTGGCCATAAATCAATTTGAAATAAGTGATCCAAATGATAGGAAGAAAGAGGAGAAGGAGGAGAACAAGTTTGGTGAAGGAAGGTGCATGAAAAACCAAGAATTTCCTTACCTTTTTGCTAGTCTTTCTTACCTTCTTGACTCCTCTCTTGTGTGTCCTCCATAGCTGGTCTCACTTATATTTTTGGGTAGAACTAAAGTTAGTTAAAGGGAGAGGAGAAGAAGCACGACATATATAAGGCAAGCTTTCTTAAAATTGTCCTTTAAAAATTCCCTTTATGTCCTCTTTTCTTGACTATTGCTATTTGGGCTCATTTTAGTTTCATTTTTTGAGAAATATTTTTTTCATCATAAAATTTAGGTTCTTTAACTTATAAAATGTCTCTAACTTCACCCAAATTGGATTTAAAACTTTCCTGAATGAAAAATTCAAAGTTCAAGTCAACCGTCATTCTAAAGTGTAGGTTAAAGGAGTTTTAACTGTTTTAGGGGTTCTTATGGTTTTTAGGGCCTTTAAGAATCTTAGGAAACTTAAAATTTCTATTTAAAGATCTCTTCTGTGAGTTTTCTAAAAAGTATCTAAAATTATGAAAATGCCACTGTGCTTCTGTCAATTTTCATTCAGTTATTTTGGCTCTTTTTTCAAGGCACCTTAGGCGTTGTGTTTTCATTATTTGAGGTCTAGATTATTATTCTAATTTTATTTGGTCTCAAATCTTTCTATTTAGAGGGCTCGCTTTTATAACTGGTTTGTTTTTATCATTTTTATGAAAACCAGACGTTACACTCCTATTCTTAGCAAGTCAAGGACCTACAATCTAATTCAATTAGAATTACATATTGATAGATATAAATTAGTTACAACCTTATAAATTTCAATTTATTAACAACTAAATTTGAAAGTTTTGGAGAGTTTTACCAAGGCTTATATAGTTGCAGCAATCTAGGCAATTTAACTACTAATTCTCGTTGTCAAAACTCCTTTCCTACAATTACAATCACATAACACCCTAGCTAAAGATAAGCCACAGCCTAAACTCTAAAATAAGATAAAATTACTAAATTTAAGTGTCACAAGTTATGGTTTGCTTCTTATAAATGGAAAATTAAAATTTTCAATTTAAGGATCATTCAAATCTCTGTTTCTCTCTTCCTTACTAATTTAATTTTATTAGAATTCATCAAATAAATTCATAATCTTAAAGTCTAGCTCCTAAACATCATTTAAATGACAATTAGGCTCACCCACAAGTTTCCTTCTTTGCCTTAATGTTTCTTTCCCAATTATGACAACAAAGTGCATGTACATTCTACTATGGAAATATATATGATTCCATTTATTGTCAAGGAAGCCCATATATGTTCTATTCCTCCCCATTTTATTCCAAAACACAATTTAATAAATCCATATTATACAAATTCCTATGGCTAAGGATAGCAACATAATTTTAATCTTCCTCCATTCTAACTCTTAGCTAATCCACAATTTAAGAGGAAAGTTGAATCCCTTACCTCTAAGAAAACTTGTTGATCCTTCTACACCTCCCTATTAGCCTCACTTCAAGGAGTAGGGCAATTTTTCCTATACTCATCTTTTAAGGAATCCTTGAAATCATCTTCATACACCCACATCTCATGTCCTTCTCTCTCTCAAAACTCCATGGTTGAAACTCAAAGTATTTCTCTCCTTCTCTTAATATTAATCTCGACCTAAGTGATTCAAAATTAAAGAAACAATTGCAAGTAGCCACCTAATACATATGATGACATTGAGGCAAATGGGATTGTGTCAAGAATTATTTATTTCCTATTTGTTACTTGGTGGCTATGCTATGTGTCACTTGCTCTAACAACGATCAAAGAAATATATTTAAGTGAAACTCCATGGTTTGCATAGCTAAAAACTCAAATGTCGCTAACCAAACTTATGTGTGTGTGTGTGTGTGTATAAATGGGTAGTGGAATGGTCAACTTAGAATTGTTTATTTCCCTTTTACTAAGATTCAAGCCACCAGTCATGTGTCAAATGAAATAGGTGTCATGTGCTCCAATCTTCATCTTGTTTAAATGGTGCTTCATATCTTTACACAGCCAAGAAAATCCAATGCCACTTAATTGAATGCATATATATATATACATGGATATTGGAATGGTTAATGTGGCATTGACTTGTAAACTTTGTCTTTTATTCATTTGCTAAATCATCTAAACCATTGGCCATGCTAATTCCTAATTGATTCATTTTATGCATTAGGAAATTCATGTAAATAAGGCTTAATGGGTGCCACGACCACAATATCATTCCATGCCATGTGTCTCTTGCCACCATCCACTCTTAGGAATTGTATAGGAATTATTAGTTTAATGGTTTCTAAGGGAGGTGGCTAGTTATACTTGCCTTGTATGACATTCTTATTGATCTTAAACTTTTGCTAAATGTCACTCCTCCCGCAACAAGCATGGCTACATGTTATTTAAGTAGGATTTAGTATGTTTCCTCCATTTCCTTTTTTTAGCCCACAAAATTCTATTAACCCTAGATTAGTCAATTAACTCTTAATTAATCATGATTAACCCCTTAGGATTTGCTTGAACTACTTTTAATTTTTCCTTATTTATTTAGGTGATTACTCTTGATGTAATCCTTTAGCACTCTCTTTTTAGTGTATGTTACAACTTAGAGAAAATTTTGGATGTGATAAATAACATAGGGCATAAGGAACTCATAAGGACATGTTATAGTACTCGCAATAACAAACATGTATACAAAGAATATAGAAGCATTAAACAATAAAACTTGGAGAATTTCTATTTCTTATGGATAGTTGACTAATCTATACCCCACCATTTGATTGAAGGTCATTGGGTGGTCTACTTATGTGATACAATGTGGTTGATTTCCAAAAATATCCAATTGATTAACTGATTACTAAATTGGTCGACTGGTATATAATGGTTGGTTGACTAGTTGAAGGGGGTAGTTAACTGGCACCTCACAAAATCACTCATTTCCTACAAAAGGCTCGACAATTGATTGCCCCCTTTGGACCAATCAACTAGTTGTGACCATTCTATTTTCATCTTCTTCTTTCTCCTCTTCTATAATTTTTGTTGTTCATTATCCAAAAGCTTTGTCTCTTTTGCTATTTAAACTTAAGTTATAATTTAATCACCAAAACATCATCTATTAAAACATTAATTTAACACTTTAGATCAAATAACTCTCATCTAAACAACTATTCTCATATAAGATCAAGCTTCCCATTCAGAGAGAAAGCAAACTTAGAGAGAGAGTATTCAATTTCTTTTCATCCTTTCTTCCCTTTTAACTACAAACAATATTAAAATAACAATTCAAATAACTTAAACATTTTAAACAAACCAAACAACCTAACTTTGCTTTATGTCATGCCGTAACAGCATAAAAAGAGAAAAGAAGAGAGATAAAAGAATGGAGTGATAGTAATCCTCAGTAAGGCTAGGGAAAAGGTCTTACCTCAATCGTTACTCTCTATAGCTTTCTTCTCTTTTTTTTCCTACTTTCCTCGCTTCTATTCTCCTTCCTTTAAACTTTCTTCCTTTTCATCTAACTCTCTCTCTCTCTCTCTCTCTCTCACACACACACACACACACACACACACACATATACCCACACACATAAAGTATTTCTATTATGTCTCTATTACATTCTAAAATGTACTATTTATAAGAGAGCTTAAGGTGGTTGCTAAGTTTCTTGTGTCTTCTTCTTTGGTCATTCTGTACATGATGTTTTTCAAAAAGCTTTGCTTACTTTGATTCATGATATCAGCATGAGGATTGATTTTTAGCAAAAATGAAATATATGAAAGTTGATTGTATGATTGTAATAATTGTTTTAGATTAATCTAATCATTTAAAACTTGTCAAATTTTATTTTGTTAAAATTGTGTTTTAGCCCTGGAAAATTGTATTTTGACCTTGCTTGAAAATATATTTTAGACTTAGTTGAAATTGCATTTTGACCACTAACCTTTCCCTATTTGTATTCTAACTCTTAAAATTTATCTAAATATTTTTATTTTCCAATTATTCTTCTTATAATTTTAGAGCTTTAATGGCTTAAGAAATTCTAAGATTTTGCTTCCCTAAGTATTTATTTTCTAATTATTTATCATTAAATTATGTAGAATAATCATGAAATAATTCCTAAAAGATTTCAAAATTTACTAATAAATTCCTAATGCCTAAAATAAAGTTCCATTTCACTTCAAAAATTTATAGCCTTCAAAATTCTAAAAATTCTTTCTTATATTAGTATTTAAATGACTCTATTTATATTAAATTTTAAATAAATATTATTTTGCGGAAAATATTACATAAGTGATAAGTGATTTTCAACTTGTGCATAGGTTATAAAGCTCTTTGGTGGCATAAAGTAGATAAACTACAGCCTTTAGAGTTACAGTAAAAAAGAGCTTTTACAGCCACCAATTCACCAAAATATGCCACAAAATTTTCTATATACATGCAAACAATAAAGTCATTGTTTATAAAATAATTAAAATTGAAAGTGATGTGGCTACTAACCATTTAATCATATTTAGCTTTTTAGTTTCCAAGACATTTACCATTATCCAATTGATAATCATATTATGAATATAAATAAGTTTAATATGAAATATTAAATATATGGATAATATAAGGTACAAATAACAAGTTTCTTATATCTTTTATATGATGAATAGTGTAATATCCTATGATTTAGAAATTTAAAATAATTCTTAAAGAGTGGAATGAATTATTTACAAGGAGTCATCGGCCTAGAGAAGGGCAGTATGCATCACAAGAAATTGAAATTAGAATTGTCTGGTTAATGAATGAGGACCCTAGAGTAAAGTGAATTGAGGTAAACGAGGGCAAGAAACCAAGGATGGCTCGAAATGGCTAAATGGAATAAATCAAAATGCAATGGCAAAATCATAATTCTGAGTAACTTTTAGAAAACTCAAAAGAAAGAGTTTTAAATAATAGAATTAAACTTTCTAAGGTTCTCAATGGCTTTAAAAACTATAGGAATCCTTAGAATGACCAAAACTCTTCCAGTGTACGATTTAGGTTTTCAGTTGACCTAAACTTTGATCGGATGATTTGGAATGGATTTGAAGCTCATAAAAGTGAAAGTAAATATTTTTAATAAACTAAAGGACCTAAATTTTCATATGGAAAAGATAGTTTTAATAAAGCAGCCAAAATGATTGAAAATGGGGAAATTGAAATTGAAGGTCAGAACGGAAATTATGAAAATTGTTATAACTCACTCCTTGCTTTATAATGTAACATTCGATAGTTCATAAAAACATTGAAATGAATCAGTTTGAAAAAGAAAGTCCCTTGAAATGAATGATTTAAGGCCAAATAAATTTAGGATAAAATTTTAAATAATGAAAAATGAGGATTTGAGCATTGAGTTGCCCAAAAACCCAAGCTAGGGTAGTTTAATAAAATTACCGAAAGTGTAGTGACATTTTCGTAAATATGAGCATTCTTTGGAAAACTTATAGGAGGGCTTTTTAAATGAAAAATTTAAGCTTCACAGGGTTCTCAAAAGCCCTAAAAACTATAGGAATTCCTAGGACAGTTAAAACCTCTCCGGTGTACTTTTTTAAGCGTTAGTTAACCCGAACTTTGACCTTTTTATTTAGAAAAGTTTTAAATCCAAATTGGGTGATTCCAAAGCCTTTTTATAAATTAGAGGATCTAAATTTTATGATGGAAGAGATGATTCTAAAAAATGAGCTAAAATAAGCCTCAAATGAAAATGCCAAGGACACAGGACGTATACGGAATTTCTTTGCAACAATTTTAATCTTTTCTTCTTTAAATGGTGTATCCCTCTTCTCTCCCTCATTGACTAACTTTATTTTCTACCTAAGACCAGAGGAGAATTCTGCTAGGAAGGGTGCACCATAGGAAGGGAAAAAGAGGAAGAAAATTCTAAGAAAAGGTAAGAAAATTAATGGAATTTCATGGCTTTCCTTTTAGCAACTTGATTCTCCTCCTTCCTATCTTTCTTTCTATGGTTTTATTGATGTGTTTGGTGCTATTTTAGGTCTGGTTCAGAGAAGGAAGAGTAGAAATTAAAGGAGAGGAATTTATTACTTGAAAGAGTACTTGAGAAAAGATAGAAATCAATGTGAGTTTAATGTTTTCCATGCTTCTTCTGCCTTATTCCTTCTTGGGTATGTTTCGGCCTCACTTAGGACAGCCAAAGGGGGATTAGTTTTGAACTATAATACCATAAATTTTTAGCTCATTTCATGCCTTTAAATAACTTATTTCTAAGAATTATGAAAATTCTCAAAGAAAAAGGCATTAAAATAATACATTATTTAGCGTCGCGTCGTGTATAAAAATTTCATTTGGTGCCACATAAACCATGTGAGCTCATGTATCATATTTTCATATTTAATTACATGGATACAACACATTTCTATCATTAAAAGTGCCCTACACCTCGTGGAAAGCAAGAAGATACATAAAATTCACACTTGCATTTTCGGGCATAATTTTCTCTTTTCTGTTACAAACTTTGAAAAATCATAACTAATTCTAGAAAAATAGAAATTATGAATTTTTGGCCATTATAGAAAGCTAAAAATTTCTACTTAATTCTAAAAATATGTCTAGACCATGAGACACAACATAGAAGATGTTTGACATTGAAATGGTCAGAAGGTCTGGCTATCCACTGGTGCTGTCATAGAATTCTGTAGCAAACTTCAAAAATGTCCAATTAATTCCAAAAAAATCCAATCCATACAAATAATACCAATATGGAAATATGTGGATGTTATATAGAGGTTAAAAATAACTCTAGACCATTTCAGGCATGCCTAAATCTCGAAACCTAATCAAATAGTACCTGAGGTCAGTTAGAGCGCTGGTACTAGATAGAATATTTGAAAATTTATATCTCCCTCTATAGACATCTAAATGGGGTGCTTCTAGTTGATACAACTCACTAGGAATTTTTAGTTTCTTTATATAAAATTTCATGGCAATTGGACATCATTTGGGCCTTGTATGATGGATTTCATTTTTAGACTTGAGTAAATAGTAATATGACCAAAACCAAAATTTTTGCCAACTTTGAAAATTCATCAAATATTTTTTAGACTTCCAAAAATTTTGTTCTTTAGCTTCCCAAAAAGCTCTAATTGAATGCCAAATCTCATATCAAGAAGAGTTCATTTAGACAAAAAGTGATATAGGGTTCTATTATGGTCAATTTTGGCTCCATGTAGGCTACTAAAATGTCCAAATGGCTTTCCTTAGGGTTTGGCACCTCTTGGGCAAGTCTAAAAACATAATTAGGATTTTTGTGAGCTGTCCAAATGGTCCCAAACCTCATGCCTCTTATTTTGGCTACCCCACTTCCATTTATACACATTTGCATAAAACCATTCAAAAAGCCATGTTGTTATAACATACTCAAATTACATTCTAATGGTCACATAATATATTTTCCCATTTATACATGACATATTATCATAATTATATATGTTCATAATATCATAGTACATATACAACCATTAATTACATCATTTGCCATTTGCATGGCTTTAAAGAAGCTAAAGTCTTGCACTTGAATGTCAAACTCTCATCTTCAAGGTGGTTGGCTTCCATTCCCTTGCTCTCTTAGTCCACCTAGCATATTAGATCATTAGAGAGGGGGGAATGAGATTTAAAGAATTCCAATAGCTCATCTTTAATTCAATCATACATAAAAAATGCAAAACAAGCCTTACAAATGCATGCATGGCATATGAACATGTGGAATCATTCAAGAAGTATTCTTGGCATTTGAAAAAGTCATACATAGCATACAAAGGCTTGCTAAGCAAGTGGATTGGCCTCACCCATTTACTTATAGATTTTGGACTTATCTCACCCATTCTTTAAAGGTTCTTGGACTCAACCATGCTCTTAGGAATTAATCTCACTTTTGGGAGACTCTTTACTTTGTCTTAACTAATTTTAAGGATTCTTGGCTCATCCTTACCATAGCTAAGGGTTCTTGGCTTCACCACATTCAAACAAACTAAAGCAAACATCATGAACATCATTTGGAAAACATAATGCATCATCATGGTACCATGGAGTAAGAGCTCATGCTAGAACATTTTTCATAGCTTGAAATACACATACACACATTCAAAGACAAGTAAAGCAAGTAATCATGCATGAGAGAAGGTGAAGAGAGCTACCTTGGAAGCAACTATACACTTTTTCTCTTGAATCAATGCTCCCTCCTTCGGCCACACACACACAAAGGTGTAGGGATGATTTCTCTTGGCCTAAACAAAATTTATGGAAGCTAATTAGGTTCATAAAATTAATTCGAAGGCCACACAACTTGCTTAGTGTAATATCATATCTTTCTAGCCTTCCTTATGCAATTCACATGCTCCATAACATGCATATCTTAGGTGTTGTAAGAAAATGGGATATAAATAATGTATTAAATTTGCGTTGTGCTACATATGAAAATTTCATTCGATATCACATGGGCCGTATGAGTACATACTATACTTTACCATATTTAATTACATCAATACAACTCCTTTGCATCACAAAATCATGCCCGCAATTCATGAAAACCGAAATGAAGTATAAAATGTGGCTCTTTAATTTCGGCCAGATTTGGCTCTCTTTCTAGTCAAACTTTGAAAAATCATAACTAATTCTAGAGAAATCAAAATCATGCAATCTTAGTCATTCTGGGAAGCTACAAATGTCTACTTAACACTAAAAATATTCCTAGACCATAACTTCCATCACAGAGGACATTTGACATCCAAAATGTTCTAGAGGTTAGATTGCATTTTGGAACTGTCACAGAATTCTGCAGAAAAATGTCGAATTAATTCCAAAAAAATTCAATCCATACAAATGATACCAATCTGGAAAGCTGTAGATGTTAGCTAGAGAGAAAAATATCTCCAGACTAGTTCATCAAGCCCAATCCTCGAAATTTAATGGAACAGTAACTCAGGTCGGGCAAAATTCCTGATACTGGATAGAATATTCAAAAATTTGTATCTCTCTTTCTAGACCTCCAAATGAGGTGCTTCTAGTTGGCACAAGTCACTATGAATGTCTAGTTTCTTTGTATAAAATTTCATGATAATTGAACATCATTTGAGCCTCGTGTGATAGAATTCATTTTTAGACTAAATGAATAGTGCAGCAGACAAAACTATAAAAAGTGCCAACTTTGAAAAATCATCAAATATTCTGTAGACCTTCAAAAATTATAATCTTTAGCTTCACAAAAGGCTCTTAATGAGGCCTAATTGCATGCTGAATCTCAGATCAAGACTAACTCATTTGGCTAAAAAGTGATATAGGGTTCCATTATGGTCAATTTTGGCTCCATATGGGATACCAAAATTGCCAAATGGCTTTCCCTTGGTGTTGGCACCTTTTGGGCAAGTCTGAAAGCACATTTAAGACTTGTGTGAGCTATCCTTTGGCCATTTAACCCACACTTATGCACATTTCTATAAACTCATTCATGAAGCTACCTTTCCCATGCATGCTCAATTCACATGCTATCATTCATATGAAACATTCTTTCATTTCTATATCACATAATATCATAATTACATATGTCTTAAGGGTCATAGACTATTTACAACAATAATATACATCATGAAACATAATTATGGTTCAAAAAGGCAAAAACTAAACATATTGATGTCAATCTCCTTCCTTCAATGTTGTTAGCTCCCATTACCATAGCCACTTAGTCCACCTAGCATATTAGATCATTGGAGAGGAGGGAATAAGATTCAAAGAATCCCAATAGCTCATCTCCTATTCAATCATACATAACATATGCAAAGCAAGCCTTAAAAATGCATGCATGGACATAATACAAATCATGAACATTCAAGAAGCAAGCTTAGCATGTGAACAAGTCATACAAGACATTCAAGAGCTCACCAAGTGTTTAGATTGGCCTCACACTTTTCCTTATGAATTTTGGACTTGCCTCACTGATAAGTATGATTTTTATACATTTTTTCCTCCTTATCTTAGGCATTTTAATGATTAAATATGGCTTTAGGGATTTACTTAGGTGGATAATTGATGTTAGTGATCATTTGTGCACTTAAGGAAATTATTTACAAGATTTTAGAATTTTAGTGCATAAATTCTTAAAATGATTTTGTAAATTTTCCTATTGAATTGTTCTTACTTTTTGTGCAGATTTTCAATGGGCAAATGATGTTTGAATAAGAATTTGAGTTAAAGAAGAGAAAGAAGAAGAGGTGAATGCTTCATATGTACAGTTAGAGGAAATGAAGAACCAAGAGCAAAACAAACATAATTAGGCATTCTTCTCACACTCAAGGACGAGGCTCTATGTCATTCACTCATTCATGCATGGGCATATGGGATCTTCCTCGTAGCACCAGTCTACACCCTTCACATGTTCTCATGAGGAAAGAGCCATGAGTTGGTTGGATGGAGCAAGGAGCTACACGAGCTGGAGTAGAGTTTTATGTGGAAAGAAACGTGGATGATGTTTTGGATAAGAAATGAAGAGTAGCTGCATTGAGAATAAGAGATGAGCAAAAGAAGATCCATGCACACACTCATTTGAACTCAAGGAAGCAAGAAGAAGAGAGAGCTTTGAG
This sequence comes from Erythrophleum fordii, assembly GCA_032878935.1. NCBI lineage: Eukaryota > Viridiplantae > Streptophyta > Magnoliopsida > Fabales > Fabaceae > Erythrophleum > Erythrophleum fordii. The sequence continues at coordinate 16,005,174 of JAVQMF010000053.1, forward strand.
AAGAGGTCTTGGGTTGAATGAGAAGAGGTCTTGGGTTGAAAAGTGTGAAGGAGTAGAGCAGAACCATCCATGTAGCATGCAACAAGTTGAAGTTCACGGGTACAAAGCTTGGGCAGCTCTCATGCAAGTTACACGAGCTGAATGAAGGAAGCAAGGGCACGAGATCTTTACTCGAGCTTAAGTAGAGAAGAAGTGCAGTAGAAAATGAGCAGAAATAGAGAGGAGAAGCTTGCATGAGCTGCATGGGAGAAAAGGAATGCTACGAGTTCATCAAGAAAGTGAGCTAAATGTGGCTGAACAAAGATGAAGCTGCATGAGGGGAGCCAACGTAAGAAAAATATGAAAAATATAGAGAGACGCTGGAGCTGAAAATATGGTGAAGGAGAAGGATTTTCGCGTTAACACACACAGCAGCTAAAAAGGAGAAGAAACACGTACAAAGCTATAGGTTCTGGTACTTATTGAGGAGAAGAATGAGCTGAAACGATGGAGAAGCCACGAGGTCATGAAGCTGCATGGAGAATGGGAAGAAGTTGTGTGAAAGGAATGAAGGAAGATCGAGCTAGTAGATGTGAACAGAATGTGGGCTGGAGAAAAGAGAGTTTCAAGTGAGAAGAGGCTAAGAAGAAGAAAGTTATAAGTTTGTAGGAAGGTGAGAGACCCGAGGGTTCTGCTTTGGTGAGAAGTAGGAAGGAACAAATACGTAAGGCAGAAGCAAGGGGAGCTACGGGTTGCACGAGTTGAACATGGCTCAAAACAGAGGAGAAGGAAGAAGCACAAGCTGAAGCTAAGAATGACGTGGAAGATTGCTTAAAGAAACAAGCAAAGGAACATGTGGAAGAAGCAAAGAGTATTCAGTGAGCTGGGAAAGGGGAATAAGGCACGAGTATAGCACGAAGTTACACTTAGTGCTGGAAGCAGAACCATGCATGAAAAATGTCAACAAGAGAAGGCTGGAGCTGAGGAGTATGGCTGACATTTATTAACGAAGCTTGCATGAGCTAGATTATTAGCTATAGATCACGTGGAAGATGACGTGGTTTTGTATGAATCTGAATTAAAGGAGCTGATGTGGATTAATGAAAGTGTGAGCTGGGAGAAGAAAATAAAATGTGTACAGCGTGAGACAACACATGAACACGAGCTGAGGGGCACGTGATTGAAAAAAAAGAAATGAGCTGGGACGTGACTCGAGCGTGAAAAACGCTGAAGCATTTATGGGGCTGGGAGAGACGGACTACATGACGTAAAACGAGAGCTCCAGGGAGAGGAAAAAAATTCATTTCTCCATGGCTGAAGCTCCGATGATCAAATTCCTTCCGATTAAACTCTCCATGGTAGCTTGAATCATCCATGGTGGCTAGCTGAAGCTTGGAAACTCCCTGATGCAGATTTAAGCTCTATATTTTCTCACCAAATTGGATAAACACTCTTTGCTCCATCTTTTAATTTTAGAATTATTTTCCTTATTAATTTAACTAGGTTTAGTTTATTAATTTAGGAAATTGATTACTGGAAATTTCTGGATTTGGTTGAATTGTGGATTGAGTTTAATTTGATTTTTGGAATTTTAATGGTGATCATTACATGTTCGTAAAAATTCCAGAATTAGTGCTGTGCAATTTACCTTGAATTTCCTCTTGATTTTAGGCCAATTGATATAATGGTTGTTGGATTAAGTGGCTGGAATTTTTATGCAATTAATTGTTTGAGGAATTAATTAATCTAATTAGTTAATTAGCATCTTAAGTAGATTATGCAACAGATTTTATTGATCAATTAGGATTAGTTTAGTGTGTTCTTGTTCTTAATTCAATTAATTAAATTTTCAAGATTTTTTGTGGTTGCAAATTCCTTGAATAATTGATGAATTGAATCTTGGATAGTTATTCAAGAGCCTTTATAGGGAATACACTAAAGAGCAAGGAATTAAATTCAAATTTGGTCCACTAAAAGAGGAGCAAGGATGATTGAATTCTAGGGCGTCTAATCCAAAGGCTAGCTACCACATTTGCTTGACTATTCACTTCAATTTAGTTTTAAGTTTTTGATTCTTGTCAATTAAATTTAGTTCAATTAAATTCTAGCATTTCAAAACCCCCAAAACAAGTTCCAATTAGTAATACTTAGAATATATTTTCACAACAAATTGAGGCACAAACTCCTTGGGAAAATGACCTAGTTTGCACCATTATTTTCAAAATTTATTTTGCTACCTAGTTTTATTTGAGATTGTGAGACACAATCATCAAATTTGCCGCAATTGCTGGGGATCGAACTCGGGTCGCCTGCGTGACAGGCGAGAATACTCACCAAATTTAAGCTTGTATGATGATATTAACTCTAAGGAATCTATTACTGATTAGATTAATTCTATTTCATCTAGAACCTCTGTTGATTTTACTGGTCTTGTTGATCTTTCTGGTACTGATGATTCTTTTCATGTTGATATGGATAGTTCAGGGAATCATGATGCTGATATTCACTTGACTGTTGATTCTTTTGATTCTTCCCATACTACTGATATTCCCAAAGATGGGAAAGTTGTTTTTTTTGTCTGCTAGTTATTTGAACAGGTATTTGGCATGGAAGCGATTGAAATCAAACAACTCATACCTTCAGTTGAGCAAGCTCCTACCTTAGAGCTCAAACCGTTGCCAGACAATCTCAAGTATACCTATTTGGAGAAGGATGAGAAGCTTCCGGTGATTGTAGCCGGTAACATTATTCCAGAGGAAGAAGAGAAACTTCTAGAGGTTTTAAGGAGGAGAAAATAAGCAATAGGGTGGACCTTAACTGATATACCTGGCATTAGCCCTGATACATGCATGCATAGAATTCTGTTGAAAGATGGAGCAAAACCAATAAGGCAACCTCAAAGGCGACTAAACCCACTTATTCTGGATGTGGTTAAAAAGGAAGTTTCTAAACTCTTATCTGCTAGTATTATATATCCTATTTCTGACAGTTAGGGAGTGTTTGGTTCAAAGGAGGGGAGGTGAGGGGAGGGGAAATAAAATTAGGTGGACAATTATACCCTTTGTATAAAAAAGTATAGTTAAAAGTTTAATAACTTCAATTTCTTTTTTTATATTAAAATTATCTCTTTATTAATCGATATTATATCTAAATCTATTTTATTTTATTAATATATATAATTTTGAGATTGATAAATAAAAAATTTTTAAAATCATACATATATATATACTTATACACTTTTATTAAGTTAAAGTGTTTGGTTAGGTATATTAAGCTGGGTGCATAGCTATTTTCTAATATAGATTTTTTATTTTAATTATAGTCAAGTTATCACATTTTTTTATTTATGCACAAATCTAAAAATAAAGAAAGATGACTCTCAATGCCTTTTAAATAATAAATAATATAGTATAATGTTAATGGAATTAATTTTTAAATAATATTAGTAAAACTTGATATAAATAATAATAATAAATCTTAAAAATAAAATTAAGGAGATCTCAAAGCTCAGCAGTTAAATCAACAAAAAAAGATAAAAAAATTTCTACAAAAACTACTAAAATGTATAGAACAGGATTACCATAAACAAAAAGCAATATATAGTCATCATATATAACATATTGTTAATACCAAAATACATCATCCATGGTATTAGTTCCTCATAGTGGCAAAAGGCTCAAAAATAAAGCATACACCAAAATATCATCGTCCATGCTAATAATCCTATTCATTTAAAAGAACCAAAGACCAAATCCATAACTATTGCCTTACGCATTGCAGGTGGACATTGAAGAACTGATTTATGCTTTTCTTTATCTCTTATAAGAGAATTATAAATGGCAGGTAGTTTGTCAGGATCACATCCACAATCAGTAATCATTTTCCAAATGTCTTCCCCTGACATTAGATCCTTGGGGATTAAAGCCTCTTGTAAGATACTATTACCACGCTGAACTACATCATTTGCAACACTAAGTATAGAAGCTACCTTATCCATTACATTTACTAACTTGTCAATATCTTTTTCTTTGGTTTCAACTTCTTTCCTTTTCCTCTTACTTGTAGCACTTGTATCCCCATGTGATTGTTCATGAACTGAAAGATTATCAACATCAACATAATTTTCATAGTTCTCCAATGTGACATCATTTTGTGAAACAAGATTATCGACATGGTTGATAGTGTCATGAAAGTCTTCTTTGCTAGTTGATAGACGTCTTTTTCTCAGTTCAGAAGCTGTTGCACTCCCTTCTCCGGTGGCTCTATCATTACCATATAGTATAACCATATTTTCATAATTTGGCACTGGGGTATTCCTCCATATTGCCGCTCTAGGCTTCGACTGAAAAAAATAAGATTGACATTAATAAATATAGCAGCAACCAAATTTAATAATAAAAATTTATCAAATTACATTAATTGTAAATACCAAACCTTAATCAAAGCATCCCATACTTGGTCTTCCGCATCCCACAAGCTTGTTGATGGATTCCAAGCAAACCCACTCATGCCATTCTTAAAAACATCATATACTTCAGAAAAGTTCTTCTTTAATGTTTTCCAACGGTTCTTTATCTTTTCCTTGTCAACTTTTTTGCCAAATAAAGCACTCAATTCTTTGACTATATTGTCATAAGCTGTGGATGTAAATGTCCCATTAACTTTGTTGCCCTCATTATGCTGATGCATAAAAGCATCCACAAGAGCATCATCCATACATTTAGTCCAATTCAAGCATTCCTTACTAGTGGTTCCCGTTGATGCCTTCTTTGGCGCCATACTATGATCTTTATGGGTTTTAGCATAATAGAAATGAACATAGAGTCAAAATTCTTGAAGTAGGAATATATAAATGAAAACATCAAAGGTGAAGACATTAAATGAATACATAAAAATCCAAATTAAAATAAAAACATCAAAGTTCAATATATGTGTACATAAAATCCAAATTGAAATTGATACATCAAAGTCCAATACATCAAATAGGTAAATAAAAAATAATACAAATTTATAAGATCACTCCAAATGACTATTTTGGTAATCTAGCCACATGTGATTAGCTATGTTGTCTCTAATAAGCTCACCACGTGTAGCTTCTTCATTATCATTAATGGGAGCACAATTATTATCATCAAATAAATTTTGAGCTTCAAGTTCAGCATCTACTTCAGCTATAAGATCTTCATCGGGGTCTATACTCATTAGGTAATTATGAAGAATACAACAAGCAATAATAATCAATGATTGAGCCTTAACTCCATAAGTAGGTTCAGCTGAATTGGCCAAAATTTCAAATCTTTTTTTCAAGACACCAAAGGCTCTCTCAATTGCATTTCGCAATGATGAATATCGAAGATTGAATAGTTCCCTATGATTTTGAGGAGGATTTCTTGCTGAATATTCTTTTAAATGATATCGAACACCTCGATAAGGAGTAATAAGCCCACTTGTTAACATGAAGCCAGCATCCACAAGATAATATTTACCTATAACCAAAAAAATAATTACTATCATATTGAATACCTATATACTTTAAATAATTCTAGCAATTACTAAAACAGTTACCTTTTGGAATTTTAAGCCTATCTTCTCGCCTTAATGCATTTTTTATAATTCTTGAGTCAGCTGCGGTGCCTTCCTAACCAGTGAGGACATAAGTGAATTTTAAATCATAATCGCATGCTGCTAACACATTTTGTGTCGGGAATTCCTTCCTACCACGATATCGGGGAGCATCTGTTGGAGATACTTTGACACGTATATGTGTTCCGTCTATGGCACCAACTCAATCCTTAAAAAATGGGTAGAATCTATGACTATTGTGAATTCCAAGAGGGATTGTTGACCCATCAGGTTGTACAAGGAATTTACTTTCCAATTCAAGGATAGCTCTCAACACTTGATGGAGATGATGACTAATTGTCTCACCAGAACGCCGAAACCAAAAGTTAACCTCACGAATTTTGGCTTTATGTGTTAATATGTAAAGAGTTTTTGCAACTTGTTCTTCGACACTTGACCATTGTGTAGGTTGTAGTCCACCCTCCCTTTCTAACATAGCACATAATGTAATAAAAGCTCTAGGACCCATTCTAATGATATTTCGACTTGTTTTACTCTTAGTTATTCGACTCATTATTTCTTCACATACTCTTTCTCTCTTCGAACTCATACTATAGCTTATTTTTGGTTTATTACACATTTGAGTATGATAATAATATATAAGAATACATAACAATAGAGCTATAACTCTTCGGCGAAATTCCCACCATCGGCGCACCAATAAAATGTATTGAAATACCAAATCCATCTAAAAAAGGAATGAAAAAAAAAGAATCTAATCAAGACCAGACATGCAACAAATTAGTCTATATACACAAATCAGTCATGCTCACAACATCAGGGATACTCAAGACAAGAATTAGAACATGCTAATGTCATTAGGGCTACACCAGCAAGTTCAAACAGCATTTGTCCAACAAAATAATCTTAAAAGCAAGGTTAGATCATGCTCACAATGTCAGGGATACAACAAAAAATTTAAACAGAATCCATACTCATTTCCAGACCAAAAATCAAGCATCAGACCAAAAATTTAAACAGAATCCATACTCATTTCCTAGACTGTCCAGTCTATGGCCACTCATCCACCTGGAAAATTCTTGGATACATGTCATAGCGCACTAGACAAATGGGAACTATCAGTTGACATTTTCAGATTTGGGTCTTACCCTACAGTATTTGTCAAATTGACTGCCATTTCCTATCAGTCCAGTGCACAACTGAGTGTCATTTATTCAAGAATTTTCCAGAGCTCCATCCACCATAGGGAAATTAACATCACAAACTAACTAGGTCTCCCAGGACATCAAACTATACTTGGGTAAAAACAATGTCTATGTTCGGTAGTAAATCAAAACCCTTTAGTATATAGATGGGTTGGCCAGGTTGGCATTTTTCACAGAGCCCTCACTAGTATCCGTGTGGATGCAATATGTTTTGTCACCATGTTAGTTATGTCTAGGTCATATCCCTTATATATATAAATATACTCTTAGCTTAAGGAAGACGACAAATGTAGCTTATGTGGTTCTGATTTTTCTATTTCTAGAAGAAAGCTGTATTGTAAATAACAGTAATTTTCTCATATCTCATTGTCAAAAATTAAACTACTACTTAAAAGTGAATAATGATTATACCAAAGTATTGACTACTACTCCAATAGACAATAATTTGTGCATAATTTACTTTGCATTGCTGTATAACATATATACAAGGAAAGGATTGGAGCTATATATTCCTGTGTGGAGCTATATATTCCTAATTCTTCCTTTTTGCATTAACCAAAATACCCTCCTCACTAATTCAAAATTCTGACTAGACCAAACAGAATATTCCTGGTAAAGTATGGCTCCTCAAAATCAATTTGAATATGACATGAATGCTAATAGAGAAAAGAGAAAAATGAAAAAAAAAAGTGTAATTCTTCAAAAAATTTTCCACTGCATCATCGCCATGTTCAAGTTGATAAGAGAACCATGCCATTCCAAATGCTTATGCTTATTAAAGAAGGCCTAGGAATGAGTTCAGCTCCTCAGTCCTTACGCATAACCTAACCCCATCAGGATTGAAGCATTGGTTAAGCATAAACAGATTTATTAATATCTCTAACACCAACATTTTTTTTTCATTAACAGACTCTACTCCGGCATCGACGAAAACGAGATTGTCTTGCAACTTTTCCTTTTTCAATCAAACATACAGACACACATGATTTAGCCGTACAAGAGAGATTTGGAGAGGGAAGGGACTAACCAAGAAGCAAGCGATCTGGAGGCGCCGGAGAAAACGAAGCTCTGGAGGTGCCGGAGAGAATGAGACTCTGGATGTGACGGAAGAAAATGAAGCTCTGGAGGCGTCGGAGAAAATGAAGCTCTGGAGGTGCCGGAGAGAATGAGACTCTGGATGCGACGGAAGACAGGGGCGATGAAGACAGAGGCGACGGAAGAGAGGCGATGGAAGAGAGGCGACGGAAGAGAGCCCAGCTGAGAGACTACACAAGAGAGGCGACGGAAGCTGCTGCGCCAGGTGTGTTTCGATTTTTTAACAAAGGAAGGGCAAAGCTACTGCGCCAGGTGTGTTTAACAAAGGAAGGGCAAGACTGGAATATTAAAATTATGATGGGGATAATTTTGGACATCAGATCACAAAATTTTCTCTCCCCTCCAAAAACCCCCACTTTTGGAGGGGAGAAAAATAGGGGGAGGGGAGGGGGTATTTTGCCTCCCCTCCCTTCCCATTTTTTGATACCAAACAAGGGGAGGGCCTCCCCTCCCCTCCCCTCCCCTTCAAACCCCTCAAACCAAACACAGGGTTAGTGGGTTAGTCCTATGCAGGTGGTTCCAAAGAAATCAGGGATCACAGTTGTCCAAAATGAGAATAATGAATTGGTGCCCACCCGTGTAAAAAATAGTTGAAGGGTTTGCATTGACTATAGGAGGCTTAATTTAGTCACTAGAAAGATCATTACCCCCTCCCTTTTATTGATCAGATACTTGAGTGTTTAGCTGGTAAATCTCATTACTATTTTCTGGATGGATTTTCAGGGTATTTCCAGATATGCATAGCCTCGGAGGATCAAGAGAAGACGACATTCACATACCCATTTAAAACATATGCCTACAGACGAATGCCCTTGGAACTTTCCAGCGGTGCATGGTTTCCATTTTTAGTGATTTCCTTGAACACTGTATAGAAATTTTTATGGATGATTTCACTGTATATGGGAACTCTTTTGATGATTGCTTATATAGTCTGGATAGAGTCCTAGCTAGATGCATAGAGAAAAACCTTGTACTTAATTTTGAAAAGTATCATTTTATGGTTCGAAAAGGTATTGTATTGGGTCATATTATATCTAAATAAGGCATAGATAAAGCTAAGATAGATGTTATCATTTCTCTACCATACTCGACATGTGTTCAGGAGGTCCGATCTTTTCTAGGTCATGCAGGTTTCTATAGAAGATTCATTCAGAATTTTAGTAAAATTGCTTTGCCATTGTCTAAGCTGTTACAAAAAGATGTTGATTTCTAGTTTGATGATGCATGTAAAATAGCTTTTGATGATCTTAAGAAATGCTTGACTTCCCCACCCATTATTCAACCCTCTGATTGGAACCTTCCATTTGAGCTTTTATGTGATGCATCTAATTTTACTGTAGGTGCAGTCTTGAGCCAGAGAGTGAATAAAAGGTCCCATGTGATTGCTTATGCATCCAAGACTCTGGATAGGGCCCAAGCAAATTATACAACCACAGAAAAAGAGTTTCCTGCTATTGTTTTTGCTTTGGATAAATTTAGATCTTATTTGCTTGATACTAAAGTCATTGTTTTTACTGATCATGCAGCCTTGAAGTACTTGTTGAAAAAGCCTGATGCAAAGCCAAGATTGATCAGGTCGATGCTTCTACTTCAGGAACTTGACATTGACATCTGGGATAAAAGTGGAGCTGAAAACTTGGTAGTAGACTACTTGAGCAGACTTGAAGCTCTAAAGGTAAATTCCTTACCTATTGATGATGATTTCCCTGATGAGCATTTGTGTGCTGTGCATAGTTTCTATCCTTGGTATGCTGACTTAGTAAACTATCTAGCTGCTTCTGAACTACCTGTTGATTTGAATAAACATCAATTGAATAAGTTTAGGAGTGAAGCTAGGTATTATATTTGGGATGATCCACATTTGTGGAGACTATGCAGTGACCAAGTGATTAAACATTGTGTGCCTGATATAGAATTTGATTCTGTTTTAAATTTTTGTCACACACTTGCATGTGGAGGTCACTTTAGTCTAAAACGCACAGCTAGGAAGGTCTTAGATAGTGGATTGTATTGGCCTACTCTGTTTCGTGATGCCTTTGATTTTTGTAAAAGATGTGTCAGGTGTCAACAAACAGGTAGCATATCTAGGAGAAATGAAATGCCACAGCATCCTAGTTTGTTTTGTGAAGTCTTTGATGTGTGGGGCATTGATTTTATGGGACCATTTCCTACTTCCTTTGGCTTTTCATATATTTTATTGGCTGTTGATTATGTTTCAAAGTGGGTGGAAGCTAAACCCACTAGGACTGATGATTCTTCTGTGGTTATAGAGTATGTTTGCTCTTACATTTTTTGTAGGTTTGGCATTCCCAGAGCCATTATCAGTGACCAAGGCACTCATTTTTGCAACCGGAGTATGCATAGCTTGCTTAACAAGTATAGTGTTATGCATAAAGTAGCTACTCTGTACCACCCTCAAACAAATGACCAGGCAAAAATTTCTAACTGGGAGGTGAAACAAATTTTAGAGAAAACAGTGCAGTCTATAACACCATAATTTCTTAACTCTAACTAATCTCCCTTTAGGCTTGATTCCATATGATTTCCAATGAAAATGACTAAAACCGTGGTATTTTACTCAAACTCTACTCGTGGGTCCCATGAACCTATGAATCACATTTTCTACTCAAACTCTACTCGTACAACTTATACATAGCCTCAAACAACCCATAAACCATGGATGAAGCCAAAAATAAAAAAAATGCAATTTCTCAAATGGGCCCAAAAGTCAGATTTTTGTCTCTAACTTTGGAAAATCATAACTAATTCTAGAAAAATGGGAATCATGCAAACCATAGCTTTTTAGAAATTTCTAAGTGTTAAATTTATACTAAAAATAATTTCCAATCAAATCTCAGCGTTTGGACCATGTTTGACATCGAAAAAGAGACAGAGGTCTGGCTGTCCCTGGTACTGGTGCAGCTTGCTGTCATGAACTTTAAAAATTCATAATTAATTTTAAAAAACTCCAATCTAGGCAAACTATACTAATTTGGAAAGCTACAAATGTTAACTAGAGGATAAAAATAAGTCCAAAGTAGTTCAGCAATCCTTAGACCTCAAAAACTGATGGAACTATAACGAAGGTCGGATGGCCTGATACTGACATAGAACTTCAGAAAGTTAGTTCTCCTTCTACAGACCTCCGATTGAGGTTCTTCTAGTTGGTCTAGGTCAATGTGGATGTCTAATTTATGCCCATAAAATTTCATAATAATTGGCCACCATTTGGTCTATGAATGACATAGATTCATTTTCGAACCTAGTTGCACAGTTTAATAACCAAAACCAGAAAATTCTCCAACTTCAATAATTTGCCAAATATTCCCTAGACCTCCAAATATTACCCACTTTAGTCTCCCAAGAAGCTCTCAACAAGCTCTAGAGGCATTCCAAATTTCATATCAAGAAGAGCTCATTTAGTCATATCTTGACATAGCTCACAAATTTGGCAGTTTTGACACCCTTTTATGGTTCAAAATGGGACCAAATGACCTCATATATGCTCTAGCACCTCTTGGGCAAATTTTAAAGCATAAACATAGTCTATATGAAATACCCAAGTGATCCAAATCATCACATATCTCAAACTCACTATGCTACGGGCAAAAATACACTACTGCAGATAAGCCACGAGGGAGCCAAATCTTATAATTTCATTGTTTTGGCTCTATACATAGTTCTATACTTGCTCAAGTATTTACATCTTAAAAATAATAGGTGCATATTCATTTTGGCACTTTTTTACATCAAAAGAACTAAAATAGCTATACAACTCTCTAATCATACTCAACTAGGCTCTTAGGTGTGCACTTTGATCTCCTTGAACTCCACTTAACATGTTAAGATGGGAGAGGGAAGGGGGTAAGATTCATGGAATCTTAATAGCTCATACACTCATTCAAGGAAGCAATCAAGATATATAAATAGGTTAAAGCATGCAACCCATTCACAATTACACAACACATGATTTTCATGCCATGAGATCATATCAGTGCCAAGAATAAGCTCCAGGGACTTTTGGTCTAGCCTCACCCAATTTTTAGGACTTTTGGATTGCCTCACCCTGGATTTAGGAACTTTTGAATTGGCCTCACTCAGTTATGAGACTTTTGGCCTTGTCTCACCCATCCTCAGGGACTTTCGGCTCTACCTCACCTATCACAAGGGATTTTTGGCACTACCTCACCCGAGCAATTTTCACAATCTAACACATAAGCATATTGGTACCAATGCATCAAGGAAATAACATATGTCATGTCTCACACAACAAGCATATACACAAGCATACAATGACTATTACACATCCAAGAATGTAACAAGAAAGAGTGGAGAGCTACCTTATAAGCCAACACAAGCCTTCTCTTTCAATTTCTTTTCTCCCTTCATAGTCTCACAATCACAACTAGATGGAGCTGCTTCTTTTGAGCCTAGACACAACAAAGAGCATGGAATTACTTTCTCATAACTCAACAATTATTCACAAAGCTAGGGGGTTCTTCATAGCAAACCCTACAAAAGCATATAAGAAACTAGGGGTTCTCTCTCTCTAGAATTTCACCAATTCTTCTTCTCCTTTCTTTTGTATTTTCTCAACTTCCCACACTCTAATTCAAGGATCTCTTGCTTCCTTTCTCTCTCAAGCTCTCAAGTTGGTAGAACCAAGATACTCAAGGAAAGCAAGGGGAGAAGATACAATAAAATGGGAAGAAGTTATTTTAAATAAAGCTCTTTCCAAGAGGCTCTTCCTTTGCATAAATCTTCTCCTCAAATCCTTACACTTTCCCCTCTGACTTAGGCCCAAAACAAAGCCAACTCAATAACTAAAACCATAGAAAGAGAGGACAAAGAGAGAAGAACAAAACTCTAAGAAGAAAAGCTATGAAAATCTTAAGCTTGCTTACCTTTTTCTTGTTCTTCCTTCTTTCTCTAGGTCTCTCTCTTTCTCCTCAGCCCTTTTCTCTGTCTTGGTTGAAGCCTAAGTCAATTTAAGAAAAAGAAGGGATTTGGACACTTTAAGAAGTTAAATTCTCTTTTTTTCACGCTTTTCCAGACTAACCCTTGCTATAGCGAAGAATAACCTTCGCTACAGTGAGCACGTATCAGTCCCAGACCTCTATTTTCCCTATGGGGCACACTATTGTGAGAAACTCCCTAGTTTTTTTATGGGATGCTTGCACTCGCTATAACTAGAAGCATTCTCGCTATAGCGAAAAGGCACTCTCGCTATAGCTAACAAACTTAGAAAATTTTAAAACTTTAAAAATTTTCAGCTTCTCTCCGTTTTTTTTTGGTTGTTACACAGCCAAATAGGAAAGATTAGAGCAAGAGGCTAGATGATGCACTTTGGGCCTATAGGACTACCTACAAGACTCCTATTGGCATGTCACCCTATCGGTTGGTATTTGGAAAAACGTGTCACTTACCGGTAAAAGTAGAGCACAAAGCTTACTGGGCTGTAAAGAAAAGCAATTTGGATTTGAATGGAGCAGGATATCATAGAAAATTCTAACTCCAAGAGCTTAAAGAAATCAGATTGGAAGCCTATGACAATGCAAGGATCTATAAAGAAAAGACAAAGGCATTCCATGACAAGATGATTGCAAGGAAAGAGTTTGCTGTCGGCTAAAAAGTCCTACTTTATAAATCCCGCTTGAAGCTTATGCCAAGTAAACTTTGTTCTAAATGGGAAGGTCCTTACATAGTTTCTCATGTTTCCCCTTTTGGTGCAGTTGAGCTTTTGGATTAGCAGACGGGAGCTAAATTCAAAGTTAATGGACATCGGCTCAAACACTTTTATGAAAGAGTTCCAAGGGATGACAAGGAGGAGCTCCAACTTCATGACCCACCCTGAGCCCCGGTTGTACTCTTTTCCTTTCCCCTTTTATATTATGTTGTCTTAATCTGTTTACTGGATTGTGTGCTGGCATTGAGGACAATGCAATGTTTAAGTGTGGGGGGGATACAAATAAACTTTTTAGTTTTGTTTTATTTTGGTTAGTTGATTTTTCTGGTTTCTAGGATTTTAGTGTTGAAGTTTTGTGTTATTTTTCAGTTAAAAACTAAAAAAAAAAAACTATACTTGTGTGTAAGTTGCTAGCATTGAGGGGATCCTGGCTTTGATATATCTTGATTTGATAGGGAATTGACCTTGTGTTAAGAATACAAGTTAAGTGGCAATTAGCTTTGCTTTAATGAAATTTGATGATGGTCAATTTACCTTGTGAGATTTTTTTGAACCTATTGCTTATTCATTTTTAGTGTGTATCCCTTATCTTGCTTTTACTCTAGAACTCGGCTTGAATCTTATTCAAGGCCACATTTATTCATTTGCCATGCATGAAAAGGATTAAGGCATTCATTGTTGTTTTGTTTTAGCTAGAGCCAAAAAGCTATCCTACATATGTTTAATCCATTTGCTTTACCCCTTTTGAGCCATATATATGTTTCCTTTTTAGCCTTTTAGCCATGGAAACTAAACAAATGTTTTTCCTACCTTGATTAGGATGCTTTTGATTATTAAGGGCATTGTATGTTGTTAAGGTTGGTGTAGGTGCACTTTTTATATCATTTATAGGCCATTTGCTTGTTCTTCTTCAAAAATATTCCAAGAAAAAGAAAAAAATATAATAATAATTAGTGAAAAAAAAGAAAGAAAGCAAAAGAAAAGCATGTGGAAATTTGAAAAAAAAAATTGAAAGAAAAGAAAAAGAAAAAAAAGGAGAAGAAAAAGGAAAGTAAAGTTGTTCTCTTAGTGCATATCTTTTTGTTTGTGATTAATAGGGCCTTAAGATGCACTTTCACTCCATCCTTATTCTTATTTTAATGCTCTTGATGATTTTAAGCATCTAATTTGCTTTTTGAATTTCCTTCATTCTTTTGTTTACCACTTGTTTCATACCTTAGCCTACATTACAACCATAATAAAGACTTTTGATTCATTCATTGGCTTTTGATTTTGGTGGTGGAGATGTAGATGATTGCCAAGCTCATGGTAGTAAGGTTGGGTAGGATGGAATTTGAGAGTAAGCACTTCATCCTAGACACTGAAGAGTAGAGTGATAAACACTAATCCAAGTGAGGGACTTCCATTGCATTTCATTTTTGATTAAGTGTATTGCCATGGTACTTGCTGCATTGATAAAAGTGATATGACTTAGAGAATTAAGCTATTGATTTGCTTTGAGCTTCATTGTGCTAAGTGACCTACACAACTCTATTTTTCTTGATTTCCTTTCCATTTTCTCTTTCTTGGAGCTTTAGTTCTCTTTTGCCCAGGAGTGCAAAGGTTTAAGTGTAGGGGACTCACCCATTCTTTAAGAGCTTTGGACTTAACTATACTCTTGGGAGCCCACTTTGCTTTTGGGAGACTCTTTACTTTGTCTCAACCAATCTTAAGGATTCTTGGCTCATCCTCACTATGGTCAAAAGTTCTTGGCCTCTCTACACTCGAGCGAACTCAACAAACATCATACATTCATTTGAAAACATAACATGACATCATGAAATCATGGCATATAAAATCATGCTAGCATACTTTTCATGGCTTGAAAATACACACACACATATTCTAAGACAAGCTAAACACACATCCATGCATGAGAGAAGATGGAGAGAACTACCTTGCACACAATCACACACTTTTTCCTTGGATTTCAATCCTCTTCTTTTGGTCACACACTCATAAACTTTGGGAGATGGTTTCTCTTGGCCTAAATACAATTTATGGAAGCTAATTAGGTTCATAAAATAATCTCTAAGGCCATACAACTTGCTTAGATGCTAGGTTGCTCTAAAAGTTCTATTATGGTCCATAAATGGACCTAATGAAGCAACACCCCTCAAGTAAATTCTAGGCTCCATTCTTTCCTTTCAAATATGATTCTTGACTCCTTTTAAGCCTCTTGGAGTCATCACACAATTAAAACAAAGAGCCTAACATCATGTTGCTTCTTTAGGTCATAATATGGAGCCCAAGACACCAAATCACTATCTATGAGTTCTAAATTTTTTCCAAGGCCTCCCTTCATATTCATTCATCACATATGACACAAAAATAGGCTTGGAAAAATTTAAAACTCTCCTTAGCTACTCCATCCATGCTTGGCCGAGACTATGCAACTTTTTAGCCTCCTTGGAATTTTCTTTATTTTCTTGAAGGAGGAAGCATGTGGGGAGCATCTTAGGGATCTTAGGAGCTCATTTTAACTCTTAATTAGGTCTAGGAATTATCATATAAAATCAGATTTAGGAAGGTGCACACAAAACCCTAGAATTTACATCTTGAGATCTAATGGTTTTTTGATAATTCTCTTTGCATATTCTTAATATTCACATCCTTTTCCTTAGATTCATGCTTGGTTCTGCCTAAAAATCATCTCCTCCTAGGGTTTTCTCAAGTGGGGCAAAATAGTGGAGAAGGGAACCAAATATAATAACCATAGAAAGAGAGATTACCTTGTTTTCTTGCTTTTTCTCACTTGAATCTTGTGTTCTTTGAGCTCCTCTCTTCAAATCCGAATTTTCCCCTCAATTTCTCCCTTAAAACAGATTTATAAACTTCATTATAATCATAGGAAATAAAGGAGAATGGAGGAGAGGAGGTTTGGATGGAAGAAAGCATAAAAACTACTAAGACTCCATACCTTTTTCTTGATTTTTCTTCTCCTTTTCTTCCCCTTTTTGTGAGCCTAAGAGAGCAGATCATATTTTGTATTTTGGATAGAAATTTCATGCTTAAGAAGATGGGAGAAGAAAGGGGAAGTGTGTGGGAGCTTCTAGAAACACACTTTTTCAAAAATTCCAATTTTATCCTTCCGTAATGGCAATTTCGTTTTGGCTTCATTTTAGCTCCTTTTTTAGAACTATCTTTTCCATTATAAAATTTAGGTTTCTAATTTAATAAAATTCCTTTGGAATCACTCAATTTGGAGCCAAACGAACTAGTCAAAGTTTAAGTCAACCGACGTTGGAAAATGTCCACCAGAGGGGATTTAATCGTTCCGGGGCTTTCCATGGTTTTCAGGGCCTCTGAGAACCTTGGGAAACTCAAAACTTTCATTTAAAAAGCCCTCCTGTGTAAATTCCAAAATTTGCTCAAAATTACAAAAATGCCATTACGTTTCGTGAGCTTTTCATAAGAAATTGTTTCTTCATTTTAGCTTCATTTTTCTTTCCGTTTGCTCCCGAGATTTTCATTTTTAGGAGTCTAGAATGCTTTCCAAATTTTTCAGGACCTTAACTACATCATTTTGGGAGACTTCCTTTGTATCTGGTAAATTTCATTCGTTGACGGAGAAATCGTACATTACATTTCTCACATTTTCTGTAATGTCTAGTTTTCGTTAAACGATAAAAACGAGTACGTTTTCAAAGCAAGTCCCCCAAGATGGATTAGTTAAGGTCTCAAAAAATTTGAGTAACATTCTACCCTCCTAAAAATGAGAATTTTAGGCTCAGATGGAAGGAAAAATAGAACCATAATGAAAAAACAAATTTTGACGGAAACCTTACAAACGTAATGGCATTTTTGTAATTTCAGGTAATTTTTGGAATTCACACAGGAGGGCTTTTTAAACTAAAGTTTTGAATTCTTCGGGGTTCTCAGAGGCCCTAAAAGCCATGGCAAGCCCTGGGACAGTTAAATCCCCTCCAGTGGACGTTTTCCAATACCAGTGTGCTCAAACTTTGATGGATCCATTTGGAAAAGTTTTAACTCTGATTTAAGTGATTTCAAAGGCATTTTACTAAATTGGGAACCTAAATTTCATAATGGAGAAGACGGTTCTCAAAAAGGGGCTAAAATGAATTAGAAACAAAAATGCCAAAAACTAGGGATGAAATGGGAATTTTTGGAATTCTTTTGCTTTCAATACTCTCTCTTTCTCACGCCCTCATTTTCCACCATCTTTCTTCTACCCAGAACTGAGAGGAGAATTAGTTCTCTTAGGCGTACAAGAAGGAGCACTCTTAGAGGGAGAAAAAAGCCAAGAAAAGGTAGGAAATTCCATGGAAAATCTAGCTTTCTCCTTAGCAAGTCACTTCTCCTCCTTATCCTCCTTATTTCTATGGGTTTAATGGTGTTTTTAAATCTGTTTTGAGGGCAGAACAGAGGTGGAATTTTCGGATTTGGTGAGGGGAGGCTAGCCAAGTGAAGAACAAACCAAGAAAACCATGAATCCAAGGTATTTGGCTACTTCCTAAGCTTAGGTCGCCTTGCTCCTCTTTTCTTCAATTCTCCCCATGTAAGACCAACCATGAGGGATTAAATTTCTGGCCAAACCAAGAATGAATCACATGAATTAAGGTGAGGGAATTTAGAATATGTAAAGGAAACCAAGTAAAAGCCATTGAATTTCAAGTTAGCAAAGTGTAGGATTCTTGAAGAGTTTGTAAAATCTATTTTGATTCATGAATTTTCTAGGCTATGTAAGTGTTTAATTGAGCTTTTAAGACCTCTAAGAAGCCTCTCAAGTGTGTCTCCCATCAAGGGAAAATCAAGAAGCCATTAAACCCCATTGATGCTCTAGGTTTTGGCCAAGCAAGGACGATATAGCTGGGGAGAGTTTTAAATTTTTTCAAGCCCATTTTTGAGTCATATATAATGAATGAAAGTGAGAAGCCTTGGGAAAAATTAAGAAAGCTTGGAGAATGAGTTGGTGCTTTAGGTTCCATAATATGACCTAAAGAAGCAACATGTACTTAGGCCCTTAGTTTTAATTGAGTGATGACTTCAAGAGGCTTAAGGGGAGTCAAGAGTCATATATAAAAGAAAAGATTAGGGGCCTAGACTTCAAAGAGTAGATGTTGCTTCATTAGTTCCATTAGGAACCATAATTGAATCATTAAATAAGGTTAGAGTTCCAAATAGATAGGTAGCTTTGAGAATGGTTCTAAGAGTCTAATTGGTTTTGATTTTGTGTGATTAGGCCAAGGAAAACAAGCCCCACCTAGTTGTGAGTGTGTAGCCACGGGAGGAGATCTAATTTCAAGAGAAAAAGTGTGCTTATGTGACAAAGGTAGCTCTCTCCACCTTCTCTCATGCATGGATGTGTGTTTAGCTTGTTTTAGAATATGTGTATGTGTATTTTCAAGCTATGAAAAGTATGCTAGCATGCCTTTACATATCATGATTCTTGATGCCATATTATGTTTTCAAATGATTACATGATATTTGTATGAGTTTGCTTGAGTGTGGAGAGGCCAAGAACTCTTCCCTTTGGTGAGGATGAGCCAAGAACCTTTGAGCTTGGTTGAAACAAAGTAAGGAGTCTCCCAAAAGCAAAGTGGGCTCCCAAGAGTATGTAAGTCCAAAGCTCTTCAAGAATGGGTGAAGCAAGTCCAAAATCCATGAGGAGAAGTGTGAGGCCAAACCAAACACTTGGTGAGCTCTTGAATGTCTTGTATGATTTGTTCATATGCCAAGTTTGCTTTTAAAATGTCCATGTCTTCCATTTCTCTACGCATGCATTTATAAAACATGCTTTGCACATATTATGTATGATTGAATAGGAGATAAGCTATTGGGATTCTTTGAATCTCATCCCCTCCTCTCCAATGATCCCACATGCTAGGTGGACCAAGTGGATATGCCAATGAGAGCTAACAATAATGAAGAGGAAAGATTGACAAGCTTATGCCTTGGTTTTGTCCATTTTGGAACCATAATGATGGTTCATGGTGTATATGATGTTGTAAATATATTATGAACCTTGAGACATGTATAAATATGCTATTATGTGATGTTTTTAACTATGGAGATGATGTATGAGCTTTAGAATACAATTTGAGTATGAAATTCCAAAGTGTGCAATGTGGAAGTTTGATGAAAATGTGCATAAGTGTGGGTTGAACAACCAAAATAAGATGCATGAGATTTGGGACCCTTTGGGTAGCTCAAAAAAGTCTTAAATATGCTTTTAGACTTGCTTAAAAGGTGCCAAAACCAAGGGAAGGCCATTTGGCAACTTTGGTACCCTATATGGAGCCAAATTTGACCATAATGAAACCCTATGTCACTTTTTTGGCCATATGAGTTAGTCTTGATCTAAAATTTGGCATGAAATTAGGTCTTATTGAGATATTTTAGGGAAGCTAAAGATCATAATTTTTTCAGGTCTACAGAATATTTGATGATTTTTTGAAATTGGAAAAATTCATGGTTTTGGTCTGCTACACTATTCATTTGGTCCGAAATTGTTTTCTGTCACCCGAGGCTCAAATGATGTCCAATTGCCATGAAAGTTTATACAGAGAAATTAGACAATCATAGTGACTTGTGCCAACTAGAAGAATCTCATTTGGAGGTCTAGAGAGGGAGATATGAATTTTTGAAGTTTCTATCCAGTATCAGTGAATTTGCCCGACCAGAAGTACTGTTCCATTGAATTTCGAAGTCTGGGCTTGATGAACTGATCTAGAGATATTTTTTTTCTCTAGTTAACATCTACAAATTTCCAAATTAGTATCATTTGAATGAATTAAATTTTTGTGGAATTAGTTGGATATTTTCAAAGTTTTCTGCAGAATTCTGTGATAGTTCTAGATTCAGTCAGACCTTTGAAAAATTTTGGATCTCAAACGTCCTTTGTGGTGAATTTTATGGTCTGGGTATATTTTTAATGCAAAGTATACATCCAAGCTTTTCATAATAACCAAGATTGCATGATTTTTATTTTTTTAGATTTAGTTATGATTTTCCAAAATTTGCCTAGAAAAGAGGCTAATTCTGGCTGAGAATGAGTTCCCATTTTTCATGCACCATTTCAGTTTCCTTGGGTTGTAGGCATGTTTTTGGGATGTAAATGAGTTGTAATGATGTAATTAAATATGAGGATGCATAGCATGAGCTCACACGGTCCACGTAATATCAAATGGAATTTTTGATACGACGCAACGCAAGAATATTCATTATTTCCTTGCCCTTTTCTTGCAAAGCTCACATGATTCTTGATATCAAGTTATGTAAAGGCATGAGATGAGCTAGAATATATGGTGTTATATTTTCTCTCATTTTTAGAGAACCAGATGTTACACTTAGACAATAGCTTGACTTATAAACCCTTTTATGGTTCCAAAATGCACCTAATAAAGCAACACCTATCAAACAAATTCTAGACTCCATTCTTTCCTTTCAAATATGATTTTTGACTCCTTTTAAGCTTCTTGGAGTCATCACACAATCAAAATGAAGAGCCTAATTACATGTTGCTTCTTTAGGTCATATTATAGAACATAAAGCACCATCTCATTTTCTATGGTTTTTAAATTTTTCTTAAGGCTTCCTCTCATATTTATTCATCATATATGACTCAAAAATAAGCTTAGAAAAATTTAAAACTCTCTCTAGCTACCCTAACCTCTCTTAGGTGAACCTATGCTAGGTTTTAGGCTTTATAGACTTTGCTTTGTTTTCTTGATAGAGGAAGCACATGGGTAGACTTCTACGGATCTTAGGAACTCATTTAAACTCTCATTTAGACATAATAATTAAGAGATCAAATCAGATTTTGCAAAGAACACTTGAAACCCTAGAAATTGTATCTTGAAATTCCATGGTTCTTTTGTTAATTCTCTTTGCATATTCTTAATCTCCACACCCATTTTCCTAAGATTCACCCTTGGTTCTTCCTAAAAACCAAACCCTCTTAGGGTTTCTTATGTGGGGCAAAATGGTGGAGGAAGGGAAGTGATGAGAGACCCTCTAGGAACCTTGTCCTAGGAACCTTCAACAAGATGACACTTTGCCCGAGACCGGCTAGAAAACAAGAATGTTGGTCAAAGGAAAGACCCTAAGAGAACTTGTCTCTTAGAACCCTAGCCTCAAGACGCCACAAAGGAAGACCAATCCTTTGATAAGTCACGTGAACTCTCAGAGAACACAAAGAAGCAAAAGCCTCACAAAAAATTGAATAATACTTAATTTCATTCATGTGTAAAATAGAGTACAATAGGAAGCCTTTTATAGGCAAAATTTTCTAGAGTCCTAATTAAAGTAAAACTCTAAAATCTGATTAGAAATATTTTAAATGATACCTAATATATATCCTAATTAGATTAGAATACTAATCTTAACTTGATCTCCAAGATAAGCTCTTTGACCAAGTTTAAAAAAATAATAAAATAATAAAAAACGAAATTTTAAAAAGAATCCTAGTCAAAACTAATCTACTTCTTTAAGTTGTCACATGGGATGCTCATGCTTCATTAAAAATCACATGGTTGTCACATGATTCTTAATCTCTTGTAATTGGACTCCAATTGGGCCTTGGCACTCCTCTTGTAGAATGGTTAGCATGATCACATCTTTTACATCTTCTTGGGCCTTCTCTTGACTTAAATGAATGGGCTCTAAGTTGTGAAGCTTATGAATTAAACAATTGAAGGCTTCTTTCATTGCTTTGGCCCTAACTCTTGTTATTGGGCCTCCTATGCCTTGCAATGGGTCTTTAGGCACATTTGACTTGAACTCTTGGGCTTTAATTTGCAAATCATGTCCTTGGGCTTGAAACATAGCACCATATCCTTCATCAGGTCCACTTTTATGCTCAACAAGGTCTCTTGGTGCTATTGCATCATTCCCCCCCTCTTGAAAAGGATTCGTTCTCGAATCTGCAATATCAAATGAAGAGAGATCAGCTACATTAAAAGTAGCACTAATATTTCCATAAGAACTAGGTAAGTTAATTTTATAAGCATTATCATTAATCCTTTCAAGAACTTGAAAGGGACCATCTCCTCTAGGTTAGAGTTTTGACTTTCTTTGTTCTGGGAAACGTTCTTTTCGCAAGTGAACCCCACACCCAATTGCCAGGTTCAAACACCACATGCCTTCTACCCTTATTAACTTGGCTAGCAATTTGCTCATTCCTTCTTTCAATATTAGCTTTCACCTTCTCATGCAAATCCTGCACAAACTTAGCCTTCCTAGCACCATCAAGGTTAGTAAACTTATGTGAAGGTAAAGGAAGCAAATCTAACGGCGTTAAAGGATTAAAGCCATAAACAATTTCAAAAGGAGAGAATTTTGTAGCAGTATGAACAGCACGATTATAAGCAAATTCGACATGGGGCAAACACTTCTCCCAATTCTTAAGATTCTTTTGAATGATAGCTCTTAATAAAGTAGAGAGAGTTCTATTAACAACCTCGGTCTGCCCATCAGTTTGTGGGTGTGCTATAGTAGAAAACAAAAGCTTAGTGCCAAGTTTATTCCACAATGTTTTCCAGAAATAACTCAAGAATTTTACATCTCTATCACTAACAATAGTTTTTGGCACACCATGCAACCTAACAATCTCCTTGAAAAACAATTCTGCCATATACACAGCATCATTAGTTTTAGAACAAGCAATAAAATGTGCCATTTTACTAAACCTATCCACAACAACAAAGACACTATCTTTCCCAGTGGAAGATTTAGGTAAACCCAAGACAAAGTCCATAGAAATATCAGTCCATGGGTGAGAAGGAACTGGTAAGGGGAATATAAGCCATGTGATTGAATTCTAGACTTAGCATGCTTACAAGTAATACATCTAGAACAAACAGCAACCACATCCTTTCTCATACCAGGGCAATAAAAATGCTCATTCAAAAGAGCCAAAGTCTTTTCGGCACCAAAATGACCCATCAATCCCCCGCCATGAGTTTCTTTAACAAGAAGCTCATGAATGGAACACATAGGAACACATAACTTGTCCTTTTTGAAAAGGAACCCATCAAACCTGTAATAGTCATTAGCACCATACATTTCACAAGATTTCCAAATATCAGCAAAATCAGAATCAGACTCATACATGTCTTTTAACATCTCAAATCCTATCAATCTAGCATGCATGGAAGTAATCAAAGTGTAATGCCTAGACAATGCATCCGCTACAACATTTTCCTTTCCCTGCTTATGCTTAATCACATAAGGGAAGGTTTCAATAAATTCAAGCCATGTTGCATGTCTTTTGTTCAATTTACCTTGGGACTTAAGAAACTTAAGACTTTCATGATCAGAATGGATAATAAATTCTTTAGGCCACAAATAATGTTGCCAAGTTTCTAAGGTACGTTTCAAGGCGTACAACTCTTTATCATATGTAGAATAATTTAAAGTAGGGCCACTTAATTTCTCACTAAAATATACAATAGGTTTGGCATCCTGCATCAACACACCACCTATGCCTATACCAGAAGCGTCACACTCAATTTCAAAAACCTTAGTAAAATCAGGCAATACAAGTACAGGGGCTTTAGTTAGTTTGTCCTTCAGTATGTTAAAAGCACGCTCTTGTGCTTCACCCCACTTGAATACCACATTCTTTCTTACCAAATCATTTAAAGGGGTAGCAAAAGTAGAGAAGTCCTTAACAAATCTCCTATAAAAGCTCACCAATCCATGGAAGCTCCTTACTTCACTCGCATTCTTTGGAGTTGGCCACTCTCGGATTGCTTTGACCTTCTCCTCATCCACTTGTATGCCACGAGCTCCTACAACAAATCCAAGAAAAACCACAGAATCCAAACAAAAAGAGCACTTCTCTAAATTGGCAAAGAGTTTATTCTCTCTAAGCACAACAAACACATCATGCAAATGATTCACATGCTCTTCTAGACTTTTAGAGTAAATCAAAATGTCATCAAAGTAAACCACAACAAATCTACCAATGAAAGATCTAAAGACATGGTTCATTAAACTCATGAAAGTGCTAGGTGCGTTAGTCAAGCCAAATGGCATAACTAACCATTCATATAACGCAAACTTGGTCTTAAAAGCAGTTTTCCATTCATCACCTTCTTTTATTCTAATCTGATGATAACCACTTCTAAGATCAATTTTAGAGAAAACACATGCACCATGCAACTCGTCAAGCATATCATCTAACCTAGGGATAGGATAGCGATATTTTACCGTTATTTTGTTGATGGCACGACAATCTACACACATCCGCCACTTGCCATCCTTTTTGGGCACAAGAATCATCGGCACAGCACATGGACTTAGACTTTCACGAACAAAGCCTTTCTTCATGAGCTCTTCCACTTGATGTTGTACTTCCTTAGTCTCATCTGGATTTGCTCGATAAGCAGGTCTATTGGGAATAGATGCTCCTGGGATAAAGTCTATGCGATGCTCAATGCCTCTTAAAGGGGGCAATCCATTAGGTATTTCCTCTGGGAATAAGTCATAGAATTTCTGTAATAAAGATGTAACACTAACAGGCAAAGAGTGATCAGGATCGTTGATAGTAAGATAAACATCTTTATAAATCAATAAGAAAGCATTTTCACTAAATAGAGCTCTCTTGATCTCACTTTTACTCGAAAATAAACTCACTTTCTTTTCCTCATATTTTTCTCTAATTTTCTTTCTACCCAACTCACCTTTCTGTTGCTTCTTCTCATTCTCAATACTCACACTCACTTTACCTTTCTTTTCTTGCTCTCTATTCTTACACTCTCTTTCGATTTTTAACTGATCCTCATATGCTTGAACAGGACGCAGATGGGTCAACACAATGGTCTTACCATTAAAAACAAAGGAGTAATAATTTTTATATCCATCATGTTTTACCTTTCTGTCAAACTGCCACGGCCTACCAAGTAACAAGTGACCAGCATACATAGGTGCTACATCACAAAGAATCTCATCATGATAATTACCAATAGAAAAAGAGATGAGCACCTGTTTTGTTACCTTTACCTCCCCACTATCATTAAGCCATTGTAATTTATAAGGGGTAGGGTGCCTCAAAGTAGGCAAGTTCAGCTTTTCCACAAGTAAAGTACTAGCTACATTTGTGCAGCTACCACCATCAATAATCAAACTACAGACCTTCTTGTGGATGAAGCAACGAGTATGGAAAATATGCTCACGCTGCTCTACCTCGAGATCTTCTTTTGGTTGAATGCTGAGACGTCTAGCCACAAGGGCTTCACCATTTACAGCTTCAGTTAATTCTAAATCTGAGTCATCAGTCAGGGGTGGCATCTCATCCTCCTCAGACTCACTACTAGCACTAGTCACATCACCATTCTCAAGAATAATCATAGTTCGTTTGTTGGGACATTGTGAAGCAATGTGACCAAAACCATTACATTTAAAACATCTAACCTTAGAGGAAGAAGCAGTAGGGTTAAAAGATGATAAAGGTTTTGAATCAGTTTTATCCTTAACCTGAAAGGGTTTTACTTTACTTTCCTCTTTAGACTTGAAATCAGTTTTTGGCTTGAAGGAGACTTTGGAATCCCTCTAAGAACTCGAGCTAGATGTCACTTTTAGCTTTTGTCGAGTCCTTAGTTGCTTTTCCACCTTGATAGCTCTATGTAAGAGCTCCTCCATATCCAGGTAATTGTATAAATCAACTTAGGCAGCTATTTCAGGATTTAAGCCCTCAATAAATCGGGCCATGGTTGCTTCACGGTCTTCCTCCATATTTTCCTTAATCATGGCAATCTCCATTTCTTGATAGTAATCTTCCACACTCATAGAACCTTGTTTCAGCTTTTGGAGCCTCTTATGCAATTCCCTATAATAGTAACTAGGGACAAATCGTTTGCACATGATAGTTTTCATCTCCTGCCAATCACGAATTGGGCCTTCACCGGTACGTCTTCTGGTGAGTAAGAGTTGATCCCACCAGATGCTAGCATAGTCAGTAAACTCCACTGCAGCAAGTTTTACTTTCTTCACCTCAGTGTAAGAGTGGCACTCGAACACATGCTCCACTCTTCTTTCCCAATCTAAGTACTGGTCCGGGTCATTTTTCCCGGGGAATGAGGGAATCTTCATCTTGATGTTTCCAATACCACCATCCTTATTGGATGATGATTGTCTACCTCTCCGAGTATGGGACTCCTCAAAGTCGGATTCAGCATCATCATCAAGTTCCATATAAGGTTGCCTCCTATGGGTCCTCCTATTGGAAGAAGACTCCACATCATCTAATTTGGCACTAAGTTTCTCAAGAGTACTTTGAACGGCTCTAATCCAGACTTTCATGTCAAAGTCACTATGCTCAGATTCTCCAGACATCTTGAAATATTAGTTTGTACAAAAACAAGCAAAGAAAGATATAGGACCTCGCAACTCACTAGCTTACGTGTTTACACTCAAAAGATGATAATTTCACTCGTGTTTAACTCTCTTTTTGGCTTTTTTCTTTAATGTTAACCCTCTTGCCTTTTACCACTCAATAATTTGCTTCTTACAAGTGTTCTAAGCAAGTCACAAGCAAATCAAATGAAAAGATCAAACTAGTGGCAATCCAAAAACTAGAATCCTAAAATATAAATTCCCAAAGAATCAAACAAAGGAGAAAAATAGGTGTGTAACAAAAAGGAAAAAGAAGGAGTAAGGGAAGGTCTGGAAGGAAAGAGATGAAAAGAAAAAAAAACTCTGAAAATAAGAAACCTTAAGAATAAAAAACTACTTGCAATTCAAGTTTCGAACAATTAGAAAATAATATCCTTTCTTGAATGCAAATAGGTAAGTAGAAAACTTGGTAGCCACTTAATGCAATTAAATTAGGAAACAAACTCCGATTAGGAAACTAACTCCAACTAGGAAATTGACTCCAATCTTGCTTTTAATTTTGAATTGGCACAACTTGCAATTTTGAATTCTGCAATCTGAATTTTTTTTTTTTCACTCCCTTTTTTTTCACTCTTTTTTTTTTCTTTTTTTTCTTTTTTTTTTTGAGGATGGAGGAACACAACAATGGAAGACAGAAGAAGATAGAAGAAAAAGATGAAGATGAAAAAGATTAATGGAAAGAGAGAAAGTATGAAGAACAATGAAAGGGAAAACATAAAAATATACCTTGTTCTAGCGACCAAAGCTCTGATACCAAATGATGAGAGACCCTCTAGGAACCTTGTCCTAGGAACCTTCAACAAGATGACACTTTGCCCGAGACCGGCTAGAAAACAAGAATGTTGGTCAAAGGAAAGACCCTAAGAGAACTTGTCTCTTAGAATCCTAGCCTCAAACGCCACAAAGGAAGACCAATCCCTTGATAAGTCACGTGAACTCTCAGAGAACACAAAGAAGCAAAAGCCTCATAAATAATTGAATAATACTCAATTTCATTCATGTGTAAAATAGAGTACAATAGGAAGCCTTTTATAGGCAAAATTTTCTATAGTCCTAATTAAAGTAAAACTCTAAAATCTTATTAGAAATATTTTAAATGATACCTAATATATATCCTAATTAGATTAGAATACTAATCTTAACTTGATCTCCAAGATAAGCTCTTTGACCAAGTTTAAAAAAATAATAAAATAATAAAAAACGAAATTTTAAAAAGAATCCTAGTCAAAACTAATCTACTTCTTTAAGTTGTCACATGGGATGCTCATGCTTCATTAAAAATCACATGGTTGTCACATGATTCTTAATCTCTTGTAATTGGACTCCAATTGGGCCTTGGCACTCCTCTTGTAGAATGGTTAGCATGATCACATCTTTTACATCTTCTTGGGCCTTCTCTTGACTTAAATGAATGGGCTCTAAGTTGTGAAGCTTATGAATTAAATAATTGAAGGCTTCTTTCATTGCTTTGGCCCTAACTCTTGTTATTGGGCCTCCTATGCCTTGCAATGGGTCTTTAGGCACATTTGACTTGAACTCTTAGGCTTTAATTTGCAAATCATGTCCTTGGGCTTGAAACATAGCACCATATCCTTCATCAGGTCCACTTTTATGCTCAACAAGGTCTCTTGGTGCTATTGCATCAGGAAGGAAGAGATAACAACCATGGAAGAAGAAATTACCTTGTTTTCTTGCTTTTTCTCACTTGAATCTTGCTTTCTTTGAGCTCCTCTCTTCAAATCCGAATTTTCCCATTAATTTATCCCTTAAAACAGATTTGTAAACTCCATTTTAATCATAGAAAATAAAGGAGAATGGAGGAGAGGAGATTTGGATGGAAGAAAACATAGAAAACTACCAAGAAACCATACCTTTTTGCCTTGATTCCTCCTTCTTCTTCTTCCCTCCCTTTGGTGCACCTAAACCCTAGCTCTCTTCTCTGGATTTGGGCAGAAAAATATGAAGCTATGTGAGTGTGAGAGTGAGGTGCCATCTATTTATAGGTGGGAGGAAGAAACACTTTTCAAAATTTCCTATTTTGCCCTTCGTTCTTGGCATTTTTGTTTCTCATTTGTTTTAACTCCTTTTTTAGAACCATCTTTTTCATTATAAAATTTAGGTCCCTAATTTAGTAAAATGCCTTTGGAATCACTCAAATCGGAGCTAAAACCTTTCCGAACAGATCCGTCAAAGTTTAGATACATTGACATTGGAAAACATCCATCGGAGGGGATTTAATTATCCCAGGGCTTCCCATGGTTTTTAGGGCCTTTGAGAACCCCAAAAAATTCAAAAATTTTATTTAAAAAGACCTCCTATGTGAATTCCAAAAATTGCTCAAAATTACGAAAATGTCATTATGTTTCTTAAGTTTTCCATCAAAATTTGTTTCTTCATTCTATCTCCATTTTTCTTTCTGTCTGAGCCTAGAATTCTCATTTTTAAGAATCTAGAATGTTACTCAATTTTTTTGGGACCTTAACTAATTTATTTCAGGGGAATTGCTTTGAAAACACTCCTATTTTCGTCGTTTAACAAAAATCGGACGTTACAATTTTGAACCAAACCAAGAGTGAAACTTATGACTTAGAGTGTGGGAGACAAGATAGTGCAAAGGAATTCAAGAAAGAACCATTGATTTGTAAAATGTCTAGCTTAGGGTTTCAATTGTACATTAACTTGTAGGAATCTTTCTAACCATAATTTAAGGTATCTATGAGTTTGTATGAGTCCCTAAGACATCAAGGAAGCCTCTCACATGCATCTCTTATCGAGAAAACAAAACAACTTCCATTGGTGCTCAAGGAAGACATAGCCTCCACCTAGATAGGTCCCAGCACCTAGGGAGTGTTTTGAATTTTTCAAAGCCTAGATTTGCATCATATATGATGGGAGAATATGAAAGGAAGCCTTAGAAAAATTTTAGAAAGCCTAAGATGTGAGATGGAGGTGTAAGTTTCATAATGTGACTTAAAGAAGCAATATATAACTAGGCTCCTCAAAATAAATGTGTGATGGCTCTAAGGAGTTTAAATGGAGTCAAGAGTCATAGATTAAAGGAGAGAAAAGAACCAAAATCATGAATTCTTAAGGTTGCTTCATTAGGTGCTTTATGGAGCCATAATTGAACCAAATAAGAAACTAAGCTTTTCTCAAGTGTGTGCTGCTGCTAGAGTTTGTTTCAAAAGTGTAATTGGGTCCTATTGGATGTGTCTAGGCCAAAGGAATCATACTCCACCCATTTGCAAGTGTTTGGCCAAAAGAGGGGAGGAGAAATCAAGAAAAAGTGTGTGTCTTTACATTCAAGGTAGCTCTCTAACTTTTCTTTTATGCATGTTTAGTGGTTTTCTTGTCTTTGGATGTGTGTATATATGATTTTACCATGAGAAATATTTCTAGTGATTTTCTACATGCCATGATACCATTATGTATATAATATGAGTTTTTATGAATGTTGTTTGGCTTGAATAAGCTTGGTGAAGCAAAAAGTTGCTTATTAAAGGTGAGAATAAGCAAAAGTCCCTAAAATTGGGTGAGACAAAGCCAAAAGTCTGAAGAAGAGTGAGACTTAATCAAAAGTCCCTTGAAAATGGGTGAGGCAAGTCCAAAAGTCCTAAGGAAAGGGGTGGGGTTAAACCAATACTCTTGAAGGCCAACATATAATATGTATAAGTTTCTTATGTATGAAAATTGTAATGTTCGATTTTCATAAAAATAACGAAAACAGATACGTTTTAAAAGTAGATCCTTTGAAATGAATTAGTTAAGTTCCAAAAAATTTAGAATAATAATCTAGACATTTAGTAATGAAAATAGGAGGCTAGAGGTGCCTCGAAACATAAGCTAAAATAATCAGACAAAATTTAACGAAATTGTTACATAACGTAATGACATTTTTGTAATTTTGTATAAATTTTGGAATACTCATAGGAGGGTTTTTTAAATGAAAAATTTGAGTTCTCCAGGGTTCTCAAAAGCCCTAAAAATCATAGGAAGCCTTAGGACAGTTAAAACTCCTCTGGTGTACGTTTTCTAACGTTGGTTGATATGAAATTTGACCCTTTCGCTCGGGAAGGTTTTAGCTCCAAATTAAGTAATTCCAAAGGCATTTTTTAAGATTGAGGACTTAAATTTTATGATGGAAAAGATAGTTCTGAAAAAAGAGCTAAAACGGACTGGAAATGAAAATGCCAAGTTTACGAGACATAAATGGAATTTTCTTGAAACAACTTCTAAACCCTCCCTATATATATGGTGTGCCCCACTCTTTTCATCATTTGGCTGGCTTTATTTCTACCTTAAAATAGAAGTGAGACCTAAGGGGAGAGGTGCATAAGAGAAGGGAAGAGGAAGAGGAAAAATAAGGCAAGAAAGGTATGTTTTTCATGAAATTTCCTAGTCTTCTCTTTAGCAAACTTGCTCTACTCCTTCTCCTCCTTCTTTTTATAGATTTAATGATGTATTTGGGTCTATTTTGAGCTCAGACCAAGTGGGGGAATTTTGAATTTCAAGAGGAGAATCCAAGCAAAAAGAAGAGCATCTAAGAAAGGCTAGGAAAACAATGTAGTTTGGCTACTTTCATGCTTCTCCTTCCTTGTTCTTTTTCTTAAGTATTTTGCCCCATATATGGACAGCTAAGAGGAGTTGAATTTTGAACCAAAGCAAGGATGAATCTTAGGAAAATGAGTAACGAGAATAAGAATATACAAAGGAAACAAAGAAAGAATTATGAAATTGTAAGATAGAAAAGCTAGGATTTTAGTTGTACTTTGATTTGTAAAATGAGTTCTGGCCATAAATTAAGATGTTTAAGAGTTCATATGAGTTCCTAAGACACCAAGAGAGTTTCCTATATGCTTCTCCCATCAAAGAAATTAAAACAACTCCATTGGTGATCCAAAGAGACATAACCTCAGCCTAGCGTGGAAGGAGCAATAAGCAAGTGTTTTAATTTCTTTTAAACTTGGTTTTGTATCATATATGATGGGAAAGGATAAAAGGAAGCCTTGGAAAAATTTTAGGAAGCCTAGGAAATGAGATGGTACTATAGGTTCTATATTATGACTTAAAGATGCAACATGTAGTTAGGCTCCTCAATTGGATTGTGTGATGACTCCAAGAGGTCTAAATGGAGTCAAGAATTATAGATAGAAGGAAAAAATGGATCCAAGATCATGGGTTATGGGAACTGCTTCATTAAGTGCATTATGGAATCATAAATGAGCCATAGGAACAACCTAGCTTTTAAAATGAATATGTGGGTTCCAAGAGTGTAATTAGCTCCCATATAATGTGTCTAGGTCAAAGGAATCAAGTCTCACATCCTTGTGAGTGTGTGGCCAGGGAAGAAGAAGAGTTTTCAAGGAAGAAAGTGTACTTTTGTAACCAAGGTAGTTCTTTCTTTTTTCTTTCATGCATTGGTGGGTGTTTGTCTTATTTTTGAATGTATGTGTATATATTTTAAGCCATGAAAGATGTTTTAGCATGTATCTATATGCCATGGTACCATGATGCTTTGTTATACACTTGAATGATGTCTTATGAACATGTCTTGGTTTGCTTGAATGTGGTGAAGCCAAAAGTCTCTTAGCTAAGGTAAGGATAAGCCAAAAGCCCCTAAGAATGGGTGAAACAAAGCCAAAAGTTTTTAAAGAGTAAGGCTTAGTCAAAAGACCCTTAAGAAAATTGGTGAGGTAAGTCCAAAATCCCATAGAAAATGGGTAAGGATAAACCATTACCTTTGCAAACCTATGTATATTTTATATGACTTCTTAAATGCAAGAAATGCTCTATGAATGATTATACATTCCATGATATCCATACATGCATTTTTGGACTTGAATATGTATCCTTTATGTATGGATGAAAGGGAGAAGAGCTATTAGGATTCCTCGAATCTCATTCCTTCCTCCCCACTGCCTAATATGTCTAGGTGGACTAAGTGAACCAAGGAATGGGAGCCACCAAGCTTGAAGGAGAAAGATTAACAAGAAAGTGTGTTATTTTGCTCACTTTGTAATCATTTTGATGGCATATGATGTAATCCTATGATAAATATGTTGTATAACCATTTGAACATGTGTAAATACATGGATATTTGATGTATAAATGAGAATTGATGCCATGTGAATGATATAGCAACTTTGTGACATTGAATGGCAAGGAAAGGCTTGTATGTTCTTGCGTATACCTTAGGGTGGGAGACTGAGATTGTGAAATCTGGGTTTATGGACCTTTGAGACATGTTTAATAGGCTATTTTAGTGCTTTCCCATGTGCTTAAGTGGCCATGAAAGCCTTGGAAGCAAATTTGACCTTTTAAGAAGCATAAATGGACCAATTTGCAATCCTACAGCACAATCTTACCAAATGAATGAATATCCTCATGAAATTTGGCATGCATATAGATCTCATCTAGATCTCTTTAGAAAACTAAAGAACAGATTATTTGAAGTTCTATGGAATTAATTATGAATTTTCAAATTTACCAAATTTTAGCTATTCTGGTGTAGTTACTATTTATATGGTTAGTTTCTTATCCTACATAATTTGAAGGCCAAATGGTGTCCAATGCTTATGAAATTTTACAATCATAAACTAGACATGATAATATTTCTATGGCAACCAAGATCATCTCAATTGGATGTCTGAGTAGGGAGATATGAATTTTCAAAGTTCTGTATCAGTATTAGTAGCACTAGCTGAGTTTATGTACTATTCCATTGATTTCTAGTAGCTAGATGTTCCTGTTTTGGTTTGAACTTATTTTTAGCATAAATTTGACATTTGTAGCTTTCCAGAATGATATAGTTTGTTTGATTTCATTTTTTTTAGAATTAGTTATGATGTTTCAAAATTTATGACAGAAACCTAGCACATAAACCCGAGGCAACATTCCATTATTTTGTGTATATATGCTATGAGCTTGAGTTGTTGGCCATATCTTAAGATGGTTTTGAGTTGCATGAGTATATCTAAATAGGAGAATGAGATGGATAAGTTCATATGGTCCATAAGACATGAAATAAAATTTTTGTCCATGACGTAATGCAAAAATAATCTATGATTTTGATGAATTTTTCTTAAGAACTTGTGTTATTTAAGAAAGTTTGCCTAGAAATGAGATGAGATGAGTTAAATGAATATGGTGTTACAAAAATAATTATATGTATAGTTATTAGTAGCGAAATGTTCATATATGCATCATTTAACTTGAAAGCATGGCTATTATGTATGATTGAAAGGGTTAAAAGCTATTGAAATTCCTAGAATATGAGTCTTCCTGCTCTATTACCAAAACATGTCTAGATGGACTAAGTGAGCCAAGAGATGGGAGCCGCCAAACTTGAAGATGAGAGATTGACAAAAGAATGTATTAAATGATATTTTTGTGACTACTTTGTTGTCAAATGATGTAAGCCCATGTTGTATATGATGTATAACCACTTGAACATATTTAAATATATGGATATATGATGTATGTATGGGAATTAGAAGCATATGAATGAGATTGAATGTTTTTTACATTAAGATGCCTTGATGTGATAGTAAGACCTTGTGTATATAAACAAGTAGACTAGTGATTTTAGGATGTATGAATATTTAGACCTTTTGGACAAGTTAATGGATTGTTTGTAAGCTTTCCCAATGCTTAAGTGGCCATGGACAAACTAGAAGCAAGAATGGTTCCCATTTGACTCCTTTGGATGCTTAAATTTGCCATTTTGGAACCCTTTGTCACAAAGTGACCAAATGAGCGAATTTTTTCATAAAATTTGGCCTAGATATAGGTCTCATTTAGAGATTTTTTTAAAGTTAAAGAGCACCCAAATTGGAGTTCTATATAATTTATTATGATTTTTCAAAATTGGGAGAAAAATGCTGAGTGGTAGGATATACTGTTCATTTGGTCAGTTTCTTCCTCTATGTCATTTGTAGGCCAAATGGTGTATAATTACTATGAAATTTTACAAAAATAAACTAGACATGATAATATTTCCATAGCAACTAAGATCATCCTATTTGGATGACTGTAGAGGGAGAACCAAAATTTTGAAGTTGTATATTAGTATCAGGGATGCAGCAAGACCTCTAGTAGTATTCCATAGGTTTTCATGGGCTAAACACATCTGTTTAGTCTGAAGTTATTTTTACCTCTAGTAGACATCTATAGATTTCTAGAGTGGTATGGTTTTATGGGTTTTGATATTTCTAGAATTAGTTATGAATTTTTGAAGTTTATATCAGTAACTTGTGATAGCAAACTTGGGCAGCTAGACCTATAGTACTTTTCTATTGTCAATTATGGTCTGGTTGATATTTTCATGGTCTATAATGATTTTTAACCTATAGTTGACATTTAGAGATTTCCAGAAAGTCATCATTTGCTTGATTTTTATTTTTCTAAATTTAATTATGATTTTTCAAAGTTTGCATAAAAAATCTGGTACTAGAACCCGAGACTGAACTTGTGATTTTATGTGTGGATGTCCTAAGCTCAGGAAAAATGGAACATTTTGGGATGGTCTTGACTTGTATGCATGTATTTGGAGTAGAAAATAATATGAGTGAATTCATATGGCCCACAAGACGTAAAATGCAAATTTTGAACCCTATGTAACGCAAAATATTACATTATTTTAATAGATTTTCTTGAGAATGTTGTTATGCCAAGGTTGTAGAGCTAAGTAAATGAGTGAGGAAGGCTATAATATTATGATGTTACATAAAATAAGCTAGTCAAGTCCTTAACTCTCCAAAACAAGTCTTAAAGCTTCTGGATCAAAACAAAGAGGGGCACCAAGGAGAGGGGGAAGAAAAAGGAAAAAAGGCCAAGAAAAGGTAAGGAAATGGCACTTTTTTATGCTCTTGCTTTCACCAACTTGGTTCTCCTCCTTGAGCTCTTTCTTTTAATGGTTTTATTTTTTAGAAATAAGTATTTTTATGGCTGATTTATTGGAGGAAGGAGAGAGTTTGAAGAAAACAAATTAAGTATCAAATTTCTCTCTTGAAAGTGTAACACCTCGAAATTAATTAAGGTGTTAATCATGGATTAAGATTAATTAAGAATAATTAATATGGGATGATTGGGCAAGTTAAGTAAATAGGGATTTTAGATAGATAGATCATTAATATGGGCTTGAGAATTAATTGAGATAGAAACTTCACCTAGGCCCAAATTAATGAACCATGATAAGAGGCTAATGGAGGCCTAATGAATTAGAGGTAGACCCAAACTAATTTAATGAGATAGAGGCCTAAGATTTATCTTGTATAGGCTCAATTAAGTGGCCCAATTTCCCTTGTGCAGACCCAAGCCCTTGAGCCCTTCAAATTAGGCCCAAACCCCATTAAACTTCAGCAACCCAATGTATAAAACTGTCCCAATGAAATTCTGCAGCCCAACAATTGAAAACTGGCCCAATAAGCAAAATCTGAAAACCCAATTGGGTTTGGACTTGGAGCAACCCATAACCCAGCCCCTTGACCCAACTTAAACCCATCTAAAACCCTAATACTTCAGCCACTTATCCCATTTGCTGAAACTCAAAAGTGAAATTCGGAGGTGGAGAAGGAGGCTAGGGTTTGGGGCAAAAATTCTGCATTTTCACACACTTAGAGCAAGATTTGGCCAAGGTAATAGTTATAAAACTTAATCCCCTCATCCTTCTCTTTAATTTGGTCTGATTAGTTTTTCATTTGGAGAATTTTTATTATACCCAAAATCTGAAAT
Organism: Erythrophleum fordii; assembly: GCA_032878935.1. NCBI lineage: Eukaryota > Viridiplantae > Streptophyta > Magnoliopsida > Fabales > Fabaceae > Erythrophleum > Erythrophleum fordii. The sequence continues at coordinate 16,041,852 of JAVQMF010000053.1, forward strand.
GTGGGTGTTTGGGGATTTTCTTGATGAAATTCGTAGGTTGAGGCTAGGGCTGACATTAGGTGAGTTTAAACCCTCATTTTGATGCTTTCTTTGATGGTTTGAGACCCCCATAGCTTATTTATATTATGGGTATTAATTTGGTATGAATTTGTTTAGGATTTTGGGTGACACATTGAAAATTCTGGTGGGAGATACTTGAATCCGAATTTGGGGATTTGTGGTGGCTGTTGCAATTGTCTGTAAGTGAGGTAACCGGGGTTTACATTAATTCCATGCATGTATCTATTTTAATTTCATATTTGCTATATATGAATGATTTGAAATGTTGAATGAATTGATTGGCTATCTGTTGTATTATGATTGGACTTTGTGAGTCCATGGTGGAGCTGTGGTGCGGCTGCCACCCGTGCATGTGCCACGATTAGGCACCGGGTTATGATCAAACCCCAGATGCACTGAGCCCTGGTTGTGCTCAATGAGGAGTAGGTGCCGTGGACGGGCCTCTCCCGGTGTTAATGGCCTTTAACATGTTAAATATATGATTGCTAGTATGGGATAGTAATCATGATAGCCTAATTGTTTCATTTGCTGAAATGACTGATATGATTCTGATATGGATTTTGATTCATGCATATATGTTGATTAAACTGGATTATATGATGGAATTGCCTTGGTTACTGAGATTTATATCTCACCCCGTTTTATGGGATTAATATTTCAGGTGAAGGTTCCTCGAGTAAGGATAAGGGCAAGCAAATGGATGAACATCCGTGAGCTGAGGCCTAGTGTGGGGAGGCTACACTTGGTCTGAGTGTAATAGGATAGATGCTGAATTTTGTTTAGTTTCATATAGCATCATCATGTATCTGTATTGCCAAGTGTAGGCTTGCACAATTGATTTATTGAGGATGTATGTAATGAGGGGTTAGACCTCATCCTAATTAAGAAATTGTTGTATGGACTCATGATTTCTGCTGTAAGTGATGCTGACCTATAATATTGCTTATTAATGGAAATGTGACTCTTGAGATATTGATATGAATCCCTAATGTATGGAACCCCCATTGATTGAGTATTTATGGATGGCTGATGGTAGTTCATGTATAATCTATTGTTGTTACTTTATAAACTTGCTGATAGAAGGTAATTGGAGGAAAGAAATGGGCATATAAGATTTGAGTTGGTAATGGAAGCATAGCTAAGTAAATAAGATAGATAAATGCCATTAGAGCCATATAAAATGAGGGGAAGTGACCTTAGGGTGTCCCTAAGAAGAGAAATAGAGTGTAGGGGGCGAAATATAGGGAAAATAGCTACAGAAGGGAGTCACGCCGCGGCCAAGAAGGCTTCGCCGCGGCCTAGGGAGTGACAGTGGCTAGGGACGCCGCGGCTTGAGAAATCTCGCCGCGGCGCGGAGTGAAAATAATCGTCCAGGGGGTGACAGAACGTAACCTCGCCGCGACGCAATAAGTCTCGTCGCGGCGCGAGTCGAGGAAATTAATTAGCGAGTTACAGTAGCAAAACTCACCGCGGCGCCACATAGGTTGGCCGCGGCGCAGATCCAACTCAGGAAAATTCCAGAGAGCAACTTGGCCGCGGCGCAAGAGTTCCAGGCCGCGGCGCTAAGTTTAAAAACTTAGTTTTTGAGCTCCAGAACTTAGCTTAGCCGCGGCGGGAAAGTTCTAGGTCACGGCGCAGGTCCCCAAACTTCTATATTTGACCTAAAAACCCTAATTTCAGTAAGGCTAATGTTAGGGAGTAGCATGGGGACATTGGTGGGATGTTTTTGTGGGTTGAAATCGATTAATGGATGAATCCTAAACCTTTAATGGTGGTACAAACCCTTTTTATGCATGTTCCCGTTATGGTTGTTAGTTGATGATCCTAGTAGTATCAAGGTTTAAATTTCTCTATCTTTTATTAATATGATTAGTTGCAACGACTCCAAACCTTGATCATTATTTATTAATCATGTATTTAACTATAATTACTGATGTTAGAACTTAGGGTCATCACAGAAAGCCTTTAAAATAAGGTATGTTTCATGGCAGGAATTTTGCTCCATCTTGCCTTCTCTTTCTCCATAACTTCAACTAGACCTAGAACCATATGGGGGAGGATAATTCTCGACCATAGCAAGACTAACCTAAGGGTTTTAAGGCACAAGGAATTAGAATGTGCAATTAGAATAAAGAAAGGAGCATTAGAAACTAAGATATAGAAATTAGGGTTTCAATTGCACCTTGAGAATTTTGAAACCCTAGGAGGATAATTAAAGCTATATTAAATCATGTCTAGGCTACAAAGAAGCCAAGGAATATGGATATGCATCAAACTTTCAAGAAAAAACAAATAAAACTTTATATAACCTCCATTGAAGTCATGGTTTGGCCAAGCTACGGATGAGCAACCTATGGAGTGTTTCTTTGAGTTTTAATGAATTTAGATACTTAGATATGATGAATAAATAATTATGGAATCATTCATTTGAATTTAGAAGCTTTATTTTAAAAGGTAAAAGTTTAGAGTTCCATTATGCATAGAAGCAACTTAGTGCTTGTAATGTCTGGTTTTCATAAAAACGACAGAAATGGATTCGTTTCAAAAATAAGTCCTATGAAATGAATTGGTTAAGGTCTAAAAAAATTAGAATAATGATCTAGATCTTAAATAATGAAAATAGGAGGTCAGAGGTGCCTTGAAACAGAAGCTAAAATAACTAGACGGAATTTAATGAAATTGCTACGTAATGTAATGACATTTTTCGTTATTTTTGGCAATTTTTAAAATACTCATAGGAGGGCTTTTTAAATGAAAAATTTGAACTCTTTGGGGCTCTTAGAGGCCTTGAAAATCATAGGAAATCCCGGGACAATTAAAACCCCTTCGGTGTACGTTTTCTAATGACGATTAACCTAAATTTTGACCCTTTTATTCAAGAAGGTTTTAACTCAAAATTGAGTGATTCCAAAGGTATCTTATAAGATTGAGAACCTAAATTTTACGATAGAAAAAATAGTTTTAAAAAAGGAGCTAAAACAAGCTAAAAACAAAAATGCCAAGTTTACGGGATGTAAATGGAATTTCTTTAGAACAAATTCCTTTCCTTAGGCTTTATAAACCATGCCCCTTTCTCTCCCCTCACTTAGCCAACTTTGCTTCTACCCTAAAATAGAAGTGAGACCAAGGGAGAAAGGCGCACAAGAGAAGGGAAGAGGAAGAGGAAAAACAAGGCAAGAAAGGTATGAGTTTCATGGAATTTCCTAGTCTTCTCTTTATTAAACTTCCTCTCTTCCTTCTCCTCTTTCTTTCTATAGATTTATTGATGTATTTGGGCCTATTTTGAGGTTAGAACAGAGGGGGAAATTTTGAATTTAGAAAGGAGAATCCAAGCAAAAGGAAGAACATCCAAGAAAAGCTAGGAAACTAAGGTAGTTTGGCTCCTTCCTTGTTCTTCTTCTTGTGCATTTCACCCCTGGTATGGATAGCCAAGAGGAATTGAATTTTGAACCAGACCAAGGATGAATCTTAGGAACTAGAATATGCAAAGGAAATAAAGAAAAATCATGATTTTCCAAGATGCATAACCTAAGGTTTTAGTTGCACCTTGGTTTGTAAGATGAGTTCTAATCATAAATTAAGATGTTTAAGAGTTTATATGAGATTTTAAGATACCAAGAAAGCCTCCCACATGCTTCTCCTATCAAAGAAATCAAAACAACTCCATTGATGCTAATTAAAAGCATAGCCTCAGCCAAGGAGGGTTCATGCACCTAGAAAGTGTTTTAGTTTCTTCCAAACTTGGTTTTGTATCATATATGATGGGAAAGTATGAGAGGAAGCTTTGGAAAAATTTTGAGAAGCCTAGGGAATGAGATGGTAGCATAGGTTCCATATTGTGACTTAAAAGAAGCAATATGTAGTTAGGCTCTTTAAATTAATTGTATGATGGCTCCAAGAGGTTTAAATAGAGTCAAGAACTATAGATGGAAGGAAAGAATGAAGCCAAGATCATGTTTTCCCAAGGATACTTCATTAGGTGCCCTATGGAACCATAATTGAACCTTAGAAGCAATCTAGTTTTTCAAGTGCATGTGTAGCTTAAAAAATTATTCCAAGAGTATAATTGGCTTCCATGTAATATGTTTAGGTTAAAGAAATCAAGTCCTACGTCCTTGTGAGTGTGAGGCCGAGGGAGAGGAAGCATTTCCAAGGGTTAAAGTGTGTTTTTGTCACCAAGGTAGCTCTCTCTTCTTTCTCTCATACATGATTGGGTGTTTTTCTTGTCTTTGAATGTATGTGTGTATGTTTAAGCCATGAAAGATGTTTTTAGCATGTATCTATATGCCATGGTACCATGATGCTTTGTTATGCACTTGAATGATGTTTTTATGAACATGAATGGCTTGCTTGAGTGTGGTAAAGCCAAAAGTCTCTAAGAATGAATGAGACAAAGCCAAAAGTCTCTAAAGAGTGAGGCTTAATCAAAAGTCCCTTACAAAAATAGGTGAGACAAGTCCAAAATCTCAAAGAGAATGAGTGAGGCTAAACCATCATCTTAGCAAGCCTATGTATGTTATATGTGACTTCTTGAATGCAAGAAATATTCCATGTATGTTTATGCACTTTAAGATAGCCATGCATGTATTTTTAGACTTAAATTTATATCCATTATGTGTGCTTGAAAGAGAGAAGAGCCATTGGGATTCCTATAATCTCATTCTTTCCTCCCCATTTCCTAACATGTTTAAGTGGACCAAGTGAGCAAAAGAATGGAAGCCACCAAGCTTAAAGGAAGAAGATTGACATGGAAATGTATTATGTATTCAAATTGTAACCATGTTGATGTATAACCCTATGATGAATATGAACCCTTTTGAACATGTATAAATATATAGATATGTGATGTATATATGAGAATTGGAAGCAAATGAATAGATGGCATGTTTTTGATATTGAATGGCTAGAATTGCCTATGTATGCTCTGTGTATACCTTGGAGTGAGACAGTGAGTTTGTGAGATTTGGTTTTGTAGATCTTTGAGACATGTGTTAATAGACTATTTTGACACTTTCTCACGTGGTCAAGTGGCCCTAGAATAGCTAAAAGAAAAAATAGACCAATTGGGACCCTTTAAAGAGCACAAATATGGCAATTTGCAACCCTATGACACAAATTGACCAAATGGAAATTTTTTTGATAAAATTTGGCATTATATAGATCTCATCTAGAGCTTTTTGGGAAACTAAAGACTAGATTATTTGGAGCTCTGTGGAATTAATTATGAATTTTCAAAGTTGCCAAATTTATGTTGTTCTAGTATGGTTACTGATCATATGGTCAGTTTCTTATCTAATATCATTCAAGGGCCAAATGGTGTCCAATGCTTATAAAATTTTATAGACATAAATTAGACATGATAAGCTTTCTATGGCTACTAAGATCACCCCAATTGGATGTCTGAGTAGAGAGATATGAATTGTTGAAGTTCAAAGTCAGTACTAGTAATATAGCAATACCTCTAGAACTGTTCCCTCGATTTTCAATAGCTAGATGTTTATGTTTTGGTCTGGAATTATTTTTATCATAGCTTTAACATCTATAGCTTTCCAGAATAGTATAGTGTGCATGATTTTGAATTTTCTAGATTTAGTTATGATTTTTCAAAATTGGTACTAGAAATCTAGCAGCTGAACTTGAGACTGACTTGCATTATTTTGTGTATGTATGCTATAAGCTCGAGTTCTTGGCAACATTTTGAGATAGTTTTGAGTTGTATGTATGTATTTAAATAGAAGAATAAAAGGATGAGTTCATATAGTCCACAGGACATGAAATGAAATTTTTATTCACTACATAACGCAAAATAATATAATATTTTAATGGAGTTTTTCTTGGAAGTTTGCTACTTCAATGGAATGCACTTAGAAATGAAATGAGATAGGCTAAATAGATATGGTGTTACAGTGCTAGACTTCTTGATTTAAGTTTGTGATTACTCTAATGAGTTTAAATGGAGTTATATGACTTATATTGGGTGAGAAATTGGATCCAAGATAATGAATTATACGAATTGCTTCATTATGTTACTAAATGGAGCCATATGGAAGCCTAAAACTAGAATTGATTTATGTAAAGATTATGTGAGCCTAGAGATGGTTCCATTAATGCATTTATGTGTTGTTTGATATGTTTAGACCAAGCAAGTCAAGTTCCCCCAAATGTGTTTATAAGGTCGAGAAAGGAAAGTGAGAACCAAGGAGGGAATTTATGCTTCTTGAGTAAAGGTAACTTTTCACCTATTCTTGTATACTTATATTGGTTGTTTGATTGTCATTGATTGCATGTATGTGTATATGGGTTATAAATTATGTTTATTTCCATTGGTATGATGATTTGATGTAATTATGTTATATGAAATGCATTTGAAATGTGGAATGGCTCTTAATGGGTGAGGTTGTGCCAAAAGTCCTTTGAATTGAGTAAGGTAAAGCCAAAAGCCTCTAAGTATATGTGAGACAAGGCCAAAAGTCTCAAGAATGAGTGAGACTAAGTCAAAAGTCCTTAAAAATAGGTGAGGCTAAACCACAAGTTTCAAATAATTGGGTGAGATTAGACTAAAAGTCTATAGATTTTGTTTTTACTTTAATGGATCCATATGACTTCAAATATTTGATTATGTTTGATATTTGAATACTTATCATGCATACTTGCTCTTTTTGACATGATAACTTGTTTTATAAGTGTGCTTAAAGGGTGAATGAGATATTGGGATTCATAGAATCACACTTTCCTCTATTATATCTAACCATGTCTAGGAAACTCTCAAGGAACCAAAAATGGAGACCTACAAGCATGAATTACCTTACTTTGATAATAGTTTCAATTTTTATGTAACATGTTGCTTATGAGAGATTGAACATATTATTTTTATGATGTAAACATTCTCACATATGTAAAAGTATGAGATTATGATATAAACATCATTTTTGAATGTAAATGTGCAAAAATATGCAATTTGGGTATGTGTGGGCCATGGAAAGTATATGCATAATGCAAAGTGGATAAGTCAATTTGAATTGCATAATGTTTGAGACTTGATGAAATGGTCATATATGTTGCATTTCATGTTTGGAACGTGCTCAAATGCAATGAAAAAGTCCATTTTGAACTACTTGGAACCAATGGTATACCATTTTGAGCCACTTTCTACCCCTAACCAAAATCTAACCAAATAAACGAATTTGGATAAAATTTGGCAAGAAATTAGATCTCATTTAGAGCTTTCCATAGAATCAAAGAACACAATTTTTTAGAATTCTATAAAATTTATTATGATTTTTCAAAATTAGCTAAAAATTATAGAATTGTCTTAGTACTATTCACATTGTCAGTTTTTTCAAGCATTTGAGGGGTCAAATGGACTCCAATTTTTATGAAATTTTATAGACATATATTTGGCATTATAAGCTTTCCATAGCCATCAAGTTTGTGTAAAACAGAGCTATGTAGCCTAAGATATGCATACTCAAAGTTTAAGATATGGGTTGGGTCCGAAATTATGATGTAGTTATTGTTCTATTAGATTTTCATGAACCAAATAAACTTATTTTGACTTAAAATTGGTATAGCATGTAATTCATTACCTATCTAATTTGTATGAATTAGAGTTTTTTAACTCAAGATATAATTTTTTGAAATTAGTGCCTAAAATATGAACCCATGAGAAATGGTGCCAATGTACTAGCTTGAATCATATGGCTTGAAACTCGAGATTCATGACTCTTTTTTTGATGTTTCATGTTGAACAAACTTTTCTAGCATGGATTTTGAGATTGAAATACTAAGTTATGCGTTTATGCAAAATTTAAGAATTTAAACCTTTAATATCAGTTTATTCTACTACTAAAAGCACTAAGAATAAGAAATTAATGTTGTAAGTATGATATAATGTAAAATAGGTATTATTTCTTTATGGTATGACAAATAGCAAGCTCCAGGAATCAATGTCATATAATAATTTGTTAGAGATTTGTGCTAATAACATATCATAAATGAAAATATAAGAAATATAACAAGTGTGAGAGAATATTGAGAGAAGAAAAGAGAGAATTCTCATTCACTTGGATCATTCACTCTTGGTACATAACCTCTATTTACAAACCTTCCATCATAAAGAAAAACTTATGAATTATAATAATATAAATAAAAAAATTAATCTACATAATTATATATTATAAATCTTTTAAAAATTATAAGGTATATGATATTAAATATGATAATAGATTTTAAAGAGTCATTCTTTAAAAATTATAAATATCTACATAATTATATCATTTACAACATTTATGATTTGGCTGTTATTCAGTCGCATGAGAATGCAACTTCGATGCTTTGGTGCTCATGTTTATGCCTTTATCAGAGTTACGTTTAAAGGAAGCGTATATGACTTTCTCTACAAACAAGGGCATATTTAAGCTTCCATCTTTGCTAAAATAGGGGAGTGATGTTTTGAAGGGAACGAACTATTTGCACCAAAGTAATATAACTCACAGGATTCTCTAAATTGCCAATCTACTGATGGACGAAAATGAAGTAAGAGGACCCCATGAATGTGTGCACATTGACATTGCTGGTCTCATTTCATCATTTTTTTCAGTTTATCTTGCCTAATATGTGATTTATAAAACTGCATTGTATATGAAGATCATATTGATCTTCGCTAGTTGCAAGCAAATCTTTAATGTGCAATCAATGTGTCTCCCTCCCCCCTAAATAAAACTTGTTGCATAGAAAATTATTTGTATAATTTCCTTTAAAAATTGCATAACTAACGCAGCAAAGCATGGGAAAAAGAAACAAATTGAACAAAAGGTCAAAATTTACAAATTTTATTTCATGAAAAACTCCTTCAAGATTGAACAAAAGCTATTTATATGTTCATCCCAATTAAATTTCGAAAAATAATAATAAAAGTTGGCAAATACGAAAAAACTAAGGGAAAAAAAGGATTTTGAACCTGAAAATAGCCTTAATCGAGCAAACACTACAACAGCGTTCGTAAAATTGAAAATTCCAACTACTTTCTGACTGCATAATTTTTTTTTATTAAATTTTGACTGAATTTCAATCAAAGATATATAAAAATGTCACATGTGACAAAAATACAACTTATTTTATTTATTTTCATCTAAAAGCTATAAGTTCGTGGCTTTTCACTATAGGAGAAATTAAAAAACATTTTAAAATCGAGACACGGCTTATTTTATTTTTTGGTCAAAACACTGTTATACATTTTAAAATTTATATATTTTCATCAAAACACTCCTCTTTTTTGTTTTATTTTATATACATTAATATTTAAACATATATTAAATTAAAGCATTTAATTATATTATTAATACATAATAATATATATAGTATATATTTCTAAAATAATACATATAATGCTTAAATATATGTAAAATTAATATATTTCAATATATTATTAAAATATAATTAATAGTATATGTATTTATTATACGTGCACTGAATTATGTAGTAAATAAATATAACATATAATAATAAAGTATAAATTTAATATAATAAATTAAAAAAAATTATAAAATTCATATTATGACTAAAAGTCAGTCAACCACTTTGGCTGGCTGGTTTTTTTATAGTTTTTTTATTTTTTTATATATTTGATATATTTTTTTGAACTTAAATAGTTTTTATAGTTTGTATTTTAAACAAAATTTATAATATTTATAGTTTATTTAATTTAAATATTAAACTTATAAATGTTTATTTTAAATAAAAAATATAATTTTATAAAATATATTATTTACAATAATATATATTAAATTAGTTAATTATATGTTATTATTTTAAATGCTATAATACATGAAGAAATGAAATTTTGTATATTTGTATTATTAAAAAATTACCTACACTTTTCTAAATTTAATAGTTGTTACTTTCACAGCCCTTAATATAGCCATTGCAAAATTTGGTGGGATTCTTCTCACATTTAATACACATTAACATTGCAAAATTATGTGTTCTTCTTCTCTTTTGTATTTCTTCTTTGTTTTATTTTTTTTCCTTTGTTATCTTTTTCCTCTTTTCCCCCGGTTGTGATTGGAGTTCATCATTCTTTAACTTCCTCATCTCGTAGACATTGTTTCTTTAACATGTATGTATAAATAATTATATAATAATTTTTTTATATAAAACATTTATTATTATTTATTATTTTTGTGATGATGTAATGTAGAAATTTTTTATTTGATAATATTTGTAAGTTAATATTTAAATAGTTTATGATAATTCAATATAGAAAATGAAAATTCTTGACAATCGAAGGTAGATGTATAATAGATTGAATCCTCAATGCAAAGGATATATTGATGAATTTTTAAAAAGTAAAAGAATCTATTACTTTCATTCGAAAAGAAGTCAATTCAAGAAATGGAAAAAATTAGATGTTCACGTTTTTAAGTATAAAAATAGAGTTTATCTTACTACTGATGAGGTAAAAATTGACTTTTGTAAAAGAGGATTCCAACCTAGATATCAATATTGAGCATGTTATGGTGAAGTTAAACCACTAGTAACTAATATATCTATTGAAACTACATCTAGCTTAAAATTAACAAATGAAGAACATAATAATAAATATGAAAGAATGCTTAGTTGGACCTAATTTCAATGTTGGTAGTTGTGATGAAGTAAATCTTGATAATAATATTAATCATGTTAAGAAGTCTCCAAATTTAAAAGCTAGAAATTTTTTATTTTTTATTTTTTAAATGTATATCAGCACTCACTATGACCAGGATGCAGTAATTAGTTTGAACTATCTATTACCATAAGAATGTTAAGTATTAAATCTAACCATAACATGTCACAATAGTGTTTTAATGAGTTTGCAAGTCTTGTGAATGAAAGTTGCCTAACTGATAATGTCATATGCTAAAATTGGTACAGAACAAAGAAGTTATATTAAAATTTTCTCTTATGATGTATGCTTAAGTAGATGTATTTTGTACTACAAAGATGAAATAAATGAGAAGATCTATAAATTTTTGTGGGCTCCCTCAATATAAAATCAATCAACCAGGCCGAAGACAAAATTTTAAGGAGATTTATGCATTATTTACCAATTATCTATCGATTGCAAAGGCTTTATGCTTTAATGAGTTTTGTTGAGCTTATGCAATGGTATTGGAATAACAAGATATAAAGGTGTATTATATCATCCTTTAGATGGAGAAGTATGGAAACATTTTGAGAGAGTATATTCTAATTTTGCCATGGAACCACAAAATTTTAGACTAGGTTTATGTATAGATGGATTTATTCCTTAGAGTCAATCTACTTTGCCAAATTCATGATGGTTGATGGTTGTGCCAAGCAACATCAAATAAATTAAATTAAATAAAAATTTGTAATATAAAGTGCAACCTAGATTGTCTTACATGGAAATAGATTCCAATTATTTAAAAGAGTTTCCCAAGTGTTAAGAGAAACTTAAAAGCTACCAAATTCAAAGGGGTTTTTTTATTGAATTCAATTAACTAAAATTTAAACAGAATTAAAAATGCAAACTACTAACTAAAATATAAGAATTGAACAAGTAAAAAATGGATATGTGATTGAACAAGCAAAAAATGGATATGTGTGGTTAACTTTGGATTTATCCTTTGATGTTCACTATCCTTATCCTAATTCCATAGTTAATGATTTTGGTCCAAGAATTTCTACATGTGTTCATACTAATTTATCTTGAATTTTGACACAAGATTTAAGAAATTAACAAATTAATGTTGATTGAAACCTTAATTTCATATTAACTCATTGATTCTTGTTATTAAGTTCATTGAACACTCAAAAAGAATGATGAACCAATCAAAATAGTCTTTGAACTTTCATCTTAGGAGGTTTAATTAACCAATCAAATTTCAAAGAAACCTTAAATTAAATATTCAAGTACAAAATTTTTAACATGCATTTCATCAAAAATTTTGATTGAAAATTATGGTATATGAAAATTACAGCACTTAATCCATCAAAATAATGATTCATTAATAATCAAAAGTCTCTCCTAATTGATGTCTAACCAACCACCAATTATAAACAATATTGTTCTTAATCCAATACAAACTTAACCAAACTAGTAGAAGAAAAAGAAGAAGAAAAAGTGCTAGAAAGAGAGAAAAGAAAGTGTAGAAATCTTAACCAAATCCTGAGATAGTCTTCATGGATTCAAGCTTCATATCAAGGTCTTTATCCAAGCAAGCCATAAAATAGAATTAAGTAACCATTGACTGAAAAGGAATGGAAGAAAATATGGTACAAGCTTTGGCCATAAAACGTCCTAAGAAGAGAAGGGAATATGTGGGATGGAAGAATGATGTTCTGTATTCGAGACTCTTCTTAGACCTCGTGCTTTAATTTGTACCTCCCAATTCCATGTGCTTTCTTCCCTTTGTGAGCTTGTGTGTGATTATGTTCTAGTGTTATGTTACGCTCATGTGAATGAAGTAAGGCTTGTGAGTGTAACGTGGATGAATGGAGAGTATGAGACTTAGATGAGTAGGATTGTGAATAAGTGAATGGATGATCATGGATTGAGAGATGAAATGATTTGCACCTACTTGCTATGTGTAAAACCCATGGGTGAATATGTGTTGTGTGTGAATTAGAGAGAGCTCTGGATGTGTGTCAATTCCCCTCTGTGAATGTGTGAATGCCGTGAGTGTGAGTTAATGGACTATGTGTTAATGTGCACCAATATGTGAATGAATGTGTGGGCTAATGTGGGTGTAAGAGAAAGTTGTGGATATGTGAATTATTATACACCTTCCTTACATAAAAAAGCCACACCATTATCTCCATTTTTTTCCATTTTTATTTTTTAAAAATTACACATTAATTTAATCTTCAATTCTCTCCTAATTAATTTCCATTACTTAATTTTTATTTGCCCATTAAAAATGTGCACAAAGAATAGAAATATTAAGTGGAAGAATTTACAAAATTATTTAAAAGAATTTGTGCATTAAAAAATAAGAATTTTACAAATTAATTTCTAAAGTGCAAAAATAGCCAATTAATTCAAATCTCATCTAATAAAATTCATTAAGCCATAATTCATCATCAAAATGTCCAAATTAAGAGTAATAAAATATATACAAAATGATGTTTATCAATTCCCCCACACTTAAACTTTTACACTCCTAGGCAAAAGAAATCAAAATTTTAAGAAAAGGTTAATGACAAGAAACAAAAAGAAAATGTGTAGGTCACTAAGTACAAAGAAGATCATAGTTTATCAATACCCCACCTATCCAAGTCTTAGCACTTGCATCAATACAACAAGCATTATGGCAATATACTCAACAAAAATGAAATGCAATGATAGTCCCTCACATGGATTAGTATTTGTCACTCTACTCTCTAGTATTTAGGATTATGTGTTTATCTCAAATTCTGACCTATCTAACTTTACTACCGTGAACTTGGCTATTATCTACATCTCCACCACTCAAAATCAAATGCTAATATATGAATCATAAGGTCTTTATTGTAAAGTCTCACATCAGAGAGGAAGGTCATGGGCCAAAGCCATATAAGTAGGAGTGGTACTCTTCCTACCAGCGATGCATTTTCCTGCAAAAGGAAGGAGCAAAACCCCAACTACGGAACCCAGTTTCAGACATAGGTAGACTGGGGACAATATCACTGAAGGCTCTGTATAGAGGTAGTATCAAAGCTGGCTTAGCCGCACGTGCAACTCGAGAACAAGTTGTCCCCAAAAGGAGGGTGGAATGTAAAGTCCCACATCGGAGAAAAAGGTCCTAGGCTAAGGCTATATAAGTGGGAGTGGTACTCTCGCCACCAGTGATGCATTTTCCCGCAAAAGGGAGGAACAATACCGCAGCTACGGAACCCAATTTCAAACATGGCCAAACTGAGGACAATATCGTTGGAGACTCTAGAACTTTGCTCTAATACCAAAAATGTAACACTATAGCCTTCTAGCCTTACTTTCCCACAAACAAGCTTCATATATGTGAAAATCATGGAAAATGGAATAAAATAATGGATTTAATTGCATCACGTAAGCCTTTAAATTTGTGTTTTTCACTCCATGGACCCCGTGAACCCTTCAATATCATTCTCTACTCATAATCTATCCATACAAGTCGTAAACCTCATAAAATAAGCCATACAACTTGGAATTCAAGCCATACACTAGAAAACTCAAAATTTGCTCTCAGTTCTAGTACCAAGTTTCTAGTGCAAATTTGAAAAATCATAACTAATTCTAGAAAAATCAAAATCAAGCATGTGATGGCTTTTTAAAAATATTTGGATGTTAAATAGAGGTTAAAAATCATTCTAACCCATGAAAATATCAACTAGACTAAGATTGACAATAGAAAAGCACCAAAGGTCTAGCTGCCCATGTTTGCTATCACAAGTTACTGATATAAACTTAAACAATTCATAACTAATTCTAGAAAAATAAAAACCCAAAAAAAAAATATCATTCTGGAAAGTTATGAATGTCTACTAAAGGCTAAAAATAAATTTAGACCAAAATAGATGCCTTTAGTCCATGAAAATTTATGGAACAATACTAGAGGTCCTGTTGCATCCCTGATACTATCATGAAACTTCAAAATTTTGGTTCTCCCCCTACAGAGCTCTAAATGGGGTGATCTTGGTGGCTATGGAAAGCTTATAATATCTAGTTTATATTTGTAACATTTTATAGCTATTAGACACCATTTTCCTATGACTAACAAGGAAACAAAATTTGACCATATGAACATTGCACCCTACCATTCAACTTATTCTTCGCAACTTTAAAAAATCATAATAAATTTTCTAGAGCTCCAAATTAGGTGCTTTTTAACTCTGTGAAAAGTTATAGATGATACCTACTTGTTGGACAAATTTCATGGAAAAACTTACTCATTTGGTCAGATTTTGGTTTAGCACACAAATTGGTCACTTTTTGTGTTCCAAATAGTTCAAAATGGTGTCAAATTGCTTTTTAGATCACCCATGGCCACTTGGGCATGTCCAAAATGACATTCATAGCCTAGAGAAACATGCCATTTGGTTTGAAACATCATGGAGCTCATTTTCACTATACCACTTGCTATCATACACATGGCAATCATATTACATATGGGCTATTTGGTGGTAAAATCATACATACTCTTTTATATGCTCCCAAAATCATTACATACATCATATTCATATACATTTAAGTGTGCTCAAGCATCTACATCATATATACATCTTATTGTTACAATTATTGATATCAAAATGCATTTATAAAGCTTATTTCTCTATACATATGTTAAAGTCTTGCTTCTTATACTTATTGGCTCCCACTTCGTAGCTCACTTGGCTCACCTAGACAGGGTTAGATATTGGAGAGGGAAGAGCGAGATTCTAAGAATTAAAATAGCTCTTAACCCTTTCAATCATACATAATAGCCATAATTTCAAGTCCAAGAATGCATATATGAACATTAACCTACTAGTAACCATATATAAAATCATTTTCATGTGTAAGAAGCTCATACATATCGTACATTAGCTTTCAAAAGCATTGGTTTAGCTTCACCCCCTTTCCTTAGGACATTTGGACTTGCCTCACCCATTTTTAAGAGACTTTTGACTAAGCTTCACTCTTTTTGAGACTTTTAGTTTTGTCTCACTTAATCTTAGGGACTTTTGTCTCATCGTCACCTTCGCTAAGGCACTTTTAGCTTCATCAAGCTCATTCAAACTATAACACATTCATAATACATCTTTTATTCATATAATGGTACCATGGCATGTAGAAAATAGCTATACATATTTCTCATGGCATAAACATACATACACACATCCAAAAACAAGAAAACAACCATGAATGCATGAGAGAAAGGTTAGAGAGCTACATTGGAGCCAATGCCCACACTTTTCTCTTAAATTTCTTCTCCCTCTTCTCAGCCACACACTAGAAACTTGGAGGCATTAGGTTGTCTTGGCCTAAACACATCAAATGAGACATACTTAGATCATTAGAATTTGCTCTAGCCTTATACAACTCTTATGTATGCTTACTTTCTCATTTGTCTCCATAATGCTTCCATATAAGACACAATGAAGCAACTTTTGAAATCCATGATCTTGGCTCCCATTTCTCATTCATTCTAGATCCCTTGACTCTCTTTAGACTCCTTGGATTCATCACACATTCCTTTTAAAGAGCCTAGTTATAAGTTGCTTCCTAATAACACATTATGGAGCCTACACCTCCATCTCACATTCCAAGGCTTCTAAATTTTTTACAAGGCTTCCTTTGATATTCTTCCATCATATCTAGTCCCATTCTAAGTTTAGAACAAATTAAAACACTCCCTAAGGACATGCTCCAAGCTTGGCCAATACATGCACCATATAAAGAGCCCATGGAGTTTTTCAATTTTCCTTGAAGGAAGAGGCACTTGGGTGGCTTCTTAGGGGTCTTAAGGACTCAATAAAACTCTCACATAAACTAGAATATTCTTGGAAAAATTCAGATTTTGCCATATGTTTATGAATCTCTAGGTTCCTATTCTTTGTTCTCTTTTGCTTCTTAATTAATTCCATTTGTATCTTCCTAATCCTCACACCCTAGAACCCTTGATCCTACCTTAATATGGTCAAAATTTATCTCCTAAGGGATGGGCCCTAAGTTGAACAAATTACCATGAAGGAAGCAAGCAAGGAGAAGCAACAAAAACCATAGTTTCTTACCTTGTTTACATGCCTTCCAAGAGCACTTTCTTATGCCTCCAAGAGAACTTCCAAATTCTCTCTTCCCTTTCCTGAACCAGCCATATATCAACACCTAATTAATCACTAAAAATATAAGAAGGAAGAGGAAGAAGAGGGGAAGGAGTTTAACAAAGCAAGGAGTAGGAAAAAATGGCTAAATCTTACACTTTCAAGGCTTGCTTTCTCCTCCTTTTGCTCCCCCTTTGTGCAGAACTTCAAGAAGCCTTTGATTCTGTTTTCAGCCAGCCACAAGTCAGTCAAGAGATAGGGAAGAGGTCTGGACGTTCAAAATATAAGGTGGCTCAATTTTTTGCAATTCCATAATTCTAACTATGTCCCCTAAACTTGGTTTTCCCCGTTTTAGCTCATTTCAACTCTTTTTTTAGAAATGTCTTTTCTATCATAAATCTAGGTCCTCTAATTTATAAAATAGCTTTGAAATCACTCGAATTGGATTTAAAACCATTCTGAACTGTTCTATCAAAGTTTCAATCGATGACGGCCAAAATCATTCACTGGAGCAGTTTCAACTATTTTAGGAGTTCCTATAGTTTTTAGGGCCTCTAAGAATCCCAGAAAACTCATTTTTCCAATTTAAAAATTTCTCTTTTGAGTTTTCTAAAAAAAATTCTAAAATTACGAAAATACTATTATATTTTCGACAATTTTATTGAACCACTCTAGCTCTGGTTTCTAGGCACCTTGGGCCTTGGATCCTCATTTTCTATTATTTAAAATTTTACCCTAATTTTATTTAGCCTTAAATAATTCATTTCAGAGGACTTGCTTTTGTATCTGGTACGTTTCACACGTTTACAAAGAAACCGGATATTATATTTCTCACGTTTACGGAGAAGTCGAATGTTATATTTATCATAGTTGTAATGTAAGCCAAGGTAAGAAACAAGTGGTAAATAAGAGAAATAAAGATATAACAAGAAACAAAGTGGATACTTAAAATACTAAAGAGCATATGAAAGAGAATGCAAAATAGAATACATGTGCATTTTAAGGCCTTATTCACTATAAATAAACATACGCATGAAGAAAACAAAAAATAACTTTTCTTTCTTTCTTTTCCTTTTCTTTTTCTCATTTCATTTTTTTTTCTTTTGCTTTTCCTTGCTTTTATTTTTCTTTTCCTTTTTTTTTAATGTGTTTGTTTTCTATTTTCTCTCTTCACACTCTTCCAACTATGTATATTTCATAAAAAGAACAAACTAAATGGCCTAAAATTGATGTGAAAATACACATCCATCCACCTTAACAAGATAATATACTCTTAATAGTCAAAAGTATTTGAATCAAGTAGGTAAAGATATTTATTTTTTTCATGGTTAAAGGGTTAAGAAGAAAACATATAAAGCTCAAAGGGATAAAACAAAGGGTAACACACATGTAAGATGGTTATTTGGCTCTGTCTATAACAAAATGAACAAGAATGAATGCCTTAATCCTTTTCATGCATGGCAAATGCACAAATGTGACTTTGAATAAGATTCAAGCCAAGTTCTAGAGTAAAAGTACGATAGGGAATACACACTAGAAATGAATATCAATAGGCACAAAATCTCACAAGGTAAATTGGCCATCATCAAAGTTTATTAAATATAAGCTAATTGCCATTTAACTTGCATTCTGAACACAAGATCAGTTTCCTATCAAGTCAAGATGAATCAAAACTATGATCACCTTTAATACTAGCAACTTCTACAAAAAGAAATAAAAGTTTTTTTTTCAAAATTTTTTTCAAAACACACAAACAACACAAAAGTAAAACTAACACATAAACTAAAAATCTACTAACAAAACAAAACAAAAACAAAACCTTGTTTGAATGCTCCCCCTCCCCCCATTCTTAAACATTGCATTGTCCTCAATGCAAGCACAAGATCCAACTAAAAGATAGACAACACAATATAAAAGTGGAAAGGAAAGGTATGCAATCGGGTGAAATGAAAGTGAAGATCCCAAGAACGGCTCAAATTTCCTATGTAGCTAGCTAGAAGTAATTTATTACCTACAAAACATAACGGTAATGAACAAAAGAAAAGATAACAAAAATATTAAACTAAAAAGGACACTATGAAAACAAACTAACCATGTGTGTCAAAAACCAAAATTAAGACATCTTCATTTCTCTTTAATTTAACAACTTTAAGTTTAACAACTTTGAAGCACTTTGATTGTTCATTCAATGATGATTCATGGACTTCCTCAACCATTAGTAGTTTTGGAAAGTCAAATTCAAAACTTTCAAAAGCAATAAAAGAAAGAAAGTCAAATTTAGCAAGCTCAAAGCTAATGAAAGAGAATTTGAAATCAAGTTTATAAGCATTAAACACTAAACCTTTTATATATCTATCAAAACCAATGAAATCAATTAGACTCTCATTAATAAGAGTTAATACATCAATAGAAAAATTCATATGCAACTTCTTACAATCTTTCAAGTAGGAATCCTTCAAGGTGTCTGGCAATTACTTCATCTCAAATGAGAAAGTTTGTTGCTTGCTGAGAACTAGTTCACTAACTTTATGAGCCTATTCAAAAGTCTTAACAAGAGAAACAATATCTTTCCAGACCAAAGAGACATCAATAGACTCATAAGACTCTATAAAAATGATCATTAACATCAAGTCTCTCACTAGTATAAAAAACAACATAAGTATCAATAGGTCTCTTAATATCAACACTATCCACATGACCATCTCTATGGCTGCTTTCATTAATACTAGTATGATTAGAAGAATCAATATCATCAATAGTCTCATTACAGACATAGGAATCCATGGACTTAATAGAATTATCAGACCTAAAAAAAATCATCAATCTTAATACATACATGACATGTATGCAAATCGTCACATATGCATCTTAAAGTAGAATTTGAATTAACAATAACAAGTGACTCAACAATTATACTATTCATATCCTTATCACATGCTACATTCAATATTTAATCAATCATGTCATCACATGCTAAGTCACCCCTACACTTATCTACTACCCTAGACTTAATAGTATCATCATCAACTGGCTCAAAAATGAAGTCATCACTATGGTCAAAACTAGGGGTAGAAAAGCCGAGTGCATTAGTGCACAATGACTCATTAACATTAACACATGTATCACTTTTGCTTAATGCATTACCATAACTACTCATATCAAGCAATTTAATGACAACTTTTTCATATACATCATCATCACAACAAGTAATACAAGATTCACTATTCTTTATCTTATTATTCTCATGCAATTCAAAGACAACAACATCATATACATTAATAGTCATTGTGCTATCATATAAACTAGAGTTATTCTCAATGAAATGTAATGTATTAGAAGATGAAAGCACGTTACTGAATGAAGAAGACTCTTCCTCCTTTATATACTCTCTTCTAATTTGCTCTTCTTTCAATTTAGCAGCACTTGTGATAGGTTGACTCATTTGAATTCCCAAATCCTTCATGAGATTATCAATTATCTGCTAGTTTTAAAGATCTCTGTTTGACTTCCCATTGGTATTGAAGATTATAAGTGTCAAATTATTTTATCCTCTCTTTCCAACTTAGTCCCTTCTTAGTTTCTTGTTGCATATATATCTCATGATAGTTGTAAGAAAAATACTCTAGCTCTTGCATATGGGAATTATGGTATTGCTTAATATAATTGGGGGAAGCCTTATAAGGATAGTGATAAGGTTGGTAGTATGGCCATTGGAATTGCTATGCTTGTCTTTATTGCTCAATTATATCATTAAGCATTGATTTTACTTCATCAATATGCCAGAGAATCCTATCATTTGCATAAAAATAATAGACACCTTGATTAGGCATAAAATAACCATCCATGTTTAAACCAAGAACATGAAAAGGATAATCAAATCAAACACATAAGAAATTAGTAATAAATAATTACTACTATTTACTCTAAAGAAAGAAAATTAAAATCAAATTAAACTAACAACTAACTAACACACAAAAGATACTAAAAAAAATAAGAAATATCATACAAAAGAAACTCGCAAAAATAAAGAAATTAAATCTAAAAAAATTAAAAAAATCCTAAAAAGTTCAAGAAAATACTAAAAAAATTTGGAAAAGTGCCTTAAATGTTGGAATTTAGCTTGAAAATGTGGTATCTTATAGTTAAGGCTATAACTTTTACTTATCTCACCTAAAAACTTAAGGATACAAAGTTTTAGGACTTTCAGGGCAAGTTACACAAAAATTCCAGCAAGCAAAGCAATTAAACCAAGTAATTAAAATGACCAAAATTCAAGTTCAAAATAGGGCAAAAACTACACAAAAATAGAGCTAAGACACTTAGATAATTTTTTCAAACAATTGTCAATCCAAGGTAGCATAGTGATGCATCTAAGAAAGACTTTTGTAAAGAAGTGTGAGAAAAATTTTCAAGAGTTAAAGCATAAGTCAACCACAACCCTAGTTTTAGTACTTCCTGACCCCAGAGAGACTTCTGTAGTCTATAGTGATGCCTCTAAGAAAGGGTTAAGATGTATGCTTATGCAGAAAGGCCGAGTGGTAGCTTCTACTTCCAGACAATTAAACCTCACAAAGAACATTACCCCACACACGATCTAGAACTAGCGCAGTGGTATTTTTTTTGAAAATATGGAGACATTACTTGTATAGGGCTGCTATAGAAATTTACAGCGACCATAACAGCCTTAAGTATTTATTTGAATAGAAAGAGCTGAATATGAGATAGTGGAGATGGTTAGAATTCTTGAAAGATTATGATTTCATATTGAAATACCATCCCGGTAAGGCTAATGCAGTAGCTGATGCCTTAAGTAGGAAATCTATACACATGGCCTGTATGATGATTAAAGAGCAGGAATTAATTGAGAAATTTAGAGATATGAGTGTCTCATGTGAGATGCATTCAGGAAAGTTATTAATGAGTGAAACCTGAATTAATAATGACCTGAGGAACCAGATTAGAGAAGCTCAGTGAACAGATGATCATGTAAATAAGATTAAAGCCCAGATAGTCCAAGGTAGGATTCAGGAGTTCAATCTTTCTAAAGATGACATAGTGCAATACAAGGATAGGCTGTATGTGCATAGAACATAGAAATTAAAGAGAGAATATTAGATAGGGCACATAAAAGTAAGTACACTATTCATCCAGGCAGTAATAAAATGTATTAGGACTTAAAGAAAATGTTCTAGTGGCTTGGACTAAAAATAGACATAGCAGAGTATGCTTCTCGATGTCTAGTATGTCAAAAGGTTAAAATAGAGCATAAAAAACCAGCTGGGTTACTTCAACCCCTAGATATCCCGGAGTGGAAATGGGATAGCATAGTTATGGATTTTGTCATAAGCTTGCCCAGGACATCATCAGGGCATGATGTAATATGCATAATAGTGAATAGATTAACAAAGTCAACATACTTTTTAGCCATGAAAGCAACTTATATCCTAGATAAGTTAGCCTAGCTATATATCTGAGAGAGAGTTAGATTACACGATGTGCCTAGGAGTATAGTATCAGATAGAGATCCTAGATTTACTTCAAATTTCTGGAGATCATTATAGGATGCTCTAGGTGCCAGGCTTAGATTTAGCACAGCCTATCACCCCCAAACAGATGGCCAAATGGAGAGAACCATCCAAACCCTAGAGGACATATTGAGGTCGTGTGTTTTAGAAATGAAAGGAAACTAGGATACATACTTGCCTTTAGGGAAGTTTGCCTATAATAATAGCTATCATGTAAGTATACAGATGGCACCGTGTGAGGCATTATATGAGAAGAAGTGTAAGTCCCCGATGTGTTAGGTTGAGCTAGGAGAGCAGAGCCTAATAGGCCTAGAGTTAGTGGACTAGACTTCTAAACAAATTGAGACTATTAGAAAGAAACTCCTAACAGCCTAGAGTAGATAAAAAAGTTATGCAGATAGACATAGATGGCCGTTAGGGTTTAAGGTTGGAGACCATGTCTTCATTAGAATGTCTCCAGTCATAGGGATAGGTCGGTCCATTAAGAGTAAAAAGCTCAGTCCAAAGTATATAAGTCCATTCCAGATTCTTGATAAAGTAGGACCTGTGGACTA
Organism: Erythrophleum fordii; assembly: GCA_032878935.1. Taxonomy (NCBI): domain Eukaryota; kingdom Viridiplantae; phylum Streptophyta; class Magnoliopsida; order Fabales; family Fabaceae; genus Erythrophleum; species Erythrophleum fordii. Next base: position 16,064,752 of record JAVQMF010000053.1, read on the forward strand.
CAGGCTTGCCCTTCCCCCAAACCTAAACCAAGTACACAATGTATTCCATGTTTCACAACTTAAAAAGTACCAGCCTGACCCCTCACATGTCATAGAGTATGAGAATGTGTAGTTACAGGATGATCTATCATATATAGTATCACTAGATCGGATCATGAATATTAGACTCAAGAAATTGTAGAATAAGATGATACCGCTTGTGAAAGTGGTTTAGAAAGGGTTATCTCTCGAAGATGCTACCTGGGAGCTAGAGGAAGAGATACAAAAGAAGTATCCAGAGCTCTTCTCATGAGATACATTATCTAAATTTCAAGGACAAAATTTATTTAAAGGGGGGAGAATTGTAATATCTGATTTTTGTTAAATGATAGAAACAAATAGGTTTTCAAAGCAAGTCCCCTTAAATGAATTAGTTAAAGTTTTGAAAAATTTAAGCAGCACTATAAACTCCTAAAAATGATAATTCCAAACTCATATGGAAAAAAAAAATAGAGTTAGAATGAAGAAACGAAATTGAACAAAAAACTTATAAAACATAATAACATTTTCATAATTTTAAGCAAATTCTCACAGGAGAGCTTTTTAAGTTCTCTGGGATTTTTAAAGGCCCTGAGAAGCCCTGAAACCCCTCTGGTGGACGTTTTCCAACGTCTGTTGTAATATCCAATCTTCATTAAACGACAGAAATGGCTGCGTTTACAGAGCAAGTCCCCTGAAATGAATTAGTTAATATCCTAAAAAATTTAAGAAGCATTTTAGACTCCTAAAAATGAGAATCTTAGGCTTAGAAAAAAAGAAAAATGAAGCTAGAATGAAGATACGAAATTGAATGAAAAACGTACGAAAAGTAATGGTATTTTTGTAATTTTGAGTAAATTTTGGAATTCTCACAGGAAGACTTTTTAAATGAAAGTTTTAAGTTTTTCAGGGTTCTCAAAGGCCCTGAAAATCATAGGAAGCCCTAGGACAGTTAAAACCCCTAGTGGACGTTTTTCAACGACAATAGACCTGAACTTTGACGGATTCGTTCAGAAAAATTTCAACTCCAATTTGAGTGATTCCAAAGATATTTTACTAAATTAGGAACCTAAATTTTATAATAAAAAAGACAATTCTCAAAAAGAGTTAAAACGAATCAGAAATGAGAATGCCAAAACAAAAAGGCAAAATTGAATTTTTAAAAAGTCTTCCTTACTCCTACCTCTATATATAGGGCACCCCACCTTCTCAATCATTTAGACATAACTGTTTTTGCCCTAAACTAGAGGAGAGAGCTAGGGTTTGAGATGCACCAAAGGGAGAAGAAGAGAAAGAGAAATACAAGGTAGAAAGGTATGGAATTTCTTGGTTTTTTTATGCTTTCTCTTTAACAAACCTCTTCTCCTTCATTTCCCTTTCTTTCATATGGTTTTATTGAAATTTATGGATCTGTTTTGAGTGAAGAACAGAGGGAAATTTTGGATTTGAAGAGAAGAGGCCAAAGAAAGGAAGAATCAAGCAAGAAAATAAGGAAAAACAAGGTAAATCCTTCTTTCATGGTAGCCACCTCTTGCTTCCTTCTTCTCCTTGGTTCTTCCCACTCATGAAGCTTCAAAAGACTTGGATTTTAAGCAAAATCAAGGATGACTCTTATGAAAAGAAGTGTGGAGAATAAGAATATGCAAAGAGAATTAACAAATAATAATGGAAATTCAAGATAGCAAATCTAAGGTTTCAAATGTTCCTTGTAAAATCTGATTTGATACCTTAATTCCTAGGCCTAAATAAGTGTTTGAATGAGCTCCTAAGACCCCTAGAAGTCTCCCCATATACATCCTCCATCAAGAAAATAAAGCACACTTCCATGGAGGCCAAATGTTTCATGGTCTCGACCTAAAGGGGATGAGACACCTAGGGAAAGTTTTAAATTCTTCCAAACCTATTTTTGAGTTATATATGATGAGTGAAGATGAGGGGAAGCCTTAGGAAAAATTTAGAAACCATAGAAAGTGAGATGGCCTTATATGTTCCGTAATATGACCTAAGGATGCAACATGTAGTTTGGCTCTTTGTTTTAATTGTATGATGACTCTAAGAGACTTAAAAGGAGTCAAGAATCATAAATGAAAGGAAATAATGGAGCCTAAAACTCAATTGATAGGTGTTGCTTCATTAGGTGCATTCTTGGACACATAAAGGGGTTAATAAACTAAGTTAGTGTTTAAGGAAGATGTGTGGCCTTAGAATTAATTCCATGAACCTAATTGGCGTCCATAAATTGTGTTTGGGCCAAGAGAAACCAATCCCACACCTTTATGTGTGTGAGGCTAAGGAAGGGAGTATTGTTTCAAGAAGAAAAGTGTGTGGTTGCACCAAAGGTAGCTCACTCCTCTTTCTCTCATGTATGAATACGTGCTTGACTTGTCTTTGAATGTGTGTATATGTGTTTTAAGCTATGAAAAGTGTTCTAGCATAAACTCTTATTCCATGGTACTATGATGATGCATTATGTTTGCTTGGGTTTGCTTGAGTGTAGAGAAGCCAAGAACTCTTAGCCATGGTGAGGATGAGCCAAGAATCCCTAAAAATAGTTAAGACAAAGCAAAGTGTCTCCCATGAGTGAGGTTGAGCTAAAACCTCCTTGAGAAAATAGGTAAGGCAAGTCCAAAATCTATAAGTGAATTGGTGAGACTAATTCACTTACTTAGCAAGCCTATGGATGTCTTATATGACTTACTCACATTCCAAGATTGCTTTTTGAATGATCATGTCATCTATTATGCACATGCATGCATTTTCAAGACTTGTTTTGCATTCTTTATGTATGATTGAAATAGAGATGAGCTATTGGGATTCTTTGAATCTCATTTCCTCCGCTCCAATGTAACACCTTACAGAGCTCTGTGGATATTGTCACCAGTAGATGGCTTCTCCCATTAGCTCTGGGGTTTTGCTCTTCCTGGAAGATGGCTTCTCTTCCTAGCTCCCAAGAAAATACATCCACGTGGGAAGAGTACTACTCCCACTTATAAGGCCCTAGCCCAAGCCCCTCCTTTCTGATATGGAACTTTACAATCCATCCCCCTTTGAGGCTAACCCATCCTCGGGTTGCACATGTCGCTAGGCCGGTTTTGATACCAAACACCTTATAGAGCCCCGTGGATATTGTCCCCAGTAAATGGCTTCTCCCATTAGCACCAGGGTTTTGTTTTTCTTGGAAGATGGCTTCTTCCATTACCTCCTAGGAAAATGCATCCACGTGGGGAGAATATTATTCCCACTTATAAGGCCCCAACCTAGGTCCCTCCTTTCTAATGTGGGACTTTATGTCGATGGACCTGAACTTTGAAGGATTTATTTAAGAAGGTTTTAGTTCCAATTTGAGTGATTCTAAAGGAATTTTACTAAATTGGGAACCTAAATTTTATAATGAAAAATATAGTTCTAAAAAAGGAGTTAAAACAGACTAGAAACGAAAATGCCAAGACGAAGAGGCAAAATTAGAATTTTTGAAAAGTCTTTCTTAACCTCCCTATATATATAGATGGTGCTCCACCTCCTCACTCATTTAGACATAACTGTTTCTGCCCTAAACTAGAAGAGAGAGCTAGGGTTTGAGGTGCACCAAGAGGAAGATAAAGGGAGGAGAAAGACAAGGTTAAAGGTATGGATTTCTTAGCTTTTTTCATGCTTTCTATTTAGCAAACCTCTTCTTCTCTATTTTCCCTTCTTTCCATAGTTTTATTGATGTTTATGGATCATTTTTTAGGAAAGAACAAAGGGGAAAATTTGGATTTGAAGATAGGAAGCCAAAGAAAGAAAGAATCAAGCAAGAAAACAAGGAAAAATAAAGTAAATCTTCCTTCCATGGTAGCTACCTCTTACTCCCTTGTTCTCCTTGGTTCGTCCCACTTAAGAAGCTACAAGAGGGCTTAGATTTTGGATAGAACTAAAGATGAATCTTAGGAATTTAAGGGAGGAGAATAAGGATATGCAAAGAAAACAACCAAAGAACCATTAGATTACAAGATAGAAACCTAGGATTTTAAGTGTCCCTTACAAAATTGGTTTTAGTACCATGATTCCTAGCCCTAAATGAATATTTAAATAAGCTCCTAAGATCCTAAGAAGTCTCCCCATGTGCATCCTCTATCAAGAAAACAAAGCAATCTTCCATGGAGGCCAAATGGTACATAGTCTCGGCCAAAAGGGTTTGAGGCACTTGGGAGAGTTTTAAATTTTTCTGAGTCCATTTTTTAGTCATATATGATGAGTGAAGATGAAGGAAAACCTTGGGAAAAATTTAAAAGGCCTAAAGAATGAATTGGTGTCATAGGTTCTACAATATGATCTAAGGAAGCAACATGTAGTTAGGATCTTTGTTTTAATTGTGTGATGACTCCAAGAGGCTTAAAATGAGTCAAGAATTATATATGAAAAGAAAGAATGGATCCCCAAACTCATTTGATGGGTGTTGCTTCATTAAGTACATTTAGAAGCCATAAATGAACCATAAGGCAAAGTTAGAGTTTAAGGAAGATGTATGGCCTTAGAAATGATTCCATGAACTTAATTGGCTTTCATAAATTATGTTTAGACCAAGAGAAACCAATTCCACACCCTTGTGTGTGTGAGACCAAGAAAAGAGCATTTTTTCAAGAAGAAAAGTGTGTGATTGCAACAAAGGTAGCTCACTCCTCCTTCTCTCATGCATGAATGCATGCTTGGATTGTCTTTGAATGTGTGTATGTGTGTTTTAAGCTATGAAAAGTGTTCTAGCATGTGCTTTTATTCCATGGTACCATAATGATGTATTATGTTTTCAAATTATATTTATTATGTTTGTTTGGGTTTTCTTGAATGTGGAGAAGCCAAGAACTCTTAGCCATGGTGAGGATGAGCCAAGAACCCTTAGAAATGGTTGAGACAAAGTAAAGTGTCTTCCAAGAGTGAGGTTGAGCCAAAAACTCTAAAACAAAATGGGTGAGGCAAGTCCAAAATTGATAAGTGAATGAGTGAGGCTAATCCACTTACTTGGCAAATCTATGGATGCTTTGTATGACTTACTCATATGCCAAGAATATTTCGTGAATGTTTATATTATTTATCGTACTCATGCATGCATTCTTGAGACTTGAATTGCATATTTTATGTGTGATTGAAAGGGAAATGAACTATTGGGATTCTTTGAATCTCATTCCCTCCTCTCCAATGCCTTAACATACTAGGTAGACCAAGTGAATAAGGCAATGGAAGCCAACAAGTTAGAAGATGAGAGTCTAACAACAAAGTGCCTTAATTTTACTTTTTTATGGCCAATGAGTGGCAAATGTTGTAATACATTATTATATATGTCCTATGACCTCATAAACATATGTAATTATGCTAATGTATTATGTACAAATGAGATTTAATATTATATGCATGATGTAGTGCAATTTGGGTAATGGAATGGCAAGACTAGCCTTGTGTAATCTTGTGTATGGCATGGGGTGAGAGAGTGAGTTTTCAAATTGTGGATTTTTGCACCTTTGAGACAAGTTTAGAATGTCATTTTTGGTGCATTCCCACGTACCCAAGTGGTCATGGTGGCCTTGGAACTTAATATGAACCATTTGGACTCCTTATATGGTATGAAAGTGATCAATTTGCAACCTAATGTCAAGATCTGACCAAATGAATGAATTTGCCCATGAAATTTAGCACATATATAGATCTTATCTATTGCCTTTTTAGAATCTAAAGACTAGATTATTTGGAGCTCTATGGACTCAATTATGAATTTCCAAAGTTGTCATTTTTTTGCTGAATTGATACAGGTACTATTCATATAGTCAGAAACTTAGGTTATGTCATTCATAGGCCAAATGATGATCAATACTCATGAAATTTTACAGGTATAAACTAGACATAATAATATTTCCATGGCCACTGAGTTCACCCTAATTGGACCTCTGAGTAGGGAGATATAAATTTTTGAAGTTCGAGATCAGTATCAAGGATAACAGTCAACCTCTGGTATTGTTCCATCAAATTCCTATAGCTAGCAGCCCCTGTTGAGGTCTGGACATATTTTGAGCATAAATTAGATATTTTTGTATTTCTATAATGGTAAAGAATACATGATTTCAATTTTTTTAGAATTAGGTATGATTTTTCAAAGTTTATGACAGAAGTCAAGAAATTTTGGCCAAGGCTGAACTCTTAAATTTCATATACTCCTTCCATTTGCACGAGTTTTAGGCCACTTCCTTAGATGATTTTGAGTTGCATTAATTTAATTAAATATGGGAATAAGTTGAATGAGTTCATGTCCACGGGACACCAAATAAAAAAATTATCCACAACGCAATGTAAAAAAATTGAATATTTTAATGCCTTTTTCCTTGAAAATTCATGTGCTTCATGGAATGGAACCTAGAAATGGTATGAGATGAGCTATTTAATTATGGTGTTACAATTTCACCAACAATAGTGCCAAATTTAATGGTTGTGTTGAGCAACATCAAATAAATTAGGTTGAATCAAAATTTGTAATATAAGATGCAACCTAGATCATCTCTCATGGAAATGGATTCTAATTATTTAAAAGAGTTTTACAAATGTTAAGAGAAACTTAAAAGCTACCAAATTTAGGGGTTTTTTTTTATTGAATTCAATTTTCTAAAATTTAAAATGAATTAAAAATGCAAACTACTAACTAAAATGCAATAATTGAATAAGCAAACAATGGATATGTGTGGCTAACTTTGGATTTATCCCTTGATTCATTATAATTATCTTAATTCAATAGTTAATTACTTTAGTCCAAGAATTCTTACATGTGTTCATACTAATTTATCTTGACTTATTACATAAGATTCAAGAAATTAGCAAATCAATGTTGATTGAAATCTTTAACTTTAATTAACTCATCAATTCTTGTTATTAAGTTTATTGAACACTCAAAAAGAATGATGACCAATAGAATTAGCCTCTGAACTTTTATCCTAGGAGATTTAATTTACTAATCAAACTCCAAGAAAACATTAAATTAAACATTCAAGCATAAAATTTTGAATATACATTTCATCAAACACCTTGATTGCAGAAGTTGAAAATTAAGGTACATGAAAATTATAGCACTTAAACCATCAAAATAATGATCCATTAATCATAAAAAATCTCTCTTAATTGATGTCTAACCAGCCACTAATCATAAACAACATTATTCTTAATCCAATACAAACTTAACCAAGCTAGTAGAAAAAAAAAAGTGCTAAAAAGAGAGAAAAAAAAGTAAAGAAATCTTAGCCAAATCCCTAGATGATCTTGATGGATTCAAGCTTCATATCAAGGTCTTCATCTAAGTTAGCCACAAGATGGAATTAAGCAACCATTTATCAAAAAGGAATGGAAGAAAATCTTGTGCAAGCTTAAGCCATGGAGCTTCCCAAGAGGATAAGGGAATATGTGGAATGGAAGAATGATGTTCTATACCCAAGACTCTTCCTGGAGCTCATGCTTTGATTTGTACCTCCCAATTCCACGTGCTTTCTTCCCTTTGTAAGCTTGTGCGTGATTATGTTCTGGTGCTACGTTATGCTCGTGTGAATGGAGTAAGGCTTGTGAGTGTGACGTGGATGAATGGAGAGTGTGAGACTTGGACGTGTAGGATTGTGAATAAGTGAATGGATGACCATGGATTGAGAGATGAAATTTTTTGCACCTACTTGCTACATGTAAAACCCATAGGTGAATATGTGTCATGTGTGAATTAGAGAGAGCTCTGGATGTGTGTAAATTCCCCTCCGTGAATATGCGAATGCTGTGAGTGTGAGTTAATGGACTATGTGTCAATGAGTCAATATGTGAATGAATGTGTGGGGTAACATGGGTGTAAGAGAAAGCCATGGATGTGTAAATTATTATGCACCTTCCTTGCATAAAAAAGCCACACCATTATCTCTGTTTTTTCCATTTTTATTTTCTAAAAATTTCACCTTAATTCATTTTCCAATTCTCCTCCAAATTAATTTCCATCATTTAATTTTCATTTACCCATTAAAAATCTACACAATGAATAGAAATACTAAGTGGGAGAATTTACAAAATTATTTAAAAGAATCTGTGCATTAAAAACCAAGAATTTTGTAAATTAATTTCTAGAGTGCAAAAATAGCCAATTAATTAAAATCCCATCTAATAAAAAATTATGCAGGCATAATTCATCATCAAAATTTCTAAATTAAGAGGAATAAAATATATAAAAAAGTGATGTTTAACAATGGTGTGTGATACTTACTCCTAAGATCTCCTTTCTAAATTATGTATAATTACTCCTTACTTAATTTTTACAATAATCATTCCTGGACTACAAAATTCCAAGATGAAGATTGATCTATTCTTGTAGCTATTGATTGATGAGTTTAAAATATTATGGGTTAACGAAATATAAACCTTTGACATATCCAAAAAGCAGAATTTTCATATGAAAGCAACATTAATGTAAACAACAGATGACTTTCCAATATATGAAATGTTATTAGATGGAGTACTACTGGAAAATTAGTTTGTCCTTATTGTGTGGATAACTTAAAAGCTTTCACCCTTAAGTACTGAGGAACTCTTGTTTTGATTGTTATTGACAGTTTTGGCTTAAGGACCATGTTTTTAAAAGGAATAAAGATGCATTGAAGAAAAATAAAGCTAAAAAGATCTTCCCTTCTTCCCTTGAGATTGGATGGGGAAGAACTATGACAACATGTTAATACCTCTCCTAAAATAATAGAGCATGGAGTTTTATATTACTAGGCTATGGGGAAAATTATAATTGGATCAAATAAGAGAATATTTTAAGAGCTTCTGTATGGGAAACATTTATTACTTCATCATAATATAGATGTTGCAATACCATAACTCCTCAAACTTTAACTCATGGCACAACTAGCATATAACATACAAAGGCATTAAAGTTTACAACTTTAGTAGTGGATTTATAGGATATTGGTAACTAAACCCATGCATAAATGTCCATAAGAATCATTTTTACTTAGCTAAATTCTTCTCCATCCATAACATACTCAAACATATAAAAAACAACACAATTGGTTGCTTACAACATGGATTAAGAACCATTTAATTCCATTTTTTGCTCTTGGGTTACCATGACAATTTTCTAATATGAAATTTGAAAAATGATAACTAATTTTAGAAAAATCAAAATCAAGTACATGATAGCTTTTTGGAAATTTCTATATGTTAACTAATGACTAAAAATATTCTAGACTAAGAAAACACCATCTGAACCACAAAAAACAATAGAACAATACCAGAGGTGTCTATTACATTTTGATACTAACCATAAATTTCAAAAATTTGGTTTTCTCTCTACAGAATTCCAAATGATGTGCTCTCAATTGCTACAACAATATTATAATTTCTAGTTCATATCTATAAAATTTCATGAGCATTGGATTTTATTTGACCTAAAAATGACATAGAGAAGCAAACTGACTATATTAATAGTACATATGCCAAATCTACAGAATTTTCCCAAGTTTGAAAATTCATATTTAATTCTCTAGAATTCCAAAAATAATGGTTCTTAGCTTAGAAAAAAAATTTAGATGAGACCTATATTGATGCCAAATTTCATGCCCAAAATCATCCATTTAGTCAGTTTGGGGTTTAGGTAGTAAAAGATGTGTTTTATGGCACCTACAAGGGGTCAAATTGATCCATTTGCTCTCCTACTCATACCACAATCACTTAGCCATGTCCAAAAGGATAAAAATAACATACAAAGGCTGCCTAAGTGGTCCAAAACATCCTACATCTCAAAATCACTTCCCAACTTGAGCTTACATACAAGCACACTAAAGCATATGGATGTCAAAAACTCACATAAGTGTATATATGGTTCCAATTTCCATTCATACATCATAAACACATGCTTTCATACATGTCCAAGTCTCTACATCTCATATACATCATTTATGTACAATTCTTGACATCATCTTACAAAATTCCTATCCTATTGTCACAATGTCCCTTTTCAAGGTATATGGCTCCTTCCACTTGGTCCTTGAACTTCACCTAGGCAAAAATAGACATGTAGGGGAAAGAATGAGATTCAAAGAATCTCAATACCACTTTCACCCTTTCAAACATACATATATAATGCATTTTCAAGTCAAGAAATGCAAGCATGGCATAAAACTTTCTAGAAAACATACATAGCCATTTTTCCATGTTACATAAGTTTATACAAATCAAACATAGGCTCTAAGTTGTTAGTTCAACTTCACCCAAATTCTTAGGACTTTTGGATTTGCCTCACCCATTTCTAGGGACTTTTAACTTGGCCTTACTCTTTCTTGAGACTTTTGGCTTTGTCTTACCCTTTTTTAAGGACTTTTGGCTCATTCTCATCCATCTCAAGGGACTTTTAGCCTTACTAAGCCTACTCAAGCCATTAAATCTTTCAAACAAGTTCACAAATCATATCATGGTACCAAGACACTAAATCAGTGGCTATAAATAAATCTCATAATTCAAATACACATACAAGCAATCCAAGACAAGCAACAAATCAAGAAATGCATGTGAGAAAAGTTAGAAAGCTATCTTATACTAGGAAACATAACTTTTCCCTTGCACCTTCTCGGCCAACACACACCAATAAGGGAGTTCTTGATTCTCTTAGCCTAAACACATCAAATGAGACTCAAATCAATCTTTGGAACTAACTTTAGCTCTATACAACCTTTATGCTAGCTCACTTGGTCTTAAAACACTAATATAGTCCATACATGGCATAAACAAGCAACCACTTGAAATCATGATCTTGGCTCCCAACTCTCATTCTTTCTAGGTCATATGACTCCATATAAACTCATTAGAGCCATCATGAACTCAATATAAGAAGCTAAATTCTAGGTTGCTTCTTTATGTCTAAATGGGGCCTAAACTTTCATCTCACAAACCAAAATTTCTAAATTCAACCCAATGATTCTCTTAGTGCCTATAATTCATATCTAGACCACTCTTAACCTTAAGACCAAGAAAACTCTCCCTATGTACACAAAGAGCTTCTTAGCCGAGATAATGCTTCATAAGGGAGCTTATGGAGTTTTGTTTGTTTTATTGTGCAATTAGCTACTTGTGAAGCTTCCGAAACACCTTGGGACCTCATTCATACTCTTACACAAGTCATAGGACCCTTAAGAAGTTTCAAATTTTCATAGGTATATCAAAATCCCTAAATGCTAAAACTTATTGTTTCTTGGTTCTTTTTACATTCTATTGCTTCCTTTAGGTTCCTTAGGCTTCAAAACCTCTTTCCCTAGCATGTTTAAATCAAAACTAAGCCTCTTACCTAGACCCTTAAATCTGGCCGAACTCATGGGAAGAGAAGAAGTAAAAGGAAGCAAAACCACATCATGTATCATACCTTATTTTCAAGCTTTCAAAGAGCTCTTTCTCATGCTCCCAAGAGTTCTCTCGAACCTTCTCCTTCCTCCTTTATCTCAGCCACAAACCAACACCATATCAAACAATCAAACCATGGAAAGAGAGAGGAGGAAGAGAGGCACAAGTTTAAAGAAGCAAAGAGTATGAAAAAATTAGAAAATCTTACCTTTTTAAAAGCTTCCTTCCCTTCTCTCTTGGGCACCTCTTAGCCTCTCTTTCTAAATCTGTCCAGACTAGAAAAACATTGGTGGAGAGGTGGGAGAAGAGTAGAACATGTTCTAAGAACCATAAAGCAAAGTCGTCACACTTTTTTAACTTTTTGTTTTAGTCCCTAAACCATGGTTTTTCTGTTTGGGCTCATTTTAACTTTTTTTTTTAGAACCGTATTTTCCATCATAAAAATTGGGTCTTCTAACTTATAAATTACTTTTGGTTTCACCCAAATTGGGTTTGAAACTACTCTGAACCATTCAGTCAAAGTTTGGGTCAACTCTTTACTGAAATCACTCACTGGAGGGGTTTTAATTATTTTACGGGTTCTCATGATTTTCATAGCCTTTAAAAACCCTGGAAAGCTCAAATTTTCCATTTAAAAAACCTCTTGTGAGTTTTTCAAAATTTTCAAAAATTACAAAAATGCCTTAACTTATTTTTGTAAATTTTCTTAGCTCTTCTGGCTTAGGTTTCCAAGTAACTCAAGCCTCAAATCTTTATTTTTAGGGGTTTAGATTATTACTCTAATTTTATTTGGCCACTTTCCTCTTGCTTTAGGAGACTTCCTTTGAAAATTGCACATTTCTAGCCCTTTTTCAACAAACCAGGTGTTACAGATGTAATGTATAATAGAGAAAAATGTGTTTGATAATATATTTAATACTATTATTGATATCAAAGTAAATACAAAAGATAACATGAAAGCTATGATAGATTTAAAGGAACATAGGTAGAAAGAGTTAAAACTATAAGAATCAGCTACTAGGAAAGTGTTTAAACTAAAAGCTAAGTTTAGTTTCAAATTAAAGCAAAGAAGGGCTACTATGAGTGGGAAAAAAGATTGAAAATGCATAATCAATAATCTTTAAATTTGTGAAGATGCGTGGATTCAAAGTAAGGAAAGTTATTTAGATTAAAGAGTGATCACTGTTAAATCTTTTATGGAATTTTTGTTACCAATTACTTTTATGTCACTACCTAAGCAAATTTGGAAACTTATAATTGAGTTAAATTGTAACATCCTTAAAAATTAGAATTTTCTAATTATTTAGTATTTCATGTAATGAATTTATTAAGCTTTAATAAGATGAATTTGAGCGAAGTAACTTCATATATGAGAAGTATACGATAAATAGGACCCAAATTTTTTTTTGAGATTTTAGGGCGATCTAGGGAGCCCAAGGGCAAAATCATCATTTGTCACCTAGATAAACTTTGATAATTTTTCTGGAAGAATGAGGAATTAAGAACTAGCCCAATATATATATATATATATATATCAATAGTAAAGAATAATGCGCAAAAAATTATAAAATTCATTTCGTAAAATTCTAAAATCGTTAGGACTAGAAAATGACCTCAAATGATTAAGAGCTTATACGGAGACAAACTAAACCCCTAAGCTTGAGTTAATTGTCTCAAGAGATTTTATGCAGAAAGATCTACCAGATGGTGATAACAGAATCTGGAGATGTAGAGTTAAGAGGAAAATATAAGAAAAAAACAAACAGAAGTACTTGTCTATTACGTTACTACTAGAGGTAAAACAATCATTTGGACCCTAACATAATAAAATATTAGGAAAATAAATAATGATAAATATATGGTTGGAGACATTAAATGGGACCTACGTAGACCTAAATAATATTAAAATATAGCACAGAACTCAAATAATGCAAGCTAAATAAAATATTACTGAGAACCTACAATAGGAGATATGTAACACCGTACTTCTTAAGACTCAATTCATATAATTCTCATGCCTCATCTCATATAATTCCTATGGAAGCAACATAGTGGCATAAGAAATCATGAATCAAGATACATTTCTCTATGGGTAAAATTTTCTTTCGAAGTCTTATGAGCCATATAGACTCATGTATCATATTCTCACATTTATTTACATAGATACAACTCATTTTCATCCCCAAAATTGGTCTACAACTTATGGAAAGCAAGGGGACACATAAAATTCATGTTTGCATTTTCAACCAGAATTTCACCTTTTCTGTCACAAACTTTGAAAAATTATAACTAATTCTAGAAAAATCAAAATCATGCATTCTTTGCCATTCCGGAAAGCTGGACATGTGTACTTCATGCTAAAAATATAACCAGACCATGAATCATCACACAGAGGACGTTTGACATTCAAAAAGATCCAGATGTCTGCGGGCTACTAGTTTTGTCACAGGTTTTTATAGCAAATACCAATCTAGAAAGCTAAAGATGCTAGCTAGAGGGGAAAAATAACTCCAGACTATAAATCAAACAGTACTTGAGGTCAGTCTGGATGCTTGATGCTAGACAGAAACTTCAAAAATTCATATCTCCCTATCTAGAAATCCAAATAGGGTTTTTCCAGTTGGCACAAGTCACTGGGAATGTCTAGTTTTTTCCTATAAAATTTTGTGGCAATTGGACATCATTTGCCTCTTAAGTGACAGAATTCATTTTTAGACCTGAGTGAACAGTGCTCTTGACTAAAACTAAAAAATTTCTTAACTTTGAAAATTTATCAAATATTCTATAATCTCTAAAAATTTTGTACTTTAGCTTACCAAAAAGCTCTCAATAAGTTCTAATTGCATGCCAAATCTTAGATCAAGAAGAGCTCATTTGGACAAAAAGTAGTATAAGGTTCTAAAGTGGTCAAATTTTGCTCCATATGAGGTATCAAAATGTCCAAATGGTCTCCTTTGATGCTTGGCACCTCTTGAGTAAGTTTAAAAGCATGAATATGACTTATATGAACTGTCCAAGTGGTCCCAAATCTCATGCATCTCAATTTGACCATTCCACTTCCATTTATACATGTATTTCCATAAAACTAGTCTAACCATTCCACATTCAAATTATACCATACCATTCATACAACATTCAATCTCATTTGTACATGATACATGAGCATAATTATATCTATTCATAATGGCATAGGACATATACAACAATAATTTACAACACTTGCTACTTATATAGCCTTAAAGAAGCAAGATTCATACACTTTGTTGTCAATCTCTTATCTTCCAAGGTGTTGGCTCCCATTTTCTTGTTCTCTTAATTCACCTAGTATCTTAGAACATTGAAGAGGAGGGGATGAGATTCAAAGAATTCCAATAGCTCATCTCTCGTTCAATCACAAATAAAGCATGCAATACAAGTCTCACAAATGTATGTATGAGCATATTATCATGTGCAATCATTCAAAAAGCATTTTAGCATTTGTAAAAGTCATACATAGCATACACAGGCTTACCAAGTAAGTGGATTAGCCTCATCCATTTACTTGTAGATCTTGGACTTGCCTTACCCATTTCTTTAAGAGGTTTTTGGACTTAACCTTACTCTTGGGAGTCAACCTCACTTTTGAGAGACTCTTTACTTTGTCTTAACTAATTTTAAGGGTTCTTGGCTTATCCTCACCATGGCTAGAGGGTTCTTGGCTTCACCATACTCAAGCAAACCAAAGCAAGCATCATAAACATTATTTAGAAACACAATGCATCATCATGGTACTATGGCATATAAAATCATGCTAGAATACTTTTCATGGCTTAAAACACACATACACATATTCAAGACAATATAAGCATACATCTATGCATGAGAGAAGGTGAAGAGAGCTACCTTGCTTGTATTTACACACTTTTTCCTTGTCTCTTGAATCCTCTTCCTTGAGCTCACACACCCAAGAAAGTGGAGATCATTCCTCTTGGCCTAGACATATCATATGGAAACTAATTATACTCTTGAAGCAAAGTCTAAGGCCACACATTCACTAGAAAAGCTAGGTGACTCATAAGGCTCTTTTATGGTTCCATAATACACTTAATTAAGAAACCTTTGGAAAACATCATCTTGGCTCCATTCTATCTATTCATTTATGATTCTTGACTCCATTTAAACCTCTTGGAGTCATCATACAATCCATTCAAGGAGCCTAGCCAGGTGTTGCTTTTTTAAGCCATATTATGGAACATATAAGGCCATCCCACTATCTATGGTCTTTAAACTTTTTTCTAAGGCTTCTTCTCATACTTTCCCATCATACATGATACAAAAGTAGGCTTGAAAGGAATTAAAACACTCCCCAAGTACATAGGCTCTCCTTGGCCGAAGCTATGCTTCTATAAGGCACCAATGGAGTTTCCTTGCTTCCTTTGATGGGAGAATCATGTAGGAAGCTCTCTTGGTGTCTTAGGAATTCATATGAACACTAAGACATCATAAAATATGGCTAGGGTTCATGATAGAGTTCAAGGTGTAATCAAAACCCTAGCTTTTTTATCTTGCAAATTTCATGGTTTTTACTTAGTTTTCTTTGCATATTTTTACTCTCCTATGGCTTCTTGAGTGGGGCAAAATAGGGAGAAAGGAGGAGCAAGGGATAGCAACCATAGAAGGAGAAATTACCTTGTTTTCATGGCTTTTGTCACTTGAATCTTGTCTTCTTTGGGCTCCTTTTTTCAAATCTGAATTTTTCCCTTAAAATAGATTCATATATTTCAATATAATTACAAGAAAGAAAAGGGAATGGAGAAGGAGAGGTTTGTAAAGGAGAAAGCATGAAAAACCATGAAAATCCATACATTTCTATATTGTTTTCTTCCTTCCTTCATCCTCCTCTTGTAATGTCCAGTTTTCGTCAAACGACAGAAACAGGCTCATTTTCAAAGCAAGTCCCCCGAAATGAATTAGTTAAGGTCCCAAAAATTTGAGTAACATTTTAGCCTCCTAAAAATGAGAATTCTAGTCTTAAACGGAAGGAAAAATGGAGTTAGAATGAAGAAACAAATTTTGATAGAAATCTTACGAAACGTAATGGCATTTTCGTACTTTCGAGCAATTTTTGGAAGTCACACAGGAAGGCTTTTTAAACCAAAGTTTTGAGTTCTTCGGGGTTCTCAGAGGCCCTGAAAACCATGGGAAGCCCCGGGACTGTTAAATCCCCTTTGGTACACGTTTTCTAATGTTAGTGTGCTCAAACTTTAACAAATCTGTTTAGAAAGGTTTTAGCTTCGATTTGAGTGATTCCAAAGGCATTTTTCTTAATTGGGAAC
Source organism: Erythrophleum fordii (assembly GCA_032878935.1). Classification (NCBI taxonomy): domain Eukaryota; kingdom Viridiplantae; phylum Streptophyta; class Magnoliopsida; order Fabales; family Fabaceae; genus Erythrophleum; species Erythrophleum fordii. The sequence goes on from JAVQMF010000053.1 coordinate 16,081,458, forward strand.
CTAACTTTTATAATGGAAAATATGGTTCTTAAAAAGGAGCTAAAACGAAAGAGAAACAAAAATGCAAAGTACGAAGGGTAAAATTAGAATTTTTGAAAAAGTCACTTTGCCCTAACTATATATAGGTGGCACCTCACACTTGCCCCATTTCACTTAAAATTTTCCAGCCCCAAATCAGAAGCAAAACCCTAAGGAAGAGGCACCCAAGAGAGGAAGAAGAAGGAGAAAGAAATCCAAGTTTAAGGTATGTTTTCATGGTGATTTTCCTTACTTTTCTTCATCCACTCCTCCTCTCCTCCCTTCTCCTTTGTTTCCTTAGATTAAAATGAGGTTTATAAATTTGATTCAAGGGAGATATTCAAGGAAAATTTCGGATTTGAAGAGAGGAGCTTGGAGAAAGCAAGATTTAAGCCTAACTAAGCAATGAAACAAGGTAAAAATGCATTCTATGGTAGCTATATTGGTCTCTTCTTCTTCTCCACTTCGACCTACACCATGAGCCATAGAAGGGTCTGATTTTTAAGCCCAACCAAGCATGAATCTTAGGTATTTAATGGAGAGGAATAAGAATATGCAAAGAAAACTATGAAATAGCCATTAGAAATTAAGATGCAAAACCTAGGGTTTCTAATGCACCTTTTAAATTCTAAATTTATATGATGATTCCTAGGTTTAATTAAGAGTTTAAATGAGTTCTTGAGACACCTAAGATGCTCCCCACAAGCTTCTTCCTTCAAGAAAACAAATAAATCTCTAAGAAGCCCTAAACCATGCTATGTCTCGGCCAAACCATGTTCATGGTGCTAAGGAGAGTTTTAAATTTTTTTAAGGCCATTCTTGAGTCATATTTGATTAATGAAAATGAAGGGAGGCCTTGGAAAAATTTTAGAACTCATAGAAATTGATTTGGTGTCTTAAGTTCCATATTAGGACCTAAAGAAGCAACATAATGCTAAGCCTTTTATTTTAATAGTGTGATGACTCTAAGAGGCTTAAAAGGAGTCAAGAATCATATTTGAAAGGAAAAAATGATGCCTAGAAGGCATTTGAGGTGTATTGCTTCATTAAGTGCCTTTATGGACCATAATGGAACTTATAGAGCTATCTAGTGTTTAACCTAGTTGTGTGACCCTAGAATATATTTCATGAACCTAATTAGCTCCCATAAATTGTATCTAGGCCAAGAGAAATCACCTCCACCAATTTATCGATGTGTGGCCGAAAGAGGAGGCTTGAAATCCAAGGAAAAAGTGTGTGAGTGTACACAAGGTAGCTCTCTCCACCTTCTCTCATGCATGGATATGTGTTTAGCTTGTTTTAGAATGTGTGTATGCATATTTTCAAGCTATGAAAAGTATGCTAGCATGCTTTTATATGCCATGATTCTTGATGCCATGTTATGTTTTCAAAGGAATACATGATATTTGCAAAAGTTTGCTTGAGTGTGGAGAGGCCAAGAACTCTTCCCTTTGGTAAGGATGAGCCAAGAACCCTTGAGCTTGTTTGAGACATAGCAAAGAGTCTCTCAAAAGAAAAATGGGCTCCCAAGAGTATGGTTGAGTCTAAAGCTCTCAAAGAATGGATAAGGCAAGTCCAAAATCCATGAGGAGAAGTGTGAGGCCAATCCAAACACTTGGTGAGCTCTTGAATGTCTTGTATGATTTGTTTATATGTTAAGTTTATTTTTAAAATGTCCATGACTTCCATTTTGTCCATGCATGCATTTGCAAAGCTTGCTTTGCACATATTATGTATGATTGAATGGGAGATAAGCTATTGGGATTCTTTGAATCTCATCCCCCCCTCTCCAATGCTCTAACATGCTAGGTGGACCAAGTAACCATAGCAATTAGAGCCAACAACAATGAAGAAGGAAGATTGACAAGCATATGCCTAGCTTTATCCATTTTGGAACCATAAATATGTTTCTTGGTGTATATGATGTTGTACATGGTCTATGACCCTTGAGACATATGTAAATATGCTATTATGTGATGTTTAGATATATGAATATGATGTATGACCTCTAGCATTTATTTTGAGTATGTAATGCCAAAGTATGCAACTTGAGAGTTTGATGAAAATGTGTATAAGTGTGGGTTGAATGGCCAAAATGAGATGCATGAGATTTGGGACCATTTGGGCAACTTAAACAAGTCCCAAATGTACTTTTAGACTTGCCCAAAAGGTGTCAACACTAAGGGAAAGCCACTTGGCAAGTTTGGTACCCCATATGGAGCCAAATTTGACCATAATGAAACTCTATGTCACTTTTTGGCCAAATGAGTTAGCCTTGATCTGAAATTTGGCATGTAATTAGGTCTCATAGAGAGCTTTTTGGAAAAATAAAGATCATAATTTTTGGAGGTCTATAGAATATTTGATGATTTTTCAAAATTGACAAATTTCATAGTTTCTGGTTTGCTACACTATTCATTTAGTCTGAAATTGCATTCTATCACACGAGGCCTAAATGATGTCTAATTATCATGAAATTTTATACAAAGAAACTAGACAATCACAGTGACTAGTGACAACTAGAAGCACCTCATTTGGAGTTCTAGAGAGGGATATATGAATTTTTGAAATTTCTATCTAGTATTAGTAATTTTGCTCGACCAGAATACTGTTCTATTGAATTTTGAGGTCTGAGCTTGATGAACTGATTTAAAGATATTTTTTTCCTCTAGCTGAAATCCACATATTTCTAGATTGGTATCATTTACATGGATTGGATTTTTTTAGAATTAATTGGAAATTTTTAAATTTTTCTACAAAATTCTGTATCAGTTCCAAGATATAGCTGGACCTTTGGATAATTTTGGATTTCAAACGTCCCGTATGATGAATTTTATGATCTATACATATTTTTAATATGAATTAGACATCCCAAGATTTCTAGAATGACCAATATTGTATGATTTTGATTTTTCTAGATTTAGTTATGATTTTCCAAAATTTGGTCAGAAAATTGAGCAAATCTAGCAAAGAATGAACCTCCATATTCCATGCTCCATTTCAGTTTTCATGAGTTGTGAGCATGATTTTATGATGCAAATGAGTTTTTTTGATGTAATTAAATATGAAAATGTATAGTATAAGCTCACACGATTCACATGACACCGATTGAAATTTCTAAGTATAATGCAACGCAAATAAACCCATTATTTTCATTCCCTTTTCATGTGCTCTCATGGAAATGATGATGTGAAGCTTATGAATGATATAAAATGAGCTAGAATTTATGGTGTTACATTTATTGGTATCAGAGCAAAGGTTCAGGCTCTTGATGTGGGTTGTGGCTTGTGTTTATGAGTTGCCTAGATGCATATAAGCTTGTTTTCGGATAAATTGAGTGTGTTTAATGATGGAAGTGTTCCCTGGCTTATGTTACAGTTTGTTATGATGTTTCAGTATGATGGTGAACACTAGGAGAGGTTGGCCCTCTAGAGTGGCTCGTGCTGATGAAGTCGGGCCTAGTTATCCAGTAGCTGGAGCCTTATAGTCTATCATGGCTCGCTTAGATTAGCAGTAGGTCGTTATTATGCAGCTTTAGGAACGGCTTGCTGAGAGAGATAGCCAAGGCCCTACACCTACTCCTCCTCAGCCACCTCCACACTCCAATCATCCTGAGCATTCAGGGGTGACTCACCCAGATGCACAGCCACACACGCAGATGGTTGCCCCGATTCCATAAGCTCAAACGCTTCCTGTACAGCAGCATCCCTCCACCAGAAAAGTTATTACCCAGTTCAAGAAGTTCGAGCCTCCCACCTTTGATGGTGAGATGAACTCAGATAAAGCTGAGGCCTAGATTATGGAATTAGAGAAAATCTTCGAGGTGATGGAGTGTACGTCTGAGCAGAAAGCCAAGATGGCGATGTTTCAATTACAGGGAGAAGCAAATTATTGGTGAAAAGGCACTAAGCCAATCTTGAGTGTAAGGAATGCCTCGATTACATGGGAGGCATTCCTCAAGGTGTTCCATGAGAAGTTTTTCCCTGATTCCATCAGAGACGAGAAAGAATCAGAATTCATCCTGTTTAAGCAGACTCCGAGGATGTCCATGGACCAATATGTAGCAAAATTTGTTGAGCTCTCCAGATATTCCTCATACCTACAGAGACATGATGATGAGAGGTGGGGAGCAGATAAGTTAGAGAAGGGCTTGCTCCCTGAGATCAGAGACAGGGTAGTGCCATAGAGAATCAGGCACTTCAACACTGTTGTAGAAGTATGCAGAATTACGGAAATGAATTTCAAGATGATGTAGCCTACCTCCAGTGCCAGACCACCTCTTCCCCTCCTGAGCCCAAAAGACCTAGAGAAGGTTCCCAAGCTGTAGTTACCAGCCGTAGAGGTGGAAAGAGTCAGTGGAACTGGAAAGGCAAGAAACAGAGGACTCAGCCCAATAAAGGCAGTGCACCTATCATATGTCCCCATTGTGGCAGGAACCATGGTACTAGACCGTGCTATGCGGGACAGAATGTATCCTTCAGATGTGGCAGGCCAAGGCACATGGCCAGGGATTGTACCCAGGCTCCTCTACAGGCTCCTTTACAGATCACATAGCTGAGGGAGATGGCTCCTCCTCCCAGACCACAGACCCAGGGTAGAATCTTCACCCTATCACAGCAAGAGGCTAACTGATCCCTGAGTCTGATTTAAGGTACTATTAAAATAAATGATTTTTTTGTGACTGCATTATTTGATTCGGGTGCTAGCCACTCTTTTATATCATATGACTGTGCTAGGCGGTTAGGTCTGAGTATGCATACTTTGCTATATGAGTTACATATATCCACCTTCACAGGAAACTGAGCCATTACCTCCCATGCCTGTTTAAATTGTGTAATCCAGTTTAATCATTGCTTAACCACCCTTGATTTGATTCGTATGCCCCTTATTGATGTGATTATCGGCATGAATTGGATGCCTATAAATAACACCACATTAGATTATAGCCACAGGTGTATTACTTTACTTGAGTATGGGACTGTGCCTAGTACTAGGGTTAAGTTATCTGTTATGACCACCTCCCAGGCTAAAAGATCTCTAGGGTATAGTTGTCAGGGGTATCTAGTTTTCTTTTCAGTTCAGGTTGAGGTAGAAGAAGGTATAGATGAAATTCCCTTAGTGAGGGAGTTTCCATAGGTATTTCCTAAAGAAATTAGTGGACTACCCCCAAAGAGAGAGGTTGAATTTCCTATAGACATTGTACTTAGGGCAAGTCCAGTGTTTAAGGCCCCATATAGGATGATTCCCATTGAGCTAGTAGAGCTTAAGAAATAGATAGAATAGCTTTTAGAGAAGTTTTATCAAACCCAGTGTCTCCCCATGGGAAGCTCCAATCTTATGCGTAAAGAAGAAAGACAGGAGCCTTAGATTATGTATAGATTATCGGAGACTCAATAAGATAACTATTAAGAATAAGTACCCTCTCCCTTGCATAGATGATCTCCTAGATCAGTTGGTAGGAGCTTCAGTGTTTTCCAAGATAGACCTCAGGTCAGGATACCATCAGTTTAGAATAAAGGCTGAGGATACTCCCAAGATAGCCTTTAAAACTAGATATAGACACTATGAGTTCTTAGTTATGCCCTTCGGGTTGACGAATGCACCCACAGTGTTTATGGATTATATGAATTGAGTTTTCAGACCATACTTAGATAGGTTTGTAGTTGTCTTCATAGATGTCATCCTCATCTACTCAAAAAGTAGAGAGGAATATGAGCAACACCTGAGATTAGCCTTGGAGACCCTGAAAGAGAAATAGTTGTATGCTAAACTTAGTAAATGTGAGATTTGGCTCACTGAGATTCAGTTTCTAGGTCATGTGATCTCCCAAGCAGGGGTTGCAGTAGATCCCCATAAGGAAGAGGCAGTATTACAGTGGGAGAGACCTAGGACAGTGACAGAGATCAGGAGCTTTCTAGGTTTAGCAAGTTATTATAGGAGATTCATTCAGGTCTTTTCTCAGATAACGATGCCATTGACCCGGCTTACTAGAAAGAATGTGCCATTTGTGTGGAATGAGAAATGTGAGAGTAGTTTTCAAGAGCTAAAGCACAAGTTGACCACGACCTTAGTTTTAGTACTCCCTGACTTTAAAGAAACTTTTGTAGTATATAGTGATGCCTCTAAAAAAGGATTAGGATGTATGCTTATGCAGAAAGATCGAGTGGTAGCTTATGCTTCTAGACAATTGAAACCTCATAAGGAAAACTACCCCACATATGATTTAAAGTTAGCCACAGTGGTGTTTGCTTTGAAAATATGGAGACACTACTTGTATGGGGCAGTAATAGAAATTTACAGTGACTATAAGACAGAAAGAGCTAAATATGAGGCAACGGAGATGGTTAGAATTTCTAAAAGATTATGATTTCACACTAAAATACCATCCCAATAAGGCTAATGGGGTAGTTGATTGAGTAGAAAATCTATACACATGGCCTGTATGATGATCTGAGAGCAAGAATTGATTGAGAGATTCAAAGACATGAGTCTCTCCTGCGAGGTGTATTCAGGGAAGCTATTAATGAGCGAGACCTTAATAGAAAATGACCTAAGGGATTAAATAAGAGAGGCCCAGCAGACAGATGATCATGTAAGTAAAATTAGAGCTCAAATAGCCCAAGGTAGTATTCAGGAGTTCAATCTGTTTGAGGATAATATAGTAAGGTATAGGCATAGGCTGTATGTACCTAAGAACACAGAAATTAGAGAAAAGATATTAGATAAGGCACATAAGAGCAAGTATACCATTCATTCAGGCAGCAAAAAAATGTACCAGGATTTGAAGAAAATGTTTTGGTGGCCTGGAATGAAAACAGACATAGCAGAGTATGTCTCCCGATGTCTAGTATGTCAGAAAGTGAAAATAGAACATCAAAAACCAGTTGGGTTGCTTCAACCCCTAAATATCCCAGAGTAAAAATGGGATAGCATAGCTATGCATTTTGTCATGGGATTACCCAGGACATCATCAAGGTATGATACAATATGGGTAATAGTGGATAAGTTAACAAAGTCAGTGCACTTCTTACCTATGAAAGCCACTTACACCCTAGATAAGTTAACCCAGCTGTATATTAGGGAGATAGTTAGACTGCATGGTGTGCCAAGGAGTATAGTCTTAGATAGAGATCCCAGGTTTATATCGAATTTCTGGAGATCATTGCAGGATGCCCTAGGTACTAGACTTAAATTTAGTACAACCTATTACCCTCAAATAGATGGACAGACAGAGAGAACCATCCAAACCCTAGAGGACATGTTGAAGGCGTGTGTTTTAGAAATGAAAGGGGACTGGGATACATACTTGCCTCTAGTAGAGTTTACCTACAATAATAGTTATCATGCAAGTATACAAATGGCATCGTATGAGGCATTTGTATGGGAGGTAGTATAGATCTCCAATATATTAGGTTGAGCTAGGAAAGCAGAGCCTTATAGGCCCAGAGTTACCAGAATCTCCTTCACACATATGGTGTTTTAGAAATCGTACATTACGTTTCTCAAGTTTTCTCTCATATTTTAGAAAACCAAATGTTACCCCAATAGTGGCATTGTTGTAAATTCAGGTTGAAGGAAGGCTGATGTGGCGCCATGGGCAAGGAGTAGGACATGTGGCATCATATGTGTGAAGGAGATTTCGGAGATTGCACAAACTATGAAGAGATGACATAGGTTTACATCAGCAAATCTTAGAAAATCTCACAGTTTACGAAAAAGTTGCAATTGACATCAAAATGACATAGATGTGACTCAAGTAGTAATAAATGCAACCTTATCTTCACAAGTTACAAGAAAGTAACCATAGTTAAAACCTAACAGCTAATACTTATTTGTAAAACATGATGCGATCTTAATCGTTGATGTAATCCATGGCTCAGATTTCTTTATTTTTTAAGATCAAATCACAACCTTTAATCTAATCCAAAGGCCCATATTAAATCTCTAAAATCAAGATTAAATCATAATCATCTAATGAATCTAAAGCCATAGATTTAACATCATAAAAATATATTTCTAAATAAAATTTGCAAGAACACACACACACACTTTCACGCCACACACACACACACACACACACACACACTTCAGCCAAGACAAAAAGAAAAAAAAGGAAGGAGAGCTCGACTAAGGGAGAAAGAGAAGGAAGGTGGTACATATTTCAAATTTTGAGGACAAAATTTTTTTTAAAGGAGGAGAAATGTAACATCCCTAAAAATTAGGATTTTTTTAATTATTTAATATTTTATGTAATGAATTTATCAAGCTTTAATAAGATTAATTTAAATAAAGTAACTTCATATATGAAAAGTATAAGATGAATAAGACCCATAGAAATTTTTGAGATTTTTGGGGGGGTTTAAGGGACCAAAAACAAAATCATCATTTGTCATCTAGACGAACTTTGATAATTTTTCGAGAGAATGAAGAATTAAGAATATATATATATATATATATATCAATAGTTAGGAAATAATGCATAGAAAATTATAAAATGCATTTCATAAAATTCAAAAATTGTTGGACTAAAAAATGACCCCGATGATTAAAAGCTTATACAGAGATGAACTAAACTCCTAAGCTCGAGTTAATTGTCTCAAGAGATTTTGTGCAAAATGATCTACTGTTGGTGGTGATAAAATCCAAAGATGTGGAGTTAAGACAAAGATACAAGTGAAAAACGAATAGATGTGCTTAGCTGCTATGTTACTACTAAGGGCAAAATGGTCATTTGAACCTTAAAATAATAAAATATTAAAAAAAACTAATAATAAATATATGGTTGGAGACATTCAATGGGACCCACATAAGCCCAAATAATATTAAAATATAGTGAAAAACACAGAGGATGCAAGCTAAATAAAATATTACAGAGAACCTACGAAAGGACATATCGACCAAACGATGGCATTTTTGTAAATCCAAGCTGGAGGAAGGCTGATGTGGCGCCATAGGCAAGAAGCAGACATATGGCACCATATGTGCAAAGGAAATTTTGAAGACTGCACAAACTATGAAGCGATGACACAGGCTTGCATCAACAAATCTTAGAAAATTTCATGTTTTACAAAAAAAATTATCGCTGAAATCAGAATGACATAGATGCTGACTCACACAATAATAAATGCAACCTTATCTTCACAAGTTATAAGAAAGTAACCATGGTTAAAATTTGACTATAATTAAAATCTAATGGCCAATATTTATCTATAAAACATGATATGATCTTAACCGTTGATGTAATCTAATGGCTTAAATTTTTTTACTTTTTAAGAGCAAATCATAACCCTTGATCTAATCCAAAGGCCCATATTAAATCTCTAAAATTAAGATTAAATCATAACCATTCAATGAATCAAAAGGCATAGATTTAACATCATAAAAACATAACAAATCCTCACCATCCATTTGTAAATAAAATTTGCAAGAACGCACACACACAATTCGGCCACGACAAAAAGAAAAAAAAAAGGCAAGGAGAGCTCGGCCAAGGAAGAAGGAAAAGGAAGGAGGAAGAAAGGAAGAAAAGCTACTGGAGAAAAATAAACACCCCAGACTTAACGTAACATAGATAAACTCTCTTCTTTTTAGTTTTTCTTCTATTTTCTTCCATGAATCTTCTCTTATTTTCTTCTTCATGTTTCGGCCATGGGAAGAACAAAAGAGAAATTTTGTTATTTTCATGAATTCAAGCTAAAGAAAGATGGAAAAATCATATACATGGCTTATGGATTCATGTGATTCAAGAAAATTCCTATTCTTGACTATTTTTCTACAAATTATGAAGCTTTGTATTTTAAGAAGCCATAGGAGAAATTAAAAAGAAAATAAATGGGAGAATAATGAGAGGAAGCCTATGCAAGAGAGAGATTAATATAACTTTGATTTTCATGAAGAATTTGACAAGAAACCCTTGAATTTTATTTTAGTATAAGTATATAAAACACATGGATTTTCTAGAAATTGATTGAGGGCTTTTCTTCATCTCCCTTGAATATGTATGTATGGCTATTTGGTGACATGAAAATGAAGCACAATCATATACTTTCCTTAGTATATAGGTTCGGCCAAGACCCCTAGAGATATCTAGGAAAGAGTCTTCCAAAATCCAACTAAATTAGTTTAATATACACTAAAAATAAGGCTTATGATGAAATTTTGATGAATTATGAATTATTATATAAAAAGTCAAACTTTCGAAAAAAGTGTTGATTAAGAACTTTTTGAATTTTTACTTATGTTCTTTGATATGTTTTGGATGATCTATGTAGTCTAATATGTTCTATAAGCTATCTGGATTATACTAATATTTATTCTATAAATTTTGGAGCCCATTAGTTATATTTGGAAATTTATGAAGCATTATGTTAAAAATGGATTCTGTATTGGTGTTGTTTGTTGTACTGATATACTACCCACTATTTGATATCCTGACAGTGACAATATGTTGTTTACTGTTTGATTTTATGAATATGGATTATTTGGTAAAGGACTAGCCTATATATACACAATATGGCGGAGTAGCCATATTCAGGGAATGAGCCCTGTGTATGCTAGAGTTGTCCACTGGATAGCTATTGTTATACTAGATGTCCAATTTTACTTAAGAAAGATACTTAAAAATATCTAAATTACTAATAAGAACCAATGAGGGCCGTTCGGATATTTGGATCTATTTTGGACTTACTGGGCTTTATTGAGCCTCCCTTATACCTGAACAAGCCTTTTATGGCTAGATTGGACTGTATTCTATACCTTGACATTAGATCTTGATTTATGAATTATTTTGGACATTGAATGGGCCCCAGGACAAATCTAGACTTAGAAAAGTGAAAAGATAATTTTAAGTATATTAAATATAATTTTTCAGATTTCAATACCCTGTTATGCTATCAAGATTATTTATTTATGCATAGAGTTGTACAAGGTAGTTCTTTCCCAAATATACTTATTATGTCTTGATCAAATGATAGCTTGGATAACATATTATTGTGATATTTTTATATGACTATCCTTGGGTACCCATTAGGGGACCTCAATAAAGGAAGTAAGGGTGAGCCTGCTAGGTCATGGCATTACAATATGATTTGAGTATTAAGCCTACCAATACAGTGCAACATGATTTGGTTATTGAACCTGGTAATCTCAAAGGCCTAATGGCCAAGTTGAATAATTATTGTTTGTTATATTTTCTACTTCTATGCTTATTGATATCTTGCAAATAATGAACTCTGAATCTATGGGTATCTTCCTGTTTAAATCACATTCACTTTACATATGCAAAACCTTGAGATTCATATGATATAGTCTATTACATGTTCATATAATACTTTCGTTACTATTCATTTCTGTTATCTTGTATTCTTATTAAATCATATAGAATTAATATATTTCTCTGTTTGCATTATTTTGTAAATTAATTATTTTTCATAAATTTTTATGTTTATATTATTTGCTATTTGTTAAATTCATACTTGATGTTTCTTCATGAATATTATATTATATTGATTATATTTATATTACTGAGAAAATTATTTCTCGCTCTGTAGTAGTTTATATTTTTCTTAGATGCCAATTTATCGAGTGACTCTAGGACTTCAAGCAAAATAGATCTAGTTCCCACTTCGAGGACGAGTCTTTGTCATCTAAAATATACGAATCATATTGTGTGATGACGCCATTCGTGATGTACCCTTGTATTTTGTGACCCTAAGAGAGCTTGAATCTCACTCATTCCCATTGGGTGGATTTGAACCTCCTACTCCCCCAAATCCATGATTAGTGGCTCAGTCACTGACACTGACCTTTTTATGAATAGGGGATAACTCTTATTGCTTCTTTTTGTTATCTAGGGATTCTTTTTGGTCAGTGTGGACTAAAATCCCAATGTTATATGTTGATATGTACTTTATATGAATCCCTCTCCCCTATGCTGGAACTTTTAAACAATTTGTAGTAATTATAGTTTATTTGTGTTATTTTCATATTCTACTATGCTATAAAGAAATTTTTATAACGAAGGAACAATTAAAATGGAAAAAATAATTAAACTCAATTTAATTAAAATTTTTCATTAGAAAAAAAATTCACTAAAAATGGGTAATTAGAAAAGGTGTTACATAAATCAATTCTTTAGATACCTATGTTCAATGATGTTAAAGGTGGATGACTTAATGTAAATAGAACAAAACATTCCTGTCATTCTCTACAAGTTAGAAAGAATATTTCTACTTGGATTCTTTGAATCTATGGAGGATTTATCAATCTATTTACAATTTGAAGCTAGGGTTAGTGGCCCAATACAATACTAATGGTGTAACACCATAATGTACTAACTCTATCTAGCCTCCCTCTGAGCTCGGTTCCATATGATTTCCAAAGTACTAGTACCAATCCGTGGCATTTTCATGCTATAAATGGGGTTTCAAACACTCATCTTTTGTTCCGTGGGTCCCTTGAACCCATCATTCACATTCTCTACTCAAACTCCATTTATAGAACTCATACATAGCATGAAATAAGGCATAAGCCACGGGTATAGAGCCAAAAACCAAACAAATGCCATTTCTCACATGGGCCCAAAAGTCAGATTTTGGCTCTAACTTTGGAAAATCATAACTAATTATAGAAAAATGAAAATCTAGCAAACATTAGCTTTCTGGAAATCTATAAGTGTTAAATTTACAATAAAAATAATTTCCAATCGTAATCTCAGTATTTAGACCATGTTTGACATAGAAAATGGGACAGAGGTCCGGCTGTCCCTGTTTCTGGCGCAGCTTACTGTCATGAAATTCGAAACTTCAGAACTAAATCCCCAAAAATCCAATCTGGGCACACTATACCAATTTGAAAAGCTACAGATGTCTACTAGAGGAGAAAAATAATTACAGATCAGTTCAGTAGCCCTTAGACCCCAAAACCTGATGGAACAGTAACGGAGGTCGGATGGCTTCCCTGATGCTAATACAGAACTTCAGAAGGTTCATTCTCTCTCTACAGACCTCCGATTTGGGTGATTCCAATTGTTATAGGTCATTGTGATTTTCTAGTTTATGTGTATAAAATTTCATGACATTTGGTCACCGTTTGGTCTATGAATGACATGGATTTCTTTTCGGAGCTATGGTAACAGTACATGACCAAACTATCAATTTTTTCCCAATTTCAACAATTCGCTAAATATTCTCTAGACCTCCAAATATTACCCACTTTAGCTTCCCAAGAAGCTTTCTACAAACTATAGAGGCATGCCAAATTTCATGGCAAGAAGAGCTCATCTGGTCATACTTTGACAGAGCTCACAAAATTAACGGTTTTGGCACCCAAAATGGTCAAAGTGGGTCCAAATGGTCTCCCACAAGTTCTCACACCTCATGGACAAGTTTGAAAGTATGAAAATAGTCTATATAGCATGTCCAAGTAGTCCAATTCATAATACATATCAAATTCACTATGCTACGGGCCAAAATATACTATCGCATACATTCAACAAAGGGGCAAAACCCACATTTCCATTAATTTGGCTCTCTACGTAGTTTGTACATCATATATCCATACATTTACACTTGGTACAACATATACATCTCAAAAATAGTGGGTGCATATTCATTTTGGCACCACTTTACATCAAAAGACCAAAATAAAGCTAACATTCATCTAACATTCTCCTAGGCTCCTTGGTGTGCACTTGTTTCTCCTTGAGCTCCACCTAGCATGTTAAGTTGGGAGGGGAAGGGGTGAGATTCATGGAATTTCAGTAGCTCATGCACTCATTCAAGAAAGCAATCAAGGCATATAACAAGTCAAAGCATGTAATTTAGCATCCAACCATTCTCAATCATATAATACATGTTGTACATGCTATGGAAATCACAACAATGCCACAAGTAAGCTCTAGGGACTTTTGGTCTAGCCTCACCCGAGTTTAGAGACTTTTGGATGGCCTCACCCGAGTTTAGAGACTTTTGACTTGGCCTCACTCGGTTATGAGACTTTTGGCCTTATCTCACCCATCTGAAGGGACTTTCGGCTTTACCTCACCCATCTCAAGGGACTTTCAACACTACCTCACCAGAGCAATTCTCACAATCTATCATACAAGCACATTGGTAACAATGCATCATGGCAATAACATATGGAATATCTCACACAACAAGCATATATATAAACATACAATGACTATTACATCCAAGAATGCAACAAGAAAGAGTGGAAAGAGAATTACCTTATGAGCCAACACAAGCTTTTCCTTTCAACTCCTCTTCTCCCTTCTTGGTTTCACACTCACGCCTTGATGGAGGTGCTTCACTTGAGCCTAAACACATCAAAGAGCATAATTTGCTCTCTCATAACTTAACAACTCTTAGGAGTTCTTCAGAGCAAACCCTTCTAACATCTAAGAACCTAGGGGTTCTCTCTCTCTCTCTAGAATGTCACCAATTCTTCTTCTCTCTCAAGTTCTCATGGTAATGGAAATACATTTTCAAGGAAAACAAAGAGATTCAAGGGTGTTTTCCACTTTCCCTCTTCTGACCCATGCTTAAAATTCAACTAATCTCTTAAGCAAAACCATAGAAAGAGAGGACAAAGAGAGGAGAGCAAGATGCTAAGAAGAAAAGAGAGAAACTTGCTTACCTTTCCTTTGCTCTTCCTCCTTCTCTTGGTCTCTCTCATTCTCTACACCTCTTTTCTCTCCTTGGGTTGAAGTCTAGAGCAAATAAGAGAGAAAGAATGAGTTGGGGCGTTTAAAAGAGTCAAATTCTCGTTTTGTACGCTTTTTCGGACTAACCCTCACTACAGCGAAAATTAACCTTCGCTACAGCGAGCTCGTATCAGTTCCCTTCGCTATGGCGAGGTTTAACCTTTGCTATGGCGAACTCGTATTAGTTTCAGACCCCCACTTTCGCTATGGCACGTGCTACGGTGAGCAGCCCCCTGGTTTTTGTATGGAATGCTCGCACTCGCTATAGCTAAAATCACTTTTGCTATTGCGAATAGGCACTCTCGCTGTAGCGAGACCATTTCTCGCTATTGCGAGAAGACTTGGGAAAATCTCAATATTTCAAAAATTTCCAGCTTTCTTCTTTCTTTTCTTTTCTTTTCTTTTCTTTTTCCCCGGTTGTTACATTTCTACCCCTCTTAAAAGAAATTTCGTCCTCGAAATTTAAAGACTTACCTCAAGGGAATAACTCTGGATATTTTTGCCTCATTTCATCCGCCAATTCCCAGGTTGCTTCCTCAGATGTCAGACCTCTCCAGATCACTTTTACCAGAGGAATGTTCTTGCTTCTCAGCTGTTTCAGCTTAGCATCCACAATTCTCTCTGGTCTCACTACATAGGAAAGATCTTCCTGCAATTGCACATGCTCATATTCTATGACATGTGAGGGGTCTGGTAAATACTTTTTCAACTGGGACACATGAAAAACACTGTGAATTTGGGCTAGGTTAGGAGGTAAGGCTATTCGGTAAGCCACGGGTCCAATTTTCTCAAAGATTTCAAATGGACCAATATGCCTAGGACTGAGCTTCCTTACCCTCATTGACCGACCTACTCCGGTCATTGGAGATACTCGAATGAACACATGGTCTCCGATCTCAAACTCTAACGGCCTCATTCACTTATCAGCGTAGCTTTTCTGCCTACTCTGGGCCGTGAGGAGTCTCTTTCTAATCAATTCTATTTGTCAGGTGGTCTGGTCCACATCTCAGGTCCTATCATACTCCTCTCACCTAGCTCAACCCAACACATAGGGGATCTGCACTTTCTCCCATACAAAGCCTCATAAGGGGCCATCTGAATACTAGAATGGTAACTGTTATTATACGCAAACTCTGCTAACGGTAAATACGCATCCCAATTACCCCTTATTTCTAGCACACATGCCCTCAACATGTCTTCCAATGTCTGGATGGTCTTTTCAGTCTGACCATCTGTTTGGGGGTGATATGCAGTACTAAACCGCAACTTGGTCCCTAAGGTATGCTGCAATGACCTCCAAAAGTTCGATGTGAACCTGGGGTCTCTATCCGAAACTATGCTATTGGGTATTCCATGAAGTCGCACTATCTCTCTAATGTACAAATGGGCTAATCTATCCAGTGTATGAGTAGCCTTGATAGCTAAAAAGTATGCAGACTTCATCAGTCTATCCACAACTACCCAAATAGCATCGTGTCCAGAGGATGTCCTGGGTAACCCCATAACAAAGTCCATGGCTATACTATCCGACTTCTACTCAGGGATATCTAGAGGTTGCAACAACCCAGCCAGTTTTTGATGTTCTATCTTTATCCTCTGACACACTAGGCATCTAGCCACATACTTCGTCACATCATTCTTCATCCCTAGCCACCAGAAAATTATTTTCAAATCCTGATACATCTTGGTGGCACCTGGGTGGATAGTATACTTACTCTTATATGCCTCTTCTAAAATGCTTTCTCTCAACTCATTCTGACTAGGCACACAGATTCTATCTCGATATACTATCATACCATCCTCAGACACCTTGAAGTCTAAGGTCTTACCTTGGGTAATCTCATTCCTGATCCGTTTCAGGAACTCATCCTCCCTCTGGGCATCTAAGATCTGGGTTCTTAATATATTCTCAACTCGGGTTTCACTCAGATACAATTTACCTGATACCACCTGACAAGAGAGGTTCAAGTTTCTGAACTTCTCTAGGAGCTCCCGCTCCCTAATCATCATATGGGCTACATAGATGGTTTTTCTACTCAGGGCATCCGCCACCACATTGGCCTTGCCGGATGATATTTCAACACATAATCATAATCTTTCAGGAATTCCATCCATCTCTTCTGTCTCATATTGAGTTCTTTCTAGTCAAACAGGTATTTCAGACTCTTGTGGTCACTATAAATCTCTATGGTAGCACCATACAGATAGTGTCTCTAAATTTTAAGAGCAAACACTACGGCGGCTAACTCTAGGTCAGGCGTGGGATAATTCTCCTCATGAGGCCTCAACTGCCTCGAGGCATATGCCACTATTTGACCCTGCTGCATTAACACACATCCTAACCCTTTGCCCGAAGCATCACAATAAACCACAAATGGCTCACTAGGGTCAGGGATAATCAGTACAGGGGCAGTGGTCAGACAGAGTTTCAACTCCTGGAAACTCTTCTCACATCTATCATCCTACACAAAAGGTGTCTCTTTCTTAGTTAGCCTCGTCAGTGGTAAGGCCATCCGAGAAAAGTCCTGAATAAACCGTCTATAATACCCTGCCAAACCTAGGAAACTCCTAACCTCGGTGATCGTTCTAGGTCTATCTCACTGTAACACAGCCTCAACTTTATGGGGATCAACCGTAACCCCATCTCGTGAGATCACATGACCTAAGAATCTCACCTCGGTCAGCCAAAACTCACATTTATTAAGTTTGGCATACAACCTTTTCTCTCTCAAGGCGTCTAGAACCAATCTCAAATGCCTCTTGTGCTCCTCAAAGGATCTGGAGTACACTAAAATATCATCAATGAAGACCACCATAAACTGATCTAGATACGGTCTGAATACCCTGTTCATGTAATCCATAAACACAGCGGGCGCATTCGTCAACCCGAATGGCATCACTAGGAACTCACAGTGCCCATATCTCATTATGAAGGCCGTCTTAGAGATGTCTTCAGTTCTCACTCTCAACTGGTGGTACCCAAATCTAAGATCTATCTTGGAAAACACAAATGCCCCAGCCAACTGATCTAACAAATCATCAATTCTAGGGAGAGGATATTTATTCTTGATGGTAACTTTATTCAACTCTCTGTAATCTATACACAAATGCAAGCTACCATCCTTCCTTTTCACAAATAACATCGGAGCTCCCCAAGGTGAAACACTAGGGCGAATAAATCCTTTCTCTAACAATTCCTCTATCTGCTCTTTCAATTCAGCAAGCTCGACGGGAGCCATCCTGTAAGGAGCTTTGGACACTGGTCCAGCCCCAGGCACTATGTCTATAGGGAACTCTAATTCTCTCTCAGGGGGTAGGCCACTAAAATCAAACTCTTTAGGGAAAACCTCTGGGAATTTCCTGAAAATTGGGATCTCCTCTATCCCTTCTTCTACCTCAGCCTGAATAGAGAAAAAGACTAGAAACCCTTGACATCCACACTCTAAATATCTCTCAGCCTGGGCAGTAGTCATAAAGGATAACTCAGCTCCTACCCTAGGTATGGTCCCACAAGCAGGTAGGGAAATGGTTTGGTGTTCACAATCAAGTATTGCATTATTTGCGGCCAACCAGTTTATATCAATAATCAAATCAATATCATGGAAGGGCATACAAACCAAATCAATAGTGGTATGACAATAGTTAAATTGAACAGTGACATTTAAGCAGGTATGGGAAGTAACCACGTGGCCTCCAGTGGGTGTAGTGACAGATAAGTCAAATGGCAAGACACTAATGACCAGACCCAATTGCCTCACACAATCATAAGATATAAATGAGTGACTAGCACCCGAATCAAACATAGTAACTACAGGAAAGCCATTCACTATCAGTGTACCTCCGATCAAACTGGGAGATGCATTGGCTTCCTGCTGAGTGAGGGCGAACACTCGGCCCTGGGTCTGTGGCCTAGGAGGAGGCGCTGTCTCCATCTGAGGACAGTGTCTAGCAATGTGCCCCGGCTTCCCACACTTGAAACATGTCACCGGAGACTGCTGGAAGGATGACTGGCCCCGAGGAGGTGGCATACCTCGTTGTGGCCTTCTATTCCACGGCCCCTTGCCTCTCCTCTTGGTACTAGGTGTCAAACTAGAACCCTCTTCTGGTTTCGGCTTTTTCAAATCTGGAACCCTCTTTTGACTAGCCGTAGTCGCAGCAGCATGATAGCTTGCAAGTTAGTCTTAATCACCCTGCTGACCTCCACAAGAGTATTGAGCTTCCTGATCCGCTGTGGAGTGACTCTATCGCTAATCAGGGGCTTCAACCCAGTCTCAAACTGCTCACGTCTCCAGGGTTCATCATCATACCTCTGGAGGTAAGAGGAATACTGAGACAACTCAATAAACTTGGCCACATATTGGTCCACAGTCATCTCATCCGTCTGTCTCAAGCCCATAAATTCCATCTCTTTCTTCTTCCTCACCGAACTAAGGACATATTTCTCATAAAATTCAACCAAGAAGGTTTCCCAAGTTATCTGTATATTCTTGGTCTCCATCAGGGGTTTCGTGCTACACCACCATCTATCAGCTTCCTTTTCTAACATGAAAGTGGCTAGCTGGGCTTTCTACTTGGTGGTACAATCCATCACTGAGAATATTTTCTTTAGCTGCATAACCCAAGCCTCCGCCTTATCCACATCCAACTCCCCGTCAAACGAGGGTAGATTATTTTGCCTAAACTGCTTTAACACTTTCTGGATAGGCGTCTGGGTCTGAGGAGTAGCAGGCTCCTGGGGAGATGCAGGTGGAATACTGGATGTGGATGGTTGAGGTACAGGGGCATCTCTCCTGGCTTCTTCTTGCCTGGCCAGGTTATCTTGTAAATGCATGATCATATCATGCTATTGCTGGGCAATATACCTCTGTTGTTCCAGCATCTCTTGGTGCTGGCCCATCATGGCCTTATACCGATCAAGCCTCTCCATGATGGCCCGCAGAGGATCCTCAGTCCCAACAGGAACCTCTGGCTCAGTTCTCTGAGCCCTGGGCGGTCTGCCTCTACCTCTGCCCCGTCTAGTCTCAACCATATCTGAAAGAAGTAGCAACCCTCAGTTCACAATGATATCACAAGCACATATGCCTAAGGATGCTACAACTTCCATGACCATTCACACCAAGCACAAGGGAATCATAACATTCAAGAGCCTAATATCGAGCAAAAGTGCCTGAACCTTTGCTCTGATACCAAAAATGTAACACCATAATGTAATAACTCTATCTAGCCTCCCTCTGAGCTCGGTTCCATATGATTTCCAAATAACCAGTATCAATCTGTGGCATTTTCATGCTATAAACAGGGTTTCAAATACTCATCTTTTGTTCCGTGGGTCCCTTGAATCCATCATTCACATTCTCTACTCAAACTCTATTTATAGAACTCATACATAGCATGAAACAAGGCATAAGCCACAGGTATAGAGCCAAAAACCAGAAAAATGTCATTTCTCACATGGGCCCAAAAGTCAGATTTTGGCTCTAATGTTGGAAAATCATAACTAATTATAGAAAAATGGGAATCTAGCAAACCTTAGCTTTCTGGAAAGCTCTAAGTGTTAAATTTACAATACAAAAAATTCCCAATCGTAATCTTAGTGTTTAGACCATGTTTGACATCGAAAATGGGACAGAGGTCCGGCTGTCCCTGTTTCTGGCGCAGCTTACTGTCATGAACTTCGAAAATTTAGAACTAAATCCAAAAAAATCCAATCTGGGCACACTATACCAATTTGAAAATCTACAGATGTCTACTAGAGGAGAAAAATAAGTCCAAATCAGTTCAGTAGCCCTTAGACCCCGAAAATAGATGGAACAGTAACGGAGGTCGGATGGCTTCCCTAATGCTGATACAGAACTTCAGAAGGTTCATTATCTCTCTACAGACCTCCGATTTGGGTGATTCTTGTTGTTATAGGTCACTATGATTTTCTAGTTTATGTGTATAAAATTTCATGACATTTGGTCACCGTTTGGTCTATGAATGACATGGATTTCTTTTCGGACCTATGGTAACAGTACATGACCAAACCATCAATTTTTTCCCAATTTCAACAATTTGCTAAATATTCTCTAGACCTCCAAATATTACCCACTTTAGCTTCCCAAGAAGCTTTCTACAAACTCTAGAGGCATGCCAAATTTCATGGCAAGAAGAGCTCATCTGGTCATACTTTGACAGAGCTCACAAAATTAACGGTTTTGGCACCCAAAATGGTTAAAGTGGGTCCAAATGGCCTCCCACAAGTTCTCACACCTCATGGACAAGTTTGAAAGCATGAAAATAGTCTATATAGCATGTCCAAGTGGTCCAATTCATAATACATATCAAATTCACTATGCTACGGGCCAAAATATACTATCGCATACATTCAACAAAGGGGCAAAACCCACATTTCCATTAATTTGGCTCTCTACGTAGTTTGTACATCATATATTCATACATTTACACTTGGTACAACATATACATCTCAAAAATAGTGGGTGCATATTCATTTTGGCACCACTTTACATCAAAAGACCAAAATAAAGCTAACATTTATCTAACATTCTCCTAGGCTCCTTGGTGTGCACTTGTTTCTCCTTGAGCTCCACCTAGCATGTTAAGTTGGGAGGGGAAGGGGTAAGATTCATGGAATCTCAGTAGTTCATGCACTCATTCAAGAAAGCAATCAAGGCATATAACAAGTCAAAGCATGTAATTTAGCATCCAACCATTCTCAATCATATAATACATGTTGTACATGCTATGGAAATCACAACAATGCCACAAGTAAGCTCTAGGGACTTTTGGTCTAGCCTCACCCGAGTTTAGAGACTTTTGGATGGCCTCACCCTAGTTTAGGGACTTTTGACTTGGCCTCACTCGATTATGAGACTTTTGGCCTTATCTCACCCATCTGAAGGGACTTTCGGCTTTACCTCACCCATCTCAAGGGACTTTCAGCACTACCTCACCCGAGCAATTCTCACAATCCATCACACAAGCACATTGGTAATAATGCATCATGGCAATAACATATGGCATATCTCACACAACAAACATATACATAAACATACAATGACTATTACATCCAAGAATGCAACAAGAAAGAGTGGAAAGAGAGCTACCTTATGAGCTAACATAAGCTTTTCCTTTCGACTCCTCTTCTCCCTTCTTGGTTTCACACTCACACCTTGATGGAGGTGCTTCACTTGAGCCTAGACACATCAAAAAGCATAATTTGCTCTCTCATAACTTAACAACTCTTAGGAGTTCTTCAGAGCAAACCTTGCTAACATCTAAGAACCTAGGGGTTCTCTCTCTTTCTCTAGAATGTCACCAATTCTTCTTCTCTCTCAAGTTCTCATGGTAGTGGAAACACATTTTCAAGGAAAACAAAGAGATTCAAGGGTGTTTTCCACTTTCCCTCTTCTGACCCATGCTTAAAATTCAACTAATCTCTCAAGCAAAACCATAGAAAGAGAGGACAAAGAGAGGAGACCAAGATGCAAAGAAGAAAAGAGAGAAACTTGCTTTCCTTTCCTTTGCTCTTCCTCCTTCTCTTGGTCTCTCTCACTCTCCATGCCTCTTTTCTCTCCTTGGGTCGAAGTCTAGGGCAAATAAGAGAGAAAGAATGAGTTGGGGTGTTTAAAGGAGTCAAATTCTCGCTTTGTACGCTTTTCCGGACTGATCCTCGCTCCGGCGAAAATTAACCTTCACTACGGCGAGCTCGTATCAGTTCCCTTCGCTATGGCGAGGTTTAACCTTCACTATGGTGAACTCGTATTAGTTCCAGACCCCCACTTTCGCTATGGCATGTGCTACGGCGAGTAGCCCCCTGATTTTTGTATGGAATACTCGCACTCGCTATAGCTAGAATCACTTTCGCTATTGCAAACAGGCACTCTCGCTGTAGCGAGACCATTTCTCGCTATTGCGAGAAGACTTGGGAAAATCTCAAGATTTTGAAAATTTCCAGCTTTCTTCTTTCTTTTCTTTTCTTTTCTTTTCTTTTTCCCCAGTTGTTACAAATGGACGTATCACTTTGAAATGTAGTTGATATTTAGATGATAAGCTAACAATTTCTAATTGTTTTATATTATAACAATTTCTAATTCTCTCTAACTACTTGTCATTTGATCATGAAAGTTTAAATAGATTCAAATGGACTATTAAAAACAAAGCTTATGTAGAAGGCTTTATTTGCGAAGTCTATTTGTCACAAGAGGTATTGCATTTTTATTCCTATCACTCAAACATGTATATTATGTACGAACAAGAGTTGTTTGAAATGATTTGGTACAGGAAGTATAAGTAAGTGAGCCAACTTTATCAATTTTTAATAAAATTGGATGTTTGTTGAGAAAGTGCTCCAATCATTATTTGAATGATAGAGGCAACTAAGCTTCACGTGAAATTGTCAACTTCACATGAAGTTGTTAAGCTTCACATAAAGCAACACTTCAATGAAGCATGTGACATGCATGAATTATTTTTTATTTAATTAAGTAGTTATTTATATGTTTTTATACCTCCTCTTCTTTCCTTCTTCTTTATCAATTTTTCTCATTTCATTCCTTTCATTCTCTTTTAAATTACTTCTCTCTCGAAAAAAAGTAATTGAATCAAATATGAAAATTTTCCATTTTTTTTTCATATTTAGATGTCTCATCAAAAAGGACATGATACTTTATCAATCTCTTCTTCATCTTAGTATTCTTAGGTCCACAAAGATCTGATTCTCATGAAAAGTTGATCTACTAGTTTAGAAAAATAGGGTAGCTATTTAATGAATTACGTTATTTAATACCAACATAAATTTTGATTATTTATAAATTAAATTAATGTATATTTAATTTATTTACTAATCAGGGTTAAGCTAAATCATGATAATGTTGTTGATTACATTATTGTCATCATAGAAAATAATTATGATAGTACGTACGATTGTTTGAAAGAAGTTCTAGCTCATCTCTACATTTAATGCACATTGCAAAATTGAGCATGATACTAGGCAAAGACGTAACACTAGCTGAGAATTCAATCAAACACATTGAAGACCGATAAATAATAGCTAGGTTAATAAAAAATTAAAAACCACATTTGTAAGTATAATTTTTGTATTTAATTTATATATGTTACTCTATGATGAATTCATGTATTTTACCTTTTTTGTTAAGAATGACTATAATAGCCTTAAAAGTGTAGCAGAAAGTTTTTCCTCTTCACAACAACTATTGAAAGGAATAAATCTATGGAGGAAGTTCACTATAGGAAAAATAAAGGCATGATGTATGGTTTCGAAGGTGTCTTATGCATAATAGTTAGAGATCTAAACTCTAGGAACAAATGTCATACGAAGCCTGATACACTAGATGTATTTAAGTTGTCAAGAAGCTACACAATCACATGGGAAAGTACATGAAGATATTCAACCTATATTGAACCCTTATGTCTTGCAATTATAGCAAAATTTTAAAAAAATACTAGCCATGCAAGACTAAATTAACACATTTATGAGATATTATGACAAATATCATGAAGAAAATACTAATACAAGTCAACAAAAAGATCAAGACAATGATAATAATGATAATGAATGAGTTTTTATTTTTGAATTACACACACACAAAATTTTCCACTTCTTTTTCACATCACCTTTTGACTTTCTCTTGCAATTTATCATTTTCTTATCCTATTTTGATGTTATACATGCAAGGTAGCTTGGTATCATTTTTATAATTTTAAAAGGTAAAAAGTGAAGAACCATTATAATCTCATAATGTTTTTTAATTACTTTGACCCTAATCAGAAGACTTTTCTAGTATATATATATATATATATATATATATTTGATTATATAATTTTTTCTAGATGTTTTGACAAGATACATTATTAAGTAGAGGCTAAGCATAAGCCCATAACATTCCATCTCCAATCTATAGAGAGTCTAAAGCTCCAAGGATAATTCACAAATAATTTATTGAACCTGATGACATAATAGGGTCACCATTTAATTTATTTATATTATTTAATATCAATATGAATTTTAATTATTTATAAATGTAATTAATACATATCTAACTTATCTATTAATCAAATATCGACCAAATCATCAAGACATTGTTACTTGCATGGTTAATATTTTTGAAAGTAAATATAAAAGCCCATGGAATTGTTGGTCGAAAGTTCCTTGCCAATGAAGGAATTATGGTTTGGATAATTTCATGTCGATTTTTGTAGTTATTTATCACATAATTTTAATATTGTGTGTATTAACTTATTAGAAGTTGAAAACCCTATCTTTTTCTTTTTTGTTAGAGATATTACTCTTGGAGAGATAAGTATCAACATCAAATTTGGAAACTTCAAGGGAAAAGTATTAAGTCATTTAAAGGATTTAATCAATGATGCATAAAACACAAGAAAAATTATCAGAATGAATTGGAGAATCTATTTGTAGGAATTATATGAAGGTTGGGAATCTCTATAGTTCCAACAAAAAAGTAAGCAAAAGAAAAAGAATAGAGCCTCCAGCTCTATTTATAGTTCATCTCTACACACTGAAGTTCTATTCCAATGATATAGCATGCCAAAAAATTACTAACTAATTTTATTTCTTTAAGTAGCTTCTTATTGTTTTGAATATGTATTTTAACTACTAGTATTTTATTTTGTGCATAAAAGACATGAGAATTGGGAAGAGAACCAATACTATTTAAGATATTCCTTAAAAGCCATCGAAGGCTAGATAATACCTAGGTTGACAAAAAATTGGAAACTATATTTGTAAATGTCATTTTGTATATAATTTATACTTGTTATTGCAACTTTATGATTTTAACCATTTTTATTGTTTCAAAATGAGTATAACGATTGTAAGAGTGTAGCTAAGAGTGCAAGGGAGAGCACAACAAATATGGATTTATGGTTGCAAAATACCAGTGGAAAGAAGGATGGTTTAGTATATGGTTTAGGAAGTATCTCACATAATATAATATAAAATCCAACTATATGATATAGCCAAGGATACTCCCATGGTGAAGAGCCCGATGTATCATATGACTATTGCTTCCCTTAATAAGAAGATTATGACTTAATCTAAATAATATTGATAACAACAATTATAAGCCATAACACTAACATGTAGACCAATCGTGTAAGTAATAAAGTGGATAATGAGGATAATGAGTCTAAGTATTGATCCCATAAGGATTCTGAGATAATAGTGAAAGTTTTTCAATATTAAAGAATAAAATAATAGTGGACTACTTAATTACAACTAATTAAATTACATGCTAATGTCTCATGTTAATCTGAGTATTAGGCATCGAGTATAAGAGTGTTATGGACAAGCATAAAAGTAAAACTTACATAAATAAAAGACCCAAGACTCGCAACTTACTTGAAATGAAAAGAAAGACAAACTAGATATTTGATGCTAGTCTAAAAGGGCAAAGTCCATTATATTATAATTTATTATTATAGATAGTTATATCTAATGTGATAGTAGTTGGTCAAAGTAGACCTCCTATCATATCTTAAACCTAGCCTTCCCTTAAAGAGCTAGAAGTAGAATATCTTAAGTTGGATTAACTCCAGAATGCATTGAACACACAAATTCCTAATGCACTTGCAACTGACAAAGCAAGCCTATTGAACTATCCTATGGCTAATTTCCACCTAAGTAAGCTAAATATAAATCCTAATTTTGCTTAACTATGTGATTCCATGAAGTTCAATGAATTTTGGATTGATTATAAATGCTTAAACTTTCACTAGGACAAATGAAAGGTATACATCTATTATTAATCATCTATATGCATAGTTGACATAGCAGACCTAACACATATGGACTCAATTGTAGTATTATTACAAAGTTAATATTAACATCACTAATTAACAACTCCTAACCAAATGAAATCAAAGAGCAATAATTAATCTAATTAAGTAATAATATCAACAAGACATTACGAGAAAATGCATCTCTAAATAATAAATCATAATATAAGTCATCACAATAATATGTGCATCAATATCCATTACACTAATCCTAAATTAACATAAAAAAGTAGAAAAAAAATAGAAAATAAAGGCAAAGAAAGAAGGGATTCATTGCTTGGGATAGATGTCCTAAGTAACTAATCATAAGAGACTACATATTTTCAACCTTGCATAGTTTTTATGGCTCCCTAGGCATCAACGATAGTCTAGATCATTAGAAATTCACTCTAGTTGTATAAATGGTACTATGATGTATAACACCATAAATTCTAGCTCATTTCATGCTATATCTATGCTTCCCATTATGCATCTCATGGAAGAACCAGGAAAATAGCATAAAAATAATGAATGTTTTTGCGTTGTGTCGTGTATAAAAATTTCATTCGGTGTCACGTGGATCTCATGATCTCATACAACACATTCCCATATTTAATTACATGGATATAACTCATTTTAATCATAAAAATTGGCCTACATCTCAAGAAACTCGAAGGGAAGCATAAAATATGGATATTCATTTTCGGCTAGCTTTGGCTCATTTCTGTCACAAATTGTAGAAAATTACAACTAATTCTAGAAAATTTGAAATCATGCATTCTTAGTCATTCAAGGAAGCTACGAATGTCCACTTCATACTATAAAATATGTCTAGACCATAACATCCATCATAGAGGACTTTTGACATTCGAAAAGGTCCAGAGGTCAAACTATCCACTGGTGCTATCACAGATTTCTACAGCAAACTTCACAAATATCTAATTAATTCCAAAAAAATTCAATCCATGAAAATAATACCAATATAGAAAGTTGTTGATGTTAACTAGAGTGAAAAATAACTCCAAACTAGCTCAGGCATGCCTAGACCTTAAAATCCAATCAAATAGTAACGAGGTTGGCTGGAATTCTTGATACTAGATAGAATTTTTAAAAATTCATATCTCCCTCTCTAGACATCCAAATGAGGTGTTTCTATTTTGCACAAGTCATGTGAATGTCTAATTTCTTTATATAAAATTTTGTGGCAATTGGACATCATTTGGGCCCTGTGTGACAGATTTCATTTCTAGACCTAAGTGAACAGTGACAACCAAAACTAGAAAATTTGTTAATTTTGAAAATTCATCAAATATTTTGTAAACCTCCAAAAATTATGTTCTTTAGTTTTCCAAAAAGCTCTTAACAAGCTCTAATTGTATGCCAAATTTCAGATCAAGAAGAACTTATTTGGCTAAAAAGTGACATAGGGTTCTATTATGGTCAATTTTGGCTCCATATAAGATACGAAAATGTCTAAATGGCTTTCTTTTGGTTTTGACACCTTTTGAGCAAGTCTAAAAGCATATTTAAGACTTGTGTGAGCTGTCTAAATAGTCCCAAACCTCATGCATTTCATTTTGGCCATTTCATCCACACATATGCATAATTCCATAATGCCATTCATGAAGCCACATTGTCCTTATATACTCAATTTATATTCCATCATTCACATAACACATTCTTTCATTTCTACATCATATGAGTCACATCATTGGACATGAATAATGGCTTTAAAAAACTAAAAAATTTGCATTTTGTTGTCATTCTCTCATCCTCAAGGTGGTTGACTTCCATTACCTTGTCCACTTGATCCACCTAGCATATTAGATCATTGGAGAGGGGGGAATGAGATTCAAAGAATCCCAATAGCTTATTTCCCTTTCAATCACACATAATATATGCAAAGCAAGTCTTGAAAATGCATGTATGAATATAATAGATGTTATAAACATTCAAGAAGCAAGTTTAGCATGTGAATGAGTCATACAAGACATCCAAAGGCTTGCCAAGTGGATGGATTGGCCTCACCCTCTTTCTCGTGAATTTTGGACTTGCCTCACCTATTATTTAAGAGATTCTTGGACTCAACCATGCTGTTGGGAGCCCACTTTGCTTTTGGGAGACTCTTTGCTTTGTCTCAACTAATCTCAATGGTTCTTGACTCATCTTCACCATGGTTAAGAGTTCTTAGCCTCTCCACACTCAAGCAAATTCAAACAAACATCATAATATCATTTAGAAACATAATATGTCATCATGAAATTATGGCATATAAAATCATGCTAGCATACTTTTCATGGCTTGAAAATATACATACACACATTATAAGACAAGCTAAACACACATCCATGCATGAGAGAAGGTAGAGAGAGCTACCTTGTACACAATCACATATTTTTTCCTTTAAGTCCAAGCTCCCCTTTTCGGCCCCACATACACAAAAGTGTGGGGATAATTTCTCTTGGCTAAACACAATTTAGGGAAGCCAATTAGGTTCATGAACTCAATTCTAAGGCCATGCAACTTGCTTAGATACCAAGTTGGCTTATAACCTCATTATGGTCCATAAATGCACTTAATGAAGCAACACCTCTCAAATAAATTCTAGGCTCCATTCTTTTCTTTCAAATATGATTCTTGACTCCTTTTAAGCCTCTTAGAGTCATCACACAATTAAAACAAAGAGTCTAACTACATGTTGCTTCTTTAGGTCATAATATGGAACCTAAAGCACCAACTCACTTTCTATGGGTTATAAATTTTTCCAAGCCTCCCCTCACTTTCATTCATCATATATGACTTAAGACTAGGTTTAGAAAAATTTAAAACTCTCCCTAGCTATGCTTTCCTTGCTTGGCCAAAGCATAGGGCTTTAATGGGTTCCATGGAGCTTTCTTTGTTTTCTCAAGGGAAGAAGCATATGGGGAGACTTTTAGGGATCTTAGGAGCTCACTTAAACTTTTATTTAGGCTTAGGAATCATCATAAAAAATTAGATTTTACAAGGTGCACTTGAAACCCTAGAATTTGCATCTTAAAATCTAATGATTTTTTGTTAATTCCCTTTGCATATTCTTAATTTTCATGCCCTTTTTCCTTAGATTCATCCTTGGTTTTGCCTAAAAATCAGATCCAACTATGATTCCTAAGGTTAGGAAAAATGGAAAAGAATGAAGGATCAAGGTAGCAACCATAGGAAGAGAAATTACCTAGTTTTCTTGCTTTTTCTTGCTTGAATCTTACTTTCTCAAAGCTCTTCTCTTCAAATCCAAAATTTTCCCTAAGTTTCTCTCTTAAATCAAATTTGTAAACTTCATTTTAAACAAAAGAAATAAAGGAGAATGAAGGAGAGGAGGTGTGGATGGAAGAAAGCATGAAAAACTACCATAGAAGCATACCTTTAAACTTGGATTTCTCCTTCTTATTCTTCCTCTCTTGTGCGCCTAAAACCCTAGCTCCCTTCTTTGAAATTGGACAGAAATTTCTGAGTCTAAATGAGGGAGAAAGTGGGGGCACCACCTATATATAAGGGGAAGAGGAAGCATTTTTTAAAATTCTCATTTTGCCCTTCATTCTTTGCATTTTCAACTCTTTTGTTTTAGCTCCTTTTTTAGAACTATCTTTTCCATTATAATATTTAGATTCTCACTTTAATAAAATTCCTTTGGAATCACTCAAATAGGAGCTAAAACCTTCCCAAACGAATCCATCAAAGTTTGGGTACACCGACATTGAAAAACGTCCATCGGAGGAGATTCAACTATCCTGAGGCTTCCCATGGTTTTTAGGGTCTCTAAGAACCCTGGAGAACTTAAAACTTTCATTTAAAAAGCCCTCCTATGTGAATTCCAAAATTCACTCAAAATTACGAAAATGTCATTATGTTTCGTAAGGTTTCCGTCAAAATTTGTTTCTTCATTCTAGCTCCATTTTTCCTTCTGTCTGAGGCTAGGATTCTCATTTTTAGGAGTCTAGAATGTTACTCAAATTTTTCAGGACCTTAACTAATTCATTTAAGGGGACTTGTTTTGAAAACGCGTCTGTTTCTGTCGTTTAACAAAAATCGGACGTTACATGATGTCTCTCATCATTTTTCATGTCATTGATAGGTATTTAAAGACCCAAGAGAGAGAAAAGGATGCTAGTCTACTTTAATCAAATTTTGTCATGTATTGCAACTATGAAAGATACACCTTTCGCAACTATGCAAGTCCCTTAATGTCTAAGGCTTCCAAGTATCCTCATATCGTAACTATAGAAAATCCTTCAATGCAACTGTGATGATGTCTTTATTAGCATTTTTCATTCCCATGTTGCAACTATGTAAAATCCTTCTAATGCAGCTGCACAAGACCATCTTTTTAAGGTTTTAATTGTAATATCTGATTTTCGTTAAACGATATAAACAAGTACGTTTTCAAAGCAAGGTCTCCGAAATGAATTAACTAAGGTCCCAAAAAATTTAGATAGAATTATAGACTCTTAAAAATGAGAATTTTAGGCTCAGAAAAAAAAAAGAAAAATGGAGTTAGAATGAAAAAATAAAATTTGACAAAAGACTTATGAAACATAATAGTATTTTCGTAATTTTGAGCAAATTTTAGAATTCACACAAGAGAGCTTTTTAAATGAATTTTTGAGTTCTCTACAGTTTTCAGAGGCCCTGAAAACCATAAAAAGCCCTGAGACAGTTAAAACCCCTCCGGTGGACATTTTCTAACGACGACGGACTCGAACTTTAATGGATTCGTTCGGGAAGGTTTTAACTCCAATTTGAGTGATTCCAAAGGCATTTTACTACATTGGGAATCTAAATTTTATAATAAAAAATACATTTCTCAAGAAAGAGCTAAAATAAACTAGAAACAAAAATGCCAAGACGAAGGGGCAAAATTAGAATTTTTGAAAAGTCTTTCTTCCTCCCACCTATGTATATATGGCGCCCCACCTCCTCACTCATTTAGAAACAATTGTTTCTGCCCTAAACTATAGGAGAGAGCTAGGGTTTGAGGCACACCAAAGGGAGAAGAAGAGAAAGAGAAATCCAAGGTAAAAAGGTATGGAATTTCTTGGTTTTTTCATGCTTTCTCTTTAGCAAATCTCTTTCCCTCCATTTCCCTTTCTTTCCTATAGTTTTATTAAATTTTATGGATCTGTTTTGAGGAAAGAACAAAGGAAAAAATTCAGATTTGAAGAGAGGAGGCCAAAGAAAGGAAGATTCAAGCAAAAAAAATAAGGAAAAACAAGGTAAATCTTCCATGCTATGGTAGCCATTCCTCCTCCCTCTTTTTCCTTGGTTTGTCCAACATGAGAAGCTACAAGAGGGTTTGGATTTTAGGTAGAACCAAGGGTGAATCTTAGGAAAAGGAGTGTGGAGAATAAGAATATGCAAAGGGAATTAACAAATAACCATGAAAATTCAAGATGGCAAATCTAAGGTTTCAAGTGTTCCTTGTAAAATCTAATTTGATACCTTAATTCTTAGGCTTAAATAAGTATTTGAATGAGCTCCTAAGATCCCTAAAAGTCCCCCCATATACTTCTTCCATGTAGAAAACAAAGCAAAGTCCATTAGTGACCAAATGCTTTATGGTCTTGGCCTAAAAGGGATGAGACACCTAGGAAGAGTTTTAATTTATTTGAAACCCATTTTTGAATCATATATGATAAGTGAAGATGAAGGGAATCCTTGAAAAAAATTTAGAAACCATAGAAAATGAAATGGCCTTATATTTTCCATAATATGATCTAAAGAAGCAACATGTAGTTAGTCTCTTTGTTTTAATTGTGTGATGACTCTAAGAGGTTTAAAAGGAGTCAAAAATCATATATGAAAGGAAAGAATGGAGCCTAGAACTTATTTTATGGATGTTGCTTCATTAGGTGCATTCTTGGAACCATAAAAGGGTTAATAGACCAAGTTAGTATTTAAGGAAGATATCTGGCCTTAGAATTAATTCCATGAACCTAATTAGCTTCCATAAATTGTGTTTAGACCAAGGAAGGGAGCATTGTTTCAAGAAGAAAACTATGTGGTTGCAACCAAGGTAGCTCACTCCTCATTCTCTCATGCATAAATGTATACTTGGCTTGTCTTTGAATGTGTGTGTGTGTGTTTTAAGCTATGAAAATTTTTCTATCATGAGCTCTTATTCCATGGTATCATGATGATGCATTATGTTTTCAAATGATATTTATTATGTTTTCTTAGGTTTACTTAAGTGTAGAGAAGCCAAAAACTCTTAGCCATAGTGAGGATGAGTCAAGAACCCTTAGAAATGGTTGAGACAAAGCAAAGTGTCTCCCAAGAATGAGGTTGAGCCAAAACCTCTTTGAGAAAATAGGTGAAACAAGTCCAAAATCCATAAGTGAATGGGTGAGGCCAATCCACTTACTTAGCAAGCCTATGGATGCTTTGTATGACTTACTCACATGTCAAGAATGCATCTTGAATGATCATGCCATCCATTATGCTCACACATGCATTTTCAAGACTTGTTTTGCATATTTTATATGTGATTGAAAGGGAGATGAGCTAATTGGGATTTTTTGAATCTCATTTCCTCCTCTCTAATATTATAACATGTTAGATGGATCAAGTGGACAAGATAATAGGAGCCAACAACTTAGAAGATAAGAGATTGGCAACCAATTGCATATATTTTGCTTCTTTATGGCCATATGAATGGCAAATATTGTAATATATTGTTGTATATGTCCTATGACAATATGAACTGTCACACTCGAAAATGCGACCACGTGGCGCCTTTTAAAAGAGAAGAAAAATATTTCAATAGAAATTTCAATCTTCAAAGAAATCGAAAACTAAAATCGAAATTAAAAGTAACAGGGTTCAAGAGTTGCCACCAAAATTTTAATTTTTGAAAAGGCAAAATTTTGGAAAGGCCTTTTATGAAAAAAATGGTCTATGAATCAGATAATGGATCCAGGAGTCGATTATGAGTAGGGAAGGTGTTAGGCACCCCACTACACCCGTTCTTAAGAATGGCTACCCTAAGTTAGTTGTGCAAAATTATCATGGCCTTTTAATCTATTTTAATTCTCCTTAACAAATCACATGCAAAATAAGAAGTAAAGAAATTAAATAAAATTAAATTAAGAGTAAAAAGAAAATAAATTGAAGAAATAAAACTAAAAGAAAATAATTATTTATAATGACAAACTTAACCTAAGATGAGAACTTAGAGCCTACGTACCCTTAAAAAGGATCAAAATCCACGTAGTTCGAAAGAAAATTGTGTTAAGGTTGATGTTTTGTTTTTATTTTTTTTGTTATTTTGTTGTTTTTGTTTAGCTTTTGTTTGATTTTTAAATTTTTATTTTTTTATTTGATTTATTTTTAAAAAAAAAAGAGAAAGAAAGTAAAAATCATTTAGATTTTTGCAAACAAAACGAATTTAAAATTGGTTGATGTGCTTTTATTTGCTAAAAGAAAATTTGATTTTACTCTCCCCTCTTCTTTTCCCCTTTTTTTTTGTTTTCTTTGTTTGCTTTGTTTTGTTTTGTTTTGTTTTTGTTTTGTTTCTATTTTATCTTTTTTGTTTTTGTTTTTATCTCTTTTCTTTGTTTTTGTTTTGTTTTGTTTTGTTTTTTTTTCTTTTTTCTTTCTTTTTGTTTTTTGTTGTTATTTTTTTGTTTTCTATTTGTTTATATTTTTATTTCTTTTTTTTGTTATTGGTGTTTTTTTATTTTTCTATTTATTTCTTTTTTTATTAATTTTTATTTCGTGTTCTATTTTGTTTTCTCTTTTTCTTTTTTTTTGTTTATTTTTGTTTATCTTCGTTTTGTTTGTGTTTTTTTTATCTTTTTGTTTTTTCGTTTATTTTTTTTGTTTTGTTTTGTTTTTTTCTTTTATTTTTTTTGTTTTTGTTTTTATCTCTTTTCTTTGTTTTTTTAATTTTTTTGTCTTTTAATTTTTTTAATTTTTTTATGTTCTTTATTTTTTATTTTTTATTTTTTATATTTAATTTTTTTGTTTGGGTGTTGTTTTTGTTCGCAAAAAGACAAAGAAAATAAATTACTTTTTCCTTTAACAAATAAAACAAGTTTCAAAATTGATTGATGTGTTTTAATTTGCTAAAAGAAAATTTAATTTTACTTTTCTTGCATTTTCATTTCTTTCTCTCTTTTTTCCTTATCATTTTCTTTTGCTTCTCATTCATTTTCATTTCATTTTTTGTTTTATTTTTGTTTTAAATCATGTTTCATTATTATTATTGTTATTTTTTAAACATCACTTTCCTGTTTCTTGAAATTTTTTTTTTCTGAAACAAGATTAATTAGATGAGGCCATTAGAACCCAAACTTGCAAATACATAAAAAGAAAAAGCCTATAAGCACCAAGGAGACTTTATTGTCACACATGGCCTCTAGGTTTGTTCTTATGTGCCTGTGGAGATATAAAATCTCACACGGCTATTCTAAAAAATAGGAAGAAAATGAAAAATAAAAACAATATCAGTATTTACAAGTGTAAGACATTTGTGTTAGTGTGTGTTCTTGTGGTCAATCAAACCAACATCATAATTCTAGACAATATTTATAGAGATGATAAACATAGAAATATGAAAAGATTAAACCACAGTCAATTGTTTGCCTTTACGTTCCTCTATTTTCTTAACGCCCTCCTTGATGACCCATAAGATATCTCTTCCAACCATCTCCATGGATAGCTACTTGCTCCCTTGTTTTCATTAGATCACAAGCCTCCAGGTCATGGGCCTCGAACAACAGAGGAGAAAAAAAAATGGCACAGCAGCTTACTTTTCATCCAAAGTCTCAATATCAGACAAAAGCAATCAAGGTCTCATTGGTCAAGTTACATTCAGGAATTCCTCTCAGGCCTAATTTCAAATACAATCCTCTAAAAAAAAATTAGTAGGGACATTATGACCTATCAAATAAATAGACAGATAAAGGTTCATGACATAATCATATTTCCAACAACGGTGTAGGCAAAACAAGATCATAAATCTAACTCAACGCAACATCCAAACCTATTCCAACTAATCCCACATTTACTAAACATAAAATTCCCCACTGACATGAAACTTAAAAACCAACTTGTAAGATCATTTAGTCACTTAATCTACGAAATGGCACACTCCAGATTATTATGTAAGGCAACAATCAAGATTCAACACTCTATTCAGAAGATGAGGGCCTAGGGAACCAAAAGATGAAAAGCTCAATCAAAAATTTTTCTCTATTCATTCCAAGTTACAAAGAAATAGATAATTCAAATACTCAAAACCCTTATTTGAAAATATCCTGCATTCATATTACACATACCCCTTTCACTATTACCCCCCCCCCCGACTTCAAACCATACAAGGTCTAGAAAAATAAGGCACATCTAGTCATGCAAGACGAACAGAATCAGATGGAAGATGTATAACCAAGATACAAACAAAATGAAGTGCAGTTAATGATAAAGTTTATCTAGCGGTGCACTAGACGCACTCAACGGCTAAGTATTAATCATTTGGTACAATAGAAGTGAAACATGAGAGCAAGTTTCACACTTAATTATAGACAAACAGGGCAATAAAACCACATTTAGGTGACGAAGAACAAAATTAACATGAGCTGCTATATTCAATCTAACCAGATGCAAAACAGATAGAAAAACAATAAGGACATTGATCAGATTTTTTGATCCCGACGCATCATATCTTCTACTGAATAATTTTAACTGCTCATAGATATCTAAACCAAATTCCTAAGATGACGTAAATGAGAAGTAGGGAAAGAATACCTCTCTGAATTTGTTGCTTTAGCGAAGTAGCTGAGACTTTCTGCAGGTTTCTATACGATGCTCGAGTAGAAGAGAACAATTTCAGAATTCCTAAAATGTACCCCGGTTCCTCACTTCGCTAAATCTTGACATTCCTCTCCCCCTCGCTTTTTGCTTTTAAGTTCCCAGTCCTCTCTCTGTTCTGCGTTACCCAGAACTGAGAACCCTAAACCCGAAACCAGCCTTCCCCTATTCTCTCCGATAGCCTCCTTCTGACTCTCAATCCTTTGTTCGTTCTCCTCTCAGTGCGTCCCCTTCTCCGTCCTTGTGCACATCTCCACCCTTATCCTCTCTTTAGGCGTCTTCTCCCCCTTTTTTATCCAAAAGGAGAATCCCCTTTTCCTCTTTGTCAATCTCGCATGCTTTTTCTCCCTAAAAGCCTCATTTCTTTTTGTGCCCCAATGGGTCTCTGTGTCTGTTCGTTTGTGTGTCTGTGTCTATCAAAGGATAGAATGAAGGGGGGGACCAAGGGGACCACCAGGTAGGGTTTGATCAAAGTGGATACTGGGCAGGTTGCTAATGTTTTTTTTTTTTTTTGTTTAGGCTATGATATTTTTTGTTTGAACGATGGTTGAACTTAGATTAGGCTTTTCTTCCTCTTTTCCCCTATTCTCTTCCCTTTTCTTTTTTCTTTTCTCTTTTTTTTTTATTTTTTTTTTTTTGTCTTTTTTTTAATTTTAATTTAACTTTAATTTTCATTTTTTATCATTTTTTTAAAATTTGGGTTGATATTGTTTTAAGGATGTTGGGCTTTTCTTGGACCTCCCTCTTCGGTTTAGGCTCAACAGGTGAAATATTCTTGATTCTTTTTTTTAACTTTTTTTCATCTTGCTTTTGAATTTACCCTTTAAATTTTTTTTTCTATCTATTTTCTTTCTTTTTCTAACTTCTTTTCTTTTTCAAACTTTCTATTTTATTTTTTTATTTTTATATTTTTTTTAATTTGATTTTGTTATTATTTTTGGAGCTTACCCAACAAAATACAGTGTTCACATGAACATGTATAATTATACTAGTGTATTATGTATAAATGAGATTTAAGGTTATAGGTATGGAAATGTGCATTTTGGACATGGAATGGCAAAACTAGCAATATGTAAATGTGTGTATGGTATGGGGTGAGAGTGTGAGTCTCCAAATTCTAGGTTTCTGCACCTTTGACACAATTTAAAATGCCATTTTGGTGCAATCGCACGTGCTCAAGTGGCTACACAAGCTTTGGAAGCAAAATTGGACACTTTGATGCTAGTTAGGACCAAAAAAATGACCAAATCGAAACCCTATAGCACAAACTAACCAAATGGATGAATATTCCCATGAAATTTAGCAGACATGTAGAGCTCATTGAGAGATTTTTGGAAAGCTAAAGTTCAAAAAAATTAGAGCTCTACATAATTAATTATGAATTTTCAAAACTTGGATTTTTTTGTTGTTCTGGTGCATGTACTGTTCATATGGTCAGTTTTGTGTTCTATGTCAAATGGTGTCCAATGCTTGTGAAATATTACAGGCATAAACTAGAGGTTATAAGATTTCTATGAGATCACCTCATTTGGAGGTCTGAGTAGAGAGTTATGAATTTTTAAAGTTTAATGTCAGTACCAGTAGAGCCACTTGACCTCCAGTACTGTTCTATCATTATTCAGTTCCTAAATTGATTTGGTGTAGTTTGGAGATATTTTTCCCTTTGTGTTAACATCTATATCTTCTCAAATAGACTAAATTTGCATAATTTAAATTTTTCTAGAATTAGTTATGAATTTCCAAAGTTTATGATAATAACTTATGACAGTAGCCTAAGTAGCTGAGACCTTAGGTGCTTTTCAAATGTCAAACGTCTTATACTTAATGTTCCATGCCCTAGAATTATTTTTAGCATCAAGTAGACATCAGTATCTTTCCAGAATGGTAAAGGATGCATGATTTTGATTTTTCTGGAATTAGTTATGATTTTTCAAAATTTGTGACAAAAAGCATGAAATTCTGGCCAAGGCTACACTATGATATTTTGTATGTTTCTTCCACTTGCACGAGTTCTAGGCCACTTTTGGTGATTGAATTGAGTTGTATCTATGTAATTAAATATGAGAATGTGATACATGAGCTCACATGATCCATGGGACACCAAATGAAAAATTCATACACTATGCAACACAAAGAAACTCATTATTTTAATGCCATTTTTCCTTGCTTCTTCATGAAATACATTATGTGAGACATGGAGATAGCATGAGATAAGCTAGAAAGTTATGGTGTTACATTAATCACATAGCAACTACAATGAATTCTCCTTTTGTAACTATGAACCTCCTTTGGTAAATCTTTATTGACTTGCAACTAGCATTTTTTCACATAAATAATTACATCCCCAATTAGACTTAATTAAATAAATATTTTAACAAATGCCATTCCTAGCTTCATTACCCCATATACTTGTCATTTATGTGCATTAGACACCAATGATACAACTAAACCATGTATTTAATGGTAAAATTGGTCTATTTACATATTAATCAGGGCTATATGGATTCAAAGTTCAAATTTTTATTTTTCTTTATTCATATTTATCATAAACACATTTTTTTTGTTCCATTTGGCCATGGAATACATGTAGGTGGCTTCAAGAATTCATATAACTCGTATTTGCCATCTAACCATAATTCTACATAGATTTTGACAATGTATATCTTGGGCTATAAAACTCTGATTCACGCAAATTAGGTGTTTACAGAAAGCTTAAGATGTGAACTATATGCTATAAAAATTTCAAATGCAAATGAATCCATCTGACCAACAAAAATCCTCACTAGACAAGGTTTCAAACAATGTACAGTGCCATGGTAAAAACTAGTTTTTCCTTGGTGTTCATGCTCCTCTTTGTTTCGGCCTAAATAAGGCCAAATTAGCAGGAGTGTGATTTTGGGTTAAACTTAATTGGAAATGGGGTTTTGATGCATGGAGATTATGATAATGCAATTAAAAGCAAGAAAGAAGCTATAGAATGCAAGTTTTTGTACCTAGGGTTTTGATTGGACCTTAGGAAGTTTAAATCTTAAAATAGTATTTCAACCTATGTAAGGGTATAATTGAGTTAAGAAGAAGTCAGGGAACTTCCATAGGTGCCAATTTCCCTAGGAATGCAACAAAAACTCCATGGAAGCCTATTAGATTGCATATCTCGGCCTAGGGCAAGAAATGATACCTAGGGGGAGTTTTCTTTGATTCTAATATTATAAATAGTCTAGATGTGAATTATAAATACCAAAAAAACTATTTGTTTGAATTTAAAATCCTTATTGTGAATGGTGAAAATTTAGGATTCAATCATATATAAAGAAGCAACTTGGTGCTAGACTCCTTGAATTGAGTTTATGATGACTCTAATGTATTCTAATAGAGTCCTATGACTCATTTTGGGTGAGGTCTTGGAACCAAGATATTGAATTATAAGAGTTGTTTTACTATGCCATTTGATTGAACCATATGAGACCTTAATGATCTATTTGACTTGCATAAGGCTTAAATGAACACAAATATGGTTTCATTGATACTTTTGTACTTCATTTGGTGTGTCTAAGCCAAGCAAATGAAGCTCCACTCAAGTGTAGGTGTGAGGTCAAGAGACAAAGTGAAAAACCAAAAGGAAGTTAACTTGATTTCTTCTACTAAATTAGCTCTTCATCTATTCTTGTATATGTATGTTAGTTGTTTGAATAGTCTTGGATTGCTCATGTGTCTTACTTGTAAATCATGTGTAGTATTGATTGGTTGATGATTATATGTAATTGCATGACATTTGATTACATTTGGAATTAGTTTTGCTCTTGAATGGGTAAGATTACATCAAAAGTCCCTTGGAATAGATAAGGCGATGCCAAAAGTCTTTAAATATGGATGAGACAAAGCCAAAAGTCTTAATTGTGAGTGAAGCTAGGTCAAAAATTCCTAAAAAGGGGTGAGACTAAACTAAAAATATCTAATTGATGGGTGAGGTTTGATCAAAAGTCCCTAGAACTTGTTCTTACTCTTGAGAGAGCTATGGGATCCCTAATACATAAATATGATTAATACTTGATTGTGTAATATGTATACTTCTTTCTTTGACCTTGAAAAATGCCTTATATTTGTGCTTGAATGATGAATGAGTTATTGGAATTATCTTAATCTCACTCTTTCCTTTATTTTCTCTAACCATGTCTAGGTAGCTCTCAAGGAAGCAAATGTGAACAGTAAAAAGCATAAGAAGAGCTACATTGACAATAGTTTATAATTTAGGACATATTCTTGCACCTATGACTTTGTATATATGTAATTTGATGTATGATCATTCCAACAAACTTAAAAGTACAAGAATATGATGTATGAACCATTTATGGATGCTAATATGCAATATTATGTAATATGACCCTTTTGGTTCATGTTCATAAGATGTATATATATTTAATCTCATCTTCCTTTAACAATATCAATTTCTCATATTAATGATTTTAGCAGTGGATTTTTCTGTTATTAAAACATCACTTCCTTAAATTTTGCATAATTAATTATCCTCATCATAGAAATTTCCAAATTCACGCCACAAAAGTTTGTTAAGCATAGAATATCACAAAAGGAGCTCAACATTTGGGTTTCACTTCATCGACTCACTTTTACAACTTTGATCTATAATATGCATCAAATTTTGAAAAATCATAACTTGAGTTAGAAAACTTGGATTCATGCAAATTAGGTGTTTATAGAAAGTTTAG
Organism: Erythrophleum fordii; assembly: GCA_032878935.1. Classification (NCBI taxonomy): domain Eukaryota; kingdom Viridiplantae; phylum Streptophyta; class Magnoliopsida; order Fabales; family Fabaceae; genus Erythrophleum; species Erythrophleum fordii. Next base: position 16,122,543 of record JAVQMF010000053.1, read on the forward strand.
GATGTTAACTACATGTTATAAAACTTTCAAATGAAATTGATTCCATTAGTTCCACAAAATTCAATGGAACAATACTTGCTACATAGATGGAATTCATATAACATACCTTAAACTTCACAAATGCATATCTTGATCTAGACTACTCTAATTTATGCAAACCCAGTAGCTATGGAAAGATTGTAATGTCAACTATATGCTGTAAAATTTCATAAGCATTAGAATTCATTTGCTCCCTCAAATACATGAAACATCATATTTGAACCATATAAATAATGCAAAAGATTTATAACAATTTTTAGCTAATTTTGAAAATTCATAATAAATTCTACAGAGTCCTAAATTTGTATTTTTTTGGCTCTGTGAAATGTTCTATATGAACTCTAATTGCTTATCAAATTTCATCTAAAAATTCATCCATTTAGCCCAAATTTGGTTCAAAGATAGATTATGTCTCAAAATGATTTAAGAGCGGATCCAAATGGTGCATTTTGGACCATACCATACCAAGTCACATAAATAATTACATCTCCAATTAGACTTAATTAAATATATTTACATTGAATAAAAAGATGAAGAAAAGCAATAGTAAACACTAGAAAAAAACCACCAATAAGTTCTTAAAATTGATATGAAAATATAAGTATAATTAAGACTTATCAAAGCTATAATACACTCAGTTACCAAATGTATAAGAGGCAATAAGAAATCAATTTATTGATTTTACAAGGCAGACTTATGACATCTAACTTGAAGAACAAAGAATACAAATATAAGACATGCAAAATGAACTTAATGAATTTAGGAATTTTTTTCAACAACACTTCAAATGAAATGCTAGCTTAAGTTCACAAAAATATTCATACCTATATAGGCTAGACATCTCTTATATTAGAAATCAAATTAGAGATAACAATAATGATGATGAATGAATTTTAATTTTTGTTTAATTTTTATAATTTTATTACACTTAACTAACTAAGCTATGTACAATTAATATATTTGTACTTAATAATTAATTTTTATTAGAGTTATTTGTTTAACTTTAATTTGTGTAAATTTGATATTTAAAAAAATATATTTAACAGATTAAATAATATTTATTAAATTAAATATTATATTAAAAATTTTAACATATATTAACTTAATATATAATACATAAATATTAAAAACTTTTTACTAATGGTGCTAATTCCGAACCATCTCTGCGAACTCTAAAACACACAAAAAAAAAACTTAGAATAAAGCATAGTGCAAATATGAATTCAACAAAACCATGAATTTAAAATGCTCAAATTTGAAATTCATCACAACTATTTCTTTTGTTAATGGTAGACCCACTTGGTGACATACTCTAAGAACCTCCAACAAGATGAATCACGCCTAAGGACCAACTAGAAATAAGAATGATCTATGGTAGAACCCTAAGGAAACCTATCCTTTACAACCCTAGCCTTGAGACACCACAAAGGTTGATCACTCATTTGATAAATCAGGTGTATTCTTTCAAGAACACAAGGATAGCAAGCAAAACTTACTAGAAAAATACTTTCAAATTTTATTTAAGCAAAAGGTTCTAATTGAATTACAAAGAAGCTTATTTATAGGCAAACATCTTAAGAGAATCCTTCCTAATCAATAAGATCAGAAATCTTTTCCAATTAATAAAATTTTCTAAATAACTTGCCTAATAACAAATAGGAAACAAAATAAAACTTAAACGCCAAGTTGTTGGCCTAAATTCACATGGCCTTATTATATGAAACAAAAGGAACCAAGCTAATTTGATTACTAAGATATTGCATGCCATTCTCTTTTTAAGTGATGCATAGGACTAGCACATGGTTTTTTAAGTGAGTTCTTCTATTTAGACTCTATATGGGCTTTGGGAAGTATCAAGTTAGCCTCCAATAATGTGACTATGCTTCTTGGACCCTTGCAGCTTGCTAATTTAGCCATGTAAATGAGCTCTCTCTCATGCAACTCTTGGATCATATATTGCAAGACTTCTTGCTCTTGCTCTTGCTCTTGTCATTAGACCACTAATACCTTAAAGTGGATGTCTTGGGACATTGGGCTTCCACTCTTGCATCTTTGAGGAACCAGTATCATCTCACCATGCACCATGAGCTCCAACTCGCCTTTAATTCTCTTCATGCCTTACTTCATACTTTCCATGCCTAACTTGTTGCTCATCACACCATGCCCATGGCCCTCCACCATTCCCTCCCTCTTTAAAAGGATTTGTCCTCGAATCTACAACATTAAAAAAAGATAAATTAGTAACATTAAAACTAGCACAAACATTACTATGAGAGCTTGGCAAATCTATCCTATATACATTGTCATTTATCATTTTCAACACTTGAAAAGGACTATCTCCTCTTACTTGCAACTTAGATTTCCTTTGTTTTAGAAATCTTTTCTTTCTCAAGTGTACCAAAACCCAATTTCTAGGCTCAAATACAACTCTTCTCCAACTTTTGTTAACTTGTTTTGCATATTACTTATTCTTTCTTTCAATGCTGGCTCGCACCTTAACATGCAATTCTTGCACAAACACAATCTTTTTCCTTGCCATCAAGGTTAGCTGTTCATTAGAAGGTAAAGGTAAGACATCTAATAGAGTTAAATGATTGAAACCATAAACAACTTCAGATAGAAAGAATGAAGTTAAAGAATGAACAGTTTTATTGTATGTAAACTATAATATCCGGTTCTCTGAAAACAAGAGAAAACAGAAGAAACGTAAAGTACAATTTCTCTGTAAACAAATGAAATTCACCGGATACAAAAGAAAGTCCCCCAAAATAACTTAGTTAAGGTCCCAAAAAATTTGTGAAGCATTCTAAACTCCTAAAAATGAGAATCTCAAGCTTAGATGAAAAAAAAAATGGAGCTAGGATGGTGAAACAATTTGTGACAAAAACTGACGAAACGTTATAGTCTTTCCATAAATAAGTGAAACTTTTGGAAAAACATATAGGAGGGCTTGTTAAATGGGAAATTTGAGTTTCCCAACCTTCTCAAAGGGCCCAAAAACCATGGGAAGCCCCGAGACTGGTAAAACCCTTCTAATGTATGTTTTCTAATGTCAGTGAGTCCGAACTTTGACGGATTCGTTTAGTAAGATTTTAGCTCCAAATTGAGTGATTCCAAAGGCATTTTACTAAATTAGAAATCTAAATTTTATAATGAAAAATATGTTTCTCAGAAAGGAGCTAAAACAAAGATGAAACGAAATTGCCATTACGGAAGGATGAAATTGAAATTTTTGAAAAAATGTGTTTCTAGAAATTTCCACACACTTCTCCCTTTTTCTCTCACCTTCTTAAGCATGACTTCCTCTACCTAAATTACAAAAAAAATAGCAGCTCCTTGAGGCTCACCAAGAGAGGAAGAAAAGGGGGAAGAAAAAGGTAAAAAAAGGTATGGAATTTTTTGGTTTTTTCATGCTTTCTCTTTAGCAAACCTATTCTCCTCCATTTCCCTTTCTTTCCTATGGTTTTATTGAAGTATATGGATCTGTTTTGAGGGAAGAATAGAGGAGAAAATTCAGATTTGAAGAGAGTATGCCAAGGAAAGTGAGAAACAAGTAAGAAAAGTTATGGAAATAAGGTAAAATCTTCATCCTATGGTAGCTATTCCTCCCCCCTTATTCTCCCTATTTTGCCCCATATATGTAGCTGCAAGAGGGCTTGAATTTTGAGAAGAATCAAGGGTGAACTCTAGGAATTTGAGAGAGGAGAGTAAGAATATGCAAAGAAATCCAAGTAAAAGCCATTGATTTGCAAGAGAGCAAACCTAGGATTTTATGAGCTCCCTTGAAAATCTGATTTGACGTAATTGCTCCTAGGCCTAAATGAATGTTTGGATGAGCTCTTGAGATCCCTAGAAGACTCCTCATATGCATCTTTCATTAAGAAAAGGAAACAAACTCACTTGGTGTTCATATAGTGCGTAGTTTCGGCCTAGGCTAGTGAAGCACCAAGGGGTAGTTTTAATTTGTTCCAAGTATATTTTTGCATCATGTATGATGGGAGAGTATAAGAGGAAGCCTTGGAAAAATTTTAGAAACTATAGAAAGTGAGATGGCCATTATATGTTCCATATTATAGCTTAAAGAAGCAACACCTAGCTAGGCTCCTTGAATTGATTGTGTGATGACTCCAAGAGGTTTAAATGGAGTCAAGAATCATAAATAGATGGAGAGAATGGAGCCAAGATGATGTTCTTTTAAGGTTGCTTCACTAAGTGCATTATAAAACTATAAAAGAACCTTATGAGTCATCTAGCTTTTCTAGTGAATATATAGCTTTAGAATTTAATTTAAGAGTATAATTGGCTTCCATATGATGTGTCTAGGCCAACAAAAATGATCTCCACCTCCTTGGGTGTGTGAGGTCAGGGGAGAGGATTCAAGGCTCAAGGAAAAAGCGTGTGAATGCAAGTAAGGTAGCTCTCTCCACCTTCTCTCATGCATGAATGTGACCTTATATTGCCTTTGAATGTGTGTATATATGTTTTGAGTTATGAAAAGTATTTTAGCATGAGCTTTTATTCCATGGTACCTGATGATATTTTATACATTCAAATGATGTTTTATATGCTTGCCTTGGTTTACTAGAGTATGGAGAAGCCAAAAACCCTCTAGCCATGGTGAGGATGAGCCAAGAACCCTTAAACTTGGTTGAGGCAAAGTAAAGAGTCTCCCAAGAGTGAGGTTGACTCCTAAGAGTAAGGTTGAGTCAAAACCTTTCAGAGAAAATGGGTGAGGCAAGTCCAAAATCCATAAGTGAATGGGTGAAGGTAATCCACTCACTTGGCAAGCCTATATATGCTATGTATGACTTGTTCAAATGCTAAGAATGTTTCTTGAATGCTCACACATTTGAATATGTCCATGCATGCATTTTTAAGACTTGTATTGTATACTTTATGTGTGATTGAAAGAGAGATGAGCTATTAGGATTCTTTGAATCTCATCCCTTAATCTCCAATGTTCTAACATGATAAGTGGAAACAAGTGCATGAATTTTGCTTCTTTATGGCCATATGAATGGCAAATGTTGTAATCCATTATTGTATATATCCTATGACCTCATGAATATGTGTAATTATGCTAATGTATTATGTACAAATGAGAATTTTTGTTGTGTGAATGTTACAATGCAATTTGGGTATATAATGGCAAGACTAGCATTATGGAAACTTGTCTATGACATGGGGTGAGAGTGTGAGTTTCCAAATTCTGGGTTTGTGTACCTTTAAGACAAGTTTAAAATGTCATTTTGGTGCAATCCCACATGCTTAAGTGGCCACACAAGCTTGGGAAGCAAAATTGGACACTTTGATACTAGTTGAGGCCATAAAAATGACCAAACCAGAACCCTATGACATAAACTGACCAAATAGATGAATCTTCCCATGAAATTTAGTAGACATGTAAAGCTTATTGAGAGATTTTTTGGAAGTTAAAGTGCAGAAAAATCAGAGCTCCACAAAATTAACTATGAATTTTCAAAGTTAGGATTTTTTTGCTATTCTGGTGCATGTACTATTCATATGATTAGTTTTGTATTCTATGTCATCCAAGGTTCAAATGGTGTCTGATGCTTGTGAAATTTTACATCCTAAACTAGAGGTTATAAGCTTTTTTTGGTCACCAAGATCACCTCATTTGGAGGTCTGAGCAAAGAGTTATGAATTGTTGAAGTTTACTGTCAGTATTAGTAGCGCCACTGGACCTCTAGTACTGTTCCATCATAATTCAGTTCCCAGATGGTCTTGTCATGGTCTGGAGATATTTTTTCCTTACATTTAACCTCTTTAGCTTCTCAGATTGACCAATTTTGCATGATTTTGATTTTTTTATAATTAGTTATGAATTTCCAAAATTTATGACAGTAAGTTGTGATAGTAGCCTAGGTAGCTAAGACCTTGGATGATTTTTTGAATGTCAAAAATCTCCTACTTGATGTCTCATGACCTAAAACTATTTTTAACATAAATTAGACATCTGCATCTTTCTATAATGGTAAAGAATGCATGATTTTAATTTTTCTAGAATTATTTATGATTTTTCAAAGTTTGTGACAGAAAATATACAATTCTGGCCGAGGCTACACTATGAAATTTTATGTGTTTCTTTCACTTGCACGAGTTTTAGGCCACTTCCTTAGATGGTTTTGAATTGTATTAGTATAATTAAATATGAGAATGAGTTGAATGAGTTTATATGGTCCCTGGGATACTGAATGAAATTTTCATCCCCTACGCGGCGTAAATTTATTCACTATTTTTATTACTCTTTTTTTGAAAACATGTGCAATTCTTGGAAATGAGCTTAGATAAGGAATAAGATGAGCTATACAATTATGGTGTTACACAAACTCAATCTGAGGCAAACATTTTTTCCAATTCTTTAAGTTCTTTCGAATGATTGCACGCAACAAAATAGTAAGTGTTCTATTAACTACCTCAATTTGTCCATCCGTTTAAGAATGTACAACAGTAGAAAACAATAACTTAGCTTTTAACTTACACCATAAAGTTCTCTGAAAATGGCTAGGGAAGTTAACATCTCTATCAATCACAATTGTTCTAGGCAAACCATGCAACATCATTGTAATGTCTAGTTTTCTTGAAAACGTTAAAAACAAACTAGTTATAAAAGAAAGTCCCTTAAATAGAAAGATTTGAGGCCAAATAAAATTAGGACAAAATTCTAAATAATTGAAAATGAGGATCCAAGACCCAAGATGCCCAGAAACTAAAGCCAGAGTAGCTAAATAAAATTAGATGAAAACCAGTGGCGTTTTCGTAATTTTGGGCACTTTTTAGAAAACTTCAAGGAGGGATTTTTAAATGAAAAAATTGAGTTTTTTAGGATTCTCAGAAGCCCTAAAAATCATAGGAACCCTTAGAATGGTTCAAACCCCTCCGTTTTATGGTTTAAAGCGTCAGTTAACCTGAACTTTGACTAGTTCATTTGAAAAGGTTTTTAATCCAAATTAAGTGAAACCAAAGGCATTTTATAAGTTAGAAATATCTAAATTTTATGATGAAAAAGATGATTTTCAAAAAGGAGTTGAAATGAGCATAAAAGAAAAGAACCAAGAAAGGAGGATAAATCAAGAATTTTTTTTTAAAAAAATGTTTTTAGTGATTTGGCTTCTTATATCTCACGTCCTTCTCCTCCTCTCCACTTAACTGACTTAAGTTCTAGCCAAAATAGAAGAGAGACAAAGAGAGAGGCACACAAGAGGAGGGGAAGAAGAAGAAGAAAAGCTTGGTAAAAAGGTAAGAAAACCATGGAATTTCATGCTCCTTCCTTCATTAATCTTGTTCTCCTCCTTATCTTCTATTTTCCTATGGTTTTAATGTTTGATTTGGGACTAGTTCAATAAGAGAGAGTTAGAGATTGAAGGAGAGGGCTAAGGCATAAGAAAGTTCCTTGGAAAAGGCTTGGAATCAATGTAAGAATCATGAATCTTGTTGCTGTTTCTTTGTTGTTCTTCAAGAGGGTAGTTTTGGATAAGTATAAAACACCTAAGAGGGATTGAGTTCTAACCAAAACCAGGTAAGGAATAAGGGTTTTAGAGTGTGGGAATTAAGGACACGCAATTGGAATTGAATAAGAAGTATTAAAAATCAAGTTACAAAACCTAGGGATTTAGTTGCACCTTAGAAAATATGAGACTTTCTAGTAGTAATTTAAGTTATCTAAGAGTGTGTATGGGTTCTCAAGACACCTAGGAAGCCTCACATGTATCAACTCCCTAAAGAAAAGTTGCAAAAGTCCATGGGTCCAATTACTCCCTCATGTCTCAGTGAAGACCACTCCATGCATCTAGGGAGAGTTTCAATTTCTTCTAAGGCTAGAAAAGGGCTAAATATAATAGATTAACATCAAAGGAAATATTGGAATAAATTTAGGAAGCATGATTTGTGAGATGAACGTGTAGGCTCCATTTTAAAACATAAAGAAGCAACTTATATCTAGACTTCTTGAATTGAATTTGTGATGACTCTAAGGAGTCTAAATAGAGTTTAGAGACTTAGATAGAAGGAGAAATTGGAGCCAAGATCATGAATTCTAATAGTTGTTTCATTGTGTCTTGTATAGAACCATAATTGTGTCTTAGAAAAGTAGCCTTATATAAAGTTTGTGAGCAGTTAGATCTAGTTCTAATGATTGAAATATGTCTCATTTGGTATGTCTAGGCCAAGAGAATCAAGTGTCACTTAGTTGCATGTGCTTGGCCAAAAAAAGGAAGAAGAATTAAAGAGAAAAGTTTGTCTTTTTGTTTCAAGGTAGCTCTCTAACCTTTCTCACATGCATTACTTAGATGTTTACTTGTCTTTGAGTGCTTGTATGTATGTTTGAAATATGAGAAATGTTTTTAGTCATTGCTTACATATTATTGTACCATTATATTTCTTGAAATGTGTTTATGAATGCAAAGTGGCTTAAATGGGTTTAGTTATGCCAAAAGTCCCATAGTATGGGTGAAGATAAGCCAAAGGTCCCTAATAATAGGTGAGACAAAGTCAAAAATCTCAAGAAAAGTGAGGCTAAGTCAAAAGTCCCTTGAAAGTGAGTAAAGCAAATCCAAAAGCCCCAAGGAAGTTGGATGATGCTAGACCAATGCCCTTGAGAGCCTATGTTTGATATGTATAAGTTCATATGACAAGAAAAATACTTTATGTATGTTCACTAGTAGCTTAAATGTCATACATGCATTCTTTGACATAAATTTGCATCTATTATGTATGTTTAAAAGGGTAAAGCACTATTGGGATTCTTTAAATCTCATTCTTCCCCCACATATGTCCAACTATGTTTAAGTGAGCCAAATAGACTAAAAAATGGAGGCCAACCACCTTGAAAGGCAAGACTTTGACAATAAAGTAGAAAATCAGACATTTTGATGGTATTTTGATGTCAAGAATTGTAACCATATGATATATATATATGATGTAAAACTTTGAATATGTTCAAATGTATGTAAATATGATGTATGTATCCATTTTGGAACCAAATGAATGAATACATAAGTTTTTGTCACCCATATACTATTATGTGTATGTATATAAATGCAAGTGATAAGCTGAGAATGAGTTCTATAATGATTTGAACCATTTGGTATACTCTTATATGTTGTGAATGTACTTTTGGACATGCCCAAGTGGCTATGGAATGATAAGAGAGCTATTTGGTACTTTATGAACCCATTATGGACTTTAAAATTGACCATTTCTTGAGATGAACCAAAGCCTAACCAAATGGATTAGTTTTTACATGAAATTTGGCCAAAAAATAGGTCTCATCTAGAACTTTTCACAGAGCTAAAGAGCACTCAATTTGGAGCTTTAAAGAATTTAGTATGATTTTTCAAAGTTGGCCAAAGTATGCAGAATTGATATGGGTAATTGTCATATGGTCAATTTGCTTCTTTATGTCCCTCATAGGCCAAATGTGGCTATGGAATGATAGGAGAGCTATTTGGTATCTTATGAACCCATTATGGACTTTAAAATGGACCATTTCTTGAGATGAACCAAAGCTTGACCAAATGGATTAGGCTTTACATGAAATTTAGCCAAAAAATATGTCTCATCTAAAGCTTTTCACAGAGTTAAAGATCACTCAATTTAAAGCTCTAGAGAATTTAGTATGATTTTTCAAAGTTGGCTAAAGTATATAGAATTGGTATGTGTAATTGTCATATGGTCAGTTTGCTTCTCCATGTCCTTCATAGGCCAAATGAAGTATAATACTCATAAAATTTTACAAGCATAAACTAAACATCATATGCTTTTCATATCCACTAAGAGCACCTCATTTGGAGCTCTGTAGAGGGAAAAATAAATTTTTAAAATTTTAGGTCCTATATAGCTATATGAAAATAGACTTGATGTATGATTCTAGTTCTTTTTGTGGATTAAATTCTATTTTCTTGTTCTAGAACTACTTTTAGTCATTAGTAGAGCTTTTCAACAAGCTATCATATGCATAATTTTGATTATTCTAGAATTAGTTATAAATTTTCAAAGTTCATATTAAAAATTTGGAACACCAACCCGAGAATAATTCTGGTTTTTCTTGGAATGTGGTTCCAAATCTGAGATTCTTGAGATGAATTATGATGTTTATGATTTGAATGGATATGTTATAGATGGAAAATGATATTTGCAAGTTCACATGGTCTTTAAAGCTAAGAATAATGTATACGACTTTCCAATTATGCAAAAAAAAATGACTTTCTTGCAAATGTGTACCCATATACCAAGTGTGTATTAAGATAGCCTATGTGACATTTGTTTAAGGGTTAGGAAGTTAAGGTATTACACTCACAACTTCTTTAAAGAATAAATCAGCAATATGTGTAGCATAATTAGTTTTACCACATGTAATCTATTTTGCTAAACCTATTAACAACAATAAAGATGCTATCTTTTCCACTTTGAGATCTAAGTAAACCCAACATAAAATCCATAAAAATATTAGTCCAAGGTTGGTTAGTTACAAGTAAAGGTGAATATGATCCATGTGATTTAACCTTAGATTTTGCATGTTTGTAAGTTATGCATCTATCACAAACAGCAACAACATCTTTTCTCATACTAAACCAATAAAAATGTTCATGCAAAATAGCTAAAGTCTTATCAACACCAAAGTGACCCATTAAACCACTACCATGAGTTTCTTTTACAAGCAATTCATGCATGAGCTATTAGAAATGCACAATTTGTCTCTCTTGAAAAGAAACCCATCAAACCTATAGAAATCATTAGATCCATGCTTTTCACAAAATTTTCAAATTTCACCAAAATCATAATCAAATTCATACAATCCTTTCAACAATTCAAATCCAAGTAATCTAGTATGTAAGGAAGTAAATAGGGTATACCTCTTAAATAATGCATCAGCTACAATATTCTCTTTACCTTGCTTATGCTTGATGATGTAGAGAAAAGTTTCAATGAATTCTAGCCAACGAGCATGCCTCTTGTTTAGCTTGCCTTCAAAATTTTCAAACATTCATGATCAAAATGAATAATAAACTCTTTAATCCACAAATAATGTTGCCATGTTTCTAAAGTTCTTTTCAAAGCATAGAGATTCTTATCATAAGTAGAATAATTCAAAACACTCTCACTCAATTTCTCACAAAAGTAAGTTATAGGCCTATTTTCTTACATCAAAATTGCCTCAATACCAATACCAAATACATCACGCTCAATTTCAAAAACTTTATTAAAATCAGGTAAACTCAAAAGTGGTGTATTGGTAAGTTTATCTTTTAAGGTGTTAAAAGCATGTTCTTAAGCTTCACCCCATTTAAAGGTCACATGCTTCTTAACAAGCTCATTTAAAGGTGCAGGAATGAATGAAAAGTCTTTCACAAATCTCCTATAAAAACTTGCTAAGTCATGGAAACTCCTTACTTTATTTGCATTTTCTAGGGTTGGCCACTCACGAATAGCTTTCACTTTTTCTTCATCTACACAAATTCCTTGTGCACCTATAACAAAACCAAGAAAAACAATAGAATCCATACAAAAAGAACACTTTTGAAGATTTTCACAAAGCATATTCTCTCTTAAAGTCCTAAACACTTCATGCAAATGCATAAGATGGTCATCTAAATTCTGGATATAAACAAAAATATCATCAAAGTAGACAACCATAGATTTTCTAATAAATAAACAAAAAACATGGTTCATTAAGCTCATAAATGTATTAGGTGCATTAGTTAACACAAAAGGCATAACCAACCATGCATACAATCCAAACTTAGTTTTAAATGTAGTTTTCTATTCATCACTTTCTTTCACGTGAATTTGATGATAACCACTTCTAAGATCAATTTTAGATAATAATGAAACACCATGCAACTCATTTAACATATCATCTAACCTAGGAATAGGGTAGTAATACTTAATCAATCATTATTTTGTTGATGGCTTTACAATCCACACACATGCACCATAATCCATCTTTCTTTGGAACCAAAATCACTAGCACAACACATGGGCTAAGACTCTCCCTTACAAAGTGTAACACCCCAAAATTAATTAAAATGTTAATTATGGAGTTGGGTTAATTAAGAATAATTAATATGGAATAATCGGATAAGTTAAGTAAATGAAAATTTTAAAGAGATAAATTATTAATATGAGTTTGAGGTTTAATTGGGATAAAAACTTCACCTATGCCCAAATTAATGTAAGAGATCATGATAAGAGGCTAATGGAGGCCCAATAAGTTAGGTGCAGACCTAATCTGATTCAATGTGATAGAGACCCAAGATCCACCTTTTATATGCTCTTATAATTGGCCCAATAACCCTTGTGCAAACCTAAATCAATTTAGTCCTTCGAACTTGGTCTGGCCCAATTAAATTTCTGCAGCCTAAGAGATTAAAGCTGGCCCAACAAAGTTTAAATCAGAACCCACTTGCAATTGGACCCTTTGGTTAGCCCATGACCCACATTTGACCTAACTTAAACCCAACTAAAACCCTAAACACTTCAACCCCTCCACATTTTGCTAAAACACACACACAAAACCCATTTTCGGAGGTTTGAAGGAAGGTTAGGGTTTGGGGCAAGAAATCCACCATTTCTTACTTCTAAGCTCAAAATCAGCCAAGGTAATAGTTATATAACTTAATCCCCTTCTCTTTCTCTTCATTTTGGCCTAATAAGTTTTTCATTTGGAGTATTTTCACCATACCCAAAATCTGAAACTTGCCATTTGATGTTTCCATGGTGAAATTTCGTAGGTTAGAACTAAGGGTGTTGTTAGGTAAGTATAAACTCTCCATTTTAATACTTTCTTTGCTAGTTTGAGACCCTTATAGCTGATTTATAATATGGGTATTGTTTTTATGTGAATTTACTCAGAATTTGAGGTGTTATTTTGAGGTTTCGGGGGTAGGCTCAACCAAATCCGAATTTGGTTTAATGGTGATTGGGTAAATATTTCTGAGTAGTCCTATATAGCTTAACTCTTTAAGTGATGAGTTTACTAATACAAATTGTGATTAGGGATAGTAATGACTTGGTTTTGTGTCCATAGGCCGAAATAGCACTCAATTGGCTCTTAGAGGATTGACTACAAGTGAGGTAACCAGAACTATATTAATTCTATGCATATATCTGTTTTAATTTCATATTTGTTATATATGAATGATTTGAAATGCTGAATGAATTTGTTGGCTATCTATTGTATTGTGATTGGACCTTGTGAGTCCATGGTAGAGCTGTGTTGTCACCCGTGCATGTGCTTCAATCGAGCACTGGGTTATGATCAGACCCCAGATGCACTGATCCCTGGTTGTGCTCAATGGGGAGTAAGTGCTTTAGAGGGGCCTCTCCCAGTGTTATTGGCCTTTAACATGTGAAAATATGATTACTAATATAGGATAGTAATCATGATAGACTAATTATTTCATTTACTGATATGACTAGTATGTTTTCTTATGCTTATGTGAAATCATGCATATATGTTAGTTAAACTGGAATATATGATGGAATTTGCCTTGGTTACTAAAATTTGCATCTCACCCCATTTTATGGGATTAAATATTTTAGGTGAAGGTTCTTCAGGTAAGGATAAAGACAAGTAAGTGGATGAACATTCACGAGCTGAGGCCTGGTGTGGGGAGCTACACTTGGTCTGAGTAGACTAGAGTAGATGCTAATTTTGTTAAACTCTGTATAACATTATCATGTATCTGTATTGTCAAGTGTAGAAGTTTGTATTTTGATAACATAGAATGTAACCATTGAGAAATAGGCTTCATATTAGTTGTTGATGGATGTATGAGTTTATGACACTTATTATGGCTTGTAAACCTGTGTTGTAACTGGCTATTTAAGTAATGAAATCATGTGATATATTGATTGTGGATTTGAGCTAGCAGTGCATGAATTATCCGATGAAAACATTATTGAATGACCATTGTGAGAAATTTATAAATTTGCTGACATAAGACTAATGAATGAGTAGGAGAATCCACCTTTAAATGTGGGATGGATAATGATATAATGTCTGGGGCAAATCAGCTAGATATATGCTATTAGAATCTTATAACAAGTAGGAGAGTGGCCCTAGAGAGCCCCTAGCTAGAGAGTGAAGAGTATGAGACAAGATTTTAGGAGTTGTAGGATCAGAAGGCATTTTGCCTTGGCCAATAAAGGTGAAGTTGCCCAGGGAAAGTACTAGAGAGCAATTCGCCGCGGCAAAATGTGAGAGGCAAAATTGAAAGTCGTCCAGAGGGTAATTCATAGCAACTAAATGGGAATTGGCTGCAGCGAATTTTTGTGAGAATTTGCCAGACATTCCAAAGAGGAATTAGCCACAGCGAAAGAAGGAATTGACCGCGGCCAATAGTGAGAGGCGAGTGAGGTAGGTTCCAGGAGGCTTCCTCGCCGCGACGCCATGTAGGTTAGCCACGACGAAGGTCCAACTCACTGTGGCAATTGTAAAGAGAAAGAGTGAACCCGAAAGTAATTGGCCCCGACGCAAGGGCATTTAGCCGCGGCTAATGGTCCCAAACTCTCATTCTAACCTAGAAATCTTAGTTTTTCATATGGTAACCTCGATGGTTGACTTAGAAACATTGATATAAGATTCTTATGAGTTGGAATTAATGGGTAATAGAATCAAAGGCTTATAAAATGAGTGTTTGTCTCCCTTGTGTACATGAATGCTTGTAATTATTTGATTGATGACTCTAACAACATTAAGGTTCAAATTTCCCCGTATTTTCTGAATGTAATTAGTCTTAATGTTTTGTAACCCTAATTTATGGTTATTAATCATGTATTTTACCTTAATTACAATTATTAGAAGTTATGGTCGTTACACAAAGCCTTTCCTCATTAGCTCTTCAACTTGGCATTGAATCTTCTCAATTTCCTTAGGATCGGCTCTATAGGCGGGTCTATTAGGAATGGATGGTCCAGGAATGAAGTCAATGTGGTGCTCAATGCTTCTTAAAGGTGGCAACCCATCGAGTGTCTCATCTAAAAATAAATCACCAAACTCCTGCAATAAAGGCATAACACTAAAGGGCAAAGAGGGATTAAATTCATTAGTAGAAAAATAAGCATCCTTGTATATGAGTACAAAGACTTGTTCACTCACTAACAAAGCTATCTTAATCTATCTTTTTCCAAAAAATAAACTCACTCTTATTTTCATCTTTCTCATAGCTCTCTTGTTTTTTCTTTTCACTTACACTCTTTTCTTTCCTCTCTTTTGCACTCTTTCTTTTGTTCTTTTCTCTTTTAACTCACCACACTTAACAGTCTCTTTCCTTTCTTTCATTTTCCTGCCATGTTCACTTTCTTTTTCTCTCTTTACTTTTTCACCACTCTTATGTTCTTTTTCTCTCATTTTGTACTATCGGTCTATCCTAATTTAATCCTCATAAGCTTGTATAAGCCTAAGAGGAGTCAATACAACAATTTTTCGATTGAATGCAAAAGAATAACAATTCTTGTAACCATCATGTCTAACTTTCTATCCAATTGCCATAGCCTACCAAGCAAGATATGTCCATCATACATAGTAGCCATGTTACACCATACATTCATACATCTCAAATTATATAATTCAAGGCATTTACCTTGGTTTTACCACATACACACTTGCAAGGCAATGGAGAAGTGAACAAATGGTAATCGAAACCAACCAACTCTTAGCATATGAATCATTTAATTCCTCCTTAACTCAATTATATTCATAACATATCATAGCAACTCAAATTCATCACAAAATCTACCAAGAAAGACGAATTACAAGCTCTTCCCCACGAGTTCAAAAATTTAGTCTCAAGTTCATGGGCTAATTTACTAATACAATTTTTGAAAAATCATAACTAATTATAAAAAATTTGAAAACAAGCCCATGATAGCTTTCTAGAAAGCTACAGATGTTAAATTTATAGAAAAAATACTTCCAAACCATATAAAGCTCGTTTAAGAACTGAATTATAATGGAATAGTACATAAACTCGGTTGGCATTACTAGTACTAAGATAGAACTTCAAAAACTTATTTCTGCCTCTACAGGCCTCCAATTGAGGTGCTTCTAGTTGCTACAAATCACTGAAAATGTCTAGTTTATGCCTATAAAATTTTACACTCATTAGATTGTAACGAATGTAATTTTCGTAAAACAACGAAATGAGCCATATAAAAGTAAGTCCTCTGAAATGACCTAGATAATGTCCCAAAAAATTTGGGTTGAGTCCTAAACTCCTAAAAATGATAATTCTAGGCTCAGATGGAAAGAAAAATAGAGTTAGGATGGAGAAATAATTTGCGATGGAAATTGACGAAACGTAATGGCATTTTCGTAAATAAGTGCAACTTTTGGAAAACCACATAAAAGGGCTTTTTAAATGAAATTTTTTAGTTTCCCAAGGTTCTTAGAGGCCTCAAAAACTATGGGAAGCCCCGGAATTAGTAAAACCCCTCCGGTGTATGTTTTTTAACGTCAGTTGACCCGAACTTTGACTAGTTCGTTCAATAAGGTTTTAGCTCCAAATTGAGTGATTCTATTTTATGATGGAAAAGATAATTCTCAAAAAAGAGCTAAAACAAAGCCGAAACAAAATTGCCATTACAGAAGGGCAAAATTAGAAATAAAAGCTTCTAGCATGTCCTAAACACTTCCACACTTTTCTTCCATCTTCTCCCTTTTATTGAGCACGACTTCTTCTGCCCAATTTACAGAAAAAATAGCAGCTCCTTAGGTGCATCAAAAGGGGAAGAAAAAGAGGAAGAAAACCAAGGAGAAACTAGGTAATTTCATGGATTTTCTTGCTTCATCTTCCTCCAATCTTGTTCTCCTCTCTTCCTCCTTTCTTTCCATGGATTTTTTGAATGATTTGGTTCTGTTTTTTACTCAGACCTAAGGGGGAAAATTCGAATTTGCCAAGGAGAAGGGAATTAAGGAAGAAAAACTTTGAAAACAAGCTTGAAACTAAGGTATTTTTCCATTCTTGATACTTCATCTTGATTGGTCCTCTTTATGGTAGTTTCAGCTAGCCTAGGGGGGATAGAAGGAGAAGAATTTTGGGCAGAACCAAGGGAGAAACCTAGGGAAAAGAGTGCAAGGATTAAGAATATGGCAAGAAATTCCAAGAAAAACTAATAGAAAACAAGTTAGAAAAGTGTAAAATTTGGTATGTATCTAGAGCTTATTGAGAGCTTTTTTAGAAGCTAAAGTTGGTAATTTTTGGAGGTCTATGGAATATTTCATGAATTGTTGAAGTTGAGAATTTTTTTGGTTTTGGTCCTTGGTACTGTAGCACTGGTCCGAAATTAAATTCTGTCACTTATGGGGCAAATGATGTCCAATTACCACAAAATTTTATACAAAGAAACTAGATATTTATAGTGACTCATGTCAACTAGAAGCACCTCATTTGGAGGTCTAGAGAGGGAGATATGAATTTTTTAACATTCTGTCCAGTATCAGGACCCTTATCTGACCTAAGTTACTGTTCTATTGAATTCTGAGATTTGGGCTACTTGAGCTGGTCTAGAATATTTTTTCCCTCTAGCTAACATCCATAGCTTTCTATATTGGTATCATTTGCATGGATTGGAATTTTTTGAAATTAATTGGACATTTTCAAAATTTACTGCAGAATCTGTGATAGTATCAAGAGGCAGTTTGACCTCTGGACCTTTTCGGATGTCAAACGTCCTCTGTGATGGATGTTATGGTCTGGACATATTTTTATATGAATTAGACATCCGTAGCTTTCCATAATGGCCAATAATGTATGATTTCAATTGTTTTAGAATTAGTTATGATTTTTCAAAGTTTGGCCAGAAAAGGGGCCAAATCTGGCCGAAAATAAACCTCCATATTCTATGTTCTATTTCGGTTTCCATGAGTTGTAGGCATGATTTTATGATGCAAGTGAGTTGTATACATGTAATTAAATATTGAAAAGTATAGTATGAGCTCACACGATCCACGTGACACCGAACAAAATTTTTATACATGACGCAACACAAAAATAATCAATATTTTAATGTCATTTTCTTGCCTCTCATATGTATTGATTGATATGAGGTATAAAGATAGCATGGAATGAGCTAAAAAAGTATGGTATTACATAGACCATATTTGACTCATGGATGACATAAAAACCTAAACTGACCATATAAATACTGCATAGACTAATCCAAATTTTTTATATGAATTTTAAAAAATCATAATAAATTCTCTAAAGCTCCAAATGAGGTGTTTCTTAGACCAAAAAAAAATCTAGATGAGACCTATATGCATGCAAATTTTCAACTTCAAAATCGTTCATTTGGTTAGTTTGTGGTTCAGCTTACAAAAGTGGCACTTTTTGGTCTCTAAATGAGTCAAAATGGTACCAATTCACCTATAACACTTCCTAGGCTAACTTGGGCATGTCTCAAAGCTTAAATGAGGTGTAAAACAAATTTTAAAATGGACTAGAAACTCATACAACTCAAAGTCACTCTCTAGGTCACATTCATACACAATCTCATACATGCACCACAAAGGCAATTTTGCACCATAGACCACAAATGGTCTCAAATCTCATACATACATATCAAATACAACTATTTACATTTGTTCATAAGTTTACATCTCATAAATATATCATACAAGTCTCAATATACAAGAGTGACATTTATACATAAAAGCTAGGCCTCAAAACCAAAACTAAAGCTTCAAGTGCCCCTCAGTTAGCCTCCTTGCTTCCCTAAGTTTCCCTTCGGCATAAGAAGATGAAAAGAAGGGGGAATATAATTCAAAGAATCTCAATAGCCCTTTACACTTTCAATCATACGTGATGGATTCATTTTCATGCAAATGGACGCCATGCATGGTCTATGAACTACATATGCATATCAAGAACATAATTTTTATTTCATAAAGTCTTAAACACATCAAAGTAAACTCTCAAGACATCGGTTAGCCTCACCCACCTCTCTTGGGACTTTTGGAGTTGCCTCACCCATTTTACTTTGAGACTTTTAATTAAGCCCCACTCCTTTTGGAGACTTTTCACTTGTCTCACCCATACTAAGGGACTTTTGGCTCATCCTCACCCTTATCAAGGGACTTTTGGCATCACCAAGTTTATTCAAGTCTTATGTACACATAAAAGCAATTTAAGACACATAAGTGGTACCACACATGTCCCTACTAGCTAAGCACACTTTTCATAGTTCAAACACACACACAAGCATCCAAAGTAAGAAAGCATCCACACACATACATGAGATGAAGGTTAGAGGGCTACCTTATAGTGAATCACAACACTTTTTTCTTAGAATTCCCTTCCCCTTCTCGGTCACACACTTTCAAGGAAGTAGGACTTGTTTCTCTTAGCCTATAAACACAAATAGAGCATGACTAAGTCATTAAAATAAAACTTAGCTCCTTACAACTCAAGACTAAGCTACTTGACTCAAAGACCTCATTATGATTCTACAATGCACACAATGAAGCAACACATAGATTTCTTGCTCTTGGCTCCCATTTCTTGATCATTCTAAATCTCTTGACATAAATTAAACTCTTTGGAGCTATCACAACTCAAATCCAAGGGTTCTAGACTCTCGTTGCTTCTTTATACTCTAATATGGAACCTACAAGTCCATCTTCTCCTACAAGCCTCCTAAATTCATTCCAAGGCTTCCTTTAATGTTTCTTACTCATAATTAGTCCATTTCTAGCTTTAAAAAAATTTTAGACTCTTCCTAGGTGCTTCTTATGCTCTAGGTCAAGACATGACCATACAAAACACCCGTGGAAGTTTTACTTCTTTTCTCTAGGGAGTTGGCACTTGTAAGACTCCTTTGACATCTCAAGACCTCATACCAACTCTTAAACACTCTTAAAATACCTTAGAAAGGTTTAGACTTCTTGCCTCTTCACAAACCCTCAAGACATGTTACTTTGTTCTTTAAGGCTTTTCATTGTTTCTAACTTGTGTCTTCCTTAATCTCACACCCTAGGGCCTTTAATTCTTCCTCAAGATGACCAGAATTATTCCCATAGAGAATGATGACCAGAATTATTCCCCTAGAGAATGGGTCATGAGCTAGATGAAATATTCAGAAAAGAGCCAAGCAAGAAGAAGCAACAACAAGGGACATTTACCTTGGTTTTTCAAGCTTTCTTCAAGACTCTTTCATAAGCTAACTCCTTCTCCCTCAATCTTTGATTTCTCCTTGCTGGATCAGACACAAATCAATACCAAACCAAGCAATTAAACCATAGAAAGATGGAGGAGAAGGAGAGGAACAACTTTAAGAAAGGAATGTGCAAGAAATTCCAAAGTTTTCTTACCTTTTTCTTGAATTTTCTCCCTTCCCTTCCGCTTCCTCTTAGATGCCCTTCAAGTTGGTCTCTCCTCTAATTGAGAAATGAAGCCAATTTGATCTAGAAAAGGGAGAAGTTGGAATGCCCTTTTAAGGCCCAAAAAGTAATTTTAACAAACTTTTCAACTTTGCATTTTAGTCCCTTTTTTTCACTCTTGTCATTTTCACTCAAAGCACCTCCTTTTTGAAATCCGTATTTTCCATCATATTGTTTAGGCTCTCAAACATAATAATTACCTTTGGAATCACTTAAAAATATTTTGAAACCATTCCGAATCATTCAATCAAATTTTAGTCAACTCTTTACCGAACTCGCTCACTAGAGGGGTTTCAACTGCTTTGGGAGTTCCCATGATTTTTAGGATCTTTGAAAACCATAGAAAGCTTAAATTTCTCATTTAAAAAGTCTTCCTGTGAGTTTTTAAATTTTTTCAAAAATTACAAAAATGTCCCTACTTTCTTCGACAAATTTTCTGAGTTCTTCTAGCTCTGGTTTTCAGGTATCTTAAGTCTCAAATCCTTATTTTCCATTATTTAGAATTTTTCTAATTTTAATTGGCATTAAACCTCTTTATCCAGGGGACTTCCTTTGGAAACTAACTCATTTTCGTCGTTTTTCGAAAAATCGGACATTACAAGCCACATCACGCAACACTTCATCATGATACTTGCCAATAGAGAAAGAAATCAAAACTTGCTCAGTAATTCTAACTTCACCACAATCATTCAACCATTGAAACTTATAAAGCCTAGGATGCTCCATAGTAAGCAAATTCAACTTCTCAACAAGTAAGGTACTAGCAACATTAGTATAACTACCACCATCAATAATCATGCTACATATCTTAACCTTGATGAAGCATTTAGTATGGAAGATATGCTCACATTGCTCTTCCTTATGATCTTCCTTAAGTTGAATATTTAAAGCATGCCTAGCCACCAATGCATCTCCATGGACAGGTTCATTAACTTCCAAGTCAGAATCATCCACCAAAGATGGCATGTCATCTTCATTATCATTAGAACTTGCACTCGACACATCACCATTGTCAAGCAATATCATAGTTCTTTTATTTGGACATTGAGAACCAATATGTCCAAAACCTTGACATTTAAAGCATTTAATGTCACGAGATTTTGATGAAGAAGGTTTAAAATCAGTTTCACCTTTAGGAGGTGGTTTTGAAGCTATTGGCTTAACCTCTTCTTTTGGCTTGGCTTCTCCTTTGGATTTGAAAGATTGTTTGGAATTCTTCTAATTTGACTTCTACAAATTTGAACCAGCCAACTTCAATTTTTGTTGAGATTTGAATTGCTTCTCAACCTTGATTGCTTTATGTAGCAACTCTTCCATATCTATATAGTGTTGTAGATCAACAATTGTAGCAATTTTAAGGTTCAAACCATCAATGAATGTTGCCATTGTAGCCTTTTTATCTTCTTCATTGTTTGCTCTAATCATGGCAATCTCCATCTCTTGGTAATACTCTTCAACACTCATGGAACCTTGCTTCAATTTTAGCAACTTTTATGGATATTCCTATGGTAATGACTAGGGATAAATCTCTTGCACATGATGGTGTTCATCTCTTGCCAATTTTGGATTGGCCTTTCACCATTTCTTCTTTTGTTGATGAGCAATTGATCCTACCAAATGCTTGCATAATCGTAGAACTCAACAGCGACCAATCTAATCTTCTTTTCTTCAAAATAATGGTGGCACTCAAACACATGTTCAACTTTCCTTTCCCACTCCAAGTAAAGCTCTGGATCATTCTTTCTTTGAAAAGCAAGTACTTTCATCTTTATGTTGCTCAAATCATTCTCTTTTCTTGAAGAAGCTTGCTTACCTCTTCTAAGGTTGAGCTATTCAACATCGGGATCATCATCAGCTTCATCTTCTAGGTCATGCCTTTTTGCAACTTTGCTATTGAATAGAGTTTTAACATCATCCAACCTAGCACTTAGCTTTTCTAGTTGGCCTTAAATGGCCTTCATCCACAACTTGATATCAACTTTGCTTTGTTCTTTTTCACTGGACATCTTTATGAAACTTGAAAATTGAATAAAAAGGAAAATAGAGAAAAGGACCTCACTTCACTCTTCTCACGTCTTTCACTTAATACAATGTATATTTTCTTGTGTTTCGCTCTTTTATTGGCTTTTTCTTTAATGTAATCACTCTAGCCTTTTACCACTAAAGCTTACCTCCTGTGAGTTTTCTTAATTGAATCACAACAAATCAAAGAAGCAATGTTAGTATAATGGCAATCTCAAAGCTAGAAATTCCAAAAGCCAGATTGCCAAAGGATCAAATAAGTAGGGCGTGTAAAAGAAAGAAAGAAAAAAGAAGAAGGAAGGGAAAAGTCATGAAGAAGAAACAAGAAAGGGAGGGGTGGCATGACTTTAACTTGAAAAGAAGGAAGAAAGAAGTCAGAAACAATCAAAGAAAAGGAAAGAAACAAGAATAAGAAAGAAATAAGATAGGAAAGCAAGTAACTTGCAAACAAATTTTAAGAGAATAAGAAAGAATTGTCACTTGCAACCGAAGTTTTAATGAAATAGGAAACTATTTACAACTTACAATCCAAATTTGAGAAATTAGGAAACTACTTATGACTTATAATGTAAGTTAGTTAAAATAGGAAACTTCTTGTAACTTTCAACTTAAGTTGATCAAAATAGGAAAATATCAAAATAAGAAACTACTTGTAGTCCAAGTTGATCAATTTAGGAACTACTTCAATCCAAGTCTAATAGGATAGGAAGAAATCTCTTACTTGAATGGAAAATAAGAAAGTAGGGTGATACTTGGTAGCCACTCAATTGACCAATTGATATGCAATGAAAATAGGAAACTAGCCTCCAATCTTTAAACTTGCCAAACTTTCTTCTTCCTTATTCTGCCACCTTTTTTTTTAATTTTTTGATCTCTCTCTCTCTCTCTCTCTCCTTTTTTTTTTTTTACTTTTTCTTCTCTTTTCTTTGATTTTTTTTTTTAACCTGAAGCAAATACTCAAAGGTGCAAACAACAAGACAACAAGTTATAAGACATAAGACAACGAATAGAAGAATAAGAAGAGGAAGAAGAAGAAGGAAGGGACGCACAAAAAAAGGAGGATGGGAGATGCATAACACAAGGGAAAAAAAGGTAGAGGAAGGAGATAACACACAGACGCAAGCACAAATGGAAGTAGAGAAGAAACACTAGAAGAGATAAAGAAGAGGAATGGAATGGAAGACACCAAAGATGATACCTTGAGTTCTAGCAACTTGATCTGATACCAAATGATGGTAGACCCACTAGACAATCTGCTCTAGGATTAGTCATATTTTATTAATTTCTCATATTTTATTTTATATTTTTCTTCTTCGACTCTTATTTTTCCTTTATCATTTCTTTCATTTTTTTAGATGATTAGTCAAAATATACAAAATTTACATAAGGTAAGATTAATTTGAGTTTCTAATGTTTGTTATAAAATTTTTATAAATTAATGTATTTTTATATTATTTGGTTCAAGTTGAATTTGAACATCAAAACAATAGAAATAAAACAGTAGTAGAATAAAGATGAAGATTAAAAACAAAAAATGAACAAATAGAGATTTTAAAAACCATTAAGAAGGAAACAAGTGAATGAAAATAGAAAAAGAAAATACATATATTATTTGGTTTAATTATCAAATACTAGAAACTAAAGAAAGTAAATAAAAAACAAAGATACACAAAAAGAACAAAACAAAATAGAAAAATTTTAAATATTATTAATTAATCACATTAAACATTGATTATTAAAAATAATTAGTAATAATTATTAATAAAAATTAATGAATAAATAACTAATCAAATTTTAAAATATGAATATATTTACAAATATAACAAAATGGAGAAGAACTAAAAAAAAATTATGGCTCAATTGTGATTTTTAGTTAGACTATCTAAAAAAAATTATGGCTCAATTGTGATTTTTAGTTGGACTATCTTTTTTTCTTCCTTTTTACTTTATTTTTTAATAAAATATTTTAGATTTATTTTATTTTATCTTTGAAAATACTAATTATAATTTATATAAATTATTTTTTTATAATATTAAATATATATTTTTAAAAATATAATGAAAATAATAATGCTCAAATTTTTATTAATACAATATAATAATGAATTTTTATTAAAATCCAATATATTAATATATATTAAATTAAATTTTTTTATTAATAAAATTATAGAATATTAATTTATGGAATGTTATATTAAACTATATTAATTATATTACTTATTGAAAGTGGCAAAGTGAGAGACTGTTAGGGAAAAGATTGCATACCTAGTTTTGGGCTCTAAACTAGTCCATAACCAATTACCCACTAGGCAAAATCTAACTAATCCTTCTAATTGTTTTTTAGTCAAAATTTATGTTTTTTTAACTAATATTGTAAGTTGTTTGACAAATTCATAAGTCAATATTTAAAGCATTTGCTATAGTGAAATCTTAGTTGGGATAATGACATACTCTTAAAAAGCTTTTGCAATAAGGTCTAAAAACTCCTTCTCAATTTAAACTTATAACCGTTAATAATAGTGAAAAAATCTTTTGAGTTTCTAACGCTAAGCCCATTATATAAAACTCTTTTGCTAAAGGTTTCTGTCAATATTGAGTGTCAATGTTTTAGTTGCTAATGTGTTTATTTATGATGTTCATAAACCTGAGGTACCAATCTCTATTCTTAAGCTGCCATGCTCAATAAATTCCACTTTAGATACTGTAAATGTTGTTTGATCTGAATGGTTGCTAGCCTAGTCTTTTGACTACCTCTAAGGTTTGTAGTTAAGTAAAGTTGTACTCTAGTCAGAGAGTTAAATAGAACTTCTGTACACAGAAGTTAGACAAAAAGAGTTGTTAATTTTTGTTAATATCTTTCTAGAAGAACCCAAGCACCTCCAACATGATGGTTTCATGCTTCTAACTTTTCTCTCACCCTTGGCGGTAATAGAACATCCTATTAGGCTATTTTGGCCTTTCTTCTTTTTTATTATTAAAAAAAATTAAAGAGGCTAATTTCTCTCTCTGAGATTGTGATAGGAAAATAAAATATTAGTGGGGGTATCTTTGTCTTTTTATATTAACAGAATTTTCGTTAAGATTGTTTCTGCAAGTTTGTTAGGCGCGCGTCCCTATTTAGTACCCGATTGTAACCGTGTGGAAGGCATGAGAATAGTGAACTACTCTTCGTATCCTTCTGCTCTTCTCCTCTCACTTCTATTTTCTTTCCCGTCTTCTCCTTCCTTTCTTTTGATCCTTATCACCTGGTATCAGAGCCTACGTTCCTGATGGCCAAGGGAACACGAGGCCAAGTTACCATACATGAAGCAAAGGAAAGGATGAGGTTGGAAATCGATCATCGGCTGGGTCGATTGGAAGAACAGGTCGATGGACTATAAGGGGTGAGAACGGAAGTTATCGCGTTGCAAGATCTCGTGCGCAGGAAGGCCGTTCAAGTAGCAAATATGAGTGCTAATAGGGACCGCCATCGCAATAATGGTCGAGATGGGGACTACCAACACCCAACTCGATACACGAAGCTAGATTTCCCCAGGTTTTCAGCTGATGACGTGGATGCTTGGATTGCAAAGTGTGAGCGGTTCTTCACTTTGGACGGAACTTCATAAATTCGAAAAATAGTGATGGCCAGCATTGCGTTAGATGATGGAGCTTATAAATGGTTTCAACACTTCGAGAGGAGTCAGAATGGTGTAGTTCCATGGACGGATTTTGTTGAAGCAATTTGGATTCATTTTAGACCACTTTATGATGATCCAATGGAGGAATTGATGCATTTACGATAGAAAGGATCAGTATCGAAGTATCAAACTGAGTTTGATAATCTATTATGTAAACTAGGACCACCGGTGAAGCATATGGTGATGAGCTATGTTGGATGATGCCTTGCTCTAACATGTCCTTTACCATGGTTTTGATGATATCCTTCTGCATTGCGGGGTACCTATACGGGCGAATGTTAACTGGATTAGTGCCTTCCTTCAGAACAATTGGGTGATCGAACTTACCCCCGCTGGGAGGCAGCGTTTGAGGTTCTTCAAACACACCCTGAAACTCATTTAGCAACTGCATAATTTCAGTAGGGAGCACTTCCTCTGTTTCAACGCTTACTGAGTGGCAAGATACTGAGGTTAAGTAAGGGATTAATTGGTAGCCAATGGGATTCGTGGAAGCTTGCAATAGAAGGAGCATTTTGTTATCGTCAATAACTATTTTTCATAGGTGGGATAGTTGCCAACTTAACACTCTTGCCCCTCCAGCAAAAATCCATAACTAAGTTTTTACAGCAAAAATCCTAGTTAAAAAAAAGGACGGAAGTTGGCGTATGTGTGTTGATTATAGAGCCTTCAACAAGGCTACAGTCCATAACAGTTTCCTCATTCCTCTCATCGAAGATTTACTGGACGAATTGCTGAAGGCCAGAGTATTCTCTAAATTGGACCTCCGCTCAGGTTACCACCAAATTCGCATATGCAGTGGTGATGTTCGTAAGACTGCTTTTCAGACGCACGAGGGACACTACGAGTATTTGGTCATGCCATTTGGCTTAACCAACGTGCCTTTCACATTCCAAGGAATTATGAACTTCATCTTCAAGGACCTTCTACGAAAATTCGTGTTGGTATTTTTTTATGACATCCTTGTGTATAGCCAAGACTTGCTCTCACATGTTAATCATCTTTGCATTGTACTCTATATTCTACACCAGAACCATTTCTACGTGCGGCGTTTAAAGTGCGCTTTTGCAACCCAGAGCATCAAATATCTAGGGCATGTGATCTTTGAAGGGAAGGTGGCAGCTGATTCCTCAAAAATTCAGGCTATCTCCAAGTGGCCAGTACCTACTAACTTGAAGGAATTACATGGGTTTTTGGGGCTTACAGGATATTACTGCAGGTTTATCCATTTTTATAGTATGTTGGCTAGACCGTTAACAGACTTACTAAAGAAGGATGGATTTGTTTGGTCACCGAAGGCTGAGGAGGTTTTCCAGTCCTTAAAGCATGCTCTGATGAATACACCGATGCTGGCTCTGCCTGACCTACAGCATCCTTTCACAATAGAAACATATGCATCTAGCTTCGGCATTGGAGCAGTTCTAACCCAATTTGGCCACCCTATTGCATACGTGAGCAAGGTGTTGTCTCCCAAACACCAGCTTCTATCTGTCTATGACTGCGAATTGCTAGCCATTGTCCATGCGGTGTCCAAATGGCATCAATATCTTAGCATTCAACCCTTCGTTATTCTCACAGACCAGAAGAGTTTAAAATTCTTGCCGGAGCAACGTCTTTCTACACCTAACCAGTACACGTGGATTACCAAGCTGATGGGGCTACAATATGAAATCAAATATAGAAAGGGATCTAACAATGCGGCTACAAACGCTCTGTCCCGAGCTTCTCACGGTGACCTGTTGCAATTGAGTGTATCTTCGGTATCCACTGAGTTATAGGATCTCATTCAACAACAATGGACCACAGACCCCACCCTTCAACAGCTCATTGCTGACTTGCGAGCTGACCATACTTCTCATCCCAAATATCAATGGCACCAAAATATGCTCCTCTGTAAGTAGAAAATTGTTATCGGACCTCACCAAAATAACTTAAAACAACTCATCTTGCAGTGGCTGCACTCAGGAGCGCAGGGAGGACATTCAGGAGCTAAGGCTACTTACCATCGCATCAAAGCCATTTTTTATTGGAAAGGTATGATGTCCGACATCAAAGCGTTTATCTGACAATGTGAAACATGTATGAGGTGTAAATACGAAACCGTAGCTTATCCTGAACTCCTTCAACCACTACCTCTTCCACAGGGAGTTTGGCAAAGCATTGCTATGGATTTCATCAAGAAGCTACCAAGGTCCGATAGGAAGGATGCTATTTGGGTTATCATTGATTGTCTTAGCAAATATGCCCACTTTCTTCCTCTGGCTCATCCCATAACTGCTGCGTAGCTTGCTTAATTATTCCTTGATAACATTTACAAACTTCACGGTACGCCCGCCAACATAGTTAGTGACAGAGACCCATTATTCACTAGTAAATTTTGGCAAGAGTTCTTACAGCATTTGGGAATTGAGAAACGGATGTCTACGGCATATCATCCCCAAAGTGATGGCCAGAGTGAAGTTCTCAACCGTTGCTTAGAACACTACCTACGAAGTTTCTGTTGGCAATCTTTAAAAGCTTGGGCTCGTTGGCTACCCCTTGCTGAGTGGTGGTACAACACCACTTACCATACGTCAATTGGGACTACTCCTTTTGAGGTCATGTATGGCCAACCCCCTCCACTTCAACTATCTTACCTTCCTCATGAATCAGCAATGGAAACCATTGATCGCTCCTTCTCTGCTCGTGAGCGCATGATGATCATGTTGAAACACAACCTCACTCTAGCAGTTAACCGTATGAAACAATATGTTAATAAACATCGTTCTGAACGTCAGTTTAAGGTGGGAGATTGGGTTTTTCTTAAGTTGCACCCTTATCGACAAACCCCTGCTGCTTCTCGTAGTTCAGAGAAGTTGGCACCGAAGTTTTATAGACCTTACCAAATCGTGACCAAGGTAGGTGAGGTCGCTTGCACGTTAAATTTACCAGCTTCTTCAAAGGTCCACCCTACTTTTCATGTATCCCTGTTGAAACCGTGCCCTGGTTCACACATCAATATCCACCACCTACCCGATGAGTTGGACTCTGTTCTATCGTCTAAAGAACCACATGCAGTGTTGGATCGTCGCCTAGTTCCTAAACAAAATCGTGCTGTAACTCAGGTTCTAGTTCACTAGAAGGGAGAGTTACCAGAGGAAGCTACTTGGGAGTCTTGGCAGAAGTTCCAGCAACGCTACCCGATTTTCGCTCAGACTGTACATCCTTGAAGTCAAGGATGTTGTTAAGGGGAGGGTATTGATAGGAAAATAAAATACTAGTGGGGGTATCTTTGTCTTTTTATATTAACGGAATTTCCGTTAAGATTATTTCTGCAAGTTTGTAAGGCGCGCGTCCCTATTTAGTACCCGATTGTAACCGTGTGGAAGGCATGAGAATAGTGAACTACTCTTCGTATCCTCCCGCTCTTCTCCTCTCACTTCTATTTTCTTTCCCGTCTTCTCTTTCCTTTCTTTTGATCCTTATCAGATTGGACGTCCTATTCCCACCAAGCATGGGAAAGAAACTGGACCCACATTTCATCCCTACCAAATCCTCATCCTTTTTCAATTTGCTGATTTGGCTCTGATTCCGATTCCGCTGTTAGAATATGCTTCAAATCTCTTCTCATTAATTTGATTCTCCTAAAAACAAACCATATGACCAGAAGGCAATGTTTTCAATATTCACGTGATGATCATTTCAACATCCTTGCTATTTCCCTACTCCTATAACCCATACAATGCAGAACTATTCGTGGCTACGTGCTTGTCTCCACCAATCAATTGCAGCTTCGCCAGGCTTTTCAGTATGCCTGTTCTGGAAATGGATAGATCGAATGATCAACTTACTATCAATACAAGTGAAGAAAAACACTCCCTAAAAATTGATAGATTTTTTTGTCAACTCGAACTTTTTGTGTTTTTAGAAGTTTGATTGGGGCAAGTTACACCACTTTTTGTGTCAAAAGTGGCATGTTTTGACATACCTAACATAATACATTTATCTGCATGAAAGAACTAAAGACTTGATTAACCAAACCAAACTTTTCTTTTAATAATCTCATCTGTATGAACCCATTAATCTGGCCGATATATATATTCAAGTTCAGTCAAGCTGAAACGGTTGAGAGGGTTATGCACACCCCTAATTTCTATTGTCTCTTGCTTGGATGCATTTGATTGATTAGTATGTTCCCTCAATGTTTAAGAGGATGGCATCACAAAAACACCAAAACAATAAAGACAACTTCTTATCAAAGTAGTACAAACAAGAAAGATAATTTCTTTGTAAACTTGATAAAGAAAATTTATTTATCTAATTATCTACTATTATTAACAAAGATATACATGATCATTAGATTTTTCTTCTTCTGTATTCTTCCAGTAATTAATTTTATCAGCATCTCAGTTGCTAGTGCCTTAAGGAAGTGTTTGGATCACAAATTCATGGAACTCCACCAAGAAACCTTTATATATACAGTTGCAAGTCCCACCTTGACACTTCACAGTTCTGTTGGAAGTGCATTTTGAGTCCAAGCAGCATATCCACCAGCTATGTCGGTAATTCCGGTAAATCCCTGCACAACGAAAAAATTACAATCACACCAAACAATCTCTGAGCACAAGCTCCTACACTTGCAAGATGGGAACTATATTGCTTAGGACTTAGAAGTCTGGAAAAACTCGTAATTTCTAATCATCAAGATTGTAACTTGTAAGTGACATTGGTGATAAGTCTGTATTCAATTCTGAAAGATGCCTTTCAGTGGAAGTGCAAAACTTGATTCTGACATTCAACCAAACTAGGACGATCTTTTCCCAAAGCCATAAGGATGCTTATTTTGAAGTCCAATCAAACATTGAGAATTGCCAAAATATAAAGTTGAAGTGTTGAAGAAGAAACTTACAGCAGCTAATAAGTCAGTAGCAGCCATCATAGACCTTTTACCAAGTTGACAACCCTGTTAAACCACAAGATCAACATCAGAACCAACCTTTCGAAAACATGAAAACAACATACAGAGTCTAAACCTAGCAAATGAAAATTTAAGAGATTATGCACTCACAACAATAATCTCATCATCTTTCCTAAAACGTGATGAAACTTCTGCAACAAAGTTGGTGTTCTTTGTCATACCTGCATAAATGATCAGAAAATCCATATCAAGCTAATTGAAGACATGAATAGGCAGAGACAACATTCCCATTTTCCTGGGACGAGGAGACTCTGGTCGGGGACAATAATCATCCTAAGGTTAGAATTAAGGCAGAACATATTGTCAGGACTAATATTTTTGTGGCATGTACTATATAAAATCAACTTATTCCACCTTCCAATCTTCCATGGAACCCCGAAAAAGAAAAGTATCCTACTCTCCTTTACAACCAAATTCCAATACTTTCAATATTATTTACCCAAAAAAAAAGCTTTCAATATTTTAGTTTGAGCTCTCCATAACATGATTGCAATTGAAAAATGGACAAACTAGCTATTGCTATTACGAACTGGATTGAATGCGCGTTGGCAACAATGGCGAGTGGGCAAAGACCAATAAACACAGAGGAACCTAAGTCTAAATAACTGGCTAAACGATTCTCTCATGAATATTGAATTCTGATGACCAACAAAAGGAACTAAATTCTGAACGGAATAATGAAAGAAATTTGACGTTGGGAATTATTTAAAACAGAGTAGCCACAAGCTGCTACCAAACCTCTAAATTTTAAATATTTTTCACTTCAAAAGAAATATAAAGGCAAGGAAAAATTTCTTGCGTATCATATATTGTATGTATACAGAACGGCC
Organism: Erythrophleum fordii; assembly: GCA_032878935.1. Classification (NCBI taxonomy): domain Eukaryota; kingdom Viridiplantae; phylum Streptophyta; class Magnoliopsida; order Fabales; family Fabaceae; genus Erythrophleum; species Erythrophleum fordii. Next base: position 16,154,469 of record JAVQMF010000053.1, read on the forward strand.
GAGATTGAATCCGTACTTAACAGAGCACGAGAATTGCTCATATGCAATTGCCCACTTAGAGACAGAAAGAGAGAGAACCTGATCCAACTCTATACATGTAAGGTATGTTAATTGCGCTTGGAGCGTGTCCAGCGTTGAATTCTTCGGGAGTTCTACAATCAAACAAACAAGCAAGCAAGGGACGATGTGGGATTTTGGATTAAATCGGATTTTTTTGGAAACTTAAAAGAAAAATTACAGAAATCTGTGCATTACTGATGAGTGCTATCGAACCTCACATCCAAATAGCGATGTCCAGCAAGAAGAAGCTCGTGTGCTACACGCACCGGCACCGACGTCGGAACTCCGACGGTGTCTAAATTCCCTTTCAGAGCAGCTCTCGTGCTTCAACGTTCAAACGAACCCGCAAATACAATTCAATTTGATAGAGAGAAGAAGAATAAGGAAAAAAAACAATCATTAATCTTGAAATGGCCGACCAAAATGTCCATTTTCTATATACTTACCAGTAGTTTGGAAAGTTGGATTCAACAACACCAACGCTTCGTGCCTTACGATAATTCATCGATTTCGGAAATGAAATTCTGCATGCAATCAACCATGAACATCAAGAAAACAAAAAACAAAAATACAAACACAGTACAGATAATGATATAAAATCTTTAAACTGACCTGGGGTGATACAGACTGGGAGAGCAGAGAGGAGAGGGAGGGAAGCAAGCAGCAGAAACACTAAACGATGTCGCCGTCATGGCTTTGATGGTGGGTGTTTCAGAGAGCTTGAGAATAAAGGGTAAGTATAAATGAATGGCTTTAATTTGCGAAGCCGAAATTGTGAAGCAGAGCATGCATTGGAGACCAAGGAGCGGGTTATATCATTATGAAGATGGGAACGCCAAGGAAGGCATGCATCGGTTATGGCTTAGATTGCCACGTCATCAGTACATTACCGCTACACACTTCCAAATTCCATCCTCGTTTTACGCCGGCAGATAAGGACAAAATTTAGGAGCATTTTGAAGTATTTATTATTAATTTCTGGTTTAAAAATATGACGGATAGGAATTAGTATTACATAAATATGATAAGTATTACATATTATGTCTTTTATTAACTAATAAAAATAAGAATATTATTATATAATTTTTTTTTGAACTTTTCTTAAATTATATAATTTTTTAATTTTTAAAATATATTTAGATTGAAATAAAAAATTATACTAGTCTAATTTTATTTTTTAATTAAAATATTTTTTATTAGCCAAAATGCATATTTTTTCAATTAATTTTTTTTACATATTTTTTTTATAGAGAGTAATGGAAAAAATATTTTAAAATAAGCTAAATTATATATTTTAAAAATAGAAAGTTGTCTATATAAATTTAATGAAATTTAAAAATATTTTATATAATTTCAATAAAATTTAAAATAAATTTGCATAATTTATTAAAACTCATGTTATAAAAAGTTTGAGTTATTTTAAAACTAAAATTCTGAAAATTTATAGAAAATAAATTTTTATTATTATCCACATAGAGATTCACAAATCTGAAGGTGGGTGGTCTCTTCGAAAGATCATGTAATTTTTGCGCGGATAAGACCGTTTCCCAATCTCAGGAACAAAGGATAGAGAATATGGAGCCCACCACCTGCCTTCTAGTCCACTACTACCCACCACTCATGGCCGTGGATAAGTATTCCTGGAATGACTCCTTTCCCACGTGGCAAGATCAATTCCACCTACCATGGCAATCAACGGACTTGATGACTTGGACCTAGATATTTTTAGTAATACTGCAAGCCCGTTCCTTGAGGCACCATGGGCTGAAGATTGGGCAATGACATGGGCCTCCTTGTTTAACAATGAACTGACGGCCCAACTCCAAAAAAAGGTCATGATCTTGCTTTGTCAATTTCTTCTTATCAAGGCCAGGTGGAAGATATGTGATGAGAAGGAAAGAAAAGAAAGACTACCACAAAAAATATACACCCAAATATCTGATGAAGAAGGCAAAATAACCATATAGATATGAAAATGAAGGTCCCAATTTTTAAATGTATGTAATCAACCGTTTAAGTCCCGTACTCTTGAGAAATTTACATTATTTTGTTAAAAATTCATCAGTCTAGCAGTCCTGAGCTTTTTCATCGTCTAAATTATGAGTTTGGATCCTTTGAATTAGAGGGTCCTCAAAAATATGTGAAATGTGAAGGAATAAAGAGAAGGAAAGAGGTGGAGGTTTACTTAAAAATAAAAATACAAATACAAAAGGCACTCAACACTATCTCTTTTTTCTATTTCACCACTTCACAGCATCATTTAATTCGGAGGATCTAAGTTCTTGAGTTATCTCTATATCAAATGATCCCAGGAGAAATTTTTCATATTTTATGAAATGGGGGATATTTTTGTATATATATTTAATATGGTTTTCTATCAATCACCCAGAATTTTTCTAGGTATATAAGAAATAAATGCTCAATTATGAGCTCTAATTTTCCTTTTCGTTCTATAAGTTTGGTCAAGGTGCACAGTGCCATAGTGGTACAAGTACGAGAATTGGTGTCCTACTTTGCCAGCGGTTTCTTTGAACAGGAGTACAAATTTTAAAATTTTTTAATTGTTTATTTAATTTTTTTTGTTGATACATTAGAAGACTCAAGTTTACAACAGTATTCATACTTTCATCCCATTCTTATAATTTAAGTTAACCTCAAGTGGTAATGTTTATTTAATTTTAATCATTATTTTTTATATTGACAAGTAATTTATTTTCTTTTAAGATAAAAAATATCAAAATTATAAAAAATTAAAATCTTAACAATTTACCTCAAATCTAAATAATTCAAATCTCCTTTTAAAAGAATGTGCTGCCCCTCCAAAAAAAGTGCATGTTTGGATTAGCATTGAAAAAGAAAAAAAATCACGTTTGCAACCCATTAAATACAAAAATAATAAAAAAAATATTTGTTAAAACGTGATTTTAAAATAATAAAACGCAAAACCAAACACACTAGAAGTAGAGAAACCGCTCTCATCCTACTATACTACATGCTCTAGGCAATAACAAGATAAATAAATTAATTAAATTAGTGAATAATTCTAGTTTAGTTTATTTAACAACTCATTTTATCTCAATTTGGTTATCAAATAAACTAATTTAAACATAACATTAAACTCATTTAATTAAATGAGTTGAGTTTGTAAATTTAATACTCCACTGATATGAAAAAATAATAGAAATATTTAAGTATTATATATATTTGTATATATTATATATTTTATAAATTAGAAACATTTATTTAAATTTTATGAAAACTCACTTAATTCATTAAAGGTATAGAATTTATTAATGTATATTTTTAAGAGAGTTTATGAATTTAAGAAAAAAAATGTCGACAAATTCTTTGAGGATATTTCTGTCTATTCACGTGCCGAGCTGGCGCCAACAGGTGGATGTGCTCAACCGCGCGCTCGAAGGATATTGTAGGAAGCTGTTAAAAGTAATGCATATTTGAGTGTTGTTATTATAATGGATACTTTCCGGCGTTTGGTATGACTGATAAAAATGAATTTTATTTTTATTTTTGTGTGTAATATTTATATTTATTTTTATAATTATTATTTAAGAGTATATATTTATTTTGATTATTTATTTAAATTAAAAACATAAGAATTATTTCTCATTCAATAACTTATTTTTTATTTTTAGTTCTATTTTTAAAAATTTTATATATCAAACAACTCTTCAATTGTTATGCAATAGTGTGACCGTAGCTGGCTCAAGAATTATGTATTATCAAAATGTAATTGCATTTATGACAGCTCGTGAAGGTTTTCAACAACAGAAATGGTTGGTGAGATTCTTTTGATTTATTTTAAAGTAAATTAATGCTTCATTTTCATAAGATTATTACGTCAATTTAATTCTTAAAAAATAAAACATCTTAATTCAGTCTTTTAAAAATCTGTTCTCAATCAAAATAGTCCATTTATTAGACAGAATTTTCTCAATAAATAGGAGTCAACATGACTATTAACTCATGATCTAAATTTGTTCAAATGACATTTTCTTTTAAAATAATACTGTTTAGGAAAATTTCATAAAGTCAAGTGACTATAAAGACAACACCATTTTCAGGAAAAAAAAAAATGTTTAAACAACGTCATTTTGAGAAAAAAAAAATGCCACCTCAAGGTCATAAAATAAAGTTTATGTGAACTTTTGTTTATTAATTGAAAAATTTTGCCTAACAAAAATATCATTTTAATTAAAGTTTTTCTTAGAAAGTAAATTAAATTTAAAAAAAAAACTAAATTAAAAGAAGAATATTTCAACTAAATTATTAACTTATTTTTTATCATATATACGTATAGACTTGAGACATTCTTGACTTTTTGTCATCGCGAATTATTTTCAATCCGTCTACATGTGGAAAAGACGTATCCAATTCATTAGTTTCACTCTGTCAACAGAGTACAATCTTTGATAATAACACAAATTACGTTCTTAAGTAGCGTATAATTAAGATGACTTCCTATAGGCTCCTGCATTTATATACAATTAAAAAAAAAAAAAAAAAGTAAAAGCCCAAATGTAAAAGTGTAAAAAGTATTGCCTCCCGATGCGGTGCTTTTTTTATGTTGGTAATCTTTTTTAAGAACTTAGTGGCATTTAAAAAAAAAGTTATGTTCAATACTTTTTTTTGTTTAAGATTTATAAGATTATCTTATTTATTTATACTAAATAAACTATAACATATTTAGTGTTTGAAAATATAATAATAATTTGTCATCCAAACTGTTCGGATGACAAATTATTATTGTACATTTAAGCATTACATATTTTATAATAGACTATCCCATAAATTAGTCTCAAAAAATGAATGTAAGTTCAAAAACAAGGCTCATTTTCAAAAGGTTTAAATAAAAAATGAATTAGACTTGAGTTTTTTTAAACCCAATCTAAATTCATATTAAGCCCATATTATTATTATTATAATATATATATTATTAATTAATATCTTATTTGAATTTTTGTATCTTTTTATTTTTTATTTTTTGATTTAATATGAATAAAGTTCACTTTTTAAGATGATAAAATTCAAATTCCATAGAAATAGAGAAATATCAATTAATTGATATTTATTTATAGTTAAAGTTCTTATTGATTGTATTAGTCAAATATTATTTTTTATTACTATTTTTTTTGGGTATATCCAATGATATAAATATTTTTTTACTTGTATGCAATATATAAGAATTACTGATCATTAAAGAAAAAAATATTATTTAAATAGATTAGATTGATTTGAGTTTACTTTAAAATATGATATAATATTATATTTATTATAAAATGTTAAATTAATTGTTAAATTAATAGTATTAATTATATCTATATTTTAAAAAAAAATTATCATATAATTCATGACATTTAAAAGAAATAGTTTTAAGGTGACATATAAAACTTTTTTTTTTTTGGACGCAGAGGTATATTGACACATTGATATCTAAATGATATATTTTCAAAAATCTCTCTCACATTTACAAAGCATAATAAATTAGTATATTCATAACATTGATAATCTATTTTTTTTAAAATGGTTGGGCTTATGTTCGTTTCTATGTGAACAATATTGAGTAAGGTTCAAGTTTTGATTCAAATTTTTTGTAAATTTTTTTATGAGCTTAATTTATTTTTAAACATGCTTGGCCAATGATGAAATATATTTGACAAGTTGTCTGATATAAATAAATAAGATAATTTTATTAAAAATAAAGAGTACTAAAGTTGGCGGCACACGTATCAAGGTCAGAAAAGTATTACATCTGGCAACAATAAATTTTACACCGTTACATTTGAATTTTTTTATTTATTGTTTATTGCTCAAAATTGGGATTTCTATCGGTCAGAACATGTTATAAATGACTTTTTTTTTTGGGTATTACAGTTATAATTGACTTGTTAACAAACCCAAAATCGATCCTTATGATGACTCGAGACATTGGGATTCAAGGTAAAAACAACCTCGAGGATTTTCAAGATGACTATGGGAAAAGAAAATAATTTGATTAAAAATCAATTTCTTTTGTACGCAAACATATTAAAAAAAGAATTAAAACAAAGAGAAAATTTATATACGACTTTTATGAATGACTTTTTTTTATTAGAGTTATAAATGACTTGTTAACAAACCCAAAATCAATACTTATTATGACACGAAACATTAGGATCCAAAACAAAAATGAGCTTGAGGATTTTCAGGATAATTATGAAAATAATAATAATTGGACTAAAAATTAAATTTTTTTTCCTTTTTGCTTTGGATACTCAAATACTAGTCCTGATTTCATATATAAAAAATAAATAATTAACTCAAAAAAATTAGTTAAAAATAATTAATCTTCTTAATTTTGTTTCAAATAAAAATTATTTTTAAAAAATATCTTTATTTAATATGTGTATTTTTTTTTATAAAAATTAATAACAACTACCACTTATAATTTGAAATACTCATTTAATAAATGATATAATTAGAATATTATCATTAATATACTAAATACTCTCTCTGGTCCTTTTTATTAGAAACAAAAAACTATTTCATTGGTATTAAGAAAAACAGTTAATATCAGTTTAACTTATTGATTAGGTTCAAATTTAATAATTCTTTCCTATTTTATTTATATTCATTTTGAATGGGAAAACGTTCTGTATTGTTAAGTGTATTTGGTGTAATAATAAATGAAGGGTAAAAAAAAATTATTATTTAATGAAATAAAAAATATATATCATGTTTCTTATATTTTGGGACCAAAATTTTTTTTATAGATTTTCTTATAAAAAGAATCGAAGAGAGTACTAGTGATTTGTTTTTTTTATGATTAAATTAAATCTTAAAAAAGTCTTTTATATATAAAACCAGAGATAGTATATTAAAAATGTATTAAACATAAAATAATTTAGATATAACTTTTATATATGACTTTGTTTTATTAGAGTTATAAATGACTAGTTAACAAACCTAAAATCAATACTTATTATGACACGAAACATTGGGATTCAAAACAAAAAGACCTCGAGGATTTTCAAGATAATTATGGAAAAAAATAATTTGACTTATAATTTTTTTTACTCAAATATGTTTAGATATATTAATTTTTAATAAAAATATATTAAATATATAATATTTACAATATTATATGATTGATTATTTTAATATATACATATATTATATTTTTATTATAAAATTTTATAATAAAAACATAAATTAATGTTTCAAAATCTAATTCTCTAGGACACGATAAGGGAAAAGTCAATGAAATAATGGTGTGAATTTTCAGTGAAACAGAAAACGATCCAATTTAGCGTCGGATCCAATTCCTAATTGAATATTCAATGCTCCTTTTCCACGAGGCTTGAAAAGTCAAAACTGACTCCTGAAGAAAGAAATTCTTAGAAAATTGACATTTAAGCTTATTTTTAAAAAATAATACTTACCCAAAAATAATAAAAAGAGGTTACTCAATTACCAATGACGATCAGGATAAGACAGCGAGTCTTGATCAATAATAACCGTCGTCAACAGACGGTCCTGATCTTCTCGGTGAATGTTAGTTAACGAACACGACCCCTGTCCCTGTCTCGACCTCATTTGCCTCAGAAAATTACGCCGTCTTACTCTTACTCTATTTCTACTTTCTAAAACAATTAGAATATGCGTTCGAATATACCTCTATGACCGCTTTATTCATGCTGTAACCAAGGAGAAAGAATCTCCTACATTTATTTACCGTAAGCTTCTGATAAATTTTAGAAATAGGATGATGCAAAAAGTCTCTTTTTCAATTTATAAAAATTTTATAATAAAATTTTTAAAAGATCTGAACTCCCAACATCCTTTATTTTTTTCTATTAAATTATAAATTTTAGTGAAATTATACAAATTTTTTATTTTTAAAACATGAACTTTTTATAAAATAAAAAAATTGTATTTGACCTTAATTAAATTTTAAAATTTTAAATTAAAATATTTTTTATTAGCATAAATATATTTTTTAATTAAAATATTCTCTTATATATTTTTTAGGAAAGATATTTTGGTAAAAAAATTAAAAGATATATTTTATAATTTAATAAAATTTATACACTTTTAGGAAAACAAGGAAAGTTTGCGTAATTTTCGCTTTTTCTTTTTTCCTTCTCTCTTCCTATTTGTTCTCATTTAAATAATTAGCTTTGATCCCTTACTCATTAATTTTTCACACTCTGTCCATTGCCATCTGCAATCCTCCACTCAAACACGCAAATCCCATTCTGCTAGATCGGATCATCCTCGTGACCCAATTTCTTCTATCGCCGTCGATTTCCAGAACTAGGAAGAACAAGATAATTATGAGTGGTAGCATCACCGAACTCGAACAACTAGAGTTACTCCACAAATTGGAGGTCTTCAAGATCAAAGGCAGAGACAAGCATGGCCGCAAGATCCTTCGGATCATCGCCAAATTCTTCCCTGGTAAATTAACTCATCTTTCTTCTTATTCCTCGTATTCATTCAATCATATTCTTGCTTTTTCTCTTCTTTACGATTTTCTTTATCCAATTCTTTGCGTACCAGCTCGGCTTGTGAGCGTCGATGTTCTCAAAAAGTACTTGGAGGAGAGGATTTTCCCCAAATTAGAGAAAAAGAAATTTTCGGTGCTTTACGTTCACACCAGCGTTCAGAGGAGCCAGAATTTTCTGGGAATCTCAGCCTTGCGATCAATCTACGATGCGATTCCGGTGAACGTAAAGGAAAATCTGGAGGCTGTGTATTTTGTACACCCAGGCCTACAGGCACGACTTTTCCTCGCCACGTTTGGCCGCTTTCTCTTCAATGCAGGGTATGCTTCTTCGTATTCATTTAAAAAAAAAAAAAACTTATAAAGAGTTTGTTATTAGATATTTTAATCAAAATATAATAAATATGTAATTTTTTAATAATATTATAATAAATGAATAATTTTTTATAAATAATTATATGATTTTGAATGATAAAAATGTATAAAATTATAATTAAAATCTAATCCATTTTTAAAAGCTTTTGAATTTGGCTTAAAGTTATGGATTTGTCATATTTGCTAACACAAATCTTTAGTGATGATTCTGAGAAGTGGGGTTCTGTTTGGGTGTGATAGGTTGTACGGGAAGCTGAGGTACGTGAGCAGGCTTGATTATCTATGGGAAAATGTGAGGAGGAATGAGGTGGAGATGCCGGAGTTCGTGAACGATCACGATGAAGACTTGGAACACCGTCCCATGATGGATTATGGACTGGAGAGCGATCACGCGAGGGTGTACCGTGCACCCTCTCTGGATTCCCCTGTGTCCACCTACTCCATGAGGTGCATCTCATAGCATCATCGCTCTCATTCCTTACACATGGAAACTAGGAAGTAGGAACTAGGATCACTATTGGGCCGGGGCCCAGTCCGATCCCTTGGTGGATGTTTATATTTGTGCAGGAAAGAAAAGAAAACAATGAACATAGGTCCATTTGATTTTTTTTTTTATTTGGGTTCATGTTGATATTTCGTCGTGGTATATAAAAGGTTATCTTTTTTCTTTCTTGATGTTTCAGATCAGTTTTTAATTTTTAATTTTAGTTGAACGATATGAGATGAACTTACAAAATCTATCACAAAAAACACCAACATTTTCAAACATTGTTTTTAAATATTTAAATTATCTTGCTTGATATATGATCAATATGTTTTATATTTCACATGTTTAAACAAATGAAAATATTTACTCAAAATCACACCATAAACAAATTCATAGGGTTGACTTGAGCTGCCGTGTGCATGTCATAAACAATAAAGGGTAAACATTAATCATGTTTTACTCTTAACTCTTCAATCATGTTTTGGTTCAACAGCTAAGCAAATTGATACCATTCTACTGTACAACTGATTTTCTAAAATTGGATTGGAGAGTGTGAACACACATGGATGTATTAGGTTGGATCGGTTTCCAAACCAAGCATAAGCGTAGTACTTTAGTTAGATATTAAATTTGCAGCTCTTGGGAAGATTTAAGATGAGACCTGTAAGTTGTTTTATCATGTATTATTTAATGCATTGAGATTACAAATGTCAAAATATTAAGTGTGCCAAATTTCTTCCATCTTTGCGTTCTAAGAATGCAGTTTAAATTTGAATTTTTCCCTATGTATTTGGGGTGCCTATGCCTCATCAAATTTTGATTTAGTTTTTCCTTTTTTTTTTTTCTTTAGCATCCATTTCTTTAAAAAAGAAAAAAATTTAAAAATGAATGGTGATGTATAGAACTATTTATGGGTAGGACTGGGATGGATATTTAGTAGGTATGATATTTGACCTGATTAAGATATCAGACTTTTTATTTATACCTGTGACCGAAACTAACTAGAACAAATCTATTTTTATGTTGAGTCTGGGCAGGTTATAGCCGCTCGAGCCAATTTTTTTATTTTTTATGAACTGATACTTACAATTTAAAAATATATCTTTTTACATACTCATAAGTATATATTTCGAAATAATAGGTTTCTAAAACCCTCATGTCTTTATCAATAAAATAATTTCAACAAAAAAATAGTTTGGTATTATCAAACAAAATATATGTTATATTAGCATAATTATCTTTAGGTAAATATGTATATTTTCATTATTCAATAAAAAAAATGATAATAAACATGTACGTCAATGATAAAAATAATTAAGAAGTAAAGAAGATTTAGGTAGGTAATAAAAACTACAACATATATAGAGAATTAGACGAAATAAGAATAAAAAAAATTATAAAATAATAAGATGTTTATAACTAAAAAAAAGTAACTATTAAATTAGGTTGAGCAGAACATATTTTTATCTGTATCTAGACTTGACTTGATATAATTTTATTTAAATTTTTTATATTTATATTTTTTATTTGACCCAATTAGATTGGGTTAGGACGGGCCAATGAACACCCCCTTATCGTGGCCTAATTAAAGGCATGCATTAAAAATAGATTTTAAACAAAAAGCACAAATTGACAATATTTCCTATCGTCAAACATAAAAAATAAATAAATTTATTAGATATTTAGTTTTATATTAGACATTATCATAAGTCGAATTTTGTGAAAAAAAAAAGTATAAAAAAGGTTTAGGCTCAATATTATTTTAAAAAAGGGGATTTAGGCCTAAATTGGTTAAAAATTCATAAAAATTGAGGAGAAAAATTTTCTTTTTTTTTTAATTTTTAAAAACAATAGCAAATCAATTTTATTGCTACTAGCTAATCAATTTTTGGTAAACAATGCCAATTTACAGAAGTTTTAAAAGTGTGTGAAACAGTGAAAGTGAGAGATGAGAGATGATGAGCATAAAAATGTTTTCTCTTTTTTTGTGTGTTTATTCATCTCAAGTCAAGTTAGTTAGCTTCAAAGGTGGAAAATTAAATTCCTACAAAAATTGACTAATTGAATTTTAATAGTTCATGTATGACTAATTAATTTATCATGCTGACTGTGGACAGGTCATAAAGAGAATCCCTAATAAGAAAAGAAATGAAAATCTGCATTTGACTCACAAGGAATTCATAAAACTTCAAGGTTGGATCGCTACCTCGACCTCTACAGTGGGGACAAGAAGCATGTCATGTTGGCATAGTCTCATCAACGTCGTCCTCGGCATTATATGAGCAGAGGTTCGTTCTTTTACTGCCCCAGCTCCCTTTAATTATCTTTTAAATTGATTTTTTATGTTTAATGATTTTGGGAAAAGTCGGTGATGGAAGTTGTTTGTAGAACTAGAAGTATTTGAATCTTGGGATTACTGGGAAATCTTCTTTGACAAATAAAGATATGCCAACTGAAAAAAAAAATTTACACTAAAATGATCTATGTTATTACATACTGACTTTTAAGAACAAAAATTAAAAAAAAAGAAAAAAAGAAAAAAATTTACTGAGACAAAAGATTATAATACTGGTTGTGCTTGCATTATATTCAGGACCTTTTAAAATAAGCTAGTTTTTTATCAATTTTTTTAGGTTTATAACCACTTCTTTTCTGAATTAAATAATTTTTTTGACTCATGATTAAGATTACCTCATAATTTACACTCTAGTTTCTCGCCGTAAAAAGCCCCTTCATTTGGTTCAAATCTATGCCTTCCATATGTGAAAGTGCGAGATTGTCTTCGGCCTACTCCCATTTGGCTACTGTAACATCACAAGATTGAACAACATTGTTCATGTTATGAGTTTATTATGGAATTATAACTTTTGGTTTAACTTACACCTTAATTAATTTATTTGTTTTAATTTGATCTTTTAATTTTTTTCTAATTAACATCATTTTTTTAAAATTTTTTTTTTGGTTAGTTCAACAAATGCATCAAAATAATCATCTGAAGGAAAGCATTAAATTCGTGAAGTATTGGAAGGGAGGATGATCCAATTCAAAGAGTGTATTCAAATATTGATAATATTGACACTAGAGTAGATTTACAAATAGATATTCTCACTAGATGGAATTCGATATTTACTAGGCTTGAAAGTGTAATTAAGTATTGATGTCTAAGCTATCTATGACTAATAAAAATTTCAAATTTTGTCTATCAAACGAGGAGTTGAGAAGAGGAGAGTAAATCTGTGATATCTTCTATACATTTAATGTCATTGCCAATTTATTTTCTATTTCAGCTTATCTTACTTCTAACATGTATTTCTTGCAAATATGGAAAATTAAATGTTTATTGACAAAAAAATTGGAGAATGATTATATAGTAATTCAAAAAATAGCTATGAAGGTGAAAGCAAAGTTTGACAAGTATTAGGATGAGTATAGTGTCATCCTTGCACCTGCGAATATTCTTGACCCTTTGATGAAATTTGAGGTGTCATGTTTCTCTTATAATGGGCTTGACCCCGAGAATTGTTAAGAGAAGTTAGACAACTTTAAGAGCAAGCTATATTGCTTTTAATGCCCAATATAAAAATAATGCATAAAGTAATCCATGAGACAAAACAAGCAGTTCATGTGTACCCTCAAAATTAGTTGAGTAGCCTACTAATGTGAGAGGGGATGAGTGTGCTTTGTATCGAGGTTTGGAAGTCCTTAATGCAAGTTTTTGTTCTTTTAATAGTCTTATGTCTTTTCTTTAATTTTTTTAATTAATTTCTCTCTCATTACCTATACATTATACTTTAATGTAAGAGTATATTGATTATGTTAGTGAAAGTATTTCTTTTGGTGGAACCATTAATTGGATAAGGCAAAGTTTTATCCTAAATATGCTAAAATATTATATGTTTTCATTTATTAGAAAGGAGAACTAATATCAATTTCCAACACTATCAAAAATGGCTTGTGATATACTTAGCATTCCAATCACTATAGTGGCTAGTGAATTACCTTTAAATATTGGCTCTTAGGTCTTAAATAAATATAAATGATCCTTCTTCCATATAACGTTCAAACTCTTATTTGTATCTGCAATTGGCTATATGGTCTTGAATATAATGATGATGTTAATCTATTAATACTTTCAACTTCTATTTTATGACTAAATTGATCATTATATATTTTTATTTATTATTAATTTAATTATTTGTGTCTTTCTGGGTTGTAATTGCTATAAAAGGTGGAAGTGGAGACATTGGCAAGCATATTTCAACTCTTGCTACAAGAGTGGGTCTTTCAAGATAAAATTCAAATGCTCTTGATGAAAATTAAAATTGTTATTTTGTTTGATTGAAGAAGTTTAAAGTTTGGATTTAATTGTTAAGTTTGAAATAGCTGTTTGAATTTTAGTTAAAAAGTTATTTTGTTTGATTGATCAAGCTTAAAGTTTGGATTTGATTGTGTTTGAGCATTGAAGCTTAAAAGTTTGGAATAGATTGTAGGTGTATATTAAACCTAATTGACTTGTAGCATTTTGGTTTTGTTTTTGGTGCTAATCAGTTGGTTGGTAGGTTGTTTTGCCTTTCATCTTGTTTTTAACATCTATGTGTCTATGTGCATATCATATAGAGAGGCCTCACAGGTCATAGCAGTTATACTATATAGGTTAACTACAATTAAAGAAAGGTTATTCTATTATTGCTTAGTTTTAGCATATGTTAATTGATTCATAGGGAAAGGTTGCAAAATTTAAGATGCATATATGTTATTTTAAAATCATGCTCATTGATCTGTATGGAAAGGTTCTATTACTACTTATTATTACAAAGTTAGGAGGATACTTATTATTGCTAAAATTGTATTATTTGTTTTCTTTTTCTAACCTTTTAATTTTTTAAAAATAATTTTATATTGTCCATTTAATTAAAAATTTTAGCTCATTTAATTAAGATAGATTAAGCAAGTTAGCTTATTTAACCTGTGGCCTATAGTGAATTAACTATGTGGGCTGGCTCGAGCCATTTTAACTACTTTAATCTACATGCAATTTATTAAAATAACTTTTATATTCTTTCTTTTCTATCTACTAATTTTAGACAAACTTTATTTATTGTGTTTTATAGCTTCCTAAATTATCTTGACAAACTTACCTTCAAATTGAACAAAGGAGGGGAAGGTCAAAAAAACGTTGGGAGGCTTAAATTTGGAAATCTCTAAGTTGAACACATAAGAGCCCCTTTAACCTTTTTAACAGAGAAGTAAATGCAATTGGCTTCACATCCATTGAATTGCTGAGATAAAAGTAAGACGTTACAGTTTGCTTCGATGAATAGATCAAGCCTAGTTAGTTTCAATGTACATATCAACAACATAGAAGCTTCCATTAGATTTCACTAAATACTTCTTGTTATCTAATATCCATAGTGGAGGAGAAAACTAGACCAGCTTCAAGTACCTGGAGTCAACCCATAATATTGTTCCTAACATAGTAATTGAATAATGATTCAAATCATGAATTGGAAGGTTAATTTTTGAATTGTAAATCAAATCGAATAGTACGATTCAAAAATATATTAAACAATATTTTAAAATACATTAGATAAATTATATATAATTGTATACATAAAAAAGTTTATAATATTAAATTTAAATGAGAATTGACAAAAATTTAACTATAAGTCTCACAAAACAAAATTATAAGTTATAACTTAGTAACCGTCTATCTAAGTGATAACTTTAATAAATAATAAAAAATTCATAAATAACTAAGTTCAAAATTAATTATCTCTCTATTCATTGAGACTAATATTATCATTATCATTATTATTTTTGTCATCATCTAACATGATGATTCCTTCATCCTCGTCTTCTTCTTTTTCTTTAGTGTCATCATCACCTTCAATGTCTTATTCAACATTATTTTGCATATGAATGCCTTTTCCTTTTATCTTGTTAGAATTAAGATTTCATGGACCTAAAAATAAACATATCACATATGTAATTATATTATATAATGTAAGTGACTCAATGAGAAAAAATAATCTAAAAATTTACAAAAAGAAGTTTAAGATTATAAGTGCAATACCTCTCTTTCTTTTTTTACTAGGATCTCCTTAATCAATCTTGAAGCACTTATGGACATCCATCAAAGAGTTTTCTTCCAAACAAGGCTCCTCTTGTTCAATAATCCACTCGTCATTAGATTCAAGATCTGATAAGCTAATAGAATCATATGTATCTCCTTTTGCCTTCCTTTGCTTTTGTCTAATCTCAAGTTGAAGATTTTATTTAACAAATACAAAAGTATTCAACCTTTGTTGCTTTAAGCGATTTCTTCTCTTAGAGCAGATCTAATCAAATACACTCAAATCCAATTCCTTTTGAACCCCGTAACACTATAAGTGAGGATTAAGATGTGGATGACAAGTGTCTGTAACTCTTTGCACTCTTCTCCAAAACTATTCTACCATAAAGCCAGCAATATATATATATATATATATAAATATAAAGAATTGATTAATTATCATATATAATGTTTAACATAAATAAAGTAATACATTACATTACTAAATGAATAATTATTAGGTTACTTCTTTTCTTTAGTTGCAACTGCTAAGCTATCTTCAAGAGTCCCTCTTCTTTGTCAAATTTCTCAATTTAGGAATCAATTTTGACTTGAATCTCAACATTAGGACACATCTTGTCTAATATTTTGTATAATGTAACTTTCATCTTAATATTTGGGTAAAACTTTGGATCATAATAGAACTTCTAAAGTTATTAGGATAAGGTAACATATAATAATAAATAAAAATAAAGTAATTATATCATATAAAAATTAAAATTATTTCTAAGAAAAACTTACTTAGGATTTAAAAAATATGCTATTGCATGAAGAGACTATGGAGTTGATAGTCCTAATGCTTGTCTATAATTTCTCATATTTTTTTATACTTACTTTCCACATTATTGAAAATAATTTACTATTTGCTCATTTGCTTTGTCCATAACCTCATAAATATACCTTATTGTTGGCTTTGAATCATCATCCACAAATCTAAAGACTTTCACAAGAGGAGATGCATAGTTTGAGTAGTACTTGATATATTCCAAACCCTTGAATCAACTAGAACTATGTCTTCCATAATTTTCACCTCATTCCTAAAGGCATTTGCACTTTTAGACCATTTTTCTAATGCAAACATTGATTGGAGTGTAATCTTTTGATCCAAAATAGACTTCATTGTCAAATAAGATGTAACAAATCTTGTGATTCTTAGCCTACCTAACTTTTTACTTTTGAAATAACTTTTTGAATAAATTAAGCACCCAAGTGTGCCTATAAATAAAAGTCATAATTTTTTTTTGTTTTTTCAATGGTAATATAGAATACCATAATGTCACTGATATCTTTAAGAGTCAAATCAAGACAGTGGATAGCATAAGAAGACTAAAAGAGTTGTTTTCTTTTGTCCATCAACTTATTTACTATAAATAGACGGGGTTGAAGCACTGTTTGTCACTACTTGACCACATTTTCCTCCTCGATTTTCATCACCATCTCATCTGGTAATTCAAACATTTTTTCAACATATTTAATAAAACTATTAGTATCAATACATTTAAAAAAATAGTTCCTTTAAAGCTATTAGCAAGAAAATTAGTAAGGGACTTACCTTTTCTATTAGTTCATCCATCTGATATCAATGTACAACCATTTTTCTTCCATTCAACTTTATATTTATCCAAATTAACATTGACAAGATCAACCTCTTTTTTCAAGAATGAGATTCTTACTTTATGATAAGTAGGTGATTTCAAGCTTGTACCATATTCACTAATCGATTTCACCATATTAATAAATCATGGATTTTTTACCAAAGTAAATGGCAATGCATTACCATACATGCATTTACAGATATCCCTAATCACCTAATTTCTATTATTTACCATTGCATTTATAGTTTGTTGTTTCATAGGCTTAGAGCTAGAGCCACTTCTCCCTTTTCCATTTATTATAAAGGCTTTTATGGACCTTTTATTTTGTGAATCATGTTCTTGATTTCCTTTATCATCAAAGCAATCTATAACTTCATCATCATCCTTGTTCATGTCATCTGAAATTTTTTAAAATAAACTTCTTACCTCATCTAGTACTTATTCACAAGGTGCAACTTTTTTATGTGTCCCAACTAAATGATACTTCATCCTAAATGCTTCTCTCCACATTGTTTTTGGACAATAGTTACATTTAATATGTAACCAAGTCTCAAAAGACTTAAAGTGATATTAAGCAACATCTTTCTTCACCTTCATCTTTAGAGCCATAACTTAATTATAAGATAAGAAAGCAAAAAATTGCTTAAGGGAAAAAGTAAGAAATTTTATGACTTCTCCCTTAGCTAGTAGCAACCCACCCACAATGTCTATTGTTGCTTACTACATAGGTAAATTATAATATTAAATAGGATTTAAATGTTTAGGTTTGTATGTGCACAAGAGTAGGAATAATTAATTTAGAGTATTTTAATTCAAACGATACACACCCTATATTGTTTAGAATGTAGCCAACATATGCTAATAGGACATTGGGTTATGCTGAGTTGATTGCATAAATCATGATTTCTTTTCTCATTTTTCGGCTAGATTCTAAAGCCTTAACATGTTTAAAAGGGAGGATAATTATTTGCCAGAGTCGATGACCCCATTTCAGTAAGATAAAAAGGATAAAAGAAAAAAGTGTCATCTTCTCCAGGAAAATGAGTTGTGTCAGGTCACGAAGGGCTCCACTTTGTGACTCGATGTTGTTGTTTTTTGAATCATTAGATAGTCATGAATTGCGAGTTCTAATGTGACATGCATGATTCTGACGATTCATGGTATGACTCTGGATCTTTCATGATTCATTATATAATGTGTACCATTTCCATATGGAATAGCATCAGATCGTGTATCCTGAATCATGAATTAGATAATTTCTACTGCTCTAATTCTTAATTTATCCACAACATAGAGCTGCCCGTTGTGAAGGATAATGTCATCATTATAGAAACTCTCATTACTCACAAGGCTCTATTTCTTTATCCTAACTTTTGAGGGCCACTCGTTTGATATCTAAAAGAAATAGGTTTAAGATTTAGGATTAAGGACATTTTTTTTTTTAATTTTTAATGTGTATTATATTTTTATAATTATTATTTAATAATTTTATTTTTCTATTATTTTTTTAATAAAGTTATAAGAATTATTTTTTATCTATTTCAATAACTTTTTTTTTTTCATTTTTTTAGGCTTAACCTTATAGGTAAATAAAGTTTATTTTGTTGTCTTTCATTGATGAATTTCAAATTTGTTTGTTTGGCCTAACAAGGCTCAACCAAGCCAAATACTCCTTAATCCTTATGGCCGTTATTGAGGATGTTCACATTGGAGCACCATCACCTAGGTTGGGTATGTATACACCAATATTTTTAAAATCGAACTAGTATTAAATCAGTAAAAATATGAGTTTGTGATTTATTAGTTAGATGATAGTTCAACTATGATTGAACTTGTGATAATTATATATATATATATATTATTTTAACATTAAAAATTTGAGTATAATAAATAATAACTAGCAAGTATTAATAAACTTTGAAACATTTTATTATTGATTATATATGAAAAGAAATCAAATATAATATAATGTTTAAATATAGTTAATTTTTTTTAAAAAAAATTAAACTTAAAAGTACTTATCTATTGATAAATATAACCATCAAATATTGATTTATTGAAACAAGTATTAAAACTAAGATATTATAAAAATTAACCATTCAACATATTGGTTTTGATTATCGGGTAAAAGTAATGGATTGGGATGACATCTTTCTTTTGTTTTTGGGTAGTAATAGGAGTAATCATCATAGATTGTGATCCTTCTATGTGTGACTCTAACTATGGTTGTCACATGGATAGCTGGGAAGGCCCTGAAGATAATGATGGAGGCCACGAGATTCTTTTGTAGTGGTTACTTGGAAACAAGGTAAGAAAGAAAAGCCAACTTGGGGATTAGGATTTTGCTCTCACCAAAAGACTGATCATAATAGCAATGATGATGATCATAACAACAAGCCTAAACCTAAATGGGTAGGCATTAGAAATCCTAAACTTAAACCCATGTCCATCCATGAGTTGCTAAGGGAACTAGGTCATGAAAACCTTCTCCCATAACCTAAACTAGTCATTACATCATAGCTGTTATCAGTACCTATTCCATGCATGATGTTCTCATTTGCATCCAAAGCTTATAACTCAGAATTTCTTTTTTTGGAGAGAAGAACCAATATGAAAACTTATGTTACTTACAAGCCATTCTCTGCCCCTACAGCAGTTGCTTCTAATGGAGCCATAAGACTAGTCTCACAAGTTGAAGAAGTATTGAACTGGCATACCTCTAATGTTATAGCTCAGAATTGAGTGCTTTAACGGAGTGATTCCAAGTTAGATAGCTCAGACTCATTCTTGTCTTGATGGACTTTCCACTAAATCCAACAGTTATATGACTACTTAGAACAACAGGTGGCATCCTTGGATGCAGAACTTAAAAGCTTTATCGCAATAGGGTATACAGGCCCTGTATTCACACAAAATGAAAAAGAAATCAAGAGGCTTAAGACATAAATTGGCCAAATTGAGAAAGATCTAACCAATGACCATTCCATAAGCATCTATGATACTGACGGGCTTGTCGTGCAACCCTTAAAATAAAATTAGGTTGGATATTAAATGCAATATAGGGCACAACCTAGGTCATCTCCCTTGGAATTGGAATTCAATGTTCAATTGGGTTCTCTACGTGTTCTAAGGTCCTAGAACTATTTAATTTGGGGGGTTTTTAATTAAATTAAACTATCCTAAACTGAATTGAAACAAATTTCCTAACGTCTATCTAATTAGATAAATTGTGGGTGGAGAATGGTCTTGTGACTAGCTTAGGAATCATCTCTTGGTATCCACTATCCTTATCCTATTCTAATTATGATTAATTATGGCCTAAGAATTCCTAATTATGTTCATTAGCAAATGATCTTGAATAACCATTCAAGATTCAAGAGATTAACAATCTAATGTTGAATTGAGACCTCAATCCCGCATTAAACCGTTAACTCTTGTCTTTAAGATCAATGAACATCCAATTTGATTGATTAACTAATTAATTATCTTCTGATTCATCATCCAAAAATGTTTAATTAACCAACTAAACACTAAGGAATTCTCAAATAGACATTTAAACACATAACCTTACTCATGCAATTCATCGAACACCTTCGAGATATACATGGGAGATTAGAGAGAATAATGAAAAATCAAATTCAAATCCAACCAATTAATCAACAAAAAAAAAGGTTTCCTAATCAGTGTCTAACCAGCCACTAATTAATTACACAAATTCCTAATCAAACATAACTCAACCGAGATTATACAGAATAAGAAAAAGTGTAGGAAAAATAAGAAAATCTTAGCCATAATTTGTTGTTCATCCATGGATTCAAGTTTTAGCCAAGAGCTTCCTCCCTTGCTAGCCTCAAGGATGAATTAGATCTTCATGTTGGCGTGGAATGGAGATGGAGAGATGGATGAAGTTCTGTGTATGAAGGAAGGGGATGGAAAGATGGATGAATGGAGGCGTGGGTGAATGGATGGAGGCGAGGGTTGAAGATCTTCATGAATGATGGATGCGTGGGTGTTTTAAAAGGCCAATGACTGAGGGAATAAGGATTAATGAGGCATAGGGATCTGGAGTCGTGTGGTGAATGGAGATGTGATGATAAATAACCTCCCCCGAATGTAGCGTCTGGATATGTATTTCTGCTCCTTTTCACGTGCTATTCATTAATCAATTCACGTGCTCAGCTTTTGTTCCATTTGCCTGAAGCTATTTTGCATGAGATGGGCCCTACTTTATTATTCAGCTCATGCACCCACGTTACTGCTTTCCAGACGTAACTTCTGCAGCTTCTTCGTGGCTTTGGTTCTGCATGACTTGTGGCTTTCTTCCTCAGCCAAACGTTAAAGTCGTAGCTTCAGCTTTGTTCAGCAGCTTCATTCCTTCTCAAACCAGACTTGCACCGTGGCTCTGCATGTGTTTTAAGTGTATAAACGTGGGACCCACTGTGAATATAATAACCCATATTTTGCTGCAGCGTTTCTTCGTTCGTTGCTGTCCAGATTTTCTCTTCATGCAGCTGCTCTTTGTTGCTCTGTAGCTGCTGTACAGACTTTAACTCATTGCCTTTCATTCTTAGCTTCAGCTGCCTCTTCGTTGCCTCCCCTTGTTCTGCCTTTTGCTTCATCTTTGCGTGGTTCTTCTCTCTGTTTTTGCTGGCACAGCTTCTTCTTCTTGCTTCGTGTCTTTCTTTCCCCTTCTCAAAGCACCAGAACCCGTGGCATGTGTGTGTTGCTGAAGGAGAAGAAGTGGTTGTTCTGCTCATAGGCTTCTTTATCTTCCACGTTGATTCTTCTTTTCTCGTCTTTTTCTGTGTTAATCTTCAGCTCGCTACTCCATCTCAAAGCATTAGAATCCACATTCTTCCATGTAAGAACCCTCTTATGCTTCTGTACCTTTGCATGTGACTTAACGTTTTTTCTTCATGCTTCTTCTTTTCCTTCCTCATGGATCCCCTTTGCTTTTTCACGTGTTTCTTTTCCTTTGCATTATTTCCATTTAATGATCACGTTCTTCTCTTCTTTAACCCAAATTCTCATCAAGCATCATTTGCTCATTAAAATCTGCACAAAAAGCATGGAAAGTATTAAGTGAAAATATCCAAAAATGACTTAAGATACATTTAAGCATTAAGAATTAATAATTTGCAAATTAATTCCTTAAATGTAAAAAATGGCAAATTAAAATGAAATCTTATATAATTAAAGTCTTAAAGCCATACTTGGACATTAAAATGCCTAAGTTAGGGGATTAAAATATATAAAATATCATAGTTATCAGATACTCACCCCTCTTTATACACCTTTGCTTATAATCCTTATCCTTTTCTACTATACTCACCTTACCCTCTTGAGATAGACTACCAAAAATGTTTCAAGATGAATTATGAGGTTTTCAGGAAAAAGGAAGATTACCTGATCCCAAGCCAACTTAGTTAGTTTCAACCCAAATAGCCCCCTCCACCTCTAACCAGAATGCCTAAACCTCTTCAAAGGTCACAATACTCCATTAAATTTGAACCTTCTCCATCTTAGACAAAACCTTTTGAACAATCCTTAAGACCCTTAGAAATCAAAACACCACACTTTTCACTATCAAAGAAAACTTATTCTCCACCTTTAAACCAAAGAAATAAGCAACCAATGCAAATAGAATCTCCATCCACCCAACTAGAAAACTAAAATTCTTCTAGAACTATTGCTCTTATGGCAATAATGACTCATTATAATTTTGATTCTAACTCTGATCACACTGATGAGATTGGATTAAGACCAATAAGTTTTGATGAGTTTAATGATCATGTCAATGTCATTCTTAGGCCTGTGCATGGTCAGAGAAGTTTTTGTACAAGGATGATGCTTAGCATAATCTTCATGTTCTAGATTGGATTCATTGACTTCTTCAACAAGAGTAGGATTAACCATATAGGCCTGTGCATGGTCAGGAGAAGTTTTTGTACAAGGATGATGCTTAGCATAATCTTCATGTTCTAGATTGGATTCATCGGCTTCTTCAACAAGAGTAGGATTAACCATATACAAAGTAGAGACATTGACATGATCATTGAACTCATCAAAATTTATTGGTTTTAATCCAATCTTATCAGTGTGATTAGAGTTAGAATCATAACTATAATGAGTCATTGTTTCCACAAAAGCAATAATTCTAGAAGATTTTTGGTTTTTTGGCTGGGTGGATGGAGGTTCTGTTTGCATTGGTTGCTTATTTCTTTAGTCTAAAGGTGGAGAATGAGTTTTCATTGGTGGTGAAGAGGGTGGTGTTATGATTTTTAAGGGTTTTAAGGGTTGTTCAAAAGGTTTTGTCTAAGAAGGAAAGGATTCAATCTTAGTGGAGTATTGTGACCTTTGAGGAGGTCTAGACATTCTAGTTAGAGGTGAAGGTGGCTATTTGGGTTGAAGCTGACTAAGTTGGCTTAGGTTGTGGTAGTCTTCTTTTTTCACAAAAACCTCATAATTCATTTTGAAACATTTTTTATAGTCTACCTTAAGAGGGTAAGGTGAGTATGGCAGAGAAGGATAAGGATTATAAAGAAGGGTAAGTATAATAGATGCTTCTAGAATGGTCGCTAGCTAGATCTTTTTCAATTTAGCCAATCTGTGTCTTAAACCTTTTTATTTCTTTTCCTTTTTGTATGAATACAGGGCCTATATACCTTGTTGCAATAAAGCTTTTAAGTTCTGCATCCAAGAATGCCACTTATTGTTGTAGGTTGTCATATAACTATTGGACTTAGGTGGAAAGTCCATCAAGATGAGAATGAGTCTGAGCTGTCTAATTCATAAGATTATCAAGTATGGAATCAATCTGTTGAAGCACTCAATTTTGAGCCATAGCACTATGGGTATGTAAGTTCAATATTTCTTCAGCTTATAAGACTGGTCTCATGGCTCCATTGGGAGCAACTTTTGTAGGGACAGAGAATGACTTGTAGGTAACATTAGCTTAGGATTGGTTCTTCTCTCTATAGGAAGAAAGTTTGAGTCATAAGCTTTGGATGTGGATGTGGATGAGAACATCATGCATGGAATAGGTTGTGGTAACACCTGTGGTGTAATCACTAGTTTAGATTGTGGAAGAAGGTTTTCATAACATAGTTCCCTTAGCAACTCATGGATGGACTTGGGTTTTGGTTTAGGATTCCTGATACCTACCCATTTAGGTTTAGGCTTATCGTCAAGATCATCATTACTGCTATTATGATCAGTCTTTTTGTGAATATGATCAGTCTTTTTGTGAGATCCAAATCCTGATCCCTAGGTTGGCTTTTCCTTCTTAGCTTGTTTCTAGGTAGCCATTGCAAATGAATCTTGTGGCCTCTATTTACTGTCTTCAGGGCCTTCCCAACTATCCATGTGATAGCCATAGTTAGAGTCATGCATAGAGGGATCACAATCCTATATAAAGTGACTATTAATCTTTGCAACGTAGGTATAGTGACCATTAGGGTAGAAGCAATGGATTAGAATGACACCTTTCTTTTGTTTCTGGGTAGTAACAAGAGTAATCATCATGGATTGATGTGCTATGATCCTACAAGAGTGGGTTGAAAAAGTTCCAAAAGTTCCTTCTTTTGCTTTAGGTCTCTTGAAAATGGATTTAATAGTTTCATCTCCAAGTCTTTCAAATATAAAAGGAGCAGTGGTATGATAAACCTTTTAATTGCTGTGGAGCTCTTTTTTATAATTTGTAACCTATTCCAAAAGCATCAACTGTAAAAGTTCATTTCTAAGGATCTAGATTATGGTGGTGTTGTCTGATCTATCAGAGACCATGTATAGAACATCATCAGTTGAGTTTTGAAACTGGAGGTCTATAAAATGGTTCTATAGACAATAAATCATCTGGTGGTAGAGAGTTGCTGGAACGGCATTCTGAACCTGCTTTGCACCAATGATTTGTACTTGGACTTTAAGTTTAGTGGAGAGAGTGGGATCTGATAGCTTTATATTGAAATTTAGGACAATGATGAGAATAACACTGCTACCATTAAGAGTAACAAGAGTTGCACTGATCAAAGCATTTTGAAAGGAGCTGTATGAAGTGTTAAGAAAGGAAACACAGACTGATGCTGCTATCTTTTTGTATCCATGAAGGGTAAGGACTAATTTGATGGCTCCAAAGTGTAGATGAGTATAGTTTTGTTAAATCCAATGGGAGATGAAGTTGGTAGAGATTTTTAAGGTAATATACTTTTCAACTTAGATAGATTGTAGCTCACATTGATCGAGTTTAGTCCTTTGAACAATTTTTTTTATGGGCAAAGTTTTTAAAGAGATAAGTTTTTTGATAAAACCAACTATTTATGTTAAATATCATGAATTTCATAAAAGATATTAAAATTATATTTATATAATATTATATATAATATTATAAAAAAAATGGGATAGTAATTAAGATGTTGGATCTCTCTTAGGACCCTTGGTTGCATAGTACAACAATCAAGGGCCATTGCATACTCAGAGTCATTAGCAAAATTATCCTTTTGCCCCTAAGTCTCGGTTATATAAAAGCCACCAATTATCCACATATATTTTAAGTTCAAATTCTTTATATTTATAAACTAAATGTATAAAACATATGTGGAGAAAAATTAAAAAAAAAATAGATATAAGCAGAAAAAATTGACTCTATATATTTTTCTATCTTTTAATATCACTCTTTTTCTGTTTTTTTTAACATACGCAAAGAATTTAAATTAATATATTTTATATTCTCTGTCTTGTCGTCCATTGATATTTCTCTATGATTGCAGTGCTTGCAAGGCCCTTTAGCCTCCCTTGGACGCGCTTTGGAGTGACTCTGGAATATGGCAAAGCATCAAGCCAATTCACCATTCATCACTCATACATGGCAAAGAGCACACAATCCTCGACATCAGGCCAAATTCGAGAACAATACCACTTTACCCATTTCAATTTCATCATGCCTTCACTATGAAATGTCGTAGACTATGCTTTCATCCACTCCACGACCCAAAAGTTCATTAAATTCAACGATGTGTCAGATGGGCACCTCTTGATGGTATTAGTGAGTGGATTCAAGAGACGCAATTGGCCGAATTTGGATTCTTCAACCTTAACCGTCCCATAGGGGAAGGCATTGATGACGGATTCTGAGTTTGAGTTTGAGGATGATCGGAAAGTTCGAGATGATTAATCTTGGTGTGGACGAGGAAGATCTATTACCTGAAGGAGCCATGATTGTTGGATGGAAACAAACAGAGAGTGATGGAGGAGCGCCATGACTTGCAGATTCTGCGAAATTGGAGAACGTCGAAGCTACTCTTCACTGGCTTGCTTATCGCCGGCCACGGTTCCTTTGGAAGATTACACCATTCCACTCTTTTACCATCTTTCTTTAGTCAGTTGACTTGTGGAACAAGAGGACGACTGTTTTGTCACTGGGAAGTGAAGTGAAGGCAAATTACTCATCCTTCTTTGACCAAAATAATAGATTGAGTAAATTAATGATTTTAGTGAATACGAAAGATTAATCTTCATTGAATTTGATTATTTAAATATAATTTTTTAATTTAATTTTTATATTATTTTTAATTAAAATAGTTCTTTTAGGTGAAGTAAAAGTAATTGTTTCTTAATAGAATAATTGACATACTAGCTGTTAACTTGATCTAAACTTGTTTGTGTTATTTTTCTTCAATCAATGGGGTGCAGTCTAAGTTTTATCATCTTATTGGTTGCTTTTGAAAAATTAGACAAAATAAATTTTATTTAAGAGAGAATGACTCGGGAGAAATTCCACATCGTCAGTAAATGATCAAATAAGTTTTGGTTTGTGCCATATTAGCTAAACTTTTAAATAACTATGATTTTACCCTAGGAGAAACTATATTGATTAGAGGATTATATTGCTTTTGATTTAGAGACTAAATCGTAAATCTACTCTAAAAGATAAGATGAAAGTAAATTCATTTTAATGAAACTATTTTCAATAATAAAATTTATTTATTTTTATTAAAAATATTTTTAAAAATTATTTTGAATTTTTTATTTTAATAATTATTAATTATTTGTCAAGCAATTTTGAAATTTGTTTTTTAAAAATGTTTATTTTAACTATCCAAGGGTATCTTTTAAGTGTATGATTTTTCAAATTATAAAGATCAAATTAAAATTAAAATAAAATTATAGAAGTAAATTAATAAAAAATTAATCAGGTGAAAATATAATTAATATGTTTACTTCGATACTAGTGATTAACGTAATTTGTAAGATGATAAACTAGATTTATCCATTGTTGATACTTAATATGTATTATTAATTTTTTTCTTTGAAAAATGGTTAAATCGCTCGGATGTGTTGAATTTTTCTTTAACAGAATAACGTTTTCCTCTATCATAATATCAATTCGGCTTCGTGAAGTAATATTAATATATTTGAGGTTTAATAAGGGGGGTTTAATAAATAATAAGAAAGTAATATTCAAGGTGACATGTGAATTTGCCCGCTCGCTCTTAGAACGATTACCGAGCTAGAAAAACACAAGGAAATGTACATCGAAAACACCATGAGGAGAACTATTTTTTTTTTTTAAATTATAGCTGAAGATCTTAAATTGAAAATATTTATGTTAAAAGTTTTTAAATTTTACAATTATTCTAAATAATTTCTTAAAATTTTTTTTTAACTTAATCTCTTTAATTGTAAATTTTTAGCATAGTTTAAATATTTAGAATTTTTTAAAATAATTTTAAAATTTAGAATTTTTTAATTTAAATATTTTAAGTTTAAAACCTTCAACTATAATTTTCTTAAATTTATAGTATCCCCATTGAATGTTTGATCCTACGATCTATCCTTATGTGCTTATTATTGTCAACCATATGGATGGTTAAAGAAGATATCACCTTATAGAAAACAGTAAACCGAACCAGAGCCTTTTTTTTTTTTTATAATTAGTTTAGTAAAGCGGTTTTCTTAATAGTTTAGAGAGAGTGAACTTAGTATTGTTCTTTTATGTGCTTGTTATTATGTTCTTTGATAAACATGGGGTATGTGAAATTTCTTTTAAGAGATCTAATCACATAACTTTAAACTGTAGAAAACATTCATTTATTATATTTTTATTAAGGAAGAAAATAGCAAATACATAAAAATTACATTTAAATTTCGTACGTAAAAAAAAAGAACATTTTAGTCATTGCAAATGTATGCTTCAATTATTTAGTCTCTAATGTTACTCCTACAAAATTCAATCCCTAAAAATTTTTAACTCTATCACTTGTTTGTTTTTAGAGCATGTATATGTACCTAATTTTTGCTCTTTTTTTTTTTTTTTTCAAAACTAATAGGAGACTTTCGAGTAGCAAGTCAAAAACCTCGAGAATTGAATTGTGTGAATATAAGATCTAATTCCAAAGTGAAAAAATCTACATATTCTTTAATTCATAACTCACGAGTTAATAACGTACACAGGCTCCATCAGTTTTTTTTTTTTTGGGCCAAGTAGGCTCTTAGTTACACAAGCCAATCTCATTACTATAAACCCCTGGAGGTGCATCAATAATGTGTTCTTCATACTTCCCTTCAATCCAAAATGCAATACACAGGGGAATGATGGAGCATCGCGAACAAACGTGACCCACTGACTCAAACTTTTCATATCAACCGGCTTCTGAGTTCTGAAATTGATCATTTAGCAGACGTATTAAGAATTGTTCAGCAAGCAAAGTTTCCAGAAGTTAATATGTGCATCCGCACACCTGTAAATATTTGCTTCTTCATCCAGATGCTTTAAGTTCAATGGTCCTTCTTTCCTAAAAGTTTGCACCTTCATTTTCTAACCACAATCCAGAGCACAAATACTGCAGCCTAGTATTGAAGCGCATGTAAATGGCAAGTGTCGGATTGGACCCCTACAATATGCAAATACTGTCAGGAATCAGCAAGTATCATCTGCTCCTTAATTGAATGAACTCATTATAGCTGCCGTTGAAGTGACCTAACCATTTATTTCATAACTATTTGCACGGATATTGACACTGACACACGATGTGACACCATGATACCATACAAAATGTCTGTATAGTTTGAAGGGTCTGTACTTTGTATAGTGTTTAACAGCTTATACATATCAAACAGGTAGTTAAGAATCAAGTCATATGCTATATGTAGAACCCGAAATACACTCTAAAGTAGGCGTAGAGAGAAAGGGATTATAGTGTACCATATACTCAAATAACGTGAGACTGGCTATGTCCTTCGATTCTCAGCCAAGATGGGGGAGGCCAGAACAATTTTGAACTACACGGATCGAGTTCAATTGTCATGATGGTACGATCACCCAAGTTGTACACACGAACATCAAACATATCAGTGAAGAAAATGCAATTTCCTTCATACCCAGCAAAATCATTAGCTGAAACAGAGAAGCTACAACTATCCCCCAAAATGAACACTCTGTCCTCCAAATTCTTCACATCCACCCATGTGCCCCACTCTTCATCCAACCTGTAAACCTTAAAATCTACCACGGCAGCTTCATAATTTAGCCTTCTGGGTTCACAATCATAGTATCTATCAACAACATAAAGATTCCCACATGATTCCACCAAATGCTTTTTGTGTCCAAAACCACACAAGGGAGGGGAATATTGAATCAACTTCAAAGAAGAGGTATCAATCCATGATATCGTACCCCACCGATCTGTCACATAAAACAGACCCTTATACACAATCACATCATCGTAATAAAAATTCTTATCATCCACGAGCCTCCATTTCTCATCTCCTTGTTTGAACAATCCCAATTTACCTTCCAAATAGATACAGCAAGCCACAGAATCCTCCACGTGAGCCCAACAAGAGGTCGGGAAGAACACGACTTTCTTTATAGGAAATCCGAATTTTTGGATGCTGTATGATTTGCATAATTCAAAGACCCGATAGTCCAGCAAGTTCCATATTCTTCGCGATGTACTAGGTGGGTTCGAAATTTTACGGTCGGAAAGCGGGTTTAGTAGACGAATAGGATGAGATTCTGAGGAATTTGATTCTTCTTCTACTTTGATTAACCACCCTTTTGGAGAAGAAGAGGAGGGTTCGTGAGGTGGTTCGATGCGATAAAAGGTGGATTGGTTGAGGTAGGCGAGCATGGAGGGGTTGACGGGGTGAGGGATTTGGAAAGGGAAAGAAGGAGAATTCGGGAGAGAGGGAGGAATTGAGGATCGCCATGACTTACAGACGCAGCGAAATCGGAGAAGGTCGATGCGATTGTGGAGAGATTTGCCGATCTTTGGCCAGAGTTCTGCCGGAAGATCGAACCAATTTGCTCTCTCACCCATTTGCTCACACACATTCTTGTGTTGACTCTCGATGCTCATTTGTTCCAACCCAAAAACTCAGGAATACAGCACAGTGCACAATGGTGTTTTGGAAATTACACTGGGAAATACAACAGTTGACTTGTGAAGTCGCCCTTTTTTTCTTCTGCTTTTTGAAAATGGTTAATAGTTAAAGAGCCCATCAGCCCAAGTTCCTTAATTGTTAAGCTGGGAATGGATGCTTTGATGGCACTTTGGAACATAAGAAAATTTCGTATGAGAACCGGAACATGAACGAACATTAATGAAATAAAATTTTGTGACCTGTAACCATATATATATATATATCTATATATATATATATATATATATATAAAAGGAGAATGACTTATATTGTAAAATATTACTTTTCAATTGTACATGAATTTTATTTTTCTTTTAATTTTTCTCTGTTTTTTTTAAATTTGTTTTTTCTTTTAAAATTTGTACTAAACTATAAAATTAACAAAGGTCTTATACAATTGCATGAAATTCACCTCTAATTATATTTAATATAGTAAAAAAATACGTTTATAAAGAAAATTTTAACAAATAATCATAATACCTTTAATTAAAAAATAATAAAATAATTTTCAATTATAAACAATAATAAATAATCATTTTTATTACCAAATAATAAAATAATAATTTTACATTTAAAAAAAAAGGTTTTTGAATTAAAAATCACAGAAAAAATAACATTTTTATTTTCATTTTTTAATTTGAAAAAATGGTTTTTAATTACCAATAATAGGAAAACTCATAAAAAATTCATTTTTAATTTTTTTTAGACCCTGCTGAAATAATAAATGTGGAAATATCAAGATCACACACAGCATATAATGCGTAACAGCATATTCCACGATAATGCAAATGTTTGGAGACTTCCATCTTTAGAACAATACATTGAAATGACCCATAAATTGTCATAAAGAGTAAGTTTCCAAATTATTGCAAAACACACCAAATACACATGGCCAAAACATGCATCCTGATCACATATTAAATACACTTATCCAACACAGATCTTCCCTATGACATGGCGCACCCACGAAGCCCTTCGAGCATCTGGTCCTAAAGGGAATGGAATCAGCAATGATGGATCACCTGAGAGCTTAATTCAAAGAGTCAATCTCATCTTCCTATACACTTCCCTGTGTACTGGTAAACACGTATTTGCAACATAAGCAACATAAAGTCACATCTTATATATACAAACCAAAAGTCATTAGTAACATAAAGTCACTAAAGATATTGACATTTCAACATAACTTGCGTGTTTGACACCTCCCTTTCCAGTTGCAAAAGCACAATATGAATCTCAGCAGGCCACAAGTAAAATATACTCCATCTCATTATAAATTATAACCAGAGGTATCAATAGAGTTGACTACTGGAAATCCAATCAAGATTTAGAAAATCCATATGCTTCAGAAAAGCTTCTGAACATAAAGAGAATTCTGAAACACTTATGTCATATGTGAGAACTCAGCACTTTGAAATAAAAAAAAAATGATGATAGAGAAAAAGGGCCGGGGGGCCTGGAATACCTTGTCATCTCAGACAAACAAGATACAAATAAGGAGTAAGATGGTAGATATATATATATATATATATTTTCCTTCACAGCCGCTTCTTGTGAAGAGAGGTTAAGAGGAAAAAGTACCGTTACCTAAGCTCAATTTTACACAAAGCAGAAGAATAATTGATATTAAGCGAGCTTAAATCCCTGAGTTTTTTCCAGGAAGCAAAATACTAATGAAAGAAGAAATAAACAAGCAAATCACATTAATCTTAATAATCAGGTGTAATATTTAGGTAGCAGTGTAGTTGAAAATGGTAAGCCAAGTGAATTGTAGCAGAGAAGATAGAATAGAGACCTAGCTTACAGGCATTTGAAAACTCAATGGACTACCCTATACTAGAACAAGACTTTCAAAAGCGGAAACTGTTTAATCAAACATGCTACTCAATAACAGATACAAAGGACACATAATCTTATTCTGAAAACATAAATTCCATGAAGATCTTTTCCGCAAAAACAATTGAACCCCTGCACCCCCAAGTGAAACTTGGAAATATGCTCA
Organism: Erythrophleum fordii; assembly: GCA_032878935.1. Taxonomy (NCBI): domain Eukaryota; kingdom Viridiplantae; phylum Streptophyta; class Magnoliopsida; order Fabales; family Fabaceae; genus Erythrophleum; species Erythrophleum fordii. Next base: position 16,187,022 of record JAVQMF010000053.1, read on the forward strand.
AAACCCCTTCTCCATCTTGCGTCATATTAACACAGAATAAGGCATGCACATGAAGAAAAAAAAATGTTATAAGTTGATGCAAAATATCTTGATAGTCCTAAACATAGTTTATTACAGATCCTTGCAATCTAATTCTTACATCAGGAAGGATTCTAATAGTGACAGTAAAACCATAAAAAATTTTGACAAACAAATTAAGTCCACTACAAACCCCATATTTTGTCTGAATATCTTTATGAAAAAATAAAAAATAAATAAAAAATAAGAATAAAATAAATAAAGAATAAAAATCAAAATAAAATTTCAGAATAAAAAATTTTTTGAGTCAAATTTAGTTTTCAATTTTAATTTAATCTTAAGTTGTGTTAATTTTAATGAATTAAATAGGAAAAAAAGAAAAAAAAAAGAGTCATTAATCAATTTTAATATTTAATATGTGAACCTTAACTAAAAATAGAGAAAACAAAAATTTTAGAAAAATTTATAAAAAGAAAGAGAAAAGAAGAGGAAAAGATTTTGAAGAGAAAAGAAAAAGAAAAGATTTTAATTTAGTCAATTAAGCTCAAATACCTAATATCAGCCTAAATGACCTAATCTTTAAGCCAATGAAAAAAAAAAAAAAAAAAAAGAGAAAAATGGAAAACAAAAAAACACAAGGCTGAAACCCCTATAATTCAATAGCTCCCTCCAGCCCAACACCTTAAGTCTGTATAGTCCAAATCACCAATAACAATCAGAATAACCAAACACAAAAAAAGTTAAATAAAAAAAGACTGGATAAAATCAAAACAACAGCCCATGAAGCCATTCTCTCCTGTGCAGCCCAATACGAAACTGAAGATGATAATCAGAATGAAGAAAAAAGCCAAATAATTAAAAAAAACTTAAAAACAAAAAAAAATTTAACTAATCAAAATAATTTAAAAAAATAAAGAAAAGAAGAAAAGAAAGGAAGAACGTACCCAGGGCTTTGAGGCAAGGTTCCCTTCGGGCAGCACAGCCTCCAACAGCCAAGATGAAGCCGTGCAGGGAGAGTGGAGGAACGAAGCAAGGCATCAACCATTTGCATAGAGAGGACCGACAAAATCCCCACAAATCCGCTGTCAAATGCTCTTGGTGGCTGAAAGAGAAGAGAATCGTGAGCAGGGAGGAGTAGCGATGGGCATGACGGCAATCGGGCACGAAGGGTAGAAGGAGGACGGGCTTGGGGGGAGTAAAGGTTACACTCTGAGTTGCCTATAAATGTGGGAACGAATCAGACTTCGAGGGAGGATTTTTTGGGGGATTTTGGCTGGAGGCTCTTAGAAAAGAGGAAGAAACCAAGAAGGAGCCCTTTTCGGCTGGAGGTTTCAAGAGAGACAGAGAGAGTTTTTTCTATTGGTTAAAGAAGAAGGAGCCGACAGGGGCGTCTTGGTTCTTTAGATCTGAGGAAGAAGGAACCGGGTAAAGTGTAGAGGCTTGCAGGAGAGTAATTGAGAAGGAATGAACGGCGGTGCGAGTTGTCTGAGGAGCAAGGGATCATCGTGAGGGGTGTTCTCCATCGTCGTCACTCGACGTCAAAGGTAAATCCACATTCTAATAATTTCTCCCCATTTCTGAAAATGTAATTCTGGGAGTTTTAAATGGGCAGTTCTCTGTTGGTTTTCGGTTAGATGTTTTCCTCTATCTTTAATCTTGTGTGGTGATTCATGGCCTTAGAAATCCTGAGTTTTTAATCTTTTCTATAATTAACTTCGTGTTCATGATATTGTGAGGTGGTTTCGTCTTCCTGATTCGGTTTTACTTGAGTATGGCAGTGAAATTATTTGACTAACTCTCATATTCAGTTTTAGCTGTCAGATATTGACAACGGTAAGTTCGTTGCCTCATTGCTGCTTTGCTCGGTGCTTTACTTGTTTTGTATGAGTTGTGGTTGAAGACTTATGCTATGCCATGTAAATTTTTTTGGTATGGTTTGGTTATAATTGAATCTGAGCGCGCACTAATTTTGAGGGATCTTACTTTGTAAGATGAATGTTAAGTTTGTTTTGGCTCACTCTTGTTATTTTCTTTTTGGATATGCAACGGGAATGAGTTGACGTTGATGTTTAAGGTATATTATGTTCTGTGTTGCATGGAAGGGCTGAAATTGATTTTGAAATTTTTGTTGGAGATCTTATTTCCATTTGTTTTGGCTTTGTAATTCGAGTTGGTCTTGTTGATTACATCGGTTACTGCATTATTAAGCTACTGTGCTATGATCAAGCTCTTTCCTCATCATAAGTTCATTTGATTTTTAGCTCTTGCTCTGTCCTCACACTGTCATATGAAGTTGATTTTATTCACAGATCAAATTAGTTCTTGTAAAGTGATAAATTATTTAAAGTCACTACCTAGGTGATATGATCTTGTGTACTTCTCTATCTTCCCTTGGATGGTGTTAAGAGTTTCAAATGTGTGCTTAGGAATCTATAATCCAGATGCTCTAACTATATGTGGGAAAGAAGATAAGTATTTCAGATTTTTGTTTCCTTGATTGAATGATTCAAGCTTATGTGGGTTCAGGGACTTCATCATGGAATCGGAGTTAAGTTCATGACCCTTTTGTGATTTTTGTATAGAAGGGAGCATTTGTCGTGATCTCTATTTGCATTAGGGCTATCCTGATGTTGACCATGGAGTATGATGGTTATTGATTTCAGTTTACAAGTTCATTTGAGTGTTTTGGCTGATGGTTGCTAACTTTACTTTGCATAGATGGTTATCAACATTTCGGCTAAATCTCTGATGTGCTCTTTTAAATTTGCTTCAATCGTCAAGTTAGGGTATTTCTTGAAAGGAACTCATTATTACAGTTACTGATTACTTCTTGTTTTCATAGCATCTGAGTTGCATATTTTGAAGAGGCTAAACAAGGACTAAAGGGGAGACCAAAGAGGCGCTTGATTGGTTAAGTTGAGTAAAGTAATATTTTTGTATTAACAAAATTCGTTGGATGTTTTCCGGATACAAATCTTGAATGGGATACATCTATTTATAAACAACTTAGTGCTAATAAGACAAAAATTTTACTATGCTCCACTATTTAATCCTATTCACTATTATGCACTATTCATTTTTATGACAAAACGTGCAAAAAATGTAATAACTTTACAGTTGCATAAAAGACAAAAGTATATTGGTAACTATTGTTGACTTTTTATCTTTTTACAAGATTGCTCTTATCCTTTTGGCTGAACAATCATACGGCTTCTTATCCATCTTATCCATTATTTATGGAGATGTTGCTACCTATTATGTCTTGCCGCGATAATTATCTGTTTGGTATAGAATTTTATCTTCTTTGCTGATGGTACTTTTTGTACATGTGTCACTCTTGTAGGAGTCTTTTAAGATTTCTCTAAGTTGAAGAATCTAAGCTTGCTGGGCTATCTGGTTAATGCTCTCCTATCATGACAACTGCAAGTTCTTCACTCATATTGATGTTTTTGGCTTCAATAATTCTTTCTGCCAACAAGTCCAGGTGTTGGAGATGAGCTAGATTATGTATAAATGTATTGACCTCATTTTGTTGTTCGGGTGATGTCTGATAATCACATGGGAAATATGTGAAAAATATTCTTTTCCCATAGGTTAATTTGAAATCTGAGCCATGCTAGATTTGCTTGGCGTCTCTACTTAGCCACAGCAGATTTTGGCTTGCAAAATCTTCAAAGGAAAATTTATTTAAAATAAAATTGAAATTTTCACATTGTTTGTGAAACTGAAAATCTATTTCTCTTGCTTCATCTAATTCCCAAATTTGGTAAGGATGATAAAATCGTTCTTTTACCATTTTACCAATATTACTAGTCATACAAAAAGTGTAATACTTCATAAATGTATCATTTTTTATGATAAAGTAAAGTATTGTTTTGATAAAATATAAAAAATACTTGAGTTGTTCTCAAGTTTGGTTTTGAAATGTAAATTTTGCCAACAATTTTTTACTCGATATTTGAGATGTCTTAGCTATTGGGGTTAATAAAAATATATAATTTTGACAAATCATAGCTTGTAAGAATAATCTGTGAAACATTTTGTTTAAATCTTTCATGTAATTCAATCATGTGATCAAATTTGATATGTTTCATGATTAGAGAATATATTTTTGTTAGTAAAACTTTCTTTGCTTTTTTAAAGAGGTAAATCCTTTTGACTTTTTCAAAAATAAGATTTTTTTTCTTTTAACAAATTTATCAAAAACTCATACAAATACCAAGTGTAAAACCTACACTAGTAGTTTAACAATTTTATTTCCCATTAGCTTATCAATATTTATCAGGTTCTATCTAAGAATTATGGAATCCTTATACACACTCATGGGAAACTTATACTCCCCAATCTTCTCCAAGTTTCAAAGAAGCTCTGTAAACAGTAGAAAAGCTTAAAATACCTTCCCCAACATCTCATGATAAGCCAATCATAGATTTCTATAATCTCGGTTTGCCATACCAAACTTATGACTAAATCAATGCAATATGAAAAGCCCATATTAAAGGAAAGAAAGCACAATTAAGGAAAACCTAACAAATTTTATCTCCACACTTTTTGAAAAATATCAAAAAGAACAATAGCTGGAAGATTTGATTTTGAAAATTATTCTAAAGAATGATTATGAATACACAAATTATGTTCATATTGAATCCACTATGGATTTGATAAATTTGTTAAAAGAAAAAAAAATCTTATTTTTGAAAAAGTCAAAAGGATTTATTTCTTTGTAAAGGCAAATAATGTTTTACCAATAGAGGTATGTTCTTTAATCATGAGACATGTCAAATTTGATCACATTATTGGATTACGTGAAAGATTCAAATAGAATCTTTTACAAATATTTTTACAAATTATGATTTGCTAAAATTATACTTTTTTACTGACCACGATACCTGGGACATCTCAGATATCGAGTGAGGAATTATTAGCAAAAATTACATTTCAAAACCAAGTTTGGAAACAATTTAAGTATTTTCCATGTTTTTATCGAAGCAATGCTTTACTCTGTTATAAAAAATGATAGATTTATGAAGTATTATACTTTTCGTATTACTAATAATATTGGTGAAAAGGTAAGAAATCAATTTTATCAACTTTACCAAATTTGGGAATTAGATGAAGCATGAGAAATATATTTTTCAGTTTCACGAACAACGGGAAAATGTCAATTTTGTTTTAAATAAATTTTCTTTTGAAGACTTTACAAGCCAAAATCTTCTATGTTTAAGCAGAAATGCCAAGCAAATTCAACATGGCTTAGATTTTAAATCAATAGATGGGAAAAGAATATTTTCCACATATCTCTCATGTGATTATCAGACGTCACCCAAATAACAGGATAAGGTCAATTTACTTATACATAATTTGGCTTATCTCCAATACCTGGACTTGCCGATAGAAAGAATTATTAAAACCAAAAGCATTAATATGAGTGAAGAATTTGCATTTATCATGACAGGAAAACACCAACCAAACAGCCCAACAAGTTTAGATTCTTCAACCTGGAGAAATCTTGAAAGAATCCTAGAAGAGTGACACATGTACAAAAAGTACCATCAGCAAAGAAGATTAAAAATCTATACCAAATAGATAATTATTATAGCAAGACATAATAGGTGGCAACATCTTCATAAAGAATGGATAAGAAGCCATATGATTGTTCAGCTAAGAGGATAAGAGCAATATTGTAAAAAGATAAAAAATTCAACAATAGTTATCAATGAACTTTTGTCTTTTATGCAGCTGTAAAGTTATTACATTTTTTGCACATTTTGTCAGAAAAATGAATAGTGCAGAATAGTGAATAGGATTAAATAGTGCAGCATAGTGAAATTTTTGTCTTATTAGCATTAAGTTGTCTATAAATAGATGTATCTCATTCAATATTTGTATTCGAAAAACATCTGACGAATTCTATTAATACAAAAATATTACTTTACTCAAGATCCTTGAGCTTCCACCTACCTCCTATGTATATTATTTCGTTGTAAAACATAGTCACTGTGCACTGTTGAAAGAATTGGTATTAGAGCAATGGCGTTGTGTAGAGTAATATTTTTAGATCTATTCACAAGAAGTTTGTAAGTATTTTATCAATTTATCTACTCTTGTTTACGATTTGAGTTATCTGTTCTTCATTCTTAGTAGCCTAAAATCCCATATGCTTGAGTGATAGTATCCTCTGTTGCTAGCCTTTGTTTTGCCTTGTGTTGGCCGTTTGTGTGCTAGATTATTTAGGAGAAAATCGTAACTTAGGAAGGTTTTAGGAGCCAAAGGACTGTTTAAGATGGATAAGGTAATTTGCGTAGGAAATGAGTACGGAAAGAATGAGAAAAATGCTTATGAACATAGCTTGCATATAGATAAAAAATCTAAAAATAATTTATCTGCTATTAGTACTGATATCAATACTATTATAGATATAACTACTAGTTGGTTTAGAAAACTAGATGAAAAAATCACAAAAAATCATAAAGAGGTAGTTAGTAAAGTAGAAGAGTTAGATAAGAAACTTCTTAAGTCAGAATCTCTAATTGAGGAAGATAATCATATGTTATATTATGGTAATAAAGTTTGTGTATTAGAAGAAAAACTCAAAAATAGTGCTGAATTTGATTATACGAAATCTTTAATCGAGTATTGGAAACACCAATATTACTAATGATTTTCAAAAATGAGAATTTCTATTAAAAACAATTCAAGACTTTTGCACGCAAAATGAAGAATTATTTGAAAGTCATAATTATTATTATTTTCTTCAATATGATACAACTGATGTGTCTAGTGGTGAAGATAATGAACAGGTAAAGGTAGTAGAGGAAGAGAAAAACTTTGACTTTGAGGACAACGAAATTAGTTTCACTAAGTGTGAAAAAACATGTTCAGAAATGATTGTAGAAGAATCCACTTTTATAGTACATAGGGATAAACCTAAAGAAACAAAAGAACAAACTTTTGTAAGAGATAGAGGAAAACGAAAAATAGGCAAAGAAGATTAGTTAGAAACAGATTTAGAAACAAAGCCTTATACTCAAATAGAGTATGAGAATATCTTTGTCAATACAGAAAATAGTAGCTCGTCTAGACAAACTAGACAAGATGAAGATGTAATTCCTACTACAAATAGTAGAAGGGATGATTTAAACAAACAAAATGTGTCAGTAAATGGTACATACTTAGATTTAAAAAATGTTCCCTATGATCAATACGAACAAGTTATTGATGATTGGACATAGTCTTTAGCTTTAGTAGTAATTAACTACAAGGATAAATGGTCAAAAGAAAAAGTTTTAAATTTTATAGTAGGAACATTGCAAAGAGACACTTTGCACTTTCTTAGCAAAGTGTCTTCCACAAAACCTTTCTTGGCAAAGAGTCTTCCACAAAACCTTTCTTGGCACCTTATTGCATTCCTTTTCCAAATCAATAAATACCATGCATAAGTCTTTGATTTTTTTGATATCTCTCTATCAATCTTTGCAGCAAGTATATCACTTAATGGTTGACCTTCTTGGCATAAAATCAAATTGATTCTCTATAATGTGAGTATCTTGCTTTAATCCCCATTCAATTACCTTCTCTCATAACTTCATAATATGACTCATGAGTCTAATTCCCTTATAATTTATACAATTTTGTGTGTCTCCTATATTCTTATAAATATGATTAAAGTAATTTTCTTTTACTCGTCTGGCATTATCTTAGACCTCATATCCTTGTTAAATAACTTTGTGAGCCAACTTATACTTTTCACTTTTAAAACCTTCTATACTTATGGGTATATTAGTCGGTCTAACTACTTTGCCATTCTCTATCCTCTTTAGTGTTGCTTTTACCTTTGACTCTCAAATCTTATTATAAAAAGTATAATTTTAGTCTTCTTCTTTAGTGTCTAGCTTATCCGAATACTGTAAGATCTCGTGTCTTTCATTTAATAGCCTATAAAAATAACCCTTCCACCTTTCCTTGATCTCTTGTTCCATGACCAAAACTTCTCATTTTTCATCCTCAATGCATTTCACTTAGTCTAGGTCTCTTATTTGTTTGTTTTTTCTACTTTTAGTTAGTTTGTAGATAATTCTATCCCTAACTTTAGTGCCTAAGAATTGGTATACCCATCAAGTACCCTAACTCTCGCTTTACTCATTGCCTTCTTAGTGTTTTTCTTAGTTACTTTATGTTTTTCTCAACTTTTATTACTTTTACATAAAAACCACACTTTATAACAATTCCTTTTAGCCTTAGGCTTATCTTGCATGCTTGCATCCCACCATCAAAATTCTTTATCCTTAGTTTCAAAGCATCTTGATTCACCGAGTATTCTTTTGCCATATTCCTAATCTCTTTAGCCATCTCGTCTTATATATTATTAACAATTCCTTATACTTCCCAGAATCCTTCTTCTAAATCCTTCTCTGCAAGCTTTTTTCTTTGTCTCCCTTCAATTGTCACCATTTGATCCTTGATACTCTATTTTGGCTTTTGCTTTTTATTTTTCTCTTAACTTAAACAATCGCAATTAAGACTCTATGTTGGGTAATCAAAATCTCTCTAGGTACAATTTTGCAATACATGTAGAGTTTTCTGTCCACTTTTCTTATTAGAAAGAAATCAATTTAAGAGCATGCCCACCCCATTTTTATATATGATAAGATGCTCCTTAGTGTCCTAAAACAAGTGTTAGTTATTGTGAAGTCAAATGTTAATGAAAAGTCTAAAATGGTTTTATCCTTTAGATTTCCTTCCTTTAAGTCATGTCCTCTATGTGAATTTTTTTAACCTCTAGATGCACTCTCCACATGACCATTAAGATTCTTTCCTAAGAAAATTTTTTTCTTCTAATGGTATTCCTTGAACTAAACCTTTTAAATCTTTTCAAAACTTTATCTTATAGTGTTCATCTAACCCTACTTGTGGTGTGTAAGCACTAATAATACTAAAAGTTTTCCTTTTCACTATAAACTTTAAAGCTGTAATTCTATCTTTTAACTCTTTTACATATACCATAATATTTTTCCAATACTTATTCATAATTATACCTATCTAATCTCTAGATCTAGTCTTGCAAGTGAATGAAAGCTTAAAACTTGAGGTGTTTAATTCCTTCGCTTTTTTTCCTCCTAATCATAGTTTCTTGTGAGCACATAAAATTAATTCTTCTTTTAATCATAGTATTTATTATTTTCATTGATTTATATATAAGTGTATCTATATTCTAAGTTCCAAAATAAATCCTACTCTCGTAAACTAACTTCTTTACTTATATTTATTTGTATAAATGTAGGAATCCTTACTTATTTTTTATTACATCTAGGTGTTGGTGAATCTTGCTCATTTGATATTGTACTTGAGTTATATAGTGTGTTGCTTCCAGCTGATGACCTAATATTAACTCTAACACATCGATGATTCATGATATAAAGATTTGACAAGATTTTACGTTAGCTGTCAACTGCTTAACATAACGCTCCTCTTTTTTTTTTTTGGGCTTAAGATTGGTTATGAAACGATTTGCATTAAAGCATATCATAGGCAAAGTTATATATATAATGATCTAAAAGTAAAGGATATAATATAATATTACCATTAAATAATAAGTAATAGGATATAATATTAATATTTAAAAGTAATAAAATTAAAAGGCAATAGGATATGATGGATACAATTAAGGGATAATGTCATATCCAATCTGGTGCAATATTTAACATTTGTTGCAAGTGTAATATGACAAAATATTAAAATCACCTTCCATGTCTCACTCCTTCATTGTGCCAGCATCCCACTCTCATTTAAGGCAGCTCATAATTGATAGAAGATAGATGGCAAGATGCTATTGCATATTACACTTCATAGATAACTCCCTTTTCCCATTTCAACATAACAATTGAAAACACCTGCAAATTTAGAGGCAAAACTATAATATTAAAGGGAGGCCAAAATGCAATTTCTCTAAAGACCAAAATATGATTTCAGCCATGAAAAACTAATGTTGCAACGTGTTTTGAAATGTGGCAACTTCCAAGATTTAGTTAAAATATTAAATTTGAAGGAATTTGAGGGGAGGAACAGTAAAGCATAGAGGGAGAAGAAAATTTGGAGGAAAGAGAAAGATTCTTTAGAGGGAGCAACTGACTTTGGAGGCTCCATATATAGCCACCTTCCTCCAATGCTTTCATCACACACACATAAAGACAACACTCAGGCTACCTAAGGGGATGAGAGTTCTAAGGGAAGTAAAAATTGTAATTGTTTCACCACTTACTCACACAACTATACACATTGCAATAAATTGGAAGAAAGAGAAATAGCGAGAGAAGACAAAGAGGAAGAAAAGAGAAAGAGGACATAAAAGATTTTTAAGGTAAGAACATAATCTTGTTTGAACATAAAAGGATAGTTTATATTCTTTTGAGCATTATTTTTTCATTCTTTTTGACTTCTTTTTCTTTACAATAGTAAACTTTAAGAGGAATTATAGATTTAGCATTGAGTTGAAATGCTCTTATAGTTATAATTATATTAATAATAATTTAAGATTTTATACAGTTAGTTTAGGAATTTATTATTAAATATTTGATATTTATAATTTAAAAATTATTATAATTCTTAATGTGTTTAATTTATTATTTGCTTTTATAAATTCTCTTAGAACCTTACAAATTTAATTCATATAATATGTTATTTAATCTCTAAGCAAAGAAATATTTTAGACCCTATGCAGAGATGATTAAAAAAATAAATTATTCCTATGCATGTTTGACCATGATACTAAAATATTTTGATTCCTATGCATGGATGCCTGTATCTAAAATAATTCCTATGCATAGATGACCATAGTACTAGGAGTACCTTGACATGGACTTAATTAAGACATGACAGATACTAAATGACATGATAAATAAGAAAAGGGTTTTATTAGAATTTGGACAAGCAACTAATGATTTCCTAGTCTAGCTTTAAGAGCATACATAATAATATTTTGTGAATTATCGACATGAAATTTATGCTTTGATTGTAATTCCTACTCTTGTTGACTTTTGATACTTTATGTTATAGAAAATATTATGTTATAGAAAATAATTAGTACTTATTATGATATATGATGTGGACAACTTGGAATATAGAAATTTAATATAATAATACATATAGTTATATCTTATGTATTTGAATGTTAGTTGTGGGATAAATACTTGTTTATACATTATGCTTGAAACGAGTTTCTATAGGATAAAGAGAAATTTTAGGATAAAGATAGGGTTCTCAAATAATGAACTCCCATTAGGAGATAATCTTCAGAGATGGGATTTTATGAATTTTCAATTTTATAATAAGTCTCTAGAATAGGGTTTGTAGATCTACTCTAGGGAACGCCCTAGTTTTGTTTAGTCCTTAAGGTAATGATTCTAATGATCATAAAGGCTAAGAAGAATATTCTTTCTTCTTGACGGCACTAAAAACTTAGGTCTCACACTCAGTAGTATGAGATGTTTAGTGGGTTACCTATGACTATGAAAACCCAAGCATGTACAAGTGGTACAAGACATTTGATATGGGTTTGTGGAAATATTTTATTAATAAATAGCACTTTCAAGGTAGAATTATCTATGTCTCCTTAGAAAAATATGAATAGAGTGTACTCATTGGAGTATTGTTAAGTTCCTATGAATGAAATAATAATGCTTACAATATGTACCAAGTTAACGGGTACATGGATATGAAGAATCAAGCCGGTTATGATTAAATTGAACTAATATTGCTTAATAAATATTTTTGAAAGATCTACTTGGATGTGATTGTTATTATATTGCATATTTGTGTTATTTGTATGCAACTAGGCATGATATTGACCATGCCCTAATTTGAGATATTATATATTTAACATGTCACCATTATGATTAAGATTTATTTGAACCTGATTCGAAATGAATGTACATATATAGGGATAAATCTTCCATGCTTATGTGTTTATATCCTTATATATGATTGTTATCCTATTTGCATTTGGTTTGTTATATTGTGTTTGTTATTCTTATATGTTATAGATAGAGAAATATAAAAGAAAAAGGTTTTTTTGCACATATGGCAGTTAGATCGTAACTAGTTTGCAAAATTAATAAGTGCTCTTATTGAGAATGTAAATTTTTACTATACTTGGTGATGTGTTTAGATAGGGATTCAAGCTCTGCTGATACAAAGCTAATAGTAAAAGTAGATTAGACCTTTGTACATAGCAGAATGAAGATGAAAGAAATCTATCTAGTTTGATAGATATTAGTAATAAGAATTATGAGATATTGATGTATATTCGGTTGTTCAACCTAGGAATTAATTGTACTTTTTGTTTTAGTATCTAAATATTATGATAACCCCATTTATAATTATAAATATATGATGTATTAAAGAAATTAATACACATTTGATTGAATATCTATAGAATCCATCTTAGAATTTGAAATAGCCAATAATAAAGAAATTAATTTTTTAGATTAAAAAATTTTGCTACTTTAATAAGACTATAGGATACATAGCATCTTGAAAATTGGGGAGTTACATTATGGTATTAGAGCAGATTATCCTATGAGGTCTAGTGGAGCCTATAGTTGAGTCTAAAGTAAGGTAGGAATTAAGATCACTTGACTTTATTTGCTATGCCGATAGATTTAACTTATTAAGCAAAAGCATGGCATTAATTTAGAGCAGAAACTCTAACAATAACTATAATGACATGATTGATGCCATTGAAAGGATGATTGCTGCAATTAGATATCAATCTACTATCCTGATCAGGATGTTTTGATACATCTTAAAGAATGAGCTTTTGTAGCTAAAGCAAGGATACAAGATAGTTGACCAATATATAGCCAAGTTTGAAAAGGTGTCTAAATTTCCCTTTTCCCCAGAATTTAGTCTTAACTAAAGCTAGAAAATCATGAAGTTTGAGAGCAGCTAAAACCCTGAAGTTAGAAGTGCTCTAACTATTTTAGAGGTTAGGGATTTTCCACATTGTTGGATAAGTGTTAACTAGTAGAAAAACACCTAACCAACATAGAGAAAGAAAAAGGAAGGAGAATATTTTGGAAAATAAAGAGAGTGGGTGATAACCTAAGAAAGAACCTTAAACATAAGTCCCCATTTGGTAAAGGAAACCAAAATCTAGGAGAGGATATGAAAGGTGTTTGAAATAGGTGTAAGAAATCGCATGGAAACCTAATACTAGGTATGTAAGGAAATGAATTGTATTAGAAGGAGAAAGCCTTGAGTGATTAAGAAGTGACTCAACCCTTCAACCTAATACCAGGTATGTAAGTCATTAGAATTGTATTGTTTGACTTTAGAGTAGTCTACTCCCTTATATCTAAGGATTAAGTAGAAGAATTGAAATTGGAAACATTTAATTACTCTTGTTAAATAAACATTAAAAAAAATAGAATATGCATAGAGGTCTCTATGGAATAATAATTTTATAAACTTGATCTTAAATTGTCACTAGTGACCTTGGTAGTGGGCCAAATTCATAAGTTACTACATTTTGAATTAGTCAATTGTTCAGTTAAGTTATAGTTGACTCCAACTTAAAATAATGAACTATAATTTGGGACAGCTACGAAAGAGAAAACAAATAGTCCAAAAAGGCTTAAACTCTCTTAAAAATTTATTGTGAGAACCTTGAGATAAGTAATAATATCCTTAAGATAGGCTTGAATATGAGAAAGGATGAAACAAGGGGATAATTGAGTGACATTACTAGCATAAGGTTGACTTTGAGCATTTAGTATCCTTTAGAACCTAAATACCATGTGAAATTAAACTGGAGAATGGATGAAATTGACTTTAAAATTACAAATATCCAAAATCATTTGGACTAGCTAATTTTAAATTTCACAAATGAAATTTTAAAAAGGAGGAGAGAATTATAACATCTTTAAAAATAGATTTCTGATTAAATTAATATTAGCTGAATTAAATTATTTAGAATAATATGATGTAAAATAAATTAGGATACTATATAAGAATTGTGTGAATTTTTAGGACATGTGAAATTTTAATAAATATATAAAATTTTTTAGGCTATAATAAATTAGAATAATTATTTTTAGTATTTTATTAGATTTAGTTCAGACTTAGATGGGTATATAAATTGAAAAGAATATATTAAATGATGAAATAATCATATCTTAATTATTTAAGTGAAATTAGAACCAATTTAATGTCTTGATAAATAAGAAAAAGGCCCTGATAAAATGGATATGAAGAAATAATTTTACTTAAAGGTACTAAAAATGCAATATGTACGATTTTATTTAGCATCCTCATCTAATTAAAATAGGGCTATTATCTTTATAAAATGAAGTAATATTCAAAACATATCTAAACTAATATGTAAAGAAGCAATTAAATCTAATTTGTTGAACGCGTCCAGGATGCTGAAAATATGATGAAACCATCACGCAGTTAAAGCCTAATTCATTCAAGTACCAATTTTACCAATCTGGAGTTTGGTCTAATAATGGCTTTACAATTCTATTATTCAATTTCGAACCTACCAGACGCAAATCCTCCAACACACACACACACACACACATAATGATTTGAAAGTAAAGAATATAATATTACCATTAAATAATAATAAGTAATAGAATATATTATTAATATTTAAAAGTAATAGAATTAAAAGGCATTAGGATCTGATGGATACAATTCAGGGAAATCCAATCCAGGGCAGTATGTAGCATTTGCTGCAAGTGTAATAGGGCAAAATACTAAAATCACCTTCCACGCCTCACTCCTTCACTATGCCCACATCCCAGTCTCATTCAAGGCAAGTCATAATTGATTGAAGATAGATGGCAAGACGTCATTGCATATTATAACCCCCTTTTCCCATTTAGGCACAACAGTTGAAAACACCCGCGAATTTAGGGGCAAAACTTAAAAGGGAGGCCAAAATACAATTTTTCTAGGGACCAAAATATGAATTCAGCCAACACTAATGCTGCAACGTGTTCTGAAACGTGGCAACTTCTAAGATTTAGTCAAAATTTGAAATCTGAAGGAATCTGAGGGGAGGGACAGCAAAGCATCGAGAGAGAAGAAAAGTTGGGAGAAAGAAAGGGATTTTTCGGAGGGAGCAACCGACTTTGGAGTATATATATATATATATATATATATATATACCTACCCACCATCCTCCGCTGCTTTCATCACACACCTACAAGGACAAAGACCTCATTCGCGCTACCTAGGAGGATGAGAGTTTGAGTTTCGAGAGAAATAGAGAATGAAATCGTTTCGTCACTTACCCACACAACTGCACACACTGCAGCAAATTGGAAGAAAGAGAAATAGAGAGAGAGGTGAAAGAGAAGGAGAGGTAAAAACATGTTTAAACATATAAGGTTAATTCATATTCTCCGGGCATTATTTCTTTTTCATTCTTTTCAATTTCTTCTTCTTTATAGTAATAAAATTTAAGAGGAGTTATATATTTAAGATTAAGTTGAGATCTGTATATCGCTATAATTATATTAAAAATAATTTAAAATTTTATATGATTAGCTTAGGAATTTATTATTAAATATTTGATATATATAATTTAAAAATTATTATAATTTTTAGTGTGTTTAATTTATTAGTCGCGTTTATAAATTCTCTTAGAATCTTACAAATTTAATTCATGTAATATGTTATTTAATCTTTAAGTAAAAAAATATTTTGGACCTCCTACATAGATAATAAAAGAACAAAGTATTTCTATAAATGAATGAATGTGATATTAAAATATCTTGATTCTTATGCATAGATGTTTATATCTAAAATAATTCTAAACACCAAATAGGCCTTAGAACAAATCTATACTTAGAAAAGTAGAAAAATAATTTTAATTATTTAATATAATTTTTTCAAAATTCATTATGCTTTTATGTTATTAGGTTTATTTGATAATGTACAGAGTTGTGCAAAGTAGTTGTTTGCCAAATATACTTGTTATCTTTTGATCAGATGATGAGTTGGTTAATATATTATTGTGATATTTTGATATGATTTTCTTTGGGTACCCATTAGGGGACACCTTAGTAAAGAAAACAGTAAGAGTTTGTTAAGTCATGGTAGTACAACATGATTTGGGTATTGAACTTGGCGATCTCTAAAATGTAATGGCCAAGTTAACATGGAGAATATAATATTTGAATTAATTACTTATTGCATTTCCTTTATTAAGTATGTATTTGTTTATATGTGGCATGTGAATTCCAAGTTTGATGATTTTTATTTATTTATATTGTTGATTTGATTAATATAGCAAATATTTTGAAATTTATAAATTATTCTTTGCTTACTAAATTATGTGAAATTCTATATTATTCTTTGTTATGCTATTTTCTATTTATGTTGGATATTTTAAAATTTTACATTATTATGAGATTTTACATTATTCTCTGTTGGATATTTGTTTACATTATTCTCTATTTATCAATTATATGTTTGACTTCTCTTCATGATTACTAAGTTGTATTAATCCTATCTATATTATTTAAAAAATTATTTCTTATTCTATTGTGGCTTATATTTTGCCATATTCTACGTGCTACTTACTATTTGATTTTATGATATAATATGGATATGGGTTGTTTGGTAAAGGATTAACTTACATATTGTCATGCTCCGTATTTTCTAAATCCTGAGACACCAAAGGAAAGATGAATAATCATGATAATGAGAGACTAAAAGTTCAAGATGAAAGAGCAAAAGAATGAAAACGGAGCCAAAGTAACTAAACAGATTAACTAAAATTGTGGTGATAAAATTGTAATTTTGGGTAAAATTTTAAAAACTCAAAAAGGAGTTTTAAATGTTAAAATTGAGCTTACTAAAATTTTTAGAGGTTTTAAAAATCATAAGAACCATCAAAATAACTAAAACATTGATAGTGTATGATTTAGGATGTTAGTTGATCGAAACTTTGACTAAGTTGTTTTGAATTATTTTAAATCTCAAAAATTTTAAAATAAATGCTTTTAATAAACTAAAGAGCCTCAATTTTATTATAGAAAAGATAATTTTAAAAAATGATCTAAAATGATCCCAAACGGAGGAATTAAAGTGTCGGGTTGTAATGAAAATTTTTGAAATTGTTTTTAAACCTTCCTCCTTCCTTTTATATAGGTTACACCAACCTTCCTACTCTTAAAACTGGATTTCTTCTGCCTAAACTAGTCGTGAAAAGAAGGAGGAGAAAGCCAAGGGAAGAAAGCCACACAAAGATAACTAAACATGCTAAATTTACTTATGATGTTATTATAAACATGTTTCTACTCTTTCTCCTCTTTCTTTTGGAGTTTTGGTTTTCTAAGAGAATGAGTCTTGTGG
The DNA here is from genome assembly GCA_032878935.1 of Erythrophleum fordii. Classification (NCBI taxonomy): domain Eukaryota; kingdom Viridiplantae; phylum Streptophyta; class Magnoliopsida; order Fabales; family Fabaceae; genus Erythrophleum; species Erythrophleum fordii. The sequence continues at coordinate 16,204,404 of JAVQMF010000053.1, forward strand.
CTAAAAACTTGGATGAAGAAGATTCTTTAAGCAAACCAATTACACTAAAATATTCTTCATTAAGACCTCTTTCAAGTGATGTATGAATTATGCTAGAATGTTTGCGCTTTCTTTGAGTTCTTCACCCTTCCACATTCGTCCAACATAAGAGCATCTTAGAGGGAGTTTAATTTTACCCTAACCTTGATAGGAATCATGGAGATTAAGATTTTGCAAAGAGAATCAATTATGAAGCCATAGGATAGAGGTTTTAGTTGTACCATGGAAGTTTTGGAATTTTAAGAAGATGTTTCAAGCCATTTAAGATCACACATAAATTAGAAAGGAGCCAAGGAACCTTCACATGTGCCAAATTCCTTAAGAAAAATAAGAAAACTCCCTTACCCCACATGGACGACATAGTCTTGGTCTAACACAAGAAGTAGCACCTAATATAATATTTGGTTTCTCTAGAATTGGATTGAAATTGATGAAATTATAAAAGAGGACCCCAAAATGAAATGATTAAATACTAAATAAGAGTAGAATAATAATCTAAACATTTAGAAATGAGAATATAAAGCTAATGATGGCCCAAAATTAAAGCAAAAGTGGTTAAAGGAAGAAGCCGAAAATGTAATGGCATTTTCATAATTTCGGACAACATTTTAAAAATTCAAATGAGGGAGCTTTAAATGATAAAATTGAGTTTTTTAGGGTTCTCAGAAGCCTTAAAAATCATATGAACCATTAGAATGGTTAAAACCCTTCTAATATACGATTTAGGATGTTAGTTGACCTAAACTTTGATTGGATAGTTCAGTAAGATTTTAAATCTAATTTGAATGAGACCAAAGAAATTTTATGAATTAGAGGATCCAAATTTTCATATGGAAAAAACTGTTCTAAAAAAGGAGCTAAAATGAGTGAAAATAAGAAAAAATGAAGTTGAAAGGTAAAATGAGAATTATGAAAAATGTTATAACTTAACCCCCTTCTTCTTAATTTGTTTAGGACAACCTTAACCTCTCAAAATAGAACCTCGACCATGTGAACCAAAGGAGAGAGGCACACTAAGGAAAGGAGGAAGAAGAAGGAAAGAAGGCGAAGGAAAGGTAAGAAAATGGCACTTTTTGATGCTCTTGCCTTCACCAACTTGGTTCTCCTCCTTGAGCTCTTTCTTTTGGTGGTTTTGGTTTTTAGAGAAAAGCATTTTGTGGCTGGTTTGTTGGAGGAAGGAAAAATTTTGAAGAAACTAAGCCAACCATCAAATTTCTCTCTTGAAAAGCATTAGAATAAGGTATGTTTCATAGTATGATTGTGCTCCACCTTTCCTCCTCCTTTTTCATGAGTTTCAATTAGACTTAGGACCATATGAAAGTGGATGAGTTTCAGCCATAGTAAGGTAGGAACAAGGGTTTTAGAGCATGAGAAATAAGAATATGTAATTAGAACCAAAAGAAAAGCTTTAGAATTTAAGATATGGAAGTTAGGGTTTTAATTATACCTTAGAAATTATGGGGTCATTGGAAGGTATTTGGAACTACATGAATTAATGTTTAAGATGTAGAGAAGCAAGGATTTTGGGTACCCATCAAATTCTTAGCAAGAATTAACAAAAATTCATGTTTGCTTCTCCTGTTATGGTGTCTCGGCCAAGTTATAGAAGAGGCACTTAGGGAGTGTTTTTCTGAATTCTAATGAATTTAGAGACTTAGATATAATGAATAAAGAATTATGTAGGCATTGGATTAAATTTAGGAGTTTTAGAATGGAAATTGAAATTTTAAAGGCCTAAATGAGGTTAATGAAGCAAGTTAGTTCTAAAGCTTTCTCACTAAGTATGTAATGATTTAAATGAGTCTTTTGAGAGTTATAAGACTTGTAGAAAGAAAGAGTTTGGGGTTAGAAAAGCAAGAACCAAAGTTTACTTCATAATGGACCTAAATTAGTCATACTAGATACCTTGAGTCCTAATGAGATTAAGTAAGCATCTTAGAACCTAGAATGAGTTCTATGGGATTAATTTGCCTTGTAATTGTCATATGTAGATCAAGGTAACTCAAACTCACTCATTTGTGGGTGCCAAGGCAAAGAAAATAAGAAAAAAGGAAGTCAACAAATAGGCTAGTGGTACATCCAAGTCTCTAGAATTACAAGGTAGCTTTATCTCTCTCTCTTGCATATATTTGAATGTTTGAATGAGTTGTAATGCTTATATGTATTGTTGCTTGATGCATTCATGATGTATGTTTTAGCATAAGTTCCATATTAAGCTATATAAATGAGAATAATATATGTTTCGGCTCCTAGCTTCCTTAAGGCTTAGAATTGAGCATAGTAGCTCTCCTTTGGCCCTCGGGTTGAGAAAAGTTGAGCCTAGCAAGTTTATGATGATGCCATGGCCAAGAAAGAAATGAATTTTCATGTTTTATGATACATTTGACTCATATGAAACATTAGCATTGCATTCTTGCACCACATGTATAGCATACACATGGAATTTTTGTATGTATTGTATTGGTTGAGCTTAGTTACTGAGATTCTCCTAAATCTCACATTCGATGCTCCCACTAGTCATTTTAGGTTCTCCAAGCCAAGGTCAAGTCCAAGAGAGATCATAGATAGTAGGAAATTATGTATTAGAATCCCATCTTGCACTATAATTTATGTATATGTATGCATATGATGCTTTACATGTACTATGACACACTTATGATGTATATGATAATGCTACTTCATGTTTTATGATGGAACCATGTATAAAGTATGAGAATGTGGATGTAGAATAAGCTATGAGAATATATGAGTGTTATGATGACATATGGCTATGTTGATTCTAATAGGAATACATGTATTCTTGTATGTCAAAGGGTCAAATTTTGAACCACCTATTTTGGAATGATATGAAATGGTTAGAGAAGCCATTTATGATGAAGAAATGTGCTCAAAGTGAAACAAACCCAATTGGACACCAAATGGTCCAAATTGGTATCTAAAATGGTCTCAAATTTGCCATAAATAACTCCTACGTCAAAAGTGGCCTAGATAATCTAGTCTGAGTATAATATTTGGCATGAATTTAGACCTCTCATAGATATTTTTGTCAAGAAAGAATCATAATTTTTGAAGTTGTATGAAATATTTCACAAATTTATGAAATTGGATAGAAATTTTAAATAGGTCCTATCATTATTCACATAGAATAGCTTTAGAATTTTGTGTCATTTAGGGGTCAAATAAAGTCCAATGCTTATGAAATTTTACAGATATGTAGCTGACATTATACTCTCTCTAAGGCCACCAAATTTGCATGAAAAGGAGTTATATAGAGGGAGTTACGAATTTTTGAAATTAGAGGTTTGATGGTGCCCGAATACTATAGTAGCTTTTGATATGAAATAGATTTTGTGGGTCAAATGAACTTAGATGGCATTGAAATTTTGACAACAATTAGATCTCATCTCAAGCTTTCTGTGGCCATTAAGAGCACCTAATTTGGAGTTGTGTAGCTTAAGATATACAATTTCAAAGTTCAGGTCTGCTACATTCCTCTCATTTTTGACCTACGATATTGTTCCATTATATTTGACTAGGCAAATTTTTCCTAGAAGTTTTATATCATGTAGTTCACATTCTAAGTTTTCCATAGACATTTAATTTATATGATTTGGAGTTGTATAGCCCAAGTTATGAAATTTCAAAGTTAGTGCAGATTTTGGCACCTATGCTGTCATTTCGGGTTCCATGGGGATTTAAGGGATTCCATGAGTTTTGCACCATAATTTGAGTATGAGCAAACTTTTTTATGATAAAAATGAGTTAAGGAAAGGTAAGAATCAAGTTTAGACCCTTATAGCTCAAAATAACCTATATATGACTCGATTTTGGTATTTAATTTCATGTAAATGTATGTGATTTGTAATATCTTACCCTTTTAGCTCTCACACAATAGTCCCATTGTCTATCCCAATCCATCTTAAGCATATTGGACAACATTTGTGAGAAAGCATATGTTTTCATACATAGATAATTAAGTACTTGGGAGGCCATATACATGATTCATAGCTTTATGGACCATATAAACTCATCAATATCACTTTTAATCCATATCATATCCATACATATCATAAAAATCACAATTCATCTCATACATTTCGGGTTTGGAACCATGCACCTGAAAATGGAAAGTTACTCTCAGGTTTACTATCACAACTTTTTGGTGTAAATTTTGAAAATTTATAACTAATTCTAGAAATATCGAAATCATGCATATGATAACTTTCTGGAAAGCTTTGAATGTTAACTAAATAGTTCTAAGCCAAAAAGATGGCATTTAGCTCATGAAAATTGATGGAATAGTACCAAAGGTCAAGCTGCATTACTAGTATTGTCATGTAAATTTAAAAATTTGGTTCTCGCTCCACAGAGCTCCAAATGAGGTGATCTTAGTGGCTATGGAAAGCTTTTGATATCTAGTTTATGCTTGTAAAATTTCATAAGCATTAGATTTCATTTGACTCATGTGTGACATAGAGAAACAAACTGACCAAATGAATAATAATCATACCAATTTTGTATAATTTGGCCAATTTTGAAAAATTATAATAAATTCTCTAGAGCTCTAAATTGGGTGCTCTTTGGCTCTATGAAAGTCTCTAGATAAAACTTATTTGCTGGCCAAATTTTATGAAAAAACTCACTCATTTGGTCGGACTTTGGTTCAACACACATAATGGTTAATTTTGAAGTCCAAATTTGTATCTCAAGGCACCATGTAGCTTTCTTCTCATCCCATAGCCACTTAAGCACATCCAAAAGTATAAATATAACATATAAAAGCATGCCAAATGATCCACACCATCATGGAGCTCATTCTCACCTTACCACTTGCATTTACATACATGGACATAAGAGCAAATGGGTGGCAAAAATCCATGCATCCATTCATTTGGTTCTAAAATAGTTACATACATCATGTATACATACATTTGAACTCGTTTAAAGGTCTAGATCATATATACATCACATGATTACATACTTTGACATCAATATGTCATCAAAATGCCTATTTAACTACTCCATTGTCAACGTTTTGGTCTTCAAGGTTGTTAGCCTCCATTTCTTGGTCCACTTGACTCACTTAGACATGGTTAGGTATATAGGAGGGAAAAGTGAGATTTAAAGAATTTCAATAGCTCTTTACCCTTTCAAACATACATAATAGATGCAAATTCAAGTAAAGAATGCATGAATGTCCCTTAGGCTAGTCATAAACATACATAAATCATTTTCTTTATTACATAAGCTCATATATGTCAAACATAGGCTTATAAGGGCATTGTTGTAGCCTCACCCAACTTTCTAGGGACTTTTGGAATTGCTCACCCACTTTCAAGGAACTTTTGACTAATCCTCACTCTTCTTGAGACTTTTGGCTTTGTTTTACCTAATCTTAGGGACTTTTGGCATCACCATACTCATTCAAGCCAAAATACATTCATAAACTCATTTCAAGATGCATAATGGTACCATAGCACATAAGCAATAGCTAAAAATGCATTTCATAGTTCAAACATACACATAAGCACTCAAAGACAAATAAACATCCAAGGCATGCATGTGAAAAAGGTTAGAGAGCTGCCTTGAAGCAAGTATCGCACACTTTTCTCTTTAATTCTTCTTCCCTTTTTCAGCCAAGCACTTGCAACTAGGTGGCAGTTGATTCTCTTGGCCTAGGCACATCAAATCAGACTTAAATCAATCCTTAAAACCAATTCTAGCTTTATAAAACTCTAAGTAAGCTCATTTGGTCTTAAATCACTATTATGGTCCATATATGAGACAATAAAGCAACCACTTGAAATCATGCTCTTGGCTCCCAATTCTCATTCTTTCTAGACTATATAGCTCCATATAAACTCATTGAACCCCTCTCAAACTCATTCTAGGAAGCCAAAGTCTAGGTTACCTCGTTATGCCTAAATTGGGACCTAAAACCTCAACTCTCAAACCAAGTTTTCTAAATTCAATCCATTGGTTCCTGTAGCATTTATAATTCATATGTAAGCCTTTTATAACCTTGGATTGAAAAAAAAAAAAATCACTCCCTAGAACTCCCTTGAGGCCGAGACACACCTATAAGAAATGGATTATGAAGTTTTGTTACTTTTTTTTGTAGGAATGGCTCATATAAATCTTCCTAGAGGTCTAATGGACTTATATCATGTCTTACATAAGCTAGAGTATCTTTAGGAAAAATCAGAATTTAACATTTCTTCCAAAACCCCAAGATTCTCTAACTTGAATTTCTTGCTTCTTATTTTGATTCTAATAGACTAATCTTAATTCCCACACTCTTAAACACTTGTTTCTTTTTTGCTAAGGTGAGAATTCATCTCCTCTTAAATGGGCTAGGTCTGACTGAAAAATCACTCAAGAGAGAACAACAAAGAGGAAGCAAGACAAGCCATAATTCTTACGTTACTTGTTAGCTTTCTCAAGGTGCTTTGCTATGCTTCCAAGAGCTCTTCCAGCTTCTCTCTTTCCCTTACTAATTCAGACACCAAACATATCCAAACAATCCATCAAAACCATAGAAAAAGAGAAGAGAAAGAGTGAAAGAAGTTTATTGAAGAATGAGTGAAAAAGTGTGTATTTTCTTACCTCTTTAATGCTTTTTCTTCTTCCTTTGGCTCCTCTTCTTATGCACCCTCTAGGTTAGAGTTTGGTTTTGTTTCAATGTGCAAGAGAGTCAGTTAGAGTGGTTGAACAGATTGGGATGTTTTAAGAAGCCTGGGGGTCTATTTTCATAACTTTTCAAAATTGTAATTTAGTCCTTCCTCTTAATTCTTTCTATTTGGACTCATTTTAAATCTTTTTTGAAATCCGTCTTTTCTATCATAAAATTTGGGTTCTCAACTTTGATTTCATGCAAATTGGATTTGAAATCATTTCGAATCATTTGGTCAAAGTTTTGATCAACTGATGGTCGAAATCGCTTACCGGAAGGCTTTCAATTGTTCTAGGGGTTTCCATAGTTTTCAGGGTCTCTGAAAATCTCTGAAAGCTCAAATTTTTTATTTAGCCTTCATGCAATTTTTTCAAAATCTCCAAAAATTATGAAAATGCCCTAACTTATTTTCGTAAATTTTCTTAGCTCTTCTAGTTCCATTTTTAGGGCACCTTTAATCTTGGATCGTCCTTATTTAAGGTCTAAGTTATTGCTCTAATTTTATTTGATCTCAAATCATTCTATTTGAAAAACTTCCTTTTATTTATGGTGAGTTTTATACGTTTATAGAGAATTGGATGTTACATGATTCTTGTATTTATGCTTCATATATGTATGAATATGCTAAAGAAGAACTAGTTATGACACCTAGGAATAGCTTCCATGGATTCTAAGGTTTTAAGAGGCATAAATGTGATGAATAAACACTAATAGAACCATTGGATTGAATTTATAAGCCCTAAATTGAAAGATGAAATTTTAGGATTCAAATGGGCCTAAAGAAGCAAGATGGCTTTTGACTTGTGTAATCATGTATATGATGACCTTAATGAATTCCCTTAGAGTTATATGGCTCATAGTAAGTGAGATTTGAGAGCCTAGAAAGTAAAATATAAGAGTTGCCTCTTAAGGGATCAAAGATGAGTAAAAAATGCATGTTTAGTTCTAATAAAATTAGGTGATGGTAATATAAATTAGAATGGATCCTAATGACTTACTTTATATTAGAAATTATCATATGTAGGCCAAGCTAGCCCAAATTCACCTCTATGTGGTTGTCAAGCCATGGAAAGCTAAGAAAAAGAAAGGGATCAAGTGGGTTGGTGGTGATTTAAAGTCTCCAAATCCATAAAGGTAGCTATATCTTCCTATGTTACATGCATTTAAATGTTTGAATGAGTTGATATACTTGTATGCTTAGTTGCTTAACTATTTCATGAGCTATGCTTTATATTGGCACTTATCTTAAGTTTTATGCATGTAAAAGGATATGTTTCAAAGCTATACAAAATATTTTATGAAATTTTAAAGTTGGTAAAATTATGCAGATTTGCACTAGGTACTTAGTTGCTGACATAGCTACTATTTTTGTTATTTTTGGAGAATCAAATGAATTCAATTTTGTTTGAAATTTTTATAGCATATAGTTCACATCATAAGCTTTCCATAGACCTAATTTGTGTAAATCAAAGTTATGTAGCGCAAGTTATGAATTTTTGAAATTTAAGACCCCATTATGTTAAAGAGGCCAGAATGGGCTATGTGGATTCCATATGCAAATGCATTTAAGTTTTGGTTTTATGGATCAAAACAAACTTGTCTATAGTGATAATGTGTGAAGAGGAAATCAAATTCAAATTTTAACCCATATAGCTCCAGTTAGTATGGTAAATGGACTAAAATCCACCGTTAAAAGTTATGCAATGGTTGTAATATCGTCACTTTAAGGTGTAAATCATATGAATTAATTAGATAAAGCTTGTTATGGCTTTTTTAATATGATTCCTCAAATCATAAGGGATTTCAAGCCTATTTAACCTATAACCCTTGGGTGACCTAATGAGAAGTATAGGTAAATCTCTATTTTGTTCCATCAAATTCATTTCTCTTACCGTTGGGGAGGATACATGTAAAGATTTTCTACTTAGAGCATCTGCCATTACATTGGTCTTTCCTGGGTGATATTTCAGCTCAAAATCATAGTTTTTCAACAACTGCATCCACCTTATTTGTCTCATATTGTGTTCTTTTTGTTTAAACAAGTATTTGAGAGTTTTGTGGTCACTAAAGATTTGAAAAGTCATCCCATACAAGTAATGCCTCCAAATTTTCAAGGCAAACACTATAGCTACTAATTCTAGGTCATGGAAAGGATAATTCTCTCTATGGGGTCTCAACTACCTAGAAACATAGGCCACTACTCTCTTATCTTGTATCAACACACATCCTAATCCTTTCTTTGACGTGTCACTGTACACCTAAAAGGTTTATAAAGGATTAGGTATGACTAACATTAAAGCATTGGTTAACTTCTTTTTTAGAAGTTTGGAAACTCTGCTCACATTCAATGGTCCAAACAAAAGGACTTCCTTTTTTAGTCAGTTTGGTTAAAGGTGAAGCTATTAGGGAGAACCTTTTTATAAGTCTATAGTAATATCCAGCCAATCCTAAGAAACTTCTAATTTTAGTGATAGTTTTAGGCCTTTCCTATTTAAGCACAGCTTCTACTTTACTGGGATCAATTGACTTATGTTGACTAGAGATCACACGCCCTAAGAATTTCACTTTAAACAACTAAAATTCACAATTTTCTAGTTTAACATACAATTGTTTTTCTCTAAGTGTTTGTAAAACTATCCTTGAGTGTTTCTCATGCCCTTTTCTATTCCTTGAATATATCAAGGTATTGTCTATAAACACTATCACAAATTGATCCAAATAAGGTAGGAAAATCTTATTCATGTAATCCATAAACACTATAAGTGCATTAGTGATTCCAAATGGCATCGCCAAGAACTTATAATGACTATATCTAGTTCTAAAGGTAGCCTTAGGATCTGTATGGATAGAAATGTAGATCCTCTTTTGTTGGTACGAGGTTAAAGAAAATTTTTTATTAGGACCTGAGCTAGTCCACATATCAAGTTAAGAAAATCAAAGAAAAGTTACTTATAGTTCAAAGCAAGCAAAAGAGTTACTTTAATCAAAGAAGAAGACCTTTGAAATTTAATAAGGAAGATCATGCTTTTCTTAAAGTTATTCCTACCACTAGTATAGGTAGAGTATTTAAACCAAAAAGCTGAATTGTCACTATATTGGTCCTTACCAAATTCTTAAAAGAGTTGGTTCAGTAGCTTACCAACTAGCTTCACCACTTCATTTATCTAATCTTCATAATGTTCTTTATGTGTCTTAATTGAAGAAGTATATTTTTAATTCTTCACGTCTTGGATAATAAATCAGTATAGTTTTTAGAGAATTTAACATACACAGTAAAACCAACATCAATCTTGGATACTAACCAGAAATAGTTAAGGAATAAGATGATTCCTTTGTTGAAAGTGGTGTGAGAAGGAATGACACCTGAAGAAGTCACTTGGGAAATCGAGGAAGAAATGCGATAGAAGTACCTAGATTTGTTTAATTAAGGTATATATTTCAAATTTTGAGGTCAAAATTTTTTAAGAAAGGGAGAAATGTAACATCTTTTAAAATTAGGGTTTTCTAATTATTTAGTATTTTACAAAATGAATTTATTAAGCTTCCATAAGAGGAATTTGAACAAAATAACTACATATATGAGAAGTACGAGATGAATAGGACCCATAGGAATTCTTAATATTTAAAAGGGGTCCAAGCTTCAAGAGTAAAATCATTATTTGTCATCTAGACGGACTTTGATAATTTTTTTCGAAGAGCTAGGGAATTAAGAACTAGCATGATATATGTATCATTAGTTAGGAAATAATATGCAAAAAATTATAAAATTTGTTTCATAAATTTTTGATATCGTTAGACCAAAAATGGCCCTGAATGATTAAAAGGTTATATGGAATTGGACTAAGCCCTAAAGCTTAATTTAGTGTAAAAAGATCTACCAGATGGTAGTGACAGAATCCAGAGATGTGAGGAAAAAATAGAGATATAAACAAAAAACAAATAGAGGTGCTTGTTTGTTACCTTTCTACCAAGGGCAAAATGGTCATTTAGACCTTAAAATAATAAAATATTAAAAAAATAAATAATAAAATATATGACTAAAGAAATTAAGTGAGACCCACATAGACCCAGCTAATATTAAAATATAGCAAAGAACTTGAAGAACACATGTCGAATAAAATATTATGGAGAACTTACGAAGGGATATATCAGCAAAACAGAGAGATTTTCTTAAAATCTAGCCAAGAAGGAGATGACATGGCACTATGTGTAGGGAAAGTGATGATGTGGCACATTTTGTAGGAAACATTTCTATAGATTGCACGTCTTACGAAGCAATGATGATGCTTAAGTCAGTAAATCTCAATAAATGATTGTGATTGCATGTTTTACGAAAAAGTTACCATTAACATTGTTGTTTACGTTGGATGATAACGCTGTTGACTTCAGTTGCCATAAATGCAAGTAATCATTTCAATAGCTTTTATAAAAAATAAGGAAAGTAACCATAGTTAAAATTTAATTACAATTAAATTCAACAGCTAATATTCATCCTTAAATCAAGATGCAATCTCAGCTATTAAAATAATCCAATGGTCTAGAATTTTTTTTACATTCAAATATTAAATCACAATAATTTATCTAATCCAAAGGACCACATCTAATCTCTAAAATGAAGATTAAATCCTAACCATCCATTTAATATAAAGACTTGGATTTAACATTATAAAATTATACTAAATTCTAACCACTCATTTTTAAACTTATTATGCTCAAAACACACACACATCATGCCACACATGTAACATCCCTAAAAATTAGCTAGCATGTTGAAATTGACTTTCAATTTATCAAAGAAAATGTTAACACAACAATCATTGATCTTTCCTACTTTCCAACTAAAGCTCAAGTTATAGATGTCTTAACTAAAGCCTTAACTAGAGTGAAGTTTGAAGAACTTGGATGTGAGTTAGGGATGATCAACATTAACTTCCCAACTTGAGAGGGAGTATGGGTATAACATGATTTTAGCCTTGATATTTAAGGACTGATATTGATTTTAGATCAAATTTAAGGAGATCTAGATCTAATTTTAGATTAGATTTAAGGATATTTAGATTTGATTTAGGTTAACCAATATTCTGTATTTAAGTCTCTTTATTTTAGTTTTAATTTTATCTACTCTTTTTTTAGATTTGACAATTATAGTCATTAGTTTTTTTTCCTTTTCTTTCTTGATTTGTGTCAAGGGACTTTATATGTAACAACCAAAATTGCTGAAAATTTTTTAAGTTCTGAAATTTTTCTAAATTTGCTAGCTATAACCCAGCTATAGCGAATGTACCTGCTCGCTATAACGAGAATCCACCTAACTATAGCGAATGTACTTATTCGCTATAGCGAGAATGCTTCTAGCTATAGCAAGTTCAAGCATCCCATAGAAAAATCAAGGAGTTCCTCGTAATAGCGCGCCGTAGCGAGAACAAGGGCCTGTGACTAATGCGTGCTCGCTGTAGTGAGGGTTAGTTTGGAAAAGTGTAAAAAAGGAGAATTTTGCTTCCTAAAGAGTTTAGATCCTCTCTTTTTCTTCTAACTGACTTATACTTCATCCAAAACAAAGAAAACGACTGGAGAGAGAAAGAGAAACCAAGAGAAGCTAAGAGAGAAGAAGGAAACTAGGGAAAAGGTAAGTAAAACTTGAAATTTCTATAGCTCTCCTTCTTAGAATTTTGTTCTTCTCTCTTTGCCCTCTCTTTCTATAGTTTTAATTGTTGAATTAGTTTTGTTTTGAGCTTGGTTCAGAAGAGGGAGATTAAAGAATAAAAAGGAAGGTGAAGGCAAAAGAGAACCATTCTTGAAAGAAGCTAGAACTCAAGGTAGATGCTTATGTATCTTGCTTCTTCCTCTTTTCTTCTTGTGTGTGTTGCTTCTACCAACTTGAGAGCTTGAGAGAGGAAGGAAGTTCTGACCTAGAATGAGTAAGAAACCTTTGAATTAGAGTGTGGGGAGTTAAGAAATGCAAAGGAACTAGGAGAAGAACTAGTGGAAATTAAAAGGGAGAAACTAGGGATTTAATTTTCTAGCCTTTGTGAGTAATTGTTTGAGTTCCAAGAGAGTAATTGCATACTATTTGTTGTGTCTAGCCTTAAGAGAATCGACTCTAGTTGTGGTTTTGAGACCGAAAAAGACAAAGAGAAATCAAAAGGGAAGGCTTATGTTAGCTTACAAAGTAGCTCTCCACTCTTTCTTGTTACATTTTTGGATGTGTAGTAGCCATTGTATGCTTGTGTATGTACTTGTATTATGAGACACGCCATTTGATGTTACCTTGGTGTATTGGTACTAATATGCTTATGTTTTAGGTTGTGAAAATTACTCGGGTGAGGTAGTGCCAAAAGTCCCTTATGATGGGTGAGGTAGAGCCAAAAGTCCCTAAGGATGGGTGAGACAAGACCAAAAGTCTCATGGATGAATGAGGCCAAGTCAAAAGTCCCTAAACCAAGGGTGAGGCCATCAAAAGTCCCTAAAATAGGATGAGGCTATACCAAAAGTCTCTAGAGCTCATTCTTGGCATTGATACGATATTCATGGCATGTCAATCATGTGTTGTATAATTATAAATGGTTAGATGCCTACTTGCATGTTTTGACTTATTTATATGCCTTGATTGCTTCCTTGAATGAGTGCATGAGCTATTGAGATTCCATAAATCTCACCCCCTTCCCTCTCCCATCTTAACATATTAGGTGGAGTTTAAGGAGACTAAAGTGCAAGCCAAGGAGCTTAGTTAAGTATGCTTAGTTAGTTATATAGCTTGTTTTAGTTCTTTTGATGTAAAGAAGTGCCAAAATGAATATGTACATATTATTTTTTAGGTGTAAATGTGTAAGCAAGTGTAAAAGTATGTATAAATGATGTATGAACCATATATAAAGCCAAAGTAATAGAAATATGAGATTTGACCCCTTGGTGACTTGTATGTAGTAGTGTATTTTTGCCCGTAACATGGTGAGTTTGAGATGTGTGATGGCTCAAACCACTTGATCAATTCATATATGTTGTGTTTATACTTCAAAACTTGCCCAAGAGGTGTTAGAGCATGTAGGAGGCTATTTAGACCTACTTTGAACCATTTATGGTGTCAAAATTGTCAAATTCGTGAGCTCTGTCAATATATGACCAAATGAGCTCTTCTTAATATAAAATTTGGCATGCATCTAGAGTTTTTTAAGAGCTTTTTGTAAAGCTAAAGTGGATAATATTTAGAGGTCTAAGGAATATTTGGCAAATTGTTGAAATTGGAGAATTTTCTAGTTTTGGTTGGTGCACTGTGCTAATGGGTCCGAAATTAAATCTGTGTCATTCATAGAATAAACGGCATCCAATTGTCATGAAATTTTATGGGCTATCCAAAGTGACCTATACCAACTAGAAGCATCTTAATTGGAGGTTTGTAGAGGGAGAAATAATGTTCTGAAGTTCTGTGTTAGCATTAGGGAAGTCATCCGACCTTCGTTACTGTTCCATCAGTTTTTGAGGTCCAAAGGCTACTAAAATGATCTGAACTTATTTGTTTCCTCTAGTTAACATCTGTACTTTTCCAAATTGGTATAGTTTTTCCAGATTGGATTTTTTTGGAATTACTTATGAAGTTTTGAAATTTATGACAGCAAGCTGTATCAGTACCAGGGACAGCCGGACCTCGATCTCTTTTTCGACATCAAATGTGATCCAAATATTGAGATTGTGGTTTGAAATTATTTTTAGTGTAAATTTAACATCTAGAGCTTTCCAGAAAGCTATGGTTTGCTTGATTCCTATTTTTCTAGATTTAGTTATAATTTTTCAAAGTTAGAGCCAAAAATTTGACTTTTGGGCCCATTTTGAGAACTTGCATTTTCTAGTTTTTGGCTTCATATCCATGGTTCATGGGTTTTTTTATGCTATGTATGAGTTGTATAAATGGATTTTGAGTAGAGAATGTGATTGATGGGTTCACAGGACCCACAGGGTGAGTATGATTATTTAAACCCTGACTTAAAACATTAAAATGCCACGGTTTTGGTCCTTTTTTTAGAAATCATATGGAATCAGGCTTAAGTGATGGATAATCACGATTAACTCTTTATGGTATTACATTATAACCCCATTTAAGGCCATTGGTCACATATATATAGTTGCTCCCTATTCGAAAATAATGCAATGAACAATTTAGAATCACAAACCTTTCTTCCTTACCTTTTAAACAATTACTTAGATTGAGAGATTGCATTAGATATACTATTTATAGGTTGTATTTACATGCTACTCATTACCTTTTACATAGTAGTACTATGTGTAGATGTTCATAATCATGATTATAGTTAAAGTTGCATTTTCCTAGCATCACATAGGTTGGTGGGGATTTTGTATACTAATTGTAATATCTGGTTTTCATAAACATGATGGAAACGGATACATTTTAAAGGTAAGATCTCTGAAATGAATTGGTTAAGGCCCAAAAAATTTAGAATAATGATCTAAACATTAAGTAATAAAATTAAGAGGCCAGAGGTGCCCTGAAACAGAGGCTAAAATAACCAGACGAAATTTGATGAAATTGCTACTTAACATAATGACATTTTTCTAATTTCAGAAAAATTTTAGAATACTCATAGGAAGGCTTTTTAAATAGAAAATTTGAGTTTTCTAGGGTTCTCAGAGGCTCTAAAAGCTATGGGAAGCCTTGAGACAGTTAAAAGCCCTTCGATATATGTTTTCTAACATCGATTAACCCGAATTTTAATCCTTTCGTTCGGGAAGGTTTTAGCTCCAAATTGAGTAGTTCCAAAGGTATTTTATAAGATTGATACCTAAATTTTATGATGAAAAAGACGGTTCTCAAAAAAGAACTAAAACAAATCAAAAACAAAAATGCCAAGTTTAAGGGACATAAATGGAATTTCTTTGGAACAATCTTATTTCCCACACTCCTTCTCATTTGGCTAGTTTTATTTCTTCCCTAAAATAGAGAAGAGACCTAGAAAGTAAGGCACACAAGGGAGGAGGAAAGATGAAAAGAAAAATCAAGTGAAAGGTATAGAATTTCATGGATTTTTTTAGTTTCTTTTTAGCAAATTCCTTCTCATCCTTCTCTTATTTCTTATGGATTTATTGAAGCTTTTGGGCCTATTTTGAGGTCAGAACAAGGGAAAAATTTTCAAAATTCAAGAGGAGAATCCAAGCAAAGGAAGAAGTATCCAAGAAAGGCTAGGAAAATAAGGTATTTTGCTACTTTCATGCTTGCTTCTTCTTGTCTCCCTTCTTGAGTTTTTTGCCTCACATATGGACAGCCAAGAGGAGTTGGATTTCTAGCCAAACCAAAGATGAATCTTAGGAAAATGAGTAAGGAGAATAAGAATATGCAAAGGAAACAAAGAAAGAACTATAAAATTGTAAGATAGAAAAGCTAAGATTTTAGTTGCACCTTGGTTTGTAAGATGAGTTCTAGGCATAAATTAAGGTGTTTAAAAGTTCATATGAGTTCCTAAGACATCAAGAGAGCCTCTCACATGCTTCTCCCATCAAAGAAATCAAAACAACTCCTTTGGTGTTCTTATGAAGCATAGCCTCAGCTTAAAGTGGATAAGCACCAAGGGATAGTTTTAAATTCTTCCAAGCTTGATTTTGCATCATATATAATAGGAGAGGGTGAGTGGAAGCCTTGGAAAAAATTTCAGGAAACCTAGGAAGTAAGATGGTATCATAGGTTCCATATTGTGACTTAAAGAAGAAACATGTAGTTAGGCCCCTCAAATGAATTGTGTAATGACTTTAAGAGGTCTAAATGGAGTTAAGAACCATAGATAGAAGGAAGAAATGGAGCCAAGATCATGGATTATAGGTGTTGCTTCATTTGGTGCATTATAGAGCCATAAATGAACCATAGGAACAACCTAGCTTTTAAAATGAATGTGTGGCTTTAGAAATTGTTCCAATAGTGTAATTAGCTTTCATATGATGTGTCTAGGCCAAAAGAATCAAGTCTCACTTCCTTGTAAGTGCGTGGCCGAGGGAGAGAAAGCAATTTCAAACGGAAAAGTGTGCTTGTGTAACCAAGGTAGCTCTCTCTTCTTTCTCTTATGCATGAGTGGGTGTTTATCTTGTCTTTTAAATGTATGTGTGCATATTTTAAGCCATGAAAGATATTTTAGCATGTATCTATATGCCATGGTACCATGATGCTTTGTTATGCACTTGATTGATGTTTTATGAACATCTCTTGGTTTGTTTAAGTGTGGTGAAGCCAAAAATCCCTTAGCTAGGGTGAGGATGAGCCAAAAGTCTCCAAGAATGGGTGAGACAAAGCCAAAAGTCTCTAAAGAGTGAGGCTTAGTCAAAAGTCCCTTAAGAAAATGGGTGAGACAAGTCCAAAATCTCCAAAGAGAATAGGTAAGGCTAAACCATTTGCTTGGCAAGTCTATATATGTTTTATATGACTTCTTGAGTGCAAGAAATGTTCCATGTATGATTATATACTCTATGATATCCATGCATGCATTTTTAGACTTGAATTTGCATCCTTTATATATAGTTGAAAGGAAGAAGAGCTATTTAGATTCCTAGAATCTCATTCCTTCCTCTCCATTGCCTAACATGTCTAGGCGGACTAAGTGAACCAAGGAATAGGAGCCACCAAACTTGAAAGAGGAAGATTGATAAGAAAATGTGTGATTTTGTCCACTTTGTAATCATTTTGATGGCATATGATGTAATCCTATGATGAATACATTGTATAACCATTTGAACATGTGTAATTACATAGATACTTGATGTATATATGAGATTTAATGCCATGTGAATGTTGTAGCAACTTTTTGATATTGAATGGCAAGATGAAGCTTATATGATCTTGTGTATACCTTGGGGTGATAGTGTGAGTTTGTAAAATTTAGGTTTGTAAACCTTTGAGACATATTTAATAGACCATTTTGGTGTTTTTTCATGTGTTCAAATAGCCATGAAAACCTTGGAAGTAAATTTTACCCTTTTATGACCCTTTAAGAAGTATAAAAGAGCCATTTTACAACCTTATAGCACAATCTGGCCAAATGAATGAATTTCCTCTTAAAATTTGGTATGCATTTAGATCTCATCTAAAGCTCTTTGAGAAGCTAAAGACTAGATTATTTAGAGCTTTGTGAAATTAATTGTGAATTTCTAAAGTTTCCAAATTTCAGTTGTTCTGGTATAGTTATTGTTCATATAGTCAGTTTCTTCTCTTGTGTCATTCAAGGGCCAAATGGTATCCAATGCTCATAAAATTTTACAGACATAAACTAGATATGATAAAATTTCTATGGCCACCAAGATCACCCTAATTGGATGTTTGAGCAGGGAGATATAAATTTTTAAAGTTATATAACAGTACCATTAGTGCCAAATGAGTTTGGGTACTGTGCCATCAATTTCCAATAGCTAAACATTCTTGTTTCGGCCTAGAATTATTTTTACATAAATTAGACATCTGTATATTTTAAAAATGGTATAATGTGCTTGATTTCAAGTTTTCTAGAATTAGTTATAATTTTTCAAAATTCATGACAAAAACTTGGCACACTAATCTCAGGCTAAACATGTGATTTTTATGTATATGGTTCATGAACTCGAGTTTTTGGCCACATTTTGAGATATTTTTGAGTTGTATGTGTGTAATTAAATAGGAAAATGAGATAAATGAGTTCATATGGTCTACGAGATATAAAATAAAATTTTATCCGTGATGTAACACAAAAATAATATATTATTTTAATGGTATTTTTTTTGAGAAATTGTACTTAGCCATGGAAATGAGCTTGGAATGAAATGAGATAGCCTAGATAAATATAGTGTTACACTAATGCTCACCATCACTATGGTCTTGGTCATTGACCATACATGATGGAGCTTAGCATAGCGTGTAGTTACTATTGTATATATCTTTTAACACTTATATGGTAACTAGTTTATCACTGTATTTTTGGTAGTATTGTTGGCCTCAATGTGTAACACCTTAACTATTTAGCTTTTATTTAATTACTATAGATCAATAGCAAGTCCATTCACTAATGAAAAAAAAAAATTGAATTCAAAATTTCTAAAATACAAGTACTTGCCTTTTTCATAATTTCCATGTCTATCCAATTTTAACCATAAAAATAAAATATACATAACATTCTAAGGAAAATCTAGTGAAGTTTCCCTTTATAAAATTGACTATCTAAACCAATGACATAGTCACATTTTAACCCTAACTCACAAACATGAAAAAGTACATATAATAACAACATCAAATAACACAATTTAGATATATATATATATATATATATCTTCATGTGGTACTAAATAACTCAAACTAGAGTTATATCACTATTAATAGTAAAGTGGTGTACATAACTACATTATAGAGGAAATAAAACTTAATACACATATTCATTGTAGCATTATAAAAAAACTAGATACAAAACATTTCTATAGTTTTGAAATTCCAAATATTATTCTTTTTTTTCCTTTACTGGAACTGTTAATAGGAAAATAGATATAGGGGTGAAATTTAGGAGAATCTCAATAGCTATACTTAAATCACCCAAAATAGGCATGAGACAGTTGAGCAAGAATAATGCAAGTATGTATAGTCACATAGAACTAATATAAATGCTTTACATACTTATAACATAATTTATTATAGCCATGACTCTCATAGCCTCACCTTATTAAATATAATATGCAAAGTATGACATATAACTAATACAATGCAATATAACATATACTATGATAAAACAACCAATACAATATAATGCATATCAAACTCAAACAAGTCTGTATGCAACTAGATAAAGAAGAATAAGTTACCTTGTATAAGTGATAAGAATCCAATAAAACATCTAACTTTCCTTCTCTGTTTCTTGCTCTATTTCCTTTTCTTTCTCAGCTTTACACCTATAATGGGACAAAACCCCATTAGCTTGTCCTAAAATATCACATAAACATATCATTAACATCTAGAGCTTATAATTACTTCTTTTAGATTGCTGTCTTTTAACTATACTTTAGGCCATTTAAAATGAACTTAGAACCCTCCTTTACATGCTTCCAAGATACATGCTTATTGGGTGGTAATTATACCATCTAAAATGCTCATATTTTACCATATTTAAAGGCCTAAATTTAGGAAACTCCCTTTAGATTTTAGCTCCCCATAATTGGTTCTTCACTTAGCTTTTAAATTAGGGATTTCACTAAACTCAAATCCTAGACCAACTTATACTTCTAAAATTCATAATTCAAGCCACAAATTTGATATTTACTATTCATTTGGTATTTTCACTTTTTCACATAATGGAACACATCATGTAACCTTAAGCCTCAAGGGTAACTTTAAAAATTCAACTTCTAAGTTTCAAAATCTTATCATATGTGATTTATATAGCCACATTAGGGTTTATTAGAAGCATTAAAAGCTTGCTCACACAAACTTAATAACCTTAAATTTTCAACTTCCAAAATTTAGTTTTTAAATTCAATGTAATGCTTTCACTATTGTTCTTATATCATTGTAAGACTGTCCATAGCCCAAAAATCCATTGAATAACTTCTTAACCCCTTTGAATTTCTTCTTAGCTGAAAAAGGTACCATAAACTTAGAGATTTCAAGTTTTCAATCAATTTTAGGCTTAGATTCTTGTTCCTTGCATCATAAAATATCTACACATACTAATTAAAAGTTAAAAAACCTGATTACCCATTTAACTAGCCTAAGCTAAAATTATAGCATAATATAATCTAAGTTGCTTCCTTTCATGATTCAAGGGAAATTAATGTTGAATATGAAATCCTTGCATACTAAAACCCTTGGTTCCATCAAGATCTCATGAAGAAAAACTCTCCTCCTCACTTTCTCTCTCTTAGCCGAAACTTATAAGGCCTAGAAACACAAATTTTTGCAAGTGTTTCGAGTAGAAACTTATCTTACTATGAAATACTCTTCACATAAATTGATTTTCACCTATTAGTTTCTTAAAAAGAACTCCTTTTTACCTTGGATCAAATTTGAACTTCAAGATTTCATGGAAAGAAAACTACCATTAGAAAGCTCTTAAAGAAATAAACAATTTTCCTAATTGATGTGAGGTGAAATGGAGCCGTTTTCATGCATAAATGGAAGTTTAAAGTCCTTTTCTCTCTTCTCTCAAGTGTGACACCATTAAAGGTCTCAAAATCTGAAAATGGAAGCTGGGAGAAAGATGGTGAGATGTGGCTTGCTTAAGAAGCTTTATCTTATAATTTTTCAAAATGATCATTTTCCCCCTACTAGCTCATTTGGTTCGTTTGGACTTATTTTTTAAGCTTTTTAGAATCTTACTGCTCCCTACAAACTTTCTTATTTTCAATTTCCTTATTTTTAACATTTTTAGCAGCGAAAAATATTAGCATTAAAGGTCCAAATACTTCAATTTAGCTTAAATACAAAATTTCAACTTACCAAACTCAAAATCCATCCTAAACAGAATTGCTCAACCAAAAACACCATATAAAGGAGTGAGGAATTTGGGTTTTAAGCCATGCCTTATATACTAGCATAATAGGACCATTTTTCATAAGTTCACAATTTTAGCTACTACAAAAATTCATATCTTAAGTTAGAAAACTCCAATTCACACAAATTAAGACTTTTATGGAAAGCTAATGACATGAACTACATGTTGTAAAAATTTTAGATCAAAACAAGTTTGTTTAGGCCATGAAAATCTAACAAAATAGTAACCATATCAGTATCTAGGACCCAACCCAAACTTGAAATTTTAAGTATCCATATTTTTGGCTACATAGCTCCAATTTATGTGATCTCAATGGTTGTGGAAAGCTTGTAATACCAACTATATTCCTGTAAAATTTCATAAGTATAGGAATCTATTTGACCCTTCAAATACATGAAAAACTAGAATTGACCATATGAATAGTATCCAAGTAATTCTGCATTTTTCAGCCAACTTTAAAAAATCATAATAAATTATAAAAAAACTCCAAAATTTGTGTTCTTTAGCTCTTTGAAAAACTTTAAATGAGATATAAATTCTTGCCAAATTTAATACAAAAAATCGTTCATTTGGTTAGATTTTGATTCAAGGGTAGAAAATGGCTCAAATTGGTACATACATAGTATTAAATGTTTCAAACTAAGTTTCTTTCATGCAGTGACCATTTGAGCATGTCCCAAACATGAAATAAAGCATATATGACTATCTTATTAGGTCCTAAATATCATACAACTCAAAATCACTTCTCCACTTGGCATTATACACACACTTTCCATGGCACATACATATCCAAAATACATATTCCAGCATTTTCACAACTGAAATTGACACTTACATCATAATCTTATATTTTTACATATGTGAGAATGTTTACATTACAAAAATATCATGTACAACCATTCTTGTGCACTAAAATTCATAAGATCCTAAATCATTGTCAAAGTTGCACAATTCATGCTTGTTGGCTTCTACCCTTGGCTTCTTGAGAGTTTCCTAGACATTGTTAGAAATAAAGTGGAGAAGAGTCATATTTTATGAATCCTAATAGCTCATTCACCCTTCAAGTATACTTATAAAGTATGTCATCATCTCAAAGAAAGTAAGCATGCATGATAGGCATCCAAATATAAAATATAATCATATTTATAAAATCATATGGATCTATCAAAGTTAAACATAAGCTCTAAGGACTTTTAGTCTAGCTTCACCTAATTATTTAGGGCTTTTGGATTAGTCTCACCTACTTTTAAGGACTTTTAACTTAGCCTCACCCACTCTTTAGACTTTTGGCCTTTTCTCACCTATACTTAGAGACTTTTAGCATAACCTTACCGATCAAGAGCCATTTTATATTCCAAATGCATTCTAAGAAACATAATGATATCAAATCATCAAACCAATGGCAATAGGCACAATTCATAGTCTAACACATATACAAGCAATCAGTGATAGTCAAACAACTAAGATAAGCATACAAGAATGGATGAAGAACTACCTTTCTCAAGAAGCATAATTTTCCTCTTTAATTCTCTAGTCTCTCTTCTCGGCCTCACATACACACTACGAAAAGGCTTGACTTACTTGGCCTAGATACATCAAACAAGACATAATTGTATCAATGGAACTATCTATAGCCTCACATAAGCTAATTCTAGCTTTAGGCATCCATTTAGCTCCATTTATTGGCATAATGAAACAACTTACATAATTCATTATCTTGGCTCCAACTCTCACTCAATCTAAGTCATATGGCTCCATTTAAACTCATTAAAATCATCATAAATTCAAACCAAGGAGCTTAACACTAAGTGTCTTCTTTATACATTATGCAACTCTAAACTTTCACCTTCCAAAATAAGGCTTATAAATTTAAACTAATAGTTTCTTTAGTATTTATAATTTATATCTAAACCATTTCTATCTTTAGAATCAAAGAAAACTTTCCCTAGATGCTTTATGGAAGTCTTGGCTAAGACATGTACTTAAGGAGGCACTCATAGAGTTTTGTTAAATTTTCTTAGGAAATTAGCACCTATGAAGCTTCCTAGATCTCTTATGGACTCAATTATGCTCTTACATAAGTTAAATTATTATTATAAAGTGTCATATTCCCCAAGGTGCAATCAAAATCCTAATTTCTATAACTTGCTACCAAATGCTTCTTATTTAATTCCTTTGGTTCCATATGATTCTCCATAGTTTAAAACCCCATTTCTTATCAAGTTTGGATCAAAATCAAATTCTCTTCATAGTTCCCTAGGCTGGCTAAAATGAAGAAGCATAGAAAGAACCAACAGGAGCAAGTTTTTCAAGAAACAACATACCTTATTTGATTCCTTATCAAGTAGGCTTTCTTATGTTGCTAAGGTTTCCTCCACACTCCTCTTTTATTCTACTGAACCAGTCACAAATCACCATCATTTGGAACTTCAAAGCCATGGAAAGAGAGGGGAGAAAGAGGAAAAGAACATTGGAGAAAGGAAAAGTGTGACACCTCAATCTACTACCGCTACCTAGCCTCTCAATAGGCTCGGTTCCATATGATTTCCAAAGGATCACTACTCTTTCATGGCATTTACATGCTATGAACCGGGGTTTCATATACTCATCTTTCACCTCGTGGGTCCTGTGAACCCATCTCAAGCATCCTCAACTCAAACTCCATATATACGACTCATACATAGCATGAAACAAACCATAAGCCACGGGTATAGAGCCGAAAACCATAAAAATTACATTTTCTCATTTGGGCCCAAAAGTCATATTTTGGCTTTAAGTTTGGAAAATCATAAGCAATTGTAAAAAAATGGGAATGCAGCAAACTTTAGCTTTCTGGAAAGCTCTAAGTGTCAAATTTACACTAAAAATCATTCCCAACCACAAACACATCGTTTGGACCAAGTTTGACATCGAAAATGGGAGGAAGGTCCAGCTGTCACTGTTTCTGGTGCAGCTTTCTGTCATGACTTTCGAAAATTCATAACTAAATCCACATAAATCCAATCTGGGCACATTATACCAATTCGGAAAGATACGGATGTCTACTAGAGGAGAAAAATAAGTCCAGATCAGTTCAGTAGCTCCTGCACCCCGAAAACCGATGGAACAGTGATGGGGGTCAGGTAAGCTCCCTAATGCTGATACAGAACTTCAGACGGTCCAATCTCTCTCTACAGACCTTCGATTTGGGTGATTCCAGTTCCTACAAGTCACTTTGGTTTTCTAGTTTATGTGTATAAAATTTCACCACATTTGGAATCCATTTGGTCTAAAAGTGCCACAGATTTCATTTTCTAGTTTAGATGAACAGTACATGACCAATCTATTAAATTCTCCCAAATTCAACAATTTCCCAAATATTCTATAATCCTCCGAATATTACCCACTTTAGCTTCTCAAGAAGCTTTCTACAAACTCTAGAGGCATGCCAAATTTCATGGCAAACGGAGCTCATCCGGTCATACTTTGACAGAGCTCACAAAAATACCGGTTTTGGCACCCCATAGGTCTAAAATGGGTCTAGATAGCCTCTCACACATTCTCACTCCACATGGACAAGTTTAAAAGCATAAAACTAGTATATCTAACATGTTCATATGATCCAAATCATCATACATTCTGTTTTCACTATGCTACGGCCAAAAATACACTACTACATCCATGCATCAAAGGGGTAAAAACCCACATTTCCATTACTTTGGCTAATAACAGAGTTCATACATCATCTTTTCATATTTCTACACGTGTTACAAACTTTACATCTCAAAAATAGTGGGCACATCTTCATTTGGCACCACTTTACATCATATATACATCAAAATATCAAAACATAAACTCATAACTAGCTACGCATGCTCCTAGACTCCTTGGTGTGTGCTCGGTTCTCCTTGAGCTCCACCTAGCATATTAGTTGGGAGGGGAAAGGGGTGAGGTTCAGGGAATCTCAGTAGCTCAAGCACTCAATCCAGCAAGCAATCAAGGCATATAACAAGTCAAAGCATGTGAATAAGCATTTAGCTATTCTCAATCATCCAACACATAATGTACATGCTATGGAATTCACAACAATGCCAAAAATGGGCTCCAGGGACTTTTGGTCTAGCCTCACCCGAGTCTAGGGACTTTTGGATGGCCTCACCCGAGTTTAAGGACTTTTGACTTGGCCTCACTCGTTTGAGACTTTTGGCCTTGTCTCACCTATCTCAAGGAACTTTCGGCTTCACCTCACCCATCTCAAGGGACTTTCGGCACTACCGCACCCGAGCAATTCTCACAACTCATCACACAAGCATATTGACATTCAATGCATCAAAGTAATAGCATATGGCATATTCCACACATTCAGCATATACATATCATACAATGACTATTACAACTAAGAATGCTACAAGAAAGAGTGAAAGAGAGAGCTACCTTTGGAGCCAAAGCCAAAACAAGCTTTTCCTTTCAGTTTCTCCTTTCCCTCCTTAGGTCCACAATCACACCTTGATGTAAGTATTTCACTTGAGCCTAGACACACCAAAAGCATGCAATTACTCTCTTGTAATTTAATTTAGAGCAACCCTCTATCACACACAACCTAGGGTTCTCTCTCTAGAATGCCATTACCCCTTTCTCTCTCTCAAACTCCCATGGTAGTGGAAAACCTCATTTTCAAAGAGAACTCAAGGATTCAAAAGAGTTTTCCACATTCCCTCTTCTGACCCATGCCCAAAATCCGTCCATTTTCATAAATAAAATCGCACAAAGAGAGGGCAAAGGGAGGGGATCATAATTCTAAGAAGAAATGGGAGAAGTTACCTTACCTTTCCCTTGATCTTCCTCCTTCTCTTGATCTCTCACACTCTCCATGCCTCTTTTCTCTCTTTGGGTCGAAGCTTAGGGCAGATATGAGAGAAGAAATGAGTTTGGGCGTTTAATGAAGTCTGATTCTCGCTATTTACTCTCTTGTGGACTGACCCTCGCTACGGCGAAAACTAACCTTTGCTATAGCGAGTTCGTGTAATCTGGCTTCGCTATGGCGAGGTGTAGCCTTCGCTACGGCGAGATCGCGAGATTTACCACTCGCTATGGCGAAATCGCATTAGTTCCAGACCTCACTCTTGCTATGGCGCACGCTACAGCGGGCAACTCCCTGGTTTTTGTATGGGCTGCTGCCAGCACTCGCTATAGCTAGAATCGCCTTCGCTATTGCGAACTAGCTCTCTCGCTGTAGCGAGACCGTTTCTCGCTATTGCGAGAGGACTTGGCAGAAATTCTGGATTCCAATAATTTCCAGAATTCATTTTCTTTCTTTTCCCTTTTCTTTTCTTTTTCCCGGTTGTTACATTTCTACCCCTCTTAAAAGAAATTTCGTCCTCGAAATTTAAAAACTTACCTCAAGAGAATAATTCTGGATATTTCTGCCTCATCTCATCCGCCAATTCCCAGGTTGCTTCCTCAGATGTCAGACCTCTCCAGATCACTTTCACCAGAGGAATGCTCTTGCTTCTCAGCTGTTTCAGCTTAGCATCCACAATTCTCTCCAGTTTCACTACATAGGAAAGATCTTCCTGCAATTACACATGCTCATATTCTATGACATGTGAGGAATCTAGTAAATACTTTTTCAGCTGGGAGACATGAAAAACACTGTGTATTTGGGCTAGGTTAAGAGGCAAGGCTATTCGGTAAGCCACGGGTCCAATTTTCTCAAGGATTTCAAACGGACCAATATACCTAGGATTGAGCTTCCTTACCCTCATTGACCGACCTACTCCCGTCATTGGAGATATTCGAATGAACACATGGTCTCCAATCTCAAACTCTAACGGCCTCTTACGCTTATTAGCATAGCTTTTCTGTCTACTCTGGGCCGTGAGGAGCCTCTTTCTAATCAATTCTATCTGTCGGGTGGTCTGGTCCACAATCTCAGGTCCTATCATACTCCTCTCACCTAACTCAACCCAACACAGAGGGGATCTGCACTTTCTCCCATACAAAGCCTCATAAGGGGCCATCTGGATACTGGAATGGTAACTGTTATTATAAGCAAACTCTGCTAACGGTAAATACACATCCCAGTTCCCCTTCATTTCTAGCACACATGCCCTCAACATATCTTCCAATGTCTGGATGGTCCTTTCAGTTTGACCATCTGTCTGGGGATGATATGCAGTACTAAACCGCAATCTCGTCCCTAAGGCATGCTGCAATGACCTCCAAAAGTTCAACGTGAACCTGGGGTCTCTATCTGAAACTATGCTATTGGGTACTCCATGAAGTCGCACTATCTCTCTGATATACAACTGGGCCAATCTATCCAGTGTATAGGTAGCCTTAATAGCTAAAAAGTGTGCAGACTTCGTCAGTCTATCTACAACTACCCATATAGCATCGTGTCCAGAGGATGTCCTGGGTAACCCCATGACAAAATCCATGGCTATACTATCCCACTTCCACTTAGGGATATCTAGAGGTTGCAACAACCCAGCCGGTTTCTGGTGTTCAATCTTTATCCTCTGACACACTAGGCATCTAGCCACATACTCTGTCACATCACTTTTCATCCCTGGCTACCAGAAAATTCTTTTCACATCCTGATACATCTTGGTGGCACCTGGGTGGATAGTATACTTACTCTTATGCGCCTCTTCTAGAATGCTTTCTCTCAACTCATTCTGACTAGGCACACAGATTCTATCCCGATATACTATCATGCCATCCTCAGACAACTTGAAATCTGAGGTCTTACCTTGGGTGATCTCATTCCTGATCCGTTTCAGGAACTCATCCTCTCTCTGGGCATCTAAGATCTGGGTCCTCAAGACATTCTCAATTCAGGTTTCACTCAAATACAATCTACCCGATACCACCTGACACGAGAGGTTCAACTCTCTGAACTTCTCTAGGAGCTCCTGCTCCCTAATCATCATATGGGTTACATGGATGGATTTCCTACTCAGGGCGTCTGCCACCACATTGGCCTTGCCCGGATGATATTTCAATACATAATCATAATCTTTCAAGAATTCCATCCATCTCCTCTGTCTTATATTGAGTTCTTTCTGATCAAATAGGTATTTCAGACTCTTGTGGTCACTATAGATCTCTATGGTCGCACCATACAGATAGTGTCTCCAAATTTTGAGAGCAAACACTACGGCAGCTAACTCCAGGTCATGTGTGGGGTAATTCTCCTCATGAGGTCTCAACTGCCTCGAGGCATATGCCACTACTCTACCCTGCTACATCAACACACATCCTAACCCTTTGCCCGAAGCATCACAATAAACCACAAATGATTCACTAGGGTCAGGGATAATCAGTACAGGGGCAGTGGTCAAATAGAGTTTCAACTCCTAGAAACTCTTCTCACATCTCTCATCCCACACAAACGGTGTATCTTTCCTGGTTAGCCTCGTCAGTGGTAAGGCCATTCGAGAAAAGTCCTGAATAAATCGTCTGTAATACCCTGCCAAACCTAGGAAACTCCTGACTTCGGTGATCGTTCTAGGTATATCCCACTGTAATACAGCCTCAACTTTATGGGGATCCACCGTAACCCCATCTCGTGAGATCACATGACCTAAGAATCGCACCTCGGTCAGCCAAAACTCACATTTACTCAGTTTGGCATACAACCTTTTCTCTCTCAAGGTCTCTAGGACTAGTCTCAAATGCCTCTCGTGCTCCTCAAAAGATCGGGAGTACACTAAAATATCATCAATAAAGACCACCACAAACTGATCTAGATACGGTCTGAATACCCTATTCATATAATCCATGAACACAGCAGGCGCATTCGTCAACCCGAATGGCATCACAAGGAACTCATAGTGCCCATATCTCGTTCTGAAAGCCGTCTTAGAGACGTCTTCAGTTCTCACTCTCAACTGGTGGTAACCAGATCAAAGATCTATCTTAGAAAACACAGATGCCCCAGCCAACTGATCTAACAAATCATCAATTCTAGGGAGAGGATATTTATTCTTGATGGTAACTTTATTCAACTCTCTGTAATCTATGCACAACCGCAAGCTACCATCTTTCTTTTTCACAAACAACACCGGAGCACCCCAAGGTGAAACACTAGGGCAGATAAACCCTTTCTTTAACAATTCCTCTACCTGCGCTTTCAACTCAGCAAGCTCGGCGGGAGCCATCCTGTAAGGAGCTTTGGACACCGGTCCAGCACCAGGCACTATGTCTATAGGGAACTCTAATTCTCTCTCAGGGGGTAGGCCACTGAAATCAAACTCTCTAGGGAACACCTCCGCGAATTCCCTGACAACTGGGATCTCCTCTATCCCTTCTTCTACCTCAGCCTGAATAGAGAAAAAGACTAGAAACCCTTGACATCCACACTCTAAATATCTCTCAGCCTGGGTAGTCGTCATAAAGGATAACTCTGCTCCTACCCTAGGTATGGTCCCACAAGCAGGTAAGGAGATGGTTCGGTGTTCACAATCAAGTATGGCATTATTCGCAGCCAACCAGTTCATACCAATAATCAAATCAATTCCATGAAAAGGCATACAAACCAAATCAATAGTAGTATGACAGTGGTTAAATTGGACAGTGACATTTAAGCAAGTATGGGAAGTGACCACGTGGCCTCCAGTGGGTGTAATGACAGATAAGTCAAAGGGCAAGACACTAACAACCAGACCCAATTTCCTCACACAATCATAAGATATAAACGAGTGACTAGCACCCGAGTCAAACATAGCAACTACAGGAAAGCCATTCACTAACAGCGTACCTCGGATCAAACTGGGAGATACGCTGGCTTCCTGCTGAGTAAGGGCGAACACTCGGCCCTGGGTCTGTGGTTTAGGAGGAGGCGCTGTCTCCATCTGAGGACAGTGTCTAGCAATGTGCCCCGGCTTCCCACACTTATAACATGTCACCGGAGATTGCTGGAAGGATGACTGACCCCGAGGAGGTGGCACACCTCGCTGCGGCCTTCTACTCCATGGCCCCTTGCCTCTTTTCTTGGTACTAGGGGTCAAACTAGAGCCCTCTTCTGGTTTCGACCTCTTCAAATCCGGAACCCTCTTCTGACTAGCCGTCGTCACAGTAGGCATGATAACTTGCAAATTCGTCTCAATCACCCTACTGACCTCCACCAGAGTATTAAACTTTCTGATCCGCTGTGGAGTGACTCTGTCGCTAATCAGGAGCCTCAAACCAGTCTCAAACTGCTCACATCTCCAGGGTTCATCATCATACCTCTGGAGGTAAGAGGAATACCGAGACAGCTCTATAAACTTAGCCACATACTGGTCCACAGTCATCTCATCAGTCTGTCTCAAACTCATGAACTCCATCTCTTTCTTTTTCCTCACTGAACTTGGGAATACTTCTCATAAAATTCGACCAAGAAGGTCTCCCAAGTGATCAATATGTTCTTGGTCTCTATCAGTGGTTTTGCACTCTCCCACCATCTATCAGCCTCCTTTTCTAGCATAAAGGTGGCTAACTGGGCTTTCTGCTCAGTGGTACAATCCATCACTGAGAATATCTTTTTAAGCTGCATCACCCAAGCCTCCGCCTTATCCGCATCCAATTCCCCATCAAATAAGGGTGGATTGTTCTGCCTAAACTGCTTCAACACTTTTTGGATAGGCGTCTGGGTCTGTGAAGCAGCAGGCTCCTGGGGAGGTATAGGTGGAATGCTAGATGTAGATGGTTGCGGTCCAAGGGCATCCCTTCTGGCTTCTTCTTGCCTAGCTAGGGTGTTTTGCAGATGCATGATCATATTATGCTGCTGCTGGGCAATGTACCTCTGTTGCTCCAGCATCTCTTGGTGCTGGCCCATCATGGCCTCATACCGGTCAAGTCTATCCATGATGGCCTGCAGAGGAACCCTAGTCTCAGTAGGAACCTCTGGCTCATCTCTCTGAGCTCTGGGCAGTCTGCCTCTGCCTCTGCCTCTACCCCAGCCCCGTCTAGTCTCAACCATGTCTGAAAGAAATAGCAATCCTCAGTTCACAATAATATCACAACACTTATGCATAAGGATGCTACAACTTTCATGACCATTCACACCAAAAACCAACAAATCATAACATTCAAGAGCCTAAACTTGAGCAAAAGTGCCTGAACCATTGCTCTGATACCAAAAATGTGACACCTTAATCTACTACCGCTACCTAGCCTCTCAATAGGCTCGGTTCCATATGATTTCCAAAGGATCACTACTCTTTCGTGGCATTTACATGCTATGAACCGGGGTTTCATATACTCATCTTTCACCCCGTGGGTCCTGTGAACCCATCTCAAGCATCCTCAACTCAAACTCCATATATACGACTCATACATAGCATGAAACAAACCATAAGCCACGGGTATAGAGCCGAAAATCATAAAAATTACATTTTCTCACTTGGGCCCAAAAGTCATATTTTGGCTCTAAGTTTGGAAAATCATAAGAAATTGTAGAAAAATGGGAATGCAGCAAACTTTAGCTTTCTGGAAAGATCTAAGTGTCAACTTTACACTAAAAATCATTTCCAACCACAAACACATCGTTTGGACCAAGTTTGACATCGAAAATGGGAGGAAGGTCTAGCTGTCACTGTTTCTGGTGCAGCTTTCTGTCATGACTTTCGAAAATTCATAACTAAATCCACAAAAATCCAATCTGGGAACATTATACCCATTCGGAAAGATACGGATGTCTACTAGAGGAGAAAAATAAGTCTAGATCATTTCAGTAGCTCTTGCACCCCGAAAACCGATGGAACAGTGATGGGGGTCAGGTAAGCTCCCTGATGCTGATACAGAACTTTAGACGGTCCAATCTCTCTCTACAGACCTTCGATTTGGGTGATTCCAGTTCCTACAAGTCACTTTGGTTTTCTAGTTTATGTGTATAAAAGTTCACCACATTTGGAATCCATTTGGTCTAAAAGTGCCACAGATTTCATTTTCTGGTTTAAATGAACAGTACATGACCAATCCATTAAATTCTCCCAAATTCAACAATTTCCCAAATATTCTATAATCCTCCGAATATTACCCACTTTAGCTTCTCAAGAAGCTTTCTACAAACTCTAGAGGCATGCCAAATTTCATGGCAAACGGAGTTCATCCGGTCATACTTTGACGGAGCTCACAAAAATACCAGTTTTGGCACCCCATAGGTCCAAAATAGGTCTAGATAGCCTCTCACACATTCTCACTCCACATGGACAAGTTTAAAAGTATAAAACTAGTATATCTAACATGTCCATATGATCCAAATCATCATACATTCTGTTTTCACTATGCTACGGCCAAAAATACACTACTACATCCATGCATCAAAGGGGTAAAAACCCACATTTCCATTACTTTGGCTAATAACAGAGTTCATACATCATCCTTTCATATTTCTACACGTGTTACAAACTTTACATCTCAAAAATAGTGGGCACATCTTCATTTGGCACCACTTTACATCATATATACATCAAAATATCAAAACATAAACTCATAACTAGCTACGCATGCTCCTAGACTCCTTGGTGTGTGCTCGGTTCTCCTTGAGCTCCACCTAACATATTAGTTGGGAGGGGAAAGGGGTGAGATTCAGGGAATCTCAGTAGCTCAAGCACTCAATCCAGCAAGCAATCAAGGCATATAACAAGTCAAAGCATGTGAATAAGCATTTAGCTATTCTCAATCATCCAACACATAATGTACATGCTATGGAATTCACAACAATGCCAAAAATGGGCTCCAGGGACTTTTGGTCTAGCCTCACCCGAGTCTAGGGACTTTTGGATGGCCTCACCCGAGTTTAAGGACTTTTGACTTGGCCTCACTCGTTTGAGACTTTTGGCCTTGTCTCACCTATCTCATGGGACTTTCGGCTTCACCTCACCCATCTCAAGGGACTTTCGGCACTACCGCACCCGAGCAATTCTCACAACTCATCACACAAGCATATTGACATTCAATGCATCAAAGCAATAGCATATGGCATATTCCACACATTCAGCATATACATATCATACAATGACTATTACAACCAAGAATGCTACAAGAAAGAGTGAAAGAAAGAGCTACCTTTGGAGCCAAAGCCAACACAAGCTTTTCCTTTCAATTTCTCCTTTCCCTCCTTAGGTCCACAATCACACCTTGATGTAAGTGTTTAACTTGAGCCTAGACACACCAAAAGCATGCAATTACTCTCTTGTAATTTAATTTAGAGCAACCCTCTATCACACACAACTTAGGGTTCTCTCTCTAGAATGCCATTACCCCTTTCTCTCTCTCAAGCTCCCATGGTAGTGGAAAACCTCATTTTCAAAGAGAACTCAAGGATTCAAAAGAGTTTTCCACTTTCCCTCTTCTGACCCATGCCCAAAATCCGTCCATTTTCACAAATAAAACCGCACAAAGAGAGGGCAAAGGGAGGGGATCAGAATTCTAAGAAGAAATGGGAGAAGTTACCTTACCTTTCCCTTGATCTTCCTCCTTCTCTTGATCTCTCACACTCTCCACGCCTCTTTTCTCTCTTTGGGTCGAAGCTTAGGGCAGATATGAGAGAAGAAATGAGTTTGGGCGTTTAATGAAGTCTGATTCTCGCTATTTACTCTCTTCCGGACCGACTATCGCTACGGCGAAAACTAACCTTCGCTATAGCGAGCTCGTGTAATCTGGCTTCGCTATGGCGAGGTGTAGCCTTCGCTACGGCGAGATCGCGTCAGTTCCCTTCGCTATGGCGAGATTTACCACTCGCTATGGCGAAATCGCGTTAGTTCCAGACCTCACTCTCGCTATGGCGCACGCTACAGCGGGCAACTCCCTGGTTTTTGTATGGGCTGCTGCCAACACTCGCTATAGCTAGAATCACCTTCGCTATTGCGAACTAGCTCTCTCGTTGTAGCGAGATCGTTTCTCGCTATTGCGAGAGGACTTGGCAGAAATTCTGGATTCCAAAAATTTCCAGATTTCATTTTTTTTCTTTTCCCTTTTCTTTTCTTTTTCCCGGTTGTTACAAAAAGCATGAAAAGAGAGCATTTTCTTACCCTTTTTACTTGGTTTTCTTCCTCCTTTCTTCTCCTTCTTGTGTGCCACTTAGGATTGGCCTTGGTTATATTTTGGGATAGAATGAAGTTGGTTTATGGGAGAGGAGAAGGGTGGTGTGACATATAAAGGGAAGGAAGATCAATCATAACATTTGAAAAATTTTAACTATGTCTCTTAGACTTTGATTTCTCCATTTAAGCTCATTTTAACTCCTTTTTTAAAACCATCTTTTCCATCATAAAATTTAGGTTCTCTAATTTATTAAAAACCTTTGATTTCACATTAATTGGATTTAAAACCTTACCAAATTGTCTGGTCAAAGTTTTAATCAACCGATAACTTAAAATCATATACTAGAAGGTTTTAATCATTCTAACAATTCTTTTGATTTTCTAAACCTCTGAGAACCCTAATGAGTTCAATTTTCTCATTTAAAACCTATTCTTTTAAGTTTTCAAAAAGTTATTTGAAATTATGATTTTGCCACTATGTTTATCCTTTAATTCATTCAGCCATATTGGCTTTGTTTTTGGGTGATTCTTAGGCTCTAAACCACATTTTTAGATGTTTTAATTATCAATATAATCTCAATTAGCTTTAATTTTCTTTTGCTTTAAGGTGATCCTATCTCATTTTATTAGTTTCAGTATAGTTTTTGAAAAACTAGTTATTACATTTGCTATGCTAATTATCATTTTATCCTTATTTAACCTTAATTCCATTTACTTTTGGGTCCTCTTTTATTAACATACCAATTCGAATTCAGTTAAAAGCTAGATGTTACACCATGAAATGCTTCTTTTTGACTATGTAATAATTTGGATATGTAATAGAGGAGATGCTTAGCAAAGGAAATAGTTAGAATCACTTACTTTAATAACAATAGTAATGTGTGTGCATGATAATATCATAATTCTAATCTTCATTACGTATGATATTTATATCCTTACTATCTTTATATGTTTCAAACAAGGAAAGAATAAAAATTACTTTCTATAACTTATGTAGCTAAACTATTATTGTTTTTCAAAATTAACAATTCTTTTACTAAAAATGTAAATTTTCTTTTATTTCTAGTAATATGTCCAAATATAGATTTAGACCATGACAACCATAAAGTATGTAATTAAAGTAGAGTAAGTGTATGTAGATGTCTCCAGTGTTGGACAAGTCTAAGTGATCCTAAATGTGAAATGGAAAGTAGTCAATAAAAAAGGACAAGCGTTATTTGTTATCTAGGATATTATGGATATTAATTAAGACCTTAGGAACATCATGGAACTTTGTTTTATGTATATATTTGCTACTACCATGACTATACTATAATAATGTTTTGACAAACTAGAAGAAATGAAAAGCATTGAATTTATTTACTTATATACTTTGAGTTGTGAAACTTTTACATTGTTAATTTTTATCTTTCACAATGCACAAAATTTCAATTACAAATTATTAAATAATTAATAAATAAATAGTAGGTTATAAATAAGTCTCAAAGTAATAGTGTAAATGTTAGCCGTTGACCCTACTAAGAAACCTATCAAACAAAAGAAAAGAGTCTTTGGTAAGCCCAAAAGGATTACCAACAAGTAGGAGGTGCAAAAGCTCCTAAAAGCTAGTTTTATTGAAGAAGTTTAGTATAACAAGTGGGTAGCCAACTTAGTTTTGGTGAAGTAGGCCAATGGCAAGTGGTGCATGTACATTAACTTCACTAATCTTAACAAAGTCTATCCAAAGGATAATTATCCTTTTCCCCATATAGATAGACTAGTTGGTGGATCATTGGGCACCAACTCTTGAGTTTTATGGGTTCCTATTTAAGTAAAACTAAATCAAAATTGTAAAAGAAGACATGGGAAAGAATGCCTTTGTGACAAAAGGAGAAATTTACTATTATGAGGTCATGCTTGTTGCAAAAAAGATGTAAGGGCAATTTATCAAAAGTTGGTCAACAAAGTCTCTCCAAAAAAGAAAGGAGGAACATGGAAACATTTGTTAATGATATGCTAGTTAAAAGGAGGAAGCAAACTACATAAAAGACTTGAAGGAAACTTTCAACACACTATGAGCCTATAACATAAGGCTAAACTCAACCAAATGTGTTTTTGGAGTAAAAACAAAGAAATTTCTAAGTTTCATGATAACTTAAAGGGGGATAAAGGCTAATTCATAGAATGTTTGAGTGGTCATGGAACTACTTTCACCTTAGAATATCAAAGATGTATATGTGACAAGAAGAATTATGGCACTTAACAAATTCATATCAAAGATGACCACCAAATGCCTACCCTTTTTCAAGGTCTTACGTGGATTTAAAAAGTTTAAATGGACTAAGAAATGTGAGCAAGATTTTTGCAATATGAAGGAGTATCTAGGTTTGTCATTGCTATTATTAGCTCCCTTCTAAAATAGGCCCATACTTGTTCATCAATTGGTTTCATGGAAGTGCATAACTTTGGCATTAGTAAAGGCAATCAATACCTTATATATTTTATGAGTAGAATCTTGTAGGCAACTAAAAATAATTACACAAAGCTAGAAAAGTTGGCATTCTACTAAGTCATTATAGCCAAAAGACTATGCTTATACTTTTGGGCCCATTTTATCATTGTGCTTACAAATTAGTCATTAAGGCAAACTCTCCACAAACTCGAGCTATTAGGATGACTAGTCAACCAAGCAATGAAATTGTCTAAATTAACCTTTCTTATCAAGTCTATTTGGCAATTAAAGATCAAGTCCTGGCATATTTCATCTTTAAAATGACCATTTCAAGAAATAAAACTAACCATAAAGAGAGCTTTCTATGGACCCTAAATGTTGACAACTCCTCTAACAATAAATGCAGTGGAGCAAGACTTTTCCTTATTGACCCATTTAGTAAAAGTCTTCAATGTTTTGTAAAATTTGAATTTTCAAAATCTAACAATGTTGCAAAGTATGGAGCAATGATAACTAGCCTAAAGCTAGCTAAAGAAGTAAGAGCCAAAAGGCAAAAGAACCTACATGGTGAAATACATGACAAGGGCAAAAGCGTTAATAAAGGAATTTGAAAAAGTGAAAAGCACTCATATATCTAAGTTGGTGACCCTAAAAGCCCTCACTAACAATTAGGTCATATATGTGGAACAACAAATTATACCCAACATGGAAGAGGCGAAAGTTGAGGCTATTGAGAAAGGTGACAATTGAAGCAAGCAAAACCCCATGAAACATTACCTAAGAGAGGGATACCTCTCAAACAATCTTGAATAGACAAGGCACATTGTCAAGCAAGCAACTTTCTTCACCAAATTGCTAAAAGTTCTTTAAGCATTGCAAACAATGCTCAAAATAGCAATAAAGAACACACCTTTCAACTTGGTGTATGGAACATAAGGAGTGTTCCCTATTGAAACCACAATGCTCTTGATTTGCATATAGAATTACAATGAGAAAACAAATGATTAGGAGTTGTTAGACAGCTTAGACTTAATTGAGGGGCATCGACTTAGAGCAAAATTAGAAAGTGAGAATCATAGGAGGATGATGGAAAATTATTACAACAAGAGGGTCAAACAAATGAACTTCCACACTAGTGACCTTATGTTTCAAAAGCTTGAAGGTATATGCAAGTTGGAAGCCCAAGGAAAACTGGTAGCTAACTAGGAAGGCCCATTTGTGATAATAAAAGTTCTAAAAAGAAGAGCCTACCACTTATAGACCATAGAATTTACCATGGGCTTGAGGCCTTAGAATGTGAAAAGTTTGAAAA
Organism: Erythrophleum fordii; assembly: GCA_032878935.1. NCBI lineage: Eukaryota > Viridiplantae > Streptophyta > Magnoliopsida > Fabales > Fabaceae > Erythrophleum > Erythrophleum fordii. The sequence continues at coordinate 16,242,367 of JAVQMF010000053.1, forward strand.
AATACTACTATTAAGTATGAGGAAGAGCAAGGTAATTCTCAACCTTTAATATATTATATAGCCAAAGAAAAATGTGAACTAGCACTTTAGCACTTTCAACTTTACAAAAAAATTCGATACTAGACCACTGCTAAAAAAAAAGTAATGAAAGTAACTAAATATGTTAGGATGAATCATTCAGTCTACTTAGATAGCAAGTCACTACATCTCAAATTTACCTGTATTACAATTTATTCTCATTGAAGGGCGATAGCACTCCTAATGAGGTCTTAACCTTGCCCAAGAAGGGTGTTCGCCTAATAAGGCCACTCTTATAGTTTTTCCTTACCTAGGTCTTAAGCATGCATACCCTAAGACCTTTCCCCAGTGGTTAATGGGAGCTTGTCAAAATCTTAAAGGCCAAATGGATGGACATAATCCTTCCAAAAGAGCCATGAGAATGACCTTCCATTTGTAGCAAATAGCAAAAAGACCAAGTCCCAATCTACTAAACAAGGAGCGAATAACATTGATTACTAGAATTCCCACTTTGGATCCTAAAAAACATATGAAAAAGAGAACATCTTTATCGTAAACTCAAATACCATGACATGTCACCAAGGAAAAGACCACTATCCAAAGTACGAGTTCAAAAGCTTTCATGAGTTAGATAAGTATATTTAACAATTAAAGAAGAAAAGCATAAACCTTTTATTATGCTGTCAAATACTGGTTGCTTTAAGCATAATACAAAGGGTATTGGTTACTATATAGTATTCTCAAATACTAATTACTTTAAACATAGTACAAAATACATTGGTTGCTTCTAGGCACAACATGAGTACACAATTCTTATCATTGATCACTTTACAGTACAATGTTTTCCTTAAAAAAAAGGCAATAAAAGCAAAGAACTTAATAAAAAGAAATTAGCAAAGAACTTAGATGTGCACAAGAAGATAAACTTCTATTTATTATTCAAAAGCTACTACAATAGATTTATGCAACAAATTTGTACAAAAAAATCTAACTTATGGAACTATAAGAAATCCTAAATGCCATCCCCTGGAGCTCTAAGAAATCCAATGCAGAAAAAAGTGCAAGGAAGAAGACAACAAGGCTACCAAAGGCTTATAGACTAGATGCAGCTCATGACCTTCTTCTTAACAAACATCCATAGTTATAATGATCAAGATGTAGTCAAGGAGTAACATTGTTGCTTCTCCCTAGGAGACTGATTACCTGACAAACTAGCCATTGCGATAAGGAAGAGACATAATCAAATCAACCATAGCTGCTCATGCACTTAATCAAGGAAACCACAATCACAAAAGAATTAGTCTAATGTAGCTTCGAAGGTACCTCCTTCACCTTCTTCTTCTTTCACTAACAAGAGCAACAAGCTGCCAAAGGCTTTTAACACCATGATATCAATAAACATAATAGAAGCAAAGATTACACAAAGAGAAAAATTATCACCTACAAATAAGAGACTAGCCTTTTCCTCTTTACATGACAAAACCTCTTGGCCTTAACCACCTTATAAAGACAACAAAAAGCAAGGACAAGATAGTCTTTCTAAGAAGCATTTCAAATCCCTCAGATATGACAGTTACGGAAAAAAGGAGAAGCCATTAATCTTTTGGAAATGATAAAGGGCATTTAATAATGAAGATATGCATTTACTACCCAAAGGACATTTCAAGAAAACAATAGTCTTATTAGAGCATAAATGCAGAGGATAATTATCAAAATGGAAGTCCAATCTAGTAGACCAACTATCCCCGAAAAACCCATAAGGGTAAAAAAAAATCCCAAAAGGACATGTGTCCCTAATGGATATAATTCACTCAAGGCATAAGGTGTGAATTTCAAACTCTATGGCAAAGTGATATCATATAATAGTAACAAGACAAGACAAGATAAGCTTGCCCTTCAAGAGTATGAGACCTTAGCAAAGAAAGGTCCATGTGACCTTAACAAAGAAAGCTCTATGCAACCTTGGCAAGGAAAGGATTTTGCAACCTTTGTCACACAAGATCTATACAACCTTACCAAGAAAAGGCTTATACAACCTTGGCCACTCCAAGTCTACATGACTTTAGTAAGCAAAGGTTTATGTAACCTTAGTCTTCAGGTCTACATGATTCTAACAAATAAAGTCTATACAACCTCAATGAAGTAAGGTTTATGCAACCTAAGGATCAAGGTTTATGTGACCTCAAGAAACACAACAAAATTCTAATTAACTTTAGTAGCACAAGTTTGCAAGAGCTCACTAAATGAGATCCTATAAAGAATGAAAGCTCAACCTTAAAAATAGGTAAAATAAAGCACACTATGGAACATGATATAAAAAAGAATTTGAACAATATAGTTAGAAATGACTACCCAATGTCATCCTTTAGGCAAAAAAGCTATTATAACATCATTGTCGTTATGTCTCTGATTCATCTCCAAAAAAAGGGGAGGGATTTCTCAAGATCTTTACCTTAACTTCGAAACCATTAATAGCTCCAAGCTTGCCTTTAGGCACTTGCCTTGAATTCTCCTTAGGACCTTTAACAAGCTCTGAGAGATATTGTCTAGTATATTCAAGTTTGAACCCCAACTCCTCAAACTATAACTGAGCTTTTAGTAACTCCTAAGATGCGTCCATTATGCACTCCCTTAATAAAACAAGACTCTTGTTAAAGGCCTTCTTGATATGGTTAATACCATCCCCAGCATCATCAAAATAAGTAATTGAGAGGAACTACCTTGGAATCACCTCATCTTTACCTCAGGAACATCTAAATTCTTGGCATTTGCTGTTATCGACTCTTATATTTGGTCACGACTTTGGCCTTCTCAATAAAAAAGGCACCAAACTTTTCTAAGTTTTTCATTGATACCTTGAAGATGACCAACCTTATTGGTTGAAGCAGTAGCCTCCTATAGATATACTATCAAAAAGGCCTAAAACTCAACCACTTAATATCGTAACTATAACATTTAGTTCTCTAAAAATAAGAGAAAACGTAAGAAACATGACATATAGTTTCTCCGTCAACGAACGAAATTCCTCGAATATAAAAGGAAGTCCCCCGAAATGATGTAGTTAAGGTCCTAAAAAATTTAGAAATCATTCTAGACTCCTAAAAATGAGAATCCTAGGTTCAGATGGAAAGAAAAATAGAGCTAGAATGAAGAAATTATTTCTTATGGAAAACTTATGAAACGTAATGGTATTTTCGTAAATTTGAGTAATTTTTTGAATTCACAAAGGAGGGCTTTTTCAATGAAAGTTTTGAGTTCTCTGGGGTTCTCATAGGCCCTGGAAACCATGGAATGTCCCAGGACAGTTAAATCTCCTCAAGTGGATGTTTTTGAACGTCGATGTACCTGAACTTTGACGGATTCGTTCGAGAAGGTTTTAACTCTGATTTGAGTGATTTCAAAAGCATTTTACTAAATTGGGAACCTAAATTTTATAATGGAAAAGACAGTTCTAGAAAATGAGTTAAAATGAAGTAGAAACAAAAATGCCAAAAATGAAGGGCAAAATAAAAATTTTTAAAAAGTTCTTCTTCCTCCTTTATATATATAAATGGCGCCCTTCTTCCCCCTTCATTTTGGTCAACCAAGCTTTGCCCAAAAACCAGAGAAAACCCTAGGGGATGAGGTGCATAAAAGGAGGAAGAAAAGGAGGAGAAATTCAAGCTAAAAGGTAAGAAAATTTAGTAGTTTTTCATACTTTCTTCCTTCCAAACCTCTTCACCTCCATTCTCCTTTTTTTCCTTTGATTATAATGAAGTTTATAAATCTATTTTAATGGAGAAATTAAGAGAAAAATTTGGATTTGAAGAGAAGAGATCAAAGAAGACAAGATTCAAGTGAGAAAAAGCAAGAAAACAAGGTAATTTCTTCTTTCATGGTTGCTATCCCTTCCTCCTCTTTTTCCACCATTTCGCCCCACTTAAGAAACCTTAGAAGGGTTTGATATTTAGGCAAAACCAAGGGAGATTCTTAGGAAAAAGGGTGTGGAGATTAAGAATATGCAAAGATAATTAACAAATAATTATGAAAATTCAAGATGCAAAATCTAGGGTTTTATATGTTCCTTATAAAATCTGATTTGATACCTTAATTCCTATATTTAAATGAGAGTTTAAATGAGCTCCTAAGATCCCTAGAAGTCTCTCCATGTACTTCCTCCATCAAGGAAACAAAGCAAAGTCCATGAAAGCCATTATGCTTCATTGTCTCGGCCTAAGAGGGTTACCATACCTAGGGAGAGTTTTAAATTTTTGTAAACTCATTTTTGAGTCATATATGATGAATGAATATGAGGGGAAGCCTTGAGAAAAACTTAAAAAGATTAGAGAATGAGTTTATGCTTTATGTTCCATAATATAACCTAAAGAAGTAACATGTAATTAGGCTCTTTATTTTAATTGTGTGATGACTCCAAAAGGCTTAAAAGAGTCAACAATCATATTTGAAAGGAAAGAATAGAGCCTAGATTTTATTTGATGGGTGTTGCTTCATTAGGTACATTCTTAGAGACATAAATGGGCTAATGAGCTAAGCTAGTATCTAAGCAAGTTGTCTAGCCTTAGACTTTACTTTAAGAGTATAATTAGCTTCCATATGATGTGTCTAGGCCAAGAGGAATGATCTCCACCTTCTTAGGTGTGTGAGGTCAAGGGAGAGGATTCAAGGCTTAAGGAAAAAGTGTACAAATGTTAGCAAGGTAGCTTTCTCCACCTTCTCTCATACATAATTGCTTGCTCTACTTGTCTTTGAATGTGTGTATGTGTATTTCAAGCCATGAAAAAGGTTCTAGAATGATCTCTTACTCCATGGTACTATGATACATGCATTATGTTTTTCAAATGATGTTTGCCTTGGTTTGCTTGAGTATGGTGAGGCCAAGAACCTTTAGCCATGGTGAGGATGAGTCAAGAACCCTTAAGATTGGTTGAGACAAAGTAAAGAGTCCCCCAAAAGTGAGGTTGACTCTCAAGAGCAAGGTTAAGTCCAAAAACCTCTTAAGGAACGGGTGAGGTAAGTCCAAAATACACAAGTAAATGGGTTAGGCTAATCCACTTGCTTGGCAAGCCTATGTATGACTTTTTCAAATACTAAGAATGCTTCTTGAATGATTGCACATGTCTATATGCCATGCATGCATTTGTGAGACTTGTTTTGCATATTTTATGTATGATTGAATGGGAGACGAGCTATTGGGATTCTTTAAAACTCATCCCCTCCTTTCCAATATTTTAATATGCTAGGTGGACTAAGAGATTAAGGGAATGGGAGCCAGCCACATGAGAAAGGAGAGCTTGACATTAAAGTGCATGAATTTAGCTACTTTAAGACTTTGTGAATGATAATTAGTGTTATCTATTATTGCATAAGACCCATGACCTCTTGAACATGTATAATTATGTTAATATGTGATGTAGAAATGAGAGATCATATTATATGACCATTAGAATATATATTGAGCATGAGATGACAAACTTTGCTTCTTGAAAGTGTGATGCATTAGTGTATAAATAGAAGTAGAGTAGCCAAATTGAGATACATGAGGTTTAAGACCATTTGGGCAGTTCATACAAGTTCTATTTATGCTTTCAGACTTGTCCAAAAGGTGCCAAACTCCAAGGAAAGCCATTTGGACATTTTGGTATCTTGTATGGAGCCAAAATTGACCATATTAGAGCCTTATATCACTTTTTATCCAAATGAACTCTTCTTGATTTGAGATTTGGCATGTAATTAGAACTTGTTGAGAGATTTTTGGGAAGCTAAAGAAAAAAATTTTTAGAAGTCCAGAGAATATTTGATGAATTTCCAAAGTTGGCAAAAATTTTGGTTTTGCTCTAATGCATTGTTCACTTGGTCCGAAAATGATTTCTATCACATAAGGCTCAAATGATGTCCAATTACCACAAAATTTTATATGAAGAAACTAGACATTTCCAATGACTTATGCCAATTAGAAGCACCTCATTTGAAGGTCTAAAGAGGGAGATGTGAATTTTTGAAGTTCCTACCTAGTATTAGGTACTCCAACTAACCTCAGGTACTTTTTGATTAGGTTTTAAGGTCTGGGCATGTCTGAACTGGTCTGGAGTTATTTTTTCCTCTAGTTAACATCCATAACTTTCTAGATTGGTATCATTTGCATAGATTGAATTTTTGTGAAATTAATTGGATATTTTTAAAATTTGTTATAGAATTCTATGGTAACACCAGTGTGGATGGCTAGACCTTCGAACCATTTTGAATGTCGAACATTTTCTGCATTGTGTTTCATGGTCTGGACGTATTTTTATTATAAAGTAGACATGTGTAGCTTTCCAGAATGGCCAAGAACGTATGATTGCAATTTTTTCTAAAATTAGTTATGATTTTTCAAAATTTATAACAAAAAAGCCAAAATTCTGTCCAAAATTACTCTATGAGATCTCATGCTTCCCTTTGCTTTGCATGACCTCTAGGCAAATTTTGATGATGAAAATGGCTTGTATCTATGTATTTAAATATGAGATTATGATACATGAGTCCATATGGCTCACAAGACTCAGAAAGAAAAATTTTACTTGTAGAGGAATGTAACTTGTCTATGAAAATGAATGACATTATATTGCCTCCTATAGAACAAGCATGAAATGAGGCATGAGAATTGTATGAATTGAGTCTTAAAAGTATAGTGTTACAATAATGCCCAAATACTCTTACATCTCTTGCCTTTCCTAACTAAGATTATTATTGTCCACCCAAAAGCACGACATAAACCACAGTCTTTAAGAATATTTTCAACAAGATCAAGAAAAAAAATACTATGAAGAGTAAATAAGGTAAAAATAAAATAAAAAATAAAAAGGTAATTCTTCTCACCCTGATAGCAAAATCTAACACTACATATTTAAGTGCAATGAGGCCGTCATCCTGGCATTCCAAACCTTCATATTAAAACCCTCTTGATAAGTTGATCACAAGCTTTAGATAGAGGTAACACTTTTACCATCTTCTTAAAAAGATTAATGTAACTATATGTAATATCTGATTTTTGTTAAATGACAAAAATGGGTGTGTTTTCAAAGCTAGTCCCCCAAAACAAATTAGTTAAGGTCCCCAAAAAATTTGAGTAATATTTTAGACTCCTAAAAATGAGAATTCTAAACTCAGACGAAAAGAAAAATAGAGCTAGAATGAAGAAACAAAATTTAACAAAAAACTTATGAAACGTAATGGCATTTTCGTAATTTTGAACAAATTTTGGAATTTACACAGGAAGGCTTTTTAAATGAAATTTTTTAGTTTTTCAAGATTCTAAAAAATCCTGAAAACTATAGGAAGTCCCAGGACAGTTAAGACCCCTCTAGTGGACGTTTTCCAATATCAGTGTACCCGAACTTTGACGGATTTGATCAGGAAGGTTTTAAACTCCGTTTTGAGTAATTCCATAAGCATATTACTAAATTGGGAACTTAAATTTTATATTAGAGAATACGATTCACAAAAAGGAGTTAAAATGAATTAGAAACGAAAATGCTAAAAATGAAGGGCAAAATGAAAATTTTTGAAAAGTCATTCTTCCTCTACCTATATATATAGGGTGCCCCACTCTCCCATTCACTTAGCCTCATATTTTTCTGCCCTAAACCAGAGAAGAAACCCTAGGAGACTGGCACACAAGAGGAAGAAGAAGAGGAGGAGAAATCAAGGCTTGAAGGTATGAAATTTTGGTAGTTTTTCATGTTTTCTTCTTTCCAAACCTCTTTTTCTCTATTCTCTTTTGTTTTATATGATTATAATGAAGTTTATAAATCTATTTTAAGGGAGAAATTAAAGAAAATTTTGGATTTGAAGAGAGGAGGCCAAAGAAAATAAGATTCAAGTGAGAAAAATAAGAAAATAAGGTAATTTCTTCTTCCATGGTTGCTACCCCTTGCTCCTTTTTTCCCTATGGTTGGCCCACTTAAGAAGTTATAGGAGGGCTTGGGTTTTAGGTAGAACTAAGGGTGATTCTTAGAAAAAAGGGTATGGAGATTAAAAATATGTGAAGAGAATTACCAAATAACCATGGAATTTCAAGATGCAAATTCTAGGGTTTCATATGTTACTTGCAAAATCTGATTCGATACCTTAATTTCTATGCCTAAATGAGAGTTTAAATGAGCTTCTAAGGTCCTTAGAAGTCTCCCCATGTGCTTCTCCATCAACAAAACAAAGCAAAGTCCATGGGTGCCATAATGTTTCTTAGGTTCGGCTAAGAGGGGTTTGCATGCCTAGGGAGAGTTTAAAATTTTTTTTAAACCCATTTTTGAGTCATATATGATGAGTGGAGGCCTTGGAAAAAATTTAAAAACCATAGAAAGTGAGTTGGCCTTATATGTTCCATAATATGACTTAAAGAAGCAACATGTAGTTATGCTCTTTATTTTAATTGTGTGATGATTCCAAAAGGCTTAAAAAGAGTCAAGAATCATATATGAAAGGAAAGAATGGAGCTTAGATTTTATTTGATAGGTGTTGCTTCATTAGGTACATTCTTAGAACCATAAAGAGATTAATAAGCCAAGTTAGTATCTAAGCAAGTTGTGTGGCCTTAGAATTAATTTCATGAACCTAATTGGCTTCCATAAATTGTGTTTGGCTAAGAGAAATCATTTCCACACCTTTGTGTGTGTGAGACCGAAAAAGGGAGAGGAAATTTAAGAGCAAAAGTGTGTGCTTGCTTTCAAGGTAGCTCACTCCTCCTTCTTTCATGCATGATTGTATGCTTGGCTTGCCTTTGAATGTGCGTATGTGTGTTTTAAGCCATGAAAAGTATTTTAGCATGATTTCATATGCCATGGTACCATGATGACCTATTATATTTTCAAATGATGTTTGTTATGTGTGCTTAGGTTTGCTTGAGTGTGGTGAAACCAAGAACCCTTAACCATGGTAAGGATGAATCAAGAATCCTTAAAGTTTGGTTGAAACAAAGCGAAGAGTCTTCCAAAAGTGAGGTTGACTCCCAAGAGTAAGGTTGAGTCCAAAAATCTTTTAAAGAATGGGTAAGGCAAGGCTAAAATCTACAAGTGAATGGGTAAAGCTAATCTACATACTTGATAAGCCTATGTATGCTATGTGTGACTTTCTCAAATGCTAAGATTGCTTCTTGAATGTTTATGTTATGAAATATGCCCATGCATGCATTTTTAAGATTGGTTTTGCATCTTTATGTGTGATTGAAAGGGAGATGAGCTATTGGGATTCTTTAAATCTCATTCCCTTCTCTCCAATGTTCTGACATGCTAGGTAGACCAAGAGAACAAGGAAATGAGAGCCAACCACATGAGAGATGAAAGTATGACAATGAAATGCATGGAATTTGCTACTTTAAGGCCATAAAAATGGCAATTGATGTAATATATTATTGTATATGACCTATGACCTCTTAAGCATGTGTAATTATGTTATTATGTTGTATATAAATGAGAGATTATGTTATGTGCATACTAGAATGTAATTTGAGCATGTAATGATAATTTTAGTTTCTTAAAAACTTGATGCATTAGTGTATAAGTAGAAGTGAAATGGCCAAAATGAGATGCATGAAGTTTAGAACCATTTGGTCAGTTTATATAAGTTATAATCATACTTTTAAACTTGCCCAAGAGGTGCCAAATATAAAAAGAAATCATTTGGATACTTTGGTATCATATATGGAGCAAAAATTGACCATATTGGAAACCTATACCATTTTTTGTTCAAATGAGCTCTTCTTAATATGACATTTAGCATGAATTTAGAGCTTGTCGAGAGATTTTTAGAAAACTAAAGTGCAGAATTTTCGGATGTCTATGAAATATTTGTTGAATTTTCAAAGTTAGGAAAAATTCTGAATTTGGTCAGGTTACTATTCATACTGGTTCAAAAATAAATTCTGTCACTCAGAGGCCAAATGATGTCCAATTGCCACAAAATTTTATAGGAAGAAATTAGACATTCCCAGTGACTTGTGTCAACTAGAAGCACCTCATTTGGATGTCTAGAGAGGGAGATATGAATTTTTAAAGATTTTGCTTAGTATCAGGCATTCAGACTGACCTCAGGTACTATTTGATTAGTTTTTGATGCCTGGACATGTCTGAAATGGTCTCAAGTTATGTTTTTCCTCTAGCTAACATATGTAGATTTCTAGATTGGTATCATTTGCATGGATTGAATTTTTGTAAAATTAATTGGACATTTTTGAAGTTTGTGGTAGATAGCTATGATAGTACCAGTAGCCAGCCAGATCTCTACACTTTTTCGAATTTCAAACATCTTTTGTGTTATGTTTCATGATTTAGACATATTTTTAGGATAAAGTAGACATGTGTAGCTTTCCAGAATGACTAAGAATGCATAATTTTGATTTTTCTAGAATTAGTTATGATTTTACAAAATTTGTGATGGAAGTAAGAAAATTCTGGCCGAAATTGCATATATGAATTTTATGTATCCCCTTGTCATACACAAGCTCTAGACCAACTTTGGGAATAGAAATGAGTTGTATATATGTAATTAAATGAGAATGTGATACATGAGCTCACATGGTCCACAAGACACTAAAGAAAAAATTTATACACTACGCAATACTAAAATAATTAATATTTTATATGTCATTTCTTATGATTTCCATGAAGTGCATGGCATGAGACATAAGAATTGCATGAGGAAGGCTAAGAAATTATGGTGTTACACTATATGCCTCAAGAGCCATTTCCTTTATATTACCTTTAAGCTAGTCCACAACAATCAAACTATTTCTTTGACCTAGCTGGACTCGAATGGCTGATGTAGAAGGCTACCTTTAAAACTTGCCACTTCACCAACACCGTTGCTGCCAGTATTCCCAACAACGAGACCTTTAACAATAGGGCCATTTGAGCCACCTAGTGGTAGAGGGACTGATAGGATCCTAGCCTTTACAATAAGGCCACTAGCTTGTTCACCAAACTTAGTCCTCTTAAACTATTCCAACAAAGCTTCACATGCCTTCCTTATAGTTTTTCTCTTTCGACCTAAAGACATAAGAATGTTTGCATCCATCATCTTCTTAGTCTGATGCTCCTAACTCACAAAAGTTTATGCTCTTCTACCTCTAGCTTGAGAAAGGAGAATAGATTTTAGGCTCCTCACCAAAAAGTCCTAACTTACTTGTAAAGCTGTGGACATAAACACAAGTTACAAAAAGGCATAAAAAATAAAAATGACATAAGCAATAAAAGGTAACTTTTATTACCTTTTAAAATGTACAAAAAATTCAAATTCTATAAAATCTCTATTAATCCTAATGGACATGAGAGGCTTTAGCTCAGAATTATTCAACCAAAAAGTAGTGCAAAAGAGATAACATAATCAATAGTGCAAACGAACAAGCAATACAAGAATAAAATTTAGTACATTGAAGGATAATCAACCTTACTAAAAGACTTGAACATATTTTCTCGCAATTTTGCAACCTTATAAAGCTTAGCCTGTAACACATTAATAGGCAATAGTGTGTCAACACTCAAAAAACATCATTGGCTTCCGCGAGCAAGTAAATCTCATTGATGAATTGATTGATGATGTTAAACTCTTCTTTCAACCTCAAAGACTCTCTTTTGCCTTTCTTCTTCAAAGTGTTAACCTAGACATGAGGAAGTTGAAATCGAACCCATTCACCCTTAAGTCATGCATCTTTTATGGAAAGGAAGGCATCTTTTCCGATACTTTGGAACCTTATTAATTGTCTCCTTGAAGATGTCATTACAGTCTTTCCAAGGAAAGAAATAGCACTAAATTTTTCAAATACAAGAAAGGAAAAGTATAGTAAAAAAATATTTGGTATAGAGGCCATTTTAGCTAACAAACAAGCTAAGCAAAAACCTAATATCTTTCTCAAAGTTAGGGAAAAAAGTTTCAACAAATGCAGGTACTAATCCTTATGGTAGCCAATAATGGCTTGGGAATGGGAAAATGAAGCCTAAAGCTCATGCAATGAGCATGTATAAAATGGGAAATCATTGGGCAACTTGTCTGACACATTGCCCCTTTAGGAATAGACACCATAAATCCTGAGGGAAGATGCAAACCTTTGATAAGCTTGTTAATATGTCCTACAGTGTAGCCATAAACCACCCTATTAGCAACTTGGTTGTGCCTCACCATTATCTTCAGAAGGAACATCATCAATATTATCAATAGTGGAAATCTCCTCTCAAATGCTTAAGGAAGGACCAACTATCTTAAAATGTTACTATGAAAGCCCTTATTACCTATACTAGACTCTTCCTTAACCTTAAGGGATGGAAATGAATCAGATGATTCTCCAATGGAAACCATTTTCCAATAAAATGCTAATAGCAAAATGAAGCAACAAAAGGACTTAAACAACTATATAGATAAGCTAATCGCCCTTGGCCTTTCAAATGTCAAGTAGTAAAACCAAGACTAAAAGGGAGAATGCCATTAGAAAAAAAAAACCCAAAAACTTTTTATGTTAGGGGCAAAAAAGGAAAAAGGCAGAAGCTAAAAAGACCTACAACGAATGAGCCATGTCATGACCATCAAGGAGCAAGCAAAACCATGGAAAACCTACAAGCAATGTAGGCTTAACCCTCCTAATGGAGATCTTAGGCCCATAGCCTTAGAAAAGCCTATAATCATAAGAACAATGAAAACAAAAAAAGGCCATAAGAGTAAAAGGAAGGAAAACAAAGTATTAAGCTATGCAATTAAATTACATTTATAATAAAGTAAGGTAAACTAGGGAAAAAAGGAAGACAAGTAGTTGGTAAGGTCTAAAACCTATCACAAATACATAAAATCACAATTATTTAGGGTACAGTTATCAAAGCATGGACTCATAGTATATACCTATAAGTACAACATCAAATATAAAGTAGGAAAGGAAAAGGGGAATGTATTGAACAAGCCCACCTAAGCCTAAAATAGAATTAAGAAAGGATGGTAAGGCAAGACCATCCTCAATAACATAAACCCCACTCCTACTCAAACAATAATGAACTTTAATCAAGCCATAAGGAAACAATTTCATGAAAAACTTGTAGGTTATACTCTCATTTGCAAAATAAGCATTCAAAATACACCTTTAAAGTGTAAGATTTCCCCAACTTTGATTTAGGCAAATCACAAGAAGCCCATAACCGAATAGTGCTCCACCAAAAAAACTAACATTTTGATTTGCAAAATAGAGGAGGAGCCCTAAAAATGCCCCCACTTGATGTACGTCCTCTAACCAACCTTCATTTTCACCTTAACATAGCCTCAAAGGCAACAAGGATTGTGAACCATAAAGGTAGCATAGCTTGCCCACACATTATGACAAAATTCATGATCACTGTAATAGTAGACAAAATTAACTATGTCAATGATAGATTGAACTTAGTTAAAACCATTCTAATGAAAAGATGATGAAGGAATCAAAACCCATAAAACATTGATCCGCATACATACACCACACCACCTCGGAGCTAGTGTCCAAAAGAACAAGGAAATCCTGTTGCAAAAATAGACAAAAACAAACAAGAAAGACAACTACTATAAGCAAGAGCTTAAGATCCTCTTTGGTTATCCTAAAATGTATGGAGTATACTAAAGCGAATTCCTGATGAGACGCCACAACATGATTCTCCATTGTAGAAAAACCCTAAGAAGGTGAACAAATTCCTTCTAGGGGAGAAAAGATACTGTGATCGCTCTCATTAGGAATCTCAGTCATTTCCAAGATGACATAAGCAACACAATTGTCCAAAATTTTAAAACAAAAAGCTTGAAAACACACTACTTTAAGCCTACTCAACTCAAAACTTTATTAGTAAACTTAGGGGTAAGTATTATGAAAGCTTGCTATGTCCAATATTTTTAGAAAATAGTAATCTCATTATAATTAAACACAACAAAGTGGTGAAAATAAATAACTTTTGATTCTCCTCTTAGTCAAGAGATAAAACATATTATATCTTATTTAAAAATTAAGTAGTACAATACTTATAAGTTGGGTTAAACTTTTTTTTTTGGTCATATTCTCAACACGGATATATATATATATATATTATTTTTATTAATTAGATAATTAAATTAAAACTTTTTAAAATGACTATTTATTAATAATCAATCTCTTTTTAAAATAAAACTTGCATTGTATAAAAATAAAATATTTTAACCCAAGTTTGGCATTTGAAAAAATTCCATATCATTTTCTCTTAAATTAATATTGGTTTGTGCCAAGTTTTCCTGCTAAAAATCGAATGAAAAATTGATATGGCAATAAATAATGTCTTTTTTGGGCCACTGATGTGGGCAAAAGGAATGAACAGTCGCAAATCCAAATTAAATCATAATTGTCCCCTAAAAAACAAATTATGCATTACATAAAAAAATACAAATTACATCGTAGGGCCTAAGAAAACAAATTACTAAATATAACCCCAATTTTTCCTCCCCATCCTTCCTCAAAGCCAAAAAAAAAAAAAAAATACACCTGACACTCACTAAATTATTCAGTACAATCTGATTGAATTACTGCCTCTGTGCTATTTGGCCGTACACACCACCCCCCAAAAATCATGATTGCAATTGCAAGATAATGTTGGAAGTGGATTCACTGTGTTCTAACGTCCATTTAATTGAATTTTTCTTCATTTTTCGGCTTTGGTTGGCTTTAGTCTCAGCATAGCCACTCGCCTGAACCAAATAATTCTGCTATTCTTCTCAAACAAAATTTTGTAGATTTATGACCAGTCTTTCATAATTAATTTCTTCGAAGCCAGTCAGTGATGCAACCTGGATTATTTAGTTGAACATTGATTTCGATCTTCGATGCACGCCGCCCATTGCTAGATTCTCTGGATTCACCAATAAAACGCTGCTCCCGAATGTTACCCTGCTTCCCTGTTCCTGGTGCGTTGTTGTATCTTCAGTTTCTACCTACTTTAATGCTTTATTTGGTTCCCGATAAAGTTGATGCTATTTTTTAATATTGCTGGAATTTTAGCTTAATGTGTTTTATCTTCTATGCATGCTAAATGCTACTTCCGATGGTTCACCCTTGGGATTGGATAAACCATATTTCTTTTTTTTTTTGAATTTTAATTTTTCCCCATTTTTTGTTAACTTAGTTTTTTTTCCTGAATTTTGGTGCCTGATTTTCAGCTCGAATGTCTTCCTTGTTCTTGAAGTTGGCCTTAGTAACGATCCATCTGGTTTATGTGTGCATTCTCTTCTTTTTTGATGGAGATTTTATGGAAAAAACTGAGAAAGAACCGTGGTATGTATGCCTCTGCCTCATTGCATGTCTGAGTGCGTTTTGTCGTTTTTACAAAATTAAGTTGCATTTCTTTCCTTGTTGCTGCATTTAATGGCAGTCTGGTTGGTTTAGTTGAAATTTGATTATACTAGCAAACTAATTCAAAAGACAACATACCGAAATGTAATTGTTTCCAAGATATGACGACATTGTTTTCCTGGGGGATTTTTCAAACAAAGCATTTAGGCAGAAATTTTTTCAGATCGCATATACTTATTGTCATGGTGGGACTCTGAGGGCGAACCAACTATGGTGATAAATGTTTATAAGTCAGTCAATTGAGCGGGAAATTCGGCAATGGTATTGAGATACTCAATGTTGTAGATGTGAGCAATGCATCATAAGCTGTTAATCCTAAAAATCAAATTGTACTGTTGAAGGCTGCTCTAGAAAATAGAAATGCATTCCTTGTGTAGTTCGTTATCGATTCCATTAGTCTTGGGGAACAAGAGAATAATTCAGTCAGCCAACTGCCTGCTTATCATTATGATCAACAAGACACGCAAGGCTCATCAATCTATGCCTAGTTCGAATTTTCAGAAAGTGCATGGAAAAATATGACATTACTGTTCCTTAAACATGGGCAAACTAGGGCTTCTATTGAGTCCGCAAGCAAATTATTTGATATGCTGAATAATGCATAATGTGATGTGTTGTGAGATGGTCATGAGTACTGAGAAATATGTATTTCAGCTGTATATTTCTGGTGAACAAATTTTTTTCTCCTATTATTTTCTTATTTCTTTCCTTCTTTTCTATTGGAAACTTAATATAACAGAGATAAAGCAGCACATATCTTCTGTGCTTCTATCCAGAAATGTGAACAGTAACTTGGGTCTAATGTCTGAACAAAATATATCACTTTGATACATAGAAATAAGGGAATTTGTTAGAAATATGGTCTTTGGATGGATTTTTGCTCCCAAGTTTCTTTGAGGTTTGCAATTATTTTTCTGACTTTCCACTATTTTCTTTTCTATCAGGTACATAGCTTTGTACTTGCTGCTGTTTGTTGCTACCTTAATACAATACTTTGTTACCTCCATTTCCTCTCCTGGGTAAACATCAAACAAACTGATTTCCTGAGAATAAAATGAATATTAATTGTGGTGATGAACCATGATATTCATATATATGCTTCATTCTCCTTTTTATTTTTTTTTATTTTTTCCTCCCCTCTTTGTTGCTTTTATATGACAGCTATGTCCTTGATGCCATGAGGGCTGTTAATGAGACAAATTTAGTATGCAGAAAGATATCACCAACCTCAAAGTAAGTAGCCATCCTTTTTCTCTTCTTAGTAAAACTTTTTGATAAAAAGAAGCATCTGATGTCATGCAAAGTAAATTTATGTTTTTGATCTCTCCTCATTATCGCATTTTATTTTCTAATGCTTAAACAAAGCCAACCTCCTTCAAGCAAAAATGGAAGCTTCATTCTAACTGTGGGTGGAAGACAAACGAGACAGAAATTTTCAGGAACTGATGTTACATCTTGGTCAAAGCTGGTGGCGGACCTCTATCCTCCTGGAACAACAACCAGGTAGGACCAACCATAGGGTCTTTAATTTGATATTGCCTTTGTTGCATGTCCATAATCCCTTTGTAGGTTGATTTGCCTGTTTCAATAACTCATTCTGGGCTATTATTTGTGTAATAAATATATGGCTTGAATTTTACGAAGATACTAATCAATATAAAACAGTTGAGTTTGTCTTGATGGAATCAGACCATTATTTTAGAGGAACTCAATTGTGCTGGGATTGAATTTTAAATCTTTCAATGTTCCAACTTGAGTTATATATCTCCTGCTATATGATCTCCTCATGCTTGAATCTTAATTTTCTTTTGTTCAAGGCTTTAGACCTATTCCTTTGGACCGTTAATCCTTCAATTTACAGCCTGGATCAGATGACCACTCATCTCATTTTTTATGTTGATGAAGTCCACTATGATTGCATCCTTATTTTGCGGCCTGTGGTTAAAGTAACATGACTCATCTTTTAACATGAGGGTTGAAAGAAACCAAAATTGTTCGTTGTATGATTGTATCCATCTTTTAACGTGACTCATATAGGATTGCTCAAGGAAGTAGGGTGCCATTAAATTAAGGCTGTTTACTCTTTCACTTGCATTGTCTTCCTTGGAGATATCTGTTTCAGGTGTTGATTCTGTTAGATTCTTGTTGGCTTGATGTAATGTTTGTGATGTATGCATTGGTTGAGAACTTGAAGCATTAGTTAGCTACTCATTTTGTCTATTGTGTGTGTGGTAGAATAAATCAATCTGAGAAATTAGAGAGAAAAGTAGATGAATGAATTGTAAGGTGTGTTTAACCACACTATGTCTTGTTTATAGGTAAAAAATAAGTGTAGTACAAGTGTAGTATAACTCTATATTCAATGAACCTAGACATTATGAATCTAGGCAATATTCCAACACTCCCTCTCAAGTTAGAGCATATAAATCATATGCACCTAACTTGTTATATATATACTTGATTCGAGGATCCCTGAGAGAGTTAGTGAGTATGTTTGCCAATTGATTGTTTGAATTAATGAATTTGGTAACAAGATATCAAGATTGAATTTTTTCTCTTTTGAAGTGACAATCGATCTTGATATGTTGGGTCCTCTCATGAAATGCTGGGTTGGAAGCAATATGTTGCAGCTTGGTTATCACAAATTAACTCCATTTGTTAAGTACTTCCAAATTGTAATTCTTGAAAGAGTTGTTTGAGCCATATAAGTTCACATGTTGCTAAAGCTATAATACGATACTCGGCCTTTGCATTAGACCTTCCAACAACATCTTGTTCCTTGATCTTCCAAGAGACTAAATTACTTGTAATAAGGACACAATATCCTGAAGTCTAGTGTCTGCTAACAGTAGACCTAGCCCAATTTGCATCACTGTAACCAACAACTTGAGAATTGCCCTTATCTTTTGATGGAGACCAAGGTAGTGTGGGATGTCAAAGTCTTACATTGAGTAGTAAGAGATACTTAATGGGGTACTTAAGTAGGGTGATTTTTCCACCTCAATAGCTAACTTTTGGGGGAGAGTTTCCTACCTTGCTTAGGTACCCATCATTTTCATATAACAGACTTTGACTTGGGGCTCTTTTGATGTAGTAGAGAATGTAAGTCACAGCATCCCAACACTACTACATAGAGATTGTAAGAATTGACTAACTACGCTTATTGCAAAAGAGATATTTGGATAAGTAATGGTAAGGTAGTTAAGCTTTCTAACTAATCTCTGGTATCTACAAGTCTGTAACAGGCTCCCCTTATCCTGGCAAGGCTTGACATTTTGATCTATTAGAGTGTCAATTGGTTTATAATATGACATACTGGTTTCATTCAATATGTCCAAAGCATATTTTCTTTGCAATATCATAATTCTAGCGTGAGATTGGACCACCTTAATACCTAAAAGGTACTCAAATTTTCCTAAATCCTTAATTTGAAAAGATTTGAACAGATGTTGTTTAAGTTGATAAATACCCTATTCATCATCACCAGTAATGATAATATCATCTATATAGACTACTAAGTACATGCACTAGTTAGATGGGGTATACCAATAGAATATAAAATGATCTGCCTCACTTCTGGATAACGAAACTGAACCTGTCAAATCAAGCTCAAGGGGATTGTTTCAATTTATAAAGTGATCGATGTAATTGACAAACCTTGCCATTCTTCCCTTGAGTAACAAAGTTAGGCAGTTGTTCCATATAAATCTCTTCCTCTAGCTCACCATGGAGGAAGGCATTTCTTATATCAAGCTGCTGGAGTTGCTAGTGGCGTATAGCAACCATAGAAGTAATCGAACAGAGGCAATTTTAGCAACAAGGGAAAAAGTGTCACCATAATTAAGGCCAAAAATTTGAGTGTAATCGTTGGCTACCAACCGAGCTTTAAGATGATCAATTTGTCCATCAAGATCTATCTTAACAATATACACTCATTGACAGCCAACAAGGGATTTGCCTAGAGGTAAAGGAGCTAAATTCCAAGTTCCATTAAAATGCAAGGCATCCATTTCATCAAACACTGCTTGCTGCCACCTAGAATGAGGGAGTGCCTCATTGACTGTCTAGGGAATGGAATCAAAATCCAAAGAAGACATAAAAATATAATTGGGTGTAGACAAGAGATGATAACTTAAAAAATTGTAAATAGAATGAGGATTACGAGTTGAAAAAATATCTTTATGGAGGGCAATTGGAAGATCCTTAGAGGAATGGTGGACCAAATCAGGGACTGGTGCTGAAAAAAAGGGTGCGTCATCAGCTACATCAACAGAGTATGGAGGAGGGTGTGGTCAAGGACGATGATGATAAGTTTGAAATGGATGAGGTGGGGTAGTTGCTGGAAGATCAAGGTAGGAGAGAAGAAGAACATCTGACACAGAGTAAGGCTCAATTGGTGTAGCAGAAAAGAAGGAAGTGGATTCAAAGAAAATCATATTAGCAGGGATTAAACATTTGTCACTGTCTGGAAAATAACACCAATATCTTTTTTGAAGTCAAGAATATCCAAGGAAGATGCATGTGATAGATTTAGCTGTAAGTTTATCTTTCTTTGGGGCCAAATCATGAACAAAGCAAGTACAACCAAAAGTACATAGAGGAAGGTGAGTACCATTAGTGAGAGTAATAGGAGGAAGTAAAGTAGAAGTAGAGATGCCTTGTTACTAGAAATATGATTGAAAGTACTAGAGTCAAGGATCCATAGGCCAAGAGAGGAATGAGCAAGGTAGGCCATGGAATTACCAGTCTGGGCAACAAAGGTAGTGGCGGAAGATTGTTTGGATGCCTAGTAATCTAGGTACTCAGCATAGTCATCTCCAATCAGAGTAATAGTTTGTGAAACTTAGTCTGTAGATGTCTCAATTGATATTTGTGTAATGTTTGCAATGCCCGGGGGGGATGTAGGACCAACAATGATCTTTTGTATGTCCCAACCTGTTATAATGAGTGCACTAAGGATGTTTACGGTGAGCATTGTAGCTGTCGCTGCTTTGAGGCCGTTTATCACCAGTGTGAGAGACCAAGATGGAAATATTTGGGACAAGAGCATTTAATGTTCCAAATATAGGCACATTGGCAGAAGAGATGCATACTAGGCGAGTGGAGACATTATCTAGAGTAGGAATAGTGGAACCACCGAGAATCTGATCCCTAATAGGATCAAGGCCAGAACGAAGATTGATAAGAATCATAACCATGAAAAATTTGTCCCATTGAACCTGATCGATGGTGGAAGATGTAGTAGGCATCAAAGAGTGAAACTCATGCCAAAGGGCCTTAATGTTGGATATATAAGTGGTGGGATCCATAACCTGGCACTCCAGATGCATAAGAGTAAACAAAACATCATAATAGTGACAGATATTATTACAATAAACAAATGCAGCCTTATGCCAAACCTCGTAGCATGTTTCATATGGCTGATATGAACGTAGAAGGTGAGGTTCAAAGGAGTGCCACAATAGAGCACAAAATTGAGCATCAATTTTGACCTACTTAGGTCAATCTACAGAAAGAATGTCAGTCTCTTACTTTTCTAAATGATCTAAGTACCCTATCTCTTTGAACCATAAGCAAACAGAAGTAGTCCAAGACTTATAATTAGATGCACTATGTAATTTTTCAGAGGTAATGATTGGTGAACCACTTATAACAGAAGAGAAAATACCTGATTTAGGTTTTTCAAAAACGAACATGGTTGTTTGGATGGGAGGCAGCGTTGGAAGGATATCACCAAAGGAGTTGGAAAAACAAGTGGAAGAATATCACCCAAAATGGCACAGTCGACGTCAGATGTGCTAGCATGTGCCGATGCGTGGAGCAAGGACGCAGTCGTTGGAGGCCATGCATGAGGGCATGTGGCTCAACATCTGGCGATTGAACTTCTAGGTTCTGACAAACGAGACTTTCTGAAGATGATGAAGGGGCATGTAAGATAAGGCCTAGGCAGTGGAGATCTAGGGTGGACTGATTCGAAAAAAGGAGAAATGTGATAGAGGAAATGTGTTTTGGCTGGAAGGAAACACAGCCAGAGAAAGAGGCCACTGGAAGGAGTCATAGTGGCTCTAATACCATGAGAAATTAGAGAGAAAAGTAGATGAATGAATTGTAAGATATGTTTAACCTCTTACACTATGTCTTATTTATAGATAAAAAATAAGTGTAATACAAATATAATTTTGGTGTAGTGTAGTGTGGTACAACTTCATATACAATGAACCTAGACAATATTCCAACACAATCAAACCAAGTATTTTGAGGTAGCGTATCAGTGTTGCTTATAAATTACTCCTTCTTGCAGAACATGGAGATGCATCTACTGCAATTTGGACCAGGTATTACCAATCCATCTTATAATAAATAATACGTCATGACATTGTATAATCAATTTAATTTTTTCAATCTGCAGGATGCATCTTTAATGGTGCTCCATATATTTGATGGCTTTTATAGTCAACATTTCATTTTTTACAGCATCATAAATGCAATACTATGATTATCTTTAAGAAATAAGAAACTAAACGAAGACCTTATCATGTCTTGAAGTATCTTTATTGATGTTAAGGTATAATCATTGAACTGTAAAATTTAAACATGTCCAGGATGGTACTGTAAATCTCTTATCTGTAAAATCAACAAGTTTGGGAGTTGGTTTTATTTATATTCAGCCTGCTTTGTAACGGCAAAAATAGCTTGATTTGATGCTTGGTTCTGTTCTGTGTTATTACTTCACAATTAAAAAAAATATTATATAATGTTCAGTAAAATTTTAAAATAATCTTTTTGATGTTGGATTTGACTGTTAGTATGTTACAAGGTCTTTTTCTGCACACTGAAAACTCTTTTGTACCCTTAATAATTTAACCTCTTGATATATCTGGATCAATTATTTGGTGATGATCTCTATGCAGCCTCCACGGGTAAAGCATTGTAAAGATTGTGGCAAGTGTGTTCTCCGGTTTGATCATCACTGTGTTTGGTTGGGAAACTGCATTGGCCAGGGTAATCATTGCCGATTTTGGTGAGTTTATGTTGAGATATGTCATTATTCATTTGCACCATGCATCAAGTTTGTTTTGGTGTAGGTTCTTTTTTTAACCGAAGTTGTTCTGGTATAGTTATGCAGACTAATAATGCTCTTGAGATAAGGATTTTTAGTAGAATGAACTTGTACTTTAATATATTATTTATCAGTATTAATCTTTGGATGAAGGACAGTCGATACGCAAAATGCGATGATCACAAACAGTCAGAAAAGTGCCCCTTATTATTGTTATTATTATTTTTTGTTTGTTTCATTGTCATTGTTGACATTAGTTCCAATATGTGTTATGTATTCACTTTTCAATATTGATTGTGAGATAAACCACGATGATTGTGTTGGCTGAACTCAGAAATGTAAACATAAGTGTGATATTGCCCTTACAATTTTTTTTTTTAAAATTAATACATGACTAAATAATATATGCATTGAATAATTACAGATAGATTTGAGCAAGAAGTTATTTTGAGTGGAAACAATGCTTACACAATGGTAGAATTTATGAATTAGACCCTTTTTCATAGTTTAATAATTGAAGAATGCTATTGATAATTTGAGTCGATGCCTATGTTCCTTATGAAGTCTATTATGTGATAAAATTGTACAAAACTGTTGCTTGTTTTAGCAGTTTCATGTATATACTAGTTTAGAAAAATTCTGATATCCATAATGTACCAATACCCTGCCAAGTTGGCAGTGATATGATCTAACAGTTAATAACAAAGCCAGCTAGGTAAGGTACTAGTACATTTTAGTTACCCAAGTATTGCATTGTAAGTATAAATATACTTCTCTCACTAGAAAATATTCCTGTTAAAATGCTTTAGGTGGTACCTTTGTGAAGAGACAGCACTGTGCCTCTGGACTGGCATCTTTTATGTTTCGTACCTCAAGGCTCAGATCACAAGGGTTTGGTATGATAACTTCTGAGTTATTTGTGAGATGTTGAAATTCATATCTGCTCACTAAGATGAAGACGATGCAAAATCTTTATGTGTCAAGATTTTTCCTCTGTAAAGTAGAGAAAATGTAAAAGATAGAAGTCCGTCTTGATATGTTAATAACTGTGGGGGTTGGTTTTTTTTTCCCCCCTTCCCTAATCTTTTTTCCAAAAAGAAGTAATGGAAGAAAGATCAAAGCAATGCCTTTATAGCCTCTTATTTATCTGAATCCGAAATTAGATCCTCATCCTATGATGCTGTCAGGTGGAAGAATGCAACCATGATACTGCTCTTGATCATTCTGTCAATTTCCCTAATTTTTCTGCTTCTCCTACTGTTATTTCATAGGTAAGCGTTGCAATTATATTCAGTTAATGTATCCTGCATCAGATTGCATATTATAGGTCTTAGAAAATTCTGAAGTTAATGAATGGTTAGAAAGGATGTGCACAGTGATTCATGAGGAATAACAAATGTAACAGTAAAATAAATAGACTTATTGGTTCATGAGATGGGGAATGAGTTTTCTATCTTTTGTGTCCAACTTGAATCATCGAAGTTCTCTACTGCCCATATGACCATGCTTTAAGTAAATTGTTGAAGTTCATTCTCTTTCCTATTCTGGTCTTTGACCTTGAGCATGCTAATTTCATACAGTAAAAGCAGAACCAATGTTTTGTCTCTTCTGCAGTTACCTTGTTCTTACAAATCAGACTTCCTATGAACTTGCAAGACGAAGACGGATTCCTTATTTAAGGTAAGTAGTTCCCTTAAAACTTTTTCTGTCATTTCATATTATTACTGTAGATATTAGAGAGAGAGAGAGAGAGAGAAAATGGGTCTGAATGACCTTTTTTGTTTTGTTTTTTTGTGTTTTTGGATATTGAAGGATGTTGGAGATCATGATTTTTTCTGCATTATTTTTAGTGATTTGTCTCCTAATTATTAGTCAACTTTCATCATTATGTAGCCATTACTTTTTGCTTGATTGGTGGCTGATTTTGTGGGATTAGATTGGAGGTTTGTCTTCTTTCCTCTCCTATATATGTAATTACTTCTCCTTCAATAAAAATTGAATTCAGAGTTCCAATTCTCTGAAATTCCATGTGGTATTAAAGTCCATAGAGGCTTGACCTATTTTGAATAGCCAAATTCAGCCAACATGAAGCATGGCCAAGTATGGTCAACTACAAGTGCAGATTCAATAGAAAAAATCACAATTTCCTCTTCACCATTCTAGTGTCATGGGAGACACCACGTGCCCTATCACTATCCTTAGAAGGTCCTAATTGGCAAAACCTCAGAATCCGATAGCCATTTAATGTGCCATCCGCCAATGCATTCAACTACCTGTTGCCTCATGCACTGGCACGTGAGCGCGCATGACGCACTGCCCTTTGTTGCTATTCGCCTAGAATGGTTGACTTCGCCTCCTCTAAAAGCTTGTTGGTATGTTTGATGGAAACTCCTGCCCACACAGTGTATTACAGCACTAGATCAAAATTGAAGCTTGAAAATAATGAAGAATGGTCATTGTTATTGATGACAAGGAACCAATTTCAAGTTGCATTTGAAAATACATTTGTACTTAGCATAAAATAAAAAAACCATATGTTGATAGTTAGCATTAAAAAAAGAAAAACATACATTAATGGTCAGCATGAAAAAATCAAAATCTTTGCCTCACAAAAAGTAAGGTGAATTTAAAAAGAAAATAAAAATTGCACCTTGCAACAAAGTAGGGTGAAGAAGATTAAAACTATGACAAGGAAGAAATTTTTTCACAATCTCTAAATTCCAAGAAAGAAAAAGAGTGACAATGTTAGCTCTAAGCTGTTCTCAGCTTGAAGGGGAGTGATGGAGATCATGACTTTTTTTACATAATTATTACTGATTTGTCCCCTAATAATTAGTCAACTTTCATCATTACGTAGCCATTACTTTTTGCTTGATTGGTGGCTGATTTTTTGGGATTGATTGACGGTTTGTCTCCTTTCTTCCACTGTATATGTAATCACATATTCTTCAATAAAAATTGAATTCAGAGTTCAATAGAATGCCTTCCAAGACTGGGTTTGAAGCCCCTTACGACCAACTTCTCCAGGCCTATCCCAAAACTCATGTCCTGTCCTCTTTACCTCTTAAAATTTTTGGGTGTACTACCTTTGCTTTTACATACCATAGGGGCGAACTTGATCTTAAAGCCCACAAATGTATATTTCTCATGTACCCTCCTCATAAAAGGGGTTACAAATGTTATTCTTCTATCACTAGGCAATTTTATGTCACTCTTGATGTTACTTTTTTTGAAACCTAACCTTTCTACCCAAAAAACCCATTCAAGGGATAAATCACAATATTCAAGAAGAATGGAATTTTTTTTAGAAATACCTGTACATGATTACAGCCTAAACAGTACCTGTTCCTCACTGAATAGACTAATAATAGCCCGTAATAGTCTTGATCCCATTCATACCTCTGAAAATTGAATTCCAACATATCCTATTGCCCAAATTGAGAGTGCCAATGAACCCAAAAATGCTTTAGAAGGCACACAACAAAGAGAACGTAAAGTGTAGTCCAAAAGAATGAAGAGGGAGGTTGTAGAGTCTTTGCATGACTCCAAGGCAAGACCATGAGTCCAACCCAAGGCCAGGTACACCTATTACTAATGATTGTGATACTGAATATTTGAATTTACCTATTACTTTGACGAAAGGTGTTAGAACTTGCACTAAGCATCCCATATGCAAATTTGTCTATTATGATAATCTCTCACCAAGGTATACGTCTTTTGTGACTAGCCTTTCATCTCATAAGTTACCTCAATGTGTTTAGGAGGTTTTAAGAATACATGAATGGAGACATGCCATTAAGGAAGAGATGTTATCTCTAGAGAATAATGGTACATGGAAGGTTACTAATCTTCTTGAAGGAAAAAGACCTATTGGATGCAAATGGATTTTCATTATAAAGTACAACTCTGATGGGAGCATAAATCGTTACAAGGCCATATTAGTAGCTAAAGGGTTTACTCAAACCCTTGGAATAGACTACTTGGAGACATTCACTCCAGTTGCTTAATTTAACACAATTAAATTGTTGTTGTCCTTAGCAGCAAATTTAGATTGGCAACTACATCAATTAGATGTAAAGATTGCTTTTTTGAGGAGGAAGTATACATGGAGATTCCTCTTGATGTTTATCTTTTTGAAGGCAGAAATAAAGTAAGTTGAATAGGTTCTTGTATGGCCTCAAGCAATTACCAAAGGCTTGGTTTGACAGATTTATGAAAGCAGTGAAAAGCTAAGGTTATGTTCAAGGGTAGGTTGATCATACATGGTTTTTGAAATTTTCTTCTGAAGAAGAGATTGCTATTCTAATTGTTTATGTTGATGATATAGTTGTTTCCAAGATACTTTGAGTAAGAAATTAAGAGATTAAAAGTTGCCCTTTCTAAAGAATTCAAGGATGTAGCTTGAAATCAAGGATCTTCGTGAAATAAGATATTTTTTGGGTATGGAGGTAGCTCAATCAAAAAAAGAAATTTCAATTTCCCAATAGAAGTACACTATTGACCCCTTTGAAGAAATTGGGATACTTGCCTATAAGCCAATTGGTACCCTTATAGAGTCCACTTATAAGGAAGGGTTGAAACAAGAAGGTTCTCCTATTGGCACTAATATCAACTTTCTTTTGAGTGTCATTAGCCAATGTATGAATGAATCACCTAAAGCACATATGGAAGCCATTTACAAATTTTGAGATACTTGAAGGTGACTCCTAATAAAGTTATCTATTTTAAGAAAGGTACAAATAGGAGTATAGAGGCTTATACTAATGCAAACTAGGCAAGGTCAGTTATTGATAAGAGATCTACTTTAGGGTGTATTGCACTTTTGTGTGGAAGAACCTTATCGCCTAGAGGAGTAAGAAACAAGCAATGGTTGTTAGAACTAGCGTTCAAGCTAAATTTAGGGTCCTTGCTCATGAGATATATGAAGTTTTGTGGCTTAAAAACCTCATGGATGAGTTAATAATTCCTATGATTGAAACTATGAAGATGTTTTTTTGACAATATGTTTACAATTAGTATCGCAACAAATCTTGTGCATCATGATAGAACAAAACACGATGAAATTGATTAGCACTTCATTAAGGAAAAACTTGATGTTGGCATTCTTGAATTAACTAACACATCTACCCAAAATCAAGGAGCTGTTGTCATAACCAAGGCCTTGCCTTGTGTCAAGTTTGGAAGGTTAATTTGCAAGCTAAGAATGTTAAACATCTACTCCCTAGCATGAGAGGAGGTATTGGAGATCACTTGTCTACCCCACTTAAGTTTTATTGTTGTTATTATTTTTAATTAGCATCATTCCTTCTTGATTTATCTCCTTTTTGTTTCCTTTTGTATCTTGGTTGTTACTGTTGAAAATTACCATTAATTTTAATTAAGTTATTTTATTTGTTTTATATTAGTTAAGACTTATTCGGTTTTAGTTAGCTTTAGATAACATTTTTGTGCGTTTAAGATTAGTTTAAATGTTTTGTTTTGATTATGAGAAGATTAATTTAGGTTTTCTATTTTAATTAGGATAGAATTATCCTATTTTAATTAAGATAAAGTTATCTTATTTTTTTAGAGTTACATCTTTTAGTTGAAGAGTCTACTTTCTTCTTTGTCATCTATAAATATAATGCTATTTTTATTTAATAAAATATGTTTCTAGGAAATTAACTTTGAATTTCTACATGGTTTTGAAGGCCCAAAAGGCTTGACCTATTTTGAATGGCCAAGTTCGGCCAACACAAGGCATGGCCATGTTTGGCCAACATGAGGCATAGAAATGCAATGCTTGGAAGCTCTTTTTCATCTTCTATTCAGCAGAAACATCCAAAATTTGGAATCATCATTTTGCTATCATAGGAGACACCACGTGCCCTATCATTGTCCTCAAGAGGCTCCAATCGGCCAAATCTTGGAATCCAACAACCGATTGCCACTCCACATGCCACTACACATAGCTGCAACCCGTCCCTTGCGCTAGCATGTGATAGTGTGTGATGCAACCTGTCCCTTGTGCTAGCATGTGAAAGTTTGCTAATACAGTTGATGAAAATTTAGTGCATAACAGTGCTGGATCAAAATTGAAGTAAAAAAAAAAATGAAGAATGGTTATTGTTACTGATGAAGGGAACCAGTTACAAATTTTAAAAAATTATATATTAGTGGTTAGTATAAAAAACTATACATTGATGGTTAATGGAAGAAAATTATACATTGGTGGTTAATGTAAAAAATCATACATTACGGTTAGCAAATACCAAGATCTCTACCTCAAAAAAAATTTGAGGAGAGGATGTCCAAAATCAAGACCCATGGGACAAAGTGAGGGAAAGAAGAAGACAAAGTCAAAAACCAAAGTAAACCCCCTTCCCTGAAAAGAAAAAAAGAAAAGGAAAGACAAGAATGAAGAAATCTTTTTGGACAACCTCCAAATGCTGAAAAAGAAGAAGATTGGCAATGCTAGATAATTAGCTCCAATATCCAATTTGAGGGAGAGTGTTGGAAATTACCTTTAATTTTAATTAAGTTATTTTATTTGTGAGCAAAATTGAGAGAATAATCCAAATCTTCCTTTATTCAGTGTATTCAAATACATATATAGGACCTATGGAAGCTGATTGAGTTCGAGAACTAAGGAGGAAATTAGGGAAAAATTAAATTACAATAATTATATGATATCATATCCCTAATAATCAGGAAAAAATAATAATAAAGTAGATAATATCCTAATTAATTAGATAAAATTAGGATCGGATTCTCTAACACTCCTCCTCAAGTTGGGGAGTAAATGTTCAGCATTCCCAGCTTGTGGCATAGTTCTTCAAAGTGAGCTCCTGGAAGTGCCTTTGTGAGCAAGTCAGCAACTTGATTGTTAGTGTGCACATAGGCTAATTCAAGTAAACTTGAATCTATCTTCTCTTTAATGAAGTGCCTGTCTATCTTCACATGTTTAGTCTGATCATGATGGATGGGGATTTTTGCAATCCCTATGGTAGCTTTATTGTCACACCAAGTCTTTATTGGTTGTGAAATATGGATCTTTAATTCTGCCATTACTCTCTTAATCCACATTCCTTTGCAATTTCCACGTACTAGCGCCCTATATTTAGCCTTAGCATTGCTTCTAGTTACCACTTGTTGCTTTTTACTTCTCCAAGTGACTAGGTTGCCCTATAGAAAGGTATAGTACCCTGTTGTAGACCTTATGTGATTTACAGAGCCTGCCCAGTCTGCATCAGTGAATATCTCAATACTTCTTGCTTCCCCTTTCTTGAAAAATAGGCCCTTTTCTTGGGGTCATCTTCAGGTACCTGAGGATTCAGTACACCACATTCATGTGCTCTTCTTGAGGTTTGCTCATAAATTAACTAGCAACACTCACTGGAAAACTGATATCAGAATGTGTGTGAGAGATATATCAGTTTTCCAATATGTTTTTGATACCTCTTCTTATCAATTAGAGGTCCCTTTTCCTTTAAACTTGCCTTGTGGTTCACCTCCATTGGAGTGTCAGCCGGTTTGGCTCTAAGCATGCCAGTTTCTTTAAGGAGATCAAGAGAGTATTTCTTTTGGGAAATCGTGATACCTACTCTGGATCTTGCAACTTTCATGCCAAGGAAATACCACAAGTATCCCAAATCCTTCACCTCAAACTTTGCAGTTAGCGATTTCTTCAATTGATCAATATTTGCTAGGTTGTTACTAGTAATCACTATATCATCCACATACATAATAAGCATTATAATTTTTCCTTCTCGTGCATGATGGACAAACAATGTGTGGTTTGTTTGGCATTGAGAGAATCCTAGTGGCTTAACAACTTGAGTAAATCTTTTGAACCATGCCCTTGGTGACTGCTTTAAGCCATATAGGGACTTATGTAATTTTCATACTCTATTGGATCCTCTACCATCTTCAAGTCCAAGTGGCAACTCCATGTACATTTCCTCTTCTAGGTCCCTGTTGAGAAAAGCATTCTTAACATCTAGTAGGTGGAGTGGCCAATTTAGATTTGTAGCCAGTGACAGGAGAATCTTTGTAGTATTAAATTTTGCCACAGGAGCAAAAGTCTCTTGATAATCAATACCCACACTTGTGTAAATCCTTTGACAATCAACCTTGCTTTGTGTCTACTAATACTTCCATTTGGATTGTACTTAATGCTGAACACCCACTTACAACCTACTTTAGACTTTCCAGGTGAGAGATATGTTATATGCCAAGTCTTGTTCTTCTCCAATACCCTCAGTTCTTCTTGGATAGCAGCCTTCCACTTTGGGTCCTTTACTGCCTCTTGAAAATTCTCTGGTATCCTTTCTGTAGATATATTAGCAACAAAGGTATGAATAATAGGAGATAATTTCTCATAGGAGACATAGCTACTGATTGGATACTTTGTACATGATCTTACTCCCTTTCTTAGACTATTGGCAGATCCAAATCCTCAGAATTTGAAGCTGGTTTTGATTCATGGCAATGGTCAGGAGTATCAATGGATTTTTTAGATTCTGGTACTCTCTCCACCTGCTATTCTTTGTTCTTCTCATGTTCTGGTATTGTTTCCAACTGTTGTTTGTCCTTCTTTTCCTTGTATAGACTTTTAAATCACTTGTACTCCCCTTGTCCAACCCTAGTTTTGTGTCCTTTTCTCTCCTCAGGTTTTGTGCATCATTTTCAAGTGAGGGAACAGTTTCAGAGGTTATTTCAAGACTTAGGTCAGTGTTTTTGGGTTCAAGATCAGGTCCAATAGATGGAGTAATATCATGGGAGGGAAGAGTTTCTTGTTACGTATCGTTTGGGTCCCTAAAAAACCATTCACTTCCCTTGGTCTCCCCTTGAATGGGAATTTTTGGTTAAAAAGACTGATTTTCAACAAAGGTAACTTTCATAAACACAAAATATTTGTGCAAGGAAGGAAAATAACATTTGTATCCCTTTTGATTGGACGAGTATCCCATGAAAATGTATTTATGTGCATGGGACTCAAGCTTCCCCCTATAATTATTGTGCACAAATGCAACACATCCAAATACCTTTTGGGGAATATTGGATAAGAAAGGAATAAATGGATATGATTCAAGTAGTTTTTGTGAAAGTGTTTGGAACTGGAGCACTTTGGATGGCATCCTGTTTATCAAATAGGCAGATGTGAGAATTGCATCCTCGCAGAACTGATTTGGGACATTGTGTGTGAACATGAGCGCCTTAGCAACTTCCAACATGTGTCAGTTCTCTTAGCCACTTTGTTTTGTTGTGCGGTGTTTGCACAGGATGTTTGGTATATATTCCATGACTAGTCAGGTGTTGTTCAAAGGATTGGCTCATATATTCTTTGGCATTACTTCAAAAAATCTGAATTTTGGCCTGGAATTGATTTTGGACAAGTAGATGAAAATTTTTAAACATTTGGAATACATTTGATTTATTTTTCATAAGATAAATTGAGGTTACACATGTATGGTCATCTATAAAGGTTACAAACCATTTAGACCCTTGTTGAGTTTTTATTCTGGATGGCCCCCAAATATTATTGCGTATAATTGCAAAAGGTTTAGTGGGCTCATGAGGTCGGGGTAAGTAGGTATTTCGCGTGTGTCTAAATAATTGATAGAATTCACATTGAAGAGAAATGCAATTTTTATTGATAAGATTAGGATACAACTGTTTCATGTAAGATAAACTGGGGTGGCTTAATCTATAATGCCACATCATAACATTATTGTTTAGAGGGAAAATAGCGTTTGCCTTCTTTATTCTTGAGTCTTCAAGGTAGTGAAGTCCATTGAATTCCTTAGCATTGCCAATCTTCTTCTCTGACCCTAAATCCTAAAAATAACAACAATCAGATTTAAAAACAGCCACACAACTATACTCTTTCAAGAATTCCTTCACTGAGAGCAAATTGCAATCAATTTCAGGCACAAGTAACACATTTCTTAACACTAAACCATTGCACAGAATTATTGTACCAATCCCTTGTACCTTAGCATATTCACTGTTGGCCACTTTGACTCTTTGGTTTATTGTGCATTTTTTAAATTCATTAAATAATTTGTCATCACTAGTAACATGATCATTAGCTCTAAAGTCCACTATCCAGGTGCTATTAGTAGAAGAGTAGGTGCTAAGTAATAAATATTTTTTTACTTGACTGCACAAGACTATAACTACTGCCATTATTACCAGATTTCTGTTCACTCCTGCTCAAGATCTTTCTCAGCATATCCAACTCTTCCTTGGTCAGTTGTGGTGTGTCATTTTCTGCCTTATCATTACTTACAGCTGCCAGTCCCTTAGCATCAGATTTGGATTTATTTTTGTGATGTGGTGGCTTCCCATGAATTTTCCAGCAATTGTCCCTGGTATGTCCACTTTTCTGACAATGATCACATCAAGGCTTTCTAGATTTCTTCCTATCATTTTGACCAGTATTTTTCATAACTACCATGGCTGAAGAATCTGGTGGAATAGTCTAGAGTGTCCAGTGTACAAGCTACTTCTAGCTCTCCTCACACTTGACTTGGTTTACTATTTCACGGAGAGATGGGAGAGGTTTAGATGCCATTATTCTCCCCCTCACCTCATCATAAACTGAGTTGAGGCCAAGGAGGAATTCATAGACACATTTCCTTTCCCTGAGTCTCTTGTACAAAGCCATATCTTTTGTACACTTCCATTGATGGGAGTCATAAATATCTAATTTTTGCCACAACTTAACCAGGGAAGTGTAATATTGAGTTACTGATTTATCACCTTGTTGGGTATCACGTAGTAAACCCTTTATTTGAAACAGGGCAGTGGTGTTCTCCATGGTGGAATATGTTTGCTTCACATTTTCCCATATTTCTTGGGCTGTTTTCGAAAGTAGATAGTCTTCCCCAATTTCGGGTATCATGGATTGACACAACCATGTCATTACCTGGTTGTTTTCAGCAACCCAAGTCTCATAGAGCTCGTCACTGCTAGTTGCTCCATCTTATCGGTCAGGTATTTTTCTTTCTTCTTCCCCTTTAGGAACATTAACATGCTCTGTGACCATTGCAGATAATTATCACCATTGAATCGGTGGTTTGTAATGACCTGCAGTGGGTTCTCGGCACTTCCCAAGGTAGATAAGGAACCTTTGGCGCCAGCTGAAGCATTAGAGTTTCGGCCCATATTCTGTCGAGCTCGTCTGTTGAGTGGACTGTGGAGTTTTTGTTGGACTCAGCATTCAACGCTCTTATAGTGCCAAAGTGGATCATTCTTGCTATATTCGATGGATATGCTTTCATACCATGAGCAAAATTGAGAGAATAATCTAAATCTTCCTTTATTCAGTGTGTTCGAGTACATATATAAGACCCATAGAAGCTAATTGAGTCCAAGAACCAAGGAGGAAATTAGGGAAAAATTAAATTACAATAATTATATGATATCTTATCCCTAATAATCGGGGAAAAAATAATAAAGCAGATAATGTCCTAATTAATTAGATAAAATTAAATTAGGATCTGATTCTCTAACAATTTGTTTTATTTTAATTGAGGTTTATTTGTTTTTAGATAGTTTTGGATAACGTTTTTATGAATTTAGGATTAGTTTAAGTGTTTTGTATTGATTAAGATAAGATTAGTTGTAGTTTTCCATTTTAATTAGGATAGAGTTATCTTATTTTGATTAGGATAAAATTATTTTATTTTTTTAGAGTTATATATTTTAATTGGAGTAGAAGTCTACTCTCTCCATCATACAACATATCAGGGAAATAGAAGAAGATGTAAATCATAGGATTCAAGCGGGGTGGATGAAATGGAGGAGTGCTTCGGGTGTTATTTGTGATAGAAGAGTACCACTCAAACTTAAGGGTAAATTCTACCGCACAGTTATAAGACCTGCAATGTTGTATGGAACTGAGTGTTGGGCAATAAAAAGTCAACAAGAAAATAGGTTTAATGTTGCAGAGATGAGAATGTTGCGGTGGATGAGTGGACACACTAGACGAGATAGGATTAGAAATGAATGCATTAGAGAGAAGGTGAAAGTCGCATCTATTGTAGAAAAGATTGTACAATCGAGACTTAGGTGGTTTAGTCATGTGGGAAGGAGACCTATAGAAGCCCCCGTTAGGAGAGTAGATGTGATGGAGAATAGTCCAATAAGTAAAGGTAAAGGAAGACCAAGAAAAACTATAGGAGAAATTATTAAGAGAGATTTAGATTTAAATGGTTTGTCTAGAAATATGATTTATGATAGGGATTTATGACGTCGATTGATCCATGTAGCCGACCCCACTTAGTGGGAAAAGACTTTGTTGTTGTTGTTGTTGTTGTTAGAAGTCTACTCTCTTTTTTATCATTTATAAATGTAATGCTATTTCCATCTAAAGAAATAAGTTTAGAAGACAATTAAATCATAAATTTCTACAATTATTAGTTTTTGTTATACTTTATTTTACGTTTTGAATGATCTAAGTTTGTGGGATTGATTGGGAGTCTTGTTCCCTACTTCCCTTTATATATACACCTTCTCTATTCACAATGAAATTAAGCATTGAGAGTTCAAACTTAAATTCCACAAAAGATTTTGAGTACATATATAGGACTGTTGGCATCAGATTTTGCCAATCAAATCCCAAGAGACCAGCTTACAATAACTGAAAACAAATCACATAGACATAGGTGAAATACATGGGAAATATAAAAAGGAAATAAATCATTGACTCAATTAGCCAAATAAGGAAACAAATAAAGGCACTAAAGGCTTGAGAATCATCACATGACAAATGTGATTTTCAACATCCCCCTTTTAGGCAGTAAATGTCAAGCATGCCCAGTTTGGAACTCAGCTCTTTAAACTTTGTCCTTGCCACATCTTTGGTAGGTTAGTCAACCACCTAAGCATGAGTAGGATTATAAATTAGCTCCTTGATTCTTAATTCAATTTTTTCCTTAATGAAATGTCAGTCAATTTCCACGTTCTTAGTCCTTTTGTGGTATATAAGTTTTTTGGTTATGCTAATAATAGCCATCATATTATAGAAAATTTTCATTAGGCCTTCAACACAAACTTTAAGTTCTTTGAGCAACCTATTAATCCAATCACATATCCCAAGTGTAAGAGGATGAAATTCTATCTCAGCACTACTTTTAACAACTACCAGTTGCTTCTTATTCCTTCAGGTGACTAAATTGTCCTTAGTGATTTCTTATCAATCATGGACCTTGCCCAATCAACATTAGAGTAAACTTCAACTCTTCTATGTGTCTTCTTTTTGAAGAATAGACCCTTGCCTAAAGTCATTTTTGGGTACTTGATGATTCTATAGATGAACTCCAAATGTACCTCATTTGGTTTATTCATAAACTGGTTTATAACACTCACTGGACAACTGATGTTTGGCTTGATATGAAATTGGTAAATCAACTTTACCACAAATCTATGGTACATTCCATAGTCAATTGGAGCACAATCTTGTTTTAGTCCGAGCTTGTAGTTGGCTTTTAATGGAGTGTTAGTTGGCTTGCACCCCAACATTCCTATTTCTTAAAGTAAATCCAAGGTATATTTCTTTTGAGACATAGTTATGCCTCTTCTACACCTTGCTACATCTATTCCTAAGAAGTATGTTAGGTTTCCAAGGTTTTTCACTTCAAATTTAGTAACAAGAGACTTCTTTAATCTCCTTGAAGTTTTGCTTAACAGTACAAAGATTGAAACTAGTTCTTTCTTTTTCAATACTTTATTTGGTTGAAAGAATAGGACTAAATAGGATCGATGAATACAATGAGCCCATCCATCTAATCTCACAAAATCAGGAAAATAAATTTGATTACAACTAATTCTATTATAAGAGAAAAATTAGGAAACAATATTTAAGGATAGTATTGACTAAACAATAAATATAAAATAAAATAAAATAATAATAGATACAAAAATCAACACTTCTCAAGTTGGGGAGTAAATCTTAAGCATTTCTAGCTTGAAACTCAACTTTTTGAACTTAATATGAACAACTGCTTTAGTTAAAAGATCTGCTGCTTGAGAGCTAGTGGAGACATAACTCAGAATAAATTGACCAAAATCAATCTTCTCCTTAATAAAGTGACGGTCAATTCCACATGCGTTATCCTATCATGGTGGGCTGGATTTTTAGCTATCCAAATAGTGGCTATGTTATCACTGAACACCTTCATTATCTTGTTAACACCAAATTTGAGCTCCTTGAGAAGTTTTAATAACCACATTCCTTTACACTTCCTTAGTGCCAAAGCACATAACTTGGCTTTAGCACTACTTTAAGCAACTATGGGTTGTTTCTTACTCCTCCAAATGACTAAGTTGTCCCACACAAATGTACAGTAGCTAATAGTGGATCTTCTATTAGTCACAGATCCAACCCAATTTGCATTAGAAAAAATTTCCACACCCTTATGTGAACTCTTCTTGAAAAATAAACTTTTTCCTAGAGTCATCTTGAGGTACCTTAATATTTTGTACACAACATTTAAGTGTTCCTCATTAGACTTATTCATGAATTGGCTAACAATATTCACAGGAAAACTATTGTCAGGACAAGTGTGTATTAAGTAAATTAGTTTTCCTACAAGTCTCTGGTACATTCTAATATCCATGGATGGGCTCTTTTGTTGACTACCCAGTTTGTGATTAGTTTCCATGGGAGTATCTATAGGCTTACATCCACATACTAGTCTCCTCAAGGAGATGCAATGTGGATTCCCTTTGGGAGATGCTAATACCCTTACTGCTTCTTGCTACTTCCATCCTTAGGAAATATCTTAACCCTCTCAGTCTTTTAACCTTAAATTCCTTTGCAAGAGAATTCATTAGTTTCTCAATCTCCTCGTAATGATCTCCTATGACAACAATGTCATCTACATAGATAATCAAAATAAATAACTTATCATAAGGGTTAGATTTAACCAATAGAGAATAATCAATATGATACTGAGTGTATCCATAGTTTTTTACCACAGTGGTGAACCTTTCAAACTAGGCTTTAGGAGACTGTTTGAGGCCATACAAGGATTTATTCAATGTGCATACCTTGTTTGGATTGTTCTTTGACTTAAGACTTGGAGGAATCTCAATGTACACTTCCTTCTCAACATCCCCATTCAGGAAGGCATTTTTCACATCCAGTTGATAAAGGGGTCACTCCAAATTTACAGCAATTGAGATCAAGACTTTTATGGTATTAAACTTCATTATTGGAGCAAATGTCTCTTGATAGTTGATACCATTAGTTTGAGTGAACACCCTTGCAATTATCTTGCCTTATAGCGATTGATACTCCTATTAGGGTTGTATTTCACTATAAAAATCCACTTGCATCCCACAGGTTGTTTCCCTAGAGGTAAATCAACAATGTTCCATGTTCTATTTTTCTCAAGGGCTAGTAATTCTTCGTTAATGGCTTCTCTCCATTCTTATTTCTGAGCTGCCTCATAGAAATTACTAAGTTTTTCAAAGGAAACATTATGCATAAACGCCTATAAATTGGGAGATAATCTGTCATAGGCAATAAAGTGGTTTATGGGTGCATTGTACAATTTTTTTATCCCTTTCCTCAAAGCAATGGGGATATCTAGCTCATCATTTCTTTCAAAACTTGGAGTGAGGGAATATGACTAGGAGAAGATCTTTGCTAACCTATTAAGATGTCATGTTCAACATGCTGTTCTATCAAAGGATTTGGCTTTCTAGTATAAACTAGAAGTTTTTTTTCTGTTGTGGATTGTTTGGACAGGTCTTGGGATCTTTTGGACTAGTTGTGGCTGTTTCAAGGTTAGGTTGAATGGTTGTTGTGACTGTTTCAGGGTCATTTTGAGTGGTTGTGGCTATTTCAAAGTCATTTTGAAGGGGTGCATACTTGGTAAAGATGCTAATTTTTGGTGGTGCAATGATGGTGAGGTTGGGTTCATAATAACTATTGGGTATGGTTTCACTTTCACTACTAGACAGCCATACACCATGCCCATTGTTCTCCTCCTGAATGGGTGTTTGGAAGTAGTAGGGTTGGTCTTCAAAAAATGCGACATCCAGGGTAGTGAAGATTTTGTTGCTAGAAGGAAGGTAACATTTATGTCCCTTTTTTGTAGAGGAGTACCCAATGAAGACACACTTAATAGCTCTTGGTTCAAGTTTTCCCTCATTATCATTGCGCATGAAGGAAGTGCAACCAAAGACCTTTAAAGGTAGGGAGGAAATGGTTTGATTTGTGGGAAATGTTTCGAGAAGGTTTTTTCCAAGGTGAATTGAATGTCAAAATTCTTGAGGGCATTCTATTGATAAGATAAGTAGTTGTCAAAATAGCTTCACCCCAATAAAATTTAGAAACATTGGAAGTGAAGAGAAGAGACCATGTATATGTTTTTTTCTTTTAGATACCCTATTTTGTTGGGTGTGTTGACACGAGCTTTGTTGAAGTATAACAAGTTAGTTGAGTTTCAAGACTAGAGTTGAAAGTTTCTCTACCATTATCACTTTTGAAAATTTTGATAGAGGTTTGGAATTGATTTTGAATGTACCTGTGGAAATGCTAGAAGGTGGATGCAACTTCATATCTTTCCTTTAAAAGGTAAACCCATGTGGCTTTAATGTGGTCATCAATAAAGGTTACAAACCACTTAACCCTATTGATATTTTTATACTTGAAAGACCCCATATATAACTATGTATAATGGAAAATGGTTGAGATGGTTGATAAGATTAAGATGGATATGAGGATTTCACATGTTTAAACAATTGACAAATTTCACATTGAAGGAAATGGGTACTTTTATTAATCAAATGTGGGTATAACTTTTTCATGTAATCAAAGTTTGGATGGCCTAACCTATAGTGCCACAAAAGAATTTCATTATTATTATGCCTAGAAGAAACCAAATTTGACATAACAATCTTATCGTAGGTGGACTTTCTTTTCACTCTCCCTAACACTGCCAATCTTCCTCCCAAACTCCAAATCCTGAAAATGGCAACTATAAGCATCAAAGTTAGTTTGACATTTCAAGTCATTTGCAAGCATACTTGCAGATAATAATTTGCATTGTAATTTAGGAACAAGAAGGACATCATGTAAAACCAAATAATTTGCATTGTAATTTAGGAACAAGAAGGACATCATGTAAAACCAGATTTGGGGATATTCTCGCAGTTCCAATGCCAATGACTTGTGACATGGTTTGATTTGCAATTCTCACAAACTTTGTAAAGCTAAGAGTGATGGCAGTATCAAGAGTAGAGATGTTACCTGTCATATGGTCTGATGCACCTGAGTCAACAATCCATGTGCTGGAATTCTTAAGTGTGCCCATGGAGGGGAATTACTTATGTGGGCCATGACTCTAGTGCTAACAACTCTTTTTGAAGTTTGTCCTTGATTAGCTATAATTTACTGCAACAACTCAAGTTGTCCTTGATCTCCTTGTTAAATAGGGTATGGTCAATGTGTCTTTGTTTATCACCAGCTACCATAAGAGCCCTTGTAGGTTTCCAATTAGGAGGCCTCCCATGGAGTTTCCAGCAAACATCTTTGGTATGTCCATACTTGCTACAGTGATCACACCAAGTCTTGCCTCCTTTCTTTTGCCTCAGATTACACCCTGTGTTGCCTTTTACAGTCATAGCAGAAACTTCTGTGACCACTTAAGATCCAGAGTCACTTGAAATTAATTGAATCTTGCTTTCTTCTCATTTGACTTAATAAAAAACTTCTCTAAGGGCAGGTAAGAGACGAACAACCATAATCCTCTCCCTTACTTCCTTAAATGCAAAAATTTACCCAAGAGAAAGGTATAAATTCTGTCCCTTTCCTCTAATTTCCAATAATGGGTAGCATTGGCACTACAAGTCCAGTAATATGCTTCACACATGTGCACTTCCTACTATAATTTAACTAGTTGTAGTACTATATGACACTCAAGTTCCTCTGTTTTCCTTTACATAAGGGTTCCTTGATCTAAAACATTACAGCAGTGTTTTCAACAATGGAGTAGGACTCTTTGGCTGCATCCCAAATTTTCTTTGCTGATTTGCAGAGCACAAAATTCTCCCCAATTTCAAATGTCATTGATTCACAAGCCAAGACATGATAGTCTTGTATTTGAAATATGAGATTTCAAGCTCAATGGCCTCTCTAGTTAGGTAGTCTTCCTTGCCATGTCCTATGATAGACATCGGAGCACTCTAAGATCAAGGAAGATAGCTATTCCCATTCAGCTTGTGGCCCATGATCATCATGGAAGGAGGTTCGACAGCCATGGTAGACAAACCTGATTTGTGCCAGAGGCTGTTTGGATGAGGGTTAGCATTGTTTGGTGAGTGGGTGGTGGATGACTCTAGAGTAGAACCTGCAACGTTTGCCTATGCAACTCTCATAGGGCCAAACATGATCATCGCTGGTCCTAGCACTTCTTACACTCTAATACCATGAAGTTTTGCTCAACAGTACAGAGATCGAAACTTGTTCTCTATTTTTCAATACTTTATTTGGTTGAAAGAACAAGACTAAATAGGATCGATGAGTACAATGAGCCCATCCATCTAATCCCACAAAACCAAGAAAATAAATTTGATCACAACTAATTCTATCATAAAAGAAAAATTAGGGAACAATATTTAAGGATGGTGTTGACTAAACAATAAATAGGAAATAAAATAAAGATAAATAATAGATACGAAAACCAACACTGCTCATCTATTCAATGTATTCACTTGTGATCACTATGTCATCAACATAAACAATAAGAACAGCAATTCTCCTAGAAGCAAATTTGATGAATAGTGTATGATTGGTATAACTAGAGTATGGTTTGTCTAACACTAGTTATACCCATAGCTCTTGACCACTTTTGTGAACTTGATAAACCAGGTCATAGATGACTGTTTCAGACCATAGAAATATTTATGTAACTTGCACACACTATTATGATTGCTATTTGATTCAAGTCCAAGATGGATTTCCATAGACTTCCTTGTCTAAGTCCCATTCAAAAAGGAATTTTTAACATCTAATTGATGTAGAGACCAATCAAAATTAAGACAAGTGAGAGCTGTACTTTTATGGTATTAAACTTGGACAAGGAGCAAAGGTTTCTTGAAAATATATGCCTTGGGTTTGTGTGGATCTTTGGGCAACTAACCTTGCTTTATGCCCGTTAACACTACCATCTGGATTATACTTGACTATGAAAATCAACTTACACCCCACTAGTGTCTTCCCTTCGAGTAGCTCAACAATTTCCCGCGCGCCATTTTTTTTTAAGGCCTTCATTTCTTCTTCTATAGCTTTCCTTCATTGTGGACACTTTATAGCATCATAGACATTTTGGGTTACTTTTTTAGCGGAGACATTAGCCACAATAGTTTGCAAAGTAGGGGACAATTTATCCTAAGAGATAAAGTTACTTGTGGGATATTGAGTGCATGACCTTACCCCCTTTCATAGTGCAATAGGCACATTCAAATCTTCCTCCTTATTCTCAGGTTTAGTGCTTGGAATTGGAAGAGATAACTGGCGTTCCTCCGCAGGTATGCACTGGTTTTCTTCCATGCTTGGAATTGGAGGAGATAACTGGCCTTGCTCAGGAGGTATGCACTAGTTTTCTTCCATGCATTGTTCTGGCATCTGCTGACCCTTCTTCTTTGTAGAGAAAACCATCAGCTTCTTTTGCTGTGTGACATTAGGACAGGTCTTGGGTTCTTTGGTGTTGGTTGGTTGAGTTTTAGGGTCATGGTCAGAGGTGGATGGAAGTTGAATGTTGGCTGGAATAGGTATGAAAGGTGGAAATAAGAGAAATTTGGGTCTTGGGTTCATGAGAGACATTTTTAGAACCAAACAGCCATTGTCTTTTGTGTTTAGAGTTTCCTCTTGAATGGGTGTTTCAGGGTAATCTGGCTGATTTTCATAAAAGGTAACATGTGATGTAGAATTTTTTGGCAATGAGAGAGTAGCATTTGTAGCCTCTTTTAGTGGGAGAATACCCAAGAAAAATACATTTAAGGATCTATCAAGAGGGACAAAGGATGTGCTGCCAAACACTTTTTGAGGAAAAGTAGACATAGTTTGAGTGTTGGGGTAGGTTTCAAGGAGTTTTTGTTGAGGGGTATGAAGTTCAGGGTCCTAGAAGGCATTCAGGTTATGAGGTATGTGGTAGTAAGAATGGCCTCCCCCTAGAAAATCTTAGGCACATTTGAAGTGAGCAGGATGAACCTAGCAACTTCTAAGAGGTGCCTATATTTACTTTTGAATACCCCATTTTGTTGTGGATTATTTACACATGAGCCTTGGTGGATTATACCTTGATTGGTAGGTAACTTTCTAGGACAGAATTGAAGTAAACCTTGGCATTGTCTGGTCTGAAAATTTGGATTTTGGTTTGAAATTGATTTTGAATCAAACTATGGAAGGCTTTGAAAGTGTTGGCAACCTCAACTTTTCTTTAAGAAGTGTCAGCCGCATATGGTCATCTATAAAGGTGACAAACCACTTAGCCCCATTAACATCTTTAACTCTAAAAGAACCCTATATATCACCGTAGATAAGAGTGAAAGGTTGAGTTGGTTTGTGAGTATGAGAACGCTAAGAGTTTTTGACATGCTTGGATATTTGACAAATTTCATGCTAGAAATGAGAGACATTTTTATTAATCAAATTTGGGAACATAAGTTTAAGGTAATTAGGATTGGGCTGACCTAGTCTATAATACCACAGCATCCCATCATCAAGAATAGAACTAGTAGTCAAAGCTTTCTTGGTCACCTTCTCGGGTCCATAGATATAGTGAAGGCCGTTACACTCCTTAGTACTGTTAATCATCTTCTTAGATGTCAAGTCCTGAAAATAAACCATCAAGGTAAAAAATCAGTCTTCTTGCAAGCTTGCTAATGGGCAGGAAGTTGCAAGTTAGCTGTGGGACTAAAAGAACATTCTTTAAAATCAATTCATTAAGACAAGCTCACTAAACCAGTCCCTGTAACTTTAGATAAGGACTCATCAACTACTCTAACAACCATCTCAGTACATGGCATAAATTCTTCCAGAAGTGAGGCATTTGCAGTAAAGTGTCCATAGCTCTGGAATTTACAATCCATGTATTAGTATTCTGAATTTTTATGTTTAGAGCTGTAGATGAAATTACCTGGTTGTTCCACAAGGCCGGTCCTGTCAATTTTCTTAGTATTAGACTGCTCTGGATGTACAAACAATTTTCGTAACAGTTCTATCTGCTCCTCAGCCATGACTTCCTCCTCATTTTGCACCATGTAGCCTTGGGTCTCAGCCTTTGGTTTAGGCTTCAGATTTGTGGGCCCTCCATGAAGCTTCCAGCAGATGTCTTTGGTGTGACCTGTATTAGCCTTGGGTCTCAGCCTTTGAAAAGGCTTCAGATTTGTGGGCCCTCCATGAAGCTTCCAGCAGATGTCTTTGGTGTGACCTGTATTATGACAGTGATCACACCATGTTCAGGTACTGTTACTAAACTTTGCACCCCAAGGATTAACTTCTTCCTGCTCTCTTCATGCTTCACTGCAAAAAGCACTTCTCTTCATGATGGCAGCAGGCTAGTACCCATGATTTGTCCTCTCACATCTTCAAATTCCAAATTGAGGCCAGGTAGGAACTTGTATATTGGTTTCTGCTCTATAATTCTTTTGTAATAAGCTGCATTTGCATTACATGACCAGCAATGAGTCTCAAGTAAATCTATTTGTTGCCAATACCTTGTCAGTACATTATAGTACTGTGCAAAGGCTAATCCTCCTTGTCTGAAGTCATGAAGCAAGCTTTCTATCTTGAGCAGGGAAGCAGTGTTTTCAACGGATGAGTAAGTCTCTTTAATGGTATCCCATATCTCCTTTTCTGTTTGAAACGAGAAAATTTTCCCCTATCTTGTTTGTCATGGAAATTATTAACTATGGCATCATCATATCATTTTCTGCCATCCAAATTAGGTATTTTGGATCATCAACAGCAGGTGTAGCAGCACCATTGATGTAAGCCTCTTTCCCTTGACCTCTCATGAACATGAGGACACTCTAGGAGTTGTTTCCATAAAA
Organism: Erythrophleum fordii; assembly: GCA_032878935.1. Classification (NCBI taxonomy): domain Eukaryota; kingdom Viridiplantae; phylum Streptophyta; class Magnoliopsida; order Fabales; family Fabaceae; genus Erythrophleum; species Erythrophleum fordii. The sequence continues at coordinate 16,286,847 of JAVQMF010000053.1, forward strand.
AAGATGCGGCATAATCATGACTGGAGTTGTCTCGTGAACTCCATGGGTAGAATAGCAGTGCTGAGAGTGTTTTGGTTGGGAGTTTCAGAAGTGGAGCCATGTTCTTTGGCATTCATGGCTGTCACAGACCCGAATATGATCATCTGGGAATATCAGGCCCTTTAGGCTTTGATACCATGTAGAAGTTAGAGACAAACAGAGAGAAAATGGGTCTGAATGACTATTTTTTAATTGAAGGATTTCAAGTACATATATATAGGACTGATGGCATCAGATTTTGCCAATCAAATCCCAAGAGACCAGCTTACAATAATTCAGAACAAATCACACAGACAAAGGCAAAATACATGGTAAAGAAAAAATGGAAATAAATCTTTTGATTCAATCAGTCAAATAAGGAAACAAATAAAGACACTAAAGGTATGAGAATCATCACGTGATAAATGTGATTTTCAACAATTACTTTGATGGAGCATGATTTATTCTTTCGTTGTTGGATGATTTTTAATGTATGAGCAAGTTGCATGTGGACAGTTGATTGTTAGAATGTCTGCATGTTTGGTACATCGTTGGTAATCACATTTTATTAATCTGCAGGGCGATTCCAGACAGAGTTCATCCATTCAGTAAAGGACTTTGTAGAAATTTATACAACTTCTGCTGTGCAAGGAGCATTGTATACAGTATAGAACCAATACCTACATCTCAAGAAATAGAGGAGAAGTCAAGGCCATATACATGCTTGGACATTGTCACCTGTCATTGTAGCTGATGGTACGAGTACTGGATCCATAGTTGTTAGTGTCGGATAGTATCAGGTATGATAACATTTTTTGACGAATAAAAACTTTAGGGTATGGTTGGATGGATGACAAGGAGTGCAATGGTCAAATTGAAGTAAACTCTTGTTTGGGAGATTTCTCTCTTTTTTTTTTTTCCCCTAAATGGAATGGAATATCAAAGGAACTACAAGATCTCCCCTTATCATCCAAAACCCCCCTCCCCTTTTTTTTTTGGTCCCTTCAAATTGGAGGGTTTTGGAGAGAATGGAATACTCTTCCAAATAATATTACAATTATACTCTCATGGTTTTAAATAAAATTACGGTAATATCCACGAGCCAACTCCTGACCAGACAGTCTCTGTTCCTCTATTTATCGTGCTTCCTCCATATTCACGGTTCTGTTGCAATCTCATATTTGATCTCCAGCTTGTCTTTCTCAAATCTATGGGCCATATTCATGGCTTTGTTGCCTGTCTCTTCCATACGGCAATCAAGTTCCCTTATCTAGAACAGAGAGGTAAGAAGAACCGGCCCCTTTTTGAGTCTCTGAAGCGATTGGCTAAGAGTGTGACAAAGCAAAACTATGAATGAAATTGCTGTTTCTGGCGTTGAGTCATTGTGACAATTCAATGCTGCGAAATAGGAAGTTCCCTTATTAAACTCGATTTTGCTAAAAGGTCCCACAAATGTAGAGTCTAGGCTGCACTTTGTGAGGCTGGGTATGCAGGAAAGGGCTCCTTAACATCTATCTCAAAAGAAGGAAGGACATTCTATTATGTCCTCTTCCCATTCTCAGCCGTAGCACGGGCAAATCTATCTTCGCTGGGTGCCCCAACTACTAGCAACCTTGCCAGATCAACTTAACTTAGCTGTTGGGTTCAAGCAGCATTGTTGACTGTCGATATTTCCGTTTAAATCTTATTGTTCCTTGAGGTTCTATAGAAAAAAATTGGTATTCCCTTCCTATTTGCCACTTTTTACTGGTAATTCATGTCTCATCAAGTACCACCTCTCACCTAGAAGGGTTCATTTAAAATAAATACTAGGAATTCAGCGCCCTCCCCCGAAAACAAAAACAAAAAAAAACCCCAAAAAACAAAAGGAAAAAAAAGAAACTCCCTCACAAACCACTTGAAAAGGATGACCCAAAAAAAGGCTGTAAAGCAGGAAGGGTGTAACCAAGTGTTGCTATCGCAATTACTTGTCTCAATAGTCAGTTTTCAAATGACAGAACCACACTGCTGTAAGATCTGGAAAACGTACATAGAATCAACTGTCTCCTATTCGGCCTCCATCTTGTTATACTATTATTGTTTTCCTCACAAGTCTTTCGCGTCTACTTTGCTTGTCATCAATGAGCTGATAAACATTCTGAAGATTCGCCTACACATGCACATTTTGACCATTGACAAATGAGGATATAGTGACATTTTAATCCATTAAATAACAAGTTTACTGTTGTCTATTAGGGTTCTATCCATCCACTGCACCATTTTTTAATCAATTTCGTCTTACACAATAACTTAGGGACAACGGCCTGTATGTAATTATATTGCAACTAGAAAAAATACAAGATATACCAGAAAAGTTCATAAGTAGCCTTGTCCATAATTAGTTACTGACTATGCAAGCTGGTTCTCCCAAAAGGAAATGTTCCAATTTTAAAATTCCTAAAAACATTTTATTCCAAACCTGAATCCCAAGAAGTAACTAGTCTGTATAATTCACCATGGTATTGATGTTAAGAATTTAATTCGAGACCATGATTTTTTTTTTCTTTGGCCATAATAATGACAGATGATTTTTATGCGTGTTCCTTGAATGGATTGGTATTGTTGCTTGTCCAAATTTGCCATGTGTCAATAGAGGCATCCCAATTTTAGAAGATTTTGATAACCTTGTGAGAACCATCTAGAGGATTAGCTTACAGACCCTACTTGAATTATGAACTTTTTACCTAGCACTTGTTTAATTTACCAAATACTGACTTACTAAAGTTACCTTTTTTATTGGGCAGATATGCAGTATAACATTCGGTTTTCATAAAAATGATAGAAACGAGCTAGATATAAAAGAGAGTCCTCCTCCAAAATGAATGAGTTGAGGCCAAATAAGGATAAAATTCTAAATAATAGAAAATGAGGATCTAAGACTTAGGATGCCCAGAAACCAAAGCTAGAGTGGTTAAAAAAAAGTTAACGAAATGCAGTGGTATTTTCGTAATTTTAAACACTTTTTAAAAAATTTAAAGGAAGAATCTTTAAATAGAAAATTTGATTTTTTCAAGGTTCTTAGAGGCTCTAAAAACTATAGGAACCTCTAAAATGGTTCAAACCCCTATGGTTTACGTTTTAGAACATTGGTTAATCCGAACTTTAATCCTTTCGTTCGGGAATATTTTAAATCCAATTTGAGTAATTCCAAAGGTAATTTATAGGTTAGAGGATCTAAATTTTATGATGGAAAAGACGATTCTTGAAAAGGAGTTGAAATGAGTCTTGAAGGAAGAAACTAAGAACAAAAGACAAAATTAGCATTTTGAAATGTCTTAAATGGATCCCTAGCTATATATATAAGGTGTCCCACTTCTCCTCCACATGTAGTCGACGTAAATTTCATCTCAAATTAGGGGAAAGTTCTGCCAAAGGAGGGGCACAAGAAGGAGCTTTAAGGGAGGAGAAAAACCTAAGAAAAGGTAAGGAAAACTTAGGAAACTCTTGCTTCTTCCTTCATTAAACTTGTTCTCCTCCTTCTCCTATTTCTTTTTATGGTTTTTGGTGTGTGATTTGGGACTATTTTGAGCCTTGTTGAGAGGGAGAAAGTTAGAAATTTAAGGAGAAGCTTATAGCAAAGAAAAAAACTCTTGAAAAGACTAAGAATCAAGGTATGTATCATGACTTTCCTTGCTTCCTTCTTCATGTTCCTCCATATGTGATTTTAGACCTCTTGATACCAATAAATGTAACACTATAGATTCTAGTCTATCTCATATATTTGAATGGCATAATATCATGAACTATATAAGATTTCTATGGGAAAAGCAAGAAAAAGTGGGATTATTTTCGCATTGCGCTATATCTAAAAATTCATTTCGGTGTCATGTGGATTGTGTAAGTTCATGCTATACATCCTCATATTTAATTGCATCATTACAACTCATTTACATCCCAAAAACATGCCTACAACCCATGGAAACCGAAATGGAGCATGAAAAGTGGGAACTCATTCTCAGCCAGAATTGGCCTCTTTCTAGGCAAACTTTGAAAAATCATAACTAAATCTAGAAAAATCGAAACAATGCAATCTTGGTCATTCTAAAAATTTTAGGATGTATAATTCACACTAAAAATATGCCCAAACCATAACATGCATCATAGAGGACGTTTGACATTCAAAAAGTTACGGAGGTCGCTGGTTGCCTGGACTGCTGTTCAGATTACTGATACAAACTTCTAAAATTCATAACTAATTCTATAAAAATCAAAATTACACACATTCGGTCATTTTGGAAAGATAAAAATATTAACTTGATATAAAAATAATTCCAGAATGAAACAGATACGTTTAGCTATTGGAATCTTATGGAACAATGACTGAACTCCTGGGGCGCCACTACTACTGACATCCAATTTCAAAAATGCATAACTCTTTTCTTAAACCTCCAAATGAGGTGATCTCGATGGCCACAGAAAGCTTATGACGTCTAGTTTATGCCTATAAAATTTCACAAGCATTGGACACCATTTGACCATCGGGTGACACAAAATACAAATATGCCAGTGTGAACAGTGCACATACCAGAATCAATAGAAAATCCCAACTTTGAAAATTAATCAAATATTCTCTAGACCTCTGAAAATTATGTTCTTTAACTTCCCAAAAATCTCTCAACAAGATCTAATTGCATGCCAAATCTCATATCAAGATTAGCTCATTTGGCCAAAAAGTGACATAGGGTTCCATTATGGTCAAATTTGGCTCCATATGAGATACCAAATTTGCCAAATGGATTTTCCTTAGTTGTGATACCTTTTGGGAAAGTTTAAAAGCATATTTAAGACTTGTGTGAATCGCCCAAATGGTCCCAAACCTCATGCATCTCATTTTTATGCATGTTTCTATCAAATTTTCACATTGCACACTTTGGCATTTCATAATCAAATTGTATTCTAAAGCTCATACATCATACCCATAATTATAAACATCACATAATAGCATATTTGTACATGTCTCAAGGTTCATAGACTATCTACATTATCATATACATTAAGGTACATAAGTATGGTTCCAAAATGGCTAAAACTAGACATATACTTGTCAATCTCCCTTCTTCATGGTTGTTGGCTCTCATTGGCATATTCACTTAGTCCACTTAGCATGTTAGATCATTGGAGAGGAGGGGATGAGATTCAAAAAATCTCAATAACTCATCTCCTATTCAATCATACATAATATGTGCAAAGTAAGCTTTACAAATACATGTATGAAGAAAATGGAAGTCATGGACATTTTAAAAGCTAACTTGACATATAAACAAATTATACAAGACATTTAAGAGCTCACCAAGTGTTTGCATTGGCTTCACACTTCTCCTCACAGATTTTGGACTTGCCTCACCCATTCTTTAAGAGTTTTGAACTCAACCATACTCTTGGGAGCCCACTTTGCTTTTGAGAGACTCTTTACTTTGTCTCTACCAAATTCAGGGGTTCTTGGCTCATCCTCACTAAAGGGAAGAGTTCTTAGTCTCTCCACACTCAAGCAAACTCATACAAACATTATGGAATCATTTGAAAGTATAACATGGCATCAAGAATCATGACATATAAAGGTATATTAGTATACTTTTCATAGCTTGAAATACACATACACACATTTTAAAACAAGATAAACATCCATGCATAAGAGAAGGTGGAGAGAGCTACCTTGCACATAATCACACACTTTTTCCTTGAATTTTAAGCCTCTTCTTTCGGTCACACATCCACAAATTGGTGGAGATGGTTTCTCTTGGCCTAAATACAATTTATGAGAGCCAATTAGATTCATGAAAAACATTTTGAGGCTACATAACTTGATGAAACACTAGATTGCTCTATAGGCTCCATTATGGTCCATAAATGCACCTAATGAAGCAACACCCCTCAAATAATTTCTATGCCTCATTCTTTCCTTTCAAATATGATTCTTGACTCCTTTTAAGTCTCTTTGAGTCATCAAAACATTAAAACAAATGGCCTAACACTATGTTGCTTCTTTAGGTCATAATATGGAACCTAAGATACCAAATCACTTTCCATGAGTTCTAAAAATTTTCAAAGACCTCCTTTCATTTTCATTCATCAAATATGACTCAAGAATTGCCTTAGAAAAATTTAAAACTCTCCCTACCTATGAGAACCCTTCTTGGTCGAGACAATGAAGCATATTGGGTTCTATGGAGTTTTCTTTGTTTTCTCAAGGGAAGAAGCATATGGGGGGCCTCTTAGGGATCTTAGGAGCTCATTTAAACTCTTATTTAGGCCTAGGAATCATCATACAAAATCAGATTTTACAAAGTGCAAGTGAAACCCTAGAATTTGCATCTTGAAATCTAATGGCTTTTTGATAATTCCTTTTGCATATTCTTAATTTCAACACCCTTTTTTTTTTTTAGATTCATGCTTAGTTCTGCCTAAAAATAATCTCCTCCTAGGGTTTTCTCAAGTGGGGCGAAATGGGGGAGAAGGAAACCAAAAATGACAACCATAGGAAGAGAAATTACCTTATTTTCTTGCTTTTTCTCACTTGAATCTTGTGTTATTTGAACTCCTCTCTTCAAATCCAAATTTTTCCCTCAATTTCTCCCTTAAAATAGATTTATAAACTTCATTTTAATCATAGGAAACAAATGAGAATGGAGGAGAAGAGGTTTGGAAGAGAAAGAGTATGAAAAACTACTAATTTTTATACTTTAAGCCTTTGATTTCTCCTCTTTTTCTTTCCCTTCTTGTGAGCCTCATCCCCTAGCGTTTTCTTCTAGTTTTAGGCAGAATATGGTCATGCATAATGAAGGAAAAAGAAGGGTGCATCATATATATAGGTGGGATTAAGTTACACTTTTCAAAAATTCTCATTTTGTCTTTCATACTTTGCATTTTTGTTTTTCCTTCATTTTAGCTCATTTTTAGAACCGTCTTTTCTATTATAAATTTAGGTTCCCAATTTAGTAAAATACCTTTGGAATCACTCAAATTGGAGCTAAAATCTTCTCGAACGAATCCGTCAAAGTTCGGGCACAAAATGTCCACCAGAGGGGCTTTAGCTGTCTCAGGACTTTCCATAATTTTTAGGGCCTCTGAGAACCCTGAAAAACTCAAAAAATTCATTTAAAAAGCCCTTCTGTGTGAATTCTAAAATTTGCTCAAAATTACAAAAATGCTATTACGTTTCGCAAGTTTTTCGTAAGAAATTATTTCTTTGTTCTAACTCCGTTTTTCTTTCCATATGAGCTTGAAATTCTCATTTTTAAGAGTCTAGAATACTTCCCAAATTTTTTGAGACCTTAACTATCTCATTTCGGGGGACTTCCGTTTGTATCCAGTGGTGAGTTTCGTTCGTTTACGGAGAAATCGTACATTACATTTCTCACATTTTCTCTCATTGTCAGAAAATCGGATGTTATATTTCTTCCCCACTTAAATAATTTTCATCCTCATCATGGTAAATTTTGACCTTAACCAAGTATGAAATATAGGTTTTTGGGGGTGAGAAACAAGTAGATGCAAAGAAATACCAAATTAGAAAACAGGTTTCCAAAATTTAGGGATTTTGTTGCACCATAGTATATATGAAGCTTTCAAAGTAGTTCTTTAACTTTTCTCACATGCATAGCTTGGTTGTTTTCTTGTCATTAAGTGCTTGTGTGTATGTTTGAACCATAAGAAATGTTTCTAACCAATTTTTACATGTATAGCTTGCATGGGTTTGGTGATACCAAAAGTCACTTAGTAAGGGTGAGGATAAGGCAAAAGTCCTTAGAAATAAGTGAGACAAAGCCAAAAGTCTCAATAAAAGTGATGATTAATCAAAAGTTCTTTGAAAGTGGGTGAGGAAAATTCAAAAGTTTTAAGAAAGTTGAGTGAGGCTAAACCAAGGCCCTTAGAGAGCCTATGTTTATTATGTATGAGTTGATGTGCCAAAAAAAGTGATTTAAGCATGCTCATTAGTTGCTTGAATGTCATGTATGCATTTTTTAACATGTATATGCATCCATTATGTATGTTTGAAAGGATTAAAAACTATTGGAATTCTTTGAATTTCACTCTTTCTCTACATATGCCTAATCATGTCTAGGTAAGCCAAGTAAACTAAGGAATGGAAGCCAACAACCTTAAGAAGCAAGACTTTGACAAAGAGATAAAAAAAATGGCTTGTTTATTTGCATTTTGATATCAAGAATTGTAATCATATGATATATATATATATGATGTAGACCTTTGAGCAAGTTTAAATGTATATATAGATGATGTATGTAAACATTTTGAAATCATATGAATGAATATGTATGCTTTTGCCCCCAAGAAGCCTTTATGTAATATGATATACATGTGTATGAAAGTAAGTGGCAAAGTGAGAACGAGCTCCATAATAATTTGGATCATTTGACATGTTTTTATATGTTGCATTTATACTTTTAGACTTGCCCAAGTGGTTGTGGAAAGTGAAAAAAAGCATTTGGTGCCTTGAAATACTTATTTGGACTTCAAATTTGACCATTTTGTATGTTAAACCAAAGTCTGAGCAAATGAATGAGTTTTCCCATGAAATTTGGTTAGCAAGTAAATCTCATCCAGAGCTTTCTACAGAGTCAAAGAGCACTCAATTTGAAACTTTAGAGAATTTATTATGATTTTTCAAAGGTGGTCATATTATGCAGAAATGGTATAGTTACTGTTCACTCGATCAGTTTGCTTCTCTGTGTCACACGTGGATCAAATGAATTCTAATGCTCATGAAATTTTATAGGTATAAACTAGACATCATAAGCATTTCATAGCCATTGAGATCACCTCATTTGGAACTCTGTAAAAGGATAAATGAATTTTTGAAGTTGTATGATAGTACCAGTAACGTAGCCTGACCTGAGTTACTATTCCATCAATTTTCGTAGGCTAAAGGCCACTGCATTAGGCTAAAACTATTTTTATTTTTAGTTAATATCCATAGCTTTTTAGAAAGTTATCATATGCATGATTTCGATTTTTCTAGAATTAGTCATGAATTTCTGAAATTCATATTAGAAATCTGAAAAATGAACCCAAGAGCAAAACATTGATTTTGTGAAATGTGGTCTAAAATCCGAGACTTTTGGGATGTTTTGTGATATGTATGACTTGTGTGGATTTGTTATGGATAGAAAATGATATTAATAAGTTCACACGGTCCATAAAACATAAAATAGAGAAATGAAGCATTATGTAATGCAATTATTCATGCTTAAATTATATATTTCCTTACAATTGTGACATGCCATGGATTGAGATAGGCTAGAGGACTATTGTGTAAGGGTAAAGAGATTAAGGTATTATATGTAACAAAGTTAACACACGAAACTCTTATTATATTAATTGAAAGCATAAAAGGTAATTTGGATCCTTTTAAAATAACCCTGTCCATACTCCATGATTTCCTGGATTGCCCATCTGCCAATGGAACAGATTGTCCGAACTAATAGCGCTTAAATTAGCATGGAGATCGTGGAGGGTAGCCAATGTAGAAGCTCATATGAGATTCTACCTGCACATAAAGAGTTTTCCTTAACAAGTATGTTGAACAGTTAAATCTGAATTTAAGCTTTGTTACAAGATGAATCTAAATGTTACACGTGCCCTATTTTTTGTGTTAATTCCCTCTTCCTCTTTGTGGGATGAAATACCTTATTAGAATATGACGACAGTTATCATAGTCAGTGAGATGCATCGTTCTTGCATATCCACCTTAGCGGAAGGAATTGTTTTCAATGCTTAAATGTGTATCCAAGTTGAAGAGAGATGAAAATTCCATGAGTGTGATGTTAGAAAGAATAATTTATAATCTATTTCATTTCATTCATTTTTATTGTAATTTTTAAATTCAAATAATAGGAAAAGGATTTTCTTCCTTTTCATTGAACTCTTAAATAAAGTGGCACATGATTTTTTATTTTACTTTTTGTTTTTCCATTCTATATAAGTCATTTTATTTTATTATTCCCTCTTGTCTCACCGCAGAGTTTCTCACTCTTGACTGCATGGCCTACAACTTCGAGCCCATAATTCCTTATAATTTTATGATTCACATGAGTGATAGTATGTTAGGGTAGTTTCTAGAGAAGACATTTAGCCTATCACATCTCTACTAAAACGAAGACTCCCACGGTTGGACGAGAATGGTAATACTAGAAGTTGGCTACTGCCTACGAATCGCTGATGCACTGCTTATTATATGGCATGGTCTATCGTCTTAAAATCCACCGTCATCACCTTGGAATAATATGGATCAACTAGGATAGATAGTTATCCTTACCCCTTTACAACACAAAAATGATGCTTTACAGTATTATATGTTGTGCAGATGAAGAAAAAATTAAAAAAATCAAAATATGCAAAGTTAAAGTTTACTGCCTTTTTTTTTTTTTTCCTTCAGGTGCACAAAGTACATTTAGGGCAGAAAATCCAAACTACTTTATAACATCCTCCTTGCAGGGCCATTTTCAAATATACCTAATTCTAATTAATAGGGTGACGGCTTATATATATATATATATATATATAAGAATATCTTCAGATTACGTCAATTAAGATTATGACTTTCTTTAGATGATCTTAAAAATATATACTCTTTACCGTGACTTTGTCCATTTAAAAAAATGAATTCTTTAATCCCGAGTAACCATAATATGAGATACATATCCTTTACTCGTAGGCCAAACTCTCTAAGATTGCTCCCAGCCTTTGACAAGTCAATTAGGTGCCTCAGCGTAAAGACAACAAAATTCTAAATGTGAGATCGTGAGCCATATTTTACCACGCTTGAAAATTTTACAGTAAGACAAAATAAGAGAACTTTATACACCCTTTGTTTCCTTTTGAAAAATCAGCATACAAAAGTTACAGTGACAATTTGAATCTCTCTGACTCCCCAAAAAGAAAAAAAAAAAAAAACCGAAAAAACATCGAGATCTCATCAATCCACCTTTTAGTTTTTTCTAAGTTCGATGACATTAAAAAATATATAAAAAATAAGTAAAGTGAAATAAAATAACTTATATTTTTATTTATTAAAAAGTGATTTGATGATTAAAATAATAATTTGATGGATAAAGTAATAATTCTAAAATATAATAGATAAAGTATAAACTATGTTAAGAAAAAAAAAAACATTTAAGACGTAGTCATCATTTCCCTACAGTACATGTTTTCTTTAATATTATTTTGGATTGAAGAAGCTCACATGGATGCCAGTATCAACGATAACATAGATACTAGCTGCGATCAAAATGGCACTGAGAGCCATCCCCAGTGTTCCCAAGAACCAATTGAGAGACCACATCACGCTATACTTCTTTGGTTTCTTATTCTTGAGCCACATGAAGCATGGGTACGCCAATGTCACTGGCAGAGCCACTCCTCCTACCAAACCTGCCAACCTTGACAAGAATGGAATCGCCACCCCTATAAAGAAGCACAAAAACCCAAAAAAGACCCGGAAAAACGACCGAAGCCACCATGGGCATGGCTTCTTCATTCTTCTTGTGTACTGTGACTCCATGTCATCAAAAATCGGCATGCCATAGATTTGGAATGAGCACACACCATTCACTACTACAAATAAACTGGTTAACCCAAGCACAAATCTTGACACGTCTCGAGAATGGAATTGGTACAGAGCCGTCAGCACCCCCCCATCTGATGGAATCTGTAAAATTTTCAGCCAATTATCAATATTAGCATAGTAGTAGAAGACAAAGTAACACATTTGCTCCCTAGATTATTAGACTCATTTAGTCTAAATCCTAGAAAATTAGTGAGTGTATAGGTTAGTTTTTAAAAATAACAAACTCGTTATATATTAATCTTATTGTCAAATGATTTAGGAATGCTGAAAGGATTAAATTGTGATGAATTTGTTATTTTTGAGTACTAATTCATACATTTACTAATAATTAATGTAATAAGCCAGGGATCAAATTGTCAGTCTATTCTTCATTGACTTGTGGTGTTTGGACGTGAGGATGCTTACCAGATGGCCATAGGCCCAATAGCCACCAATGGCCAAGGGGAATAGGCATGCTGCTATGATGGTGTAAGCAACCTTGACTCCTTTCCACATTGGCACATGAGAAGGATGCTTCTCGCTTGAGGGCATAGTAGCCTACAATATGGAACAGAGACTTAGAAATTAAGCTGGTGGGGAAATTTGAACAGATATTGGCCATTTAATTAAAAATATATAATATTACTCCCTTCTTTACTTTTATAGCATTTTTGGAAAAAAAAATCCCAGGGCAACATAGAAAAAATGAACAGAGAACAACTAAACTAATGCATTGTAATATTTTGAAAGAGTTAGTGGTGCCTGGGGGGACCCGTGTCATTTACACCTTTCAATTCCCTCACCGGTCTAATAGAATTATAGTGAAAGTGACCTGCATTTACTTAATTCACATCCTAAAATATCCCTCCCTCATTGAGATGAAATGAATTATAGCCATAACTACCCTAATTTTCTTCCTATTCTGCAGTTATTGTGGACTAATCCAACAGTGATTTAAGGGACAAGAGAAGAAAGTCATTCTCTGCTATTAATAGTGAATGCTTGACCCAACCTCCTTATAGGTGAAGTTTCTCAACTCCCAACTTTCAAAGCATTATCTCTGCTTTACTGTCAAACCCCACCTTTCAATAACGTCAACTACTCAATTCCTTTAATTATACGTTTCATAACCAAGACAAACAACAAAATAACTCCAAATGGGTACCTAAGGAACTTGCACAACCAAAAATATCTCAGTATGAAATAGAAATATCACAAACCTGAATTTCAAGGACAAGGTTGTGGCCCCTGAAAGCAAAGGCAACGATGCCGAGGGCATTGAGGACACTAAAAGCATTTTCAACGTCATTTCCAGTTCTCACAGGATTATAGGACACCCCAGGAACCCTACCCTTCGCTACAGAGACTGCCCAAATGGAGGTACAGTACCCTACAGCGGTAAGGGCACCGATGAGAGAAACCCCTGCGATTGAATTCAAGTTTGGTAACTGGGAAAGCACCACGGCCGCACAGGTAAAGACAAGGTACCATTCCACTGTAGTCATGGGTTTGGCAGTGCATGAGGCCCCACATACCACCTGATAGAACGTCCTGGCCGTTGATCCTCCTATGATGATGAGGGTTGTACACGTGCCTGCTGATAGGTACATTATTGGAAATATGGCTAAAAATTTCCCCAGTTTCTCACCTGCATCACAAAACCAAGTTAATTTTTAGGTTTGTGGGTCATCCAATTTTTATTATATATTAATTGTAAAAAGTTCTATGCTGTATAAATCAGACTGAATTAATGGTTTAATTTTTTAAATACAACTATCTTCTCAATTTTTTTAAAATAAATTTTTTTAATTTTATTTTTTTAAATAAAAATTTTTTTTCTGTAAACAAATTTTTTTTCTAATTAATAAATGAGCATCTAGATAATTGTTTGTTCATAACCTGAACTTGTCCAGTTAGCATTTTTTTCTTGAAATGATATTGTGTAACCAAAAGAATATTTTTTAAATGACATCATTTTAACAAATTTTGAAATTTTGCTTAAATAATGTCATTTTGAAAGAAAATATCACATGGACAAGTTTAAATCATGAGTTCATATTAACTAAGTTCTTTTTATTAATTTAAAAAAAATTACATAACAAAAAAAATCATTTTGATTGAAATAAAATTTTTAATGAACTAAACTTTTTAAAAAAATATTTTTAAAGAACCATCTTATAAGGAGAATAATTTTTTAAATTCTAAATTAATAATTTATTCTGTAAATTATTATTAAAAAAGAAAGAAAGAAAGAGAACATAGGATGAGAAAGAGACATAGAGGAGGATGAATGTTTACCGAAGGTAGCAAAGACGAGTTGAAGGTATCGGCTGTAGCGAATTCCGTTTTCGACTGATTCGTGAAGATTAACCAGCAACCACAGGGTGTAAAGCTGCCATACGAACGCCACCGTCAAACTTATTATTCCCCAAGTCCTGCCACCATCATCAACAAAACTATTCTTAATCTGAAATAAAATAATATTGAGTTTACGTAAATTCCATGAGATCACGTAATGATAACTTACCAACCAAGAATAGTGAAAGCCACAGGGAGAACAAGTGCCTGGATACCAATCCCAGAACAGAGAGTATGGAAAGCAGCATAGAACTTATTGCCATTCCTGGACTCAGTGATGGGAAGCCAAGCGTCCTGAGGATCAAGCTTTGTGAACCTCAAAGCCTTCCTCATAGGGCTCCCCAAAGGAGTAATAAACCTTGGCGTCAAATTAGATATAGATAGCCTTGGCGTCCTGGGGGTCCCAGGAGTTCTAGGAGTCTTAGGAGTCTTGCTCACGCGATGCGTACGTGCATGTGCAGCTGCAGCAGCAGGATGTGCAGGTGCCTCCTCTCCATTCTCAGCATGAAGAAGAGGTGACCTTGACAAAGAAGGAGAGTGAAACTGAGAAGGAGGACAAGACACTGGTGGGGGTGAGGACACAATAGGTGTCCCCATAACTGAAGCTGTCCTTGGCGTTACAGGTGCAGACCATATTTCCTTTGATTCTGCCATTTTTAATTTCTTGCACCTTCTAGCTCTCTCCCTCTCTTCCTCTCTCTGTATGCTGCACTTGTGAAAAAGGTTTGAGTTTGTGTATATATAGGGGGAAAACTATTTAAAAGTCGAAGGAAGATACGCAAGTGGGTGTAGTTGGAAATGTGACTACAATGAAAGTGTGTAAAAATAGTTGATGCATTAAAGTATTTGGATGTATAGGTTGGTAGATAACTGTTTATTAATTATTTAAGCAATGAGTGTGACGGCGGACAACAATGGCTGCTAATCTATCCGTGTTGTGACAAATTATTATTATTTATTCTTGATTAATTGATCCTAGCTGTTTGGAATAAATTTGAAATAAAGGCTTAGAATTTTAGGGTTTTTGACTTTTGGTATTTATGTTTTATTTTATAGGTTCAGGTTTTAGGGTGTTATAGGTAAATTTTTGGAGTTTAGGATTTCGGGTTTCAGATTTTTTTAGTTTAGAATTTAAAATTTTTATTATTTAAAATTTAAAAATATTATTTATAAATGGTAAGTGTTTTTGTGATGGTTGGTTGAAAAAAAAAATTAAAAAAATAAAAAATGAATTAAATGAATCTTTTTCAAAAGCATTTAAGGACACTGGTCAATAAGATGATTGTTTTTAATCAAAGAAAAGAATTTTTTTAATACCTTTTTGAAGGTTCTGCTAAAAGGTACAATTTTTATGACGAAACAGCTCTTGGTCAACCTTTTGCGCCTCATGGGAAATGAGACTTTCAACTCTCAACAACCGTGAGGTGAAGGGAAAAAGCACAGAATGCTAAAAGACGAAAGCATTAGAATAAGAGACTATTATATATAAATGGACATTGGTCAATTGGGGCGTCCTGGTGTCCTGATGTCAGCACGACGAAATGTGATTGTTCCAACCTTGGACAACATGGATTATCTTTTTAAATATCAACGCTTGACCCCATTCCAAATTCCTTCTATACTTAAAATATTTCCCTACTTGCTGTCAATATTAAGTTGTTATTACTAAATCACAAGTCATAATTGTTAATTAAATGGCAACTCTATCTTTTGAATTCACTGTAAAAACCATGTGAACACAAGGAACCCCTGTTCAGACATACTTGTACATGGACATTTGCAAATAATCTATTCATTTGACACATAACAACAAATTTTACATTTTTGTTGTCTTTATTAGATCAAATGTTTACCACTGTACAAAAAGTTTGAGCTAATGACAAAAGTGTGACTTAATTTTTTTTTATAATTTTTTAAAATTACATCTGATATGAGAAACTACACTTGTTACAGGTGTCACAAATATAAATGTGAAATCCAAAAATTCTAAAGGGGAGGCTAAACTAATAAATCCAGCAGTCTTAATCAGCAATTTATTATATTTGATATTTTCCAAAGTGTATTTTGAATTTTTCTCACCCTTTCTGGGTTTTCTTGGTGTTGACAAGTTAGTTACACAAATTTCTATTGTCAATGGTTATTTATGATATATGTACCAGCAATAAAAGAATAGAGTCTGGTAGGCGGGGTAGGTTAAGGTATTTTCAATCTATCGATGGATTCGTACAGTATATAGATGAGGCCTAATTTAAAATTGGTAGAAAAGATCGAGTCAGTTATACTCCCTACAAATTCTTCCATTTCATACTCTTCAAAGTCAGATCAAAATAACTTTCATTATTCTATTGTGTCTCTCGTTGACAAATCACCAAGTTCATAGATATTGACAATTGAGTTGACAAAGTTCATATAAAAGTATTACATGCAGGGAATACCACCACATTTTTATGATCTATTCATGACTAAAATCTTGTGCATGCATAAACAAATTTTGAAGATTATTGACAAAACTGGTCCAAAGTGGATAAAGGATTCAAAAATCTGTTCCATGGTTTACCCTCCTTTCCAGACATATGTATCTATTTCACACATATATAATAGGTTACATTAGTATTTTGATTCCTTGAAATTCCCAATTCTGAGCTTAGAATTCGGTGCGCTAAACTGCAGTTTAAGATGTTCTGACCATTCTAGCTACAGAGAATATCAAGGATGCTATGAGTGTCGCTTTATCCACTAGGTTAGTAGGATGTACAAATTGGCACGAGAGCAAATCGAAACAATTATTAAATTTAAAGAAGCAAAATATATAATACATGTAAACGTGCAAAATATTTTCACTAATTAGGTCCAAAAAAGAATGTGTTCAGTAAACCTCTGGCTCAATATTTTAATACGTTTAAATACAATTTAGGTTAGTTTTATGAAAGTTTTAATTTGGTCATCCCAGTTTAAAAACAAACAAGTTGCCTTCATATGTTGTAGAATTGTCCAATTTTGCCCCTCTGTTACATTATTCATACAAAATTTAATGTTAAATTTAACAGTTTACTGACTTAAATGTTACTTATTTATCCATCGCCACTAATTCAAACTTAAATTTGGATTCAAGTTAGCAAAATCATTAAATTTGACATTAAATTTTAGATGAAAATGAAGTAAATAAGCAAAATTGAATCGTTTTGAAAAAAATAAGATAACATTACCCACTTTTCAACTAGAGGAACGAAATTGCCCATTAATATTTTCCCAAGTGGGCATTGTCTACAATCCTGATCCTTTTCTCTGTTTCCTCTGTTTGGACAATTCTGGACTAAAGTGTCTATGATCGATGGTCCAAACAGAGGAAACAGTGAAAAGGATCAGGATTGTAGACAATGCCCACTTGGGAAAATATGTAACCAACTACTATAAATAAAAGGTAAGGTTGGTGAGCTAGGTAAAGTCCTTTTCAATCTATTAAAAATTCCTGCAATATATGGCTACTACATGACTTGTAGAAGTTAAACTGAATAGTGCTAGACAGGTCCAAGTGTAAATTCTGTTTAAGAAATACAACTCTGCTGCAGACAATCAAGTTGGCGAAAATGCTACAATGATTTCTAATTATATATATATATGGAATACATTAAAAAGTATAGTATCAAATAGCGTGACACTCTTAATATCTGTATGGCAGAATATTATAATTGGTATACATATCAACATTGAATAGCAGGACTCTCTTAATATCAAAATGGCAGAATATTATGATTGGTGTTTTAAATAATTTATGACGACTGATATATAAAACTGGTGCTTACAAGTAGATTCAGAATTGTGACTTCTTGAATTTCAGTGCTTCAAAGCGAGCAGTGAGTTCATCATAATCCGGCAATTTGGGATGAACACGAGCATTGCTATCCTGAGATGAAGGTATTGGTGGGGGAGGCCGGTTAGGTGGCAAAACAACAGGAGGTTCTTCCGTTTCGATCTCTTCATCATAATCTGATTCATCAAATTTAATATCTGAATGTGCAGAAGTTGGATTGTAGCTGTATCTCCTGTAACCCTTTCCAGAATACACGTTGGTAGGCATTGTATCCTCACTGTTTATGTGATCAGACCTTGGTAAGCTACGCGACCTGTGCATTTCCTCCTGGGTTTTCAATTGACAATCCATCTTCTGGCTGTTATTTGCGGGACCATTTGATTGGAAGAACCTGGGGTTGATTCCTGAGTTATTCAATTTATGATCATAAATAGATGGTTCATTGGCTTCTTCCTTCTTAGCCAGATACGCAGCAACTTCTGCAGCAGCAATTGCTTTCCTGGCTGATTCAGCTGCTGCCTCAGCAGCAGAGTTAGAGTCTTCAAAATGCATGTCGCCCCTGCCTCCGCCACCTGCTGATCTGATGAATTACCAGAAAAAAAAATTAGAAAGTAAATAACTACATAATGTAAATATTTCAGGGTTACATATCTGATTAAATGCGTAAATTTGTATTTCACCTGGTAATTGGCTTGTTTGTTTCCATGAATTGAGCAGTTGTCAAAGGCTTCACCGTTAAGTTGCTGGCACTAACAAAAGTGTTTGGCCCTTCCTGATGACAGAGATAAGAGCCAAATTTTCAATAGAAATTTGAGAAAAAAGCCAAATAGAGCAAGACAGAGACAGAAAACATACTGTTAGCTCTTCTGGATGCTTGAGAAGTTCTTTCTCAGATTCTGTTGTATCCCATTCAATATGATATTCTTTAGCTATTTCCTTCATTACTTTCAACTTAACTTCACCAGGAGGTGTTCGCACTGAGAGCTTGTCGATCAGCTAATAGTCATTGCAATTGGCAATTACTAATATGAGTACTTTAGAGAAATAGAAGAAGTTGGAAACACCAAAGTAAAAAATAAGGCTTACCATGCGATTTACTCCACAGTTGGGTCTAAGATCAGTAGCAGCAGATACAAAGTCTTTCCCATACTTCTTCTCAAAGATATCTTTAAGTGCCAATAGCTCTGGAATTTCTGAGCACCTAGGGGCTGCAAATATTAAGCTAGCAATCCCTTCCTTCAGATCTGCAGGGCATTCCCTGAAATTAGTTGGATTGGCATCAGAATTTCACGTATGCTAGTTTTACAATGGACAAAAGAATTTGCCTAATTTTCACCTTTGTTTTGCTATGATTGAAAGTCTAGCCACAACTAATTCACAAAAGAGCTCAATAAACTCATTTGCAGCCAAAACATTTTGCTCTCTCATCACGTGCTCAACCTGCAAAGTTACAAGGTCTTTAGGCGAAATATCACAAAGTTATCATATCAATTCAAAATAGTGGGATCTGTGACCATCATCATACTAGTTTCATGGTAACAAATCTGTTCTTTTGCACAAAAAGGCTTTCATAATCACAACAAATGTATGCAAGAAAATAAACCCATAAAAAACAATCTAGTAAGATGAAGTTAATCAATTGAGTCTACATGAACCTTTAGCCTTTAGATGAAGTTCAATACTAAATGCTTCTTTTTTATTTTGTTTGATTTTTTCTTTCTTGGGGTATGACATGTTATTATTAAAGAACAAATTTCTCATTCTTTCAAGGAACAAAACAATCACAAGCATATACTAGACTTATAGTAAAATGATGTTAATAAACTGAGTCTTCATGAACCCTTAAGCCATTAGATGAAGTTAAATATTAAATGCTTTCTTTTTTCTGGGTATGAAATGTCATTGTCAAAGAACAACCTTCTAATTCCTATAAGGAACAAGATAATTTCAAGCATATACTAGAATTATGAAAAAATATTACATGTAGCTTCCACTTAATGCTGGAAAGAAAAGGGGGTATAGAACGCCAAGAAATGAATATTATTAACTTCCATCTTTACAACTTTGAAAATATCAATTAATAAAAACCTATACTAGCTCGCCTAATTATTTAAGAAGAGCAGGAGAAAGGGGGAAAGGTCAAAGGGTTTCCCTCATTCCATCTGATAAATATCTAGCAGGTGATATTTTCTTCCCATAAAATTTAGGAAGTGTTGTTATAATCGCATTTATGACTTGAAGATAGATTGTCATTTTCCACCCATACTTCAACTTCTCATAAACAGAAGCTTTTGCTTAGACATTTATGGCTGATCTAGTGAGCAGCCTACACTATGTGCTCACTGCCTAAACCCTAAACCCTAAACCCTACACTAGCACCTTAAATAAGATCCGTGTCATTAAAGAAGACCATATTAACCAGAAAAATGAATCAGTAAAGGTATTTATTATCTCTTATACGATGATCTTATTGATCTATACTTCCATATTAAGGATACATGGTTTTCCTTGTATCACCTTATTTTAATTTTCAGATAAATGAGATTTAATTAGTAACTAGTGGTATGCCAGTCACTCGATAGCTCATGATGTTTAAACAAAAGCTATTATTCCAATGGATCTCCTACTTTTAATCTAGTGTTTGATGGGTGAATTTTTAATTTCCCAAATACATAGAAACCTACTTATAAGACAATTGGGTATAAGGTTCCCATACTGGTTAAAACCAATCAGACGTGAAAAGTCTTGAATTTTGTATATATCTCATACACAAGCATCTTATAAAGAGGTTGGCAAGTACTCTTGGAATTAAAATCAACACCTACCTAACACCTCCTTAGTGTCTAATCTAATATCTGATAGCATACTTTCCTCAGTTCTATTCAATTAGCAGCAATCATCTAATTCTTTCCATGAAAGCACAATATGATACTCTTTACTCTGTCTGAGAAACTCTTTACCCTTGGATTAACATAACTAGTGCATAATACGATACTGACCATAAAATATGGTGTATTAATTTAACAACACAAGACGGATAGCAATTAACAAGTATCAAATACATAATAAGCCCACTTAGCAATTAACAGCATCAAATATGTGATAAACCCACTTTCTTTGAAACAGAGTAACCATCCTTTTAGAGCAATATAACAGATGATAGCAGAACACTAGGAGTTCTGAATCCATGAATAACCAGGTAAAGCAAGGAGGAAAAAAAAATCTCCACTTCTACTTTAAAAGAAAATGATAGCAGAAATTTCAGAAATAATGTATTAGTTATGACTGTTGTGGGCAATAAACTAAAATTACCCTGATACGGGCAGTGGCATCTTGACCAGACTGGAGAAGCAATGCAATGTCTCGCCTCATCTGTCGCACCACCACCTCTCTCTTGTTCCGCAGCAGCTTTATCCTCGCCACCGCCATCTTCGCTGCCGTTTTGCTGTTTTCACCAATTCATTATGTTTCACTTAACTCCGTAATTAAACGAGAAACAAAACTAGAATTTCTGGGTTGAGGAAACTGGAAGGGAAGGGAAAGGAAGTGAAATCTTGATTTTGATTTTTTTTTAAAATTTAGATTTAAATATACATTTTTTTCTTCTCTAAATTCTCCTCAATCGAAAAAAAAAATCTTGGATTTCCATCTAAATCAAACGAAATATTAAAAGTAAAATTTTCCGACACCAACCATCCCGGCTTGGTGTTTCCGAGAAAATGTGAGAAGAAACTCATGAAACTAAAGAACTTCACTCATTCGGACCCTCCAAACATCGGCCGGAGACACCAAATTTCTGAATGAGTAAGGCAGAATAAGAATGAGAAAAGAAGAAAATGTACCATTTGGAGGACCTGAAGCCTCGGCCGAGCAGAGAGAGAACAAGCTTCATGAGCCTCTTGGTGTGGGATGTGGCTGCACTTGCGGCAGCCATGGTTGGGACAGGGAGGGTGAGAGTGAGAGAGGAGCTTTGGGGTTTAAGGGGAAGAGAAGAAGAGTAACGGTTCACTGAAAAGTAGAGTTACAAAAAGTACGTCTTTTTCTTCGTCGATGGGGGGATCCCATGGGTCCCACTTTCTCGCTCTGCTGTTATGACTCTGCAAGGGAAAAATCTAGCCGTTGGGGAGATTTGACACGTGGCCAAGGAAGCCTCGATGAGGGGGTGGAATCCTATGCAACAGGGATCTCCGAGGACTACACAACTTGACCACTGAACGGATTCTTTTCATTTGGGGCCAAAAATAGTAATTTGATTAATTGTGGGCCGTTCCATTTTTCTAGCAAATTTTGGGTTATTTAATCTTGTCGGTGGTATTTGGTAAAAAAAATTTTTGCAAAAAAATTAAAAATTTAATTATAAAAATAAAAATTTTAACTGTAAAAAAATTTTAATTGTAAAGATAAAAAATATTGGCTCTATGAACAAAAATTTTAACTCTAAAATAAATTTTTGTCTAAAATGACCTTATAATTAAAATTTTTATTTTCATAATTAAAATTTTTAAATCATAATTTTTCTTTCAAATTAAAATTTTTGTTCACAATTAAATTTTTTGTTATCATAATTAAAATTATTTTCACAATTAGAATTTTCATTCTTATAGTTAAACTTTTTTCTTACCACTAGATACCACCAAACATGATTAAATGGCTTAAAATTTACAGATAAATCAGACGACTTACAAGTAGCCAAAATAACCTCGATTTCCCCGTTCAAAATAGAGAGAATCCCTTCTCTTATGTAACACCTATGTTTTATTATCTCTTTTATTTTCTTTATTTGTATGTGGTTATATCAAGAAGGTTGAAAATTTGAAGAGTTGAAGCTGTTTATCATTAGATTATTTTAGAACTTTTGTGTGTGATAAAAAATTTTACTTCATACAAATTTTGAAAAGATTTAATAATAAGATAGTTAGAACTTTTTATACTATGTGACATATTTAAGAGTAATAATATTACAAATTCGGATTTATCATGAACTTCAACTGTAATGTAATAATAATTATTATAGAACAATTTTTTGTGCATTTTATTAGATTTATAAGTATAATCGTACCTAATAATTATATAAACGTTAAATCAATTCTTAATAACTGGATTGTAGTAACAAATCTAATATAAATTAATTAAATATCATATTATATTTAATAATTTATTATGTTATAATTAAAATTCGTAGTATCGTCACTTTATCTGACAGGATTTTTATTAAAAAGAAATCTTATAGACAATACTTTCTCTACTAGTTTAGTACCTGAGGAATGCACGGGGCAAGATTTTTTTTTTTTTTTGGTCAGTATGATATGAAGCAATATAAATTTTAAACATTGAATTTATGTTCTAATTTCAATCCATAAAAAATAATATTATGTACCATTAACCAATGTAATGTTCTTTCACAAAGTGAAAAGCACTCATATTTTTGTAGTAGGATACACGCTTATATATCTATATCTATATATATATATATATTGGTATGGTTTTATTATTTGGAGTGGTATATGCGGATGGAGCCTAATATAAGCAAAAACCATACCAATATATATATATATAAAACAAAGAGATATAATTTACATGTTAATCAAATTGAAGTATTATATAGCAATAACTATAAACTTAAAAGTTAATATGCTTAATTGGTAAAGAATAGATCCCTTCAATCCAGAAAAATTAAAAGGAACAAATTGATTTTTGGTATACTAATTCTATGAATTTTCCATTTTCCATAAAACCTAAAGCTGGAACTGCGGCAAAAAATATGGATGGAGCGCATAACAAAAGAGAAAGTAAGGGAGAAAATGGAGACAGACTTACTTATTTTGTTTTCCTATCTTATTTTTTTAATCAAACCACCACCTCTCTCTCTAAATATAATACAAATTTAAAAATAGAAAAATCATTTAAAAATTAAGTGAAAGAAAAAATAAGGCAAAATATGGTTCATTTTATGTTGGATGTGTTCATATCATATAAGTGAAAATTAAGTGAAGTAAATTTTTTAATTCAATGTGAAGACGAGATTAACGTTATATATAGCACAAATCATATCATATAATATTTCTTACTGAGATGCAAGTATTCATATGTAATGCATTAAATAGCCAGCACAATAAAAGTAATATAATTAATAATCTTCTATTCAAATACAGGTATCTTACATCGGGGATTTTGGAAGCAAGGGATGTAGGGTAAGCAGTGTAATAATACTAACATAACCTTTAAAGGATTAAATGGGTTTTGTAATGATACGTGTTATAATTTAATATTTGTTATATTAAACAAATAAAAAAAATAAAAGAGTATTTAATTTAATTGAACCACTCAAATATTTTTTATTTTAATTTTCTATCATAAATAATATCGATGTAATCTTTAAAGGTTCAAATAATTTTTGTGGTAATACATATCTTGGTTTAATATTTGTTATAAGTGTAAGAACGTATTAATTTAATTGACTTATTCAAAGAATTTATTCTCATATTAATATACTATCTTGATGATATTGAAATAATCTTTAAAGGGCCAATAAATTTTGTAATAATACATATTATAGTTTAATACTTATTATATCTTATTTGATTGAATCACTCATTACTTTTCTTAATATTAATTTACAAGCTAAATAATATTAATATAATCTTTAAAAGACCAAATAAATTTTATGGTAATATATATTTTTATTTAGTACTTATTATATTATATAAATGAGAGAATAAGAAAATATTCAATTTAACTGACTCACTCAAAAAAATTTTGGGCATTAGTTTACTAACCAAATAATATTAAAATAATTTTTAAAAAACTAAATGGGTTTTGTGATAAATTCTAATACTTTTTATTTGATAGAGTAAAGTTGATAGAGTAAAGTAGGAGAGAGAGTATTTTTTTTTTAATTTAATTTGATCACTCAATTTTTTTTTTTTATATTAATTTACTATCCCAGTAATAATGCTGATGGTGTCCTTAAAACATTAAATGAGTTTTGTAGTAATTCATATTTTTGCTTAATACTTGCTATATTATATAAACGAAGTGGAGGAGAGAATATTTAGTTTATTTGCTCACTTAGATTTTTTTTCATATCACTAATGAGATAATCCTGTAATGTTCATATGGGTTTTTGTGATAATGCATTTTTTAGTTCAATACTTGTTATATTATATAAATAAGAATAGAAAAAAATATTTTATTTAATTGGAGCCCTCAAATATTTGTTATGGGTTTTTGGGATAATGCGTATTTTACTTTAATACTTGTTATATTATATAAATAAGAATAGAAAAAGTATTTTATTTAATTGGAGCCCTCATATATTTGTTTATATGAATTTATTATCCCAAATAATACTCATGTGATATCTAAAGGACTAAATGGCATGGATTTTGTACTAATGCAGATTTTTATTTAATATCTATTATATTATATAAATAATAAGAGAAAAAAGTATTTCATTTAATTGGCTTAGTGAAAGATATTCTTTTTGTATTAGTTTTCTACTCCCAAATGACATTGAAATAATCTTTAAAAGGTCGGATATATTTTGGGGTGGTCCATATTTTGATTAAATTTTAAAAAAAAAAAAGAAAAAGAAAAAGAATTGGCAACGCACGGTCTGATAATAAATAAATAAGACCTGGTGCTCAAATTTAAAAAAAAAAAATTAGTATATTGAAGAGTGCAATATACAAATTTCAGGAATGAGATTGGGCTGGCTTAGAAGCCTAATTTGGTGGATTTAATCCAGATTATGAGGCCTAGTTTCATAATCTCGTTTATAAACAAACAATGTGATTGGCCTCACTCATCCTTATGCTATGCCCAACAGTGAGGAAAAATTCTCAGTCGGTGTTGCAGATTAAGGAAATTAAAAGGCCTAATTTTAAAAATAACTAAAATTGTTCAAAATAATAAAGATATGATCCTCTTACAAATAATTATAAAAATTATAATTTAATTATATTATTTTATGGTGGGAATAGGATGGGGCAATTGGTTTGACATAATCAATTGTCAGGGGTTACTTTGTTAATCATCTCCTGTGATGGAAAGACAATTGGAACCATGTACAGATGTTGATGCCAATTTGAGAAACATGTGAAGGATTTAGTGTGCAGTGGGTTATGTTGTCTTCCACCAGCTAAACAAATATCTACCTATGTTGTAAATGAAACCTCCATATGTGTTTTGTTGGTACACAAATTTTCTGTGTTTTTGGTAGCAATAGATACAAAGAGGCCATTCCATCTGCATGTCCCTTTTTCTCTGTCTTCAATAAACCTATGGTTTAGATAATGAATATGGACAAATCACAGAAAGAATCACTATTATTCATTTTTTTTTATTTTTGGATATATTTGGTGATTGAAGAATGACTCAAAAAAATTTTATATAAATATGATTTTTCTATTGAACGGGGTGGCACGTTGTTTGGCGGGTTACTTTTAAAGATTCAGTGTAACTTCAATTTAATGCTTGCTTTCATATCCTGCATGGAGGTGGGTACCAACAAACAAAATATTTCGTTCTTTAATTGGGATGTTCGAATCGTTCAAGTGAATTGGAACTCAAATTTTTAACAACACATAGATTTGAACGAAGGGGTGAATGATCGCAATCTATAATGTAAATCTTCAAGAACCGTGAAAAAGAATCTGGATATGCAATTGTCCTGCTTACGGCTTTTACTTTTGCCATTATATCTGTTTTGTCCTGTTCTACATCACAATGGGCTTTTAAAAAAAAATTTAAAAGAATGGTCAATTAGATCAACGCTTTTAAGGGCGTGGAAGCAATTTTCAGATCTATTAAGCATAGTATTGTTTCCAAAATTATAGCTTGACCTCTAGAAAGTAGAAACATACAGCCAATGATTCATTAGAAGTGTCTTTTTCTAATGCATATGCTTTTGGTCCACACTTGTTAACTGAATCATTACTAATCAAAGTCATGCTCTGGAACAACTTATAATGTTCATTTCTAGGATAATTCTGGAGAGAATCTTTAATTGCAGAGTTTATTATGCAGCTCCTTCAAAATCGGAAAAAAAACTTCAAATTTAAA
Organism: Erythrophleum fordii; assembly: GCA_032878935.1. NCBI lineage: Eukaryota > Viridiplantae > Streptophyta > Magnoliopsida > Fabales > Fabaceae > Erythrophleum > Erythrophleum fordii. The sequence goes on from JAVQMF010000053.1 coordinate 16,313,699, forward strand.
TGATATATATTGAACCTTGCATTTATATATGTAACCATTGCCAAAAAAAAAAAGTATATATGAAAGGAAGAGTTGCAATCTTATTTTTAAAACATTGTTTATCGCTTCTTTTTACCTTTCGAACATGACACACTAGCTAAGCAAGATGACAAAGTATAGGCGTTAAACTTGTTACATCCTAGTTGTAATATCAGATCTTTCGAAAATGCAAGAAAACATAAGAAAACACGAAAAACATAACATACGATTTTTCCGTCAATATACGAAATTCACTGGATATAGAAGGAAGTCTCCCAAATAGAATAAATTGAGGTCTAATAAAATTAGAATAATATTCTAGACTGCAAATAATGATGAGTTAAGGCCAGAGGTGCCTTAAAATTGGGGCCAAAATAGATGAAAATAAATTACCTAAAAGTTCAGGAAACTTTAGTTTCATCCTCTATTCGTGACTTTAGGCACGAATATCAAAAAATCGAACAAAAATCTTAGAAATTCGTGACCCACTATTAAACTCAGTTTAATGAGATGGATCCAATGACATCACGTTGTCCAGATGGCCGGGCGAGATTTTCCTTTAGAGAAGTATTACCATTATACATGGGAGGCACACACTGTCTATGTTACCATCGTTATGGATCAAAAAGATTATGAGGAATATGAGTGGGTAGATGCCTTACTGAGTTATCCCCCAGAGCAAGGTGATGTTGGAAGTTATATCAGATAAGAGATTAGAGCAGGAGGTTATGATGGGGTTTTTGCCTTATGCTGCAAGGAGATTGACACCCTTGCTCGCATTAGAATCTTAGGCCACGATAGTCCCTAGAGATGGCAGTTAGCTAAGAATGGTTATGACTAATATACTATTGTACATATGACTAATGACGAATAGAGCTAGTCACTGATGTTTTGATGATGTATAAATGATAGGTTATGATAGTTAGTCACGTACGGAGTTAGCCATACAATATTTTGATTTGTAATGACTATGACTAATGATGTATCATACATATCTTATGTTACGTTATTTTAAGGCCATATTTGTGTCAAATGATATAACCCTTTGATATTTATGGTTTATGACCCCTTAGACATGAGTAATTATGATAACATGTGATGTATAAATGTATAGATATGATGTATGAATCCTAGAATAGAATTTGGATATGTAATGCCAAGATATGCATTTTGGAAAGTTTGATATAAGGTGCATATGTGTGGATGAAAAGGCCAAAATGAGATGCATGAGATTTAAGACTACTTGGGCAGCTCACACAAGTCCTAAATGTGTTTTTAGACTTGCCTAAAAGGTGTCAAGACCAAGGGGAAACATTTGGTCACTTTGGTACCCCATATAGAGTAAAAAATTATCATAATAGAACCTTATATCACTTTTTGGCCAAATAAGCTCTTCTTGTTCTGAGATTTGGTATAAAATTAGAGCTTGTTGAGAGCTTTTTGGGAAGCTAAAGACCATAATTTTTGGAGGTCTATAAAATATTAGATGAATTTTCAAAATTTGCCGTAGAAATTTGTAATAGTTTCAGAAGGCAGTTTGACCTCTGGACTTTTTTGGATGTCAAGCATCCTTTGTGATAGATGTTATGGTTTAGACATATTTTTAGTATGAGGTAGACATCCATAGCTTTCCAGAATGACCAAGAATGCATGATTTCAATTTTTCTAGAATTAGTTATAAATTTTCAAAGTTTGGCCAGAAAAGGAGTCAATTTGAAATTTAAGATGCATATTTTGAGCTTCCTTTTGAATTTCATGAGTTGTGGGCCATATTTTATGATTCCAAAAAGTTGTATTTGTGTAATTAAATATAAGGATGTATGGTATGAGTCCACCTGATCCACGTGACATCGAATTGAATTTTTATACACGACGCAACGCAAAAATATTCATTATTTTTATGCTATTTCCTTGGTTCTTCTATGAAAGGTCTAATGGGAAGCATATAGATGGCATGAAATGAGTTAGAATTTATGGTGTTATATTTTAAGGCTACATGAATATCCCATCAACAAGGTCCAGGATCTTGTTAATAAGATCTCATATATTGCAGTGCAAAATTCAAGACCTTGTCAACAAGGTTTTCCTGACCATGTCTACATGGTCTTAAACTCATCATATTAGCCTGTCATTTAGAGTTTCACAAGGTAGCATCCTAGGTTAGAGTCAATGCCTTATAGGTGGGTCTCAACAACCTTATTATTCTTGTGTTTGATATTATCTAAGAGGTCCCTTCTCAGTTTCAACTACTAGGCCCACTAATCACATGTTACGTACTAATTTTTTTTTCGCGACCATTTACTGTTCTTTTTCTTTACTTATACTAGGGGTCCCCATTCTCTATGCATCAATTGACCCTATAGTAGTTCATTCCTTAGGTTGGCCTGAATATAACCAATAAGGCCTTTCAAGTCATAATACACTCCACTATAACTAAGAGCTTTTCTTTAGCTATGTGATTCGAGCCTCACCATCTTTGTTTGCAGCTTATCATCAAAGCTAGAGGATTCCACCTCTTGCTTTACTCGTACACATACATAACTAACTACCACCTCTGGGCTGTCAGGCTCTATGGAGTGTAACTTATAACTCAAACCTCTGCCTTAAGGGAATTGCTTTTCTAGGCCCTTCACATCATCATAATATCTGGATGTCATGGCTAGGGGGAAATAACTCTCTTAACCCTCACTCTGTGTGGTAGCAGTTTTACCGCATATTGTGCTACCTCCCTACTTGCCCCTACATTTGGCAAGGCATCCCCAAATGGTTTGAGTGTGGCATTCAAGGAGATTAGGCCTTTGATAACCTTTCTAGGCAAGCCTCTCTAACAGCTACACAATCCTCTCTTGCTACCTAATACACAGAGCTTGCCACTGATCCCGGTGAGCCACCATAACTTATAGAGCTCTAGCCGTTGGATCACCTAACTTACCAGCAGTGTTTTTCAAAGTCCTTCAAATACATACATCAAAGGGCATGGATTCTTGTTGTATGAGTTATTGGTAGCAACAAAAGAGGGGGCAAAGGCTAGTGGGACAAGAGAGATAAGAATAGAAGGAAACCAACTCAGTTTAGTAAAGTTAGTTCCACGCCAATAGCCAGCGCTTAGTGTGGCAGGAATCATGGGAATAGACCATGCTATGTTGATCAAAATGTATGTTTAGATGTGGTAAGTCGGAGCACATGGCCAGAGATTGCACACAGCTTGCACCCCAAAATAAAGTAGCCCCTGCACCCGGACCGCAGATCCAGGGTAGAATTTTCACCTTGACACAACAAGAGGCTAACGAGTCCCCAATTCTAATTTAAGGTACTATTAAAATTAATGTTTGTTTGATATTTTCATTTATTGATTTGGGTGCTAGCTACCTTTTATGTCCTATGACTGTGTAAGGAGGTAGGATCTGAGTGTAATTGTCAAGGGTTTTTAGTATTCTTTTTCTTATCAACTAAAATAAGTTAAGAATAAATATCAAGTTGATGTACTTGAGAAATCATACTTGTCCTTGGCATAGATGCCTTTCTAGCATGATAGTGCCCGAAATAAAAATAGTCGGACAATGTAAAGTGACCTCGAGATAAAGTAGAGAAAGAGTTCTCTTTTCCCCGAGTGTTTTACAGAAATAAAGAAGATAAAGAAAAGTAAGAGAGGAATACTTTAGATTATTGAGAAACTTGTAATATACAAGTGGTTTTGGCTTTGAGCTCGCCTATGAGGTGCTTGTGTATTAGTGTTTGATGTTATGATTTGCTTGCAACAATGGTTACGTGATATTGGATTTGGCCAACCCAGTAGGAATGTGACTTGAGTGCATAGCAAACAATGGCATCAAGCATAAAAAGTGTCCCAGTAATCAAGAGTATCCTAGTAGTATGATGGGATCATAAAGAATTAGAGGATACAAAACCCACTTCGTGTGAAGTGCATGAGAAACATCTGAGCTGAGCCTTAGAAATTATGATCGATAATCACTGGACATAGTAAGCATGTGTTTTATTTCCATATACAGTAAATTTAGGCTTTGATATTTTTCAGAGATGGATCGCAATAAATCCTAGCATAGTATAGTGGGTCACAGTAGATCCCACAGAGTTATAGAGAGCCTTCAATTACAGTATGATATTTTTCTAGTAAGATGACAGCCTGAGATAGTTTTTACAAAACAGTTAGTCTCAGATACCAGTACAATTTTAGTTAGCTTTTATTTCAGAGACTAGAGATCTCCTAAATCTGATATACTGTTGCCATCAGAGATAGCTAAGCTATACTCAGATAGTTAGACCACTGACTATACCCTTGCTAGATGAGCGTAGTATGTGGGATGAAGAAAGTAAGAAAGTAGTTTTTTAGAGCTAAAGTCAGATAAATCACTACCTAGCAGATATTATCCCTGACCAAAGGATAGAAAGATCCTTATATACTAGACTATGTATTCAGAAAGGGGTCAGATGCAGTTTTAAATAAGGTAAGTGGTATCGTATGTCTCCATTAATCAAGACTGCGAGTATAGTTAACATCCCACCAGAATTTAACAGTAGTCAGTGGTAGTTGCTCTTCGATGATAGTACAGGAAAGAGTAAGAGCATGATGATTAGTTATTAAGTTGAAAAGTTATATAAGCCCTTTCTCAAGTGAATAAAGAGAGTAAAACACAGTTCAGACCTGAAAAGGCACGGGTAAGAAAAGATCAGTTAGCAAGGATATAGGAAAGGTCAGATGAGAATGTATTCTAAATTTCGAGGATGAAATTTATTTAAGAGGAGAAAAAATGTAATATTCAATCCTTCGAAAATGTAAGAAAATATAAGGAAACACGAGAAACGTAACATACGATTTCTCCGTCAACGTATGAAATTCACTGGATACAGAATGGAGTCCTTAAAATAGAGTAAATTGAGGTCCAATAAAATTAGAATAATATTCTAGATCACAAATAATGATAAGTCAAGGCTAGAGGTGCCCTAAAATTAGGGCCAAAATAGATGAAAAAAAAGGGATCAGAAAAAGGTTCCGAAAAGTCTCTGAAGTCAAGTATGAAGGAGCCAAGGACTAAAATGCAAAGAAAAGTTATATGTCAGGCAAAATGTATAAATTACCTGAAAGTTCAGAGAACTCTAGTTTCACTCTCTATTTATGGCTTTAGGCACGAATATCAAAAAATTGAACAAGAATCTCAAAAATCCGTGACCCACGGTTGAACTTAGTTTGATGAGACAGGTCCAATGACGCTACGTTGTCCAGATGGCTGGGTGGGATCTGGTTAGCCCGATCAGTAGTTATGAACAAAATAGAAACAATAAGTTGTAACAACTATAGAAATAGAAATAGCTAAAGGGCTAAGAAACCCTGAAGGAATTTCAGGGACTAAATTGCAGTAAATAAAAATTTTATAGCACAATCATAATACAGAACGGTAAAAATTACACCTATAGACTCGGGTATCTGATTGACACTGAAATTTATAAGGATTGAGGTTAAGGGCACCTGATCCATGTTTGAGGCTCAGTATGTCTAGAAAGTAGAGGAAACAATATTTATAAATTTCAGAAAGTCTACAGGTATGTATTGTACCGTAAAACCTTAATTTAGTCCAGATACCAATTTTTAGACTGTTGTAAAGCCCAATAGCTGATTCTAAAGGCCCAATAAGAGAAAAGAAGATATAATTAGGGTTTTAGAGAAGATGAAACCCAAATGTAAATATGAAACAAAAAGGAAAGAAGAAAAAGATTTTAGTTAGTTTAAAGAATTAACCATAGTTAGGTTAGAAATTAACCATGGTTACTATCCATAACTTAAGGGCTAAGAAAAGGTATCCAAGTGTGTGTCCAAGAATTTTTGGAAGAAGATATTTAGTTATGAAATTAGAAAATCAAAAGAAAAAAGGAATTAAAGGTTAAGATTTGATCTTGAAAAGGTTGATCCAAGGGTCTAAATTTGGTATGACCATCTTCACCATACTTCTTCATCTTCTCCATCCTTCAACCATTTTCTCTAAAGGGCAGCTGCATATTCATCTTTTTTCAAGGTGGAATGTTGCTCTAAGTGGGAAGAGCAAGGATTTTAGTGTGAGAAAAGCAAAGGAAGCAAGGATTAAGCTTAAAAAGTAAGTTTTCTCCACCTTGCACTTGAAAATCACATGTTTTAAGTTAGTTTTGTTAAACCCTAGCTATGAGCCACTTTTGGACAGCATATGGATCATTAGAAATTGAGTTTATATGTTGAATATGAAGGCCTAGGAATGGAGTTTATATATTGGCTATGGAGGCCATATGAGCTCATCCATTTTGTTGTATGCTGGAACCTTGAAAAACACAAAGATTGTAATTTTTTGAGAAAATGAAAATGTTAGGGAGATGCTGTCCGAATTTTCCCAAAATTTTTATGTTGTTTTCTTAATGTCTTAAAGTCATGCATGCCAAATTTCAAGCCCTAAACCATAAAGGAAGAGGCTATGAAATTTTTAGAACCAAAGAAACTCACTTTTGGGCCTAAAACGAAGCTAGATTATGTTATGACCAAAACGTATTGTTGGGGGTGGAATTTGATAATTTTATCCTTTCCAATGGATTTAAAAGGGTATTTTTAGCTAGGAATACCTATAGGAAAGTGATGCAATGGCACCAAGAGACCTTGTTGAGCATAGAAGTGGACTTGATGAAGGATATGGTGCAAAGTTTCAAGCCCAAGGACATGATTTGCAAATTAAAGCCCAAGAGTTCAAGTCAAATGTGTCTAAAGATCCATTGCAAGGCATAGGAGGCCCAATAACAAGAGCTAGGCCAAAGCAATGAAAGAAGCCTTCAATTGTTTAATTCATAAACTTCATAACTTAGAGCCCATTCATTTAAGTCAAGAGAAGGCCCAAGAAGATGTAAAAGGTGTGATCATGCTAACTATTCTACAAGAGGAGTGCCAAGGCCCAATTGGAGTCCAATTACAAGAGATTAAGAATCATGTGACAACCATGTGATTTTTAATGAAGCATGAGCATCCCATGTGACAAATTAAAGAAGCTGATTAGTTTTGATTAGGATTCCTTTTGAAATTTCATTTTTTATTATTTTATTATTTTTTTTGAACTTGGTCAAAGAGTTTATCTTGGAGATCAAGTTAAAATTAGTATCCTAATCTAATTAGGATATATTAGGTATTATTTAAAATATATTTAATTAGGTTTTAGAGTTTTACTTTAATTAGGACTCTAGAAAATTTTGCCTATAAAAGGCCCCCTATTGTACTCTATTTTACACATGAATGAAATTGAGTATTATTCAGTTATTTGTGAGGCTTTTGCTTCTTTGTGTTCTCTGAGAGTTCACGTGACTTATCAAAGGATTGGTCTTCCTTTGTGGCGTCTTGAGGCTAGGGTTCTAAGAGACAAGTTCTCTTAGGGTCTTTCCTTTGACCAACATTCTTGTTTTCTAGCCGGTCTCGGGCAAAGTGTCATCTTGTTGAAGGTTCCTAGGACAAGGTTCCTAGAGGGTCTCTCATCATTTGGTATCAGAGCTTTGGTCGCTAGTACAAGGTATATCTTTGTGTTTTCCCTTTCATTATTCTTCATACTTTCTCTCCTTCCATTAGTATTACCTTTTCCATCTTCGTCTTTTTCTATCTTCTTCTGTCTTCCATTGTTGTGTTCCTCTATCCTCAAAAAAAAAAAAAAAAAAAAGAAGAGAGTGTGATACTCCAAAAAGAAAAAAAAGAGAAGAGAGTGTGATACTCCCAAAAAAAAAAATTCAAAAAAAAAAATTCGAAAAAAAAAGAGTGAAAAAAAAAGGGAGTGAAAAAAAAAAAATTCAGATTGCAGAATTCAAAATTGCAAGTTGTGCCAATTCAAAATTAAAAGCAAGATTGGAGTCAATTTCCTAGTTTGAGTTAGTTTTCTAATTGGAGTCAATTTCCTAGTTGGAGTTAGTTTCCTAATTAGAGTCAATTTCCTAATTGGAGTTAATTTCCTAATTGGAGTCAATTTCCTAGTTGGAGTTAGTTTCCTAATTGGAGTTAATTTCCTAATTGAAGTTTGTTTCCTAATTTAATTGCATTAAGTGGCTACCAAGTTTTCTACTTACCTATTTGCATTCAAGAAAGGATATTGTTTCCTAATTGTTCGAAACATGAATTGCAAGTAGTTTTCTATTCTTAAGGTTTCTTATTTTCAGATTTTTTTTTCTTTTCATCTCTTTCCTTCCAGACCTTCCCTTACTCCTTCTTTTTCCTTTTTTGTTACACACATATTTTTCTCCTTTGTTTGATTCTTTGGGAATTTATATTTTAGGATTCTAGTTTTTGGATTGCCACTAGTTTGATCTTTTCATTTGATTTGCTTGTGACTTGCTTAGAACACTTGTAAGAAGCAAATTATTGAGTGGTAAAAGGCAAGAGGGTTAACATTAAAGAAAAAGCCAAAAAGAGAGTTAAACACGAGTGAAATTATCATTTTTTGAGTGTAAACACGTAAGCTAGTGAGTTGCGAGGTCCTATATCTTTCTTTGTTTGTTTTTGTACAAACTAATATTTCAGGATGTCTGGAGAATCTGAGCATAATGACTTTGACATGAAAGTCTGGATTAGAGCCGTTCAAAGTACTCTTGAGAAACTTAGTGCCAGATTAGATGATGTGGAGTCTTCTTCCAATAGGAGGACCCATAGGAGGCAACCTCATATGGAACTTGATGATGATGCTGAATCTGACTTTGAGGAGTCCCATACTCGGAGAGGTAGATAATCATCATCTAATAAGGATGGTGGTATTGGAAACATCAAGATGAAGATTCCCTCATTCCCCGGGAAAAATGACCCCGACCAGTACTTAGATTGGGAAAGAAGAGTGGAGCATGTGTTCGAGTGCCACTCTTACACTGAGGTGAAGAAAGTAAAACTTGCTGCAGTGGAGTTTACTGACTATGCTAGCATCTGGTGGGATCAACTTTTACTCACCAGAAGACGTACCGGTGAAGGTCCAATTCGTGATTGGCAGGAGATGAAAACTATCATGCGTAAACGATTTGTCCCTAGTTACTATTATAGGGAATTGCATAAGAGGCTCCAAAAGCTGAAACAAGGTTCTATGAGTGTGGAAGATTACTATCAAGAACTGGAGATTGCCATGATTAAGGCAAATGTGGAGGAAGACCGTGAAGCAACCATGGCCCGATTCATTGAGGGCTTAAATTCTGAAATAGCTGCCCAAGTTGATTTATACAATTACCTGGATATGGAGGAGCTCTTACATAGAGCTATCAAGGTGGAAAAGCAACTAAGGGCTCGACAAAAGCTAAAAGTGACATCTAGCTCGAGTTCTTGGAGGGATTCCAAAGTCTCCTTCAAGCCAAAGACTGATTTCAAGTCTAAAGAGGAAAGTAAGGTAAAACCCTTTCAGGTTAAGGGTAAAACTGATTCAAAACCTTTATCATCTTCTAACCCAACTGCTTCTTCTTCTAAGGTTAGATGTTTTAAATGTAATGGTTTTGGTCACATTACTTCACAATGTCCTAACAAACGAACTATGATTGTACTTGAGAATGGTGATGTGACTAGTGCTAGTAGTGAGTCTGAGGAGGATGAGATGCCACCCCTAACTGATGACTCAGATTTAGAATTAACTGAAGCTGTAAATGGTGAAGCCCTTGTGGCTAGACGTGCTCTCAACATTCAACCAAAAGAAGATCTCGAGGTAGAGCAGCGTGAGCATATTTTTCATACTCGTTGCTTCATCCACAAGAAGGTCTGTAGTTTGATTATTGATGGTGGTAGCTGCACAAATGTAACTAGTACTTTACTTGTGGAAAAGCTGAACTTGCCTACTTTGAGGCACCCTACCCCTTATAAATTACAATGGCTTAATGATAGTGGGGAGGTAAAGGTAACAAAACAGGTGCTCATCTCTTTTTCTATTGGTAATTATCATGATGAGATTCTTTGTGATGTAGCACCTATGTATGCTGGTCACTTGTTACTTGGTAGGCCGTGGCAGTTTGACAGAAAAGTAAAACATGATGGATATAAAAATTATTACTCCTTTGTTTTTAATGGTAAGACCATTGTGTTGACCCCTCTGCGTCCTGTTCAAGCATATGAGGATCAGTTAAAAATCGAAAGAGAGTGTAAGACTAGAGAGTGAGAAAAGAAAGGTAAAGTGAGTGTGAGTATTGAGAATGAGAAGAAGCAACAGAAAGGTGAGTTGAGTAGAAAGAAAATTAGAGAAAAATATGAGGAAAACAAAGTGAGTTTATTTTCGAGTAAAAGTGAGATCAAGAGAACTCTATTTAGTGAAAATGCTTTCTTATTGATTTATAAAGATGTTTATCTTACTATCAACGATCCTGATCACTCTTTGCCTGTTAGTATTACATCTTTATTGCAGAAATTCTATGACTTATTCCCAGAGGAAATACCTAATGGATTGCCCCCTTTAAGAGGCATTGAGCATCGCATAGACTTTATCCCAGGAGCATCTATTCCCAATAGACCTGCCTATCGAGCAAATCCAGATAAGACTAAGGAAATACAACATCAAGTGGAAGAGCTCATGAAGAAAGGCTTTGTTCGTGAAAGTCTAAGTCCATGTGCTGTGCCGGTGATTCTTGTGCCCAAAAAGGATGGCAAGTGGCGGATGTGTGTAGATTGTCGTGCCATCAACAAAATAACGGTAAAATATCGCTATCCTATCCCTAGGTTAGATGATATGCTTGATGAGTTGCATGGTGCATGTGTTTTCTCTAAAATTGATCTTAGAAGTGGTTATCATCAAATTAGAATGAAAGAAGGTGATGAATGGAAAACTGTTTTTAAGACCAAGTTTGGGTTATATGAATGGTTAGTTATGCCATTTGGCTTGACTAACGCACCTAGCACTTTCATGAGTTTAATGAACCATGTCTTTAGATCTTTCATTGGTAGATTTGTTGTGGTTTACTTTGATGACATTTTGATTTACTCTAAGAGTCTAGAAGAGCATGTGAATCATTTGCATGATGTGTTTGTTGTGCTTAGAGAGAATAAACTCTTTGCCAATTTAGAGAAGTGCTCTTTTTGTTTGGATTCTATGATTTTTCTTGGATTTGTTGTAGGAGCTCGTGGTATACAAGTGGACGAGGAGAAGGTCAAAGCAATCCGAGAGTGGCCAACTCCAAAGAATGCGAGTGAAGTAAGGAGCTTTCATGGACTGGCAAGCTTTTATAGGCGATTTGTTAAGGACTTCTCTACTCTTGCTGCCCCTTTAAATGATTTGGTAAGAAAGAATGTGGTATTCAAGTGGGGTGAAGCCCAAGAGCGTGCTTTTAACATACTGAAGGACAAACTAACTAATGCCCTTGTACTTGTGTTGCCTGATTTTACTAAGGTTTTTGAAATTGAGTGTGACGCTTCTGGTATAGGCATAGGTGGTGTGTTGATGCAGGATGCCAAACCTATTGCATATTTCAGTGAGAAATTAAGTGGCCCTGCTTTAAATTATTCTACATATGATAAAGAGTTGTACGCCTTGAAACGTACCTTAGAAACTTGGCAACATTATTTGTGGCCTAAAGAATTTATTATCCATTCTGATCATGAAAGTCTTAAGTTTCTTAAGTCCCAAGGTAAATTGAACAAAAGACATGCAAGATGGCTTGAATTTATTGAAACCTTCCCTTATGTGATTAAGCATAAGCAGGGAAAGGAAAATGTTGTAGCGGATGCATTGTCTAGGCGTTACACTTTGATTACTTCCATGCACGCTAGATTGATAGGATTTGAGATGTTAAAAGGCATGTATGAGTCTGATTCTGATTTTGCTGATATTTGGAAATCTTGTGAAATGCATGGTGCTAATGACTATTACAGGTTTGATGGGTCATTTTGGTGCCGAAAAGACTTTGGCTCTTTTGAATGAGCATTTTTATTGGCCTGATTCGAGGACGAATCCTTTTCAAGAGGGGGAGAATGATGCAATGGCACCAAGAGACCTTGTTGAGCATAGAAGTGGACTTGATGAAGGATATGGTGCAAAGTTTCAAGCCCAAGGACATGATTTGCAAATTAAAGCCCAAGAGTTCAAGTCAAATGTGTCTAAAGATCCATTGCAAGGCATAGGAGGCCCAATAACAAGAGCTAGGGCCAAAGCAATGAAAGAAGCCTTCAATTATTTAATTCATAAACTTCATAACTTAGAGCCCATTCATTTAAGTCAAGAGAAGGCCCAAGAAGATGTAAAAGGTGTGATCATGCTAACTATTCTACAAGAGGAGTGCCAAGGCCCAATTGGAGTCCAATTACAAGAGATTAAGAATCATGTGACAACCATGTGATTTTTAATGAAGCATGAGCATCCCATGTGACAAATTAAAGAAGCTGATTAGTTTTGATTAGGATTCCTTTTGAAATTTCATTTTTTATTATTTTATTATTTTTTTTGAACTTGGTCAAAGAGTTTATCTTGGAGATCAAGTTAAAATTAGTATCCTAATCTAATTAGGATATATTAGGTATTATTTAAAATATATTTAATTAGGTTTTAGAGTTTTACTTTAATTAGGACTCTAGAAAATTTTGCCTATAAAAGGCCCCCTATTGTACTCTATTTTACATATGAATGAAATTGAGTATTATTCAGTTATTTGTGAGGCTTTTGCTTCTTTGTGTTCTCTGAGAGTTCACGTGACTTATCAAAGGATTGGTCTTCCTTTGTGGCGTCTTGAGGTTAGGGTTCTAAGAGACAAGTTCTCTTAGGGTCTTTCCTTTGACCAACATTCTTGTTTTCTAGCCGGTCTCGGGCAAAGTGTCATCTTGTTGAAGGTTCTTAGGACAAGGTTCCTAGAGGGTCTCTCATCAGAAAGCCCCCAAAACTCATGGAATAAAATTTCTAAATTTTGGCCAAGAAATGCATACTATTCGGCCATAGTAAATTGGAAGGGAAGAAGTTGGATTTTCGCAATTCCAATGGTCCTATTAAGTTTTAAAAGGGATATATTACTTTAGGATTTTGGGTCTATATGTTGATTGTAATGAATTATCATTATGATTATAGAGTTTGATAATTGTTTGGAAATTTCAAGAGCAAGTGGACCAAGTCCTAAAGCTTGAGGAGCCAAATTGGTAAGGTAGTAGTTTTCCTCTCTCTTTGTTTAAGCTTGTATGTTCATATAATGATGAGTGTTATGCTATATCAAGTTGTCATTTATGCTATAAAATAAGACATGTATGCTTAGATTGTGCTTGGCCTCGTATAAAATTCCTTGTATTTCTATGTGGTATGTGGCGCCTTGATTGGCCTTATGCTATGCATTTACATGCTTGCTTATGAATGAGATTGGTTTAATACTACTGAGATTTTATAATCTCACACCAAACATAACTTATGTGAGGTCCAACCTCAGGCAAAGAAAGGGCAAAAGGTGTGGAGGCATAAACCAAGGACCTTACTTTTACGTATCATATTTTGGTCATGTAATTAAGTATCTTGGATTCTTGTATGTATGAGTTATGGTATGGTGTTGTAAGGTGCTCATGTATGTAATAGAGAGCCATGTATATACTCAACTCTTAAGTAAAGAGAGTATGACTAGTGTGCTTAGAATGCAAAGATACATGCACTTATGTAAGGACAAATCAATATAAATATAATAATATGTTAAATGAGGGGTAAAAATCATCCAATTTTTGTAAGGAAATTTTTATACGAATTCATATGCATTCTGTTGAGTAAGTATTTTTTCCTTGTAAAGGACTTAGAGAGCTTGAATTAGAGCTCTGAACTGACCTCATATGATTTTTCTACAATTAATTGCTTGTTTTCAAAGTTGGACAATATTTTGGGAATGACCAAATGAATAGTAAAATTGTATGATGAAGCTCTTAAAAAAAAAAGAAGAAAAGAAAATGTTCATCAGTTCAGATTTTCAGTGGCTCTTTTATGTTCTATATGAGGCATCCATAGTAGTAGAGGTGTCATATAGTGAGGTATGACACTAGTTACTTTTCCTGAATTTTGTACCAATAATCACATCCTATTTAATGTAATTATGTGGTTACACATTATTAGGAGGAAAGATGGTAAGTCTTAAGTCTTGGTTGAAAAACAATATAAACATGTGTTTTTCATGAAATGTAAAAAACTAACAGGTAGAGTCGAAAAAATGTGTGAACTAAGGCCTTGTTTGGTAGGTGGAAAAGTTGAGTGTTGAAGAGGGGAAGGAAGTGGGGTTGAGAGAAAGACATATTTGATAGGTAGGAGACTTTTTTTTCCTAGGAGAGTCCATTTTCTTGCTTTGTGATGAGAGAGAGCTTTACTGAGTAAGAAAATAAAAATTAAGACTCTTTTATTCTTCTTCAGATAATTTTTTTTATGAAAGGTAAATTAAAGATAAAATTTTAAATTAAAATATCATTTTATTATTTATTATTATTTGTAATTAAAAATAATTATTTATTATTTATTATTATTAGCAATTAAAAATAAATATTTTATTATATTTTATCATTATTAAAAGTATTTTAATTTTTTAATTTTCTTCTCATTCTATTTTTATGTTATTTTTATCTAACCAAGTATAAAAAAGTAAAAACATTCATATTTCTTCTTCTATTATACCAAACATAATTATAGGGTACAAAATTCATTTCCATTTCCATTTCATTTCCCATTCCTATTCCATAAAAAACTAATCATTTGTACCAAATGAGGCTTAAAAGGTGAAATGTGGGAAGACTAAAGGTTAGAGGATCACAAATTCCTTTGTAAGTTGAGATGAAGGTATGCAAGAGTGTGATAAGTGTGAATATCTTCCATTCTTTTGTAGTTAGCATATGCTTAATAATGCATTCATTTCATCAATCTTTTAAAAATGTTATGTACTTAGAGCAAGAATGGTTAAAATATTCATGTTTAATGGGTATTTGCAAAATTTATCTATTATCGAGTTTGTGTATAAAATAAAAAAATGAGTTCGAGTCTAAAAGTTTTTAAAGGTTCAAGGTGAGAGATGAAGAGGGTGTGATACTCATCTCACCGAAACTCAAGGAGAAAATATGTATTTTTTAATGTGAAATTGAAAACTATAATACCTTACCCATTTCCTAGCCATAATCCTTGTGGTTATATAATCCTATAGGCCACTAAATGGCATATATAGATCTCACTTCTTAATTTTCTTGTATGTTTAGCTACCTGAAAGAATGAAGGATAATCGCTGGCAAATCCAAAATGACCCATCTATAAAACATAAGTCTCAACCCTTCTATTTGAAACCATAACTGGCTGAAAGTTTAATCTTATTTAGTTATAGAGATAAATATAGAATTTGAGTGATTAAAATGTATTAAAGTATCTTGTATCTTTTTAAGAAGCCAAACTGTCATCCCCAATATTATGATTTGGATTTTAGAGTGTCACAGAAAATAAGACTAAAAACAGAAGAAGACCCCAATATATATATATATATATATATATATATATATATATATATATATATGTAAGAGTATAAACTTTTGGTATAAATATTCAAATACATATACAAATCTACAATGTGAAAAAAGTTTCAATCCTCATCCCTAAAATTTGGATGGCTTTCAGGATTTTGGATAGAAAATTTGCCACGAATCTATAAAGCCTTATTGAGAAATTATGTTCAAAAGCGAGGCTCTTGTTTTGATCAAACGCCTAAACACAATCTCCACCCCATTCTCAAGGCTTTCAATGGCAATCTCCAAAGCCTCCAATCTTGCATGTGCAGCCTTAATCTTCCCAACACTAGCTCCTTCACTTACAACACTGCTCAAGACTAAATCTACACTCTGCAACTCATTAAAGATTTCTGAGTTCTCTTTATATGCTATCACCCCTTTGTGCATCCATCTTGCCACCACCGACCATTTCGTTCCCTTCGGGATCACCAAGAATGCTAAAAGGGATTGGAAGATTGAAATGTTCATCACAATGACTTCCCTAATCACTCTAATTACAGAAGCCACGTGATCATCAAGATTCAAAAGTGGGGTTGCCCTAAATTTGCTTTCCATCTGCTTCAAAGCTGTGATCTGTATCTTTACATTCTTCTTCATCTTCTTTGTGAAGAATTTATATTCAGCTACACATTTTTCAACAATCGAATCTCCTTTTCTCCTTCTAAAAGCAGAATGAAGTGCTTGAACATTTTCCTTGATCTGCAACAATGTGTCCCTTGTGATGCCACATATGTCCAAAACCTTCACCGATCCATCTAAAAGCTCCTCCACGCATTGATCACCTTGATGGTGAGAAATCGCCAGTTGGGTTGACGACATGTGTAGAAGTTCATCCACGCAAATGTACAAATCCTCAAGCAAGAACAAGCCTGTACCGATTGAGTCTGATGTGGGTGTTGATGTTGCTTCCCAAGTCTTGAGTTTGTTGAGCTCTTCGTCTAATCTAATGGTGGTGGGGTGAGATCTAGGGGGCAAACTAATAGAGCGAACATGGTATTTGGTAGCCATGGCTGCTCTGGTTAATTTTTCTGTGTATAACCTCAAAATTGATGTGCTATTTTCAAGTCGCAGGATCGCTCTTTATATAAGGGACTAGACACAGCAGAGAAGGTGAACGCATGTGGTACCCGCAAAGTTTGGTGAGATTGTCCCATCCCTGCCCAGCATTGAGCTCAATTATTACATATATTTTATATCTTGTGGTTATTCTTTGAAAAATTGGATATATTATAGTCTAATTATAAATTGGGTATGCTAAATTCAAAATATATAATGCTTTATCCTTTTATACTATTATAAAAAGTGAAAACTTTATATTAAAATTAATGTTTGAAAATCACATGATTACCACATGACATTTTAAGTTAAAAAAAGAAATTAAAAAAAAATGATAAAGTCATAAAACATCATACAATATTTAGATGTTAATTTAATTAATATTTCGATAGGTAATATTTTTTGTCATAATTTAAAAAAAAATAAAGAGTTATATTTTAAAATTTGTATATCAAAATTATATATATATATATATATATATTTGCACATATAAACTTGAGATGAAGCCACACTATTGTGCACCTTGTTTTGGGGTTGTTCGTATTCTACATTTTTATTTGTTTCATTTTTCCTTTTTATTAATTTTTTGTTTCTCTTTTTTAATGCGTACGGATCCTTGATTGTGCACGAAACTCATCCTAATAATTAAACTGTAATTTAAATAATTATATAATTTAAGGTGACGACGATTGTGAAATAGGTTTTGGGTGTATAAATTATTTGTCCCCCATGTGTTGGGAAACAGAAAACCTCATTAGTCATCACGTAGTTTGCTTCCTGTGGTGCCACATTATCCTCTCATTTTGCAGATATAAAAGTGGAACTGCTTCACCTTCAAAGATGTGAACTGTCTGGGTTGTCTCTATATAAAGGTGCTTACACTGCAAAATGGATTAAAGAATGGTTTTTGGGAGAGTGGGATGTGGATCTTTTGGTGGATATATATATTTGTATATATATGGGTTATAATGTGAGTCTTTGATAAGGTATTAGAATTTCAAGGACAAAATAATAGGTGTTTAGTTTAATGTGTGCACGAGTGGCCTGTACTCTTTTATGTCTCCTTTTTGTTTCACCATTGCTTTGATTACTCGCTGCTAGTAGATTTCGATTTTAACAGTTGAAGATTCTTAGCATTTTTCCTTTCCGTGATTATTTCTTGAGAAAATTATTGAGGGTACCTTAAGGAGGACGTGTACGTATCATGCTGGTAGGATTGACGCGTGTGCTTGTAAATAATTGTTAGATATCTTGTCCCAAGAAACAAATGGCATTCCATAAGTATTGGCAGTATATAAACTAGGTACGTTTTATTGATGTAGCCTTATAATTCCTATAAATAAAGAAGTTTGAGATAAAACAGAAAAAGAATTAATATGAATGCAGGAAAAAATTATTTATTTTAAGTTAATTTATTTTGCATTGAATAAACACATAACATATTTTTTAAATTTTTATAAATAAATATTTTTATGAATGAATAATTTCTTATACGTGAAAATCGAAAAAAAAGGAAAAAAAAAAAAGACAATTGTCAACATAAGGACTTCCACTGATATTTTGCTATACCTAAACGACCATTGACCTAAAAAAAAGTGAATACGCATATAAGAAATATGATAACATCAAGAGAAAAAATTAGGAAAAGAATGAATAGAGTAATTTTCATGTTTTTGGATGATTCATGCTTCGCACATGTCTATATTTACAGGTCATCAATTATGAAAATAAGCTTATGAATTACAATAACATAAATAAAAAAATTAATCTACATAATTATACAATACCAATTCTGATAAATAAAAAAATTTATCTACTTAATTATACAATACCAATTCTTTGATAGTTATAGGGTATATGCTATTAAACAAGAGTAGATATTCTGGAGAGTCATTTTTTTATGATTATGGACATCTATGTAATTGTATTATTGGAAAAATTACACTTAAGGATCCAAATTTTGTAAAATTTAAAATAAAAAACCTTAAAAATTAAAATTATTATCAAGAACCAAAGTTACTATCAAGTTTTAAAGAACTTACTATTAAGCTTTAAGAAAATTACGATTAGGTTTTAGAAAAAAGTTACTTCAAATGTAGCTTTTTTAAGATCTAATAGTAATTTTCTTAAACCCTAACAGTAAGTCCCAATAACCATGATTATTAGAAGTAATGTTAATTTTTAAGGTCTTTTATTATAAATTTTGTGAAATCTTGGTCTTTAAATGTAATTTTCCTTATATTATTTATAGCACTCCCTGTGAATATTCATTAACAAATAATATGTTTCATTAAAATCTTACTAGGTAAAGTCCATTGGAATAAAAATCAAATGAAAGAAAAAGAGTGCACAAACTTTATAATATAAGTTGTCTCATTGACACAAAACCATGGTTAAGGACAAAAAAATATATGCAAAGTGTCTTTTACTCCCCCTAATAACAAAGGCACTTTAATTATGTTCTTCAATTTATGTATCTAATACTACACCAACTTCTTAGATGTGATAATTGATAATACTTTATGTAACTCCAATTATGATTGATATCTATTTTACCCAATTATTAATATTAATTTATTTGTTTCTAGCATAAGTGGAAACTAACTTATCATCTCATCAGGTAAAAGTAGGAAAAGTCATACCACTATTGCTAGATAATTTCAAAATATTTTCAAGTAGGACTTATTAACCCACTTTTAAAAAGATATTCAATCATATACAAAAGTTCACAAAATGTTATTATAATCAATCTCATGGAATAGTCTTATAAACAAAAACTAACTCCATGGCATCTACACAACTAAGTTAGGTGGCTGGGCCTAAAAGGGGAGATACAAGTTGACTCTCCTCTATGACAGTGGTTGTTTTCATACTAGTTATGATTTGAACCACTCCTACTCCTAGTATCTATATGGTCATTCACTCAATCTCTATAATGTAACTCGTCATGGGCATCTTAACTATCTAAACACAATACCACAAAGGTTAAGAATCATAAAAATTCTTAGTAAGACAATAGCAATTTGAAAATGGATAATGGATCAATTGCCATGTGTGTAGAAAACTTTTTTTCTTATTTCCTTGTCTATATGAGAAACCATAACATCATACAAGCAAATACATAACATAATATAATTATATGATTTATTTATACTATCTAATAGCAAACTTATAAATCATCAATCCACAACCAAAGGTTATTAGTCAACAACTCATAATGCAATACTTAGCATATCACACGACATCTCATAAATTAGTCATAATCACATTATTAGATGATAACATTATGTAATATCATAAAACATAAGCCATGCATAAGATTCATCAATTAAATCTTCTTATAATCATTATCTAAATTCAACACATTTTGGTTTAGGTGCAAAAAGTGATTCAAAATGGACCAAAATTGGTTCTAATTGGTTCAAAATGGACCACTTTAGTTCATGTGATCACTTGGGCACGTTTCAAACATAAAACATAGTATATATGACTGGTTTATCATGTCCCAAATATCATGCAACTCAAATTCACTCTCCTACTTGCCATTACATACATACATTTCATGGCACCCACATAGTCAATATGTATAATACTTTATATTTATATTTAAAAATGATATTTACATCATAATTCCATGCTTTTACATCGGTAGGAATCATTACATCACAAAATATATATGTATATCTTTGTATGTGTGACAAAATACACAAAATTTTAAACTATTGTCAAGGTATAATATCTCATGCTCTTGACTCTCCATCTTTGCCTCCTTGATGATTCCTTATACATGATTAAGAATTATATAGAGAAGAATAAGATTCTAAGAATCTCAATAATTCATTCATCCTTCAAACACACTCATATGGCACACTTAATGTCAAAGAAAGTAAGCATGCATATGTAACACTCAAATATCAAACATACTCATACATAAAGAATCATATGGCTCTATCAAAGTGAAAACAAGCTCTAGAGACTTTTAGTTTAGCCTCATCCAACCATTAGGAACTTTTGGTTTGGCTTCACCCACTTTTATAGGCTTTTGACTTAGCCTCACTCATAATTGAGACTTTTAGCTTTGTTTCACCCATATTTATAGACTTTTGGCTTCACTTCACCTAAATCAAGGGACTTTTAGCATAACCTCACCCATCAAGAGACATTTCAAATTCAAATGCATTCAAATGCCATAAAATTGCATAAAGTCACCCACTTTTAGAGACTTTTGACTTAGCTTCACTCACAACTAGGACTTTTGGCTTTGTTTCACACATATTTATAGACTTTTGCCTTCACCTCATCCAAATCAATGGACTTTTGGCATAACCTCACCTATCAAGAGACATTTCAAATTCAAATTCAAATGCCAGAGAATTGCATAAAGTCATCAAGTAAATAAAACATACATAATTTGCAATCCATACACATACAAGTAATCAATGACACTTAAGCAACCAAAGTAAGCATATAAGAGTAGATGAAAAGCTACCTTTATGTAAAAAATCAATTCAATTCCTTTCTTGCTCTTGGTTAACCTTTTCAGCCTGACACCCACACTTAAGGGAAACTTCACTTGCTTGGCCTAAACACACTAAATGAAGCACAAAATTATCAATGGAACCATTTTCATGCTCATTTAAGCCTCATACATCCTAGTTAAAAGTTAGGTTCTCATATGGCTCAATCCAATGGCATAATGAAACAACCCTTATAATTCAATATCTTGGCTCCAAGATTTCACCTAATATGATTTATATGACTCCATTAGAACTTATTAGAGCCATCATTAACTTAATTCAAGGAGTCTAACACCAAGTTGCTTCTTTATGTACAATAGAACCTTAAATTTTATCTTTCAAAATAAGGTTCTAAATTCAAACTATAGTTCTTTTGGTATTTATAGTTTACATCTAGACTACTTTTAGCCTTAGAATAAAAAAAAAACTCTCCCTAGGTACCACTTATAGCTTTAAGTCGAGACATGCATTCCAAATGGGCCTCCATGTTCTTTATTCAATTTCCTTGGAAAATGGACACCTATGAAACTTTCTTGGCCTCTTCTTAGCTCAATTATACTCTTACATATATTAGAATATCCTTATAAAGTCCCATACTTTCTATGGTCCAATGCAAACCCTAGGTTCCAATTCTTGCAATTTATAACGTTCTATTTGATTCTTTTAGTTCAATATTAATCTCCATGCTTTAAAACCTCTAAAATTACCATGGTTTAGCCAAGAATCAAATCCCTCAAGGAAACCCTCATCATGACCAAACATATGAAAACAAAGAAAACCAAGAAAGAGCAAGCCATGACCATAACATTATACCTTGTTCAAATGGTAGTTCTTATGCTCCTAAGAATTCCTCCCTCCTTCTACTAAACCAACCACAAAATTTCACCATTCAAAATATTAAAACTACAGAAAAAAAGAGGAGAATAACTTTTACAAAGGCTAGAGTAGCAAGAATTCTATATTTTCTTACATATGATGCTTTGTTTTCTTCCTTCCTTCCTCTCCTCTTCTCCCATGCTTCGATTCTATTTAGAGATGGAGAAAGTTGGTTTTGGAGGGTTAAGGGACGTGTTGGCCTACTATAAAGAGAAAAAAGTGTTTTATAACATTTTTCAAAATGCCTATTATGCCCCTCTACTTCAATTCCTCTGTTTAAACTTATTTCAACTCATTTTTAGAACTGTCTTTTCCATCATGAAATTTGGATTCTCCAATTTATTAAAAATATTTTGTTTTAAATTTATGGGATTTAAAACCTTACATAACTATCCAGTCAAAGTTTCAACCACCTAATAGCCTAAATTGCATATTGAAAGGTTTTTAACCATTTTGACCATTTCTATATTTTTCTAGGCCTCTGAAAACCCTAGCAAGTTTAATTTTATTATTTAAAACTCTCTCTTTTAAGTTTTAAAATTTTTTTTCAAATTATAATTTTACCACTGGCCTTCAATTCACCCAGTTTAGTCATTCTAGCTCTAATTTTAAACTATTTTTTGTTTCTTAACCACTTTTTTAGATGTTCTAATTAACATCTCATTCTTAATTGGCTTCAATTTGCTTTGCTTTAGGATTTTCTTATATCATCATATTGATTTTAGTTTAGTTTCCAAAAAAATTGTTATTATAGCTTCCATCTTTTTTTTTTTTACAAACAACATAAGAGCTCTCGAAGGTGATACAGTTGGTTGAATAAAC
Organism: Erythrophleum fordii; assembly: GCA_032878935.1. Taxonomy (NCBI): domain Eukaryota; kingdom Viridiplantae; phylum Streptophyta; class Magnoliopsida; order Fabales; family Fabaceae; genus Erythrophleum; species Erythrophleum fordii. The sequence goes on from JAVQMF010000053.1 coordinate 16,336,433, forward strand.
TATTTAGATAGCAAATCCTCAATTTGTTTCCTAAGTTCACTTAGTTTTAAGGGAGACATGTTATATAATGCAATGGAAATTAGACTTGTTCCAGGAAATAAATCAATAGGAAACTCTATTTCTGTTTATAGAGGAAAAACTTCTGGTATTCTTTCACTATAGGGATATTAGTTACTTTTTGGTTTTCCTTAGTCTTTAAGGAACACAAGAGAACATATTCATCTACCTCCCCACTAATCTAGCTAGTAACAAGGCTTATAGATTTAGGTTCAAGAAATATCATGGCCTTTTAATGACAATCTAGGATTACATTGTTTGCAAATAGCCAATCTATACTAAAGATGACATCAATGTTTTTAAAAGGTAGACAAACTAAATGAATAGTAAAAGGCCTATTTCCTATCTAAATAAAACAATCTAAGCATGTATTTGAAGTAGAAACCTCTCCTATAGAAGTGGGAACATGTAATTCAAATGGTAATTTAGATATAAATAATTTCATTTTTCACACAATCATCAGATATAAAGGAGTGAGTTGTTCTTGAGTCAAATAGTGCAATTAAAAAATTATTTTTAATTAAAAATGTACCATATATCAAGTTGGGGGATTGACTTGCCTTTTGTCCTCCAAGAGTGAACACCCTACTCTTAACTTGTGGTTTTTGGTCTAGTTCTTCCCTTTGTTTTGTGGACATTCATTTGAGAAGTGTTATGTATTTCTACACTTGTAGCATACATTCTAGTTAACATAGTATGGTTGGTTCCTTTGTGTTTTCCATATTTGCTGCATATAGCTACAGGAGTGCTCTTGGTTGCTTACTTTCCTTTTCTTAGGCTAAACTTAGGTTTGAAATTATTTTTCTGCTTGTTTTCCATGCTCTTCCTTTTCTAGTAATGTTGCTTTTTTTTTTTTCTTATTTTCCATTTCTAACAATTTTTTTCTCAATTCTTCCATGCTTATTTACTAGTGCGGTAAAATCCTTGATTTCAAAGGGAGCTACAACATTCTAAATCTCAGGCCTGAAGCCATCCTCATACTTTTTGGCCTTCCAATCTCATCTAGGTTATGTTGAAGATGGGAAGAATTCACTCTTCTTTTCATTCCTAACACTACTAGGAAAGTATTTATAAAAAAGTAGTTTTGAACAATTCCCCAAGCTAATACTATTTTAGCTTGTTCCTACCAATTTTTTTTTCTTCCCTTCTAGTATAATCTTGATGGAAAAGACAAGGGTTTGGCCTTCCTGAATTCAGACAAGCCCTGAAAATTCAAGTTCATGACTAAGTTTCTAGTTTTACAATTAGGTGTTGAATTGCCATTATTGTTCTCCTAAATATGCTATAAGAGCCTATTTATAACATAGGCTTGGTCCCTTACCATAGTAGCCATCCCCTTAATGGCATTCATTATGTCAATGGAGTTATTGGTAGAAGTCTTACTTCTAAATGATGTCATAATTTTACTACACACATAGAACAATTTAGTATTAAGTTAATCAATCTCAATATCATGGAATGCCTATGAAATTTTTTTTTGGTAGCATTAAGTATTAATATATAGTATATAAGACTTGGTACTGAGGTTACTTATTATAACCTATATATAAAGATAGAGTTTAGCTACCTGAATTCCTTTTCTAGTCACTCCTGGAGGAACTGCTTTGATACCATATATGTAATATCCTTACCCTGACTATGCCTTATTTAATTGGCAAAAGTATTTTTTCCCTACCATGCTTAAGCTTATAGTCACAGGTTACTTGTATATTACTAATGCATATAAGATCTAATAGACTATATCTAGGATCAAGTTGACTACATCTCATCACTTAATAGCTATTAGCTAGTATTTAAATTGCTCTTCCATATCATTAAATAAATACGCATATATTATAAGGATTTTAAATATATTCAGTCAACAAATATAGCACAATTTCCTTACAGTTATAAAGTTACAACTATCTCAAATCATTCACAATACATTAATGCTAAAAGAAAGGAATTATGTTCCATCATAATAATTCTTCATCCCCTTTTATTGACCAAGGCAATCTTAATACTTTGAATCATTTGGATAGGCCTAATCAGTGGGGTCTTCAACTATACTCAATCAATCTCCATGATTACCCAGAGTGTTAGCATTTTCCAATCCTAAATAAATGCACATATATTATGAGCATTTTAAATATATTCAGTCAACACGTATAGCAAAATTTCCCTACATTTATAAAGTTATAACTATAAGGAAATATATTCCATCATAATAAATCTTCATCCCTTTTGTTGACCAAGGTAATCTTAATACTTTGAATCATCTTCATCCCCTTTGTTGACCAAGTCAATCTTAATACTTTGAATCATTTGGATAAGCCAAATCAATGGGGTCTTCAGCCATCCTCAATCAATCTCCATGATTACCCAGAGTGTTAGCATTTTCTAATCCTTAGTTTGAACATTATAGTAAAACATTGAGAATTTTTATTCTAATAAAATAATATATATTGAAACCTAGGTAATGGTTTAGTTATGTAGCCATAAAAAATAATTTCATCACCTTTGTCCATTGCATATGAAAGACAATACAACAATTAACAAAAACATGTAGCTAAATATAACTTTATGTCATATGCTAATTTTAGATTTTCCTATTGATATATGTCTTCCTCTATATATAGTTCCAAAAAATATAGAGAACATTTATGCACATACATACAGATGTAGTATACAACAACACATAAGGAAATGCTTTCTCATGTCTAGTCCATCCTTACGATGCAAACATAAACTATTATGGGTGTAACAACCAATTTTTTAACTGAATTGGGACCGGTATGTTAATACAAGAGGAATGAAGACTAAATAAGGGTAAAATATTAATTAGCATATCGAGAAACAGGGATAGCAAATCATACACAGAAAGAAAATGAAGCTAAAATAGCAAAACGAAGAAAAAAAAGGCTTATCAATGGCAAAATTATAATTTTGAGCAAATTTTAGGAGACTTAAGGAAAAATAATTTCAAAGCCTAAAATTAAAGTCACCAGGGTTTTTAAAAGTCCAAAAAACTACAGGAACAGTCAAAATCAACTAAGGCCTTTCCTAAGTGCTAAAGGGTTAGGCAGTGTCCAAACTTTAGATGGAGCTATTTTTTACCATTTTAAGTCGTTCAAATCCCAAAATTAATGTTTTTATGTAAAATAGCACCCAAAAATTTGTAAGGAGCAGTCAAATACTAAAAAACCTGAAAAATGAGCCTAAACGAAGCAAATAGGCACGTAAGGGCAAAATAGTCATTTTTAAAAACTATAAAAAAGCTTCTTAAGTAAGATTACACCTCATCATCTTCTCCAAGCTTCTATTTTTAGAATTTTAGACTAGTCATAGTGTGACATTAAGGGAAGAGAGAGAGAAAAAGTTTAAACTCCCGTTTAGGTAAATAAATAGTCCTGTTTCATCTCATGCCAGTTAGAAAAGTTGTTCCTCCCTTTAAGAGCTCTCTAACAATGGTTTTTTTTTTCTTAAAAACTTGAATATTTGGGCTTGACCCAAGCCAAAAAGGAACTCTTTTCAAGAAATCAATCGGTGAAAAATAATCTATGCGAAAAGAGCTTCATTTTAAAGTAAGATTTTACTTAAAATACTTGCAAAATCTTGTACTTCCAAGTCATTTAAGCTTTGTCCTAGAGAGAGAAAGTGAAAAGGAGGATTTTTCTTCATGTGTTCTTGATGGAACCAAGGGTTTTAGTATGCAAAGATTCCATATCTAACATTATTTTTCCTTGAATCAGGAAAAGATGCAATCTAGACCATGATTATGTAATGGTTTGGCCTAGGCTTCTTCAATGGCTAACCATATTATTTTCCATTCCTAATTAGTATATTCAAATGTTATTTGATGCAAGGAACATGAATCTAAGCTTAGAATTGATTGAAACTTTGAAATGTACAAGTTAGAGTTTTATGGTTCCATATTCAGCCAAGAGCAATTTCAAGGGGTTAGGAAGTTGTTCAATGGATTATTGGACTATGAATAGTCTTAAAATGATATAAGAACCATAATGGAAACATTAAATTGAATTTAGAAACTAGATTTTGGAAGTTGGAAATTATGGTTCAAGAAAGAGCATCATAGGAACAATTAACTTTAGGCTTATGTAACCAAGCTTGTAATGCTCATAATCAATCCTAATATGGCTATATGAATCATGAATCACAAGATTTTGAAGTTTAGAAGTTGAATTCTTGAAATTTTCCCTTGAGACTTAAGGTCACATAATATATTCCATTATGTAAAAAAGGTAAAAATACCAAATGAATAGTGCCAATGACCAAATGAATAGTAACTATGAAATTTGTGGCTTGAATTATGAATTTTTGAAGCATAGGTTGGCTTAGGATTTGAGCTTATTGGAACCCTTAACCTAAATCCTAAGTGTTTAACCAATTATGGGATGTTAGAATAAAAAAGAGATTTCAAACATTTAAGCCCTTGAATATGATCAAATTTGAGTACTTTAGATGGCATATTTACCACCTAATAAGCAAGTGTCCTGAAAGTATGTAAAAATGGAGTTTTAAGTACACTTAAGTGGCCTAAAACATAGATAAAAGCTATAGAGATTTAAGAGAAATAGTTATGAGCCTTAGATGTTGATAATATGTTTATGTATTATTTTAGGACAAACTAATGAGACTCCATCCCATTGTAAGTATAAAGCTGAGAAAGAAAAAGAAATGGATCCAGAAATAGGACAGAGAAATTAGAGTTTCTTACTAGGTTTTTACCACTTATCTAAGATAACTTACTCTTCTCTATCTAGTTGCATGCAGACTTATTTGAGCTTGATATGCATTCTATTGTATTGGTTATTTATGACCGTATAGGCTATATTGCATTGCATCAGTTATATATTATGTTTGACATGTTATGTTTAATGAGTTAAGGCTAAGAGATAAAGAAGGGTAACGGGAATGAACGCATTAGTTCTCACAAACCCTAGAGTAAAGTTTCATAGCCATGATTGAGTATATTGCATACATGCAAAGCATTTATGTTAGTTTTTAGATGACCATGCATACTTGCATTGTTCTTGCTTGACTATCTCAGGTTTATTATGAGTTATTTGAGTATAGCTAGTAAGATTCTCTCGAATCTCACCCCTCTCTCTATTTTTCCACTAATAAGTTCTAGGTGGAAGTTCTAGTACCAATAAAGGAAAAGAGAAAGAATGATGTTCGGATTTATAGAAACATATGAATGTTTTGTATCTAATTTTGATTTAATATACAAAGAATATAAATGGATTATGTTTAACTTTATCATGTTGTATTATGTATACTGGTATCCTATAAATAATTATGTATAACTAGCTGGAGTTATTTCATTACAGTTGATGTTCTATGCTCATGTTATGGTATATGACTCTGAGATTATTTGTATTTTTCCATGTCTATGAGACTGGGTTGTATTGTGACCCTTTAAGTGGTATGGATGGTCAATTTTATAAAGGGAAACTCTGCCAGATTTTCCCTAGAATATTGTATTGTTTTACTTTTAATGGTTAAGTTGTTTGGACATGAAATTTATGAATGAGGCAAGTTGTAACACCATAATTTCCTAGCTTATTTCATAGACCTCTAAAAATTATGCACTTTAGCTTCCCAAAAAGCTCTGAACAAGTTCTAATTGCATGTCAAATCTCAGATCAAGAAGAACTCATTTGGATAAAAAGTAGAATAGGTTTCTAATATAGTCAATTTTAGTTTATATTAGAGACCAAATATGTCCAAATGACTTCCTTTAGTGTTTGGCACCTCTTGGGCAATTTTAAAAGCATGATTATAACTTGAATGAATTGCCCAAATGGTTCTAAATCTCATGCATCTCAATTTGGCCATTCCACTTCCATTTATACACTAATGCATCAAGTTTTCAAAAAGCTAAACTTGCCATTATATGCTCAATTTGTATTCTAACATTCACATAATATAATTTCTCATTTGTACATGATACATTAACATAATTATACATGTTCATAAGGTCACAAGACCTATACAACAATAGATTACATCATTTGCCATTCATAAGGCCTTTAAATAACCAAATCCATGCACTTTAATGTCAAACATTCATCTCTCAAGTGGTTGGCTCCCATTTCTTTACTCTCTTGGTCCACCTAACATGTTAGAACATTGGAGAGGAGGGAGTGAGATTCAAAGAATCTCAGTAGCTCATCTCTCTTTCAATCACACATAAAAGATGTAAAACCAATCTTGAAAATGCATGTATGAGTATCATAGGATGTGCAATCATTTAAGAGGTATTTTGAACATTTGAGCAAGTCATGTATAGCATACATAGGCTTGCCAAGTAAGTGGATTAGCCTCACCCATTTACTTGTGGATTTTGGACTTGCCTCACCATTCTTTAAGAGGTTTTGGAGTCAACCTAACTCTTGGGAGTCAACTTCACTTTTAGGAAACTCTCTACTTTTTCTTAACCAAATTTTAAAGGTTTTTAACTCATCTTCACCATGGCTAAGCATTCTTGCCTTCACCACACTCAAGCAAATCTAAGCAAGTATCATAAACATCATTTAGAAACATAATGTATCATCATGGTACCATGGTATATGAAATCATGCTAAAATACTTTTCATGGCTTAAAACACATATACACACATTCAAAGACAAGCCAAGCATACATTCATATATGAGAGAAGGAGGAGTGAGTTGCCTTGGATGTAACCACACACTTTTCTCCTTGGATTTGCTCCCCCTTCCTCGGCCTCACACACACAAAGGTATGAGAATGATTTCTCTTGGTTTAGACACAATTTATGGAAGCCAATTAGGTTTATAAGGCCACACATCTTCCTTAAATACTAACTTGATCTATAAACCCCTTTATTTTTTCAAGAATGCACCTAATGAAGTAACACCCATCAAATAAATTTTAGACTCTTTTCTTTCCTTTCATATATGATTCTTGACTCTTTTTAAGCCTCTTAGAGTCATCACACACTTGAGAAAAAGAGCCTAAATACATGTTGTTTCTTTAGGTCATATTATAGAAGACATCAATTCATTCTCTAGGCTTCTTCAATTTTTTCCAAGGCTTCCTCTCATTTTCATTCATCATATATGATTTAAAAATGGGTTTAGAAAAATTTAAAACTCTCCCTAAGTGTGCTAACCCCTCTTGGTCGAGACTAGGAAGTATTTAGGCATTCATGGACTTTGCTTTGTTTTCTTGATGGAGGAAGCACATGGAGAGACTTCTAGGGATCTTAAGAGCTCGTTTAAACTGTCATTTAGGTATAGAAATTAAGGTATCAAATCAGATTTTACAAGGAGCATATAAAACCCTAGAATTTGTATCTTGAATTTCCATGGTTATTTATTACTTTTCTTTGCATATTCTTATTCTTCACACTCTTTTTTCTAAGAATCACCCTTGGTTCTACCTAAAATCCAAGCCTTCCTATGACTTCTTGAGTGTGGCAAAATATGGAGAGAAGAGGAGCAAGGGATAAAAACCATAGAAGAAGAAATTATCTTGTTTTTCCTTATTTTCTCACTTGAATCTTGTCTTCTTTGGCCTCCTCTCTTTAAATCCAATTTTTTCTCTTAATTTTTCACTTAAAATAGATTCAAATACTTCAATATAATCACAAGAAAGAAAGGGAAATGGAGGAGAAGAGGTTTGGAAAGGAAAAAGTATGAAAAACTACAAAAAATCCATATCTTAAGCCTTTGATTTCTCCTCTTCTTTGTCTTCCTCTTGTGCACCACTCTACTAGAGTATTCTCTCTAGTTTAGGGCAGAAACATATGAAGCTATGTGAGTGAGGAGGTGGGGCACCATTTATTTATTGGTGGGAGGAAGAAACATTTTTCAAAAATTTTCATTTTGCCCTTCATTCTTGGCATTTTTGTTTCTAATTTTTTTAGCTCCTTTCTAGAACCATCTTTTCCATTATAAAATTTAGATTCCCAATTTAGGAAAATGGCTTTGGAATCACTTAAATTGGAGCTAAAATCTTCCCGAACGAATCTGTCAAAGTTCGGGTACACCGATATTAGAAAACATCCACCGGAAGGATTTTAACTGTCCCAGGCTTCCCATGGTTTTCAGGACCTCTGAGAACCCCAAAAAACTCAAAAATTTCATTTAAAAAGATCTTCTATGTGAATTCCAAATTTTTTTTAAAATTATGAAAATGCCATTATGTTTTATAAGTTTTCGTTAAATTTTTTTTCTTTATTCTAACTTCATTTTTCTTTCTGTCTGAGCCTGAGATTCTCATTTTTAAGAGTCTAAAATGTTACTCAAATTTTTTGGGATCTTAACTAATTCATTTTGAGGGACTTGCTATGAAAACGCGCTCGTTTTCGTCATTTAATGAAAACCAAACAGTACACAAGTATATGAATTTCAGAAGTTTTGAATTCATTATTTTTCATTCATTAGCAAATGGTCTTATTGTTGAACCATAATAGTTAAATTAGAGCTACATAGCTAAGGTGTTACAATGGGGATTTTAAAATCTAACCATATTGTATATAGCCAATCAAATGTGATCACACAAACTAATATGATCTTGAACACCTGTATAACATATTGGCCTATTTTAAACGTCATATCAATAAGACACAAGATTGCTCAAACATTTCTAACTATGGCACACCCTAGAATGGATCCACAAAAACATGTAATCATAGGTCACCTTCTTTTTAAGATTGTCTTACACCTCCTTATTGAAGGTCCTTGCTGAAGGTAACCATCTTTTATCAAGACTTTTGTCCTTTAAGAACTTTGCCTCCTAAGATCACTTCCTTTTTGAAGATTCTTTTTCAAAATTTCCTCAGCTACTTTTTTCTCAAAATGCATTTATTTTTTCCAGAATCCTACATGTTTTCTTTTTCTATTTGTCTTTAACCTCATCATTTAATTGTATCTCTCCCCCACAAGAATCACATGAATTAATGCAAACAGGAAGTAGTATGAAGATATAAAACAATTAAACAGACAAATCATGTTTCAATGTAATTTCAACACACACAAAAATGGCTATCTTGCAAATAGATCATGAATACCAAAAAATATATATGCCACACAAACACTCATGGTTACTAGCATAATTATCCTTAAATAGCAAAGAAACCTTTTATTTTATCATATCTTTTTTGGTTTGGATGCCTTTTTGGTCCTTGTCTAATAGTCATAGTGTTCATAGTCTAGATTTTCATATATAGGTCATCAATTTAGGGTCCAATTTAAGACCAAGTCATATGTCATATTTTATATGCAAAGGGATTAGTACACATTTAATCATATAGCTATATATATATATATATATATATTATATGTCATTTTTTACTTCTCAATGTGTGTGTGTGTATGTAAGAATATGTTTCTATATTCTCTCTTTTAATTCTTTAGGTTCCCCAGGAATAGACTATTAGTATCCTAGTGCCATCCTACCATCAATTTTTGCATTCAAGAAATTCAACATCATTTACTAATAACACCACTAAACATTTCACATTCAAAGTATGGTTTCATGCAAAAATCTCATCACCAAAGTCCTAAAATTAATTCTTACTCTTGTTTAAACTCAAGCTTGTTTTGAAATACTAAGTCAAAAAGAATATAATATATTTCATTGCATTTAAACACCTCCTATAGACCCCCCAAATAAAGTCTAAGAGAAGGATACACCTTAAACTTACCAAGGGAAATAATCTTACAAACATTTGCACTTCATTTTAATATTTCACATAGGTAGGCTGTGTATTTTGCCTCAAATACATAGGGAGGTCGAGTACCCCATAGTTTAAGAGGTTCAAATTACCTAAGAGGTATGTAGTTTACATGGCCATATGATTTTACATAAGGCACTATGTATTTCTTTGTTTTTGACTCCCTTGTAACTCAAAATTTTAGGTAAGTACTCAAAATTTTTGCAAAATTACCTATAATTGCCTCAAATAGAAGATAGATGCAATTTAGGTGTGAATTTAAGTTATCAAACTGACCTAGAATTTCACAAAATTTGGTATACTAAATATTCCATATATTATTTGTCAAATGTATAGAGTTTTGATTTAATTATTAGGTCAAACAAAAGTTAATTTATAGGTTTACGAAATAGTAATGTTATGGAATTATCTAATTTTTTTCCCTAAAGATGTGAAGCACTAGTATAGCCTTAAGTTAATTCAAGTTCAGACTTGTTTCTTATTTCTCTCAAGGACTGGTTTAATGCTTGGTCAAAGTTTAAAGTCTAATTTAGGATCTTGTAGACTACTAGAAGATCATGTCAACAAGATTGTAAACCTGGTAGACTATTGTTACTAGGCAATGCCTTAGTGCTTTGATCTATGACTTTGTCAATAAGATATCCTAATATCAGTTTCATACATAATAGTCACATAGATCAAATATGTTCCACAATGTCAAATTTCTAACTGATATATAGTACAACCAAGCTATGGATTACTTTCATATTTTTGTTACACAAAACACACATATACATGTATATATGTTTAATTTCACAACCACTAAAACTAGGTTAATCTATTGATATTTACATTGCCAAAAGATTTACAAAGAGTTAGCTATACAAACGATAAAGAAGCTAAATGTTTTATCTATTAATTTTTTGTGAACTTGGCTTTGTCAACTTCAGAATTAATTCTTGGATAGAAAAGTTTGTCATGTAATGAGATAATAATCCCAATAGTCAGCATTACATTTTAAAAATATATAAGTGGCATTGAATCAAAATTTAAATCACATTAGATGCATAGTCTCAATAGAGAAACTGTCTGGTTGCTAGATAATAGCTCTCATTCATTCATTAGACTTTCATATTTAGGTTATTGGCCAACAATAGAGGGACTAATACCTAAGACATGTACCTTAATGAGAGAATAGATATAAATGCAACCAAACATTAAACATAACATAATGAAGTTCACAGTTCAATTTAGTGCATAAACATATAAAAATAGATGCACTACTAACTATCTGATTAGTTAACCCCAAATTCCCATCAAGCTCTTATTTCTAGCAAGTCAAGAATCCAAAAATCTAATTCAATTAGAAATACACAGATGCATTTAAATCAACAGCAGTTTCATAAAATTTCTAACTTGTTAGTGCAATTAAATTTAAAAGCCTTGGAGGGTCTTACCAAGGTTCATACAATCCTAACCCTAGTTTTTGTTGTCAAAGTTCCTTTCCTAAAATTACAATCACACAACATTCCAAGCTAAGGACAAGCCATAGCCAAATCTTGAAATTGAAATGGAATCACTAAATTCAAGTGCCATGAGTTGTGGTTTACTTCTTATTAATTGAAAATCAAAATTCCCAATCTAAGAATCATTCAAATCTCCATTTTCCCTTTCCTACTAATTTAATCTCATTAGGATTAACTATAACAAACTTATAGTTATAAAATCCAGCTCCTAAACATCATTTCAAATAACAACTTAGGCTTATCAACAAGTTTTCCTCTTTGCCTTAATATTTCTCTCTAACTATGACAACAAAGTGAACTTACAATCTACCATTGAGACATATATGATATAATTAGTTGCCTATACACATTCTACATAGTTTCTTTTCATTCCAAATCACAATTTAATAGTCTACAATTTATTTCTTCAACATTTAATCACCAACACAAGCACACATATATATTCTTGATTAGTTATACTTGGATAAATAAAATTGGATTCTTTACCTTAATTGGCTTCTCCCTTTCACCAATTTATTTGATAGCCCTCAAGAATGATTCCCTTGATTCTCCTCATTCCATGACAGCCCTCTATCTCCCATTTCTAGACTGAACCAGAGTTATAAGATCAATAACTAGAAAATTAATCAATGAAGAAGGAAGCTCTTCTTGTCTAGATCATTTTTGTCTTCTACAAGTTCAACTAAAAACCTCTATTCTTACCTCATACAACCATGTTTTCTCTAACTCTCTCAAGACACCATAGCAGCCATGGAAATCTTTTCTCTTTCTTGTAAAAGTGGTCTTGGTTTGTTAGGAAGAAAAGGGACCAAGTGAGGCAATTCGGTGGCTGTTCAAGTATTACTTTGCTAATTGTGGATTGCATCAATGAAATCAATATACTTTGGTATTTTCAATTATTTCTCCTTGCTTCTTTAAGTGCCACCAGTCATGCTAAGGTGTCAATTGCTTTATTATCCATTAGAATAAATGATTTAAGTAAAGCTTCATGGTTTGCACAACTAAAGGATTCTAATGCCACATAGCCAAAACATATATATATAAATAGTGGGGTGGTCAATATGGCATTGACTTAAGATTGGTTTATTTCCTTTTGCTAAATCCCAAGCCACCAGTCATGCTAAGATAAATGGAATATATTTGTTTATAGATTTAAGTAAAGAGTGGCGTGCCAACTCCCATCTAATAAGAGAAAGAGTATCTTGATTCTATGCTTTAGTATGAGGTGGCCAAAACATTGCATCCCAAGGAAGTTATTGAATTTCTTTTTATATAATGCTAAGTGCCTTCCCTTTTTTCTTTCAAGATGGATGGCAACATATTATTAAAGAGTGTTTAACATATTTTCTCCATTGTTCTCTTTAATCACTTTTAAATTTCCATTAATCCTAAACTAACTAAATTACCTCCCAATACCTTTTAATCAATTCTCTAAGAATTGTTTGGATTCCTCTTTTTAAATTTTTTCTTGCTTATTTAGGTGATTACTCTTGATGATGTAACTCAATACCCTTCCTTTTAGTTTATGATTCAATTTTTAAAAAATTAGGATGTGACATTATGTATTATATACCTAATTTCAAAACATTTTGGAGTTGGTTTGACCCCTAGACCCTTAACCATAAAATAACTACTTTGTTGGCTAGTTACATCAACAAAAGACTAAATTTGGATAAAACAAGTATTCATGTATTTTTCCTTAATTTATCACATATAGACACATTAATCAAGGTATACAACAACCATAAATGAAGAATTCAAGCCAAACCCTAAATTTTCAAGCTAGAGTTTCATGTGAAAATTGGTACAAAGTGTTAAGGAATTAGGTATTTTTAGTATGGCTTCTTTGCTCCAACCTTTACATGAAAGTTGAAAATTTACTTATGGCAATTCTCATATCTCCATCATAGGACCTATATGGCTTAAAAGGAAGATGAAGACATGAACAAAACATGCATGGCTTCATATACAACAGAAAGGCTAAATGTTTTACCTTTGAAGTTTTTTTTAATTACTCCTCCTTTCCTTTTTTGCTCATTACTTCTTGAGATGGCTAAAATTTTCTCTTTCCTTAGCCTTTTCATGACCCTTTCTTCCCTTATTCATTGCTAAGATTTGTTATATAGAAAAATGGTTAAAATTCCTAAATTTCAATCCCTTTCTCACTTGGATTTTTGGCCAAGTTTTTTATCTTTTCCCTCAAGCTCTATCTCCAATGTCTCTTTAGTCAACAAGTCTCTAAATTTTCAACTTTCAACTTTGGTCTTTGGCCCTTAATGAAAGTTACGTGTATTTATGTAATACCATATATATATATATAACCCCATTCATGGCATTCATAAGCTCCATATCATCATGTTCATAAGAGCACATGGAAAAGGAACCAACACTAATGGATTTAATCACGTTACGTCATGCTTAAAAATTCACAATTGGTGTCACGTGAACCGTGTGGGTTCATACCATGCATCCTTATATTTAAATACATCATTACTACTCATTTATATCACAAAATATTGCTCATGAGCCAAGGAAACTGAAATGGAGCATAAATTGAACTTATTGAACTTCGGCCAGATTTGCTCCCATTCTGTCCAAAACTTTGGAAAATCATAACTAAATCTAGAAAAATTAAAATCATGTAATCTTTGTCATTATGGAAATCTTAGGATGTCTACTTCATGCTAAAAATATGTACAAGTCATAAAATCCTACACACAGAGCGTTTGACATGTGAAATAGTCTGGAGGTCAGACTAGGCCCTGATGCTATTATAGTTTACTGATATAAACTTCAAAAATGTCCAATTAATTTCAAAAAATTCCAATTCAAGTGAATGATACAAATTTGAAAAGCTGAGGATGTTAGCTAGAAGGGAAAAATCACTTCAGACCAGTTCAAGCTCGCCTAGACCCTGAGTGACAGAAAAATCATATCTCCCTCTCTAGACATCGAAATAGGGTGATTCTAGTTGGTACAAGTCACTTATAACCTCTATTTTTGGCCTATAAAATTTCATGGTAATTGGACTTCATTTGATCCCTGAGTGACAGAAAAACAATTCGGACCTAATGTAATAGTGCATTAGACCATTGCAAGAATTTTGGCCAACTTTGAAAATTCATCAAATATTCTCTAGACCTCCAAAAATTTTGAACTTTAGCTTCCCAAAAAGCTTTCAACATATTCGAATAGCATGCCAAATCTCAAATAAAAAATAAATCATTTAGCTAAAAAGTGACATAGGGTTCCATTTTAGTCACTTTTGGCTCCATATAGGATTCCAAAATTGCCATTTGGCTTTCCTTGGGTCTTGGCACCTTTTGGGCAAGTTTAAAAGCATGTTTAAGACTTGTGGGAGCTACCCAAATGGTCCCAAACCATTTGCATCTCATTTTAGCCTTTTCACCCTTACTTATACACATTATACCAAGCTTTTCTCAAATGCATATATTGGTATAAACACTCAATTTATGTTCTAGAATACATACAATATACTCATTCATTTATCTATCACATAATATCATTTTTACATTTATCCAAGGGGTCATAGACTATTTGCAATCATCATATACATCATAAAGTCTCATTATAAGTCAAAAAACACAAAAATCAAGCATAAGGGTGGTAATCTTCTTTCTTCAATGTGATTGGCTCCCATTGCCATGTCCACTTGATCCACCTAACATATTAGGACATTTAAGAGGAGGGAGTGAGATTCAAGAATCTCAATAGCTCATCCCCCATTCCATCACACATAACATGTGCAAGCAAGTTCTATGAATGCATGGGTGGAAAAAATAAAAGTCATGAATATTTAAAATCAAGCTTAACATAGAAACACATCATACAAGGCATTCAAGAGCTCACCAAGTATTTGGATTGGCCTCACACTTCTCTATATGATATTTGGACTTACCTTACCCATTCTTTGAAATCTTTGGACTCAACCATACTCTTTGGGAGTCCACTTTGCTTTTGGGAGACTTTTTACTTTGTCTCAACCAAGCTAAGGATTTTTGCTTCATCTTCACCATGGTGAAGAGTTCTTGGCCTCTCCGCACTCAAGCAAGCTCAACCACACATCATATATTCATTTGAAAACATAATGTGGCATCAAGAGTCATGGTACATAAGAGCATGCTAGCATACTTTTTATAGCAAAAAAATATACATACACACATCATAAAATAAGCTAAACACACATCCATGCATGAGAGAAGGTAGAGAGAGCTACCTTATACAAATCTACACACTTTTCTCCTTGGATTTCCTTCATTTGCCTCAGCTATACACCCACAAAAGTGTGGGGAGGGTTTCTCTTGGCCTAAACATAATTTAAGGAAGTTAATTAGGCTCATGGAATGAATTTTAAAGCTACATAAATTGCCTAGACCCTAACTTGCCTTATAAACCTCATTATGGTCCATATAGGTACCTAATGAAGCAACACCCCTCAATTAACTTCTAGACTCCATCCTTTCTTCTCAAATATGACTCTAACTCTTGACTCCATTTAAGTCTCTTGGAGTCATCACACAATTAAAACAAGGAGCCTAAACACATGTTGCTTCTTTAGGTCATAATAGGGAACCTAAAGCACCAATTTACTTTTTATGAGTTCTAAATTTTTTCCAAGGCCTCCTCTTATATTCATTCACCATATATGACTCGAAAATGGCCTTAGAAAAATTTGAAACTCCCCCTAGCTAGGTGAACTTGCTTAGGCTGAGACTATGGGTGCATTGGCTTTCCATGGCATTTTCTTTGTTTTCTTGAAGGAGGAAGCATGTGGGGAACCTCTTAGGGATCTTAAGAGCATGTTTTAACATTCAATTAAGCCTAAAAATATTCATATAAAATCAGATTTGTAAGGGAGCATTTTGATCCCTAATGATTCCATCTTGTTTCCTAATGCTCCTTTCTTGATTATATTGGTTCATTCTTAATCCTTGCCACCTAAAAGCCCTAATCCCTCTATGAATTGGACAGAAAATAGCCCCTAAGAATTGGGCTCATGGTGGCCAAATTCGTAAAAGAGGAAGGGGGAGGAAGAAACTACCAAAAAATAGAAGTTTTACCTTGTTTTCTTGCTTTTCTTTGCTTACTCTTTGCCTTCTTTAGCCTCCTTACTTGATTTTCGAAAATTTCCCTTTGTTCTCCCTTCAAAACAGCCCTCAAAACTTTAAAAAAATCATGGAGAAGAAGAAGGAAAAAGGGAAGAAGAGGTTAACCAAGGTGAAGCATGAAACACCAAGAAATTTCCTTACCTTTGGCTTGAATTTTCTCTCCCTTTTCTTCTTCTCTTGGGGCGCCTAGAAGAGCAAAATGTTTTTCTGTCTTGGAGCAGCAAGGAGGTCAGCCAAATAAAGGAGAAGAAATGTGAGAAATGGAGAGAGTTTAAGAAGCTTCAAGAATTCTAATAATTCCCATTTTGCCCTCTGTAACACCATATATTTTTAACTTACTTCTTATCATTTCTAAGTCTCACATGATGAATTGCATAAAAAGGGAGTGAAAAGATGGCCTTAAAATAATGCCTTATTTCGCGTTGCGTCGCGTATGAAAATTCCATTCGGTGTCACAAGGACCATATGTGCTCATACATCACATTCTCATATTTAATTACATACAAACAACTCATTTGTATCACCAAAATTGGCCCACAACTCGTGGAATGCAAAAGGAAACATCAAATTCACTCTATTATTTTCGGCCAGAAACTCAGTTTTTCTGTCACAACTTCAGGAATTCATAACTAAATTCACAAAAATCGAAACCCAACAAACTTTACCATTATAGAAAGCTCTGGATGTCTACCCCATGCTAAAAATAATTCCAGCTCATGAATCATTAAGGGAAGAACGTTTGACATCCAAAAAGTCACGAGGATCGCTGTTGTCTGGGCTACTGGTTCAGGTTACTGATATGAAGTTTCAGCGTTACACCCTCTATTCTTTGCATTTTCGTTTCTCCTTTGTTTTAGTTCATTTTTTAGAACTGTCTTTTTCATCATAATAAATAGGTTCCTAATTTAATAAAATGCCTTTGAAATCACTCAAATTAGAGCTAAAACCTTTCCAAACGAACTGATCAAAGTTTGGGTCAATTGACATTGGAAAGAATATACCAGAGAGGCTTTACCGATCCCGGGGCTTCCCATTTTTAAATATAACTCAAACTAACTATTCTTTTCTATTTATTATTTATTTAACTATGATTTATTATTTATTTTTTTATTTGCTAATTTAATTTCATTATTATTATTTTTTGGAGTTTCTCTGGACAAAATACGGTATTCACAGTTGCCCCTCTTTATTTGTTTCTTAGGCAAAGAAATTAAATATATAATTTTTAATGTTTTTGTATAAGGAACAGGTAAAGATAAAAACACATATTTTGTCTAAAATGATTTAATTGCCTTTTGACAATAATCAAGAGAAAAAAGCGACCCAAACAAAATATGATATTTACACCTATTGTGAAATTGAGATTAGGGTCTGGATTGTGACAGTGATCATATTGCATGGGCAGTAATATGAGAAAATCCATACGCAAGTAAGTACTCCATATTGTCTTAAATTTCTTTCAACTAAAATGTACAACAATTGAACAAAGTCATTTTGCTATTTTATGAAGGTTTGGTGCTATTTTGAGGCAATTGCAATGGATGATAGCTAAAGATCTAGTTTTATTTTTCATTTTTTTAAATTTTTTAAAAAAAAATTATTTTCTAAAATAGGCTAGGTTTGAGCTTGAAAATATATAAATAGTACTAGGTCAGAGTCGGGTTCAAATTATGTGATTGTTTTTTGGGTACAAGTTTAGCCCATTTTTAAACAAATTCAAATTGTGATTATGTTTAGTTAGCAATATGTTAAACGGTATAGAACAATAAAATTATCTTTTGGCCTGCAATTAACTCAAATGATTATGGCTCTTGAAGCTAAGATTTAGAACGTGACTTCTTTTTCTCCACCAGCTGAGAGACACCATCCATATTGGCAAATGACACAACTTATGTGCAATTTTTAAATATTTATTATTAAATTCTTTGACAAAAAACATAATACATATTTTTTACCACATAATTGGGATTTTTAAAAAAAGGTTTTTCATATTTTATAATTTTATTGAAGAATTTAATAATAAATATCTAAGAAATTGTACTTGCGTTTTCTGTTTGCCAAATTGATTATGAAAGATGGCATAAGAACCCATGATTAAAATATTTTTAAGCCCGGCAATACAATACAAAGAAGCCATTATTTTATTGAACATTTTAAGAGAGAGATGTGCATGTTCTAGTTTACAATCATAAGGTCCTAACTCCTAAGCTGCTGTCTATGGAGAGAGAATACGATTCTAAGATACATTGCTCTTGAAACGTAATGTTGTTATGCAGAAAAAACACAACAAACAAAGAGAATCAATTTGTCACCTATTCAATAAACGAGTGATTCCGATGCATGCCCCCTCCCTTCCTTTTGTGTCCTTCACTCCCACTACTCTTAATTACAACAATCGCAACCTCTACATTTGCTGTGATGTTTTCATTATGCTAACATATCAATTTCCCAGGTAGAAGAAATATCACTGTTTAATTGCCCCCTTGTCTCCTTCATGCTATGTTGAAGATAAAGTATAGCCATTAAAACAAAACATTGTCCATATGTCCCCTCGGTAGCATCTTAATGTTAGCCTAGATTCCAGGCCTATTGGCTACAATGTTTGAGGTAGCAAGGACTATTTGAATCTCTCTCTCACTTATCCTTTGAAGTAAGACATGTATTGATTTATACGCATGATTATTTACAGATATGTTTAAGTATTGATTTATGATTGAATTGATAGCATGATTCATGGATAACGGGGAAGCAGGGGACCACATACCAGCAATGTCTTGTATCACTTGTTTACGTTCTTGATATGTTAACCACACTTTTCTAAAGCACTACGTTGTTCATTTTATGGCCATGGGATTAATGAAAAGGATAAAGGTACTTGGGGTTAGCAGTTTGTTGCCCTAAAATGTTACAAACCCATCAGAAACGTAGGGAGATCCACACTGGCCTCACATGCACATACAGACAAATAGTTGGCAGTCACAAAAATGGTACTTTTTATTCCGCTAAGTTTTGCATATACCCACGTTGGTCTCTCAACCATCTAATCTTCCAATCTTAACTATTTAATTTTTGAAGTTATCTACTGGCTAATCGATAATACTTAGGGGCACCATTGAATATCAAGTAATCATATACGAGTAAAAACTGGAGACTAAATAATTGAGATATATATATATATATATTAATGACAAAATATTATATCTTTGATTCTTATAATTTTACTTAATTTTTAACTTGGTCCTTATGGTTTAAAAATTAGTGATTAGATTCTTATATTTTTAATAATTTTTAATATAGTCCTTTATCATTATATATTTTGTCAATATTTTATCATATATGTTAATTAATTTTATTTCATTATTTACTTTTTTTTATTTTGTAAATATAAATTATATATATTCAGAATATTAAAAAAACGTATAATTAGTTATATTAATAAAATTTAACAAAATATTGACAGAATTTTAATAATAAAAATTAAAAAAATTATAAACAATAAGGATTCAATTATAAATTTTTAAACTCTAAAAATTAAATAAAACTATAAGGACTAAAAGTATAATTTTTCAAAAAAAATATATTTTCTCAAAATAATATTAAATTTAAATTCTCCTTACCATGTTCCTCTAAATATATTTCGGTATTTCCTAAAGGGTGATTTCCATTCAAGCATCACTTTGCTTTGGAACAAATCTCTAACAATAAGAAAGGAAAAAAAAAAAAGAGAGAAGGAAGCTTCTGCTCATCAGCCAGACAGGTCCATCTCAGAGAGTTGAATCACTTTTGAACCACCTAAAACCTATTTCAAGTACCATTATTTAGAAGCGGAGAATATCCAAAATGATTTGGTTGTAGTTGCAGATTTACACGACTCTATGAACGAACTCCTCAAATCTTCACAAGCCCCAACAATCTCTCCTCCACTACCAAAGTGGGAAACTCGTAGAAGAAGCACTATGTGGAACAGTGATATTGCTAGATGCATGTGGGGCTGCGAGGGATTTATTGTTGGCTCTGAGGGAACAAGTATAAACACTCTAATTAGCTCTTCGAAGAAGAAAAGGAGATTCAAGCATCGAAAGTAGCGTTTCTGGTTAGGTCAGCTTCAGGAAGAAAGCAAAGAAGGAAATGGCAAAACAACTTGGAGCCATGAAGCGAATGGAGAACCGAGTTGGTTCCTTTCCAGTATTAAGTGAAGATCAGAATCTGATATTTTTTGCCATAGTTCTAAGAAAAGCAGGCAACATCACTATCTCTCTATTTCGTTCTCTTTTAACGTTCTTGTCTATGCTAGGGCTCAAAAGAAAAGGGTCGTGCTTGATCTCAAAGTTAAAGCCCATGAGACTATTTTCTTCTGAGAAAGAACAAAAGGGCAGTACCAGTGAGGTTGATGACCTCAATGTTGCTGTGTGTTCTCTTCTTGCATGTGGAAGAAACAGCAATGGAGAGTGTGAAGTTCAAGGAGTGTCAGAGACATTGAATGTTAGTATCGATGGTCTTGAGGGTGGATTAGATTGCATATTTAAGAGTTTAGTCCAGAACAGAGTGTCTTTTCTTAATAAGCTAGCTCATTTATGTTAAATTTCACGGGGAAGCTTACATTGATCCCCCGTAAATGGTAAAGTATCATGTATTCCGCTTTTTAAAGGAATTGCTCTCACAAATCAATACATGTATTTTATGAGAGCAGCAGCATGATTCAGAAGGTCAATATATGTTCTCAAAATTTTCAAATTCTTGTGTATTCTTTCTTTTTTTTCACCATTTTTGGGCTTAATTTCAGTTGAAATTGGCAATCAAAAGTTTTTTTTTTCCCTTTTACGTTTAGCTTTGTTAATTAATCATTCTCTCTCTTTGTGTAATTTAATTTAATTTTAAATTTTTTGAATAAAACATCTTTCATCAACTTTAATATACAAATATATCTTATATCCAAAATTGTAAAAACAAAAATAAAAAAGAGTAAACTTTGTTTCCAAATATGCATAAATAGAAATAAAAAAAATTAAAATTTATTTTCATTAAATGTAACTAAGAAATATATAATTAGGTTAATTAAAGGTATTTGAATAAAAAAATTTAAAATTATACTAAAATATAATATAATTTTTTATTTCAAGAAAGACTTGTGTATATTTTAAAAATAAAAAAGAAATCTTATAATTTCAGCAAAATTTTAAAAATAATTTTTAGGTAAGAGTAAGGGGGAAGGAAAATCAGAGTACCTAGTCCAGAGAGCTGATTAAGATCGCTCTCTATGTAGGGCTTTAGGTGTGGCAAATTAAATTACCATTAGAACTGCATTGGGCCTTCTCCTAGTGTGACAGGCATTAATTTTTTTACATTTAAAGTAACAGCCCAAGTGAAAGTGGCTAGTTGACCCATCAAACCCCCAAGCATTAAGTCCTGTTTAAAATCTTTTCTAAAACTCAAAATATCATAGGTAAATATCTGGTTATAGATTTCTAATATTTTATCTAAATTGAAAATACAAAAAGAGTTAGATCTCACCCTTCCAAAACCCATTTTGCATAGATTATTCTTTGATGTTACTTGCGCCAACGATAGCAGAAACAAATGTTACAATCTTAATCAATATTATGTGAATGATTCACAAGTGGCACTAAAAATAAGCCCCAAAAAAGACTAAATTATGTAAATTATTTCTGAATTTTACTGAAATTATATAAATTTTTATTTTATTTTTTAAAAGTATTCAAACTTCTCTTAAAATAAAAAATTATATTATACTTTCGTTTAATTTTAAATTTTCCTATTGAAATATCTTTTATTAATCTAAATACCTATTTTTCTTAACAAAAGATTAAATAAAAGTTATTTTAGTCAAAAAATTTAAAATTAGATTAAAGTATAAAATAATTTTTGTGATTTAAAAATTTTTGAATATATTTTAAAAATTAAGAAAGCGTATATAATTTTACCAAAATTTTTTAAAAAAATCTATGCAATTTACTCGAACATTATTATTTACACTGATCTATGATAATGACTTTTCCAACTCCATTATAATTCATACTCAAAATCTTTTAACTAACAATTTGAAAGTCTAAATTAGTACATTTCAGTATATATCTTTCGCTCAGCGTTATTGATGTACAACAAAACTAAACAACCATCTGGAGCATGAAGCATTAATAGTATAAACTTTGAGCTTGCATAAAAATAAAAAACACAAAGAAAATCGGGCATTGAAAGACAAAAATTCATTCGAAGAAGTATATAACCAAAGAGTAGTCACATGGCTTATTTTATTGATTTTTTTCCGTTCTTAGTGATAACAATAGTTAAGTTATAACCTTTATAAACTAATTTATTCTATTAAATTTAATTTGTATATTTTCATTCAAATTTTAATTAAGTATATATATATATATGTAATTGAGTTATTATCATTATAAACTAATTTTTTTATTTCACTTGTTTTATTGTATAATAGTATTCATGTTGTTAAAAAATATTTGTATAACTCTTCAAAAAAATAGTTCAAGTAATTTTAAATTTTAAAATATTATACATTATAATTTAGAGTTTTGACTATAAAAAAAATTCTCTATTGCGCCCTTTTTATAACATCCATTTATCTATGTGGAGTCTATTATGTCTGTCAGATAATTGAGCATTTTCTTTCATTTAACTTTAAATCTTTTTGTTTTCTTGGGCTACATCTGGATTTGAAATGTTAATTATGGGTAACCTGTGCTCTCAAATTTAAGGTGTGAAATATAAATTACAAATTAAGGCATGGTATAAATAATATAATCATATGGATATCTTAATATTTAAAGAATCATTATTTAGAATCCTTTCTCTCTCATGTTTAATGACATATATCTTATAATTTTCAAAAAATTGATGTTATACAATTATATAGATTAATTTTCTTATTTCTATTATTGTAATTCATAAGTGTATCATTATAGTTGATGACCTATAAATAGAAATATGTACTAAACATGAAGTATCCAAGAAAATAAGAATTACTCTCAATTCTCCTCTCAATTTTTTCTATTGCTCTTGTTATATTTCTTATATTTCAATTAGTTTTATAACATGTTATGAGCATGATTCTCTAGTAAATAGGTATAAAACATTAATTCTTGAAACTTTGTGTCCATTCTATTGAGGCCAAACATAACTACATGGCTAATAGACATATCACTTTTGATTCTAGTTATTTTATAATTGATGATTTCATTGTCTAAATAAATAAGGCATATATATAGAAAAATTTATGACATATTTTAATGAATTGACGATCATAAAATATTTGTTATTATAACTTTGAAGGCTAATAATTTTTAGACTTTATGCCACTAAAGAGTTTTGAAAACTCTCCAAATTTAACATATTTGTAAGTGAATTAATGATAATTTATGAGTTATATATAAATTAACTATGAAAAGTCAATAATAACTAGTCATGATTATTAAAGTAGAATTATAAGCAATGGCTATAATATAGTTAAAAGTCATATAGACAATTGACTATTAATTTGTTTCTTTAAAGTGAAAAAAGCCAAAAGTGGCTATGGAGCCCAAAAGACCTTAAAATGTTGAATGGTTATATAGTGATAGTAATCTGTTTTATTGTAGCAATTTATGTACAAATTTTAAGATCCAAAGAGAGAAAATTAATTGTAATTTTTTCCTATATATGACTATTAATCTTCATTATGATGGGCTATAAAAACAAAATGTATTCATTTTATACTTTAATTTTTATTCTCTACTTGCAATAAAGTTATTTATATATGTCACTTGAAAAAAAAAATTATCTTACATACTTGTAACACTTAAATTAAGAAAATGCTATATTTCCATAAAATTATTATGCTTACTTATTATTAGTAATTGATGTTGAATTCATTTTATTGTTATCAATCTTAAAAACACTTTAAAGGAAGAAAATCAAGCATTTTTGTAAAATGTGTAAAGAATTTATAGTTATTTCTAGCCAATTTTATGAACAATTGGATTAGCATATTCTATAAATAGATCCACAATTCTTATAATAATTTGAAGGGATAATATATGCATTAGAAGTGATGATTTTTCTAATTGAGAAATATTATGAAAGTATGCACAAACAAGTTTAATTAATCCATATTTTTAATTTCGAATGTCCTTATTGAAATATACTATTGATGAGTAATAAATATGTATACTGATAATATATCTATATATATATATATATGAAAATATAATGTGTGTTAGTTCTTTAAGAATTATGTATAGTAGAACATAAATGTTTTAGTTTCTAAAAAATTAATATAGATATTTTCCATTCTATGATTAAACATAGAATCCATAGTAAAGACATATGTTTTGTAGATAGTACTTAAAAATGAAAAATATTTTTCTTATTTGATAATAGGTGATGTCAATACTAATGCTATCTTAAATAATACAGAACTAATGAAGAATCTAGAAGAGTCACTATATTATTACCCGAGGGCTAAATTTATTATTGATGATACATTATTTTTACTAATTCTCAAAGAAATTTATTAAGTTTCAAATATACCTACTATAATGGATATCATATTGAGACTATAAATGAGAAAAATATTAAATATCTAATTACTACACTATTATATCAAGAAAGAAATGTGCATTGGAAAAATCACCTGCCTTGTCTTTTGATTTGTCCTATACAGTTATTAGTATGATTGAAATACATGTTATAGAAAATCAGAAGTTTATTAATCTAAATGCATTTAAATTTATTATTTAGCATAATCAATTAGACCATCTCAGATTAATTATGATGCAAAAAATTATTGATAATTCATATGGCCATTTACAAAAGAACCAAAAGATTTTTTAATTCAAAGAATTCTCATGTGCTGCTTGTTTTCAAGATAAATTAATTATTAGATCATCACTAGCTAAAGTTTGAAAATAGATCTTTTGCATCTTTGGAATGTAACACCATATATTTCTAGCTTATTTCATACTAATTCCATGTCTCATATCATGCAGTCCATAAGAGAGTAAGAAATATAGCATTAAAATATTAATTTTTTTAGCATTACATCGTGTATAAAATTTTCTTTTAGAGTCCCGTAGGGCATATGGACTTATGTATCACATTATCATATTTTATTACATGAATATAACTCATTTTCATAAATAAAAGTGGCTTACAACTCGTGGAAATTAAAGAGAAGCATAAAACACATATGCATTTTCGACCAGAATTTTCTCATTTCTGGCATGAATTATGGAAAATTATAACTAATTTTAGAAAAATAAAAATTATACATTCTTAACCATTCTGAAAAGCTACACATGTCTACTTTATGATAAAAATATGTCCAGCCCATGAAACACAACACAGAAGGCGTTTGACATTTGAAAAGGTCCAAAGGTCAGGCTATCTACTGGTGTTGTCATAAAATTCTGTAGCAAATTTTAAAAATATCCAATTAATTCCAAAAAAATCCAATTCATGCAAATAATACCAATATGGAAAGGTTTAGATGTTATCTAGAGGAAAAAAATAATTTTAGACCATTTTAGGCATACCTAGATCTCGAAACTGAATCAAATAGTACCTGAGGTCAGTTGGAGCACTTGGTACTGGATAGAATCTTTGAAAATTCATATCTCCCTCTCTAGATGTTCAAATGAGGTGCTTCTAGTTAGAAAAAGTCACTAGAAATGTATAGTTTCTCCATATAAAAATTCATGGCAATTGGACATCATTTGTACCCTCTGTAACAAAAATTATTTTTAGACCAAGTGAACAATGCATCAAACCAAAACCAAAATTTTTGCAAATTTTGAAAATTCATCAAATATTCTCTAGACCTTAAAAAATTTTGTTCTTTACCTTATCAAAAATTTCTCAACAAGCTCTATTTGCATGCAGAATTTCAAATCAATAAAAGCTCATTTGATTAAAAAGTGATATAGGATTCTATTATGGTCAATTTTGGCTCCATATAAGGTACCAAAAGGTCCAAATGGCTTTCTTTGGTGTTTGGTACCTCTTGGGCAAATCTAAAAGTATGATTATCACTTGTATGAACTGCCCAAATAGTCCCAAACCCCATGTATCTCAATTTAGCCATTCCACTTCCATTTATACACTAATACTTCAAACTTTCAAAAAGCAAAATTTGCCATTACATACTCAATATACATTTTAAGGATCACATAACATAATCTTTCAATTATACATGACATGTTATCATAATTATACATGCTCATAAAGTCATTTGTCATATAGAATCATAGATTACACATTTTCCACTTTGATGGCCTTAAAGAAGCCAATTCTATGCATTTCAATATCATGCTCTCATCGCTCAAGTGATTGGCTCCCATCTCCTTGCTATCTTGATCCACCTAGCATGTTAGAACATTAGAGAAGAGGGGATGAGATTCAAAGAATTCCAATAACTCATCTCCCATTCAATCATACATAAAGCATGCAAAAAAAGTCTTACAAATACATGCATGGGCATACTAACATGTGCAAGCATTCAAGAAGCATTTTCAACATTTGAATAAGTCATACATAGCATACAAAAGCTTGCCAAGCAAGTGGATTGGCCTCACCCATTTGCTTGTGGATTTTGGGCTTGTTTCACCCATTCTTTAAGAGGTTTTTAGACTCAACCTTGCTCTTGGGAGTCAACCTCACTTTTGGGAAACTCTTGACCTTGTCTCAACCAATCTTAAGAGTTTTCGGCTTATCCTCACCATGGTTAAGGGTTCTTGGTCTTACCATACTCAAGCAAATAAAAAAAAATATCATAAACATCATTTAAAAAAATAATACATTATCATGGTATCATAAAGTAAGAGCTTATGTTAGAACATTTTTCATAATTTGAAATACACATACACACATTCAAAGACAAGTAAAGCAAGCAACCATGCATGAGAGAAGGGGAAGAGAGCTATCTTACTAGTATTTGTACACTTTTCCTTAAGCTTTAAATCTTCTCCCTTGACCTCACACACCCAAGGAGGTGCAAATCATTCCTCTTGGGCTAGACACATCATATGGAAGTTAATTATACTTTTAGAGTAAAGTCTAAGGCCATACAACTTGCTTAAACTCTAGCTTGATCTATAAACCCTTTTATGGTTCCAAAATACATCTAATGAAGCAACACCCCTCAAATAAATTTTAGGCTCCATTCCTTCTTTTCAAATATGATTCTTGACTCCTTTTAAGCCTCTTGGAATCATCACACAATTAAAATAAAAAGTCTAACTATATGTTACTTTTTTAGGTCATATTATGGAACATAAGGTACTAACTCACTTTTTATGATTTCTAAATTTTTTCCAAGGCCTCCCCTCATCTTCATTCATCATATATAACTCAAAAATGGGTTTAGAAAAATTTAAAACTATCCCTAACTATATAAACCCCTTTAGGCCGAGGCTATGGAAGACTTTGGCTTTTATGGAGTTTGTTTGTTTTTCTTAATGGAGGAAGCACATAGGGAGGCTTTTAGTGATCTTAGGGACTCATTCAAACACTTATTTAGGCATAGGAATTAAGAGATCAAATCAGATTTTATAAGAAACACTTGAAATCCTAGAGATTGTATCTTGAAATTCCATGATTTTTTGATAATTTTCTCTTTGCATATTCTTAATCTCCATACCCTTTTTCTTAAGAATCACTTTTTGGTCTACCTAAAAATCAAACTTTCTTAGGGTTTCTTAAGGGGGGCGAATTGGTGGAGGAAGAGGAGTAAGGGATAGCAACCATGAAAAAAGAAATTACCTTGTTTTCTTACTTTTTCTCACTTGAATCTTGTCTTCTTCAAGCTCCTCTCTTCAAATCCAAATTTTTCTCTTAATTTCTCCCTTAAAACAGATTTATAAAATTCATTATAATCATAGGAAACAAAGGAGAATGGAGGAGAAGAGGTTTGGATGGAAGAAAGCATAGAAAACTACTAAGAATCCATACCTTTTTGCCTTGATTTCTCCTTCTTCTTCTCTCCCTTTGGTGAGCCTAAACCCTAGCTCTCTCCTCTAAATTAGGGCAAAAACAATTTTTTCTAGATGAGTGTGGAGGTGGAGCGCCACTTATATATAGGTGGGAGGAAGAAACACTTTTCAAAAATTTCCATTTTGCCATTCATTCTTGGCATTTTCGTTTCTAATTCATTTGAGCTCCTTTTTTAGAATTGTCTTTTCCATTATGAAATTTAGATTCCCAATTTAGTAAAATGCCTTTGGAATCACTCGAATCGGAGCTAAAACCTTCCCAAACTAATCCATCAAAGTTTTGGTACACTGACGTTGGAAAACGTCCACCAGAAAAGCTTTAGCTGTCCCGGGCCTTCTTATGGTTTTTAGTGCCTCTGAGAACCCTAGGAAACTCAAAAATTTCATTTAAAAAGCCCTCCTGTGAGCATTCCAAAATTTACTCAAAATTATAAAAATGCCATTACGTTTCACAAGTTTCTCGTAAGAAATTGTTTCTTTATTTTAGCTCTGTTTTTTTTTCTATAACGCCCGATATGTTGTAACAACACAGAAATAGGCCAGTTTGAAAAGTAAGTCCCTTGAAATGAGTGATTCAAGGCCAAATAAAATTTGAATAAAATGTTAAATAATAGAAAATGAGGATTTGAGCCTTGAGTTGCCTAGAAACTGGGGCCGGAGTAATTCAAAAAATTTGCCGAAAGGCCAGTGGCATTTTCGTAAATAAGTGCAATTTTGGAAAAACACCTAGGAGGGCTTTTTAATTGGAAATTTTGAGTTGCCCAGAGTTCTTAGAGGCCTCAAAAACCATGGGAAGCCCTGGGACAGGTAAAGCCCTCCGATGTACTCTTTCCGACTTCGGTTGACCCAAACTTTGACCGGTTTGTTCGGAAAGTTTTTAGCTCCAATTTGAGTGATTCCAAAGGCATTTTATTAAATTTGGAATCTAAATTTTATAATGAAAAAGAAGATTCTCAAAAAGGAGCTAAAACGAAGGAGAAACGAAAATGCTAAGAACGAAGGGCAAAATTGGCATTAAAGTGTTAAAGGAATCTTCTTTCTTCTTCTTTATATGCCACGTTCTGCCTCCCCCTCTCTAAATTGACTTGCTTCTGCCCAATTGCAGAGGAGAACTCCAGCTTCTTAGGCGCACAAGAGGAGGAAGATTTTGGAGGAAGAAATTCAAGAAAAATGTAAGAAACTTTAAGAAATTCCATATCTTTCCTTCTTGAAACTTGCTCCTCTCCTCCCAAGCTTTCTTTCTATGGTTTTAATGGAGAGTTTGGTGCTATTTTGGGGGCAGAACAGAGAGGGAAATTTCGAAAAGTGAGGGAGTAAGCCAACCAAGTGGAAGAATAAGCCAAAGGAAGCAAGAAAACAAGGTAAAACTTCCATTCTTTGGTAGTTTCTTCCTCCCCCTTCATCT
The DNA here is from genome assembly GCA_032878935.1 of Erythrophleum fordii. Lineage (NCBI taxonomy): Eukaryota > Viridiplantae > Streptophyta > Magnoliopsida > Fabales > Fabaceae > Erythrophleum > Erythrophleum fordii. The sequence goes on from JAVQMF010000053.1 coordinate 16,366,238, forward strand.
TGCACGAATTTGGCCACCATGAGCCCACTTCTTAGGGGCTATTTTCTGTCCAATTTATGGAGGGATTAGAGGTTTTGAAGTGCAAGGATGAAGAATCTATCATTGGAAGCAAGTAAAAACCATTGAATTTCAAGTTGAAAAAGTGTAGGGTGCTTAAACATAGTTTAAAATCTGGGTTAATTTAAGACTTTCCCACTATATGTGAGTGTTTGTTTGAGTTTCTAAGACTCCTAAGGAGCCTCCCAAGTGCCCCATCCATCAAGAAAAAATCTCAAACTCCATAGGTCTTTAATGGAGGCATAAATCGATCAAAACCCTTAGAGATAGTTAGGGGATGTTTCAAAGAGTTCCAAGCTTGATTTGGGACTTTATATGATAAAAGAATATAGGAGAAACCCTTGGGAAAAATTTAGAAGCCTTAGGTTGGGAGATGAGGCAATGGCTTTCATAATATAACCTTATGAAGCAACATGGACCTAGGTGTGTGAAAGTGAGTGTGTGATGGCTTCAAGGACCTTAAATGAGGTCAAGAGGTCTAAATATGGTAAGAGAATGGAACCAAGAATTTTACTTGTGGTAGTTGCTTCATTAGGTCATTAATGGAACCATATTGTGACAACTAGAACAAAGTGTAGTCTTAAGAGTGAGTTGGATGTTATAACTTGTTCCAAGAGTATAATTAAGTGTTGTTTATTGTGAATAGGTCAAAGAAATCCAACCCCACCTCCTTGTATTTGTGGAACCGAAAAGGGGAAGGAACAAGCAAAGTAAGACTTGAATTTTGCCCCAAAGTAGATCTCCACCTTTTCTTGTTGCATATATGTCATTGTGTGCTTGTGTGTATATTTGTATATTTGAGACATGCCACTTGATGCTATGTTGCTATTTTGGTATTAATATGCTTTCTTGAATGTCTTTGAATTGTGGAATTGGCTCACAAGGGTGAGGTAGTACCAAAAGTCCCTTAATATGGGTGAGGAGATGTCAAAAGTCTCATGGCACGGGTGAGACAAGGCCAAAAGTCCCTTGGATAGGTGAGGCTAAGTCAAAAGTCCTAAGAACCAAGAGTGAGGCAATCCAAAAGTCCTAGAAATGGGGTGGGGCCAAACTAAAAGTCTCTAGAGCTCATTCTTATGCTTGGCATGAGTTTGTGACACCAAAAATGTGAAAGTGGAATGCTTCATGAATTGATTGAATGCATACTTGTGCCTTTGACATGTTGTATGTCTTGAAAATGTGCTTAAATAGGTGTATGAGCTATTGAGGTTCAATGAATCTCACCCTTTCCTTTCTCTCATCTCACATGATCTAGGTGGAGTTCAAGATTTAAAGGATGGAGGCCAAGGAGCTTAAATCTCCATGTCTTGGCACATTTTGCTAGTTTTAATGTATTAGAATGTCAAAGAATATATGTATATGTTATTTTTGAGCCATGACACTTTGAACAAGTGTAAAAATATGTAAAGTTAGTTTGTGTATCAAGAATAGAGTTTAATGTATAGAATTGTGTATTTTGGCCACTTGAGAGCCCACTTATGCATGTATGTATACGAAAGTGGCATAGTGAAATTGAGTTGTATGAGGATTCAGACCTTATGAGGGACTTATTTGTGCTATATTTATGCTTTCTAAGTTGCTCAAATGTGGGTGGAACAATGAATGGCCCATTTGAACCAAATTTGCCCCTTTATTGGAACCAAATTGCCATAATCTTGAGCTATAGCAAAGTCTGACCAAATGACCTCTTCTTGACTTGAAATTTTTCATGGACTTAGATCTTGCCAAGACATTTTTGGCAAGCTAAAGATAAGGTCATTTGGAAGTCTGTGTAATTTTCTATGATTTTTCAAAGTTGGCATCAGAATTTCGAATTTGCACCAGTACTGTTCATTTTGTCAGTTGTGAAATTGTGTCATCTGAGGGGCAAAAGTGGTCCAATGGCTACGAAATTTTTTAGGTAGAAACTAGGAATTTAGAGTGACTTGTAGTAACTAGAATCACCTCATTTGAAGGTCTGAGCTAAGAGATATGAATTTTTGAATTTCTGGAACAGCAACACTAGTGCAGCACAACCTGAGTTACTGTTCCATTAAGTTTCAGTGGCTAAATGTGCTTTATCTAGTTTGAACCTATTTTTACCATAAAGCTAACATCCATAGATTTCCAAATTGATATCATTTGCATGGATTGGAGTTTTTTGGAATTATTTGGACATTTTCGAATTCTCTAGCAGACACTTGCATCGGTACCAATAGCAGTCCGGACCTTTTCCCTTTGCGCATGTCAAACGCTTTCTGTGTTATGTTTCATACCTGGACGTATTTTGTTCATAAAGTATATATGTGTAGCTTTCCATAATGGCCAAGAATTCATGACTGCCATTTTTCTAGATTTAGTTATGAATTTTGAAACTTCATATCAGTAACCTGAACTAGTAGCCCAGACAGCAGCGACCCTAGTGACTTTTTTGATGTCAAACGTTCTCTCCTTAATGAGTCATGAGCTGAAATTATTTTTACCATGGGGTAGATATCCAGAGATTTCTGGCATTGTAAAGTTTGTTGGGTTTCTATTTTTGTGGATTTAGTTATGAATTTCTGAATTTGTGACAGAAAAATTGAGATTCTGGCTAAAAAGAATAGAGTGAATTTGATGTTCCCTTTTGAATTCCACGAGTTGTGGGCCAATTTTGGTGATGCAAATGAATTGTATGTATGTAATTAAATATGAGAATGTGATGTATGAGCTCATATAGTCCTTGTGACACAGAATGGAATTTTCATACGCGACGCAACGCGAAATAAGGCATTATTTTAATGCCATTTTCCATTCCCTTTTATGTAATTCATCATGTGAGACTTAGAAATGATAAGAAGTAAGCTAGAAATATATGGTGTTATACTTTTTGACTGAGCCTGGGATTCTCATTTTTAAGAGTCTAGAATGTTATCTAAATTTTTTGAAACCTTAACTACATCATTTCAGGGGACTTTCTTTTATATTCAGTGAATTTCGTTCGTTGACTGAGAACCCATACATTATGTTTCTCACATTTTTTCTCATTTTCAGAGAATTGGATATTACATGGAACATATCTAAGATGATATATATATATGGACTCATTCATCTACCATGGAAACCATTTAAATATTATATGATATTGATCGATGTTATATAATATTGACAGATGCATTTACGAAGATGGTCATGCGAGATTGCTTACTTAAATGATTTGATTAAGAGCAAAATGAAGGGTAAATAAGCAATTGGGATTCTTAGAATATCATTCGTCTCTATATAATTCCTAATCATGTCTAGGGAATCATCAAGGAGGCAAAGATGGAGACCAAAGAGCATAAGGTACTATACCTTGATAATAGTTTAAGTTTTTATGTATTTGGTCGCACATACAAAGATATATGTAACAACCCTAATTTTTAATTACAGTGATCATACTTAATTGTATAATTAATGATTTTAAATCAATGTCTAACATCATTCAATTAATTAGATTGGGAAAAAGTGAGAAAATTTGAACCATGATATTATTAGGGTTATTAGCCAAACCATCACAACTATTTAAGTTCACAAGTAATTTTAGTTATCAATTAAGAATCCTTGATACATTTTGCAACTGATTTCCAATTCACAAAATACTCTTATAATATTCCCAAGTTATTACATAACCTTAACATAGTAAAATTTAAAGTTTCTAAGTCAAAAATAAGAGTTTGGGAACCTTCACCACAACTTGGGCCTTCATTGCCACAGCTAAGTTGGTTACTGGAACCTAAAAACCAAGTTTAGAGACTTTTGTTGCGACTTGGTATGCTCACGTCATGATGTAAGTGGCTACTATAACTCAAAACTAAAATTTCACACCTTGTGTCGTGACTTGGGTTTTTCGTGCCACGGCGAAGTGCTCTTAGGGACCTACTATTCACGTTTTCGTGATTCTTGCCGTAGCGAGTTGTAATATCTGGCTTCTTAAAAATATGAGAAAACGTGAGAAATATAACGTATAGTTTCTCCGTAAATGTACGAAATTCATTGGACGCAAAAGGAAATCCCTTAGATAGAGTGATTTAATATTCTAGACCTCAAATAATGGTGATTCAAGGCCAGAGATGCCTTGAAACCAGAGCCAGAATAGCCAGACGAATTTTAACAAAAATGTAATAAAACATAATAGTATTTTCGTAGTTTTAAGCAATTTTTAAAATACTCATAGGATGGCTTTTTAAATGAAAAATTTGAACTCTTTGGAGTTCTCAAAAGCCTTGGAAAAGTTAAAACCCCTCTAGTGAGCAATTTTAACTGTCAGTTGAACGAAACTTTGACCGAATAATTTAGAATGGTTTTAAATCTAATTTGAGTGAAACCAAAGCCATTTTATGAATTAGAGGACCCAAATTTTATGATGGAAAAGACAGTTCTAAAAAAGGAGTTGAAATGAGCCTAAATGGACAAAAACTAAGAAGATGGACTAAATTGCAAATTTTAAAAGTTACTTAAATGAGCCCTTAGGCTTAAAAATATGTCCCCACTTCTGGTCCCACTCCTTATGATCGACTTGTCTAAGCTAAAATAGAACCAAAGGTAGATGAGAATGGCACACAAGATGGAGGGAAGAAGGAAGAAAGAAAACTAGCAAAAAGTGTAAGAATTTCATAATTTTTCATGCTTTCTCATTCACCAATCTTCTTCTCTTCTTTCTCTTTTTTTCTTTCTATGGGTTTATTAAAGTTTTTAGGTCTATTTTGAGCTCAAACCAAAGGGAGAAATTTTGAAATTGAGGAGGAGAGCTAAAGGAAAAGGAAGAGCATTCAAGAAAAGCTTGAATTCAAAGTAAAAATCCTTAGTTCCATGCCTCTTTTTCCTTGTTTCCCTTCTTGTGCATTTCATCCTACATATGGCCAGCCAAGGGGAGAGTGTTTTTGGATAGAATTAAGAATGAATCTTAGGAATTAAGGTATGGGAATTAAGAATATGCAAAGAGAACAAAGTAAAAACCATGAAATTGTAAGATAGAAAAGTTAGGGTTTTATGTGCTCCCTTAAAATTCTATTTTGATACAAGAATTCTTAGGCCTAAATAAATGTTCATATGAGCTCTAGAGATCTATAAGAAGCTTCCCACATGCATTTCCCATCAAGAAAATAAAGCAAACTTCTTGTTCCCCATTAGTGTTCATCACATCATCCTAGAGTAGAACAAGAGCATAAGGGTAGTTTTAATTTGTTCCAAGCTTGTTTTTGAGTCATATATGATAAAAGATGATGAAAGGAAGCCTTGGAAAAATTTTAGAAGCCATGGATAGTGTGATAGTATCATAGGTTCATATTATACCTTAAAGAAGCAACACCTAGCTAGGCTCCATGAAATGAATGTGTGATGGCTCTAAGAGACTTCAATGGAGTCAAGAAGTCATGAACCTTAAATAGATGGAAATAATGGAAAAAAGATGATGTTTTCCTTAGGTTGCTTCATTTGGTGCATTGTGGAACCATAAATGAACTTTAGAAGCAAGCTAGCTTTCCTAATAAGTGTATGGCTTTATAAATTGTTCCAAGAGTGTAATTGGCTTCCATATGATGTGTCTAGGCCAAAGGAATCAAGTTCTACTTTCTTGTGAGTGTGTGGCCGTGGGAGAGGATCCAAGTGCAAGGAAGAAAGTGTGTTGTGGTAACAAAGGTAGCTCTCTCTTCTTTCTCTCATACATGGGTGAATGTTTACCTTGTCTTGAATGAGTGTATATATGTGTTGAGCCATGAGAAATGTTTTAGCATGCTTCTATATGCCATGGTATCATAATGTTACATTTTGTCTTTAAATGATACTTTGTGAACTTGCTTTGGTTTGCTTGAATATGGTGAAACCAAAAACCCTCTAGTAATGGTGAGGATGAGCCAAAAACCCTCAAGAATGGTTAAGACAAAGCCAAGAGTCTCCCAAGAGCAAGGCTTAGTTAGAAGCCTTTAAGAAAGTGGGTGAGGCAAGTCTAAAATCCTAAAAGAGAATGGGTGAGGCTAAACCACTTTCTTGGCAAGTCTATGTATGTTTTATGTAACACCCTAAAATTAATTAAGGTGTTAATCATGGATTTAGATTAATTAAGAATAATTAATATAGAATAATTGGGCAAGTTAAGTGAATGGAGATTTTAGAGAGATAAATTATTAATATGGATTTGAGATTTAATTGGGATAACAACTTCATCTAGGCCTAAATTAAATTGAGTAGGCCAAGGTTAAGACTAATGGAGGCTCAATAATTGTAGGTGTAGACTAACCTATTTATTGTGAGACTTGGCCCAAGAGAGGGTACCTAGTGATGGCCCAATAACTCTTGTGCAGACCCAAATCTTTGAGCTCTTCAAACTTGACCCAAACCTAATTAAAATTCAGCAGCCTAATGCATAAGAGCTGGCCCAACAAAGCTCAAATCTAAAGCCCATTAGGAGTTGGATCTTTGGAGCAACCCATGACCCATATTTGACCCCACTTAACCTAACTAAAACCCTAAATACTTCAGCCACTTCCCTATTTTTCTGAAGCACAAAGGAGAAAATCGGAGGTGTGAAGGGAGGCTAGGGTTTGGGGCAAGAATTCCACATTTTCTCACATTCAGAGCAAGATTCAGCCAAGGTAATAGTTATATAACTTAATCCCCTCATCTTTCTCTTTAATTTGGCCTGATTACTTTTTCATTTGGAGTATTTTCACCATACCCAAAATCTGAAATGTAGTTGTTTGGGATTTTCTTGGTGAAATTCGTAGGTTGAGACTAGGGCTGACATTATGTAAGTATAAACCCTCCATTTTGATGCTTTCTTTGCTAGTTTGAGACCCCCATAGCTGATTTATAATATGGGTATTAATTTTGTATAAATTTGTTTAGGATTTTAGGTGAAATATTGAGGTTTCTGATAGAGGATACTTCAATCTGACTTTGGGACTTGTAGTGGCTAAGTAAGTGTTCTCTAGGTAGTCATTAGCATTTTAAATTTTTTGGGTACTTGTTGCAACATTAAATGATGAATTAAAGTAGTAATTCTTTGATGCTATAGTTATAGGAGGATTTTAATACCATTGGTGGCTGTTGCAAATTTATCTACAAGTGAGGTAACTGGAGTTTACATTAATTCCATGCATATATCAGTTTTAATTTCATATTTGTTGTATATGAACAATTTGAAATACTGAATGAATTGTTTAGCTATCTATTGTATTGTGATTGGACCTTGTGAGTCCTTGGTGGAGCTGTGGTGCGGCTGCCACCCGTGCATGTGCTTCGATTGGGCACTGGGTTATGATCAAACCCTAGATGCACTGAGCCCTGGTTGTGCTCAATGGGGAGTAGGTGCTGTGGACAGGCCTCTCCCGGTGTTATTGGCCTTTAACATGTGAAAATATGATTGCTAGTATGGGATAGTAATCATGATAGCCTAATTATTTCATTTACTGATATGACTGGTATGTTTTTTATGCTTATGTGAAATTATGCATATATGTTAATTAAACTGGAATGTATGATGAAATTTGTCTTGGTTACTAAGATTTACATCTCACCTCATTTTATGAGATTAATATTTCAGGTTAAAGTTCCTTGGGTAAGGATAAGGGCAAGCAAGTGGATGAACATCCATAAGCTGAGGCCTGGTGTGGGGAGCTACACTTGGTCTGAGTGGAATAGAGTAGATGCTAAATTTTGTTAACCTATGTATAGCATCATCATGTATCTACATTGCCAAGTATAGGTTTTTTATATTTTGATTACTTAGGATGTATTTATTGAGAAGTTAGGCCTCATCATAACTTGATATTGGATGTATGAATCCCATAACACCTGATGTAGGAATGTTACTGAATTTATGGTATGGTATATTGATGAAAACATAATTATGTGATGTATTAGATATTGATGTGAATCATTGATATATGGAACCTCTAACGGAATGTGTATTGGATGTTAATTGTCATTAGTGTATGAATTCTTGTTGCTATTACGCTATAGACTTACTAATATAGAGTAATTGGGGGAGTAGAAATGGACACTTAAATCTTAAACTAGTAAGGATAGATTAGCTGGATAAATTAGGCTAACGAAGGCTATTCAAGCCCCACAATTAAGGTAGAGAGGCCCTAGGGTGTTATTGGAGGGAGAGTAGAGAGTATGAGGCAAGAATTTAGGAGTTTAGGACCAGAAGACGATTCGCCGTGGCTAAAATAGAGTTAGCAGTGGCCAATAGAGGCGAAGTTACCCAGTGAGAGTGCTAGAGAGGAATTTGCTACCGCAAAATGGGTAATTAGCCGCGGCGAAATGTGAGAGGCTAAATTGAGAGTCGTCCAGAAGGAAATTCACCACGGCGAATTGGGGAATTGGCCATGGTGAACTTTTACGAAAATGTCTCGGGTGTTCCAGAGAGGAATTAGCCACAGCTAACAAGGGAATTGGCCACAGCTAACAAGGGAATTGGCCACAGCTAATAGCGAGAGGTGAGTGAGATAAGTTCCAAGAGGCTTCTTCACTGCGGCGCTAAGTAGGTTAGCCGCGGCGAAGGTTGCGGCAAAACTAGTGACGAAGTAAGGGGTGAAACTGAGAGGAATTGGCCGCGAAAAAACATTCTGAAACCCTTATATTAATTAGGAAACTTTAGTTTTTCACATGGTAATCTCAAGAGATGATTTAGAGACATTGGGATGAGTTATAATTGATGGGTAATAGAATCAAAGACTTATAAATAATGTTTATCTCCCTTATGTACATAAGTGCTTGTGATTGTATGATTGATGACCCTAATGACATTAATGTTCAAATTTCCCTATATTTTTTTAATATGATTAATTGTAACGACTTTAAATCTTGATCATTAATTATTAATCATGTATTTAACCTTAATTATCGGGATTAGAAATTAGGGTCGTCACATTTTATAAGACTCCTAATGTTTTATAAATGATTATAAAAGCCATGATGTCCATGGATGCATCTCTAGACTTGGATTTGTATTCTTTATATGTGATTGAAAGGGAGAAAAACTATTAAGATTCCATGAATCTCACCCCCTTCCCTCTCCTATCTCATATGACTTAGGTGAACTCAAGAGCCAAGGAATGGAGGCAATGAAGCATGAATATCATTGTTTTGACAATGATATAACCTATGTAGTCTTAAAGTATGTAGGAATGTCAAAATACTCATGTACATATTATTTTTGAGTTGTAGACCAATGAGCAAATGTAATAGCATGTATGAATGATGTATGAACTACTTTTGGTGCAAAATCAATGGAAATGTGAGAATTGATTACTTGATGGCTTGCATTTGCTAATGTATTCATGGATATGAGATAGCCAAAATGAGATACATAATGTTTGGGACCACTTGAGTAGTTCATACAAGTTGTATGTATACTTTTAAACTTGCTCAAGAGGTGTCAAATATAAAGGAAAACCATTTAGACCAAGTTAGTGCCTTATAAAAGGCAAAAATGACCATAATGGTGAGTTATGGCAAAATCTGTCCAAATGAGCTCTTCTTGGTCTGAAATTGGGCATGCATCTAGATCTTTTTGAAAAGCTAAAGTGCATAATATTTGAAGGTCCCTAAAATTTTTGCCAAAATTTGAAGTTGGTTGAAATTTCAAAATTTACTACTAGTACTGTTCATTTAGTTTGAAAATGAATCTCTATCATTCACAGGGCAAACAATGCCCAACTGTTGTGAAATTTTATAAAGAGAAATTAGACCTTCCTAATGACCTGTGCCAACTAGAAACACCTCATTCAAATGTCTAGAGAGGGAGATATGAATTTTTGAAGTTTTTATTTTGTTCTAGGTGCACAGTCAGACCTCTAGCACTGTTCCATCGATTTTTGGGTTTTGAATGCTATTGGATTGATCTAGAACTATTTTTCCCCTCTAGTTAAGCTTTCCAAATTAGTATAGTTTGCATAAATTGGATTTTTTTGAAATTAATTGTGAATTTTCAAATTTTATATCAGTAAGCTGTATTGGTAATTCTGGGCAGTTTGACCTTTGTGCTTTTTTTTATTGTCAAACATGGCCCAGATGAGATTTTCATGGCTTGAAATTATTTTAGTGCAAATTTAACATCTAGAGCTTTCCATAAAACTATGTTTTGCTTGATTTCAATTTTTTTTATATTTAGTTATGATTTTTCAAAGTTTCCTCAGAAATCTGCCACTATGGAACTCGAGGTAAAATGTGAGAATTTTTTTATTTTTAGCTCTTAGTCCATGGTTCATGTGAAGTTTTGAGATGTTTATGAATTGTATAGATGAAAAATAGTTAGATAATGTTTTTAGTAACTTTCTAGGGTCCATGGATTAAAAGTTAAATTTTTAACCCCAATGTAACACAAAGAAATAACATTATTTCATCCTCTTTTTATGTGATTTTCTTTACTTGCACATGAAAGTTATTTTAAATATGGGATTATGGAGTTTAATAAAGTATGGTGTGACCTGAGTTGGACCTTCTACCCAAATTATTTGAATTGTGCTACGATGAAGTTGTATTCTATTACCCTCCCTGGGTAAAATTTTCATCTTGTGCCGCAGCAAGACATACCTCTCCATGGAGTTCCTCGCTTCTTAGCCATAACTCAGCTATTCTTGGCCGTAGCATGACCTTCTTCTATACCTATACATCCCAGTCTTATGCACTTTGGCTTTCCCTATAACAACTCTCTAGGGTCACTCTACCTTAATTTGTAAGGCTCTAATGGCATTCATCTACTTAATATACTCAACATATCTCTCATTGCCAAACCAAAACTTAGTTATTGATTCCTACTCATCTACTATCATACATCAGCAATTTATATATAAATGACAGCAAGAAGGATTCATAACTACTAACATCATCATCTAAATATAAATTCCAATATATACTCTATGCATGACTAGTCTAAGTCAACAATTAAGGTATCACATGATTACATTATTAAATAATAGACCATATCTTAGGATCAACAAGGTTCTATATCAGATATATAAGTGCATACATCAAATTCCAAGTTGTAAAGAGTCTAACTCCTTACTAGTTACATCATTGTTTACCAAAACACAAAATACCTCTACTTGGCAACAAGATTACATGATAATAATACTATACAAAAGAATAACAAAAATTAGCATTTACTCTGACTGACCTCTAGCCGCGACTCAGCTATTATTGGCCACAGCATGATATAAAGTCCCACATCGGCTGGAAGGGGCCTGTACTGAGGGCTTATAACTGGGAGCCTAGCTTTCCCTACCAATGATGTGTTTTCTTAGGAATATGGTTAAATGTCCTACCTAGGAGAGGCAAAACCTAACTGAATAGGGAAGGCTGGGTCAGTGACCCTCGAACCTGGAAGGAAGGGACAATATCGCTGGAGGCTCTGTAAGTTGTTTGGTATCAGAGCAATCCTGGCCCATGCGACCCGAGGACGGGTGGACCCAAAAGGAGGATGGATTGTAAAGTCCCACATCAGTTGGAAGGGGCCTATGATGAGGGCTTATAAGTGGGAGCGAAGCTCTCCCCACCAGCGACGCGTTTTCTTAAGAATGTGGTTAAATGTTCTGCCCAGGGGAGGCAAAACCTAACTAAACAGGGAAGGTTGGGTCAGTGACCCTCGAACCAGGAAGGAAGGGACAATGTCCTTAGAGGCTCTATAGGTGACTTAGTATCAGAGTAATCCTGGACCATGTGCGACCCGAGGATGGGTCGGCCCCAAAGAGGATGGATTGTAAAGTGCTATATCAGCTAGAAGGGGCCTATGCTGAGCACTTATAAAGGGGTGCGAAGTGCTCTCCACTAAGGACGCGTTTTCCTGGGAATGTGGTTAAATGTCCTGCCCAAGGGAGGCAAAACCCAACTGAATGGGGAAGGCTAGGTCAGTGACCCTCAAACCCGAAAGAATGGGACAATATCGCTGGAGGCTCTGTAAGGTGATTTAGTATCAGAGCAATCCTAGCCCATGTGTGACCCGAGGACGGGTCAGCCTCGAGGGGGGTGGATTGTAAAGTCTCACATTGGCTGAAAGGGGCCTGTGTTAAGCGCTTATCAAGGGGTGTGAAGCGCTCTCCACCAAGGATGCGTTTAGTCACCTACAGAGCCTCCAAGGATATTGTCCCTTCCTTCCTGGTTCGAGGGTTATTGACCTAACCTTCCCAGTTTAGTTGGGTTTTGCCTCCCCTGAGTAGGAAATTTAATCACATTCCCAGGAAAACGGATCCTAGTGGGGAGAGCTTCGCTCCCACTTATAAGCCCTCAACACAGGCTCCTTCCAGCTAATGTGAGACTTTACAATCCACCCCCCTTTTGGGTCGACCTGTCTTCGGGTTGCACATGGGCTAAGATTGCTTTGATACCAAATAACTTATAGGGCCTCCAGCGATATTGTCCCTTTCTTTCGGGTTTGAGGGTTATTGACCTAGCCTTCCCCATTCAGTTGGGTTTTGCCTCCCCTGGGCAGGACATTTAACCACATTCTTAGGAAAACGCGTCGCTAGTGGGGAGAGCTTCGCTCTCATTTATAAGCCCTCAGCATAGGCCCCTTCCAGCCGATGTGAAACTTTACAATCCACCCCCTTTTTAGGCCGACTTATCCTTGAGTCGCACATGGGCCAGGATTGCTCTGATACTAAATAACTTACAGAGCCTCTAGCGATATTGTCCTTTCCTTCCGGGTTCGAGGGTCACTGACCCAGCCTTCCTTGTTCAGTTGGATTTTGCCTCCCCTGGGCATGACATGTAACCACATTCCCAAGAAAATGCATCGCTGGTGAGGAGAGTTTCGCTCCCACTTATAAGCCCTCAGCACAGGCTCCTTCTAGCCGATGTGAGACTTTACACGTGACCCTCTTTTGCACCTATACATCCCAATCCCATACACTTCGGCTCTCTCTATAGCAACACTTTTAGGCCACTCTACCTTAATTTGTAGGGTTCTAATGGCATTCATCTACCTAATATACTTAGCATATCTTTCATTGCCAAACCAAATCCTAGTTGTTGATTCCTACTCATCTACTATCATACATAAGTAATTTATATATCAATGATAGCAGGAAGGATTCATAACTACTAACATCATCATCCAAATATAAATTTCAATACATGCTCCATGCACGACTAGTCTAAGTTAACAATTAAGGTATCACATGATTATATTCTTAGATAATAGACCATATCTTAGGATCAACAAGGTTCTATATCAGATATATAAGCGCATACATTAATTTCAAGTTGTAAAGAGTCCAACTCCTTCTAGTTACATCATTGTTTACCAAAACACAAAATACCTCCACTTGGTAACATGATTACATGATGATAATGCTATATAAAAGAATAACAAAAATTAGCATCTATCCTAGATTAGATCCATCCAAGTGCAGAATTTCTCACACATGGTCTTAGTTCATGAATGTTCATACACTTGCTTCCCTTTATCCTTACCCGAAGGATCTTCACCTGAAATAATTAGCCCATGAAACGAGATGAGATACAAATCTCAGTAACCAAAAGAAAATTTCATTCATACATTCTGATTTAATTAACATATGTGTAGGAAATCAAATAGCATCAGAAAATATACCAGTCATATAAGCAAATAAAATAATTAGGCTATCGGCAACTATTATCCTATACTAGCAATCACATTTTCACATGTTAAAGGCTATTAACATCGAGAGAGGCCTGTCCACAACACTAACTCCCCAATAAGTACAACTTGGGCTCAGTGTATATAAGGGTTTGATTACAACTTAGTGCCCGATTGAAGTACAATGCACTGGTGGTAGCTATACCATAACTCCACCATAGACTCACAAGGTCTAATCACAACATATCAGATAGCTAACCATTCATTTAGCATTTAAAAGTAGATATATGCATGGAATTAACATTAACTCTGGTTATCTCACTCTGTAGACAAATTGGAAAGCTTCTAATGGTATGAAAATCTCCTTATAATCATAGCATCAAAAAATTACCACTCTAAATCATCATTTATAGTAGCAAATAGGTACCCAAAGAATTAAAATACTAATGGCTACCCAGAGAATACTTACCCCACCACTACAAGTCTCCAATTTCGGATTTGATTATTCCAACACCAGTAACTTCAAAATATCACTTCAAATTCTAGGTAAATTCATAAAAAATTAATACCCATATTATAAATTAACTATAGGGGTCCTAAACCAAAAGAAACTACCTCAAATCAGGAAGGAAATACTTACCTAACAACACTTTTAGCTTCAACCTCTGAAAATCTTCCAAGAAAACACCAAATAGACCATATCATATTTAAGTGTGGTGAAAATGCTCCAAATGAGAAACCAATTAGGGCAAATTGAAGAGAAAAAGAAGAGGATTAACTTATATAACAATCACCTTAGTTGATTTTAACTCTAGAAATGGGAAATGGAGTCAAGAAGATAATGGAAAACCTAGCCTTTAAGGGACCTTCAAAAGTTGCTTTGCCTCTTGTGCTTTTCTTTTCTATAGAATGGAGAGTGTAACACCATAATTCTAAGACTCAACTTATGCAATTTCCATGCCTCATCTCATTCTAGTTCTATAAGGAGCAATATAATGGCATTGGAAATCATGTATAAAGTTGCATTTTGTCATGAGTAAAATTTTTCATTCGGTGTCCCATGGGTCATATGGACTTATCCATCTCATTCTCATATTTAAATACACAAATATAACTTATAACAAACTCAAGAAGTGGCTTATACCTTGAGCAATGGGAGTAGATACACAAAATATAATGGTGCTACCTCAGACTGATTTTCTAGATTCTATGCTTAAACTTTGAAAAATCATAACTAATTTTAAAAAAATAAAAATTAGGCACACTATATCATTCAGAAAAGACACAGATTTCTAATTTATATAAAAATAAATCCAGATCACAATAGAGGTTGCTAACCACTGAAAATTGATGGAACAGTACTAGGGGTCGACTGCCATTACTGGTACTAACCTCTAACTTGAAAAATTTATATCTCCCTATTTCGATGTCTAATTGGAGTGATCTTAGTGGCCATGAAAATATCATCATGTCTAGTTTATGCATGTAAAATTGTATGAGTATTGGACATCATTTGGCCTACAAATGACATAGCCCAAATTTCTGTCCATATGAACAGTACCTATATCAATTCAGCAGAAAAATGCCAATTTTAAAAAATCATAATTAATTACACAGAGCTCCAAATAATCTAGTCTTTATCTTTTAAAAAATATTTGGATAAGATTTATATGTGTGCCAAATTTTATGGGCAAATTCATTCATTTGGTCAGATCTTGATAGTGGGTTGCAAAATGGCTCAGTTTGTACCATCAAAGGGGTCCAAATGGTCTATTTCAAATTCAAAGGCAACCATGACCACTTGAGCATGTGGAAATGCACCAAAATGGCTCTTTAAACTTGTCTCAAAGGTGCATAAACCCATAAATAAAAAACTCACTCTCTCACCCCATGCTATAAATAAGATTTCACATGCTTGAACTTGCCATTCACTACCCAAAATGCAGATTACCACTCATTTGGCACTAAAAATCATACATACATAAAAAATTTAGGTAATTACATATGTTCATATGATTGTATAATAATTTCATCATGTGACTACATCATATGCCATGTGTATGGCTACAAAAGAGACAAAACTAGGCATCTTTGTACACTTGGTTGTCAATCTTCTTCTTCTTGGCTTGGTGGCTTCCATTACCTTGCTCCATTGGTTCACCTAGCATGGTAAGACATTGGAGAGAAGGGGATGTAATACTATAATTTGTAGCTCATTTTTATCATACTCATAGGCTTCACATCATTAAATTCCATGAGGGTGTATGAAAAAGAGAATAAAAATAATGAATTTCCTTGTGTTGCGTCATATATAAAAATTTCATTCGGTGTCACGTGAACTGTGTGAGTTCATACTATACTTTATCATATTTAATTACATGAATACTACTCATTTGGATCATAAAATGTGACCCACAACTCATGAAAATCAAAGAAAAGCTCAAATTAATCAAGCACATTCTCGGCTAGAATTTGGCCCTTTCTTGATCAAAATTTGAAAATTCATAACTAATTGTAAAAAAATAAAAATCATACATTCTTGGTCATTCTAAAAAGTTAAGGATGTCTAATTCACACTAAAAATATGCCTTGACCATAACATTCATCACAAAGGACTTTTGACATTCAAAAATATCCAGAGGTCAAACTACATTCTGGAACTGTCATAGAATTCTGTAGCAAACTTTCATTCATCATATATGACTCAAAATTAGGCTTAAAAAAATTTAAAACTCTCCCTTGCTATGCTATCCTTACTTGGCCGAAATATAGAGCATTAATGGGGTTTGATAGCTTCTTAATTTTTCCTTGATTGGAGGACCATTTAGGGAGGTTTCTAAGAGTCCTAGGAGTTTAAGTAAGCACTTAAATAGCCAAGGGAACTCATAGATTAATTCAGATTTTACATCCCATTCAAGAGCTTCACACTTTCCATTCTTGTAAATTAATAGTTCTTACTTGGTTTTCTTTACATATATTTAATTCCCACACCTTAAATCACATGATTTATCCCTTGGTTTTGCCCAAATGTTACTCCTTCTTAGCTATCCATATATAAAACGAAATGGAGAGGAAAGGGAACAAGAAAGAAGAAGCATGGAGTCTAGCTTTTTACCTTGGCTTCCTAACTCTCTTTAAATGCCTTTTCTTCTTCCTTAGCCCTCCTTTAAATTTTCAAACTCCCCCTCTCTGTTCTGCACTCAAAATAGAACTAAAGACTCCAATAATCCCATGGAAAGGAAGTGGGGAAAGAGGAGAGAAGAGTTGCTAAAGAAGAAACTAGGAATTTCTATAAATTTTCACCTTTCTTAAGCTTTTCTTCCTCCTTTCTTAGCTCTCTTGGTGTGCCACTTTTGGATGAAGTCCCCTCTGGTTTTTGGCAGAACTAAGTCGGTCTAAAATGAGGGAGAGTGGAATGTGAGCTTTAAAGGAGAATAAAGAAGCTTCTTGTTAAAATTGTTTCCAATTTTGCCCTTTACAATGGCATTTCTGATTTGACTTTGTTTTAGCTCCTTTTTTAGAACCATTTTTTTCATTATAAAATTTAGTTCTCAATTTAGTAAAATGCCTATGGAATCACTTAAATTGAGACTAAAACTCTTCTCAAATGAATTGGTTAAAGTTCAAGTCAACCGACATTGGAAAACCTACACTAGAGGGGTCTTGACTGTCCCGGGGCTTCCCATGGCTTTCAAGGCCTCTGAGAACCCTGAAAAACTCAAAAATTTCATTTAAAAAGCCATCCTATGTGTTTTTCCAAGATTGTACTTATTTATAAAAATGCCACTGGCCTTTCGGTAAATTTTTTGAATCACTGCGGCTCCAGTTTTTGGGCAACTAAGGGCTCAAATCCTCATTTTCCATTGTTAAGAATTTTATTCTAATTTCTTTTTGGTCTTAAATAACTCACCTTAGGGAACTTGCTTTGAAAACTGACTCATTTCGGTGTTTTACAAAAAATTGAACGTTACAATACCAATTTTTGGCCAAATGGTGGTAAGGGCGAGCCACATGCAGTACCCCCAAGAGTGGTTTTCACATTTCATCTTCAACCTCTCAAATTTTCTAAGTGCAAAATTTCCAAAATTGAGATTTGCAAGGAGCCAACTTTAAGGCCTTGTATCTCACTCAATTTTCACACATTATAGACATGGTGGCATTGGAAACTTTTACATGCTTTCCATTCGTATAAAGTTTGCATCCAATGGTACTCTATGTTAGGAACATCAACCTTCGAAAGAAGGATGTTTGACTATGGTGAAATCAAAACTTAAAATCAAAATTTCTCTCTAATGGAATCTTAGTTTTTTTTAAAAAAAAAAAATTTTACTACTAGTATAGTCTCCCAACAATGTGAATTTCATGGCCTAGAATGGTCTCTATAAATTTTCATCATTAATGGCCTTTAATGTCCAAATTTCAAAATGTGTATAATTCATTAAAAAAACAATAGAACGTACTACAAATTCAATTAAATTTATCATGAGAAGATAGTACATTGATTAAAAGAAATTTAAGACATCATGGAGTACTTGCTTGTAATATGATCACAATCACAATTTGACTCTGATCTCAATTTCACAACAGAGGCATAATAATCAAACAAGGAAGATAAAAAGAGTTTTGTGATTTTCTTAAAAGTTTTGTATTTTCTATTTATGTTTTCTCTTTATTAGTTTCTTAACAAACATATGCACATTTGCACAATCGATAAAACTAATGTTGACAAATTTTTTTTCCTTAATTAACTAACTAACCTTTTAAATTTCAAAAACCAAATTTTGAATATTAATTAATTAATTACTAAGTAGTTAATTAGTTAATTAATTAAATTTACTTCTTGGCTTTATATATAGATTTAGGTCAACTCATCATGGGTAGTCTAGTAATCCAACATTAGTGACTAAAATGACAAGAGTGTCCTTTAAACAAACCATTCCATCTCAATAATATATTAGTTGACCACAGTTAGAAATCTATGTGTGATTCTTAAAAGGTAGGTTGAATACATGTTTACCCGATTTACAAATAACAAACAAGCATGTGCCTTATTTTCTAATTTTTCCTACTAAAACTTGTTAAAATCTTAATGTGCTTGTTGATGCAAATGTTGTTAATGTTAAAATGGCATACCCTGCTATATCATCTCAACTATAGATGTAATACCCAATCTTCTTAAAACTAAACTACAATCCATGTTATATAATAGCAAGACCCTAGAATCAAACAAATTCAGATTAAGCAAGGTTAGAATAATAATCTAAGCATCCGAAAAATGAGGATATACGGTTAAAGATGGGTTGAAACCAAAGCCAAAATGGTTAAATGAATTTAACCAAAAAGGCACCAGCAAAATTATAATTTCGAGTAACTTTGTAGAAATTCAAAGGAGTGAACTTTAAATGGTAAAATTAAGTATCCTAGGGTTCTTAGAGGCCCTAAAAACCATAGGAATTCTCAAAATGGCCAAAACCCTTCTAGTTTATATTCTAGGCTATCAGTTAATCCAAACTTTGACCAGATGATTCAGGATGGTTCTGAACCTCTTAAAATTGAAAGTAAATGTTTTTAATAAACTAGAGGACTAAATGTTCATATGGAAAAGACGATTCTCAAAAAGGAGATAAAATGACTATAAATGGAGGAATTGAAGTAGAAAGGCATAATGGGAATTTAGAAAAATGTTTAAAATACCTTCTTTCCTTCTTATATCAGGCTAGCCACGTTTCTAACTTCTCAAGATTGACTTTGAAGCCTTTGAACCAAAACCTTGTGTCACCCAAGAAGGAGGAGAAAGAAGGTGGAAGATAGGTAAGAATTTTGGCTCTTTTTCATGACGCTTTTATTACTAAACTTGTTCTCCTCTCCATGCCCTCTTTCTTGGTAGTTTTAGTTTTCTAAAAAGAGAGTTTTCATGGCTAAACTCATAGAAGAAGGAGAAGATTTAAGGAAAACAAGCATAGCAGAAAATTCTTTTCTTCATGAGCTTTAAGATGATGTATGGATCATGGTGAAAAGATAGCTTCTCCTTGCCTTCCTTGTAATACCATATTAAGATGGAACAAGTTCTACATCATAATATGCTTATAACATTATTTTTCATATATTTGGCACTTTTAGCAACAAAAAATACTATAATTAATGTCAAATTAATTTATATTTTGGTCAAATGAACTATTTCAATTAATCAAACTCATCTTTCATCCTTACTACACTTGTTAATACAAAAACAACATAAAAGAAGCATGAAATTCATGTTTAAGGTCGAGCATCACATATTAGAACCATTTCACCATTTTCATGTCATTCCATAATTATGTCGAAAACTTCAAAAATTCATATCTTGAGCTAAAGAGCCCCAAATCATGCAAATTAGGACTTTATGGAAAGACCAGACATAAACTAGCTACTCTAAAAATCCCATATCAAAGAAAATTTGTTTGGGCCATGAAAATCCAATGGAACAATACCATTGTCAGTTTTTTGTGCAAGTATATACTTAAAATTTTGAAATTTCATATCTTGAGCTACACAAATTTAAATTGAGTTATCTCAATGGCTATGGAAATCTTATAATACCAACTATATATTCATGAGCATTGGAGTTTATTTGGCCCTTAAATATACAAAAAAAAAAAAAAGAAATAAGAACTAACCAAATAAACAGTGACAGAGCATTTCTACATAAATCAGCCAAATTTGAAAAATCATAAGA
Source organism: Erythrophleum fordii (assembly GCA_032878935.1). Lineage (NCBI taxonomy): Eukaryota > Viridiplantae > Streptophyta > Magnoliopsida > Fabales > Fabaceae > Erythrophleum > Erythrophleum fordii. The sequence goes on from JAVQMF010000053.1 coordinate 16,386,571, forward strand.
AATTATACAAAGTTTTAAAAATTATGTTCTTTAGCTATGTGAAAAGCTCTAAATCAGATCTATATACCAAAATTCATCCATTTGGTCTAGTTTTGGTTTAGGGGAAAAATATGGCTCATTTTAGTACTAATTTGGTTCCAATTGGTCCATAATGGCTTTTACTTGTGCAAGTGACCATTTGAGCACGTCCAACACAATATTTATAGCATATATAGGCATTATAATAGGGCCAAAACTTCATGGAATTCAAAACTACTCTCTCACTTGCCTTATACACACACTTTCCATAGGACATACATACCAAAAATTCACATTCTTCCATATATGCTTCCAAATATGGTTCATACATCATAATGTCATACTTTTACACATAAGTGAGGGTTTACATTCCATAATTACCATATAATACTTACTTTGACATTAAATTACACAAAATCCTATTCTATTGTCAAAGTGATATAAATCAAGCTTCGTGGCCTCTATTCTTTGCTCAATGAGAATTCCCTAGACAATGTTAGATATAAAGTGGGGAGAGTGAGATTCAAAGAATCTCAATGGCTCATTCACCCTTTCAAGAATGTATATATGGCATGTTATCAAGTCAAGAAAGCAAGTATGCATCCAATGCTTCCAATTATCAAACATAATTACATTTTGAAAGTCATATGAATTTATCAAGGTCAAGAATAAGCTCTAGGGTTTTTGGTCTAGCCTTGCCCAATTATATAGGACTTTTGACTTAATTTCACTCATTTCATGAGACTTTTGACCTTGTATTACCCTTAATTAGGGACTTTTGGCTTCATCTCATCTAATTCAGGGGACTTTTTTCACAACCTCAGCCATCAAGAGCTATAACACATTCAAAAAGCAATTTAAGAAGTATAATGGTACCAAAGCATCAAACCAATAGCTAGAGACATGTTTCATGGTTCAAACACATATGCAAGCAATCAATGACAATCAACAATTAAGATATGCAAATAAGAATGGATGAAGAGCTACCTTGAGTCAAGAAGCACAAGTTCTTCCTTTAGTTCTTACTTCCTTGCCTTGGTCTCACACACACACTTGGGAGGAGCTTTATTTACTTAGCCTAGATGTAATGCCTTATCTACCTAGCTCTTCTTATTCCTTTTTAGTTAAATACCAATTCTATAAGCAAAGAAGCATAGATAATCCTCTTTAAAAAAATGCTTAGAATCAAATTACACAATGGTAAAATTTTTCATTTCACATCTCGTGGACCGTCTAAACACATCCATGACATTTCTCAATTTAATTACACCCATACAATTCCATTTCATCTCAAAATATGGCTAGGAACCCAAGCTTTTGGTTTACATACATGAAATCCAAAGTGGCAGCTTCAAGTACCCGGTCCAGATCTTGTACCTAAACTTTGAAAAATCATAACTAATTCTATAAAAATCAAAATCAAGCACACTATACCATTTTGCAAAGCTACAGATGCATACTTTATGCTAAAAATAATTTCAGACCACTAAAGAGACATCTAGCTATCAAAAATTGATGAAACAATCCTAGAGGTTGTCTATCACTATTAGTGCTATTCTTTAATTTCAAAAATTCATATCTCCCTGTTCAAATGTCCAATTGGTGTGATCTTGGTGGCCATTGAAAGCTTATTATGTCTAGTTTATGATTGTAATATTTCATGAGCATTGGATACCATTTTGTCCTAGAATGGCATAGCCCAAGTTACTGACCATATGAATAGTGTTTACATTAGTTCAGTAGAAAAAATGCCAACTTTGAAAAATCATAACTAATTCCACAGAGCTCCAAATAATCTGATCTTTACCTTCCTAAAAAGCTCTAGATGAGATCTATATGAATGCAAAACTTCATAGGCAAACTCATTCATTTGGTTAAATTTTGATATTGGGTTGTAAAATGGTCACTTTTATGGCTCATAAAGGGTCCAAATGGTCCATTTTAGTTTCTAAGGCAACCATGGCCACTTATATAGTATCTAGTTCTCTAAAAACGAGAGAAAATGCAAGAAATGTAATGCATGGTTTCTTTGTAAATGAACAAAATTTATCGAATGCAAAAGCAAGTCTCCCAAAATGACTTCGTTAAGGTTCCAAAAAATTTAAGAAGTATTCTAGACTCTAAAAAATGAGAATCCCAAGTTCAAACGGAAAGAAAAATAGAGCTAAAATGAAGAAATGAATTCGAACGAAAGGCTGACGAAATGTAAAGACATTTTCATCATTTTGAGAAAAATTTAGAATTTTCATAGGAGGACTTTTTAAATGAAAGTTTTGAGTTCTCCAAGGTTCTCAAAGGTCCTAAAAATTATGGGAAGCCCTGGGACAGTTAAAACTCCTTCTGTGGATGTTTACCAACGTCGGTTGATCCAAACTTTGACTAATTTGTTTATGAGGGTTTTAAATCTAATTTAGATGAAACCAAAAGTATTTTATAAATTAAAGGACCTAAATTTTATGATGGAAAAGATAGTTCTAAAAAAGGAGTTAAAATGAGCCTAAACGGAGCAAGAGGTGCATAGAGGCAAAATGGTTATTTTAAAAAATTGTAAAAGAGGCTTCTTAAGTAAGATTACACCTCATCACCTTCTCTAAGCTTCCAATTGTAGAAAAATAGGCAGCCATGGTGTGACATTAAGAGGGGAGAGAGAAGAAGTTTAAGCTTCTGTTTAGGTAAGCAAACAGCCCTGTTTCATCCCGCACTAGTTAGGAAAGTTGTTCCTCTCTCTAAGAGCTCTCTAATAGTGGTTTTATTTTCTTGAAAACTTGAAGATTCATATCTAACACAAGCCAAAAAGGAACTCTTTTCAAGAAATGAATTAATGAAAAATAATCTACGCAAAGAGAACTCTATTTTAAGGTAAGACTTTACTTGAAACACTTGCAAAATCTTATATTTCCAAGCCATTTAAGTTCGGTCTAGAGAGAGAAACTGAGGAGGAGGGTTTTTCTTTATGTGTTCTTGATGGAACCAAAGGTTATGGAGTGTGAGGATTAAGAATATATAATTAAAGTTAAAAAGGGAGTTTTAAAATGCAAGTTATAAAATTTAGGAATTTGGTTGCACCTAGGCTAAGATGAAACTTCCTAGTAGTAATTTAAGTAGTTTAAGAGCATATATGAGTTCCTAAGACACCAAGAGAGCCTTCCACATGCTTCTCCCATCAAAGAAACCAAAACAACTCTATTGGTGCCATATGGAAGCATAGCTTTAGCCAAGGGGAGTTCATGCACCTAGGGAGTGTTTTAATTCTTTTTAAACTTAGTTTTGCATCATGTATGATGGGAGAGTATAAGAGGAAGCCTTGGAAAAATTTTAAAAACCACAGAAAGTGAGATGGCCTTATAGGTTCCATATTATGGCTTAAAGAAGCAACACCTAGTTAGGCTCCTTGATTTGATTATATAATGACTCCAAGAGGTTTCAATGGAGTCAAGAATTATAAATGAATGGAGAGAATGGAGCCAAGATAATATTTTCCTAAGTTGCTTCATTAAGTGCATTATGGAATCATAAAAGAGCCTTATGAGTCACCTAGCTTTTTTAATGAATGTATGGCCTTAAAACTTAATTCAAGAGTGTAATTAGCTTCCATATGATGTGTTTAGGCCAAGAAAAATAATCTCCACCTTCTTGGGTGTGTGAAGTCAAGGGAGAGGACTCAAGGCTCAAGGAAACAATATGTAAATGCAAGCAAGGTAGCTTTCCCCACCTTCTCTCATGCATGAATGTGTGCTTACATTGTCTTTGAATGTATGTGTTTTGAGCTATGAAAGTATTCTAGCATGAGATTTTATTCCATGGTACCATGATGATGTTTTATGCATGCAAATGATGTTTTATATACTTGCTTTAGTTTATTAGAGTGTGGAGAAGCCAAGAACCCTCTAGCCATGGTGAGAATGAGCCAAGAACCATTAAACTTAATTAAGACAAAGTAAAGAGTCTCCCAAGAGTGATATTGACTTCCAAGAGTGAGGTTGAGTCAAAATCTCTTAGAGAAAATAGGTAAGGCAAGTCCAAAATTCATAAGTGAATAGGTAAGGCTAGTCCACTCACTTGGCAAGCCTATGTATGTTATGTATGATTTATTCAAATACCAAGAATGTTTCATGAATGTTCACACATGCCTAGGGGTGGGCAAACTTGTCCCGGCCCAAATGCATAATTGGGCTGGGACGGGTCAGGAATTTTTCTTTAAAAAAAAGTGAAACAAGGTCGGGTCAGAATAATACTTCAGGTCGAGATGGTTTTCGGGATAACCTCTTGGCCCTATCAGGCCTGGCCTGGCTCGAAGTCTATATATATTTATATATAAAAAAAATATGGACTAAATTGAAAAGAATTCTTTTTTTTTAAGGTCTTTTTATAATTTTAATTAAAATTTTTAAACATATTTTACAAAATATAAATAACTAGAGGGGTCAAAATTTATGTAGAGCACTTCCAAATATAATTATCACATTTATGTAAGAAAAATAAAATTAAAAAATGCATATTTTTTCAAGTTTTAACTACTACATTTGTATTTTTTTTTCCTATTTTCTCCATTGAATTCATGTTTTTTCATGCCTATTGCATAAGTTTTAAAAAAAATATTAAAAAATAGTTATATGCCTAAAATAATTGAGTTAATATAAAAATATAAATTTTTAAAATTAAAATTTTTTTTCTTAAAAAATTAAAAAAAATAAAGAAAATTGCCCTGTGGCCTGATTAGCCCGACCCAGATCGAACCTGACCCGATTGTAATCGGGCCGGGCTGGGCCTGGGATGATTTTTTCATCTCAAAGTTGAAATCAGGCCAGGACTCAGGTTGAAGCAAATCCCAGCTCGTCCCAGCCTATGCCCACCCCTGCATATGCTAACATGCCTATGCATGCATTTTTAAGGCTTGTATTGTATACTTTATGTGTAATTGAAAGGGAGGCAAGCTATTAGGATTTTTTGAATCCCATCCCCTCCTCTCTAATGTCTTAACATGCTAGGTGAAGTAATTAAGCAAGGTAATGGAAGCTACCAAGCCTAGAAGAAGAAGATTGACCTCAAAATGCATGAAATGGCTTAGTTTTATCTCTTTTGTAGCCATACACATGGCATATGATGTAATCTGTAACATCTAGTTTTCTATGCCAAGGACAGATGTGCCTTCTTAAGTACTCAAGCACATTGACTGAATATCTATTCTCAATCTAATATGTCCTTAGCTTGAACACTATCATATCTGCTCTTTCTACCTTTCTTATCCTCTCACTTAGGTAAAAGGATGTTCTACTATTGGCTGTTTTTGTTTCCAGTTCAGGATTTTCTATGCTTAAGAGCATCTACATTTTTCTCGGGTACCTTCATTTATTTACTCTTTGCAACATCAAGGGAGTCTATTTTTCGCTCATGCTCTTACTTTGATCTTACCTAGACCATCCCTTGGTAAGAAGGATTTTATTTCACATAATCTCAGGAATTTCATTTAATGGCGCTCTTGGCTTACCTTCTTTCTTTACATAGCATAAGGCTCGACTTTTTAGGCGATCTCTAGCTCTCTCGAGCTTCCCTGAAGGTACTAAGGCACTAACTGTCTGTCTCAGCTTATTTTTATGTTTGGATCAGAGCTGGGCTTTCTCTCTGTTCAGTCTCTTTAGCCTCATCACTAGGAGCATAGTATACTATTTCTAAGATTCTGCTAACCCAATCCAGGACACGTGCTCTCAATGCCTGAACTCTATTTTACTGAAAGCTTATGCTCTACTGGGTGCCCTAATCACTCACGTGCCTCAACCCTATATCATTCTCATATTAGGGAGCTCGTTTGATTAATTTTCAGACCCCTATCTATTTACCTTTCTGGGTTTAACTTACTCATTTAATCATGACTAAAGCAAAGGTATCTTTTCTGTATTTAATTTCTCAACTCTTCCACACTTCTCTTTATGATTCAGAGGGGTCTATCTAGGGGACTTTACTAACCACTACTAGGTGGTTTTCCTGATATGAGGATATCTCATCTTCCCTTTTTCGCTCCAGGGAGACCTTTCGCTAAGGCTTTCATTCACATATCTCACCTGGAACGATGCTACTAGTCATCTCCTCTAGGCTTTAGCTTATGCTCAGCCTGGCTAGCCATCTTATCGAACCCGTAGCTTACTAATGATCCTCATTCTTTTCTAAACCTCTGTTACTGGGATACTCATACTTACTTCTAGGTGTTACCTATGAGGTACACCTTTATAGCCCACTCGTTATGTGCCTCACTGCTGGTAGTCTTATCTTACGTTATTCGAGGCTATACTAATATTCTACAATTCAGTGTCCTACTAGGTAGCACTCTAGGTTGGAGTCAATTCCTCATAGGCGGCTCTTAACAACCTCATTAGCCCTATGTCTAACTTCCTCTATGTTGAGCTCTTTCCTCAGTCTCATTTACTAGGCTCACGAACTTCTTACTAATATTTCATAACTATTCTTTTCCCCTACTTATATGAGGGGTTCCCGCTCTTTGTGGGTTATCTAACCCCTTATCAGTTTCTTTTTCAAGTTAGTCTGAATATGACCAATAAGGCATTCATGGTGCCATTCACCATGACTAATTAGCCTCGAGTTTGCCTTAGTTTTCTTATTCGAGTATTGGCCGCAACAAGGAACTCTCTAGATTACCTTGCTGTTTCTATGGAATAATTAGCCATGGCTAACAGCCTCTGATTGGCTTGCTTTTTCAGGGATTGGATTTTCATCTTTAGCCACTAACCCTAGCCTCATAGTCTTTATATCTAGCCCATCATTAAGCTAGGGGTTCTACCTCTTACTTTATTCATACATAGCTAGCTGTTACCTTTGGGCTATCAGGGCTCTAGGGTGTAACTTGTAACCCAACTCTAGCCTGAGGGAATTAGCCTTTTGGGCTTTAGAATTCATCTAGACAATTGGGTGTTGTGGCTAGGGGTCCTATGTAGTCGCAGTGTCATCTCTTACCATGCTACATTATTACTCATCTTTGCATTAAGCAGGACATCTCAGAATGGCCTGAGTATGACTACCAGGGAATTAGGCTTCAAGTACTCTCTCTAGCAAGCCTCTTCATGTCAACGAGATCAATCTCGTCATTCATATCTAGGGCTTGCCAATGATCCTGGTGAGCTATCACATCTCATCAAGCTTAGCTGTCAGATCACTCAACCCTGCTCAAGGTTAACTCTGTTTAAGCTACTCTAGAGGCCACTCTTTCCTGGTATCCATTAACTACTCTAAGACCATTCTACAACTTACTCATTATGAATAAAGCCACAACCTAAGTGAGCAAAGAAAGTGAAAAAAGTCTCAACCTACAAAAATAGATGTAGTAGTAAATAGAGAAACTAGGATCATAAAAGTAGAAACTCCTCAAAGGAGTTGTAATCCTAGTAAGTAACTAAGATGTGAGGCCTATGACAAAATGAAATGCAAATTATAATCATGGGATGAGCTAATGAGAAAGAACGCAGAGATAAATAGTGGACGAAATATGTAAATAAGCAGACAGATAGAAACCTCCGATGGCTCTAATGATTAGAAAAGATGATGAGATGTTATAAAAAGCCATTCAAAGAGGATACGGGAGATGTGATATGAAATAAGTTACCTCTCGAGATGTGTAAATGAGTCCACTAAAAGAAACATTAATCCTACAAATGGGTTAACATTAACCCATTATGATTAGTAAGCTCTCCTAGGATAGGCCTCCAGAATATGAAATTTCTTTCTCTTATGAGAGAGAGAACTAGCTAGTATTTTATAACAATAGAACCCTTATTAAGAACTAGTAATAAAAGTTCCTTGGCTGAGAGAAAATTTGAAAGAATGAAATCACTGAGAAAGCATATAGAGCCAAGAAGAAGGGAAAGAAAAGAGCAGTTAGCTAGAAAAGAAAAAAGCAAGAGGAAGTGTACCCCAAATTTCAAAGACAAAATGTATTTAAGGGGGAAGAAATATAACATCCGATTTTCTAAAAGTGAGAGAAAATGTGAGAAACGTAACGTACCATTTCTCTATAAATGAATAAAACTCACCAGATACAAAAGGAAGTCCCCCAGAATGAGATAGTTAGGAAAAATTTGAGAAGCATTCTAGACTACTAAAAATGAGAATCTCAGGCTCAAACAGAAAGAAAAATAGAGTTAGAATGAAGAAACAATTTCTTACGAAACATAATGACATTTTTGTAATTTTGAGTAAATTTTGGAATTCACATAGGAGGGCTTTTTAAATGAAATTTTTGAGTTCCTCAGGGTTCTCAGAGGCCCTAAAAACCATGAAAAGCCCCGGGACAGCTAAAGCCCCTCCGGTAGATGTTTTCTAATGTCAGTGTGCTCGAACTTTGACAGATTCGTTTGGGAAGATTTTAGCTCCAATTTGAGTGATTCCAAAGGCATTTTACTAAATTGAGAACCTAAATTTTATAATGGAAAAGACAGTTCTAAAAAAGGAGATAAAATGAAGGAGAAACAAAAATGCAAAATATGAAGGGCAAAATAGGAATTTTTGAAAAGTGTAACTTACTCCCACTTATATATATGATGCACCCTTCTTTTCCCTTCACTATGCACGACCAAGTTCTGCCTAAAACCAAAAGAAAACCCTAGGGGATAAGGCTCACAAGAAGGAAAAGAAAAGGAGAAGAAATCAAAGGCTTAAGGTATGGAAATTAGTAGTTTTTCATGCTCTTTCTCTTCCAAACCTTTTCTCCTCTATTCTCCTTTGTTTCCTATGATTAAAATAAAGTTTATAAATCTGTTTTAAGGGAGAAATTGAGGGAAAAATTCGGATTTGAAGAGAGGAGCTCAAAGAATACAAGATTCAAGTGAGAAAAAGCAAGAAAACAAGGTAATTTCTCTTCCTATGGTTGTCATTTTTGGTTCCCTTCTCCACCATTTCGCCCGACTTGAGAAAACCCTAGGAGGAGATGACTTTTAGGCAGAACCAAGTATGAATCTAAGGAAAAAGGGTGTGGAGATTAAGAATATACAAAGGAATCAAAAGCCATTAGATTTCAAGATGCAAATTCTAGGGTTTCAATATGATTGTATATGATGATTCCTAGGCCTAAATAAGAGCTTAAATGAGCTCCTAAGATCCCTAAGAGGCCCCCCATATGCTTCTTTCCTTAAGAAAACAAAGAAAGCTCCATGAAACCCAATATGCTTCATTGTCTCAGCCAAGAAGGGTTCTCACAGCTAGGGAGAGTTTTAAATTTTTCTAAGGCTATTCTTGAGTCATATTTGATTAATGAAAATGAAGGGAGGCCTTGGAAAAATTTTAGAACTCATGCAAAGTGATTTGGTGTCTTAGGTTCCATATTATGACTTAAAGAAGCAATATGGTGCTAGGCCTTTTGTTTTAATGGTGTGATGACTCCAAGAGGCTTAAAAGGAGTCAAGAATCACATTTGAAAAGAAAAAATGAGGCCTAGAATCAATTGAGGGGTGTTGCTTCATTAGATGCAATTATGGACTCTAATGGAGCCTATAGAGCAACCTAGTGTTTCATCAAGTTATGTAGCCTTAGAATGTATTTCATGAACTTAATTGACTCCCATAAATTGTATCTAGGCCAAGAGAAACTATCTTCACCAATTTGTAAGTGTGTGGTTGAAAGAGGAGGCTTGAATCCAAAAGAAAAAGTGTGTAATTATATGCAAGGTAGCTCTCTCCACCTACTCTCATGCATAGATGTGTGTTTAGCTTGTTTTAAAATGTGTGTATGTGTATTTCAAGTTATGAAAAGTATGCTAGTATGCCTTTATATGTCATGATTCTTGATGCCATGTTATGCTTTCAAATGATTTCATGATGTTTGTATGAGTTTTCTTAAGTGTGGAGAGGCCAATAACTCTTCCCTTTGGTGAGGATGAGCCAAGAACCCTTGAGCTTAGTTAAGACAAAGTAAAGAGTCTTTCAAAAGCAAAGTGGACTTCCAAGAGTATAGTTGAGTCCAAAGCTCTTAAAGAATGGATGAGGCAAGTCCAAAATCCGTGAGAAGTGTAAGGCCAATCCAAGTACTTGGTGAGCTCTTGAATGTCTTGTATGATTTGTTCATATGCCAAGTTTGCCTATAAAATGTCCATGACTTCCATTTTCTTCATGCATTCATTTGCAAAGCTTGTTTTGCACATATTATGTATGATTGAATGGGAGATGAGCTATTGGGATTCTTTGAATCTCATCCCCTCCTCTCCAATGATCTAACATGCTAGGTGGACCAAGTGGATATGCCAATGAGAGCCAACAACCATGAAGAAGGGCAATTGACAAGCATATGTCTAGTTTTAGCTATTTTGGAACCATACTTATATACCTTGATGTATATGATGATGTAGATAGTCTATGAACCTTGAGACATGTATAAATATGCTATTATGTGATGTTTATAACTATGGATATGATGTATGAGCTTTAGAATACAATTTGAGTATGAAATGCCAAAGTGTGCAATGTAGAAATTTGATAGAAACATGCATAAGTGTGGGTTAAATGCCTAAAATGAGATGCATGAGGTTTGGACCATTTGGGTGGCTCACACAAGTCTTAAATATACTTTTAGACTTGCCCAAAAGGTGTCACAACTAAGGGAAAGCCATTTGGCAAATTTGGTATCTCATATAGAGCCAAATTTGACCATAATGGAACCCTATGTCGCTTTTTGGCCAAATGAGCTAGTCTTGATCTAAGATTTGGCATGCAATTAGATCTCTTTGAGAGATTTTTGGAAGATAAAGAATATAATTTTATAAGGTCTAGAGAATATTTGATGAATTTTCAAAGTTGGAATTTTCTATTGATTTTGGTATGTGCAGTGTTCATACAGGCAAATTTGTATTTTGTGTCACCCAATGGCTAAATGGTATCCAATGCTTATAAAATTTTATATGTATAAACTAAATGTCATAAGATTTCTGTGGCTACCAAGATCACCTCATTCAGATGTCTGAGCTAAGAGTTATGCATTTTTGAATTTGGCTGTCAGTAGCAGTGGCGCCCCAGGAGTTCAGACACTGTTCCATAGGATTCCAATAGCTAAACATATCTGTTTCATTCTAGAATTATTTTTATTATCAATTTAACATTTTTATATTTCCATAATGACTAAATTTATGTGATTTTTATTTTTATAGAATTAGTTATGAATTTTAGAAGTTCGTATCAGTAATCTAAACAGCAGCCCAGGCAGCCAGCGACCTCAGTAGGCTTTCAGATGTCAAACGTCCTCCATGATAAGTTTTATGATCTGAAGATATTTTTAATGTGAAGTAGACATCATAATATTTCTATAATGATCAAGATTGTATTATTTCAATATTTTTAGATTTAGTTATGATTTTTCAAAATTTGCCTAGAAAAGAGGCCAATTCTGGCCGAGAATGAGTTCCCATTTTCCATGCTTCATTTCGGTTTCCATGGGTTGTAGGCATGTTTTTGGGATGTAAATGAGTTTTAATGATGTAATTAAATATGAGGATGCATAGCATGAGCTCACACAGTCCACGTGACACTGAAATGAATTTCTAGATACGACGCAACGCGAAAATAATCATTATTCCTTTGGCTTTTTCATGAAAAACCAATATGATTCATGATATTATGTTATTTAAAAGTATGAGATGAGCTAGAATTTATAGTGTTACACAAGTGATCATGATTGCCTTAGAACTTGAAATAGACCATTTGGACCCCTTATCTAACACAAAATGAGCCATTTTGCAACCCAATGTCAAAATCTAAACAAATTTGTCCATGAAATTTAGCACACATGTAGATTTCATCTAGATCTTTTTAGAAAGATAAAGACCAGATTATTTGGAGCTTTGTGGAATTAATTATGAATTTTTAAAATTGCCATTTTTCTACTGAATTTATACAAATACTGTTCATATGGTCAAAATTTTGGTTGTGTCATTAATGAGCTAAATGATGTCCAATGCTCATGAACTTTTATAAGTATAAACTAGACATGATAATATTTCCATGGCCACCAAGATCACCCTAATTAAACCTTTGACCAAGGAGATATAAATTTTTGAAGTTGGAGATCAGTACTAGGGATGATAGCTAACCTCTAGTATTGTTGCATTAGTTTCTAATTCCTAGTAACCTCTATTGTGGTCTAAATTTATTTTTAGCATAAAGTAGACATCTGTAGCTTTCGAAAATGATATAGTGTGCCTAATTTCAATTTTTTTAGAATTAGTTATGAGTTTTCAAAATTCAAGCACAAAATTTGGAAAACTGATCGAGGCTGCACTAGTATGTTTTGTGTATTTGCTCCCTTTGCTCGAGGTATGGGCCACTTTTTGAGCTTGTTATAAGTTTCAATCATGTATTTAAATGTGAGAATAAGATGTATGAACTCATATGGCCCACAGGATATCGAATGAGAAATTTTCCTATGGCAAAATGTAATGTATTTATGATTTCCAATGCCATCCTTCTTGCTTCATTGTGAATGACATGAAATAAGATTTAGAAATAGCATGAGGCAAGCTAGATAAATTATGGTGTTACAATTTGAGCATGTGGGAAAGCACCAAAATGGTCTACTAAACATGTCTCAAATGTGCATAAACATAGAAATCAAAAACTCACTCTCTCACCCCAAGCCATACACAAGAACATACAAGTTAAGTCTTACCCTCCAATGTCCAAAATACACTATATCATACATATAACATTAAATCTCATTTGTACATAATACATTTACATATTTACATATGTTCATAAGGTCATAGGAAATTTACAATAATGTATTACATCATGGGCCACTCATATGGCTACAAATTGAACAAAACAATACATCTTGTTTTCAATCTTTCATCTCCCAACTTGGTGGCTTCCATTACCTTGCTCATTAGGTCCACCTAACATTTTAAGACATTGGAGAGGAGGGGATGAAATTCAAAGAATCCCAATAGCTCTTCTCCTTTTCAATAATATATAAAGAATGCAATTCAAGTCTTAAAATGCATGCATGAGCATAATGGAAAGTGTGATCATTCAAAAAGCATTCTTAACATTTGAATAAGTCATACAAAGCATACATAGGCTTGCCAAATATATGGATTAGCCTCACCCATTCTTTTCAAGGTTATTGGACTTGTCTCACCCTTTTTCTTAAAGGCTTTGTACTAAGCCTTACTCTTATGAGACTTTAAACTTTTTCTAAACTATTCTTGAGGGTTCTTGGCTCATCCTTACTATAACTTTTGGGTTCTAGGCTTCACCACACTCAAGCAAACCAAAGCAAATACACAAAGTATCATTTGAATACATAAAACAACATCATGGTACCATGGCATATGAATACATACTAGAATACTTTTTCATGACTTAAAAACACACATACACACATTCCAGATAAGGAAAACATTCATCCACGCATGAGAGAAAGTATAGAGAGCTACCTTTGTTACACTTGCAAATCTTTTCCTTGAATCTTGAATCCTCTCCCTCAGTCTCACACATACAAGGATGTGAGGTTTGTTTCCCTTGGCCTAAACATAATATATGGAAGCCAATTAAGTTCTTGGAATCATTTCTAAAGCTACACATCTTCCTTAAACACTAACTTGGTCTAATAGCCCCTTTGTAGTTCCAAAATGCACCTAATAAAGTAACATCCATAATTTAAGTTCTTGGCTCCATTCTTTCCTTCCATCTATGGTTCTTGACTCTATTTAGACCTTTTAGAGCTATCACACAATTAAAATAAGAAGCCTAACTAGGTGTTGCTTCTTTAGGCTATAATATGAAACCTATACTACCAATTCAATTCCTAGGCTTCGCCTCATCCTCTCCTATCATATATGACTCAAAATTAAGCTTGGATAAAATTAAAACTTCCCCTAAGTAGCTCAAGCTCTTTTGGTCGAAACATGCATTTGAATTATACCCAAGGGAGTTGCTTTAGTTTCTTTGATGGAAGAAGCATATACCAAAGAGCTCATATAAATGTTCAATAAGGCTTAAAATAATTGCATCAAATCAGATTTTTAATCAAACACTTGAATCCCTAATGCTTTTTTCTTGATTTTTTATGGTTGTTTGCTAATTCTCTTCACATATTCTTATTCTCCACACTTAATTTCCTAGGATTCACCTTTAGTTCTACCCAAAACCCAAGTCCTCTAGGACTTCCCTAAGGTGGCTGAACCTACAAGAGAGAGGGGGAGGAAGAAGCTACCATAAAAGTGAGATTTTACCTTGTTTCCTTGGCTTCCTTTTTTTGTTCTTGACTTGGCTTGGCTTCCTCCCCTAAAAAAAAAAATTTCCTCTCTGTTCTGCCCTCAAAACAGCACCAAAAACTTCAAAAAAAACCATAGGAAGAAAGGGGAGAAGGAGGAGAAGAAATTTTTTAAAGAGAAGGCAAGGAAATTCCAACAAATTCTTACCTTTTCTTAATTTTTCTCCTTCTATTTTGCCTTGTTCTTATGTGCCTTCTTCCCTTGAGTATTCTCTGGTTTTTGGGCAAAATAGGTCAGTTTAAGAAATGAGAGAGAGTGGGGCATGAGTTAAAGAACGTTCAAGAAACATAACATTTTAAAAATTCTCATTTTGTCTCTTCTTTGTAGCATTTTCATTTTAGCTTCATTTTAGCTCCTTTTTTAGAACCGTCATTTTCATTATAAAATTCAGGTTCCAAATTTTATAAAATACCTTTTGAATCACTCAAAGCAGAGCTAAAACCTTCCTGAATGAAACAGTCAAAGTTTAGGTCAACTGACATTAGAAAACACACACCGGAAGGGCTTTACTTGTCCTGGGGCTTCTCATGGTTTTCAGGGCCTCTGAGAACTTCGAAGAACTCAAATTTGCCATTTTAAAAGCCCTATTGTGAGAATTTTAAAATTTATCCAAAATTATGAAAATGCTATTATGTTTCATAACTGTTTCGTTAAATTCTGTCTGGCCATTTTAGCCCTTGTTTTAGGGTACCTCTAGCTTCCTAAATTCATTATTTAAGGTCTAGAATATTGATATAAATTTATTGGACCTCAAATCACTCTATTCAGGGGACTTTCCTTTGTGTACTTTCGTTCGTTTATAGAAGAACTATATGTTACATTTTTCACATTTTCTCATACTTTCAAAGAATTGGATATTACATTAGACACATCAAACAAGACACAAACACATCAATGGAACCATCTCTAGCCTTACATAAACTCTACACAAGCCAATTCTAGCTTATGGCATCCATATGGTTCCATGTTGTAGCATAATAAAGCAACTCATACAATTCATAATTTTGGCTCTACTTTCTCACTCCATTTAAGTCAGATGACTCCTTTTGAATTCATTAGAGTTATCACAAACTCAATTTAAGGAGTCAAATACTAAATTGTTTCTTTATGCCTAGTGGAACCCTAAACTTTCAACTTCCAAAATATGGTTCCTAAATTTAAACCAATAGTTCCTTTGGTGTTTATTATTCATATCTAGACCATTCATGTAACACCATAATTTCTAACTTATCTCAAGCCTTTAAATGACTTAATATCATGAATCATGTAAGTTTTCCATGAAAAAGATAAGGAAATAATGATTATTTTCACGTTGCATCATATCTAAAAGTTCTATTCAGTGTCACGTGAACCATGTGAGCTCATGTTATACATTCTCATATTTGAATACATCAATACAACTCATTGCATCACAAAATCATGCCCACAACTGATGAAAACCGAAATGAGGCATAAAATGAGATTGTTTAATTTCGGCCAGATTTGCCCTTTTTTCTCATCAAACTTTGGAAAATCATAACTAATTTTAGAAAAATCGAAATCAGGAAATCTTAGTCATTCTGGAAAGCTATGGATGCCCAATTCACACTAAAAATACACCCAGATCATAACATTCATTATAGAGGATGTTTAACATCCAAAATAGTCTAGAAGTCAGGCTACATCTGTAACTTTCACAAGATTCTATAGAAAACTTTAAAAATGTCCAATTAATTCCAAAAAAATCCAATCTATGCAAATGATACTAATATGGAAAGCTGTAGATGTTAGCTAAAAAGGAAAAATATCTCCAGACCAATTCATCAAGCCCTAACCTCAAATTTTAATGGAATAATAACTCATGGTAATTTGACATCATTTGAGCCTCGTGTGACAGAATTCAATTTCGGATCAAATGAATAGTGTAGCAGACCAAAACCAGAAAAATTACCAACTTTGAAAAATTCTCAAATATTCTGTAGGCCTCTAAAAATTATGATCTTTAGCTTTCCAAAAAGCTCTTAATGAGACCTAATTGCATGTCAAATCTCAGATCAAGAATGACTCATTTGGCCAAAAAGTGACATAGGGTTCCATTATGGTCAATTTTGGCTCCATATAGGGTACCAAAGTTGCCAAATGGATTTTCTTTGGTCTTGGCACCTTTTGGGTAAGTCTAAAAGCACATTTAAAACTTGTATGAGTTGCCCAAATGGTCCCAAACCTCATGCATTTTATTTTGGCCATTTAACCCACACTTATGCACATTTCCATCAGGCCATTAATGAAGCTATCTTTGCCATACATACTCAATTCACACTCCATCATTCACATAACACATTCTCTCATTCCTACATCACATAATATCATAATTACATATGTCTCAAGGGTCATAGACCATTTACAACAATAATATACAGCATAAAGTATCATTATGGTTCTAAAAAGCAAAAGCTAGGCATATTGATGTCAATCTCCTTCCTTCAATGTTGTTGGCTCCCATTACCACATCCACTTCATCCACCTAGCATATTAGATCATTGGAGAGGAGGGAATGAGATTTAAAGAATCCCAATAGCTCATCTCCCACTCAATCATACATAGCATATGCAAAGCAAGTCTTAAAAATGCATGCATAGATAAAATGGAAGTCATGGACATTTGAAAAGCAAGCTTGGCATGTGAATAAGTCATACAAAACATTCAAGAGCTCACTAAGTGTTTAGATTGGCCTCACACTTCTCCTCATGGATTTTGGACTTGCCTCACCCATTTTTTAAGAGCTTTGGACTCAACCATACTTTTAGGAGCTCACTTTACTTTTGGGAGACTCTTTGCTATGTCTTAACCAATCTCAAGGGTTCTTGGCTCATCCTCACTATAGAGAAGAGTTCTTGGCCTCTCCACTCTCAAGCAAACTCAAACAAACATCATACATTCATTTGAAAATATAATATGACATCATGAAATCATGGCATATAAAATCATGCCAGCATACTTTTCATGGCTTGAAAATACTCATACACACATTCTAAGACAGGCTAAACACACATCCATGCATGAAAAAAGGTGGAGATAGCTACCTTACACACAATTACACATTTTTCCCTTTAGATTCAAGCCTCCTCTTTCAGCCACACACCCACAAATTGGTGGAGATGTCTTCTCTTGGCCTAGATACAATTTATGGAAGCCAATTAGGTTCATGAAATAATCTCTAAGGTCATACAACTTGCTTAGATACTAGATTGCTCTATAAGTTCTATTATGGTTCATAAATGCACCTAATGAAGCAACACCCCTCAAATAATTCCTAGGTCTCATTCTTTCCTTTCAAATATGATTCTTGACTCTTTTTAAGCCTCTTGGAGTCATCACACCATTAAAACAAAAGGCCTAACATCATGTTACTTCTTTAGGTCATAATATGGAACCTAAGACACCAAATCAATTTCTATGAGTTATAAATTTTTTTCAAGGCCTCCCTTCATTTTCATTCATCAAATATGACTCAAGAATGACCTTAGAAAAATTTAAAACTCTCCCCAACTACAAGAACCCCCTTTGGCTGAGACAGAGGGCATCTTTGGCCTACATGGAGATTTCTTTGTTTTCTTGAAGGAGGAAGCTTGTGGGGAGTATCTTAGGGGTCTCAAGAACTCATTTAAACTCTTAATTAAACCTAGGAATCATCACACAAAATCAGAATTTGGAAGGAACACTTGAAACCCTAAGTTTTGCATCTTGATTTCTACTAGCTAGTTTGTTGTTTTCTTAGCATATTCTTGTTCTTCTCCATCAAATACCTAAGTTCATGCTTGGTTGGGCTTGAAAATCAAACCCTCCTATGGCTCCTAGGGTTAGGCAAAATGGAGAAGAAGGGTGATGGAAGATATCAACCATAGGATGTAATTTTACCTTGTTTACTTGCTTAGTTTAGCTTAAATCTTGCTTTCTCCAAGCTCCTCTCTTCAAATCCAAAATTTTCCTTGAATTTCTCCCTTGGATCAGATTTATAAACCTCATTTTAATCAAAGGAAATCAAGGAGGATAAAGAAGAGGTGGTGTGGATGAAGAAGAGCACGAAAAATAACCATAAAAACATACCTTTGGCTTGAATTTCTTCCTTCTTCTTCTTCCTCTCTTGGGTGCCTCTCTCTTAGGGTTTTGCTTCTAGTTTGGGGCTGAATTTTCTGAAGTTAAATGAGGGCAAGTGTGAGGTGCCACCTATATATAGGTAGGGAAAAGTGACTTTTTCAAAAATTTCAATTTTGCCCTCTGTACTTTGCATTTTTGTTTCTCCTTTGTTTTAGCTCTTTTTTCTGAACTGTCTTTTGCATTATAAAATTTAGGTTCCCAATTAAGAAAAATGCCTTTAGAATCACTCAAATCGGAGCTAAAACCTTCCCGAATGGATTCATCAAAGTTCAGACACACCAACATTGGAAAACATCCACCGAAGGGGATTTAACTGTCCCAGAGCTTCCCATGGTTTTTAAGGCCTCTGAGAACCCCGAGAAACTCAAAATTTTCATTTAAAAAGCCCTCATATGTGAATTCCAAAAATTGCCCAAAATTACAAAAATGTCATTACGTTTCGTAGGTTTTCTGTCAAAATTTGTTTCTTCATTCTAACTCTATTTTTCCTTCTGTCTAAGGATAGAATTCTCATTTTTAGGAGTCTTGAATGTTCCTCAAATTTTTTAGAACCTTAACTAATTTATTTCAGAGGACTTGCTTTAAAAACATGCCCATTTTTATCATTTAACGAAAATTGGACACTACAATTCTCCCCCCTAAAAAATTTTGTCCTCGAAATTTAGATAACATACCTCATAGAAAGAGTTTTGGATATTTATTTCTCATATCATCCTCTAGTTCCCAGGTGGCTTCCTCCGGAGATAACCCCTTCCAAACCACTTTCACTAACGGTATCGTTTTATTCCGTAATTGCTTGAGTCTAACGTCCACGATCCAATTTGGTGATACTATGTATGATAATTATCCTGTAACTGCACATTCTCATATTCCATGACATGTGAAGGGTCAGGCTAGTACTTTTTAAGCTGGGAGACATGGAATACATTATGCACTTGGCTTAGGTTCAGGGGAAAGGCTAGTCTGTAAGCCACAGGTCCTACTTTATTAAGAATCTGAAAAGAACCTATGTACTTTGGACTGAGCTTTTTACTTTTAATGGACTGACCTATCCCTGTGACTAGAGATACTCTAATAAAGACATGGTCTCCAATCTCAAACTCTAACGACTGTCTGTGTTTATCTGCATAACTTTTTTGTTTACTCTGAGCTGTCAAGAGTTTCCTTCTAATGGTCTCTATCAATCTAGAGGTCTAATCCACTAATTTTGGGCCTATAAGGCTCCGTTCTGCTAGCTCAACCAAACACATTGGGGATTTACACTTCCTCCCATACAATGCCTCATACAGTGCCATCTGTATACTTGCATGATAACTATTATTGTAGGCAAACTCTACTAGAGGCAAGTATGTATCCCAGTTCCCTTTCATTTTTAAAACACATGCCCTCAACATGTCCTCTAGGGTTTGAATGGTTCTCTCTGTTTGTCCATTTGTCTAAGGATGACAGGCCGTGCTAAATTTGAGTTTAGTGCCTAAAGCATCCTGTAATGATCTCTAAAAATTCGATATGAATCTAGGATCTCTATCTAATATTATGCTCCTAGGCACACCGTGTAGTCTAACTATCTCCCTAATGTACAGCTGGGCTAACTTATCTAGGGTATAAGTGGCTTTCATAAGTAAGAAGTACGCTGACTTTATTAACCTATCCACTATTACCCATATTGCATCATATCCCGATGATGTCCTGGGTAATCCTATGACAAAATCCATAGCTATATTATCCTATTTCCACTCCGGGATATGTAGGGGTTGAAGTAACCTGGCTGGCTTCTAATATTCTATTTTTACTCTCTGATATACTAGACATCATGAGACATACTCTGCTATATCTATTTTCATTCCAGGCCACCAGAATATTTTTTTCAAATCCTGGCACATTTTATTATTGCCTGGATGAATAGTATACTTACTTTTATGTGCCTCATCTAATATCTTTTCTCTAATTTCTGTATTTCTAGGCACATATAGCCTATCTTTGTATCTTACTATGTTATCCTCAGATCGATTGAACTCCTGAATACTACCCTGGGCTATCTGGGCTCTAATCTTATTCACATGATCATTTATTTACTGTGCCTTTCTTATTTGATCCCTCAAGTCACTTTTTATTCGGGTCTCACTCATTAATAGTTTCCCCGAATACACCTCACAGGAGAGACTCATGTCTTTAAATCTCTCAATTAATTTATACTCTTAAATTATTATACAGGCCATGTGTATGGATTTTTTATTCAGGGCATCAGCTACCACATTAGCCTTACTAGAATGGTATTTTCAACATGAAATCATAATCTTTCAAAAATTCTAACCATCTCTGTTGCCTCATATTCAACTCTTTCTGTTCAAATAAATATTTGAGGCTCTTGTGGTCACTGTAAATTTCTATAGCTGCCCTATATAAGTAGTCTCTCCGTATTTTCAAAGCAAATACTACTACAGCTAACTCTAGGCCATGTGTGGGGTAGTTTTCCTTATCAGATTTTAACTATCTAAAAGCATAAGCTACCGCTCGACCTTTCTGCATAAGCATACATCATAACCCTTTCTTAGAGGCATCACTGTATACTACAAAAGTTTCCTTAGGGTCAAGGAGTACTAAAATTGGGGCCGTGGTCAACTTATGCTTCAACTCTTGAAAACTACTCTCACATTTCTCATTCCACACAAATGGCACATTCTTCCTAGTAAGCCTAGTTAGTAGCATCACTATCTAAGAAAAGCCTTGAATGAACCTCTTATAGTAACTTGCTAAACCTAGAAAGCTCTTAATTTTTGTCACTATCTTAGGTCTCTCCTACTGTAATACTACCTCTACCTTATAGGGATCTAATGCGACCCCTGCCTGGGAGATCACATGACCTAGAAACTGAACCTCAGTGAGCCAAAACTCACATTTACTAAGTTTAGCATACAACAATCTCTCTTTCAGGGTCTCCAAGGATAATCTCAGGTGCTGCTCATGTTCCTCTCTACTTTTTGAGTAGATGAGGATGTCATCTATAAAGACTACTACAAACTTGTCTAAATATGGCCTGAAAACTTTATTCATAAAATCCATAAAGACTGCGAGTGCATTTGTCAATCCAAAAGGCATAACTAAAAATTCATAGTGCCCGTATCTGGTTCTAAATGCAATCTTGGGAATATCCTCAGCCTTTATTCTAAGCTAACGGTATCCTAACCTGAGGTCTATCTTGGAAAACACTGACGCTCCTACCAACTGATCTAAGAGGTTATCTATGCAAGGGAGAGGGTACTTATTGTTAATGGTTATTTTATTGAGTTCCCGGTAGTCTATACATAGCCTAAGGCTCCCGTCTTTCTTCTTCATGAATAGGACTAGAGCTCTCTATGGTGAGACACTAGGTCTAATAAAACCCTTCTATAAAAGCTTTTCTATCTATTTCTTAAGCTTTGCTAGCTCAGTAGAAGCCATCCTATATAGGGCCTTAGACATTGGACCTGCCCCAGGTACGATATCTATAGGAAACTCTACCTCTCTCTGTAGAGGTAGTCCACTAATCTCTCTGGAGAATACTTCTGGGAACTCCCTCACTACGAGAATCTTATCTATACCCTTTTCTACCTCAGCCTAAACTAAAAAGACAACCAAATACCCCCTGACAACCATGTCCTAGAGATCTCTCAGCTTGGGAGATGGTCGTAATAGATAACTCAGCCCTAATATTAGGTACAGTCCCACACTCAGGTAAAGTGATGCACCTGTGGGTACAATCTAGTGTGGCGTTATTTGCAGACATCCAGTTCATGCCAATAATCACATCAATATCAATAAGGGACATATAAATCAAATTAAAGGTGGTCAAGAAATGATTAAACTAGATCATACAATTTAAGCAAGCATGGGAGGTAATGGCTCAGTTTCCTATGGAGGTATCTACATACACTTTATATGGTAATGTATGCATACTCAAACCCAACCTCCTAGCACAATCATATGATGATAAATTTTATGATCTGTATGTATTTTTAATACAAATTAGACATCTAAAGATTTCCAAAATGACTAATAAAACATGATTTCAATTTTTCTAGAATTAGTTATGATTTTCTAAAGTTTGCCCAGAAAAGAGGCCAATTCTGGCCGAGAATGAACTTCCATTTTCCATGCTCCATTTCGGTTTCCATGACCTGTAGGCATGATTTTGTGATGCAAATGAGTTTTTTGGATTTAATTAAACATGAAAATGTATATTATGAGCTCACACAGTTTACGTGACACCGATTGAAAATTTTTGGTATGATGCAATGTAAAGTCCCACATCAGCAGGAAGGGGAATGTGGCTAGCCCATATAAGTGGGGAGAATCCTCCCCCTCACGAGCGCACTTTTCCTACAGGAAAGGACAAAGCCCAACGAACCGGGAAGGCAGGGTCAAAGACCCACGAACCGAGAAGGAAGGGACAATACTCGTGAGGGCTCTGTATGTGTTGGTATCAGAGCAATCCTGGCCCATGTGCAACCCAAGGACGGGTCGGCCCAAAAAGAGGGGTGGATTGTAAAGTCCCACATCAATTAAAAGGGGCCTGTGGCTAGCCCATATAAGTGGAGAGAATCCTCCCCCTCTCGAGCGCGCTTTTCCTACGGGAAAGGACAAAGCCCAATGAACCGGGAAGGCAGGGTCAAAGACCCACGAACCGAAAAGAAAGGGATAATACTCGTGAGGGCTCTGTATAAATGTAACACCATGAATTCTTGCTCATTCTAACTCATCTCATTCCTTTACATAACTTAATATCATGAATCATATGAGTTTTGCATGAAAAAGGCAAGGAAAATAATACTCATTTTAGCATTGCGCTGGGTCTCAAAATTCCATTCAGTGTCACATGGACCATGTAAGATCATCTTATGCATTCTCATATTTAATTCCATCATTATAACTCATTTACATCACAAAAACATGCTGACGAGCTCGTCGTGCAACCCTCAAAATAAAACTAGGTTGAATATTAAATGCAATATAGGGCACAACCTAGGTCATCTCCTTTGGAAATGGAATTCAATACTTAATTAAGTTTCTAAGTGTTAAAAGACTCTAAGAGCTACCTAATTTGGGTGGTTTTTGATTGAATTGAACTAACCTAAAATGAAACCAAATTAAAATTCCTAATTTCTACCTAATTGGATGAATTGTGGTTGATAATGGGCTTGTGACTAGCTTAGGAATCATCCCTTGGTATCCACTATCCTCATCCTAATCCAATTTTGATTAATTCTGACCTAAGAATTCCTAATTGTGTTCATTAGCAAATGATCTTGAATTACCATTCAAGATTCAAGAGATTAATAATCTAATGTTGAATTGAGACCTCAATCCTACACCAAATCATTAATTCTTGCCTTTAGGATCGATGAACATTTAAATTAAATGATTAATTGATTGATTAGCTACTGAATTAACACTCTAGGATGTTTAATTAACCAACCAAACTCCTAAGAATCCTTAAATCAACAATTAAGCACACCAATTCTCACAAGCATTTTATCAAACACCTTGATTGCATACTTGGAAAATTGTAGGAAAATGAAAATCCAGCACTTAATTCATACAATTTATCAGCCAATATTCTCCTAATCAATGTCTAACCAGCCATCAATCATAAACTACATCAATTTCAATTACTTACATACTCAACCAAGCATATAAAATAATAAAAATTGATATAGAAAGAGAGGAAAATAAAATGAAATTCTTAGCCAGAATTCTGATTCCAAATCTTAGATTCAAGCTTCTCCAAGAGCTTCCTCCCAACTAGCCTCAAGATGGATTAAAGCTTCATTTGGTAGATGGAAATGGTGGAAGTGGAGTGGAGAATGACTCTGTGTGGACGAAGGCGAAGGGTGGAGTGGACGACGGATGGGAATGGGGTGAATGGGTGGAGTGAATAAGCGTCGTGAATCACATGATATATGAATGGATCCCCCGAATGTAGCTCTGGATGTGCGTTTCTCCTCTCTTTCACGTGCCCCATTAATTATTCACGTGCTCAGCCCTCGTTTCTCAAATTGCCTGAACCTCCTTTCACGTGAGCATTTTATTTTTCACGTGCTCTCCCTTTGTGCCAATTACCCGTAGCTAATTGCATGTGAAATAAGGTGTGGGTCCCGCTTCTTTTTATTATTATATTCCACTTGAATTCCTGGCATAGCTCCAGCATTTCCTTAGCTCCTATTCCACATAACTTCTGCTTCTTCGTCGTTCTGCAGCTGCTGTCTAGCCATATCTCTTCTTGTTTCCTCGAGTTCCAGCCAGTCCACGTTTTGCTCGAGTTTGTGAGCTACTGCCCGTATGTTTCTTCCCTATTCAGCTCACTTTTCTCCCATGCAGCTTCTTCATGAATAGCTCACGTGTTTGCTCTGTTCTGCTGGAAAGCTCCCTGTTCCTTCATTCAGCTCGTGTTGCTGCTTCATTCCTTTAGCCCAAGCTTCCATTAGCTTCTTCTTTGGTAAACCAAAAACTCAAGTTCAGCCCATGCATGATGGTGTGTGCCTGAGTGAGTCTAGCCTTCATTCCCTTGAAGCCCGTGGGTGTCAAGAGGTGATGATCCTGTCCTTTGGAGTGTATCTGATGATGACTGATGCAACATGAGAGTGAGTGTATAACTTGTGCATGAGCTAGGGGAGAGGGAAGTGAAAGCTTCTTCTTTTCTTTTAATCAAATGCTCATTCAAGCTACTTGCACATCAGAAATTCTGCACAAAAGAATAAAGAATATTCAATAGAATTATCCACAAAATTCATTTAAAATGATTTATGCATTTAAAATCAATTATTTTGCCAATTAATTCATAAAGTGTAGAGAATGGTTACTAAACAAAATTCCATCTAAGTAAATCCATTAAGCCTTATTTAATCATTAAAATGTCCAAGTTTAGGAGAATAAAATAGATAAAAATATGTGTTTATCACATGCCTACAATTCATGGAAACCGAAATGGGGCATGGAAACTCAAAGATCATTCTCGGCCAGAATTGGTCCTTTTTCTGAGCAAACTTTGAAAAATCATAACTAAATCTAGAAAAATCAAAACTATGTAATCTTAGTCATTCTGGAAAGCTTGGGATGTCTACTTCATACTAAAATGTCCAAGTCACAATATTTATCACCCAGGACATTTGACATCCAGAAAGCTACAGAGGTCCGACTGAAATCTGGAACTGTCACAGAATTCTATAGAAAACTTTGAAAATATCCAATTAATTTCACAAAAATCCAATTTATACAAATGATACCAATCTAAAAATCTGTGAATGTTAACTAGAGAGAAAAAATATCTCCAGATCAGTTCATCAAGCTCAGACTCCGAAATTCAATAGAACAGTACTTTTGGTTAGGCAATTTCACTAATACTGGACAGAAACTTCAAAAATTTATATCTCCCTCTCTAGACCTCCAAATGATGTGCTTCTAGTTGGTACGAGTCATTGTGATTGCCTAGTTTTTGTGTATAAAATTTTGTGGCAATTGGACATCATTTGGGTCTCGTGCGATAGAAAACAATTTTAGACCAAATGAATAGTGTAGCAGACCAAATCCATAAAATTTGCCAATTTCGAAAATCATCAAATATTCTGTAGACCTCCAAAAATTATGATCTTTAGTTTTCCAAAAATCTCTCAATGAGATCTAATGCATGCCAAATGTTAGATCAAGACTAGCTCATTTGGCCAAAAAGTGACATAGGGTTCCATTATGGTCAAATGTGGCTCCATATGAGGTACCAAATTTGCCAAATGGTCTTCCCTTGGTATTGGCACCTTTTGGGCAAGTCTAAAAGCACATTTGAAACTTGTGTGAGCTACCCAAATGGTCCCAAACCTCATGCATCTCATTTTGGCCATTCAACCCACATTTATACACATATTCATCAAACTTTAAACTTGCATACTATGGCATTACATACTCAAAACATGTGCTAGTGGTCATATATCATTTCCATACATCTAAACATCACATAATAGTATCTTTACATATGTCTCAACATTCATAGTACATATACAGCATCATATACATGATAAACCATCATTATGGTTCCAAAATGGCTAAAACCAAGGCATAAGTTTGTTAATCTCCTTCCTTTAGGGTTGTTGGCTCCCATTAGCATATCCACTTAGTTCACCTAGCATGTTAGATCATTGGAGAGAAGGGGAAGAGATTCAAAGAATCCCAATAGCTCATCTCCCATTCAATCATACATAATATGTGCAAAGCAAGCCTTTTAAATGCATGTATGGAGAAAATAGAAATCATAGAAATTTTAAAGGCAACCTTGGCATGTGAATCAATCATACAAGACATTCAAGAGCTCACTAAGTGTTTGGATTGGCCTCACACTTCTCCTCATGGATTTTGGACTTGCCTCACCCATTCTTTAAGCACTTTGGACTCAACCATACTCTTGGGAGCCCACTTTGCTTTTGGGAGACTCTTTACTTTGTCTCAACCAAACTCAAGGGTTCTTGGCTCATCCTCACCCAAGGGAAGAGTTCTTGGCCTCTCCACACTCAAGCAAACTCATACAAACATCATGCACTCATTAGAAAACATAACATGACATCAAGGATCAGAGCATATAAAGGCATGCTAGCATACTTTTCAAAGCTTAAAAATACACATACACACATTCTAAAACAAGCTAAACACACATCCATGCATGAGAGAAGGTGGAGAGAGCTACCTTGCACACAATCACACACTTTTTTCTTTGGACTCAAGTCTCCTCTTTCGGCCACACACCCACAAATTAGTGTAGATGGTTTCTCTTGGTCTAGAGACAAATATGGGAGCCAATTAAGTTCATGAACCACACTCTAGGGCTACACAACTTAATCAAACACTAGATTGCTCTATAACCCCCATTATGGTCCATATTGGCACCTAATGAAGCAACACCCCTCAAATGATTTCTAGACCTCATTCTTTCTTTTCAAATATGATTTATGACTCCTTTTAAGCCTCTTGGAGTCATCACATCATCAAAACAAAAGGCCTAGCACCATGTTGCTTCTTTAGGTCATAATATGGAACCTAAGGCACCAAATCACTTTCTATGAGTTCTAAATTTTTTCCAAGGCCTCCCTTCACTTTCATTCATCAAATATGACTCAAGAATGGCCTTAGAAAAATTTAAAACTCTCCCTAGCTAGGAGAACCCATCTAGGCTGAGGCTATGAAGCATATTGGGTTCCATGGAGCTTTCTTTGTTTTCTCAAGGGAAGAAGCATATGGGGAGCCTCTTAGGGATCTTGGGAGCTCATTTAAACTCTTACTTAGGCCTAGGAATCATCATACAAAGTCATATTTTACAAGGTGCAATTGAAACCCTAGAATTTGCATCTTGAAATCTAATGGATTTTTGATAATTCCCTTTGCATATTCTTAATCTCCACACCCTTTTTCCTTAGATTCATGCTTGGTTCTGCCTAAAAATCATCTCCTCCTAGGGTTTTCTCAAGTGGGGCGAAATGGTGGAGAAGGGGACCAAAAATGACAACCATAGGAAGAGAAATTACCTTGTTTTCTTGCTTTTTCTCACTTGAATCTTGTGTTCTTTGAGCTCCTCTCTTCAAATCCGAACTTTCCCCTCAATTTCTCCCTTAAAATAGATTTATAAACTTCATTTTAATCATAGGAAACAAAGGAGAATGGAGGAGAAGAGGTTTGGAAGAGAAAGAGCATGAAAAACTACTAACTTCCATACCTTAAGCCATTGATTTCTCTTCCTTTTCTTCCCCTTCTTGTGAGCCTCACCCCCTAGGGTTTTCTTCTGGTTTTAGGCAGAACTTGGTCGTGCATAATGAAGGGAGGAGAAGGGTGCATCATATATATAGGTGGGAATAAGTTACACTTTTCAAAAATTCTCATTTTGCCCTTCATACTTTGCATTTTCGTTTCTGCTTTGTTTTAGCTCCTTTTTGAGAACCGTCTTTTCCATTATACAATTTAGGTTCCCAATCAAGTAAAATAGCTTTGGAATCACCCAAATCGGAGTTAAAACCTTTTCGAACGAATCTGTCATAGTTCGGGCACACTGACATTAGAAGACATCCATCGGAGGGGCTTTAACTGTCCCGGGGCTTTCTATGTTTTTTAGGGCCTCTAAAAACTTCGGAGAACTCAAAACTTTCATTTAAAAAGCCCTCTTGTGTGTTTTTCAAAATGTACCTATATTTACGAAAATGCCACTGGCCTTTTGACAAATTTTTTGAATCACTCTGGCATTGATTTCTGGGCAACTCAAGACTCAAATCCTCATTTTCTAATATTTAAAATTTTATCATAATTTTAGTTGGCCCCAATTCCTTCTATTTCAGGGACTTTCTTTTGTATCTGGCCTATTTTTGTCGTTTACGGAGAAACTGAATATTGTGTTTCTCACGTTTATGGAAAGGCCGGATGTTACAGACCCTACCTTCCCAGTTCATGGGGCTTTGTCCCTTCCCACTTAGCTCACAGGAAAAGCGCGCTCGTGAGGAAGAGGATTCTCCCCACTTATATGGGCTAGCCACAGGCCCCTTCCAGCTAATGTGGGACTTTACAATTCACCCCCCTTTTGGGCCTACCCATCCTCGGCTCGCACATGGGTCAGGATTACTCTGATACCATCACATACAAAGCCCCCGAACGTATTGTCTCCCTGCTTGCAAGTTCCACAAACCGTGCTCATAGGGCCTTTGTCGCTTTCCCGCTCTCACCCTTCGGGTTCGCTGAGAAAACGCGAGTTCAGGTGGGGGAGCTTCGCCCCCTCTTATATGGGCCATTCCCAGGCTCGTTCCATCTGATGTGGAACTTACATCCCACATGCTCAAGTGGCCATAAAAACCTTGGAAGCAAATTTCACCCTTTGGTGATCCTTTAAGAAATATAAAAAAGCATTTTGCCATCCTGTAGTACACTCTAACCAAATGAACAAATTTCCTCATGAAAATTAATATGCATATAAATCTCATCTAGATATTTTTGGAAAGCTAAAAATTAGATTATTTAGAGCTCTATGGAATTAATTATGAATTTCTAAAGTTGCTAAATTTTAGCTATTCTGGCATGGTTACTATTCATATGGTCAGTTTCTTCTCCTGTTATTTGAGAGTCAAATGATGTCCAATGCTCATAAAATTTCACAGGCATAAACTAGACATAATAATCTTTCTTTGGCCACTGAGATCACCCAATTGGATGTCTGAGCAGGGAGATATGAATTATTACAATTCAGTAATAGTACCAATAGCACTAGCTGAGTTTAGGTACTGTTCCATCAATTTCTAGTAGCTATACATTCCTGTTTTGGTCTAGAATTATTTTTATCATAAAGTAGAAATCTGTATAGCTTTCATAATGGTATATTATGTATGATTTTTATTTTTTTAGAATTAGTTATGATTTTCCAAAGTTCATGATAAAAACCTGGCATACCAATCTGAAGCTGCACATGTGATTTTTATGTATATGGTTTATGAGCTCGAGTTTTTTGCCACACTTTAAGATGGTTTTGGATTGTATGTGTATAATTAAATAGGAGAATGTGATGGATGAGTTCATATGATCCACAGGATATGAAATAAAAATTTTATCCATGACATAACGCAAAATAATTGAATATTTTAATGGTATTTTCTTGGAAAACTTTTATGATTCAAGGAAGTGTGCCTGGAAATGAGATGAGATGAGCTAAATAAATATGGCATTACAAAACTTAATAAGAAAGTAGAAAGAGATTGATGTGAAAAGGATTTCTTACTCTTCATGTTAATTAATCCAATTTTGGCTTTAAGAAAGGGAGAGTGTGAAGGATGAAGAGGAGGTTGGAGACAACAAAAAGAAGGCAAAAGAAGAGTAAGAAGAAGTTGAAGAAGGAGAAAAAGGCAAAGAAAAGCGAAGGCAAAATTTAAGGTAAAACACCCTCTTTGTCTTGCATCTAGTTAAGACTTCCTTTTGTGCTTGTTTTTCCTTCTTTTTCATAGCCAAGTGGGGTCTTGAAGGGGCTATATTGCTCATCCAATTGGTCCCGAATGGTATGATGTTAGGTGCAAAAAGTTAGAATAGGAAATTCTTGAAATTTCCTTAAAACCCTAAACTTGATAAAACAAAAATTTGGCTTCATTTTGTTGACTAGGTCATTGGATATCTTATTTGAGTTGTTTAATTACAAAAAATTGAATAGGCATGGTCTTGTATAGTTGAAGTTAGCCTTTTAGGCAATAATATTATAAAATACGGTTCATAAGTCAATTCAACTCATTTTGTGTTGAATTTCTAGTATGTTATGCTTGACATATGAAATGAATTGCATGCTAAATTATGTGAAATTCTAGGCTAGTTTGAATATTTAAAATTGTACCTAAAAGTGCCATGTGTTCTATGAGAGACAATTTTGGGCAACTTTACAAATTTAGGAAAATTGATGGGCCAGATGAATTTTTATAGATTTGAAATTTTCATTGTAGGTTGTTAACATATAAGGGATGTCTCAAGCCAAAATTTATGATTTTAGGAGCTCCTAATAAAAATTTATGAATTTTTGAAGATAAGGGAAAAGTTGGATTTGTTAATTGTCAAAATAGGGGGCCTAGTGTCATAACCTGAATTTACTAAAATTGAACTAAATCGATTAGATTATAAAATGAGACCCCTAAATTGAAATAAAATAAGGTAAGATAGAGCTAGATTAATAAACACAGTATCTAGAGATGCGGGTAAGGATACAGAGGTAGCCTAAAATCGGAGCCAAAATAGCTAAATGGCTTGATAGGGAACATAGTGGTAAAAATCGTAATTTCTAGTAAATTTTCTAAAATTTAATGAAAGATTTTTTAAATAATAAAATTGAGCTCACTAGAATTCTCATAGGACCTAAAAATCATGGGAATCATTAAAATGGTTAAAACCCATCCGGTATGCAATTTCAAAAAAGGATTGACTGAAACTTTGACCAAATGATTCAGGATGGTTTTGAATCCCATAAAATTAAAATAAAATATTTTTAATAAACTAGAGGATCTAAATTTTCATATGGAAAAGATGATTCTCAAAATTGATCTAAAATGAGCTCAAACGACATAATTAAAGTGTAGCGCAAAAATGTAAATATAGGAATTTTGAGAAAAAGTTAAATCACCACATTTTTGCTCGATATCAGCCATGTCATCTACCTTCTTCATTTAGATCTGACTTATAACCCTTGAACCAGAACCTCCATGGTGTAAAGAGAGAAGGAAGAGAGAGAAAGGAAAATAAGCATGGAAGGTAAGGAAAAATATATTTTTTTCATACTCTTCCCTTCACAAATCTAATTCCTCACCTTAAGAGTTTTCTTTTGATGGTTTTAATTCTTTGAAAGGACCATCTTTGTGGTTGGTATGTTAAAGGAAGGAAGGAGTTTGAGGAATGCGAGCAAAACCACAAAATTTTCCATTTAATAAGGAAGCTATCAAGGTATGAAACCATGTGAGATTTTTGTATTTCTTTGTTCTTCCATTGCTCATGGTTTCGGCTAGTCATGGAACCATATGAAGGGTGTGTGATTTGCATGGAAATAAGATAGAACCAAGGGTTTTAGAGCATGAAAAACAAGAATATGTAATTGGAAGAAATTAAAAACCTATAGATTTCAATATATGGTAATTAGGGTTTCAAGTAAACCATAGAAGAATATTTTAAGCTAGATGGAACCATAATTAAACTAAAGATGTCATACCATACATAGCTAGCATTATCAACACTAGCCAAAAGGATCAATTTAAATCCATTTTCATAAAATTCACACTTTTTGCAGCAAAAATAATCAACATTAAAAGCCAAATTAATTCATTAATGGTTTAATGGACCATGTGAGCTTACCAAACTTATTTTCCATCCTTAACACATTTGTTTAATTATGAATATCATAATTTGAAGCTCAAAACTTAAGTTTAAAGCATATAACACGAAATTGCATCTTTCTTACATTTTGTCATACATTCTATATTCTAATATGAATGAAAAATTATAATTAATTCTAGAAAAATCTAAATCATACAAACTATAGCTTTCTGGAAAGCTCAGGATATCATATAGTTGCCATAAAAATTTTATATCAAAAAAACCAATTTTACCTTACAAAACTCAATGGAATAGTAACACTGGTCACTAATACATCCTACAACTGAACCTAAATTTCAAAAATTTATATCTCCCTTTATAGAGCTCCAAATGAGGTGCTCTTTATGGTGATGGAAAGCTTATGGTGCCTACTATATACTTGTAAAATTTCATAATTATTGGATTTTATTTGGCCCCTGAACGACATAGACATGCAAACTGACCATATGAACAGTAACTAAGACAATTCTGTATAATTTGGCTAACTTTGAAAATTTATAATAAATTCTATAGAGCTCTAAAAATAATTATCTTTAACTCTATGAAAAGCTCTAGATGAGATACATATTCATGCCAAATTTCATGCATTAAATCATCCATTTGGTCAATTTGTGGTTCAACTTAAAATTATGTCATATTTTGCAACCATAATGGGGTCAAATAGTATCAAATGGCCTTCTAGCCATTCCATAATCATTTGAGCACATCCCAAAACATAAATGTAGCATATAAAAGCTTCTCAAATGGTCCAAATTATCATATATCTCAAAACCACCTTTCTAATTATCATTATGCATATGTACATCAAGGCACTAGGATGTCAACAATCCACATAAGCATACATTTTGGCTCCAAATTCCATTTATACATGATATTTTCATACTTTTATACATGCTCAATCATTTACATTTCATAAACATCATTTAGATACAAAATTTAACATCCAAATACATATATTCCTATATATTGTTAAAGTCACATTCTTCAAGAAGATTGGCCTCCATTTGTTGCTCCACTTGGCTTACCTAGGCATCGTTAGACATAATATAGGAAAGCGTGTGTGACACCATAAACTACTACCGCTACCTAGCCTCTCACTGGGCTTGGTTCCACATGATTTCCAAAGAATCACTACTCTTCCGTGGCATTTGCATGCTATGAACCGGGGTTTCATATACTCATTATCTGCCCCGTGGGTCCCGTGAACCCATCATTCAACTTTTCAACTCATACTCCACTTTTACAACTCATACATAGCATAAAACAACCCATAAGCCACGGGTATAGAGCCAAAAACCAGAAAAATGCACTTTTCTCACTTGTGCCCAAAAGTTATATTTTGGCTCTAACTTTGGAAAATCATAATTAATTGTAGAAAAATGGAAATCTAGCAAACTCTAGCTTTCTGGAAAGCTCTAAGTGTTAACTTTACATAAAAATCATTCCCAACCACATACACATCGTTTGGACCATGTTTGACATCAAAAATGGGGAGAAGGTCCAGCTGTCATTGTTTCTGGTGCAGCTTTCTGTCATGACATTCAAAAATTCATAACGAAATCCACAAAAATCCAATCTGGGCACACTATAGGAATTTGGACAGCTACGGATGTCTACTAGAGGAAAAAAATAAGTTCAGATCAGTTCAGTAGCTCCCACATCCCGAAAACTGATGGAACAGTGACGGGGGTCAGAAGAGCTCCCTGATGCTGATACAGAACTTCAGTCGGTTCAATCTCTCTCTACAGACTGTCAATTTAGGTGATTCTAGTTCCTATAAGTCACTGTGGTGGTCTAGTTTATGTGTATAAAATTTCACCATATTTGAAATCCATTTGGTCTAAGAATGCCACAGATTTCATTTTCTAGTTTATATGAACAGTACATGACCAATCCATTGAATTTTCCCAAATTCAACAATTCCCCAAATATTCTCTAATCCTCCAAATATTACCCACTTTAGCTTCTCAAGAAGCTTTCTACAAACTCTAGAGGCACACCAAATTTCATGGCAAACAGAGCTCATCCGGTCAACTTTGACAGAGCTCACAAAAATACCAGTTTTGGCACACCAAAGGTCCAAAACGGGTCCAAATAGCCTCTCACACATTCTCACTCCACATGGACAAGTTTAAAACCATAAAACTAGTATATATAACAAGTCCATATGATCCAAATCAACATACATTCCATTTTCACTATGCTACGGCCAAAAATACACTACTACATTCATGCATCAAAAGGGGTAAAACCCACATTTCCATTATTTTGGCTAATAACATAGTTCATACATCATCCTTTCATACATTTACATTTGGTACAACCTTTACATCTCCAAAAATAATGGGCACATCCTCATTTGGCACCACTTTACATCAAAATACATCAAAATAACACTACGTTCTCCTATACATGCTCCTAGGCTCCTTGGTGTGTGCTCGGTTCTCCTTGAGCTCCACCTAGCATATTATGTTGAGAGGGGAAAGGGGTGAGATTCAGGGAATCTCAGTAGCTCATGCACTCAATCAAGTAAGCAATCAAGGCATATAACAAGTCAAAGCATGTGAATAAGCACTTAGCCATTCTCAAACTACCAACACATGATGTACATGCTATGGAAATCACGACAATGCCAAAAATGGGCTCCAGGGACTTTTGGTCTAGCCTCACCCGAGTCTAGGGACTTTTGGATGGCCTCACCCGAGTTTAAGGACTTTTGACTTAGCCTCACTCGTTTGAGACTTTTGGCCTTGTCTCACCTATCTCAAGGGACTTTCGGCTTCACCTCACCCATCTCAAGGGACTTTCGGCGCTACTGCACCCGAGCAATTCTCACATTTCAACACACAAGCATATTGGCATCAATGCATCAAAGCAATAGCATATGGCATATTCCATACAACAAGCATATACATAATCATACAATGACTATCATATCCAAAAATGCAATAAGAAAGAGTGAAAGAGAGAGCTACCTTTGGAGCCAAAGCCAACACTAGCTTTTCCTTTCAATTTCTCCTCTCCCTCCTTAGGTTCACAATCACACCTTGATGGAGGTGTTTCTCTTGAGCCTAGACACACAAAAGCATGCAATTACTCTCTTATACTTTAATTCAGAGCAACCCTTCTATCACATACAAACCTAGGGTTCTCTTTCTAGAATGCCATTAACCCTTTCTCTCTCTCTCAAGCTCCCATGGTAGTGGAAAACCACATTTTCAAAGAAAACACAAAGATTCAAAGGCGTTTTCCACTTTTTCTCTTCTGACCCATGCCCAAAATCCATCCATTTTCACAAATAAAACCGCAGAAAGAGAGGGCAAATGGAGGGGATCAGAGTTCTAAAAAGAAATGGGAGAAGTTACCTTACCTTTCCCTTGATCTTCCTCCTTCTCTTGATCTCTCACACTCTCCATGCCTCTTTTCTCTCTTTGGGTCGAAGCTTAGGGCAGATATGAGAGAAGAAATGAGTTTGGGCGTTTAATGAAGTCTGATTCTCGCTATTTACTCTCTTTCTGACCGACCCTCGCTACGGCGAAAATTAACCTTCGCTATAGCGAGCTCGTGTAATCTGGCTTCACTATGGCGAGGCTTAACCTTCCCTACGATGAACTCGCGTCAGTTCCCTTCGCTATGGCGAGATTTACCACTCGCTATGGCGAAATCGCATTAGTTCCAGACTTCACTTTCGCTATGGCGCACGCTACAGCGAGCTGCCCCCTGGTTTCTGTATAGACTGCTGTCAGCACTCGCTATAGCTAAAATCACGTTCGTTATGGCGAGGAGGCACTCTCGCGACAGCGAGATCATTTCTCGCTATTGCGAGAAGACTTGGCAGAAATTCTGAATTTCGAAAATTTCCAGCTTCCTACTTTCTTTCTTTTCCCTTCCTTTTCTTTTTCCCGGTTGTTACAGCGTGAGATTCAAAGAATCTTAATAGCTCTTTTACCCTTTCAAGCATACATATAAGGCACATTTTCATGTCAAAAATGCAAGCATGTCATAAAATTTGTAAGCATACATAAACATACTTTCATATCATATAAACTCATACATATTAAGCATAGGCTCTAAGGGCTTTTGGTTTAGCCTCACCCAATTTCTTTAGGACTTTTGAATTTGCCTCATCCACTCTTAGGGACTTTTGACTTAGTCTCACTTCTTTTTTAGGCTTTTGGCTTTGTCTCACCCATTCTTAAGGACTTTTGGCATTTCCTCACCCATTCTAAAGGACTTTTGGTACAACCTCACCTATTTAAGACATCTTGCATTCAAAACATACATTTCAAGAAGTATAATGGCACCATAGTAAGTAATCAATGGCTATAAATATATCTCATAGTTTAAACATACACACAAGCATCCAATGACAATCAAACATCTAAGAAATGCATGCAAGAAAGGTTAGAGAGCTACCTTGTGCCAAGAAACACAACCTTTTTCTTTTGTTCTTCACTTCACCTTCTTAGTCTCACACATATGCCTAGGGGATCTTGATTTTCTTGGCTTAGACACACCAAATAAGACACAATTCAATTATTAAAATCAATTTTAGCTTCGCATAAACTCTATACAAGCTTGCTTTATCTTATGACATTAATATGGCTCCATATAAGGGCACAGTGAAGTAACCTCTAGGATTCATGATCTTTGCTCTATTTTCACATTCAATCTAAGTCATATGACTCCATTTAAATTCATTAGAGTTATCATAAGTTCAATTCAAGAAGCCAAATACTAGGTTATTTCTTTATGTCCATAAAGGGATCCTAACTTTTATCATATAAACCATGACTTTTAAATTCAAACCAATGGTTCTT
This sequence comes from Erythrophleum fordii, assembly GCA_032878935.1. Lineage (NCBI taxonomy): Eukaryota > Viridiplantae > Streptophyta > Magnoliopsida > Fabales > Fabaceae > Erythrophleum > Erythrophleum fordii. Next base: position 16,423,696 of record JAVQMF010000053.1, read on the forward strand.
TTAGTGTTTATTACTCATATCTATGTCACTCTTATCCTTAGAATCAAAGAAAATTCTCTCTATATGCTATTTCTAGCTTTGGCTAAGACATATGCTAAAAGGAGAGCTCACAAAGTTTGTTTGGTTTTTCTTAGGGAATTGGCACTTGTGAAGCTTCCTAGATGTCTTAGGAACTCATACATACTTTTACATAACCTAGATTATCCTTAGAAAGCTTCAAAAATATCTAGGTGCAACAAAATCCCTAAGTAACCTAACTTGATTTCTAATACTTCTCTTTTAAATCTAATTGCATATTCTTATTTCTCACACTCTAGAACCCTTATCTCTATTTTGTTTTAGCTTGAATTCATTCCCTTCTTAATGGGCCTACGACTGGCTGAACAAGTGCTGAAGGAGAACAAGCAAGACAACCATGAAGATTTACTTTGTTTTAAGGCTTTTTCTAAGGAGCTTTCAATTGCTTTTAGTCTCTCCTTCAAATGCTCTCTTCTTCTTGCTGACCTAACCATAGAATAGCCCCACATTAGTCATCAAAACCATAGAAGAAAAAAGGAGGAAGAGGAGAACAAGTTTAGTAAGGGAGGTAGCATGAAAAAGTGTTTATTTCCTTACTCTTTTAGCTTGAAATTCCTTCCCTTCTCTTCTCCTTCTTTTGTACCACTCCAAGGTTAGTGGAGTTCTATTTTGAGGTAGAGCAAAGTTGGTTAAGAAGTGAGGAAGAGATGGGGCATGACATGTAAGAAGGGAATGGCTTAATTATAACATTTCCTAAATTCTCATTTTGTCCCTTTTCTTGGTTTTTTCCATTTGGATTTTTTTCAATTCCTTTTTGAGAACTGTCTCTTCCATTATAAAATTTAGGTCCTCTCATTCATAAAATGCCTTTGGTTTCACCCAAATTAGATTTAAAAACTTCCCAAATGAATTAGTCAAAGTTTCAGTCAATTAACGCTCTAAAATGTAAACCAGAGGGGCTTTAACCATTCTAAGGGTTCCTATGATTTTTAGGGTCTCTAGGAACCCTAGGAAACTTAAATTTTCTATTTAAAGATCTCTTCTTTGAGTTTTCTAAAAGTTGCCCAAAATTACCGTAAATGTCAATCTATTTTCTTCTAATTTTGTTTAGCTATTTTGGCTCTAGTTTCAGGGCACCTTGTAACAAGCTTAATTCTTAATTACCATGATTAGGCTTAATTAAATGATTAATGATTGTAAATCAAGGTCTAAAGTCATTACAACTAATTAGATTGGGAAAAAGTGAGAAAGTTTGAACCATAATAATATTAGAGTTATTAGCCAAACCATTATAACTATTTAAGTCTACAAGTAATTCTAGTTATTAATCAAAAACCTTTTATACATGCTACTACTGGTTCTCGATTCAAAAAATCCTCTTATAATGTTCCCTAAGTTATTACATAACCTCTACATAGTGAAATTTAAGGTTTTTGAGTCAAAAATAAGAGTTTAGGAACCTTCGCTGCAACTTGGACCTTTCCTGTGCAGCTAAGTTGGTTACTGGAACCTAAAAACCAAGTTTGGGGACTCCCACCATGACTTGGTATACCCACGCCACGGCATAAGTGCTCTCAGGATCTAATATTCACACTTTTGTGAATCTATCAACGTAGCGAGTTGGAGCCTCGCTGCAGCAGGCCTATGCGGCACCATGTCGAGAAAGTATCTTGGAACCTATTGTAGAAAATTTCACGATCCATGCCACGACGTGCCATACCTAAGTCGAGATGAAACTAGCTATTGGAATTCAGAATTTTCCTCCCTCCATTCTCACCGCAACTTGATCCTCTCGCGCCACAATGATTCAACTCTTAGGAGCACTCCCTACCAAACTTCCTCGACTTTTGTCACAACTAAACATCTTATGTCATGGCGAGGTTACTCTTTATTACTCTCCATGGATGAATTTTTTGCCTAGCGCCACAACGAGACATCCTGCGTCATGACAGTCCTCGCTTCTAACTAAAACTGGCTGTAACTCAGCTATTCTTAAGTGCGGCTTAACTCTCTTCTGCACCTATACCTCCCAATTTCATCCCATACACTCTTGCTCTCCCTCTAGCAATACTCTAGGGTTACTCTACCTTAATTTGTAAGGCTCTAATGGCATTCAACTACCTAATTTACTCAGCGTGTCTCTTATTGCCAAATCAAATCCTCGGTGTTGATTCTTATTCATCTACTATCATACATTAGCAATTTATCTATCAATGACAGCAAGAAGGATTCATAACTACTAACATTTTCATTCATGATAATACCATAACATACTTCCTGGAAATAAGTCATATTTATATACATATATCCACCTAACAAGGTTCCGTGACAAATATAAACAAGCGCATAAATCAGACACCAAATTGTAAAGAGCCTAACTCCCTATTAGTTACATAATTATTTTTCAGTGCACTAAAATACTACACTTGGCAACATGATTACATGATGATGATGCTATACAACATAATAACAAAAATGAGCATATATCCTAGATTTGATGTAATGTCTAGTTTTCCTTAAAATGTTAAAAACGAACTAGTTATAAAAAGAAGTCCCCTAAATAGACAAATTTGAGGCTAAATAAAATTAGGAAAAAAATTTAAATAATGAAAAATGAGGATCTAAGGCTTAAGATGCTCGGAAACCCAACCCAAAAGAGTTAAGAAAATTTGGGAAAATAAGTTAGGGCATTTTCGTAATTTTTGAAAATTTTGAAAAACTCATAGGAAGGCTTTTTTAAAATAAAAATTTTGAGTTTTCCAAGTTTTTCAGAGGCCCTAAAAATTATGGAAACCCCTAAAACAATTAAAACCCCTCAGATGAGTGATTTCAACAGTTAGTTGACTGAAATTTTGACCAAATAGTTTGGCATAGTTTTAAATCCGTTTTGAGTGAAAACAAAGCTATTTTATAAGTTTAAGAGCCTAAATATTATGATGGAAAAGACGGATTTCAAAAAAGAGTTGAATTAAGCCTAAATGAAAAAAAAACCAGGAAATGGACTAAAATGCAAAGTAAAAAAGTTATTAAAGTGACTTTAAGCTCCATAAAACATGTTCTATCTTCCTCATCTCTTGACCAACTTTTAGCTGGCTGAAAATGGAACCAAAGGCTTCTTGAAGTGGAGCACAAAGAGGGAGCAAAGAGAGGAGAAAGCAAGTCTTGAAAGTGTAAAACCTAGCCACTTTTTCCTACTCTTTGCTTTGTTGAGCTCCTTCCCCTCTTCTTCCTCTTCCTTCTCATGGTTTTAGTAATTAATTTGGTGCTAATATGTGGTTGGTTCAAGAGAGGGAAGAGAGGATTTGGGAGTGCTCTTGGAGGTATAAGAAAGTACTCTTGGAAGGTTGTAAATAAGGTAAGAAGCCATGGGTATCTTGCTTCTTTTTTGTTCTTCTTCTTCTCCATAATTTTGACCATAATAAGGAGAATATGTTAGAGACCTAATTTTGATCTAAACTTGATAGCAAATGAGGTCTTGAGGCAAGAGAAACCACATGAGGCAAGTATAACTCAAAAAGAACCTATAAACAACAAGATAGAAAATCTACGGATTTGATTGTTCCTAGGAAGGTTTGAAGTTTTCTAATGTTAATTTAGCTTATATGCGAGTATGTTTGAGTTTTTAAGACATCTAAGAAGTCTCTCGATTACCTACTCCTAAAAGAAAATGAAGCAAACTCCATAGGCTCCATACAAATGCATAGTCTAAGTCAAGCATGTCCCAAGCACCTAGGGAGTGTTTTAAATTTTTCTAATGCTAGAATGGCACTAGATATGATAGATGAACATCAAAGGAAGCCTTAGAAAAAAATTAAAAGCCTTAGTTTGTGCGATGGAAGTGTAGGCTCATAATGAGACATAAAGAAGTAACATATAGTTAGGCTCCTTAAAATGAATGTGTGATGACTCCAAGGAGTCTAAATGGAGTCAAGAGACTTTGATTGAAGGAAAAAATTGAGCCAAGATTATGAATTCCTATAATTGCTTCATTAGGTCTTGTATGGATCCATAATTAAGTCTTATAACAAAGTAAACTTCTATAGTGTGTGTGTGTGTGTAAGTAAAGCCAAAGCTTGTTTCAATGATTAAATCATATCTCATTTGATGTGTCTAGGCCAAGAGAACCAAGAGCCATTTAGTTGCAAGTGTGTGGCCGAGAGAGGGGAAGAATTAAGTAAAGGAAAAGCTTATGATTTTGCTTCAAGGTAGCTCTTTAACCTTTCTCACATACATGATCTAGATATTTGCTTGTCTTTTAATACTTGTGTGTATGTTTAAACTATGAGATATATTTCTAGCTATTACTTACTTGCTATGGTACCATGATGCATTTTGAAATGAGTTTATGAATGTATTTTGGCTTGAATAGGTATGGTAATGCCAAAAGTCCCTTAGCATAGATAAAGAGGAGCCAAAAGCCCCTAGAATTAGGTGAGACAAGGCCAAAAGTCCCTTGAAAATGGGTGAGACAAATCCAAAAGTCCCAATAAAAATGGGTAATGCTAAACCAATGCCCTTAAGAGCCTATGTATGATATGTATGAGTTTCTTTGACATAGAAAATGCTTTATGTATGATCACTAGTAGCCTAAATGCCATACATGCATTCTTTGATATGTTAATGCATCCATTATGTATGTTTGAAAAGGTTAAAAGCTATTGGGATTCTTGGAATCTCACTCTTCTCCCATAAATGTCTAACCATGTCTAAGCGAGCCAAGTGGTCTAAGAAATGGAGGCCAATAACCTTAAAGGCCAAGACTTTGACAAAGGAGTAGTTATTTAGCTATTTTGATGACATGTTGATGTCAAGATATGTAAATACATAATGTATATATATGATGTAGATCATTGAACATGTCTAAATATGTATAATGATGATGTATGTACGGATTTTGGAACCATATAAATGAATAAGTAAGTTTTTACCACCAAGGAACCTTTATGTGCATGTGTATAATTGCAAGTGACATGGTGAATATTAGCTCCATGATGATTTAAACCCATTGGCATGCTTCCATAGGCAATAAATGTGCTTTTGGACATGCCCAAGTAGCTATGGAATTGTAAGAAGGTGATTTGGTACATGTTAAACCCATTTTAGACTTCAAAAGTGACCAATTTGTGAGCTAAACCATAAACTGACCAAATGTATGAAATTCCCTATGAAATTTGGCATGAATATAGGTCTCATCTAGATCTTTTCATAAAGATAAAAATCACTCAATTTGGAACTCTAAAGAATTTATTATTATTTTTTAAAATTAGGAAAATTTTACATAAATGGTAACAATACTGTTCATATGGTCAATTTCTTCCTCTATATCATCCAAGGGACAAATGATATCTAATGCTCATGAAAATTTACAACCATATACTAGACATGATAAGATTTCTATAGCACTTAAGAGCACCCCAATTGGAGGTCTGTAGAAGGATAACTGAATTTTTAAAGTTGCATGACAAAACTAGTAATGCAGCTTAACCTTTGGTACTATTCTATCAATTTTCATGGACTAAACGCCACTTTCTTAATCTAGAACTGCTTCTAGTCATTTGTTAACATCCAAAGATTTCTAGAAAGCTATCATATGTATGATTTTAATTTTTTTAGAATTAGTTATAAATTTTCAAAATTTATACCTGAAAGTTATGACAGCAAACCCGAGAGCAACTCTTCATTTTTTTTTGTATGGTTCCAAACCCGAAATGTATGAGATGAATTATGATATTTATGATATGTATGGATATGTTATGGATAGAAAATGATGTGCATGACTTCACATGGTTCCTAAAGCTATGAATGATGTATATGGCTTTCCAACTATGCAAATTCTTATGGATGAAAATGCATGCTCCCTTGCAAATATGCACCAATATACCAAATATATGTTGAAATAGCCTAGGTGACCATTGTGTGAGAGCTAAGAGGTTATGGACATTAGATCCATCTAAGTGAAGAATTTCCCACACATGGTCTTAGCTCATAGATGTTCATCCACTTGTCTTCCTTTATCCTTAACCAAAGGACCTTCACCTGAAATGGTTAGCCCATGAAACAGGGTGAGATACAAATCTCAATAATCAAAGGAAAATTTCATTCATATATTCTAATTTAATTAACATGTATGCAATTAATTAGATAAGTATCATAAATAATAGTCATATCAGCAAATGAAATAATTAGACTATCAGTGACTACAATCTCATACTAGTAATCACATTTCACATGTCAAAGGCCATTAACACTAGGAGAGGCCCGTCCACGGCACCAACTCCCCTATGAGCACAACCTAGGCTTAGTGCATACAAAGGTTTGATCACAATTCGATGCCCAATCGAAGCAAATTGCACGAGTGGTAGCTACACCACATGTAATGTCCAATTTTCATTAAACGACGAAAACAGGTGCGTTTTCAAAGCAAGTCCCCCGAAATGAATTAGTTAAGGTCCTAAAAATTTTAAGTAATATTCTAGACTCCTAAAAATGAGAATCCTAGTCTCAAATTGAAGGAAAAATAGAGTTAGGATGAAGAAACAAATTTTGACAGAAAACTTACAAAACGTAATGGCATTTTCATAATTTTGAGCAATTTTTGGAATTCACACAAGAGGGATTTTTAAATGAAATTTTTGAGTTCTCTAGGATTCTTAGAGGCCTTGAAAATCATGGGAAGCTCCGAGACAGTTAAATCTCCTCCGGTGGACGTTTTCTAATGTCAGTGTACCCTAACTTTGACGAATTCATTCGGGAAGATTTTAACTCTGATTTGAGTGATTCCAAAGGTGTAACACCATACTTCTAGGACTCAATTCATGCAATTCCCATGCCTCATCTTATGTTTGTTCTATGGAAACAATCTAGTGGCATAGGGAGTTATGAATTAAAATGCATTTCTCTACGAGTAAAATTTTTCTTTCGGAGTCCCGTGGGCCATATGAAGCATCTATCACATTCTCATACTTAAATACATGAATATAGCTCATTTCCATCATCTAATTTGGTCTACAACTCGTGGAAAGCAAAGGAACACATTAAAATTCATGTTTGCATTTTCGTCCAGAATTTCCTCTTTTCTGTCACAAACTTTGGAAAATCATAACTAAATCTATAAAAATCGAAATCATGTGTTCTTTGTCATTCTGGAAAACTCAGGATGTCTACTTCACACTAAAAATACGTCCAAGTCACAACATTCATCACACAGGACGTTTGACATCCAAAAATCTACAGACTCACTGGCTGCCTGGGCTGTGATTCAGGTTACTGATGCAAACTTATGAAATTCATAACTAATTCTACAAAAATTGAAATCACACACATTCAGTCATTCTAGGAAGCTACAAATGTTAACTTGACACTAAAAATAATTCCCAAATGAAACAGATACGTTTAGGTATATGGAACTGATGGAACAGTGATTGAGCTCTGGAGATGCCACTTTGAGACTTGTGTGAGTTGCCCAAATGGTCCCAAACCTCATACATCTCCTTTTGGCCATTCAACCCACACTTATGCATATTTCCAATAAACTTCCATATTGCATACTTTGGCATTACATACTCAAAATAGGTTCTAGAGGTCACACATCATATCCATACATTTAAACATCATATAATATCATATTTACACATGTCTCAAGGGTCATACCCCATTTACAATACTCATATACATCATTGAACATCATTATGGTTTTATAAAGCAAAAACTAGACATATGAATGTCAATCTCCTTCCTCTAGTGTTGTTGGCTCCCATTGGCATATCCACTTGGTTCACCTAGCATGTTAGGACATTTAAGAGGAGGGAGTGAGATTCAAGAATCTCAATAGCTCATCTCTCATTCCATCACACATAATATGTGCAAGCAAGTTTCACAATGGCATGCATGGAGAAAGTAGAAATCATAGGCATTTTAAAAGCAACCTTGGCATGTGAATCAATCATACAAGACATTCAAGAGCTCACTAAGTGTTTGGATTGGCCTCACACTTCTCCTCATGGATTTTGGATTTGCCTCACCCATTCTTTGAGCACTTTGGGCTCAACCATACTCTTGGGAGCCCACTTTGCTTTTGGGAGACCATTTGCTTTGTCTCAACCAAGCTCAAGGGTTCTTGGCTCATCCTCACCAAAGGGAAGAGTTCTTGGCCTCTCCACACTCAAGCAAACTCATACAAACATCATGGATTCATTTAAAACATAACATGGCATCAAGGATCATGACATGTAAAGGCATGCTAGCATACTTTTCAAAGCTTGAAAATACACACACACACATTCTAAAACAAGCTAAACACACATCCATGCATGAGAGAAGGTGGAGAGAGCTACCTTGTATACAAACATACACTTTTTCCTTAGCTTTCAAGCCTCCTCTTTTAGCCACACACCCACAAGTTGGTGGAGATAGTGTCACTTGGCCTAGACACAATTATGGGAGCCAATTAAGTTCATGAAACAATTTCTAGGGCTATGCAACTTGCTTAAACCCTAGATTACTCTATAATCCCCATTATGGTCCATAAAGGCACCTAATGAAGCAACACCCCTCAAATGATTTCTAGGCCTCATTCTTTCTTTTCAAATATGATTCTTGACTCCTTTTAAGCCTCTTGGAGTCATCACATAATTAAAACAAAGGGCCTAACATTATGTTGCTTACTTAGGTCACAATATGGAACCTAAAGCACCAACTCATTCTCTAAGCTTCCTAAATTTTTCCTAAGGTTTCCCCTCACATTCATTCATCATGTATGACTCAAAAATGGGCTTGAAACAATTTAAAACTCTCCCTAACTATGCCATCCCTACTTGGCCGAAAGTTAGAGCATAAATGGGATTTCAAGGCTTCTTGATTTTTCCTTGATGGGGGAACCATTTAGGGAGGTTGTTAAGAGTTCTAGGAGGTCAAGAAAACACTTAAACAACTAAGGGAACTTATAGATTAAATCAGTTTTTACAATCCCCTTAAGTGCTCTACACTTTTCCAACTTATAGGTTCATGACTTTCCATGGGGTTTTGTTCATTTTATGGAGGAAGAGAGATATGGGGGACCTCTTAGGGATCTTAGGAGCACATTTAAACATTCATTTAAGCCTAAGAACATTTATATAAAATCAGATTTACAAGGGAGCATTTGGATCCCTAATGATTCCATTTTGTTTCCTAATGCTCCTTCTTGATTCTATTGGTTCATTCTTAATCCTTGCCATCTAAAACCCCTAATCCCTCCATAAATTGGACAGAAAATAGCCCCTAAGAATTGGGCTCATGGTGGTCAAATTCGTGCAAGAGGAAGGGGAAGGGAGAAAGTACCAAAGATTGGAAGTTTTACCTTGTTTTCTTGCTTCCTTTGGCTTGTTCTTCCACTTGGTTGGCTTACTCCCTAAATTTTCAAAATTCCCCTCTCTGTTCTGCCCCAAAAACAGCACCAAACTCTCCATTAAAACCATAGAAAGAAAGCTTGAGAGGAGAGGAGCAAGGTTCAAGAAGGAAGGATATGGAATTTCTTAAAGTTTCTTACCTTTCTCTTGAATTTCTTCCTCCAAAATCCTCCTCCTCTTGTGCGCCTAAGGAGCTGGAGTTCTCCTCTGAAAATGGGCAGAAGCAAGTCGGTTTGGAGAGGGGGAGGCAGAACGTGGCATATAAAGAAGAAGAAAGAAGTTTCTTTTAACACTTTAATGCCAATTTTGCCCTTCGTTTCTTAGCATTTTCGTTTCTCCTTCGTTTTAGCTCCTTTTTGAGAACTGTCTTTTCCATCATAACAAATAGGTTCCCAATTTAATAAAATGCCTTTGGAATCACTCAAATCGGAGCTAAAACCGTCCCGAACGAATCGGTCAAAGTTCGGGTCAACCGACATCAGAAAGAGTACACCGGAGGGGCTTTACTGGTCCCGGGGCTTCCCATGGTTTTTGTAGCCTCTGAGAACCCTGGGAAACTCAAAATTTTCATTTAAAAAGCCCTCCTAGGTGCTTTTCCAAAAGTACACTTATTTACGAAAATGCCACTGGCCTTTCGGCAAATTTTTCGAATTGCTCCGACCCCGGTTTCTGGGCAACTCAAGGCTCAAATCCTCATTTTCTATTATTTAAAATTTTATCCAAATTTTATTTGGCCTTGAATCACTCATCTCAGGGGACTTACTTTGAAAACGTGCCCATTTCCATCGTTTAATGAAAACGGGACATTACAAAAGGCATTTTGCTAAATTGAAAACCTAAATTTTATAATTGAAAATACGATTCTTAAAAAGGAACTAAAACAAAGGAGAAACGAAAATGTTAAGAACAAAAGGCAAAATGAAAATTTTTGAAAAAGTCATTCTCCTCCACTTATAAATAGGAGGCGCTCCACTCTCTCCTTCATTTAGTCTCATATTTTTCTGCCCAAATTCAGAGAAGAAAGCTAGGGTTTAGGTGCACCAAAGGAAGAGAAGAAGAAGGAGAAATCAAAGGCTTAAAGTATGGTTTCTTTGTAGTTTTTTATGCTTTCTTCCATCCAAACCTTCTCTCCTCCATTCTCCTTTGTTTCTTTTGATTAAATGAAGTTTACAAATCTATTTTAAGGGAAAATTTCGGATTTAAAGAGAGGAGCTTAGAGAAAGCAAAATTCAAGTGAGAAAAAGTAAGAAAACAAGGTAATTTCTTCTTCCATGGTTGATATCTCTTCCTCCCCTTCCTTCACCATTTTGCCCCACTCAAGAATCCCTATGACGGTTTGATTTTTAGGCAAAACTAAGGGTGATTCTAAGGAAAAAGGGTGTGGAGATTAAGAATATGCAAAGGGAATTAACAAAAAACCATGGAATTTCAAGATACAATTTCTAGGGTTTCAAGTGCACCTTATAAAATCTGATTTTGTACAATAATTTCTAGGCTTAAATAAGAGTTTAATTGAGCTCCTAATATTCCTAGAAGTCTCCCCATGTGCTTCTCCCCTTGAGAAAACAAAGCAAAGTCCATGGGTGCTAAAACCTACCATAGGTTTGGCCAAGAGAGTTTCATGTAGCTAGAGAGAGTTTTAAATTTTTCTAAACCCATTTTTTAGTCATATATGATGAATGAAGATGAGGGGAGGCCTTGGGAAAAAATTAGAAACCATAGAAAGTGAGTTGGTCTTATATATTCCATAATATGACTTAAAGAAGCAACATGTAGTTAGGCTCTTGGTTTTAATTGTGTGATGACTCCAAGAGGCTTAGAAAGAGTCAAGAATCATATTTGAAAGAAAAGAATAGAGCCTAGAATTTATTTGAGGGGTGTTGCTTCATTAAGTGTATTTATAGAACTATAATGAGGTTTATAGATCAAGCTAGTATCTAAGTAAGTTGTGTGGCCTTAGAATTAATTTCATGAACCTAATTAGCTTCTAGAAATTATGTTTAGGCCAAGAGAAATCATCCCCACACTTTTGTGTGTGTGTGTGTGGCCGAAGGAGGGAGCCTTGATTCAAGAAGAAAAGTGTGTGATTGTATCCAAGGTAGCTCACTCCTCCTTCTCTCATGCATGATTATTTGCTTTACTTGTTTTTGAATGTATGTATGTGTATTTTTAAGTCATGAAAAGTGTTCTAGCATGACTTTGATTCCATGGTGCCATGATGCTACAATATACTTTTATATGATGTTTATGATATGTGCTTGGGTTTGCTTGAGTGTAGTGAGGCCAAGAACCCTTAGCCATGGTAAGGATGAGCCAAAAACCCTTAATATTGGTTGAGACAAAGTAAAGAGTCTTCCAAAAGTAGGTTGACTCCCAAAAGCATGGTTAAGTCTAAGAACCTCTTAAAGAATAGGTGAGGCAAGTCCAAAATTCACAAGTAAATAAGTTAGGCCAATCCACTTACTTGGCAAGCCTTTGCATGCTATGTATGACTTTCTCAAACGATGAAAATGCCTCTTGAATGTTTGCACATGTCAACATGGCCATACATGCATTTATTAGATCTTTTATATATGATTGAATGGGAGATGAGCTATTGGGATTCTTTGAATCTCACTCCCCCCTTCCAATGATCTAACATGCTAGGTGGACCAAGTAGGCAAGGTCATGGAAGCCAACTACCTTAAAGATAAGAAGATGACATAAAAGTGCTTGAATTTTGCTACTTTAAGGCCATACAAATGGTAAAAGATGTAACCAATGGATATATATGTATTATGATGTTATGAATACATGTAATTATGATAATATGTCATGTATAAATGAAAGAATATATTATGTGATCACTAGAATGTAACTTGAGCATGTTATGGTAATGTGGCTTCTTGAATGGTTTTAGGCAATTGAGTATAAATGCAAGTGGGATAGCTAAAATGAGATGCATAAGGGTTGAAACCATTTGAGCAACTCACATAAGTCCTAATTATACTTTTAGACTTACCTAAGAGGTGCCAAACCCTAGGGAAAGCCATTTGTACATTATGGTATCTTATATGAAGCCAAAATTGACTATAATGGAACCCTGTATCACTTTTTGTCCAAATGAACTCTTCTTAATCTGAGACTTGGCATGCAATTAAAGCATCTTGAGAGATTTTTAGAAAGCTAAAGAATAGAATTTTTAGATTTCTACAGAATATTTGATAAATTTTCAAACTTGGCAAAAATTTTGGTTTTGGTCATATCACTATTCACTAAGGTCTGAAAATGAAATCTATCACATAGGACACAAATGATATCCAATTGCCATGAAATTGTATAGAAATTAGACATTCTCAGGGACTTATGCCAACTAGAAGCACCTCATTTGGATATCTAGAAAGGGAGATATGAATTTTCAAAGAATCTATCCAGTACCAGGCTCTCCAACTGACCTCTAGTACTGTTTGATTGGGTTTCAAGGTCTGGGCATGCCTAAACTGGTCTAGAATTATTTTTTCCTCTAGATAACATCCATAGATTTCTAGATTGGTATCATTTGTATGTATTGTATTTTTTTGGAATTAATTAAACATTTTTTTATTTTGCTGTAGAATTTTATGACAGCACCAATGGACAGCCTAACCTCTAAACCATTTCGAATATCAAATGCCTCTATGTTGGATGTTATGGTCTGGACATATTTTTAGCATAAATTAGACATGTGCTTTCCAGAATGACCAAGAATGCATGATTTTAATTTTTTTAAAATTAGTTATAATTTTTCAAAGTTTGTGACAGAAAAGAGGAAAATCTGGCTGAAAATATATACATGTATTTTATGCTTCCCTTTAGTTTCCACAAGATGTAGGCCACTTTTGATGATGCAAATGAGTTTTATTCATGTAATTGAATATGAGAATGTGATGTATGAACTCACATGGTCCACGTGACACCGAATGAAATTTTTATATGCAATGCAACGTTAAAATAATCAATATTTTTAATGCCTTTTTTTTTTAATCTTTATGATTCTTGGAAATGAGTTATTTAAAGGCATGAGATGAGCTAGAAATTATGGTGTTACACCACAGGTCCACCATAGATCATAAGGTCTAATCACAACATATCAAATAGCCAACCATTCAATTAACATTTAAAATCATACATGTGTAGCAGATATAAGATTAAATTGAATATATTCCAAGAATAAAAATTAACCCTGGTTACCTCACTTATAAACAATTCTTTGAGAGCCAACAACAGTGTTACTTCAGCTTATGGATACAAAACCAAACCATTATTATTTCTAATCATCATTTGTAGTAGCAAACCCATTACTTAAAGAATTAAACCACAAAGAACCATCTAGAGAACACTTACTCAATCACTACAAGAACCAAATTCGGATTTGGTTATGCCTACACTAGTAACCTCATAACAACGCTCTAAATTTTGGGTAAATTTACATAAAATCACCACTCATACCATAAATCAGCTATAGGCGTCCTAAACCAGCAGAAAATACATCAAAAGGAGAAGTTTATACTTACCCAATATCTCTCCTAACCTGAACATCTAAAAATCCTCTAAAGAAACATCAAACAACCCATATCAAATTTAAGGTGTAGGTGAAAATGCTCCAAATAAAAAACCAATCAGGTTAAATTGAAGAGGAAGAGGAGAGGATCAAGTTATATAACAATTACCTTGGCTAATTTTGACTCTAAAAGTGAGAAATGATGGATTTATGCCAAGAACCCTAGCCTCTACCTTAAACCTCCAAATATGCTTTATGTCTCTTGTGTTTCTAAATTCAAGTGAATGGAAAAGATTTTCTCTTAGGGTTTAAGTGAGGAATGGGCTGACACATTAGCCTAAAGTCTAGTTGGACTCCTTAGTTGCTAGGCCTTGGTTTGATAAATTGGGCTGCAGAACTCCTAGGATTTTTAATGGGATTAGGGGCTTCTAACTCACTAAATCAAATTGGGTCATTGTTAAGTAGTCTCTCTTAGGCTAAGTCATACAATAGGAAGTTAAGTCTACTCAAAAATATAATTGGGCCTCTATTAATATTTATTCATGAGATACTTAAATTAATTATGAGCCTAGATTGAGTTTCTAACCCAATTGAATCTTTAAACCCACATTAACAATTTATTTCTTCATAAGTTCCATTTCCCCTTTCCACTTAATTATTTTCCTTAACCACCTACACTAATTCCCTAACTCATCACAATTACTCTTAAATAAATTTCGGGGTGTTATATACCTTAAGCCCTGTTTTCTCATTTTTTGATGTCTAGATCATTATTCTAATTTTGTTTAGCTTCAATTCTTTCCATTAAGGGGACTTCCTTTTATAACTGATCAGTTTTAGGCTTGTTTAGAATAACTAGGTATTACAAAAGAGAAGGTAGAGAGCATAGCAATGCATTAAAATCCATGAAGGAAGCAAGAAGTCTCCAATCGCCTCCATGCATAAGGTATCTCGACCTAGGCACACTTAGAGTACTTAAGGAGAGGTTTTTTTAGGTTCCAATGATTTAGGAGACTTAGATTAGAGGAATAAATAATTATAGAACCAATGAATTGAATTTAGAAGCCTTAGCATGAAAGTTGAAACTTTAAGGCCTAAAATGGGTAAAGAAACAAGTTGGCTTTAAACCCCTTTAGCTAAAGATTTCATGGCTCAAATGGATTCCATTGAGGTCATGTGGCATGTAGCCTTTGGGAAATTGGGACCTACATGAAGAAAAATGGAATTTGCATCCTAATAAGCCTAAATTGACTTTAAAACACAAGTTAGACTAAAGTGGGGATAAGCATTAATTCTAAGTCTTTAAATGGATTCAAATAGGCTAATTTATATTATAGATTCATGTTTGTAGGCCAATCTAACCCAAATATACCAAGTTGCAGGTGTCAAGTGGTGGAATACCAAGATAAAGAATAAGAACAAGGAGTTGGTGGCAATTTGAGCCTCCATCAAGCCTAAGGTAGCTTTCTCTCCACTTCATGCATGCAATTAAGTGCTTGAATTAGTTTATATGCTTGTTTGCATAGTTGCTCGATGCTTTCATCAAAATATGATCCAATATGTTTTCATATGAGCTTTATGAGAAACTTATGTCTATGAAAAGTTTATGTGATGGCTCCTAACTCCTTAAGACATGGAATTGAGCGCAGTAGCTTTCCTTGACCCCGAGTTGAGATTGGTAAAGCCCAGCTAATTTATGATGTTACTATGGCTAGAAATAAATGAGTTTCCATTTTATATGATGCATATAATATACATGATGTATGTGCATACCATTCTTGCACCACATACATTGCATTCACTCATGGCATTCTTGTTTGCATTGAATTGAATGAGTTTATGCTACTGAGATTCTCCTCAAATCTCACTCCCATGCTTCCACTAACATTTTCAGGTTCCTCAAGTAAAGAAAAAGAAGTTGAAAGGTATTAGAACCTAGGAATTATTGTATTATAAAGCTTGTAATATAAATAGTCCAACTTTTGGCAAGTGTGTATATATAACTAGACAAGTGTGTATGGATGATGGTTACTTATGTATTCAATGATGTTTATGAATGGAACCATGTATTTGAGTATAAGAACATGTATATTAGTTATGTGAATGTATGATTTGGCAATGAATAGTTCAAATTGTAATGTTCAGTTTCGTTAAACGACGGAAACGGGCGTGTTTTCAAAGCAAGTTCCTTGAAATAAATTAAGCATGTGTATATGATGAGATAAGTTAAAAATTATGGTGTTACATTTATTGGTATCAGAGCTAGGTTTAGGCTCTTGATGTGGGTTATGGCTTGTATTTATGAGTTGCCTAGATGCATATGAGTTATGTTTGGATGAATTGAGTGTGTTTGATGGTGGAAGTATTCCCTAGTTTATGTTAAAGTTTGTTATAATGTTTTAGCACAATGGTGAACACTAGAAGAGGTTGGCCCTCTAAAAAGGCTCGTGCTGATGAAGCCGAGCCTAATGATCTAGTAGCTTGAGCCTTACAGTTCATTATGGCTCGCTTGGATCAATAGTAAGCTGGCATTATATAGCTTCAGGAATGGCTTGCTGAGAGGGATAGCCAGGACCCTACACCTACTCTTCCTCAGCCACCTTTATACTCAGATCATCCCAAGCATTTAGGGGTGACTCATTTAGATCCATAGCCATTCATACAGGCTGTTGTCCCTATTCCACTAACTCAGACACCTCCTACTCAATAGCAACCCTTGACTAGAAACATTATTACTCAGTTTAGAAAGTTTGGGCCTCCCACCTTTGATGGTCAGATGAACTCAGATAAAGCTTAAACCTGGATTATGTAGTTAGAGAAAACATTTAAGGTGATGGAATGCACGTCTAAGTAGAAAGCCAAGATGGCTATCTTTCAGTTACAGAGAGAAGCATATTATTAGTGGAAGGGCACCGAGCCGATACTGAGGGCGAGGAACTCCTCGATCACATGGGAGGTGTTCCTTGAGGTATTCCATGAGAAATACTTCCCCAGTTCTATCAGAGATAAGAAAGAATCAGAGTTTATTCTTTTTAAGCAGATTAAGGGGATTTCTGTGGACCAATACGTGGCTAAATTTGTAGAGCTCTCCAGATACTCCTCATATTTACAAAAGTATGATGACGAGAGATGGAGGGCAGAAAAATTAAAGAAAGGCCTGTTTCCTGAGATCAAAGATAGGGTAGTGCTAAAGAGAATTAGGCACTTTAACACCCTTGTCGAGGTATGTAAAGTAACTAAGATGGATCTCAAGATGATGCAACCTAGTTCCAGTGCCAGACCACCCCTCCCTGAGCCCAAGAGACCTAGAGAGGTTCACAGGCTATAGTTACGAGTCGTAGAGGTGGAAAGAGTCAGTGGAGCCAAAAAGGCAAGAGGCAGAGGACTCAGTCCAGTAGAGGCAGTTTTGCACCTACCACATGTCCCCAGTGTAGCAGAAATCACGACACCAGATCGTGCTATGCCGGGCAGAACGTGTGCTTCAGGTGTGGTAGGCCAAGACAAATGGCCAGGGATTGCACCTAGGCTTTGCTGCAGATCACACAGCTGAGGGAGGTGGCTCCTCCTCCTAGACCTCAAATCCAGGGTAGAGTCTTTGCCCTATCCTAGTAAGAGGCTAGCCGATCCCCAAGTCTGATTCAAGGTACTATTAGAATAAATGATTTTTCTATGATTGCATTATTTAATTTGGGTGCTAGCCACTCTTTTATCTCATATGACTGTGCTAGAAGGTTAGGTTTAAGTATGCATACATTGCCATATAATTTGCATGTATCTACCCCTATAGGAAACTGAGTTATCACCTTCATGCTTGTTTGACATGTGATCTCCCAGGCAGAGGTCGCAGTAGATCCCCATAAGGTAGAGGCAGTATTATAGTAGGAAAGATCTAAGACAGTGACAGAGATCAAGAGCTCCTTAGGTTTAGCAAGTTATTATAGGAGGTTCATTCAGGGCTTTTCTCAAATAGTGATGCCACTGACCAGGCTTACTAGAAAGAATGTGTCGTTTGTGTGGAATGAGAAATGTGAGAGTAGTTTTCAAGAACTAAAGTACAAGTTGACCACGGCCTCAGTTTTAGTACTCCCCAACCCTAGAGAAACTTTTGTAGTATACAGTGATGCCTCTAAGAAAGGGTTAGGGTGTGTGCTTATGCAGAAAGGCCGAATGGTAGCTTATGCTTCTAGATAGTTGAAACCTCACAAAGAAAACTACCCCACACATGACCAAGAGTTAACCGTAGTGGTGTTTGCTTTAAAGATATGAAGAAACTACTTATACGGGACAGCTATAGAAATTTACAATGACCACAAGAGCCTCAAATATTTATTTGAATAGAAAGAGTTAAATATGAGGCAACGAAGATGGTTAGAATTTTTAAAAGATTATAATTTCATCTTAAATTACCATCCTAGTAAGGTTAATGTGGTAGCTGATGCCTTGAGTAGAAAATCCATACACATGGCCTATATGATGATTCAAGAGCAGGAATTGATTGAGAGATTCAGAGACATGAGTCTCTCCTACGAGGTGTATTCAGGGAAATTATTAATGAGTGAAACTCGAATAGAAAATGACCTGAGAGATTAGATAAGAGAGGACCAACAAATAGATGATCATGTAAGTAAGATTATAGCCCAGATAGCCCAGGGTAGCATTCAAGAGTTCAATCTATCTGAAGATAACATAGTGAGATACAGGGATAGGTTGTATGTGCTTAAAAACACAGAAATTAGAGAGAAAATATTAGATGAGGCACATAAGAGCAAATATACTATTCATCCGAACAGTAATAAAATGTACCAGGATTTGAAGAAAATGTTCTGGTGGCCTGGAATGAAAATAAATATAGCAAAATATGTCTCTAGATGTCTAGTATGCCAGAGAGTGAAAATAAAACATCAGAAGCCAACTGGGTTACTTCAACCCCTAGATGTCCCACAGTGAAAATGGGATAGCATAGTGATGGTCTTTGTCATGGGGGTATGATGCAATATGAGTAATAGTGGATAGGTTAACAAAGTCAACACATTTTCTGCTTATAAAAGCCACTTATACCCTAGATAAGTTAGCCTAACTATACATACGAGAGATAGTTAGACTGCATGGTGTGCCTATGAGCATAGTGTCAAATAGAGATCCCAGATTCACATCGAATTTCTGAAAATCATTATAGGATGCTCTAGGTACCAAACTTAGATTTAGCATGGCCTATCACCCTCAGACAGATAGACAGACAGAGAGAATCATCCAAACCCTAGAGGACATGTTGAGGGCATGTGTGCTAGAGATGAAAGAGAACTGGGATACATACTTGGCTCTAGCAGAGTTTACCTACAATAACAGTTATCATACAAGTATACAGATGGGACCATATGAGGCTCTATATGGGAAGAAGTGTAGGTCCCTAATGTGTTAGGTTGAGCTAAAAGAACAGAGCCTTATAAGCCCAAAATTAGTGGACCAAATATCGAGACAGATAAAAACCATTAGAAAGAAACTTCTGATAGCCCAGAGTAGATAGAAAAGTTATGCAGATAAACGTAGGCAGCGGTTAGAGTTTGAAATTAGAGACCATGTCATTATTAGAGTGTTTCTAGTCACAGGGATAGGTCAGTCCATCAAAAGTAAAAGCTTAGTCCAAAGTACATAGATCCTTTCTAGATTCTTAATAAAGTAGGACCTGTGGCTTACAAATTAGCCCTTCCTCTGAACTTAAGCCAAGTTCACAACATATTCCATGTTTCCCAACTTAAAAAGTAGTAGCCTGACCCTTCACATGTCATAAAATATGAGAATGTGTAGTTACGGGATGATCTATCATACATAGTACCACCAAATCGAATCATAGATGTTAGACTCAAATAGTTACGGAATAAGACGATACCGCTGGAGAAAGTGGTTTGAAAGGGGTTATCTCCCCAAGAGGCTACCTGGGAGCTAGAAGATGATATAAGGAAGAAATATCTAGAACTTTCCTATGAGGTACGTTATCTAAATTTTGAGGATGAAATTTTTAAAGAGGGGAGAATTGTAATGTTCGATTTTCATTAAACGACAGAAACGGGTGCATTTTTAAAGCAAGTCCCCTGAAATGAATTAGTTAAAGTCTCAAAAAATTTAAGTAATATTCTAGGCTCCTAAAAATGAGAATCCTAGCCTTAGATGAAAGGAAAAACAGAGCTAGAATGAAGAAACAAATTTTGACGAAAAACTTACGAAACGTAATGGCATTTTCGTAATTTTGAGTAATTTTTGGAATTCACAAAGTAGGGATTTTTAAATGAAAGTTTTGAGTTCTTCGGGGTTCTCAGAGGCCTTGAAAACCATGGAAAGCCCCAGGACAGTTAAAACCCCTCCAGTGGACGTTTTCTAAAGTTGGTGTACCTGAACTTTAATGGATTCATTCGGGAAGGTTTTAGCTCTGATTTGAGTGATTCCAAAGGCATTTTACTAAATTGGGAACCTAAATGTCATAATGGAAAAGCTGGTTCTCAAAAAGGAGCTAAAACGAAGGAGAAACAAAAATGCCAAAAATGAAGGGCAAAATGGATATTTTTGAAAAGTGTAACTTACTCCCACCTATATATATGATGCACCCTTCTTCTCCCTTCATTATGGACGACCATGTTCTGCCCAAAACCAGAGGGAAACCCTAGGGGATGAGGTACACAAGAGGAGGAAGAAAAGGAGGATAAATTCAAGGTAGAAAGGTATGGATTTTCAGGATTTTTCATGCTCTTTCTCTTACAAACCTCTTCTCTTTCATTCTCCTTTATTTCTTATGATTATAATGAAGTACAAAGATCTGTTTTAGAGGAGAAATTGAGAGGAAAATTCGAATTTGAAGAGAAAGGCTCAAAGAACATAAGATTCAAGTGAGAAAAAACAAGAAAACAAGATAATTTCTCTTCCTATGGTTGTCATCTTTAGATCCCTCCTTCTCCATTTCACCTAACATGAGAAAACCCTATGGGGACTTGATTTTTAGGCAGAACCAAGGGTGAATCTAAGGAAAAAAGGTGTGGAGATTAAGAATATGCAAAGGGAATTAACAAAAAACTATTAGATTTCAAGATACAAGTTCTAAGGTTTCAATTACACCTTGTAAATTTTGATTTTGTATGATAATTTCTAGACCTAAATAAGAGCTTAAATGAGCTCCTAAGATCCCTAAGAGGCTCCCTATATGCTTCTTCCATTGAGAAAACAAAGCAAATTCCAAAGAGCTCCATTTCCTCCATAGCCTCAGCCAAGCAAGGATAGCATAGCTAGGGAGAGTTTAAATTTTTTTTAAACCAATTCTTAAGTCATATATGATGAATAAAAATGAGGGGAGGCCTTGGGAAAAATTTAGAACTCATAGAAAGTGAGTTGGTGCTTTAGGTTCCATATTATGACCTAAAGAAGCAATATATAGTTAGGCTCTTGGTTTTAAGTGCATGATAACTCCAAGAGGCTTAAAAGGAGTCAAGAATCATATTTGAAAAGAAAGAATGGAGCCTATAATTCATCTTAGGGGTGTTGCTTCATTAGGTGCATTTATGGACCATAATGGGGTTTATAGAGCAACCTAGTGCCTAAGCAAGTTGTGTGGCCTTAGAGATTGTTTTATAA
Source organism: Erythrophleum fordii (assembly GCA_032878935.1). Lineage (NCBI taxonomy): Eukaryota > Viridiplantae > Streptophyta > Magnoliopsida > Fabales > Fabaceae > Erythrophleum > Erythrophleum fordii. Next base: position 16,445,236 of record JAVQMF010000053.1, read on the forward strand.
ACCTAATTGGCTTCCATAAATTGTATTTAAGCTGAGAGAAACCATCTCCACAAGTTTGTGGGTGTGTGGCCGAAGCAAAGGAGGGAATTCCAAGAGAAAAAGTGTTTGATTGTATACAAAGTAGCTCTCTCCACCTTCTCTCATGCATGGATGTGTGTTTAGCTTGTCTTAGAATGTGTGCATGTGTATTTTCAAGCCATAAAAAGTATGCTAGCATGATTTTATATGCCATGATGTCATAATGACATATTATGTTTTCAAATGAATGTATGATGTTTGTTTGAGTTTGCTTAAGTATGGAGAGGTCAAGAACTCTTAACCATGGTGAGGATGAATCAAGAACCCTTGAGATTGGTTAAAACAAAGTAAAGACTCTCCCAAAAGCAAAGTGGGCTCCCAAGAGTATGGTTGAGTCCAAGAATCTCTTAAAGAATGGGTGAGGCAAGTCCAAAATCTATGAGAAAAAGTGTGAGGCTAATCCAAACACTTGGTGAGCTCTTGAATGTTTTGTATGACTTATTCACAAGCCAAGCTTGCTTCTTAAATGTTCATGACTTCTATGATATCCATGCATAAATTTTTAAGACTTGTTTTGCATATATTATGAATGATTGAATGGGAGATGAGCCATTGAGATTCTTTGAATCTCATTCCCTCCTCTTCAAAGATCTCAGATGCTAGGTGGACTAAGTGGACATGGTAATGGAGGCCAACCACCTTGAAGAAAAGAATTTAACCATTAAATGCTTAAGTTTTGTCACCTTAAGGCCATATTTGTGTCAATTGATGTAACCCTTTGATGTATATGGTCTATAACCCCTTAGACATGTGTAATTATGATATTATATGATGTATAAATGTATGGATATGATGTATGAACCCTAGAATAGAATTTAGGTCTGTAATACCAAGGTATGCATTTTGGAAGTTTAATGTAAATGTGTATAAGTGTGGATGAAAAGATCAAAAAGAGATCATGAGGTTTGCGACCATTTGGGCAGCTCATACAAGTCTTAAATGCGCTTTTAGACTTCTCCAAAAGGTGCCAAGACCAAGGAAAAGCTATTTGGCAATTTTGATACCTTATATGGAGCCAAAATTGACCATAATGAAACTTTATGTCACTTTTTGGCCAAATGAGTTCTTCTTGATTCAATATTTGGCATGCAATTAGGCCTTATTGAGAGACTTTTGGATAATTTTCAGAGGTCTAAAAAATATTTGATAAATTTTTAAAGTTGGCAATTTTTCTGATTTTGGTCTGATGCACTATTCATTTGGTCCAAAAATGAAATCTGTCACACAGGGCTCAAATGATGTCCAATTGCCATGAAATTTTATACAAAAAAACTAGACATTCACAGTGACTTGTGCCTACTAAAAGCACCTCAATTGGAGGTCTAGAGAGGGAGATATCAATTTTTGAAAGTTCTATCCAGTATCAAGAGTTTTGCCCAACCTGAGTTACTGTTCTATTAAATTTTGAGGTCTGGGCATGATGAACTAGTCTGGAGATATTTTTCTTCTCTATTTAATATCCACAAATTTTCAGATTGGTATCATTTACATGAATTAGATTTTTTTAGAATTAATTAGATATTTTTAAAGTTTGCTGTAGAATTTTGTGATACTTCCAGAATGCAGTTTGACCTTTAGATCTTTTTGGATTCAAATGTCCTCTATGATGGATGTTATGGTGTAGAAATATTTTTAGTATGAAGTATACATCCGTAGCTTTCCAAAATGACCAAGAATATATGTTTTTTATTTTTCTAGAATTATTTATGATTTTCCAAAGTTTGGACAGAAAAGAGACAAAATCTGTCCGAAAATAAACCTTCATGTTTTATGCTTCATTTTGGTTTTATTGAGTTGTAAGCCACATTTTATGATCCAAATTAGTTGTATTCATGTAAGTAAATATGAGAATATATGATATGAGCTCACACGATCCACATGACACCGAATAAAAATTTTAAATACGACACAATGCGAAGAAATGTATTATTTTATCCCTTTTTTCCTTACACTTTCATGAATGTGATGATGTGAAGCATGTGTACATGATGAGATAAGCTAGAAATTATGGTATTACAAAAATTATGTATGGAATGTTATTGAAAAGCATGTGCTAGTTAGGTGCCAAGGGGTGAAATTTTGATCCAAGTCTTTTGGCATGACATGGAATAGTTAGAAATGTTATCTAGGATGATTAAAACTTGCTCCAAATGGAAGAATTCCATTTGGATGCCAAATGGCCCAAAAGGACACCAAGGTTAGGCATAATAAGACTCTAAATAACTCCTATACCCGAAGTGGCCCAAATGACCTAGTTGGAGTTTAAAATTTGGCATGCATATAGAAATTTAAGATAGTTTTCTAACAAGCTAAAACCATAATTTTTGGAGATCCACAGAATATTCCATGAATTTTCAAAGTTTCAGAATTTATGCAAAATAGTCCCTAGTACGGTTCATGTAGCAATTCTAGTTTTTAGTAAATTTAAAGAGTTAAATGAACTCCAATACTCATGAAATTTTACATACATATATTTGGCATTATAATTTTTCTAGAGTCACTAATTTTGCACAAAAATGAGTAGTATAAAGAAAGTTATAAATTTTTTAAATTAAGGGTCTAATTATGTATGAGTACTATAGTAGTCATTAATATGCAAGATGTTTCATAGATCAAATGAGTTTAAATGCTCTTGAAATTTTTATGATGCATATATATCATCTCAACCTTTCCATGGCCATTGAGATCACTTAAAATGGAGTTTCTAGCTCAAGATATGGAATTTTAAAACTTAAGTCTGTCATATGCCCTCCTTTTTGTAGTAGGTTATTGTTCCATTACTTTTGGCAAGGCAAATGAACTCAATTTCATCTAAAATCTTTCTAACATATAGTTTACATCCTAAGCTTTCCATAGACACCTAATTTGCATAGTTAGGAGTTATATAGCTCAAGTTATGAATTTTCAAAATTAGTACAGAAGTTATGTACATGCTATCATTTTGGGTCTTATGAAGATTTTGTGTGTTCCATGAGCTAAACCTATTAAAAGGAGTGCAAACAAATTTTTTTATGATAAAAATAAATTAAGGAAAAGAAATAATAAGGTTTGGATCTCTATAGCTCAAAAAGACCCGTACGTAGCTTAATTTATGTGTTGAAAACTCATTAATAGATGTGATTTTTGCTTGAAACTCAAGGATTGATATGCATGAGTTGGCTAGATAAAGGATAAATAACATCAAACCTTGTTAATATAAGAGCTGAGGTAATATCTTATCAACAAGGTTGAGGATTTTGTTAATAAGATCTTATATTTTACAATGTGAAATTCGAGACCTTGTCAACAAGGTTTTCTGACAGTAAGTATAGGGTCTTCTAACATAATAAGTTATAACATATAGTCTGTGATGGTGTTACACCTAGTGCTATGGTATCCAAGGTTGAGATCGCGACACCCATGCCATTGTCCTCACCTTTTTCTTGAGATAGAGAGGGCAATGCCACAATTCCCAGAATTTGGTCATAACATGTAATATCTGGTATTTCGTAAAAACACCTAAATAAGTCAATTATAAAAGCATGTCCCCTGAGATGGATAATTTATGGCTAAATAAAATTTTAAGTAATGGGAAATGAGAATTTGAACGTTGAATTGCCTAAAAATCAGAGCTAAAATGGTTCAATAAAATGGTCAAAAGTATAGTGATATTTTTGTAAATATAAGAACTTTTTGGAAAACATATAGAAGGGCTTTTTAAATAAAAAATTTAAGCTTTTCAGGATTTTCAGAGACCCTGAAAACCATGGGAACCTCTAGAACAGTTAAAACCTCTCCGGTGTATGATTTTGAACATTGATTGACCCAAACTTTGATCTTTTCATTTGAGAAGATTTTAAATCCAAATTAAGTGATTCCAAAGTCATTTTATAAGATAGAGGACCTAAATTTTATGATGGAAAAGACAGTTCTTAAAAAGGGGCTAAAATGAGTTTAAAACAAAAATGCTATGAAGAAGGGACATAAACATCATTTTTAATAAACAAATTCTTCTTTTTATTCCTTATAAGAGGCATCCCCCTTTTGCTCTCCATTCTAATCGACTTTGTTCTATTCAAAAGAGAGAGAGAGGCCAGGGGAGATAGATGCATAAGAAGAAGCCCTAAGGGAAAAGAAAATCAAGGCAAAAGGTATGGAAAATTAAGGTTTTTCTTAGTTCTTCCTTTACAACTTCCCTTCTCCTCCTTCTCCTCTCCCTTTCCATGGTTTTGGTGGATGATATAGGACTATTTTGGCCTTGGTTTAGAAGGAGAAAGTTAGACTTTAAAAGAGGAAGCTATAGCAAGGGGAAAGACTCTTAAAGAAGTTGAAAACTCAAGGGTTCTATTGCTATCCATGCTTGCTTCTTGTTGTTCTTGTTGTAGAGTGTCTCGGCCAACTTGAGAGCTTGTAGGGGGAAAGAATTTCTGACCTAGAGCAAGTAAGAATCCTAGGATTTAGGCTATGGGAACCTAGGAAATGCAATAAAAAAAATGAAGAAAAGCCTTTGGAATTCAAGATATAAAAGCTAGGATTTTTGGGTGCATTGTAAAATCTGTTTTGATTCAAGAATTCCCTAGCCTATGTAAGGGTTTTTTTTAGTTCCTAAGACCCCTAGGAGGGCCCCCAAATGCCTCTTCCTTCAAGGAAAAATTGCAAACTCCATGGACACTAAACCATGTGCTTGTCTCGGCCTAGAGGGGAGGGAGCACCTAGGGAGTGTTTTAATTTGTTTTGAACTTGGTTTGGGATTATATATGATGGAGGAAGATGAAAGGAGCCATGGGAAAAATTTAGAAGCCATAAATTGAGGGTTGGAGATATAGGTTCCATAATATGACCTATAAAACCAACTTATATCTAGGCTCTTGGAAATGAGTGTGTGATGGTTCTAAGGATTTCAAATGAAGTCAAAGGCCCTAGATATAGGAAGAGAATGGAACCAAGAGCTTGAATTATGGTAATTGCTTCATTAGGCCTTTTATGGAACCATTATCTAATTATGAAACCAAGTGTGTTTCTTTAGTGTGTGTTTGATGCTAAGGCTTGTTCAAAAAGTGTGATCAGATCTTATTTGTTGTGTTTAGACCAAAGAAATCAAGCCCTATCTACTTATAGCTGTGAGACCAAAAAAGGGAAAGGATAGCCAAGAGGAACACTTATATTATTCCAAAGGTAGCTCTCCACTCCTTCTTGTATGCATTCTTAGTTATATGTATGTCATTGGATGGTTGTATGTGTATTTATATCTTTAGACATGCCATTTGATGTTGTCTTGTTGCATTGGTACTAATATACTTCTTGAATTGTGTTTTAGTTGTGAAACTTACTCTTATGGGTGAGGTTATGCTAAAAGTCCCTTAAAATGGGTGAGGTGATACCAAATGTAACATCATAACTTCTAACTCATTTCATGTCATTTATAAGCTTTGTATTATTAATCCCACAAGAGCATATGAGAAAGGAGATGAAAATAATAGACTTTTTCCGCATTGCGCTATATGTAAAAAATTCAATTCAGTGTCATGAGGATCGTGTGAACTCATACTATACTTCCTCATATTTAATTCCATTATTAAAACTCATTTGCATCACAAAAACATGCCTACAACCCATGGAAACCAAAATGGAGCTCAAAATAAACAAGCATATTTTTGGCCAAATTTGCTCCATTTTCTGATCCAATTTTGGAAAATCATAACTAAATCTAAAAAATTTGAAATCATGAAATCTTAGTCATTCTGAAAATGTTAGGATGTCTACTTCATACTAAAAATACTTTCAGGTCACAACATTCATCACACAGGACGTTTGATATCCAAAAAGATACAGAGGTCGCTGGCTGCCTGGGCTATTGTTCAGTTTACTGATACCAAATTCTAAAATTCATAACTAATTCTATAAAAATATAAATCACACAAATTCAGTCATTATGGAAAGCTACAAATGTTAACTTGATACAAAAATAATTCCAAAATAAAGCAGATATTTTTATACATCTAGAACTGATGGAACAGTAACTAAGCTCCTGGGGCGCTATTGATACTGATAGTTAACTTCAAACATGCATAACTCTCTGCTCAGACCTCTAAATGAGGTGATCTTAGTGGCCACAGAAATATCATGACCTCTAGTTATGCATATAAAATTTCATAAGTATTTCACACCATTTGGTTATCGGGTGACACATAATACAAAACTACAGTATGAACAGTACCCATACCAGAATCCATGAAAAATTCCCACTTTGAAAATTCATCAAATATTCCCTAGATCTCTGAAAATTATGATCTTTAGCTTTATAGAAAGCTATCAATGAGACTTAATTACATGCCAAATTTCAAGGCAAGACTAACTCATTTGGCTAAAAAGTGACATAGGGTTCTATTATGGTCAATTTTGGCTCTATATTGGGTACCAAAATTGCCAAATAGATTTCCCTTGGTCTTGGCACCTTTTGGGCAAGTTTAAAAGCTTATTTGAGACCTTTGTAAGCTGCCCAAATGGTCCCAAACCTCATACATTTCATTTTGGCCATTCAACCTATATTTATACACATATTCATCAAACTTTACATTCTCATACCATGGCATTTTATACTCAAAACATGTGCTAGTAGTTATACATCATTTCCATACATCTAAACATCACATATTAGTATATTTACATATGTCTCAACTTTCATAGTACATATATAATATCATATACATGATAAGCCATCATTATGGTTCCAAAAAGAAGCAAAATAACACATAAGCTTGTCAATTGTCCCTCTTCATGGTTGTTGGCTCCCTTCACCATAATTGCTTGGTCCACCTAGCATGTTAGATCATTGGAGAGGAGGGAATGAGATTCAAAGAATCCCAATAGCTCATCTCTCATTCAATTATACATAATATGTGCAAAGCAAGTTTCACAATTACATGCATGGAAAAGGTAGAAATCATAGACATTTTAAAAGCAACCTTGGCATGTGAATCAATCATACAAGACATTCAAGAGCTCACTAAGTGTTTGGATTGGCCTCACACTTCTCCTCATGGATTTTGGACTTGTCTCACCCATTCTTTAAACACTTTGGACTCAACCATACTCTTGGGAGCCCACTTTGCTTTTGAGAGACTCTTTACTTTGTCTCAACCAAGCTCAAGGGTTCTTGGCTCATCCTCACCCAAGGAAAGAGTTCTTGGCCTCTCCACACTCAAGCAAACTCATACAAACATCATGTAGTCATTTGAAAACATAACATGGCATCAAGCATCATGGCAAATAAAGGCATGCTAGCATACTTTTCAAAGCTTGAAAATACACATACATACATTCTAAAACAAGCTAAACACATATTTATGCATGAAAGAAGGTGGAGAGAGCTACCTTGTATACAAACACACATTTTTTCCTTAACTTTCAAGCCTCCTCTTTTGGCCACACACCCACAATTTAGTGGAGATAGTTTCTCTTGGCCTAGACACAAATTATGGGAGCCACTTAAGTTCATGAACCACACTCTAAGGCTACACAACTTAATGAAACACTAGATTGCTCTATAGGTTCCATTATGGTCCATATTGGCACCTAATGAAGCAACACCTCTCAAATGATTTCTAGGCCTCATTCTTTCTTTTCAAATATGATTCTTGACTCCTTTTAAGTCTCTTGGAGTCATCACCTCATTAAAACAAATGGCCTAGCACCATGTTGCTTCTTTAGGTCATAATATGGAACCTAAGACACCAATTCACTTTTGATGAGTTGTAAATTTTTTCTAAGGCCTCCCCTCACTTTTATTCATCAAATATGACTCAAGAATGGTCTTGAAAAATTTTAAAACTCCCCCCACCTACACAAACAAGCCTAGGCTGAGACATAGGCTTCCTTTGGGCTCCTTGGAGTTCTCTTGCTTTTCTTGAAGGAGGAAGCTTGTGGGGAGCATTTTTGGTGTCTCAAGAACTCATTTATACTCTAACTTAGACCTAGGAAATATCATACAAATTCAGAAATTGGAAGGTACACTTAAAACCCTAGGTTTTGCATCTTGATTTCTAATGCCTATTTCTTAGTTTTCTTTACATATTCTTATTCCTCTCTATCAAATACCTAAGAATCACCTTTGGTTTGGTTAAAAATCTGACTCCTTAGGTCTATCTAGGTCGAAATGCTCAAGGAAGGGAGGAAGAAGACCAAGTGGAAGAATTACAAAATACCTTGTTTTCCTTGAATTTCCTTGCTTGTTCTTGCTTTCCTTGGCCTCCTCACTTGAATTTCAAACTTTCACCTCTGTTCTCCCTTCAAAAAAGCCCTCAAAACTTCAGAAAAATTCATGGAGAAGAAGAGGAAAAAAGAGGAGAAGAGATTAGTGGAGAGAAAGCATGAAAACAAGCAAAATTCCATACCTAAAGTCTTGAATCTTTCCTCCTTCTTCCCTTCTCTTTGTGCGCCACTCTCTAAGGGTTTTGCTTCTGATTTGGGGCTGGAAATTCTGAAGTGCAATGAGGGAGAATGTGAGGTGCAACCTATATATACCTAAGGTAAAGTGACTTTTTTCAAAAATTCTCATTTTGCCCTTCATATTTTTCATTTTCGTTTTTCCTTTGTTTTAACTCATTTTTTAGAACTGTCTTTTCTCTTATAAAATTTAGGTTCCCAATTAAGAAAAATAGCTTTGGGATCACTCAAATCGGAGCTAAAACCTTTCCAAAAGAATCGGTCAAAGTTCGGGTCAACTGACATTAAAAAAATTACACCGGAGGGTCTTTACCGGTCTCAGGGTTTCTCATGGTTTTTAGGGCCTCTAAGAACCTCGGAAAACTCAAAACTTTCATTTAAAAAGCCCTTCTGTATGTTTTCCAAAAAGTCCACTTATTTACAAAAATGCCACTGGCCTTTTGTCAAATTTTTTGAATCACCTCAACCCCGATTTTTGGGCAACTCAAGGCTCAAATCCTCATTTTCTATTATTTAAAATTTTATCCAAATTTTATTTGGTCTTGAATCACTCATCTCAAGGGACTTGTTTTGAAAACGTGCCTATTTTCGTCGTTTAACGAAAACTAGATATTACACCAAAAGTTCATAACAATGGGTGAGACAAGGCCAAAAGTCTCAAGGATGAGTGAAGTTAAGTCAAAAGTTCCTAGACCAAGGGTGAGATTAATCCAAAATTCTCAAAAATGAGGTGAGGTTAGACCAAAAGTCTTTAAAGTGTGTTTTTAGCTTTGACATGTCTTATGGCATGAAAAATTTAGATTGAATGGCTCCTATTTATGTTGAATGCGTGCTTATGATCCTTGACATGTTTATATGCCTTGGTTGCTTACTTGAATGGGTGTTTGAGCTATTGAAATTCTTTAAATCTCACCTCCTTCCCTCTTCCATCTCAACATGCCTAGATGGAACTCAAGGAGACAAGAATGGGGGCCTAGGAGCTTGAGTGACTATACTTTGCTATTAGTATAGTTTTTGACGTAATGGATTGTCGAAGTTTGTATGTACATATTATTTTTTAGATGTAGATGCTTGAGCAAATGTAAATGTATATGAATGTATGGTACATATCAAATTTGGAACCAAAACAATGAGAATGCATGATTTGACCACTTGGTGGACCATTATTGATTGTGTAATTAGCCATGTGGGGTAGTGAGTTTGAGATGTATGAGGTTTTGGACCACTTTTATAGCTTATATATGTTGTGTTTATGCCTTAAAATGTGGTCAAAGTGTGGTGGAATGTTTAAGAAGCCATTTGGAACCAAATTGACCCCATTACAGCATCAAATTTGCCATAATCTTGAGTTATGTCAAATTTGGTTTAGCATGAAATTTAGCATGCATATAGTTCTCATCTAAATCTTTTCAAAAAGCCAAAGATCACCCAATTTGAAGCTCTAGAGAATTTATTATGATTTTTTAAAATTGGACAAAATGTGCAGAATTGGTAAATATACTGTTCAAATGGTCAGCTTTAGTTTCAGGGATCCTTGGCTCAAATGAAATCCAATGGCTATGAAATTTTACAGACATAAACTAGATATGATACAATTTTTGTAACACTTAAGAGCACCTCATTTGGATTTATATTGAGAGAAAAATGAGTTTTTGAAATTCCAGATCAATACCAAGGATGCAACCAGACCCTTGTTACTATTCCATTAGTTTTTTTAGGCTAAAAGCTTCTTTTTTGGTCTAGAGTTATTTTTGGTCTCAATTTAACATTCATAGATTTCTAGAATGGTATGATTTACTAGGTCTTGATTTTTTTAGAATTAGTTATAAATTTTTGAAATTTATATTAGTAACTTATGATAGCAAACCTAGGCAATCGAACCTTTAGTGATTTTTCATTGTCAATCATGGTCCAGCTGAAGTTTTCATGGCCTGGGATTATTTCATTTAAATATTTTCAAAAATCTATCATTTGCTTGATTTTGATTTTTTTAGAATTAATTATGATTTTTTGAAATTGGTGTCAAAAACCTAAATTCTGGACCCGAGAGCAACATGCCATTTTTTTGGTTTTTGGCTTCAAATCCATGCTACTTGGATTGTTTTATGATGTGTATGAATTGAATAGATGTAGAATGAGTGAGTAATGATGTTGGTGTGTTTATAGAGCCCACGTAATATGAAATGGAAATTTCAGGCCCTACGTAACGCAATAAAATGCTAATATTTTATTCCTTTTCTTGAAAATTAAATGGAATCAAGCATAAATACTAGTCTAATGAGACCAATAAATTATGGTATTACATAGCACTAGAACCACTTCCACCATATTTTCATAATTTCCTTCTATGTGTTAGCCTATTTTGATCAGGGATTGTTGTGAGCTTGTTTTGGGCATATTTTGGGGTGTTTTTAAAGTTAACTAAGTAAATATAAAAAGGGTTGAAATACATCTTTAATTGGTCCCATTATTTTGATTTCCTAGCAGAGGATTTTAAAGTTATTATGCTTTAGTATTACTTGAACCATATATTGAACTCCTTAAATATGAAAAATTGATTGTGTCTTGTTATTGGTTAATGATGATTGAATTTCTTGAGCATGAAAGTTGACTATGGATGATACTAGCATGAGTCTAAATAGCCAAAATAAAAGAATTAGAAGAAAGATAATAAAAGCAACATATATATATGCACCTATGAGATTTAATATGCACTAAATCCTTGACATATAGAGTATTACCTATAACTTGGACCAATGAACATGACCTTGAAAAGGTAGGTGACCTTAAATTGTATGTATTTTTATAGATCCACTTTAAGGGATACCCTAGTATGAAATATTTAGGTTTCTACAATTATGCTTCTTGATGATATGTTATGAATGTCCTAATATGTCCAAATGATTATAGTGATATTAGAATACTTTAGAAGAGTAACTCTTTCTCTTTGACTGTGTTGAAAATCTAGGTCTTGTATCAAATAGTATGGGATGCTTTGTGTGTTACCTATGGAATTTGAAAACCTAAAACTTAAGTCTCCATCAAGTGGTAGGGGATGCTTCGTACAATACTTATAAGGATAGTTTTCTCTCAAACATTACTTTTGAAGATCGATCATATATGCCTCCCTTAGTTTGTAAAAATGTTAACAATGTTGTGATATTAAAATGAGCATTAGCCACAAGGTAAGAATGTAGCTATATTTGTAAGTGTTCTTTTGAATTTTATTATGTATCTACTGTAGTACATAAGACCTTGTAATTATTAGTAGTCATACATTTTAACTATTTGTGTATGCTTTTATGTTATTGTTCATGCCATCTTTTATATCCACCAAACAAGAGGAAGAAAATAAAAACGATTTTTAATATTTTATATGGCTGCACTATTACATGAATTTCCAAAATAATGTGTTTTATTGGGAATGTAAATTCTCATTATTTTCTATAATGAGTTCAAATAAGAAATTCAGTCCAGCTAGCACTACATTTGATCCTTAGAGTGGTCTAGATGTGGGTTGATAATCTGGAAAAAAGCTTAGGATAAGTAGTCATAGATGTCACCTAGATGGTGGTAAGCAAAGATTGACAACCTTTATTTATTTTTTAGATACTTTTTGTAGCTCATAAGACATTGAAATGTGTTTGGTTGTCTGATTTAGTGGACAATTATATCTATTAATACTATTACAATATAACTATACACTTATAGAAGGCTATTATTGTCACCCTAACACTTCCATTTATGATGATATGATTGTATGAATATTTGATGTACGAAAATTTCATTTATACACTATATGTTTGCACTTATTTGCACTTATGCTTGTGTTTTTATCATAGTCTAGTTGTATGATAATTATTCATGGATGCTGAGTTTTTGCTCTATCTAATGAATTGGCTATATGACATAGTTTGTGAAAATTCGCTAGGTGAGAAAGGAATTTACTACACTAGTGTGGGTATGTTAGTGACCTTGCATATATCTCCTATGATTTAATTGTACGATAATTTCCTTTAGATGTTGAGATATGCTTGTCTATGTAATTACTTGTATGGTACTATTTGATTGCATTTATTAACATGTGAAAACAAAAGTACATGTGCTTATGGAGTATAACTTTAATTCAAGAGATCGTGGACCTAACCTAGATAACCTAGAATATGATCTTGTAACTAGATGATTTTATCTTAACTGGTCCATATAGCTTGACTACATGGTATTTCTCCTATATGGATTTTATATTGTATTCTTTATTATTTTTGAATTGAATATTTAAGATAAGATTGAGTAAGCAAAAGAATGTGGTAAGAGAAAATACTCATCTAGAAGCACTGAAGGAAGGGAATTTTAAAAGGAGATAGTGTTTTCAAAAGTTAAAGTCTTAATAAAAGATAGTCTTCAAGAAACAAAGTTCTCAAAGATTAAAATTCCTTAAGGGTAAGAGTCCTAATAAGAGATTGTCTCTAAGAAATGAGGGAGGACCCTAAAAGAAAAGCAAGGAAAATACAAAGGGAATGTAAAATTTATGATAAAGCATCTTATGTGTCTTGTATCTAGTTAAGACTTCCTCTTATGCATGTTTTGCCTTCTTTTTCACAGCCATTTGGGGTCTTGGAGGGGCCATGATGCTAGTGGTCCCAAATGATATGATGTTAGTCACAAAAAGTTAGAATAGGAAATTTTGTAAATTTCCCTAAAAAGCCTAAACTTGATCAAATGAAATTTTGGCTTGATTGCTTTAACTAGGTCACTGGATATCTTATTTAAGTTGTTTAATTGCAAGAAATTATGTAAGAATGGTCAAAATTAGCTAGCACATCGCATTGGTATTATATAATAGAAGTTAAGCTTTTAGGCAATAATTTTGTAAATTTCGGTTCATAGATCAAATCACTTCAATTTGCATTGAATTTTTATTATGCTATACTTAACATATTGAATAAATTGCCTACCAAATTCTATGAAATTATAGGCTAGTTTATGTATTTAAAATTAAATGTAAAGTTGCCCTATGTTCTATGACAGATGATTTTGGAATTTCCTAGGTAGTTAACATATAAAGGATGTCACATGCAAAATTTATGATTTTAGAAGCTCTACATAAAAAGCTATAAATTTTTCAAGATAAAGGAAAAACTAGGTTTCTGAATTGCTCATATAAGGCGCTTGGCACTGCAACACCCAAGGCTGAGGTCACAACACCTATGGCTATATCCTCACCTTTTGCCATACCTAGCTTTCTCTAATGTATTCATATCATTCGTGGAATTAAAAATGATATTCACCATACAGTTATGCTTTTAAACATCGAAAACGGCCCATTTATATGCCATATGGAGCTATAAGGGTCCAAACTTGTTTCTTTCTTTTCCTTTATTCATATTTATTATAAGAAAATTTATTTTGGTCCATTTAATCATGAAATGCATGTTGGACACCTATGGAGAAACCTAAACCCGAGATGACTATATAAGTCATATTTTACATAAAATTTTGAAAATTCATAACTCGAGCTACATAACTCTAATTTATACAAATTAGATGTCTATAGGAAGCTTGAGATGTGAAGTACATTCTGAGAAGCTTTCAAATACAAATAAATCCATTTGGCCCATTAAAACCCTAAAGAACCGAAGTTGTTCTGAGTGGACAACATCAGACTAGCACATATATCAAACCCTAAACTCATATATGCATAAATTTAGTTACACAACTCCATTTGAAATAAATTCAATGGCTACGGAAAGCTTATAATATCAACTATATGCCTATAAAATTTCATGGACAACGGAGCTCATTTTCCCCCTAAAATCTAATGGAACAATAATGGACTCGGTAACAAATTCATATAAACAAGACCCAAATTTTAAAAATGTATATCTTTGGCTAAAAAATTTCAATTTATGAAAACTCAGTGGCTACAAAAATATTATAATATAAAATATATTCCTATTAAATTTCATGAGCATCTAAGTTTATTTGGCTCCTCAAAGCCACGAAATATCAAATCTAGAGAGTAGGAATAGTACAGGGATTAAACTGCAACTTTTTCTAAACTTTGAAAATTCATGAAATATTCTATAGAGCTCCAAAATTTATCATTCTTGACTTGTTAGAAAGATCTACTAGGGTTCTAATTGCATATCAAATTCTAGATTCAAACTAAATCATTTAGACCATTTTTGACATAAAAGTAGTTTAATTCCGTTTTTAGTCCATTTTTTGGGTCAAATTTGACCAAATGGTGTCCAATTAAAATTTGTTCACTTTAAGCACATTTATTTCATCCTAAACATCATTTCTAACCATTTCTTTATGTGCAAAGAAGCTTGGATCAAAATGTAACCCCCTTACACCCAAATATGCACATACACAACTTTGCATAATATGGCAATAATACATATAAATGGTTATATTTTATCATCAAGTGACATATATTTCTATTCTCATATTCATACACATAGTTCCAACATAAAACATGGAATAATTATATCATTCTACATTATAAACCATTTAAGCTACAAGTTAATGTCATATTAATACATTCATTACATTTTGACATATATCATGCTCTTAATACATTATTCCTAGTATCAAAGTCTTCCCATCTTCCTCGCTTTGATTTGATGACCCTACAATGATTAGTGGAGCATGGGAATGAGATTTTGGGGAGAATATCAGTAGCCAATCTTAACCAATCAATGCATACATAAATACCATGAGTAAATACAATACATGTGGTGCAAGAATGCTATGCATATGCATCATGTAAGTCAAATGCATCATATGGTATAAAAACTCATTCATCCTCATGCCATGGCATCATTATAAACTTTCTAGGTCCAATTAATCTCAACACAAGGCCAAAGAAGAGCTACTACAGTCACTTCCATACCTTAGGGAATTAGGAGCCATCTCATTGCATTTCCATACATATATAGCTCATTTGGAAAATATAATGAAATAAAACTCATAAAAGTATCAAGCAACAACACATACAAGCATTCAAACTAAATCAAGTATTCAAATGCATGCAAGAAAGGGAGATGAAGCTACCTTAAGACTTGTAGGGTTTCAAACACTACTAACCCACTTGGCCTTAGCTTTTCCCTTGATTTTCTTCCACTTGACACCTACACTTTGGTGTGTTTGAGCTAGATAGGCCTATACATAGCAATCACAAAGCAATTTAACTTATTTAGATTCATTTTAGGTCTCATGATCCTTACTTAATCTCATTAGAGCTCAATGTGATAATTAGGATCAATTTAGGTCTAGTATGAAGTAACCCTTGTTTTTTGCTTTCTAAACCCCAAGTTCTTACTTGCTACAAGCTTTATAACTCTAAACAAACTCATTTAAATCGATTTCATGCTTGATTAAGAGGGTTTAGGACCAACTTGTTTCATTAATCCAATTTAGGCCTTAAAAATTCAACTTCAATCTATGGCTCTTAAATTTAATCCAATAGTTTCATAATTATTTATTCATCATATCTAAGCCTTTAAATTCATTAAAAATTAAAAAATCACTCCCTACATGCCTTATCTATTTCTTGGCCGAGACCATCATCCATAAGGAGTAATATGAAGTTTTGTTACTTCTTGCTAGGAATTTGATGCATGGCAATATTCCTTGGCTTCTCTTTTATCTAATCATAGTTTCATATAGCTCAAAATACCTCATAATAGTTCTACAACTTCTTAGGTATAATGGAAACCCTAACTTTGTTATCTTGCATTCTATAGCTTCTTTTAGCATTCTATTTACATAACTTTAATCTACACCCTTCAAAACCCTTGTTACACATAATTTTTCATCAAACAAATGCTTGCTTCCTCCTCTCTCTCTTTCTCTCTAGGCTAAATTGGAGTGGCCCCTGGAACCCAAAGAACAACAAATTTCTTAATTCGATTCATACCTCATTGGAAAGCTCTCTTCTTGTGGTTTATTGTGGTATAATTGGCTTCCTCAAATCTCCTTCTTTTCTCATGAGGTCAGTCACAAATTTCATCCTTTCAAGATGCCAAAACCACCATCAGAAAGAGCATAAAGAGTAGAGCAAGGTTGCTAACTACCTTGACATGAAATTTGGCAAATTTCCATACCTTATTAGCTTTTCTTTTCACTCTCTCTCCCTCTCTCTTCCCCTATTTTGGATGCCATGGAGGTCTATTTCTGAGCTTCAAAGTTAGTTTTGAAGATGATGGTGAGGTGGCGTGGCTTTATGATAAGGAAGGGAGGATATTTTAGAACATTTTCAAAATTCTATCCATGTCCCTAAACTTTGATCACTTTGTTTGGGCTCATTCTATATTCTTTTTAAGAACTGTCTTTTCCATATGAAAGTCTAGTTTCTCTAATTTATTAAAAATATTTACTTTAAATTTTATAGGGTTCGAAATCATCTCGAATCATTTTGTCAAAGTTTGGGTCAATTAACAGTTTAAAATGTACATCAGAAAAGTTTTGGTTATTCTAACGATGCTTATAATTTTTAGGGTCTCTAAGAACTTTGAGAAACTCAATTTTGCCATTTAAAATTTTCTCATTTAAGTTTCTAAAAATTTATCAAAAATTATAGTTTTGCCACTACATTATCGATTTCTTCGTTTAGCTACTTTCACTCTGATTTCAGGCCATCATTAGCCTTGTATCTTCATTTTTGGATGCCTAGGTTATTATTCAATCCTTGCTTCATCTCTTATCATTTTATTTTGAGGTCTTCCTTTAGTATCTAATTGAATCTAGTTCATTTTTAAGAGGGTCAGATATTACACTATTTCCTTGAAATAAAGAGGGCAACTCTACAACACTAAGAATTTGGTCACAACACCAATACCACTTCCACTATATTTTCATAATTTCCATTTACGTGCTAGCCTATTTTGATTAAGGATTGTTGTGAACTTGTTTTAGGCATATTCAGGAGTGTTTTAAGAGTTAATTAAGTAAATATAAGAGGATTAAAATAAATCCTCAATTAGTCGAATTATTGTAATTTCCTAGCATAAGGATTTTAAAGTTATTATGCTATGTTCTCCTTAAGTATGAAAAATTGATTGTATCTTGTAATTGGTTAATGTTGATTCAATTTCTTGAATTTGAATGTTCATTGTGGATGATACAAGGATGATTAGAAAAGTATAATCTTATGGAACCAAAAGAATTAGAAAAAAAGATCATAAAAGCACTACAGATACACACACACACACACACACATATTTGTGTATATGAGCTTGTTTAAGGCATATTTAGTAGTGTTTTAAGAGTTAATTAAGTAAATATAAGAAGGTTAAAATAAATCTTTAATTGGTCACATTATCATGATTTCCAAACATAAGGATTTTAGAGTTATTATACTTTGTTATTGCTTGAACCACATGTTGAACTCCTTAAATATGAAAAATTAGTTGTGCCTTGTTATTGGTTAATGATGATTGAATCTCTCGAATATGAATGTTGATTGTAGATTATATAAGCAGGAGTTCAAATAGCCTAATCTTGTGGAACTAAAAGAATTAGAAGAAAGATCATAAAAACACTACATATATATATATATATATATATATATATATATATATCTCTTTGTCTATGTGTATGAGCTTCTTTAAGGCACATTTAGCAGTGTTTTAAGAGTTAATTGAGTTAATATAAAAAGATTAAAAAAATAAATCTTTGGTCTCATTATCATGATTTCCAAACATAAGGATTTTAGAGTTATTATGCTTTGTTATTGCTTGAACCATGTGTTGAACTCCTTAAATATGAAAAGTTGGTCGTGCCTTGTTATTGGTTAATGATGATTGAATCTCTTGAATATGAATGTTGATTGTGGATGATACTAGAATGAGTCACTCCTTATATGTGTGCATGTGCATGTGGGTGAATGCATGCATGCTTACCTGTGAGATTTAATATGCACTAAATCTTTGACATATTGAGTATTACTCATGACTCGGACTGATGAAAGTGACCTAAAAATAGATATGACCTTAGATTGCATGTATTTTTGTGAAGCCACTTTAGAGGACAACCCTAATATGAAATATTTATATTTCTGCAATCATGTTTCTTGATTATGTGTCTTGAATGTGCTCATGTGTCAAATGATTATAGTGATACTAGAATACTTAAGGAAAGTAGTTCTTCCTCTTTAACTACTTTGAAACCTAGTTCTTGCAACAAGTAGTATGTGATACTTGGTGGGATAACTGTAAGGATAGTTTTCTCAAAAAACAATGCATTTCAGGATGGATCATTTGCATCTCCCTTGTTTTGTAAAAATGTTCACAATGTTCTAATATTAAAATGAGCACTAGCTACAAGGTAAGAATGTAGCAGTGTTTGAAATGTTCTCTGAATTTTATTATGTATCTAGTAGAGTAAATAGGACCATGTAATTATCGATAGTCATACATTTAACTTTTTGTATGTGTTTTTATGTTATTGTTCATGCTATCTTTTATATGCACCAAACAAGAGGAAGAAAAAAAAATGATTTTCTATATTTTATATAGATAAACCATTATATGAATTTCAAACATAGTGTGCTTTTATTGGGAATGTAAATTCTTACTATTTTCTGCAATTTATTCATATAAGGATTTGAGTCTAGCCAACACTATGCTCAATCCCTAAAGTGGTCTGGATGTGGGTTGATAAGCTAGAAACTTGGGTCAATAACCTAGACAGTGGCAGATGAAGATAGACAAGCTTTATTTCTTCTTTAGATACTTTTAAAAACTTATAAGCCATCAAACTGTGTTTGGTTGTCTAATTTTGTGAACAATTATATCCTTTAATATTACCGCAATATAAGTATGGAGTTATTGGCGGCTACACTAGCACTTTCATTTATGGTAATGTGATTGTATGAATATTTGATGCATGGAAATTCTATTTATACTCAGTACGCCTTACCCTCTAATTCGAAATATATGATAACTTCCGTAACATGCATAATTCATGATGTACCAAGAAAAAGTAATGTCCTCGAAGTGAATAAGGAAAATTAAATAGGAAATTTACTGTCAAAATTACATAAAACTGCAGACTTAAGCACATCAATAATTTTTTTTATGTGGTGATGATCAATCACTAATATCAATTCAAAAATTATTCGATTGCCATATGAGTGATATCTAATTTAGGTCGGCCATACGTATTTTAATCATGTAGCTAAAAAGGTCGATGTTCAGCAAACTGACCACCCTAAATGTTGAAGTTGAACCATCAAAGTGCATTTCTGGGATGGGGATCTACTTGTGCTAAACATCTTCAATTGTCATTTTTTTCTTTTTTGGCACATTTGGAGATTTGAATCTAGAATCTCTTACTAACCATCAAATTTGTCCTCACTGGACCATGCCAAGTGACTTAGTGTCAATTTAATTTATGCAAAAATAAAATATAAAATGCGTAAAAGATATATAAGAATTTTTCTTATAAGCCAAGTTATTTGTGTTTGTGCTATATCATAATTAATTATATCAAGAAAAAAATATGATTTAAATAATAGTACTTAATTAAAAAAATATAGTTATCTTGCAAAAGTTCAAGTATCATCTGCATGTGCAACAAAAAGAACTAGTTCAAACGATCTATCAACTTGGTCCTAGGTCTCGTGTCTTGACGTGTAATTATAATTTGGGAACAAGTTATGAAATATCCTAGTCTTGAGATCTGTTAACCTAAAAATGACATCTCAGCTGATGAAGTATCTCATCCATGGGCTTAGATTTATTGTCCATGTATAAGGGCCTAGCAACAACCATGGTATTTTAATTTATTAGCAGTTATTTTGTGTTGTCTAATTATAAATTAAAATTTTCATTTTTGGTAGAACTGGAATGAAATCTAAGTAGTTAGCACTTGGACTCAATTTCAAAACCCTGTTCCATCATGTACAAAAAAGAATTTGAATTGAATAATATGACATTTCCAATACATAAAAGTATTTTGTTAAAGACACATATTATGGAGAACTAAGATGTTGAGTTATCTTTCAATAACCAAATTATGCATTTTCTTTGTTATATATGAAAAGCTTTAAACTTTCCATTTCCTTCCATTTCCACTAAACATCTCAAATTATTTTCAAGAGTCAAGTCCTAATGGCCTATACAATACTAGAAGTTTCTGCTGATCATTGAAAGGTAGGCACTGCTTAAACTAAATAAAGAAAAACTTTTTCTTTTTGGGTCTATGCATGCGGTACATAAGGAGGGGATGGCAGCGAGAATGACTTGTGCTTCGCTCAATTCAAGTGGTCACCTTCTTCAACTAAACATGATTGGTACAAAAAATTCTTACTTATGGAATTTGAAAGTCGAATGATTAATTGAATGAAATTATTTCTATTATATTTGGTATGATAGGAATAGAGTGGAAATGTCTCTACATTTATTTGATTGGATTAAAACATTAGAGAAATAAAAAGCAAGGCTACACAAATGAATAACATGCCCACAAAATAAAATAATTTTAAAAAAACAAATTTATTTTGTAATGACTTTTATCAGATAGAGAACCAAATTATCTTCCTCCTCATCTTCCCCATGTTTCCTTTGCACCTTCAAACCAACACTGCTTATGACCACAATCAACAATCAACTTTGGTTCAAGAAATGAGATGGCAATAGGAGAAATTACCTATTTGTGTGGAAGATGGCAAAGGTGGACCTTCGAAAGCAACCCATGAAAATTTCAAACATGAGATTTTGGATTTGAGCACCCCAAAGCAATCTTCCATGTGCGCACTATAATGGAGGGACGCAATTTCAAAGCAACTGGGTTCGTCTTCTACCGCACCAATGGAGAACATGTACTAAAGTCAAAAGGGGCAAAATTAAGATACCAATTTTTGGCTCCTAAAGGCTTCTTTGTTGCACAAACACATTTTGGCATGAGACTCATTCTCCTAACCAAATGCATTTTGGCAACATATTCAGTCTCCCTCTCCCTTTCTAACGATGAACCAAATGGGCTATTAATGTCGTATTCTATCTCTACCAGCACGATCACCATGTCATGTGGAAACAAGCTCCATTGGTAGACGAAGCATGTCATGTGATATATGTTAATTGACTATACTTCGACTAATCAATGCCCATAAAATTTCGCATTTCTTTTTATTTAGTATTCATTGATGTACATAATTGTTTCTGCCAGCCTTATTCCAAGTTAGTTTAGCATTTTTTCTCCTGTACTTTACTTTGTATCAGCCACTGCTTGTTTAACTCAGGTGGTATTAGATGAATACCAGTTGGAGTATAAAAAAGTTAAAACCTCATCACTTTCTGCTGATTTTACTAGGAAACCAATTTATAATTGTACATAACATATCAGTTGGATTTTTTTAGTTAACTTTTAGTGCAACGCATACGCATGAATTGACAAGAAAAATGTTTTCGTTTTGAATATTCAAAGTTGTAATTGCTCAAATAAGGCATAGATGGTATCCATTGTTTCTGATTACAATTTATTACAGGCAACGGCATCGGCAATGTGAATCCCGAATACACACGCACACGTTTCTAATGCCTCAAAGTGTACCTTAACTAAATTGTCACTAAGTTTATTGAGAAATGGATCAAGATATAAGTAAATAAAGGCAATGATTAATACGAACTAATTTCCCGTATTAGGATGGAAAAACACGAGTGAGAGGGTAAAGCTCTAATATCTAATACATGAGGGCGAAAAAAGCATGGTCAGCATTAATACTTAAGTTCCTGAGATTAACTGTTTGCACTAACCTCAGTTATCAATGATCTGCGATACATGCTGATGCCTCAAGACATTAAAAGTTAACAGTTAATGCTTCATATGTAAATAAATCAAATGATAATTGATATACTTGAACATTTGGAAATCATTAGAATCAATGATGACTCACTAAATAGCGATTATAGTACAGCAAGGGCACAGTGGGTAAGAAACTCAACTCGAATCATCGTCATTCTCAATTTGACGTGAAGGAGAACGAGCAAGACAACTGGGAAACTTGAAACGGAGCTTTGTCAAAGGTTTGTCATCAGATAATCCTTGAAAGGCCATACCAAAAGTGAATCCCAGCGAAAGAGCAACTGGAACGGCAACAGCATTTCCAACTTGTGTATACCTTTTATAAAAATGATGCGGGTCAAAAGCAACAGTGTGTAGCGACAAAGGAAAACAATTGAGGATAGAACTAAATAAACAAGAGAAAATATGTCACTCCCAAAAAATACATAATTTAACTATTTGGTTATTGAATCTTAAAAACACGTCATTCAATCTCTAAATGCTTTTAACTTGCTACTCATTAGTTTCAAAAACATGTATTCGATTTATTTGTGTCCTGTTTCTGACTAATAAAGAGTAACTAGTGAAAAAACACATAGTTTACCTATTTAGTTATTGAATCTTATAAATACATTATTCAATTATTAAAAGGTTTTGACTCGTTGCTTTTTAGTTTCTAAAGCATGTGTATTTGATTTAGTTGATTTATTTGTGTCCTGTTTCTATCTAACAAGGACTAACGAATAGTTAAAAAATACATACATACTTGAACTAGTTGGTTATTAAATCTTGAAAATACATCATTCAGTCTCTAAAAATTTTTTACTTGCTACTCATTAATTTCTGAAGCATGTATATTCAACTTGTTTTTGTCTGGATTCTGACTAAAAAGGGCTAACAAATAGTGGATTATAAACTTTTTGAGATTGAATAATATATTTTTAAATTTTAAAAATTAAAAAGGATATTTCCTCAATAAACATTTAAGCTTTTTGAACCAAAGGTGGTGTACAAAAAAACAAGAAAAGGGAGTTATACCAACAATTCTTAGAAACATAATATATCAGTTGAGTTTCTAAAGAGTGAAAACTCATCAAAATGTATTTGTCAGGTGGTAAAGTCCAATATCAGATCCAAGTTGATAAGTTTCCATTGATTCTTTACACTAATTCACTGTAAAAAGAATGTGCCTTGGAATTTCTTTACTCGCAACAAACACAAAACATCAATTGGGGAAGAAAAACAAGCAAATATGTAATAAAAGAATTAACTTAACCCAAAAAAAAAGAAAACAAGAAGGTGATTCTAAATCCTATTTAGCATACCTCTCTTTGATGGGCCCACAAAGTTTGTAGCAATCTGGAAACCCTTGCAATCTTGCATTCTCTCGAATTGTAAGCACTCGATCTTGTGTGGGATGGAGAATTACCTAATAGTTTAACATCATGTAAGACACTGAGTAATGTATATATGCAGGAGAATACATGATGGAACCTCAAATAACTCTCGTATTATAATCCCCACTCAAACAAAAACTAAAAGGGAAATGTACAGATTCAGATGGATTAAAGAAGTAAACGAAAACAAGAAAGCAAACACAAAAGAAAAGAAATGGCAGAAATATAGCAAAGGTCTTTGGCTTTTGAGAGGCCAAAATCTCTCCCAAGCAAACTCAATTTTTCCTTAACCCTCTACTCAACTCCCAGCTCATATATATCCTGCTAACCGTCTGTTTTCTCTCACTGCACTCCCCTCCTCACTCACCTCATTGAAGCATGTGAGAGCTAGCTAGGCTTAAGGACACCTCACCTTGAGACTCCTCATCAATATTATCACTGGTCCCCTCCTCTCTAGTTTCTTTATATTCATTCTGCCATAAACAATAATGGGATTTGGCCTAATAGGTTTAGGTTCATCAATACCCTCCCTGGCAAGTTTCACCTTAGCCTCAAGGTAGAAATTAGTAGTTAGATCTAGTGGCTTCTTTTCCATAGAACCTTGTTCTTGTTTTACCAAAAAATCAAAACAAGCATCTTCCAATCCATCATTAAAACCAATAATAGTGGCATGAACAACGTACAGCCCCAATTCATATTGCAAGACCAAAGATCTCTCCCAATTATTGGATGCTACTATGTCATGACCACCATCCAAAGACGCTTACCCGTCACGACCATAAAATCCCCTATAAGCATCTAAAATCTTAATGCCAACTCTTTGAAGAGTCTCCATAGCTATTAGTACTCCCTTTTGAAGGTTTTCTTCTATGGTAATGTAACTTATCCAAATAAGATCATTTTCTACAAGTTCTGCCACCTCATCCAACATCTTTTCACAATCATGTGGAGAAGATTTGGCTTGGACGAGCTTCTCATTACAACTTCCTTGCACATTAGGGGGTAACTCTTTGTAGGGTAGATATAATGCATGTAGCTCAACAAAGTCATATTGTTCCAACTTCTCCCTAGCTACTTTCTTTATATCCTTCAGTCCACTAGCTTCTTCCTTCCAACTTTTGTCATATTTGGGTGCTCCTTTAAGTAAATGTCAATAGCTTTGGAAAGATCATCAAGATTTGGCCTAGAAAACCTTAGACCTATTTGTGACAAGTCAACAAAACTAAAGAGGCCGAGATTTAGATCATGTGCAATTTTTGCAAGAAAATTGTCCACCAATTTGTCAATATGCATAAAGCAACTAAGTGAAAAAATAGCTTTAACAATTTCTTTATCTTTCTTCTCAACAACTTCCATATCGCAATTGTTGGCCTTCTCATTCATATATTGATTCAAAAGAAATTGCACTAACTAAACATCATATATGGTACCCTAATGAGATCTTGAAAGGATTAATACATTTTTAATCAAAACTTCATGCAATTTAAAGTATATGCTCTTTGTCAATTCTTCATTTGATGACTCATCTGCTTCGACTAAAATGGCCATGTTTAACAACATTAACAAGAAATTACATGAACAACCTATAAAAATGTTAGATGGCAATTGACAAACAATTGTTTACACCAACAATTTATTGCTCCTTTTATGGGCTTTAAACCAATGTATCCATAGAATTAGGCAAAAAAAACCCAACCACAAGACCATCCATTCTTCCCTTTGATTTCATTGCAATTAGACCAATGTCCAACTCATAATTTTTTTTAACCCACCAGTCCTTAAGATCAAACTCAATTTCCTCAACATGTCATCTGTTGCTTAATAATTCTATCAAGCTTTGTAATATTTCAATTATATGTATAAGACCATGTGATGTTTGCTGGGGCCACGTAAGTTTTAAAAGTTATGGAATCTATACATTTGCCAGTTATCTTCCAATCTTCAAACCATGGTAGAAGAGACTTAGTATTTGTAGAACAATTATGGAATCGTCTACAAAAGATGCTTGAGACGAAAATTACCTCAATTTTAAAAATTACATCCCCTTATCAATATTCTTATATCAATATTCTTAGTTACACCATTGTAAGCATTAAAAGTAATAGTCATTCCATAGCAAACAACACATATTTCAAATGTTTTAAGCTTTACAAAGAGATTAGCCAAGAAAATTTCATTGGACTCCTCTTCATTGGCCTTGGTCACTTGAATCTTTTCAAGTCCTTTCCCCTCGTCTTCTTTGTCTTCTTCACTAGCCATAAGCAAAAACCAAAAACAAGGATGTCCACTACTATAGTTTGCATCAAGTTTTTTCACTATTTGGCAACATAATTTCAACTCTCTAAAATTTTATATCCCTATGCCAATTGAAAGCCATGCACACCCAATAAATGGCACGAATAAAGACGTCGGATGTAAGGAGTTTAGCAAGAATGAGATGTGTTTAGGTTGTTTAGCTTGGATATGTAATTTGGCCAAGATGCAACCACTTACTCTTAAATTAAATCTATCTTTCCAAAATTCTTTGGGCATTATTATCCACTTGATTTCTCTAGCCCAATTAAAGAACACAAGTTCTCTACACCCCAAATTCCTCAATACCTTCTATTACATGTTAGTGATTAATATTTGGTTAAGTGTCAATTAAGCATTTTTAGACTAACAAATGAGATCAATTGGTTATGATTGACTCCTAACTACTCTCTCTCTCTCTCTCACACACAGCCTATAAGTAAGGGTAGGTATACTTGTATTTGTGTGGTTTGAATTCATACTTCTAATATTTCTCTATTTCTCTCTGGTGTTCCTTTCCCATCCCTCCTTGCACCAATTTGGTATTAAATCAACATCTTGTATTGCAATGGCTCTTAAAACTCATTCTCAAGATCACTTGCCAGAATTCGATAAACATTTGGATCAATCAAACGTTGAGCTCAACGAGGTTAAGCAATCTATGGCTAGAATCAAAAGTATTGTTGCAAATATGGTGCTAAAGATCTCTTAACAATTCACACTAATGAAGGCAAATGATGGCCATGTCAAAGCATCGAGAACAAATGAACACATAAGAGGTAAAGAATGTCCTCGATTCAATTTTGAAAATGGCTAAAAGATATCAAGCTAACTTAGTCCATGATAATTTATTTATTTCAAATAGATATGTTTATAGATAATTGAGGAAATAGACTTGCCTCATTTGGCCGAAAATAAAAGATTAGGCCAAAAAATATTAAGAGAAAGATCAAATAAGATTTAATCCACCAAATCAATAATCTTAAATATTTAAATTACTTGATAAGGTAGTTAGCGCAAAGAATAATAAATATTATTGAGAGTATCTACAGCAAATAATGACTAATAAAACAACCCTTATATCTTGCAATTTTCAACACTCCGTTTCAAGTTGGGAAATAAATGTTGAACATTCTCAATTTAGAACTTAAGTCTTCAAACTTCACTATAGCTACAACCTTGGCCAATAGATTAGCCACTTGGTAGTTTGTAGGCATGTAGGATAGCTCTATTAAGACTAACTCTTTTTTTTAAATAAAATGACGATCAATTTCTACTTGTTTAGTTTTATCATAATATATGGGATTCTTTGCTATTCCAATGGTTGCCATATTATCATATAAAACCTTTCCTGATGCCTTAATGCCAATTTTCAATTTTTTAAGTAGTTTATTCAACCAAATGCCTTCACAAATCCCAAGAGCAAGAGCTCAAAATTTTGCTTCAACACTAATTTTGGCTACTAGGAGAACTTGTTGGTGTTTTAAAACTTAATGTTTAGACAACATTTGATTAATAAGATAAATTAAAGCGAGTACTTTGGATGTTATCATGAAAGACCTAACTCCATCTAGGAGGTGTCAATTGTTCTGTTTAAATACCCCATTTTGTTATAAAGTGTCAACATATGAGCTATAGTGAATTATCTCATCATTAGCAAGATAATTCCTAAGAATAGAAGTAAAATATTATTTGGCATGGTCAAATTGCAAAATTTCTATTTTCATTTGGAATTGATTTTGAATGAGCGTGTGAAATTTTTAAAATATACTAAAGACTTTTGGTTTCTCTTTTAATAAATAAACCCATGTCCATCGAGTGTGGTCATCGAAGTAATAAACCATCATGCCTCATTGATCTTTTGCACTCTAAAAAGGGTCCCACACATCACAATGAATAATTGTAAAAGGTTGTGTATGGTTATTAGGAGGGTAAGAGTTTCGTGTGTGTTTAGATAGTGAGTAGATTTCGCTATAAAAATTGAAAAATTTGTTATTCAATAATTGAGGATACAAGTGTCTTAGAATGATATTAGGATATCTAGAATGATAATGTAGCAACTTTATTTCAAGTGTAGAACAAGTGGATAGTGCTACCTTCTTGTCTTCATGTACTTGGGTGTACTAGTCCATCAAGCACATTAGCACTGCCAATCATCTTTCTTCACCTCAAATCCTAAAAGATAGATTCATTGGAGCAGAAATTAATTACACATTTATTGTACTTTATAATTTTGCTAATAGATAGCAAATTACAAATGATTTTTGCCATATAAAGCATGTTTTTCGAAATTAATTCAAAAAACAATTTTACTACTCTAGTGCTACTAACATCAGCTAACAAACCATCTATTATACTTACTATCAGTTTTTTTGTGCACAGTGTAATTTCATCCATGATGGAAGCATCACTAGTTGTGGTCTGTTCCACCTAAATCCACAATCCATACATTATTAGTTTGTCTCATAATATTAAATACCATAGACATTTTACTTGATTATGCCACCAAACCAGCCCCAACATTTTCTAGTTGAGTTTTCTCTTGACCACCAATCATCTTCTATATTTGTTCTAACCACTCCTCAATAAGGTTCAAGTCAAGTTTTGGTTTTTCTCCATTAGCTGCCAAGTACCTTTTGCCTTCATATGCTGGTTTTTGTTTTTAATGAGTGGGTTGTCCATGGGAGCTTCCAACACACTTCTTTGGTGTGTCTAGCCTTATTACAATGGTCACACCAGATCATCCACCCTTTTTTCATATTCAATGTACAGAGCTCTTTATGTAGTTGGTGCAAAGGCTTCATTGTTCTGTGACTAAGTTTGGCCTCTAGAAGTCAACCTTTTTTTGCTTTCCTCCCTTTTCGTCATGGCAAATGCCTCTCTTAAGGTGGGCAACAACTGAGCAACTATAAATCTAATCCTCACTTCTTCAAATTCAGAATTCAAATCTAGTAAGCACCTGTAAACTCCCTTACTTTTACAAACTTCTAGAAGTATTTAGCATCTTTATCGCATGACCAATGATGGACTTCATATATATCCACATGCTCCATAATGTGATGAGAGTATTAAAATAATTTGTAACAAACAAATTACCTTGCTTGAATTTATGAAGCTATCCCTTTATCTCAAAGAGTTTAACTATATTTGCCACTAATGTGCAGCTTTCTTGGGCAACCTTCCATATTTCTCTGGCTGTCTTGTATAGGATGAAACTTCTTCCTACCTCAATGGTCATTGAACACTAACCAAGACATAACTTGGTTATTTTCTACCATCCATGTTGCAAACTTTGGATCGCTGGCAACAGGAGGAAAAGCTTGGGCAGAGTAATCCTCCTTGCTTTTCCCTCGAACATCAAAAAACTTTGGGACCATTGGAGATCATTATTATCGTCCAATTTGTATCCTACAATCAAGAGTGCATATAGCTCATTGGCCTCCACTGTAAGAAGCGAGTTGCTATTTGGAACTTGTGTTTCAGATGAAGAGCCACGTGCATCAACGTTTATGCTTACATATTTCTAAAATTGATCATGGCTCTAATACCATGAAAACAGTTAAGGGATAATAAGCTTATTCAATCTGTAATAATTTATTTATCCCAAATAGATACATTTATAGATAATTGAGGCAACAGCCTACCTCATTTGCCTGAAAATAAAAAGATTAAGCCAAATAATATTAACAGAAAGATCAAATAAAATTTAATCAACCAAATCAATAATTTTAAATGTTTAAATTACTTGATAAGATAATTAGAACAAAGAACAATAAAACAAACACTATCTAAAGTATCTTCAGTGAATAATGGCTAATAAAACAGCCCTTATATCTTGCAATTTCCAACAAGTTTGTTCACTTGTATTTCGTCTAGCAACTATGTGTTTCCAACAAAAATGACATGAATCGAGTTTCCTAAGTTTGATGGCTCAGACTTTCGTGGTTGGCTATACCAGTTAAAGCAATTCTTCAAAATTGATGAGACGCTAGAGAACTAGAAGATTTAGTTGATGACTATACATATTCAAGGATGTGCATTGTAGTGACATCTCAATTTTCTAAAAAGAAGAATGTCAATCGAGATCAATTAGGAAGACCACATGAAGAATATGGTTACAAGGTTTGATGATGTCGCTAAGATTGATGCTATGGCTGAAATCAAAAGTCTTTAATAAGAAGATATAGTTACTAAATACCAAGAGAAATTTGAAGAATTGTTATTGAACATAAATTTACCAAAACCACTTACAATCAATTGCTTCTTAAGGGGACTTCATTCTGATATCTAGACAACTTTAAGGTTGTTTAATCCAAGTACTTTAGCTAATGCTATGTACTCAGCATGCCTCTAAAAATGTTATATGCTAGCTATCCATTCTCATGCTCCTCCATTTGCCAAAAAATCCAACATTAATACTAACTATCAACCTGCAACCTCAAAAATCAATTTGGTACTCAAGCTAATTTTTCCAAAACATATACATCAAACCAATCCTATGCTTCTTCCACCAAAAACCACACCTTTATTGACAAACCTATCTTAATTTCTAAACCACCAACAAACAATTCAAACAATTGACTAAGGAGATGGATGAGAAAATGAGGAAAGGCATTTGTTATTGGTGCCTTAACAAATATATTTCTAAGTGTCAAAATTCCCAATTGTTCATAATCATGGTTCATGAAGAGGAAGATGAGTTCCAAGATGCATGAGATAAAAGAGGAATTGCATGCAACCTTCACAGTCTAATACTAGGGTTTCTTTGAATGTTATTAAGGGGAAGAAGAGGTGTTCAACAATGAAGGTGAGAATAAGAGTCAAAACAATTTGTAGTGATCTTGTTTGATACAAGAAGCTCACACAATTTCTTAGATTCCACTATAGTTAGGAAATTGAAGTTAAAATACAAGAAGCAATTGATTTCAAGATATAAAAGCCAATGGCCACAAATTAAAAGTTACCAAGTAGTGTACAAGTCTATCATGGGTGATGCAATAGGAATCATTTGTTTCAAAATTCTTACTCATTTTTAAATGGCTATGACATGATTTTGAAGGCTAAATGGTTTTCCACCATAGGCAAAATCATTTGGGATTTAGAGGCCAAAATAATAAAGTTTATGTTGCATGGAAAATGGTATAAGAGTGAAAGGGCTCCACCACATTAGGACTTGTTTGAAGAACATTAACTTACGAATAAGCATGTTGTTATAGCTTAACAAGCTTATTTGGTAAGAAAGCAAGTTTTTACTTAAAGAGGATATGGAAACAATCACTATAAAATGAAAAGTTGAGATTGAACCTATTTTACATGAGTTTAGTGATGTTTTCCAAAAGCCTAAGTCCTTACTTCCTTCCCAAGCCTTTGATCATCCTATACACCATAAAGTGGACCAACCTATTAGCTCTAAACCTTATCGATATAACCCTAATTAAAAGTTTAAGACTGAGAAACAAGTGAAAGAAATGTTTAAAAATAAGGTGATTAAAGATAGTAGCAATGTCTTTGCTTCTTCGATACTATTGGTTAAAAAGAAGGATTGTTTTTGACATTTTTATGCTGCTTATTGAAAGTTTAATGAACATACTATCAAGAATAAATTCTCCATACCAATGATTGAAGAGCTATTAAATGAGCTACATGGTGTCACTTTTTTTTTCCAAATTTGATTTAAGGGCCAAGTATCATCAAATTAGAATGAAATCAAAAGATGTTGAGAAAACAACTCTTCATACTCATAAAGATTTATATGAGTTCATTGTGATGCTAGTTGGACTTACTAATGCCCTAATTATTATTCAAGGCCTCAAATTATGTCTTTAAGGCCTTCCTACAAAAATTAATCACCCTTTTTTTAATGATATACTCATCCACAACTATACCTATTTAATGCTTGAAGTTTACACTTGGCACCTTAAAAGAACATCAATTATTGACCAAGAGAAGTAAAAATGTTTTCAAGGCCTTCAAAGTCAATTACTTAGGTCAGATCATTTAGGTTAAAGGTGTAGAAGCAAACCCTTAAAAAAAAATGACAGCCCTTCTTTCATGGCTAACACCAACATCTCTTAAAGCTTTATGTACTTTCTTAAGCTTGATTGGTTACTATCAACATTTTGTGACGAACTATAAGAGTATTTGCAAACCCTAAACCTAATTTATTAAAAGAAAT
The DNA here is from genome assembly GCA_032878935.1 of Erythrophleum fordii. Taxonomy (NCBI): domain Eukaryota; kingdom Viridiplantae; phylum Streptophyta; class Magnoliopsida; order Fabales; family Fabaceae; genus Erythrophleum; species Erythrophleum fordii. The sequence goes on from JAVQMF010000053.1 coordinate 16,477,393, forward strand.
TCACTGACCAATGGTTGCCAATTCAGCCTTTTAAGTTACTAAAATCCGTCATGACTGCCACATCGATCCTTGCACTAACCAAATTTTTTAAAAGTTTGTACTTGAAACTGATGCCTCTAATGTAAGGTTAGGGATAAACATTTTCTCAAAATTGACACCCCCTTCCATTTGTAAACAAGGCTTTGTTCCCAAAAAAAAAAGAGCCTCTTTGCTAACGAAAAGCAATTTATAGCCCTAGTCTCTACTTTGAAGCATTGGAAAATATACATGGAAGGTCAAGACTAACCATCTTGCTTTGAAGCACCTATTACAGTAAAAGTCAATCACCTCTGATCAATACTAGTACTTACATAAGCTATAAGGCTTGTCTTATAAGATATTTTATCAAAAAAGGAAGGAGAATGCTGCTTCAGATGCTTTATCTCGTAAGGACCACTTTGGAGAGAATAACCATTGTACAACAATTACCTTAATTGCTTCTAACCCTATCCTCCAGGGTTAGAAAAGCTTGCTTACAAGATCCTAAACTCCAATTATTAATATGGGAGTTTGAAGTTGATCCTTGTAGTCACCAACATTATTCTTAGGTGAATAACGCATTGAGGAGACATTCAGGGATGATCCTTGTTTATCAACATATTGCTTCTATTTTTTACTGGAAGGGTATGGAAAAGGATGTTTGCAACTTTGTGCAGAGTTATACCATATGCCAACATTTTAAAAATGTGAATATAGCCACTCCAAGGTTACTAAACCACTTCCAATTCCTAATTCCATATGGTTTGACTTGTCTATATTTACCTAAGCCCTATAATAAACCAATCACTTTGGTGGTGGTTGATGGTTTGCGTAAGGCAACCCTTTTCATAACCCTTCAACATCCATATTCGACAATGGATGTAGCTTAAGTGTTTATGGACACCATTTTGAAGCTTCATGAGTTCCCTACGTCCATAGTCACAAATAAGGATCCAATCTTTTGTGACAAATTTTGGAAAGCATTATTTAAGCTTTACAAGGTTCATTTGGCTTATTCTCCAATGTACCATCTTCAAACAAATGACCAAACAGGAACTTCTAATCATTATTTAAAGTGATGACCACCCTAAATAATGGTTGAAGTGGCTATCTACAACAAAATTGTGGTAAAATACCACCTTCCATTGCTCTATTGGCATGACTCCTTTCAAGCTGTTTTTGAAGTGTTTTCACCAATCCATTTACCTTATTTGGCTAGCAACTCTCCTAAAGATATGGTTGACCAAAGCTACCAAGAAAAAGAAGTCACAATTCAATTGTTGCGATAGAATTTGTATAAAGCCCAAAATAAAATGGTGCAAATGGTAAACAAAAACAAAAGTGAAAGAGTTTACTGTTGGAGATTTGGTTTTCTTGAAGCTTCACCCTTTTTGTAAGAACCTCATCAATAATTCTTCCCTTTATAAGTTGGCAGCCAAGTTTTTTAGGCCATATCAATTGGTCAAAAGAATGGGTAAAGTTGCTTATCAATTGGAATTACCCAACAACAATAAGATGCATCCAGTGTTTCATGTCTCACTACTTGAAAAGCATGTGCGATGTGAGGTCCCTACTAGTTCTTCTCTTTCTTTAGTCGATTTTGTTGCCCACTTCCTCATGGAACTAGATGAGATTTTAGGCCGAAGGGCAATTAAGAGAGGAAACCTCCCTATTACTCAAGTGCCAGTTCGCTAGAAGCATACCAATGGAAAGAATACCTTATGGGAGGATTTGACAGCAATTAAAAGTTACTTTCCTAACTTTGTTACTGTGACAGCTGCTCTTATTCTTACTAATCCTCGAGGTCAAGGATTTCCTTTTATTTTTTCTTTTTTAGGCCCCCCAAGGGGGGTGTTCATTGTTACATGTTAATGAGTAATATTTGTTTAAGTGTTGTTAGAATAAATAAGTAAGGCAGCTAGTTAGTTAGTTGGTTATGACTTATTCCTAACTACTCTCTCTCTCTCTCTCTCTCTCTCTCTCTCTCTCTTTGATGCTTCTTGCATCACCTTCTATAACATGGTTCAAGTAAAACCCATCTCTCCACTTTACCTCTTCCCTTATGTCATCTTTGAGAGACTTGTTCAACACATTGTCATCCTCTGCTGCCAACAAAAGCCGATGTCGCTTACATGCCTAAAAGGTTTTCCTATGTGATTTCTCTCCAAAACCACCTTCTTCAAAATTCTCTTCTACATTCTATCATTTGCATTATCATTCTAATACCAAATTGATGAAATCGCAAATAACTTGTATTATTTATGTATATAAAGCTGTAATTCCCACTCAAAAAGAGACTAAGGGAAATTAGGATAGCGAAAAACCTAGGCATCCCATACTACCAAGAAGGCACAAGGAATCTACCCTTAAAAGTTCTCTGTAAAATGAGAAGAAACACTCTCCTTAAATACCACAATAAACACCCTATATTATTTGATGTAAAACTTAAATATCCCACACTACCCAATCCCTATCAATACAAAAGAAATGCTAGCTATTCACACTATGCCACCCTTCAGTAGGTAATGCGCACAATTGTGCAATTAAAATTTCACAATTAGATAAAGTCTGCAAGAAAAACCTGATTGTGAGGCTCTGCTCTTCCCACAACTGTGGGAACAATTTCATCCCACCATAGACGACCAAAAGGCCTGTCATGTTATTCAGCAGGCACATTAGGAATTTTGACATAGAAGCTAAGAAACAAACATGGAATATCAGAAAAACATGCAAGTAGGTACACACTTACTTAGATGAGGATCCATTCACAAATGACATCGCATAATTCGGAACCTGTGCATGTCCAGAAGATTAATTAGACAAAATATGTTTTGATGTTTGACAATGGACCAGTATCAAGTTAAATGTGACAAAACAAGATTAGTACCAAAGGCTTTCCTGATTCAAGCATCACTCTTTCAACTGAAGGATCCCACTCAACTTTGTTCTGTGAATTAACAAGTACACCAGGTAGGTCTCTGAAGTTTGCACCCTTCAAATAAATTTTTTTAAAAAAATGAACAAGGACCAGCTTTAATTGATACTGGAATTTAAAAAAAAAAAATTGTTAACAGTCCACAAGGTTAAGATATGAACCTTCTTCTTAGGAATCTGGCAAACTCTCTGAAAATCATCTTTGTTTAACTGCAGAGGACGATGATCATAAAGCATTTGACGTTGTTGTTGGCCTTGAATAGGACTACAACTTATCATGTCTTGAAAGCAGAGAAAGAATAATCAGATAACATCCATGTAGTATAGTATTAGCAAGTAGAAAGGTAAAGTTACATGATGCAACAAAAATTTTCTTTTCTGATCTAAATCTAAGAAGTACAAATTCTAACACTGATAAGATCTAAGGAATCACAAGTAATGCTATTAAAACACAGATCTAGTAACAACAGGGGAAAGGAAAAAGGAATAAACCATGTTTTTTAGAAGGGAATACAATATTTTAGACCTTAGATATTCAGTTGTACAGGCAAAAAAAAAAAAGTAAAGCCAAGTATATTGAAGATAGAGTGCTTCAAAAGTATACATAAAGCAAACCATTTTTTCTTAATCTAATGTATTGTTGGAAATCTGTACGAGGAGCTTTCCGATACTTCATCTCATCCTGGCTCTCATCATTTGTGACCTAGTTGACATAAAACAAAAACAGGGGAGAAAAAATTATTTATCAATCTGCCAATTCAGTTGACATGTACATCAGCGCGCAAGATACATACTGGAGGGAGATCTGATATTGCATCATCAAGGGTCAGAGCACCAGCCAGCTCACATTTTTCTTCATTAGCATAAGCAACCGTAATTTCCTATTATTAGAGAATTGTCAAACATCAGCTATTAAAATCAACTAAGACATTGTTTCTCAATTAAAAAAAGAAAAAAAAATCCCACGTACACTCAAGTTTATAAAAGTAAATTGAGTCAATTATAGAGAAAATTATAAACATGCCAAGTACACTTGAGGCTCTCCTTAAATTCTCTTTCCCATCAAGCCTTTTCAAGGAAGCTAGCTCAAGACCCTAGAGCAGGTCAAGACGACTGATGAAAGGAGGAGAAAGGACAAATGCAATCCTAAAAGTATCAAAGGAAGCTCTTAATGAAATTTCCATTAAATCCCACCTCTGACGTGCATGCTTTATGATTAGTTTGTTCTATTGTACAATGAGTTTAACTAAGAATTGATTCTGAGACCAGAGTAAAAGCAAGACAGTGCTTGCTTACTTCAAATTCACTGGGTACGACACCTCTTGATACCACCTCATGAGTTGGCAATGGATATTGGGGCAATTTCTGCACACACACACACACACACACACCCAATTAAAAATAAAAAATAAAAAAAGGTAACGTTAAAATTTAATAAAACAAAGGGGAAAAAAGGAAAAGAAAGAACTAGTTAGAAGTAGCCTTACTTCTGTAGGAAGAGCACCCCAAAGAAAAACACGCATGCGGAACTGAGGAAGGCCGTAAGACCCTGCAGCCATCATACCCATTCTTGCTTGATAATTCATGGCCACAAGACGTCCTATGGCATAACGTCCCAAAAAACCACCAGCAAACTTCAATATATCAACCACATTCTCCATGAGAACATATCTGGGTTTCAGATACTCAATAATATCCATGAAAACTACCAGTTGGCGATTTTTTATATCCTCTAATGGAGCTTGTCGATTCCGGAAGCGATTGAAACCGCTTACTCCTTGACAAGGGGGTCCCCCGCAAATAAAATCAACATCGCCCTACACAAGTGTCAAGTATTACAAGAAACAATTGAATAAAACAATATCTAGGAGAAAAAGAAAATATAAAGGAAATGGAGAAACTCACTGGAAGAGGTAATAACTTTTTCTTATACCCTGCTGTTACAAATTCTTTTAAACGTTCCTGACAATTGCTGATATACAAAAAAAAATTACCTTAGTATCTTACAGTGATTTAACTTAAAAGATTAATGTAGCAATTAAATTAATATCATAATTCACAAAGCAATTATAAGGAGAATTATATGAAAATTTTGATGACAAGAAATACACCTCAAGCCATCAGTAGGCTCCCACGTGTCCTCACTGGGCCCATAACCCTTCCAACGCACCTGCAAGTTATAATATAATCATCACAAGAAAGGCAAAGACCTATCACATGCTTAAGTTGTTAGCCCAAGGTTTCCAAGAAACCTCCTAAATGTTTTGAAGATAACAAACTACTAGAACTAAGTTTTGACATATTAAAAAGTCTTATTGAAGTATTAATTCAAATATAATGTAACGTCTGGTTTGGCTTAAATACTCTGTCAGGATAACTCCTAAAGAATCTTTCCTATTTAAGGCAAGTTAACTCTACAAATTTTTTTAAAAAAATGGAAGAAGCCACTAAAAAGGAGAAAGCAACTATCGGCCAAATGCCCAAATGTATTAAGGAAGGTCAAACGAAGTGTTGTGCATCAAAGAATCAGGGGTTCTGCTACTCAATCAAATATCATCGAAAACAAAAAATAAAAAAAGAGATAACAAAATAAAAACAAGCCAAAATCAAGGCTTGAGGTGGTAAAAATTTGAAGAAAGCATTAAATAACCATTCTAACGACTAGGAGACATTCAAGGAGACAAAATACACTCGCTAGAAGCAAAAGACTAGAAAAAGACAGATTATAGGGGAAAAACTCAACATATATGTAATCAAGTAGCCAAATCAATCATGCTTGCAAAATCAGAGGTTAAAAGCTTTCAAGAAATACTTTTTTTCACAAAACAATCATTAAAAAATTGAAGTAAAAGATCTAAAAAGAATAAGCTTGAAATAATGAAGTTGGGTAAGAATCAGTCAACCTGGAAACAATTTCTGCACTAGTTATTGCAACAAGTGTGCAATGGCCAAGATGAAGGTTTTATGAGCTCCGACAGTCAAGACACATTGGCAATATATGAAGCCTACCATATGCTTTGAAAAGGGTACCAAGACCTCTAAGCTGATTGGTTGCTATCTTTCATGTCCTATAGTAGACGATTCATGCACCAAAATTTGCTTAGCCTTGAAGAATCCACTTTTAGGCATGTATTCGAATTATCTACAGTATTTAGGATGTGTTTAATGGTACATACCGAAAACCCTAACGAGTCTTAAGTAACTTCATCTTTTACATACCTTGCTTTGTAAAATCTTAGCCTTTTAGTGAGAGAAAATAGAGGTAGCATTTTTTGTTATTGGTGAGCAAGTAAAAACTAACTTGTATATGCGTTGGGTCAGCATAGAAAACCTCAGCGTTGGCGGTGAACGTGATAAACCAGTCAATTTAACTGTTACTTGTGAGTTGGTTGTAGAACAAGCATTTGCTTTGTGAAAAGCCCTCGGAGCCAAGGAAACTAGACATAGGCAATTGTTGGGGCAAGACTAATATAAAAATATCTAGGCTAAGCTTCTTTTTCTCTATCTCTTTACTTTGAACAAATTATATTTCAATTCTATCATTGTTTCCTCAACTAGCTTACTGTTTTACAGTTATGTGCATTGAGTATTTGATGGACTCCAACCTGCAGTCAAAACATACAAGAGACAAAAACGAGATGCAGAAGGGAGAAAAAAAGAGGGGACAAAAGGTAGAATAGGAGGAACTGAACGCCCAACAGAGAACATGAAGGTTTATTCCCGAAGGAGAAAGGAGGAAAGAAGGGTAAATGAGGAAATTCACAAGGAAAAAGTGAGAGAAGTAGTTGGGGAGCAGTGGGAACAATGCTCTAAAAGGAAAGACAGATAAGAAGGCTTCAGATAAGGAATTTTATGTTACTGGGTGAAGAGATGTTGGCCTCTCGAAAGCTAGCGGTGGGTTCAGTTTCCTTGTTACTTTGAGAAGTTTTCTTGAGTGTTTTTTGTGGTGTTTGATTCTGAAGTGAAGTACTTGAGTGAATCTTTTACCAGGAAGGAAATCCCTTATCTCCATCTGTGTAAGCTCTTATTACAGAGTCATTTCAATATAATACCTGTACCTCTACTCTATTGACCTTTTTTCTTAGTTGTGTGAGTGCGTGTTTGATTGGATGGTCCTATCTGCTGTTTGTCTCTCATCTGCCCTCTCCTCGCACGCACAACCTTGGTATGTTTCCTTAGTATTTTATTTGACTGTATTTTATTTTAAGTCAACGTTATTATTTTATTTGATTGTATTTTATTTTCAGTCAACGTTATTATTCTTCTTTTATTTTGTTTTCTTATTTATCTTGTAATCAGGATTAGTTACGACTTATATTTTGAAGTCCTAATTTCTTGGGTTTAGCCTGGCTAACCTTGTGGCCAACGTTCCCTCTTATGTACGCTGCTTCTCTTCGTTGAATAATAATGTGAATCAAAGAAAACCTATTTCTGTTTTTCTGTTCCTCCATGTTTTGCTTCACTCTCATTTGGTCAGCGCATTGTGATCTAGGCATCGTTAATACCAAGATGGAAGCATGAATGGATAGTCAAGACCGTAAGCTGACTAAGTTAAAGGAGAAGGTGGAAAACTTGGGCCCTGAAGTAGGGGCGATACAAGAAATGCTAAGAGAGGTGCATGAAGCAATATCTCTTATGGCAGGGAGGACTCAGCCTGGAGAGGAGTCCAACAAATGGCCCATAATGCAGTGAGCAACAAAGAGGAAGGCAATGCTGGAAGCAGCTCCACCAAAGAGAAAGGCACGGGCAAATTCAAAAAGCTGGAACTGCCCTTATTTTTGGGTGAAGAACCAATTAGGTGGAATTTTAAGATGAAGCATTATTTCCACATTAACCAAGTAGCAAAGGGAGAGAAGCTTGAGGTTGCACCTGTCTGTTTGGAAGGCAAAGCTCTGAACTGGCTACAGTAGCTTGACACGAGAAAGCCTCTCTATTCTTGGGGTGAGTTCAAAATGAGTTACTCAGCATTTCCATCATCCTCAGTTGGGTGATGGGCGTGAGATGCTCATGGACCTCAAGCAAGATGGGTCTATGATGGAATACAAGGAGAAATTTGAGTTACTTTCAACACCACTCAAGGACAAGTCTGAAGAAGTGCTCGTGGAAGTCTTCGAGAATGGGTTAAAGGAGGAAATGAAGACATAGCTGAGGATGTTATGACCCCAAACCTTTCGAGAGTTGCTGGAGTTAACACATAGGGTGGAAGAAAGAAATGAGGCGCTGGACAAGGCAGGGGAAAGCAGAGCGCCCTGAAAGTTTAAACCCATACTCAATTCCAAATGGGTAGGGACCCAACTCAATTTCAATAGTGTTACAGGTGGAAGCAAATAAATCTACAACCACTATAAATACTAGCAAAAACCAAGAAGCCAACGGGAAGGAGTCCAAAGCTAGTAACAATGTCGTATCCCCTCTACCAGGAGGACTAGAATAGTTTTAGAAGGTTGTCTAATGCTGTGTTGACTAAGATGAAGGAAATGGACCTTTGTTTCAAATGTGATGAGAACTTGGGGCCCAACCATAGGTGTTAAAACAACTCTCCAACTGATGCTCTTGGAGGAGGATGGAGAGAAGTAGAACAATGAAAATGAAAAGATACCTGAGATTGAAGAAACATGAGCACAAGATTCTGAGGAGGTGGCTTTGGAGTTATCAATGAACTCCATTGTTGGTCTCACGAACAACCATAAAATGAAGCTCAAATGGAAACTCAAGGAGGAGGAGGTAATCATCCTCATTGATAGCGAGGTATCTCATAACTTTATATCATCAACCTTGGAGAAGGTGAAGCTACCAGTACATAAAGATCCAGAGGATGGCTACAAGGTGATGGGTAATCAGATTTGCAAGGATGTGCTTCTTGATGTTCAAGATATGACAATAACTCAACTTTTTTTTTTAGTTTGAATTGGGAGGTTCTGATTTGGTGTTAGGGATAGAGTAGTTGAAGTTGTGGTGAGGTTAAAGTGAATTCGAGACGATTAACTATGAAGGTCGGCAAGGGAATAAAATGGTTTGTTTGAAGCAAGACCCCACCTTGTCAAAGACCATGGTATCACTCCAAGCCTTGATGAAATCTATCTTAAAAAGGGAGGAAGGTTTTTTTCATAGAATTTGAGGACATTACTCTCCATCAAGGTGCTAAAATCAATATCCCCCAAGAGACACAGCAACTGTTACAAAAGTTTCCCATGATGTGTGATCAATCCGAGGGCCTACCATCATCTAGAGCAAGAAACCATGCTATTTTAATGAAACCAAGCACAACATAAGGTCTTACCGATATACCTACTCAGAAAAAATGAAATTGAGCGCTTGTAAAGGAGATGCTAGTGGAAGGCCTTATAAGACCAAGCACCAGCCCCCATTCCAGCCACATACTTCTGGTTAAAAAAGATGGAAGTTGGAGACTGTGTAGACTATAAGGCTTTGAACAAGATTATGATTTCTAATGAATTTCTAATACCCACTAATGATAAGCTGTTAGATAAGCTGAGACATGCCTCCATCTTCACAAAACTAGATTTAAAATCAGATACCATCAAATTAGAATTAAAGAGGATGAGCATAAAATAGCCTTTAGAGCTCATTAAGGCCACTGGGTTCATAGTCATGTCCTTTGAGCTAACCAATGCCCCCTCAACTTTTCAATTCTCCATGAATGATGTCTTCCAAGAATGCTAGAGGAAATTTGTCTTAGTGTTCTTCAATAACACACTTGTTTATAATGTTGATTTCTCATCACATCTCCAACACCTTAGTCAGGTATTTGAACTCCTCAAGCAACACGAACTAGTCATCAACCTCAAGAAGTGTGTGCTTGCTCAACCAGAATTAGAATATTTAGGCCATATCATCTCTGCCAAAGGAGAGCAAGTTCATCCCTCAAAAATATAGAGTATGATTAAGTGGCCAATACCTAAAAAGCTTTGAGGGATTTTTTTTGGATGGACAGGTTGTTATGGAAAATTTGTGAAAGATTATAGCAAAATTGCAGCCCCCCTTACTGATTTATTGGAGAAAGATGCTTTTAAGTGGGGTGAAGCAGCCCAAATGGCCTTTGAGAACTTCTAAGAATGCCATGACCACATTTCTGGTTCTTGCCATGCTTGATTTCTCTCAAACTTTCAACTAGAAATTGATGCTTTAGGCTCTGGTGTAGGGACTGTTCTTTTACAGCAAGGGAGGCTAGTTGCTTACTACAACAAGGTAGTATCTAATAGGCCAGGTTAAGTTCTATTACGAGAGGGTACTAATGGCAAATAGCATTAGCTGTCAAATGGAGGCACTATCTCATAGGCCATAAATTTATCATTGGAATTGACCAAAAGGCCCTCAAATACCTCTCAGAGCAAAGTACTTTAGAAGAACAGCAAAACTTGCTTTTAAGTAGAACCAAGTGTTACAATGTAATTTTCAACTTGTTCTTGAGCTTTAAAAAGAAAAACCATCATTCTTCAACCAAAACTTGCAAAATCTCTATCATTTAAATTCTTAGATTTTTGCCCTGTATATTTACTCTTAGAGGTTTTTTTAGCAATCTTATTATTCTAAATCATATAAGGCAAAGATGGTGTATTCCTTGTGAGAAAAAAATAAGAGTGAAGAAGTTCTTGAATGATTATCCTTTAAGAAATGAAGAGTGCTCTATTTTAAAGTGAGAAACAACTCTAAATTAAATTAGATGTTGTAAAAACTCACAAATATCCAATTGAACTTGTGAAATTGATGAAGAAATCTTAAATGGAAACTTGGAGACTAGATGTAGACCTGAATTGGAATCGAACATCTTAAACTTTGCTTCTCTTTCCCAATACTCTTTACATTTTAATTTGTTTGACTGATATTCTTTTCTTTTTATATTTTACATGAAGTATTGATTATTTCTTATTAAATATATTCTCCTATATCTATTTCAAGTAAATTAATTGTTGAAAAAATTGTAAAATTGTTTTTTTTTTTAACTTAAACAAGCTTTTGCATCAAATTTAACTATATATTATTAAATGCTATATTTTTTGGAATAGAAATCATGTTTTTCATACTCCAAATATCAATATAAAATTTTTCTTAATTGATATAATTGTCGGTTTGTTTAATACCCTTCAAAATAATCTTAGTAACAAGTTTTTGAAAAAAAAAAATTGAAAATAACCAAGTTTTTGTAAACACCAAATTCACCTCACTTTTATGTATTGGTTGCCTTGGCTAACACGAAGAAGAGAGGAAGAAAGAAGGGTACATGAGGAAATTCACAGGAAAAAAGTGAGAGAAGTGGTTGGCGGGTAATGGAATAAGTCTCCTTAAAGAAAGATTGATGAGAAGGCTTCAGACAAGGAATTTTTTAGTGTTTTCGGGTGGAATGCTAGCCTCTCGAAACCTAGTGGTGGGTTTAGTTTCCTCATTATTTTGAGAAGTTTTATTGAGTGTTCTTTGTAGTATTTGATACTGAAGCGAGGTACTTAAGTGAATCTTTTGCTAGAGGGAGAGATTAACTTATCTCCATCTGTGGAAGCTCTTGTTACAGAGCCATTTCAATATAATACAAGCACCTCTACTCTGTTGGCCTTTTTCTTAGCTGTGTAGGTGTGTGTTTGATAGGAGAGTCCTATCAGTTTTTTATAGGTTGCTATCCTCTTGGTCTTAGTAGTAGTAATATGTTCTCTGTTCATAATTGTTTCTTATCTTACTTTAGCATCTGGGTAAAGCGCGGCAAACTATTGTTGTTCATTACTTCTATAACTGTTTTACATACTATTTCTGTGCATTAAAGTATTAAAAAAATGCATAACCTAATTTAGCCCTCTTTTGGGTGTTTTATCATAAGCTATTCTTAGTACCAATTTAAAGCTAGATTTATACTCCTATTAAAGTAACATACCTTAAAATACACTCCTGGTTTCTTGACATTGTTGGGATCACCATAGCAGACAGCAAGTAACTTCTGCACCTCAAATTCCTGAGAGTCAGATAAATTTGCAGAGGCTTCCTCGTTGATTTTATCACCTTCATCTTCTTCATCAACATTCTCTCCATCAACATCTAGGATAGACTCTGACCTCTCTGTTCCTAATAATGAATAGTCCTTGCAAAGTTTTGCCCAAGCTTTTAGTAAAGTTAGAAAATCTTCTGCCGCCTCATTTCTCACCTGAAGGTGGTTTTAGGAAGCAACATCAGTATACAATGGAGATTTGAACAAACAATCCCAAATATTAGATGCCAACTTTAAATTACCTGAGTTTCAGGGTGATTCAACTTCAGACTTTTACATGCATGAGGATTTATGTCAACAGCCCACCTCTATTAAGTCAAATACAAAAACATTGTCAATTGGCCAACATCAATTGCTTAAAAGAACAGAGAATATACGTCAAAATGCTCAAGGCAAATTACTCTACGTACTGTGGCAAGTTTGACGCCAGATATGGATGCACCCAAGCAGAGACCTGTGGACATGGCTCCACAACCAGAATACAAATCTAATAAAGTACATTGGGGCAGATCAGATTTGTCAGTTTCTGTGTTAAGTGCAACAGTTTCATCCACTACAACATTAGATCCAGACTCGCTTGAAATTGTCGACGATGTGTCACTCACTGTTCTAGCTGTTTCTCGGTGGTCTGAGCAAGCCTCGTTCACTGACAAAATTTAAAAAAGAAAATATATGTTATAACCATGTAATCAAAAGTCATCACAATTAACTATGTGTAGTAACGTTATATCAATCATCAGAGTGAAAAACAAATAAACATACATAAATATCTACCATTGGTAAGGTTGGAAAAGGTTAAGTATGGCACTGTGTACTTCATATTGTAATAGAGATCGCTAGGAGGCACTTTTTTCTTTTTGCCAGTTAAGACCTGTAGTATCCAAACACGTTCAACTAAATTATATATGTATGCAAAGTGCTTTACACGAAAATAATAACTTATTATAAGTTATATATAAAACTAAGGGACCGTGACAGACGTATATTTGGAGTTACCTGAGCAATTTTCACTTTTGAAACAATACAATCAAGTGGATTGTCATCTTTTACATCAGATATAAACACCCTTGATTTGTCAACAAGATTTGCATGGTCTTTAATGACCTACCAAAAAAAATCAAGATTTCAATATTAATACTCCAAAACAATAAGTTAAAGGATGAAGAAAAATCATTGCTTGAATGTTCTCACTGTGTCTTCAGCTCTGTAAAACCATTGGGCTGTAAAATATTTTTCTTTATCATCTACTTCAAAGAGCTCAACAATTCTTGCAATGTAATTTGGCTTTCCATCCTCAGCCTGAAAGCAACGAAATCATCCAAACAAAGATGAGGAGAAAATTTTACGAATGAGAGCAGAAGGAGATACAAAAATAGTTTAACTAAACTCTCAAGATCACAACCGAAATACACCAAATACTTCACAATATTTTCTCACAAAAAGATACACATAATTTCTGCAATAAGACACACTTGAAAACGAGCTTACAATCAAATGCCTCAACTCCTCTACCACACTACCCTTCAAATGGCCATGGAAGTGTGGTATTTATTACCATGAAAAGTTAAATGGCATTAATTGTCTTGCACAAGGACACCAATGCTAAGAGGTGAAAATTGGCAATAAGTAAATTACTTTTCTCCTATCAACTTTCATCATTTCAACCTCAATTTAATGCCATGTATATCTTCCACCATCTAGTCATAGATTGTGCTTATAGAAGTTAAAAATTGTAGCATTTTTCATCCCCAGTCAAGGCCACCAAAATTAACTCAATAAAATTCAAGACATTTCAGCAAATATTCACCTTTACTTGAATTTTATTAGACTTCAAGCAAAACTCGTTCCACCTTTTCCAAAATTCCCAAAGGTGATAAACTAAGTTGCTCAAAACACAAATCAAACTTAAACAATTTTTAAACTTGATAATTGCTAGAGGCTTCTAAAGATAATTCAAAGTAAAAAGGCTATGATTTCTTATTCTTTTCATGAAGAAAATGAATACCTAAACAGGGTAAGCATGGTAACAACTCTGCCATTGAATCCTGAATAAAGTCAATAAAACAACATGATAACTTGCCATTGAAATTAAGGACAAGATAAGGTCAACAAAAAATACAAATGGAAAAGGAAACTATGAGTTAACTTATTTAATAGATAACACCGAATAAAACATCATGTGTCCAAAGATAATAGAATACTTCAAACTTCCAACACTCCCCCTCAAATTGAAGAATAGCTATTAATCATTTCAAACTTGAATCCTAGTTCTTCAACTTTGACCATTGACCAAGTCAGAATATCTGCCACTTAAAAATGTGTGGGCATATGAACTAACTTCAAGATACCTAACTCATCCTTCTCTTTGATGAAATGGCAATTAAGCTCCATATATTTGGCATTGTCACAGTGAATAAGGTTCTTGGCCATAATTTTTGTAGCCATGTTATCACACATAACTTCCATAGTCTTCCACTTAAATCTTTAATTTTCCAAGTAGCCTTTTTATTCATAACCCTTCTCATATACCTTTCTAGCAACCAACAATTTCTTCTTGCTACACTAAGTGATGAGATCTCCCCAAACATAAATGCAATAATCAATAGTTGACCTTTTATCAATAATGAAACCTGCCCAATCAACATTAGAATACATTTCAATTCTTTTATTTGCCTTTCTATAAGAAGATTCCATTACCAACAGTCATTTTAAATATCTATGAATTTTGTAGACAGCTTCATGGTGCTCCTTGTTAGACTTATTCATATATTGGCTAACAACAACAAGCTTATATCAAGCCTAGTGTGGGATAAGTAAACAAGTTTACCCACCAAACCTTGACATCTTCCAATGTCAACTGGTATGCTTTCTTTTTTGAAACCAAATTTGTCATTTTCCTTGACGAGAATATCAACTAGCTTACAAACCAACATCCCAATATCTTCAAGCAAATCTAAAATGCACTTTCACTAGAAAATCACAATTCTCTTCTTTAAACAAACTGCCTCCATGCCTAAGAGGTATTTTAAGCCTCCAAGTTCTTTAATTTCAAATTATTTAGCAAGAGGTCATTTCACCCATCTCATTTCTTCTACCTAGTTACCTACTACAATAATATCATCTACATACACAATTAGAAGAGCAATTTTCCGTCAAGAAAGAATTTGGTGATTACCCTAAAAGTACCTATAACATTTGATTGCCTTAGTAAACCTCTCAAACCAAACCCTAAGATATTGCTTAAAGCCATACAAAGATTTATAATATTTGCATACTTTTCTTGCATTACTTAGTGCTTCAAATATTTGTATTAACTACATAAACACCTCATCTTCAAAGTCCCCATTGAGGAAACCATTTTTTACATCAAGCTAGTGAAGAAGCCAATCAAGATTGATTGCCAAGAATAGTAGGACCTTAATTGTGTTAAATTTAACAACAGCAAAGGATCACCTGATAGTCAATGCCATAGCTCTAAGTGAACTATTTTGCAACCAGTCCGACTTTGTAATGATTGATACTTCCATTAGAATGTATTTAATGGTAAGTATCCATTTACACCTCATTGGTCTTTTCCTTTCAAGTAAGTTTAAGAGTTCTCATGTACTATGTTTCTCAAGATCATTCATTTCTTCTTAGATAGCAATCCTCCATTCTAAGTTTTCTAAGGCTTCATGAATACTTTGGGAAATCCTTTTTCATTAGAGATGTTAGCCACAAAATCCCTATATCCAACAGATGAAATTGTAAATTAAGTATTTGGTACATGATCTAACACCTCTTTTTGATGCAATAGGAAGATCACTTTGAGTTACCTTGCTTGGGCTTCGATTGAAAGTATTTTCGTACTTAAGAGATGCACAAGACTCCATCTCTAAGGTCCTTTTACTTCTAGAGTACACTATAACTCTTTCTACTAAGTAAGACCAATGTTAGGCTCAAGTTCAAGTATGGCTGTAACTAGCTTAAGCTTAGGGGTGATCAAGGGTATTCAAGTTATGGCTAGTTCAAAATTAGGAGTGGAAGAAATGAGAGGTTCAAGAGTGCTTCTAGTCTTGAGTATGTTATTAAATCAAGGTTGGCAATAGGTTCAAGATTAAGAATGGTGTCAAACTAAAAACCCCTTTGTTGCATACTTTGATTCTTCTCTTAAATGAGTGTTTTTTGGTATTAGGGTTGATTTTCAAAAGGTAACAACAATGGAGGTATAAAATTTCTTTGAAGTGGGTGAATAACATTTATAGTTTTATACCTTTTTTGGTGGAGGAATAGTCAAAAAATTTGCATTTGATGGCTTTTGGTTCAAGTTTATGATAGATCTCTAATATATTCTAAATGAGAATTTGGAGTCAAAGGAAGTGAGGATGAAAGTAAGGCAGAAAGGAAAATTCAAAATATTAAATGAGTGAAAAGGGTGAGTGGGAAGAGAGAGAGAGAGAGAGAGAGAGAAGTGGTGATTAAAGAATATTTTAAAGGGGGAGTTATCATGAGAAAGGTGTGGAAAAAATTAGAAGAGTGCTACCTCTCGAATGCTAGTTTGGGATTATCTCTTTTCCCTCATTTTTGTGTTGCCATGTGGCTATTTTTGTGTTATTGTGCTGCAACCTTCCAAGTGCCATTGTTGTATTATGGAGTGTTTGTTCTTGTACATGAATGTTGTTGAATGGAAGGGCATTATTTAGTGTTATTTTCTATCTCTTTCCATATTTTCCTGTGTTCATTTTCTGCAATGTAATAAAAGGTCCTATCAAGTGGTATTAGAATGATAACAATCCAAGAAAGTTCAAAAGAATGGAGAAAGAGAATTTGTTAAGTGGAAAAGGAAGAAGGAAGAGATGAAATACAAAAGGGACATGGAAGAGATGAAAGAAATTATGAAGGATATTATGAAGCACTTAAGGAAGATTGCAAGTGACACAAGAGAAGGAACTTACCATAGATCAACCATTAAAGCTTCCTCATGCTTAGATGTCCCAACTAAATCAAAGCTAAGGAAGAGCATAATCCTCAAGTAATTGAAGCCAAAGAAGGGAAAAATGAAGAAGAAAATTTTGAATTGAAAATTGTACTGTAAAGCATAGTTGCTAATGAATTGTTGGATGCCAAAGAGACAACAAAGCTTGAAGGTTTATCATTTGTTTTCCATGAGAAAATTTCAAACAATACACTGAAGGAATCCTTTGCGGACAACTTAAAGGAAGAGATAAAGAGAAAAAGGGTGAGAGTAACATTGTTTCCTTAGAGATGAGATGTTCTAAGTAGGCAATTAGGGCAAGAGGCAAAAACAAAAGTTGATGATAGGAGTAAAAGGAAAGAGAGTAAATGAATCTTCAATCAAGTTAAGGGAACTAAGTAAGGAAGAAGCACAAAACAAGTTTTGGAATGCTTACTTTCTATGCCCTCTTTGAGAATATCCAACAAAAATAGCTTAGCCCAATTAGTTATCCAATCTAACTATCCAATTCCACACCCAAATGCAATTAATGAACTTAGCCCATAAAATAGATAAGGGAAACTTAATTTTAAAAGAGGCTAAGGTAAGCAAACTAAACAAGAATTCAAAACAACCATGGGAAGGCAAACTTCATGGATTTTTATAAAGGAGCGGCCCAATTGCTTACCGTGCTCAACGAATCCAAGCCTAACTCATACTTTTAGCATTTTATAAGGGAGAGCACATTTTCATTCTCAACTCCAACACCATATAAGCTAAAGCAATTCTATCACTTGAGCAAGATAGTAAAAAAGGGATTAGGGTTCATTTTTCTTCATGTTAAGATTTTTGGGGCTATCCATAAGAGTAAGGACAAACAACTTCAACTATTATTAAGAAAAGAAGGGGATGATGAGGAAAAGGAAAACAAAGCACCAAAGATAGAAATTCTCATAGCTGAATTAAAAGGGCTGCAAAGTGTTACAAACAATTATGAGATTATTGGGAAGAAGTTAAAATCTTAGGTTTCAGTAAAGCTAGTACAACTAATTGTGACAAAGCAACAAAATCTTGGACACAGGAGGTAGCAATATGAAAAATTTGAACCTAAGCAATAGTTTCACATTAGAAGTGATAACAAAAAATAAATTTTCAATATTGGATTTTGAAGTTGCAAACACAATTGCTAAGGGTGCCAATCTGATGCAATTTCTTTCACAAGAGAACATAAGACATTTACAAGAGGTGTTCTACCATCTGAAGGATTTTAACATTTGATATCAAGAGTTATGGACAAACACCTAAGAATTGCCCCAAGAACTAAAAATCTATTTTGGTAAATATGCACATTTTGGAAATCTTTGTAAAGATCCTTAATGGCGCAACCTAGTTCATTATTTTGAGAAGTTAAGTTCAAAGCTTACACCACAAAAGCAATTGAAAAATGAGGCATAGATGATGATGCAACAATTAATGACTTTAGTTCAATATACAACTAAATTATATCATGAATTGCATACCTCTGACAAGTTTGATCAAGATTTTCAGCACAAGCTTCAAGAAGAGGACAATTCATATGCCACACAAAGAGGAAATAGCTTTGCAATTTTAAGAGAGGAACTGAAGAGTCAAAAGAACCATATAAGAAATTTGAAGACCAAATCGTTGTGGTCTAAGATATTGAAGAAGGTAATGGAAAAACTTATCATTGTCTACTCTCTACATTTGGAAATACACGAAGCATTTGGTATTTCTATTATTGATAGTTAAGTAAAAGATTCTCCCAACAATCAGAAGTTAAGCTCCGTAGGGAAGATAGAGCAAAGTTGTATTGAGAAGAAACTACTAGTCCCAACATCTAATTCTCACCTTGTGGACAAGGTGAAACATCAAAGGCTAAGTAATGAAAAATCCTTGGTATCTTCTAGATGAGAGTTTGGAGTTAAAGGAAGTGAGGATGAAAGTGGGAAGAAAGGGAAATTCATAAAATAATTGACTGAGTTAAGGGGGTTAAGGGGTTGAGTGAGAAGAGAGAAAGAGAAGTAGCAACTAGAGATTATTTTATAAAGGAGTTATTGTGAGAAGGGTGTGGAAAAAATTAGGGGAATTTGTGGGAGAGTGCTAGCCTCTTGAATGCTGGTCTAGGATTATTATCTATGTTTTGCTTCATTTCTATGTCCTTGTGTGGTTATTTTCATGTTGTTTGTGCTATTGTCTTTTGAGTGCCAATGTTGTGTTGTGGATGTTGTTAAAAGAAAGGACGTTATTCATTGTTATTTTCTTATCACTTTTCTTATTTTCCTATGTTAATCTTTTGCAAAGTAGTAAAGGTTCTATTAGTTTACCCTTATGGTAAATAAGGACAAAGGCAATACACTCCAAACACTTTTTGAGATTAGGTTGACATAATCTTAGGGTAGGATTGGAGAAGGTTTTAATATGCGTTTAGAAATTTAGCACTCTTGAGAGTAGTCTATTGATGAGGTAGATTGAAGTAAGTACAACCTCCCCCAAAAAGTCTTTAGTACATTGATTGTAATTATAAGGGATCTAGCAACTGCTAACAAGCATCCATTTTTTCCCTTTGCTTCTCCATTTTGTTAAGGAATATCAACACTATTACTTCACATTATTTGTCTCACATAGTTGGGCCCCTAATGGTTAAGGAATATTCTGGTAGGTCCCTATTCTTTATTTTCTCCATTTGTTTCCGTAATGGAAATTTACCTGCAAATTTGACCACGGTAGTAAGAAGTGATCCCCGTTGATTCCCATGTCCATTATTGAACCCTTTATATTTTGCTCCATTAATTTTGTTATTGGTTCCTCTAATCCCTACACATTCAAGCTAATGCAATTAATACGATTATGACAATATTTGTGGAAAGAATAATAAAAAGGTGTAGTTACTTATCAATTTACTTATGGAAAGAGAAAATTTTTCTCATTGAACAATTTTTTTACACTAGGAAGGAAACCGCCTATTGTTCTATTCTGCACTGCACTCTTTTAAACTGAACAGACGATTAAAGAATGCTAACTTATGGTGATCAAACTTGATAATATTTTAATGCGAGAGAACTTCTTTCTGCTCATAGCATGAATATCCATGGTTAGAAATCATTTAGTAAGGGCAGACGAGAAACATACTTTGACATAAGCATCTTCATATAAATTGTAGACGATCCCGTCAACAATCGCTCGACTATAATGACACTTTGCTCGCAAAACCTCATTTTCTTGGCTACATTCCCTGCACAAGCTGCCAATTATATGCCCAAAACGTGAAGAGAAAAAAAACAACCAATAGCAAATTTATTCAATCTGAAACTGCAGAAACTCACTCATTAGAGCTCTGATCCTTTCTGTTTATCTGCTTCCAACACCGAAGGCAAATGAAAAGTACAAATGAACACTTTTAACAGTCAGAATACAAAAACATAAAGAACAAGATGAAAATAAAACCTTGGGTTGGTAACGTTTGGGCCACTGTCGCTTGGCTTCGGCAGCCGGAATAGGTTTTCCGACGAAACGAGCGTCGGAGTCGGAAGCAATATTTGAACGTTTAGCTTTTTTCCGATGAGACGGGACGAAAGAGACCGTATCGTTTTCTTCCCCAGCGTCTCTTTTCCCCATCTCAAACAATATGGAAGTGAATGAGAGAGAAAGAGACAGAGATGGGTGGCAGGAGAGACGAGAGGTAGAGCTAAGAAGAGCCGAAAGCTGAGTGTATAAAAGAAGGGCGGGAAGGACTACATTGTGGGAGGGTTTTGAAGCACGAAACGGCGCGGGAATTTGAATTTCAGAAACCCGACCCAGGTTTCAAATTTCAATGTTAATTTTGTTTTCTGGTCAATGAAATAATGCGTCATTTATTTTTAATTTAAGAAAACATTTTTATAGTGTTAAGTAGAATTTTTGACATTGTTGCTATAAATTATAATGCCGAAAAGATGCAAAAACTATCAATTGGGATTTTTTTAATAGGAATGTGAAATGGCTTATATCGTGTTTTTTATAATTTATTTTTAAACAAAATTCAAGAAACATCGAAAAAGGAAATACTCCACATCTCTTTTAATTAATTTTTTTAATTTTCATTTAAGGTAGGGTCTAGCACTCTGCATTCAGGCTGCACAGAATATGTAATTCCAAACTCCATGTTCAATATTGACCTACATTGGAGTAAACCTTGACTTTGACATAGGTCACGGCTTTTATATTTATTAGCCATGGGGCATTATGATATTAGACAATGAGGGAAGTATTTGGTTAAACGATTGAAAAGGAAAAAAAATATAAAATATAAATAGATATAATAAAAAATAAATTTTTACCTATACTTTTGAAAAGATAATTTTATAGTTAAAATGATAATTTAATAGATAGAGTAAATAAAATAAAATAAAATAAATATTATACAAATTATATTAAAAAAAGTACCTTTATTTTGCAGTAAACCAAAAAGAGCATAAGATTGTAATGTCATGTGTAACATACAAGTTTTTTGAGATTTTTTTCAAGTCTCCTCGCTATACATATGATCTTTGTTTGCTATAGTAATGGTGTCAGTTCGTTACAATGAGAATGTCAGTCCGCCATAATGAGTTCGTGGCCTATACAAAAATCTTGAGAATTTCTCGTAATAGTGCCAACTGTAGCGAGAATAACCGAGAAGCTCTAGCAATAGCGAGAGCTATCTCTTGCTATAGTGAAATCTACTTAAAAAACATCAATGAGGGATTTTTAAATGAAAAACTTAAGTTATCTAGAGTTTTCAAAGGCCCTTAAAATTATAAAATTTCCTAAAATGGTTTAAACCTCTTTCAATGTATATTTTTAAACATTAGTTTATCTAAAATTTGATCATTCTATTTGAGAAAATTTTAAATCCAAATTGACTTATTTCAAAATTATTTTATAAGATTGAGGATCTAAATTTTATGTTGGAAAAGATAATTCTAAAAAAAAGGGCTAAAATAAGTCTCAAATGAATTAGGCAAAAGACAGGATGTAAATGCCATTTTGAATGAACAAATCCTTCTAAATTCTTCTACATAAGAGGCATCCCATTCTTTTCCCTCTTAACCAACTTTCTTTTCTGCTCAAAATAAAGGAAAAGACCAAGGGAAAGAACGCATAAGAGAGAGGAGGAAAGAGGAAGGAAAACTTCAAGTAAAGGTAAGGAGGATGGAAGATTTTCATGTCTCTTCTTTCTTTAATATTGTTCTCCTTCTCTTAATCTTTCTTCTTATGGGTTTGGTTATTCATTTGGGTCTATTTTGAGCTTGGTTCAAAGAAGAAAAATTAGACTTTGGAAGAAGAGGCTATACCAAAGGAAGAAGCTCTTGAAGAAGCAAGGGAATCAAGGTAGATATCCATGTATCTTTGCTTTTTGTGTGTGTTGGTTTGACCAACTTGAGAGCTAGTAAAGGGAAGGAATTTCTGACCTAGAGCAAGCAATAATCCTATGATTTAAAGTGTAGGGACCTAGGAAATGCAAAGAAAGTGGAAGAAAAACTATTGAATTTCAAAATAGCAAAGTTAGGGGTTTTTGAACATCTTGTAAAATCTGTTTTAATGTAAGAATTCCCTAACATATGTAAGTATTTTTTTTTTTGAGTTTCTAAAACCCCTAGAAAGCCTCCCAAGTGCCCTTTCCATCAAGAAAAATTTACAAACTCCTTGGGTTCGATTTTCCTCCATTATTTCGACCAAGCATGGTTAATAAGGCTAGAGAGTGTTTTAATTTATTCTAAACTTGGTTTAGGACCATAGGTGATGGAAGAAGATGAGAAGAAGCCTTAGGAAAGATTTAGAAGCAACATGTGTTTAGGCTATTGCAAATGAATATGTGATAGCTCTAAGGATTTCAAATGGAATCAAGAGGCCTAGATATAAGAAGATAATAGAGCCAAAAGTTTGAATTATGGTAATTGCTTCATTAGGCCTTTTATAGAACTAATATGTGACCATAAAGCCAAGTGTGCTTCCTTGGTGTGTATTTAATGTTGTGGCTTGCTTTAGGAGTGTAATTGGATCATATTTGTTGTATCTAGGCCAAAGAAATCAAGCTCCATCTATTTGTGGGTGCGAGACCAAAAAAGGGAAGCAAATAACCAAGAGAGAAGCTTGTGGTGGATTGCGAGGTAGCTCTTCACTCCTTCTTGTTTGCATTCTTGGATATGTAATTATCATTGTATGCTTATATGTGCATTTGTATGATGAGACATGTCATTTGATGTTGCTTTGTTGCATTGCTACCAATATATTTCTTGAATTATGATTTAGTTGTGAAAGTTGTCTTAAAAGTGAGGTGGTGCCAAAGGTCCCTTGAAATGGGTGAGGTGAAGCCAAATGTCCCTAAATACGAGTGAGATAAGGCCAAAAATCTCATGGATGAGTTAGGCCAAGTCAAAAGTCCTTAAATCGAGAGTGAGGCTAATCTAAAAGGCAAAAAAATGGAGTGAAACTAGACCAAGAGTCCCTAGAGCTTATTCTTGATTTTGATATATTTTCATGATATGTGAATTATATATTAAATAATTTTTCATGGTGTTGAATGCCTACTTATATGCTTTAACATGTTTATATGCATTGATTACTTACTTAAATGAGTGTATGAGCTATTGAGATTTTTTAAATCTCATTCCCTTCCCTCTTCCATCTTAACATGTTTAGGTGAAGCACAAGAAGCCAAAAGAGGAAGCCAAAGCACTTGATAGATCATACTTTGCAATTAATGTAATTTTTTATGTAAAGAGATGTCGAAGTTTATATGTACATGTTATTTTTGAGATGTAAATATTTGAACAAATATAAAAGTCGATATATGTAATGTATAAACCAAAATTAGCATCAAATCGATGAGAATGTGTTTTGAGTACTTGGAAGACCACTCTTAAATGTATATTATAGCTTGTGGCATGGTGAGTTTTTGATACACAATAGTTTGGATTACTTGGAAAGCCTATACATGCTATGTTTATGTTTTAAAACTTACTCGAGAGATGGTAGAGAAGTTAGAAAGTTATTTGGACCAACTTTAACCCTTATATGGTATCAAATTTGCCATATCTGTGAGCTATATCAAGATTTGACCAAATGAGCTCTTCTTGGCTTAAAATTTCGTATGCATATAAGTTTCATCCAGAGCTTTTTAGAAAAGCTAAATTGATTATTATTTGAAACTTTAGAGAATTTTTAGTGAATTTTCAAATTTGACAAATTTTGACAGAATTGGCATTATTACGGGGCAAATGGTCAGATCCTTTGCATTTGTCACTCATAGGCCAATGGTGTTCAATGGCTATGAAATTTTACAATATAAACTAAACATGATAAGTTTTCTGTAACACTTAAAAGTACCTAATTTGGATTTATATAGAGAGATAAATGAATTTTTGAATTCCACATCAATATTAGGGGCACAATCAAACCTCTATTACTATTCCATAGGTTTCGTGCCTTAGTTGCTCCTGTTTTGATCTGACCTTATTTTTTCCCTTAAGTTAACATTCATGGCTTTCCAAAATGATATGATTTATTGAGATTTGATTTTTCTAGATTTAGTTATGAATTTTTGAAATTCATATTAATAACCTATGACAACAAACTTAGGTAGTCAGACCTTTTAAGCTTTTCTGATGTCAATCGTGGTTCAGCTAGAGTTTCATGGCTTGGAATGATTTTTAACTTATAGTTGATATCCAAAACTTTATAGAAACCTATCATTTGTTTGATTTTAATCTTTTTAAAATTAATTATGATTTTCCAAACTTTGTGTCAAAACCTAAATTTCAGACCGACAAATAACTTACAACTTTTCTGATTTTTTATTCCAAATCCACAGTTCAAGAATTGTTTTATGATATCTATGAGTTAAATAGATGAAGTATGAGTGGAGAATGATGTTGGTATGTTTATATAGTCCACGTAATATGAAATGGAAATTTCAAGCCTTATATAACGTGATAAAATGCTACTACTTTATCCTTTTTCTTGAAAATTAAATAGAATTAAACATGAACACTAGTCTAATGAGGCCAATGCATTATGGCATTACACCATGTGTTACATCCATTGGCCACATGGCATTGCAATATTGAACACTAAGATTGTAGTGCCATGTGACTAATTTTGCTCAAGGATGAATGGAAAACCTTACCTAAAAAAAATTTTCAAATTATAGAATTGCCTTAAAAGCTCCATTTAATCATGTAGCCTCTTCCCTTTCATTTGCAGGCTGTATTTTTATTATACGAATTTATTTGATATACAAAATGTTAAGTATAAGAATAAAAATAAAAATAATTATTTTAGAGCTAAAAAAATAATTTTAATATTAATATTTTTAATAATTGAAAAATAATTAATAAATAATATTTAAAAATAAAATAAATATTACTCAAAATTTTTCTTTTATCTTTACATTTCCTTTGACTTACCAAATGGGCTCACTGAATTCCACTCTCCCTTCCTCACCTTCATTCTCAAGCTGCTTCCTCGTCTCATTTTCATTCTCTCTTTCTCTCCTGAACGTCATTTTATTTCTAGTGTTTGGTGCCTTTTCACTTTGGGTGGCCCCACCAGTAACTTGATGAACTCTTTTACATTCTCATTTTCAATTTAGCCTATTATTCCTTTTCATTAAATATGTCATTTCTTATTTTGGTTGTAACTAGAATATACCTGTGCAATATGCACACGCTAGCAAATTATCATTTATATATAATTATATTATCATATAATTTATAAAAAAAATTATAAATATAGTTGAAATTGATGAATTCCATTGTAATAATCTATATATTCTACATTATATTTGAAATATTATTAATGTGAAAATTAATATGAGAGTATTTATATTACGGTTACAGTGTAATAACAATTACAAACATTAAAAATGTATAAAAAATTAAAGTTTTAAATTTTAAAAAGTATGAAATTAGATGTGTTTATTAGCAAAATTTGGTTATGATGGCAGTGGAAAAAAAAGTAGGTAATTTATATCAACATTAAAGATGTCTAAAATTCCGCGTTCACAAATATATCTTGTTTGTCAACAAAATAGAATTGTTATACATGGCAAATAGAATAGGACTAATGTTGCTTTACTCTGATTTGTAAAAATTTTTTGTCATTAAATAATCAGATTTAAAACTTCTATACCAAACTTTTGGATTTTGAATCCTCTGTATTTAGTCAATTTACACATAGTGGCATTTAGAAAGAAAGAGAAAAAAAAAAATAAAGAATGAATGAAAAGAAAAGAAAAAAGTCTCATAAATAATTCCACTCTGGTGTATCACTATCTCTACTAAATGCATGATCCATTATGCAAAGTATCACGGTTCAATTCTTTGATAAACCATAAAACTACAGTCAAGTTTTGCAATCAAGGCATGCTAATATATTTTATCTCAAAATACTCTAACGCGCAAAACATTCCCATTTTGAAAATTATACTGCATTTCTGTATATAAAAGATAATTAAAATTGATAAAACTTAGAATAACATTGAAAGAGGAAATGAATATTATAAAGCTTAATATTATTTGTATGTATATTTATATGAAGAAATACTGAACCCAGAAGGTACCAAAAAAAACCAACTTCATATATTTTTTTACAAATTTAGCATAATAAAAATCAAAATAACAAAATTATGGCCTTTATAGGACAATACAAAATATTTCCAAAAAAAAACCTAAAATGAGGTTTGAATATTAATTATCCTCTAAAATCTAATTAAGGGTTCTATATAATGTTGACCACCATGTACCGAAAATTCATAGTCAATGTCAAGAAATATCAAAAGCCTCTATTCACCAATGAAGCCATTAATTTTAAACAATTTAATTATGAAGACAGTCTCAAAATTGTCATCCAATATCCAATCAGATTGGTTAGGGATAAACAAATCTTCATATAGAAATAGCGAATTCATGTTTGAAGGAATCTTTTAAAAAAAAAATTCCCAATATTTCTGATTATGAGGAAAGGTTTGACAAACATATAAGACAACTTCATGAGTGAAATCGTGATCATAAGAACAGCAAACAACCCTTGTATTCACCAACTGTCACATCTAGTACCTTATATTGGGCCAAACTCCTAGAAAGAGTAAGATGAAGGATTAAAAGGGATTAGAAGCTTAAATAAGATGAAAGATTGGGACTAAAAATGAGAGAAAAGCCTAGAAGAAATAACTACAAGGGATTTGCGATGTAGTAAAAGAAATACTAAAAAAAAAAAATAGGCCATATCTTGTACTTTAATTTGAGTCTAAACCTTTTAATAAGTCAAAAGGACATGAGAAACAAAGTAGAAGGCCAACTAAAGAAAAAAAAAACAAAGAGAAAAGCTAAGAAAACAACAATAAGAGACATTTAAATACGGATCGCTTGAAAATACAGAGATTTTAATAAAAAGGTTCATTAAAGTAAGTTAATAGTATTTCCCACCATATATGAGTTAGATGAGTTACCTAAAATATAAGGAAATATAAAACATGGCAAAACATTGATGACACAGAAAATGAGAAACCATGCAATACAATGCTTTTTTGAGCTATTTTACATTGTTTTGAACCCTTATGACCTAGGAAAGTTGGCCTCAGATTTTAAGATATCATAAATAAGAATATGAAGCTTAAATTTGTGGAAAAAAATGAGTTATAAAGTAGAAAATTAAAGTGCAGAAAAAATCAAGACATAACGGGTATTTTAAGAAAAGTTAAAAAGTCAAACTTCTTTACTTTATTTAATTGCTTTGTCGGCTCATCTCTTCCACTGACTTGCACATTATTTCCTACAATTTGAAGGCTCTCTAATGGTGTCCATGGAGAAAGGGAGGAAAGAGAAAGAAGAAGCTTGAATTTTGAGGTAATTTTACCCAATTTTAGCTTTTCCTTTAGTTAGAAAGAGTGCTCTATGCGTTGATAACTTTAATTCTATGGTTTCAGAATTTTAGAAGGAGGAGTTTGAATTTTCCTAAAGGAGGAAGAAGAGACCTAATCAAGAAATCAATGAGGGCTTTAAAAGAGCTTCGATTTAATTTAAAATCTAAGGCCTTGTGAGTTATCATATTTGAGTTGTAAAGCCTCCATCATTTTTGTGAAGTGATAAGGGGTGCTCTCCATGTTTTCTTGCATGCAATTGATAGTAGAATGCATATAAAGTTTGAGTTCAATATGAAAATGAAGAGAAAATGGTGAAAAAAAAATGAAGAAACTCCATGTATACTCATTTAGTGCACCTCTTAGCCACTCTCTAGTATGATGAGCTAAAGAGTTTATTTTTGAGTTCTATGGAATTTAAAGATCCTTTTGAGAATTATGGAGGCTAGAAAAAGCATTGGTTTCAATTATAGAGGCCAATGATGATAGTTGAATTTTTCATGTGCATAGAAAACTTTAGTTCGAGTATATGGTCATACATGAGTGTGGCATTGTAATTGAGGCTTCTAATGAGCTCAATGTGAGCCTAATGAATCATCTAAGAGGTTAAAATAAGACCTATATACAAGGAAGTGGCTAGTTGCAAAATGGTCTAAAGTGGCTTAATATAGCTAAATATAGAAATGGGCCAAATGAATAGTATTTGAACATATAAATAGTAAAAGTCTAGTTTTGGGTTCAAATTGAATATTTAGGGAGTTTCAATTACCAAAGAAAACTTGCCCATGAAAAATCCTAAGTTAGGGCTTAAGAGAAAGGCAAACAAGAGGTCCAAGCTAGTAAGAATGAGAAATAACAAGTTCCATTTTGAACTAATTGAAAAGTGATGTAAACCTTAGAAATATGGTCAATAAGTTAAGAAGAAAAATCCTGAGAAAAAGAGTCATAAAATGCCTCCAAAAAACTAGAAATGCATAAATCATGGCATAGAATTGCATATAACCACATAAAATGGCCTTAGCATTGATTAGAGTATTGGTATGATATTATAGGCCAGTAGTGTAGCAAAGGGCCATAGAGAAGAGAAAGGATTCTAGCACTTGTGACATTGGGTGTAGGCCTTTACCATGTAGCATTTTTCCTCCTCTTTATCATACTTTTAAAAACTTGAGTGCCTGGATATTTGTATGTAATGTTTGTTTAATGTTTGAATGAATTTTACATGTAATTTCTATAAGTTACTGACCTAATAAGCAAAACTTTGCTTGATCATGGCTAAGAGAAGAGAGCTAAGAAATTTAGCATAGTCGTTCTTTTCTATGCTAGGTATCAGAGCCACTTAGAAAAGTGTCTAGTAAGCTTGGCCTCATGCATGCATATTTTCATATGTTAGAAAACTCAACTGTTAGAGAAAGCTGCATACATGCATACCTGTGTGCTTGAGTGGTTAATGCATATTATAGTAGGATTATACTATTGAAATTCTTCCTAAAATCTCACTTGGTAGTCTACTAATCCTATGCCAAGTGACAACAACAGAATAGATAAAAAGGGATTTTATGGCTCTTTAGAGAATGAAATATTTGATTTAGTGTCTTAAAAGGCTATGTACATTGTGTTTTGAGACAAATGTACATAACAATAATAATGTATATGACAAAATTTGGTTATGACAGTTTAGAAATGGATCAGTAAATACAAGGATACTTTTCAATAATGTAAATGCTCATTTGATGTATTTATGAGTATTTTATCTCCTAAGTTGATTAATTAGTTTGAGTCAATGGACTAGCTAATAATTGAACCTTGTGACCACTAGAATTGAATATATTTAACTTGAGTTATATGTAGGCAATCAATTTATTATAAGAGAGGGCTATAGTGCTCAGGTAGCAATCGATTTCGAGTGGTTATATCACCCGATTTTTCAATAAATTAAAATGTTTGACCATATGATTCAAGTACTAATATGAACTTGTGATGTGCCATATAATTATGTAATGATTAAAAAAAGATATGAGAACCCATAAGTAAATTTGGACTATTGAGATTCACCTTTGATGTTGACTCCAATCTAAAATACTATATAGGCTTATATTGAGAAAGTGAGACACGATTAAAGTTTAGATAGCACTTAAAGAGTTTTAAAAAGAAAATGTTTAAAATTTTCACAAGTAACTTTTATGTTTTAATGCTTAAACTAGTAACCATGATAATATTACTCGCTTATACCTAATCTGCGCATTGATATTAAAGTCTAAAGGTGTTAAATAGAAGAATAACCTATATTAAAAGAGGTTTGACACCAACCATTTATTTTTGTCAATTAATTCAAAAGGCAATAATATATTAATTCATGATGCTTCATGTATATTACAGCAAAGTAACCATTAAGAACCAAAAAACTAGTTTTTTGGAGAAATAATAACCCAGAATAATAATTGAGTAAGACAAATGTTAGTTTGTGTATGAATATTTCACTAAATTGATAGCACTTGAGCAAAAGACCAATTTCTTTGTTGTACAAAATAATTGTAAAATTTCAATAGATGGCCATCAAATGAATCCTTGAAAATCACTATTACAATATAGTCATTACTAATAGGATCATATCCAAAGCAATGACTAATAAAATCCTCACAAAATGAGAAAGCAACAATCAAAGAATTATCATTCATAAGAGTACAAAAACATAATGGATAGAAAGTAAAGTTGTCTATTAATTAAAAATAATTAATAAAAAAAATTATTATACAAATATAAAATTATTATGTTAAACAAATAAAACATTTATTTATTGAAACAAATCAATAGTTGAGAGAAAATCAAATATCTGATTTATGATTGCATGTCTCATTAGAAAATCCAATATTTGCTTGATAGATGGGTTACATATAATGTAATGTCAACATAGACCAACATCATATGTCACGTAGAGAACACCTTGTTTTGATCCTAGAGGAAGTTGAAGAGGATTAAACAAAAGAGATTCTTGGGACAACTTATGTGTGGAGTTTTTCCAATCAACTAATTCAAGATTGACATCTTCACCATAGTCAAAGATAAGAGTTCCATTTTCAATGGATAATTTTGTAAGACATTTGTTCCACAAATATAGACTACCTGCAAATGACGCTGCTAAAAAACAGTCTATGTGCAAAAGTTAGAAGGCAAGTTTTGCAAAAGTTAGAAGGCAAGTTTGGATAAAGATTATTAACACATTGTGATGTAGATAAACATTATTAACACAAAAATTGAATAATGTGATTGAATAATTTACACATATTAATTGTTGCTAGAATTTTCATCAATAGTGTAATACTAGATGTCAAACTCTAATATATATATATATATATATATATATATATATATATATATATAATTGTTCAAAGAATTTTAAGAAATCATCTAATAATTTTTTTTAATAAAGACAATATAATACATCTTTATATTGAATTAAAAAAAGATGAAATATGAAGGGGGAAAAAGTCTTCATTTTCTATTTGCAATTGAAGAAAGTGAATGGATAGTTATAAATGGCCTCTTCTATCTATAGTAAGTGACACAGTAAAAAGTTGAAACATGTGATACATGGGTATGTTTCATAAAGAGTTAAATATTTGGGGGCTTTTGCCATAAAGTAACAAAACAATTTTAAGTTAATGAAAAAGTAATAGCAGGAGAAGTATTAACCAAAAGGTAATAAAAATGTTACATTTAGATCCTGAATGTCCAAATATCATGTACACATGGAATTCTATCAAAAAAAATTATTTTTGTTAAATTTTTGCAAAGAATTTGGATTCAATCTAATATTATTTTTTAATATTTGAAGAGAATTTTAAATAATTTTTTTAAAATTTTAGAGTGGATATTTAAGAATTTTTTAATATTTTTTAATATTTTTACGATAATAAATTTTAAAAATTAGAAATATTAATAAATTAAGAAAAAAATTATTTGTGTGAACAATTATAGCCATTGAAATACTAAATGTTATTAGTAACTATAAAAAATTGAAGATAAGATATATGTGCAAATGAATGATTTTAATTTAAAGAAAATTATATCTTAACCTATATTTTGAATATAAATTGAACATCATTTATTAACTAAAAAGTGTTAGTCTTATTATTGGATTTAAATAGAACCTTGAAGTAATGAAAAATGTAAGAGCATCGTATATTATTTAAAATGTAATGTAATCTTATTAAAAATTATCAAGTATTAAATAAGAGGTAATTATTTAATATTTTTTAATATTTTGTTATTAATTGATTTTATATATTTGTATGTCTTTATTTCAAACATTTTCCTCCTTACGTATAGTTCTTTGCTTTTAAAAATATAAGAATTGTCTCATATGTTCAAAATACATATCTCAAACCAATTCTATAACATTCCTTCATTATTCTCTTTTTCTCAGATCTATAACACATTCTCCTCCCTTCAAATATTAATTTAGCAATCCAAATTTAAAAGTTTCAAATATTACTCATTTGTTTGAAATTCAATTAATATATTTGTTGAAAATAAATATTCTAATGTTGAAATTGATCATTTAACGTTGTTTGTTTAATACTTACTAAAAGTAAATTAAATAAAAATTTGTAGCGCTTAATATATGGAATAGAGGACACTCACTACTCTTAATTATCATTAACCATTTCCTTAGTTATTAACATGTTAAATAATAATACTTTCCTATTTAATAGTTTATTTTAAATTATTTGAAGACAATATTTTAAGTTTTTTTGGGTAAAACATTATAAATTTGGATTTGAAGTTATGGAGAAGAAAAATGCATGTCTCATCCCTTAAATTACATTAATTATGCATTAATTTGTATAGTTTTCATTTGATGATACTGATCTTATTTATATTTATATATATACTAGTCAGAAAAATAATTTGTCAAAATAAATGAGGACATAAAGTCACCAAAAAAAAAAAAGAAAATAAAATACTTTGAAAAAGAGACAAAAGATATTGTTCCACTTCAAAGAGAGAAAAAGTAAATATGCCTTGACAAAAGAAAAAATAGTAGTTTGACAAGATTTATTATATATTTCAAATGTTAAAAGACAATACTTTTAAAAGGAGAAAATGTTATTCAACTAAATCTTAGAAGTAGTGGGAAATGTAATGTAATCTTATCAATTAAATTTTTGTAATTTTTTAATATTTTTGTAATTATTAAGTACTAAAGAGGATCTTTAATATTTTTGTAATATTTTGTTATAAGTTAAAGAGAAAAATTGTAATTAAAAAGCAATAGAATATAAAAAAGAATATAATAAAAAAAATTATATAATATTGGATATCAAATTACATCAATATAAATCTTATACAAATATTTATGGCAAATAACTTCTTGTACCACAATGAGGTCTTCTCCTTTCATGTCGCAGTTATTGTTGGCTTAATTCTTCTAATTGTTGTTGTTCTTGGACTGTTGGATCAGAGTTTAAATCTAAGGATGGAGTTTGAATTGAAGGAATTGGATGAGGTGCCATCAAAAATCCAGGTTGTGATGATTCTCCAGGCTTAATGGAGGAACTAATATATGTGACATGAAATGCAGATTATCAAATAAAAAATCTACAAATTATCCGAATGAGCCAAACATTTGCTAAGGGGTTTCAGAAAGAGATGAAGGCAAGGGAGGTATGTAAAAAGAGAGGTTTGCTCTACCAAAGTTACCAAACTGGCTAGGTGGTATAAAATAAGATGGACTAGCTATACCAATATCTTGCTGCATTGGAGTCATCATATATACAGATGTACTGGGAATGTCAATACCCTGCTGAACTGGCCCCTGTTGTTGCTGGACTTTTTTTTCAATAGCAGGCTGTTGACTTGATAGGTAACCTTGACGTCTTTTGCCTAGATGACTTGGTGAAATTTGTCGTCTAGGGAGATCTGGTGTTTGGTCAGGAGGTTGAGAGAAAAGTAAAAATTATTATTCACCAAGAGCCCATAATATATTGCTAGCATCTTGCCCCACAATATCACAAAAATTTGCAAGTAAAAGATCTTGCAAGTGCATCCTATAAAGGCCCTCTACCAAATCAGTCTAATTAAGAAAATATATAAAGTTAACTATTAATATGCATTAGACAAAGAGAATGATAATGAGAAAGATGATAAGATGTAATAAAATATACCATATATCTAGTAGCAGCACTAAATCTCTGGATCCATCAACTGGTATGTTGCCAATACCATTACATGTACTCAAACATGCAATCAATGGACTCCTCAGTGATGGGAGATTGAGATATGGTATCTCGTCATCCATACCATCGCTAAATGAAAAGACTATATTCAAACACCTAATTGGTCTGAGTGCTCCTCGAAGTTGTAAATTATGGAAAAAGTCTAATCTGACTGGCTCTTGCAGAATACATTAATGGCGACCAAATTGTTGCAAGACACGATTTGAATGATGTCACTCTATGATCCAAAAATAAATAAGTGGCACCAATGTAATCCAAATGTTCGTAGTTAGACAATATTTTGGAATCAACTTGAGCATTGATTATGGCTGGTACGGGCACCATGCAATCTGTGCGTAACATGGAGTTAAGTAGTAAGTAATTATTAAAAAATTTAATAATGATGTATAGCATAAATCAAATCAAGTATATACCTCATAATCCCTTATTGCATCTAACAAAGTTCTATATAAATGGAGAGCTCTAACACTCGGATGAGGAGGTCATCCAACATTCTTCTACCTATTGCAATAAGCAAATATATTTAGTAAATAATGGCCAATAAATGAAATTAACATGTTTTAATAAAAAGATGTAAAATTTTTAATTTCTATACATGCCTAAAACCTAGAGGTGAAAATATAAGATATTCTTCAATGCAAGGGTTGGGGATGGGTGGTCTTTCTAGTGCTAGCATAAGAAAGCAATCCTATACCTATAGATGCAACAACGTCAAGCATCCAGCTATGCCACAATCATTCTTGTAGGTTGAATTGCACAGCTCACGATATAGAAAGGCCACAAAGTCATCTAATAAAGGCAGGTACATCAAATAAACTCTATGACTGGATCGATCTGGTATCAACCAACATTCAATCATGCGAAGAATGTATGCATGGGTAAACTGGTGCACAACCTCATCCTCTGTGTCATTGGGCAGATGTGCAAAATTTTGAGCCAACCAAGTGATAAAATGTCGTTGTCTATTAATCTAGTCAACAGTTGTTGTAATCCCGAAGAGCTACTGATAAAACCTTTGGCTAATTGAAACCCGTCCCACCTATAACAGGGTCCTAATTGACAGGTAGGCCTAACTGGATTACTACATTCTCAAGGGTGATCATACGCTCTCCTTGAGTGGTATGAAATGTGTGTGTCTCTAGGTGCCACCATTCCACTAATCACTAACCAATGTATTATACTCGAATTGGCCGACTCATGTAATGCTATAAAAATCGGTCTGCCTCAAATAATTAACAATGGCTGGTGGTGGATCGCCTAAATGATCATCATGTAAAACTTGTCATGGCTAAAGTATCTGATCATCCTGCAAATAAGGATAAATCACATAATTGACAACTTGTGAACATGACAAAATGAAACAATATATTTTACCTCGCCATCCTAGATGGCTCGTGATATATGCTGTTCTTGTAGGTATAATAATAACTCATCCTCTGGACATGGATGAATAGGCTGTCCGATTTCGGCTATAAGATCTATATATAAAACAATATAATTTACTATTATTCATTTAAAATTAACATGTACAAGCATCAATGACATAACATGCTATTAGTCATTTCAGAAATGGTCATATACAAGCATTTATAACATACCCTATTTATTTATTACAATTACAACTAAGTAGCAATTACAACTCTTATTAATATGCAACTAAGTAGCAGAAGTACGGTGTGGGCAAGAGGCACGGTTATGCCTTATTTGTCTATAAAGGGTGCACCTTTTTGGTTGTCTTGAGGTCTTAAAGTCCATTTCATTTCAAAAATGATTTGAATGAGGTCAACCTCGCTTATGGAGCATGGATGGATGTGGGACTAACTTTGGACCACTTTGTTATTGCTAATATCCTTGTCCTTCAATGAGTTGAAACATCCTACTGTATGCATTGTACATGGTTTCTAAGTGAAATATGGGATCCACAAGTTGGAATGGCTCCAAGGCTACTGTGGCGCACACTGGCAGAGTATATTGACATGGGTACTTCTCTACAATCACATGTGCGGTCGATTAAGTTAACTTTGCAGCAACGACCATATTGATAATTTATCTGGTCATAAAACTCTTTAACCTTAAACAACGTCGCTTGCCTGTTGAAAACCCGCACAACACACGAATGGGTACGCTATACATTTGTTGCCATCCTTTTTATCAAAGTTTGTGAATACATTTGACCTGCCGTCATCTGAGCATTGATTTGCTCAGCACGTTACACAAAGTATTGGCTAACCTAGTAATATATTGCCTTAGCTATACCTAATATAGGCAAAGACCTAACCCCTTTCAAGACACCATTCATGCACTTTGCCAAATTTGTTATCATATGGTCATAGTGACGACCATCTACATCATATGCTCGGGTCTACTATTTGTTCTTTTGGGATCTCAGCAATCCACCTACCTATTTCTTCATGGATAGCAGCTATCTCAGGCAATTTTTTATCAACATACCGACGTTTGTATACATAACTTGTATAACACAATTAATGATTTCGCTATAAGTTTCTAATCATGTATGATGTGAATAAGCAAATACAGAAGAGAAATATACCAATGTTTTTTACCTTTTGCTTTAGATTTGATGATCTATAATGAGTGTGAAGATTGTTGGCAACATGACGAAGACAGAGAACATGATAACTATAAGGTGGCAACCAACTAGTTTATGGATTAACAATGACAGATAGAATTCTATCTGATGTCAAAAAAATACCACGTCTTCCTCAAACTACTCACTTTCATATATTGAAAAGAAACCATGTCCATACTAATTATGTCTCTCCTTCCACAATAACAAAGGCAAAAAGGACAATATGTCGGTCTCCATCCTGTGCCATTGCTATCAATAACGTCTTTTTATATTTTCCATAGAGAAATGTCCCATCCACCTGAATCATTAGTTTTAAATGCTCAAATGCATCTATACAAGGCTTAAACACCCAAAATATACGCTTAAATGCCACCACTGCCTCACTAGTAGAAGTTCTTTGAGGACATTGTTTTGTCACAAACTCAATGTATGAGCTAGGCATGAAATGTTGTACCACAGTTAACCACCGAGGCAATGTAGCATATGAACTCTTCCAATTACCAAAAGCAATTGCAGTGGCTTTATGTTTTGCTTTCCATGCCTTTCTATATAACATGCTTTTTATATGCTTTATGATCTAGTTGAATGGAACATTAGGTGCCTCAATCATCATTGCCACGATACATGATGAGATAATGTCAGAATCTAATTTTAGATGATCTTGTGATATCATCGTAGATAAATAAGTGTGTGGACCCTAATATCATTAATCTGCCAAAATGATCCCTTTCCTTTGCTTTTTTTGTATGCTTTAACTCGCCATCTATAACTATTGCCATAATTTATGCACCGACATTCTTTATTTTTTTTACTTGTCAAGTATTTCTTAAAACTATGGTGAACCCTTACAAAGTATAGCTTTACAGCAAGACGTAGTGCCTTCTGATTCGGATACCTTAATCTAATGCACAACTCCTGATTGTTCATTTGTATATGATGCCTCTTCATCAAATTCATCGCCTCTCGTTAAGACCAAATTAACTTATTGAAAAAATGCAGCAATAGGGTTAATATATTGAGACACTAGTTTAACATGAATGGTACCACCATCATCCCTCGCATGATCATCATCATTATCATCTTAACAGCATCTTTAGCGTCTTCATCTTCATTATCATAATTAGGGTCAAGTTTTGCATTATATTCATCTTCATTTTCAAAGTCTTCTAGGACATTTTCTTCTGAGCTAGTTAGAGAAGAAGGCACAGTAAAGCCAATTGCTGGTCGGGAGTAACTCGATTGTGAACTGTCCTCTGTTGGCACAATTAGATAAAGTTCTGAACAATATGTCAGTCGAGACAACATACCAAGTGCAAGTAATAATTCATTCACTAAATTTGGTTCAAAGTCAATGCTCAACTATGGGCCAATGCATGAGGTGTTTCCATATAATTTAAAGGCATTTAGCTGTGATGGAAGACGTGAGTGAGATTGCCATATTCTCTGCATATCATAATCATCTTCCAACATAATCGCTTGATACCATATTAGATTTACTATCATCTGGAGCCTATATATCAAATTAGAGACAACATAGTTGTGTGGCAGCCGTAACTTTTGATAAACTGCTTGTTTTAACTCTTCTGGGATGATGTCAGTATTGACTGTTATATATTTTGACATTGCACATTGAAATATTGCACTTTGGGTACTTTCATAAACCCTTCCATTCGCATAAATGCAAATGATCTCATTCCTCTTAGCCATTTCTTTCACCTGAAATATCCTAACGGCAAACACGTTTTATACAGTAATTGTTGTAATGAATTTTTTTATTCACTTTGAATTATTTAGTTGCATCTCTTAAAATTGTGAAAATTTTTTTCTATAATTATTTAAATATGATCCAAAGTTTCTTTTTCAATTATAATAATTACCATTATTATTTTTTTAACAACTTTAAATAATTACCTACTAATAATTATAAATATTTATTTGCTTTTATTTCACATTATTTCCACTTTCTTTTCCTACAATTATGAACACTATATATTTTTTCCTTTTTCTATCATTTTCTTTTTAATATTTTCTTCCCATTTCACTTTTTAAAACTAATTATTTCTATTTAAGCTCATTTTTTATTCCATCTTTGAAAACATTTTTTTTCTTCATTTTACCTATTTTCACTAATTTTTTGACATATTCCTAAAAAAATAGTTTTTTCTATTTTTTAAATTATTATTCATTAAATTACTATCTAACATATATTTTTATTCTCATTTAAATTATGGTCTCTCACTAACTATAACTTTTTTTTTTCTAATTTTAAATGTGCACGTATTTTGAAAACTTTCTCATTTTTGTCATTTACTATTTTCAATTTTTCAACAAATTTATTTGACAAAGTTAAATAATTACTTGATAATAATTATAAAGATTTATTTTTCTTTATTTTACATTATTTCCATTTTCTTTTCACACAATTATGAACACTATATTTGTTCCCTTTTTATATCATTTTCTTTTTAACATTTTCTTCCCGTTTTATTGTTTTAACCTAATTTCTTATATTTTAAATTATTACTTATTAAATTACTATATAACATATATTTTTCTCTTAATTTAAATGACAGTCTCTCAATAACTATAACTTTTTTTTCTAATTATAAATCTGTATATTTCTTAAAAACTTCTCCAATTTTGTCACTTACTAATTTCAATTTTTTTTTCTTATTTTGACATTTAAATATATTCCACTTTCTTATGCCCTATAATTTTTTGATCTTCCTTTAAATCACTATTCTCTCATTTAAATTACTATTTTTCTCTAATTTTATACTTTTTTCCATACATATATTTCACAATTTTTCCATCCAAACTTTTATACCTTTTTTTTTCCCATCATTCTTAGTTTTAACATCAGCAAGTTCCTTTTTTGTTATGACCACAAATTTTTTTTCCTTAATTTTCCCTTTAATTTATACATGTCTCATATTTTTTTTTAGTCAACCTTTTTTCCTCTTGTATTATTTACACAATTTATAACTACTAAATCTCTTCATATATTCCCAAAGTCTAGTTTAAAAAACAAATTTTTCTACTTAAACAACAAATATTTTTTTTAGCAATTTTTCCTTCATTCATTCACAATGTTATAATTTTTTTCTTCTTCTTTCTTTTTGCTAAATATATATCTAAAATAATACCCACAATTAGCATTAATTATACAACAAACAATATTCTGTAACTTAAAATTCATAAATTCAAACAATATTATTATTTTGTAAATATTTCAAACAATATATATTTTACAACAATAATAAAATTAAAATATTTGATATACAAAAATAAGTTACCTAATAATTTCGTACCAAATATGTCTCCACGCTTTGTAATATTTTCTCTTTCACCAACACTTGAAAACAAAATCTCCTAACAAGCCTCCAACAAGCCTTACGGAAGTGAAAATTTGGAAAGAAGGATAATTTTAATTGCAGAAGATGTTGTGAGATTCAGCCATTTTGTAGAGGAGGAGGTGTGAGGGTAATTTCATAATTTTCCCTTCTTATTATCTGTAATTTTTTTTTCAACCAATTTGTAATACCATATATTTCTAACTCATTTCATACTATCTCTCAAATAACTTATAAAGAAGCAA
Organism: Erythrophleum fordii; assembly: GCA_032878935.1. Lineage (NCBI taxonomy): Eukaryota > Viridiplantae > Streptophyta > Magnoliopsida > Fabales > Fabaceae > Erythrophleum > Erythrophleum fordii. The sequence continues at coordinate 16,517,597 of JAVQMF010000053.1, forward strand.
GGAGAAATAGCATTAAATAATGCTTTTCTTAGCATTAAATAATGCTCATTACGTCGCGTATAAAACTTTTATTTGGTGTCACGTGGACCATGAGAATTCATACATCACATTATCATATTTAATTATATGAATACAACTCATTTGCATCATTAAAAGTGGCCTACAACTCATAGAACTCAAATGGAAGCATGAGATACATACATATATTTTCGGCCAGATTTTCCTCATTTCTGTCATAAACTTTGAAAAATCATAACTAATTCTAAAAAAATCAAAATCATGCATTCTTTGCCATTCTGAAAAGCTATACATGTTTACTTCATGTTAAAAATATGTTCAGACTATAACATCCATCACAGAAGGTGTTTGACATTCAAAAAAGTCTAAAGGTCAGGTTGTTCATTGGTGTTGTTACAAAATTCTACAGCAAATTTCAAAAATGTCCAATTAATTTCAAAAAAAATCCAATCCATGAAAATAATATCAATCTAGAAATTTGTGAATGTTAACTAGAGGAAAAAAATAACTTTAGACTAGTTCAGGCATGCCCAGACCTCAAAACTTAATCAAATAATAACTGAGGTTGGCTGGAGTTCCTGATACTAGATAGATTCTTTAAAAATTCATATCTTCCTCTCTAGACATCCAAATGAGGTGCTTTTAGTTATCTAAGTCACTAGGAATGCCTAGTTACTTTGTATAAAATTTTGTAGCAATTGGACATCATTTGAGCCCTGTGTAACAGATTTCATTTTTGGACCAGTATGAACAGTGACATGACCAAAACTAGAAAATTTTTCAACTTTGAAAATTTATCTAATATTCTCTTAACCTCTGAAAATTCTATTCTTTATCTTCTCAAAAATTTTTCAACAAGCTCTAATTGCATGCCAAATCTCAGATCAAGAAGAGTTCATTTGGACAAAAGGTGACATAAGGTTTTATTATGGTCAATTTTAACTCCATATAGGATACCAAAATATTCAAATGGCTTTCCTGGGGTTTGTCACCTTTTGGGTAAGTCTAAAAGCATAGTTAGGACTTGTGTGAATTGCCCAAATGGCGCCAAACCTCATGCATCTCCTTTTGGCCATTTCACTCACACTTATACACATTTGCATAAAACCATTCAAGAAGCCACATTGCCATAACATACTTAAATTGTATTTTAATGGTCACATGATATATTCTCCCATTCATATATGACATATTATCATAATTACATGTGTTCCAAAGGTTATAGACCATATGCAACAATGAATTACATCATTAGACATCAATATGGCTTTAAAGAGCAAAAACTATACATGTTGATATTAAGCTCTCATCTTCAAGGTGGTTAGCTTCCATTACCTTACTCTCTTGGTCCACCTAGCATGTTAGATTATTGGAGAGGAGGGAATGAGATTAAAATAATCCCAATAACTCATCTCCCATTCAATCATACATAATAAATGTAAAACAAGTCTCATAAATGCATGTATAGTCATGTTAACATGTACAAACATTCAAGAGGTATTTTCATCATCTGAGAAAGTCATACATAGCATACAAAGGCTTGTCAAGTAAGTGGATTGGCCTCACCCAATTTTTTTGTAGATTTTAGACTTGTCTCACCCATTCTTTAAGAGATTCTTAGACTCAACTATGCTTTTGGGAGTCCATCTCACTTTTGGGAGACTCTTTACTTTGTCTCAACTAATTTTAAGGGTTTTTGGCTCATCCTCACCATGGCTAAGAGTTCTTAGCCTCACCACACTAAAATAAACCCAAGCACACATCATAAGCATCATATGAAAGCATATTGTAACATCATGGTACCATGGAATCAAAGACATACTAGAACACTTTTCATGACTTAAAAATACACATACACACACTTAAAGACAAGTAAAGCAAGTAATTATGCATGAGAGAAGGAGGAGTGAGCTACTTTGGATACAATTACACACTTTTTCTCTTGAATCCAAGCTTGCTCTTTCGGCCACACACACACAAAAGTATAGAGATGATTTCTCTTGGCCTAAACACAATTTATGGAATCCAATTAGGTTCATGAAATTAATTCTAAGGCCACACAACTTGCTTAGATACTAGCTTGACCTATAAACCTCATTATGGTTCCATTAATGCACCTAATGAAGCAACACCCCTCAAATAAATTCTAAAATCCATTATTTCCTTTCAAATATGATTCTTGACTCCTTTTAAGCCTTTTGGAGTCATCATACAATCAAAACCAATAGCCTAACTACATGTTACTTCTTTAGGTCATATTATAGAACATAAAGCACCAACTCACTCTCTCAGCTTCCTAAATTTTTTCCAAGGCTTTCCCTCATATTCATTCATCATATATGACTCAAAAATAGGCTTAAAAAAATTTAATCTCTCCCTAGGCACCCAAATCTATCTAGGCTGAGACTATGCATGATTTTGGCCTCCTTGGACTTTGCTTGATTTTCTTGATAGAGGAAGAACATAGGGAGATTTTTAAGGATCTTAGAAACTCATTTAAACTCTTATTTAGGCTAAGAATCATTATACAAAATTAGATTTTACAAGGTGCACTTGAAATCTAAGAAATTACATCTTGAAATCTAATGGCTTTTCGTTAATTCCTTTTGCATATTCTTAATCTCCACTCCCTTTTTCCTTAGAATCACCTTTGGTTCTACCTAAAAATCAAACCCTCCTAGGGTTTCTTAAGTGGGGTGAAATGGTGGAGGAAGGGAAGGAAGAGATATCAATCATGGAAGAAGAAATTACCTTGTTTTCTTACTTTTTCTCACTTAAATCTTGCTTTCTCCAAGTTCTTCTCTTCAAATCCAAAATTTTCCCTTAATATCTCCCTTAAAACAGATTTGTAAATTTCATTTTAATCAAAGGAAAAAAAGGAGAATGGAGGAGAGGAGGTTTGGATGGAAGAAAGTATGAAAAACTACCAAGAAACCATACCTTAAGCCTTTGATTTCTTCTTCTTCTTCTCTCCCTTTGGTGCGCCTAAACCCTAGCTTTCTTCTCTGAAATTGGACAGAAATAATTGTGTCTAAATGAGTGAGGAGGGGTGGTGCCACTTATATATATAAGGAAGGAAGAAGAACTTTTCAAAAATTTCTGTTTTGCCCTTCGTTCTTGGCATTTTCGTTTCTAATTCATTTTAACTCTTTTTTTAGAATAATCTTTTTCATTATAAAATTTAGGTTCCCAATTTAATAAAATACCTTTGGAATCACTCAAATTAGAACTAAAACTTTCTCGAATAAATCTATCAAAGTTCGGATACACTGACGTTGGAAAACATTTACTGGAGGGGCTTTAGCTATCCCGAGCCTTCCCATAGTTTTTAGGGCCTTTGAGAACCTTGAAGAACTCAAAAATTCTATTTCAAAAGCCCTCTTGTGTGAATTCCAAAAATTATTTAAAATTACGAAAATGCTATTACGTTTCGTAAGTTTTTCATCAAATTTTATTTCTTCATTCTAGCTCCGTTTTTCTTTTCATATGAACTTAGGATTCTCATTTTTAGGAGTCTAGCTTCTCAAATTTTTTTGGGACCTTAACCACGTCATTTCAGGGGACTTCTTTTGTATTTGGTGAATTTCATTCGTTTATGAAAAAACCGTACGTTACGTTTCTAATGTTTTTTCTCGTTTTTAGAAAACTGGATGTTACACAATCAAAGCTTTTAAAAATATTTCTCACTCAATAAAAACATGCCACGTATATGGATAATACAGTAAATTATATTTTACTATTACATGTGACCAGTCAAAGTAGACACTTTGACAGGTCACGTCGCATGAATTCAAACTCGCACAATTCGAATTTAGCTTTTCTGAATTTAGAATGTGCTAGTCTGAATTTTGAGTCTTCCCACCTCGACTCCCATGCAATTTGTTACTTTCCCGTCATTACCTTTTGTTTTGTTATTTCCCATGACTTCTTTTTTGCTTTGTTATCTTTGATTCAAGTAACGTAAATATGTTTTATATAAAAATTTTATCTAAATTTTTTAGTTATATAAGTAGTAAATAACTTTGATAAAGGGATGTCAAGTTGAATACTTGTTTTGCAACAATACCTAATTGTAGTCAATGCGTGAAAGAAATATAACTAATAAGGAAATAGTGGTTGTACTTTTTTATATTCTAAATTGGGTTTATATTAATAATTATTTTATGTTGAAACTTATTAATAAAAGTTTTGCATGTAATCTAGAATACAAGATTGGTTGCTTTAGGAAATTGATTTAAACTAATTAAATTATAAAATTAGAATAAAATAATGATTAATACAAATTAAATATGTCAAAATGTTTATTAAAGAAATAGTGATTTAGACATCTTTAAACTTTCATATGGTAATCATGTTATTTCATCTTAATAAGCACTTTTATTGAACATATTGAAAACTTAAGTTTTGCATTATTTCGTACTTGGTATATGATTACTAATTTAATTAGATTATTCAATTACTCAAAATAAATTGCTATATTACAATTGTTCAAAATAAGATTGAATATAAATCTATTTAAAATTAAACAATCAAGTAATACATTTTAATTGCTTAAGCTTATGTGATATTATAGATTGTCAATTAATTCTTACAAAATATTGCACATAACACATCTCTCTTAAGGATTCTACCTAGCACGAAATTGTTATATAAAAAAATGTGATATAAGAAGATAACTATGATAACACTGATAATTATCTTGTTGTGTTGTTTTAATCCAATAATTTTATGTTTAATATAGAATTGAAATTTATGAAGATAACCTATCATTTCCTACACGTCAACAAGGAGAAAATATGTATAGCTGTAACTGGCCTATGATATTAGGAGAGTAAATGACATAATGAACAAAACTGATAAGATGGGATAGAATACTACATGGGACAATCTAGCTATTCCAGCAACAGTCAATTAACATGATGAGATCATTGAGAATTATCAATGAGGAGGCAAAACATTAAGAGAATTGAAGATAAGGTAATAATAGCTTTAGGAGTCCTATTTAGTTTAAATAGTATTTCTTATTTTAATTAGTGAGAATATTTTGTAAATTTTATGTCACCATTAAATTAAATTTATTAACTCTTCATATATTGTGATTTGATAAAAAATTTAAAAAGCTTAGTTCAAATAAATTTGTATCCTTCCAACAATTTTATAATATCTTATATTATAGTTATTTTGCTTGAACAAATACAAGCAAATTCAACTTTAAAAAAATTGAGATATTAGTGAAATTAAACATTGTTTTGGGCTGGAGACATAATCATGTAGTATAAAGCTAGGAGTGTAAGCTTGGGCACATTTATACCAAAATAATGAATTTTCAAGCATATTCCTTGCCAAAAAACCATTGTTGATTCTTCATGTTATAAACAAACAACCAATAATATCATATTGATGTTTATCATCATTTGATCCAACCATCGAGAATAATACAAAAATGACAGAGTCATCAAAAACATAAAAGGGGTCTTAATATGGAGGAATTCCAATCAAACTTTTAACGTATTATAGCAAGGACTCTTTGTTCCAATTATATTGCAACACCGTATATCAAAATTGTGTGGAATCTCATAATTCACATTACAGAAAGTAATTGCTGGATTCCGCTTGTAGCTAATCATTTTGTGAACACTTTTTATTGAATGATCTAGAATTTTAATCTCTATAAAATTTCCTGATGAAAGATCATGAACAATAAGATAGTCACGAAGGAAAACCAACAAAACAAAAAAGTACAAATAATTCTTTAAGTTCCTAACTTAACTTAACCATCTTCCTACTCTATCTTCAGATTCTCAACTTATCAAATGCATTTAGTCCCATGTAAAATATAAGCATGTGGTTACGTTAATATACACGAGTTTGTTTATATAATAATTTCTATTATTTGTTAGGGGAGAAGATTTTCCATAATGCCCCACTAACTTGAATGTCAATTTTTTTTCTTAGCGCCATTGCACACAACCCACTATAAACTTTGAACCACATTTTCTTGTGTTATAGCAAAATAAAAGATATAATAATTTTTAAAAGCAAAATCCAAAATTGATTTGATAGCTTATGGTAATAATTTTTAAAACAAAGAGATGGAAAGCAATATTTGGCCAGGTGGGATTAGTACAATGCAAATGTAGTGTGCGTGTGTGTGCGTGTGTGTGAGTGTGAGTGTATATATATCCAAGAAAAGAAAATTTAAACATTTTACCTTAGGCTTAGTGATACTAAAATTTGTTTTCAAAATTAAAGGGCTTGTTTGGAAGTAATGTTGATAGCATGAATTAAACAAGATTTATTGGTTAAAAATAAAATAAGAGAAATTGCATACCTGATAAGGAATCTATAAATGTGCTTATCAGTCTGATAAGCAAGAGAGGAAGATCATACAAACTACTTTACCCCTTAGGGTTTCAGAATAGAGAAGAAGAGAGAGTGTTGACAGTTTCTAATATAATATGTATATTTATAATTAATTGCCTCCTTTATCTTCTTCATATAGGCCAAACTTGTAAGAGGATACTACTGGCTACTAAAAGGCTGTAGGTTGGGGCCTCTACCTAATAGATTTATGTGTAATCGAACCTGTCATGGATTACACACTTTTAAACAAAACCAAATTTGTTTAGGACTCAATACCAAATACAAACTGATTACTTAAAATATAATATATAATTATCTTATAATTAATTAATGCCAATCCATATTTAAATATTAATGTATAAAATTAATCTAATAATCTCTCATTTGGATAGCATTAATTAATTATGCATAACTTAAATAACAATAAGCAATTAGTATATATTAAGTTATAAACAAATCCAAAAGAAACAACTCAAAACCATTGAATCCAATAGGGAATCAAGTGATTTTTGACGCATTAATACAAAACATTGAATTCGATAGGGAAATAAATGATATTAAGTATATTGATAATATTTCAATATCTAATTGAGCAAAACAAAATTGATTAAGCGGTCTTAAAATAAAACAAATAAGATAATCATATCTCAGTCTCCCACTGAGCTAAGGCTACATGAAAGATTTAACAAGACCCATACGAGTTACTTGATTCTGAAATACTCTTATGGGTAGGCCTTTAGTCAATAGATTCGCAAGCATATCTTCACTTGGGATGTGTGTAATGCGAGTATGTAATTCATCAACCTTTCCTCTAACAAATAAGAGCTTAACATCAAAATGTTTATATGATTAGAATTCTTGTGATTCTGAAAGAAATATACAATAGACGCATTATCACGAAAGATGGTTAAGGTCGTGATATAGAATCAACCAAACGTATGCCAAAAATTAACTTTCTTAACCATATAGCTCGACAGGTGGCCTTATAACATGTGATATACTCTGCTTTCATAGTGGAGGGGGTTGCAAGTGTTTGTTTAACACTTTTCCACAAAATAGCTCCTTCAGATATCATAAAGATATACCCAGAAGTTGACTTGCAATCATCTATACAAGAGGTAAAATTTGAATTTGAATAGCCAACAATTTCAAATATATTAGATTTTCTGTAAGTCAACTTGTAGTCTTTGGTATCTTGCAGATACCTCATAACCTTCTTGGCAGCCTTCCAATGAATTATTCCAGGATTATTCAAGTATCTACTAAGTACACTAATAGTAAAAGCTATATCTGGACAAGTACACACTTGTACATACAAAAGACTGCCCACAGCAGAAGCATAAGAAATCATATCCATTTCAGTCCTCTCAGCATCATTTTTAAGGCATTGTGATAAAGACAATGAATCACCTTTTCTGAGTAGGTGCCAGACTAGATGCATAATTTTTCATTTTAAACTTTTTAAGTACCATTTCAATATAAGTTTCTTGAGACAGACCTAAAATGTTATAAGATCTATCATGATGGATCTGTATCCCTAGAACAAAAAGATGCCTTACTAAGATCTTTCATATCAAAATGGTACGACAACATATGTTTTGTTTCATTTAGAAAATTCATGGAATTGTTAGCTAGTAGAATGTCATCAACATAAAGTATCAAGAAGACAAAATTGCTCTTATCAAATTTTTAATAAATACATTGATCTAAATCAGTCTCAATAAATTCAAGAGAGGTGATGACCTCATCAAACTTCAAGTACCATTACCTAGAGGCTTGTTTTAACCTATAAATGGATCTTCATAATCTGTACACTAAATGTTCTATTCTAGGTTCAACAAAACCATTTAGTTGAGTCATGTATACTTTTTCATACAAGTCTCCATTAAGAAAAGCAGTCTTGACATCCATCTGGTGAAGTTCAAGATTAAATTGTGCAACGAGGGCCATGACCACCCTGAAAAGCATCTGTTGTAGATACTGAAGAAAAAGTTTTTGTGTAATCGATGCCTTTTTTTTTATTGTAACCTTTCGCTACAAGTCTGACTTTATATCTTTCAATTTCACCAAAACTCCCTCGTTTAGCTTTATAGACCCATTTGCAACCAATTGGTTTGCACTTATTTGGCAATTCCACAAGCTCCCACATATGATTTTGAAGCATAGAGGCAATCTTATCACTCATAGCCTTCATCTATTTAGAAGAATTAGGACTAGACATCACTTGCTTAAAGGATTCGGGATCTACACATTCAATAGTATCATATTCGAATTCCTGCAAATAAATCATGTAATCATTTGGTATTGCAAGCCTTTGGGCTTTTTAAGAATGTAATAATCGAAAAAAAAAATTATTTTTTAATTTTATTTCCTTTATTTATTTGTTCTTTTTTTTCTTCCTTCTTTTCTCCTTTCCGTCGCTTTTCACTGAGTCATCCTGTTTTCTTTTTCATTCTTTGCTGCTTCCAGTTTTTCTCGTCCAGCCCCTATGAGCTGCTTCCCCTAGCTCCCTTTCCCATCGGTTAGTCACCAAACCACCTCCTTAGCATCGTCGAGCATTTCCAAGCAACCTTCCCCTCCTATTCCGTCACTGGTGCCTGGCTGTCTCTCCATTTCGTTGCATCAGCCCTCATCCCCTCCAGCTCACTTGTTTCTTTTCCATTGGAGCTACCATCTCTCTCCCTCCTATCGCAATGCTTTCCCCGACGTTGTGCAGACTTCATTAAGCTTCCTCGCTATTGATTCGAGCGTGCTGATTTGCAAATAAGCCAGAAGCATTGCGAGATTAAGGTAAGCAATTTGTTCTGACCCATTTCTGTTTTTCATTCATTCCAAAGCTGAATCTATTAAATTTCATCCTTTCTTTCCAATTTTTTTAGCCTATCCCAGCTCAATGGGTTGTCAATAAGGTTGATGTACTTGGTTTATTTGCTTGGCCGAAAATGAACGAATAAAATGGGGATCTTTTAATTAGGCTTCCAAGTCACGCAAATCTTGTACAGATCTTCAATTTTCGCTTCCTTAAAATGATCTGTGAACTCAAATGATGAATTAGAATTCAAAGAAAAAAATGGTTAAGATGATGGGGCAGTTGTATATATGATAAGTAAAGTTATTTGGATAATTATGATTAAATGAAGTACCTACTAAGAATAGTTGTCTTTTTTTTTTTTGGATTTGTATAATGATCCGGTGAGTTAGGTGTTATCAGGGAATTCTAGGAGATTTGGCAGTGAAGAAAAACTGGCCTTTCAAGGTGAAACAAGTATTGGGCTAGTATTGGGTACCGTCTGTGAGTAAATAATAAATTTCGAAGCATTTACTATTATCATTAATCCTGATATCGTTACTTTCTGCTTGAAATTGTTCTATGTGAGATACAATGTCGTTATATATATATATATATATATGTATATGTGTGGACATATTTTCTTGGCAATAACTTAATCCCGAAGGAAGAATTGCTGTAGAAGTAATCTTTGGTAACTTATTTTTATTTTTATCATTATTTTTATTTTTATTGGTCCTAATTAGTTGCTTATATATATATATATATATATTATAAATTATGCATTGATATTGATTGATTTAATTGTTGATAGTTGAACTAAGTCTTGTATCCTATAATCCAAATTCCTTGCATAAGCAAAATATAAAAAGTATATATAATAATAATATTTGACAAATGATGTATATATATAGATATATGTATATGAACTTAGAATTATGGGTTGGTATGTGTGCCTCATCTACAAGTGTATGCTATTGTCCTTTATAAGACCAGGTCATGTGTTATGAGGGGATCTAGATGGAGAAGAAGCTACCCGTTAGGCGAAGCCACCCAAGTGAGGCGGGTAAGGGCTGCCAACGAGGTGTAGCCGCCCCCGAAAAGGATGAGTTTTGACATGCAAGTAAGAAAGATAGATAAAGAGGCTGCCTATTAGGCGTAGCCACCCGAGTGAAACGGGAAAAGGAGCTACCAACAAGGTGTAGCCGTTACCTTATCTGACCTAGTGATAAACCCCCATCAAGTGATCACACTAAGAGACTCAGGTCTAAATGGGTATTTTTCCATACAACGGGTTGTGGATTTGTTAAATTGTAAAATGTGATGGTCTATTTATACACCCTTCATTCATTGGTTATGATCTTCGATTTAATTTTGAAATCTATTATCTGCTCACTGAGTTTTGACTCACTCTTTTAACTTTTAAATTTTTCAGATAGTGCCATCAGACCCGATCCGCCTCCCTTATCTTAGGTTACGAGGTGCTGTGGTAGTGAGCCTCCTTTTTGGAACTGGGGGCTTGGATAATTTTTTTTTGTGGTTTTGTTATTTGTTGTAATGTGATAGTATTCATATTATAAAGTATTTTAGAAATAGGACCAATGGATATAGGTTTTGTTTTCCCTTTCCCTATTTTGGTCCCTTGATGTTTGATGACTGGTTGAGGAAAGCAGAGCTCTCCGTTGCTGTTTATGTTGGATTCTGACTGTTTGTAGAAATTTAGGATGTCCTATTTACAGGGGACACTCTGCCGAAATTTCTATAAAAAGCTAGTGTACAAAAGAAAAGAAAATATATATATGTCCCATGAGGCAAGATTACATTTAATGTACTGTTATTTGGTGTAGAACGTCCCAACGATTATCAAACTAGTATAGTATAGCAAATCAAGCTATAGCTAAGAATTCCGTATGAGTTCCTCATGTTGTCACCCCTTTCTATTGGGGAGTGGGGCGTGAAAAAGAAAGTCTCAATTCAATTATTGGCTCACCTGTTTCTTCCATAGGGAGTTCTGCATCCATTCTAATGGGATTTTCTACAACCTCATCTCTATTAGACACAGAAGGTGTCAAAATAGGCATAGGCAAAATGGTGCTCTCATTATGCAAATTGATAACTCTAGGTATAGAGCTCCCACTATTCAAGTTATCCTCACAATAAAATGCCCGATCAGACTTAATGATCTTGATAGTGTAAGTAGGGCAATAAAACTTGCATCCTGTTAAACCTACATAATACCCAATGAAGAATCCACTAACTGTTATTGAATCTAATTTCTTTGATTGAAGATTATATGGCTTCACTTCTGACCTACAACCCCATACTTAAAAATGCTTTAAACTCGGCTTCCTTCGAGTAAAAAGTTCATATGGAATCTTTGGTACTATTTTACTCGATACCTAATTCAAAATATAGACCAAAGTCTTCAAAGCATCACGCCACAAGAATTCTAGCAAAAAAGAGTGGCTAATCATACTTCTAACTATGTCCATTAGAGTACGATTACGCCTATCTGCAACCCCATTGTGGGGTCCAAAGTATTGTATATTGGGCTTCAATACCATATTTCTACAGGAATAAAGTAAATGGACTTGGATTTCTACTTGCCCCAGTACACCTCCCATAATACTCTCCTCCTCTATCTGATCTCACATATTTTATGGCCCTACCATTCTTTAATTCAACTACTGCTTTAAAATTCTTAAAGGCATCCAATGATTTTGACTTCTCACATAGAATATCAATCTAACCATGCCTAGAATGATCATTTATAAAGGTAATATAGTATTTGAATCTGCCTATATCCATAAGTGTAATTGGCCCACATATGTTAGTATAAATTAGGTCTAAAATATTCTCAGACCTATTTTTCCCTTTGTTTCTAGCTCTAGCGGGAAGTTTTCCCTTAATACAGCTTATACAAGTTTCAAAATATAAAGAATCTAAATCTTGCAACACACCTTGTTTGACCAACCTCTCTAATCTCTCCTTAGAGATGTGGCCTAAAAGTCGATACCACAAAATAGAAGAGTTTTCATTAATTTTTTGGCATTTGTGCCCAATTACAACATTAATGAGAGCATTAGAAGATTCAATAGGGCAAGCACTCAAGTTCAAACGATATAATCCATTTTGTAAAGTGGTAGTACCAACAACAATAAAATCATAATAAATGTCAATCTTTCTATTTCCTTACTAAAAAAAATAATCACAACTGTCTAAAATTGAACTAGAAATTAAATTCCTTCTTGTAGAAGGTACATAAACGACATTATTTAAATTCATAACATGTAGACATTCTACCACAGCCTTGCTACCTTTAATTCCCAAGATAGCCCTCTCTCTCTTACTTGGGATCCTCCTATTTCTAAGCCCTTGCAAAGAATTTGTAACATAGATAGTTGCACTAGAATCTAACCACCAAAAAATAAAAAAATGCTTTAAGACTATTGGATTCAAAATACACTAGAGCTAGATGGGTAACAATAGAAGATGTACCTTCTTTCTCACACTTATTCTTCAACTTATAACAATCAGATATCTTATAACCAAGCATCTTATAATAATGGCAACTACCCTTGAATTTCTTCTTTGGGCCCTTACTCTTTTAACTACTTTTCTTAAACCTAGGTTTTCTAAATTTCTATTTTTCTGGTCTCTTTCCTTTCTTATCACTACCACCTGATTTGCTGCTTGAACTATCAGACAAATAATTCATAGATAGTGTATAAGAATTGTTCTTCTTGATTGCTTCTTCTTCTTGAGTCACAATGGATATCATCTAATCAATTGACCACTTTGTTGCTTGTGAATTATAGGAAGTTCTCAAGAATGTGTATTCTAATGGTAATGATTGAAGGACTTGGTAAACTAAGGTGCTTTCTCCCATGTCAACTCCATATGATTTAAGATTGTTATAATAGTGGATGAGTTTCATGATGTGTGCTTTGACCCTTGACATTCCATCATAATGGGTGTTATCAAGCAACGAGAGATAATAGACCTTCTGAGTTTTGTCAAGTCTCATAAACTTCTCCCTAACTGCATTCATTTACTCTAATCAGTGTCTTTGTTTGGAATGCTTTCTCTAATTTCTTTCTCAATAGTATATTTAATTACGGCCAGACTGATAACCATGATATTTTATATATTTTAATCCCCTAACTTAGGTGTTTTAGTGTCCAATTATGGCTTTAGGAATTTAATTAAATGGAATTTGATTTTAATTTGCCATTTTTACATTTGAGGAATTAATTTGCAAATTATTGATTCTTAATGCTTAAATTCATCTTAAATAAATTTTGGATATTTCCACTTAATACTTTCCATTCTTTGTGTGCAGAATTTCAATGGACAATTAAAGCTTGAAGGGTAAATTGAATTGTAGAAGGTATGAGGTTCAAACACCATGCAATTCTGACATGGCTGGAACAAAGAAAAGACAACACAATGAATGGAGCTGCATGAAGGGAAGCTTGAAAGGAAACTCGTGGCAAAGGAAGAAAGCAAAACAAAGGAAGAGCATCACATGTTAAAGAGGAAGGAGAACCAGCTGCAACCCAAAAGAAGAGCCACGCATGAAGCATACAAGCTTGGGTTGACGTGGAATAACTTGAGCTCAAGAACAAAACCAGCAGCAACGTGAAGCGAATAAGCTTTTTGAGCTGGAGATTGAAGAAGTGCAGTAGCTGAACAGAGTATGAGAAGAAGGAAGCTTGGAGCTTGCATGAGCTAAAACAACGTGAAGAAGCATGCAGAATCACGTCTGGACAGCTCTGAGTTGAAAAGAGAAGAGAAGGAGAATGGGAGCTAAGAAACGAAGAAACATACGGGTTCAACCACGTAGAGGCAACACGAGCAAAAGAAGCATGGCTGGACAGAGCAAGCCACTGATTTATGGGTCCTGGTCTGTGAAGAGAATGAATTGCATGGAGCTAGAGTTCTACGTGGAATGAGATGCTAGTTAAAAGACGCTGGAGCTGGAGGCTTGGGTTGAGGGAGCTTGCCACGGGTTCTGGTGCTTTGAGAAGGCGAGAGAAGCTGTGGTTCTGGTTAAGAGGAAGAAACATGAAGAGCCGTATGAGAAAGTAACGTGGAAGGTGATAATATATTCAATGGGGCCCACACTCACATAAGCAAAGAAGAAAAAAAAAACGCATTCGGGAAAGTTGAAGAACCATGTAGAGGCAGCACTTGAACGTAGAGCTGAACACGTGGATTAATGAAGTGAGCTAGAGTTAAGTTTGAATGATCTCACATGGAAATTGATACACGAAGAAGCAGCTTCAGCAAAAGAACGTGAGAAGGCTACGGGCTAACGTGGGAAATGAGCTGGGAGATGAGAAGAAAATGCGTGACTTCAGCGTGCAAAATGTGGAGCTGAGGGGCACGTGATTAATTAATGAGAATGTGAGAATAACGCGGAGGAGGACGTGAAAAACGCTGGAGATTCATCGGTTCCAGGGGAGAACGCGAGACGACGGGAAAGAACGAGAGGTTCCAGCGCTGAAGAGGAAGAAAATTCTCTTTGAATTTTTTATGGCTGCAGTTTCCTTGATCGATTCTCTTTCAATTGATTCCTCCATGGCAGCTTGAATTCCATTTGGTGGCTAGCTGAAGATTGGATTTTCCTAGATGAAGATTTGAGCTCCACATCTCCTCATCAATTTGGATAAAACTCTCTTGCTCAATCTTTTAATTTCAGCATTAGTTCCTTTATTAATTTGACTAGGTTTAGCTTATTGGTTTAGGAATTTAATTACTGGAATTACTGGATTGAATTAATTCTTGGATTGAACTTAAATTGAATTTTGGAATTTTATTTTTTATCATTATATGTTTGTAGAAATTCCAGAATTAGTGCTGTACAATTGACCTCTAAATTTCTCTTAATTTTAGGCTAATTGATGCAATGGTTATTGGATTAATTGGTTGGAATTTTTATGCAATTAATTGCTTGAGGAATTAATTAAGCTAATTGGTGGATTAGCATCTTGAGTGGATTGTGCAATAGATTTCATTAATCAATCAAAATTGATTGTAGTGTATTCTTATTCTTAATTCAATTAATTAGTTGTTCAAGGTTTCTTATGGTTACAAAATTTCTTGAATGATTAATGAATTGAATCTTGGATGGTTATTCAAGAGCCTTACAAGGAATGCACTAAAGAGCAAGAATTTAATCCAAAATTGGTAAACTAAAAAGAGCAAGGATAATTGAACTCTAGAGAATCCAATTGAAAGCTAGCTACCACATTTGCTTGACTATTCACTTCAACTTAGTTTTAAGTTTTTAATTCTTGTCAATTAACTTTAGTTCAATTAAATTCTAGCAATTCAAACCCCCCAAAACAAGTCCTAATTAGTAATACCTAGAACACTCTTTTATAAACAAATTGAGGCACAAACTCCTTGGGAAAATGACTTAGGTTGCACCATTATCTATAAATTTATTTTGCCACCTAGTTTTATTTGAGATTGCGCGACACAATCATCACAGACAAATCTGATTTGACTCATACCATTGCTTATGATAGGCCTTATCAGCAAAACTAGACTCAGGTGTGAGATTTTCTGACTTAGGTTCTTTGAGTGCCAAATCTTTCTCAGAAATTGTCAAGTATATGTTCAAAGACTCTTTCCAATCATCATAATTTGTTCCATCAAGAGTCTTCACCACAAATAGTTGCTGGAAAGCAAGAACTAAAATAACCAAAAAATTAGGAAATAATAAATTATGCATGTACAACATAATTATAATACAAGATTTCCAATCAAGATTCAATTAAACAACTATGTAACAAAGTGGTGTGAAGTTAAACTTACATATACCATAAAGTTTTGGCCTTCATAAAGAGTTTACATAAGATGCATTCAATATAGCCATACTGAGAGGTTATAAGAAATATTGAAAAACATTAAAAAAAATGCTATTTACCTATCCAAAAGAGTCAAATCCTAATAATGTTACACCGATAGGATGTATATATTATCAATGTAGCCCATTCTTAAATATTTACTAATTAGAACACTTCCATGGTTGGTCCCATGGTAGGAGGTACAACCATCAAGTGTAAATTGACCTATTATATGCTAAAACACCCACATTTAAAGTTCAAGGATTTATCTAATATGTCTACACTAATAATTAGGAAGAGTGGTTCAACACCAAAATGTAGAATATTATATAGTATATTCATGAATTTTTTCAAACCAAAATTCAATAAATAAAATATATTTATTTGCTGTGAAAATCTTTTAAAATTCAAAGTAAAAATTTTTAGGTTCTAAAAAATTAGAGAAAAATAACATATAAATAGAAAATAAAAAAAATAATTGGACTGGACTTGACATTGGGCCAAAAGGCCCAGTGTGTGATGCACACATGCTTCCACCCATGTGGGAGCATGAGTGAGGGATGGCTAGAGCTGGTCATCTTCTTCCCAGCTCTAGCTATGTGCAACAATGGTAGTTTTTGGCCATTGTTGCCTCCCTCATGCTTTAGAATCTCACTTTATTTGCATATTCAAAGCCATAAAATGCTTCCAGACCTCACTCTAATCAATATGCATCAATCAATTGAAGAATATTGATACAAAAGGGGATCAAATGAGAAGCATGAAATTTTTGAACAAGCCCCTTTTCAATCCATATGTTCATGAGCTCTATTCTTCTAATGATTTGTACTTCTTGTTTATATAAGTGTATGGAAGGTTTATATAACATTTAATTTCATTATCATTGGAAGAAATAATAGATTCAAAAATTTAAAGACAAAGCATGAACTCGAAAACATAAACTGGAATTTTGCCTTGGCAAGCTCGAATCATATTAAATTAAACATGTCAATCACATCATTAAACACATATATAACACAAATTTTGTTCAATTTCATGGAATAGTCCGCAATTGAAGAATTCCTAATTCTTAGGGTTCTTAAATTTAAGAAATTGAGATTTTTTTCTTGTAGAACACAATTAGATGGTTAATCATCTTAGTCAAATGAAAAATCATACTATCAACAATGCTATAATATCATGTGTTAATAACATGAATTAAACAAGATTTATTGGTCAAATACAAAATAAAAGAAATTGCGTACTTGATGAGGAATCCATAGATGTGCTTATTACTCTAATAAGCAAGAGAGGAAGATCACACAAACTACTTTACCCTTTAGGGTTTTAAAATAAAAAAGAAGAGAGAGCATTAGCGGTTTCTAATATGACATGTGTATTTATAATTAATTACCTCTTTTATCTTCTCCATATGGGTCAAACTTGTGATAGGAAACTATTGGCTACTAAAGGCCTGTAGGTTGGAGTCTCTACCCAATAGATTTATGTGTAATTGAACCTATCATAGATTACACACTTTTAAATAAAACCAAATTCATTTAGGATTCAATACCAAATACAAAATTGATTACTTAAAATATAATATATAATTATTTTATAATTAATTAATGTCAATCCATATTTAAATATTAATTTATAAAATTAATCTAACAAGTAATACAATATTTTTAAAACTATCGTGTTCTAAGGGTTGTGACAAAGTGGCCGAGGGCAATAAGATTGATAGTGTTTGAAAATAAGATCGAATATAAAGCTATTTAAAATTAAGCAATCCTGTAATACATCATAATTGCTTGCCACCATGTTAAATAGATTAAGTTTACAAATTATTGTACATAACAAATCTCTCATAACGATTCTAATTGGCAGGAATTTGTTGCATAAAAAACTGTAATATATGAAGATAATTATAAAAAGCACCGATAAATTTGTGTGTGTGTTTTTTTTAATCTAATTGTTTTATGTTTAGTAGAAATTTGTGACATATGAAGATAAATTTCCATTTTCTACAGGGCAATTGAGGAGAAAAAATGGATAGCTATAAATGGCCTATAAATGACACAATGGACAAAAACTTATTAGAGGCAATAGCATATTGCAA
This sequence comes from Erythrophleum fordii, assembly GCA_032878935.1. Taxonomy (NCBI): domain Eukaryota; kingdom Viridiplantae; phylum Streptophyta; class Magnoliopsida; order Fabales; family Fabaceae; genus Erythrophleum; species Erythrophleum fordii. The sequence continues at coordinate 16,535,724 of JAVQMF010000053.1, forward strand.
AAGAAGAGCCGGTTAACATTAATGCACCAACCATCAATTTAGATGTTGAGATCATTGCAACGTACTAATGAAGAGGCAAAACATTTGGAGAATTAATGATATGGTAATAATACCTTTATTCAGCATATTGAAAACTTATCTTTTAATTCATTTCGTCCCTAATATATGATTACTAATTTAATTAGATTAGTCAATTGGTCTAAAAAAATTGCTTGAACATAAACTTGCATCAGATCAAGATCTTGTTTAGTTTATTGCATAAGAAGAAAAAAAATCTATCTAATACACTTGTTCAAAATAAGATTGAATATAAAATGCTATTTAAAATTAAGCGATCGTGTAATACATCTTAATTGCTCAACATTACGTGATATAGATTAAGTTTACAAATTATCTATTTCTACAAAATATTGCACATAACATATCTCCCAGAATGATCCTATCTAGTAGGAATTTATTGTATAAAAAGTTGATTATGGAAGCAGCTCCTCATTGTCCAAATTAATAGTTAAGACATATAAGATCAATCAAGTATATAAATTATAAGTTATATACATAATGAACTAACTAATTTTATTATTTTTATGTCAAATAATATAAAAGTTTTATTTATTACTTATTTTGCTTAAATAAATAATACTTAATGGTAACAATATTTATATATGAAAGATGACTAATAAAGAGAAGTGTTTATATTTAGTGATATATAATAGAAACAATGATTTCAGCCTTTGATCTTCAAAAATTTATCTTATAAAATGAAATTATTCGAATACTTGATATCTCAAACTTAATTGTAAAGTATTTGGAAGGAATTTTATCAGATTACTGTACGTCTAAGTAACAATTAATTTAAGTTTAAACATATGAAATATTTAAACTCTTTACACATTATATAAGCTAAAAATACCATATAGTGTTTAAAAATAATACAACTACATATTTAATGATCGTATGATGCAACAAAATGATTATTTTTAAGAATTTAAATTTTATGTTAAATTATATAGAAAGTTTATATGAGCATTTTACAAATATAAATAGTAAATAACACCAATAAAAAAAATCAAATTTAGCCCCAGAGTATGATCTAACTTTCATTGGTAATTAATATAATAATATTATTAATTTATGTTAACAAGCTAGCTAATTTGGTTCAATATCTTAAAAATATAAATTGTCTAATATAATTATATAATTTTGATACATATTAGACGTTTTAAACACTATCATTCCAAAACTTTGATCCATTAAGACATTCATTCATTACTTGAGTTCTCTGGTATTACTCCATCTTTGAACATCCACAAATTTTATTGATCAGCTCTAGCCTGTAAATTGAATTTTGACTTTATATCAATATTTAACTTACCCTGTTACTCAATGTGTTTAAAAGAAAAACTTAAAAATTCAAATTTAATAATAAGTATAGAATTTTTATAATACATATTATACATTTTAATTGTTCTAATTGAATTTGTTTAAATTTAATTTATCTTAATTTAAAAAATTAAATAAGGTCTGTTGAGAAATTCAAATAACACCATCAATAAAAAAATTATAACAGGATCAACTAATATTTTGATGAAATTAATTATTTTAGGAAAAGAGGAAGAGTCATGATTGAGGGACATGGTTGAAAACTTCATATTATTTGTGGGTGTGCATGTGCATGTGTGTGTGTGTGAGAGAGAATTTTAGAGGGAGGGGTTTTTAAATGCATATAAAATGATAATTAATAAATTTCACAATTTCACAATTATTGAAAATATTTATAAATAAAATTAAAAGGATATTTTTATTTACACATAAAATTAATGACAATATTTTTATGTTTGTTTTTAAATAATAATAACTTTGTCGTTTAAATTCATACAATTATACTTAATTGATTCAAATAATAACTTTTTCATTTAGTATAATATATAGATGCTTATCTACTCTATTTATTATTTAGTTTAAATAGAGGTTTTGATTTCAAATTAATTATCAATATCCACTAAATGTAGAGAGTCATTGTAAAAGACAAAAAACAGAGGCATTTAATCCCAATTAAAAAAGAAAAAGTAGAAATCATTTTTAGGTTCCCAATTTAACCATCTTCCTGCCATATCTTTTCCCAAATAAAACATAAGAATTCAATTACATTGTTGTGCACGAGATTTTCTATATAATAATTACTATTACAAGAATATTTTATTATTAATCAGATTGATTAAACTTTATAAAAATAAAAATCCATTTTGATATTACCAATGAATACATGAGAACATGTATTAATAGTGTATGTATGTATGTATGTATAATAGCCTAATTTAATTCCTTTCATTATATTCTTGTCAATATTTTGTTAAATTTTATTAATATAGTTAATTATGTATCATTTTGACATTATGAATATCTATGATTCAAAACAATTCACTCAAGTCACTTAACATATATTTCACCATATGCCATATATGTAAATTAATTTTATTTCATTATTTACTCTTATCTTGTGGTTGGTATAAGTCATATATATTTAGAGTGTCAAGACAAATTAATTGATTACATAAAAAATTAATAGGATATTGACAAAAGTTTAATTGTAAGGAGTAAATTAAAAAAAAAAAGTTAAACTATAAGGACTTAATGATAAATTTTTAAATTATAAACATCAAATTAAAAATTGAATGAAATTATAATGACTGAAAGAATAATTTAATCTTTTTTTATTATATCCTGATATTCAAAAGACACCTGAAAGTTGTATAGAAATATAAATTTATTGTCATTGTAATTCTAAACCTATATAAGAGTATAAACTTAGTCAAAAGGTTAAAGCATGAGTATCATGTAATAAATCTTTGAGAGTTCAAAGTTATAGGTGTCACATCCGGCCTTTCTGTAAACGTGAGAAACGCAATGTTCAATTTCTCCGTAAACGGTAAAAATAGGCCAGATACAAAAGAAAGTCCCTGAAATAGAAGGAATTGGGACCAACTAAAATTATGATAAAATTTTAAATATTAGAAAATAAGGATTTGAGCCTTGAGTTGCTTAGAAATCAAGGCCAGAGTGATTTATAAAATTTGTCAAAAGGCCAGTGGCATTTTCGTCAATATAGGTACTTTTTGAAAAATACACAGGAGGGCTTTTTAAATGAAATTTTTGACTTCTCTGGAGTTTTTAGAGGCCCTAAAAAATATGGAAAGCCCCGGGACAGTTAAAGCCCCTCCGGTGGACGTTTTTCAATGTCGGTGTGCCCGAACTTTGACGGATTCGTTCGAAAAGGTTTTAGCTCCAATTTGAGTGATTCCAAAGGCATTTTACTTGTTTGAGAACCTAAATTTTATAATGGAAAAGACGGTTCTCAAAATAGAGCTAAAATGAAGGAGAAACAGAAATGTAAAGTATGTAGGGCGAAATGGGAATTTTTGAAAAGTGTAACTTATTCCCACTTATATATATGATGCACCCTTCTCCTCCCTTCATTATGCACGACCATCTTCTGCCTAAAACCAGAAGAAAACTATAGGGGATGAGGCTCACAAGAAGGGGAAGAAAAGGAGGAGAAATCAAAGGCTTAAGGTATAGAAATTAGTAGTTTTTCATGCTCTTTTTCTTCCAAATCTCTTCTCCTCCATTCTCCTTTATTTCCTATGATTATAATGAAGTTTATAAATCTATTTTAAGGAAGAAATTGAGGGGAAAGTTCAGATTTGAAGAGAGAAGCTCAAAGAACACAAGATTCAAGTGAGAAAAAGCAAGAAAACAAGGTAATTTCTCTTCCTATGGTTGTCATTTTTGGTCCCCTTCTCCACCATTTCGCCCCACTTGAGAAAACCCTAGGAGGAGATGATTTTTAGGTAGAACCAAGCATGAATCTAAAGAAAAAGGGTGTGGAGATTAAGAATATGTAAAGGGAATTATCAAAAAGCCATTAGATTTCAAGATGCAAATTCTAGGGTTTCAATTGCACCTTGTAAAATCTGACTTTGTATGATGATTTCTAGGCGTAAGTAAGAGTTTAAATGAGCTCCCAAGATCCCTAAAGGACTCCCCATATGCTTCTTCCCTTGAGAAAACAAAAAAAGCTCCATGGAACCCAATATGCTTCATAGCCTCGGCTTAGATGGGTTCTCCTAGCTAGGGAGAGTTTTAAATTTTTCTAAAGCCATTCTTGAGTTATATTTGATGAATGAAAGTGAGGGGAGGCCTTGGAAAAAATTTAGAACTCATAAAAAGTGATTGGTGCCTTAGGTTCCATATTATGACCTAAAGAATCAACATGGTGCTAGGCCTTTTGTTTTGATGATGTGATGATTCCAAGAGGCTTAAAAGGATTCAAGAATCATATTTGAAAAGAAAGAATGAGGCCTAGAAATCATTTGAGGGGTGTTGCTTCATTAGGTGCCAATATGGACCATAATTGGGGTTATAGAGCAATCTAACATCTAAGCAAATTGTATGATCTTAGAGATTGTTTCATGGACCTAATTGACTCCCATATATTGTATTTAGGCCAAGAGAAACCATCTCCACCAATTTTTGGGTATGTGGCCGAAAGAGGAGGCTTGAATCCTAAAGGAAAAGTGTGTGTTTGTATACAAGGTAGCTCTCTCCACCTTCTCTCATGCATAGATGTGTGTTTAGCTTGTTTTAGAATGTTTGTATGTGCATTTTCAAGTTTTGAAAAGTATGCTAGCATGCCTTTAAATGCCATGATGCTTGATGCGATGTTATATTTTCAAGTGCGCACATGATGTTTGTATGAGTTTGCTTGAGTGTGGAGAGGCCAAGAACTCTTCCCTTGGGTGAGAATGAGCCAAGAACCCTTGAGCTTGGTTGAAACAAAGTAAAGAGTCTCCCAAAAGCAAAATGGGCTCCCAAGAGTATGGTTGAGTCCAAAGTGCTCAAAGAATGGGTGAGGCAAGTCCAAAATCCATGAGGAGAAATGTGAGGTCAATCCAAATACTTAGTGAGCTCTTGAATGTCTTGTATGATTGATTCACATGCCAAGGTTGCCTTTAAAATGTCTATGATTTCTATTTTCTTCATACATGCATTTAAAAGGCTTGCTTTGCACATATTATGTATGATTGAATGGGAGATGAGCTATTGGGATTCTTTGAATCTCATCCCCTCCTCTCCAATGATCTAACATGTTAGGTGAACTAAGTGGATATGCTAATGGGAGCCAATAACACTAAGGGAAGGAGATTGACAATCATATGTTTAGCTTTTGTCACTTTAAGACCATGATTGTACCATATGATATATATGATGTAGTAAATGGGCTATGACTATTGAGACATGTGTAAATATGATATTATATGATGTTTAAATGTATGGATATGATGTGTGCCCTCTAGAACCTATTTTGAGTATGTAATGCCAAAGTGTGCAATATGGAAGTTTGTTGAAAATATGCATAAGTGTGGGTTGAATGGCCAAAATGAGATGTATGAGGTTTGGGAACATTTGGGAAGCTCACACAAGTCTCAAATAAGCTTTTAAACTTGCCCAAAAGGTACCAAGACCAAGGGAAATCCATTTGACAATTTTGGTACCCAATATGGAGCCAAAATTGACCATAATAGAACCCTATGTCACTTTTTGGCCAAATGAGTTAGTCTGGCTCTAAAATTTGGCATGCAATTAGGTCTCATTGAGAGATTTTTTAGAAGATAAAGAACATAATTTTTGGAAGTCTAGAGAATATTTGATGAATTTTCAAAGTTGGGATTTTCTATGGTTCCTGGTATGTGCACTGTTCATACTGGCAGTTTAGAATTCTGTGTCACTCGATAGCCAAATGGTGTCCAATGCTTATGAAAATTTATATAAATAAACTAGAGGTCATGAGATTTCTTTGGCTACTGAGATCACCTCATTTGGAGGTTTGAGCATAGAGTTATGCATGTTTGAAGTTAACTGTCAGTATCAGTAGCGCCCCAGGAGTTCAGTTACTGTTCTATCAGTTCCAGATATCTAAAAACATCTTTTTCATTCTGGAATTATTTTTAATGTCAAATTAACATTCTTAGCTTTCCAGAATGACTAAATTTGTATGATTTTGATTTTTTTAGAATTAGTTATGAATTTCAGAAGTTTGTATTAGTAAACTGAATAACAGCCCAGGCAGCCAGCGACTCTGTAGCTTTTTGGATGTCAAACGTTCTGTGTGATGAATTTTGTGATGTGGGCGTATTTTTAGTGTGAATTAGACATCATAATATTTCCAAAATGACCAAGATTGCATGATTTTGAATTTTCTAGATTTAGTTATGATTTTTCAAATTTGGGCCAGAAAATGGAGCAAATCTGGCTGAAAATATGCTTGCTTATTTTGAGCTCTAATTCGGTTTCCATGAGTTATGGGCATGATTTTGTCATGAAAATGAGTTGTAATGATGTATTTAAATATGAGGATATATAGTATGAGCTCACACGGTCCACATGACACCGAATTGAATTTTTTTTAGATATAGCGCAACGCAGAAAAGTCTATTATTTTATCCCCTTTCTCATATGCTATTGTGGGATTGATGATATAACGCTTATAAATGATATAAAATGAGTTAAAGTTATGGTGTTACAATAGGTAATATAAATAATAAGAAAAGGCAAAAATATGGGAAGAAAAAAAATTAATGTTATTATAGAAAGAAAGTTTCTTAGTGCATGCTTTATTCCCCTATTGGAGGAAGTTTAAAAGGTAGACTCTACTGCTCCTCCAAAAGCATAATCCTTGTTAGTAGAGAAGACATGCCAAAATGCTCCACTAACTTGAAAATGTGCGTGTGTGTATATATATATATATATATATATATATATATATATATATATATATATATATATATATATATATATATATATATATATATATATATGTATTGGCCATTGCACACAACCCATAAACTTTCAACCACATTTTTATTCGATAGATTCTAGTCTGTTAGGAGAAAAAAGAGCTCACAATGAAAATTATATCAAGACCAATTCCTACACCCAATTCTCAAGTGATAGTAGCTTACTACAACTTATCTTACCTAATTGCATTGTTAGAAGATCCACGCTATAAGTAATAATAGCAATTTATACTCTTTTTTAGCCTGCAATTTGTCAGGTCCAAATTTGTTTTGTATCATTAGCAATGATTTCATGTGATATTTTATTTCTACTTCATCAAAATGCATAAATTAAAATATTATAATATATTTCATTATAACACTATTTTAAGCAAATTGCATCTAAAAGAAAAAGAAAGATAGAAAGAACAAATTTTAAATGCCAACACTTGGAGGATATCAAACGCTCAACTTTAATAATTTCATAATAAGGGGCAAAGTTATTAAGTATCTAGCGGCATAATCCAAGAAAGCTACATCCAACATTCACTAATTACATTGCTCCTAGGTAAAATTTCATTTGCCCCAATCTTTAAATTTACTTTTACGGCCCACTTAATAGTGCTCATGACATGAACAAGAACGTTTTTAATTCTATTTTATTTATACTTTTTGCATCAAGTAAGAATTATTGCCAAAATTGCTATTAAGAAAAATGTATTGTAGTATTGTTAACAAGATAGTCTAGAAGTAATGTACCTTTCCTTTGAAAAGTTTGATGTCTCTTCATGCAAAATGAGCAAGAAAACAATCCAGAAATGATTCAATTTTTTGTGTCATAGCAAAATAAAAAAATATAATAATTTTTAAAGCAAAATCCAAAATTGATTGATAGCGTTTGGTAATTTTTTTTAAAAGAAAGGGATGGAAAGCAACATTTTTTAGGTGGGATTAGTAAAATGCAAGTGTAGGATACACACACATATATAATTGATGCAATACAAATTTTTAAACTAATGAAAATTTGAAAAAAAGAAAAAGAAAAGAGAACTAAACATTTTACATTAGGCCCAATGATACTAAAATTTGTCTTTATGAATATAATATCAGAATTGTTGTGAAGCCTTTATCTTGAAAACAACAATAAATTTTGAAAAATAATTGAATTAAATAAATTGCTAATTCAGATTATTGAGGGAAATTTTGAAAGCAAAATATTTGGTAATTTTTTTTAAAAGTTAATGTGAATGTGTAAAATAAACATAGTGTATTATAGTTTCAAAAGTTGTACTTAATGTTTCTTAAAAGATGGTGGCAATTTGTTTTTTTGTGGGAAACTAACAATAACATAACAAAAATATTTATAAATAAAACTAAAAGGATATTTTTATGCTTTATTTTTAAAGAACTCATATAAGTTTCTTTAATTTTCAAATTTTGATTAACAATTTAAGAGATAGAAAGAAAGAGATAGAAGAGGAGGAGATCTCAAAGAGAGAGATGAAAGAAATAAAGGGTCTTAATATAAGTATATTGAGATATTAATGAAAAATAATTTTGATTATCTCCCCAAAATTCTCTCTTTCTTTCTCTCTCTCTCTCTCTCTCATTCTCCTTCTATCTCTTTTTCTCTCTCAATTAATATAAAACTTCAAATCACATAAAATGATGATTAATTTTTTTAAATTTTAAAATTAATTAAAATATTCATAAATAGAATTAAAAGGATTTTTTATATTGTTTTTAAAAGAAATCATAGTACTTTTTTATTTTTAAATTTTGATTAACAGTTAAGAAAGAGAGAGAGAGAGATATATATATAAGGAGAGTGAGAGAGAGACAATTTTTGAGATAGAAAGAGTCTTAATACAGATAAATTAAGATATTAATGAAGGAGTACTTCATCTCTTTCTCCAAAATTCTCTCTCTCACTTTCCCTCTATTTCTTTCTTTCTCTCAAGTAGTGCTAAGTCTTGAATCATGTAAAATGATAATTAAAAAATTTTGAAGTTTAATAAACCTTTATAAATAAAATTAGAAGGATATAGTTATTATTCTGTTTGAGATGCATGTTAGTATCTGTATTATATGCCAAATAACATATGAACAATTTATGAGTACTTAACATCCAGCTGATTTTCCTTTTGTTTTAATATTATTAAATGCTAAAGTTAATGTTTGAACCTCAAGTATCGTACTGAATTTCTGAAAGTAGAAGAATTTATATGCATTCCTTGTATAATGACTTGTTTTAATGGTAAGAGAATTATTGTTATGAAATTAAAGAGGTCAATTGTTATTTTTTTTTGGGTTTAAAATAATAATTGAATGTAACATTTAAGATAAATAAGTGCAAATAATTTATGATTCTATATTCACATTAACATTCATTACTTGACTTCTCTTCACCACCTCTTGTGAAACTATCAATATGCAAAATAAACTGAGATGCAAGACAAAAATAAGAAAGAAAAAAGAAATGGCAGCAGACAGGAGCAGTTTCGCACAAAGTAATGGCATGATTTATTTATTAATAGTAGAAAGCCACAACTTTAATCACAAAAAGTTAAGAATAAAAATGAAAAAAAAAATAATTTTATAAAAATCTACTAAAAAATTCATGTGTATTACATTATAATATATCTAGAGGTAAGCCCCCATTCAATTACATGGAACCCATATTAATTACATAACCTAATTCAAATCAAAGAAAAAAGGAAGTAAAAAAATTTGGAGAAAAACAAAATTTTTTCCTGCTCCCTTTTCTTAAATTTGAATAAAGTCATGTAATTGATAAGATTCCATGCAATTGCATAGGGCTTACATCTAGTTTAAAAAAAAATGGTAGAACCATAAACAATTTAAAAATATAATTCCACTATGCAATCTATTCTTCTTTTATATATATATATATATATATATATATATATGTATGTATGTATGTATGTATGTACGATCTTGTTTAGTCTGCGATGACTTAAAGATAATAGCATCATTAAGAGCTTCTTTTGCACATTTGTAAGCAAAACTTACCAGTGGCCATCAACATATTGGAACTTGGAAGCCTGTTGGTCAAGGCACTCTGCCTCAAACCAATCCCATGAGTAACAACTGTTTTGGCTCATGCACGAAATCATTATAGGACTCACCAACTACAAATTTTGATCTCATAGATTAACATGTAGCTCAATACGATTATTATTTTGTTTAGAGAGATCAAGATCTAATTAGTGCTGTTAAAATTTGTTATGAAGAAGGATGACGACTGATGGAAATCAAAGAGGGAGCAACAATTTTCGAATGCAGCCATCTCCTGTTTTGTGTTGCCTGACATATTGAAGAGCCATAATTTGATTAGCATTTTATGTTTTTTACTTCAAGACTGAATTAATTTTTTTTTACACATTTTAGTCGGAGAATTTTATAGATATTGATTGGTGAGAGTTTTAAAATTCATTTATTTTTAGATATTGTTAAATCGTATCAAGAATAGTTGTAACTTTGAATTTAAGATTTCAAAAAAAAAAAAATTTAATGAGAAAAATATTACAAATGGATAAAACTTTTCACTTTCAAAATTAAAAGTTTCAACAACTAAGTTTCCAAATTTTCAAGATTGAGACAATTTTTTGTTATTATTCTCCTGCATTAGAAATCTGAGTTGGATGATTATAATTGTGGTACATAAGATGCATTAATTACCCGAAGTAGGATTGCTTTAGTATAATATATATAGATATATAGATGTCATGATTTTGTTTCCTAATTTCTGTTCAGATTCTAAAGCGATGGTCCTTTTTGGTATTTGAAATAAAAGAGTAACTAAAATATTGATTTGTTAAAAAGTCCGACCATGGCATTAACACTGGGTGATGCTCAACGAAATACAAAATAATTGTATAGTCAATAGATCTGTTCTTCTCTTGGTCTGATTACTTTGCATTTTTGTGGTTGCCTGGAGGCTGGTCTTCGGATGTAGTTCTGTACCTGGTTTTTCTTTTTTTGAATAAAATGATCAAATTTCCGATTTAAAAAAAAAAAAGAATTGTTAGACTTTTAACTCCTGATACACTTATATTCTTTTTCGGTTTGAATCTAAATGTGTATAATTTTCCTTCTCTCAAATCATAGAGAAAAATAGGCTTTTACGTTTTCATCCAAACTCATCAGTAACCACAACAAAGAATAGGTGCAAAATCAAGGAATATAGAGAAGTCAAAACCTACAGAACATAATTTCATAATTTACAGAAAGAATATATAGATGCTCTTTTTATTTTTCCTCATCGTAGGAACGTAAAATCTAAAGTAGAGAGTTTAATAACACCATATCAAGATATCAAATCAACTAACGAGTTTTTATTTACCTTATTACTGCCGTTTTGTTGAGCTTTTTCCCAGCATGATCTCAAAAACTCATGCTCATTTTGCATGTGCGAAAACAGAATCAAAATAGACAAATTAAATTACTAATATATAATACATCAAGGATGTAGATAAACCTCTCCATATATATTATACCAATCAGATCACAGCCAGTAACTAGAGAAACTAAGGAGGTAAACTTCTCTCCTGAGGCATTTGGGGCTGAACTTCGTTCTTCACAATGTTTAGCGTCATTCATTATTCCCTGCTCACCTCACCTGCGCCTTGCAGAGACCATATGTTGGTGAGACTTGACATCCTTTTGAATTCTGTCGGCATACAAGGGCAGGCGTCAACTATACAAGCCCTCGGGACAATGAATTACATAAAAATTTAAGTAGACAGTGAGACATACCAATCAAATTATGTGACCTTGTTCTGTGACCTTCTTCAGCCACTTTAGTGTGCTCTCTAATGTTGAATAAGCAGTGACGTCTGTCAAACTCTTGCTCTCAACTGCATAGTCAAACACATCATAAGCCTCTGCAATTCTTCCATCCCTACATAGTGTCCGGATAAATGTAGCATAAGAAGCAGTTTCAAGCTTCAGATCACCTGATTTCATCACTTCATACAACTCAATGGCCTTCTCCAACAACCTTGACTTACACAATCCATGTAGCAGTGTGTTATAGGTGCATGAATTTGGACTGCACCCTTTTTCTTCCATTTCCTCCAACAATGCCAATGCACCCAGGGCATTCCCCTCCCTGCACATTCCATTCATCAGTGAGGTATAAGTAACCTCGTCAGGGAAATGACCCATTTCTGCCATAATACCCAAGAACTTTTTAGCTTCCTTAACTCGACCAGCTTTTGATAATCCAAAAATCAAAGTGTTGTAAGTGACAAGATCAGGCTCCACTCCTTCCTCCTTCATTTCATTATAAACCTCAATTGCCTCACTTCCCCTACTAAGCATACAGTACCCCTTCATTATTGTATTGTAAACAAAGCAGTCAGGCTTAAACCCCTCCTCTCTGAGCACACTCACCAATCGCAATGCCTCGCGTAAGTTTTTGGTATTACAAACATTATCAATCAAAATTGTATAAGTAACAAGATCAGGCTTTATATTAAAAGAGCTCCGCATTTCATCAATAAAATTGTAGACAGTACTCAATGTACTGGATTTACACAAATGTTTAACAAGAAAATTGAAAGTATAAGTGTCAGGGACGGAGTGTTTCAAGGATAATTCTTTGACCAATTCAATTGCATGCTCTAAGCGACCTACTGAACAGAGTGATCGGACAGCTATATCAGTTGTAACCTTGTCAGGGTTTATGCCATTACCGACCATTAAATTCAGGGCTTGGTGAACAGGGGCAAGGCTCAAATCGGGTGTTTTACAGGACTGGGAGAGCAAGATGTGATAAATTGATCTGTCAGGTGAGAAAGAAGGATTGGTTTTCATCATGTGACGGAGAAAAGCAACAGAATCATTGACGGTAGAGATTGAGGCATATGCTTGAAGGAGAGAACTATAGAAACGAGGATCAATAAAGGTTTTTGAACTCTTAATGATTGAGTCAAAAACATCCTTGGCATCTGAGAGGCTTGGAGATTTGAAGAGCGTTGGTGCTTTTTTAGTTGTGAAAGAGTCAGAATTCTGGGTTTCTTTCACTTTTACAAAATTTTGGGATGACTTTTTATTGGAGGTCTTCTTGGGTAAATAATGGGGCTTCACAAATGGAGTTACAGTAGATTGTGAAGTTTCTGCAGGAACTAGAGACGATGGCTTTCTGAGGAATGGGTTTGAAATAGCAGAGCGGAATGAAGGTGGGATTTTCCCCATTTATGGTACCTAATATTCTTCCTTTACTTGGGTATTGCAGTTCTATAATACTTGAGGTTTAGGATTTTGCAAAGACAAGAGAAGGAGAAAAGGAACAATTGTCAGTACCACTTGATTGCATTGGCAGCTAGCTGTAACGTTGCATATATGCAATTCCTTTAGAAGGCCCTGTAGTTTCATGGGGTGATCAGATAAGCAGCATGGCATCTAAAAGAATAAAGTGAAAAGGTATTGCAGAAGAGAGAAAAACCTTTTTGTAAGAAAACCACAACTGTAATCAAACCCCTCAATTTTAAGAAGCAAACAATGAACTGTCTTTTATAGTACAACTTATATTCCACAAGACTAAAATATTATAGGAGTACAGGATGAAGTTTTGCCCATTGTAATGACCTTAACTGCAACTTTGTTTAAAAAAAAAAAAATCAAAGGATGAATTTCTTGAAATAGTTTAAGTACTGCAAGGGGTTCGTTTTTTGAAGTTTTAAAAGGCTCTAAAAGTAAAACAAAGTTATCCCCAGCATATGTGATCCTGATGAGGGGAAATAAAATTCAAATCCCTCTATAGCACACAAATGCATGACAAGAAATTTGGAAATACAAATAGCATAGCATTATGCTTCACATCACACTAACACAAATCCAAATAGCAAGATTATCCTAAGAATTTTCGCAATTAAATCAGATTACCAAGATTAATAGGACACAGTAAATAAGACTCACATTAATAAATGAAAATTGAGCAAAAACAGTGAGTTGCAAATAACTTGCCTTATTATGTGAAAACCCAAGGCAAAGGTTTGCAGCAACAACAGAGGACAAGCTTAGAAAAGCAACCTATAAGAAGAGAGAAAAAGAGAGAGTTAGCTGAAGCTAAGTGTTGGATTTGAGAAAGCTTGGGAATGATTACTGTTGTACACTTACATGACCAAAAATGAACCAATGAAGTTGGAATTCTTAGAAAATTTAGCCTTGATTCAGTGAAACATGAAAGGGGCTGAGGAAATTGTAATGGCTATTACAATAGCCACTGAGCTAAATATGAATAAAAACACATAGTAAGGGAAACCAAACTTGTCTTTCTGATATAAACAGAAGTGACGAAGCAACAGTCAGCGTTAGAGAGAGAAGAAGTGATTTGGTGAGCTACGACCAAAACTGACCTTAATTTCTATGTGAGATTGAGCCTCTTGCCGAAATTGATTGCATTTACATAAAATTTTACGAAATTCATTCTACCATACAATTTTAACATACACATTGTAAAAGTTTTGTTTACTTGTTCCAAAAAAGTAAATTTGCTTACTAAGTTTTAATTTAGTAAGGGCTAAAATATACTTTTAATCCCTTAACTTATCTCAAATTTCACTTTCATCCTTCAATTTCATTTTATTTTAATTTGATCACTTAACTTTATATTAGGTTTTACTTTATCCCTTAACTTTATTTTGCTCCAATATAGTCCTTGACTTTACAAAGATGACTCAAATGTTTTCATCTCTCTAACACTACCAAGTTGTTTAATAGAAAAGTTTTACGTGGCTTCTTGGTTGGTGAAAGATTATTAGAGTCAAGTCATCAATGAGCCATACATGAACTTTTTTGTTAAGCATTTTAATTTCATGGTATTAAAGGGAAGGAAATATTTGAATAGTTTTTGAAAGTTAAGGAATCAAATTAGAACAAAATGAAATTATTAAAAAAAAGTGAAACATTAGTAAAGTTAGGGACCAAACTGAAATCAAATTACGTTAAAAGAGAAAAATGAAACATGAAGTAAAATTAAGAGACCAACTTCATATTAATTTTCTTGAGAGAAGTCATTTAATTACATCATTATTTCTTTTATTATAAAAATTATACTAATATTTTCTAAAGTTAAAATATATAATATAACAATTTATTTTGATCTAATTATCTTTACATGGTTAAAATAATCATTTTTAAATTAAAAATATAACATATTCATTACAACAACAACAACAAAGCCTTTTCCCACTAAGTGGGGTCGGTTACATGGATCAATCGACGCCATAAACACTTATCGGAAATCATATTTTTAGACAAACCACTTAAATCTAAATCTTTCTTAATAATTTCTCCTATAGTTTTTCTTGGTCTTCCTCTATCTTTAATTATTGGACTATTCTCCATCTCATTTACTCTCCTAATTGGGGCTTCTATAGGTCTCCTCCCAACATGACCAAACCATCTAAATTTTGATTCTACAATCTTTTCTACAATAGGTGCGACTTCCACCTTCTTTTAATGCATTCATTTCTAATTGTCCACTCATCCAACGCAACATTTTTATCTCTGCAATATTGAACTTATTCTTTTGTTGACTTTTTATTGCCTAACACTTAGTTCCATATAACATTGCAGGTCTTATAACTGTGCAGTAGAATTTACCCTTAAATTTGAGTGATACTATTCTATCACAAATAACACCCGAAACCCTCCTCCACTTCATCCACCTCGCTTGAATCCTATGTTTTACGTTTTCTTCTATTTTCCCGTTATGTTGTATGATGGATCCAAGATATTTAAATCGTGTGACTTGTGATATAATATGTTCTCCAATTTTCACTTCTGCGCTAGAAGTGGTGTGTCTCTTACTAAACTTACAATCTATATTCTCTGTTTTACTTTTACTTAAACGAAATCCATGAGTTTCCAAAGCTAATCTCCACCTCTCCAACTTCTCATTCATTTCCACCCTCGATTCTCCAACTAAAACAATATCGTCTGCAATAACATATTCATTAAGTAATTAAAATTATAACCAATTAAAACAATGAGTACTTGTGTGTGTGTATATATATTTATATAAAACTTTTTAATGAAAACATATACAAAATAAAATCAGCACGAGTCTGCTATAGGCATGCACCCTGGCTTGGCAAAATCGGTCAGGTCCAGTCAAATCAAGCAAGGCAAAAATGGGAGAAGGAATCAATCATATGGCTGTGCTGGGTTTTGGGTAACATACTTTGGTCAGTCTTGCTCGGCCTAAATTGGCCATATATATACATATATATGTTTAAAAAATTATTTTTTCAAGGGAATTATATAAAATTTTATTTCTGTGTAAGGGTAATATGTAATTTTATAAGGATTTATATGGTTTTTTTTTTGTAGGGGCAATATGTAATTTTACAAGAACTTATATAAAAATTTTATGTTTTTTAAGGATCATTTTTTAATTTTTACCAAAAGCTAGTGATGGCAATGGGGTGGAATGGGGTTGGGTGGGTCTTTTAATACCCATCCCCATACCATTCTTCCCTACTTTGCCCTATACCTACGCCATAACCCTATGGTTTTTTTTTTTCTTCTTTCTGCCCCATACCCAGAACCTGCAGGTATTATATTGCCTCGTACCTGACCCACCCCAAAAACACAATAAAAGGATATTGAATTAGACAACAAACCACTAAAAATTCATGACATAAATTGCTTTTAAAACATGACAATATCCATGAAATTAATTAACACGAGTAATCAGTGAAAAAAGAAAGAAGGAAAATATGCATTCAGAATTTCAGCTCTTACAATCTTAGAGGTTTCTTATTTAGCAAACAAGAGCTAACAAGTAAGCTAATTCCATCTCTATTAATGAAAGCCTATTGTAGCTTTATAACAAGTAAGCTTATAATGTTATTTGCAGTAAGCACATGAGAAGGTGACATCTGCCACTCTTATTGTGCTTTCAAGTTTATAGCAACTTCTTGATACACCAGGGGCCAGATTATATTTCATACTAAAATGTATAAATATTCATAACATAGTACAGCATTCTCTGCAAATTAATCTACATTATTATTATTATTATTATTACAAAAATATATTTCAACAAGCATTTCTGAATCCTGATGACGTCAGTTGGTTTTACAAAGAGCAAATAATTTAATCAAGACATTGTTGAAGCAAGAAAATACCTAGAGCAAGTTGAAACATGCACATGATTTGTAGCTGTTCGATAATGAAAAACGTACATACTGCAAAAAGGCAAGGGCAAGGGCAAGGGAGTATAAATGAAGTTTCTGGCCCATAAATGTGACAATTCCTGCAAATTTTATATCTAAAGCCAAAATGCCTAACTCGATACAGCATTTGAAGACAACGATTGAGATTGCAACAGTGAGCAAAGGTTAAGAATTTAAGAAAATTTATACTAGAACAGCAGAAATAAAAACAAGCATCGGCAAACTGCAAGTTCAACAAGACTCAATATAAGATCAATTTAGAATAATTCAAAAACTTACTCAAATATTCATACTTAACCATGAATATTTGGGATGCTTATGGGAACATGTATAGAAAGCTAACCAAGTAGGCCATCGAAGAATCAAAGTAGAAGAAGAAGGAGCTCACCTAAGAATGGAAGAATCGAAGGATAAGGAGGCCTAGGGTTTGCTTCAACGGAAGCTACACATGCAAGGCTAACCTACTCGAACCCAGTAAGCCAGCAGCGAAATCGAGCACAGATGAAGAACAGAGGCGCAGATCAACAGCAGCCCTGGGTTTCATGCGTTTTGAGCGCCGGACGAGCTATTTTGCTGTTGGTCTTGAGTTTGATGAAACGCAGGGGTTTGTGCGTTTTGATAAATAAGACACGCTGAAAAGGAGTTTAGTTTTTGGAATCATATCATATATATATATATATATATATATATATATATATATATATATATATATATATATATATATATATATATAAAAAATATCCAATGGACTGTACTGATTAATAAATATTGTTAGTCGCGTTAGAAATTTATGCATTATTCATGTAACGTTTTTTCTTTTTCTGGGATCCATTTTTTTTTTTCCTTTATTTTAGAAGGATTCACAAATTTTTTTTTAAATCTCCTTATAAGATGCAGGGAGTAGATTTTAGTTTCATTAAAATCAATCTATATATTTATAAATATTGTAAGGAGTTGTTTAGTATTTATCGGCTTTAAAATAGTAATTAACTTCTTTTTTCAAACGCTATGTTTATTTTATTTTTTAATTTATTTTTAAAATTTAAAATTTTTTTATATTAAAACCCATACTATTAGGATAGCTTTCATCTAGTTATATATAATATCTGTTTTATTTTTTAATTATTATTTAATATTATTTAATTTTTTTTAATTTTTTAAAAATAAAAACACAAGAGATATTTTTATTTAAAATTTTTTTTATTACATTTCTTTTTATTTTATGCATCAAACCTGTCAAAGCATAATAAAATGTTCCTGCAACTGACTGTAGGGGATGCATGTGTTTTATTTTTATTTTTAATTTTTAATTTTTTAGAGATCAAAAGAAATTAATTTAAAAAATAAAAATTATCATTGTAAAATTAAAAATTTTATTATGCGAAAGAATTAAATTTTAAAAATTTTGATTGTGAAGTATAATTAAAATTTTTTAAAGTATAATTTTTTTATAATAAAGTTCACAATTATAATTTTATTTTTAATAATTTTTTAATCCCTTCAAAATGAAAAAATAAATAAATAAAACACGAATTTCACAAATGTTAACCCCTACAATCATAGGTATGTACAAACGAACGCTTTCAAATATCCATCCTCGTAAAATTCTTCATAGTGCACCCCAGCCGCAAAGTCATCTCTCGCGGAAATCCTGTTTTGCCGTTCACGCAATACACTGTCTCGTACACATTTGAAATCCAGTTTTTATTTATTTATTTTTGCCCATTAGTATCCAATCCTTATAACGTAATTTTACATTGAGGAAATGGGAATATTTTTTCAAAGACACAAAGGTGAGAAAATGTTTTCAATATCAACAATCAAGACATTTCAGAAAAGGGATAACATAATAATAGGCAAAAGTATACTTCTGAAAGTTTCATTTACATTTTGTTTTAATATAAAAGATTTTTTATTTTCATTTAATATAGTTTTTAAAGTTTTAAAAATTAATTTAATATCTTTTCTTTTTTCCAACATTAACTCTCTCATTAAAAATATCTAAAATATAATTTAATGGGTTAAATGAAGATATTAACATGAAAACTCAAATCTATCCCACATTAATTATCTCAATTTAACCTAAATAAATGTATGACATATATCTTGTTTTAACCTAAATAAATTAAATTAATATATGTAACTTAATAAATTTTAAAGATATACAACATGTAATCCAAATAGATGTATGACATACATCTCATTTTAACCTAAAAGAATTTGATTAGTGTATGTAACTTAATACTTTGTAAAGATGCATGATATTTAATATAAATAGATATATGCCATGCCTCTTATTTTAACCTAAACGAATTCAATCAATATATGTGATTTAATAGTTTGTAGAGATATATGACATGTAATCTAAATAGGTTTATGACATAAATAAATAAATATATTCAATTAATTATTATACATCTATTTATTTAAATTACATAAATTTTTTAGGTGACAAGAAAACAAATAAAATTATTATTAATTTTACTCAATTTAATTAAAAGGAAAATGAATGAATAAGAGAAATTATATGATTAAATTATTATCTTATTTGATTTTTTAATCTACGATTTCGCTTATCTCAAATTTTGTAGAGATGTATGGCATATAACTTAAAAATATATATGAAAAAAATAAATAGAATTTTGCAGTTAACTACCACACATGTATCTATATAGATTAAATGAATTTATTAGGTGATAAGAAAACAAATAAAAATATTATTAATTTTTTGTTTGCAGTTAACTATCACACATGTATTTATATAGATTACATGAATTTGTTAGGTAAAAAAATATATATTATTATTAATTTTACTTGAATTAATTAAAAAGAAAATGAGTGGTTAAGAGGAATAACATGACTAAATTATTACCTTATTTGATTATTTTTATACACAATTTCACCTGCACCAAACCTTACAGTGAAGACTATTTTATACAATGATTAAATTATAGTTGGTATTTGGAATTATATGAAAATTTAAGTAATTAATATTTTGATTTTGAAAAGGATATATTATTTCTTAATTTGGTTATTTTATTTTATTTTTTGTTGTACAATAAAGTTAATTTCAGACTAACTTGTGCCTCTATGAACTAATTTTTTTAAAATATATTAAATATAATTATTCATAAAAATAATAAATATTAAGAATATAATTATAAATGATTAAATTGTAAATGTCTATATATGTATATGTACATATATAATTATATTTGATTTATGCATTTTTATATGTAATATTTTGAATTTATATAACAAAGTTGTGGTTTTACAAAAATGGTTTAGTAGATGCATTTTATATAAAAAATACCCTATTTCAATCTTATCCCAATACCTAGTCAATTATTGACTTATGTTATCCAAATGGGGTTTAGGGTTTAGATTGGGTCCAAATTACCATTCTTACTAAAATACCACTTGAGTTGGCTTGGGTCTAGTTATAGACTAGGCCTTACTAGGTGTTGGGTTGGGTACCAAGCTTATAAAATAGGTCCAAAACCAAAATTAGGTTGACCTTTTAGTTGAGTAAATGTTTAGCCTATGTGCAACTTTAATATGTTAACATGATTAAAAAATAGTAGGATATTTTTAATAAGGGATCTTGATAGGTGACCAAATTTTTCATAAATAATGTTGGAATATTTTATTTACATTATTAATTTCTTGAAAAAAAAAAACTAATGTTGTCATAAATTTCATAAAATTTTAAAATAAATTAAATGAATTATTTTAACTCAAAATAAATAATATCAAAATAATAATTTATAAAAAAAATGTATGTTTTGATTAGTCGTAATTTTAATAGAAAAAATTTGTATTTTTGAGAGAATTTTAATCAAAATAAGGATGTTGCATATATTATTTAGGGCATTGTTGGTCAAGTTTCTTGCAAAAGTAAATTTTTTTAAAAGAGTACTTTTCCGCAAGATTACTTACAACTGTTTATAAATTAGAGGAAATACTGTAATACAAGATAAAAGATCAATATAAATAAATACAATTTTCTCCCACTCAACAGTAAAGAAATCGAAGAAAAAGAATCTCTGATTTCAAACAAATCAAAGGTACCCATTCAACCATAACTACAATTCGAAGGCAGAAAATGAAAAGCAAGGTCCCAGCATGACACGCAAGGCATGAAACGCAAGGCATTATGCGTTTCACCTTTCATCCCTTTGGTCTTGTTATTATTGTTTTTAGTTTTATTTTGTTTAATATTATTTTGTTTTTTATTTTCCTTTTGTAGATGAAAGAGATTTTTTTTTGGGTAGGACTTGGGTTAGGAGCATGTCCACCCAATATATTCAATTTGACTTAACTAAAATGTGAACCTAATGTTAAAAATAGAAATTGCATAATTTCGAACGTTAAAAATTGAATCAAAATGAAGGAAAAATAAATAATGAGACCACTCTAATGTTTAGGGGAAAAAAAAAAAGATTTCGATATATCCTCAACCGTAAAAAATAATGATTGGTCAAATTTAGACAAATGAAATGTTAGTACAAAGAAACATATATATATATATATATTAATTATTTTAATATTGACAAAGGCAATATTAAAAAGATGAAATAAAGCCCAAGTGATTGATAATTAACTTGATAATGAAAGATACGATAAAATAATTAGGGTAAATGAAATAAATAAATTATGGGATAATTCAAAATTTTTTTTGAAAAAATAAAAGCATCGGCTAATTATATATAAGGGTTAACGTAATATAAAAAGATTTCTGTTGCTCTCCACGTTGCTCTTTCATTTTTTCCTGAAGCCTCTTTTGCTTTGTTTTTCTTTCTATTTCAAATGGCAGACTTCTCTTCTCTTCCACCTGGCGTTAGGTTTGCTCCACATGACGATGAACTTATTATTCATTATTTGGCCCCAAAACTTGCCAAGAAACCTTTACCTTCAGACCTAATCAATGAAGTTAACGTATACGTATCCGATCCTATGACTCTTTGTGGTACTTTCTTTTACCCTATATCTTAGCTTTCTTTTTTATTTGTGAATCAAAGCATATGAATTCTTTAAATCTTGGTTTGGCGTATAGTCTTTATTGTACGGAAATTCCTTTTTTCTTTTTGTAATTATAGTAATAGTGTTTCTATCTTTTATTTTCATGAACATAGGATCAGTTTCAGATATATATCTTTTATGATTTTAAGATTACGAATAGGATAGGTGCTTTGATTGGTTTCTTTTCTTTTAAATCAATTCTTGAAAATGAGTAAATGTTTATGTTCGTAATCCATATAAAGAAGAGATTTCAATTGAGTATCTTGTTTTTAATAAACCTTATTAGACTAGTCTATATGTGTCAATAAATCTTTTTATTTTTTTAGAGTATAAATATGTGTTCAATTAAAAAATTAGTAATAAAAAGTGTTTAAAAATGTTTTTTGTATAAATATATTTCTTAAACAAGTTTAATATAATAAATTATTTTAAAATTTTTAAGTAATTATACATAGCTTTAATCTTATTATATTTTAAAATAAAAATAATAGATATTTTTAGTTTCTAAAACATTATCTACTAACTCTAAATAAATGCTTACTAATTATATTATATTATTTTAATAATATTTAAATAAGAGGTATTTTTTTAAAGAGATAGCAGGTGGTTTCAAAACTACCAATATATAATATGTGACAAAGAAGCAAAAAATACGAGTGGCTTGTGTATGTTAATTTTTTCTTTAGTTTAACTTTATATAATTTTTTAATATAAAATCAAACTATAGTAATTTAATATTTTGAAAAGAAAAAAGAAGTGATAAAAAGTTATTTAAATTTTCTACTCTCCTAAGCGCGCATTTTAAATTTTCTTATATTATTTATATTAATATTTAAAGTCCTATAATCAATGATTAAAAAAATTCGAAAGTCATATATTGTAGTTTAGACAAATAAGAGTCCTTCGTGATTACATAAAACTGTTCTTTCTGTTTTCCTCTTATGAAGTTAGAATTAGTTCTTGAATATTGGCAGTGTTAAATATTTTAATAGTGTATTTCACCCAGTTTTTCTTTTTCAAATGTATAGATTATGGAACTATCATTTATATATGATCAATCACATGATTTTTCTAATCATATCCTAGTGCTGAACTTTGCCAAACTCTAATATATTATAGCAATATCTATCTTTTATATGAAAAGCATTTGAATTTAATATCTTTTGATGTGGCAGAAACTTACAAGGCTCAAGGTGAGGATATGTGGTATTTCTTCAGTTCAAGAGACAGAAGACATAAAAATGGAGGGAGACCAAATCGATCTGCAGGAAAAGGATTTTGGAAGCCTACAGATTCTGCAAAACCTATAATTCACAAAGGTGTTGAAGTTGGAAATAAAAGGTCATTAGTATACTACAAAAGAAAACATTCTAGTGATGTTGAGAGGACAAATTGGTCCATGTGTGAATTCATGGTACAGAACCATCCATTGCATAAAAGGGGGAGTCCACAAGACACGAAGGTATGAATTTTGTTCAGATAATAGATTTAGCTCTTTCTTCAAGATAGACTATAACTTTAAAACTTAAAGCTTCTTATTAAATGCTTGCATTCTTCACTACTAGACTTAGATTAGGTGGTGAAAACTTAAATTAATATGGGCTTATGTCTAATCTTGTATCTAAACCCGGTGTATTATTTAGCAATTTTGTGGGTTAACAAGTTTGCTAACATTTGTAAATCCTTTTCTTTTTTCAGCTTCATGACATTATTCTATGCAGAATACATAAGAAGAAAGGTCCAACTTCCATTCGAAAGAAATCTCATAAGGAAAGCGGAAAAAGCTGTGATGAATTAACATACATGGCATTAGATCAACATAATAATAATGAGATAAAAAAAAATCATGATGAAGAAATGGCGTGGTCACAGCCGATGGATCATAATTATGTCATGAATGGAAATAGCTGCTTTGCTGAAGGGTTTGTGCCCTTAAGTCGGGGGCTTCAATACCTTCCTCCACATGATAAGGTGCTTCAGCCTATAACATATAACAATCAGGTTGAGAGTCATCGGCAAGAACATATGGTGCAGCTACAGCCGTTGTACCAGAAAAATGTCACGCAATCAAATGATAACGTTGTTGAAGGGTTTGTACCATTTGGCCAAGAAACGCCGGAGCTTCCATATGGGCATACTTCAAATTTCCGTGATCTGCTGCATCAGCATTTAATAAATAACAATAATCAGGTGGGAGTTGAACCATTGTCATTTTTATCACAACTTCAACAATTGAATGAGAGTCATCATCATCAACAAGAACTTCATGGAACAAACCAAGCTTACTCTAATACTGAGAGCCATCATCAACTTTCTACAAATGTTGCTGGACTTGTAGGAAGCTATGATAGCCAAGAACCCCATCAACAAATAGCGTATAAAAATCAGGTGGGAGTTGAAGCATCGTCGTCACAAGTCGGGTTTCAACAATTCAATGGGAATCATCAACAAGACTTTTACCATCAAATTACAAATCCACAAAGTTTTAATGATCTCAATAATTGTGATCCATTTCTCGATATAGACTACAATTTTCCTCTGGTAGAATTCTCAATCCCACCCTTAATTTAATTTTTTGGTGGGAATAATTATCCAAGAATGGGTGATTAATTTTGTGCATTTTTGTGATACTTAATGGATAAGTTGATCTGATGTTACAAAATTGAAATATTTTTGGATCAGTGATTTGTTTATTTTTTATTTTTCATAGAAGTAATTTGATGATATGTTGTTCATCTACTTCGGTAGATTGTTGTGATACATGTATGATATTTTAACTAGTGTTGATGGTTGGGGGTTTTTGGAGGAGAGGGGAGGGGAGGGGAAGGGGATAAGGTGTTTGGTTGAATAAAATTGGAGAGAAGGGGAGAGAAATGAGGAAAATTTGCCTCCCTTCCAAATTAGGGGGTTTTGGAGGGGAGGGGGAGGAGTTGGGTATATTTTAAGTTTTAATTTACTTTTTTGTCTTTTTTAATATATTAATATATTAATATTTAATAAAAATTAAGATAATTTTTTATCAGAAATTAAAAATAAAAAAAGATTGAAATTTATAATTTTTTTAAAAAATTATTGATATAAATAACTTTTTTATAAAAAATAAAATTAAAATAATATAAAGGATAAATTTGTCCAAATATAATTACCTCCCCTTCCCTCTTGAATCAAACAATAATCTCTCCTTCCTTCCCTTCCCCTCTCTTCCAACCAAACATAACTCATTAAATCCCCTCCCCTTTCTTCCATTAACCTCCCCTTCCCTCTTCTTCGTTGAACCAAACGGAGTCAAGGGGACACTTGATATGTCTATATATATATATATATATATATATAATTATGTCAAAATTTGATATGGTTGTTAAAACTCAAGTTAAGAAAAAAAAAAAAAATCAAGACAGTGACTTCAGGTAATATTTCCTCACCTTCTAAGATAGTATGATTCTCTTTCTTATTTTTATAAAATCTCATATTCTTTTGTGCATTTCGGGACAAATATAAAATTTTTAATCAACAAAAGATTATTTTTTTGTTTTAGGTATTAGAGAAAAGAACATAGTATTGTTGGGTTCATCTATTCATGAATAGAAAATATTTTGTCTATACAATGATTGCACTTATATTAATCTTTCTAGTCTCCAGCCCTTAAGCTTTTTTTTTTTTCCTTTTTTTGGTTGCTAACGAGTTTTACCAACATGACAACTTTTACACTACTTTCAATTCGAACTAAGACTCAGCTGTGGGATAGTATTTTGATGGGTTAGCATGGTTAAATAAAACTATATACAAGATTTTATCTGCCTCGTTTTGAAAAACAATTTTACATTTTTTTAATCAAATAACAACAACACAAATAAGAAGATTACTGAATCAACATATACTACCAGAGTGAAAATAATATGCCCTTGATGAGATATGACTAACAATTCTTAAAAAGAGGAAGTATCGCCTTGGAAGAGTAAGACTTTCAAACTTTGCAAAAAAAAAAAAGAATCCAAAAGTAAAGGAAGCTATCTGACTTACACTCCTTCTTACGAAGCACACTCATCAATTGCAAAGCCTAAGGTAAGATTTTGGTAATACAAACATCATTCAAAATTCTATGAGCACTAGCTCAGTCTTTATATTAAAAGAGCTTTACAATTGTGAACATTATTTTTTGCTTGCATATTAAAAATATATATGTATATATATTAAATTAAAAATTTATCAAGTTTTTATCCAAAGTTATTTTAGTTTAATTTTATAGTCATTTGAATGATAGTTATTTTCAAATTGATTCTAATTTAATTCTAAGTTATTTTAATAATTTGAGTCAATTTTATTTTTTAGTTCTATTTTAATTTAATTTTTGAATCAAAACATGAAAAAAAAATGAAAAAAAGAAAATGTTACAAAAAAGAAAGTCTCAATAAATTAATTGACCCAAAAAATCATGGTCTTACCCAATCTTCAAACTCATTCTAAATTAAGAGAAAGTAGGACAAAGACCCAAAATTCTTTAAAGCTCATTAAAAAAAAATAAGAATAAAAAAACTAACTAACTAACTAACAACAACAACAATAATAATAATAAGGAAATTAGAAGCCTCCTTGTGTCCCTCTCCATTGCTGTTTGCAAGAGAGAAGTAGGGTATAGTACGAGTGTAGAGAATGATTTTGCAAAGGAAGGCATTAGAATTCTCTGTATAGCTCTTGCATGCATCTTGCCATGCACAACATTGAAACAATGTCGTTTTGGCATCTAATCCAAGCCGCTTACATGATCCAATGGCCCCAAATGTGTCACACAAAATCAAGCTCAAAATGCACCATTTCTAGTTTGATGAAATGGTGTATTTTGAGTAGTAAAATTAAAAAAAAAGGTAATCTCATTCGTTTGTTGTGCTAGATCAAGACAATTCATTCAATGTCATTTAAATTCATCGTCCATTCGTCTAATATCTATCTTCTTCCAACCAATGTCCTTGTTGCATTAAAGTATAAAAGCTTTGGTGGGTTTGGTGGCAACTTGACGTTGACGTTAGAAGGAAGGTGGGAACTCATGAACTAGAAAAATCATCTATGTGATTTGCTAATGTTTCCGCTTCACACAAGCTATTCTATTCACAACTTGTTGTATGCATTCTTTGTATTTGCAACTTGTGGGGCATTTTGAGAGTCAAGGGCCATTGTCGCTATTTGGTCTTGATTAAAGTCAATTTTCTTGCCACTTGTTGAGAAAACTTTTAGTTTGTATCACTTAAATCATATCCAATGTTTTTATAGTTTGTGGGTTTGTTGAACTTCCATGAAAAAAACTTGCTTGCACAACTTAGTTTGTTTGCCACTTCATGAAAAAAGTTGCTCTTATGTTTTTGCAAGTTGTGGGATTGTTGTAAATCAATAATTGAGAAGTTAAAGGATTCTACTAAGATGTAGGAAATTTACATATTCCATTTTCTTTTTTTCTTTTTTATAAATAGCAAGAAGGAATTTTATTTTTTGGTGTAGACTCTTATATAAATTTACAAACTCTTGTATAAATCAAGTATTAATGTGCTTAATGGTTTTATTTGAAGAATTTTGTTATTTGATATATTTTATTATCTTTTTTTAAATAAGAACTAATATCATAGTGGTTAACTTTTATTTGATCTATAAAAAAAAATGAATCCCTGAAATAATGAAAAAAGTATGCAATATTTTTATCTTTTGGATTTTGAAGTATGTAATGCAATCTTTTAAGCTCAATATGAAAGAATTAAAAAAGTGTGAAATATGCAATCTTTTTATTTGGTAGCTCACTTTTACAAAAATTTAAGGTTAAAAAAGAATGAAAGAATACATTGTTTCTTAAAGCATGTGTTTAGATTTGTGGAGCTGCTATAAAGTTGGAGGATTCTAAAAAGATGTAGGGAATTTACATATTTAGTCTTTTTGTATAGATAGCAAGAAGGGATTGAATTTTTCTTTTGGTGTAGACTCTTGTATAAATCAAATATTAATGTCCTTAATGATTTTATTTGAAGAATTTTTTTTTTCACATTTAGTCCATTTTTTTATCTTTTCTAATATAAGAACTAATATCAAAGTAGTTAACTTATATTTGATCCATGAAAAAAAAGAATCTATGCAACAATGAACATGGAAAAAGTATGCAATATTTTTATCTTTTGAATTTTGAAGCATGTAATGCAATCTGTATCAAGTATGCAATCTTTTGAACTCATTATGAAAGAATGAAAAAAAGTGTACAGTGTGCAATCTTTTTATTTGGTTGCTCTCTTTGACAAAAATTTAAGGTTAAAAAAGAATGAAAGAATGCACTACTTTTCAAAGTACGTGTGTAGGGTTGTGGAGTTGTTGTAAAGTTGGAAGATTCTAATAAGATGTAGAGAATTTACATATTAAATCTTTGTGTATAAATAGCAAGAAGGGATTATTTTTTTTCTTTGGTGTAGACCCTTGTATAAATCAAATATTAATGTCCTTAATGATTTTACTTGAAGAATTTTTTTTTTTACATTTGGTCCATTTTATTATCTTTTTCAAAATAAGAACTTATACCAAAGTGGTTAACTTTTATTTGATCCATAAAAAAATGGATCCATGAAACAATGGACAAAGTATGCAATCTTTTTATCTTTTGAATTTTGAAGCATGTATATATAATCTATGTCAAGTATGCAATCTTTTGAGCTTAATATGAAAGAATGAAAAAAGTGTGAAGTATGTAATCTTTTTATCTGATGGCTCACTTTTAGAAAAATTTAAAGTTAAAAAAGAATGAAAGAATGCTTTGCTTTTCAAAGTATGTGTTTAATTTATGTACACTTAATCTATTTAGCTTTTGCGATCAAGGTATGTGTTAAAGTTTTATCATTTCCTTCAAGGACCATTTGGTGGAGGGTGATTTGACTCCTAGGTTAAGTATGGAATTTGACATCCTAGATGAACTATGAAAGTTTTGGGTTGCATATGATGGGAGAATTGAATTTGGTGTAAGGAAATATAATTTCATTAAAAGTAAAAAAGATGAATCCATACTTTCTTATAGATATGTTTGCTCCAAAGAAAGTTTGCAAAAATAAGTTAAAAGGGATGGTATGACCACCAATCCTTATCCTAAGACTAAGACCAATTGCAAAGTAAAAATGAGTGTTACACTTATAGATGGAAGATATAAGATCAATGTCTTTGTTGAAAAGCATAATCATCACTTCAACTTTCAAAGATAATTCATATGTTAGCATCCCAACATAGATTGACTAAAATCTAAGGCCATGAGATTGAGTTGGTAGAGGAATCTAGGCCTCAGTAAAAAGCCTCCTTTTGGTGGATAGGTAGGCATGTCAGAGGAAGAGCCAATTTCGCTTACACCTGGGAAGATACAAATAATTATGTTAAATCTAGAAGGCAGAGGAACATGGAGTATGAAAAGGCTAGATATTTTTTATGGTATTTTCAAGAACAGTTGATAGAAAATCTATGATTTTATCATGCTTACCAAATAAATATGAAAAAATAGATTACAAATATCTTTTAGGTAGATGTGCAAATGTTGATTGACTATACTTATTTTGGTAATGTAGTAGTATTAGAAACAATGCATAATACAAATTGTGATCATAGACCACTTGCAATATTCTTTGGATTCAATCAATATAAACGATTGGTGACTTTTAAGGTAGCGTTGCTATATGATGAGACCCCTGAGTCCTTTAGGTGGCTATTGGAAACTTTCTTGGAGCCACAGAGGCAAAAAAAGCCTTTAACAATGTTTACAAACCAAGATTAAACAATGGCAAGAGCATTACGTGAGGTTCTTCTAGAGACAAAGCATGCATTATGCACACAGAATTTAAGAAAAAAATGGGATCAAGTATCCTGAAAACTTGATGAAGTGTGGATCATGTTTTTTAACTAACTTTACAAAGTCCATGTCTGAGTATGAAGAGGAAGCCTAGTTTAAGGAAGTATGGAGCTAGTTGCTATTAAGGTATGATGTGCACAAAAATACATGGTTGACCTTAGTTTATAAGATAAAGGAGAAATATACATGTTGTCATATGAAAAAAGCTTTCATTTTAGACAAGTAAGGCATGCAACTAAGTGAAAGCATCAATGCTGATGTTAAGAGTGGCACAAGAGCAAGTATGGGCATTAATTAGTATTTTAGGAATTTCAAATAGGTTGTGGAAGATAATAGATACAATGAATCGAAGTATGAGTTTAAGTTACAGTAGAAAATGCCTTAATTGATTGTCCAGAGTTTGCTTATACTTAGACATATTTCCTAAATTTACACTACCTTTATCTTTGAATTGTTCTAGGAACAATGAGATTTATTTGTAGCTACTTGTATGAAGAACAAAATTGAGGTTTGGCCATTGTATAACTATATTGTTAGTATGATTGAGGAAGATGAAGAATGGAAGGTTAAATACTTGGGTCAATTTCATGTAGTTGTCGAAAATTTGAAACTGTTAGAATATTATATTGCCATGTTTTGAAAGTATATGATGTTTAAGATGTGAAAAAACTCCTTGAATAGTACATATTAAAGAGGTGGACAAAAGATGCGAGAAGTGGTGTCATACATGATAATAGGGAAAATGAGGCCAAGCATATCCTAGGCATGAAAGCATGCAATGGTATAAATGACTTTGTCCCATGCTTATTAAGACTAGGAAGTAAGGCATTTGATTATCTCGAAGCATACTTAATAGTTTATAAAGGCATGTTAGAACTGAACAAGTAAGTGGTAGATCTTTGTCCGAACATATTGTGTACAAACAATGATGGCGGTACAAGCATGGCATCACCAACAAAGTTTGTTGCACAACCTAAAGGATTTAAAAAAGAGATGGCATGAGGAAGAATAAATAATTAAAAAGTTGGGTTAAGAAACTATGCAAGAGAAGAAAAAGAGCTACACTAAATAGAGATTCATAAACCTGTAGGACTATAATATGAATATGCTTTCATGTCTTAAATTTTTATAATAGTTCAATAAATCTTGATATTCCCTTTCTTTTTTAGGACATAAATGCAAGCAAGCTCTTCCATCACTATACTTTAAGCACTGACTGCATTTGTATCTCCAGCATATGCCATATTCCCTTAGATAGATGAGAGTGAAATAATTTATACAAAATTGTTGCTGGGTAAAATAGTTAATTTCTTATAACTTATGTGGTATTATTGGATATTTAGTGCATATGATGTGATAAATGTTTATTTAGAATATAGATGCCAATGGATTTTTATAATATAGGTGCCAATGGATTCTCCCATGCCTTCTCTAGAAGCACTGGAGTTTAGTAGAGGTATTTTAAGAGACAAATAATACTAAAGTAATCATAATGCTATAATGTTGATAGTAAAATAATCACTTTTATTGATTTCAATATGTTGGTTATAATGAATATTTTAGTACAATATTCTCTTTTGGTTGATAGAGTACATGCTATCTTTGATTTCATACATTGTAAATCCATCGAATTTTTTCATTTGCATTACATCCTAGGCCTTAGTATTTCATTTGGATTCATATAGCATTTCTTAGGTCTTTTTGGCTTCTATAGATGCATTTCTTGCATAACTTACACTTCTTCCAAGTGTTAGCAACAAAAAGTCCTTACTAATCAATTACTTTCTTCATATGTAGGACTAATAAGCCAAATTGGCTTCTTTGCAAATATAGCTTTTTCAAATAGACCTATAGGAGAGACATGTTAATATGTTCATAACTATGAGGGTGGACATATGTGTTGAGTCATTATAGACATTGACAAACAAATTTATACATTTAGGTTCTTTTGATTGTTCCATAAAATCAGTGAGATTGTATTCAACTTTATTTTGGCATTATCATTTTGTAGCAAGTAGTTTATTTGTATTCAACACTAAGCCACATTTATATCAATTGTATTCAAATCCAATTGTATTCAGATAGATAGTTAAGTAAACATAGTTCAAACATTGTCATTAATATTTTTAGTTACTCACTAGGAAAACCAATTTCCCCTAGTTTAGGCAATCTCATAACAAACCTATTTCTTACAACCAATTTCATAGGTTTACTTGTTCCCTACAACTAGTTTCATAGCTAGCAAATTTAAAGCTCAACTCAATAACCAATTTCAAATCAAACCAATAAACAAACAACCAAAAAAGCTTAGATCAATTTCCATTCAATTTCTTAAAACTAGCAAACCAACATCCTAAAACCAATTTCAAGCTTAAATAGACAAACCAACAAATAATAAAGATTAGAAAACCCAAATTGATTTGAGTTGATCTCTATGGCTAAGGAAGACAACTTTCAGCCATAGAGAATAGAGTTATCCCATAGACTACTCCATCCTTAAAATGCCTTGACTTTGCTTGATTTGCATTACTCCCTCATTAAGACACCTCGGTTGTTTGATTTGAGTTGATCTCCATCCCTTTATTTGACTAGATCTCTATAGCTACAGTAGACAACTTTAAAGATGGAATGCTCTGTAAATCATGCTGGAAGAAAATGGATGATGATGTGTTTAATGCTTTATGAATCACACTAAAAGAAGGTGGAATTAAATGGCATTGAATGGATGGTCTTAATCTAGCATAACATATGGATGAGATTGCATTTTTTTCCTCCTAAACTTTACTACTCAAAATGCACCATTTCAGTAAACCAGAAATGGTGTGTTTTGAGTTTAATTTTATGTGACACTTTTAAGCCGTTGGATGCTGCAAGTGGCTTGGATTAGATGCCAAAATAGTGTCATTTCAATGTTGTTCATGATGAGATGCATGCAAGAGATGTGCAGAGAATTGGAACATGCATAAGAAGTGGAGGATGAAGGAAGGGCCGATGTATGGAGGGAAAGATAACATGCACTAGCCTTGATCTACTCCTTGAAGGACTAGCTACTCCTAAACTATATCCTTAAGGGTTTCTTGCTTATAGATTCATAGCTCTAGCTAGAAAAGGAAGAAATTGAGTTTAGAGAATAGTGAGGATTTGAAGAGCAAGAAAAATGATGAAGGGAGAACTAAGATAAAAAGAGTACAAGTAGAAGGAAGTAGAGAATAGAAGAAGATATAGAGGTAAGATTAGTCCATTGCTTTAGGTCATTTAATTTCCTAAATTTTCTTTGGGCCAAGATCCTTATGGGTTGTTATTTCATCTTGGGTCCAATATGAAAACTTGCTTTAACCAAATTACTAAGTTTATGGGAGTTTAGATTTTGACTATTGAGTTCTTTTGCTTGATTTAGGCTTATGATGTTCTTAGTGTTTTATAACTTGCCAAGAGGATTTGGTCATATATGCTACCATGGAATTAGTTTGATTTTAAACAATAATAATGGGATAGGTGTTGTTTTCTATGATTGCTTGCTGATCTGACCATGTTCCCTTGTTCTGTGTTTGATTCAATTCCATGTGATTCTAATATGGATGAAGTCACATCCAAATATCAGTTAGTAAGAATATTAGAGGAAGAGGAATAAAAATGAGAAATTAATAAAAAATAAATTAAATGGAGGATTTAATTGATAAATTATTAATTAGATAAATTAACCCTTAATTATAGTTTACATAATTAACTCATAGTGTAATAGGAATTTCAATAAGAAAAATTATTAGGTGAAGGAATTAAATAGGGTTCTATCAAATAATTTAGAAATTTAATGAATTATTTATAATTTATATTCCACGCAATTAATTTATAAGTGACAAATGAAGATTGGAGATTTAATTAGAAATACATTAGAGATAAATTACCTCTAAGAGATTAACCTAAGTTATACTAAGAAGACCTAAACATATAGAACAAGATGGAGCCTAATTAAAACACCCATAAGCCTAATTTCTGTTGGCCTAAAACACACTTAGCAGCTAAAATAAACCAAAATGCTCGTTCTTCTTCTCAGTCTAGCCACAGAACATGAGACAGGGAAAAGATCATGTGAGAAAAACTCCATTATAGGCCAAACAAAGAAGCTCTTGCACAGAGGGCCAAAGTTGATTTTCAACAAAGGTAGTTTTTAAAAAAATTATTCCACCTTTCATCTTCTTTCATTTGGTCTGATTAGTTTCTTATATAGTTGAGGTTGACAATGATTGAAGGTTAAGGAAGTTAGGCTTCAAGTTTTGTTTTAGTGAAGAAAAAGTGTGCGGAATCTTGAAGTAAGGTAAACCTTCCACCATTGAGCCCTTTTGATTTCATTTTCTTTAGATGAAATTGCAATTTGATAGCAACTTCTATTTTAGTCTAAAGGTGTAGTGGTAAGGAATGAGAATTCAAAATTTTAGTTGGCATTTGGTTTAGGATGTGCTATAAGTGGACTTGAAAAGCTTGAAAGGTAGATTCCCATTCTTTTTTCTTTAATTTTGATTTTAATGGGAGTCAAATTTGGATTTATAATTATTTACTTTGGTTGGCTAGAATGATAGAAATTGTAAGTAAACTTCTCCTAGTTTAGTTTTGATGATTAGGAGTTGGATTGAAAGATAATGATTTACAGGTGTTCATTATTGTTTGATCAAGTTGATGAATTGAGAAAAGACTACTTGTTGAAAAGCTTTGGAATTTGGTTCTTGTTGCATTAAAGGTGAAAGATTGGAATTGGTTAGTAAACTCCTCAAAATAGCTTTGTCATTATTGATGCTTTAGTGATGATTCAATTTAGATTAAAGTAAGGGTTTTCTTGCTTTGATTGAATTAGTGAGGATTGATTAAGAATTAAGCACTTAAGGAAGCAAATATCAAAGGTTATACTTGAGTTTCTTTAGTGTGGTATGTGCATTTACATTGGAGAATAATGCAATTAATAAACAAGAATGGTAGAAAGAATGAAAATTCATGTATATATGTTGATGTATTTAATTGTTGATGAGAATAAATTTTTAGGCTCATTTCGAGGTTGATCAATTCTAGGTGTGATGGATATTCCCCTTAGTGGTTTTAATTTTCCAGGGTCAAGGTAATTCCACCCTATGGTTTAGTTCTGAGAATCTTATGATATTCGCTAAATATAAGTTTTGAGATGCATGATATGTATGATCTAGCCTATATGTGTAATCAAATGCGCTTTATTCTCATTGATGTTGAGTATGTACTATTCTAGTTCCTTATTGATATAATATGTTTTGAAATGCAAATCAACTATTGAGAATTCTATCTCACCCCTTCAAGGAAAAACTATTATATATTTTTTAGGTAAAGACTCATCTAAAAGGCCTGACAAGTAACCTAAAACCTAAAACTAGTAGTTGGCAGTGTGTGTGGGTGGCCGAACATATCTACTTTTGTGAGAATGCTTATGTTTTTAGACGTACGTAGCATTCACATGGTGTATGTAAGGCCAAAATGCCTATTTTTGGATCTTGCTTGTACATGTATGGATGAATGCTAAGATAAGACTAACTATATATAGTTTTAAAGGGTTGAAATAATGTGTTTAGAGATTTTAAAAAAATGTCATGTATATAGTTTTTGTGACTTTATAATAAAATGAAATAAAAAAGTGTATATTTTGATGTATTATGGATTATTATGGTTTTGTTTCTCTTATTGTGACTATGTAGAAATCTATCCCTTAACTAAATATGTTGCCCTAATTCATATTTAAGAGTTGAATAATGAGGTAATGGAGGTTTTGAGTTGAAATATTTAGGACATAGAAACTAATTCATGTCAAAACTCATATAAAGTTAGTAGTTGGCTTAGTATGGTGGAACTATGGTCACTTAGACCATTTGGGGTTCTTTTGGAAATTTATACTTTGTGTAGTGTAAATAAGTGGACTCTAGTGGTTAAAAGTCATTTAGGGTTAACTAGACCTCAATTGCAAAATTTTGGTATGTGAAACCTAATTATTAAGCAAATTTGAGAGCTAGTCTTTGTAATGGTGTTAAAATGAGGTTTAAAGTGGTCATATTTTGACTCATGACTTTTGGTAAGGATTTTTGAACTCTAACTCATTGGTGGAGGCATTTGAAAATTACTCCAAGTGGTTTGAGAGTCTATGGTAGAGCAGAAATGATTATTAGGAAGCCACTTGTTAGTGTAAGAATCATATTTTACTAGTTTTGAGTAGTGTGTGCTATTGTAGGCATGTAGCAAGGTCTTTTCTAGGAATTTGAGGCTATGGTGAAGTCAATGTGGCCTAAACAACTACCCTTGAGTGTTTTAAAATTGTTGGGGTGGATTTAGAAGCTTTTGATGTGCTATAAAAGAATGTAGGCTTACCAATGGTTGATCAAAGAGTCGATTTTGCTGTCATTAGATCACTGTTTTGTTGTCATGAGACTCATTTTTGGGTTTAGTGAGTTTTGTTATAGTCAAGTGATCTAAACTAAGTTTTTAGGCACTTGGGGTGTATAGCTAAAGCTTAAGGTTAGGTTGGAAGTGAAATGGTAAGGCTTGTGTGCAAATTGAAGCCAGGAACCTTATTTTGTTAATATTAGGAGTTTTTAGGAGGTGTTGTTTTGTAAGCTTCCATTAGTTGAGCTATCTTCCTACTCTTTGAATTTTCTATGAGTTTAAAGAATTTGATTGGTCTTTTTTATGGTCTAAAAAACCTTCTAAGCTAAGCCCCAAACCATAACTTGATGGTTGGATGAAACTTTTTGAGTCAATCCTCCTTGGCGTAGCATTCTCTTGCACAAAATAGAACATGGCCAGTTGAGGTCATAGCTTGAAGTGAGGCATTTCTATTTTGGCTACTAGGGCTATGACCTTAATCTTGAACCATACTTATAATAGTTTTCTTCTTGTGTCAATGTGTGGTATCTTAAATGGGAAGTAGCAGGGTGATTTAACTAAGTATTTAATTGTTTCTAAAGGTGTTTTGGAGTTGTTTTAGTGAAAAATAATTCTAGAAGAAGTAAGTTTAAAGGTTTTATTGTAAGAAAACTCTAAATGAGTTAGGTGAAGAGATTTTGTTTTAAGTCATTTTGCTATATTTGCTTGATAGATCTATAGTTAATATGCTGAGTTAAGTTATTTTTTAAAGTGGTCCTTCACCATAAGAATTTTTGAGCTTGTATCTTTAGAATTTGTAAACTCTCCATGAATTAACCTAAAGCATCCTACCTATAAGTTTGAAATCTTTCTAGCTTGCTAGAGATAAATAGCTTAAGAATTTTTCTAGCTAGCTAGGGTTTGTCATAGTTTTTGAGAAGCCTAATATTTTAAGTTAAATTGCTATAATTAAGGTTGTTAGAATGTCAATGAAAATGTTTTGACTAATGTGAACACCGTATTTTGTCCGGACCAATTACAAAAATAATAAAATTAAGAAAAGAAAGAAAATAGAAAATAAGGAGAAAATAAAAAATAAATAAAAAAGGAAAAATAAATAAAAAATAAAAACAAAAAGGACCAAAACACACCAAAATAAAATAAAAAGTAACAAAAGAAGCCAAAAAAAAAAAGAAAAGAGTAAAAAAAAAGGAGTTTAAATAAAGGAAACTTAAATAAATAAATAAAAACAAAGAAGAAAGGACTAATCAGAAGCTCAAAAGCTCCCAAGTCCATCTAGTTAAACCCCGGCCCAATCCCCTTCTAAAGCCCAACCTGGATCCATTAGCAAATACAACCCCAACCCATCTCTTCCTCTGACATGAACCACGCACGACTCTAGAAAAAAGCACGAAACAAAATGAAGGCAGATGGGAGGAGGCAGAGAGTGAAGCATAGAGATGGAAAGCGAGGGCCAGTGTCTCAGAGAGTTCCAGTGGAGCAGACCTGCAATGAGGGGCTCAAGGATTTGACTTCCCTCTCCCATCCTTTTCGCCAGCGGAGATAGAGGAGGACTGACACGAAAATGGAAAGAGAAAAAAAAGGAGGCATGGATCGAGGAAGAGAAAGGAAGCGAAAAAGGGGGTTCCTGATTCAGATTGGGGCAGGGGAGATTAAAAGGGAAGAGAGGCAAAGAACAAAGGGGGGGATTTTTTTGATTTTGGGGGTTCGAGGAAACCAGAGAGCGAAGGAACAGGGGGACTGAGGATTGTTTCCTCTGATTTGATT
This sequence comes from Erythrophleum fordii, assembly GCA_032878935.1. NCBI lineage: Eukaryota > Viridiplantae > Streptophyta > Magnoliopsida > Fabales > Fabaceae > Erythrophleum > Erythrophleum fordii. The sequence goes on from JAVQMF010000053.1 coordinate 16,573,799, forward strand.
CGAGGAGAATTAGGGAGAGGGTGACCGAAAAATCGACAGGGAGAGATTGAGAAATCAAAAAGCGGAGAGATCGAACTTGAGCGTGAGGGGAAGAGGCAGCAAGAAAATGGGAAGGCATAGATTCAGACCAAGAGGGAAGTGCCAAGAGAAGGACTCGTTTGTTCCCTGAAGTCCCCAAAGGTAAGTCACGAATCTGGCTTGCTCTCTTCGCTTGTTAATGGAATTTTCTTGTAATTGCTGATGGTCAATAATGGGAATGAAAGATTGGATGGTGCTCTCGTACCAAATAGGGTGTGTGGAATCTGAAATATGGTGCTCTGTATACATCCTTAGACACGCACAATAGGTGCTCGATGAAATGCCTGTTAGAAGGCTGAGTTGATTTCTGGTATTTGATCATGGTTACTGGATGCATTGCAAAGTCAATGAGGTTTAAGGAGTTTTGAAGTCTATTCTAGTTGGGTTTCATTATTGGAATAAGAAATGATACTTCTTCATTCAATTTAGTTCAATGTGAAGGTTGCTGCATGCTATTTTTGAATTGTTTAGACCTTAATCTTCAGCATGAGTTTGTGCAAAGTTTTAGTATGATACACTGTCCGCTATTTTGCTGTTTTCAACCTTGGCTTGCAACTTGACTTTGTCACTTCATGTAAAATCCCAGTTGTGGTCTTGTTGTTGTTCAGCCTTGATTATTAAGTTGGTATAAGTCTTAAATTTGTCTCGCATTTTCTGTTGTCCCATTGGAATTTTCTGATATGATTAGCATCAACTGTTAGCTTCAATTGAATCTTAAAGTTGTTTCAAACTTGCTGTTGTTCCCACTACCTTTAGTTTTCTGCGAAAATGCTTGGTGCTGCCATTCCTTTTTAAGTCTCTAATATGCTTTTAGCCCTGGCCTTATAGTTCCATTTTACGCCAAAAGTTTGTTGCAACCCCTTTTGAGTTTGACAAAGATTTAGTCCTCAGTTTGTATGTTAATAACCATGCATACATTTTAAAGTTAACTATGATTCCTTTGGATTACTTGCTGTGTAGATGAAGTTCATCTATGTTGATTTTGGGCACATATTGAGGTGTGTGATGTTTGATCATTTATAGAAAAATTTGTCATCATAGCAACTAATATGCCTTTCTGTTTCTTTACGTATGAGGCCTACAAGTTGGTGAAACAAGGAGAGGGAAGCTGTATAGGGGGCTTACATAATGGTTTGCAAATCGGTGAAGCAAGGAAAGGGAGGTTGTACAAGGGGCTTACATATTAGCAAGACAGGATACTTCATTTTAATTTGGATACCTTGAGTAAGATGTAATATTATGTCATTGGAATATTACAATTCTTGGATGCACACAAACACAAACCAATTGCTACAAGCTTGTAGATATTTACGTTCTAGTTTGATTTTAATTTTTTATTTTTTTCGTCCCTTTTTTAGAGTTGTTGTGTGAGATCTTGTATCTCCTCAAGTATATAGAGGTCATTTAAGACTGTGTGTGACAATAAGTCTTCTCATTCATCTAATTGGGTTATCAAATGTTTTTGCATAAATTTTGGGATTCAACAATTAACACATTAAAAATATAAAAAAGATTGAATTTAAAAAAAAAAAGGGAGTTTCAAAACAAAATAAGCAGTTTTTTTTTTAGAAAGCAAGGTGTGCTTCTTTTCAAATAAAAAAAAAAGAGTTCAAATGCTAATAAAAAATATATAATTGTCAGAAAATCAAATAAACTTTCTATTTTTTGAAAAAAAAAGAAAAAAATAAATCAAAATGACTAATTTCTTTCTTAAATTTATAAATTTTTCTCAAATCCTCTCTTGGACAAAAATTAGAGATTAAAATATGCTTCATGAAAAAGAAAAGAAATTAAAAAAAAACATAAAACAAAAATGAAAATATCATTCCTAAAAAAAATATAAAATAAATGAAGTAGGAAAACAAAAAGACAAAAAAATCCGAAAATATGTAAATCAATTAGTAAAAATTTTTAAAGACTAAAAGACCAAAGATTAAGAAAAAAATTAAAAAGAAGGAAAAAAAGAATAAAGAAATAGAATCAATTTAGTTTTTGCAAATTAAAATTTATAAAGTACTTTTAGGATTATTTGCAAAAAACTCAATGAATTTTTTACCCTTTTTTCACTCATCATTAAAAAAAAAACAAAATAAAAATTGATCAAAACAAAGACAAGATAAGAAAGAAAATAATAATAAATAAATAAAAAAGAACAAAAACAATAAATTAAAAAAGGGAAAGGAAAAAAAATTAAAAAAGAGGAAGGAAAAAAATTGAAAATACAAGAAAGGTAAAGAAGTAAAATTAACTCTACCTTTAGCAAATCAAAACACATCACCTAATTCTAAATTCATTTTATTTGTTAAAGAGAAAAGTAATTTTTATTTTCTTTATCTTTTCACCAAAAAAACAAAAGCTAAACAAACAAAAAAAACAAAAAAATAAAAAAACAAAAACAAAACACCAATTGATAAACATAATTTTGGCCGAACTACATGGACTTTAATCCCTTTTGAAAGGTACGTAGGTCCTAAGCTTTCACCCTAGGTCAAGTCCACCCATGTAAATAAAATTTTCTGTTCAATTTTCACTTTTCTAGTATATTTTCTTTTATTTTGTTTTTCTAACTTTGTTTCTTAATTTCTTTCTTCTTCTTTTATTTTCAATTTCTTTTCCTTTATTTCTATTTTTATTTTGCATGAGTTGTTAGGAAGAATTAAAACAGAATAAAGGCCATATTGATTTTGCACGACTAACTTAGGATAACCGTTTTTAGCAACGGGTGTTGTGGGGTGCCTAACATATTCCCCACTCATAATCGACTCCCAAACTCATTTTTCAGTCGCAGACCATTTGTTGTTTTTTATAAAAAGGTTTTTCCAAAATTTTACCTTTTAAAAATTTAAAATTTTGGTGACGACTCTACTACTTATTTTTAATTTTGATTTTAGTTTTTATTTTCTTTGGAGATTGAATCAAAATTGCTTTTGTAAATTTTCTTGTTAAAAGCGTCACACAGTCGCATTTTCGGATGTGACAACTAACATCATTTAACTTGGATAAATATTTAGTAAGAAAGCCCTGATTTGTAGTTAACTAGAATATAGTATTAGTTAACTAGAAGTTAATCCAAGGAATTGTTAGCAAGAATTCAACTTGGTAGTTAACTATTTTAAGTCCTATTTAACTGACTCTTAGAGTTCCATTTAAAAAGCTTGAATTGGCTCGTAATTTCACCTATAATTTAAGTTCAATCACATATTTCTGTTGTTTTTCACTAGAATTAAATTTTAAATACTTAGTTTAGCTCTTTTAGAAAGAGGTTTTAAAGATGATCTCTATTAATGGCTTTGGGTTTGTTATTTCTTATATTAGGATGTTAATTTTGTTACCTTCAAGACTGTGAGTTGCTTCGTACTTACTAGCTTTCAATGTAGCAACTTAATATTTAATGATTTTTGGAAGGTGAATATAAGCTAATGTTCAAAGTGTGCCAATTATTTATCTTAATTTTGGAGCATTGTGTAAATGTTCAATATGAATTTAGATTCTGAATCCTTTTGTTAGCATGTTACCATGTGTTTGAATCTTGAATATAGATTTTTGGACTTCAAAGATTTTGTTCTATTCCATTTCTTTAGAAGGGAGTTTTGTGTATGGTATTTTAAACTATGCATGTCTCAGTTTTGAGCTTTAGTGTGGAAGAATTGTTAGTCTCACTTTTGAAACATAAATAACTAAACTTAGTGCCATTTAGATAATTATGGTTTGCATCTAATTAAAAACTTGAGTGAATGCATCTTGGTTAAGGATGATATGTAAGTTTACTGGTCTTTCTCGATGGTATGAATCGATTAAGTTTTATGAGTGCTCTGATTTAATTTCATCCTTTTTTGTTACCTATGGACACAAACATTATGGTGTGATGTTGCTAAATGCTAAGGTGGCTTTTGTTAAATCTCTTATTTTTGTGAGTATGTTGTTTTACTTATCAAGGACATTTGTTCATGCATTGAGAGTGTTTTCTTGAAGCCACTGAATGATTGTTAGAATCTGGATTTCGATTTGATGCTCATGTTACATCTGATGATTATATTAATAGGGATTTCTAATTAAAGAGTTATGTTTCTCATCATAGAACTTCAATTCATGCTTGAGGATTTTAAAATATTGTTGAAAGATGGTGGTTGTTGTCCCATTGCTTTTAGTTTTTATTCTTTAATGGAGTTTTGAATATGATGTTTGTTGTCCTATGGCCTTTAGGATGCCTTAATCTTGTTCTTCTAGCTTCATTTTTTGCCAAAGAATTTGCTGTTATCTTAATTGTGTTTATAACATAATCTAGGCTTGCCTTCTAGCTTGAGTTTAGGTTACAATGCTTTAGAAATTTAAGCTTGCTGCTTTGGTTGTTTTAAGCATGATATTAATTCAACTTTTAGCCTAAAATAGAGTTCAAATCTTACTGAGTATTGCTTGTTGTCCTATTGAATAATAAACATGATTTTAACCTAAGTTTTAGCTTAAAACTGAGTTCAAATTCTGTCCCAAAGTTGGCTTGTTATGTTGATGGTTTTTAGTCATGGTTGTTGTTTTGTTTAGGCTAGTTTTGAATAGAGACTTAGTTTTAGAATTTTGATGAGATTGTTATGGAATTTTGGCCTTGGAAATTAGAGTTTCATTGCGATATATTTGAATTGGGTGAGCAAACATTATTATGTTGTAATGGGAATGGGAATGAGAATTTATTTTACTGGGTGAGCATCTAACTTTGCATTAGAATTGAAACTCTTATTTCTATTTAATAATGCTTTGCTCAGTAAACCGTTTAACTTGCAATTCATGAGTGCTTTAATTGTATCTTTACACACTTGGACAATATAATTAAACTTGCTCTGTCCATGTCATTGGGATTATAATTGAGTAAATTATTTCGATCCAAGTTGAACATGTGAAATAACCATCCTTTTCTTGTGTGTTGATGTGTGCATTTTGATGGATGAAGTTTATATTGAAAGATGCTTTCTCATTTGTGCTTAAATAAATGATTAAGTTGTGCTCTATAATGGCATTAATTAATTTTTACTTTTTTGCATCCCAGCCATGACGACCTGTGAATAGGCATGGATGATGAGCTAGAAGAACAAAGAACAAGCTAAAGAAATTTTTTCTACTAGTTGTCAATATACTTCACACTTGTAACATACTTGAGCAAGAGGTTATTTAAGTGCACGCAACATACACATATTTCTTGCATAACTATCTTAATTTTATAATTTTATTTTTAATCTTATTATTTATCTTTATTTTATTTTTTACAATTTTATTATGTGAGATCCTTTGTTTTTTTAGATGCATAAAGTGTCAACTAACAAAGGCTGTGTGAAACCTTTGTCTTATTAGGTTTTACACAAAGTATGTTAAGTTGCACTTAAAGAATTTTATTATGAAAGACAAGTTTCAATGACCCATGTTTTGTAAAAAATAAAAAAAATGAAAAATCCAAAAATGGAACATCAATTTATTTAAAAGTAAATAACTTTCCTTTTCACTTATTTTAGAATTTTCATCAAATTTATCTTTTGATAAATTACAAGAATTAAAAATCAATTTAAAAATCTAAAATATCAATTTTCCATTAGAAGCCCTTACAAATTTATTTATTTATTTTTTTAAATTAAAACTCAAATGAGAATCTTATTTTCAAAAATCCAAAAAAATAGAAAAAAAATGAAGAAAGGAAAGAAATGCAATTAATTCAGATTATGCAAATTAAGGTACATTAACTAACTTTAAAGCTATTTTATTAGTGAAAATACATTAATTCTTATTTTTCTCCTTTCATAAAAAATTACAAATTACTAACAAATTACCTTGATTTTTACCCTGTCAAATAATGTGAATTTTGATATTTTTCTTAAGGCACAAATGATCTCATCTTAGGTTAAGTAGTCCTTATAAATGAACATTTTTTTCTTTTTTCTTTTTCTTAATTTCTTTGCTATTTCTTTAGTTGATTGAAAATTAAGGCCGTATTAATTATGTACAATTAACTTGGGATAATAATTTTTAGTAATAAATGTTGTAAGATGCCTAATACATTCTTAACACATAATTAATTTTTGAATCCATTTCTATTTTTCAAATTATATTTTTTTTTCAAAAGGTTTTGCTTTTAACAATTAAAATTTTGGTAACAATTCCATTTTAATTAATTTTTGTTATGAAAATCGAAATTTTCTTTTTAGGACCTTGCAATCGCGTAACAACATTTCTTATTAAACAATAGAAAGAGTATTTAGTAATCTTGTGTAGCTAAAGTTAGACTCAACAATATTTAGATATGATTTAGATTATTGCAGTGCAATTTTATATTAATTATAAAGAACATTGCAATTGGGACAAAGATGAAAGTCAATAAACTTAATTTTTCCAAATACTTAATTACAGTTATCAATTGTATAATAATATACAGTAATAGAATTTTTCTAATTAAGTAAAAACCTGAGTGTTCCGAAATGTTACAAATTAAATGTAGAGTTGAGAATCTTCGGGGTGTGAAAAGATTAAGAAGCGACAGTGTGTGTTGTATTAGGCGCGTGAATAAGCAATCTAGATCTGCCTCCAACTCTCCAATGCTCCCATCTAGTTCTTGTAGCCTTCTCTTTACTACATGTTGATCAGATTCCCTAATGCGTCCATGGAAAGAACAGAGAGCAATATCGAGGACCGCCATCTCACTAATGATCCTCTTCTCTCTACCATATCTAGCGAACACCATTCTGGATATCAATGACCACCCACGAGTGATTTTCTTCAATACTGGTACGTACAAAAAAATTAAGCGTTTTCTAAAGAATAAGATTATGATACAACTCAATTCTCTTAGCACTTTGATCATCATCCATAGATGGTGATCTACATTAAATAAATGGTAGATTTAATAAAGCTGCTTTCCATTGTTTTCAATTATTTAAGGCTCTTTGAGATGTCCTTTCTCTCCTTCCTCCTGAAGCAAATATAAGCATTAATCTGGGCTTTGACGCTTGAATCTAGACCTTTTCTTCGCAACAATGACCGAAGGTCTTGTACTTATTCTTTCATCAATAACAACAATTCTCTTGCTGACCCACAAACATCAAGCAACCCAACTGACAAGTCAAGTGTCTTCTCTAAATGCTCCTCTGCTTGGTGATAATGGAGAACCTGTTGAGTGAGTGGGAATCAAGGAATTGATAGACACAGTTATACAGCTCTGCAAGCCCTTTCAAACCTGCTTTGAAAGTCTAAACTCGTAGAGAAGAATTTGTGCGTCTGCTGAAGCTGCCGTGGAATCCCAAGTCTTTAGCTTCTCTAGCTCCATTATAATCTTCTGAGAGGTGGGTGTAGTCTAGAAGGCAAGCTAATGGATCTAACATGGCAATGAACTTTAGAAGTTGGGTATAAATCGGACATTTGCTGTGTGTTTCTGATAACGGAATGAGTAAGATAGGCTTGAATGGAAATTGGTTTCAATTTTCCAATGCATATAACCTTGGGATGAGGAACATCATGGGCCCTTCATGCCAAGAAATGTTGTCTTTGTGTAGCAAAAATCCGTGTCGATCTACCCATTTTGAAGATCTCAGGCATTCTAGCAAGCAGCTTCCAATCCTAAACGCTTGCCTTAGTATAATGTTCAATCCGTTAGCAACATTTGGCACAGAAAAAATTGTTTAAGAGCGGCATGCCTTGTCACCGCAATCACTAGCAGTATGATCTTCTCAAGACGTAATCTTGTGAGTTGCATTGTTAATGTAAACCAAACCTGGCAGTGCATGATTCTTGAATATTTGATAACAAAAGAAGATATAAATTCATTGTACAAGAAAAGGAATTAGAAAGGGTCAAAAGAAAAATGACAAACAAGATAGAATCTAACTTGATATAGAACTAGAATCCAGGTCTTCATGTGAGGAAATATGAGGTTATTTCTTCTCACTTCCATAATGCAGAGTAGATAATTACTTCTGTACTTTCTGTTGACCATGTGCTTGAGGCTTAGGTTTCCAGGGATTGTTTGTTTATTGGGAATAATACGATTTCCCTGACAGAGGTACGATACAAACAAAAATATTATGACAGCACAGCGATACCATTTGCATACGCAAGAATCTGCACATGTCCCTAGGAGTGGTCAAACTTGGCTAGGCCTGGTTGACCCGTCCCAGTCCGATGCATAATTGGACCAGGACGGATCGAAATTTTTTTTAAAAAAATAATTTAAATATGATTGGGTTGAGATAATACTTCAGGTCGAGATGAGTTTCAGGATAACCTTTTGGCCCTATCAGGCCTGGCCTGGCCGAGGTGTATATATATATATATTTATTTATATATAAAAAGATATAGACTAAATTAAAAAGAATTCTTTTTTTAGGGTCTTTTTTTAATTTTAACCAAAATTTTTAAACATATTTTATAAATTATAAATAATTAGAGGGTAAAAATTTATGTTAGAGCTCTCCTAAATCTAGAGGGTCAAAATTTATGTTAGAGCTCTCTTAAATATAACTATTACATTCATGTAAGAAAAATAAAATTAAAAAATACATATTTTTTCAAGTTTTAACTACTATATTTGTATTTTTTTTCCTATTTTTTTCATTAAATTCATGTTTTTTCATGTCTATTATATAAATTTTAAAAAAATGTATTAAAAAAATACTTATATGTCCAAAATAATTAAGCAAATATAAAAATATAAATTTTTAAAATTAAAAATTTTTTTCTTAAAAAGTAAAAAAAAAAAATTGACCCGTGGCCCGATCTGGCCTGATCCTAGCCCAATTATAATCAGGTCAGATTCGGGGGGGGGGGCCGGGCTTGGGATGATTTTTTGGTATCAAAATTAAAATCGTGTCAGGGCTTGGGTTGAAGCAAATCTCGGCCCGTCCTGACCCGTGCCCACACCTGCATGTCCCCTACACCCGTCACACATGGAGAAACAGGATTTTGAAAAAATTACAATAAAATACCCATATACTATAAAATTTATAGCGAAAGATCTTAAAAATTAAAATTATTTTTAAAAATTATCATTACTATCGGATTTTAGGAATTTTACTATTAATTTTAAGAGATTTACTATTAGGTGTAGGAAAGTACAATCAATGGTAACGATGTTCCTTAATGATAATTTTAATTTTTAAAATCTTTCATTATAAATTTTATAACATCTGGGTCATTGATTGTAATTTTTTCTAGGATTTTTGCTATCTCCAATGATTTGAGCAAAGAGTTCTAAAATGTAGAAAATTGCATTTAATCCTCCAAAGATATACTAATATCAATTGACTCGCTTCAGAAAGTTTTGTATCACTTTTCGTACTCCAAAGTTCATTTTGCTCCGCATGAACAGATATTTTATTGGGTTAAAATAAAATAAAATTTTCATGTAGTAAAATGATGCTAAAAATTTTAGAGTCAATTGTTATTGAAATTGAAAAACTAAATTTTTTTTTTCTAAAAAAGAAATCTTGCAAATAATTAGGAATGACAAGTTGTTTTTGTCAAGTATTGAAATAGCTACTTCCAGCATTTCCAATTTCTACTTAATTTAGATGGAAGCACTCTCTTTTGTACAAATCTGCCTAGAAAAAAAAAACTTTTTTTTAAAATTTTTGGCCATATAATATTTTTGTGTATCAGTGTCACAAAAGACGAGTATGGTCGCACATTATGAAACCAAAAAATCGAACAAATGATGTCAAAATTAGAGTTTGCAAGAACATATAGACTATAGTTATCGAAATCATTCGCTTTATGATTCAAGATCTACAAATCAATATGGTTCAGATAACCAACAATACAAATTACTGTTTGAATAAGTTTTTGGCCTGAAGTGTGCATTTGAATCACATGGATTGAGTCGGCAATGGCAATTTAGAGATGTCAGACGATTTAGAGGCCTATTCTGTGTCGTGTCACAAAGTCAAGTTCTTTCGTGACCCAATGCATTTGCTGGAGGAAGAAGACGCCATTGTTACGTTTTTTTTTCTTTTATGAATCCTTCATTGACTGGTTGCAGTGGCTTGACGATATCACGTGCACGTAGTGAGATGAAAGGAAGAAAGCGGTGCATTGACTGGATCAGCTGAATGGAGATGAAGGGACTTGATAAATGAAAAGAAACTTCTTTTTGGTATTTGCAATTTTTTTAAAATAAAAAATGTTTTATTATATTTCAATTTTAATTTAATTAAAAACTTATATCTTTTATCTTCTTTGAATTAGGAAGTTACAATTTAAATTTAATAAAGTAATAAGTAAAAATTAATATCCTTTATCTTTTTTAGATAAAAGTTTTAAATTTATTAAATCAAAAAGTAATACCCCTAATTCTCTTTTAATTAAAAGTTTGAAACTTTAAATTTAATTAAATGAAAATTGATGTGCTTTATTCTCTTATAATTAGAATTTTACTACAATGTGTAACAAATGATTTATGATTTTTTTAAATAGAAAATATTTAAAATTATACTTTAATTTAAACTTAATTGAATAAAAAAATAAAAACTCGTATCCCTTATCTTATTTTAATTAGAAGGCTGCAACTTTAAACTTAACAAAATAATAAGTTAAAAATTGATATCTCTTATCCATTTTAAGTTAGAATTTTAAACTTGTTCAGCTAGAAACTAATATAATCTCTTATTCTCTTTTAATTAGAAGTGTACAATTTTAAATTTAATTAAATAAAAATTGATGTGCTTTATCCTCTTTTAATTAGAATTCTACTATTACATGAAACTAAAACCATCACCTATATATATATATATATATATATAATAGAGAAAAGATTTTCACCCTAAATCATAAAGTTAGCCATAAGAGACTATTCTCCTGTACTAAGCAACACTCTTTGACCTCAGGTAGCATTCCCTGTAGTCTAGTGCTAGGTCAGAAAAATAATATTATTAAACTTTTTAAATTTTATTTTCAATTATTTTTTTAATTTTTATTTTTTCTTCTTATAAATTAAGTTATGGTTCCTAAAAAAAAGTGATAAAAGATATAGTTTGAGAGCATTTAGAGTGAGACATCATTTAGTTAGGACAATAGTTATATTTAACATATAATTGAATCTCAAGGATTTGCAATAATTCTAAACTATATCTTTTATCACTTTTTTTTAAGAGTCATAACTTAATCTTTAAGAAGAAAAAATAAAAATTAAAAAAATAATTGAAAATAAAATTAGGAGCCATAACTTAATAATATTAATTTTCTTACCTAGCACTAGCCAACAGAGAATGTTGCTTAGCACAGGAGAATAATCTCTTGCGGCCAACTTTATGTTTGAAGGTAAATAGGCGATAGTTTTAGTTTGATGTAAGGGTATAATTCTAATTAAAAAAAGGATTAAGTACATCAATTTTTATTTAATTAAGTTTAAAGTTGAACACTTCTAGTTAAAAGAGGGTAAAGGATTATATTAGTTTCTTAGTAAGTTTAAAATTCTTACTTAAAATGGACAAAAGGTATCAATTTTTAACTTATTATTTTATTAAGTTTAAAGTTGTAGCCTTCCAATTAAAATAAGATAAGGGATATGAGTTTTTAATTTTTTTTATTCAAGTAAGTTTACATTAAAGAATAATTTTAAATGTTTTCTATTAAAAAAAATCATAAATCCTTAGTTATATATAGCAGTAAAATTCTAATTATAAGAGGGTAAAGCACATCAATTTTCATTTAATTAAATTTAAAATTTTAAACTTTTACTTAAAAGAGAATTAGGGATATTACTTTTTAATTTAATAAATTTAAAACTTTTATATAAAAGAGATAAAGGATATTAATTTTTAACTTATTATTTTATTAAATTTAAAATTGTAACTTCCTAATTCAAAGAAGATAAAAGATATAATAAGTTTTCAATTTTTTATTCAATTAAATTAAAATTAAAATATACTAATTTTTTTATTTTAAAATAATTGCAAATACCAAAAAGAAGTTCCTTTAAATGAACCACTTCCTTCCTTTCATCTCACCAAGTGCACATTTAGTGAAGGATTTAGGAAAGGAAAAAAGAAAAAAAAAAATAGTGACATCTTCTTTCTGCTGTGGGTGCATTAGGTTATGAAAAACTCGACTTCATGATTTGATATAGTATAAGCCTTTGAGTTACCAGACATCTCTTAATCATGATTTTTGACTCAATTCATGCAATTTAAATGATTCAAATGCACAATTTAAGCCATATATCGATTGAAATGATAATTTGTATCGTTGGTTATTTGAATCATATTGATCTATACATTCATAAATTGAATAATTTCGATAATTATAATTTTAACTATATTTCTAAATCTTATAATTTGATATAATTTATAATTCATAATCCAAAAATCAACGTCACGACACACGATTCGATAACTATGATATAGACAGATCTCAGAAAGGGTATATGAGGACAGGTTCTGGTAGGAAGGGTCAAATAATCCTATGATTCATCCTAAGTTGTGAAGGCTTAAGTTTCCATATATCTTAAAACTTGAGAGCCTGAAATTTCAACTGGTTTCAGTACCTTACAGTTTACACTCGATTTTGCTGTCTTTTGCAGGAAACTTGTGCAAAGCAAAGGATTATAAGTTGATGGCCAAGACACCCCTCCGACAGCCTAAAGACGTTATATGTACCACTACACAACTTGTTGGCAAGACTGCAAACGTAAATAAGCAACAATTAAGCTTATCCATGTGGTCTCCATGTTTAGCTGTCGAGGCAATCTCAATGTATGGTCAAGAAATGCTTGCCACGGTTCCAATGAGGAACACAGCTAAGCAGCCCTCGCATCACAGAGCAGGCAACAAGAATGACAGACCAATATTTACTTAGATAAATATCTTTTGTGAAAACACATGTACCAACTTGATGCGTTGCACAATGAAGAGAAAAAACTAACTCTAACTATCCAAAATAGATTACCATCGGAGAAGATGCGGGAAAACAAAGGGCACTTGTCATAACTGGGTGTGGAACATGAAAATGAGCACTCTATCAAAATTTAAGACATTGCAACTTTGTCTATCTAAAGGTTTTTCATGGACTACTACCATAGTTAACCCAATCACAGAACTTAAGTAAAATCAACTTGTTCTAACCATAACCAATAAATCAAGGGTTTCCAAGGACTACAATCTCACTTAACCCAACAACAATAACATGATCTAAAACTGAAACAAGACATATACCTCAAATTACAATATACCTAGTTACATTTGCATGGAGTTTCCAAAGAGAACAGATTCAATTATTTGTAAATGACATATTTCACAAGTAGACTGTACCTTGGACATACATATGTGCTTCATGGTGTCTCACAACAGTAAATTATCAACATCAACTATTCAACAAGCCCTCAGGACGATGAATTAGGTAAAATTTTAAGTAGACAGTGAGACATACCAATCAACTTGTGTGACCTTCCTCTTTGACCTTCTTCAGACATTTAAGTGTGCTCTCTAATGTTGAATACGCAGTGACTTTTGTCAAACTCTTGCCGTACTGCATAGTCAAACACTTAATCAGCCTATACAATTCTTCCATTCCTACAGTGTCTGGACAAATGTAGCATAAGAAGCAGTTTCAAGCTTCAGACCACCTGATTTCATCACTCCATAGGCCTTCTCCAACAACCTTTACTTACACAATACATATAGCAGCAATCTATGTAGCAGTGTGTTATAAGTGCATGAATTTGGACTGCACCCTTTTGCTTCCATTTCCTCCAACAATGCCAATGCACTCAGGGCATTCCCCTCCCTGGACATTCCATTCATTAGTGAGGTATATGCAACCTTATTGGGGAAATGGCCCATTTCTACCTTAATACTCAAGAACTTTCTAGCTTCCTTAACTCGACTAGCTTTTGGTAACCTGAAAGTCAAAGTGTTGTGAGTGACATGAACAGGCCCCACTCCTTCCACCTTCATTTTATTATAAACCTCAGTTGCCTTACTTCCCCTACTTAGAATAAAGTATCCCTTCATTATTGTATTGTAAACAAAGCTGTCAGGCTTAAATCCCTCCTCTCTGAGCACGGTCACCAATCGCAAAGCCCTGTGTAAGTTTTTGGTATTACGAACATTATCAATCAAAATTGTATAAGTAGCAAGATCAGGTTTATATTAAAAGAGCTTCACATTTCATCAATAGAACTGCAGACAGTACTCAAGGTACTGGATTTGCACAAATGTTTATCAAGAAAATTGACGTGTAAGTGTCAGGGGCTGAGTGTTTCAAGGATAATTCTTTGACCAATTCAATTGCATGCACTAAGCGACCTACGGAACAGAGTGATCAGACGGCCATATCAGTTGTTACATTTTTAGGGCTTATACCATTACTGACCATTAAATTCAGGGCTTAATGAAGAGGGGCAAGGTTCAAATCGGGTGTTTTACAGGACTGGGAGAGCAAGAGGGGGTATATTGATCGGTCAGGCAAGAAAGAAGGATTGGTTTTCATCATATGATAGAGAAAAGCAACAGAATCATTGACAGTAGAGATTGAGACATATGAATGAAGGAGAAAGCTATAGAAACAACAGTCAATAAAGGTTTTTGAACTTTTGATGTTGAGTCAAAAACATCCTTGGCGTATAAGAAGCTTGGAGATTTGAAGAGTGTTAGCACTTTTTGAGTTGTGGAAGAGTCAGAATTCCGGCTTTCTTTCACTTTTCAAGAAATTTGGGATGGCTTTTTATTGGAGGTCTTCTTGGGTAAATAATGGGGCTTCGCAGATGGAGTTACAGTTGATTGTGAAGTTTCTGCAGGAACTAGAGGCGAAGACTTTTCTGAGGAATGGTTTGAAATTGCAGAGCGGAATGTAGGTCGGATTTTCCCCATTTATGGTACCTAATATTCTTCCTCTACTTGGGTATTGCAGTTCTATAATGCTTAAGGTTTAGGATTTTGCAAGGACGGACAAGAGAAGAAGACAAGGAACAATTGTCAATGCCACTTAATTGCACGGGCAGCTAGCTGTAATGTTGCATATACGCAGCTTCCTTTATAATAAGGCCCTGCAGTTTCACGGGGTGATTATATAAGCAGCATGGCGTCTGAAAGAATAAATTGAAAACTACTCTTTGTAAGAAAACCACAACAGTAATCCAACCCATCAACTTTAAGAAGCAAATAATGAACTGTCTTTTATAGTACAACTTATATTTCCATAGACTAAAATATCAGGGAAGTATAGGATGAAGTTTTGCCCATTGTAATGACCTTAACTGCAGCTTTGTTAAAAAAATAAAAAATAAAAAAAATCAAAGGATGAATTTCTAGAAATGGTTTTAGTACTGCAAAGGTTGGTCTTTTCAAGCTTGAAAAGGCCCTAGAAGAAAAATGAAGTTGTCCTCAAAATATGTGATCCTGATAAGGTAAGATAAATGCAAATGCCTCTAATGCGTACAAAGGCATGGCAAGAGATTTGGAAATACACATAGCGTAGCATTAAGCTTCGCATCACAGTTATTTTATTTAAGAACAGATTCTATAATAATAACTTATTAAAAATGTAATTGTCAAATTGATGTCACCGTTTTTGTTATTTTGTACCTTCGTTATTGAATTTATTTTATCTAAAATGACAATGCTGCTTAAAAAAAAATACGGAAGTGAAACGAAACAGTAATTTGTAAGAGAATTAATTTGCATTTTATTCAGAAAAGCGAGTTCGGTATCCCTTTCTTCGTAGTAAGCTCAGTGGCCATTGTCATAGCAATAATGAGTTCCTCAGTCCCTTTCATCGTTCACTGAGTCAAGGCTAACTTCTCGAAGAATTCCAACTTCATTGGTTCATTTTCGGTCATCTAAGTGCACAACGGAATCTCATTCCCAAGCTTTCTCAAATCCAACACATAGCTTCAGCTGCCTCTCTCTTTTTCTCTCTTCTTATAGGTTGCTTTTCGAAGTTTGTCCTGTGTTGTTGCTGTAGACCTTTGCCTTGGGTTGTCGCATAATCTGGCAAGTTATCTGTAACTCACCGTCTTTGCCCAATTTTCATGTATTAAATGCAATATGGTCAAGCGCAACACCAAAACTGAGAGTAATTCTTACGTACATTTGGTGCGCCACGTCATTTGTACACTCTACGATTCAGATTTACTTTGTACGTGGACTCCACCTGTACTGCACATAAACCCCACCTGTACAAATTCAATCCTAACCATTAATTTTTTTAAGTGCACCATACTCCAGGTGCACCTAAAAAAATTTCCCAAAACTGATCCTTCTTCGGGAGCCTCTTGCCTAAATTGAATGCATTTACATAGACATTTTGCAAAATTCATTCTACCATATAATTTTAATTTTTAATACACTTATTTTAAAAATAGTTTTCTTTACTTGTTTTAAAAAAATTGCTTACTAAGTTTTAATTTAATAAAAGCTAAAAGATTGGCTTAACTTATCACAAATTTTATTTTTGTCATCTTAATTTTATTATATTTCAATTTAATTTTTTTAACTTTATGTTAAGTTTTCTTTTGTCTCTCAATTTTATTTTATTATAATATAATTTTTTAATTTTATAAAAATCACTCAAATATTTTTTTTCTTGCTAATACTACCAGATTGTTTAATAGAAAAGTTTTATATAGCTCCTTATTAGTTAGTGAGAGATTATTGGAGTTAAGTCATGGATAAGTCACATGATTTTTTTTTTGGTTAAGCATTTTAATTTGATGATATTAAAGGATAAGAAATATTTAAATAGTTTTTTTTTTAAGATAACAAATTATATTGAAAAAAAATAAAATTAATAAAAAATAAAACTAAATTACAATAAAATAAAGTTAAGGGAAAAAAAATAAAATTTAAGATAAAATTAAGAGACCAAATTCATATTAATTTTCTTGAGAGAAATTATTTAATTAAATCATTCTTTTTTCTATTATAAAATTTATACTAATATTTTTTAAAATTAAAATATATATTGCATGGTTAAAATAATCATTTTTAATTAAAACAGATCATATTCATTAAGTATTAAAAAATATAATCAATTAAAATAATGTGTGTGTGTATAAAATATATATTACATGGCTAATATAATCATTTTTTAATTAAAAAAATATTATATTGATCAAGTAATAAAAAATATAAACAATTAAAACAATATGTCTATAAACATTTTAATAAAATATAAAAAAGCAACATAATTATGTTATAGGAATGCACATTGGCTTGGTCAAATCACGCTGAGCAAAAATGGGGAAGAAACGAGCCAAATGGATGAGTTAGGTTCTGGATCGAATATTTTGAATAGTTTTGCCTAGCCTGAATTATATATATATATATATATATATAGGGAAGAAACGAGCCAAATGGATGAGTTAGGTTCTGGATCGAATATTTTGAATAGTTTTGCCTAGCCTGAATTATATATATATATATATATATATATATATATATATATATATATATATATAAAAACTATTTTTAAGGGTTTATATAAAAAATTTATTTTGTTTTGGAGATAATATGTAATTTTATAAGAATTTATATATAAATTTTATTTTTTTTAAGATATTTTAATTTTTACCCAAAACAAGATTCAAATTGGCTTAGGCTTGGTTATATACAAGGCTACCAAGAGTGTAAAATAAGTTTGGTAACAACATCAAGCTAAGCCATGTGCAATCTTAGTATATTAATATGAGATGGTTTAACTTGTTAAAAAAAAAAAAAAAGCAATAGAATTTTCGCAATAAGGGATTTTAAGTATGGCACCGCGTTTTTGGTCCATAATATTGGAGGAACGTATTTACATTACTATTTTTTTTTTTTAAAAAATTACTAGTATTGTCATAAATTTAGTAAAATTTTAAAATAAAATAAAAGAATTATTTTAACTCTTAATAAAGAATATTAAAATAAAAATTGTAGGAAATATCTTTTTTGATTAGTTATAATTTTAATAAAAAAGTTATATTCTTGAGTGAATTTCAATTAAAATAAGGTTGTTGTATATATTATTTAGGTAATTGTTGGTCAAGTTTTTTTAAAAGAAATTAAGAAAAAGGCTTTGTTTTTTTCACAGGACTAGTTACAACTTTTTATAGGTAAAAACAATTTTTTCCCCCTATTAATGACGTAAACAAAAATTAAATGTTCGATATGTCATCACAAAAACTACAACATAATTATAATTGAGATTGAAGATTTGTTATTGCCAATTAATTTTGAGTAATTTAAGATGATTTTATCAGTAATTTAATATTAAAAAAAGGGAACCTAGCTAGAATTCATATCATGTTATGCGGTTTCAACCGAATTCAACTTGTGACATTTTATTTATTTGAATTTTAGTTTACTTTTGAGTTTTCCATAAATATGTATTATATTTGGGCTTTGCTTTTTATTATAATATTAAACAAAAAGAACTATTTAGCCTTTGTCTTTTTTGTTTTTCTTTCTTTTCTATGCTGATCACATATGCCCCAGATTTGAACGCTAAAAATTGAATAAAATAAATAACAAGATCACTCCAATGTAAGGGGAAAAAAAGAAAGGATTTCAATATAAGTTCAACGGTAAAAAAAATAAAGATTGATCGAATTTAAATAGATGAAATGTTAGTACAAAGATAATCTTTTACCCATTATTGTAGGGATAGTCTTAATTATTTTATTATTGAAAAAGGTGTAATTAAAAAGTGAAATAAAGCGACAGTTAATTAATAAATGACTTGATAATGAAAAACAACATAAAGTAAGGGCAAATAAAATAAATAAATTATAGGATAACTTTTTTTTTCAAAGAAAGGAAAGCACCACAAAGTCATATATAAGATCTAACGGAATTAAATCATATGTAACAAGATTCCTTTTGCTATCTGCATTGATTTTCATCTGAAACTTCTTTTGCTTTGCTTTTCTTTCCACTTTAATGGTAAAATTCTTTTTTTTTGTTTTTTTCCTATTGGCTTTGGATTTGCTCCTGAGTTTATTTTTCATTATTTGGATCCAAAATTTGCCAAGAAACTTTTACCTTCTAACTTAATCAATGAAATCGACGTACTCAAATCTAATCCTATAAATGTTTGTGGTTGTAATTTCTTTACCCTCGATCTTAGTTTTCTTTTTTCCTCGATCTTAGTTTTCTTTTTGTGAATTAAGTTATATGAATTCTTCAACTGGGTTTGGCGCGTAGTATTAATTGTACGACATTTTTTTGGGGTAATTATAGCAATAGTGTTTTGAGATATATATATATATATGTGTGTGTGTGTGTGTGTGGGTCTATAAAATTTTTTTACGTGCACTAAATGCTTGTAGTTATTTATACATGATATTATGATATTAAGATTACAAATAGGTTCTTTGATTGGTTTATTTTCTTTTAGATTAATTCTAGAAAATGAGTAATTGAAAATAAGTAAATGTTTAATGTTTCTAATCCATATAAAGATGAGATTTTAGTTGAGTATCTTGTTTTATATAAACCTTAGATTTGTCTACTATCAATAAATCCTTTTACTTTTTTTGCATAGATATATGTCTTCAATTAAAAATTAGGAATAAAAAGTGTTTAAAAATATTGTTGTATAAATATATTTCTTAAGTTATTTTTGTATAATAAATTATTTAAAAAAAATCAAGTAATTATATATAGCTATAATTTTATTATATTTAAAAATAAAAATAATGGATATTTTTATTATCTAAAATATTATCCAATAACTCTAGATAAATGCTTACTAATCATATTATATTATTTTAATAATATTCAAATAAGAGCCTTTTTTTTTTTTTTAAGAAATAAGAGGTGGTTTTGAAACTTTGAAAACTACCAATAAATAATGCTGGACAAAGAAACAAAAGATACTAAACGCTTGTGCATGTCAATTTTTTTGTTTAATTTAATTTTACATAATTTTTAATATAAAATTAAATTATAGTAGTTTTATATTTTAAAATAATAAAAAAAAGTAATGAAAAGTTATTTAAAATTTCTATTCTCCTCGGCACATTTTAACTTTTCTTATATTATTTATAGTAATATATATAGTTCTATAATCAAGGATTAGAACATTCCAAAGTCATATGTGGTAGTATAGATAAAAACGAAGGATTCTTTTCGTTCTAAAAGGTGTGGAGAAATTTTTAGAAATTAGGTAACTGTAAAACTGTAAAGTATTTATCCCAAGGGTGAAGAAAATATAAAATGGGTAAAAGGTTTGATAGAGCAAAGTCTAAAGGCTTAGTTATATTTGAATTTTATTAAATGGTCTATTATTTTGGGTGGCAAATATTAGCACATTTTACACAAATGAAAGGGAGATCTTTATTTTAGACTTCTATATTTCTTCCATTTTCCATTCTAATCAGAAATAGGATCAATTCTCGGACATACCTTAGTGTTTTAATATTTAAATCAAACGCAGATGAGGTTTGAAATAAAAGTTCATTGGTATACCATAAAAGAGAACCTCCTGTCACACCTTTTGATCGGAAAACGCTGAAAAGAAATTTGGTTTTGTATATCAAAAATTAATTATAATGAAACAGCCATCAAAATTTTAACTTATATAAGGCAAAACTTTTAAATTTTTTTTTTTTTTTATGAAAAAATAGTTTATGAACTAGGGATAGATTTGAAAGTTAGTTGTATACGGAGAAGGTGTTAAATATCTTACAATACTTATTTTTTAAAAGATTATTTTAAGTTAATTGTAAAAAATTAGTAGGGCCTTAGTCTTGTTTTAATCATATGAATAAAATAATTAAAAAAAGGTAAAAAACATAAAAAAAAAATTATCTATAAAAATAAAATTAAACCAATGGGAGAGGTTAAGACTTATGAACCTTACAAAAAGGATTAAAATTCATATAATTAAAACAAGTAAAAGTCTACGCCAGCTGTTAATAATTTTTATTTTTTTGGTTAAATAAATAAGAATTAATTTATCTTTGCAAATCAAAATGATTTTTAAGTTGATTGATATATTTTAATTTGTAAAAGTTAAATTAATTTTATTTCTTTACCCTCTTTTCATTTTTTTATTTTTTTTTTTGGATTTTTGAAAATATAAATTTTATTTAAATTTTGAAAGAAGGATTTTTTTGGAGGATTTTTAGAGTATATTTTATTTTTTTAATTTTATTAAAAGAAAATTTAAGAAAAATTCCTATGAATAGGAAAATTTATTTAGTTTTCTAAAAACTTTTGAACTTCCAAAATTCCTAAAAACAGTAAAGGAGATTTATTTAACTTTCTAACAAAAACTAATTTTTATTCTATTTTGTTTTGTTTTTCTTTTTGGAACTTTACAATTTGTCTTTTTTATTAATAAAATTTTTTCTTGATTTTTTTGGTATTATGAAAACAAAATTGGCTAGATCTAAGCTATTGAAATCCAAAATTACTAAAATATAACTACGCAACTTAACTAGTATAGGTACTTACGAAAACATATTATCATATGCAGTCTCCTAATTAATGTCTTATATATTTGAAAATATAAATAATCTCACATGACTTCAAAATCAAATAAAAATAAAAAAAAGATAAAATCAAAACATTTCAAGCACATCGAATGACTATGGGTGACCTTTTGACTCAAATATATATATATATATATATATATATATAAAGAACAAAGGAAACAAATGTATAACAATAAAAACTAATTTTCTATATATATAATTGAATTATTTTTTTAAGTTTTATTTATTTATTTTTTAAAAATTTGGAATGCACAACCCTTTGCTCCTCGTTCCCTTTTTAAATTTTTTTTAAAGATCAAGGGATGCCAAGCTTGTAACTCTGCATCCATCTTATTTAATTTTTATTTTAATTTTGACAAACTCCCAAAGGTCAATCAAAAGACTGACCTTAAGGGTTAATAAATACTAACCCTCAAAGGTTAGTGAAATGTTGACCCTGAGCATTGACCTTTGGATCAATTTTTTTATTTAATTATTTTTTAAATTATTTATTATTTAAATTTATATAACATTTTTTAATTATCTAAAATTCAAATAATTATAAAAAAATTTAAATAAAAATTTTAAAAAGTTGATAAAAGCATTTTTAAAATTATATTTGAATCTATTTATTGTTTAAATTTATATAAAATTTGTTCAATTATAAAAAAAATTTTTCATTTGTATTTTGAAAGTATCATGTTTTAATTTGTAAATATAATTTATTTAATTTTGTAATTGTGAAAAATTTATATTTTAAGAAATATTAATTAATTTTGTTTAAATTTTTGAAAATTAAATTTCACATAATTATTTTTTTAAAAAAATTCAGATAAGAATAAAAAATTAGTAAAATTTTGTTTAAAATTAATTTTCAATTTACTTATTGTTTAAATTTGTATAAAATTTGTTCAACTATAAAGAAGAATTTTTTAATTCATTTATGAAAAATATAATGTCTTAATTTTTTAATCTTGTAATTGTGAGATATTTATGATTTAAAAAATATTAATTAATTTTTGTTAACTTTGTAGATATTAAATTTTAAGTAATTGTTTTTAAAAAGCTCAGATAAAAATTTTTAAAAGAAATTCGTAAAATTATTTTTAAAATCATTTTTAATATACTTATTAATTAAATTCATATGAAAATTTTCCATTTATAAAGTAAATTTTATTTATTTGTATTTTGAAAAATATAATTCTTAATTTATATCTATAATTTTTTTAATTTTGTAGTCGTGAAATATTTATACTTTGAGACAGATTAATTATTTTTTTAAATGTGTAAATATTAAAATTTAAGTAATTAATTTAAAAAATTTAAGATAAGAATTTGTAAAAAAAAATTTAAAATTTTTTTAATTTATTTATTCTTTAAAATGATACAAAATTTTAAAAAAATTATTTAAAATTTAATAGCTACAAAGTTAAGAAAAATTAATTAATACTTTTTAAAATATAAATATTTCACAATTATAAGATTAAAAAATTAAGACATTATAATATTCATAACGCAAATAAAAGTTTTTCTTTATAGTTGAACAAATTTTATACAAATTTAAACAATAAATAAATTAAAAAATAATTTTAAACAAAATTTTACTCATTTTTTAATTCTTATCTGAATTTTTTTAAAAACAATTATTTAAAATTTAATTTTTACAAATTTAAACAAAATTAATTAATATTTCTTAAAATATAAATTTGTCACAACTACAAAATTAAATAAATTATATTTACAAATGAAGACATTATACTTTTCAAAATATAAGTAAAATTTTTTTTTATAGTTGAACAAATTTTATATAAATTTAAATGATAAATAAATTCAAATATAATTTTAAAAATACTTTTATCAACTTGTTAAAATTTTTATTTGAATTTTTTATAATTATTTAAAATTTAAATAATTAAAGAATTTATATAAATTTAAATAATAAATAATTTAAAAAATAATATTAAAAAGAAATTTATAGTTTTTTATTTTTTTATATTTTTTAAAATTATTATTTTATAAATTTTAAAAAATAATTAAATTAAAAAAAAATTGACCGTAAAGATTAGTGTCAGCACTTCACTCAGCTTTGAGGGTCAGTAAGTTAGTCTTTTGACTAAACTTTGAGGTTAGTCAAAATTTTAAAAGTTTTTTTTAAAAAATAAAATAGATGCGGAGCCATAAGATCTGCATCCCTCAAACTTTAAAAAAAATTTAAAAAGGGAACGCGGACCTACATGCTCCATGTTCCAATTTTTTTTAAAAAATTAAATAAAATTTAATTGACAATTTTTTTAAAAAAATTAAATTAAATTAAAAAAATAATTTAATTATATATAAAGAGAATTTATTTTTTACTATTGTACATTTGCTTCCTTTTTTTTAAAAATATATTTGAGTCAAAAAGTCGATTGTGGGTGCTTGTGTATAGCCAAACATATTATTCATATATATCCCATACAAAATTCATCTGCATTTCATACAAAATGGTGAGAAATAGAGAATTAAACCATATTTTCTTTCTCTTTGGTTTCTTTTTCGGATCCTTAAGTGACCTACCCATAAGTAATGTCTTCTCCATCCATTTTGTGATTTTCCATGACGAAATGCAAAAGGAAAAAAATAAAATGAATTAATGTCCATTATAAATCATAATTTAATAAATTCATACGTATTGAATCCCATACTCCAATTTGTAGTTTATCACCATGAAACATGCAACCGTAAGATTTTCAACAAAAGGCAAAATCAACAATCATAATCATTATTTTTCAAGTAATAACATGCTAATAAGAAGACAAGTACACTTTCATGGTTCGAGATTTTAAGGTAAATCCTATTTTTTATTTAAAAAAATTTTTAAATTCATTTTTGTACAAAATATTAACCAATATCCTATAGATAATTTGGAAGTCAAAACTAATAATTTTGACTTTGAAAAAAAATTATTATTTTTTAAATTTATGTGAAAGTCGAATCTAAAGAATTCAACTTTTATAATTCTTTTTAATATATATTTGGATGTCAGAACTATTGGTTTCGACATCCAAATACCTTCACCTGGCCTACTTTTTATGCAAGCCATGTGAAGGTATGTATAATATACATCTATATTGTATATTATATATATATATATATATATATATATGTGCAGGTAAGGTCTGTACACTTGTAGGCCTAGCTTACCTGCGCCACAGGCTAGGCTTGCCTTGTCAATTAAGGGTCTTATTAGACCTTGATTTGACAACTCAGATGGACTCAAACTTAACGGTCATTCCCTAGTTCACTTCTTTTATTTAATTACACGTTCCATTCTTCTTCTTTTTCTTCTAGTGTCTCACATTTTTGTTATTTATCTTCCATTCAATTTTCTTTCTACAAGGTTAGTAATTTTTTAATTTCTTTAAATTATTAAATTATATATCTATAATTAATATGTTGTTACGCGTATTTTAATTATAATTATTTGTGTGACTTAGTTCATTTTGTTGTTATAATAAATTTGTTTGCATAAAATATTATTAATATATTTATTTTAATTACATTTTATTTATTATTATATTTATTTAACTTGCATATAATGTTTGTAGTGGGCATTTAATTTTTGTTTACATATATTTTGCTTGCATTTGACTTTGTGTTACATTTATTTAATTTTTGCATTTATTTAGATGAAATTTAATTTTTTGGCTATATTTGTTATATTTTTATTTATTGTTTCTATTTTAAGTTTGGTTACATTTTTTAATGGTATAATTTTTTGTT
The DNA here is from genome assembly GCA_032878935.1 of Erythrophleum fordii. Taxonomy (NCBI): domain Eukaryota; kingdom Viridiplantae; phylum Streptophyta; class Magnoliopsida; order Fabales; family Fabaceae; genus Erythrophleum; species Erythrophleum fordii. The sequence goes on from JAVQMF010000053.1 coordinate 16,599,057, forward strand.
TATATTTACTTTTTGTCTTATATTTATTTTATTCATATCTATCTTTTGTTATGTTTGTTACATTTTTTTTGTCTTATATTTATACTAGTTGCATTTATCTTATTGTTATATCTATTTTTTTTACTTTTTATTGTTATATTTATTTCGTGTCCATTAAATGTTTATGTTATATTAATTTAGATTGCTTGTATTAACTTTGTTATGAATTTATTTTGGTGATATTTACTTTTTTTGTTGCATTTGGCATATTACTATTTATTTGTTAAATACTTATTTTGTGAATATTTAACTTTTTGTCTAAACTTATTATGAGTAAATTTATTATTTGTGCTATACTTAGTTTTGTTCATTGATTTTCTTTGATTGTATTAATTATGATTGATTTAAATTTTGTGGTAATATCTATTTTGTTTAAATTGCTTTAAATTTTGTTCATATATATATATATATATATGTTCTTTTGGTATATTTATATTCATTGTAATTATTTTTATTCTAATCTCTATTTAGTTTGCATTTATTATCTTTGACACATTTATTTCTTTTGTTAATTATTTTTTTGTAATTATAGATATTTTGTTAGAATTAATTTTTTCTTATATTTTTTTAATATGCAAACATTATTATAGGAAAAAATAATAACTACTAAAAGTGAGATTGTATGTATATTTGCAAATGAACGAATTTTCAATGGCCCAGATGGTGTGACATTTGATGTTCACCCATTTGATCCACAATAAGCTATAGTGGACAGTATAACATTCCTCTTATAAGCCACATGTCTTAACTGAGTTCATCCCATCAAGTATTGAGCAATACTTTATCTCAATCTCCCATGATTGCGACATAAGAACTAATGGATGAATTTGAAGATGAAGATGAATATAACTCTACCATCCCTGATGATTATGATAATGACGACGAAGATGATAATGAGTCCAATGTAAAGACCAATGAAATTGTAAGTGAATATAATTACCTGGCTTTTACCTTCTTCACATGGGTTAATATAGAGGCAACAAGTGGTCTCGATTTTCTTGGAACAAGAGAGCTTATGAATCTTAATAACAATTGAGAGTTAAGTGTTAGCATGCAATATGTAGATATAAAGGCATTACGTTGTGTGGTCAAATTTTACTCCATACAAGTGCACCATACATTTCATGTGTATCATTCTTCTATAAAAAATGAAGAATATCGGTGCACTAACTATGGCCACAATTTCAGTTGGAGGGTCAGAGCATGTAAAAAAGTAAAAAAACACATTGAGAGATCACAAAATATGAGAGACCACATACATGTTTGTTTTCAAGTTTGTCTCAAGACCATCCAAAGTTGGATTCTGATGTCATATCATTGTGTATTGTGGCAATGGTGGTGGACCAACCAGAGGTTAAAGTTTCTCAAATCATTGAAAGAATGTAAAATTTATTTGGTTATATTGTATCTTATAGAAAGGCATGGAAGGCAGAGCACTATGCTTTTGCCATTGCATTTGGAAATTGGGATATGCAGTATTACCTAGGTGGTTGACTGTTGTTTAGCATTTCATGCCTGTTCAGCCATATATATTTTCAAATAAACAATGTCAGCAGTCCAATCCTGATGGGCAACCTATAGAGATGTTTTGTCGAGTATTTTAGGCATTCAAGTCATGTATTAATGCATTTCAACACCTTAAATCGATTGTCCAAGTCGATGAGACATTCTTATATGAAAAATATAAGGGCACACTACTTATGGCTGTATCTCAAGATGGTGATAAGAAAGTCGTGCCTCTTGCATTTGCTATTATGGAAGAGAGACACGAGGAGCTTGGACATGGTTCTTTTTCAATTTTTGTAAGAGTATTATCAAGAGTAGAAGGGGGATTTGCTTGATATCAAATAGACATCTTTCAATTTTATCCGCCGTCTCTGATTCGAGGGTAGTGTGGCAACCACTGTATGGGTATCATGTTTTTTGTCTTTGACATGTGACTTGTAACTTGCATAAAGTACATAGAACAAATTAGCTGAAGAAAAAATTCATAAATATTAGATATGCATATGAGCGTCATGTTGTTGATGCACGTTTGACTGAATTAGCAATTTTACATGGCCTTGCAGTTGCTTGGATAACTGATATTCCTAAAGAGTAATAGTCATGAGCCTACGACATAGAAGGTCGACGCTATGGTTACATGACAACAAATTTGGCCGAGAGAATGAACAATGTCTTCAAGGGCATCAGGAGTTTATCTATAACTGGTCTCGTAAAGGCAATCATGTACAGGATAAATAAATATTTTGTTGAACGGGCTCAACAGGTACATGCACAGATAACGACCGGTCAAGTATTTTGTGAGACACTTCCGAAGAAATTGGCTCCAATTACTCAAGTTTCCTCTGTATGTATTGTCCACGCATTTGATAGGAGAGTGGCATCTTTTGAGGTTGAGGAGCTATACGATGTCCAAAATCATCAATTTGGTCAGTGTTGCAAGGTGAACTTAGTTGAGTGAAAATGTAACTGCAGTGAGTTTCAAATTGAAAAATACCTGTGTCAGCATGTTATTGTAGCTTGTGATCATGTTGGTCTTAACTATTTATAGTTTGTTGATCACATTTTTTGATTGGAAACGATACATAGTGCATATAGCAATGAGTTCCAACCTATTGGGGGTGAAGTTTATTGGCTACAGATTGATTTGCCAAAGCTGATTCTCGATCCATTGATGATTCGAGCAAAAGGCCACCCTCGTTCAACATGCATACGTAATGAGATGGATTAGATACAACTGGATCAACCAAATAAGTGCAGGTTATGCAAAAAAGTTAGTCATAATCGTTCTATTTGTCCACGCTGTCACCCTACTAGACAATAGTAGGACCAAAATTTTTCATGTATATATATAAAATATTGGCTACAATGTATAAGTTAGGACCTTGCATTTGAATATATCTTATTATTCGTGAATGTGTGTATGTATAAAAACTCATCCTGAATATATATGAGTTAGGACTTTGCTTTTTAATAGATAATATCTTTTGTACAATAGCCAATTACTGTTGACTTTGATGATTAAGACTTGATCATATTTTGTATTATTTATAACATAATGAGATATGCAGGAAGTTTGGAGTAATGGCACGTCCACAACAGGTTATCCATCCAGGGTGAGAGGATGACTCTCTTTTATACCTCCAAACACAACATGTGTCACAAACTGTATGGCTTGGGCATGTAAGATATTTTCATATTTATAATGCTTCATACTTAATTTGATTTAATTGTAATACTGTATATATAATATTTTTTATTTTTTTGTAGGATGACCGAATGCTCCGACCACGATGTGTCATGCACAGTGATCAACTCCCCCTACCTCCTCCCGCTATTTTTGATTATCTTCAATAAGCTAGATTCTATGGTGCCATTCGATTAGGCCAGTCTGAATATGATCCATCACTTATGTCGGCATTTGTAGAGAGATGGCGGCTCGAGACCTATACTTTTCACACTACTCGCGAAAAATGTACAATCACTTTAGAGGATGTTGTTGTACAGTTAGGTCTCCTGTGTATAGGAAGGCCTGTCATTGGTTGCACAAACTTCATATGGCCATAAACATGTGAGTGGCATGTCATTGGTTACACCCCCAAATGACAAAATATCTAGACAAAGAATTCTCATTAGTTGGTTGGTTGAGTATTTCAATGAACTGCCAGATGATGCAAATGATGAAGATGTGCAACGATTTGCGCATGCATATATATTGAGGCTAATCGGTGATTTTCTTATACTAGATAAATCTAGTCATAAGATATACTTGATGGACCTCCCATTGTTGTGAGATTTCGAACAAGCAGGAGAATATAGTTGGAGATCTGCACTATTAGCTCACTTATACAGAGAGCTTTGCAATGCGACTAATCTTGAAGAATATGGTATAAGTGGTTGTCTGACTCTACTTTATCTATGGGCATGAGATAGATTCCTAATGTTAGCACTATAGAGACTTTCACGGCCAGATCCCTAAACAGATATCTATCAACTACTACCTCTTTTAGGGTTTATGTAAGACATGATCAATCATGTGTACATACTACATATATTTAAAATATTATGGATTTCTTTATCAACATGTTATGACATATTTACTTTGAACCATAGATGGACAAATATGGGACGACCTTCTCGTCTTGGGGTCATAGCATTACGACAATATCGGATTCTATTGGATGTAATGCGATATAATGAGATTATTTTACTTCGCATGAATTGATTTTTATTAAATTAACTATTGTATATAATGTATTAATTATGTCATTTTTATGTTTTGTGTATAGATCATTTGGCAACCATATGAATCAAATAATGTGCGAGAACTTATTTCATAATATTGTTTAGTATCTTAAGACATTTAGCTAGCTTCAGGCCCCTCATTTGCTTCTATATCATCGAGTGGCACTACTCTGATTGTGTGCTTTGCTAGTTTGGCAGGTAGCAGCTAATTCCCACTTCTCCAGTCAATTTAGGGGCTTGCCATATGTTACAGTTGCGAGAAAAAACATCAACAATTTGACAAGAAGAGCATATAGGCTTTGTTGAGGTATGGAATGCATGGCAAAATGTCTTATCTTAGGTGCCCATAGCTTCAGCACCAATGGATCATACTTTTGAGTATATGCGATGGTATTGGACCCCTACTCATCGATAGATCCATCCCACTAGTGGTGCTGCTAGTTTTACGGTACATTTTTTACTTGTCATTTTTACTATTTTTATTTTCTTAATATATAATATATCTTTGTTTTAATGGCGTAATTTTTTTCCAGGCCAATATTGCTAATGACCTCTATAGGTTATGCATTCAGTACTCTCCACAAATGAACAATCGTAACTATCGAGAGAGAGTGAGTTGAGACCAAATGAATATTTTACTATTTCTTGGAGAACAACGTTTCATGATGGTCTCCCAGCTTGCTCCACCTGCATCGGATTTACCATGACCAAAAATTCCAGAAGGTAAGCCAAGTAAGAGATGTGAAGGTTACATGTCAACCCGATTGCCTATTATTGACCCCGATGAACAAAATCATCCTGGTATTGGTGCTTCAATATCATCTGTTTTAGATGGAGGTGCTGTAACATAACAGCATTTTCGTACAATTGATCCATTTTCTTCTATGTCGACTAGCCAATATGTAGACTTTGGAGAAACTGGTTCTTCCTATCATGTGCCTCCTTCACCAATGTCTCAATTTGAATCTCCTAGTCCTTCTCAATTTGGATCATTTATGTCATTATTTGATGAGCTAACATTCTTTAATGTTGAATACGGTGGTCAATTTTTTAAAATTGAGGGATCGTCACATTATGGATTTGTGACCCCTCAGCATCCAATTCTCCTTATGTATTCTTCCACGTTTGATCTAAATTCTTCACTGCTTGCTCTTATTAACAATCCACCAGATCAACGACATGAAGAACATAAAGCACTTGTAGGTCAAGGGCGACTACAACGTGAAAAGCGAAGAGTTTGTTGTGGTACTTGTAGCCATTACTTTTAATATATATATATATATGATTGAATAAATTGTCTTTTTGTATATTGTTAAAAAATAACATTGGTTATCGCATACTTAAAAGCATATTATATTGTTATTAATTTTTAACACAAAAATTTGAAATTTTATTTATATCTCCATGTAATTTTTTTCATTTGTTCTATTTTAATTTATTTAATTTATTTAATTCCTTAATAATTATTTTTTATTACAACTTCTTTAATAATTATTAGTATTTATTATTTAAATAAATTTATTAATCAATTATTATATAACTAATATTAATTATTAATTATTAATTTTAAGTAATTAATCATACAAATTAATCAATCATTTTAACCAACTAATTATACAATTATTGTTAATTTTTAATCATTTCACATACTTATTACATAAATTAATACTAATTAATTTTAACTAATTAATTATTCAATAATCATTACTTACTACTTCTATCATAACAAACAACCATAACTAATTTTAACTACTTCATTGTATAATAATAATTTCCTAATTATCTATTGATCATTCACTTATCAATCATTAATTATTACCTTCTCGTTACTTCTCACAAATCCAATTTCTTCTCTTTAAATCCGAGCCACACCAAACTTGGCTTCATTGGATCCAACTTTGACCATTTGTATAGGATTTGGGTGTAATAATTTTTACAAATATAGATTTAACTAAAAAATTAGATAAAACAATGTATCCTAATCAAAAAGCCTTCATGGTTCTCTAAGCATATAGCATTTAATGGACAATTACAATGCTCTTTCTTATTTACCTTGGAGAAAACTTAAATCCCGTCACCTAAAACACCACCAACACATACCAAATCATAATAGCGACTCATGGTAGTGTCAAAACTACGTGAGGCAAATAGGATTGGATGCACTTTCTTAAAACTTTCATTTAAGAGTTAGATATCGCGATTAAACAGTAACAATTTTTTTGGGCCCATTCTCAAATATGAGCCCAAAGATTTCACAATCTGTTAACTAAAATATTTCTATGTAATACTGCCAAAGTTCATTTCCATTCAAAACAGAAAGCAGAGAAGCATGATAAGATACTCATAAAAAGGAAAACATGTACAAACTACTAGCTATTTTCAAAATGAAATGCGATCACAGGAATCCACTCTTACAAGTAATATAAAATACCATAGCAAGTTGTATCAAAAAAAAAAAAGACCATAGCAAGTGGCTACGATGCAGTGAGTAATGATATTATGGTATGAGAGCAAGATTTCTAATCAACTAGAAAAACAGGATATGGGTTATTCAAAAACTTTATTTCCTAACCTCATTATCAGCTACACAAACTCAACCGCTGGGCTAAGATTGTAGCCAGAAAAATTCAAACAAAATTCCTTACAATTTCATTTAGAGACATGTCAACAGTAAAAGTTACTCAACTTTCACAACATGAAGCTCTGATAAAAATCTTGCATCTAAATTATCCTTGGCAAAAAAATTTAGTCAAAACTGATCGTTTTAGTAACATAACGCCACAATGGGTATTCAAACCCATTCTTAGGCAAACAAATAGTAATCTCAAAATCTTAACCAATGTTCACTTCCAAAATAATGAACACAAGCTCAAGCCCCAAAGAAATCAAAGGATACTCATTCGTCCATATGCATAGTTCGAGGGCAGAAAATGAAGTGCAAGGTATCGGGATGAGTCACATTACCTCTCAAATTTGAGCATTCAATTGCTCCAATTGAACTCCTCTCTACTTCGCTTTCTCTTTTACTTGTCTCAATTTTTGCTTCACTCTCCGAATTCCTCTTTCTGCCTTCGTCTTCTCTCATATAGCGAAGAGCTGAAAAATGATGGTGATAAAAGGCAGATCTTCTTGAATTCAGTGGGAAGAGAATTGGATTTCATACAACCAAATCGTCCTTGCTCTGCCTCTGATGTGTTCTTGGCGTTTTCTTCTGCCGGCTCTATGCGTGGAAAGCGATAAGGAGAAGCTGGTGTTATCTGCAAAACTGCAAGTGTGGAGTGCGTATCTCAATCTAGATGATTTAGATTTATCTTAGATAATTTAGATTTTATGAAATTTTTTAATTGATAATTATAAAATTATTTTTATTTTATGTTTTTTAAGATAAAAGAAAATTTTAAATTAAAAATATAAAATCTATTCAAATTAAATTGAAATGGTCCGAATGAAATAACCCACTGTGCACAAGATCCATTCGGAAGGGGAAGGCCAGGGGAAAAGAAACCTAATGAATCATGCATTTCATCCATTGTGCCTTATTTTCTTTCTTCTGTTTTATTTTGTTTTTTAATTTGGGATTTGGGTTAGGAGGATTAGAATCCAATAGATTCAATTTGACTTAGCTAAAAAGTAAACCTAATGCAAGAAAATTAAATTATTGGAACGTTAAAAATTGAATCAAAATGAAAAATAAATAACTGGATCACTCTAATGTTTAAAAAAAAAAGATTTCGGTATATAAGTAAATAATAATAATTGGTCAAATTTAGACAGATGAAATGTTAATACAAAAATAATTCTTTTTAAAATTATTTTAATATTGAAAAGGCGTTATTAAAATCTGAAATAAAGTCTGACTAATTAATAAATGACTTGATAATGACAGATAACATAAAATAAGGATAAATACAATAAATAAATTATAGGATAATTACTTTTTGAAAGTAACGAAAGCGTCCCTAGTCACTAGTTATATATAAGGGCCAAAGTAATCAAACAATATGCATTAAGATTTCTTTTGTTCCCTACGTTGCATTTTTCAAAATCTCTTCTATTTTTTTTTCTTCTTATTTCAATGGCAAACTTCTCTTCTTTTCCAACGGGCTTTAGATTTGCTCCATATGACGATGAGCTAATTGTTCATTATTTGGCCCCAAAAATTGCCAAGAAACCTTTACCTTTCAACCCAATCAACGAAGTTAATATATACGAATCCGATCCTATGACTCTTTGTGGTATTTTCTCTTACACTATATCTTAGTTTTTTTTCCTTTTCCCTTTTTTAATATTTGTGAATCAGAGTATATGAATTCTTGAAATTTGGGTTCGGTGTATATTCTTTATAGTCTGGCAATTTCTTTTTTCTTTTTTGTAATTATAGCTATGGTGTTTCTGTCTTTTATTTTCATGAACATATGATCAGTTTGAGATATATATCTTTTATGATATTAAGATTACGAATCGATTCTTTGATGGGTTTCTTTTATCAATTCTTAAAAACGAGTAAATATTCTATATTTTTAATCCATATAAAGATGAGATTTTAATTGAGGATCTTTTTTTTTAATAAACGCTAAGACTAGTCTATACGTGTCAATAAAACTTTTTATGTTTTAGTATAAATCTGTCTTCAATTAAAAAAATCAGTAATAAAAAGTGTTTAAAAATGGTTTTCGTATAAATATATTTCTTAAACGATTTTAGTGTAATAAGTTATTTTTAAAATATGAAGTAATTATCTATAGCTATAATCTTATTATATTATAAAATAAAAATAATAGTATTAAAAATATTATACATCAACTCTAAGTAAATGTTTACTAATTATGTTATTTTATTTTAATAATTTTTAAATAAAAGATACTTTTTCTTTTTAAAGAGAAATGAGAGGTGGTTTCAAAGCTTTCAAAACTACCAATAAATAATCTGTGACAGAGAAGCAAAAGATACTAGTGGCTTGTGGATGTCAATTTTTTTTAATTTTATATAATTTTTAATATAAAATTAAATCATAGTAATTTTATATTTTAAAATAATAAAAAAAGTAATGAAAAGTTATTTAAATTTTCTATTCTTCTATGCGCATTTTAACTTTTCTTACATTGATGTATATATAACTGTATAATCAATGATAAAAAAGTTTCAAAGTCATATATACTAGTATAAACAAACATAAAGGATTCTTTTGTTTCTAAAAAGTGTAAAGACATTTTTAGAAATTAGGTAACTGTAAAACTGTAAAGTATTTATCTCAAGGGTGAAGAAAATATAGAATGGGTAGAAGGTTTGATAGAGCAAAGTCCCAAAGGCTTAGTTATATTTAAATTTTATTAAATGTTCTATTATCTTGTATAACAAATATTAGCACATTCTACGCAGATGAAAGAGAGATCTTTAGTTTAGACTTCTAAATTTCTTCCACCTTCCATTATAATCAGAAATAGGAATAATTCTTGGACATACCATATATAGTGTTTGAACATTTAAGTCAAATGAAGACAGGTTGAGTTGAGTTTTTCTTGTTTACCTAAAACCGTTCTTTTTCTTTTCCTTTTATGAGGTTAGGATCAATTCTTGAGTACAGGTATTGTTAAATATTTTAATAGTGTATCTCACCTAGTTTTTTTTTTAAATATTCAGGTTATGGAATTATTATTTATATATGATCAATCACATGATTTTTTTAATCATATCTTAATGCTGAACTTTTTCAATCTCCAATATATTATAGCAGTATCTATTTTTCACATGAAAAGCATATAAATTTAATATCTTTCGATGTGTTAGAAACTTACAAGGCTCAAGGTGAAGGTAAATGGTATTTCTTCAGTTCAAGAGACAGAAGATATAAACATGGAGGGAGACCAAATCGATCTGCAGGGGAAGGATTTTGGAGGGCCATAGATTCTGCAAAACCTATCATGCACAAAGGTGTTCAGATTGGAAATAAAAGATCATTGGTATACTACAAAAGAAGACCTCCCAATGCCGTTGAGAAGACAAATTGGATCATGTGTGAATTCATGGTAGAGAACCATCCATTACATAAAAGGGCTAGTTCACAAGACATGAAGGTATGAATTTTCTTGCAGATAATAAATTCAGCACTTTCTTCAAGGAAGAGTATAACTTGAAATTTCTTATTAAATACTCGCATTCTTCACTGCTAAACTAGACACATGCTAGGTGGCGAACACTTAAAAGTTGGAATTAATGTGGACTTCTTCCTAAGCTCATATCTATGCCTAGCGTGTTATATTTAGCATTTTTGTGTGCTAACAAGTTTGCTAACATTTGTAAATCCTTTTCTTTTTTTGCAGCTTGATGACATTGTTCTATGCAGAATACATAAGAAGAAAGGTCCAACTTCCTTTCCAAAGAGATCTCATGAGGAAAACGAAAGAAACTGTGATGAAGTAGCATACATGCCAATGGATCAACATAATAATAATGAAATAAAAAAAAATCGTGATGAAGAAATGGCGGGGTCACAGCCGTTGGATCATAATTATGTCATGAATGTAAATAACTACTTTGTTGAAGGGTTTGTTCCCTTAAGCCAAGGGCCTCAATACCTTCCTCCGTATGGGCGTATTTCAAATTCTGATAATGTGCATCAGCCTATAACATATGACAATCTGGTTGAGAGTCATCAACAAGAAAAAATGGTGCAGCCACAATATTTGGATCAGAATAATGTCACGCAATTAAATGATAACGTTCTTGAAGGGTTTGTTCCGTTTGGCCAAGAGACCCAAGAGATTCCATATGAGCGTACTTCAAATTTCCATGAGCTGCATCACCGTTTACTAAATAACAATAATCAGGTGGGAGTTGAACCATTGTCATTTTCATCACAACTTCAGCAATTGAATGAGAGTCATCATCATCAGCAAGAATTTCATGGAACAGACCAAGCTTACTCTAATATTGAGAGCCATCATCAACTTCCAACAAAAGTTGCAGGGTTTGGAGGAAGCTATGATAGCCAAGAACCCCATCAACAAATAGTGCATGACAATCAGGAGGGAGTCGAAGCGTCGTCGTCACAACTCGGGTTTCAACAATTTAATGGGAGTCATCAACAAGACTTTTATCATCAAATTACAAATCCACAAAGTTTTAATGAACTCAATAATTGTGATCCATTTCTTGATATAGACTACACTTATCCTTTGGAAGATTTCTCAATCCCACCATTAATTTAATTTTTTGGTGGGAATAATTATCCAAGAATGGGTGATTAATTTTGTGCATTTTTGTGATACTTATGAACAAGTTGATCTGATGTTACAGAATTGAAATATTGTTGGATTAGTGATTTTTTGTTGTTGATAAAAGTAATTTGATGATATGTTGTTCATCTATTTCGCTAGATTGTTGTGACACATGTATGATATTTTCATTAGTGTTGATGCAATAAATTTTAAGGGGACACTTGGTATATATATATATATATATATATATATATAAATTTGATATGGATGTTAATACAACTCAAGTTAAGAAAATAAAAAAAACAAGACAGTGACTTCAGGTAACATTTCCTCATCTTCTGAGATTGTATGATTCTCTTTCTCATTTTTATAAAATCTCTTATCCTTTTGTGCATTTCGAGACAAATATAAAATTTTCAATTAACAATTTTTTTTTTGGGTGTTAGAGAAAAGAACATAGTATTCTTGGGTTCGTCTATTCATGAATATAAAATTTTTTGCCAATACAATGATTGCACTTGTATTAATCTTTCTAGTCTCTAGCCCTTACATTTTTTTTTTTTGGGTTGCTGACGAGTTTTATCAACGTGACAACTTTTACACTGCTTTCAATTCGAACTAAGACTCAAGCTGTGGGATAGTATTTTGATGGGTTAGCATGGTTAAATAAAACTATAAACAAGATTTTATCTGCCTCTTTTTGAAAAACAATTTTACAATTTTTTATCAAATAAGAACAGCACAAAAAATATTAGAGAATCAAAATATACATACCAGAGTGAAAATAATATTGCCTGGATGAGATATCAGTAACAATTCTTAAAAGGAGGAAGTATCGCCTTGGAAAAGTAAGACTTTCAAACTCTGTGAAAAATCCAATATTTTACTAATATCATGAATTAATTAAAGTAAATGAAGCTGTTTGACTTACACTCCTCCTCACGAATCACACTCATCAATTGCAAAGCATGAGGTAAGACTTTGGTATTACAAACATCATTTAAAATTGTTTAAGTGACCAGATCAGTCTTTATATTAAGAGAGCTTTACAATTGTGAGCATTGTTTTTTATTTGAACATTTAAAAAAAAATATAAAAAAATATATATTAAATTAAAAATATATTATCTCAAGTTTTTATTTAAAGTTATTTTTAGTTTAATTTTATAGCCATTTGAATCATAGTTATTTTCGAATTGATTCTAATTTAATTCTAAGTTGTTTTAATAAATTGAGTCAAATTTACTTTTTATGTCTATTTAATTTACTTTTTGAATCAAAACATGAAAAACAAAAAAAAAAATGAAAAAAAAGAAAATGTTACAAAACAAGGGTCTCAATAAATTAATTAACCCAAAAAATCATGGTCTTACCCAGTCTTCAAACTCATTCTAGATTAAGAGAAAGTAGGACAAAGAACTAAATTCTTTAAAAGCTCATTTATAAAAAGAATTAGATGATGATGATGATGATAATAATAATAATTATAATTATAATAAAGAAATTCAAAACCTCCTTGTGTCCTCTCCATCGTCCTTCACAAGAGAGAAGCATGATACAATACAAATGTAGAGGTAGAGTGACTTTGTAGAGGAAGGCATTCCAATTCTCTACACAGCTCTTGCGAGTTTCTCACCATGCACAGCATTGGAATAATGCTATTTTGGCATCTAATTTAGGTCACTCACGTGATCCAATGGCCCTGGACATGTCGTGCAAAATTAGGTTGAAAATGCAGCATTTCTAGTTTAATGAAATGGTGTATTTTGAGTAGTAAAATTTAGAAAAAGGCAATTTCATCCATCCGTTGTGCTAGATTAGGACCCTCCATTCAATCTTTTGAGCTTAACATGAAAGAATGAAATGCTTTTACAAAAATTTAATGTTAAAAAAGAATGAAAGAATGTATTGCTTCTCAAAATATGTGTCTAGGGTTGTAGAGTTGTTGCAAAGTTGGAGGATTCTAATAAGATATAGGAAATTTACATATTCAATCTCTTTGTATAAATAGTAAGAAGGGATTTAATTTTTTTGGTGTAGACTCTTTACAAATCAAATATTAATGTCCTTAATGATTTTATTTGAAGAATTTTTTTTCCATATTTGGTCCATTTTATTATCTTTTTCAAAATAAGAACTAATATCAAAGTGGTTAACTTTTATTTGATCCATGAAAAAATGAATCCATGAAACAATGGACGAAGTATGCAATATTTTTATTTTTTGAATTTTGAAGTATGTATATGTAATCTGTTGAGCTCAATATGAAAGAATGAAAAAAATGTGAAGTATGGAATCTTTTTATTTAATTGCTCACTTTTACAAAAATTTAAGGTTAAAAAAGAATGATAGAATGCTTTACTTTTCAAATTATATGTTCAATTTATGTACTTATTTAGCTTTTGCGAACAAGGTAGTGCTAAAGTTTTATCATTTCCTTGAAGGACCATTCGATGGAGGGTGACTTGACCTCTAGATTAGGCATGGAATATGACATCCCAGATGAAGTATGGAAGTTTTAGGTTACATGTACTATGACAATTGAATTTGGTGCTAAGAAATATAATTTCACTAAAAGTAAGAAGGGTGGATCCATACTTTCCTACAAATATGTTTGCTGCAAGAAAAGTTTGCAAAAACAAGTTAAAAGAGATGGTATGACCACTAATTCTTGTCTTGAAAACTAGGACCAATTGCAAAGTAAAAATAGGTGTCACATTTATAGATGGAAAATATAAGATTGATGTCTTTGTTGAAGAGTATAATTATCCACTTCAACTCTCAGAAATGGTTCACATGTTAGCATTCCAATGTAGATTAATTGAAATCCAAGGCTATGAGATGAGTGGGCATAGGAATTTGGGCTTTAGCAAAAAGCCTTCTTTTAATGGATGAATAAATATGTCAAAGGAAGAGCCAATTTTGGCTACACCTAGGAGGATGCAAATAATTATCTTAAGTCTTTAAGGTATGGAGAGGCTAGATGTTTGTTGTAGTATTTTCAAGAATTATTGGCAGAAAATCTATTATTTTATCATGTCTATCAAATGGATATGAAAAAATAAATTACAAATATCTTTTAGATAGATGTATGAATGTTGATTGACTATGTTTACTTTGGCAAGGTGGTAGCATTGGAAACAATGCATAATACAAATTGTGATCATAAACTACTTCCAATATCCTCTGGGTTCGATCACTATAAATGATTGGTGACTTTCGGGGTGGTGTTGCTATATAATGGAACCATTGATTGGAAACTTTCTTAGAGGCACAGAGGCAAAAAAAGCCTTTAACAGTTTTTTACAGATTAGGATTAAATAATGGCAAGAGCATTACATAAGGTGCTTCTAGAGATACGACATGCATTATGCACATGAAATTTAAGACAAAATAGGATCAAGTATCTTGGAGACTTAATGAAGTGTGGTTCATGTTTTTTAACTAACTTTACAAAGTACGTGTATGAGTATGAAAAGGAAACCCAATTTAAAGAAGCATAGAGCCAATTGCTATCAAGGTACGATGTGTATGAAAATACGTGGTTGACCTTAGTTTACAAGATAAAGGAGAAATAGATATAGTGTTATATGAAGAAAGCTTTCATTTTATGCATACAAAACATGTAACTAAGTGAAAGTATTAATGTTGATGTCAAGAGTTGCACAAAAGTGGGTATGGACATTAATAAGTATTTTAATAATTTTGAATGGGTTGTGGAAGATAAAAAGTACAATGAATTGAAGTGTGAGTTTGAGTTATAGTAGACAATGCCTTAAACTAATTGTTCTGAGCTTGCTTATACTTAAACAAGTTTCCTATCTTCAACTTGTTCTATGAACAATGAGATCTATTTGCAACGACTTGTATAAAGCACAAAATTGAGGTTGATTTGTTGTAAAACTATATTGTTGGTATGATTGATAAAGACAAAGAATGGAAGGTTCAATACGTAGGTCAATTTCATGTAGTTGTTAGAGGTTTAAAACTGTTATAATATTATATCACCATACTTTGAAGGTATAAGATGTTTGAGATATGAAAAAACCTCCTTTAGTAGTATATATTAAAGAGGTGGACAAAAGATGCAAGGAGTGGTATTATACATGATAGTAGGGGAAATTAGACCTAGTAGATCTTAGGCATGAAAACATATAATAATGTAGATAACTTTATCCTATGTCTAGAAGACTCGCCACTGAAGCATTTGATTGTCCTGAAATGTAATCAGTGTGTTAGAACTAAGCAAGCAAGTGGCAAATCTTCCTTTGAACATATTGCATACAAACAACTATGGCTGTACAAGTATGACACCATTGATAAAGTCTATTGCATGGCCTAAGGGATTCAAAAAAGAGATGGCACAAGGAAGAGTAGACAATTAAAGAGTTGGGTTAAGAAATTATGTAAGAGAAAAAGAAGAGTTACACCAAGTAGAGATTACAAACTTGTAGGACTATGATATGGATATGCTTTCGTGTCTCATTTTTTTATAGTAGTTTAATAAATCTTAATGTTGCATTTGTTTTTTAAGACACTTAAATACAAGCAAACTTCTTTATCGTCGCACTTTAAGCACTGACTACATGTACACCTCCAGCATATGCCATGTTCCCTCAGAGAGATAGGAGTGAAATAACTTATACAGAACTATTACTCTTTAGAATAGTTAATTTCTTATAACTTTTGTGGTATTATTGGATATTTAGTGCATATCATGTGATCAATGTTAATTAATAATACAGGTACTAATGGATTCTTCCATGCCTTCGCTAGAAGCATTGGAATTTAATAGAGATATTTTAGGAGACACATAATGCTAAAGTAATCACAATACTGTAATATTGATAGCAAAATAATCACTTTTATTGATTTCAATATGTTGGTTACAATGAATATTTTAGTACAATATTCCCTTTTGGTTCATAGAGTACATGCTATCTTTGACTTCATACATTATAAATCTATCACAAATTTTCATTTGCATTACATCTTAAGCCCTAGCATTTCATTTGGATTCATACAATGCTTTTCAAGTCTTCTTTGCTTTTATAAATGTATTTCTTGCATAACTAACACTTCTTCCAAATGTTAGCAATAAGAGGTCTTTACCAATATATTAATTTCTTCATATGCAAGACTAATAAGCCAAGCTACCTTCTATGTAAATACAGATTCTTCAAATAGACCTATAGGAAAGACATGCAGATATGTTCATAACTATGAGGGTGGACATGTGTGTTGAGTCATTATAGACATTGACAAACAAGTTTGTACATTCAGGCTCTTTTAGCTGTTTCACAGAATTAGTGAGATTGCATTTAGCTTTGTTTGGGCGTTATCATTTTGTAACAAGTAGTTCATTTATATTCAACACAAAACCACATCTATATTAATTATATTCAAATCCAATTATATTCAAATACATAGTTAAGCAAACATAGTTCAAGTATTGTCATTAACATTTTTAATTACTCCCTAGTAAAACCAATTTCACATTGTTCAAGTAATCTTATAGCAAACCTATTTCCTACGATTGATTTCACAGGTTTACTTGTTCCTAACAACTAATTTCACAATCAAAAAATTTGAAGCTCAACTTAATAACCAACAAATCCATATCCAAAAAAACTCAAATCAATTTCCATTCAATTTCTTAAAATTAGCAAACTAACATCCTAAACAAACTTCAAGCCTAAGTAATAAAACTAACAAAGAGCAAAGATTATAAAACCCAACTTGATCTGAGTTGATCTCCATGGCTAAAGAAGACAACTTTTGGCCATGGAAAATAAAGTTATCCCATTAACTATTCCATCTTTAAAACGCCTTGACTTTGCTTGATTTGAATTACTCCCTTATAAAGATAACTCGGTTGCTTGATTTGAGTTGATCTCCATCCCTTTATTTGACTGGATCTCCATAGCTACAGTGGACGACTTTAAAAATAGAATGCTCTATAAATCATTTTAGAAGAAGATAGATGATGGTGTACTTAATGCATTGTGAATCACATTATAAATCACACTAGAAGAAGGTGAAATTAAATGGCACTGAATGGATGGTCCTGATGTAGGATAATAGATGGATATGATTTCTTTTTTTTTTTTCCCTTGAATTTTACTACTCAAAACAAAATAGTGTCATTTTAATGTCATGTATGATAAGATGCACATGAGAGCTATGCAAAGAATTGGAATGCGCATAGGAAGTAGAGGATAAAGGAAGGACTAGCGTGTGAAACAGAAGACAACAAGCACTAGCCATAATCTACTCTCTAATGGACTAGTTACTCTTAAACATATCCCTAAGGGTTTACTACTCATAGATTCATAGCTCTAGCTACAAAAGGAAGAAATCGAGGAAAGTTTAGAGAAGAGTAAGGATTTGAAGGGCAAGAAAAATGATGAAGGGAGAACTGAGACAAAAAGAGTACAAATAGAAGGGAGGAGAGAATAAAGAAGATACAAAGTTAAGATCAGCCCATTGCTTCACATAATTTAATTTCCTAAATTTTCTTTAAGCCAAGATCCTTGCAGGTTGTTATTTCATCTTGGGTCTAGTATGAAAACTTGTTTTAACCTATTTACTAGGTTTATGGGAGCTTATGATTTTGACTATTAAGTTCTTTTACTTGATTTGGGATTATGATGTTGTGTTTTATAACTTGCTAAGAGGATTTGTTCTAATACTCTGCTATGGCATTACTTTGATTTTAAACAATAATAATGGGATAAGTGTTGTCTTTTATGATTGCTTGCTGATTTGACCATGTTCACTTGTTCTATGTTTGATTAAATCCCACATGATTCTAATATGGATGAATTGACATCCAGAAATTAGTTAATAAGAGTGCTAGAGGAAGAGGAATTAAAATGAGAAATTAATAAAAGATAAATTAAATGGAGGATTTAATTGATAAATTATTAATTAGATAAATTAGTCCTTAATTATAGTTTACATAATTAACTCATAGTTTATAAAAAGAATTTCAATGAGAAAAATTATTGGGTGAAGGAATTAAATATGGTTCTATCTAATAATTTATAAATTTGATGAATTATTTATAATTTATATTCCACTTAATTAGTTTATAAGTGACAAATGGGGATTGGAGATTTAATTAGAAGTACATTGGAGATAAATTACCTCTAAAAAATTAGCCTAAGTTATATGAAAATATATAGAATAACATGGAGCCCAATTGAAACACCCCCAAGCCTAATTTCTCTTGGCCTAAAACACACTTAGCAGCTAAAATAAACCAAAATACTCATCCTTCTTCTTGGTTTGACCACAGAACATGCATGAGAGAAGAGAGTTTGTGAGAAAAACTACATCATAAGTTGAACAAAGAAGCTCTTGCATGGAGGGGCAAAGTTAATTTTTAGCAAAGGTAGCTTTTACAAAAATTACTCCACCCTTCATCTTCTTTCATTTGATCCAACTAGTTTCTCATATGGTTGAGATTGACGATGATTGAAGGTTAAGAAAGTTGGGTTTTGAGTTTGGTTTTGGTGAAGAAGAAAAAGTGGAGAATCTTGAAGTAAGGTAAACCTTCCACCATTGAGCCCTTTTGATTTCATTTTTTTTAGATGAAATTGTAATTTGATGGTTAGCTTCTATTTTGGTCTAAAAGTGCAATGTTAAGGAATGAGAATTTAAAAATTTAGTTAGCATTTTGTTTAGGATGTGCCAGAAGTGGAATTGGGAAGCTTGAAAGGTAAATCCCTTTTCTTTTCTCTTTAATTTTGGTTTCTATGGGAGTCAAATTTGGATTTATATTGTTTACTTTGGTTGGCTAGAATGATAGAATTGAACTAAGACAATGTAATGTTAGAATTATAGAGCTTTGAGGTTTAAAGAATTGAAGTAGAAATTTTAAATAAACTTCTCCTAATTTAGTTTTGATGGCTAGGAGTTGGATTGAAAGATAGTGATTTACAGGTATTCATTATTGTTTGACCAAGTTGATGACTTGAGAAAAGACTACTTGTTGAAAAGCTTTGGAATTTAGTTCCTGTTGCATTGAAGGCAAAAGATTATACTTGGTTAGTAAACTCCTCCAAATAGCTTTGTCATTGTTGATGCTTTAGTTATGATTCAATTTAGATTAAAGTTATGGTTTTCTTGCTTTGATTGAATTAGTGAGGATTGATTAAGAATTACGCACTCAAGGAAGCAAATGTCATAGGTTATACTTGAGTTTCCTTAGTGTGCTATGTGTATTTAAATTGGAAAATGATGCAATTAATAAGTAGGAATGGTAGAAAGAATGGAAATTCATGTATCTATGTTGATGTGTTCTAGTTTAGGCTACTTGGATTAATTGATCATGGGGGATTTGCTATGGATTACATTAAGTTTGGCCTTATTGATAATTGTTTATCTTTCATGATGTATTTTCTTTGAACTATAACTATATGCATGTTTTATTAGCATAAGGTATCTATTTAATTACTAATAAGAATAAATTTTTGAGCTGACTTCATGGTTGATCAGTTCCAGGTGAAATGGACATTCCTCTCAGTGGTTTTACTTGGATTAACTGATCATAGGGATTTGCTATAGATTGCACTAAGTTTGGCCGTATAGGTAATTGTTTATCTTTCATGATGTATTTTCTTTGAACTGTAACTATATGCATGCTTTATTAGCTTAAGGTATCTATTTGATTGCTAATAAGAATAACTTTTTGGGCTGACTTCATGGTTGATCAGTTCCAGGTGAGATGGACATTCCTCTCAGTGGTTTTAATTTTCTAGGGTTAAGGCACTTCCACCCTGTGTTTTAGTTCCAAGAATCCTATGATATTGGCTAAATGTGAGTTTTGAGATGCATGATATGTATGATCTAGCCTATATGTGTAATCAAGTATGCTTTATTCTCATTGACATTGAGTATGTAATCAAGTAGCTCCTTGTTGATATAATATGTCTTGAAATGCAAATGAACTATTGAGATTTCTAGCTCACCCCTTCAATGAACAACTGTTTTATGTTTTTCAGGTGAAGAATGATCTAAAAGGCTAAACAAGCAACCTAAGACTTGAAACTAGTGGTTGGAAGTGTGTGTGGGTGACTGAACATATCTACTTTTGTGAGAATGCCTATGTTTTTGGATGTATATAGGGTTCACGTGGTGTACATTGTAACACCATAATTTCTAGATCATCTCATGTCTTTAAATGACTCAATATCACTAATCATGTAAGCTTCCAATGAAAAAGGCAATAAAATAATGAATATTTTCGCATTGCGTCATGTATAAAAATTTCATTTGGTGTCATGTGAGCCATATGAGCTCATACCATACATTCTTATATTTAATTATATGAATACAACTCATTTACATCATAAAATGTAGCCCACAACTCAAGAAAACTAAAATGAAGCATAAAATATGGATGTTCATTCTTGGCCAACTTTTGCCTCTTTTCTGTCCAAACTTTGAAAAATTATAACTAATTTTAGATAAATCAAAACATGCATTCTTGGTCATTTTGGAAAGCTACGGATGTCTACTTTATACTAAAAATATGTCCAGACCATAACATCCATCACAGGGGACGTTTGACATACGAAATGATCTAGAGGTTAGACTGCCTCTTGATGTTGTCACAGAATTCTGTACTAAATTTTAAAAATGTCCAATTAATTTCAAAAAAATTCAATCCATATAAATGATACGAATCTAGAAAGATGTGGATATTAGCTAAAGGAAAAAAATAATTTCAGACCAACTCAGGCACGCCAAACCTCGAAAACTGATAGAATAGTAACAGAGGTCAGCTGAAATCCCTGATATTGGACAGAATCTTTAAAAATTCATATTTCCCTCTCTAAATATCCAAATGAGGTGCTTCTAGTTGGCATAGGTCAATGTAATTCCTAGTTTCTCTGTATAAAATTTTATGACAATTGGATACCATTTGAGTCCTATGTGACAGATTTCATTTTCAGACCAAATGAATAGTGTAGTAGACCAAAATCAGAAAAATTGTCAATTTTGAAAATTCCTCAAATATTCTGTAGACCTCCAAAAATTATGTTTTTTAGCTTTTCAAAAAGGTCTCAACAAGCTCTAATTATGTGCTAAATCTCAAATTAAGAAGAGCTCATTTGGTCAAAAAGTGACATAGGATTCCATTATAGTTAATTTTGGCTCCATATAGGGTACCAAAATGCCCAAATCTCTTTTATTTGGTTTTGGCACCTTTTGAGCAAGTCTAAAAGTATATTTAAAACTTGTGTGAGCTATCCAAATGGTCCCAAACCTCATGCATCTCATTTTGGCTATTTCCTCCACACATATGTATAATTCTACATTGTTATTCATGAAGTTACATTACCATAATATGCTCAATTTACATTCCATCATTCACATAACACATTCTTTCATTTCTGCATCATATAATATCATAATTACATATGTTCCAAAGGCCATAGATCATTTACATAATTGGATTACAACATTTGATACAAATATGGTCTTAAAGTAGCAAAACTCAACACTTTGTTGTCAAACTTTTTGCTTCAAGGTGGTTGGCTTCCATAACCTTGTCCACTTAGTTTACCTAACATATTAAATCATTAGAGAGGAGGGAATGAGATTCAAAGAATCCCAATAGCTCATCTCTCATTCAATCATACATAATATATGCAAAGCAAGTCTTGAAAATGCATGCATGGATATCATGGAAGTCATGAACATTCAAGAAGTAAGCCATGAACATTCAAGAAGTAAGCTTGGCATATGAACAAGTTATGCAAGACATTAAAGAGCTCACCAAGTGTTTGGATTGGCCTCACCCTTTTCCTCATGGATTTTGGATTTGCCTCACCTATTCTTTAAGAGATTATTGAACTCAACTATACTTTTGGGAGTCTACTTTACTTTTGGAAGACTTTTTGCTTTGTCTCAACCAATCTTAAGGGTTCTTAGCTCATCCTCACTATGGTTAAGAGTTTTTTGGCCCCTCCACACTCAAGCAAACTCAAAAAAATATCATACATTCATTTAAAAACATAATATGTCATCATGAAATCATGGTATATAAAATCATATTAGCATACTTTTCATGGCTTGAAAATATACATACACACATTTTAAGACAAGCTAAACATACATCCATGCGTGAGAGAAAGTGGAGAGAGCTACCTTGTGTCACACCCCATTCTCCAAGAGAAGGGGGTGACCAACACGGGGAGTCAATGCAAAATTCTTACCTACAACTTGGTTTACTACACTATCTTAGCAGATAACCTTTAGGGGGTCTTGCACCGAATAGCAGTACACTAAGTGTAACCCTGCCTTGTTGGATATATAAAATTTACTTTTTTTTGTGCACTAGCTTTTTATAGAAATTTCGGCAGAGTGTCCCCTATAAATAGGACATCCCAAATTTCTACAAACAGCCAGAATTCAGCAGGAACAACAACGGAGAGCTTCGCTCTCCTCAACCAATCATCCAAAACATCAGGAACCAAAATAGGGAAGGGGGAAACTAAACCTATAACCATTGATCCTACTTCTAAAATATTTTACAAAGTGAATCCTAATTCATTACAATAGATACCAACCCAAAAGAAAATTTTACCGAGCCCCCAGTTCTAAAAAGGAGGCTCACCGCCACAAAGCCTCAACACCTAAGATGAGGGAGGCGGATCGGGTCCAGAGGCACTCTCTGAAAAATTTAAAATCTAAAAGGGTAAGTCAAAACTCAGTGAATAAATAATAGATTCCCACAATTATATCAAGAATCATAATAATGAATTAAGGGAGTATACATTAACCATCACACAATACAATTTAGCAAATTTCCACCTGTTGTACGCACGAATACCCATTTAGACCTGGGTCTCTCAATGTGATTACTTAGTGGAGGTTTATCACTAGGTTAGATAAGATAGCGGCTACGCCTCGTTGGCAGCTCCTTACCCCATTTCACTTGGGTAGTTGCGCCTAACGGGCTGCTCCTTCTCTATCCATTTTACTTACATGTCCTAATTCACACCTTTTGGGGGCGGCTACATCTCGTTGGCAGCTCCTTACCCGTTTTATTCGGGTGGCTACGCCTAACGGATAACTCCTTCTCCACCCAATTCCTTTACCACACCTGACTTGGTCCCATCAAGGACGATAGCATGCACTGGTAGTTAAGACACACACGCCCATCCATAATCCTTAAATTCATATATATATATATATGTATATATATATATATACCCTTAGCCAATTTTTATTATTACTATTATTTATATGTATATATATATTTGTCTTGTACAAGAAGTTTAGAATTTACAGGGGATAAGAATTAACCCAATATTAAGTAATTAAATCAATCAATATAAAGACATAACCTTGTAAATATATATATATATATATATATATATATAAGCAACTAATTAGGACGAGTAAATAAATAAATACAAAAATGAAAATAACTAAAGTTACTCCTCCAACTAGGTCTTCTCTCGGGTTCAACTTAATTCCATAGGGTAGGGATACATATATATATATATACATATACCAATTTATCTTACTTAAAATGATTTCATCCAGAAAGTAACGAATTCAAGATTTATAAAATGGAAAATGCTTCGAAATCCATTATTTACTCACAGACGGTGCCCTATACTAGCCCGGTACTTATTCCTCCTTGAAAAGCCAGGCTCCTTTTCTGCCAAAGCTTCGAGGATTCCCTGATAACACGCAACTTACCAAATCATTATACAGACCCAAAAACAACGATTCTTAAATAGGTATCGCATTCAATCATAATTATCTAAATAACTTTTCTGATCATATATACAAATGCCCCTTATCTTAACCATTTTCTTTGAATTCTAATTCATCATTTAGGTTCTCAAATCACTTTAAGGAAGTAAAAATTAAAGGTTTATGCAAGATTTGCATAATTAGGAAGCCTAATTAAAGATTCCCCCTTTTTATTCCTTCATTTTGGCCAAGCAACTAATCTGAGTATATCAACCCTATTAACAACCCATTAAGCTGGGATAGGCCGAAAAATGGAAGGAAAAGGAGGGGATTTAATAGGTTTAGCATTAGAGATGAATGAAAGCACAAATGACCTAGAACCAAAATGCTCACCGAAAACCTCGAAATGCTACGGGCTCGTTCACAGACCAACAGGCTCGAGTCAGCAATGGAAGAAGGTTAAGGGAGTTTGCACCACACTGGATGAAGCTTCGTGGAGGAATCAAAGGAGGCAGCAACTCCAATCGAAGAGAAAATCAGATAACTCGAAGGAAATGGAAGCCGGCAAAAATGGAAGAAGAACTGGACAGCACCAGCGCCGGAATAGTAGGGGAGGTTACCGGAGACTTCCAACGACGCCGGGGAGGTGATTAATCAACGGGAAAAGAAGGCTGGGGAAAACGGCTCGCAGGGCTGGACGAAGGAGACCGAAAGCAGCAAAAATGGAGAAGAAAACGACAGGACCAGCGAAGAGCAACGAGAAGGAGAAGGAGAAAAAAAAGAAAAGAATAGAAAAAGAAAAAAGAAAAAAATAATATTTATATATATTTGTCAGATCCTTCCCTTCACTCTCTCTCTCTTCGTGTGTTTCTTTCCGGTTCTTACACCTTGTATACAATCACACATTTTTTCCTTGAAATTCAAGCCTCCTCTTTCAGTCACACACACAAAAACTTATGGAGATGGTTTCTCTTGGCCTAGATACAATTTATGGAAGCCAATTAGGTTCATGAAATAATTTTTAAGACCATACAACTTGCTTAGACATTAGATTGTTTTATAAACCCTATTATGGTCCATAAATTCACCTAATGAAGCAACACCCTTCAAATAATTTTTAGGCTCCCTTCTTTCCTTTCAAATATAATTCTTGACTCTTTTTAAGCCTCTTGGAGTCATCACATAATTAAATCAAAGAGTCTAACAACATGTTGCTTTTTTAGGTCATAATATAAAATTTAAAGCATCAAATCACTTGTTATGAGTTTTAAATTTTTTCCAAGGCCTCCTTTCATTTTCATTCATCATATATGGCTCAATAATAGCTTCAAAAAAATTTAAAACTCTCCCTAGCTATGGAAACTTGCCTAGGCTAAGACTATGGAGGTTTTTGGCCTCCTTGGAGTTTTCTTTGTTTTCTTGAAAGAAGAAGCATGTGGGGAGCATCTTAGGGATCTTAATAACTCATTTAAACTTTTAATTAGGCCTAGGAATCATCACACAAGGTCAAACTTTATAAGGTGCACACAAAACCCTAGAATTTGCATCTTGAAATCTAATGGTTATTTTGTTATTTTCTTTGCACATTCTTATTCTTCTCCCTCAAATACCTAAGATTCATGCTTGATTAGGCTTAAAAATCAGATCCTCCTATGGCTCCTAGGGTTAGGCGAAATGGAAAAGAAAGGTGGGTGAAGATATCAACCATAGGATGAGATTTTATCTAGTTTCCTAACTTATTTTTGCTTGAATCTTGCTTTCTCCAAGCTCCTCTCTTCAAATCCAAAAATTCCCTTAAATTTCTCCCTTGAATCAGATTTATAAACTCCATTTCAACTAAAGGAAACAAAGGAGAAGGGAGGAGAGGAGGTGTGGATGAAGTAAAGCATGAAAAATAAGTAAATTTCTATACCTTAAGCTTGGATTTTCTCCTTCTTCTCTTCTTCCCTTGGTGCGCCCAAAACCCTAGCTCCCACTTTTAAAATTAGGCAGAAATTTTTGATTCCAAATGAGGGAGAAAGTGGGGCCCCATGTAACAACCAGGAAAAGGGAAAAAAGAATGAAAGTAGAAAGTTGGAAATTTTCGAAATCTGGAAATTTTGCCAAGTCTCCTCGTAATAGCGAGAAATGGTCTCGCGACAGCGAAAGTGCCTTCTCGCAATAGCGAAGGTGATTCTAGCTATAGCGAGTGCGGGCAACAGTCCATACAGAAACCAGGGAGTAGCTCGCTGTAGCGTACGCCATAGCGAGAGTGAGGTCTGGAACTGACGCAAGTTCGCTATAGCGAATGGTAAATCTCGCCATAGCGAAAGGAAGTGATACGAGCTCGCTGTAGCGAAGGTTACACCTCGCCATAACGAAGCCAGATAACACGAGCTCGCTATAGTGAAGGTTAATTTTCGCCGTAGCGAGGGTCAGTCCGGAAGAGAGTAAAAGGCGAGAATCTGACTTCATTAAACGCTCAAACTCATTTCTTCTCTCATTTCTGCCCTAGACTTGGACCTAAGGAGAGAAAAGAGGCGTGGAGAGTGAGAGAGACCAAGAGAAGGAGGAAGAGCAAGAGAAAGGTAAACAAGTTTCTCCCATTTCTCCTTAGAATATGGTTTTCCTCTCTTTGCCCTCTCTTTCTACGGTTTTGTTTGTGAAAATGGTTGGATTTTGGGCATGGGTCAGAAGAGGGAAAGTGGAAAACGCCCTTGAATCTTTGTGTTTTCTTTGAAAATGTTGTTTCCACTACCATGGGAGCTTGAGAGAGAGAAAGAGTTGATGGCATTCTAGAGAGAGAGAGAGAACTCTAGATTTTGGTATGTTAGGAGAGTTTGATCTGAAAGATTACATTCTAAGAGAGTAATTGCATGCTTTTGTGTGTCTAGGCTCAAGAGAAACACCTCCATCAAAGTGTGAGTATGAACCTAAGAAGGGAGAAGAGAAATTGAAAGGGAAGGCTTGTGTTAGTTGAGAAGGTAGCTCTCTTTCCACTCTTTCTTATTGCATTCTTGGTTGTAATAGTCATTGTATGTTTATGTATACGCTTGATGTGTGAAATATGCCATATGCTATTGCTTTGATGCATTGATGCCAATGTGCTCGTGTGATGAATTGTGAGATTTGCTCGGGTGAGGTAGTGCCGAAAGTCCCTTGAGATGGGTGAGGTGAAGCCGAAAGTCCCTTGAGATGGGTGAGACAAGGCCAAAAGTCTCAACCGAGTGAGACCAAGTCAAAAGTTTCTAAACTTGGGTGAGGCCATCCAAAAGTCCCTAAACTCGGGTGAGGCTAGACCAAAAGTCCCTAGAGCTCATTTTTGGCATTGTTGTGATTTCCTTAGCATGTACAACGTGTGTTGGATGTTTGAGAATGACTAAATGCTTATTCACATGCTTTGACTTGTTATATGCCTTGATTGTTTACTTGAATGAGTGCATGAGCTACTGAGATTACCTGAATCTCACCCCTTCCCCTCCCAACTAAATATGCTAGGTGGAGTACAAGGAGAAGCAAGTGCACACCAAGGAGCCTAGGAGCATGCTTAGTTAGATATTACTTTATTTTGATGTAATTTTGATGTAAAGTGGTGCAAAATGAATATGCACCTTCCATTTTTGAGATGTACATGTTGTAGCAAGTGTAAAAGTATGAAAAGATGATGTATAAACTATGTTGATAGCCAAATCAATGGAAATGAGGGTTTTGCCCCTTTTGTTGAATGAATGTAGTAGTGTATTTTTGGCCGTAGCATAATAAGATTGGAATGTATGTTGATTTGGAACATATGAAAATGTTATATAGACTATTGTTATGCTTTTAAACTTGTACATGAGTGGCTAGAATGTGTGAGAGGCCATTTGGACCCATTTTGGACCTCTTGGGTGCCAAAATCGGTATTTTTGAGAGCTCCGTCAAAGTATGACCGGATGAGCTCCTCTTGCCATGAAATTTGGCATGCCTCTAGAGTTTGTAGAGAGCTTCTTGAGAAACTAAAGTGGGTAATATTCGGAAGTCGAGAGAATATTTAGCGAATTGTTGAAATTGGGAAATTTCCATGAATTGGTCATGGCACTGTGTAGCTGGTCAGAATTGAAAACTTTATCATTCATGGACCAAATGGAGTCCAAATGTTGTGAAACTTTATACACATAAACTAGGCAACCACAGTGACTTGTACCAACTGGAATCACCTAAATCAGAGGTCTGTAGAGAGAGAATGAACCTTCTGAAATTCTGTATCAGCATCAGGGAGCTCATCTAACCCCCGTTACTGTTCCATCAGTTTTTGGGGTGTAAGGGCTACTGAACTGATCTAAACTTATTTGTCTCCTCTAGTAGACATCTGTAGCTTTCCAAATTGGTATAGTGTGCCCAGATTGGATTTTTGTGGATTTAGTTATGAATTTTCGAAAGTCATGACAGTAAGCTGCACCAGAAACAGTGACAGTCGGACATCCTTCCCATTTTCGATGTCAAACATGGTCCAAAGGCTGAGATTATGGTTGGAAATTATTTTTAGTATAAAGTTAACACTTAGAGCTTTCCAGAGAGCTAAAGTTTGCTAGATTCCCATTTTTCTATAATTAGTTATGATTTTCCAAAGTTAGAGCCAAAATATGACTTTTGGGTACAAGTGAGAAAAATGCATTTTTCTGGTTTTTGGCTCCATAACCATGGCTTATGGCTTGTTTTATGCTATGTATGAGTTGTATCAATGGAGTTTGAGTTGAGGATGTGAATGATGGGTTCATAGGACCCACGGGGCAGAGGATGAGTGTATGAAACCCCGTTTCATAGCATGAAAATGCCACGGATTGGTGTTGGTTCTTTGGACATCATATGGAATCGAGCCCAGTGAGAGGCTAGATAGCGGTAGTAGATTAAGGTGTTACACACCACCTATATATAGAGGGAGGTTAATGGCTTTTTCAAAAATTCTAATTTTACCCTTCGTTCTTTGCAGTTTCGTTTCTCCTTCATTTTAGCTCCTTTTGAGAATCGTCTTTTCCATTATAAAATTTAGGTTTTTAATTTAGTAAAATTCCTTTAGAATCACTCAAATCGGACTTAAAACTTTCTCGAACAAATCCGTCAAAGTTTAGGTACATCGACATTGGAAAACGTCCACCGGAGGGGATTTAACTGTCTTGGGGCTTTCCATGGTTTTCAGGGCCTCTGAGAATTCTGGAAAATTCAAAACTTTCATTTAAAAAGCCTTCTTGTGCGAATTCCAAAATTTGCTCAAAATTACGAAAATGCTATTATGTTTTGTAAGATTTCTGTCAAAATTTGTTTCTTCATTCTACCTCTGTTTTTCCTTCTATCTGAGGCTAGAATTCTCATTTTTAAGAGTCTAGAATGTTATTCAAATTTTTTTGGGGCCTTAACTGATTCATTTCAGAGGACTTACTTTGAAAACGTGCCCATTTTCATCGTTTAACAAAAACTGGACATTACATATGTAAGGCCAAGAAGCTTATTTTTAGATCTTGCTTGCACATGTATGGATGAATGCTAAGATAGGGCTAACTATGTATAGTTTTAAAGGGTTGAAATGATGTGCTTAGAGATATAAATGAATGTTATGTATATAGTTTCTATGACTTTATAATGAAATGGAATGAAAGAAGTGTATATTTTGATGTATTATGGACTATTGTGGTTTTGTTTATGTTATTGTGACCATGTAGAAATCTATCCCTTAGCTAAATATGTTGCCTTAATTCATAGTTAAGAGTTGAATAATGAGGTAGTAGAGGTCTTGAGTTGAAATAATTAGGACATAGAACCTAATTCATGTAGAAGCTCATATAAAGTTAGTAGTTAGCTTGGTATGGTGGAGCTATGGTCACTTAGACCATTTGGTTGAGTTAAAATATTTAGGACTATGCATGTCTTAGTTTTGTGCTTTAGTGTGGAAGAATCATTGGTCTGACTTTTGAAATGCACATAACTAAACTTAGTGCCATTTAGATAATTATGGTTTGCATGTAAGTAAAAACTTGAGTGAATGCATCTTGGTTAGGGATGATATGTAAGTTTACTGGTCTTTCTCAATGGTATGAGTCGATTAAGTTTGATGAGTTCTTTGATTTAATTTCATCCTTTTTTGATGCCCATAGACATGAACATTATGGTTTGATGTTGTTAAATGCCAAGGTGATCTTTGTTAAATCTCTGATTTGATTATGTTGTAGTTATGTTATTTTACTCACAAAGGACATTTGTTCATGCATTAAGGGTGTTTTCTTGAAGTCATTGAATGATTACTAAAATATGGATTTTGATTTGATGTTCATCTTACATCTCATGATCATATTAATAGGGATTCCTAATTGAATGGGTATGTTTCTCATTATAGAGACTCAGTTCATGCTTAAGGATTTTAAAATATTGTTGAAAGATGGTGGTTGCTGTCCTATTACTTTTAGTTTTGTTCTTTAGTAGAGTTTTGTGCAAAATTCTAGTTGAATATGATGTTTGTTGTCTTATGGCCCTCAAGATGCCTTAATCTTGTTCTTCTAACTTCATTTTATGCCAAAGAATTTGCTACTGTCTTAATTGTTTTTATAATAGGTTTTCTTTCTAGCTTGAGTTTGGGCTACAAGGCTTTCGAAATTTTGCTTACTACCTTGGTTATCTTAAGCATGATATTAATTCAATTTTTTTTGGCCTAAAATTGAGTTCAAATCCTTCTGAGTATTGCTTGTTATCTTAGTGAATGCTAAACATGATTTTAACTTAAGTTTTAGCTTAGAACTAACTTCAAATTTTATCCCAAAGTTGGCTTGCTGGGTTGATGGCTTTTAGTCATGGTTGTAGTTTTGTTTAGGCTAGTTTTAAATAGAGACTTGGTTCTAGAATTTTGATGAAATTGTTATGGCATTTTGGTCTTTGGAAACTAGAGTTTCATTGAGATATATTTGAATTGGGTGAGCAAACATTATTATGTTGTAATGGGCATAGGAGTTTGTTTTACTGGGTGAACTTCTAACTTTGCATTAGAATTGAAACTCTTATTTCCATTTAATAATGCTTTGCTTTGTAAATCATCCAGCTTGTAATGCATGAGTGCTTTAATTATATCTTTACACACTTGAACAATAAAATTGAACCCATTTTGTCCATGTCATTGGGATTAGAATTGAGTAAATTATTTTGATCCAAGTTGGACATTTAAAATAAACGTCCCTTTCCTTGTGTGTTGATGTGTGCATTTTGATGGATGAAGTTCATATTGAAAGATGCTTTCTCATTTGTGTTCAAATGAACGATTAAGTTGTGCTCTATAATTAACATTAGTTCATTTTTACTTTTTGTATGATGTACTAGAAGATCAAAGAACAAGCTAAAGAAGAAGACTTTACTAGTTGTCAATCTACCTCACTTGTAAAATGTTTGAACAAGAGATTATTTGAGTGAACACAACACACATGTATTTCTCGTATGAATATCTTAATTTCATAAATTATTTTTATTTTCATTATTTATCTTTGTTTTATTTTTACAATCTTGTTATGTAAAACTTTTTGTTTTCGTAGGTGCATAGAGTGTCAACTATGAGGCTACAGGAGACCTTTGTCTCATTAAGTTTTACACAATGCCAATTAGGTTATGCTTAAAGAATTTTATAATGAAAGACGAGTTTCAATGAGCCATGTTTTGTGCAAAATAAAAAAAATGAAAAATTCAAAAATGAAACATTTGTTTATTTAAAATTAAATAAATTTCCTTTTCACTTATTTTAGAATTTTCATCAAATTTCTCTTTTGATAAAATTACGAGAAATAAAAATCAATTTAAAAATTCAAAATATCAATTTTCCATTAGAAGTCCTTAGAATTTTTTTTTTTTCAAAGTTAAAACTCATATAAAAATCTTATTTTCAAAAGCCAAAGAAATGAAAAGAAAAAATGAAGAGGGGAAAGAAATGGAATTAATTTAGATTATGCAAATTAAAACACATTAACCAACTTTAAAGTTATTTTATTTGCAAAGATAAAATAATTCTTATTTTTTTTCTCTTTTAACCAAAAATTTAAAATTACTAATAAACTCTCAAATTTTTATCCCATCAAATAATGTAAACTTTGTTACCTTTCATAAAACATGTATGTTCTAGACTTTTATCTTAGGTTAAGTAATCCTTACAAAGGAATTTTTTTCCCTTTATTTTCTTTTCTTATTTTCTTTGTTATTTATGCATGTGATTGATGATTAAGGCCATATTAATTATGTATAATTAACTTGGGATAATAGTTTTTAGAAATAGATGTTATAAGGTGCTTAACATTTTTCTGATGCATAATTAATTCTCAAATCCATTTCTAGTCATTTTTCTTCAACAAGTTTTGCTTTTAACAATTAAAATTTTAGTAATAATTCTATTTTAATTAATTTTTGTAATAAAAATCAGAATTTTCTTTTTAGTGCCTTGCAATGGCATTTTAAGTGTGACAACATTTCTTATTATACAAAATAGAGAGTATTTTAATAATCTTGCATAGCTAAAGTTAGACTTAACAATATTTAGATATAATTTAGATTACTATAGTTCAATTTTATATTAATTATCAAGAAAATTGCAACTGGGACAAAGGTGAAAGCGAATTAACTTAATTTTCCTAAATACTTAATTACAGTTATCAATTGTATAATAATATACGGTAATAGAATTTTTCTAATTAAGTAAAAACCTGAGTGTTACGAAATGTTACAAAATAAACGTAAGGAGTTGAGAATCTTCAGGGTGTGAAAAGATTAAGTATGAGACACAGTGTGTTGTATTAGGCACATGAATAAGCAATATCCAGATCTGCCTCCAACTCTCTAATGCTCCCATCTGGTTCTTGTAGCCTCCTCTTTACCACATGTGGATCAGCTTTAGCATCAATTTTCCTAATGCGTCTATGGAAAGAACAGAGAGCAATGTCAATATCGAGGACCGCCATCTCACTAATGATCCTTATCTCTCTACCGTACCTAGCGAACACCATTCTGGATATCAACGACCACCCACGAGTGATTTTCTTCAATTCTGGTACGCACATAAACATTAAGAGTTTTCTAAAGAATGAGATTGTGAGACAACTCAATTCTCTCAGCACTTTGATCACCATCAAATAGATGGTGATCTACATTAAATAAAGGGTATGATTTAATAAAGCTGCTTTCCATTGTTTTCAATTATTTAAGGCTCTTTGAGATGCCCTTCCTCTCCTTCCTCCTGAAGCAAATATAAGCATTAATCTGGATTTTGATGCGTCAATCTAGACCTTTTATTCCCAACAATGACTGAAGGTCTTGTACTTGTTCTTTCATCAATAACAACAATTCTCTTGCTGATCCACAAACATCAAGCAACCCAACTGACAAGTCAAGTGCCTTCTCTAAATGCTCCTCTTCTTGATGATAATGGAGAACCTGTTGAGTGAGTGGGAATCAAGGAATTGATAGACCCATTTATACAGCTCTGCAAGCCCTTTCAAACCTGCTTTGAGAGTCTAAACTCATAGAGAAGAATTTGCTGCATCTGCTGAAGCTGTTGTGGAATCCCAAGTCTTTAGCTTCTCTTGCTCTATTACAATCTTCTGTGAGGTGGGGTGTAGTCTAGAAGGCAAGCTAATGGATCTAACATGGCAATGAACTTTAGAAGTTGTGTATAAACCAGACATTTGCTCTGTGCTTCTGATTCAGTATAATGAAATGAGCAAGATAGGCTTGAATGGAGACTGGTTTTGATGAGGAACATCATGGGCCCTTCATGCCAAGAAATGTTGTCTTTGTGTAGAAGAAATTCGTGTCAGTCTACCCATTTTGAAGATCTCAGGCATTCTAGCAAACAGCTTTTAATCCTAAGCGCTTTCCCTAATATAATGTTCATTCCGTTGGCAACATTTGGCACAGAATAAATTGTTTAAGAGCGGCATGCCTTGTCGCCCGAATCACTAGCAGTATGATCTTCTTCTCAAGAGTTAATCTTGTAAGTTGCATTGCTAATGTAAACCAAACTTGGCAGTGCATGATTCTTGAATATTTAATAACAAAAGATGATATAATTCATTGTACAAGAAAAGGAATTAGAAAGGGTCAAAAGAAAAATGACAAAAATAGAATCTAACTTGATATAGACCTAGAATCTAGCTCTTCTTGTGAGGAAATATGATGTTATTTCTTCTCACTTCCATGACGCCACAATGGGTATTCAAACCCATTCTTAGTCAAACAAATAGTTATCTCAAAATCTTAACCAACGTTCACTTACAAAATAATGAACACAAGCTCAATCCCGAAAGAAATCAAAGGATACTCATCCGGCTATATCCATAGTTCGAGGGCAGAAAATGAAGTGCAAGGTATCGGGATGAGTCACATTACCTCTCAAATCTGAACATTCAGTTGCTCCAATTGAACTCCTCTCTGCTTCGCTTTCTCTTTTACTTCTCTTAATTTCTGCTCCACTCTCCGAATTCCTCTCTCTGCCTTTGTCTTCTCTCATATAGCGAAGAGCTGACAGACCATGGTGATAGAAGGTGGATTTTCTGGAATTCGATGGGCAGAGAATCGGATTTTAGAGAACCAAATCATCCTTGCTCTGTCTCTGATGCGTTCTTGGCGTTTTCTTCTACTGGCTCTCTGCGGTGAAAGCGATAAGGAGAGGGAACCGATGTTCTCTGCAAATCTGGGTGTGTAGGGTGTGTATCTCATTTAGATTTATTTTAGATAATTTAAATTTTATGGAAATTTTTAATATAAAATATTATTTTTAATTGATAATTATAAAATTATTTTTATTTTATGTTGTTTTTTTTTTAAAATAAAAGAAAATTTTAAATTAAAAAATATATAAAATCTTTTCAAATTAAACTTATACGGTCCGAATGAAATATCCCACTATGCATAAGATCCATTCGGAAGGGACAAGGCCAGAGGGAATAAAACCTAATGAATTGTGCGTTACATCCATTGTGTCTTACCTTCTTTCTTTTGTTTTATTTTGTTTATTTTTTTTGTTTTTTCATTTGGGATTTGGGTTAGGAGGATTCGAACCTCATAGATTCAATTTGACTTAACTAAAAAGTAAAACCTAATGTGAGAAAATTAGATGATTGGAACGTTGAAAAGTGAATTAAAATGAAAAATAAATAACAAGATCACTCTAATGTAACAAAAAAAAATGATTTTGGTATATCAATAAAAAATAATAATTGGTCAAATTTAGACAGATGAAATGTTAGTAAAAAATAATTCTTTTTTTACTTATTTTAATATTGAAAAGGCAGTATTAAAATGTGAAATAAAGCAATTAATAAATGACTTGATAATGAAAGACACCATAAGATAAGGATAAATAAAATAAATAAATTATAGGATAATTACTTATTTAAAAAAACGAAAGCATCACCAAGTTATATAGAAGGCCAACGTAATTAAACAATATGTATCAAGATTTCTTTTGTTCCCTGCGTTGCATTTTTCAGAAACCTTTTTTCTTTGTTTTCTTTTTATTTCAATGGCAAACTTCTCTTCTTTTCCAACGGGCTTTAGATTTGCTTCACATGACGATGAGCTCATTATTCATTACTTGGCCCCAAAAATTGCCAAGAAACCTTTGCCTTTCAATCTAATCAATGAAGTTAATATATATGAATCCGATCCTATGACTCTTTGTGGTATTTTCTTTTTACCCTATATCTTAATTTTTTTTTTTTTTAAATATTTGTGAATCAGAGTATATGAATTCTTGAAATTTGGTTTTGGCGTACAGTCTTTATAGTCTGACAGTTTCTTTTTTCGTTTTGTAATTGTAGCAATGGTGTTTCTGTCTCTTTCATGAACATAGGATCAGTTTGAAATATATATCTTTTATGATATTAAGATTACGAATAGGTTCTTTGATTGGTTTCTTTTCTCTTAGATCAATTCTTGAAAATGATTAAATATTCTATACTTTTAATCCATTTAAAGATGAGATTTTAGTTGAGTATCTTGTTTTTAATAAAGCTTAGACTTTGTCTGGACGTGTCAATAAAACTTTTTATGTCTTAGTATACATCTGTCTTCAATTAAAAAATTAGTAATAAAAAGTGTTTAAAAATATTTTTCGTATAACTATATTTCTTAAACTGTTTTAGTGTAATAAATTATTTTTAAAATATCAAGTAATTTTCTATAGATATAATCTTATTATATTATAAAATAAAAATAATAGATATTTTTAATATCTAAAATATTATTCATTAACTCTAAGTAAATGCTTACTACGTTATTTTATGTTAATAATTTTTAAATAAGAGGTACCTTTTTTTTAAAAGAGAAATGAGAGGTGGTTTCAAAACTTTCCAAACTACCAATAAATAATGTGTGACAGAGAAGCAAAAGATACTAGTGGCTTGTGGATGTCAATTTTTTAAACTTTAATTTTATATAATTTTTTAATATAAAATTAAATTATAGTAATTTTTATATTTTAAAATAATAAAAAAAGTAATGAAAAGTTTTTTAATTTTTCTATTCTTCTATGCGCATTTTAACGTTTCTTATATTGATATATAGCTGTATAATCAATGATTAAAAAATTTCAAAGTCATATATAGTAGTACAAACAAATATGAAGGATTCTTTTTGTTCTAAAAAGTGTAGAGAAATTTTTAGAAATTAGGTAACGGTAAAACTGTAAAGTATTTATCTCAAGGGTGAAGAAAATATAGAATGGGTAAAAGGTTTGATAGAGCAAAGTCCCAAAGGCTTAGTTATATTTAAATTTTATTAAATGTTCTATCACCTTGTATGGAAAATATTAGCACATTCGACGCGGATGAAAGGGAGATCTTTATTTTAGACTTCTATATTTCTTCCACTTTCCATTATAATCAGAAATAGGAATAATTCTTGGACATATCATAGTGTTTGAACATTTAAATCAAATGAAGATAGGTTTGGTTGAGTTTTTCTTGTTTACCCAAAACCGTTCTTTTTCTTTTTCTTTTGTGAAGTTAGGATCAATTCTTGATATAGGTATTGTTAGACATTTTAATAGTTTATTTCACCTATTTTTTTCTTTTCAAATATTCAGGTTATGAAATTATTAATGGAAGAATTAGAGTTAAAGATCTAAAATTAAAAATATTTATTTTGAAGGACCTATTATTATTAGATTTAGGGAATTTTATTTAAAATCAGTGATAATTTATTATAAAATAATAGTAATATGTTCTTTAGAATAAATATTTTTAACTTTGGCTTGTTAACTCTAATTCTTCTATTATTATTTATATATGATCAATCACATGATTTTTTTAATCATATCTTAATGCTGAACTTTTTCAATCTCCAATATATTATAGCAGTATCTATGTTTCACATGAAAATCATATACATTTAATATCTTTTGATGTGGTAGAAACTTACAAGGCTCAAGGTGAAGGTAAATGGTATTTCTTCAGTTCAAGAGACAGAAGATATAAACATGGAGGGAGACCAAATCGATCTGCATGGAAAGGATTTTGGAGGGCCATAGATTCTGCTAAACCTATCATGCACAAAGGTGCTCAGATTGGAAATAAAAGATCATTGGTATACTACAAAAGAAGACCTCCCAATGCCGTTGAGAAGACAAATTGGATCAAGTGTGAATTCATGATAGAGAACCATCCATTACATAAAAGGGCTAGTCCACAAGACATGAAGGTATGAATTTTCTTGCAGATAATAAATTTAACACTTTCTTCAAGAAAAAGTATAACTTAAAATTTTTTATTAAATACTAGTATTTTTCACTACTAAATTAGACTTACGCTAGGTGGTGAACACTTAAAGCCGTAATTAATATTGGCTTCTGCCTAAGCTCATATCTATACCTAGTGCGTTATTTAGTATTTCCGTGCGTTGACAAGTTTGCTAACATTTGTAAATCCTTTTCTTTTTTTTTTTGCAGCTTGATAACATTGTTCTATGCAGAATACATGAGAAGAAAGGTCCAATTTCCTTTCGGAAGAGATCTCAAGAGGAAAACGAAAAAAGCTGTGATGAAGTAGCGTACATGCTAATGGATCAACATAATAATAATGAAATCGAAAAAAATCGTGATGAAGAAATGGCGTGGTCACAGCCGTTGGATCATAATTATGTCCTGAATGTAAATAACTACTTTGTTGAAGGGTTTGTTCCCTTAAGCCAAGGGCTTCAATACCTTCCTCCGTATGGGCGTATTTCAAATTCTGATAATGTGCATCAGCCTATAGCATATAACAATCTGGTTGAGAGTCATCAGCAAGAACATATGGTGCAGCCACAGCAGTTGTATCAGAATAATGTCACGCAATTAAATGACAACGTTGTTGAAGGGTTTGTTCCGTGTGGCCAAGAGACCCAAGAGCTTCCATATGGGCGTACTTCAAATTTCCATGATCTGCATCACCGTTTAATAACAATAATCAGGTGGGAGTTGAACCATTTTCATTTTCATTACAACTTCGGCAATTGAATGAGAGTCATCATCATCAGCAAGAATTTCATGTAACAGACCAAGCTTACTCTAATATTGAGAGCCATAATCAATGTGATGATGCCTTCAAATCTTAAAAACCAAGGCCCATATTGGATAGAACTCAGATAGGAAGGGAATTCATATATAAAAGAGGGGACAAGTCTTACATCGAGTAGAATTGAGTTGGGAGTGGGATTGTTTATATATATAAAGAGGGCTTCTACATCTATACTTTGTACTTTGTATCATTCAGTTTTAATAGTATAAAGTTTTTCTCCTTGCTTGTGGACGTAGGTCATATTGGCCGAACCACGTTAATTTTCTATGTTATTCTTTTTTTTCTCGCTACTTTCTTAATACCGCTAATTCACAACAATTGGTATCAAAGCTTTTGGCTTAAGTTTTTTTTTTTTGCTGAAAGAAGATGGCGTCTCACAAATTCTGTAACACCATAATTTCTAACTCATTTCATGACATTTATAAGTTTCATCTCATTATTTCCATAAGAGTATATAAAAAGGGGAATGAAAATAATGAGTTTATTTGCGTTGCGCTATACTTCAAAATTTGCAATCGGTGTCACATGGACCGTGTGAACTCATGTTATGCATTCTTATATTTAATTCCATCATTACAACTCATTTATATTACAAAAACATGTCTACAATTCATGGAAACCGAAATGGAGCTCACAATAGGCAAACATATTTTCGGCCAGATGTGCTCCATTTTCTGACCCAATTTCGGAAAATCATAACTAAATCTAGAAAATTCAAAATCATGCAATCTTGGTCATTCTGGAAAGTTTAGGATGTTTCACACTTTGTAAAAATTGATTTAATCCATGAATTTTCTTTTATGTGTAAATGTTTATTTGAGTTTCTAAGACCCCTAGGAAGCCTCCCAAGTGTCTCTCCCATCAAGGAAAAATCAAAAAGCCCAGAGACTCCTCCTCCCTCCATCAATTCGGCCAAGACAAAACCATTGGGCTAGAGGCTATTTTAATTTGTTTTAGCCTTGTTTTGGGACTTCTTATGATGGTAGAAGGTGGGAGGAACCCTTGGAAAAAATTTAAAACTCCTAGAAATTGATTTGGTGTCTTAGGTTCCATATTACGACCTAAAGAAGCAACAAGATGCTAGGTCCTTTGTTTTAATGATGTGAAATGGATTTCCCTTGGTATTGGAACCTTTTGGGCAAGTCTAAAAGTATATTTAAAACTTGTCTGAACTACCCAAATGGTCCCAAATCTTATACATTTCATTTTGGCCATTCGACCCACACTAATACATATTTCCATCAAACTTTATACTTTCATACTATGGCATTACATACTCAAAATATGGGCTAATGGTCATATATGAGAATCATACATCGTAACATCACATATTAGTATATTTACATGTGTCTCAACATTCATAGAGCATATACAACATCATATACATGATGAACCATCATTATGGTTCCAAAAGAAACAAAATAACACATAAGCTTGTCAATTGTCCCTTTTCATGGTTGTTGGCTCCCCTCGCCATAAGTGCTTGGTCCACCTAGCATGTGCCTTAACCCTATATTATTCTCATATTAGGGAGCTCATCTGACTAACTATTAGACTCCTCTCTATTTACCTTTTTGGGCTTAGCTTACTTATCTAATATGATCTAAAAAGCCCTGGAGTGAGTTTTCAAAATTTTTTAGAAATTACAAAAATGCCCCTACTTCCCTCGGTAAATTTTTTAATCTCTTTTGGCTCTGATTTTTGGGCATCTTAAACCTCAAATCCTTATTTTCTAATATTTAAAATTTTATCATAATTTTAGTTGGCCCCAATTCCTTCTAGTTCAAGAACTTCCTTTTATATATGGCCTATTTCTGACGTTTACGGAGAAACTGAACATTGCGTATGTTACAAATTCGATATTGAGAAATTCAATGGG
Organism: Erythrophleum fordii; assembly: GCA_032878935.1. Taxonomy (NCBI): domain Eukaryota; kingdom Viridiplantae; phylum Streptophyta; class Magnoliopsida; order Fabales; family Fabaceae; genus Erythrophleum; species Erythrophleum fordii. The sequence continues at coordinate 16,639,690 of JAVQMF010000053.1, forward strand.
TCGAATGATTTCACATTGTGGAAGGTGAAGATGCGGGCAATTTTGGTTCAGCAAGGGTGCACGGCGATGATAGATGGAGGGGAAGGTTACTCGAGAGTTTAAAGGCAGAAGAAAGGGCAGAGATTTTGGCGAAGGCTCATAGCGCCATTCTATTGAGTTTGACGAATGAGGTCTTGAGGGAGGTTGTAGACGAGATTTCTGTGGCTTCGTTATGGAAGACATTAGAAAGCAAGTACCAGAAGAAATCCCTGACGAATCGGTTATATCAGAAGCAGTAGTTATATACCCTCAAGATGTTAGAAAGTATATTGGTAAGAGATCATATTGACAATTTTAACTGAATTATTTTAGATTTTCAAGGGGTCGGGGTTAAAATTGAGGAAGAGGACCAGACAATAATTCTTTTATGCTCGTTGCCTAATTCATATGAAAACTTTGTTGACACGATGCTTTATGGAAGAGACACTATCTCGATTGACGATGTAAAGGATGCTTTACAATCAAAGGAACTGAAGAAGAGGGTGTCTGGGTCCGGTGAGGAAGCATCAGATATGGGTTTGGTAGTGAATAGAGGCAGGAGCAAGGAGAAGGATGAAGGTAATCGAAGTAATTCCCATTCAAAGTCAAGATTTAAGGGGCAACTACGGTGTTTTAAGTGTAAGGAAAAGGGGCATTTTAAGAAGGATTGTCCACAGTGGAAAAAGGGAAACAATCAGAAGGAATCAAATGGTAAGGTAAGTGCTTCAGTGGTTCAGGATAGTTCAGATGAGAGTGATGATGGAGATGTTTTGATGGTTAGTACCTTAAATTATGCAAATACTTGGGTCATAGATACTGGAACTTCTTATGACTTTCACAAAGGAGCTATTTACTTCTTTTAAGGAGTGGAAAGGCAGTGTGAAGTTGGGAGATAATCAGGAGCTTAGTGTTGAAGGCCACTGGCTAGTACAGGTAAAAATGTTTAATGGTATGGTTAGAACATTTGATGCATGGTATATTCCTGGGCTAAGAAAAAATTTGATTTCTCTGGGTGCCTTGGACAAGCAAGGATATAGTTTTTCTGGTGAGGGTGGACAGGTAAAGGTTTCTAGAGGTGCTCTGGTGGTGATGAAGGGTAGACTTTAGCATGAGGTCTATATACTCATTGAAAACTCGATAATGGGCACTATAGCAGTTTCTAATTTTTTGAAGAAGAACAATGATCAAACAGAGTTATGGCATCGACAACTGGGGCACATGAGTGAGAAAGGACTAGCAGTGTTGCAAAAACAGAGGTTGTTCGAGGGCATGAAAACTGGAAAATTGAAGTTCTATGAAACTTGTATCAAGGGCAAGCAACGCAGAGTCAAGTTCAGTTCGGGAAAGCATACCTCCACTGATATCCTTGAATATATACATTTAGACTTGTGGGGTCCTTCTCTAATTGAGTCTCATGGAGGGTGTAGATACTTTGTGACATTTATTGATGACTACTCCAGAAAAGTGTGGGTGTATTTTCTGAAGAAGAAGGATGAGGTGTTTGAGAAGTTCAAGGAGTGGAAGACCATGATTAAGAAGCGTACTGGAAAGCAAGTCAAGACACTCAGAACTAATAATGGGTTGGAGTTCTGCAATACACCATTTGATGAGTTCTGTAAGAAAGAAGGTATAGTGATACACCACACTGTACGGCACACACTACAACAAAATGGTGTAGCAGAACGGATGAACTAAACATTTCTGCACCGCAAGATGTATGGAGCTGAGTGCTAATCTTCCTAAGAAAATTTAAGTTAAAGCAGTTAACACTGTAATCTATCTAGTGAATAGGTCTCCATCAACTGTAATTGATCTGAAGACTCTACAAGAGGTGTGGTACGGTACACCTTCGAATTATTCTGGTTTGAAGATATTTAGGTGTCTGGCATACGCTCATATGAATGATGGTAAACTGGAGGCGAGGGCAATGAAGTGCATATTTTTAGGGTATGCAACTGGTGTGAAAGGGGTATAGACTGTGGTGTACAAAACAGAACAGGACCCCAAGATTCATTATTAGCAGAGATGTAACGTTTGATGAATTTGTTATGTTCAACCAGAAGGAGGAACTTGATGATCTTGTAGGAAAAGATTTGGGTGTTAATCAGAAGGTGGAGTTTGAGGTGGAAACCTCAAGGACAAACAAGAGCTCTGTAGACCAACCTAGAGATTTGCAGAAAGAACAGCAAAGTATAGCAATAAGAAGAGGAAGAAGAGAAAATAGAAGACCTGCTAGGTATGCAAACTGTGTGAATTTTGTTGATACTAACCCTATTGCATATGCACTGGCGGTGGCAGAAAGCATTGATGCTGAGGAGCCGTAGTCCTACAAGGAGGCGATTCAAAGTAAAGAGATAACTGACTGGTTACTAGCATGAATGAGGAAATGCAGTCCCTATCAAAGAATGGGACTTGGGAGCTGGTACCTCCACCAAAGGGTGTAAAGCCTGTAGGATGGAAGTGGGTGTATAAGAAGAAGGAAGGGATTCCTGAAGTTGAGCTGGCAAGGTTCAAGGTGAGACTTATAGCGAAAGGGTTTTCATAAAAGGAAGGGATAGACTACCATGAAGTATTCTCTCCAGTTGTAAAGCATAAGACCATTCGGGTTCTTCTAGCCATGGTAAGTGTGCTTGACTTGAAGTTGGAGCAACTTGATGTGAAGACGACATTCTTATATAGGAATCTAGAAGAGGACATCTACATGACTCAGCCTAAGGGGTTTTAAGATCCTAAAAAAGGGGAGTATGTTTGCCTACTGAAGAAGTCCTTATATGGCTTAAAGCAGTCACCTAGGTAGTGGTACAAGAGGTTTAATGCTTTCATGGTTTCTAAAGAATTTACTCGTAACCCATTTCCTAGTTGTATGTATTCCAGGAAGTTGTTAGATGCTTCTTGGATCTACTTGTTACTGTATGTGGATGATATGTTTATAACGGCAAAGAACAAGGCTGAAATCAACAAGTTAAAAAGGTTACTGTAAAGTCCCATATCGGATGGTTTGGTCCTAGGAACGGCCCATATAAGTGGGAGCGAAGCTCTCCCCACCAACGACGCGTTTTCCCAACGAACGGGGAAGGCTGGGTCGAAGACCCTTGAACCCGGAAGGCAGGGAAGAACAAAACCCCTTGGGCCAGTGTGCCGCTTGGGGACAATATCGTTGGAGGTTCTGTGTGGTGTTATGACAACATCCTCAAGCCAAATCCAATCCGGGAGAGCCTGGAACTTTGCTCTGATACCAATACCACACAGAGCCTCCAACGATATTGTCCCCAAGCGGCACACTGGCCCAAGGGGTTTTGTTCTTCCCTGCCTTCCAGGTTCGAGGGTCTTCGACCTAGCCTTCCCCGTTCTTTGGGAAAACGCATCGTTGGTGGGGAAAGCTTCGCTCCCACTTATATGGGCTATTCCCAGGACCAAACCATCCGATGTGGGACTTTACAATCCACCCCCCTTTTGGGGCTGACCTGTCCTTGGGTCGCACATGCAAACGGCCAGCTCTGATACCAACACCACACAGAGCCTCCAACGATATTGTCCCCGAGCGGCACACTGGCCCAAGGGGTTTTATTTTTCCTTGCCTTTCGGGTTCGAGGGTCTTCGACCTAGCCTTCCCCATTCATTGGGAAAACGCATCGTTGGTGGGGAGAGCTTCGCTCCTACTTATATGGGCCGTTCCCAGGACCAAACCATCCCAGATGTGGGACTTTATAGTTACTGAGCAGTGAGTTTGAGATGAAAGATCTGGATGCAGCCAAGAAAATCTTAGGCATGAAAATCTGGAGGGATTGAAAAGCACATCGATTGTATATGTCACAATAGAAGTACATTGAGAAGGTGTTGCAATCTTTTTAGATGGATCAAGCCAAGCTTGTGAGTACCCCATTGGCAGCACATTTCAGATTGGATGCTAGTACACTACCGAGCACAGATAAGGAGAAAGACTACATGAGTGAGGTCCCTTATGCTAGTGCAGTTGGGAGTCTAATGTATGCGATGGTATACACAAGACCAAATTTAGCCTATGCAAATAGTGTTGTGAGCAGGTTCATGGGAAATCCAGGGAAGACTCACTGGGAAGTAGTAAAGTGGATCATGTGGTACTTGAGAGGTACAGTTGATGTTTGTCTAGTTTATGGTACTGATGGATTTGCTGGTAGATTGGTAGGTTATACAGATTCAGATTATGGTGGAGACCTTATGAGGTGGAGATAATTGACATGCTATATCTTCACCCTATATGGATGTGCTGTTAGTTGGAAAGCAACTTTGCATTCTACAGTTGCTTTGTCGACCACTGAGGAGGAGTACATGTCCTTGACTGAGGGAGTGAAGGAAGCAATGTGGTTATATGACTTGATTGGAAACTTGGGATTGAAGGTTCAGATGCCTGAGGTGTATTGTGACAGTCAAAGTGCGTTGAGCCTGGCAAAGAACCCAGTCTACCATGAAAGGTCCAAGCACATAGATGTTAGATTGAATTTCATTAGGGATGCCTTGGAAAATAAGGTGGTGACCATAGAGAAGATACCAACAGTAGAGAATCTAGCAGACATGTTGACAAAGCCATTGCCTGTTGACAAGTTCAGGCATAGCTTGGACCTGGTGCAAGTACGAGCAGCATGAGGCCCTATGGGGCGTAATGGCAGGGAGATGATCAAATCAGACATCCGGAAATTTTAAATCAAGGTGGAGAATTGTGATGATGCCTTTAAATCTCAAAACCCAAGTCCCACATCGGATAGAACTCAGATGGGAAGGGAATTACTCATATATAAAAGAGGGGACAAGTCCCACATCGAGTAGAATTGAGTTGGGAGTGGGATTGTTTATGTATATAAAGAGGGCTTCTACATCTATACTTTGTACCTTGTATCATTCAGTCTCAATAGTATAAATTTTTTCTCCCTACCCGTGGATATAGGTCACATTGGCTGAATCACGTTAATTTTCTGTGTTATTCTTTTTTTTTTCTCTCTACTTTCTTAATACCACCAATTCACAACAATCAATTTCCTACAAAAGTTGCTGGGTTTGTAGGAAGTTATGATAGCCAAGAATCCCATAAACAAATAGTGTATGACAATCAAGAGGGAGTTAAAGCGTCGTCATCACAACTAGGGTTTCAACAATTTAATGGGAGTCATCAACAAGACTTTTATCATCAAATTCCAAATCCACAAAGTTTTGATGACCTCTATAATTGTGATTGTGATCCATTTCTTGATATAGACTACAATTTTCCTTTCGTAGATTTCTCAAGTCCACCCTCAATTTAATTTCTTGGTGGGAATAATTGTCCAAGAATGGGTGATTAATTTTGTCCATTTTTGTGATACTTAATGAACAAGTTGATCTATTGTTGCAAAACTGAAATACCGTTGAATTAGTAATTTGTGTATTTATTTATTATAAAAGTAATTTGATGCTATGTTGTTCATCTATTTGGCTAGATTGTTGTGGTACATGTATGATATTTAATTAGTGTTGATGTAATAAATTTTGAGGGGAAACTTGTTATGTCTATGTGTACATCAAAATTTGATGTGCCTGTTAGTACTACTCAAGTTAAAGAAAGGAGAACAATAATACAGTGACTTCAGGAAATATTTCCTCTCCTTCTAAGATATGTATGATTCTCCTTTTTAGTTTTATAAAATCTCATATTATTTTGTGCATTTCAAGACAAATCTAATTTTTTTCAATCAATAAAAGATTAATTTCTTTTTTGTTTTTCAAGTCTTAGAGAAAAGAACATAGTATTTGTGGGTTCGTCTATTCAAGAATAGGAAAATATTTTTTCAATCCACTGATTGCACTTATATTAGTCTTTCCAGTCTCTGGTACTTACATGTTTTTCTTTGCTCACGACTTTTACCAACACAATAACTTTCACACTATTGCTTTTCAACTCGAACTAAGGATCAGCTATAAGTAGGATAGTATGTTGATGGGTTAGCATGGTTAAATAAAGCTAATATGAGATTTTATCTGCCTTTTTTTGAAAGACAATTTTACATTTTTAATCAAATAACAACAGCAAAGTTAAGAATATTACAGAGTCAACATATACATTCCAGAGTGAAAATAATATTGCCTAGATGTGATATCACTAACGATTCTTAAAAGGAGGAAGTATCACCTTGGAAAAGTAAGCCTTTCACACTTTGCAAAAAATCCAACATTTTATTAATATCACGAATTATTGAAAATGAAACAGTCTGGCTTAAACCACTTCTCACGAAGCACTCTCACCGATTGCAGAGCCTCTCGTAAGTGTTTGGTGTTACAAACATTACAATCCAAAATTGTATGACATTTCATCAATAAAATAATAAACGTACTGGATTTACGCAAATATTTAACAAGTTGAAAGTGTCAGGGTCCGAGTGTTTCAAGGATAATTCTTTGATCAATTCGATTGCATGCTCTAAGCGACCTACTGACGGAGTGAAGGGGCAGCTCTATTAGTTACAACCTTGTTACGGTTTATGTCATTACTGACCATTAAATTCAAGGCTCAATGAACAGGGGCAAGGCTCAAATTAGGTGTTTTACTGGATTGGGAGAGCAAGTTGTGGTAGGTTGATCTAACAAGCAAACGAGAAGGATTGGTTTTCATCATGTGATGGAGAAAAGCAACAGAATCATTGACATTAGAGATTGAGGCATATGATTGAAGGAGAGAGTTATGGAGACGAGGGTCAATAAAGGTTTCTGAACTCTTGACGATTGAGTCAAAAACATTCTTGGCATCTGAGAGGCAGGGAGATTTCAAAAGCACTAGCGCTTCAGGAGTTGTGGAAGAATCCGAATTCTGGGTTTCTTTCAATTTTATGGTTGATTTTGAGGTTTCTGCAGGAACTAGAGACAATGGCTTTGTGAGGAATGGGTTTGAAATTGCAGAGCGGAATTGAGAAGAGAAAAGCATTGCGGAGGAGAAAAAGAAAACCAGAACTGTAATCCAACCCTTCAATTTTAAGAAACAAACAATGAACTGTCTTTCATAGTGCAACTTATAATGCAATAGACTAAAATATTATAGGAGTATAGCGTGAAGTTTTGCCCATTGTTATGACCAAAACTGCAACTTCGTAAAAAAAAAAAAAAAAAATGAAAGGCTGAATTTCTAAAAATGGTTTAAGACTTAAGTACTGCAAGGGGTTGATTTTTTAAAGTTTGAACCGGCTCTAAAAGTAGAATTAAGGTATCCTTAGAATATGTGATCTAACAGACCTAGCTATTTAGCTCATGCCCATATTAGTTATTGGCATTTTTCCATAATTACATAATATTCACTATACTTTTAGTAAAAAAAATCGATCCATTTACAAGTCATATGAGTCTCAAGGGGTTCAAATTTGATTCTTTCTTTTCCTCTATTCATTTTCATCATAAACAACTTTGTTTAGATATATTTTATCATGATTAGCTTGTCGGACACCTTAGAAGAGTCATAAATCCAAAATGACAGAGTCTCTATAATTTTGTACTAGTTTTGAAAATTCATAACTCGGGTTGTAAAATTTTGATTTATGTAAATTGGATGTCTATAGAAAGCTTAGGATGTAAACTACGTGCTATAAAATTTTCAAGCCAATCTAAATTCATTTGACCTATGAAAGTCTAAAGAGTAACTAACTCGGAATATGAATAGTAATAGGCTCATATATCAGACCCCAATTTCAAAAATGCATAATTTTTGCTACACAACTTTGATTTATGCAAACTCTGGCTATGCAAAGTTTATAATATCAACTATATGTTTGTAAAATTTTATGAGTATCGAAGTTGGTTTGACCTCTCAAAAATATCAGAACTGATTATATGAATAGTACCAAGGGCCTAATTGAAAATTTTACAAAGTTTTAGAAATTCATGAAATATTTTGTACAACTCCAAAAATTATGGTTCTTAAATTGTTAGAAAACTCTACTAAGGATCTAAATGCATGCCAAATTTTATACACAAACTATGTCATTTAGATCACTTTTGACATTAGAGTTGTTTAGGCCTATTTTAAGACCAAACCTGGGATCAATTTGGATTATTTGATATCCAATTGGAATTCTTCTAGTTGGAGCAAATTTTAATCATCATAAGTGACATTTCCAATCATTCCATTACATGCCAAAAGGCTTGGATCAAAATATAATCCCTTAACATCCAAGAATACATATATGTTCCTTAACACTAAATGTGCCATTTGCAACATTAATGCACAAATATCAGCGTGAATTATCATACATTCACATGCTCATACTTTTACACATGGTCTCATTATCATACATAGAAAATATGCATAGTTTGACATTATACATCATCAAGAATACAAAGAGAGGTCACACTACTACATACGCTAAAATTTTACTCATGTGGCACTTCTAATACAACTTTTCTAACATCTAAGTCTTCTCAGTGTCTTTGTCTTGACTTGGTGACTCTGAAATGATTAGTGGGAGCATACGAGTGAGATTCTTGGGAAATCTCAATAGCCAATCTAAACTAATTTAATGCACACATGAATACCATAAGTAAATGCAATGTATATGGTGCAAGAATGCTATGTCTATGCATCATGTAAGTGAAATGCATCATATAACATAAAAACTCATTTATTCTCAAGTCATGGCATCATCATAAACTTGTTAGGCTTAACTAATCTCAACCCGGGGCCAAGAACGAGCTACTACGTTCAATTCAATGCCTTAGGGAACTAAGAGCTATCTTATTGCCTTTCCATACATATCATAATAAAACAAAACTCATGAAAGCATTAAGCAACAACACATACAAGCATTCCAACTCAATCAAGTGTTCAAATGCATGCAAGAAAGGGAGATAAAGCTACCTTAGGATCATGGAAGCTCAAATGCCACTAACCCTCTTGATCTAGCTTTTTCTCTTGGCTTCCTCTCACTTAGCAACTACATTTAAGTGTGTTTGAGCTAGATGAACTTACACAAAGCAATTACAAGGTAAATTAATCTAATTAAAATCATTCTAGGCTTCATCATCCCTATTGAATCTCATAAAAGTTTAAGGTGGCAAATAAGACTAGTTTAGGTCTATTATGAAGCTACTCTTGGTTCTAGCTTTTCAAACCTCAAACTCTTGTTGGTTACAAGTCTCACAATTTCCAAGCAGCTCATTTGGATCATTACATACTTGATTAAAGGGGTTTAGGATCAATTTGATTCATTAACTCATTTTAGGCCCTAAAAATTTAACTTTCATTTTAGGGCTCCTAAATTCAATTCAGTAGTTCCATAATTATTTATTCATCATATCTAAGTTTCTAAATTCATTAAAACTCAAAAAATACTCCTTAGGTACTCCATTCAAGTCTTGACTAATACCACTTAAGGAGGAGCTATAGGAAGTTTTGTTGCTTCTTGTTAAAAGTTTGATAGATACCCATATTCCTTCGTTTCTCTTTAATCTAATTATATTTTCATATGGCTTAAATTAGGCTCCTTGGTTTCCATATCTCCTTAAGTGCAATTGAAATCCTGATTGCCTTATCTTGAATCTTAAAGCTTCTCTTTGCATTCTAATTGTATAATCTCACTTTCATGCCTCAAAACCCCTAGTTCAGCCTTTTTTCCATGCAAAAAAATTTCCTTCTTGGAGAGCTTGAAGTGGCTGAACCATAAAGGAGGAGGAGAAGCCAAGAGGAGCCAATTTCCTATCATACATCATACATCATCTTAGAGCTCTTCATGAGAGGAAATTGGTATTATGCTTGGTTTTCTCAAATCTTCTACTTTTTCCAAAAGTTCACCTATGAAAACTCTCTTTTTAGGAAACTAAAACTACCAAAAAGGAAGGCATGGAGAGGAGATCAAGTTTTGTAAGAGAAGTGTCATGAAAAAGAGCTAAAATCCTTAACTATTTAAGCCTTTCTTCCACCTTCTTTCACCTCCTTTATGGGCAACACAAGGTGCTAGTCCAGAAGCTTCAAGGTTAGTTTAGGGAATAAAGAAGTGGCTGGCCTAATATAAGAAGGAAATGAGGTGTTTTAAACATTTTTCTAAATTCCCATTATGCCATTCTGCTTCACTTCCTTTGTTTATGCTTGCTTTATCTCCTTTTTTAAAATCATCTTTTGTATATAAAAATTTAAGTCTTCTAGTTTATTAAAATTATTTACTTTTAATTTTATGAGTTCGAAACCATCCCGAATCATTTCGTCAAAGTTTGGATTAACTAACGGCTTAAAATGTATACTAGAAGGGTTTTGACTATTCTAAGGTTTCTATAGTTTTTAGAGCTGCTAAAAACTTAAAAAACCTAATTTTATTATTTAAAACTTCCTCTTTTGAGTTTTTAAAAAGTTGCTAGAAATTATGGTTTTGTCACTATTTTTTTAGTTAAATTTATCTAGCTATTTTATCTTTGGTTTCAGGCTATCTTAAGCTTTGTATTCTTATTTTTAGATGCCTAATTTACTATCCAATTCTTACTTAACCTTTTTTTTTTAATTTTGGGGTCTTCCTTAAGTACCTCATCAGTTTTAGTTTAGTTTTAGAAAGACTGGATATTATATGACCCTGGTAAGGGAAGATAACACAAATGGGAATGCCTTTATAATACATAAAGGCATGGCAAGAGATATGAAAATACACATTAGTCTATTAAAATGACATACAAGCATAGCAATAAGCTTCACATTACACATATGAAACCAAGTAGCAAAAGTGTCCTAATTTCTTCCTAATTGAATCAAATTACCAAGATTTATAAGACATAGGAAATCAAGACTTACATTTCATACATAAAAATTGTGCAAAGACGGCAAGTTATAAATAACTTATTAATTATGTGAAATGTCACACTATCACATACAATATGTTATAACTTACTATATCAGAAAACCTTGTACTTACGATAAGGAAACCTTGTTACAAGGTCTTAAATTTCATATTGCTGAATACAAGATCTTGTCGACAAGATCCTAAACCTTGTTTACAAGATATCATCTCAGCTCTTATATTGATAAAGACTGATGCTAACTCATCCTTAATAATTTTACCTAACCAACTTAAGCATATCAATCATGGAGTTTCAATCATAAATCACATCCATTCATAAGTTTTCAAAGTGCTCAACACCTAAATTAGGCCTCTTCCAGGTCATTTTGAGCTATAGAGATCCAAACTTAATTCTTTCTTTTCCTTAATTCATTTTCATCATAGACAAGTTTATTCATACTCATTTTAACATGTTTAGCTCATGGAACCTCATAGAAGGATGGACATAATGGCAAAAAATTTGCATTAACTTTGATAATTCTTAACTTAAGTTATACAAATCCAAATCATACAAACTTGGTGTTTATAGAAATCTTAGGATGCATGCTATAAAAATTTCAGATGAAATTGAATTTTTTTACCCTATGAAATGCAATAGAACAATAACCTACTTTAGAAAGGAGGGCATATTACAAACCTAAATTTTAAAATTCCGTGTCTTGAGCAACACAACTCTATTTTTAGTGATCTCAATGGCCATGCAAAGCATGAGATGAGATTTGTATATTGTAAAAATTTTAAGAGCATTTAAGCTCATTTGGCCCACAAAAAATCTTATATATCAATGGCTGCTAAAATACTCAAATATAATCAGACCTTTAACTTCATAAATTCATAATTTCCTCCATACAATACCATTTTATGCAAACTCAGTGATCTTAGAAAGCTTGCAATGCCAACTATATTTATGTAAAATTTCATGAGTATTGGAGTTTACTTGGCCCTTCAAATCTACTAAAAACCAAAACTGCTAGATGAACAACACCAGGGACAATTCTGCATAAATTCTGAAACTTTGGAAATTCGTGAAATATTCTGTGGACCTACAAAAATTATGGTTTCTAGCTTGTTAGAAAGCTCTCTTATCCAACTAGGTCATTTGGGCCACTTTGGGTATAGAAGTTGTTTAGGGTCTTTTTACGCTTAACCTTGGTATCCTTTTGGGTCATTTGGCTTTCAAATAGGATTCTTTCACTTGGAGCAAGTTTTAATCATCCTAAATAGAATTTCCAACTATTTCATATCATGCCAAAAGACTTGGATCAAAATTTAACCCTTTGACACTTAAGTATACCCATACATACTATATGAAAACTAGGTAAAATTACATATTATTGGACATGTTTTACCACAAGGAGCTATATACTCACATTCTCCTACTTATGCATAAGTTCTCATCCAAAAACATGATATTATACATTATGTGGCATCAAAGTTATACACATCAAATACATTATCCATGCCATTCTTAATGAATAAATTATATTTTAGCACATGTAGTGCTTCTAACACATAATTCCCAATATCTAATCTTCTCATCTTCCTTGCTTGGTTGGTAACCCTAAAGTGCTTAGTGGGAGGATAGGGGTGAGATTTAGGAAGAATATCAGTAGCATAAACTCATCCAATTCAATGCACACAAGAATGCCATAAGTGAATGCAATACATGTGATGCAACAATGCTATGCACATGCATCATGTAAAACATATGCATCATATAATATGTAACTCATTCATTTCTAGCCATGGCAATATCATAAAACTAGCTGGGCTCTACCAATCTCAACTCGAGGCAAAGTAAGAGCTACTACACTCAATTCAATGCCTTGGGGAGTTAGGAGCTATCACATAAACTTTTCATAAACATAAGGTGCTCAAAAAGTTCATATGAAAACATAATGGATCATTTTTCATGAAAGCATCAAGAAACTACACATACAAGCATATCAACTCATTCAAGTACTCAATTACATGCAAGAAGTGGAGAGAAAGCTACCTTAAGACTTGTAGAGGTTCAAGATGCAACTAACCCACTTGTTCTTGCTTTTTCTTTACATGCTTCTTAGGTTCACATATACAAAATTATGGAGTTGCTTTAGCTTAGCCGAAACACATTCATTCAAATGCAAGGCAACCCATTAGAACCCATTTTAATTCATTTCCTTGCTACATAAGCTTATGGATATTTAACATTCAAATTTTAAGCTACTTTAAGTTCCTTAAGAGGGAACTCTCATAATTCAATATCTAGGCCTCAAGATCTCTCTTGATATGAGCCATAAGACTCTAATGGAACTCATTAGGGCCATCGCATGCAAGCCAAAACATGGCTAACACTAGGTTGCTTTATTAGACCCTTTATGAACCTTACAATTTCACTTTTCCAAATAAGGCTCATAAATTCATTCCAATGGTTCCATTGGTGTTCATTGCTTATATTTAGACCACTTAATACCCTAGAATTCATGAAAGCACTTCCTAGTTACTTCATCTAGCTTTAGGTTGAGATAAGTACTCCTTTGGCTTCCATTGATATTTTGCCATTTTCTTGGGTAATTTAAGGCATATAAGATATCCTTAGCTCTTTTCTAATTCAAATATGGCCTTAGAAAATTCAACTTACCTTCCTATTTTTTTACATCTTCCATAACTCAATTGAAAATCTTAGGTAACATAACATGTTCTCTATGGCTTTCTATGGTATTTTCTTTGTATAATCTTACTCTTCTTCCTTCTAAACTCTTGTTTCTGTCAAATTTTTATTGAATTCAAGCTCTCTCCTTTGTCTTCTCTTTAGGTTGAAACATAAAGAGGATGAAAGTTCAAGGAACATCAAGTTTCTAACTTATGGCATGTTTTGTTTGAAAGCTTATTCAATGGTGATTCTTGAACCACAATTGATTGCTTTAAGCTTTCACTTTTCCTCAAGAGGTCTGCCATCAAACTTCGCATTTCAAGAATCTAAAACCATCAAGAGAAAGAGAATGAAGGGAGGATAAAGTTTCATTACTAGCTTATAGTAAAATTCTATATATTTCATACCTTTTTGCCTTAGTTTCCTTTCTCTCTCCTTTCTCTCTCTTGGATGCCATTTCTAGTCTGATATAGAGCTAAAGTGTTGGTTTGGAAGTGTGGAGGAGCTAGCTTGACTATATAAAAAGGTAGAGGAAAATTTTATAACAATTTTTGAATATCAATTATGTCCCTCTACTTCTGCTCCTTTGTTTGAGCTCGTTTTAAATCTTTTGAGAACCATTTTTGGCATGAACCCATAAGGATTAGATCCTTCAAACCCATAGCCAATACTAAAGTATACAAACCCTATGAAGGCTAAACAGAGGTTTGGTGATCCACTTGGAACCCTTGAGCACGGATGAATAAGGACTTCAAGTGTTGGAAGATGCCATAAGGTTGATTAAGCCTTGATAAGTCTGCTAGTTCTATGAAGAACCTAGAGCAAATCACTCTCAAGCTGGAATTACTAGAATTAAAACTTCATTCATTCATCGAATCTGATTACAAATAGAGGTAGAATACATGTGTTTATAATGTAAGTCAAATTTGCTTGTTGGAGGAAAATTAGGAATCAACTGCATAATCCTAATTGAAAGACCTGGAAATTGGGAATACAAAGTAATCAAATCTTTTTAAAAATAGAAAAGAAAGAGAATCTACCTAATTAATCTTAACTTTTGTCCTAATATAGAAAGCTTCTAGATGTTAGCATTTTAAACCCATAATAGCATTATTTAAGCCCAATTGAGTTAATCCATATATGGTCCTTGGCCCAAACTCCTTATTTTGTAATATTCTAACCTAAAAAAATCCCTATAGCTCCATCTTTAGTCCAAATAATATTAATGATGTCTGGATTAATCCTTAGATCAAATTTGATAAAATTTTGCTTAGCCTAAGTTTCTCGAACAAGTCCACTCAGTGCTTCTTTGAGTCTTTTAGTCCTAACCCTTGTGATAGGTCTAACAAGAAGACGTAAAGGATCATTTAAAGGTTTTGAATTAGCTTGTTCTTCTAAGCTAGCTAACTTTGTCCTATGATTTGCATCATCCCCTCTCTCTTTAAAAGAATTTGTCCTCAAATCTTCACCTCCATTAAAAGGAGATAAATTAGCAACATTAAAAGTAGCACTAACATTATAGTCACCAAGCAAATCAATTTTGTAGGCATTGTCATTGATTTTCTAAAGAACTTGGAATGGTCCATCCCCTATAGAAGCTAATTTAGATTTTCTTTGAGCTGAAAACCTCTCATTTCTTATATGCACCCAAACCTAATCACTAGGTTCAGAAGTAACATGTCTCCTTCCTTTATTTACCTTGGATGCATATCGCTCATTTTTCTTTTCAATTTGTTTTTTAACATGTTCATGAAGTTGCTTCACCAATTCACCCTTCATTTTCCCATCGAGGCTTGCTCTTTCATTGATAGGCAATGGTATTAAATCCAACGGAGTCAGCGGATTAAAACCATAAACCATTTTAAAAGGAGAAAAGTTAGTAGTTGAATGTACACTTCTATTATATGTGAATTCAATGAATGGCAAGCAATCCTCCCAATTCTTCAAATTCTTTTGAATAATAGTTCAAAGTAATTGAGTTAAAATTCTATTAATAACTTCAGTTTGACCATTAGTTATGGATGACAAGCCGTAAAAAATAACAATTTAGTGCCAAGATTTCCCCATAAGACTTTTCAAAAATAACTAAGAAACTTTGCATCTCTATAAGAAACAATGCTTTTAGGAACATCATGAAGTCTCACAATCTCTTTAAAAACAAATCAACAATATAAGTGGCATCATTAGTTTTATGACATGGAATAAAATAAGTCATTTTAGAAAATCTATCAGCAACTGCAAATATTGAATCCATTTCTTTTTTTGACCAGGGTAGTCCCAAAATGAAATCCATTAATATGTCTACCCAAGGTTCATTAGGTACAGGTAATGGTATGCACAAACCATATGGTAAGACTCTAGATTTATCCTTTTTGCATATTATGCATCTATCACAAATTCTTTCAACATCACATTTCATTCTAAGCCAAGAAGAAATGTTCACACAACATATCTAAAGTCTTTTTTACACCAAAGTGTCCCATTAATCCTCCCTAACGGGCTTTTCTCACAAGTAATTCACGCATACAACATTGAGGCACATATAATTTATTCTCTCTAAACAAGTAGCCATCAAGTCTATAAAACTTATCAATTACTCTCTTTTCACAAGCAACAAATACTTTAGCAAAATCGATATCATTAATATACAATTCCTTGATATGTTTAAATCCTATCATCCTTGTATTTAGAGAAGTAAGAAGAATATACCTTTTGGACACTGCATCTGTAACCATATTCTCCTTACCTTGCTTGTATTTGATGATATATGGAAATGTCTTAATGAATTCCATCCATTTAGCATGCCTTTTGTTCAGCTTACCTTGAACCTTGATGTGCTTCAAAGATTGATGATTTGTGTAAATGATAAATTATTTAGGCCAAAGGTAGTGTTCCCAAGTCTCTAATGCTTGCATAAGTGCATAAAGTTCTTTGTCATATGTTGGATAGTTTAAGGAAGCCCCATTCAGTTTTTCACTAAAATAAGCAATTGGTCTCCCCTCTTACATCAAAACAGCTCCTATACTAACTCCTAAAGCATTACACTCAATCTCAAAAGTTTTGTTAAAATCAAGCAATGCTAACACAGGTTAGAACACAACTTATCTTTAAGAATTTTAAAAGCATGATCTTATGCTTTGCCTCATTTGAAGCCAACAGATTTTTTAATGATTTCAGTGAGTGGTGTAGCAAGTGTGCTAAAATTCTTCATAAATCACTTATAAAAGTTAGCTAAACCATGAAAACTTCTTACCTCTGTAATGCTTATAGGTATTGGCCATTCTTTTATTGCTCTCACCTTTTCCTTATCAACTTCTACTTCTTTAGAACTCACCACAAAACCAAGGAAAACAACCTTATCCATGCAACAACTATATTTCTTAAGGTTAGCATACAACTTTTCCTTTCTCAAGACATTAAGAATATGATGCAAATGTTCATCAAGACTTCTACTATAAATCAAAATGTTATCAAAATAAACTACAACAAAATTTCCAATGAATGCACCCAAAACATGATTCATTAACCTCATGAAAGTGCTAGGTGCATTAGTTAACCAAAATGGCATGACTAACCATTCATACAGTCCATGCTTTGTTTTGAATGTAGTTTTCCACTCGTCCCCTTCCCTCACCCTAATTTGATGATACCTAGATTTTAAATCAATTTTTGAAAAGACACTAGACTTATGCAATTCATCAAGCATGTCATCCAATCTAGGTATGGGATGACAATACTTTATAGTGATATTATTTTCAACTTTGCAATTAATGCATATTCTCCAAGTTTCATCTTTTTTTGGCACCAAAAGTACTGGAACTACATATAATGACTTAAACTTTCTCTAACATATCCCTTGGCCATAAGCTCTTTGATAAACATGAATTTTTATACATTTTATTCTCTTTATCTTAGGCATTTTATTGATCAAATGTGGTTTAATGGATTCACTTAGGTGGAATTTGATTTCATTAGTCATTTGTGCACTTTAGGAATTAAACTGTAAAATGAATGATTTTAATGCATAAATTTCCCTAAATAATTTTGTGAATTTTTCTTATTATTTGTGCAGACATTAAAAGGAAATGGGATTTTTAATGGTGGAAAGAAAATTTGAAGAAGAATTTAAGGTTATAAGATCAATGGAAGGGCCAAGATTTCAAAGGTGGAAGCCATATTTTTTTTGTAACTTAAAAGGGAGAACATTTGGGCAGAATTTTTAATAAAATCTTTAGGAACTAAAAATGAATAAAAAGAGAGAGGAAGAGCTTCAGATTCAGTCACACTCCCATATAGTCTTCATGCTCATTGCCACAAGAATCCATTCTCTTCCATTACATGTAGATACACACGAGGGAAGCATCACACAAAGTCACGAGCTCCATGCATTTGCATGTTGACATACACATGAAGCCATACATCCAGCACATCATTCTTGGGTTTGGTAAAGCTTATAGCAGCTCACGTGACACATCACTCTCATGGCTCCCTTGTTCAAATGTGGAAGACATTCATGAGCTTTATACACTTACCAGCCACTTCTTCTCCTTTAGCAACACGCACATCCACGGGTTCATTAAGAAAGTGAGCTGAATGGGCAGAAGAAAAAGTTGCATAAAGTACCAGCTGCAGTATGTGATAAGGGGAGCCAATGTGAGAAAAATAGAAGAAAAGACAACATGAAAATGACACGAAGAATGGGATGAGAGTTGGGTTGAAGAATAAGCTACACATGCAGATTCAATTCATACAAGTGTTGGAGAAAAGCAACGAGCTGAATGTGGCTTAAAAAAGAAGAAGCTATGGGCTGCAAAACATGTGAAGAACTACAGATGAAGAATGAGTACGTAGCAGACTCGAGCATGTGTGGAAAGAAAAGAAGAGGAGCTGGGGTCTGACATGGATAGCTACGGGTTAGAGGAATGAAGCTACGGGTTACACATAGAATGAGCAAAAGAAGAGCCATGCATGTAGAGGCAGCAGCTGAGAATGAGAAGGACTCGAAGAATATGCTATGTCTGGATTCGAGAAGAAGCTGCGTTTAGTTAGGAGAATAGTGAGCTACAGTAGAAACATGAGACTACAGGAGCTTGGAAGTCCACGTGAGAAGCAGCACTTAGCTGAGAAGGAAAGTGATGTGGAAACATGAAAGAAAAGACCACGTGAACAATGGCAGAGCTTGAGCTAAAGCAGCATGTGAAAGTGAGCCACGTGAAGAGCATGAAGAAAACACACACTAGCTGAGCATGTTGATTGGCACGGGTAGAACGCATGCATTTGGCTTGAGCTGAAGGAGGCATTAAGAAGCCACGTAATTCATTAAAGGATTAAAAACACTCGGGTAGAATAAATGAAGCACGTGAAAGTGATAAAATGAGCACGTGAAAGGAGGCTGGAAGTAGAGGAGGATTGACATTATATCCAGGCCATTCATTTGTAATTGAGGATGCCATTCATCCAACGCCATCAGATCCACTCCGTCATTCCATCGTCACATTCATCCATCACGTCGTCCAGCACTCCATTCCATCGTTATTCCATTCTTTCATCCAGTGACTCTATGCCATTTCTCCTATCATCCATTCCTATTCCATCTTCACCCAATGAAGCTCTAATTCCATCTGTGGCTAGCTAAGAGGAAGGCTCTTGAGTTGAAGCTTGAATCCATAGAGAAGAACTCAGAATTTTGGTTAAGATTTCCTTAATTTCCTACATTTTTCTTTTTCTTGTACAAGCTTAGTTAAGTTGTATTTGATTAGGAATTTGTGTAATTGTAGTTAGTGGCTAGTTAGACACTGATTAGGAAGCCTTTTTATTGATTAATTGATTAGATTAACACTGAATTTTGTATTTTCTTACCATTTTCCAAGTGTATAATCAAGGTGTTTGATAAAATGCTTGTGAGAATTGGTGTGCCTAATTGTCTATTTGTGGATTCTTTGTTATTTAGTTAGTTAATTAAACATCTTTGAATGATGATTCAGAGGCTAATTAATCGGTTAATCAATCAAATTGAGTGTTCATTGACCTTAAAGACAAAAATTGATGATTTAATGTGGGATTGAGGTTTCAATACAACATTACTTTGTTAGTATCTTGATTCTTGAGTGATAACCCAAGATAACTTGTTATAGACACAATTAGAGACTCTTAAGCTAGAATTAATCACAATTGAATTAGGATAAGGATAGTGGATACCAAGGGGCGAATCCAAAGCTAGTCACAAGTTTGTCATTCATTCATAATTCATCCAATTAGGTAGAAATTAAGAATTTTAATTCAATTAGATTTTAGATAGTTTTAGTCAACCAAACCCCCCCTAGTTAGGAAGTTTTTAGAATCTTTTAGCATTTAGAAAATCCAATTAAATATTGAACTCCAATTCCAAAAGAAATGATCTAGGTTGTGCCACTAGCTACATATTTAGTTCAACCTAGTTTTATTTTGAGGGTTGCAGGATAGATCCGTCAAAATTTAGCGCCGTTGCCAGGGAATTGGAGTCATAATTGTTTAAAGAAGTTTTCTAAGTGTTTTTACTTTGTTTTAGCTCTGTTTTTGTTTGGTTTTTGTTCTATTTTAAACTTAGATTTTGGACTTTTCGGTGTTACGCGTCAATTGATCCACTTGCTAGAATTTTTGTTTAAAGTGCCCAGAAAATTTTCAAACTTTATTTTCCAAGGTTTTTGGGTGTTATGAGAAAAAATAATAGCAAAGCTATTTGGTACACCATTGTTTGGCCAAATTCCAATGTTTAAGGCACTTTTTCTAATTTTTTAGTATTTTTTCGAATTTTCTTGGATTTTTTTAATTTTTTGTTTTAATTTTTCTTTGTTGATTCTTGTGTTCCTTCTTAGTTTAGGCTTGTCTAATTAGTTTATAACAAGGAGCTTTGGTGAAAAATTAATTGATTTGGATCCAGAAATTGAATGAACCTTTAGAAGATAAGTAAAGATTAAGAAGAACAAGAATAGTGTAGGAATCAGTAGTTCTAATTCTTTTGCTTTTGATTATGTGCAAGGAATTGATTGTGTGGTTCAATTTGCGGGTGATAATATGGCTGAACAAGATCAAATGAATGTTAACATGAATATGCATGTTCAAGCTAACTTGAATGTAAATACAAATCTGAATGATAACATGCATGCCAGAACCATTAGAGAATTGATAGCTCCTAATGTGCATTATCAAAATCTTTGTGTACAATATCCAGAATTAGATGCAAATTTTGAGCTTAAATCTAGTTTGATTCATTTACTTGCTAAGTTTCATGGACTTGCAGGAGATGACCCTTACAAACATCTGAAGGAATTCTATGTTGTCTGCTCTACAATGAACTCACAAGGAGTCTCAAAAGAATAAATTAAGCTCAGAGCATTCCTTTTTTCCTTGGATGGTTTAGTCAAGGATTAGTTGTATTATCTATCCCCTAGTGCCATCACTTTTTAGGACCAATTGAAAAGGCTCTTCTTGGAAAAATTCTTTCCTACAACTCGCATTGCATCAATAAGGAAAGAAATGTGTGGGATCAGACATAATGGTGGAGAGACTTTGTATGAGTACTGGTAAAGATTCAAGAGATTGCTAGCTAGTTATCCCCACCATTAAATTTCTGATCAGCTGCTTATTCAGTACTTCTATAAGGGGCTATTGAACATGGACAAAAACATGATTGATGCTGCCTCTAGTAGAGCCTTAGGTGATTTGACACCTATAAGGGCCTAGGAGTTGATTGATAAGGTGGCTCAGAATGCTTAGTAATTTGGTTCTAGATCAATGCAGATGGTAAGATAAGTAAATGAGTTGGGTACTTTACAATATGATACTGAAGTTAAGAGTTAGTTGAATGAGCTAACCACTATGGTTCGTCAGCTTACTTTAGCTCAAAAACAACAACAGTCATCCTCTACTCCTTCTTAGACTTGTGCACCACAGTCCTACCCTACTCAGATACATTCTTACCATAGTGCCATGCACCTGGGCAGACATCTACCTCTACTACCTTGGTGGGACCCCTGTGTGATATATGCTGTTTGGCCACACATGTTACTGATCAGTGCCATATGTTAAAGGACAGGGTAAAGACTTGTGCTGGGATGTTTTCAGTCAGGCCAATGCAACAAGGGCAACAAAAATATGATCCCTATTCTAATACATACAACCCAGGATAGAGGGATCATCCCAACCTGAGATATGAGGGAGGGCAACAGCAAAATAGATATAATGTTGCAGGACCTAGTGCACAGTCTTCCTAACCTATTAGGCAATTAGTTCTTATCCAAGAGGAACCCGAAAAAGATAATAGCATGGAGTTTATGATAAAGCAACTCATGGAAAAGATAGATCAAAATGAGGCTATACACAAACAAGAAATGGCTAACTTGAAAACTCAGAACAAGCATATAGAGAATATGGTTAGTCAGTTGGCTAGCTCTCTCAATGAGATAAAAAGCCAAGGATCAGGCCACTTACCTTCATAGACAGTTGTCAATCCAAGGAATAGTAGCAATGTTAGTGCTATCACTTTTAGAAGTGGAAAGGAAGTTTAGGGATCCTTAGATACCACTACCATGGATAAGCCGACGTCATAAAAAACACACGTCATACCAAATGAGCCTAACAAAGAAGAGGAGCCAAAGAAAATTTTGCCTTTCCCACATAGACCTACCTTGGGAAAGAGGCAAATTGAAGCAGAAATTGAAAAAGAAATTCTTGAGACTTTCAAAAAGGTTAAGGTTAATATACCCTTATTGGATGCAATCAAGACCATCTCCAAATATGCCAAGTTTCTTAAGGAAATATGTACCAACAAGAGGCGTCTAAGAGGGAATGAAAAAGTCAATTTTGGCAAGAATGTTTTAGCATTCATACAGCCAACAATGCCTACTAAGTGTCAAGATCTGACCACTTTTACAATTCCATGCACCATTAGGAATTTTGAGTTTTCTAATGCTTTGATTGATCTTGGTGCTGCTATAAATTTTATGCCTAAATTTCTTTATTCATCTTTGCAGATAGGAGAGTTGAAACCGAAGTGGTTGTGCAGTTGGTAAACAGGAGTGCTTATCCTTCAGGAGTGTTGGAGAATGTTTTGGTTAAGGTAAAGGATTTGATTTTTCTAGCTGATTTTTATGTCCTTAACATGGAGGATGATAGATATAGATCTAGTGGACATGCCCTACTCATTTTAGGTAGACCTTTATTAAAAACTGCAAAAACAATTATCAATGTGCATGAGGGTACTCTTAAAATGGAGTTTGTTGGTAATGTGATACAATTTAATATATTTGATGCCATGAAACACCCCTATGATGATAACTCTATTTTTAGTATCAGCCTGATTGATATGCTAGTTGATAGTGTCAGTGCTAATTTTAGGGATAGTTTATTGACTGATTGCTGTGATATTACCGACTTGGGTGATTCTCTTGATTGCATATGTTTTGAAACTACTATATGTCACAGATGTACCCAGATTAGTGCTTTTATTGAGAATAGTGAGTCCCTTTCATATACTGATTATCATGGTTCTGAGACCTCTTCTTTTTATGTTGATTTCACTATTAGTCAGCCTATGACTGATTTGGATAATTATACTGGTCTAGGTCAATCTTCATGTTCTAGAGATGATGTGCATGCTGTTATTTTCCCTGATTGTTCTAATGTTGTTGGATTTACTAATTCTCAGGATATGTTGCATGTTGATGTCACTTTCGGATATGTTGATTGTGCTAGTTCATCTATTTCCACTCTTACATTACCTATTGATAGTGGTATTAGATGCTATGTGACTAGTTCATCCAATAGTGATACTGATGTTCCTACTGTTATTGGTTCTCTTGTTGACATTCCTTTTGCTAATATTCCTAAAGATGGGAAAGTTGTTTCTTTTGTCTATGAGTTGTCTGAATAGGTATTTGGCATGGAAGAGATTGAAATCAAACAGCTCATACCTTCAGTTAAGCAAGCTCCTACCTTAAAGCTTAAACTGCTGCCAGACAATCTCAAGTACACCTATTTGGAGAAAGATGAAAAGCTTCCGGTGATTGTAGCTAGTAACATTATTCCAGAGGAAGAAGAGAAGCTTCTTGAGGTCTTGAAGAGGAGAAAACAAGCAATAGGGTGGACCTTAGCTGACATACCTAGCATTAGTCCTGATACATGCATGCATAGAATTTTGTTGGAAGATGGGGCAAAGCCAGTAAGGCAACCTCAGAGGCGACTAAACCCACTTATTCTGGATATGGTTAAAAAGGAAGTTTCTAAACTTTTATCTGCTAGTATTATATTTCCTATTTCTGACAGTCAGTGGGTTAGTCCTGTGCAGGTGGTTCCAAAGAAATCAGGGGTCACAGTTGTTTGGAATGAGAATAATAAATTGGTTCCCACTCGTGTACAGAACAGTTGGAGGGTTTGCATTGATTATAGAAGGCTTAATTTAGTCACTAGAAAAGATCATTACCTCCTCCTTTTTATTGATCAGATGCTTGAGTGTTTAGCTGGAAAATCTCACTATTATTTTTTGGATGGATTTTCAAGCTATTTCCAGATATGCATAGCCCTAGAGGATTAAGAGAAGACGACATTCACATGCCGATTTGGAACATATGCCTACAGATGAATGCTTTTTGGTCTTTGCAATGCCCCTAGAACTTTTCAGCGGTGCATGGTTTCTATTTTTATTGATTTCCTTGAATATTGTATAAAAATTTTTATGGATGATTTCACTATATATGGGAACTCTTTTGATAATTGCTTGTGTAGTCTAGATAGGGTCCTAGCTAGATGCATAGAGAAGAACCTTGTTCTTAATTTTGAAAAGTGTTATTTTATGGTTCGAAAAGGCATTGTATTGGGTCATATTATATTGAACAGGGTATAGAGGTTGATAAAGCTAAGATAGATGTTATCACTTCTCTACCATACCCAACATTTGTTCCAGAGGTCCGGTCTTTTCTAGGTCATGTAGGTTTCTATAGAAGATTCATTCAGAATTTTAGTAAAATTGATTTGCCATTTCCTAAGCTATTACAAAAAGATGTTAATTTCCATTTTGATGATGCATGTAAAATAGCTTTTGATAATCTTAAGAAACGCTTAACTTCCCTACCCATTATTTAACCCCCTGATTGGAACCTCTGATTTGAGCTTTTATGTGACGCGTCTAATTTTGTTGTTAGTGTAGTTTTGAGCCAGAGAGTGAATAAGAGGTCCCATGTGATTGCTTATGCATCCAAGACTCTAGATGGGGCCCAAGCAAATTATACAACTATAAAAAAAGAGTTTCTTGCTATTGTTTTTGCTTTGGATAAATTTAGATCTTATTTGCTTGATACTAAAGTCATTGTTTTTACTGATTATGCAGCCTTAAAGTACTTGCTAAAAAAGCATGATAAAAAGCCAAGATTGATTAGATGGATGCTTCTACTTCAAGAATTTGATATTGACATCCAGGATAAAAGTGGAGCTAAAAACTTGGTGGTAGACCACTTGAGCAGAATTGAAGCTCCAAAGGCAAATTCTTTACCTATTGATGATAATTTCCCTGATGAGTATTTGTGTGCTATGCATAGTTTTTATCCTTGGTATGCTGACTTAGTAAATTATCTAGCTGCTTTTGAATTGCTTGTTGATTTGAATAAATATCAGTTGAATAAGTTTAGGAGTGAAGCTAGGTATTATATTTGGGATGATCCATACTTGTGGAGACTATGCAGTGACTAAGTGATTAGACATTGTGTGCCTGATATAGAATTTGATTATGTTTTGAATTTTTGTCACACATTTGCATGTGGAGGTCACTTTAGTCCAAAACGCATAGCTAGGAAGGTTCTAGATAGTGGATTGTATTAGCTTACTCTGTTTCGTGATGCCTTTGATTTTTGTAAAAGATGTATCAGATGTCAACAAACAGGTAGCATATCTAGGAGAAATGAAATGCCACAGCATCCCATTTTATTTTGTGAAGTCTTTGATGTGTGGGGCATTGATTTTATGGGACCTTTTCCTACATCTTTTGGCTTTTCCTACATCTTATTGGCTGTTGATTATGTTTCGAAGTGGGTGGAAGCCAAACCCACTAGGACTGATGATTCTTATGTGGTTGTAGAGTTTGTTTGCTCTCATATTTTCTGCAGGTTTGATATCCCCAAAGCCATTATTAGTGACCAGGGCACTCATTTTTGCAACCAGAATATGCACAGCTTGCTTAGCAAGTATGGTTTTGTGCATAAAATAGCTACTCCATACCACCCTCAAACAAATGGCCAGGCAAAAATTTCTAACTGGAAGGTGAAGCAAATTTTGGAGAAAACAGTGCAGCCAAATAGGAAAGATTGGAGCAAGAGGCTAGATGATGCACTTTGGGCCTATAGGATTACCTACAAGACTCCTATTGGCATGTCACCTTATCGGTGAGTATTTGGAAAAGCTTGTCACTTATCAGTAGAAGTGAAGCACAAAGCTTACTAGATTATGAAGAAATGCAATTTGGATTTGAATGGAGCAGGATCTCACAGAAAATTCTAACTCCAAGAACTTGAAGAAATTAAATTGGAAGCCTATGATAATGAAGGGATCTATAAAGAAAAGACAAAGGTATTCCATGACAAGATGATTGCAAGAAATGAGTTTGTTGTCAGCCAAAAGGTTCTACTTTATAAATCTTGCTTGAAGCTTATGCTAGATAAACTTCATTTTAAATGGGAAGGTCCTTACATAGTTTTTGATGTTTTCCCTTTTGGTGTAGTTGAGCTTCTAGATGAGTAGACGGGAGCTAAATTTAAAGTTAATGGACATCGGCTCAAAGACTTTCATGAAGGAGTTCTAAGGGATGACAAGGAGGAGCTCCAACTTTATAACCTACCTTGATCCTCGGTTGTACTTTTTGCCTTTCCCCTTTTATATTGTGTTGTCTTTATCTATTTACTGGATTATGTGTTGGCATTGAGGACAATGCAATATTTAAGTGTGGGGGAGATACAAATAAAACTTTTAGTTTTGTTTTGGTTAGTTGATTTTTCTGGTTTCTAAGTTCTTAGTGTTGAAGTTTTGTGTTATTTTTTAGTTTTTGAAAAAAAAAACTATGCTTTTGTGTAAGTTGCTAGCATTGAGGGGATCCTGGCTTTGATATATCTTGATTTGATAGGGAATTGTCCTTGTGTTAAGAATGCAAGTTAAGTGGCAATTAGCTTTGCTTTAATGAAATTTGATGATGGTCAATTTACCTTGTGAGATGTTTGAACCTATTGCTTATTCATTTCTAGTGTGTATTCCCTATCTTGCTTTTACTCTAGAACTTGGGTTGAATCTTATTCAAGGTCACATTTATTCATTTGCTATGCATGAAAAGGATTAAGGCATTCATTGTTCTTTTGTTTTAGTTAGAGCCAAAAAGCTACCCCACATGTGTTAATCCATTTGCTTTGCCCTTTTTAAGCCATATATGTTTTCTTTTTAATCTTTTAGCCATGAAAACCAAACGAATGTTCTTTCTATCTTGATTAGGATGCTTTTTGATTATTAAGGGCATTATATCTTGTTAAGGTAGGTGAAGGTGCATTTTTCACATCATTTATAGGCCATTTGTTTGTTCCTCCTCAAAAATATTCCAAGAAAAAAATATAAAAAAAAATAAAAAAAAGAAGCAAAGCAAAAGAAAAGCATTTGGAAATATTAAAAAAAAAAAATTAAAAGAGAAAAAGAAGAAAAAGGAAAGAAAAGTTGTTCTCTTAGTGCATATTTTTTGTTTGTGGTAAATAGGGCCTTAAGATGCACTTTCACTTTATCCTTATTCTTATTTTAATGCTCTTGATGATTTTAAGCATCCAATTTGCTTTTTGAATTTCCTTTATTCTTTTCTTTTCCACTTGTTTCATACCTTAGCCTACATTACCACCATAATAAAGACCTTTTGATTCATTCATTGGTATTTGATTTTGGTGGTGGAGATGTAGATGATTGCTAAGCTTATGGTAGTAAGGTTGGGTAGGATGGAATTTGAGAGTAAGCACTTCATCCTAAATACTAAAGAGTAGAGTGATAAACACTAATTCAAGTGAGGAACTTTCATTGCATTTCATTTTTTGATTAAGTGTATTGCCATGGTACTTGTTGCATTGATGCAAGTGACATGACTTGGAGAATTGAGCCATTGATTTACTTTGAGTTTCCTTATGATAAGTGACCTGCACAATTCTATTTTTCTTGATTTCCTTTCCATTATCTCTTTCTTTGAGCATTATTTTTCTTTTGCCCAGGAGTGCAAAAACTTAAGTGTGGGAGAATTTGATAAACATGAATTTTTATATATTTTGTTCTCCTTATCTTAGATATTTTAATGATCAAATATGGCTTTAAGACTTTAATTAGATAAGAATTTATCTTAATAGCCATTTCAGCACTCAAGGAATTTATTTACAAAAATTCTTGAATTTTAATGCATACTTTTCTTCTAAATAATTGTGTGAATTTTTCCTACTTAATTTTTCCATTCTTTTGTGCAGAATTTTTGATAGGCAAATAGCTTGAATGAGCATTTAATGTAAAGAAAAGAAGAAGAAGAGATGAAGGCTTCATGTGTACAGTTTGGAGGAACTAAAATTGGAATGGAAGAAGATTGATAGAGTAATTGGATTTTAAGAAGCAAGCTCACACAAGCTTCCATGCACACACATACATGCAAAACATAGAAGAATGTAGCTCACTTGCATAGGTTTCTAGACGTGGGGGCTTCTCGAGGAGAAAAACGAGCTGCATGAGCAAATTTTAAAGGAGAGTAACTTATGGACAGTAGAAAATGAGTAGAAACAAAAAGAAGAAGCTTGCACGAGTTTATGGATGAAGTTCACACAGTAGCTTCCTCTCCCTCCACATAAGCATGAGGTACCAAACCATACAGCAACATCCAGTAGAAATGTAAAGAGCTAACATGGAGAAAAGCAGCTGAAATAGAGAAGAAGTGCCATAGGTACAAAGCATAGGCAACAGCACAAAATAGAGAAAGCTGAGCTGACGGAGAGATGCATGCAGCTCGAATGGAAAGTCAACGTAGCTAAATAAGTAAATGGAACACATGCAAAGATGACGAGAAGAGAGCTCGAGTTCCTCATGCTAGGCTGGACGAAGAAGCTTGCACGAGCTAGATTGGAAGCTACTGATCATGTGGAAGATGATGTGGTTTCACATGAATTTGAATTGAAGAAGCTGACGGAATGAGTGAGTCATGCAAAGGAACATGTGGGCTGATGTGGGAATAAATGAAATGAATGAGCTGGGAGCTGGAGGAAGGCTGACGTGAGAGCAGAACATGTAGGATTAAATGAAAACATGAGCTGAAGGAAAAAAAATGCATATAGCATAAGGAGTAAATGAAGCATGTGAATGAGCTAAGGAGTTGGGCACATGAATTATAAAATTACTCGGGCAGTAGCATCCATTCACCATCTCATCTAGACCATTCATTTAGACACTAAACCATCTAAGCCACACATAATCGAGTAAGGTGATCCACACTCCATTTGCAGACCCTTGTTCCATCCCATCTCATCCATTCATCAAGAAAAAAAAGAAGGAAAAAGGTTGAGCGTAGTACATAGTAGAAGGAGCTGGGCATGTGATTTCTTAATAAAGACCAGGGAAAAATGCGTGGGAGTGAGGTATTGGGGGGAGCTATGGAAAGAACGCGAAGAGAATGCAAAAACACGAGGAAAAATGATGGAGTTGCAGAGGCTGAATGAGGAAGCATTTTTCATCAGATTCTCCATGGCTACTGCTTATTCCATTGATTCTCCTCCGATTAAATTCTCCATGGCTACTTGAATAATCCTTGGTGGCTAGCTGAAGTTTGGAAACTCCCAGATGCAGATATGAGCTCCATGTTTTCCCACCAAATTGGATAAACATTCTTTGCTCCATCTTTTAATTTCAGAATTATTTTCCTTATTAATTTGACTAGGTTTAGTTTATTGATTTAGGAATTTAATTGCTAGAAATTACTGTTTAATTTTTAGATTGATTATAATTTGATCTTTGGAATTTTAATTTTGATCATTACATGTTTGTAAAAATTCTAGAATTAGTGCTGTGCAATTTACTTTTAATTTCCTTTTGATTTTAAGCTAATTGATGCAATTGTTATTGGATTAAGTGGCTGAAATTTTTGTACAATTAATTGTATGAGGGATTCATTAATCTAATTATTTAATTAGCATCTTAAGTAGATTGTGCAGCAAATTTTATTGATCAATTAGGATTGGTTTTTGTGTGTTCTTGTTCTTAATTTAATTAATTAATTTTTCAAGGTTTCTTGTGGTTGCAAATTCCTTAAATAATTGATGAATTGAATCTTGGATGGTCATTCAAGAGCTTTTATGAGGAATACACTAATGAGCAAGAAATTAAATCCAAATTTGGTCCACTAAAAAAGGAGGAAGGATAATTGAATTCTAGGAAATCTAATACAAGGCTAGCTACCACATTTTCTTAACTATTCACTTCAATTTAGTCTTAAGTTTTTTATTTTTGTCAATTAAATTTTAGTTCAATTAAATTCTAGCATTTCAAAACCCCCTAAACAATTTTCATTTAGTAATACTTGGAACACTCTTTCATAAACACATTGAGGCATAAACTCCTTGGGAAATGACCTAGGTTGCACCATTATCTACAGAATTTATTTTACTACCTAGTTTCTATTTGAGATTGTGTAACACAATCGTCAAATTTGGTGCCGTTACTGGGGAATTGGAGTCTTAATTGTTTGTTTGTGGATTCTTTAGTATTTAGTTAGTTAATTACACATCTTTAGATGATGATTCAGAGGCAAATTAATCGGTTAATCAATCAAATTGAGTGTTCATTGATCTTAAAGATAAGAATTGACGATTTAATGCGGGATTGAAGTTTCAATACAACATTACTTTGTTAGTATCTTGATTCTTGAGTGGTAACCCAAGATAACTTGTTATGTGTGATGACCCTAACTTCTAATCTTGGTAATTATAGTTACATACATGATTAATAAATAATGATTAAGGTTTGGAGTCGTTACAATTAATTACATTAAGAAAATATAGGAAAATTTGAACCTTCATGCTATTAGGGTAGGGTCATCAACTAAACAACCATAAATAGGAAAATATATAAAAGGGTTTGTACCATCATTAAGGGTTTGTGATTCATCTATCCATCGATTTCAACACATAAAAACCTCCCACAATTATTCCTATATCATTTCCTAGCATTAGCATTATAGAAACTAGGGTTTCTAGGTTAAAGGTGAGAGTTTAGGGACCTACGCCGCGACTTGGAACCTTTCTGCCGCAGCTAAGTTAGGTTCTGGAGCTCGAAAACTAAGTTTTTAACTTTGCGCCGCGGCCCAGACATTTGACGCCGCGGCTAAGTTTCTCTGAGGAATCACTGGGTAACTTTCTTGACTCCGCGGCGAGTTGGATCTGCGCTGCGGCCAACCTACGTGGCGTCATGGTGAGTTTTGCTACTGTGCCCTCCTTAATTAATTTCCTTGACTCGCGCCACGGTAGGACTTATTGTGCCGCAGTGAGGTTTCATTTTGTCAGCTTCCTGGGCATTTTTTCACTTTGCACCACGGTGAGATTCTTTAAGCCGCGGCGTCCCTCGCCATTGTCACTCTTCAGGCCGTGGCGAGACCTTCCTAGCCACGGCGTGACTCTCTTCTATAGCTATATCTCTTACATTTTGCCCCATGCACTCTAATTCTCTTCTTAGGGACACTCTAGGATCACTTTCCCTCATTTTATATGGCCTTAATGGCATTCATCTACCTTATTTACCTAGCTATTCTTCCATTACCAATTCAAAACTTATGTGCCCATTTCTTTTCTCTAATTACCCTCTATCAGCAAGTTTGTAAAGCAACAATAACAGAAATACATGGACTACCAACAGCTATCCTTTAATACACAATTAATGGGGGTTCCGTACATTAAGGGTTCACATCAATATCTCTAGGGTTACATTTCCAATGATAAGCGATATTATAGGACAACAAAGTTTACAGCAGATATCATGAATCCATACATCAAATACCAAATTAAGATAAGGTCTAACCCCTCAATACATACATCCTCAGTAATCAAAATATGAAAGCCTACACTTAGCAATACAGATACATGATGATGCTATACAAGACTTAACAAAATTAGCATCTACCCTACTACACTCAGATCAAGTGTAGCTTCCCACACTAAGCCTTAGCTCATGGATGTTCATCCACTTGCTTGCCCTGATCCTTACTCGAGGAACCTTCACCTGAAACTGTAATCCCATAAAATAGGGTGAGATACAAATCTCAGTAACCAAGGCAATTCCATCATATAATCCAGTTTAATTAGCATATATGTATGAATCAAAATCAACATTAGAATCATATCAACCATATCAGTAAATAAAATAATTAGGCTATCATGATTACTATCCCATACTAGCAATCATATTATCACATGTTAAAGGCCATTAACACTGGGAGAGGCCCGTCTACAGCACCCACTCCCCATTGGGCACAACCAGGGCTCAGTGCATTTAGGGTTTGATCATAACCCAGTGCCC
The DNA here is from genome assembly GCA_032878935.1 of Erythrophleum fordii. NCBI lineage: Eukaryota > Viridiplantae > Streptophyta > Magnoliopsida > Fabales > Fabaceae > Erythrophleum > Erythrophleum fordii. The sequence continues at coordinate 16,671,736 of JAVQMF010000053.1, forward strand.
GATCGAAGTACATGCGCGGGTAGCAGCCGCACCACAGCTCTACTATGGACACACAGGGTCCAATCATAATACAATAGATAGCCAACCAATTCATTCAGTATTTCAAATCATTCATATACAGCAAATATGAAATTAAAATAGATATATGCATAGAATTAATGTAAACCCCGGTTACCTCACTTGTAGACAATTTTCAACAGCCACCAATGGTACAAACATCCCTATAACTATAGCATAAGAAAATTACCACTCTAATTCATTATTAACAGTAGCAACAAGTACCTAAGGAATTTAAATGCTAATAACTACCTAATAACACTTACCCAATTACCACAAATCTCCAAATTTGGATTGAGTATGTCCTCTACCAGAAACTTCAATATATCACTCAAATTCTTAAGCAAATTCCTACATAATTAACACCCATACTATAAATCAACTATGGGGGTCTTAAAGCAGCAAAAAATACACTAGAATGGATAGCTTACACTTACCTAATGCCAGCCTTAGCCTCAACCTACGAATTTCCTCTAGAAAAACACCAAATAACTCTATTTTAGAATTTGGGTATGGTGAAAATACTCCAAATGAAAAACTAATTGGACCAAATTAAAGAAAAAGATGAGGGGATTAAGTTGTATAACTATTACCTTGGCTGAATCTTGCTCTAAATGTAAGAAAATGTGGAATTCTTGCCCCAAACCCTAGCCTCCCTTTTGACCTCCGAATTTTGCTTCTTGAGTTTCAGCAAAATGAGAGAGTGGCTGAAGTATTAGGGTTTTAGTTAGGTTTAATTTGGGTCAAAGATGGGTCATGGGTTGCTCCAAGGTCCAACTCCAAATGGGCTTCAGTTTTTAGCTTGTTGGGCTAGTTTTAAAGTGTTGGGCTGCAGAATTTTATTAGGCCAACTCTTATGCATTGAGTTGCTAAAGTTTAATTAGGTTTGGGCCAAGTTTGAAGAGCTTAAAGGTTTGGGTCTGTACAAGGGTAATTGGGCCACTTATAAGAGTCTATACAAAGTGGATCTTGGGCCTCTATCACATTAAATTGAGTTGGGTCTGCACCTAACTCATTGAGCCTTCATTAGCCTCTTATCATGATCTATTAATTTGGGCCTAGATAAAATTTCTATCCCATTAAATTCTTAACCCATATTAATAATTTATCTCTCTAAAATTCCCATTCACTTAACTTGCCTAATTATCCTATATTAATTATTCTTAATTACTCTAAATCCATGATTAACACCTTAATTAATTTTTGGGGTGTTACATTATGGACACAATTAGGGACTCTTAAACCAGAATTAATCACAATTGAATTAGGATAAGGATAGTGGATACCAAAGGGCGAATCTAAAGCTAATCACAAGTTCATCATTCATTCATAATTCATCTAATTAGGTAGAAATTAGGAATTTTAATTCAATTAGATTTAGATAGTTTTAGTCAACCAAACCCCCCTAGTTAGGAAATTTTTAGAGTCTTTTAATACTTAGAAAACCCAATTAAATATTGAACTCCAATTTTAAGGGAGATGACCTAGGTTGTGTCACTAGCTACATAATTAGTTCAACCTAGTTTTATTTTGAGGCTTGCACGACAGACCCGTCAAAATTTGGCTTCATTGCTAGGGAATTGGAGTCTTAATTGTTTAAGGAAGCTTTCTAAGTATTTTTACTCTATTTTAGTTTAGTTTTTGTTCTATTTTGAACTTGGATTTTGGACTTTTTGGTGTTACGTGTCAATTGATCCACTTGCTAGAATTTTTGTTTGAAGTGCCTAGAAAATTTTCAAACTTTGTTTTCTAAGGTTTTTGGATGTTTTAAGCAAAAATAATAGCCAAGCTATTTGGTATACCATATTTTGGCCAAATTCCAACGTTTAAGGTACTTTTTCTAATTTTTTAGTATTTTCTCAAATTTTTTTAAAAAATTTTCAATTTTTCTGGATTTAATTTTTTTATTTTTTTTGTGAGTTTGTTTTGTGTGATTAACCTTTTTTTTTTAGTATTTTTTATTGTTAGGTAGGTATTATCTTCATTTGAATTTTTATTTTCTTAATTTTGATTAATTTTAGTGGTAATTTGTCACTGGTTTTTCTTGTGCTGAAAGTGATTGAACTTCTCATTTTATTTATTTTAAATGGATCCATATCATTATTCTAATTAAGGTGTTTATAATTTTTATACAAATGATAGGATTCTCAGGTAGTTAGATGATCTCCAGACAAGACTTCAAAGCCTTCTTGAAAGATAAAGACAAGAACAACAAGCACAACAATACCAAGTCCAACAACCATGCTACCAACCACACTACCATTCATATGAAGTTCACCTTAGTTACATTGAACCATACCACAATCCATATGAGATTAACCCAAATTACCACCATCATTATGAGCCATACCACAACTTCCATATGCAAGAGTCAGAATATCATCTTTACAATTATTATGAGGGATACACGCAACAAGAGGTCCAGAGGGAACCAAGTTGGGAATAGAGGATGATGTAGCAATTGGAAGCCTTTAATCTTAAACACCAACAAATACATCAAATGGCCCAACAAGAAAATGAACGGTGGTGTCTTGAAAGTCAACAATGGTTTGACAACATTATGAAGGATTTGGGAATTCAAATGAATCAACCGACTTCAAGTGCTAATGAATTAATGGAAGAGCAAATTAGAAGGGAATGTATAAAGGAGGAAGAGTCTTATTCACTAGGTAATATCCTCCCATCTTCTAATATTTTGCAATTTATTGGAACTGAATCTAGTTTACTTAATAGCACGATGAGTCTTGATTCATATAATATTGTTAATTTTGAATTGCATGATGATGATGTTGATGAGGAAATTGTTGTTGAATCTCCTGAATTGGTTGATTGTGGTAATTCATTGAACAAAATTGATACATTTGTTAATGTTCATGAATCCTTGTATATTGATGCACTTGGTATGTCTACACCTAGCTGTGATCATATTGATGATTTCATTTCTGAGCCTGTTAATGATGAATCTCTTGAGTCTAAGGTAGTAGATAAGTGTGGAGGTGACTTAAAATGTGATGATCATTCTGTTACTAGTGTGGAATTAGTTGATGAGCTTGTTGATAATGCATCTACTAAGTTTAGGGATAGCATGCCATCAAGACCATGTGTGATAGCTAGATTGAATGCATCTCTTGATTGTGTTTGTACTGAATCTGCTATATGTGATAGATGCTCCCAAATTAATTCCTTCATTGAGACTAGTGAGTTCCTCACATATACTGATCAACATGATTCCTCACTAGCATGTAATGATGTGACTGATGAAGCAGTGAATGTAGCATGTGATAATGATATGGACATTGAAATTATTGAGCAGCTTGTTGTTGTTAATGAATCAGACTCTACTTTGAAATGTTTATGTGATGATATGTATACATGTCCTGTGTGTATTGAGATTAATGAATTTCTGGAGTCTGATATGTCTGCTGAATTCATGGAATCCTTTGTTTGCACTGAATTTGTTAATAAGATTGATTCTACTGATCATACTAGTATTGATGAGGGCATGCATAGTGATATTACTAATGTTGAAAATTCTATTGATGCTTGTGCTGTTATTGATACTAGTGAGAGATTGGATTTAGCTGTTGATCATTGTTTAAAATTTTGTGAGCCTACTTATGTCTTTTTGGTCAAGGAAGATATTGTTTCTCTTGTTGAGAGTGCTGAACAAATTCTTGAAGTTGGTGAGCTAATTCCCAACAATCAACCAACACTCCTAGCTGAGAAAAAGCAACTATCAGATACCTTGAAGGACTCCAACTCAAAGGACTATGAGAAGTTACAGTTAGATTTTTCTGTGGATGCAGTAACTCTTACTAATGAGAGTCCAATAGATCTGATTGGTTTTGATAGATATTTAGAAAGTCTAGAGTCTAGTGTTTTTAAGTTTGATTTCTTTAGTTTTAAATGTTTTAAATTTGATTTTCCTTCTTTCACTGCTTGTGAATATGCTGAATTTGACTTTCTAAGACTACTGATGGTTAAGGAAGTCCATGAATCATCCCTAAATGATCAATCAAAATGCTTTAAAGTAGTGAGACTTAAACTTCTTGATTTAAAAAGAAATAAAGTTGTTCTAATTTTGGTTTTTGATACTTATGATTAGTTAGTCTCTGATCGAGTTCTTCTTTATTTAGGATTTAGTTTTCTTTTCTTTTTCGCATTATAGTTTGTTTTGTTTTTGTTTTGTAGGTAATAATAAGCTGCTAATCAACTACAAAGGAAATCTGAGCCACCATTGAGATCTTTGATTCAAGTTCATCCGGTTGTACACTTTCCTTCCACTCTTTATATTGTGTTGTTTATCTGTTGACTAGATTGTGTGCTGACATTAAGGACAATGCAATATTTAAGTGTGGGGGGGAGAGTAATTTCATTCCATCCATCCATCTTTTCCTTGTTTCGTTAAAAAAAAAAACTAAAAAAATTTTCAAATTTTTTAGAAATTTTTTTAAAAAATAGCGTGATTCTTTTCAGTTTTTCTGTGAAAGTTGCAAGTTGAGATGATTATAGCTTGGATTCACTTTAGACATGATAAATAATGAATCTTGTGTCTTGATTCAAGTGAAGTGACAATGAATTCGATTTCAATGGATTATTTGATAGCTATTAGCTGGTGAGGATTTAAGCCATAATTATTCATTTATAGTGTGTTTTTACTTATCTCTATTTTCACTCTAGAACTTGTCTTGATTTTTTGTTGAGACCACATTTGCATTTGCATGCATGAAAATGATAAGGCATTCATTTCTTTTGTAGCTAGATAGCCAAAAAGCCAATCATACATTCATTTTATCCATTCTTTAGCCACTTTGGACTTGATTTTCTTTTCTTGTTGAACCATAGCCAATTAAAAAAATAAAATAAAATATTCTCACCTTGTTTTAAGATGCCTTAGGGATTTTAAGGAGCATTACACTTGTCCAGGATAGATGAATGTATGCTTTGCATCCATTTAGGCCATTGTTATTCAAGTTGAGGAAAATATTCAAAGTTAAAGAAAAGAAGAGATAAGAAAACAAAAGAAAAGCAATAAAAAAAAGAAAATGAAAAAAAAGGGAGAAAAGCAACAAAAAATCAAAAGAAAGAAGTGTTTCAAATTAAGTTGAAGTTGCCTATTGTTAGCTAGAATTAAGGCCTAGATGCACATTCTTCCCTATCCTAAATCTCTATTGATTGCTCTTGAGATCCTAAGGTGTTCTATTTGTTATTTATTTTCCCCTGTTCTTGTTTACCATTCATTTCATTTCCTTAGCCCCACTACAACCCTGAATAAAGTCCTCTTGATTTGTGCTTTGCATTTAGCATGGGTGGTGGAGACTTAGAAGCTTGACAAGCTTATGGTAGTGAGCTTTGATAGGTGGAACTTGAGTGATGCACATCGCCCTTAAACACATGAGAGTTGAGAGTAAACACCAATCCATGTGAAGGGCTATGTATTTTCAATTCATTCTTTTCAAATGAAATTGCCATGGAAGCTTAATTCTTGATTCAATTGAAATTAGCTTGGATTGTTGAAGTGTTGATAAGTTTTGATCATTCTCTATCTTGTAACTTTCTACATTTTCCTTTTCATTTTTATTCTCATTGGTTAGTCCACTAGTCTTTTCTCAAAGTCTTGAGCTTTACCTAGGAGTACAAAGGTTTAAGTGTGGGGGAATTTGATAAACATGAATCTTTATACATTTTATTCTCTTTATCTTAGGAATTTTTTTGATCAAATGTGGCTTAATGAATTTATTAGGTGGAATTTGATTTCATTAGCCATTTGTGCACTTTAGGAATTAAACTGCAAAATGAATGATTTTAATGCATAAATTTCCCTAAATAATTTTGTGAAATTTTCCTATTAAATTTTTCTTATTATTTATGCAGACATTAAAAGGCAATGGGATTTTTAATGGTGGAAAGAAAATTTGAAGAAGAATTTAAGGTTACAAGATCAATTGAAAGGCCAAGATTTCAAAGGTGGAAGCCACATTTTTTTTGTAACTCAAAAAGGAGAACATTTGGGCAGAATTTTTAATAAAATCTTTAGGAACTAAAAATGAATAAAAAGAGAGAGAAGGAGCTTCAAATTTAGTCACACTCCCACGTAGTCTTCATGCTCGTTGCCACAAGAATCCATTCTTTTTCATTACATGTAGATACACACGAGGGAAGCATCACACAAAGTCACGAGCTCCATGCATTTGCATGTTGACATACACATGAAGCCATACGTCCAACACATCATTCTTGGGTTTGGCAAAGCTTATAGCAGCTCACGTGACACATCATTCTCATGGCTCCCTTGTTTAGATGTGGAAGACATTTATGAGCTTCATACACTTACCAGCCACTTCTTCCCTTTTGTAACACCCTAAAATTACTTAAGGTGCTAATCATAGATTTGTGTTAATTAAGAATAATTAATGTGGAATAATCAGATAAGTTAAGTAAATGGTAATTTTGAGAGATAAATTAATAATATGAGTTGAGAATTAATTGGGATAGAAACTTCATCTAGGCCCAAATTAATGTAAGAGATTATGATAAGGGGCTAGTGGAGGCCCAATAAGTTAGGTACAGACCCAATCTGATTTAATGAATTAAAGGCCCAAGACCCAACTTCCATAAGCTCTTATAAATGGCCCAATAAACCTTGTGCAGACCCAAGACCATGGAGTTCTTAAAACTAGGTCTGGCCCAATGAAATTCTACAGCCCAACATCTTAAAGCTAGCCCAATAAAGTTAAAATCTGAAGCCTATTTGGAGTTGGATCTTAGAGCAGCCCATGACCTATCTTAGACCCAACTTAAACCTAACTAAAACCCTAAACACTTCAGCCACTTCCCCATTTTGTTGAAACACAGGAATTTCGGAGGTTTGAAGGGAGGTTAGGGTTTTGGGCAAGAAATCCATCATTTCCCACTTCTAGAGCAAGATTCAGCCAAAGTAATAGTTATATAACTTAATCCTCTCATCTTTCTATTCATTTTGGTCTAATTAGTTTTTCATTTGGAGTATTTTCACCCACACCCAAAATCTGAAACTTGCTATTTAATGTTTCCATGGTGAAAATTCGTAGGTTGAGGCTAGGGTTGACATTAGGTAAGTATGAACTCTCCAATTTGATGTATTTCTGCTGGTTTGAGACTCCAATGATGGGATTATAGTATGGGTATTAATTTTTCACAAATTTGCTTGGGATTTAAGGTGATATATTGAAGTTTTTGGTAGAGGATACATCCATTCACAATTGAATTAGGATAAGGATAGTGGATACCAAGGGGCGAATCCAAGGCTAGTCACAAGTCCATCATTCATTCATAATTCATCCAATTAGGTAGAAATTAGGAATTTTAATTCAATTAGATTTTAGATAGTTTTAGTCAACCAAACCCCCCCTAGTTAGGAAATTTTTAGAGTCTTTTAATACTTAGAAAACCTAATTAAATATTGAACTCTAATTCCAAGGGAGATAACCTAGGTTGTGCCACTAGCTACATATTTAGTTCAACTTAGTTTTATTTTGAGACTTGCACGATAGACTCATCACTCTTCAAGCTGCCTTTGAATCTCTTTTGTCTCCTTTGGATTAGTTTTATAAGTTGGTTAGTTGAGAATTGTTGCTCTCAGAATGAAGTCAATATGATGTTCAATGCCTCTAATGGGTGGTAAACCATTGGGAATATCTTCAAGAAACACATCCTCGAATTCCTATAACAAAGAACTAATAACACTGGAAAAAGAAAGGTTTAGGTCGTTAGTGTTTGAAAAGGCCTCCTTAAAAACAAGTACAAGCAAAAGCTATTTTGCAAAATAAGCACTCTTCACTGCACTTTCTTTTGTATAAAAACTTATTTTTTCTCTTCTTTTCTCTCCACTTTTTATTCCTCTTTTTGAATTTTTTTTAAAGCTCTTAGCTTTTCTCACTTTTTTTTGCTCCTTTATTTTTGATCTCTTCCCTTCATTTTTCATATTCTTCTTTTTTTTTATCTCTCTCTTTCATCATCTAAAGCTGATCTTCATACACTTGCTTTGGTGTCAAAGGGACAAGAGTAATAGATTTAATATTTATTACAATGAATATCTGTTGGTAAATCTATCTTTAGTTGCCCTTTTATCAAACTCCAAAGGTCTTCCTAAAAGTATATGTCCAGCATGCATAGGAATAACATCACACAAAACTTTATCATTATATTTACCAATTGAGAATGAAACCAGAACTTGTCTATCAACCTTAATTTTTCTATATTCATTTAACTATTGCAACTTGTATGGCCTAGGGTGTCTAATGGTAGACAAATTCAATTTCTCAACTAAAGTGGTACTAGCAACATTGTTATAACTCCCACTATCAATAATCATACTACATACTTTGTTATTTATAAGGCAACGAGTATGAAAAATGTTCTCTCTTTATTGCTCCATGTCATATTCTTTAACTTGAGAATTCAAAGCTCTTCTAGTCACAAGAGCTTATCCTTCCACTGCATACTCAACTACATCATCACTAGCATCTTTAAATGAAGGCATGGAATCGTCACTTTCGCTTTCAGTCACTATATCTCAATTATCTTTCATTACCATGACTTGCTTATTGGGGCATTGTGAAGTTATATGACCTGCTCCTAAACATTTAAAACATTTAATATCTCTATTTCTAGAAGGTTGGGAATCAAATTTACATTTGCCCTTTGTTGAAGTCTCATCCTTGCCTTTGAAATTCTCCTTGGATATAGCTTTTTCCTTCTTTTCCCAGTTCAACTTCAATGAAGAACTAGAGCCCTAAATGTATTTTACTGCTCCTTTGTGCTTGAGTTGCCTTTCAATCTTTATTGCCATATCCAACATGTCTTCTAACTCCACATAATGATGCAATTCTACTATGTTTGCTATATCTCTATTCAACCCACTCAAGAATTGAGCCATTGTAGCTTCCCTATCTTCCTTTATATTAGCTCTTATCATAGCCACTTCCATCTCCTTGTAATATTCCTCCACACTATTAGAACCTTATGTGAGTGTCTGCAACCTTTGATAGAGATCTCTATGGTAATAGTTAAAAATAAATCTCTTTCTCATAAGGGCTTTCATTTCCCCCTATGTTTATACAAGTCTCTCAACATTTCTCCTCCTATTTAGACTCAATTTATCCCACTAAATAATTGTATAATTTATAAATTCAATCACAGCTAACTTTACCTTTTTTTGTTCAGAATAATTATGACACTAAAAAATCAACTATATTTTTTTCTCCCACTCCAAATAAGCTTCAAGTTCATTTCTATCTTGGAAGAAAGGTATTTTCATTTTAATATTCCCAAGGTTCCCATCTACCTTATTTTTATGTCTTGAAGCATCTCGGCCATTTCTCCTTTCATACCTAACTCGTCTAGACCTATTTCTACCTGACTCAAAATCCTCTTTACTACTACACCTTACTTCATTTTTAGATTCAGAGTCATCCATAGATACATCCCTATGCTTATCATGTCTTTTAGGGTTACGACTTACAGTAGGTTGCCTTCTTTGCAAGTTCGTGATCATTGTGTCTTGCCTATCCATTTGATCCTTTATTCCTCCAAGAACCACATTAAGGCATTCAAACTACTATTGCATGGCTTTTACAACAAAATCTATGTTCTGTTAACCTCTACTGGATATTTTATCCTTGTTAGACATTTTTGAAAGCTATAAGAAATTTTTGTTAGTAAAATAAAGTTCCTCATAAATTTTTCTCACATGTTTGCCCTTAAGAGATGACACACAACACTTGTGTTTCACTCTTTATAGGCTTTTCTCGATGCTAGTCTCATACCCTCTTGCCTTTTTTTTTTTTCACTCTTAAGTCCCTTTTTTGGCTCTCCAAAGTAACTAGTCAACTCGATCAAATGCTATCACAATACTAATAAAACCAACTCAACACTTAGAGATAGCAATAGGTGAATATTGAGAATTAGAGAATATGAATTCAAAGGATAAAAATTTTGTCAAAATTTAGCCCAAATTAAGCAATTTTTCTTAATAGCATAATTTTTTCTCTTTTTTTTTTAGTATAGAGTTCTTTTTTTTCTTTTACTATACTCTTTTTTTTTAAATTTTTTTCCTCTTTTTTTATTGAAATAAAAAGAGAATATGAAATTCACACAAATAGACACAAACAACCCAATCAATATGAAAAGTTCTAAATGATATACATTCAGATAGAAACAACTATATCTCACTAAAAAAACTTTGATTTATGTTATTCCAAAACAACTAGAAAGATGAGATTCTAAACTATGAAAATGACTTATTAAACGTTGAAAAACTTGAAGGAAAATATGATGAAATAGGGGCACAAAAAGATGATGTCCAGAAACAAAGAAGATGAACATACACGAGAATAGAACACAAAAAAAAAAAGACACAGAAAAACACAAAGATATAACCTGAGTTTAGAACCGAAGCTCTGATGCCAAGATGGCATGAACCCATAAGGATTAGATCTTTCGAACCCATAGCCAATACTAAAGTATATGAACCCTAAAAAGGCTAAATAGAGGTCTGGTGATCCACTTGGAACCTTGAGCATGGACGAACAAGGACCTCAAGTGTTGGAAGATGGTAGAAGGTTGATCAAGCCTTGATAAGTCTACTAGTTCTATGAAGAAATAGAGTAAATCACTCTCAAGTCTGGAATTAGCAGAATTAAAACTTTATTCATTCATTAAATCTAATTATAAATATAGGTAGAATACATGTATTTATAGTATAAGTCAAATCTGCTTATGAAGGAAAATTAGGAACTGCATAATCCTAACTGAAAGACATAGAAATTGGGAATACAAAATAATCAAATCTTTTTAAAAATAGAAAAGAAAGAAAATCTACTTAATTAATCTTAATTTTCGTCCTAATACAAACAGATTCTGGAAATCACCATTTTAAGCCCATAATAGCATTATTTAAGCCCAATTGAGTTAATCCATATATGGTCCTTGGCCCAAACTCTTTATTTTGTAATATTCTTACCCAAAATAACTCCTGTAGCTATATCTTTGGTCCAAATAATATTAATGACGTCTGGATTAATGCTTAGATCAAATTTGTCAAAATTTTGCTTAGCCTAAGTCTCTTAAATAAGTCTACTCCGTGCTTTTTTGAGTCTTTTAGTCCTAGCCTTTATGATAAGTTCAATAGGAAGACACAAAGGATCATTTAAAGGTTTTGAATTAGCTTATTCTTTTGGGCTAGCTAACTTTGTCCTATGATTTACATCATCTTTTCCATATGAAAAATTAGATCTCTAGTTTATTAAAAATATTTTCTTTTAATTTTATAGAGTTTAGAACTATCCTGAATTATATGGTCAAAGTTTCAGTCAACACTTTGCTAAAATCACACACCGAAAAGAGTTTTAACTATTTGATAATTCCTATGGTTTTTAGGGCCTTTGAAAACTTTAATGAGCTCAACAAGTTGCCAGAAATTATAGCTTCTGCCACTATTTGACATTTCTGATCGTCTAGCCATTTTGGCTCTGATTTTGGGCCACCTCTAGTTCTTTACCCTTATTAATAGATACTGCATTTATTACTCTAACTCTATTTTACCTTATTTTATTTCATTCTAGGGTCTCTTTTTATAATCTGATTGATTTCGGTCAAGTTCTAGAAAAATTAAATATTACACGAAATCCAAAGGCAAAGGTCTACAGTAACAACATAGGATAAACATAGAAAAGCAACCTACAAGAAGAGAGAAAAAGACAGAGGTAGCTTGATACATGGAGTTAGTAATAATAGTATACTTAGCACCTTAGCATTTCACTCTTTTATAAATAAGAGTGAGTCATTGTAGCTATGGGTTCTTGTTGAATCTATTATATGAACCTTTAAGTCTCTCTCTTTCTCTCTCTTAAATGTACCTAAGCTTTGATCTCAGTATACAATGGCACCAGAGACCTGCATGCAAGATTCTCTCTTAGATTTTGACCAACGCATTGATCAAACAACTCACAATGTGGTGGAATTGAAATAAGTGGTTGCTCGAATTGAAAATCTCATTATTGATTTAGCTATGAAGTTTATGCAATTACCTTCAAATAATAATGGCAATGTCACACTAGAGCATCAAGTATGAACAGACATAGAATGGCAAATGGATATCTTCTTCCTTAATTTAGAATGTTCAACGATGCTTACTCTAGCAATTACATGTTTTCAACGAAGCATACGAGAATCAAATTTTTGAAGTTTAATAGTGATGACTTTCTTAGAAGATAATAAGCAAATCTTTGAGATTGATGATTGATAACTATTACCAAATAGTTACAAATAGCTTGCTTGTGAAAATGAATTTGTAGATAGTGATGCAACTAAGATTGTCTCCCATGGAAATGGATTCCAATTACTAAAGAGAGTTTTCTAAATGTCAAAGATACTCTAAAAACTAATAATTCTAAATATTTGTTGGGGGCTTTGAAGACTAAAATTAAAAGTAATTAAAGAAGTAGAACAAAATTACTATCTAGAATCAAAGAAAATGATAACAACAAAGTAATTAAGTATAGCTAGCCTTAAGTGAATTCCTTGAAGTTTAATTCTCATTATCCAAATTATATTTCACTAAGGTTTGGACCTAATCCTCTTTAGTGTATTCATAATAAATTTTCTCAAGTGACCACTTAAGATGCAAGAAATTAGCAAATTAATGACTATTGAAACCTCAAAATTACACTAGCTTACTAATCCTTGAATTAAGCTCTTTGAACACATTAAAATAGAGATTAATTGATTATTAAACTTCTGCATTTTTATCCAAGATGCCTACTTAACCAATTAAACATCAAGATTCCTCAAATAAAAAATTAAGCACAAATATCCAACAAGTTCATACAATAACCATTGCATTAATCAAGCTGAAAATTTGGAGGAAGAAAGAATGAAATGTGCAATTATAAAACATAGAAATAATTGAACAATTAATCCTCCAATTCAATCTCCAAAATATATTCAATAGGTCAACAATTTCAAGAATTCAATCTAGAGTTTCAGCCATAATCATCAACTAATTATAAGCTAAACCTAGTCTCATAAAGCCAAAAAATTGCAACTAAAAATTGAGAAAAAAAGGAGAAGAGTGCCTTGTAATAGGATTCTAGCTTTGTTCATGTAAGCCTATCTTCCTTGTATGGTTCTTTCCATTCTTATGCCTCTAAACGATGAGTGCCTTATTGCAGTGAGTTAGTTCTCTCTGTGTAGACTATTGTAATGTTAACATTGTGTGTGTGAAGGATAGCCATTTAATTAATATATATATACATATATAATAAGTTAAAAAGAAAAATAGAAGAAAGAAAAAGATAAAAATAAAAATAGAAATGGCGATTTAGAATTTTTGAATGGGTTGCCCATTTTTGTGATTTTGTTGGCTAGAATGATCATGGAAATTTACTTCCCATACTGTTATTTGCTGTTAATTGTTGAGAAAATTATTTTAATGAGGAATAGGCTTGTTGGCCCTCACTCATTTCTTGTATTATAATTGGTAATCATAGAAAATTATTTTAAAGGTCCTTTCAACAAGAAGTTGCCAAACTATGATCAGAGTTGTCTTCTAATGAATGATTGGAATATGAGCTTCAGTCTTCCAATTACCTATAAAAGGAGATGAGAAATGCTGAGTTACATTTTTCAAAAATTTTTAGAAATGTGCCAACTGAGTTTGCACATAAAATAAATCGTTAGGTTGGTTAAGTCCTTTATTGATAAATTATGTTATAACTCAAAGATGTAAAACATTGTTAGATGCAAATAGTGCACAACCTCTGCCAATCAGATGCGAATCCTTTGTATACAAAGATCTTAATAAATAAATGGAGTTTATATATATATATATATATACTGGCACATAGATTAGTAAGTATATGATATCAAAATTTATTAAGGTTGTTAACTTATTTTATTTGAGTCAACCTGCATTTAATTCACTTATTTATTTTATTTTATAAATATTCACAAGTTAAAAAGTCTTAATTGTGTACAATTTTATTTTGTGGGTGAATTTGAATTTAAGTAAAAAGATTTAAAGTCAAAATATTAAAAGTTAAACTGCATTTAGACTTTTAGACAAAAGCATAATAAATGATGCATAGCTTGTCATATATGTAACACCCCAAAATTAATTAAGGTGCTAATCATAGATTTGGATTAATTGAGAATAATTAATATAGAATAATCGGGTAAGTTAAGTGAATGAAAAATTTGAGAGATAAATTAATAATATGAGTTGAGAATTAATTGGGATAGAAACTTCATCTAGGCTCAAATTAATAAATCATTATAAGAGGCTAATGGAGACCCAATGAGTTAGGTGCAGACCCAATCCAATTCAATGTGATAGAGGCCTAAGATCCACCTTGTATAGGCTCTTATAAGTGGCCCAATATACCTTATGCAGACCCAAGACCATGGAGTTCTTAAAACTAAGTTTGGCCTAATTGAATTTTAGTAACCAATACATGAGAGCTGGCCCAACAAATCTAAAATCTGAAACCCATTAGGAGTTGGATCTTTGGTACTTCTAAAAAGGGATTAAGGTGTGTCTTAATGCAATAAGGTAGGGTGATAGCCTATGCTTCTAGACAACTTAGACCCCATGAGGAGAATTACCCTACCCATGACCTAGAACTAGTGACTGTAGTTTTTGCCTTTAAGATTTGGAGGCATTATCTCTATGGTGCCCAATTTGAGGTGTATAGTGATCACAAAAGTTTGAAGTACTTGTTTGACCAAAGGAGTTGAACATGAGGCAAAGGAGGTGGATGTAATTTCTTAAGGACTACGATTTCTCCTTAAAGTATCATCCAGGGAAGGCGAATGTGGTCACCGATGCCTTGAGTAGGAAATCTATTCACATAGCAATGATGATGTTTAGAGAGCAAAGGTTGATTGAGGAGATGAGAGATTTGAATTTATCAATTTCAATGAACCCTAGTAGTCTTCTTTTAGGAGAATTGAGATAGAAAATGACCTTAGAAAGAGGATTAAAGAGGCCCAATAGCTAGATGCCTACTTGGGAGGAATTAGAGAGCAATTGGGGAGTGGTGAGGTCAAGGATTTTGACCTATCAGAAGATGGTTTGGTGAGGTACCAGGGTAGAGTGTGCATACCCAAGGATGAAGAGTTGAGGGAAATAGTGTTATCAGAAGCTCATAAAAGTAGATACACCATTCATCCGGGCACCACTAAGATGTATAGGGATCTAAATAAGAGCTTTTGGTGGCCTGGAATGAAGTTAGATATAGCAGAGTTTGTTGCTAGATGTCTAATTTGTCAGAGGGTTAAGATTAAGCACTAAAGACCCACAGGTTTGCTACACCCTTTAGAAATTCTGGACTGGAAGTGGGATAGTATATCCATGGATTTTGTGATGGGTTTACCTAGAACATCCTCGAGTTATGATGTTATTTAGGTGATTGTGGATAGATTGACAAAGTCTGCCCACTTTCTACCTATCCGAGCCACTTATCTTCTAGATAGACTAGCTTAATTGTATGTTCATGAGATTGTCAAGTTACATGGTGTTCCTAATAGCATTGTGTTAGATAGAGACCCAAGATTCACATCAAAATTTTGGCAGTCTCTACAAGAAGCTTTAGGTACTAGTCTTAACTTTAGCATAGATAAATACCATTAGAGTCATATAAAATGGGAGGAACTAGCCTTAAGGTATTCCTAAGAAGAGAATTTGAGTGCATGGGATGAAATGTAGAAGATATAGCTACAGAAGGGCTACCTCCAGAGAGAGAGCTAGAATTTCTATTGATTTGGTACCTGGTACAGGTTCGATCTCTAGTGCCCCGTATAGAATGGCGCCTGCTGAGTTAGTTGAGTTGAAAAGTCAATTAGAAGAGTTACTTAAGAAAGGGTTTATTAGGCCAAGTGTGTCTCCATGGGGAGCACCAGTGTTATTTGTCAAGAAGAAGGATGGTAGCCTTAGACATTGCATTGACTATAGGTAATTGAACTAAGCGACCGTCAAGAATAAATACCCTTTGCCTAGAATTGATGACTTACTTGACCAATTAGCTGGAGTGTCGGTCTTTTCAAAGATTGACCTTAGATCGGGATATCATTAACTTAGAGTCAAGGCTAAGGATGTACCTAAAACTACCTTTAGGACTCAATATGGCCATTATGAATTCCTAGTTATACCTTTTGGGCTAACCAATGCCCCTGCCATTTTTATGGACTACATGAATAGGATTTTTAGGCCTTATCTTAATTGGTTTGTGGTAATGTTCGTTGATGACATTCTTATCTACTCTAAAAGTAGTGAAGAGCATAAAGAGCATCTTAGGATAGTTCTTCAAACCTTGAAAGAGCATCAATTGTATGCTAAGCTAAGTAAGTGCGAGTTTTGGTTGCAGGAAGTCAAATTCCTAGGTCATGTGATATTAGAACAAGGGGTAGCAGTAGACCCTAGCAAGGTAGAAGTGGTACTGAATTGGGAGAGACCCAAAACAGTGATAAAAATCTATAGCTTCTTAGGTCTAGCGGGCTATTATAGAAGATTCATTAAGGGATTTTCTCAATTAGCCATGCCTTTGACAAAATTGACTAGAAAGGACTAACCATTTATGTGGGATGCTAAGTGTGAGAATGCCTTTCAAGAGTTTCAGGATAGGCCTACCACCGTGCCTGTGTTAGTGATACCTAACCCTAAAGAGACATTCACAGTCTATAGTGATGCTTCTAAGAAGGGATTAGGGTGTGTCTTAATGCAACAAGGTAGGGTGATAACTAAGGTTATGACCAGCCCCCGCATGATTTTCCATTGGCACCTCTTGATTCTACCTATTCATGTTTTTATGGAGCTACTGCAGGACTTGCACAGTTGTTGCATGAGCTTCGGCTTGCTCTTGAAGTTGGTCAGTCATCGCCTTGACTGTAGTCTCATGGGCCTCAGCTTGTACTCTCATTCGGTTGGCCATTGTAGCCATGGCCTCTTGCATTTCTCTTAGCATTTCAGTTATTTCTTTACGTGTAGCCATCTAACTCTGCAATGCTACAAGCACAACCACAAGCATCCCCCATTAAGCTACAGCTCAAGGCAAATGAAACAGCAACAAAATATTTCCTACCATCCGTGAGGGCTGACAAGGAAGCTGAGTTTAACTTCGTTGAGTAAGGAGACATGAACGTAGATTAATACGCAGCCAAATTCATTCAAACAACACTTCTCTTCCTGGGTGATTTTTTTCGCACTGCACCATAGCGATATCTCTCAAGCCGCAACGTCCCTCGCCATTGTTACTCTTTAGGCCGTGGCGGGGCCTTTCTAGCCATGGTGTGACTCCCTCCTGTAGCTATATCTCCTACATTTCATCCAATGCACTCCAATTCTCTTCTTAGGAACACCCTAGGGCTACTTCCTCCCATTTTATATAACTCTAATGGTATTTATCTACCCTAGTCACCCAACTATTTTGCCATTACCAATTCAAAACTTAAATGTAAATTTCCACTCCTCCAATTACCCTATATCAGCAAGTCCATGGAATAACGGCAACAAAATTCATGCACTATTGACAATTAATATTCAATATACATTCCGTTAGAGGTTTCATACATCCATGATTTATATCAATATCTAATGCATCACGTGATTACAATTCCTAAATGGTAAGCCATATCATAAGTTCAACAAGGTTTATATATCAGATACTATAAGTTCATACATTCAATACCAAATTAAGATGAGGCCTAACTCCTCAATAAATGCATCCTAAGTAATAAAAAATAAAAGCCTACACTTGGCAACATGAATATAAGATGATGCTATACAATAAGGAATACAAAATTTAGCATCTATACTAAATAAATCAGCCTAAGTGTAGCTTTCTCCCCACGTGTTGGAGCTCATGGATTTTCATTCACTTGCTTCACCTTATCCTTACCCAAAGAACCTTTACTTGAAATATTAATCCCATGAAATGGGGTGAGATATGAATCTCAGTAACTAAGAAAATTTCCATTCATTATATCCAGTTTAATTAACATATATGCATGAATCAAAATCAACATCAGAATCATATCAGTCATATCAGTAAATGAAACAATTAGGCTATCATGATTACTATCCCATACTAGCAATCATATTTTCACATGTTAAAGGCTAATAACACCAGGAGAGGCCCGTCCATGGCACCTACTCCCCATTGAGCATAACCAGGGCTCAGTGTATCTAGAGTTTGATCATAACCCAGTGCTCGATCGATGCACATGCACAGGTGGTAGCCGCACCATAGCTCCACCAGGGACTCACAAGGTCCAATCACAATACAATAGATAGCCAACCAATTTATTCAGCATTTCAAATCATTCATATACAGCAAATATGAAATTAAAACCGATATATGCATGGAATTAATGTAAACCCTGATTACCTCACTTGTAGATAAATTTGCAACAGCCACCAATAGTACAAAAACCCCCTATAACCATAGCATCAGAGAATTACTACTTTAATTCATCATTTATAGTAGTAACAAGTACCCAAAGAATTTAAAATGCTAATGACCATCTAGGGAACACTTACCCAGCCACTACAAGTCCCCAAATTCATATTAAAATGTCCTCCACTAAAAAATTTAATATTTCACCCAAAATCCTAAGCAAATTCATACAAAATTAATACCCATACTATAATCCAATCATTGGGGTCTCAAACCAACAGAAATACCTCAAAAAGAAGAGTTTATACTTACCTAATGTTAGCTCTAGCCTCAACCTATGAATTTTCACCATAGAAACACCAAATGGCAAGTTTCAGATTTTGGGTGTGGATGAAAGTGCTCTAATTGGAATATTAATACGGTCAAATTAAAGAGAAAGATAAGAAGATTAAGTTATATAACTATTACCTTGATTGAATCTTGCTCTAGAAGTGAGAAAATGTGAAAATATGCCAAGAACCCTAGCCTCTCCTTTGGACCTCCGAATTTTATGTGTGTCTCTTGTGGTTCTGTAGAATGAGGGGTGGCTAGGTCAGTTTTTAGGGTTTAAGCTGGGTCAAATATGGGTCATGGGCTACTCCAAAGATCCAACTCCTAATGGGCTTCAGATTTTAGCTTTGTTAGGCCAGCTCCCATATATTGGGTTGCTGAAATTCAATTGGGCCAAACTTAATAAATTTGAGATAATTACCCCATGATTCCTGAGAGCAACTTAGCCGCGACGCGGAAGGTTGAGGCCATGGTGTAAAGTGAAAAACTTAGTTTTTGAGCTCCAATACCTAACTTAGTTGCAGTGGGGATGTTTGAAGTCGCGGTGTAGGTCCCCAAACTCCCACCTTTAGCTTAGAAACCCCAATTTCTTCAATGGTAATGCTAGAAAATGATATAGGAACACTTGTGGGAGGTTTTTATGTGTTGAAACTGATGGATGGATGAATCACAAACCCCTGATGATAGTGCAATTCCTTTTTTTTGCATTCTTCCATTTATGGTTGTTTAGTTGATGACCCTAATGACATCAAGGTTTAAATTTTCCTATATTTTCTTAATATAATTAATTGTAATGACTCCAAACCTTGATCATTAATTATTAATCATGTATTTAACCATAATTATCTGGATTAAAAGTTAGAAGCGTCACAATATAAGATCTCAACAACTATTTCCTTAGTCTATGAAAAGCTTAGACATAGTTCTAGTTTAGTTTCAATTCCAATTCACAAAAGAAATCAATAAAAAAGACAGTGAAATAAATCTAAATTGATGAAAATTTGTTTGCCTTACATATCTCAATATTTTGAACAGTACTTTAGATCTAGAAGTCCGAATTGAATAAAATTAATGGCATTGAAAGCTAAAAGAAAGCTTTAAAACTTTGTTGAAGACCATAAGTCAATTTATGTTTTTAGAAGGAGATAGATAGTTATCAAAGTTAAGTTTTTGTTAGCAAATTCTATCTAGTTGTCAGAGATTGTAACAAAATTTATCTTGGGTGGCTAGGGTTTGTTAATCATAGTGTTGAGGTATAATTATAAATAGGGAGGTTTAGAGTTAGAGAGAGAATTCTTGGAGGAATAGAGGCTAGGAGTCATGGCATTCTTTATATGGGTTTTATTCTTTTAATTTTGTTTTAATTTTCCTTTAAGTTTATGGCAAAGATGGGCATTCTAATCCTTTATACATCGCAGAGATGCACACCATGCTCATATCAACAAAATGGCATTGTTTCCTTCATGTAATCCCAGCCATTCGCATAATTGATGGTTGTAGTGCGCGACATATAAAAAATAAAATAGTGTGCACGAGTGAGCTGGAGCTGCATGGATGTGTGTATGAGTGTGTGTGTGGATGGTTGCCTACGTTTGTGTGTTTGATAGGTGTATGAAATATGGAAGAGCTTAATGTGATTCTTTTTCCTGCCTTGGACCTCACTAAATCACACACACAGAAGCCATGAGTCATTGAGCTCCAAGAAGCCACATGTTAGAGGTTCCAAACTCGAGAGAAGGAAGCTCAAACATGAGTAGCAATAAAAGCAGCATCAGTAGAAGAAGGCATGAGTTTAGAGAGTTGAGTAGAGAAGAAGACATGAGCAAAATGAAGAAAAGTAGAGGATGATGTCTCAGGTTCTATAGAAGAAGGCAGCAGCTGCACTCTCCATTCACTTAAGTAATACATGGGTAGATAGGCATGAACAGAACGTGAGGGCTTCTTGTGTAGAAAAACACACATGTACAAAGTAAGAAGCATGTACTAGCACCTCAATATATTCATACAATAGAATAGAGTAAGCTAACATGGAGAAGAGTAGAAAAACACGTGGGAGTGAATAGGAAAGAGGAAGAGAAATAAAGGGAGCTACGGGCTGGGCTTCTCACATGTCATAACAACAAACAATTAGTACTAGCATGAAGCACGAGTCATCAAGTTGAATAAATGAGAAAGTAAGAAGTTGAACACACATGGATGGAGCAAGAGCTACGGGTTATAAGAAGAAACTTATGAAGGGAAGCAAGAGCAAACTTAGGCACAACATGCTTTTGAGTTTTGTAAGCTCTAGGATATAAAAGTAGAATTAAAGAAGCATAGACACATGATCACTTAAGTGAAGAAAAGAAGCTCAGGTAGCTCCAGATCATCTCATCCATTCATTCACATCAATTAGCTTCACCCATTCCATTACATTGACCTATCCAGACCATGTGAGAGACGTCAGAAGGAAGCACGTGCAAATGAAGAAAAAAAGAGAGCACATGATCATCAAATGAAGCATATTGATGACTCCAAATATTTTGTATTACTTATAGTCAATTTGATTAAATTTGGGAGTCATCCATTAAAGTTTTAGTGGGATTTATTCACTATTTTTAAGTAATTTATGGAATTGAAACTGAAAGAGAGAAATGAAGTTCTTGTTTTAGAATTATTATCTATAAGGATTTAGAAGCCATTATATTGTTCTTAAGCTCCAGGCAAAGATACGATTGCATTATCTGAAGATGCAGCCACGAAAATCAGCGTCAAAGCTCTACGTTTTGATTAATGAGGATAGAAAAGTGAGATGCAACTAGGTTTTTGGGAGTCTATGATAGAGAAGGCTTTTGAGCATTTTAGGAGGCGATTTTTAGAGGTCTTGTGGTTCATTGAGCTTATAGGAGTGAAGGAAGAAGAAGAATCAAAAGAGGAGCTTAAATTTCTGCATATTTCTCATTCCTTTGTTTCCTTTCTTCCTTTCTTCATCTTCTCTATGTATTTGATTGGGATTCAATGTTAGATTTAGCTATGTATAGCTAAAATTCTCTTTACCTACAGCACTATGAACTTGATGTGAACTAGATCTTTGTTTTTCTTGTTGATTGTAATGATTGGAGCTTTGTGTATCCTTCTCTTTGCTTAATGCTTACTGAGGGATTGGCCACCTCTTGGATTTGATTTGGGTAATTGGAATTTACCTTGAAAAAGGAGTTCTAATTGGACATAAGAGTAGGATAGATTAAGTTTAGATTTATCTAATTTGTAATTGGGATAGAAATTTTCCTAATTGCCTTAATTGGTTTGTAGAGGATTATAGTATTTAATGCACTCTAACCTAATTCTAAGGACACTTAGATTTTAGGTATGAGTAGGGCTATAATTATATCAATGGACAGTTATAGCTTATGGATCTCTTAACCTATAAGGTAATAATTAATTACCGTTGAACAAGTAATTAAGTTCTAGTAAGGATAAAGGGAATAGTGACCCTAGGTAACTTCAAAACCTTGGATTTTTGTCTAAATTTCCTTTGCTAACTAAGTTTTCTTTAAATTGTTTTGTTTTAAAATTAGTTCTAAGTTCATGACTTGCTTAATTGGTCACTTAATGTGGATGAAAGTAGATTGTGCATTGCCTAATTACATTTAAGTCATTCTTTGTGGGAACGATACTCATACTTATCATTGAACTACTTGATCCAACTCGTACACTTGCGGCAATACATATAATTTTTTGTGGTCACATATGAAGAGCACAAGGGGAGCACTTCATTAACACACTCAGGCAATATCCAATCCATTCATCTAGCATCATTCATTCATGTCATTCCATATGTATCCATCTTATTCATCCACGTATCATTTGATCCAACTCACGTATCCAATACATCATCTTATTCCATTCACAATCCAGAACACGTGAGGGAGTAAAAGAGGAAAAGCACATGAAAAAGCAAAGAAAAGAACTAAAAAAATAAGGTGAGAACTTTGGGTTTTAGGGAGGTAGCTCCTAGACTCAAAAAATGCCAAGGAGAAATTCATTCATCTATCAAGCCATGGCCTTAACTTCCTGCATCCACTTTCTTCCATTCATCTTCTCCATGGTACCTTAAAATTCCCTAGGTAGCTAGCTGAAGATTAGACTTCCATTGATGACAATTTGAGCTCCAAGATTGCATCTCCAATTTAGATAAACTCTTTTCTCTCCATCCTTTACTTTTAGCATTAATTTCTTTACTTAATTTGACTAGGTGTAGCTTGTTAATTAGACAATTTGGTGGCTGAATTTACTTGATCAATTGCTCTGTAATTTGATTATAATTTAACATTTAAAGGGAAATTTTGATGCCTAAGTGTTTGTAGAAATGCCAAGCTTAATGACTGTCTAATTTACTAGAAATTCCTCTTGTTAGGCTATTTAAAGTAATGGTTATTGAATTAAGTGGCTAGACTTTTGTATGATTATTGTACTTGAAGAATTTATTAATCTAATTAGTTTATTAGCATTTTTAAGTGAATTATTCAGCTACTTTAAAGAGCACTTAGGTTCTTTTCTGGTGTGTTCTTATTCTTAATTCAAATGATTAATTGTACAAGATTTCTTATGGTTGCAAGTTCCTTGAATTATTAATGATTTAAGTCTTAGATGGTAATTCAAGAATCCTTATGAAGAATACACAAAGAATCAAGAGTTTAAATCTAAGTTTGGTACATTAGAAAGGGAGCAAGGATAATTGAATTCTAGGAAATCCATCTAAAAGCTAGTTACCACACTTTTCCTAATTGTTAACATCTCTTAGTTTTAAGTTTATAATTCTTGTTATTTTTCTTAATTCAATTAAAATTTAGTAATTCAAAATCCCCTAAATACTTTTCATTTACTGTCACTTAGAGAATTTTTTTTTTCATAAATAATTAGAAGAAAAAACTCCTTGGAAAATGACCTAGGTTGTACCATTAGCTACAAACCCTTAATCAATCTAGTTTTATTTGAGATTGCATGATATAACCATTAGTAACCTTTCGGTAGTCATTAGTAGTTCAACTCTTTGGGTATCTGATTCGTTGTTAGAAATGATGAAAATTATACTTATCTTAGGCTTAGTGTACATTTGGATTATAATGGTAGCTAGAGAAAGAGTAATTGGTTTCATTGAGGTAACTAAGGTTAATTTTATAATTCTATGTATATGTTCATTTTAATATGATATTTACTATACATATATGATTTCGAAATGCTAAATGATTGGTTGGCTACTTGAATTGCATTGTGATTGGACCTTATGAGTCCATGGTGGAGCTGTGGTGTGGCTGCCACTTGTGCATCATGCATCGATCGGGTACTGGGTTATGATCAGACCCCTCAATGCACTGAGCCCATGTTGCACTCATTGGGGAGTTGGTGACATGGATAGGCCTCTCCCAGTGTTATTGGCCTTTAACATATTGTATATGATTGCTAATATTACTTCAACTAGTTCATTTGCTGATAATATTGATGCTTTCAGTATTTTTTTATGTAATTGCATTATATTGATTAATCTATATATACATATGGAATTTGCCTCTCATTACTGAGATTGTATATCTCACCCCAGTTATGGGCTAACATTTTTAGAGATCGGACCTAATAGTGGCAAGGAGAAATTAATGGAAGCTTATTGTATGGCTCGGTAGCACATAGGTTTAGAAACCTTGTAAGGTTGGATTTGGGTAACAAGAATATTAGTTTTTTTGTAATTGCTGCATTGCATCATGAATTATCAAATATAGGGACTGATTATGTAATCTAATTATTGTAGAATTTGATATAAACTAATAAGGGATCAAGCTTTACACAGCTTGGAGTTTGATGTATACTTCCACTTACAATCTTGAATAGAACCTCTTTAGTATGAATGTATGACTTGAATCTTGAGAATATGTTTTTATACCTTCATAAATGATAATATTAGTTGTTTATGGATTTCGTTGCTATCAGTACTTCATGAATTTCCTGATGCATGATAGTTTAATAAGTAGGAATCAACCCCTCAAAGTCTTGAATTGGTACGATAGGTATGTTAGATAAATCAGGTAGATTAATGTCATTAAAACCCCATAAATTAAGGTAGAGTGGCCTTAGAGTACTACTAGAGGAAGTGTGATAGTACATGGGATGAAACTTAGGGAGAACTAGTGCAGAAGAGGGTCAAGCCATGGCCAAAATAGGCTGAGTTGTGGCCAAGGGTCAAGTAGAGGCGAGGAGTGTCACGGTGCAAAATGAAAATGTTACCCAAGAAGGGTAATAAAGAGCAACCTCACCATGGCACAACTATTTTGCCATAGCATAGGTTAAGGAGATCATTGAATAAGTGTTCTAGTAGCTAGTTTCGTTGTGGCATAAGTATAGCTCACCGTGGCACGGATCAAAAAATTTGCTATAATAGGTTCCAAGTTGTTTTCCACCGTAGTGCCACATAAGCCCACCATGGCAAGATTTGCGAAAATGTGAGAAGTTGAACTTGAGAGCAACTTCGCCATGGCACAAAAATTTTTGGCCATGGTGCAAGATACGAAACTTGGTTTTTAAGTTCCAGTAACCAACTTAGCCACGGTAGGAAAGGTCCAAGTCACAGCGAAGGTTTCCAAACTCTTATTTTTGACTTAAAAACCTTGAACTCACTATATTAAGGTTATATAATGACTTGGGAATGATTATATGAGGTTTTTATAAGTTGAAATTAGTAGCAAGATGAATCAAAGGTCTTAAATGATAACTATGGCCACTTGTAGATTTGATTAGTTGTGGTTGTTTAGCTAATAACCTTAATGATATCAAGGTTCAAATTTTCCACACTTTCTCCTATTTTAATTAATCATAATAACTTTAGACCTTGATTCACGATTACTAATCATGCTATTAAGCCTAATCATGGTAATTAAGAATTAGGGTCGTTACATGGACTACATCAAGGGAGATAGGTTCCAATGAACAGAGTAAGCCTAGAAAAGTTTTGAGGACCTGAAGAAATGCTTGACAAAAGCACCTGTGTTAGCCTTTCTGAACTTTAACCAAGTATTCAAAGTAAGTTGTGATGCTTCCAACATTGGAATTAGTGCCTTTTTAAGCCTGGAAGGACGTCTGATTTCCTTCTTCAGTGAAAAACTTAATGAAGGCAAACTCAAATACTCCACTTATAACAAAGAGTTATATGCTATTGTCTATGCTTTACAACACTGGAGTTGTTATTTGTTGAGCAAAGAGTTTATCCTCTACTCTGATTATGAAGCCCTTAAGCACCTAAATTCTCAATAGAAGATCAGTTGTAGACATGCTGCTTGGAGTGAGATCTTACAATCCTATCCATTCTTACTCAAACACAAAGATGGAATCTTAAACTCAGTAGCCAATGCACTTAGTAAACGACATGCTTTACTATCTACTATTCAAACTTAAGTTGTTAGTTTTGAAACCATCAAAGAATTATACCAAGATGATCTTAATTTTCATAAAGCATAGAGTTCCACTGAAGTGCAACCCTTCCAATACTACCATAGGCATGAAGGGTTTCTATTCCAGGGCAAAGCCTTATGCATTCCTTAATGCTCATTGTGAAAGGCAATAATCTGGAAGGCCCATAATAAGGGATTAGTAGGCCATTTTGGTCGAGATGAAACTATAGCATTAGTAAAAAAAATTTCTATAGGCTGAAGCTTGAATGATATGTAAACAGGTACATCAAAAAGTGTAGAATGTGTCACTTAGCCAAGACCAAAGGCCAAAACACTAGATTATACATGCCTTTTCCTGTTCCAGAAGTGCCCTGAGAAGATGTGAGTATGGATTTTGTTCTTGGACTACCCCTGGACTCAAAGATAGAAAGATTTCATAATGGTAATTATAGATACATTTTCAAAGATGGCATATTTTATCCCATGCCAAAAGACGAATGATGCTATGCAAGTTGTAAACTTATATTTCAAGGAGATTGTTCATCTCCATGGCATTATGAAAACTATCACCTCTATTTGGGATGTCATGTTCTTAAGCCACTTTTAGAGAACTCTATGGAAGAAATGGATACTAAGATTTAATTTAGTAGTGCTAGCTATCCCCAAACGGGTGGACAAACTGAAGAGTTAATAGAATTTTAGTAAACCTACTCTGAAACTTTGTTAGGAAGAATTTAAAGTAGTGGGACTTTATCATTATGTAGGTTAAGTTTACCTACAACAACTCAACTAATTAAGCTACCAGAAAGTGCCCATTCGAGGTGGTTTATAATGCTTATCCACTTAGCCCATTAGACTCAACCCCTTCATCTGATAGTAGACAATATAGTAGTGATGTGGACTAAAGAGCCAAGGAAATCAAGAAGCTACATAAGCAAGTTTGAGAACGAATTCAGGAGTAGAATCTAAGATACAAAGCTCAATGAGATAAACATTAAAGACAGTAGACTTTTAAGGTGGAAGATGTAGTTTGGATACATCTATGGAAAGAATGATTTTCCAAACAAGAAAATGACAAGTTGTCACTTAAAGCTGATGATCTGTTCAAGGTTGTGCAGAAGATCAACAACAATGCTTATAGAGTTGAGCTACTTAGAGCTTATAGATTTTCTACCACCTTTAATGTTGCCAACCTTTCTCTATACTTTGATGATGATGTCAGACTTGACTCAAGGGTGAGTCCTATCCAACTTGGGGAGAATAAAATGGAAATTAGCCACCATATCATGAATAATAGTCCTAATAATAGCTAGCAGTTTCACAGGTTAGGGAACAATGTAATAAGAGCCAATAATGGGGTGCTTATAACTCCTAAAACCTTCATTTGAATTTAATGATTTGTTTAAAATTTGGATGAAACTAGCCTTTAGACATCAGTATAAATAGGGCTCTTTAATCTACGTTCATCATCACAAGTTGTAAGCTTTTCTCTTATCAAATAAAAAGTGTTTTTCCTCTCTAGTTTTCTGAGCCACTCACCCTTGAGGTTGGGTGTTTAATGGGAGAACACTTATATGATCCAAAATATCAAATCTATTAGTTAGTGAGATGCTAGTTATTTAAGCTAGCAAGCAATAATTGATTCAAGTTGGAAGTAGGTTATAATTGATAGATGGTCCATTGTGAATGATGGTTTTGAATGTAATGGGTGTTCTTCAAAATTCTTCTCTCTTCTATCTCTATTCTTCTTTGTTCTTATCTATTTCTCTTTTGGTTCTAAACAACTATTAAGTAAAAAGCATTTAAGTTTGAAAGGCAAATAAATCCTAATTATTGATTGTGTAATGTTTGAAGACTTGATGGATAAATCTAATTAAGCCTTATTCTTTATAAAAATTGATCTTCTTCCTACCCAATAGGTTATCACTTCATATCCATCAAATTGTGTGGTAAATTATTAGAGAGGGTTAGGAAAAGAAATTGATTATTTCTCCAAAGGCTGTGGCATCCATTTTAGTTATGAGCTTTTAAATGACAATTTATTGGTGAGAATTATGATTTCCAGTCCCATTTGTGATGTATTGCTTAAGTTCATGTTTGATTCAATAGTAAAATTATTATTTCATGCAAGACTTATTTTTGCCCCAGACTTAAGTCTACTAAATTCATAACACTTATGTTTGACACTAGCTATATATAGACATCTATGATATGCATTTTCATTTTTGCTTTAATAGATAAGGCATTTCAGTGCATACCAATTAGTTAAGTTATTGAATTTTCTATTGAATGAAAAATATCATGGAGCTTTTTTACTACTGCAGAAGTAAAACATGCCATTTTCCAAAAATACTGGGATATAATAGGTCATGATGTTACAAGCATGATTCTTAATTTTTGCACACTGGAGAGCCAAAATAATTAAATCATACTAAAAATTTTCTTACTCTAAAAACTAAGGACCTGGATGATCTTACCCAATATTGTCCCATCAGCTTATGTAATATGCCATACAAGATCATTGCTAAGGCATTAGCAGATTTTAGAATTCAATAGCATTTTTTTTTGGCCAAGTCGCCAAATCATAGCCGATGTCTTGATAGCTTACAAGTTGATGCATGCTTTAAAAAATAACTAGGAATAAGGTATTTTTAGCTCAAAGCTTGACATGAGAATGGCATACGAACAAGGTGGAATGGTCCTTTTTGGAGGCCATCATGCTCAGACTTGGATTTTACTCAAATTGGGTAAGAATAATTATGCAATGTATTTGTTAAGTTTCTTTTTTTTTCTATTATGATTAATGGCACAGATCATGGAAGTTTTCGTCTTAAAAAGGGCATTCGACAAGGTGACCTATTGTCGCCTGACCTCTTACTAATTTGTGCGAAAAGGCTGAGTCTATAATTGCAAGAAGTGAAAAGAGCAAATATAATTCAAGAAGTTCAAGTAAGTCACCTGGCTCCTAGAATTAATCATTCTCTTTGTGGATGATAGCATGTTACATGTTTATGAGGAATGCTTTGGCCAGAAGGTAAATACTAAGAAGTCTGCAATTTTTTTTTGGGCCTTTGTGTTTAATTCGAGTTAAAAATTGAGCTTATGGGAATTTTTCAAGTTAGATAGATAGTTTATAATGAGAAGCATCATGGATTGCCAACAATGGTTAGAAGAAGCAAATATAACTCTTTTAAATTTATCAGTGACCTTGTGAGGAAAAGAAGTGCTCATCAATTTAGTAGCTCAAGCCATCCTTACCTACTCAATGAGTTGCTTCTTGCTTCCACACAACTTATGTCACAGGTTGAGTATGATGATGGCATGCTTTTGGTGGGGAAATAGCTCAAATGAGTCTAAAATTCATTGGATTAGTTAGGGTAAGCTTACTGCACCAAAATTCATGGGAGGCCATAGTTTTTGTTACTTGAGAGATTTTAACTTAGCTTTCTTGGCAAAACAAGGGTGGTGAAAAATGAATTTTTTTCTTTTTCTATCTTTTTTTGTAAGAGAGAAAAGTACACAATAGATAGGGTTTGATGACCCAACATAAAATTTGGCCAAATATCATTGTTAAACATGCGTGCACTTAAGAACTTCTCCAAAAAAAGACTATTGTTTATTCACTGTTGCTACCTCCACGATTTGGGAGAGAAGCAATGTAATATCCCACATCGGGTAGGAAGACCCTGGGCTAAGGCCTTATAAGAGGGAGCGAAGCTCTCCCTTCTAGCGACGTATTTTCCCAAGGGAAATGAGAGTACCAAGGGAGGAACAAAACCCCAGCCACGTGGGAAGCACGGGGTGCCATAAATGGGGACAATATTGCTGGAGGCTCTGTGGGGAATTGGTATCAGAGCCGGCCTAGCCGCATGTGCAACCCGAGGACGGGTTGGCCCCAAGGGGGGTGGAATGTAATGTCCCACATCGGGTAGGAAGACCCTGGGCTAAGGCCTTATAAGAGGGAGCGAAGCTCTCCCTTTCAGCGATGCGTTTTCCTAAGGGAAATAAGAGTACTAAGGGAGGAACAAAACCCCAGCCACGTGGGAAGCACGGGGTGCCGTAAATGGGGACAATATTGTTGGAGGCTCTGTGGGGAATGCAAGACGTTGATTGTGTTATCACCAACCACTTCTCTATCCTATCTATGGTAGAGCACCACTAGTAGTGACAACTAATTTACATTTTAGTCTGGCATTTTTTTAAGGAATTATGTATAAATAAAAAGAGAAAAAGCTAAAATGATAATTAACTAAAAAAGTTAAACTAGAGTTTAAAATTCGATGGATATTTTATTTTAAAAAAATGTTTTAGTTAGCTAAACTAAATAAACAAAGATATTCAATAAATTTGATTATAAATGTCATGCCATCAAAGAATAAGCACATATTTTGTATTATAACATGTTTATATTATCAATTTTTATCTTTAATACTTTTAGCAGCGAAAAATACTGACATTAAAGGCCTAATTTTTCCAAATAGGCATAATTACATAACTTCATTATATAAATCCCAAGATTCATACTAAACAAGTTTGTTCAACATGGAACACCATAAAAAGAAGCACAAATTTTGGATGTTAAGCCATATGCTTCAAAAATGACACACTTTCACATATTAGACACCAACTTCAAAAATTCATGTCTTGGGTTACAAAATTTCGATTCATACAAATTAGGTGTCTATAGAAAGTTTAGGACATGAAGTAAAATTTTCAAGTCAAAACAAGTTCATTTGGCTATAAAAATCTAATGGAACAATAATTGTTATTGCTCTAAGATATATATCAGAACCATAATTTTGAATATGTATATTTTTGCCTACATAGCTCCGTTTTATGTAAACTTGGTACCTATGGAAAGTTTATAATCTCAGATATATGGTAGTAAAATTTCATGAACATTGGAGTTAATTTGGCCTGTCAAATACATAGAAAACCAAATCTGGCTATATGAATAGTGTCTAGTAAATTTTACATTTTTTATCCAACTTTGAAAAATTATAATAAATTATATATAGCTCCAAAAGTTGTGTTCTTTAGCTCAGAAAAATCTCTAAATGATCTCTAAATGCCTACCAAATTTTATCTAAAAATTCGCTCATTTGATTTAGTTTTGGTTCATGTGCAAAAGAGGGCTCAAAGAGGGTGCAACTTAGGATCTAAATAGTTCAAAATGGACCCCTTCTACTCATATGACCACTTGATTGCATTTCAATCATAAAATGCAGCATATATAATTCATTTATCATGTCCCAAACCTCATACAACTCAAATTCACTCATCCACTTGCCATAAAACATATACATTCTATGGCTCACATATAGTCAAATTACATAGTCTTGTACGTTTACATTCAAAAATTGCATTTGTATCATATTCCCATACTTTTACAATGGTTACATCACAAAATAATCATATACATCCTTTCTTATACAACAAAATACATGAAATGCTAAACTATTATCAAAGTAAGGCCATTCATGCTCTTTTGGTCTCCATATTTGCTCCCTTGTGAGTTTCCTAGACAAGGTTAGAAATACTATAGAGAAAAGTGAGATTCTATGAATCCCAATAGTTTATTCACCCTTCAATCATGCTTACAAAGCATATTTTCATGTTAAAGAGAGCAAGTATGTATAATAGACATCCAAATATCAAACATAACCATATACATAAAATTATATGGATCCATCAAGGTGATAACAAGCTCTAGGGACTTTTAATCTAGTGTCACCTAATTATTTGGGACTTTTGGATTCGTCTCACCCACTTTTAGGACTTTTGACTTAGCCTCACTTATATTTGAGACTTTTAACCTTGTCTCACACATATATAGGGGATTTTGGCTTCATATCACCCAATTAAATAGACTTTTGGAATAACCTCACCCATTAAGAGCCATTCAAAATTTCAAATACATTCAATGTCTTATAATTACATAAAATCATCAACCCAATAGTAAGAAGCATAGTTTATAATCCATACACACACGAAAGCAATCAATGACACTTAAACAACCAATATAAGTGTAACACCATAATTTCCTAGCTTATTTCATGCCTTTAATTATCCATTTCCAAGAGTCACAAAATTTCTCAAAGAAAAGACATTAAAAATAATGATTGATTTCGCGTTGCGTTGCGTATAAAAATTTCATTCGGTGTCTCGTGGACTGTATGAGCTCATAAAACATATTATCATATTTAATTACATGGATAAAACTTATTTGAATCATGAAAAGTGGCTCACACCTCAAGAAACTCAAAAAGAGGCATGAAATCAACACATTCAATTTCGGCCAGATTTTGCGTCTTTTCTGCCACAATTTTGGAAAATTATAACTAATTTTAAAAAAATTGAAATCATGCATTCTTGATTATTTTGGAAAGCTACACATGTCTACTTCATATGAAAAAGATGTCCAAACCATAACATCCATTATAGAGGATGTTTGACATCCGAAACATTCTAGAGGTCAAACTGTATACATGAAATTATATGGATCCATCAAGGTGATAACAAGCTCTAGGGACTTTTGATCTAGTGTCACCTAATTATTTGGGACTTTTGGATTCGCCTCACCCACTTTTTGGACTTTTGACTTAGCCTCACTTATATTTGAGACTTTTAACCTTGTCTCACGTATATATAGGGGCTTTTGGCTTCATATCACCCAATTAAATAGACTTTTGGAATAACCTCACCCATTAAGAGCCATTCAAAATTTCAAATACATTCAATGTCATATAATTACATAAAATCATCAATCCAATAGTAAGAAGCATAGTTTATAATCCATACACACACGAAAGCAATCAATGACACTTAAACAACCAATATAAGTGTAACACCATAATTTCCTAGCTTATTTCATGCCTTTAATTATCCATTTCCAAGAGTCACAAAATTTCTCAAAGAAAAGACATTAAAAATAATGATTGATTTCGCGTTGCGTTATGTATAAAAATTTCATTCGGTGTCTCGTGGACTGTATGAGCTCATAAAACATATTATCATATTTAATTACATGGATAAAACTTATTTGAATCATGAAAAGTGGCTCATACCTCAAGAAACTCAAAAAGAGGCATGAAATCAACACATTCAATTTCGGCCAGATTTTGCGTCTTTTCTGCCACAATTTTGGAAAATTATAACTTATTTTAAAAAAATTGAAATCATGCATTCCTAATTATTTTGGAAAGCTACACATGTCTACTTCATATGAACAAGATGTCCAAACCATAACATCTATCATAGAGGATGTTTGACATCCAAAACATTCTAGAGGTCAAACTGTATTCTGGAACTGTCATAGGTTTTTGCAGCAAAATTTGAAAATATCTAATTAATTTCAAAAAAATCCAATCCATTAAAATGATACTAATCTGGAAAGCTGTGGATGTTAGCTAGGGGAAAAAAATAACTACAGACCAGTTTAGGTAGTCCAAACCTCAGAATTCAATAGAACAATAACTCAGGTTGGCTAGAATCCTTTATACTAGATAGAATCTTTAAAAATTCATATCTCCCACTCTAGACATCTAAATGAGGTGCTTCTAGTTGGCACAAGTCATTTTGAATGTCTAGTTTATTTGTATAAAATTTCATGATAATTGGATATCATTTGTACCTTATGTGACTGATTTCATTTTCAGACTAGATGAACAGTACATCAGACCAAATTTAGAAAATTTGCCAGCTTTGAAAATTCATCAAATATTCTGTAGACCTCCAAAAATTATGGTCTTTAGCTTCCTAAAAATCTATCAATGAACCCTATTTTCATACCAAGTCTCAAATCAAGAAGAGCTCATCTGGCTAAAAAGCGATATAGGGTTCCATTATGGTCAATTTTGGCTCCATATAGGGTACCAAAATTGCCAAATGGCTTTCTTTTAGTTTTGGCACCTTTTGGGGAAGTCTAAAAGCACATTTAGGACTTGTGTGGGCTGCCCAAATGATCTTGAACCTCATATATTTCACTTTGGCCATTTCATCCACACATATGCACATTACATCAGACCTTCCAAAATGCATACCTTGGCATTACATATCCAAATTCTATTCTAGCGTTCATACATCATATCCATATATTTATAGATCACATAATATCATAATTACACATGTCTAAGAAGTTATAGACTATATACATCAAGGGATTACATCATTTGACATAATTATGGCCTTAAAGAACCAAAAATTATGCATTAGATTGTCATTCTCCTTTCTTCAAGGTGGTTGGCTTCCATTACCTTGTCCACTTGGTCCACCTAGCATGTGAGATCATTGGAGAGGAGGGAATGAGATTCAAAGAATCCCAATAGCTCATCTCCCATTCAATCATACATAATATATGCAAAATAAGCCTTAAAATGCATGCATGAATAAAATGAAGGTCATGAACATTCAAGAAGCAAGCTTGGCATGTGAACAAGTCATACAAGACATTCAAGAGCTTACCAAGTGTTTGGATTGGTCTCACCCTTTTCCTCATAAATTTTCTATAACATCCAGTTCTCCAAAAACCAGAGAAAACGTGAGAAACTTAACGTACGGTTTCTCCGTTAACGAACGAAACTCACCAGATACAAAAGGAAGTCCCCTGGAATGAGATAGTTAAGGTCTCAAAAAATTTGGGAAGCATTCTAGACTCCTAAATATGAGAATCCCAGGCTCAAATGGAAAGAAAAACGGAGCTAGAATGAAGAAACAATTTCTTAGGAAAAGCCTACGAAATGTAATGGCCTTTTCGTAATTTTGAGCAATTTTTGGAAGTCACAGAAGAGGGCTTTTTAAATAAAATTTTTGAGTTTCCCAGGGTTCTCAAATGCCCTAAAAACCTTGGAAAGCCCCGGGACAGCTAAAGCCCCTCTTGTAGATGCTTTCCAATGTCGGTGTACTCGAACTTTGACGGATTCGTTCGGGAAGGTTTTAGCTCCAATTTGAGTGATTCCAAAGGCATTTTACTAAATTGGGAACCTAAATTTTATAATGGAAAAGATGGTTCTAAAAAAAGAGCTAAAATGAAGGAGAAACAAAAATGCAAAGTATGAAGGGAAAAATAGGAATTTTTGGAAAGGGTAACTTATTCCCACCTATATATATGGTGCACCCTTCTCTTCCCTTCATTATGCATGACCATGTTCTGCCTAAAACCAGAAGAAAACCCTAGGGGATGAGGCTCACAAGAAGGGGAAGAAAAGGAGGAGAAATCAAAGGCTTAAGGTATGGAAATTAGTAGTTTTCATGCTCTTTCTCTTCCAAACCTCTTCTCCTCCATTCTCCTTTGTTTCCTATGATTAAAATGAAGTTTATAAATCTATTTTAAGGGAGAAATTAAGGGGAGCATTCAGATTTGAAGAGAGGAGCTCAAAGTATACAAGATTCAAGTGAGAAAGAGCAAGAAAACAAGGTAATTTCTCTTCCTATGGTTGTCATTTTTGGTTCCCTTCTCCACCATTTCACCCCACTTGAGAAAACCCTATGAGGAGATGATTTTTAGGCAGAATCAAGCATGAATATAAGGAAAAAGGGTGTGGAGATTAAGAATATGCAAAGGGAATTATCAAGAAGCCATTAGATTTCAAGATACAAATTCTAGGGTTTCAATTGCACCTTGTAAAATCTGATTTTGTATGATGATTCCTAGGCCTAAATAAGAGTTTAAATGAGCTCCTAAGATCCCTAAGAGGTCCCCCATATGCTTCTTCCCTTGAGAAAATAAAGAAAGCTCAATGGAACCTAATATGCTTCATGGCCTCAGCCTAGATGGGTTCTCCTAGCTAGGGAGAGTTTTAAATTTTTCTAAGGCCATTATTGAGTCATATTTGATGAATAAAAATGAGGGGAGGCCTTGGAAAAAAATTTAGAACTCATAGAAAGTGATTTGGTGCCTTAGGTTCCATATTATGACCTAAAGAAGCAACATGATGTTAGGCTCTTTGTTTTAATGGTGTGATGACTCCAAGAGGCTTAAAAGGAGTCAAGAATTATAATTGAAAGGAAAGAATGAAGTCTAGAAATTGTTTGAGAGGTGTTGCTACATTAGGTGCCAATGTGGACCATAATGGAGCCTATAGAGCAATCTAGTATTTCATCAAGTTATATAGCCTTAGAATGTGTTTCATGAACCTAATTGGCTCCCATAAATTGTATCTAGGCCAAGAGAAACCATCTCCACCAATTTGTGGGTGTGTGGCTGAAAGAGGAGGCTTGGATCTTAAAGGAAAAGTGTGTATTTGTGTGCAAGGTAACCCTCTTTACCTTCTCTCATACATGGATGTGTGTTTAGCTTGTTTTAGAATGTGTGTAGGTGTATTTTCAAGTTATGGAAAGTATGCTAGCATGCCTTTACACATCATGATTCTTGATGCCATGTTATGTTTTAAATGAATCCATGATGTTTGTATGAGTTTGCTTGAGTGTGGAGAGGCCAAGAACTCTTCCCTTTGGTCAAGATGAGCCAAGAACCCTTGAGCTTGGTTGAGACAAGGTAAAGAGTCTCCCAAAAGCAAAGTGGACTCCCAAGAGTATGGTCGAGTCTAAAGTGCTTAAAGAGTGGGTGAGGCAAGTCTAAAACCCATGAGGAAAAGTGTGAGGCCAATCCAAACACTTGGTGAACTCTTGAATGTCTTGTATAATTGATTCACATGCCAAAGTTACTTTTAAAATGTCCATGTCTTCCATTTTCTCCATGTATGCATTTGTAAAGCTTGCTTTGCACATATTATGTATGATTGAATGGGAAATGAGCTACTGGGATTCTTTGAATCTCATCCCCTCCTCTCCAATGATCTAACATGCTAGGTGAACCAAGTGGATATGCTAATGGGAGCCAACAACACTAAAGGAAGGAGATTGACAATCATGTGTTTAGCTTTTGCCACTTTAAGACCATGATTGTACCATATGATATATATGATGTAGTAAATGGGCTATGACCCTTGAGACATGTGTAAATATGATATTATATGATGTTTAAATGTATGGATATAATGTATGACCTTTAGAACCTATTTTGAGTATGTAATGCCAAAGTGTGCAATATGGAAGTTTGTTGGCATAAGTGTGGGTTGAATGGGCAAAATGAGGTGCATCAGGTTTGAGACCATTTGGGTAACTCACTCAAGCCTTAAATATGCTTTTAGACTTGCCCAAAAGGTGCCAATACCAAGGAAAGACTATTTGGCAAATTTGGTACCTTATATGGAGCCAAATTTGACCATAATGGAACCCTATGTCACTTTTTGGCCAAATGAGCTAGTCTTGATATGAGATTTGGCATAAAATTAGATATTTTTGAGATCTTTTTGGAAAGCTAAAGAACATAATTTTCAGAGGTCTAGAGAATATTTGATGAATTGAAGTTGGGATTTTCTATTGATTCTGGTATGTGCACTGTTCACACTGGTAGATTTGTGTTTTGTGTCATCCAATGGTCAAATGGTGTCCAATGCTTGTCAAATTTTACTACATAAACTAGAGGTCATAAGATTTCTGTGGCCACCGATATCACCTCATTTGGAGGTCTGAGCAGAGAGTTATGCATTTTTGAAGTTGGCGGTCAATAGCAATGGTGTCCCAGGAGTTCAGTTACTGTTCTATAGGATTCCAATAGCTAAATGTATTTGTTTCATTCTGGAATTATTTTTAGTATCAAATTAACATTTGTAGCTTTCCAGAATGACCCAATTTGTGTGATTTTGATTTTTATAGAATTAGTTATGAATTTTAGAAGTTTGTATCAGTAATTAAGACAACAGCCCAGGCAGCCAGCAACCTTAGTAGACTTTCGAATGTCAAACGTCCCCCATGATGAATGTTATAGTCTGGGCATATTTTTACATGAATTAAACATCCTAAGCTTTCTTTAATAATCAAAAACACATATTTTTGATTTTTCTAGATTTAGTTATGATTTTCCAAAATTTGCCCAAGGAAGAGGCCAATTCTGGCTGAAAATAAACTTTCATTTTCCATGCTCCATTTTGGTTTCCATGAATTGTGGGCATGATTTATGATGAAAATGAGTTGTAATAATGTATTTAAATATGAGAATGTATAGTATGAGTTCACACGGTCTACGTGACATCGATTGCAAATTTTGAAGTATGACATAATGTAAATAAGCCCATTATTTTCATTCCCTCTCTTATATGCTCTCATGGGAATGATGATGTAAAGCCTATGAATAACATAAAATGAGCTAGAATTTATGGTGTTACATTTTGGACTTGCCTTACCCATTCTTTAAGAGCTTTGGACTCAACCATACTATTGGGAGCCCACTTTGCATTTGGAAGACTCTTTGCTTTGTCTCAACTAATTTTAAGGGTTCTTGGCTTATCTTCACCATGGTTAAGAGTTCTTGACCTCTCCACACTCAAGCAAACTCAAACAAACATCACAGTATCATTTGAAAACATAATATATCATCATGAAATCATGGCATATAAAATCATGCTAGCATACTTTTCATGGCTTGAAAATACACCTACACACATTCTAAAACAAGCTAAACACACATCCATGCATGAGAGTGGAGAAAGCTACCTTGTACACAATCACACACTTTTCCTTTTGAAATTCCCTCCCTTGCTTCGGCCACACACCCACAAACTTGTGGAGATGCTTCCTCTTGGCCTAGACACATTTTATGGGAGTTAATTAGGTTCATGAACTCATTCTAAGGCCATATAGTTGCTTAGATACTAGGTGGCTCTATAATCTCCATTATGGTCCATAAATGCACCTAATGAAGTAATACCCCTCAAATAAATTCTAGGCTCCATTCTTTCCTTTCAAATATCATTCTTGACTCCTTTTAAGCCTCTTGGAGTCATCACACAATTAAAACAAAGAGCCTAACAATATGTTACTTCTTTAGGTCATAATATGGAACCTAAAGCACCAATTCACTTTCTATGAGTTCTAAATTTTTTCCAAGGCCTCCCCTCATATTCATTCATCATATATGACACAAAAATGGGCTTGGAAAAATTTAAAACTCTCCCTAGCTACTCCATCCATGCTTGATTAAGACATAGCCCCTTTTTGGCCTCTTTGGAATTTTCTTTGTTTCCTTGAAGGAGGAAGCTTGTGGGGAGCATCTTAGGGATCTTAAGACTTCATTTAAACTCTTAATTAGGCCTAGGAATTATCATATGAAATCAGATTTTGGAAGGTACACACAAAATCCTAGAATTTGCATCTTGAAATCTAATGGTTTTTGATAATTCCCTTTACACATTCTTAATCTCCACACCCTTTTTCCACCCTTTTTCCTTAGATTCATGCTTGGTTCTACCTAAAAATCATCTCTTCCTAGGGTTTTCTCAAGTGGGGCAAAATGGTGGAGAAGGGAACCAAAGATGACAACCATAGGAAGAGAAATTACCTTGTTTTCTTGCTTTTTCTCACTTGAATCTTGTGTTTTTTGAGCTCTTCTCTTTAAATCCAAATTTTTCCTTGAATATCTCCCTTGAATCAGATTTATAAACTCCATTTTAATCAAAGGAAACAAAGGAGAAGAGAGGAGAGGAGGCGTGGATGAAGAAAAGCATGAAAAACTACCATGGAAACATACCTTAAGCTTGGATTTTCTCTCCCTTTTCTTCTTCCCTTGGTGCACCACTCTCCTAGGGTTCTTCTTCTGATTGGGGCAGAATAATCTAAAGCTAAGTGAGGGAGAGTGTGAGGCGCCACCTATTTATAAGGGAGGAAGAAGCACTTTTTCAAAAATTCCCATTTTGCCCTTCGTTCTTGACATTTTTGTTTCTCCTTTGTTTTAGCTCCTTTTTTAGAACCGTTTCCATTATAAAATTTAGATTTCCAATTAAATAAAACACCTTTGGAATCACTCAAATGGAACCTAAAAACTTCCTGAACAAATTTGTTAAAGTTCAAGCATACCGACGTTGGAAAATATCTACCAGAGGGGATTTAACTGTCTCAAGGCTTCTCATGGTTTTTAGGGCCTCTAAGAACCCTAGAGAACTCAAAAATTTCATTTAAAAATTCCTCCTGTGTGAATTCCAAATTTTGCCCAAAATTACGAAAATGCCATTATATTTCGTAAGGTTTTCGTTAAAATTTGTTTCTTTATTCTAACTCCATTTTTCCTTCTGTCTGAGCCTAGGATTCTCAATTTTAGGAGTTTAGAATGCTTTTCAAATTTTTTAGGACCTTAACTATCTCATTTCAGGGGACTTCCTTTTGTATGCAGTGAATTCATTCATTTATGGAGAAACCATACGTTACGTTTCTCACGTTTTCTTTGGTTTTCAAGGATCTGGATGTTACAATAAGCATACAAGGATGGATGAAGAGTTACTTTACTCAAGAAGTACAAATTTTCTCCTTGGATTCTTAGTTCCCCCTCTCGGCCTCATTCTTATTGTAGTGTCCTGGTTCGTAAAAACAACAAAAATGAACACATATTTAAAGCAAGTCCTCTAAAATGAAAGAGTTAAAGTCTAAAAAAAATTAGTATAATAGGAGGCCAGAGGTACCCTGAAAGCGAAGCCAAAATAATTAGACAGAATTTAACGAAATAGTTGCGAAATGTAATAACATTTTTGTAATTTTGAGAAAATTTTAAAATACTCATAGGAGGGCTTTTTAAATGAAAAATTTGAGCTCTTTATAGTTCTCAGAGGCTCTAAAAATCATTGGATATAGTTAAAACCCCTTCAGTGTATGTTTTATAATGATAGTTGACCTAAACTTTGACTTTTTCATTCAAGAAGGTTTTAACTCCAAATT
Source organism: Erythrophleum fordii (assembly GCA_032878935.1). NCBI lineage: Eukaryota > Viridiplantae > Streptophyta > Magnoliopsida > Fabales > Fabaceae > Erythrophleum > Erythrophleum fordii. The sequence continues at coordinate 16,712,738 of JAVQMF010000053.1, forward strand.
GAGTGATTGCAAAGCTATTTTATAAAATAGAGAACCTAAATTTTATGATGACAAAGATAGCTCTAAAAAAGGAGCTAAAATGAGTCTCAAATGAATTAGCTAAAAGACAGGACGTGTATGAAATTTTCTTACAATAATTTTTAATTCTTCTTCTTAAGTGGTGCATCTCCCTTCTCTCCCTCATTAACCAACCTTGTGTTCTATCTAAGACTAGAGGAGAATTCTAATTGGAAGGGTGCACTAAGAGGGAGCTTCAACGGAGGAGAAAAACCTAAGAAAAGGTAAGAAAATTCTTGAAATTCAAGCTCCTTCCTTTTAGCAAACTCATTCTCCTTCTTCTCCTCTCCTTTCCTATGGTTTTTTTGAAGTATTTGGTTCTATTTTGAGCCCTAACCAAAAGGGAGAAGTTCGAATTTCAAGGGGAGAACCAAAGGAAAAGGAAAGGCTCTTAAGAAAAGCTAAAACACTAAGGTAAACTTCTTGTTTCCATACTTGCTCTCCTTTATGTATGTTTCGGCTACTTCTAGGATAGCAAAAGAGGAATGAGTTTTGAACCAAACCAAGAGTGAAACATAAGAATTAGAGTGCAGAAAACAAGAACATGCAAAGAGAACAAAGAAAGAATAATGAATTTACAATATGTCTAACCTAGGTTTTAGTTACACCTTAATTTGTAGGAAGATTTCTAGCCATAATTTAAGGTGTCTAAGAGTTTGTATAAGTTTCTAAGACACTAAGGAAGCCTCATATACACATCTCCCATCAAAGAAAACAAAACAACTTCCATTGGTACCAAAAAGGGCTAGGTCTTGGCCAAAAAGAGAAGAAGCACTAAGGGAGTGTTTTAATTCCTTTTAAGCCCAGATTTGCATCATATATGATGGGAGAGGATGAGACAAAGTCTTGGAAAAACTTTAGAAAGCCTAGGAAGTGAGATGAAGATGTAAGTTCCATAATGTGACTTAAGGAAGCAACCTATAGCTAGGCTCCTCAAATTGATTATGTGATGGCTTCAGGGAGCGTAAATGGAGTCAAGAATCATAGATGGAAAGAAATAATGGAGCCAAGATAATAAATTCTTAGTGTTGCTTCATTAGGTGTTTTTTGGAACCATAATTGAACCATATGAGTGCTAAAGTTCTTTTAGAGTGTGTATGGCATTAGAGATTGTTTCAAGAGTGTAATTAGATCCCTTTTAATGTGTTTAGGCCAAAGGAATCAAGCTCCACTTCCTTGTAGGTGTTTGATTGAGGGAGAGAAATAAATTCCAAGGGATAAAGTGTGTTCTTGCATTCAAGGTAGCTCTCCCTCCTTTCTCTCATGCATCTTTTGGTGTTTTTTTGTCTTTAAATGTGTGTATATATATATGCCTTGAAAAATATTTCTAGCCAATGTTTACATACTTTGGTACTATGATGCTTTGTATATGTTCTTGAAAGATGTTTTATGAGTGTATTTTGGCTTGTATGAGCTTGGTGAGGCCAAAAGCCCCTTAGTAAGAGTGAGGATGAGCCAAGAGTCTCTAAAAGTTAGTGAGACAAAGCTAAAAGTCTATAGAAAAGTGAGGCTTAGTCAAAAGTCCCTTGAAAGTAGGTGAGACAAGTCCAAAAGTCTCAAGGGAAATGGGTGAGGCTAAACCATTGTCTTGGCAAGCCTATGTATGAAGAATATGTCTTCTTGAATGTGAGAATTGTTCCATGTATGTGTATAAATTTCAAGATAGTCATGCATGCATTTTTGGACTTGAAATTACATCCATCATATATGTTTGATAGGGTGAAGAGTGTAACACCACATTTACTAAGCTCATCTCAACATCATTACTAAGCTTATCTCCTTGGATTTACATAAAATTCCTAAGGAAAGTTACTAAAATACTCTATTTAATTGCGTTACGTCACGGATAAAATTTTCATTTCATGTCTCGTGGGCTATATAGACTTATCCATCTTATTCTCATATTTAAATATATAAATACAACTCATAACAAGCTCAAAAAGTATCCTAGAACTCAAGCAAAGGGAGTGGATACATACAAATAGGATGTGCAGCCTTGGACTAAAATTCCAGGTTTCTATCATGAAATTTGAAAAATCATAACTAATTCTAAAAAAATTTAAATCATGCATACTATGCCATTCAAGAAAGTTACAGATGTATACTTTATGCTACAAATAATTCCAAATCACAATAGAGGTTGCTAGCTACCGAACATTGATGGAATAGTACCAAAGGTCAACTGTCATTATTGGTATTGTCCTCTAACTTCAAAAATTCATATCTCCTTGATTAGAGATCCGATTTGGGTGATCTTAGTAGCCATAGAAAGCTTATCATGTATAGTTCATTCTTGTAAATTTTCATGAGCATTGGACATCATTTGGCTCTAAATGACGTAGCCCAATTTACTAATCAAATGAACAGTGTCTGCATTAGTTCAACAGAAAAATGTCAACTTTGGAAATTCATAATTAATTTCATAGAACCCTAAATAATCTACTCTTTAGCTTCCCAAAAGGATCTAAATAAGATCTACATGTGTGCCAAATTTCATGAGCAAATTCATTCATTTGGTCAGATTTTGACATTGGGTTGTGAAATGGTTACTTTTAAGTCTTACAAAAGGTCCAAATGGTCCAAATGGTCCATTTTGAGTTCTAAGGAAATTGTGACCACTTAAGTACGTGGGAATCCACCAAAATGACATTCTAAACTTGTCTTAAAGGTTCATAAACCCAGAAATTGAAAATGCACTCTCTCACCCCATGCCATACAGAAGATTACACATGCTTTATATTGTTATTCCATACCCAAAATGCACATTACCATTCATTGGGCACTAAAACTCATACATACATCAAACATTTGGGTAATTACATATGTTCAAGTGATTATACAACAATTCCATCATAGTATTACATCACTTGCCATACATATGGTTATAAAAGAAGCAAAACTAGGCATTTTGTTATCATGCTTTCATCTCCCCACTTGGTGGCTTCCATTACCTTGCTCATTGGGTCCACCTAGCATGTTAAGACATTGGAGAGGAGGGAATGAGATTCAAAGAATCCCAATAGCTCATCTCCCTTTCAATCACACATAAAGAATGTAATACAAGTCTTAAAAATGCATGCATGAGAATAATAGAATGTATGATCATTCAAGAAGTATTCTTGGCATTTGAACAAGTCATACAAAGCATATATAGACTTGCCAAGTAAGTGGATTAGCCTCACCCATTCTCTTATGGATTTTAGATTTGTCTCACCCACTTTCTCTAAGAGGTTTTGACTCAACCCCACTTTTGGGAGACTCTTTGCTTTGTCTCAACCAATTTTAAAGGTTCCTAGCTCATCTTAACCATAGCTAAGGTTCTTGGCTTCATCACACTCAAGTAAACCCAAGCAAACATACTAGGCATCATTTGAAAACATAATACAACATCATGGTACCATGGGATATAAGCATGTGCTAGAATACTTTTCATGGCTTTAAACACATATACACGCATTCAAAGACAAGGTAAACACACATCCATGTATGAGAGAAAGTGGAGAGAGCTATATTTGATGTAACCACACACATTTTCTCTTGTAAATGCACTCCCTTCCTCAGTCGCACACTCATAATGATGGGAGGCTTGTTTCTCTTGGCCTAAACACAATATATGAAAGCCAATTAAGTTCTTGGAATCATTTCTAAAGCTATACATCTTTCTTAAATACTAACTTAGTCTAATAGCCCTTTTATGGTTCTAAAATGTACCTAATGAAGTAATATCCATTAATTGAGTTTTAGGCTCATTTCTTTCCTTTCATTTATGATTCTTGACTCCATTTAAATCTCTTGGAGCCATCACACAATTAAAATAAGGAACCTAATTAGGTGTTGCTTCTTTATGCCATGATATAGAACCTATGATGCCATCACACTTTCTATGATTTCTAAAATTTTTCCAAGGCTTCCTCTCATCCTCTACCATTATGTATGACTCAAAAATAAACTTGGAACAATTTAAAACTACCCCTAGGTGTCCCAACTACTCAAGGTCGAGGCTATGCTTCATATGGACACCAAGTGAGTTTGCTTTATTTTCTTGATGGAAGATACATATGAGGACCCTTCTAGGGATCTTAGGAGCTCATCTAAACACTCATTTAGGCTTAGGAATTATTGTATCAAATCAGATTTTACAAGGGACACTTGAAACCTTAACTTTGCTATCTTGATTTTCTATGGTTGTTTATTAATTCTTTTTGCATATTCTTATTCTCCACACTCAATTCCCTAAGGTTCACCCTTGGTTTTACAGCATATCCATGTCTTCTTAAAGCTCTCTAGGTGGGATGAACCAAGGAGAAGAAGGGAAGGAAGAGTAGCTACCATGGAATGAAGTTTCTCGGCTTTTCTTGCTTGTTTCTCACTTTGCTTGGCCTCTTCTCCTCAAATCTGAATTTTCCACCTCTGTTATGCCCTAAAAAAAAAATCCAAGAACTTCAATAAAATCATGGGAAAGAAGGGAAGATCGAGGTGAAGGAGTTTACTAAGGAGAAAGCATGAAAAATTAAGAAAATCCATACCTTTTTCCTTGTTTTTCTCCTTCATTTCTTTTCCTCTTAGTGTGCCTCAACCCTAGCTCTCTCCTCTAGTTTAGGGCAGAAACAAATGTGCCTAAATAAATAAGGAGGTGGGGCATGACATATATATATAGGTAGGTTAGGAAGAACTTTTCAAAAATTTCAATTTTGTCCTTTTGTCTTGGCATTTTCGTTTTTAATTCATTTTAGATCTTTTTTTAGAACTGTCTTTTCTATCATAAAATTTAAGTTCCTAATTTAGTAAAATACCTTTGAAATCACTTAAATTGGAGTTGAAACCTTCTCGAATGAATCAGTCAAAGCTCGAGCTCATCGTTATTAAAAAATGTCTACTAGGGGGCTTTAACTATCTCGGGACTTCCCATGATTTTTGGGATCTCTGAGAATCCCAGAGAATGCAAAACTTTCATTTAAAAAATCCTCATGTGAAAATACTAAAATTTGCTCAAAATTACAAAAATGTCATTACATTTCGTCAATATTTTGTTAAAATTTTTTTTGTCATTCTAACTCAATTTTGCTTTCTGTTTGAGCCTGGGATTCTTATTTTTAGGAGTTTAAAATGTTACTTAAATTTTTCAGGACCTTAACTAATTCATTTTAGGGGACTTGTTTTGAAAATGCATTCATTTTTGTTGTTTAATGAAAATCGAACATTACAAAGAACTATTGGGATTCATAGAATCTTACTTTTCCCTCTCCATTGCCCTAACATGTCTAGGTAGACTAAGTAAGCAAAGAAATGCAACTCACCACACTCGAAGGCAAGAAGATTGACAAGATATTTGCTAAATGCTTGTATTGTAACCATTTTATTGTCAAATGATGTAATCTTATAACGTATATGATATATAACCTCTTGAACATATGTATATTGTAACACCATATTTACTAAGTTCATCTCATATCATTATTAAGCTTATTTCCTTGCATTGCATAAGATTTCTAAGAAAAGCTATTAAAAATATTCCATTAAATCATGTTACGTCACGAATAAAATTTTTATTCGGTGTTCCATGAGCCATATAGACTCATCCATTTCATTCTCATATTTAAATATAAAAATATAACTCATAACAAGCTCAAGAAGTAGCCTAGAACTCAAGCAAAAGAAGTGGATACATAAAAACAACGTGTGCAGCCTTAGACTGAAATTCTAGGTTTTTGTCATAAATTTTGAAAAATTATAACTAATTTTAAAAAAATGAAAATCAAGCATACTTTACCATTCTAGAAATTTAAAGATGTCTAATTCATTTTTAAAATAAATCTAGACCATAATAGAGTTTAGTAATTATAGAAAATTGATGGAACAATACCAAAGGTTGTCTATTGCTATTGGTACTGTCCTTCAACTTCAAAAATTCATATCTCCCTACTTAGATGTCCAATTGGGCTGATCTTGGTGGCTATGGATTGCTTATTATGTCCATTTTATGAATGTGAAAGTTTATGAGTATTAAACATCATTGGGCCTTAAATGACATAACCCAAATTACTGACTATATAAATAGTGTTTGCATCAGTTCAGCAGAAAAGTGCCAAATTGGAAAAATCATAATCAATTCCATAGAGCTCCAAATAATCTATTATTTAGCTTCCCAAAAATATTTAGATGAGTTCTATATACATGAAAAATTACATGAGCAAATTCGTTCATTTGGTCAGATTTTGACTTTGGGTTGCATAATGGTCATTTTTGTGTCTTACAAGGGTCTCAAATGGTCCAAAATTGCTTCCAAGATGACCATCACCACTTGAGCACGTGGAAAAGCACCAAAATGGTGTACTAAGCTTGTCTCAAAGGTGCACAAACCCAGATTTCCCAAACTCACTCATCCACCCTAAGTTATACACAAGAATGCTTATTTCAAGTCTTGCCAATCCATACCCAAATCATGCTATATCATACATATTGTATAAAATCTCATTCATACATAATACATTTACATATTTACATGTGCTCATATGGTCATATAACGTTAAAATGAAGCATCACATCACGTTTCACTCATACGGCTACAAAAGAAGCAAAACTAGGCACTTTGTTGTCATGCTTTCATCTTCCAACTTGGTAGCTCCCATTACCTTGCTATTTGGTCCATCTAGCATGTTAAGACATTGGAGAGGAGAGAATGAGATTCAAAGAATCTCAATAGCTTATCCCCCTTTCAGTCACACATAAAGAATGTAATTCAGGTCTTAAAGATGCATGCATGAGGAATGTATGATCATTTAAGAAGCATTCTTGGCACTTGAAGTCATACAAAGCAAATATAAGCTTGCCAAGTAAGTGGATTAGCCTTACTTATTCTCTTATGGATTTTGGATTTGCCTCACCCACTGTCTCTAAGGAGTTTGACTCAACCTCACTCTTGGGAGACTCTTTACTTTGTTTTAACCATTTTTAAGGATTCTTGACTTCACCATACTTAAGCAAACCCAAACAAACATACTAGGCATCATTTGAAAACATAATACAACATCATGATACTATGGAATAAAGGCACATGCTAGAACACTTTTCATGGCTTAAAATATACATACACACATTCAAAGACAAGGTAAGCACACATTTATGCATGAGAGAAAGAGGAAAGAGCTACCTTTGCCATACAAGCACACTTTTTCTCTTGGAAATGCACTCCGTTCCTCGGCCACACACTCACAATGATGTGAAACTTGTTTCTCTTGGCCTAAATACATAAAATAGGAACCAATTATGTTCTTGGAACCATTCTCAAAGCTGCCTATCTACTTGGGACTCTAACTTTGTCTTATGGTTCATTTATGGTTCCTAAATGCACTTAATGAAGCAACATCTATCATTTGAGTTCTAGGCTCCATTCTTTTCCTCCATTTATGATTCTTGACTCCTTTTAAGCCTCTTGGAGTCCTCACACAATTAAAATAAGGACCCTAACTACATGTTTCTTCTTTAGGTCATATCATAGAACCTATGGTGCCATCTCCCTTTTTATGGTTTCTAAAATTTTTCCAAGGCTTCCTCTCATCCTCTTCCATCATATATGACTCAAAAATAACCTTAGAACAAATTAACACTATCCCTAGGTGCTCCATCTAGCTTAGGCTGAGGCTAGGCTTCAAGGAGGCACCAAATGGATTTGCTTTGTTTTCTTGATGGAAGATGCATATGAGGAGCCTTCAAGGGATCTTAGGAGCTCATCCAAACACTCATTTAAGCCTAGGAGCTCTTGTACAAAATTAGAATTTAGGTTATGTTCTTGAATCCTTAACTTTGCTATCTTGAAAATCATTAGCTTTTACTTGATTTTATTTGCATATTCTAAATTCCTACACCTTAATTCACATGATTCATTCTTGGTTCTACCCAAAAACACTCTCCCTTTGGCTAGCTATAAGGAGGACAAAATGCACACAAGAAGAACAAGAAAAGTGAAGCATGGAAACTAATAATTTCACCTTGAATTCAAGCTTTTCTTGAATGCTTTCCCTTTTCCTCTAGCTCTGCTCCATAAATGCAACTTTTTTCCCTCTATTCTGACCTCAAAATAGCACCAAAAACCTTAATAAAATCATGTAAAGGAAGAGGGGAAGGCGAAAAAGAAGTTTAGTGAAGGAAAGTGCTTGAAAAACCAAGATTTTCATACCTTTCTTACCTTTTTTTTCCTCTTCCTCTTGCCTCCTCTTGTGTGCCTATTTCCCTGGCTCTCACTTCTATTCTTGGGCAAAAATAAAGTCAACTATGAGAGGGAGAGAAAAAGGGAGTGTAATTATAAGGAGTTTCTTGAAGCTTCTTTTTCAAAAATTCTAATTTTGCCCTTCGTTTTTGGCATTATTGTTTCTAATTTGTTTTGGCTTCCTTTTAAGAATTTTCTTTTTCATCATAGAGATTAGGTCCTCAATATTATAAAATGCCTTTGGAATCACTCAATTTGGAGCTAAAAGCTTCCTAAACGAATCGGTCGAAGTTCGGCTCACCGCCATTGGAAAATATCTACCAGAGGGGCTTTAACTATCTTAGAGCTTTCCATGATTTTTAGGGCCTCTGAGAACCCTAAAGAACTCAAATTATCTATTTGAAAAACCCTCTTATGAGTATTCTAAAAATTACCTAAAATTCCATTATGTTCATTATATTTTTGCTAAAATCTGTCTAGCTATTATGGCTCTGGTTTCAAGGCACCTCTGACCTTGAATCATTATTATTTAAGGTCTAGAATATTATTCTAATTTTATTAAACCTCAAATCACTCTATCTGGGGGACTTCCTTTTGTATCCATTGAATTTCTTATGTTTACAGAGAAACCATATGTTACGTTTATCGTGTTTTCTCTCGTTTTCAAAGAACCGGATATTACATTTCTCCCCCCTTAAATAAATTTTATCCTCAAAATTTAGGAGTACATTTTCCTCTTGCTCTTTCTATTCTTGCTCTCTAGTTCTTTCTTTCCCTTCTTCCTAGCTTTATATGCTTCTTTAAGTGATTTCACTCTTTTAAGTTTTTCTTGGAAAGGAAATTTTCATTACTAGCCTTTAATAAGGGTTTTGTTGTTATGGAGTACATGCAAATTCTTCTCATAAGGGAAAGAAGTTTCTGACTTTGAAATCCTATCTTGGGAAAGTTTACTAATCATATCTTATTAGTTTTAACCCATTCACAGGGGTTAACATTTTTCTTAGTGGACTCATTTATGTATCTCGGGAGGCAATTTCTTTAGTATCAAATCTCCTGTATCCTATCTCAATGGCTTCTCATAAGGTCTCATTATTTTTTTTTTATCATTACAGCCGTTGGAGATTCTTATATGTCCACTTATTTATTTAAATATACTGTCCACTGTTTGTCTCTACGTTCTTTCTTACTAACTCATCCCATAATCACAATTCACATTCTTTTCTATCATAGGCCTTATATCTCAATTGTTTACTAGAATTATAGCTCCTTTGCAGAGTTTTCACTTTTAATGTGCCCAGTTTCTCAGTTTACTAATGCATTTTTTTCTTTAGGCCGAGACTTTTCCTTATTCTTTTTGCTCACTTAGGAGCAGGCATTTTGTAGTCCTTCATCTCAACTCTAATAGACCTAACTTATATTCTTCATACTAGTATCGAAGAGCAACTATCACTGACTAATGGTTAATTCTAGTGGGATGCTAACTATATTCACAGTCTCAATCACTGGAGGCATAATTTACCATTTACCTTATATAAAACCTGCACCTGACCTCTTTCTGAATACATAGTCTAGCATATAGGGATCTCTTTATCTCCTAATCAAGGCTAACATCTGTTGGGTAGTGGTTCATTTGACTCTAACTCTGGAAAGCTATTTTCTTGCTTTCTTCATCTTACATGCTAAGCTCATCTAGCAAGGGTATAGTCAATGGTTAAACTATCTAAGCATAGCCTTGCTATCTCTAGTGGTGATAGTCTACCAGACTTAGGAGATCTCTGGCCTCTGAGATAAAAGATAACTGAAACTATACTAGTCTCTAAGACTAACTGCTCTATAAAAACTATCTCAAGTTGTCATCTCACTAAAGGACTATCATGCTATAACTGGGAGTTCTCTATAACTCTGTGGGATCTATTGTGACCCCTAAGTCTACTGTGACCTCTCAGAGCCCTGCTAGAGTCTACTGTGACCCACTGTACTATGCTAGTATCTACTGCGATCTATCTCTGGGAGACATTAAAGCCTAAGATTATTGTTTCTAAAAATAAAAACACATGTTTACTAAGTCCAATAGCTATTGCACATAATCTCTAAGGCTCTACTTAGATATGAATCATACTCTTTGTGTGAAGTGGCTTCTATGTCATTTGATTCTTTATGATCCTATCATACTAATACTCAGGAGCATTTTAATTTTTCTTGACTACTCCTTATGGGATCCTCAAGTTCCCACTTTAGCCCTTTTTACTTGGGCTTTCTTCCCTTACTTTATTGACTTACCTTACTTTATTTGTCCTTATTATGTATTTTCTCTCATATCCTGCAATTTCTGACTATGCTTGCATTTTGCTTTTGGGTGCCTTGGCACCAGGGCATTTCACACACTGAGTGTGCTTAATATCTCTGGCAGGATAGAGTTTATACCTTGGTCCCTTCTCATTTGTTTACATATATTATAAGGGACTTAGATCATACATGCTGAACTCGTGATATCTGAATCTGAACATTCTTTATTGTTAGCATATTCTTTTCTATATTATTATTCCTTACGGGGGATTCCTTTTGGCATGCTTTTCTCATCATTATGATATTATTGGAATTTCTGATTTATCTTTCTTTAACTCATCTTTTGATTTAACTACTAAGGTACTCTTCGATTATCGGGACACTTTTTATGATTGATGTCATTATTTGATATGCACTCAAGTTACATTACTACTAAGTTAGTCAGACCCAATATCATGTAGTCATTGTTACAAACGAACCATAACATCAAACACTAATACATAGGTGCCTTATGACTGAGCTCAGAGCCATTATCGCCTGTATATTACAAGTTTCCTAATATTCTAAAGTATTCCTCTCTTACTTTTCTTTATTTGTCTTATTTTTATAGGACACTTGGGGAAAAGAGGTCTCTTCCTCTACCTTCTTATAAAGTTTTTCTGCTCCCTCCTAAGGTCACTTTACATTACCCTAATGTCTTTGTTTCGGCCATTATCATGCAAAAAGGCATCTATGCCAAGGACAAATGTGCTTTCTTAAGTACACAAGCACATCAACTTGATATTTATTCTCAATCTATTATGTCCTTGGCTTGACCACCGTCATATATTCTCTCTCTTTTACCTTCACTATCCTTTCACTTAGGTAAAAGGATGTTCTACTACTGACTATCCCTCTTGCTAATTTGTATTTTTTTACACTTAAGAGCACCTGTATTTTTCCTAGGTTCCTCTACTTGTTCACTCTTTAAAACATCAAGGGGGTATATTTTCTCTTATACTCTTGCTTTGCTCTTAACTAGACCATCCCTTTGTATAAGAAATTCTATTTCATGTAATCTCAGGATTTACATTTTGTGGCACTCTTGGCTTACACTCTTTCTTTACATAATGTAAGGCTCGCCTTCTTAGGCAATCTCTAGCTCCCTCGAGCTTCCTTGAAAGTATTAAGGCACTAACTATTTGTCTCAGCTCGTTTCTACATTCAAATTAGAGCTAGAATTTCTCTTAGTCTAACCTCTTACTCTTATCTCTGGGAGCATAGTCTACTAATTTTAGGACTTTACTAACCCAATCAAGGACATGTACCCTCAATGTCTAGATTCTACCTTACTAAAGACTTATGCTCCACTGGGTGCTCTAATTACTCACATGCCTCAACCCTACATTATTCCCATATTAGGGAGCTCATCTGACTTACTAGTGGACCCTTGTCTGTTTACTTTTCTATGTTCAGTCTACTCATTTAATTATTACTAAAGCGGGGGTATCTCTTATAAGGCTAGTTTCTCAGCTTTCCCTCGCTTCCCTTATCACTGTATTCTACAATTCAAGGGGTCCATTGTAACGTCCAGTTTTCATTAACTGACAAAAACGGACGCGTTTTCAAAGTAAGTCTCCTGAAATAAATTAATTAAGTTTCTAAAAAAATTGAGTAATATTCTAAACTCCTAAACATGAGAGATTTAGCCTCAGACGGAAGGAAAAATAGAGCTAGAATAAAGAAACAAATTTTGACGAAAAACTTACGAAATGTAATGGCAGTCTCTTAATTTTGAGCAAATTTTGGAATTCATGTAGGAATGCTCTTCAAATGAAAGTTTTAATTTTTTCGGGGTTCTCAGAGTCCCTGAAAACCATGGGGAGCCCCGAGACAGTTAAATCCCCTCAGGTGGATATTTTCTAACGTCAGTGTACCTAAACTTTGACAGATTTGTTTGGGAAGGTATTAGCTCCGATTTGAGTGATTCCAATGACATTTTACTAAATTGGGAACCTAAATTTTATAATGGAAAAGACAATTCTCAAAAAGGAGCTAAAACTAAAGAGAAACAAAAATGCTAAGAATGAAGGGCAAAATGGAAATTTTTGAGAAAGCCATTCTTCTCCACCTATAAATAGGAGGTACCCACTCTCTCCTTCATTTAGTCTCATATTATTTTGCCCAAATTCAAAGAAGAAAGCTAGGGTTTAGGTGCACTAAAAGGAGAGAAGAAGAAGGAGAATTCAAGATATAAGGTATGGAAATTTGATTATTTTTCATGCTTTCTCTTAGCCAATCTCTTCTCCTCCTTTTCCCTTTTCTTTCCTATGATTTTACTGAAGTTCTTAGGGCTGTTTTAAAGGAAGAATAAAGGGGAAATTTCGAAATTAAGGTGAGGAAGCCAAGGAAGGTAAAGAACAAGTGAGAAAAACCAAGGAAATCATGGTATCATGCAATCTTTCCACTTGATCTTCTTTCTCCCCTCTCTTGTGAGTATTTCGACCTATATATGGTCAGGCTTAGAGATTCAAGTTTTCAACTAAACCAAGGGTGAATCTTATGAATTTGAGGGAGAAGAACAAAAATATGCAAAGAAAATAACAAACTTGCCATTAAATTTCAAGATGCAATTTCTAGGGTTTAAAGTATACCTTGTAAAATCTGATTTTTTTTCCAATGATTCCTAGGTCTAAATAAGAGTTTAATTGAGCTCCTAAGATCCCTAGAATGTGACACCCTAAAAATTAATTAAGGTATTAATAATGTATTTGAAATAATTAAGAATAATTAGGTAAACTATATGAATGGAAATTTACAGAGAAATAAAGCTATTAATATAGGTTTAAGTTTTCAATTAGATTAAGGCTTAATTTGGGCCCAAAATTTATTTTAGTAAGCCATGGATAAGGATTTATGGAGGCCCAATGATTCTAGATGCAAACCCAACTCCTTATCATGAGACTTGGGCCAAGAGAGATCACCTAGCAATAGGCCAATTTGATTTAGTGAAATAGAGGCCCAAGACCCAATTTACATGAGCTCTTATAGTTGGCCCAACACACATTATGCAGACCTAAGTTGGATTGACTCTTGGAACTTGGCCTAACCCAATCAAATTTCTGTAGCCTAACTTTTGAAATAAGGCCCAACAAGTATAAAAATCTAAACCTACAAGGAATTGGGCCATTGGGTCAGCATACTTCACTTAAACTCAAAATGTTCTGTAGCCCACCTCACCAAACAAAGGCCCAATAAGCACACATCTAAACCTAAGTGGATTTTGGGCTTTAGGGTTGACCTAAACCCATCTAAAACCCTAACTTACTCAGCCCCTTACCCCCTATTCTGCAGACCAACTCAATCTTAGGCAAAGGAGAACTCCATTTTCGCATAGGAAGAGAGGAGGCTAGGGTTTTTTGCATTTCTCTACCATTTCTCACTTTTAGAGGATGATTTAGCCAATGTGAGTTATATATAACTTAACCCTCTCATCCTCCTCTTCATTTTGGTTCAATTAATTTCTGGTTTTGAGCATTTTCATCTTCTTCTTAAATCTGAAACTTGGTGTTGGGTGATTTCTTGCAAGATTTTCGGAGTTGGAGGTTAGAGGGATGATTAGATAAGCATTTCCCTTCCATTTTGTGTATTACTTTGCTGAAAAATGCCCCTAAGGATGGATTATCATAATGGGTTCTATTATTGTACGAATTTATAAGGAGATAATGGTGGAAAACTGAATTTTTTGGGCTTGATGACTAAAATACGAATTTTGGAATTTCCCATGGTGGATTTTCGGAGGTTGAGGCTATGGGTGTTGTTAAGTGAGTATCTCTTTCCCATTTTAATGCATTTTCTGTTAGTTTGAGACCCCTATAGTTGACCTATGATAGGGGCTTTGGTTTCATGTGAAATTACCCAGAAATTGGAGTGGACTATGGTAGTTTCTGGTGTGGGAAAGTTGGAATCCGAAATTAAATGCCTTGGTAATTAGGTGAGTAACCTCTAGGTTGTCATTAGCAATTCAACTCTTTGGATATCTGATTTGTTGATTAGAAATGATGATAATTATGCTTGTTATAGGCTTGATGTGCATTTGGATTATTATGGTAGCTAGGGGAAGAGTAATTGGCTTCATTGAGGTAACTGGGCTTATTTTCCTAATTCCATATATATGCTCATGTTAATTTGCTATTTGTTACACATGCTTGATTTTGAAATGCTAAATGACTAGTTGATTACTTGATTGTTATTGTAATTGGATCTTGTGAGTCCATGGTGGAGTTGTGGTGCGGCTACCACCTGTGCATATGCTTCGATCGAGCACCGGGTTATAATCAAACCCCAGATGCACTGAGTCCTGGTTGTGCTCATTATGGAGTAGGTGCCGTGGATGGACCTCTCCCGATGTTATTGGCCATTAACATGTTATGTAATACTGCTAGTATAGGACAGTAGTTATTGGTAGTTCAACTAGTTCATTTGCAAATTGAATTGATGATTCTTGTATTGGTGATATGAAATTGCATTAGATTGATTAACTTGTACATGTATATGGAAACTGCCTTTTTGTTACTGAGATTGTATATCTCACCCTGTTGTGGGCTAACATTTTCAGGGACTGGACCTCTTAGTGGCAAGGAGAAAATTAACGGGAGCTTATTAAATGGGTTGGTAGCACTTAGGTTTTGAAACCTTGACAAATTGTATTGTAACTAGTTTACAAGTTTTGTACCATTGCTGCATTGTATCATGAATTACCAAGTGTAGGAATTGTATTTTATTAACATAGAATGTAATCCCATGATATGTTCCTTATAGACTTGACTATTAATGCAAGAAATACCTAATGAAAGTATGATTGAATGGCCATTGTGGGAGATTTAAAATTTGCTGACGTAAAATCCCATGGATGAGTAGGGAAATCCACATTTAAATGCTAAATGGGTAATGATAAATTAGCTGGATAATTAAAGTACATAATTACCACTAGAGTTGCATAAATTAAGGTAGAATGGCCCTAGAGTGATATTGGAGGGAGATTGGAGAGCATGAGATGAAACTTTGGGAGTTATAGGAACAGAAAGGAATTGGCCACGACCAACATTTAATTGGCCTCGGCCAAATGGTAACAGAGAGTAATTGGCCGTGGCCAACATTTAATTGGCCTCGTCCAAATGTGGCAAACTTGCCAGGGAAGAAAACAGAGAGAAATTGGCCACAACGAATAGTGAGGTTAGCTGCGGCTAAGTCTGAGAAGCAAGTCTGAGGCTGTTCTAGAGGGTATTTGGCCACGGCAAAAGGGGTATTTAGCCGCGGTGAAATGCATAAAATTTGTGGAGGTGTGAGGAGTTGAATCCAAGAGTAAATGGCCACGGCGAAAGGGAATTTAGCCGCTGTAAAGGTGCTCAATTTCTTATATTCACCTAGAAACTTTAGTTTCTTTTATGGTAATAATAAGAAATGATTTAGAAACACTTGTAAAAGGTTTTTATGAGTTGGAATTGATGGATGGGAGAATCAAAGGCTCTTTATTAATGATTAAATTCACTTGTACATTTGAATAATTGTGGTTCTCTAATTAATGACCCTAATAACATTAAGGTTCAAATTTCCTAGTATTTTTCTAATATAATTAGTTGTGATGACTTTCAACCCTAATTTAAATTTTATGGTTATTAATCACATACTTAACCTTAATTATGATGAAAGAAGTTAAGGTCATTACATAGAAGCCCCCCATGTGCTTATTCCATCAAGAAAACAAAGCAAAGTTCATGAAGCCCTAACTCTTCCATAGCCTCAGTCTAAAGGGATTTGAGTAGCTAGGGAAATTTTTAATTTTTTCTAAACCCATTTTTGAGTCATATATGATAAATGAATATAAGGGAAGGCCTTGGAAAAAATTTAGAAACCATAGAAAGTGAGTTGGCCTTATATGTTCCATAATATGCCCTAAAGAAGCAACATGTGGTTAGGCTCTTGGTTTTGATTGTGTGATGACTCCAAGAGGCTTAAAAGAAGTCAAGAATCATATTTGAAAGGAAATAATGGAACCTAAAATTTATTTGAGGGGTGTTGCTTCATTAGGTGTATTTATGGAACCATAATGAGGTTTATAGATCAAGCTAGTGTCTAAGCAAGTTGTATGGCCTTAGAATTAATTTCATGAACCTAATTGGCTTCCATAAATTGTGTTTAGGCCAAGAGAAATCATCCCTACACTTTTGTGTGTGTGTGGCCGAAGGAGGGAGCATTAATTCAAGAGAAAAAGTGTGTAACTACTTCCAAGGTAGCTCACTCCTCCTTCTCTCATGCATGATTATTTGCTTTACTTGTCTTCAAATACGTGTATGTGTATTTTAAGCCATGAAAAGTGTTCTAGCATGATTTTGATTCTATGGTGCCATGATGTTATAATATGCTTTCATATGATGTTTATGATGTGTGCTTGAATTTTCTTGAGTGTGGTAAGGCCAAGAACCCTTAACCATGGTGAGGATGAGCCAAGAACTCTTAAAATTGGTTGAGATAAAGAAAAGAGTCTCCCAAAAGTGAGGTTGACTCCCAAAAGCATGGTTGAGTCTAAGAACCTCTTAAAGAATGAGTTAGGTAAGTCCAAAATCCATAAGTAAATAGATAAGGCCAATCCACTTCCTTGGCAAGGCTTTGTATGCCATGTATGACTTTCTCAAATGATGAAAATGTCTCTTGAATGTTTGCACATGTCAACATGACCATACATGCATTTATGAGACTTGTTTGCATCTTTTACGTATAATTGAATGGAAGATGAGCTATTAGGATTCTTTGAATCTCATCCCCTCCTCTCTAATGTTCTAACATGCTAGGTGGATCAAGAAAGCAAGGTAATGGAAGCCAACCACCTTGAAGATGAGAGAATGACATTAAAGTGTTTGAATTTTGCTACTTTAAGGCCATACAATTGGCAAATGATGTAATCAATAGATATATATGTAATATTATGTTATAAACATATGTAATTATGATAATATGTCATGTGTAAATGGGAGAAAGTATTATGAAACCATTAGAATGCAATTTGAGTATGTTATGACAACATGGCTTCTTGAATGAGTTTATGTAATTGTGTATAATTGTAAGTGGCATAGTCAAAATAAGATGTATTGGATTGGGACCATTTGGACTGCTCACACAAGTCCTAATTATGCTTTTAGACTTACCAAAAGGTGTCAAACCCTAAGGAAAGCCATTTGGACATTTTGGTATCCTATATAGAGCCAAAATTGACTATAATGGAATCCTATATCACTTTTTACCCAAATGAGCCCTTCTTGATATGAGATTTGGCATGCAATTAGAGCTTGTTGAGATCTTTTTACGAAGTTAATGAGCAGAATTTTTAGAAATCTAGAGAATATTTGATGAATTTTCAAATTTAGCAAAAATTCTAGTTTTGGTCATGTCATTTTTTACTCAAGTCCGAAAATGACATCTATTACACATGACTCAAATCATGTCCAATTTACATGAAATTTTATACAAAGAAACTATACATTTACAGTGATATGTGTCAACTAGAATCATCTCATTTGGATGTCTAAAGAGGGAGATATGAATTTTCAAAGAATTTGTCCAATACTAAGTGCTCCACCTAACCTCAGTTACTAATTAATTAAGTTTCGAGGTGATGCCTGAACCAATCTAGATTTATTTTTTTCCTCTAGCTAACATCCAAAGCTTTCTAGATTCGTATATTTACATGGATTAGATTTTTGTAGAATTAATTAGACATTTTTGAAATTTGCTACAGAATTCTGTGATAGCACCAATGGATGGCCTGACCTTTAGAATTTTTTGAATGTTAAACATCCTCTGTTTTGGATATTATGGTCTAGACATATTTTTATCATAAAGTAGACATATGTAGATTTCCAGAATGACCAAGAATGCATGATTTCAATTTTTCTAGAATTAGTTATTATTTTCCAAAATTTGTGATAGAAATGAGCAAAATTTTGGCCGAAAATGAATATGTATATTTTATGCTTCCAATTGATTTCCACGGCTTGTAGGCCATATTTGATGATGGAAATGAGTTGTAATCATGTTAATTAAATATGAAAATGTGATGTATGAGCTCATATGGTCTATGTGACATCGAAAGGAATTTTTATACGCGACGTAACGCTAGAAAAGTCATTATTTTAATATCTTTTTCCTTGAGGAATTCACATGATTCATGTATATGAGCTATTTAAAAGTATAAGATGAGCTAGAATTTATGGTGTTACATTTTTGGTATCAAAGCAAAGGTTCAAGCTCTTAATGTGGGTCTTGGCTTGTGTTTGTGAGTTGTCTAGATGCATATGAGCTTGTTTTATGGATGAATTGAGTGTGTTGATGGTGGAAGTGTTCCCATTTTCATGTTAAAGTTTGTTATGATGTTTCAGCAAGATGGTGAACACTAGGAGAGGTCGGTGCTCTAGAAAGGCTCATGCTAATCATAGAGCCGAGCCTAGTGATCCAGTTGCTAAAGCCCTACAGTTTATCATGGCTCGCCTGGATCAGCAGCAGGTCGTTATCATGCAGTTATAGGAACGACCTGCTAAGAGAGACAGCTAGGGCCCTACACCCCCTCCTCCATAGCCACCTCACCATTCAGATCATCTCGAGCATTTAGGGGTGACTCATTCAGGTCTGTAGCCACACGTACAGATGGTTGCCCCTATTCCACTAGCTCAGACGCCTCCAGCACTAGAGCAGCATTCTATTAGCCAGGTTATCACTCAGTTCAAGAAATTTGAGCCTTTCACCTTTGATGGTGAGATGAATACAGAGAAAGCTAAAGCCTGGATTATACAGCTAGAGAAAATCTTCAGGGTGATTGAGTGCACATATAAGAAGAAAGCCGCTATGGTTATCTTCCAACTAGAGAAGGAAGCATATTACTATTGGAAGGGCATTGAGCTTATCTTGCAGGTGAGAAACCTTCCGATTACATGGGAGGCATTCCTCTAGGCCTTTTATGAGTGGTACTTCCCTAGTTCAGTTAGGGATGAGAAAGATCCATAATTTATTCTCTTGAAACAGATTGAGGGGATGTTCGTGGATTAATATGTGGCAAAATTTATAGAGCTCTACCAATACTCCTCCTACTTACAGAGGCACGATGATGAGAGGTGAGAAACAGACAGATTAGAGAAAGAGTTACTCACTGAGATCAGAGACTGGGTAGTGCCATAGAGAATCAGGCACTTTAACACCCTTGTTGAGATATGTAAAGTGACGGAGGCAAACCTCAGGACGATGCAGTCTACCTCCAGTGCTAGACCACCCTTCCTTGAGCCCAAGAGACCTAGAAAGGGTTCACAGGCTGTAGTTACTAGCAGAAGAGGTGGCGGAGGCCAGTGGGGCTGAAAGGGCAAGAGACAAAGGACTTACTCCAGTAGAGGTAGCTTCACACCGATCACATGTCCCCAGTGTGGCAAGAACCACAGAACTAGACCATGCTATGTGGGGCAGAATGTATGCTTCAAGTGTGATAGGCCAAGACATATGGCCAGGGATTGCACCCAGGCTCCTCCACATATCACACAACAGAGGGAGATAGCTTCTCCTTTCAGACCTCAGACCCAGAGTAGAGTCTTTGCCTTATCACAGCAGGAAGCTAGCCGATCCCCGAGTCTAATTCAATGTATTATTAGAATAAATAATTTTTCTATAACTGCATTATTTGATTCAGGTGCTAGCCATTCTTTCATATCATATGACTGTGCTAGGAGGTTGGGTTTGAGTATGCATACACTTCCATATGATTTGCATGTATCTACCCCTACAAGAAACCAAGCCATTACCTCCCATGCTTGTTTGAATTGTGTGATCTAGTTTAATTACTGCTTTACCACCCTTGATTTGATTTGTATGCCCCTTATTGATATTGATATGATCATTGGCATGAACTGGATGTTTGCAAATAACGCCACACTAGATTATAGCCACAAATGTATTACTTCACCTGAGTGTGAGATTGTGCCTAATATGAGGACTGAGTTATCTATTATGACCACCTCCTAGCTTGAGAGATCTCTAGGGCATGGTTGTTGGGGTATCTAGTTTTCTTTTCAGTTCAGGATGAGGTAGAAGAGGGTATAGAAGAGATTCCTATAGTGAGGGAGTTCCCAGAGGTATTTCTTTAAAAGATTAGTGGACTACCCCCAGAGAAAGAGGTAGAGTTTTCTATAGACTTTGTACCTGGGGTAGGTCTAGTGTCTAAGGCCTTGTATAGGATGGCTCT
The DNA here is from genome assembly GCA_032878935.1 of Erythrophleum fordii. Lineage (NCBI taxonomy): Eukaryota > Viridiplantae > Streptophyta > Magnoliopsida > Fabales > Fabaceae > Erythrophleum > Erythrophleum fordii. Next base: position 16,733,545 of record JAVQMF010000053.1, read on the forward strand.
CGCCGAGCTAGCTGAGCTTAAGAAATAAATAAAAGAGCTCTTAAATAAGGGTTTTATTAGACCCAGTGTCTCGCAGTAGGGAGCTCCAGTCTTACTCGTAAAGAAAAAAGTCGAGAGTCTTAGGTTATGTATAGATTACCGAGAACTTAATAAGATAACTATTAAGAATAAGTACCCTCTCCCTCACATAGATGACCTTCTAAATCAGTTAGTAGGAGTGTTAGTATTTTCTAAGATAGACCTCAAGTTGGGATACCATCAGCTTACAATAAAGGCTAAGGATATTCCCAAAACAACATTCAGAACCAGATATGGACACTATGAGTTTTTAGTCATGCCTTTCGGGTTGACGAATGCACCCGCAGTATTCATGGATTACATGAAGAGAGTGTTTAGGCCATATTTAGACAGATTTGTAGTTGTCTTCATAGATAACATCCTCATCTACTCAAAAAGTAGAAAGGAACATGAGTAGCACCTAAGATTAGCCTTGAAAACTCTGAGAGAGAGACAGTTGCATGCTAAACTTAGTAAATGTGAGTTCTAATTCACTGAAGTTCAATTTCTAGGTCATGTGATCTCCCAGGCAGGGGTTGCAGTAGATCCCCATAAAGTAGAAGTAGTGTTACAATGGGAGAGACCTAGGACAGTGATAGAGATTAGGAGCTTCCTAGTTTTAGCAGGTTACTATAAGAGGTTCATTCAAGGCTTTTCTTAGATAGCGATACCACTCACTTGATTTACTAGAAAGAATGTGTCATTTGTGTGGAATGAGAAATGTGAGAGTAGTTTTCAGGAGTTGAAGCACAAGTTAACTACAGCCTCAATTTTAGTACTCCCTGACCCTAGAAAAACTTTTGTAGTCTATAGTAATGCCTTTAAGAAAGGGTTAGGATGTGTGCTTATGCAGAAAAATTGAGTGGTAGCTTATGCTTCTAGATAGTTAAAACCTCATGAGAAAAACTACCCCACACACAACTTAGAGTTAGTTACAGTTGTATTTGCTTTGAAAATATCGAGACACTACTTGTATAGTGCAGCTATAGAAATCTACAGTAACCACAAAAGCCTTAAATGTTTATTTTAATAGAAAGAGTTGAATATGAGACAACAGAGATGGTTAAAATTTTTGAAAGACTATGATTTCTCGTTGAAATACCATTTCGATAAGGCTAATGTGGTAGCTGATGCCCTAAGTAGAAAATTCATACACATGTCCTGTATGATGATATGAAAGTAGGAATTGATTAAGAGATTCAGAGACATGAGTCTCCCATGCGAGGTGTATTCGGAAAAACTATTAACGAGTGAAACCTGAATAGAAAATAACCTGAAGGATCAGATAAGAGAGGCCCAGCAGATAGATGACCATGTAAGTAAAATTAGAACCCAGATAGCCCAAGGTAGCATTCAGGAATTTAATCTGTTTGAGAATGACATAGTAAGATATAGGGATAGGCTGTATGTGCCTAGAAATATAGAAATTAGAGAGAAAATATTAGATGAGATACATAAGAGCAAGTACATCATTCATCCAAGCAGTAATAAAATGTACCAGGATTTAAAGAAAATATTCTGGTGGCCTGGAAGGAAAACAGATATAGCAGAGTATGTCTCCCGATGTCTAGTATGCCAGAGAGTGAAAATAGAACACTAGAAACTAGTTGGGTTACTTTAGCCCCTAGATATCTCGGAGTAGAAATGGGATATATAGTTATGGATTTTGTCATGGGTTTACCCAGGACATCATCGGGGTATGATGCAATATGGGTAATAGTGGATAGATTGAGAAATTTAGCACATGTTTTACCCATAAAAGCCACTTATACCTAGATAAGCTAGCCCAGCTGTATATTGGGGGGATAGTTAGACTGCATGGTATAACTGGAGTATAGTTTCAAATAAAGATCTCAGATTCATATCGAATTTCTGGAGATCCTTACAGGATGCTCTAAGTACCAGGCTTAGATTTAGCACGGCTTATCATCCCTAGACGGATGGATAGACAAAGATAACCATTTAAACTTTAGAGGACATGTTAAGGGCGTGTGTCTTAGAAATGAAAGGAAACTAGGATACATACTTGCCTCTAGCAGAGTTTGCTTATAATAACAGTTATCATGTAAGTATACAGATGGCACTGTATGAGGCATTATGTGGAAGAAAGTGTAGGTCTTCAATGTGTTGGGTTGAGCTAGGAGAGCAGAGCCTTATAAGCCCAGAGTTAGTGGACCAGACTTCCAGAAAAATTGAAACCATTAGGAAGAAACTTCTGACGGCCCAAAGTAGATAGAAAAGTTATGCAAATAAATGTAGACGGCCGTTAAAGTTTGAGATTGGAGATTATGTCTTCATTGGAGTGTCTCCAGTCATAGGGATAAGTCAATCCATCAAAAGTAAAAAGCTTAGTCCAAAATATATAGGTCCTTTCCAAATTCTTGATAAAGTAGGATTTGTGGCCTACAGATTAGCCCTTCCCCCAAACCTGAGCTAAGTACACAATGTATTCCACATTTCACAACTCAAAAAGTACCAGTCTGACCCCTCACATGTCATAAAATATAAGAATGTGCAATTATAGGATAATCTATCATACATAGTATCACCAGATTGGATCGTGGATGTTAGACTCAAGCAGTTACGGAATAAGACAATACCGTTAGTGAAAGTAGTTTGGAAGGGGTTATCTCCCGAAGAGGCTACCTGGGAACTAGAGCATGACATGAGAAAGAAACATCCAGAACTCTTCCCATAAGGTATGATATCTAAATTTTGAAGACAAAATTTTTTTAAGGGGGGAGAATTGTAACTTCTAGTTTTCATTAAACGACGAAAATGGATGCGTTTTCAAAGCAAGTCCCCTGAAATGAATTAGTTAAGTTTCCAAAAAAATTGAGTAACATTCTAGACTTCTAAAAATGAGAATTCTAGCTTCAGAAGGAATGAAAAATAGAGCAAATTTTAACAGAAAACTTACGAAACATAATGGCATTTTCATAATTTTGAGTAAATTTTGGAATTCACACAAGATGGCTCTTTAAATGAATGTTTTGAGTTCTTTGGGATTCTTAGAGGCCTAAAAAATTACAAGAAACCCTAGGACAGTTAAATCCCCTCCGGTGGATGTTTTCCAATATCAGTGTACCTTAGCTTTGACGGACTCATTTGGGAAGGTTTTAGCTCTAATTTGAGGGATTCCAAAGGTATTTTACCAAAGTGGGAACCTAAATTTTATAATGGAAAATATAGTTCTAAAAAAGTAGCTAAAACGAAGGAGAAACAAAAATGTTAAGAATGAAGGGCAAAATGGGAATTTTTGAAAAAGCTATTCTTCTCCACCTATAAATAGGAGGCGCCCTACTCTCTCCTTCATTTAGTCTCATATTTTTCTGCCCAAATTCAAAGAAGAAAGCTATGGTTTAGGTGCACCAAAGGGAGAGAAGAAGAAGGAGAAATTCAAGACATAAGGTATGGAAATTTGATTATTTTTCATGCTTTCTCTTAGCCAATCTCTTCTCCTCCTTTTCCCCTTTCTTTCCTATAATTTTGCTGAAGTTCTTGGGGCTGTTTTGAAGGAAGAGGGGAAATTTCAAAATTAAGGTGAGGAAGCTAAGGAAGGTGAAGAACAAGCAAGAAAAACCAAGGAAATCAAGGTATCATGCAATCTTTCCACTTGATCTTCTTTCTCCCCTCTCTTGTGAGTATTTCGACCTATATATGGTCAGCCTTAGGGTGTCAAGTTTTCAACTAAACCAAGAGTGAATCTTAGGAATTTGAGGGAGAAGAACAAGAATATGCAAAAAAAAAAAAAAAATAATAACAACAAACTAGCCATTAGATTTCAAGATGCAATTTCTAGGGTTTTAAGTATACCTTGTAGAATATAATTTTTTCCCAATGACTCCTAGGCCTGAATAAGAGTTTAATTGAGCTCCTAAGATCCCTAGAAGTCCCCCATGTGCTTCTTCCATCAAGAAAACAAAGCAAATTCCATGAAGCTTTAACTCTTTCATAGCCTTGGCCTAAAGGGGTTTGAGTAGCTAAGGAGAGTTTTAAATTTTTCTAAGCTCATTTTTAAGTCATATATGATGAATGAATTTGAGGAGAGGCCTTAGGAAAAATTTAGAAACCATAGAAAGTAAGTTGGCCTTATATGTTCCATAATATGACCTAAATAAGCAATATATGGTTAGGCTCTTGGTTTTGATTGTGTGGTGACTCCAAGAGGCTTAAAACAAGTCAAGAATCATATTTGAAAGAAAAGAATGGAGTATAGAATTTATTTGAGGGGTGTTGCTTCATTAGGTGTATTTATGGAACCATAATGAGGTTTATAGATCATGCTAGTGTCTAAGCAAGTTGTGTGGCCTTAGAATTAATTTTATGAACCTAATTGGCTTCCATAAATTGTGTTTAGGCCAAGAGAAATCATCCCTACACTTTTTGGTGTGTGTGGCTGAAGGAGGGAGCATCAATTCAAGAGAAAAAGTGTGTAACTGCTTCTAAGGTAGCTCACTCCTTCTTCTCTCATGCATGATTGTTTGCTTTACTTGTCTTCGAATGTGTGTATGTACATTTTAAGCCATGAAAAGTGTTCTAGCATAATTTTTATTCCATGGTGCCATGATGTTACAATATGCTTTCATATAATGTTTATGATGTGTGCTTGGGTTTGCTTGAGTGTGGTGAGGCCAAAAACCCTTAACCATGGTGAAGATGAGCTAAGAACCCTTAAGATTGGTTGAGACAAAGTAAAGAGTCTCCCAAAAGTGAGGTTGACTCCCAAAAGCATGGTTGAGTCCAAGAACCTCTTAAAGAATAGGTTAGGCAAGTCAAAAATCCATAAATAAATAGGTGAGGCCAATCCACTTGCTTGGCAAGGCTTTGTATGCCATGTATGACTTTCTCAAATGATGAAAATGTCTCTTAAATGTTTACACATATCAACATGACCATGCATGCATTTATGAGACTTGTTTGCATATTTTACTTATGATTGAATGGGAGATGAGCTATTAGAATTCTTTGAATCTTATCCCCTCCTCTCCAATGTTCTAACATGTTAGGTGGACTAAGAGAGCAAGGTAATGGAAGCCAACCACCTTGAAGATGAGAGGATGACATTAAAGTGTTTGAATTTTGCTACTTTAAGGCCATACAATTGGAAAATGATGTAATCAACAGATTTATATGTAATATGATGTTATGAAAATATGTAATTATGATAATATGTCATTTGTAAATAGGAGAAAGCATTATGAAACCATTAGAATGCAATTTGAGTATGTTATGACAATGTGGCTTCTTAAATGAGTTTATGTAATTGTGTATAATTGCAAGTGGCATAGCCAAAATAAGATGTATTGGATTGGGACCATTTGGGCAGCTCACACAAGTCCTAATTATGCTTTTAGACTTGCCCAAAAGGTGCCAAACCCTAAGGAAAGCCATTTGTACATTTTGGTATCCTATATGGAGCCAAAATTGACCATAATAGAACCCTATGTCACTTTTTGCCCAATGAGCTCTTCTTGATCTGAGATTTGGCATGCAATTAGAGCTTGTTAAGAGCTTTATGGGAAGCTAAAGGGTAGAATTTTTAGAGGTTTAGAGAATATTTGATGAATTTTCAAAATTGGCAAGAATTTTGGTTTTGATCATGTCACTGTTCACTTAGGTCCGAAAATGAAATCTATCACACAGGGCACAAATGATGTCTAATTACCATTAAATTTTATACAGAGAAAAATTGACTTGTGCCACCTTGAAGCCCCTCATTTAGATATCTAAAGAAGGGGATATGAATTTTCAAAAAATCTGTCCAGTGCCAGGCACTTCACCTGATCTCAGTTACTGTTTGATTAAGTTTTAAGGTCTATACATGCCTGAACCAGTCTAGAGTTATTTTTTTCCTCTAGTTAACATCAACAGATTTCTAGATTGATATCATTTACATGGATTAGATTTTTTTGGAATTAATTGGAAATTTTTGAAATTTGTTGCAAAATTTTGTGACAGTACCAGTGGACAGTCTGACCTCTGGACCTTTTTGAATGTCAAATGTCCTCTGTGTTGGATGTTATAGTCTGAACATATTTTTGTCATGAATTAGACATGTGTAGCTTTCTAAAATGACTAATAATGCATGATTTCAATTTTTTTAGGATTAGTTATGATTTTCCATAATTTATGATAGAAATGAGTAAAATTCTAGCTGAAAGTGAATATGTATATTTTTTGCTTCCAATTGATTTCCATGACTTGTAGGCCACATTTGATGATAGAAATGAGTTGTACTCATATAATTAAATATGAGAATGTGATGTATAAGCTCACATGGTCCACGTGATATCGAAGGAAATTCTTATATGCAGCGTAACACTAGAAAAGTCATTATTTTAATATCTTTTTCCCTGAGGAATTCACATGATTCATGTATATGAGTTATTTAAAAGCATAAGATGAGCTAGAATTTATAGTGTTACATCTATCTAGGGGAATTTGCTAACCACTAGTGGGTGGTTTCCCTAACTCAGGATGTCTTACTTTCCCTTTCTTGATCCAAGGAGAACTTTCACTAAGCTTTTAGTCAAAATTAATTTCTCCTTTTGCACTATGGTTTCTTTTGAACATTTCACCTGGACAATGCTACTGGTCACTTTCCTTAGGCTTTAGCTTATACTTAGCCTGAGCTACCTATCTCATTAGACCTGTAGCTTACAATAAGCACCATTAATTCATATAGGCTTACGATAACTTAGTACTTTTAAACTATTCTCATTCTCTTCTAAATTTCTATCGCTGGCTAATCATACTCATCTTTAGGTGTTACCTATGAGGTACACCCTTGAGGACACTCACTATATTCCTCACTGCTGGTAGCGTTATCTTATGTTAATACCAAGCTTACATTAACATCTCATCAATAGGGTCCAGGATCTTGTCGACAAGATCTCATATATTGCAGTGTAAAATTCAAGACCCTGTCAATAGGTTTTCTAGACACTATCTACAAGATCTTAAACTCATCATATTAGCTCATCATTTAGTAGCTCTTGGGGTAGCATTCTAGGTTCAAGTCAATGCCTTATAAGAGGATCTCAATAACCTTATTATTCTTGTGTCTGACATTCCCTAATGTTGAGTTCTTTCTTAATTTCAACTATTAGGCCCACTAATCACATGTCACTTATTGATCTTCCGTGACTATCTACTACTCTTTTTCTTTACTTATACTATGGGTCCCCCCTCTCTATGGGTCAATTGACCCCATAGTAGTCCATTCCTCAAGTTAGCCTAAATATGACCAACAAGGCCATTTATACTACAATACACTCCACAATAGCTGGAGCTTTCTTTAACTACTTAATTCGAGCCTTACTACTCCTGTACACAGCCCATTATCCAAGCTAGAGGGTTTTACCTCTTGCTTCATTCATGCATAACTATCTATCACCTCTGTGTTGTCGAGACTCTACAGAGTGTAGCTTATAACTCAACCTTTAACTTGAGGGAATTGCTTTTTGGGCTTTTTACGTCATCATAATATCTAGGTGTCGTGGCTAGGGGGATAACTCCTATAACCCTTACTCTGTGCAGTAACAGCTTTACCTCATGCTGTGCTACCTCACCGCTTGCCCCTGCATCAGGCAAGACATCCCCAATAAGCCTGAGTATGGAACTCAGGGAGATTAGGCCTCTCATAACATCTCTAGGAAAGTGTCTCTAGTAGCTACACAATCCTCTCTTGCTACCTAATACACAGAGCTTGCCACTGATCTTGATGAGCTACTATAGATTATAGAGCTTTAGTCGTTAAATCACCTAACTCTATTCTAGAACTAAAGGCCAATCTCACCCACAACTCACTTAGTATAAATAAAAACATAAGCCACCTTTATACACCCAAAATGCCTTATACAAGGCTTTTTATAGCTCTATAGACCTTTACATAGCCTTATAACCACATCCTCAATCCATATACAACCTTAGAAAGTTTAAAACTTTTCTCTGATACCAATAAAATCTAACACCATGTTTACTAAGCTCATCTCACATCATTATTAGGCTAATCTTCTTGGATTGCATATGATTTCCAAGGAAAGCTATTAAAAATATTCCATTAAATTACATTATGTCACGGATAAAATTTTCATTCAGTGTTCTGTGGGCTATATGGACTCATCACTTTCATCCTCATATTCAAATAAACAAATAAAACTCATAACAAGCTCAAGAAGTGGCCTAGAACTCGAGCAAAGGAAGTGGATACATAAAAGCAAGGTGTGCAACCTCAGACTGAAATTCTAGGTGTCTGTCATAAACTTTGAAAACTCATAACTAATTCTAAAAAAATTGAAATCAATCATACTTTACCATTATAGAAATATAAAGATGTCTAATTCATGATAAAAATAAATCTAGACCTTAACAGAGGTTGCTAGCTACCATAAATTGATGGAATAATACCAGAGGTCATCTGTCACTACTTGTATTGTCCTCCAAATTCAAAAATTTGTATCTCCATGCTTAGATGTCCAATTAGGGTGATCTTAGTAATCATGGAAAGCTTATTATGTCTAGTTTATTTTTGTAAAATTTCATGAGTATTGGACATCACTTGGCCCTCGAATGATATATCTTAAGTTACTGACCATATGAACAATGTCTGCATTAATTCAGGAAAAAAGTGCCAATTTTGAAAAATCATAATTAATTCCACAGGGCTCCAAATAATCTGATCTTTGGCTTCCCAAAAATCTCTGGATGAAATATATATGCATGGCAAATTTCATGAACAAATTCATTCATTTGGTCAGATTTTGATATTGGGTTGCATGATGGTCATTTTTGTATCTTATAAGGGTCTCAAATGGTCCAAAATTGCTTCTAAGACAACCATGGTCACTTGAGCACGTGGCAAAGCACCAAAATGGTGTACTAAGCTTGTCTCAAAGGTGCACAAACCCAAATTTTCCAAACTCACTCATCCACCCTAAGTTATACATAAGAATGCTTATGTCAAGTCTTGCCAATCCATACCCAAATAATGCTATATCATACATATTGTACCAAATCTCATTCATACATAATACCTTTACATATTTACATGTGCTCATAAGGTCATATAACATATAAAATGAAGCATCACATCACGTTTCACTCATATGGCTACAAAAGAAGCAAAACTAGGCACTTTGTTGTCATGCTTTCATCTCCCAACTTGATAGCTTCCATTACCTTGCTCATTTGGTCCACCTAGCATGTTAAGACATTGGAGAGGTGAGAATGAGATTCAAAGAATCCCAATAGCTCATTCCCTTTCAATCACACATAAAGAATGCAATTCAAGTCTTAAAAATGCATGTATGAGGAATGTATGATCATTTAAGAAGCATTCTTGGCATTTGAACAAGTCATACAAAGCATACATAGGCTTGCCAAGTAAGTGGATTAGCCTCACCCATTCTCTTATGAATTTTGGATTTGCCTCACTCACTTTCTCTAAGAGGTTTTGACTCAGCTTCACTCTTAGGAGACTCTTTACTTTGTCTCAACTATTTTTAAAGGTTCTTGGCTCATCCTCACCATAGCTAAGGGTTAATAGTTTCATCACACTCAAGTAAACCCAAGCAAACATACTAGGTATCATTTCAAAACATAATATAACATCATGGTAATATGGAATAAAGGCACATGCTAGAACACTTTTCATGGCTTAAAATACACATACACACCCTCAAAGATAAGGTAAGCACACATTCATGCATGGGAGAAAGAGAAGAGAGCTACCTTTGCCACATAAGCACACTTTTTCTCTTGGAAATGCACTTTGTTCCTCCGCCACACACTCACAATGATGTGAGGCTTGTTTCTCTTGGCCTAAATACATAAAATAGGAACCAATTATGTTTTTGGAACCATTCTCAAAGCTACTTATCTACTTGGAACTCTAACTTTGTCTTATGGTTCATTTATGGTTCCTAAATGCATCTAATGAAGCAACATCCATCATTTGAGTTCTAGGCTCTATTATTTTCCTTCATTTATGATCCTTGACTCCTTTTAAGCCTCTTGAAGTTCTCACACAATTAAAACAAGAAGCCTAACTATATGTTGCTTCTTTGAGTCATATCATGGAACCTATGTCGCCATCTCACTTTTTGTGGTTTCTAAAATTTTTTCAAGACTTACTCTCATCCTCTTCCATTATATATGACTCAAAATAAGCTTAGAACAAATTAAAACTATCCTTAGGTGCTCCATCTAGCTTAGGCTGAAGGTTGGCTTCAAGAAGGCACCAAATGGATTTGATTTATTTTCTTGATGGAAGATGCATATGAGGAGCCTTCTAGGGATCTTAGGAGCTCATCTAAACACTTATTTAGGCTTAGGAGCTCTTGTATAAAATCAGAATTTAGGTTATGTTCTTGAATCCCTAACTTTGCTATCTTGAAAATCAATAGCTTTTACTTGATTTTCTTTGCATATTCTAAATTCCCACACCTTAATTCACATGATTCATTCTTGGTTTTGCCTAAAAACACTCTCCCCTTGGCTAGTTATAAGGAGGACAAAATGCACACAAGAAGAACAAGAAAAGTGAACCATGGAAACTAATAATTTCACCTTGAATTCAAGCTTTTCTTGAATGCTTTCCCTTTTCTTCTAGCTTTCCTCCTCAAATCCAAGTTTTTTCCCCTCTGTTCTGACCTCAAAATAGCACCAAAAACCTTAATAAAACCATGTAAAGGAAAAGGGGAAGGAGGAGAAGAAGTTTAGTGAAGGAAAGTGCTTGAAAAACCAAGATATTCATACCTTTCTTACCTTGTTTTTCCTCTTCCTCTTGCCTCCTCTTGTGCACCTATTTCCCTTGCTCTCACTTCTATTCTTGGGTAGAAATAAAGTTAGCTCTAAGAGGGGGAGAAGAAGGGCGTGTAATTAAAAGGAGTTTCTTAAAGTTTTTTTCCAAAAATTCTAATTTTGCCCTTCGTCATTGGCATTTTTGTTTCTAATTTTTTTTTGCTTCTTTTTGAGAATCATCTTTTTTTATCATAAAATTTAGGTTCTCAATCTTATAAAAAATGCCTTTGGAATCACTCAATTTGGGACTAAAACTTTCCCGAACGAATCGGTCGAAGTTCAAGCTCACCGCCATTGGAAAACATCTACCAAAGAGGCTTTAACTGTCTCGAGGCTTTCCATGGTTTTCAAGGCCTCAGAGAACCCCAGAGAACTCAAATTTTTCATTTAAAAAACTCTCTTATGAGTATTCTAAAAATTATCTAAAATTACAAAAATGCCATTACGTTTCGTTATATTTTCATTAAAATCTGTCTAGCTATTTTGGCTATGGTTTCAAGGAACCTTTGGCCTTGAATCACCATTATTTGAGGTCTAGAATATTATTCAAATTTTATTAAACCTCAAATCACTCTATCTGGTGGACTTCCTTTTGTATATAGTGAATTTCGTGTATTTACAGAGAAATCATACGTTATGTTTCTTACATTTTCCCTCATTTTTAAAGAACCAGATATTTCATTTCTCCCCCCTTAATTAAATTTTGTCCTCAAAATTTAGGAGTACATTTTCCTTTTACTCTTTCTATTCTTGCTCTCTAGTCCTTTATTTCCCTTCTTCTTGGCTCTATACACTTCTTTCAGTGATTTTACTCTTTTAAATTTTTCTTGGACAAGAAATTTTCATTACTAACCTTTAACAAGGGTTCTATTGTTACGAAGTACATACTAATTCTTCTCATAAGGGAAAGAAGTTTCCAACTTCGAAGGCCTATCTTAGGAGAGTTTATTAATCATATCTGATTAGTCTTAACCCATTCATAGGGGTTAACATTTTTCTTGGTGGACTTATTTGTGTATCTTGGGAGGTAATTTATTTAATCTCAAATCTCTCGTATCCTTTCCCAGTGCTTCTCATAAGGTCTCATTATCTTGTTTTGATCATTACAGCTATTAGAGATTCTTATATGTTTACTACTTATTTAAATATATTGTCCACTGTTTATCTCTACATTCTTTCTTAGTAGCTCATCCCATAATCACAATTCACATTCCTTTCTATCATAGGCATTATATCTCAATTGCTTACTAGGATTACAGCTCCTTTAGGGAGTTTCCACTTTTAATGCTCTCAATTTGTTAGTTTACTAATTCATTTTTCTCTTTAGACCGAGACTTTTCTTTATTCTTTTTGCTCACTTAGGAGTGGGCATTTTGTAGTCCCTTATCTCAATACTAGTAGGCCTAACTTATATTCTTCATATTGGTATTGAAGAGCAACTACCACTGACTAATGTTGAATTCTAGTGGGATGCTAACTATACTCACAATCTCGATCACTGGAGGCAAATTTACCATTTACCTCATATAAAGACTGCACCTGACCACTTTCTGAATACATAGTCTAGCATATAGGGATCTCTTTATCTCCCAATCAAGGCTAACATCTGTTGGGTAGTGGTTTATTTGACTCTAACTTTAGAAAGCTATTTTCTTGCTTTCTTCATCCTACATGCTAAGCTCATCTAGCAAGGGTATAGTCAGTGGTTAAACTATTTGAGCATAGCCTTACTGTCTCTAATGGCGATAGTCTACTAGACTTAGGAGATCTCTAGCCTCTGAGACAAAAGATAACTGAAGCTATACTAGTCTTTGAGACTAATTGCTCTGTAAAAACTATCTCAAGCTGTCATCTCACCAGAGGACTATCATGCTATAACTAGGGGCTCTCTATAACTCTATAAGATCTACTATGACCCTTAAGTCTATTACGACCTCTTAAAGCCCTGCTAGGGTCTACTGTGACTTATCGTACTATGTTAGGATCTACTGTGATTCATCTCTAGGAGACATCAAAGCTTAAGATTATTGTTTCTAAAAATAAAAACACATGCTCACTAAGTCCAGTAGCTATTGCTCATAATCTTTAAGGCTTAACTTGGATATGAATCATACTTTTTGTGTGAAGTGGCTTCTGTGTCATTTGATTCTTTATAATCCCATCATACTGATACTTAGGAGCATTTTAATTTTCCTTTACTACTCCTTATGGGATCCTCAAGTTCCCACTTTAGCCCTTTTTACTTGGGCTTTCTTCCCTTACTTTATTGACTTACCTTACTTTATTTGTCCTTATTCTATCTTTTCTCTCATATCCTATAATTTCTAGCTATGCTTGCATTCTGCTTTTGGGTGCCTTGGCACCAGGGCATTTCACACACTAAGTGTGCTTAATATCTCTGGCAAGGTAAAGGTTATACCCTGGTTCCTTCTCATTTGTTTACAAATACTATAAGGGACTCAGATCATACATATTGAACTCATGCTATCTGAATCTGAACGTTCTTTACTATTAGCATATTCTTTTCTATATTATTATTCTTTACTGGGGATTCCTTTTTGCATGCTTTTCTCATCATTTTGATACTACTGGAATTCTTTATTTATCTTTCTTTAGCTCATCTTTTGATTTAACTACTAAGGTACTCTTCGATTATCAGGACACTTTTTATGATTGATGTCATTGTTTATTATGCACTCAAGTCACATTACTACTAGATTGGCCAGACCTAATATCATGTAGCCATTGTTACAAGTTTCCCAATAATCTAAAGTGTTCTTCTCTTACTTTTCTTTATCTGTCTTATTTCTATAGGACACTCAGGGAAAAGATGTCTCTTCCTCTACCTTCTTATGAAGTTTTTCTACTCCCTCCTGAGGTCACTTTACATTGCCCCAATGTCTCTATTTCGGGCATTATCATGCAAAAGGGCATCTATGCCAAGGACAGGTGTGCTTTCTTAAGTACACAAGCACATCAACTCGATATTTATTCTCAATCTATTATGTCCTTAGCTTGAACACCATCTTATATTCTCTCTCTTTTACCTTTACTATCCTTTTACTTAGGAAAAAGGATGTTCTACTACTGACTATCCTTCTTGCTAATTTGTATTTTTTACACTTAAGAGTACCTGCATTTTTCCTAGGTTCCTTTACTTGTTCACTTTTTATAACATCAAGAGGGTCTACTTTCTCTTATACTCTTGCTTTACTCTTAACTAGACTGTCCTTCTGTATGAAAAATTTTATTTCATGTAATCTTAGGATTTACATTCTATGGTGCTCTTGGCTTACACTCTTTCTCTGCATAATGCAAGGCTTGCCTTCTTAAGCGGTCTTTAGCTTCCTTGAGCTTCCTTGAGAGTACTAAGGCACTAATTGTTTGTCTCAACTTGTTTCTACGTTTAAATCAGAGCTAGACTTTTCTATGCTTAGTCTACTTATTTAGTCATTACTAAATTGAAGGTATCTCTTCTGTGGCTAGTTTCTTAGATTTTCTTCACTTCCCTTATCACTGTACTCTATAAATCAGGGGGTCTATCTAGGGGAATTTGCTAACCACTACTAGGTGGTTTCCCTAACTCAGGATGTCTTACTTTCCCTTTCTCGATCTAAGGAGAACTTTCATTGAGCTTTCAGTCAAAATTAATATCTCCTTTTGCACTATGTTTTCTTTTGCACATCTTACCTGGATGATGCTACTGGTCACTTCCCTTAGGCTTTAGCTTATACTTAGCCTGAGCCACCTATCTCATTAGACCTGTAGCTTATAATAAGCCCCATTAATTCATATAGGCTTACAATAACTTAGTACTTTTAAACTATTCTCATTCTCTTCTAAATCTGTCGCTAGCTAATCATACTCATCTTTAGGTGTTACCTATAAGGTACACCCTTATGGACACTTACTATATTCCTCACTGTTGGTCGCCTTATCTTATGTTAATTGTAAGGCTACATTAACATCCTGTCAACAGGGTCTAGGATCTTGTCGACAAGATCTCATATATTGCAGTGTAAAATTTAATACCCTGTCAACAAGGTTTTCCTGATAGTGTCTATAAGATCTTAAACTCATCATATTAGCTTGTCATTTAGTATTTCTCAAGGTAGCATTCAAGGTTGGAGTCAACACCTTATAGGCGGATCTCAACAAACTTATTATTCCTGTGTCTGACATTCTCTAACATTGAGTTCTTTCTCAGTTTCAACTGTTAGGCCTACTAATCACATGTCACTTACTGATCTTCCATGACCATCTACTACTCTTTTTCTTTACTTATACTACTGGTCCCCCCTCTCTATGGGTCGATTAACCCCATAGTAGCCCGCTCCTCAGGTTGGCCTGAATATGACCAATAAGGCCATTTATACTACAATACACTCCATGATAGCTGGAGCTTTCTCTAACTACTTAATTCAAGCCTTACTACTCCTGTACATTGTAACACCATAAATTCTAGGTCATCTCATGTCTTTACATAACTTGATATCATGAATCATTTGAGCTTTGCATGAAAAGGGCAAGAAAATAATGAATATTTTTACATTGCGTCGTATCTAAAAATTCATTTTGGTGTCACGTGGATTGTGTGAGCTCATGATATGTATCCTCATATTTAATTACATCATTATAACTCATTTACATCCCAAAAACATGCCTATAACCCATGGAAACCGAAATGGAGCATGAAAAATGGGAATCCATTTTCGGCCAGACTTTGCCTCTTTTTTAGGCAAACTTTGGAAAATCAAAACTAAATCTATAAAACTTGAAACAATGCAATCTTGGTCATTATGGAAATCTTAGGATGTCTACTGCACACTAAAAATATGACCAGATCATAACACATATCATGGGGGACTTCTGACACCTAAAAAGCTATAGAGGTCACTGGCTACCTAGGTTGCTGTTCAGATTACTGATATAAACTTCTAAAATTCATAACTAATTCTATAAAAATTCAAATTACACAAATTTAGTTATTCTAGAAAGCTACAAATGTTATATTAATATAAAAATAATTTCAAAATGAAACAAATACATTTAGCCATCAGGAACCTATGGAATAATAACTGAACTCCTAGGGTGCCACTAGTACTAATAGTCAACTTCAAAAATGCATAACTCTCTGCTCAGACCTCCAAATGAGGTGATCTTGATGGCCACAGAAATATTATAACCTCTAGTTTATTTTTATAAAATTTTACAAGCATTGGATACCATTAAGCTATTGGATGATACAAAATACAAAACTGCTAGTATGAACAGTGCCCATACCAGAATCCATAAAAAATCCCAACTTTCAAAATTCATCAAATATTCTATAGACCTCCAAAAATTATTTTCTTTAGCTTTACAAAAAGCTCTTAAAGAGATCTAATTTCATGCCAAATTTTAGAGCAAGACTAACTCATTTGGCCAAAAATTGATATACAGTTCCAT
This sequence comes from Erythrophleum fordii, assembly GCA_032878935.1. NCBI lineage: Eukaryota > Viridiplantae > Streptophyta > Magnoliopsida > Fabales > Fabaceae > Erythrophleum > Erythrophleum fordii. Next base: position 16,749,856 of record JAVQMF010000053.1, read on the forward strand.
TATGGTCAATTTTGGCTCCATATTGGGTACCAAAGTTGCCAAATAGATTTCCCTTCGTATTGGCACCTTTTGGGCAAGTTTTGTAACACCATAGATTCTAGTCCATCTCATACATTTACATGGAATAATATCATGAACTATGTAGGATTTCCATGGGAAAAGCAAGAAAAGTGGGATTATTTTCGCATTGCGCTATGCCTCAAAATTCATTTCGGTGTCGCATGGACCATATGAGTTCATATTATGCATCATCATATTTAATTGCATCATTACAACTCATTTAGACCCCAAAACATGCCTCCAACCCATGGAAACCAAAATGGAGCATGTAAATTTGGAGATCCATTTTCGGCCAGAATTGGCCTCTTTCCTGGGCAAACTTTGGAAAATCATAACTAAATCTAGAAAACTCAAAATCATGCAATCTTGGTCATTCTGGAAAGCTTAGGATGTCTACTTCACACTAAAAATATGTCCAAGTCACAGCATTCATCACACAGGACGTTTGACATCCAAAAAGATACAAACTCGCTGGCTGCCTGGGCTGTGATTCAGGTTACTGATGTAAACTTCTGAAATTCATAACTAATTCCAAAAAAATAGAAATCACACAAATTCAGTCATTCTGGAAAGCTACAAATGTTAAATTGACCCTAAAAATAATTCCAGAATGAAACAGATACGTTTAGATATCTGGAACGGATGGAACAGTGATTGAGCTCTGGAGATGCCACTGTTACTGACAGCAAACTTCAAAAATTCATAACTTTCTGCTCAGACCTCCAAATGAGGTGATCTCGGTGGCCACAGAAATCTTATAACCTCTAGTTTGTGTGTATAAAATGTCATAAGCATTGGACGCCATTTGGCCATCGAGTGACACGAAAATCAAATCTGCCAGTATGAACAGTGCACATACCAGAAACCATGAAAAATTCCAACTTTGAAAATTCATCAAATATTCTCTAGGTCTCCGAAAATTATGATCTTTAGCTTCCCAGAAAAATCTTAATGAGACCTAATTGTATGCCAAATTTCAGGGCAAGACTAACTCATTTGGCCAAAAAGTGGCATAGGATTCCATTTTGGTCAATTTTGGCTCCATATTGGGTACCAAAATTGCCAAATAGATTTCCTTTGGTCTTGGCACCTTTTGGGCAAGTTTAAAAGCATGTTTAGGACTTGGGGAAGCTGCCCAAATGGTTCCAAACCATTTGCATCTCATTTTGGCCATTCAACCCATACTTATACACATAATCACCAAACTTTATATTCTCATATCATGGCATTTCATACTCAAAACATGTGCTATTAGTCATGCACCATACTCATTCATTTATCTATCACATAATATCATTTTTACATTTGTTCAAGGGGTCATATACTATTTACAATAATAATATACATCATGAAGTCTCCTTATGACTCAAAAGACCAAAAATCAAGCATAAGGATGGCAATCTTCTTTCTTCAAGGTGGTTGGCTCCCATTGCCATGTCCACTTGGTCCACCTAGCATATTAGGACATTTAAGAGGAGGGAGTGAGATTCAAGAATCTCAATAGCTCATCTCCCATTCCATCACACATAATATGTGCAAGCAAGTTTCACAATGGCATGCATGGAGAAAGTAGAAATCATAGGCATTTTAAAAGCAACCTTGGCATGTGAATCAATCATACAAGACATTCAAGAGCTCACTAAGTGTTTGGATTGGCCTCACACTTCTCCTCATGGATTTTGGATTTGCCTCACCCATTCTTTGAGCACTTTGGGCTCAACCATACTCTTGGGAGCCCACTTTGCTTTTGGGAGACTCTTTACTTTGTCTATACCAAGCTCAAGGGTTCTTGGCTCCTCCTCACCCAAGGGAAGAGTTCTTGGCCTCTCCACACTCAAGCAAACTCATACAAACATCATGGATTCATTTAAAACATAACATGGCATCAAGGATCATGACATGTAAAGGCATGCTAGCATACTTTTCAAAGCTTGAAAATACACATACAAGCATTCTAAAACAAGCTAAACACACATCCATGCATGAGAGAAGGTGGAGAGAGCTACCTTGTATGCAAGTACACACTTTTTCCTTAGCTTTTAAACCTCCTCTTTTAGCCACACACCCACAATTTGGTGGAGATGGTTTCTCTTAGCCTAAATACAATTTTTGGGAGCCAATTAGGTTCATGAAACATTCTTTAAAGCCATACAACTTGCTTAAGTACTAGATTGCTCTATAATCCCCATTATGGTCCATAAAGGTACCTAATGAAGCAACACCCCTCAAATGATTTCTAGGCCTCATTCTTTCTTTCCAAATATGATTCTTGACTCCTTTTAAGCCTCTTGGAGTCATCACATAATTAAAACAAAGGGCCTAACATTATGTTGCTTCCTTAGGTCACAATATGGAACCTAACGCACCAACTCATTCTCTAAGCTTCCAAAATTTTTCCCAAGGTTTCCCCTCACATTCATTCATCATGTATGACTCAAAAATGGGCTTGAAACAATTTAAAACTCTCCCTAACTATGCCATCCCTACTTGGCCGAAAGTTAGAGCATAAATGGGATTTCATGGCTTCTTGATTTTTCCTTGATGGGGGAACCATTTAGGGAGGTTGTTAAGAGTTGTAGGAGGTCAAGGAAACACTTAAACAACCAAGGGAACTTATAGATTAAATCAGTTTTTACAATCCCCTTAAGTGCTCTACACTTTTCCAACTTTTAGGTTCATGACTTTCCATGGGGTTTTGTTCATTTTATGGAGGAAGAGACATATGGGGGACCTCTTAGGGATCTTAGGAGCACATTTAAACATTCATTTAAGCCTAAGAACATTTATATAAAATTAGATTTGCAAGGGAGCATTTGGATCCCTAATGATTCCATTTTGTTTCCTAATGCTCCTTTCTTGATTCTATTGGTTCATTCTTAATCCTTGCCATCTAAAACCCCTAATCCCTCCATAAATTGGACAGAAAACAGCCCCTAAGAATTGGGCTCATGGTGGTCAAATTCGTGCAAGAGGAAGGGGGAGGGAGAAACTACCAAAGAATGGAAGTTTTACCTTGTTTTCTTGCTTCCTTTGGCTTGTTCTTCCACTTGGTTGGCTTACTCCCTCAAGTTTCGAAATTCCCCTCTCTGTTCTGCCCCAAAAACAGCACCAAACTCTCCATTAAAACCATAGAAAGAAAGCTTGAGAGGAGAGGAGCAAGGTTCAAGAAGGAAGGATATGGAATGTCTTAAAGTTTCTTACCTTTTTCTTGAATTTCTTCCTCCAAAATCCTCCTCCTCTTGTGCGCCTAAGGAGCTGGAGTTCTCCTCTGAAAATGGACAGAAGCAAGTCGGTTTAGAGAGGGCAAAGCAGAACGTGGCATATAAAGAAGAAGAAAGAAGCTTCCTTTAACTCTTTAATGCCAATTTTGCCCTTCGTTCTTAGCATTTTCGTTTCTCCTTCGTTTTAGCTCCTTTTTTAGAACCGTCTTTTCGATCATAACAAAGAGGTTCCCAATTTAATAAAATACCTTTGGAATCACTCAAATCGGAGCTAAAACCATCCCGAACAAATCAGTCAAAGTTCGGGTCAACCGACATCGGAAGGAGTACACCGGAGGGGCTTTACTGGTCCCAGGGCTTCCCATGGTTTTTGGGGCCTCTGAGAACCCTGGGCAACTTAAAATTTTCATTTAAAAAGCCCTCCTAGGTGCTTTTCCAAAATTACACTTATTTACGAAAATGCCACTGGCCTTTCGGCAAATTTTTTGAATCCCTTTGGCCTTCGTTTCTGGGCAACTCAAAGCTCAAATCCTCATTTTCTAATATTTAAAATTTTATCATGATTTTAGTTGGCCCCAATTCCCTCTATTTCAAGGACTTCCTTTTGTATCTGGCCTATTTCTGCCATTTACGGAGAAACCGAACATTGCGTTTCTCACGTTTACGAAGGGACTGGATGTTACAAGTTTAAAAGCTTATTTGAGACTTGTGTGAGCTGCCCAAATGGTTTCAAATCTCATACATCTCATTTTGGCCATTCAACCCATACTTATGCATATTTCCACCAAACTTCCATAATGTATAATTGGACATTCAAAACTCAAATTGTATTCTAAAGCTCATACATCATATTCATAGTGATAAACATTATATAATAGTATATTTATACATGTCTTAAGGTTCATAATATATTTACAACATCATAGAAATTAAGATACATAAGTATGGTTCCAAAGTGACTAAATCCAAGGCATAAGTTTGTCAATCTCCTTCCTTTAGTGTTGTTGGCTCCCATTAGCATATCCACTTAGTTCACCTAGCATGTTAGATCATTAGAGAGGAGGGGATGAGATTCAAAGAATCCCAATAGCTCATCTCCCATTCAATCATACATAATATGTGCAAAGCAAGCTCTTCAAATGCATGCATGGTGAAAATAGAAGATATGCATATTTTAAAAATAATCTTGGCATGTGAATCAATCATATAAAACATCCAAGAGCTCACCAAGTGCTTAGATTGGCCTTACACTTCTCCTCATGGATTTTGGACTTGCCTCACCCATTCTTTAAGAGCTTTGGACTCAACCATACTCTTGGGAGCCCACTTTGCTTTTGGGAGACTCTTTACTTTGTCTCAACCAACCTCAAGGGTTCTTGGCTCATCCTCACCTAAGGGAAGAGTTCTTGGCCTCTCCACACTCAAGCAAACTCATACAAACATTATGTAATCATTTGAAAACATCACATGGCATCAAGCATCATGGCATATATAGGCATCCTAGCATACTTTTCAAAGCTTGAAAATACACATACACACATTCTAAAATAAGCTAGACACACATCCATGCATGAGAGAAGATGGAGAGAGCTACCTTGTATATAAACACACACTTTTCCTCTAGGATTCAAGCCTCCTCTTTCGGCCACACACCCATAAATTGGTGGAGATGGTTTCTCTTGGCCTAAATACAATATATGGGAGCCAATTAGGTTCATAAAAAAACTTCTAGGGCCATGCAACTTACTTAAACCCTAGATTACTCTACAACCTCCATTATGGTACATATTGGTACCTAAGGAAGCAACACCCCTCAATTGACTTCTAGGCTTCATTCTTTCCTTTCAAATGGCGTTGGAGTCATCATGTCATTGAAACAAATGGCCTAGCACCATGTTGCTTCTTTAAGTCATAATATGGAACCTAAGAAATAAAATCACTTTCTATGAGTTATAAATTTTTTCCAAGGCCTCCCTTTACTTTCATTCATCAAATATGACTCAAGAATAGCCTTAGAAAAATATAAACTCTCCTTAGCACCATAGAACATGCTTGGTCGAGACTATTGCATTATTTGGGCTTCTTGGAGTTTTCTTGGTTTTCTTGAAGGGAGAAGCTTATAGGGACCATTTTTGGTGTCTCAAGAACTCATTTATACTCTAACTTAGACCTAGGAAGCATCACATAAATTCAGAATTTGAAAGGTGCACTTAAAACCCTAGGTTTTGCATCTTGAATTCTAATGCCTATTTCATGATTTTTTTTTTTTTGGATATTCTTATTCCTCTCCATCAAATACCTAAGAATCATCTTTGGTTGGGCTTGAAAATCAAATCTTCCTATGGTCCTTAGGCTAGGTCGAAGTGGAGAAGAAGGAGACATCAACATAGCTACCATAGAATGCATTTTTACCTTGTTTCCTTAGTTAGTTTGGCTTGAATCTTGCTTTCTCCAAACTCTTCTCTTCAAATCCGAAAATTCCCCTCTATTCTTCCTTCAAAACAATGCTCAAAGCTTCAGAAATTTCATGGAGAAGAAGAGGGAAAAAGAGGAGAAGAGATTGGTGGAGAGAAAGCATGAAAAATAAGCAAAATTCCATACATAAAGTCCTGAATCTTTCCTCCTTCTTCCTTTCTCTTCGTGCACCACTCTCCAAGGGTTTTGCTTCTAATTTGGGGCTGGAAATTCTGAAGTGAAATGAGGGAGAGTGTGAGGTGCCACTTATATGTAGTTAGGGCAAAGTGACTTTTTCAAAAATTCTCATTTTGCCCTTTATACTTTACATTTTCGTTTCTCCTTCGTTGTACCTCCTTTTTGAGAATTGTCTTTTCCATGATAAAATTTAGGTTCCCAATTAAGAAAAATATCTTTGGAATCACTCAAATCAGAGCTAAAACCTTTTTGAACAAATTCATCAAAGTTCAGGCATACTAGCATTGGAAAATGTCCACCAGAGGAGATTTAACTGTCTTGGGGCTTCCCATAGTTTTCAAGGCCTTCGAGAACCCCAGAGAACTCAAAACTTTGGTTTAAAAAGCCCTCCTGTGTGAATTCCAAAAATTACCCAAAAATTACGAAAATGCCATTATGTTTTGTAAGGTTTCTGTCAAAATTTGTTTCTTTATTCTAGCTTTGTTTTTCCTTCCATCTAAAGCTACAATTCTCATATTTAGGAGGCTAAAATGTTACTCAAATTTTTTAGGACCTTAACTAATTTATTTCAGGGGACTTGCTTTGAAAATGTGCCCGTTTCTATCGTTTAACGAAAACCAGACATTACACGCAGCCTATTATCAAAGCTAGAAGGTTCTACCTGTTGCTTCATTTATGCATAACTATGTATCACTTCTGGGCTGTCAGGACTCAATGGAATGTAACTTATAACTCAACCTTTGACTTAAGGGAATTGCTTTCTGGGCTTTTTATGTCATCATAATATCTAGGTGTCATGGCTAGGGGGGATAACTCTTACAGCCTTTACTCTATGCAGTAGTAGCTTTACCTCATACTGTGCTACCTTACTACTTACCCCTACATCGAGAAAGACATCCCTAAACAACCTGAGTGTGGCACTCAGGGAGATTAGGCTTCTCATAACCTCTCTAGGTAAATGTCTCTAGTAGCTACACAATCCTTTCTTGCTGCTTAATACACAGAGCTTGCCACTGATCCTGGCAAGCTACTATAGATTATAAAGCTCTAGCTGTTAGATCACCCAACTCTGTTCTAGAACTAAAGGCCAATCTCACCCATAACTTACCACCTACTCATGACCATTCACAACTCACTTAGTATAAATAAAAACATAAGCCACCTCTACACATCCAAAATGGCTCATACAAAGCTTTTCATAACTTTATAGACCTTTACATAGCCTTATAAACACATCCTCAAGCCATATACAATCTTAGAAAGTGTAAAACTTTTCTTTAATACTAATAAAATGTAACACCATATTTACTAAGCTCATCTCACATCATTATTAGGCTCATCTTCTTGGATTGCATAAGATTTCCAAGGAAAGTGATTAAAAATATTCCATTAAATTATGTTATGTCACGGATAAAATTTTTATTCAGTGTTTTGTGAGTTATATGGACTTATCCATTTCATTCTTATATTTAAATATACAAATACAACTCATAAAAAATTTAAGAAGTGGCCTAGAACTCGAGCAAAGGAAGTGGATACATAAAAACAAGGTGTGCAGCTTCGGACTGAAATTCTAGGTTTCTATCATAAACTTTGAAAACTCATAACTAATTATAGAAAAATTAAAATCAAGCATGCTTTACCATTCGAGAAATATAAAGATGTCTACTTCATGCTGCAAATAAATCCAAACCATAACAGAGGCTGCTAGCCACCAGAAATTGATGGAACAATACCAAAAGTCGTCTATCGCTACTAGTATTGTCCTTCAAATTTAAAAATTTGTATCTCCCTGCTTAGATGTCCAATTGGGGTGATCTTGGTGGCCATGGAAATATTATTATATCTAGTTTATGTTTGTAAAATTTCATGAGCATTGTACATCATTTGGCCCTCAAATGATATATCCTAAGTTACTAACCATATGAACAGTGTCTGCATTAATTCAGCAAAAAAGTGTCAATTTTGAAAAATCATAATTTATTTCACAGAGCTCCAAATAATTTAGTCTTTAGCTTTCTAAAAAGCTCTAGATGAAATCTATATGCATGCAAATTTTCATGAGGAAATTCATTCATTTGGTCAAATTTTGACATTGGGTTGCATCATGGTCATTTTTGTATCTTATAAGGGTATCAAATGGTCCAAAATTGCTTCGAAGACAACCATGAACACTTGAGCATATGGGAAAGCACCAAAATGGTCTGTTAAACTTGTCTCAAAGGTGCACAAACCCAAATTTCTCAAAATCACTCATCTACCCCAAGTTATACATAAGAATACTTATGTTAAGTCTTACCATTCCATATCCAAATCATGTTATATCATGCGTATTGCACCAAATCTCATTCATACATAATACATTTACATATTTATATGTGCTCATAAGGTCATATAACATATACAATGAAGGATTACATCATGTTCTACTCATATGGCTATAAAAGAAGCAAAACTAGGCACTCTGTTGTCATGCTTTCATCTCTTAACTTAGTGTCTTCCATTGCCTTGTTCATTTGGTCCACCTAGCATGTTAAGACATTGGAAAGGAGGGAATGAGATTCAAAGAATCCCAATAACTTATCCCCCTTTCAACCACACATAAAGAATGCAATTCAAGTCTTAAAAATGCATGCATGAGGAATGTATGATCATTCAAGAAGCATTCTTGGCATTTGAACAAGTCATACAAAGCATACATAGGTTTGCCAAGTAAGCGGAATGCCTAACCCATTCTTTTATGAATTTTGGATTTACCTCACCCACTTTCTCTAAGAGATTTTGACTCAACTTCACTCTTGGGAGACTTTTTACTTTGTTTCAACCATTTTTAAAGGTTCTTAGCTTATCCTCACCATAGCTAAGGGTTCTTGGCTTCACCACACTCAAGCAAACCTAAGCAAACATACTAGGTATCATTTGAAAACATAATATAACATCATGATACGATGGAATAAAGGCACATGTTAGAACACTTTTCATGGCTTAAAATACACATATACACATTCAAAGACAAAGTAAGCACACATTCATGTATGAGAGAAAAAGGAGAGATACCTTTGCCATATAAGCACATTTTTCTCCTAGAAATGCACTCTGTTCCTCGGCCACACACTTACAATGATGTGAAGCTTGTTTCTCTTGGCCTAAATATATAAAATAGCCAATTATGTTCTTGTAACTATTTTCAAAGCTACCTATCTACTTGGAACTCTAACTTTGTCTTATGGTTTATTTATGGTTCCTAAATGCACCTAATGAAGCAACATCTATCATTTGAGTTCTAGGCTCCATTCTTTTCCTCCATTTATGATTCTTGACTCTTTTTAAGCCTCTTGGAGTCCTCATACAATTAAAACAAGAAGCCTAACAATATGTTGCTTCTTTAGGTCATATTATAGAACCTATGGTTCCATCTCATTTTCTATGGTTTCTAAAATTTTTCCAAGGCTTCTTCTCATCCTCTTCCATCATATATGACTCAAAAAAAAGCTTGGAACAAATTAAAACTATCTCTAGGTGCTCCATCTAGCTTAGGCTGAGGCCAGGCTTTAAGGAGGCACCAAATGGATTTGCTTTATTTTTTTCACAGAAGATGCATATGAGGAGCCTTCTAAGGATCTTAGGAGCTCATCCAAACACTTACTTAGGCCTAGGAGCTCTTGTACAAAATCAAAATTTAGGTTATGTTCCTGAATCCCTAACTTTGCTATTTTGAAAATCAACTACTTTTACTTGATTTTCTTTGCATATTCTAAATTCCCACACCTTAATTCACAAGATTCATTCTTGGTTCTATCCAAAAATACTCTCCCCTTTGCTGGTTATAAGGAGGATGGAATGCACACAAGAAGAATAAGAAAAGTGAAGCATGGAAACTAAGAATTTCACCTTGAATTCAAGCTTTTCTTAAATGCTTTCCCTTTTCTTCTAGCTCTCCTCCTAAACTTCAAAATTTGCCCCTCTGGTCTGACTTTAAAATATCACCAAAACCTCAATAAAACTATGGAAAGGAAAAGGGGAAGGAGGAGAAGAAGTTTAATGAAGGAAAGTGCTTGAAAAACTAAGGTTTTCATACCTTTCTTGCCTTTTTTTTCCTCTTCCTCTTGCCTCCTCTTGTGTGCCTATTTCCCTTGCTTTCACTTCTATTCTTGGGCAAAAATAAAGTTAGCTCTAAGAGGGAGAGAAGAAGGGTGTGTAATTAAAAGGAGTTTCTTAAAGCTTCTTTTTCAAAAATTCTAATTTTGCCCTTCATTCTTAACATTTTTGTTTCTGATTCATTTTAGCTTCTTCTTGATAACTGTCTTTTCTATCATAAAATTTAGATCCTTAATCTTATAAAATTCTTTTGGAATCACTCAATTTGGAGCTAGAACCTTCCTAAACGAATTGGTCAAAGTTTAGGCTCGCCGCCATTGGAAAATGTCTACTAGAAGGGGCTTTAATTGTCCTAGGGCTTTCATGGTTTTCAAGGCCTCTGAGAACCTCGAAGAACTCAAATTTTCCATTTAGAAAACCCTACTGTGAGTATTCTAAAAATTGTTTGAAATTATGAAAATGCCGTCACTTTTCGTTGCATTTTCATTAAAATTCGTTTAGCTATTCTGGCTCTAATTTCAAGGTACCTTTGGCCTTGAATCACCATTATTTGAGATCTAGAATATTATTCTAATTTTATTGGACCTCAAATCACTCTATTTAGGGGGCTTCCTTTTGTATTTAGTGAATTTTATACATTTATTGAGAAATTGTATGTTACGTTTCTCGCATTTTTTCTCATTTTCAAAGAACTGAATATTACATATATACATGGATATGCGAAGTATGTATGAGAATTGGAAGCATATGAATGATATGGAGTGTTTTTGACATTGTAATCCTAAGTTATGTATATAAGTTCTTTGTGTATAGCAACAAGTGAAAGAGTGATTTTGAGATGTATGGATATTTAGACCCTTTAGATATGTTTATAGGACTATTCTTATGCTTTCCCATATGCTCAAGTGGTTTTGAAAAAACTAAAAGCCAAAATGGACTATTCTTGACCCTTAAAGAGGTATAAAAATGCCATTTTACAACCCTATATCACAAATTGACCAAATGGATGAATTTTCTAATAAAACTTGGCATGCATATAGGTCTCCTCTAGAGCTTTTTGGGAAGCTAAAATTTAGATTAATTAGAGCTCTATAGAATTAATTATTAATTTTCAAAGTTTCCAAAAAGCTGCTGAACTAGTATGGTTACTGTTCATATGATTAGTTTCTTTTCCTATGTCATTTGAGGTCCAAATGGCATCCAATACTCATGAAAATTTACAGTCATAAATTAGATATAATAAGCTTTCTATGATCACTGAGATCACCTCATTTGGAAGCCTGAGTAGAGAGTTATGGATTTTTAAATTTTAGAGACAGTACTAGTAACATAGCAGTATCTTTGGTACTGTTCCATTGATTTTCAGTAGGCTAACATTTTTTTTTTAATCTAGACCTATTTTTACCCTCAAGTTAACATCTCTATCTTTCTAAAATGGCATAATGTGCTTGATTTTGATTTTGATACATTTAGTTATGATTTTTCAAAGTTTGTACCAAAAATCTAGCATAGCAACCCGAGATTGATTTGATGATTTTGTGTATGTATGCTCCAAACTCGGGTTTTATGGGCCAATTGGTGAAGATTTTGAGTTTTATGAATGTATTTTAGTTAGAGGATGATATAGGTGAGTTCATACGATCCAAGGATGCAAAATGAAAATTTTAAGTATGACGTAATGCAAAATAATGCAATATTTTAATTGAATTTTCTTTGAGAAGTTGTTATCCTAAGGGAAGGAAACTAAGAAATGAGATGGAAAAAGCTAGATAAATATGGTGTTACACCTACACTTGGGAGAAGCTTTACTTGCTTAGCCTAGATATATCAAACAAGACACAAATATATCAATGAAACCATCCTTAGACTTAAGTAAGCCTTACATAAGCTAACTCTAGTTTTAGGTTTCCATATGGCTACATTTAATGGCACAATGAAGAAACCCATATAATTCATTATCTTAGCTCCAATTTCTTATCCAATATAAGTCATATGACTACATTTAAAATCATTAAAGTCATCACAAACTCAATTTAAAGAGCCTAACATCAATTTGCTTCTTTATACATAATGAAACCCTAAACTTTCACTTTTCAAAACGAGGCTTCTAAATTCAAACCAATGGTTCCTTTGATATTTATAATTCATATTTAGACCATTTCTAACCTTAGAATAAAAGAAAACTCTCCCGAAGTGCTTCAAACTCTTCTAGGTCGAGACATACTCTAAGAATACCCTTTTGGAGTTTTTGTCCAATTCTCTTGGGAAATGGCATCTATGAAGCTTCCTTGATCTCTTTTGGACTCAATTATACTCTTAGATAGGTTAAATTATCATCCTAAAGTTTCATATTTCCTAAGGTGCAAATAAAACCCTAAGTTCAATAACTTGCAACCAATAGCTTCCTATTTGATTTTTTTGTTTCCATATTAATCCTAATACTTCAAAATCCAATTTCCTATCAATTTTGAACCAAAACTAAGCTTCCTCTCTATTACTCTTGGTTTGGCCAAAATGAAGAAGCCATGGAAGAAGCAAGAAAAGAAAATTTTATAGGGAAAGCATACCTTGTTTAGTTCCTTGCTAAATAGTGTTTCTTTTGCTTCCAAAATTTCCTTCAACTTCCTCTTTCCCTCTATTGAACCAACCACAAAATTTCACCATTTAAAATTCTAAAATCATAGAAAGAGAGAAGAGAGAGGAGAACAACTTTTACAAAGGCAAGATCGGAAAAATTGCATGAGAAAGTACCTAAATGGAGCTTCCTTTCCCTTGCTTCTTCCTCCTTCTTTCTTTACTTTTCAAGTTCTATTTCAAAGCAAGAAAGTCAGTTATGGGGCTAAAGGAGGCACAATTGTATGATATAAGAAGGAAAAAGTTGTTTTATAACATTTTTCAAAATGCATGTCCCTCCATTTTAATTCCTCCGTTTGAGCCCATTTCAATTCTTCTTTTAGAATTGTCTTTTCTATCATAAAATTTAGATCCTCTAATCTATTAAAAGCATTTGGTTTCAATTTAATTAGATTTAAAATCTTACTAAACTATCTAGTCAATTTTTTGGTCAATTGATAACCTAAATCGTACAGTATAAGGATTTTAACCATTACGACGGTTCCTATAATTTTTTAGGTATCTGAATAATTTTATTATTTAAAGCTCCTTCCTTTGAGTTTTCAAAAAATTATTTGAAATTATAATTTTGCCACTAAACTTCGATTCACTTTGTTTAGCTGTTTTAGCTATGATTTTGGGCTATTCTTAATTTGATAACCACTTCTTGAAATGTTCTAATTAACATTCTATTCTTAATTAGCCTCAATTTGCTTTTTTTTAGGGTCCTCTTGTATCATTGTATTGATTTTGGTTTAGTTTCTAAAAAGCTAATTATTACAATAAATGTAGATATTATCAAATTAAACTAATTGAAGAATTAAAACCTTTAATTGCTTTTAGCGTTCTATATGAATTTTACTAATGGATTGTTATGCCATTTGGCTTAAATACAACTTTGCAAATATTTTAGTAGTAGATAGATGAAATCCTTAAATGTTTTAAAGATTTTTGTGTAATATATTTATCTGATATTTTGATTTTCTCGAATAAAAAAGAAGATTATAAAAAAATAAAAAATATTTGTGATAAATTTGTAAAAATAGGTATTATACTCAATCTAAAAAAGATTGAACTGGAACAAGATGAGATCGAATAGTTAGGCTTAAGACTAACAAAACTAAGTATAAAATTACAAGATTATATTATCTCAAAAATAAAAAAAATTTTAGATGAATTAATTGATAAGAAATTATTACAAAGTTTCATAGGAATATTTAACAATTGGAGAAATTTTACAAAAAAATTTTCTAATAAAGAAAAACCTTTAATTAGAAAAATTAAAAAAGAATAATTTATTTGAGTAGAAAAATAAAGATATTGAGATAGTAAAAATATAAAAAATGAAATTAATAATCTACCAATAGTTTATTTTCCTAAAATAAGAGATAAATTAATTTTAAAAATTGATGCTAGTAATAAATAATGGGGTGTAGTATTAACAATTAAAGTTAATGATAAAAAACTAGTTTGTACATATAATTCAAGAAAATTTAAGTAGAATGGAATGAATTATATACTTTATGAAAATAATTATTATCTATAAAAAATGGAATAAAACATTTTTATATTTATTTAGTTTTCAAAAAATGTATTATTTAAACTGATCAATTAGTCAAAGATTTTTTTAAAACTAAAAGAAATGAGGAAAATCCAAGAAGGATTAGATGGTATGATTTTATTTGCTAATATATGTTTAATATTGAATATATTTAAAGAAACTAATAATTTTCTTGCAAATTATCTTAGCTTTTTAATTTTCCTAATAAAGATTTTCTTTACTAGAAATATTTTTTTATGCAACTTATTCCATAGTAAAATATTCCTAAGAAACTTTGTAATTATTTCCTATCAATTAATTCATTTGGAAACTTTTATTTTCGAGATAATATGATCTTGTAATTTTATACTTTCCTTTGTTTGTCACAATAACTATAAATAATTGAAGGGATGACTTAAATATGCAAAATGTATCTGCAAACGATACATATTTAGATATGAAAAATTTTTCTTATGATCAATATGAGCAATTTATTGATGATTGGACACAATCTTTTTCTTTAGTAATAATTAACTATAAAGATAAATGCTCAAAAGAAAAATTTCTAAATTTTATATAAGAAACATTGCAAGGAGATGCTTTGCAATTTCTTAGAAAATGGGAGATTCAACAGTAGGAAAAATTCAAAAAAGTGAGTTATTAAATAATTTTCTAACTTTTCAACAAATCCTTCTAAAAATTGTGAAAATTATAAAATTAAAATTTTGTGGATCTATAGATGAAATTAGTTATAATTCTTACACTAATTACATTCTCACAAAGTTAAAATTAAGTAATATTAAGGAATTAGACAAGTTCTCTAAAAAGATTCAATATTACTACCACTAATCAAATGATATAAATTCAAAATGTTGATTAAATTAATATTTTCATAAACTACCACTATCATGGGATGAAATATGCAATAATTATAATGATTTCTTAAAAAAAAAATCTAATAGTTATGATAGTGTAGGAAACAAGATTAAATATACTTGTCAAAAAAATAGTGGATCACTGCTTAATGGTAAAGTAACTAAACAAGTTAAAAATCAGTTAGAAAATTAATATTGTTCTAATATTCTAAAAAACAATAAGAAATATTGTTGTAGTAATTCAAGGCAAAAAAAAAAAAAAACTCAAAAATATAAGAGGAAAAAATTTGAAAACCTAGATATATTAAGAAAACAAAAAGGTACGTAAGAAAATGGTCGTAAAATCCAAAAAAGGCTTGCAGATTTTATATTTGTAACAAGGAAAGTCATATAGTCCTAAAAGAGGAAATGATGCTAAGAAAATGATCAAAACATTAGATATAAATCAATTAAAATTTTGTTTTGGTGAAGATATTTCTAATAACGAATCAATTTTATATAAAGTCACCAGTATTAGTGAAAGTTATTCAAATTTATTATCTAATAATAATGAATATGAATTTTATTTTTATGATGAATATCCAAGAATTCAGACCTAAACCTAAAGAAGAAACTTTAGTTATAACTAAAATAGGGGAAATTATAAAAGAAGATATAACTATAGAAGATAGTCAATTAAATCATACCAGAATATCTTAAAAAAGAAGAGGTATACAAGATTTCAAAAATGGAATTTTAGAGTGCTAGGCATTTTAAACAGTTTAGTGGAAACACCACAATGAAAAATTACAAAGATGGAACTATAGAAATTTTAATCTTTGACAAAAATAAAGTAAAAAGACTGAGAAAAAAATTCTCAGCTTAGATATATAAATGTAGGAGTTATTCTAGTTGAAATAATAGCTTTATTCTTACCAAGTAGTAGATACTCCAATTTTAGCAATTATGATAGATAAAAGATGGGTGAACAATCTAATTCAATCTATTTTATAAGTGTAATCCAATCCAACCTTGTAACTAGAATAGTTTGATTTAAAGTAAAGTCAAATTATTTCATTTTGATTATTGATCCTAATATATAAAACACTATAACATGAAAAATTCAAACAAAAAATATTGCTAAGAAAGAAGATATTCATAGTTTAGCTATAGAATGGAAAGTAATCTATGAATTAACTAATGTAGTTAAAACACCTCGCAAAAAGATAGATGATAAGATAATTGAAATATTCAAACTACAAAGATTTGACATTGATATTTAACTAAGGGTAATAAATGTTAGAGACTTAGAAATAGCATCATGATAACTATTAGAGGATATTACTAACAAACAAGAACATAAATCGATAGACATGATTACATCATGATCAAATTTATACTTAAAAAACAAAAAGACCATGGTAGAAAACTCTTTACCTAGATTTACACTAGTCAATATTTCTAACTAAGAAGAGAGTGATAGTGAATTTGAAAATTCTCAAATACCTATATTTCTTGATGAAAACTTTTCTAATGGAATCTCAACTTAATTTAGGAGAAGAGGCAATGTCAATATGCTAGTAATATCAAAATTAAAATTGAGAAATGAAGAAATACTATTTTCTCATAATCACAATGAAAAATATCATACTTATATTTTAAGACAATTTAAATTTAACCAAAAAATCAAAACCCTTGGTTGCTTCTAACATTCCGTATGGACATTACCAATGAACTATTTTATCCTTTGGCTTAAATACAACTATGCATATATTTCAATGGTGGATAGATGGAATTTTAAATGTTTTGAAGATTTTTATGTAATATATTTAGATGATATTTTGATTTTCTCCAATATAGAAGAAGATCATAAAAAATACCAAAAAATGGTTTATGATAAATTTGTAGAAATAGATATCATACTCAATTCAAAAAGGATTGAAGTAGAAAAAGATGAGGTCAAATATTTAGATTCAAGACTAACAAAGTCAAGTATAAAATTATAAGATCATATTATCTTGAAAATAAAAAGTTTTTTGGATGAATTAATTGATAAGAAACAATTACAAGGTTTTTTAAAAATACTTAATTATGAAAGAAATTTTATAAAAAAAATCTCTCTAGGAAAGAAAAACCTTTATTAGAAAAACTAAAAAGAATAAATTATTCGACTAGATAGTAGAAAAGATAAAAAGTGAAATTAATAATTTACCAATAGTTTATTTTCCTAGAACAAGATATAAATTAATTTTGAAAATTGATGCCTATAATAAATACTAAAATGTAGTATCAAAAGCTAAAGTTAATAATGAAGAATTGGTTTGTGCATATAATTCAAGAAAATTTAAACAAAATGAAATGAATTACATAATTTATAAAAAGGAGTTATTAGCCATAAAAATGGATTAAAATGTTTTCATATTTATTTAGCTTTTGAAGAATTTATTATTCAAACTGATAATCAGTCAATTAGATATTTTCTTAAAAATAAAAGAAAGGCGAAAAATCTAAGAAGGATTAGATGGTATAATTTTATCTACCAATATATGTTTAATATTAAATATATTAAAGGAACTAATAATTTTTTTGCAAATTATCTTAGCAGATATCAAGACAATGGATAAAGGGAAAGAAAAACAAGACTCAAATAAAGGGATGGATTATAGTTAAGAAAAATCCTAAAAAGAGAGAATCATCACAACTTCCTCAACAAAACTTTCAAATACTAAGTATAAATCCTACATTGGTACCATAATGGTTTTTCGCTCGACTATCCTATCCATACTTACCATGTTCTATCCAAGAATTTTGGAACTTATATACTCAAACTTGGAATCCCAAAATTCTTAAAATTTTAAAGAAGCATAGCAACAAGCGGGAATGTTATAACTACCTTCTCAAATTTCTAATTATAAAAAAATCATAGAGTTTTACAATCTTTGTTTACCTTATTAACTTTATAAGCATATCAATGAAATTTGAAAATCCCATATTGAAAGAAAAGAAAGCTTAGTTTAGGAAAAATTTGATAAATATTACTTCAAAGCTTTTTAAAAAATATGAAAAAGAAAAACAGCTAAAAGAATTAATTTTGAAAAATGATTACGATTATACAAATTTTGATCATTTGAATCTGCTGTAGATTTAATCAATTTATTAAATGAGTAGCAAAACCCTATTTTTGAAAAAAATTAAAAGGAATTATGTTTTCAAACAAGCAAAAATGATTTTATCCTATGAGATATGTGTTCTAATAATGAAACATATGAAGTTTGTGTTGGGAATCATGGGAGGCACACAGTGAAATTTAAAATTTTTATCCCGATTCCCACCAAGGATCCATCAAAATCGCTTAAACCGAATTGATTCAGAGAAGTACTTTTTCTATCGATTGAGTTTGCTGTGTTACTGTTTGTCTGGATCATAGGAACTGACCGCAGATTGGCTCCTTCTACTGGTATCCACACGAACGGGGTTCAGCAACTCGAACGGTGTGTTAGCACCTATCCGTACGGTGTCCATATAGCTCCGTACAAATGTCCGTACAGCTCCCACAACGTCCGTACAGCTTTGCACACATCCCCCGTACAACGTCCGTACATTCCATACAACGTCCCTCTCTCTAGGGTTTTTGGAGGCAGCTCTGGAATTACCTTTTTGATATGGAAATCCTATTCATAGACTAGGGTTTCAGATATATTTAATTAATTAAATATATCATTAAACATATTTATTAATGTAAATTCAAATCTATCATATAGTTTAAATTTAAACTAACAATATCTAGAGTCTAACTTAAATTTAAATTATCTGATTAGTTTAAATTTAAATCTATCTAATAAAATCAAATTTAAACTAATTCATATATATATACATATATATATAATATCAAATATAATATATATATAATGTATTCCGAATTTAATTATTTATATATATATACAAATAATTCCTCCATCCTAGATTTAAAAATTAAATTCATTGAATCTAGACACATTTTCTGATTCAATGAATGTGGACATTTTAACTCGAGTTGGTCCGTTCTTGTGTACAACCCTGCAGGCCCATATGATGTTGGCAGTGGGCTAACTGTACTATTTGACTCACAAGTCACAAGTGGCCTCTAGCAAGACATTGTGACTACCCAAATCATACAGGATCGGTGATCCAATGAAACCTATCTTACAACCCTATCATATCCCTTTTGTCACATGACATCTAGATCGAGTATGAGGTATGAAAATGTCATCCTCAACTTGCTCGATCGTAACTTTCTCGATCTCCGAGCAGACTAATATAAGATGGAACCCTTTCTATCTGAGCATGGCCATGCATTTCTCAGTCACACTCATCGAGAAGCCCAGAGATATCTCTCTATTAATCAGAGGAATAAATTTTATCTTTACCACTCATCTTCCTCTGTATGGATTCCACTATACCCGATCATAGCCTTTATAATTACCCGATTAAAGGTGACATTAGACTATGCCAAAGTACAGTGTCCTTCATGTAGGAATCTCTAATGATCTTAGGTTCAAGGGATCAATGACACGGTTATATATGAGATAAACTTATGACCTAATCCATATAGCTTATCTCATGACGGGTCTATCCAGCGTCCTGTTCTCTAACACACACCTATGATTTTGATTCATATCATCATACATGATTAACACTTAATCAATCAAAATCATACTAGTCTTAATTCATCGTTGCTTCCACAAAAATGATTGACAAGGGACATTTTGGATAATCCAAAAAATGATTTATCTATGGATATTATTATATATAAACATGCAAATAATATAATAATGTAATAAAAGAAAAATCTTATTTTGTAATAAAAACAATGTTCACAATACAATGATTGGTGTAACAACCGGGAAAAGGGGAAAAGAAAAGAAAGAAAGTAGAAAGCTGGAAATTTTTGAAATTCAGAATTCTTGCTAAGTCTCCTCGCAAAAGTGAGCAATGGTCTAGCTACAGTGAGAGTCTTCTCGCCATAGCGAACGTGATTCCAGCTATAGCGAGTGCGGGCAGCAGTCCATACAGAAACCAGGGAGTAGCTCGTTGTAGCGTACGCCATAGCGAGAGTGAGGTCTGGAACTGACGCGAGTTCGCCATAGCGAATGGTATATCTCGCCATAGCGAAGGGAATTGATACGTGCTCGCCGTAGCGAAGGTTAAGCCTTGCCATAGCGAAGCCAGATAACACGAGCTCGCTATAGCGAAGGTTAATTTTCGCCATAGCGAGGGTCAGTCCGGAAGAGAGTAAAGAGCGAGAAAATGACTTCATTAAATGCTCAAACTCATTTCTTCTCTCATTTCTGCCCTAGACTTCGACCCAAGGAGAGAAAAGAGGCGTGGAGAGTGAGAGAGACCAAGAGAAGGAGGGAGAGCAAGGGAAAGGTAAGCAAATTTCTCTCATTTCTCCTTAGAATTCTGATCTCCTCTCTTTGCCCTCTCTTCCTACAGTTTTATTTGTGAAAATGGTTGGATTTTGGGCATGGGTCAGAAGAGGGAAAATGGAAAACACCCTTGAATCTTTGTGTTTTCTTTGAAAATGTTGTTTCCACTACCATGGGAGCTTGAGAGAGAGAAAGAGTTGATGGAATTCTAGAGAGAGAGAGAGAGAACCCTAGGTTCTGGTATGTTAGGAGAGTTTGATCTGAAAGATTACATTCTAAGAGAGTAATTGCATGCTTTTGTGTGTCTAGGCTCAAGAGAAACACCTCCATCAAGGTGTGATTGTGAACTTAAGAAGGGAGAAGAGGAATTGAAAGGAAAAGCTAGTGTTGACCTTGGCTGATAAGCTCTCTTTCCACTCTTTCTTGTTGCATTCTTGGATGTAATAGTCATTGTATGTTTATGTATATGCTTGTTGTGTGAAAACATGCCTTATGCTATTGCTTTGATGCATTGATGCCAATGTACTTGTGTGATGAATTGTGAGATTTGCTCGGGTGAGGTAGTGCCGAAAGTCCCTTAAGATGGGTAAGGTAAAGCCGAAAGTCCCTTGAGATGGGTGAGACAAGGCCAAAAGTCTCATAATCGAGTGAGGTTAAGTCAAAAGTCCCTAAACTCGGGTGAGGCCATCCAAAAGTCCCTAAACTCGGGTGAGGCTAGACCAAAAGTCCCTAGAGCCCATTTTTGGCATTGTTGTGATTTTCATAGCATGTACAACGTGTGTTGGATGTTTGAGAATGGCTAAATGCTTATTCACATGCTTTGACTTGTTATATGCCTTGATTGCTTACTTGATTGAGTGCATGAGCTACTGAGATTCCCTGACTCTCACCCCTTCCCTTTCTAACTTAACATGCTAGGTGGAGCACAAGGAGAAGCAAGTGCACACCAAGGAGCCTAGAAGCATGTGTAGTTAGATATTAGCTTGTTTTGGGTTATTTTGTTGTAAAGTGGTGCCACATTGTATATGCACCCACTATTTTTTAGATGTAAAGGTTGTAACAAGTGTAAATGTATGAAAAGATGATGTATAAACTATGTTGATAGCCAAAGTAATGCAAATATGGGTTTTGCCCCTTTTGATGAATGAATGTGAAAGTGTATTTTGGGCCGTAGCATAGTGAGATCGGAATGTATGATGATTTGGACCACTTGGACTTGTTACATATACTATTGTTATGCTTTTAAACTTGTCCATGTGGAGTGAGAATGTGTGAGAGGCCATTTGGACCTATTTTGGACCTATTGGGTGCCAAAATCAGTAATTTTTGATAGCTCCGTCAAAGTATGACTAGATGAGCTCCTCTTGCCATGAAATTTGGCATACCTCTAGAGTTTGTAGAAAGCTTCTTGAAAAGCTAAAGTGGATAATTTTTGGAGGACTAGAGAATATTTAATGAATTGTTGAAATTGGGAAAAATTCAGGGTTTGGTCATGTACTGTTTCATTAGGTCCGAAAATGAAACCGTGTCATTCATAGACCAAACGGTGGCCAACTGTCATGAAATTTTATACACATAAACTAGAAAACTACAGTGACCTGTAACAACTAGAATCACCTAAATCGGAGGTCTGTAGAGAGATATTGAACCTTCTGAAGTTCTATATCAGCATCAGGGAGCCCACCCGACCCCCGTTACTATTCGATCAGTTTTCGGGTTGTAGAGGCTACTGAACTAATCTAGACTTATTTTTTTCTTCTAGTAGACATCTGTAGCTTTCCAAATTGGTATATTTTGCCCAGACTGGATTTGTGTGGATTTAGTTATGAATTTTCGAAAGTCATGACAGTAAGTTGCACCAGAAACAGTGACAGTCGGACCTCCTTCCTATTTTTGATGTCAAACATGGTCCAAACGCTGAGATTATGGTTGGGAATGATTTTTAGCATAAATATAACACTTAGAGCTTTCCAGAAAGCTAAGGTTTACTAGATTCCCATTTTTCTACAATTAGTTATGATTTTCCAAAGTTAGAGCCAAAATATGACTTTTGGGCACAAGTGAGAAAAATGCATTTTTTTGGTTTTTGGCTCCATACCCGTGGCTTATGGTTTGTTTTATGCTATGTATGAGTTGTATAAGTGGAGTTTGAGTTAAGAATATAAATGATGGGTTCACAGGACCCACGGGGCAGAAGTTGAGTGTATGAAACCCCGTTTCATAGCATGAAAATGCCACGGACTAGTGTTGATTCTTTGGAAATCATATGGAACCGAGCCCAGTGAGAGGCTAGATAGTGGTAGTGGATTACATTTTTGGTATCAGAGCAAAGGTTCAGGCACTTTTGCTCGATGTTAGGCTCTTGAATGATGAGTTTTGCTTGTGTTTGGTGTGAATGGTCATGGAAGTTGTGGCATCCTTATGCATATGTGTTTGTGATAGTGTTGTGAACTGAGGATTGCTACTCCTTTTCAAACATGGTTGAGACTAGACAGGGTAGGGGTAGAGGCAGACCGCCCAAGATTCAAAGAGCTGAGCCAGAGGTTCCTGTTGGGACTGAGGATCCTCTGCGGGCCATCATGGAGAGACTTGATCGGTATGAAGCCATGATGGGCCAGCATCAGGAGATGCTGGAACAGCAGAGATACATTGCCCAGCAGCAGCATGATATGATCATGCATTTACAAGATACCCTGGTTAGGCAAGAAGAAGCCAGAAGGGATGCCCCTGTACCTCAACCATCTACATCTAGTATTCCACCTGTACCTTCCTAGGAGCCTACTGTTCCACAGACCCAAACGCCTATCCAGAAAGTATTAAAGCAGTTTAGGCAGAACAATCCACCCTCGTTTAAAGGGGAATTGGATGCTGATAAGGTGGAGGCTTGGGTCATGTAGCTTAAGAAGATATTCTCGGTGATGGATTGTACCACCGAGCAGAAAGCCCAGCTAGCCACTTTCATGTTAGAGAAGGAAGCTGATAGATGGTGGTGTAGCACGAAACCTCTGATGGAGACCAAGAATATACAGATAACTTGGAAGACTTTCTTGGTTGAGTTTTATGAGAAGTATGTCCCTAGTTCGATGAGGAAAAAGAAAGAGATGGAATTTATGGGCTTGAGACAGATGGATGAGATGATTGTGTACCAGTATGTGGCCAAGTTCATAGAGTTGTCTCAGTATTCCTCTTACCTCCAGAGGTATGATGATGAACTCTGGAGATGTGAGCAGTTTAAGACTGGGTTGAGACCCCTGATTAACGACAGAGTCACCCCACAGCGGATCAGAAAGTTCAATACCCTTGTGGAGGTTAGCAAGGTGATTGAGACTAACTTGCAAGTTATCATGCCTGCTGCGACTACGGCTAGTCAAAAGAGGGTTCCAGATTTGAAAAGGCCGAAACCAGAAGAGGGTTCTAGTTTGACCCCTAATACCAAGAGGAGAGGCAAAGGGCCATGGAATAGAAGGCCACAGCGAGGTGTGCCACCTCCTCGGGGCCAGTCATCCTTCCAGCAGTCTCTGGTGACAGTTTCAAGTGTGGGAAGCGGGGGCACATTGCTAGACACTGTCCTCAGATGGAGACAGCGCCTCCTCTTAGACCACAGACCCAGGGCCGAGTGTTCGCCCCCTTACTCAGCAGGAAGCTAGCGCATCTCCCAGTTTGATCCTAGGTACACTGATAGTGAATGGCTTTCCTGTAGTTGCTATGTTTGATTCGGGTGCTAGTCACTCATTTATATCTTATGATTGTGTGAGGAAATTGGGTCTGGTCATTAGTGTCTTGCTATTTGACTTGTCTGTCATTACACCCACTGGAGGCCACGTGGTTACTTCCCATACCTGCTTAAATGTCACTGTTCAATTTAACCATTGTCATACCACTATTGATTTGGTTTGTATGCCCTTCCATGAAATTGACTTGATTATTGGTATGAACTGGTTGGCTACAAATAATGCAATACTTGATTGTGAACACCGAACCATTTCCCTACTTGCTTGTGGGACCATACCTAGGGTAGGAGCTGAGTTATCTTTTATGACTACTGCCCAGGCTGAGAGATACTTAGAGTGTGGATGTCAAGGGTTTCTAGTCTTTTTCTCTATTCAAGCCGAGGTAGAAGAAGGGATAGAAGAGATCCCAGTTGTCAGGGAATTCCTGGAGGTTTTCCCTAGAGAGTTTGACTTTAGTGGCCTACCCCCTGAGAGAGAATTAGAGTTCCCTATAGACATAGTGCCTAGGGCTGGACCGGTGTCCAAAGCTCCTTACAGGATGGCTCCCGCCGAGCTTGCTGAGTTGAAAGAGCAGATAGAGGAATTGTTAGAGAAAGGGTTTATCCGCCCTGGTGTTTCACCTTAGGGAGCTTCGGTGTTATTTGTGAAAAAGAAAGATGGTAGCTTGCGTTTGTGTATAGATTACAGAGAGTTGAATAAAGTTACCATCAAGAATAAATATCCTCTCCCTAGAATTGATGATCTGTTAGATCAGTTAGCTGGGGCATCTGTGTTTTCCAAGATAGATCTTAGATCTGGGTACCACCAGTTGAGAGTGAGAACTAAAGACGTCTCTAAGACGGCCTTCAGAATGAGATATGGGCACTATGAGTTCCTTGTGATGCCATTCGGGTTGACGAATGCGCCTGCTGTGTTCATGGATTACATGAACAGGGTATTCAGACCGTATCTAGATCAGTTTGTGGTGGTCTTTATTGATGATATTTTAGTATACTCCCGATCTTTTGAGGAGCACGAGAGGCATTTGAGACTAGTCCTAGACACCTTGAGAGAGAAAAGGTTGTATGCCAAACTTAGTAAATGTGAGTTTTGGCTGACCGAGGTGCGATTCTTAGGTCATGTGATCTTACGAGATGGGGTTGCAGTTGATCCCCATAAAGTTGAGGCTATGTTACAGTGGGATAGACCTAGAACGATCACTGAGGTTAGGAGTTTCCTAGGTTTGGCAGGGTATTATAGACGATTTAGTCAGGATTTTTCTCGGATGGCCTTACCACTGACGAGGCTAACTAGGAAAGATACACCTTTTGTGTGGGATGAGAGATGTGAGAAGAGTTTCCAGGAGTTGAAACTCTATTTGACCACTGCCCCTGTACTGATTATCCCTGACCCTAGTGAACCATTTGTGGTTTATTGTGATGCTTCGGGCAAAGGTTAGGATGTATGTTGATGCAGCAAGGTCGAGTAGTGGCATATACCTCGAGGCAGTTGAGGCCTAATGAGGAGAATTACCCCACACATGACCTGGAGTTAGCCACCGTAGTGTTTGCTCTTAAAATTTGGAGACACTATCTGTATGGTGCGACCATAGAGATCTATAGTGACCACAAGAGTCTGAAATACCTGTTTGATCAGAAAGAACTCAATATGAGACAGAGGAGATGGATGGAATTCTTGAAAGATTATGATTGTGTGTTGAAATATCATCTGGGCAAGGCCAATGTGGTGGCAGACGCCCTGAGTAGAAAAACCATCCATGTAGCCCATATGATGATTAGGGAGCAGGAGCTCCTAGAGAAGTTCAGAGAGTTGAACCTCTCTTGTCAGGTGGTATCGGGTAGATTGTATCTGAGTGAAACCTGAATTGAGAATATCTATGTAACACCCTGAAATTAATTAAGGTGTTAATCATAGATTAAGGTTAATAAAGGATAATTAATAAAGGATAATTGGGCAAGTTAGTGAATAGGTATTTTAGATAGATAAATTATTTATATGGGTTTGAGAATTAATTGGAATAGAAACTTCATTAGGGCCCAAATTAATGAATCATGATAAGAGGTTGATGGAGGCCCAATGCATTAGAGGCAGATCCAAACTAATTTAATGAGATAGAGGCCCAAGATTTATCTTGTACAGGCTCAATTAAGTGGCCCAATTACCCTTGTGCAGACCCAAGCCCTTGAGCCCTTCAAATTAGGCCCAAATCCCATTAAACTTCAGCAACCCAATGTGTGAAAACTGGCCCAAAAGAATTCTGCAGCCCAACAAGTGAAAACTGGCCCAAAAGAATTCTGTAGCCCAACAAGTGAAAACTGGCCCAATAAGCAAAATTTGAAACCCAATTGGACTTAGACTTGGAGCAACCCATGACCCAGCCTTTTGACCCAACTTAAACCTACCTAAAACCCTAATGCTTCAGCCACACCTTCATTTTTTTGAAACTCAAGAGGCAAATTCGGAGGTTGAGAAGGAGGCTAGGGTTTGGGGCAAGATTTCTGCATTTTCTCATACTTAGAGCAAGATTTAGCCAAGGTAATAGTTATACAACTTAATCCCCTCATCTTTCTCTTTAATTTGGTCCGATTAGTTTTTCATTTGGAGAGATTTCATTATACCCAAAATCTGAAAAGTGAGTGTTTAGAGGTTTTCTTGGTGAAATTCGTAGGTTGAGGTTGGGGTTGGTATTAGGTGAACTTAAACCCCCCATTTTGATGCTTTCCTTGTTGGTTTGAGACCCCCATAGCTGATTTATATTATGAGTACTAATTTTATACGAATTTGCTTAGGATTTTGGGTGAAACATTGAGAATTCTGGTGGGAGACACTTGAATCCGAATTTGGGATTTGTGGTGGCTGTTGCGAATTTGTCTACAAGTGAGGTAATCGGGGTTTACATTAATTCCATGCATGTATCTGTTTAATTTCATATTTTGCTGTATATGAATGACTTGAAATTACTGAATGAATTGGTTGGCTATCCATTGTATGATTATTAGACCTTGTGAGTCCATGGTGGAGCTGTGGTGCGGCTGCCACCCGTGCATGTGTCGCGATCGGGCACCGGGTTATGATCAAACCCCAGATGCACTGAGCCCTGGTTGTGCTCAATGGGGAGTAGGTGCCGTGGACGGGTCTCTCCCAATGTTAATGGCCTTTAACATGTGATAATATGATTGCTAGTATGGGATAGTAATCATGATAGCCTAATTGTTTCATTTTGCTGAGATGACTGATATGAATTTGAATGATGATTTTGATTCTGCTTATATGTTAATTAAACTGGATTATATGATGGAATTGCCTTGGTTACTGAGATGTGTATCTCACCCCGTGTTATGGGATCAATATTTCAGGTGAAGGTTCTTCGGGTAAGGATAAGGGCAAGTAAGTGGATGAACATCCATGAGCTGAGGCCTAGTGTGGGAAGCTTCACTTGGTTTGAGTGTAATAGGGTAGATGCTAATTTTTGCTAAGTTCTGTATAGCATCATCATGTATCTGTATTGCCAAGTGTAGGCTTGCACATTTGATTTATTGAGGATGTATGTATTGAGGGGTGAGACCTCATCTTAATTTGGTAATGGTTGTATGGATTCATGATATCTGCTATAATTTATGTTGACCTATAATATGGCTTATCAATGGAAATGTAACCCTTGAGATATTGATATGAACCCCTAATGTATGGAACCCCCATTGATTGAGTATTTATGGATGGCTGATGGTAGTTCATGTATAATCTATTGTTGCTACTTTATAAACTTGCTGATATAAGGTAATTGGAGGAAAGAAATGGGCATATAAGATTTGAGTTGGTAATGGAAGAATAGCTAAGTAAATAAGGTAGATAAATGTCGTTAGAGCCACATAAAATGAGGGGAAGTGACCTTAGAGTGTCCCTAAGAAGAGAAATGGAGTGTAGGGGGCGAAATATAGGGAAAACAGCTACAGAAGGGAGTCACGCCGCGGCCAAGAAGGCTTCGCCGCGGCCTAGGGGGTGATAGTGGCGAGGGATGCCGTTGCTTGAGAAATCTCGCCGCGGCGCGGAATGAAAATAATCACCCAGGGGGTGACAGAACGTAACCTCACCGCGGAGCAAGAAGTCTCGCCGCAGCGCGAGTCGAGGAAATTATTTAGGGAGATTACAGTAGCAAAACTCACCACGGCGCCACATAGGTTGGCCGCGGCGCAAATCCAACTCGCCGCGGTGAAAGTCAGAAAAATTCCAGAGAGAAACTTAGCCACGGCGCAATAGTTCCAGGCCGCGGCGCAAGGTTAAGAACATGGTTTTTGATTCCCAGAACCCAACTTAGCCGCGGCGGTAAGGTTCCAGGCCACGGCGCAGGTCCCCAAACTCCTATATTTGACCTAGAAACCTTAATTTCAGTAAGGCTAATGTTAGGGAATAGTATGAGTACATTGGTGGGATGTTTTTATGGGTTGAAATTGATTAATGGATGAATCCTAAACCTTTCACGATGGTACAAACCCTTTTATGCATATTCCCATTATGGTTGTTAGTTGATGATCCTAGTAGTATCAAGGTTTAGATTCCCTTATATTTTCTTAATGTAATTAATTGCAACGACTCCAAACCTTTATCATTATTTATTAATTGTGTATTTAGCTATAATCACCGATATTATAATTTAGGGTCGTCACATTGAGAACCCAGATCTTTGATGCCCAGAGAGAGGATGAGTTCCTGAAACGGATCAGGAATGAGATTACCCAAGGTAAGACCTCAGATTTCAAGGTGTCTGAGGATGGCATGATAGTATATCGGGATAGAATCTGTGTGCCTAGTCAAATGAGTTGAGAGAAAGCATTCTAGAAGAAGAGTATAAGAGTAAGTATACTATCCACCCAGGTGCCACCAAGATGTATTAGGATTTGAAAAGAATTTTTTGGTGGCCAGGGATGAAGAGTCATGTAACGGATTATATGGCTAGATGCCTAGTGTATCAGAGGGTAAAGATAGAACATCAGAAACTGGCTGGGTTGTTGCAACCTCTAGATATCCCTGAGTGGAAGTGGGATAGTATAGCCATGGACTTTGTTATAGGGTTACCCAGGACATCCTCTGGACACGATGCTATTTGGGTAGTTGTGGATAGACTGACGAAGTCTGCACACTTTTTAGCTATTAGGGCTACTCATACACTGGATAGACTAGCCTAGTTGTATATCAGAGAGATAGTGCGGCTTCATAGAGTACCCAATAGCATAGTTTCGGATAGAGACCCGAGGTTCACATCGAACTTTTGGAGGTCATTGCAATATGCCTTAGGGATCAGGTTGCGGTTTAGTACTGCATATCACCCCCAGACAGATGGTCAGACTGAAAGGACCATCCAGACATTGGAAGATATGTTGAGGGCATGTGTGCTAGAGATGAGGGGTAACTGGGATGCGTATTTACTGTTAGCAGAGTTTGCATATAATAACAGCTATCATTCCAGTATTCAGATAGCCCCTTATGAAGCTTTGTATGGGAGAAAGTGTAGATCCCCTCTGTGTTGGGTTGAGCTAGGTGAGAGGAGTGTGATAGGACCTGAGATTGTGGACCAGACCACCCGACAGATAGAATTGATTAGAAAGAGACTCTTCACGGCCCAGAGTAGACAGAAAAGCTATGCTAATAAGCGTAGGAGGCCGTTAGAGTTTGAGATTGGAGACCATATGTTCATTCGAGTATCTCCAATGATGGGAGTAGGTCGGTCAATGAGGGTAAGGAAGCTCAGTCCTAGGTATATTGGTCCATTTGAAATCCTTGAGAAAATCGAACCCGTGACTTACCGAATAGCCTTACCTCATAACCTAGCCCAAATCCACAGTGTTTTTCATGTCTCCCAATTGAAAAAGTATTTGCTCGACTCCTCACATGTCATAGAATATGAGCATGTGCAATTGCAGGAAGATCTTTCCTATGTAGTGAAATCGGAGAGAATTGTGGATGCTAAGCTGAAACAGCTGAGAAGCAAGAACATTCCTCTGGTGAAAGTGATCTGGAGAGGTCTGACATCTGAGGAAGCAACCTGGGACTTGGCGAATGAAATGAGGCAAAAATATCCAGAGTTATTCCCTTGAGGTAAGTCTTTAAATTTCGAGGACGAAATTTCTTTTAAGAGGGGTAGAAATGTAACAACCGGGAAAAGGACAAAGAAAAGAAAGAAAGTAGAAAGCTGGAAATTTTTTAAATTCAGAATTCTTGCTAAGTCTCCTCGCAATAGCGAGAAATGGTCTCGCTAAAGCGAGAGTGCCTTCTCACCATAGCGAACGTGATTCCAACTATAGCGAGTACGGGTAGCAGTCCATACAGAAACCAAGGAGTAGCTCGCTATAGCGTACGCCATAGCGAGAGTGAGGTCTGGAACTGACGCGAGGTCGCCATAGCGAATGGTATATCTCGCCATAGCGAAGGGAACTGATATGTGCTCGCCATAGCGAAGGTTAAGCCTCGCCATAGCGAAGGTTAAGCCTCGCCATAGTAAAGCCAGATAACACGAGCTCACTATAGCGAAGGTTAATTTTCGCCATAGCGAGGGTCAGTCCGGAAGAGAGTAAAAAGCGAGAAAATGACTTCATTAAATGCTCAAACTCATTTCTTCTCTCATTTCTACCCTAGAATTCAACCCAAGGAGAGAAAAGAGGCGTGGAGAGTGAGAGAGACCAAGAGAAGGAGGGAGAGCAAGGGAAAGGTAAGCAAATTTCTCCCATTTCTCCTTAGAATTCTGATCTCCTCTCTTTGCCCTCTCTTCCTACGATTTTATTTGTGAAAATGGTTGGATTTTGGGCATGGGTCAGAAGAGAGAAAGTGGAAAACACCCTTGAATCTCTGTGTTTTTTTTGAAAATGTTATTTCCACTACCATTGGAGCTTGAGAGAGAAAAAGAGTTGATGGCATTCTAGAGAGAGAGAGAGAGAACTCTAGGTTCTGGTATGTTAGGAGAGTTTGATCTGAAAGATTATATTCTAAGAGAGTAATTGCATGCTTTTGTGTGTCTAAGCTCAAGAGAAACACCTCCATCAAGGTGTGATTGTGAACTTAAGAAGGGAGAAGAGGAATTGAAAGGAAAAGCTAGTGTTGACCTTGGCTGATAAGCTCTCTTTCCACTCTTTCTTGTTGCATTCTTGGATGTAATAGTCATTGTATGTTTATGTATATGCTTGTTGTGTGAAAACATGCCTTATGCTATTGCTTTGATGCATTGATGCCAATGTACTTGTGTGATGAATTGTGAGATTTGCTCGGGTGAGGTAGTGCCGAAAGTCCCTTAAGATAGGTAAGGTAAAGCCGAAAGTCCCTTGAGATGGGTGAGACAAGGCCAAAAGTCTCATAATCAAGTGAGGCTAAGTCAAAAGTCCCTAAACTCGGGTGAGGCCATCCAAAAGTCCCTAAACTCGGGTGAGGCTAGACCAAAAGTCCCTAGAGCCCATTTTTGGCATTGTTGTGATTTTCATAGCATGTACAACGTGTGTTGGATGTTTGAGAATGGCTAAATGCTTATTCACATGCTTTGACTTGTTATATGCCTTGATTGCTTACTTGATTGAGTGCATGAGCTACTGAGATTCCCTGAATCTCACCCCTTCCCTTCCCAACTTAACATGCTAGGTGGAGCACAAGGAGAAGCAAGTGCACACCAAGGAGCCTAGAAGCATGTGTAGTTAGATATTAGCTTGTTTTGGGTTATTTTGTTGTAAAGTGGTGCCACATTGTATATGCACCCACTATTTTTTAGATGTAAAGGTTGTAACAAGTGTAAATGTATGAAAAGATGATGTATAAACTATGTTGATAGCCAAAGTAATGCAAATATGGGTTTTGCCCCTTTTGATGAATGAATGTGAAAGTGTATTTTGGGCCGTAGCATAGTGAGATCGGAATGTATGATGATTTGGACCACTTGGACTTGTTACATATACTATTGTTATGCTTTTAAACTTGTCCATGTGGAGTGAGAATGTGTGAGAGGCCATTTGGACCCATTTTGGACCTATTGGGTGCCAAAATCAGTAATTTTTGATAGCTCCGTCAAAGTATGACTAGATGAGCTCCTCTTGCCATGAAATTTGGCATACCTCTAGAGTTTGTAGAAAGCTTCTTGAAAAGATAAAGTGGGTAATTTTTGGAGGACTAGAGAATATTTAATGAATTGTTGAAATTGGGAAAAATTCAGGATTTGGTCATGTACTGTTTCATTAGGTCCGAAAATGAAACCGTGTCATTCATAGACCAAACGGTGGCCAAATGTCATGAAATTTTATACACATAAACTAGAAAACTACAGTGACCTGTAACAACTAGAATCACCTAAATCAGAGGTCTGTAGAGAGATATTGAACCTTCTGAAGTTCTATATCAGCATCAGGGAGCCCACCCGACCCCCGTTACTATTCGATCAGTTTTCGGCTGTAGAGGCTACTGAACTGATCTAGACTTATTTTTTTCTTCTAGTAGACATCTGTAGCTTTCCAAATTGGTATATTGTGCCCAGACTGGATTTGTGTGGATTTAGTTATGAATTTTCGAAAGTCATGACAGTAAGCTGCACTAGAAACAGTGACAGTCGGACCTCCTTCCCATTTTCGATGTCAAATATGGTCCAAACGCTGAGATTATGGTTGGGAATGATTTTTAGCGTAAATATAACACTTAGAGCTTTCCAGAAAGCTAAGGTTTACTAGATTTCCATTTTTTACAATTAGTTATGATTTTCCAAAGTTAGAGCCAAAATATGACTTTTGGGCACAAGTGAGAAAAATGCATTTTTTTAGTTTTTGGCTCCATACCCGTGGCTTATGGTTTTTTTTATGCTATGTATGAGTTGTATAAGTGGAGTTTGAGTTAAGAATATAAATGATGGATTCACAAGACCCACGGGGCAGAAGTTGAGTGTATGAAACCCCGTTTCATAGCATGAAAATGCCACGAACTAGTGTTGATTCTTTGGAAATCATATGGAACCGAGCCCAGTGAGAGGCTAGATAGCAGTAGTAGATTAAGGTGTCATAATTGGCTTAGGGCACAATCTCCAAAAACTCCCACTTGCACTAAGTTCAATCATTAATGTTTCTAATACCGATTGACCTAACATGACGATCATGCTTAGCCTGTGCAAGCGGCTTAGTAAGAGGATCAACAACATTGTCATCAATTGGTACTTTTCATATCTTTATACCACCTTTATCAATGATTTCTCTAATAAGGTAATATCGCCTGAGTATGTGTTTGGTCCTTTGATGTGATCTAGGCTCTTTAACCTATGCTATTGGACCATTGTTGTCACATAACAAATCTATCAGATTTGAGATAGTAGGCACCACCCTTAACTCAATAATGAACTTTTTAATCCAAACAGCTTCCTTAGCTACATCTGATGCTACTAGGTACTCAGCTTCTGTTGTAGAATCAGCCATAGTGCTTTGCTTTGACTCTTCCAACTTACTGCTCCACCATTCAAACAGAATACAAATCCTAATTGCAATCTAAAATCATCTTTGTCAGATTGGAAACTTGCATCTGTGTAACTATTTACAACAAGCTTGTCATCCAATCCTCCATACACCAAGAATACATCCTTAATTCTTCTCAAGTACTTTAGGATATTCTTGACGACAGTCCAGTGATTCTTACCTGGATCTGATTGAAATCTACTAGTCATACTCAAGGCATATGAGACATCTGGTTGAGTGCAAAACATAGCATATATGATAGATCTAATAGCTGAGGCATGCGTTCTCACTCATCATGTGTACTAAGACACTGAGTCTTGCTGAGATTGATACTATGAGACATAGGTACAAAACCCCTTTTTGAATCTTGCATACTAAACCTATGCAATACCTTATCTATGTAGGTGCATTGACTTAGACCGATTAGCCTCTTATATCTATCTTTATAGATCCTAATCCCAAGGATGTAATTGGCCTCACCTAAGTCCTTCATTGAGAAACACTTTCCTAACTAAGACTTGACAATCTGCAAGGTAGAAATGTCATTTCCAATGAGTAGGATGTTATCAACATAAGGCACTAGAAATACAATTGTGTTCCCACTAACCTTTTTGTAAACACAAGGTTCATCAACATTTTGGATAAAACCAAAATCTTTGACTACTTCGTCAAAGCAATGATTCCAACTCTGAGATGCTTGCTTTAATCAATAAATGGATCTTTGAAGCTTGCAAACCTTCCCAGAATCCTCTGGACGCATAAAACCTTTAGGTTGTGTCATATACACATCCTCAAGTAGCTTTCCATTAAGGAATATTGTTTTCATGTCCATTTGCCAAATCTCATAATCATAATATGTAGTAATGGCGAGAAGGATCCTAATTGATCATAGCGACTAGTGAAAAGGTTTCATCATAGTCTATACCATGTGTTTGTTTGAATCCTTTTGCAACCAATCGTGCCTTGAAGGTATGCACTTGGCCATCCATGTCAGTTTTCTTCTTGAAAACCCACTTGCACCTTATGGCTTTTATACCTTTAGGTGGGTCAATCAAGGTCCATACCTGATTATCATACATGGATTGCATCTCAGACTTCATGGCTTTTAGCCATTTCTCAAAGTCTGATCCCATTATGGCCTCTTGATAGGTGGTTGGCTCATCTTGATTAATGAGTAACACATCATGATTTTCAGTTAAAAGAAATCCATATCTTTGAGCTGATGTCATGTCCTATCAGACCTTTGTGGGCCTTATGTTACTTGAGTAGGCTCAACAACTTGTTGTAAGTCTTCTCAATTTTCCATCTCTGGCTCAATGTGATTTTGTGGTTCTTGAACTTCTTCGAGATGTATCTTACTCCCATTAGTTCTTTTAAAGATGAATTCTCTTCCTAAAAAGATACCATTCCGAGCAACAAATAATTTATTCTCAGTGGGGTTGTAGAAGTAGTATCCTTTAGTTTCCTTAGAATAACCTACAAAAAGGCATTTTATAGATTTAGGTGCTAGCTTATTTGAGGCCTGTTGCTTAACATATGCCTCGTATTCCCAAATCTTGAGAAAAGATAAACTGGGCTTCTTCCTAATCCATATCTTATATGGTGTCTTTTCAACTGCCTTAGATAGAACACAGTTTAGTGTAAACACAGCTGTTTCTAATGCATAGCGCTAAAAAGATGGTGGAAGATCTATTTGACTCATCATGGATCGAACCATATCTAATAAGGTTCAATTCCTCCTTTCAGAAACATGATTCCATTGTGGAGTTCCTGGTGGGATCAATTGCGAGACAATTCCATAATTTTTTATATGGTCAACTAACTTTTGGCTCAAATATTCACCACCTCAATCGAATTGAAGTGCTTTAATAGATTTGCCAAGCTTATTCTGTACCTCATTTTGGAATGTTTTGAACATTTTAAAAGCTTCAGATTTGTGTCTCATTAAATAGATGTAACCATATCTACTATAGTCATATATAAAAGTAATGAAGTACAAGTGGCGTCCTCTAGCAGTTGTACTTAGTGGACCATATACATCGGTATGTACTAGGCCCAATAAGTTAGTGGCCCGCTCACTGTGCCCAGTGAAAGGTGCCTTAGTCATCTTTCCCAATATACAAGATTCACATGTGTCAAATGATTCAAAATCAAATGATTTCAGAAGTCCATCTTGATAGAGCTTTGAAATGTGTTTCTCATTTATGTGGCCTAGATGACAGTGCCAAAGATAGGTCAGATTCAAGTCGTTAGTCTTGATTCACATGGTAGTTATGTTATAGATATCTTGATTATTGGAAGTGTAACACCATAGATTCTAGTCCATCTCATACATTTGAATGGCATAATATCATGAACTATGTAGGATTTCCATGGGAAACGCGAGAAAAGTGAGATTATTTTCGCATTGCGCTATGTCTAAAAATTCCTTTCGGTGTCACATGGACCATGTGAGCTCATACTATGTATCGTCATATTTAATTACATAATTAAAACTCATTTAGATCCCAAAAATATGCCTCCAACCCATGGAAACCGAAATGGAGCATGAAAATTTGGAGATCCATTTTCGGCCAGAATTGGCCTCTTTCCTGGGCAAATCTTGGAAAATTATAACTAAATCTAGAAATTTCAAAATCATGCAATCTTGGTCATTCTAGAAATCTTAGGATGTCTACTTCATACTAAAAATATGCCCAGGTAATGACATTCATCACACAGGACGTTTGACATCCAAGACGATACAGAGTCGCTGACTGCCTGGGCTATTACTCAGTTTACTGATACAAATTTCTTAAATTCATAACTAATTCTACAAAATTCTAAATCACACACATTCAGTCATTATGGAAAGCTAAAAATGTTAACGTGACACTAAAAATAATTCCAGAATAAAACAGATACGTTTAGACATCTGGAACTGATGGAACAGTGATTGAGCTCTGGAGACACCACTATTACTGATAGCAAACTTCAAAAATGCATAACTCTCTGTTCAGACCTCAAAATGAGGTGATCTTGGTGGCCACAGAAAGATTATGACCTCTAGTTTATTAATATAAAATTTTATAAGCATCGGACACCATTTGGCTATCAAGTGACACAAAAATCAAATCTGCCAGTATGAACAGTGCACATACCAGAAACCATAGAAAATCCTAATTTTGAAAATTCATCAAATATTCTCTAGACCTCAGAAAATTATGATCTTTAGCTTCTTAGAAATATCTTAATGAGACCTAATTTTATGCCAAATTTCACGGCAAGACTAACTCATTTGACTAAAAAGTGACATAGGGTTCCATTATGGTCAAATTTGGTTTCATATGAAGTACCAAATTTGCCAAATGGCCTTCCCTTGGTTGTGGCACCTTTTGGGCAAGTCTA
Organism: Erythrophleum fordii; assembly: GCA_032878935.1. Lineage (NCBI taxonomy): Eukaryota > Viridiplantae > Streptophyta > Magnoliopsida > Fabales > Fabaceae > Erythrophleum > Erythrophleum fordii. The sequence continues at coordinate 16,786,881 of JAVQMF010000053.1, forward strand.
AAAGTACATTTGAGACTTGTGTGAGCTGCCCAAATAGTCCCAAACTTCATGCATCTCATTTTGGCTATTCAACACACACTTATGCATATTTCCAATAAACTCCCATATTGCACACTTTGGCATTACATACTCAAAATAGGTTCTAGAGGTCACACATCATATCCATACATTTAAACATCATATAATATCATATTTACATATGTCTCAAGGGTCATAGCCCATTTACTACATCATATATATCATATGGTACAATCATGGTCTTAAAGTGACAAAAGCTAAACACATGATTGTCAATCTCCTTCCTTTAGTGTTGTTGGCTCCCATTAGCATATCCACTTGGTTCACCTAGCATGTTAGATCATTGGAGAGGAGGGAATGAGATTCAAAGAATCCCAATAGCTCATCTCCCATTCAATCATACATAATATGTGCAAGGCAAGTTTCATAAATGCATGCATGGAGGAAATAGAAGTCATAGATATTTTAAACGCAAACTTAGCATGTAAATCAATCATACAAGACATTCAAGAGCTCACTAAGTGTTTGGATTGGCCTCACACTTCTCCTCATGGATTTTGGACTTGCCTCACCCACTCTTTGAGCACTTTGGACTCAACCATACTCTTGGGAGCCCACTTTGCTTTTGGGAGACTCTTTACTTTGTCTCAACCAAGCTCAAGAGTTCTTGGCTCATCCTCATCCAAGGGAAGAGTTATTGTCCTCTCCACACTCAAGCAAACCCATACAAACATCCTGTGCTCACTTGAAAACATAACATGGCATCAAGTATCATGGCATATAAAGGCATGCTAGCATACTTTTCAAAGCTTGAAAATGCACATACAAACATTCTAAAATAAGCTAAACACACATCTATGCATGAGAGAAGGTGGAGAGAGCTACCTTGCACACAATCACACACTTTTTCCTTTGGACTCAAGCCTCCTCTTTCGGCCACACACCCACAAATTGGTGGAGATGGTTTCTCTTGGCCTAGACATAAATTATGGGAGCCAATTAAGTTCATGAACCACACTCTAAGGCTACACAACTTAATGAAACACTAGATTGCTCTATAACCCCCATTATGGTTCATATTGGCACTTAATGAAGCAACATCCCTCAAATGATTTCTAGGCCTCATTCTTTCTTTTCAAATATGATTCTTGACTCCTTTTAAGCCTCTTGGAGTCATCACATCATCAAAACAAAAGGCCTAGCACCATGTTGCTTCTTTAGGTCATAATATGGAACCTAAGGCACCAAATCACTTTCTATGAGTTCTAAATTTTTTCCAAGGCCTCCCCTCACTTTCATTCATCAAATATGACTCAAGAATGGCCTTAGAAAAATTTAAAACTCTCCCTAGCTAGGAGAACCCATCTAGGCTGAGGCTATGAAGCATATTGGGTTCCATGGAGCTTTCTTTGTTTTCTCAAGGGAAGAAGCATATGGGGAGCCTCTTAGGGATCTTGGGAGCTCATTTAAACTCTTACTTAGGCCTAGGAATCATCATACAAAGTCATATTTTACAAGGTGCAATTGAAACTCTAGAATTTGCATCTTGAAATCTAGGCTTTTTTATTATTCCCTTTGCATATTCTTAATCTCCACACCTTTTTTCCTTAGATTCATGCTTGGTTCTACCTAAAAATCATCTCCTCCTAGGGTTTTCTTAAGTGGGGCGAAATGGTGGAGAAGGGGGCCAAAAATGGCAACCATAAGAAGAGAAATTACCTTATTTTCTTGCTTTTTCTCACTTTAATCTTGTGTTCTTTGAGCTCCTCTCTTCAAATCCAAACTTTCCCCTCAATTTCTCCCTTAAAATAGATTTATAAACTTCATTATAATCATAGGAAACAAAGGAGAATGGAGGAGAAGAGGTTTGGAAGAGAAAGAGCATGAAAAACTACTAATTTCCATACTTTAAGCCTTTGATTTCTCCTCCTTTTCTTCCCCTTCTTGTGAACCTCATCCCCTAGGGTTTTCTTCTGGTTTTAGGTAGAAGATGGTCATGCATAATGAAGGGAGGAGAAGGGTGCATCATATATATAGGTGGGAATAAGTTACACTTTTCAAAAATTCCCATTTTGCCCTTCACACGTTGCATTTTCGTTTTTCCTTCGTTTTAGCTCCTTTTTGAGAACCGTCTTTTCCATTATAAAATTTAGATTCCCAATCAAGAAAAATGGCTTTGGGATCACTCAAATTGGAGCTAAAACCTTTCCGAACAGATCCATCAAAGTTCGAGCATACTGACGTTGAAAAATATCCACCGGAAGGGCTTTAGCTGTCTCGGGGCTTTCCATGGTTTTTAGGGCCTCTGAGAACCCCGGAGAACTTAAAACTTTCATTTAAAAAGCCCTCTTGTGTATTTTTCAAAAAGTGCCCATATTTACGAAAATGCCACTGGCCTTTTGGCAAATTTTTTTTTGAATCACTCTGGCCTTGATTTCTAAGAAACTCAAAGCTCAAATCTTCATTTTCTAATATTTAAAATTTTATTATAATTTTAGTTGGCCCCAATTCCTTCTATTTTAAGGACTTCCTTTTGTATCTGGCCCATTTCTGCCATTTACAGAGAAACCGAACATTACGTTTCTCACGTTTACAGCAGGACGGGATGTTAAAGGAAGCATTAAGATTTAAATAATAATAACTACCATGCAAATCACCATCCATATAAAAGATGTCATTAAAATAAATAGAACATTTTTTATTCCCAATTATTGAAGTAAAACCTTCCTTATCTAAATAAGAAAGTGAAACAATGTTTCTACTCAAAGCAGGAACATAATAGCAATTATTTAAAATTAACAAAAGCCCACTGGGCGAAACTAATTCATAAGTGCCTACTACTAAAGCAGCAACTCTTGCTCTGTTTCTAACTCATAGGTCTATTTTGCCCTTTTTTAGCTTCCTACTCCTTTTGAGACCCTGCATATTTGTACAAATGTGAGTTCTACATGCAGTATCTAATACCCACGTAGGAGAAGTAAAAAGATTAATTTCTATAACATAGATACCTGAAGTAATAGCCCCACTATTCTTCTTTTTCTTTAGATCTTCCAAGTAGAGCTTGCAATTTCTCTTCTAATGACCGAGCTCATTGCAAAAGAAACACTGTCCTTCCTTGGGAGGCTTCGCCTTCTTGGCTTTAGGCTTAGGATTGGGCTTGGGCTTGTTTTGTTAATTGGACTTTTTTTCCAGGCCCTTTCCCTTTCCCTTGCCTTTGCCTTTCTTTTTCATTCTATTTCCTTTCTAAACCATTAAAACAGTGCTAGTCTTTTTCTTGATATTCTGCTCAGCAGTTTTAAGCATAGAATGCAGTTCAGAAATTGATTTCTCCATGTTGTTCATATTATAGTTCATGACGAACTGGTTATAAATCTCTGAGAGTGAGTTTAAGATCAAATCTGTAGCTAACTCCTGGCTCATGGGAAATCCAAGCCTTTCAAAGTGATCAATATAGCCTTTCATCTTCAAAACATAAGTGCTAACTGATGTACCTTCAGCCATCTTTCAGGAATGTAAGGCCTTTGTGGTCTCATACTTTCTTGCCTTGCCTGTTGCTGGAACATTTCCTTGAGATGCATAATCATCTCATAAGCCTCCATATGTTCCAGATCTCTCTGAAGTTCTGAGACCATAGTGGCTAGCATCAGGCATCCTACATCCACAGAGTCATTGAGACGCTTAGTGTGGGCATCCCTCTGGGCTCTTGGAGCATTGGCTTTAGGCTCCTCAGGAATGAGTTCATCTATGACATATAACTTTCTTTCCTGCTTGAGAACAATTCTCAAGTTCTTGAACCAGTCAAGAAAGTTAGTCCCATTTAGTTTGTCCTTTTCAAGGACAGATTACAATGATAGTGTAGCAGAGTTACTTGTCAACATTTTTTTATAACAAAATATGCAAAAATCAAATTAATAACTTTCTACTAAAATAACCCTCAATTTAATTTAACGAGTTAAGACCCATATTTCACTTAATTATAAGTCCACTTTGGCAAGACGCTTAAAATTAAGCTATTTAGGTAGGTAACTCATTTACCAATTATATCACATGTAACTCTTAGATCTTTTATGGGATTCATTCATCACATGATCGGGCATGTTTTAATCCCATCTAATGCCTTGAGACCTAAAACCGTTTTGATAGTCTCAATTAAGTCAAACCACTATGAAACTTATGAGTATCACCATTACCCAAGTTGCCTTACTAAAATAACCTAAGTGTATCCCACTTTGGTAGAACTTACAGTTAGGTGATCAAAGTCTTGATAGATGTTCATTAGTGGGCAGCATTGTAACTTAAAATTTTACACGAGGGATTTTATTTCATTATTTCATAAAACTAGTCATCACATAATTATATAATTCGATAGCATACAAACATACATGTATATGATCTCATCATAAGTCTTAAAGTAAATGTGACACAATATGGCCCATCTATCCTATCTCCTCCCAAGCCAATGAGAGGATTCCTCTAAGATAAAATCTATATATACAAAGAGAAACCTCGCTTGAACATTCGAAGGGAGTGTGAGATGAGAAAAGAATGTGCATTCAGAATGAATAGAGAGAGGCACGACACGCAGGCCGTATTTTAAAAATTACAAACCATAAGCATCCTAGGGCCATATCATGCACCATACCTATCCAAGAAAATCACAACACAAACACACATGTTACAAACATCTCATCTCATATGAAAAGCTATAAATTTAGTGAATTTATTTTAAATTAGATTGTGTTGTGCTAGGATTAGATAGCAATGGTAGTCCCGCTGCCTTAAAAGAACCCCAAGGATTCATCAATCACATTGAAAATCCATCCACCATGCTTACTCAAGAAACACGTGTCATTCAAAAGGATTCATTAATCACGGATTAACATACAAAAATGGATTCATCAACCACAGATTCTGAAATGATTTCATCAATCATGGATTCATTCAGTGCATCACATACATAGCGAAACGAATTTGAATTGAAACAAAATATAATCTATACAAAATATAACAAATATATATACATATGTAACAGATTAATAATCATGTTCCCAATCACATTGAAAATAGATTCATGTTCGAATTAAATTTCCAAATTCAAGGGCGATACATATGCATATCCAAATTTAGATTCAAAACAGATTCAAATTGATATACATGTACAGATTCATAATCAATTTCAATATCCAAAACATGAATGCACATACATATTTCTTATATAGATATATGAGCAGAATCAATTTCAGCGACTATTACCCTATACAAATATCATGTATATGAACGGATTCATTAAAAGGATCTCTACACTTAGATTTCATGCTTTAAAATAATTTGATCAAATCAACATCGCATACATATCTCATATCAGCACATGCAAAAAATTGAGCACAAGATAAAATTCTTAGAACACACAGGTACTCAATTTAAGCAATTATTGACGTGGCTCTAATACCACTGTTGGGAATCATGGGAGGCATATAGCAGAATTTAAAATTTTTATCCCGATTCCCACCAAGGATCCATCAAAATCACTTAAACCGAATAGATTCAGAGAATTACTTTCTCTATCGATTGAGTTTGCTGTTTACTCTTCGTCTGGATCATAAGAACTAACTGCAGATCAACTCTCTCTACTGGTATCCACACGAATGGGGTTCAGCAACTTGAACGGTGTGCTAGCACCTGTCCGTATGGCATCCATACAGCTCCGTACAAACGTCTGAATAGCTCCGCATAATGTCCGTACAACGTCCATACGACGTCCCTCTTTCTAGGGTTTTTGGAGGCAACTCTAGAATTACTTTTTTGATATGGAAACCCTATTTATAGAGTAGGGTTTCAGATATATTTAATTAATCAAAATTAATTAAATATATCATTGAATATATTTATTAATTTAAATTCAAATCTATCCTATAGTTTAAATTTAAACTAACAATATCTAGAACCTAACTTAAATTTAAATTATCTGATTAGTTCAAATTTAAATCTATCTAATAAAATCAAATTTAAACTAATTCATATATATATATACATATATATATAATATCAAATATAATATATATATATATATAATATATATTCTGAATTTAATTATTTATATATATAAATAATTCTTCCATCCTATATTTAAAAATTAAATTCATTGAATCTAGATATATTTTTTATTTAATGAATGTGAACATTTTAGCTCGAGTTGGTCTATTCTTGTGTGCGACCCTACAGGCCTATACGATGTTGGCAGTGGGCTAACTACACTGTTTAACCCATAAGTCACAAGTGGCCTCTAGTAAGACATTGTGATTACCCAAATCATATGAGATCGATGATCCGATGCAATCTATCTTACAACCCTATCATATCCCTTTTGTCACATGACATCTAGATCGAGTATGAGGCATGAAAATGTCATCCTCAACTTGCTCGATTGTAACTTTCTCGATCTCCGAGCATACTGATATAAGATGGAACCCTTTCCATCTGAGCATGTCCATATTTCTCAGTCACACTCATCGAGGGGCCCAGAGATATCTCTCTATTAATCAGATGGACAAATTTCATCTTGACTACTCATCTTCCTCTGCATAGATTCCACTATACCCGATCATAGCCTTTATAATCACCCGATTAAAGGTGACATTAGACTATGCCAAAGTACAGTGTCCTTCATGTAGGAATCTATGGTGATCTTAGGTCCAAGGGATCAATGACACGGTTATATATGAGATAAACTTATGACCTAATCCATGTAACTTATCTCATAACGGGTCTATCAGCTCCTATTCTCTAACACACGTCTATGATTTTGATTCATATCATCATACATGATTAACACTTAATTAATCAAAATCATACTAATCTTAATTCATCGTTGTTCCCACAAAGATGATTGACTAGGGACATTTTGGATAATCTAAAAAATGATTTATCCATGAATATTATTATACATAAACATACAAATAATACAATAATGTAATAAAAGAAAACTCTTATTTCGTAATAAAAATAATGTTCGCAATACAATGATTAGCTTAGGGTACAATCTCCAATAGTTTGATAAACTTGAAGGATTAAGTGAAAGACTCAAATAGAATAATTCATAAATTATTCTTACAAATTATTATTTGCTAAAACTACATATTTTTATTAACCACGATAGCTAGGATGTTTCATATATCGAATGAGATATAGTGAAATACCTTAACCTCTTAGCTCTAAGGCAATGGATACATAGGCTATCCCAAGGCATAACTAGTATATTGGTGCACATTTAGAAGAAAAACTATACTTTTACACTAGGAAAATTTGCGTAATTGGGAAGCCATATATATGATTTTTAGCTTTAGGACTCATGTGAACTCATCAATATATTTTTTCATCTATCACATATCCAAACATATCATAAACAATGCAATTCATCTCATATACCATAGATTTGGAACTATGCACTAGAAAAATAGGAAGTTGCTCTTGAGTTTGCTGTTATAACTTTCTGGTGTGAATTTTGAAAATTCATAACTAATTTTATAAAAATTGAAATCAATAACACCATACCATTTTGGAAATTTCTAGATGTCTACTAATAAATAAAAATAAATCCAGATCAAGAAAATGGTACTTATCCCACAAAAATTGATGGAATAGTACCAAAGATCGAATTACATTATTGGTACTGTTATGAAACTTTAAAAATTCGGTTCTCCCTGTACAAACCTCTAATTGGGGTGATTTTAAGTGGTATAAAATATTATCATGTCTAGTTTATGCCTATAAAATTTTATGAGCATTGGATATCATTTGGCCCTTGGATAATATAGAGGAAAAAACTGACCATATGAACAATGCTATTATCATTTCTACAAAATTTTTTCAACTTTAAAAAATCATAATAAATTCTCTAGAGATCTAAATTGAGTGCTCTTTAGCTCTATAAAAATATTTAGATGAGACCTATATTTATGCAAAATTTCATGGGAAAATTTGTCCATTTGTTTAGTTTGTGATTTAGCTCAAGCTTTGGTCATTTTGAGAACCATAAATGGTCAATTTAGCACCAAATGGTTCTAAACTCATTCCATAACTATTTGGGCATATCCAAAAGCATAAACACAACCTATATAAGCTTTCCAAGTGGTCCAAATTACCATGCATCTCAAAATCACTTCCCAACATGCATAGACATACAAGGACTCAAAGACACATCTAGGCCTTTGGATGTCAAAAACACACATACTAGCACATATGACTCCAAAATCTTTTCATTCTTCATAAATACATGTTGTTACATATGTTCAAGGGTCTATATTATATATACATCATATGATTACATATCTTGACATCAATATGTCATCAAAATAGCTAAATAACTACTTCTTTGTAAAAGTCTTGGTCTTCAAGGTTGTTGGCCTCTATTTCTTATACCACTTGACTCATCTAGATACAGTTAGACATTTATAGAGGAAGAGTGAGATTTCAAGAATCCCAATAGCTTTTTACCCTTTCAAACATACATAATAGGTGCATTATTATGTTGAAGAATGCATGTATGGAATTTAAGCTATTAGTGAATATACATAAAGTATTTTTCATGTCAAAGAGACTCATACATATCATACATAGGCTCTCAAGGGTATTGGTCTAGCCTCACCCATTTTTAAGGGATCTTTTACCTAGCCTCACTTTTCTTAAGACTTTTGGTTTTTCTCACCCAATCCTAGGGACTTTTGGCTCATCCTCACCCATGCTAAGGGGCTTTTGGCATCACCATACCCATTTAAACCAAAATACATTCATAAACTCATTTCAAGATGCATAATGGTAGCATAGCAAATAAATAATAGCTAGAAACATATCTCATAGTTCAAACATACACACAAGTACTCAAAGATAAGAACACATTCAAGCAATGCATGAGAGAAAGATTAGAGATCTACCTTGAAGCAAGAACATTACACTTTTCTCTTGAACTCTTCTTCCCTTTTTTGGTCAAGCTTATGCAACTAGATGTCACTTGATTCTCTTGGCCTAGATACATCAAATGAGAAATGATTCAATCATTGGAACAAGATCTAGCTTTATACAAACTCTATGGAGGGCTACTTTCTAATATGATTACATAATGGCTCCATACAAGACACAATGAAGCAACTATTGGAATTCATGATCTTGGCTCTATTTTCTCCTTTAATCTAAGTCTCTTGACTCAATTTAGACTGCTTGGACCCATTACAATTTCATTTCAAAGAGCCTAGCTATAAGTTGCTTCTTTGTATCTCATTATGGAGCCTACAACTCCATCTCACAACTCATGCTTTCTAAATATATTTCAAAGCTTCCTTTGATGTTCCTCCATTATATTTAGTCTCTTTCTAGCCTTAGAAAAATTTAAAACACTCCCTAGGTGTGTAGGGTTGCTTAGGCCAAGACATACACCACCAATGGCACCCATGGAGTTTTGTAATTTTTCTTCAAAGGAATGGCTCATGTAAAGCTTCCCAGAGGTTACCTTAATCCTACCTTAATATGGTTAGAATTTATCTTCTATGGAATGGGCTCAAGGTTGGCCAAACAAGGCATAGGGAGAACCAACAAGAAAGTGCAAGAAAATGCCATGATGCTTACCTTATTTCAAAGCTTTTCAAGGGAGGTTCCTTATGCTACCAAAAGCTCTCTCAAATCCTCCCTTCTCTCTGCTGATTTAGTCACCAAACAAAACCAATCAAAGTGTTAAAACCATAGAAAAAGAGAGGAGAAGGAGAAGAAGAAGTTTAATAAAGGAAGAGACATGAAAATCTAAGGATTTCTTACACTTTACAAGCTTCTTCTTTCTCCCTTAGCTCTCCCTCTTGTGCACCACTCTTAGGCCTATTTAATTCTAGTTTTAGCCAACCAAAAGTCAGTCAAGAGATCAGGAAAAGATGGAACGTGTTTTATGGAACTTGAAGTCACTTTAATAACTTTTCTACTTTGCATTTTAGTCCCTTTTCTTGGTTATTTTCCTTTAGACTTAGTTCAACTCCTTTTTGAAATCTATCTTTTTCATCATAATATTTGGGTCCTCTAACTTATAAATTACCTTTGGTTTCACCTAAATTGGGTTTGAAAACATTCTGAATCATTAGGTCAAAGTTTCGGTTAACCCTTTATTGAAATCACTAACTGGAGGGGTTTTAACTATTCTAGAGATTCCCATGGTTTTTAAGGCCTTTGAGAACCTTGAAAAGTTAAAATTTTTTGTTTAAAAATCCCCTATGAGAGTTTTTCAAAATTTTTAAAAATTACAAAAATACCCCAACTTATTTTCACAAATTTTCTTAGCTCTTCTGGTTTTGGTTTTTGGGCAACTCAAGTATCAACTCCTCATATTCAAGGGTCTAGATTATCATTCAAATTTTATTTACCACTATCCCTTTGCTTTAGGGATTTCCTTTGAAAATCGCACATTTCTTTTCCTTTTTCAGCAAACCAGCTATTACCTATAGTTGGCAAAATTATGTTTCAAACTTAAACCTAAGAACCACTCAGAAATTTTTCATGTTTTATAAAAACAATTATCTACTCTATCATAAAAAAGGATATATTCATGAAATATTATACTTTTTATATTACCAGTAAAATTGGTGAAGGTTAGAGAACAATTTTATCAACTCTATCAAATTTGGGAATTGGAGGAAGCTAAAAAATGGACTTTTAATTTCACAAACAACATGAAAATGTTAATTTTATTCTAAATAAATTTACTTTTGATGAATTTGCAAGTCAAAATCTCTTGTGTTTAAGTAGAGAAGCCAAGTTAATATAATGAGGCACATATTTCATATTAACAAATGGGAAAATAATGTTTTCCATATATTTCCCATATGGTTATCAAACCATACCAGAACAACAAGATGAGGTCAATACACTAATCCATGATTTGATACATCTTCAAAATCTAGAATGACTAATAAAAGGAATTATTGACGAAAAAATCATCGATATGAGTGAAGAACTTGCAATTGTCATGGAGGGATACCATCAACTTGATAGCCTAACAAGTCTTGATTCTCTAACATGGAGATATCTTAAAAGCATGATAGAAGATTGATACTTGCACAAAAGATTACTATCAAGATTTGCAGTAGAAGATAAGATATGTATAAAGCAGATATCTATCACGAGAAATTAGATACATGGCATAAAACAATGCATCAGATGTTTCTCATCTCTATAAAGCATGTAGAGATAGATAATAAGCAATATCAATGTACATACATTTGGATAAATGTAACTACCATGATTTTTGTAAAAATGAGAAAAGTAAAAAAATTGAATAGTTACATATGTCTTTTATGACATTTATTATAGCAAAAGAAGAAACAACTTTTGAAAAGCTATTTAGAAAATTTTGTTTCACTTTTCAGAATTTTATCCTAGATAAATAGTGAGTGAATAGTGATAAATAGTGAATAGTGCATGAATAGTGTCAATTTTGTTTTTTAGGTACTAGGATTTTTATAAATACTTATATTTTATTTTCTCTTCCTTTTTAACCTTTGCTTTTTCATTTTTCTCATCATTAGATACATCAATTGAATTATATTGAAGAAAATAATGATAATTGTGACTTTTAAATAGTTCTTCATTTTGATTATAAAAGTTTTGAACAGTTTTTAGTGGAAATTTCATTTTCTTAAAATTAGTAGTATATAAATATTGGCTTTTCCAATATTCGATTAAGGGTTTAGCATAATCAAACTCATCACTTTTTTTTGGTATTTTTATTTTTCTTGTAGTACATTAAGTGGAGTATTGATACGACTATCAAGCGTAAATAATTATTTTCATATTTTTTAATCTAAATGCAAACTATGTTCGTAAGAATTTTTCTCATTCTTTTAATACTCATTTCATACACAAATTACCTAATTTGTCTTAGACAAACCTATGGTTCCAAAAACCTGCTTGAGTTACAATATTTCTCCTCGCAAATCTAGCACACAAACAGGTAATATATGGCATAAAGGCTAGCAACAGAGGTACCATTATTCGAGCATAAAGGAGTCTAGGTTAGTAAGAATGAATAATAGACAACTCAAATAGTAAATAAGAGTGGAAAGATGAAAGAAAACTTACAAACTTATTGCAAATAGAACTGAAACTATTACTTTACAATCTTACTCTAACACCAATTTTATTAAAGTTATACAGCTATAATGTATAGTAGAATAATTTACATATATGGTATAATTGAAAGCTTAAGGATCTTGAAAAGTAATATAAACTTTTATTCACAAAGTTCATCGAATATTTTTTAGATACAAATCTTGAATAAAATACAAGTATTTATAGAAATCCTACTAACTAAAAGGAAAAATTGCAGTTAGTTGATGCTATTCATGCACTATTCACTATTTAACATTATTCACTTACTATTCATCTAAGACAAAATTCTAAAAAGTGAAACAAAATTTTTTACATAGCTTTTTTAGAAGTTGTTTCTTCTTTTGCTACAATATATGTGATAAAGGACATATGTAAGTATTCATTTATTGACTTTTCTTAATTTTTCAAAAACCATGCGTAGTCACATTTATCCAAATCTAGGTACATTGATATTGCTTATTATCCATCTGTGCATGCTTTATGGAAATGAGAAACATGTGATACATTGTTTATGCTATGTATATGCTTTCTTGTAATGATTATCTTTACTTTGTATAGAGCTTATCTTCTACTGCAAAATTTTGATATTGCTTTTTTGTAGAGGTATCAATCTTCTATGTGGCTATATTGTGCAAGGTGATTGAATCCAAAAAGGGGTGAAGATTAGAGATACAATCAAATATTTGTGATTAATCCCCTCTTATCTAAATTGAATCAAAAAAGTATTGTCAAAATTTTGCAATAGAAGATAATATCTATAAAAAAAATAGATAATTATCATAAGAAAGCAAATACATGGCATAAAACAATGCATCACGTGTTTCTCATCTCCATAAAGCACCTAGAGATAGACAACAAGTAGCACTAATGCACATAGTTTTGGATAATGCAACTATGAATAATTTTTGTAAAAATGAGAAAAGTCAAAAAATGAATAGGTACATATGTTTCCTTTATGACATGTATTCTAGCAAAAGAAAAAATAATTTTTGAAAAGCCACATAGAAAATTTTTTCACTTTTTAGAATTTTGTCTTAGATGAATAATGAGTGAATAATGCATAAATATGTTAAATAATGTTAATTTTTCTTTTTTTTAGTAGTAGGATTTTTATAAATACTTGTATTTCATTCAAGATTTGTATCTAAAAAACATCAGAAAAGCATTAGATGTACTTTTTTAATAAAAATTTTATATTACTTTTCAAGATCATTGAGCTTTCAATTCTACAATATATAAAAATTATTCTACTATACATTATAGTTGTGCTACTTCGATAAAATTGGTATCAAAGCAATGTTGTAAAGTAAAATTTTTAGTTCTATTTGTAGTAAGTTTGTAAGTTTTCTTTTGTCTTTCTACTTTTATTTACTATTTCAGTTATATGTTCTTCATTATTAGTGACTTAGAATCCTATATGCTAGAGTGAATCCTCTATTGCTAGCCTTTGTGCCATGTGTTGCCCATTTGTGTGCTAGATTTGTGAGGAGAAATTTAGTAACTCAGGAAGGTTTTAAGAACCATAGTTTGTCTAAGATAGATCAAGTAATTTGTGTAGGAAATGAATACAAAAGAATAAGAAAAATTCTTATGAATATAGCTTGCATATAGGTAAAAAATATCTAGAAATAATTTATCTGCCTTTAGTAGTAACATCAATGCTATCATAGATATAACTACAAGTTAATTTAGGAAATTAAATAAAAAGATCACAAAAAATCATAAAGATGTAGTTAGTCATGTAGATGCTTTAGATAACAAAACTTCTTAAATAAGAAAAAATAATTGAGGAGAATAATAATATATTATATTATGATAACAAAATTTATGTATTAGAAGAAAAATAAAAAATACAAAAAAAATAATGATGAGTTTGATTATGCTAAATCCTTAATTAAATATTGAAAAAAACCAATATTTAAATACTAGCAATTTTAAGGAAAGAGAATTTATACTAAAAACTATTCAAGACTCTTATAATCAACATGAAAAATTATTTGAAATCACAATTGTAGTAATTGATTTTTTAGATATGATTAAAATAAAGTTTACAAATCTGTTTTAAGGGAGAAATTGAGGGAAAAATTCGGATTTGAAGAGAGGAGTTCAAAGAACACAAGATTCAAGTGAGAAAAAGCAAGAAAATAAGGTAATTTCTCTTCCTATGGTTGCCATCTTTGGTTCCCTTCTCCACCATTTCGCCCCACTTGAGAAAACCCTGGGAGGAGATGATTTCAAGCCCAACCAAGCATGAATCTTAGGTATTTGATGGAGAAAAATAAGAATATACAAAGAAAATAACAAAATAACCATTAGATTTCAAGATGCAAATTCTAGGGTTTTGTGTACACCTTTCAAATTCTGATTTTGTGTGATGCTTTCTAGGTCTAATTAAGAGTTTAAATGAGTTCTTGAAACCCCTAAGATGCTCCCCACAGGCTTCCTCCTTCAAGAAAACAAAGAAATCTCCAAGGAAGCCAAATTGCCCTATGTCTCGGCCTAGGCATGTTCTTGTAGCAAGGGAGAGTTTTAAATTTTTCTAAGGCCATTCTTGAGTTATGTTGGGTTAATGTTAACCCATTTATAGGATTCATGTTTCTTTCAGTGGACTCATTTACACATCTTGGGGGGTAACTTATTTCATATCATGTATTCCATATCCTCCCTAAATGGGTTCTCATAATATCTTATCATCTTTTCTAATCATTATAGCCATTGGAGTTTTCTGTTTGTCTGCTCACTTATTTCCATATTCTGTCTACTGTTCATCCTTGCATTCTTTCTTACTAGCTCATCCCATGATTATAATTCACATTCTTTCTGTCAAAGGCCTCACATCTCAATTATATACTGAGATTATAGTTCTTTTAAGAAGTTTCTACTTTTGATGATCCCAGTTTCTCTATTTATTATTACATCTGTCTCTGTAGGCCGGGACTTTTTCTCACTTTCTTTACTCACTTACAGTGGCATTTTATAGTCCCTCATTTCAATGCTAATTAGCCTAACATATATCTCATATTGGTACAGAAAAGCTACTACCATTGACTATTGCTGGACTCTGATGGGATGTTAACTATTCTTACAGTTTTGCTCACTAGAGACATATTGTACCACTTACCTCATATACAAGCTGCACCTGACCCCTTTCTGAATACATAAGCTAGCATGTGGGGATCTCTCTCTATCCCTCGGTCAAGGCTATTGTCTGCGAGGTAATGGTTTATCTGGCTCTAACTCTGGAAAGCTAATTTCTTGCTTTTCTCATCCAATACACTATGCTTACCTCTAAAGAGAGCTAGTCAGTGGTCTAACTATCTGAGTAAACTCTTTATATCACTATGGCAATGGTCTACCAGGCTTAGGAGATCTCTAGTCTCTAAGACAAAGGCTAACTAAAACTATACTAGTCTCTGAGACTAACTGCTCTATAAAACTATCTCAGGCAGTCATCTCATCAAAGAACTATCATGTTGTGGCTAGGACTTTCTGTAACTCTGTGAGATCTACTATGACCCTTGGATCTACTGCGACCTCTTAGAGCCTTACTAGGGTCTACTGCAACCTATTGTGCTATACTGGGATCTACTACAATCTATCTCTGGGAGACATCAAAGCTTAAGATTACTATATCTGATAGTAAAATACATGCTCACCAAGTCTGATAACCATCGCCCATAATAGCTGAGGCTAAACTCAAAGGTACATCATGCTCTTTATGCGAAGTAGGTTCTATGTCATTTCATTCTCTAGGATCCTGTCATACTGATATGAGGGAGAGTTTTAAATTTTCATTCATCTTCCTCATAGGATCCTCAGATTCCTACTTCAGCCTCTTTTTGCTTGGGCTTTCTTTTCTTACTCTATTGACTTACTTACTTACATATACTCGTTTTAGCCCTTCTCTCATATCCTGCAGTTCTCACTATGCCCACATTCTGCTTTTAAGTGCTTAGGCACTAGGGCATCTCACACACTGAGTGTGGTGAGCATCTTTGGCAAGAAAAAGGCTATACACTGGTCCCCATTCATTTCATTTACATATACTATAAGAGACTTGGGCTATATATACTGAATCTGAACATTTTCTACTGGGGATTCCTTTTTGCATGCTTTTCTCATTATTCTGATATTACTGGAATCCATTTGCCTTTCTTTTTTGACTTATTTCGTTATCTAGCTATCTAGGATACCCTTCGATTATCGAGACACTTTGGTGATTGATGTTGCCATTTACTACGCACTTAAGCCACATTACTAATAGGTTGGCCAGACCTAATATTATGTAGCCTCTGTTGCAAGCAAACCATAACATCAAATACTAATACATCAACGCTTCATGACTGAGCTCAAACCTACTATCACCAGTATATTATAAGTTTCCTAATAATCTAAAGTATTCCTCTCGTACTTTTCTTTATCTGCCCTATTCTCGTAGAGTGCTCAGGGAAAATAAGATTCTTTCTCTATTTCATCCTAAGATCTCTCTGTATTACTTGGCTATTCTACTTTGGGTGTAATCATGTGAGAAGGGCATCTATGCTAAGGACAAGTGTGCTTTCTTAAGTACTCAAGCACATTAACTAAATATCTATTCTAAATCTAATATATCCTCGGCTTGAACACTGTCATATCTTCTCTTTCTACCTTTTTTATCGTCTTACTTAAGTAAAAAGATGTTTTACTACTAGTTGTTTCGTTGCCAATTTAGGATTTTCTATGCTCAAAAGCACCTATATTTTCCCGGGTACCTCCATGTATTCACCTTCTATAACATCAAGAGGGTCTATTTTTTGCTCACACTCTTACTCTACTCTTAGCTAGACCATCCCTTGGCAAGAAGAATTCTATTTTATATAATTCCAGGAATTTCATTTTATGGCACTCTCAGCTTATACTCTTTCTCTACATAAAATGAGGCTCACCTTCTTAGGCAGTCTCTAATTCCCTCGAGCTTCCCTGAGGGTACTAAGGCACTAATTATCTATCTCGGCTTAATTTTACGTTTGGATCAGAGCTGGACTTTCTCTTTGTTTAGCCTTTTTAGCCTTACCCCAAGAGCACAGTATACTATTTCTAGGGTTTTGCTAACCCAATCCAAAACACATACTCTCAATGTCCAAATTCTATCTTACTAAACTCCAGAGTCAGAAATTTCTTTCCCCTATGAAAAGAATTAGCTAGTACATTATAGTAATAGAGCTTTCGAAAATTCCTGGCTAAGAGAAAATTCGAAAGAATAAAATCGCTAAGAAAGTGTATAGAGCTAGGAAGAAAGGAAAGAAAAGAGTATTTAGCTAGAAAAGAAACGAGTAAGAGAAAGTGTACACCAAATTTCAAGGATGAAATTTATTTAAGGGGGGAGAAATGTAACATCCGGTTCCTTGAAAAAAAGAGAAAACATGAGAAACGTAACGTACAGTTTATCCATGAATGAACAAAACTCACCAGATACAAAAGGAAGTCCTTTGAAATGATGTAACTAAGGTCTTGAAAAATTTGGGAAGCATTCTAAACTCCTAAAAATGAGAATTTCAGGCTTAGATGGAAAGAAAAATGGAGCTAGAATGAAGAAATAATTTCTTACGAAAAGCTTACGAAATATAATGGCATTTTCGTAATTTTAAACAAATTTTTAATTCACACAGGAGGGCTTTTTAAATGAAAATTTTGAATTCCATAGGGTTCTCAGAGGCTTTGAAAACCATAGAAAGCCCCGGGATAGTTAAATCTCCTCTGGTGGACGTTTTCCAATGTCGATTGACCCAAACTTTGACCAGTTCATTCGGTAAGGTTTTAGCTCCAAATTGAGTGTCCAAAGGCATTTTATTAAATTGGGAACCTAAATTTTATAATGGAAAATGCAATTTTCAAAAAGTATCTAAAATGAAGCCGAAAAGAAATTGCCATTACGGAAGGATAAAATTAGAATTTTTGAAAAAGTGTGTTTCTAAAAGCTCCCACACACTTCCCCTTTCTTCTTCCATCTTCTTAAGCATGAAATTTCTGCCCAAAATATAGAATATGATCTGCTCTCTTAGGCTTACAAGAAGGGGAAGAAAAGGAGGAGAAAAATCAAGAAAAAGGTATGGATTCTTGGTAGTTTTCTATGCTTTCTTCCATCCAAACCTCCTTTTCTCTATTCTTCTTTATTTCCTATGATTAAAATGAAGTTTAAAAATCTGTTTTAAGGGAGAAATTGAGGGGAAAATTCGGATTTGAAGAGAAGTGCTCAAAGAACACAAGATTCAAGTGAGGAAAAGCAAGAAAACAAGGTAATTTCTCTTCCTATGATTGCCATCTTTGGTTCCCTTCTCCACCATTTCGCCCCACTTGAGAAAACCTTAGGAGGAGATAATTTCAAGCCCAACCAAACATGAATCTTAGGTATTTGATGGAGAAGAATAAGAATATGCAAAGAAAACAACAAAATAACTATTAGATTTCAAGATGCAAATTCTAGGGTTTTGTGTGCACCTTTCAAATTCTGATTTTGTGTGATACTTCCTAGGTCTAATTAAGAGTTTAAATGAGTTCTTGAGACCCTTAAGATGCTCCCCATAGGCTTCCTCCTTCAAGAAAACAAAGAAATCTCTAAGGAAGCCAAATTGCCCTATGTCTCAGCCTAAGCATGTTCTTATAGCAAGGGAGAGTTTTAAATTTTTCTAAGGCCATTCTTAAGTCATATTTGATGAATAAAAATGAGGAGAGGCTTTGAAAAAAATTTAGAACTCATAGAAATTGATTTGGTGTTTTAGGTTCCATAATATGACCTAAAGAAGCAACATGAGGTTAAGCCCTTTGTTTTAATGGTGTCATGACTCCAAGGAAAGAATGAGGCCTAGAAATTATTTGAAGAGTGTTGTTTCATTAGGTGCATTTATAGACCATAATGGAATTTATAGAGCAATCTAGTATCTAAGCAAGTTGTATGGCCTTAGAGATTGTTTCATGAACCTAATTGGCTTCCATAAATTGTATCTAGGCCAAGAGAAACCATCTCCACAAGCTTGTGTGTGTGTGTGGCCAAAAGAGGAGGCTTGAAAGCTAAGGAAAAAGTGTATAATTGTATACAAGGTAGCTCTCTCCACCTTCTCTCATACATGGATGTGTGTTTAGCTTATTTTAGAATGTGTGTATATGTATTTTCAAGCCATGAAAAGTATGCTAGCACGATATTATATGCCATGATTTCATGATGTCATGTTATGCTTTCAAATAAATGTATGATGTTTGTTAAGTTTGCTTGAGTGTGGAGAGGCCAAGAACTCTTGACTATGGTGAGGATGAGCCAAGAACCCTTGAGGTTGGTTAAGATAAAGTAAAGAGTCTCCCAAAAGCAAAGTGGGCTCCCAAGAGCATGGTTGAGTCCAAAGCTCTTAAAGAATGGGTAAGGCAAGTCCAAAATCCATGAGGAAAAGTGTGAGGTCAATCCAAACACTTGGTGAGCTCTTGAATGTCTTGTATAACTTGTTCCCATGCTAAGCTTGCTTCTTGAATGTTCATGATTTGTATTATGTCCATGCATGCATTTTTAAGACTTGCTTTGCATATATTATGTATGATTGAATGGGAGATGAGCTATTGGGATTCTTTGAATCTCATTCCCTCCTCTCCAATGATCTAATATGTTAGGTGGACTAAGTAGATGTGGTAATGGGAGCCAATAACATTGAAGGAAGGAGATTGACATCAATATGTCTAGCTTTTGCTTTTTAGAACCATAATGATGCTTCATGATGTTTATTATTGTTGTAAATGGTCTATGACCCTTGAGACATATGTAACTATGATATTAGATGATGTAGAAATGAAAGTATGTGTTATGTGAATGATGAAATGTGAATTAAGCATGTATGGCAAGAATAGCTTCATGAATGAGTTTATGGGAAAGTGCATATATGTGTGTGGAAAGGCCAAAATGAGATAGATGGGGTTTGGGACCATTTGGGCAGCTCACACAAGTCCTAAATGTGCTTTTAAACTTGCCCAAAAGGTGTCAAAACCAAAGGAAAGCCATTTGGTAATTTTGGTATCCCATATGGAGCCAAAAATGACTATAATGGAACCCTATGTCACTTTTTAGCCATATGAGTTATTCTTGGTCTGAGATTTGGCATGCAATTAGGTATCATTAAGAGCTTTTTGGGAAGCTAAAGATCATAATTTTTGGAGGTCTACAAAATATTGGAGAATTTTTCAAAGTTGGCAATTTTTTTGGTTTTGGTCTGCTGCACTATTCATTTGGTCCGAAATTGAATTCTGTCACACGAGGCTCAAATGATGTCCAATTACCATGAAATTTTATACAAAAAAACTAGACATCCACAATGACTCATTAGAAGAACCTTATTTAGAGGTCTAGAGAGGGAGATATGAATTTTTGAACATTCTATCTAGTATCAGGAATTTTGCCTGACCTAAGTTACTATTCCATTAACTTTCGAGGTCTAGGCTTGATGAACTGGTCTAGAGATATTTTTTCTCTCTAGCTAACATCTTGAGCTTTCTAGATTGGTATCATTTATATGGATTCAATTTTTTTAGAATTAATTGGACATTTTCAAAGCTCTCTACAAAATTCTGTGACAATTCCAGAATGTAGTCTAACCACTGGACCATTTTGGATGTCAAACATCCTCTGTGATAGATGCTGTGGTCTGGGCATATTTTTAGTGTGTAGTAGACATCGGTAGCTTTCTATAATGGCTAGGAATGTATCATTTTGATTTTTTTAGAATTAATTATGATTTTCCAAATTTTGGTCAAAAAAAGGGGCAAATCTGGCCAAAATTAGATAACTATATTTTGTGCTTCATTTCGGTTTTCATGAGTTGTGGGCATAATTTTGTGATGCATAAGAGTTGTATTAATGTAATTAAATATGAGAATGTATATTATGTGCTCACACAGTCCATGTGATACCAAATGAAAATTTTAAACATGATGCAACATGAAAATAGTCATTATTTTATTCCTTTTTTCTCTACACTTTTATGGAATTGATGACATGAAGCCCATGAATGTCATGAAATGAACTAGAATTTATGGCATTACATGGACCCCAAGGATTTCTCCAACAACATTCTCTAATCATTTATCACTTATAAAAATCATGTATAACTAAAAACATGACACAATCCACAGTTTCAAGCTCAAAACCCTGAATTTCTACTTATTCTTCTTGGACAGCATATGGCAGATTTCAAGGGAAAATTTGAAAAATCATATCTAAATCTAGACAAATTGAAATTAAGCAAAACATTGCTTGTTGGAAAGCTCTAGATGTTAAATTGATAGTAAAAATAATTCCCAGCCATAAAAAATCTTATCTGGACCATGCTTGACATTAGAAAAAGCATAAAGGTCAAAAGGCCTAGAATTCTGATACAAATTACTGATATAAATTTTGAAAATTCATAATTAATTCCACCAAAATTCAATTCATATAAAATAGACCAGTTTGAAAAGGAGTGGATGTTAGCTAGAGGGAAAAAATAGCTTTAGATCAATCCAGGAGCCTTCAGACCTGAAATTCGATGGAATAGTACTGGAGGTATGACTTGATGCAAGAATAGAATATCAAATTCAAAAATTTATATCTCCCTCTCTAGACTTCCAAATAGGGTGCTTCTAGTTGGCACAGGTCATTGGGAAGGACTAGTATCTCTTTATAAAATTTCACAGCAACTGGACATCATTTGCACCATGAATAACAGATTTTCATTTTGGGCTATATGAACAGTAACACTGACCAAAATTGGAAAATTTTCCAACTTTAAAAATTCACCAAAACTTCCATAGACCTCCAAATATTCTGAACTTTAGCTTTCTAAAAAGCTCTCAATGAGCTCTAGATGCATGCCAAGTTTCAAACCAAGAAGAGTTCATTTGGACAAAAAGTGACATAGCTTCACAAATTGGCCAATTTTCAATGGTTTGGCACCTCTTGGGCACCTCTTGGGTAAGGGATCAGCTTTGTCCAAATGGCTTCTCCAATGGTTTGGCACCTCTTGGGTAAGTTTAAAAGCATAAATACAACTTGTAAGCACTACCCAAGTGGTCCCAAACACCATACATCTCAATTTAGCCATTTCACATCCATTCATACATTAATGCACATAAGCTACCAAAGAGGCAATTTACATATTTACATTGCTTTGGTGCCATCAAAGGTTCATACAACATTCATACATCATTTTACATTTGCTTAAGATCTTACATCTTAAAAATAACACATATATAGTCACTTTGACATTCAATTACAAAAGAAACTACATAATGATCTAAATATTGCTTTTCAACTCCCATGACTTGTATTCTTTGGTTCTTGAGTACCACATAGACATTTTAAGAAGGAAGAGGGAAAGGGAATGAGATTTATGGAATCCCAATAGCTCACACACACATTTATATACACATTCAAGGCATATACACATCAAAGCATATGTATGGAAAGTTTGAAAATCATAAAATATGCAAAGTCACAATTTCCATGCCACCAATTCACATTCAAGCTAAGAACATGCTCTAGGGACTATTGGTTTTGCCTCACCCCATTTCTAGAACTTTTGGATTTGCCTCATTCTTGGCCTAGGGACTTTTGACTTGGCCTTACCCATCCAAGAGACTTTTGGCCTTATCTCGCCCATGCCATAAGATTTTTGGCATTTCTTTACTTTCATTAAGGGACTTTTGGCATCACCTCACCCTTATAAGCCATTTCCATAATTAGTGACATTCAAGACAATACATTGGTGCCAATGCAATCTCAAGGCATCAAGTGGCATGTTCTCAATTTGTAATATCTGGTTTTTTGAGAACCAGAGAAAACGTGAGAAACGTAACATGCGGTTTCTCTGTAAACGAACGAAATTCACCGGATACAAAAGGAAGTCCCCCAAGATGATGTAGTTAAGGTCCCAAAAAATTTGGAAAGCATTTTAGACTCCTGAAAATGAGAATTATAGCCTCAGATGAAAGGAAAATAGAGCTAGACTGAAGAAATAAATTCTTACAAAAAGCCTACGAAACGTAATGGCATTTTCGTAATTTTAAGCAATTTTTAGAATTCACACAGGAGGGCTTCTTAAATGAACTTTTTGAGTTCTTCGGGGTTCTCAGAGGCCCTAAAAATCATAGAAAGTCCCGGGATAGTTAAATCCCATCCAGTGGACATTTTTCAATGTCGATTGACCCAAATTTTGACCGATTTATTCGGTAAGGTTTTAACTCCAAATTGAGTGATTCCAAAGGCATTTTATTAAATTGGGAACCTAAATTTTATAATGAAAAATACGTTTCTCAAAAAGGAGCTAAAACAAAGCCAAAATAAAATTGCCATTACAGAAGGATAAAATTGAAATTTTTGAAAAAGTGTATTTCTAGAAGCTCCCACACACTTCCTCTTTCTTCTCCCATCTTCTTAAGCATGAAATTTCTGCCCAAAATATAGAATATGATCTGCTCTCTTAGGCTCACAAGAAGGGGAAGAAAAGGAGGAGAAAAAGCAAGGAAAAGGTAAGGAATTTCATAGTTTTTCGTGCTTTCTCCTTTCCAAACCTCTCCTTCTCCATTCCCCTTTCTTTCTTATGATTATAATGAAGTTTATAAATCTATTTTAAGGGAGATATTAAGGGAAAAATTCGGATTTGAAGAGAGGAGCTCAAAGAACACAAGATTCAAGTGAGAAAAAGCAAGAAAACAAGGTAATTTCTCTTCCTATGGTTGTCATTTTTGGTTCCCTTCTCCACCATTTCACCCCACTTGAGAAAACCCTGGGAGGAGATGATTTTTAGGCAGAACCAAGCATGAATCTAAGGAAAAAGGGTGTGGAGATTAAGAATATGTAAAGAAAATAACAAAATAACCATTAGATTTCAAGATGCAAGTTCTAGGGT
Source organism: Erythrophleum fordii (assembly GCA_032878935.1). NCBI lineage: Eukaryota > Viridiplantae > Streptophyta > Magnoliopsida > Fabales > Fabaceae > Erythrophleum > Erythrophleum fordii. The sequence continues at coordinate 16,810,940 of JAVQMF010000053.1, forward strand.
TTTAATTGCACCTTGTAAAATCTGATTTTGTGTGATGATTCCTAGGCCTAAGATCCCTAAGAGGCTCCCCATGTGCTTCGTCCCTTGAGAAAACAAAGAAAGCTCCATGGAACCCAATATGCTTTATTGTCTCAGCCAAGAAGGGTTCTCATAGCTAGGGAGAGTTTTAAATTTTTCTAAGGCCATTCTTAAGTCATATTTGATGAATGAAAGTGAAGGGAGGGCTTGGAAAAAATTTAGAACTCATAAAAAGTGATTTGGTGTCTTAAGTCCCATATTAGGACCTAAAGAAGCAACATGGTGCTAGGCCTTTTATTTTAATGGTATGATAACTCCAAGAGGCTTAAAAGGAGTCAAGAATCATATTTGAAAGGAAAGAATGGGGCCTAGAAGTCATTTGAGGGGTGTTGCTTCATTAGATGCAATTATGAACCATAATGGAGCCTATAGAGCAATCTAGTGCTTCATCAAGTTATGTAGCCTTAGAATGTGTTTCATGAACCTAATTGGCTCCCATAAATTGTATCTAGGCCAAGAGAAACCATCTCTACCAATTTGTGGGTGTGTGGCTGAAAGAGAAGGCTTGAATTTCAAGGAAAAAATGTGTGAGTGTACACAAGGTAGCTCTCTCCACCTTCTCTCATGCATGGATGTGTGTTTAGCTTATTTTAGAATGTGTGTATGTGTATTTTCAAGCTGTGAAAAGTATGCTAGCATGCCTTTACATATCATGATTCTTAATGCCATGTTATGTTTTCAAATGATTCCATGATGTTTGTATGAGTTTGCTTGGTGAGGATGAGCCAAGAACCCTTGAGCTTAGTTGAGACAAAGTAAAGAGTCTCTCAAAAGCAAAGTGGGCTCCCAAGAGTATGGTTGAGTCCAAAGCTCTTAAAGAATGGGTGAGACAAGTCCAAAATCTATGAGGAGAAGTGTGAGGCCAATCTAAGCACTTGGTGAGCTCTTGGATGTCTTGTATGATTGATTCACATGCCAAGTTTGCTTTCAAAATGTCCATGACTTCTTTTTATCCATGCATGCATTTATAAAGCTTGCTTTGCATATATTATGTATGATTGAATGGGAGATGAGCTATTAGAATTTTTTGAATCTCATCCCCTCCTCTCCAATGATCTAACATGCTAGGTAAACTAAGTAGATATGCTAATGGGAGCCAACAACACTAAAGGAAGGAGATTGACAAACTTATGCCTTAGATTTAGCCACTTTGGAACCATACTTATGTATCTTAATGTCTATGATGTTGTAAATATATTATGAACCTTGAGACATGTATAAATATACTATTATGTAATGTTTATCACTATGGATATGATGTATGAGCTTTAGAATACAATTTGAGTTTGGAATGTCCAATTATGTATTATGGAAGTTTGATGGAAATATGCATAAGTGTGGGTTGAATGGCCAAAATGAGATGCGTGAGGTTTGGAACCATTTGGTTAGCTCACAAAAGTCTCAAATAAGCTTTTAAACTTGCCTAAAGGGTGCCAAGACCAAGGGAAATCTATTTGACAACTTTGATACCCAATATGGAGCTAAAATTGACCATAATGGAACCCTATGTCACTTTTTGGCCAAATGAGTTAGTCTTACTCTAAAATTTGGCATGCAATTAGGTCTCATTGCAAGATTTTCTGAAAGCTAAAGAACATAATTTTCAGAGGTCTAGAGAATATTTGATGAATTTCCCAATTTGGGATATTTTATGGATTCTGGTATGTGCACTGTTCATATTGGCAGTTTTGTGTTTTCTATTACTCGATAGCCAAATGATGTCTAATGCTTGTGAACTTTTATAAGGATATCCTAGATGTCATAAGCTTTCTGTGGCCACTGAGATCACCTCATTTGGAGGTCTGAGCAGAGAGTTATACATTTTTAAAGTTGGCTGTCAGTAGTAGTGGCGCCCCAAGAGTTTAGTTACTATTCCATAGGATTTCAATGGCTAAATGTATCTGTTTCATTCTGAAATTATTTTCAGCATCATGTTAACATTTTTAGCTTTCTATGATGACTAAATTTGTGTGATTTCAATTTTTATAGAATTAGTTATGAATTTTAGAATTTTGTATCAGTAATCTGAACAGCAGCCCAGGCAACCAGCAACCTCAATAGCTTTTCAAATGTCAAACGTCCTCCATGATGAATGTTATGGTCTAGTCATATTTTTATGTGAATTAGACATCCTAAGATTTTCAAAATAATCAAGAACACATGTTTTTTATTTTTCTAGATTTAGTTATGATTTTCTGAAGTTTGCCTAAGAAAGAGGCCAATTCTAGCCGAAAATAAACTCCCACCTTCCATGCTCAATTTTGGTTTCCATGGGTTGTAGGTATGTTTTTGGGATTTAAATAAGTTGTAATGATGTAATTAAATATAAGGATGCATAGCATGAGCTCACATGGTCCACATGACACCAAAATGAATTTTTAGATATGACGCAATGCAAAAATATTCATTATTTTCCCTTGCCTCTTTATGAGAGACTTGCATTCTTCATGATATTATTCCATTTAAGAGTATGAGATGAGTTAGAATTTATGGTGTTACACGATTCACAAGAGCATATACAAGCACACAATGATAAATATATGCAACTAAGGATGCAAAAGAATGAGGTGGAGAGCTACCTTAAACTTTATGCAAGCTTTTCTTTACTTTACTCCTTCCCTTTTTTGGCCTCACAAGTAAACCTAGGTGAGTTAGTGTTCTCTTGGCCTAAACACCATAAATAGCACACAATTACACACTTGAAGCAAGCCAAGATACCAAATTCATTCTTAAACACACACTTGATTCTATAGGTGGCATAATGGTTCCATAAATGGCCTATTGAAGCAACCTTCACAAATCAAGTTCTAGGCTCCATTCTCTTTTCATTTCTAGGCCTCTTGCCATCATTTAAAGTCATTGGAGCCATCACACGTTCATTTGCACAAGCTTACATATAAGTTGCTTCATAAGGCACCATTATAGACACTTCCATCTTTCAAACCAAGGCTCCTAAATTTTTCCTAATGGTTCTTACCATCTTCTAAAATCATATAAAGTCCCAAACCAAGGCTAGAACAAATTAAAACATCCCCTAACCTTATGTTCTTGCCTTGGCTGAACCATACACATAAGAGGAGGTTCATGGAGCTTTTAATTTTTCTTTGATGGGCGAGCCACTTGGGAGGCTTTCTAGAGGTCTTAGGAGCTCAAAGGAACACTTAAATAGCCAAGAAAATTTATATATTAAATCAGATTTTACAAAACCCTAACGAATCCTACACTTTCCTAACTTGCTTTCCATTGGTTCCTTCTTTAATTTCTTTGCATAATCTTAATCCTCACACTCTTTTTCCTAAGATTCACCTTTTTTTCTACCTAAAATCCATCCCCTCCTACTCATCCCTAGGTTGGCCGAATTGTGCACAAGAAAGAAGCAAAGAGAAGAAGCAACAAAACCATGAAATACCTTGGATTCAAGACTTTTTCTTCTTAGTTTGCTTCTCCTCAAGGAATTTGAACTCTTTTGCCTGGTTCTGGACTCAAAACAGAACCAAGCAATTCAAATAAATCATAGAAAGAGAGCTGAGAAGGAGAGGAACAAGATTGGAAGAAGGAGAAATATGAATTCCATGAAATTCCTCACCTTTTCCTTAGTTTCTTCCTCCTTTCTCTCTTCCTCTTGGTGCACCTAGAAATTTTACTTCTTTTTCTATTTTTGGGCAAAGGGTATGTTGGCCTAAATGAGGGGAAGAAGAGGCATGAAGCTTATGGAACATTCAAGAAGTTAGTTTTTTCAAAAATTTCAATTTTGTCCTTCCATAATGGTAATTTTATTTTGGCTTTGTTTTAGCTCCTTTTTTAGAATTGCCTTTTTCATTATAAGATTTAGATTCCTAATTTAATAAAATGCCTTTGAAATCACTCAAATCGGAGCTAAAACGTTCCCGAACGAATCTGTCAAAATTTGAATTCGCTGTTATTGGAAAACATACATTGGAAGGGCTTTGCCAATCTCGGGGCTTCCCATGATTTTCAGGGCCTCTGAGAACTCTAGGCAACTCAAATTTTCTATTTAAAAAACTTTCCTATGAGTTTTTCTAAAAATTGCACATATTTACGAAAATGCCACAATGTTTCGTTACTTTTCGTCATAATTTCGTTTCATCATTCTAGCTTTGTTTTTCTCTCTGTCTGAGCCTAGGATTATTATTTTTAAGAGCCCAAGACATTACCCAAATTTTTTGGGACATTATCTAGCTTATTTCAAAAGACTTACTTTTATATGGTTCATTTCGTCATTTTACGGAAATTATCGTTTGTTACATGTGGCACTTTATATATATATATCTCTCTCTCTCTAGGATTTTGTAACTTTTTCAAAAATATCAATTTTTCCTTTAGAATTTAATTCCACCATTTGGACTCATTTTTCAATATTTTTAGAAACCAAAAACTCCACACTAAAATTTAAACTCTCTTTGTTATTAAAAATATTTATTTAGAAGTTACAAGAACTTAAAACAGTCTAAAAAATTTTAGTCAAAGATATTGCTATGCGAGGTCTTAAACCATACACTGTCAGGGACTTAGTCAAACAAATCTCATCTAGTTGATTTACTAACCTTATTTCATAATATTATAATAAAGAATATTTATTTCTTAAGTCAATTCTCATGTTTACTAAATCTCAGATTTTTTCTTTCAGTTAAGCCTGAATCAATTCTTTTAGTTCTAACTAGCTTTTCCTTTCCTTGTGACTCCTTTTTAATCATTCCTTTCCATTTTTAAGAACTATTTTAACTTACAAAACATAAAATATTACAACCATTATACCCTTTGGCTTAAATACAACTCTGCAAATATTATAGTAATGGATAGAAAGAATTTTTAAAAGTTTAAAACATTTCTATGTAGCATATTTAGATGATATTTTAGTTTTTCTCTAATATAGAAGAAGATATAAATAAAAAATATAAAAATGGTTTGTTAAAAATTTGTAGAAATGATCATACTCAACCAAAAAAAGAAAAGATTAAAGTAGAACAAAATGAGATCAAATATTTAGGTTTAAGAATAACAAAGTCAAGTATAAAATTACAAGATCATATTATCTCAAAAATAAAACATTTTTGTATGAATTAATTGATAAGAAACAATTACAAAGCTTCTCAAGAATACATAACTATGGAAGAAATTTTATAAAAAATCTTTCTAGTAAAGAAAAACCTTTATGAGAAAAATTTAAAAAGAGTAAATTATTTGAGTGGAAAAATAAAAACACTAAGATAGTGAAATACATGAAAAGTGAAATTAATAATTTAGTAACAATTTATTTTCCTAAAATAGGAGAAAATTAATTTTGGAAATTGATGCTAGTAAAATATTAAGGTATAGTATCAAAAGCTGAAGTTAATAATGAAGAATTAGTTTGTGGATATAATTCACAAAAATTCAAACAAAATGAAATAAATTATATAATTTATAAAAAAGGAATTATTAGCCATAAAAAATAAAATAAAATATTTTCATATTTATCTAGTTTTTGACAAAATTTATTCTAGCTAATAATTAGTCAATTGAAAATTTTCTTAAAAATAAAAGAAGTAGAAAAAACATCCAAGAAGGATTAGATAGTATAATTTTATTTACCAATATATGTTTAAAATTGAATATATTAAAGGAACTGATAATTTTCTTACAAATTATCTTAACAGATATCCAAACAATGGATAAAAAGAAAAAACTTCAAATAGAAGGATGGATTATAATTAAGTAAAATTGTAAGAAGGGAAAATCATTATAGCATTCTCAAAAAAAACTTCCAAATACCAGTGTAAATCCTACATTGGTACTATAACAATTTTTTTGCTCCATTAGCCTATCTATATTTACCAGGTTCTATCAAAGAACTATGGAACCCATATATTTAGACTTATGAATCCCAAGAATTTCAAATTTTCAAAGTTTTAAAGAAGTGCTGCAACAAGTAGGAAAGCTAAAGCTACATTCTCAAACTTCTTATGATAAACAAATCATAGATTTTTACATTCTTGGTTTACCTTATCAATTTTGTAAGCATATCAATGGAATATGGGAAGCTTATATTGAATGAAAGAAAGCTTAGTTCAAAAAAAACCTAACAAATCTTACTTCAAATTTTTTTTGAAAAATATCAAAAATAAAAATAGTTGGAAGAATTAATTTTAAAAAATATTTTAAAAAATAATTACGATTATACAAATTTTGATCATACTAAATCCATTATAGATTTAATCAATTTATTGAAAAAGCAAAAAAAAACCCTTATTTTTGAAAAAAATAAAAGGATTTATTTTTTTTGAAAAAGCAAAAAAGATTTTACCCTCTAAGGTACATATTAAATTTAATAAATTTGAAAGATTAAATAAAAGATTCAAATATAGTAATTTACAAATTATTTCTACAAATTATAATTTGCTAAAATTACATATTTTTATTAACCACAATAGTTAGTGTAACACCATAACTTCTAACTCATTTCATGCCATTTATAAGCTTTGTATATCAATCCCACAAGAGCATAAGAAAAGGGGATGAAAATAATAGACTTTTTCCGCATTGCGCTATATCTAAAAAATTCAATTTGGTGTCATGTGGACCGTGTGAGCTTATAGTATACTTCTTCATATTTAATTTCATTATTACAACTCATTTGCATCACAAAAACATGCCTACAATTCATGGAAACCGAAATGGAGCTCAAAATAAACAAGCATATTTTCGGCCAGATTTGCTCTATTTTCTGACCCAATTTTGGAAAATCATAACTAAATCTATAAAATTAGAAATCATGAAATCTTGGTCATTTTGGAAAGCTTAAGATGTCTACTTCACGTTAAAAATATGTCTAGGTCACAAAATTCATCACAAAGGACATTTGACTTCCAAAAACTTACTGAGGTTCTGGACTACCTGGGCTGTTGTTCAGTTTACTGATACCAAATTCAAAAATTCATAACTAATTTTATAAAAATAGAAATTACAAAAATTCAGTCATTCTGGAAAGTTACAAATGTTAAATTGATAGTAAAAATAACTCCAGAATGAAATAGATATATTTAGATATCTGGAACTGATGGAACAGTAACTGAGCTCCTGGGGCGCTACTGATACTGACAGTTAAATTCAAACATGCATAATTCTCTGCTCAGACACCAAATGAGGTGATCTCGATGGCCACAAAAATATTATGACCTCTAGTTTATTCCTATAAAATTTTATAAGAATTGGACACCATTTGGCTATCAGGTGACACAAAATTCAAAATTGCCAGTATGAACAGTACCCATACCAGAATCCATGAAAAATCCCAATTTTGAAAATTCATCAAATATTCCTTAGATCTCTGAAAATTATGATCTTTAGCTTCCTAGAAATCTCTCAATAAGACCTAATTGCATGCCAAATTTCAGGAAAAGACTAACTCATTTGGCTAAAAAATGATATAGGATTCCATTATAGTCAAATTTGGCTTCATATGAGGTACCAAATTTGCCAAATGGCCTTCCCTTGGTTGTGACACCTTTTAGGCAAGTCTAAAAGCTTATTTAAGACTTATGTGAGCTGCCCAAATGGTCTCAAATCTCATGCATCTCATTTTAGCCATTCAGAGCTTGAAAATGTATATACACACATTCTAAAACAAGCTAAACACACATCCATGTATGAAAGAAGGTGGAGAGAGCTACCTTGTATACAAACACACACTTTTTTCTTAACTTTCAAGCCTCCTCTTTTAGCCACGCACCCACAATTTGGTGGAGGTAGTTTCTCTTGGCCTAGATACAAATTATGGGAGCCAATTAAGTTCATGAACCACACTCTAAGGCTACACAACTTAATGAAATACTAGATTGCTCTATAGGTTCCATTATAGTCCATATTGGCACCTAATGAAGCAACACCCCTTAAATGATTTCTAGGCTTCATTCTTTCTTTTCAAATATGATTCTTGACTCCTTTTAAACCTCTTGGAATCCTCACATCATCAAAACAAAAGGCCTAGCACTATGTTGCTTCTTTAGGTCATATTATGGAACCTAAGACACCAAATCACTTTCCATGAGTTCTAAATTTTTTCCAAGGCCTCCCCTCATTTTCATTCATCATTATGACTCAAGAATGGCCTTAGAAAAATTTAAAACTCTCCCTAGCTATGAGAAACTCTTTAGGCCGAGGCTATGGAGCTTAATGGCCTTCATGGAGTTTGCTTGGTTTTCTTGAAGGGGGAAGCTTGTGGGGAGCATCTTTGGTGTCTCAAGGACTCATTTATACTCTAACCTAGACCTAGGAAGCATCCTAAAAATTTAGAAATTGAAAGGTGCACTTGAAACCCTAGGTTTTGCATCTTGCTTTCTAATGCCTTTTTCTTAGTTTTCTTTGCATATTCTTATTCTTCTCTATCAAATACCTAAGAATCACCTTTGGTTTGGTTAAAAATAAGAATCCTTAGATCTGTCCAAGTGTAGGTCAAAATGCTCAAGGAAGGGAGGAAGAAGACCAAGTGGAAGAATTGCAAAATACCTTGTTTTCCTTGGATTTCCTTGCTTGTTCTTGCTTTCCTTGGCCTCCTTACTTGAAATTTGAACTTTCCCCTCTGTTCTCCCTTCAAAACAGCCTTTAAAACTTCAGAGCAATCATGGAGAAGAAGAGGGAAAAAGAGGAGAAGAAAGTGGTGGAGAGAAAGCATGAAAAACAAGCAAAATTCCATACCTAAAGTCTTGAATCTTTCCTCCTTCTTCCCTTCTCTTTGTGCACCACTCTCCAAGGGATTTGCTTCTGATTTGGGGCTGGAAATTCTGAAGTGAATCAAGGAGAGTGTGAGGTGCCACCTATATATAGCTAGGGTAAAGTGACTTTTTTAAAAATTCCCATTTTGCCCTTCATACTTTGCCTTTTTGTTTCTCCTTCGTTTTAGCTCCTTTTTGAGAACCGTCTTTTCTATTATAAAATTTAGTTTCCCAATTAAGAAAAATGGCTTTGGAATCACTCAAATCAAAGCTAAAACCCTTCCAAACGAATCGGTCAAAGTTTAGGTCAACTGACATTGGAAAACTTACACCGGAGGGTCTTTATCGGTCCCGGGGCTTCCCATGGTTTTTAGGGCCTCTGAAAACCCCAGAGAACTCAAAAATTTCATTTAAAAAGCCCTTCTGTAGGTTTTCCAAAAAGTTCACTTATTTACGAAAATGCCACTAGCCTTTTGGGTAAATTTTTTGAATCACCCTGGCCTTGAGTTTTGGGCAACTTAAGGCTCAAATCCTCATTTTTTAATATTTAAAATTTTATTCAAATTTTATTTGGCCTTGAGTCACTCATCTCAGGGGGCTTGCTTTGAAAACGTGTCATTTTCCGTCGTTTAACGAAAACTGGACATTACAGTTGGGACATCTCAACTACCAAATAGAGTATAGTTAGCAAAATTACGTTCCAAAATCAAGCCTAAGAACAACTCAATAAATTTTCATGTTTTATAAAAATTATTATTTATTCTGTCATAAAAAATGATAGATTTTTAGAATATTATACTATATATATTTTTAGTACTATTAGTGAAAGAGGTCATGAAAGGTTCTTTCAACCATACCAAATTTGAAGATTGGTAAAAACTGAACAAAGTAAATTTATTAATCATGAAAATCGTGATCATATTCAATTTGTTATTAGTCAATTTTCTTTTAGAATTTTGTAGCAAAAAGCTTTTAACATTTAGTTAATATCCAATATTTTCTATAAATTTCTAGACATTAAAAGAGAGGATAAAAAACATGATAATAAGAAACTAAAGCCCTAATTAAAATGAAAGAAGAAGGCTAAAAGTGAGAGAAACGTAAAACAGGAGGAAAAGCTAGGGTAACTAAAAAGCTAGAAAAATAAGGAATTTAAATATCATGAGAATTAACATGAGAAACATATATCTCTCATTATAACATAATAAAATAAGACTAATAGATTAATCAAATGAGGTCAGCTTAATTAAATCCCTAACAGTGTATAAATTAGGATTCCTAAAATTAATATTTTAGATTGGAATTTTCTAGACGGTTTTAAGTCTTTAAAACTTCAAAACAAATATTTTTAATAAAGAAGAGAGCCTAAAAAGAGCAATCAGTTCTTGAAAAGAATGAAAAATGAGTTCAAATAGGGAAATTAAAGTGAAGGGATATAATTAGTATTTTTAAATTTGTTATAAACTTACTTTTCCTTCATATACACCACCCCCTTCATGTACTAGTTAGGAAACCTCTTCCTCTCTTCATGCTCTTTCCAATGATGGTTTTAGTTTCTTGAAAATGTGAAATTTGTGGCTAGCCCTTAAACAAAATAGGTGATTTCAAGAAGCCAAATATACCATAAGAAACTACAACCATAAAGCTTCTAAATAAGGTATGCATCAACTAGAAGAATTGCTATTCTTTAAAAACTAAATTCATGTATGGTTCTACCCAGAGAGAATGGGAGAATAAGGCATGAACTTCAAGAAAACTCAAGTAAAACAAGGGTTTAGGGTTTAGATTATGCAAAGAAAATCACATAAGAAGCCATAGAACTCAAGTTAGGGTCACCTAGGATTTTAGATGAGCCGTGGAAGTTTCAAAACTCTAGGAAGATGACTTAAACCCTCTAATGCCATAATTGCACTAGCAATGAGTCATGGATACCCTAAAGTCTTCAAATTCCCCATTAAGCAATCAAAAATTCCATGGCTAGGCAAGAGTGGGTGTGTCTCAGTCAAAGGAGAGTTGGAGTGCCTAAGGAGTTGTTTCAATAATTTTAAGATTTTAAGTAGTCTAGATATAAAATATGAATACTAATGGAACTATTTGAATTAATTTATGAACCTTATTTTTATACGTGAAAAGTTAGGGTTCAAAAATGCCTAAATAGGCAATATGATGCTATGCATGTTTAAGCAAGTTTGTGATGTCCCTGATGAGTTCCATTGGAGTGGTATAGCTCATGTATGGTGAGACCTTGAAGCACAAAAGTTGAATTTTGAGAGGTACCTTTTAAAGCATGCAAAGTAACCTAATTTATATTTTAAGCTCTAGTATGTATATGTAGTGGTCATGTAATACCCAATCTTTATAAAATCAAACTAAAACCAATGAGGTTAAATGAGGATTGAATAATAATCTAAGTATCCAAGAATAAGGTTACAAGATGAAAGATAGCCCGAAAGTATAACCAAAACGGCTTTATAGTTTAAATGAAAAGGTAGTGGTAAAATCGTAATTTTAGGCAACTTTTTAAAAACTTAAAGAAGGAAGTTTTAAATAATAAAATTGAGTTCCTCAGGGTTTTCAAAGACTCTAAAAACTATAGGAACCTTTAGAATGACCAAAACCATTCCGATGTATGTTTTAGGTGTCAGTTGGCTCAAATTTTAACCAGATGATTTGGGATGGTTCTGAACACTATAAAATTAAAAGAATTTTTTTTAATAAACTAGAGACCTAAATTTTCACATGGAAAATGCAGTTCTCAAAAAGGAGATAAAATAAGCCTTAATAAAGGAATAGAAGTAGAACAACAAAATGGAAATTTTGAAAATTATTTTATAACCCATCCTTCTTTATAAGTCATGTGACCTCCTCCAAGCTTCCATAACCAACCTATTGAGCTCTAAACCTGTAATGTCTGGGTTCGTAAAAATGATGAAAATGAATATATTTTAAAAGCAAGTCCTTCAAAATGGGTGAGTTAAGATCTAGAAAAATTAGGATAATAATCTACACATCAAATAATGAAAATAGGAAGACAAAGGTGCCCTAAAACTAGAGTCAAAATAACCAGACAGAATTTAACAAAATAGTTACAAAATGGAATGGCATTTTTGTAATTTTAGGCAACTTTTAGAATACTCACAAAAAGGCTTTTTCAATAGAAAATTTGAGCTCTCTAGAGTTCTCAGAGATTCTGAAAATCATTGGAAGCCCCGAAATAGTTAAAACTGTAACACCATAATTTCTTAGCTCAATTCATGGTATTTCTATGCCTCATATCAAGTAATTCATATGAGAGGCAAGAAAATAGTATTAAAATAATATATTATTTAGTATTTCGTTGCATATAAAAATTTCATTCAATATCAAGTGGACCATGTGAGCTCATACGACACATTCCCATATTCAATTACATGAATACAATTCATTTGAATCATCAAAAGTAGCTTACAACCCATGGAAACCAAAGGAAACCATGAAATATACATATTCATTTTCGGCCTGAATTTGCTTATTTCTATCACAAACTTTGGAAACTCATAACTAATTTTAGAAAAATTGAAATCATGTATTCTTGGCCATTCTAGAAAGCTACACATGTCTACTTCATGTAAAAATATGTCCAAACCATAAGATCCAACATCGAAGGCATTTGACATTCGAAAAGGTCTAGAGGTCAGGTTGTCCACTGGTGCTGTCATAGAATTCTACAGTAAACTTCAAAAATATCCAATTAATTCCACAAAAATCCAATCCATGTAAATATACCAATCTGGAAAGCTGTGAATGTTAGCTAGAGGGAAAAAAAAACTCCAGACCAGTTCAGGTACACCTATACCTCGAAACTTAATCAAAAAGTAACTGGATAGATTGTTTGAAAATTCTTATCTCCCTCTCTAGACATCCAAATGAGGTGTTTCTAGTTGGCACAAGTCACCGTGAATGTCAGTTTCTCTTTATAAAATTTCATGGCAATTGGACATCATTTGGGCCCTGTGTGATAGATTTCATTTTCGAACCTAAATGAACAATAACATGACCAAAACTAGAAAATTTGCCAACTTTGAAAATTCATCAAATATTCTCTAGACCTCCAAAAATTTTGTTCTTTAGCTTCCCAAAAATCTGTCAACAAGCTCTAATTGCAAGCCAAATCTCAGATCAAGAAGAGCTTATTTGGAAAAAAAGTGACATAAGGATCTATTGTGGTCAATGTTAGTTCCATATGGGATACCAAAATGTCCAAATGGCTTTTCTTGGGGTTTGGCACCTCTTGAGCAAGTCTAAAAGCATAATTAGGACTTGTGTGAGCTATCTAAATAGTCCCAACCCTCATGCATCTCATTTTAGACATCTCACTTACACTGATACATAATTCCATAACATCATTCAAGAAGCCACATTATCATAACATACTCAAATCACATTCTAATGGTTACATAACATATTCTCCCATTTATACATAACATATTATTATAATTACATATGTTCATGACATCATATTACATATACATCTATTGATTACATAATTTGCCAATTGTATGGCTCTAAAGTAGCAAAATTCAAGCACTTTAATATTATCTTCTTATCTTCAAGGTGGTTGGCTTCTATTACCTTGCTCTCTTGGTCCATCTAGCATGTTAAAACATTGGAGAGGAGGGGATGAGATTCAAAGAATCCCAATAGCTCATCTCCCATTCAATCATACATGAAAGATGCAAAACAAGTCTTATAAATGCATGTATAGTCATGTTGACATGTGCAAACATTCAAGAGGCATTTTCATCATTTGAGAAAGTCATACATAACATACAAAGGCTTGCCAAGTAAGTCAATTAGCCTCACCTAATTACTTGCAAATTTTGGACTTGCCTCACCCATTCTTTAAGAGGTTCTTGCACTCAACCATGCTCTTGGGAGTCAACCTCACTTTTAGGAGACTCTTTACTTTGTCTTAACCAATCTTAAGGGTTCTTAGCTCATCATCACCATGGCTAAAAGTTCTTGGCCTCACCATACTCAAGCAAACCCAAATGAACATCATTTAAAAACATAATGCATCATCATGGTATCATGGAGTAAGAGCTCATGCAAGAACATTTCTCATCGCTTAAAATGCACATGCATACATTCAAAGACAAGTAAAGCAACAATCATGCATGAGAGAAGGAGGAGTGAGCTACCTTGGATACAAGCACACACTTCTCCTTACATTTTCCTTCCTTGCTTCGGCCTTACATACACAAAAGTGTGGGGATGATTTCTCTTACCTAAACACAATTTATGGAAGCCAATTAGGTTCATGGAATTAATTATAAGGCTACACAACTTGCTTAGATACTAGCTTGACTTATAAACCTTATTATAGTTCCATAAATGCACCTAATGAAGCAACACCCCTCAAATACATTCTAGGCTCCATTCTTTTCTTTCAAATATGATTCTTGACTCCTTTTAAGCCTCTTGGGGTCATCACACAATTTAAACCAAGAGCCAAACTACATGTTACTTCTTTAGGTCAGATTATAGAACATAAAGTATCATCTCACTTTCTATGGTTTCTAAATTTTTCCCAAGGCTTCTCCTCATATTCATTCATCATATATGACTCAAAAATGGGCTTAAAAAAATTTAAAACTCTCCCTAACTGCCCTAACCTCTCTTGGCTGAACCTATGCATGATTTTGGCACCCATGGACTTTGCTTTGTTTTCTCAAGGGAAGAAGCACATAGGGAGACTTCTAGGGATCTTAAGAGCTCATTCAAACACTTATTTAGACATAGAAAATAAGAGATCAAATCAGATTTTAGAAGAAACACTTGAAACCCTAGAAATTGTATCTTAAAATTTCATGATTTTTTGTTAACTCTCTTTGCATATTCTTAATCTCCACATCCTTTTTCCTAAGATTCACCCTTGGTTCTACCTAAAAACTAAACTTTCCTAGGGTTTCTTGAATGGGGCAAAATGGTGGAGGAAGGGAAGCAAGAGAGAGCAATCATGGAAGAAGAAATTACTTTGTTTTCTTGCTTTTTCTCACTTGAATCTTGCTTTCTCTAAGCTCCTCTCTTCAAATCCGAATTTTCCCTTAATTTTTCCTTAAAACAGATTTGTAAACTTCATTTTAATCAAAGAAAACAAAGGAGAATGGAAGAGAGGAGGTTTGGATGGAAGAAAGCATGAAAAACTATCAAGAAACCATACCGTAAGCCTTTAATTTCTCTTCTCCTTCTTCTTCCCTTGGTGCGCTACTCTCCTAGGGTTTTTCCTCTAGTTTAGGGCAGAAAAATATGAGACTAAATGAATGGGAGAGTGGGGTGCTTCATATATATAGGTGGAGGAGAATGGTTTTTTCAAAAATTCCTGTTTTGCTTTTCGTTCTTGGCATTTTCGTTTCTCATTCGTTTTAGTTCTTTTTTTAGAACTATCTTTTTCATTATAAAATTTAGGCTTCCAATTTAGTAAAATACCTTTAGAATCACTCAAATCAAAGCTAAAACCTTCCCGAATGAATCTGTCAAAGTTCGGGTACACTGACATTGGAAAACATCCACCAAAGAGATTTAACTATCTTAGGCTTCCCATGGTTTTCACGACCTTTGAGAATCCCGAAGAACTCAAAATTTTCATTTAAAAAGTCCTTCTACTTGAATTCTAAAAATTGCTCAAAATTACAAAAATGCCATTAGGTTTCGTAGGTTTTCCATCAAAATTTGTTTCTTCATTCTAGCTCCGTTTTTCCTTTCATCTGAGCCTAAATTTTCATTTTTAAGAGTCTAGAATGTCACTCATATTTTTTGGGACCTTAACTAATTTATTTCAGGGGACTTGCTATGAAAATGCATATATTTTCGTTGTTTAACAAAAACTGAATGTTACAATTCTCCCCCTTTAAAAAATTGTGTCCTCAAAATTTAGATAACATACCTCATGGAAAGAGTTTTGGATGTTTCTTTCTCATGTCATCCTCTAGCTCCCAAGTAGCTTCTTCAGGAGATAACGCCTTCCAGAACACTTTCACTAGTAGTATCGTCTTATTCTGTAACTACTTGAGTCTAATGTCCATGATCCAATCTAGTGATACTATGTATGATAGATCATCCTATAACTGCACATTCTCATATTTTATGATATATGAGGGGTCAGGCTGGTACTTTTTAAGCTGTGAAACATGGAATACATTGTGTGCTTGGCTCAGGTTTGGGGGAAGGGCTAATCTATAGGCCACAAGTCTTACTTTATCAAGAATCTGGAAAGGACCTATATATTTTGGACTGAGTTTTTTACTTTTAATGGACCAACCTATTCTTGTGACTGGAGACACTCTAATGAAGACATGGTTTCCAATCTCAAACTCTAATGGCCGTCTACGTTTATCTGCATAACTTTTCTATCTACTCTGGGCCATTAGGAGTTTCTTTCTAATAGTATCTATTTGTCTGGAAGTCTGGTCCACTAACTTTGTGCTTAGAAGGATCCGCTCTCCTAGCTCAACCTAACATATTAGAGACCTACACTTCCTCCTATATAATGCCTCATATGATGCCATCTGTATACTTACTTGATAGATGTTATTATAGGAAAACTCCGCTAGAGGCAAGTATGTATCCCAGTTTCCTTTTATTTCTAACACACACACCCTCAACATGTCCTTTAGGTTTTAGATGGTTCTCTCCGTCTGTCTATGATGACCCTAACTTCTAATCATTTCAATTAAGGTTAAATACACGATCAACAATTATAAATTTAGATTAAAAGTCATTACAACTAATTACATTCTGAAAATGTAGGGAAATTTAGACCTTAATATTATTAAATTCATTAACCAATTAATTACAAGCATTCATGTACCCAGGGGAAACAAACACTCATTTATAAGCCTTTAATTCTATTACCCATTAATTCTGACTCAAAAAAATCTTCTACCAATGTTTCTAAGTCATCCCTTGAGGTTACCATAGGAAAAATCAAGGTTTCTATATTAGAATGAGAATTTGGGATCATTAGCCATGGCTAAATATCTTTGCGCTGTGGCCAATTGCTCTTGGGTTCACCCTTGTATCACCGCGGTAAGTTAGAGCTTCGCCGCAACCAGCCTACATAGTGCCGTGGTAAGGAGACCTCCTGGAACCTACCTCACTCGCCTCTCATTGTTGGCTGCAGCCAATTCCCCCTTTCGCCGTAGCTAATTCCTCTTTGGAACGCCTGACACGCTTTCACAAAAATTCGCCGCAGCCAATTTCCATTTAGCTGCGACAAATTACCCGCTAGACAACTCCTAGTTTGGCCTCTCACATTTTGCTGCGGCTAATTCCACATCTCGTCGCGGCGAATTGCTCACTGGTACTCTCTCTGGGCAACTTTGCCTATATTGGCCACGGCTAATAATATTTTGGTCGCGGCAAAATGCCTTCTGATCCTACAACTTCTAAAGTCTTCTCTTATACTTTCCACTCTCCCTCTAATGACACCTTAGGGCCACTCTACCTTACTTTGTGGGGCTCCAATAGCTTTCACTAGCCTAATTTACCTAACTTATCTATCATTACTAGTTCAAGACTTAAATGTTAACTTCTACTCCTCCAACTACCCTATATCAGCAAGCCCATAGAGTAATGATAGCAAGAATTTATGAACTATCAACAATTAACTTTTGATACACATTACTTTAGAGACTTCATACATCAATGGTTCATATCAACATCCAATGCATCACATAATTACATTTCCAATAGTATACTATATCATAAATTCAACAAAGTTCATACATCATGTGTTATAGGATCATACATCTAATACCATGCTAAGATGACGCCTAACTCCTCAATAGATACATCCTAAGTAATCAAAATATAAATGCCTATACTTAGCAACATGATTACATGATGATGCTATACAAAGAGAATACAAAATTTAGCATCTATTCTAATTAAACCAGTTTAAGTATAGCCTTCTCCACACATGATTGGAGCTCATGAATTTCATCCACTTGCTTCCCCTTATCCTTACCCAAGGAGCCTTCACCTAAAAGTATAATCCTATGAAATAAGATGAGATGCAAATATCAGTAACTAAGGCAAATTTTTTTCATATATTCTAGTTTAATTATCATATATGCATGATTTCATATAAGCATCAAAAAATGTACCAACCACACCAGTAAATAAAATAATTAGGCTATCTATGATTACTATCCCATACTAGTAATCATAATTCCACATGTTAAAGGCCAATAACACTAGGAGAGGCCCATCCATGGCACCCGCTACCCAATGAGCACAACCAGGGCTCAGTGCATCTGGAGTTTGATCATAACTCAGTACCCGATCGAAGTACATGCATGGGTGGCAGCCGCACCACAACTCCACCATGGACTCACAAGGTCCAATCACATATAACAGATAGCCAACCAATTCATTTAGTATCAAAATCATAATCATGCAGTAATTACAAAATTAAACAGATATATGTATGGAATTATAATGAACCCTGGTTACCTCACTTGTAGCCAATCCTCTAAGAGCTAATTAAATGCTACTTCAGCCTAATCATCAAGAGCCTCTAATTTCGGATTTTGCCTTTCCTAGACCAGAGATATCAAAATATCACTCCAAACCATATGAAAATTCGCATAAAATTAAGGCCCATACAATAAGTCTACTAAGGGGTCTGAAACCAGTAGAAAATGCATCAAAATGAAGAGCTTATACTTACTTAATAATACCCTTAGCCTCAACCTACGAAATTTCACCAAGAAAATCCCAAACAACCACATTCAGATTTTGGGTATGGTGAAAATGCTCCAAATGGAAAACTAATCAGGCTAAAATGAAGAAAAAGAGAAGGGAATTAAGTTATATAATAAGTACCTTGGCTGATTTTGAGCTTAAAAGTGAGAAATGGTGGATTTCTTGCTTTGAACCCTAGCCTCCCTCTCAAGGTGCGAAAATCCTCTTGTGTTTGTGTTTCAGCAAAGTGTGGAGGGGCTAATGTGTTTAAGGTTTTAGTTGAGTTTAAGTTGGGTCTAATATGGGTTATGGGCTAACCCAAAAATCCAATACCAAGTGGGTTTCAGATTTGAGCATTATTGGGCCAGCTTTCATATGTTGGGCTATAAGATTTTAATTGGGTTAGGCCAAATTTTAAGAGCTCAATTGAGTTAGATCTACACAAAGGTTATTGGGCCAATTATAAGAGCTTATATAAGGTGGGTTTTGAGCCTCTATCACATTAAATCAGATTGAGACCTCCCTAAGTGCTCTTTCTTGGGCCAAGACTCACTATAGAAAGTTGGATTTGCATCTAAAATTCTTGGGCCTCAATTGGTTTCTAACCATGGCCTATTTAATTTAATTTGGGCTTGGATGGGGTTTCTCACTCAATTAAATCTCAAACTCATATTAATAATTTATCTCTCTAAAATTTTCATTCACTTAACTTGCCTAATTAGTCTATATTAATTACTCTTAATTAATCCAATTCCATGATTAACACCTTAATAAATCTTAGGTTGTTACACTGTCCATTTTTCTGAGGGTGATAGGCTTTGCTAAATCTGTGTCTGGTACCTAGAGTATCCTATAATAATCTCCAGAAATTCAATGTAAATTTGGGATCTCTATCTAAAACTATGCTTCTAAACACACTGTGCAATCTAACTATCTCCCTGATGTATAGCTGGGCTAACTTATCTAGGGTATAAGTGGCTTTCATAGCTAAGAAGTGCACTGACTTTGTTAACCTATCCACTACTACCCATATTGCATCATAGCCCGATGATATCTTGGGTAAACCCATGACAAAATCTATAACTATACTAACCCATTTCCACTCCAAAATATTTAGGGGCTGAAGTAACCCAACTAGTTTCTGGTGTTCTATTTTCACTCTCTGGTATACTAAACATCAGAAGACATATTCTACTATATCTGTTTTCATTCCAAGCCACCAGAATATTTTCTTTAAATCCTGGTACATTTTATTACTGTGCGGATGAATGGTAACTTGCACTTATGTGCCTCATCTAGATTTTCTCTCTAATTTCTGTATTTCTAGGCACATATAGCCCATCCCTGTATCTTACTATATCATACTTAGACAGATTGAACTCCTGCATGCTACCCTAGGCTATCTAGGTTCTAATCTTACTTATATGGTCATCTGTCTACTGGGCCTCTCTTATTTAATCCCTCAAGTCATTTTCTATTTGGGTTTCACTCATTAATAACTTCCCCAAACACACCTCGTAGGAGAGACTCATATCTCTGAATCTCTCAATCAATTCTTGCTCTCGAATCATCATACAGACCATGTGTATGAATTTTCTACTTAGGGCATCAGCTACCACATTAGCCTTACCGAGATAGTATTTCAATGTGAAATCATAGTCTTTCAAAAATTCTAACGATCTCCGCTATCTCATATTCAACTCTTTCAGTTCAAATAAATATTTGAGGCTCTTGTGATTATTGTAAATTTCTAAAGCTTCCCCATACAAGTAGTGTCTCCATATTTTCAAAGCAAACACCACTACGGCTAACTCTAGGTCATGTGTGGGGTAGTTTTCCTCATGAGGTTTTAACTGTCTAGAAGCATAAGCTACCACTCAACCTTTCTGCATAAGTACACATCCTAACCCTTTCTTAGAGGCATCACAGTATACTACAAAAGTCTTTCTAGGGTCAAGGAGTATTAAAACTGGGACTATGGTTAACTTGTGCTTCAACTCCTGGAAACTACTCTCACATTTTTCATTCCACACAAATGGTACATTCTTTCTAGTAAGCCGAGTCAGTGGCATCGCTATCTGAGAAAAGCCCTAAATGTACCTCCTATAGTAACCTGCTAAACTTAAGAAGCTCTTGATCTCTGTCACTGTCTTAGGTCTCTCCTACTGTAATACTGCCTCTACCTTATGGGCATTTACTGCGATTCCTGCTTAGGAGATCACATGACCTAGAAACTAAATTTTAGTAAGCCAGAACTCACATTTACCAAGTTTAGCATAGAGTTGTCTCTCTCTCAAGGTCTTCAAAGCTAATCTTAGATGCTGCTTACGTTCCTCTCTACTTGTTGAGTAAATGAGGATATCATCTATAAAGACAACTACAAATCTATCTAAATATAGCCTGAAGACTCTATTCATGTAATCCATGAATATTGCGGGTGCATTCGTCAACCCAAAGGGCATAACTAAAAATTCATAATGCCCGTATCTAATTCTAAATGCTGTTTTGGGAATATCATTAACCTTTATTCTAAGCTGATGGTATCCTGACCTGAGGCCTATCTTAGAGAAAACTGACACTCATATTAACTAATCTAGGAGGTCATCTATGCAAGAAAGAGAGTACTTATTCTTAATGGTAATCTTGTTGAGTTCCCGGTAATCTATACATAGCCTAAGGTTCCCATCTATCTTTTTTATGAATAAGACTGGAGCTCCCACAGTAAGACATTGGGTCTAATAAAACCCTTCTTTAAGAGCTCTTCTATCTATTTCTTAAACTCAGCTAGCTCAGTGGGAACCATCCTATACGGGGCCTTAAACACTGGACCTGCCCTAAGTACAATATCTATAGGAAACTCTACCTCTCTTTCTGAGGGTAGTCTGCTAACCTCTCTAGGGAATATCTTTGGAAACTCCCTCACTATGGGAATCTCATCTATACCCTCTTCTGCCTCAACCTAAATTGAAAAGAAAACTAGATACCCTTGACAACCATGCCCTAGAGATCTCTCAGCCTGGGAGGTGGTCATAACAAATAACTCAGTCCTCATATTAGGCACAGTCCCACACTCAGGTAAAGTAATACATTTTATGGCTACAATCTAGTGTGGCATTATTTGTAGACATCCAGTTCATACCAATGATCACATCAAATCAATAAGGGGCATACAAATCAAATCAAGGGTGGTAAGGCAATGATTAAACTGGATCATACAATTCAAACAAGCATGGAAGGAAATGGCTCAATTTTTTGTGGGGGTAGATCCATGTAAATCATATGGAAGTGTATGCATACGCAGATCCAACCTCCTAGTATAGTGATATGATATGAAAGAATGGCTAGCACCTGAATCAAATAATACAGTTACAGAAAAATCATTTATTCTAATAGTATCTTAAATCAGACTCGAGGACTGGCTAGCTTCCTACTGTGACAGGGCAAAGACTCTACCCTGGGTCTAAGGCCTAGGAGGAGGAGCCATCTCCCTCTGCTGTATAACCTGTGAAGGCGTCTGGGTGCGATCCCTAGCCATATGTCCCGACCAACCACACTTGAAACATACATTCTGCCCCACGTAGCACGATCTGATTCCGTGATTCTTGCCACACTGGGGATATGTGATGGGTGTGAAGCTACCTCTATTAGACCGAGTCCTCTGTTTCTTGCCTCTTCTACTCCATTGGCTTCTACCACCTCTCCAGCTAGTAACTGTAGCCTATAATCCCTCTCTAGGTCTTTTAGGGTTAGGGATGAGTGGTCTACCACTGGAAGTAGGCTGCATCGTCCTGATTCTCTATGTCACTGCCCTGTCTCTAATCTTAGAAAGTAAGCCTTTCTCTAATCTATCTGCTCTCCACCTCTCATCATTGTGTCTTTGTAAATATGAGGAGTATCAGGAGAGCTTTACAAATTTAGCCACGTATTGGTCCACGAACATCCCCTTAATTTGTTTTAAGAGAATAAATTCTGATTCTTTCTCATCCCTAACTAAACTAGGGAAGTACTACTCATAAACGGCCTGGAGGAATGCCTCCTATGTAACCAGAAGGTTCCTCGCCTGCAAGATAGGCTCCGTGCCCCTCCACAAAAAATCTGCTTCTTTCTCTAGCTGAAAAACAACCATAGTGGCTTTCTGCTCAGATGTGCACTCCATCACTGGAAATATTTTCTCTAACTACATGATCCAAGTCTCAGCCTTCTCTATGTTCATTTCACCATCAAAGGTGGAAGGCCCAAATTTCTTGAATTGGGTGATAATCTGACTGATAGAGTGCTGCTCCTGAGCTAGACGCCTCTAAGCTGGTGGAACGGGGACAACCATCTGTACATGTGGCTGCGGCCTAAATAAGTCGTCCCTAAATACTCGAGATGATCTGAGTGGTAAGGTGACTGTGGAGGAGGAGGTGTAGAGCCCTAGCTATCTCTCTCAACAAGTTGTTCCTGTAACTATATAATAACAGCCTATTGCTAATCTAGGTGAGCGATAATAGACTGTAAGGCTCCAGCAACTGGATCACTGGGCTTAACTTTATCATTTGCATGAGTCTCTCTAGAGGGACAACCTCTCTTAGTATTCGCCATTTTGTTGAAATATCATAATAAACTTTAACATGAAAAAGGGAATACTTCCACCATCAACACACTCAATTCATCCATAAAATAAGCTCATATGCATCTAAGCAACTTATAAACACAAGCCACAATCAACATTAAGAGCCTGAACCTTTGTACTGATACCAAAAATGTAACACCATAATTTCTTAGCTCAATTCATGGTATTTTTATGCCTCATATCAAGTAATTCATATGAGAGGCAAGAAAATAGAATTAAAATAATGTATTATTTAGCGTTGCGTCATGTATAAAAATTTCATTCGATGACACGTGGACCATGTGAGCTCATACAACACATTTCCATATTTAATTATATGAATAAAACTCATTTGTATCATCAAAAGTGGCCTACAACCCATGGAAACTAAAGGGAAGCATGAAATATACATATTCATTTTCGGCCAAAATTTACTTATTTCTGTCACAAAATTTGGAAGATCATAACTAATTCTAAAAAAAATAAAAATCATGCATTCTTGGCTATTTTGGAAAGCTACACATGTCTAATTCATGCTAAAAATATGTCCAAACTATAACATCCAACACAGAGGACGTTTGATATTTGAAAAATTCCATAGGTAAGGTTGTCCTACTCTCATAGAATTCTGCAGCAAATTTAAAAAATATCCAATTAATTCCACAAACATTCAATCTATGAAAACGATACCAATATAGAAAGATGAGAATATTAGCTAGAGGGAAAAAATAACTCTAGACCAGTTTAGGCATGCCTATACCTTGAAACTAAATCAAACAATAACTAAGATCAGTTGGAGTGCCTAGTACTAAATAGATTCTTTGAAAATTCTTATCTCCCTCTCTAGACATCCAAATGAAGTGCTTCCAATTGGCACAAGTCACTGTGAATGTCTAATTTCTTTACATAAAATTTTATGTCAATTAGACATCATTTGAGCCCTGTGTGGTAGACTTCATTTTCACACCTGAATAAACAGTAACATGACCAAAACCAGAAAATTTGCCAACTTTGAAAATTCATCAAATATTCTCTAGACCTCCAAAAATTATGTTATTTAGATTCCAAAAAATCTCTCAACAAGTTCTAATTTCATTTCAAATCTCAGATCAACAAGAGCTCATTTGGATAAAAAGTGATATAGGATTCTATTATGGTCAATTTTGGCTCCATATGGGATACCAAAATGTCCAAATGGCTTTCCTTGGGGTTTGGCACCTCTTGGACAAGTCTAAAAGCATAATTAAGACTTGTGTGAGTTACCCAAATGGTCCCAACCCTCATGCATCTCATTTTGGCCATCTCACTTACACTTACATAATTCCATAACATCATTCAAGAAGCCACATTACCATAACATACTCAAATTACATTCTAATGGTCACATAACATATTCTCCCATTTATACATGACATATTATTATAATTACACATGTTTATAATATCATATTACATATACATCTATTGATTACATCATTTACAAATTGTATGCTCTTAAAGTAGCAAAATTCAAGCACTTTAATATCATCTTCTCAACTTCAAGGCAGTTGGCTTCCATTACCTTGCTCTCTTAGTCCACCTAGCATGTTAAAATATTAGAGAGGAGGGGATGAGATTCAAAGAATCCTAATAGCTCATCTCCTATTCAATCATACATAAAAGATGCAAAACAAGTCTCATAAATGCATATATGGTTATATTGATATGTGCAAATATTCAAGAGGCATTTTCATCATTTGAGAAAGTCATACATAACATACAAAGGCTTGTCAAGCAAGTGGATTGGCCCCAACTATTTACTTATGGATTTTGGACTTGCCTCACCCATTCTTTAAGAGGTTCTTGCACTCAACTATGCTCTTGGGAGCCAACTTCACTATTGGGAGACTCTTTACTTTGTTTCAACCAATCTTAAGGATTCTTGGCTCATCCTCACAATGGCTAAGGGTTCATGGCCCACGATGCTCAAGCAAACCAAAACAAACATCATTTAAAGACATAATGCATCATCATGGTACCATGGAGTAAAAGCTCATGCAAGAACATTTCTCATCACTTAAAATGGACATACACATATTCAAAGACAAGTAAAGTAACAATCATGCATGAGAGAAGGAGGAGTGAGCTACTTTAGATACAAACACACACTTTTCTCCTTGAATTTCCCTTCCTTGCTTCGGCCTCACACACACAAAAGTGTGGGGATGATTTCTTTTGGCCTAAACATAATTTATGGAAGCCAATTAGGTTCATGGAATTAATTATAAGGTCACACAACTTGCTTAAATACTAGCTTGACCTATAAACCTTATTATGGTTCCATAAATGTATCTAATGAAGCAACACACCTCAAATACATTCTAGGCTCCATTCTTTCCTTTCAAATATGATTCTTGACTCTTTTTAAGCCTCTTAGAGTTATCACACAATCAAAACCAAGAGCCAAACTACATGTTGCTTCTTTAGTTCATATTATGGAACATAAACACCATCTCACTTTTTATGGTTTCTAAATTTTTCCTAAGGCTTCCCCTCATATTCATTCACCATATATGACTCAAAAATGGGTTTAGAAAAATTTAAAACTCTCCCTAGCTGCCCTAACCTCTCTTGGCTGAACCTATGCATGGTTTTGGCACCCATGGACTTTGCTTTTATTTTCTTAAGCGAAGAAGCACATGGGGTGACTTCTAGAGATCTTAGGAGCTCATTCAAATACTTATTTAGACATAGAAAATAAGAGATCAAATTAAATTTTGGAAGGAATACTTGAAACCCTAGAAATTGTATCTTGAAATTCCATGGTTTTTTGTTAATTCTCTTTGCATATTCTTAATCTCCACACCTTTTTTCCTAAGATTCATTCTTGGTTCTACCTAAAAACTAAACCCTCCTAGGGTTTCTTGAGTGGGGCAAAATGGTGGAGGAAAGGAAGGAAGAGAGAGCAACCATGGAAGAAGAAATTACCTTGTTTTCTTGCTTTTCTCACTTGAATCTTGCTTTCTCTAGGCTCTTCTCTTCATATCAGAATTTTCCCTTAATTTCTCCCTTAAAATAGATTTTTAAACTTCATTTTAATTAAAGGAAACAAAGTAGAATGGAGGAGAGGAGGTTTGGATGGAAGAAAGCATGAAAAATTATCAAGAAACCATACCTTAAGGCTTTGATTTCTCTTCTCCTTCTTTTTCCCTTGGTGCACCACTCTCCTAAGGTTTTTCCTCTGGTTTAGGGCAGAACAATATGACACTAAATGAATGGGAGAGTGGGGAGCTTCATATATATAGGTAGAGGAGAATGACATTTTCAAAAATAACTTTCGTTCTTGGCATTTTCGTTTCTCATTCGTTTTAGGTTTTTTTTTAGAACTGTCTTGTCCATTATAAAATTTAAGTTCCTGATTTAGTAAAATACCTTTGGAATCACTCAAATCGGAGCTAAACCTTCCTGAATAAATCTGTTAAAGTTTGGGTACAC
Source organism: Erythrophleum fordii (assembly GCA_032878935.1). Taxonomy (NCBI): domain Eukaryota; kingdom Viridiplantae; phylum Streptophyta; class Magnoliopsida; order Fabales; family Fabaceae; genus Erythrophleum; species Erythrophleum fordii. Next base: position 16,837,522 of record JAVQMF010000053.1, read on the forward strand.
TGATGTTGAAAAACATCTACTGGAGGGGATTTAACTGTCCTAAGGCTTCCCATGATTTTTAGGGCCTCTGAGGATCCCAGAGAATTCAAAACTTTTATTTAAAAAGCCCTCCTTTGTTAATTCCAAAAATTTCTCAAAATTACAAAAATATCATTACGTTTCGTAGGTTTTTTGTCAAAATTTATTTCTTCATTCTAGCTCTATTTTTCATTTCATCTGAGCCTAAAATTTTCATTTTTAGGAATCTAGAATGTTACTCAAATTTTTTGGGACCTTAAGTAATTCATTTCAGGGGATTGCTTTGAAAACGCATTCATTTTCGTCGTTTAACAAAAATCAGATGTTACAAAAACCTCTCCAGTGTATGTTTTCTAACGACAGTTGACCTAAACTTTGACCTTTTCATTCAGGATTATTTTATCCCCAAATTGAGTGATTTCAAAAGTATTTTATAAGATTGAAAATCTAAATTTTATGATGAAAAAATAGTTCTAGAAAAGGAGCTAAAATGAACTTAAAACAAAAATGCCAAAAAGACAGGATGCATATGAAATTTTCTTAAAACAATTTTTAATCCCTTCCTATTTAAGTGATGCATCCCACTCTTCTCCTCACTTAGCCAACCTTCTTGCTGTCCAAAATAGAGAGTGAGACCAAGGGAGAGAGGCACACAAGAGAGGGGAAAAAGGGAGAAGAAAAAGTGTCATACCTTACTATATAACACATTTTCTACTACAAATACCTCATATAGAACTTAGAGGAGTCAATGGAAACCTGAACTGATTAAAATTTTCTTTTTACTTTAGGGTTAGGTATATACATGGATTTCTGTTACATGCCCTATTATCATACAGCATTATAACATAACTCATGCATACCATAATCCAAAGATATTTAATTACATGACAAAATGTGATCCATAAAAGTAAGGTCCTCAATTTATATCTCCACACCCTTCGCCCTTTCTTTGCTTCAAGGTTACATTTGGGGTGAGATTATTAAATCTCAGTAGTAGTAGACCAATCTCATTCACAAGCAAGCATGTAAGTACATAACATAATACCAATCAAAATGTCACATATCACATAAGAATACAAGGAATTTCATACAAGGCCAAGCATAATCTAAGCATACATGTCTCATCTTATAGCATAAATGACAACTTGATATAGTGTAACACTCATCATTATACAAATATACAAGCTTAAAGAAAGAGAAAGGAAAACTACTACCTTAGCAAACTTTGCTCCTCAATCCTTGGAACTCGGAAGTTCCCAAAACAAATATCGAACCCTATAATCATAATAATAATTCATTATAGTCAACACATAAACCGTAACTTCTAAAGTAGTATGACCCTTTTAAACTCATTGGAACCATTGGAATTGGAAAAATCCAACTCCTTCCCTTCCAATTCACTATGGCTAAATAGTGTGCATTTCTTGGCCAAAATTTTAGAAATTTTATTTCGTGAGTTTTAGGGAGTTTGCCATAGGTATTCCTAGCTAAAAACACCCTTTTGAATCCATTAGAATGGATAAAATTATCAAATTCCAGCCCCAACAATATGTTTTGGTCATAACATACTCTATTTTAGGCCCAAAAGTGAGTTTCTTTGGTTCTAAAAATTCCATATCCTCTTCCTTTATGTTTTAGGATTTGAAATTTGGTACACATGACTTTAGGACATTAACAAAATGCCATAAATATTTTGAGAAAATTTGGACAGCATCTACCTAACATTTCCATTTTGCCAAAAATTACAATCTTTGTGTTTTTCAAAGTTCCGGCACACATATGGCCTCCATAGTCAATATATAAACTCCATTCCTAGGCCTTCATATTCAACATATAAACTCCATTTCTAATCATCCATATGCTGTCCAAAAGTGGCCCATAGCTGGGGTTTAACAAAACTAACTTAAACCATATGATTTTCAAGTGCAAGGTGGAGAAAACTTACTCTTTAAGCTTAATTCTTGCTTCCTTTGCTTTTCTCGCACTAAAATCCCTTCTTTTCCCACTTAGAGCAACATTCCACCTTGAAGAAAGGATGAAGATGCAGCTACCCTTTGGAGAAAATGATTGGAGGATGAAGAAGATGAAGAAATTTGGAGAAGAATGGTGGTAGTTTCACTTGATTTCACTTCCTCTCCCACCATTTCTCCCTTGCTCTCCTTCTTCACGTTTTTCTCTCCCTCTCCCTTTGTGTGTGGCGTGAAAATGGTGGAATGGAGGTAAAGGAGATGAACTTCAATGAAGTTAAATGGTCATACCAAATTTGGACCCTTGGATTAACCTTTTCAAGATAAAATCTTAGCCTTCCATTCTTTTTTTTTTTTTTCTAATTTCATGACTAAATATCTTCTTCCCAAAATTCCTTGGCCACATATTTGGATGCTTATTCTTAGCCCTTAAATTATGGTGACTTGATGCTTAGTAACCATGGTTAATTTTTTTAACTCAACTATGGTCAATTTCAAACTCAATCATGGTTAATTTATAATCTAATCATGGTTAATTCTTTAAACTAACTAAAATCCTTTCTTTCTTTTCTTTTTATTTTATATTTATATTTGGGTTTTATTTTCTCTAAAGCCCTAATTATATCTTCTTTCCTCTTATTGAGCCTTTAGAATCAGCTATTGGGCCTTACAACTGTCTAAAAATTGGTGTCTAGACCCGATTAAGGTTTTACGGTACAATACATAACTTTAGACTTTCTAAAATTTATAAATATTATTTCCTCTACTTTCTGGCCATATTGAGCCTCAAACATGAATCAGGGGCCCTCAACCTTGATCCTCATAAATTTCAGTATCAATCGGACATCTGGGTCTTTAGGTGGAATTTTCACCGTTCTATATTACTATTGTGCCCTAAAATTTTTATTTATTATAATTTAGTCCCTAAAACTCTTTCAAGGTTTCTTAGCCCTTTAGCTATTTCTATTTCCATGGTTGTTACAACTTCCTCTTTCTATTTTGCTCATGGCTACTGATTGGGCTAACCGGATCTCTGAATGGATCCCGTCTGGGCATCTGGACAACATGGCATCATTAGACCTATCTCATCAAATGAAATTTAACCATAGGTTACAGATTTCTAAGATTCCTACCTGATTTTTTGATATTCATGCCAAAAACCACAAATAGAGGGTGAAACTAGGGTTCTCTAAACTTTTAGGCAATCTATACATTTTGCCCGCCACACAACTTTTCTTTACATTTTAGCCCCTGGCTCCTTCATACTTAACCTTAGAGACTCTTCAGGACCATTTCTGATCTTTCTTTTCTCATCTATTTTGGCCCCAATTTTAGGGCACCTCTGGCCTTGACTCATCATTATTTGCGGTCCAGAATGTTATTCTAATTTTATTGGATCTCAATTTACTCTATTTAGGGGACTCCCTTTTGTAGCCAGTAAATTTCGTACATTGACGAAGAAATCGTATGTTACATTTCTCGCATTTTCTTACATTTTCTTGCACTTTTGAGGGACAGGATATTACAAAAGCCAAGCAAAAGGTATGAAATTCGTGAAATGTCTTAGTCTTCCCTTTAGTAAACTTATTCTCCTCCTTCTTCCCATAGTTATATTGAGGTATTTGGTTTTGTTTTAAGCTCAAACCAGATGGGAGAAGTTTGAATTTGGAGAGGAAGACCAAAGCCCAAAAAAAAAGAGCATATAAGGAAAGCTAAAATACCAAGATAAACCTCTTGTTTCCATGCTTGCTTCTTCTTACCTCCATGGATGTGTGGTTCGACCACTCTTAGGACAGCCAAGGGGGGATGAGTTTTGAACCAAACCAAGAGTGAATCTTAAGAATTAGAATGTGGGAAATAAGAATATGCAAAGAGAACAAAGAAATAACTATGATTTTGCAAAATGTCTAACCTAGGGTTTTAGTTGCACCTTAGTTTGTAGGAAGCTTTCTAGCCATAATTTATGGTGTATAAGAGTTTGTATGAATTCCTAAGATGCCAAGGAAGCCTCCTACATGCATCTTCCATTAAAGAAACAAAACAAACTCTATGGACTCCTTAAGGAAGTAATGCCTCAGCCTAGACTAGAAGGAGGACCAAAGGAGTGTTTCAATGTTTTCTAAGCCTAGTTTTGCATCATATATGATGGGAGAGTATGAGAAGAAGTCTTGGAAAAATTTTAGAAAGCCTAGATAGTGAGATGGAGGTGTAGGTTCCACAATGTGACTTAAGGAAGCACTTATCACTAGGCTCTTCAAATTGATTGTGTGATGGCACCAAGGAGTCTAAATGGAGTCAAGAACCATAGATGGAAGAATAGAATTGAGCCAAGATCATGAACTCTTGGTGTTGCTTCATTAGGTGCTTTATGGAACTATATTTGAACTATATGAGTGCCAAAGTCTTTATAGAGTGTATGTGGCATTAGAGATTGTTTCAACAGTATAATTAGATCCCATTTAATATGTTTAGGCCAAAGGAATCAAGCTCCACCTTTTTGTAGGTGTTTGGCCAGGGGAGGATAAAGTGTGTTCTTACATACAAAGTAGCTTTCTCTCCTTTCTCTCATATATGTTTAAGTGTTTTCTTTTCTTTGAATGTGTATGTGTATGTGTATGTTTAAGTTATGAAAAATGTTTCTAGTATACATGTACATGCCATGGTACCATGATGTTTTGTTTATCTGCTTAAAAGATGTCTTATGAACATGTTTTGGCTTACATGAGCTTGGTGAAGTTAAAAGTCCCTTAGCTAAGGCAAGGATGAGCCAAAAGTCTCTATGAATGGGTGAGACAAAGTCAAAAGTACCTAAAAGAGTAAGTCCCTTGAGAAATGGGTGAGGTAAGTCCAAAAGTCCCAAAGAGAATGGGTAAGGCTAAACTATTGTCTTGGCAAGTCTATGTATGTTGTATATAACTTCTTGAATGAAGGAAATGTTCTATGTATCTTTATGAATTTCAAGATAGCCATGTATGCATTTTTAGATTTGAAATTGCATCCTTTATGTGTGTTTAAAAGAGAGAAGGGCTATTGGGATTCTTAGAATCTCACTCTTCCTTCCCCATTGCCTCACATGTATAGGTGGACTAAGTAAGCCAAGAAATAGGAGCCACCACACTTGAGAGTAAGAAGATTGACAAATAAGTTGTTATTTGTTTATTTTGTAACCATGACATTGTCAAATGATGTACTCCTATAATGTATATGATGTATAAGCCCTTGAACACTTGTAAAAGTATGGATATATAATGTATGTATGAGAATTGGACCCATATGGATGATAGTGTATGTTTTTGACATGGAAATGCAAGATGATGCATGTATGTTCCTTGTGTATATCATTAAGTAGGAGAGTGAATTTGTGAGGTTTGGGTTTTTGGACCCTTGAGACATATTTAGTAGGCTATTTTTATACTTTTCCATATACTCAAGTGGCCCTAGAAAAGGTAAAAGCTAAATTGACTATTTTTTACCCTTAAATAGGCATAAAAATGCCATTTTGCAAGCTTACGTTACAAATTGACCAAATGAACGAATTTTCCCATGAAATCTAGTATGCATATAGATCTCATTAGAGCCTTTTGGAAAGTCAAACAACAAATTATTTGGAGCTCTAGAGAATTAATTATGAATTTTCAAAGCTGTTAAAAAGCTGTTAAATTGATATTATTACTATTCATATGGTCAATTTCTTCTCCTGTGTCATTCGAAAGCCAAATGGTATCTAATACTCATGAAATTTTACAGGCATAAACTAGAAAAAATAAAATTTCTATGGCCTGAGATCACTTCATTTGGAGGTCTTAGCAAAGAAATATGAGTTTCTGAAGTTTGGAGTTAGTATCAATAATGCAGCAATACCTTTGGTACTGTTCTATCAATTTCTTATAGCTAAACATTTTTATTTTGGTTTGAACTTATTTTTAGCCTAAATTTAACATCTATATCTTTCTAGAATGGTGTAGTGTGCTTGATTTTAATTGTTTTAGAATTAGTTATGAATTTCCAAAATTGGCACTAAAAATCTGGTAGCAGAACCTGAGGCTGATTGTGTGATTTTGTGTATGTATGATCCAAACTCAGGATTCTTGTAACATTTTGAGATGGTTTTGAGTTGTATGAATGTATTTTAATTAGAAAATGATATAGGTGAGTTAATGTAGTTCACGGAATGCAAAACAAAAAATTTAAGTACTATGTAATGCAAAATATTCCATTATTTTAATTGAGTTTTTCTTTGACAATTTGCTATGCCAAGGGAAGGAAGTTAAGATATGAATAAGAAAGGCCTAGATAAATATGGTGTTACAGAACTAGCCACATATGGCATCCAAAAAGGGGAGGAGAGAAAAGAGAAAGAAGGCCAAAAAGGGTAAGTTTATATGCCAAATTTCAAGCTCTCCTAGTTAGGAACATTGTTCTTCCTTTTTTGCTCTTTGTAATGGTGGCCTTACCTTTCTAAAAGAGTGATTTTTATGGCTAACCCCATGAAGAAAAGTGAAGCTTTGAAATAACCAACCATGTTATAAGAATCTCCATAGAAAGAGCTTTCAAACAAGGTATACTATCACATGGAAACCATGCTTCTTCCCTGAGTTTTCTTTCCTTCTTAGTTTGGCCTAATTATGGAAGCCTCAAAGGAAATTAGTTTTTGGCTGAAATATGATTGAACTAAGGGTCTTGAGGTATAAGGAATTAGATTATGCCATTGGAACCAATTAAAAAGCTTTAGAATTCAAGATAGGAAAATTAGGGTTTTAATTGCACCTAAGGAGATATAAAACTCTAGGAGCCTAGTTTAAACCATATGAAAGTATAATTAGACTAAAGAGATATTAAGGAATATGAATATGCATTAAAATCCAAGAAGAAAGCAATAAAACTCCATGTAGCCTCCTTAAGGGTGATGATTCAACTAATACAAGGATGATGCACCTAGGGAGCTTTTTTCTTTTTTTGAATTTAATGAATTTAGAGACTTAGAAATGACGAATAAATAATTACAAAATCATTAGATTGAATTTAGAAGCCCTAAATTGAAAGTTGGATATTTATGGCCTAAATTGGGTTAAGAAATAAGATGGCTTTAGACCTTCTTAATCATGTATATGATGATTCAAATGAGTTTCCTTAGAGCCATAAAACTTGTAGCAAGCAAAAGTTTAGGGTTTGGAAAGAAAAAACCAATGGATGGCTCTTAATAGGCCTAAAGTAGCCTTAAGATACATATTAGACTTTAATGGGATTAAGTGTTAGTGATGAAGCTTAGAATGAATCCTAAAGGATTGATTTACTTTGTAATTGCCATGTATAGGCCCATCTAGCTCAAACTCCCCTAAGTGTGGGTGTCAAGTGAAAAAAAGTCAAAGGAAAAGCTAAGACCAAGTAAGTTAGTGGCAATTGAAACTCTACAAGTTCTAAGGTAGCTTCATCTCCTTTTCTTGTATTCATTTGAATGCTTGAATGAGTTTAAATACTTGTGTATGTTCTTGCTTGATACTTCTATAAGAAAATTTTTACTATGTGTTCCAAATGAGTCACATGTGTATGAAAAGGTTATATGATGGCTCCTAACTCCCTAAGGCATGAAATTGAGTGCAATAGCTCTTTCTTGGCCCAGGGTTGAGATTAGTTGGGTCAAGTTAGTTTATGATAATGCCACGGCTTGAGAATAAATGAGTTTTTATATTATATGATGCATTTGGCTTACATGAAGCACATGCATAGCATCTTTGCACCACATGCAATGCATTTTCTCATTGTATTTATGTGTGCATAAATTAGTTGAGATTGGCTAATAAGATTCTTCCCAGAGTCTCATCCATATACTCCCACTAACTATTTTAGGGTCATCAAGTAAAGATAAGGATGTTGGAAGGCATAATTTGAGAATTGATGTATTAGAGACATTATGTGTAGTAAACTTTGATGTATGTATTAGTATGACACTATTTTATTATTATTAATGGCCTATGATGTAAACTGAAATATAAAATCCATGTTTATAATGGAACTATACGTATAAGCTAAAGAACTTTGTAATATGATGGTTGGTAATGAAATGTGATCATTTTGTGTAGTCTTGCATATATATTACCATGATGTATGCATGTATACTTGCATGCAAAGGGGCCAAATTTTGATCCAAGCCTCTTTGTATGTAATGAAATGGTTGGAAATGACATATAGGATGAACAAAATTTGCTCAAAGTGGAAGAAATCCAATGGGACATCAATTGGTCCATTTTGATCCCAAATTTAGTCTTAAAAGAGACCTAAATTACTCTTATATTAAGAGTGGCCTAAATGATCTAGTTTTGATCTAAGATTTGGCATACAATTACAACCTTAATAGAGCTTTCTAACAAGCTAAGAATTAGAACTTTTGAAGCTCTGTAGAATATTTCAAAAATTTCCAAAATTTAGCAGATTTTACAAATTGGTCCCTAGTACTGTTCCTTCTGCATGGCTCTGGTTTTTTGTCTTTCAGAGCCAAATGAACTCCATTGCTAATAAAATTTTATAGGCATAAATTTCACATATAAGCTTTTTGTAGCCACTGAGTTTGTGTAAATCAAAGTTGTTTAGATAAAGTTATGTATTTTTAAAATTCTGGGTTTGGTTATATTAAGCTGATGCAACAAATCCTAAACAAATTCTATTCTTAGCTTTTGGGAGGTCAAATGGATTCATTTGCTTTTAAAATTTTTACAGCATATATTTCACATCTTAGGCTTTTCGTAGACATCTAATTTCTACAAATAAAAGTTTTGTGCCCGAAATATGAATTTTCAAAGTTGATGCATAATTATGGCATTCATGTTCATTTCAGGTTCAAAAGACTCACAGGGCGTCCCACATGAAATTCATGATAAAATGGTTCCAAACAAGTTTGATTATGGTAAACATGAATAAAGAAAAAGAAATAAGTAAAATTGGACCCCTATAGCTTCGATTGGCTTGTAAACAAACCAATTTTACCTTAAAAAGTATGGAAACAGTTGTATACTTTCTACTTAATACCTAAAATTGATATGTATATGAGCTAAAAAGCTAGTTATAATAGGTAGAATAAGATGGATTAAGTCCTAATAAGTTGCTTTGTATCTTTATTGATATGTTTAGGCCAAACTAGTGTGACGACACCCTTATGTATGTGTGTGGAGATGAGGAAAGAAAAGCCAAAGGGAAAGAACAACTAGCTAGTGTGGAGTTAAGATCCTTAGCTTTAAAAGTAGCTTACTCTTCCTTCATTGCATATATTTGGATGCATTTGAGTTAAGATGCATTGTGTGCATTGGTTTTTTATGATTGTTTAGGTTTATATTTGAATTTGCTTTTTAAAATGAGTTTTATGCATATATGAATTGTGTTTTTGGCTCATAGCCAGAGTGGCAAGGAATTAAGAGCAGCAGTTCTTCCCTAGCCTAGAGGTGACCTAGCTAGCATGTCTTTATGTTGTGGCTAGATGAGTTCAGAAATTTTATGCCAATTCCATATTTAAGTTGTTTTATCTGCATATGACCTTACATGCTTGCATTTCATCCTTCCATCATCTATTGTGTGCATTGGATTAGATTGAGTGTGACTACTGAGATTCTTTCCAAAATCTCACCTCTTTATCTCCCACTAACCATGTTAGATGAGCCTAGCAAGGAAAAGAGACAATGATTTGAAGCAAGTAGTAGTTAGGTTCCATAAGATGTAGATTTTCTTTTTATATGTATTGTGTGTGTGTATATACATATATATATATATTGATGTATACCATGATAAAATGTAATAGCAATCCATGTATAAGTAACAGACACAAATGTATGCCAACTTGATGTAAATATATGTAATTGGAACATGTTTTGTTATATAATGGTCCATGAGGATTGTATGCATAAGCACAAGTGAGATAGTGATTTTTAGATGGTAGGAAACTTTCATATATTAAACCCTTTATAGATGATGTATTTATAGATTGAAAATTGCTTATGGCAAGAAATTGTATATTAGAGCTTAAAGAGACCACTTTAGAACCATAATTTGATCTAAATGAAGCATAAAATGCATTCTTACCCTTGACAATCTAAATGATCGAGTTTGGGTCTAAAATTGGTGACCATTTAGAAGACATGTAAAGCTTTCTATAGGGTCAAAGTTTGTATTTTTTAAAGCTCTATAGAATACTTAGTGAATTTTTAAATTTAGCCCTAAAGAGTTGTCCTACATTGTTACTGTTCACTCTATTTAGTTATGATTTCCACGTTTTTTTTTAGGGACCAAATGGATTCATTTCAACTTAAAATTTTCATAGTAGAAAGTTTAGATTATAAGTTTTCCATAGATATCTAATTTGCATTAATTGAAGTTATGTATCTCGAGTTATGAATTTTTGAAATTTGGACTGCAATATGTAATTATGGTCAAGTAAGGCTATTTGCTCCCTTTATGCATATGGTGTGTATAGACATTATCTATGTGATGAGACCACATTTATATATATGAGTTATGAATTAAAATGGGAGATCAGAGGTCCATCTAAGGTATTGAATAGCAAAACTGTTGCTGCTAAAAAAATTATTACGAATGCGTTCTTATATATGACATTAAATGGGGTGGAATAACTTAAATATAGTAAGTTATCACAATTGCTAAATGGTAGTGTGTGCAAACCCGAATAACAAATGGCCAACTAATTTTTTATACCAACTTGCCATTTGACTATGAAATATCCTCTAAATTGAAAAAAGTTGTAAACAAGCTAATATATGATTTAATGGACCTCCAAAATCTAGATGTACCAAGAGATAGATTCATCGAAGTACAAAATAAAGATGAAGAGCAACAAATTAATGATGCTATTGAAAGTAATCAAAAGCCCTATGATTCAGATAGCTTGGATTCATTCTTCTTGCACATCATAACTACATAGAAGATTGACACCAGTATAGAAAAGTACTACCAAAATTTTCTAATGGAAGATAAGATCTATACAAAGCAGATAATTATCAAAAGAAAGCAAATATATGGTATAAAACAATGCATCATGCGTTTCTTATCTCCATAAAGCATGCAAAGATGGATAAGAAGCAATACCAATATATATACATTTGGATAAATGTAACTATGGATAATTTTTGTAAAAATGAGAAAAGTCAAAAAATAAATAAATAGTTACAAATGTCTTTTATGACATGTATTGTATCAAAAGAAGAAATAACTTTTGAAAAGCTACAAAAAAAATTTTTTCACTTTTTAGAATTTTGTGTTAGATGAATAATAGAGAATAGTGAGTGAATAGTATTAAATAGTAAATAGTATATGATTAGTATCACAAGAATCACGAGGTCGTCATTCATTATTCTCTGGTCCTTCCCAGTTTTCTAGGTCGTGACATCTATAGTTAGGGTTGCACATAGATGGATCACAATCTCAAAGAAAGTGTCCATTTATTTTTCCAACATAAGTATAAGACCTATTTGGATGAAACCAATGAATTGGGATTAGACCTTTCTTTTGTTCTTGGGTACAATAAGATTTTTATAAATATAATAATTATTTACAAAAGTCATATACTTATTATATTATTATTTAAAATTTATATACTTGTTATATTTTAATTAAAAATTTTGAGGATAAAAATATAAAGAATTACATACAAATTTTTTCTTTTGAAAAAATTCTAATGAAAGAAATTCTTTTTGCTTGAAAAAAAATAAAGCTTTTATTTGTGTTTAGTGTAGGATTTATCAATTTGTATCGTCCACTTATTTTTATTAATGATTTTTTTAACCTTTGCCGTGAAACAAAACATCAAGCCTGGCCATTATTTTTAGATATTACTTTTTAAGACTCATATTTATTTTTTTTAATTTTTTGGGTAAATCAAAACTCAGAACTTGAGATGGAAATATCTGATGGCAACCTATTTAATCAATGTTATGATAACAGGTGCTTTGGTCTCCTATAAATTTTGCCTTTGATTTTAGATTGATTTTTGTATTGGTTTGGAAAATGTTTTAGTTGTCACTCTCATAAATATCTTTTTAAGTTTTTTATATATAAAAATCCATTTCAAACATAGTTGACTTTTTTTTGGGGCTTTTTAAGAATTTATATACTGTGCATCTCTTCCTTGGCTGAAAAATACAAGCAAGCACTGCTTGGACCACAAGTAGTGGGCCCAATCACGTGCAGAATAAGTCCAAGGGGTGAGAACTAATTTCTGTACAGAATAATTTTTGGTTTGAAGTCACTTCAGGATGAGTTCTATTGTGTTTAGCATTTTATGTAAATTTAAAAAATGTTTGTCCTGAACTTAAATTATGGAATAAGTTTCATTAGAATAAAGTCTTTAAACATGCAACTTGAGAATATTCAGAAGAATTTGCATGGGTATGCTTTTGAACATGAAAACTAAGTTAGAAAAGAATTAGGAATAAATACTTGACTGTAAAGAAATTGTTTGGAATCAGAAATCTCGACAGACGTGGTTAATTAATGGTGATTGATGTACTTGTTATTTCATATGGTGGTAAGGAAATGTATAATTAATAGTAGAATCGCTAGAATTTAGAATTCAGATGAGGCTTAGATCATGGATTATTCTCAAATTGAATTATCTTTTGATTATATTGTGGATGTTTATAAACGAGATAAGCTCACGTGGGGTGGACATCATCAGTCAACATTTGGATCAATTACCAATTCCCACTTCGTTTAACCGGCAGATTGGAATTCTATTGCTGCCTTTTTCTAAGTTGGAGATTGAAAATGCATTGTTTCAGATGAAGCCTGATAAGGCTTTTGGCCCGGATAGATTGCCGGCTCTTTTGTTCTAACATTATTGGCAACTTGTTAAATATGATGTTATCAGGATGGTGATGGCTTTTTTGTGTTTTTCTGTTGAAGAAATTTAATAATATTTTTAATACTCTTATCCCTAAAATTACTAATCCTTTCTCTTTCAATGATTTATTGGGCTGTCCAATGTAGTTTTCAAAATTATTACTAATGAATGTGTTGGTTAATATATTGCAGTTGGTAATGGTTGATGTCATCTCAATAAATCATAGTGCTTTTTATGAAGAGGCGCTTAATTTTAGATAACCTATTTTTGGCATGAGAATTGATGACATTCATTTATAAGGTTAAAAGATCTAAGAATAGATGGTGTGTCTTGAAGTAAAATATACAAAAGGCCTAATGACATAATTTCTTGAAATATTCTAGAGGCTGTATTGACTTGGATGAAATTTCTAGATCATTACAAGAGAATAATCATGCGATGTGTTACCATTGTTTCATATAATTTACTATTTAAAAGCCAAAAATTAGGTTACTTCTATCAACAATGGGGCCTTTATCAAGGTCATCCTTTATCTTCTTATTTGATTTTATTTGTTCTAATGTTCTTTTTTGCATGCTTCCTAAAGATGAACAAAAGAAAAAAAAAAAAAAAAAAGCATTCAAGGGTTTCAGTTTGCCTTGTGAGTCATATAAATCTCTCATTTAATGTATGCAATTGAAAATTTTCTGTTCTTTAAAGCTATTCTAGTTCTAGATGCTTGTAATACAATTTTCTAAGTATCAAGTCACTTTAATTTTTAGGAGGGTCAACTTACTATCAAGGAAAAATCCTAAATGGTTTTTGGCCCTAATACTTCGCAAATTATGTCTTCAACAAGTTCACTGATTCTATTGATAGATATTTAGATGGGATGATTAATAGTGACAAGAATAGATCTCATATTTTTAAAGATCTTGTGAACAAGATCAAAGGTAAGTTGGATGACTAGAAAGCCAAGCTACTATCATAAGGTAGTAGATTAAACCTTATTAGTACAAAGGAAACCAAACACACTCTATTTAATTCAATTCACACTTCTTTATGTGCACATATCCCTTATTTATATTAATAATAGAACTAACATCTTCTATCTAACATTTCCTAACAGCATATAGCTAACTACTTATTCTAATTAATGCCACGTAACAATATCCCCCCTTGAAAATGATCCTTGTCCTCAAGGATCCATATAAAGCAAAAATTCCAAATTCAAAAATTTATTCAAAATCTTCAGAAAATCAAAGTTTCATTAGTATAGCACTGGCTCATTTTTGTGATTAAGCCTTCTAATGCAGTTATTCCCTTGGAATTTGGATTAGGTCCTCTCTTTCCATGAAACATCCCTACACTACAAGTCCACATGCTTGTATAGTTACTCAACATTACAGGCCTATTATGAGGTTCCACAAAGGCCTAAGATGTTTTTGGAGTTATCCAATTGACACTCATGAACAAAATTATGACCGTAGCCATATTTGGAGATCCTTTTATTGTAGGTACAAACTGTAACGTCCAGTTTTTGTTAAACGACGGAAAAGGGCACGTTTTCAAAGCAAGCCCCCTGAGATGAGTGACTCAAGGCCAAATAAAATTTGCATAAAATTTAAAATATTAGAAAATGAGGATTTGAGCCTTAAGTTGCCCAGAACTCAAGGCCAAGGTGATTCAAAAAATTTACCCAAAAGGCCAATGGCATTTTCGTAAATAAGTGGACTTTTTGGAAAACCGACAGAAGGGCTTTTTAAATGAAAGTTTTGAATTCTCCAGGGTTCTCAGAGGCCCTAAAAACCATGGGAAGCCCCAGGACCGGTAAAGACCCTCCGGTGTAAGTTTTCCAATGTCGATTGACCCGAACTTTGACTGATTCGTTCGGAAGGATTTTAGCTCCAATTTGAGTGATTCCAAAGCCATTTTTCTTAATTGGGAATCTAAATTTTATAATGGAAAAGACGGTTCTAAAAAAGGAGCTAAAACGAAGGAGAAACAAAAAGGCAAAGTATGAAGGACAAAATAGGAATTTTTAAAAAAAGTCACTTTACCCTAGCTATATATAGGTGGCACCTCACACTCTCCTTGATTCACTTCAGAATTTCCAGCCCCAAATCAGAAGCAAATCCCTTGGAGAGTGGCGCACAAAGAGAAGGGAAGGAGGAGGAAAGATTTAAGACTTTAAGTATGGAATTTTGCTTCTTTTTCATGCTTTCTCTCCACTACTTTCTTCTCCTCTTTTTCCCTCTTCTTCTCCATGATTTCTATGAAGTTTTGAGGTCTGTTTTGAAGGGAGAGTAGAGGGGAAAGTTCGAATTTCAAGTAAGGAGGCCAAGAAAAGCAAGAACAAGCAAGGAAATCTAAGGAAAACAAGGTATTTTGCAATTCTTCCACTTAGTCTTCTTCCTCCCTTCCTTGAGCATTTCGACCTACACTTGGACAGATCTAAGGATTCAGTTTTTTAACCAAACCAAAGGTGATTCTTAGGCATTTGATGGAGAGGAATAAGAATATGCAAAGAAAACTAAGAAAAAGGCATTAGAAAGCAAGATGCAAAACCTAGGGTTTGAAGTGCACCTTTCAATTTCTGAATTTGTAGGATGCTTCCTAAGTCTAGGTTAGAGTATAAATGAGTTCTTGAGACACCAAAGATGCTCCCCACAAGCTTCCCCCTTCAAGAAAACCAAGCAAACTCCATGAAGGCCATTAAGCTCCATAGCCTCGGCCTAAAGAGTTTCTCATAGCTAGGGAGAGTTTTAAATTTTTCTAAGGCCATTCTTGAGTCATAATTGATGAATGAAAATGAGAGAGGCCTTGGAAAAAATTTAGAACTCATGGAAAGTGATTTGGTGTCTTAGGTTCCATAATATGACCAAAAGAAGCAACATGGTGCTAGACCTTTTGTTTTGATGATGTGAGAATTCCAAGAGGTTTAAAAGGAGTCAAGAATCATATTTGAAAAGAAAGAATGAGGCCTAGAAATCATTTGAGGGGTGTTGCTTCATTAGGTGCCAATATGGACCATAATGGAACCTATAGAGCAATCTAGTGTTTCATTAAGTTGTGTAGTCTTAGAGTGTGTTTATGAACTTAATTGGCTCCCATAATTTGTGTCTAGGCTAAGAGAAACTACCTCCACCAAATTGTGGGTGCGTGGCCAAAAGAGGAGGCTTGAAAGTTAAGAAAAAAGTGTGTGTTTGTATACAAGGTAGCTCTCTCCACTTTCTTTCATGCATGGATGTGTGTTTAGCTTGTTTTAGAATGTGTGTATGTGTATTTTCAATCTTTGAAAAGTATGCTAGCATGCCTTTATATGCTATGATGCTTGATGCCATGTTATGTTTTCAAATGATTACATGATGTTTGTATGAGTCTGCTTGAGTGTGGAGAGGCCAAGAACTCTTCCCTTGGGTGAGGATGAGCCAAGAACCCTTGAGCTTGGTTGAGACAAAGTAAAGAGTCTCCCAAAAGCAAGGTGGGCTCCCAAGAGTATGGTTGAGTCCAAAGTGCTCAAAGAATGGGTAAGGCAAGTCCAAAATCCATGAGGAGAAGTGTGAGGCCAATCCAAACACTTAGTGAGCTCTTGAATGTCTTATATGATTGATTCACATGCTAAGGTTGCTTTTAAAATGTCTATGATTTCTATCTCCTCCATGCATGCATTTATGAAACTTGCCTTGCACATATTATGTATGATTGAATGGGAGATGAGCTATTAGGATTCTTTGAATCGCATCCTCTCCTCTCCAATGATCTCACATGCTAGGTGGACCAAGCAATTGTGGTGAAGGGAGCCAACAACCTTGAAGAGGGACAATTGATAAGCTTATGTCTTGTTTTGTCTTTTTAGGAACCATAATGATGGTTCATAATATATATGAGGTTGTATATGTACTATAAATGTTGAGACATATGTAAACATACTATTATATGATATTTATATGTATAGAAATGATATATGACCATTAGCACATGTTTTGAGTATGTAATGTCATAGTATAGAGGTTTAAAGTTTGATGAATATGTAGGTTGAATGGCCAAAATGAGATGCATGAGGTTTGGGACCATTCGAACAGCTCACACAAGTTTTAAATAAGCTTTTAAACTTGCCCAAAGGGTGCTAAGACTAAGGGGAATCCATTTGGCAATTTTGGTACTCAATATGGGGCCAAAATTGACCATAATGGAATCCTATGCCACTTTTTATCCAAATGAGCTAGTCTTGATCTAAAATTTGGCATGCAATTAGGTCTCCTTAAGAGCTTTCTACAAAGCTAAACATCATAATTTTTAAAGGTCTAGAGAATATTTGATGAATTTTCAAAGTTAAAATTTTTCATGGATTCTGGTATGGGTATTGTTCATACTAGCAATTTTGAATTCTATGTCACCTGATAGTCAAATGGTATCCAATGCTTATGAAATTTTATATGCATAAACTAGAGGTCATAAGCTTTCTGTGGCCATTGAGACCACCTCATTTGGAGGTCTGAGCAGAGAGTTATGCATGCTTGAAGTTAACTGTCAGTATCAGTAGCGCCCCAGGAGCTCAGTTACTGTTCATTCAGTTCCAGATGTCAAAAAATATCTGTTTCATCCTAGAATTATTTTTAGTGTCAATTTAACATTTGTAGCTTTCCAGAATAACCAAGTGTGTGTGATTTTTATTTTTATAGAATTAGTTATGAATTTTTTAGATACAGCGCAATGCGAAAAAGTCTATTATTTTATCCTCTTTCTCATATACTCTTGTGGGATTGATGATATAAAGCTTATAAATGACATAAAATGAGCTAGAAGTTATGGTGTTATACAAACCCTTTGACCTAGTACTAATTTTAGTTCTTCTTACCTGCAACATCATCATAGTGCAACTATAAAATAATGCAAACCTTCTATCATTTTTGTAGATGCAGAACTCAATAATAATGTAGACAATATTGAAATTTAGGAGGATATAGAGCTTCATTGTCATCCCTTTATCGACTAGCTCTTTTGCAAGACCAATGACCTTTCTAACTTCTAGTTTAATCTTCTCTCCAACCAAAATGATACTAAAAGCCACCATTCCCTCGTCTCCACCTTGTTTGACCTTTTACTAGTTCCAATGTTTGAGAGTGAAGAATTGAATAAGGGAATCATAAGCATCAAACTTCTTGAGGTCGATTTTCAAAAAACCTACATAGAGAATGTCAATGTCAGAAGCAAACCTGTCCTTAGCCTATTAGACAGGACTATCACTATCCAATTCAAAACTCTATTTCTTGGTCTTGTTGTTATAAAAGGATTTCATGTGTAGCTAATTGGCAATGATGATTCTATATTATTTTGAAACAAAGGAGACTGAGGTGGAATGAATTTTGTCAGCGTCTTTGTCACCAAATGCCTCAATGAGTTTGTTATTGTCAACCTTGCAACTTCAAGAATGGCATTGGTAGTACTGGTAAGCTCTAGCTATTCTAGCTTCATGTAAGCCTTTGTGACTTCACCTCTGTTAACTTTTTCATAGTTATTTCCTTTACTTGTCTTTGAGTTTGATTGTAATGGATCTTGGATTTGTTCATCCTGACTAAGCTCATCATCAAGCATGGGTTTCATGTCCCTTTTTATTAGTAGGACTTGGGTTTGGTCGGGATGTTCTTGTTTGATGTCATCCTTGATCAACAAGTTTGTGCCAGTGTCATCCTTTTTGACTTCTTCATGGTTGACTTCTTCTTTAACCTTTGAGTTCAAAAATGGCAACTGTGGTACTTCACTGGAGTTGCTTCTATTGATATTCTTTGTTTCCCTTTCTTGCATCTTCTAGATGTAGATTTTTTGGGGATAGGCTAGGTACATTATGTTGGCTAAGTTGGATGAGTTGAATAATCAATAGCTATTTGAATGTCATTGCAAAACCCCCCATGAAACAATTGGTATCAATCTCCTCTAATAGGTCCACTTCTGTTAGTAGTTCTTTAAACTTCTCTTGGAACTCTGTAGCAGAGGTCTCTTGCTTAAGATTCCCAATCTTCATTACTATTGCCACCTTTTTAATATGATTTTCTATTTGCATCGAAGAACTTTATAATTTCATTAATCATTCTTGCAAATGGGATTAGGTGTCTAGAGCCATTGTGGAAACAAAAAGTGGCTTTAATGCCAATTTATCAATTATTAGTAGTTGCATTTTCCTGAAAGATACGCTTCTCAAATTGATGCACATTATACAAATTTCCTTTGGGGTTATAAAAAAGATAAGGTTAGATTACATCTTTTAAATATTTTGCAACTAAGAAAACCTATAAGGGTGGTCTATGACTTAAGTTCACCAATTTAGTTAATCAAGCTTTATTGGCTAAACAGGCATGGTTGACAAGAAACTAAAGACTCTGTAACGCCCGGTATGTTGTAAAAATATTAAAATGGGCAACTTTGAAAAGCAAGTCGCCTGAGATGAGTGATTCGAGACCAAATAAAATTTGGATAAAATTTTAAATAATAAAAAATTAGAATTTGAGTCTTGAGTTGCCCAAAAACCGAGGCCAGAGTGATTCAAAAATTTGCCGAAAGGCCAGTGGCATTTTTGTAAATAAGTGTAATTTTGAAAAAACACCTAAAAGAGCTTTTTAAATGGAAATTTTAAGTAGCTCAGGGTTCTCAGAGGCCCCAAAAACCATGGGAAGCCCCAGAACCGGTAAAGCCCCTCCGGTGTACTCTTTCTGACGTCAGTTAACCTGAACTTTGACCAGTTCATTCGGGAAGCTTTTGGCTCTGATTTAAGTGATTCCAAAGGCATTTTATTAAATTGGGAATCTAAATTTTATGATGAAAAAGAAAGTTCTCAAAAAGGAGCTAAAACGAGCTTAAAACGGAAATGCCACATATAAAGGCCAAAATCGTCATTTTTTTGGAACAATTCTCCCTTAATTCCCCTTTATATGTGGTGTCCTATGCTTATCCCTTCTTAACCGACTTACTGCAGCATCCAAACCAGAGAAAAAAGATAAGGAGAAGAACGCACAAGAGAACCAAGAAGGAGGAAGGAAAATGCTAAAGCAAGGTCAGAAAGTGTAAGATTTTCATACTTCTTCCTCTTGAAACTTCATCTTCCTCTTCTTGCTTCATCTTTCCATGGTTTTAATGAAATTTTTGGTGCTGTTTTAGGGTCAAACCAAAGGATAGAAATTCAAAATTCAAGGAGGAGGAAGAGGGAAGAGGAAGGACTCTTGAAGGAAGCTTGATTGTAAGGTAGTTTCTCTTTCTTTGTTGCTTCTTTTTCTCCTTCTTCTCTTCCACGGTGGGATGCCTAAAATAGAGCCATGAAAAGGGAAGAGTTTCTATTTTATAATCCAAAACAAAGCATCAAACTAGGCTATGGGAAGATGGAATACACCAAAGAAATGCATGGAAAACTAATAAAACTCAAGTTGAAAAAGTTTAGGGTGCTTGAACATAGTTTAAAATCTGGGTTGATTCAAAACTTTTCCATCATATGTGAGTATTTGTTTGAGTTTCTAAGACTCCTAGGGAGCCTCCCAAGTGCCCCATCCATTAAGAAAAAATATCAAACTCCATGGGTCTTTAATAGAAGTATAAATCTGTCAAGACCCTTAGAGATAGTTAGGGGATGTTTTAAATGGTTCTAAGCTTGATTTAGGACTTTATATGATAAAAAAAGATAGGAGAAACCCTTGGGAAGAATTTAGAAGCCTTAGGTTGGGAGATGAAGCAATGGCTTCCATAATGTAACCTTATGAAGCAACATGGACCTAGGTTTATGAAAGTAAGTGTGGGATGGCTTCAAGGATCTTAAATGAGGTCAAGAGGTCTAAATATGGCAAGAGAATGGAACCAAAAATTTTACTTGTGGTAGTTGCTTCATTAGGTCATTAATGGAACTATAGTGTGACAAATAGAACAAAGTATAATCTTAAGAGTGAGTTGGATGATATAACTTATTCCAAGAGTATAATTAAGTGTTGTTTATTATGAATAGGCCAAGGAAATCCAACCCCACCTCCTTGTGTTTATGGAACCGAAGGAGAAGGAACAAGCAAAGTAAAACTTGAATTTGCACCAAGGTAGCTCTCCACCTTTTCTTGTTGCATATGCGTCATTGTGTGCTTGTGTATATGTTTATGTGTTTGAGACATGCCACTTGATGCTATGTTACTATTTTGGTACCAATATGCTTTCTTAAATGTTTTTGAATGGTGGAAATAGCTCATAAGGGTGAGGTAGTACCAAAAGTCCCTTAATGTGGGTGAGGAGATGCCAAAAGTTTCATGGTATGGGTGAGACAAAGCCAAAAGTCCCTTAGATGGGTGAGGCTAAGTCAAAAGTCCTAAGAACTAAGAGTGAGAAAATCTAAAAATCCTAGAAATGGGGTGAGGCCAAACCAAAAGTCCCTAGAGCTCATTCTTATTCTTGACATGTATTTGTGACATAAAAATGTGGAAATTGAATGTTTCATCGATTGAGTAGTTACATACTTGTACCTTTGACATATTGTGTTTCTTGAAAATGTGCTTGAATAGGTGTATGAGCTATTGAGATTCAATGAATCTCACCCCCTTCTTTCTCTCATCTCATATGATCTAGGTGGAGTTCAAGATCCAAAGGATGGAAGCCAAGGAGTTTAAATCTCCATCTCTTGGCAAATCTTCCCATTTTTTGATATACTAGGATGTCTAGAATATCAAAGGATATATATATATATGTTATTTTTGAGCCATGACACTTTGAACAACTATAAAACTATGTAAAGATAGTATATGTATCAAAAATAGAGTTCAATGAATGGCATTGTACAATTTGACCCCTTGGAAGCCTATTTGTGCTTGTATGTTTATGGGAGTGGCATGATGAATTTTAGTTACATGAGGATTTATACCTTATGAGAGACTCATTTATGCTACATTTATGCTTTCTAAGTTGCTCAAATGTGTGTGGAACAATGTAAAGCTCATTTGAACCAAATTTGCCTCTTGTTGGAACCAAAAGTGTCATAACCTTGAGCTATGGCAGAGTCTGCCCAAATGACCTCTTCTTGACTTGAAATTTTGCATGAAATTAGATCTTGCCTAGATATTTTTTGAAAGCTAAAGATTAGGTGATTTGGAGTTCTGTGTAATTTTCTATGATTTTTCAAAATTGGTATCAGAATTTTGGATTTGCACCAGTACTGTTTATTTAGTCAGTTGTGAAATTATGTCATCTGAGGGGCAAACATGGTCCAATGGCTATGGAATTTTATAAGAGGAAACTTGACATTCACTATGACCTCCAGAAATTAGAAGCACCTCATTTGGAGGCCTGAGCTAAGAGATATGAATTTTTGAATTTCTAGAATAGCAACAATAATGTAACATGACCTAAGTCACTATTCAATTGAATTTCAGTGGTTGAATGTACTTGCTCTAGTCTGAATCTATTTTTATCATAAATAGGACATTCATAGCTTTCCAAATTGATATCATTTACATAGATTGGATGTTTTTGGGATTAATTGGACATTTTTGAAATTTAAAGCAGACACTTGCATCAGTACCTGTAGCTGTTTGAACCTTTGCCCATTTTCGCATTTCAACAGCTTTGTGTGTTATGTTTCATGACCTAGACATATTTTTGGCATCAATTAGACATTTTTAGGTTTCTATAATGGCTAAGAATTCATAATTTTTCTAGAATTAGTTATGAATTTAAAACTTCATATCAGTAATCTGAACCAGTAGCCTAGACAGCAGCGACCTCAGTGGATTTTTGAATGTCAAATGTTCTCCCCTTAATGATTCATGAGCTAAAATTATTTTTATTATGGGGTAGACACCCATAGCTCTCTAGAATGGTAAAGTTTTTTGGGTTTCAATTTTTTTAGATCTAGTTATGAATTTCCGAATTTGTGATAGAGAAACTGAAATTCTGGTCGAAAATAATAGTGTGAGTTTGATGCTCCCCTTTGAATTCCACGAGTTGTGGGGCAACTTTGGTGATATAAATGAGTTTTATGTATGTAATTAAATATGAAAATGTGATGTATGAGCTCATATGGTCCGCGTGACACCGAATGGAATTTTCATACGCAACGCAACATGAAATAAGGCATTATTTTAATGCCATTTTTTTATTCCCTTTGTGCAATTCATAATGTGAGACTTAGAAATGATAGGAAGAAAGCTAGAAATATATAGTGTTACAAACTCTATTTGATTGGGTGATGACTAAATATATAATGCGAAAAACACTGAATTTGTATTCAAGAAAACTTATCAAGAATGTTGGATTTGAAAAATTGAAGCATATCTAGTAGCAATGGTTTAAGTTTTAATAGCCTATCATGGTCACTTGGCAATGGAAGTATTGCTTTGAATAGTAGATTTTGGAGATTTTCCACTTACCCTTTAATTGGTATTAGTGATTTGTGTGATAACAGTGACAATGGTGGTGGTGGTTGTTAGAATGAATATATGTATTAAAAGAAGGTTTCCTTTTTACTATAGAATCCCCATTTTTAAACTATTTATGATGTGATATTTTTACAAAAAATTTTATTTCTTTTGTTTACCCACAGGGCCCATATATTCTAACTTTTATAAATTAAGTATTGTTTATCCTTTAAATATAGTTAAGAACGTTGCTAAGATCCTAGTATCTGTGTGTGGGAAGGAGGATTTTTTGTGTTGAAATAAATCTTCTACATGTTTATATTATGTTGCGGATGGTTATAGATTACTTTCCACTTGATTAGTTTGGCCTAATCCTAGTTCATTTAGTTTTCTTTGGAAAAGCTTTTGGAATATTTAAGTTCAAAGGTGGCTACTACTTCTTGTATGGAGGTTGAGGAATTAGACTATTCTTACTAATGATATACTTTGGAAATATCATCTGTAAACTTCTATTACTTGTTTATTTTATCATGAATATGAATAAACATCAAATAATTAGTTTATTACTCATCATTTTGCTTGTATTTTATGGTTCAAAGATTGATATGATTATTTAGTCTGATGTTAGACATTTAGTTTATTCATTGAGATAATAAAAAAGATATCCTATGTATGGTCTTATTGGATAATAATAAGTGCTCATAAAATAAAACTTTTACAGAGGATTAGAAGCCAATTATTTGAGATGTTTTAAATAAAATTAGATTTCAGTGTAGGGTTCTATGGATATTATATGAAAGTTAAAACACTAATTTTGTAAGATTCAAAGGAGATGCTTACCTGTAGCTGCCATAACAATAACTTAGAATGCTAGATCTTCCTCTCTATTGTCTTAAGTTTATTGAATGGCTTTCAATAAGTTTAAACAATCTCTTGAGGTTAGAGAGAGGACCTAGCTCTATTTAATATTGTCTTACTAGGCTTTTCAATCACGGGCTTTAGTAAAACCATTAGTCCACACTTTTAACCACTTACCAAACTTATAATTAATATATGCTAAGGCACACTAATTGTATGACCACTTAAATAACAATTGAGTCTATAATAAATCTTAATGGACTACAACCAACCCAAATTTTAAAAAACAACAAAAATAATTAATGTGAGCCTGCATATAAAATTTTAAAATAAAATTTTTTTAATATTCTTTCACTTGGAGCACATTAATTTGTTTTAAGCAAGTTCATTTTATTTTGTAAAACAACTCTTGGGTCGACAAAATAATAAAACTATATGTGCACACTTTGTTTTAAAGATAATGGTCCTAAGATAGTACAACATATGCAATCCAGCTCAACATAATCATCAATAAGGGATAGTGGCAATCGTTATGCCTTTTAATGACACAAGACCAGTCCACACTTACATATATTAACAATTATATTGACATGCATCATAAGTTTGAAAGTGTGGTAAGAAATAGCTATCAAAGTTATTAATAATACACTATTCTTTATTAGTCCTTCATATGATTTCTCGCAAGACCAGTCCATACTTACATATATTAACAATTATATTGACATGCATCATAAGTTTGAAAGTGTGGTAAGAAATAGCTATCAAAGTTATTAATAATGCACTATTCCTTATTGGTCCTTCATATGATTTCTCGATATCCGTATACTAAACCAAAATGAGAAATCACGATTTCTCAATATCCATATGTTAAATTATAATAAGAAATCGTATAACTCAAAACAAGTCTATATGTTTCAAATACTTTATCTCAAGAATACCGTATAATACCATAAAAAACATATCAAAACAAATACAATGGTCATCCTTAAGATTGGCACTATGTCTTAAAATATATGTTGTATTCAATCCTTACAAAAACAAAGTATTAAAAATAATGATCATCAATAAGAGTATAACATATCAAATATGCGAAAATTATATGAAATTCATTGACATAAGCAAAAGACATCCGTAAAGTCACCACATGGAATAAAATAAATAGACAAAATACATAAACTTCCATCAACCTAAAAGATCAAAAGACACTTACGTATCCATGTTTTTAACATGTTTATTAAACTATATGGGTTTTAATCCATTAGTTAAAGGATTAGCTACCATTGACACTATATTTATGAATTCTATGACAATGTCTTCCTTCTTGACTAGATCCCTAATTGTAAGGTACTTTATTGCATATGCTTAGATCCACTTCTAATCTTGTTGTTCTTAGAATAGAACACTGCTACATTATTATCACAATAAATAACCAATGGTCTAGCAATTGAGTCAACCACACAAAGCTTTGATATGAAATTCCTGAGCTAAATGACTTGTAAAATTGCCCCACAGCATGTAATAAACTTAGCATATATCTTTGAAAATGTAGTCAAACTCTATTATATGTTCTTCCAACAGATTGCCCTACCAACAAACATGAAAATATTGTGACGACCCTAACTTCTAATCATTATAATTAAGGTAAAATACGTGATTAATAACCATAAATTAGGGTTACAAGACATTAAGACTAATTACATTCGAAAAATGCAGGGAAATTTGAACCTTAATATTGTTAGAGTCATCAATCAAATAATTACAAGCATTCATGTACACAAGGGAGACAAACACTTATTTCTAAGCCTTTGATTCTATTACTTATTAATTCCAACTCACAAGAATCTTCTACTAATGTTTCTAAGTCATCCTTTGAGATTACCATATGAAAAACCAAGATTTCCTAGTTAATATAAGGGTTCCAGGACGTTTGCTGCGGCTAAATTCCTCTTAGCCGTGGCCAATTGCTTGCGGGTTCACCCTTTACAATGTCATTAATGCTATGACGAGTTGGACCTTCACCGCGGCTAACCTACATGGCGCCACGGTGAGAAAGCCTCCTGGAACTTACCTCGCTTGCCTCTCACTATTGGCCGCGGCCAATTCCTCCTTTCACTGCGGCTAATTCCTCTCTGGAATGCCTGGCAAATTCTCACAAAGTTCGTTACGACCAATTACCATTTCGCTGTAGTGAATTACTCTCTGGACAACTCCCAGTTTTGCCTCTCACATTTCACTACAGCTAATCCTTCTTTTTGCCACGACAAATTGCTCTCTAGTACTCTTCTTGTGCAACTTCGCCTCTATTGGCTGCAGCTAACCCCATTTTAGCCATGGTTAAATGCCGTCTAATCCTACAACTTCTAAAATCTTGTCTCTTACTTTCTACTCTCTATATAGGGTCTCTCTAGGGCCACTCTTCCACTTATTATAAGCTTTTAATAGCATCTATCTAGCTGATTTGCCCTAACCATTATATCATTACCCATCTCACATTTAAAGGTAGATTCTTCTACTCATTCATAAGTCTTATATCAGCAAATTTATAAATTTCTCATAATGGTCATTCAATCGTGTTTTCATTGGATAGTTCATGCATTGCTAGCTCAAATCCATAATCAATATATCACATGATTTCATTATTTAAATAGTCAATTAAAACACAGGTGTACAAACCATAATAAGTGTTATAAACTCATATATCTGTCAACAACTAATATGAAGCTTATTTCTCATTGGTTACATTCTATGTTATCAAATTACAAACTCTTACACTTGGCAATACAGATATATGATGATGATATATAGAGGTTAACAAAATTTAGCATCTATTATATTCCACTCAGACCAAGTGTAGCTCCCCACACCAAGCTTCAGCTCATGGATGTTCATCCACTTGCTTGCCCTTATCCTTACCAGAAGAACCTTCACCTGAAATTGTAATCCCATGAAGCAGGGTGAAATGCAAATCTTAGTAACCAAGGCAAATTCCATCATATATTCCAGTTTAATCAACATATATGTATGATTTCACATACGCATCAGAAAACATACCAGTCATATCAGTAAATGAAATAATTAGGCTATCATGATTACTATCCCATACTAGCAATTATATTTTCACATGTTAAAGGCCAATAATATAAGGAGAGGCCCGTCCACGGTACCCACTCCCTAACCAGGGCTCAGTGCATCTGGGGTTTGATCATAACCCAGTGCCCTTTCGAAGCACATACATGGGTGGCAGCTGCACCACAGCTCTACCATGGACTCACAAGGTCCAATCATAATACAATAAATAGCCAACCAATTCATTCAGTATTTCAAATCATTCATATATAGCAAATATGAAATTAAAGTAGATATATGCATGGAATTAATATAGTCCCGATTACCTCACTTGTAGTCAATCCTCTAAGAGCCAATTGAGTGCTACTTCAGCCTATAAACACAAAATCAAGCTATTACTATCTCTAATTACAATTTGTATAAGCGAACCCATCACTTAAAGAGTTAAGCTATATAGGACTACTAAAAAATACTTACCCAATTGCCACTAAACCAAATTCGGATTTGGTTGAGCTTACCCCAGAAACCTCAAAACAACACCTCAAATTCTGAGTAAATTCGCATGAAATAATACCCATATTATAAATCAACTATAGGGGTCTCAAACTATCAAAGAAAGCATCAAAATAGAGAGTTTATACTTACCTAATTATACCCTTAGCCCCAACCTACGAAATTTTACCATAAAAACATCAAATGGCAAGTTTCAGATTTTTGGGTATGGTGAAAATACTCCAAATGAAAAACTAATCAGGCCAAAATGAAGAGAAAGAGAAGGGGATTAGATTATATAACTATTACCTTGGCTGATTTTGAGCTTAGAAGTGAAAAATGGTAGATTTCTTGCCCTAAACCCTAGCCTCCCTTCAAAACTGAAAATGGGTTGTGTTCTTGTATTTTAGCAAAATGAGGAACGGGCTGAAGTGTTTAGAGTTTTAGTTGGATTTGAGTTGGGTCAAAGGTGGGTCATGGGCTGACCCAAGGGTCCAATTGCAAGTGGGTTCTGATTTAAACTTTGTCGGTCCAACTTTAATCTCTTGGGCTGCAGAAATGTAATTGGGCTAGATCAAGTTTGAAGAACTCAATTGATTTGGGTTTGTACAAGAGTTATTAGGCCAACTATAAGAGCCTATAAAAGGTAAATCTTGGGCCTCTATTATATTGAATTAAATTGAGTCTGCACCTAACTTATTGAGCCTCCATTAGCATCTTATCATGATCTCCTACATTAATTTGGGCCTAGGTGAAGTTTCTGTCCTAATTAAACCTCAAACTCATATTAATAATTTATTTCCCTAAAATTTTCATTCACTTAACTTGTCCAATTACTCCATATTAATTATTCATAATTAACCTAAATCCATGATTAACACCTTAATTAATTTTAGGGTGTTACAAATATCACTGAAAGTGGATTTTAAATCATCTAGATAATTGGCAAAATTAGAATCTAGGCACTCCATTACCTTAAGATTGTCAATCCTTTTATAGATAAGTATGAAATCTTTTGTTTTCTATAGATATCTTATGACTTTCTTGGCTGTAACCTAATGCTGAGATCTAAGGTTTGAAAGATGTTGACCAAAAACATTCACAGCAAATACAATGTCAAGTTAAATACATACTTGAGCATATATTAGACTACCAACTACATTAGCATAAGAGATATTCTGCATAGTTTCCTTTTCAAGCTCATTTATTAGGTACTGACTTCTGTTAAATTTGTCACCTTAACAATAAATACATCTCCACGCTTGCAATCTGCATATTAAATCATTTTAACACATGATCTATATGGGCTCTATAAGACAAATCCAAAACATGGTATGATCTGTCACGATGCATTTCAATACCTAGAATGCATAAGACCTCTTCAAAGTCTTTTATGTCAAAAGTGCCAAATAAGAAAACTTTAGTTTTATGAAGCAGATATAAATCACTACTCACAAGAAGAATTTCATTAACATAGAATATAAGGAAAATAAATCTGCTCCCACTGGTCTTCATATAAATGCATTGATCAAATTTATTTTCAATGTACTGGAAATAAGGTCAACACCTCATCAAACTTTAAATACCATCTGTAAGAGATTTGTTTAAGACCATAGATTGGCTTTGTTAGTTTACACACCATATGCTCCTTGTCACTTTCTTTAAAGCCTTATGGTTTACAATATATGAGAATTTTGTTTTAATAAACTGTTAGGAATATTAATTACCAAAATAGTTTATTAATCAAAGTTATTAAAATTGCTCTATTCTTTTTGTTGATGGGAGGTAAGGCAATTTCTTTATTGTAGTCTAGAAATATTGTTTTGTGTATTGTTATGAACATATGCCACCAAAGATATTTACCCATCAAAATATACAAAATCATTTAGCTCCCTTATTGATAGATTGAGTTATTCTATTTAATTACCTGCCAAAGGGAGTTGTTATAACTACTAATTTTAGTGTGGCATGAAGTGTGATAGTGAAAGTATAAGGTTAAGAGAGTTTATCTATCCAAAAGGGATAGATTTTTCAAGACTATGTATTTCCTTGTTAGATTGAAATACATAGTTTGAAAGACTTATATGCCCAAAGAAGATAAGACCTTTAATATTGTATATTCTCTTTCACATTATTTAGCTCCATACTAGAGAGGCCAAATTCATGTCATATTCTCTACCCAAAGGGGAGTTCATGATGATGCACCTAGTGCTCTTCAAAGATAGTTTGTTTAATTTTAAGCTATTTTGAAATTGCATACTTTACTGACCATGTTACATTGTTATGAATTAGTCTCCTTTGTTGTGAACAACAATGCCACCACTAAGATCCTAACTAGCTCCAACTATAAGAGGTAGAAACAAGACATTGAATTTACCCTAAGAATAATGGATATAAATCTAGTGCTACATGAGAGTGAGCCATCAAAACCCATTAAAAGTAGCACTGCTGAGTAAAAAAAGTACTATACTAAGTGGGAGAGATCCAATTGCCTCAATCTCATAACTATAAAGAGATTAATAGTTCAACATCTCACGAGTGGTTTAGCAAAGACCACAAATGCTAAGAAGTTCTTCAATGCTGTGGGCAAAAGGTACCATATGTCTAACAAGGCTAAGGTTGGACAATTTATAAATGAGTAAGCATGAGATATGATAGTACTAAGGGAGTTAAGAAATATGTCATGAGGATGGTGCATGCTTAAACTAAGATCAAGGCTCATGATACTTTAATAGTGGATAACTTTGTTATTTATCACACACTTAATTCACTTCTGTAAGAATTTAGTTAGATTAAAACTGCTTACAACACATTGGGATATCTATGACTTGATTTCTAAATGTGTGGCTAAGGAAGAAAAGCTAAAGAGGGAAAAGAACGACACTACATACTTAGTTTCTCATAACAAGCTGAATTCCCATAAGGGAAAAGGGAAATTTAAGAATAAAGAGACATATACTCCTAAGAAAGATCAGGACTTCAAAAGGTAAAGTAACTATTAGGTTGTTGTTGATAGAGATAAAATGAAGAATATAAGTTGCTATTTCTATAAGAAGAAGGGTCATAAGAAGGTTGATTGCCTCAAATATAAGATTGGCTAGCAAAGAAGGGTAAAGACCAAGATGAGTTGTTGACTTACATTTATATTGAATCAAACATTATTGATGTCGCTGGCTTGACAGTGGTGCTTTTGTTCATGTTACATCTACATTACAAGGGTTTAGAAACAACAAGAAGCCAAGTAAGAATAACTCTAAGCTAAAAGTTAGGAATGGTACTGATGTTGAAGTTGAATACATAGGAACTATTATTTTATCATTAGAATCTAGTTATTGGCTTTGTTTAGAAAACATCTTTTATATTCTATCATTTAGGAGAAATTTAGTTTCTCTTTTTTTACTTGATAAAGCTACATTTTTTTTTTCAATTTTGGAAATAAAGGAGTTACATTTTTTTTATGATTTTAATGTGATTGGCAATTATATTCTATCTGATGAGTCATATAAATTGTGTTTAAATCCTAAAATTGATTATTTATCTTTCAGTATTGCTCCACGTCTAAATGACTCTTAATTAAGGAGAAATCTCCATTGTTGTGGCATAGATGACTAGGTCACATTTCAAAAGAAAGAATTAAAAGATTAATCAAAGATGACATCCTTCCCTTGCTTAATTTAAAAAAAAATAAAGACAAGTGTTGATTTTATTAAGGGAAAATTAACCAAAACCAAGAAGAAAGGCATAACTTGTAAGGGGAGACCTCCTAGAAATATATATACAGGCATCAATGGACACTATTCTTTAACTATATTGGCTACATTATTTTATAACCTTTATTAATTATTTTTCCTATTATAGTCATGTCTTTCTTATTAAAGAAAAGTCTAAAGCCCTTGATATGTTCAAAATTTATCAAATTGATGCTGAGAAATAATTAATGACTATCATTAAAATAGTTAAATCCAATTGTGATGGTGAATATTATGAAAAATATGACGAAATGAGACAAAAAGGGGGCTTTTTGCTAAATATTTGCAAAATTCTAAGATTGTTACCCAGTATACCATGCCTAATAATCTTCAACAAAATAGTGTAGCAGAAAGACCAAACTATGCACTTATAGATATGATGAGGAGCATGATGAGTATGTCTAATTTACTTAATTTTCTGTGGGGGAAGTAATAAAAAATGCCAATTAAAGTTTTAATCAAGGTCTTAGTAAATCCATTCCTAAAATACCTTTAGTTATGGACGAATAAAAAGCCTAGTCTTAATCACTTTCATGTCTAGAGGTGCCCTACTGAGGTGAAAATTTATAATCCTTCTTTGAAGAAAATAGATTATAAAGCTTCCCATTACTTCTTCATTGGATATTCAGATCACTCGAAAGGGTATATATTCTATTGCCCCACAAAGGGTATTAGGATTGTTGAATCACTAACTGTAAAATTCTTAAAGTTTAATGTTATTGAAAGAAGTTGTTCTCAAGCTTTTGAAGTAAATGAACAACATGATTCAATTCCAATTCCTTTGCCATTTACAGATAAAGTAGTCATACCAGCCAATGCAAAAGAAAAGACTATGGATTTACCTGTCTTAACTGATGTAACCATTATGGATGATGTCCCTTAGATAGTTGATATAGTTCCTAAAACAATTCAACCAACACTAGATACAAATGAACCAATTCTAGAAATTCTCTTAAGGAAGTCCTAAAGAGAAAGAAGATCAACAACCTCAAGTGATTATTATGTCTACCTTGGTGAAACAAATTTTGACATCAATTAAACAATGGATCCTTTAACTTACATTGAAGCCATCAATAGTCCTCATCAGACATATGAAAGAATGTAATGATTGATGAGATGACTTCTATGTTGAAAAATGGAGTTAGAGAGCTTGTTGAATTAGCTAAGCCAATTTGTTGTAAATGGGCATACGAAACCAAAAAAGATTCTAAAGGCCCATTTGGTATGATATATAAGATAAGACCTCATAGTATAAGGCCTGATAAAATTTTAAAACTACAGTGTTTAGTATGATACTATATAAAATAATATATCATATAAGATAATACCATCATTTATTTGGTAATACACTATATAACATTGGATAGGATAAAAAGTAACTCTTTTACAAAAATACCATTTACTTAAAGTATAAATCATATTTATCTAAATTTATTATATTATATTAATTTTTAAAGATAAAGTATATGTGAATAAGGATGCAAATAATATATGACAACCTGATTACTTGGGTGATCTGATCCCGCTTGGTCACATCGGCCTGAATAACTAAAAAATAATTTGGGCAAATTAGATTGAGTTTATCATGTTAGCCAATTTCATCTAGTCCAACCTAATTCTATAAATTTTTTAAAAAGATATTTCATAAGGACTTATATAAAAATTTTATTTTTTTAGGGACAAAATATAATTTTATAAGGACTTGGATGAAGTTTTTATTTTTTTTTTTAATAGTCAATTTATAATTTTCACCAAACATTAATAAAAAAAAGTGGTTTAGTTAGCTTAAGAAAAATCAATCTAATCTAGCCTCATACTAAACTAATTAGAACAAATCCAATACTAAATCGATTTTTGCATGGCCCATTCCAATCCTATTAATTTTTTTTAAAAAAATTATTTTATAGGAACTTATATAAAAAACTTTTATTGGTAAAATTTAATTTTATA
Organism: Erythrophleum fordii; assembly: GCA_032878935.1. Taxonomy (NCBI): domain Eukaryota; kingdom Viridiplantae; phylum Streptophyta; class Magnoliopsida; order Fabales; family Fabaceae; genus Erythrophleum; species Erythrophleum fordii. The sequence goes on from JAVQMF010000053.1 coordinate 16,870,817, forward strand.
AAAATTTATATGAAAATTTTATTCTTTTAAGGTCATTTTATAATTTTTATCAAAAATTATTTTATAGGGACTTATATAAAAATTTAATTTTTTTAGGATCATTTTATAATTTTATAATTTTTACCAAAAATTTAAAAATGGCCTAACTAACCCGATTTCAACTAGTATTAATTAAATCCGACCAGGCCAAAGTATTAGACCTAAAACAAGAAGCCTAATGCAAAATTGGGCCAAACATAAGGTCACTCTAATATTCGGCCTATGATCAATCCTATTAAGTTACGCCAAAACTCGACTAAGCCTAGCTAATAAATATTCCCATAGAGGAGGGGTTAAAATTGAAAAATATTAATAAGGCCTTATAAATCAAGACTTAATCAGGTTTAATCCCACCCCTAATGTATGATTAGTTTATACCTCATTTTGATGTATAAGAGATGATATATAAACTTATACAATATATTATTTGTACCAAACAAATGATAAGTATATAATGTATTATATTAGCTTATACTATCAGATCTTATATGGTATACCAAACAGGCCTTAAGGGCCAAGTTGAAAGGTTCAAGGCTAGATTAGTAGCCATGGGTATTGCATAGAGAAAAGGCATTGATTTCATAGAGACGCTCTCACTAGTCTCCACTAAAGATTTATTTAAAATCATTAAGGCATTAATGGCTCATCATAACCTAGAAATTCACTAAATAGATGTGAAAATAGTTTTTCTCAATGGAGATCTTAATAAAGAAGTCTATATGGCATAGTTAGAAGCCTTTAAAGAAAGTGGCAAGGAGCATATGATGGGTAAACTAGCAAAGTCAATTTATGGTCTCAAACAAACCTCTCGCCAATGGTATTTAAAATTTGATGAAGTGGTGTCCTCATTCGGGTTCATTAAAAACAAATTTGATTAGTGTATTTGTCACACCATAATATTTCAAGCAGCCCTTTTCCTTATCCAAGTGGGATTACACAAATCATCAAAGGGATTCCAAGAAAAATGCATTAAAATAATGAATTTAATTACATTACGTCTGGGTTAAAAATTTAAATTTTGATTTGTAGACCCCATAAACTTACCAATAACATTCTCTAATTATTTTTCACTTATACAAATCATAAACATCTCAAAACTTCACATGAACCATAGACCACACGCTAAAAATCACAAATTCTTGCATTTTGTCTCGAGCTCCATAGTGGCAAATTTTTTAGGAAACTTTGAAAAATCATAACTAAATCTAAAAAAATCAAAATCAAGCAAACTATATCTTTTTGGAAAACTCTGGATGTGAACTTACTAATATAAATTTTGATAATTCACAATTAATTCCACAAAAATCCAATTTATGCAAACTATACAATTTGGAAGTTGTAGATGTTAGCTAGCAGTAAAAAATAGTTTTAGATCAATCCAAGAGCACTTAGACCCCGAAAATCGATGGAATAGTACTGAAGGTCTAACTGTGTACCTAGAGTAGAATAGAAACTTCAAAAATTCATATCTCCCTCTCTAGACATCCAAATGAGGTGGTTCCAATTGGTATAAGTCACTGGAAGGTCTAGTTTCTCCTTATAAAATTTCATAGCAATTGGACATCATTTGCTCTATGAATAATAGAAATCCATTTTGGATCAAATCAACAGTACTAGTAGCAAATTCTGAAATTTTAGCCAAATTCAAAAATTTGCCAAAAATTTTGTTGACCTCCAAATATTACCCACTTTAGCTTCCTAAAAATATTTTAATAAGGTCTACATACATGCCAAATTTCAAACCAAGAAGAGCTCATTTGGACCATTTGTGCTGTAGCTCATCAGTATGGTCAATTTTACACCATGTAAGGTGTCAACTTGGTCCATATGAACTTGGTCCATATAAGGTGTCAACTTGGCTCCTCTTGGGCAAGTTTAAAAGTATAAATATGACTCATATGAACTGCCCAAGTGGTCCCAAACCTCATGCATCTTATTTTGACTATCCCACATCTAATAATGCATTAGTAACTATAAGTCATACAAGAGGCAAATTACACATTTCCATTAATTTAATGCCACACAAGATCTACACAATATCCATACATCATTTTATAATTGTTCATGGTCTTACATCCCAAAAATAACATATACATAATCATTTTGACATTCAATTACAAAATAAACTATATAATGATCCAAATATAGCTTTTCAACTCCCTTGGCTTACATTTTTTAGTTCTTACCAACCACCTAGACAAATTAAGATAGAAGAGGGAAAGGGAATGAGATTTATGAAATCTCAATCACTCACACACCTATTCACACACACATTCAAGACATACATATATCAGCAGCACAAGTATGCAAGCATATAATCACTATTTCATGCCACATTTGCACAATAAAGCCAAAATTAAGCTCTAGGAACTTTTGGGTTTTGCCTCACCCCATTTTTAGGTCTTTTGGATTTGTCTCACCCTTGGTCTAGGGACTTTTGACTTGGCCTCACCCATCCAAGAGACTTTGGCCTAGTCTCACCCATGCTTTAAGACTTTTAGCATCTCCTCACCCACATTAAAAGACTTTTGGCATCATCTCACTCTTATAAGCCATTTCCACAACCAAAGCCATTCAAAAAGATACATTGGTACCAATGTAATATCAAGACATCAAGTGGCATGTCATCAAGTCACGAGAATGAATACAAGCATACAATGACATATATATGCACACAAGAATGCAAGGAGAATAAGGTGGAGAGCTACTTTGAAATTTTGCAAGCCTGGCTTCACTTTATTCCTTCCCTTTTTCAACCTTACAAGTGCACTTAGGTGGGTTAAGATCCTCTTGGCCTAGACATCATAATTAATAACAATTATACACTTGAAGCAAGCCAAGGTACCAACTTCATTCTTAAACACACACTTGATTCTATAGGTGGCATAATGGTTCGATAAATGGCCTATTGAAGCAACCTTTACAATTCAAGTTCTAGGGTCTATTTTCTTTTTATTTCTAGGCCTCTTGCCATCATTCAAAGTCATTGGAACCATCACACATTCATTTACATAAGCTTAATTACAAGTTACTTCTTAAGGCACCATTATGGACACCATTGTCCCATCTTCAAATCCATGGCTCCTAAATTTTTTTCAATAGTTTCTCCCATCTTCTAACATCATATAAAGTCTCAAACCATAGCTAAAATAAATTAAAACACTCCCTAACCCTTTTGTTCTTGCTTGGCTAAGACACCCTCTAAGAATAGGGTTCAAAGAGCTTTTGATTTTTCCTTGATAGGAGAGCCACTTGGGAGGCTTTCTAGAGGTCTTAGAAGCTTAATGGAATACTTACATAGCCTAGGAAATTCACACACCAAATCAGATTTTACAATTTTCTCAAGAACTCCACACTTTCCTAACTTGATTTCCATTAGTTTTTTCTCTAATTTATTTGTATAATCTTAATCCTCACACTCTTTTTCCTAGGATTCACCTTTGGTTCTACCTAAAATCCATCCCCTCTTACTCCTCCCTAAGTTGGCCGAAACTCATAGCAAGAAGAAGCAAAGAGGAGAAGCAATTCAAAGCATGAAGTACCTTGGATTCTAGGTTGATTAGTCTTTCTTCTTGGTTTGCCTCTTCTCAAGCAATTCAAACTGCTCCCCCTTGTTCTGGACTCAAAATAGAACCAATCTATTAGAATAAACCATAGAAAAAAAGTATGGAATGAGAGAAGCAAGATTGGAAGAAGAAAGAGCATGAAGTTCCTTAGATTTCCTTACATTTCCCTTAGTTTCTTCCTCCTTCTTCTTTCTCTCTTGGTGTGCTTGAGAGTTTTGCTTCTTTTTCTATTTTTGGGCAGAAGGTATCAACCTAAAGAAGGTGGAGGAAGTGGCATGAAAGTTATAGAATGTTCAAGAAGCTAGCTTTTTCAAAAATTTCAATTTCATCTTTCCATAATGGAAATTTCTTTTTGGCTTCGTTTTAGCTCCTTTTTTAAAACCACCCTTTCCATTATAAAATTTAGATCTCCAATTTAATAAATTCCTTTAGAATCACTTAATTTGAAGCTAAAACCTTTCTGAACGAATATGTCAAAGTTCATATTTACTAACGTTGGAAAATGTACACTGGAGGGGCGTTAACTATTCCGGGGCTTCTCATGGTTTTTAAGGTCTCTGAGAATCCTAGGCAACTTAAATTTTCCATTTAAAAAGTTCTCCTATGGGTTTTTCCAAAAATTACACATATTTACAAAAATACCACCACGTTTCGGCAGTTTCATAACAATTTCGTTTCATAACAATTTCTTTAACACAGTGTTTTATGGAATTTACCATTTATTACAGTATTTATATGAAGACTAGTGAGAGTAGATTTATTTTCCTTGTACTGTATGTTAATGACATTCTTCTTATGAGTAGTGATTTAGATCTGCTTCATGAAACTAAAGTTTTCTTTTCTAATGCTTTTAACATGAAAGAACTTAGGGAGGCCTCATACATTCTAGGTATTTAGATATATCATGATAGATCACATTATGTTTTGGGACTGTGTTAAAGAGCCTATATAGATTGTGTGTTGAAATGATTTAATATGCAAGATTATAGGCCTAGAGATATATTTATTATTAAAGATAATAAGCTTAGCAAAAGTCAATGCCCTAGAAATGAGCTTGAAAAGGAAACTATGCAGTCTTAAAAAATATATCCCTTTTAGGCAAATAAACTCCTTTAACCATATACTTCCACCATCACACTTCATGCTATATCGGAGTTAAGATAACTCAAAATTTCTATCAACAAGAGAACTAAACGATTTTGTGTATTTTGATGGGTAAATATCTTTAGCGACATATGCCTACAATAATACACAAAACAATATTTCCAAACTAGAATAAAGAAATTACCTTACCTCCTATCAACAAAAGAAACTAAGTAATTTTAATAACTTTGATGAATGAATCAATTTGGTGATTAACATTTCCAACATTTTATTAAAACAAAATTTTTAAATTAGGAGAAAATTCATATTTTGTTGATGCATTGACCGAATCCTAAAAGATCAATTATAAACCATTGTTGTAGTAAAAATGTGAATAATAACCATTTTTCTTTAAATGAGGCTTAAATATTGATATTTTAGGACTTAAGTTAAGAGTATATAGAAATTGTATATGTTCATAAGGAGAGCACATCTAAATTTTATGCTTTATATATGCAAAATATATTCCTAAATTTTCGCATAATTTTATGAAGCCATTTGTTAACTTAGAATAATGAAAAAGAAAACTATTTTCAATTGAAAAGATGTAAATAATTAATAAATAATTTTTATAAGATTCAAAAATAAAATAAAATTAAAGAAAATTAAAAATTTTCATGACTTAAAAAAAGCACAAAAAATGTGCCAATTGGAGTTATAGGTGGCTCGCACACCCACCGCTTAAAGAGGCTATGCATGGGCCTCGTTTAGGCCTGACTAGAGGTTATCTTCTACCTTCAATCAAGTTGTGTTGGGTTTGAAATGGGTATTTTAAACCTGTTTTTTACCTGACGTGATTTTGATGATTTTTTTAGCTATTTTTTATTCAATTTTTCATGGTTTTTTAAGGGAATTTTGATTTCCAAACTACCTACAACATTAATCTATCAAAAAAGGCAAGAAAACTTGGCATTTCATTCAGATCAATCCATGGGTTTCAAAATGTAACACCATAACTTCTAACTCGTTTCATGCCATTTATAAGCTTTGTATTATTAATCCCACAAGAGCATATGAAAAAGAGGATAAAAATAATAGACTTTTTCCGCGTTGCACTATATCTAAAAAATTCAATGATTTTTCTATAACTGCTTTATTTGATTCAGGTGCTAGCCACTCTTTCATATCATATGATTGTGCTAGGAGGTTGTGTAACAATCGGGAAAAAGAAAAGAAAAGGGAAAAGGAAGGAAGTGAAATCTGAAAATTTTCGGAATCCAGAATCTGCCAAGTCCTCTCGCAGTAGCGAGAAACGGTCTCGCTACAGCGAGAGAGCTAGTTAGCCATAGCGAAGGCGATTCTAGCTATAGCGAGTGCTGGCAGCAGCCCATACTAAAACCAGGGAGTTGCCCTCTGTAGCGGCGCCATAGCGAGAGTGAAGTCTGGAACTGACGCGATTTCACCATAGCGAGTGGTAAATCTCGCCATAGCGAAGGGAACTGGCACGAGCTCGCCGTAGCGAAGGTTACACCTCGCCATAACGAAGCTAGATTACACGAGCTCGCTATAGCGAAGGTTAGTTTTCGCCGTAGCAAGAGTCGGTCCGGAAGAGAGTAAATAGCGAGAATCAGACTTCATTAAACGCCCAAACTCATTTCTTCTCTCATATCTGCCCTAAGCTTCGACCCAAAGAGGCGAGGAGAGTGTGAGAGATCAAGAGAAGGAGGAAGATTAAGGGAAAGGTAAGGTCACTTCTCCCATTTCTCTTCAGATTTCTGATCCCCTCCCTTTGCCCTCTTTTCCTACGGTTTTGGTTGCAAAAATGGATGATTTCTGGGTATGGGTCAGAAGAGGGAAAATGGAAAATGCTTTTGAATCATTGTGTTTTCTTTGAAAATGTGGTTTTCCACTACCATGGGAGCTTGAGAGAGAGAAAGGGGTTAATGGCATTCTAGAGAGAGAGAACTCTAGGTTATGGTATATGGGAGAATTTGATCTGAAGGATTATAGGGTAAGAGAGTAATTGCATGCTTTTGTGTGTCTAGGCTCAAGAGAAACACCTCCAACAAGGTGTGATTGTGAACTTAAGGAGGGAGAGGAGAAATTGAAAGGAAAAGCTAGTGAAGGCTTTGGCTCCAAAGGTAGCTCTCTCTTTCACTCTTTCTTATTGCTTTCTTGGATATGATAGTCATTGTATGATGTATATGCTTGTTGTATAGAATATGCCATATGTTATTGCTTTGATGCATTGAATGCCAATATGCTTGTATGTTGAAATGTGAGAATGCTCGGGTGAGGTAGTGCCGAAAGTCCCATGAGATGGGTGAGGTGAAGCCGAAAGTCCCTTGAGATAGGTGAGACCAGGCCAAAAGTCTCCAACGAGTGAGGCCAAGTCAAAAGTCCTTAAACTCGGGTGAGGCCATCCAAAAGTCCCTAGACTCGGGTGAGGCTAGACCAAAAGTCCCTGGAGCTCATTTTTGGCATTGTTGTGATTCCATAGCATGTACATGGTGTGTTGGTTGATTGAGAATGGCTAAGTGCTTATTCACATGCTTTGACTTGTTATATGCCTTGATTGCTTGCTGGATTGAGTGTATGAACTACTGAGATTCTCCGAATCTCACCCCTTTCCCCTCCCAACTAATATGCTAGGTGGAGCTCAAGGAGAACCGAGCACACACCATGGAGCCTAGGAGCATGTATAGGAAAATGTTAGTTTTATTGTGATATTTTGTTGTAAATATGATGTAAAGTGGTGCCAAATGAAGATGTGCCCACTATTTTTGAGATGTAAAGTTTGTAACACGTGTAGAAGTATGAAAGGATATTGTATGACCTATGTTTATAGCCAAAGTAATGGAAATGTGGGTTTTTACCCCTTTGATGCATGAATGTTGATGTGTAAATTTGGCCATGGCATAGTGAAAATAGAATGTATGATGATTTGGAGCATATGGACATGTTAGATATACTAGTTTTATGCTTTTGAACTTGTCCATGTGGAGTGAGAATGTGAGAGAGGCTATTTGGACCCGTTTTGGCACGACCTATGGGGTGCCAAAACTGGTATTTTTGTGAGCTCCGTCAAAGTATGACCGGATGAGCTCTGTTTGCCATGAAATTTGGCATGCCTCTAGAGTTTGTAGAAAGCTTCTTGAGAAGCTAAAGTGGGTAATATTCGGAAGATTATAGAATATTTGGGAAATTGTTGAATTTGGGAGAATTTAAGGGATTGGTCATGTACTGTTCATCTAAACTAGAAAATGAAATCTGTGGCACTTTTAGACCAAATGGATTCCAAATGAGGTGAAATTTTATACACATAAACTAGAAAACGAAAGTGACTTGTAGGAACTGGAATCACCCAAATCGGAGGTCTGTAGAGAGAGATTGAACCGACTGAAGTTCTGTATCAGCATCAGTGAGCTTATCTGACCCCCATCACTGTTCCATCGGTTTTCGGGGTGCAGGAGCTACTGAACTGATCTGGACTTATTTTTCTCCTCTAGTAGACATCCGTATCTTTCCGAATTGGTATAATGTGCCCAGATTGAATTTTTTTGGATTTAGTTATGAATTTTCGAAAAGCATGACAGCAAGCTACACCAGAAACAGTGACAGCTAGACCTTCCTCCCATTTTCGATGTCAAACATGGTCCGAACGATGTGTTTGTGGTTGGGAATGATTTTTAGTGAAAATTTGACACTTAGAGCTTTCCAGAAAGCTAAAGTTTTCTGCATTCCCATTTTTTTACAATTAATTATGATTTTCCAAACTTAGAGCCAAAATATGACTTTTGGGCCCAAGTGCGGAAATGCAAATTTTACTGGTTTTGGCTCTATACCCGTGGCTTATGGGTTGATTTATGCTATGTATGAGTTGTATGTATGGAGTTTGAGTTAAGGATGCGTGAGATGGGTTCACGGGACCCACGGAGCAGATAATGAGTATATGAAACCCCGTTTCATAGCATGTAAATGCCACGGGAGAGTAGTGACTCTTTGGAAATCATATGGAACCGAGCCTATGGAGAGGCTAGGTAGTGAAAGGAGATTAAGGTGTCACAGGTTGGGTCTGAGTATGCATACATTGCCATATGAGTTGCATGTATCCACCCCACAGGAAACCAAGCCATTACCTCCCATGCTTGCTCGAATTGTGTGATTCAGTTTAATCATTGCCTGACCACTCTTGATTTGATTTGTATTCCCCTCATTGATATTGATGTGATTATTGGCATGAACATAATTAGAAACTCATAGTGCCCGTATCTAGTTCTAAAAGCTGTTTTGGGCATATCCTCAACCTTTATTCTGAGCTGATGGTATCCCGACCTGAGGTTTATCTTTGAAAACACTGACGCTCCCACTAACTGATCTAGGAGGTCATCTATGCGAGGGAGAGGGTACTTATTTTTAATGGTAATCTTATTGAATTTTCGGTAATCTATACATAGCCTAAGGCTCCCATCTTTCTTCTTTACAAAGAGGACTGGAGCTCCCCACGGTGAGACGTTGGGTCTAATGAAACCCTTCTCTAAAAGTTCTTTTATCTGTTTCTTAAGCTCTGCTAGCTCAGTAGGAGCCATCCTATACGGGGCCTTAGACACTGGACCTACCCCAGGCACAATGTCTATGGGAAACTCTATCTCTCTCTCTGGGGCTAGTCCACTAATTTTCTTGTGAAATACCTCTGGGAACTCTCTCACTATGAGAATCTCCTCTATACCCTCTTCTACCTTAGCTTAAACTGAAAAGAAGACCAGATACCCCTGACAACCATGCCCTCGGGGACCGGCTAGCCTCCTGTTGTGATAGGGCAAAGACTCTACCCTGGGTCTGTGGTCTGGGAGGAGGAGCCATCTCCCTCAACTGTGCAATCTACAAAGGGGCCTGTGGAGGAGCCTCAGTGCAATCTCTGGCTATGTGCCCTGGCCTGCCACATCTGAAGCATACATTTTTCCCTGCATAGCACGGTCTAGTACCGTGATTCCTGCCACACTGGGGACATGTGATAGGTGGAGCACTGCCTTTACTGGACTAAGTCCTCTGTCTCTTACCCTTATGGTTCCACTGACCTTTTCCACCTCTCCGGCTCGTCACTGTAGACTGGGAACCCTCTCTAGGTCTCTTGGGCTCAGGGAGAGGAAAAGGTGGTCTGGCGCTGGAAGTAGGCTACATCATCCTGAGATTTGTCTTTATTACTCTGCATACTTCGACAAGGGTATTAAAGTGCCTGATTCTCTGTGGCACAACCCTGTCTCGGATCTCAGGGAGCAAGCCCTTCTCTAACCTGTCTGCTCTCCACCTCTCATCATCATGTCGCTGCAAGTATAAGGAATACCTAGAGAGCTCAACAAACTTCGCCACATACTGGTCCACGGACATCTACTCCTTCTCATCTCTGATAGAATCAAGGAAATACTTCTCGTGGAACACCTCAAGGAATGCCTTCCATGTGATCAGGGTGTTCCTCGCTCTCAAAATAGGCTCTGTGCCCTTCCACCAGTAAATTGCTTCCTTCTGTAATTGAAATGTAGCCATCTTGGCTTTCTGCTTAGATGTGCACTCCATCACCTTGAAGATTTGCTCTAGTCCTATAATCCAGGCCTCGGCTTTATCTGCATTCATCTCACCATCAAAGGTGGGAGGCCTAAAATTTCTGAACTGTGTAATCACTTTTTTGGTCGAGGGTTGCTGCTGCGTAGGAGGCATCTGAGCTGATGGAATCGGGGCAACCATCTACATGTGTGGCTGTGCATCTGGGTGAGTCACCCCTAAATGCTCGGGATGATCTAAGTATGGAGGTGGCTGAGGAGGAATAGGTCTGGGGCCCTGGCTATCTCTTTCAGCAAGCCGTTCCTGAAGCTGCATAATGATGGCCTGCTGCTGATCCAAGTGAGCCATGATAGACTGAAGGGCTCCAACAACTGGATCACTAGGCCCGGCTTCATCAGCACGAGCCTGGCTAGGGGGCCGACCTCTCTTAGTGTTCACCATCGTACTGAAATATCATAACAAACTATAACATGAGCTAGGGAACACTTCCACCCTCATACACACTCAATTCATCCAAAATAAACTCATATGCATATAGGTAACTCATAAACACAAGCCACAACCCACAATGAGAGCCTAAACCTTTGCTCTAATACCAAGAAATGTAACACCATAACTTCTAACTCATTTCATGCCATTTATAAGCTTTGTATTATTAGTCCCACAAGAGCATATGAAAAAGGGGATAAAAATAATAGACTTTTTCCGCGTTGCGCTATATCTAAAAAATTCAATTCGGTGTCACGTGGACCGTGTGAGCTTATACTATACTTTCTCATATTTAATTCCATTATCACAACTCATTTGCATCACAAAAACATACCTACAACCCATGAAAACCGAAATGGAACTCAAAATAAACAAGCATATTTTCAGCCAGATTTGCTCCATTTTCTGACCCAATTTTGGAAAATCATAACTAAATTTAGAAAATTTGATTGGTCATTCTAGAAATATTGGGATGTATACTTCACACTAAAAATATGTACAGGACACAAAATTCATCAAACAGGATGTTTGACATCCAGAAAGCTACAGAGGTCGCTGGCTGCCTGGGCTGTTGTTCAGTTTACTGATATCAACTTCTAAACTTCATAACTAATTCTATAAAAATTGAAATCACACAAATTCAGTCATTTTGGAAATCTAAAAATGTTAAATTGATGCTAAAAATAATTCCAAAATGAAACAGATACGTTTAGACATCTGGAACTGATGGAACAGTAACTGAGCTCCTGGGGCGCTACTGATACTGACAGTTAACTTCAAACATGCATAACTCTCTGCTCAGACCTCCAAATGAGATGATCTTAGTGACCATAGAAAGCTTATGACCTTTAGTTTATGCATATAAAATTTTATAAGCATTGGACATCATTTGGCTATTGGGTGACACAAAACACAAAACTACTAGTATGAACAGTATCTATACCAGAATCCATGAAAAATCCCAACTTTAAAAATTCATAAAATATTCCCTAGATCTCTAAAAATTATGATCTTTAGCTTCAAAAAAGGCTCTCAATGAGACCTAATTGAATGCCAAATTTTAGGATAAGACTAACTCATTTGGCTAAAAAATGATAGAAGGTTCCATTATGGTCAAATTTGGCTCTATATAAGGTACCAAATTTGCCAAATGGCCTTCCCTTAGTTGTGGCACCTTTTGGGCAAGTCTAAAAGCATATTTAAGACTTTATGACCTACCCAAATGATCCCAAACCTCATGCATTTCATTTTGGTCATTCAACCGACATTTATACACATGTTCATCAAACTTTAAACTTCTATACTATGACATTATATACTCAAAACATGTGCTAATGGTCATATATCATTTCCATACATCTAAACATCATATAATAGTATGTTTATATATATCTCCAGGTTCATAATACATATACAACATCATATACATCTTGAACCATTATTATGGTTCCAAAATAGACAAAATAAAGCATAAGCTTGTCAAGCTCTTTCCTTTAGTGTTGTTGGCTCCCATTAGCATATCCACTTAGTTCACCTAACATGTTAGATCATTGGAGAGGAGGGAATAAGATTCAAAGAATCCCAATAGCTCATCTCCCATTCAATCATACATAATATGTGCAAAGCAAGTTTCACAAATGCATGCATGGAGAAGGTAGAAATCATAGACATTTTAAAAGCAACCTTGGCATGTGAATCAATCATACGAGACATTCAAGAGTTCACTAAGTGTTTGGATTGGCCTCACACTTCTCCTCATGGATTTTGGACTTGGCTCACCCATTCTTTAAGCACTTTGGACTCAACCATACTCTTGGGAGCCTATTTTACTTTTGGGAGACTCTTTACTTTGTCTCAACCAAACTCAAGGGTTCTTAGCTTATCGTCACCAAAGGGAAGAGTTCTTGGCCTCTCCACACTCAAGCAAACTCATACAAACATCATGTAAACATTTGAAAACATAACATGGCATCAAGCATTATGGCATATAAAGGCATGCTGGCATACTTTTCAAGCTTGAAAATATACATACACACATTCTAAAACAAGCTAAACACATATCCATGTATGAGAGAAGGTGGAGAGAGCTACCTTATATACAAACACATACTTTTTCCTTAACTTTCAAGCCTCCTCTTTTGGCCACACACCCACAATTTGGTGCAGATAGTTTCTCTTGGCCTAGACACAAATTATGAGAGCCAATTAAGTTCATGAACCACACTCTAAGGCTACACAACTTAATGAAATACTAGATTGCTTTATAGGTTCCATTATGGTCCATATTGGCACCTAATGAAGCAACACCCCTCAAATGATTTCTAGGCCTCATTCTTTCTTTTCAAATATGATTCTTGACTCCTTTTAAGCCTCTTGGAGTCATCACCTCATTAAAACAAATGGCCTCGCACCATGTTGCTTTTTTAGGTCATAATATGGAACCTAAGACACCAATTCACTTTTTATGAGTCCTAAATTTTTTCCAAGGCCTCCCCTCACTTTTATTCATCAAATATGACTCAAGAATGGCCTTAGAAAAATTTAAAACTCCCCCCACCTACACAAATAAGCCTAGGTCGAGACATAGGCTTCCTTTGGACTTCTTGGAGTTCTCTTGCTTTTTTTGAAGGAGGAAGCTTATGGGGAGCATCTTTGGTGTCTCAAGAACTCATTTATACTCTAACTTAGACCTAGAAAGCATCATACAAATTCAAAAATTGGAAGGTACACTTGAAACCCTAGGTTTTGCATCTTGATTTGTAATGCCTATTTCTTGATTTTCTTTGCATATTCTTATTTCTCTCCATCAAATACCTAAGAATCATCTTTGGTTTAGTAAAAAATCTGACTCCTTAGGTCTGTTTAGGTCTAGGTCGAAATACTCAAGGAAGGGAGGAAGAAGACCAAGTGGAAGAATTACAAAATACCTTGTTTTCCTTGAATTTCCTTGCTTGTTCTTGCTTTCCTTGGCCTCCTCCTTGAATTTCGAACTTTCCCCTCTGTTCTCCCTTCAAAACAGCCCTCAAAACTTTAGAAAAATTCATGGAGAAGAAGAGAAAAAAAGAGGAGAAGAGATTGGTGGAGAGAAAGCATGAAAACAAGCAAAATTTCATACCTAAAGTCTTGAATCTTTCCTCCTTCTTCCCTTCTCTTTGTGCGCCACTCTCTAAGGGTTTTGCTTCTGATTTGGGGCTGGAAATTCTGAAGTGCAATGAGGGAGAATGTGAGGTGCAACCTATATATAGCTAGGGTAAAGTGACTTTTTTAAAAATTCCTATTTTGCCCTTCATACTTTGCATTTTCGTTTCTCCTTTGTTTTAGCTCCTTTTTTAGAACCGTATTTTCCCTTATAAAATTTAGGTTCCCAATTAAGAAAAATAGCTTTGGGATCACTCAAATCGGAGCTAAAACCTTTCCGAACAAATCAGTTAAAGTTTAGGTCAACTGACGTTGGAAAAATTACACCGGAGAGTCTTTACTAGTCCCGGGGCTTCTCATGGTTTTTAGGGCCTCTGAGAGCCCCAGAGAATTCAAAACTTTCATTTAAAAAGCCCTTCTGTATGTTTTCCAAAAAGTCCACTTATTTACGAAAATGTCACTGGCCTTTTGGTAAATTTTTCGAATCACCCCGACCTCAATTTTTGGGCAACTCAAGGCTCAAATCCTAATTTTCTATTATTTAAAATTTTATCCAAATTTTATTTGATCTTGAATCACTCATTTCAGGGAACTTGCTTTGAAAACGTGCCAATTTCCGTCATTTAACGAAAACTGGAATTGGACATTACACAAAACATGAACCCTAAAAATTCCAACTTCGATTTTAAGGGCATTCAACCAATTTTAATGCAATCAAATGTCATATGGAGATTCATAAACCTAAAAAGAGGCATTCTGACACAACAATTTGAATTGAAATTTCATCTTTTAAGAAAATAAAGATTAAGCATGACATGTGAAAACTAAAAATCTAAGCAACAAGATCTTAAAGGTCAAAGTGGTGCAAATGAACACTAAATTTTTTGCCAAGATTATAAATTTTAGATTCTAAATTTCATATAGAACTTATGCTCTGATACTTCTGTAAGGTTTTATGGATCTTGCATGAAAGTTAAAACATTAATTTTGTAAGATTTGAAGGAAATGCATACCTGTAGTTGCCATGATAATAACTTAGAATGCTAGGCCCTCCTCTTTATTGCCCTAGGTTAATTGAGCAGCTTTCAATGGATGTAGACACTCTCTTAGAGTTAGAGAGAGGATCTAACTCTATTTAATATTATCTTACTGAGCCCTCTTATCACGTATTTTAGTAAAATCATTAGCCCAATGTTAAGATGCACTAGTTGTACAACTACTCAAGTAATAATTAGGTTTATAATAAATCTCAATAGATTACAATTAATTCAAATTTTAAAAAATAATAAAAATAATTAATGTGAGCTCATATATAAAATTATAAAATAAATTTTTTTTAATATTGAGTGCAATTAATATTATTGGACAATTGCTATTATTGAGTTTCTCTTGGGTTAAGTCCAGGATTAGAAGTTGAATTTCTATTATTACATTTTATCCTTTTTCTTCAGAAAATTGGATAATTTGTTTTCAACAAAAAATTTCAAGGAAACACGTTATGATTGGTCTTGTCATTAGACAATCTTATCGGAAACTAGTTCATGTTAATGTTGGTGATGTTGGCCCAAAGAAAAGACCTTGTTTTCTTCAACTTTATTCATCAGATGTTACGTCTCATTTAATTTCAAGTTGAATTGCCGAAAACGGGTCTTCATCATAAATAAGGATAAAAGCGAGAGTCAGGTGTCTAATATGTTTTCACTTAAAACCGGTTACGCATTCTAAATTCTAGCTCCCTGTCTTTTTCGTTAACCTGAACTGAGCCTTTTAAATAGACAATTGGTCGCAGTTGAAAGCCGTTTGGATTTTAAGTCCTTTGAATCATGACCAAATTATAAAACCTAATTACAGACATTATGATTTTTGCAAGGACCAAAATGAATGTTTATAAATTATGTTGTGGTTAAGATTTTCTTTTTCAAATAATCTAATTTTGAAATATGTTTTTAGTATTGAAAACATAACTAGTAAATCTAAATAATTTGCTCCATGATATATATATATATATATATTGGACGTATCTTTCAAATTATTGCTTTATAAATTTCTGGATATGCCTATTTTTTTCGAATCTCCCGATTTTAATACGAATAATTACCAATAAAGAAAAAAAGGGTAAATGATGGTGGTTTTTAATGCCCTTAGGGACAGTTTAAACCGCGGCTAAGGGCAATAATAGCAGTTATGAAAACCGCCACTGAAACATATGTCGCAACCATTTTTCAGTTATTTTCAACAACCATTAGAATAACTATCATTAAATCTAACCTAGTGGTGATTCTTTAACAGCGGTTTGTAACCACCACAATTTTCTAACTCTAAATCCATGAAAAGAGTCATCGCATAACAAAATTGTTTGGTGATAATTTCTAATAGCTTATTTTAAAATTGTCAAAGCGTTCTACCAAGGAGAAGCAAAGCTGGGGCATTTATTGCTACTGCTACAAATTTAAGGCCAATGAACTAATTGGAAACATTGGTTGAATGTTAAGAGGTACCATTGACTAGGCATACCTAGCAATTTTCACAATGCTCATAAGCAGAAGAGATAATATGGTGAGGGAAAAACTTGCTAAGTTGTCTTATGGCCCATTGCTCAAGATATTCTGGAGCCTATTTCTATGCCATGAACGAGTAACCATCGACGGCGTCGATCTTCAAACCTAACGTGTAAAGAGTAAGCCCACAAATTTAACACTCATAGATCAACAAATGCTTGAAACAAAATAAATTTCAGGTTTCCTCATCAAGACGCAACAAAGCATTATAAGCACCAATTGACAAGTTGAATTTGATTTTATTCCGATTTGACAGCATAAATCTAAAAGAACACATTAAAGAAGTAATTAGTATTATTTAGGTTTCACTTGACAATAAATGTAATTATCCAATATGAAAATAACTTTATAAGTTCACAAGCCACAATAGTCGTATCGCAAAGTAAATGAGGAAAGTTAACGTGATCAATTAAACGCTTTAAGTTTTCAGGACCATTACCACCTCAAATACTTGATTGAAAACTGAAAACTACAGCAGCGAGGAAAGTTAAAGCAATCAAAGTAAATACCTTGCCGAAGCTATAAGCTAGATAATAGATACAAATAGGAGAAAGTACAATCGAAGGCCACTTACACTCTCACCAACCAAAGGAGAAAAAAAAAAGTCAGTTTTAAGGGTAGCCGGATCCTCATTAACACTCAAACCAACCCAAAGAATTCATACTAATATGAATCTTTCAAAAATAAGTGTTGGGGCAAATGAGATCGAGAATATAAGTTAAAATGAGACATTATCCAAGAGAAGACAAAATTTTATGTTCTCACTAAAGGATCCTATCTTCTTATTCTGCTAATTGAAAACACGAGGATCCGAGGGAGTGGGCAATCGCATTCATACATATGCCCTACCTAACACACAAAATCTAGCATCTTTTCAATCAACTCCACATGAGCCCAAAAAAGGGTCCCCGTCATCATTGGGAACGAACAAAGTAGTTCAGACAATTCTAAGATAACTATGACTAACAGCAAGGAGAACCGAAGAGGTACCATATGCCGTATTTTCAGCCACCAAACAGCACTTACTATTTATCCAGACGGAACCAAATAAATCCATGAAATCACTTCCTGTCCTCTTGATCTATATTATCTGAAAGTAGAGGAATCAAGGGAAATAAACAAGGAAACATTCTCAAGCTTGGCAATGGAATTTCAGCACACACAATATTCCAATTAAACTCAAATAAGACTAACAAAGTATTCCCTACTACTTGCTTTTATTACTCAAAATCGGAGAATTCTTGGGAAGTAAACAATAGAAAATTCTCAAGCTTGGCAAAGGAATTTCAGCATACACAACATTCTTATATTAACCTCAAAGTCAATCCATAAATAATTTCCTATCCCATTAGATTTCGTTATTTGAGAGGAGAATTGTGGGGATTAGATGTGAAGCACATGTATATAAAATTCAACACACATTCTTCGAATTAACACTAAATTAATGAGTAATTTCCTATCCTCCTAAATTTCATTATTTGAAAGGAGGAATCATTGGGATTAGATGCGAAGCACAAGTAAACAAGAAGTCATTCTATAAAACTAAAAAACAATTTGGGATTAGCTATTAGCCATCCAGCACTTCAAACCACCATCGAGATCTGAATTAAAAACTATAAAACTCATTTCTAAACAAAAATCCAGAGTAAAAATGGTCATGGGTTTGGATTAAACCTGAATCACACGTTTTCTGAAGCTGAGATTCTCTTTCCCTTTTCGGCTTCTGTGCTCAATGTACAGAATGCTAATTAAATAAGCAGTCCAGCTACAGAGTAGAACATCTAGAAGACTTGAAAGCCTGATTGATTCTATTTTAATTTTAATATTTGTAAAATAAATATTTTTTAAAATAAATTTTGAAAACAAAAAGATTAAAAAATCTATTTGAATCATTATTTTTAAAAAATCACTGTTTTTTTTTTATTCTACATAACAAAAGTTACAAAATATCTAAAAAAATATTTTAATTTTTTTATTTTCAAAAATATAATTATATTTTTTTATTTTACGAAATACTTTATTGAAAACACATTATCAAACAAGTTTTTTTATTTTTTTATTTTTAAAAATAAAAAATTGTTTTAAAAACAAGAAATCAAACATACTGATGTCTAAAAGCATTTCAATTTTAGAGAAAGAGTATGAACAGAATCTGGACAACCTGCGCAGCACAAAACTAGAAAAGAGACTGAATTCTCTTACACCTCCTTGATAGAACTAGGAGAAGTTAGAATTCCATATTAGTTGATCGCAAGTCATAGAAATTCAGACCATTTACTCTTATTCCTATTGGTCAGCAAATTACACAGGTAGGCAACAATAGACTCATTCGAAGACACTTTAGTCCGAATATGAAGGTAACAATAAATGAATTGAAATTATAAGCAACGTTACTCAGGCGAATGGGTCAATAAGGGAGGACAAAGTTTGTTGAACTCCGGTGATTATTTATACACGAATATTAAATTATTGTACTCAAACAAATGGCTAATTAATGGAACTAGGCCCTCACTCATCATAGACTAATGATTTGTATTTTTTTAATATATCTATATATTTCATAAACAATTTAGACAATTATAGTTGGCAGTCACATGTGTATGTTTATATGCTTCCAATTTGATTAGGTGTTTGAAGGCACCTCAGGATTTGTTTTATTTGCAAGAGATCCTTTGCCACTCCTTTGCTTGGATCTGTACCATCTAAATTTTAATTTTTTCATTATTAATCATTATTGTTTTAAGTTAATAGTTAAAAAATTGTCTTCATTTTACATTTTTCTTCTTTTAAAATTAAAAAAATATTAGAATTGAAAAAAAATAAAATCCAGACTATATTAAGAGCACATTCCCCTGTTGCTGCAACAAGAGCAACAAAGGATCCATTTTGTGATTCATTCTTTTGTCATCATACAACTAGTCAATAACATCAAGTAAGTTCCCTCTTTCTATCTTTATTATCTGTATTTATTTTCTTATGTGGAAAGCAATCAAAAAAATTTAGATGAAAAAAGAAAAATGAAAGAGAAACTTTATTGTCAACCCAAGTTCACTACGTAGACAAAAGTACTTTTAATGAGTAACTTGGAAAGGACTCAACGATTAAACTAAGGTAATAGAATAATACTAAAGATTGTTGTCAATGTCATTTAAAAATATTGCAGAAGTATTGGAAATTGAATTCTCTTACTTTACAAGCTTAGTTTTTTTAGTAACTTTGAAGAAATTGCTACCTCCTTCAAATGCAAAATTTACACAGAAACATAGAAAAGAACAAAAGCAATGGAAAATGGCTAAGGATATTAAAAAACTTCTCAATGGTCAATTAGTTCAACAACATATGTACTCATCGGCAGTGGTTGGGGCACTGCAAGCTTAGTGCTCTTTACTTTCCGGTTTTGATACGATAGGATTAGCATTGATTAGCCTGGAAACCTCCTTTTTTTTTTTAACGGTTGGACCATTTTCAAACGAACTTTAAACATGAAATATTTATATGTAGAGAGAGAGGAACTAAGAAAGATAGACGGGTCTAAGAAAGAAAGAACATAAAAAAGAGAAGAAGGAAGTTCAATTTATTTTCCAATCTGCTCATACACTCTAATACGTGTCTTTTATAAAAATCCAAACGAACTGTCAGGCTAATAGATCTAAATAACTACTAGACTTCTATTATGCACAAGACAAAAATATCTTGCTAATATATTTGGTGCATATGAGTACCCTGCCCTTCAAAACACCCTTATCCTCAAGGGTCAAGTAATAAGGAGATTTCAATTTAGATCAACCTACATCTAACAATAGATGAAGCCACTTTGCCACAATCCAAACACACCTTTTATTCTCCATTCCTACTGCTTTTTGTAGATCTTAATTATCCATAATATTCTGCCATATATCCATGCGTCAATTTGGCTCTATAAGAACGTAAACAAACTTCACCCCCCTATCCATAGATGGCAACCTTCAGCTCTATAGGCAGCAATGATGGTTCATCAACTAAATCCGCATAGGCCATAATACCCATAATCCACTTCTGGCATCCAATTTGTATTAACCATTAGTTTATCATGAACACCCACTTCATCAATTAATTTTAGAACAATGTAGAAAAAGAACCCAAACTAGAATTATGTTTCTAAAATTGAAAATTATCAATACCAGGCTAACCATTTGTCACTCCCTATGTTTCATCTAGTGAGTAACCTTTTGGTCATGTTTCACCTACATCTAAATCATAGTATCATTGTGTATCTATCTATGAATATAGGCATAACACATCTATTTAGTCAACAATTAAATTGTATGTAAGGTGCCATACTCTATATTTTATATATACCAAGAGACTTTACATCTTTCTCATACATATATCTAGATATAGATTTTATTAGGGGATTAACTAACATCTTATGCATAGACATAATGGAGAGTAACACTCTCTTTACTATTGATCTCTCTTATTTTTGTGCCTATATTTTTACTCTTATCATGATACTTATGGTCATTAATATAGGTTATGGCTTCTCTTCTATCATTATTGATCAATATTAGACTCAATATCCCACCCATGAACCCCAAATGTTTCATAATCCTCTTCAATCATTAAGCCTCTTGCACTATTACAAAATATGCAATAAAGCTTACTTCCATGGTGAATAACACTATGATGTTCGCTCTTTGCTATTCAATATATGATATTATTATTCAATAAGAATGTATATCTAGACGTTGATTTTTCACATCTAGATCTCCTCGTCAATCCATATTGGAGCATTTTTCAAGCATGATCACTTACTTAACAATACAATGCATAGTTTACAGTACTTCACAAGTATCTTAAGGGTGTCTTAATAACATTCTAACGCTATTAACTAGGATTTGACTAGTATTGGTTTACAAGCTAGTGGCTAATAAATGTTTGACATTGTACACATCATTGCATACAGTATACAAATATTGTTGGAGTAAGGGACTTTCCATATAATGTCCAATGTAGATTTAATTTGAGAATATATCTCACAACTTAGACTATTACTTTTTACAATTGGGATATTAATGGGTTTGCAATTTTTCATGCTAAACCATTTAAAGATTTACTAAATATAATTCTCTTTTGAGAAAACAATTAGTTTCTTTGGGCGATTCCCTTAGATTTTAACTTCATGAGTATTCTCTACTTTACCTATATCTTTTATCTCAAAATTTAAAAATAGCTATTTTTTGACAACTATTAAATAATCTTAAGTATTCCCAAGTAATAGTATATGATCCACATAAAAGATAATATTACGACATTTCTTTCAAATTGCTTAATGTAAATATAGTAGTCTTCATTTATTATTTGAGATTTATATAAAGTTATTGCTTAGTGAAATCTCAAATAGAACTATCTATATGATTGTTTTAGTTTGTAAATAAACTTTTGGAGCTTATAATCTTTATGCTCTATTCCTTTTTTTATGAAACCTAATGGTTATCCCATGGAGATTTCTTCATCTAGTTTTTCATTTAAGAATGTGGCTTTCATGTCCATTTGACACAATCTCAAGTTCAAACTTTCAAATATAGCTAGGATAAGCCTAATTAAAATAAATCATGTAATAAGTAGAAAGGTATTTTCAAAGTCTACACCTTTCTATTGTGCATATCCCTTAGTAGCCAAGCTTATCTTATATCTTTCAATTGATCCATTTTTCTTTCTATTTATTTTGAGAACTGTCAATTCTTAATTGCCTTTAAGTCAGATGGAAGATCAGCCAATTCCTAGACATGGTTTGTGTAACGTTCGATTTCTCCATGAACATTAGAAATGAGCCAAATATAAAAGTAAGTCCCTTAAATAGAAAGATTCAAGGCTAAATAAAATTGAGATAAAATTCTAAATAATGAAAAATGAGGATACAAGACTTAAGATGCTTAAAAACTAAAGCCAAAAGAGCTAGAAAAATTTGCCAAAATAAGTTGGGGTATTTTTGTAATTTCTAAAAATTTTGGAAACTCAGAGGATAGGCTTTTTAAATGAAAATTTTAAACTTTCAAGATTCTAGGAGGCTATGAAAACCATGGGAATCCCAAGAACAGTTAAAACCCCCCTGTTGAGCGATTTCAGCAAAGGATTGATCAAAACTTTGAGCAAATGGTTCAAAATAGTTTCAAATCCAATTTGGGTGAAACCAAAAGCATTTTATAAGTTAGAAAACCTAAATTTTATGATAAAAAAGATAGTTCTAAAAAAGGAGTTGAAATGAGGCCAAACAGATACACCATGATTTAGGGACTAAAATGAAAAGTTCAAAAAAGTGGGTTAACTTTACCTTTTTGGCTCCTTTATACATTCAGCCATTGCTTCAGCCCTTAGTCACATTTTTTTGGTCTAAAATAGAGATGAGAGACATCCAAGGAGAATGCACAAGAGGAAGGGAAAAGAAGAAGAAGAAAGATCAAGATAAAGGTAAAAATCTAAGACTATCTCATGCTTCTTCCTTCCCTAGCCATGTCCTTCCGTTTCTCCTCTCTTTTCCCATGATTTTGCTACACTAATTAAGGCTAAAATAGGACTAATCCAATAGGAAGAGGAGAGAAATTGATAGGAAGCTTAGAGGCCTCGAAAGTACTCTTGATGAAGCTTGAAACCAAGGTAAGGTAGCATAGCTTTCTTTGCTTCTTCTTGCTCAATTTTCCTTGAGGTATTTCGTCCAGAATCTAACCCAATTAGGAGAGAATTAATTCAAGCCTTACCAAGTTAAAAATGGGGGTTTTGGAGTAAGGGAAGTAGGATTATGCAAATGGAATCAAAAGGGAAGCAAAGAAATTCAAGATTGTGAACTTTGGGGTTTTAAGACAGAGTAAAATTTGATTTTTTCTTATGAGTAATTAGCTTATGTAAGACATGGTATGAGTCTCTTAGACCTCTAAGAAGTTGCATAGGAGCCTTTCCCTTTAAGAAAAATTGTAAAACCCTATAGGCTCTATACTAATGCATAGTCTCGACCAAAACAAAACCATGCACCTAAGAAGTATTTTAAATTGTTATAAGCCTAGAATGGGACTAGATATGATAAGAGAGAACCAAAGGAAGCCTTAGAATAAATTTAGAAACCATATCTTATGAGATGAAGGTTTAGGTTCCATTTTAAGACATTGATAAGCAACTTATAGCTAGGCTCTATGAAATGAATTTGTGATGACTGCAAATGGAGTCAAGAGACCTAGAATGAATGAGAAATGGGAGCCAAGATCATAAATTCCAAGGGTTGCTTCATTATGTTTTATATGGAGCCATTTTGGGGACATATGAGGAAGTAGCCATGCATAGAGGTTACATAAGGCTAAAGCTTGTTCCCATGAGTAATTCATGTCTCATTTGATATGTTTAGGCCAAAAGAATCAAGTACCACCCAATTCCATGAGCTTGGCCAAAAAAGGAAAGATAAATTCAAGGAAAAAGTGTGTGGCATTGGCTCCAAGGTAGTTCTCTAACCTTTCTCCTATGCATTGTTGGATGTTTTATTGTCTTTGAGCACTTATATGCTTGTTTGTGCCATGAGAATTATTTCTAGCTATTGCCTACATGTTATGGTACTATGAAGTATTTGAAATGTGTTTTATCAATGTGTTTTGGCTTGAATGGGTATGGTGATGCCAAAAGTCCTTTAGCAAGAGTGAGGATGAGCTAAAAGTCCCTTAGTAAGGGTGAGACAAAGCCAAAAGTCTCAAAAAAAGTAAGGCTTAGTCAAAAGTCCCTTAAAAATAGGTGAGACAATCCTAAAACTCCCAAGGAAAATAGGTCAGACTAAACCAATACTCTTGAGAGCCTATGTATGATATGTATAATTTTCTTGAACATGGAAAGTGCTTTATAAATGTTTACTAGTAGCTTAAATTTCCATGCATGCATTCATAGATATGAAAATATATCCATTATGTATGTTTGGAAGGATAAAGAGCTATTGACATTCTTTTAATCTCACTCTTCCCCTCCATATGCTTAATTATGCCTAGGTAGACCAAGAAGACTAAAGAATGGAGGCCAACCACTTTGAGAAGTAAGACTTTGATAAGGAAGTAGCTAAATAGTTGTTTTAATGGAATATTGATATCAAGAAATGTATTCATATGATGTATATGAGATGTAACCACTTGAACAAATTTGAATGTATATTTTATGATGTATGTATCAATCTTGAAGTTATATGTATGTAAATGTGAGATTTTGCCACCCATATGCTAGTATATCTCTGTGTATGGATGCAAGTGACATGGTGAGTTTGAGATCCATGATGTTTGTGACCATTTGAGATGCTTCCCTATGCTACATTTGTGCTTTGAGACATGCTCAAGTGGTTATAGAATATTAAAAAGGTGAAATGGTATCTTAAAACTCCTTTATGACCCCAAAAAGTGACCAAATTATGAGCTAAACCCCAAACTAATTAAATGAATGAATTTTTTTATGAAATTTGGCATGAATATAAGCCTCATCTAGCTTTTCATAAAGTTAAATAGCACTCAATTTGGAACTTCAGATAATTTATTATGATTTTTCAAAGTTGAAACAATCTTGCTGAAATGGTGCCAACACTGTTCATATGGTCAGTTTATATTTCTATATTTATTATACTCAATACTCATGAAATTTTATAAGCATAAATTAAACATCAAAATATTTTTATAGCCACTAAGATCACCACATTTAGAACTCTATAGAGGGAGAATCAAATTTTTGAAATTGCATGACAATACTAGTAATGTAGTTCGACATTTGGTATTGTTTCATCAATTTCTATAAGCAAAAGTCCATTACATTGTTCTGGAATCATTTTTAATCATTATTTAACATTTAGATCTTTTCAAAATGGTATGGTTTGCCTAATTTTGAATTTTTTAGAATTATTTATGAATTTTCAAATTTTATATCAGAAACCTATGATAACAAATCTAATAGCTGAACCTTTGGTATTGTTCTATTATTTTTTGTGATCTAGCTAATATTTTCATGATTTAGAATGATTTTTAGCCTTTATTTGACATTCAGGTCTTTTTAGAAAGCTATCATTTGCTTGATTTTAATTTTTCTAGAATTAATTATAATTTTCCAAAATCCATACCATAAAACTATAATAGTAAACCTTAAATTTTATGATGTATGATGCCAAATCTAAGACTCTTGGGATATTTTGTGATGTTTTTTATTTGTATGAATGTGTTGTGGATGGAAGATGATAACAATGAGTTCATATGACACACGAAGCATGAAATGGGTAAATGGAGCCTTAAGTAACACAAATTAATACATTAAAATATATAGATTTTCTTGCAAAATGATATGAAGTTTATCTCATGTAATGGAATGGGAAAGTTAAAAAGTTAAGGTATTACAGTTTTTCCTCATCAAATTCATCTCTTTTTCCATTACTCTTATCCAATCTTCTTTAATAAGGCATGATTGAATCTCTTAAACTATGTTTGGCTTTTCATTGTCTAGTTAAGTACCATTGAATGTTACCCCTTCAATCTCAAAGCAACGTTTAAGCACACTTTTATTGTTACTCTTAAATAATAAGGTTGTCTATGCAAAAATTTTTGTCTTGCACCTAACTCCCCCACTTGGATTAACAAGTTGAGATATAACTACTTGTCCTTGCTATCTTGATCTTATATCTCATAAAAGGATATTGCTTGTCAATCTATCCCTAACTAGGAAATCTGTTCTCTAAAAATGTGGCATCTATTGACTCAATTTTAGTTATACGTCTATCTTCGTTTTAACCAATGAAAATGTTATCCTTTGATGGCTTCAACTTTCTAATAAAGATACTTTCCTTATCCTTTAAGCTTGAATCCCATACTAATGGAGAATTATCATGGACATAAGAAATTTACCTAATGATCTTAAAATACTTAAAACTAGCTTACTATTTGTTTACAATTCATAAAGAGTAGAAGTAACTGATTTAAAAGGCACTTGATTAAGTATGAAGATGTCAATTAATAATGCACTATCCTAATAGGAAATGGGTAAGTTGACTTAAGATATCATCAACTTAAACATTTCAAGTAAAATTCTATTTTTTTTCCTTAGTAACTCCATTTTGCTATAAAGTGCCAAATAATCATCAATTGTCTTATGATTCCTTTTTCTTTCACATAGCTCTTTAAATTGATTTAACAAATATTCATGTCCATGGTCAAACCTTAAAGCTTTAACTTTTGTTGTCTATTTGATTCTTAACCATATTTGTATACTGTTTAAAGTAATCAAGTACTTCTAACTTAGAGGAGATTAAATAGACTTAACTACATTGTGAATAATGATTAATAAATGTAATGAAATATCAAGCTCTATGTCTTGCCTTAACACTCTTTGGATCATATATATTAGAAAGAATTAATTGCAATTGATTTTTAGCTCTACTTTTTTTTCTAAATGGTTTTCTAATTGCTTTATCTACCAGGCTATATTCTTATAGTGACATTTTTAAACTAGAAATGAATCTTAGCATATCATTTTTTTTACTAGTCTTTTTTTTTTTTGGGTGTACTAGCTTTCGAACTCATACCCTAACAGTTTAGAGCATAGCAGTGAACCACAAAGGCACAGGCAAGCTAATTTTTTTTTTTTTTTTACTAGTCTACTCATTCTCATTTTGTCTATAAGGCCTAGCTTAGTGTGTTAACCACTCATATCCAAGGCTAGATAGGAAGAAGAATATTAGGTGAAGCAATCATATTCATAGTTGTGTCTAACACAATAAAATTATCATAAAGGAAACTAGAATCATATATGTTGTACCATTTCAAATGTTAATATAGTTGTCGTGAAAATTAGCATTAAATTTAATTTAAAAAGGGAAATAATAGAGGCTAGGTTCTATTGGGATTTTTGGAATATATAAAACATTATGTAAGATGAGAGTTTGTCCTTCATGTAAAACTAATTTACATGTAATGATCCTTTTAAATTTAAATTTTGTATTATTTTTTACATGAAGCCATCTACTTTTAAGAAGCAACAAATGGTATTCCATGAACAGTTCAGAATCTCTAGCTACGTGGTTTGTAAGAGTTATATTTTCCTTAGTGTAATCATGAGCAAAGTGATCAACTCTCTAATAAATATAATACTTGACATTAATCATGTTAAGCTTCTTTCCACCACATTAACCTTTCTTCTTCAAATCTTTTTAGTCTTTCTTGAAATGTTAGTCAAATCTTTTCTTATTAAGAAAAGATTTTTCTTCTTATGTGTGACGACCCTAACTTCTAATCTCGGTAATTATAGTTAAATACATGATTAATGAATAATGATTAAGGTTTGGAGTCGTTACAATTAATTACATTAAGAAAATATAGAGAAAATTTGAACCTCTATGTTATTAGGGTCATCAACTAAATAACCATAAATGAAAAAATCTATAAAAGGGCTTGTACCATCATTAAGGGTTTGTGATTCATCTATCCATCGATTTCAACACACAAAAACCTTCCACAAGTGTTCCTATATCATTTCCTAGCATTAGCATTAAAGAAATCAAGGTTTCTAGGTCAAAGGTGAGAGTTTGAGGACCTACGCCGCGACCTGGAACCTTCCCGCCGAGGCTAAGTTAGGTCCTGGAGCTCAAAAACTAAGTTTTTAACCTTGCGCCGCGAGCCAGACCTTTTGCGCCACGACTGAGTTACTCTTGGGAATCACTGGGTAACTTTCTTGACTTTGGCCGCGGCGAGTTTTGCTACTATAATCTCCTTAATTAATTTTCTCGACTTGCGCCGTGGCAGGACTTATTGCACTGCGGCGAGGTTTCATTCTGTCACCCTCCTGGGCATTTTTTTTCACTCTACGCTGTGGCGTGATTCCTCAAGCCGCGGCGTCCCTCACCACTGTCACTCCTCAAGCCGCGGCGAGGCCTTCCTAGTCACGACGTCACTCCCTCCTGTAGCTATGTCTCCTACATTTCGCCCTATACACTCTAATTCTCTTCTTAGGGACACCCTAGGATCACTTCCCCTCATTTTATATGGCTCTAATGGCATTCACCTACCTTATTTACCCAGCTATTCTTCCATTACCAATTCAAAACTTATGTACCCATTTCTTTTCTCTAATTACCCTCTATCAGTAAGTTTGTAAAGTAACAATAACAGAAATACATGGACTACCAGCAGCTATCCTTTAATACACAATCAATGGGGTTTCCATACATTAAGGGTTCACATCAATATCTCAAAGGTTACATTTCCAATGATAAGCCATATTATAGGTCAATAAAGTTTACAGCAGATATCATGAATCCATACATCAAATACCAATTTAAGATGAGGTCTAACCTCTCAATACATACATCCTCAGTAATCAAAATATGAAAGCCTACACTTGGCAATACAAATACATGATGATGCTATACAAGACTTAACAAAAATTAGCGTCTACCCTATTACACTCAGACCAAGTGTAGCTACCCACACTAGGCCTCAGCTTATGGATGTTCATCCACGTGCTTGCCCTTATCCTTACCCGAAGAACCTTCACCTAAAATTGTAATCCTATAAAACGGGGTGAGATATGAATCTCAGTAACTAAGGCAATTCCATCATATAATCCAGTTTAATAAGCATATATGCAGGAATCAAAATCACATCAGCCATATCAATAAATGAAACAATTAGGCTATCATGATTACTATCCCATACTAGCAATCATACTTTCACATGTTAAAGGCCATTAACACCAGGAGAGGCCCGTCCACGGCACCTACTCCCCATTGAGTACAACTAAGGCTCAGTGCATCTGGGGTTTGATCATAACCAGGTGCTCGATCGAAGCACATGCACGGGTAGCAGCAGCACCACAGCTCCACCATAGACTCACAAGGTCCAATCACAATACAATAGATAGCCAACCAATTGATTCAGCATTTCAAATCATTCATATACAGTAAATATGAAATTAAATTAGATACATGCATGGAATTAATGTAACCCCAATTATCTCACTTGTAGACAACTTGCAACAGCCACCAATGATACAAAAATCCCTATAACCATAGTATCAGAAAATTACAACTCCAATTCATCATTAACAGTAGCAACAAGTACCCAAGGAATTTAAATGCTAATAACTACCTAAATAACACTTACCCAGCCACCACCAATCCCCAAATTCGAATTGAGTATGTCCTCTACCAGAAACTTCAATATATCACCCAAATTCCTAAGCAAATTCGTACATAATTAACACCCATACTATAAATCAACCATAAGGGTCTTAAACTAGTAGAAAATACACTAGAATGGATAGTTTACACTTACCCAATGCCAACCCCAACCTCAACCTACGAATGTCCTCTAGGAAAACACCAAACAACTCTATTTTAGAATTTGGGTATGGTGAAAATACTCCAAATGAAAAACTAATTGGACCAAATTAAAGCGAAAGATGATGGATTAAGTTGTATAATTATTACCTTGGCTGAATCTTGATCTAAATGTGAGAAAATATGGAATTCTTGCCCCAAACCCTAGCCTCCCTTTCAACCTCCGAATTTTGCTTCTTGAGTTTCAGAAAAATGTGAAAGTGGCTGAAGCATTAGAGTTTTAGTTGGGTTTAAGTTGGGTCAAAGATGAGTCATGGGTTTCTCCAAGGTCCAACTCCAAATGGGCTTCAGATTTTAGCTTGTTAGGCCAGTTTTAAAGTGTTGGGCTGCAGAATTTCATTGGGCCAACTCTTATACATTGGGTTGCTGAAATTTAATTAAGTTTGAGCCAAGTTTGAAGAGCTCAAGAATTTGGGTCTGCACAAGGGTTATTGGGCCACTTATAAGAATCTATACAAGGTGGATCTTGGGCCTCTATCACATTAAATTGGGTTGGGTCTGCAGCTAACTCATTGGGCCTCCATTAGCCTCTTATTATGATTCATTTATTTGGGCCTAGATGAAATTTCTATCCCAATTAATTCTCAAACCCATGTTAATAATTTATCTCTCTAAAATTCTTATTCACTAACTTGCCTAATTATCCTCTATTAATTATTTTTAATTACTCTAAATCCATGATTAATACCTTAATTAATTTTGGGGTGTTACATTATGCATAGACTTTGATATCATAATAGTCTTAACTATATAAGCTTGTCTAAAGGCTTTAGTAGCCTCTAAGTGCTCATCCCTAACTCTATATGATAAGCAACATCATTAAAAAGAAAAAAATAGTGATACTCTTATTGTAGATCAAATTCACTTTTATATGCTCCCAACTAATAAGAAAAAATCTTAAGATAGCCTAAACTTGTTGTTTATCAGTAAAGACATGATAAGTTAATTTTAATTTCTTGATTGTTAGCCTTCGCAATTTGGTTGTAGAAGTACTACCAAACTTGTCCTTACAGGCTATCACATGGCTTGAACAATTAGATATGATTCCTATATCTTATTCTTTAAGGATTTAAGAACTTTATGGTGTCAAAAATTCCTCCTTGACACCATCTAGCTTGACACTTTTATTAAACTAAGCAATAATATTTTTAGTAGTTATAATCATAATTAGATCTATACATAGACATAGCACATAATAACTTCATATACATAATACTCTGTGTGTGTGTGTGTGTGTGTGTGTATAGAAAGCCATTATTGTATAGACTAATAATGACATTGCTAGGTTCATGATTAATAGTCTACGTTTGTTCAACTTTCATCATATATATCTTAAAAATGCTATTATCTTTCTATCAATTTCATGTGCAAATGTTGTTTAAGTTGTAGTTCTTAGATAAGCCTTAAGCTACTAATTTAAAAACTCCTACTTTATAAAGGATTTTTCACATTTCTTTATGAAATTATTTAAATATAATTCTTATATGAGCCTAAATCTACCAATCTAAGAACTCTCATTCAATAAGGCATCTCTTATATATATATATATATATATATATATATATATATATATATATATTCAACATATTCATAAATTGTGTTAACATAAAAAATCTCACATTTAGAGGGACCTCACCTTAAAAATGTTTTATCTTCTCAAAATATCTTTTCTTCAGCTATCAAAGGTCTAATTCCAATTATAAGAGTCATTCTATCATATATTGAAAAAGATGCTTCGCACACTTGATCAATTTTTTATAGTGAATATTCTTTTCATGTACATTATGCCTAAAAAAATATTGTGTTTCTCATATTTAAAAATGAAAATGTAGAGTAGCTTGCTAACATTTGTGATAACAAGATGTTCTTCAAGGAGCTTTATCTCTTAAACATATTGATTAAAGGATAAATTCTTGTCTTTATTTGCTTTTGTAAAATTTTCCATAAGGTTCTCCTTGATTAATGTCTAATAATCATCATATGGGAGTGTGTTGATCAAATCTAAGACCCATGAGAAGTGATTTTCAGCTTTAGTTTAGTTAAAAGGGTTTCCTATGTGTCTAATATATGTTTAAACGCTACCCAAACATATTTAAATATAGCCATACCATATACCAATATATAAAGCATAATTTGAGGGAATTTTAAGAATCAAAATCACCTAAAAAGGATAATTGGCATACCCTCATACACCTTCCAAAATTGCAACCTTCAAAAAAGCAAAAAAAGAGAAAGAAAAAGTGGGAAGATCATGTGCTACCTTATAATGCTTTTACAACTATAAGGCTACTATATTTTGATTCATCTCATCTTGCTCTATCATTTGGTATCTTTAACTAGCCAAGAAGACTTAAAGGTGAGCCATATATGCTAGGCAAGAGAGTAGGATTCCTCTTTCTTCTTCAACCTCTAGACTTGAAAATTTTTTAAAATTTTTCAAAATTTTAGCTTTGAATAGCTAACTTTGGAAAACTATATCTCACTTGTTTTATTGTCCAAATTGGACAAATTTATTTCATTAAAAAGCTTATAGAATAAATTTTCAAAAGATATAAAGCTCGTACAAAGTGGTGGCTTAAGGGGTGAACGCTAACCCTTGAAAAAGGCTATTTGATTATGTTTTTCAAAAAAATTAATTTCAAAGCCCCCACTATAAATAATCATATCTCACTCAATTTTCATTTATAGTAGACAAAATTAGTGGCATTAGAAAGCTTTCTTAACAAACTTTCCATATGTATATGGTTTACATTTATTGATGGTTTGTGGTAAGAATGCCAACCCACAAAACTTGGTTGTTTTACTATGTTTTTACTAAATCTGAAGTTTGCAATTTCTCTCTAACGACTGCTCTATTTTCTACGAAATTTTCACCATATATTGTACATACTATAAGCTTCACTGAGTATGAAATTTATGCACTAATATAGTCTCTATCAAAATTTGTCATTAATAGGGTTCAAGGTTGCAAAACATGACATGTGAGTTTTCAAACAATTCTTCACATGCCTCAAACAAGACACAATCAACATGACATATGAGGGACCTTACACCCATAAGCATGATAAACACACAAATCCTTGTTTAATTATAATGCATAATCAAATTTCATAAGTTTGTTTTACCCATATCATGATCACATTTTCACAATTACACAACAAAAGAGCTTTGCTTTCACCATTAACCAACATCAAGACATAAATGATGGGGTGAGGATCCTACCTATAATCTGTGAAGTAGATTTTAAAGTACAAAGATACACATACGAAAGTATCTACCAGTCAATACTGAACAAATTGACTGCTTGCACTTCACTAATAACTCTCCCAAACTACTCCATGTAGTATTGGACACAACTTTCCCCATCTACAAAAGTAATAGAATTAGCCGTAGTACTCAGTGAGTAGAAATAGAGCACAATAGCTGAAAGGACTAGTGGACACAAAGTTTTTCTAAATAAAAATAGGTTTTAACATAATACTAAATAGCAAAAACTTCAAGTATGGAAAGGTGTGAAATAATAATAAAAAATTAAATTTAAACTTATACAAAAAGAAGTATGAAATAATTTATATATAATAAAAATTAAAGAATTTGGGTTAATGAAAAATTAAGTTATTACATTATTAAGCAATAGTATACAATGAACATGTAAACATATAACATTTTAATTAAAATGAAAAATTAATAAAAAGGTAATTAATAGGAGAAAATTATGAAGAAACAAAAAAGAATTGTTGCACTAAAAAATAATTTAATAAAAACATTCATTTGGAAGATATGCATAAAACTATAAGTTTTAATATATATACTAACATGAACATATAGCCCATAAGGGTAAATACCCACATATTCAAACAAGGACACACAGCTCATGAGAATAAATAACCATATATTTAGACATGAGTACCCGGCCCATAAATTGTTAGAGAGTATTTAACTCAATACTATTCCAATACTCAATCACAGAAACCACATAGTAATATCCAAGGTGCACTAAAGGCTAATATGACTATTGTTAGTAATCAGTATTTTGCACAATCTTACCTTATATATCATATAATAAGAAAAGTTTATACACCAAAATCTCCTAAATAAATTATTCTGTAATACAAATTCTACAACTAAAAATATGGCATTACATAAGCATAAAACGCTTGAGGGATACCATAAAAATATTTTAAGACAACATATCACATTTCAAATTTTCAATAATAAACTTCTAGTTAACATATCATTTTATATCCATGTTAACAACACAATACATATAACATATCATAATCTGGAAGATTTAATATTACTAATAATATACATACAAGAGGCACTACTTAATTTGTCTGTCTAATGGTCACATAAAATACAAACAAGAATTAAAGAAAGTAAAAATGAAAGGGAAAATTAAAATGTGTCATGCTTTATAATCTACTCATAGTGCACGCCAAATTGTAATGGATCCTTCATATACCAAACTGACAGATCCCTCCAACAAGAATATATGAAATATTTCCTATTCACTCAATTAAATAACTCTATATATGTTTCTTTCTTTTCTTTTAGTCAACCCAATACTTTGTTAAATCTCTATTTATTTTTGTAAAGCTCTACGAAACTAGTTCCATTATAATACTTAAGTTGATTTTAACTCTTAGCTTGTTCTTAGTTATTTTACTTTATCTTGATCCTAGTTTTGACTTTAATAATTAACCTAAATTATTAGTCAATCAATTATGTTTTCACAATTGAGATTTATTGTTATTCCTCATGTATGCTTACATGGCTATTTTGATCCATGGTTTATATAAATGTCAATTCAATCAACTTACTACATTTGCCAATTCCTCAATTCCAATTCAACCTATAACATAATAAATTTAATTACTTTATTACTTGATTCACTTTATTTGCCTACTATCCATTCTACATCCCATTTCAAATACTAACCTATCTTAATTCATTATTCATGTTAATTCATTTTAACTTTCCCAATTTCACTGTGAGCACCATAACTTGGAAAATGGTGTGATTCCTTTAAGGCATAAATGGAAGAATACAACTACTAAGAAGGCAATTTACCAAGAAATAAAAACCAAAGATTTACAATTCATTTAGGTCATCATAACAAAAAAGGCCTCAAGGCCAACTCATGGTCAACACAGGGTAATTTAAAGGAGATTTTCCAAAGTTTCCAATGGCTTCTATGAGTTGGCTGTGTAATATCCAACATTTTCTAATTGGACCTAGACCTCTTAATAAGTTAGTAGAAGGCCAATTAAAATAGAACACAAAAGAGAAAAGAAAAAAAAAAAGATTAAGTTTCAAGGGCATCTTAATAGGAGAATGT
Source organism: Erythrophleum fordii (assembly GCA_032878935.1). Taxonomy (NCBI): domain Eukaryota; kingdom Viridiplantae; phylum Streptophyta; class Magnoliopsida; order Fabales; family Fabaceae; genus Erythrophleum; species Erythrophleum fordii. The sequence continues at coordinate 16,905,959 of JAVQMF010000053.1, forward strand.
TGAAAAAGTGAGAAATACAGGAATTTTAATAAAAAATTAATGAGAGCATGTCAATGTTGTTTCCTACTATATATGAGTTAATAAGTTATAAAGAATGTCCAAGTATAAAATAGGTCAAAACACACGAAAAGCTAGAAAGCCAGTCTTGCAGTGCAATTTTGAGCTTTTTTTTTTATAGTTTTGAGCCTTTGTAACTTAAGATGAGTGGCTTAAAGGTTTTAAGACCTTCTAAATAAGAATATGGAGTCCAAATCTACCAAAAAATATTTGAGTTAGAAAGTTAGAGATAGAGTAAAGCAAAAAGCAATGGCATTTTTGTAATTATAAGCAACTTTAATAAAAGTAATTTTTGATATTTGTAAATGGTCCTTCGTCCTATTTAGCTCTTCCACCACCTTAAACTCATTTGCAGTAGCTCCAAGATTTATTAATGGCATCCATGGTAGAGAGAGGAGAGAGAAAGAAGAAGCAAAGCTAAATGGATAGGTTTTTGTACTCTTTTTGCGTAGCTCTAGTTTATGAAAGTTATTCTTCTATTTAAGAGCTATAATTTGAATGTTTTAAATTTTGTTTTAGAGGCATTTTAGCTACCATTAAAGGGAAAGTAAGTTCTCTTTTTAATAAACCAATCAATAAAAAATGTGAAGTATTAAACGAGCTTCAAAATAAGGTATAGCATAATATGTTTTAAGCCATGATTTCATAAGTTCATATCCCTCTCCATCACGTGTAGAGAGAGAAAGTCTCTCTCTATAGACTTTATTCCATACATTTGATGATATGAGGCATATGGAAGTCAACTAGGATGTGAAATTAAGGAAAAATTGTAATATCTAGTTCTTCGAAAGTATGAGAAAATGTGAGAAACGTAACGTATAGTTCTTCTGTAAACGTAGAAAATTTACCGGATACAAAGGAAAGTTCCTCAAATAAAGTGATTTGAGGTCCAATAAAATTAGAACAATATTCTAGATTTCAAATAATGAATTTAGGAAGCTATGGGTGCCCTGAAACAGAGGCTAAAATAGCCAAACGAAATGTAATGAAATAACTACAAAACGTAAGGGCATTTTTGTAATTTCAAAAAAAATTTAGAATACTCACAAGAGGGATTTTAAATAAAAATTTTAAGTTCTCCCGGATTCTTAAAGGCCCTGAAAACTATAAGAAGTCCCGAGACAGTTAAAACCCCTCTGGTGGACGTTTTCTAATGTCGATTGATTCAAACTTTGATCGGTTCGTTTGGAAAGGTTTTAGCTCCAAATTGAGTGATTCCAAAAATATTTTATAATATTGAGGACCTAAATTTTATAATAAAAAATATGGTTCTCAAAAAGGAGCTAAAACGAAGTTAAAAATAAAATGCTATGATGAAAGGGCAAAATTAAAATTTTGTGAAAAAGTAGCTTCTTGAACTCTCTATAAACTTCACACCACATCTCCTCCTCATTTCACAGACTTGTTTCTACCTAAAAATAGAGAGGAATACCAGCTCTCTTAGGCACACCAAGGAGGAGAGAAAAGGAGAAGAAAAAGCAAGAATAAGGTATGGATTTCTTAGTTTCACTTTAGCAAATTCATTCTCCTCCATCTTCTCTTCTTTCCTATGGAATTTTTGATGTATTTGGGACTGTTTTGAGGTCAAACCAAGGAGGAAAATTTTGCATTTGGAGAGGGGGAGCCAAGCAAGGGAAGAATCATCCAAGAAACTAAGGGAAAATAAGGTAAAATTTCACTTTCATAGTAGCTTCTCCTCACTTCCTCCCTCTTGGATGTTTAACCAGCCTATGGAGATCCAAGAGGGCTTGGATTTTGAATGGAACCAAGGGTGAATCCTAGAAAATTAAGTGTGGAGAATAAGAATATGCAAAGAAAATTAACAAAGAACCATTGATTTCTAAAGTAAAGTTAGGGATTCAAATAGGTAGCTAAAAATATGATTTGATGTAATGATTCCTAGGCCTAATTGAGTGTTGACATGAGCTCTAGAAACCCTTAGGAACCTCCCCACATGCTTCTCCCATCAAAGAAAGCAAAGTTACTCCAAAGGTGCTAAGAAGAGGGCATGTCTCGGCCTTAAAGGGTTAAGGCACCTAGAAGTAGTTTTAATTTCATCTAAGCTTGGTTTTGTATCATATATGGTGGGAGAAGATAAGAGGAAGCCTTGGGAAAAATTTAGAAGGCCTAGGGAATAAATTGGTAGTATAGGTTTCATAATATGACCTAAGGAAGCAACATGTAGTTAAACTCCTTATTTTGGTTGTGTGATGACTTTAAGAGTTCTAAATGGAATCAAGAACCATATATGGAAGGAAAGAATGGGGCCAAGAATTTAAATTATAGATGTTGCTTCATTATGTACATTTTGGAACCATAAATGAACCATAAGACCAATCTAGTATTCAAAAGAAATGTGTAGAAGCATAATTGGGTTCCATGTTATGTCTTTAGGCCAAAGAAAACAAGTCCTACCCTCTTGTGAGTGTGTGGCCGCGGGAGAGGAACTAAAGTCAAGGAAGAAAGAGTGCATTTGTGACAAAGGTATATCTCTCTCCTTTCTCTCATGCATAATTGGATGTTTATCTTGTTTTAGATGTGTGCATATATGTTTTGAGCTATGAAAAATGTCTTAACATGTATCTAGATGCCATAGTATCATGATGTTGCATTATGTCTTCAAATAATACTTTGTGAACTTGCTTTGATTTGCTTGAGTGTGATAAAGCCAAGAACTGACTAGCCATGGTAAGTATGAATCAAGAACCCTCAAAAATGGTTGAGACAAAGTTTAGAGTCTTCTAAAAATAAGGTTTAGTATAAAGCCTTTAAGAAAAAGGATAAGGCAAGTCCAAAATCCTTGAAAAGAATAGGTAAGGCTAAACCACTTACTTGGCAAATCTATGGATGTATTGTATAACTCTTTTAATGCTAAAAATGTTTCTTGAATGATCACATACTCCATAATGCTCATGCATGCATTTTAGACATAGATTTGCATTCTTTATGTATGGTTGAAAGGGAGAAGAGCTATAAGGATTCTTAGAATCTCATTCCTTCCTCTCCACATGTCTAACATGTCTAGGTGGATCAAGTGAGCTAAGACATAGAAGCCACCAAGCTTGAAAAGGAAAGTTTAACAACCAAGTGTATGAAAATACTAATTTATCGCCATATGAGCGGCATATTATGTAACCCATTATTGTATATATTATATGACTTCATGAACAAATGTAAATATGTAGGTATATAATGTATGAATGAGATTTGATGCCATATGTACAATATTGCAAGATTTGGATATTGAATGGCAAGAACTAGCTTGTGTAGTTTTGTGTATATCTTGAGGTAGATGAGTGAATTTATGAAATCTAGGTTTGTGTGCCTTTGAGACATATTTGGTAGACTATTTTGGTACTTTCTTATGTGCTCAAGTGGCCATGTTTGTCTTAAAAATCAAAATGGACAATTTGGAGCCCTTATATAACACAAAAAGAGCATAATTGCAACCTATTGTCAAAAATCTGGCCAAATGAATGAATTTGTCCATGAAATTTGACATGCATATAGATCTCATCTAGAACTTTTTAGGCAGTTAAAGACCAGATTATTTGAAACTTTATGGAATCAATTAAGATTTTTCAAAGTTAGCATTTTTCTATTAAACTGATATATACACTGTTCATATAGTCAGTTTCTTGTGTTGTATCATTCAAAAGCCAAATGTTGTCCAATGCTCATGAAATTTTACAAGCATAAACTTGACAAGATAAGATTTCTATGGCCACTGAGATCACTCCAATTGGACATCTGAGCAAAGAGATATGAATTTTTGAAATTAAGGGATAGTACCAATAATGATAGATGACCTTGGGTATTGTTCTATCAATTTCTAGTAGCTAGATATCCCTGTTGTGGTTTGAAATTATTTTTACGTAAACTATACATCTATAGCTTTCCAAAATAGTATAGTGTGCTTGATTTTAATTTTTCTAAAATTAGTTATGAATTTTCAAAATTCATAGCAGAAAATTAGAAATTCAGTCTGAGGCTGCACACATTATTTTCATGCATATACTTCATTAGCTCAAGTTCTAGGCCATTTCTTGAGATGGTTATGAGTTTTATTTGTCTATTTAAATATGAGAATGAGATGGATGAGTTTACATGGCTCACGGGATATGAAATGAAAATTTTATCCATGACATAACGCAATTTAATAGAATATTTTTAATAGCTTTTCTTTGGGAATTTTATGTAATCCAAGGAGATGAGCCTAGATAAGATGTGAGATGAGCTATATAAATATGGTGTTACAAAAATTGCTAGAAATCAAAGAAAACTCCTAATGAAGCATCCTTTACATAGCTTCTCTAGAGAATTATAGAGATTAGGGAAAGCATCAAATTGAATTATGGAAGTCATATGTGAAAATTAAATTTTTTAGGTACTTATGAAACCCTAGCTTAAATTGATGAGTATTTGTGTGTGTGGCATTGTGTTTAAGGCCTCCAATAAGCTTAAATTGAATCTAATTGGCCATTTAAAAAGTTAGAATAAGGTTTTCAGGCATAGAATAGAGTTTAGCAAAAATGGACTAAAGCTACTAGATATGTCGAGTTAAGAAATGAACAAATGAATAGTAAAATATTAGTTTTGGACTCAAAATAAAAATGTAATAAATTTAGGTTGCCTAAAAAAACTTTCACATAAAAAACCCTAAATTAGGGCCTAAATGAAGGGCAACCTAAGAAAGCTAGCTAGGCAACCAAATTAAAAAAGTTTCAAGCTTTATTTTAAGGCAATTGGTGAACTACTTGAACTATAGAAATGTGGTCAATGAGTTATGAAAAGAAAATCTTAGAAAAAGAGTCTTAAAATGCCTCGAAATAGTCAAAATTTGCATAAATCAAGGCATAGTTTAGCCAAAAATCAATATTTTGAAGTTTTGGCACTAATTTAAATACATTACAATCTTGTAGATTACCAGAGTAGCAAGAGAGCTCAATGTCTATGCTAGACTAAGAAAAAAAAATAAAAAAGAGAGAAGTCTAGTAACTTGCAGCATGGGGGATAAACTTACAACAAGTAGCATTTTCCTCTTCTCTTTCATACTTTAAACTGCTTAAGTGCTTTGGTTGCCAGTATGATGTGTTTGCTTGATGTTTGAATTTTATGTGATTTTTTATGAGTTTTGGCATAGTAAGTGAAGTTTTACTTGATATTGGTTAAGAGAAAGAAGGCTAAGAAATTGAGCATAGTAAATCTTCCTTATACTAAGTATTAGAACCACTCAGGAAAGAGTCTAATAAGTTTGGCCATATTTTAGCTAATGCATGCATATTTTCACATGTTAGAAACCACAAATGTTAGAAAAGCTTCATAAATGCATACATGCATACCTACATGCTTAAGTGGTTAATGCATGGTAGAGTACGATTATGTTACTGAAGTTCTTCTTAAAATCTCACTCTTTCATCCAGTAACTCCCTAGCCATGTGAAAGTAGCTGAATAATTTTCATCTATATCAAACCTTAAATAAATTTTATTCACATGTATCTATAAAGGAAATGAAACAAGAAAAGAAAAATGAAACCAAATACATTAATAATTAACCTAAATTCTAACCAACATTACAAATCAAATTAAAAAGCTTGCATAAATTTTAACCAATAAACAAGTAAATGAAATAATAACAAAAATATATAAATTGATAAGTGTTAATTTTTATATATTTTTACTCACATTGAATATTATTTTTAATGTTTAATTTGAGCTTAAATGGATTTATTATTCAATATTTGAATTTTTGGTCAATTTTGGAAAATAAAATAATTTTGAATTAATTAGGAGAATTTTTGGATTTAAATTGCTAATATTGTATTTTCCATATTTCTTTGAGGGATTAAATTTTTCCAATCTCTAAAATGTTTATTAATTTTGTGCAGAATTTTTGGGCAATTAAATTGAAAATTAAAAATAGATCAAAGGAAAAAATGGAGTAGAATTATTGTTATTTTTATTATTTAGCTTGATGGCATTTTTGTAAATATAATTCTAGGTTTTATTTTGTTCTTTTTGGTAGGAGTGAGGACGCCGAAATAGAAGTGGAGGCTACTGTTGCATTGATTGAATTCTTCTTGCCTCTGCACACAGCGCCGAAAAGCTGGAGGAGGGAGCTGGCTTCTGGTTCTGGAAGACGTTGGGAGTGAAGAGTGAACTGCATGAACGAGGACGTTGAAACAGTGGGGGAGACTACACACTCAGCGCCGAAAAGACATAGAAGTGGAGGCTACTGGATTGATTATTCTTCACTGGTTCTTTGCACGAGAGACACTGGACGAGCAGAGGCAGCTAGAGCTTCTTCTTAATTGATCCCTTGTGTTTTTTTGGACTGATGCGTCAGCAGCAAAGACACCAGGAAAAGGGACGAAGAGCATTTTCCTTCATTATTCATTCACTTTCTGGGCAACAGAGGGATGCCAGACCTAAGACACAGTACCCTGCCAGCTGAATCATCACCAACAATCTCTATTCTCCTTGATCATATCTTCATGGCAGAATTGTTGAAGGAGTTTAAAGAAACTAAATTCATGGAAGCTTAATTAAGGGGGTGGCACCAAGGTGGAGCAAGGAGGAAGATGGTTTGAGCTCTGAATTTTAAATGGATTGAAGACCATTGGGGAGTTTATTTTTCCTACCTTTTCCTATTTTAACTTCAAGAACTTAGAGATTTTCTAGTTTTAGAAATTTCTATGTGGATTTAATGTTGAGACCTAGTTTTAGGTTGGATAATAATTTTATCTTGAATTGTAATTGGAATTGGTATTATTTGGGATTGAAATTATGTTCTGTGATTGTTGGAATTTTAGTTTTTAGACCTTATAATGTTGATTGGATTGATGTTTGAGTTCTCTTGCATTAATTTGATTAATGTTATGATTTTAATTGCATATCTTGGTCTCTTGTGCTACTTGATTGTTGAATTGGATAGTATAATTGCTTAATTGTTCAATTAGGTAATTGAAACTAAAAATTCCAGAATTAATTGAATCTAATTGTTGAAAGATTTAATGAAGTTTAATTGGCTTAATTACTTGCAATTTGCTTGAATTAGCTATGGGTTTCCTAGTTAAGTCAAGTGATGGGCATTTGAGCTTAGGGTTTCCTATCCTCAGATTAAGTTAATTAGATTCATTGGTCTATTGTTTAATTACTTCTCTTGGTCTCAATTAATCTTTGGTGAGTAATGAGAGCCGAAATCCCCTTGCAAAACCTTAGTTGCCTCCTGTTTGACTTTGCATTTTCACAATCATTTTTAGTTCAATTTAGAGCATTCTAGTTTAGTTACTTGTTTAGTTTTTGCTCTTTTAGTTGAAATTAAATTTCTTAATCAAACCCCCCCAATTTGCATAAACTTTTAAATATCAAATAATCACCTAAATTCAATCTAATTAACCCCTAAATTGCTCCTTGGGAAGAATGACCTAGGGTTGATCTATAGCATTAAATCAATCTTAGTTTAATTGAGTGCCTAAGCGACTAAGGCAACATCAATTTTGGCACCGTTGCCGGGGAGCAATGGTTTAGGTTTGAGTTTTTAGGTGTTTTCTCCTGTTTTCTAGTGTGTATTGAGTCTTTTAGGTTGTTTTGAATTTATTTCTTTGGCAGTTTGAATATTTTACATTTTTTTTATTATTTACTACTTTAATCCTACTTTGTTTGATGTTGTATGACTCGATCCTCTTTTGAAAAGTTGTTTGAGTTTGATCTTGAAATTGAGAGGACATTTCATCAGCAAAGAAGAGTTAAAGTTAGTAATCTTGTAGGTAGTAGTTCTTCTAAATCTTGTTCTGTTGAGTCCTCTATTGATTCTGACATTAAAATGGAAGATAATGAGGGAAATGTGAATAATCAAGCACGTTTAGAGCATGCTGATGTCAATGTTGATAATAATAATATTCCTGTTAGGACTATTAAAGAGGTAGTTTCACCTGATCTGCATTTTCAAAATTGGTGTATTAATTATCCTGATATTAATACTGATCTTGAGTTGAAACCTGGATTTATACACTTACTTCCTAAATTTCATGGACTTGCAGGTGAGGATCCATACAATCACTTGAAGACTTTTCATATGATTTGCACTACCATGAGACCTAGTGGTGTGTCTGAGGATCAGATTAAGATGCGTGCCTTCCCATTTTCTTTAGAGGGGTCTGCTAAGAACTGGTTGCTTCGACTACCCCCTGGATTCATAACTACATGGGACTAACTCAAGAAAATGTTTTTGGAAAAGTATTTCCCAGCATCTCGCACTTCCTCTATTAGGAAGGAAATATGTGGTTGCAGACAAATGTCTGGGGAGTCCTTACATGAGTATTGGGAGCGGTTTAAGACATTGCTATCTAGTTGCCCTCATCACCAGATCCCAGATACTTTGTTGATACAATACTTTCATGAAGGTCTTTTGCCTTTAGAGAGAGATTTATTAGATTCTGCTGCTGGAGGTGCTCTTCTTCACTTAACTGTCAATGCTGCTTGGGAATTGATTGAAAAGAAAGCTGAGAATACTCAACAATTTGGTACTAGACAACAAGTTAGAGTAAATGAAGTTAGGTCATATTCTTCAATTTCTGAGTCTCGTCTTGAGAGCAAGATAGATAAGATTGCATCTGTTATGGAGAGAATGGCTATGCTCCAATTGCACAATCCTTACAACATGGCCAATTCTATGGGATCTTCTACTTCTTTCACCCCACAACCGAGCTCTTCAGCTTTGATTGGCCCACTTTGCTCTATTTGCTCATTAGCTACTCATGTTACTGATGCTTGCCCATTCTTGAATGATAAAGCTGAGTCTTGCAATGCTATGTATTCTGCTAAGCCTATGAATCAAGGTGGCCAGAAATATGATCCATATTCTACCACATATAATCCTGGATGGCGTGATCATCCAAACCTTAGATATGGTAGTGGCCAACCTCAGCAACCTCAGCAACCACGGTTCAATCAGGGTGCTAGTTCTAGTGGTCAGATGTTCCAACCAATTACGCAAGCTGTGCCTATTCAAGAAGAGAGTTCAAGGTTAGAGAACAAGATGGATACTATGATAAAGCTTTTGATGGATAGGCTAGACCAAACAGAGAAGGAATATCAACAAAAGGATTTGCAACATAGACAAGGGATTCAAACTCTTCAGACTCAAATTGGGCAGTTGTCTAATGTAATTAGCAACATCCAGAGTCAAGGTTCAGGAAAGCTTCCATCCCAAGTGGTAGTTAATCCTAATGTTGGGACCCAACAAAATCCTAATCATGGTGGAGTTAATGCTATCTCTCTTAGAAGTGGCAAGACTGTTACCTTTGCAGATCCTGTTGCCACCTATGCTTCCAAGGACAAGGATGCTATCATTGATGATTCTCCTTCCACCTCTACATCACAGGATAAGCCCACTTTAGCAGAAACACAAGTGGCACCACAATTTGAGCAAAGGAAGAACGAGGAGGAATTGATCAAATAGGTTATACCCTTTCCTACTAGGGTAGCTAAGACCGAGAGGAAAAAGAAGGAAGCAAAGATGTTTAAAGAGGTCTATGACATTTTCAAAAAGGTGGTGATCAATGTTCCATTAGTTGACTTGGTTACACAAGTGCCTAAGTATGCAAAGTTTTTGAAGGAGTTGTGCACCATAAAAAGAAGGCTTAAGCATGATGGTAAAGTTAATTTGGGAGCAGTTGTCTCTTCTCTTTATCAGATGCCAATGCCAGTGAAGTGTAAGGATCCTGGTAGTTTTCTCATACCATGCACCATTGGTGACATTAAGTTTTTAGATGCTTTGGCGGATCTAGGAGCAGCAATCAATGTTATGCCAAAATCAGTCTTTTCTCAACTTCAAGGAGTAGATCTTAAGCCAACTAACCTAATTGCCTTCCTTGCTGATAGATGCTGTGTAGTCCCAGAAGGAGTCTTGGAGGATGTCTTGGTTAAGGTAAAAGATTCCATATTCCCTGCAGACTTCTATGTTCTTGATATGGATGACAATAGGTTCCGGCAAAAGGGACATTCATCTTTGATTTTAGGTAGGCCTTTTCTTAAAATTGCTAGGGCTGTGATAGATGTACATGCTGGTACTTTGACTATGGAATCTGCTAGGAATATCATTAGATTTGATGTACTTGATTCTATGAGACACTCCATGGATGATTGTGCTGAGACAGGGGTTAGTCTCATTGATGTGCTTGTTGATGATTCTGCTATGGACTTTAGAGATAGCATGCTGAGTAGATCATGTGATATTATTGGTTTAGATGATTCTATCTCTTGTTCATATCCTGAAATTGATGATTGTGATGCATGCACTGGTATAGATCTTGCTGATGTTGATATTTTCACTGATTTTGTTGAGAGTGCTAGGCATGCTAGAGATGGTGTTTCTATGCATATTCATTATAGTGGTGGTACTAGTGATCATTTGTCTACCACTTCCATTGATTCAGATGGATTTTCTCAGTTACTGAGTGTGATTGATGCTATAGATGAAGTTGATATGTGTTCATTGCCTGATTCTGAGTTGTTAATAAGTATTGATCATGCTTCTGAAGTAGATGTTGTTTCTGATTCTATTTTGGATTTGAGTGCTACTGATGGCACTACTTTTGTTAATGATTCTATGGACTGTGATGTATTTCCTAATTTTTCTGCTATCACTGTTGCTATTGATGATTCCCAAGTTAGGAAAGTCTCTTCTTCTTCTGTTTGTGAGTCTTCAGTGCAGGTTTCTAGTTTGGTTGACATTGATCTGAAGTCACTTATACCTTCAGCTGAGCAAGCTCCTTCTTTGGAGTTAAAGCCGCTTCCTGACTCATTGAAGTATGTCTATTTGGAAGAAGGTGAGAAGTTACCAGTGATTGTAGCCAGTGACATAGCCATGGAAGAGGAAATCCACCTCCTTGAGGTGCTGAAGCAAAGGATAAAAGCCATTGGATGGACTCTTGCTGATATTCCTGGGATCAGTCCTGATGTATGTATGCATCGGATTTTGCTAGAAGATGGTGCCAAAGCTGTGCGACAGCCACAGAGGCGACTCAACCCATTGATCCTTGATGTGGTAAAGAAAGAGGTTTCTAAACTTCTTTCTGTAGGTATAATCTACCCTATCTCTGATAGTCAGTGGGTCAGTCCAGTTCAGGTAGTCCCGAAAAAGACTGGTCTTACTGTGATGCGTAATGATGAGGGTGAATTAGTTCCTACTAGGGTCCAGGATAGTTGAAGGGTATGTATAGACTATAAGAAATTAAATTCTGTGACTAGAAAGGACCATTACCCCCTCCCTTTTATTGATCAGATGTTAGAGAGACTGGCTGATAGATCCCATTATTGTTTTCTGGATGGCTTTTCAGGATATTTTTAGATTTGTATTGCACCTGAGGATCAGGATAAGACCACATTTACATGTCTATTTGGAACCTTTGCATATAGACGCATGCCATTTGGCCTGTGTAATGCACCAGGCACTTTTCAGCGTTGCATGGTTTCTATATTTTCTGATTTACTTGAGCATTGCATGGAAATTTTTATGGATGATTTTACTGTCTATGGTGATTCTTTTGATGCATGCTTAGCTGATTTGGATAAGGTTTTGGAAAGATGCATTAAATATAATCTTTTGCTGAATTTTGAGAAATGCCATTTCATGGTTAGGAAAGGAATTGTTTTAGGACATGTTGTTTCTTATGATGGCATTGAAGTTGATAAAGCTGAAGTTGATATCATTTCATCTCTTCCATATCCTTCTTGTGTGAAAGATGTGCGTTCTTTTCTTGGGCATGCTGGATTTTATAGGAGATTCATTAAGGATTTCAGTAAGATAGCATTGCCATTATCTCATTTACTATAAAAAGATGTGAGTTTTAATTTTGATGATGCTTGCAGGTGTGCTTGGGATGAGTTGAAAAAGAGACTTACTACACCTCCCATCATTCGCCCGCCTAATTGGAACCTTCCATTTGAGCTCTTGTGTGATGCTTCAGATTATGCACTAGGTGTAGTTCTTGCCCAAAGAGTGGAAAAACGACATCATGTCATAGCCTATGCCTCAAGAACATTGGATGCTACTCAGGCTAATTACACCACCACAGAGAAGGAGTTATTTGCAATTGTCTTTGGGTTAGAGAAATTTCGATCCTACATCATCCACACGAAGGTGATTGTCTTTACAGATCACTCAGCTATCAAGTACTTGTTGAAGAAGCCAGACTCCAAACCCCGCTTGATTAGATGGATAGTATTGATACAAGAGTTTAATGTGGAGATCCGTGACAAAAGTGGTGTAGAGAATATGGTAGCTGATCACCTGAGTAGGATTAAGACACCTCTGGTAACATCTTCTCCACCCTTAGATGATTTTCCTGATGATAGGCTCTGTGTGGTTGGTATGTCTGTTCCTTGGTATGCTGATATTGCCAATTATCTAGCTGCATCTATTTTGCCTGCTAATTTGGATAAAAACCAGTTAGATAAATTTAAGAGAGAGGCTAGGTATTATATCTGGGATGATCCTAATTTGTGGCATATAGGTAGTGATCAAGTGATTAGGCGATGTGTTCCAGAGCATGAGCATAATTCCATATTACATTTTTGTCACACTCTTGCATGTGGGGGGCATTTTAGTGCTAAGCGTACCGCTAGGAAGGTGTTAGATAGCGGATTATTTTGGCCTACCTTATTCCATGATGCCCATGTGTTTTGTAAAAATTGTTCAAGATGTCAATTTGTGGGTAATATTTCTAAGAAGCAAGAGATGCCTCAACAACCTCTTTTGTTCTGTGAAGTTTTTGATGTTTGGGGTTTAGATTTCATAGGGCCTTTCCCTGTTTCATTTGGCTATCTTTACATTCTGTTGGCTGTGGATTATGTGTCAAAGTGGGTTGAGGCAATCCCCACTCGTACTGATGATTCTTCTGTAGTGGTTTCTTTTGTCAGGTCTTACATTTTTTGTAGATTTGGGATTCCAAGAGTCATCATCAGTGATCAAGGCACTCATTTTTGCAATCGGAGTATGCAAAGCTTGCTTAGCAAGTATGATGTGATGCATAAGGTGGCTACTCCGTATCACCCTCAAACGAATGGCCAAGTAGAGGTCTCTAATAGAGAAGTCAAGCTCATTTTAGAGAAGACTGTGCAACCCAACCGAAAGGATTGGAGCAAGCGGTTAGATGATGCACTTTGGGCATATCACACAGCATATAAGAGGTGGAGCATACCGAATAGTCTTTGGGAAAGCATGTCACTTACCGGTAGAGGTGGAGCACAAGGCATATTGGGCAGTTAAGAGGTGCAACCTAGATCTTGCCAGTGCTGGTGTTGAAAGAAAATTGCAATTGCAAGAGCTTGAGGAAATTAGAAGAGAAGCCTATGACAATTCTAGGATCTATAAGGAGAGAACCAAGGCTATCCATGACAAGTTTATAGTGAGGAAAGAATTTCAAGTGGGCCAAAAAGTGTTGCTTTATATTTCTAGATTGAAATTAATGCCTGGTAAGCTCCGCTCTAGATGGGAGGGCCCTTTTGTTATTACTAATGTCTTTCCTTATGGAGTTGTAGAGATCCAAAGGGAGCCAACCGAGAGATGCTTCAAGGTCAATGGGCACCGCTTGAAACCATTCTATGAAGGATACCCCACTCAAGCAGTGGAGGTTGCTGCACTGCAGGATGTCACGTAGGCCTGGTCGTATTCCTTCCCTTTACTCTTTTTACTTTGCATTGCCATATTACTGAGCTGGGCTATGCTGGGTATTATTTGTCCTTGATTTGCTCTGTTGTTATGCATTGAGGACAATGCATTGTTTAAGTGTGGGGGAGGGATGATTTGTAAATAGTTTTGTTAAGTTTTTGGTTTGTTGAGTTTTAGGTGTTATGCAAATTTTTGAAAAAAAATATATATATAGAATTTTTTTTTTTGGAAATTTATAAAAATTTTGTTTTGAATGTGATAATTACAAGTTTTAAGTGGCTTGGATATGATACATCCTTGATTTGAAGGGTAATTGATCATGTTTTAAGTAGATAAAGCTAAATGGCAATTGTTCTGACTTAGGTAGATCAAGGCTAGTAAACATGACCTAGTGAGATTTTTGAGCCTATTGCATATTTCTTTTCATGTGTGTTTACTACCTATCTATTTCTTGCTCTAGAGTTTGGCTTAAATCTTGTTTGAGACCACATTTTGTGCATTTGCATGCATAGAAATGATAAAGGCATTCATTTTGTTTTATCTAGTTTAAAAAAAAACCTACCCTTTCATGCATTTTATCCCCTGTTTAACCCCTTTGAGCCTTTATTTGCTTCTTTCTTTTAACCCAAACACACAGCTATTACAAATAAATCTTTTCCTACCCTTGTTGAATGTCTTAAGAGTTTATGAGCATGCCAATTTGCTTGTTTTGGATGAAAGAACATGTAAATAGTTAGAATTTGGGTCATATATTCAAAGAAAAGGAAGAGTAAAAAAAAATTTGAAAGAAAACAAGTATATACAGAATTAAAAAAAAACAAACAAAGAAAGAATAAAGGTATATATTCAAACGAAAAGGAAAAGAAATAGAAAAGCAAGAAAAAAAAAAAGAATAAAGCCCTATCCAAATTGTGTTTGTTTTGTTTCTTTCATTCCATACTCTCTTATTTGGCATTGCTTTTCATTCTCCTAAGGTATTCAATTTTGGTTTTTCCTATCATTTGACCCTTTCCTTTCTCTTGCCCTTAGCCCAGCGCAACCTAATAAAGTCCTTTTGATTTATGTTTGCATTTGCTTGTTAGTGGTGGAGAGCTTAAATTTTTGTCAAGCTTTTGAAAGAGATTTGGATAGGTTGATTTTAAGTGCACATACGAGCTTAAACACTTTTGAGTGAGAGGGATATACACATTACCTTTGGTAAGGGATTGCTAGCTTGGGTTTCCCTTGTCAAGTTAATTGCCATGATGTCTTTAATCTTATTGCATGTAATGATTACTTGAATAAGAAAGATGTTAAATATTTTGGTTTACTTTTGGCTTGTGATTAAAGCGTTCACTTTTTGCAATTTTGTTTTGTTCTATTTATTTTTCCTTGATTTTGTTTTGTTTTACCCAGGAGTGCAAAAAAATAAGTGTGGGGGAATTGATAAGTGTTAATTTTTATATATTTTTACTCACATTGAATATTATTTTTAATGATTAATTTGAGCTTAAATGGATTTATTATTCAATATTTGAATTTTTGGTCAATTTTGGAAAATAAAATAATTTTGAATTAATTAGGAGAATTTTTGGATTTAAATTGCTAATATTTTATTTTCCATATTTCTTTAAGGGATTAAATTTTTCCAATCTCTAAAATGTTTATTAATTTTGTGCAGAATTTTTGGGCAATTAAATTGAAAATTAAAAATAAATCAAAGGAAAAAATGGAGTAGAATTATTGTTATTTTTATTATTTAGCTTGATGGCATTTTTGTAAATATAATTTTAGGTTTTATTTTGTTCTTTTTGGTAGGAGTGAGGACGCCGAAATAGAAGTGGAGGCTACTGTTGCATTGATTGAATTCTTCTTGCCTCTGCACACAGCGCCGAAAAGCTGGAGGAGGGAGCTGGCTTCTGGTTCTGGAAGACGTTGGGAGTGAAGAGTGAACTGCATGAAGGAGGACGCTAAAACAGTGGGGGAGACTACACACTCAGCGCCAAAAAGACTTAGAAGTGGAGGCTACTGGATTGATTATTCTTCACTGGTTCTTTGCACGAGAGACGTTGGACGAGCAGAGGCAGCTGGAGCTTCTTCTTAATTGATTCCTTGTGTTTTTCTAGACTGACGCGTCAGCAGCAAAGACACCAGGCAGAGGGACGAAGAGCATTTTCCTTCATTATTCATTCACTTTCTGGGCAACAGAGGGACGCCAGACCCAAGACACAGTACCCTGCCAGCTGAATCATCACCAACAATCTCTATTCTCCTTGATCATATCTTCATGGTAGAATTGTTGAAGGAGTTTAGAGAAACTAAATTCATGGAAGCTTAATTAAGGGGGTGGCACCAAGGTGGAGCAAGGAGGAAGATGGTTTGAGCTCTGAATTTTAAATGGATTGAAGACCATTGGGGAGTTTACTTTTTTTACTTTTTCCTATTTTAATTTCAAGAACTTAGAGATTTTCTAGTTTTAGGAATTTCTATGTGGATTTAATATTGAGACCTAATTTTAGGTTGGATAATAATTTTATCTTGAATTGTAATTGGAATTGATATTATTTGGGATTGAAATTATGTTCTGTGATTGCTGGAATTTTAGTTTTTAGACCTTATAATGTTGATTGGATTGATGTTTGAGTTCTCTTGCATTAATTTGATTAATGTTATGATTTTAATTGCATATCTTGGTCTCTTGTGCTACTTGATTGTTGAATTGGATAGTATAATTGCTTAATTGTTCAATTAGGTAATTGAAACTAAAAATTCCAGAATTAATTGAATCTAATTGTTAAAAGATTTAATGAAGTTTAATTGGCTTAATTACTTGCAATTTGCTTGAATTAGCTATGGGTTTCCTAGTTAAGTCAAGTGATGGGCATTTGAGCTTAGGGTTTCCTATCCTCAGATTAAGTTAATTAGATTCATTGGTCTATTGTTTAATTACTTCTCTTGGTCTCAATCAATCTTTGGTGAGTAATGAGAGCCGAAATCCCCTTGCAAAACCTTGGTTGCCTCCTGTTTGACTTTGCATTTTCACAATCATTTTTAGTTCAATTTAGAGCATTCTAGTTTAGTTACTTGTTTAGTTTTTTCTCTTTTAGTTGAAATTAAATTTCTTAATCAAACCCCCCCCCAATTTGCATAAACTTTTAAATATCAAATAATCACCTAAATTCAATCCAATTAACTCCTAAATTGCTCCTTAGGAAGAATGACGTAGGGTTGATCTATACTGCATTAAATCAATCTTAGTTTAATTGAATGCCTAAGCGACTAAGGCAACATCATGAAATAATAACAAAAATTTTGAGAGAAAAAGCTTTCAAAATTGCAACCAAATCAAAACCTATAAATTTTCACTTACAACTAGTAAACAAAACAAAAATGAAACCAGAAAAAGAAATCTATGAAAAATAAAAAGAAAATTAAAAACAACCTGCAAGGTTGAGAGAGCTTTAGAAAAATGAACAAAAGAGGTTAAGAGAGCTAAATTTTACTTGAACAAGAGAGCTAGACTACACAGAACCAAAAAATAAAAAATGAACGAAAATGAAAAGATTAATGAAAGAGAAAAACAAGACTAAAAACAAAAGTTACACATTTATAGAAAGTAAAAAATAAAAATTTGATAGCTTATAATTTTGTGGTGAGATTAAAATTTCATGTTACATCTTAAGCTAGCGCCATTTCCAATGTCATTTACTTTTATTAATTTCACATGATTTTTTGTTTGTTTATATATATATATATATATATATAAACGAATGGACCTAGATAGTGTATTTTAAGGTAGTCGCCTTCCCTAAAAAATTTTTTTTATATAAATTATATAAGTATATAATATTATTTTTTAAAAAATTTTAAATATGCCCTCATTTAATATTTTAAAATGTTAAACACATACTTTTAAAGGCATAATTGCCTTATATTTTGATAGTAAAAGTAAATTTTATAAAAAAATAAAATATATTAAAACTTCTTCAAGAAGTTTTTTAATGTCAATTCTCTGAAAATGACTAATAATATACTATCTGCTTTATAATTCTTACTCCTTCATAAAATTTCTTCCTTCTTAGTTTCTTTAATCATACTTTCTACTCACTATAAAAATAGGGTTTCATAATGAAATGAAAAATAATTTTCTTTCAAACAATTTAAATGTTTATATTGGAAAGGAGATTGCAAAAAATTTATTATAAAGGAGATTATAGATGAATTCTATTTAATTAAAAAATCAAAGAATATGATCATAATGGCTAATACATATCGTATAATTTTTAGTATATATTTCCTTTATATTAAGATAGTTATATCTATTTTGATGTTATTATATTTCTTTAATTTTTTTATTATTATGTGTCTCTATTTTTTAATTTTAATAAATTTTATTATTATATTAATTTAATAGATACTTAAAATTATGTTTTAGTAATTATTAATGCTCATATTGAGAATAAATTTTTGCCCCCTTACAATTTTTTCTAGTTCTATCCTTGTGTAGACACATAAAATGAAATTTTTTAATGTATATATAATATATAATTTATGAAGTAAACATATTAA
This sequence comes from Erythrophleum fordii, assembly GCA_032878935.1. NCBI lineage: Eukaryota > Viridiplantae > Streptophyta > Magnoliopsida > Fabales > Fabaceae > Erythrophleum > Erythrophleum fordii. Next base: position 16,924,240 of record JAVQMF010000053.1, read on the forward strand.
ATTTAAACAAAAACAAAAATAAAATTCTAGACGTAATTTAATTACATAAAATTAATAAAATTACATAAAGTAAAAAAAATCAATAATCATTCATCATCTTCATTGTTAGCTCTCATTTGATCTCTAATATAAGAGATATCTAACCTATATGGAGATAGAGACTCCTCTGAACTTGAGTGAGCATCTTGTCGGGAGCGTTGTTAAAATAAATAAACGTATTTAGTTGTTGTTGCATTTCTTCTATTTGTTTTCTCCATTGTTCAGTTTAGCATCATGAGTTCATCTTGCATAATCAATAAATTCATTTATTATTACTTCTTGTATATATGAAGTGGGTGTTGACCAAGGAAATATCCCTAACTATATTCTATATTTAAATTTTCAAGTATATTATGTGAGATACTTCTCAAACCATTCACCAAGCCTTTTCTCTTTCCACTAGCAACCTTCAACCATAAATCAAGCTTTTCTATACTCTTTCCTGAACTTTTCGCCTCATTTTTGCATTGGATATACTTGTTCTAAAATAATAAAAAGGGTGAAAATCAAAATGCTATAATTACAAAATGATACTTACATATACAACTTTTGATTTTTTTTATTAGCCCAAATGTTATCATTTTTATAGGTTCTAAGGAACACTTTATAATATCTTGGGTCTTTCCTTAGTTCTTATGCCTTTTATGTATAAAATAAAATATCAATAGTCAAATGCATCTTTAAAATAATAAGTAATTTTTTAAAGAAATAAAATTAGTTATCAATCTTCTAGCATACTTTATCATTAGAGTAGAATCTTTAATGTGCAGAACTAAATTTGAAACTAGTGGCTTTATTCTTTTTTCATTTGCTTAATTTCTTATTAGAACATAGAGTCCTCCAACATACACATGGTTGGTCCCAAATGGATTCTCCAATCTATTCAAGTTTCTTTTTTTTCTAGATTTTCCAACATTACCAATAAGATCTTTTAAATAGATAATTACTTTTACCCTCCAATTCATCCAAATACCATGGTGATCTTCAAGTTTCCAATAGTAATATTTTTTTAAAAAATAGAGATCTCAATTATTCACGAGATAAAAACACATAATATTATAATTATATGATAAATAATTATGAAAATTGACCTAAAATTTTGTAAACTATAATTCCTTATATCTTTAAAAAAACTTATGTCCAACTATTTTAAGGGCCTTCATATTTATTTTTAAAAATATTAACTATGCATGCACAAATTGTCCTATTATTTGGTTTAAATCAAATTAGTAAAAATTATATATGAATAAATTAAATTTATAAATAATTAAAAATTATAATGATATTAAATAATATAAAAAAAATAATTAGTGACCTTCAATCATCATCTCATTCAGTGAATTGTTTTCAAATTATCTTTGAAGCTCCAAACTCTTCATCAACTAGGGGAGGAGTGTTATGGGGTCGTGCTTGGCCTCTATTTGGTGATGTACTTCATCGAGACATTTAGATGAAAAGAATTATATAATTTAAGATTCTCTTCAAAAATTTTTGAAATATAAAATCATAATAGTTAAAAAAATTAGTAAAGAAATATCCTTTATCAATTTTTAACTTTGTATAAATGAAACTAAGAGAGAGTGACAACTAAAGTGACAGAAGAAAGCTACTGCATGCCTTCTTCTTCGAAAATAAATGAGAGATTGTGAGAAGAAACGTGGAGACTAACCTCTATATTCACCAAAAAAATTATAAATAAAATCTTTAAATCAAAACTTGTCATAGGACTCTAAGTTAACATGTCAAAGAATTCTACTTTTTGTGCAAAAAAGTTGAGAGCACAATAGCATACATAGTATAATTACTAGAGATATGCACGGTAGAATTAACAATGTGAATTAAATATTATAAAAAATTAAAAAAATATATTAACTAATTAAAAATTTAATACAAATTATTCAAAAAATATAAAAAGCTTATTCAGTGTCATTATTATTATTGTCATGGTTTTCCTATTAACTTGGACCAATATTTTCTTGATGATATTTGTCATAATAACTCTTATATGTGTCAATTTGACTTTGTATGGCTTGCATTGATATTTTATTTTCTTGGAATTGCATGCCATAAGAGTGCCACACAAGGGCAATATCTTCATGTAGTATCCCTTATGGAAATATAGCTTCCTTGACACTTAAATATTTTTGCTCATTGGCCTTGACTTTGTATCTATATTCAAAGATCATATCTTTGACTATTTGATATGACATACCCTTGAGACCATACACCATGCTAGCCTTTTTTTTTCCAACAACTATCATCCAAAGATCTAATTCTTCAGATAACGAGTACAACACTTTCTAAGTGAACATCCAACTTTATTGAAAATTGATAAAGTTGTTTTACTTACCTCTGCTTCATCCACACAATCAATTCAAGCAACTCTTGTCTTTATAAAAGGTAATGTGACTCGAAGTAGTATGAACAAAAGTAAAATACCTCTTATGACAAACACATATCGTAAATAGGACCTTCCACATGAACTTTATTATTAACCATCTATTTGAATCTATTTAAAAACCTGCATGATTAAATAACAAATAGTTAGAGACAATAATATATTGTTACAAGATAAATTAATTAGAAACAATTAGAATATCATATTGGTATTAATTACCTTTCAAAGGGATACATTTATTAACATTAGATTGGGCTACTAACCTTAGCCCAAATGGTAAATGGACTGGTAAATGTTCTATAGAATCAAAGAATCTAATTAAAAATATTCTTTTTAACTTATAGAGAATGAGAGAAATGTCTTGTTCCATTGGCATTAAATTATCCATCTTTAATATCATTGAATATAGTTCTTCAAAGAATTGACTTAGTTGCAAATTTCTATATTTGCTTAAGTAATGCACTAAAAGTAATCAATCACAGACATTCTCTAAAGATGTGATAGTTATGAATTTTAAGCCTAAATAACTTTCTTTTCTTTAAATCTACACATCTTGACAAATACAAGGAATACCTATTAGACATTTTTAATTTTTTTACTCACTCATAGATAGCCTTTCTTTGCTCTAGTGTGAAAGTGAATTTAGTTTTTGACTTAACCACTTTCCTAGTAGCTAATTCTTATAACTCTATATCTCTCTTCATACAATATTCCTTCAAATCCATCTTGCCTTTCATGTTATTTTTGGTCTTCCCTTTGATATCTATAATAGTGTTTAATGTACTACCAAACACATTTTTCCTACGTACATTACATCTAAATTATGCGGAACTAATAGATGCTTCCAATATGAAAACTTTGAAAATATACCTTGTTTCCTCCAATTATGAATTTTCCCTTAACTTGGTAGTCTAAAACCCCATGGTCTACTATTTTAGAAAGAGTATTCACATGTTGTTACAATTTTCCCCCATCTAATCTCAGAAGAGGAGAATTGTTTTCAACTTTAATTTTTTTTTTTAAAATCATCTTTATTCCTTTTAAAAACATGATTCATAGGTAGAAAATATCAATGACAATCAAATTAGGAGCTCTTTCTTTCTTAGGTTAAGGTAAAAACTTTTAAATTGTCTATACAACAAGAATAAACTAATTTTTTTTAATAGTATTTCACTTTAACAATATTTCATATATTGGAAAGTCAATTATTATCTACATCAATGTTAGTCTCATATGAAAATTTTGCTTTTTTGAGATGTCATGTGTAGATACCTCTTCCTCTTATAATATTCTTAACTCATCAATCAATAGCTACAAAAATACATTGATCTTAATCTTGAGATTTTACAATATAAGGAATGACTATAGTAAAAATTAAGTAAGTAGCAATCATGCAAATTTCAAAAGGAAGATTATGAGGAATAATTATCGTAGGCCAACATGCATATGATGAAACATATTAACTATAAGGAGTGAACTATTTGTATATAAACTAGTCAAATATTTCATGGCAAAATTAGGATATACCTTATCAAAATATTTCCATACTTCTTCATTTGATGGGTGACACCGTGCAGCTTTATGTCTTTTATTATTTTAATGCTCTCACATAAGCTTACGAAAACTCATTGAAACGTAAAGCCTTTGCAATTTATGGGCAATTAGTAAATAATATATTCTTTTTACTAGAATTTTTTTAGAACTTAGACTTTAACTAGGTCAACTAGTTTGATATTGAAGCACTTCACAAAATTTACACATGGCCTTGTTTATGTCATTTCTATAATACAACATATATCTATTAATACAAACATCAATTTTTTAAGTAGATAGACCAAGTTTTGATATTTGCGTATTTGTTTTGCACTAATTCTCAAATATGACATTATCAAGTAGGCAACTTTTTCTCATAAGACTTGCAAACTAATTAAAACTCTACTTTAACATATTGTTACCAGATTTAATACTTAGCATTCTTACAATAATAAACAATTTAAATTGATTACTATATCCTAACCAAAGTGGTTAATGATATGCATTTAATAAATCAAAAAATTTTTGGGCTTTCAAATTTGGTAGTTCCTTAACATGATTAATGTTATTATCATAATACACTTTATCATAACTACCAAGATTAAAATTAGGACTAATAGCATAAAAAATTATTCCTTCATATTTATTATTATGGTTTTCATGTACTAATCCTGAGCTAGATATAGTTTTAACATATATATTAGTTGGAGATAGTTCAATCTCACTATAGTATATCCAATACCAATATCCTAGTTAAAACTTTTTTTAAAAATAAAAATCAAATTTTACTTCATCAATAGTAAAATATTCTCTATTTTTTTGTTTACAACATGAACAAAAACATCTAATTTTTATTTTTTTCATTTCTTAAATTGGGTCCTTTTTTTACAAGCAAAAGTGATAATTTCTTTTTACCCCTTGTAAAAATGTATCAGTATATTCTTTACATCTAAGATTCAATTTATTATACATCTACCTTCAATTATCAAGATTTTCCAATTTTTGTTAATAAATAATTTAAATATTATCTTACAAATTTTGATAAAAAATATTATCTTACAAATATTATCAAATAAACAAAATTTTCCACTGCATTAAATGACAAAAAAATTTAATATTAATTTATGAATATTATCCAATAATAAATATTTCTCCACTATATTATCACAAAAATAATTAATAAATAACAATATTAAATAACAAATAATATTTCATAAAAATATTATCAAGTAATTATTTATACATATATTTTTGCAAAAAATTAAAATACTTGAATATGGAACTCCAATCAAATAAATGTTGAGAGAAATGAAGATGAAGAAATCTCGAATGTAGAGTAAAACCATAGAAACTAGAGGATGGATTTTTGAACGCAAATTATACATAGATTAAAAAAAAGAGAGACAGAAGAGACAGATAGGAAAAATATAGAATAGAAATAAAGTAGAAAAATGAAATATGGAAGGTGAATAGATTATATAACTGTCTGTTCAAATGACTATTTTTCCTCAAATAACTAGTTTTTAATATTTAAAAATATGCAATGACTTTAATTTTTGAAAGCTAAAAAAGTTAAATCTACAATAAACAAAATTAAAAAAAATGTGGCGACTAAAATTTGGTTGGCCAACCAAAGTTTAGTTGCAAGATTGACAATTATAGTTTTTTTTTTTTTAACTTTTTGTCAGTTTTATGTATATATTTTTTATTTTTTATTTTTTTATTTATTGTTTAGCTACTAAAATTTTTTATCCATCTAAAAGTTAGTCAGAAATCATGTAAATATTAAAAAAAAATTCATAGCAATTGAAACTTAGTAAAAAACATCAATCGAAAATCCTTAATATTGTTGTAGTGAGTCTCACTAAATCAACGGCATGTTGTCTTTTGTGAAACTATTCTGTAAGATACTAAAACTCTATTGAATTATCTTTATCATATTAGTGTTTTGTTTAGTAGAGGAAATAGGAAGGAAAGGAGAACAAATGGTGGAATTAATTTATTTATTTTTTGTCTGGTATGTTTAAATAGGAGCGAAACGAAAGGATTGGGAAGAAAATAAGAACTTATCAAAGAAAGATGTGCTGTTTTTGGCTTGTTTGCTCTATAAGTTTTTTTTTTTTGGCTGCATTAATGGTAGTCTCCCACATATTCTTGGGATTTAGTGAAAAGATACCCTATAATTCGGAGGACCATGGCAATTATTGTGAAATATGCAGGAAAACCACATATGAAGAAGAATGGAGAAGTTCTAGCTATGCATTTGAAAGGAAAACCTACTGCACACTTCTATATATACAATTCCGAGTTTTCTTTAATTTTACATACATTGTGGCTCTGGCTCCAGTATCCTGCCCTTCCCTCGACCGTATAATATATTATTGTACAATTGCTGTCATTGAATTTCTATGGGGTTAGGTCCAGGATTACCAGTTGAGCTCCTATGACTACAATTCATTTATTTTCTTCAGAAAATTGGGTAATTTGTTTTCGACAAAAAAATTTCAAGAAAACATGTTGTTGGTGTTATCACCAGACAATTAATCCTATCGGAAACTTGTTTATGTTAATGTTGGTGACGCGAGACAAAGAAAAGACCTTGTTTTCTTCGACTTTATTCATCGGATGCTATGTCTCGTTTAATTAAAATTGCATTGCCGACAACGAATCTTCATCATAAAATATGATAAAAGCAAGAGTCAAGTGTCTAATATTTTATCAAATGGCGTCTACATTTTTAATATGATCCGATTTTGCTATTTCATCCTATAATTTATCCAAAATTTATTCCCCAATTAACAATAGGGGGACTTGGATTCAAATCAGCAAATTGTTAACTTTGTCTTAAATTTTGTGTGAATCATGGGTCAAAAAGACAAAATTGAATCATTTAAACAAAGATAAAAGGATAACATTATCTATTTTTAAGCTAAAAAGACTATAAAAGTTTATAAAACTAGAGGAATCAAAGTGTATTCAAACCTATATTTTTTTGTGAAAAAAAAAGTTAAAAAAAATTACAAGTCTTTACTGAGATTTTGTTAAATATAACTCTTTCGTTTTAAAATTGTTGTTCTATTCCCTTGACATTTGATTAACACCGTAAAAACCTCTATTCCAATTTTTATTTTATTATTAATATAAAATTTTTAATTATATATTAGAAGGATCAAATCTTTGATACTACTCATACTTCTATCCCACTCTTATTACTTGAACTAACTTCAAGTGACTTTTTATCATTAATATTAATTTCCAACACAATAAGTATTTTTTCTAAAATTAAAATTATTCATTGCATTTATTAATTAAAAGTAAAATTATAATATTCGATTATGTAAAAAATAAACTTCACTAATAAAAAAATACTAACAGAGTTTACATAATATATATCAAATATTAGGGAGTTAAATAAAAAATAAATCATAACTACTTTTGTTTGTGCGTATTTGGTAACGCGTTAAGGGAAGAGAAAACGTGATTTTTTAAGAAACAATATATTGTAGCTTTTATTGCAAATGTGATTTTCAAGCTTTCTAACGCAAAGCCAAACGCACCATTTATCTTGTTTCGAATCGAGGAAGAAGTTGTCACTTCTCACTAGAGCAAATTCGAGCAAACCAACAGGAAGAACCACTCGCAATTAACAAAAAAAAAAAAATCCAAATCTTCTACAATTTATAAATAGATTATATATAATATAATAAACAATACATATATATATATATATATATATATATATATATATATATATATATATATATATATATATAATAAAAACAAATTGTATACATATGATCACTTTTTTTAATTATTCTCCATCCCATTTCGCGGTCGCGAAACCGAGAAGATTCAATTTATAAAAAGACAAACCACAACTATTGTTATTTATCTCAGCCGTTATCTCCACTGCTGAGAGGACAAATGAAGAGAGACAGATGGGGCCCATTCTAGCCCCTGATATTTTGGTTTCGTACATGTACAGGAGAGATTTCAACCACTCTTGTGTATATTATACTATTACAATTTATTGCCCTTCACTAGCTGGAAAAGCTCATTACCTCAATAACACGTCCGAATCAAAGTATCCCGACTCGTCTTCGCCGACACGCTCAAATCGGAGATACGCAAAAACGATGACGTCTTCATGGCATTTTCCCGTGTTCTTCACCGTCATATTCCCGGTCGTGGTGGCTTCGATTCTCTTCCGGCTCGACCCGTTCCAGCCGGCTCACTACCCTGCGGACGAGTTAAGCCGGCGGGCATTTACGGCTCCGGCGCGCAACGAGAACATGCGAAGAGGATCGGAGGCTGTGGGGGAGGGAGACGTGGAAGAACCTGAAGACTTGGTTTACGATGCTGCCGCACGCGTCATTTATACGGGGTGTCGGGATGGGTGGATCAAGCGAGTCACCGTGAACGACTCGGTGGCTGACTCGGTAGTCCAAAGATGGGTCCAGACCGGCGGAAGACCTCTCGGTCTTGCTTTGGACCGGAATGGTGGACTTATAGTTGCTGACACCAACAAGGTAGTTTCTTTCAGTCCATGTTTAGCTAACAAAGAAATAGTTCCACAAAAAAGCCAAAAAAAGGAAATTTTTTTTTTCATTAAAAGTTTAATTAGCTAACGACTATTCGATGGGTAGGAACTCTCAGCTGCTGGTTGAGTAGCACACCAAAAGTAAGCGGATTTGGATTTTATTTTTTTTGAACAATTTTAGTAACTAGTTGCCATCCCCTTGCAGTATGTGAAAAGTACATGTACAGTTGTACTCGTATGATCGCAAAGTGAACGACTACGAACGGTGCGATTTTACGAGTTTTTATATATATATATATATATATAGATGAATTTTTTTATTTATTTACAGGAGGTAAAATGTAGATAGAAGTTGAATGATTGATTTTATTTTGTGTTTTGTTTTTTAAAATAAAAGATAAATAATTGAAATTAAAAAGAAACATATATGGAAGGTTCAGATTCTTGTTCAATTTCAGTAACAAAGAATCCTTATTTAGTTTAAATGAGTCCATGATACAAGGATATTTGCATGGCCTTTTGTAATATTGTATTATATGTAATAAAAGGGAGAGAGAGAGAGAGAGAGAGAGAGAGAGAGAGAGAGAGAGAGAGAGATATATATATATATATATATATATATATATATATATATATATATATATATAAGAGTGTGACTAATCTTTTATTTTTCCCACTTTCTATATGATTTGTTAAACCAAGTTCAATCTTATCTTGTCATTATGTTATGCATGACAACGAAAGTAGTTATTATAAAGAAAATTAGGGTGTTTGAATTTTCAAACATTAGATTAATCTGGTTTCTATATATTTAAATTTTAAATATGTTAAAAAATTTTGGAGAGATGAAAATGACGGGGGAAAAATGAGCGGATCTCTTTATTTATTTCTTTATCTTTATTCAACTTTAATTAATGTGTTTAGGATAAGGTTCAAATTTGTCAGTTTGACATCATTAATAAAAGTTTATTTTATACAAATTTCGTAAATATTTAACTGTTGAACATCTTTATAGCTTGTTATCAAAAAAGTTTATATATATATATTTAAAAATGTGCAAGAAATATATTTTTTGGATAATCTGAATGATTTAATTTTTAAAATTTTAATTTTTGATTTTAAAAATATAAAATATAGAATAAAAATAATATTTTAATTACAAACTTTAAAAAAATACTAATTTAAGTAAAAATTTAAAATTTAAAAATTAAATTTAAAGATTATAGGAAAATAGGATCAATTTGATATAGCCTTTGATGTGACAGTCTGATTCAACTTGTGGCACTCAGCTTTGCGGTGACGTTAGGAAATCTGCATCCTTCCCAATCCTCCATCCTCTTCAATTTCTTTTCGTTTGGCTTAAGAGTTTTCACATGTCACCCACTGTGGGGCCCCATTTGACTTTGGAAACGCATATAATGTATATAATAATTGAAATATTTTATCATTGTCTTTCACTTTCTTTTTTTTTTTCACTACTTGCAGATTATTCATATTTTTTTTAAACCCTTCTGTAGGATCTATGAACTATGCATAAGTTTCATAGAAATTTTTCATATTGTCCCTGGATCTCACGAACAGTTCAGCTAATTATAAGAAAGAGAAATATAATTAAACATTTATTTTAAAAAATAAATTTATAAATATTCATTAAATTTTTGAAACTAATAAATAAATTTCTGATAAGTTTTTTTAAACTATTTTTCTTTTATCAATGTTAACTTATTTATCACCTTAATTTTAGAAATGTTTAAGATAATAAAAGAGTTGACTTTAATAAAAAGGAGAAAAAATGATTTATTTATTGGAATGTAAAAGTTCAGAAGCTTATTTATTGATTTTGAAAGTTGTAAAAATTATTTGTAAGTGACTTCAAATTTAAAAGAATTTTATGCAGTTTTTCCTTTTTAAAGCTACATTAATACACTTATATTCAATATCTATTTTGTCAATTTAATTATTCAATGAATCTAAATTTAGAATTTAATTATTATTGACTGATAAGTGAATCTTAATGTTAAACTTCATTATTAGGAAATTACAGATTAAATAAAATATCGATATGGCATTTTTTTTAAAATGTTTATATTCTAATTATAAAAAATTTTAAATAGCTTAATAATATTTTTTTTAAAATTTTTTTTAATATCAAAGTTCTTAATTCATCTTTTGTTGTCATTATTTAAGATTTAAATACACTTCTTTAAGTTTTTTTTTTCTCATAAAGTTGTTTTTAAAAAATTATAACATGTTTTAGTACAGCAACAAATTGTTAATTTTTTCAAAAGAAAAATTATCACAAAAATTTCAATAGGAAAACAAAAGAAACGAAGTTAATTTAATGAAACTAAGGTAAGAATTTAATTTTAGAATTTGAATGATGCAGGGGTTGGTAAAAGTAACAAGGGAAGGGAATGTTGAGTTGTTGGCTGATGAGGTTGAAGGCTTAAAATTCAAATTACCAGATGGTGTAGATGTTGCAGAAGATGGCACCATTTATTTCACAGACGCTTCATACAAATACGGCTTCGAGGAATTCCTCTTTGACATATTGGAAGGGAAGCCTCATGGCAGACTCATCAGCTATGATCCATCAACGAACAAAACAGCCCTTCTGGCCTCCAATCTCTACTTTGCCAATGGAGTTGCAGTCTCACCAGATCAACAATTTGTGGTCTTCTGTGAAAGTTTTCTGTGAGATAATAAAACTCTATTAATAGTTTCTTTGCATGTAATTTTATTAAAAAAAAAAAAAAGTTTGATAACAAATACCTAAACATCTGTGTTCTTTTCTCAAGAGAACTCGGCAATGATAAGTTTGGTAGGAGATTTCTTTAAATTTCTTAAGAAACTAAACTTCAAGAAAAAAAAACTAATAATACCATATTTGGTGTAAATCTTCTTAAATAGTTTTGTGGGAATTTTAATTTTCTTTGACATTTAATTTCTCACAAAATTTGGGCAATTTAATCCCAAATACATTTATGCCATTTCAGTTTTCCCATTTTATCTTCTTCTTCTTCGGGTATTTATTTTCGACACATCTTTTATTGATTGTCAGTATATTTGATTCCTGCAATTGAATTGCGAGGACAATAATTCCTGGGATTTCAGTTTTGCTTGTTGTAAAAACTGAAGCCCGACTCTTGGTTATCTGACATACTTAACATGATGTTCTGAATTTACAGGAGGAGGTGCAGAAAATATTACATACAGGGCCCTAAGAAAGGAAGCATAGAAAAATTTATTGATGATATACCTGGCATGCCTGATAACATTCATTATGATGGAGAAGGGCAGTATTGGATTGCATTGGTCTCGGTAATGTGTAGCCCTAGACTTCATCTTTGACCCAACCGAAAAAAAATGAAAAAGCCCTACACTTCATCATTTTTCTTCTACTCAGTTTTGTATTAGAAGAAAAAGACAGGTTATGTGAAGAGCTTTACTTAATAAGAAATTCAGCTCCTTTAAATTAGATACATTTCGAAATTTTACTCAGTTTTTTAAATTATAATTCAACTAACAAATTAGTAAGGTAACAATCTGGTGGTGTATTTTTATGAGAAAGCTCCACCTTTTACATGTTAATTACTTGATTTACTTGTGAATATTTGAATATGCTCTTAAAGTATGTAAGAACTTCTTAAAGAAAGATGTGCTCTGTTTGTGTTTGTTTTTCTCCGACTTTACAAAGAAATTTATAGTAAAGAATTTTAGAGGATCTTTACTTAGATGGAAAGAGAGAAAGTTGATTTTATACATATTTTCATTCTTTTATGTTACTTTCTTTCTTTTTGAAGTTGGGCATGCCTTCATTCTTTTGTATTACCTTCTCTCCTTTTGTATACAGTGCAATAACCTTTTCTTCTATTGTATACGGTGCAATGATGCGAAGAATCCAATGTCATTTATGTCTTGTTTACTCAATGTTCTGTTTTTTTGCGCATTCATGGCAGTCTCTCACATATTCTTGGGATTTAGCGCAAAGATACCCTATATTTCGGAAGGCCTTAGCAATCATAGTGAAGTATGCAGGAAAGCCTCATCTGGAGAAGAATGGAGGAATTCTAGCTGTGGATTTGGAAGGAAAACCAACTGCACACTACTGTGATCCTGAGTTTTCATTGATTTCAAGTGGCATTAAGATTGGGAATCATATATACTGTGGCTCCCTTCAATATCCTTTCATAATACGTCTGGATGTGAACCAATATCCCGCCCTCCCCATAACTAACAAAGAACAAGTATAAAGTTATGATGTACTATAGCAACTTTTTTAGTACCGTCAACGTTCTAATTGGTGGTATGTAAATCTATATCCATGTGCAAAACCCATGTATTATGCAACTTTCTTTATGTCAGAAGTGAATTTGCTCTGTAGCACTTTTCCTATTTAGTTTCTAAAGAAACTTGAGTTACCAAGGGCAAGTTATTTCATTCTTGAATACCCTTGCTACTGTAATTTTCCCGTAGATTTGACTTTATTTTTCCTCCCAGAACATACTTCTGTAACTTTCCAATCAAAGTTTTTGGTATATCGTTTAAAAAAGAAAACTGTCGTTAAAGCTTTGTAATTAAGGTGGCACAATAGGGTGTTTGGCTTTAATGATTATCTTTCTGGGCAAAAATTGTATTGTGGCTTCAAGAACTGCCGGATGGTATACAAAGCTGTTTCTACCTCAAACTTATGGATTAGCCAATATTCTCTCTCGACATTATTATGTCCTTTAATCTGTCCATGATTTCTATATAAAGTGTAAAAATCAAAATATAATTAATTTCTCACTAAGATCTTCACTTTGAATCTACCCATCTTCAAAAGCTTTCTTTGTTGCTTTTTGTTATGAGGATCTTTTAGCTATAAGTATTCAAATTGGTCCCAACCTAGTCCAAAGCAATTCTAGAAAAAATTGACTTAGTAAGCACTCCAAATTGCTTCAAACAAAATAGTTTTAGCGTGACAATCAACTCTAATGCTCCACTGGGCAACCTTGGCCTATTGTAAATTAAAGTTTTTAATATCAGACGCTTGAAAAATATACTATGTTTCAACAACAATAACAACAACAACAAAGCCTTTTTCCACTAAGTGGGGTCGGCTACATGGATCAATCGACGCCATAAATTCCTATCATAAATTATATTTTTAGACAAACCATTTAAATCTAAATCTCTCTTAATAATTTCTCCTATAGTTTTCCTTGGTCTTCCTCTACCTCTACTTATTGGACTATTCTCCATCATATCTACTCTCCTAACGGGGGCTTCTATAGGTCTCCTCCCCACATGACCAAACCACCTAAGTCTCGATTCTACAATCTTTTCTACAATAGGTGCGACTTTCACCTTCTCTCTAATGCATTCATTTCTAATCCTATCCCGTCTAGTGTGTCCACTCATCCACCGCAACATTCTCATCTCTGCTACATTAAACTTATTTTCTTGTTGACTTTTTATTGCCCAACACTCAGTTCCATACAACATTGCAGATCTTATAACTGTGCAGTAGAATTTACCCTTAAGTTTGAGTGGTACTCTTCTATCACAAATAACACCCGAAGCACTCCTCCATTTCATCCACCCCACTTGAATCCTATGCGTCACATCTTCTTCTATTTCCCCGTTATGTTGTATGATGGATCCAAGATACTTAAATCATGTGACTTGTGGTAGGATATGTTCTCCAATTTTTACTTCTACATTAGAAGTGATGTGCCTCTTACTAAACTTACACTCCATATACTCCGTTTTACTTCTACTTAAACGAAAGCCATGAGCTTCCAAAGTTTGTCTCCACCTCTCCAACTTCTCATTCATTTCCTCTCTCGATTCTCCAACTAGGACAATATCATCTGCAAAAAGCATGCACTGTGGCACCGGCTCTTGGATATGTTTAGTAAGTACATCCAAGACTAAGGTAAAAAGATAAGGGCTCAGAGTTGACCCTTGATGTAAACCAATAGTGATCGAAAAATCTTCTGTAAGTCCACCTTTTGTTACTACGCTAGTTGTAACCTTATCATACATGTCTTGAATTGCTCGTATATAAGCTATACAAACTCTTTTTTTCTCTAAAGCCTTCCATAGAACTCCTCTTGGCACTCTATCATATGCTTTTTCTAAATCAATAAACACCATGTGTAAATCTCTTTGATTCTCCCTATATCTTTCCATTAATCTTCGCAACAAGTATATTGCTTCCATAGTTGACCTTCCTGGCATAAAACAAAATTGATTCTCCTTAACTTGACTCTCTTTCCTTAACCTTTGCTCAATTACTCTTTCCCATAATTTCATAGTGTGGCTTATGAGTTTAATTCCTCTATAATCTGCACAATTTTGAATGTCTCCTTTACTCTTATAAATAGGAATTAAAGTACTTTTCCTCCACTCATCTGGCATCTTCTTAGATCTCATAATTTCATTGAATAACTTTGTGAGCCAACTTATACCTTTCATTCCCAAACTCTTCCATACTTCAATGGGTATATTATCCGGTCCAACTGCTCTGCCATTCTCCATTCGCTTTAATACTTCTTTTACCTCTACCTCACAAATCCTACGGTAAAAAGTATAATTTCTATCCTCTTCTTCCGTGTCTAGCCTATCCGATTGCAATAAAATCTCGTGCCCTTCATTAAAAAGTCTATGAAAATAACCCTTCCATCGTTCTCTGATATCTCGTTCCGTGACTAACACTTTCTCATCTTCATCCTTAATGCATTTCACTTGATCAACATCTCTTGTCTTTCTTTCCCTACTTTTAGCTAACTTGTAAATATTTTTTTCTCCAACTTTAGTACCTAAAGATTGGTATAACCCATCAAATGCCCTCGCTCTCGCTTCGCTCACTGCCCTCTTTGTGTCTTTCTTAGCTACCTTATATTTTTCCCAATTTTTATTACTCTTACATAATGACTACACTTTATAACACTCTCTTTTAACTTTAACCTTATCTTGTACACTTGCATCCCACCACCAAGATTCTTTATCCCTAGGTCCAAAACCTTTTGATTCACCTAATATTTCCTTTGCCATCTTCCTAATCTCTTTAGCCATTTCATTCCACATATTGTTAGCACTTCCTTGTATTTCCTAGGGTCCTTCCTCCATAATCCGTCTCTGTAAATTCTTTTCTTTATCCCCCTTTAGTTGCCACCACTTAGTCCTTACCACTCTACCTTCACATTTACTTTTTACTCTCCTCCTAACGCTTATATCCATAACCAAAACTCTATGTTGAGTAGTTAAACTCTCTCTCGATATAACTTTGCAATCCATGCAAAATTTTCTATCCGATTTCTTTATAAGAAAGAAATCAATTTGAGAACATACCCTTCCACTTTTATACGTGATAAGATGTTCTTCACACTTTTCTAAAACAAGTGTTAGCTAATAATAGATCGAACGCTAATGAAAAGTCTAAAATAGTTTTACCCTCTGCACTTACTTCTCCTATACCATGTCCTCCATGAACACCCTTGTAGCCTGACGATACCCTTCCCACATGACCATTTAGATCCCCTCCTAAAAAAATCTTTTCTCCTAATGGTATTTCCTAAACTAAATATTCTAAATCTTCCCAGAACTTTATCTTATGAGATTTTTCTAACCCTACTTGTGGTGCATAAGCACTAATAATATTAAAAATTTCCTTTTCTACTACAAACTTTAATGCAATGATTCTATCTTCTAACCTTTTGACATCTACTATAGTATCTTTCCAAAACTTATCTACAATTATACCTACTCCATTTCTAGATTTATATTTACCAGTATACCAAAGTTTAAAACCTGAAGTATCTAATTCTTTCACTTTTTCTCCTACCCATTTAGTTTCTTGTAAACACATAAAATTAATCCTTCTCCTAATCATAATATCTACTATTTCCATAGACTTACTCGTAAGTGTACCTATATTCCAAGTTCCAAAACGAATCCTACTCTCATGAACTAACTTCTTTAACCATATTTGTTCACGAAAATGTGGTAGCCCTTGCTTATTTTTCACTACATCCAGGCGACGATGCAGCGGCTCTTGCTCACTTCTCACTGTACTCGAGCTATACAGCGCGTTACTTACGGGCAACGACCTAGCCTTACGTTTAATATATTGATTGTCCATGTCATAAAAGATTCGACAAAGTTTTACGTTGGCTGTCGACTGCCTAACACAACCCTCCTCTTTTTCCGGGTTTGGGACCGGCTATGACAAATAAAATTCATCATAGGCAGAGTTGAAAAATACACTATGTTTCAATTTCTCAAAAATCTAAACTTGAGAATACTAAAAATATCATGTTTGGTATAAAAATTCTATTATATAGTTTTATGGGAATCTTAATTTTCCTTGAAATTAGTCAACTTAATTCCAATTAAATTTATGCTATTTCACTTTTTCCATTTTATCTTCCTTTATTATTTATTTTAAGCACACTTTTTATTGATTGTCAGCATGACAGCATATTTAATTCCTGAGATTGAATTGCCGGGACAATAATTCCTGGGCTTTCAGTTTTGCTTGTAAAAACTGAAGCCCAACGCTTAGTTATCTGACATCCTTAACATGATGTGCTGAATTTGCAGTAAGAAGTGCAGAAAATATTACATACGGGGCCCTAAGCGAGGAAGCATAGAAAAATTTATTGATGATATACGTGGCATGCCTTATAACATCCATTATGATGAAGATGGGCAGTATCGGATTGCATTGGCCTCGGTAATTTGTAGCTCTCTACTTCAATTTTCTACTCAGTTTTGAGTTAAAAGAAAAAGACAAGCTATATGAAGAGCTTTACTTCATGAGAAATTGAGTTTTTTCTACCATTAGACGCACTTTGAAATTTATATTTAATTTTTTTATCTATCATTCAACTAACAAATTAGAAAAGCTAACAATCTCGTGGTGTATCTAATTATGAGAAAGCTCCACCTTTTACTTGTTAATTACTTTATTTACTTGTGAACTTTGAATATGCTCTTAAAAGCATATAAGAACTTCTGAAAGAAGAAAATTGTACTGTTTTTGTCATGAATCATTTGTATTTAATAAGTAAATGCATAATATATAATTGGAGAGAGATAAAGAGGAGACAACGAAAAGGTAAATAAGTCATAAACACACTTTTTTTCTTTTGTCTCACGCACACTTTCTCTCTTACCATACATGATACAGTACTGTATCAGATTTAAAGATATTTATCTTTTTTTACTTAGCAAGTTTTTTTTTATTTTTTATTTTTTATGTGCATTAATGGTAGGCTCTCACATATTCTTGGAATTTAGTTCGAAGATACCCTGTAATTCGGATGGCCATAGCAATCATTATGAAGTATGCAGGAAAACCAAATACGACGAAGAATGGAGGAGTTCTAGCTGTGGATTTGGAAGGAAAACCAACTGCACACTTCTATATATATAATTCCGAGTTTTCATTAATTTCACATATATATATTGTGGCTCTGGCTCCAATATCCTTTCATAATATGTCTGGATGCGAACCAATAGAAAGGTAATAATCTCATGGTATATTTAATTATGAGAAAGCACTACCTTTTTATAGTGTAGATTCTTTGCATTTCTTATCACGGTACATTTATAAGAGAGATTTAAGAGCAAGAGAGGAAAAGCCAGAGAGAGGCAAAGGAAGAGTCCATAACCTCTCTTCTTCGCTCTGCTTCTTTTCCAACTGCATCTCTTACACTATTGCACGAGACACAATGACACCCGCATACATTTGAATATGCTCTTATATAAGAACATTTCAAAGAAAGATGTGCTGTTTTTGTCTTGTTTACTCTCCAAGGTTTTTTTTCCCTTTTATTTTGGTGCATTAATGGTAGTCTCTCACATATTCTTAGGATTTACTGCAAAGATACCCTACAATTCGGAAGGCCATGGCAATCATTGTGAAGTATGCAGGAATATCACATATGGAGAAGAATGGAGGAGTTCTAGCTGGGGATTTGGAAGGAAAACCAACGGCACGCAACTGTGATTCCGAGTTTTCATTGATTTCAAGTGAGATTAAGATTGGGAATCATATATATTGGGG
The DNA here is from genome assembly GCA_032878935.1 of Erythrophleum fordii. NCBI lineage: Eukaryota > Viridiplantae > Streptophyta > Magnoliopsida > Fabales > Fabaceae > Erythrophleum > Erythrophleum fordii. The sequence goes on from JAVQMF010000053.1 coordinate 16,942,807, forward strand.
CTTCCTTTAATATCTTTTCATAATACGTCCGGATGTGAACCAATATCCTGCCCTCCCCAAACATACAAAGTACATGTATAAAGTTGTAACGTACGTACTATAGCAACATTTTAGTACAATCAACATCCTAATTGTTGGCATATAATTCGCCATCCATGTGCGAAATCCATGTATTATACATCTCTCTGTATAATATGTCAGAAGTGAATTTGTCCTGTATCAATTTTTCCATTTAGTTTCTAGACAAACTTGAGGTATCAAGAGCAAGTTATTACATTATTGAATACGCTATTTATATAATATTACAACTAAAAATTCTATATTTAATCAATATAAAAATAGTCATTTTTTTAAAATTAAAAATAAAATAAATTTTTAATTTTTAACATAGAATAAGTAATAGTAAAATAAAAATAAAATTTTTTAAATAAGTTATATTTTAATAAAAAATCAATATTACTTTCAATGGTATTTTGTTTATATTTTAATTTTAGAAGAATTTATGAAAATTTTAATAATAAATAAAAATTTATATTTAAATATGTTTAAAAATATTAAATAATTTACTAAAAAATAAATAAATAAATTCAGCTCAATTTTCATGAGTTGAGGATTATATATATATATATATATATATATATATATCCACCTCAGAAGGGAGAACATTTTGGCGCGAAACTTTCCCGCTAAAGAGCGACCCCACGGGCTGTTTGTTATTTAAGTTTTGCCCTAACCGAGGAAGAGACTCTACTCTGTCTGGATTGGAAGTAGAAAAGTATGGCGGGTGAAGCAGCAACACCAGGGAATCCGTCATCAACGCCGGAATCCCCGACCTCTCCTTCTGTTGGCTTCAACACGGATCAACTTCCTCACACTAGCCGTACATCCGATGATGACCTTGAGGCTTCCGTTGATCCCAACATTATACGGGATGAACCCGAAGAACCTGATGAAGAGGACGAGGGAGAGGATCTTTACAATGACAATTTCATGGAGTGAGTCGTGTTTGCAATTTTCTCAGAAAACCTATCCCTCCCTCTAGATCCAATTTTTATTGCTCTATTCAAACTCGTTATTTTAATGAATTTTAGTGACTATCGGAGGATGGAGGAGCATGACCAGTACGAATCAATTGGCCTAGATGACTCCTTGGAGGATGAGAGGGATTTGGATCAGATCATGGAGGACCGAAGGGCTGCTGAGATGGAGCTGGAAGCCCGTGATGGTCGCATTCCCATTCGCAACAAGCTTCCTCAGCTTCTCCACGACCAGGGTAATGCTATTTTAGCTCTTATTTATGTCTTAAATCCTTTGATGGCAAAGGACGAAACAGGGCCCATGTCCTTTAACCCCTCATACAATCGATATATATGTCGAAAATCTTCTAGGCGTTGGTTCTTGGTATTTACTTTCATGGATTTTGGACTTGAAAAGATAAAACGAATCCCCTTTCTCCTATTTTTAATATCTAAATCTCTATATCAGCTGAAGGCTGTATCATTTGCTGGGAAGTTGCTGCTGGTGGCTTAAAAATAAATGAGTATATTGATATTGGTACTTGGATTTATGACATTATTTATGGTGAATTGGTCATAGAAGAGCCTTGCTTGAACTTCATTATTGGCTTAGTTGAGCAAGGCGTGGAGCATCAATATTTATGAACCATTGAGGCTTGGCCTGATGGCCAATTTATAATTATTCTTGTTTCCATAGCAGTCTTTGAAGAACATAAAGAGAGACGTTTCACTTTATTTTCATGGAGGTCTGGACAGGGAAAACATTTGGTTTTGATCTTTGACCCTTATATTGCAGATACCGATGATGACAGCTATAGGCCTTCAAAAAGGGCTCGAGCAGATTTCAGGCCTCCACGAAGCGATGATGATATTGATGGGATACAAAGTTCACCCGCAAGGTCACGAGGGCACTCAAGAGAGGATATTCCAATGACTGATCAAACAGAGGATGAGCGATATGAAGTACGTAGCATTTTGACTCTTTGGCTTCTTGTATCTTGGAGATAAATTGTAAGTGTCATTTGACAGTTAACAAGGATACTTGGGATTGTAGGATGAATATGGTGAAGACAATGAATACGAGATGTATCGTGTTCAAGGAACACTTAGAGAGTGGGTAACAAGAGATGAAGTGCGCCGCTTCATAGCCAAAAAGTTCAAGGATTTCTTACTTACATATGTTAATCCAAAGAATGAACATGGTGAATTTGAATATGTGCGGCTGATAAATGAGATGGTGTCAGGTAATCTATCTATTATCTCTAGGCTTAGATTGATGAAATTGTCACAGATAACAGTAAGTCAACTCCTGTATTTTGCATGCTGCTCTTCTGATGAAATGTGAATTGATTTTATGTCTATCAAATTAATCACGTGTCTTTAACATGCAGCTAATAAGTGCAGTTTGGAGATTGATTACAAACAATTTATCTATGTTCATCCCAACATTGCCATCTGGCTAGCTGATGCGCCTCAGTCTGTTCTAGAAGTAATGGAAGATGTCGCTAAAAATGTTGTCTTTCACCTACATGCCAACTACAGAAACATACATCAAAAAATTTATGTACGCATTACCAACTTGCCAGTTTATGATCAAATTCGAAATATAAGGTAATGCGAGAAAAAAAATTTGTACTAAAATATTACTCGACCTTGAATTTGATAAAGGATAAAGCCTCTTTCTTTTCTTTTGGGGGCAGGCAGATTCACTTGAACACCATGATCCGGATTGGGGGAGTTGTAACCAGGCGTTCTGGAGTCTTCCCCCAGTTGCAACAAGTAAAATATGACTGTAACAAATGTGGAACAATATTGGGACCATTTTTTCAGAATTCTTATTCAGAAGTGAAAGTTGGATCTTGCCCGGAGTGCCAATCAAAAGGACCATTCACTGTCAATATTGAGCAGGTACAACTTCCCAAATCCTTATGTAGTACTCCTCTTTTCTGCTAATGTTAAAACAAGGATGTCAAATGAAAACTTTAAAAACAGACACTATGCTAGGTCACTAATCCTTGCCTCAACTTGGCTAGACAGCTATATAGGGCTTGTTTATTTTGTTGTTTTTGATTCCCAAATGATATAACTTAATGAATTTTCTTATACAATATTCGTTAGCAACCAATGTTGCTGAAAGGAAAATAAAATTATTTTGTTTTGATGCTTGTAGACAGTTTATAGGAATTATCAGAAGCTTACTCTCCAAGAAAGCCCAGGAACAGTTCCTGCAGGTCGACTTCCAAGATACAAAGAAGTGATACTATTGAATGATCTGATTGATTGTGCTCGGCCTGGGGAAGAGATTGTATTGTCTTTACTTGGACTAGTTACATTTTAGTCTCGAGTGTTACTGAATGATTACCTTATTTTGCTTTATATGCTATAAAACTTGCAGGAGGTCACAGGTATTTATACGAACAACTTTGACTTGTCCCTAAACACAAAGAATGGTTTTCCAGTGTTTGCCACTGTGGTTGAGGCAAATTATATTACAAAGAAGCAAGATCTCTTTTCTTCCTACAAACTTACACAGGAAGACAAAGAAGAGATTGAGAAGTTGACCAAAGACCCCAGAATCGGAGAAAGGGTTTGTTCTCTATTAGCTGGTGTATTGTTATTTTGGTGCATTAAGTACTTACTCTGAAATGTGCCATAAATTGGATTTCAGATTATCAAGTCTGTTGCTCCATCAATTTATGGTCATGGGGACATAAAAACTGCAATAGCTTTAGCTATGTTTGGAGGTCTAGAAAAAAATGTTGAAGGAAAGCATCGGCTGCGAGGGGACATAAATGTTCTTCTTCTGGGTGATCCAGGAACAGCAAAGTCGCAATTTTTGAAGTAAGAGTTTAGCCATTCTCTTTTGAAGACTTAACTGAAATTGTAATGGTGATCTAGCATTAAATCTTACAACAATCTATTGCAAGGTATGTTGAAAAGACTGGGCAGAGAGCTGTTTATACTACTGGGAAAGGGGCTTCTGCTGTGGGGCTCACTGCAGCAGTTCATAAGGATCCAGTCACAAGGGAGTGGACCCTTGAAGGGGGAGCACTTGTTCTAGCTGACAAAGGAATTTGCCTTATTGATGAGTTTGACAAGATGAATGATCAGGATAGGTAAAAATATAGATACCATCTCTGTAATCTGGAGAATTCCGATTTACATTGCTAACCCCCAACTTCACCAGAGGACGGGTTTAAGTGTAATTTTTTACCTTAAAAATATTCATGTGATATCAGGGTAAGTATCCATGAAGCGATGGAGCAGCAGAGTATAAGCATATCAAAAGCGGGAATTGTCACATCTCTTCAGGCACGCTGCTCTGTCATTGCTGCTGCCAATCCTATGGGAGGAAGGTAAGTAAATATATGACAACTTGGCACTGGTTAACATAGTGTGCTAGATGAGCGTAAATATGATTGTAATATAGACATTTATGCAATACATAAAGTATATGAGATGTACTACTGGGTAACTTCAGACGGTTTAGTTGCATTTTCCAATCCTTTCACTCATGAGCTAATCTTGACTTCAAATTTTTGTTTGCTTTGCAGATATGACTCCTCAAAAACATTTTCTCAAAATGTTGAATTGACAGATCCCATCATTTCTCGTTTTGACATCCTCTGTGTTGTGAAGGTTATGTTCATTTTCACTGCTTATTCAATTCAAGAAAAACTTTATTTAATAATATTAACAGAGGGGACTTTTAATAATTCAGGATGTTGTTGATCCAGTCACTGATGAAATGCTTGCAAAGTTTGTAGTTGAGAGTCACTTCAAGTCACAGCCTAAGGGTGCTAACATGGATGAGAAGTCCTTGAGTGAATCCCAAGAAGTTTATGGAGCAGCCATGCCAGCTGATCCTGATGTCATTACCGCAAATCCTGCTAGTAGCTTTACTTTGGATACATGTAGTTTGTGGCTTCCATATTTATTAAAAGATTTTAAACTTCTGTCTGCAGATACTTCCTCAAGACCTGCTGAAGAAGTATATCACATATGCCAAGTTGAATGTGTTTCCGAGGTTACATGATGCCGATATGGATAAACTAACACATGTTTATGCTGAACTGCGGAAGGAATCTTCTGTAATATTTTGCCTCTTTACCAAAATTTTACTAGTGATTATTATTTGTATAATTGTATCAGCTTCACTTACATGCTGCACTCATTATATTTATCTAGCATGGACAAGGAGTCCCCATTGCTGTAAGGCACATAGAATCAATGATAAGGATGTCCGAAGCTCATGCTAGAATGCACCTCAGACAGCATATCATGCAAGAAGATGTGGACATGGCAATTCGTGTTCTACTTGATTCATTCATTTCAACCCAAAAATTTGGGGTGCAGAAATCTCTGCAAAAGGTTGCTAATAAATTTTTGGATTTACCTGTTTTATTAAACTCTCCTAGACTTTCTCCAGCATAATGTTTCATCACCAAATACCTGTTTGATTTTGTTTGCATTTATTTTATCTATGCTGTTAAATTTACTATGATGCATGCAGACTACTATGCCATCGTAGTTAGGGAAAAAATGACTGGATTGTTCTTTTTTGGCCAAAGGAATTTAGACTGGAATTAGTGGCCAATATTCAGCGCATGCCCTTAATCTAGAAAGTTGACTTTTGCAGAGCTTTAGGAAGTATATGACTTTCAAGAAGGACTACAATGAATTGCTCCTCTACCTTCTTCGTGAGCTTGTGAAGAACGCATTGCATTTTGAAGAAATTGTTATCGGATCTACTTCAGGGCTCACGCATATTGATGTCAAAGTAGATGATCTCTACAACAAGGTAACATTCATGCCCAAAAAAGAAACAGATAACAAGATATGGTAGTTTTCGTACTGGATAATAGTGACTGGCTATCGAGTTTTGCATTGTGCAGGCTCAAGAGCATGAAATTTATGATCTTAAACCCTTTTTTAGTAGCACTCACTTTACAAGAGCCAATTTTTTACTGGATGAAGAGCAAGGAGTAATCAGGCATCACCTTGCAAGATGAAAGGCAGAATGCAGCTATGGAGTTTATCAATGGATGTAATTGTGCAATATCTTCTAGGTAATTAGTCCTGAAGGAGGTTTTCACGTTGATCTATGCATGTGACAATTTTATAATAGTCAAGTGTTCTGTATATGACCAACTTTGTAGGAAGCCGGTATTTGTCAGCAATAGGGGATTCCTTGATTTGGATGTATCTGTTCGACTGTTCAATTCCCTGAACTATATGTCTAGAAAATAGCACCTTATTTTTCGAAGGATATTGTTACTGGTGGATTACGAGTAAACCTGATCAGTTTATTTAATAGAGAACTGGACCTCTATTATTTAACATTTTTTGGGCCGCCTCGAGCTCGAGCTCGAGCTTGGTCCAAATCTTTTTTTGCTTTTTATGGTTCAGGCCGGGCCCTGTTAGAAGAGAGAAAAGCCCGGGCAAACCTGACTGAAAGAAGTTAAAAAAAATTGATATTATTCTCATGACTCAATTTGCTAATTGTAATCTGCAGTGAATACACGAAATATTCATGGTAAGAAATGCTCACATTGGATCATTGCATTCTATGATTGAATTGATATGCTATTTGCTCAATTACTGTACTGATTTTTTTTCCAGCTCTCAAATCATGGCGAACAATGTTACTTAAAATTTATAATTGTGCATAATGAAACACGTACATTTATTTCAGTTCTTTGCCCCAAAAAATCACTTGAGTTGAATTGAATTAAAAATTGAAGAAGCTTTATTCAAATATGTGAAATTATTTGTACCATGAAAAAACTTGAAAAACAAGAGAAAATAGTCATCTGGGGCTCTGCGTAACTATTCCTTGAGAGTGAACAATTGCACTTATAGCAGAAAAAACATGTATCTACAAGGGAGATAGAAACAGAGGACAAACAGAATAAAATAACAAAATGTTAAAATTAATATTTATATGCTAATGGAATGCACTTAGTGGAAGTTGAGGTACCAGAAACCTCACCCAGAAAAAAAAACAAATTAATATCAGTAATTAGTGGGTACATTTTGTTTAGAAAGTGATTTAACCCAAAGTCCAATACCAACTAAATGGATTGTATTACAAAATTATTAAATTATTTTAATTATTTTTTTAAAAATAATATATAATGCAGGTTGGATTAGGCTAGATTTTAAAAAAAAAACCCTATCTTTTTTAACATTGAGTATTTTTTTGTTTGTTAAACTTATTATTTTGGAACTCAATTTTTTTTCACATCTGATTTATCAAATTAGACAGCCTTTCAAACTCATGATTTAATCTTGTTATGAGGTCCCAAAGACATTGCCAGGCTATTTCTTCGTTTAAAAAACACTTTATATATATATATACACACACATATATATTAGTGTCCTTGGACACTTTAAAAAAGTGTTCAAATAATATATTATTTAATTATTAGTCAATGTTTTTAAACTAACCATTATTAATACTGTAATTATTTTTCAAATGTGAAAAAAATTACTCAAACAATAATTGTAAATTTTTACATTCTAAAAACTTAAACCCTAAAATCTTTTCCTTGAACAATAAAACTCTAAAACTTAAAATCTTAAATCCTAAAACCTAAATCATAAAAAAAAAAAAATTATGAAATCTAAAACTTAAACACTAAAAACTTAAATCTCTGAACAAAAAATTTAAGGTGTGAGGATTTTAGGATTTTTATAAATTGTAAGAGTAATTTGTTATATTGAAAAATGTTACAACATTAGTGTAGATAAATTTGTCTGAATTTTTAATTTAGTCCTATAATTTCTTTTAACAGTTCCTATAGCTTCCTAACATTTACAATTTAATCCCCGCCTTTATAACACTTTATTTGGTGTCGACTAAACTAATAATGTGCTGACCAAGCATTGTTGAGATTGCAACATATGCACATGGGATATAATGCAATGCAAGGGTGTTGGTTAAGAAAAGGCTGACGAAGGGGCTGGCTAAAGGTGTAGTTGTTTCTGCGTTTTCATCACATTTCTAACGAAGCATCAATTTTTTACTTTTACACTAGCGTGATTTTGTTTTGAGAATCCAAACACACGGTTAGATTTCCAAACCAAGTAACAACTTGCTTAGGCAAGCAACTCCTCCGATCGACCATCTTAAACCTCTTGAGACACCAGCTCCGGCAACCTCCACAGTAACCTCTCCATCTTGACCTACCCTTCTGTTCCTTCTCTCCAGAAGCTTCCAACACACACTTTCAACTACGTCATTTTACAACTTGCCTCACCTCTCTAAACCCACATCTAGCTCGCCTGCTCACCTGTCTCGCTATCCACGGTAACCTCCTCTATGTTTCTTATGCGTCTCTATTGTTTCTTTCTTCAGTTCCTTTCCTTGTGCAATAATGCATGACCCACAGGGCTGCTAGTTTTGTTACTGCTCGTGAAGCACCTATATAACAGCATACCCACACTTGAACTAGGCCTTCAAGAGAAGCCTAGTTAACAATGGCCACCATTCCAAGAGTGAAAAGAAGCAACCATCGATGTCATTCAAAGCGCTTTCGAGGCTGGTTAACTCACCTCTACTCAGCTCCTCCGGCACTTCATAGCTGAAATCTAGAAACGAAACAGTGCTTTCTTTGCCGTGGTTGAGCTGAACCCAGACGCAGAGATCCTAGCCAAAGCCAACTAAGATCAGCTGGTGAGGCAGGAAGGGAGAAACCAAAAGCGGTCCGAAATTCCTATACTTATTGCATGGAAATTACCCCTTGTGCTGTGCTTCTATGGTTAAGCTTCATGACATTGGTGGTATACATAAGTAAGCATCACCCAGCCGCATTTAAATTTAGTGAAACTTACTGAGACTAATTGTTGATTTAAGCAAATGATGCGTGTTTATTTGAGTGAAATATAAATACAGCACTAGAGAATTTCACATAAATTTATTCAATTAAAATAATCAAATTATGAAGAATATTTTAAAATAAAATCCACTATTAAAATTGTCATCTTTTATTAACTGTTTAGATCACTCGCTATTAAGTCACACTTTTTTTTTTTTTTTGGGGCATAGCCAAGTCAAATTAACTTCATGACTCGATCTTTATGTGGGGCTTGCTCACCGGAGGAAGTTTGTTTGAGTTTGGAGTTTCGTAATATTATAATAGAAATTGACTTTTAGGCGCTTATTGCTGATCAATGATGTTAGGAAGGAGTCTCGTCGAGCTAACCAGCTTAGTCGTATTTGCACTTGGACCCAGATGGAGTTTAGTGGAGATTGTCGAGGACAGCGAGATAGGGGAGCAGGCGAAATGGGTGTGGGTTTAGAGAGCTGAGCCAAAGGCATGTGTAGGAAGCTTTGGAGAAAAGGATCAAATGGGTGGGTCTGGATGCTCTCAAGAAAAAATGAAACCAGGAGAAATGTTCTCTCTAAAGGAAAATTTGTCTCTAAACAATCAAAGACAGAATTAAAAATAGAAAAAAAATTGTCTATGATTTTGGCATTGCAAAAAAGCTGAAATGAAAATAGCAATTCCATTTTAGATTCAGAGAAAGAAAATTCTATCCCGAATTAAATTTGTCCCTAATTTCTAGAGTAGGGATATCTCTATTTGGAGATAGAATCCTTATTTCATCTCTAAGTTATCTCTAATTTAAACACACAAAATTTTGTCTCTAAATTGTTTCTAAATTTGAGATGGAAAATTTTGTTTCTAAGTCTATATCTTGATTAGAGACAGAAATTTTGTATCTAATCTATCTTTACATTAGTAATAAAAAATTTCATCTCTAAATCCATTTCTAAATTAGAAATAGAAAATTCTGTCTTTAGATGTATAAATTCAGCATCTAATCCACCTCTAAATTAGCAATGAACAATTTCGTCTCTAATCTTAAAGGGTTTTTGTTTTTTAATTTCCTTGAAATTAATTGCTATCAAATATGAATTCATTGCTAGCAAATAAAAAAAAAAGAATTTTTTTAACTTAAAATGAAAATTTATAGATATAAGTATTGTTTGCTCAAATTAATCAAAGTGCAATTTTGCTATATATTTTTCTAAAAAACTTACTTTGTATATAGTATAACATGTCTAGTCTACCATAACTTGAATCCCTTAGGATTCTCTAGTCTACACCACTTGATGTCTTTAATATACTTGAGAGTTCTTTCATCATGTTCAATGATCTACTCTTGAAACATGAAATATCTACTTGTAAAATTTAATATTATAGACAAAATCAAAAACAAAAATGGACTAATTAAAAAGAGAGTTGTAAAACCAAATGATACAAATGTAATGGCATCTAAACCAAAACCATGCTCTTACCCTTGTGCATGGATCTCATGCTCAGCTACATAGATAATTGCTTAAATGAATAGCCACATCAACTTGGAACAAAGAATATGTGCACATCACCAACTGCAACTACATAACAAAATTATGTCAAGATAAATCTAGCCTCAAAATGGCCAAAATAGAATTTTGAGTAAGCTAAGGATTCAAATTCATGAAAGTCACTTTACTCTAATAATTTGTCATCCATATATATTGGCTAGCCAATGAATAATAAGACAACTTTAACTTTATAATCGACATAGATCTCCTCTTAATCGGCTTATTATTAAAACTTAACTTGCAAAGCAATATTTCTTGAAGACAAAATTATCTCTCCAATGGGTCATATTTCCAACGTTTATTCCACATTCAAACTAAATGATGGAATTGCTACAAACATTCTTTACGATTCCGTCATAACAAATCACAACATCCCAGAAGATAGCCATTGGATTCTTAAATAATGTTATTGGTTTAGATAGTCCTCTAAAAAAGCACACAATTTTCTTGTGCATATATGAGCTCAAATTATCATCTTAGTTCCTAATTGAAATTAGGATATATTTGAACTATCTACAAATTGCAAACTAATTTAGACAAAGTTTTGTTTAGAGATATAAGTATTAAATATATAATAAACCAAATCCTTGCATAAAATTACCAGAATTTGATAGTAGAAATATTTAATGTGTCATATAAACTCCTAAACTTCTAAACAAATCTCTTCAAGGGAACATGTATGAAGTAGAAAGAAAAATGCATTATAAAATATATCAAAGCCTAGCTTAATCACAAAATAACTCAAGTTAAGTTGCTAGGAAAACAAATAGCAAGGGTCATTACAAACTCAAATATGATAAATAAGTTGAAAGTACATAAAACAATATAAACTTCAAGTAAGATGTATTAGGGAAAAAAGAGCAGCACGGCCTTAAGTTTGGTGTGATAGGATAACACTATATTGTTTTGACAATACTAGTTTTATTGACATAACTTCATATCAACCAATCAAAATAAGTAATTAATAAAAGTCAAATTCCTAACTAGCTACAATTTCATATTACTATCAACATGATTGAATGCATTAGTAAACATAGACAATAAAATGCATCAAAATCTATTCTCTTAATTTTTACCTCCTTTAAACTATCATTGGTATTGCCATATTAGGCAAAGAAACCACATACATGTATGAACTATTATCATTAAAGCATCAAAAACTAAGTTTCCAATTCAAATATGTATTATTTTGTTAGTCATAATGAAATCTAAGTAAGGAATTGGTCATTTTTCCTCACTCAAGGTAGTGAGCAACAAGAGTCAATAGTAAAGAATTTATTTGAGGCTACCTTCATATTAGACAACTTGTATATTATAAAGTAAAATCCAAAAAGAAAAGTACCATATACACGAGAATATATATTTCTAGCACTAACATATCAATTCTTATGTTTTGTATGATAACTTGGACAAAAATCCTAACCACACTTATTGTTGATTTTAATATAAAAAAACTAGATTTCAATGAATGAGTATCTTATCAATTATACATATTAGGAGTGTGACAACCCTATCTTCTAAACATGGTAATTATGGCTAAATACACAATTAATAATTAATGGTTAAGGTTTGGAGTCGTTACAACTTATTACATTATGGAAATATAGGGAAATTTGAACCTTGATTTTAGGGTCACCACTAAACAACCACAAACGTGAGAATGCATAAAAGAAATTATACTATCATGAGGGGTTTGTGATTCATCCATCCATTCCTTTCAACACACAAAAACCTCCCACAAGTGTTCCTATACCATTTTCTAGCATTACCATTGAAGAAACTGGGGTTTCTAGGCTAAAGGTAGGAGTTTGGGGACTTGTGCCGCAACTTGAAACCCTCCCGCCGCGGCTAAGTTAGGTTCTAGAGCTTGAAAACTATGTTTTTCACTTTGCGCTACGGCTTAAACCTTCCACGCCACTGCTAAGTTACTTTCGGGAATCACTGGGCAATTTATACGAATTTCGCCGCGACTGCGGCTAGCCTACGTGGCACTGCGACAGAAATGCCTTCTGGGACTACTGTTCAAATTCCCACGATTCTTGCCTCAGCGGAAAACCCTTGCACCACGGCGAGCCTCGCTATTGGACACCCTTCACCAAGTTTCTTCGACTAGCGTCGCAGCAGGACCTGTTGCGCCGCGGCGAGGTTTCGTTCTGCTACCTTCTTGGGAGATTTTTTTCGCATTGAGCCGTGGTGAGATTCCTTAAGCCGCAGTGTCCCTTGCTATTGTCCCTCTTTAGGTCGCGGCGAGGCCTTCTTAGCTGTGGCGTGACCCCCTCCTGTAACTACATCTTCTAAATTTCGTCCTATGCACTCCAATACTCTTCTTAGGAACATCTTAGGGCCACTTTCCCTCATTTTATATGACTCTAATGGTATTTATCTATCCTATTTATCCAACTATTCTACCATTACCAATTCAGAACTTAAGTACTAATTCCTACTCGTCCAACTACCACATCTCAGCAATTTCATGGATTTAATCAGCAAGAATTCATGCACTATCAACAATTAGCATTCGATACACATTTCGCTAGAGATTTCATATATCAATGGTTCATATCAACATCTAATGCATCACATAATTATATTTTAATAGTATACCATATCATAAATTCAGTAAAATTCATACATCCAGTTTATAGGTTCATAACATCCAATATCAAGCTAAGATGAGGCGTAATTCCTCAATAAATACATTCTAAGTAATCAAAATGTAAGAGCCTACACTTGGCAACATGATTACATTATGATGTTATACAAAAAGGAATACAAAATTTAGCATCTGTACTAACTAAATCAGCCTAAGTGTATCCTTCTCCCCACATGGTTAGAGTTCATAGACTTTCATCCACTTGCTTCCCCTTATCTTTACCCGAAGAGCCTTCACCTTAAAGTGTAATCCCATGAAATGGGATGAGATGCGAATCTCAGTAACCAAGGAAATTTTCATACATAATATCTAATTTAATTAACATATATGCATGAATCAAAATCAACATCAGGATCATATCAGTCATATGAGCAAAGGAAATGGTTAGGCTACTATGATTACCATCCCATATTAGTAATCATAATTCCACATGTTAAAGGGCAATAACACCAGGAGAGGTCCGTCCACGACACCCACTCTCCAATGAGCTCAACCAGGGTTTAGTGCATCTGGGGTTTGATCATAACTCGTTGTTCGATAGAAATATATGCATGGGTGGTAGCTGCACCACAGCTCTACCATGGACTCACAAGGTCCAATCACAACACAATAGATAGCTAACTAATTCATTCAGCATTTCAAATCATTCATGTACAGCAAATATGAAATTAAAATAAATATATGCATGGAATTAATAAAGTCTCAGTTATCTCACTTGCAGAGAAATTACAAAAGCCATTAGTGGTACAAAATCCTCCCCACATTACAAAGTCCCAAAATTCGGAATGGAGGTGTCCTTTACCAGAAACTTCAATATATCACCCTAAATCTTAAGTAAATTCGTGAAAAATTAATACGCATACTATAATCTAATTATTGGGGTCTCAAACTAGCAGAAATACATCAAGAAGATGAGTTTATACTTACCTAATGTCAGATTTAGCCTCAACCTACGAAATTTCACCATAGCAACATCAAATGACAAGTTTTAGATTTTGGGTGTGGGTGAAAGTGCTCTAATTGAAATATTAATTAGGTCAAATTAAAGAGAAAGATGAGAGGATTAAGTTATATAACTATTACCTTGGCTAAATCTTGCTCTAGAAGTGGGAAAATGTGGAAACATGCCAAGAACCCTAACCTCTCCTTTGGACCTTCGAATTTTATGTGTGTCTCTTGTGGTTCTATAGAATGGGGGGGTGGCTAGGTTAGTTTTTAGGGTTTAAGTTAGGTTTTCTATGAATTATGGGCTACTCCAAGATCCAACTCTAAATGAGCTTCAAATTTTAGCTTTGTTGGGCAGCTTTAAGGTGTTGGGCTGCAGAATTTCATTGGGCTAACTTGGTTTTAAGAACTCCATTGTTTTGGGTCTGCATAAGGTTTATTGGGCCATTTATGAGAGCTTATAAAAGGTGGATCTTGGGCCTCTATTACATTAAATCGAATTGGGTCTGCGCCTAATTTATTAGGCCTCCCTTAGCCTCTTATCATGATCTCTTACATTAAGTTGGGCCTAGATGATGTTTCTATCCCAATTAATTCTCAACTCATATTAAGAATTTATCTCTCAAAATTTTGATTCACTTAACTTACGCGATTATTCCATATTAATTATTCTTAATTAACCTAAATCCATAATTAGCACCTTAATTAATTTTGGGATGTTATAAGGAGAAGATCTAATACTATACTAGGGAATCATACGAAGTCTATACATGCAAGCAATATAATATTCCTTAACTAATTGCACTAGCATCAAATTAAATTGTCTTCCATATATTACCACAATTAAAATTAAACAAGGGAGAATCTACCAAAAAATGAAATCAACACTAGGTATGGACAACGTCCAAAAAAGTTCTTTCAAAATTCAAAACCATCGTAAATGATCAATTATTGAGGAGAATCCATCCATGAGGATGAGGGATAATAGAATCCAAATAGTAGATAAACGTGATTCTTACAAGCCAATGAATTGTGTCTTTTCCAATTCAGACAAGTGTGATTCTTACAAGAAGATATGGTTTATTACTTAAAGTTAGTATTATATGAAAGATGACAATAAGAATTAATCAAACATTAAGAACATAAATTGGAAATAGTATGGAGTAAAAGAAGAAATGTTAAGAGTATAAGTAATAACCAAGGGTAGTAATTGAAATCTGAGATGAAAAGAGAAACTTTGGTAGATAGAATTACTATTTATTGGGGAAAAAGTATTAAAATTGGAAAAAGAATTACAGGTGCCTTCATTGGACATAATGGTGTGTAGCATCAAACTAATATAATTCACATTAAGGATTGAATGATTTTAGTTGAGTCAATTACTTGAGGAGCAAGTTGACTGAGTAAAGATCATGACTATTATAATTAAACCTAAGGCATTCATGTGTTTTATAAGTTACAATCAATAAATCAATTGTAAAATTCAAGGGAGCAAATGTAATTGGTAGGCTGACTCTTTGTGAGATTAGTGACCATAAACTAAAGAAGCAAGTTGTTGCATTAAAGGTTCAGAGTTGCATGTTGTATGTTGCCTCAGGGTGAATGGGGTAAAAGATTACAACTACATTTCTATTATAGTTAACTAACTTCACATTAACATTGTATGTGAAGTCGTGTATCCTAATCTTATCAAATGAATCAGTTAAGGAATTGTAGATAACAATATGTTCAAGTATAAAAGTCACTTGATAGGTTGTTTCCAATTGCCAATATAAGAAATTCTCAGCAGTTAATGTCTTAGATAACAATAAGCTTTCATTGAGGTCACAAAGGTGGAATGGTCTCCATCTCTCTTCTTTCAAATAAAAAGCACTCTTCTAGATATCATTATTAGAATCATCACTTCAAGTGATCAACATGAATAAGAAGTTTCTTGTTTGCTAGGGATTTAGCATAATGTATATGATATGCTTACTAAGGAAATAAAGAAACAAAGAAATGGATGAGTAATAATGTGGAAAAGTTTAATAGGAATAAGATAGTATGGATGCATAAAGTAAGTGCTGACTTGGGGAGATCTTGATTTTGGGATTAAGGATTCCTCTGCATTTTATTTGTTTTAGGCTTGACCAAAGTGTAGAAAGTGATGTAATCTAGTAAATGTTTTTTGAAGTAGAGCAAACCATTGGCAATTCTAATGAAGCATGCAAAGCAATCATCTGGGAAAATATCAAGAAGGTTAAAGTCAGATAATGTTGATGTAGATGTATTAAGGGAGTAGAGGTGCATGGAAAGCTTATTATCAAGTGATTGTTGGCTAGTTAAGATGAGTGACGGTTGTGTCACACAACCTCAAGTAAATTAGGTTGTAAAATATTTAAAACTAATGATACAACTTAGGTTATTTCCCAAGGAGTTTTTCCTTCTAAGTATTTGTGAAAACAATTCTCTAAGTGGCATTAAATGAGAAATGTTTAGGGGGTTTTTGAGTTACTAAATTCTAATTGGATTAAAGAAAATAACAAAAATTAAAAGCTTAAAACTAAGTGATAGTAACAATTAAGAAAAGTGTGGTAACTAATCTTTAAATAGACTTTCTAGGATTCAATTATCCTTACTTCCTTTTAATGTACCAAAATTTGGACTTAAACTCTTGCTTCTTAGTGTATCCTTCATAAAGATTCTTGAACTATTATCCAAGACTCAAATCACTAATGATTTAAGGAACTTGTAACTACAAAGAACCATGAAAACTAGTAATTTGAGTTATGAATAAGAACACACCAAAACAGAACCTAAATGCTTATTAAAGTAGATAAACAATCCACTTAAAGATGCTAATCAACTAATTAGATTCATGAATTCCTTAAGTAAAATAATCACACAAAAATCCAGCCACGCAATACAATAACCATTGCACTAAATAGCCTAAGAACAAGAGGAATTACTAGCAAATTGGATAGCCATTAGGATTGACATTTTTACAACATTTAGGCAGGATAATCACCCTTCACATGTGAAATTATAATCAAATTACAAAGTAAATTAATCTAGTACATTCAACAACCAAATTCTCCAATTAATAAGCTAAACCTAGTCAAATTAAATGAAGAAATCAATGTTTAAAGTAAAGGATGGAGAGAAGAAAATTTAGTCAATTTGGAGATGGATCTTGGAGCTCAAATCTTCATCACGGAGTCCCATTCTTAGCTAGCCACGAAACAATTTCAAGCTACCATGGAGGAGATGGATGGAGGAAATTGGATAGAAGAACAAGCCATGGCCATTCTTGATGGATGAATGAATCAAACTCCCTTCATTTTTCCCGTCTCTCAAGAGCTGCTTCACCTTTCATGTTATTTTTTTCTTTATGTGAATTCTCCCCTAGCCAACACGTTCTGCTTGTGCTTTTCCTTACCCTAAACTCGTGCCATTCATGTGCTTCATTTTAGTTCACTTTTTAGCTGCTGCTTGTAAGAAGCACGAGAAGTTTTTATCCAATCATTACCTTACTTCTTGCTAATGCATCATGTGTTTTTTTTTCCAAATCAGAGACTGCTTGTGTATCTCCTTATTTATGACATGAATCTCCTCCTTGAGCTCCTGTTCATGCATCTACCTAAACCTGTGGCTTCTCCACATCATTTCTGCTCATCTTCCACATTATCTCCTGAGCTTCATTCGTTGCTTCTAGCCCAGTTAGTTGTGCATGCAATATTTGTGGCATGGGTTGTTTTGCATTCATGTCATTATGCATGAAAAGGTGTGATGCTTTTAGTTGTGCAAGCCTCCTATAAGTGTATGATCCATCCATTTACTTCTTCTTATTTTTCCCATAAACCTGAGGCTTATCTTCCATTTTTCTCTCTATTCCCCCAAAAATGAAGCTTTTTCATCCACGTCTTTGTTTCACATTCTTCTTCTAGCCATTTGAAACCTTTTGCCTGTGTGTGTTTGTGTGAACTTGTGTATTAGTGGAGAGAGTAGAGAGTGGAATGAATGAATGAATGATGAAGTGGATTCTACCCGAGCCTTTGTTTTGTGTTTCTGGACATGCTAGGCATGCTGTGTGCATGGGTTGGTGTACGTGAGTGAGCTCAGCCATGGATGTGTTTAATATGATGGAGAACCCGTGGATGATTACAGGTGAATGGAGTGTTTTGCATTGACTCGTGTGTTAGTGGCTGTGAGAGGAAGAACTAAGTGGAAGGCAATGTGAGTGAATAAAGTTAAGAGTGCTAGAGGTGACTCGTGACTTCTTGAATCATTCTCACGTGTTTTATTGTATGAAGGAACTCGTGTGTGTAGCTCCTCACAAACCCGTGAATGTATGTGTGTCATCGTGAGTGATTCAACATCCTCCATCAATCACGTGTGCTCTATTGATGTGTGCTCCTCC
This sequence comes from Erythrophleum fordii, assembly GCA_032878935.1. Taxonomy (NCBI): domain Eukaryota; kingdom Viridiplantae; phylum Streptophyta; class Magnoliopsida; order Fabales; family Fabaceae; genus Erythrophleum; species Erythrophleum fordii. Next base: position 16,961,196 of record JAVQMF010000053.1, read on the forward strand.
TTCTATAAACCTCCTAACCCGAGCCACCTTTTGTGTGATGAGTGAGCTGGACTTTTGAGAGTGATGTGGATGTGAATAGCTTCGTGGATGAATGTGGATGTCCAGTTGGACTTGTGCTACCTTCTTAAATTTATGCATGCTCTTTGTGTGACATAGGCTAGATGGTAATAGATGCTTCCATGTGAGTATGAAGAGCTGCTTACATGTGAGAGTACGTGTCATTCAAGATGTATGATTCATGTGTGCTGCACATTCCTTCTCACGTAATTCCCTAAAAAAATGAAATGAAATCAAAGCTCATAAACAGGAAATTATCACCTAAGAATTAAATCATTAAAATGCTCAATTTATTCAACAAATTTCCAAAGGATGAAAATTTATTTCCTAAACTAAATAACATCCACTAAAGCTCAAAGTGCATCAATTCATGAATAAAAAGTTGATAATTAGTGGTTAAAAATATAAAAAAATATATGAACTATCAATAAGGCCAGAAGTTGTATCCATTTTTTTGGGTGCCTTTATTAAATAAATATTATGGTTAGCCATCAATTAAAAAAGGTTTATAAGAGAATGGAAGACAAAGAGACACTTATGACAAGTATGTAACAAAGGAAAAAAGTTGTTTTGGTTGCATCAAGAAGATGGAAACCAAAATCTAAAATTATATCAAGAAGAGGTTTAATATTCATATACTTTATAATAGTGCATTTGTAGGAACTAAATTAAGTTAAATTGTTTCTTTGTGGCATTAAGTAAAGTAAACAAAAGGTAGTATTTTTTATGCAAAAAAAAAAAAAAAACATGGATCTTATATGGGCAATGATATGAAATTATGACATTGCATTTGCAATTAGTGCCTATTTGCCACCTAATTATGAAAGTATTATACATTCATTTGCTATGTGAAATGGTCAAAATAAGAAATGATTGAATAATTGAATAGTTAAGCTATGTAACTTTACACTGACTCCTCTTCCCCTTCCCTTTTGGTATGTGACTACTATTGATCTGATTGGAAACATAAGGAGTGACGCATTTGTGTCAATTAGATTGTATGCCTCCTATACTGCTGCTATTGTTAATGCCAAATGTGAACAAATGAATCATAATTTATGCTATTATAAGACACCATATGTAATACTTGATTATTCGAAAAACATCTAAAACTAAAAGGAATTTTTAAAGGAGGTCCCCTAAATAGAAAGAATTGAGGCCAAATGAAATTTGAATCATAATTTAGACTCTTAAAAATAATGATTTGAGGCTTTGGTTGCCAAAAAATTAAGTTAGGAGAGCTAGGAAAACTTTTCAAAAGAATGAGGGGTATTTTTGTAATTTTGAAAATTTTTGAAAAACTCATAGGAAGGCTTTTTAAATAAAAAATTTAAGGTTTTTGGGATTCCCAGAGGCCCTGAAAACCATGGAAACCCTACGAATAGTTAAAACCCCTTCGGTGAGTGATTTCAACTGTTGATTAACTGAAACTTTGATCAAAGGGTTTGGAATAGTTTTAAACCCAATTTAAGTGAAACAAAAGCTATTTTATAAATTAGAGGACTCAAATCTTAAGATAAAAAAGATGATTTTAAGAAAAGAGTTGAAATAAACCCAAACGGTAAAAACTAAAATGAGGAACTAAATTGCAAAGTTGAAAAAGTGTGAAAATGGATATATGGCTTATAAAAAATGTCCCAATTTGGTTTGACCCTCCAGCCAACTTTTTTACATGATAAACTAGAACCAAGAAGGGTTGAGAGTGGTGCACAAGAGGGGAGGCCAAGGAAGGAAGAAGAAGCTTTGAAAATGTAAGTTTTAGCCATTTTTTCCTACTTCTTGCTATGTTAAACTTCTTCCCCTCCTGTTCCTCTTCCTTCTCATGGTTTTGGCATTTAATTTGGTGCTAATATATGGTTGGTTCAAGAGAGGGAAGAGAAGATTTGAGAGAGTTCTTGGTAGCATAAGGAAGCTCCCTCAGAAAGCTTGTAAACAAGGTAAGCAAATTGGGACTTTGTTGCTTCTTCTTGAATTTCTTTTCCTTTATGGTTTTGGTTAGAATAGGGGCTATATAATAAAGGTCTAATTCTAGTCTAAACATGATAGTAAGTGAGGCTTTGAGGTATGGGAAACCAAGTGGAACAAATAGGAATCAAAAGGAATTAATAGAAAGCAATTTATGGTTCTTAGGGTTTTGGTTGCTCCTTGGTAATTAGGAAGCTTTCTAATAGTAATTTAGAATGTCTAAGAGTATAATTGAGTTCCTAAGATCCCTAGGAAGCCTCCCAAGTGTCTCTTCTTCCAAGAAAACAAAACAATTCCATGGGTGCACTAAGAGAGACATAGGCTTGGCCAAACCAAGAGCAAGGACCTAAGGGGTGTTTTAAATTTTTCTAAGCCTAGATTAGGATTAGATATAATGGAAGAATATGAAAGGAAGCATTGGGAAAACTTTAGAAAGCCTAGATTGTGAAATGAAGGTGTAGGTTCCATAATATAACTTAAAGAAGTAACTTGTATCTAGGCTCTTGGAAATGAATTTGTGATAACTTTAAGGAGTCTAAATGGAGTCAAGAGACCTAGATTGAAGGAGAAAATGGGGCTAAGATCTTAAATTTTAGGAGTTGTTTCATTAGGCCTTTTATGAAACTATTATGTAACTATAGAACAAAGTATGCTTCCTAATGTGTGTATGTGTTGCTAGAACTTGTTTTAAGAATGTAATTGGATCCTATTTATGGTGTCTAGGCCAAGTGAATCAAGTTCCTCCTAGGTGTAGGTGTGAAGCCAACCAAGAAAGTGAGGAAGCAAAGAAGAAAATTGTCTTCTTCCATTAAGGTAGCTCTCCACTCTTTCTTGCATTCATATCTTGGTTATATGATTGTTATTGAATGTTTGTATATATATTTTCATCATGAGACATGCCATTTGATATTGTCTTGTTGCCTTAGTATCAGTATGTTTCTTGAATTACATTTTGATTGTGAAATTGCTCTTTATAGGTGAGATTGTGCCAAAAGTCCCTAGGAGTGGGTGAGACAAGGCCAACAGTCTCAAGAATGAGTAAGGCTAAGTCAAAAGTCGCTAGACCAAGGGTAAGGCTAATCCAAAAGTCCCAAAAATGGGGTGAGACTAAACCAAAAATCCCTAGAGCATGTTCTTAGCTTTGGCATGTCTTTATGGCATGGAAATTATGAATTAAATGGTTCTTGAAAGGGTTTATGGCTTGCTTGTATTCCTTGACATGATTATATGCCTTATATGCTTACTTGAAAGGGTGTTTAAGCTATTGAGATTTTTTGAATCTCACCCATTTCCCTCTTCCATCTCATCATGCCTAGGTGGTGCTCAAGGAGACAAAAATAGAAGCCAAGGAGCATGATTGGCTGTACTTTGACATTATTGTAACTTTTGAAAATTAAATGTCAAAGTTGGCATGTATGAATTATTTTTGACATGTAAACTTTTGAGCAAATGTAAAAGTATGTAAATATAGTGTGTGAAAGTTGAAGCCAAATGAATGAGAAAATGTGATTTGACCACTTAGGAGCCCATTCTTGATTGTATATTAATGCATGTGAAAGGGTGAGTTTGAGATGTGTGATGTTTTAGATGACTTGGAAAGATTATACATGATATGTTTATACTTTAAAACGTGCTCAAATTGTTATGGAATGGTGAGGAGGCAATTGGAACCAATTTGACCCCTTTATGGTATCAAAAGTGCCATATTTTTTAGCTAAACCAAAATTTGACCAAATAAGCTAGTCTTGGCATGAAATTTGGCATTAATATAAGTCTTATCTAAAACCAAAGAACACCCAAATTGGAGCTTTATAGAATTTATTATGATTTTCAAAGTTGGAAAAAATACACTGAATGGTAGGGTACACTGTTCATATGGTCAGATTTTGTTTCCTTGTCACTCATGGGTCAAATGGTATTCAATGCCTATGAAATTTTATAGGCATAAACTATACACCATAAGCTTTCTATAGCCTCAAGATCACCCAATTTGGAGTTTTATAGAAAGAGAAACAAATTTTTGAAGTTTCATGATAGTACCAATAGCACATTTCATTAATTTTTGTGAGTTAGATGCCATTTCCTTTTAAAAATATTTTTAGTTGAATGTATATAACTATATCTTTCCAGAATAGTATGGTTTGCTAGCTTTTGAGTTTTGTAGAATTAGTTTTGAATTTTTGAAATTTATATAAGAAACCTATGATAGCAGACTTAGGCAGCTGGACCTTTAGTACTATTTATTGTCAATCATGATTTAGTTGATGCTTTCATGGCCTAGAATTATTTTTAACTTATATTTGATATTTAGGGCTTTCCAAAAAGCTATCATTTGCTTGATTTCAATTTTTCTAGAATTAATTAGGATTTTTCAAAGTTGATGTAAAAAATATGGAATGTTGAACCCAAGGCAAACTCCTTTATTTTTTGGTGTGTGGCTTCTTACCCGAAATTGGTGTGATATTTTAGGTGCCTATGACTTGTATAGATGCATTATGGGTAGAAGATGTTAATGTTAAGTTCATATGGCCCACGTAATATGAAATGAAAATTTTAAGCCCTACATAACGCAATAAATTACAAATATTTATATTCATTTTCTTTGAGAATGTGTGAAATCAAGTATGAATAAGAGACTAAGGAACCTAATGAGCTATCATATTACACCATATCAGCAAGAGATCATTGAAAAGTAAAATAAAAGTAAGTTTAGATAAGAGAATAATCAAAGTAAGCAATAGCAGATTTCTTTAGGTAAAATAATAAATTCATTTGGCTAATACTTTTATTGAACTCTGCCATAAATTTTGATGGAATAATTGATCCTTCTTAAAGAAAATAAAAAACCACATTTGTGTTGATAGGATTAGCTCTATAATTCCATTTGATAAGGCATTATAAATATAAATACTATTAAGGTTATGAATATTAGCCTTGTGTGTCAATTTGTGTTTTATTATCAAACTCTGCACTAATGACCATCGATATATAACGACCGATGTTACCACATGCTACTAAGTATGAGAGGAAGTACTTTGGTCTTAGTTAATGTAAATGTTTCTAATTCATTGGCAATGTACACTTAAAACATATAAAAATGCTTGTGTTGCATAGTTCATATTTTTAACATAGATTATAAAGTTTACTTCTATAATGGGCACACGCGAGTGCACACACACACACACACACACACGTGTGTGTGTGTGTGTGTGTAATATATCATATTTGCTATTTATCTATCAAATCTATTTTCTACTTTTCTTCCTCCTTTTTTTTCTGTAATATTTTGTATCTACCAAAAAAATGAGTTTTGCAATGTGCTACTTGTTAGTTCAAAGGCTTTGGGCCTTTTGAGTTTTGAATTATGACTAAACATGTTCAAATATGTGTTTTGGAAAATGGGCATAGAGTCATTGGATCAAAATGTTTAACAGGCCTAATAGTAATTAACAAGGATTACACTTTATTGAATATCTTACTTATGGTAAGATTTCAAATATGATATAAATTGTGTTGAATGTGCTATAAGGAAAGTTAACTTTACATAGTTGTTGAAACAATCATATATGGAAAGCTTTTAAATGTACTTTTTTAGAAAGATTATTAATAACTATATATGAAAATTGAAATAATATAACTTGCACTTTAATGAAAATATTTGTATGGAAAGTTTTCAAATATTAGGTCAAGTAACTTATATTGATATATTCTCTATTGACCTCGTAATAATATGATTATTTGAGATACTAGTTGAATAATTTTGCTTAGGATCAGAAAAGAGGAGTCCGCAATTTTAAGAAGTAGAAAAGGAAAATCAAAATGTAACAAAGATTCATTTAAGGACCTTTTTGCTTTTAGAAGATATGGAGTCAAAAATATGTATTTAAGAGCTATTAAACATGGAATATTGGAGTTGCTCTAATTGCTAATTGAATACAAGCTTTAAAGAACATAAATTCCTAATTGATGAACATATCTATGCAATTTAAGGAACTTGATGTACCAACAATCATATGCTAAAAGATGAAGCATATATTGAAGACCTTTTGAAGAACAAACTGAGTAGAGAAAACTAAACATTGATCATTTTGCTCTAGAGTTATACTATCTATGCTTTAATGTGTAATTGCTTTATGTAAGTTAGTCTTTATATTTTGAGAGAACCTCATAAGGTTTCATAAGCTTAAATGTGTCTTTTCTTCTATAGTAAGTTTTTAGATGTCTTAAGAACAACTTAAATTTAAATTTGTCTTATAGAAAAACCTTAGAGAGAGTTTTCAAAGATTCTTGTAAAAATCTAGTGAGCGGAAAATCAAGTGAAGAGAAGAAAAGTGTAAAAGTTGTGAGTTGAGCCCTATTAGGTTACCTTGGTAAGGTTGTAAAAGCAAGAGTGTTGTGCCTGTGTTTATAGGATTACTTGTATCCTTGGTGATTAACTATATTTAATAAAAATATCTTGATGTGTGTTTGGAAACTAGATGTAGGACATTTTAGTCTAAACTATGATAAATTGATTGTATGATTCTTTCTCCCTACTCTATTTACTTTATGTTTAAATATTTTATCTTATGGATTAGTGTTATGCTCCTTAGAAATCTAATAACGCTTAAAGGAATTTTAAATTATCAAAGAAGGCAAAACAAGTTTTAAAATCCAACTCAATCCCTTTTCTTGGATTAATTCTAGACTAACACTACTAAACATCCTTAAAAACCACATTTATTTTCTAAAAGGAAGGCTTTAACATGTAGATATATTTAATAGGACAACTAATTATTTTTCATAAAAATTGATGATATGGTTTTACTACGATGTACAAGTCTTGTACTAGCAATAAAAGAAAGGAAAAATTCTAGAGTTACACTCAAGCATGAAAATGAAAATTAATATCTAAATTTCCCATGAAAGAATCTTCAAATCAATCACCTAACGAGTCAAAAGATCAATGTAGCCTCAACTAAGAATTGTGCTTAAACAAATATGAGAAAACATAACTAGAAAATATTACTATAAGACAATAGACCCAATCATGAACAAACCCAATCACAAACAAAATTATCAACTTCAAAATATTTATCCTTTGAAAGCTACAATTAAAGGAAATGAAAAAAAGACAAGACTATTCCTACAATTTTAAAGGAGGAAATGGTTCCTAGTTCTTATAGTAATCTTCACATTGGATTCCACTTCAAGCAATCTTCTTAAACAAGTTATCTTGCTGTCAATGGAATGACAAAATGAAAGAGTGGAGAGGGAGGCAAATGGTTGGTTCACTTCTCTTTCTTTCAGTAACTTAGGTTTACAGAACGAAGAAGAAGAGCAAAAGAGGAAAGGAAATTAATGGTAAAATTAGCATGAGAGCAAACAATGTCATTTAGCATGGAAATTTATCTCTAACTTTTAAAGTAAATGACTTTTCTACATTACACATGAAATTTGGTATACACTTTTTTGTCTCTAAGGGAAAGTAAAAAATGATATTGTTTTCATTTTACTGACATGGAATTTGAGACAAAAATATTCCGTGTCCAATTTTGAATATTTTGAGACAAAACTTCTATCTCCAATATTAGTTTTCTTTTAAAAACAAGTTGACTATTGTGAGGCAGAATTAGATATGGTAAATCTTGTTTTTAGTTTTAAATTTTCTTTTTTCAAACAAATTTATTTTTTCGAGTTGTTTGAGATGGAAATTGAGACAGAAATTTTCATCTCTAATTTTAAAAATTAAATTCAACCTTTTTCTTCCCACCAATCTACAATTAAATTTTAAAAAATACCACATCTCTATTCAAAAAATAATCTATACTTCAAAATTTTGGTTACTTAACATAAATTCTTATGGGAGTAAATTTTAGGTTGCTAATTAATTACATCTTCATTTCTTATAAGAATAGCTCTAATAAAAATGTAACTTTAAATTTAGTTTTAGTGAGCAAGACATTATAATAGCTAATTTATTCAAGCTTGGTTTAAACTTAATGATTTTAGTTGAATCATAACTAAAATCTTATGTTATGTTCAACTTGAAGTGTTTAAAACTTATTGATGACAATCGAGTCATGTTATCTAGTGAAGCTATAGAAGCCCCTTGATCAAGGTGGCTTGTTGTGCATGAAGTTATCTTGTTTAAAGCTATTTTAGCAACTTGCTTTACCAGCTCCTCGTATAAGACTTGATAAATGGTTTCCATGTTCATCTCATAGGCTTGTTAAAAGCAAGTTCGACTTCATTAGGTTGAACTAATTACTTATGGCTAGTCACTTCTATAGCACAATCATATTTATAATTTATATGGTAGATTTGTTGTGTATTTAAGATTTGTTCTTAGGGTATAATTATTTAGTCTTTGTTAATTAGGGGAAAATTAAAAAGAATATTTTTGGAACAAATTAGTGTGATTCTTTTTTTTTTTTTTTTCTAAAAAAAAAAAGAAGTTTCTGAGATGGAATTAGAGGCATAATTAGGAAAAGATTATTTTAAAACCAAAAATTTGGTATCTAAATCCGTATCTAAACTTAATCCATCTCTAATATTAATTTTTTTCTCCAAAAAAAATAATTTCCATTTTTTTGACGAAATTAGATAGGGAAAATTCTATCCCTAATTTCTAATTTTCTTTTCTTTAAAATAATTCATTCTTAACATAGTTACGATGTAACTGGACACAAAAAATTTCTCTAAACTGTCTACCATTTTAATTTTTTTTGTAAAGATAAAATACCATTTTGAGACAGATTTGGAACGGAAGTGCCACGGAATGAGGCGGAATAAATTTTGTCTTTAACTTCTGTCTCTGATTTTTTGTTTTCTTGTAATGATGGAGAGGTTATTGTGGAGGTTGCTGCTGTTAGAGCTGATGTCTCACGAGGTTGAAGATCGCCATCGAGGAGCTACTTGGTTGTTTGGAAATCTAACTCTTGGTTAGGGCCCGCAGCCTCTGCTTAATTAGCACACCCTTTCATTCATTATATCCTAGGTGCATATGTGGCAATCTTGGCCTTGCTTAATCAGCACTTCGTTAGCTTAGTCAACATAAAATAATAGAGACTAAATTAACAATTTAGATAAATTATGAGGACAAATAATTAATTTTTTGATTAATAATTAAATAATGTACCAGTTGGATACCTTTTAGAAAACACATTTAATGCTTTTGAATGAGTGCCTAAATCGCAGATAGCCAGATATATATATATATATATATTGTCCAATATTATGAAAAAGCTACTACTTACTAAAATTAATTATTCTAATCTTAAATATAATTATAGAATATAATTACACTATTAATTTATTGTTCACAACTTAAAAGTTATAACAATCTTAAAAAAAATATATATTTTTTTGGGTAAACAAATGAGGTCGAAGCCAGTAGGAAAAACGACTCAGAAGAAATTACACTATGGGAACATGAAGCCTCCATAACATGATCATGCGCAAGGCTGGAAATACCATCCGAAGCACAACTCCAGACAATAGTAACATCATCCTGAGAGGTTCCTAACCGAACAAGAGCACCAGCAGGTTTGTTTGCTTCTCTACAAACATCTGTAAAGCTGATCTTCTAGTTCCTGCCTCTCAAACAAAGGATACTGTGAAGGGCTTCATTTGCATGACCTCTACCGAAGCAAGATCTAACAATTATGTTCACAACTTGCTTCGCTTCAGACTCCACGATGATGCTGCGATACCCCTTCTCCCAAGCCAGTAAGAGAAGAGACCTTCTCTGATACCCAAAGCTCCGCTGTAGCAGGGGAACAACGGCGTAACTTACAAGTTACAACTAAAACAAAGATCCAGTTACTATTCTCATCACGGAGCAGACAACCGCATCCTCCACTATTCATAGTCGCCGAAGCATCACAGTAAAGTTTCAACCAACCAGCTTCAGGAGGACCCCATCTACAGATAGCAACCGAATCTCTAGCACCACTCCTCACCTGGATCTCCTTGGAGGGCGCTAACAACAAATCACGGACTCACACTAGAGTAGCCACAGAGTCATTGCAATCCTCTTCAAATGTACTATTATTGAACTAACGCCAAAGGAGCCAAACACCAATCCCCCACGTGCTTTGCCAAGAGATATTCTTTCGGAGCTGAAGGAGAAACTGAGATTAGCATGAAACCAATCCTTCAACGGACAAGCGAAAAGCTGAGCACGCTTAGAAGGATCCATTAAATTCCTCCACAAGCTCTGGGCAAATTTACGGTCACGAAGAACATGGATCTCGTCCTCAACTGAGCCCGGGCACCACAAACAGTTTGAGTCAGAGCTAAATCAGCAGCTTCTACTAGCATTAGTTAGGAGTCTGTCATGGTAAGTCGTCCATAAGAAGCATCTAAGTCTTTTGGGTCCTCTCCACTTCCAGATCCTTTCCTCCCTGTAAGGAGGGAAGTTCATTGACTCATAGGCATTTTTCGCTGTATAAGTTCCATTAAAATCCCTCGTCAAAGTGCAAACGTCTCTCCCGTGGCTGGCATGAGGGGAAAATATGGAGAGAAATTTAGAGACTATGCTTTGGTCAAACAGAGATCCAATCCGAGCATAACCCTAGTTACCAATCGAGGAGATCCAATCATTGACTTTGCTATTCATGAGCTCCCTGTTGACGTCACTTTTAAGCATCTCGGCAAGCCTCATATTTGGTTCGACCTAGGCATCCGTAAAGAAACAAACTTCGTTCCCTCCTCTGATTTGCCAAGACCTACCACTTTTGATAAGATCCTGTTGCATACAGATAAACTTCCAGGGAGGGGAGTCTCCATGCCTGTATCTCAAAGGCCGGGTCTCTATTATCAATACATTTACAGTGAAGAACTTCATTCCAGAGGCCGGGAGCTGAATTCATAATCTTCCAATAGAGCTTACGCAAAAAAGTATTATTCATAGCCTCCAAATTTCTGAAGCATAAACCGCCAAGTCATTTAGGCTTACATATAGTCTCCCAACTAATCAGGTGGGTCTTCCTAGAATTGAAATCGCGACCTCATATAAAGATACGCTGCAAGCGAGTAATCTGATTGCAGATACTAGAGGGAAGCTTAGTAACTTGCATAGGATAGATGGGAATAACATTCAGAACTGATCTAGCCAAAGTGATTAAAGCTGCCATGGACAAGCAGTTACTTTTCGATCCAACAAGCTTCTGTTGAATTCTTCGACAATATAGGAATAAATCTGAAAAAGCTTCTTTCTCGGCTTAGAGGAACCCCCAAATTCTTTCCCAAACCACAAGAAATTTTGAGGCCCGCATCATCAAATAATAACCTCCTTTGCTGGAAACTAACATTACGGGAGAAGAAAATAGAAAACTTATTTCTGTTGACCTTTCGATCAGAAAGGCTACAAAAGATGTCCAAGCAACTATTAATACAGTTAATTTGCTCAATAGAGGCCTCACCAAAAAGGAGGATATCATGGGGAACATAAGATGGGAAATTTTTGGGCCCACTTGACTAATAGTGAAAGGCTTCCACCTACTTGCCAATTTCTTCACTCATGATATAACTTATCCATACAAATTATTAAAACGTACGGAGAAATAGGATCTCCTTGATGGATTCCTTGGGAAGGTCTAAACAATTGAGTAAGATCACCATTCCAAAGCACCTTTAGAGAGTGATACATTACATTATCAAATGAACCAGTCTGTAACCAGTCTGTTGTCAAAGCCAACTTCTGATAAAATATTAGCAATAAAGCTCTATTTTAACCTATCCCAAGCTTTCTCCAAATCAATCTTCTTCATAAAGAAACCCTTCTTTTTTTATATTCTTTTGCCTCCTATATGCTTCATTATTTGAACAATTTCTTGGCCAACCACAATATTGTCCTGAATACATCTTCTAGGAATAAAACTAGCTTGGAAGGGGAAGATGATAGTATAAAGGAGAGGCTTTATACGATTAACAAGAATCTTGGTAATGCACTTGCAAGAAACGTTTTACAAGGAAAAAGGGCAAACTATGTAACAAACTTCAAGCTATCAACCTTCGAGATAAGAGTAATGAGAGTTTTATTAGCCTTTGACAAATTAGCACAACCTTTGAAAGCCTTCAAGACAAAATTTACCAATCTTGAGCCTAGAGCCTCCCAGTAAGATTGGTAAAAAATAGGAGAAAAGCCGTTAGCGCCTAAAGCTTTAAAAGCCCCCATCGAGAAAATGACCACTTTGATCTCATAAATAGAAGCCATTTGAATCAAATCATTATGAAGAACCTGATCAATAGCTGGATATGTGATAGAAGTTTGAAAGTAGGTCATACTAACATCCTCTTCACAGAAAAGGGCTTTATAATAATTTAACATAATTTAATAAGGAATTAGGATTATAAATCTAGTGACCATCATCTTTAAGGGCTCTATTTTTATTCCTCAGTCTCCTAGTAGTAATTTTCACATTATAGTATTTCATGTTTCTATTACCCTTGTCAACCTATTTAGTCCTAACTTTTTGATACCATAGCACCTCTTCTTGGAGAAGTACTTTATCAAGCTCTTTTTGGAGAGAGAATTCAAGACTATTAAGATAAGTAGAATATGGGAAGTTAGGGCTACTTTGAATGCCCCTAAGATGTGAAAAATATGATATTTCCTCTTTCTAATATGCCCAAAACCTATTTATTCCAAATCGCAATATCTTTGTTGAACGTATCAAGAGCTTCATGCGATTATAGGTCATGTCTCCAAGTAGACTTCAAAAAAGATTCATAATCATTATGATTAAGCCATTAAGCTTCGAATCTAAACGGTCAGTTCCTCCCATTACTCCTAGCTATTGTATCAAGGATGATAAGGAGAGGGTGATAATTAGAAAATCTCATGTGAGCCATAATGTTAATATCGAATAATCTAGGTAAGCTATAATCCACAAAGAGCTCCAAGAGCTCTTTCTAAACACTAGAACAAATCTATCATAGTTTTGGAGTTTAAGGCTTCTCCATGTAAAACATGAACCAACAAAGCCCAAATCCATCAATCTACAATCATTAATCCACTCCAAAAACTTTCTATAGTGAGCCAAGTTCAAAGGGGCTCCTTCTTTCTTCTCAGTTGGACCATTAACATTGTTGAAATCACTAGCCACCATCCAAGGAGTATCATAAGTCATAGCTATATTCTATGGTTGAGACTAAGCCTATCCTTAAATTTGAATGCAATATAGCATAAATAACAATGAAGAAGAAGGACCTATGATCATCTTTGGCAACAAACATATGTGTATACTATACGAAGAATTATGAATGTTATTAAGAGTAACTCTATTCTTCTTCCACACTACCCACAACCCATATGACCTTCCTTTGCCAACAACAATGAAACAACCATCGAACATTAGTTTGCGAAACTTCGACTGGGCATAAATGTCATTGCAAATAAGTCTCCACCAAAGCCAAAACATTTAGATTTTCAAGTCACACATAATCTTCATGTAACAATTAAAACTCTTATTTTTGACACCCTTGACATTCTAGACAATTATCTTGTTCATTGGAAAAAGAATAAATAGTACGAGAAAAGAAAATGTAAGCCTTTTTCATGGCCATGGCATTATTCACATAGGGCTCAAGGGTTTCTTTACTCTACAGGGGAAAATGGATACAATTAAAAATCACACCCAGAGAGGGTGAGTAGATGCGATATGTAAAAAATTAAATAATATGAGTTTTATTGATTTTAAAAAGAGGAAGTACAAAGTGGAGCAAGCAATTGCTTAATGGAGCTAATAAATAGCAATTAGATAAAATCAGCAAATATGAACAAAATTACTCATAATGTGTAGTTAAAGTGAACTTATGTTAATATAGAGTGAGCAGCTAAAACTATGAGTGAAATGTGCTAAACATGAGTGAGGAAAACAAAGAGCATGCTAGTGGAGCGAGGTGACTATGAGTAAATTGTAGCGAGCTTGTATAGAAAACAAAGTAAACTACTATATTACCGATGAAATATCTATTATGAAATTAGAGGATCCTCTAGAAATGGAAAAGAAAAATTATGCAGCAAATAATAAAGTCAAAGGGAGAGAGTAACATATAGAGCATTTATCCTAGTTTAGCCTTTTAGGCTTATATTTAGTCCCTTTAAACTTTAAGGGAATTTTCTTCAAACTTCTAAAAATACTATAGCCGAAATGGTTTTCACATGCTCACCACCAATATAGATTTTACAAGCTTACCTTCAACTTTTACAGGGTTTTTTATAACTCACCTATAACTAAAATATCTTAACCAGAGATTTACAATAGCAAATCGAAAAGATGGAATTTTCCTTTACAACAAAGTTCACTCTAAGTTCAAATATGCTTGTTACAAGCAAATGAAACCAAAGACTAGGAATATGAATTTTCTTTTTCTAAGACAGAGCTTATAATAAATGTCAAAGATTATTCTTGTTATTCAGCACTTGGATCTCTTTTGTGTGTGTGTGTGTGTGTGTGTGTGTATTTAGTGGCTCTTAGTTGTTAGAGATATTCAAAAGTAGCAGAGGCTTTTTAGTTAGAGTGGGGTTGGCATGTCTCCAACGTTGATGAATTTTCACTTTTACAACTACTAATAGTATATGCAGTTTTCCCATGCAACTCATTTTATTTAATCATCATAAATGCTATTCATTACTTAGTTTGTGGGTTAGACAAAGTTCATCATCTTTATATATATATATATATATATATATTAGGGACAGTTACAATAGAGAGAGAGGTAAAAGAGAAAAGTTTTCAGTTTTCATGCTATCTTTATGTTTTTTGTAACACCATAACTTCTAGCTCATCATATCATATATATACATGCCTTCCATCATTATATTCATGAAGATATAAGGCAAAAGGGGAAAAATAGTGACTTTCTTTGCATTGCGTCGTACTTAAAAATTCCATGTCAAGTAGACCGTGTGAGCTTATTATATACATTATCATATTTAAATACATCAATACAACTCATTTCCATCTAAAAATCATGCCCACAACTCATAGAAACCGAAATGGAGCTCAAAATAATTAAGTATATTTTCGGCCAGATTTGACCTCTTTTTTGGTCAAAATTTGAAAATTTATAACTAATTCTAGAAAACTCAAAATCATGCAATCTTGGTCATTATGAAAATTTTGGGATGTATACTTTATGCTAAAAATATGTATAAGTCATAACATCCCATACACAGAGCATTTGACAACCAAAATAGTCTGGAGGTCGGACTGGGTCCTGATGCTATCATAATTTACTGATATGAATTAAAAAAATGTCCAATTAATTCCAAAAAAATCTAATCCATGAAAATGATACCAATATAGAAATCTGTGGATGTAAAATAGAGAGAAAAAATATCTTCAGATCAGTTCATCAAACCCAGACCTCAAAATTCGATGGAACAGTACTTCTAGTCGAGCAAGGTTACTGATACTGGACAGAAATTTCAAAAATTCATATCTTCCTCTCTGGACCTCTAAATGAGGTGGTTCAAGTTGGCATGAGTTACTATGATTGATTAGTTTCTTTGTATAAAATTTCATGGCAATTGGACATCATTTGGGTTTCATGTGACAAAAAAATAATTTCGGACCATTGTAATAGTGTATTAGACCATTTTCATAAATTTTGCCAAATTTGAAAAATCATCAAATATTCTGTAGACCTCCGAAAATGATGATCTTTAACTTTCCAAAAAAATCTCAATGAGACCTAATTGCATACCAAATCTCAAATCAAGACTAACTCATTTGGCCAAAAAGTGACATAGGGTTTCATAATGATCAATTTTGGCTCCATATAGGGTACCAAAGTTGCCAAATGGATTTTTCTTGGTCTTGACACCTTTTGGGCAAGTCCAAAAGTACATTTAAGACTTGTGTGAGCTACCCAAATGGTCCCAAACCTCATGCATCTCATTTTGGCCTTCTCACCAGCACTTATGCACATTTACTTTATACTTCCACGTTGCATATTTGGGCATTAGATACTCAAATTGTATTTTATAACTCATACATTATATCCATAGCTATAAACATCACATAGTAGCATCTTTATACATGTCTCAAAGTTCACAATACATATAAAATATTATATACATTATGAACCATCATTATGGTTCCAAAATAGACAAAACAAGACATAAGCTTCTCAATCTTTACTCTTCATGGTTGTTGGCTCCTTTCACCATAATTACTTGGTCCACCTAACATATTAGATCATTGGAGAGGAGGGGATGAGATTCAAAGAATCCCAATAGCTCATCTCCCATTCAATCATATATAATATGTGCAAACAAGCTTTATAAATGCATGCATGGAGAAAATAAAAGCCATAGATGTGACAACCCTAACTTTTAATCTTAGTAATTATGGTTAAATATACAATTAACAATTAATAATCAAGGTTTGGAGTCGTTACAATTAATTACATTAAGAAAATATAGGGAAATTTGAACCTTGATGTTATTAGGGTCATCAACTAAACAACCATAAATGGAGGAACTCATAAAAGGAATTGCACTATCATCAAGGGTTTGTGATTCATCCATCCATCAGTCTCAACACATAAAAACCTCCCACAAGTGTTCCTATATCATTTCTTAGCATTACCATTGAAGAAATTGGGATTTCTAAACTAAAGAGGGGAGTTTGGGGACCTGCGCTGCGACTTGGAACCTTCCCGCCGTGGCTAAGTTAAGTCCTAGAACTCAAAAACTAAGTTTTTCACTTTACGCCGCGGCCCCGACCTTTTGTGCTGCGGCTAAGTTGCTCATGGGATTCATTGGGTAGCTTACTTGAATTTCATCGCGGTGACAGCTGTGGTGAGTTGGATCTACGCTGCAACCAACCTACATGGCGCCGCGGCGGAGATTCCTCCTGGAGCTACTGTTTAGAGTCCCATGATTCTCGCCTTGGCAGAATGCACTTGCGCTGCGGCGAGTTTTGCTATTGTACACTCCTTGTCTAGTTTCCTCGACTTGCGTCGCGGCGAGGTTTCGTTCTGTCACCCTCCTGGATGATTTTTTTCGCACTGCGCCACAGTGATATCTCTCAAGTCGCGGTGTCCCTCACCACTATCACTCTTTAGGCCTCGGCGAGGCCTTTCTAGCCGTGGCGTGACTCCCTCTTGTAGCTATATCTCCTACATTTCATCCCATGCACTCTAATTCTCTCCTTAGGAACACCCTAGGACCACTTCCTCCCATTTTATATAACTCTAATGGTATTTATCTACCCTATTTACCCAGCTATTCTACCATTACCCATTGAAAACTTAAATGTAAATTTTCACTCCTCCAACTACCTTATATCAGCAAGTCCATGGAGTAACAGCAACAAAAATTCATGCACTAACAAACTTCAAAAATGTCTAATTAATTTTAAAAAAATCTAATACTTGAAAATGATACCAATATAGAGATATGTGGATGTTAGCTAGAGGAAAAAAATATCCTAGACCTCAAAACTCAATCAAATAGTACCTAAAGTTAGTTGGGGAGTTTGGTACTAGACAAAATCTTTAAAAATTTATATCTCCCTCTCTAGACATCCAAATGGGTTCTTCTAGTTGGTACAAGTCACTAGGAATATCTAGTTTCTTCATATAAAATTTCGTAACAATTGGACATCATTTGTACCCTGTGTAATAGAAATCATTCTTGGACCAAGTGAACAGTGTATCAGACCAAAACCAAAAATTTTGCCAACTATGAAAATTCATCAAATATTCTCTAGACCTCCAAAAATTTTATTCTTTAGCTTATCAAAAATATCTCAATAAGCTTTATTTCATTGCAAAATTTTAAATCAAGAAGAGCTCATTGGGACAAAAAGTGACATAGAGTTCTATTATAGTCAATTTTGGCTCCATATAGGATACCAAAGTGTCCAAATGCTCTCTCTTAATGTTTGGCACCTCTTGGACAAGTCTAAAAGTATGATTATGACTTGTGTGAGCTGCCCAAATGGTTCCAAACCTCATAAATCTCATTTTAGCCATCTCACTTACAGTTATACACATTTGCATAAAACCATTCAAGAGCTCAAATTGCCATAGCATACTCATTTTACATTCTAATAGTCACATAACATAATCTCTTATTTATACATTACATATTATCATAATTATACATGCACATAAAGTCATTTGTCATATACAACCATAGATTACATATTTGTCACTTTGATGGCCTTAAAAAAGCCAATTCTATGCATTTCAATATCATGCTCTCATCTCTCAAGTGATTGGCTCCCATCTCCTTGCTATCTTGATCCACCTAGTATGTTAGAATATTGGAGAGGAGGGAATGAGACTCAAAGAATCCCAATATCTCATCTCCCATTCAATCATACATAAACCATGCAAAACAAGTCTCACAAATGCATGCATGGCATATGGACATGTGCAATCATTCAAGAAGCATTCTTAGCATTTGAAAAAGTCATAAATAGCATACATAGGCTTGCCAAGCAAGTTGATTGATCTCACCTATTTACTTATAGATTTTGGACTTGTCTCACGAATTCTTTAAGAGGTTCTTGGACTCAACCATGCTCTTGGGAGTCAACCTCACTTTTGGGAGACACTTAAGCAAACTAAGGCAAACATCATAAACATCATTTGGAAAACATAATGCATCATCATGGTACCATGGAGTAAGAGCTCATGCTAAAACATTTTTCATGGCTTGAAATATGCATACACACATTCAAAGATAAGTAAAGCAAGTAATCATGCATGAGAGAAGGTGGAGAGAGTTACGTTGATTGCATTTACATACTTTTTCCTTGAGTTTTGAATCCTCTCCCTTGACCTCATACACCCAAGAAGGTGAAGATCATTTCTCTTCTTCTAGATACATCATATGGAAGCTAATTATACTCTTGAATCAATTTCTAAGGCCACACAATCACTAAAAAAGCTAGGTGACTTATAAGGCTCTTTTATGCTTCCATAATGCACTTAATGAAGCAACCTTTGGAAAAAATCATCTTGGCTCCATTCTATCTATTCATTCATGATTTTTGAATCTATTTAAACCTCTTGGAGTCATCACACAATCAATTCTAGGAGCCTTAGCTAGGTGTTGCTTCTTTAAGCCATATTATGGAACATATAAGGCCATCTCATTATCTATGGTTTCTAAAATTTTTCCAAGGCTTCCTCTCATACTCTCCCATCACACATGATACAAAACTAAGTTTGGAAGGAATTAAAACACTCCCTAGGTGCATGAACTCTCCTTGGCTAAAGCTATGCTTCCATATGGCACCAATGGAGTTGTTTTAATTTCTTTGATGGGAGAAGCATGTGGGAGGCTCTTGATCGCTAGAATTTTTTTTTTGTGTGACCGCAAGTGCACGGGTCGGATCAAGTAGTTCAGTGATAAGTAAAAGTATCGTTCCCACGAGGAATGACTGGAATGCAATTAGGCAGTGCACAACCTACTTTTATCCACGTTAAACAACCAATTATGAGATTCTTGATTTTAGAACTAAATTTAAAATAAAACAAATTGAAAGGAAACTTAGTTGGCAAAGGCAGTTAAGATAAAATCCAAGGTTTGAAATTACCTAGAGTCACTATTCCCTTGATGCTCACTAGAACTTAATTTCTTGTTTAAATGCTATTAATTATCGCCTTGTGGGTTAAGAGTTCAGAAGCTATAACCGTCCGTCGATGTAATTACAGCCCTACTCTCCCCTAGAATCTAAGTGTCCTTAGATTTGGGTTAGAGTGCATTAGATACTATATCCCTCTACAAACCAATTAAGGTAATCAGGTATATGTCTATCCCAATTACAAATTAAATGATTCTAAACTTAATTTATCCAACTCTTAGGTTCAATTAAGAATCCCTTTTTCAAGGTAAATTCCAATTTCCCAAATCAAATCAAAGAGGTGGCCAATCCCTAAGAAAGCATTAAGCAAGAGAAGGATACACAAGATTCCAATCAACACAATTAACAAGACAATTAATGATTCAGTTCACATCAAGTTCATAGTGCTCTAAGTAAAAACGAATTTAGCCGCACATAGCTAAATCTACAGAGAATTCCCAATCAAAATACATGGAGAAGATGAAAAGAACAAAGAAAGCAAACAAAGGGAAGAATGAGATGCAGAAAGTAGAGCTCCCCCTTTTGATTCCTCTCTTCCTTCACTCTCCAAACTTCAAGAGCCTTCAAAGAACTCCCAAAATCGCCTCCTGGACGCTCAGAATTTCCTCTGCCGTCGAATCTCCCGAACCCTAACTCAGCAAACTTCTTTTAAAGCCAGAAAATTAAAACTCTGCGTTTCAGGTCCGATCTCGCTATGGCGAGGGGCGTCTCTCGCTATAGCGAGGTCTCATAAGTGCTCAGGTTTCCGCTATGCTCGCTACTCCCACGCTATAGCGAGCTGCTTTCTGGAATTTCTATACAACACGACTTCGCTATTGCGAATTCTCCTCTTCGCTATGGCGAAAGTACCATCTCGCTATAGCGAACTTCGGTCTCGCTGTAGCGAGAAGACTTGTTCAATCTACCTTGGCCATTTTCAACTTCCCTCTCTTATATTCAACTCTTTCTTCATTTTGCTACTTTTCCCTGAAATTGAAATTAAACATAAAGTGAGGCTTAAACTGATAAAAATCTTATGATTATAATACTTTCTTTGTTTTGTTTGATTGAGTACATTTTTAACCATATTAATCAGGAGAAAAGTATTTTACCTCCCTAATTTAGTGTCAAATATAGCCCTTTTGGGTCCTAAATTAGGAGGTTATCAAACTCCCCCACACTTAGATCTTTGCTTGTCCTCAAGCAAATCTTAGAAAGAATCACGCCCACGCAATCAGAATTACAGACCCCCCCACACTTATAATGAATCCAACTTCAGAAGCAGAAACTCAGCAAAACTCGAATAGAAATTGAAAACAATGTACTCATAGTAACACCCTTATTCCTAAAGTGTGTGTGTGCTCAACAAGAGATGTTAAGAAATAATCAAGCAATCTTAAATAAGTTTTCCTAGCAATTTCAAAGCCTAACCCAATCATCTGTACTAACTTCAATCATCAATGCTCATTGAGAGGGGTCTCTATTATTCAATGCAGAATTATTTTCAGCATTTTTTGTTTTTTTTTGTTTTGTTTTTTTTTTGTTTTTGTTTTTTGTTTTTTTTTTTCTCTCCTCGTCAAATTACTTAATCCTTTTGACGCGAATGACCACATTGGTTATGAAGTCACCCGGTTACTCAGATTAAAGAAATCCTCAGAGGGCTACTAGCATACTCTTAGTTTTATCACTGTTTGACGCGAAAGTTCACACTTTTTGGTGCAAACCCCCGGTTACTAGGTGATTTCAGCCATTGGAGTAGAGAATCCTTTGCTTTGCTTTTTTTTTTTTTAGATATCCCTCTCAACTAACAATCAGGTATCCATCAGGAACAGGCAAATTGGGGAGATCTAAAATAACTAGAAGCTCATTATAAGAAAGACTTGAATTACTTCCAAAATCATCTTGTTGGAAGGTGCTTCTATTTAGGGTGCATACTACGACTACATTACTTTATCCAATTCAAGTTCGCTTAACCTCTACATTCCTTAATTAATATTCATCTAAAGTGAGAAGGGCTGAATCTGATTTAACATATGAGCATAAGGAGTGTAAGCACTTGAATATTATTACTAGGAGGAAGTTATTGTCAATTTATATCCACTTATCCTATATTTATCTATGATTACCTTAACTCCCCCACACTTGAAAGTTACATTGTCCGCAATGTATCAAAATGGGAAATTCATAAATGGACAGAAAAATAGAAGCAGATTGGGGGTGAAGGGAGGGGATAAAAAGAGGTAGGGAGAGACGAGACTCCCCTGATAAGAAGAGATAACATGGCGAGGGGATGCATGTGAACGGCTCCTTCATCTGATAGACAAAATGGACAAAATACATATAGGAGACAGTGAGTTGGCATTAGAATTAATAAGACAATTTAAGAGCACAGCCAATTCAGGATTTGAGAGCATAAATAGATACAGTTATCCATAGTACAGTTATCCAAAATATAAAATGAGTAAAACAAAAAAAGTATGGCAGCAGGGTAGAAAAGTCCTAAGAATCAGACGGCCCTGGTTGATCTTCCGGTGCAGGCTCCTGAGGTAGAATGATGATCGGTGATTGAGGAGCCTCAGGAGGTGGCGGTGGAGGAGCCAGCATCAAGTAGTCCATAAGCGTCTGTAGTTGATCCTTTATTGATATGACATGACCTTCCAGCCTATGGATAGACTCTCGTGCCCAACTCTCAAAATCTGGCTGATAAGGAGCCTCATGTCCCGATGGCTCTGGAGAAACCCGGTGCTGATGTGAGGGAGGAGGTGGAGGGGCCTCAGGCTGTGCCTGTGCCTGTGCTTTCTGCCTACGGGGCTGCCCTGGTGCATCTTTCATGCTATCATATTTGAATGGCCCCTTTGGTTTGAACTGCGCATCATTTTTAGAGACGCGGCAACCCCCCATAGTGAGTAACTCGGTGAGCATGTGAGGGTATGCCAAGCTAACCCGGTCGGACCTCGCAACTTGTTTGAAATTCAAGTACATGAGGTGAGGAATATTTACTCGCTGCCGCGTCATAAAACACCACGTAAGAGTAGCTCGTTCTTGGGTCATGTCTGAGCCATGAGAACTTGTCAGGATATTACTCGTGATGAACTGTAACCAATAACGGGCGGGCTTACTGAGTTGATTAACCGGGTAAACTTTATTAACCAGGTAGGCTCTTCCTTCCTCTGCAATGGTGGTCTCTACTTCTTCCCAAGGAATGGACTGAGGGCTCTCTATGTACGTTTGGAAAGCACATTCTTGAACATCAGGTAGCTCGTAGAAGTCTTTAAAAACTTGCTCGTTAATGCGCACCCAAGCTGAACGGCAGTAGTACTCATCCTCCTCTTCCTCGGTATCCTCAAAATTTGCATAAAGCTCTTGGATCATTAAAGGGATCCGATGCACTGGCTTCTTAGTAAATCCCAGCAATCCATGCCATTCAAAATCCGGGAAGGTGAGGTCCAACACATGAGGTGCATAATAGCGATCCTCCACAACACCTCTGTCTGCGAAGAGCCTATCGAAGCGAAATTCTGCCCGGGCAGATGCAAATCGATCTTTATCATACGATTGCTTCTTTTGCTTTGAGGAGGAGGCTGCAGCAGTTTTGGTTTGTTTCTTAGGAGCCATAATCCTGAATTCAAACAAGAAGAAAAAATAAAAATCAGCGACAGCCTTCAAAGGATATAATTAAATTCGGAAATCAAATGAATGCAGCATGTTTATGCTAAGGGAAGGCACAATTAAAGGCATCCAAAGGACTAGGGGGCAAGGAATAAAGAAGTAATCCCACGAAAAAAATGGTCCAGACAGTTCAATTCTGGGAAAAGTATCGAACTCGCTATAGCGAGTTCGAGCTCGCTACAGCGAGTTCGAACAATTGTCTGCCCAGCTAGAATTAAACGGAGGAAAAAGCAAATTGAGGCCATATATCTACACAGAAACATTCGACCAGCAGAAACCAACCAGAAAAATTAACCATTGACCCCTAAATATGCAGATCTAAGCAAAACGATAATAACCCTAATATGACCAGATCCAACAAAAATAACCAGTGATTCAGGGAAATAAAGGAGTTAATCGAAGTACCTGATGTGCGAGATGCGATGGGTGATGGGATTGCGAGATTAAGATGCACGAAATGCAGTGAACGAAAGGATGAAGGAGGTATAGCTGCTTCGTCGCAGTAGCGAGGTAAAACGATGGAGCGGAGAGAAAATAAGGGTTGTTTTATTACGAAGGAAATTTTTTTTTTTTTTTCGCTATTGCCAGGTAATAGCGAGGGGTTCTCTGGGTTTATTATGAAAGGCAAAACTGCTGAACTCGCTACAGCGAAATTTACTCTCGCTCCTGCGAGAAAACTTGGATAATTATTGGTGGCTGAAGCGTCTCGCTATAGCTAGGCTATAGCGAGGGACTCTCTGGATATTGTACTGAAAAGTGAGGCTGCTGCACTCGCTGTAGCGCATGAGCTGCCTCGCAGTAGCGAGGAAACTTGGCAACATTTATATGCAACAATTACTCGCAATAGCCAGGCTACAGCGAGCTTCTCTCAGGATTTTGTACCAGAATATAGCAGAGATCTTCGCTATGGCGAGGAAATATTCTCGCAATAGTGAAAACTTAAAATTCAACTGACTCGCCATATCTCGGCCATAGCGATAGATTCAGGTTTATGTACCAGGAGTGGGATAAGTAGAGTCGCCATTGCGAGATGGAGTCTCGCTATAGCGAATTATTATTATTATTTTTTTTAAACACAATTAAATTTCTCCATCTACATGCTCACTAAAATTCTCCCTCAAATGCAACTAGATATAATAATAAAGTATAATTCAAAGCATGGTTAGAAACTCCCTGTGAACATGCCCAATGTTGCTCATTCCTGCCAATCCTAAGCTCCTTGATATCCACATTTTAACCTGTAAAACACATAATAAAAAAAATATCAAACCCAAAATGAGAAGGACTTTAAATTCAAACAAAAAGAATACAAAGAAAACTTGGGTTGCCTCCCAAGAAGCGCTAAGTTTAAAGTCTTCAGCCAGACTATCATGACGCTTCTATGAGCAATCTTGGAGTTGCACATTTGTCTTCATCCTGTCCACTGGTCCACCAAGGTAATGTTTCAAGCGTTGGCCATTGACCTTAAAGGTTTCTCCATTTTTCTCATCTTGAATTTCAATGGCACCAAAGGCAGTGGTAGATACCACCTTAAAAGGACCAGACCACCTGGATTTAAGCTTTCCTGGAAATAATCTCAAACGAGAGTTATATAATAGCACTAAGTCACCAGGTAAGAAATCCCTTTTCAAAATCTTTCTATCATGCCAGATCTTTGCTTTTCCTTATATAGCTTAGAACTCTCATAAGCTTGTAACCTGAATTCATGAAGTTCATTAAGGTTTAATAGCCTCTTTTCACTCGCATCTTTATAATCTAAGTTCAACTTTTTTATGGCCCAAAAAGCTTTGTACTCAAGTTCCAAAGGTAAATGACAAGCTTTACCAAAAACTAATTGATATGGAGACATACCAATTGGTGTTTTGTAAGCTGTCCTATATGCCCATAAAGCTTCATCTAGCTTATCAGACCAATCCTTCCTATTAACACTCACTGTTTTCTCCAGAATTCTCTTGATTTCCCTATTGGATACTTCACAGAGGCCATTGGTCTGAGGGTGGTAAGCTAAAGCCATTTTGTGGTGGACTCCATATTTTTCTAACAAAGCTTTAAACAAACGATTATTAAAATGAGTTCCACCATCACTAATGATAGCTCTAGGTGTGCCAAAACGAGAAAAAATATTCTTTTTTATAAATCGCACCACTGTTTGAGCATCATTATGTTGGCAAGCTACCGCCTCAACCCATTTACTAACATATTCAACTGCCACTAAGATGTATTGTTGGCCTCTAGACAGAACAAAGGGACCCATAAAATCAATCCCCCACAAATCAAACAGTTCAACTTCAAAGATACCGGTTTGAGGACGTTCATGCTTTTTAGAAATATTACCGGATCTTTGACAAGCATCACAGTGAGAAGCAAATAAATGAGAATCTTTAAACAATGTAGGCCAATAAAAACCAGATTGCAATATTTTAAAAGCAGTTTTCTGACCACTAAAATGTCCCCCAAATGGTGATGCATGGCATGCAAGCAAAATGTCATGTTGTTCAATCTCAGGAACACACTTCCTAAGAACTCCATCCACACATCTTTTGAACAGATAAGGCTCATCCCAAATGTAAAACTTAACCTCATTCAAGAATTTCTTCTTTTGATAATAGTTTAAATCAAGAGGTAAAATTTCACAAACAATATAATTTGCTATATCAGCATACCAAGGTACATGTAGCAAATTAGCAGCCATTATGCATTCATCAGGGAAAATATCATTCACAAGCTTACTATCACTAACATGCTCAGAATCTAACCTAGAAAGATGATCAGCTACTAGGTTTTCACATCCTTTCCTATCCACTATATGCAAGTCAAATTCTTGAAGTAATAAAACCCACCTAATCAATCTAGGTTTGGACTCTTTCTTTTTCAACAAATATTTAATAGCAGCATGATCAGTGTGTACTACCACCTTAACTCCCAACAGATAAACTCTAAATTTTTCAAAGGCAAAAACAATAGCTAACATTTCTTTCTCAGTGGTAGCGTAATTTACCTGAGCATCTATTAATGTTCTGCTGGCATAATAGATAGGATGAAAAATTCGGTCTCGCCTCTGTCCCAGAACAGCTCCTACTGCATAGTCACTTGCATCGCACATTACTTCAAAGGGCAATGACCAGTCCGGAGCAATTATTATAGGCGCAGTTATTATTCTCTGTTTCAATTCTTCAAAACTTTTTAAGCAGTCATCATCAAAAAGGAACTTGGCATCCTTTTCTAACAGCTGGGTTAAGGGCTTTGAGATTTTTGAGAAATCTCTGATGAACCTTCTATAGAACCCCACATGTCCAAGAAAACTTCGGACTCCTTTGACACTAGTAGGAGGTGGCAACCTCTCAATCAATGATGTCTTGGCTCGATCTACTTCCAAACCCTCCTTAGACACCTTGTGTCCTAGTACTATTCCTTCCTTTACCATGAAGTGGCATTTTTCCCAGTTCAGAACTAAGTCAGTTTCCTCACACCTTTCAAGTACCTTAGAGAGATTTTTTAAACAGACTTCGAATGAATCACCAAAGACAGAAAAGTCATCCATGAAAATCTCCATGATGTCTTCGATGAAATCAGAAAAAATTGATGTCATGCATCTTTGAAAGGTCGCTGGTGCATTACACAACCCGAAAGGCATTCTCCTGAAGGCAAAAGTGCCATAGGGGCAGGTGAAGGTTGTTTTCTCTTGGTCTTCAGGTGCTATAGAAATTTGATTGTAACCGGAATAACCATCCAGAAAACAAAAATATTCCTTCCCCGCTAGTCTATCAAGCATTTGGTCAATGAAGGGAAAGGGAAAGTGATCTTTTCGGGTAGCTGCGTTTAATTTTCGATAGTCCATGCACACTCTCCACCCAATGACAGTTCTTGTAGAAATCAATTCATTCTTTTCATTTGTCACAACTGTCATTCCTCCTTTCTTAGGAACGCATTGTACTGGACTAACCCACGCACTATCTGAAATTGGATAGATGATTCCTGCATCCAGCCACTTGATGATTTCCTTCTTGACAACTTTTTTCATCATCGGGTTCAACCTCCTTTGATTCTCTATAGACGGCTTATGGTCTTCCTCCAGTAGGATTTTATGCATTACAATGGAAGGGCTTATTCCTTTAATATCAGCAAGTGTCCATCCCAGAGCCTTTTTATGACTCTTTAGTACTTCAATTAGTCTCTGTTCTTGATGAGAGCTCAATGCTGTAGAGATGATGACCGGTAATGTCTCTGAATCCCCTAAATATGCATACTTCAGATGCGTAGGGAGAGGTTTTAACTCTAAAATCGGAGGTTGTTCAATTGAAGGCTTAAGAGATGTTGCTGAACGGGATGCCAAATCTAAAGATTCAACTTGCCACTTCTGTTTAGCTCGAGTGGTTGAAAAATTCAGCACTTGGGCTACCTCATGACTAGTTTCAGCGTTCTCATGCCTCACTCCCATTAATAATGCTTCAATAGGGTCTTTGATTATTATTGAATTGAATTGTTCTTGAGCTAACTCATCAGTCACTGAAACTCTGAAGCAATTTTCAGCATCTCTAGGATATTTCAGTGCTTTGTCCATGTTAAACACCACTTGCTCATCCCCCAATCTCATCACTATTTGTCCTTTCTCTACATCAATAAGAGTTCTGGCTGTGGCTAAGAATGGACGACCAATAATCAACGGATTATCCTTATCTTCTTCACAATCCACAACAATGAAATCAGCTGGGTATATGAACTCACCAACCTTTACTAAAACATCTTCAATTATACCTCGTGGATATGCTAAGCTCCGATCAGCTAATTGCAATGTTACTGTGGTAGGTCGTGCCTCACCGAGTTGTAACTTCTCAAAGACAGATAACGGCATAAGGTTTACACTGGCTCCAAGATCACACAAAGCCTTACCTTGAAAGTGAGTGCCTATTTTACAAGGCACAGAGAAGCTACCCGGATCTTTGCACTTCATTGGAATCCGTGGGTTAATTATTTTGCTGCACTCTTCAGTAAGTGCTACAGTTTCAAATTCACCAAATCTCCGCTTCTTGCTCAGCATCTCTTTCAAGAACTTGACATACTTAGGCATGTATTCCAATGCTTCTGAGAAAGGGATATTGATATGAAGTTGCTTGAATATCTCTAGGAATTTTTGATACTGCTTATCTTCCACCTTCTTTTGAAGTCTTTGAGGAAAAGGTAATGGAGGTATTATCCTTTGTGATGTATGCAGTTTCTCTCCTTGTTTCTCACTCTTATCAACATCTGGCTGTTTTTTAACTGCTTCATTACTCACTTTTCTCTTCTTTTCAACTGATGCATCCACACATTCTTCTCCTATTCTTTTATCATTATTTGTCTCCTCTATGGCAATTTCACCCTTATCTTCATCTATAACAGCCCTTGATGCAGGTGTGTGGCTAACCTCCCTTGGTGTTTGAACATCTGACAACCCTTTTCCACTTCGAAGAGTTATGGCCTTACATTCTTCCTTACCTTCTCTTCTGGGATTAGGCACCGTGTCACTTGGCAATCCCCCTTGTCTAAATGAATTCATTGCTGAGGCTAATTGACCCATCTGCAATTCTAGATTTCTCAAGGAGGTATCAACTTTAGCATTCACTTGAGCTTGCTCTTCATTTTGCTTACTTTGAATGCTAATGAATTTCGCCAAGGCATCTTCCAAGTTCGTCTTAGGTTCTTGGATAGGTGCATTTTGCCTTACTGGTTGAGTGAAACCTGGTGGTTGAGTAGGCTTAATGCTTGATGAAGATGATGGTTGATTCAATGCTGGTCCATGCTTCCAAGAGAAGTTTGGATGATTTCGCCACCCAGGATTGTAATTATTGGAGTATGGATTCTGATTCCTTGAAAAGTTCCCCACATAATTAACTGGTTCTGACAGTGCCAAAGGACAAGAGTCTACTGAATGCAGATCCCCACAGTTTTCACAAGCAATTGGAGTTACCTGAGCAGAACAGACATTCAATTGCTGATTTCGCTGCACTTGAGATTCTAACATATCAAATCTCTTATTCAGAGCGGAAAGAATAGTGGCAATTGGAATAGAGGGGTCTTCTTGAGTATTGGCAACATTGACACTCACCCTTCTATCTCCTCCTCTTTGTACATAACTCTCAGACAATGTGTCCAATGCCTGAATAACATCGTCCACAGGCATTTCATCCCAACGACCATTCAAAATAGCATCTAACATTGTATCGGTTTGTGGAGTTAGGCGCGTGCAGAAATTCTGAACGATAGCACAGTCATCCATCCCATGACTTGGGCATTGACGAAGTAAATGCTTATACCTCTGCCATGCAGCATATAAGTGCTCGTCTAAAGCCTGCTTGAAGTTTATGAGCTCACGACGTGCATCTGCTATTTTATTATTTGGAATGAAGCGAGCTCTGAACCTTGCTTCTAGCTAATCCCAAGTATCTATTGAACCCTCAGGCAAAGTCAGTAGCCATTCCTTGGCTTTTCCTTGTAGAGAGAGAGGGAATAGTCGAAGTCTCAACACATCTCTTGGTACCCCATTCTACTTGAATGAATCGCACACCCCCAAGAATGATAGAATATGACGGTTGGGATCTTCATCAGACCTCTCACCAGTGAATTGTCCATTGAGCTGCAACATGGAGATCATTACTGGCTTCAACTCAAAGTTAGCAACTTGAAAATCTGGCACTACTATGCTAGATAGCGTGCCCTTCATAGTACGACCCACAAAGTCTTTTATGGACTGATTTGCATTCCCTTCTTGAGCCATTTCTTCACTCACTGAATTTGGAGTTTTATAAGGACTTTCTTCAAAGTTCAAGTTTACCACGAGATCACTAATTTTCTTCGTTGTGCGCTTCTTCGTTGTAGAAGTTTGCTTCGGCATGTACTGTGGTACCTGTAAAGGAAAATTCAACCAACGGTATTACTTTAAACAAAAAGGAATCAAAGCAAATAACGGAATGAAAAGAAATTCTAACTAATTAACTAACTAATGTTTAATCGAGGACTACTAAAGGTTATATACTTCTAACTGAACAATTAAGCCATTCCCCGGCAACGGCGCCAGAAAACTTGATCGCTAGAATTTTTTTTTTGCGTGACCGCAAGTGCACGGGTCAGATCAAGTAGTTCAGTGATAAGTAAAAGTATCGTTCCCACGAGGAATGACTGGAATGCAATTAGGCAGTGCACAACCTACTTTTATCCACTTTAAACAACCAATTATGAGATTCTTGATTTTAGAACTAAATTTAAAATAAAACAAATTGAAAGGAAACTTAGTTGGCAAAGGCAGTTAAGATAAAATCCAAGGTTTGAAATTACCTAGAGTCACTATTCCCTTGATGCTCACTAGAACTTAATTTCTTGTTTAAATGCTATTAATTATCGCCTTGTGGGTTAAGAGTTCAGAAGCTATAACCGTCCGTCGATGTAATTACAGCCCTACTCTCCCCTAGAATCTAAGTGTCCTTAGATTTGGGTTAGAGTGCATTAGATACTATATCCCTCTACAAACCAATTAAGGTAATCAGGTATATGTCTATCCCAATTACAAATTAAATGATTCTAAACTTAATTTATCCAACTCTTAGGTTCAATTAAGAATCCCTTTTTCAAGGTAAATTCCAATTTCCCAAATCAAATCAAAGAGGTGGCCAATCCCTAAGAAAGCATTAAGCAAGAGAAGGATACACAAGATTCCAATCAACACAATTAACAAGACAATTAATGATTCAGTTCACATCAAGTTCATAGTGCTCTAAGTAAAAACGAATTTAGCCGCACATAGCTAAATCTACAGAGAATTCCCAATCAAAATACATGGAGAAGATGAAAAGAACAAAGAAAGCAAACAAAGGGAAGAATGAGATGCAGAAAGTAGAGCTCCCCCTTTTGATTCCTCTCTTCCTTCACTCTCCAAACTTCAAGAGCCTTCAAAGAACTCCCAAAATCGCCTCCTGGACGCTCAGAATTTCCTCTGCCGCCGAATCTCCCGAACCCTAACTCAGCAAACTTCTTTTAAAGCCAGAAAATTAAAACTCTGCGTTTCAGGTCCGATCTCGCTATGGCGAGGGGCGTCTCTCGCTATAGCGAGGTCTCATAAGTGCTCAAGTTTCTGCTGTGCTCGCTACTCCCACGCTATAGCGAGCTGCTTTCTGGAATTTCTATACAACACGACTTCGCTATTGCGAATTCTCCTCTTCGCTATGGTGAAAGTACCATCTCGCTATAGCGAACTTCGGTCTCGCTGTAGCGAGAAGACTTGTTCAATCTACCTTGGCCATTTTCAACTTCCCTCTCTTATATTCAACTCTTTCTTCATTTTGCTACTTTTCCCTGAAATTGAAATTAAACATAAAGTGAGGCTTAAACTGATAAAAATCTTATGATTATAATACTTTCTTTGTTTTGTTTGATTGAGTACATTTTTAACCATATTAATCAGGAGAAAAGTATTTTACCTCCCTAATTTAGTGTCAAATATAGCCCTTTTGGGTCCTAAATTAGGAGGTTATCAGCTCTCTTGGTGTCTTATGTAACACCCCAAAATTAATTAAGAATAATTAACATGGAATAATCAGGTAAGTTAAGTGAATGGAAATTTTAGAGAGATAAATGATTAATATAAGTTTGAGATTTAATTGGGATAGAAACTTCACTTAAGCCCAAATTAATGTAGGAGATCATGATAAGAGGCTAATGGAGGCCCAATAAGTTAGAAGCAGAACCAATATGATTCAATGTGATAGAAGCCCAAGATCCACCTTTTATAGGCTCTTATAATTGGCCTAACAACCTTTGTGCAGACCCAAATTCTTTAAGCTCTTAAAACTTGGCCTAATCCAATTAAGACCTAACAGACCAACACATGAAAGTTGGCCCAACCAAGCTTAAATCTAAAGCCTATTTGGAGTTGGATCATTGGAGCAACTCATAACCTATAGAAAACCCAACTTAAACCCTAAAAACTAACCTAGCCACCCCCTATTCTGTAGAACACAAAAACACAAAAGAGAAATTCGAAGGTTTAAAGGGAGGCTAGGTTTTGGGGTAAGGAATTCCCCATTTCCCACTTCTAGAGCAAGATTCAACCAAGGTAATGTTATATAACTTAATCCTCTCATTTTTCTCTTTAATTTAACCCGATTAATGTTCTAGTTAGAGCACTTTCACCTACACCCAAAATCTGAAACTTGCCACTTGATGTTTCCATGGTGAAATTTCGTAGGTTGAGGCTAGGGCTGACATTAGGTAAGTATAAACTCTTCTTTTTGAGGTATTCCTATTGGTTTGAGACCCCAATGATTGGATTATAGTATAGGTATTAATTTTTCACGAATTTGCTTAGGATTTAGGGTGATATATTGAAGTTTCTGGTAGAGGACACCTCCATTCCAAATTTTAAGAATTTGTAATGGCTGGGGAGATTTTTATACCACTAGTGGCTTTTGCAAATTTGTTTACAAGTGAGGAAACCGGGACTATATTAATTCCATGCATATATCTGCTTTAATTTCATATTTGTTGTACATGAATGATTTGAAAATGCTAAATGAA
This sequence comes from Erythrophleum fordii, assembly GCA_032878935.1. Taxonomy (NCBI): domain Eukaryota; kingdom Viridiplantae; phylum Streptophyta; class Magnoliopsida; order Fabales; family Fabaceae; genus Erythrophleum; species Erythrophleum fordii. The sequence continues at coordinate 16,994,009 of JAVQMF010000053.1, forward strand.
TTGGTTAGCTATCTGTTATATGTGATTGGACCTTGTGAGTCCATGGTGGAGCTGTGGTACTGCTACCACCCGTGCATGTACTTCGATCAGACACTGGGTTATGATCAAACCCCGATACACTGAGCCCTGGTTGTGCTCATTGGGGAGTGGGTGTCGTGGACGGGCCTCTCCCGGTGTTATTGGCCTTTAACATGTGGAAATATGATTGCTAGTATGGGATGGTAATCATGGTAGCCTAACCATTTCCTTTGCTGATATGACTGATATGATTATGATGTTAATTGTGATTCATGCATATATGTTAATTAAATTGGATTATATGAATGGAAATTTCCTTGGTTACTGAGATTCGCATCTCACCCCATTTCATGGGCTAAATATTTCAGATGAAGATTCTTTGGGTAAGGATAAAGGCAAGCAAGTAGATGAACATCCATAAGTTGAGGCCTGGTGTGGGAAGCTACACTTGGTCTGAGTGGAATAGAGTAGATGCAAATTTTGTTAACCTCTATATAGCATTATCATGTATCTGTATGGCCAAGTGTAGGAGTTTGTATTTTGATAACATAAAATGTAACCATTGATAAATAGGCTTCATATTAGTTGTTGATGGTTGTATGAGCTTTGACACATTTATGGCTTGTGAACCTATGATATAACTGACTGTTTGAGTAATGAAATCATATGATATATTGATTATAGACTTGAACTAGTGATGTATGAAATATCCAATAAAAATATGATTCAATGACCATTGTGGGAAATTTATAAATTTACTGATATAAGACCAATGGATGAGTAGGAAAATCCACATTTAAATATTAGAGGGGTAATGATACAATGGCTGGGGTAAATCAGCTAGATAAATGCTATTAGAATCTTATAACAAGTGGGAGAGTGGCCCTAGAGAGTCCCTAGATAGAGAGTGGAGAGTATAAGATATGATTTTAGGAGTTGTAAGATCAGAAGGTATTTCGTTGTGGCCAAAATATAATTAGCCATGGCCAATAGAGGCGAAGTTGCCCAGGGAGAGTACCAGAGAGCAATTTACCATGGCAAAATGTGGAATTGGCCGTGGCAAAATATGAGAGGAAAACTAGGAGTTGTTTAGTGGGTAATTCACCGCAGCTAAATGAGAATTGGCCGTGGTAAACTTTTATGAGAATTTGTTAGGCATTCCAAAGAGGAATTAGCTATGGCAAAAGGGGGAATTGGTCCCGGCCAATAGCGAGAGGCGAGCGAGGTAGGCTCCAAGAGGCTTCCTTGCCAAGGCGAAATCAGTAACAAAGTAAGGAGTGAACCTGAGAGCAATTAGCTACATATGGTAGCCTTAAGGGATGACTTAGAAATATTGGTAGAAGATTCTTGTGAGTTGGAATTAATGGGTAATAGAATCAAAGGCTTATAAATGAGTGTTAGTTTCCCTTATGTACATGAGCGTTTGTAATTATATAGTTGGTGACTCTAATAACATTAAGGTTTAAATTTCCCCGCATTTTTAGAATTTCATTAGTCGAAATGGCTATTAATCCAGATTTATGATTGCTAATCGTGTACTTAACCTTAATTACAATGATTAGAAGATAGAGTCGTCACATCTTAGGAACTCATATATACTCTTGGACAACTTAAATTACCATTAGGAAGCTTCATCTTAGCTTAGGTGCAACCAAATCCCTAAATTCAATAACTTGTATTCTAAAGTTGCCTTTTCAATTCTAGTTGTATATTCTTAATCCTCACACTCCATAACCTTTGGTTCCATCAAGAACACATAAAGAAAAACTCTCCCCTCACTTTCTCTCTCTAGACCTAAGCTTAAATGGCTTAGAAACACAAGATTTTGCAAGTGTTTCAAGTAAAGTCTTACCTTAAAATAGAGCTCTCTTTGTGTAGATTATTTTCCACCGATTGATTTCTTGAAAAGAGTTCCTTTTTGGCTTGGGTTAGACCTAAATCTTTAAGTTTTCAAGAAAAGAAAACTACCATTAGAGAGCTTTTAGAGAGAGGAACAACTTTCCTAACTGGCGCGGGATGAAACGGGGCTGTTTACTTACCTAAATGGAAGCTTAAACTTCTTCTCTCTCTTCACTCTTAATTTCATGCCATTTCTGTCTATTTTTTTTGCAAATGGAAGCTTGGAGAAGATGATGAGGTGTAATCTTACTTAAGAAGCCTCTTTTACAATTTTTCAAAATGACCTTTTTACCCCTACATGTCTGTTTGCTCTGTTTAGGCTCATTTTAATTCCTTTTTAGAACCTTATTTTCCATCATAAAATTTAGGTTCCCAATTAAATAAAATTCCTTTGGAATCACTCAAATAAGAGCTAAAACCTTCCCAAACGAATCAGTTAAAGTTCAGGTCAACCGACGTTGGAAAACGTCCACCGGAGGGGTTTTAATTGTTCCAGGGCTTCCCATGATTTTCAAGGGCTCTGAGAACTCTAGAGAATTCAAAAATTTTATTTAAAAAACCTTCCTGTGAGAATTCCAAAATTTGCTCAAAATGACAAAAATGTCCTTACATTTCGTTAATCTTTTGTTACATTTTGTTTCTTCATTCTAGCTCCGTTTTTCTTTCTATCTGAGCCTAGGATTCTTATTTTTAAGAGCCTAGAATGCTTCCCAAATTGTTTGAGACCTTAACTAATTCATTTCAAGGGATTTGCTTTTGTATCCAGTGAATTTCGTATGTTAACAGAGAAACTGTACGTTATGTTTTTAACGTTTTCTCTCATTTTCAGAGAACTGGATATTACAGAGTGGATGAGTGAGTTTGAGAAATCTGGATTTGTGCACCTTTGAGACAAGTTTAGAATGTCATTTTGGTGCATTCCCATGTGCTCAAGTGGTCATGGTTGCCTTGGAGCCCAATTTAGACCATTTGGACCCTTTGTAAAGCTTAAAAATGACCATTTCACAACTTAATGTCAAGATAACCAAATGGATGAATTTGTTCATGACATTTGGCACAAATGTAGATCTTTTTGAGAAGCCAAAGATCAGATTATTTGGAGCTCTATAGAATTAATTATGAATTTCTAAAGTTGCTATTTTTCTACTAAACTAATATAGGTACTGCTTATATGGTCAAAAATTTGGGTTACATCATTCATGATCTAAATGATGTCCAATACTCATAAAATTTTACAGAGATAAACTAGACATGATAACCTTTCCATGGCCATGGAGATCACCCCAATTGGACCTTTGAGTAGGGAGATACGAACTTTTGAATTTGGAGATCAGTACGAGGAATGACAACTAACCTTTAGTACTATTCCATCAGTTTTTGGTAGCTAGCAGCCTTTGTTGTGGTCTGGATTTATTTTTACCATATCTGATTTCTATTTTTCTAGAATTAGTTATGATTTTTCAAAATTTACACACAGAATTTGGAATTCTACTCGAGGCTGCATTAGTGAATTTTGTGTATCTACTCCCTTTGCTTGAGGTATAGTCCACTTTTTGAGCTTGTTATGAGTTGCATTTGTGTATTCAAATATGAGGATGAGATGAATGAATCCATATAGCCCATGAAACTCCAAAAGAAAAAAATTATCTGCCACATAATGCAAGTATATTCATTATTATAATGCTATCTTTCTTGCTTCATTATGGAATGCATGAAATATGACCTAGAAATAGTATGAGGCAAGCTAGATAAATATGATGTAACATTAAACACATCAAATCGGATCTAATTATGCTCTTGGAACCAATTCTAATGTTACACATATACTAGAAAAGCTAGATAGCTCATATCGTTCAATTATGGTTCCATAAGGCACCTTATGAAGCAACCTTGGGAATTCATAATCTTGGCTCCTTTCTCTCCTTGAATCTATGATCCTTGACTTTATTAAAACCTCTTGGAGTCATCACACATTTATTTTGAGGAGCCTAACTATGTGCTGTGTGACACCTCAATCTACTACCGCTACCTAGCCTCTCACTGGGCTCGGTTCCATATGATTTCCAAAGAATCACTACTCTCCCGTGGCATTTGCATGCTATGAACTGGGGTTTCATATACTCATCTTTTGCCCCGTGGGTCCTGTGAACCAATCTCAAGCATCCTCAACTCAAACTCCATATAGAAGACTCATACATAACATCAAACAAACCATAACCCACGGGTATAGAGCCAAAAACCAGTAAAATTGCATTTTCTCACTTGGGCCCAAAAGTCATATTTTGGCTCTCAATTTGGAAAATCATGATTAATTGTAGAAAAATGGGAATCCAGCATACTTTAGCTTTTTGGAAAGTTCTAAGTGTTAACTTTACACTCAAAATAATTCCCAATCGAAATCTCTGGGTTTGGACCATGTTTGACATCGAAAAGGGGAGGAAGGTCCAGCTGTCACTGTTTCTGGTGCAGCTTTCTGTCATGAACTTCAGAAATCCATAATTAAATCCACAAAAATCCGATCTGGGCACACTATACCAATTCGGAAAGCTACGGATGTCTACTAGAGGATAAAAATAATTCAAGATCAGTTCAGTAGCTTCTACACCCTGAAAACCGATGGAACAGTGACGGGGGTCAGAAGAGCTCCCTGATGCTGATACAGAACTTCAGATGGTTCAATCTCTCTCTACAGACCTCTGATTTGAGTGATTCTAGTTCCTATAAGTCACTTTGGTTTTCTAATTTATGTGTATAAAATTTCACCACATTTGGAATCCATTTGGTCGATGAGTGCCACAGATTTCATTTTCTAGTTTATATGAACAGTACATGACCAATCCAATAAATTCTCCCAAATTCAACAATTCACCAAATATTCTCTCGTCTTCTGAATATTACCAACTTTAGCTTCCTAAGAAGCTTCCTACAAACTCTAGAGGCATGCCAAATTTCATGGCAAACGGAGCTCATCCGGTCATACTTTGACGAAGCTCTCAAAAATACCGGTTTTGGCACCCCAAAGGTCCAAAACGGGTCCAAATCGCCTCTCACACACTCTAGCCACTCATGGACAAGTTTGAAAGCATAAAATAGTCTATCAAACAAGTCCATGTGGTCCAAATCAATATACATTCAAATCTCGCTATGCTATGGCCAAATTACACTATCTCATTCATGCGTCAAAAGGGGCAAAACCCTCATTTCCATACATTTGGCTATAAACATAGTTCATACAATATCCTTTCATAGTTATACACATGTTACAACCTTTACATCTCAAAAATAGTGGACACATATTCATTTTTGCACCACTTTACATCAAAATACATCAAAATAACACTACATTCTCCTATACATGCTCCTAGGCTCCTTGGTGTGTGCTCGGCTCTCCTTGAGCTCCACCTAGCATATTAGTTGGGAGGGGGAAGGGGTGAGATTCAGAGAATCTCAGTAGCTCATGCACTCAATCAAGTAAACAATCAAGGCATATAACAAGTCAAAGCATGTGAATAAGCACTTAGCCATTCTCAATCAACCAACACACAATGTACATGGTATGGAAATCACAACAATGCCAAAAATGGGCTCCAGGGACTTTTGGTCTAGCCTCACCCGAGTTTAAGGGACTTTTGGATGGCCTCACCCGAGTTTAAGGACTTTTGACTTGGCCTCACTCGTTTGAGACTTTTGGCCTTGTCTCACCTATCTCAAGGGACTTTCGGCTTCACCTCACCCATCTCAAGGGACTTTCGGCATTACCTCACCCGAGCAAATCTCACATTTCAACACACAAGCATATTGGCATCAATGCATCAAAGCAATATCATATGGCATATTCCATACAACAAGCATATACATAATCATACAATGACGATCATATCCAAGAATGCAACAAGAAAGAGTGAAAGAGAGAGTTACCTTATGAGCCAAAGCCAACACTAGCTTTTCCTTTCAATTTCTCCTCTCCCTCCTTAGGTTCACTATCACACCTTGATGGAGGTGTTTCTCTTGAGCCTAGACACAATTAAAGAGCATGGAATTACTCTCTTAACATGGAATCATTAGATCAAACTCTCCTAACATACAGAACCTAGAGTTCTCTCTCTCTCTCTAGAATGCCATCAACTCTTTCTCTCTCTCAAGCTCCCATAGTAGTGGAAAACCACATTTTCAAAGAAAACACAAAGATTAAAAGGTGTTTTCCACTTTTCCTCTTCTGACCCATGCCCAAAATGCAACCATTTTCACAATTAAAATCGCAGAAAGAGAGGGCAAAGGGAGGGGACCAGAGTTTTAAGAAGAAATGGGAGAAGTTACCTTACCTTTCCCTTGATCTTCCTCTTTCTCTTGATCTCTCACACTCTCCACGCCTCTTTTCTCTCCTTGGGTCGAAGTCTAGGGCAGATATGAGAGAAGAAATGAGTTTGGGCATTTAATGAAGTCTAAATCTCGCTATTTACTCTCTTCCGGACTGACTCTCGCTACGGCGAAAACTAACCTTTGCTATAGCGAGCTCGTGTAATCTGGCTTCGCTATGGCGAGGTGTAACCTTCGCTACGGCGAGCTCGTGTCATTTCCCTTCGCTATGGCGAGATTCACCATTCGCTATGGTGAAATCGCGTTAGTTCCAGACTTCACTCTCGCTATGGCGCACGCTACGGCGAGCAACTCCCTGGTTTTTGTATGGACTGCTGCTAGCACTCGCTATAGCTAGAATCGCGTTCGCTATTGCGAACAAGCACTCTCGCTGTAGCGAGACTGTTGCTCGCTATTGCGAGAGGACTTGGCAAAATTTCCAGATTTCGAATTTTTCTAACCTTCACTTTCTTTCTTTTCCTTTTTCCCGGTTGTTACATTTCTACCCCTCTTAAAAGAAATTTCGTCCTCGAAATTTAAAAACTTACCTCAAGGGAATAATTCTGGATATTTCTGCCTCATCTCATCCGCCAATTCTGGAATGGTAACTGTTGTTATAAGCAAACTCTGCTAACGGTAAATACACATCCCAGTTCCCCTTCATTTCTAGCACACATGCCCTCAACATATCTTTCAATGTCTGGATGGTCCTTTCAGTCTGACCATCTGTCTGGGGGTGATATGCAGTACTAAACCGCAATCTCGTCCCTAAGGCATGCTGCAGTGACCTCCAAAAGTTTGATGTGAACCTGGGGTCTCTATCCGAAACTATGCTATTGGGTATTCCATGAAGTCGCACTATCTCTCTGATATACAACTGGGCCAATCTATCCAGTGTATGAGTAGCCCTGATAGCTAAAAAGTGTGCAGACTTCATCAGTCTATCCACAACTACCCAAATAGCATCGTGTCCAGAGGATGTCCTAGGTAACCCCATGACAAAATTCATGGCTATACTATCCCACTTCCACTCAGGGATATCTAGAGGTTGCAGCAACCTAGCCGGTTTCTGATATTCTATCTTTACCCTCTGACACACTAGGCATCTAGCCACATACTCTGTCATATCACTTTTCATCCCTGGCCACCAGAAAATTCTTTTCACATCCTGATACATCTTGGTGGCACCTGGGTGGATAGTATACTTACTCTTATGCGCCTCTTCTAGAATGCTTTCTCTCAACTCATTCTGACTAGGCACACAGATTCTATCTCGATATACTATCATCCCATCCTCAGACACCTTGTAATCTGAGGTCTTACCTTGGGTGATCTCATTCCTGATCCGTTTCAGGAACTCATCCTCTCTCTGGGCATCTAAGATCTGGGTTCTCAAGATATTCTCAATTCGGGTTTCACTCAAACACAATCTACCCGATACCACCTGACAAGAGAGGTTCAACTCTCTGAACTTCTCTAGGAGCTCCTGCTCTCTAATCATCATATGGGCTACATGGATGGTTTTTCTACTCAGGGCATCCGCCACCACGTTGGCCTTGCCCGGATGGTATTTCAACACATAATCATAATCTTTCAAAAATTCCATCCATCTCCTCTGTCTCATGTTGAGTTCTCTCTGGTCAAACAGGTATTTCAGACTCTTGTGGTCACTATAGATCTCTATGGTCGCACCATACAGATAGTGTCTCCAAATTTTAAGAGCAAACACTACGGCAGCTAACTCCAGGTCATGTGTGGGGTAATTCTCCTCATGAGGTCTCAACTGCCTCGAGGCATATGCCACTACTCTACCCTGCTGCATCAACACACATCCTAACCCTTTACCCGAGGCATCACAATAAACCACAAATGGTTCACTAGGGTCAGGGATAATCAGCACAGGGGCAGTGGTCAAACAGAGTTTCAACTCCTAGAAACTCTTCTCACATCTCTCATCCCACACAAAAGGTGTATCTTTCCTAGTTAGCCTCGTCAGTGGTAAGGCCATTTGAGAAAAGTCCTGAATAAACCGTCTGTAATACCCTGCCAAACCTTGGAAACTCCTGACTTCGGTGATCGTTCTAGGTCTATCCCACTATAACACAGCCTCAACTTTATGGGGATCTACCGCAACCCCATCTCGTAAGATCACATGACCTAAGAATCGCACCTCGGTCAGCCAAAACTCACATTTACTAAGTTTGGCATACAACCTTTTCTCTCTCAAGGTGTCTAGGACTAGTCTCAAATGCCTCTCGTGCTCCTCAAAAGATCGGGAGTACACTAAAATATCATCAATAAAGACCACCATAAACTGATCTAGATACGGTCTGAATACCCTGTTCATGTAATCCATGAACACAGCAGGCGCATTCGTCAACTCGAATGGCATCACAAGGAACTCATAGTGCCTATATCTCGTCCTGAAGGCCGTCCTAGAGACGTCTTCAGTTCTCACTCTCAACTGGTGGTAACCAGATCTAAGATCTATCTTAGAAAACACAGATGCCCCAGCCAACTGATCTAACAGATCATCAATTCTAGGGAGAGGATATTTATTCTTGATGGTAACTTTATTCAACTCTCTGTAATCTATACACAAACGCAAGCTACCATCTTTCTTTTTCACAAACAACACCGGAGCACCCCAAGGTGAAACACTAGGGCGGATAAACCCTTTCTCTAATAATTTCTCTACCTGCGCTTTTAACTCAATAAGCTCGGCGGGAGCCATCCTGTAAGGAGCTTTGCACACCGGTCCAGCACCAGGCACTATGTCTATAGGGAACTCTAATTCTCTCTCAGGAGGTAGGCTACTAAAATCAAACTCTCAAGGGAAAACCTCCGGGAATTCCCTAACTACTGGGATCTCCTCTATCCCTTCTTCTATTCGGCCTGAATAGAGAAAAAGACTAGAAACCCTTGACATCCACACTCTAAATATCTCTCAGCCTGGGCAGTAGTTATAAAGGATAACTCTGCTCCTACCCTAGGTATGATCCCACAAGTAGGTAAGGAGATGGTTCGGTGTTCACAATCAAGTATGGCATTATTCGCAGCTAATCAGTTCATACCAATAATCAAATCAATTTCATGAAAAGGCATACAAACCAAATCAATAGTGGTATGACAATGGTTAAATTGGACAGTGACATTTAAACAAGTATGGGAAGTAACCACGTGGCCTAGAGTGGGTGTAATAACAGACAAGTCAAATGGCAAGACACTAACGACCAAACCCAATTTCCTCACACAATCATAAGATATAAACGAGTGACTAGCACCCGAATCAAACATAGCAACTACAGGAAAGCCATTCACTATCAGCGTACCTCGGATCAAACTGGGAGATGCGCTGGCTTCCTGCTAAGTAAGGGCGAACACTCGGCCCTGGGTCTATGGTCTAGGAGGAGGCGTTGTCTCCATCTGAGGACAGTGTCTAGCAATGTGCCCCGGCTTCCTACACTTAAAACATGTCACCGGAGACTGCTGGAAGGATGACTGACCCCGAGGAGGTGGCACACCTCGCTGTGGCCTTCTACTCCATGGCCCTTTGCCTCTTTTCTTGGTACTAGGAGTCAAACTAGAGCCCTCTTCTGGTTTCGACCTCTTCAAATCCGGAACCCTCTTCTGACTAGCCGTCGTCACAGTAGGCATGATAACTTGCAGATTCGTCTCAATCACCCTACTGACCTCCACAAGAGTATTAAACTTCCTGATCCGCTGTGGAGTGACCCTATCGCTAATCAGGGGCCTCAAACCAGTCTCAAACTGCTCACATCTCCAGGGTTCATCATCATACCTCTGGAGGTAAGAGGAATACCGAGACAACTCGATAAACTTGGCTACGTACTGGTCCACAGTCATCTCATCCGTCTGTCTCAAGCCCATGAACTCCATCTCTTTCTTCTTCCTCACTGAACTTGGGACATACTTCTCATAAAATTCAACCAAGAATGTCTCCCAAGTTATCTGTATATTCTTGGTCTCCATCAGTGGTTTCGCACTCTCCCACCATCTATCAGCTTCCTTCTCTAGCATGAAGGTGGCTAGCTGGGCTTTCTGCTCAGTGGTACAATCCATCACTGAGAATATTTTCTTAAGCTGCATCACCCAAGCCTCCGCCTTATCCGTATCCAACTCCCCGTCAAACGAGGGTGGATTGTTCTGCCTAAACTGCTTCAATACTTTTTGGATAGGCGTCTGGGTCTGTGGAGCAGCAGGCTCCTGGGGAGGTATAGGTGGAATGCTAGATGTAGATGGCTGAGGTACAGGGGCATCTCTTCTGGCCTCTTCTTGCCTAGCCAGGGTATCTTGCAAATGCATGATCATGTCATGCTGCTGCTGGGCAATGTATCTCTGTTGCTCCAGCATCTCTTGGTGCTGGCCCATCATGGCCTCATACCGGTCTAGTCTATCCATGATGGCCTGCAGAGGATCCCTAGTCTCAATAGGAACCTCTGGCTCATCTCTCTGAGCCCTGGGCGGTCTGCCTCTGCCTCTACCCCTGCCCCGTCTAGTCTCAACCATGTCTGAAAAGAAGTAGCAATCCTCAGTTCACAACACTTATCACAACACATATGCATATGGATGCTACAACTTCTATGACCATTCACACCAAACACCAGCAAAACATAGCATTCAAGAGCCTAAACTTGAGCAAAAGTGCCTGAACCATTGCTCTGATACCAAAAATGTGACACCTCAATCTACTACCGCTACCTAGCCTCTCACTGGGCTCGGTTCCATATGATTTCCAAAGAATCACTACTCTCCCGTGGCATTTGCATGCTATGAACCGGGGTTTCATATACTCATCTTTTGCCCCGTGGGTCCTGTGAACCCATCTCAAGCATCCTCAACTCAAACTCCATATAGACAACTCATACATAGCATCAAACAAACCATAAGCCACGGGTATAGAGCCAAAAACCAGTAAAATTGCATTTTCTCACTTGGGCCCAAAAGTCATCTTTTGGCTCTCACTTTGGAAAATCATGATTAATTGTAGATAAATGGGAATCTAGCATACTTTAGCTTTCTGGAAAGCTCTAAGTGTTAACGTTACACTAAAAATAATTTCCAATCGAAATCTCTAGGTTTGGACCATGTTTGACATCGAAAAGTGGAGGAAGGTCCAGCTGTCACTGTTTCTGGTGCAGCTTTCTATCATGAACTTCAGAAATCCATAATTAAATCCACAAAAATCCGATCTGGGCACACTATACCAATTCAGAAAGCTACGGATGTCTACTAGAGGGAAAAAATAAGTCTAGATCAGTTCAGTAGCTCCTACACCCCAAAAGCCGATGGAACAGTGATGGGGGTCAGAAGAGCTCCCTGATGCTGATACAGAACTTCACACGGTTCAATCTCTCTCTACAGACCTCTGATTTGGGTGATTCTAGTTCCTATAAGTCACTTTGGTTTTCTAATTTATGTGTATAAAATTTCACCACATTTGGAATCCATTTGGTCGATGAGTGCCATAGATTTCATTTTCTAGTTTATATGAACAGTACATGACCAATCCAATAAATTCTCCCAAATTCAACAATTCACCAAATATTCTCTCATCCTCCGAATATTACCAACTTTAGCTTCCCAAGAAGCTTTCTACAAACTCTAGAGGCACGCCAAATTTCATGGCAAATGGAGCTCATCCGGTCATACTTTGACGGAGCTCTCAAAAATACCGGTTTTGGCACCCAAAGGTCCAAAACGGGTCCAAATCGCCTCTCACACACTCTAGCCACTCATGAACAAGTTTAAAAGCATAAAAATAGTCTATCTAACAAGTCCATGTGGTCCAAATCAACATACATTCAAATCTCGCTATGCTACGGCCAAATTACACTATCTCATTCATGCATCAAAAGGGGCAAAACCCTCATTTCCATACATTTGGCTATAAACATAGTTCATACAATATCCTTTCATAGTTATACACATGTTACAACCTTTACATCTCAAAAATAGTGGGCATATATTCATTTTTGCACCACTTTACATCAAAATACATCAAAATAACACTACATTCTCCTATACATGCTCCTAGGCTCCTTGGTGTGTGCTCGGCTCTCCTTGAGCTCCACCTAGCATATTAGTTAGGAGGGGAAAGGGGTGAGATTCAGGGAATCTCAGTAGCTCATGCACTCAATCAAGTAAACAATCAAGGCATATAACAAGTCAAAGCATGCGAATAAGCACTTAGCCATTCTCAATCAACCAACACACAATGTACATGGTATGGAAATCACAACAATGCCAAAAATGGGCTCCAGAGACTTTTGGTCTAGCCTCACCCGAGTTTAAGGGACTTTTGGATGGCCTCACCCGAGTTTAAGGACTTTTGACTTGGCCTCACTCGTTTGAGACTTTTGGCCTTGTCTCACCTATCTCAAGGGACTTTCGGCGTTACCTCACCCGAGCAAATCTCACATTTCAACACACAAGCATATTGGCATCAATGCATCAAAGCAATAGCATATGGCATATTCCATACAACAAGCATATACATAATCATACAATGACTATCATATCCAAGAATGCAACAAGAAAGAGTGGAAGAGAGAGCTACCTTATGAGCCAAAGCCAACACTAGCTTTTCCTTTCAATTTCTCCTCTCCCTCCTTAGGTTCACAATCACACCTTGATGGAGGTGTTTCTCTTGAGCCTAGACACAATTAAAGAGCATGGAATTACTCTCTTAACATGGAATCATCAGATCAAACTCTCCTAACATACAGAACCTAGAGTTCTCTCTCTCTCTCTAGAATGCCATCAACTCTTTCTCTTTCTCAAGCTCCCATGGTAGTGGAAAACCACATTTTCAAAGAAAACACAAAGATTAAAAGGTGTTTTCCACTTTCCCTCTTCTGACCCATGCCCAAAATGCAACCATTTTCACAATTAAAATCGCAGAAAGAGAGGGCAAAGGGAGGGGATCAGAGTTTTAAGAAGAAATGGGAGAAGTTACCTTACCTTTCCCTTGATCTTCCTCCTTCTCTTGATCTCTCACACTCTCCACGCCTCTTTTCTCTCCTTGGGTCGAAGTCTAGGGCAGATATGAGAGAAGAAATGAGTTTGGGCGTTTAATGAAGTCTAAATCTCGCTATTTACTCTCTTCCGGACTGACTCTCGCTACGGCAAAAACTAACCTTCACTATAGCGAGCTCGTGTAATCTGGCTTCACTATGGCGAGGTGTAACCTTTGCTACGACGAGCTCGTGTCATTTCCCTTCGCTATGGCGAGATTCACCATTCGCTATGGCGAAATCGCGTTAGTTCCAGACTTCACTCTCGCTATGGCGCACGCGACGGCGAGTAACTCCCTGGTTTTTGTATGGACTGCTGCCAGCACTCGCTATAGCTAGAATCGCCTTCGCTATTGCGAACGAGCACTCTCGCTGTAGCGAGACCGTTTCTCGCTATTGCGAGAGGACTTGGCAAAATTTCCAGATTTCGAATTTTTCTAACCTTCACTTTCTTTCTTTTCCTTTTTCCCGGTTGTTACATGCTGCTTTATTATGCTATAATATGAAACCTACACCTCCATCACACTTTTTAGGCTCTCTAGACTTTTTCCAAGGCTTTCTCTCATATTCTCCCATCATATATGATATAAAACCAAGCTTGGAAGAAATTAAAATACCCCTTAAGCATTGGTTCTATCCTAGGTCAAGACATGCTTCATTAAAGGGGCCAAGGCATTTTCTTTGCTTCCTTGATGGGAGATATATGTGGGAAGCTCCCTAAGGGTCTTAGGAGCTCATACAAACACTCACTTAGGATTAGAAACTCTTAGATAAAATCAGATTTTAGGTTGTTGCTTTAAATCCCTAACTTTTCTGTCTTGAATTTTCTTAAATTTTCTTCCATTCTCTTTGCATTTCTTAAGTTCCCATAGCCTAAACCTTAGGTTTCTCACTTAGTTTTGGTAAAAAATTTCTCCCTCTTGGCTTTTCTCTCTTGGTTGAAATTCACTCTAAGAGGAGCAAGAAGGAAGAAGCATGGAAGATAAGAAATTCACCTTGATTTCTATTTTTCCTTGGATGCTCTCTCTTTTACTTTACTTTTCCCCTCTAAATTCGAAATTCTCCCCTCTAGTTTGAGCTCAAATCAATATCAAATCATATACCAAAACTATGAGAAGGAAGAGGAAAGAGAGGGGGAAGAGTTTAGTAAAGCAAAGAGTAAGTAAAAATTGCTAAAACTCACACTTTCAAGGCTTTCTTTCTCCTCCCTTTGCTCCCCCTTTGTGTGCCACTTCCAGCAGCTCTTTTTTATGTTTTCAGCTAGCTAAAAGTCAGTCTAGAGGTGGGGGAGAGTTTTGGACATTTTAAAAAGCAAATTTCACTTTTTCATGTTTTTTCAAAACAAATCTCGCTATAGTAAGAAACACCCCTTGCTACAGTAAGAACTCATCAGTTCTAGGTCCCTCTGTTCTCACCACAGCTGGCGCTATTGCAAAAAACTCCTTGGATTTTGTATGAGTCACAAACTAGCTATAGTGAACAGGCTTCCTCGCTATTTCGAACAGGCTTCCTCACTATAGCTAATAGGCATCCTCACTATAACTAATAGGCATCCTAGCTATAGCTAAGAGACTTGGAAAAATTCTAAAACCTTGAGTCCTCATTTCTACAAAAACTTGGATGTTACATATAACCAATGATTTCATTGTCTAAATAAATAGTATGTATATATAGAAAAATCGCTGGCATATTTTGATAAATTAGTGGCTATAAAATTTTTTTTGCTATAGCCCTAATGTAACACCATATATTTCTAACTCATTTCACAACATTCCCAAGCTTTACATTTGTAAATTTCATGAAAGAGCAAAAAAGAGAATTAAAATAATGCTTTTCTTTGCATTACGTCATGTATGAAAATTTCATTCGATGTCACGTGGACCATGTGAGTTCATACAACACATTCTCATATTTAATTACATGGATACAACTCATTTCCATCATCAAAAGTGGCCTACATTTTAAGGAACTCAAAGGGAAACATGAAATATACATATTCATTTTCGGCTAGATTTTTTTACTTTTTTATCACAACTTTGAAAAATCATAACTAATTATAGAAAAATCAAAATGATGTATTCTTGGTCATTTTGGAACGCTACACTTGTTTAATTCATGGTAAAAATATCTCCAGACCATAACATCCAACATAAAGGACTTTTGACATTCAAAATGGTCTAGAGGTCAGGTTGTCTGTAACACCCCAAAATTAATTAAGGTGTTAATCATGGATTTAGAGTAATTAAGAATAATTAATAGAGGATAATTGGGCAAGTTAGTGAATAGGAATTTTAGAGAGATAAATTATTAATATGGGTTTGAGAATTAATTGGGATAGAAACCTCATCTAGGCCCAAATTAATAAATCATGATAAGAGGCTAATAGAGGCCCAATGAGTTAGGTGCAGGCCCAATTTAATTTAATGTGATAAAGGCCCAAGATCTACCTTGTATAGACTCTTATAAGTGGCCCAATTACCCTTGTGTAGACCCAAATCCTTGAGCCCTTAAAACTTGGCCCAAACCTAATTAAACTTCAGCAACCCAATACATAAGAACTGGCCCAATAAAATTATGCAGCCCAACACTTTAAAACTGGCCCAACAAGCTAAAAATCTGAAGCCCATTTGGAGTTGGACCTTAGAGCAACCCATGACCCATATTTGACCTAACTTAATCCCACTAAAACCCTAAAAACTGACCAGCCACCTCCTCCATTCTACAAAACACAAAGACACAAAGAAAATTCGGAGGTGAGAGGGAGAGGCTAGGGTTCTTGGCATAATTCCACATTTTCCCACATTTGGAGTAAGATTTAGCCAAGGTAATAGTTATACAACTTAATCCCCTCATCTTTCTCTTTAATTTGTTCTAATTAGTTTTTCATTTGGAGTGTTTTCACCCTTCCCAAAATCTGAAATGTGGTTATTTGGGATTTTCTTAGTGAAATTCGTAGGTTAAGGTTAGTGCTGACATTAGGTAAGTATAAACCCTCCATTTTGATGCTTTCTTTGCTAATTTGAGACCCCCATAGCTGATTTACAATATGGGTATTAATTTTGTACGAATTTACTTAGGATTTTAGGTAAAATATTGAGGTTTCTGGTAGAGGATACTTGAATCCGAATTTGGGACTTGTAGTGGTTGGGTACGTGTTCTCTAGGTAGTTATTAGCATTTAAATTCCTTCGGTACTTGTTGCTACTATAAATGATGAATTAGAGTAGTGATTTTCTGATGTTATGGTTATAGGGATTTTTGTACCATTGGTGGCTATTGCAAATTGTCTACAAGTGAGGTAACCGGGGTTTACATTAATTTCATGCATGTATCTGTTTTAATTTCATATTTGCTGTATATGAATGATTTGAAATGCTGAATAAATTGGTTGGCTATCTATTGTATTATGATTGGACCTTGTGAGTCCATGGTGGAGCTGTGGTGCGGCTGCCACCTGTGCATGTGCTTTGATCGAGCATCGGGTCATGATCAAACCCCAAATGCACTGAGCCCTGGTTGTGCTCAATGGGGAGTAGGTGCCGTGGACGGGCCTCTCCCAGTGTTAATGGCCTTTAACATGTAAAAATATGATTGCTAGTATGAGATAGTAATCATGATAGCCTAATTGCTTCATTTATTGATATGACTAATATGATTCAAATGTTGATTTTGATTCATGCATATATGTTAATTAAACTAGATTATATGATGGAATTGCCTTGGTTATTGAGATTTATATCTCACCCTATTTTATGGGATTACAATTTCAGGTGAAGGTTCTTTGGGTAAGGATAAGGGTAAACAAGTGGATGAACATCCATGAGTTGAGGCCCGGTGTGGGAGGGCTATACTTAGTCTGAGTAGAATAGAGTAGATGCTAATTTTGTTAAGTCTTGTATAGCATCATCATGTATCTGTATTGCCAAGTGTAGAAGTCTGTATTTTGATAACATAATGTGTACCTATTAAGGAGTAGGCCTTACTTTAAATTGGTATTTGATGTATGGATTTATGATATCTGCTATAAGCCTTGTTGAACTCTGATATAGCTCGTTATTGGAAATGTAATCTTGACATATTGCTATGAACCCCTATTGATTGGGTATCAAGTGATAGTTACTGATAGTTTGTGAACTCATGTTATTGTTATTTTACAAACTTGCTGATATATGGACTTGCTGATATAGGGTAATTAGAGAAAAGAAATTGACCCTTGAGTCTTGAACTAGTAAGGATAGATTAGCTGGATAAATTAGGCTAATGAAGGATATTTAAGCCCCACAATAAAGGTAGAGGGGCCTTAGGGTGTTAATGAAGAAAGAGTGGAAAGTATGAGACTAGATTTTCAGAGTGTAGGACCAGAAGGCACTTCGCCCCGGCTAAAATTGAGTTGGTCACGGCCAATAGAGGCAAAGTTGCCCAGGGTGAGTGCCAGAGAGGAATTCGCCATGGTGAAATATGTAATTGGCCGTGGTGAAATGCAAGAGGCAAAACTGGGAGTCGTCTAGAGGGAAATTTGCCGCAGCGAAATGAGAAATTGGCCGCGCGCGAAATTTTGCAAAAATGAGCCAGACATTCCAGAGAGGAATTGGTCGCGACCAATATCGAGAGGCGAGCGAGGAAGTTCCAGGAGGCTTCTTCGCCACGGTGCCATGTAGGTTGGCCGCGGCGAAGGTCCAACTCGCCGAGGCGATGAAGAAAGAGGTAAAACAGAAGGGAATTGGCTGCGGCTAAGAGTAATTAGGCCGCGACGAACATGCTGAAACACTTATAATACCTAAGAAATCTTGGTTTTTCATATGGTAATCTCAAGGGATGATTTAGAGACATTAAGATGAGTTATAATTGATGGGTAATAGAATTGAAGGCTTATAAATAAATGTTTATTTCCCTTACGAATATAAGTGCTTCTAATTGTATGATTGATGACTCTAATCATATTAAGGTTCAAATTTCCCTGTATTTTCATAATGTAATTGGTCATAATGCCTTGTAACCCTAACTTATGATTATTAATCATGTGGTTAACTTTAATTATCGAGATTAGAAATTAAGGTTGTCACATTGTCCACTGGTGCTATCACATAATTCTGCAACAAATTTTACAAATGTCCAATTAATTCTAAAAAAATCTAATCCATACAAATGATACCAATCTAGAAAGCTGTGGATGTTTCCTAAAGGGAAAAATAACATTAGACTAGTTTAGGCACGCCTGGACCTCAAAACTCAATAAAAATGTAACAGAGATCGGCTGGAGTTCCTAATACTGGACAGATTCTTTGAAAATTCATATCTCCCACTCTAGACATATAAATATGGTGCTTCTAGTTGGAACAAGTCAATAGGAATGTCTAGTTTCTTTGTATAAAATTTTATGGAAATTGGACATCATTTGAGCCCTGTGTGATAGATTACATTTTCGGACTTGAGTGAACAGTGACTGACGAAAACTAGAAAATTTGCCAACTTTAAATGTTCATCAATATTCTGTAGACCTCCAAAAATTCTTTTCTTTAGATTTCCAAAAAGATTTAATTTCATGGCAAATTTCAAATCAAGAAGAGCTCATTTGGACAAAAAATAATATAGGGTTCTAAATTGGTAAATTTTGACTCTGTATGGAATACCAAAATGCCCAAATGGCTTTTCTTGGAGTTTAACACCTCTTGGGCAAGTCTAAAAGCATAATTAGGACTTGTATAAGCTATCCAAATGGTCCTAACCCTCATGCATCTCATTTTGGCCATCTCACCCACACTTAAACACAATTCCATAAACTCATTCAAGAAGCCACATTGTCCATACATACTCAATTGGCATTCTAATGGTCATATAATACATTCTCTCATTTAAACATAACATATTATCATAATTACATATGTTCCAAAGGTCATAGACCACAAACAACAATAATTTACATTATTAGACATCATTATGGCTTTAAAAAATAAAAATTATGCATATTGGTATCAAGCTCTCTTCTTCAAGGTGGTTGGCTTCCATTATCTTGTCCACTTGGTCCACTTAGTATGTTAGATCATTGGAGAGGAGGGAATAAGATTTAAAGAATTCCAATAGCTCATCTCCTATTCAATCATACATAATGGATGAAAACAAGTCTCATAAATACATGTATGGTCATGTTAACATGTGCAAACATTCAAGAGGCATTTTCATCATTTAAGAAAGTCATATATCATGTAAAGGCTTGCCAAGCAAGTGGATTGGCCTCACCCAATTTCTTTTGGATGTTGGACTTACCTCACTCATTCTTTAAGATTTTTGGACTCAGCCATGCTCTTAGGAGTCCATCTCACTTTTAGGAGACTCTTTACTTTGTCTCAACCAATCTTAAGAGTTCTTGGCTCATTCTCACTATGGCTAAGGGTTCTTGACCTTACCAAACTTAAGCAAATCCAAGCACACATCATAAGCATCATTTGAAAGCATATTGTAACATCATGGCACCATGGAATCAAAGTTATGCTAGAATACTTTTCATGGCTTAAAAATACACATACACACACTCAAAGACAAGTAAAGTAAATAATTATACATGAGAGAAGGAGGAATGAGCTACCTTGGATACAATTACATAACTTTTCTCTTGAATCCAAGCTCCCTCTTTCACCTACACATGCACAGAAGTGTGGGGATAATTTCTCTTGGTCTAAACACAATTTATGGAAGCCAATTAGGTTCATGAAATCAATTCTAAGGCCACACAACTTGCTTGAACTCTAGCTTAGTTTATAACCTCATTATGGTTCCATAATTGCACTTAATGAAGCAACACCCCTTAAATAAATTCTAGGCTCTATTATTTCATTTCAAATATGATTCTTGACTCTTTTTAGGCCTTTTGGAGTCATCATACGATCAAAACCAAGAGCCTAACTACATGTTACTTCTTTAGGTCTTTGATAAGTATGATTTTTATACAATTTAATTCTCTTAACTTGGGCATTTTGACAATGGAATATGGTCTTAAAGGTTTAATTAGATTCAATTTGAATTCATTAGCCCCTTATGCACTTTGTGAATTAATTAGCAAAATTATTGAGTTTTAATATATGAATTTCTTTTAAATAATCTTGTGGATAATTCTACTCAATAATTTTCATTTTTTTGTGCAGGTTTTTTTTTTTTTTGGGCAATTGGTATTTGAATAAGAGATTGTTTTTTGAGAAGAAGTGGAGGTTTGCCAAGTCCAAGGAAGCCATGCATTCTATCTTTTCATTCTCACATCTCTCACCCACTTGGTCTGCACATACATATCATGTATGGGCCTTCATCTATGAAGCATCATCACGTTGTGGCAAGACAGAACAGAGCTGAAACAACGTGGCTGAAACAGATAGGAAAACTGCATAAAGCAACAGCAGAAACACGTGGATATGAAAGTGAAAGAGAGGAAGAGAAATGAAGAAGCCTGCTGGACAGCAACGTGAAATTAACGTGAAGAAAAGAGAGAAGAAACAGCAGCTGGATGAAGCAGATCTGAAGCCATGAAATGAAGTTGCTGGAACAGGAATGAACGTTGCAGATGAAGAAACACATGGAGCAGCTGCAGAATGGGCAAGAAACAAACTCGAAACAGATGAGGAAGCATGGCCACGTGAACTCCCACTAATGCAGAAATAGAAAACCAGCTACAGCGTGGGGAAGAATAGAGCTACAAGCTAGCGACAGAAACACACACACATGCAGTGGCTGGAGCTCGAGTTCTGGTCTGCGAAGAGAAGTAAGAGCTAACGTGGAACTGCACAAAGAAGAAGACTCGTGGAAAGACAAACCAGCAGCTAAAACAAGGAAATCTGGGCACAAAGGAAGAAGAAAATCACGTGGAGAACATGCAGAACAGAGGAAGAAAACTCATGGAAAAGCAGCTTATAGCTCGAGCAAAACATGGAAGAATAACGCAGAACAGAGCATGCAGCAATGGAATAAAAGAAGCACGAAGCATGAATCAGAAAACACTGAAGCCAACGTGGATTAATATATTCAAGTGGGACCCACGTTACATGCACATGCAAGGTTCAGCTGATTGAAATTAGAGAGGAGAGCACGTGAAGGGAATTAAGAATTCACGTGAAAAGGGAATCAAGCCATCAGATTCGTCCATTCGCCTTAGTCACGCTCCATCCAGCGTCGTCCATTTAATAATTCATCACTCATTCACGTGAGGATATCATCCATTATTCACGACGTCGTTCACAGCCCATGATAGCCCATTCCATTAAAGCCCTAGCCGTCATTTATTCATTCATATACAAGCCCTAGCTGCCATTCGCAAAAACACCAATTCTCGCCTCCTTCGCCTCCATTCACCCACGCCTCCATACATAGAACTTCATCCATCTCTCCATCTCCATCCACCGAATGAGGCTTTAATTCATCCATCTTGAGGCTAGCAAGGGAGGAAGCTCTTGAGTAGAAGCTTGAATCCTTGGGGATGAACAATAAATTCTGGCTAAGATTTTCTTATTTTTCCTACACTTTTTCTTATTCTGTACAATCTCGGTTGAGTTGTATTTGATTTGGAATTTGTGTAATTAATTAGTGGTTGGTTAGACACTGATTAGGAAACCTTTTTTGTTGATTAATTGGTTGGATTTGAATTTGATTTTTCATTATTCTCTCTAATCTCCCATGTATGCCACGAAGGTGTTCGATGAAATGCATGAGTAAGGTTATGTGTTTAAATGTCTATTTGAGAATTCCTTGGTGTTTAGTTGGTTAATTAAACATTTTTGGATGATGAATCATAAGATAATTAATTAGTTAATCAATCAAATTGGATGTTCATTGATCTTAAAGACAAGAGTTAACGGTTTAATGCGGGATTGAGGTCTTAATTCAACATTAGATTATTAATCTCTTGAATCTTGAATGGTTATTCAAGATCATTTGCTAATGAACATAATTAGGAATTCTTAGGCCATAATTAATCACATTTGGAATAGGATAAGGATAGTGGATACCAAGAGACAATTCCTAAGCTAGTCACAAGCCCATCATTCATCACAATTCATCCAATTAGGTAGACATTAGGAAATTTGTTTCAATTCAGTTTAGGATAGTTTAATTCAATTAAAAATCCCCCAAATTAAATAGTTCTAGGACCTTAGAACACGTAAAAAACCCAATTGAACATTGAATTCTATTTCGAAGGGAGATGACCTAGGTTGTGCCACTTGCTATATTTTTAGATCAACCTAGTTTTATTTTGAGGGTTGCACAACAAGCCCGTCAAAATTTGGCGCCGTTGCCGGGGATTTGGAATTTCAATTGTTTAAGAAAGTTTTCTAAGTGTTTTTGTTTTGTTTAATCTCTGTTTTAGTTCTGTTTTGATTTGATTTTCGTTTTGTTCTGAACTTGGAATCGGGTAATTTCGGTGTTGCGTATTAATTTGAGTGCTTGCTGGAATTTTCGTTCAAAGTGCCCAGAAAATTCTCATACTTTGTTTTTCAAGGTTTTTGGGTGTTTTGAGCAAAAGTAATAGCTAAGCTATTAGGCGCACCATTTTTTGGCTAAATTCCAATGTTTGGGGCACTTTTTCTAATTTTTTAGTATTTTCTCGAATTTTTTAGGAATTTTTCAATTTTTCTGGATTTATCTTCTTTAATTTTTGTGAGTTTGTTTTGTGTCATTAGGCTCTATTTTAGAGTGTTTTTCATTGTTAGGAACTTCTTATCTTCATTTGATTTGATTTTCTTAATTTTGAGTTAATTTTAGTTATAGTTATTTGTGATTTTGCTTTGTGCTAAAAGTAATTGTACTTCTCATTTTATTTTTGCTTTAAATGAATCCATATTTTTCTAATCAAGGTGTTTATGATCCTTATGCAAATAATGGGACTTCCAGGCAGTTAGATGATCTCAAGACAATGCTTCAAGGCGTTCTTGAAAGACAAAGGCAAAATCAACAAAGCCAACAATACCAACAAGTCCAACCACCATGCTACCAACCACACCATCATTTCTATGAAGTTCACCCCAACTACCAACCATACCACCATCCATATGAGATTCACCCAAATTACCACCATCATCATGAACCATACCATGACTACCATAGGCAAGAGCCACAATATCATCCTTACAACTACCATGAGGGGTACATGCAACAAGAGCCTCAAAGGGAACCAAGTTCGAAAGAAAGGATGATGCAGTTAATGGAAGCCTTAGATCTTCGAATCCAACAAAGGGATGCCGAACATCTTCAATTCAAATAAGAACATGAACGGTGGTATCTTGAAATGCAACAAAGGCTTGACAACATGATGAAGGATTCAGGAATTCAATTGAATCAACCGACTTCAAGTGCTAATGAATCAATTGAAGAGCAAATTAGAAGGGAATGTATAGAAGAAGAAGAGTCTTATCCATTAGGTAATATCCTTCCATCTTCTAATGTTTTACAATTTGTTAGAACTGAATCTAGTATGCATGATAGCACTTCGATTCCCGATGCATATAATGTTGTTGATTCTGAATTACATGATGATGATGTTGTTGATGAGGAAATAATTGTTGAATCCCCTGATATGATTGATTGTGGTAGCTCATTGAACAAAATTGACACATTTTGTGATGTTCATGAATCCTTGTGTACTGATGCACTTGGTATGTCTACACCTAGCTGTGATCTTAGTGATAATTCTATTTCTGAGCCTGTTAATGATGAATCTCTTGAGTCTAGGGTAGTAGATAAGTGTGGGGGTGACTTAGAATATGATGATCATGCTATTCTTGGTGTGGGATTAGTTGATAAGTCTGTTGATGATGCACCTATTGAGTTTAGAGACAACATGCCATCTGGATCATGTGACATAACTGATTTAGATGCATCTCTTGATTGTGTGTGTATTGAATCTGCTATATGTGATGAATACTCTCAGATTAATTCTTCCATTGAGACTAGTGAGTCTTTCACATATACTGATCATCATGATTCCTCACTAGCATATAATGATGTGGCTGATGAGACAATAAATGTAGCATGTGAAAATGATATAGACATTGAATTTGCTGGACATCTTGTTGATGAATCAGACTTAACTCTTAAATGCTTATGTGACGAATTGCATACATGTCCTATATGTGCTGAGATTAATGAGTTTCTGGAGTTTGATAAATTTGCTGAATCTATGGAATCCTTGGTTTGCACTAAAATTGTTAATGAACCTGATTCTTTTGATCATACTAGTATTGATGAGAATATGCATAAAGATAATGTTGACGTTGAAAATCCTGTTAATCCTTGTACTCTTGTTGATACTAGTGAGAGACTTGATTTTGCTTTTGATAATTGTCTAGAATTTTGTGAGCCTACTGATGTCTCTTTGGTTACTGTCTCTATTGTTGAAAGTCATGAACAAATTCCTGAGGTTGGTAAAGCAGTTCCCTACAAGCCACAGACTCTCCTAGCTGAGACACAGCAACTGCCAAACACCTTGAACTTAAAGGGCTGTGAGAAGTTACAATCTAACTTTTCTGTTGATGTAGTGACTCTTACTGATGGGAGTCCAGTAGATTTCATTGAACTTGATAGATTTTTAAAAAGTTCAAATTTTCAGTTTGATTTTAAATTTTCTTTCTTTGGTTTTAAATCTCCTGAATTTGATTTTTATTCTTTTATTGTTTCTAAAAATGCTAAAAATGACTTTCTGAAACTACTAATGGTTGAAGAAGTCCATGAGTCAACACTGAATGATCAATCAAAATGTTTTAAAGTGGTTAGACTCAAATTTGTTCAGTTAAGAAGGAATAAAGTAGTTTTAATTTTGGTTTTTGATACTTATGATTAGTTAGTCTTTGATAGAGTTCTCTATAGTTTAGGATTTAGTTTTCTTTTTTCTTTTCCGCATTACAGTTTATTTTGTTTTTGTTTTGTAGGAAATAAATTGCTAACCAGCTACAAGGGAATCTTAGCCACCCTTGATATCTCCATATTCAAGTTCATCCAGTTGTATACTTTCCCTTTCTACTCTTTATATTGTGTTGTTTATCTATTTACTGGACTGGTGCTGGCATTGAGGACAATGCAATATTTAAGTGTGGGGGAGAGAGTCATTTCATTCTATCCATCTTTTCTTTATTTTGAAAAAAAAAAAAAAACTGAAATTTTTTTTTTAGGAAAAATTTTTTTAAAAAAATAGTATGAATTTTTTATAAAAAAAAAATTCCTGTGAAAGTTGCAAGTTGAGATGATTATAATTTGGATTCACTTAGATATGATAAGTGATGGATCTTGTGTCTTGATTTAAGTGAAGTGGCAATGAATTTGATTTCAATGAATTATTTGATAGTCATTAGCTGGTGAGAATTTGAGCCTTAATTGTTCATTTCTAGTGTGGATTCACCTATGTTTGTTTTCACTCTAGAACTTGTCCTGATTCTTTGTTGAGACCACATTTGCACTTGCATGCATGAAAATGATAAGGCATTCCTTTCTATTTTAGCTAGAGCCAAAAAGCCAACCATATATGCATCTTTATCCATTGTTTTAGCCACTTTGGACCTTGTTTTCTTTTGTTGTTTAGCCCATAGCCATTAAATATTTTCCCACCTTGTTTTAAGATGCCTTAAGGACTTAAAGGAGCATTACATCTAAATAGGATAGGTGAATGTGTGCTTTGCATCCATTAAGGCCATTGTGATTCAAAGAAATTGTTTAAAGAAAAAAAAAATTTTGCAAATGCAAAGTAAAGAATCGAAAAGCAAAAAGAAAGCAAAAGAAAAGCAAATGAAAAAAAAAAAAAGGAAAAGGAAGCAATGAAAAAAAAAAAAAAAGTTTCAAATTGGGTTTATAGTCGCTTGTATTAGTTGGAAATAAGGCCTTGAATGCACATTCTTACCTATCCTAAGTTTCCATTGAGTGCTCTTGAGGTTCTAAGGTATCTATATATTTTTTTTTCCCTTGTTCTTTATATCCATTTATTTCATCTCCTTAGCCCCATTACAACCATGAATAAAGTCCTATTGATTTGTACTTTGCATTTAGCATGGGTGGTGGAGACTTAGAAGCTAGACAAGCTTATGGTAGTGAACTTTGATAGGTGGAATTTGAGTGAATTACATTACCTTAAACACTTGAGAGTTGAGAGTAAACACCAATCCAAGTGAGAGGCTATGCATTTCAATTCAATCTTTTCAAATGAAATTGCCATAGAATTTGTTTTCTTGATGCAAGTGAAATTAACTTGGATTGTCAGAGTGATGAAGAGTTGTGATTAATCTCTAGCTTGTGATTCTTACACTTCTTTTTCATTTTCATTTTCCACTTACCATTCTTCTATCCGGATGTTTCAATTCATTCTTTTATCCTGGATTTTGAGCTTTGCCCAAGAGTGCAAAGTTTTAAGTGTGGGGGAATTTGATAAGTATGATTTTTATACAATTTAATTCTCTTAACTTGGGCATTTTGACAATGGAATATGGTCTTAAAGGTTTAATTAGATTCAATTTGAATTCATTAGCCCCTTATGCACTTTGTGAATTAATTAGCAAAATTATTGAGTTTTAATATATGAATTTCTTTTAAATAATCTTGTGGATAATTCTACTCAATAATTTTCATTTTTTTTGTGCAGGTTTTTTTTTTTGGGGCAATTGGTATTTGAATAAGAGATTGTTTTTGGAGAAGAAGTGGAGGTTTGCCAAGTCCAAGGAAGCCATGCATTCTATCTTTTCATTCTCACATCTCTCACCCACTTGGTCTGCACATACATATCATGTATGGGCCTTCATCTATGAAGCATCAGCACGTTGTGGCAAGACAGAACAGAGCTGAAACAACGTGGCTGAAACAGATAGGAAAACTGCATAAAGTAACAGCAGAAACACGTGGATATGAAAGTGAAAGAGAGGAAGAGAAATGAAGAAGCCTGCTGGACAGCAACGTGAAATTAACGTGAAGAAAAGAGAGAAGAAACAACAGCTGGACGAAGCAGATCTGAAGCCATGAAATGAAGTTGCTGGAACAGGAATGAACGTTGCAGATGAAGAAACACATGGAGCAGCTGCAGAATGGGCAAGAAACAAACTCGAAACAGATGAGGAAGCATGGCCACGTGAACTCCCACTAATGCAGAAATAGAAAACCAGCTACAGCGTAGGGAAGAATAGAGCTACAAGCTAGCGATAGAAACACACACACATGCAGTGGCTGGAGCTCAAGTTTTGGTCTGCGAAGAGAAGTAAGAGCTAACGTGGAACTGCACAAAGAAGAAGACTCGTGGAAAGACAAACCAGCAGCTAAAACAAGGAAATCTGGGCACAAAGGAAGAAGAAAATCACGTGGAGAACATGCAGAACAGAGGAAGAAAACTCATGGAAAAGCAGCTTATAGCTTGAGCAAAACATGGAAGAATAACGCAGAACAGAGCATGCAGCAACGGAATAAAAGAAGCACGAAGCATGAATCAGAAAACACTGAAGCCAATGTGGATTAATATATTCAAGTGGGACCCACGTTACATGCACATGCAAGGTTCAGCTGATTGAAATTAAAGAGGAGAGCACGTGAAGGGAATTAAGAATTCACGTGAAAAGGGAATCAAGCCATCAGATTCGTCCATTCGCCTTAGTCACGCTCCATCCAGCGTCGTCCATTTAATAATTCATCACTCATTCACGTGAGGATATCATCCATTATTCACGACGTCGTTCACAGCCCATGATAGCCCATTCCATTAAAGCCCTAGCCGTCATTTATTCATTCATATACAAGCCCTAGCTGCCATTCGCAAAAACACCAATTCTCGCCTCCTTCGCCTCCATTCACCCACGCCTCCATACATAGAACTTCATCCATCTCTCCATCTCCATCCACCGAATGAGGCTTTAATTCATCCATCTTGAGGCTAGCAAGGGAGGAAGCTCTTGAGTAGAAGCTTGAATCCTTAGGGATGAACAATAAATTCTGGCTAAGATTTTCTTATTTTTCCTACACTTTTTCTTATTCTGTACAATCTCGGTTGAGTTGTATTTGATTTGGAATTTGTGTAATTAATTAGTGGTTGGTTAGACACTGATTAGGAAACCTTTTTTGTTGATTAATTGGTTGGATTTGAATTTGATTTTTCATTATTCTCTCTAATCTCCCATGTATGCCACGAAGGTGTTCGATGAAATGCATGAGTAAGGTTATGTGTTTAAATGTCTATTTGAGAATTCCTTGGTGTTTAGTTGGTTAATTAAATATTTTTGGATGATGAATCATAAGATAATTAATTAGTTAATCAATCAAATTGGATGTTCATTGATCTTAAAGACAAGAGTTAACGGTTTAATGCGGGATTGAGGTCTTAATTCAACATTAGATTATTAATCTCTTGAATCTTGAATGGTTATTCAAGATCATTTGCTAATGAACATAATTAGGAATTCTTAGGCCATAATTAATCACATTTGGAATAGGATAAGGATAGTGGATACCAAGAGACAATTCCTAAGCTAGTCACAAGCCCATCATTCATCACAATTCATCCAATTAGGTAGACATTAGGAAATTTGTTTCAATTCAGTTTAGGATAGTTTAATTCAATTAAAAATCCCCCAAATTAAATAGTTCTAGGACCTTAGAACACGTAGAAAACCCAATTGAACATTGAATTCTATTTCAAAGGGAGATGACCTAGGTTGTGCCACTTGCTATATTTTTAGATCAACCTAGTTTTATTTTGAGGGTTGCACGACAAGCCCGTCAGTCTTATGGAACATAAGGCACCATCTCACATTCCATGCATTCTAAATTTTTCCCAAGGCTTCCTCTCATGTTCATTCATCATATATGACTAAAGAATGGGTTTAGAAAAATTTAAAACTCTCCCTAGCTACATAAATCCCTTTCGGCTGAGATTATAGAGGAAATTGGGGTTTTTTAGAGTTTGCTTTGTTTTCTCAAGGGAGGATGCATGTGGGGAGTCTCTTAGGGATCTTGAGAGCTCATTTAAACTCTTATTTAGACCTAGGAATCATCATACAAAATCAAATTTTATAAGGTGCAATTGAAACCCTAGAAATTGCATCTTGAAATCTAATGATTTTTTGTTAATTTCCTTTGCATATTCTTAATCTCCACACCCTTTTTTCTTAGATTGATCCTTGGTTCTACCTAAAAACTAAATCCTCCTAGGGTTTCTTATGTTAAGCAAAATGGAGGAGGAGGGGAACCAAAGGTAGCAACCATAGAAGGAGAAATTACCTTATTTTCTTGCTTTTTCTTACTTGAATCTTGTCTTTTTCAAGCTCCTCTCTTAAAATCCAAAATTTCCCCTCAATTTCTCCCTTAAAATAGATTTATATACTTCATTATAATCAAGGAAAGAAAGCTTAAGAGGAGAGGAACAAGTTTGGAAGAAGGATTATGAAAATCCATGAAATTTCTTACCTTTTCCTTGCTTTTTCTCCTCCTTTCTTCTCCTTCATGGTGCAACTAAGAGAGTTGGTGTTTTCTCTGGTTTTTGGGCAGAATGAGTCGTGCAAATGAAGGGGAGAAGAAATAAGAAACATAAAGTGTGTTCAAGAAGCTTCCACTTTCTCAAAAATTCCAATTTTGCTCTTCATTTTTGGTATTTTCTTTTTTAACTCATTTTAGCTCCCTTGTGAGAACTTTCTTTTTCATTATAAAATTTAGTTTCCCAATTTAGCAAAATGTCTACTTAAATTGGAGCTAAAATCTTCCCGAACAAATCTGTCAAAGTTCAGATACACTAATATTAGAAAACATTCACTGGAAGGGTTTTAACTGTCTCGGGGCTTTTTATAGTTTTCAAGGCCTTTGAGAATCTCAGAAAACTCAAAACTTTCATTTAAAAAGCCCTCCTATGTGAATTCCAAAATTTACTAAAAATTACGAAAATACCATTATATTTCGTAAGTTTTTTGGAAGAAATTGTTTCTTCATTCTAGTTCCGTTTTTCTTTCCATCTAGGCCTGAATTCTCATTTTTAGGAGTTTAGAATGCTTTCCAAATTTTTTGAGACCTTAACTATCTCATTTTGGTGGACTTCTTTTTGTATATGGTGAATTTTGTTCATTTACAAAGAAACAGTACGTTACGTTTCTTACGTTTTCTCTGGTTTTCAAAGAACCAGATGTTACAACTAAGGCTAATAATTATTTTATTTTATGTCACCAAAGAGCTTTATGATCTATGCATAAATTAATCATTAAAGATCAATAATGATTCATGGTTGTGAAAATGACATAAAATTATGACCAATGGCTAGAAAATGGCTGGAAGCTATAAAAACAAACGGCCACAAATTCTTTGAATATAAGAAGTTAGATGATCATATTGTGATAATAAAGTATTTTATTGTGGTAATTTATATGTAGATTTTAAAATTTTAAGAGAGAAGACCAATCGTAATTTCTTCTTATAAATATAATTAGTAGCTTTTATTATAATGGAAAACAAAAATAAAATATATTTATTTTATACTTTAATTTTTATTCTCTACCTACAATTAAATTCTTTATATGTATTATTTGAAAAAATATCTCATAAATATGTGGCATTTAAATTAAGAAAATAATGCATTTTCATAAATTTACTATGCATAATTTTTTATGAGAAAATATTTATTGTAAGTATTTGATGTTGAATTTATTTTATTTTTATCAATCATGAAAATATTTTAAAGGAAGAAAAATAAATATTCTTGCAAAAAGTATAAAGTATTTATCTTTATTTGTACCCAATTTTGTGAACAATTAGATATAAAATATTCTATAATCCATTGTCCTTGGAATAATTTGAAGGGAGAATATATGCATTAAATAATTTTGACAAAGTAGAGATATTATGAAAATATGTGTAAAGAAACTTAATTATTCCACATTTTGTAGTTTGAACATGCTCTAATAGTAGCAACATTGAAGTAGTCAATACTAGTCATGAGTAGTAAAAATGCATAGTAATAATATGGACGAAAATATGTTGTGTGTTAGTTATTGAAGAACTACACATAACATAATAGAATTTAGTTCCTAAAGAACTAATATTTCTCATTTTATAGTTAGACACATGATATATAGTGAAGACATATGTCTCACAGATAATACTTAAAGATGAAAAATATTTTTTTCATTTGATAATAGGTGATGTCAATATTAATACTATATCAAGTAGTATATAAGTAATGAAGGCTCTAGAGGAACTATTATACTATTACCTAGGGGAACAAAGTTTATTATTAATGACATGTTATTTTTACTAAGTTTCAAAAAAAAAATTATTAATCTTCAAAGATATCCACCATAATGGATATCATATGAAACTATAAATGAGAAAAATATTGAATATATATACTTATCACAGCTATTGAATCAAGAAAAAAATGTGTATTGAAAAAATTGCCTACCTTGTTTTTTAGTTTGTACTATACAATTATTAGTACCTTTGAAACACATGTTGTTGTAAACTAAAGATTTGTTGATCTAAATATATTTATTATTTGGCATGACCAATTCGGTCATGTTGGATCAATTATGATGCAAAAAATGTTGAAAATTCATATGGACATCTTCATGAAGAACTAGAAGATTTTTTTTATTCAAAAAATTCTCATGTAGTGCTTGTTCTATTCTCATGTACTGCTTATTCTCAAGATAAATTAATTACTAGACTATTACTAGTTAAAATTGGGATTGAATCCTTTATATTTCTATAATGTATTTAAAGAAATATATATAGGCCCATTTATCTACCATATGAACAATTTGGATATTATATGGTTTTGATAGATACATCTATAAAATGGTCATTTGTGTGTTTATTATTAATTTGAAACTTGACATTTGTGAGATTTCTTACTCAAATGATTTGATTAAGAGTACAATTTCCAAATTATGCAGTCAAGACAATTTGTCTTGATAATACTAGTGAATTTACATCTTAGGTTTTAATGACTATTGCATGTTTAACAGTTAAAAAATTTGTTGCTTATGTTCACACAAAATAATTTAGCAAAATCATTCATTAAATGCCTCTAATTAATAAATAGATCAATGCTTATGAGAACAAAATGTCCCATTTCAACATAGGGATATGCAATTTTATATATAGCAAAACATATATACATCAAGCTAATAAATTGTTTTAAAATTTCCCTATTACAATTGGCTTCTAGGTTAAGAGACAAATATTTTCCGTCTTAAAATTTTTGGATATGCAATATATGTTCCAATTGCTCTACCACAACATAAAAAAATAAGTCTTTAGAGAAGGTTAGAAATATATCTTGTGTTTAAGTCACCTTATTTATGGCATGATTTGTTGATTGTTATTTTGACAAAGTAGTTTTCTCAACATTAGAGGGAGATAATAAGTAGTTGTAAAAAGGAAATTACATGGAATGCATTATCATTATCTTATATAAACCTTCATACAAAGAAATGTGAACTAGAAGTTCAAAAAATAATACATCTACAAAATATTATAAATCAATTGCTGCAACAACCCTAATTTTGAATTATTGTGATTAGGCTTAATTGAGTGGTTAATGATCATAAATCAATGCTTAAAGTCATTATAATTAATTAAAATAGCAAGAATGTGAAAAATTTTGAACCTTGATATTATTAGGGTTATTAGCTAAACCATCACAACTATTTAAGTCCACAAGTGATCCTAATTATTAATTAAGACCTTTGTTTTATTTTACTATTGATTTTAACTCACAGAAACTCTTATAAATATTCTCAAGTCATTTCATAACATTATCATAATAAACTTCAAAGTTTCTAAGTAAAAACTAAGAGTTTATAAACCTTCACCACAACTTGGACCTCCCTTGCCACGGCTAAGTTAGTTACTAGAACCTAAAAACTAAGTTTAGAGACTCCCACCGCGACTTGGTTTACTCGCACTACGGCGTAAGTAGCTACTAGAGCTAAAAATAAATAATTTGAACCTTGCATTGTAACTTAGGCCTGCCGTGTCATGGCAAAGGTGGTCTCGGGACTTATTGCGAGTTGGAGCCTTGCTGCGGCAAGCTTATATGGCGCTGTGGTGAGAGAGCTTCTTGGAACTCTCCAAGCTTGCCTCTTGATGCTCGCCACAGCAAGCTTCCTTTAAGTCATGGCAAGTTTGCTCTCTGTTACTCTCCTTAGGTGAATTTCTTGCATTGCACCGTGGCAAGACATCTCATGCCGCCGTGCTCCAAGCTTTTGAAACACCCTTAGTTGCTACTTAAGTAGTTTTGGCCATGGCTTAACCCTCTTCTGCACCTTAACTCTCTAAATTTTGTCCAACACATACTAGACCTCCCTTTAGGAACATCCTAGGGTCATTTTACCTTAACTTGTAAGGCTTTAATAGCAATCAACTAACTAAACTACCTAACATACTCTCACATCCATTTAGATACTAGAGTATTGATTTCAAATTTCTCTATCAATCATACATCAACAAATTTATGAATTATTAATAACAATAAGATTTATAAACTACTAACATGATCAATCATAATGATACAATAACATGCTTCAAGTGACTAGTCTTATATCCATACTAATAAGGTTTTACATTAGACATAAATGAGTGCATATATCAGATACCAAATTTGTATAAGGTCTGGCTTCCTATTAGTTACATCATTGTTTACCAAACACCAAAATATCTACACTTAGTAGTATGATTACATGATGATACTATACAAAAGAACAACAAAATTAGCATTTACCCTAAGTTAGATTAACCTAAGTGTAGCATTCCCTACATAAGGTCTCAGCTCATAGATGTTCATCCACTTACTTCCCTTTATCTTTATCCAAAGAGCCTTGACCTGAAATAGTTGGCCCATGAAATGAGGTGAGATGCAAATCTCAGTAACCAGAGCTAAATTTCATTCATATGCTTCAAATTAATCAACATATATTCATTAAATTAGATAAGCATTTGAAATAACATAGTATCAGCAAAATGCAATAGTTGAGCTATCAATGATTACTATCGTATACTAGCAATCACACACAATATGTTAAAGGCCAAAAACACTAGAAGAGGTTAGTCCACAGCACCAACTCCCTAATGAGTACAATCTGGGCTCAGTGCATACAAGAGTTTGATCATAACTTGGTGCCCAATCGAAGCATAATGCATAGGTGGTAGCCGCACCATAGTTTCACCATGGACTCACAATGTTCAATCACAACATATCAAATAGTGAACCATTCATTTAGCATTCAAAATCATACATATGCAGCAAGTAACACTCGCTTTTCATAAAAATAACAGAAATGGGTTAGATATAAAAGAGAGTCATCTAAAATGAATAATTTAAGACCAAATAAAATTAGGATGAAATTCTAAATAATAAAAAATGAGGATTTAAGGCTTAAGATGCCTAGAAATTAGAGCTGAAGTGGCTAAAGAAAATTTGACAAAATGTAGTGGCATTTTCATAATTTTGGGCACTGTTTAGAAAACTTAAATGAGAGATCTTTAAATATAAAAATTGAGTTTCTTGAGGTTCTCAAAGGCCCTAAAAACTATAGGAATTCCTATAACAGTTCAAACTTCCGGTTTACATTTTAGAATGTTGGTGGCCCCAAACTTTGACCCTTTCATTCGAGACGGTTTTAGATTCAATTTGAGTGATTCCAAAGTCAATTTATAGGTTAGAGGACTTAAATTGGTTTTTGAAAAGGAGTTGAAATGAGCCTTGAGGGAAGAAACCAAGAACAAAGGGTAAAATTGGCATTTTAAAATATCTTTGATGAATTCCTCACTATATATAAGTGGCGCTCCATTTCTCCCCCACACTTAGCTAACCTAATTTCTGCCTAAAACTAGGGAGAAGTTCTACTAAGAAGGGCGCACAAGAAGGAGCTTTAAGGGAGGAGAAAAACCTAAGAAAAAGTAAGGAAAACTAAGGATTTTCTTGCTTGTTCCTTCATTAAACTTGTTCTCCTCCTTCTCCTCTTTCTTCCTATGGTGTTGGTGTGTGCTTTGGATCCTTTTTTTGTCTTGTTTAGAGGGAGGAAGTTTGAAATTTCAAGGAGAAGCTATAGCAAAGAAGAGAGCTCTTGAAAAGGGTAAAGAATCAAGGTAATTTCATGGCTTTCCTTACTTTCTTCTTCTTGTTCCACCATAGGTATTTTTGGCCTCATATAGAACAACCAAGAGGGAGTAAAATCTGACCTAAACCAAGTATAAAACCTAGGTTTTTGAGGGTGAGAAACAAGTATATGCAAAGAGATTTAAAAAAGAAGCATTAGTTTTCATGTTTCTAAAACCTAGAGATTTTTTTACACCATGGTATATATGAAGCTTTCTAGTGGTATTTCTAATTGTCTAAGAGTATATATGGGTTCTTGAGATACCTAGAAAGCCTCACAGTTGCCATTTCCTTCAAGAGAAGTTGTAAAATCCATAAGTGCCTAAAGGTGTGCATAGTCTCAGCCTAGACAAGAAAAAGCACCTAGGGAGAGTTTTAAATTTTTCTAAGGGTAGAAAGGGACTAAATATGATGAGAGAACATCAAAAGAAGCCTTGGAAAAAATTTAGAAGCCTTGGTTTGTGAGATGGAGGTGTAGGTTCCATAATAAGTCTCAAATAAGTAACTTGTATCTAGGCTCTTAGGAATGAATTTGTGATGACTCTAAGAGGTCTAAATGGAGTCAAGAGACTTAGATAGAAGAAGAAAATAGAGCCAAGATCATAAATTTTAGTAGTTGTTTCATTGGGTCTTGTATGGAACCATTATGTAGCTATGTGAGAAAGTAAGCTTCCGTAGAGTGTGTGTGATACCAGAACTTCCTTCTAATTGTGTCCCATTTATTATGTTTAGGCCAAAGGAATCAAGCTCCACCTAGTTACAAGTATGTGGCCGAAAAGGGGTAGGAATAACTAAGGAAAAAGTGTGTGAATCTTGCTTTAAGGTAGCTTTCTAGCCTTTCTCACATGTATAACTTTATTGTTTTCTTGTCATTGAGTGCTTGTGTGTATGTTTGAGCCATGAGAAATGTTTCTAGCCAATGTTTACATGTTATGGTACCATCATATTTCTTGAAATGTGTTTATAATTGCATAATGGCTTGTTTGGGTTTGGTTTTGCCAAAAGTCCCTTAGCAAGGATAAGGATAAGCCAAAAGTCCTTAGAAATGGGTGAGACAAAGTCAAAAGTCTCAAAAAGAGTGAGCCTAAGTGAAAAGTTCCTTGAAAGTGAATGAGACAAATCTAAAAGTCCCAAGAAAGGTAGGTTAGGCTAAACCAATGCCCTTGAGAGCTTATGTTTGTTATGTATGAGTTGATATGTCAAGGAAAATGATTTATGCATGCTCACTAATTGCTTGAATGTCATACATGCATTCTTTGACTCGTATATGCATTTATTATGTGTGTTTGAAAGGGTTAAGAGATACTAGGATTCTTTGAATCTCACTCTTCCTCCACATATGCTTAACCATGTCTAGGTGAGCCAAGTAACAGAGAAATAGAGGCCAACAACCTTGAAGATCAATACTTTGACAAAGTGTTATAAAAAATAAGGATTTTGATGACATATTAATATCAAACTATGTAACCATAAGATGTATACATTATGTAAACCATTGAATATATTTTAATGTATGTATAAATGTTGTGCATACCAATGTGGAAGCTAGATGAATGAATATGTGTGTTTTTGCCACCAAGGAGCCCTTATGTAGAGTGATGTCTATATGTATGTATGCAAGTGGCAAGGTGAGATTGAGCTCTATGATGATTTGGATTATTTGGCATGTTTATATATGTTGCATTCATACTTTTAGATATGCCTAAGTGTAACACTATAAATTCTAGCTGATTTCATGACATTCATAAGCTTCACCTCATTGTTTCTATAAAAGCATATAAAGAGGGGGATGAAAATAATGGGTTTATTTGCGTTGCGCTATGCTTAAAAATTTACAATCGGTGTCACGTGGGCTGTGTGAGTTCATACTATGTATCCTCATATTTAATTACATCATTACAGCTCATTTACATCCCAAAAACATGCCTACAACCCATGGAAACCGAAATGAGGCATGGAAAATGGGAGTTTATTTTCGGCCAGAATTGGCCTCTTCCCTGGGCAAATTTTGGAAAATCATAACTAAATCTAGAAACTTCAAAATCATGCAATCTTAGTCACTCTAAAAAGCTTAGGATGTCTAATTTACACTAAAAATATTCTTAGGTTACAAAAATTATCACAAGGGACGTTTGACATCCAAAAAGATACGGAGGTCGCTGGCTGCCTGGGCTGCTGTTCAAGTTACTGATACAAATTTCTGAAATTCATAACTAATTCTATAAAAATTGAAATCCCACAAATTCTGTCATTCTGGAAAGCTAAAAATTTTAAATTGATACTAAAAATAATTCCAGAATGAAATAGATACGTATAATCAGCTGTAACCTATGGAACAGTAACTGGACTCCTGGGGCGCCACTGGTACTGATAGTCAACTTCAAAAATGCATAACTATCTCCTCAGACCTCCAAATGTGGTGATCTCAGTGGCCTCAGAAACCTTATGAACTCTAGTTTATGCATAAAAAATTTAATAAGCTTTTGATACCATTTGGTTATCGGGTGACACAAAACACAAAACTGGCAGTATAAACAGTACCTATACCAGAATCCATGAAAAATCCCAACTTTGAAAATTCATCAAATATTCCTTAGACCTCAGAAAATTATGATCTTTAACTTTCCAGAACTCTCTCAATAAGATCTAATTTCATGCCAAATTTCAGATCAATCATAGCTCATTTGGCCAAAAAGTGACATAGGGTTCCATTATGGTCAATTTTGGCTCCACATTGGGTACCAAAATTGCCAAATGGATTTCCCTTGGTCTTGGCACCTTTTGGGCAAGTTTAAAAGCTTATTTGAGACTTGTGTGAGCTGCCCAAATGGTCCCAAACCTCATACATCTCATTTTGGCTATTCAACCCACACTTATGCATATTTCCAACAAACTTCCTATTGCACACTTTGACATTACATACTCAAAATAGGTTCTAGAGGTCATACATCATATCCATACATTTAAACATCATATAATATCATATTTACACATGTCTCAAGGGTCATAGCCCATTTACTACATCATATATATCATATGGTACAATCATGGTCTTAAAGTGACAAAAGCTAAACACATGATTGTCAATCTCCTTCCTTTAGTGTTGTTGGCTCCCATTAGCATATCCACTTAGTTCACCTAGTATGTTAGATCATTGGAGAGGAAGGGATGAGATTCAGAGAATCCCAATAGCTGATCTCCCATTCAATCATACATAATATCTGCAAAGCAAGCCTTTTAAATACATGTATGGAGAAAATAGAAATCATAGACATTTTAAAGGCAACCTTGGCATGTGAATCAATCATACAAGATATTCAAGAGCTCACTAAGTGTTTGGATTCGCCTCACACTTCTCCTCATGGATTTTGGACTTGCCTCACCCATTCTTTGAGCACTTTGGACTCAACCATACTCTTAGAAGCCCACTTTGCTTTTGGGAGACTCTTTACTTTGTCTCAACCAAGCTCAAGGGTTCTTGGCTCATCCTCACTCAAGGGAAGAGTTCTTGGCCTCTCCACATCCAAGCAAACTCATACAAACATCATTGATTCATTTAAAACATAATGTGGTATCAAGAATCATAACATATAAAGGCATGCTAGCATACTTTCCATAGCTTGAAAATACACATAAACACATTCTAAAACAAGCTAGACACACATCCATGCATGAGAGAAGGTGGAGAGAGCTACCTTGTATACAAGCACACACTTTTTCCTTAGCTTTCAAGCCTCCTCTTTCGACCACACACCCACAACTTGGTGGAGATAGTTTCTCTTGGCCTAGATACAAATTACGGGAGCCAATTAGGTTCATGAAACAATCTGTAAGACCATACAATTTGCTTAAGTACTAGATTGCTCTATAACCCCTATTATGGTCCATATTGGCACTTAATGAAGCAACACCCCTCAAATGATTTATAGGCCTCATTCTTTCTTTTCAAATATGATTCTTGACTCCTTTTAAGCCTCTTGGAGTCATCACATCATCAAAATAAAAGGCCTAACACCATGTTGCTTCTTTAAGTCATAATATGGAACCTAAGACACCAAATCACTTTCTATGAGTTCTAAATTTTTTCCAAGGCCTCCCCTCACTTTCATTCATCAAATATGACTCAAGAATGGCCTTAGAAAAATTTAAAACTCTCCCTAGCTAGGAGAACTCATCTAGGCAGAGGCTATGAAGCATATTAGGTTCCATGGAGCTTTCTTTGTTTTCTCAAGGGAAGAAGCATATGGGGAGCCTCTTAGGGATCTTGGGAGCTCATTTAAACTCTTACTTAGGCCTAGGAATCATCATACAAAGTCATATTTTACAAGGTTCAATTGAAACCTTAGAACTTGCATCTTGAAATCTAATGGTTTTTTGTTAATTCCCTTTGCATTTTCTTAATCTCCACACCCCTTTTCCTTAGATTCATGCTTGGTTCTGCCTAAAAATCATCTCCTCCTAGGGTTTTCTCAAGTGGGGCGAAATGGTGGAGAAGGGGACCAAAAATGACAACCATAGGAAGATAAATTACCTTGTTTTCTTGTTTTTTCTCACTTGAATCTTGTGTTCTTTGAGCTCCTCTCTTCAAATCCAAACTTTCCCCTCAATTTCTCCCTTAAATCAGATTTATAAATCTCATTTTAATCATAGGAAACAAAGGAGAATGGAGGAGAAGAGGTTTGGAAGAGAAAGAGCATGAAAAACTACTAATTTCCATACCTTAAGCCTTTGATTTCTCCTCCTTTTCTTCCCCTTCTTGTGAGCCTCATCCCCTAGGGTTTTCTTCTGGTTTTAGGCAGAAGATGGTCGTGCATAATGAAGGGAGGAGAAGGGTGCATTATATATATAGGTGGGAATAAGTTACACTTTTCAAAAATTCTCATTTTGCCCTTCATACTTTGCATTTTTGTTTCTCCTTTGTTTTAGCTCCTTTTTGAGAACCGTCTCTTCTATTATAAAATTTAGGTTCCCAATCAAGTAAAATGTCTTTGGAATCACTCAAATTGGAGCTAAAACCTTTTCGAACGAATCCGTCAAAGTTCAGGCACACCGGCGTTAGAAAACATCCACCGGAGGGGCTTTAACTGTCCCGGGGCTTTTCATGGTTTTTAGGGCCTCTGAGAACCCTGAAGAACTCAAAAATTTCATTTTAAAAAGCCCTCCTGTGTGTTTTTCAAAAAGTGCCCATATTTATGAAAATGCCACTGGCCTTTTGACAAATTTTTTAAATTACTTCGGCCCCAGTTTCTGGGCAACTCAAGGCTCAAATCCTCATTTTCTAATATTTAAAATTTTATCATAATTTTAGTTAGCCCAAATTCCTTTTATTTCAGGGACTTCCTTTTGTATCTGGCCCATTTCTGCCGTTTACGGAGAAACCAAACATTACGTTTCTCACGTTTATGGAAGGACTAGATGTTACACTAAGTGTCTATGGGATGGGAGGAAAGCTACTTGGTGTCTTAAAATCCCACTTTGGACTTCAAATGTGGCCATTTTGTGTGTTGAACTAACATTTAACCAAATGAGTGAGTTTTTTTATATATCTATCCAACTAGTAGCTCTCATCTAGATCTTTTTATAGAGCTAAAGAGCACTTATTTGGAGCTCTATAGAATTTATTATAATTTTTCCAATTTGGCCAGATTATGTAGAAATGACATGGTTATTGTTCATTTAGTCAATTTGCTTCTCTATGTTGCACATGGGACAAATAAAGTTTAATGCTCATGAAATTTTACAAGCATAAACTAGACATTATAAGCTTTCCATAGCCATTAAAATCACCTCATTTGGAGCTATGTAGAGGGAGAAATGAGGTTTTTAAGTTACATGACAGTACTAGTAATGCAACCTAACCTGAGTTATTGTTCCATCAATGCCTATGGGTTAAATGCTACTACATTGGTTTGGAACTATTTTTAGTCTTTATCTAACACCCACAAATTTTCAAAAAGCTACATATATGCATAATTTTGATTTTTTAGAATTAGTTATGAATTTTTGAAGTTCATATCAAAATTTTGAAAAATGAACCCGAGAGCAAAACATTGATTTTGTGGGATGTGGCTTAAAACTCTAGGTTCTTGAGATGTTTTG
The DNA here is from genome assembly GCA_032878935.1 of Erythrophleum fordii. Taxonomy (NCBI): domain Eukaryota; kingdom Viridiplantae; phylum Streptophyta; class Magnoliopsida; order Fabales; family Fabaceae; genus Erythrophleum; species Erythrophleum fordii. Next base: position 17,035,495 of record JAVQMF010000053.1, read on the forward strand.
TGATATTTATGACTTGTATATATGTGTTATGGATAGAAAATGATACGAACAAGTTCACATGGCTCATGGAGTATAAAATGAAGAAATGAGAAGTTACGTAACACAACTAAACACCATTAAATTTCACTATTTCTCATGTGAAGTGCATGTTTCCATACATATAAGATGCATTGAGATCGACAATGAGATTATGGTATAATAGAAATGAGGTTAAGGTATTACATAATAGATATCAGATTTAATTGAACATATGTAAGGAATAAAAATTAACCCTGATTGCCTCACTCAAATGAGTTAAATTCTAAAGTCAAAGATGAATCCCCACACTCTAGAGATCCTAAATCAAATCAAGCATATCCTTAGATGTTAATTGTAACATAAATTAGATACTATAAGACCCAAGCATCACAAACTACCTAGAGAACAATTACCTAGCCACTACAAGACTCCAAATTCGGATTTGGTTGTCCTCACACTAGAAACTTCAGATTAACATTCTAAATTCTGGGCAAATTGACATAAAATCCATAGCCATATTATAAATCAACCATAGGGGTCTTAAACTACTAGAAACTACCTTAATAATATGGGAAGTGTAGCACTATAAATTTCTAGCTTTGTCTTATGCTACTTCTAAATCTCATGCCATAAAGTACACAAGAATAAGAGAAGATGACATTAAAATAAGGCATTTCCTTGCATTGCGCTATGTATAAATTTTTCTTCAGAGTTCCATGGCCATATGGGCACATAATATACTTTCCCATATTTAATTACATCAATACAACTACTTTTCGTCACAAAATCATGCCCACAATTCATGGAAACCGAAATAGAGCATAGAACATGGAGTTTCATTCTCAGCCAGAATTGCTCCACTTTCTAACCAAAGTTTGGAAAATCATAACTAAATCTAGAAAAATTGAAATCATGCAATCTTGGTCATTCTAGAAAGCTTAAGATGCCAACATCATACTACAAATATGACTAGATAATAACATCCATCACAGAGGACGTTTGACATTCAAAATAGTCCAAAGGTCTGACTGAAATTCTGAACTATCATAGAATTCTACAGAAAAATTTGAAAATATCCAATTAATTCCACAAAAATCCAATCTATGCAAATGATATCAAACTAGAAAGCTGTGGATTTTAACTAGAGAGGAAAAATATCTTCAGATCAATTCATTAAATTCTAGATCTCGGAATTCAATGGAACAGTACTTCTGGTCAGGAAAATTTATTGATACTGGACAGAAACTTTAAAAATTCATATCTCCCTCTCTAGACCTTCAAATGAGGTGTTTCTAGTTGACACAAATCACTGTGATTATCTAGTTTCTCTGTATAAAATTTTGTGGCAATTGAACATTATTTGATCCTTGTGTGACAGAAAATAATTTCAGACCAAATGAATAGTGCAGCAAACCAGAAACCATGAAAATTACCAACTTCAAAAAATCATCAAATATTCTGTAGACCTTCAAAAATTATGATCTTTAGTTTCCCAAAAAACTCTCAATGAGATCCAATTGCATGACAAATTTCAGATGAAGAATAACTCAGTTGGCCAAAAATTGATATAGGGTTCCATTATGGTCAATTTTGGCTCCATATAGGGTACCAAACTTGCCAAATGGCTTTCCCTTAGTGTTGGCACCTTTTGGGCAAGTCTAAAAGCACATTTGAGACTTGTGTGAGCTGCCCAAATGGTCCCAAACCTCATGCATCTCATTTTGGCCATTCAACCCACACTTATGCATATTTACATCATACTTCCACATTGCACAATTTGGCATCTCATACTCTAAATATATGCTAAAGGTCATACATCATATCCATAGATATAAACATCACATAATAACATATTTATACATGTCTCAAGGGTTATGGACCATTTACAACATTATATACATCATGAAACATAATTATGGTTCCAAAATGGATAAAGCTAGGCATAAGCTTGTCAATCTTCCTCTTTCATTGTTGTTGGCTCCCTTTACCATAGCTACTTGGTCCACCTAACATGTTAGATCATTGAAGAGAAGGAGATGAGATTCAAAGAATCCTAATAGCTCATCTCCCATTCAATCATACATAATATGTGCAAAGCAAGCTTTACAAATGCATGCATGGAGAAAATGGAAGTCATGGACATTTTAAAAGCAAACTTGGCATATGAACAAATCATACAAGACATTCAAGAACTTACTAAGTGTTTGGATTGGCCTCACACTTCTCCTCATAGATTTTGGACTTGCCTCACCTATTTTTTGAGAGCTTTGGACTCAACCATACTCTTGGGAGCCTACTTTGCTTTTGGGAGACTCTTTACTTTGTCTCAACCAAGCTCAAGGGTTCTTGGCTCATCTTCACCAAAGGGAAGAATTCTTGGCCTCTCCGCACTCAAGCAAACTCATACAAACATCATGTGCTCATTTAAAAACATAGCATGGCATCAAGATCATGGCATATAAAAGGCATGCTAGAATACTTTTCATAGCTTGAAAATACACATACCTACATTCTAAAACAAGCTAAACACACATCCATACATGAGAGAAGGTGGAGAGAGCTACCTTGTGTACACTCACACACTTTTTTCTTAAAATTCAAGCCTCCTCTTTCGGCCACACACCCAAAAATTGGTGGAGATGGTTTCTCTTGGCCTAGATACAATTTATGATAGCCAATTAGGTTTATGAAACACATTCTAAGGCTACATAACTTGATGAAACACTAGTTTGCTCTATAAGCTCCATTATGGTCCATATTGGTACCTAATGAAGCAACACCTCTCAAAAAATTTCTAGGCCTCATTCTTTCCTCTCAAATATAATTCTTAACTCCTTTTAAGCCTCTTGGAGTCATCGCATCATTAAAACAAAAGGCCTAGCACCATGTTACTTCTTTAGGTCATAATATAGAACCTAAGACACCAAATCACTCTCTATGAGTTCTAAATTTTTTTCCAAGGCCTCCCTTCATTTTCATTCATTAAATATGACTCAAGAATGACCTTAGAAAAATTTAAAACTCTCTCCCACTACTCAAACCTTCTTTGGTCGAGACATAGATATCATTTAGGCCATATGGAGGTTTCTTTGTTTTCTTGAAGGAGGAAGCTTGTAGGGAGCATCTTAGGTGCCTCAAGAACTCATTTATACTCTTAATTAAACCTAGGAAGCATCACATAAATTCAGAATTTGAAAAGTGCACTAGAAATCCTAAGTTTTGCATCTTGAATTCTAATGGCTAGTTTGTTGTTTTCTTTGCATATTCTTATTCCTCTCCATCAAATACCTAAGAATCATGCTTGGTTGGGCTTGAAAATCAGATCCTCCTAGGGTTCTTAGTGTAGGTCAAAATGGAGAAGAAAGGGACATCAACCTAGCTACCATGGAATGCATTTTTACCTTGTTTCCTTGGTTAGTTTGGCTTGAATCTTGCTTTCTCCAAGCTCTTCTCTTCAAATCCGAAAATTCCCCTCTGTGCTTCCTTCAAAAAAGCCCTCAAAACTTCAGAAAAATGATGGAGAAGAAGAGGGAAAAAGAGGAGAAGAGATTGGTGGAGAGAAAGCATGAAAAACAAGCAAATTTCCATACTTAAAGCCTTGAATTTTTCCTCCTCCTTCTCTTCCCTTGGTGCGCTACTCTTCTAGGGTTTTGCTTCTGGTTTGGGGCTAGAAAATATGAAGCTAAATGAGGGAGAGTGTGAGGCACCACCTATATATATAGTTAGGGCAAAATGACTTTTTCAAAAATTCTAATTTTACCCTTCATATTTTGCATTTTTCGTTTCTCTTTTGTTTTAGCTCCTTTTCTAGAACTATCTTTTCCATTATAAAATTTAGGTTCCAATTTAATAAAATGCCTAGAATCACTCAATTTGGAGTTAAAATCTTCCCGAACAAGTCAGTCAAAGTTCAGGTCAACCGACATTGGAAAATGTCCACTGGAGGGGTTTTAACTGTCTCGAGGCTTTCCATGGTTTTTAGGGCCTTTGAGAATCCTAGAGAACTCAAAAATTTCATTTAAAAAGCCCTCTTGTGTGAATTCCAAAATTTGCTTAAAATTACGAAAATACCATTACGTTTTGTAGGCTTTTCATAAGAAATTGTTTCTTCATTCTAGCTCCATTTTTCTTTCCGTCTGAGCTTGGGATTCTCAGTTTTAGGAGTCTAGAATACTTCCCAAATTTTTTAGGACCTTAACTATCTCATTTTGGGGGACTTCCTTTTGTATCTGGTAAGTTTCATTTGTTAATGGAGAAACTATACGTTACATTTCTCACATTTTCTTTCATTTTCAGAGAACCAGATGTTATACGAAGGAAACACTTACCTAACAACACCCCTAACTTCAACCTCTGAAAATCCACCATGAAATCACTAAACAACACATTTTCAGATTTAGGTGTGGATGAAGAAAGGATTAAATTATATATAATTTACCTTGGTTGAATTTCACTCTAGGAGTGGAAAAATATGAATTTGTGCCAAGAACCCTAGCCTCCTTCTAAGACTTCCAAATTTCCTCTTGCTCTCTTAGTGTTTCTATAGAATGGGGTAAGCGAGAAGTGTTTTCAAGGTTTAAGTTAGGTTGTGGGTTGACCCAAAAGCCCAAATCTAAGTAGGTTTAGAAATTTAACTTGTTGGACCAAGCTTTATGGGTTGGGTTGTAGAACTTTTAGGTTGAGGATAGAATGTGCTGATTCAATAGACCAAGATTCATTTGGACCCATTTCTCTAAGTTTTGGGCTAAGGTTAAATGAGCTCTTGTCTCACTCAAATCCATTTTTAAGTTTTGGGCTTCTTCAAATTAAGTTAGGTAAACAAAAAGACTAGTATTGAGCTCTCCTACTTAGCTCATAGCATAATTGGGTTAATTATATGGCCCAAATTAAATAATCATCTCCCTTTTCACTTAATTAACTTCATTAATTAGTCAAATTAATTCCTTAATTAATCATAATTATTCTAAATTAATTTTGGAGTATTACAATTGCCATATGCATTTACTAATTTAAAGAAAGTCACTAAATCTCATATACTAGTTAAAAATGCTCCAATCTTAGTAGGACAATCAGTTAATGTAAATGAAAGCAAATTATGTCTTAAGTGTGATAAACCAATCGGTTTTAAATATAAAAATCCTTGAAAAAAAGAAGAAGCAAATAATCAAGATGGTCATATGAAAGAGGTAAAAAAGACCCAATGTCATACCTAGTATTTTTTAAATTTAAAGACATTAAAAAGGAAGACAATAAGGGACCAGAGGCTTAGATAAAGTGAAAGGAAATGGTTAAAAGAGCAAAATATTTAAAGCGGAAGGAAAAAGGGCAAGTCTAACCCAGAAGTGAAAAAATTAGAGATTTAACAAAAGAAACACATATCCTTTATCATAATATAATGAAATAAGATTAATAGATTAATCGAATGAAGTTAGAATGGTGAAATCCCTGATGGTGTACAAATTAAGGTTTCTAATAATGATATTTTAGACTAGACTTTTTTAGACTATTTTAAGTCCCTGAACCCTCTGTACTGATATTTTTAATGAAGTAAAGAGTCTCAAATTTAGTATGGAGCAATTGGTTTTTGAAAAGAATGAAAATAAGCTCAAATGAAGGAAATCAAGAGAAAGAACATAATGGAAATTTTTAAAATTGTTATAAATATATTTTTTCTTTCTTATATCATTACACCATCATCATCTTCTTCTCATAATAAACTCATTTTAGCTCCAAAAAGATGGAAGAGAGAGAAAGGGAAGAAAGGCAAATAAGGTAAAGAAAAATGCAAAATTCAATGTTTTCTTAGTTAAAGAACTTCTTCCTCTCTTCATTCCTCTTTCTATTGCTGGTTTTGGTTTTTTTAAAAAGGTGAACTTTGAGGCTGACCTCTTAAGGAAAAGAGGAGTTTTGAAGAAACTAAATATACCATAAGAACCACCATTCAAAAGACTTTCCAATAAGGTATGAATTAGGCTATAGAAATTTTTATTCTTTGAACCCTAAGTGCAAGATGATTTTGGCCTAGAGAGAGATGTAATATCTTATTTTCGTTAAACGACAGAAACGAGCGCATTTTTAAAGTAAGTCCCCTGAAATGAATTAGTTAAGGTCCCAAAAAATTTGAGTAATGTTCTAGACTCCTAAAAGTGAGAATTCTAGCATCAGACGGAAAGAAAAATGGAGCTAGAATGAAGAAACAAAATTTGACGAAAATCTTACGAAACGTAATGGCATTTTCATAATTTTGAGTAATTTTTGGAATTCACATAGGAGGGCTTTTTAAATGAAAATTTTGAGTTCTTTAGGGTTCTCAGAGGCCCTAAAAAACCATGGGAAGCCCCGGGATAGTTAAATCCCCTCTGGTGGATGTTTTCCAATGTCAGTGCACTTGAACTTTGACAGATTCATTCAGGAAGGGTTTAGCTCCGATTTGAGTGATTCCAAAGGCATTTTATTAAATTGGGAATCTAAATTTCATAATGGAAAAGACGGTTCTAAAAAAGGAGCTAAAATGAAGGAGAAATGAAAATGCAAGGAACGAAGGGCAAAATGGAAATTTTTAAAAAAGTCACTTTCCTCTCGCTATATATAGGTGGCACCCCACTTTCTCCCTCATTTAGAATTAAAAATTTCTATCTAATTTCAGAGGAGAGAGCTAGGGTTTTGGGCGCACAAGAGAGAAAGAAAAAGAAGGAAGAATTCAAGCTTAAAGGTATGTTTCCATGGTAGTTTTTCATGCTTTTCTTCATCCACACCTCCTCTCCTTCCTTCTTCTTTGTTTTCTTTGATTAAAATGGAGTTTATAAATCTAATTCAAGGGAGAAACTCAAGGGAATTTTTGGATTTGGAGAGACAAACTTGGAGAAAGCAAGATTCAAGCAAGAATAAGCAAGGAAACTAGGTAATTTCTCTTCCTATGGTTGATATCTTGATCCTCCCTCCTTCTCCATTTTGTCTAACCCTAGGAACCATAGGAGGAGTTGATTTTTAGGTAGAAACAAGGATGAATCTAAGGAAAAATGGTGTGGAGATTAAGAATATGTAAAGGAAATTAACAAAAAACCATTAGATTTCAAGATGCAATTTCTAGGGTTTCAATTGCACCTTGTAAAATCTAATTTTGTATGATGATTCTTAGGCCTAAATAAGAGTTTGCATGAACTCCTAAGACCCCTATGAGGCTCCCCACATGCATCTCCCTTTGAGAAAACAAAGAAAGCTCCATGAACACCAATAAGCTCCATAGTCTCGGCCAAGCAAGGAAAGGGTAGCTAGCGAGAGTTTTAAATTTTTCTAAACCCATTCTTGAGTCATATATGATGAATGAAAATGAGGGGAGGCCTTGGAAAAAATTTAGAACTCATAGAAAGTGAGTTGGTGCTTTAGGTTCCATATTATGACCTAAAGAAGCAACATGTAGTTAGGCTCTTTGTTTTAAGTGTGTGATAACTCCAAGAGGCTTAAAAGGAGTCAAGAATTATATTTGAAAGGAATGAATAGAGCCTAGAATTTATTTGAGGGATGTTACTTCATTAGGTGCAATTATGAAACCATAATGGGGTTTATAGAACAACCTAGTGTCTAAGCAAGTTGTGTGGCCTCAGAATTTGTTTTATGAACCTAATTGGCTTCCATAAATTATTTCTAGACCAAGAGAAAGCACCTCCACAAGTTTGTGTGTGTGTGGCCGAAGCAAGGGAGGGAATTTCAAGAGGAAAAGTATGTAATTGTGTGCAAGGTAGCTTTCTCCACCTTCTTTCATACATGGATGTATGTTTAGCTTGTCTTAGAATGTGTGTGTGTGTAATTTCAAGCCATGAAAAGTATGTTAGCATGATTTTATATACCATGATTTCATGATGACATATTTTGCTTTCAAATGAATGTATGATGTTTTTTTGAGTTTGCTTGAGTGTGGAGAGGCCAAGAACAAGTAACCATAGTGAGGATGAGCCAAGAACCCTTGAGATTGGTTGAGACATAGCAAAGAGTCTCCCAAAAGCAAAGTAGGCTCCCAAGAGTATGGTTGATTCCAAAAATCTCTTAAAGAATGGGTGAGGCAAGTCCAAAATCCATGAGGAAAAGTGTGAGGCCAATCCAAACACTTGGTGAGCTCTTAAATGTCTTGTATGACTTGTTCACATGCTAAGTTTGCTTCTTGAATGTTCATGACTTCCATTTTATCCATACATGCATTTTCCAGACTTGCTTTGCATATATTATGTATGATTGAAAAGGAGATAAGCTATTGGGATTCTTTGAATCACATTCCTTCCTCTCCAATGATCTAATATGCTAGGTGGGCCAAGTGGACAAGGAAATGGAAGCCAACCACCTTGAGGATGAGAGAATGACAACAAAATGCAAAGTTTTTAGTTCTTTAAGATCATAGATATGTCATATAATGTAATTTAATAATGTATATAGTCTATAACCTCTTAGACATGTGTAACTATGATCATATGTGATGTATAAATGAAAGAATATGATGCTGAATGCTAAAATGTAAAATTGAGTACGTAATGCCAAGTTATATTTCTTGGAAAGTTAATGTAAGTGTGCATATGAGTGTATGAAATGGCCAAAATGAGATGCATGAGGTTTGAGACTATTTGGTCAGCTCACACAAGTCCCAATTATACTTTTAGACTTGCCCAAAAGATGCCAAAACTCAAGGAAGACCATTTGGACATTTTGGTACCCTAAATGGAGCTAAATTTGCTATAATGGAACCCTATCTCACTTTTTAGCCAAATGAGGTTTTCTTGATATGAGATTTGGCATGAAATTAGAGCTTAATGAGTTCTTTTTGGGAAGCTAAAGAACATAATTTTTAGAGGTTTACCGAATATTTGATGAATTTTCAAAGTTGGCAAATTTTCTAGTTTTGGTTTGATACATTATTCATCTGGTCTGATAGTGAAATTTGCCACATAGGGCTCAAATGATGTCCATTTGCCATGAAATTTTATACAAATAAACTAGACATTTGACTTGTCCTAACTAGAAATACCTCATTTGGAGGTCTAGAGAGGGAGATATGAATTTTTAAAGAATTTGTCCAGTATCAGGAGTTTTACTCGACCTCAATTACTGTTCCATTAAATTTTGAGGTATAGACTACCTGAGCTGGTCTGGAGTTATTTTTCTCCTCTAGCTAACATCCACAAATTTCCAGATTGATATAATTTGTATAGATTGGATTTTTGTGAAATTAATTAGACCTTTTTGAAGTTTGTTGCAAAAATCTATGACAGCACCAGTGGGTAGTTTGACCTCTGGATTTTTTTGGATGTCAAATGTCCTCTATGATGGATTTTATGGTATGAAAATATTTTTGGTATGAAGTAGACATCCTTAACTTTCTAGAATGGCTAAGAATTCATGAGTTTGATTTTTCTAGAATTAGTTATGAATTTCCAAAGTTTAGTCAGAAAAGAGCCAAATTTTGGCCAAAAATATACATGAGTATTTTGAGCTTTCCTTTGAGTTCCATGAGTTGTGGGCCACATTTTATGATCCAAATGAGTTATATACATGTAATTAAATATGGGAATTGTAATACCATATATATCTAACCCCATTCATGGCATTCATAAGCTCCCTATCATCATTTTCATAAGAGTACATGGAAAATGGACCAACAATAATGGATTTTATCACATTGCGTTGTGCTTAAAAATTTTAAATCGGTGACACGTGAACTGTGTAGGTTCATACCATGTATTTTCATATTTAAATACATTACTAAAATCCATTTTCATCACAAAATCTTGCTCATAACTCAAGGAAACTGAAATGGAGCATGAATGGAACTCATTGAATTTCGGCCAGATTTGCCACCATTCTGTCCAAAAATTTGGAAAATCATAAGTAAATATAGCAAAATCAAAATCATGTAATTTTGATCATTTTAGAAACCTTGGGATGTCTAATTTATTCTAAAAATAGGTACAAGTCATAACATCCCACACACTGAAAGTTTGACATGCAAAATGGTCTGGAGGTCGAACTGGGTCCTGATGCTGTCATAGTTTATTGATATAAATTAAAAAAATGTCCAATTAATACCAAAAAATTCCAAATTGAGTGAATGATACCAATATAGAAAGATGAGGATGTTAGCTAGAGGATAAAAATAACTCTAGACCAGTTCAAGCTCGCCTAGACCCTGAATTTCAATCAAAGATTGACTAAGGTCTGGTTGGATGCCTGACACTGGACTGAATCTTTGAAAAATCTTATCTCCCTTTCTAGATCTCCAAATGAGTGCTTCCAATTGGAGCAAGTCACTGGGAATTTCTAGTTTCTTTGTATAAAATTTTGTGGCAATTGGACATCATTTGCTCCATGAGTGGCAGAGTTTAATTTCGGACCAATGCTACAGTACCAAGGACCAAAACCAGAAAAAATCTCAACTTTAACAATTTGCCAAATATTCCACAGACCTCCAAAAATTACCAACTTTATCTTCCCAAAAATTGCTCAATAAGATCTAGATGTATGCCAAATTTCATACCAAGAAGAGCTCATTTGGACAAAAAGTGACATAACCTCATGAAATGGTCATTTTTGCTTCCTATCAAGAGTCACTTTGCACCAAATGGCCTCTTCTTGAGTTTGGCACCCCTTGAGCAAGTTTCAAAGCACAAATATGACGTGTAGAGACTGCCCAAGTAATCCCAAACCTCATGCATCTCATTTTGGTCTCTCAACATCCATTTGTGTATAGTTACATCAAACCATCAAGGAGCCAATTTGCATAATTCCATTACTTTTAGTGTCATATAAAGTCTACGTCATGTTCATACATCATTTTACACTTGTTCATGGTCTTACATCACAAAAAAATTACATGTATTATTACTTTGACATTCAACCACTACTTAAAGTATATAATACACCAAAATAAAAGATGTTCAATATCCTTGACTTGCATCTCCTTAACTTGGAACACCACCTAGACAATTCAAGGATGAGGGGGAAAGGGGAGTGAGATTCCAAGAATCTCAATCGCTCACACACCCACTCACATCACATTCAAGGCATACATACATCAAATTCATACTATGTAAGCATAAAGTGTGCAATAAATTCCATTCCATGCCACATTCACATGTCAAGACCACTTTCATGCTCTAGGGACTTTTGGTTTAGCCTCACCCTATTTCTAGGACTTTTGGATTTGTCTCACTCTTGGCCTAGGGACTTTTGACCTAGCCTTACCCATTCAAGGGACTTTCGGCCTTGTCTCACCTATGCCATGAGACTTTTGGCATCTCCTCACCTTCATCAAGGGACTTTTGGTATCACCTAACCCTTATGAGCTCTTTCCACATTCATGGTCATTCAAGACACCACATTGGTACCAATGCACGACAAGGATCAAGTGGCATATTATCAAGCATCAAGAATGCATGCAAGAACACTAAAACATACATATGCACATAAGAATGCAAAGAGAATGAGGTGGAGAGCTACCTTTTAATTTATGCAAACTCACTTTGCAATTTCCTTCACCTAGGTGGAGTAAGGTTTTCTTGACCTAGACATCACAAATAACACATAATCACATACTTGGTTTCATAACGGGCATATTGGTTCCATAAATGACCTATTGAAGCAATTCATATCATTCAAGTGCTAGGCTCTATTCTCTTGTTATTTCTAGACTTCTTGGACTCATTTAAGGTCCTTGGAGCCATCACATATTCAATTGCACCATTGAAAGACCAAGTTACTTCATAAGGCACCATTATGGACACCATTGTCCCATCTCCCAATCTATGGCTCTTAAATTTTTCCCAATGGTTTCTCCCATCTTCTAACATCATATAAAGTCCTAAACCAAGGCTAGAACAATTTAAAACATCCCCTAGCCTAATGAACCTAGCTTGGCCAAAATATGCACCATAAGGAAGGTTCATGGACTTTGTGATTTTTCCTTGATAGAAGAGCCACTTGGGAGGCTTTCTAGAGGTCTTAGGAGCTCAAGGGAACATTCAAATAGCCAAGAAAACATTCACACAAAATTAGATTTTGCAAAACCTTAGAAAGCACTACACTTTTTTAACTTGTTTTCCTTTGGTTTTTTACTTGAATTCCTTGCCATATTCTTAATCCTTGCACTCTTTTTCCTAGGTTTCTCTTTTAGTTCTGCCTAAAATCCAGCCCCTCCTATCCCATCCTAGGTTGGCCGAAACATACAAGAAGAAGGGACAAGAAGAAGCTACCATAGGAATGAGATTTTACCTTGTTTTTCCTTAGTTTCTTGGATGTTTCTTCCCTTGGTTGGCTTCTCTTTGCCAAACACAAAATTTCCCCCCTTGGTATGACCTTAAAACAGAACCAAATCATTAAAAAAATCCATGGAAAGAAAGGAGGAAGAGAACAAGATTGGAGGGAGATGGAGCAAGAAATTCCATGAAATTACCTAGTTTCTCCTTGGCTTTCTTCCTCTTTTTCTCCTCCTTCTTATGTGCCTAAGAGAGCTGAAGATTTTCTGTATTTTGGGCAGAAAGGTCGTGCTTATTAAAGAGGAGAAGAAGGGAGAAAAGTGTGGAACTCTTTAGATTATTCAAGAAATCATAAATTCCAATTTTGCCCTTCCATAATGGCAACTTTGTTTCGGCTTTGTTTTAGCTCCTTTTTGAGAATTGTCTTTTCCATCATAAAATTTAGGTTCCCAATTTAATAAAATGCCTTTGGAATCACTCAATTTGGAGCTAAAACCTTACCAAACGAATCGGTTAAAGTTTAGGTCAACCAACATTGAAAAATATACATTGGAGGGGCTTTACTAGTCCTAAGGTTTCCCATAGTTTTTGGGGCCTCTAAGAACCTTTGGCAACTCAAAATATTCATTTAAAAAGCCTTCCTATGTGGTTTTCCAAAAGTTGCACTTATTTACGAAAATGCAATTACATTTCGTCAGTTTCCATCGCAAATTATTTCTCCATCCTAACTCCATTTTTCTTTCTGTCTGAGGCTCAACCCAAATTTTTTAGGATATTATCTAAGTCATTTCAAAGGACTTACTTTTATCTGACTTATTTTGTCATTTTATGAAATTTATGTTTATTACAAGAATGTATGATATGGGCTCACATGGTCTACGTGACACTAAATAAAATTTTTATATATGACGCAACGTAATTAAATACATTATTTTAATGGACTTTTTCCACTTCCTTCATGTATTTGATGATGTGATGCATGAGAATATTATGAATAAGTTAGAAGTATATGGTGTTATAAGAGAAATGGAGGAGAAGGCTTTAGTTTGAGGAAAACTTGATAGAAACAAGGATTCAGAAGGAAGGAGAGTAGGATTATGCAACAAGAACTATAAAGGAAGCTATAGAAATCAAGTAAAGACACCTAGGGTTTTAGATGAATCATGGAAGTTTCAAAACCCTAGGAAAATGTTTTGAACCATCTAAGGCTGTCTGTAACAACCAGAAAAAAAAAAAAAGAAAGAAGAAAGCTGAAAATTTTCGAAATCCTGAAATTTTTCTAAGTCTGCTAGCTATAGCGAGAAATGGCCTAGTTATAGCGAATGTACCTATTTGCCATAGCGAGAAATGGTCTAACTATAGCGAGTGAGCTTGTTCGCTATAGCAAAAATGCTTCTAGCTATAGCGAGTGCGGGCACCCATACAAAAACCAGGGAGCTGCTCGTCGTAGCGCACGCCGTAGTGAAAACGGGGGTCTAGAACTGATATGTGCTCGCCGTAGCGAAGGTTAATTCTCGCTATAACGAGGGTTAGTCCAGAAAAGCATAAAAAGTGAGAATTTAACTTCTTTAAACGTCCCAACTCATTCTTTCTCTTTTATATGACCTAAGCTTCGACCAAAGGGGAGAAAAGAGGCGTGGAGAGGGAGAGAGACCAAGAGAAGGAAGGAAGAAGAAAAGAAAAGGTAAACAAGCTTAAGATTTCCCTCTCCTTTCTTCTTAGCATCTTGTTCTTCTCTCTTTATCCTCTCTTTCTATGGTTTTGCTTGTGAAATTCATTGGGATTTCGGCATGGGTCAGAAGAGGAAAAGTGGGAAACCACTCTTGCATTTCTTTGCTTTCCTTGAGTAGAGCTTGAGAGTGAAGAAGAGGTGGTGAAATTCTAGAGAGATGGAGGAAGTCTGACCTAGAATGAACAAGAAACCCTTGTGTTAAGTTGAGAAATGCAAACAAACTAGGAGAAGGGCTAGTAAAGTTTAAGAAGGGAAGAAGTAGGGCTTTAATCTCCTAGCCTTATGAAGGCTTATTTGCATGAGAGTAATTCCATACTCTTGATTGTGTCTAGGCTCAAGTGAAGCACCTCCATCAAGGTGTGATTGTGAAACCAAGAAGGGAGAAGAGAAATTGAAAGGGAAGGCTTATGTTGGCTCAAAAGGTAGCTCTCTACTCTTTCTTGTTGCATTCTTGGAAGTAATAGTCATTGTATGCTTGTGTTTATACTCATTGTATGAGACATGCCATATGTTATTGCCATGATGTATTGGTACCAATATGCTTATGTGTTGGATTGTGAGAATTGCTCCGGTGAGGTAGTGCCAAAAGTCCCTTGAGATGGGTAAGGTAGAGCCGAAAGTCCCTGAGGCTGGGTGAGACAAGGCCAAAAGTCTCATAACCGAGTGAGGGCAAGTCAAAAGTCCCTAAAATCAGGTGAGGCCATCCAAAAGTCCCTAAAATCGGGTGAGGCTAAACCAAAAGTCCCTAGAGCTCATTCTTGGCATTGTTATGATTTTCATGGCATGTACAACATGTATTGTATGATTGTGAATGGTTAGATGCTTATTTACATGCTTGACTTGTTATATGCCTTGATTGCTTCCTTGAATGAGTGCATGAGCTACTGAGATTCCATGAATCTCACCCCATTCCCTCCCCCCATCTTAACATGCTAGGTGGAGCTCAAGGAGAATCAAGTGCACACCAAGGAGCCTAGAAGCATGTTTAGCTAGATGTTAGCTTATTTTGGTTCTTTTGATGTAAAGTGGTGCCAAAATGAATATGCACCTACTATTTTTTATATGTAAATGTTGTAGTAAGTGTAAATGTATGGAAATATGATGTACAAACTATGTAGAGAGCCAAAGTAATAAAAATGTGGGTTTTGCCCTTTTTGTGGATGGTATGTGATAGTGTATTTTGGCCCGTAGCATAGTGAGCTTGAAATTTATGATGATTTGGACCACTTGGATATTTCATATATGCTATGTTCATGCTTTAAACTTCTCCATGAGGTGTGAGAACATGTAGGAGGCCATTTGGACCCACTTTGAACCTTTTGGTTGCCAAAACTGCCAAATTTGTGAGCTCCGTCAAAGTATGACTAAATGAGCTCTTCTTGATATGAAATTTGGCATGCCTCTAGAGTTTGTAGAGAGCTTCTTGGGAAGCTAAAGTGGATAATATTTAGAGGTCTAGGAAATATTTGGTGAATTCTTGAAATTGGAAAAATTTGATGGTTTGGTCATGGTACTGTGTCATTAGCCTGAAAAGAAATCCATGTCATTCATAGACCAAATGGAGTCCAAATGTCATGAAATTTTATAGGCATAAACTAGACAATCACAGTGACCTATGGAATCACCTAAATCGGAGGTCTGTAGAGAGAGAACGAACCGTCTGAAGTTCTGTATCAGTATCAGGGAAGCCATCCGACCTCTGTTACTGTTCGATCTGTTTTCGAGGTCTAAGGGCTACTGAACTGATCTAGAATTATTTTTAACATCTGTAGGTTTCCAAATTGGTATAGTTTGACCAGATTGGATTTTTGTGGATTTAGTTATGAATTTTGAAGTTCATGACAGTAAGCTGCGCCAGAAACAGGGACAGCTGGACCTCTGTTTTATTTTTGATGTCAAACAGTGTCCAAACGCTGAGATTATGGTTGGGAATTATTTTTAGTGTAAATATGACACTTAGAGGTTTCCAGAAAGCTATGTTTTGCTAGATTCCCATTTTTCTCTAATTAGTTATGATTTTTCAAAGTTAGAGGCAAAAATATGACTTCTGGGTCCATTTAAGAAAAAGCACTTTCTTGGTTTTTGGCTTCATGTACGTGGTTTATGGCTTGTTTTATGATATGTATGAGTCGTATACATGGAGTTTGAGTATAGAATGTGAATGATGGGTTCACAGGACCCACGGGGCAAAAGATGAATGTTTGAAACCCTATTTTATAGTATGAAAATGCCACGGGTTATAATGGTTCTTTGGAAATCATATGGAATCGAGCCCAGAGGGAGGCTAGATGGAGTTAATATATTATGGTGTTACATTTTTGGTATCAGAGCCTGGTTCAGGCACTTTTGCTCAATGTTAGGCTCTTGAATGATGTGATTTGCTTGTGTTTGGTGCGAATGGCCATGGAAGTGGTAGCATCCATATGCATATGTGCTTGTGATATTATTGTGAACTGAGGGTTGCTACTTTTTTCAGACATGGTTGAGACTAGATGGGGCAGGGGTAGAGGCAGACCGCCCAGGGCTCAGAGAGCTGATCCAGAGGTTCCTGTTGGGCTTGAAGATCCTCTGCGGGCCATCATGGAGAGGCTTGATCGGTATGAGGCCATGATGGGCCAGGACTAAGGGATGCTGGAACAACAGAGGTACATTGCCCAGCAATAGCATGATATGATCATGCATTTACAAGATACCCTGGCCAGGCAAGAAGAAGCTAGGAGAGAAGCCCCTGTACCTCAGCCATCCACATCCAGCATTCCACCTGCACCTCCCCAGGAGCCTGCTACTCCACAGACCCAGACGCCTATCCAGAAAGTGTTAAAGCAGTTTAGGCAGAATAATCCACCCTCGTTTGACGGGGAGTTGGATGTGGATAAGGCGGAGGCTTGGGTTATGCAACTAAAGAAAATATTCTCGGTGATAGATTGTACCACAGAGCAGAAAGCTCAGTTAGCCACTTTCATGTTACAAAAGGAAGCTGATAGATGGTGGTGTAGCACGAAACCCTTGATGGAGACCAAGAACATACAAAGAACTTGGGAAAGCTTCTTGGTCGAGTTTTATGAGAAATATGTCCCTAGTTCGGTGAGGAAGAAGAAAGAGATGGAATTTATGGGCTTGAGATAGACAGATGAGATGACTGTGGACCAATATGTGGCTAAGTTCATTGAGTTGTCTCGGTATTCCTCTTACTTCCAGAGGTATGATGATGAACCTTGGAGATGTGAGCAGTTTGAGACTGGGTTGAAGCCCCTGATTAGCGACAGAGTCACTCCACAGCGGATCAGGAAGATCAATACCCTTGTGGAGGTCAGTAGGGTGATTGAGACTAATCTGCAAGCTATCATGCCTGCTGCGACTACGACTAGTCAGAAGAGGGTTCCAGATTTTAAAAGGCCAAAACCAAAAGAGGGTTCTAGTTTGACACCTAGCACCAAGAGGAGAGGCAAGGGGCTGTGGAATAGAAGGCCACAGCGAGGTATGCCACCTCCTCGGAGCCAGTCATCCTTCCAGCAGTCTCCGGTGACATGCTTCAAGTGTGGGAAGCTAGGGCACATTGCTAGACACTACCCTCAGATGGATACAGTGCCTCCTCCTAGGCCACAGACCCAAGGCCGAGTGTTCGCCCTCACTCAACAGGAAGCCAGTGCATCTCCCAGTTTGATCTGAGGAACGCTGATGGTGAATGGCTTTCCTGTAGTTGCTATGTGTTGATTCAGGTGCTAGTCACTCGTTTATATCCTATGATTGTGTGAGGCAATTGGGTTTGGTCATTAGTGTCTTGCTATTTGACTTGTCTGTCACTACACCCACTGGAGGCTACATGGTTACTTCCCATACTTGCTTAAATGTCACTATTCAATTTAACCATTATCCTACCATTATTGATTTAGTTTGTATGCCCTTCCATGATAATGATTTGATTATTAGTATGAACTGGTTGGCCGCAAATAATGCAATACTTGATTGTGAACATCGAACCATTTCCCTACCTGTTTGTGGGACCATACCTAGGGTAGGAGCTAAGTTATCCTTTATGACTACTGCCCAGGCTGAGAGATATTTAGAGTGTGAATGTCAAGGGTTTCTAGTCTTTTTCTCTATTCAGGCTGAGGTAGAAGAAGGGACAGAGGAGATCCCAGTTGTCATGGAATTCTCAGAAGTTTTCCCTAAAGAGTTTGACTTTAGTAGCCTACCCCCTGAGAGAGAAATAAAGTTCCCTATAGACATAGTGCCTGGGGCTAGACCAGTGTCCAAAGCTCCTTATAGGATGGCTCCTACCGAGCTAGCTGAATTGAAAGAGCAGATAGAGGAATTGTTAGAGAAAAGGGTTTATCCGCCCTAGTGTTTCACCTTGGGGAGCTCTGGTGTTATTTGTGAAAAAGAAGGATGGTAGCTTGCGTTTATGTATAGATTATAGAGAGTTGAATAAAGTTACCATCAAGAATAAATATCCTCTCCTTAGAATTGATGATGTGTTAGATCAGTTGGTTGGGGCGTCTGTGTTTTCCAAGATAGATCTTAGATCTGGGTACCACCAGTTGAGAGTGAGAACTGAAGACGTCTCCAAGACGGCCTTCAGAACGAGATATGGGCACTATGAGTTCCTTGTGATGCCATTCGGGTTGACGAATGCGCCTGCTGTGTTCATGGATTACATGAACAGGGTATTTAGACCGTATCTAGAATAGTTTGTGGTGGTCTTCATTGATGATATTTTAGTGAACTCCCGATCCTTTGAGGAGCACGAAAGGCATTTGAGATTAGTCCTAGACACCTTGAAAGAGAAAAGGTTATATGCTAAACTTAGTAAATGTAAGTTTTAGCTAACTGAGGTGAGATTCTTAGGTTATGTGATCTCATGAGAAGGGGTCGCGGTTGATCCCCATAAAGTTAAGGCTGTGTTACAGTGGGATAGACCTAGAATGATCATCGAGGTTAGAAGTTTCCTAGGTTTGGCAGGATATTATAGACTATTTATTCAGGGCTTTTCTCAAATGGCCTTACCACTGACAAGGCTAACTAGGAAAGAGACACCTTTTGTGTGGGATGATAGATGTGAGAAGAGTTTCTAGGAGTTGAAACTCTGTTTGACCACTGCCCCTGTACTAATTATCCCTGACCCTAGTGAGCCATTTATGGTTTATTGTGATGCTTCGGGCAAAGGGTTAGGATGTATGTTGATGCAGCAGGGTCGAGTAGTGGCATATGCCTCTAAGCAGTTGAGGCCTCATGAGGAGAATTATCCCACCCATGACCTGGAGTTAGCTACCGTAGTGTTTGTTCTTAAAATTTAGAGACACTATCTGTATGGTGCTACTATAGAGATTTATAGTGACCACAAGAGTCTGAAATACCTGTTTGACCAGAAAGAACTCAATATGAGACAGGGGAGATGGATGGAGTTCCTGAAAGATTATGATTATGTGTTGAAATATCATCTGGGCAAGGTCAATGTGGTGGCGGATGCCCTGAGTAGAAAATCCATCCATGTAGCCTATATGATGATTAGGGAGCAGGAGCTCCTAGAGAAGTTTAGAAACTTGAACCTCTCTTGTCAGTTGGTATCGGGTAAATTGTATCTGAGTGAAACTCGAGTTGAGAATATATTGAGAACCCAGATCTTAGATGCCCAGAGGGAGGATGAATTCCTAAAACGGATCAGGAATGAGATTTCCCAAGGTAAGACCTCAGATTTCAAGGTGTTTGAGGATGGTATGATATATATCGAGATAGAATCTATGTGCCTAGTCAAACTGAGTTGAGAGAAAGTATTTTAGAAGAGGCACATAAAAGTAAGTATACTATCCACCCAAGTGCCACTAAGATGTATCAGGATTTGAAAAGAATTTTCTGGTGGCCAGGGATGAAGAATAATGTGACAGATTATGTGGCTAGATGCCTAGTGTGTTAGAGGGTAAAGATAGAACATTAAAAGCCGGCTGGGTTGTTGCAACCTCTAGATATCCCTGAGTGGAAGTGGGATAGTATAGCCATAGACTTTGTTATGGGGTTACCCAGGACATCCTCTGGACACGATGCTATTTGGGTAGTTATGGATAGACTGACGAAGTCACCACACTTTTTAGCTATTAGGGCTACTCATACGCTGGATAGATTAGCCCAGTTGTACATCAGAGAGATAGTGCGACTTCATGGAGTACCCAATAGCATAGTTTCGGATAGAGACCCCAAGTTCACATCGAACTTTTAGAGGTCATTGCAGCATGCTTTAGGGACCAGGTTGTGGTTTAGCACTGCATATCGCCCCCAGATAGATAGTCAGATTGAAAGGACCATCCAGACATTGGAAGACATGTTGAGGGCATGTGTGTTAGAAATGAGGGGTAACTGGGATGCGTATTTATCGTTAGCAGAGTTTGTGTATAATAACAGTTACCATTTCAGTATTCAGATGGCCCCTTATGAGGCTTTGTATGGGAGAAAGTGTAAATCCCCTTTGTGTTGGGTTGAGCTAGGCGAAAGGAGTATGATAGGACCTGAGATTGTGGACCAGACCACCCGACAAATAGAATTGATTAGAAAGAGACTCCTCACAACCTAGAGTAGGCAGAAAAGCTATGTTGATAAGCGAAGGAGGCCGTTAGAGTTTGAGATTGGAGATCATGTGTTCATTCGAGTATCTCCAGTGATGGGAGTAGGTTGGTCAATGAGGGTAAGGAAGCTCAGTCCTAGGTATATTGGTCCATTTGAAATCCTTGAGAAAATTGGACCCGTGGCTTACCAAATAGCCTTACCTCTTAACCTAGCCAAAATCCACAGTGTTTTTTATGTCTCCCAGTTGAAAAAGTATTTACCAGACCCCTCACATGTCATAGAATATGAGCGTGTGTAATTGCAGGAAGATCTTTCCTGTGTAGTGAGACCGGAGAGAATTGTGGATGCTAAGCTGAAACAGCTGAGAAGAAAGAATATTCCTCTGGTGAAAGTGATCTGGAGAGGTCTGACATCTGAGAAAGCAACCTGGGAATTAAAGGATGAAATGAGGTAAAAATATCTAGAGTTATTCCCTTGAGGTAAGTCTTTAAATTTCGAGGACGAAATTTCATTTAAGAGGGGTAGAAATGTAACAACCAAAAAAAAAAAAAAAAAAGAAAGAAGAAAGCTGAAAATTTTTAAAATCCTGAAATTTTTCTAAGTCTGCTGGCTATAGCAAGAAATGGCCTAACTATAGCGAATGTACCTGTTCGCTATAGCGAGAAATGGTCTAGCTATAGCGAGTGAGCCTGTTCACTATAGCGAAAATGCTTCTAGCTATAGCGAGTGCGGGCATCCCATACAAAAACTAAGGAGCTGCTCGTCGTAGCGGGCGTCTTAGCGAAAACGGGGGTCTGGAACTGATACGTGCTTACCGTAGCGAAGGTTAATTCTCACTATAGCGAGGATTAGTCCGAAAAAGCATAAAAAACGAGAATTTGACTTCTTTAAATGTCCTAACTCATTCTTTCTCTTCTATCTGACATAAGCTTCAACCAAAGGGGAGAAAAGAGGCGTGGAGAGGGAGAGAGACCAAGAGAAGGAAGGAAGAAGAAAAGAAAAGGTAAGCAAGCTTAAGATTTCCCTCTCCTTTCTTCTTAGCATCTTGTTCTTCTCTCTTTATCCTCTCTTTCTATGGTTTTGCTTGTGAAATTCGTTGGGATTTAGGCATGGGTCAGAAGAGGAAAAGTGGGAAACCACTCTTGCATTTCTTTGCTTTCCTTGAGTAGAGCTTGAGAGTGAAGAAGAGGTGGTGAAATTCTAGAGAGAGAAAGTCTGACCTAGAATGAACAAGAAACTCTTGTGTTAAGTTGAGAAATGCAACGAACTAGGAGAAGGGCTAGTAAAGTTTAAGAAGGGAAGAAGTAGGGCTTTAATCTCCTAGCCTTATGAAGGCTTATTTGCATGAGAGTAATTCCATGCTCTTGATTGTGTCTAGGCTCAAGTGAAGCACTTCCATCAAGGTGTGATTGTGAAACCAAGAAGGGAGAAGAGAAATTGAAAGGGAAGGCTTGTGTTGGCTCAAAAGGTAGCTCTCTACTCTTTCTTGTTGTATTCTTGGATGTAATAGTCATTGTATGCTTGTGTTTATACTCATTGTATGAGACATGCCATATGTTATTGCCATGATGCATTGGTACCAATATGCTTATGTGTTAGATTGTGAAAATTGCTCCAGTGAGGTAGTGCCAAAAGTCCGTTGAGATGGGTGAGGTAAAGCCGAAAGTCCCTGAGGCTGGGTGAGACAAGGCCAAAAGTCTCATAACCGAGTGAGGCCAAGTCAAAAGTCCTTAAAATCGGGTAAGGCCATCCAAAAGTCCCTAAAATCGGGTGAGGCTAAACCAAAAGTCCCTAGAGCTCATTCTTGGCATTGTTATGATTTTCATGGCATGTACAACATGTACTGTATGATTGTGAATGGTTAGATGCTTATTTACATACTTGACTTGTTATATGCCTTGATTGCTTCCTTGAATGAGTGCATGAGCTACTGAGATTCCATGAATCTCACCCCATTCCCTCCCCCCATCTTAACATGCTAGGTGGAGCTCAAGGAGAATCAAGTACACACCAAGGAGCCTAGAAGCATGTTTAGCTAGATGTTAGCTTATTTTGGTTCTTTTGATGTAAAGTGGTGCCAAAATGAATATGCACCTACTATTTTTGAGATGTAAATGTTGTAGTAAGTGTAAATATATGGAAATATGATGTACAAACTATGTAGAGAGCCAAAGTAATGAAAATGTGGGTTTTGCCCTTTTTGTGGATGGTATGTGATAGTGTATTTTGGCCCGTAGCATAGTGAGTTTGAAATGTATGATGATTTGGACTACTTGGATATTTCATATATGCTATGTTCATGCTTTTAAACTTGTCCATGAGGTGTGAGAATATGTAGGAGGCCATTTGGACCCACTTTGAACCTTTTGGGTGCCAAAACTGCTAAATTTGTGAGCTCCGTCAAAGTATGACCAAATGAGCTCTTCTTGATATGAAATTTGGCATGCCTCTAGAGTTTGTAGAGAGCTTCTTGGGAAGCTAAAGTGGATAATATTTAGAGGTCTAGGAAATATTTGGTGAATTCTTGAAATTGGAAAAATTTGATGGTTTGGTCATGGTACTGTGTCATTAGCCCGAAAAGAAATCCATGTCATTCATAGACCAAATGGAGTCCAAATGTCATGAAATTTTATAGGCATAAACTAGACAATCACAGTGACCTATGGAATCACCTAAATCGGAGGTCTGTAGAGAGAGAACGAACCGTCTGAAGTTCTGTATCAGTATCAGGGAAGCCATCCGACCTCTGTTACTGTTCCATCCGTTTTCGAGGTCTAAGGGCTACTAAACTGATCTAGACTTATTTTTTTCCTCTAGTTAACATCTGTAGGTTTCCAAATTTGTATAGGTTGCCGAGATTGGGTTTTTTTGGATTTAGTTATGAATTTTTGAAGTTCATGACAGTAAGCTGCGCCAGAAACAAGGATAGCTGGACCTCTGTCTCGTTTTTGATGTCAAATACGGTTCAAACGCTGAGATTATGGTTGGGAATTATTTTTAGTGTAAATATGACACTTAGAGATTTGCAGAAAGCTATGGTTTGCTAGATTCCCATTTTTCTCTAATTAGTTATGATTTTTCAAAGTTAGAGCCAAAAATATGACTTTTGGGTCCATTTAAGAAAAAGCACTTTCTTGGTTTTTGGCTTCATGTCCGTGGTTTATGGCTTGTTTTATGATATGTATGAGTCGTATATATGGAGTTTGAGTAAAGAATGTGAATGATGGGTTCACAGGACCCACGGGGCAAAAGATGAGTGTTTGAAATCCCGTTTTATAGTATGAAAATGCCACGGGTTGTACTGGTTCTTTGGAAATCATATGGAATCGAGCCCAGAGGGAGGCTAGATAGAGTTAATATATTATGGTATTACACTGTCACACCATCACATATCATATGTTATAACTTGGTATGTCAGAGAACCTTGTACTACTGATAGAAAACCTTGTTGACAAAGTCTCAGATTTCACAGTGTAGAATATAAGATGTTGTCAATAAGATTTTGGACCTTGTTGGCAAGATATTATCTTAGCCATTAAATTAACTTGATTTGATGCTAGCTCATCTTTAATAAACTTTCTTAACCAGAAATATCACAAAAGAAGCATGGAAATTGAGTTTAAGAACAAGTAACAAGTTAGCACAAGTACATCATTCCATGGAATTCCATAATTCCACCACTAGTTTCAAAAATTCATAACCTGAACTAGAGAATTCCAAATCATGAAAATTAGGATTTTATGAAAAGCTCAAAACATCATCTAACCACTATAAAATTTTTAGATCAAAATAAGATCATTTGACCCATAAAAACTAATGGAACAATATTGGGGTTTGTTTCTCATACTACAATAGACATGCAATTTTAAAAATTCATATCTCATTGTATAGAACTCCAAATTGAGTGATCTCAATGGTTATAGAAATCTTATGATACCAACTATAAGCTTATAAAATTTTATGAGCATTAGACTTCTTTTAGTGCTTCAAAGGCACTGAAAACCAAACTGCCCATAAGAATAGTACCATGATAATTTTCACATAATTTAGCCAACTTTGAAAAATCATAAGATATTTTATTAGAGCTCTAAAAATTCTAATCTTTAGCTTTTAAAACACTCTCAATAAGATCTATATGCCTACCAAATTTCATGCTAAAATTCGTTCATTTGGTTGGGTTTTGGTTTAGGGGTAAAATAAGGCTTAAAATAGTAACCATATGGCTCCAAATGGTACCAAATAGCCTCCTAGATGAATCATGACCATTTGAGCAAGTCTAACTAGTATATAGAAGTATCATAATAGGTCCAAATCCTCATAGAACTCAAATTCACTGTCTTACATATTTTTATGCATAAGTACACCATGGCTCAAGAATGTCAAAATCATACATTTTCAAATATTTGGCTCCAAATTTATTACATATAGCATATTTGTATACTTTTACACATGTTCAAAAGATTATGTCTCATCAATAGCTTATACATACATACATACATACTTTGATCTTAAATTACACAAAATCTATTCTATTGTCAAAGTATCATCAATCATGCTCCTCGACTCCCATTCTTTGCTCCATGAGTTTCACCTAGATAAAGTTAGATGGAAAGTGAGGGAGAGTGAGATTCAAAGAATCCCAATAGCTATTTTACCCTTTCAAGTAGATTTAAAATGGTATATTATCATGTCAAAGAACTAAGTATGCACCAAAAGCTTCCAAGAATCAAACATAAACATGTTTTCAAGATCACATAAACATGTCAAGATCAAAATCAAGCTCTAGAGACTTTTGGTTTATCCTCACCCTACTATTTGAGACTTTTGGATTAGCTTCACCTATTTTCTAGGAACTTTTGACTTAGCCTCACTCATTCTAAGAAACCTTTGGCCTTGTCTCATGTATTCCTAGGGACTTTTGGCTTCACCTCACCCATTCCAAGAGACCTTTGGCATCATCTCACCCAACAAGAGCAAAGTCACATTCTAAACACAATTCAAGAAGCATAATGGTACCATAGCATCAAACTAATAGCTAGAAGCATGTTTCATGATTCAAACATACATACAAGCATTCAATGATAATCTAACAACTAAGAAATGCATATAAAAAAGGATAGAGAGCTATCTTGAATTAAGAAGCACAATTTTCCTTTGATTCCTTTAGGTTCTTGGTTTGGCCTCATACACACACTTGGAGGAGGGGTTTGCTTGGCCTAAACACATCAAATAAGACAAAAACACATCAATGGAACCCTTTCTATCCTCACATAAACTCTATACAAGCTATTTCTAGTTTATGCCATGCTTATGGTTCCATATAAGTGCATAATGAAGCAACTCACATAATTCATGATCTTGACTCTAATTTCTCACTTAATCTAAGTCACATGACTCTATTTAAACTCAGTAGAGTCATTATAAGTTTAATTCAAGCAGCCTAGTATCAAGTTGCCCTTTTATGCATAAAAAGAACCTAAACTTCCAACTTTCAAAATATGATTTCTAAATTCACACCAATGGTTCTTTTGGTATCTATTATTCATTTTTAGGCCATTTTTATCCTTAGAATCAAAGAAAACTCTCCCTAAGTACCATCTTCCATCTTTGGCTGAGACATGGAACATATTGAGGGCCTATGAGGTTTTGTTAGTTTTCTTAGGGAACTCGCCACTCATGAAGCTTCCTAGATGTCTTGAGAATTCAAACATACTCTTACATAAGTTAAATTACCCTTAGAAAGCTTCATAAATTTCTAGGTGTAACTAAAACCCTAATTCCACAACTTAATTTGTAAAGCGTTTCTTTTGATTCTAATTGCATATTCTTATCCCTTATGCTCTAAAACCACAAATCTTATCAAGTTTGGATCAAAGTAAAGTCCTTTACATACACCCTTAATTTTGGCCGAAACAAGAAGGAAGAGAAAAGCCAAGATGAAGCAATTTCTCATAGCAAAGCTTACCTTGTTTTCAAGCCTTTCAAGAGAGCTTTCATAAGCTTTCAATAGTTCTTCTAAACTCTCTCTTTTTTTATTGAACCAACCAAGAAGCATGTCCAATTAAGTCACTAAAACCATGAGAAGAGAGAGGAGGAAGAGGAGAAGAAGTTTAATGAAAGGAGAAGCATGAAAAAAGATAATTTCTTATACTTTTCAAGCTTGGTTTCCTCCCCCTTGGTCCTTCTTTGGTGCAACTTTTAGGGTTGGTTCTATTTCTATTTTAGAGTGAAAATGAGTCAGTTAAGATAGAAGGCAGAAATGGGACATTATTTAAGAGGTGGAGGACCATTTATAATAATTTCCAAAATTCGATGTCCCTAAACTTTGTTTTCTCCATTTGAGCTTATTTCACATCCTTTATGAGTATTGTCTTCTCCAACATGAAATTTAGGTCTTTTAATTCACAAAATGCCTTTGATTTCACAAAAAATGGATTTAAAACCTTATCGAATAGTTTAGTTAAAATTTTAGTCAACTAACACTCTACAATGCAAATCGAAGGGGTTTTCACTATTTTAGGGAATTCCTATAATTTTTAGAGCCTCTAAGAACCCTAGAAAACTCAAATTTCCCATTTAAAGATCCTTCCTTTGTATTTTCTAAAAGTCGCTTGAAATTATAAAAATGCCACTGACCTCTGTAACTTTTTATTTAGTCATTTTGGCTATGGTTTTAGGGTAACCTTAGGCTCTAAACCACATTTCAGATGCTCTAATCAACATCCTAATCTTATTAGCCTCAAATTGCTCCGTTTTAGGGTGTTTCAATATTAATTTATCAGGTTTAGTTCAGTTTCTGAATTATCAAATTTTACAAAGGCCATATGTGAACTAGAAATGACTTAAGGATATCCCAAATCTTTCAAATTTCTTATGAAATTGACAAAAATCCATGGAAGGCATGTCAGAGGGAGAAATAAATTGCCTAGGAAGTTGTTTCATGGATTCTGAAGCTTTAGATGGTCTAGATGTGAGATATAAACACTAATGAAATCATTAGAATACATTTAAAAAACCTATCTTTGTAAGTGAAAAGTTAGGGTTCAAAAGGGTCTAAATAAAACAACTTAATGCTAAACATGTCTAAGCTTGCATATGATGGCCCTAATGAGTTCTATTAGACTCATATAGCTCATAAATAATAAGAGTTACCTCTTAAGGCATTTAAAGACTTAAGTTTATGTTTTAAGTTCTTATAAGCATATGTAGCGATGGAATGATATGGAATAATTTCTAATTAATTGCCCTGTATCTAAATTGATATATTTAGGCCAAACTAGTACAATCATACCTCTATGTGTGTGCAAACCCAATAAGGACCAAGGGAAAAGAAAAAAGAAAATGGGTTTGTGGTCGATCAAAGTTCCTAACTTCAAAAAGTAACTTACTTTTCCTTCCTTGCATGCATGTGGTTGCATTTGAGTTAAGATACATTGTATGTATTGCTTGTTTTATGATTGCATAAGTTTATGTTTGAATTCGCTTTTAACATAAGTTTTATGCATGTATGAGTTTTTCTTGGCTCTAAATAAGAGTGACAGGAAATTGAGCACAATAGTTCTTCCCTTGCCCGAGATGAGTTTAGCTAGTATGTTTTCATGCCATGTGTAACATCCAGTTCTCTGAAAACGACGTAATGTACGGTTTCTCCATCAACGAACAAAATTCATCGGATATAAAAGGAAGTACCCCGAAATGATGTAGTTAAGGTCTCAAAAAATTTGGGAAGCATTTTAGACTCCTAAAAATGAGAATCCCAGCTTAGACAGGAAGAAAAATGGAGTTAGAATGAAGAAATAATTTCTTACAAAAAACTTACGAAACATAATGGCATTTTTGTAATTTTGAGAAAATTTTGAAATTTACATAGGAAGGCTTTTTAAATGAAATTTTTTAGTTCTTTGGGGTTTTTAGAGGCCCTAAAAACCATGAAAAGTCTTGGGATAGTTAAAATCCCTCTGGTGGATATTTTTTAATGTCGGTGCACCTGAATTTTGACGAATTCGTTTAGGAAGGTTTTAACTCCGATTTGAGTGATTCTAAAGGCATTTTACTAAATTGGGAACCTAAATTTCATAATGAAAAAGATGGTTCTAAAAAAGGAGCTAAAACGAATTAGAAACAAAAATGCCACAAACAAAGAACAAAATGAGAATTTTTGAAAAGTTCTTCTTCCTCCCTTATATATATAAGTGGCGCCCCCCTCTTACCCTCATGTAGCCTCATATGTGTAACAACATATATTTCTAGCTCATTTCATAACATTCTCATGCTTTACAATATAGATTCCATGAAGGAAGTAAGAAAATCTATAAAATAATACATTATTTGGCATTATGTCGTATATAAAAATTCCATTCAATATCATGTGTGCCATGTGAGCTCATACAATATATTCCCATATTTAATTACATGAATACAACTCATTTGAATCATCAAAAGTGGCCTACATCACAAGAAACTCGAAGGGAAGCATGAAACATGCATATTCATTTTTGGCTAGAATTGTCCTCATTTCCGTCACAACTTTGAAAAATCATAACTAATTCTAGAAAAATCGACATCATGCATTATTAGCTATTATAGAAAGATACACATGTATTCTTTATGTTAAAAATATGTACAAACCATAACATCCAACACATAAGACGTTTGACATGCAAAATGGTCCAGAGGTCAGGCTATCCATTGGTGCTATCGTAGAGTTCTGCAGTAAACTTTGAAAATTTCCAATTAATTTTACAAAAATCTAACCTATGAAAATGATACCAATCTACTGTGGATGTTATCTAGAGGGAAACAATAATTCCAGACTACTGCAGGCACGCCCAAACCTCAAAATCCAATCAAACAATAACAGAGGTCGGCTGGAGTTCCTGATACTAGACAGAGTCTTTAAAAATTTATATCTCCTTCTCTAGACATCCAAATGAGGTGCTTCTAGTTGGCACAAGTCACTGTGAATGTCTAGTTTCTTTGTATAAAATTTGTGGCAATTGGACATCATTTGAGCCCTATGACAGATTTCATTTTTGGACCAGTATGAATAGTGAGATAACCAAAACCAAAAATTTTTTCAACTTTTAAAATTCATCAAATATTCTCTAGACCTCCAAAAATTCTGTTCTTTAGCTTCCCAAAAATCTCTCAACAAGCTCTAATTTCATGCCAAATCTCAGATCAAGAAGAGCTCATTTGAATAAAAAGTGACATAGGGTTCCGTTATAGTCAATTTTAGCTCCATATGGGATACCAAAATGTCAAAATGGCTTTCCTTGGGGTTTGGCACCTCTTTGCAAGTCTAAAAGCATAATTATGACTTTTACGAGCTACCCAAATAGTCCTAATTCTCATGCATCTCATTTTGGCCATCTCATCCACACATATGGATAATTCCATAAACTAATTCAAGAAGCTACATTCCCCATAAATACTCAATTTGCATACTAGTGGTCACATAATACATTCTCCCATTTAAATATAACATATTGTCATAATTATATATTTTCCAAAGGCCATAGGCTATTTACAACAATAATTTGCATCATTAGGCATCATTATGGCTTCAAAAAGCAAAAACCATACATATTGGTGTCAATCTCTTCTCTTCGAGATGGTTGGCTTCCATTACCTTATCTACTTAGTCCACCTAACATGTTAGATCATTGGAGAATCCCAATAGCTCATCTCCCATTCAATCATATATAATTGATGCAAACAAGTCTCATAAATGCATGTATGGTCATGTTGACATATGTAAACATTCAAGAAGCATTTCATCACTTGAGAATGTCATATATAGCATACAAAGGCTTGCTAACTAAGTAGATTGGCCTCACCTAATTTCTTGTGGATATTGGACTTGCTTTACCCATTCTTTAAGAGATTCTTAGACTTAACCATACTCTTGGGAGCCCATCTTGCTTTTGGGAGACTCTTTGCTTTGTCTTAACTAATCTCAAGGTTTCTTGGCTCATCCTCACTATGGCTAAGGGTTCTTGGCCTCACCACACTCAAGTAAACCCAAGCACACATAAAAAACATCATATAAGAGCATATTGTAACATCATGGCACCATGAAATTAAAGTCATGCTAGAACACTTTTCATAGCTTAAAAATATACATACATACATTCAAGACAAGCTAAGTACACATCCATGCATGAAAGAAGGTGGAGAGAGCTACCTTATATATAATTACACACTTTTTTCTTTGAATCTAAGCTCTCCTTTTTGGCTGCACACACACAAAAGTATGGGGAAGTTTTCTCTTGGCCAAACATAATTTATGGAAGCCAATTAGGTTCACGAACTCAATTCTAAAGCCATATAATTTGCTTAGACACTAGGTTAGCTTATAACCTCATTACGGTTCCATAATTGTACCTAATAAAGCAACACCTCTCAATTAAATTCTAGGCTCTATTCTTTTCTTTCAAATATAATTCTTAACTCATTTGAAACCTCTTGGAGTCATCAGACAATCAAAACCAAGAGCCTAACTACATGTTGCTTCTTTAGGTCTCATTGTGGAACATAAAGCACTAACTCACTTCTATGGTTTTTAAATTTCTCCCAAGGCTTCCCTTCATATTCATTCATTCATTCATCATATATGACTCAAAAATGGGTTTAGAAAAATTAAAAACTCTCCCTAGCTACACAAACCCCTTTAGGTCAAGGCTATGGAAGAAATGTGGCTTTTTGGAGTTTGCCTTGTTTTCTCAAGGGAGGATGCATATAGGGAGCCTCTTAGGGATCTTGGGATCTCATTTAAACTCTTATTTAGGCCTAGGAATCATCATACAAAATTAGATTTTACAAGGTGCATTTGAAATCCTAGGTTTTGCACCTTGAAATTCCATGGCCTTTTCTTGAATTTCTTTGCATATTCTTACTCTCCTCCCTTAAATTCATGGAATTCACCCTTAGTTCCCCTCAAAATTCTAGCCCTCTAGAATCTACATAAATGGGGCAAAATATGGAGGAGAAGGGGGGAGGAGTAGCTACTATGGGATGCAAGATTTACCTTGTTTTCTTACTTTTTCTCACTTGAATCTTGTGTTCTTTGAGCTCCTCTCTTCCAATCCGAATTTTCCCTTCAATTTCTCCTTTAAAACAGATCCATATACTTCATTATAATCATAGAAAATAAAGAAGAATGAAGGAGAAGAGGTTTGGAAGAGAAAGAGCATGAAAACCTACTAAATTTTCATACCTTAAGCCTTTGATTTCTCCTCCTCTTTGCCTCTAGCTTGTGCGCCACTCTCCCTAGGGTTTTCCTCTAGTTTTGGGCAGAACTT
Source organism: Erythrophleum fordii (assembly GCA_032878935.1). Lineage (NCBI taxonomy): Eukaryota > Viridiplantae > Streptophyta > Magnoliopsida > Fabales > Fabaceae > Erythrophleum > Erythrophleum fordii. The sequence goes on from JAVQMF010000053.1 coordinate 17,067,342, forward strand.
AGTTACTTAGTCATGCAAAATGAAAGGAGAAGAAGGGTGCATTATATATAGAGGTGGGAGGAGGTTACACTTTTCAAAAATTTCCATTTTGCCCTTCATTCTTGGCATTTTTGTTTGTCCTTCATTTCAACTCCTTTTTGAGAACCATCTTTTCTATTATGGAATTTAGGTTCCCAATTTAGTAAAATGCTTTTGGAATCACTTAAATCGAAGCTAAAACCTTCCTAGATAAATCCATCAAAGTTCAAGTATACCGACATTGGAAAACATCCACAGGAGGCGTTTTAACTATCCCAGGGCTTTCCATGGTTTTTACGGCCTCTGAAAACCCTAGAGAACTCAAAAATTTCATTTAAAAAGCCCTCCCGTGTAAATTCCAAAATTTACTCAAAATTACAAAAATGCCATTATGTTTCGTAAACTTTTCATAAGAAATTGTTTCTTCATTCTAACTTCTTTTTTCTTTCCATCTGAGCCTAGAATTCTCATTTTTAGGAGTCTAGAATGCTTCTTAAATTTTTTGGGACCTTAATTATCTCATTTAGGGGAACTTCCTTTTGTATCTGGTGAATTTCATTCGTTTACAGAGAAACTGTACGTTACGTTTCTCACGTTTTCTCTGGTTTTCAAAGAACCAGATATACAATATGTTTCTGCCCCAAGCTAGAGAAAGAAGCCCTAGAATAAGGTGCACAAGAGGAAGAAGAAGAGGAGGAGAAATTTAAGCTAAAAGGTATAAAATTTTGGTAGTTTTTCATTCTATCCAAACCTCTTGTCCTCCATTCTCCTTTGTTTTCTTTGATCAAAATGAAGTCCACAAATCTGTTTTAAGGGAGAAACATAGGGAAAAATTCGGATTTAAAGAAAGAAGCCTAGAGAAAGCAAGATTCAAGTGAGAAAAAGTAAGAAAACAAGGTAATTTCTTCATCCATGGTTGGTATCCTTTCTTCCCTTCCTCCACCATTTTGCCCCACTCAAGAAACCCTAGGAGGGTTTAAGTTTTAGGTAGAACTAAGGGTGATTCTAAAGAAAAAAGGCATGGAGATTAAGAATATGCAAAGAGAATTAACAAAAAAACTATGGAATTTCAAGATGCAATTTCTAAGGTTTCAATCGTACCTTGTAAAATCTGACTTTGTACAATGATTCCTAGGCTTAAATAAGAGTTTAATTGAGCTCATAAGATCCCTAGAAGTCTCCCCATGAGCTTTTCCCCTTGAAAAAATAAAGCAAAGTCCATGGAGAGCAAAACCTTCCATAGCCTTGGCCTAAAGGGGTTTATGTAGCTAGGGAGAGTTTTAAATTTTTTTAAGCCCATTTTTGAGTCATATATGATGAATGAATATGATAGGAAGCCTTGGGAAAAATTTAGGAAGCTTAGAAAGTGAGTTGGTGCTTTATATGCCATAATATGACCTAAAGAAGCAACATATAGTTAGGCTCTTTGTTTTAATGGTGTGATGACTCCAAGAGACTTCAAAGGAGTTAAGAATCATATTTGAAAGGAAAGAATGGAGTTTAGAATTTATTTGAGGGGTGTTGCTTCATTAGGTGCAATTATGGAACTATAATGAGGTTATGAGTCAAGCTAGTGTCTAAGCAAGTTGTGTGACCCTATAATTGATTCCAAGAATCTAATTGACTTCCATAAATTGTGTTTAGGCCAAGAGAAATCATCCTCACACTTTTGTGTGTATGTGTGTGGCCGAAAAAGGGAGCTCGGATTCAAGAGAAAAAGTGTGTAATTGTATCCAAGGTAGCTCTCTTCACCTTCTCTCATGCATGGTTGCTTGCTTTACTTGTCTTTAAATGTGTGTATGTGTATTTCAAGCCATGAAAAGTGTTATAGCATGACTTTGATTCCATGATGCCATGATGTTACAATATGCTTTCATATGATATTTATGAGGTGTGCTTGAGTTTGCTTGAGTGTGGTGAGGCCAAGAACCTTTAGCCATGGTGAGGATGAGCCAAGAACCTTTAAGATTGGTTAAGACAAAGTAAAGAATCTCCTAAAAGTGAGATGGACTCCCAGGAGAATGGTTAAGTCCAAAAATCTCTTAAAGAATGGGCGAGGCAAGTCCAACATCCATAAGAAATTGGGTGAGGGCAATCCACTTGTTTAGCAAGCCTTTGTATGCTATGTATGACCTTCTCAAATGATGAAAATGCCTCTTGAATGTTTGTACATGTCAACATGACCATACATGCATTTATAAGACTTGTTTTGCATTCATTATATAAGACTGAATGAGAGATGAGCTATTGGGATTCTTTGAATCTCATCCCCTCCTCTCCAATGTTCTAATATATTAGGTAGACCAAGTGGACAAGGTAATAGAAGCCAACCACCTTGAAGATGAGAGTATGACATCCAAGAACATGAATTTTGCTACTTTAAGGCCATACAATTGGCAAATGATGTAATCAATGGATATATATGTATTATGATGTTATGAACATATGTAATTATGATAATATGTCATGTATAAATAGGAGAATGTGTTATGTGACCATTAGATTGTGATTTGAATATGTTTTGGCAAATGAGCTCCTTGGATGACATTATGGAATTGGGCATAAGTGTGAGTGAAATGGTCAAAATGAGATGCATGAGGTTTGGGACCATTTGGGCACCTCACACAAGTCCTATTTATGCTTTTAGACTTGCCCAAGAGGTGCCAAACCCCAAGGGAAGCCATATGGACATTTTGATATCCTATATAGAGCCAAAATTGACCATAATAGAACCCTATGTCACTTTTTGCCCAAATGAGCTCTTCTTGATTTGAGATTTGACATGCAATTAGAACTTATTGAGAGCTTTTCGGGAAGCTAAATAAAATTTTTTTTAGAGGTTTACAGAATATTTGATGAATTTCCAAAGTTGGTAAAAATTTCGGTTTTGGTCATATCACTGTTCACTTAGGTCTAAAAATGAAATCTGTCACACAGGGCTTCAATGATGTCCAATTGCCATGAAGTTTTGTACAAATAATTTATACATTGCCAATGACTTGTGCCAGCTAGAAACACCTCATTTGGATGTCTAGAGAGGGAGATATTAATTTTTTAAAGAATCTACCCAGTATCAGGAACTCTAACTGACCTTAAGTACTGTTTGATTGATTTTTGATACTTGGACATGCCTGAGCTAGAATAAAGTTATTTTTCCCTCTATCTAACATCCATAGCTTTCTAGATTGCTATCATTTTCATAGATTGGATTTTTTTGGAATTAATTGGATATTTTTGAAGTTTGTTGCAAAATTCTATGATAGCACTAGTGAATAGCCTAACCTCTAGATGTTTTTGGATGTCAAACGCCTTTTGTGATGGATGTTATGATCTGGACATATTTTTATCATGAATTATACATGTGTAGCTTTCTAGAATATTCAAGAATGCATGATTTCAATTTTTCTAGAATTAGTTATGATTTTCCAAAATTGTGATAGAAAAATAGAAAAATCTGGCCAAAAATATTTATGTGTATTTTAAGCTTTCCTTTGAGTTTCATGAGTTGTAGGCCACTTTTCATGATGCAAATGAGTTGTATTCATGTAATTAAATATGAGAATGTGATGTATGAGTTCACATGGTCCACATGACACCGAATGAAATTTTCATACACGACGCAATGCAAAAATATTCATTATTTTTATGCTATTTTCTTGGTTGTTCCATGAGATGCATAATGGGAAGCATAGATATAGCATGAAATGAGCTAGAAATTATGGTGTTACACCATGATAAGATAAGTATGAAAGTTTCATGCCTATTCCATTTTTATGGTGTTTTATATGCACATGACGTTACATGCTTGCATTTCATTTTTGAATTCACCATTGTATGCATTGGTTTGGATTGAGTCTAGCTACTAATATTCTAACCTAGAATCTTACCCCTTTTATCTCCCATTAACTATTTAGGTGGAGCTACCAAGGAAAAGAAGCAAGAGAAGAATGTAGAGCTTTAGGAATGTGTAGTTAGAGTAGTTATGTTGTATATAGCATTTTAATGTATATTTTGTTGAAAATGGTAGCAAACCATGATGTGCATGATGATGAAATGCAATATTAAGTCATGTACAAGTATCAGACCATGGAATGATGCTAAGTTAATGTGTATATATGTGTATTTAAAACATGATTTGCCTTGTGATATATCATTAGTTCTATATGGTTGGATACAAGTGAGATGGTGACTTCTAGAAGCTAGGCATATTTCATGTATTGACCCCTATGGAAATGATGTATAAATGGATTGAATTTTGCTCAAGGTAAGAAAATTGCATATTAGGGCCTAAATAGACTACTTTGGAACCAAAATTTGGTCCAAATGTGCCATAAAATGTAACCTTATCCTTGATAGGTCAAATGACCTAGTTTGGGGCTAAAATTTGGTGAGTAATTAAAGTATTTATAAAGCTTTTATAACTTGCTAAAGTTTGCATTTTTCTAAACTCTATAGAATATTCGGTGAATTTTTCAAAGTTAGCCCTAAAAAGTTGCCTTATGCATTTATTGTTCATACTAATATAGTCTTAATTTTCATGTCTTTTGAGGGGCCAAACGAATTTATTTCAATTTGAAATTTTTACAATAGATAGTTTAAAACATTAGATTTCTATGGACACCTAATTTACCATATTTGTATAGCCAAAGTTATGAATTTTTTAAATTTAGGGTCATATTATGTGTGACTATGGCCAAGGTGAGCTATATAGTTCCTTTATGTAAACGAAACTTGTATCATGGTTATATGGAATCAAAGCAAATATGTGTATGGAAGTCATGAATTAAAATGGCAAAGAATTCCACTTTGAACCATTAGGAGTTCAATTGGGATATTAAAGGGTAACAATACCACTGCTAAAAGTATTGTTGTAGATACCTTTGTTGCATTTGGCACTTATGGTATGAAATAAGTCAATAATTATAGGTTATCACACCTAAGACATAGCTAATTATAAAACTCCAGAAACGATTTTAAGTACCTAAAAATAATGAAGAAATATCAATAAGTTATGTCATTATGGGAAAAAGATAGAATTGAAAAGATATGGTTGTCGACAATATTTTTCATACAATATTACTATTGAAATAATCGAACAAAATGAGGATCTTAAACCTAAATATGTCGAAGAATGCAAATCGAAAGATTATTGGCCAAAGTGAAAAGAAGCACTTTAAGTGTAATTAAATTTACTTTCAAAATGTGAAGCTTTTAGACTTGTAGTATGAACATTTGAAGTATAAAGTGTAACACTATATTCATACACACTAGTTCATAGGAAAAATCCATAAAAAACTATATTATTTTCATGTTACATCATGGATAAAATTTTCATTTCATGTCTCGTAGGCTATATGAACTCATCCATCTCATTCTCATATTAAAATATATGTATACAACTCAAAACCATCTCAAGATGTGGCCAAAAACCTGAGCTCATGAACCATATACATAAAATTATATGTTTAGCCTCAGATTGGTGTGCTAGCTTTTTGTCATGAACTTTGAAAAATCATAACTAATTGTAGAAAACTTGAAATCAAGCACACTATACTATTTTGGAAAGCTACAGATATCTAATTTATGGTAAAAATAAGTTCAGACCAAAAATAGAATGTCTAACTATTAGAAATTGATGGAACAATACCCAAACTCATTTGGCACTACTGGTACTGTTTCAAAAATTTAAAAATTCATAACTCCTTGCTCAGACATCCAATTGGGATGATTTTAGTGGCCATAGAAAGCTTATCATGTCAAGTTTATGCTTATAAAGTTCATGAGAATTGGACATCATTTGGCGCTCAAATGACATAAGAGAATTGGACATCATTTGGCCCTCAAATGACATAGGAGAAGAAATTGATCATATGAATAGTAGCCATACCAGGACAGCTGAAATTTGGCAATTTTGAAAATTTATAATTAATTCCATAGAGCTTCAAATAATTTAGTCTTTAGCTTTCCAAAAATGTCTAGATGAAATCTATATTTATGCCAAATTTCATGAGGAAAGTCATTCATTTGGTCAGATTGTGTCATATAGCTGCAAAATGGCTCTTTTATGCTTCTTAAAGGGTCACCAAAAGGTCAAATTTACTTCCAAGGCTTTCATAGCCACTTGAGTATGTGGGAAAGTACGAAAATGGTCTACTAAACATGTCACAAAGGTGCACAAACCTAGATTGCTTAAACTCACACTCTCATTCAAAGGTATACGCAGGAATACATAAGCTTATCCTTGGCATCCAATGTCAAAATCATGTAATATCATTCATGTAGCTTTAGTTCTCATACATATACAATATATTAATGCATTTACAAGTATTCATAAGCCTATACATCATATACAACATTGGATTACATCATATGCCATTCATATGGCTACAAAATGGGCAATTTGTATAATTCTATGTCAATCTCTTTCCTTTATGCTTGGTGGCTTCCATTCCTTGGCTCACTTGGTCCACCTAGACATGTTAGACAAATGGGGAGGAAGGAATGAGATTCTAGGAATCCCAATAGCTTTTCTTTGTTTCAACCATACATAAAGAGTGCAAATCCAAGTTTAAAAATGCATGCATAGATATCATGGAGTGCATAATCCTTCATGGAACATTTCTTGCATTCAAGAAGTCATATAAAGCGTACATAGGTTTGCCAAGAAGATGGTTTAGTCTTACCCACTTTTCTTGGGGGATTTTGGATTTGCCTCACCCATTCTCTTAAATGGTTTTTGACTAAGCCTTACTCTTTAGAAACTTTTGGCTTTGTCTCACCCATTCTTGGGGACTTTTGGCTTCACCACACTCAAGCAAACCAAAATATGTTCATAAAGCATCAATCAAGTGCATAACAAAGCATCATGGTACCATGACATATAGATACATGCTAAAATATCTTTTATGGCTTAAATCATACATACACACATTCAAAGACATGATAAACATCCACTTATGTATAAGAGAAAGAAGAGAGAGCTACCTTAGTTACAAATGCATACTTTTCCCTTTTAAAATGCTTTCTTTCTCTCTACTACACACTCACAAGGATGTAAGACTTGATTCCTTTGGCCTAGACACATTATATGGAAGCAAATTACACTCTTGGAATAATTTCTAAAGCTACACACTCACTTTAAAAGTTAGATTGCTCCTATGGCTCATTTATGATTCCATAATGCACCTTGTAACGTCCGATTTTTATAAAAACAACAAAATAGGCAAATATAAAAGGGATTCCCCTAAAATGAATCAATTAAAGCCAAATAAAATTTGCATAAAATTCTAAATATTAGAAAATGGGGAATCAAGGCTTAAGATGCCTAGAAACACGGGCCATACTAATTAAAGAAATTGTTGACGAAATGTAATGGTATTTTCATAATTTTAGGCAATTTTTAGAAAACTCAAAGGAGGAATCTTCAAATAAAAAAATGGAGTTTCTTGAGATTCTCAGAGGCCTTGAAAACTATAGGAACCCCTAGAATAGTTAAAACTCCTCAGTTTATGTTTTTGAATGTTAATGACCTCAACTTTGACCCTTTCATTTGGGAAGGTTTTAAGCCTGATTTAAGTGATTCTAGAGGCTATTTATAGGTTTAAAAATCTAAATTTTATGATGGAAAAGAAATTTTGAAAAGAATTTAAAATGAGCCTTGAATGAAAAAGCTAAAAATGAAGGACAAAATTGGCATTTTAAAAAGTCTCTTAAGAATCCCTAGCTATATATATGTGGCGCCGCCTCACTTATCCCTCACATTTGGGCACCCTAAATTCTGTCCAAGACATGGGAGAAATTTTTCAAAAAGTGGCGCACAAGGAGGAGCTCAAAAGGAGGAGAAAAACCTAAGAAAAGGTCAGGAAAATCAAGGAATTTCATGCTCCTTCCTTTATTGAACTTGCTCTCTTTCTTCTCCTCTTTCTTTCCATGGTTTTTATGCATGTTTTAGATCTGTTTTATGTCCTATTCAGAGGGGAGGAGTTTGAAATTTCAAGGAGGAGTGAAGACAAGAGAAAAAGCTCTTAAAAAGGTTAAGGAATCAAGGTATTTCCATGGCTTTACTTACTTTTTCCTTCTTGGTTCTCCATAGCTCATTTTTGGCCTCATATAGAACTAGTAAGAGGGAGCAAAATCTGACCCAAACCAAGCATGAAACCTAGGTTTTTAAGAGTGAGGAACAAGTAGATGCAAAGAAATTCCAAAAAGAACAATTAGTTTTCAAGTTCCCAAAACCTAGGATTTTCTTTGCACCTTAGTATGTCTGAAGATTTCTAGTGATATTTTTAATTGTCTATAATTGTATATAGGTTCTTGAGATGCCAAGAAAGCCTCACATGTGTCATTTCCTTCAAGAAAACAAAGCTAGCTCCATGGACCTAAAACTTAGCATATATCTCGGCCAAGCTTGGTTTGGTGCCTAGGGAGAGTTTTAAAATTCTTCTAAGGGTAGACTAAACATGATAAGAGAACATCAAAGAAAGGTTTGAAAAATTTTTAGAAACCTTGTTTGGTGTGATGGAAGTGTATGCTTCATAATAAAGCTTAAAGAAGCAACTTAGGTCTAGGCTCTTGGGAATGAAATTATGATGACTTCAAGAGGCTTAAATGGGATCAAGAGACCTAGATGGAAGGAGGAAATGGAGCCATAACCTTGAATGCTAGCACTTGCTTCATTAGGTCTTATATGACACCATTATACAACCATAGAATAAAGTGGGCTTCTATAATGAGTGAGTAATGATAGAACTTACTTCCATGATGTAATTGTATCCTATTTAATGTGTTTAGGCTAAGAAGACCAAGCCCCATCTCATTGCAAGTGTGTGGCCAAAAAAGGGGAGGAATACATAAGGAAAAAGTGTTGACCTCTTGCTTCAAGGTAGCTCTCTCTTCTTTCTTTCATGCATGAGTGGATGTTTATCTTGTCTTCAATGTGTATATGTATGTTTTAAGTTATGAAAGAGGTCTTAGCATGTATCTATATGCCATGGTACCATGAAGCTTTGTGATGTACTTGAATGATGTTTTATGAACATGTTTTGGTTTGCTTGAGTATGGTGAAGCCAAAAGTCCCCTAGCTAGGGTGAGGATGAGCCAAAAGTCCCTAAGAATGATTGAGACAAAGCTAAAGGTCTCCCAAGAGTAAGGCTTAGTTAAAAGCCTTTAAGAAATAGGTGAGACAAGTCCAAAATCCTCCAAAGAAATTGGATGAGGCTAAACCACTTATTTGGCAAGCCTATGTATGTTTCATATGACTTCTTGAATGTTAGAAATATTCTATGAATGATTACATGTTCCATGATATCCATGCAAGCATTTTTAGACTTGTATTTGCATCTTTTATATATGGTTGAAAGGGAGAAAAGCTATTGGGATTCGTAGAATCTCATCCCTCCCTCCCCATTGTCTAACATGTCTAGATGGATTAAGTGAGCCAAAGAATGGGAGCCACCAAGCTTGAAGAAGAGAGTTTGACAACAAAGTGTGTGAAAATGTTATTTTGTAGCCATATGATGTAATTCAATGTTGTATATGATGTATGAGCCCATGAACAATTGCAAATATATGGATATATTATGTATGTGTGAGATTTAATGCCATATGTATGATATAGCAATCTTTGGGCATTGAATGGTAAGATGAAGCATATGTATTCTTGTTGTATACCTTGGGGTGAGAGTGTGAGTTTGTGAAATTTGGGTTTTTGCACCTTTGAGACAAGTTTAGTAGATTATTTTAGTGTTTTCCCATGTGCTCAAGTGGCCATGAATGTCTTAGAAGCCAATGTAAACCATTTAAGACCCCTAGAAGGCACTAAATTGGCTATTTTAGAATCCAATGTCAAGATCTAACCAAATAAATAAATTTACCCATGAAATTTGGCATGCATATAGGTCTCATCCAGAGCTTTTTGGGAGGTTATAGATTAGATTATAGCTCTATGGAATTAATTATGATTTTTCAAAGTTGTCATTTTTTTGTTGTTTTGGTATAAGCACTGTTTATATGGTTAGTTTCTTGTGTTATGTCATTCGAGTGTCAAATGGTGTCCAATGCTCATGAAAGTTTACAGGTATAAACTGACATGATAAGCTTTCTATAGCCATTACATTCCAATTGGATGTCTAAGTAGGGAGATATGAAGTTTTGAAATTCAGTGACAGTACTAGTAACGACAAGTGATCTTGGTTACTGCTCCATCGATTTCCAGTGGCTAGACATCCCTGTTATGGTCTAGAATTATTTTTAGCATAAAGTAGACATAGCTTTCTAGAATGGTATAGTGTGCTTGATTTTGATTTTTCTAGAATTAGTTATAATTTTTCAAAGTTCATGACAAAAAGCTGGACCATGAACCCAAGGCTACACTTATGAATTTTGTGTATATACTCCATTAGCTCGAGTTCTTGGCCACTTCTTGAGATGGTTATGAGTTATATTTCTGTATTTAAATATGAGAATGAGATGAAAGAGTTCATATGGTCTACAAGATGCGAAATGAAAAATTTATCCACGACGTAATACAAAATAATCTATTATTTTATTGCTTTTTCCTTAAATAAATGTTAGACCAAGGCAAGGTCATTAGAATGGCATGAGATGACTTAGATAATTATCATGTTACACACCTAATGAAGCAACCTTGAGAAAACATAATTTTGGCTCTATTCTTTCCCTTAATTTATGACTCTTAACTCCATTTAAACTCTTTGGAGCCATTACACATTCATTTCAAGGAGCCTAGTTAGGTGTTACTTCTTTAACTCACAATATGGAACCTATAGCTACATCTCACTATCCATGACTTCTAAAATTTTTCTAAGGCTTCCTCTCATCCTCTCCCATCATATATGATATAAAACCAAGTTTGGAAGAAATTAAAACACTCTCTTGTTACTCCTTCCATGCTAGGCTGAGGCTATGCTCCCAAATGGCACCAATGGAGTTGTTTTGATTTCCCTAGTGGGAGAAGTGTAACACCATACTTTTCTTGCTTATTTCATGTTACTTCGATGTCTCATATCATGCAATTCATGGAGGAGTAAGAAAAATGACATTAAAATAATGAATTTCTTAGATTGCGTCGCGTATAAATTTTTCATTTAGTATCCTGCAAACCATGTCAGCTCATACATCACATTCTCATATTTAATTACATAGATACAACTTATTTTCATCACCAAAAATGGCCTACAACCCGTGCAAGGCAAAGGGATGCATAAAATACATAGTTACATTTTTGGCCCGAATTCTCCCTTTTCTGTCACAAACTTTGAAAAATTATGACTAATTCTAAAAAAATCAAAATCACGCATTATTTGACATTTTAGAAAGCTAAACATGTATACTTTATGCTAAAATATGTCCAGGCCATGAAATATAACATAGAAGATGTTTGACATTCGAAAAGTTGCCGAGGTCTGACTAGCTACTAGTACTGATATAACTTTCTCCTATAAACTTCAAAAATATCCAATTAATTCCAAAAAAATCAATCCATGCAAATGATACCAATATGAAAAGTTACAGATGTTAGATAGAGGAGAAAAATAACTTTAGACTAGTTCAGGCACATCTAAGCATCGAAAACCAATCAAACAATACCTGATGTCAGTTTGAGTACCTGATACTAGACAGAAAATTCAAAAATTCATATCTCCCTCTCTAGAATTGAATATCATTTCCCCTTCAGTCTGAGTACCTAAATTTAATGGCAATTGGATATCATTCCCCCTTGAGTGATAGAATTCATTTTCAGACCAATGTGAACAGTAACCTGACCAAATTCAGAATTTTTTTCAATTTTAAAAATTTATCAAATATTCCATAGACCCTTAAAAATTCTGCACTTTGGCTTCCCAAAAAGGTCTCAACAAGCTCTAATTGCATGCCAAGTCTCAGATCAAGAAGAGTTCATTTGGACAAAAAGTGGTATACGTTTCCAATATGGTTAATTTTGGCTCCATATAAGATACCAAAGTGTCCAAATGACTTCCCTTAATGTTTGGCACCTCTTGAGCAAGTCTAAAAGTATGAATATGACTTGTATGAGCTATCCAAGTGGCCCTAAATCTCATGCATCTCAATTTGGCCATTCCACTTCCATTTATGCATATATTTTTATAATGCAAATTTGCCATCACATGTCCAAATTGCATATTTCCATACATACAACCTTAACTCTTATTTATACATAATACATTAGCATAATTATACATGTTCATAACATCATAGGACATATACAACAATGGAATACAACATTTGCCATTCATATGGCCTTAAAGTAACAAATTTTAAACACTTTCTTGTCATAATTTTATCTTCCAAGGTGTGGGCTTCCATGGTCTTGTCCACTTGATCCACCTAGTATGTTAGAACACTGGAGAGGAGGGAATGAGATTCAAAGAATCCCAATAACTCATTTCCCTTTCAATCACACATAAAAGATGCAAAACCAATCTTACAAATGCATGAATAGGCATATTAACATGTGCAAACATTCAAAAAGCATTTTCAAGATTTGAGTAAGTCATACATAACATACAAAAGCTTGCCAAGCAAGTGAATTAGCCTTACCCATTCACTTGTGGATTTTGGACTTACCTCACCCGTTCTTTAAGAAGTTTTTGGACTCAACCTTATTTTTGGGAGACTCTTTACTTTGTCTCAACCAATCTTAAGGGTTCTTGGCTTCACCATACTCAAGCAAACCCAAGCAAACATTATAAACATCATTTGAAAACATAATATATCATCATGGTATCATGGCATATGAAATCATGCTAGAATACATTTCATGGGTTAAAACACACATACACACATTCAAAGACAAGCAAAGCATACATTCATGTATGAGAGAAGGAGGAGTGAGCTACCTTGGATACAACTACACACTTCTCTCTTTGAAATAATGCTCCCTTCCTTGGCCTCACACACACAAAGGTGTCGGAATGATTTCTCTTAGTCTAAACACAATTTAGGGATGCCAATTAGGTTCATGGAATTAATTCTAAGGCCACACAACTTACTTAGACACTAACTTGGCTCATTAACCCCTTTATGGTTCCAAGAATGCATCTAATGAAGCAACACCTATCAAATAAATTCTAAACTCTATTTTTTCCTTTTATATATGATTTTTTAGTCCTTTTAAGCTTCTTGGAGTCATCAAACAATTAAAATAAAGAGCCTAACTACATGTTGCTTCTTTAAGTCATATTATGAAACATATAAGGCCAACTTACATTCTATGGTTTCTAAGTTCTTCCTAAGGTCTCCCATCATCTTCACTCATCATATATGACTCAAAAATAGACTTGGAACAAATTAAAACTCTCCCTAGGTATCCTAACTCATCTAGGTCGAGACTATGCATGGTTTTGGCCTTCATGGACTTTGGTTTGTTTTCTTGATGGAGGAAGCCTATGGGGAGGCTTCTAAGGATCTTAGGAGCTCATTTAAGCATAGAAATTAAGGTACCAAATCAGATTTTACAAGGAACATAAGAAACCCTAGAATTTGCATCTTGAATTTCCATGGTTATTTGTTAATTTTCTTTGCATATTCTTAATCTCCACACTCTTTTTTCTAAGAATCACCCTTGGTTCTGCCTAAAAATCAAGCCCTCCTATGACTTCTTGAGTGGGTAAAATATAGAGAGAAGAGGAGCAAGGGGTAGCAACCATGGAAGAAGAAATTACCTTGTTTTTCCTTATTTTCTCACTTGAATCTTGTCTTCTTTGGCCTCCTCTCTTCAAATCCGAATTTTCCCCTTAATTTCTCCCTTAAAACAGATTTATAAACTTCATTATAAACATAGAAAATAAAGGAGAATGAAGGGAAAGAGGTTTGGAAAGGAAAAAGCATGAAAAACTACCAAAATTCCACACCTTCAAGCTTTGATTTCTCCTCTACTTCTTCTTCCTCTTGTGTGCCACTCTCCTAGGGTTTCTTCTCTGATTTAGGGCAGAAAAATATGAAGCTAAGTGAATGGGAAAGTGGGGCACCCTATATATATAGGTGGAGGAAAATTGACTTTTCAAAAATTTCTATTTTGCCTTTATTTTTGGCATTTTTGTTTCTAATTTATTTTAGCTCCTTTTTGAGAAATTTCTTTTCCATTATGGAATTTAGGTTCCCAATTTAGTAAAATGCCTTTGGAATCACTCAAATCGGAGCTAAAACCTTCCCGAATGAATCCATCAAAGTTTAGGTATATAGACATTGGAAAATGTCTACCGGAGGTGTTTTAACTATGCTGAGGCTTCCCATAGTTTTCAAGGCCTTTGAGAACCCCAAAAAACTCAAAACTTTCATTTAAAAAGCCCTCTTTTGTGAATTCTAAAATTTACTTAAAATTACAAAAATGCCATTATGTTTCGTAAGTTTTTCGTTAAATTTTGTTTCTTCATTTTAGTTCTGTTTTTCTTTTTGTCTAAGCCTAGAATTCTCATTTTTAGGAGTCTAAAATGTTACTTTAATTTTTTGGGACCTTAACTAATTCATTTTGGGGGACTTGCTTTGAAAACGCACTCGTTTCCATCGTTTAATGAAAACTGGACATTACAAGAAGCATGTGGAAGGCTTTCTTGGTATCTTAGAAACTCATATGGACTTTAAACATCTTAATTTATGGCTAGAACTCATCTTACAAACCAAGGTGTAACTAAAACCCTAGCGTTCTATCTTGCAATTTCATAGTTCTTTCTTTGTTTTCTTTGCATATTCTTATTCTCCTAACTCATTTTCCTAAGATTCATCCTTGGTTTGGTTAAAATTTTAACTCCTCTTACTGTCCATACATAGGGCAAAATGTATAAGAAGAAGAACATGGAAGAAGAAGCATGAAAACAACCAAACTACCTTATTTTCCAAGCCTTTCTTGGATGCTCTTCCTTTTGTTTGGATTCTCTTCTTGACATTTGAAATGTCCCCCCTTGGTCTAACCTTAAAACAGACCCAAATACATCACTAGATCCATAAAAAGAAAGAGGAGAAGGAGGAGAGGAAGATTGGTGAAAGGAGAAACATGAAAAACCATGGATTTTCTTACCTTTTTGCTTGGTTTTCTCTTCCCTTCTTCCTCCCACTTGGTGCACCACTTCAAGGAGCTTAGGGTTTTATTTTGGTGCAGAGGAAAGTCAGCCAAGGTGATAGGAAGAAATGGGGTGTGATATATATAGGATAGGGACCCATTTAAGACATTTGAAATTTTCAATTTTGCCTTTCGTTCTTGGCTTTTTCATTTTAGGCCCATTTCAACTCCTTTTCGAGAACCATATTTTTCATCATAAAATTTGGGTTCTCTATGTGACACCTCAATCTACTACCGCTACCTAGCCTCTCACTGGACTCGGTTCCATATGATTTCCAAAGAATCACTACTCTTCTGTGACATTTGCATGCTATGAACCGGGGTTTCCTATACTCATCTTTTGCCCCGTGGGTCTTGTGAACCCATCTCAAGCATTCTCAACTCAAACTCCACTTATACCACTCATACATAGCATAAAACAAACCATAAGCCACGGGTATAGAGCCAAAAACCAGTAAAATTGCATTTTCTCACTTGGGCCCAAAAGTCATATTTTGGCTCTCAGTTTGGAAAATCATGATTAATTGTAGAAAAATGGGAATCCAGCATACTTTGGCTTTATGGAAATCTCTAAGTGTTAAATTTACACTAAAAATAATTTCCAATCGAAATCTCTGTGTTTGGACCATGTTTGACATCGAAAAGGGGAGGAAGGTCCAGCTGTCACTGTTTCTGGTGCAGCTTTCTGTCATGAACTTCGGAAATCCATAATTAAATCCACAAAAATCCAATCTAGGCACACTATACCAATTTGGAAAGCTACAGATGTCTACTAGAGTAAAAAAATAAGTCCAGATCAGTTCAGTAGCTTCTACACCCCAAAAACCGATGGAATAGTGACGGGGGTCAGAAGAGCTCCCTGATGCTGATACAGAACTTCAGACAGTTCAATTTCTCTCTACAGACCTCCAATTTGGGTGATTCTAGTTGGTACAGGTCACTTTGATTTCCTAGTTTATGTGTATTAAATTTCATGACAGTTGGACTCCATTTGGTCTATGTTTGACATGGTTTTCATTTCTGAACTATATAAACAGTACATGACCAAACCATGGATTTTTCCCAAATTCAACAATTCCCCAAATATTCTCTAGACCTCCGAATATTACCAACTTTAGCTTCTCAATAAGCTTTCTACAAACTCTAGAGGCATGCCAAATTTCATGGCAAACGGAGCTCATCCGGTCATACTTTGACGGAGCTCTCAAAAATACCGGTTTTAACACCCCAAAGGTCCAAAACGGGTCCAAATAGCCTCTCTCACACTCTAGCCACTCATGGACAAGTTTAAAAGCATAAAACTAGGATATATGACAAGTCCATGTGGTCTAAATCAACATACATTCCAATCTCGCTATGCTACGGGCCAAATTACACTATCTCATTCATGCATCAAAAGGGCAAAACCCTCATTTCCATTCATTTGGCTATAAACATAGTTCATACAATATCCTTTCATAGTTATACACATGTTACAACCTTTACATCTCAAAAATAGTGGGCACATATTCATTTTTGCACCACTTTATATCAAAATACATCAAAATAACACTACATTCTCCTATACATGCTCCTAGGCTCCTTGGTGTGTGCTCGGCTCTCCTTGAGCTCCACCTAGCATATTAGTTGGGAGGGGAAAGGGGTGAGATTCAGGGAATCTCAGTAGCTCATGCACTCAATCAAGTAAGCAATCAAGGCATATAATAGGTCAAAGCATGTGAATAAGCACTTAGCCATTCTCAATCAACCAACACACAATGTACATGCTATGGAATCACAACAATGCCAAAAATGGGCTCCAGGGACTTTTGGTCTAGCATCACCCGAGTTTAAGGGACTTTTGGATGGCCTCACCCGAGTTTAAGGACTTTTGACTTGGCCTCACTCGTTTGAGACTTTTGGCCTTGTCTCACCTATCTCAAGGGACTTTCGGCTTCACCTCACCCATCTCAAGGGACTTTCGGCATTACCTCACCCGAGCAAATCTCACATTTCAACACACAAGCATATTGGCATCAATGCATCCAAGCAATAGCATATGGCATATTCCATACAATCAGCATATACATAATCATACAATGACTATCATATCCAAGAATGCAACAAGAAAGAGTGGAAGAGAGTGCTACCTTTGGAACCAAAGCCAACACAAGCCTTCCCTTTCAAATTCACTTCTCCCTTCTTAAGTTCACAATCACACCTTGATGAAGGTGTTTCTCTTGAGCCTAGACACAATTAAAGAGCATGTAATTAATCTCTTAACATGGAATCATTAGAGCAAACTCTCCTACATACCAGAACCTAGAGTTCTCTCTTTCTCTCTAGAATGCCATCAACTCTTTCTCTCTCTCAAGCTCCCATGGTAGTGGAAAACCACATTTTCAAAGCAAACACAAGGATTAAAAGGTGTTTTCCACTTTCCCTCTTCTGACCTATGCCCAAAATTCAACCATTTTCTCAAATAAAATCGCAGAAAGAGAGGGCAAAGGGAGGGGATCAGAGTTCTAATGAGAAATGGGGGAAATTTCCTTACCTTTCCCTTGCTCTTCCTCCTTCTCTTGATCTCTCTCACTTTCCATGCCTCTTTTCTCTCCTTGGGTCGAAGTCTAGGGCAGATATGAGAGAAGAAATGAGTTTAGGCATTTAATGAAGTCTAAATCTCGCTATTTACTCTCTTCCGGACTGACTCTCGCTACGGCGAAAACTAACCTTCGCTATAGCGAGCTCGTGTAATCCGGCTTCGCTATGGCGAGGTGTAACCTTCGCTACGGCAAGCTCGTGTCAGTTCCCTTCGTTATGGCGAGATTTACCATTCGCTATGGCGAAATCGCGTTAGTTTCAGACTTCACTCTCGCTATGGCGCACCTATGGCGAGCAACTCCCTGGTTTTTGTATGGACTGCTGCCAGCACTCGCTATAGCTAGAATCGCCTTCGCTGTTGCGAACTAGCTCTCTCGCTGTAGCGAGACCGTTTCTCGCTATTGCGAGAGGACTTGGCAAAATTTCCAAATTTTGAATTTTTCTAACCTTCACTTTCTTTCTTTTCCTTTTCTTTTCTTTTTCCCTGGTTGTTACACTCTAACCTATAAAATGCCTTTAGAATCACTCAAATTGGATCTAAAGCCTTCCTAAACAAAATGGTTAAAGTTCAGGTCCATAGACGTTCTAAATCGTAAACTGAAGGGGTTTTAATTGTTCTGGGAGTTCCTATAGTTTTTAGGGCCTTTGAGAATCTCAAAAAACTCATTTTTCCATTTTAAACTCTGTTCTTTGAGTTTTCTAGAAAGTGCCCAAAAGTACTAAAATACCATTACGTTTCATTGCATTTTCGTTAAATTCCATCTGGTTATTCTGACTTCAGTTTTGGGGCACCTTTAGCCTTGGATAATCATTATTTGAAGTCTAGAATATTATTCTAATTTTATTGGATCTCAAATCCTTCACTTTGGAGGACTTCCTTTTGTATCCAGTAAGTTTCATACCTTTACAGAGAAACTAAGCGTTACGTTTCTCGCATTTTCTCATGTTTTTGGAGAACCAAATATTACATAAAGTCAGTATGGTATAAATGGGTATTTGACTAAATTCAAAATAAGAAAAATAAAGTTATTAGATATAAACTATGACTTATAGTACAAGAGTTTTTACAAATGGCTTAGCATTGATTGTGAAGAAATATATTCTATTATGGGGGATTCAATTATTTTTAGATGTCTTATTAGCTCGGTAGAACATGAAGAACTTAGTATGCATTTAATAAGTGTTGTTACAACTATTTATATGGCTCACAATATAATAAATTTACATGAAAATCTCTAAAGGATTTAAAATTTTAGAAGCATGTAAGGATTCTTATGAAAATTGTCTAATATGTTTACATAAATTCTTATATGGATTACAACAATTTGAGCATATATGGTATAGTCATCTTAGTGAACATTTGTTACAGGAAGTTAATTTTTAAAAATGATCCAATTTATTCATATGTTTTTATAAAAAAATTTGGATAAGAGTTTATCATAATTGAGATATATGTTGATGATTTGAATATAACTAGAACTGTTAAACAGCTTCAAAAAATAATCGATTGTTTAAAGAAAAATTTTGAGAGGAAATATCTCAGAAAAATAAAGTTTTGTCTTGGCTTTCAAATAGAGCACTTAACAAATAAAATTATTTTTCATCAATCAATTTATACTAAAAAAATTTTCAAGAGATTCTATAAGGATAAATCACATCCCTTGAGTGTCCCAATTGTTGTAAGATCACCATATGCGAATAAAGACCTTTTTTGTCTTTTAAAGAATAATGAAGAATTTCTTTGTAAGATCTTTAAAAATTAAGATTTTTTAATTATTTAATATTTTATGGAATGAATTTATTAATTTTTAATGAGATGAATTTGAATGAAATAACTTCATATATGAAAAAGTACAAGATAAATAGGACTTATAGAAATTTTTGAAATTTTAGGAGAGGTCCAAAGGCAAAATCACTATTTGTCACCTAAACAAAATTTGATAATTTTTTTAGAAGTCTAGGAAGTTAAGAACTAGCACAATATATACATCAATAGTTACAAAATAATGCACAAAAAATTATAAAATTTATTTTGTATAATTTTGAAATCATTAGAACCAAAAATGACCTTAGACAATCAAGAGCTTATACAAAGACGAACTAAACCTCGAAGCTCGAGTTAACTACCTCAAGATTCAGGGTAGAAAGATCTATTAGATAGTGGTGATAAAATCTAAAAATATAGTGTTAAAATGGAAATATAAGCAAAAAACAAACAAAGGTATTTCTTTATTACCCTTCTACCAAGGGCAAAATGGTCATTTGGATCATAAAATAATAAAATATTAGAAAAATAAATAATAATAACATATATAGCTAAAGAACTTAGGTCGAACCCACATTGGCCTAAATAATATTAAAATATAGCAGAGAACCCAGAGAACGCAAGCCGAATAAAATATTGTAGAGAACTCACAAAAAGATACATCAGCAAATGAAGATATTTCCATAGAATTTGGCCAGGAAGGTAGGTGCCATGTGTAGAGAATTTTCTAGAGATTACACATGTTATAGAGCTATGCCACTAGCTTACGTAAGTAAATCTTTGGTAAAAGATTGTAATCTCGCATTTTACAAAAATGTTATTGCTAATGTTATTGTTGACACTGGATGACATAGCTGTTGACTCAAGTAGTAATACATGTAAAGTTATCTTCACAAAAATTGAGAAAAGTAGCCATGGTTAAAATTTAACCATGGTTAAAATCCAATGGCTAATATTTATCCAAAAAACAAGATACGATCTTAGTCATTAATGTAATCCTATAGCCTAGATTTTTCCACTTTTTAAAATCAAATCACAACCTTTAATCTAATCTAAAGGCCCACATTTAATCCCCAATTTCAAGACTTAATCTTAGCCATCCATTTGATCTAAATGCCAAGATCTTTCATCTTAAAACATATTCAATCCTAACCATCCATTTAAAAATAAAATTTACATGAAACACATACACACACACATCTTCACGTTATCTCCATTCACAAACACACACTTACCAATTCCGCCATAGCAAGAAAGAAAAGGAGAAGGAGAGCACAACTAAGGAGAAGGAAGGAAGGAGGAAGAAGAAGGAAAAGACTACCATGGAGAAAACCATACCACAAATTCAAAGTAACATAGATAAACTCTCTTCTTGTTAGTTTTTCTTCCATTTTCTTCTATGAATTTTCTCTTCCTCTTTCCCTTGAGTTTTGACCCTAGCAAGAAGAAATTAGGAATTTTGTTGTTTTTATGAATCCAAGCTAAGAAAATGGTAAAGAATTTATAGAGGTAACTAATGGATTCATGTGATTCAAGAAAATTCCTTTTCTTGGAAACTTTTCTATAAATTATGGAACTTTGAATTTCAAGAAGTTGTGGAAGAAATTGAAGAGAAAATAAATAAGAGAATAATGGGAGAAAACTTGAGGAAGAGATAGATTAATATAATCTTGATTTTCATGAAGATTATGGCAAGAAACCCTTGAATTTCATTTTGATTGAAGTATAGAATGTTCGTGGAGTTCCTAGAAAGTGTTTTAGGGCTTTTTATCTATCTCCCTTGATTATGTATTATTGGCTTGTTAATACGAGAAAATGGAAGAAAACAACACCTACACACACACACACCCACCCCTCCTAGGTTTAGCCAAGACCATTCAAGATACTTAGAAAGGAGTTTTTCAAGAATCAATTAAATTAGGTTAATCTAAACTAAAAATAAGGTTTATCATAAATTTTTGGTGAATTATGGATAACTATATAACAAGTCGGCTTTTTGGGAAAAAGTATGGACCAAGAGCTTCTTGAATTTTTACTTATGTTATTTAATGTGATTTGGATGATTTATGTGGTCAAATATGTTCTATATATTGTTTAGATTGGATTGATATTTATTATGTAATTTTTACAGTCTATTTATGATAGTTAGAAATTTATGAAGCATTACATTGATATTTAAATATACAGTGAACATTTGTTTTGGTACTATGCTGCTTACTATCTGATTTCCTAAAAATATGGATAATATGCTGCTTGCTGTCTAATTTCATGAAAATTCATGATTTGGCAAAGGACTAGCCTATATATATATATTATGGCAGAGTTGCTTTGTTCAAGGGTTAATGTAATGTCCGATTTTCGTTAAACGACGAAAACAGACGCGTTTACAAAGTAAGTCCCCTATATATTTTGAGCAAATTTTGGAATTCACATAGGAAGGATGTTTAAATGAAAGTTTTGAGTTCTCTAGGGCTCTTAGAGACCCTAAAAATCATAGGAAGTCCCAGGATAGTTAAAACCTTTTTTGTGGATATTTTTTAATGTCGGTGTACCCAAATTTTGACGGATTCATTTGGGAAGGTTTTAGCTCCGATTTGAGTGATTCCAAAGGCATTTTACTAAATTGGGAACCTGAATTTGATAATAGAAAATATGGTTCTCAAAAAGGAGCTAAAACAAGCTAGAAACGAAAATACCAAGACAAAAGGGCAAAATTGGAATTTTTGAAAAGTCATTCTTGAACTCCACATATATATATAGGGTTCCCCACCTCTCCACTCACTTAGCCACATATGTTTCTACCTAAACCAGAGAAAAACCCTAAGGAGTGAGATGCACAAGAGGGAGAGGAAGAGAAGGAGAAGGAGAAAGACAAGGCAAAAGGTATAGATTTTTGGTTATTTTTCATGCTTTTTCTTTAGAAAACCTCTTCTTCTCCATTTCCCTTTCTTTTCCATAGTTATATTGAATTTTATGGATCTATTTTGAAGGAACAACAGAGGGAAAAATTTAGATTTGAAGAGAAGAGGCCAAGGAAAGGAAGATTCAAGCAAGAAAACAAGAAAAAACAAGGTAAATCTTTCATCCCATGGTAGCCACTCCTCCTCCTCCTTCTTCCTTGGTTCGTCCAACATGAGAAGCTTCAAGAGGGCTTGAATTTTAGGTAAGACCAAGGGTGAAGCTTAGGAAAAAAAGTGTGGAGAATAAGAATATGCAAAGGGAATTAACAAATAACCATGGAAATTCAAGATAGCAAATCTAGGGTTTCAAGTGTTCCTTTCAAAATATGATTTTATACAATGATTCCTAGGCCTAAATGAATGTTTGAATGAGCTCCTAAGATCTCTAAAAGTCTCTCCATATGCATCCTCCATCAAGAAAACAAAGTACACTTCCATGGAGGTCAAATGCTCCATGGTCTTGGTCTAAAAGGGATGAGATACCTAGGGAGAGTTTTAAATTATTTCAAGCCTATTTTTGAGTCATATATGATGAATGAAAATGAGGAAAAACCTTGAAAAAAATTTAGGAGGCCTAAAGAATGAATTGGTGTCTTAGGTTTCATAATATGACCTAAAGAAGCAACATGTAGTTAGGTCTTTTGTTTTAATTGTGTGATGACTCCAAGAGACTTAAAAGAAGTCAAGAATCATAAATAAAATAAAAGAATGGGGCCTAGAATTCATTTAATGGGTATTGCTTCATTAGGTGCATTCTTGGAACTATAAAGGGCTAATAGGCCAAGTTTGTGTTTAAGGAAGATGTGTGGGCTTAGAATTAATTTCATGAGCCTAATTGGCTTCCATAAATTGTGTTTAGACCAAGAGATACAAACCCCACACCTTTGTGTGTGAGAGGCCAAGGAAGGGAGAACAAATTCAAGGAGAAAATGTGTGTATGTGTGTTTTAAGCTATGAAAAGCGTTATAACATGAGCTTTTATTCCATGGTACCATGATGATGCATTATGTTTTCAAATGATGTTGATTATATTTGCTTAGGTTTGCTTGAGTGTGGAAAAGTCAAGAACTCTTAGCTATAGTGAGGATGAGCCAAGAACCCTTAGAAATGGTTGAGATAAAGCAAAGTGTCTCCCAAGAGTGAGGTTAAGCCAAAACCTCCTTCAGAAAATGGGTGAGACAAGTCCAAAATCCATGAGTGAATGGGTGAGGTTAATCTACTTACTTGGCAAGCCTATGGATGCTTTGAATGACTTACTCACATGCTAAGATTGCTTCTTGAATGTTTATGTCATCTATCATGCCCATGCATACATTTTCAAGACTTGTTTTGCATTTTTTATGTGTGATTGAAAGGGAGATGAGCTATTGGGATTCTTTGAATCTCATTCCCTCCTCTCCAATGTTCTAACATGCTAGGTGGACCAAGTGGACAAGGTAATGGGAGCCAACAACTTGAAAGATAAGAGATTGATAACCATTTGCATAGATTTTGCTTCTTTAGAGCCATATGAGTGGCAATTGTTGTAACCTATTATTGTATATATCCTATGACCTTATAAACATGTGTAATTATGCTAATGTATCATGTACAAATGAGAATTCATGTCATGTGAATGTTACAATGCAAATTGGGTATGGAATGGCAAGATTAGCATTATGTAAACTTGTGTATGGCACGGGGTGAGAGTGTGAGTTTCCAAATTTTGGGTTTTTTCAACTTTGAGACAAGTTTAAAATGTCATTTTGGTGCAATCCTAGGTGCTCAAGTGGCCCCACAAGCTTGGGAAGCAAAATTGGACACTTTGATGCTAATAGAGACTATAAAAATGACCAAACTAGAACCCTATGGCACAAACTGACCAAATGGATGAATATTCCTATGAAATTTGGCAAACATATAGAAGTCATTGAGAGATTTTTGAGAAGCCAAAGTGCATAAAAATTGGAGCTCTATAAAATTAATTATGAATTTGCAAAATTGGCATTTTTCTGCTATTTTGGTGCATGTACTATTCATATGATCAGTTTTGTGTTCTGTATCATATGAGAGTCAAATAATGTCCAATGCTTGTGAAATTTTATAAGAATAAACTAGAGGTTGGCCACTAAGATCACCTCATTTGGGGGTATGAGTAGAGAGTTATGAATTTTTGAAGTTTAATGTTAGTACTAGTAGTGCCACTTGACCTTCTATATTGTTCCATCATAATTTAGTTCTGAAATGGCTTGGCGTGGTCTAAATATATTTTTATCTTAGATTCAACATCTATAGCTTCTTAGATTGACCAAATTTGCATGATTTAGATTTTTTTAGAATTAGTTATGAATTTCCAAAGTTTATGATAGTAGTAACCTGTGACAATAGCCCAGACAGCTAAGACCTTGGGTGCTTTTCAAATGTCAAACGTCTTCTACTTGATGTTTCATGACCTAGATATATTTTTAGCATAAAGGAGATATTTGTAACTTTCTAGAATGGTAAAAAATGCATGATTTCAAATTGTTTTGAATTATTTATGATTTTTCAAAATTTGGGATAGAAAGTTAGAAATTCAGGCCAAGACTACCCTATGGTATTTTGTGTGTTCCATCCACTTGCATGAGTTTTAAGCCACTTTTGGTGATGGATTTGAGTTGTATCTATGTAATTAAATATGATAATGTGATACATGAGTTCATATGATCTATGAGACACTGAATGAAAAATTTATACGCTACATAACGCAAAGAAATGTAATATTTTAATGCCATTTTTCTCACTTCCTTGTATAATTCATGGCATGAGACTTAGAAATAACATGAAGAAAGGCTAGAAATTCATGATGTTATAGTTAAGCCCTATGTGTGTTAGAGTTGGTTGTTAGATAGTTGTTGTTGTGCTGGATGTCTAGTTTTAATTAAGAAAGACACTTAAAAGATTTTAAAATAATTAATTAGGATTGGTGAGGGCCATTTGGATATTTTGGATCTATTTGGACTTATTGGGCTTTATTGAACCTCCTGTATACATGAGCAAGCCTTTTTTTGTGGCTTTATTGGACTTGATTATGTACCTTGATGTTCAACCCTGAATTATAGACCATTTTGGACACCGAATGCGTCCTAGGACAAATCTAGACTTAGAAAAGCAAAAGGATGATTTTAATATGTAATTATAATTTTTTCGAACTCCAGTATGCTATTATGTTATCAAGACTATTTAATTATGCATAGAGTTGTGAAAGGTAGTTCTTTGCCAAATATATCTATTATGTATTGATCAAATGATGGCTTGGATGACACATTATTGTGATATTTTTATATGACTTTCCTTGGGTATCCATAGTGGGACACCTTAATAAAGGAAGCAGGGGTGAGCCTGTAACATCTAGCTTCTCCATAAACGTGAGAAACTTAATGTTCAGTTTCTCCATAAACATGTGAAACACACCAAATACAAAAGAAAGTCCCTTGAGATGAATGATTTAAAGCCAAATAAAATTAGGATAAAATTTTAAATAATAGAAAATGAAGTTTTGAGTATGGGTTGCCCAGAAAATAGAGTCAGAGTGGTTCAATAAAATTACTGAAGGTGTAATGGTATTTACATAATTTCGAGCACTTTTTGAAAAACTCAAAGGAGGGAAGTTTAAATGAAAAAATTGAGTTTCTGGAGTTCTCAGAGGCCCTGAAAGCCATAGGAACTCTTAGAATAGTTAAAATCCCTCCAGTTGACTTGAACTTTGACCATTTTGTTTGGGAAAGGTTTTAGATCCAAATTGAGTGATTCTAAAGCTATTTTATAAGTTAAAGGAGACGGTTCTAAAAAAAGAGCTAAAACAAACGTAAAATAAAAAGAGCCAAAACGTGGGACGTAATAGGAATTTTAAGGAACAATTTTAATCCTATGGCTTCATAAACTCACACCCCACTTCTACCCCATTTTCACCGAACTTCTTTTCTACCCAAAATAGAAGAGAGAGCTAAGGGAAAGAGGCGCACAAAGGAGGGGAAAAGGAAGAAGAGAAATAAGGCAAAAAGGTAAGGAAATTGATGGAATTTCATGGCTTCCCCTTTAGCAACTTGATGATCCTCCTTCCTATCTTTTTTTCTATGGTTTTCTTGATGGATCTGGTGTTATTTTAGGGATGGTCCAAAGGAGGAAGAGTAGAATTTAAAAGAGAGGAATCAATCACTTGAAAGAGCACTTGAGAAAAGTTAGAAATCAAAGAGAGTTTGATGTTTTCCATGCTTTTTCTTCCTTGTTCCATCTTGGGTATGTTTTGGCCACTTATTGGACAGCCAATAGGGAGTTGTTTTTGAACCAAACCAAGAGTAAAACTTATGATTTAGAGTGTGGGAAACAAGATAGTGCAAAGAAATTCAAGAAAGAATCATTGAATTATAAGAAGTCTAACCTAGGGTTTCAATTGCACCATGGTTGGTGGGAAGCCTTCTAGCAATAATTTAAGGGGTTTAAGAGTTTGTATGAGTTCTTAAGACATCAAAAAAACCTCCCACATGTATCTTCCATTAAGAAAACAAAATAACTTCCATTAGTAAGGCAGCCCAGACCTCAAACTTCAATATAATAGTAATTGAGGTCGAGTAAAACTCTTGATACTAGACAGAATTTTTAAAAATTCATATCCCCCTCTCTAGACCTCCAATTGAGGTGCTTCTAATTGGCACGAGTTACTGTGAATGTCTTGTTTCTCTGTATAAAGGTTCGTGGCAATTAGACATCATTTAAGCCCTGTGTGACAGATTTCATTTTCGGACCCAACGAATAGTGTAGCAGACCAAAATCAAAAAAATTGCCAACTTTGAAAATTTATCAAATATTCTATAGACCTCTGAAAATTATGTTCTTTAGCTTTCCAAAAAGCTCTCAACAAGATCCAATTTTATGATAAATCTCAGATCAAGAAGAGCTTATTTGGCCAAAAAGTAATATAGGGTTCCATTTTGGTCATTTTTGGCTCCATATAGGATACCAAAGTGACCAAATGGTTTTCTTTTATTCTTGACACCTTTTGGGCAAGTCTAAAAGCATATTTAAGACTTGTGTGAGCTGTCTAAATGGTCCCAAACTCCATGTCTCTCATTTTGACCATACCACATGCAATTATACACACCCATATCAAGCTTTGAAGAAGCATTTCCTTGGATTACATACTCAATTTACATTTTAGAGTTCACATACCATATTCGTAAATTTATATATCACATATTATCATAATTACATATTTCTAAGATGTGGTAGACCATATACATCATTGGATTACAACATTTGATACAAATATGGCCTTAAAGTGACAAAACTTAAACACTTTGTTGTCGAACTCTTTCCTTCAAGGTGGTTAGCTTCCATTACCTTGTCCACTTGGTCCACTTAGCATGTAAGATCATTGGAGAGCAGGGAATGAGTTCAAAGAATCCCAATGGCTCATCTTCCATTCAATCATACATAATATATGCAAAGCAAATCTTGAAAATGCATGCATGGATATAATGGAAGTCATGAACATTCAAGAAGCAAGCTTGGCATGTGAACAAGTCATACAAGGAATTCAATAGCTCACCAAGTGAATGGATTTATGACGACCCTAACTTCTAATTATTGTAATTAAGGTTAAATATGTGATTAATAGTCATAAATTGGGGTTACAAGACATTACAACTAATTACATTGAGAAAATGCGAGAAAATTTGAACCTTAATGTCATTAGAGTCATCAATCATATAATTACAAACACTCATGTACATTAGGGAAACAAACATTCATTTATAAGCCTTCGATTCTATTACCTATTGATTTTGACTCACAAGAATCTTCTACCAATGTTTCTAAGTCATCCTTTGGGGTTACCATATGAAAAACCAAGATTTCTAGGTTAATATAAGGGTTTCAGGATGTTCACTGTGGCTATTGCTCTCGGTTCACTTCTTACATTATCACTAATTTTGCTGCAGCTAATTAGAGCTTCACCGCGACTAGCCTAAATGGCACCACGTGTGAGAAATCTTCCTAGAACTTACCTCGCTCGTCTCTCGCTATTGGCTGCGGCCAATTCACCCTTTCACCGGGGCAATTCCTCTCTGGGACGCCTGACAAATTCTCATAAAAGTTCGTTACGACTAATTCTTTTTTAGCTGCAGTGAATTCTCCTCTGGACGACTCCCAGTTTTGCCTCTCACCTTTTGCCAAACAAATTGCTCTTTGGTACTCTCCCTGGCCAACTTCGCCTTTATTGGCCGTGGCTAACAATATTTTAGCTGCGGTGAAGTGCCTTATGATCCTCCAACTCCTAAAATCTTGTTTCATACTCTCCACTCTCTATCTAGGGACTCTCCAGGGCCATTCTCCTACTTGTTATGAGATTCTAATAGCATTTACCTAGCTAATTTACCCCATCCACTGTATCATTACCCATCTAACATTTAAATGTGGATTTTCCTACTTATCCACTGGTCTTATATCAGCAAATTTATAAATTTCCCACAATGATCATTTAATCATATTTTCATCAAATAATTCATACATTGCTAGCTCAAATCCACAATCCATATATCACATGATTTCATTACTCAATTAGTCAGTTAAAACACAGGTTTATAAGCCATAATAAGTGTCATAAACTCATACATCTATCAACAACTAACATAAAGCCTATTTCTCATGATTACATTCTATGTTATCAAAATACAACCTCCTACACTTAGCAATACAAATACATCATGATGCTATACAAAGGTTAACAAAATTAGCATCTACTCTATTCCACTTGCACCAAGTGTAGCTCCCCACACTAGGCCTTAGCTCATGGATATTCATCCACTTGCTTGCCCTTATCTTTACCCGAAGAACCTTCACCTGAAATGTTTAATCCCATGAAATGGGGTGAGATGCAAATCTCAGTAACCAAACTAATTCCATCATATATTCTAATTTAATTAACATACATGCGTGACTTCACATAAGCATTAGAAAATATACCAGTCATATCAGTAAATAAAACAATTAGGCTATCATGATTACTATCTCGTACTAGTAATCATATTTCCACATGTTAAAGGCCAATAACACCGGGAGAGGCCCGTCCACGACACCCACTCTCCAATGAGCACAACCAGGGCTCAATGTATCTGGGGTTTAATCATAACCTGATGCCAGATCAAAGCCCATGCACGGGTGGCAGCCACATTACAGCTCCACCATGGACTCACAAGGTCCAATCACACATAACAGATGGCCAACTAATTTATTTAGCATCAAAATCATAATCATTTAACAAATATGAAATTAAAATAGAACAGATGCATGGAATTAGCGTAAACCCCGGTTACCTCACTTGTAGACAAGTTGGGAAGCTATAGCAATACCAAAATCCTCCTAAAATTATAACATCAGAAAATGTTCATTTTTTATCAGTCCATTACTGTCTCATTCATCATTTGTGGCAATAACCCAATGCTCAAAGAATTAAGTTACTAATAGTTATCTAAGGGATACCTACCTAATCACCAAGAGTCTCAAATTTTGGATTTTACCTTCCCTAAGCCAGAAACATCAATATATCCTTCCAAATCACAGGAAAATTCGCACAAAATTAAGGCCCATACTATAAGTCTACTATGGGGGTCTTAAACCAATAGAAAATGCATTAAAATGGAGAGTTTATACTTATCTAATAACACCCTTAGACCCAACCTACGAAATTTTACCAAGAAAAACCCAAATAACCACATTTCAGATTTTGGGTATGGTGAAAATACTCCAAATGAAAAAATAATTAGGCCAAAATGAAGAGAAAGAGAAGGGGATTAAGTTATACAACTATTACCTTGGCTGAATCTTGCTTTAGAAGTGGGAAATGATGGATTTCTTGCCCCAAACCCTAGCCTCCCTTCAAACCTCCGAATTTTGTGTGTGTCTCTTATGGTTCTACAGAATGGGGGGTGGCTAGGTTAGTTTTTAGGGTTTAAGTTAGGTTTTCTATGGGTTATGGGCTACTCTAATATCCAACTCCAAATGGGCTTCAGATTTTAGCTTTGTTAGGCCAGCTTTAAGGTGTTGGGCTATAGAATTTCATTGGGCCAAACCTAGTTTTATGAATTCTATTGTTTTAGGTCTGCACAAAGTTTATTGGGCCATTTATAAGAACTTATAGAAGTTAGGTCTTGGGCTTTTAATTCATTAAATCAGATTGGGTCTGCACCTAACTTATTGGGCCTCCATTAGCCTCTTATCATGATCTCTTACATTAATTTGGGCCTAGATGAAATTTCTATCCCATTTAAATCTCAAACTCATATTAATAATTTATCTTTCTAAAATTTTCATCCACTTAACTTACCCAATTATTCCATATTAATTATTCTTAATTAGCCCAAATCCATGATTAACACCTTAATTAATTTTGGGGTGTTACAAGATTGGCCTTATACTTTTCTTCATAGATTTTGGACTTGCCTCACCCATTCTTTAAGAGATTCTTAGACTCAACCATATCCTTGGGAGCCCACTTTGCTTTTGGTAGGCTCTTTGCTTTGTCTCAACCAATCTTAAGGGTTCTTGGCTCATCGTCACCATGGTTAAGAGTTCTTGGCTTCTCCACACTCAAGCAAACTCAAACAAACATCATACATTCATTTGAAAACATAATATGCCGTTATGAAATCATGGCATATAAAATCATGCTAGCATACTTTTCATGGCTTGAAAATATACATACACATTCTAAGACAAGCTAAACATACATTGATGCATGAAAAAAGGTGGAGAGAGCTACCTTGCACACAATCACACACTTTTTCTCTTGAAATGCCCTCCCTTGCTTTGGCCACACACCTACAAAAGTGTGTGGAGGATTTCTCTTGGCCTAAACACAATTTATGAAAGCCAATTAGGTTCTTGAAACAATTTCTAAGGTTACATAACTTGCTTAGACACTAGGTTATTCTAAAAACCCCATTATGGTCTATAAATGCACCTAATGAAGCAACACTCCTCAAATAAATTCTAGCCTCCATTTTTTCCTTTCAAATATAATTCTTGACTCCTTTTAAGCCTCTTGGAGTCATCACACAATCAAAACCAAGAGCCTAACAACATGTTGCTTCTTTAGGTCATAATATGGAACCTAAAGCACCAACTCACTTTCTATGAGTTCTAAATTTTTTCTAAGGCCTCCCCTCATATTCATTTATCATATATGACTCAAGAATGGGCTTAGAAAAATTAAAACTCTCCCTAGCTATGCTATCTCCCTTAGGCTGAGACAATGGAGGTTTTTGCTCTAATGGACCTTGCTTTGTTTTCTCAAGGGGAGGTGCATGTGGGAAGCTTCTTAAGGATCTTAGGAGCTCACTTAAACTCTTAGTTAGGCCTATGAATCATCATACAAAATTAGATTTTACAAGGTGTAATTGAAACCCTAGAAATTTCATCTTGAATCTAATGGGTTTTTGTTAATTTCCTTTGCATATTCTTAATCTCTACACTTTTTTTCTTTGGAGTCATCCTTGGTTCTACCTAAAAATCAAGTCCTTCTTAGGTTTCTCATGTTAGGTGAAATGGAGGAGGAGAGGAACCAAAGGTAGTAACCATAGGAAGAGAAATTACCTAGTTTTCTTACTTTTTCTCACTTGAATCTTACTTTCTCCAAGCTCTTCTCTTCAAATCCGAAATTTCCCCTTAATATCTCCCTTAAAACAGATTTGAAAACTTTATTTTAATCAAAGGAAACAAAGGAGAATGGAGGAGAGGACATTTGGATGGAAGAAAGCATAGAAAACTACCAAGAATCCATACCTTTTTCTTGATTTTTCTCCTCCTTTTCTTCCCTTTCTTGTGAGCCTAAGAGAGCAGATCATATTCTATATTTTGGGTGGAAATTTCGTGCTTAAGAAGATGGGAGAAGAAAGGAGAAGTGTGTGGGAGCTTCTAGAAACACACATTTTCAAAAATTCTAATTTTGTCCTTCGTAATGGCAATTTCATTTTGGCTTCGTTTTAGCTCCTTTTTGAGAACCGTCTTCTCCATTATAAAATTTAGGTTTCTAATTTAATAAAATACCTTTGGAATCACTCAATTTGGAGCTAAAACCTTACCGAACGAATCCGTCAAAGTTCAAGCACATCAACATTGAAAAACGTTCATCGGAGGGGATTTAACTATTCTGGGACCTCCCATGGTTTTCAAGGGCTCTGAGAATACTAGGAAACTCAAAAATTTCATTTAAAAAGCCCTCCTATATGTTTTTCCAAAAGTTACACTTATTTACGAAAATACCATTACGTTTCGTCAGTTTTTGTCACAATTTCGTTTCTTCATTCTAGCTCCGTTTTTCTTTCCTTCTGAGCCTAGGATTCTCATTTTTAGGAGTCTAGAATGCTTTCCAAATTTTTTGAGACCTTAACTACATCATTTCAGGGGACTTTCTTTTGTATCCGGTGAGTTCGTTCGTTTATAGAGAAACCGTATATTACGTTTCTCATGTTTTCTCTCATTTTCAGAAAACCAGATGTTACACTAAACCCCCACCTTCACTGGAGTCTTTGATCTAGAAAAGGCTGATGAATGGATAAAAAAGCTAGAGAAAGCTTTTGAAGTGTTAGGATTTTCAAATGAACAAAAGGTAACATTTGCAGTTTATATACTTTTTGAGGATGTTGAACATTGGTGGGGAAGTACTAGACATTTGTTGGAAAGTCAAGGCACCTTTATTACTTGGGTGGTTTTTTAAGAAGTCTTTTATGAAAAATATTTTCTTATAGAAATTTGCAATGACAAAGAAATAAAGTACCCCAAATTGGTCTAAGGTAATATGACCTTTGAACAATATTTGGAAAAATTGGAAGAGTTATCCAAGCTCTCCTCTTATCTTGAGCATAAATAGGATGAAGCCTAGAAGTGTCAGAAGTTTGAGTCAAGATTACAAATAGAAATGAAAAAGATTATATCCCCACTAATGATTAGGAATTATACAGATTTTGTGAGTTGATGTAGGGTACTAGTAAAGAATTTGAAGGAGTATAAGGTTGACAAATTTAAGAATAATTAGTGGAGAAAGAAAGGAGAATGATTTAAACCTTTTCATAAGAATCTATGGAATGAGAAGAAACCTACCCCCTATTAACTCAAACCAAACAATACCATGGTATGTAAAAGGTGTAGGAAATAGCACTTTGGTAAGCCATGTTTATTAGGACCTCCTACTTATTATAAGTGTTGTAAGATAGGGCATTTCATTAGAGACTATCCACAATGGAAAAAAGAGCATAATCCTCCCTAACT
The DNA here is from genome assembly GCA_032878935.1 of Erythrophleum fordii. Lineage (NCBI taxonomy): Eukaryota > Viridiplantae > Streptophyta > Magnoliopsida > Fabales > Fabaceae > Erythrophleum > Erythrophleum fordii. Next base: position 17,101,045 of record JAVQMF010000053.1, read on the forward strand.
AGAACATCAAGGAAGAGTCTATTCCTTAGATCAAAGAGATATGGTTCGGTCATCTGGATTGATACAAGGTACATGCAATGTTAAAAATAATATTTTTCTTATGTTGTTTGATTTTGGAGCTATCCATTCATTTATCTCTATAGATTGTGTAAGGAATTTGCAACTTCCCATTTTTGTTTTACACTATGATCTTACTGTGGTTACCTTTACTAGAAAAGTAGTGACTTCCTATGCTTGTCTAAACTATCCTATCCGTGTTTGTGGACAAGATTTCATTGTTGACGTTATCTGTTTGCCTATGACTAATCTCGTTATCATTCTGGGAATGAATTGGTTATCTATTAACCATGCTACCCTTGATTGTTATAATAAGACTATTTTTATCTCTCCAAAGATCTCTACCAATTCCTATGGAAAGAAAGATGATTTTATGAATTCAGAAAATATCCTCTTGAATTCCTCAAAGGTCAAAATAGAGATAACTCAAACTCTTGTGGTTTATGAGTTTCTTGAAGTTTTTCCAAATGAAATTCTAGGATTACCTCTTAAAAGAGAGATAAAATTTTTCATTGACCTTATACCTAGAATAGGACTAATTTTCATCACTCCTTATGTAACACCATATATTTCTAGCTCATTTCATAACATTCTCATGCTTTACAACATAGATTCCATGAAGGAAGTAAGAAAATCCATTAAAATAATACATTATTTGGCATTGCATTGTATATAGAAATTCCATTCATTGTCATGTGGGTCGTGTGAGCTCATACAACATATTCTCATATTTAATTATATGAATAAAACTCATTTGAATCAACAAAAGTGGCCTACATCTCAAAGAACTCGAAGCGAAGCATGAAACATGCATATTCATTTTTGACTAGAATTGTGCTCATTTCTATCACAAATTTGAAAAATCATAACTAATTCTAGAAAAATTGAAATCATACATTCTTAGTCATTCTAGAAATCTATACATGTCTAATTTATGCTAAAAATATGTCCAAACTATAACATCCAATACAGAGGACATTTGACATTCGAAAAGGTCTAGAGTCAAGCTGTCCACTAGTGCTGTCATAAATTTCTGTAGCAAATTTAAAAAATATCCAATTAATTTCAAAAAAATCCAATCTATCCTAATGATGCCAATTAGGAAAATTATGGATGTTATCTAGAGAAAAAAAATAACTCCAGACTAGTTTAGGCACGCCCAAACCTCGAAATTTAATCAAACAGTAACTGAGGTCAGGTGGAGTTCCTAATACTGGACAGATTCTTTAAAAATTCATATCTCCCTCTCTAGACCTTTAAATGAAGTATTTATAGTTGCCACAAGTCACTTGATATGTCTAGTTTCTTTATATAGAATTTTGTGGCAATTGGACATCATTTGAATCCTATGTGATAGATTTCATTTTCAGACCTGAGTGAACCAACATGACCAAAACCAGAAAATTTGCCAACTTTGGAAATTCATCAAATATTATGTAGACCTCTAAAATTTATGTTCTTTATCTTCCCAAAAATCTCTCAATAAGATCTAATTTTATGCCAAATCTTAGATCAAGAGGAGCTCATTTGGACAAAGAGTAACTTAGGGTTCTAAATTAGTCAATTTTGGCTTCATATAGGATACCAAAATGTCCAAATGGCTTTCCTTGGGGTTTGGCACCTCTTGGACAAGTCTAAAAACATAATTAAGACTTATGTAAGCTGCCCAAATGGTCTCAAACTCCATGCATCTCATTTTACCATCTCATCCACACTTATACACATTTCCATAATGTCATCCAGGAAGCTCATTTGCCAACACATGTTCAAATCACATTTTTATGGTCACCTAACATATTCTCTCATTCATATATGACATATTATCATAATTACATGTGTTCATGACATCATGATACATATACATCTATTGATTTCATCATATGCCAATTGTATAGCCTTAAAGTAGCAAAATTCATGTTCTTGGATGTCATATTCTCATCTTCAAGGTAGTTGGCCTCCAATACCTTACTCTTTTAGTCCACCTAGCATGTTAGATCATTGGAGAGAAGGGAATGAGATTCAAGGAATCTCCAATAGTTCATCTCCCATTCAATCATACATAATGATGCAAACAAGTCTCATAAATGCATGTATGGTCATGTTGACATTTGCAAACATTCAAGTGGCATTTTCATCATTTAAGAAAGTCATACATAGCATACAAAGGCTTGCCAAGCAAGTGGATTAGCCTCACCCAATTTCTTGTGGATGTTGGACTTGTCTCACCCATTCTTTAAGAGTTTTTAGACTCAACCATACTCTTGGGAGTCCATCTTGCTTTTGGGAGACTCTTTACTTTGTCTTAACCAATCTTAAGGGTTCTTGGCTCATCCTCACCATGGCTAAGGGTTATTGGCCTCACCACACTCAAGCAAACCCAAGCACACATCAAAATCATCATATGAAAGCATATTGTGACATCATGGTACCATGGAATCAAAGTCATGCTAGAACACTTTTCATGGCTTAAAAATGTAGATACACACATTCAAACACAAGTTAAACACACATCCATATATGAGAGAAGGTGGAAAGAGCTACCTTGGATATAATCACACACCTTTTCCCTTGAATCTCCCTTCCTTACTTTGGCCACAGGTACACAAAAGTGTGGGGAAGATTTTTCTTGGCCTAGATACAATTCATGGAAGCTAATTAGGTTCATGAACTCAATTCTAAGGCCACACACTCACTTAGACACTAGCTTGGTCTATAACTTCATTATGGTTCCATAATTGCACCTAATGAAGCAACACCTCTCAAATAAATTCTAGGCTCCATTTTTTCCTTTCAAATATGATTCTTGGCTCCTTTTAAACCTCTTGGAGTCATCATACAATCAAAACTAAGAGCCTAGCTACATGTTGCTCCTTTAGGTCATAATATGAAATATAAAGTACCAAATCACTTTTTATAGGTTCTAAATTTTTTTCAAGGCCTCCCCTCATTTTTATTCATCATATATGACTCAAGAATGGGCTTATAAAAATTTAAAACTCTCCCTAGCTATAAAGGCTTGTCTAGGCCGAGACTAGGAGCATTCTTAGCTTCCTTAGACTTTACTTGATTTTCTCAAGGGAAGATGCATGTGGGGAGCCTCTTAGGGATCTTAGGAGTTCATTTAAACTCTTAGTTAGGCCAAGGAATTATCAGACAAAATCAAATTTTACAAGGTGCAATTGAAACCCTAGAAATTGTATCTTGAAATCTAATGTTTTTTTGTTAATTCTGTTTGCATATTCTTAATCTCCACACTCTTTTTCCTTAGATTCATCCTTGGTTCTACCTAAAAATCAAGTCCTCCTAGGGTTTTTCATGTTAGGCAAAATAGAGAAGGAGAGGAACCAAAGGTAGCAATTATAGGAAGAAAAATTACATAGTTTTCTTACTTTTTCTTGCTTTCTCCAAGCTCCTCTCTTCAAATCCGAAATTTCCCCTAAGTTTCTCCCTTAAATCAGATTTGAAAACTTCATCTTAATCAAAGGAAACAAAAAAGAATGAGGTTTGGATGGAAGAAAGCATGAAAAACCACCATGGAACCATACCTTAAAGCTTGGATTTCTTCTCTTCTTCTTCCTCCTTTGGTGCGCCTAAAACCCTAGCTTTCTTCTCTGAAATTAGGAAGAAAATTCTGAGTCTAAATGAAGGAGAGAATGGGGTGCCACCTATATATAAGGGGAGGAGGAAGCATTTTTCAAAAATTTCCATTTTGCCCATCATTCTTTGCATTTTTTGTTTCTCCTTCATTTTAGCTCCTTTTTTAGAACCGTCTATTTCATTATAAAATTTAGGTTCCCAATTAAATAAAATGGCTTTGGAATCACCCAAATCGGAGCTAAAACCTTCCCGAATGAATCCGTCAAAGTTCGGGTACATTAATATTGCAAAACATCCACCGGAGGGGATTTAATTATCTTGGGGATTCCTATGGTTTTCAGGGCCTCTGAGAATCTTGGGGAATTTAAAACTTTCATTTAAAAAGCTCTCCTGTGTAAATTCCAAAATTTGCTCAAAATTATGAAAATGCCATTACGTTTCGTAAGTTTTTTGTAAGAAATTATTTCTTTATTCTAGCTCCATTTTTCTTTCTGTCTGAGCCTGTGATTCTCATTTTTAGGAGTCTGAATGCTTCCCAAATTTTTTGGGACCTTAACTATCTCATTTTGGGGGGACTTCCTTTTATCTCTGGTGAATTTCGTTCGTTTATAGAGAAACATACGTTATGTTTCTCACGATTTCTCAAGTTTTCAAAGAACCAGCTGTTACACCTTATAAGATATCACCTCTTGAATTACAAGAACTAAAAAGCTAAATTAATGATCTGTTAAAGAAGAAATTCATTAGGCCTAGTGTTTCACCTTAGGGAGCGCCAGTTTTATTTGTAGCCAAGAAAGATGGAAGCCTTAGGTTATGTATAGATTATAGATAATTGAATAAGGTAACCATAAAGAAAAATACACTTTCCTAAGAATAGATGACTTGATTGACTAACTTAGAGGAGCCTATATATTTTCTAAGATAGACTTATGATTTGGATACCATCAAATTCAGTTAAGGGAATAAGATATTCCTAAAATAGCCTTCAGGACTAGATATGGTCATTATGGCTTCTTGGTAATTCCATTTGGACTCACTAATGCACATGAAATGTTTATGAAGTATATGAATAGGATTTTCCAACCTTATTTAGATCAATTTGTGGTAATATTTATAAATGATATCTTGATGTATTCAAGAAGCCAAAAGAGAATGAAAAGCACTTAAGAATAGTTTTGCAAATCCTTAAAGAATAACAATTGTATGCTAAAATAGAAAATTGTGAATTTTGGCTATCTAAAGTAAAATTTTAGGTCATGTGATCTCTAGTCAAGGTGTGTTGTTTATCCTAGTAATGTAAAAGCTGTGCTTAAGTGGGAAAGACCAAAGACTATCATAGAAATTAAAAGTTTCTTAGGTTTGGATGGGTATTGCTATAGATTTATAAAAGGATTCTCACAAATAGCTTCACCTTTGATCAAATTGACTAGGAAAGGAAGTCTTTTTGTTTGGACCACTAAGTGTGAGCAAAGTTTTCAAACCCCAAAAGAGAAGTTAACCACTACTCTAGTATTAATCATACCTAATCCTTTAGGAACCTTTGAAGTGTATAGTGATGTATCAAAGAAAGAGTTAGGATGTGTGTTAATGCAAGATAAGAGAGTAGTGGCCTATGCTTCTAGGCAATTAAGGCTACATGAAGAAAATTATCCTACCCATGACTTAGAATTAGCAGCTATAGTGTTTGCCTTAAAAATCTAGAGATATTACTTGTATGAGGCGACTTTTCAAGCCTTTAGTAACCATAAAAGCCTCAAGTATTTATTTGAATAGAAAGAACTTAATATGAGGTAGAAAAGGTGGATGGAGTTGTTAAAAGATTATGATATTTAGCTAAAATATCTCCCAAGAAAGGCTAATGTAGTGATAGATGCTCTGAGTAATAAGTCTTTACCTATATCCTTCTTAATGATAAGAAAGATGAATTTGATGGAGCAAATTAGAGATTTACCTACTTTTCTCATTAGGTCACTCGAGGGTTATAGGTTAATTAGGCTTTAAAATTCTTGTGATTTGAGGAATCAAATTAAAGAAACTTAAGTATTTGATTTGACCCTACAAGTTTAAATTAGACAATCCAAATTCACCTAAGCTGAGGATGGAACCATAATGTTCCAAGGTAAATTGAGTATGCTTGATGGAGGATTAAGGAAACTGATTCTGGAGGAAGCTCACAAGAGCAAGTACACCATTCATATTGGATCCACAAAGATGTATCATGATCTTAAGAAATTGTATTGGCAGGTAGAAATGAAGAAATAGATAGCTAAATTTGTGTCTAGGTGTCTAATATGCTAGAAAGTGAAAATAGAACACCAAAAGCCTTTAGGATTGCTATAACCTTTAGAAATCCTTGAGTGGAAATAGGATAGTATATCCATAGATTTTGTAATGTGATTTACTAGAACCCAGTTAGGACATGATGCCATTTAGGCCATTGTAGATAAACTGACCAAATTAGTTCACTTTTTACCTATTAATACTTCATATTCTTTAGATAGATTAGCTTAATTGTATATACAAGAAATTGTAAAGTTACCTGGAGTACCTTTTAGCATTATTTCTGATAAGGACCCTAAATTTACTTCTTAATTGTGGAAATCATTTTAAACTACTTTTGGGACTAAATTATACTTTAGTACGGTTTATTACCCTCAGACTGATGGACAAACTGAGAGAACTATTCAAGAATGGAGCCTAAAACTCAATTGATAGATGTTGCTTCATTAGGTGCATTTAGCAAGCATAAATGAACCATAAGGCAAAGTTAAAGTTCCAAGTAGATAGGTGGCTTTGAGAATGGTTCCAAGAGCATAATTGGTTCTTATTTTATGTGTTTAGGCGAAGAAAGACAAGTCTCCCACCATTGTGAGTGTGTGGCCAAGGAAGGGAGTGCAATTCCAAGAGAAAAAGTGTGTGGTAGCACCAAAGGTAGCTCTCTCCACTTTCTCTCATGCATGAATGTGTACTTACCTTGTCTTTGAATGTGTGTTTGTGTGTCTTAAGCCATGAAAAGTGTTCTAGCATATGCCTATATTCCATAATACCATGATATTGCATTATATTTTTAAATGATGTTTTATATGCCTGCCTTGGTTTGCTTGAATGTGTTGAAGGCAATAACCTACTAGCCATGGTGAGGATGAGCCAAGAACCCATGAGAATGGTTGAGACAAAGTGTAGTGTCTCCTAAGAGCAAGGCATAGTTCAAGGCCTTTAAGAAAAAGGGTGAGGCAAGTCCAATATCTTTAAAGAGAATAGGTGAGGCTAATCCACTTACTTGGCAAGCTTATGTATGCTTTGTATGACTTGTTCAAAAGACAAGAATGCTTCTTGAATGATCATATCTTCCATTATGCCTATGCAAGCATTTTTAAGACTTGTATTGCATTCTTTAAGTGTGATTGGAAGGGAGATGAGCTATTGGAATTCTTTGAGTCTCATTCCCTCCTCTCCAATGTCTTAACATACTAGGTGAACCAAATAAGCAAGGTAATGGGAGCCACCAAGTTGGGAGATGAAAGCTTGACAACAAAGTGCCTAGTTTTGTCTCTTTTGTGGCCATATGAATGGCAAGTGATGTAATACTATGATGGAAATGTTGTATAATCATTTAAACATGTGTAATTACTCATATATTTGATGTATGCATGAGGTTTGATGCCAAATGAATGATAATGTAGATTTTGAACCTTGGATGGCAATGTAAAGTATGTGTAATCTTGTCAATGGCATGGGGTGAGAGAAAGAGTTTTCAATTTATGGGTTCATGCACCTTTGAGAAAAGTTTATAAGGTCATTTTGGTGCATTCCCACGTGCTCAAGTGGTCATGGTTGCCTTAGAACTCAAAATGGACCATTTGGACCGCTTATTTGACACAAAATGAACCATTTTGCAACCCAATGTCAAGATCTAACCAAATGAATGAATTTGAACATGAAATTTGGCACAAATATAGATATTATCTAGATATTTTTTGAAAGTCAAAGATTATATTATTTGGAGCTTTGTGGAATTAATTATGAATTTTCAAATTTAGCATTTTTTTACTAAACCGATGCAGACACTGTTTGTATGGTCAATAAATTGGGCTATTTAATTAAAGCATAAAATGATTTCCAATGCTCATAAAATTTGACAAGCATAAACTAGACATGATACGATTTCCATAGCCACTAAGATCACCCCAATTGGACCTCTGAACAAGGAGATATGAATTTTTGAAGTTAGAGGACAATACCACTAATGATAGTCGACCTCTGGTACTGTTCCATCAATTTTTTAATGGCTAACATCCCATTTTTGGGTCTAAATATATTTTTATCATAAAGTAGACATATGTAGCTTTCCAGAATGGTAAAGTATGCATGATTTCTATTTTTTTAGAATTAGTTATATTTTTTCAAAATTTATAATAGTAACCTAGAAATTCTAGCTGAGGCTACATCATTGAATTTCATGTATTCCATCCACTTGTACAAGTTCTATGCCACTTCTTGAGATAGTTATGAGTTTTATTTATGAAATTAAATATGAGAATAAGATGGATAAGTCCATATGATCCATGAGACACTGAATGAAAAAACTTATCTGCTACGTAACGCAAATTTGTTCATTATTTTTAATGCCATTTTCTTGCTTCCTTGTGAGATGTATGGCATAAGGCATGGAAATAGCATGAGATAAGCTAGAAAATTTATGGTGTTGCATTTATTGGTATCAAAGCAAAGGTTCAAGCTCTTGATATGGGTTGTGGCTTATGTTTATGAGTTGCCTTGATGTATATGAGTTATTTTTTTATGAATTGAGTGTGCAATGGTTGTGAAACTGTTCCCTTTGATGCTAAAGTTTGCTATGATGTTTCAACAAGATGGTGAACACTAGGAGAGGTCGGCCCTCTAGAGAGGCTCATGTAGATGATAGAGCTGAGCCAAGTGATGTGGTAGTTGGAGCCCTTTAGGCTATTATAGGGCACCAAGATCAACAGCAGGCTGTGCTCACACAGTTATAGGAATAGCTTGCTAAGAGAGATAACTAGGGCCTTACACCTCCTCCTCCATAGCCACTACAGCACTCAGATTATTCCAAGCATTTAGGGGTGACTCACCTAGAACCATAGCCACACATGAAGATAGTTGCTCCTACTCCACCAGCTCAGACACTTCTAACCTCGGAGCAGTCCTCTACTAGATAGATTATCACTTAGTTCAGAAAATTTGGGTCTCCCACCTTTGGTGGTGAGATGAATATAGAGAAAGTCGAGGCCTAGATTATGCAGCTAGAAAAGATCTTCAGGGTGATAGAGTGTACGTCTGAGCAGAAGCCACTATGGCTATTTTTCAACTAGAGAGGGAAGCAGATTACTAGTGGAAGGGCACTGAGTCTATTCTAAGGGTAAGGAATCTTCTGATTACTTGGGAGGCGTTCCTCTAGGCTTCTTATGAGAGATACTTCCCCAAATTAGAGATGAGAAGGACTTAGAGTTTGTACCCCTGAGATAGGCAGAGGGGATGTTTGTGGACCAATATGTGGCCAAATTCATAGAGCTCTCCATATATTCTTCATATTTATAGAGGCATTATAATGAGCACTGAAGAGCAGACATGTAACGAATGTAATTTTTGTAAAATAATGAAATGAGTCGTATAAAAGCAAGTCCTCTAAAAATGAGCTAGGTAATGTCCCAAAAAATTTGGGTAGAGTCTTAAACTTCTAAAAATAATAATTTTAGGCTCATACAAAAAGAAAAATAAAGTTAGGACGGTGAAACAATTTGTAACAAAATTTGATGAAACATAATGGCATTTTTATACATAAGTGTAACTTTTAGAAAAACACATAGGAGGGCTTTTTAAATAGAAAATTTGAGTTGTCTAAGGTTTTTAGAGACCCAAAAAACCATGGGAAGCCCTGAGACTAGTAAAGCCTATCTAGTGTATATTTTCTAATAACAGTAAACTTAAACTTTGACTAATTCATTTAGGAACGTTTTAGTTCCAATTTGAGTGATTCCAAAGGCATTTTATTAATTAGGAATCTAAATTTTATAATGGAAAATACGGTTCTAAAAAAGGAGCTAAAACAAAGCCGAAACGAAATTACCATTACGGAAGGACAAAATTGAAATTTTTGAAAAAGCTAGCTTCTTGAATGTTCCATAAGCTTCTTGTCTCTTCTCCCACCTTTTTAAGCACAACCCTTTCTACCCAAAATATAGGAAATTTTTAGCTCCTTTATATGCACCAAGAGAAGGAAAAAAAGAGGAAGAAAAAGGTAAGAAAGGTAAGGAAATCCAAAGAATTTCATGCTCTATCTTATTCCAATTCTATTCCTCTTCTTTACTCCTCTCTTTCCATGGTTTATTTGAGTGAATTGGTTCTATTTTGAATCTAGAAGAAGGAAGAGGAGTTTAAATTGCTTGAGGAGGAACAAACCAAGAAGGAAGAGTCTTGAATACATACTTAAATCTAAGGTAAATTCTTGTTTATGTTGCTTTCTCCTCTTACCTCTCCTTGGTGTATGTTTTAGCCCTAAATAGAACCATATGATAGGGAGGTTTTTTGTTTAAAAACAAGAGAGGAACTAGGATTTTAGACCATAAGGAAGAGGAATATGGCAAGAAATTCCAAGAAAAACTAATAGAAATCAAGTTAAGAAAGTATGGTGTTTTCTAGGGTTTTGGAAAATCTAATTTTGTGTGAGTAATTCCTTGGCTATTTGAATATTTCCTTGAGTTCTTAAGACCCCTAGAAACCCTCCCAAGTGGTTCCCCATCAATGAAAAATGAAGAAGCTTGTGAACCTCCATTATGGTGATAGTTTTGTCCAAGGCAAGAATACTAGGTTAAGGAGTATTTTAATTTGTTCTAGCCTTGGTTTGAGACTTTATATGATATTAGAAGATGGGGGAAACCATTGGAAAAAATTTAGGAGCCATGAATTGGAAGAGGGACAATGGTGTCCATAATGGTGCTTTGTGAAGCAACTTAATTATAAGCTTGTGTGAATAATTGTGTGAGGGTTCCAAGGACTTTGAATGAGGCCAAGAGGCCTAGAAATGGAAAAAGATGGGAGCATAGAGCTTAAATTGTGAAGGTTGCTTCAATAGCCCATTTATGGAGCCATTATGCCACTTATGGAACTAAGTGTATGTTTAAGAGTAAGTCTAGTGTCTTGGCTTACTTCAAGTGTATGGTGTTTAGGCTAAGAAAACACTAACCCACCTAGGTGTGCTATGTGAAGTTGAAAAGAGGGAAGAATAAGACAAGTAAAGCTTGCATAAATTCAAGATATCTTGCCACCTTATTCTCCTTACATTCTTGAGTGTATATATGTGTCATTGTATGCTTGTGTATGTTCTTGTGACTTGATGACATGCCACTTGATGTCTTAACATTACATTGGCACCAATGTGTCTCATTGAATGGCCTTGGTTGTAGAAATGGCTCATAAGGGTGAGGTGATGCCAAAATTCCTTTAATGAAGGTGAGAAAATGCCAAAAGTCTCATGGCATGGGTGAGACAAGGCCAAAAGTTTCTTAGAAGGGTGAGGCCAAGTCAAAAGTCCCTAGGCCAAGGGTGAGGCAAATCCAAAAGTCCTAGAAATAGGGTGAGGCAAAACCAAAATCCCTAAAGCATGTTCTTGGCTTGAATTTGAATAAGTGGCATGAAAATTATGACTTTGCATACTTTATGGTTGCCAAACTATCTATACATATACTTTGATGTTTATATGCCTTGAATGTGTGTGAATGGATATGTGAGCTATTGAGATTTAAGGAATCTCACTCTTCTTCCCCCTTCCATCTTAATATGTCTAGGTGGCTCCCAAGATATAAAGAAAGCAAGCCAAGAGCTTTAAAAAGTTACAATTGGAATATTTTATTGTTCTCTTTGTGTATAAATGTCAAAGTGAACTTGCACAAGTTATTTTTGTAATGAAATGTAATTTGATGTGTGAATGTTATGTAGCCCATGTGTGACATTAAATCAATGCAAATGTGAAATTTGGCTTCTTGAATGGTTTATGTGTGTAGTGTATTAATGGATGTAGGATGGCCAAATTAAGATGCATGAGGTTTGGGACCACTTGGACAGTCAACACAAGTCATAATTGTGCTTTTTGAACTTGCCCAAAAGGAGCCAAACCATTGGAGAGGCCATTTGGACAAGGTTGATCCCTCACATGAAGTAAAATTGACCAATTGAGTGAGCTATATTACTTTCTATCTAAATGAGCTCTTCTTAGTCTAAAATTTAGTATGCATCTAAAGCTTGTTGAGAGCTTTTTAGGAAGTAAAAGTGGGTGTTATTTGGAGGTCTGTGAATTATTTGGCAAATTTTTGAAGTTGGGAAAATTTTCTGGTTTGGCCACTAGTACTATGTAATTGGTCCAAAAATAAATCTATGTTAATCATAGGGAAAATGGTGTCCAATTGCCACAAAATTTTACAGGGAGAAACTAGACCTTCCTAGTGACTTATGTCAACTAGAAACACCTCATTTAAATGTCTAGAGAGAGATATATAAATTTTTGAAGTTGCTCTCTAGTACCAGGTGCCTAGTCAAACCCATATTACTTTTTGATTGATTTTTAAGGTCTGAAAATTCTTGAAATGGTATGGAACTATTTTTCTCCTCTATTTAACATCTCTATCTTTTTAAATTGGTATATATATTTCATAGATTAGATTTTTTTGGAATTAATTATAAATTTCCAATGTTTATATTAGAAACCTATATTAGATTTCTGGGCAACTCAACCTCCTTGTCTTTTATATTGTTAAACATGGCCCAAATGAGATTTTTTGGCTTGGAATTTTTTTATGTGAATTTGACATCTAGAGTTTTTCAGAAAGCTATGACTTGTGTGATTTTTATTTTTCTATATTTAGTTATGATTTTTCAAAGTTGTCCCTAAAACTTGTCACTATACAGCCGTGGAGAATGAAGGGAATTTCAGGGTTTTTGACTTGAAATATGTGGATTGCTTGATAATTTGAGTTTTTTGTGATTTGTTCCAATGATAAATGGCTAGAGAATGTTATTGAATAATCCACAAGGCCCACATAATATGAATAAAAAAATTTAACCTAATCATAACACGATAAAAGTGTATTATTTTCATACTTTTCCTTACCTTTATCTTGTGAATATACACCAATTGCCTGGAATGGAAGAATATGATAATAGAAATATAAGGTATTACAAGACAAGTTAGAGAAGGGTTTACTTCTAGAGATCAGAGATAGAGTAGTTCCATAGAGAATCATGAACTTTAATACCCTAGTTGAGATATGTAGAGTGACAGAAGTGAACCTTAGAATGATGTAGCCTATCTCCAGTGCCAGACCACCCTTCCCTGAGCCCAAGAGACTTAGATGGGAAACTCAAGCCACAGTTACTAGTAGGAGAGGTGGTAGGAGCCAGTGGAACACAAGAGGAAAGAGAAGGAGAACCCAGTCTAACAAAGGTAGTTTTGCGCTTATAATTTATCCCTAGTGTGGCAAAAACCATGAAAACAAACCATGCTATGCGGGGAAGAATGTGTGTTACAGGTGTGGTAGGCCAGGGACTACACACAAGCTCCTCAACAGTTCATACAATAGAGGGAGATGGCTCTTCCTCCTAAGCCTCAGACCTAAGGTAGAGTTTTTGCCCTATCACAGCAAGAGGCTAGCTGGTCCTCAAGTCTAATTCAAGGTACTATTAGAATAAATGATTTTTCTATAACTACATTATTTGATTTAGGTGCTAGCCATTCTTTCATATTGTATGACTGTGTTAGGAGGTTAGTTTGAGTATGCATACATTACCTTATGATTTATATATATCTACCCCTACAGGAAACTGAGTCATTACCTCTCATGCTTGTTTGAATTATATAGTCCAGTTTAATCATTGCCATAACACACTTGATTCGATTTGTATGCCCCTTGTTGATATTAATTTAATTATTGGCATGAATTGGATGTCTGTTAATAATGCCACACTAGATTGTAGCCACAAATGTATTACTTTACTTGAGTGTAGGACTGTGCCTAGTATGAGGACTAAGTTATCTATTATGACTACCTTTAAGGCTGAGAGGTCTTTAGGGCATGGTTGTCAGGATACCTAGTTTTCTTCTCAGTTTAGGCTGAGGTAGAAGAGGGTATAGAGGAAATCCCAGTAGTGAGAGAGCATTCCCAGAGGTATTTCCTAAAGAGATTAACAGACCACCCTCAGAGATAGAGGTCGAGTCTCCTATAGACATTGTACCTAGGGCAGGTCCAGTGTCTAAGGCCTCGTATAGGATGGCTCCCATTGAGCTAGTTAAGCTTAAAAAGTAGATAGAGGAACTTTTAGAGAAGGGTTTTATCAAACCCAATATCTCACCGTGGGGAGCTCCAGTCTTATTCGTAAAGAAGAAAAATGGGAGCCTTAGACTGTGTATAGACTACAGGGAACTCAATAAGATAACTATTAAGAATAAATACGCTCTTCCTCGCATAGATGACTTCCTAAATCAGTTAGTAGGAGTGTCAGTATTCTCTAAGATAGACCTTAGGTCGGGATATCATTAACTTAGAATAAAGGCTAAAGATATTCCTAAGATAGCATTTAGAACTAAATACGGGTGTTATGAATTTGTGGTTATGCCCTATGGGTTGACGAATGCATCTGTAGTGTTCATGGATTACATGAATAGAGTATTCAAGCCATACTTAGATAGATTTGTAGTTGTCTTCATAGATGATATTATCATCTATTCAAAAAGTAGAGAAGAACATAAGCAGTATTTGAGATTAGCCTTGGAAATCCTAAGAGAGAAATAGCTGTATGCTAAACTTAGTAAATGTGAATTTCGGCTCATTGAAATTCAATTCCTAGGCCATGTGATCTCCCAAGCAAGAGTTGCAGTAGATCCCCATAAGGTAGAGGTAGTATTACAATGGAAGAGACCTAGGACAGTGATAGAGATAAGGAGCTTCCTAGGTTTAACAGGTTATTATAGGAGGTTCATTCAGGGCTTTTCTCAGATAGTAATGCCATTGACTAGGCTAACTATAAAGAATGTGCCATTTGTGTGGGATGAGAAGTGTGAGAAGAGTTTTTAGGAGCTAAAGTATAAGTTAACCACTGCCCCAGTTTTAGTACTTCCTGACCCCAGAGAGATTTTTGTAGATTATAGTGATACTTCTAAGAAAGGGTTAGAATGTGTACTTATGCAAAAGGCTAAGTGGTAGCTTATTCTTCTAGATAGTTAAAACCTCACAAGGAAAATTACCCTACACGCGACCTAGAGTTAGTTGCAGTGGTGTTTGTTATGAAAATATAGAGACACTACTTCTATAGGGTAGCCATAGAAATTTACAACAACCACAAAAGCCTTAAATATTTATTTGAATAAAAAGAATTGAATATAAGATAATGGAAATGGTTAGAATTTTTGAAAGATTATGATTTTACATTGAAATACCATCCCGGCAAGGCTAATGTGGTAGCTGTTGCCCTGAGTAGAAAATTCACACATATGGCTTGTATGATGATTAGAGAACAAGAGTTAACTGAGAAATTTAGAGATATAAGTCTGTGAGGTGCATTCAGGAAAGTTATTAATGAGTGAAACCCGAATAGAAAATGACCTGAGGAACCAGATAAGAGAGGCTCAGCAAACAGATGAACATATAGATAAGATTAGATCTCAGATAGCCTAGGGTAGCATTTAGGAGTTCAATTTGTCTGAGGATCACATAGTGAGATATAAGGATAGGCTGTATGTGCCTAGAAATATAGAGATCAAAGAGGGAATATTAGATGAGGCACATAAAAGGAAGTACACCATTCATCCAGGTAGTAATAAAATGTACCATGATTTAAAGAAAATGTTCTGATAGCCTGGAATAAAAATAGACATAACAGAGTATCCCAGAGTGAAAATGGGATAGTGTAACTATGGATTTTGTCATGAGTTTGCCTAGGATATCATTGGGGCATGATGCAATATGGGTAATAGTGGATAGATTAACAAAGTCAGTGCACTTCTTTGCCATGAAAGCCACTTATACCCTAGATAAATTAGCCCATCTATACATTCAAGAGATAGTTAGATTACATAGTGTGCCTAGGAGTATAGTGTCAAATAAAGATCCTAGATTCACTTCAAATTTCTAGAGATCATTACAGGATGTTCTAGGTACCAAGTTTAGATTTAGCACAGCCTATCACCCATAGACAGATGGATAAATGGAGAGAACTATCCAAACCCTAGAGGACATGTTAAGGGCATGTGTCTTAGAGATGAAAGGAAATTGGGATACATATTTGCCTTTAGTGGAGTTTGCCTATAATAATAGCTATCATGCAAGTATTTAGATGGCACCGTACAAGGCATTGTATGGGAAGAAGTGTAAGTCTTTGATGTGTTAGGTTAAGCTAAGAGAGCAGAGCTTGATAGGCCCATAATTAGTGGACCAAACCTTCAAACAAATTGAGACTATAAGAAAGAAACTATTAAAGGCCCAGAGTAGATAGAAAAGTTGCGCAGATAAACGTAGACAACCATTAGAGTTTGAAGTTGGAGACCGTGTCTTCATTAAAGTGTCTCCAGTCACAAGATAGGGCGGTCCATTAAAAGTAAAAAGCTCAGTCCAAAATACATAGGTCCATTTTAGATTCTTGACAAAGTAGGACCTATAGCTTATAGACTTGCCTTTCCCCCAAACTTGAGCCAAGTACACAGTGTATTCCATGTATCCCAACTCAAACGGTACCATCTTGACCCTTCACATGTCATAGAGTATGAAAATGTACAGTAACAGGATGATCTATCATATATAGTATCACCAGATTGGATCGCGGACTCAAGCAATTATGAAATAAGATGATACCACTAGTGAAAGTGGTTTGGAAAGGGTTATCTCCTAAAGAAGCTACCTGGGAGCTAGAGGAAAAGATAAGAAAGAAGTATCTAGAGCTCTTCCCATGAGGTATGTTATTTAAATTTTGAGGACAAAATTTTTTATTAGGGGGAGAATTGTAATGTTAGGTTTTCGTCAAACGACAGAAATGAATGCATTTTCAAAGCAAGTCCCACGAAAAAAATTATTTAAGGTCCCAAAAAATTTGAGTAGCATTCTAGACTTCTAAAAATAAGAATTCCAGGCTCAGATAGAAAGAAAAAATGAAGGTAGAATAAAGAAACGAATTTGAACAAAAGGTTAACAAAGCATAATGACATTTTTGTAATTTTGAGAAAATTTTGAAATTCTCATAGAAGGGCTTTTTAAATGTAAGTTTTGAGTTTTTTGGAATTCTCAGAGGCCCTGAAAAACATAGGAAGCCCCGGGACAATTAAAACCCCTCCGGTGGACATTTTCCAATGTTGGTTGACCCAAAATTTGATAGATTCATTCGCAAAGGTTTTACCTCCTATTTGAGTGATTTCAAAGGTATTTTATTAAATTGGGAACTTAAATTTTATAATAGAAAAGACGATTCTAAAAAAGGAGCTAAAATAAACCAGAAACGAAAATGTCAAGACGAAGGGATGAAATTGAAATTTTTGAAAAGTTCTTCCTAACCTACCTACATATATATATGAGGCACCCCACCTCCTCCTTCATTTAGCCATATTTGTTTTGCCCTAAATTAGAGAAAGAACCCTAAGGGTGAGGTGCACAAGAAGGAGAAGAAAGGAAGGAGAACACAAGGAAGAGGTATGGATTTTCTTAGTTTTTTTATGCTTTCTCTTTAGTAAACTTCTTCTCCTCTATTTCCCTTTCTTCTATAGCACCATATATTTTTAGCTCATTTCTATCATATTTACATGCTCATGTGATATATTCCATGAAGGAAGTAAGAAAATCCATTGCAAATAATACATTCCTTTAGATTACGTCATATATAAAAATTTCATTCTATGTCATATGGCCCATTTGAGCTCATAAAACACATTCCTATATTTAATTACATGAATACAACTCATTTGTATCATAAAATGCGGCCTACATCTCAAGAATCATGAAGGGGTGTTTAAAATATACCTATTACATTTCGATCAGATTTTGCTCAATTTTGCTACTAATTTTGGAAAATCATAACTAATTCTAGAAATATAGAAAACATGCATTCTTGGTCATTATGGAAAGATATGGATGTATAATTCGCAATAAAAATATGTATAGATCATAACATCCATCACAAAGGATGTTTGACATCCAAAAAATTCTAGAGGTCAAACTGTCTTCTGGAACTGTCACAGATTTCTGCAGCAAAATTAAAAAATATCCAATTAATTATAAAAAAATATAATTCATGTAAATGATACCAATATAGAAATCTATAGATGTTAGATAGAGGGGAAAAATATTTCCAAACTAGTTCAGGCAGTCCAGAGCTCGAAATCCAATAGAACAATAACTCAGGTCCAGTAAAACTCCTGATACTGGATAGAATGTTCAAAAATTCATATCTCCCTCTCTAGACCTCTAAATGAGGTGCTTCTAATTGATACGAGTCACTATGAATGTCTAGTTTCTTGGTACAAAATTTCGTAGTAATTGGACATCATTTGATCCCTATGTGATAGATTTTATTTTCAGACCAAATGAATAGTGTAGCAGATCAAAATTAGAAAAATTGTTAACTTTGAAAATTCATCAAATATTCTATAGACCTTTGAAAATTATGGTCTTTAACTTCCTAAAAATCTCTCAATAAGATCTAAATTTTTGCCAAATCTTAGATCAATAAGAGCTCATTTGGCAAAAAAGTGATATAGGGTTCCATTGTGGTCATTTTTAGCTCCATATGGGATACCAAAGTGACCAAATGGTTTTCCTTTGATCTTGGCACCTTTTGGGCAAGTCTAAAAGCACATTTAGGACTTGTGTGAGTTGCCCAGATGGTCCCAAACTTCATGCATTTCATTTTATCCTTTTCATCCATATTTATGCATGTTTCCATCAAGTCATTCATGAAACTCTAATGCTATAACATACTCAATTTACATTCCATTATTCACATAACATATTCTTTCATTCCTACATCATATAATATCATAATTACATATATCTTAAGGGTCATAGACCATTTACAACAATAATATACATCATTAAGTATCATTATGGCTTTAAAAAGGAAAAGCTAGGCATATTGGTGTCAATCTTTCTTCTTCAAGGTGGTTGGCTCCCATTACGATGTCCATCCACCTAGCATATTAGATCATTGGAGAGGAGAAAATGAGATTCAAAGAATCCTAATAGCTTATCTCCCATTCAATCATGCATAATATATGCAAAGCAAGCCTTGAAAATGCATTCATGGATATCATAAAAGTCATGAACATTCAAAAAGCAAGCTTGGCATGTAAATAAGGCATACAAGACATTCAAGAGCTCACCAAGTGTTTGGATTGGCCTCACCCCTTTCACATGGATTTTGGACTTGCCTCACCCATTCTTTAAGAGCTTTGGACTCAACCATGCTCTTGGGAGCCTACTTTGCTTTTGGGAGGCTCTTTACTTTATCTCAACCAATTCTAAGAGTTCTTGGCTCATCCTCACCATGGTGAAGAGTTCTTGGCCTCTCCACACTCAAGCAAATTCAAACAAATATCATACATTTATTTGAAAATATAATATTTCATCGTGAAATCATGGCATATAAAATCATGCTAGCATACTTTTCATGGCTTGAAAATACACATACACACATTCTAAGACAAGTTAAACATACATTCATGCATGAGAGAGGGTGGAGCGAGTTACCTTGCACACACTCACACTTTTTCTCTTGAAATTCCCTCCCTTGCTTCGGCTACACACCGACAAAAGTGTGGGGAAGGCTTCTCTTGGCCTAAACATAATTTATGAAAGCCAATTAGGTTTATGACATAATTTATAAGACCATACAGCTAGCTTAAACACTAGGTTATTCTATAAACCCCATTATGGTCCATAAATGCACCTAATGAAGTAATACCCCTTAAATAAATTCTAGGCTCTATTCTTTCCATTCAAATATGATTATTGACTCCTTTTAAGTCTCTTGGAGTCATCATACAATTAAAACGAAAGGCCTATCATCATGTTGCTTCTTTAGGTCATAATGTGGAACCTAAAGCACTAACTCACTTTCTATGAGTTCTAAACTTTTTCCAAGACCTCCCTTCATATTCATTCATCATATATGACACAAAAATAGGCTTGGAAAAATTTAAAACTCTCCTTAGCTACTCCATCCATGCTTGGCTGAGACTATACCCCATTTTAGCCTCCTTGGAATTCTCTTTGTTTTTTTGAAGGAGGAAGCATGTGGGGAGCATGTTAGGGATCTTAGGAGCTCATTTAAACTCTTAATAGGCTTAGGAATCATCACACAAGGTCAGATTTTATAAGGTGCACACAAAACCTTAGTTATTGCATCTTGAAATCTAATGATTTTTTGATAATTTCCTTTGCATATTCTTAATCTTTACACCCTTTTTCTTTAGATTCATGCTTGGTTCTGCCTAAAAATCATCTCCTCCTAGGGTTTTCTCAAGTAGGGCAAAATGGTGGAGAAGGGAACCAAAGATGACAACCATAGGAAGAGAAATTATCATGTTTTCTTGATTTTTCTCACTTGAATCTTGTGTTCTTTGAGCTCCTCTCTTCAAATCCGAATTTTCCCTTGAATTTCTCCCTTGAATCAGATTTATAAACTTTATTTTAATCAAAGGAAACAAAGGAGAAGGGAGGAGAGGAGGTATGGATAAAGAAAAGCATGAAAAATTGCCATGGAAACATACTTTAAGCTTAAATTTTCTCTCCCTTTTCTTCTTCCCTTTGTGCACCACTCTCCTAGGGTTCTTCTTCTGATTTGGGGCAGAATAATATGATGCTAAATGAGGGAGAGTGTGAGGCGTCACCTATTTATAAGAGAGGAAGAAGCACTTTTCTAAAAATTTTCATTTTGCCCTTCGTCCTTGGCATTTTCGTTTCTCCTTCATTTTAGCTCCTTTTTTAGAACTATCTTTTCCATTATGAAATTTGGGTTCCCAATTTAATAAAATGCTTTTAGAATCATTCAAATCAGAGCTAAAACCTTCTTGAACAAATCCATTAAAGTTCGGGCACGCAAATATTGGAAAACGTCCACTGGAGGGGATTTAACTGTTTCAGGGCTTTCCATGGTTTTTAGAGTCTCTGAGAACCCTAGAGAACTCAAAAATTTCATTTAAAAATCCCTCCTGTGTGAATTCTAAAATTTACTCAAAATTACGAAAATGCCATTTCGTTTCATAAGCTTTTCGTAAGAAATTGTTTCTTCATTCTAGCTCCATTTTTCTTTCCATCTGAGCCTGGGATTCTCATTTTTTAGAGTCTAGAATGCTTCCTAAATTTTTTGGGACCTTAACTACATCATCTCAGGGGACTTCCTTTTGTATCCAGTGAGTTTTGTTCGTTGATGGAGAAATCGTACATTACGTTTCTCACGTTTTCTCTTGTTTTCAGAAAATTGGATGTTACATCTTTCCTATGGTTTTTTTGAAGTTCTTAGACCTATTTTGAGGCTAGAATAGAGGGAAAGTTTCAGAATTGAGGTGAGGAAGCCAAGGAAGGTGAAAAACAAGCAAGAAGAACTAAGAAAATCAAGGTATTTTGTCATCTCTTCACTTGATCTTCCTCCTTCCTTCTCTTGTGTTCAACCTACAAAAGGCCAGCCCTAAGGGATTGAGTTTCTTGCTAAACCAGGGATGAATCTTAGGAATTTAACGGAGAAGAACAAGAATATGCAAAGAAAACAACAAAATAGCCATTAGATTTCAAGATAGAAAATTTAGGGTTTCAAGTATCCCTTGTAAAATCGGATTTGATATAATAATTTTTAGGCCTAAATGAGTATTTGGATGAACTTCTGAGATCCCTAGAAGGCTCCCCATATACATTTTCTACCAAGAAAACAAAGCAAGCTCCATAAGTGCCAAGAAGAAGCATAGTCTTGGCCTAAAGGGCTCAAGGCACCTAGGGATTGTTTTAAATTTTTCCAAACCCATTTTTAAGTCATATATGATGGATGGAGATGAGGGGAAATCTTGGGAAAAATTTAGGAGGCTTAGGGAATGAATTGGAAGCATAAGTTCCATAATATGATCTAAGGAAGTAATATATAGTTAGGCACCTTGTTTTAATTGTGTGATGACTCCAAGAGGCTTAAAAGGAGTCAAGAACCATAAATGAAAGAAAAATAATGGAGCCTAGACCTCAACTGATGGATGTTGCTTCATTAGATGCATTTAGCAACCATAAATGAACCATAAGGCAAAGTTAGAGTTCCAGGTAGATAAGTGGCTTTGAGAATGGTTCCAAGAGCATAATTGGTTCCTATTTTGTATGTTTAGGCTAAGAGAGACAAGTCTCCCACCATTATGAGTATGTGACTAAGGAAGGGAGTGCAATTCCAAGAGAAAAAGTGTGTGGTAGCACCAAAGGTAGCTCTCTCCACTTTCTCTCATGCATGAATGTACGCTTACCTTGTCTTTGAATGTGTGTATATGTGTCTTAAGCCATGAAAAGTGTTCTAGCATATAACTATATTTCATGTTACCATGATAATGAATTATATTTTCAAATGATGTTTGATATGCTTGCCTTGGTTTGCTTGAGTGTGGAGAAGCCAATAACCTTTAGCCACAGTAAGGATGAGGCAAGAACTCTTGAGAATGGTTTAGACAAAGTGTAGTGTCTCCCAAGAGCAAGGCATAGTTCATGGCCTTTGAGAAAAAGGGTGAGACAAGTCCAATATCCTTGAAGAGAATAGGTGAGGCTAATCCACTTACTTGGCAAGCTTATGTATGCTTTGTATGACTTGTTCAAATGCCAAGAATGCTTCTTGAATGATCATATCTTCTATTATACCCATACATACATTTTTAAGACTTGTATTACATTCTTTATGTGTGATTGGAAGGGAGATGAGCTATTGGAATTCTTTGAATCTCATTTCCTCCTCTCCAATGTCTTAACATGCTAGGTGGACCAAATGAGTAAGGTAATCGGAGCCACCAAGTTGGGAGATGAAAGCTTGACAACAAAGTGCCTAGTTTTGTCTCTTTTATAGCTATATGAATGGCAAGTGATGTAATACTATGATGGAAATGTTGTATAATCATTTGAACATGTGTAATTACTTATATATTTGATGTATGCATGAGGTTTGATGCCAAATGAATGATAATGTAGATTTTGAAACTTGGATGGCAATGTAAAGCATATGTAATCTTATCTATGGCATGGAGTGAGAGAGTAAGTTTTCAATTTGTAGGTTCATACACCTTTGAGACAAGTTTAAAAGGTCATTTTAGTGCATTTTCACGTGCTCAAGTGGTCATGGTTAGAACTCAAAATGGACCATTTTGACCCTTTTATGACACAAAATGAACTATTTTGCAACCCAAGGTCAAGATCTAAACAAATAAATGAATTTGCTTATGAAATTTGGCACACGTATAGATCTTATCTAGATCTTTTTAGGAAACTAAAGATCAAATTATTTATAGCACTATGGAATTAATTATGAATTTTCAAAGTTGGCATTTTTCTGCTAAACTGATGCAGACACTGTTCATATGGTTTGTAATTTGGGTTGTTTCATTCGAGGGACAAATGATGTCAAATACCTATAAAATTTATTAGGAAAAAACTAGACATGATAAGCTTTCCATGCCCACCAAGATCACCCCAATTAGACCTCTGAGCAAGGAGATATGAATTTTGAAGTTGAAGGATAGTACTAGTAATGATAGTCAACCTTTGGTACTATTCCATCAATTTTTAGTAGCTAACAGCCCTTGTTATGGTCTAAATATATTTTTAGCATAATGTAGACATCTGTGGCTTTCCAGAATGGTTAATTATGTATGATTTTAATTTTTCTAGAATTAGTTATGAGTTTTCAAAATTTATGATAGTACTTTGGAAATTCTGGCCGAGGCTGCATCATTGAATTTCATGTATTCTATCCACTTACACGAGTTGTAAGACACTTCTTGAGATAGTTATGAGTTGTATTTGTGAAATTAAATAGGAGAATGAGATGGATGAGTCCATATAGTCCATAGGACACCAAATGAAAAAAATTTATTCACTACGCAATGCAAATTTATTCATTATTTTTAATGTCATTTTCTTGTTTCCTTGTGAGATGCATGGCTTAAGGCATGGAAATAGCATGAGACAAGCTAGAAAATTTATGGTGTTACACAATCTCAACCATTAATGTAATCTTATGGCTTTGGTTTTTCTACTTTTTAAGATCAAATCACAACCCTTGGTCTAATCCAAAAGCCCACATTTGGTCTAATCCAAGATCTTTCATCTTAAAACATATTCAATCTTAACCATCCATTTAAAAATAAAGTTTACATGAAACACACACAGAGTTCTTCATGCCATCTCTATACATAAACACACACTTACTCATTCGGCCATAGCAAGAAAGAAAAGGAGAAGGAGAGCATGACCAAGGAGAAGGAAGGAAGGAGGAAGAAGAAGGAAGAGACTATCATGGAGAAAACCACACTGCAAATTCAAGGTAACATAGAGAAACTCTCTTCTTATTAGTTTTTCTTCTATTTTCTTTTATGAATTTTCTCTTCCTCTCTTCTTCTCTCCCTTGAGTTTTGGCCTTGGCAAGAAGAAATTGGGAATTTTGTTGTTCTCATGAATCCAAGCTAAGAAAAAGGTGGAGAATTCATATAGGTAACTAATGGATTTATATGATTCAAAAAAATTTCGATTCTTGGAAACTTTTCTACAAATTATGGAACTTTGAAATTCAAGAAGCCATGGAAGAAATTGAAGAGAAAATAAATGAAAGAATGATGGGAGAAAACTTAAGAAAGTGATAGATTAATATAATCTTGATTTTCATGAAGATTATGCCAAGAAACCCTTGAATTTCACTTTGATTGAAGTATAGAACATTCATGGAATTCTAGAAATTGTTTTTGCGCTTTTATCTATCTCCTTTAATTATATATTATTGGCTTGTTAATAAAACAGAATGGAAGAAAACAACACCTATACACACACCCTAGGTTTGGCCAAGACCATTGGTGAATTATGGATAACTATATAAAAAATAAACTTTTTGAGAAAAAGCATTGACTAAGAACTTCTTGAGTTTTTACTTATGTTATTTGATGTGATTTAGATGATTTACATGATCAAATATGTTCTATATGTTGTCTAAATTATGTTGATATTTATTCTATAATTTTTAAAGTCTATAATTAGAAATTTATGAAGCATTGCATTGATATTTCAATATACGATAAACATTTGTTCTAGTATTGTGCTACTTACTATTTAATTTCCTAAAAATATAGATATTACTATCTAACTTCATGAAAATGGGCTATTTGGTAAAGGACTAGTCTATATACATACATATATATATATATATTATGGCAGAGTTACCTTGTTTAAGGGATGAGCCCTATGTGTACTAAAGTTGGTCATTGGATAGTTGCTGTTGTGCTAGATGTCCAATTTTAATTAATAAAGACATTTAAAAAATTTTAAAATAGTCAATTAGGATTAGTGAGGGCCATTTGAATATTTTGGATCTATTTGGACTTATTGGGATTTATTAGGCTAAGTTAAACAAGCTTTTTCTTTTTTGCTATATTGGACTTAATTCTGACCTTGACATTGGACCCTAAATTATGGACTATTTTGGACACTAGATGGGCTCCAAGACAAATATGGACCTAGACAAGTGGAAAGATAATTTTAATATGTAATTATAATTTATTCAGACTTTAGTACACTATTATACTATTAGGACTATTTGATTATGCACAGAGTTATGTAAGACAATTCTTTCTCAAATATACCTATTATGTCTTAATTAGATAATGTCATGGATAACATATTATTGTGATATTTTTATATGACTTTCCATGGTACTCTGTAACATTTTTCGTTCTAAAAGTTGTAAACTAAACGAATTACTAAAGCAAGTTCTCTAAATTGAATGATTAGAGACCTAATAAAATTAGAGCAATAATCTAGACAATTACAAATGAGGGTATAAGGCTAAAAGTGCCTTAAAACCGAAGTCAAAATAGCTAAATAAAAATTGATGAAAATGGAGTGGTATTTTCTATAATTTTGGACAACTTTTAGAAAACTCAAAAGAGAGATCTTTAAATGATAAAATTGAGCTTTTTTAGGGGTTCTTAGAGAGCTTAAAAATCATAGGAACCCCTAGAATAGTTTAAACCCATTTGGTTTATGTTTTAGGTGTCGTTAATCGAAACTTTGACCAATTTGTTTTGAAAGGTTTTTAATCCAATTTGAATGAAACCAAAGGTATTTTATGAATTATAGGACCTACATTTCATAACGAAAAAGATGATTTTTGAAAAGGATTAAAATGAGCCTAAATGGAAAGAACTAAGAAAAGAGGCAAAATAGGAATTTTGAAAAAGTGTCATAACTTAGCCTTCCCCTTTATAAGTCATGCCTTACTTCTGCCCTTCCTCATGACCAACTTTCATCTACTCCAAAATAGAACCAAAGGCTTCTTGAAGTGGCGCACCAAGAGGGAGAAGAGAAGAAAGGAAAAACTAAGGAAAAATGTAAGAAATTTCATAGTTGTTCATACTTCCTCCTTCACCAACCTTATTCTCCTTTTTCTCTTCTTTTTTCCTATGGTTTTAATGATTGATTTGAGGATGATTCATGGCTAGTTTAGTGAGAGGAGGAGAGAAATTGAAGGAGAGACTACAAGCAAGTAAAAGTACTTTTGTAAAAGCTTGAAACCAAGGTAATTTCCATGACTTGTTTTACTTCTTCTTGGTTGCTTCTCCTTAGGTGATTTTGGGCCAACTCCAGACCACTAAGGAGGGAATGATTTCTGGTCTTGGCAAGGAAGAAACAAGGGTTTTAGAGTATGAGAAACAAGAATATGCAATTAGATTGAAAAGAAAAGCTTTAGAATTCAAGTTGTATAACTTAGAGTTTTTATTGCACCTAGCCATTCTTGAAGCTTTCAAAGGATAGTTTAACCTATGCAAGAGTATGTATGAGTTTTTAAGATATCTAGGAAGCTTCACAAGTGCCAATTCCCTAAGAAAAATCAAGCAAACTCCATGGGTCCATTTCTTTGTATATGTCTCAGCCAAGGCATGCTTCAAGAACTTAGTGTAACACCTCGAAAATAATTAATAACAATTATTTAGGATCACAAAATTATTAAAAGGGTTTAAGGAAAATGACAAATTTGAGTATCTTAATATAATAATAATTATTAATTAGACCATTTTAAGGGAGTATAATAATATTTATGGATTTAAATGTAACTTGCGCCCATAATTAAATTATGTGTGTTAAGAACATTATTAGAAGCCCAAGCTTATTTATATGAAGGCTTAACTTCATCAAAATATGACCCAACTCTATTCTTGAGGAAGTCCAATCCATTTTGAACCTAACTAACCCATATATCATGGCCTAACATGCTAAGCATCAGCCTACTTGGAATAATAGACCCTTAAAACTTAGTCCAACCCTCACTTAACCTATGCAACCCTAAAATCTATGACCCAACCTAACCAAAATTTAAACCCACAAGGAATTGGGCATTTGGGTCAGTGTATTCCATTCTTAGCTCTAAATTTTCTGCAACCTATTCCTTAAATCATAGCCCAACAACTTATAAGGAGCCCAATTAAACTTTGGATTGATAGGTTAGCCTATTTCTCACTAAAACCCTAAGAGTAAACCTTTCCTTTTTACCTTCTTCTGTAGAAACACAAGAAGAGCAAGAGATTTTTAAAGGTCTAAAGGAGAGGCTTGGTTCCTTGCATATTTCCATGATTTCCCACCTCTAAAGTAATATTTAGCCAAGGTAACATATATAGAACTTAACCTTCTCTTCTTCTTCTTCAATTGGAACTAATTGGTTTCTCATTTAGAGCATTTTTATCTTTCACCCAAAATTGAAACTTGTTATTTGGTACTTTCATGGTAGATTTTCAGAAGTTAAGGTTATAGGTATTGTTAGGTAAGTATCCTCTTCCCATTTTAATGCATCTACTACTAGTTTGAGACCCCCATAGTTGATTTATAATATGGGTCTTTATTTTATACAAAATTACCTAGAAATTGGAGTGAACTATTATGGTTTCTGGAGTGGGGAAGTTAGAACCCGAAATTGGAATCCATTAGTGTATAGGTAAGTAACCTTTAGGTAGTTATTGGTAGTTCAACTCTTTGGGTATCTAATTTGTTACTAGAAATGATAATAAATATGCTTATTTTAGGCTTAGTCTACATTTAGATCATGATGGTAACTAGAGAAAGAGTAATTGGCTTCATTAAGGTAATCGGGGTTAATTTTCTAATACCATGTATATGCCATTTCTAATATGATATTTGCTGTATATGTGCGATTTTGAAATGCTAAATGATTAGTTGGTTACTTGAATTGTGATGTGATTGGACCTTGTGAGTTTATGAAATGCATTAAGATGACTACTATGATTATGCTCCAACCCGTACATTGTGCTTCAATTGGGCATTGGGTTGTAGTTAGACCCTAAATGCATTGAGCCCAAGTTGTGCTTTATTGGGGAGTTGATGCCATGGATGAGCCTCTTTCGGTGTTATTAGCTCTTAACATGTTATATATAGTTGCTAGTATAGGATAGTAGTCATCTCAATGCATTTCATATGGATTGGAGCATAATCATATACAGAAGCCAACATTTTCTGTGGAAAAGACATTAAATTAATGGAATTAATTATGTTACATAAGATCCCAATTTCTCATTTTATCCTCTATGAACCATATAAACTCATCAACATCAATTTCTAGTCATAATACATCCATACAAATCATACACATTATCATTGATATTGTAACATTCAGTTCTCTGAAACAAGAGAAAACGTGAGAAATATAACATACAGTGTCTCCGTAAATGAATGAAACTCACCAGATACAAAAGGAAGTCCCCCGAAATAAGATAGTTAAGATCCCAAAAAATTTGGGAAGCATTCTAGAATCCTAAAAATGAGAATCCCAAGCTCAAATGGAAAGAACAACGGAGGTAGAATGAAGAAACAATTTCTTACAAAAAGCTTACGAATCGTAATGACATTTTCATAATTTTGAGCAAATTTTGGAATTTACATAAGAGGTCTTTCTAAATGAAAGTTTTGAGTTCTCCAGGGTTTTCAGAGGCCCTGAAAATCATGGAAACCTCTGTGGCAACTAAAACCCTACCAGTGGACGTTTTCTAATGTCAGTTGACCCAAACATTGACTGATTCGTTCGGCAAGGTTTTGGCTCCAATTTGAGTGATTCCAAAGGTATTTTATTTAATTGGAAATCTAAATTTTATAATGGAAAAGACAATTCTAAAAAAAGAGCTAAAACGAAGGAGAAACAGAAATGCAAAATACAAAGGGCAAAATTAGAATTTTTGAAAAAGTCACTTTCCTAAACCTATACATAGGTGGCGCCTCACACTTGCCCTCATTTAACTTCAGATTTCTTAGCCCCAAACCAGAATCAAAACCCTAGGAGAGAGGCACCCAAGAGAGGAAGAAGAAGGAGGAAGAAATCCAAGCTTAAGGTATGTTTTCATAGTGATTTTCCTTGCTTTTTTTCATCCAGACCTCCTCTCCTCCCTTCTCCTTTGTTTCCTTGGATTAAAATAAAGTTTATAAATCTGATTCAAGGGAGAAATTCAAAGGAAATTTCGGATTTGAAGAGAGGAGCTTGGAGAAAGTAAGATTCAAGCCAAGCTAAGCAAGGAAACAAGGTAAAAATGAATCCTATAGTTGATATCTTCCATCACTCTTCTTCTCCATTTCACCTAACCTTAGGAGCCATAGGAGGATCTGATTTTCAAGCCCAAACAAGCATGAATCTTAGGTATTTGATGGATAAGAACAAGAATATGCAAAGAAAATAACAAAATAACCATTAGAATTCAAGATGCAAAACTTAGGGTTTCATGTGCACCTTCCAAATTTTTATTTTTTGTGATGATTTTTGGATCTAATTAAGAGTTTAAATGAGTTCTTGAGACACCTAAGATTTCCCCCACAAGCTTCTTCCTTCAAGAAAACAAAGAAAACTCCATGCAACCCAAATGATGCCTATGTCTCGGCTAAAGAGGGTTCTAGTAGTGGGGGAGAGTTTTAAATTTTTCTAAGGCCATTCATGAGTCATACTTGATGAATGAAAGTGAGGGGAGGCCTTGTAAAAAATTTAGAACTCATAGACAGGGATTTGGTGTCTTAGGTACCATATTATAACCTAAAGAAGCAACATGATCTAGGCCTTTTGTTTTAATGAATGATGACTCCAAGAGGCTTAAAAGTAGTCAAAAATCATATTTGAAAGGAAAGAATAAGGCCTAGAAATTATTTTAGGGGTGTTACTTCATTAGGTGCATTTATGTATCATAATGGGGGTTATAGAGCAATCCAATACTTAAGCAAGTTGTATAACTTTAGAGAATGTTTCATAATCTAATTGGCTCCTATGAATTGTATCTAGGCCAAGAGAAACCATCTCCACAAGTTTATAGGTGTGTGACCGAAAGAGAAGGCTTGAATCTAAAAGGAAAAGTATGTAATTATGTGCAAGGTAGCTCTCTCCACCTTCTCTCACGCATGGATGTATGTTTAGCTTGTCTTAGAATGTATGTATGTCTATTTTCAAGCCATGAAAAGTATGCTAGCATGATTTTATATGCCATGATTTCATGATGTCATGTTATGTTTTCAAATGAATGTATGATATTTACTGAGTTTACCTAAGTGTGGAAAGGCCAAGAACTCTTTACCATGGTGAGGAAGAGCTAAGAACCCTTGAGCTTGGTTGAGACAAAGCAAAGAGTCTTCCAAAAGTAAAGTGGGCTCCCAAGAGTATGGTTGAGTCCAAAGCTCTTAAAGAATGGGTGAGGCAAGTCCAAAATCCACGAGGAGAAGTGTGAGGCCAATCCAAACACTTGGTGAGCTCTTGAATGTCTTATATGACTTATTCACATGCCAAGCTTACTTCTTGAATGTCCATGACTTGTATTATGTCCGTGCATGCACTTTTAAGGCTTGCTTTACATATATTATGTATGATTGAAAGGGAGATGAGTTATTGAGATTCCTTGAATCTCATTCCCTCATCTCCAATGATCTAATATGTTAGCTGCACCAAGTGGATGTGGCAATGGGAGCCAACAACCTTGAAGGAAAGAAATTGACATTAAATTGTCTAGCTTTTGCTTTTTGGAACCATATTGATGATTCATGATGTATATTGTTGTTGTAAATGGCCTATGACCCTTGAGACATGTGTAAATATGATATTATGTGATATGTAAATGGATGGATATGAGGGATGAACTCTAGAATAGAATTTAAGTATGTAATGCCAAAGTATGCAATTTGAAAGTTTGATGAAGTGTGCATAAGTATGGGTTAAGAGGTTAAATTAAGATGCATGAGGTTTGGAACCATTTGGGAAGCTCACGCAAGTCTTAAATATGCCTTTAGACTTGCCCAAAAGGTGCCACAACTAAGGGAAAGCTATTTGGCAATTTTGGTACCTCATATGGAGCCAAAATTGACCATTATGGAACCCTATGTCACTTTTTAGCCAAACGAGTTAGTCTTGATTTGAGATTTGGCATGCAATTAGGTCTCATTGAGAGCTTTTTGGAAGCTAAAGATCATAATTTTTGGAGGTCTACAGAATATTTGATGATTTCTTAAAATTGGCAATTTTTTATGGTTTTGCTCTGCTGCACTATTCATTTAATCTGAAATTGAATTCTGTCACATGATGTCCAATTGACATGAAATTTTATACAAAGAACCTAGACATTCACAGTGACTCATTCCAACTAGAAGCACCTCATTTGAAGGTGTAGAGATGGAGATATGAATTTTTGAATATTCTATCTAGTATTAGGAATTTTGCTAACCTACGTTATTGTTCCATTAAATTTTGAGGTCTGGGCTTGATGAACTGGTTTAGAGATATTTTTCCTCTCTAGCTAACATCCATAAATTTCTAGATTGGTATCATTTCCATAGATTATATTTTTGTGGATTTAATTGGACTTTTTCAAAGTTCTCTATAGAATTCTATGACAGTTCTAGAATGTAGTCTGAACTTTGGACCATTTTGAATGTCAAACGTCCTTTGTGATGGATGTTATGATCTAGACATATTGTTATGTGAAGTAGACATCCATAGCTTTCCAAAATAACCAAGAACACATGATTTTAATTTTTCTAGAATTAGTTATGATTTTCCAAAATTTGGCTAGAAAGAGGCCAAATCTGGCCGAGGATGCACCTTCATATTCTATGCTCTATTTCGGTTTCCAAGAGTTGTGGGTATAATTTTATGATTCAAATGAGTTATATTTATGTAATTAAATATGAGAATGTATAGTATAGGCTCACATGGTCCACGTGATGCCAAATGGAATTTTTAAGTACGACGTAATGCAAAGAAATTCATTCTGTTTCCTCTTTTTCCTCATGCTTTCATGAATATAATGGTGTGAGGCATGTGTATATGATGAAATGAGCTAGGAAATTATGATGTTATAGACATCATTCATATCAGGTTTGAAGGTACATCACACAAAGCTCATGATTTGCTCTCGGGTTCCAATTTTAGTTTTCTGATACAAACTGTGAAAATTTAAAACTAATTCTAGAAAAATCAAAATCTCATACTATTCTAGAAATCTGTGGATATCTACTTTTGACTAAAAATAATTTCAAAACAATGCAGTAGCCTTAAGCTACCAAAAATTGATGGAACAGTAACAGGTCAGGCTACGTTACTAGTACTGTCATGCAACTTCAAAAATTTATATCTCCCTCTACAGAACTCCAAGTAAGGTGATCTTAGTGGCTATGGAAAGCTTATGGTGTCTAGTTTGAGCTTGTAAAATTTCATCAGCATTAGACTTTACTTGACTCATGTGCAATATAGAGAAGCCAATTGACTAAATAAACAGTAACCATACCATTTCTGCATAATTTGGCCAATTTTGAAAATTCATAATAAATTCTCTAGAGCTCCAAATTGAGTGCTCTTTAGTTCTATGAAAAGCTCTAGATGAGACCTACTTGCTGGTCAAATGTCATGGAAAAAAATCATTCATTTGGTCATACTTTGGTTTAGCTCTCCAGTTGGTTAATTTTGATGTCTCAATTGGCATCTCAAGGCACCAAATAGCCCCTTTTGCTTTCCACAACCACTTGGGCAAGTTTAAAAGCATAAGCACCATACATAAAAGCTAGCCAAATGATTCAAATCACCATGGAGCTCAATCTCATCTTGCCACATCCATATATACACAAGAACATTAAGTCACATAATGGCAAAGGAGTGGCAAAATCTCACATTCTCATCCATCTAGCTTCTACATAGATACATACACTATTTGTACATATATTAGAACATGGTCAAGGGTCTACATCATAGATACATCTCATGTTACATAGTTTGACATCAAAATATAAACAAAATGCTCATTTCTCTATCCATTTGTCAAGATCTTACTTCTTGTGCTTGTTAGCTTCCATTTCCTTGTCTACTTGGCTCACCTAGACATGATTAAACATGTGTTGGGGAAGAGTGAGATTTAAAGAATTCCAGTAGCTCTTAACCCTTTCAAACATACATAATGGATGATAAAACATGCCAAAGAATGGCATAATATTCAAGCAACTAATGAATATGTATAAGACATTTTCCTTGTCACATAATCTCATATATAACAAACATAAGCTCTCAAGGGAATTGGTCTAGCCTCACCCATCTTTCTTGGGACTTTTGGATTTGCCTCACCTACTTTCACGGAACTTTTGACTAAGCCTTACTTTTCTTGAGACTTTTGACTTTGTCTCACCCATTTCTAAGGACTTTTGGCTTATCCTTGCCCTTGCTAAGAGACTTTTGGCATAACCAAACCCATGCAAGCCATTATTTAATCATAATCACATTTCAAGAAACATAATGGTATCATAACATGAAAGCATAGGCTAGAAACACTTCTCATGGCTTAAACACACATACAAACACTTAAGAATAAGCAAACATCTAAGCTATGTATGAGAGAAAGGTTAAAGAGCCACCTTGAAGCAAGAACACAACACTTTCTCTTAAAAATCTTCTTCCCCTTTTTTAACCAAGCCTTGAAATTAAGTGGCCTTTGGTTCTCTTGGCCTAGACACATTAAAAGAGACATAAATCACTCATGGAAAAAAGCCTTGGCATTATACATACTCTATATGAAGCTACTTTGTTCTATGGCTCTATTCTGCTTCCATACAAGACCTTTTGAAGCAACTAGGAGAATTGATGGTCTTGGCTCCTATTTATCATTCATTTTAAGTCTCTTGACTCCCTTTGGACTTCTTGGAGTCGTCACACATTCATTTTAAGGAGCCTAGCTATAAGTTTCTTCATAATGTCAATTTATGGAGCCTACACCTCTATCTCACATTCCATGGCTTCTAAATTTTTTTCCAAAGTTTTCACTAATGTTCTTCTATCATATTTAGTCCCATTCTAGGCTTAGAACACACTAACAGATCCCTAGGTGCATGAATGGGTTAGACCGAGACTATGGAGGCTTGGAGCATTCATGGAGTTTGCTTCATTTCATTTAGGGAAATGGCATATGTGAGGCTTCCTAGGTGTCTTGAGAACTCATTCATACTGTTAGACAACCTAAATTATCATTAGGAAGCTTTATATTTACCAAGGTGCAACCAAATCCCTAAATTCTATAACTTGCATTCTAAAGCTTCCATTTCAATTCTAGTTGTATATTCTTAATCCTCACATTCCATAATTCTTGGTTCCATCAAGAATACATGAAGAAAAAATCTCCTCCTCACTTTCTCCCTTTAGATAGAAGCTTAAATGGATTGGAAATATAAGATTTTGCAAGTGTTTCAAGTAAAGTCTTACCTTAAAATGGAGCTTTCTTTATGTAGATTATTTTCCACCGTTTGGTTTCTCGAAAAGAGTTCCTTTTTGGCTTGGGTTAAACCTAAATTTTTAAGTTTTCAAGAAAAAAAACCACCATTAGGAAGCTTTTAGAGAGTGGAATAACTTTCCTAACTGGCGCAGGATGAAATGGGACTGTTTACTTACCTAAACAGAAGTTTAAACTTCTTCTCTCTCTCCCCTCTTAGTGTCACGCCATAGCTCTCTAAAAATCTAAAAATGGAAGCTTGGAGAAGATGATGAGGTATAATCTTACTTAAGAAGCCTCTTTTACAATTTTTCAAAATGACTATTTTGCCCCTACGCACGTATTTGCTTCGTTTAGGTTCATTTTAACTCCTTTTTTAGAATCGTCTTTTCCATCATAAAATTTAGGTCCTCTAATTCATAAAATGCCTTTGGTTTCATCCAAATTGGATTTAAAACCTTTCTGAATGAACTAGTCAAAGTTTAAGTCAATCGACACTCTAAAACGTAAATTGGAGGGATTTAAACCATTTAGGGCTTCTAAGAACCTCAAAAAATTCATTTTTCTCATTTAAAAATCCTTCCTTTGATTTTTCAAAAAAGTGACCAAAATTATAAAAATACTATTGTATCTTCGTTAAATTTCATCTGATTATTTTAGCTTTGTTTTCAGGGCACCTCAGACCTTGGATCCTTATTATTTGATGTTTAGATTATTACTATAATTTTATTGGACCTCAAATCATTCTATCTAGGGGACTTTATTTTACATCCAGCGCATTTTGTATATTTACGGAGAAATTGGACATTACATTTCTTATGTTTACAGAGGAACTAGATGTTACATTTCTTCCCCCTTGAAATAAATTTCATCCTTAAAATTTATGGGTATAACTTCATCTAGCTTTTCTCATATTCTCGTTAACCGGCCTTTTCTTTCCCTTCTTCCTGGCTTTATTTACTTCTTTTAGAGACTAAGCTCTTTTGCCAAGGGATTTACAACACTAGTTTACTATATTTGATTCTTCTTTTTTTTCCCTATATTATTGCTATTGAGCATTTGACTTGCTTTTATCATAAGGGAAAGTAATTTTTGACACTGGATATACTCTTATAACTCTGGCCTATCTTTTGGGAGAGCTTACTATTTCGTATCTGATTAGTCTTAACCCGTTCATAGGGGTTGACTTTCTTGCTTAATGGACTTACTTGTATATGCGTTGGTAGATAACTTACTTAGTATTAAATCTCCCTTATCATCTCTTAATGGCTTTCAATAAAGTCTTATTACCTTTCTCTATTCATGAACTACCATTAGAGACCTTTGTCTGCTTACTTAACTTACTTAGATATTTAGTCCACTATTTAATTTTATTCATTTTCTCACTAGCTTAGCCCATGGTTCATCATTATATTTCTTTCTATCATAGGGCTCATATATGATCACTTACTGGGATCATAGCTTCTTTTAAAAGGGTTGTTATTCTCAAATTTCCCAGTCTCATTTCTTCCTTTGACCCTTGCCTTTTCTGACCTAAACTATGTTTTCTTTATTTGCTTGAGAATGGGTCTTATTCAACTCTTCAACTTAATAACTAATCATCATAACTCTTACTCTTCCTGTGCTAACATTGAAGAGTAACTACCACTGACTACTGCTAAATTCTTATGGGATACTAAATTTTCATAATCTTTGTTACTAGGACATAGTCTACCACTTATCCCATCAAGAAAAACTATACCTGACCCCTCTCTGAATGTATAACTCTAGTATATAGGGATCTCTCTATCCCTTGGTCGGGTCTAATATCTGTTGGGTAGCGGTTCATCCTGTTGGAAAGCTACTTTCTTGCTTTCCTAATCCCACACCCTATGCTCATCTCTCAAAGAGTAGCTAATTATGTGAACATTTTATTGTTGCTTTTTACCTCCTAAAAGAATATATGAAGGAATAATGATATGAGGCTTGTAGTGACTATTAAAACTAATGTTCCCTGAATCTTATTTGGAAGATCACCTATCTTAATAGGTATGCCCTTAGGAATAATAGAATACAATAAGATCCTATTTCATGTTGCTTTACTAACTCTGGTTTTTGATACTTGAGGTTATTAGTGTCAATGAAAAGGTTAGAATTTTATCCTTCTTTTTCTAAAACTGAGTTACTAGTCTTAAACTAGATCGTTAATTGATTGAGGCTTGTTGCTAACTGGCTACGCAATAGATACACCAGTCACTCACTGAGAGGCACCGGTTAACTAAATGAATAAGACCAGGTAACTAATGAAGATGATAAACAGAGCTACTAATAGTATCTATGACCAGTTGATCACTTTTTTACTAAGGAAGTTAACTGGGTATGGCCGACTAGTTGACTAGCCTATTGAAGTGATTAACTGGTCAAAGCAAGAGTAGCAATTCTATACCTAGGTAAAATTATAACTTTTTCAAGGGTCATCTAGAGTGATGTTGAGAATTTAGAAGGCAATAATATAAAGTAGAACACTTAACTAGTTATAGAAATCTTAAAGAAGGGTCAAATGTATGTCTTACTTATGATTTGGAAATTGCCAATGGGAGTTTGGAACTAGTGTATAATAGACTAGTATGATTGACCAAATATTTAAAGTGATATACAATCTATAATGAGTTAGAATTATGTAGGTGATGTTGCCTTAGTCGCTTAGGCACTCAATTAAACTAAGATTGATTTAATGCAGTATAGATCAACCCTAGGTCATTCTTCCTAAGGAGCAATATAGGGGTTAATTGGAATGAGTTTAAGTGATTATTTGATACTTAAAAAGTGTATGCAAATG
The DNA here is from genome assembly GCA_032878935.1 of Erythrophleum fordii. Lineage (NCBI taxonomy): Eukaryota > Viridiplantae > Streptophyta > Magnoliopsida > Fabales > Fabaceae > Erythrophleum > Erythrophleum fordii. Next base: position 17,138,514 of record JAVQMF010000053.1, read on the forward strand.
GGGGGTTTGAGATTGAGAAATTTAAATTCAACTAAAGGAGAAAAAAAATGAAACAAGTAATTAAACTAGAATACTCTAAATTAAAATAAAAATGGTTGTGAAAATGCAAAGAACTAATACGGAGGCAACCAAGGTTTTGCAAGGGGATTTTGGCTCTCATTACTCACCAAAGATTGATTGAGACCAAGAGAAGTAATTAAACAATAGACCAATGAATTTAATTAATTTAATCCGAGGATAGGAAACCCTAAGCTCAAATGCCCATCACTTGACTTAACTAGGAAACCCATAGCTAATTCAAGCAATTTGCAAGTAATTAAGCCAATTAAACTTCATTAAATCTTTCAACAATTAGATTCAATTAATTTTGGAATTTTTGGTTTCAATTACCTAATTGAACAATTAAGCAATTATACTACCCAATTCAATAATCAAGTAGCACAAGAGACCAAGATATGCAATTGAAATTATAACATTAATCAAATTAATGCAAGAGAACTCAAACATCAATCCAATCAACATTATAAGGTCTAAAAACTAAAATTCCAGCAATCACAAAATATAATTTCAGTCCCAAATAATATCAATTCCAATTACAATTCAAGATAAAATTATTATCCAACCTAAAACTAGGTCTTAACATTCAATCCACATAGAAATTCATTGAACTAGAAAATCTCTAAGTTCTTGAAATTGAAAGAGGAGAAGGTAGGAAAAATAAACTCCCCAATGTTTTTCAATCCATTTAAAATTCAGAGCTCAAACCATCTTCCTCCTTGCTCCACCTTGGTGCCACCCCCTCTCTTTAAGCTTCCATGAATTTGGTTTCTCTAAACTCCTTCATTCCTTTGGTCCAGGCGTGATTCTACATTGGTTCTGCTTCACGTCCAGAAAAGTGAATGAATGAATTCTTCCTCTGCCTCTAAGGTCAGCTTTGACTTTCCCTCCTCCAGCCGTTGACTCTCACGTGAAGTCCAGAGCTCCAACGTCTAGCGAGAGAGAAGGCGTCGTTCTGTTGTGAAGTCCAAAAGCTCCAGCGTCATCCCAGTATTTCGGCCTCTCCCTCTAGTGAAGTCTGAAGGTAATCCAGAATGAAGAAGCAGCCACACTCTCTTCCAGTTCTGGCGTCCCTCCTCTGTACGTCTAGAACCAAAGCCAGCTGAAGAAAAGTGAATGAAACAATAGCCAAGCTCCTTCCTCCCTGCTTCAGCTATTTCGGCGCTGTGTGTATATGTAGAGGCCAGAAGAGTGAATAGTAGCCTCCCTCTCTTCTGTTTTCGGCACCTTGACTCCTGAAGCTGAATCCTCACAAAAGAAAAACAAAAGAAATGAAAACTTAAATTGATAATTACAAAAATGCCATCAAGCTAAATAATAAAAATAACAAGAATTCTACTCCATTTTTTTTCCTTTGATCTATTTTTAATTTCAATTCATTTGCCCAAAAAATCTGCACAAAATTAATAAATATTTTAAAGATTGGAAATATTTAATCCCTCAAAGAAATATGGAAAATAAAATATTAGCAATTTAAATCTAAAAATTCTCCTAATTAATTCAAAATTATTTTATTTTCTAAAATTGACCAAAAATTGAAATATTATATAATAAATCCATTTAAGCTCAAAGTAATCATTAAAAATAATAATAAATCTGAGTAAAAATATATAAAAATTAGCACTTATCAGTAGGCCTTGAAAGGTCCTTCAAGGCTGAGGCTCAGTAGGTACAAAGGTCCTAACCCACTTGCTTAATCCCAATTAATAAAGAATGCAATTACTTAATCCTACTTACCATATTTTGGGCCTAATGAATAAGGGTGATAAGAGCTAAAGAATATTTCAAATAGTTCATTCAACCTATTGAGGTGAGCAAGCAATCCTTGTTGGTGATGATGTGAAGGGGAGGGTAAGAAGCACTTGGAATTATGAAAACCATTTCTGAATGGGGAATAACAACTTTAAAGCAAAGATTAAGGTAGATAATGCTTTGAAAGGAAACTTAAGAGCGTCAAAGTTCCTCTCTTAGCATACCTGTAACATCCAGTTTTCTAAAAACAAAAGAAAACGTGGGAAACATAATGTATGGTATCTCCATCAATGAATGAAACTCATCGGATATAAAAGGAAGTCTCCTGAAACGATGTAGTTAAGGTCCCAAAAAATTTAGGAAGCATTCTAGACTCCTAAAAATGAGAATCTCATGCTTAGACGGAAAGAAAAATAGAGTTAGAATGAAGAAATAATTTCTTACGGAAAACTTATGAAACATAATGGTATTTTCATAATTTTGAGCAAATTTTGGAATTCACATAGGAGGGCTTTTTAAATGAAAATTTTGAGTTCTCAGAGGTTTTCAGAGGCCCTGAAAACCATAGGAAGCCTTAGAATAATTAAATCCCCTTCGATGGACGTTTCCCAATGTCAGTGCACTCAAACATTGACAAATTCATTCGGAAAGGTTTCAGCTCTGATTTGAGTGGTTCCAAAGGCATTTTACTAAATTGGGAACCTAAATTTCATAATGGAAAAGAAGGTTCTAAAAAAGGAGTTAAAACGAAGGAGAAACAAAAATGCCAATAACAAAGGGCAAAATGAGAATTTTTGAAAAGTGTAACTTCCTCCCACCTATATATATGATGCGCCCTTCTTCTCCCTTCATGTTGCACGACCAAGCTCTGCCCAAAACTAGAGGAAAACCCTAGGGAGAGTGGTGCACAAGAGGAAGGCAAAGAGGAGGAGAAATCAAAGGCTTAAGGTATGGAAATTTAGTAGTTTTTCATACTCTTTCTCTTCCAAACCTCTTCTCCTTCATTGTCTTTTATTTCCTATGATTATAATGAAGTATATAGATCTGTTTTAAAGGATAAATTGAGAGGAAAATTCGGATTTGAAAAGAGGAGCTCAAAGAACATAAGATTCAAGTGAGGAAAAGCAAGAAAACAAGGTAAATCTTGCATCCTATGGTAACTACTCCTCCCCCTTTCTTCTCCATATTTTGCCCCATGTATGTAGATGCTAGAGGGCTGGAATTTTGAGGAGAACCAAGGGATAATTCTATGAATTTAAGGGAGGAGAGTAAGAATATGCAAAGAAATTCAAGAAAAGGCCATGGAATTTCAAGGTACAAAAACCTAAGGTTTCAAGTGCACCTTGTAAAATCTGATTTTGTATGATGATTTTCAGGCCTAAATAAGAGTTTAAATGAGCTTCCAAGATCCCTAAAAGGCTCCCCATATGCATCATCCCTTGAGAAAACAAAGCAAACTACAAAAAGCCTCATTTCTTCCATAGTCTCAGCCCAAAGGGGTTTGGGTAGCTAAAGAGAGTTTTAAATTTTTTTTAAGCCCATTTTTGAGTCATATATGATGAATGAATATAAGGGGAAGCCTTGGGAGAAACTTAGAAGTCATAGAAAGTGAGTTAGTGCTTTATGTTCCATATTGAGACCTAAAGAAGCAACATGTAGTCAAGCTCTTGGTTTTGATTGTGTGATGACTCCAAGAGGCTTAAAAAGAATCAAGAATCATATTTGAAAGGAAAGAATGGAGCCTAGAATTTAATTAAGGGGTGTTACTTCATTAGGTGCAATTATAGAACCATAATGAGGTTATAAGCTAACCTAGTGTCTAAACAAATTGTATGGCTTTAGGAACCTAATTGGCTTCCATAAATTGTGTTTATGCCAAGAGAAAACTTTCCCACACTTTTGTGTGTGTGTGGCCGAAAAGGGAAGTTTAGATTCAAAGGAAAAAGTGTGTAATTATGTACAAGGTAGCTCTCTCTACCTTCTCTCATGCATGGATGTGTGCTTAGCTTATCTTGAATATATGTATGTGTATTTTTAAGATAAAAAGTGTTCTAGCATGGCTTTAATTCCATGGTGCCATGATGTTACAACTCTTATATGGTGTTTTTTATGTATGCTTGGGTTTGTTTGAGTGTGGTGAGACCAAGAACCCTTAGCCATGGTGAGGATGAGCCAAGAACCCTTAAGATTAGTTAAGACAAAACAATGGGTCTCCCAAAAGCAAGATGGGCTCCCAAGAGCATGATTGAGTCCAAGAATCTCTTAAAGAATGGGTGAGGCAAGTCCAATATCTATAAGAAATTGGGTGAGGCTAATTCACTTGATTTGGCAAGCCTTTATATGCTATGTATGACATTCTCAAATGATGAAAATATTTCTTAAATGTTTGCAAATGTCAACATGACCATAAATGCATTTATGAGACTTGCTTGCATCCATTATATATGATTGAATGGGAGATGAGCTATTGGGATTCTTTGAATCTCATTCACTCATCTCCGATGATTTAACATGCTAGGTGGACCAAGAGAGCAAGGTAATGGAAGCCAACCACCTTGAGGATGACAATAAAGTGATTGAATTTTGTTACTTTGAAACCATGCAATTGACAAATGATGTAATCCATGGATGTATATGTATCATGATGTCATGAACATATGTAATTATGATAATATGTCATTATGAATGAGGGAATATGTTATGTGACCATTAGAATGTAATTTGAACATGTTTTGGCAAATAAGCTTCTTGGATGACATTATGGAAATGTGTATAAGTGTGGATGAGATGGCCAAAATGAGATGCATAGAATTTAGGACCATTTGAGCAGCTCACACAAGTCCTAATTAGGCTTTTAAACTTACCCAAGAGGTGCCACACCCTAAGGAAAGCCATTTGGACATTTTGGTATCCTATATGGAGCCAAAATTGACCATAATGGAACTCTATGTCACTTTTTATCCAAATGAGCTCTTCTTGAACTGATATTTGGCATACAATTAGAGCTTCTTGAAATATTTTTAGGAAGCTAAAGAATAGAATTTTTGGAAGTCTAGAGAATATTTGATAAATTTTCAAAGTTGGAAAATTTTTTGATTTTAGTCATGTCACTGTTCATACTGGTCCGAAAATGAAATTTGTCACACAGGGCTCAAATGATGTCTAATTACCACAAAATTTTATATAAAGAAACTAAATATTAACAGTACCTTGTATCAACTAGAAGCACCTCATTTGGATATCTAGAGAGGGAGATATGAAATTTTAAAGATTCTGTCCAGTATCAAGAACTCCAGCCAACCTCTATTATTGTTTAATTAGATTCAGAGGTCTAGGCGTGCCTGAGTTAGTATGGAGTTATTTTTTCCTTCTAGCTAAAATCCATAAATTTTTGGATTGGTATCATTTACATCGATTAGATTCTTTTAGAATTAATTGGACATTTTTGAAGTTTAGTGTAGAATTTTGTGATAATACCAGTGGATAGCTTGACTTCTAGACCATTTCTAATGTCAAACATCCTTTTTGTTAGATGTTATGGTTAGAAAATGTTTTTAGTATGAAGTAGACATCTTTAGCTTTCTAGAATGGGCAAGAATGCATGATTTTAATTTTTCTAGAAGTAGTTATGATTTTCCAAAGTTGTGAGAGAAAAGTGGAAAAATCTACCTCAAAATATGTATGTATATTTTGAGCTTCCCTTTCGAGTTTCTTGAGATGTAGGCCACTTTGATAGTGTAAATGAGTTGCATTCATGTAATTAAATATGGGAATGTATTGTATGAGCTCATACGGTCCACGTGACACTAAATGAAATTTCTATATACGACGCAATGCCAAAGAATGTATTATTTTAATGGATTTTCTTACTTGCTTCATGAAATCTATGTTGTAAGACATGAGAATGTTATGAAATGAGCAAGAAATTATATGGTATTACAGTACCATAACCAAAAAAAAAAGAAGAAAAAAGAAAAGAAGAAAAATGGTGACAAGGGGAAGAAAACCCCTTAGTGTGATGAGGGTGAAGTGTGCAAGCACGTCGTGCTTATGCATGTTGCATCTTTTGTGTGATCCAGTTTACTTATACTATGTGTTGACATATAGTTGGGTGGTGGATAGAGGCACTTTACATGCATGATATACTTAGGGAGTGTAAGGTAAGATTTTGTAGCACTTTGGTGCTAGAGGCACGTGGGACATGCTCGTTATTCGGTAGTTCGGTGCTTGAGGCATGAGGGGCATGCCAGTTATCATATGATTTAATGAGTTTTGACCATCAAATTGGCATCAAAGTAGACTAAGTAGACTTTCTACTTGAAAGGTAAAGAGGAGATATTGATGATGTTGATCCACTTAGAAAGAGAATGATTGGTACCCGTGTGTGTACTAGTGTTTGAGATATAGTCATCATGGAGTGATGAGTATGTTTATGGTCATAGAAAAGATTTACCCACTAATATTAAAGGAAAGTCCGATTCCACCATTAGTAGCCTTATTATCATGTATCACATATGGTGTGATTAAGGGAATTGAGACAACATTGGGAATTTGAGATGGACTAGTATTCATTATATTGGTAAAACTCCATAACTTTGAAAAAGAACTCCCTAACAACTTCTTGACCCAGAATAATAGCTCTGAGAAGTGAATGAGAGGTGGTAGTAATGTAATTAACTTATGCTATGTAGTATAATGCCTAATGAGGAAGGATGAATTACTAGGTGTAGATGATGCTAGGAATCTGTCATTGGGAATCCCTACTTGAACCATCGATAATTGGGGAATGTTTGATAATGAAAAGACTTACTAAGCTTCCTTATTTTGTTAATTTAACTCCCAATAGTCAAACATGAATTGAGGCCTAAAAAATTTCAAGGGAGAGGAAAAGTTAGTCGTGCTTGACACAGATCATTGTATAAGGACAAAAACTATCATACCATCATATACTATATGCTATAACTTACTGTCAAAAGATCTTGTACTTGTTGTCAGAGAACCTTATTGACAAGGTCTCGAATTTCTCATTACGAAATACAAGATCTTTTCGACAAGATCCTAAACCTTGTTGACCAGATGTTATCTAATTACTTTTTAGGAATTATTATGAATTTCCAAATTAGAAAAAAAACTTGGTTGTATATGAGGAAGTTCAAGAGAATTTGGAGTATTAGAAAGAAAGGGTAAGAAGTATGCTAATTGAAGTATGACTATACTTGTATAGAAATATCTTAGTTAGGTGTAGAAGATACAAATGAGTAGTCCTTTGGGACTATATAATGGCATAAAATCCAAGGAGATGTTCAGTTGATTTCAAACAAGTATAGATGCCTTCAAGTTGACTACTAAAGCTTGTAGTAACTGAAAATCAAGATGAGACATTTGGATCTATTGATTATGGTAGTCTTTGGAATCATAAGTATGTGATTGTGGTAATGCCTTCACAAGTGCCAAAAAAAAAGAAGAGAGAGAGAGAGAAGAGGTCTACTAAGGGTTTTCTTGTAATATCTAGTTTTCGTTAAAATGTCAAAAATGAGCCAGTATAAAAGTAAGCTCTATAAAATGAATGAGTTAAGGTCTAATAAAATTTGAGTGATATTTTAGACTCTTGATAATGAGATTCCAAGGCTCAGGGGTGCTCAAAACATAGGCTAGAATAATGAATAAAAATAGAATGAAAATGAGCATTAACGTAATGGAAATTTTGTAAAATCGGGCAATTTTTGGAAAACTTATAGGAGGAATTTTTAAATAAAAAATTTGAGTTTCTCGGGGGTTCTAGGAGGCGTTAAAAACACTAGGAACCCTTGGATTGGTTTAAACCCTCTCCGGTGTACGTTTTTTAATATCAGTTGACCTGAACTTTGACCTTTTCATTTGGGAAGATTTTAAATCCAAATTAAGTGATTCCAAAGCCATTTTATAAGTTAGTGGACCTAAGTTTTATCATGGAAAATACTGTTCACAAAAAGGAGCTAAAATGAGCCTAAAACAAAAAAGCCACACAAAGGGCATAAAAGGCATTTTTAAGAAACAATTTTTAAGAACCTTCTTCATATAAGTGGTGTCCCATTTCATCTCCCTTTTAACTAACTCACTTTCTACCCAAAATAAAGAGGAAGGCCAAAGAGGAGAGATGCACAAAAGAAGGGGTAGAAAAGGAAGAAAAATAAGGAGAAAGGTGAGGAAAATAAGGGTCTTTCATGGTTTTTCCTTTAGTAATTCTATTCTTCTCCTTCCCACCTTTCCTTCCATAGTTTAGGTTATTCATGTGGGATTGTTTTAGGTCTAGTTCAGAAGGAGGAAGATAGAATTTGAAGGAGAGGAGCATACCAATTGAAAGAGCACTTAAAATAAGCTAGAAACTAAGGTAAACATCTATGTTTATTTGCCTTCTCCTTCTTGCTTCTTGTGTGTGTTGGTTCGGCCAAGTGGAGAGCAATTAGGAGGGAGTAATTTATGACCTAGAGCAAGCAAGAAACCTAGGTTTTAGACTATGAAAACCTAGGAAATGCAATGAGACTTGAAGAAAAACCATGAGAATTCAAGATAACAAAGTTAGGGATTCATGGACATATGGTAAAATTTGATTTCTTCCAAGGGTGTTCTAGCTTATGTGAGAGTTTAATTGAGTCCCTAAGATCCCTAGAAAGCCTTCCAAGTGCCTCTTCCTTCAAGGAAAAGTTTAAAACTCCACGGGTACCTAAACACCATGCTAGTCTAAGCCAAACCTAGAGTAATGACCTAGGGAGTGTTTTAAATTTTTATAAGCATAGATTGGGACTAGATATAATGAAAAAATATAAAAGGAAGCCTTGAGAAAAATTTAGAAAGCCTAGATTGTGAGATGGAGGTGTAGATTCCATAACGTAACTTAAACAAGCAACTTGTATCTAAGCTCGTGAGAATGAATTTGTGATGACTTCAAAAAGTCTAAATGGAGTCAAGAGATCTAGATTGAAAGAGAAAAAAGGGCCAAGATCTTGAAGTCTAGTAGTTGCTTCATTAGGCCTTTTATGGAATTATTATATAATCATAGAACAAAATATGCTTCTTAGTGTGTGTGTGTGTGGTGCTAGAACTTATTTCAAGAATGTAATTGGATCCTAGTTGTGGTGTCTAGGCTAAGTGAATCAAGTTCCTTCTAGGTGTGGGTGTGAAGTCAAGCCTAAGAAGTGAGGAAGTAAGGAAGAAAATTGTCTTCTTGCACCAAGGTAGCTCTCAAATATTTCTTGCATGCATTTTTTGGTTATATGATTGTCATTGAATGCTTGTACGTGTATTTGCATCATGAGACATGACATTTGATGTTGTCTTGTTGCCTTGATATCCATATGTTTCTTAAATTGTACTTTGATTGTGAAATTACTCTCTATGGGTGAGGTTGTGCCAAAAGTCTCTTGAAATGGATGAGGTGAAGCCAAAAGTCCCTAGGAATGGGTGAGACAAAGCTAAAAGTCTTAAGGATGAGTGAGGCTAAGTCAAAATTCCCTATACAAAAGAGTGAGGCCAATCCAAAAGTCCCAAAAATAGGGTGAGGCTAGACCAAAAGTCCTTAGAGCTTGGTCTTAGCTTTGACATATTTTTATGGCATGGAAATTATGAATTGAATGGTTCTTGAAAGTGTTTATGGCATGCTTGTATTCGTTGACATGATTATATACCTTAATTGCTTTCTTGAAATGGTGTTTAAACTATTGAGATTCTTTGAATCTGACCCCCTTCTTTATTCCAACTCACTATGTCTAGGTGGAACTCAAGGAGACAAAAATGGGAGCCAAGGAGCATGATTGGCCATACTTTGGCTTTTGTGTAGCTTTTGGTGTAACTAAATGTCAAAGTTTGTATGTATGAATTATTTTTAAGATATAAACCTTTGAACAAATGTGAAAGTATGGAAATATAGTGTGTGAACCAAAGTTGAAGCCAAATGAATGAGAAAAATGTGATTTGACCACTAGGGAGCCCATTCTTGATTATATATTTATGCATGTGAAGGGGTGAGTTTGAAATGTATGATATTTTGGACCACTTGGGAAGCTTATACATGATGTGTTTATGCTTTAAAATGTGCTTAAATTGTTATGGAATGGTGAAGAGGCCAATTGGAACTAATTTGACCCCATTATGGAATTAAAAGTGCCATATTCTTAAGCTAAACAAAAATATAACCCAATGAGCTAGTCTTGGCATGAATATAGATCTCATCTAGAGATTTCTATAAATCCAAAGAATAGCCAATTTAGAGCTTTAGAGAATTTATTATGATTTTTCAAAGTTGGGAAAAATATGCTGAATGGTAGGGTGCACTATTCATATGGTCAAATTTGGTTTCCTTTTCACTTGTAGGTCAAATGGTATCCAATGGCTATAAAATTTTACAGGCACAAACTAGACATTTTAAGTTTTCCATATCCATTGAGATTGTAAAGTCCCATATCGACTGGAAGGGGCTTGTGGCTTGCCTATATAAGTGGGGGAGAATCCCTCCCTACCAAGGCACACTTTTCCTTTGCGAAAGGACAAACCCTAACAAACCAAGAAGGCAGGGTCAAAGACCCATGAACCGAGAAGGAAGGAACAATACCTTGGTGGCTCTATATGTGTAAATGTAATATCTGGTTCTCCAAAAATCGGAGAAAATGTGAGAAATGTAATGTATGATTTCTCCATAAACGAACGAAACTCATCAGATACAAAAGGAAGTCCCCCGAAATGAGATAGTTAAGGTCCCAAAAAATTTGGGAAGCATTCTAGACTCCTAAAACTGAGAATCTCAAGTCAGACAGAAAGAAAAATGGAGCTAGAATAAAGAAACAATTCCTTACGAAAAGCCTACGAAACATAATGGTATTTTCGTAATTTTGAGCAATTTTTGGAATTCACATAGGAGGGCTTTTAAATGAAAGTTTTGAGTTCTTCGAGGTTCTCAGAGGCGTTGAAAACCATGGAAAGTCCCGAGATAGTTAAATCCCCTCCGGTGGATATTTTCCAATGTCAGTGTACCCAAACTTTGGTGGATTCATTTGGAAAGGTTTTAGCTCCAATTTGAGTGATTCCAAAGGCATTTTACTAAATTAGGAACCTAAATTTCATAAGGGAAAAGATGGTTCTAAAAAAGGAGCTAAAATGAAGGAGAAAAAAAATGCCAAGAACAAAAGGTAAAATGAGAATTTTTGAAAAATGTAACTTCCTCCCACCTATGTATATGATGCACCCTTCTTCTCCCTTCATTATGCACGACCATGTTTTGCCCAAAACTAGAGGAAAACCCTAAGGGATGAGGCACACAAGAGGAGGAAGAAAATGAGGAGAAATTTAAGGTAGAAAGGTATGGATTTTCATGATTTTTCATGCTCTTTCTTTTCCAAACCTCTTCTCCTCCATTCTCCTTTGTTTCCTATGATTATAATGAATTTTATAAATCTATTTTAAAGGAGAAATTGAGGAGAAAATTCGGATTTGAAGAGAAGAGCTCAAAGAACACAAGATTCAAGTGAGAAAAAGTAAGAAAACAAGGTAATATCTCTTCCTATGGTTGTCATCTTTAGTTCCCTTCTCCACTATTTTGCCCCACTTGAGAAAACTCTAGGAGGAGATGATTTTTACGCAGAACCAAGCATGAATATAAGGAAAAAGGGTGCGGAGATTAAGAATATGCAAAAGGAATTATAAAAAAAAACCATTAGATTTCAAGATCTAAGTTCTAGGGTTTTGGGTGCACCTTGTAAAATCTAATCTTATGTGATGATTCCTAGGTTTAATTAAGAGTTTAAATGAGTTCCTAAGATCCCTAAGATTCTCCCCACATGCTTCCTCCTTCAAGAAAACAAAAGAAAACTCCAAGGAGCCTTAAATCATGCATAGACTCGGCCAAAGGGAGTTCATATAGCTAGGGATTAAATTTTTCTAAGGCCACCATTCTTGAGTCATATTTGATGAATGAAAATAAGGGGAGGCCTTGGAAAAAATTTAGAACTCATAGAAAGTGATTTGGTGCTTTAGGTTTCATATTATGACCTAAAGAAGCAACATTATGTTAGGCCCTTTTTTTTAAATGTGTGATGACTCCAAGAGACTTAAAAGGAGTCAAGAATCATATTTGAAAGGGAAGAATGGAACCTAGAAATTGTTTGAGGGGTATTGCTTCATTAGGTGCATTTATAGACCATAATGGGGGTTATAGAGCAATCTAATGTTTAAGCAAGTTGTGTGACCTTAAAGTTTTTTTCATGAACCTAATTGGCTTTCATAAATTGTATCTAGGCCAAGAGAAAATATCTCCACCAATTTGTGGGTGTGTGGCCAAAAAAAGAGGCTTGAATTTCAAGGAAAAAGTGTGTAATTGTGTGCAAGGTAGCTCTCTCCACCTTCTCTCATGCATGGATTTGTGTTTAACTTGTTTTAGAATGTGTGTATGTATATTTTCAAGCTATGAAAAGTATGCTAGCATGCTTTTATATGCCATGATTCTTGATGCCATATTATGTCTTCAAATGAATACATGATGTTTGTATAAGTTTACTTGAGTGTGGAGAGGCCAAAAACTCTTCATCATGGTAAGGATGAGCCATGAACCCTTGAGCTTGGTTGAGACATAGTAAAGAGTCTCCCAAAAGCAATGTGGGCTCCTAAGAGTATAGTTGAGTCCAAAGCTTTTAAAGAATGGATGAGGCAAGTCCAAAATCTATGAGGAGAAGTGTGAGGAGAATCCAAACACTTGGTGAGCTCTTGAATGATTTGTATGACTTGTTCACATGCCAAGCTTGCTTCTTAAATGTCCATGACTTGTATTATGTCCGTGCATAAACTTTTAAGGCTTGCTTTACATATATTATGTATGATTGAAAGGGAGATGAGCTATTGGGATTCTTTGAATCTTATATCCTCCTCTCCAATGATTTAACATGCTAGGTGGACCAAGTGGCTATGGTGATGGGAGTCAACAACAATGAAGGGGAAAGATTGACAGCCATATGCCTAGTTTTATTCTTTTTGAATCCATAATGATGCTTCACAATGTATATGATGTTGTAAATAGTCTATGACCCTTGATACATGTGTAAACATGATATTATGTGATGTTTAAATGTATGGATATGATGTATGACCTCTAGAACATATTTTGAGTATGTAATGCCCAAGTATGCAAATTGGAAGTTTCATGAAAATGTGCACAAGTATGGGTTGAATGGCCAAAATGAGATACATAAGGTTTTGGACCATTTGGGCAGCTCACATAAGTCTTAAACATACTTTTAGACTTGCCCAAAAGATGCCAAGACCAAGGGAAATCCATTTGGCAACTTTGGTACCCTATATAGAGCCAAAATTGACCATTATAGAATCCTATGTCACTTTTTAGCCAAATGAGTTAGTCTTGATGTGAGATTTGGCATACAATTAGGTCTCATTAAGAGATTTTTGGGAAGTTAAATATCATAATTTTTTAAGGTCTACAGAATATTTGATGATTTTTCAAATTTGGCAATTTTCATGGTTTCTGGTTTGCTGCACTATTCATTTGGTTTGAAATTGCATTATGTCACACGAGACTTAAATGATGTCCAATGACCATGAAATTTTATACAAAGATACTAGACAATCACATAACTTGTTCCAACTGAAATCACCTCATTTGGGGCTCTAGAGAGGGAGATATGGATTTTTGAAGTTTCTGTCCAGTATCAGTAATTTTGCCCGACCAAAAGTGTTGTTCCATTGAATTCTGAGGTCTGGGCTTAATGATCTGATCTAGAGATATTTTTTCTCTCTAGTTAACATCCATATATTTTTAGATTGGTATCATTTGCATGGATTGGATTTTTTTGGAATTAATTAGAATTGGACATTGTCAAAGTTTTTCTACAGAATTCTGTATTAGTTCCAGAATTTAGTCGGACCTTTGGAAAATTTTGGATGTCAAACAGTCTCTGTGATTAATGTTATGGTCTAGACATATTTTTACTATAAAGTATACATCCTAAGTTTTCTAGAATGACCAAGATTGCATGATTTCAATTTTTCTAGATTTAATTATGATTTTCCAAAATTTGGTAAGAAAATGGAGCAAATCTGGTCGAGAATTGACTTCCATATTTCATGCTCCATTTCAGTTTTCATGAGTTATAGACATAATTTTGTAATGCAAATGAGTTTTTTTTTTATATTATTAAATATGAGGATGTATAGTATGAGCTCACATGGTCCACGTGACATCGATTGAATTTTTAGATATGATGCGACATGAATAAAAATCTATTTTTTCTTGCTTTTTCTATAGGGAACTTATATGGTTCATAATATTATGCCATTTAAAAGCATGAGATGAGTTAGAATTTATGGTATTATAGAGATCACCCATTTGCAGCTCTGTAGTGAGAGAACCAATTTTTTGAAATTTCATGATAGTATTAGTAGCGCAGTAAGACCTCTGGTATTATTGCATCAATTTTTGTGAGTTAAATGCCATTTCATTGATCTAGAACTATTGTTAATTGAAATTATACAACCATAGCTTTTTAGAATGGTACGGTTTTCTCGATTTGATTTTTCTAGAATTAGTTATGAATTTTTGAAGTTTATATCTGTAACTTGTGACAACAAACCTGAACAGCTAGACCTTTAGTGCTACTATACTATCAATCATGGTTTAGTTGATGTTTTCATAACCTAGAATGATTTTTAACCTATATTTGACATTCAGGGCTTTCCAGAAAGCTATCATTTGATTGATTTCAATTTTTTATAATTAATTATAATTTTTCAAAGTTGATATCATGAATTTGGGGCTTTCAATCCGAAATGGGTGTGATGTTTTATGATGTTTTTGACTTGTATGGATGGATTATAAGTAGAGGGGGACATTAGGAAGTTAGTGTGCTCCATGGAGTAAAAATGAAAATTTAAAAGCTTACATAACACGATTTAATGCATTATTTTTATTGCATTTTTCCATGAATCTAATGTATAAGGCTTGTTTATAGGAAAGAAAGACTAGATTACTATGGTTTTACATTTTTATTACATTTTTTGTATCAGAGCAATGGTTTAGGTGATTTTGCTTAGTGTTTGGCTCTTGAATTGTATAGATGGTTATGTTATGGTGTGAATTGCCATGAAATAAGTGCATATATGCTTGAAATGCAATTGTGTGCTAAAGGTTATGATTCTGTTCAGATAAGATGGTTGATACTAGACGAGGCAGGGGCAGGCCACTTAGGGCTTAGAGAGTTGAGTTTGAGGACCCTCTACGTGCCATCATAGAGAGGCTTGACAGATATGAGACCATGATGGGGCAGTGGCAGGAGATACTAGAACAACAAAGATATATTACATAGTTACAGCATGAGATGATAATGTAGTTCTAGAATGTCCTAGTTAGGCAAGAAGAGATGAGAAGATAAGCCCCTGAACCATAGCCATCTACCTTTGGCGTGTCATCTACACCTATCCAGAAGCTAGCTCAGACCCAAACACCTATTCAGAAAATAGTGAATTAGCTCAAAAAGAATGGTCCACCCTCATTTGACGAGGAGTTGGATGTGGATAAAATAGAGGCATGGGTCATATAGCTGGAGAAGATATTTATAGTAATAGAGTGTGCCTCAGAGTAAAAGGCTTAGCTTGCCACATTTATGCTAGAAAAAGCAGTCAACTGGCGGTGGCGTAGCACGAAACCCCTTGTGTAGACCAAGAATATTCATATTAACTGGGAAAACTTCTTGGTGGAATTTTATGAAAAATACTTTCCCAGTTCAGTGAGAAAACAGAAAGAGATAGAATTTATGAGGTTGAAGCAAACAGATGAGATGACAGTAGATCAAAACTTAGCCAAGTTTATTAAGTTGTCTCGGTATTCATCATACCTCTAGAGATATGATGATGAACCCTAGAGATGTGAACTGTTTGAGACTGGATTGAAGCCTTTGATTAAAGACAGAGTTACTCCACAGCAAATTAGAAACTTTAATGCCCTTATGGAGATTAGTAAGGTGATTGAGAATAACCTACTAGATATTATACCTATTACGGCTACAACTAATCAGAAGGGGACTCCAGAAGTGAGAAGACTAAGACCTGGGGAAAGTACTAGCATAACACCTAGTAGCAAGAGAAGAGGCAAAGTGTAATGAAGTAGAAGGCCATAAAAAGGTAAGAAAGTGTAGCCTCCTAGGGCCCTGCCATCCCCAATGATATGTTGCAAGTGTGGAAAGCCAGGGCACATTAGATGGATACAGTGCCTCCACCTAAGTCACAGACCCAAGGCAAAATGTTCACCCTTATTCAGTAGGAGGCAGTGCGTCCCCTTGTTTGATTTGAGGTATGCTTATAGTGAATGATTTTCCTGTAGTTGCCATGTTTGATTCGAATGCTAGTTAATCATTTATATCCTATGATTGTGTAACGTAATTAGGTCTAGCTATTAGTACTTTACCCTTTGATTTATCTATCACTACACCTATTGTAGGCCATGTTGTTACTTCCCATGCTTGTTATAATATCACTATAAAGTTCAATCATTGTCATATTATCATTGATTAGATTTGTATGCCTTTTCATGACATTGATTTAATTGTTGGCATGAATGGCTGCAAATAATGTTGTACTTGATTGTGAACATAGAACCATTTCTTTACATGCTTGTGGGACTATGCCTAGGATAGGGCCTGAGTTATTCTTTTTTACTACTACCTAAGCCAAGAGATACTTAGAGCATAGATGTCAAGGGTTTCTAGTCTTTTTCTCTATTCAAGCTGAGGTAGAGGAAGGGATAGAGGAGATCCCAGTAGTTAGAAAATTCCCAAAGGTTTTCCTTAAAGATTTTGATTTTAGTAGTCTACCCCTAAGAGAGAGATAGAGTTCCCTATTGACATAGTGCCTAATGTGACGATCCTAACTTCTAATCTTAGTAGTTATAGTTAAATACAAGATTAATAAATAATGATTAAGGTTTGGAGTCGTTACAGCTAATTACATTAAGAAAATATAGAGAAATTTGAACATTTATATTATTAGGGTCATCAACTAGACAACCATAAATAGGAAAATGTATAAGAGGGTTTGTGATTCATCAATCTATCGATTTCAATACACAAAAACCTCCCACAAATGTTCCTATATCATTCCCTAATATTAGCATTAAAGAAATTAGGGTTTCTAGGTCAAAGGTGGGAGTTTGGGGACCTGCGCCGCGACTTGGAACCTTCCCGCCGCGGCCAAGTTAGGTCCTGGAGCTTAAAAACTAAGTTTTTAACCTTGCGTCGCGGCCCAGACCTTTTGCGCCTTGGCTAAGTTACTCTCAAGAATCACTGGGTAACTTACTCGAATCTCCGCGGCGAGTTGGATTTGCACCGCAGTCGACCTATGTGGCGTCGTGGCAGGATGTATTGCGCTGTGGTGAGGTTTCATTTGGTCACCCTCCTGGGCATTTTTTTCACTCTGCGCTACGGCGAGATTTCTCAAGCCACGGCGAGGCCTTCCTGGCTGCGGCGTGACTCCCTCCTATAGCTATATCTCCTACATTTCGTCCCATGCACTCCAATTCTCTTCTTAGGAACTCTCTAGGATCACTTCCTCCCTTTTTATATGACTCTAATGGTATTCATCTACCTTATTCACCTAACAATTCTTCCATTACCAATTCAAAACTTATGTGCCCATTTCTTTTCTCTAATTACCCTCTATCAGCAAGTTTGTAAAGTAATAATAACAGAAATACATGAACTACCAGCAGCTATCCTTTAATACACAATCAATGGGGGTTCTATACATTAAGGGTTCATATCAATATCTCAAGGGTTACATTTCCAATGATAAGCCATATTATAGATCAACAAAGTTTACAACAGATATCATGAATCCATACATTAAATACCAAATTAAGATGAGGTTTAACCTCTTAATACATACATCCTCAGTAATCAAAATATGAAAGCCTATACTTGGCAATACAGATACATGATGATGCTATACAAGAATTAACAAAAATTAGCATCTACCCTATTACACTCAGACCAAGTGTAGCTTCCCACACTAGGCCTCAGCTCATGGATGTTCATCCACTTGCTTGCCCTTATCCTTACTCGAGGAACCTTCACCTGAAATTGTAATCCCATAAAATAGGATGAGATACAAATCTTAGTAACCAAGGTAATTCCATCATATAATCTAGTTTAATAAGCATATATGCATAAATCAAAGTCAACATCAAAATCATATCAGCCATATCAGTAAATGAAATAATTAGGTTGTCATGATTACTATCCCATACTAGTAATTATATCTCCACATGTTAAAGGCCATTAACACTGGGAGAGGCCCGTCCATGACACTTACTCCCCATTGAGCACAACCAGAGCTTAGTGCATCTGGGGTTTGATCATAACCCGGTGCTCGATCGAAACATATGCACGGGTGGCAGCCACACCACAACTCTACCATGGACTCACAAGGTCCAATCACAATACAATAGATAGCCAACCAATTTATTTAGTATTTCAAATCATTTATATACAACAAATATGAAATTAAAACAGATACATGCATGTAATTAATGCAAATCCCGGTTACCTCACTTGTAGACAATTTGCAACAGCCACCAATGGTACAAAAATCCCTATAACCATAGCATCATAAAATTACCACTCTAATTCATCATTAACAGTAGCAACAAGTACCCAAAGAATTTAAATGCTAATAACTACCTAAAGAACACTTACCTAGCCACCACAAATCCTAAATTCGGATTGAAGTGTCCTCTACCAGAAATCTCAATATTTCACCCACAATCCTAAGTAAATTCATACAGAATTAATACTCATTTTATAAATCAGCTATGGGGGTCTCAAATTAACAAAGAAAGTATTAAAATGGAGGGTTTATGTTTACCTAATGTCAGCCCTAACCTTAACCTACGAATTTCACTAAGAAAATCCCAAATAACCACATTTCAGAATTTGGGTAGGGTAAAAATACTCCAAATGAAAAACTAATTAGACCAAATTAAAGAGAAAGATGAGGGGATTAAGTTGTATAACTATTACCTTGGCTAAATCTTGCTCCAAGTGTGAGAAAATGTGGGATTCTTGCCTTAAACCCTAGCCTCCCTCTCAACCTCTGAATTTTGCTTCTTGAGTTTCAGCAAATGAGAAAGTGGCTGAAGCATTAGGGTTTTAGTTAGGTTTAAGTTAGGTCAAAGATGGGTCATGGGTTGCTCCAAGGTCTAACTCCAAATGGGCTTCAGATTTTAGCTTGTTGGGCCAGTTTTAAAGTGTTGGGCTACAAAATTTCATAGGGCCAACTCTTATGCATTGGGTTGCTGAAGTTTAATTAGGTTTGGGCCAAGTTTGAAGAGCTTAAGAATTTGGGTCTACACAAGGGTTATTGGGCTACTTATAAGAGTCTATACAAAGTGGATCTTGGGCCTCTATCACATTAAATTGGGTTGGGTCTGCACCTAACTCATTGGGCCTCCATTAGCCTCTTATCATGATTTATTTATCTGGGCCTAGATGAACTTTCTATCCCAATTAATTTTCAAACCCATATTAATAATTTATCTCTCTAAAATTTCTATTCACTAACTTGCCTAATTATCGTCTATTAATTATTCTTAATTACTCTAAATCCATGATTAACACTTTAATTAATTTTGGGGTGTTACACCTAGGGCTGGACCGGTGTCTAAGGCTCCCTACAGGATGGCTCCCATTGAGCTTGTTAAGTTGAAAAAGTAGATAGAGGAGTGATAAATGTCAATTTTAGATATATTAATCCTCCTAAACTTAGGCATTTTGATGATTGAATATGGCTTTATAGGTTTAATTAATTGGAATTTCATTTCATTAGCCATTTGTGCACTTTAGGAATTAAATTGCAAAATGAATGATTTTAATGCATAAATTTATCTTAAGTAATTTTGTGGATATTCTTATTTGATTTTTTCCACTCTTTTATGTAGAAATTCAATGGGCAATTAGAGCTTGAATGGTAA
The DNA here is from genome assembly GCA_032878935.1 of Erythrophleum fordii. Lineage (NCBI taxonomy): Eukaryota > Viridiplantae > Streptophyta > Magnoliopsida > Fabales > Fabaceae > Erythrophleum > Erythrophleum fordii. Next base: position 17,158,318 of record JAVQMF010000053.1, read on the forward strand.
ATTGATTTGGAAAAAGGATAAGCTTCAAGTGTACAATTAGTGAGAAACCTTTATTCATTATGATAATCACAAGAAAACACGTAGCACTCTTCTCTTAAGTTCATCCATGTAGCTTCAAACACCCATGCAATTCTGACATGGAGGAAAACACAAGAGACAACACAAGACTCACATGCATAGCAGCTTACATGAACAGAAGCTAACATGGAGAAGAAGGGAAGGCTCGAGTTGAAGGGAACAGAGACCATCTATCATTCATCCATTCTCATTCACCACTCTCTCCATTTAGCATAAAGCATGAATCAATACTCACGTGGTAGGGGTTTGAAGGAAGCTATGGGATCACATGGAGAAGCATAGGCTCATATAAACATATCAGCCATAAACACATGGAAAAGAAGAAGCAACTTCTATTACACTACACATGTTTAGCTCTACCTCCATATAAACATAAGACACCAAACCATGTAGAAGTTTATGTGAAAAATTATGTGGAGCAGCAGCAAAATTAAGAAGCATGAAAAATACATGAATTTTACTATGGGTTTATAGGGAGGAGAAGGAATAAGAAGCCATGTCCAGCTCCTTCATTCATATCCATGCATACATGGGTTGTATGAGACTAGTAGCTGAAGGAGTTTTTGAGTAGAAATAGAGGAAAGATCAAGTTGTGAGTCTAAGATGTAGTCTAGGTTTAGAATAATATAGCAGCTCATCACACTATGAAAAGCCATGCTACAAACACACAAGCAGCAAGGAAGCAACACGGCCACATGAGACTTGAGAAGAAGTATAAGCTAGAGCTTAAAGAAGAGGCAACTCATGTAAAGAGAAGAAACTTTCACATGGGAAGTAAATGAAGAAGAAGTAAGTAAGTAGGTGAGAACGAAGAGAAGATTATGTGGAAAATACGTAGAGTAACAAATGAAAGAGAAGTCCACGTAAGGTGAAGCCATGAGCTGGAGAGGTTAAAACACGTAAGAAAAATGTAGCACGTGACATGTGAGAAGGTAAATGGAAGAACAAATACTCAGCTGGGAATGATAAAAGCAAAGCCACGTGATTATTAAAGAGGAGAAGCACGTGAGGGATTAAAAATAATACACTTGGGTAGCACCTCATCCATTGATTCAACAAAGATCATCTCATCCATTCATCTAGAGACAATTCAGCATTCCAGCCACTATCAATGTATTGATCGACATCATATTAATTCACACCATTCTATGGAATAAAAGCCACACATCTTCACATGTTTTTGGCTGAGGATTCAAGAAAAGGCTTATCCACACATCATCATTAAAAATCCATATGAGAAGTATGTGAAAGGGAGGGGGAATTAGCTCATGCAGAATGCTATGAAGGGTAGCCACAGATCATCATTCACATAAATTCCATCAAATAAAAATAAGATTCCATTCACAAATCAAGAGACCCGCATCCACACTCCTTCTGGTGTAGCCTCTCATCCTCTATTCCTATTCCATCCCACCTCTATTCCATGAGAGCTTGATTCACCTTTGTGGCATACTAGGAGGACAACCTTGAAAAAGCTTGAATCTATGGAGATAAATAAATTTTGGCTAAGATTTTCTTATTTTTCTAGCACTCTTCTTCTTTTATATTATCTTGGTTAAGATTGTATTTAATTGGAAATATGTGTTGTCTATAGTTGGTGGTTAGTTAGACACTAATTAGGATACTTTTTGTTGATTAATTGATTGATTAGATACTAAAGTGTTGAATTTCCTACAATTATCCATGTATGTAATCAAGGTGTTTGACGAAATGCATATGAGAGATTGAGTGTTTGAATGACTAATTTGAGGATTCCTTAGAGTTTAACTGGTTAATTAAACATCCTAAGGTGAAAATTCAGAGGCTAATTAATTGATTAATCACTCATCTAAATGTTTAAAGATCTTAATCACAAGAATTAGTAAGTTAATAGGAGTTGAGGTCTCAATTAACATTAAATTACTAGTTTCTTGAATCTTGAGTGGTAACTCAAGATCCCTTGCCAATGAACACAATTAGGGACTCTTAGACCAGAATTAATCACAATTGAATTAGGATAAGGATAGTGGATACCAAGGGACGAATCTAAAGTTAGTCACAAGTCTATCATTCACCCATTAGTTTATGTAATTAGGAACTTTATTTCAGTTAATTTTTAGTTAGTTTAATTTGATCAAACCCCTATAAATTAGATAGCTTTAGGATCCTCTAATACTTAGAAAACCTAATTAAACATTGAATTTCATTTCTAAAGGAGATGACCTAGGTGGTGCCACTAAATATAAAATTTAATCCAACCAAGTTTTATTTTGAGGGTTGCACGACACGACCCCCTCAAAATTTGGCATCGTTGTTGAGGACTTGGATTTTCAATTGTTTGAAAATGATTTCTAGGTGTTTTGTTCTGTTTTAGCTCTGTTTTGGTTTGATTTTTTCCCTATTATGAACTTGGATTTTTGTAATTTCAGTGTTATGCGTCAATTAGTCTACTTGTTGGAATATTTGTTTGAAGCGCCTAGAAAATTCTCAAACTTTGTTTTCCAAGATTTTTAGGTGTTTTAAGCAAAAATAATAGCAACACTATTAGATACAACATTTTTTAGCCAAATTCGAACGTTTGAGGCACTTTTTCTAATTTTTTAGTATTTTCTCGATTTTTTTAAAGGAATTTTTCAATTTTTCTAGATTTAATTTCTTTTTTTTTTGTGAGTTCATTTTATATGATTAACCTCTGTTTTGGAGTGTTTTTTATTGTTAGGAAGTTCTTAGCTTCATTGAATTTTATTTTATTAAATTATAATTAATTTTAGTTATAATTTGTTAGTGACTTCTCTTATTCTTAAATATATTGTACTTCTCATATTTTTCGTTTAAATGGATCATTATTATTCTAATCAAGATGTTTATGATTTTTGTGCAAATGATTGGATTTCCCAGTAGTTGGATGAAGTTAGGTCAATGCTTCATGGCATTCTTGGACGACAAAGACAAGCACAACAAAGCCAACAATACTAACAATTCTAACCACCATGCTACCAACCATACTATAATCCATAAGAGATTTACCCTAATTACCACCATCATTATGAGCCATACCACATCTTCTATGTGCAAGAGCCAGAGTATCATTCTTACAACTATCATGAGGGATACATACAATAGGAGCCCTAGAGGGAACCGAGTTGGGAAGAAAGGAGGATGCAACAAATGGACGCTTACAATCTTCAACTCCAACAGGAAACTGAACAGTTGCATCTTTCAAATCAATAAAGGATTAACAACCTCATGAAGATTTAGGAGTTCAAATGAATCAATCGACTTCAAGTGCTACTGAATTAAAAGAAGAGCAATTAAGAAGAGAATATATAGAGGAGGAAGAGTCCTATTCATTGAGTAATATACTTCCATCTTCTAATACATTGCAATTTGTTGGAACTAATTCTAGCATACTTGATAGCACTGAGACTATTAATGCATATGATTGTGTTGATTCTGAATTGCATGATGATGATGTAGATAAGGAAATTATTGTTGAATCTCTTGATTTGATTGATTATGGTAACTCATTGAGCAAAACTGATACTTTTTGTGATGCTAATGGATCTTTGTGTACTGATGCACTTGGTATTTCTACACCTAGCTATGACCACAGTGATGAATTCATTTCTAAGCCTGTTAATGATGATTCTATTAATCTAGGGTAGTAGATAAGTGTGGGGGTGACTTGGTATGTAATGATATGACTGATGAAACAATGAATGTGGCATGTGATAATGATATAGATAGTGAAATTGTTGAATAGCTTGTTGTTGATGAACCAAACTCTACTTTGAGATGCTTATGTGATTATTTGCATACAGGTCCTATATGTGTTGAGATTGATGAGTTTTTAAAGTCTGATAAGTCTGTTGAATTTATGAATTCCTTTGTTTGCACTGAAATTATTGATAAGATTGATTTTACTAATCATACTAGTGTTAATGAGAGAATGCATAGTGATAGTGCTGATATTGAAAATCCTATTGATGCTTGTGCTATTATTAATACTAGTAAGAGACTAAATTTCACTGTTGATTATTGTTTAGAATCTTTGAAGCTTACTGATGTCTCTTTAGTTAGGGAAGAAATTATTTCTTTTGCTGAGAGTTTGGAATAGATTCTTGAAGTTGGTGAGCTAGTTCCCAACAAGCCACAAACTCCCTCAGCTGAGATTAAGCAACTACCAGATACCTTGAAAGATTGTGAGAAGTTGCAATTAGATTTTTCTATTGATGCAGTGACTCTTACTGATAAGAGTCTAGTAGATTTTATTGGTTTTGATAGATATCTAGGGAATTTAATGTTTAAAGCATATAAAATTGATTTCAAATTTTCTTTCTTTAGTTTTGAATTTTCTAAATTTATTTTTCTTCTTTTACTACTTTTAAATATGCTGAATATGACTTTCCAAAACTACTGATAGTTGAGGAAGTCCATGAATCAACATTGCATGATCAATCCAAATGCTTTAAAGTGGTTAGACTTAAAGTTGTTCAATTGAAAAGGAATAAAGTAGTTTTGATTTTGGTTTTTGATACTTATGATTAGTTGATCTTTGATATAGTTCTTTTTAGTTTAAAATTTAGTTTTCTTTTCTTTTTCTGCATTACTGTTTGCTTTGTTTCTATTTTATAGGTAATAAAAGGTCGCTAACTAGCTACATGGAAATTTGTGTCACCCTTAAGATCTTCAATTCAAGTTCATCCAATTGTACACTCTCTTTTCACTCATTTTAAATTGTATTGTTTATCTATTTATTGGATTATGTGCTAGCATTGAGGACAATGCAATATTTAAGTGTAGGGAGGAGAGCTATTTTTATTTCATTCCATTTCATCTTCTGAAAAAGTTTGAGAAATTTTTTTTGAAAAATAGCATGATTTTTTTCAAATTTTCTATAGAAGTTGCCAGTTGAGATGATTATAGCTTGGATTCACTTTGACATGATAAGTGATGGATCTTGTGTTTTGATTCAAGTGAATTGGCAATGAATTTGATTTCAATGAATTATTTGATAGCTCACCTATCATTACTTTCACTCTAGAACTTGTCCTGATTCTTTGTTGAGACCACATTTGCATTTGCATGCATGAAAATGGTAAGGCATTCCTTTCTATTATAGCTAGTGACCAAAAAGCCAACCTTGACATGCATTTTACTCATTGTTTAGCCACTTTGGACCTTGTTTTATCTTCTTATTGATCCATAGCCATTAAAAATGCATCCCACCTTGTTTTAAGATACCTTAAGGATTTCAAGGAGCATTACATCTAATTAAGATGAGAATATGTATGTCTTACATCAAGTTAGGCCATTGTTACTAAAACATTGAGGAAAATGTAAAAAGTTAAAGAAAATAAGAGATGGAAAAGCCAAAGAAAAGCAATGAAAAGAAAGAAAAAAAAAAGAGGAAAAGCAATTGAAAATCAAAAGAAAGAAGTCTTTTGAATTGAGTTTATAGTTGCTTATGCTTATTGGAATAAGGCCTTGAATGCACATTCTTCCCTATCCTTAATCTCCATTGATTGATTTTAAAGTCCTAAGGTATCCAACTGTTGTTTGTTTTCCCTTGTTCTTATATCCATTTATTTCATTCCCTAGCCTTATTACAACCTTGAATAAAGTCCTCTTGATTTATGCATCACATTTGGCATGGGTGGTGGAGACTTAGAAGCTAAACAAGCTTATGGTAGTGAACTTTGAGTGAAACACAATACCTAAACACTTGAGAGTTGAGAGTAAACATCAACCTATGTGAGGGGCTATGCATTTCAATTCATTCTTTTCAAATGAAATTGCCATGGAACTTATTTCTTGATGCAAGTGAAGTTAACTTTGATTTTTGAAGTGATGAAAAGTTGTGATTAGCCTCTAGCTTGTGATTTTTACACTTCCTTTTTCATTTTCATTTTTCCACTAGTCTTTCTTTAAGATTTTGAGCTTTGCCCAGGAATGCAAAGGTTTAAGTGTTGATGAATGCTAATTTTCATATACTTTGTTCCCTCAATTTTGGCACTTTAATAATTGAATATGGCTTATTGCACTTTATTAAGTGGAATTTGATTTTCATTAGCCATTTTCCATATTTTAGGAATTAATTTGCAAATGATTGGTTTTTAATCCTTAAATTTCTTTTAAAATAATTATGCAAATGTTTTTACTTAATAGTTTCCATTCTTTGTGTGCAAATTCAATTGGGCTTTCTCAATTTCATGCATGGATTGGGCTAGCACACATGAAGGTTGCATGTGCTCTAGACTTACCCCCCAACACACATGCATGCAAACACGAGAAGGCAGCCTTCAAACACCATACATGAAACATATGAATGGCTCCTCCAAGTTGCTAGACTCATGTATTCACGGGGTCCACATGGTTATTACACACTCTACATGGTCACCCATATAAGCACTAACTTCATACACTCCTATGTCCCTTCACACTATAGTACACCCATTTGAAGCTTCACACAAACATGTAGTTATATACTAACATGTGAATGGACTTAAGAATGTGAAGCAAAGCAGAGATGAGCCATGAATTTGATGGAATGCTACAGGCTTGTGAAGTTGTTATGGGAGAGAAAGAAACATGTGGATGAGAAGAACGTGCATGTGGAGAGAAGAAAAGCTATGGCTTCAAAAGCAAGTAGCTACATGAAGTATGGTTGCAGACAAAAGCAAGTAACAAAGCACGTGAATGAATAGAAGAAGCAAGCAAGTAATGTGGCTAAAACAAAATAGAAGAACAGCACGAAGAAGCCACGATTTTATGTAGAAGAGAAAGAGAAGGAAGCAGCCTCTGTTTTGGAGAGCTGGACAAAGAAGGAAAAGTAGTTGTAACATGCAGAATCTTTGTGTGGATAGCTATAGGAAAAGAGAAGAAGCTTGCGAGAAAAGATATGGGCTAGACTTTTCTTAATGTCACACATCATTTCTTATGGAGAGAAGGAATACAAACGGGTCAAGAAGGAGAAGAACGTGGAATAAGCTGGAGAAGAAGAAGACTTGAGCTTGGATGTGTAAAGCAAGAAGAAGAGGGTAGCATATGATGAGGGCAGCTAACGTGAAAAAAAACAAGTAAAAGAAGATATATGAAAAAGGAGCTTAGTTCTGACGTGAAGAAGCTGGAAACAGCCACATGGAAATTACGCGAGGAGCAGTTGCATGAGGAAGAACAATGAATGAAGAAGCCAAGGAGAATCACATGAGCAAGGAGTAGCTGTGGGTTATAAGATGCCAAGTCAGCTCACACGAGGAATAAATAAAGCTTAAATACAATTATGGCAAGTAGAAAGGAGTAGCACATGAAGAAGATTAATGAAGCACGTGGAATGAAGGAACACGATCCATTCGATCATTTTATCAATCCATCTCAAGCATCCATTAGGGAGAGAGCATTATTCATCCATTTCATCATGAACCCAATCCATTCATTCCACGCTACACTCTATTTGCATACATAAAACATACTCTTTCGTCCATTCCACACTGTAGCCATCCTCCATTCCTATTCCATCTCCACCTCCATTCCATCAGAGCTTGATTCACCTTTGTGGCTAGCTAGGAGGATAATCTTGGAGAAGCTTGAATCCATGGAGATAAATGAATTTTGCCTAAGATTTTCTTATTTTTCCAGCACTTTTCTTCTCTGATATTATCTTTGTTAAGATTGTATTTGATTGGAAATATGTGTTGTCTATAGTTGGTGGCTAGTTAGACACTAATTAGGATACCTTTTGTTGCTTAATTGATTGGATTAAACACTGAATTTTTCATTATTCTCTAATTTCCCATGTATGCCATCAAGGTGTTCGATGAAATGCATGAGTGAGATTATGTGCTTGATTGTTTGATTTGAGGATTCCTTTGAGTTTAATTGGTTAATTAAACATCTTAGGATAATAATTTAGAGGCTAATTAATTGATTAATCAATCAAATTGAAGTGTTCATTGATCCTAATGATAAGAGTTAACGATTTAATACGGGATTAAGGTTTCAATGCAACATTACTTTGTTAATCTCTTGATTCTTGAGTGGTAACTTAAGATACATTATTATGAACATTATTAGGGATTCTTATACCAAAATTAATCATAATTTAATTAGGATAAGGATAGTGGATACCAAGGGACGAATCTAAAGCTAGTCACATGTCTATCATTCAACCATAATTCATACAATTAGGTAGTTAGTCATTTTAATTCAATTTCATTTTAGTTAGTTTAATTAGACAAAAAACCCCCTTAATTTAGGTAGTTCTAGGATCCTTTAACACTTAAAAAACCTAATTAAACATTGAATTCCATTTCCAAGGGAGATGACTTAGGTTGTGTCACTAACTATAAAATTTAATCCAACCTTGGGTGTCATATGGCCTGGTGTTTCACCTTGAGGAGCTTTGGTGTTATTTGTAAAAAAGAAAGATAGTAGCTTAAGATTATGTATAGATTATAAAGAACTAAATAAAGTTACCATTAAGAATAAATATCCTTTCCCTTGTTTAGATAACTGGTTAGATTATTTAACTAAGGCATTTGTATTTTCCAAGATAGATCTTAGATCTGGGTACCACCAGCTGAGAGTAAGAACTGAAGACATCTAAAAGATGGCCTTCAGAACTAGATATAAGTATTATGAGTTCCTAGTGATGCCATTTGGACTAACAAATGTGCCCACAATGTTTATGGATTATATAAATAGGGTATTCAGATTGTATCTAAATAAGTTTATGGTGGTCTTCATTGATGATATTTTAGTGCATTCCAGATCTTTTGATGAGCATAAGAGACATTTGAGACTAGTTTTAAAAAGCTTGAAAGATAAAAAGTTGTATACCAAACTTAGTAAATGTGAGTTTTGGCTAATCAAGGTGAGATTCTTAGGTCATGTGATATCACAGGTGAAGATTGCAGTTGATCTTTATAAAGTAAAAGTTATGTTATAGTAGAATAGACCTAAAACCATCACCAAGGTTAAGAGTTTCCTAGGTTTGGTAAGGTACTATAAACATTTTATTTAGGTCTTTTCTCAGATAACCTTACCCCTGATGAGGCTGACTAGGAAAGAGATACATTTCGTGTGAGACAATAGATGTAAGAGGAGTTTCTAAGAGTTAAAACTCTTGTTGACCACTACTCCTATACTGATTATCCTTGACCCTAGTAAATCATTTATGGTTTATAATAATGTCTTAAGAAAAAAGGTTAGGATGTGTGTTGATGTAGCAGGATAGAGTAGTGGCATATGCCTCTAGGTAGTTGAGGCCTTATGAAGAGAATTATCCCACACATAACCTAAAGTTAGTTGTAGTAGTGTTTACCCTTAAAATCTGGAGGCATTACCTATATGGTGCTACCTTAGAAATCTATAGTGACTACAATAGTCTAAAATAATTGTTTGATCATATGAAATTAAATATGAGATAGAGGAGATAGATAGAATTCCTAAAGATTATGACTATACCTTGAAGTATCATCCAGGCAAAGCCAATGTGGTGGTTGATGCCTTGAGTAGGAAGTGTAACGCCATAATTTCTTAGCTCATCTCATGCAATTTTTATACCTCATGCCATGTACTTCATAAGAATTATAAGAAATGGCTTATAAAATATTGATTATTTTAGCATTGCATTGCGTATGAAAAATTCCTTTGGTGTCTCGTGTAACACTATAAATTCTAGCTCACTTCATGACACTCATGTGCTTGCACATTTGTTTCCATCTCTATTCTTTAAGATCATTCCATCTCTAGAGATCTTCTTTAGAGAGACATATCTCAGGAGATCTTAGACAACTCCAATACTCCTGAATATACTCTAGAGTGAGAGGAGGACAAATTTCATTTAATGCCTTCCTTTTCTCAAGAGATAGCCAACTAATACAATCTGGACCATAATAATTATGAGAGTGTAAACACTTATCTTTTAAACATCTAGGGATAGGTTCAATGCCTTATCATCTTAATGAAAAATATTCAAGTCGAGTATTCCAATTAGAATCACCAGAATCCTTTTTCAGGTATGCTTGCGCTAAATTTCATGAGGGAAGTAGAAAAGCCTATTAAAATAATATTTTAATTACGCTGCGTCATGTATAAAAATTTCATTTGATGTTACGTGGGCCTTGTGGGCTCATACTATACATTCTCATATTTAATTACATCAATACAACTATTCTGCATCATAAAATCATGCCCACAAACTCATGGAAATCAAAGAAGAGCTCAAAATAATCAAGTGTAATTTTGGCTAGAATTGGGCCCATTTCTGACCAAATTTTAGAAAATAATAACTAATTCTAAAAAAATTAAAATCACACATTCTTGGCCATTATAAAAAGCTACAAATGTCTACTTCAATAGAATAGTAACTCAGGTCGGGTAAAGGTTCTAATTCTGGACAGAATATTCAAAATTTCATATCTCCCTCTCTAGACTTCCAAATGAGGTACTTCTAGTTGACATGAGTCATTGTGAATGTCTAGTTTTTTAGAATAAAAGTTTGTAGTAATTGGACATCATTTGAGCCCTATGTGATAGAATTCATTTTTAGACCAAATGAATAGTGTAGTAGACCAAAATCAGAAAAATTGCTAACTTTAAAAATTCATCAAATATTCTGTAGACCTTCAAAAATTATGATATTTAGCTTCCTAGAAAGCTCTAAATGTTTACTAAATCTCAGACCAAGAAAAGCTCAGTAGACCAAAAAGTGATATAGGGTTCCATTATGGTAATTTTTGGCTCCATATGGGGTACCAAAGTGACCAAATGGTTTTCCCTTGGTCTTGACACCTTTTAGGCAAGTCTAAAAGTACACTTAGGACTTGTGTGAGCTGCCCAAATAGTCCTAAACCTCATACATCTCATTTTGGCCTTTTCATCTACACATATGCATATATCCATACTAACATTCAAGAAGCTACATTGACATGAGAAGCTTATTTTACATTCTAGTATTCACATGTCATAATCTCTCACTTATACATAATACATCAACATATTTATACATGTTTATGACTTCATAAGACATATACATTCATGAATTTCAACATATGCCATTCTTATAGCCTTAAAGTAACAAAATTCAAACACTTTCATGTCATCCTCTCATGTTTCATGTGCTTGGCTTCCATTCTCTTGCTCTCTTGGTCCACCTAGCATGTTAGAGAATTGAAGAGGAAGGAATGAGATTCAAAGAATCCCAATAGCTCATCTCCCATTCAATCATACATAATGGATGCAAACAAGTCTCATAAATGCATGTATGGTCATGTAGACATGTGTGAGCACTCAAGAAACATTTTTATCATTGAAGAAAGTCATACAAGCATACAAAGGCTTACCAAGCAAGTGGATTGGCCTCCCCAAATTTCTTGTAGATATTGGACTTGCCTCACCAATTCTTTAAGAGATTGTTAGACTCAACCATATTCTTAGGAGCCTATCTTGCTTTTGGGAGACTCTTTGCTTTGTCTCAACCAATCTCAAGGGTTTTTGGCTCATCCTCACTATGGCTAAGGGTTCTTGGTCTCACCACACTCAAGTAAACCCAAGCATACATCAAGAACATCATATAAACATAATATGTCATCATAAAACCACGACATAAGAATTCATGCTATCATACTTCTCATGGCTTGAAAATACACATACATACATTTTAAGACAAGCTAAGCACACATGCATGCATGAGAGAAGGTGGAGAGAGCTACCTTGCACACAATCACACAATTTTTCTCTTGAAAATCCCTCCCTTGCTTCGGCCACACACCCACAAAAGTGTGAGGAATGTTTCTCTTGGCCTAACACAATTTATGGAAGCCAATTAGGTTTATGAAATAATTTCTAGGGCTAAACAATTAGCTTAGACATTAGGTTGTTCTATAAACCCCATTATGGTCCATAAAATGCACCTAATGAAGCGACACCCCCCAAATAAATTCTAGGCTTCATTCGTTCCTTTCAAATTTGATTCTTAACTCCTTTTATGACTTTTGGAGTAATCAAACAATTAAAACAAAGAGCCTAACATCATGTTACTTCTTTAGGTCATAATATGGAACCTAAGGCACCAAATCACTTTCTATGAGTTCTAAATTTTTTCCAAGGCCTCCCCTCATATTCATTCATCATATATGACACAAAAATGGGCTTGAAAAAATTTAAAACTCTCCCTAGCTACTCTATCCATGCTTGGCCGAGACTATGCCCCTTTTTCATCTCCTTGGAATTATCTTTGTCTTCTTGAAGGAGGAAGCATGTGGGGAGCATCTTAGGGATCCTAGGACCTCATTTAAACTCTTAATTAGGCCTAGCAATTATCATATGAAATCAAATTTTAGAAGGTACACACAAAACCCTAGAATTTACATATTGAAATCTAATGATTTTTTGATAATTTCCTTTGCATATTCTTAATCTCCACACCCTTTTTCCTTAGATTCATGCTTGGTTCTGCCTAAAAATCATCTCTTCCTAGGGTTGTCTCAAGTAGGGTGAAATGGTGGAGAAGGGAACCAAGGATGACAACTATAGGAAGAGAAATTACCTTGTTTTCTTGCTTTTTCTCACTTGAATCTTGTGTTCTTTGAGCTTCTCTCTTCAAATCCCAATTTTTCCTTGAAATTCTCCCTTAAATCAGATTTATAAACTCTACTTTAATCAAAGGAAATCAAAGAAAAGGGAGGAGAAGAGGTGTGGATGAAGAAAAGCATGAAAAACAACCATGAAAACATACCTTTAGCTTGGAATTTCTTCTCCTTCTCTTCTTCCCTCCAAAATCCTAGCTCTCTCCTATGAAATCCGTTAAAGTTTGGACACACTGACGTTGGAAAACATCTACCGAAGGGGTTTTAGCTATCCCAGGGCTTCCTGTGGTTTTTATGGCCTTTGAGAACCTTAGGGAACTAAAAAGTTTCATTTAAAAAGCCCTCCTATGTGAATTCCAAAATTTGCTCAAAATTACAAAAATACCATTACGTTTCGTAAGCTTTTCATAAGAAATTGTTTCTTCATCCTAGCTCCATTTTTCTTTCTGTTTAAGCTTGGGATTCTTATTTTTAGGAGTCTAGAATGCTTTTCAATTTTTTTGGGACCTTAACTACATCATTTTAAGGGACTTTCTTTTGTATCTGGTGAGTTTCATTCGTTTACAGAGAAACTATACGTTATGTTTCTCACGTTTTCTTTTGTTTTCAGAAAATTGAATGTTACATTTCTCTCCCCTTAAATAAATTTCATCCTCAAAATTTAGGGTACCCTTTCTCTTACTCTTTTCTTTTCTGGCTAACTACTCTTTTCTTTCCCTTCTTCCTGGCTCTATAGGCTTTCTCAACAATTTCATTCTTTCAAATTTTCTTATAGCCAGGGGATTTTTCATTACTAGTTTTGAATAAGAGCTCTATTACTATAAAATACTAGTTAGTTCTTTCTCATAAGGGAAAGAAATTTTTGACTATAGAGGCCTATCTTGGGAGAGCTTACTAATCATGTTAGGTTAATATTAACTTACTCGCAGGATTAATGTTTCTTTCAATGGACTTATTTACACATCTCGGGAGGTAACTTATTTCATATCACATCTCCTATATCCTCTCTGAATGGCTTCTCATAACATCTCATCATCTTTTCTAATCATTAGAGCCATCGGAGGTTTCTATCTGTCTGCTTATTTACATGTTATGTCCACTGTTTATCTCTATATTCTTTCTTACTAGCTCATCCCATAATTACAATTCACATTCTTTTTGTCGTAGGCTTCACATCTCAATTACTTATTGGGATTACAGCTCTTTCAAGGAGTTTTTGCTTTTAATGATCTTAGTTTCTCTGTTTACTATTACATCTGTCTCTGTAGGCCTGGACTTTTCTCACTTTCTTTGCTCACTTACAGTGGCATTTTATAGTCCCTCATTTTAATACTGATAAGCCTAACATACGTATCTCATACTAGCACCGAAGAACTACTACCACTGACTACTATTGGGCTGTGATGGGATTCTAGCTATTCTCACAGCTTTACTCACTGGAGATATACTGTACCACTTACCTTATATGAAAATTGCATCTGACCCTTTTCTGAATACATAAGCTAGCATGTGGGGATCTCTTTATCCCTCGGTTGGGGCTACTGTCTGCTAGGTAGTAGTTCATCTGGCTCTAACTCTGGAAAGCTAATTTCTTGCTTTCCTCATCCCATACACTATGCTCATCTCTAAAGGGAGCTAGTTAGTAGTCTAACTATCTGAGTAAAGCCTTTATATCTCTGTGGCAATAGTCTACTAGACTCAGGAGATCTGTAGTTTCTGAGACAAAGGCTAGCTGAATTTGTACTGGTCTTTGAGACTAATTGCTCTGAAAAAATTATCTTAGGCCATCATCTCACCAGAGAACTATCATGCTATGGCTAGGGCTCTCTGTAACTCTGTAGGATCTACTGTAACCCCTAGGTCTACTGTGACCTTTCAGAGCTCTTATAGGGTCTACTGTGACCTTTCAGAGCTCTTATAGGGTCTACTGCAACTCGATATACTAGGCTAGGATCTATTGCAATCCATCTTTAGGAGACGTCAAAGTCTAAGGTTACTATATCTAACAGTGAAATACATACTCACCAAGTCCAGTAACTATCACCCACAATAGCTTAGGCTAAACTCAAAAGTACATCATGCTCTTCGTGCGAAGTGGGTTTTATGTCATCTGATTCTCTAGGATCCTGTCATACTAATACTTAGGAGCATCTTAATATTTGTTCATTGCTCCCCATGGGATCCTCAGATTCCCACGTTAGCCCTTTTTTGCTTAGGCTTTCTTTTCTTACTCTATTAGCTTATTTACTTACATATACTCATTTTAGCCCTCCTCTCATATTGTGCAGTTTCTAGCTATGCCCATGCTCTGCTTTTAAGTGCTTTGGCACTAGGGCATCTCACACACTGAGTGTGGTAAACATCTCTAGTAGGAGAGAGGCTATACACTGATCCCTATTCATTTCATTTATATATACTATAAGGGACTTGGGCTATGCATACTGAATTTGAACATTCTCTACTGGGGATTCCTCTTTGCATGCTTTTCTTACTATTTAGGTATTCTTGGAATCCCTTTACTTTTCTTTTTTGACTCATCTCATTCTTTAACTAGGATACCTTTCGATAATTGGGACACTTTGGTGATTAATGTCGTCGTTTGCTATGCACTTAAGCCACATTACTACTGGGTTATCCATACCCAATATCATGTAATCATTGTTGCAATCAAACCATAACATCAAATACTAATACACAAGCACCTCATGGCTAAGCTCAAGGCCACTATCGCTTATATATTGCAAGTTTTCCAATAATCTAAAGTACCTCTCTCTTACTTTTTTCTATTAGCCCTATTCTCGTAGAGTGCTCGGGGAAAGTAGGATTCTTCCTCTACTACATCTTGAGATCTCTTTACATTGCCTGACTATTTTACTTTGGGTAGTATCATGTTAGAAGGGCGTCTATGCCAAGGACGAGTATCCTTTCTTAAGTACTCAAGCATATTAATTGAATATTTATTCTCAATCTAATATGTCCTTGGCTTGAACACTGTCATATCTTCTCTTTCTATCTTTCTTATCCTCTTACTTAGGTAAAATGATATTTTACTACTGGATGTTTCTATTTCCAATTGAAGTTTTTCTATGCTCAAGGGCACTATCCCTTGGTAGGAAGGATTCTATTTTATATAATTCTAGGAATTTCATTATGTGGCACTCTCGGCTTACTCTCTTTCTCTACATAAAACGAAGCTTGCCTTCTTAGGCAGTCTCTAACTCTCTCGAACTTCCCTGAGGGCACTAAGGCACTAACTATCTATCTCAACTTGCTTCTATGTTTGGATCAGAGTTAGGCTTTCTCTCTACTCAGCCTCATCCCCAGGAGCACAGTATACTATTTTTAGGGTTTTACTAACCCAATCCAGGACACATGCTGTCAATATCTGGATTCTACTTTACTGAAAGTGTATGCTCTACTGGGTGCTCTAATCATTCATATGCCTTAACCCCTACATTCTCATATTAAGGAATTCATCTGACTAATTATCAGACCCTTATCTATTTACCTTTTTGGGCTTAGCTTACTTATCTAATCATAACCAAAGCGAGGGCATCTTTTCCATAGCTAATTTCTTAGCTCTTCCTTGCTTTCCTTATCACTATACTTTATGACTCAGGGGGTCTATCTAGGGGAAATTACTAACCACTACTGGGTGGTTTCCCTAATATGAAGATGTCTCATCCTTCCTTTTTCGATCTAGGGAGAACTCTCATTGAACCTTTCATTTACATATCTCACCTGGAACGATGCTACTGGTCATCTTCCCTAGGCTTCAGCCTATGCTCAGCCTAGGTTAGCCATCTCATCGGACCTATAGCTTACTAACTATTCTTATTCTTTTCTGAGTCTTTGTTACTGGCTACTCATACTTACTTCTAGGTGTTACCTATGAGGTACACCTTTCTAGGCCACATGCTATGTGCCTTACTGCTAGTAGTTTTATCTTACTTTATTTCGAGACTACACTAACATTCTATCATTCAATGTCTTACAGGGTAGCACCCTAGGTTGGAGTTAACACCTTAAAGGTGGATCTCAACAACCTCATGATCCATGTGTCTAATTTCCTCTATGTTGAGCTCTTTCCTCAGTTTCCACTACTAGGCACAAATACTTTTACTAACTTTCCATGACTATTTACTACTCTTTTATCAAGTTGGCCCGAATATGACCAACAAGGCATTCATGGTGCCATTTGTTGCGGTTAACATATCATTCGCCGCAGCTACTTAGCCTCGAGTTCACCTTAATTTTCCTATCTGAGTATTGGCTGTGGCGAGGAACTCTCTAGATTGCCTCGCTACTTCTCTCAAATAATTGACCACAGCTAACGGCCTCTAATTGGCTTATTTTTCTAAGGATTGGATTTTCATCTTTAGCTACCAACCCGAGCCTCATGGCCTCTATATCTAGCCCATCATCAAGCTAGAGGGTTCCACCTCTTGCTTCGTTCATGCATAGCTAGTTATCACCTCTAGGCTGTCAGGGCTCTAAAGGGTGTAGCTTATAACTCAAATCTCTGGCCTAAGGAAATTAACCTTTCGAGCTCTAATACTTATCTAGACATTTGGGTGTTATGGCTAAAGGGTAACTCTCTTTCTCATTCCCCTTTAAATTGGTCTTGGGCAACCGTAGTCTCATTTCATACTGCACTGCATTATTATTTGTCTCTACATTAAGCAAGACATTTCGGAATAGCCTGAGTATGACTACCAGGGAGAATTAGGCCTCACATGCTCTTTCTAGCAAGCCTCTTTATATCAACTAGATCATTTCTCATCGTTTATGTCTAAGGCTTGCCACTGATCCAGGCGAACAATTTTATCTCATCAAGCTCTAGCTGTCGGATCCCTCAACTCTACTTAAGCTTAACTCTGCTCAAGCTACTCTAGAGGCCACTCTTTCCTGGTATCTACTAACTACTCTAAGACCATTCTACAACTTATTCATCATGAATAAAGCCACAAACTACTTTCACACCCCAATACGTCTCATATAGGGCTTTACATAACTATACAAGCCTTTTGCATAGCCTCATAACCATATCCTCAAGCCAAATCCAATCCGAAAGAGTTTGGAACT
Organism: Erythrophleum fordii; assembly: GCA_032878935.1. Taxonomy (NCBI): domain Eukaryota; kingdom Viridiplantae; phylum Streptophyta; class Magnoliopsida; order Fabales; family Fabaceae; genus Erythrophleum; species Erythrophleum fordii. The sequence goes on from JAVQMF010000053.1 coordinate 17,176,050, forward strand.
TTGCTCTAATACCAATAAATGTAACAGCATAAATTCTAGCTCATTTCATGACACTCATGTGCTTCACATCATTAAATTCCATAAGGGAAGTAGAAATGCCTATTAAAATAATACTTTTAATTATGCTGCGTGATGTATAAAAATTCTATTTGATGTCACGTGGACTATGTGGGCTCATACTATATATTTTCATATTTAATTACATCAATAAAACTCTTTTGCATCATAAAATCATGCCCACAACTCATGAAAATCAAAGAAGAGCTCAAAACAATCAAGTATAATTTTGGCTAGAATTGGCCCCATTTCTAACCAAATTTTGAAAAATCATTACTTCTAGAAAAATTGAAATCGCATATTCTTGGCCATTCTAGAAAACTACAAATGTCTACTTCACACTAAAAGTATGCCTAGACCATAACATCCATCACAGAGAGCGTTTAACATCCCAAAAGATCCAGAGGTCAAACTGCCTCCTGATACTGTCACAAATTCTGCAGCAAAATTTGAAAATGTGCAATTAATTCTAAAAAAATCCAATCCATGCAAATGATACCAATCTAGAAAAGATGTGGACGTTAGATAGAGGCAAAAAATATTTCTAGACCAGCTCAGGCAATCCAAACCTCAGAATTCAATAGAAGAGTAACTCAAGTTGGGTAAGGTCCTGATTCTAGATAGAATGTTCAAAAATTCATATCTCCCTCTCTAGACCTCCAAATGAAATGCTTTTAGTTAGCACGAGTCACTATGAATGTCTAATTTCTTAGTATAAAATTTGTGGCAATTTGATATCATTTGAGCCCTATGTGACAATTCATTTTTGGACCAAATGAATAGTGTAGCAGACCAAAATTAGAAAAATTGCTAATTTTGAAAATTCATCAAATATTCTTTAGACCTCCAAAAATTATGATCTTCAGCTTTCCAGAAAGCTCTTAACAAGCTTTAAATATTTGCCGATTCTCAGACCAAGAAGAGCTCATTTGACTAAAAAGTAATATAGGTTCCATTATGGTCATTTTTAGCTACATATGGGGTACCAAAGTGACCAAATGGTTTTCCCTTAGTCTTGGCACCTTTTGGGCAAGTCTAAAAGCACACTTTGGACTTGTGTGAGCTGCCCAAATGGTCTCAAACCTCATACATCTCATTTTGGCCTTTTCATCCACATATATGCACATTTCCATACTAACATTCAAGAAGCTACATTGACATGAGAAGCTTATTTTACATTCTAGTATTCACATGTCATAATCTCTCACTTATACATAATACATTAACATATTTATACATGTTTATGACTTCATAAGACATATACATTCATGAATTTCAACATATGCCATTCTTGTAGCCTTAAAGTAACAAAATTCAAACACTTTCATGTCATCCTCTCATGTCTCATGTGCTTGGCTTCCATTCTCTTGCTCTCTTGGTCCACCTAGCATGTTAGAGCATTGGAGAGGAGGGGATGAGATTCAAAGAATCCCAATAGCTCATTGTAACACTATAGATTCTAGTCCATCTCATACATTTGAATGGCATAATATCATGAATCATAGTGGTTTTCCATGGAAAAGCCAAAGAAATAATGATTATTTTCGCATTGCGTTGTATCTAAAAATTTATTTCAGTGTCACATGGACTGTGTGAGCTAATGCTATGCATCCTCATATTTAATCACATCATTACAACTCATTTACATCCCAAAAACATGCCTACAACCCATGGAAACCGAGATAGAGCATGAAAAGTTGGAACTCATTCTCGGCTAGAATTGGCCTCTTTTCTGGGCAAATTTTGAAAAATCATAACTAAATCTAGAAAAATAAAAAACACGTGTTCTTGATCATTATGGAAATCTTAGGATGTCTACTTCACACTAAAAATATTCCCAGACCATAACATTCATCATGGAGGACGTTTGATATCCGAAAAGCTACTGAGGTCGCTGGCTGCCTGGGCTACTATTCATATTACTGATACAAAATTCGAAAATTCATAACTAATTCTATAAAAATTAAAATCACATTTTGGAAAGCTATGAATGTTAAATTGATGCTAAAAATAATTCTAGAATGAAATAGATACGTTTAGCTATTGGAATCCTATGGAACAGTAACTAAACTCCTGGGGCACCACTACTACTAAAAGCCAACTTCAAAAATGCATAACTCTCTGGTCAGACCTCCAAATGAGGAGATCTCAGTGGCTAAAGAAAGATTATGACTTCTAGTTTATATCTATAAAATTTCACAAGAATTGGATGTCATTTGGTCATCAGGTGACACAAAACACAAAACTGCCAGTATGAACAGTGCCTATACCAGAATCAATAGAAAATCCCAACTTTGAAAATCCATCAAATATTCTCTAGACCTCTAAAAATTATATTCTTTAGCTTTCCAAAAATCTCTCAATGGGACCTAATTGCATGCCAAATTTTAGAGCAAGACTAACTCATTTGGCTAAAAAATGATACAGGGTTCCATTATGGTCAATTTTAGCTCCATATTGGGTACCAAAGTTGCCAAATGGATTTCCCTTGGTCTTGGCACCTTTTGGGAAAGTTTAAAAGCTTATTTGAGACTTGTGTGAGCTGTCCAAATGGTCCCAAATCTCATGCATCTCATTTTGGCCATTCAACCCACACTTATGCATATTTCCATCAAACTTCCATAATGCATAATTAGACATTCAAAACTCAAATTATATTCTAAAGTTCATACATCATATCCATGGCTCTAAACATTACATAATAGTATATTTACATATGTCTTAAGGTTCATTGTACATACACAATATCATATATAATATGAACCATCACTATGGGTCCAAAATGGACAAAACCATGCATAAGCTTGTCAATCTTTCCTCTTCATGGTTGTTGGCCCCCATCACCATAATTATTTGGTCCACCTAGAATGTTAGATCATTGGAGAGGAGAGAATGAGATTCAAAGAATCCCAATAGCTCATCTCCCATTCAATCATACATAATATGTGCAAAGCAAGCTTTTCAAATGCATGCATGGTGAAAATGTAAGACATGCACATTTTAAAAGCAATCTTAGCATGTGAATCAATCATACAAGACATCTAAGAGCTCACCAAGTGCTTAGATTGGCCTCACACTTCTCCTAATGGATTTTGGACTTGCCTCACCCATTCTTTAAGAGCTTTGGACTCAACCATACTCTTGGGAGCCTACTTTACTTTTGGGAGACTCTTTACTTTGTCTCAACTAAGCTCAAGGGTTCTTGGCTTATCCTCACCCAAGGGAAGAGTTATTGGCCTCTCTACACTCAAGCAAACTCACACAAACATCACGTAATCATTTGAAAACATAACATAGCATCAAGCATCATGGCATATAAAGGCATGCTAATATACTTTTCAAAGCTTGAAAATATACAAACACACATTCTAAAACAAGCTAAACACACATTCTAAAACAAGCTAAACACACATTCATGCATGAGAGAAGGTGGAGAGAGCTACCTTGCACACAATTACACACTTTTTCCTTTGGACTCAAGCCTCCTCTTTCGGCCACACACCCACAAATTGGTGGAGATGGTTTCTCTTGGCCTAGATATAATTTATGGGAGCCAATTAGGTTCATGAAATAATCTCTAAGACCATACAATTTGCTTAGATGCTAGATTACTCTATAAGCTCCATTATGGTCCATAAATGCACCTAATGAAGCAACACCCCTCAAATACTTTCTAGGCCTCATTCTTTCCTTTCAAATTTGATTCTTGACTCCTTTTGAGCCTCTTGGAGTCATCACATCATCAAAACAAAAGGCCTAGCACCATGTTGCTTCTTTAGATCATAATATGGAACCTAAGACACCAAATCACTTTCTATGAGTTCTAAATTTTTTCCAAGGCCTCCCCTCACTTTCATTCATCAAATATGACTCAAGAATGGCCTTAGAAAAATTTAAAACTCTCCCTAGCTATGAGAACCCTTCTTGGTCGAGACAATGAAGCATATTGGGTTCCATGGAGCTTTCTTTGTTTTCTCAAGGGAAGAAGCATATGGGGGCCTCTTAGAGATCTTAGGTGTTCATTTAAACTCTTATTTAGGCCTAAGAATCATCATACAAAATCAGATTTTACAAGGTGCAATTGAAACCCTAGAATTTACATCTTGAAATCTAATGGCTTTTTGATAATTCCCTTTGCATATTCTTAATCTCCACACCCTTTTTCCTTAGATTCATACTTGGTTCTACCTAAAAATCATCTCCCCCTAGGGTTTTCTCAAGTGGGGCGAAATGGTGGAGAAGGGAACCAAAAATGATAACCATAGGAAGAGAAATTACCTTGTTTTCTTGCTTTTTCTTACTTGAATCTTGTGTTCTTTGAGCTCTTCTCTTCAAATCTGAATTTTCCCCTCAATTTCTCCCTTAAAATAGATTTATAAACTTCATTTTAATCATAGCAAATAAAGGAGAATGGAGGAGAAGAGGTTTGGAAGAGAAAGAGCATGAAAAACTACTAATTTCCATACCTTAAGCCTTTGATTTCTCCTCCTTTTCTTCCCCTTATTGTGAGCCTCATCCCCTAGGGTTTTCTTCTAGTTTTAGGCAGAACATGGTCGTGCATAATGAAGGGAGGAGAAGGGTGCATCATATATATAGGTGGGAATAAGTTACACTTTTCAAAAATTCTCATTTTGCCCTTCATACTTTGCATTTTTGTTTCTCCTTCATTTTAGCTCCTTTTTGAGAACTGTCTTTTCCATTATAAAATTTAGGTTCCTAATTTAGTAAAATACCTTTGGAATCACTCAAATTGGAGCTAAAACCTTCCCAAATGAATCCGTCAAAGTTTAGGTGCACTAATGTTAGAAAACATCCATCGGAGGGGCTTTAGCTGTCCCGGGGCTTTTCATAATTTTTAGGGCCTTTGAGAACCCTGGAGAACTCAAAAGTTTCATTTAACAAGCCGTCCTGTGTGAATTCTAAAAATTGCTCAAAATTACAAAAATGCCATTATGTTTCGTAGGCTTTTCATAAGAATTTATTTCTTCATTCTAACTCTATTTTTCCTTCCGTCTGAGCCTGAGATTTTCATTTTTAGGAGTCTAGAATGCTTTCCAAATTTTTTGGGACCTTAACTACTCATTTCGGGGGACTTCCTTTTGTATCCAATGAGTTTTGTTCGTTTACGGAGAAACTGTATGTTACATTTCTCACATTTTCTCTCGTTTTCAAAAAACTGGATGTTACACTCATCTCTCATTCAATCATACATAATGGATGCAAACAAGTCTCATAAATGTATGTATGGTCATGTAGACATGTGCAAGCACTCGAGAAACATTTTCATCATTTAAGAAAGTCATACATAGTATACAAAGGCATGCCAAGCAAGTGGATTGGCCTCACCCAATTTCTTGTGGATATTGGACTTGCCTCACCCATGCTTTAAAAGTTTCTTAGACTCAACCATACTTTTGGGAGCCCATCTTGCTTTTAGGAGACTCTTTTCTTTGTCTTAACCAATCTCAACGGTTCTAGGCTCATCCTCACCATAGCTAAGGGTTCTTAGCCTCACCACACTCAAGCAAACCCAAGCACATATCAAGAACATCATATAAATATAATATGTCATATTAAAACCACGACATAGGAATTCATGTTATTATACTTCTCATGGCTTGAAAATACACATACACACATTGTAAGACAAGCTAAGCACACATGCATGCATGAGAGAAGGTGGAGAGAGCTGCCTTGCATATAATCACACACTTTTTCTCTTGAAAATCCCTCCCTTGCTTCGGCCACACACCCACAAAAGTGTGGGGAAGGTTTCTCTTGGCCTAACACAATTTATGGAAGCCAATTAGGTTCATGAAAAAATTTCTAAGGCTAAACAATTAGCTTAGATACTAGGTTGTTCTATAAACCCCATTATGGTCCATAAATGCACCTAATGAAGCAAACACCCCTCAAATAAATTCTAGGCTCCATTCTTTCCTTTCAAATTTGATTATTAACTCCTTTTAAGCCTCTTGGAGTCATCACACAATTAAAACAAAGAGCCTAACATCATGTTGCTTCTTTAGGTGATAATATGGAACCTAAGGCACCAAATCACTTTCTATAAGTTCTAAACTTTTTCTAAGGCCTCGCCTCATATTCATTCATCATATATGACACAAAAATGGGCGTAGAAAAATTTAAAACTCTCCCTAGCTACTCCATCCATGCTTGGCCGAGACTATGCCCCTTTTTGGCCTCCTTGGAATTCTCTTTGTTTTCTTGAAGGAGGAAGCATGTGGGAGCATCTTAGGGATCTTAGGAACTCATTTAAACTATTAATTAGGCCTAGGAATTATCATATGAAATCAGATTTTGGATGATGCACACAAAACCCTAGAATTTGCATCTTGAAATCCAATGGTTTTTTAATAATTCCCTTTGCGTATTCTTAATCTCCACACCCTTTTTCCTTAGATCCATGCTTGGTTCTGCCTAAAAGCCATCTCCTCCTAGGGTTTTCTCAAGTGGGGCAAAATGGCGAAGAAGGGAACCAAAGATGACAACTATAGGAAGAGAAATTACCTTGTTTTCTTGCTTTTTCTCACTTGAATCTTGTGTTCTTTAAGCTCCTCTCTTCAAATCCGAATTTTTCCTTGAATTTCTCCCTTGAATCAGATTTATAAAGTCCATTTTAATCAAAAGAAATCAGAGAGAAGGGAGGAGAAGAGGTTTGGATGAAGAAAAGTATGAAAAACAACCATGAAAACATACCTTTAACTTGGAATTTCTTTTCCTTCTCTTCTTCCCTTGGTGTGCCCAAAACCCTAGTTCCCTCCTCTGAAATTATGGAAAATTTTCTGATTCCAAATGGGGGAGAAAGTGGGGCGCCACCTACATATAGGTGTAGGAAAATTACATTTTCAAATTTCAATTTTTCCTTTCTTACTTTCCATTTTTGTTTCTCCTTCATTTGAGCTCCTTTCTAAGAATTATCTTTTCCATTATAAAATTTAAGTTACTAATTAGATAAAATGCCTTTGGAATTACTCAAATCGGAGCTAAAACCTTCCTGAATGAATCTGTCAAAGTTCAGGCAATTGACGTTGGAAAACATCCACCAGAGGGTTTTAGCTGTCCTAGGGCTTCCCATGGTTTTTATGGCCTCTGAGAACCCTAAGGAACTCAAAATTTTCATTTAAAAAGCCCTCCTATGTGAATTCCAAAATTTGCTCAAAATTACGACGTTTCGTAAGCTTTTCGTAAGAAATTATTTCTTCATCCTAGCTCTAATTTTCTTTTCGTTTGAGCCTGGGATTCTCATTTTTAGGAGTCTAGAATTCTTTCCAAATCTTTTAAGGCCTTAACTATATCATTTCAAGGGACTTCCTCTTGTATCCAGTGAGTTTCGTTCGTTTACAGAGAAACTGTACGTTATGTTTCTCACATTTTCTCTTGTTTTCAAAAAATCGGATGTTACATCTCATGGACCATGTGAGCTCATATATCACATTGTCATATTTAATTACATGGATATGACTCATTTCCACCCTCAAAATTGGCCTAGAGCTCATGCAAAGCAAGGGAGTACATAAAATTCATATATGCATTTTTTGGCCAGAATTTTTCCTTTTCTGTCACATATTTTGGAAAATCATAAATAATAATAGAAAAATCAAAATCATGAATTCTTTGTCATTATAGAAAGCTACAAATGTCTAATTTATGCTAAAAATATGTTTAGACCATGAAACACAACATAGAAGACATTTGAAATTCGAAAATGTTCAGCGGTCTGGCTGGCTACTGGACTATCCTAGCTTTCTGTTATAAATTTTAAAAATGTCCAATTAATTCCATAAAAATTCAATCCATGTAAATGATACCAAAATAAAAATATAAAAATGTTAGCTAGAGGGAAAAAATAACTCCAGACTAGTTCAGGCACACTTAGACCTCGAAACACAATCAAATAGTACCTGAGGCCAGTTTGAGTGCCTAATATTGGATAGAATCTTTAAAAATTCATATCTCCCTCTCTAGACATTAAAATGAGGTTCTTCTAGTTGACACAAGTCATTGAGAATGTATAGTTTCTTCCTATAAAATGTTATGGCAACTGGACATCATTTGGGCCTTGAGTGATAGAATTTATTTTGCGGACCAGTATGAACAATAACCTTACCAAAATCAGAATTTTTTCCAATTGTGAAAATTCATCAAATATTCTATAGACCTTTGAAAATTCTACACTTTAGCTTTCTAAAAAGCTTCTAAGAAGCTCTAATTTCATGCTAATTTTCATATCAAGAAAAACTCATTTGGACAAAAAGTGGTATAGGTTTCCAATATGGTCAATTTTTACTCTATATAGGATACCAAAGTGTCCAAATGATTTCCTTTGATGTTTGGCACCTCTTGGGCAAGTTTAAAAGTATGAATATAACTTGTATGAGCTGCCCAAGTGGTGCCAAACCTTATACATCTCAATTTTTCCATTCTACTTCCACTTATACACAATTGCATCAAACTTTCAAGAAGAAAAATTTGCCATTACATGCTCAATATACATTGTAATAGTCACATAACATAATCTCTCATTTATACAATACATATTAATAGAATTACATATGTTCAAGAGGTCATAGGTCATATACAATAATAAGTTACAATAATTGCCATATTCCATGCACTTTGGTGGCATACTCTCATCTTTCAATAGGTTAGCTTTCATTTCCTTGTTCTCTTTGTTCACTTAGCATGTTAGAACATTGGAGAGGAGGAAATGAGATTCAAAGAATTCTAATAGCTCATCTCCCTTTCAATCACATGTAAAAGATGCAAAACCAATCTTGAAAATGCATGCATGGGCATATTTCATAACATGAACATTCAATAAGTAATCTTAGCATTTGAAAAAGTCATACATAGCATACGTAGGCTTGCCAAGTATGTGGATTAGCCTCACCCATTCACTTGTGGATTTTGTAATTGTCTCACCCATTTTTTGAGAGGTTATTCGACTCAACCTTGCTCTTGGGAGTCAACCTTACTTTTAGGAGACTCTTTACTTTGTCTTAACTAACTTTAAGGGTTTTTGGCTCATCCTCATCATGGCTAAGGATTCTTGGCCTCACCACACTCAAGCAAACCAAGTCAAGCATCATAAACATCATTTAGAAAATATAATGGATCATCATGGTACCATGACATATGAAATCATGCTAAAATACTTTTCATAACTTAAAACACACATACACACATTCAAAGACAAGCCAAGCATACATTCATGTATGAGAGAAGGAGGAGTGAGCTACCTTGGAAGCAAGCACACACTTTTTCTCTTGAATTTCCTCTCCCTTCTTCGGCCTCACACACACAAAGGTGTGGGAATGATTTCTCTTGGCCTAAACATAATTTATGGAAGCCAATTAAGTTCATGGAATTAATTCAAAGGCCACATAATCTCCTCACACACTAACTTAACCTATAAACACCTTTATGGCTCCAAAAATGCACCTAATGAAGCAATACCCATCAAATAATTTTTAGGCTCCATTCTTTCCTTTCATATATGATTCTTGACTCCATTTAAGCCTCTTAGAGTCATCACACAATTAAAATAAAGAGTCTTTAGGTTATTTTATGGAACATATAAGGCCAACTCACTTTCTATGGTTTCTAAATTTTTCCCAAGGTCTACCCTTATCTTCACTCATCATATATGACTCAAAAATGAGTTTAGAAAAATTTAAAACTCTCCCTAGGTATGCAAACCCCTCTTGGCTGAACCTAGGAAGCATTTTGCTCTCCATGGAATTTGCTTTGTTTTCTTGATGGAGGAAGAACATGGGGAGACTTCTAGGGATCTTAGGAGATCATTTAAACTCTCATTTAGGCATAAAAATTAAGGTATCAAATCAGATTTTGCAAGGAACATATGAAACCCTATAATTTGCATCTTGAATTTCCATGGTTATTTGTTAATGCTCTTTGCATATTCTTATTCTTCACACCCTTTTTCCTAAGAATCACCCTTGGTTCTACCTAAAAACAAAGCCCTTTTATGACTTCTTGAGTGGGGCAAACCATAGGGAGAAGAGGAGCAAGGGGTAGCAACAATGAATGAAGAAATTACCTTGTTTTTCTTTGTTTTATCACTTTAATCTTATCTTCTTTGGCCTCCTCTCTTCAAATTCTAATTTTTCCCTTAAAATAGATTTATAAACTTCATTATAATCATAGGAAACAAAGGAAAATAGAGGATAAGAGGTTTGGAAAGAAGAAAGCATGAAAAACTACCAAAATTTCATACCTTCAAGCCTTGATTTCTCCTCTTCTTCTTATTCCTGTTGTGCCCTGCTCTCTCAGGGTTTCTTCTCTAGTTTAGGGCAGAAAAATATGAGGCTAAGTGAATGGGAGAGTGGGGCACCCTATATATATAGGTGGAGGAAGAATAACTTTTCAAAAATTTTTATTTTGCCCTTCGTTTTTGGCATTTTTGTTTCTAATTCGTTTTAACTCCTTTTTGAGAATTGTCTTTTCCATTATAAAATTTAGGTTCCCAATTTAGTAAAATTCCTTTGGAATCACTCAAATCAGAGCTAAAACCTTCTTGAACGAATCCATCAAAGTTTTACATTGATGTTGGAAAACATCCACCAAAGGGGTTTTAACTATCCTAGGGCTTCCTATGGTTTTTAGGGTCTCTGAGAACCCTAAAGAACTAAAAAATTTCATTTAAAAAGCCTTCCTATGTGAATTCAAAAATTTGTTCAAAATTACGAAAATGCCAATACATTTCGTAAGTTTTCGTAAGAAATTTTTTCTTCATTTTAGCTCCATTTTTCCTTCCGTCTGAGCTTGGAATTCTCATTTTTAGGAGTCTAGAATGTTACTTAAATTTTTCAAGACCTTAACTAATTCATTTCGGGGGACTTACTTTGAAAACACATCCATTTTCATCGTTTACCAAAAACTGAACATTATAGGAAGTCTATCCATGCAGTCTATATGATCATTAAGGAACAAGAACTCATAGAGAAATTTAGAAATATAGACCTCACTTGCCAAGTGGTATCAGCTAGAGTATATTTGAGTGAAACCCAAATTGAAAACCTAAATCATAGATGCCTAGAAAGAAGATGAGTTCCTGAGACAGGTCAAGAATGAGATTTCCTAACGTAGAATCTCATATTTCAAGGTGTCGAAGGATGGTATGATAGTATACCAGGATAGAATTTACATGCTTAATTAGACCAAGTTGAGAGAAAGCATGTATACTATCCACCCAAGTACCACCAAGATGTACTAGGACTTGAAAGGAGTTTTCTGGTGGCTAGGAATGAAAAGTGACATAGCCAATTATGTGGTTAGATGCCTAGTGTATTAGAAGGTAAAGATAGAACATAAAAAACTAGTTGGGTTTCTAGAACTCTTAGATATCCCTGAGTGGAAGTAGGATAGTATAGCCATGGATTTTATCATAGGGTGACCTAGGATATCCTTTAGACACAATGCTATATGGGTAGTTGTAAATAGACTAATGAACTCTACACATATTTTAACTACTAGGGCTAGTCACACACTAGATAAATTAGCCCAATTTTATATAAGAGAGATAGTATAGTTTCATGGAGTACCCAGTAGCATAATATCGGATAGAGACCCCAGGTTCACATCGAATTTTTGGAAGTCATTATAGCATGTCTTAGGGACTAGGTTGCAGTTCAATACTACATATCATTGCCAAATAGATAGTCAAACTGAGAGAACCATTCAGACCCTGGAAAGAGGGCACGTGTGTTAGAGATGAGGGGTAAATGGGATGCATATTTGCCATTAGTGGAGTTTGCATATAATAATAGTTACTATTCTAATATTTAGATGGCCCTTTATAAGGCTTTGTATGGGAGAAAATGTAGGTCCCTTCTATGCTAGGTTGAGTTAGGTAAGAGGAGTCTGATAGGACTTGAGATTGTGGACCAAACCACTAGACAAATAAAATTATTTAGAAAGAAACTTCTCACGGCCTCTAGTAGACAAAAAAGCTATGTGGATAAGGAAAAAAAAGTCGTCAAACTTTGAGATTGGAGACCATGTATTCATTTGGGTGTCTCTAGTGACTGGGGTAGATCGGTCTATTGAGGTAAGGAAACTCAGTCTTAGGTATATTAGTCTATTAGAGATTCTTGAGAAAATTGGACCCGTGGCCTACCTTATAGGCCTACCTCCTAACCTAACCTAGATTCACAATATTTTTCACATCTCCTAGTTGAAAATGTACTTACCTAATCCCTCACATCATAGAATATAAGCATGTTCAATTGCAGGAAAATCATTCTTCTGTAGTGACATCGGAGAAAATTATGGATGCTATGCTTAAACAGCTAAAGAGCAAGAATATTCACTTGGTGAAAGTAGTTTGGAAGGGTTAGACATCTAAAGAGGAAACCTGGGAATTAAAGGAGGAGAAGAGAATGAAGTATCCAAAGCTATTCCCTTGATGCATGTATTTAAATTTTGAGGACAAAGTTTTATTTAAGGGGGGAGAAATGTAATATCTGATTTTTGTTAAAATGTTAGAAATGAGCCAGTATAAAAGTAATCCCCTAAAATAAATGAGTTAAGGTTCAATAAAATTTGAGTAATGTTTTAGACTCTTAAGAATGAGAATCTAAGCTCAGGGTGCTTAGAAAACAGGACTAGAATAATGAATAAAAATGGAACAAAAATAAGCATTAACGTAATGGCAATTTTGTAAATTTAAGCAATTTTTAGAAAACTCATAGGAAGAATTTTTAAATAGAAAAATTGAGTTGCTCGAGGTTCTTAGAGGCCCTAAAATCCCTAGGAATCCTTGGACTGGTTTAAGCCCCTTCCAGTATACATTTTTAAACTTTAGTTAACCTGAACTTTGACCTTTTCATTTGGAAGGTTTTTCCAAATTGGGTGATTCCAAAGCCATTTTATAAGTTAGTAGACCTAAGTGTTATGATGGAAAGGAATATTCTCAAAAAAGAGCTAAAATGAACCTAAAATGAAAAAGCCACATAAAGGGACATAAAAGGCATTTTTAAGAAATAATTTTTTAGAACCTTCTTCATATAAGTGGCATCCCATTTCTTCTCCCTTCTATAGCTAACTCACTTTCTACCCAAAATAGAGAGGAAGACCAAAGAGGAGAGATGCACAAAAGAAGGGGAAGAAGAGGAAGAGAAACAAAGAGAAAGGTAAGGAAAATAAAGGTTTTTCATGGTTCTTCTTTTAGTAATTCTATTCTCCTCCTTCCCACCTTTCCTTCCATAGTTTTGGTTATTCATGTGGGGCTATTTTGGGTCTAGTTCAAAAGGAGGAAGATAGAGTTTGAAGGAGTGGGGTATACTAATTGAAAGAGCACTTGAAATAAGCTAAAAACCAAGGTAAACATCTATGTTTATTTTCCTTCTCCTCCTTGCTTCTTGTGTGTGTTGGTTCAGCCAAGTGGAAAGCAATTAGGAAAGAGTAATTTTTGACCTAGAGTGAGCAGGAAACCTAGGTTTTAGGCTATGGGAACCTAGGAAATGCAATGAAACTTGAAGAAAAACCATGAGAATTCAAGATAACAAAGCTAGGGATTCATGGACATATGGTAAAATTTGATTTCTTCCAAGGGTGTTCTAGCTTATGTGAAAGTTTAATTAAGTCCTTAAGATCTCTAGGAAGCCTCCCAAGTGTGTTTTCCTTTAAGGAAAAAATTAAAAACTTTATGGGTCCCTAAACACCATGCTAGTCTCAATCAAACCAAGAGCAAGGACCTAGGGAGTGTTTTAAATTTTTCTAAGCATAGATTGGGACTAGATATAATGGAAGAATATGAAAGGAAGCCTTGGGAAAAATTTAGAAAGCCTAGATTGTGAGATGGAGGTGTAGGTTCCATAATGTGACTTAAAGAAGTAACTTATATCTAGGCTCTTGGGAATGAATTTATGATGATTTCAAGGAGTCTAAATGGAGTTAAGAGACCTAGATTGAAAGAGAAAATGGGGCCAAGATCTTGAATTCTAGTAGTTACTTCATTAGGCCTTTTATGGAACCATTATGTAACCATAGAACAAAGTATGCTTCCTAATATGTGTGTGGTGCTAGAACTTGTTTCAAGAATGTAATTGGATCCTATTTGTGGCATCTAGGCCAAGTGAATCAAGTTCCTCCTAGGTGTGGGTGTGAAGTCAAGCCAAGGAAGTGAGGAAGTAAGGAAGAAAATTGTCTTCTTACACCAAGGTAGCTCTCCACTCTTTCTTGCATGCATTTCTTGGTTATATGATTGTCATTGAATGTGTGTATGTGTATTTGCATCATGAGACATGCCATTTGATTTTGTCTTGTTACCGGTATCGATATGTTTCTTGAATTGCACTTTGATTGTGAAATTGCTCTTTATAGGTGAGGTTGTACTAAAAGTCCCTTGAAATGGATGAGGTAAAGCCAAAAGTCCCTAGAAATGGATAAAACAAGGCTAAAAGTCTTAAGGATGAATGAGGCTAAGTTAAAAGTCCCTCGACAAAAGGGTGAGGCAAATCTAAAAGTCCCAAATATGGGGTGACACTAGGCCAAAAGTCCCTAAAGCTTGGTCTTAGCTTTGACATGTTTTTATAGAATGGAAATTATGAATCGAATGGTTCTTGAAAGTGTTTATGGCATGCTTGTATTCCTTGACATGATTATATACCTTAATTGCTTACTTGAAATGGTGTTTGACCAATTGAGATTCTTTGAATCTCATCCCCTTCTCTATTTCATCTCACCATGTCTAGGTGGAGCTCATGGAGACAAAAATGGGAGCCAAAGAGCATGATTGGCCATACATTGAGTTTTGTGTAGCTTTTAGAGTAATTAAATGTCAAAGTTTGTATGTATGAATTATTTTTTAGATGTAAACCTTTGAGCAAATGTAAAAGTATGTAAATATAGTGTGTGAACTAAAGTTAAAGCCAAGTGAATGAGAAAATGTGATTTGACCACTTGGGGGCCCATTCTTGATTATATATTTATGCATGTGAAAGGGTGAGTTTTAGATGTATAATGGTTTGGACCACTTGGAAAGCTTATACATGATATGCTTGTGCTTTAAAACGTGCTCAAATTGTTGTGGAATGGTGAAGAGGCCAATTGGTACCAATTTGACCCCTTTATGGTATCAAAAGTGCCATATTCTTGAGCTAAACCAAAATCTAACCCAATGAGTTAGTCTTGGCATGAATATAGGTCTCATTTAGAGCTTTCCAAAAAACCAATGAATACCCAATTTGGAGTTCTAAAGAATTTATTATGATTTTTTAAAGTTAGGAAAAATATGCTAAATGGTAGGGTGCATTGTTCATATGGTCAGATTTTCTTTCCTCATCACTTGTAGGACAAATGGTATCTAATAGCTATAAAAATTTATAAGCACAACCTAGACATTTTAAGCTTGCCATAGCCATCAAGATCACCCTATTTGGAGCTCTATAGAGAGAGAACCAAAATTTTGAACTTTCATGATAGTACTAGTAGCGCAGCAGAACCTCTAGTATTGTTCCATCAATTTTCATGAGTTAAGCACCATTTCATTGATTGGAACTATTTTTACTCAAAATTAAACATCCATAGCTTTTCCAAAATGGTATGGTTTGTTGGGTTTTATTTTTCTAGAATTATTTATGAATTTTTGAAGTTTATATCAGTTACTTATGACAGCAAACCTAGGCAGCTGGACCTTTGATACTATTCTATTTTCAATCATGGTCCAGTTGATGTTTTCATGGCCTAGAATGATTTTTAACATGTAGTTGACATTTAGGGCTTTTTAGAAAGCTATCATTTGCTTGATTTTGATTGTTTTATAATTAATTATGATTTTCCAAAGTTGATGTCAAAAATCTAGAAAGTGGAACCTGAGGCAAACTCATTTATTTTCTAGCATATGGCTTCCACTCTGAAATGGGTGTGGTGTTTTATGATGTCTATGACTTGTATGAATGGATTATAAGTAGAGGTAGATGTTGGGAAGTTAGTGTGATCCATAGAGCAAAAGATGAAAATTTAAAAGCTTACGTAACACGATGTAGTGCATTATTTTTATTGCATTTTTCCATGAATCTCATGTATGAGGCATGTTTGTGAAAAAGAAAGACTAGATTACTATGGTGTTACATTTCCTATGTTGTTACACCTATAAATGACAATTAGATTGTCCATAATGAACCATCATCATGAATTGGAAATTCCTATTGTTGTAGGCAAGTAGTTAAAACTATGTCATCTAATAAAACATCCACTTGAGCTATGGCTTGTAAGATTTAAGGAAACTCATTCCTAAGACTCAAAAGAATACTTTCATTCATAGACAATGTACTTTCACCCTTGAAATTAGCCCTTATCAAGGAATATAACCTAGACTTGAAGGATCATGTTCATTTTTACTTAAGAGATTATGTTCGATTTCGATTAGGTGGAAGGTGACCTTAGAGTGTTTGAATGCCTTAATTGGATTAGTCGTGAGATCAAACTTTATATTAGTTTCAACCTTTGGAAATCTTGACAAATAAAAAAGGTGGAAACTTGGGTATTGATTAGAGATGAGAGGAGAATTTATGTGTCTAATGGAAATAATTGACCTTTTACTAATGGACTATAAATGAGGATATAATGTGTGTAATGATTTTATGAGATAAGTGAACGTAAGACTTGGAAACTTAGATTAGATGACCTTACAAGAGGTAAGACCAGATTTAATTAAGAAGGTGGGGACAACCTAAGTGAAGGGTGAATGAAACCTTATTATGAAATAAGATTATTTACCTATGCTATTATTAATGGGATAAATACTATACGGCTAACTAAGTGGAATTTTGTGTAGCTCTTGATGCCAACTGTTAAGGAGAGTTAAACTAAGCGTTCAGGAGTTACTCCTTAAATGAATTAAGAGTTAAGAAGGAAAGGAAGTTAGCATGAAATTCAGTAGCTGACTATTGGTACTAAAAAAAAGGGAAAGAAGAAAAAAATAAAAAAAATAAATATAAAACATAACAAAACAAAAGCTATGAAAGGAGAGAAAATTGAGATTTATTTGAGCTAGGTGTCTGGAACTTGTTATAAGGTGATCAAGTGTAACTTGGTAAAGATCTCTTTAGTTGTGGACAAGGAAAGAATATGGAATATTCAGGTTGGTATGTCATTTGACATAGGTTGACAAGAAGAAATAGATTTGTGGACACCAAGTGAAATAATAACATATTAAGAACACCTTTTTCAAGAAAGTAGTAGGGAAAGGAATTAGTTCCAAGGAAATTATTTGAGAAACTAAGGAAGATAAGATGAAGGATGCACACGAAGGAGAGTGACAGTCACTCGAGACCCACTATAAAGCTAATGATGAAGAATTATCTAGTGTTTTTGGGAAATAAAGTATGACTAATTTTGAGGACAAAATTTCTAAAAGGAGGGGAGATGTAACACCCTAAAAATAATTAATAGCAATTATTTAGGGATTATGAAATTATTAAGAGAGTTTAAGAAAAATGACAAATTTGAGTATCTTAACATAATAATAATTATTAATTGGACCATTTTGAGGAAGTATAATAATATTTACAGATTAAAATGTGACTTGGGCCCATGATTAAATTATGTGTGTTAAGAACATTATTAGAAGCTCAAACTTATTTATATGAAGGCTCAACTTCCTCTAAACATGATCTAACTCTATTCTTAAGGAAGCCTAACCCATTTTGAACCTAACTAACCCATATATCATGGCTCAACATGTTAAGCATCAAGCCACTTGGAATAATGGACCCTTGAAGCTTGGTCCAACCCTTATTTAACCCATGCAACCTTAGAATCCATGGCCCAACCCAACAAAAATCTGAACCCACAAGGAATTGGGCCTTTGGGTTAACATATTCCATTCTTAACTTTAAATTTTCTATAGCCCATTCATTAAACCATAGCCCAGCAACTTGGAAAGAGCCCAATTGGACTTTGGGCTGATGGGTCAACCCATTTCTCACTAAAATCCTAAGAGAAAACCCTTCCCTTTTGCCTCATTCTGCAAAAACACAAGAAGAGTAAGAGATTTTTAGAGGTCCAAAGGAGAGGCTAGGGTTCCTTGCATATTTCCATTATTTCCCGCCTCTAGAGCAATATTTAGCTAAGGTAACATGTATAGAACTTAACCTTCTCTTCTTTCTCTTCAATTTGAACTGATTGATTTCTCATTTAGAGCATTTTTATCTTCCACCCAAAATTGAAACTTGTTGTTTAGTGCTTCCATGGTGAAATTTTGGAGGTTGAGGCTATAGGTGTTGTTAGGTAAGTATTATCTTCCCATTTTGATGCATCTACTACTAGTTTGAGATCCCATAGTTAATTTATAATATGGGTCTTTTATTTTAGGTGAAATTACCTAGAAATTAGAGTCAACTATTGTTGTTTCTAGTGTGGGGAAGCTAGAACCCGAAATTGGAATCCATTGGTAGATAGGTAAGTAACCTTTAGGTTGTCATTGGTAGTTCAACTCTTTGGATATCTAATTTATTGCTAAAAATGTTGATAACTATAACATCATACCTCTAAGATTCAATTCATACAATTTCCTATGCCTCATCTCATGCTTGTTCTATAAGGGGTAGTACAATGGCATTAATTCTCATGGATAAGTTGCATTTTGCCACATATAAATTTTCTCTTTTGGTGTCCCATGGTCCATATAGATTCATGTATCATATTATCATACTTAAATACATAGATATAACTCATTTCCATCATCAAGATTGGTCTAAAGCTCGTGTAAGGCAAAGGGAAGCATAAAACATATACTTGCAATTTCGGCCAGAAATTGCCTCTTTTTGTCACAAAATTTAGAAAATCATAACTAATTTTAGAAAACTCAAAAACATGTATTATTTATAATTTTGGAAATCTATACATGTCTAATTTATACTAAAAATATGACCAGACCATGAATCATCATATAAAGGACGTTTAACATTCGAAGAGGGATAGAAGTCTGGTTGGCAACTGATACTATCACAGGTTTCTGTAGCAAACTTCAAAAATGTCCAATTAATTACAAAAAATCCAATCCATGAAAATAATACCAATATGGAGAGCCAAGGATGTTAGCTATAAGGAAAAAATAACTCCAAACCATTTTAGGTGCGTCCAAACCTTGAAACGTAATCAAACAATACCTGAGGTTAGTTTGAGTGCCTGATATTGGGCAAAATCTTTAAAAATTCATATCTCCCACTCCAGACATCTAAATAGGGTGTTTCTAGTTGGCACAAGTCACTGGAAATGTCTAGTTTCTCCTTGAAAAATTTCTTGGCAATTGGACATCATTGACCCCTAAGTGACAGAATTCTTTTTCGGACCAGTGTGAACAATAACATGACCAAAATCAGAATTTTTTCCAACTTTGAAAATTCATCAAATATTCCATAGACCTCCGAAAATTCTGCACTTTAACTTTCCAAAAAGCTCTAGCCAAATCTTATATCAAGAAGAGCTCATTTGGACAAAAAGTGGTATATGGTTCTAAAGTGGTCAAATTTTACTCCATATGAGGTATCAAAATGTCTAAATGATCTCCTTTGATGTTTGGAAGATCTTAGGCAAGTTTAAAGGGATGAATACAAATTGTATGAACTGCCCAAGTGGTCTTAAATCTCATGCATCTCAATTTGGCCATTCCACTTCTATTTATACATACATTTCCATAAAGCTAGTCTAGTCATTCCATACTTAAATTGCACCATACCATTCATATAATATTCAATCTCAATTGTACATGACACATTAGCATAATTATACATGTTCATAATATCATAGGACATATTCAACAATAATTTACAACACTTGCTACTCATATGGCCTTAAAGAAGTAAGATTCATATACTTTGTTGTCAATATCTTATCTTCCAAGGTGTTGGCTCCTATTACCTTGTTCTCTTGGTCCACTTAGCATGTTAAAACATTGGAGAGGAGGGAATGAGATTTAAAGAATTCTAATAGCTCATCTTCCATTCAATCACACATAAAGCATGCAATACAAGTCTCATAAATGTATGCATGGGCATATTAACATATGCGATCATTTAAGGAGCATTTTTGGCGTTTGAAAAAGTTATACATAACATACATAGGCTTGCCAAGTAAGTGGATTGGCCTCACCCATTCACTTGTGGATTTTGGACTTACTTCACTCATTTCTTTAAGAGGTTCTGGGACTTAACCTTGCAGTTGGGAGTTAATCTCACTTTTAGCAGACTCTTTACTTTGTCTTAACCAATTCTAAGGGTTCTTGGCTCATCCTCACCATGGCTAAGGGTTCTTGGCTTCACCACACTCAAGCAAACTAAAGTAAGCATCATAAACATCATCATGGTACCATGACATATAAAATTATGCTAGAAAACTTTTCATAGCTTAAAACATACATACACAGATGCAAGACAATGTGAGCACACATCTATGTATGGGAGAAGGTAGAGAGAGCTACCTTGTTTGCAACTGCACACTTTTTCCTTAAGCCTTGAATCCTCTTCTTTGATCTCACACACCCAAGAAGGTGGAGATCACTTCCCCTACATTAGACACATTATATAAAAGTTAATTATACTCTTGAATTAATTTTTAAGGCCACACAATCACTAGAAAAGTTAGGTGACTCATAAGGCTCTTTTATGGTTCCATAATGTACTTAATGAAGCAACCTTTGGAAAACATCATCTTGGCTCCATTTTCTCTATCTATTTATGATTCTTGACTCCATTTAAACCTCTTGGAGTCATCACACAATCAATTCTAGGAGCCTAGCTAGGTGTTACTTCTTTAAGCCATATTATGGAACATATAAGGACATCTTACTTTGTATGGCTTTCAAACTTTTTTCAAGGCATCCTCTCATACTCTCCCATCATATATGATACAAAATTAAGCTTGGAAGGAATTAAAACACTCCCTAGGTGTATGGACTCTCCTTGGCTGAAGCTATGCTTCCATAAGGCACCAATGGAGTTTCCTTGCTTCCTTTAATGGGAGAATCATGTAGAGAGCTCTCTTTATCTCTTAGGAACTCATATAAACACTTGAACATCATGAAATATAGCTAGGGTTCATGATAGAGTTCAAAGTGCAATCAAAACCTTAACTTTTCTATCTTGTAAATTCATGGTTTTTACTTAGATTTCTTTGCATATTCTTACTCTCCTCCCTTAAATTCATGGAATTCATCCTTGGCTCCCCTCAAAATTCCAGCTCTCCTATGGCTTCTTGAGTGGGGCAAAATAGGGAGAAGGAAAGGGAGGAAGTGTCTACCATGGGATGGAAGATTTACCTTATTTTTCCTTTTTTTCTCAAATGAATCTTCCTTTCTTTGGCCTCTTCTTTTCAAATCCAAATTTGTCATCCTTGGTTTGACCTTAAAATAGTCCCAAACACATCAAAAATTCTGTGGGAAATAGAGGAAAATGGAGGAGGATGGGTTTGCTAATGAGAAACTAAGAAATCTTTACCTTTTCCTTGCCTTTTCTTCCTCCAAAGCTTCTTCTCTTGGTGTGCCTTATCCCTTAGCATTTTCTCTGGTTTTTGGGCAGCACTTGGTCAACCAAAATGAAAGGAGAAGAAGGGCGCATCATATTTATAGGTGAGAGAAAGAAACACTTTTCAAAAATTTCCATTTTGCCCTTCGTTCTTGGCATTTTCGTTTCTAACTTATTTTAGCTCCTTTTTTAGAATCATCTTTTCCATTATGAAACTTAGGTTCCCAACGTAGTAAAATGCCTTTAGAATCACTCAAATCAAAGTTAAAACCTTTCAGAACTAATCCTTCAAAGTTTGGGTGCACTGACGTTGAAAAACGTCCACTGAAGGGGCTTTAGCTGTCCCTAGAATTACTATGGTTTTCAAGGCCTCTGAGAAAATTGGGGAACTCAAAACTTCATTTAAAAAGTCCTCTTGTGAGAATTCCAAAATTTACTCAAAATGATGAAAATGCCCTTATGAAAAGTCAACCTTTCGTTCAAATTCATTTCTTCATTCTAGCTCCATTTTTCTTTCTGTTTGAGCCTGGGATTCTCATTTTTAGAAGTCTAGAATGCTTCCCAAACTTTTTAGGACTTAACCAAGTCATTTCGAGGACTTGCTTTTGTATCCGGTGAATTTTATTTATTTACAGAGAAACCGTAAATTATGTTTTTTACATTTTCTCTCATTTTTGGAGGACTGGATATTACAATAACTATGCTTATCTTAGGCTTAGTGTGCATTTGGATCATGATGGTAGCTAGAGAAAGAGTAATTAGCTTCATTGAGGTAACCGGGGTTAATTTTCTAATTCCATGTATATGCTCATTTTAATATGATATTTGCTATATATGTGTGATTTTGAAATGCTAAATGATTGGTTGGCTACTTAAATTATATTGTGATTGGACTTTATGAGTCCATGGTGGAGTTGTGGTGCGGCTGCTATCCATGCATTGTGCTTCGATTGGGCACCATGTTGTAATCAAACCCCTGAATACACTAAGCCCAGGTTGTACTTATTAGGGAGTTAGTGCTGTGGACGGGCCTCTCATGATATTATTGGTCATTAACATATTATGTGATTACTAGTTAATTTGTTGATGATATTGATGCCTTTAGTATGTTTTCCATATAATTTGTTGATGATATTGATGCCTTTAGTATGTTTTCCATATAATTGCATTATGTTAATTATTCTATACATATATATGGAATTTGCCTCTTGTTACTGAGATTGTATATCTCACCTAGCTGTGGGCTAACATTTTCAAGGACTGAACTTCTTAGTGGCAAGGAGAAATTAATGGAAGCCTATTGTATGGTTTAGTAGCCATAAGTTACCTCGTAAGGTTGGGTTTGTGTAATAAGAATACTAGTTTTGTGTATTTGCCACATTGCATCACGAATTACCAAGTGTACGGATTGTCTATGTAATACATTTATAATGAAATTGAACATTGTGATTGTAATGGACTAATAATTGATGCATGACTTGATCTTTTATGCCCATTAAGTGTTAGCCTTGTAGAAATTTGTGATTGAGCCATTTTGCTATCATGGAAGGGGAATTGACTTATATGAAATTAAATTTGATTGCTTTAATTCAATCCTAGACCCCTATACAATGAGGATTAGTGAATCTATGATATTAGGGAGTTGGGAGGTCTAGAAAACCATGCATGTTAGTCATGGGAGCCTTAGAATTCATCTAGAATAAGTGTAAAGGGTTAGAAAGCATGAAAATTAGAAAATACCATCAAGAAGGGCAAAGTCGTAGCTTAAAAGGACTTAAGCCGTGGCCAAAATTGAAGTTCATGGTAACAAAGGCTAGGAACGTCGTGGCCAAGGTGATTTGAGTGGTGGTGCAAGGTGAGAAATCAACTTTAGAGGGTAACAGAGAGCAGTCTCCTTTGGGTTGTTACATCAAGATAGAGTTTTAATTAATTTTAAGGATAATAATGACCTAGATATGATTAATAAACATCAAGGAAAGCATTGGTTTGAATTTAGAACTCATGGTTTGTGAGATGAAGGTTTAGGTTCCTTTTTAAGACATAAAGAAGCAACTTGAGTCTAGGCTCCTTAAATTGAATTTGTGATGATTCCAAGGAGTTTAAATAAAGTCAAAAGACTCAAATTGAATGAGAAATTAGAGCTAAGATCATGAATCTTAAGGGTTGCTTCATTATACACTTATATGGAACCATAACCATGTTTTAAAATAAAGTAAGCTTACATAGAGTTTGTGTGAAGCTAGAACTTGCTCCAATAATATAATTATGTCTCATTTGATGTGTCTAGGCCAAGTCCACCTACTTGTGTGTGTGCGGCCGAGAAGGGGAAAGGAAGTCCAAGGAAGGAGATTGTGATTCTTGATTCAAGGTAGCTCTTTAACCTTTCTTACATGTATATCTTGGATGTTTGATTGCTATTGCATGCTTGTATGTATGTTTGAACCATGAGATATGTTTATAACTATTGATGAAATGCTATGGTATCATTATGCTTCTTGAAAACATGTTTTGAATGTAAAATGGTTTGAATAGGTGAGGTTATGGAAAAAGTCCCTCAAAATGGGTGAGGAAATGCCAAAAGTCCTTAAGAATGAGTGAGACAAAGCCAAAAGTCTTAAGAAGGGGTGAGGCTAAGTCAAAAGTCCTTAAAAGTGGGTAAGACAAATCCAAAAGTCCTAAAGAAATTGGATGAGGCTAGACCAACATCCTTTAAAGCTTATGTTTGATATATATAAGTTTATGTGATATGGAAATATGTTCATGTATGTTTATTATAAGCTCTTATGACATGCTTGCATTCTTCACATGAAAATATACCATGTATATATGCTTAAAATGGTAAAAGAGCTATTTGAATTTTTTAAATCTCACTCTTCCTCTACATATGTCTAACCATGTCTAGGTGATCCAAGTGGAGCAAGAAATAGAGGCCAAACACCTTAAAGAATGGAACTTTGACAATAAAATAAAAAATTTATGTATTTTGATATCAAAGTTTGTATTTATATGATGTACATGAGATGTAAACCATTGAGCACAAGTAAAAGTATGTAAATATGATATATGAATCCATTTTGGAACCAAATGTATGAATATAAGTTTTTGACATCTATGAGCTTTGAAATGCATGTGTAAATGAACACTTAAGAAGGTGAGTTTGAGTTTCATAGTGATTTGGACCATTTGGCATACTTTTATATGTTATGATTATGCTTTTAGATGTGTCCAAGTGCTTGTGGAATGATGAGGAAGCCATTTGGTGCATATTGACCCCTTTATGGACTTCAAATTAGCCATTTCCTTGAGCTAAATCAAACTTTAACCAAATGGATGTTTTTTTGTATAAATTTGGCAAGAAAATAGGTCTATTTAGAGCTTTTCATAAAGTTAAAAAGCACCATTTTTGGATTTCTAGAAAATTTATTATGATTTTTCAAAGTTGGCCAAATTATGCAGAAACTGTCACTATTACTGTTCATGTCATCAGTTTACTTTTCTATCTCACTCAAGGGACAAATGAAGTTCAATGCTCATGAAATTTTATAAGCATATAGTAGACATCATATGATTTCTATAGCAACTGAGAGCACTTCATTTGGAACTCTGTAAAGGGAGAAATGAATTTTTGAAGTTTGAGTTCAGCTGTAGGATGCATAAGTGACTAGTGTTATTGTTCTATCAAATTTTGTAAGGCAAACCTAGTTTTTTTATCTAAAATTTTTATGGTGACTAATTGACATTTGTAGCTTTCCATAATGGTAAAAATTTGCATGATTTATATTTTTCTAGAATTAATTATGATTTTCCAAAGTTTATATCAGAATATGGAATGGATGCCAAAATGCAAAGTATAATGTGATTTTGTGTTCCATGGCTTGGGCCCAAATTTTGAGCTTCAATTTGTGAAGATTCTGGTTAAACAAATGTATTATTGATGGAAAATGAATTTGGTAAGTTCATACGGTCCATAAAAGCCAAGAATGAAATTATTACGCTTTCAATGACGCAATTAACCACACGCTAAAAGTGCTCTTTTCATGCACATAAGTGTTATATGCCAATTTTGCCATGAGTTGTGCTTTATATAAATATGGTATTACATACTCATTGGGGGATGCCTCTATAAAGGAAGCAGGGGTGAGCCTACTAAGTTATGATAGTGCAATATGATTTGGGTACTGAGCTTGCCAATGCTAGTGTAATATGATTTGGGTATGCCTAATAGCTTCCAAAGCTTAATGGTCAAGTTGAATAATGTTGTTAGCTATATTTTTTTATTCTCTATATGTGTAATTACTTTTAGTATATAAATGCTGAAAATTGCTAATATCTTGTTTATTATATGTATTTAAATCATGTTTTACTATCATGTGGAAAATCCTAAAACTTGTATGAAATTCTCTATTTATGTATTCATATGGGAATTTCTATTATCTTTTGTTTTCATTATTCTATATTTGCATTTAGTATTTCATAAATAATATATTATCATCTGTTTATGTTATTTTCTAAATTCAATATTCTCTGTAGAAACATTCCATTTATATTATCTACTGTTTGTTAAATTATTACTTGACTTTTCTTTATAGTTATAATTTTGTATTAATTCATCTATGATAGTGAAAAAATTATTTCTTACTTTGTTGTGGTTTATATTTTTTTTAGATGTCGATTTACCAAGTGACTTTAGAACATCAAGCTGAGTGGATCTAGTTCCCTCTTCTGGGATGGGTCTTTGTCATCCACAACATACGTATCATATCATATGATGATGTCATTCATGCTATACCAGCGTATTTTATAGCCTTATGAGGGATTGAATCTCACTCATTCCCAATGGGTAGATTTGAACCTCTTACTCCTCTATATCTATGAGTAGAGGCCTAGTCACTAACATTGATCTTTTGTATAGATAAGGGATGACTCTTATAGTTCCTTTTTATTACTTGGGATTTCTTTTTAGGTAGTTTAGACTAAATCCCTAGTGTTATACATTGGCCTATACTTATACTAATCATGCTCCCTTATATCAAAACTTTTTTAACAATATGTGGTAATAATAGTTTATTTCCATCATTTTCATATTCCTCTACATAGGTTTAGTTAATGTGAAATAAAGAATCTCTATCATGAAGAAACAATTAAAAGGGAACAAAGTAATTTAACATAAATTAATTAAGAATTATTTGGATAAATTAAAAAAAAATTACAAAAAATGGGTAAGTAAAGGAGGTGTTACATTCATCATCTTAAAGAACCATATCTTATTGTTATAAGATATATCTTGCTAATAGTACACAATTTGATAATGCATTTATTGTAAGTTTGGTAGCAAGATTTGGTTTTTCTCCAACAAAAGGACATTAAGAAAGAGTTAAACATTAATTGCAATATCTTTGAGAGACCATTAATATAGGGTTGTTTTATTCCATTGAATCTTGAGCACAATTAATTGGCTATGCAAATATAAGATGCTTACTTGATTCACATAAAGCTTGATCTTTAATGAGTTATTTATTTACATGGAAAGGTACAACTATATCATGATGCTCTATAAAACAAGCTTTAGCTACTACTTTCGCAGTGTATAAGGCAAGTTGAAAGTGTGTTTGGCTAAGGTTAATGAACTAACATGTCTAGAAAATATATGGTTTGTCATCAGGGAAAACTATTCCAACAATATTATGTAAAGATAATGCAACATGTATAGCTTAGATAAAAGGAGGATATATTAAAGAAGATAGAATGAAACATATTTAACTTGAATTTTTTTTTTCATTTATGATCTTTAGAAAAATAGTGATATAGATATTCAACACAATCGTTCATGTAATATGATAGATTTATTCACTATGGCATTACCAATTGTCATATTTGAGAAGTCAGTGTACAATATTGGAATTTATTGATTTAAAGACATTAGGTGATGTCATTAAGGGAAGTAAAAGATGTGTTGTACTTTTTTTTCCTTAACCATGGATTTGTCCCACTGAGTTTTCTTAGTAAGGCTTTTAATAAGGCAACTTATACTGTATATTATAAATGTTGTGTATTCTTTTTCCTTAACTAGATTTATATCCCACTGGGTTTTTTTCTCATAAGGTATTAACGAGACATATTATTTGTTAATGGCTATCTAAGGGGGAATATTGCAAATAATATAACTATGTGAATGTCCATAACCCCATAAGAATGACTTTCTAATATCCTTTTTCATGATTAATGACATATAACTCGTAAATAATTTATATTGTATAATTATATAAATTAGTTTCTTATTTATATTATTATAACTCATAGGTTTATCATTATGGTTAAAGGCCTATAAATAGAGATTATATAGTAAGCATGAAAGATCCTAAGTGAATGAAAATTATCTTACCCTTTCTCAATATTCTCTTTTGTTATTGTTATGTTTCTTATATTTCTATTAGTTTTACAACTAAGACATATGTGTATATATATATATGTGTGTGTGTGTGTGTGTGTGTGTGTGTGTTTTCTAAGATTAAAGTTTTTTGTATAGAAATTGACTACATTTAGAAGAAGAAGAAGAAGAAGAAAAAAGAAAAGGAGGAAAAGAAGGATGAGGAGAAGAAAAATGATTGAAGTTTATGGTAGTATAAAATTTGGTATTTTCTAAATGGGTTTAGACCTCTTAATAAGTTAGAGGGACATTAGAAAAGGAATAGAGGGCCAATTAAAGAGAGAAAACAGAGAGTAAAGAATGAGTTTTAAGGCTATCTAAACAAGGGAATGATGAAAAAGTGATAAATACAAGATTTTAATAAAAATTTAATTAAAACAAGTTAATGTTGTTTCCAATTATATATGAGTTAAATGAGCGAAGCAAAAGACTGATGAAGCTTAAAACATGTCAAAACATTAATGGCATGTAAAATGAGAAAGCTTATAGCACGGTACTATTTTAAGTTGTTTTACACCATTTCGAGGTCTTGTAGGCAAGAAAAGTTGGCCTAAGGGTTCTAAGACCTTGTAAAATAGATTATGGGCTGAAATTTATAGAAAAAATGAGTTAGAATATAGAAATTTAATGTGCAACGAAACTAGTAGCATTTTTGTAATGTCTGATTTTCATTAAACAATAGAAGTGGGCATGTTTTCAAAGCAAGTCCCAAAAAATGAATTAGTTAAGATCCTAAAAAATTTGAGTAACATTCTAGACTCCTAAAAATGAGAATCCTAGCTTTAAACAGAAGGAAAAATAGAGCTAGAATAAAGAAACAAATTTTGATGGAAATCTTACGAAACGTAATGTCATTTTCGTAATTTTGGGTAACTTTTTGGAATTCATATAGGAGGGCTTTTTGAATGAAATTTTTGAGTTTTTTGAGGTTCTCAGAGGCCTTGAAAACCATGGGAAGTCCCGAGACAGTTAAATTCCCTCCAGTGGACATTTTTCTAACGTCGGTGTACCTGAACTTTGACGGATCCATTCAGGAAGGTTTTAGCTCCAATTTGAGTGATTCCAAAGGCACTTTTCTTAATTGGGAATCTAACTTTAATAATGAAAAAGATGGTTCTAAAAAAGGAGCTAAAACAAAGGAGAAACAAAAATACAAAGTACAAAGGGCAAAATTGGAATTTTTGAGAAAATCACTTTTCCCTACCTATATATAGGTGGTGCCTCACACTTGCCCTCATTTAACTTCAAAAAATTCAGCCCCAAATCAGAAGCAAAACCCTAAGAGAGAGGTGCCCAAGAGAGGAAGAAGAAGGAGGAAGAAATCCAGGCTTAAGGTATGTTTTCATGGTGATTTTCTTTAGTTTTTTTTCATCCATACCTCCTTTCCTCCCTTCTCCTTTGTTTCCTTAGATTAAAATGAAGTTTGTAAATCTGATTCAAGGGAGAAATTCAAGGGAAATTTCGGATTTGAAGAGAGCAGCTTGGAGAAAGCAAGATTCAAGCCAAACTAAGCAAGGAAACAAGGTAAAAATGCATTCTATGGTTGCTATATTGAGCTCCCTTTCTTCTCCACTTTGACATACACCAAGAACCCTAGGGGGATCTGATTTTCAAACCCAACCAAGCATGAATCTTAGGTATTTGATGGAAAGAATAAGAATATGCAAAGAAAACCATGAAATAGCCATTAGAAATTAAGATGCAAAACTTAGGGTTTCATGTACACCTTCCAAATTCTGATTTATTGTGATGATTCCTATGTCTAATTAAGGGCTTAAATGAGTTCTTGAGATACCTAAGATGCCCCCCCATAAGGTTCTTCCTTCAAGAAAATCAAGATAACTCCAAGAAGGCCAAAGAAGCTCATGGTCTTGACCAAGATAAGATGTCATATCTAGGGAGAGTTTTAAATTTTTCTAAGTCCATTCTTGAGTCATATTTGATGAATGAAAATGAAGGGAGGCCTTGGAAAAAATTTAGAACTCATAGAAAGTGATTTGGTGTCTTAGGTACCATATTATGACCTAAAAAAGCAACATGATGCTAGGCCCTTTGTTTTAATGGTGCGATAACTCCAAGAGGCTTAAAAGGAGTCAAGAATCATATTTGAAAGGAAAAAATAAGGCCTAGAAATTATTTGAGGGGTGTTGCTTCATTAGGTGCATGGACCATAATGGGGGTTATAAAGCAATCTAGTACTTAAGCAAGTTGTATAGTTTTAGAGAATGTTTCATGAACCTAATTAGCTCCCATAAATTGTATCTAGGCTAAAAGAAACCATCTCCACCAATTTGTGGGTGTGTGGCCGAAAGGGGAGGCTTGAATCCAAAAGGAAAAGTGTGTAATTATGTGCAAGGTAGCTCTCTCCACCTTCTCTCATCCATGGATGTGTGTTTAGCTTGTCTTAGAATGTGTGTATGTATATTTTCAAGCCATGAAAAGTATGCTAGCATGATTTTATATGCCACAATTTCATGATGTCATGTTATGTTTTCAAATCAATGTATGATGTGTGCTTATGTTTACTTGAGTATGGAGAGGCCAAGAACTCTTCACCATGGTGAGGATGAGCCAAGAACCCATGAGCTTGGTTGAGACAAAGTAAAGAGTCTCCCAAAAGCAAAGTGGGCTCCCAAGACTATGATTAAGTCCAAAGCTCTTAAAGAATGGGTGAGGCAAGTCAAAAATCTATGAGGAGAAGTGTGAGACAAATCCAAACACTTGGTGTGCTTTTAAATGATTTGTATAACTTGTTCACATGCCAAGCTTGATTCTTGAATGTCCATGACTTGTATTATATCCATGCATGCACTTTTAAGGCTTGTTTTACATATATCATGTATGATTGAAAAGGAGATGAGCTATTGGGATTCTTTGAATCTCATCCCTTCCCCTCCAATGATCTAATATGCTAGGTGGACCAAGTGGATATGGCAATGGGAGTCAACAACCTTGAAGGAAGGAGAATGACATTAATATGTCTAACTTATGCTTTTTGGAAACATAATGATGCTTCATAATGTATATTTTTGTTGTAAATAGCCTATGACCCTTGAGACATGTGTAAATATGAGATTATGTGATGTATAAATGGATAGATATGATGTATGAATTCTAGAATAGAATTTGGGCATGTATGGCAAAGATAGCTTCATGAATGACTAGAAATATGCATAAGTGTGGGTTAAGAGGCCAAAATGAGATGCATGAGGTTTAGGACCATTTGGGTAGCTCACACAAGTCTTAAATGTCTTTTAGACTCTCCCAAAAGGTGCCACAACCAAGGGAAAGTCATTTGGCAATTTTGGTACCTCATATGGAGCCAAAATTGACCATTATGGAACCCTATGTCACTTTTTGGCCAAATGAGTTAGTCTTGATCTAAGATTTGGCATGCAATTAGGTCTCATTAAGAGCTTTTTGGGAAGTTAAACATCATAATTTTTGGAGGTCTACAGAATATTTGATGATTTTCAAAGTTGGCAATTTTTATGATTTTGGTCTACTGCACTATTCATTTGGTCCGAATTTTGATTCTCTCACACGAGGCTCAAATGATGCCTAATTGCCATGAAATTTTATACAAATAAATGAGACATTCACAATGACTTGTGCCACTAGAAGTACCTCATTTGGAGGTCTAGAGAGGGAGATATGAATTTTTGAACATTCTATCCAGTATCAAGAATTTTGCCTGACCTGAAGTATTGTTCCATTAAATTTCGAGGTCAGGGCTTAATGAACTATTCTAGAGATATTTTTACTCTCTATCTAACATCCACAGCTTTTCATATTGGTATCATTTGCATGGTTTGAATTTTTTTAGAATTAATTGAATATTTTCAAAGTTTTCTACAGAATCTTGTGACAATACCAGAGTGCAGTCTGACCTCTAGACAATTTGGTATGTCAAACGTCCTTTATGATAGATGTTATAGTCTAAGTGTATTTTTAGTGTGAAGTAGACATCCGTGAATTTCCAGAATGACCGAGATTGCATGATTGCAATTGTTCTAGAATTAGTTATGATTTTCCAAAATTTGGGTAGAAAATGGAGCAAATTGGGCTGAAATCAAACTCCCATTTCATGCTTCATTTTGGTTCCCATGAGTTGTGGATATGATTTTATGATGCAAATGAGTTGTATTGATGTAATTAAATATGAGAATATATAGTATGAGCTCATACAGTCCACGTGACATTGAATGCAATTTTTAAATACAATGCAACGCAAAGAATGTCAATATTTTATTCCCCTTTTTCCTTATACTTCCATGTATAGAATGATGTAAGGCATGTGTACATGATGAGATGAGCTAGAATTTATGGTGTTACAATTTTCATAATTATTAGCAACTTTAACAAAATAGTTTTTTTTTTAAATTATAAATGGTACTTGGTGGCACTCCTTCTCTCACTACCTTAAATCGGATTTTTGTAAACCATTCAAGCTTCATCTATATTGTCTTGAAGAAAAAGGAGAGAAAAGAGAAAGAAGTAAGGAAATAAGTAAGAAAAAGCCCTCATTTTTTGTAGCTTTAGTTATGCAATTTATTCCTTTCATCAAGAGCTTCAATTTAGTGGTTTCAAATTCTATTTTAGAGGTATTTCAATGCCACCAAGGGGGAAGAAAATTCTCTTTCTAGAATTTAAATAAAGAAAAAATGGAAAGCACAAAACATGCTTCAAATTGAGGCATATATTGCTATATTTCAAGCTTTAGTTTTTTGAGTTCTCCTCCTTCTTTCCCATACTTGGAAAGAGAAAATCTTTTTCTCTACATTCTCTTGCATGTTTGATCATATCGAGTATATATAATTCATTTAGACTATGGAAATGAGGAAAAATTGCTAAAGGAAGCAAAAAAACTCCATATGGCACCATAGATGCATAGTCTTGGCTGCCCCCTAGGACATGGCATTAGATGAGCTTGTTTTTTAGTTCTATGATAACTAAAGGTCCTCTAGAGAATTATAAAGGCTAAGAGAAACATTGGTTCGAATTATAGAGGCCAATTGTAAAAGTTAAAAGTTTATATGATTAAGAAAACCTAATTTGGGTAAATGGCCATGCTTTTGTTTGGTATCGTATTTGAACATTCTAGTGAACTTAATGGAAGCATAAAGAGCTATCTACAATGCTAGATTGAGGTCTTGAGGCATAGAAGTGAGTTTAGCAAATATGGCCCAAAGTTACTGAATATGTCAAAGTGGAAAATGACCAAAGGAATAGAGTAATGACCAAATGAATAGTAAAATGCCAATTTTTGGCTTAAAATAAAAATTTAGGGAACTTGAGTTGCCTAGGAAAACTTGCCCAAGAGAAACTTGTATCAGGGGCTAAGAAAAGGGGTAAATGAGAAAGACAAGTTAGGCAAGCAAATAAAAGAAGTTTCAAGCACCACTTTGAGCTAAATGAAGAGTTATGTGAGCCCTAGAAAAATGGTCATTTAGGTAAAGTAGAAAAGTCCTAAAAAAGTGTCATACCATCAAGAAATAGCTCGTATCTTACGTTACAATATGCTATAACATCAATTTGCTTATTGTTAATACCTTTAGCAGCGGAATAAACTGACATTAAAGGCTTAATTTCTCTTTTTTTTTTTAGCATAAACTTTAACCTACAAATCTTAAAATTCATCCTAAACAACTTTGTTCAACATGGAAACATCATAAAAACAATCATAAATTTTGGGTTCCAAGCCATATGCACCAAACTACCACTTTTGCACCATTTCACATGAATTCCCAATTTAGACACTAGTTTTAGAAATTCATATATTGGAGTTAGAAAACTTTAATTTGCACAAATTAGGACTCTATGGAAAACTCAAACTACATGCTATAAAAATTTTAGATCAAAACAAGTTTATTTGGGCTACCAATGGAACAATAACTGCATCAGATTTTTAGATACAATCAGGCCTAAAACATGGAGCATACATATCTTTCGCTACACAACTCCATTTTATACAAACTTAGTGGCTATGAAAAGTTTATAATACCAACTATATGGCTGTAAAATTGCATGAGTGTTGGAATCCATTTGACCCCTTAAATACATGAAACACCAGATTAGACCATATTAATAGTACTTTAGCAATTCTACAATTTTCATCTAACTTTGAAAAATCACAATAAATTCTACAGAGCTCCAAAAATTGTATTCTTTAGTTCTATGAAAAGATTTAAATGAGATCTAAATGTTTGCAAAATTTCATCAAAATTTTCATTCATTTGGCCTAGTTTTGTTCAAGGACAAAATGTGGCTCAAAATGACACATAATTGGATCTAAATGGTTGAAAATGAGCTTCTTCAATGCATGTGACCATTTGTGTAACATCATATTTACTAAGCTTATCTTACCTCATTTCTAAGTTCTCTTCTTTGGATCATACAAGTTTGCCAAGGAAAATCATTAAAAATATTCATTAAATTGTGTTACGTCATGGGTAAAATTTTCATTTAGT
Source organism: Erythrophleum fordii (assembly GCA_032878935.1). Lineage (NCBI taxonomy): Eukaryota > Viridiplantae > Streptophyta > Magnoliopsida > Fabales > Fabaceae > Erythrophleum > Erythrophleum fordii. The sequence continues at coordinate 17,210,513 of JAVQMF010000053.1, forward strand.
GTCTTGTGGGCCATATGGACTCATCCATCTCATTCTCATATTTAAATACACAAACACAACTTAAAACCATCTCAAGAAGTGGCCAAGAGCTCATGCAAATGGATGGAATACATAAAAACACTAGGTGCAGCCTCGGTTAGAATTTCCAGCTTACTGTCATAAACTTTGAAAAATCATAACTAATTCCAAAAAAATTGAAATCATGCATACTTTACCATTCTAAAAATCTACAGATGTCTAATATATGCTAGGCCAAATAGAGGTTGCCAGCTACTTGAAATTGATGAAACAATACTAGAGGTTGACTATCATTATTGGTACAGTTCTCCAACTTCAAAAATTCATATCTTCCTGCTCAGATGTCCAATTGGGGTGATCTTGGTGGACATGGAAAGCTTATCATGTCTAGTTTATGCTTGTAAAATTTCATAAGTATTAAACATCATTTGTCTCTCGAATGACATAGCCCAAGTTTCTAACTATATGAACAGTGTCTGCATTAGTTCAACAAAAAAATACTAACTTTGAAAATTCATAATTAATTCTACAAAACTCTAAATAATCTAATTTTTAGCTTCTCAAAAAACTCTAGATAAGATCTATGTGTGCACCAAATTTCATGGGCAAATTCGTTCATTTGGTCAAATCTTGACATTGGGTTGTGAAATGGTCTATTTTATGTCATCAAAGGGGCCCAAATGGTCCAAAATTACTTCTAAGGCAACTATGGCCACCTGAGCATGTGGGAATGCACCAAAATGACCTTCTAAACTTGTCTAAAAGGTGCATAAATCCAAAAATTGAAAACTCACTCTCTCACCTTATGCCATACATAAGATTATACATGCTTCTCATTGCCATCCAAGGTTCAAAAACTGCATTATCATTCATATGGCATCAAACCTCATATATACATAAAATATATGAGTACATACACATGTTCAAATGATTATACAACATTTCCATCATAGTATTAGATCATATGCCATGTGTATGGCTACAAAGGAGTAATTCTAGGTAATTCTAGACACTTTGATGTCAATTTCTTATCTTCCAACTTGGTGGCTTCCATTACCTTGTTCATTTACTTCATCTAGCATGTTAAGACATTAGAGAGGAGGGAATGAGATTCAAAGAATCCCAATAGCTCATCTCCCTTTCAATCACACATAAAGAATGCAATACAAGTCTTGAAAATGTATGCATGGGCATAATGGAATGTGTAATCATTCAAGAAGCATTCTTAGCATTTGAACAAGTCACACAAAGCATACATAGGCTTGCCAAGTAAGTGAATTAGTGTCACCCATTTTTTTATAGATTTTGGACGTGCCTTACCCTATTGCTCTAAGAGGTTTTGACTGAACCTCACTCTTGAGAGACTCTTTACTTTGTCTCAACCATTTCTAAAGGTTCTTCACTCATCCTTACCATGGCTAAGAGTTCTTGGCTCCATCACACTCAAGCAAATCCAAGCACACATATAAGACATCATTTGAGAATATATTACAACATTATGGTACCATGGAACAAAAGCATATACTAAAACACTTTTCATGACTTAAAACACACGTACACACATTCAAAGACAAGGTAAGCACACATTCATGCAAGAGAGAAAGTGGAGAGAGCTACCTTTGCCACACAACCACACTTTTTCTCTTGGAATTATGCTCCCTCTCTCGGGCACACACTTACAATGATGTAAAGCTTGTTTCTCTTAGCCTAAATGTAATGTCCAGTTTTCGTTAAACAATAGAAACGGGCACGTTTTCAAAGCAAGTTCCCTAAGATGAGTTATTTCAGGCCAAATAAAATTTAGATAAAATTTTAAATAATAGAAAATGAGGATTTGAGCCTTGACTTGGCCAGAAACCGAGGTCGGGGTGATTCAAAAAATTTGTCGAAAGGCCAGTGGTATTTTCGTAAATAAGTGTAATTTTGGAAAAGCACCTAAGAGGGCTTTTTAAATAGAAATTTTGAGTTGCCCAAGGTTCTTAGAGGCCCCAAAAACTATGGGAAGCCTCAGAACCGGTAAAGCCCTTTCGGTGTACTCTTTCCAACGTCGGTTGACCCAAAATTTGACTGATTTGTTCAGAAAGGTTTTAGCTCTAATTTGAGTGATTCCAAAGCCATTTTTCTTAATTGAGAACCTAAATTTTACAATGGAAAAGACAGTTCTAAAAAAGGAGCTAAAACAAAACTAAAATGAAAATACCAAGATGAAAGGGCAAAATGAGAATTTTTGTAATTGTTTGGTTCTTGAAGCTCCTTATAAAAACATCCCCATCTGCCCTCCCTCTTCATCGACTTTCTTCTGAACAAAAAATAGAGAGAAGACCAAAACATTTGAGCTCACAAGGGAGGAGGAAGAAGAAGAAGAAAAAAGTCAAGATAAAGGTATGAAATCAATGGACTTTCTTAGCCTTTCCTTTAGCAAAGTTATTCTCCTCCTCCTCTTTCTTTTCATGCTTTCGTTGAAGTTTTGGGTCTGTTTTGGCGGCAGAAAAGAAAGGGAAATTTTGAAATTGGAAAGAGTAAGCCAGACAAAGGGAGAAACATCCAAGAAAGACAAGGAAATCAAGGTAAATTGTTAAATCCCAAGCTTGTTCTTTCATTGCCCTCCTCTTGAATGTTGTGTCCCACTTCTGGCCAGCCAGGAGGGGTTAGTTTTTTGATAGAATCAAGAGTAAATCCTAGGAAAAAGAGTGTAGGAATTAAGACTATGCAAAGAAGACAAAGTAAAGATCATGAAATTGGAAGATTGAATTGTTAGGAATTCAATAACACATAGTAAAAATTGATTTAATCCATAAGTTCCTTTGGCTATTTAAGTGTTTCATTGACCTCTTACAACTCTTAACAACCTCCCTAAATGGTTCCCCCATCAAGGAAAAATCAAGAAGCCATTAAATCCCATTTATGCTATAGGTTTCGGCCAAGTAGGGATGGCATAGTTAGGGAAAGTTTTAAACTTTTCTAAGGCCATTCTTGAGTCACATTTGATGAATGAAGATGAGTAGAAGACTTGGGAAAAATTTAGAACTCAAGAAAAGTGAATTGGGGTCATAGGTTCCATACTATGACCTAAAGAAGCAACATGGTACTAGGCCCTTTGTTTTAATGGTGTAGTGGCTCCAAGAGGCTTAAATAGAGTCAAGAATCATAATTGAGAAGAAAGAATGAGGCTTAGAAGTTATTTGATGAATGTTGCTTCATTAGGCACCATTATGGACCATAATGAAGCTTATAGAGTAATCTAAGGCTTAAGCAAATTGTATAGTTTTAGAATATGTTTCATGAACCTAATTAGTTCCCTTAAATCATGTCTAGGCCAAGAGAAACTATCTCCACCAAATTGTGGGTGTATAGCCGAGGCAAAGGAGGGAAATTCGAGGAGAAAAGTGTGTAGATTTGTACAAGGTAGCTCTCTTCACTTTCTATCATGCATGGATGTGTGTTTAGCTTTCTTTAGAATGTGTGTATGTGTATTTTCAAGCTATGAAAAGTATGCTAGCATGTTCTTATATAACATGACTCTTGATGCCACATTATGCTTTTAAATGAATATATGATGTGTGGTTGAGCTTGCTTGAGTGTGGAGAGGCCAAGGACTCTTCCCCATGGTGAGGATGAGCCAAAAACCCTTGAGCTTAGTTGAGACAAAGTAAAGAGTCTCCCAAAAGCAAAGTGGGCTCCCAAGAGTATGGTTGAGTCCAAAGTGCTTAAAGAATGGGTAAGGCAAGTCCAAAATCTATGAGGAGAAGTGTGAGGCCAATCCAAACACTTAGTGAACTCTTGAATGCCTTATATGATGTGTTTCTATGCCAAGCTTGATTTTAAATGTTCATGACTTCTATTTTTCCCACACATGCATTCATAGAACTTGCTTGCACATATTATGTGTGATGGAATAGGAGATAAGCTATTAAGATTCTTGAATCTCACTCCCTCCTCTTAAATGTCCTAATATACTATGTGGACCAAGTGGACATGGCAATGGGAGCCAACCACATTGAAGAAAGAAGATTGCCACCCTTATGCTTGATTTTTGGTCTTTTGATTCACAATGAGACTTCATGATGTATATTATTATTGTAAATATTCTATGATCCCTTGGACAAATTTAAAAATGATATTATGTGATAGATAAATGAATGAGTATGGTGTATGTATTCTAGAACATAAATTGAGTGTTTATGCCAATGTATGCATTTGAGAAAAGCTTAGTGTAATGTGTATAAGTGAGGGTGAAAAGGCTAAAATGAGATGCAAATGTTTTGGGACCATTTGGGAAGCTCCCCCAAGTCTTAAACATGCTTTTAAACTTTCCCAAAAGGTGCCAAGACCAAGGGAAATCCATTTGCCAATTTTGGTACCCAATATGGAGCCAAAATTGACTATAATGGAACCCTATATCCCTTTTTAGTCAAATGAGCTAGTCTTGATCTGTAATTTTACATGGAATTAGGTCTCATTTAGAAATTTTTGGGAAGCAAAGATCATAATTTTTGGAGGTCTAAGGAATATTTGATGAATTTTCAAAGTTTGGATTTTTCATGGATTCTGGTATGAGTACTGTTCATACTACCAGTTTTGTGTTTTGTGTCACCTGATAGCCAAATGGTTTCCAATGCTTGTGAAATTTTATATTCATAAACTAAAGGTCAAAATTTTTCTGTGGTAGCAAAGATCACCTCATTTGGAGGTCTGAGCAAAGAGTTATGTATTTTTGAAGTTAACTGTCAGTACTAGCAGCGCCCCAGGAGTTTAGTTAATGTTCCATAGGTTCCCGATAGCCAAATGTATCTATTTCATTCTAGAATTATTCTTAGTATCAAGTTAACATTTTTATCTTTCCAGAATGACTAGATTTATGTAATTTATATTTTTATAGAATTAGTTATGAATTTTAGAAATTTGTATCAGTAAACTGAACAGCAGCCCAAGCAGCCAGTGAACTCTGTAGCTTTTTGGATATCAAAAGTCCTGTGTGTTGAATGTTGTGACCTAGGAGTATTTTTATGTGAAGTAGACATCCTAAAATTTCCAAAATGACTAAGATTGTATGATTTCAAATTTTCTAGGTTTAGTTATGATTTTCCAAAATTGGGTTAGAAAATGGAGCAAATCTGGTCGAAAATATACTTGCTTATTTTGAGCTCCATTTTGGTTTCCATGAATTGTAGACATGTTTTTGTGATGTAAATGAGTTATAATGATGGAATTAAATATAATAATGCATAACATGAGTTCACACGGTCTACGTAACACTGATTACAAATTTTGAAGTATAGCGCAATGTAAATAAACCCATTATTTTCATTCCCCTTTTTATATACTCTTATGGAAATAATGAGATGAAGCTTATAAATGTCATGAAATGAGCTAGAAGTTATGGTGTTACACTAAACATACCAAAAGAAACATGAATTACTCATGGGAACAAGCCTTGACATTATACACACTTTGCATAATGCTACTTTGATCTATGGCTCCATTATGCTTTCATAAGGCACTTAATGAAGCAACTTCAAGATTTCATGATCTTGGTTCTCTTCTCTCCTTCAATCTATGATTCTTGACTCCATGAAGTCATCACACAATTATTTTGAAGGAGCCTAGCTAAGAGTTGCTTCATTATGCTACGTTATGGAGCCTACACCTCCATCTCACTATCTATGGCTTCTAAAATTTTTCCAAGGCTTCCTCTCATACTCTCCCATCATATATGAATCAAAACTAAGCTTAAATGAAATTAAAACTATCCCTAAACTATAGTTCTGTCCTAGGCTGAAATGAGCTTCAAGAATAGGAACCAATGGGCTTTTTTTATTTTCTTAATAGGAGATGCATATGGGGAGGTCTCCAAGGGTCTTAGAAACTCAAGCAAACACTCATCTAGGGTAGGGAATTCATCAATCAAAATAGATTTCATAATGTCTCCATGAATTCCTAACTTTCCTATCTTGCATTTTCATGCTTCTTTCTTTGATTTTTTTGCACCTACTTGCTTCTCGCACTCCAAAACCTTCCCTTGCTAGAACCAGAATTCATCCCTCTTTGATTGGGCTCTATATGGAATGGAATGCTTACAAAGAGGAGCAAGGAAGAAGAAACATGGAAGACAACAACTTACCTTGATTTCCTAGCTTTTCTCAAGTGCTCTTCCAAATGGTGAATTCCTCTCCTTCAAATTCTATTATTCCTCCCCTAGACTAGACCCAAAACATCACCAAATCCATCAATGAAACCATAGAAATGAAGATGAGAATGAGAAGAACAAGTTTACTAAAGGGGAGAGCATGAAATTCCACACTTTTCTTACCGTTTACTTGCTTATTCTCCTTGAAAATCCCCTCCTTTGGTGTGCCTAAGAGCCACCTTATTTTTTTGGTTTGAGGGCAGAAATGAGTCTATCTAGATATGGGGGAGAAGAAATCTGAATAATAAAGAGTACTCAAGAAGCTTCATTTTTCTCAAAATTTCAATTTTGTCCTTTGTTCTTGGCATTTTTGTTTCTAATTCATTTTAGCTCTTTTTTTAGAACTGTCTCTTCTATCATAAAATTTAGGTCCTCAATCTTATAAAATACCTTTGGAATCACTCAATTTGGAGTTAAAACCTTCTTGAATGAATCAGTGAAAGTTTGGGCTCACTGCCATTAAAATACGTCTACCAGAAAGGCTTTAACTGTCCTGAGGCTTTTCATGATTTTTAGGGCCTTTGAGAATCCTAGAGAACTTAAAACTTTTGTTTAAAAAGCCCTCCTGTGAGTATTCTAAAAATTACCTGAAATTACGAAAATGCCATTACGTTTTGTAATTGTTTCGTTAAATTCTGTTTGGCCATTTTAGCCTCTGTTTAAGGGTACTTCTGGCCTTGACACATCACTATTTGAGGTTTGGAATATTATTCTAACTATATTGGACCTCAGATCACTCTATTTGGGGGACTTCCTTTTGTATCTAGTGAATTTTGCACGTTTATGGAGAATCCGTATGTTACGTCTCTCGCGTTTTCTCTCATTTTCAAAGAATCAGATATTACAATTTGAACTCATCCTAAACATAAAATATAGTATATATGACCATTTCATCAAGTCCCAAACATCATGCAACTTAAAATGACGCACCCACTTATCAATATAAATGCACTTTCCAAGGCACATACATAGTCAAATTGCACATTCTTATATATATACATTCAAAAATAATATTTACATCATAATCTCATCCTTTTACATTTGTGGGAATATTTATATCACAAAAATGTCATATACAATCTCTCATGGACAACTTATTTTAAATAAGAAGCTAAATTATTGTCAAAGTAAGGCAATTCATGCTTTTGGTCTTTATCTTTGGCTCATTGAGAATTCTTTAAACATGCTTAGAAATAATATAGAGGAAAGTGAGATTCTATGAATTCCAATAACTCATTCACCTTTCAAGCACACTTATAGGCATATTTTCATGTAAGAGAAAGCAAGTATGCATAATAGGCATTCAAATATCAAACATAATCATATTTATGAAATCATATGGATCCATTAAGGTAAAAACAAGCTATGGGGACTCTTAGTCTAACCTCATCCAATTATTTGGGACTTTTGGATTAGCCTCATCTACTTTTAAGGACTTTTGACTTAGCCTCACTCACTCTTGAGACTTTTGGCTTTATCTTACCCATATTAGGGACTTTTAGCATAACTTCACTTATTAAGAGCCATTTCACATTTTAAATGCATTCCAAGTTGTATATTTGCATCAAATCATCAAAACAATAACAATAGATATAATTCATAGTCCATACATACATACAAGCAATCAATGACAATCGAACAACCAATATAAGCATACAAGAATAGATGAAGAGCTACCTTTCTCAATGGAGCATAAAGTTTTCCCTTGGTTACTCACTTCTCTTTCTTGGTCTCACAAATACACTTGGAAGAGACTTGACTTGCTTGGCCTAGACACATCAAACAAAGTACAAATGCATCAATGAAACCATCTTTAGCATCACATAAGTCTTGCATAAGGTAACTCTAGCTTTTGGTTTCCATTAACTCTATTTAGTAGTATAATGAAACAACTCATATAATTCATTATCTTTGCTCTAACTTTTCACTCAGTATAAGTCATATGACTTCATTTAAACTCATTAAAGTTATCATAAACTCAAATCAAAGAGTCATCACCAAGTTGCAACTCTAAACCTTCAACTTTCAAAATAAGGCTTTTAAATTCAAACTAATAGTTCCTTTAATGTTTATAATTTATATATAGACCATTTCTATCCTTAGAATGAAAGAAAACTCTCCCTAGGTACCTCAAGCTTTCTTAGATCAAGACATGTATAAGGAAGAGCACCCATGGAGTTTTGTCCATTCTTCTAGGGAATTTCACACCTATATAAGTTCTTTAGCCTTTTCTTAGCTCAATCATGCTCTTACATGGTCTAAAATATTATTTCAAAGTTTCATATTTCTTAAAGTGCAATCAAAACCCTAGGTATGGAAACTTATAACCTATAGCTCTTTTATGGTTTCTATTGGTTCTATATTAATCTCTACACTTCAAAACCCTTGTTCCTATTTTGATTTCATTAGAAACCAACTCCCCCTATACTCCAGGCTGGCCAAATTGGAAAATCAAAGAAAGAACCAAGAAAAGCAAGTTTTACATAAAGAAACATACCTTGTTTAATTCTTTATCATGTGAGGTTTCTTTTATGCCTAGAGTTTCTTCCAATCTCTTCATTCCTTCTATTGAACCAGCTATAAAACACCACCATTCAAAATTCCAAAACCATGAAAAGAGGGAAGAGAAAGAGGAGAAGAACATTTGTAAAGGCAAAAGCATGAAAATAGCATCATTTCTTACCCTTTTTGGCTTGTTTTCTTCTTCCTTTTCTCCCTTTGCAGTGTGCCACAAGGAGCTAAGTTTGGTTTTATTTTGGAGTAAATGTAAGTTAGTTTAGATGAGAGGAAAAGGGTGGTGTGATATTAAAAGGGAAGGAGGGTAAATCATAACATTTCCAAAATTCCATTTATGTCCCTTGAAATTTCACTCCTCTATTTGAGCCCATTTCAACTCCTTTTTAAGAACCATCTTTTCCATCATAAAATTTAGGCCCTCTAATTCATTAAAAGCCTTTGGTTTCACATTAATTAGATTTAAAATCTTACCAAACTATTCGGTCAAAGTTTTGATCAACTAATGGTCTAAATCATTTATCAAAAGGGTTTTAACTATTCTAATGGTTCTTATGGTTTTATAGGTCTTCAAGAATTCTAGTGAGCTTAATTTTATCATTTTAAACTCTCTTTTTTAAGTTTTTGAAAAGTTTCTTGAAATTACCATTTTGCTACTACATTTATCTCTTAATTCATTTAACCCTTTTTGGCTTCGACTTTGGTCTATCCTTAGATTCTTAACCACATTTTTAGATGTTTTAATTAACAACCTCTAATATTTGATTTTCTAGAATCAGACCAAAATTGATCAAATTATAAAAGGAGACCCCCAAAATGAAATGAAATAAGCTAAGATAGAGCTAGATCAATAAACAAAGTATCTAGTAATGAGGGTAAGGATCCAAAGGTGGCTCGAAATCAAAACAGAAATAGCTAAACAATTTAATATGGAACTCAATGGTAAGAATCGTAATTTTGGGCAACTTCTTAAAAATTTAAAGAATAAATGATAAAATTAAGTCCACTAGGGTTCTCAAGACCCCTAAAAACCATAGAAACCATTAGAATGGTTAAAATCCTCCCGATGTACATTTTTGGGAAAGGATTGACTAAAACTTTGATTCGATGATTCGGGATAGTTTCAAACTCCATAAAATTGGAAGAAAGTATTTTTAATAAACTAGAGGACATAAATTTTTATCTAAAAAAAGATGGTTCTTAAAAAGGAGCTAAAACGAACATAAATGGAAGTGCCAAAGAAAAAGGGGCAAAATGAAAATTTTAAAGAAAGTCAAATCACTAACTTTTTGCTCCATATAAGCCATGTTACTTTCTTCTTCATTTAGATCTATCATTTCTAACCTTGAACCAGACTAGAAATGGCATGAAAAATGTAACTTCCAATTTTCTGAAAATGAGAGAAAATGTGAGAAATATAACGTACGGTTTCTCTGTAAACAAACAAAATTCACTGAATACAAAAGGAAGTCCCCCAGAATGAGATAGTTAAGGTCTCTAAAAATTTGAAAAGCATTCTAGACTCTTAAAAATGAGAATCTTAAAGTCAAATGGAAAGAAAAATGGAGCTAAAATGAAGAAAAAATTTCTTACGAAAAGCCTATTAAACGTAATGGTATTTTCACAATTTTGAGCAATTTTTGGAATTTATATAGGACGGCTTTTTAAATGAAAGGTTTAAGTTCGTTGGGGTTCTCAGAGGCCCTGAAAATCATAGAAACCCCCGATACAGTTAAAACCCCTTCGGTGGACGTTTTCCAATGTTGGTGTATCCGAACTTTGACAAATCCATTTAGGAAGGTTTTAGCTCTGATTTGAGTAATTTCAAAGGCATTTTTCTTAATTGGGAACCTAAATTTTATAATGGAAAAGATGGTTCTCAAAAAGGAACTAAAACGAAGGAGAAACGAAAATGAAAAGTATGAAGGGCAAAATGGGAATTTTTGAAAAAGTCACCTTGCCCTAGCTATATATAGGTGGCGCCTCACACTCTCCCTCATTTCACTTCTGATTTTCCAGCCCCAAATCAGAACCAAAGCCCTTGGAGAGTGGCGCACAAAGAGAAGGGAAGAAGGAGGTAAAATTCAAGTCTTTAAGTATGGAATTTTGCTTGTTTTTCATGCTTTCTCTCCACCAATCTCTTTTCCTCTTTTTCCCTCTTCTTCTCCATGATTTTTTTGGAGCTTTGAGGGCTGTTTTGAAGGAAGAATAGAGGGGAATTTTCGGATTTGAAGAGAAGAACTTGGAGAAAACAAGATTCAAGCCAAACTAACCAAGGAAACAAGGTAAAAATGCATTCTATGGTAGCTATGTTGATGTTCCTTTCTTCTCCATTTTGATCTACACTAAGAACCCTAGGAAGATTTGATTTTCAAGCCCAACCAAGCATGATTCTTAGGTATTTGATGGAGAAGAATAAGAATATGCAAAGAAAACTATGAAATAGGCATTAGGATTCAAGATTCAAAACCTAGGCTTTCTAGTGCACCTTTCAAATTCTGAAAATTATGTGATGCTTCCTAGGTCTAATTAAGAGTTTATATGAGTTCTTGAGGCACCAAGATACTCCCCACAAGCTTCTTCCGTCAAGAAAACAAAGAAAACTCCATATGGCCCAATTGATGCCTATGTCTCAGCCAAGAGGGGTTCTTGTAGGTGGGGAGAGTTTAAATTTTTCTAAGGCCATTCTTGAGTCGTATTTGATGAATGAAAGTGAGGGGAGGCCTTGGAAAAAATTTAGAACTCAGAGAAAGTGATTTGGTGTCTTAAGTTCCATATTATGATCTAAAGAAGCAACATGATGCTAGGCCCTTTGTTTTAATGGTGTGATGACTCCAAGAGGCTTAAAATGAGTCAAGAATCATATTTGAAAAGAAATAATGAGACCTAGAAATTATTTGAGGGGTGTTGCTTCATTAGATGAATTTATGGACCATAATGGGGGTTATAAAGCAATCTAGTACTTAAGCAAGTTGTATGGCTTTAGAGAATGTTTCATAAACCTAATTGGCTCCCAAAAATTGTATCTAGGCCAAGAGAAACTATTTCCACCAATTTGTGAGTGTGTGGCCGAAAGAGAAGACTTGAATCCAAAAGAAAAAGTGTGTAATTATGTGCAAGGTAGCTCTCTCTACCTTCTCTCATGCATGGATGTGTGTTTAGCTTGCTTTAAAATGTGTGTATGTGTATTTTCAAGCTATGAAAAGTATGCTCGCATGCCTTTATACGCTATGAATATTGATTGCATGTTATGTTTCTAAATGAGTACATGATGTTTGTTTGAGTTTTCTTGAGTGTGGAGAGGCCAAGAACTCTTTCCTTTGATGACGATGAGCCAAGAACCCTTGAGTTTGGTTGAGACAAAGTAAAGAGTCTCTCAAAATCAAAGTGGGCTCCCAAGAGTATGGTTAAGTCCAAAGCTTTTAAAGAATAAGTGAGGCAAGTCCAAAATCCATAAGGAGAAGTGTAAGGCCAATCCAAACACTTGGTGAGCTCTTGAATGTCTTATATGATTTGTTCATATGCCAAGTTTGCTTTTAAAATATCCATGACTTCCACTTTCCTCATGCATGCATTTGTAAAGCTTGCTTTGCACATACTATGTATGATTGAATGGGAGATGAGCTATTGGGATTCTTTGAATCTCATTCCCTCCTCTCCAATGATTTAACATGCTAGGTGGACCAAGTAACTATGGTGAAGGGAGCCAACATCAATGAGAAAGGAAGAATGACAAGTTTATATCTAGCTTTAGCCATTTTGGAACCATAATGGTGTTTCTTGATGTATATGTTGTAGTAAATGTACCATGACTCTGGAGAAATGTATAAATATGATATTATATGATGTTTAAATGTATGGATATAATGTATGACTCCTAGCCTACATTTTGAGTATGAGATGCCAAATTATGCAATGTGAAGGTATAATGGAAATGTGCATAAATGTGGGTTGAATAGCCAAAATGAGATGCATGAGGGTTGGGACCATTTGGACAGCTCACACAATCTCAAATGTACTTTTAGACTTGCCCAAAAGGTGCCACAACCAAGGGAAGGCCATTTGGCAAATTTTGTACCTCATATGGAGCCAAATTTGACCATAATGGAACCCTATGTCACTTTTTAGCCAAATGAGTTAGTTTTGATTTGAAATTTGGCATGCAATTAGGTCTCATTGATAGATTTTTGGGAAGCTAAAGATCATAATTTTTGGAGGTCTACAGAATATTTGATGATTTTTCAAATTTGGTAAAATTTATGGTTTTGGTATGCTACACTATTCATTTTGTCCGAAATTGTTTTCTATCCCACGAGGATCAAATGATGTCCAATTGCTATGAAATTTTATACAAAGAAACTAGGTAACCACAATGACTCGAGACAACTAGAAGCACCTCATTTGGAGTCTAGAGAGGGAGATATGAATTTTTAAAATTTCTATCCAGTATCAGTAAAGTTGCCCCACCAGAAGTACTGTTCCATTGAATTATGGAGTCTGGGCTTGATGAACTGATCTAGAAATATTTTTTCTCTCTAGCTAACATCCACATATTTCTAGATTGGTATCATTTTCATGGATTGGATTTTTTTGGAATTAATGGGTCATTTTCAAAATTTTCTGCAAAATTCTGTGATAGTTCCAAAATTCAATTAGACCCTTAGACAATTTTGGATGTCCAACGTCCTCTGTGATGAATGTTATGATCTATACATATTCTTAGTGTAAATTATATATCCTAATCTTTCCATAATGACCAAGATTGCATGATTTCAATTTTTCTAGATTTAGTTATAATTTTTCAAATTTTGCCCAAAGAAGAGGCCAATTCTGGCCGAGAATGAACTCTCATTTTCTATGCTCCATTTCAGTTTCCATGAGTTGTAGGCATATTCTTGTGATGCAAATGAGCGGTTTTGATGTAATTAAATATGGGGATGCATAGCATGAGCTCACACGATCCACATGACACCGATTGCAAATTTTTAAATATAGTGCAAACGCAAAAAAAAAATCCATTATTTTCATCCCCTTTTCATATGCCCTTATGGAATTGATGATATAAAGCTTATGAATGGCATAAAATGAGCTTGAAAATATGGTGTTACAAAAAATGGGAGGAGAGAGAGAAAGGAAACTAAGGCAAAAAGGCATGAAAATATATAGAATTTTGCAATAAGCTAGTTATAAAACTTTCTCCTCTCTTCATTCTCTTTCTCTTGATGGTTTTAGATTTTTGAAAGGAGAAATTTGATATCTGACCTCTTGAAGAAAAGCAAAATTTTGAAGCAACCAATTATGGATTAAGAATTACCATTGAACAAGCTTTCAAACAACGTATACCATAAGTTACAAAATTTAATGTTCCTTGGACTTTCATCCTCTTCATGTTTCATCTTAGAGAGAGAGACAAAGAAGAGAGCTTGAATTCAATAAAAATTTGATAGAAACAAGAGTTTACAAGGAAAGAGCTTAAGATTGTGCAAGAAAAACACCATAGGAAGCCATAGAGAGCATGTTATGTCACCTAGGGTTTCAGGTGAACTATAGAAGATTTGGAACAATATAAGAGTATTTCAAGTTATATGAAACCATAATTAAGCTAAGAAGCTAGAGAACATAGCCTTGCATCAAAATCCATGGAGGAAGCAAGAAAACTCTCATTGGCCCTTTTATGAAGTGTGTCTCGACCTAAAGCTAGATGAAGCACCTCGGGAGTGCTTTCATGAGTTCTAAGGATTTAGAGACTTAGATTAGGGGAATAAATAATTATGGAACCAATGTATTGAATTTAAAAGCCCTAGAATGAAAGTTACCATCTTAGGGCGTAAAATGGGGTAAAGAAGCAAGTTGGCTTTAGACCCCTTTAGCTAAAGATATGATGGCTCAAATAGGTTCTACTGAAGTCATATGGCATGTAACTTATAGGAAATTGGGACCTAGATGAAGAGAAATGGAAGTTGCTTCCTAATGAGCCTAAATTAACCCTAAAACACAAGTTAGACTAAAGTGGGGGTAAGTGTTAGTGCTAAGGCTTTAGATGGATTTAAATAGGCTAATTTGCATTATGGATTGATGCTTGTAGGCCAAATTAACCCAAACCTACTAAGTGTGGGTGCGAAGTGATAAAAAAACAAGATATAGAAAAGCAAGAACAAGTGGGTTAGTGGCATCTTGAAACTCCACAGGTCTTAAAGTAGCTTTCTCTCTACTTCTTGAATGCAATTGAGTGCTTGAATGAGTTGATATGCTTGTGTGTTATTACTTGATGCTTTTATGAAGTATGACCTATTATGTTTTCATATGAGCTTTGTGAGCACCTTATATTTATGAAAGGTTTACGTGATGCTCCTAGCTCCCTATAGCATGGAATTGAGTGTAGTAGCTCTTCTTTGGCCCTGGGTTGAGATTGGTAAAGCCTCGCTAGTTTTATGATACTGCCATGGCTAGAAATGAATGAGTTTTCATGTTATATGATGCATATGATTTACATGATACATATCCATAGCATTTTTGCACCACATACATTGCATTCACTCATGGTATTCTTGTGCGCATTGAATTGGATGAGATTTTGCTACTAAAATTCTCCTCAAATCTCACCCTCATGCTCCTACTAACCATTTCAAGGTTATCAAGCTAAAGCAAGGAAGATGGGAAGATTAGATATTAGGAATTATTTGCTAGAAACACTATATATGCTAAAATGTAATTTATGTACTAAGAATGGCATGGATAATGTATTATGAAGCTTATAATGTAAATAGTCCAACTTTTGGCTAGTGTGTATGTATAACTTGACCATTATGTATGGATGATGGTTACTTATGTATTTAATGATGTTTATTAATGGAACCAAGTATTTGAGTATGAGAACATGTATATTAGTTATGTGAATGTATGATTTGGCAATGAATAGCTAAGTTAATGTATGGGATATTATTGAAAAGCATGTGTTAGTTAGGTGCCAAAGGGTCAAACTTTGATCCAAGTCTTCTGACATGATATAAAATGGTTAGAAATGCCATTTAAGATGATTAAAACTTACTCCAAGTGGAAGAATTCCATTTGGATGCCAAATGACCCAAAAGGATGCCAAGGTTAGGCATAAAAAGACCCTAAACAACTCTTATACCCAAAGTAGCCTAAATGGTTTAGTTGGAGTTTGAGATTTGGTATGCATATAGACCCTTAAGAGAGTTTTCTATCAAGCCAAAAACTATAATTTTTGGAGGTCCATAAAATATTCCATGAATTTCCAAAGTTCCAGAAATTATGCAAAATAGTCCCTAGTATTGTTCATATGGCAATTCTAGTTTTTGGAGAATTGAAGGGCCAAATGTACTCAGGCTTTCTAAGGACACTAAGTTTGCATAAAAAGGAGTTGTATAGAGGAAGTTATGAATTTCTGAAGTTTAGGGTTTGATGATGTCTGAACACTATAACAATATCTTATATGCCATGTTTCCCATGGGCCAAATGAGCTCAACTATAACACCATGTTTCTCTAGCTTATCTCATGTTATTTCCATGCCTTATCCCTTGCATTTCACATGAAGGCAAAAGAATGGCATTAAAAATAATGAATTAATTTGTGTTACGCAACAGATAAATTTTTCATTCGGTATCCCATAGACCATATGGAGTCATCCATCTCATTCTCATATTTAATTATACAATTACAACTCATAACCATCCCAAGAAGTGGCCTAGAACTTATGCAAGTGGATGGTATACATGAAAATCAATGATGCAGCCTCAGGTTGGAATTCCAAAATTCTAACATGAAATTTGAAAAATCATAACTAATTCTAGAAATATTGAAACTAGGCATGCTTTACCATTCTAAAAAGCTACAAATGTATAATTTATGTTAAAAATAAATCCAAACTACAATAGAGGCTGTTAGTTATTGAAAATTGATGAAATAGTACCAGAGGTTGACTGTCATTATTGGTATTATCCTCTAACTTCAAAAATTCATATCTCTCTGTTCAGAGGTCCAATTGGGGTGATATTGATGGCCATGGAAAGTTTATCATGTCTAGTTTATACTTGTAAAATTTCATGAGTATTGGACATCATTTGGCTCCCGAATGACACAGCCCAAGCAACTAACCAAATGAATAGTGTCTCCATTAGTTTAGTAGAAAAATGCCAACTTTGAAAAATAATAATTAATTCCATAGAGCTCCAAGTAATCTGGTCTTTAGGTTCCTAAAAATTTCTAGATAAGATCTATATATATGCCAAATTTATGGGTAAATTCATTCCTTTGGTCAGATTTTGATATTAGGTCGCATAATAGTCATTTTTGGATCTTATAAGGGGTCTAAATGGTCCATTTTAGCTTTAAAGGCAACCATGGCCACTTGAGCACATGGGAAAACACCAAAATGACCTACTAAATATAATGTCTAGCTTTCGTCAAACAATGGAAATAAATTCATTTTCAAAACAAGTCCCTTAAAATGAATTATTAAGGTCTCAAAAGATTAAAATAGCATTCTAGACTCCTAAAAATGAGAATCTTAGGCTCAGACGGAAAGAAAAATGAGCTAGAATGAAAAAACAAATTGTAACAAAATGTTGATGAAACATAATGATATTTTCATAATTTTGAGCAAATTTTAGAATTCTCACAGAAGGGCTTTTTAAATAGCAAAATTGAGTCACCCAGGGTTCTCAGAGGCCCTGAAAACTATAAAAGCCCTAGGACAGTTAAAACTCTTCCGACGTATGTTTTCCAACGTCAGTTGACCTGAACTTTGATGGATTCGTTCGAGAAGATTTTAGCTCTAATTTGAATGATTCCAAAGGCATTTTATTAAATTGGGAATCTAAATTTTATAATGGAAAAGAAATTCTCAAAAAAAGCTAAAACGAACCAGAAACGAAAATAGCAAGACAAAAGGACAAAATTAGAATTTTTGAAAAGTTCTTCCTAACCTACCTATAAATATAGGTGACGCCCCACCTCCTTAATCATTTATGTAACACCATAACTTTCTAGCCTTTCTCATGTAAATTCTATGCCTCATGCCATGCACTTCTAAAGAATCATAAGAAAATGGCATATAATATAATGAGTTTTCTTGTGTTGCGCTATGCATAAATTTTTTTTTCAGAGTCCTGTGGGCCACATCGACTTATGTATCGCATTCTCATATTTTACATAAATAAAACTCATTTCCATCATCAAAAGTTGTCTACAACTTGTGCAAGGAAAGGGAATACATAAAATTTCATGAAATAGCCTCGGCCAGAATTTTTCCTTTTCTGTCACAAATTTGAAAAATCATAAATAATTCTAGAAAAATTAAAATGAAGCATTCTTTTCCATTATAGAAAGCTACACATGGCTACTTTATACTAAAAATATAATTAGGCCATGAAACATCACATAGAAGACGTTTGACATTCAAAAATGTGTAGAGGTCTGGCTAGCTATTGGTACTGTCACAACTTTTCGCTACAAATTTCAAAAATATCCAATTAATTCCAAAAAACTTCAATCCATAAAAATGATACCAATATTGAATGATATGGATGTTATCTAGAGGGAAAAAATAACTTCATACCATTCTAGGCACATGTAGATCTCGAAAACTAATCAAATAATATCTGAGGTCTGTCTGAATGCCTGATATTGGGCAGAAACTTCAAAAATTCACATCTCCCTCTCTAGGTATCCAAATGAGGTGCTTCTAGCTTTCATGAGTCGCTAGGAATGTCTAGTTTTCTACTATAAAATTTTGTGGCAATTGGACATCATTTTCCTCTAAAGTGATAGAATTCATTTTTAGATTAGTATGAATATACCCTGACCAATTTCAGAAAATTTCCCAAATTTGAAAATTCATCAAATATTCCATGGATCTCTGAAAGTTCTATACTTTAGCTTCCCAAAAAGCTCTTAATAATCTCTAATTACATGCCAAATTTCAGTTCAAGAAGAGCACATTTGAACAAAAAGTGATATAGGTTTCCAATATGGTCAATTTTGCTCCATATTAGACACCAAGTATGCCCAAATGGTATTTTTTTGTGTGTTTGGCAACTCTTGGGAAAGTTTAAAAGCATGAATATGAATTGTATGAATGGCCCAAGTGGTCCCAAATCTCATACATCTCAATTGGGCCATTTCACTTTTATTTATACATACATTTCCATAAAGCTAGTCTAGCCATTCTATACTCAAATTGCACCATACCATTCATACAATATTCAATCTCATTTGTACATGATACATTAGCATAATTATATATGTTCATAATGTCATAGGACATATACGACAATAATTTACAACACTTACTACTCATATAGCCTTAAAGAAGCTAGATTCATGCACTTTGCTATCAATCTCTTATCTTCCAAGGTATTAGCTCCTATTACCTTGTTCTCTTGATTCACCTAACATGTTAGAACATTGGAGAGGAAGGGATGAGATTCAAAGAATTCCAATAGCTCATCTCCCTTTCAATTACACATAAAAGATGCAAAATAAGTCTTACAAATGCATGTATGGGCATTTTTATATGTGCAATGATTCAAGAGACATTTTCAACATTTGAGCAAGTCATACACAGCATACAAAGACTTGCTAAGTAAGTGGATTAGCCTCACCCATTCACTTGTGGATTTTGGACTTGCCTCGCCTATTCTTTAAAAGGTTCTTGGACTTAACCTTACTCTTGGGAGTCAACCTCACTTTTAGGAGACTTTTCACTTTGTCTCAACTAAACTTTAAGGGTTATTGGCTCATCTTCACCATGGCCAAGGGTTCTTGGCCTCACCACACTCAAGCAAACCATAGACATCATTTAGAAACATAATATATCATCATGGTACCATGGCATATGAAATTATGCTAGAATACTTTTCATGGCTTAAAACACACATACACACATTCAAAGATAAGCCAAGCATACATTCATACATGAGAGAGAAGGAGTGAGCTACCTTGGATGCAACCACACACTTTTCTCTTTGAAATAATGCTCCCTTCCTCAGCCTCACGCACATAAAGATGTGGGAATTATTTCTCTTGGCCTAAACACAATTTATGAAAGCCAATTAGGTTCATGGAATTAATTCTAAGGCTACACATCTTTCTTAAACACTAACTTGGTCTATTGACCCCTTTATGGTTCCAAGAACGCATCTAATGAAGCAACATCCATCAAATAAATTCTAGGCTCCATTTTTTTCCTTTCAAATATGATTCTTGACTTCTTTTTTAAGCCTCTTAGAGTTGTCACACAATTAAAACAAAGAGCCTAACTACATGTTGCTTCTTTAGGTCATATTATGGAACATAAAACACTAATTCATTCTTTAGGTCTCCTAAATTTTTCTCAAGGTTTTCTCTCATTTTTATTCATCATATATGACTAAAAAATGGGCTTGAAAGAATTTAAAACTCTCCCTAGGTGTCTCAACCCCATTTGGCTTAAACTATGCATCATTTAGCTTCCATGGAAGTTTGCTTTGTTTTCTACATGGAAGATGCATATGGCGAGACTCCTAGGGATCTTGGGAACTTATTAAAACATTCATTTAGGCTTAGGAATAATTACATCAAATTAGATTTTCAAGGGAACCCATGAAACCCTAGGTTTGCCACCTTGAAAATCCATATCCTTTTCTTGAATTTCTTTGTATATTCTTACTCTCCTCCCTCAAAATCACAGAATTCACCCTTGGTTCTCTTCAAAATTTCAGCCCTCCTATGGCTTCTTGAGTGGGACAAAATAGAGAGAAGGAAGGGGGAGGAATAGCTATCATGGGATAGAGATTTTACCTTATTTTCATGGATTTTCTTACTTGTTTCTCACTTTCTTTGCCTCCTTTCTTGAAATCCAAAATCTCTCCTTAATTTCTCCCTTAAAACAGATCCATAAACTTCAATATAATCATAGAAAAGAAAGGGAAATGGAGGAGAAGAGGGTTGCAAGAGAAAGAACATGAAAAACTAAGAAAATCCATACCTTTCTACCTTGTTTTTCTTCTTCCTTCATCCTCCTCTTGGTGCGCCTCATCCCTTAGGGCTTTCTTCTAGTCTAGGGCAGAAACAAGTGAGGCTAAATGAAAGGGAAGATGGGGCGCCTCATATATATAGGTGGAGGAAGGAAGACTTTTCAAAAATTCCCATTTTGCCCTTCATTCTTGGCACATTTGTTTTTAATTCGTTTTAGCTCTTTTTTTAAAATTGTCTTTTCCATTATAAAATTTAGATTCCTAATTTAGTAAAATATCTTTGAAATCACTTAGATCGAAGCTAAAACTTTCCCAAACGAGTCAGTCAAGGTTCGGGTCAACAGACGTTAAAAAACATCCACCAGAGGAGTTTTAACTGTCCTAAGACCTTTCATGGTTTTTAGGGCCTCTGAGAGCCCCGAAAAACTCAAAATTTTCTTTTAAAAAGCGCTCCTATGTGAATTCCAAAATTTTCTTAAAATGACAAAAATGCCCTTACATTTCGTTAATCTTTCGTCACAATTCGTTTCTTCATTCTAGCTCCATTTTTAATTTTGTCTGAGCCTAGAACTTTCATTTTTTGGAATCTAGAATGCTTCTCAAATTTTTTGGGACCTTAACTAAGTCATTTTAGGGGACTTACTTTTGTATCCGGTGAATTTCGTTTGTTTATAGAGAAACAGTACATTACATTTCACGTGTTTTCTCTCATTTTTTGAGAACCAAATATTACAATTTAGCCACATTTGTTTCTACCCTAAACTAAAGGAGAAGGCTAGGGTTTGAGGCACACCAAGAGGAGAAGATAGGAAGGAGAAAAACAAGGAAAAAGGTATGGATTTTCTTAGGTTTTCATGCTTTCTCCTTAACAAACTCTTTCCCTTCCATCTTCCTTTCTTTCCCATGATTTTATTGAAGTTCTTGGATCTCTTTTGAGAGAAGAACTGAGGTGTAAAATTCGGATTAGAGGAGAGGAGGGCAAGCAAAGTGAGAAACAAGCAAGAAAAGCTAAGAAAACAAGGTAAATCTTTATTCCAAGGTAGCCACCTCTTGTTCCCTTCTTCTCCTTGGTTCGTCTAGAGAGCTTCAAGAAGAGATGGATTTTGGGTAGAACCAAGGGTGAATCTTAGGGAATTAAGTGTGGAGAATAAGAATACGAAAGGAAAACAACAAACTAGCCATTAGAATTTAAGATAGAAAATCTAGGGTTTCAAGTGTCCTTTGCAAATTTTGATTTGATGCAGTGATTCTTAGGTCTAAATGAGTGTTTGAATGAGCTCTTAAGATCCCTAGAAGGCTCCTCACATGCATCTTCCATCAAGAAAATAAAGAAAACTCTAAGGGTAGCCTAAAAGAGTATGGCCTCAGCCTAGAGTAATTAAGGCACCTAGGGGTAGTTTTAATTTGTTCCAAACTTATTTTTGAGTCATATATGATGGAAGAGGATAAGAGGAAGCCTTAGAAAAATTTTAGAAACCATAGAAAGTGAGATGGCATCATAGGTTCCATAATATGACCTAAGGAAGCAACATGTAGTTAGGCTCTTTGTTTTAATTGTGTGATGACTCCAAGAGGCTTAAAAGGAGTCAAGAATAAAAAATGAAAGGAAAGAATGGAGCCTAGAATTCAATTGATGGATGTTGCTTCATTAAGTGCATTTAAGAACCATAAATGAACCATAAGACAAAGTTAGAGTTCCAAGTAGATAGATAGCTTTATGAATGGTTCCAAGAGCATGATTAGTTCCTATTTTATGTATTTAGGCCAAGAGAAACAAGCCTCACATCATTGTGAGTGTGTGATCGAGGAAGGGAGTATAATTCCAAGAGAAAAGTGTGCTTGTATGGAAAAAGTACCTTTCTCCACTTTCTCTCATGCATGAATGTATGCTTACCTTGTCTTTGAATATGTGTATATGTGTTTTAAGCCATGAAAAGTGTTCTAGCATAAGCCTATATTCTATGGTACCATGATGTTGCATTATATTTTCAAATAATGGTTAGTATGTTGCTTTAGTATGCTTGAGTGTGGAAAAGCCAAGAACCTTCTAGCCATGGTGAAGATGAGCTAAGAGCCTTTGAGAGTGGTAAAGACAAAGTCTAGTGTCTCCCAAGAGGAAGGCTTAGTTCAAGGCCTTTATGAAAAGGATGAGGCAAGTCCAAAATCTTTAAAGAGAATGGGTGAGGCTAATCTATTTACTTGGCAAGCCTATGTATACTTTGTATGACTGGTTTAAATGCCAAAAATGCTTCTTAAATGATCACTCCTTCCATTATGCTCATGCATGTATTTTTAAAACTTGAATTGTATTCTTTATGTATGATTGAAAGGGAGATGAGCTATTGGGATTCTTTGAATCTCATTCCCTCATCTCTAATATCTTGACATGCTAGGTAGACCAAATGAGCAAGGTAGTAGGAGCCACCAAGTTGGGGATGAAATTTTAACATCAAAGTTGTAACACCATATATTTCTAGCTCATATCACAACATTTACATATCTCACATTCATAATTTCCATGAAAGAGCAAGAAAAGGAGTTAAAATAATACAATTTCTTTGGATTACGTTGTGTATAAAAATTTCGTTCAATGTCATGTGGACCATGTGAGCTTATGACATTCCCATATTTAATTACATGAATACAACTCATTTGGATCATAAAATGTGGCCTACATCTCAAGAAAACCGAAATGAAGCATAAAATATGGATGTTTATTTTTAGACAAATTTTGCCTCTTTTCTGTCCAAATTTGGAAAATCATAACTAATTCTAAAAAAATCAAAAATATGTATTTTTTGTCATTCTAGGAAGCTACATATGTCTACTTCATACTAAAAATATGTTCAGACCATAACATCCATCACAGAGGATGTTTGGCATCCGAAAAGGTCCAAAAGTCAAACTACCATTTGTATTGTCACAAATTTCTGCAACAAATTTTAACAATATCCAATTAATTCCAAAAAAAAATCCAATATATACAAATGATACTAATATAGAAAGCTTTGGATGTTAGATAGAGATTAAAAATAACTCTAGACTAGCTCAGGTAACCCAGACCTCGAAATTCGATGAAACAGTAACATAGGTCAACTGAAATCCCTAATACTAGATAGAATGTTAAAAAATTCATATCTCCCTCTCTAGACCTCCAAATGTGGTGCTTCTAGTTCACACAAGTCACTGTACATGTTTAGTTTCTCTGTATAAAATTTTGTGGCCATTGAACATCATTTGAGCCCTGTGTGACAGATTTCA
The DNA here is from genome assembly GCA_032878935.1 of Erythrophleum fordii. Lineage (NCBI taxonomy): Eukaryota > Viridiplantae > Streptophyta > Magnoliopsida > Fabales > Fabaceae > Erythrophleum > Erythrophleum fordii. The sequence continues at coordinate 17,234,472 of JAVQMF010000053.1, forward strand.
TTTTTCGGACCAAATGAATAGTGCAGCAGACCAAAATCAAAAAAATTTCCAACTTTGAAAATTCATCAAATATTCTGTAAACCTCTAAAAATTATGGTCTTTACCTTCCAAAAAGCTCTTAACAAGCTCTAATTTCTTGCCTAATTTTAGAGTAAAAAGAGCTCATTTGGAAAAAAAAGTGGTATAAGGTTCTATTATGGTCAAATTTGGCTCCATATAGGATACCCAAGTGACCAAATGGTTTTCCCTTAGTCTTGGCACCTTTTGGGCAAGTCTAAAAGTACACTTAGGACTTGTGTGAGCTGACCAAATGGTCCCAAACCTCATACATCTCATTTTGGCCTTTTCATCCACACATATACACATTACATCAAACTTTCCAAAATGCATACCTTGACATTATATACCCAAATTCTATTCTAGGGTTCATAAATCATATCCATATATTTATACATCACAATATCATAACTACACATGTCTAAGAAGTCATAGACCATATACATCATTGGATTACAATATTGGACATAAATATAGCCTTAAAGTGAGAAAACTCTAATACTTTGTTGTCAAACTCTTTCCTTCAAGGTGGTTGGCTTCCATTACCATGTCCACTTGGTCCACCAAGCATGAGACTATTGGAGAGGAGTGAATGAGATTCAAAGAATCCCAATAGCTCATCTCCCATTCAATCATACATATTATATGCAAAGCAAGTCTTGAAAATGCATGCATGAATAAAATAGAAGTAATGAACATTCAAGAAACAAGCTTGGCATGTGAACAAGTCATACAAGACGTTCAAGAGCTCACCAAGTGGATGGATTGGCCTCACACTTTTCCTCATGGATTTTGGACTTGCCTCACCCATTCTTTAAGAGATTCTTAGACTCAACTATACTCTTGGGAGCCCACTTTGCTTTTGGGAGACTTTTTACTTTATCTCAACTAATCTTAAGGGTTCTTGGCTCATCCTCACCATGGTTAAGATTTCTTGGCCTCTCCACACTCAAGCAAACTCAAACAAACATCATAGCATCATTTAGAAACATAATATGTCATCATGAAATCATGGCATATAAAATCATGCTAGCATACTTTTCATGGCTTGAAAATATACATACACACATTTTAAGGCAAGCTACACACACATCCATGCATGAGAGAAGGAGGAGAGAGCTACCTTGCACACAATCACACACTTTTTCTCTTGAAAATCCTTTCCTTGCTTTGGCCACACAACCACAAAAGTGTGGGGAAGGTTTCTCTTGGCCTAAACATAATTTATGGAAGCCAATTAGGTTCATGAAATAATTTTTTAAGGCCACACAACTAGCTTAGTCACTAGGTTGTTCTATAAATCCCATTATGGTCCATAAATGCACTTGATGAAGCAACACCCATCAAATGAATTCTAGGCTCTATTCTTTCCTTTCAAATATGCTTCTTGACTGCTTTTAAGTCTTTTGGAGTCATCACATAATTAAAACAAAGAGCCTAGCTATATGTTGCTTCTTTAGGTCATAATATGGAACCTAAAGCACCAAATCACTTTCTATGAGTTTTAAATTTTTTCCAAGGCCTCCCCACATTTTCATTCATCAAATATGACTCAAGAATGGCCTTAGAAAAATTTAAAACTCTCCCTAGCTATGGAAACTTGCCTAGGCTGAGATTATGGGGGGTTTTTGGCCTCCTTGGAGTTTTCTTTGTTTTCTTGAAGGAGGAAGCATGCGGGGAGCATCTTAGGGATCTTAGGAGCTTATTTAAACTCTTAATTAGGCCTAAAAATTATCATATGAAATCAGATTTTGGAAGGTGTACACAAAACCCTAGAATTTGCATCTTGAAATTTATTAGGTTTTTGCTAATTCCCTTTGCATATTCTTAATCTCCACAACCTTTTTCCTTAGATTCATGCTTGGTTCTGCCTAAAAATCATCTCTTCCTATGGTTTTCTCAAGTGGGGCGAAATGGTGGAGAAGGGGACCAAAAATGACAACCATAGGAAGAGAAATTACCTTGTTTTCTTGTTTTTTCTCACTTGAATCTTGTATTCTTTGAGCTCCTCTCTTCAAATCCGAATTTTTCCCTCAATTTATCACTTAAAATAGATTTATAAACTTCATTATAATCATAGGAAACAAAGGAGAATGAAGGAGAAGAGGTTTGGAAGAGAAAGAGCATGAAAAACCATGAAAATCCATACCTTTTGACCTTGAATTTCTCCTCCTTTTCTTCCTCCTCTTGTGTACCTTATCCCCTAGGGTTTTCCTCTAGTTTTAGGCAAAACATGGTCATGCATAATGAAGGGAGAAGAAGGGTGCATCATATATATAGGTGGGAGGAAGTTACACTTTTCAAAAATTTCCATTTTACCCTTCGTTCTTGGCATTTTTGTTTATCCTTCGTTTTAATTCCTTTTTGAGAATCGTCTTTTTCATTATAAAATTTAGGTTTCCAATTTAGTAAAATGCCTTTGGAATCACTCAAATTGGAGCTAAAACCTTCCCAAACGAATCCATCAAAATTCAGGCACACTGACATTAAAAAACATCCACCGAAGGGGATTTAACTGTCCTGAGGCTTCCCATGGTTTTTAGGGCCTTTGAGAATCCCAGAGAACTCAAAACGTTCATTTAAAAAGCCCTCCTATGTGAATTCCAAAATTTACTCAAAATTACAAAAATGCCATTACATTTCGTAAGCTTTTCGTAAGAAATTGTTTCTTATTTCTAGCTCTGTTTTTCTTTCTGTCTGAGTCTGGGATTCTCATTTTTAGGAGTCTAGAATGCTTCCCAAATTTTTTGGGACCTTAACTACATCATTTTGAGGGACTTCCTTTTGTATCCAGGGAGTTTCGTTCATTTATGGAGAAATGTACGTTGCATTTCTCACATTTTCTCTTGTTTTCGGGGAACTGGATGTTACAAAAATGCCTAGTTTTGTTTCTTTTGTAGCCATACTAATGGCATATGATGTAATCTTATGATGGAATGGTTGTATAATCTTTTAAACATGTATAATTACCCAAATTTTTAATGTATGTATGAGTTTTAGTGCCAAATGAATGGCAATGTGCATTTTGGGTAGTGAATGGCAACTTAAAGCATATGGATTCTTATGTATGACATGGGGTGAGAGAGTAAGTTTTTAATTTCTAAGTTTATGTACCTTTGAGATATGTTTAGTAGACCATTTTAGTACTTTTCCACGTGCTCAAGGGGTCATAGGTGTCTTAGAAACCAAAATGAACCATTTGGAGTCCTCTTGTGACACAAAAGTGACCATTTCACAACCTAATATCAAAATTTGAACAAATGAATGAATTTTCTTATGAAATTTGACATGCATATAGATCTTATCTAGAGCCTTTTGGGAAGTCAAAGATCATATTATTTGGAGTTCTATGGAATTAATTATAATTTTCAAAGTTGGCATTTTTCTACTGAACTGGTACAAACACTATTCATATGGTTAGTTGCTTAGGCTATGTCATTAGAGAGCCAAATGATGTCTAATGCTCATGAAAGTTTATAGGCATAAATTTCCATGGCCACTGAGATCACCCCAATTGGACCTTTGAAAAGGAAAATATGAATTTTTGAAGTTAGAGGATAGTACTAGTAATGATAGTTAACCTTTGATACCGTTCCATCAATTTCTAGTAGCTAGCAGCCTCTGGTTGTAACACCATAAATTCTAACTCATTTCATGACATTCATAAGCTTCACATCATCATTTCCATGAGAGCACATGAAAAAGGGCATGAAAATAATGAATTTATTTGCGTTGCATCATACTTAAAAATTTGCAATTGGTGTCACATGGACCGTGTGAATTCATGCTATGCATTCTCATATTTAAATATATCATTACAACTCATTTGCATTACAAAATCATGACCATAACTCATGGAAACCGAAATGGAGCATGGAATGGGCTTATTAAATTTCGGCCAGATTTGCCTCTTATTCTGCCTAACTTTTGAAAATTCATAACTAAATCTAGAAAAATTGAAATCATGCAATCTTAGTCATTCTGGAAAAATTAGGATGTCTACTTCATATTAAAAATATGAATAGACCATAAAATTCATCACAAAGGATGTTTGACATCCAAAATGGTCCAAAGGTCCGACTGAATTCTGGAATTGATATAGAATTCTATAGAGAAATTTGAAAATGTCCAATTAATTCCAAAACAATTCGATCCATGAAAATGATGCCAATCTAGAAAGTTGTGAATGTTAACTAGAGAGAAAAAATATCTCCAGATCAGTTCATCAAGCCCAGACTCCGGAATTTAATAGAACAGTACTTTTGGTCTGGCAAATTCACTGATACTAGATAGAAACTTCAAAAATTCATATCTCCCTCTTTAGGCCTCCAAATGAGGTGCTTCCAATTGACACGAGTCACTGTGATTATCTAGTTTCTCTGTATAAAATTTTTTGGCAATTGGACATCATTTGAGCCTTATGGGATAGAAAACAATTTCAGACCAAATGAATAATGCAGCAGACCAAAACCATAAATTTTGCCAACTTTGAAAAATTATCAAATATTCTATAGACCTCAAAAAATTATGATCTTTAGCTTTCCAAAAATCTCTCAATGAGACCTAATTGCATGCCAAATTTCAGATCAGGACTAACTCATTTGGCTAAAAAGCGATATAGGGTTTTATTATGGTCAAATTTGGCTCTATATAAGGTACCAAATTTGCCAAATGGCCTTCCCTTAGTTGTAGCATATTTTGGGCAAGTCTAAAAGCATATTTAAGACTTGTATGAGCTGCCCAAATGGACCAAACCTCATGCATCTCATTTTGGCCATTCAACCCACACTTATGCATATTTCCAATAAACTTCCATATTGCACACTTTGGCATTACTTACTCAAAATAGGTTCTAAAGGTCATACATCATATCCATACATTTAAACATCACATAATAGTATATTTACACATGTCTCAAGGTTCATAGTACATATACAACATCATATGCATTATGAACCATCATTATGATTCCAAAATGGATAAAATAATGCATAAGCTTGTCAATCTTTCGTCTTCATGGTTGTTGGCTCCCTTCACCATAATTACTTGGTTTACCTAGCATGTTAGATCATTGGAGAGAAAGAGATGAGATTCAAAGAATCTCAATAGCTCATCTCCCATTAATCATACGTAATATGTGCAAAGCAAGCTTTTCAAATGATGCATGGAGAAATTAGAAGTCATGGACAATTTAAAAGTAACCTTGGCATGTGAATCAATCATACAAGACATTCAAGAGTTCACCAAGTGTTTGGATTGGCCTCACACTTCTCCACATGGGTTTTGGACTTATCTCACCCATTCTTTAAGCACTTTGGACTCAACCATACTCTTGGGAGCCCACTTTGCTTTTGGGAGACTCTTTACTTTGTCTCAACCAAACTCAAGGGTTCTTGGCTCATCCTCACCAAAGGGAAGAGTTTTTGGCCTCTCCACACTCAAGAAAATGCATACAAACATCATGTACTCATTTGAAACATAACATGGCATCAAGGATCATAGCATATAAAGGCATGCTAACATACTTTTCATAGCTTAAAAATGCACATACACACATTCTAAAACAAGCTAAGAACACATCCATGCATGAAAGAAGGTGGAGAGAGCTAACTTGCACACAAACACACACTTTTCCTTTAGGATTCAAGCCTCCTCTTTCAGCCACACACCCGCAAATTGGTGGAGATGGTTTCTCTTAGCCTAAAGACAATTTATAGGAGCCAATTAGGTTCATGAAATAATTTCTAAGGCCATGTAACTTCCTTAAACACTAGGTAGTTTTATAACCCCCATTATGATTCATATTGGCACCTAATGAAGCAACACCCCTCAAATGATTTCTAGGCTTCATTCTTTCCTTTCAAATATGATTCTTGACTCCTTTTAAGCCTCTTGGAGTCATCACATCATTAAAACAAGAGTCCTAGCACCATGTTGCTTCTTTAGGTCACAATATGGAACCTAAGACACCAAATCACTTTTTATGAGTTCTAAATTTTTTCCAAGGCATCCTTTCATTTCCACTCATCAAATATGACTAAATAATGCTTGAGAAAAATTTAAAACTCACCCTAGTTATGAGAACCCTTCCTGGTCGAGACAATGAAGCATATTGAGTTCTATGGAGCTTTCTTTGTTTTTTCAAGGGAAGAAGCATATGGGGAGCCTTTTAGGGATCTTAGGGGCTCATCTAAACTCTTAGTTAGGCCTAGGAATCATTATACAAAATCAGATTTTACAAGATGCAATTGAAACCCTAAAACTTGCATCTTGAAATCTAATGGTTATTTTGTTGTTTTCTTTGCATATTCTTAATCTCCACACCCTTTTTCCTTAGATTCAAGCTTGGTTCTACCTAAAAATCATCTCCTCCTAGGGTTTTCTCAAGTGGGGCGAAATGGAGGAGGAGGGAACCAAAGATGACAACCATAGAAAGAGAAATTACCCCATTTTCTTGCTTTTTCTCACTTGAATCTTGTGTTCTTTGAGCTCTTCTCTTCAAATCATAATTTTTCCCTCAATTTCTCCCTTAAAACAGATTTTAATCATAGGAAATAAAGGAGAATGGAGGAGAAGAGGTTTGGAAGAGAAAGAGCATGAAAAATTACTAATTTACATACCTTATGCCTTTGATTTCTCCTCTTCCTTGCCTTCCACTTGTGTGCCACTCTCTCGAGGGTTTTTCTCTAGTTTTGGGCAAAACTTGGTCGTGCAACATGAAGGGAGAAGAAGGGTACATCATATATATAGGTGGAAGGAAGTTACACTTTTCAAAAATTTCTATTTTGTCCTTTGTTCTTGGCATTTTTGTTTCTCCTTTGTTTTAGCTCCTTTTTGAGAACCATCTTTTTTATTATAAACTTTATGTTCCTAATTTAGTAAAATACCTTTGGAATCACTCAAATTGGAGCTAAAACCTTCCCGAACAAATCAGTCAAAGTTTAGGTCAATCGACATTGGAAAACGCCTACTGGATGGATTTTAACTGTCCTGGGGCTTTCCATGATTTTTAAGGGCCTCTAAGAACCCTGGAGAACTCAAAAATTCCATTTAAAAAGCCCTCCTATGTGAATTCCAAAATTTGCTCAAAATTACGAAAATGCCATTACATTTTATAAGCTTTTCGTAAGAAATTATTTCTTCATTCTAGCTCTATTTTTCTTTCCTTCTGAGCCTGGGATTCTCATTTTTAAGAGTCTAGAATGCTTCCCAAATTTTTTGGGACCTTAACTATCTCATTTCTGGGGACTTCCTTTTGTATCCCATGAATTTCGTTCGTTCACAGAGAAACCATACGTTACGTTTCTCACGTTTTCTTTCATTTTCAAAGAACTGGATGTTACACTGCTGAGGTCTAGATATATTTTTAGTATAAAGTAGACATCTGTAGCTTTCCAAAATGTTAAAGTATGCTTGATTATGAGTTTTTTAAAATTAGTTATAATTTTTCAAATTTTATGACAATAATATGAAAATCCAACCCGAGGCTGCATCATTGATTTTTATGTATGCTATCCACTTGTATGAGTTCTAGGCCATTTATTGAGATGGAATTGAGTTTTATTTTTGTAATTAAATATGAGAATGAGATGAATGAGTTTATATGGTCCATGGGACACTGAATGGAAATTTTATCTACTACGCAATGTAAATTTATTTATTTTTTTAATGCCATTCTTTGGCCTTCTTGTGAAATGCATGGGATAAGGTATGGAAATAGCATGAGATAAGCTAGAAAATCATGGTGTTACACTAAAAATGTCTCAAAGGTACATAAACTCATAAATTAAAAACTTACTCTCTCACCCCAAGCCTTGCACAAGAACATACAAGTCAAGTCTTGCTCTCTAATGTCCAAAATGCACCTTATCATACATATAACATAAAATCTCATTTATACATGATACATTTGCATATTTACATATGTTCATAAGGTCATAGGACATTTACAATAATGTATTACATCATGGACCACTCAAATGGCTACAAATTGATTAAAGCTATACATCTTGTTGTCAATCTTTCACCTCTCAACTTGGTGGCTTCCATTACCTTGCTCTTTTGCTCCACCTAGTATGTTAAGACATTGGAGAGGAGGGAATGAGATTCAAAGAATCCCAATAGTTCATCTCCCTTTCAATCATACATAAAGAATGCAATTCAAGTCTTAAAAATGCATGCATGAGTATAATAAAATATATGATCATTCAAGAAGCATTCTTGGCATTTGAAAAAATCATACAAAGCATACATAGGCTTGCCAAGTAAGTGGATTAGCCTTACCCATTCTCTTTAAAGATTTTGGACTTGCCTCACCTTTTTCATAAAGGCCTTGAACTAAGCCTTCTTCTTGGGAGACACTAGACTTTGTCTCTACCACTCTCAAGGGTTCTTAGCTCATCCTTACCATGGCTAATGGGTTCTTGGCTTCACCACACTCAAGCAAACCAAAGCAAACATACTAAACATCATTTGAAAACATAATACAACATCATGGCACTATGGGATATAGGCATATGTTAGAATACTTTTCATGGCTTAAAACACACAAATACACATTTAAAGAAAAGGTAAGTATACATTCATGCATGAGAGAAAGTGGAGAGGTCTACCTTTGTTACACTTGCAAACCTTTCCCTTGAATCTTGAATCCTCTCCCTTGGGCTCACACACACAACGGTGTGGGATTTATTGTCTTTGGCCTAAACACAACATATGGAAGCCAATTAAGTTCTTGGAATTATTTATAAAGCTATACATCTTCCTTAAACACTAACTTGGTCTAATAGTTCCTTTATAGTTCCAAAATGCACCTAATGAAGCAACATCTATCAATTGAGTTCTAGGCTCCATTCTTTCCTTTCATTTATGATTTTTAACTCCTTTTAAGCCTCTTGGAGTCATCACACAATTAAAACAATGAGCCTAACTACATGTTTCTTCTTTAGGTCATATTATGGAACCTATAATGTCATCTCACTTTCTATGGTTTCTAAAATTTTTCTAAGGCTTCCTCTCATCCTCTTCCATCATATATGACTCAAAAATAAGCTTAGAACAAATTAAAACTACCCTTAGGTGCTCCTTAAGGCTAACCTTAGAGTTTTCTTTATTTTCTTGATGGAAGATGCATGTGAGGAGCCTTCTAGGGATCTTAGAAGCTTATTCAAACTCTTATTCAGACCTAAGATTCATTGTTTCAATTCAGAATTTGCAAGGGACACTTAAAACCTTAGGTTTTCTATCTTAAAATCTAATGGCTAGTTTGTTATTTCCCTTGCATATTCTTATTCTCCACACTCAATTTCCTAAGGTTCACCCTTGGTTCTGCTTAAAATCCATGTCTTCTTAAAGCTCTCTAGGTGGGACAAACCAAGGAGAAGAAGGGAACAAGAGGTGGCTACCTTTGAATGAAGATTTACCTTATTTTTCCTTGATTTCTTCGATGATTCTTCCTTTTCTTGACCTCTTCTCCTTAAATCCGAAAATTCCACCTCTGTTATACCCTTAAAACAGATCCAAAAACTTCAATAAAATCATAGGAAAGAAGGGAAGATGGAGGAGAAGGAGTTTGCTAAAGAGAAAGCATAAAAAACCAAGAAAATCCATACCTTCTTCCTTGTTTGTCTCCTTCCTTTCTTCTCCCTTTTGTGTGCCTCAAACCCTAGCTCTCTCCTCTGGTTTAGGATAGAAACAAATGTGGTTAAATGAATGAGGAGGTGGGGCATGACATATATATATAGTTAGGTTAGGAAGAACTTTTTAAAAATTCCAATTTCATCCCTTCATCATGGCATTTTCATTTCTGGTTTGTTTTAACTCCTTTTTTAGAACCATCTTTTCTATCATAAAATTTAGGTTTCTAATTTTATAAAATTCCTTTGGAATCACTCAAATTACAGCTAAAACCTTCCCAAACAAATTCGTCAAAATTCAAGTCAATCGACATTAAAAAACATCCACCGAAAGCGTTTTAACTGTCCCAGGGCTTTTCATGGTTTTTAGGGCCTTTGAAAACCCCAAAGAACTTAAAATTTTCATTTTAAAAGCCCTCATGCGAGAATTCTAAAATTTGCTCAAAATTACGAAAATGCCATTATGTTTCGTCAACATTTAATTACAATTTGTTTCTTCATTCTAGCTCTATTTTTCTTTTTGTTGAAGCCTGAGATTCTCATTTTTAGGAGTTTAGAATGCTACTTAAATTTTTTGGGACATTGACTAATTCATTTTAGGGGACCTACTTTGAAAATGTATCCGGTTCTATCATTTTGACAAAAAATGGATATTACATAAGCTACTCATGCAATTTTACAAGCATGTAGATAATATTATAAACTTTCCATGGCCACTAAGACCACTTAAAATGGAGTTGTGTAGCCTAGGATATGGAATTTTAAAGTTCAAGTCTGTCATATGCCTTTCTTTCTGTAGTAGGTTACTGTTCCATTGTATTTGGTAGGGAAATAAACTCAATTTTACCAAAAATTTTTACAACATGTAGTTCGCATCCTCATATTTCTATAGATGCCAAGTTTACATGATTTAGACTTGTGTAACTTAAGTTATGAATTTTCAAAGTTAGTGCAGATTTTTGGCCACTATGTCCATTTCGGGTTCTATGAAGATTTTGTGTGTTCCATGAACTAAACATCATAAAATCAATATGAACAAAATTTTTAATGATGAAAATGGATAAAGAAAAAGAAAAAAATATGTTTGGACCCCTATAGCTCAAATTGACCTATAAGTGGCTTGATTTATATGTTGAAAGCTATGAATGGATGTGATTTTTTGCTTGAAATTCCATAATTGATATGCATGAGTTGACTAGATAAATTATAAAGGATAAGGGGCATCAAACCTTGTCAATACAAGAGCTGAGATAATATCTAGTTAACAAGGTTAAAGATCTTGTTAACAAGATCTTACATTCTGTAATGTGAAATCCAAGACCTTGTCAACAAGGTTTTTTGATAGTAAGTACAAGGTTTTATGATGTAATAAGTTATAGTATATAGTATGTGATGGTGTGACACATCCTATTCTCAATTAGCCTCAATTTGCCTTGCTTTAGGGTGCTCTCATATTATTTTTTAGTTTCAGTTTAGTTTCTAAAAAGCTAGTTATTACAAAAAGAGTCCTAAAGTACCTCCAAAGGGCTTGGTATGCATCAAAAGTAACATAGTACTGCATATACCCAGCTTATAATGGCATTGACACTAATTTAAGTGTTGATATGGTATTATAGGCCATTGTTGTAGCAAAGAGCCTTAATGTTAGTGTCTAGCCAGTAGAGAGAAAGATCAAAAGAAAAAAAAGTTTAGTACTTATGGCATCAGGGATTAACTCCTATCAAGTAGCATTTTCCTCCTCTATTTCATACTTTTAACTGCTTGAGTGCTTTGGTTTCCTGTATGATGTGTTTGCTTGAGTTTGAATGAGTTTTATGAGTTTTTGAGATTTCTATGAGTTTTGGCCAAGTAAGCAAAGCTTTACCTGATGATGGATAAGAGAAGCACATTAGTTCTTTCTTATGCTAAGTATTAGAGCCACTTAGGAAAGAGTTTAGTAAGATTAGCTAGATTTTCAGCTACACGCATGCATATTTTCACATGTTTAGAAAGTGTAGATATTAGAAAAGCTACAGTTTATGCACACATGCATACTTGTGTGCTTGAGTGGTATTGCATATTAGAGTATGATTATATTACTGAGATTCTCCATAGAATTTCATTGTTTTACCCATTAATCCTTGCCAAGTGAAAATAGCTAAGTAGACCAAGGGAAGTCTATAGCTCTATGAAGATATATATATATATATATATAGTTAATTTTGTATCTATAGCTCTATATATATATTGTCGGACTATATTTGAGATCAATATGTGTTTATCAATAATGATGTATACATTTTAAGCCTAGACATGATAGTTAGAGATGGATTAGAAAGTGTATGACTATTTTTAGTCATGTAAATGTTATATGATGCACTTATGAGCATTTGATATCTTTAGGTATTCGAGTAGTTTGGGTCAAAGAGCTAGTTGATAATTGAGCCCTAAGACCTCTGAATTTGAGTATATGTATTTGAATTATATGCAAGCAATTATTTTTACTAGAAGAGAGGGCCAAAATTCCTAAGTAGCATTTGATTTATAGCCATTATGTTGCTAAAATTTTAGTAAACCAAAATGCCTAGCCATATAGTTTAATTATATATGGAGGAAATATGATATTGGATTACATGACAAAAGGGAATAAAGAATTAAAAACCCAAAAGTAGTTCTAGATTGTTGAGATCCACTTTTGGTGTTAACTCTAGTCTAGTGTACTATCTGGGAGTATAAGAGAGGTAGGAATTGTGTATCTATGATTATTTATTGATGAATGGTTTATAAAAGAAAAAGTTTTAAAAATTATATGTTTATATCATGTATTAATGCTTAAACACGTGACCATGACTATTCTATTCGTTTAAACTTGATCTGAAAGCTAATAATAAGGATTATAACTAAAGGTAAAAAAAGCAATAAAAGAGGTCTAATAAGTAGCCTAGGGAAAAGTTTCAAAATAGGGAAGAAGTAGATTTGCTAGAGTCTCTAGTAACACATAAAGAAGTTTCAAAATAAGGCATCACAGAAAAAGAAGAAAATAAGGAGAAGAAGAAGAATCACTGGTGTGACAACCCTAACTCTTAATTATGTTAATTAAGTATAATCACACGATTGATAATTAATACTTAAAGTCCTAAGCCAATACTAGTCTATTAAAGAGTGAAAATATGGAGAAATTTAAACTTTTTTTAATTAATTAAACCTACTATTCATATTAACAAGAAAGCTTCAGCCTAGGTGGAACTTCAACTCTTACTTAGAACCTCTAACTCCTTTTAGAATGGATCTAGAAGCTCAAAACTACTTTATATTACCTTATGAGTCATTACTTATCATTAATATATTGAAAACTAGGACTTAAGAGCTAAAATGGGGGTTTGGGGACTTAGGTCGTGACATGAAAATACTCTACCATGGCTAAGATGGCCACTGGAACCTCTAAGAGCATTAGGAAATACTTACGCTCTGACTTTGGGCACTTCTTGCCATGAGTAATTCAATTCTGTAACTTGGGAACAAAAGATATTGGACTTGTGTCACGACCTAAGGGACTTACAATGTGACTCAGGCTACGACTAGAACCTAGAATACAATTTTTCTGGATCCTTATCATGACTCAAGCTACCCATGCCATGGCAAGGTTCCTCCTTCAGACTTACTATTCAAAAACTCCCAAGTCTTGCTAAGGTGAGAGTGTCTATTGGAACACCTCTAACAAACTTACCTAGTTCTTGTTGTGACAAGATTACTCTTTGGAATGCTCTTTCCCTATTTTCCTCGAGTTGCATCATAGCCAAGGAATCGACGCTACAGTGAAATTTGCTTATGTTACCCCTTGAATGAGTTTCAACCATAACTTGAGTAGTTTTGGCCACGACTCAACTCCCTTCTGGTCCTAAACTCATGGTTACTCATCCTAATTATCTGATACACCCATTAATGAAGTTTAATGACTCTCCAACTCTTATATACTTTAACTTACTAATTCTTGTTGCCTAGGGACTTAAAGATGGTTTATGTCAATTAATCATCACTACATATAAGCAAGTTTACTCATTACATTAGTAAGGAGTGCTTAAGCCACTAGTGACAATATCAACATGTACATTTCCCTACCATCTAACCCTAGCCCCTTTTAGACAAGTTTCATTAGTCCAAGTAAGCTTGCTCCTAACCTCAAATTACTCAAGGATCCTTTAATATGAAACATGGCTATGTCAAAGTATAGATTCACATGTAGGGTCTCAATATCAGCAAGAATCTCCATACCTTAGAATCTTAGGCTAAACTTTCATATGATAGGAATATACTCATTCATAAATGTTATTCAAACTTCATACATTCACAGAAAATCATATTAGATCAACATTAGGTAATTACATCAGAATTCTTATAAATTAAAGCCTAATCTTAGGGAATGTGTCCTAAGTTACAAAATATCATAATATCTACACTTGCAAAAATAGATACATCATGATGCCATACAATACAAATTAGACAAAATTAGCATTTATACAAAATTAAAAGCTTCCTAATTGCAGGAGTTCCATGTAAGGCCTAAACCTAAGGGTGCTCATCCACTTGCTTCCCCTTTTCTTTAGCCAAGGGACCTTCACCTAAAAATTGTTAGCCTATGAAATGGTAAGATGTGAATCTCAGTAAATTAATCAATATAAATGCATATTATCTAGAAAAATATCAAAAGCATAAACATACCCAGCAAATGAACTAGTTAGACTATTAATGATTATTATCCTATATTAGTAATCATATACAATATGTTAATGGTAAAAAACAAACCCGTCATGATGCCAACTCCCTATCAAGCACGCTCATGACTCGATGCATTCATTAAGTTTGATCATAATTTGGTGCCCAATCAAAGCACAATACACTGGTGGCAGTTGGACTATAGCTCCACCAAGGGCATACTCATGGTCTAAAACAACAATCAAGTAGCCAGCCAATTATTTAGCATAGAAAAACATATATGTGCAACTAATATTAGATTAAACATGAAGATATGTAAGGTATTAGAATTTAAACCTCAGTTACCTCACTTAGCAATGTAATGCCTTAACTATCTAGCTCTTAATTTATTATTATAGATTAACAGCAAGTCTATTTATTGTTAAACAAAAATACTGAATCCAAAATTGTTGAAATACAAGCACTTGCCTTCATAATTTTCATGTCCATCCAATTTTAACTGTAAAAGTAAAATGTACATAATATTTTAAGGAAAGTCTAGTAGAGTTTCCCCTTTAAAATTGACTATCCAAACCAGTCAAAATGGTCACATTTTAGCCCAAACTCATAGACATGGAAAAATACAAATAATAACATTATCATGTATCAAAAACTGAGCATAAAATATCATCTAAATCTAGATAACTCTAATTGGAGTTAAATCACTATTAATAGTATTCTAGTATACATAATAGATCACGATGGAGTTAAACATAATCTGTATACATGCCTTGTACATTTCAACAAAAATTAGGAATAAAATATTCATATAGTTCTGCAAATCCAAACATCATTCTTTTTCCTTTCCTTTGTTGGCATTGAAGCTTCCACCTAGAACTAGTTAATGGAAAATTGGAGATGGGAGTGAGACTCAAGAGAATCTCAGTAGCTATACTCAATCACCCAAAATAAGCATGAGACAATTTAGCAATAATAATGCCAGTATGCATGGTCATATAAAACTGATATAAATGCTTTACATGTTTACTACATACTCTACATGGCTATGAATCTCAGCTCAACTTAGGCTTTTCTCGGGGCTTGGGAGAGCTAATCATTCCTATTTCCTTCTTTATCTCAAAGCCTTAGCTCACTAACATAACATGCAAAACATGACATATAACTGATGTAATGTAACATAGCATGTACTGTGATAGAACAACCAATACAATACAATGCATATCAAGCTCAAACAAGTCAACATGCAACTAGATAGGGAAAAGTAGGCTACCTTGTATAGATGATAGAAACTTAGTAAAACTTCTAACTTTCCTACTCTATTTCTTGCTTTGTTTCCTTTTCTTTGTTGACTCTACACTTACAATGAGATGGAGCCTCTCTAGCTTGTCCTAAAAACATCACATATACATATCATCAATATCTACAGCTCAAAACAACTTCTCTTTAAACTTCTTTGACTTTTAACTATATTTTAGGCCATTTAAAATGTACTTAAAACCCTCTTTTACATACCTCCAAGACACATGCTCATTGGGTAGTAATTATGCCATCTAAAATGCTTAAATTTGACCATATTTAAGAGCCTAGATTTATGGAATTTCTTTTGGATTTTTGATCCCCATATATGACTCTTCATTTAGGTTTTAGGTCATGGATTTCACTAAACTTAAATCTTATGCCAACTTCTACCTCTATAATTCATAACTCAAGCCACAAATTCCATATTTACTATTCATTTGATTATTGGCACTATTCATTTAGCATTTTCACTTTTATACATAAAGGAACACATTTTGTAACCTTAAGCCTCAAGGGTTAAATTTTAAAATTCAACTTCTGGGCTTCAAAATCTCATCATATATGATTTATATAGCCACATTAGGATTCATTAGAGGCATTACAAGCTTGTTTACACAAACTTATATTAAGTGGTTCCAATTATGCTTTCTTGAACCTTAAATTTTCAACTTCATAAAATCTAGCTCCTAAATTCAATTTAATACTTCCATAATTGTTCTTATATCATTTTAAGACCATCCATAACTCAAAAATCTATTCAACAACTTCCTATCCCATTGAATTTCTTCTTGGTCAAAAAGGGTACCATAAAACCCAAACTTACAGATTTCAAGGTTTCAATCAATTCTAGACTTAGATTCTTGTTCCTTGCATCATAAAACATTTAAACATACTAATTAGGAGTTGAAAATAACATGGTTACCCACTCATCTAGCCTTGGCTGAACCTATAGCATAATATGGTCTAAATTGCTACCTTTCATGATTTAATGGAAACTAATGTTAGATATGAAATCCTTGCATGTTAAAACCTTTGGTTCTATCAAGAACTCATGAAGACAAACTCTCTTCCTCACTTTCTCTATTATACCATATTATAACAACACTTAATTTATATTTCAATATGCTTAGAACATCCATTTTCATCTATTCAACACTTTTAGCAGTGGTTATGATCGACATTAAAGGTGTAAATACTTTAATTTAGCTTAAAAGCACCATTTTAACTTCCCAATCCCAAAATTCATCTTTAATAGATTTGCTCAACCAAAAACATCACAAAAAGAAACAAGGAATTTCAGGTTTAGGCCATGTTTTACAAAATAGCATCATAGCATCATTTTCTATGGTTCTATAATTCTGCCACAAACTTCAAAAATTCATATCTTAAGCTAGAGAACTCCAAACTATGCAAATGAGGACTTTCTAGAAAGATCATGACATAAACTACATGTTGTGAAAATTTCAAATAAAAAAATTCTTTTGGGCTATGAAAATCTAATGGAATAACACTATTATCTGAATTTTGTGCATATGGAAACCTAAAGTTTTGAGCATGCATATCTTGAGCTACACAACTCCAAATTAAGTGATCTTGATGGCTATAGAAAGCTTATAATGCCAAATATATACTTGTAAATTATACTGATCATTGGAATTCATTTGACTTCTCAAATACATAGAAAACCGAGACTAACCAAATGAACAGTGCACAAGTAAATATGTATAATTTAGCCAATTTGGAAAAATCATGATAAATTCCATAGAGCTCTAAAAATTGTATTCTTTATATCTGTAAAAATATCTAAATGCAATCTAAATTCTTGTCAAATTTCATGCCAAAATTTGTTCATTTGGTCTAGTTTTGGTTCTAGCATAGAATATTGCTCAAAATGGTATCAAAGTGGCATGAAATGGTCCAAAATAGTTTCTTACATAAATTGTGACCATTTGAGCATGTCTAAAACCTAAAAGATGGTATATGTGGCCATCTTATCTAGTCTAAATCACCATGAAACTCAAAAACACTCCCTCACTCAGCTTTGCATACATGCTTTCCATGGCACATGCAAACTAAAAATTCATATTCTTGCACATATAGCTCCAAATATGGTACATACATCATAATCTCATACAGTTATATGTGTGAAAATGTTTATATTATATAAATAACATATACAACCATACTTTGACATTAAATTACATAATATCCTAAATCATTATCAAAGGAATATAGTTCAAGCATATTGGCCTCCATTCTTTGCTCCTTGAGAATTCCCTAGATATAATTAGATATAAAATAGGGGAGAGTGAGATTTGAAAAATTCCAATAGCTCAATTATCCTTCAAGTACACTTGTATGGCATGTTATCATGTCAAAGAAGGGAAGCACGCATCATTAGCAATCAAGCATCAAACATAAACATATTCATAAAATTAAATGGATCTATGAAAGTCAAAATCAAGCTCTAAGGACTTTTGGTCTAGATTCACCTAATTATTTAGGACTTTTTGGATCAACCTTAACCATTTTAGGGTCTTTTAACTTAGCCTCACTTAATCCATGAGACTTTTGGATTTGTCTCACCCTTACTTAGGGACTTTTGGCTTCACCTCATCCAAGTCAATAAACTTTTGACACAACCTCACGTATTAAGAGCCATTCATAATTCAAATATATTCTGTAACACTATAATTTATTTAGCTTCACATCCTCATATCCAAGGTTGGTCTCATGTGAATTCAAAGAAAAACTAAGAAAAGGAATAAAATATTATATTTTCTTATGTTATGTCAGGGTTTAAAAATTCATTCCACGTCCAGTAAACCTCATGAACTCAACAATATCATTCTCTACTTATACTCTATCCACAAAAGTCACAAACATTTCAAAACATTCCATAAACCACAGATTTGGAACCCAAAAATAGAAAAATCACGTTGTAGCCTCAAGTTTAGAATTCAGTTTACTAATAGCTACTTTAGAAAATCATAACTAATTATAAAAAAATTGAAAACAAGAAACCTATAACTTTTTTGGAAAGCTCTGGATGTTCACTTTATACTAAAAATAATTACAAGCCATAATAACATCATTTGGATGTTTGGTAATAGAAAAGTGACATAGGTTAGGCTGCCCAGGGTTTCTGATATAGTTTACTAATATAATCTTTAAAAATTCATAACTAATTCCACAAAAATTCAATTCAGGCAAACTATACCAATTTGGAAAGCTACTAATGTTAGGAATAAGTCCAGACTAATCGAAAGCATTCAGACCCCAAAAACTAATGGTATAGTGACTGAGGTTTGACTGCACCCTAGATACTGACCTGGAATTCAAAAAATTAATTCTCCCTCTACAGACCTCTAATTGAGGTGCTTCTAGTTGGTATAGGCCACTGTGAAGACCTAGTTTCTCCTTGTAAAATTTCATAGCATTAGACACCATTTGCCCTACAAATGACAAAGATAAAAATTCTAATCAATTGCACAACGACAAAACCAAATCTATTAAAATTTGCCAATTTTGGAAATTCACCAAATATTCTCTAGAGTTCCAAATAATATGTACTTTAGCTTTCCAAAAAGCTCTAGACAAGACCTATATGCATGCCAAATTTTCAATCAAGAAAATCTCATTTGGACAAATTTTGATATAAGGTTGCATATTTCCCATTTTTGGTCTCTTAAAGGATCATAAATGGTCCAATTTAGCTTCTAGCTATTCTAGGGCAGCTTGGGTGCATGGGAAAACATGAAAATGGTCTACAAAACATGTCTCAAGGGTTCAACAACCCAAATTTCACAAACTCACTCTCCCACTCCAAGATATACACAAAGCATACATAAACAATTCTGGCCATTCATTGTCAAGAACATGCTTTATCATACTTTTGCTTCCAATTCTCATATGTACATCATATATTCATACATTCACACATGTTCTAAGGGTTATATATCATATACATCATTGTATCACATCACTTGACATCCACATGGCTATAATACAAGTATTTCACAACTTATTTGCCAACCTCCATGTCTTCAAGTATGGCGGCTCTCAATTCCTTGCTATTTTGATCCACCTAGACATGTTAGGTAATGGAAAGAGGAGAGTGAGATTCTAGGAATCCCAATAGCTCTTTTCCCTTCAAACACACAATATGGATGCAAATTCAAATGTAAAAATGCATGCATGATTTTCTTGAAAATCATGAACATACATAAAGCATTTCTTTCATTCAAGAACACATATTCAACATACATAAGCTTGCCAAGACAATGGTTTGGCCTCACCCATTCTCTTTGGGACTTTTGGACTTGCCTCACTTACTTTTAAAGGACTTTTGACTAAGCCTCACTCTTTCTAAAGATTTTTAGCTTTGTCTCACCCAAGCTTAAGGACTTTTGGCTCATCCTCTCCCTTGCTAAGGGGCTTTTGGCCTCACCACACTTAAGCAAGCCAAAAACATACATAAAAACATCTTATAAACACATAAATATAGCAACATGGTACCATGGCATTTAAATACTTGCTAGAAACACATTGCAATGCTTAAATATATGCACACACATTCAAAAACAAGAAAATATCTAAGTATGTATGAGAAAAAGAAGAGAGAGCTACCTTGGTGGAAATCCAAGCTTTAACCTTGACTATTCCTTCCCTTTCTTGGTTGCACACCCACAACTAGATGGGGCTTGATTTCATTGGCCTAAATACATCAAATAACACTTAATTACTCCTTTAGAACAAGCCAAAGCATTAAACTCACACTTGAGAAACACATTTGGTTCATTAGTCTCATATTAGTTCCATTAATGGCATAATGAAGCAACTACCCTAATTCAAGTTCTTGGCTCCATTTTCTTCTCATATTTAGACCTATTTGTTCCATTTAGACTCCATGAAGTCATCGCAAACTCATTTCCAAGAGTCTAGACACAAGTTGCTTCTTAAGGCTACATTATGGAACCCATTGCGTCATCTCCCAATCTATAGCTTCTAAATTTTTCCCAAGGGTTCCTCCCATCTTCTTCCATCACATAAAATCCCAAACCAAGCTTAGAACCAATTAAAACACTCCTTAACCTATTGCTCTTGCCTTGGCCAAGAGACACACACACCTTTTAGAGCCTATAGTATTTTTTATTTTTCCTTGAATGAAGAGGCACTTGGGAAGCTTTATAGGTGTCTTAGGAACTCAAGCAAACATTCACACATGCAAGGGAATTCATGAATCAAATCAATTTTTCCAAAGTGTTCAAGAGTTCTTTACTTTCTTAACTTGAATTTCACTTGGTTTCGTTCCAATTTCTTTGCATTTTCTAACTCCCCATGGCCTAAAACCTAAGATTCTCTCTTGATTTTGGATAGAAACTCCTCCCCCATGATGGTTATGATCTTGGCCGTGGCATCCAAGAGAGAGCAAGAAGAAGAGGAAGCAATAAAAGAGAAGAAATTACCTTGAATTTAAGCTTCTTTCAAGAGTTTCTTCCTTTGCCTTAGCTTTCTCTTTGGATTCCTAATCTCCCACTTCTGAACCAAGGCCAAATCAGATCCATGTGAACCACCAAAACCATAGAAAGAGAGCTTGAGGGAAAGAGAACAATATTAGTGACAAGAAAACCATGAAATTCCTTAAAATTTCCTACCTTTCTTAGCTTTTTTCTCCCTTCTCGTATGCTTCTCCTTATGTGACTTGTTTGGGTAGAACCTATAACACTATAAATTTCTAGCTTTGTCTCATACTACTTCTAAATCTCATGCCATAAAGTACACAAGAATAAGAGAAGATGGCATTAAAATAAGGCATTTCCTTGCATTGCGCTATGTATAAATTTTTCTTTCAGAGTTCCATGATCATATGGGCACATACTATACTTTCTCATATTTAATTACATCAATAAAACTCATTTCCATCACAAAATCATGCTCACAATTCATGGAAACCGAAATGGAGCATAGAACATGGAGTTTCATTCTCGGCCAGAATTGCTCCACTTTCTGACCAAATATTGGAAAATCATAACTAAATCTAGAAAAATTAAAATCATGCAATCTTGGTCATTCTAGAAATATTAGGATGTCTACATCTTACTAAAATTTTTGTAGACCATAACATACATCACAGAGGACGTTTGACATCCCCAATTGTCCAAAGGTCCAACTAAATTATGGAACTATCATAGAATTCTGTAGAAAATTTGAAAATGTCAAATTAATGCCAAAAAAATCCAATACATGAAAATGATACTAATATGGAAATTTGTGGATGTTAAATAGAAAGAAAAAATATCTCTAGATCAGTTCATCAAGCCCAAACCTCATAATTCAATGGAACAATACTTCTGGTCAGGCAGATTTATTGATACTAGATAGAAATTTCAAAACTTAATATCTCCCTCTCTAGACCTTCAAATGAGGTGCTTCTAGTTGGAACAAGTCACTATGATTTCCTAATTTCTTTGTATAAAATTTCGTAGCAATTGGACATCATTTGATCCTCATGTGATAGAGTTTAATTTCGGACCAAATGAATAGTGCAACAAACCAGAAACTATGAAAATTGCCAACTTTGAAAAATCATCAAATATTCTGTAGAGCTTCAAAAATTATGATCTTTAACTTTCAGAAAGCTCTCAATGAGACCTAATTTCATACCAAATTTCAGATCAAGACTAACTCATTTGGCTAAAAAGCAATATAGGGTTCCATAATATTCAAATTTGCCTCCATATAGGGTACCAAATTTGCCAAATGGCCTTCCCTTGGTTGTGGCACCTTTTGGGCAAGTCCAAAAGTACATTTGAGACTTGTGTGAGCTGCCCAAATGGTCCCAAACCTCATGCATCTCAATTTGTCTATTCAACCCACATTTATACATACATCCATCATACTTTCACCTTGCATAATTTGGCATCTCATGCTCAAAATGTAGGCTAGAGGTCATACATCATATTCATACATTTAAACATCATATAATATCATATTTATACATGTCTTAAGGTTCACCATACATATACAATATCATATACATCATGAACAATTATTATGGTTCCAAAATAGACAAAACAAGGCACAAGCTTGTTAATCTATGCTCTTCATGGTTGTTGGCTCCCTTCACCATAATTACTTGGTCTACCTAGCATATTAAATCATTGGAGAGGAGGGAATGAGATTCAAAGAATCCCAATAGTTCATCTCCCATTCAGTCATACATAATAAGTGCAAAGTAAGCTTTACAAATGCATGCATAGAGAAAATGGAAGTCATGGACATTTTAAAAGAAAACTTGGCATATGAACAAATCATACAAGACATTCAAGAGCTCACTAAGTGTTTAGATTAGCGTCACACTTCTCCTAATGGATGTTGGACTTGCCTCACCCATTCTTTAAGAGCTTTGGACTCAACCATATTCTGGGGAGCTCACTTTGCTTTTGGGAGAGTCCTTACTTTGTCTCAACTAAGCTCAAGGGTTCTTGGCTCATCCTCCCCAAGGGAAGAGTTCTTAGCCTCTCCACGCACAAACAAACTCAAACAAACATCATATACTCATTTAGAAACATAACATGGCATCAAGAATCATAGCATATAAAGGTATGTTAGCACACTTTTCATAGCTTGAAAATATACATACACATATTTTAAAGCAAGCTAAACACACATCCATGCATGAAAGAAGGTGGAGAGAGCTACCTTGCACACAATTACACACTTTTTCCTTTGGATTCAAGCCTCCTCTTTTGGCCACACGGACACAAATTGGTGGAGATGGTTTCTTTTGGCCTAGATACAATTTATGGGAGCTAACTAGGTTCATGAAACATAGTCTAAGGCTACATAATTTGGTTGAACCCTAGATTGCTCTATAACCCTTATTATGGTCCATAAATGCACCTAGTGAAGCAACACCCCTCAAATAATTTCTAGGCCTCATTCGTTCCTTTCAAATATGATTCTTGACTCCTTTTAAGCCTCTTGAAGTCATCACATCATTAACATAAGAGGCCTAGCACCATGTTGCTTCTTTAGGTCATAATATGGAACCTAAGGCACCAAATCACTTTCTATGAGTTTTAAATTTTTTCCAAGGCCTCCCCTCATTTTCATTCATCAAATATGACTCAAGAATGGCCTTAAAAAAATTTAAAACTCTCCCTAGCTAGGAGAACCCATCTAGGTCAAGGCTATGAAGCAAATTGGGTTCTATGGAGCTTTCTTCTTTTTCTCAAGGGAAGAAGCATATGGGGAGCCTCTTAGGGATCTTGGAAGCTCATTTAAACTCTTACTTAGGCCTAGGAATCATCATACAAAAATCAGATTTTACAAGGTGCAATTGAAACCCTAGAACTTGCATCTTGAATCTAATGATTTTTTGTTAATTCCCTTTGTATATTCTTAATCTCCACACCCTTTTTCCTCAGATTCATACTTGGTTCTACCTAAAAATCATCTCCTCCTAGGGTTTTCTCAAGTAGGACGAAATGGTGGAGAAGGGAACTAAAGATGACAATTATAGGAAGAAAAATTACCTTGTTTTCTTACTTTTTCTCACTTGAATCTTGTGTTCTTTAAGTTCCTCTCTTCAAATTCGAATTTTTCCCTCAATTTCTCCCTTAAAATAGATTTATAAACTTCATTATAATCATAAAAAACAAAGGAGAATGGTGGATAAGAGGTTTGGAAGATAAAGAGCATGAAAAACTACTAATTTCCATACCTTAAGCCTTTGATTTCTCCACCTCTTTGCCTTCCTCTTGTGTGCCACTCTCCTTAGGGTTTTCCTCTAGTTTTGGGCAGAACTTGGTCGTGCAACATGAAGGGGAGAAGAAGGATGCATCATATATATAGGTGGGAGGAAGTTACACTTTTTAAAAATTTCAATTTTGCCCTTCGTTCTTGGCATTTTCGTTTCTCCTTTGTTTTAGCTCCTTTTTTAGAACCATATTTTCCATTATGAAATTTGGGTTCCCAATTTAGTAAAATGCCTTTGGAATCACTCAAATTGGAGCTAAAACCTTTCTGAATGAATCAGTCAAAGTTCAGGTCAACCAACATTAGAAAACGTCCACTGGAGAGGTTTTAACTGTCCCAGGGGTTTCCATGGTTTTTAGGGCCTTTCAGAATCCCAGAGAACTCAGAACTTTCATTTAAAAAGCCCCTTGTGTGAATTCCAAAAATTGCTCAAAAATTATGAAAATGCCATTATGTTTCGTAGGTTTTTCTTAAGAAATTGTTTCTTCATTCTAGCTCCTTTTTTCTTTCCATCTGAGCCTGAGATTCTCATTTTTAGGAGTCTAGAATGCTTCCCAAATTTTTTGGGACCTTAACTACATCATCTTGGGGGATTTCCTTTTGTATCCAGTGAATTTTATCGTTTACAGAGAAATGGTACGTTACGTTTCTCACATTTTCTTTGGTTTTCAAAGAATCGAATATTACATTTCTCCCTCCTTAAATAAATTTTATCCTCAAAATTTGGGGTATGCTTTCCTTTTACTCTTTTCTTTTCTGGCTAACTGTTCTTTTCTTTCCCTTCTTCCTGGCTCTATATGCTTTCTCAATGATTTCATTCTTTCAAATTTTCTCTTAGCCAGGGAACTTTTTTTCATATCAGCTCTTATTAAGAGCTATACTACTATAATGTACTAGCTATTTCTTTTCTTAAGGGAAAGAAATTTCTAACTTTAGAGGCCTATCTTGGGAGAGCTTACTAATCATATCAGGTTAGTGTTAACCCGTTTGCAGGATCAACATTTTTTCAGTGGACTCATTTACGTATCTCGGGAGGTAACTTATTTCATATCACGTCTCCAGTATCCTTTCTAAATGGCTTCTCGTAACATCTCATCATCTTTTCTAGTCATTTGAGCTATTGGAGGTTTTCTGTCTGTTTGCTTATTTATATGTTCTATCTACTATTTATCTCTGCATTCTTTCTTATTAGCTCATCCCGTGATTACAATTCACATTCTTTCTATCACAGGCCTCACATCTCAATTACTTACTTGGATTACAACTCTTTCGAGGAGTTTTTACTTTTAACGATCCTAACTTTTTTCTTTACTACTACATTTGTCTTTGTAAGCTGGGACTTTTCTCACTTTCTTTGCTCACTTATAGTGGCATTATATAATCCCTCAATTCAATACTGATTGGCCTAGCATATATCTCATACTAGCACTGAAGAGCTACTACCACTGACTACTGCTAGGTTTTGATGGGATGCTAGCTATTCTCACAGTTTTACTTACTGGAGATATATTGTACCACTTACCTCATATAAAAACTGCACCTGACCCCTTTCTGAATATATAAGCTAGCATGCATCTCTCTATCCCTCGATCAGGGCTACTGCTTGCTAGGTAGTGGTTCATCTAGCTCTAACTCTGGAAAGCTAATTTCTTGCTTTCCTTATCCCATACACTATACTCATCTCTAACGAGAGCTAGTCAGTGGTCTAACTATCTGAATAAAAGCCTTCATATCTCTGTCGCAATGGTCTACCAGACTCAGGAGGTCTCTAGTCTCTGAGACAAAAGCTAGCTAAAATTATACTGGTCTATGAGACTAACTACTCTGTAAAACTATCTCAGGTTGTCATCTCTACCAGAGATCTATCATGTTGTGGCTAGGACTCTCTGTGACTCTATGGGATCTACTATGACCTTAAGGTCTATTGTGACCTCTCAGAACCCCACTAGGGTCTACTGTAACCCGCTATGCTATGCTGGGATCTACTATAGTCCATCCCTAAGAGATGTCAAGGCCTAAGATTATTGTATTCGACAGTAAAACTCATACTCACTGAGTCTAGTTACCATTGCTCATAATAGCTAAGGCTAAATTTATAGGTACATCATGCTCTTCATGCAAACTGGGTTTTATGTCATCTGATTCTTTAGGATCTTGTCATACTGATACTAGGGAGCATTTTAATTTTCATTCATTGCTCCTCATAGGATCCTTAGATTCCCACTTTAGCCTCTTTTTTTTTAGGCTTTCTTTTCTTACTCTATTGACTTACTTACTTTACATATACTCATTCTAGCCTTCCTTTCATATCTTGCAATTTCTAGCCATGCCCACATTCTGCTTTTAAGTGCTTTAGCACCCGGGCATCTCACACACTGAGTGTGATGAACATCTCTGGCAGGAGAGAGGCTATACACTGGTCTCTATTCATTTCATTTATATATACTATAAGGGACTCGGGCTATACATACTGGATCTAAATACTTTCTACTAAGGATTCCTTTCTGCGTGCCTTCCTTACTATTCTGATATTATTGGAACCCCTTTATCTGTCTTTTTTAACTTATCTTGTTCTTCAACTAGCTAGGATACCCTCTGATTATCAGGATACTTTGGTGATTGATGTCCTCGTTTGCTATGCACTTAAGTCACATTACTATTAGGTTGATCATGCTTAATATCATATGACCATTATTGCAAGCAAACCATAACACCAAACACTAATACACAGGCGCCTCATGACTAAGCTCAAGGCCACTATCACCTATATATTACAAGTTTCCTAGTAATCTAAAGTACCTCTCTCTTATCTTTTTCTTTCTGCCCTATTTTCGTACAATACTCGAAGAAAGTAGCATTCTTCCTCTACTACATCTCGAGATCTCTTCGTATAGCTCGGCTATTTTTACTTCAGGTAGTATCATGCTAGAAAGGCATCTATGCTAAGGACGAGTGTGCTTTCTTAAGCATTCAAGAACATTAACTAAATATCTATTCTCAGCCTAATATGTCCTCATCTTGAATGCTATCATATTTGCTCTTTCTACCTTTCTTATCCTCTTACTTAGGTAAAAAGATGTTTTACTACAAGTTGTTTCTATTGCTAGTTCAATTTCCTCTACGCTCAAGAGCACCTGCATTTTCCTGGGGTTCCTCCACTTATTCACTCTCTGTAACATCAGGGGGTCTACTTTTCACTTATATTCTTACTCTGCTCTTAGCTAGACTATCTCCTTGGTAAGAAGAATTCTATTTCATATAATCCCAGAAATTTCATTTTATGGTGCTCTCAGCTAACACCCTTTTTCTGCATAATATAAGACTCGCCTTCTGAGGTAGTCTCTAGCCCCCCTCGAGCTTCCCTGAGGGTACTAAGGCACTAACTGTTTATCTCAGCTTATTTCTAAGTTTGGATCAGAGCTGGGCTTTCTCTCTATTCAGTCTCTTTAATTTCATCCCCAGGAGCATAATATACTATTTCTAGGGTTTTAATAACCCAATTCAGAACACGTGCTCTCAATGTCCGGACTCTAGCTTACTAGAAACTTATGCTCTACCGGGTGCTCTAATCACTCACGTGCCTTAACCCTATATCATTCTCATATTAGGGAACTCGTCTAACTAATTATTGGATTCCTATTTGTTTACTCTTCTAAGCTTAGCTTACTCATCTAATTATGACTAAAGTGAGGGCATCTTTTCTGTAGCTAATTTCTCAGCTCTTCCTTGCTTTCTCTTTCACTATACTTTATGACTCAGGGGGGTCTATCTAGGGGAATTTACTAACTACTACTGGATAGTTTCTCCAACATAAGGATATCTCATCTTTCCTTTCTCGATTCAGGGAAAACTTTCACTGAGCCTTTTATTCATATATCTCACCTGGAACGATGCTATTGGTCATCTTCCCTAGGCTTTAGCTTATGCTCAGCCTAGGCTAATCATCTCATCAGACTTGTAGCTTACTAACTATCCTCATTCTTTTCTGGGTCTCTGTTACTAGCTACTCATACTTACTTCTAGGTGTTACCTATGAGGTACACTTTTCTAGGCCACTCACTATGTGCCTCACTGCTAGTAGTCTTATCTTACTTTATTTCGAGGCTATACTAACATTCTATCATTCAATGTCCCACAAGGTAGCACCTTAGGTTGGATTTAACACCTTAAAGGCGGATCTTAATAACCTCATAATCCCTATGTTTGATTTCTTCTGTGTTGAGCTCTTTCCACAGTTTCAACTACTAGGCCCACAGACTTTTATAAACGTTCTATGACTATTTACTACTCTTTTATCAAGTTAGCCTGAATATAACCAACAAGGCATTCATACTGCCATTCACTGTAGCTAACATATCATTCATTATGGCTAACTAACCTCAAGTTCACCTTAGTTTTCCTATTTGAGTATTGACCACGACAAATCTCTTAATTGGCTGTGGCGAGGAACTCTCTTTGGATTGCCTCGCTGCTTCATGGAATAATTGGCCACGACTAAGCAATTAATTGGACGTGGCTAATGGCCTCTGATTTGCTTGCTTTTTCAGAGATTGAATTTTTGTCTTTAGCTACCAACCTGAGCCTTATTGCCTTTATATCTAGCCCATCGTTAAGCTAGAGGGTTCTACCTCTTGCTTTATTCGTACATAGCTAGTTCTTACCTCTGGGCTATTAGGGCTTTAAAAGGTGTAGCTTGTAACTCAAACTCCTGGCCTAAAGGAATTAATCTTTCAGGCTCTAAAACTCACCTTGACATTTGGATGTTATGGCTAAGGGTGACTCTTTTTCTCATTCGCCTCTAAACTGGTCTTGTACAGCTACAGTCTCATTTTACACCGCGCTGCATCACTACTTGTCTCCGCATTAAGTAGGATATCTCGAAATGGTCTAAGTATGACTACCAGGGAGAACTAGGCCTCATATACTTTTTCTAGCAAGCCTCTTCATATCAATGAGATCATTTCTCATCGTTCATAACTAGGGCTTGCCACTGATCCCAGCGAGCTATCACATCTCATCAAGCTCTAGCTGTTAGATCACTTAACTCGCTTAAGGTTAGCTCTGCTCAAACTACTCTAGAGGCCAACCATTCTCGGTGTCCATTAACTACTCTAAGACCATCATACAACCTACTCATCATGAAACAAGCTATAAACTACTTTCACACACCTAATATGTCTCATGTAAGGTTCTACCTATTCATTTGAGCCTTTACATAGCCTTAATTCTACTTCCTTAAGCCAAATCCAATCCAAGAGAGCCTGAAACTTTGCTTTGATACTAATAAATGTAACACTATAAATTTTTAGCTTTGTCTCATACTACTTCTAAATCTCATGCCATAAAGTACATAAGAATAAGAGAAGATGGTATTAAAATAAGGCATTTCCTTGCATTGCGCTGTGTATAAATTTTTCTTTTGGAGTTCCATGGTCATATGGGCACATACTATACTTTCTCATATTTAATTACATCAATACAACTCGTTTCCATCATAAAATCACAATTCATGGAAACCGAAATGGAGCATAGAACATGGAGTTTTATTCTCGGCCAGAATTGCTCCACTTTCTGACCAAAAATTGGAAAATTATAACTAAATCTAAAAAAATTGAAATCATGTAATCTTGGTTATTCTAGAAATCTTAGGATGTCTATATCACACTAAAAATATGTCCAAATCATACCATGCATCGCAGAGGACGTTTGACATCCGCAATTGTCCAAAGGTCCAACTGAATTCTGGAACTGTCATAGAATTCTGCAGAAAATTTGAAAATGTCCAATTAATTCCAAAAAACTCCAATCCATGCAAATGATACCAATATGGAAATCTATGGATGTTAAATAGAGAGAAAAAATATCTCCAAATCATTTCATCAAACCCAAACATTGGAATTCAATGGAACAGTACTTCTAGTCAGGAAAATTTACTAATACTATATAGAAATTTCAAAACTTAATATCTCCCTCGCTAGACCTTGAAATGAGGTGTTTCTAGTTGGAATGAGTCACTGTGATTACCTATTTTCTCTATATAAAATTTTGTGGCAATTGGACATCATTTGAGCCTCGTGTGATAGAGTTTAATTTCGGACCAAATGAATAGTGTAGCAAACCAAAAACTATGAAAATTGCCAACTTTGAAAAATCATCAAATATTCTGTAGACCTTCACAAATTATGATCTTTAGCTTCCTAGTAAGCTCTCAATGAGACCTAATTGCATGCCAAATTTCAGATCAAGACTAACTCATTTGGCTAAAAAATGACATAGAGTTCTATAATGGTCAAATTTGGCTCTATATAGGGTACCAAATTTGCCAAATGGCCTTCCCTTGGTTGTGGCACCTTTTGGGCAAGTCTAAAAGTACATTTGAGACTTTTGTGAGCTGCCCAAATGGTCCCAAACCTTATGCATCTCAATTTGGCCATTCAACCTATATTTATACACACATCCGTCTTACTTTCACCTTGCATAATTTGGCATCTCATGCTCAAAATGTAGGCTAGAGGTCATACATCATATTCATACATTTAAACATCATATAATATCATATTTATACATGTCTCAAGGTTCACCATTCATATACAATATCATATACATTATGAACCATCATTATAGTTCCAAAATAGACAAAACAAGGCACAAGCTTGTTAATCTATACTCTTCATGGTTGTTGGCTCCCTTCATCATAATTACTTGGTATACTTGGCATATTAAATCATTGGAGAGGAGGGGATGAGATTCAAAGAATTGCAATAGCTCATCTCCCATTTAGTCATACATAATATATGCAAAGCAAGCTTTACAAATGCATGCATGGAGAAAATGGAAGTCATGGATATTTTAAAAGCAAACTTGGCATATGAACAAATCATGCAAGACATTTAAGAGCTCACTAAGTGTTTGGATTGGCCTCACACTTCTCCTCATGGATTTTGGACTTGCCTCATCTATTCTTTGAGAGTTTTGGAGTCAACCATACTTTTGGGAGCCCCCTTTGCTTTTGAGAGACTCCTTACTTTGTCTCAACCAAGCTCAAAGGTTCTTGGCTTATCCTCCCCAAGGGAAGAGTTTGTGGCCTCTCCACACTCAAGAAAACTCAAACAAACATCATGCATTTATTTAGAAACATAACATGGCATCGAGAATCATAACATATAAAGGCATGCTAGCACACTTTTCATAGCTTGAAAATACACATACACATATTTTAAAGTAAGCTAAACACATATTCATGCATGAGAAAAAGTGGAGAGAGCTACCTTGCACACAATTACACACTTTTTCCTTTGGATTCAAGCCTCCTCTATTGGCCACACACCCACAAATTGGTGAAGATGACTTCTCTTGGCCTAGATACAATTTATGGGAGCCAATTAGGTTTATGAAACACATTCCAAGGCTACACAATTTACTTAAACCCTAGATTGCTCTATAACCCTCATTATGGTCCATAAATGTACCTAATGAAGTAACACCCCTCAAATAATTTCTAGGCCTCATTCTCTCCTTTCAAATATGACTCTTGACTCCTTTTAAGCCTCTTGGAGCCATCACACCATTAAAACAAAGTGCCTAACATCATGTTGCTTCTTTAGGTCATAATATGGAACCTAAGGCACCAAATCACTTTCTATGAGTTTTAAATTTTTTCCAAGGCCTCCCTCATTTTCATTCATCAAATATGACTCAAGAATAGCCTTAAAAAAACTTAAAACTCTCCCTAGCTAGGAGAACCCATCTAAGTTGAGGCTATGAAGCATATTGGGTTCCATGGAGCTTTCTTCATTTTCTCAAGGGAAGAAGCATATGGGGAGCGTCTTAGGGATCTTGGGAGCTCATTTAAGCTCTTACTTAGGCTTAGGAATCGTCATACAAAAATTAGATTTTACAAGGTGCAATTAAAACCCTAGAACTTGCATCTTGAAATTTAATTATTTTTTGTTAATTCTCTTTGCTTATTCTTAATCTCCACACCCTTTTTCCTTAGATTCATGCTTGGTTCTACCTAAAAATCATCTCCTCCTAATGTTTTCTCAAGTGGGGGGAAATGGTGGAGAAGGGAACCAAAGATGACAATTATGGGAAGAAAAATTACCTTGTTTGCTTGTTTTTCTCACTTGAATCTTGTGTTCTTTGAGCTCCTCTCTTCAAATCCGAATTTTTCCCTTAATTTTTCCCTTAAAACAGATTTATAAACTTCATTATAATCATAGGAAATAAAGGAGAATGGAGGAGAAGAGGTTTGGAAGAGAAAGAGCATGAAAAACTACTAATTTCCATACCTTAAGCCTTTGATTTCTCCTCCTCTTTGCCTTCCTCTTGTGTGCCACTCTCCCTAGGGTTTTCCTCTTATTTTAGGCAAAACTTGGCCGTGCAACATGAAGGGAGAAGAAGGGTGCATCATATATATAGGTGGGAGGAAGTTACACTTTTCAAAAATTCCAATTTTACCTTTCGTTTTTGGTATTTTTGTTTCTCCTTTGTTTTAGCTCTTTTTTGAGAACCATCTTTTCCATTATGAAATTTGGGTTCCCAATTTAGTAAAATGCCTTTGAAATTACTCAAATTGGTGCTAAAACCTTCCCGAACAAATCAGTTAAAGTTTGGGTCAACTGACGTTAAAAAACGTCCACTGGAGAGGTTTTAACTGTCCCAGGAGTTTTCATAGTTTTTAGGTCCTCTAAAACCCTAGAGAACTCAAAAATTTCATTTAAAAAGCCCCCTATGTGAATTCCAAAAATTGCTCAAGATTACGAAAATGCCATTACGTTTCGTAGGCTTTTCGTAAGAAATTGTTTCTTCATTCTAGCTCCATTTTTTTACCGTCTGAGCTTGGGATTCTCATTTGGAGGAGTCTAAAATACTTCCCAAATATTTTGGGACCTTAACTACATCATCTTAGGGGACTTCCTTTTGTATCTGGTGAATTTCATTAGTTTACGGAGAAACCGTACGTTACGTTTCTCACGTTTTCTTTAGTTTTTGAAGAATTGGATATTACAAAACCTCCATCTATTTGGACAAAGCAAGTCAGTTAGAAGGAGTAAGAAAATGGGACACCTAATATAAAGCAAAAAAGGGAGAAATTGTTCATTAAAAATGACATTTACATCTACATGCCATTTTTATTTTAGTTTCATTTTACCTCTTTTTTTAGAATCATCTTTTCCATCATAAAATTTAGGTCTTAAATTTATAAAATATCTTTGGAATCACTCAATTTGGAGCTTAAACTTTCCTAAATAAACTAATCAAATTTTGAGTCACCCGACATTAGAAAGCATACACCAGAGGGTTTTAATTGTCTCGGGACTTCTCATAGTTTTCAGGGCCTCTGAAAACCCCGAAGAACTTAAATGTTTTATTTAAAAATCCCTCCTGTGAGTATTCCACAAATTGCATGCAATTATGAAAATGCTATTACATTTTCGGCAATTTTATTGAACTACTTAGGCTCTGGTTTTCAAACATCTCTGACCTTTGATCCTCATTTTCTATTATTTAAAATTTTATCCTAATTTTATTTGACCTTAAATCATTCTCTCTAAGGGACTTCCTTTTATATCTGATGCATTTCATGCATTTATGGAGAAACTGTACATTAGATCTCTCACATTTTCTCTTATTTTTGAAGAACTGGATGTTACACATTCTAAGAAACATAATGATATCATGGCATCAAGTGTAATACCTAATTTTCTGAAAACAAGAAAAAATGTGAGAAATGTAACGTACAGTTTCTTAATAAATGCCCGAAATCTACCGGATACAAAAGGATGTCCCCCAGATAGGGTGATTGGAGGTCCAATAAAATTAGAATAATATTCTAGACCTCAAATAATGGTGATTCAAGGTCAGAGATGCCTTGAAACCAGAGCTAGAATTGCTAGACAAATTTTTACGAAAAGGCAACGAAACGTAATGGCATTTTTGTAATTTCAGGTAGTTTTTAGAATTCTCATAAGAGGGCTTTTTAATTGAAAGTTTTGAGTTCTTTGGGGTTCTCAAATGCCCTAAAAATCATGGAAAGCCTTGGGACAGTTAAAGCCCCTCCGGTAGACATTTTCCAACAACTATGAGCCTGAACTTTGACTGGTTCGTTTGAGAAGGTTTTAGCTGCAAATTGAGTGATTTCAAAGACATTTTATAAAATTGGGAACCTAAATTTTATGATGGAAAGGATGGTTCACAAAAAGGTGCTAAAATGAAGCTAAAACGAAAATGCCACCAAGAAGGGAAAAATTAGAATTTTTAAAAAAGTGGAAGCTTCTTGAATACTCTTTAAGTTTCATGTTTCTTTTCCTCATTATTTGCAGGACTTGTTCTGCCTAAAAATCAGAAAAATACTAGCTCTCTTAGGTGCACCAAGGAGGAGAAGAAAGGAAGAGAAAATGCAAGAAAAAGGTCAGGAATTTCATGGATTTTCATGCTCATTCTTTTTCCAAACTTGTTCCTCTCCTTTTAAGCTTCCTTTACATGGTTTTAATGAAGAGTTTGGTTCTGTTTTGAGGGCAGAACAGAGAGAGGGATTTTGTGTTTGAGGAAAGGAAGCCAACCAAGTGAAGAACAAGCAAGAAAAAACAAGAAAACAAGGTATTTTGTCATTCTCACACTTGATTCTCCTTATCCTTCTATGGTGCATGTTTCGCCCTTTGTGAGACCAGCCAAGAGGGGATGAATTTCTAGCTAAACCAAGGGTGAATCTTAGGAAAATGAGGGAGGAGAATAAAAATATGCAAGGAAAACAACAAAATAACCATTAGAATTCAAGATAGAAAACCTAGGGTTTCAAGTGTCCCTTGTAAAATCTAATTTGATACAATAATTCCTAGGGTTAAATGAGTGTTTGAATGAGCTCTTGAGATCCCTAGAAGGCTTCTCATATGAATCTTCCATCATAAAAATGAAATAAACCCATTTGGTACTAACATAGAGTATAGTTTTGGCCTAGGCTAAAAAGAGTACCAAGGAGAAGTTTTAATTTGTTCCAAGCTTATTTTTGAGTCCATGTATGATGGAAGAGGATAAGAGGAGGCCTT
Source organism: Erythrophleum fordii (assembly GCA_032878935.1). NCBI lineage: Eukaryota > Viridiplantae > Streptophyta > Magnoliopsida > Fabales > Fabaceae > Erythrophleum > Erythrophleum fordii. Next base: position 17,269,966 of record JAVQMF010000053.1, read on the forward strand.
GGAAAAATTTTAGAAGCCATAAATAGTGAGATGGTATCATAGGTTCCATATTATGGTTTAAAGAAGCAACACCTAGCTAGGCTTTTGGATTTGATTGTGTCATGACTCCAAGAGGTTCAAATGGAGCCAAGAATCATAAATAGAAGGTGAGAATAGAGCTAAGATGATGTTCTCTTAAGGTTGCTTCATTGAGTGCATTATGGAATCATAAAAGATCCATATGAGCTGCCTAGTATTTCTAGTAAATATATGGCTTTAGAATTTGATTCAAGAGTATAATTGGCTTCCGTATGATATGTCTTGGCCAAGAGAAATAATCTCTACCTTCTTATGTGTGTGGGGCCGAGGAAGAGCAACCAAAGTCAAGAGGAAAAGTTTGCAATAACAACAAAGGTAGCTCTTTCCTCCTTCTTTAATGCATGAATGTATACTTGCCTTATCTTTGAATGTGTGTATGTGTGTTTCAAGCCATGACAAATGTTCCAGCATATGCCTATGTCCCATGGTACCATGATGTCATATCATGTTTTCAAATGATGCTTAGTATGTTTGCTTAGGTTTGCTTGAGTGTGGTAAAGGCAAGAACCCTCTAGCCATGGTGAGAATGAGCCAAAAACCCTTGAGAATGGTTGAGACAGAGTCTAGAGTCTCCTAAGAGTAAGGCTTAGATCAAAGCATTTAGGAAATTGGATGAGATAAGTCCAAAATCTATAAAGAGAATGGGTAAGGCTAAACCACTCGCTTGGCAAGCCTATGTATAATTTGTATGACTTCTTGAATGCTCAAGATGCTTCTTGAATGATCATATGATTTTAAATGCTCATGTATGCATTTTAAACAATGGATTTGCATTCTTTATATGTGATTGAAAGGGAAAAGAGCTATTGGGATTCCTAAAATCTTATTCCTTCCTCCCTATATGTTTAACATGTCTAAGTGGACCAAGGGAGTCAAAGAATAAGAGCTACCAAGCTAGAAGGAGAAAGTGTGACAATCAAGTATGTAAAAGTAAATTTGTAGCCATATGAGTGGCACATGATGTAATCTCTTATCATATATGTTGTATGATCTTATGAACACATGTAAATATGTAAATGTATCATATATGTATGAGATTTAATGCCATATGTATGATATAATGCATTTTGGGCATTGGATGGAAAGCTTTGACATGTGTGCTCTTGTGTATGGCTTGGGGTGAGAGAGTGATTTTTTGAATTATGGGTTTATGCACCTTTGAGACATGATTAATAGATCATTTTGGTGCATTCCCACGTGCTCAAGTGGCTACAAGAGTCTTAGGAGCAATTATGGACACTTTGACACCATTAGAACCAAAATGTAATCCAATGTCAAGATCTAACCAAATGAATGAATTTGCCCATGAAATTTGGCACACACATAGATCTTATCTAGAGATTTTTGGAAAGAGAAATACTAAATTATTTGGATCTCTATGAAATTAATTATGAATTTCCAAAGTTGGCATTTTTTTGTTGAACTGATGCAGACACTATTCATATGGTCAGTAACTTGGACTGTGTTATTAGAGGGACAAATGATGTCTAATGCTCATGAAATTTTATATGCATAAACTAGACATGATAAGCTTTCCACATCCACTAAGATCACCCTAATTGGACCTCTGAGCAGGGAGATATGAATTTTTGAAGTCGAAGGATAATACTAGTAATGACAGTTGACCTCTGGTATTATTCCATAAATTTTTTGTGGCCAAAAGCCTTTGTTTGGGCTATATCTTTTATCATAAAGTAGACATTTGTATCTTTCTAGAATGGTAAAGTATGTATGATTTTGATTTTTCTAGAATTAGTTATGATTTTTCAAAGTTTATGATAGTAAGTTGGAAATTCTGGCCGAGGCTGCACCTAGTGTTTTCATGTATTCCATCCCCTTACATGAGTTCTAAGCCATTTCTTGGGATGGGTATGAGTTGTATTTATATATTTAAATATGAAAATGAGATGGATGAGTCCATATGGGTCATGGGGCAGTAAATGAAAATTTTACCTATGATGTAACACAATTTAATAAATATCTTTAATGTTTTTCCCTTGGCAAACTTGTATGATCCACAGAAGGAAACTTAGACATGAAGTAAGATGAGCTTAGTAAATATGGTGCTACATCAAGCCAGTGGCAAGAGGCATATTTCATGGCTCCAACATACATACAAGCAATCAATGGCAATCAAACAACTAAGATAAGCGTATAAGAATGGATGAAGAGCTACCTTACTCAAGAATACACAAAGTTCTTCCTTGGTTCCCTAGCCTTTCTTCTTGGCTTCACACACACACTTAGGAGAGGCTTGATTTGCTTAGCCTAGACACATCAAACAATACATAAAGATATCAATGGAAACATCTCTAGCCTCATATAAACCCTAGACAAGCCCATTCTAGCTTATGGTATCCATATGGCTCCATTTAGTGGCATAATGAAGCAACTCATATAATTCATCATCTTAGCTCTAATTTTTCACTCAATCTAAGTCACACGACTCCATTCAAATTCATTAGAGTCATCACAAACTCAAATCAAGGAGTGTAACACCAAATTGCTTCTTTATGCATAATGGAACTCTAAACTTTCAACTTTCAAAATATGGCTCTCTAATTCAAACAAATGGTTCCTTTGGTATTTATAACTCATATCTAGACCATTTCTATTATTAGAATCAAAGAAAACTCTCTCTAGGTGCCACATACACTCATTGGCTAAAACATGCACCAAGATTGCCACCCATGGAGTTTTGTCAATTTTTCTTAGGGAAATGGCACTCATGAAGCTTCCTAAGTCTCTTATAAACTCATTAGAAAGCTTCATAAATCCCTAAGTGCAACTAAAACCCTAATTTCCATAACTTGCTAACAAATGCTTCTTTTTTAATTCTATTTATTCCATATGATTCTCTATACTTCAAAACCCCATTTTCTATCAAGTTTGGACTAAATTCAAACTTCCTACATGACACCCTAGTTTTGGCCAAAATAGACACAAGGAAAAGCCAAGGAGAAGTAAGTTTGGCCCTAGTTTCATACCTTTTCTTAAAGCTTGACAAGTGAGCTTTCTTAAGCTTCCAAAGCTTTCTCTAAACTCTTCTTTCCCTCTACTAAACCAACCATAAATTACCACCATTCAAAACATTAAAACCATGAGGAAAAAGAGGAGAAGAACATTAGTGAAGGGAAGAGCATGAAAAAGTAGCAAAATCTTATCCTTTCAAGCTTGTTTTCTTCCTCCTTTCTTCCTCTCCTTATGCACCACTTGAAGTTGCTCTTGGTTCTATTTTGATGCAAATTTAGGTTGGTTTAGATGAAGGAAGGAGGTAGGGCATGATATAAGAAGGGAGGAATGCCTAATTATAATAATTTAAAAATTCTAACTATGTTCCTAAATTTTAATTTTCTCATTTGAGTTCATTTCAACTCTTTTTTGAGAACTGTCTTTTTTATCATAAAATTTAGGCCCTCAAAATCATTAAATGCCTTTAATTTCAAATTAATTAGGTTTAGAACAACCTCAAATGATTTGGTCAAAATTTTAATCAGTTACTGACCTAAAACATACACTAGAAAGGTTTTAGCCATTTCAATGTTTCTTATGATTTTTAGGGTCTTTTGTGACAACCTTAACTTCTAATCATTGTAATTAAGGAAAAATATGTGATTAATAGTCATAAATTGGGGTTGCAAGACATTATGACTAATTACATTGAGAAAATGCAGGGAAATTTGAATCTTAATTCATTAGAGTCATCAACCATATAATTACAAACACTCATGTACATCAGGGAAACAAACATTCATTTATAAGCCTTCGATTCTATTAGCCATTGATTTTGACTCATAAAAATCTTCTACCAATGTTTCTAAGTCATCTCTTAAGGTTACCATATGAAAAAACTAACATTTCTAGGTTAGAATGAAAGTTTGGGACCATTAGCCGTAGCTAAATGCCCTTGCACTGCGGCCAATTACTCTTGGGTTCATTATTTTTCTTCATAGGTTTTGCCATGGTGATAGTCGTGGTGAGTTGGACCTTCACCGTGGCTAACCTACATGGCGTCATGGTGAGGAAGCCTCCTAAAACCTACCTCCCTCACCTCTCACTATTGGCCGTGGCCAATTCTCCCTTTTTCCACGGCTAATTCCTTTCTGAAACGCTTGGCAAATTCTCACAAAAGTTCGTCGCAGCCAATTCCTTTTTAGCCGCGAAGAATTCCTGTCTAGACGACTCCCAATTTTGCCTCTCACCTTTCACCGTAGCTAATTCCACATTTCGTTGTGGCAAATTGCTCTCCGGTACTCTCTTTGGGCAACTTCGCCTCTATTGGCCGCGGCTAACAATATTTTGGCTGTGGCAAAGTGCCTTTTGATCCTACAACTCCTAAAATAATATTTCATACTCTCAACTCTCCATCTAGGGACTCTCTAGGGCCACTTTCCCACTTGTTATGAGATTCGAATAGCATTTATCTAGCTGATTTACCCCATCCATTGTATCATTACCCATCTAACATTTAAATGTAGATTTTCCTACTCATCCATTGGTCTTATATTAACAAATTTATAAATTTCCCACAATGGTCATTCAATTATGTTTTCATTAGATAATTTATGCATTAGTAGCTCAAATCCACAATCCATATATCATATGATTTCATTACTTAAAATAGTCAGTTAAAACACAAGTTTATAAGCCATAATAAGTGTCATAAACTCATACATCCATCAACAACTAATATGAAGCCTATTTCTCATGATTACATTCTGTGTTATCAAAATACAAACTCCTACACTTGGTAATACAGATACATGATGATGTTATACAAAGGTTAACAAAATTAGCATCTACTCTATTCCACTCGCACCAAGTGTAGCTCCCCACACTAGGCCTCAACTCATGGATGTTCATCCACTTGCTTGCCCTTTATCCTTACTCAAAAAACCTTCACCTAAAATGTTTAATCCCATGAAATGGGGTGAGATGCAAATCTCAGTAACCAAGAAAATTCCATCATATATTCCAGTTTAATTAACATATATGCATGACTTTACATAAGCATCAGAAAACATACTAGTCATATCAGTAAATGAAATAATTAGGCTATCATGGTTACTATCCCATACCAACAATTATATTTTCACATGTTAAAGGCCAATAACACTAGGAGAGGCCCGTCCACGGCACCCACTCCCCAATGAGCACAACTAGGGCTCAGTGCATCTGGGGTTTGATTATAACTTGGTGCCCGATCAAAACACATACACAGATGGTAGTTGCACCATAGCTCCACCATGGACTTATAAGGTCCAATCACATATAATAGATAGACAACCAATTCATTTAGCATTTCAAATATTCTTGTACAAAAAATATGAAATTAAAGCCGATATATGTATGGAATTAATATAATCCTAGTTACCTCACTTGTAGACAAGTTGGGAAGCTATAGCAATACCAAAATCCTCCTAAAATTACAACATCAAGAAATGTTCATCTTTTATCAGTCAATTACTAACTCATTCATCATTTATGATAATAACCCAATACTCAAAGAATTAAGTTACTAATAGTTACCTAAGGGATACCTACCCAATCACCAAGAGCCTCAAAATTCGAATTTTACCTTCCCTAGACCAGAAACATCAATATATCATTCCAAATCACGGGAAAATTCGCACAAAATTAAGGCCCATACTATAAGTCTACTATAGGGGTCTTAAACTAGTAAAAAATGCATCAAAATAGAGAGTTTATACTTACCTAATAACACCCTCAGCCCCAATCTACGAAATTTCACCAAGAAAAACCCAAACAACCACATTTTAGATTTTGGGTATGGTGAAAATACTCTAAATGAAAAACTAATTGGGGCAAAATGAAGAGAAAGAGAAGGGGAATAAGTTATATAGCTATTACCTTGGTTGAATCTTATTCTAGAAGTGGGAAATGATGGATTTCTAACCTTAAACCCTAGCCTTCCTTCAAACCTCCAAATTTCTCTTATGTTTCAGTAAAATAAGGAAGGGGCTGAAGTGTTTAGGATTTTAGTTAAGTTAAGTTGGGTCTAATGTGGGTCATGGGCTGACCTAAAGGTCCATTGGCAACTGAGTTCTGATTTACACCTTGTTAAGCTAGCTCTAATGTGTTGGGCTGTAGAAATTTAATTGGGCTAAACCAAGTTTGAGGGACTCAATTGATTTGGGTCTGCTCAAGGGTTATTGGGCCAATTACATGGACTTATGCAAGTTGGGTCTTAGGTTTCTAATTTATTAAATTGAATTGGGTCTGCACCTAACTTATTGGGCATCCATTAACCTTTTATCATGATCTCTTACATTAATTTGGGCCTAGATGAAGTTTCTATCTTAATTAAATCTCAAACTCGCATAAATAATTTATCTCTCCAAAGTTTCCATTCACCTAACTTAACTAATTATCCCCTATTAATTATTCTTAATTAACCCAAATCTATGATTAACATCTTAATTAATTTTGGGGTGTTACATCTTTGAGAACCGTGAGAAATTCAATTTTTCGACTTAAACCTCCATCTTTTGAGTTTTCAAAAATTTTTCTGAAATAACAATTTTGCCACTATATTATTCCTTTAATTTGTTCAACTGTTTTGGCTTTGATTTCTGGCGAGCTTTAGGTTCTTGCCCACATTTTTAGATGTTTTAATCAATGTTCTAATATCAATTACTCTAAATTTGCTTTACTTTAAGGTGTTCCTATCTCATTTTATTAGATTTAGTTCAGTTTCTAGAAAATCAATTATTATGTTCTCTCTCTAAGCCAAAACTTCCAAGGCCTAAAACAAAAAATTTTGAGAGTATTTCAGGCAGAAACTTACCCCACTGTGAAGTACCCTTTGCGTATATTAATTTCCACATATTGGTTTCTTGAAAAGGGCTCCTTTTTAGCTTAGGTCATACTTGAATCTTTAAGTTTTCATGAAAAGAAAAGCACCATTAGAAAGCTCTTAGAGAGGAAATAACTTTCCTAATTGGCACGAGGTGAAACAAGGCCATTTACTTACCTAAATGGATGCTTAATCTCTCTTTCTCTCCTCCCTCATGTGTGATGCCATGGAAGACCTCTAAATCTAATTTTGGAAGGTTGAACAAGATGGTGAGGTATATCTTTCTTAATTTTTCAAAATGACTATTTTACCCTTACTCACACACATTTACTTTGTTTGGACTCATTTTTCATATTTTTTAGAATTTTACTACTCTCTACAAATTTTTGAATGCTCTTTCTCATAAAAACATTATTTTCGGGGTTTAGATGGATTAAAATGGTGAAATTAGTTCTACCTAAAATCTCAATATTGTTTGATACTTTCAACACATTGAAATGGCCTTATCTGATTCTGACTATCCCTATGATTTTAAGAACCTCTAAAAACTTTTGTGAGCTTAATTTTAGGCTTTAAAACTCTTCCTGAAGTTTCCTAAAATTTGCTAAAAATTACAATTTTGCCATTAATATGCCTTTTTTCTCCATTTTCTTGCTTTAGGTTTGTTTTCTTTCCATGTATGATTTCTTAACCCTGTTTCTTGATATGTTGATTAATATTTTACCTTTATTTGGCCTTAATTAAATTTACTTTAGGGTTATCCTTTCTTAACATATTGTGTAATAACTATTTTTTTTCAAAAACTAAACCGAAACAGATAAAATGATATGAGAGCACCTAAAAGCAAAACAAATTGAGGCTAATTAAGAATAAAATGTCAATTAGAACATCTAAAGAAGTAGTTATGAAATTGAGAATAGCTCGAAATCAGAGTTAAAACGGCTAAACAGAGTGAATCAGAATCCAGTGGCAAAATTGTAATTTTGGGTAACTTTTTGAAAATTCTAAAGAGGGAGCTTTAAATGATAAAATTAAGCTTCTAGGATTCTCAGAGGTCTAGAAAATCATAGGAACTTTCAGAATAATTAAAACCCTTCCGATGAATGATTTAGGTTATCAATTGACTAAAATTTTGACAGGACAATTTGGTAAGGTTTTAAATCTAATTAATTTGAAACCAAAGGCTTTTAATAAACTGAAGGGCCTAAATTTCATGGTGTAAAAAATGATTCTCAAGAAGGAGTTGAAATGTGTAATACCTTAACCCCTTAGCTCTCACACAATGGTCACTTAGGCTATTCCAACATATATTTGGTGTATTGGTGCATATTTGCAAGGGAGCATGCATTTTCATTCATAAAAATTTGCATAGTTGGAAAGCCATATACATGATTCATGGCTTTGGGGACCATGTAAACTTATCAATATCATTTTCCATCCATAACATATCCATTCAAGTCATAAACATCATAATTCATCTCATATTTCTCGGGTTTGAAACCATATATTAGAAAAATCAGGTTTTGCTCTCGAGTTGGCATGTCTAGATTTCTTATATGAATTTTGAAAATTTATAACTAATTCTAGAAAAATAGAAATCATGCATAGGATAGTTTTCTAGAAAGCTCTAGATGTTAACTTATGTCTAAAAATAATTTTAGACCAAGAAAATGGTGTTTAGCTTATAAAAATTGATGGAATAGTACCAAAGGTCGAGCTACATTACTAATACTATCAAGCAACTTTAAAAATGTGGTTCTCCCTCTAAAGATCTCCAAATGAGATGCTCTTAATAGATATGGAAACTTCAAAAGTTTATAAGCATTGGATGTCATTTGACCCATGAGTGACACAAAAATATAAACTGACCATATGAATAGTATCATTACCAATTCTGCATAATTTGGCTTACTTTGAAAAATCACACTAGATTCTCTAGAGCTCCAAATTAGATGATTTTTAGCTCTATGGAAAGCTCTAGATGAGACATACTTGCTGGCCAAATTTCAATAAAAACTAATTCATTTGGTCAAACTTGGATTTAGCTCAAGAAATGGTCAAAGTGGAAGTCCGTAATGGTTCATAATGCTACCAAATGACCTTCTCAACAATCTATAGCCGCTTGGGCATGTCCCAAAGCACCGTTACAGCCTAGGGAAGCATGCCAAATAGTTCAAAACATCATAAAGCTCAATCTCACCTTATCACTTGCAATCATACACACATATATACTAGCACATGGGTGGCAAGAACTGACATATTCATTCAAATGGTTTCAAATTCCATTCATACATCATATTTATATACATTTGCTTGTGCTCAATGGTTTACACCACATGTACATCATATAGATACAATTCTTGAATCAAAATACTATCAAAAGGACTACATAACTACTCCTTTGTCAAAGTCTTGTCTTCAAGCAGTTTGACCTCCATTTCTTGGTCTACTTGGTTCACTTAGGCATAATTAGGCATATAGAGGGGAAGAGTGAGATTCAAAGAATCTCAATAGCTCTTTACCCTTTCAAACATACATGATAGATGCTAAAGCATGTCAAACAATGCATGTATGGCATATAGGCTACTAGCGAACATACATAAAATATTTTTATGTTCAAGAAACTCATACATAATATACATAGGTTCTCGAGGGCATTAGTCTAGCCTCACTCATTTTTCTTAAGACTTTTGGATTTGCCTCACCCATTTTCAAGGGACTTTTGACTATGTCTCACCTAATCTTAAGGACTTTTGGCTTATCTTCACCCTAGCTAAGAGACTTTTGGCATCACCATATCTATTTAAGCCAAAATACATTCATATACACATTTCAAAATGCATAATGGTACCATATCAAGTAAGCAATAGCTAGCAATATGTTTCATAGTTCAAACATACATATAAGCACTCAAAGATAAGAAAACATCCAACAATATATGAGAAAAATGTTAGAGAACTACCTTGGAGTAAGAACATTACACTTTCCTCTTGAACTTGTCTTCCCCTTTTTGGCCAAGCATGTGTACCTAAGTGGCACTTGGTTTTCTTAGCCTAGACACATCGAATGAGACATGAATCACTAATGGGAACAAGCTTTAGCCTTATGCAAGCTTTATATAAAGCTACTTTTTCATATGGCTCCATTATGCTTCCATACAAGATGTCATATCTTAACTCTTAGAAACTCATATCATAGCATTCAAGCAATAAACACCCACACTTTCACACAAAGCGTAGCCTATAGACTGGAATCACGGAAACAAAGCTATATGGTTCAATCTCACTTTAATTTAATCATTTTTATCCATATAGCATCCATACAACATCCATTCAGAGCAAGACTCTTGAGGTTCATTTCACATTACCTTAACTTTTCACACAATTTACTTGCACATACAACACATAACAATGGGAAGCGCACTACTAAGAACCTCTAGCTCAGTATTAAATCACTTCTAAAACTTATAAATTGATCCTCAACTCATCTTAAACCATAACATATTAAAACATATCAGATTCATAGCCATTTAGGTCAAGAAACTCGGGTTTGAAGGTTTGGAACATATATCAGAATTTTTTGCCACGAGTTCTAGTTTTTAGTTATTTGTCATCAACTTTGAAAATTTATAATAAAATCTAGAAAATTTGAAATCAAGCAAATGATAGCTTTTTAGAAAACTACTAATGTCCACCATAGGTTAAAAATAATTCAAAGCCATGAAAACATCAACAAGACCACGATTGATAATAGAAAAGTACCAATGGTCCAGCTACCTAGGTTTGCTATCACAAGTTACTAAGATGAATTTCAAAATTTCATAACTAATTCTAGAAAAATCAAAACCTAACAAACCATACTACTATGCAAATCTATGGATGTTAAATTTATGGAAAAATAATTTTGAACCACGTTAAGCTCATTTAGGAACTAAATTACAATGAAATAATACATGAACTTGGTTGGCATTATTAGTATTGAAATAGAACTTCAAAAAGTCATTTCTCCCTCTACAGACCTCCAATTGAGGTGCTTCTTATAGATCCTTGGGAATGTCTAATTTATGCCTACATAATTTCACACTCATTAGACCACATTTGGCCTATGAATGACATAGAAACCTAAACTAATTATATGAATAGTGCACAACCAATTCAAATTTTTAATATGAATTTTGAAAAATCATAATAAATTCTCTAGACCTTCAAATAATGTGATTCTTAGACCAGCAAAAATCTGTATATGAGATCTATATGTCTGAAAAATATTAACCTCAAAATCGTTCATTTTGTTAGGTTGAGATTTAGCTCACAAATTGGTCCATTTTTTGTCCTAAAAGGGTTCAATTAAGTGCCAAATGGTCTTCCCCTTGAATCATGACCACTTGGGTATGTCCAAAAGCACCATAACACCTTAAATATGCATGCCAATTGATTCAAAAAGCCATGGAGCTTAGATTCACTTCCTAGCTCCAACTCATACCTAAGGTTCCATACTCTCTCTTAGGCATACAATAACCATTTTTTCCAAATGTGTTCAAATAACTTTTCTAAGATTACATTCATCATACATATCCATTTTTACACTTGTCTAGCCATAAGATTCATATACATAGGTTCATCTTGCCATACACACTTCCAAACTCACACATAAAGGCTACCAAGTGGCAAACTTACACATTCCATTCACGTAAGTGCAAAAGGGGTTCATACATCATTCATATACATTATATAAGCTATGCATGACTTTACATTACCAATACATAGCTTGGGTACATCATTTGACTACAAAGTACATTTCAAAACCTATTTCTATATATCCAATCCACTAATCATGCACTCCTTAGCAGTTGGCTTCCGTTTCTTTTTTCGCTTGGCTTACCAACATAATTAGAGGGGAATGAGATTCGAGGAATCTCAGTAGCTCTAAATCCCTTTCACACATATATATAACATGTTCATGCATGTCAAAGAATGCAAGTATGTCATGTAATATTCTCAAATGATGCATAGCCATAGATTTTCATATCATACATAAACAAATAACACATTATAGACTCAAGAGAGCAATGGCTCAGCCTCACCCATAATCTTAAGACTTTTGGATTTGTCTCACCCGTATCTCAAGAATTTTTACTCGACCTCACTCTTTCTTGAGGCTTTTGGCCTTGTCTCACCTTTTCTTAGGGACTTTTGGCTCCTTCTTACACTTCTCAAGGGACTTTTAGCCTTATTACACTCATTCAAGTCATTTCATATAACCTTGCAAACATAAATCAAGTCATGGTTTTAAAACATTCATTTAATAACTACAAGCAATTTCCAAATATCAAACCAACACAAGCAATCTAAGACAAGATATGAATGCATACATGTATAAAGGAAAGGGTTAGAGAGCTACCTTATGGAAAACTACACTTTTCCTTTACTTTCTTTTCCTTCTTCTCGGCTCAAGCACACGTAAGAAAGGAGTTCTTGCCTCTCTTGGCCTAGGCATAGTAAACATGACATAAATTAGGCTCAAGAACTAATTCTACCTTCAAGGAAGGCTAGGCTAGCTTACTTGGCTCTAAGTTTCACATAATGATCATTTAGGACACCATGAAGCAACTACTTTAAATCTTGATCTTGGATCCGCATTTCCTTTCTTTCTAGACCTCTTGGCTCCACATAAACTCATTGAAGGCTTCTTAAACTCATTCTAAGGAACCCAAGCCTATGTTGCTTCATTATGCCTAAATTGAGACATTAAAGTATCAACTCTCAAACCAAGCCTCCTAAATTCAAACCATTGGTTCCCCTAACTCTTATAATTCATATCTAAGCTCTAAATTCCTTAGAACACAAAAATTCGCTCTATAGGTATGAAAAACCTAAAGTGGTTGAACTATACACACATGGACCCCTGGAATTAGCTTACTTTCTTGCATTGGTTGGTATATGGGAAGCTTCCTAGGGGTCAATTAGGCTCATACAAACCCTCACATGCATTGAAAAATGTCTAGGAAAAATTAGATTTAATGATGAACCTTGGAACCCCTAGTTGTGCAAACTTGGTTTTCTTGGTTCCCTTCTAGTTTCTCTTAGCTTAAACCTTCTTGCCACACAACTAATCACTTAATTACACCAAGCTAAGATTAGAATTAAACTCGACCCTTAATGTTCACTTAATTACATCAAGCTAAGATCATAATTAAACTCTCCCCTTAATGTTCAAAGTTGACAAAATTGATGAGGGAAAGGAAAACTCAAGAAAAGCCATGGAAAGGAATGGGAATCTACCTTAAATGCTTGTTCTTCCAAGTGGCTTCCTCTTGCAACCAAACCTTCCCTCAAATCCTAACTTCTCCTTGCTAGACTAGAACCAAAATAGCATCAAAATACATTCTAAACCCATGGAAATATGGGGGAGAAGGAGGGAAATATTTATTATGAAGACAAGAGGAAGAAAGCACACACTTTCATACCTATTCAAGGCTTCTTCTTCTCCTTTATTGCTTCTCCTTCCACATGATGCCTTGGCTAGAGTTTTCAGAAGTTTCAAAAGTGGGTAAAACATTGGTGCAAATTGGGGAGGGCTGGAATGTGTTTTAAGAGAGCAAAAAGTAACTTTTAGCAACTTTTCCTTTTTGCATTTTACTCCCTATTTTCAACTTTTGTCATTTTTTCCCATTTCAACTTCTTTTTGAAATATGTCTTTTCCATCATATTCCTTAGGCTCTTAATCATAAGAAATACCTTTGGAATCACTCATAAAGGTTTTGAAACTATTCCTAATCATTCGATCAAAGTTTAGTCAGCCTTTTGCCAAACTCACTCATTGGAGGGGTTTCAACTGCTTTGGGGGTTTCCATGATTTTTAGGGCCTGTGAAAACCCAAGAAAACTTAAATTTCTCATTTAAAAAGCCCTTTTATGAGTTTTCAAAATTTTCCAAAAATTGTAAAAATACCCCTACTTTCTTCGACAAAATTTATAAGCTCCTCTGGCTCTGTTTTTTGGGTATCTTAAGCCTCAAATCCTTATTTTTCATTATTTAAAATTTTATTCTAATTTTATTTGGTATCAAACCTCTTTATCTAAGAGATTTTATTTAGAAACTAACTCATTTTCGTCATTTTTCGGATACCGAACATTACACATGACATAATGAAGCAATTATTGGAATTCATGATCTTAGATCTATTTTCTCTTTCAATCTAGGTCTCTTGAGTCTATTTAAACTCCTTAGAGTCATCATAAATTCATTTTAAAGAGCCTAACTATAAATTGTTTCTTTATATCTCATTATAGAGCCTACACCTCCATCTCACAATTTATGCTTTCTAAATTTATTCCAAGGCTTCCTTTGATGTTTATCTATCATATCTAACCCCATTCTAGCCTTAGAACAATTTAGAACATTTCCTAGGTACAAGAAGCAGTCTAGGCCAAGATTATGCAAGCATATAGCACCCATGGAGTTGGCTTCATTTTCTTAAAGGGAATGGCTAATGTAAAGCTTCCTAGGGGTCTAAGGGACTCATATCATGTCTTATATAAGCTAGAATGCCTCTAGGAAAAATTAGATTTCATCATTTGTTTCAAAATCCCAAGTTGTGCCAATTTGAATTTCTTGCTTCTCTTTTTTATTCCACTTGCCTATTCTAAATTTCGATACTCTAAAACAATTGTTCTTCCCTTGATATGGTCATAATTCAACTCCCCTTGGATGGGCCCTAAGTTTAACAAAAATCACATGGAAGAAGAGCAAGAAAAGAAGCATGAAAAGCTAAACGATTTACCTTGTTTCAAGACTTTTTCAAGAGCCTTTTCTATTGTTTGAAGCTTTTTCTTGAAATTCTAAGCTCTCTCTTCTGGACCAAACCTAAAACAGCCCCATATGAGTCATGAAAACCATAAAAAGAAAGAGAGAAAGGAGGAGAACAAGGTTTGTAAAGGAAGGACCATGAAATTTCTTAGTTTTCTTACCTTTTCACTAAGTTTTTCTTCCTCTTCTTCCTCCCTCTTTGTGTGTCTCTTTGTGTAAAGTCTCACATCAGGTAAGAAGACCCTAGGCTAGGGCCTTATAAGTGGGAGTAGTACTCTCCCCACATGGATGCATTTTCCTAGGAGCTAATGGGAGAATCCATCTTCTAGGAAGAACAAAACCCCAAAGCTAATGGGAGAAGCCACCTACAGGGGACAATACCCATGGGGCTCTGTAAAAGTGTTTGGTATCAGAGCTGGCCTAGCCACATGTGCAACTTGAGGATGAGTTGACCCCAAAGGGTGGTAGATTGTAAAGTCCCACATCAGATAGGAAGACCCTAGGTTAGGGCCTTATAAGTGGGAGTAGTACTCTCCCCACGTGGATGCATTTTCCTAAGAGCTAATGGGAGAAGCCATCTTCTAGGAAAATCAAAACCCTCGAGCTAGTGGGAGAAGCCACCTACCAGGGACAATATCCACTGGGCTCTATAAGGTGTTTGAGCAATAAATGTCACACCATAGGTTATTCAGCTTCATATTCCCATATTAAAGGTTGGTCTCATATAACTCAAGAAAAACTAAGAAAAAAGGAATAAAAATATTGTATTTTCTTGCGTTACGTCAGGGTATAAAAATTCATTTCACATTTTGTGAGCTCTGTGAACTCATCAATATCATTCTCTATTTATTTTCCATCTAAACAAGTCACAAATATTTCAAAACATTCCACAAACTATGGATTAGAAGCCAAAAACCAAAAATTCCATGTTTTACCTTAGGTTTGAATTTTAATTTTCTAATAATAATTTTGGAAAATCGTAACTAATTCTAGAAAAATCAAATTCAAGTAAAACATAGCTTTCTAGAAAGCTCTAGGTGTTACCTTTACATTACAAATAATTCCAAGTCATGAAAACCTCATATAGACCATGTTTGACAATAGAAAATGGACAAGGTTGGACTGTCCAGTGTTTCTAATAGAGCTTACTGATATAAATTTCAAAAATTCATAATTAATTCCATAAAAGTCCAATCAAGGAAAACTATACTAATTTGGAAAGATAATGATGTTATCTTTATTTTCCATCTAAATAAGTCAGAAATATTCCAAAACATTCTGCAAACTATGGATTAGAAGCCAAAAACCAACAATTCCATGTTTTAGCCTTAGGTCAGAATTTCAATTTTCTGCTAACAATTTTGGAAAATTATAACTAATTCTAAAAAAAATCAAATTTAAGCAAAAAATAGCTTTCTAGAAAGCTTTAGGTGTTAACTTTACATTGCAAATAATTTCAAGCCATGAAAACCTCATATAGACCATGTTTGACAATAGAAAATGGACAAAGGTTGGACTGTCCAGTGTTTTTGATAGAGCTTACTAATATAAATTTTAAAAATTCATAACTAATTCCACAAAAATACAATCAAGGAAAACTATACTAATTTGGAAATATAACAATGTTAAATAAAGGAAAAAAATAAGTTTATACCATTTTAGATACATTATACCTTAAAAATTGATTGAACAGTAACCATGGTTAGTTTATGCTACTGTCACTAATCTGAAACTTCAAAAATTCATATCTCTTTTTACAAACATCTAATTGAAATGCTTCTAGTTGGTATAGGTTACTATGAATGTCTAGTTTATGATTGTAAAATTTCATGGTCATTGGACATCATGTGGCCCATGAATGATAGAGGTAAACTTTCAGACCATATGAACAGTGCCACTATCAAATTATGAAATTTTAGCTAACTTTGGAAATTTGTGACAAATTCTATTTAACTCCAAATAATATACACTTTAGCTTTCCAAAAAGCTCTAAACAAGGCCTATATACATGCTAAATTTTAGACCAAGAAGAGCTCATTTTGATAGATTTTGCTCTAGCTCACCATTTTAGTCTCTTTAATGTCATCTATGGGTTCAATTTGGTCCAATTGGTCTTCCTTGGGTTGTAATACCTCTTAAGCAAGTTTGAAAGCATAATTACAACATATATGAACTGCCCAAGTGGCCCAAATCATCATACATCTCAATTTGGTTATTCCACATCCAAGAATACATAAACACTTACAAGCCATCACATAGCCAAATCTCACCTTTACATTGTTTTGACACCAAATATAGTTCATACATCATCCATACATGCTTTTACATTTGATCAAATATTTCAACTAAAAAATAATATGTACATGAGTATTTTGACATTCTTATACATTTTAAGGCTACCTAAACTACACCATGGCCAATACAATGCCATTTATGTTTCATAGCTTTCATTCCTTGGCTCTTGACCTCCACGTAGGTCATATGAAATAGGAAAAGGGTGGGAGTGAGATTCATGGAATCCCAATAGGTCATACACCTATTCAAGCACACATTCAAGGCATGTAACATGTCAAAGGCACAAGCATGCAAGCTAACATAATCATAAATCATTTCAATCCATATTTCTATGCCACAAAATCATAACAAGATCAAGAATGATCTCTAAAGACTTTTGGTTTAGCCTCACTCCATTTCTAGGACTTTTGGATTTGCTTCATCCTTGGTTTAAGGACTTTTGACTTGGCCTCACCCATCCATGAGACTTCTGGCCTTGTCTCACCTATGCCTTGAGACTTTTGGCATTTCCTCACCCAGATCAAGGGACTTTTGGCATCACCTCACCCTTATGAGCAATTTTCACAACTAATAACATTCAAGAAAGCATATTAGTACCAATGCAATATCATAACATCAATTGGCATGTTCAAGATAGAAATGCACACACAAACACACAATAACACATATACAGCTAAGAATGCAAATAAGAATAGGGTGGAGAGCTACCTTAGTGAAAATTCAAGCTTTACTTTGCTTTATTCCTTCCCCTTCTTGGTTCCACAAGTACAATTAGATGGATTTTTGTTTCCTTGGCCTAAACATCATGAATAACACTTAATTATACTCTTGAAGCAAGCTAAAGCATTAAATTTACTCTTAAGAACACACTTTGTTCCATTTATTACAATAAGATTCCATTAATGACCTAATGAAGTAACTACCATAATTTAAGTGCTTGGCTCCAGTCTATTCCTATATCTAGGCCTCTTGACTTCATAAAGTCCTTGGAGCCATCACATACTTACTTTTACAAGCCTAGGTACATGTTGCTTCATAAGACTACATTATGTAAGCCATTGCCTCATGTCCTAATCTATGGCTTCTAAATTTTTTCCAAGGGTTCCATCCACTTTCTACCATTATATGAAGTCCCAAACCAAGGCTAGAATAAATTAAAATATCCTCTAACCTATTACTCTAGCTTTGGCCGAGCTTATGGAAGAGGAGAGAGCCCATGGGGTTTTTAATTTTTCCTTGATGGGAGACACACTTGGGAGGCTTCTTAGAGGTCTTAAAAGCCCAATTAAACACTTACACATGAAAGGAAACTCATGTATCAAATCATTTTTTACATCATGTTCAAGAGTTCTACACTTTCCCAATTTGGATTTCATTAGTTTTACTGGAAATTTCTTGGCATATTCTAAGTTCTCCTAGCCTAATTCTATGGATAATCATTGGATCTTGGATAGAAATTATCCCCCTCTACCTAGTCTCCATTTGGCCGATCCATGCACTAAGAGGAGGAAGGAGAAGAAAGTAAGAAGGGATAGGAATTACCTTGAATTCAAGGCTTCTTCAAGAGTGTTTCTCTTTGCTTTAGCCTCCTCTTTGAATCTCTAACTCTTATCCTCTAGTTCAAGGCCAAAATAGAACCATTTAAGCATTCAAAACCATAGGAAGATGGAGTAAAGGGAGGAGAATGAAATTGTAAGAAGAGAAACCATGGATTTTCTTGATTTTTCTTACCCTTTTCCTTGATTTTCTTCCTCCTTTCTTGGCCTCCTTGTATGCCTCTTTCTCTAACTTTCTCTTTTATTTTTGGATGAAGGAAAGTTAGTTAAGGAGAGGAGGAGAGGTGAGACACATAATATAAGAAGCTTCTTGATTTATTTGTTTTAAAAAATTCCATTTATGTCCTTTGTAATTGGCATTTTTGTTTTAGCTCCTTTTTTAGAACCATCTTTTCCATCATAAAATTTAAATTTCTAATCTTATAAAATGCCTCTGGAATCGCTTAAATTGGAGCCAAAACCTTCTCGAATGAAATAGTCAAAGTTTAAGTCAATCATCATTCAAAAATGCACATCGGAGGGATTTCAATTGTCTTGAGGCTTCTCATAATTTTCAGGGCCTCTGAGAATCCCAAAAGACTCAAATTTTTTGTTTAAAAAGCCTTTCTGTGAGTTTTTCAAAAAGCGCTTATATTTACAAAAATGCCACTAGACTTTCGGCAAATTTTTTGAACTACTTTGACCCCAATTTTTGGACAACTCAAGACTCAAATCCTCATTTTCCATTATTTAAATTTTATTCAAATTTTATTTTGCCTTAAATCACTCATCTCAAGGGGCTTGCTTGTCAAACTGATTCATTATAGTATTTTTCCAAAGTACCAGACGTAACACTTTGGGTAGAGTTCTCCTCTAGTTTAGGATAGCAATTAAGTCAGTTAGGAGAAGGCGCAAGTGGGGAATGTGATTTAAGAATCATAACAGTAAAGTTAATACACCTTTTCACTTTTCATTTTAGTCCCTAAATCATGGTTCCTCTGTTTGGCCTCATTTTAACTCCTTTTTTATAACTGTCATTTCCATCATAAAATTTAGGTTCTCTAACTTATAAAATGTGACAACCCTAACTTCTAACCATTGTAATAAAGGTAAAATACATTATTAATAACCATAAATCAGGGTTACAAGATATTAAGACTAATTACATTCGAAAAATAC
Source organism: Erythrophleum fordii (assembly GCA_032878935.1). Taxonomy (NCBI): domain Eukaryota; kingdom Viridiplantae; phylum Streptophyta; class Magnoliopsida; order Fabales; family Fabaceae; genus Erythrophleum; species Erythrophleum fordii. The sequence continues at coordinate 17,289,678 of JAVQMF010000053.1, forward strand.
AAGGAAATTTAAACCTTTATGTTATTAGAGTCATTAACCAAATAATTACAAGCATTTATGTACACAAGGGAAACAAATGCTCATTTATAAGTCTTTGATTCTCTTACCCATTAATTTCAACTCACAAGAATCTTCTACCAATGTTTCTAAGTCATCCCTTAAGGTTACCATATGAAAAATCAAGATTTCTAGGTTAGAATGAGAGTTTGGGATCATTAACAGCTGCTAAATGTCCTTGCACCGCGGCCAATTGCTCTTGGGTTCACTCTTTATCTTCACAGATCATCATGGTGACTTAGAGCTTCGCTGCGGCTAACCTACATGGCACCGCAACGAGGAAGCCTCTTGGAACCTACCTCGCTCGCCTCTTGTAATGTCCAGCTTTCGTTAAATAACAGAAACAGGCACGTGTTCAAAGCAAGTCCCTTGAAATGAGTTAGTTAAGGTTCCAAAAAATTTGAGTAACATTCTAGCCTCTTAAAAATGAGAATCCAAGCCTTAGACGGAAGGAATAATGAAGCTACAATGAAGAAACAAATTTTGACAAAAACCTACCAAATATAATGCCATTTTTGTAATTTTGAGCAATTTTTGGAATTCACACAGGAGGGCATTTTAAATAAAATTTTTGAGTTCTTCAAGGTTCTTAGAGGTCTTGAAAACCATGGGAAGCCCCAGGACAATTAAATCCCCTCCGATAGACGTTTTCCAATGTCGGTATACCCAAACTTTGACTGATCCATTCGGGAAGGTTTTAGTTCTGATTTGAGTGATTCCAAAGACAATTTTCTTAATTGGAAACCTAAATTTTATAATGAAAAATATGGTTCTAAAAAAGGAGCTAAAACAAAGGAGAAACAAAAATGCAAAGTATGAAGGGCAAAATTAGAATTTTTGAAAAAGTCATTTTTTCCTACCTATATATAGGTGGCGCCTCACACTTGCCCTCATTTAACTTCAAATTTTTGAGCCCCAAACCAAAAGTAAAACCATAAGAGAGAGGCACCTAAGAGAGGAAGAAGAAGTAGGAAGAAATCAAAGCCAAAGGTATGTTATTATGGTTGTTTTTCATGCTCTTCTCCATCCACACCACCTCTCCTTCATCCTCCTTGATTTTCTTTGATTAAAATAAAGTTTATAAATCTGATTTAAAGGAGAAATTCAAGGAAAATTTCGGATTTGAAGAGAAGAGCTTGGAGAAAATAAGATTCAAGCCAAACTAATCAAGGAAACAAAGTAAAAATGCATCTTATGGTTGATATCTTCCATCACCCTTCTTCTCCATTTCACCTAACCCTAGGAGCTATAGGACGATCTGATTTTTAAGCCCAATCAAGTATGAATCTTAGGTATTTGATGGAGAAGAACAAGAATATGCAAAAAAAAAACAACAAAATAACCATTAGAATTCAAGATGAAAATTCTAGGGTTTTATGTGCACCTTCTAAATTCTGATCTTGTATGATAATTCCTAGGTTTAATTAAAAGTTTGAATGAGTTCTTGAGACCCCTAAGATGCTGCCCATAAGCTTCTTCCTTCAAGAAAACAGAGAAAACTCTAAGGAACCCTAACCTAGGCATAGTCTCGGCCAAAGCATGTTCATATAGCTAAAGAGAGTTTTAAATTTGTCTAAGGCCATTTTTAAGCAATATTTGATGAATGAAAATGAGGGGAGGCCTTGGAAAAAATTTAGAACTCATAGAAAGTAATTTGGTGTCTTAGGTTCCATATTTTGATGTAAAGAAGCAACATGATGTTAGGCCCTTTGTTTTAATTGTGTGATAACTCCAAGAGGTTTAAAAGGAGTCAAGAATCATATTTGAAAGGAAAGAATGAAGTCTAAAAATCATTTGAGGGGTGCTGCTTCATTAGGTGCATTTATGGACCATAATGGAACCAATAGAGCAATCTAGTATCTAAGCAAGTTGTATGGCCTTAGAGATTGTTTCATGAACCTAATTGGCTTCCATAAATTGTATCTAGGCCAAGAAAAACCATCTTCACAAGCTTGTATGTGTATGGCTGAAAGAGGAGGCTTGAAAGCTAAGGAAAAAGTGTGTAATTATATACAAGGTATCTCTCTCCACCTTCTTTCATGCATGGATGTGTGTTTAGCTTGTCTTAGAATGTGTGTGTATGTATTTTGAAGCCATGAAAGATATGCTAGCATGGTTTTGTATGCCATGATTTCATGATGTCATATTGTGCTTTGAAATGAATGTGTGTTATTTGTTGAGTTTGCTTGAGTGTAGAGAGGCCAAGAACTCTTGACCATAGTGAGGATGAGCCAAGAACCCTTGAAGTTAGTTGAGACAAAGTAAAGAGCCTCCCAAAAGCAAAGTGGGCTCCCAAGAGTATGGTTGAGTAGAAGGTTCTTAAAGAATGGGTGAGGCAAGTCCAAAATCCCTGAGGAAAAGTGTGAAACTAGTCTAAACACTTGGTAAGCTCTTGAATGTATTGTATGACTTGTTTAAATGCTAAGCATGCTTCTTGAATGTCCATGATTTGTATTATGTCCATGCATGCATTTTTAAGGCTTGCTTTGTATATATTATGTATGATTGACTAGGAGATGAGCTATTGGAACTCTTTGAATTTCATTCCCTTCTCTCCAATGATCTCACATGCTAGGTGGACCAAGTGGATATGCTAATGGGAGCTAACAACACTAAAGGAAGAAGATTGACATTCATATGTTTAGCATTTACTTTTGAAAGCTATAATGAACATAATGATGTATATTATTGTTGTAGATGGATTATGACCCTTGAGACATGTGTAATTATTCTATTATATGATGTAGAAATGAAAGTATGTATTATGTGAATGATAGAACATGAATTTAGTATGTATGGCAATGATAGCTTCATAAATGAATTTAGAGAAATATGCATAAGTGTGGATAAAATAGCCAAAATGAGATGTATGAGGTTTGGGACCATTTGGGTAGCTCACATAAGTCCCAAATGTGTTTTTAGACTTGCCCAAATGGTGCCAAGACCAAGGGAAATCCATTTGGCAACTTTGGTATCTTATATGGAGCTAAAATTGACCATAATGGAATCCTACATCACTTTTTGGCCAAATGAGTTATTCTTGATCTAAAATTTGGCATGAAATTAGGTCTCATTGAGAGCTTTTTAAGAAGCTAAAGATCATAATTTTCAAAGGTCTGCAAAATATTTGATGATTTTTAAAGTTGGCAATTTTTATGATTTTGGTCTGTTGCACTATTCATTTGGTCCGAAAATGAATTCTATCACACGAGGCTCAAATGATGTCCAATTGCCATGAAGTTTTATACAAAGAAACTAAACATTCACAGTGACTCGTGCCAACTAGAAATACCTCATTTGGAGGTCTAGAGAAGGAGATATGAATTTTTGAACATTTTATCTAGTATTAAGAATTTTGCCCGACCTGAGTTACTGTTCCATTAAATTTCAAGTTCTGGGCTTGATGAACTGGTCTAGAGATATTTTTTCTCCCTAGCTGACATACACAGCTTTCTAGATTAGTATCATTTGCATGGATTGAATTTTTATGGAATTAATTGGACATTTTCAAAGTTTTCTGCAGAATTCTGTGACAGTTCCAGAATGCAGTCTAACCTCTGAACCATTTTGGATGTCAAACACCCTCTTTGATGGATGTTATGGTCTGGGCATATTTTTAGTGTGAATCTGTAGCTTTCTATAATGGCCAAGGTTGTATAATTTTTATTTTTCTAGAATTAGTTATGATTTTCCAAAGCTTGGTCAGAAAAGAGGCCAAATCTATCCGAAATTACACTTGGGTATTTTGAGCTTCATTTCAGTTTCCATAAATTGTGGGTATGATTTTATGATGCAAATGAGTTGTATTGATATAATTAAATTTGAAAATGTATAACATGAGCTCACATGGTCCACGTGACACTGAATGAAATTTTTAGATACAACACAACGCGAAAATAATCATTTTTTCCTTGCCTTTTCATGGGAAACTTAGATGATTCATGATATTAAGTCATTTAAAGGCATGAGATGAGGTAGAATTTATGGTGTTACATTTATTGGTATCAAAGCAAAGGTTTAGGCTTTTGATATGGGTTGTGGCTTATGTTTATAAGTTGCCTAGATGCATATGAGCTTACTTTTGGATGAATTGAGTGTGTTTGATGGTGGAAGTGTTCCCTAGCTTATGTTATAGTTTGTTATAATGTTTCAGTACCATGGTGAACACTAGGAGAGGTCAACCCTCTAGAGAGGCTCGTGCTGATGAAGACGGGTCTAGTGATCTAGTAGCTGGAGCCTTACAGTCCATTATGGCTCACTTGGATCAGCAGTAGGCTATCATTATGCAGCTTTAGGAATGACTTGCTGAGAGAGATAGTCAGGGCCTTACACCTACTCCTCCTTAGCCACCTCCACACCCAGATTATCCCAAGCATTTAGGGGCAACTCATCTAGATCCACAGCCACACATACAGGCTATTGCCCCTATTCCACCAGTTTAAATGCCTCCTACTTAGTAGCAGCCCTTGACTAGAAAAATTATTACACAATTCAAAAAGTTCGGGCCTCCCATCTTTGATGGTGAGATGAATGCAGATAAAGCTGAGGCCTGCATTATGCAGTTAGAGAAGATCTTCAAGGTGATGGAGTGTACGTTTGAGCAAGAGGCCAAGATGGCCATTTTCTAATTACAGAGAAAGGCAAACTGCTGATGGAAGGGCACTGAGCCCATACTGAGGGTGAGGAACTCCTCAATTACATGGGAAGCATTCCTCGAGGTATTCCACGAGAAATACTTCCCCAGTTCAATCAGAGATCATAAAGAATCATAGTTTATTCTCTTTAAGCAGACTGAGGGGATGTTTGTGGACTAGTATATGGCAAAGTTTGTTGAGCTCTCCAGATATTCCTCCTTTTTGCAAAGACATGATGATGAGAGATGAAGAGCAGATAGATTAAAGAAAGGCCTGCTTCTTGAAATTAGAGGCAAAGTAGTGCCACAGAGAATCAGGCACTTTAACACCCTTATTGAGGTATGCAGAGTCACTAAAACGAATCTCAGGATGATGTAGCCTAGTTCTAATGCTAGACCACCCTTTCCCCTCCCTAAGCCCAAAAGACCTAGAGAGGGTTCCTAGGCTGCAGTTACGAGCTGCAGAAGTGGAAAGAGTCAGTGGAGCCAGAAAGGTAAGAGACGAAGGACTCAGTCCAGTAAAGGCAGTTTCATACCTATCACATGTCCCCAGTGTGGCAAGAACCACGGCACCAAACCATGCTATGGAGGGCAGAACATGTACTTCAGGTATGGTAGGCCAGGGCACATGGCTAAGGATTGCACCCAGGCTCCTCTACAGTTCACAGAGTAGAGGGAGATGGCTCCTCCTCCCAAACCTCATGCCAAGGGTAGAGTCTTTACCCTGTCTCAGCAGGAGAATATCCGGTCCTTGAGTCTGATTGAAGGTACCATTAGAATAAATGATTTTTTTGTGATTGCATTATTCAATTCAGGTGCTAGCCATTATTTTATTTCATATGACTATGTTAGGAGGTTGGGTCTGAGTATGCATACATTATCATATGACTTGTATGTATCTACCCCCACAAGAAACTGAGCTATTACCTCCCATACTTGTTTGAATTGTGTGATTTAGTTTAATCATTACCTGACCACCCTTGATTCGATTTTATGCCCTTTATTGACATTGATGTGATTATTGGCATGAACTGGATATCTATGAATAACGCCACACTAGATTGTAGCCATAAGTGCATTACTTTACCTGAGTGTGAGATTGTGCCTAGTACGAGGGTTGAGTGATCCATTAAGAACACCTCACCGGCTGAGAGATCTCTAGGGCATGGTTGTCAGGGGTACTTAGTGTTCTTTTCAGTCCAGGCTGAGGTAGAGGAGGGTATAGATGAGATTCCCATAATAAGGGAATTCCCAAAGAGATTAGCGGACTGCCCCTAGAGAGAGAGGTAGAGTTTCCTATAGATATCATATCTAGGGCAGGTCCAGTGTCTAAGGCCCCGTATAGGATAGCCCCCACTGAGTTAGCAGAACTTAAGAAATAGATATAAGAGTTATTAAAAAAGGGTTTTATCAGACCCAGTGTCTCACCATGAGGAGCCCCAGTCCTATTCATAAAAATGAAGAATGGGAGCCTTAGGCTATATATAGATTACCAGGAACTCAATAAGATCACCATTAAGAATAAATACCCTCTCCCTCGCATAGATGACCTCCTATATCAGTTAGTAGGAGCGTCAGTGTTTTCTAAGATAGACCTCAGGTCGAGATATCACCAACTTAGAATAAAGGCTGAAGATATTCCTAAGATAACGTTTAGAACTAGATACGGGCACTATGAATTCTTAGTTATGCCCTTCGGGTTGACGAATGCACCCGCAGTCTTCATTGATTATATGAACAAAGTTTTTAGGCCATACTTAGATAAATTTGTAGTTGTCTTCATAGATGATATCCTCATCTACTCAAAAAGTAGAAGGGAACACGAGCAGCACCTGAGATTAGCCTTGGAGACCTTGAAAGAGAGACAATTGTATGCTAAACTTAGTAAATGTGAGTTTTGGCTCACTAAGATTCAGTTTCTAGGTCATGTGATCTCCCAGGCAGGGGTCGCAGTAGATCCCCATAAGGTAGAGGCAGTATTACAATAGGAGAGACCTAAGACAGTGATAGAGATCAGGAGCTTCCTAGGTTTAGTAGCTCATTATAGGAGGTTCATTCAGGGCTTTTCTCAGATAGCGATGCCACTGACCAGGCTGAAAGAATGTGCCATTTGTGTGGAATGAGAAATGTGAAAGAAGTTTTCAAGAATTGAAGCACAAATTAACCACGGCCCCAGTTTTAGTACTCCCTGACCCTAAAGAAACTTTTGTAGTATACAGTGATGCCTCTAAGAAAGGGTTAGGATGTATGCTTATGCAGAAAGGCTGAGTGGTAGCTTATGCTTTTAGATAGTTGAAATCTCATGAGGAAAACTACCCCACACACAACTTAGAGTTAGCCGCTGTGGTATTTGCTTTGAAAATATGGAGACACTACTTATATGGGGCAGCTATAGAAATTTACAGTGACTATAAGAGCCTCAAATATTTATTTGAACAGAAAGATTTGAATATGAGGCAACAGAGATGGTTAGAATTTTTGAAAGATTATGATTTCACACTGAAATACCATTTGGTAAGGCTAATGTGGTAGTTGATGCCTTGAGTAGAATATCCATACTCATGGGCTATATGATGATCCGAAAGCAGGAACTGATTAAAAGATTCAGAGATATGAGTCTCTCATATGAGGTGCATTCGAGGAAGCTATTAATGAGTGAAACTTGAATAGAAAATGACCTAAGGGATCAGATAAGAGAGGCCCAACAGACAAATGATCATATGAATAAGATTAGAGTCCAGATAGCCCAAGGTAGTATTCAGGAGTTCAATCTATCTGAGGATCACATAGTAAGGTATAGGGATAGGCTATATGTGCCTAGAACACAGAAATCAGTGAGAAAATATTAGATAAGGCACATAAGAGCAAGTACACCATTCATTCGGGCAGTAATAAAATGTACCAAGATTTGAAGAAAATGTTCTAGTGGCCTGGAATGAAAAAAAAACATAACAGAATATGTCTCCCAATGTTTAGTATGTCAGAGAGTGAAATTAAAGCATCAAAAGCTAGCTAGGTTACTTTAGCCCCTAGATATTCCTGAGTGGAAATGGGATAGCATAGCTAAGGATTTTGCTATAGGTTTACCCAGGACATCATCAGGGTATGATGCAATATGGGTAATAATGGATAGGTTAACAAAATCAACATATTTTCTACCTATGAGAACCACTTATACCCTAGATAAGTTGGTCTAGCTGTACATCAGGGAGATAGTTAGACTACATGGTGTACCTAAGAGTATAGTGTCAGATAGAGATCCCAGATTCACATCAAATTTTTGAAGATCATTACAGGATGCTTTAGGCACTAGACTTAGATTTAGCATGGCTTAACACCCTCAGATGGATGGACAAACGGAGAGAACCATCCAAACCCTTGAGGACATGTTAAGGGTGTGTGTGCTAGAAATAAAAGGGAACTAGGATACATACTTGCCTCTAACGGAGTTTTCCTATAATAATAGTTATCATGCAAGCATACAGATGGCACCGTATGAGGCATTGTATAGGAGGAAGTGTAGGCCCCTAGTGTGTTGGGTTAAGCTAGGAGAGCAGAGCCTTATAGGCCCAGAATTAGTGGACCAAACTTCTAGATAGATAGAGACCATTAGAACGAAACTTCTACCGACCCAAAGTAGACTGAAAAGTTATGCAGATAAACGTAGATGGCTATTAGAGTTTCAGATTAGAGACTATGTCTTCATTAGAGTGTCTCCAATCACAGGGATAGGTCGATCCATAAAAAGTAAAAAGCTTAGTCCTAAGTACATAGGTACCTTCTAGATTCTTGATAAAGTAGGACCTGTAGCTTACAGACGAGCCCTTCCCCTAAACCTAAGCCAAGTCCATAATGTATTCCATGTTTCCTAACTGAAAAAGTACTAGCCCGACCCCTCAAATGTCATAGAATATAAGAATATGCAGTTATAGGAAGATTTATCATACATAGTATCACCAGATCAAATCGTAGACGTTAGACTCAAGCAATTACAGAATAAGATGATACCGCTGGTGAAAGTGGTTTGGAAGGGGTTATCTCCTGAGGAAGCCACCTGGGAACTAGAGGATGATATGGGGAATAAATATCCAAAACTCTTTCCATGAGGTATGTTATCCAAATTTTGAGGACGAAATTTTTAAAGAGGGGAGAATTGTAATGTCCAGTTTTCGTTAAACAATGGAAACAGGCATGTTTTCTAAGTCTCCTGAAATGAGATAGTTAAGGTCCTAAAAAATTTAAGTAACATTCTAGCCTTCTAAAAATGAGAATCCTAGTCTTAGACGGAAGGAAAAAAGAAGCTAGAATGAAGAAACAAATTTTGACGGAAAACCTACAAAAACGTAATGGCGTTTTTGTAATTTTGAGTAATTTTTGGAATTCACACAGGAGGGCTTTTTAAATAAAAATTTTGAGTTTGCCAGGGTTTTCAGAGGCCCTGAAGACCATAGGAAGCCTCGGGACAATTAACTCCCCTCCGGTGGACGTTTTCCAATGTCGATGTACCTAAACTTTGATGGATCTATTCAGGAAGGTTTTAGCTCTGATTTGAGTGATTCTAAAGACATTTTTCTTAATTAGAAACCTAAATTTTATAATGGAAAATACGGTTTTAAAAAAGGAGCTAAAACAAAGGAGAAACAAAAATGCAAAGTACGAAGGGTAAAATTGAAATTTTTGAAAAAAGTCATTTTTCCCTACCTATATATAGGTGGCGCCTCACACTTGCCCTCATTTAACTTCAGATTTCTGAGCCCTAAAATAGAAGCAAAACCCTAATAGATTGGCACCTAATAGAGGAAGAAGAAGGAGGAAGAAATCCAAGTTAAAGGTATGTTTTTATGGGTGTTTCTCATGCTCTTCTCCATCCACACCACCTCTCCTTCATCCTCCTTGATTTCCTTTGATTAAAATGAAGTTTATAAATCTGATTTAAGGAAGAAATTCAAGAGAAATTTCAGATTTGAAGAGAGGAGCTTGGAGAAAGCAAGATTCAAGCCAAACTAAGCAAGGAAACACGGTAAAAATGCATCCTATGGTTGATATCTTCCATCACCCTTCTTCTCCATTTTGCCTAACCCTAGGAGCCACAAGAAGATCTGATTTTTAAGCCCAATAAAGCATGAATTTTAGGTATTTGATAGAGAAGAACAAGAACATACAAACAAAATAACAAAATAACCATTAGAATTCAAGATGAAAATTCTAGGTTTTATGTGCACTTTCCAAATTTTGATTTTGTATGATGATTCCTAGGTTTAATTAAGAGTTTGAATGAGTTCTTGAGACCCCTAAGATGCTCCCTATAAGCTTATTCCTTCAAGAAAATAAAGAAAACTCCAAGGAACCCTAACCTAGGCATAGTCTCGGGCAAAGCATGTTCATGTAGCTAGGGAGAGTTTTAAATTTTCTAAGGTCATTCCTGAGTCATATTTGATGAATGAAAATGAGGGTAGGCCTTGGAAAAAAATTTAGAACTCATAAAAAGTGATTTGGTGCCTTAGGTTTCATATTATGACGTAATGAAGCAACATAATGTTAGACCCTTTGTTTTAATTGTGTGATGACTCTAAAAGGCTTAAAAGGAGTCAAGAATCATATTTGAAAGGAAATAATGAGGCCTAGAAATCATTTGAGGGGTGTTGCTTCATTAGGTGCATTTATGGACCATAATGGAACCTATAGAGCAATTTAGTATCTAAGCAAGTTGTGTGGCCTTAGAGATTATTTCATGATCCTAATTGGCTTTCATAGTTGGCTTGTGTGTGCATGGCTGAAAGAGGAGGCTTGAAAGCTAATGAAAAAGTGTGTAATTATATACAAGGTAGCTCTCTCCACCTTCTTTCATGCATGGATGTGTGTTTAGCTTGTCTTAGAATGTGTGTATGTGTATTTTCAAGCCATGAAAGATATGCTAGCATGATTTTATATGCCATGATTTCATGATGTGATATTGTGTTTTGAAATGAATGTATGTTGTTTGTTGAGTTTGCTTGACTATGGAGAGGCCAAGAACTCTTAACCATGGCGAGAATGAGTCAAGAACCCTTGAGGTTGGTTGAGACAAAGTAAAGAGTTTCCCAAAAGCAAAGTGGGCTCCCAAGAGTATGGTTGAGTCCAAAGTTCTTAAAGAATGGGTGAGGCAAGTTTAAAATCCATGAGAAAAAGTGTGAGGCCAATCCAAACACTTGGTGAGCTCTTGAATGTATTGTGTGACTTGTTTACATGCTAAGCTTACTTCTTGAATGTTCATGATTTGTATTATGTCCATGCATGCATTTTTAAGGCTTGCTTTGCATATATTATATATAATTGAATGGGAGATGAGCTATTGGGATTCTTTAAATCTCATTCCCTCCTCTCCAATGATCTCACATGCTAGGTGGACTAAGTGGATATGCTAATGGGAGCTAACAACACTAAAGGAAGAAGATTGACATCCATATGTTTAGCATTTCCTTTTGAAAGCCATAATGAACCATAATGATGTATATTATTATTGTAGATGGCTTATGACCCTTGAGACATGTGTAATTATGCTATTATATGATGTAGAAATGAAAGTATGTATTATGTGAATGATGGAACATGAATTTAGTATGTATGGCAATGATAGCTTCATGAATGAGTTTATGGAAATGTGCATAAGTGTGGATGAAATGACCAAAATGAGATGCATGAGGTTTGGGACCATTTGGGCAGCTTACATAAGTCCCAAATGTGTTTTTCAACTTGCCCAAAAGGTGCCAAGACCAAGAAAAATCCATTTGGCAACTTTGGTACCCTATATGGAGCTAAAATTGACCATAATGGAACCCTACATCATCTTTTATCCAAATAAGTTATTCTTGATCTGAGATTTGGCATGAAATTAGGTTTCATTGAGATCTTTTTAGGAAGATAAAGATCATAATTTTCGGAGGTCCACAGAATATTTGATGATTTTTCAAAGTTGGCAATTTTTATGGTTTTGGTCTGCTACATTATTTATTTGGTCCAAAAATGAATTCTATCACACAAAGCTCAAATGATTTCTAATTGCCATGAAATGTTATATAGAGAAACTAGAAATTTACAATAACTCGTGCCAACTAGAAGCACCTCATTTGGAGGTCTAGAGAAAGAGATATGAATTTTTGAATATTCTGTCCAGTATCAAGAATTTTGCTCGACCTGAGTTAATATTCCATTAAATTCCAAGGTTTGGGCTTGATGAACTAGTTTGGAGATATTGTTCCTTTCTAGCTAACATCCACATCTTTCTAGATTATTATCATTTGCATGGATTGGATTTTTTTGGAATTAATTGGATATTTTCAAAGTTTTCTGTAGTCTAATAGTTTCAGAATGCAGTTTGACCTTTAGACTATTTTAGATGTCAAACGCCCTCTGTGATAAATATTATGGTCTGGGAATATTTTTAGTGTGAAGTAGATATCCGTAGCTTTCCAAAATGTCCAAGATTGTGTGATTTTGATATTTCTAGAATTAGTTATGATTTTCCAACTTTTGGTTAGAAAAGAGGCCAAATCTGTCCAAAATTACACTTAGGTATTTTGAGCTTCATTTTGGTTTCTATGAATTGTGGGTATGATTTTATGATGCAAATGAGTTGTATTGATGTAATTAAATATGAGAATATATAGCATGAGCTCACATGATCCACGTGACACCTAATCGAATTTTTAGATACAACGCAATGCGAAAATAATCATTATTTCCTTGCCTTTTCATGGAAACTTACATGATTCATGATATTAAGTCATTTAAAGGTATGAGCTGAGTTAGAATTTATGGTGTAACACCTCTCGCTATTGGCCACAGCTAATTCCTCTCTGGAACATCTATCACATTTTTACAAAAGTTCGCCACGCCAATTCCCATTTAACCGCAGCAAATTACCCTCTGAATGACTCCCAGTTTGGCCTTTCACATTTCGCCGTGGCTAATTCCACTTCTCGCCATAGCGAAGTGCTCTCTGGTACTCTCCCTGAACAACTTCGCTTCTATTGGTCATAGCTAATAATATTTTGGTCACGACAAAATGCCTTCTGATCCTACAACTTCTAAAACCTTATCTCATACTCTCCACTCTCCCTCCAATGGCAGCCTAGGGCCACTCTACCTTAATTTGTAGGGCTCCAATAGGTTTCACTAGCCTAATTTACCTAGCTTATCTATTATTACTAGGTCAAGACTTAAATGTTAATTTATACTCCTCCAACTACCCTATATCAGCAAGTTCATAGAGTAATACCATTAAGAATTCATGAACTATCAATAATTGACATTCGATACACATTCCATTAGAGATTTCATATATCAATGGTTCATATCAACATCTAATGTATCACATAATTACATTTTCAATAGTATACCATATCATAAATTCAGCAAAGTTCATACATCATGTCTTATATGTTCATACATCCAATACCAAGCTAAGATAAGGCCTAACTCCTCAATAGATACATCCTAAGTAATCAAAATATAAGAACATACACTTGGTAACATGATTACATGATGATGCTATATAAAAAAGAATATAAAATTTAGCATTTGTTCTAATTAAATCAGTCTAAGTGTAGTCCTCTCCACCTATGGTTGGAGCTCATGGATTTTCATCCACTTGCTTCCCCTTATCTTTATCCGAAGAGCCTTCACCTGAAAGTATGATCCTATAAAATGGGGTGAGATGCAAATCTCAGTAACTAAGGCAAATTCCATTCATATATTCCATTTTAATTCACATATATGCATGATTTCATATAAGCAACAGAAAACATACCAGCCATATCAGTAAATGAAATAATTAGGCTATCTATGATTACTATTCTATATTAGCAATCATAATTCCACATGTTAAAAGACAATAACATAGGGAGAGGAGGCCCATCCACGGCACCTACTCCCTATTAAGCATAACCAGGGCTCAGTGCATTGGGGTATGATCATAACCCAATACCTAATCAAAGCACATGCACAGGTGGCAACTCCACCATAGCTCCACCATGGACTCACAAGGTCCAATCACACATAACAAATAGCAACCAATTCATTTAGCATCAAAATCATAATCATGCAGTAAATACAAAATTAAAATAGAACATATGCATGGAATTAGCATAAACCCCAGTTACCTCACTTATAAAGAAGTTGGGAAGCTACAACAATGCCAAAATCCTTCTAAAATCACAATATCAGAAAATGATCATTTATATCAGTCCATTACTATCTCATTCATCATTTATGGTGATAACCTAATGCTCAAAGAATTAAATTACCAATAGTTACCTAAGGGACACCTACCCAATCACCAAGAGCCTCAAATTTCAGGTTTTGCCTTCCCTAGACCAGAAACATCAAAATATCACTCTAAACCATAGGAAAATTTGCACAAAATTACCCATACTATAAGTCTACTATGGGGTTTTAAACCAATAGAAAATACATCAAAATGAAGAGTTTATACTTACCTAATAACACCCTAAGCCCCAACCTACGAAATTTCACCAAGAAAATCCCAAACAACCATATTTTAGATTTTGGGTATGGTGAAAATGCTCCAAATAAAAAACTAATCGGGCCAAAATGAAGAGAAAGAGAAGGAAATTAAATTATATGACAAGTACTTTGGCTGATTTTGAGCTTAGAAGTGAGAAATGGTGGATTTCATGCCACCTAGCCTCCCTCTCAAGGTGTGAAAATCCTCTTGTGTTTGTGTTTCAGCAAAGTGTGGAGGGGCTGATGTGTTTAGGGTTTTAGTTAGGTCTAATATGGGCCATGGTGTAACATCTAGTCCCTCCGTAAACGTGAGAAATGCGATGTTTGGTTTCTCCATAAATGTCAGAAATGGACCAGATACAAAAAGAAGTCCCTGAAATAGAAGGAATTGAGGCCAAATAAAATTATGATAAAATTCTAAATAATGGAAAATGAGGATTTGAGAGCCATTGGAATCCTATGGAACAGTGACTGAACTCCTGGGGCGCCACTACTATTGACCAAATTAAAAAATACATAACTCTTTGCTCAGACCTCCAAATGAGGTGATCCCAGTGGCCATAAAAAGCTTATGACCTCTAGTTTATGCCTGTAAAATTTCACAGGCATTAGACACCATTTGCCTATCAGATGACATAGAATACAAATCTACCAGTGTGAACAGTGCACATACTAAAAACCATGAAAATTGCCAACTTTGACAAATCATCATATATTCTGTAGACCTCCATCTTTAACTTCCCAAAAATCTCTTAGTAAGACCTAATTACATGCCAAATCTCAAATCAAGACTAACTCATTTGGCTAAAAAGTTACCTAGGGTTCCATAATGGTCAATTTTGGCTCAATATAGGGTACCAAAGTTGCCAAATGGATTCTTTGAATCTCATCCCCTCTTCTCTAATGATCTCACATGCTAGGTGGACCAAGTGGATATGCCAATGAGAGCCAACAACCATGAAGAGCAAAGATTGACTAACTTATATCTTGTTTTGTTTATTTTGGAACCATAATAATGGTTCATAATGTAGAATTTATGGTGTTACACATGGGATGACCCAAAGGTCCAATACCAAGTAAGTTTCAAATTTAAGCCTTGTTGGGCTAACTTTCATGTGTTGGGCTATAAAAATTTAATTAGATTAGACCAAGTTTAAAAAACCCAATTGATTTGGGTCTGCATAAGGGTTATTAGGCCATTTATAAGAGCTTATGCAAGTTGGGTCTTGGGTTTCTAATTCATTAAATTGAATTAGGCCATCACTAGGTGCTATCTCTTGGGTCAAGTCTCACAATAAAAAGTTAGGTTTGCACCTAAAATCTTTGGGCCTCCAATAGTCTTTAATTATGACCTATTTAATTTAATTTGGGTTTAAATAGGGTTTCTAACTTAATTAAATTTCAAACTTATATTAATAATTTATCTTTCTAAAATTTCCATTCACTTAATTTGCCTAATTATTCCATATTAATTATTCTTAATTAACCTAAATCTATGATTAACACCTTAATTAATTTTGGGGTGTTACATAAAATGTCTTTAGTTTCACCTAAATTGAATTTAAAACCTTTTTGAACAATTTGGTCAAAGTTTCAGTTAACCTTTTTGCTGAAATCGCTCACTGAAAGAGTTTTAATTGTTCTAGGGGTTCCCATGATTTTAGGGCCTCTAAGAACCCTGAAAAGTTTAAAATTTTCATTTAAAAAGCCCTCTTATGAGTTTTTTAAAATTTTTAAAAATTATAAAAATGCCTTAACTTGTTTTTGCAATTTTCTTAGCTTTTCTGGCTCAGGTTTCTGGATACCTTGGACCTTGGATCCTTATCTTTTATTATTTAAAAATTTTTTAGCCTTAAATCATTCTATTCGAGAGACTTCCTTATATATCTGGTGAATTTCGTACGTTTATGGAGAAACCAAATGTTACAAAATGAGCTTAAACTGTAAAATTAAAGTATAAGGGCAAAATTGAAAATTTTTAATTTAAGAAACCCTAGCTTTTCCTTATAAAAGGGCACCCCATCTTCTTCCCCTCACCATGGTTGTAAATCTGCAACCCCAAATTAGACCAAGCATGTCCCAAGAGGCACAAAAAACCAAGAGATTGAAGCCACCTAAGGTAAGAAAATTTAAAGAATTTACCTATGATATTCCATTTACCTAGTTTCTACTCTTTCTCTTCTCTTTCTCCATGGCTTTGACATCCTAAAAGATAGAGTTTTGGGTCTAAACTCATGAAGGAAAGATCTTTTAACAAGGAACCAAATACACCAAAATAATCACCATTGAAAGCCTTTATGATTGGTATAGGTGTTGGTATGGGAAAATTGCTCTTCCTTGTTTCTCCATCATCCATAGGTTTAGCCAACATAGGAAGGTGGTGAAGGAAGTTGGTTTTTCATTAAAACATGCTAGGAATTAAGGTTTTGTAATGTAAAGATTAAGATTTTGCCATTAGAACAAATTAAGAAGCCATGGAATGCATAAATGGGAACCTAGGGTTTTGATCGCACCTTAGGAAGTATAAGGTCTAAAAATGATGTTTTAAGGCATTTAAGAGTATAATTGAGCTGAGAAGAGGCTAAAGATCTCATTTAGATGCCAATTTCTTATGAAAGAAAATAAAAACTTCAAGAAAGGCTACATATATGCATGTCTAGGTCAAGCAAGTGAAGTTTCTCCCAAGTGTGTGTGTGAGGTTGAGAGGAAGAACCAAGAATCCAGGGAGAACTAAGTGATTCTTTGTAAAAAGGTAGCTCTTCATCTATTATTGTGTACTTATATTGGTTGTTTAAGTGTTTGGGTGACATTGATTGCTTATATATGTATAGATTATAAATTATGTTTGTTGCTATTGGCTTGATGATTTTATGCAATTATGTGACATTGAATGCATTTGAAATTTGGAATGGCTCTTAATGGGTGAGATGAAGCCAAAATCCCTTAAATATGAGTGAGACAAGACCAAAAGTCTCAAATGTAAGTGGGGCTATGTCAAAAGTCCCTAAAAGTGAATGAAGCGAATCCAAATGTCCCAAATAATTAGGTGAGCCTAAACCAAAAGTCCCTGGAGCTTGCTTTTACCCTAATGGATCCATATGATTTCATGTATATGATTATTTTTGTGATTTAACTATTCCCACAAGTGTAAAAGTATGGAATTATGATGTAAATATTATTTTTGAATGTAAATGTGCAAGATTATGTACTTTGACCATATGTGAGCCATGGAATGTATATGTGTTATGGCAAATGGATGAGTGAATTTGAGTTGCATAAGGTTTAAGACTTGATAAATCAATTATATATGTTGTATTTCATATTTGGGACATGTTCAAATGGTCACATAAGTAGAAGCGGTCCTTGAACCATTTGGATCCAAATATCCACCACTTTGAGCCATCTTTTGCACCTGAACCAAAATCAAACCAAATGAGCAAATTTTTGGATAAAATTTGGTAGCATTTGTATCTCATTTAGAGCCTTCTATAGAGCTAAAGAAAACAATTTTTAAATGAACTTGAATTTATTATGATTTTTTAAAGTTGGCTAAAAATTACAAAATTTACTAGGCACTATTCATATCATTAGATCTAGTTTTTCATATATTTGAGGAGATAAATGAACTTGAGTACTCATGAAATTTTACAAGAATATAGTTGGAATTATAAGCTTTCCAAAGCCACTAAGTTTGTGCAAAACAAAGCTATATAGCCAAAGATATGCCTAATCAAAGTTAGGGTTCTGGTTTAAGTCTGAGAATAATAATAGTTACTATTCTATTAGATTTTCATAGTCCAATGAAGTTTTTTTGGCTTAAAATTTTTACGGTGTGTTTGTCATATCGTTATCTTTTCATAGACATCTAATTTGCAGAAATCAGAGTTTTGTAGCTCAAGTTATGATTTTTCAAAATTATGGCAAATTATGGTGCAAAGTTGTCAAAATTGAGTAACATGGAAATCCTAATTCCTAGCTCCTTTTTGTGATATTCTAAGTTTGGAAAACTTGTGTGGTATAAATTAGAAAATTCCTAAGTTAATAATAACTAATGATGATTAATTTGATGAATTGATGTTCTAATAATGGCAAAATCCACTACCAAAGGTAATAATATGGCAAATTGTTATTCTTAATGTGAGACTAAATATATGGACATCTTATAATAGTATGACATATTGGTCCCAATTCAGTTAAAAAGCCAGATGTTACAAATAGTGTTAATTATCATGAAAACGAATATCAATCACCAACCCTCTAGAGGTCCTAAATGATCAACACCAAATTTTCTCATTGTAATATTTGATTTTCGTTAAACGAATTTGAGTAGCATTCTAGACTCCTAAAAATGAATTAAATAAGGTCCCAAAATGAATTAGATAAGTTCCCCAAAATGAATTAGGTAAGGTCCCAAAAAATTTGAGTAGCATTATAGACTCCTAAAAATGAGAATCCCAGGCTCAGACAGAAAGAAAGATAGAGTTAGAATGAAGAAACAAAATTGAACGAAAAACTTACGAAACGTAATGGCATTTTCATAATTTTGAGCAAATTTTGGAATTCATATAGGAGGGCTTTTTAAATGAAAGTTTTGAGTTCTTTATGGTTCTCAAAGGCTTTGAAAACTATAGGAAACCCCAGGACAGTTAAAACTCCTCCGGTAGACATTTTCTAATGATAGTGGACCCAAACTTTGACAGATTCGTTTGGGAAGGTTTTAACTCTGATTTGAGTGGTTCCAAAGGCATTTTACTAAATTGGGAATCTAAATTTTACAATGGAAAATAAAATTCTAAAAAAGCAACTAAAACAAGCAAACCAAAAATGAAAATGCCAAAATGAAAGGATAAAATTGAAATTTTTGAAAAGTCTTTCTTCCTCCCACCTATATATAGATGGCGCCCCACCTCCACACTCATTTAGACACAATTGTTTCTGCCCTAAACTAGAGGAGAGAGCTAGGGTTTGAGGTGTACCAAAGGGAGAAGGAGAGAAGGAGAAATCCAAGGTAGAAAGCTATGTAATATCTTTAGAATTTCTTAGTTTTTTCATGCTTTCTCTTTAGCAAACCTCTTATCCTCCATTTCCTTTTCCTTCCTATGGTTTTATTGAAGTATATAGATCTGTTTTAAGGGAAGAATAAAGGGGAAAATTGGGATTGAAAAGTGGAGGCCAAAGAAAGGAAGAATCAAGCAAGAAAACAAGGAAAAACAAGGTAAAAGTTCTATCCCATGGTAGCGACTCCTCCTCCCTCTTCTTCCTTGGTTCATCCAACGTGAGAAGCTATAAGAGGGCCTGAATTTTAGGTAGAACCAAGGGTGAATCTTAGGAAAATGAGTGTGGAGAATAAGAATAGGGAATTAACAAATAACCATGGATATTCAAGATAGCAAATCTAGGGTTTCAAGTGTTCCTTGTAAAATCTGATTTGATACATTAATTTGTAGGCCTAAATAAGTATTTGAATGAGCTCTTAAGATCTCTAAAAGTCTCCCCATATGCATCCTCCATCAAGAAAATAAAGTAAATGTTTATGAAGGCCAAATGGTGCATAGTCTCGGCCAAGAGGGGATGAGACAATTAGGGAGAGTTTTAAATTTTTCTAAACCTATTTTTGAGTCATATATGATGAATGAAAATGAGGGGAAACCTTGGAAAAAATTGAGAAACTATAGAAAGTGAGATGGCCCTATATGTTCTATAATATGACCTAAAGAAGAAACATGTAGTTAGGCTCTTTATTTTAATTGTGTGATAACTCCAAGAGGCTTAATAGGAGTCAAGAATCATATATGAAAGGAAAGAATGGAGCCTAGAACTCATTTGATAGGTGTTGCTTCATTAGGTGCATTTGTACAACTATAAAGGGGTTTATAGACCAAGTTAGTGTATAAGGAAGATGTTTGGCCTTAGAATTAATTCCATGAACCTAATTGGCTTCCATAATTGTGTTTAGGCCAAGAGAAATCAATCCCACACCTTTATATGTGTGAGGCCAAGGAAGGGAGAGCAAATTCAAGAAGAAAAGTGTGTGATTGCATCTAAGGTAGCTCACTTCTCCTTCTCTCATGCATAAATGTATGCTTGGCTTGTCTTTGAATATGTGTATATATGTTTTAAGCTATGAAAAGTGTTCTAGCTTGAGCCTTAAATGATGTTTATGATGTTTGCTTGAGTTTGCTTGAGTGTAGAAAAGCCAAGAACTCTTAGCCATGGTGAAGATAAGCCAAGAGCCCTTATAAATGGTTGAGACAAAGCAAAGTGTCTCCCAAAAGTAAGGTTAAGCCAAAACCTCCTTGAGAAAATGGGTGAGGCAAGTCCAAAATCCATGAGTGAATGGGTGAGGCTAATCCACTTACTTGGCAAGCCTATGGATCCTTTGTATGATTTACTCACATGCCAAGATTGCTTCTTCAATATTCATGTCATCCATTATGCTCATGCATGCATTTGTAAGACTTGTTTTGCATCCTTCATGTGTGATTGAAAGGGAAATAAGCTATTGGGATTCTTTAAATCTCATTCCCTCCTCTCCAATGTTCTAACATGCTAGGTGGACCAAGTGAACAAGGTAATGGGAGCCAACAATTTGGAAGATAAGAGATTGACAACAATATGCATAGATTTTGCTTCTTTATGGCCATATGAGTGCAAATGTTATAATCTATTGTTGTATATGTCCTATGACATTATGAACATGTATAATTATGCTAATGTATTATGTAAAAATGAGGTTTAAGGTTACATGTATGGAAATATGCATTTTGGACATGGAATGGCAAAACTAACATTATGTAAACTTGTGTATGGCATGGGATGAGAGTGTGATTTTCTAAATTCTGGGTTTATGCACCCTTGAGGTGAGTTTGAAATGTCATTTTGGTGTAATCTCACGTGCTCAAGTGGACACACAAGCTTGGGAAGCAAAATTGAACATTTTGATGTTTGTAGAGACTATAAAAATGACCAAATCGAAACCCTATGGTACAAACTAACCAAATGGATGAATCTTCCCATGAAATTTGGTAGACATATAGAGCTCATTGAGATATTTTTGAGAATCTAAAGTGTAGAAAAATTAGAGCTCTATAATATTAATTATGAATTTTTAAAGTTGGGATTTTTTGCCATCCTAGTGTATGTACTATTCATATAGTCAATTTTGTGTTCTGTGTTATCTGAGTCCCAAATGGTATCCAATACTTGTGAAATTTTACAAGAATAAACTAGAGATTATAAGCTTTCTATAGCCACCAACATCACCTCATTTGTAGGTTTGAGCAGAGAGTTATGATTTTTTGAATTTTAATGTCAGTACTAGTAGTGCCACTTGACCTCTAGTACTGTTCTATCATAATTCAATTCCCAAATGGACTCAGCATGGTTTGGAGATATTTTTATTTATATTTAACATCTATAGCTTCTAATATTGACCAAATTTGCATGATTTAGATTTTTTTTAGAATTAGTTATGAATTTCCAAAATCTATAACAGTAACCTATGATAGTAGCCTAGATAGCTAAGACCTTGGGTGCTTTTCGAATATCAAACATCTTCTACTTGATGTCTCATGACCTAAAAATACTTTTAGCATAAAGTAGACATTTTGTAGCTTTCCAAAATGGTAAATAATGCATGATTTTTATTTTTCTAAAATTAGTTATGATTTTTCGAAATTTGTGACAGAAAGCATGCAATTTTGGCCGAGGCTACATTATGGAATTTTATGTGTTTCTTTCGCTTGCATGAGTTCTAGACCACTTTTGGTGATGGAATTGAGTTGTATCTATGTAATTAAATATAAGAACTGAGTTGTATCCACAGGACATCAAATGAAAAACTTATACACTACACAACTAAAAAATATTCATTATTTTAATGTCAATTTCCTTGCTTTTTCATAAAATGCATGATATGAAACGTGGAGGTAACATGAGATAAGCTAGAAAGTTATGGTATTACACTCATCATTCATTTTGAAAATCAGCTACATGACCATGCTTAGCATCAAAACTACCTAATAATCACTTACTTAGTCTCCAATAAATTCCAATTTTGGACTTAGGCCTTCTTACTTCAAAAACCTCAATGTCTCACTCTAAATTCTTGTTATTTTTGTATAAAAGCAAAGCCCATTATACAAGTCAATCGCTAGGGCCAATATTCAGTAGAAAATATATTAAAATGAGGAGAAGATACTTACCTAATAGTCCCTCTAGTCTCAACCTTCGAAAATCATACAAGAAACCATTTAAACATAAAATTTCAAATTTGGTGGTGAGGTGAAAATCCACTAAACCAGAAACCAATTGGTTCAAAACATAAAGGATGATGAGAAGATCAAAATTTATATAGTTTTCCTTGGCTAAATCTCCTTCTAAAAGTGTACAATAGTGGTAAGAAGCTGAAAAACCCTAACCCCTCTTCAAATGTGTGAAAATTCTCCCCTTCCTCTGCAGAACCCTAAAGTTTTTTAACTACAAAGTAAGTGGCAAATAGGGTCCTTAAAGCAAATAAGTTAGCCCATTGTGCCCAATTTCTAAATGGTATGATTTTTACTATATGTGGGCCAAAAACTAAACATGCCCAATGGTGTTGAGCCTCCATAAAACAAAACTAGGCCTCTAAAAATTCCTAGATGTATTTTAAGTTAATATTTGGCCTATATTTAATCTTTAACCCAACAAAGTTAAAATCCATCATAATATTTTATTTTTCTTTAGAAATTTCCCAATAACAATTATTTATCTTAAAAATGCCCAAAATAATCCATTTCCTTAAAAATTCCTATTTTTTATAATTTTCGTGAATCCTTTTTAATAATTCCATAATTTTCAATAATTATTCTTAATTAATTTCAGGGCGTTATAACTGGAGTCTATGGTAGCACACAAAGACTTTTCAAGATAGGGTATCGCAATTATAATACCTCACATCATCAATTATATTGGTATAATTATACAGGTATATAAACTATTTATAAATAAATAAAACTTAAAGTTAAGATTTATGCTAAATTAACACTTATCATCTTATTAACGATGATCTCTTAAAAAAATAAAACTATTTTGATTATTGAAAATTATTTATTTTTTTTATTTCTTTGTTAAACTTTCAAACGTAGAATAATTTTTTAATTTATTTTTCATTTACCTCTTTTAATATAACATATTATTAAACACAGATCTCTAGGTAACATCCATGTGGACATTTAAGTGGTGCAATGTCATTAGCTTGGTAATCATTATATAATTACTTATTTGGAAGCATTGAATTAGTTCAAGCTTAGAAATATTTAGGTGTTAATTTTGTGAAAATCCCATCAAATTAGTTCTTGAATATGAAATGGTGAAAGAAACTTGAAAGTGTTAACTTTTTGATTTGGGTCAAGTAAACGGTGATTATTTAAGATTTAGCTTAGTTGGTCAAGATGTCTTATTTTGTTATCATTATGTCCTTGTACCATATATTTGAGAGAGAACATTGTCACTTGTTTCATTTGCTTGGATGTTTTATATAGATCATTATAGCCTTGGTTTTAATATGTCTATAGGATATGTTATGCCTTTTGATAATACTATTAAGTTGCTTATGCTTAAGAATTGTTTATGGCTTTTTATGCTTTACTCGGTAAATGCTTATGAATTAAAATGATTCAAAGTTAGCAATATAAGTGACAAAGCTTGGTGTTGAATTTTGGGAATTTTGAGGATGTTCCCACATTAAGGATTAATTAAAGGAGGTGGTAAAAAGTACCATTACAAAGTAGGTTCACTATAAGTAGATAATATAGATTATATGTTGCTTTATAACTTGCATTTCATTTCTTTTATCTTGACATCCATGCCTTAGGAATAAGCCTTCCATTTTACCTTGTCTTAGAAATATGAAAATTTATGTTCTTTGATCATTTCAAATGCCCGCATCAGAATTTAATATGAAATCTTTACTCTCAATATTAATGTATGTTACTCTAAACTTGATAGTATTTTAAATTGTGATATTTACTTAGTAACTAAAGTTGATAAAATTGATATATGATTCCCAACATGATCCTATAATTGAGATTAATTCTAATTTCTTAATTCATTTAAATTCTATGTTTTCTAAAATGAACTTTGCATATTTACATCCTTATATATAATAATTTTTTAAGAATGACTTGGTTAGAGAACAATTGTGTGAACACTATATTCTATCCCGGTAAATTTGGAAATAAAAATAAAAGGGGGGGTCCAAAGACTAATTTCAAGTTAATTTATTTTGGATTGTTAGATCAACTTTCATGTTAATTTATTAGACTATTTTATTTTAGCATTAGGTTATTCTATTTTGAGGGCATTGGATTAATTGATTTTGGGTCATGGGATTAACCTTTAGGTTAATTTATTTTGGGTTAATCTAATTTATTATTGGCCTATTCTAATCATTGGGTTAGTTTAAGATATTATTTGGCTAATTTATTACATACATATATAAGTATATATATAATAAAAAGAAAATATAAAAATAATGAGATAGGATAACTCAAGAATCTCAGTTTAGGATAGATAAACCAAAAGTTCCCCTTGTCCCATAAATTAAAATAGGATATATAAAAGCTTGTCATCACCAAAGCTAGAGTGGAGATATGTCTAAGTAAGATACATGAAAGAAAATCATAATTGAAAAATTCTTGTATGCCAAATCATAAAATTGATAGAGAACTAAGTGTTAGGATTGAATTAATACCACATCCTCTATTGATGGTTAAGAGTCATTATCTTGTTGGTGCTCTTATTGACCTCAAAGGTATTCCAATGCATTGAATGTAAAGGATTGTTTCTGGTTCTTGGAAAATATATAAATCAATGTATGTTTATGCTAAATTCCAAAACTTTTACATCTTTGAGTTTTCAAACCTCTCTTTTCAAGAATTTTTGTATGCACAAAATATTTGGTTATTCAAAATTGTCTTATGGTGATGGATAGGTGGAAACCAATTATGGCTAGGCAAATATTCAATAATTAAGAAGATTCTTCTTTGGGTGCTTTTAGTTAGACTTAAATATTATGACTTATAGATACCAATTTATTTAGTTAGTATAATAGGGGATGTAATTTGTATTGAAAGTTTGAATGGGATAGTGTAGAAAGGGTATTCTTTATGGATTCAAGTCTCTCTTGATCCTTCAAAGCCTTTGCCAATAAGGTATTTTTGGAATCACAAGCTATGAAACTTAAATCAATGGTGAGAAAATTTTGAAGGGGAAAACTTATTTTGCTTTATTTCATTCAATAATTTATACTCGAAGATTTACAACTTGATTAAATAGCATTAAATGCTTAACTATTTCCTTAAACATAAGGAATCATGATCCTAAAGTGAAAAAAAAAACAACAAATTGACATGTCTTGGAAATAGATGCCATTAACATTAAGCTTTTTGCCTGCTAACATATTAGATTCTATTGGAAATAGTGGAAATGAACAAAACAAAATGTTTGCACTTTAACATGTAAAAAAAGTACTTCACTTGGGTTACTCAACTTAATTTTGGGTGCTCAACTCAACTCAATGTGGGGCCTTTAATTTTGATCTTGCTTAAGGTCTTTAACTTCACCCCTAATTTGCTTAACTCTCTTGAGTGTTCTTAACTTTCCTTAACTTAAACTAATTTAATTGTATTCAATTTCAATTGCACTCAACTTTGATTGAAACTAATTTCATTGTTAAGTTCAAACAAATACTCCTTAATTTCTTAACTCTAATATTCTCCTTCTTAGTTTTAAAAATTAGCTTAAAAGAAAACAAAGAGAATTAAAACTTCTCCTTGATGCAAGGTTGGATCTAATGGCAAGACTTTCTCTCAAAGTTTCAAACTCATTTTTCTACAAGCCTTTAGCGAATATGTCTACCACTTATTTTTTGTATTGCAATGGAGGAATTAAACTTCATTTTCTTTCACTGGTTCTTTGATTGCATGATATTTTATCTTGATGTGTTTCATCCTTCCATAAAATATAAGATTCTTAATCATTGCAATAACTAACTTGTTGTCACATAGCATCTTTTTGGCAATACTTTAAGGAATCCTCAAGTTATTTAGCATATTCTTCAACCAAAGTGCCTAGTTTATAATAGTTGAAGCCACAATGCTCTTTGCTTCAGTGGTTGATTAAGCGATAGTTTCTTATTTCTTGGAGCTTCAACACACATTTCTTGATCCAAAAGTAAAGCAGTATCCAAAAGTGCTTTTTATGTTGTTAAAAGAGTCAACCTAGTCACTATCCATAAATCTCAAATAGATCTTTAGTAAAATATCTAAGAATCCTAGGATTCTTAAACATACCTCAGCACTTGCTAGGTGGCTTTAAGAGTGGTTTTCAATTGGAGTATTTATCTTGCCAAAGCACTTGTGGCATAAATCATATCAAGCCTAGTGATAGAAAAATAGAGGAGTGACCCAATTATGTTTCGATACACTAAAGCATCTATTGAACTTGATCTATCGTCTTTGTTGAACATAATTTTTTAATTGTTGGTATGCTCACAATCTTAACCCTTCATAGGCTAAATCCTCTCAAAACTTCCATGGCATATTTCTTTTGAGAAATACAAATATCTTAGAAAGATTGCTTCACTTTAATTCTTAAAAAATGGGATATACTTCTTAAGTCATTCATTTTGAAAACTTCCTTCATTTGTCTTCTAAATAAGTTAAGTGACTTAAAATCACTTCCAATCACCAACAGATCATCAACATAGATACAACTATAGGAATTTAATCTTTTTGCTGTTGGGTATACAAAGTAGCTTCATTGCAACTCCATGTGAACCCAAATTGATCCACAAAAAAAAACTATCAATTCTGGCATACCAAGCTTTTAGAGCCTACTTAAGGCCATTGAAAGATTTCTTCAATAGTTATACCTTACTACTTTCTTGTGAAAGGCCTTTTAGCTATTCAACATAAATTTCCTTTTATTTAGAAAGGTTGATTTGACATTAAGATGGATATCATTCTAGCCTTATTAAGTTGTAATTAAGAGGAGTAGTATGATGGTATCGAACCTCACAACTAGAGCAAAGGTTTCAATGAAGTCCACACATTGCATTTTGCGCCAATCATATGCTTGTTGTGTAGTCTTGGCACTAACACCCACGTGTGGTTCTTCTCAATTATCCTCACCTCCTTCTTTATAGTAATTCTTCATTCTACTAATTTCAAAGTATCTTCAATGCTTATAGGTTTTAGAAGAGCAATATTCATTTGGCATAGATATCTTTAAGAGATCTTGTCCTTCTTGTAACAATCCTAACTTCTAATCATGGTAATTAAGCTTAATCACATGATTAATAATCATAAATCAAGGTATAGGGCCATTTCAATCAATCAATTTAGGAAAATGTGAGGAAATTTGAACATTAATGTTATTAGAGTCATTAACCAAATAATTACAACTATTTATGCACACAAGTGGATCTAATCCTCAATCAAAAGCCTTTAATTCATTTACTCATTAATTCTAACTCATAAAAACCTCCCACAAGTGTTTTTAAATCATTCCTTAGTATTACTATGGGAAAAACTAAGGTTTCTAGGCTAAAAGTAAGAGTTTGGGAACCTTTGTCATGACTTGAAACCTTCCCGATGCGGCTAAGTTGGCTATTGGAACTCAAAAACCAAATTTCGCAAATTGTGTCGTGACTCAGAATTTTTGCATGCGTGGTGGAGTTGGTCTCGGGTTAACTTCTCAAATTCTCACAAATCTATTGTCACTGTGAGTTAGACCCTTGCTGTGGCGAGCCTATGTGCCGCGACGGAAATACCCCCTGAAGCTACTGTAGCAATTTTCATGATTCGTGTCGTAGCAGGCTATACATGCGTCGTGGTGAAACTAGTTACTAGAACACTTATCACCTTATTTCCTTGACTCATGTCGCAACGGAAAATGTTGCGCCATGATAAGGTTACTTTCTGTTATCCTCCCTGGGCAACATTTTTGTTTTGCGCCCTAGTAGGACACCTAGTGCCATGGTGCTTCTCGCCTCTTTTTAACTTTGGGCCTCAACGAGCTCTTCCTGGCCGCATGATGACCCTCTTCTGTGCCTATACCCCTTAAATTTTATCCCATGCACTCCAATTCTTCTTCTAGGAACCCTATAAAACCATTCTCCCTTAATTTGTGAGACTCTGAAGGCATTTATCTACTTGATTTATCTAATATATCTAACTTGCCAATTAAAACCTTCGATGTTGATTTCTACTCTTAAACTATCGTATATCAGCAAATTCCATGTGATAATAATAAGCAACTAGATTCATATACAACTAATTTTATCATTCAAATAGAAATGCCAATAAGGTTCCATGCATTACCAGTTTAAGTCATCATTTAAGTTAACACATGATTACATTTCCATATAATTGACTATAACTTAGCATCAACTAGGCTCCATATCAGATACATCAAATACTAGATTGTATAAAGCTTACACTCTTATTAGTTACATCATAAGTTACCAAAACATAAAACTCCTCTACTTGACAATATGATTACATAATGATGCTATACATGACAACAACAAAATTAGAATCTTTCTTAAATCAACTCAGTCCAAGTATAGTTTCCCACACCAGACCTCAAGCTCATAAATGTCCATCCACTTGCCTACCTTTGTCCTTACCCAAAAGACCTTCAGCTGAAATAGTTAGCGCATGAAATAGGGTAAGATGTAAATCTCAATAACCAAGGTGAATTTCATTTATATATTTCAATTTAATTAACATATATGCATGAATTAAGATAAGCATAAAAAATTATATCAGTCATATTAGCAAATGAAACAATTAGGCTATCAATAACTACTATCCCATATTAGCAATCATATTTTCATATGTTAAAGGCCAATAACACTAGGAAAGGTCCATCCACGGCACCAACTCCCTAATGAGCACAGCTTGGGCTCAGTGTATATCAGGGTCTGATTATAATCTAGTGCTTGATCGAAGCACATGCATGAGTGGTAGCTGCACCACAGCTCCACCTTGAACTCACAAGGTCCAATCACAACATACAGATAGCCAATCATTCATTATGCATTCAAAATCATTTGTGTATAGAAAATATAGAATTAAAATAGCCATATGCATGGAATTTAAAATGAACCTTGGTTACCTCACTTGTAGACAATTTCTGGGGAACCAACAACAATGCTACGTCAACCTATGAATATGAAATCAAACCATTACCATTCCTATTCATCAATTATAGTAGCAACCCAATACTCAAAGAATTAAACCATCAATAACTACCTAGAAGACACTTACCCAGCCACTACAAGAACAAAATTCGGATTGGATGTTTCTTCCACTAGAAACTTCAAGATATCACTTTAAAGTATGGATATTTTCGCATAGAAACATGGCCCATATCATATGTTAGATATTAAGGTCTCTAACTAGTTGTAAATGCATCAAAATAAAGAGTTTATACTTATCCAATATCCCTTCTAGCCTCAACCTTTGAAAATCCTCCAAGGAAACACTAAACAACACATTTCAGATTTTGGGTGCTGTGAAAATACTCTAAACGAAAAACTAATTAGATCAAATCGAAGAGCAAAAGGAGGGGATTAAGTCATATGACACTTACCTTAGCTAAATCTTAGTATAGATAGGGGAAATAGGGCCAAGAAGGTTGTAACAACCCTAACTTCTAATTGAAGTAATTAAGCTTAAACATGTAATTAATAGTTATAAATCAAGGTCTAGCACCTATAAAAATTAAACAATTTAGGAAAAAAGTAAGGAAATTTGAACCTTAATATTATTAGAATCATTAACTAAGTATTTACAAGCATTTATGCACATAAGTGAAACAAATCTCCCATTAAAAGCCTTTAAATCTATTCTCATTCATTTTTAGCTTTCAAGAACCCTTTACAAGTTCTTTTAAGTCATCCCTTGATGTTGCCATAGAAAAAACCAAGGTTTCTAGGTTAATATAAGAGTTTTAGGATGTTTATCGCGACTAAATACTTTTGTGCCATGGCCAATTACTCTTGGGTTCACTCCTTACATTGTCACAGATTTTGCTATGGCGAGTTGGAGCTTCGCTGTTGTAAGAGGACCTCTTGGAGCCTACCTCACTCGCCTCTCATTATTGGCCGTAACCAAATCCCATGTTCGTCGAGGCTAATTCCTCTCTAGAACACCTATGACATTTTTCCAAAGTTCACCACAGCCAATTCCCCATTTAGCCACTGTGAATTACCCTCTAAACAACATTTAGTTTAGCTTCTCACATTTCGCCGTGACTAATTCCACTCCTCATCGTAGTGAATTGCTCTCTGGACCTCTCCCTAGGCAACTTGGCCTCTATTAGCCATGGCTAAAACTATTTTGGCCACAGTGAAACACCTTCTGATCCTTTAACTTCTAAAATTTTTTCTCATACACTCTAACTCTCTCTCTAGTGACACCCTAGGGTCACTCTATCTTAGTTTATGAGGCTCTAATGGCTTTCATCTACCTAATTTACCCAACTTATCTATTATTATCCATTCAATACTTAAGTGTAAATTTCTACTCATCTTACTACCATATATCAGCAAGTTCATGGATTAATGACAGTAAGAATTTCATAAGCTATCAACAATTATCATTCAAATACATATTCCATTAAAGATCTCATGCACCACTAGTTCAGGTCTACATCCACTATATCACATAATTACATTTCCCAAATGGTAAACCATATCATAAGTCAAACAAAATTCATAACAGATGTTATAAGTCCTTACATCCAATACCAAGCAAAAATGAGGCCTAACTTCTCAATAGTTACATTCTAAGTAATCAAAATACAAACACCTACACTTGGAAATATGATTACATGATAATGCTATAAAAAGAATAACAAATTTTGCATCTCCTCTACTCAGATTAGACCAAGTGTAGCCTCCTCCATACATGGCTAGAGCTCATGGATTTTTATCCACTTGCTTCCCTTTATCCTTACCAGAAGGGCCTTCACCTGAAAGTATGATCCCATGAAACGGGGTGAAATGCAAATCTTAGTAACCAAGGCAAATTCCAATCATATATTCTAGTTTAATTCACATATATGCATGATTTCATATAAGCATCAGGAAATGTACCAACCATATCAGTAAATGAAATAATCAGGCTATCTATGATTACTATCCTATACTAGCAATCACAATCCATATATATAATATATATATATATATGTTAAAGGCCAATAACACCGGGAGAGGCCCGTCCATGACTCCTACTCCCCAATGAGCACTGTAATACCTTATATTTCTAGCTCATTTCATAACATTTCCATGCTTTATATTCATAGATTCCATGAAAAAGCAAGAAAAGAGAATTAAAATAATGTATTTTCTTGCGTTACGTCGTGTATGAAAATTCTATTGGATATCACGTGGACCATATGAGCTCATAAAACAAATTATCTTATTTATTTACATGAATACAACTCATTTGTATCATGAAAATTGGCCTACACCTCAAGAATCATGAAGGGAAGCATGAAATATTCATATCCATTTTCAGCCAAATTTGGCTCTTTACTGACCAAAATTTGGAAAATTATAAATAATTCTAGAAAAATTAAAATCATACATTATTGGCCATTTTGGAAAGCTAAGGATGTCTACTTAATACTAAAAATATGTTTAGACTATAAAATTCATCACAGAGGATGTTTGAGATTCGAAAAGGCCCAGAGGTCAAACAGTCCCCTGGTGCTATCACAGCTTTCTGCAGAAAAGTTTGAAAATATCCAATTAATTCCAAAAAAATCCAATCTATACAAATGATATCAATCTAGAAAGTTTTGGATGTTAGATAGAGAGGAAAAATAACTGCAGACCAGATCAAGCACGCCAAGACCTTGAAATAGTAACAGAGGTCAACTACAATTCCTAATACTAGATAGAATTTTCAAAAATTCATATCTCCCTCTCTAGACATCCAAATGAGGTGCTTTTAGTTGGCATGAGTCATTGTGAATGTCTAGTTTTTCTATATAGAATTTTATGGCAATTGGACATCATTTGAGCCTTGTATAACATATTTTATTTTTGGACCAAATAAATAGTAAGCAGACCAAAATTAGAAAATTTGCCAACTTTGAAAATTTATCAAATATTCTGTAGACTTCTGAAAATTATATTCTTTAGCTTTCCAAAAAGAGCTCATTCGGCTAAAACGTGACATAGGGTTCCATTATGGTCAATTTTGGCTCCATATGAGGTACCAAAGTAACCAAATGGCTTTCCCCAAGGCTTGGCACCTTTTAGGCAAGTCTAAAAGCATAATTAAAACTTTTGTAAGCTTCCCAAATGATTCCAAACTCCATGCATCTCATTTTGACCATTTCATCCACACATATACATAATTCTATCAAACCACCAATGAAGCTAGTTTTCCATCATATACTCAAATCACATTCTAATGGCTACATAACATATTCTCTCATTCATACATGACATATTATCATAATTACATTTGCTCAAGAGGTCATAGATCACACACAATAGTGGGTTACATCATTTGACATACATATGGCCTTAAGGAACCAAAACCATACATTATGTTGTCAAGCTATCTTCTTCAAGGTGCTTCCATTACCTTATCCACTTGGTCCACCTAGCATGTGAGATCATTGGAGAGGAGGGAATGAGATTCAAAGAATCCCAATAGCTCATCTCCCATTCAATCATACATAATGGATACAAAGTAAGTCTCATAAATGCATGTATGATCATGTTGACATGTGCAAACATTTAAGAAGCATTTTCATCATTTGAGAATGTCATACATAGTATACAAAGGCTTGCCAAGTAAGTGAATTGGCCTCATCCAATTTCTTGTAGATATTGGACTTGCCTCACCTATTTTTTAAGAGATTCTTAGACTCAACCATACTCTTGGAAGCCCATCTTACTTTTGGTAGACTTTTTGCTTTGTCTCAACCAATCTCAAGGGTTCTTGGCTCATCCTCACCATGACTAAGGGTTCTTGGTCTCACCACACTCAAGCAAACCTAAGTACACATAAAAAACATCATATAAACATAATATGTCATCATAAAATCATGGCATAGGAAATCATGCTATCATACTTTTAATGGCTTGAAGATACATATACACACATTCTAAGACAAGCTAAGCACACATCAATGCATAAGAGAAGGTCGAGAGAGCTACCTTGTACATAATCACACACTTTTCTTCTTGAATCAAGGCTTCCTCTTTCGGACACACACACACAAACTTGCAGAGATGATTTCTCTTGGCCTAAACATAATTTATGGAAGCCAATTAGGTTCATGAAACAAATTCTAAGGCCATACAACATGCTGAGACACTAGGTTGTTCTATAAACGCCATTATGGTCCATAAATGCACCTAATGAAGCAACACCGCTCAAATAATTTCTAGGTTCATTCTTTCCTTTCAATTATGATTCTTGACTCCTTTTAAGCCTCTTGGAGTCATCACACAATTAAAACAAAGGGCTTATCATCATGTTGCTTCTTTAGGTCATAATATGGAACCTAAAGTACTAACTCACTTTCTATGAGTTCTAAATTTTTTCCAAGGCCTCCTCTCATATTCATTCATCATATATGACACAAAAATGGGTTTGGAAAAATTTAAAACTCTCCCTAGCTACTCCATCCATGCTTGGCCAAGACATAGCCCCTTTTTGGCCTCCTTGGAATTCTCTTTGTTTTCTTGAAGGAGGAAGCATGTGGGGAGCATCTTAGGGATCTTAAGAGCTCATTTAAATTCTTAATTAGGCCTAGGAATTATCATACAAAGTCAGATTTTTCAAGGTGCACACAAAACCCTAGAATTTGCATCTTGAAATCTAATGATTTTTTGTTAATTTTCTTTGCTTATTCTTTATCTGCACACCCTTTTTCCTTAGATTCATGGTTGTTTTGGCTTAAAAATCGGATCCTCCTATGGTTCCTAGGGTTAGGAAAAATGGAAAAGGAGTGAGGATGAAGGTATCAACTATAGGAAGAGAAATTACCTAGTTTCCTTGCTTATTCTTGCTTGAATCTTGCTTTCTCCAAGCTCCTCTCTCCAAATCCGAAAATTCCCTGGAGTTTCTCCCTTGAATCAGATTTATAAACTCCATTTTAATCAAAGAAAACAAAGGAGAAGGGAGGAGAGGAGGTGTGGATGAAGAAAAGCATGAAAAACTACCATGGAAACATACCTTTAAGCTTGATTTTCTCCTCCTTCTCTTCTTCCCTTGGTGTGCCACTCTCCTAGGGTTTTTCTTCTGATTTAGGGCAGAATAATCTGAAGCTAAATGAGGGAGAGTGTGAGGCACCACCTATTTATAAGGGACGAAGAAACACTTTTTCAAAAATTTCCATTTTGCCCTTCATTCTTTGCATTTTCGCCTTCGTTTTAACTCCTTTTTGAGAACCATCTTTTCTATTATGAAATTTAGGTTCCCAATTTAGTAAAATGCCTTTGAAATCACTCAAATCAAAGCTAAAACCTTCTCGAACGAATTTGTCAAAGTTTGAGTACATCGACATTAGAAAAAGTCTACTGGATAGGATTTAACTGTCCTGGCCCTTCCTATGATTTTTAGGGCCTCTGAGAACCCTGGGGAACTCAAAATGTTCATTTAAAAAGCCCTCCTATGTGAATTCTAAAATTTGCTCAAAATTACAAAAATGCCATTACGTTTCGTAAGTTGTTCGTAAGAAATTGTTTCTTCATTCTAGCTCCATTTTTCTTTATGTCTGAGCCAGAAATTCTCATTTTTAGGAGTCTAAAATGCTTCTTAAATTTTTTGAGACCTTAACTACATCATTTCGGGGGACTTCCTTTTGTATTCGGTGAGTTTCGTTCGTTTACAAAGAAACCGTACGTTATGTTTCTCACATTTTCTCTCATTTTCAAAAAATTGGATGTTACAAGCACAACCAGGGCTTAGTGCATCGAGGGTCTGATCACAACCTGGTGCCTGATCGAAGCATGTAACATCCGATTCTCTAAAAACGAGAGAAAACGTGAGAAACGTAACGTACGAAACGTGAGAAACGTAACGTACGATTTCTTCGTCCACAAACAAAACTCATTGGATATAAAAGGAAATTCCCCGAAACGATGTAGTTAAGATCCCAAAAAATTAAAGAAGTATTCTAGACTCTTAAAAATGAAAATCCCAGGCTCAGACAAAAAGAAAAATAGAGCTAGAATAAAAAAATAATTTCTTACGTAAAGCTTACGAAACATAATGGCATTTTCGTAATTTTGAGCAAATTTTTGAATTCACACAAGAGGGCTTTTTAAATGAATATTTTGAGTTCCCCAAGGTTCTCAAAGGCCTTAAAAGCCATAGGAAGCCTAGGATAGTTAAATCCCCTCCAGTGGACGTTTTTTAACATCGGTGTACCCGAACTTTGACGGATTCATTTGGGAAGGTTTTACCTCCGATTTGAGTGATTCCAAAGGCATTTTACTAAATTGGGAACCTAAATTTCATAATAGAAAAGCCAGTTCTCAAAAAGGCGCTAAAACGAAGGAGAAACGAAAATGCCAAGAACGAAGGGCAAAATGGAGATTTTTGAAAAGTGTAACTTACTCTCACCTATATATATAATGAAGCCTTCTTCTCCCTTCATTATGCACGACCATCTTCTGCTCAAAATCAGAGGAAAACCCTAGGGGATGAGGAACACAAGAGGAGGAAGAAAAGGAGGAGAAATTCAAGGTAGAATGGTATGGATTTTCATGGTTTTTCATGTTCTTTCTCTTCCAAACCTCTTCTCCTCCATTCTCCTTTGTTTCTTATGATTATAATGAAGTTTATAAATCTGTTTTAAGGGGCAAATTGAGGGGAAAAATTCGGATTTGAAGAGAGGAGCTCAAAGAATACAAGATTCAAGTGAGAAAAAGCAAGAAAACAAGGTAATTTCTCTTCCTATGGTTGTCATCTTTGGTTCCCTTCTCCACCATTTCACCCCACTTGAGAAAACCCTAGGAGCAGATGATTTTTAGGCAGAACCAAGCATGAATCTAAGGAAAAAGGGTGTGGAGATTAAGAATATGCAAAGGGAATTATCAAAAAACTATTAGATTTCAGCATGCAAATTCTAGGGTTTTGTGTGCACCTTCCAAAATCTGATTTCATATGATAATTCCTAGGCCTAATTAAGAGTTTAAATAAGCTCTTAAGATCCCTAAGATGCTCCCCACATGCTTCCTCCTTTAAGAAAACAAATAAATCTCCATGAAGGCCAACAAAGCCCTATGTCTCGGCCAAAGGGGGTTCTTATAGCTAGGGAGAGGTTTAAATTTTTCTAAAGCCATTCTTGAGTCATATATGATGAATGAAAATGAAGGGAGGCCTTAGAAAAAATTTAGAACTCATAGGATGTGATTTGGTGCTTTAGGTTCCATATTATGACCTAAAGAAGCAACATGTAGTTAGGCTATTAGTTTTAATTGTGTGATGACTTCAAGAGGCTTAAAAGGAGTCAAGAATCATATTTCAAAGGAAATAATGGAGCCTAGAATTTATTTGAGGGGTGTTGCTTCATTAGGTACATTTATGGACCATAATGGGGTTTATAGAACAACCTAGTGTTTAAGCAAGTTGTATGGCCTTAGAATTTGTTTTATGAACCTAATTGCCTTTCATAAATTGTATCTAGGCCAAGAGAAACCATCTCCACAAGTTTGTGGGTGTGTGGCTGAAGCAAGGGAGGGAGTTTCAAAAGAAAAAGTGTGTGATTGTGTGCAAGGTAGCTTTCTCCACCTTCTCTCATGCATGGATATGTGTTTAGCTTGTCTTATAATATGTGTATGTGTATTTTCAAGCCATGAAAAGTATGCTAGCATGATTTTATATGCCATGATTTCATGATGACATATTATGTTTTCAAATGAATGTATGATGTTTGTTTGAGTTTGCTTGAGTGTGGAGAGGCCAAGAACTCTCAACCATGGTGAGGATGAGCCAAGAATCCTTAAGATTAGTTAAGACAAAGCAAAGAGTCTCCTAAAACCAAAGTGGGCTCTCAAGAGTATGGTTAAGTCCAAGAATCTCTTAAAGAATGGGTGAGGCAAGTCCAAAATCCATGAGGAAAAGTGCGAGGCCAATACAAACACTTGGTGAGCTCTTGAATGTCATATATGACTTATTGACATGCCAATTTGCTTCTTGAATGTTCATGACTTTCATGATATCCATGCATGCATTTTTAAGGCTTGCTTTGCATATATTATGTATGATTGAATGGGAGATGAGCTATTAGGATTCTTTGAATCTCATTCCCTCCTCTCCAATGATCTCACATGCTAGGTGGACCAAGTGGACAAGATAATAGAAGCCAACCACCTTGAAGAAAAGAGTTTGACAACAAAGTATTTGAGTTTTGTCACTATAAGGCTATATTTATGTCAAATATTGTAACCCAATGATGTATATGGCCTATGACCTTTTAGACATGTATAATTATGATCATATATGATGTATAAATGGATGGACATGATATATGAACCCTAGAACATAATTTGAGTATATAATGCCAAGGTATGCATTTTGGAAAGTTTGATGTAATGTGTATATGTGTGGATGAAAAGGCCAAAATGAGATGCATGAGGTTTGGGACCATTTGGGAAGCTCACACAAGTCCTAATTATACTTTTAGACCTGCCTAAAAGGTGCCAAGACCAAGGGAATACCATTTGGCAACTTTGGTACTCCATATGGAGCCAAAAATGACCATAATAGAACCCTATGTCACTTTTTGGCCAAATGAGCTCTTCTTACTCTTAGATTTGACATACAATTAGAGATTGTTGAGAGCTTTTTGGGAAGATAAGGAACATAATTTTTAGAGGTCTACAGAATATTGATGAATTTTCAAAGTTGGCAATTTTTCTGATTTTGGTCTGTTGCACTATTCATTTGGTCCAAAAATGAAGTCTGTCACACAGGGCTCAAATAATGTCCAATTGCCACAAAATTTTATACAGCAAAACTAGACATTAATAGTGACTCATTCCAACTAGAAGCACCTCATTTGGAGGTCTAAAGAGGGAGATATGAATTTTTGAACATTTTGTCCAGTATCAGGAGTTTTACACGACCTGAGTTAATGTTCTATTGAATTCTGAGGCCTGAACTGCCTGAGCTGGTTTGAAGTTACTTTTCCCCTCTAGCTAACATCCACAGATTTCTATATTGGTATCATTTGCATAGATTAGATTATTTTGGAATTAATTGGACATTTTCAAAATTTGCTGTAGAAATTTATGACAGCATCAAGAGGCAGTTTGACCTCTGGACTTTTTTGGATATCAACCGCCCTTTATGATAAATGTTATAGTCTGGGCATATTTTTAGTGTAAAGTAAACATCCATATCTTTCTTGAATGACCAAGATTACATGATTTTGAGTTTTTTAGAATTAGTTATGAATTTCCAAATTTGGTCAGAAAAGGGGTCAAATCTGGCCAAAATTTTAATAGGCATATTTTTTGAGTTTCCCTTCATGATTCTTGAGTTGTGGGCCACATTTTATGATGCAAATGAGTTGTATTCATGTAATTAAATATAGGAATATGTTGTATGAGCTTTCATGATCCACATGACATCGAATGAAATTTTTAAATACGACATAACGCGAAAATATTCATTATTTTATTCCCTTTTTCTTTACATTCTCATGGAATTAATGATGTGAAGCTCATAAATGTCATAAAATGAGTTAGAAATATAAGGTATTACAAAGCACATGCATGGGTGGCAGCTCCACCATGGACTTACAAGGTCCAATCACATATAATAGATCATTAACTAATTCATTTAGCATTCAAAATCATAGTCATGCAGCAAATACAAAATTAAAATATACATATGCATGGAATAAGCATGAACCTCAGTTACTTCACTTGTAGATAAGTTGGGAAGCTAACAGCAGTACCAAAATCCTCCTATAATCATAATATCAAAAAATTATCACTTTATATCAGTCCATTACTATCCCATTAATCATTTATAGTAATAACCCAATGCTCAAAGAATTAAATTACGAATAGTTACCTAAGGGAAACCTACCTAATCACCAAGAGCCTCAAATTTCGGGTTTTGCCTTCCCTAAACCAGAAAAATCAAAATATTACTTCAAACCCTTGAAAAATTCACACAAAATTAAGGCCTATACTATAAATCTATTATAGGGGTCTTAAACCAGTAGAAAATACATCAAATTGAAGAGTTTATACTCACCAAATAATAGCCCTAGCCTCAACCTACGAAATTTCACCATGGAGACATCAAATAGCAAGTTTCAGATTTTAGGTGAGGGTGAAAGTGCTCCAAATGAGAAGCCAATTGGGTCAAATCAAAGAGAAAGAGGTGAGGATTAAGTTGTATAACTATTACCTTGGCTTAATCTTGTTATAAGAGTGTGAAATAATGGAATTTTATTGCTAACCCTAGCCTCTCTTTTGGACCCCCGAATTTGTGTTTGTGTTTCTTGTGGTTCTGCAGAATAGGGAGTGGCTAAAATGATTTTTAGGGTTTAAGTTAGGTCTTAAATGGGTTATGGGTTGAACCACTAGCCCAAGGACCTATTGGGCTCCCACTAGTTATTGGGTTAAGGTTTTAATTAGTTGGGCCAATTACAAGAGTTCAGATTTTTAGTTGGGTTGAGTCAAGTTTTCAAGAGCCCATTTAGTTTAGGTCTGTATAAGGGATGTTGGGCTAATTATAAGAGATTATGTAAGTTAGGTCGTAGGCCCATATCTCACTAAATCAGATTAGACTATCACTAGGTTCTATCTCTTAGGCCAAGTTTCACATTAAAAGGTTGGGTTTGTACCTAAAATTATTAGGCCTCCATTAGTCCCCCAACCATGGCTTACTTAATTTAATTTAAGCCTAGATGAAGTTTCTAATCCAATTAAATCTCAAATCCATATTATTAATTTACTTATCTCAAGATTTCCATTCACATGGTTCCCTAATAATTATTTTTAATTATGCTTAATCCATGATTAACACCTTAATTAATTTTGGGGTGTTACAAAGGTGGTGAGAAACCTAACTTCTAAGGGACCTCTAAATTTACTTCTTGTGTTTCTTGTGTGTTTTGTTTCTGGAGAATAGGGAGTGTCTAAACTAATTTTAGGGTTTAAGTTAGGTCATGTGTTAACTGTAAGGCCCAATTCTAAATGGGTTCAAGTTTATGCTTTACTAGACCATGGATTTCATGAGTTAGGCTATAGAATTTCTAGTATTTTAGTAAGGTTTTAGGCTTCTAATTTACTAAACCAGATTGGGTCATTACTTAGGTGGTCTTTCTTAGGCCAACTCTCACAATAAGAAGTTGAGTCTACACCTAAAATTATTAGGCATCCATTGGTCTTTAACCATGACCTACTTAAATTAATTATGGGCTTAAATTAAGTTCCAACCCAGTTAAATCTTAAACTTAGTTTAATTATCTATTTCTCTATAAATTCCTATCCACATAGCTTGTCCAATTATTTCATAATAATTATTCTTAATCAATCCAAATCTATGATTAATTCCTTAATTAATTTTGGGGTATTACACTTCTAACTGCATTTTCTTTTTCAGAATCATGATCTTATAGGTGCCAACAAGTTCTTTAGTAACATCTTCAATGGTTGGGACTTGACTAGAGAAAGTAACAACCATCTTCTTCCAATTCTAAGCTATATGTTCATTAAATTTCACACTTCTCCTTATAATAATGTGTTGAATAATAGGATTAAAAATCATGTTACCTTTAGAGACATTGCTATAATAAAATACCAATTTCTAATCTTTGGTCAAGTTTGTCCCTTTTAGCTTCAAGAGCACAGGCATAACACAAACTCCTAAACACCTTGATATGGCTTATAGATGGCTTTTAACCTATCCTATGGGATCTTCTCTTTCAAGGCTTTAGTTAGAAGCCAGTTCTATAAATAGATAGAGGTGTTATTAGCCTCTGCCTATAGTACTTTGGCAACTCCTTCTTAAATATAAGACATTTAGTTGGAAGTTAGTTTTATAAATAGATAGAGGTTTAATAGCCTTTGTGTAATACCATATCGATATAGGACTCAATTCGTGGCACAATTGGCTTATAGCATTTATTTTTACAAAAGTAGCACTTTTAGTAGCGAAAATTTGTGTCATGAAAAACTCAATTAATTCATTATTGGCTAAATGGATCATGTGAGTTTACCAAATTCATTTTCCATCTATAACACATTTGTTCAACTAGAATTGTCACAATTTGAAGCTAAAAATTTGGGTCCAAGCCATAGAACACGAAATTACATTTCACTTTGCATTTTGCCATGAATTCTAGAAAAATATAAATCATGCAAATGATAACTTTTTGGAAAGCTTAGGATATCATCTAATTGCCATGAAAACTTCAAATTAAAACAATCACGTTTGACACATAAAAATTAATGGAACAGTACATCAGGTTTGGTGGTCATCCTACAGTAGACCTAGAACTTCAAAATTTCATTTCTCCCTCTACAGAGTTCCAAATGAGGTGCTCTCAATGGCTATAGAAAGCTTATGATGTCTAATATATGCCTATAAATTTCATGAGCATTAGACTTCATTTGACCCCTGAGTGATACAGAAAAGTAAACTAACTATATGAACAGTAACAGTGATAGTTTCTACATAATTTGGCCAATTTTAAAAAATCATAATAAATTCTCTAGAATTCCAAAAAGAGTTCTCTTTAGCTCTATGAAGAACTCTAGATAAGACCTATTTGCTTGAAAATTCCATGCAAAAACTCATCTATTTGGTTAGTTTGTGATTCAAATTAAGAAAATGGCTAATTTAAAGACCATAATGGGGTCAAAGTGCACTAAATGGCCTTCTCCTCATACCATGACCATTTGAGCACGTCCAAAAGTACAAATACAACATATAGAAGCATCCTAAACGGTCCCAATCATCATGGAACTCATTCTCACCTTTCCACTTAAATTCATACACATCTATTCTATGGCCCAAATGTGGAAAAAATTTGCATATTCATGCATTTAGCTTTAAATTCTATTCATACATCATAATTACAAACTTTTATACATGCTTCAAGGTTTACATCACATAACCATTACATATATACAAAATTTACACAAAAAATGCATAAATTCCTATTCTATTGTCAATTTCTCATTCTTCAAGGTGCTTGGCCCCTATTTCTTACTCCTTGAGCTTCACCTAGACATGGTTAGACATATATAGGGAAGAGTGAGATTTAAAGAATTTCAATAGCATTTTTACCCTTTCAAGCACACATACATGGGACATTTTCATGTTAAAGAATGCAAGCATGTCATAAAAGCCTCTTGTAAGCATACATAAGCATATTTTTATATCACATAAAATCATACAAGTCAAACATAGGCTTTACAGGCTTTTAGTTTAGCATCATCCAATTTTTTGGGACTTTTGGATTTGTCTTACCTACTTTTAAGGGCTTTTGACTTAGCCTCACTCCTTTTTGAAACTTTTGGCTATGTCTCACCCATTCTCGGGGACTTTTGGCTTCTCTTCACCCATGCTAAGGGATTTTTGGCACAACTTCACCCATTCAAGCCATCTTGCATTCAAAACATGTTTCAAGAAGTATAATGGTACCATAACATGAATTCAATGGCTATAAACATATCTTATGGTTCAAACATGCACACAAGCATCCAATAACAATCAAACATCTAAGACATGGATGAAAGAAAGGATAGAAAGCCACCTTAAGTCAAGAAGCACACTTTTCCCCTTGAGTTTCTCCTTCTTCTTCTTGGCCTCACGCACACAACTAGGAGAAGCTTGATTTGCTTAGCCTAGACACATCAAATAAGATACCATTACATTATTAGAACAAGCTTTAGCTTCACATAAACTCTATGCAAGCTTACTTTATCTCATGGCATAGTTATGGTTCCATATAAGTGCATAATGAAGCAACCCCTAGAATTTATGATCTTAGCTCCAATTTCTCATTCAAATTAAGTCATATGACTCCATTAGAACTCATTAAAGTCATCACCAATTCAATTCAAGGAGCCTAACTCAAGTTGCTTCTTTATGTCTTAAAAAAGAACCTAAACTTCCATCTCATAAACCATGGCTTTTAAATTCAAACCAATGGTTCCTTTGATGTTTATTACTCATATCTAGACTATTCCTATCCTTGGAATCAAAGAAAAATCTCCCTACATACTTGTTCTTATCCTTGGCTGAGACATAGAGCAACTTAAGGACCCATGGAGCTTTCTTGG
Organism: Erythrophleum fordii; assembly: GCA_032878935.1. Classification (NCBI taxonomy): domain Eukaryota; kingdom Viridiplantae; phylum Streptophyta; class Magnoliopsida; order Fabales; family Fabaceae; genus Erythrophleum; species Erythrophleum fordii. Next base: position 17,333,207 of record JAVQMF010000053.1, read on the forward strand.
TTTTTCTTAGGGAAATGGCACTCGTGAAGCTTGCTATATGTCTTAAGAACTCATACATACTCTTACATAGGCTAAACTATCCTTATAAAGCTTCAAAAATTGCTAGGTGCAACAAAATCTCTAAGTCATACAACTTGAATTCTAAAGCTTCTCTTTTAAATCTAATTGCATATTCTTGTTTCTTATACTCTAAATCCTTGTTCCTAGCTTACTAAGACCAAAAATCATTCCCTCCTTGATGGTCTAAAGTTGGCCTAAATTCACCATGAGAGGAACAACCAAGAAGAAGCAAAGAAAGCTATGATATTTACCTTGGTTTCAAGCCTTTTCAAGAGCACTTTCACTTGCTTCTACTCTCACCTTCAAAGTCTCTCTTCTTCTCACTAAACTAACCATGAATCAACCTCAAATACATTAATAAAACCATGGGAGAAGAGAGGAGAACAAGGTTAGTAAAGGAAGAAGCATGAGAAAGTATGGATTTCTTACCCTTTTCCTTGTTTTTTTCTCCTTCTTCTTTCCTCCTTCTTGTACGCCACTTCAAGGTGTCATACCCTACTATATAATGCTTTCCCGACTACAAATACCTCATATAGAACTTAGAGGAGTTAATGGAAACTTGAACTGATTAAAATTTTCTTCTTACTTCAAGGTTGGGTATATACATGGCTTTTTGTTACATGCCCTATTATCATACAGCATTATAACACAACTCATACATGCCATAATTTAAAGATATTTAATTACATGACAAAATGTGATGCATAGAAGTAAAGTCCTCAATTTATACCTCTACACCCTTTACCTTTTCTTTGCTTGAACTCAGACCTAGCATGGGTTATATTTAGGGTGAGATTATGAAATCTCAATAGTAGTAAACTAGTCTCATTCACAAGCAAGCATGTAAGTACATAACATAATGCCAATCAAGATGCCACATACCACATAGTAATACAAAGAATTTCATGCAAGGCCAAGCACAATCTAAGCATACATGTCTCATTTTATAGCATAAATGGCAACTTAATATAGCATAATGCTCATCATTATACAAAAATCAAGTTTAAAGAAAGAGAAAGGAAAACTACTACCTTAGCAAACTTTGCTCCTCAAGCCTTGGAACTCAGTTTACTTGCTTTTGGAGTTCCCAAACAAATATCAAACCCCATAATCATAATGATAACTCATTACAATCAACACATAAACCTTAACTTCTAAAGTAGTATGACCTTTTTAAACTCATTGGAACCATTGGAATTGGAAAAATCCAACTCCTTCCCTTCCAATCCACTATAGCTGAATAGTGTGCATTTCTTGGCCAAAATTTAGAAATTTTATTCCATGAGTTTTAGGGCGTTGCCATAGGCACTCCTAGCTAAAAACACCCTTTTAAATCCATTAGAATGGATAAAATTATCAAATTCTAGGCCCAACAACACGTTTTGGTCATAACGTAACGTAGCTCCGTTTTAGGGCCAAAAGTGAGTTTCTTTGGTTCTAAAAATTCCATAGCCTCTTCCTTTATGTTTTAGGACTTGAAATTTGGTATAAAAGACTCTAGGACATTAAGAAAATACCATAAAATTTTTGAGGAAATTCGGACAGCCTCTCCCTATAATTTCTATTTTCCCAAAAATTATAATCTTTGTGTTTTTCAAAGTCCCAGCACATAACAACAATGACTAAGCTCATATAGCCTTCACGTTCAACATATAAACTTCATTCCTAGGCCTTCATATTCAACATATAAACTATATTTCTAATCATCCATATGCTGTCCAAAAGTGACCCATAATTAGGGTTTAACAAAACTAACCTAAACCATGTGATTTTCAAGTGCAAAGTGGAGAAAACTTACTCTTTAAGCTTAATCCTTACTTCTTTTTCTTTTCTCACACTAAAATCCATTCTTTTCCCACTTAGAGCAATATGCTACCTTGAACAAAGGATGAAGATGCAGCTACCCTTTGGAGAAAATAATTGGACGATAAAGAAGATGAAGAAATTTAGAGAAGAATGGTGGCAGTTTCACTTGATTTCACTTCCTCTCCCACCTTTTCTCCCTTGCTCTCCTTCTTCACGTTTTTCTCTCTCTTTTTTCCTTGTGTGTGGTGTGAAAATGGTGGAATGGAAGTGAAGAAGATGAACTTAAAATGAAGTTAAATAGTCATACCAAATTTGGACATTTGGATCAACCTTTTCAAGATCAAATCTTAGCCTTCCATTCCTTTTTTTTGTTTGATTTTCTAATTTCATGACTGAATATCTTCTTCCCAAAATTCCTTGGCCACAAACTTAGATGCTTATTCTTAACCCTTAAGTTATGGTGATTTGATGGTTAGTAACCATGGTTAATTTTTTTTTTCTCAACTATGATTAATTTCTAACCTAACCATGGTTAATTCTTTAAACTAACCAAAATCATTTCTTTCTTTTATTTTTATTTTATATTTATATTTGAGTTTCATCTTCTCTAAAGCCTTAATTATATCTTCTTTCCTCTTTTTGGGCCTTTAGAATTGGCTATTGGGCTTTACAGCAGTCTAAAAATCGATGTTTAGGCTCGATTAAGGTTTTACGATACAATACATACCTTTAGACTTTCTAAAATTTATAAATATTATTTCCTCTACTTTCTGGTCATATTGAACCTCAAACATGGATCAGGGGCCCTCAATCTCAATCCTCATAAATTTTGGTTTCAATCGGACATCCAAGTCTTTAGGTGTAATTTTCACAATTATGTATTATGATTGTGCTCTAAAATTTTTATTTATTGCAATTCAGTCCCTGAAACTCCTTCAGGGTTTCTTAGCCCTTTAGCTATTTCTATTTTCATGGTTGTTACAACTTCCTCTTTCTATTTTACTCATGGCTACCGATCGGGCTACCCAAATCCCATCTGCCCATTAAGGCAATGTAGTATCATCGAACCCGTCTCATCAAATGGAGTTTAACTGTTGGTGACGGATTTCTGAGATTCTTGCTCGATTTTTTGATATTTGTGCCTAAAGCCATGAATAGAAGGTGAAACTAGGGTTCCTTGAACTTTCGGGCAATCTATACATTTTTCCCATTACATAACTTTTCTTTGCACTTTAGTCCCTGGCTCTTTCAGACTTAACCTTAGAGACTCTTCAGGACCTTTTTTTTATATCTATTTTGGCCTCAATTTTAGGGCACCTCTGGCCTTGACTCATCATTATTTACAGTCTAAAATATTATTCTAATTTTATTGAACCTCAATGCACTCTATTTAAGGAACTTCCTTTTGTATCCGATGAATTTTGTATGTCGATGGAGAAACTATACATTATGTTTCTCGCGTTTTTTTATGTTTTCTCACATTTTCTAGGGACTGGATATTACACAAGGAGTTTTAGGTTCTATTTTGGAGTAGATGAAAGTCGGTTAAGAAAGGAGGAGGAGGAGGTGGGATGTGATATATAAAAGGCTAAGCTAGTTTAAGACACTTTTTCAAAATTTCTATTTTGTCCTTTTTCTTTATTCTTTCCATTTAGGCTCATTTCAACTCCTTTTCGAGTACTATCTTCTATATTATGAAATTTAGACTCTCTAATTTATAAAATACATTTAGTTTCACCCAAATTGGATTTAAAACCTTTTCGAAAAAATTGGTCAAAATTTGTGTCAAATGACACTCTAAAATGTAAACATGATAGATTTTAACCATTATAGGGGTTCCCTATCATTTTTAGGGCCTATAAGAACCTCGACAACTCAATTTTTTCATTTAAAAATCCTTCCTTTGAGTTTTCTAAGAGTTGTCCAAAATTACCAAAAATGCCTCTTTATTTTCCTCTAATTTTGTTTAACTATTCAGGCTTCGGTTTCTAAGCACTTTTAGCCTTGTATCCCCATTTTTAATTGTCTAGATTATCACTCTAATTTTATTTGGTCTCTAATCATTCTATTTAGAGGACTTTCTTTTGTAATTTGCTTAGTTTATAGCTTTTAAAATGACGGGTGTTACACTCTACTTACAGTATCTTGGGCAAATCCTTCTCAAACATAAGACATCTAGCCATGTTCATAACAGATATGTTCCTCTTACTTACACCATTTTGCCTCAATGAGTAAGTTATAATGAATTAATGATGTATACCTGGTTATTGGAGAAACTCTTTAAACTAATTAGAGGTATACTCAATCTCAGTATTAGTCTCAAGATCATGATTTGTAAACACTAATTCTCCACTATTATCTTGAACTTGTGAAACTCAATAAACACGTCAAACTTCTACTTGAGGAAATAAACTTAACAATATTTTGAATAATCATCAATAAATAACCAAAAGTATTTATTACCATTCAAGGATAGTATGCTTATGGGTCCACACACATCTGAATGGATAAGCTTCAATTGGCTAACTGCTTTTAGGACTAGATTAGTAGGAAAAGGCATCTTGGCCAATTTTACCAACTGACATACTCCACATACACCATTGAGATCACTTATAGACTATAAATTTAACATTAGCTTGCTCTCTCAGAGCAACTTTAGTGAAGAAAAATTGATATACCTAAGTCTTTTATACCTACAATTCACTATTTCTTTTCACACCAACATAGACTCTTCCTTTATAGTCTTTTAACTTAAGAAGAAAACTTCTGTTATTCATTTTGATTGAGAAAATTTTTATGCTAGTAAAATCAAGTATTTCACATATTTTACTGTTAAATGATAGAGTTAAACTTTTCATCAAAAGCTATTCAACATTGAGAAATTTTTTACTTAACTTAGGTATAAATAAAATGACTTTTTTGAGTCTTATACTTAAGAGTGTTTGAACAGCAATAGCACCTCTTTCTTTGATATCCATAAGTTTGCCATTTCTAAGTTTAACTTTGGAACCTTTGTCCAAGGTTCTGAAAGTATTCAAATTTGCTGACCTATGATGCATGCATCCCTTATCAAGGTTGTCTTATAGCATTCCTTAATGATAATTGCTGCAAATAATTTCTCTTCATTAGCTTCATGGTCATCATATACTTGTGCAAGTTGAATTTGAGGTTACTATCTTTGATTCACCTTGTATGCTTTATTAACATAACCAAACTACTTGCAAGACTAGCATTAAGCTCTAGGTCTAAACTAGTAGTAATTTTTAGCATAGCTCATCTTTTGGCCATGAAGGCATAGTGGAAACTTGTCCTTCCTAAATTTTATTCTATTGCCTAGCTGTTACTCCTTCTTCCATGTTCCTCAAAATAACAAATTGACATTTCCTAAAAGTAAACACCATTAATGTTTAGATTTTTGCTAGCTAATGCGTCAAGTTCTTATGTAAAAAGCAAAAATGGACAAAACAAAAGGTATGCATTTTAACCTATAAAAAAGGTGTACTCAACTTCACTCAAGTCACTTAAATCAACTTTAGGTGCCCAACTGAACTTAATGTAAGGTCCTTAACTTGGATCTTCTCTTTAACTTAACTTTACTTGAATGCATTTAACTTTAGCTATACTCAATTTTGAATTAAGTTGATTTCAAAGAGAAGTTTGCACAAATACTCATATTTAATTCCCTGACTCCAATAGTATTATGTTCAGTCTAATAATGGTTAACAGTTATGGATTTAATGTTGTTATGGGATGATTTTCAAACTTTGCAAATAGTGTGGATGTGTAGGTCATGTGCTTAAGAATTGTGATTGGGATCATGACATAAGCTACAGATTCAAAGAAAAAAAATTCATGAACAATTTTATTAGGAATTTACATATTATTTCTATTTATCCACTTCTTATGAATGAAGCTCAAAGAAGAACCATGAAAATTAAGGTGATCTATGATGATTTTAGTCCTAGATATATTATTAAAAAGCTAAGTCTAAATGGTTTCCATTTTGAAACCTCACTATGTTTTAGTTTATTGAAGTATAGCTCATTAGTCTTTGCCATTAACATTCCATCAGAAAATTCTTAGTGGCTAGAATGGCACTAATATTGAATGACTTGTTTAAGAGGATAGCTAGCCAATGACATAAGATCACCTACCCATTGGGGGAGCCTAACCTGATGTCCTTATGTGCCAACTGTTACCTTCCTTGAGAAATTGTCTATGGAGGGGAATTAAAATTAGTAGAACTTCTAAAGCCATGTCGCTTCTCATCTATATGGATGATACTATTTTTTCTTTGAAGATGATGAATTGGCTTGTAAAGTGGTCTAAAGTATACTTAACAAGTATAGCAACTTTTTAGGCTAGGTAATTAATCCTTCCAAATTTGAGATTATTTTCAATCCTAATGTCTCTCACATGTCTAAGAAACATTTAGCGCACACTTTCAAGGTTAAATTTAAAACTTGATTAGGCAAATATTTGGGGACATTGGTGGATGTTGGAAGAGATAGAGCTCAAGTTTATAAGGAGATTGTTGATAAGGTATATAAAAAACTTCAATCTTGGAAGGCTATGTTGCTATCACAAGTTGCAAGGCTCACCCTTATTTAATCAATCATTATTTCAATAAAATTGACTCCATGATTGCAAATTTCTTAGGGGAATATAATCATGATATACCAAAAGTGTGTTGTTAAGATGGAATAAGCTTTGTAATCTTTAAGGGGTAAGTGGATTGGGTTTAAAGGGAGTTCAAGATATGAATAGGGAAATTTTAGCTAAATATGCCTAGCGATTGCTAGGTACAAGATAAACTTCTCTCTTTCTAAAACTTTAAAGCCAAAGCACTATCATGATGTGTTTAAATGAAAATTAGCTTCTTGTTCAAACACAACTTGGATGTAGAAGGGTATATTAAAGGCTAGCTCTTCAATTTGTTCTAATTTAAGATGGCAAGTTGGAAATGGTCATTGTACTCCATTAAATCACCACCATTGGTGGCAAATGTAGTTAGGTCCTTCTCAATTTAATAGTTTCATTAAGGGCCTTATTCTACATGATAAAGGAACATGGGATATAAGTAAGTTAAAGGCTTATTCCCCTTCTAAGGTTATCCAACAAATTGCTAGATAGACCTTTTGTATCACAAAAGAAAAGGACAAATTGTATGCAATTAGAAGTAGTTATGGGAATTCTTTTGTTGCAGCTAGTTATAAATGAGTGAATCACTAACTATTCCTTTTAAATAATGTTGGATTTTATGGAAACTATTAGTGCCTCATTGTGTTAATCTATTTCTTTAAAAAATTTTGACCAATACTTTGCCACTAAAAAACATAATAGCTGTAAGAATTGATAATCTTTGTCCTTTTTGTCATATTAGTGAGGAAACTATTAATCATATGTTCATACAGTGTTCTTTTGCTAAAGTGGTTTAGTTTGGTTTTCCTATGACTGTCCACACAGAGTTTTTCGAAACACAAGATATACATGTATGGTTGTAGGATTGGTTTGTGAGTAATCACAGAGCCTCTCAAGGTTTTAAAGCATATACCAAACTTCTCATATCCACTTTATATGGTGTATTGTATTTCTGTAATTGAGTGGTCCTTGAAAATTATCAAGCTAAGTTGATGGACATTCTCCACTTCATTAGGAGACCACTTTGACAAGTCAACCTAGCTTGGTAGTTGCTAGCAAATGGAAGAGCGAATAATACTGATAATTTTATGCCTTGCAGACAAGTTACTTCTATAAGACCTTCTTTAATTACCCATTTTTAGAAATTTTTTTAATTTATTTATTTCAACAAATAATGCTAATTAATTTATATTTAATTACCTATTTCCTTTTAATTGTTCCTTTATAGGATAGCAGAATACAAAATACAATGGAATTTAACTATTGTTAATACATATTGTAAAAAAATCTAGTCATAGGGGAGTGGGGTCATTATAAGTACATACTAGAATATATCATTGGGGATCCAGTTTAAACTACCCAAAATATATCCCCAAGTAACAAAAAGAACTATAAAAGTCAATCTCCTATTCACACAAAAAGAACAATGTTAGTGATCGAACCTCCATTCATAGAAACAAAGGAGGTACTCTTCCTATGGGAAAAAGGAGACTCTCCTCTCCCACTACCATAAATATGATATGTATCACACAAGCCATCTCATCATAGGATATTATGCAGATGTTATGAATGATGAACGCCTATCTCATTATTAGGAACAGGATTCATTTGACTTGGAGCTCTAGGGTCATTGTGTAGATGGGCATCTAAAAACATAAATCGCAATAAACTGAGAAATAATTTTTTCAATAACATAGATAAAATTAATATAAAATAATAACCATGAAGAAATATCAAGTATTAATTTGATAAATAGCGAATAATTTAAATAGAATATTTTAACAGAAAATAATTAATTTATAAAGGGTAATATATTATTTCATAATATTCAGGATAAATAAAGAATAATAGATATTAAGAATAACAGAGGATTTCATATGATTACATACATAGAGAATAACATATAAATTTCAAGATTACTCACATATTGATAAAACAAGATTTAAATATAGACAATAAATAAAAAAAATATTAGCAGGTTTAAAATTCACATGCCACAAGTAATCAACATATGTAGAATAACAAAAATATAACAAACAATAAATATTATTCAGCTTGACCATTAGGCCTTGGAGATTACCAAGCTTAATACTTAGATCATGTTACATTGGCATCAACAAGCTTAATACCCAGATCATGTTCCACTATCAGGACTTAGCATGCTCACCCTTGCTTCCTTTATTAAGGCATCCCCTAGTGGATACTCAAAGAAAGTCATATTAAAATATCATAATAATATGTCATCTGATCCATTATTTGATTAAGACATAATAAGTATATTTGGAAAAAAAAACTACATTGCACAACTCTGTGCATAATCAAATAATCTCAATAGTATATTAGCATATTGGAGTTCAAAAAATTATATTTAAATAATTAAAATTATCTTTTCACATTTCTAAGTTCCAATTTATCCTAGGACCCATCTGGTGTTCAAAATAGTCCATAAATCAAGGTCCAACATCAAGGTGCAATATAGCATAATAAGCTCATTCAAGGACAGGAAAGGCTTAATAAAGCCTAATTAGTCCAAATAGGTCCAAAATATTCAAATGGCCTTCATGGGTTCTAATTAGTTATTTTAAATATTTTAATTAATTAAAATTAGACATCTAGCACAATAGTAGCTATTCGATGCCAACTTTAGCACACACAAAGTTCATCCTTTGATTAAAGTAACTCTGCCATAATATATATAGGCCAACCTTTTACCAAACAACCCATATCCATAGTATCATGAAATTAGATAGCAAGTAGTATTTTATCAGAATAAATATCCACCATTTAATCAAAATATCAACATAATACTTCATAAATTTCTAACTTTCACAAATAGACTCCAAAAATTATAGAATAAATATCAGCATAATCTAGACAAGTTCATTCATACCACACAAATCATCCAAAATTCTTCAATCATTAAAAATTTAAGAAGCTCATGGTCAGCACTTTATCCCAAAAAGTTGAGTTTTTATATAGTTATCCATAATTCACCAAAATTTCACCATAGACATTATTTTTAGTGTAGATTAACCTAATTTAGTTGGAATTTGAAAAGTTCTTCCCTAAGTGCGTTAAGTGTGTGTTGGTTGAATCTAGGGTGTGTGTGGAAGTATTGTTTTCTTTTTTTTTTCTCTTTGCTAAATGGCCAATAATACATAATCAAGAGAGGTAAACAAAATTCCCAAGTCAATTTCTACAAAATGATAAGATTTCTCAAGCTTGTACTAAGATGAAGTTCAAGGAATAACTTGCATAATCTTTATAAAAATCAAGTTATATTAATCAATTTCTCCTTCAAGCTTTCTTCCATGGCTTCTTGAAATTTGAAGTTCCACAATTCATAGAAAAAGTCTCCAAAATTAGGAATTTTCTTGAATCATATGAATCCATTAGTTTCATATGTAAATTCTCCATCTTTTCTTGACATGGATTCATAAAACAACAAAATTTCCCAATTTCTTTTTGCCATGGCAGAAACTCAAAGGGAGTAGGAAAGAGAAAATTCATGAAGAAAAATAGAAGAAAAACCAAGAAGAGAATTTATCTATGTTACCTTGAATCCATAGTGTTGTTTTCCCCTTAGTAGCCTTTTCCTTCTCCTTTCTCCTTCCTTCTTCTTCTTCCTTAGCTATTGTAACACCCCAAAATTTAATTAAGGTGTTAATCATAGATTTAGAATAATTAAGGATAATTAATAAAGGATAATTGGGCAAGTTAGTGAATAGGTATTTTAGAGAAATAAATTATTAATATGGGTTTGAGAATTAATTGGGATAGAAATTTCATCTAGGCCCAAATTAATAGATCATGATAAGAGGCTAATGGAGGCCCAATGAGTCAGGTGCAGACCCAACCCAATTTAGTGTGATAGAGGCCCAAGATCCACCTTGTATAGGCTCTTATAAGTGGCCCAATAACCCTTGTGTAGACCCAAATCCTTGAGCCCTTCAAACTTAGCCCAAACCTAATTAAACTTCAGCAACCCAATGCATAAAAACTGGCCCAATAAAATTTTGCAGCCCAACAAGCTAAAATCTGAAGCCCATTTGGAGTTGGACCTTGGAGCAACCCATGACCCATCTTTAATCCAACTTAAACCCACCTAAAACCCTAATGCTTCAGCCACTTTCTCATTTGCTGAAACTCAAGAAGCAAAATTCGGAGGTTGAGAAGGAGGCTAGGGTTGGGGGCAAGAATTCTGCATTTTCTCACATTTAGAGCAAGATTCAGGCAAGGTAATAGTTATACAACTTAATCCCCTCATCTTTCTCTTTAATTTGGTCTGATTAGTTTTTCATTTGGAGTATTTTCACCCTACCCAAAATCTGAAGTGTGATTATTTGGGGTTTTCTTGGTGAAATTCGTAGGTTGAGGTTAGGGCTGACATTAGGTGAGTTTAAACCCTCCATTTTGATGCTTTCTTTGCTAATTTGAGACCCCCATAGTTGATTTATAATATGGGTATTAATTTTGTATGAATTTGCTTAGGATTTTAGGTGGAATATTGAGATTTCTGGTAGAGGACACTTTAATCTGAATTTGGGATTTGTGGTGGCTGGGTAAGTGTTCTTTAGGTAGTTAGTAGCATTTAAATTCCTTCGGTACTTGTTGTAACTGTTAATGATAAATTAGAGTAGTAATTATTTGATACTATGATTATAGGGAGACTTTGTACCATTGGTAGCTGTTGCAAATTTGTCTACAAGTGAGGTAACAGGGATTTACATTAATTCCATACATATGTCGGTTTGAATTTCATACTTGCTATATATGGATGATTTGAAATGTTGAATGAATTGGTTGGCTATCTATTGTATGATAATTGGACCTTGTGAGTCCATGGTAGAGCTGTGGTGCGGCCGCCACCTATGCATGTGCTTCGATCGGGCACCAGGTTATGATCAAACCCCAGATACACTGAGCCTTTGTTGTGCTCAATGGGGAGTAGGTGCCATGGACGGGCCTCTCCCAGTGTTAATGGCCTTTAACATGTTAAAATATGATTGCTAGTATAGGATAGTAATCATGATAGCCTAATTGTTTCATTTGCTAAGATGACTGATATGATTTTGATGTTGACTTTGATTCATGCATATATGTTAATTAAACTAGATTATATGATGGAATTGCCTTGGTTACTGAGATTTATATCTCACCCCATTTCATGGGTTAAATATTTCAGGTGAAAGTGCTTCAGGTAAGGATAAGGGTAAGCAAGTGGATGAACATCCATGAGCTGAGGCCCGGTGTAGGGGGGAGCTACACTTGATCTGAGTAGAATAGAGTAGATGCTAATTTTGTCAAGTCTTGTATAGCATCATCATATATCTGTATTGCCAAGTGTAGGAGTCTGTATTTTGATAATATAATGTGTACCTATTGAGGAGTATGCCTTACTTTAAATTGGTATTTGATGTATGGATTCATGATATCCGCTATGAGCCTTGTTGAATTATGATATAGCGTATTATTGGAAATGTAATCTTGATATATTGCTATGAACCCCTATTGATTGGGTATCAAGTGATAGCTGTTGATAGTTCATGAACTCCTGTTATTATTATTTTACAAATTTGCTGATAGATGGACTTGCTGATATAGGATAATTAGAGAAAAGAAATTGACCCTTGAATCTTGAATTAGAGAGGATAGATTAGCCGGATAAATTAGGCTAATGAAAGTTATTTGAGCCCCAAAATTTAGCTAGAGGGGCCCTGGGGTGAGATTGGAGGGAGAGAGGAGAGTATGAGTCCAGATTTTCAGAGTGTAGGATCAGAAGGCACTTCGCCGCGGCTAAAATGGAGTTGGCTGCGGCCAATAGAGGCGAATTTGCCCAAGGAGAGTACCAGAGAGGAATTCGCCGCTGCGAAATGTAAATTGGCCGCGATGAAATGGGAGAAGTCAAACTGGGAGTCATCTAGAGATAAATTTGTCGCGGTGAATTAGGGAATTGGCCGCTGCGAACTTTTAGGAAAATGTCCCCGGCATTCTGGAAAGGGATTGGCTACGGTGGAAGGAGGAATTGGCCGCGGCGGAAGGAGGAATTGGCCGCTGCCAATATCGAGAGGCGAGCGAGGAAGTTCCAAGAGGCTTCTTTGCCTTGGCGCCATGTAGGTTGGCCGCGGCGAAGCTCAATAGCTACGGCGAAACTAGTGATGAAGAAAGGGGTAAAACAAAAAATAATTGGCCGCAGCTAAGAGTAATTAGGCCGCGGCGAACATGCTGAAACACTTATAATACCTAAGAAACCTTAGTTTTTCATATGGTAATCTCAAGGGATGATTTAGAGACATTGGGATGAGTAATAATGTGATGGGTAATAGAATTAAAGGGTTATAAATAAATGTTTATCTCCCTTATGAATATAAGTGCTCGTAATTGTATGATGGATGACTTTAATCACATTAAGGTTCAAATTTCCTCGTATGTTTATAATGTAATTGGTCATAATACCTTGTAACCTCAATTTACGATTACTAATCACATGGTTAACCTTAATTATCGGGATTAGAAATTAGGGTCGTCACAGCTATGGCTCTCCTGCCTCTTTTCTCTCTGGTCTTGGCCCAATGGGTGCCTGGGTTCTTGTGTGTGTGGGTGTGTTTTATATAACTTTTACTTTTAAATGGATGATTAAGATTTAAGTTATTTTATGTTGTTAAATCCAAGCTATTAGATTAAATAAATGGCTAAGATTTAATCTTGAAATTGGAGATTAAATGTGAGTCTTTAGATTAGATGAAGGGTTGTAATTTAATCTTTAAAAGTAAAAAGAATCTAGACCATTAGATTGCTTTAATGATTGAGATCACATCTTAATTTAAGGATGAATATTAGCCATTAGATTTAACTATAGTTAAATTTTAACCATGGTTACTCTCATTATTTTTCATGAAAGTTACTGTAATGATTACTTGCATTTATGACTGTTGAAGTCAACAAAGATGTCATACGACGTAAGTAGCGACATTAGCAGTAACTTTTTTTGTAAAATGTGCAATCACAATCTTTTACTAAAATTTGCTGACATAAGCATCATCATTGCTCCAAAAGACACATAATCTCTAGAAAACTCGCCTGCATATGGCACCACATCATCACTTTCCCAGCGAGGAATTGCAAAATGCCACCGTTTTATCGATGTATCTCTTTATATATTCTCTATAATATTTTATTCAGCTTGCGTTCTTCAAATTTTATGCTATATTTTAATATTATGTGGGCCTATGTAAGTCCCACTTAAATTCTTTAGTTATACATTTTATCATTATTTATTTTCTTAATATTTTATTATTTTAGAGTCAAAATAATTGTTTTACTTCTGGTGGAAGGGTAATAGACAAGCACCTCTATCTGTTTTCACTTATATCTTTGTTTTAACCTCACATCTCTAGATTTTGTTACCACCAATTGATAGATCTTTCTATGCTGAACCTCCCGAAGTAGTTAACTCAAGCTTTAGGACTTAGTCCAATTCCGTATGAGCTTTTAATTGTTCAGGGCCATTTCTAGTCCTAGTGATTTCGAAATTTTACAAATCGGATTTTATAATCTTTTGCATATTATTTTCTATCTAATGATATATATATATATTATATTAGTTTTTGACTATTTACTTCTCTAAAAAAAATTATTAAAGTTCATCTAAGTGATAAAAGATAATTTTGCCCCTCAATCCTCTAGATCTTGTAGAACATAAAAAATTTATGTGGGTCTTATTTGTCTAGAACTTCTCATGTATAAAATTATTTTATTTAAATTCATCTTATTTAAGCTTAATAAATTTATTTTGTAAAATATTAAATAATTAAAAAATATTAATTTTTAGAGATGTTACAACTTCGCTTTAAGGCACGGGATGGGATGGATGGTCGATAATGCTTTGGATATCTAATAGCAAATCTCATGGGTGCCAGTCAAAGATCTTTATTTATAAATGGTTTTCAGATCAACTAATTCGAAAATGGGACTGGGAGGAAGGTTTACAAGTGGGACAGAACCAGTTGTTTCTGCTAACGGCACGGAAAAGCGTCCAATTTGTACTTTAGCAGAATGTGAATGGCACTCCAGCTTCCTATCCTTTAACGTTTTCGCTCTTCTCTGAATCACACTATAAATTATTAACAAAGGTTTCTCAAATGAACCCAGGTTTGCAAATGTTCGCAAGAGACATTCAGTCTATAACCATGAAATTTCTCTCGTAACAAATCTGTCCGTTAGAAGATTCAAAACGGGAGCTTTTGTTCAGGCAATGCAAACAGAAGGTGCTGACGCTATCGCAACAAAGCTATAATGTCCTATTATGATTTTCTGTTTTATTTTATTTATTACTTTCATATAATTTAGTGTAGCTTTACATTTGGGTATTAAAGGAAAAAAAAAAAAAAAAGAACTACACATAACCATCCTTGAGCATGCGGGGTTGGTAATTTAATGCAAAGCCAAGTTTCCATATGACTGACCGAAGCTATTCAATCTTTAGATAACACGTGCCTTGATATGCGCAACCAACGCATGATCAGGAAAGAAAGAAAAACACTTAGCTTTACCTTTGATTTTTCAACAGAGTTTGTAGTGGCCCTGGACAACGTTAGAGCTATTACTCTAAACAAATTTTTATAAGAAAAATAGAAGTGCTATTTAAAACAGTTTTCACTCTTCTCTTTGTGTTTTCAGAATACTGTACATCTCTTGTGCTAAAAAAATATACGCATAGGGATAGAAAAATTTTCTTAAATTTGAGAATTCTTGTGGAAACTATCTCATTTAAGAATTTATATTTAGAGAATTTTTTTATTTTTATTTTTGCAAGAACAGAAATAAAAGAAAATTCTCTTCAAGGATAGTTTAGAGACACAGACTGAAACTATATCTCCCGTCCCATAAGGAAAAAGACCTTAAGAATTTTCTCATATTAAAATTTAACAGTCGATCATCTCATATTAAAAATATATTTTCCCATCTTCGACCTCCTTTCATTGTAAAGAAGTCACTTTGCTTCATCATTAGTAAAGACATCTGTTTTCATGCTGACCGTTGAGATTCTTGTGGAGATCCACTGTGACGTGGGAAATGGGAATTAAAAAAAAACCATTCTCCTGGAACGAAAAATAAGGTAGAGAAATTAGAAAAAAAAAATGATGGTGGGAACCGAAAAAGCGGAAAGCACTCCCCGCCCTCCCTGCAAGATCCCGATACATATACGCAACATTGCTTGGACCTGTAGCGAGCCTAACTACCCAGGCACCAATTGAACATGTAGAAGCGGGGAGCACATATTTAGAGTTCTGATGCCGAAGACGGATCTTCATCCCAGTCTAGAATAAAACCATACGTCGGGGTCAGATATGTTTTCATATTTAATTGGTTTTGTATTTATCGTAAAGCCGTTATTAATATCTTAGTCACTTCATTTGTTTTTTTTAATATAAGTTTAAATTTTTTTAATTTAATTATTTAACTTTGAATTTATATCGCATATATTTTTTCAATTACATTTAACAAGACACCTAATCGACGTCATTAATTAGTGTTGGCCCTATGACAGTTGAAGTTAACAAAAGGTAATGTGAAATGTCCATTCGTCTTTAAAATTATTTTTTTAAATTTCTTTTAGTGTTTTAAAAAGCACATTCTCCAGTGTACATGAAGGTCTAAATGCATTGATACAATAATCAAGACTGATTTTTCGTTGTATTACCTAGGAGTTTTGTAATAATAATAATAATAATTTATACTTACCAATAACTTGAATAAATATTATCAATACAATGAAAAAGACAAAATATTATTAATAGTTATTATTAATAGTTATAATAGTGCTAATTATTATATATTTTTATTATTAATAGTTAATTATTATTACATTGACAAAATATTTTTAGTATATTTGAAGAAGTATTACTAAAACGATGAAAATACATTACTAATTGCAACGATGTACGTCCGCTGCTGCTGCTGAACTCTGCTTGCGTGTATCATATCTCCAACGTCTTTACCTCTCCATCCACAAAAACATACTAATACCATTTCTCGCCCCTTCACAACTAACTAGAAAAGCTCATCATCAATACCACATGTCCGACTCACCCTGGCCCACAAGAAGACCATCAATACCACATGGCCGAGTCACCTTGGCCGACAAGACTAAGTTCATGGTATTTGGCAGCGGTCTTTATCATCATAGCGGTGGCTCCGGTTGTCTGCCGGCGAAGAGGATGGGAGGCTGTGGGGGAGGGACACGTGGAGGGACCTGAAGACTTGGTTTACGATGCAGCCGCACGTGTCATTTATACGGGGTGTCGGGATGGGTGGATCAAGCGAGTCACGGTGAACGACTCGGTGGCTGACTCGGTGGTACAGAATTGGGTCAATACTGGCGGAAGACCTTTTGGTCTTGCCTGGGGCTCCAATGGCGAAGTTTTAGTTGGGGACGCCCACAAGGTGATTTCTTCCTTCCATATCTATTTAGCCAATCCGATCTTTTTTTTTTCTCTTTAAATAAATTAGCTCAGTGCTTTTTCATGTTGTAATATATATATTATAATGATATGATTACTATTTTTTTGGGGGTTAAGTAATTACTCATATACAATTACTTTATTATCATATTTTAAAAAATATAATAAATATATAATTCTTTAATAATAATGTAAAAAGTGTATAGTTTAATCAAAAAATTATTTATAAAAATTATATATCTATTATGTTATTATTAGAGATATATATATATTTGTCATGTTTTAGTTAAGAAATCTATTAATAAAGATATAAAAAATTACATATAATTTTTTTAATGCTTGCTAATATTTATGATTTTAGGAAGAATATAAGAACACTATATTACTTTAGATATTAAGTACTTTTTTAGTGAATGAAATAAATGTAAACTTAAAATTGAATTATTATTGAATAATAACGAAATTTGAATGTAAAATTTAATGATAAAAACAATTACACATTAGATAAAGTACTTTTAGAATATTTTGAGTTAATTAATGATGTAGTTTTTGAAAAATTATTATTCCCTCAACGTGATCCTCCAAAGGCAAAGTATTTTAATTTCATCTTCAATTATTTTTTTCTTAAATAAAGCAGTTTATTGCCTTAGGAAAAGCCACATCACTTAACTCTCATGATTTAAAAGAGAGTTCACATAATAGTTAATTAATGATTTGGACTTGTCTTAAGTGTTGTCTCCATCAAATGATTTGTTTTGCTCAATTTCTTAGAACTCATGTAGACCAGTAGAGTGATTGAAATCAGGCAATTAAAACACTGACATTGGAGAGAATATAACACTTGGATAAATCCACATCATTAATTAATGGTCACATAAACTTTTGTATATATTTTGTCAACTAGTTTATTGAATGGTTGTAACTTTATCTTACGTAAGAGGTCATTTTAATTAAAGAAAAAATTGATTTGATGACTAATTGAGAACTTTAAGATTAAATTAAAAGAAAGTAATTTTTTATAGGTTAAATCAATAATATACTCTTGTTTTTTTTTGGGGCATGAGCACTCATGTGATTTTGAAGATGTTACCCACTAATAAGTAAGAGTGATCCCTTTTCCAATCATATGAAGACATACAGTCATTGTCTCTCATGACCCAAATCTGAAAAGAAAAGGAAGTAATGAAAAGAGAGCAGTCAACAGCTTAACTAGGCTTTACTTTTGAGAACCCGTACCCATATTTCCAGTAGTTAGACCGCTGATTCAATTTAATTTAACCGAGACTGCATGTTTGGTTTCAGTTTTTTTTTTTTTAAAACGTAATTTTAGCTAAAGTAATAAATTATAAGTTTTGTATTTTGTGAATTACAAGTGTGATTTTGTCACCTTCCAATGTTAAACCAAACATTACACCAAACAATTCTGTCAAACAAGATTATTTTATACTATTTTTCCAACTCCTCTATTAAGCGGCGAGGGATGGGTTAAATTTTATATAATTTTTTTTCTTTTCTTAATTCTTCTCACTTTGTCTTTCTTTTATTTTTCCTTCTCATTTAAATAAGGGTATATTCAATTTCATCTTATCACTAATGACATTGTGGTTTCCAAATAAGAGGGAGTAAGTTAATTATTATCCTTTTTTTAATTAATTTTTCAAACAACAGAATGGGTTGTGATCTCTCCTGCACAACTCCACTCTATCTCATAAATAACTATGTAGCCACACTCGTTTAAAACTCTCAATCGAACTCTAAATAAGGACATGTCTTCCATAAGTTACATTCTATATATTAAGAATTTAGTAGCTTAATAAATTTTATTTTTATACCAAATTTCTTATTTCTTCTTGTTGTGGTCATTCAGTAACAGGATTTAGATACAAATCTTTAAGTGTATTACATATTTTTAGATATTATTTATAATATAGTAACACATTATTAATTATTTAAAAAATTTTACATGTTATAAATTAATTTAAGAATTTAATAAGAAAACAAGATAACAAATGAATTCAATGAGATAATGAAACCGAGTTTGGAATTTGAATGATGCAGGGGTTGGTGAGAGTGACAAGGGAAGGGAAGGTTGAGGTGTTGGCGGATGAGGTTGAGGGATTAAAATTCAAATTAGCAGATGGGGTGGATGTTGCAGAAGATGGCACCATTTATTTCACAGACGCTTCATACAAATACAGTTTAAGGGAGTTCATCTTTGACATATTGGAAGGGAAACCACATGGCAGATTCATGAGCTATGATCCATCAACCAACCACACAACGCTTTTGGCCTCTAAACTCTACTTTGCCAATGGAGTTGCAGTCTCACCAGACCAACAATTTGTGGTCTTCTGTGAAACTACTATGTGAGATATTAATAAAACATTTATGAATTATCTCTCCCTATCTCACTAACGTTTGTCTAAATTCAAGAAAAAAAAAAAGGAAAATAATTATTTAATTTAAATGTTTTTTAATTTAGATTTAAATTAATTTTTTAATATATATATATATATATTATATTGCGTGTGAGTATGTTTGGATTGAGAGATATAAAATAAAAAGGGAAGAGAAAATTTAATTTAAAAATTTAACATCACTTAGATTTAAATATAATATTTCTTTCTCTTAAAATATGTTTCAAGTGAAAAGAATAAATGAGAAGGAAGAAGAAACTGTTTATTTAAACCTAAGTAAGTAAATAAATAAATTTCATTCCCTATCTTTTGAAATTTTTTTTTAGATCTTGTTATTAAGTTTTTCAATAAAAATATAAAATGAAAATAAATTTTCTTATAATTTAGTATTATATCATTACTTTTTTGGAGAAAATTTATTTATAATAATTCTATCAAAGAATTTGATTATATATATATATATATATATAAAAGGTAAGATTATTAAGAGTTTTGCTTGTTTCGTAAATTGAAGCCCATCTCCCATATATCCTCTGCACAAAATTAATTCATGGTTATCTGACTTAACAATGTGTTAATATTGCAGGAGGAGGTGCAGGAAATATAACATACGGGGCCCTAAGAATGGAAGAATAGAAAATTTTATTGATGATCTACCTGGCTTGCCTGATAACATTCATTATGATAGACAAGGACATTATTGGATTGGAATGGCCACGGTAATAATGTAACACTTCACTTCATTACTTGTCTGCTAATTATGAGAAAACTCTACCCTTTGACTTGATTTAGCTGTGAACCTTTGAATATGCTCAAAGAAAAAAGTAGTGTTTTGTCATAAAGCTTGTTGTGCATTAATGGCAGTCTCCGGTTCAGACTTACTATTGGGATTTAGCGATAAGATACCCTTTGATTGGGAAGGCCATGGCAACGATTGTGAAGTATGTAGGGAGACCACATACGGAGAAGAATGGAGGAGTTCTATGTGTGGATTTGGAAGGAAAACCAGTTGCTCACTACGATGGTCTTGAGTTGTCATTGGTTTCAAGTGGGATTAAGATTGGAAATTATATATATTGTGGCTCATTTCTCCATCCCTTTATCATACGTCTTGATGTCAGCCAATATCCTGCTTTTCTACATCTTAAAAGTCGAGAATTTCATGATTCAACTACAAACTGATTTCTCCCTTTTGTCTCTCACTTTTATTACACAATATTATATTTTAGTGTGTAACCTCTCATGGGACCATTTTCAATAAATTTTTTTTTTAATTTGGTGTTTTCATCAAACAATTAAGGATACAGGTAAGATTTGTTCTTGCCTAAAATAACTATCACCTTTGACCAGTTCCCATATTTCCTAGGCCATATATCTCTTAATTAGTCAAATATTAATTATGTCAAACCAAGAATATCACTACAAAAAAATTGACTTTTAGCGGTGACAAAAATTGTCGCTAAAAGCCAAAATGTCACCACTAATAAGTTTTAGTTGCAACATCTTTTTTGCCATTAGTGGCGACATCTTTTTTGCCACTCTACTCCAGTAATGCTAATATTGTTTTAGTCGCAAGAAAGTGTCGTCACTAAAAGTCAATGATATAAATATATAGCAACGAATATAGTCGCCACTAAAGCTTATTATAATTTAAGTCAAGCAAGTGTCGCCACTAAATGAGAGAGTATTAGTGGCAACAGTTGCCACTAAATCCATATATTTAGTCACTACTATTTGTATGTCGCCGCTGAATCTAAAATTTTAGTGGTGACATAGGTTGCCACTATAGGTATACTTTTAGTGACAACAATTTGCTATGGGTAAAAATAATTAGTGACAACAGTAAAATTGCTACTATATATATTTAGCAACGACTTATTATTGTGGGTAAAAATTAATACCATTTGTCACTATAGGAAACCTTTAGTAACAATATTTGTTGTGGGTGAAAATAAATTAGCAACATAGCTATGGTCACCACTAAAGAGAAAAGCAATGATATGTGGTCGCCACTGAAGATTTTTAGTAGTAACATGTTGTCGTTACTAAAGGCATTTAGTAACAAGAAATTATGGTCACAAAGAAGCAAAAGTGACGGCATTTTTGTAACAATTAAGTTTTAGCAGCAACTTTTGGTATTACAACAAAGTTTTAGTAGCGATCATTTTGTTTTTAATATTAAAATAAGCTTTTTAATGACAAAATTTGTTGCCACTAAAGGTAAGGGGATTGATTATATATATATATATATATTTCTTTTTAAAAAAATGGATAATGTACATTCAAACTAAATTAACATTGAAGAAAATTAAAATAAAAATAAGAAACAAAAAATAATATATATGCTAATTGACATGTACAAAAGGCATTAATTTCTTAATATTGTATATTATAATTAGTATCATAACTATAAGTGCTCTCATAATGTCCTACATGTCATAATCTATATTAAAATATCTATTAGAACATGAAATGATGGTATAAAATGGCTATCAACAAAAACAAATAAGTCTACCTTCTCTTCGGCTAGCTTGTCTACAAGAGGAGTCATCGGTCAGAGCATTCTTTCCTTATTGATAAAAAATAACACTAATCATATATTGTTATTGTATAACATAACATTAAGGTAGAAGATTATTTATAAGTACCTATTGCATGGTAGCCATAAGGCTAGCTAATTAAGCTTGAATCTCCGACTGAACTCGTTGTTGCATTGTAGCCTGCTTTTCTTGAAGCTTCTTTTCCATCTCAACTTGCATTTCCTCTCACAACCTTCCCCGCTCCTATTGTAATTTTCTCTCCATTTCAGCTTGCATTTGTTCCATCATTGTTGAAACCCTCGAATCCATCTCAGTTGAGTCCATAATTCTCTTTTTTGTCGGTTTCTTTCCATATCCTTTCCCCCTAACATGCCCTAACCTCTCTCCCAACATGGTGGCCAAAATTTGATCTCCCGTTAATGGATTCTCATTATCTTCTGCTTTTTGCTCATGAACTAGATCCTAAATGCACCCTTAGAGGTATAACAATAGACAAATACTATAGACAATGAGGTAATAGAATAAATAATTGAAGCTTAATGATCTATAGCAACTTACGTGGATTTCTTGTGTAATGTCTCGTTTTCATTAAACGATGAAAATGGGCACGCTTTCAAAGTAAGTCCCCTGAGATGAGTGATTCAAGGCCAAATAAAATTTGGATAAAATGTTAAATAATAAAAAATGAGGATTTGAGCCTTGAGTTGCCCAGAAACCAGGGTTGGAGTGATCTGAAAAATTTGCCGAAAGGCCAGTGGCATTTTCGTAAATAAGTGTAATTTTGGAAAAGCACCTAGGAGGGCTTTTTAAATGAAAATTTTGAGTTGCCCAGGGTTCTCAGAGGCCCCAAAAACCATGGGAAGCCCCGGGACCGGTAAAGACCCTCCGGTGTAAGTTTTCCAATATCAATTGACCCGAACTTTGATCGATTCGTTCGGAAAGGTTTTAGCTCCGATTTGAGTGATTCCAAAGCCATTTTTCTTAATTGGGAATCTAGATGTTATAATGGAAAAGACGGTTCTAAAAAAGGAGCTAAAACGAAGGAGAAACAAAAAGGCAAAGTATGAAGGACAAAATGGGAATTTTTAAAAAAAGTCACTTTACCCTAGCTATATATAGGTGACACCTCACACTCTCCTTCATTCACTTCAGAATTTCCAGCCCCAAATCAGAAGCAAATCCCTTGGAGAGTGGCACACAAAGAGAAGGGAAGAAGGAGGAAAGATTCAAGACTTTAGGTATGGAATTTTGCTTGTTTTTCATGCTTTCTCTCCACCACTTTCTTCTCCTCTTTTTCCCTCTTCTTCTCCATGATTTCTCTGAAGTTTTAAGGGCTGTTTTGAAGGGAAAACAGAGGGGAAAGTTTGAATTTCAAGTAAGGAGGCCAAGGAAAGCAAGAACAAGTAAGAAAATTCAAGGAAAACAAGGTATTTTGCAATTTTCCACTTGGTCTTCTTCCTCCCTTCCTTGAGCATTTTGACCTACACTTGGACAGATCTAAGGATTCAGATTTTTAACCAAACCAAAGGTGATTCTTAGGTATTTGATAGAGAGGAATAAGAATATGCAAAGAAAACTAAGAAAAAGGCATTAGAAAGCAAGATGCAAAACCTAGGATTTCAAGTGCACCTTTCAATTTCTAAATTTTTAGGATGCTTTCTAGGTCTAAGTTAGAGTATAAATGAGTTCTTGAGACACCAAAGAGTCTCCCCACAAGCGTCCCCCTTCAAGAAAACCAAGCAAACTCCATGAAGGCCATTAAGCTCCATAGCCTCGGCCTAAAGAGTTTCTCATAGCTAGGGAGAGTTTTAAATTTTTCTAAGGCCATTCTTGAGTCATAATTGAGGAATGAAAATGAGGGGAGGCCTTGGAAAAAATTTAGAACTCATGGAAAGTGATTTGGTGTCTTAAGTTCCATAATATGACCTAAAGAAGCAACATGGTGCTAGGCCATTTGTTTTAATGATATTATGACTCCAAGAGGCTTAAAAAGAGTCAAGAATCATATTTGAGAGTAAAGAATAAGGCCTAGAAATCATTTGAGGGGTGTTGCTTCATTAGGTGCCAATATGGACCATAATGGAAGTTGTAGAGTAATCTAGGGTTTAAGCAAGTTGCATGGCCCTAGAAATTGTTTCATGAACTTAATTGGCTCCCATAATTTGTGTTTAGGCCAAGAGACACTATTTTCACCAACTTGTGGGTGTGTGGCTAAAAGAGGAGGCTTGAAAGCTAAGGAAAAAGTGTATGCTTGTTTACAAGATAGCTCTCTCCACCTTCTCTCATGCATGAATGTATGTTTAGCTTGTTTTAGAATGTATGTATGTGTATTTTCAAGCTTTGAAAAGTATGCTAGCATGCCTTTATATGCCATGATGCTTGATGCCATGTTATGTTTTTAAATGAACCCATGATGTTTGTATGAGTTTGCTTGAGTGTGGAGAGGCCAAGAACACTTCCCTTGGGTGAGGATGAGCCAAGAACCCTTAAGCTTGGTTAAGACAAAGTAAAGAGTCTCCCAAAAGCAAAGTGGGCTCCCAAGAGTATGGTTGAGTCCAAAGTGTTCAAAGAATGGGTGAGGCAAGTCCAAAATCCATGAGGAGAAGTGTGAGGCCAATCCAAACACTTAGTGAGCTCTTGAATATCTTGTATGATTGATTCACATGCTAAGGTTGCTTTTAAAATGCCTATGATTTCTACTTTCTCCATGCATGCATTTGTGAAACTTGCTTGCACATATTATGTGTGATAGAATGGGAGATGAGCTATTGGGATTCTTTGAATCTCATCCCCTCCTCTCCAATAATCTAACATGCTAGGTGGACCAAGCAATTGTGGTGAAGGGAGCCAACAACCTTGAAGAGAGACAATTGACAAGCTTATGTGTTATTTTGCTCCTTTTTGGAACCATAATGATAGTTCATCATGTATATGAAGTTGTATATGTACTAAGAACGTTGAGACATATGTGAACATACTATTATATGATGTTTAGATGTATGGAAATGATGTATGACCATTAGCACATGTTTTGAGTATGAAATGCCATGGTATGAGAATGTAAAGTTTGGTGGTTATGTGTATAAGTGTGGGTTGAATGGTCAAAATGAGATGCATGAGGTTTGGAACCATTTGGGCAGCTCACACAAGTCTCAAATAAGCTTTTAAACTTGCCCAAAAGGTACCAAGACCAAGGGAAATCCATTTGGCAATTTTGGTACCTAATATGGAGCCAAAATTGACCATAATGAAACCCTATATCACTTTTTGGCCAAATGAGTTAGTCTTGCCCTAAAATTTGGCATACAATTAGGTCTCATTAATAGCTTTCTGGGAAGCTAAAGATCATAATTTTCGGAGACCTAGAGAATATTTGATGAATTTTCAAAGTTGGGATTTTTCATGGTTTCTGGTATGTGCACTGTTCATACTGGCAGATTTGATTTTCGTGTCACTCGATGGCCAAATGGTGTCCAATACTTATGAAATCTTATATTCATAAACTATAGATCATAAGCTTTTTGTGTCCACCGATGTCACCTCATTTGGAGGTCTGAGCAGAGAGTTATACATTTTTGAAGTTTGCTGTCAGTAACAGTGGCGACTCCAGAGCTCAATCACTGTTCCATCCGTTCCAGATGCCTAAACGTATCTGTTTCATTCGGTAATTATTTTTAGTTTTAAGTTAACATTTGTAGCTTCCCATAATGACTGAATTTGTGTGATTTTGATTTTTTTAGAATTAGTTACAAATTTCAGAAATTTACATCAGTAACCTAAATCACAGCCCAGGCAGCCAGCGAGTCTGTAGCTTTTTGGATGTCAAACGTCCTGTGTGATGAATGCTGTGACTTGGACGTATTTTTAGTGTGAAGTAGACATTCTAAGCTTTCCATAATGATAAATATTGTATGTTTTTAAATTTTTTAAATTTAGTTATGATTTTCCAAAGTTGGGTCAGAAAATGGAGCAAATCTGGCTGAAAATATGCTTGCTTATTTTGAGCTCCATTTCGGTTTCCATGAATTGTAGGCATGTTTTTGTGATGAAAATGAGTTTTAATAATAAAATTAAATATGAGGAAGTATAGTATAAGCTCACACGGTCCACGTGACACCGAATTGAAGTTTTTTAGATATAGCACAATGCAGAAAAAGTCGATTATTTCTATCCCTTTTTTCATGTGCCCTCATGGAAATCACGATGTGAAGCTTATAAATGGCATGTAATAGAGCTAGAAGTTATGGTGTTACATCTTGTGACTTGGGATCTACCCATTCCACCTCTCCATCCTTGTTCTTACAGGTGTGTTGAAGTTCCCAGACTCAGTCGGGGGGTGCCACTTCTTCGGTAATGGGATCTCTTCACAATATTTTATTGGAAGATAATCCATGCTACCATCGAAGGAATGACACAAAGAGAAATGTTTATAGGCTCCTTGAGCATAACACAAATACCTACTGTAGACTCCTCAACCTCTGCAAATGAACAAGTACTGCATGTACACTTTGTCATTTTCCTTGCCTTGTTTACCTTGTTCCTACTACTCGCATCCTATAATTGAATGGTATTATGATCATGAAACCTTAAAATCATGTAAATACAAAGCAAAAAATTCTTTAAATTCATATTACAAACACATTACCTTGAACTTTGGACTTTCCCAATAATGCATCAGCCACTCTTAATCATCAAGGCTGATGTTACTTAGTTAAACAGCCTCCTTCTGTTTATTTGTATCACACTTAGCATAATCTACATGTAGGTCAACCTTCCAAGATCGGTATAGTTGACACATCGTCTCAACACAAGATCTATTTAATCTCTCTTCAGGGCACTCATTACGAACATCAAATTTGTCCTACATAAAACATAAGAAACTAAACTTATTAACTAATGGATGAACACTATGAATGCCACATAGAGAAAAATGACCTTCAAATATAATATTATTCCTTTACCTTTCAACAATAAAGTTTTCTCGTATTTGGCATAAACTTTGCCCCAATCACCATCTCTAAGAGAGACTGTGGTCTGCACCATATGTCCACAGTAGCTGGCAAAGTCACAGGCCCCATCTCCAATAGGTCTATCTAAGTTCTCAATGATGTCAACTTTGATCTTTGAACCATATTTTGTCTTCATGTCCACTGATATACTCTTATATTTTCCCCTACCCTTTTTAGTTATGCTGCAAGAAGCTACTACATATGGAGAAAAAAAAAGCAAACAAATTAGTCATTTGTGTATATATATGACAAAAGTGTAACAAAAAAGTATTATCTACATGAAGTGATACCTGAACTACTCAGCACCTATGATTGTTGTGTAGGAGGTGAATTATTATAGATGGTTTGTCTATCCCTTTGTGGTGAGAGTGGTGACAGTGCATCTCCTGACTCTAAATCCCCTTGTACATGCTTAGGTGAGAGTGTACCTCCTGGCACCAAATCCCTATGTGTACGCTTAGGTAATGTCACCTCTCCAGTGAGGTTATGTTGACCTCGACCATTACTCCGCATAATGCCTTGTCCTCCTCAACCTCCTAGTCTACCTTGTGCAAAGCCTGATATTTGCTGCCTTTTGTCCAAATATAGTATAAGTAACAAGATGCGATGAGATAAACATTAATGACAAATAAAAGTAGACTATAAAACACATACATAACAAGCACATAGAAAAAAAAGAAAAAGTAAAACAACATTAAGGCCAACAATAGAAAACATATATTACACAAGAATATATGAAACTTCAACTACTTGATCATACAATAGGGATGTTTGTACAATAATTGTAAATTTTTCAAATGTTCAGCAAGATTGACACTAATCTTGATCAGACTCAGTGTCCATAGTGTTGTTCACATCGTCATCATCAAGCAAATCTTCTCCTTCTTCTTTGTCAGTGGACCCAATCTCATCATTGTCATCAATGAAATCATCTACCACACACTTTGCATTATGCACACTTGTTTGAGTATTTATACTTGTATAGCTTAGTATTTCTAATTCAACATCATCCTGATGTAAGAGGACTATAAGGTCAATGTCCATGTTATCATACCAAATTCGGTTTAATTGGATTACATCTTGTTGATATGCCTCATCAAGAAGGAGACCATCATTCTCACTACTTTCTTCACCTTTTGCCACTTTTGAAAGGCTGAAAAGGTCACGAGGACTTATCTTCACAACAATTAGCCACTCCGTGTCAATGATGTCTTTCAGGTAGAACACTTGTTCTACTTGACTAGCCAAGACAAATAGCTCATTCGTAGCCAATGAATGCCAAACATTCACACTTATAATGCCAAACTTGTCAACCTTGTATCTTTTTCCTAAGTGACCCACGTCCCACCAATAACACTTGAAGAGATATAATTTCTTATCCCCAATATATGAAAGCTCATATATGTCCTCTAGGACTCCATAATACTCTTTTCCTTCATCTGAGTCATCCTCTTCCACTAAAACTCCAGTATTGTCAGTTTTCCTCCCTAAGGCACGATCTCTTATATGGAATCTAAAACTATTGACCAAATAAGTAGAAAAATGATGCACTATTTTGGCTGGGCCAAGTGCTGGACTAATGAGGTCATCATTAGCTTGGCCTTGTGTGCATAATTGTAAAACCTGTATAAATAAACCATACTCTATTATCATTTATTTGGACAAAAGCTCATGACTCAATACCACTCAACAAAGTATACTATATTAACAAAGGAACCTACTCGTGCACAAAACCATTTGGGAAAGTCTTGAATAGTTGAAGTTTGAGTTTCAATCTCCAATTGGTGCTTCCTACATTATAGTAGATAGTTGGGAAATATTTGCTAACTAATTGCTGTCATAGAGATTAGTAAAGGAGTGATAACTTACTCTATGAATGGTAAAACATCTGCATAATTTTGCAATACATATATACAAGCTTGATGGAACTCTACCTTAGGCAAAATAATAGACTCATAACGCCCCTTTACCCTTCCAATTTAGTTGAAGATAGACTTGTTGCCGTTGTCCATAGGTTCATGGTCATTTCTAAGAGGTTGATTAAATTTGGTTGGCATATTCTTTAAATAACGAGAACAAAAGGTAAGATATTCGTTGATTGAATAACCTTTTGCAATTGAACCTTCTGGACGAAACTTGTTTCGAACATAAGATTTAAGTGAGTGCAAATACCTACAGAAAGGCAGATAGTTGAAAAGAGAAATAATTTACAAGATTTAAATGATGGAATAAAATGTATATTAAAATATAATACCTCTCAATAGGGTACATCTATTGGTATTGTACAGGTCCACCAAGCATCGCCTCTCTTGGCAAATGAATGGGTAAGTGAACCATAATATCAAAGAAAACAAGTGGAAAAACCATTTTCAATTTGCATAATACGAGTGCAATTTGGTTTTCAAGTTGCTCTAGATCCTCAATTTTCAAGTACTTAGAACATAAATTCTTAAAAAATTTACCTAGCTCTATTATCAGTTTTGACACTTCCTTAGGCAATAGACCACGTATTGTAATTAGAAATATGTCTTGCAACAATACATGATGGTTATGGCTCTTCAATCCAAATAATTTTCGATCACAAACATGAACAATCCAAATAATTTTCGATCACAGATATGCATATATCTTGAAATATTTGACGAGAAGGCATCTGGAACCTTTAAATTTGCCAAGAAGTTGAACACTTTCAATTTCTCATGTGGGGACAAGGCATAGCAAGCTGCGAGTATTAATACTCTATTCCTAACCTCGATTAGATGCAATTGTTGTCTTATTCCCAAATCCACCAAGTCATGCCGACTCTTTAATGTGTCCTTAGTTTTTCTAGCCACACCCATCACTATTGAAATAAGGTTTTCAGACACATTTCATTCTATATGCATGACATCTAAGTTGTGTCGAAGTAGGAGGGTTTTCCAGTACAGTAATTGGAAAAAAATACTCTTCTTCCTCTAATCATAAACATTGGTTGGGTGATCCCGCTTTCTTTTTTGTCCTTTTCCAAAAGTTATATTACCTAATGCTTTAATTACCTTAGTGCTTCAACTCTAGATAAAGGTATAGGTGTTTTTATGATTTCAACCTTCCCATCAAATGCCCTCCTATTTTGCCACCAAGGATGAGTAATAGGTAAGAAGCGTCGATGGCATATGAAGCACACCTTGCTACATAAAGAAATTGAATGTGTGTCCTTATGACCACAAGGGCATGCTAACTTCCCTTTAGTTGACCATCCTGAAAGGTTTCCATATGTTAGGAAGTCATTTATTGTCCATAATACAACTAATCCTATCCTAAAATTGGATTGCAAGTGGGCATCATATGTTTCCACCCCTTCTTCACACAAATGGTGTAGCTCTTCAATCATTGGTTGTAAATATACATCTATTTCATCACCTGGACACTTAAGGCCTGGAATTAGTAGTGTCATCATAAAGATGGTTGTTTCATGCAATGCTAAGGTGGTAAATTATATGGAATCAAAACCACTGGCCATGTACTATGTGCAGCACTCATATTGCCATAGGGTTGGAACCCATCACTTGCTAGGCCAAAGTGAACATTTTTAAGGTCCTCAGAGAAGTCAGGATGTTCCTTATCAAAGGTCTTCCATGCAATAAAATCAGATGGATGTCTTAACACACCATCATCCTTTTGTATGTCCCTATGCCACCTCATCTCTTTAGCTGTGTTGCGAGCCATATACAGCCTTTGTAACCTAGGCGTTATGGGAAAATGGCGTAACACTTTGCGTGGGACTTTCTTGCCTCTATACCCATCTGACTTCCATTTGGATAGGTTGTACCTAAGATGTCTTTGGGCATCGACGTGCTCCCTCTAATACAAGATGTAATCATTTTCACATGCATCTATCTTAGTGTAGTCTAATATGAGCTCTCGAATAACCTTCTTCGCTTCATAATAGGAGTTTGGTACTAGTACCCCATCTGGAAGCACATCCTTGAATAAGCCAAGCAAGGCATCCATAGACTTGTTGCTCCAATGGTTAAGGCATTTCAAGTGAAGTACCTTTACAATGAAAGACAACTTGCAAGATTTTTTACATCCTGGATAAAAATCAGTCTTAGCATCCTCTAATAGCTTGAAAAAATGCCTAGCTTGCATATTTGGTGGGTCATTATATTCAGAGCCATAGTTCCCCCCCTCTCTTTTTGTATGCCCATAAATATCGTTTATCATCTTAATAATGTCATCCTCCTCATCATTATCTTCTTACACACCTTCGTCAATCTCCTACGAGTGACTTTGGACATGATGAAAAAATTCTCCATGTGAATCTCACACTTGGTAACTTTCACAGAAACCCTTCTTGAATAGATTCTCCCTTACTCTATGTCTTAGCTTGAACTCTGTGTTCCTACACACTTTGCATGGACAACGAATCATATCATTAATCCCTAATTGACTAAATGCCCATTGGAGAAAACTATCTACTCCTCGTATATATCTTGGATTAGCTCTGTTCCTGATCATTATTCAACTTTTATTCATCTCTATTGTCTATACACACACATTAGGTAACATAGGTAGTAAAATTTCAGCAATAAGAACCATATCCTAATCAAGCCACACCTTCAATGTCTCATGTAGTTGTAGGAAGTAAGCCACATTATGAACAAGAAATTATAGTTCAATCAAAACCAAGTTTCATTTTCCATACCTAGAAATTTGAAACAATAATCAAAATTCAACTATCTACTACTATAAGTACCACATTATCCAACCAATGAATCCCCAAACACATGCATTGTTAGAAATAAATGAGTAGTTTATTTCTATAATAGATGATTATTCAAGATATGGTTTTGGTAATCTAGAACCTCTATAAGTGAATTGGAGATGTACAGTAGCATATTGTATATCTGAGGTTGTTCTAAAGTTTTAACGAGTTAGGTATGTTTATTTGGTCTATTAAAACTTGTTCGAGGTGGTCTAAGATTTGTTAGTAAGAAAATGCATATTTTCATGAGAAAATGTATATTTTTGTTGTTATAATGGTTAAGGTTATGTTATATAGTAAAGTTCAATTAATTCAACTAATGCCTAAGTCCCTAAATGATAAATGCTAGTATGGAGAGGTAGATAGGAGACCAAATGTTAATAAAACCAAGTAATCCAGCCATAAGAGGGCCCTAAAACTCCATTAAGATGAATATTTAAGAAGTTAGAATCAAGAGTAATTAGAGTCATAGCTAGAATTCAAACATAACTGAGAAGCGCCATGGCGAACTAAGTTGATCCACGGCATGGTCATCTCAAGTCACGGCGAGAATTGTGCTTTCAGCATGTTAGTTCTAGTAAGGAGTTGAGTCACGGCATGGTTATTTTAAGTCATGGCACAAGTTTAATAATTTTATTCCAAAGTTATAGAATCAAACTAAGTTGCAGTAAGGAGTATTCAAGTTGTGGCGTGACTACATCCTGATACTTTTAGAGGTTCCAGTAACCATTTTAGCCACAGCAAAGATCCCCCAAGTTGAGGTGTGATTACATCCTAATGCTTTTAGAGGTCTAATAACTATTTAAGCTGCGGCAGAGATCCACCAAGTCACGGCCTAAATTCTTAAATTCTCAATTTAGTTTCTAAATTTCTAAAAGTCATAACTTTGAGTATCGTAGTCCGTTTAAGGTGTTTTTTTTAATCTAGGTATTTTTTAGAGATCTATGCAATGGCAAATAGTCAAAGGCGGTTCGGTCACTTATTTTCCTCAAAAAAGCATGTTTTGGCCTTCAATTTTGAGATTTTGTTTTAATTTTTTCTCAAAAGAACATGTTCAGACCCCAAGATGCAAAAGTCTATAACTTGAACTGGAGATCTCCAAATTTAGTAAACCTTAGCCTTAATTAAAGCTCCATATTTCTACTTTATATTGTAAAAATTTCAGCCCAATCCTATATCTTTTGTTGCTAAAAAATTGCATGACAATAGAATTGGTTTGGGTGATAATTTTGTGGATTTACCTTTTGCTGTCATGAAGTTCAAAAATTTTAAAAATATTCCAGATTACTCCAAAAATTACTATCTTAGGCTTGAATTAAACCTATAAATATCCTCGAACTATTTACCAAGTCTTACACCTGGACTTCACCATTTGATCCTTCAAATGCATCCCTTTCCAGACTTGCTCTATTTAGGTTCTAAATTTGACACTAAAGAGTATATATGGGCAAATGATGGCTTTAAACCATTCCACTAACCACCCTAATACTTCTAACAAGTTTCAAATCATACTTCAAGACTATTAGAACTTTCCAAACTCCTAAGAAATCTCTAGATCAAAATATGACTACCTAGGTTCCTTATACCACATACAAGTCACCATGCTACTTAAAACTTTAGGGATCACACAATCAACTATCATGCTTGGCTTTTACATACAACCATCAAGACAAATGCCATAAACAACCATTAAACCAAATACAACCAGCCATCAGACCAAATACCATATACAACCATCAGACCAAATACAACCAACCATTAGACCATTAGACCAAATACATCAAAGCATTAAATCTTCCCTCATTGTGGTAGGTACATTTCCCAAATTAATTCAAGTCATATGCCTAGCTTTTCAACTCAAAAGAAACCACATATATTTGGTCTGCTTGCTACTAGCTTCCATGCTAAATTAATATTATATTTGTCACATAACATTCTATAAAATCATCTATCCAAAATATAATTTATCATGATCATAATCATATCAAACCATTTATTAGTAGTGCACCCAGCAACGGAACTTAGGACAGTAGTGTCAATTGTAGTATTAAAAGTTCCAAGAAGTCATATTCTTGAATGGAAGGAAGGTCTTAGAACAATATATATGCAAACATATAAAGAAACAATTAGAAGTCCAAAATACTTGGAACTTTATTAACTTAGCAGCACACCTCGAAAGAGATGACTTTTTGCTACCCTTTTAAAAAATAAATGAAAAACCAATATGGGAAATTGTTTTGGAGTATTTTCAGAAGGTTAGATTCATAAAACCCTAGTTTAGATCTATTATCAGCAATGCTGTAGCATTTATAGTTGCAATTCGAAATTAAATCAAAGATTAGGGCATAAAACAACAACAACAATAATCTAAGATAGGGAATACCATGACCTAGATAAGCATTGAAGTTTTAACAGTTGAGCGATAAAGTGATCTCGTTTTCAGTATTCACTAGTCTTCCAAGACGATATAAATGGAATCAACCCTTCCTTCTTCTTCTCTTTCGTTTTCTCTGCTTCTTTCTTGTTTGCTCTACTTTAGAAGGACAAGAGAAACTTTAGGGCTGGATCTACATTAGTATTTGTCTGGGAGGGAATTAATATTTAAAGGTAATTCATAAAAAAATTAATAAAAATGGATGGAAGGATGAGTTTTTATTAATAAGATAAATCCTAGAAATTAAAATTGAAATTTTAGATATATGAAATGTTAAATATACTCATTTTAATGAATTTTAAAAATTGAAAATTTAATTTATTACTAAAAAATTTTAAATAATAATCTATTTTTTTAAACTTAACTAAAAGACTTTATTATTTGATATTTTGTGATGATTTTATTTATAGCTTTATTTTTTTAATTAATGATTAAATAATTCATAAAATTAAATAAAAAATTTTAAAAAATAAACTACCAGTCGTTAATGTATAAATAAAAAATAATTTTTTTGATAAATATATTCCATGAGATTTTTTAAATCAAAATTTTTAAAAAGCAAATAGATTGTAATTATTTATCTAAAAATTAAATAGTTATAATAATATCTATTTGATTTATTTTGTATATTTGATTAATTTTTATATAATGCTAAAATCTAGATTTCAAATTTGAGATAATAAGTATATAAATAGATAAAATTTCAATGTTAGTTTAGATGAACATATAGGTGGGCTGGAGAAGAGAATGTAAATATGAAGATTGAATAAAGAAAAAGGAGGAGAGTTTGAGTATAAATAAATAAATAAATAAACAAATAATAGAGTTTTAAATCGGACAAATTGCTTTATTTTTTTAAAATTTTAATCAATTAATTAAAACTCTATATGCATACTTTTTTTAATTTTGAACATTTAATTAAAATTTTATCATACGATGATAAATTATGAATAAATTCTATAGCAAATTTTAATGAATACAATTTTTGAAATATTCCATTTAGCCAAGTGCTATTATAAATATCTTTTTTAAAAATATATTTCTTTACTCATTTTAGTCTTTATTTTGAATTAGTATTTTGGGGGACAACCCTTGAATAATGCTATTCTATTATGTTTGATTAATAATTAAAAGGAAACTTTTAATAAATGTTATATAACTTTGACATTATTAATAAATGTATGTTTGATGACGTGTTAGTTTTGATTAACATATAGTGGCTTATAGAAGAGAATGTAGATTTGAAGATTAAATAAAAAGAATAGAAGAGAGTATGTGTGTAAATAAACAAATAAGTAATGAAATTTTGAATTTGACAAAAGAAGTATATGAATAGATAAATCTTTTTTATGTGATTTTTAAATTTAATTTCTATCTTTATGTGATTTTTAATTTCAATCTTGAAAATTTAATTTAATGTATTTTTTGATTTTTTTTTACTTTTATTAATTTCAATCTTGTATACATACCTTTTTTTAATCTTAACAATTAATTATATTTTTAAATATGCAATGTTGTTAAACTTATTTATAAATATTTTCTTTACCAGCATTACACCAAATTTTAATGAGTAAAATTTTTGAATGATTCCCTTTAGCTAATTTAGGGGGAAAAACCTAGGTATAGTACAATTATGTATAAATAATGATTAGATAATTTTAAAAATTTAATAAAGAATAATTAAAAAGAAACTTTCAATAAATGTTATATAGAAAAGAAAAGTTTTATACAACAAATATATATATTTTAATGAGATCATTATTAATTATTTTCATACATTTAAATAATATTTTAATAATTTTCTATTTCAAATCATCTCATCCCATAAAGAGAAGAGGGGTATTCTTCCTTATTACATGATAGAACAACAATTAGAGAGGTGAAAAAAATATTAACTAAAAATATATAGTTCAATCTCTAAGTGAAAATTTTTTCAATAAAAAATTTAGATTAAATTTTTAAAATTTTTGTTATAGACTTTTGATAAAAAAATCATATATAAATTTTTTTTAAAATTTTAAATATATACCATTTAGTTGTAAAAAGTTTTTACTTATTATAAGTAAAAGTGCAAAGAATTCCTTCTAACTTAAAAATTTATGCAATTTAATTTCTTCAATTTTAAAAGTCCACTACAAAGTTTTAGGCTTTTCAATTTTGTACATTATAACCATTTCATTAATTTTTTCATCCAAATAACAAATTGGAATCCAAATCCTTAGCACTAGTATTTTGTTACACCATGTGCAGTAACACCATGTTAGGCATTTCTTTTATGGATTAAAAATGATTTAAAGTATCTAATTTGAAGGATAAAAATTTTAATTATAAAAAAATCATATTTTAAAATAAACTATTTCAAAGAATCTCATCAGGATGAATTGAATGTATTTCTTGTTGATTTGACTTTTTTCAACCTATATATATATATATATATAAGTGGTATTAGAATTTTTTATGGAAAAAATAAATGAGTAGTTTTGTTATAAAAACTAATATTTATTTTATTGAA
Source organism: Erythrophleum fordii (assembly GCA_032878935.1). Taxonomy (NCBI): domain Eukaryota; kingdom Viridiplantae; phylum Streptophyta; class Magnoliopsida; order Fabales; family Fabaceae; genus Erythrophleum; species Erythrophleum fordii. The sequence goes on from JAVQMF010000053.1 coordinate 17,369,833, forward strand.
ATTTAGGATTAAATTAGGTATTTTTTTATAACACTCATTTTCAAAAAATGATATATACATATAATTCAAAAAAAAATTTATCATATGATATTAAATAATAAACAAATAACTCTTAAATGTAGTGAACCAAACTAGGGAAAATACTAATTCATGGTTTATTTGTCACAATGTAGTAAACTGTGATTGCACTAATAATAATTTTATATATTTTTTATTTATTTAGATATAAAAATATTTTTTTAGACTTTAATAGAAAATATTATTTATTTTTTAGTCCTATTAATTTTTTTTCATAAAGTTACATTTCTAAGTATAACTTATTTTTTTCACCTTATTTGTGTATAAAAATGTTTTTTTAGTTTTATTAAGAATTTTATAGAAATATTATTTTAATTTATTTGTATATAAAATTTAATTAATATTATTAGCATTAAAAATTTTTATTTTCTTTGATAAAGCTATATTTTCAAGTCTAATTTATTTCTTTGAACGTATTTGTTTATTTAAAAGGATTCTAAATTCAAAACTTTGGCACGAAACTTTTAATCAATTTAAATTTTTTGGACCAAAACTTTTAGTGGCGACTAAAATAGTTGTCACTAAAACTTACCTTTTACCGATGACTAAAATATGTCGCTACTAAAAGTTTGGCGCAAATATTTTAAATAAATAAAAAATTTTGCCTTAAAACTTTTAGTGGCAAGTAACATTGTTGCCGCTAACAATATTTAGTGGCAACATCTTTTACTATCACTAAAAGTTTGACAAAAACTTTTTTAATCTTTTAAAAGTTATGATAAAACTTTTAGCAGCAATGCTCATCACTACTAAAAGTTACCTTTAGTGGCAACATCAATTTTTCGCCACTAAAATTAGCTTTAGTGGTATCCTTTTAGTTACAATTGAAATGTTATCACTAAATGTGTTTTTTTTAATGGTGACAAAGTTAATGTCATCACTAAAAGTATTTAGTGGCGACTTTATATTGCTACCAAATAGTTTTAATGGCAATTTTTTTTTCGCTACTAAAAATTTTATCAAAAATAAAAATAATATTTTTAGTGACAACTTTTAGTGACAATTTAATAAAGTTGCTACTAAAAATATTTTCTTAGTGACAATTTTTTTAGTCGCCGCTAAAAGTTGTCACTAAAAGTCTATTTTTTTATAGTGTATATCTTAACATTAACATCCTGATGGTGACATGCAAAATCAATGTATTACCTAGTTTTATTATAATATGATATGATTTGAATTTTCTTTCCTACTTGGTTTCTAAACAAAATCGAGCCAACTTAATACAATATTGGATACACTTACCAAAGGAAATTATACAGATATGGATTTGGTTACTTACCTGTTTGTAGCAAAAATGGATTTTGCTCAAAAGCTCTATCCCATATGATGTTGATTATAAACACCAATAGATTTCTGATTATTTTTTCACAACAGATAGCATTATATTAGAGAGGAGGAGAGATTTCTCATCATTGTGTTTTCTTACCCATGTGTTTCTTTTTATTTTCTTTGAGAATGGAGCAAAAGGAGAAAGAGGGAAAACAATTCCATGCATTGCTAACTTTTCACAATCACACATTCTTATGCTAATTGTTAGTTTTCAAAAAATAACTAATCACATCCCCTTTTTATCATTAAAATAACTCCTTTTTAATTTGAATTTTGAAATTCAAAAATTTAGAATTCAAATAAACATTAAGTAATTAATTAATTTTCTTTTAGAAAATTGAGCCGGGTCATAGGTCGACCTGTTAGGGGTGCCTTATTTTCTAACATTTTCTACTTGCATATAATAAGATAAATAACACAAGACTCTAACCCTTTGCTTCTCATAAACTTTCATACTAAGTACTCTGTTATGATCGCTTTAGGGGAATCATTAGGAGCTCTTATATTAGAAATCTCATTATGGGACTAGCATGAGAGACGCATCCCCTAAATATACTTTAGACTTTTATTTATGTGCTTCAAATGTCCGAAATTTACCTATATACATATTTTCTATATTCACAATAAATCTAATCCATTTTGAATTTAATTTTACTGAAATTGCCTTTCTCATATGTATAATATCCATACTTATGAAGTAAGCAAAACTACATAATAAACATGCTTCATATACTAGTATAGTTGTGTATATCTTGGGTAATATTTCTTTTACCCACATACCATTTAGATTAGGACTAGCTATTTTCCTAGTAATATTTCTTTAGATCAAATTATTATGACTATAGAATGTATGCTAAATTAGTAAACACTAACTAATTTCTTCACAATATTGTCAAATTCATAAAGGGCACCTATGAGAGGATTTGTTCTTTCTTTAGGACTCACATAGTAATGAAGCAAGGATTTATTTACTTGCTTCCTAATTATGGTTATTAAGCACATGTATAAATTGTATGCTGCAGTGTTTCTCTTATTTCATAAGAATATATGTTGATTTGATTTATTTACTAACACTGTATAGATCTCAGTCTAGACACATACAATATCTAACTTGAATTCTACCATTCTGCTTGCCTCTCATGGCACTTTAGAAGAGAATTCAGATTTGGCTATAGGTATTATAGATGATGGGAATCCATAAATCGATACATGTATATATATATGTTTGGATCTCATCTCGACCTTCTTTTTCTCTTTTTATTGAGGTGACATATTTATATTTTTTATTCCTTTCTATTCCATATTGGTGCTTTCACTGCCTCATATGGCAAAACAAATGTCTCATCTTTATTCATTCTTTATAAGTGCCAAAGGCAGTTGCTCATACGAGAGAGCTAATTTTATCAACTTGTATGACATACTATCTGTAACACCATATTTATTTACTTCATCTCATACCATTCTAGCTTGCCTTTCCTTGGTCTAGCACATTCACTCAAGAAAAGCAATAAAAATATTCAATTATTTTGGGTTATGTTGTGTATAAATTTTTCTTTTCTTATCTCATGGACCATATTAACTCATCCACCTTATTCTCATATTTAAATAGACAAATACACCTCAAGACCATCTTCAGTAGTGGCCAACAACTTGAGCTTATGGAACATTTACACAAATTTTACAAGTGTAGCCTCGGGTTGGTATTTTAGCTTTCTGTCATGAAATTTAAAAAATTATAATTAATTCTAGAAAAAATAAAATCAAGAACACTATACAATTCTAGAAAGCAACAGATGTCTAATTTATGCTAAAAATAATTCTAGACCACAACAAGGACGTCTAGCCACTAGAAATCAATAGAATAGTAACCAAGGTCGCCTGTCCCTACTAATACTATCACTGAACTTCAAAAATTTATATCTCCCTTCTTAGACATCCAATTGGGGTGATCTTAGTGGCCATAGAAATATTATCATATCTAGTTTATTCCTGTAAAATTTCATGAGCATTGGATGTAATATTCATTTCTTTGAAAACGAGAGAAAACGTAAAAAACGTAACGTATGATTTTTTTGTAAACGTACAAAATTCATCAGATACAAAAGAAAGTCCCCCTAAATGACTTATTTAAGGTCCCAAAAAATTTGGAAAGAATTCTAAACTCCTAAAAATGAGAACCCTAAGCTAAGATGGAAAGAAAAATAGAGTTAGAATGAAGAAATAAATTGTGACAAAAGATTGACGAAATGTAAGAGCATCTTCGTCATTTTGAGCAAAATTTGGAATTTTCATAGGAGGGCTTTTTAAATAAAAGTTTTGAGTTCACTAGGGTTCTTAGGGACCTTGAAAATCATGGGAAGCCCTGGGACAGCTAAAGCCTCTCCAGTGGATGTTGTCCAACATCGGTGTACCTAAACTTTGACGGATTTGTTCGAGAAGGTTTTAGCTCCGATTTGAGTGATTCTAAAGGCATTTTACTAAATTGGGAACCTAAATTTCATAATGGAAAAGACGGTTCTTAAAGAAAAGCTAAAATAAATTGGAAACAAAAATGCCAAGAGTGAAAGGTAAAATGAAAATTTTTAAAAAGTCTTTCTTCCTCCTTCCTATTTATAAGTGGTGCCCTATCTCCTCCTTCATTTAGCCCATTATGTTTCTGCCCCAAACTAGAGAAAAGCCCTAGGGAGAGTGGCGCATAAGAGGAAGAGAGAGAGGAGGAGAAATCCAAGCTAAAAGGTATAGAATTTTAGTAGTTTTCCATGCTTTCTCTTTTCCAAACCTCTCCTTCTCCATTCCCCTTTCTTTCTTGTGATTATAATGAAGTTTATAAATCTATTTTAAGGGAGAAATTAAGGAAAAAACTCGAATTTGAAGAGAGGAGGCCAAAAAAGACAAGATTCAAGTGAGAAAATATAGAAAAACAAGGTAAATTCTTTTTCTATGGTTGCTACCCCTTGCTCCTCCTTCCTTCATATTTCAACCCATGTAAGAAGCCATAAGAGGGCTGGAATTTTGAGGAGAACCAAGGGTGATTTCTATGAATTTAAGGGAGGAGAGTAAGAATATGCAAAGAAATCCAAGTAAAAACCATGAATTTGCAAGATAGAAAAGTTAGGGTTTTGATTGCACTTTGAACTCTATCAAGAACCCTAGCCACATTTTATGATGTTTAGGTATTCATATGAGCTCCTAAGATACCAAGAGAGCTTCCTACATGATTCTCCCATTAACGGAAGTGAGAAAACTCCAATGGTACCTTATAGAAGCATAGCTTCGGCCAAGGAGAGTCCATACACCTAGGGAGTGTTTTGATTCCTTCCAAGCTTAGTTTTGCATCATGTATGATGGGAGAGTATGAGAGAAAGCCTTGAAAAAAGTTTAAAAGCCATAGAAAGCAAAATAGCCTTATATGTTCCATAATATGGCTTAAATAAGCAACACCTAACTAGGCTCCTTAATTTAATTGTGTGATGACTCCAAGAGTTTAAATGGAGTCAAGAATCATAAATGAATAGATAGAATGGAGCCAAGATAATTTTTTTTAAAGTTACTTCATTAAGTGCATTATGGAACCATAAAAGAGCTTTATGAGTCACCTAGCTTTTTTAGTAATTATGTGGCCTTAGACTTTGCTTCAAGAGTGTAATTAGCTTCCATATAATATGTAGAGGCCAAGAGGAATAATCTCCACCTTCTTGGGTGTGTGAGGTCAAGGGAAAGGATTCAAGACTCAAGGAAAAAGTGTATAAATGCAAGCAAGGTAGCTCTCTCCACCTTCTCTCATGCATAAATATGTGCTTACATTGTCTTGAATGTGTATATGTATATTTTAAGCCATGAAAAGTATTATAGCATGATTTTATATGCCATGGTATCATAATGATGCATTATGTTTTTAAATAATGTTTATGATGCTTACTTTAGTTTGCTTGAGTGTGGTGAAGCCAAGAACCCTTAGCCATGATGAGGATGAGCCAAGAACCTTTAGAATTGGTTGAGATAAAGTAAAGAGTCTCCCAAAAGTGAGGTTGACTCCCAAGAGTAAGATTAAGTCTAAGAACCTCTTAAAGGAATGGGTGAGGAAAGTCTAAGATCTATAAGTGAATGGGTGAGGCTAATCCACTTACTTGGCAAGCCTATGTATGCTAAGAATGAATTTTTCAAATGCTAAGTTCTTAAATGATTACACATGTTAATATGCCATGTATGCATTTGTGAGACTTGTATTGCATGCTTTATTTGTGATTGAATAAGAGAAGAGCTATTGGGATTCTTTGAATTTTATCCCCTCCTCTCTAATGTCTTAACATGCTAGATGGAATAATTGAGTAAGGTATTGGAGGCCACCAAGCCTAGAAGTAGAAGATTGACATTAAAGTATATGAATATGTCTAGTTTTGCCTTCTTTTTAGCCATACACATGGCATATGATGTAATCCCTTGATGAAATTGTTATGTAATCATATAAGTATGTGTAATTATGTTGATATGTGTATATACAAATGAGATTTAAGGCTATATGTATGGAATCATGTATATTGGTTATGTAATGGCAAGTTTGGCTCTTGAATGGCCAAATTAAGATGCATGAGATTTGGGACCACTTGGGCAGTTCATGCAAGTCATATTTATGCTTTTAAACTTGCCCAAGATGTGCCAAACATCAAGGGAGACTATTTGAACATCTTGAAATCTCATATGAAGTCAATCTCTAAGGTCACACAACTTGCTTAGACACTAGGTTGGTCTATAAATCCCATTTTGGTCTATAAATGCACCTAATGAAGTAACACCTCTTAAATAATTTCTAGGCTCCATTCTTTCCTTTGAAATATGATTCTTGACTCCTTTTAAGTCTCTTGGAGTCATCACACAATTGAAACAAAGTGCCTATCATCATGTTGCTTCTTTAAGCCATAATATGGCATCAAATCACTTTCTATAAGTTCTAAATTTTTCCAAGGCCTCCCCTCATTTTCATTCATTATACATGACTCAAGAATGGCCTTAGAAAAATTTAAAACTCTCCTTAACTATAAGACCCCCCTTTGGCTGAGACATAGGGCTTTGTTGGCCTTCATGGAGATTTCTTTGTTTTCTTAAAGGAGGAAGCATGTGGGGAGCATCTTCGGGATCTTAGGAGCTCATTTAAACTCTTAATTTGACCTAGGAATAATCATATAAAATCAGATTTGGGAAGGTGCACACAAAACCCTAGAATTTGCATCTTGAAATCTAATGGTTTTTTGATAATTCTTTTTGCATATTCTTAATCTCCACACCCTTTTTCCTTAGATTCATGCTTGGTTCTGCCTAAAAATCATCTCCTTCTAGGGTTTTCTCAAGTGGGGCGAAATGGTAGAGAAAGGAACCAAAGATGACAACCATAGGAAGAGAAATTACCTTGTTTTCTTATTTTTTTTTCTCACTTGAATCTTGTGTTCTTTGAGCTCCTCTCTTCAAATCCGAATTTTCCCTTAAATTTCTCCCTTGAATTATATTTATGAACTCCATTTTAATCAAAAGAAACAAAGGAGAAGGGAGGAGAGGAGGTGTAGATGAAGAAAAGCATGAAAAACTATCATGGAAACATACCTTAAGCTTGGATTTTCTCCCCTTTTTCTTCTTCCCTTGGTGTGCCACTTTCCTAGGGTTCTTCTTCTGATTTAGGGTAAAATAATCTGAAGCTAAATGAGGGAGAGTGTGAGGCGCCACCTATTTATAAGGGAGGAAGAAGCACTTTTTAAAAAATTCCTATTTTGCCCTTCATTTTTGGTATTTTTGTTTCTCTTTTGTTTTAGCACTTTCTTGAGAACCATCTTTTTCATTATGAAATTTAGGTTCCCATTTAAATAAAATGCCTTTGGAATCACTCAAATCGGAGCTAAAACCTTCCCAAACGAATTTGTCAAAGTTATGGTACGACATTGGGAAACATCCACCAGAGGAGTTTTAATTATCTTGGGGCTTCCCATGGTTTTTAGGGCCTCTGAGAACTTTGGGGAACTCAAAAATTTTATTTAAAAAGCTCGCCTGTGTGAATTCTAAAAATTTTTCAAAATTATGAAAATGCCATTACGTTTCGTAAGCTTTTCGTAAGAAATTATTTTTTCATTCTAGTTCTATTTTTCTTTCCATCTGAGCTTGGGATTCTCATTTTTAGGAATCTAGAATGCTTCCCAAATTTTTTAGGACTTTATCTACATCATCTTGGGGGACTTCTTTTTGTATCCTGTGAGTTTCGTTCGTTAACGGAGAAACTGTACGTTACATTTATCACATTTTCTTTCATTTTTAGAGAACCAGATGTTACAGATTTCACAAAATGACACTCTTACCCTAAGGTATGCACAAGAACACATGAGTTAGATCTTGCCATTCAATGTCAAGAACTTGATACAACATTCATATGGCATCACATTTCATACATATGCAATATATCCATATATTTACAAGTGCTCATGGGTTCATACATCACATACAACATTGGATTACATCATATGCCTACAAAATGGTTATATCATACACTTTGTTGTCAAACTCCTTCCTTTATGCTTGGTTGCTTCCCTTCCTTTGCTCACTTGGTCCACCTAGACTTGTTAGACATGTAAGGAGGAAGGGATGAGATTCTAGGAATCCCAATAGCTCTTCTCCCTTTTAATCACACATAAAGAATAAAAATTGTAACACCATGAATTCTAGCACATTCTAACTCATCAAGTGCCTTTACATAACTTAATATCATGAATCATGTGAGTTTTGCCTGAAAAAAGCAAAGAAATAATGCTCATTTTAGCATTGCACTAGGTCTCAAAATTTCATTCAGTGTCACGTGGACCATGTGAGCTCATACTATACTTCCTCATATTTAATTTCATCATCACAACTCATTCGCATCACAAAAACATGCTTACAACCTATGGAAACCGAAATGGGGCATGGAAACTTAAAGATCATTCTCAGCCAGAATTGGTCCTTTTTTTGGGCAAACTTTGAAAAATCATAACTAAATCTAGAAAAATCAAAACCATGTAATCCTAGTTATTATAGAACGCTTGGGATGTCTATGTCACACTAAAATTATGACCAAGTCACGATATTCATCACCCAGGATGTTTGACATCCAAAAAACTACAGAGGTCTGACTGAAATCTGGAACTGTCATAGAATTCTATAGAAAACTTTGAAAATGTCCAATTAATTCCAAAAAAATCCTATCCATGAAAATAATACCAATCTGGAAAGCTATGAATGTTAACTAGAAAGGAAAAATATCTCTAGATCAGTTTATCAAGCCCAATCTCCAAAATTGAATAGAGCAGTACTTCTAGTCGGGTAATTTCACTGATACTAAATAGAAACTTCAAAAATTCATATCTCCCTCTCTAGACCTCCAAATGAGGTGCTTCTAGTTGGCACGAGTCATTGTGATTACCTAGTTTTTGTGTATAAAATTTCATGGCAATTGGACATCATTTGGGTCTCGTGTGACAGAAAATAATTTCAGACCAAATGAATAGTGTAGCAGACCAAATCCATAAAATTTGCCAATTTCGAAAAATAATAAAATATTCTATAGACCTCCAAAAATTATGATCTTTAGCTTCCCAGAATACTCTCAATGAGATCTAATTGTATGCCAAATTTCAGATCAAGACTAGCTCATTTGGCCAGAAAGTGACATAGGGTTCCATTATGGTCAAATGTGACTCCATATGAGGTACCAAATTTGCCAAATGGTCTTCCCTTGGTATTGGCACCTTTTGGGCAAGTCTAAAAGCACATTTAAAACTTGTGTGAGCTCCCCAAATGGTCCTAAACCTCATGCATCTCATTTTGGCCATTCAACCCACATTTATACACATATTCATCAAACTTTAAACTCGCATACTATGGCATTACATCCTCAAAACATGTGCTAGTGGTCATATATCATTCCCATACATCTAAACATCACATAATAGTACATCTACATATGTCTCAAGGTCCATAATATATATACAACATCATATACATCTTGAACCATTATTATGGTTCCAAAATAGACAAAATAAAGCATAAGCTTGCCAAGCTCCTTCCTTTAGTGTTGTTGGCTCCTATTAGCATATCCACTTAGTTCACTTAGCATGTTAGATCATTGGAGAGGAGGGGATGAGATTCAAAGAATCCCAATAGCTCATTTGTAACACCCCAAAATTACTTAAGGTGTTAATCGTAGATTTAAAGTAATTAAGGATAATTGATAGAGGATAATTAGGCAAGTTAGTGAATGAAAATTTTAGAGAGATAAACTGTTAATATGGGTTTGAGAATTAATTGGGATAGAAATTTCATCTAGGCCCAAATTGATAGATCATGATGAGAGGCTAATGGAGGCCCAATGAGTTAGGTGCAGACCCAAACCCTTGAGCTCTTCAAAGTTGGCCTAAATCCCATTAAACTTCAGTAACACAATGTATACAACTGGCCCAATAGAATTCTGTAGCCCAACACTTAAAAAATTGGCCCAACAAGCTAAAGTTTAAAGCCCATTAGGAGCTGGACTTGGAGCAACCCATGACCCATCCCTTGACCCAACTTAAACCCATCTAAAACCCTAATGCTTTAGCCATTTTCTCATTTGCTGAAACACAAGAAGCAAAATTCGGAGGTTGAGAAGGAGGCTAGGGTTGGGGGCAAGAATTCTTTATTTTCTCACATTTAGAGCAAGATTCAGCCAAGGTAATAGTTATACAACTTAATCCCTTCATCTTTCTCTTTAATTTGGCCCGATTAGTTTTTCATTTGGAGAGTTTTCATCATACCCAAAATCTGAAATGTGGGTGTTTGGGGATTTTCTTGGTGAAATTCGTAGGTTGAGGTTGGGGCTGGTATTAGGTGAGTTTAAACCCCCCATTTTGATGCTTTCTTTGTTGGTTTGAGATCCCCATAGCTGATTTATATTATGGGTATTAATTTTGTACGAATTTACTTAGGATTTTGGGTGGAATATTGAGATTTCTGGTAGAGGACACATTAATCCAAATTTAGGATTTGTGGTGGCTGGGTAAGTATTCTTAAGGTAGTTGATAGCATTTAAATTTCTTGGGTACTTGTTGTAACTATTAATGATGAATTAGAGTAGTAATTATCTAATGCTATGATTATAGGGAGACTCTATACCATTGGTGGCTGTTGCAAGTTGTCCACAAGTGAGGTAACCGGGGTTTACATTAATTCCATGCATATGTCGGTTTAAATTTCATACTTGCTGTATATGAATGATTTGAAATGTTGAATGAATTGGTTAGCTATCTATTGTGTGATGATTGGACCTTGTGAGTCCATGGTGGAGCTATGGTGCGGCTGCCACCCGTGCATATGCTACGATCGAGCACCGGGTTATAATCAAACCCCAGATGCACTGAGCCCTGGTTGTGCTCAATGGGGAGTAGGTGCCGTGGACGGGCCTCTCCCGGTGTTAATGGCCTTTAACATGTTAAAATATGATTGCTAGTATAAGATAGTAATCATGATAGCCTAATTGTTTCATTTGCTGAGATGACCGATATGATTCTGATGTTGATTTTGATTCATGCATATATGTTAATTAAACTGGATTATATGATGGAATTGTCTTGGTTACTGAGATTTATATCTCACCCCGTTTTATGGGATTACAATTTCAGGTGAAGGTTCTTCGGGTAAGGATAAGGGCAAGCAAGTGGATGAACATCCATGAGCTGAGGCCTAGTGTGGAGGAGCTACACTTGGTCTGAGTAGAATAGGATAGATGCTGATTTTTGTTAGGTCATGTATAGCATCATCATGTATCTATATTGCCAAGTGTAGGATTCTGTATTTTGATAATATAATGTGTACTTATTGAGGAGTAGGCTTTACTTTAAATTGGTAATTGATGTATGGATTTGTGTTATCTACAATGAGCCTTGTTGAACTTTGAGATAGCTTATTATTGGAGATGTAATCTTGATATAAGTGATATCTATTGATAGTTCATGAACACTTGTTATTGTTATTTTACAAATTGCTGATAAATGGACTTGCTGATATAGGGTAATTAGAAGAAAGAAAATGACCCTTGAATCTTGAATTAGAGAGGATAGTGATACAAAATCAGTATGCATGCCCATTGGAGTACAACAAGTTCTAGAAACCCTCATCCATCAAGAAGTTCAAAGAGCTCAAGTGGCCCAAATTGTGCACTATGTCTAAAGATTTCAAAGAGCTCAAAATAATATCTATGTTGGACGTCAGCCCAAGTTTAGAGCTCAAGATTCATATTTGATCAATTCAAAACATCTTAAATTGGACTATGGACATGAGATCTTTTTAAAGATGCAAAAGTGGAAGTCCAAGTGGAAGCCCAATGTCTTAAGAAGGTCCATGAAGCAACTAGATTCAATTATTTAATTCATAAGCTTCATAACTTAGAGCCCATTCATTTAAGTCAAGAGAAGGCCCAAGAAGATGTAAAAGGTGTGATCATGCTAACCATTCTACAAGAGGAGTGCCAAGGCCCAATTGGAGTCCAATTACAAGAGATTAAGAATCATGTGACAACCATGTGATTTTTAATGAAGCATGAGCATCCCATGTGACAACTTAAAGAAGCTAATTAGTTTTGACTAGGATTCCTTTTGAAATTTCGTTTTTTATTATTTTATTATTTTTTTGAACTTGGTCAAAGAGCTTATCTTGGAGATCAAGTTAAGATTAGTATCCTAATCTAATTAGGATATATATTAGGTATTATTTAAAATATTTCTAATCAGATTTTAGAGTTTTACTTTAATTAGGACTCTAGAAAATTTTGCCTATAAAAGGCTTCCTATTGTACTCTATTTTACACATGAATGAATGAATGAATGAATTTAAGTATTATTCAATACTTTGTGAGGCTTTTGCTTCTTTGTGTTCTCTGAGAGTTCACGTGACTTATCAAAGGATTGGTCTTCCTTTGTGGTGTCTTGAGGCTAGGGTTCTAAGAGACAAGTTCTCTTAGGGTCTTTCCTTTGATTAACATTCTTGTTTTCTAGCCGGTCTCGGGCAAAGTGTCATTTTGTTGAAGGTTCCTAGGACAAGGTTCCTAGAGGGTCTCTCATCAGATAGATTGGTCGGATAGATTAGGTTAAGGAAAGCTATTTGAGCCCCACAATTAAGGTAGAGGGGCCCTATGGTGAGATTGGAGGGAGAAAGGAGAGTATAAGTCCAGATTTTCGGAGTGTAGGACCAGAAGGTACTTCGCCGCGGCTAAAATTGGGTTGGCTGCGGCCAATAGAGGCAAAGTTGCCCAGGGAGAGTACCAGAGAGGAATTCGCCGCGATGAAATGTAAATTGGCCGCGGCAAAATGTGAGAGGTCAAATTGGGAGTCATCCAGAGAGAAATTCGCCGCGGCAAATTATGGAATTGGCCGCGGCGAAAGGAGGAATTGGCCGCGGCCAATATCGAGAGGCGAGCGAGGAAGTTCCAGGAGGCTTCTTCGCCGCGGCACCATATAGGTTGGCCGCGGCAAAGGTCCAACTCACTGCGGCTATCGCCGTGGCAAAACTAGTGATGAAGAAAGGGGTAAAACAGAAAAGAATTGCCCGCTGCTAAGGGTAATTTGGCCGTGGCTAACATGTTGAAACACTCATATTGACTAGAAAATCTTGGTTTTCCATATGTTAATAAAAAAGGATGATCTAGAGTCATTAGGATGGGTTATGACTGATGAGTAATAGATCCAAGGCTTATAAATAGATGTTTAATTCCCTTATGAACATAAGTATATGTAATTGTAAGATTGATGACTCTAATCACATTAAGGTTTAAATTTTTCCATATTTTCATGACCTATAGTGATTAATCACGTGTTTAACCTTAATTATGATAATAAAAAATTAGGGTCGTCACATCATCTCCCATTCAATCATACTAATATGTGCAAAGCAAGCCTTTTAAATGCATGTATGGAGAAAATAGAAATCATAGACATTTTAAAGGCATCCTTGGCATGTGAATCAATCATACAAGACATTCAAGAGCTCACTAAGTGTTTGGATTGGCCTCACACTTCTCCTCATGGATTTTGGACTTGCCTCACCCATTCTTTGAGCACTTTGGACTCAACCATACTCTTGGGAGCCCACTTTGCTTTTGAGAGACTTTTTACTTTGTCTCAACTAAGTTTAAGGGTTCTTGGCTCATCCTCACCCAAGGGAAGAGTTCTTGGCCTCCCCATGTGACGACCCTAACTTCTAATCCCGGTCATTTAGTTAAATACACGTTTAATAATTAAAGATTAAGGTTTAGAGTCATTACAATCAATTACATTAAGAAAATATAGGGAAATTTGAACCTTGATGTTATTAGGGCCATCAATTAAACAACCATAAATGGGAACATGTATAAAAGGGTTTGTACCATCATTAAAGGTTTGTGATTCATCTATGCATCAATTTCTACATACAAGAACCTCCCACAAGTGTTCCTATATCATTTCCTAGCATTAGCATTAAAGAATTTAGGGTGTTTAGGTCAAAGGTAGGAGTTTGGGGACCTCCGCTGTGACCTGGAACCTTCCCGCCGCGGCTAAGTTAGGTCCTGGAGCTCGAAAACTAAGTTTTTAACCTTACGCCGTGGCCCAGACCTTTTGCGCCATGGCTAAGTTGCTATCGGGAATCACTGGGTAACTTACTCGAATCTCACCGTGACGAGTTGGATCTGCATCGCGGCTAGCCTACGTGGCACCACGGCGAGTTTTGCTACTGTACCCTCATTAATTAATTTCTTTGACTTGCGCCACGGCAGGACTTATTGCGCCGCAGTGAGGTTTCATTCTGTCACCCTCCTGGGCATTTTTTTCACTCTGAGCCACAATGAGATTTCTCAAGCCGCGGCGTCCGTTGCCACTGTCACTCTTCAGGCCGCGGCGAGGCCTTTCTAGCCGCGGCGTGACTCCCTCCTGTAGCTATATCTCCTACATTTCGCCCTATGCACTCTAATTTTCTTCTTCGGGACACCCTAGGATCACTTCCCCTCATTTTATATAGCTCTAATGGTATTAATCTACCTTATTTACTCAGCTATTCTTCCATTACCAATTCAAAACTTATGTGCCCATTCCTTTTCTCTAATTACCCTCTATCAGCAAGCTCGTAAGGTAACAATAACATAAATACATGGACTACCAGTAGCTATCCTTTAATACACAATCAATAGGGGTTTCGTACATTAAGAGTTCACATTAATATCTCAAGGGTTACATTTCCAATGACAAGCCATATTATAGGTTAACAAAGTTTACAGTAGATATCATGAATCCATACATCAAATACCAAATTAAGATGAGGTCTAACCCCTCAATACATACATCTTCAGTAATCAAAATATGAAAGCCTACACTTGGCAATACAGATATATGATGATGCTATACAAGACTTAATTAAAATTAGCATCTATCCTATTACACTCAGACCAAGTGTAGCTTCCCACACTAGGCCTCACCTCATGGATGTTCATCCACTTGCTTGCCCTTATCCTTACCCGAGGAACCTTCACCTAAAATATTAATCCCATAAAATGGGGTGAGATACAAATCTCAGTAACCAAGGTAATTCCATCATATAATCCAGTTTAATAAGCATATATGCATGAATCAAAATCAATAGCAGAATCATATCAATCATATCAGTAAATGAAATAATTAGGCTATCATGATTACTATCCCATACTAGCAATCATATTATCATATGTTAAAGGCCATTAACACTGGGAGAGGCCTGTCCACGACACCTACTCCCCATTAAGCACAACCAGGGCTCAGTGTATCTAGGGTTTGATCATAACCCGGTGCCCGATCGAAGCACATACACGGGTGGTAGCCGCACCACAGCTCCACCATGGACTCACAAGGTCCAATCATAATACAATAAATAGACAACTAATTCATTCAGCATTTCAAATCATTTATATATGGCAAATATGAAATTAAAATAGATACATACATGGAATTAATGTAAACCCTGGTTACCTCACTTGTAGACAACTTGCAATAGCCACCAATGGTACAAAAATCCTTATAACCATAGCATCAGAAAATTACCACTCTAATTCATCATTAATAGTAGCAACAAGTATCTAAGGAATTTAAATGCTAATAACTACCTAAATAACACTTACCCAATCACCACAAATCCCAAATTCAGATTAAAGTGTCATCTACCAGAAATCTCAATATTTCACCCAAAATCCTAAGCAAATTCGTACAACATTAATACCCATATTATAAATCAGCTATGGGGGTCTCAAATTAGCAAAGAAAGCATCAAAATGGAGGGTTTATACTTACCTAATATCAGCCCTAACCTCAACCTACGAATTTCACTAAGAAAACCCCAAAATAACCACATTTCAGATTTTGGGTAGGGTGAAAATACTCCAAATGGAAAACTAATTGGACCAAATTAAAGAGAAAGATGATGGGATTAAGTTGTATAACTATTACCTTGGCTAAATCTTGCTCTAAATGTGAGAAAATGCAGAATTCTTGCCCCCAACCCTAGCCTCCTTCTCAACCTCCGAATTTTGCTTTGTGAGTTTCAGCAAATGAGAAAGTGGTTGAAGCATTAGGGTTTTAGGTGGGTTTAAATTGGGTCAAAGATGGGTCATGGGTTGCTCCAAGGTCCAACTCCAAATAGGCTTCAGATTTTAGCTTGTTAGGCCAGTTTTAAAGTGTTGGGCTGCAGAATTTTATTGGGCCAGTTCTTATGCATTGGGCTGTTGAAGTTTAATTATGTGTGGGCCAAGTTTGAAGAGCTCAAGGGTTTGGGTCTGCACAAGGATAATTGGGCCACTCATAAGAGTCTATACAAGGTGGATCTTGGACCTCTATCACATTAAATTAGATTGGGCCTGCACCTAACTCATTGGGCCTCCATTAGCCTCTTATTATGATTTATTAATTTGGGCCTAGATGAGGTTTCTATCTTAATTAATTCTCAAACCTATATTAATAATTTATCTCTCTAAAATTCTTATTCACTAACTTGCCCAATTATCCTCTATTAATTATTCTTAATTACTCTAAATCCATGATTAACACCTTAATAAATTTTGGGGTGTTACACCCCACACCTAAGTAAACTCATACAAACATCATGGATTTATTTACAACATAATATGGTATCAAGAATCATAACATATAAAGGCATACTAGCATACTTTCCATAGCTTGAAAAGACACATACACACATTCTAAAACAAGCTAGACACACATCCATGCTTGAGAGAACGTAGAGAGAGCTACCTTGTATACAAGTACACACTTTTTCCTTAGCTTTTAAACCTTCTCTTTTGGCCACACACCCACAATTTGGTGGAGATGGTTTCTCTTGGCCTAAATAAAATTTTTTGTAGCCAATTAGGTTCATGAAACATTCTCTAAAGCCATACAACTTGCTTAAGTACTAGATTGCTCTATAATCCCCATTATGGTCCATAAACACCTAATAAAGCAACACCCCTCAAATGACTTCTAGGCCTTATTCTTTTCTTTCAAATATGATTCTTGACTCCTTTTAAGCCTCTTGGAGTCATCACATCATTAAACAAATGGCCTAGCACCATGTTGCTTCTTTACGTCATATTATGGAACCTAAGACACCAAATCACTTTCCATGAGTTCTAAATTTTTTCCAAGGCCTCCCCTCATTTTCATTCATCAAATATGACTCAAGAATGACCTTAGAAAAATTTAAAACTCTCCCTAGCTATGAGAAACTCTTTAGGCCGAGGCTATGGAGCTTAATGGCCTTCATGGAGTTTGCTTGGTTTTCTTGAAGGGGGAAGCTTGTGGGGAGCATCTTTGGTGTCTCAAGAACTCATTTATACTCTAACTTAGACCTATGAAGCATCCTACAAATTCAGAAATTGAAAGGTGCATTTGAAACCCTAGGTTTTGCATCTTGCTTTCTAATGCCTATTTCTTAGTTTTCTTTGCATATTCTTATTCCTCTCCATCAAATACCTAAGAATCACCTTTGGTTTGGTTAAAAATCTAACTCCTTAGGTCTATCTAAGTCTAGGTCAAAATGCTCAAGGAAGGGAGGAAGAAGACCAAGTGGAAGAATCACAAAATACCTTGTTTTCCTTGGATTTCCTTGCTTGTTCTTGCTTTCCTTGGCCTCCTCACTTGAATTTCGAACTTTCCCCTCTGTTCTCCCTTCAAAACAGCCCTCAAAACTTCAGAGAAATCATGGAGAAGAAGAGGGAAAAAGAGGGGAAGAAAGTGGTGGAGAGAAAGCATGAAAAACAAGCAAAATTCCATACCTAAAGTCTTGAATCTTTCCTCCTTCTTCCCTTCTCTTTGTGCACCACTCTCCAAGGGATTTGCTTCTGATTTAGGGCTTGAAATTCTGAAGTGAATGAGAGAGAGTGTGAAGTGCCACCTATATATAGTTAGGGTAAAGTGACTTTTTCAAAAATTTCTATTTTACCCTTCATACTTTGCCTTTTTGTTTCTCCTTTTGTCTTATCTCCTTTTTGAGAACCATCTTTTCCATTATAAAATTTAGATTCCCAATTAAGAAAAATGGCTTTGGAATCACTCAAATCGGAGCTAAAACCCTTCTGAATAAATCGTTCAAAGTTTGGGTCAACTGACGTTGGAAAACTTACACCGGAGGGTCTTTACCGGTCCCGGGGCTTCCTATGGTTTTCAGGGCCTCTGAGAACCCTAGAGAACTCAAAAATTTCATTTAAAAAGCCCTTCTGTAGGTTTTCCAAAAAGTCCACTTATTTACGAAAATACCACTAACCTTTTGGGTAAATTTTTTTGAATCACCCCAGCCTTGATTTCTGGGCAACTCAAAGCTCAAATCCTCATTTTCTAATATTTAAAATTTTATCCAAATTTTATTTGGCCTTGAGTCACTCATCTCAGGGGGCTTACTTTGAAAACGTGCCCTTTTTCGTCGTTTAACGAAAACTGGACATTACACAAATCCAAGTCTAAAAATGCATGCATAGGCATCATAACTTTCATAATCATTCATGAAACATTTTTAGCATTCAAGGAGTCATACAAAACATATATAGGTTTGTCAAGTAAGTAGTTTAGCCTCACCAATTCTCTTTAGGGATTTTAGACTTGCTTCACCCAATTCTTATAAGGCTTTAAACTAAGCCTCACTCTTGGGATACTCTTGACTTTATCTCAACCATTCTTGAGGGTTTTTGGCTTCACCACTCTCAAGCAAACCAAGCAAGTTCACAAAGTCTCATTTGAATGCATAACATAGTATCATAGTACCATGGCATATAGATACATGCTAAAACATTTTTCATGACTCAACATACATACACACATTTAAAGACAAGATAAACATCTACTCATGCATGAAAGAAAGAAGAGAGAGGTACCTTTATTATAAATGCACACTTTTCTTCTTGAATTTGGTTCCTCTTCCTCTGCCACACACATAAAAGAAGGTAGAACTTAGTTCATTTGGCCTTGGTTTCCTAGCATTTATTAGATGCTCTTCCTTTTGCTTGGATTCTCCTCTTGAATTTTGAACTTCCCCCCTTGGTCTGACCTTAAAATAGCCCTAAATATATCAATAAATCATAGAAAGAAGGAGGAGAGCAAGTTTGCTAAAGAGAAGACTAGGAAATTTCATGGAAAACATACCTTTCTTAGCTTGTTTTCACTCTTCCTCTTCTTTTCTCTTGTGCACCACTCTCCCTAGGTCTCTCTTCTATTTTAGGGCAGAAATAAAACTAGCCAAATGAGGAGGAGTGTGGGATGTGACCTATATATAGGTGGATAAACAAAATTGTTCTAAAGAAACTCCATTTATGTCTCATAAACTTGGCATTTTCGTTTCTAATTCATTTTCACCTCCTTTTTTAGAATTGTATTTTCTATTATAAAATTTAAGTCTTCAATCTTATAAAATGTCTTTGGAATCACTCAATTTGGAGCTAAAACCCTCCAAATAAATCGGTCAAAATTTGGGTCAACCGACATTAGAAAACATACACCGTAGGGGTTTTAACTATCTCGGGGCTTGCCATGGTTTTTAAGGCCTCTGAGAACCCCAGAGAACTCAAATTTTTCATTTAAAAATCCCTCCTATGTGTATTCTATTTATCTATTTTACTCCAGTTTCAGGGCACCTTTAGCTTCCTAAATTCATTATTTGAGGTCTAGAATATTATGCTAATTTTATTGGACCTCAAATTGTAACACCATGATTCTCTAGCTTATCTCATATTATTTCTAGGTTCACTTCCTTGAACTATCAAAGCTTGAGAAGGAAAATCATTAAAAATATTCAATTTAATTACGTTGCATCACAGATAAAATTTTCATTGCATGTCTCGTGAGCCATATGGACTCATCCATCTCATTCTCATATTTAATTACATAAATACAACTCATAACCATCTCAAGAAGTGGCTTAGAACTCGTGCAAATGGATGGTAGACATGAAAACATAGTGTGCAGTCATGGGTACCCAGTCTAGATTCTGTGCTTGAACTTTGAAAAATCATAACTAATTTAAAATAAAAATAAAAATCATGCATACTATACCATTATAGAAAGATACAGATGTTTAATTTATTTAAAAATAAATCCAGGCCACAAATGAGTCTGTTAGCCATCGAAAATTGATAGAACAGTATCAGAGGTTGATTGCCATTACTGGTACTGTCCTCCAACTTCAAAAATTCATATCTCCCTGCTTAAATGTCCAATTAGGGTGATCTTAGTGGCTATGGAAAGCTTATTATGTCTATTTAATGCTTGTAAACTTTCATGATCATTGGAGACCATTTGGCCCTCGAATAACATAACCAAAGTTACTGACCATATGAACAGTGTCTGCATTAGTTTAGTAGAAAAATGGCAATTTTAAAAAATTATAATTAATTTCATAGAGCTCCAAATAATCTGTTCTTTGGTTTTCCAAAAATCTCTAGATAAGATCTATATGCATGCCAATTTTCATGGGTAAAATCATTCATTTAGTTAGATTTTGACATTGGGTTGCATAATGGCTCATTTTGTGTCATATGAGGGTCTCAAATGGTCCAAAATTGCTCCTAAGGCAACCATAGCCACTTGAGCACGTGGGAAAGCACCAAAATGGTCTACTAAGCTTGTCTTAAAGGTGTACAAATCCAGATTTCTCAAATTCACTCATCCACCCCAAGTTATACACAAGAGCATACATGTCAAGGCTTGCCGTCCATTGCCCAAAATGCACTATATCATACTTATGGCATTAAATTCCATTCATACATCATACATTTACATATTTACATATGTTCATGGAGTCATACAACATATACAATAAATGATTACATTACATGCCACTCATATGGCTACATAATAGTAATTTTCCACACTTTGTTGTCAATCTTCATTCTTTAGGCTTGGTGGCTTCCATTTCTTAGTTCACTTGGTCCACCTAGACATATTAGACATGTGGGGAAGAAGGGATGAGATTCTAGGAATCCCAATAGATCTTCTCCCTTTCAATCACACATAAAAAATGTAAATCTATGTCTAAAAATGCATGTATGACTGTTATGGAAATGTGAGTATTCAAGAAGCATTCTTGGCATTTTAAAAGTCATACATAGCATGAATAGGCTTGCCAAGTAAGTGAATTAGCCTCACCCATTCTCTTCAAGGATTTTGGACTTGCCTAATCCTTTTTCTTTCAGGTTTTAAACTAGGCCTTGCTTTTAGGAGACTCTTAGCTTTCTCTCAACCATTCTTAAGGGTTCTTAGCTCATCCTCATTATTGCTAGAGGGTTCTTAGCTTCACCACACTCAAGCATACCAAAGCAAGGTAACAAGACATCATTTGAATGCATAAAACAACATCATGGTATCATGGCATATAAAATCATGCTAGAACACATTTTCTTATGGCTTAAAACCTATATACATATATTCAAAGACAAGATAACATCTATTCATGCATGAGAGAAAGAAGAGAGAGTTATCTTTGCTACAAATGCAAACTTTTCCTCTTGAATTGGATTTCTCTTCCTCAGCCACACACATACAATAAGGTGGAGCTTGTTTCTCTTAGCCTAGACACATCATATGGAAGCCAACTACACTCTTGAACCAATTTCTAAAGCTACACATTCATTAGAAAAGCTAGGTAGTTCATATGACTCTTTTATGGTCCATAGTGCACTTAATGAAGTAACCTTAAGAAAACATCATCTTGGCTCTATTCTCTCCATCCATTTATGATTCTTGACTCCATTTAAATCTCTTGGAGTCATCACAAAATCAAATTAAGGAGCTTAGATAGGTGTTACTTTTTTAAGCCATAATATGGAACCTATATACCATCTCACTATCCATGACTTTTAAATTTTTTCCAAGGCTTCCTCTCATCCTTTTCTATCATATATGACTCAAAAATAAGCTTGGAACAAATTAAAACTACCCTTTGGTGCTCTAACCTCTCTAGGCTGTGGCTATGGACCAAGGAGTCACCAAGTGAGTTTGTTTTGTTTTCTTGTTGGAAGATGCATATGAGGAGCCTTCTAGGGATCTTAAGAGCTCATCCAAACATTTAGGCCTAGGAACAATTGCATCAAATCATATTTTTGGTGGAACACTTGAAACTCTAACTTTGCTATCTTGAAAACTAATGGTTTTTTGTTAATTTTCTTTGCATATTCTCATTCTTCACACCTAATTTCCTTGGATTCACCTTTGATTCTGCCCAAAATCCAAGCCCTCTTGGACTTCCCTAAGGTGGTTGAACCTACAAGAGAGAGGGGGAAGAAGAAGCTACCATAAAAGTAAGATTTTAACTTATTTCCTTTGCTTTTTTTCTTGCTTGTTCTTCACTTGGTTGGCTTTCTTTCCTTGAACACAAAATTCCTCTCTCTATTTTGCCCCTAAAATAGCACAAAAAATTCATTAAAACCATGAAAAGGAAGCTTGAAAGGAGAGGAACAAGTTTAAAAGAAGAAGGAGCATGAAAATCCATAAAATTCCTTACCTTTTTCTTGATTTTTCTCCTCCTTGGTACATCTAAGAGAGCTGGTCTTTCTCTAGTTTTTGGGCAGAACAAGTCATGCAACTAATGAGGAGAAAAAACATGAAACTTAAATAGGGTTCAAGAAGCTTTCATTTTCTTAAAAATTTTAATTTTACCCTTTCATCTTGGCATTTTCATTTTACTTTTGTTTTAGCTCCTTTTTAAGAATCATATTTTTTGTCATAAAATTTAGGTCCTCAATCTTATAAAATGCCTTTGAAATCACTTAATTTGAAACTAAAACCTTCCTGAATGAATTAGTCAAAGTTTAGATTCACTGCTATTGGAAAACATCCACCGGAGGGTTTTAACTGTCTCGGGGCTTCCCATAGTTTTCAAGGCCTCTAAAAACCCTAGAGAACTCAAAACTTTCATTTAAAAAGCCTCTTATGAGTATTCTAAAAATTGCCCAAAATTATGAAAATGCCATTACGTTTCGTTGCATTTTTGTTAAAATCCGTCTAGCTATTTTGGTTCTGTTTTCAAGGCACCTTCAGCCTTGAATCACCATTATTTAAGGTATAGAATATTATTTTAATTTTATTAGACCTCAAATCACTCTATCTAGGGGACTTCTTTTTGTAGCTAGTGAATTTTGTACATTTACAGAGAAACAGTATGTTACATTTCTCATGTTTTCTCTCATTTTCAAAGAACCAGATATTACACAAATCACTCTATTCGAGGGACTTTCCTTTGTAGCTGGTGAGTTTTGTATGTTTACGGAAGAACTATACATTACATTTTGCACATTTTCTCATACTTTTAAAGAACCGAATATTATATTTCTCCCCCCTTAAATAATTTTGTCTTTGAAATTTAAAGGTATGTTTTCCTCTTACTCTTTATATTCTTCTTATTTGGTTCTGTCTTTCCTTTCTTCTTGGCTTTATATGTTTCTCTTAGCAATTATGCTCTTTTAAATTTCTTTCTGCTAGGGAATTTTCAGTACTAGCCCTTAGTGAAGGCTCTATTGTTATAAAGTACAAGCTAGTTCTTCTCATAAAGAAAGAAGCTTTTAACTTTGAAGGCCTTATCCTAAGAGAGCTTACTAATCATATCTGATTAGTCTTAACCCATTTGTAGGGGTTAACATTCTTCTTAGTGGACTTATTTACGTATCTCGTGAGATAATTTACTTAAAATCAAATCTCTTGTATCCTCTCCCAATGGCTTCCCAGAAGGTTTCATTATCTTTCTTTGATCATTACAGCCACTAAAAATTTCTATCTGTTTACTTATTTAATATACTGTCCACTGTTCATCTTCGTGTTCTTTCTTACTAGCTCATCTCATAATCACAATTCATATTTTTTTTTCTATCATAGGCCTTATATTTTAATTACTTGCTAGGATTATAGCTCTTTTGAGGAGTTTCCACTTTTAATGATCTCAGTTTCTCTATTTATTAACATATTTGCCTTTGTAGGTTTTGACTTTTCCTTACTCTTTTTGCTAACTTACGAGTGGGCATTTTATAGTCCCTTATCTCAACACCAGTTGGCATAACTTATATTCTTCATACTAGCATCGAAGAGTAACTACCACTGACTAATGTTGAATCCTGGTGGGATGCTAACTATGCTCACAGTCTCGATCACTGGAGACATAATTTACCACTCACCTAATTTAAAAACTGCACCTGACCCCTTTCTAAATACATAGTCTAACATATAGGGATCTCTCTATCCTTCAGTTAGGACTAATATCTGTTAGATAGTGGTTCATCTGACTCTAACTCTGGAAAACTACTTTCTTACTTTCTTCATCCCATATGATTTGCTCATCTAGTAAGGGTATAGTTAGTGATTTAACTATCAGAGCATAGCCTCACTATCTTTGATGATAATAGTTTACCAAACTTAGGAGATCTCTAGTCTCTAAGACAAAAGCAAACTGAAATTGTACTAGTCTTTGAAACTAATTGCTCTATAAAAATTATCTCAAGTTGTCATCTCACTAGAGAATAATCATGTTGTAACTGTTGGCTCTCTATAACTTTATGGGATCTACTATGACCCTTAGGTCTATTGCAACCTCTCAAAGCTTTGCTAAGGCCTACTATGACCTGTTGTACTATGCTAGGATCTACTGTGATCTATCTCTGGGAGACATCAAAGCCTAAGATCACTATATCTGGAAATAAAAACATATGCTCACTATGTCTGGTAACTATCGCTCATAATCTCTAAGGCTCAACTCATATATCCCTCTCGCTTTTTATGCAAAGTGGGTTCTATATCATCTAATTCTCTATGATCCCATCATACTAATACTCAAAAGTATTTTAACTTTCCTTTACTACTCCTTATAGGATCCTCAAGTTCCTACTTTAGCTTTTTTTACTTGGGCTTTCTTCTCTTACTCTATTGGCTTACCTTACTTTATTTGTCCTCATTCTGTCTTTTCTCTTATATCCTACAATCTCTTACTACACCCACATTCAGCTCAAGTGTCTTTAACACCAGGGCATTTTACACACTAAGTGTACTTAACATCTATTGCAAGATTGAGGTTGTACATTAGTCCCTTCTTATTTGTTTACATGTATCCTAAGGGACTCATATTATGCATACTAAACTCATGCTATCTAAATCTAAATATTCTATATTATTAGCACGTTCTTTTCCATATTATTATTCTTTACTAGGGATTCCCTTTTGCATTATTTTCTTACTATTCTAATATTACTGGAATCCCTTCACTTCTCTTTCTTGGCTTATCTAATTATTTAACTAACTATAATATCCTTTGATTATTGGGACACTTTTATGATTGATGTCATCGTTTGTTACACACACAAGTCACATTACCTACTGGGTTGGCTAGACCCAATATCATGTAACCATTGTTGCAAGTAAACCATAACATCTAACAGTAATACACAAGCACATTGTGACTAAGCTTAAAGCCACTATCGCCAAAATATTTCAAGTTTCCCAATAATCTAAAGTATTTCAGTGTTACTGCCCTTTATCTACCTTATTTCCATAGGACACTCAAGGGAAAAAGGACTCTTCCTCTACTTTCTTACGAAACTTTTTTGCTTCATCCCGAGGTCACTTTACGTTACCTGGCTATCTCTGTTTCAAGCATTATCATGCTAAAAAGACTTCTATGCTAAGGATAATCATGCTTTCTTAAGAACTTAATCATATCCACTTAATGTCCCATCTCAATCTATTATGTCCTTGGCTTGAGCATCATTACATACTCTCTTTTTCCCTTTTACCTTTACTATACTTTTACTCAGGTAAAAGAATGTTCTATTACTTATTTATTCCTTTGCTATTTCATATTTCTTTATGCTCAAGAGCATCTGCATTCTTTCTGGGTTCTTTTACTTTCTTACTTCCTATAACATCAAGGGAGATCTAATTTCTCTTATACTCTTGCTGTGCTCTTAACTAGATCATCCCTCTGTAAGGAAAGTTTTATTTCATGTAACCCCAGAATTTGCATTCTGTAGTGCTCTTGGCTTACACTTTTTCTCTGCATAATGCAAGGACTCGCCTTCTTAGGTGGTCTCTAGCTCCCTCGACTTCCCTGAGGGTACTAAGGCACTAATTATTTGTCTCAACTCATTTCTATGTTCAAATCAGAGTTAGGTTTTCTCTCTGTTTAACCTCTTACTCTCATCTCTGGGAGCATAGTCTACTGATTTTATGATTTTAGTAGCCCTAATCTAGGACACGTACTCCCAATGTCTAGATTCTATCTTACTAAAAACTTATGCTCCACTGGGTGCTTTAATTACTCATATGCCTTAACTTTACATTATTCTCATATTAGGGAGCTCGTCTGACTAACTATTGGACCCCTATCTATTTACTTTTCTGTGCTCAATCTATTTATTTAGTCATTACCAAAGCGAGGGCATCTCTTCTATAGATTAGCTTCTTAGCTCTTCCCCACTTCTCTTATCATTGTACTCTACAATTCAGGAGGTCTATCTAGGGGAATTAGCTAACCACTACTGGGTGGTCTCCCTAACTCCGGATATCTTATCTTTCCATCATTAATCTAGGGAGAACCTTCACTGAGCTTTCAATCAAATTTTTTTCATCTTTTACACTATGTTCTCTTTCTACGCATGTCACCTTACCTGGAAGATGCTACTTGTCACTTTTCTAAAGCTTCAGCTTATACTTAGCCTAGACTGCCTATCTCATCAGACCTGTAGCTTACAATAAGCCTCATTTACTCATCTGGACTTACGATTAACTTAGTACTTTTTAAACTATTCTCATTCTCTTCTGAACCCCTATTTGTAACACCCCGAAATTAATTAAGGTGTTAATAATGTATTTGGACTAATTAAGAATAATTATCATGAAATAATTGGGCAAGTTTTATGAATGAAAATTTATAGAGAAATAAGTTCGTAATATAGGTTTAAGATTTCATTTAGGTTAAAGCCTAATTGGGGCCCAAAATTTAATTTGAATAAGTCATGGATAAGGATTTATAGAGGCCCAATAATTTTTGGGTGTAAACTCCTTATCGTGAGGCTTAGGCCAAGAGAAATTGCCTAGCAATGGCCTAATTTGATTTAGTAGAATAGGGGCTCAAGACCTAATTTATGTGAGTGGGCCCAACACACATTATACAGACCTAAATTAGATTGGCTCTTGAAATTTGGCCTGACCCAACTACAACTCTAAAACCCAACTCATGAGATTCAGCCCAACTTATGAGATAAGGCCTAATAAGCATAAAAATCTAAACCTACAAGGAATTGGGCTATTGGTCAGCATATTCCAGTTTTAGCTTTAAATTTTTTGCAGCCCATCTTACCTAGCACCAGCCCACTTAAAATATTGGGCCCATTGGACCAGCCCATCTTAACTAAAACCCTAAGAAGTCTTATCTCCACCCATTTGGCTGTTAAGGATTACATGTTCTGCAGACTTAGAAAGACATTTTCTCACTTCTAGAGGAAGATTTGACTAAGGTAATCTATATAAAACATGTCCCTCTCATTCTCCTCTTCATTTTAGTTCGATTAATTTCTGGTTTTGAGCATTTTCATCTTCTTCTCAAATCTGAAACTTGGTGTTGGGTGATTCCTTGCAAGATTTTCGGAGTTGGAGGTTAGAGGGATGATTAGGTAAGCATTTCCCTTCCATTTTGTGTATTACTTTGCTGGAAAATGCCCCTAAGGATGGACTATCATAATAGGTTCTGTTATTGTGCAAAATTACAAGGAGATAATGGTGGAAAATTGAATTTTCTGGGCTTGATGATTGAAATGCGAATTTTGGTGCTTCCATGGTGGATTTTCGGAGGTGAGGCTATGGGTTTTGTTAAATGAGTATTTCCTTCCCATTTTGATGCATTTTCTGTTAGTTTGAGACCCCTATAGTTGACCTATGATATGGGCTTTGGTTTCATGTGAAATTACCCAGAAATTATAGTGAACTATAGCAGTTTCTGGAGTGGGAAAGTTGGAACCCAAAATTAAATCCCTTGGTAATTAGGTGAGTAACCTCTAGGCTATCATTAGCAGTTCAACTCTTTGGATATCTAATTTGTTAATTAGAAATGATCATAATTATGCTTGTTATAGGCTTGATGTGGATTTGGATTATTATGGTAGCTAGGGGAAGAGTAATTGGCTTCATTGAGGTAACTAGGGTTATTTTCCTAATTCCATGTATATGCTCATGTTAATTTGCTATTTGTTACACATGTTGATTTTGAAATATTAAATGACTAGTTGACTACTTGATTGTTATTGTAATTGGACCTTGAGAGTCCATGGTGGAGCTGTGGTACGGCTGCCACCCGTGCATGTGCTTCGATCGAGCACTGGGTTATGATCAGACCCCAGATACACTGAGCCCTGGGTGTGCTCATTATGGAGTAGGTGCTGTGGACGGACCTCTCCCGGTGTTATTGGCCATTAACATGTTGTGTATGATTGCTGGTATGAACAGTAGTCATTGGTAGCTCAACTAGTTCATTTGCGAATTGAACTGATAATTCTGGTATTGATGACATGAAATTGTATTAGATTGATTGACTTGTACATATATATGGAAATTGCCTTTTGTTACTGAGATTGTATATCTCACCCCATTGTGGGCTAACATTTTTAGGGACCGGACCTCTTAGGGGCAAGGAGAAAATTAATGGAAGCTTATTAAATGATTTGGTAGCATATAGGTCTGGGAGCCTTATCAAATTGTATTGTAATTAGATTGCTAATTTTGTATCATTGCTGCATTGCATCATGTGTTGCCAAGTATAGGGACTGTATATGTAATTTAATTACCATAGGATTGAACATTTTGATTGTAATTGGCTAATAATGGATAAGTGATTTGATATTGTATGAACATTCAGCATTAACCCCATGCACCTTGTGACCAGAATACACTTGCTGTCATTGATCTACGAATTCACTGCTTTAGGGTGGTTAGAGGGTTAAGGATCCACATTTAGGTTTTAAATGTGTAATGATAGATGTGTTAAGTAGATTAGATAAAAGAAAGACATTAAATCTTCACAAACTAAGTTAAAATGGCCTAGAGGGTTGCTAGAGGGGGATTGGAGAGCATGAGATGAAATTTTGAGAGTTATAAGAACAAAAGGGAGTTAGCCGCGGCCAACATTTAATTGGCCTCGGCCAAATGTGGCGAACCTACCAGGGAAGAAAATAGAGAGAAATTGGCCGCGGTGAATAGTGATGTTAGCCGCGGCTAAGTCTGGGAAGCAAGTTTAGGGGTGTTCTAGAGGGTATTTGGCCATGGCAAAAAGGGTATTTGGCTGTGGTAAAATGCGTGAAATTTATGGAGGTGTAAGGACTTGAATCCGAGAGTAATTGGCCACGGCAGAAGGGTATTTAGCCACGGCAAAGGTGCTCAATTTCTCAGATTCACTTAGAAACCTTAGTTTCTTTTATGGTAATACTAAAGAATGATTTAGAAACAATTGTAAGAGGTTTTTATGAGTTGGAATTGATGGATGGGAGAATTAAAGGATTCTTATTAATGATTAAATTCACTTGTACATTTGAATAATTGTGGTTCTCTAATTAATGACCCTAATAACATCAAGGTTCAAATTTCCTACATTTTTTGAATATAATTAGTTGTGATGACTTTCAAGCCTAATTTAAATTTTATGGTTATTGATCACATACTTAACCTTAATTATGATGATTTGAAGTTAGGGTTATTACACTATCGATAATCATACTGATCTTTAGGTATTACCTATGAGGTACACCCTTCTGGAGCACTCACTATATTCCTCACTACTAGTAGCCTTACCTTATGTTAATTTCAAGGCTACATTAACATCCCATCAACAGGGCCTAGGATCTTGTCGATAAGATCTCATATATTACAGTGCAAAATTCAAGACCTTGTCAATAAGGTTTTCCTGACAATGTCTATAAGATCTTAAACTTATCATATTAGCCTATCATTCAGTGTTTCACAGGGTAGCATCCTAAGTTGGAGTTAATGCCTTATAGGTGGGTCTCAACAACCTTATTATTCCTGTGTTTGACATTCTCTAATGTTAAGTTCTTTCTCAGTCTCAATTGCTAGGCCTACTAATCACATGTTGCTTACTGATCTTCCGTGACCATTTACTTTATTGCTCTTTTTCTTTACTTATACTAGGGGTCCCCTCTCTCTGTGCGTTGATTGACCCCATAGTAGCTTATTCTCTAGATTGGCCTAAATATGACCAACAAGGCCATCTATACTACAATACACTCCACTATAACTAGAAGCTTCTTTAGTTACCTAATTCAAGTCTCACTGCCTTTGAATGTAGCCCATTATCAAGCTAAAGGGTTCCATTTCTTCTTTATTTATGCATAACTAATTGCCACCTTTAGGCTATTAGGGCTCCATGGGGTCTAGCTTATAACTCAAACATCTGGTGATGAGAGATCCTCTAGGAACTTTGTCCTAGGAACCTTCAACAAGATGACACATTGCCCAAGACCGGCTAGAAAACAAGAATGTTGGTCAAAGAAAAAACCCTAAGAGAACTTGTCTCTTAGAACCCTAGCCTCAAGACGCCACAAAGGAAGACCAATCCTTTGATAAGTCACGTGAACTCTCAGAGAACACAAAGAAGCAAAAGCCTCACAAATAATTGAATAATACTCAATTTCATTCATGTCTAAAATAGAGTACAATAGGAAGCCTTTTATAGGCAAAATTTTCTAGAGTCCTAATTAAAGTAAAACTCTAAAACCTGATTAGAAATATTTTAAATGATACCTAATATATATCCTAATTAGATTAGAATACTAATCTTAACTTGATCTCCAAGATAAGCTCTTTGACCAAGTTCAAAAAAAATAATAAAATAATAAAAAACAAAATTTTAAAATAGAATCCTAGTCAAAACTAATCTACTTCTTTAAGTTGTCACATGGGATGCTCATGCTTCATTAAAAATCACATGGTTGTCACATGATTCTTAATCTCTTGTAATTGCACTCCAATTGGGCCTTGACACTCCTCTTGTAGAATGGTTAGCATGATCACATCTTTTACATCTTCTTGGGCCTTCTCTTGACTTAAATGAATGGGCTCTAAGTTGTGAAGCTTATGAATTAAACAATTGAAGGCTTCTTTCATTGCTTTGGCCCTAACTCTTGTTATTGGGCCTCCTATGCCTTGCAATGGGTCTTTAGGCACATTTGATTTGAACTCTTGGGCTTTAATTTGCAAATCATATCCTTCATCAGGTCCACTTTTATGCTCAACAAGGTCTCTTGGTGCTATTGCATCATTCCCCCCTTCTTGAAAAGGATTCGTCCTCGAATCTGCAATATCAAAGGAAGAGAGATCAGCTACATTAAAAGTAGCACTAATATTTCCATAAGAACTAGGTAAGTCAATTTTATAAGCATTATCATTAATCCTTTCAAGAACTTGAAAGGGACCATCTCCTCTAGGTTGGAGTTTTGACTTTCTTTGTTCTGGGAAACGTTCTTTTCGCAAGTGAACCCACACCCAATCGCCAAGTTCAAACACCACACGCCTTCTACCCTTATTAACTTGGCTAGCAATTTGCTCATTCCTTCTTTCAATATTAGCTTTCACCTTCTCATGCAAATCCTGCACAAACTTAGCCTTCCTAGCACCATTAAGGTTAGTAAACTTATGTAAAGGTAAAGGAAGCAAATCTAACAGCATTAAAGGATTAAAGCCATAAACAATTTCAAAAGGAGAGAATTTTGTAGCAGTATGAACAGCACGATTATAAGCAAATTCGACATGGGGCAAACACTTCTCCCAATTCTTAAGATTCTTTTGAATGATAGCTCTTAATAAAGTAGAGAGAGTTCTATTAACAACCTCGGTCTGCCCATCAGTTTGTGGGTGTGCTGTAGTAGAAAACAAAAGCTTAGTGCCAAGTTTATTCCACAATGTTTTCCAGAAATAACTCAAGAATTTTACATCTCTATCACTAACAATAGTTTTTGGCACACCATGCAACCTAACAATCTCCTTGAAAAACAATTCTGCCACATACACAGCATCATTAGTTTTAGAACAAGCAATAAAATATGCCATTTTACTAAACCTATCCACAACAACAAAGACACTATCTTTCCCAGTGGAAGATTTAGGTAAACCCAAGACAAAGTCCATAGAAATATCAGTCCATGGGTGAGAAGGAACTGGTAAGGGGGAATATAAGCCATGTGATTGAATTCTAGACTTAGCATGCTTACAAGTAATACATCTAGAACAAACAACAACCACATCCTTTCTCATACTAGGCCAATAAAAATGCTCATTCAAAAGAGCCAAAGTCTTTTCGGCACCAAAATGACCCATCAATCCCCCGCCATGAGTTTCCTTAACAAGAAGCTCACGAATGGAACACATAGGAACACATAACTTGTCCTTTTTGAAAAGGAACCCATCAAACCTGTAATAGTCATTAGCACCATACATTTCACAAGATTTCCAAATATCAGCAAAATCAGAATCAGACTCATACATGTCTTTTAACATCTCAAATCCTATCAATCTAGCATGCATGGAAGTAATCAAAGTGTAACGCCTAGACAATGCATCCGCTACAACATTTTCCTTTCCCTGCTTATGCTTAATCACATAAGGGAAGGTTTCAATAAATTCAAGCCATCTTGCATGTCTTTTGTTCAATTTACCTTGGGACTTAAGAAACTTAAGACTTTCATGATCAGAATGGATAATAAATTCTTTAGGCCACAAATAATGTTGCCAAGTTTCTAAGGTACGTTTCAAGGCGTACAACTCTTTATCATATGTAGAATAATTTAAAGTAGGGCCACTTAATTTCTCACTGAAATATGCAATAGGTTTGGCATCCTGCATCAACACACCACCTATGCCTATACCAGAAGCGTCACACTCAATTTCAAAAACCTTAGTAAAATCAGGCAATACAAGTACATAGGCTTTAGTTAGTTTGTCCTTCAGTATGTTAAAAGCACGCTCTTGTGCTTCACCTCACTTGAATACCACATTCTTTCTTACCAAATCATTTAAAGGGGCAGCAAGAGTAGAGAAGTCCTTAACAAATCTCCTATAAAAGCTCGCCAATCCATGGAAGCTCCTTACTTCACTCGCATTCTTTGGAGTTGGCCACTCTCGGATTGCTTTGACCTTCTCCTCGTCCACTTGTATGCCACGAGCTCCTACAACAAATCCAAGAAAAACCACAGAATCCAAACAAAAAGAGCACTTCTCTAAATTGGCAAAGAGTTTATTCTCTCTAAGCACAACAAACACATCATGCAAATGATTCACATGCTCTTCTAGACTTTTAGAGTAAATCAAAATGTCATCAAAGTAAACCACAACAAATCTACCAATGAAAGATCTAAAGATATAGTTCATTAAACTCATGAAAGTGCTAGGTGCGTTAGTCAAGCCAAATGGCATAACTAACCATTCATATAACCTAAACTTGGTCTTAAAAGCAGTTTTCCATTCATCACCTTCTTTCATTCTAATCTGATGATAACCACTTCTAAGATCAATTTTAGAGAAAACACATGCACCATGCAACTCGTTAAGCATATCATCTAACCTAGGGATAGGATAGCGATATTTTACCGTTATTTTGTTAATGGCACGACAATCTACACACATCTGCCACTTGCCATCCTTTTTGGGCACAAGAATCACCGGCACAGTACATGGACTTAGACTTTCACGAACAAAGCCTTTCTTCATGAGCTCTTCCACTTGATGTTGTATTTCCTTAGTCTCATCTGGATTTGCTCGATAAGCAGGTCTATTGGGAATAGATGCTCCTGGGATAAAGTCTTTGCGATGCTCAATGCCTCTTAAAGGGGGCAATCCATTAGGTATTTCCTCTGGGAATAAGTCATAGAATTTCTGCAATAAAGATGTAATACTAACAAGCAAAGAGTGATCAGGATCATTGATAGTAAGATAAACATCTTTATAAATCAATAAGAAAGCATTTTCACTAAATAAAGCTCTCTTGATCTCACTTTTACTCGAAAATAAACTCACTTTCTTTTCCTCATATTTTTCTCTAATTTTCTTTCTACCCAACTCACCTTTCTGTTGCTTTTTCTCATTCTCAATACTCACACTCACTTTACCTTTCTTTTCTTGCTCTCTATTCTTACATTCTCTTTCGATTTTTAAATGATCCTCATATGCTTGAACAGGACGTAGAGGGGTCAACACAATGGTCTTACCATTAAAAATAAAGGAGTAATAATTTTTATATCCATCATGTTTTACCTTTCTGTCAAACTGCCACGGCCTACCAAGTAACAAGTGACCAGCATACATAGGTGCTACATCACAAAGAATCTCATCATGATAATTACCAATAGAAAAAGAGATGAGCACCTGTTTTGTTACCTTTACCTCCCCACTATCATTAAGCCATTGTAATTTATAAGGGGTAGGGTGCCTCAAAGTAGGCAAGTTCAGCTTTTCCACAAGTAAAGTACTAGCTACATTTGTGCAGCTACCACCATCAATAATCAAACTACAGACCTTCTTGTGGATGAAGCAACGAGTATGGAAAATATGCTCACGCTGCTCTACCTCGAGATCTTCTTTTGGTTAAATGCTGAGAGCACGTCTAGCCACAAGGGCTTCACCATTTACAGCTTCAGTTAATTCTAAATCTGAGTCATCAGTCAGGGGTGGCATCTCATCCTCCTCAGACTCACTACTAGTACTAGTCACATCACCATTCTCAAGAATAATCATAGTTCGTTTGTTGGGACATTGTAAAGCAATGTGACTAAAACCATTACATTTAAAACATCTAACCTTAGAGGAAGAAGCAGTAGGGTTAGAAGATGATAAAGGTTTTGAATCAGTTTTACCCTTAACCTGAAAGGGTTTTACTTTACTTTCCTCTTTAGACTTGAAATCAGTCTTTGGCTTGAAGGAGACTTTGGAATCCCTCCAAGAACTCGAGCTAGATGTCACTTTTAGCTTTTGTCGAGTCCTTAGTTGCTTTTCCACCTTGATAGCTCTATGTAAGAGCTCTTCCATATCCAGGTAATTGTATAAATCAACTTGGGCAGCTATTTCAGGATTTAAGCCCTCAATAAATCGGGCCATGGTTGCTTCACGGTCTTCCTCCACATTTGCCTTAATCATGGCAATCTCCATTTCTTGATAGTAATCTTCCATACTTATAGAACCTTGTTTTAGCTTTTGGAGCCTCTTATGCAATTCCCTATAATAGTAACTAGGGACAAATCGTTTGCGCATGATAGTTTTCATCTCCTGCCAATCACGAATTGGGCCTTCACCGGTACGTCTTCTGGTGAGTAAGAGTTGATCCCACCAGATGCTAGCATAGTCAGTAAACTCCACTGCAGCAAGTTTTACTTTCTTCACCTCAGTGTAAGAGTAGCACTCAAACACATGCTCCACTCTTCTTTCCCAATCTAAGTACTGGTCCGGGTCATTTTTCCCAGGGAATGAGGGAATCTTCATCTTGATGTTTCCAATACCACCATCCTTATTGGATGATGATTGTCTACCTCTCTGAGTATAGGACTCCTCAAAGTCGGATTCAGCATCATCATCAAGTTCCATATGAGGTTGCCTCCTATGGGTCCTCCTATTGGAAGAAGACTCCACATCATCTAATCTGGTACTAAGTTTCTCAAGAGTACTTTGAACGGCTCTAATCCAAACTTTCATGTCAAAGTCACTATACTCAGATTCTCCAGACATCCTGAAATATTAGTTTGTACAAAAACAAGCAACGAAAGATATAGGACCTCGCAACTCACTAGCTTACGTGTTTACACTCAAAAGATGATAATTTCACTCGTGTTTAATTCTCTTTTTGGCTTTTTCTTTAATGTTAACCCTCTTGCCTTTTACCACTCAATAATTTGCTTCTTACAAGTGTTCTAAGCAAGTCACAAGCAAATCAAATGAAAAGATCAAACTAGTGGCAATCCAAAAACTAGAATTCTAAAATATAAATTCCCAAAGAATCAAACAAAGGAGAAAAATAGGTGTGTAACAAAAAGGAAAAAGAAGGAGTAAGGGAAGGTCTGGAAGGAAAGAGATGAAAAGAAAAGAAAAAAAAAATTTGAAAATAAGAAACCTTAAGAATAGAAAACTACTTGCAATTCAAGTTTCGAACAATTAGAAAACAATATCCTTTCTTGAATGCAAATAGGTAAGTAGAAAACTTGGTAGCCACTTAATGCAATTAAATTAGGAAACAAACTCCAATTAGGAAATTGACTCCAATTAGGAAACTAACTCCAACTAGGAAATTGACTCCAATTAGGAAATTAACTCCAATTAGGAAATTGACTTTAATTAGGAAACTAACTCCAACTAGGAAATTGACTCCAATTAGGAAATTAATTCCAATTAGGAAATTGACTCCAATCTTGCTTTTAATTTTGAATTGGGACAACTTACAATTTTGAATTCTGCAATCTGAATTTTTTTTTTTTCACTCCCTTTTTTTGTCTTCTTTTTTTTTTTCAAATTTTTTTTTTGAATTTTTTTTTTGGGAGTATCACACTCTCTTCTCTTTTTCTTTTTGGAGTATCACACTCTCTTCTTTTTTTTTTTTTTTGAGGATGGAGGAACACAACAATGGAAGACAGAAGAAGATAGAAGAAAAAGATGAAGATGAAAAGGATTAATGGAAAGAGAGAAAGTATAAAAAACAATGAAAGGGAAAATACAAAAATATACCTTGTACTAGCGACCAAAGCTCTGATACCAAATGATGAGAGACCCTCTAGGAACCTTGTCCTAGGAACCTTCAACAAGATGACACATTGCCCGAGACCGGCTAGAAAACAAGAATGTTGGTCAAAGGAAAGACCCTAAGAGAACTTGTCTCTTAGAACCCTAGCCTCAAGACGCCACAAAGGAAGACCAATCCTTTGATAAGTCACGTGAACTCTCAGAGAACACAAAGAAGCAAAAGCCTCACAAATAATTGAATAATACTCAATTTCATTCATGTCTAAAATAGAGTACAATAGGAAGCCTTTTATAGGCAAAATTTTCTAGAGTCCTAATTAAAGTAAAACTCTAAAACCTGATTAGAAATATTTTAAATGATACCTAATATATATCCTAATTAGATTAGAATACTAATCTTAACTTGATCTCCAAGATAAGCTCTTTGACCAAGTTCAAAAAAAATAATAAAATAATAAAAAACGAAATTTTAAAAAAGAATCCTAGTCAAAACTAATCTACTTCTTTAAGTTGTCACATGGGATGCTCATGCTTCATTAAAAATCACATGGTTGTCACATGATTCTTAATCTCTTGTAATTAGACTCCAATTGGGCCTTGGCACTCCTCTTGTAGAATGGTTAGCATGATCACGTCTTTTACATCTTCTTGGGCCTTCTCTTGACTTAAATGAATGGGCTCTAAGTTGTGAAGCTTATGAATTAAACAATTGAAGGCTTCTTTCATTGCTTTGGCCCTAACTCTTGTTATTGGGCCTCCTATGCCTTGCAATGGGTCTTTAGGCACATTTGACTTGAACTCTTGGGCTTTAATTTGCAAATCATATCCTTCATCAGGTCCACTTTTATGCTCAACAAGGTCTCTTGGTGCTATTGCATCTTCTGGCTTGAAGTAATAAACTTTTAGGTTCTAAAATTCATCTAGACATTTGGGTGCTTTGGCTAGGGAGTAACTCTTTCTCATTTTCCCTCTAAACTGGTCCTGTGCAACAGCAGTCTCACCTCATATTGCACTACATCACTGCTTGTCTCTACATCAAGCAAGATATCTTAGAATGGTCTGAGTATGATCACTAGGGAGAATTAGGCCTCACATACTCTTTCTAGGTAAGCCTCTTTATATCAACAAAATCATCCTTCATTATTCATACCTAAGGCTTGCTACTAATCCTGGCAAACTATCATGCTTCATAAAGCTCTAGCTATCGGATCGCTTGGCTCTACTCAAGCTACTCTAAAGGCCAACCTTTACTGATGTTCACTATCTACTCCAAAACTATTCCACAATTCACTTATCATGAGCATAGCCATAAACCATCTTTACACATCCAAAATGCCTCATACAAGGCTTTACATAGGTTATACAAGCCAAATCCAACCCTAGAAGGCCTAAAACTTTGCTTTGATCCAATAAAGTGTAACACCAAATTTATTTACTTAATCTCATACCATTCTATCTTGCCTTTCCTTGGTCTAGCACATTCACTCAAGAAAAGCAATAAAAATATTCAATTATTTTGTGTTACGTCGTGTATAAATTTTTTGTTCCATGTCTTGTGAACCATATGAACTCATCCAACTCATCTTCATATTTAAATACACAAATGCAACTTAAGACCATCTCAAGAAGTGGCCAAGAACTCGAGCTTATGGAACATTTACACAAATTTTACAAATGCAGCCTCGGGTTGGTATTTCAGCTTTTTGTCATAAACTTTGAAAAATCATAACTAATTTTAGAAAAATTGAAATAGAGCAAACTATACATTCTAGAAAGCTACAATTGTCTGCTTTATGCTAAAAGTAATTCTAGACCACAACAGGGATGTCTAGCCATTGGGAATTAATGGAATAGCAACCAAGGTCGCCGTCACTATTGGTACTATCACTGGACTTCAAAAATTCATACCTCCATGCTCAGACATCCAATTGGGGTGATCTTGGTGGCCATAGAAATTTAACCATGTCTAGTTTATGCCTGTAAAATTGCATGAGCATTGGACACCATTTGGCCCTCAAATGACATAGCATAAGAAATTGACCATATGAACAGTGCTTATACCAGGATAGTAGAAAAATGGAAAATTTAAAAAATCATAATTAATTCTACAGAGCTCCAAATAATTTGTTCTTTAGCTTCCCTACAAGATCTAGATGAGATCTATATGCATGCCAAATTTCATGGGCAAATTCATTCATTTAGTCAGATCTTAACATTAGGTTGCAAAATAGCTCTTTTTATGCCTTCTAAGGGTCTCAAGAGGGTCAAATTTGGTTTCAAGGCTCCCATGGCCACTTGAGCATGTGAGAAAGCACCAAACTAGTCTACTGAACATGTCTTAAAGGCACACAAACTCACACTCTCACCTTAAGGTATGCACAAGAACACATAAGCTAGATCTTGCCATTTAATGTCAAGAACTTGATACAACATTCATATGGCATTACATTTCATACATATACAATACATCAATATATTTACAAGTGCTCATGGGTTCACACATCACATGCAACATTGGATTACATCATATGCCACTCATCTGGCTACAAAATGGCAATATCACACACTTTGTTGTCAAACTCCTTCCTTTATGCTTGGTGGCTTCCCTTCCTTGGCTCACTTGGTCCACCTAGACATATTAGACAAGTGGGGAGAAAGGGATGAGATTCTAGGAATCCCAATAGCTCTTCTTCTTTTCAATCAGACACAGAATGAAATTCAAGTCTAAAAATGTATGTATGGATATCATGGCTTTCATAATCATTTATGAAACAATTTTACCATTCAAGGAGTCATACAAAACATATATAGGTTTGCCAAACTAGGGGTTTAGCCTTACCTATTCTCTTTAGGGATTTTAGACTTGCCACACCCATTTCTTACAAGGTTTTAAACTAAGCCTCACTCTTGGGAGATTCTTAACTTTGTCTCAACCATTCTTGAGGGTTCTTGGCTTATCCTCACCATTGCTAAAGGGTTTTTGGCTTTACCATACTCAAGAAAACTAAGCAAGTTCACAAAGCCTCATTTGAATGCATAAGATAATATCATAGTTCCATGGCATATAGATACATGCTAAAAATTTTTCATCAACACACACACACATATTCAAAGATAAGACAAACATCCATTCATGCATGAAAGAAAGAAGAAAGAGCTTCCTTTGATACAACTGCACACTTTTCCTCTTGAATTTAGTTTTTCTTCCTCAGCCGCATACACAAAAGAAGGTGGAACTTGGTTCCTTTGGCCTTGGTTTCCAACCTTTCTTGGATGCTCTTCCTTTTGCTTGGATTTTCCTCTTGAATTTTGAACTTTCCCCCTTAGTCTAACCTCAAAATATCCCTAAATATATCAATAAATCCATAGAAAGAAGGAGGAGAAGGAGGAGAGCAAGTTTGCTAAAGGGAAGATTAGGAAATTCCATGGAAAATATACCTTTCTTAGCTTGTTTTTGCTCTTCCTCTTCCCTTCTTTTGTGCACCACTCTCCCTAGGTCTCTCTTCTATTTTAGGGCAGAAATAAAACCAGCCAAATGAGGAGGAGTGTGGGACGTAACCTATATATAGGTGGAGAAACAAAATTGTTCTAAAGAAATTCCATTTACGTCCCGTAAACTTGGCATTTTCGTTTCTAATTCGTTTTAGCTCCTTTTTTAGAACTATCTTCTCTATCATAAAATTTAGTCTTCAATCTTATAAAATTCCTTTAGAATCACTCAATTTGGAGCTAAAACCTATCTAAATGAACCGGTCAAAGTTTGGGTCTACTGATATTAGAAAATATATACTGGAGAGGGTTTAACTATCTCGGGGCTTCTCATGCTTTTTAGGGCCTCTGAGAACCCTGAAGAACTCAAATTTTCTATTTAAAAATGTAACACCCTAAAATTAATTAAGGTGTTAATCATGGATTTAGATTAATTAGGAATAATTAATATAGGATAATTGGGCAAGTAAAGTGAATAGAGATTTTAGAGAGATAAATTATTAATATAGGTTTGAGAATTAATTGGGATAGAAATTTCAGTTAGGCCTAAATTAATAAATCATGATAAGAGGCTAATGGAGGCCCAATGAGTTAGGTGCAGACCCAATCTAATTTAATGTGATAGAAGCCTAAGATCTACCTTGTATAGGCTCTTATAAGTGTCCTAATAAACCTTGTGCAGACTCAAGACTATGGAGTTCTTAAAACTAAGTCTGGTCCAATAAAATTCTGCAGCCCACACCTTGAAACTGGCTTAACAAGCTCAAATTTGAAGCCCATTAGGAGTTGGATCCTTGGAGTAACCCATGACCCATCTTAGACCTAACTTAAACCCAACTAAAACCCTAACACTTCAGCCACTTTCTTATTTTTCTGAAACTCAAGAAGGAAAATCGGAGGTGTGAAGGGAGGCTGAGGTTTGGGGCAAGAATTCCATATTTTCTCACATTTAGAGTAAGATTCAGCCAAGGTAATAGTTATATAACTTAATCCCCTCATCTTTCTCTTTAATTTGGCCCGATTAGTGTTTCATTTGGAGTATTTTCACCATACCCCAAATCTGAAATGTGGTTGTTTGGGGTTTTCTTGGTGAAATTCGTAGGTTGAGGCTAGGGCTGACATTAGGTAAGTATAAACCCTCCATTTTGATGCTTTCTTTGCTAGTTTGAGACCCCCATAGCTGATTTATAATATGGGTATCAATTTTGTACGAATTTGCTTAGGATTTTGGGTGAAATATTGAGATTTCTGGTAAAGGACACTTCAATTTGAATTTGAGACTTGTAGTGGCTGGGTAAGTGTTCCCTAGGTAGTCATTAGCATTTAAATTCTTTAGATACTTGTTGCAACTATTACTGATGAATTAAAGTAGTAATTCTCAGATGCTATGGTTATAGGGAGATTTCGTACCTGTGGTGGCTGTTGCAATTGTCTACAAGTGAGGTAACCGAGGTTTACATTAAGTCCATACATATGGTAGTTTAAATTTCATATTTACTGTATATGAATGATTTGAAATGTTGAATGAATTGGTTGGTTATCTATTGTATTGTGATTGGACCTTGTGAGTCCATGGTAGAGCTGTGGTGCGGCTGCCACCCGTGCATGTGCTTTGATCGGGCACCGGGTTATGATCAAACCCTAGATGCATTGAGCCTTGGTTGTGCTCAATAGGGAGTAGGTGTCGTAGACGGGCCTCTCCCGATGTTATTGGCCTTTAACATATGAAAATATGATTACTAGTATGGGATAGTAATCATGATAGCTTAATTGTTTCATTTACGGATATGACTGATATGATTCTGATATTGATTTTGATTCATGCATATGTGTTAATTAAACTGGATTATATGATAGAATTGCCTTGGTTACTGAGATTCATATCTCACCCCATTTCATGGGTTAAACATTTCAGGTGAAGGTTCTTCGAGTAAGTAAGTGGATGAACATCTATGAGTTGAGGCCTGGTATGGGAGAGCTACACTTGGTCTGAGTAGAATAGAGTAGATGCTAATTTTCTTAAGTCTTGTATAGCATCATCATGTATCTATATTGCCAAGTGTAAGAGTCTGTATTTGATAATATAATGTGTACATAATAAGGAGTAGGCCATACTTTAGTTTGGTATTTGATGTATAGATTTGTGATATCTGTTGTGAGACTTGCTGAACTCTAATATGGCTTACTATTAGATATGTAATCTTTGAGATATTGATATGAACCCCTAATGTATGGAAACCCCACTGATTATGTATCAAATGATAACTACTGATAGTTCATGATTTCTTGTTATTGTTACTCTACAAACTTGCTAATAGAGGGTAATTAGAGAAAAGAAATGGACACTTAAGTCTTGAACTAGTAATGATAGATTAGCTAGGTAATTAAGGTACATAACTACCATTAGAGTTGCATAAATT
Organism: Erythrophleum fordii; assembly: GCA_032878935.1. Taxonomy (NCBI): domain Eukaryota; kingdom Viridiplantae; phylum Streptophyta; class Magnoliopsida; order Fabales; family Fabaceae; genus Erythrophleum; species Erythrophleum fordii. The sequence continues at coordinate 17,412,431 of JAVQMF010000053.1, forward strand.
AAGGTAGAATGGCCCTAGAGTGATATTGGAGGGAGAGTGGAGAGTAAGAGACCAGATTTTTAGAGTGTAGGACCAGAAGGCACTTCGCCGAGGCTAAAATTGAGTTAGCTATGGCCAATAGAGGCGAAGTTGCCCAGGGAGAGTGCTAGAGAGGAATTTGCTACGACGAAGTGGATAATTGGCCGCGATGAAATGTGAGAGGTAAAAATTCGGAGTCATCCAGAGGGAAATTTGCCGCGGTGAAAGGGGGAATTGGCTGCGGTGAACTTTTATGAAAATGAGCCAGGCATTCCAGAGAGGAATGGCTACGGCAAAACGAGGTATTAGTTGCAGTCAATAGCGAGAGGCAAGCGAGGGAGGTTTCAGGAGGCTTCTTCGTCACAGTGCCATGTAGGTTGGCCGTAGCGAAATTAGTAACGATGCGAAGGGTGAAGTTGAGGGGAATTGGCCGCGGCTAATGGGAAATTGGTCGCGGTGAACATCCTAAAACCCTTATATTGGGTAGGAAACCTTGGTTTTTCATATGGTAAGCTTAAAGGATGATTTAGAGACATTGGGATGAGTTATAACTGATGAGTAATAGAATCAAAGGCTCATAAATAAATGTTTATTTCCCTTATGAACCTAAGTGCTTGTAATTGTATAATTGATGACTCTAATCACATTAAGGTTCAAATTTTTTCGTATTTTCATAACGTAATTGGTCATGATGCCTTGTAACCCTAATCTATGATTATTAATCACATATTTAACCTTGATTACAATGTTTAGAAATTAGGGTCGTCACAAAAAAGCCCTCCTATAAGTATTCTAAAAATTGTCCAAAGTTACGAAAATGCCATTACATTTCGTTGCATTTTTGTTAAATTCTGTTTGTCCATTTTTACTCTAGTTTCAGGGCACATTTGGCTTTCTAAATTCATTATTTGAGGTTTAGAATATTTTTCTAATTTTATTAGACCTCAAATCACTCTATTCGGGGGACTTTTCTTTGTTTCCGGTTAATTTTGTACATTTACAGAAGAACTGTATATTATGTTTCTCATACTTTCGAAGAATCGGATATTACACTATCATTGTGTTATGCTATCTATGACTATGGAATAACATATCTATTTAGTCAACAATTAAGTTTTAGATATGGTGTAAGACTTTATGTTCTATGCCTACTAAAAGACTTTACATCTTTCTCATATACATCTCTAGGTAGGGATTTTTTAGAGGATCAACGATCATCTTATGTGTAGACATATTTCAAAGTAACACTCTAATGTCAGCCATGGCTTCTCGTCTATCATTGATGATCAAATTAGACTCAACATCCTACCAATAATCTCCAAGTTCTCACAATCTTTCTTAGCCATATATCCTCTTACACTATTGCAGAACATGCAATAAAATTCGCTTCTGTGATAAATAAAACTATACATGCTTGCTTCTTATAATTCAAAGATATAATATTACTATACAACAAAAACTATATCCAAAAATCAATTTCACATATATGAATTTCCTTTTTAATTCCCATTAGTGTATCTCTTCAAATGTGATCACTTATTTAATAGTATAGTGCATAATTTTCTATACCCTACAAGTATCTCAAGATTCTCTCAATAACTCTCTAATGCTATTAACTAGTATTTAATTGGTACTAGTTCACAAGGTCAATCGCGCATAAATGTCTAGCCTTGTAAATATCATTGCATACAATATCCAACAATGTTGGAGTAAGGAACTTTCTACATGATTTTTTAATATTGACTTAATTTAAGGATATATCTCATGACTTAGATTATCGCCTATTACCAAAAGAGTATAGATGGGTTTATAATCTTTCATGCCAAATCACTTAAAGATTTTTAAATTGTAATTCTTTTATGAAGGAGTAATTAATATTTCCACATGAATCCCTTAGATCTTAATTCTAAGGCTATACTTTGTTTTGCCTATACCCTTTATATTAAATTTTAAGGATAACTATTATTTAACGACCATTGCAGAATTTTGACCATTCCTAACTAATGGTATATTATCTATATAAAGGATAATATAGTAACATTTCTTTCAAACTACTTATTACAAATACAATGATTTTCATTACTCATTTGAAATTCATACAAGGTCACTATTTGATGGAATTTCAAATACCAATGTCTACATAATTGTTTTAATTCATAAATGGGCTTTTAAAATCTATAAGAACTTTTGCTCCATTCCCTTTCAATGGAACCTAATGGTTGTTCTATGCACTTTCTTGTGTTCACATCTATTTCTTAATTGCTTTTATTTAATCTTCTTTAGTAAGGTATGATTAAGCCTCTTGAATTGTCTTTGAATCTTTAGTGTCAAGTGGAGTACCTTTAAACATTGCCCCTTTAATCTCAAAATGATGTTCAAGCATGTGATAATTTACTTTACTTAGTCATTATTATATCATTTGAGTGCCATATATACTAAAACTTTCAAAACAACACTTTTAGCAATAATATTTTTACCATTCATATCTTAAATGAACTTTTGATGGCCAAAAATATTTTTTTTTTCTATTTTAGTCCATAACTTCCATACACATATTTGCTTTGATCTAAATGACTATGATACAAGTCCCATTTGCATAAAGGAACTATATAGCCTACTTTGGCCATAGACACATAATATGGCCTTAGATTTTAAAAATTCATAATTTTGGTTAAGCTTATGATATGAAATTGCTGGTGCAAAAATTTTAAGTTAAAATAAATCTATTTGGTCCTCAAATGGCACGAAAATTAAGGCTATATTAGTACGAACAATAATTGCATAAGATAACTTTTTAGGCCAATTTAAAAAGTTTACCAAATATTCTATAGAACTCAAAAAAATGCAAATTTTAACTCATTAGAAAGCTCTTGGAGTTCTTTAATTGCTCACTAAATTTTAGCCTCAAATTAGATCATTTCTCCTATCAAGGGTAAGGGTGCATTTTATGGCTTATTTGGACCAAATTTTAGTTCCAAAATTGTACAATTGGGCTCTAATATGCAATCTCTTACCTTGAGCAAAAATCAATCCATTTATAGATCATTCCTATAGGGGTCAATACATAAAATATGTCTAGCTTCTAAAACTCACTATCTCACATCAATCAAGCCCATGGAACCAATAACTTTTCATATGCTAAAATATGTTCCATTTACATATAATTACATCAAACTAGCATACATTCATAATGTCAAATTTGTACATAAAGAGATATTACATCTTATTATCATATTCATCATGGTTTGCTACTATTTTGTCTCATAATATACATCAAACTAATGTGCACATCATAAGTATTCTAACTACTTCTAAACTCTAGTTTTTCTCTATTCCTTCTCTTTACTAGTTACACCTATCATTGTTAGTGGGAGATAAAAGGAGTGAGATTCTTGGGAGAATCTCAGTAGCCATACTCAATCAAATCCAATGCCCATAATAGATTGATAAACACATATTTTATCTATTTTTATCCTCGTAAACTTAGACATTTTAGTTCCAAATATGGCTTTAAAACTTTAATTAGATAAGATTTCATTTTAATAGCCATTTCTATATTTTAGGAGTTAATTTGCAAAATAATTAATTTTAATGCATATATATTTTTTTAAATTATTTTGTGAATTCTTCTATTGAATTGTTCCTACTCTTTGTGCAGATTTTTTATTGGTAAATGGAACTCAAATGGAATTTAATTGGAAGCATTTTGCATATCTCTTGACTTTGGTTCATGGTTAATGGAAAATGAATGGCAACTCTCATGTACAGCAAAAAGAAACACAGGCAGAAGGGGCTTTAGTTTCTGGGTTAGCAAAGAAAAAGCTGCAGCACGTGATGAGGGGAGCCAACATGGAAATAACGCAAAGAATAAGCTGAAGGGCTGAACATGCTGACAGAGAAAAATAAACCCATGCAGTAGCCACGAAGTCACAGGCTCGAGCAGAAACAAGAAACACGAGCTGAGCATGTGATAGTTTAAATGAGAATATGAAGCCACGCTCTAGAACGAAGAAGAGAACATGAACAGAAAACACATAGCAGCTGAACGAAGATGCTAGAGCTGAAGCTTGGTTTTAACGTGAAAAGAAGAGCTGCATGATTCAAGGAAGCAACACGAGCTAAGAAAGAAGCAAAAGCTGGGTTGAAGGAGATGGAAACAACTCACAAACTAGCAGCTAACGTAGAACGAAGGAGAAACACATGAAAAAGAAAGCTACGTGCAGAGACATGTAGAAGCTACAACATGCATATGGAATACTATAAAATAAGATGAAGTGGGACCCACACTCACAAGAATAAAGAAGGAAAAATGCTTCTGGTAATTGGAACCAAGAACAGCACGTGAAGAGCACGAAGAAAGAGCTGCAGACAATTAAAATGAGAAGGAAAGCACGTGAAAAATAAAGGAAGCACGAGGAGGGGCTGGACATCATGCCATCAGCATCCAATCCACGTCGTCCATTCCATATTCACGCCTTCATCCCTTCGTCCATATATCCCATTCATTTCACCCATTCCATCGTCATTCACGCCTCCATTCACATACCACGCCATTTTTCCTCCATTTCCATCCATTAATGAAGCTCTAATTCATCCACCTTGAGGCTAGCTAGGAGGAAGCTCTTGGAGAAGCTTGAATCCATGGAGAAGAATGCAAAATTCTGGCTAAGATTTTCTTATTTTTCCAGCACTTTTTCTTTTTCTTGTATAATCTCGGTTGAGTTATATTTGATTGAGAATTTGTGTAATTAATTAGTGGCTGGTTAGACATTGATTAGGAAGCCTTTTTGTTGATTAATTGGTTGGATTGAATCTGGTTTTTCATTATTCTCTCTAATCTCTCATGTATGCCACGAAGGTGTTCGATGAAATACATGAGTGAGATTATATGCTTGATTGTTTGATTTGAGAATTCTTTAGTGTTTAGTTAGTTAATTAAACATTTTTGGATGATGAATCAAAGGCTAATTAATCAGTTAATCAATCAAATTAGATATTCATTAATTTTAAAGACAAGAGTTAATGACTTGGTGTAGGATTGAGGTCTGAATTCAACATTAACTTGTTAATTTCTTGAATCTTGAATGGTTATTCAAGATCATTTGCTAATGAACATAATTAGGAATTCTTAGGCCAGAATGAATCACAATTAGATTAGGATGAGGATAGTGGATACCAAGAGATGATTCCTAAGCTAGTCACAAGCCCATTTTCAACCATAATTCATCCAATTAGGTAGAAATTAGGAATTTTAATTTGATTTCATTTTAGGTTAGATCAATTCAATCAAAAACCCCCCAAATTAGGTAGCTCTTAGAGTCTTTTAACACTTAGCAACTCAATTGAACATTGAACTCCATTTCCAAGGGAGATGACCTAGGTTGTACCACTTGCTATATTTTTAATCAATCTAGTTTTATTTTGAGGGTTGCACGACAAGCCCATCAAAATTTGGCGCCGTTGCTGGGGATTTGGAGTCTCAATTGTTTGAGAAAGTTTTCTAAGTGTTTTTGTTTTGTTTTAGCTCTGTTTTGATTCTGTTTTAATTTGATTTTTGTTCTGTTTTGAACTTGGAATCGGGTAATTTTGGTGTTGCGCGTTAAGTGTCCTGGTTGCTGGAATTTTCGTTCAAAGTGTCCAGAAAATTCTCATACTTTGTTTTCCATGGTTTTTGGGTGTTTTGAGCAAAAGTAATAGTAGGGCTATTAGGTGCACCATATTTTGGCCAAATTCTAATGTATGAGGCACTTTTTCTAATTTTTTAGTATTTTTCGAATTTTTTTTAGGAATTTTTCAATTTTTCTGGATTTAATTTCTTTATTTTTTGTTGTGTCATTAGCCTCTGTTTTAAAGTGTTTTTTATTATTAGGAATTTCTTAGCTTCATTGAATTTTTATTTTCTTGAGTTTGAGTTAATTTTAGTTATAATTTGTTTGTGATTTTACTTGTGCTTAAAGTGATTGTGCTTCTCATTTTTCTTTGCTTTAAATGGATCCTTACTATTCTAATCAAGGTGTCTATGATTCTTGTAGAGAGCATAGGATTTCTCAGAAGTTGGATAATGCCATGTCAATGCTTCAAGGCTTGCTTGAAAGACAAACACAAGAACAACAGGCACAACAATACCAACAATTCCAACCACCATGCTACCAACCACACCATCATTTTTGTGAAGTCCAACCACCATGCTACCAACCATACCACAATCCATATGAGATCCACCCAAATTACCACCATCATCATGAGCCATATCATAACTTCCATATCCAAGAGCCATACCATGATTACTATAGGCAAGAGCCACAATGTCATCCTTACAATTACTATGAGGGATACATGCAACAAGAGCCTCAGAGGGAACCAAGTTTGAAAGAGAGGATGATAGAGCATTTGAAGGCCTATAATCTTCGAATCCAATAAAGGGATGCCGACCATTTTCAATTCAAACAAGAACATGAACGATGGACTCTGTGAACTCATACTATACATCCTCATATTTATTTATATCATTACAACTCATTTACATCACAATATCATGCCCATAACTCATAGAAATCAAAATGGAGTATGAAATGGGCTTGTTTAATTTCAGCCAGATTTGCTCCATTTTCTAACCAAATTTTGGAAAATTATGCCTAATTCTAGAAAAATTGAAATTATGCAATCTTGGTTATTCTGGAAAGCTATGGATGTCTACTTTACACTAAAAATATGTCCAAGTCATAATATGCATCATAGAGGACGTTTGACATCCAAAATGGTCCAGAGGTCAGACTGAAGTCTAGAACTGTCACAGAATTCTGCAGAAAACTTTGAAAATATCCAATTAATTCCACAAAATTCCAATTCATGCATGTAACATCGTAAATTCTAGCTCATCTCATACTCTTAAATGGCATAATATCATGAAGAATGCAAGTCTCTCATAAAGAGGCAAGGGAAAATAATGAATATTTTTGCGTTGCATCATATCTAAAAATTCATTTTGTTGTCACGTGTGTAACACCCCAAAATTAATTAAGGTGTTAATCATGGATTTAGATAAATTAGGAATAATTAATATGGGATAATTGGACAAGTTAAGTGAATGGAGATATTAGAGAGATAAGTTATTAATATGGGTTTGAGAATTAATTAGGATAGAAACTTCATCTAGGTCTAAATTAATAAATCATGATAAGAGGCTAATGGAGGCCCCATGAGTTAGGTGCAGACCCAATCTAATTCAATATGAAAGAAACCCAAGATCCACCTTTTATAGGCTCTTATAAGTGGCCCAATAAACCTTGTGCAGACCCAAGACTATGGAGTTCTTAAAACTAAGTTTGGCGCCCAATAAAATTCTGTAGCCCAACACCTTAGAACTGGCCCAACAAGCTCAAATCTGAAGCCCATTAAGAGTTAGACCTTTGGAGTAACCCATGACCCATATTTGACCTAACTTAACCTAACTAAAACCCTAAACACTTCAGCCACTTCCTCATTTTGCTAAAACTCATGAAGGAAAATTGGAGGTGTGAAGAGAGGCTAGGGTTTGGGGTAAGAATTCCACATTTTCTCATATTTAGAGCAAGATTCAGCCAATGTAATAGTTATATAACTTAATCCCCTCATCTTTCTCTTTAATTTGGCTTGATTAGTTTTTCATTTGGAGTATTTTCACCATACCCCAAATCTGAAATGTGGTTGTTTAGGGTTTTCTTGGTGAAATTCATAGGTTGAGGCTAGGGCTGACATTAGGTAAGTATAAACCCTTCATTTTGATGCTTTCTTTGCTAGTTTGAGACCTCTATAGCTGATTTATGATATGGGTATTAATTTTGTATGAATTTGCTTAGGATTTTGGGTGAAATATTGAGGTTTCTGGTAGAGGACACTTTAATCCGAATTTGGGACTTGTAGTGGCTGGGTAAGTGTTCCCTAGGTAGTCATTAACATTTTAAATTCTTTCGATACTTGCTGCAACTATTAATGATGAATTAGCATAGTAATTCTCTGATGTTATGGTTATAGGGAGATTTTGTACCCGTGGTGGCTGTTGCAATTGTCTACAAGTGAGGTAACCGGGGTTTATATTAATTCTATGTATATATCTGTTTTAATATCATATTTGCTGTATATGATGATTTGAAATGTTGAATGAATTAGTTGGTTATCTATTGTATTGTAATTGGACCTTGTGAGTCCAAGATGGAGCTATGATGCGGCTACCACCCGTGCATATGCTTCGATCGGGTACCGGGTTATGATCAAACCCCAGATGCACTGAGCCCTGGTTGTGCTCAATGGGGAGTAGGTGCTGTGGATGGGCCTCTCCCTATGTTATTGGCCTTTAACATGTGAAAATATGATTGTTAGTATGGGATAGTAATCATGATAGCCTAATTGTTTCATTTACTGATATGACTGATATGATTCTGATGTTGATTTTGATTTATGCATATGTGTTGATTAAACTAGATTATATGATGGAATTGTCTTGGTTACTGAGATTTATATCTTACCCCGTTTCATGGAATTAATATTTTAGGTAAAGGTTCTTCGGGTAAGGATAAGGGAAAGCAAGTGGATGAAAATCCATGAGGTCCAACATATAGGGAGGAAGCTACACTTGGGTTGATTTATTTAGTATAGATGCTAAATTTTGTATTCCTTAATGTGTAGCATCATCTTGTATTCATGTTGCCAAGTGTAGGAGTTGGTATTTGATAATATAACATGTATCTATTAAGGAGTAGGCCTTACTTTAGTTTGGTATTTGATGTATGGATTTATGATATCTGCTGTGAGCCTTGTTAAACTATGGTATGGCTTACTATTGGAAATGTAACCTTTGAGATATTGATATGAACCCTTAATGTATGGAACCCCCACTAATTGTGTATCAAGTGATAACTGTTGATAGTTCATGAATTCTTGTTATTGTTACTCTACAAACTTGCTGATATAGGGTAATTGGGGGAGTAGAAATGGACACTTAAGTCTTGAGCTAGTAATGATAGATTAGTTGGGTGATTAAGGTATATAACTACCATTAGAGTTGCATAAATTAGGTAGAATGGCCCTAGGATGATATTGGAGGGAGAGAGGAGAGTATGAGACTAGATTTTTGGAGTGAAGGACCAGAAGGCACTTCGCCATGGCTAAAATGGAGTTAGCCGCGGCCAATAGAGGCGAGGTTGCCTAGGGAGAGTGCCAGAGAGGAATTCGTCGCGGCGAAATGTGTAATTAGCAGTGGCGAAAAGTGAGAGGCAAAACTAGGAGTTATCCAGAGGGAAATTCGCCACGGCGAATAAAGGAATTGGTCGTAGTGAACTTTTACGAAAAAGAGCCAGGCATTCTAAAGAGGAATTGGCCGCGGCGAAAGGAGGTATTGGCCATGGCCAATAGCAAGAGGCGAGTGAGGTAAGTTCCAGGAGGCTTCTTCGTCGCGGTGCCAAGTAGGTTAGCCACAGCGATGGTCCAACTCACCGTGCTAACAAAGACAGGAGGGAAACTGAGAGGAATTGGCCACGACTAAGCGTAATTTAGCTGTGGCGAACATCCTGAAACCCTTATATTAATTAGGAAATCTTGGTTTTTCATATGTTAATCTAAAGGGATGATTTAGAGACATTGGGATGAGTTATAACTGATGAGTAATAGAATTAAATACTTATAAATAAATGGTTATTTCCCTTATGAACATAAGTGCTTGTAATTGTATGATTAATGACTCTAATCACATTAAGGTTCAAATTTCTCCGTATTTCCATAATGTAATTGGTCATAATGCCTTGTAACCTCAATCTATGATTATTAATCACGTATTTAACCTTAATGACAATGATTAGAAATTTAGGGTCATCATAACGTCGATCGTGTGAGCTTATGCTATGCATCCTCATATTTAATTACATTATTACAACTCATTTACATCTTAAAAATATGCCTACAACCCATGGAAACTGAAATGAACAGCATGGAAGGTGGGAGTTTATTTTCGGCCAGAATTGGCCTCTTTCCTAGGCAAATTTTGAAAAATCATAACTAAATCTAAAAAAATAAAAATAATGTGTTCTTAATTATTCTGGGAAGCTTAGGATGTCTAATTCACATTAAAAATATGTCAAGACTATAACATTCATCATGGAGGATATTTGACATCTGAAAACCTATTGAGGTCATTGGTTGCCTAGGCTGCTGTTCAGATTACTGATACAAATTTCTAAAATTGATAACTAATTCTATAAAGATCAAAATCACACAAATTTAGTCATTCTAGAAAGCTAAAAATGTTAAAGTGATGATAAAAATAATTCTAGAATGAAACAGATACATTTAGCCATTGAAATCCTATAGAATAGTAACTGAACTCCAGGGGCACCGCTACTACTGACAGCCAACTTTAAAAATGCATAACTCTCTGCTCAAACTTCCAAATGAGGTGATCTTAGTGACCACGGAAAGCTTGTGACCTCTAGTTTATACATCAAGAATTGGACACCATTTGGCCATCGGGTGACATCAAACACGAAATTTCTAGTATAAATAGTGAACATACCAGAATCTATAAAAAATCTTAACTTTGAAAATTCATCAAATATTCTCTAGACGTCCAAAAATCATGTGCTTTAGCTTCCCAAAAATCTCTCAATAGGACCTAATAGCATACCAAATTTTAGAGCAAGACTAACTTATTTGGCCAAAAAGTGATATAAGGTTCCATTATGGTCAATTTTGGCTCCATATTGGGTACTAAAGTTGCCAAATGGATTTCCCTTGGTCTTGGCAACTTTTGGGCAAGTTTAAAAGCTTATTTGAGACTTGTGTGAGTTTCTCAAATGGTCCCAAACCTCACACATCTCATTTTGGCCATTCAACCCATACTTATACATACTTTCATCAAAATTCCATATTGCACACTTTGGCATTACATACTCAAAATAAGTGCTATAGGTCATATATCATTTTCATACATCTAAACATCACATAATAGTATATTTACATATGTCTCAAGGTTCATGGTACATATATAACATCATATACATTATGAACCATCATTATGGTTCCAAAATAGATAAAACAAGACATAAGCTTGTCAATCTTTGCTCTTCATGGTTGTTGGCTCCCTTCACCATAATTACTTGGTCCACCTAGCATGTTGGATCATTGGAGAGGAGGGGATGAGATTCAAAGAATGCCAATAGCTCATCTCCCATTCAATCATACATAATATGTGCAAGCAAGCTTTACAAATGCATGCATGGAGAAAATAAAAGCCATAGACCTTTTAAAAGCAAACTTGGCATGTGAGCAACTCATGCAAATCATTCAAGAGATCACCAAGTGTTTAGATTGGCCTCACACTTCTCCTCATGGGTTTTGGACTTACCTCACCCATTCCTTGAGCATTTTGGACCCAACCATACTCTTGGGAGCCCATTTTGCTTTTGGGAGATTCTTTGCTTTGTCTCAACCAAGCTCAAAGGTTCTTGGCTTATCCTTACCAAAGGGAAGAGTTCTTGGCCTCTCCACATTTAAGTAAACTCATACAAATATCATGCACTCATTAGAAAACATAACATGGTATCGAGGATCATAGCATATAAAGGCATGCTAGCATACTTTTATAACTTGAAAATACACATACACAAATTCTAAAACAAGCTAAACACACATCCATGCATGAGAGAAGGTGGAGAGAGCTACCTTGTGCAAATCTATACACTTTTCTCCTTGTATTTCCCTCCTTTGCCTCTACTATACACCCACAATTTGATGGAGATGGTTTCTCTTGGCCTAGACATGATTTAAGGGAGCTAATTAGGTTCATGAAAAATATTCTAAAGCTATACAATTTGCCTAAGCCCTAAATTACTCTATAGGCTTCATTATGGTCCATAATGGTGCCTAATGAAGCAACACTCCTCAAATAACTTCTAGGCCTCATTCTTTCCTCTTAATTATGATTCTTGACTCCTTTTAAGCCTCTTAGAGTCATCACATCATTAAAACAAAGGGCCTAACATCATGTTGCTTTTTTAGGTCACAATATGGAACCTAAAGCACTAACTCATTCTCTAAGCTTTCTAAATTTTTCCCAAGGCTTCCATTCACATTCATTCATCATATATGACTCAAAAATAGGCTTGGAAAAATTTAAAACTCTCCCTAACTATGCCATCCCTACTTGGCTGAAACCTAGAGCATAAATGGGATTTAATGGCTTCTTGATTTTTCCTTGATGGGGGAACCATTTAGGGAGGTTGTTAAGAGTTGTAGGAGGTCAAGGAAACACTTAAATAACCAAGGAAACTTATGGATTAAATTAGTTTTTACAATCTCCTGAAGTGCTCTACACTTTTCCAACTTCTAGGTTCATGACTTTCCATGGGGTTTTGTTCATTTTCATGGAGGAAGAGGCATATGGGGGACCTCTTAGGGATCTTAGCAGCATATTTAAACATTCATTTAAGCCTAAGAATATTCATGTTAAATCAGATTTGCAAGGGAGCATTTGGATCCCTAATGGTTCCATCTTGTTTCCTAATGCTCCTTTCTTGATTCTATTGGTTCCTTCTTAATCCTTGCCATCTAAAGCCTCTAATCCCTTTATGAATTGGGTAGAAAACAGCCCCTAAGACTTGGGCTCATGGTGGCCAAATTCGTACAAGAGGAAGGGGGAGGAAGAAACTACCAAAGAATGGAAGTTTTACCTTGTTTTCTTGCTTCCTTTGGCTTGTTCTTCCACTTGGTTAGCTTGCTCCCTCAATTTTCGAAATTTCCCTCTCTATCTTACCCTAAAAACAACACCAAACTCTCCATTAAGACCATAAAAAGAAAGCTTGAGAGGAAAGGAGCAAGTTTCAAGAAGGAAGGATATGGAATTTCTTAAAGTTTCTTACCTTTTTCTTGAATTTCTTCCTCCAAAATTCTCCTTCTCTTGTGCACCTAAGAAGCTAGAGTTTTTCTCTGAAAATGAGCAGAAGCAAGTTGGTTTAATGAAGGAGAGAAAGAACGTGACTTATAAAAAAGAATTTGGAAGCTTCCTTTAACACTTTAATTCCATTTTTGCCCTTTCGTAATAGCATTTCCGTTCTCCTTCGTTTTAGCTCCTTTTTGAGAACCATCTTTTTCATCATAACAAATAGGTTCCCAATTTAATAAAATTCCTTTGGAATCACTCAAATCGGAGCTAAAACTTTTCCGAACGAATCGCTCAAAATTCAAGTTAACCGACATTAGAAAAATTACATCGAAAGGTCTTTACCAATCCTGGGGCTTTCCATAGTTTTCAAGGCCTCTGAGAACCCCGGAGGACTCAAAAATTTCATTTAAAAAGACCTCCTGTATGTTTTCCAAAAAGTCCACTTATTTACGAAAATGCCACTGGCTTTTCGGTAAATTTTTTCGAATCACTCTGACCCAGGTTTTTGGGCAACTTAAGGCTTAAATCCTCATTTTCTATTATTTAGAATTTTATCATAATTTTCCCTTCTATTTCGGGGACTTCCTTTGTATCTGGCCTATTTCTGATGTTTACGAAGAAACCGAACAATGCGTTTCTCATATTTACGGAGGGACCAGATGTTACAATGCAAATGATACCAATATGGAAAGCTGTGGATGTTAAATAGAGGGGAAAAATATCTTTCGATCAGTTCATCAAGCCCAGACCTTGAAATTTAATAGAACAGTAACTTAGGTCAGGCAAAATTCCTAGTCCTGGATAGAATGTTCAAAAATTCATATCTCCCTCTCTAGACCTCCAATTGAGATGCTTCTATTTGGCATGAGTCGCTGTGAATGTCTAGCTTCTCTGTATAAAATTTCATGACAATTGGACATCATTTGAGCCTCGTGTGATAGAATTTATTTTTGGACCAAATGAATAGTGCAGCAGACCAAAACCATAAAAATTGCCAACTTTGAAAAATCATCAAATGTTTTGTGGACCTCCAAAAATTATAATCTTTAACTTCCCAAAAAGCTCTCAATGAGACCTAATTGCATGCCAAATCTCAGATCAAGAATAACTCATTTGGCTAAAAAGTGGCATAAGGTTCCATTATGGTCATTTTTGGCTCCATATAGGATACCTACCAAATGGACTTCCCTTGGTCTTGGCACCTTTTAGGCAAGTCTAAAAGCACATTTAGGACTGACGTGAGCTACCTAAATGGTCCCAAACCTCATGCATCTCATTTTGGCCTTTTCATCTACACTTATACACATTTACATCAAACTTCCAAATTGCATACCTTGGCATTACATACCCAACTTCCATTCTAGGGTTCATACATCATATCCATACATTTATACATCATATAATATCATAATTACACATCTCTCAAATTTCATATGCAATTTACAACACAATATACATCATAAAGCATCATTATGGTTCCAAAATGGCAAAGGCTAAGCATATGGTTATCAATCTCTCTTATTCAATGTTGTTGGCTCCCATTACCATATCCACTTAATTCACCTAGCATATTAGATCATTGGAGAGGAGGGAATAAGATTCAAAGAATCCCAATAGCTCATCTCCCATTCAATCATACATAATATATGTAAAGCAAGCCTTAAAAATGCATGCATGGACATCATGGAAGTCATGAGCATTCAAAAAGCAAACTTGGCATGTGAACAAGTCATACAAATCATCCAATAGCTCACTAAATGTTTGTATTGGGCTCACACTTTTTCTCAAGGATTTTGGACTTGCCTCACCCATTCTTTAAGAGCTTTGGACTCAACCATACTCTTGGGAGCCAACTTTGCTCTTGGGAGACTCTTTACTTTGTCTCAACCAATCTTAAGGGTTCTTGAATCATCCTTACCATAGACAAGAGTTCTTGGCCTCTCCACACTCAAACAAACTCAAAAAAACATCATACATTCATTTGAACACATAATATGGCATCATGAATCATGGCATATAAAATCATGCTAGCATATTTTTCATGGCTTGAAAATATACATACACACATTCTAAGATAAGCTAAACACACATCTATGCATGAGAGAAGGTGGAGAGAACACTTTTCCCTTGGAATTCAAGCCTCCTCTTTTGGCTACACACCCACAAACTTGGGGAGATGGTTTATCTTGGCCTAGATACAATTTATGGAAGTCAATTAGGTTTATAAAATAATCTCTAAGGCCATACAACTTGCTTAAATGCTAGGTTACTCTATAAGTTCTATTATGGTCCATAAATGCACTTAATGCAGCAACACCCCTCAAATAATTTCTAAGCTCCATTCTTTCCTATTAATTTTGATTCTTGACTCCTTTTAAGCCTCTTGGTGTCATCACACAATCAAAATAAAGAGCCTAACTACATGTTGCTTTTTTAGGTCATAATATAGAACCTAAAGCACCAAATTACTTCCTATGAGTTCTAAATTTTTTCCAAGGCCTCCCCTCATTTTCATTCATCATATATGACTCAAGAATGGGTTTAGAAAAATTTAAAACTCTCCCTAGCTAGGAGAACCCAATCTAGGCCAAGGCTATGAAGCATATTGGGTTCCATGGAGCTTTCTTTGTTTTCTCAAGGGAAGATGCATTTGGGGAGCCTCTTAGGGATCTTGGGAGCTCATTTAAACTCTTATTTAGGCCTAGGAATCATCATATAAAATCAGATTTTACAAGGTGCAATTGAAACCGTAGAACTTGCATCTTGAAATCTAATGGTTTTTTGTTGATTCTCTTTGCATATTCTTGATCTCCACACTCTTCTTCCTTAGATTCATGCTTTGTTCTGCCTAAAAATCATCTCCTCCTAGGGTTTTCTCAAGTAGGGTGAAATGGTGGAGAAGGGAACCAAAGATGACAACCATAGGAAGAGAAATTACCTTGTTTTCTTGCTTTTTCTCACTTGAATCTTGTGTTCTTTGAGCTCTTCTCTTTAAATCCGAATTTTCCCATCAATTTCTCCCTTAAAACAGATTTATAAACTTCATTATAATTATAGGAAACAAAGGAGAATGGAGGAAAAGAGGTTTGGAAGAGAAAGAGCATGAAAAACTATGAAAATCCATACCTTTCTACCTTGAATTTCTCCTCCTTTTCTTCCTCCTCTTGTGCGCCTCATCCCCTAGGGTTTTCCTCTAGTTTTGGGCAGAACATGGTCGCGCATAATGAAGGGAGAAGAAGGGTATATATATAGGTGGGAGTAAGTTACACTTTTAAAAAATTCCCATTTTGCCCTTTATTCTTGGCATTTTTCATTTCTCCTTCGTTTCAGTTCCTTTTTGAGAACTATCTTTTCTATTATAAATTTAGGTTTCCAATTTAGTAAAATACCTTTGGAATCACTCAAACCAGAGCTAAAACCTTCCCAAACGAATCCGTTAAAGTTCGGGCACACTGATGTTGGAAAACGTCCACCGGAAGGGTTTTAACTGTCCCGAGCCTTCCCATGGTTTTTAGGGCCTCTAAGAACCCTGGGAAACTCAAAAATTTCATTTACAAAACCCTCCTATGTGAATTCCAAAATTTGCTCAAAATTACGAAAATGCCATTACATTTTATAAGCTTTTCATAAGAAATTATTTTTTCATTCTAACTCTATTTTTCTTTTCATCTGAGTCTGGGATTCTTATTTTTAGGAGTCTAGAATGCTTCTTAATTTTTTTGGGACCTTAACTATCTCATTTCAAGGGACTTCCTTTTGTATCCGATGAGTTTTGTTCATTAATGGAGAAACTATACGTTATCTTTCTCACATTTTCTCTTATTTTCAGAGAACCAGATGTTACAATAGATGACTCAAAAATGAAATGCAAACATGTAAGGTCGTATTCAAATAAAATATCTTAAACGTGAAATTGGCATGAAACTTTTGTACTCATTTAATGATGGCATGAAAGCACACTAGCTATGTTCAACTCTAGGTTAGGGAAGAACTGTTATGCTCAATTTCTTGCCACTCATAGTATGAGCCAAAACTTAACTCATATATGCATAAAAACTCATGCTAAGGAGCCAATTGAAAACATAACTCATCCAATAATCAAACAATCAAAACACACAAAGCATCTTAACTTAAATGCATGCAAGAAAGGAAGAGTAAGCTACCTTTTGAAGCTAGGAACTTTAGTTACGTATAAACCTACTTGCTCTTTTCTTTCCCCTTGCTCCTTCTTGAGTTGGCACACACACAAAGGTGTGATTACACTAGTTTGGCCTAAATACATCGATATAAATATAAGGCAACTAATTAAAACTTGTTCCATCTCATTCCATTATTACATATGCCTTTTAGAACTTAAAATATAAACTTAAGTCATTTTAGATACCTTAACAGGTAACTCTCATGATTCCCTTCTAGGCCTTAAGATCTTACTATATATGAGCTATATGACTCAAATGGGACTTATTAGGGTTATCATATGTAAGCTTAAACATCTCTAGTATCATGTTGCTTCATTTAAACCCTTTTAAACCCTAACTTTTCACTTACAAAAATAAGGCTCTTAAGTTTATTCCAATGGTTCTATTAGTGTTCATATCTCATGTCTAGATCATTTAAGACCTTAGAATCCATGAAATAATTCCCTAGGTGCTTTATCCCTTCCTTGGTCAAGACACATACACACTTACACTACATGGAGTTTTTGCCACTTTCATGAGAAATTAGAAGGATGTATGATATCTATAGCTCATTTCACTTACACTACATGGAGTTTTTGCCACTTTCATAAGACATTAGAAGGATGTATGATATCTATAGCTCATTTCTAGTCCAAGTATGGCCTTAGAAGGTTTAAAACATCTTCCTAGGATTTTAAAACTTCCATAATTCATTCAAAACCCTAGATGACTTCATCTTGAATTCCATATCATCTTATGTAATTTTATTTACATAATCTTACCCTCTTTCCTTCTAAACCCTTGTTTATATCAAGTTTTCATAAACCTCATGCCTTTTCCTCCCTCTCTCTCTCCCCATGTAGGCCAAACCATAGAGAAAATTAAGACTCAAAGGATAGCAATTTTTCTAACTTAAGGCATATCTTGTTTGAAAGCCTTTTGAATGGTTATTCTTATGATATATCTAGTTTCTTCAAATCTCCTTTCTTCCTCAAGGGGTCAGCCATATTCTTATAATGTCTAAAGCACTTACTTATAAGAAATTAAATGGACTTGACCATATTATGAACAATTATTTTGTCTTTACATTTTTTAAACCACATATATCAAAATGAATTAATTATAATGGATTTTAAGCTCTAGTTCATTTTTAGGATTTTCTTTTCTAATTTGCTTAATCTGCCAGGCAACTTTCTTATAGTAGCATTTCTAAAATAGAAATCAATCTTACTATCTCTTATTTTGTTAGTCTACTCTCTTTTCCTGTAAGACCTAACCTAGTGTATCAATCATTAATATTCAAAAACTAAACTAGAAACAAAGTATTAGGTAAAACATTCATGTTTATACTTGTACCTAACACAGTAACACCATCATAAAGGAAACTAAAATCTTATTTCTTGTCATTTTCTAATGTCAATGGAGTTGTTACAGGAAAATGCCATTAAAAACCTTAAATTAAGAAGAGAAATGATAAATGTTTTAGTTTTTCCAAATCTTTGAAATGTATAAAATACTAAGTAGGATAAGGGTTTGTCTTCCACACAAAAAAATTTTTATATGTATTCATCCCTTTTACTTCAATTCTTATATTCCTTCCTATATAAAATCATATACTTTTGAAAAAATTGTAGACGATATTTTGCAAAAGATTCTCAATCCTTAGCTACATGGCTTATGGCTTTTGATTTATTTTGCTCAGTGCAATCATGAGCTAAGTGACCCACTTACTGACAAGTATAATACTTAACCTTTATTATGTCAAGCTTCTTTTTACCATGCTTACATTTCTTTTTAAATTCTTTATTGGCCTTCTTGAAATGCTTACTAAATCTTTTCTTAATATGAAGGTGTTATCATCTTGTGCTTCAACGTTGAAGTCACAGTGGCATTAGTCACATAAGCATTTTCAAGGGTTTGCTAGCTTCTAAGAGCTCATCCCTTAGTTCTAGATGACAAGCACTATCATTAAAAATGATGCCCTTTTTGTTAGTCATATTCACTTTCATATGGTCCCAGCCTATAGGTAAAAATTTTGTAATAACCTAAACTTATTACTTATCAATAAGGATATAATCAACTAACACTAATTCCTTGATCATTGGTCTTTTTAGTGTAGTCATATTATAAGTGCTATCCACATGGCTTGAATAGTTGGATATGATTCATATAACATCCTGAAATTAATTACAAGTAATTATGAGAAATTAAGAATTTTTTATGAGAAAATTGGGAGAATTATGGAAAGTAGAAATTCTCAGGAAAATGTTTATTTTAGGCATTTTTGAAATGAATAATTATTGTTTGGCAATTTTGATAAAAATAAAATATTATTGTGGAGTTGAACTTAACTAGGTGAAGAATTTAATTTAGGCCGCATGATTAATTTACGTATGTAAAGGATTGTTTATAGAAGCCCAAATTTAGACCCAACCTAATTAAAACCCACTTTTTTTGGCTTAATAGCTAGAAAATCAACCTACTTAGATAAGAGACCTATTGGATTAGCCTATTTCCTTTAAAATTGTAACATCCAGTTCTTCTAAAAATGGTTTAAAATCAATAAGGTAATAAGAAAGGACCCTAAAACAAGATGAATTAAGGATAATTAAAGGTCAAATATTAATTAGAGCATCCAAAGATGAGGTTATAAAGCTTTAGATGGCCTGAAAGTGGAGCCAAAATGCATAAATGGAAAAATTGATGTACCAATGGCAAAATTATTATTTTAGAAAAATTTAAAAAACTTAAAGGAAAGGGTTTCAAATGCCAAAAATAAGCATACTAAGGTTTTCAGAGGCCTTGAGAACCATAAGAACTATTAGAGTGATTAAAACCCTACTGGTATATGATTTAAGATGTCAGTTGACTGTAACTTTGACTGGACTATTCGAGATAGTTTTAAATCTCAAAAATATCAAAGAAAGTACTTTTAATAAAGTAAATGGCCTAAATTTTCATATGGAAAAGACGGTTCTTAAAAGGATACAAAATGAGCTCAAACGAGACAGTCAAAACATAGGAGCAAAAGTGTAATTATGGACAAAAGCTAAAATATCCTTTCCGCCCTTTTTTATGACCAAGCCATGTCTCCTACTTCTTTGAACTAACTTGGAGACCTCTAAAACTAATGGCTATGGCATTCAAAAGAGAGGAGGAGAAAGAGAGGGAAAAGGAGCCAAAAAGGTAAGAAAATATGCAAAATTTCATGCCATAGTAGTTAGCAAACTTATTCTACTCTTCATGCTCTTTCTAATGGTGATTTTAGCTTCCTGAAAGGATAAGATTGATGGTTGACCCCTTGAAGAAAAAAGGAGAATTAGAGCAACTAATTATGCCATAAAAATCACCATTGGAAGTGCTTTCAAACAAGGTAAGATACAAGCTAGAATACTTGCTCCTTCCTTGAGTTTTGCTTCTCTCTTGGCTTATCCTAACCATCAAAATGCTAAAGGGAATATGTTTGTGGCTAAAACATGTTAAGAATAAGGGTTTCAAAGGATATAGAATAAGATTATGTAATTGGAATCAAATAGAAAGCCATAAAACACAAGATAAGCTACCTAGGGTTCAAATTGCACCTTAGATGTCTTAGAATTCTAAGATGTTTTAAGCTATTTAAGATCACCCTTAAACTAGAAAGGAATAGAGGATACTCCATAGGTAATAAATTCCATAAGAGAAAGGCAAAAACTCCCTTAGGCTCCCTTATGTTTTAGATTCGGCCATAAGAGAAAAGAGTAGCTAGGGAGTGTTTTAATAGATCCTAAGGATTTAAAAGGCCTAAATGAGAATTATAAACACTAATGGAATCATTGGATTAAATTTAGAAACCTTATTTTGAAAGGTGAACTTTTAGAGCACAAAAAGCGCCTAAAGGAGCAAGCTAGCTCTAGGCTTATGTAATCATGTAAATGTGGGTCCAAATGAGTTCCATTAGAGTCATATGGTTCATAGCAAATAAGATTATGGATCCTAGAAAGTGAAATTCAAGAATGGCTCTTAAGGAGTAAAGTAGCTTAAGGTTGCATATTAGGTTCTAAGGAAGTTAAGGGTTGTTAACAAGATTTGAAATGGATCCTAATGAGTTATTCGGCATTGCATATTGCTATAGGTAGGCCAAACAAATGCAAGCCCATTAGATGAAGGTGTAAACCAAAAGGGAGGAAGTGAAGGACTAAAGAAAAGAAAAGGTTTATGGGAGTTAGTACTAGCTTGAAACTCCTAACTTCATGGGGTAGCTTTATCTCCCTATCTTGCATGCATTTGAATGCTTGATTGAGTTGAGATACTTGTATATGTTGTTGCTTGATGTATTACTGAGCTATGTCTTGATATACATACTATTATGAGTTTTATGCATGAGTTTGACATGTTTTTCAGCTCCTAGCTCCCTAAAGCATGAAATTGAGTACAGTAACTCTTCCTTAGTCTCGGGTTGAGTTTAGTTAAGCCTAACCAATTTTTTTTTTTATGTCATGACTTGATGTGAAATGAGTTTTTATGTTGAAAATTATGTTTAAGCTGCATAATGCATATGAATGGCATTCTTACACCACATGCATTGTATTTCCTCATTGTGTTCATGTATGCATGGACTAGTTGAGATTAGCTATTGAGATTCTTTTCAGAATCTCACCCTATGTATCCCCACTAACCATTTAAGGATCTCCCATCAAGGGCAAAGAAGTTGAGAAAAGTTAGACACTAGAATTAATGTGTTAAGAATATCCTATGGATTTAAATTTGATGAATGTATTACATTTGCATGGATAATATACTTTATGTACCTATCATGACTTATGGTGTGACATGATGTATATTACCATGTTTGAAAATGGAACTATATGTATGAGTGTGAGAGCACGAATATATAGCATTTGGTGGTAGAATATGACCATTAATGTATAAACTTACATATGTTGAACTAGGTTGTATATATGTAATCATGGGTGCAAGAGAGTCATATTTTTATGCAAGCCTTATTTCTCATGTTAGACCTTATGAATTGCATGCCTAGGATAATTGAAATTTTCTCTAAGTGAGAGAGTGCAAATTTGGAGACCAATTGGACTACTTTAGAACCTAAATTTGGTCCAAAATAGGTTCTAAATTGCACCTTTACCCTAGGTAGCCCAAATGATCTAATTTAGGGCTAAAATTTGGCATGTAATTAGGTGACATTAAGAGCTTTGTTAGAAAACTAAGAATGAGAATTTTTGAAGCTTTAGACAACATTTTATAAATTTATGAAATTGCCCAAATTATGCAAATTGGTCTATCACTGTTCACACTATAGCAATTCTATTTTTTATATTTTTTAGGGGGCCAAATGAATTTAGTTACTCATGAAATTTTATGGGCATAAAGGTCACATTATAAGCTTTCTATAGCCACTAAGTTTGCATGAATCATAGTTATGTAGCCCATCTCATAAATTTCTAAAATTTGATGTATATTATGCCGAATAGTCAATTTTGGGCTATGCATACTCCATAGGCTTTTGATTAATTTTTTTAATATAATGGGACAAAACAAGTTTGTTTATGATGAACATGAGTGAAGGAAAAGAAAATTCTAAAATGCGACCTCTGTAGCTCACTTTGGTAGGTAAACAAATCGATTTTGATATTAGAAGTATAGTAATAGTTATAAACCTCCATTGTGGATATATATAAATGACATAAATAATCTTTATAAAGCTAGGTATGACATTGTCGGTATCAGAGCAAAGGTTCAGGCATGCTAGCTATGATTAGGGCTTAAGGGCAAGGAATATGTGTGTTCAATGTTGGTTTTCTAGGAAATTTGGCTGTGTAAGTTGTGGCTTATAGGTGAGTTATGTAATTAAGGCTCTAGTTGGCCCAGGTAGAGTGATAAGTACTAGAATGGAAGGTCAGTGAGAGTAGAGCTTGTATACCTATGCTAGCCGCTCTACAGGGGCATAGTGTTTCACTTGGTATAATAACAAGCAATGATGCAGCATAACAAAAAGTAAGACTACAGTTATAAGAGAGAGTAGTTTAAAGGGAAACTAAGAGAGTTACTTTCCTCAACCATAACACCCCCGCTACTTAAATAAACTAAGAAGTCCATAAAACTATTTATCTCAACCCGAAACCCACAAGCATCATTCCATAGAGCCCTATCTAGCTTTAATCCACCATTTGGCTAATAAATGATAAATATAGAATGTAAAGTCTTCAAGCCCTAATGGTAAGCTAAATACAGAGGTAGTTAAGGATCGAATTATGTAGCTAGAAAAGATGTACAAGGTAATGAAATGTATTCTAAGATAGGAGGCCTTGTTAGCCATATTCAGGTTAATGAGAGAAATTGATTATATTACTATGGGTGGAGTGAAAACAAGAAGTTAGAAACTCATTGAAATAAACTCAGTGCTCATAGAAAATAGATGAGTTGCAGAGAAGTAGTAAAGGTTATAGAGACTACCATAAGGCATTGACTTTAACCTAGAAAGTTACTATGTGTAATATTAAGAGATATCAAAATTTCAACCATAGCAAGACTATGAATGTGACTATGTAAAATAAGCTATTCCATTATCAAGGTTAGGATAACATCTTGTCAACAAGGTTAAAGATCTTGTTAATAAGGTCTTTGGATTTATTAGGGAAAAATCTAGAATCTTGTTAACAAGATCTTTTCCATTATAACAAGGTCTTCCTTAATTGAGAAGACTTAGAAGAACTAAGATCTAGGCAACTTCATTAACATCCTAACAAGAAGGTTCTAGTCACAATAGGCCAACAGTGTAGGCTTGAGATATACAGGAAATGCCATGTTTTAAATTTAAAGGATGAAGTAAAAATACCAAGAAAGTTAAGAGTATGCAAGTTAGGTGCACTCTAAAGGTATGGTACCTTGGAAAAGATTGTGATCAATTTAGTGTCAAATGTTTAGGAAATTCAAACATTAAAGTTGCTAAGGTCTACCAATAGACTTAGATAAGAGAATGAGATTAGAAAAGAAAAGCTTAAGAGAGTTTAATGACAGTATATAATAAGCTTAGGTAAGTGAGATAGACCCATAGTAAGTTACTACTTAGAGATTGTAGGAAACCCTTATTGGAGAAGGTGTCTAAGGCTAAGTTATGGATTATAGTCTGAGAACTACAATAAGTAGAAATTCATATACAAAATGAGGTAAGAAAGAGAGAAACCTTCAGTCTAAAAAGGAAAGGGCTTAAAAAGTTAATTAGAGGAAGATTCTCTCAATTTCATGAGAAGAAAGCAATGTAGAATGAGTGGGCAAACCACCAAATAAAAGGGTTAGAAACTCTCGAAGAGATAAGGCCTCTGAATTAGTAATTACAAGAACCTAGAGAAAGCAAGGAAGAGCTAAGAAACAAGTACATATAAAGGAATTCCCTCATTTCAATAGTGATCAAATGAAAGTTAGTAAAATAAGTATAGTAAAAGTAGATATAGAATAAGAGCTAGAACTTAGTAAATGTAAAAGATAAGCTTCCTTTGCACAATAAGTGCCATTTAAAACATATATATGATAATGTTAATTGTGGGGCATAGATTGGCTAGCAAGTAGATTAGGGTAGTTGAACATGCATGATTAGAATAAAGAAAGGAATTGAGGCAAGCAGTTAGTGTCTTAGTACTCTCAAGAAAGCTATAGGAAGTTAACAGTTATCTAAGATTGTAAGTTTTAGGATAATGCAAAATAGCAATGTAAGTCGAGAGCTTTAAGAGAGATGAATTGTAGGGTTCATATAGAAAGAACATATGAAAGTCAAAAACTTAAGGAAGAGATTGAAATGAATTAGACCCCCTTCAATTTTATAGAAAGTAAGTGAACCAAAATGAACCCAAAAAGTGTGATAATGTTCTTGAGTATATAGATAAGCAAAGAACATATGAAAAGTAACACGAATATGTACACTAGAAAATGTACCAAAAAGTATTGTTGTTGTAACACCATAATATTTCTAGCCTCACCTTTCCACTAATAGGCTTTATACATGTTGCATTAAGAAAATTGATAAAGATAAAGCAAATAAATGCATTGCGTAGGGCTTTAAAATATTTTCTTTTATACTCTATAAACCCTATGAATTTTCAAACATCATAATCTATCTATACAAGTAATAAATAGCATAAAATATCTCATTCAATTTGTAATACCTTATATTTCTATTATCATACTTTTCCATTCAGGGCACTTGGTGCACATTTACAAGGCAAAAGCAAGGAAAAGTATGAAAATAATACACTTTTATAGCGTTACATTAGGGTAAAATTTTTCAATTCGCATTATGTGGGCCCTGTGGATTATCCAATAATGTTCTCTAGCCATTTATCATTGGCAAAAATCACAAACAACTCAAATCATCAAGCAATCCATGGATTTCAAGCTCAAAACCTCGAAATTTCATTACTTCTTCTAGAACAGCATGTGGCAGATTTTAGGGGTAATATAAAAAAATCATAAATAAATGTAGAAAAATTAAAATCACACAAACCATAGCTGTCTGGAAAGATCCAGATGTCAAATTTATAATGTCCAACCACAAAAATTCCATCTGGACTAGTTTGACAATGAAATAGCCCCAAAGGTCCCACTACCACCTGATACTGATATAGTTTATTGTCATAAACTTTATAAATGTCTAATTAATTTTAAAAAAATCCAATCCATGCAAATGATACCAATTTGGAAAGATACCAATGTCATCTAGAGGAAAAAAATAACTTTAGGCTAATCAAAGAACATGCAGACCTCAAAAATCAATCAAATAATAACACAAGTCTGACTGGTCATTTGGTACTAGATAGCAATTTCAAAAATTAATATCTTTCTCTCTAGATATGCAAATAAGGTGTTTCCAAGGTCTAGTTTCTGCTTGTAAAATTTTGTGGTAATTGGACATCAGTTTCCCTTTTAATTATAGAGGACAATTTTTGGACTATATGAACAGTATAAGCGGCCAAAACTAGAATTTTTGCTAATTTCAAAAATTCACCAAATATTCTGTAGACCTCCAAATAATACCCACTTTAGTTTCTTAAAAATCTCTCAACAAGCTCTAAATTCATGTCAAATTTTAAACTAAGAAGAGCTTATTTGGACAAAAAGTGACATAACTCACGAAAGTGGCCAATTTTGGCTCTCATGAGGTATCACTTTAGTTTGGCACCTCTTGGTCAAGTTTAAAAGCATGAATATGACTTGTAGGAACAACCCAAGTGGTCCTAAACCTCATGCATTTCAATTTGACCATCCAACATCCATTAATGCATAGTTACTTACAAGCCATCCAAGAGTCAATTTGCATAATTCCTTGGATTTGGTGTCACATAAGGTCTACATCATATTCATACATCATTTTACATTTATTCATGGTCTTACATCACAAAAATAATATGTACAAAACACCTTTGGCATTCAATTACATAACAAGCTATATAACTATCATGACGTGGCTTTTCAACTCCCTTGGCTTGCATTCTTTGTTTTTTGAGCACCACCTAGTAATGTCAAGAGGAAAGGGGGAAGGGAAGTGAGATTTCTTGAATCGCAATAGCTCACACACCCATGCAAACACACATTCAAGGCATTACACATCAAAGCATATGTATGGAAGGTTTAGCAACCATAAAGTGTGCAAAGTCATAACTTTCATGCCACTTATTCACATTCAAGCTAAGACCATACTCTTTGGACTTTTTGTTTTCCCTCACCCTATTTTTTGGACTTTTGGATTTGCCTCACTCTTGGCCTAGGGACTTTTGACTTGGCCTCATCATTCCAAGAGACTTTTGGCCTTGTCTCACCCATGCCATGAGACTTTTAGCATCTCCTTACCTTCATTAAGGGACTTTTGGCATCACTTCACCCTTATGAGCCATTTCCACAACCATAACCATTCAAGAAGACTCATTGGTACCAATATAATGTCAAGGCATCAAATGGCATATCATCAAGTCACAAGAACACACACAAGCATATAATAACATACATATATGCTTAAGAATGCATAGAGAATGAGGTGGAGAGATACTTTTCAATGGATGCAAGCTTCCTTTGCTTTACTCCCTCCTTTTCTCGGCCTTACAAGGACACTTAGGTGGGTAGATGTTCTCTTAGCCTAGACACCATAAACAACACACAATTACACATTTGAAGCAAGCTAATACACTAAACTCACTCTTAAACATACACTTGGTTCTATAAGTGGCATAATGGTTCCATAAATGGCCTATTGAAGCAACCTTCACTATCCAAGCTCTAGGCTCCCATCTCTTTCCATTTCTAGGCCTTTTGGCCTCATTCAAAGTCATTGGAGCCATCACACATTCATTTGCACAATTGGAAAATCAAGTTGCTTCATAAGGTACCATTATGGACACCATTGTCCCATCTTCCAATCCATGTCTTTTAAATTTTTCCCAATGGTTTCTCCCACTTTTTAACATCATATAAAGTCCTAAACGAATGCTAGAACAAATTAAAACATCCCCTAGCCTAATGAACCTTGCTTGGCCGAAATATGCACCCTTGATGGGAAAGCCACTTGGGAAGGTTTCTAGAGGTCTTAGGAGTTGAAGAAAACATTCAAATAGCCAAGGAAATACTCACACAAAATTAGATTTTCTAAAACCCTAGAAAACACCACACTTTCCTAACTTGATTTCCATTAGTTTTTCTTAGCATTTCTTGCCATATTCCTCTTCCTTTTGGTTTAAAACCCTTGTCCTTCTCTTGTTTTTGAATAGAAAATCCTTCCCCTATATGGTTCTATATGAGGCCAAAACATACGCCAAGAAGAAGCGAGAAAAGAAAGCAACATAAGTAAGAAGTTACCTTAGATTGAAGTATGTATTCAAGGCTCTTCCTTCTTGGTTTGTTTCTCCTCAAGTAATTCAAACTCTTCCCTTAAGTTCTGGACCAAAAATAGAACCATTCATCTCAAATAAACCATAGAGAGGAGGAGAGGAGAGGAATAGAATTAGAAGAAGATAGAGCATGAAATTCCTTAGATTTCCTTACCTTTCTTGCCTTTTTCTTCCTCTTTTTCTCCTTCTCTTGGTGCGACTAAAGGAGCTAAGCATTTTCTATTTTTTAGGCAGAAAGGGTCATGTGAATTAAAGGGGAAAATAGACAAGAAAGTGGTGGAAGCTAATGGAAATATCAATAAGCTTACTTTTCCAATTTTGTCCTTCTGTAATGGCATTTTATTTTGGCTTCATTTTAGCTCCTTTTTGAGAATTGTCTTTTCTATTATAAAATTTAGATTTCCAATTTAATAAAATGCCTTTGGAATCACTCAAATTGGAGTTAAAGCCTTACCAAATGAATCCGTCGAAGTTTGAGCTCATCGACATTGAAAAACGTCACAAATTGTTTCACCATCTTAGCTCCATTTTTCTTTCTGTCTAAGCCTGGAATTATCATTTTTAAGAGTCTAGGATTCTACCCAAATTTTCTAAGACATTCTCTAGCTCATTTCAGAGGACCTATTTTTATATGGCTCATTTTGTCATTTTACAAAAATTACATTCGTTATGCTTACTATCTTGCATTTTCTTAAATTTTCTTCCATTCTCTTCGTATTTCTTAGGTTCCTATGGCCTAAAAGGTTTCTCACTTGGTTTTGGTCAGAAATTTCTCCCTCCTGGCTGAAATTCACTCAGACGAACAAGAAGGAAGAAGCATGGAAGACAAGAGATTCACCTTGATTTCTAGTTTTCCTTAGATTCTTTCTCTTTTGCTTTGCTTCTCCTCTCCAAATTCAAAATTGTTCCTTTTGGTTTAAGCTCAAATTAGCACCAAATCACACACCAAAATCGTGAGAAGGAAGAGGAAGGAGAGGGGAAAGAGTTTAGTAAAGCAAAGAGTAAGGAAAAATGGCTAAAACTCACACTTTCAAGGCTTGCTTTCTCCTCCAATTGCTCCCCCTTTGTGGGCCACTTCCAGTAGCTCTTCTTTCTATTTTTAGCCAACCAAAAGTCGGTCTAGAGGTGGGGAAGAGTTTTGGACTCTTGAAGAAGCAAAATCCCATTTTTTATAATTTTTCCACAATGAGCTCGCTATAGTGGGAAACACCCTTCACTACGGTGAGGACTTATCAATTCCAAGTCCCCTTGTTCTTGCCACAGCTAGCGCTATTGCGAAAAACTCCATGGATTTTGTATGAGCCACAAACTCATTATAGCAAACTGGTATTCTCGCTATGGCAAATAAGCATCCTCACTATAGCGAATAGGCATCCTCACTATAGCTAACAGGCCTTCTCGCTATAGCTAGGGGACATAGAAAAATTCTAAAACCTTGAGTTCTCATGTCTACAAAAACTCAGATGTTACATTTATACTCCCTTAAATAAATTTTGTTCTTAAAATTTAGGGATATAACCTCCTCTAACTTTTATCATTGGGGCTTCATTTCCTCTTTCAGGCTCTCTTTTACTCTTTATATTTCCAATATTCCTCTATACTATTTCTATAGAGCACATACTAGCTCTTCTCATAAGGGAAAGGAATTTCTAACTTTAAATCATACTCTCATAACTTCGACCTATTTCTTGGGAGAGCTTATCATTTCATACCTCATCAATCTTAACCTGCTCATAGGGGTTGACTTTTCTATTCAGTGAACTCTCTTACTTATCTTGGGAGGTAACTTAGTATTAAATCTCCCTTATTATCTCCTAATGGCTTCTAAGGTCTCATTATCTTTCATTAATAGCCATTGAAGGCTTTCTATCTATTCACTTGTCTTATTTCAACATACAGTCCACTATTTAATGACACTTTTTCCTTACTAGCTCATCCCATAGCCACAATGCATATTTCTTTCCATCATAGGCCTCGCATTTTAATCACTTATTGGGATTATGACTTCTTTAAGGAGATTTTGTTCTTAGCAGTCCCAGTTCCTCTATTTACTATCATGTTTGCCTCTTTAGGGTAGGACTTTTCTTTACTCCCTTTACTCATTTAAACATGAGCATTATTCAGTTCCTCAACTAGTTAACTAACTTATGTTACTCTTGACCCTTTTGTACTAGCTTTGAAGAGCAATTACCACTGATGACCACTAAATTCTTGTAGGATGCTAACTATTCTCACAGTTTCAACTACTAGAGATATGGTCATGATGAGAGACCCTCTAGGAACCTTGTCCTAGGAACCTTTAACAAGATGACACTTTGCCCGAGACCGGCTAGAAAACAAGAATGTTAGTCAAAGGAAAGACCTTAAGAGAACTTGTCTCTTAGAACCCTAGCCTCAAGACGCCACAAAGGAAGACCAATCCTTTGATAAGTCACGTGAACTCTCAGAGAACACAAAGAAGCAAAAGCCTCACAAAGTATTGAATAATACTCAAATTCATTCATTCATTCATGTGTAAAATAGAGTACAATAGGAAGCCTTTTATAGGCAAAATTTTCTAGAGTCCTAATTAAAGTAAAACTCTAAAATCTGATTAGAAATATTTTAAATAATACCTAATATATATCCTAATTAGATTATGATACTAATCTTAACTTGATCTCCAAGATAAGCTCTTTGACCAAGTTCAAAAAAATAATAAAATAATAAAAAACGAAATTTCAAAAGGAATCCTAGTCAAAACTAATTAGCTTCTTTAAGTTGTCACATGGGATGCTCATACTTTATTAAAAATCACATGTTTGTCACATGATTCTTAATCTCTTGCAATTGGACTCCAATTGGGTCTTGGCACTCCTCTTGTATGTGTGTAACTACATTGGGCCTTCAACATGTTGGATATTGAATTTAGTTGCTCCATGGATCTTCTTAAGACATTGGGCTTCCACTTGGACTTCCACTTTTGCATCTTTAAGGAGATCTTGATTAAATATAGATCTTGGGCTATAAACTTAGGTCGACGTCCAACATAAAGATTATTTTGAACTCTTTGAAGTTTTTGGACATATACTAGTACAATTTGGGCCTCTTGAGCATGGGCCATCTCTTCATGAGTTATTTGGACCTGAATCATACCCTTTTGAATGATTTGAGTTTCTTGATGGATGACAGCTTCTCGAACTTGTAGTGCTCTAATGGGCATGCCTACTGGTATTGTATCATATGGTCTACAACTTACCCTATCATAAAACTGAACCTGACCCTTTGCTAATACATGGTTCTGGTATATAGGGATCTCTCTATCCCTCGATCAAGTATAATATCTATTAGGTAGTGCTTAATCTATTTTTAACTTTGGAAAGCTTTTCTCTTTCTTTCCTCATCCCACAAGTTATGCATATTTAACCAGAAGGTCTAGTCAATGGCCTCATTGTCTAAGTATAGCTTTACTGTCTTTGGTGGCAATAGTTTACCAGACTTAGAAGGATTTCCAATCTTTGAAGCAAAAACTATCTGAAACTATACTGCTCTCTGAGGTTATCTATTCTGTAAAAACTATCTCAGGCTTTTATCTCTTCATAAAACTGTTGTACTATAACTGTGGGCTCTTTGCAACTCTATGGGATCTACTGTGACCCCTGGGTCTACTACAACCTCTCAGAGCCTTGCTAGGGTCTATTGTGACCAGCGATACTGTACTAAGATCTACTGCGATCCATCTCTGGGAGACATCAAAGCCTAAGATCACTGTATCTAATGGTAAAACACGTGCTCATTAAGTCCAGCAACTACTACTTGTAAACTCTTAGGCTAGACTCAGATATCTATTATACTCTTAGGTTTTCAAAACCCCTTTCTTTATTATGTTTGGACCAAAATTAAACTCCTTACATGATGCTCTAATTCTGGCCAAATCACTCAAGCAAAAAGAGAGTTAAGAAGAAGCAATTTGGGCCATGGTTTCTTACCTCATTTTAAAGCTTGTCAAGAGAGCTTTCTTAGGCTTCTAAAGTTTCCTCTAAACTCTTCCTTTCCTTTATTGAACCAGTCACAAAACACCTCCCTTCATAACTGTTGGGAATCATGGGAGGCACACAGTAAAATTTAAAATCTTTTATCCCAATTCCCACCAAAGATTCATCAAAATCGCTTAAACTGAATAGGTTCAGAGAATTACCTTTTTTGTTGATTGAGTTTGTTGTTTACTCTTTGTCTGGATCATAGGAACTGATCACAAATTGGCTCCCTCTACTGGTATCCACACGAATGGAGTTTAGCAACTCGAATGGTGTGCTAGCACCTGTTCGCACGAGTCCGTACAGTTCCGTACAACGTCCGTACAACGTCCCTCTCTCTAGGGTTTTTGGAGGCAGCTCTAGAAAAAAAAAACTTTTCTGATTGGAAACCCTATTTATAGACTAGGGTTTCAGATATATTTAATTAATCAAAATTAATTAAATATATCATTAAATATATTTGTTAGTTTAAATTCAAATCTATTCTATAGTTTAAATTTAAACTAAAAATATCTAGAACTTAATTTAAATTTAAATTATCTGATTAGTTTAAATTTAAATCTATCTAATAGAATCAAATTTAAATTATCTGATTAGTTTAAATTTAAATTTATCTAATAGAATCAAATTTAAACTAATTCATATATATATACATATGTATATAATATCAAATATAATATATATATATATATAATATATTTTGAATTTAATTATTTATATATATAAATAATTCCTCCATCCTAGATTTAAAAATTAAATTCATTGAATCTAGACACATTTCTGATTCAATGAATGTGGACTTTTTGCTCGAGTTGGTCCGTTCTTGTGTGTGACCCTGTAAGCCCATATGATGTTGGCAGTGGGCTAACTGCACTGTTTGACCCACAAGTCACAAGCGGCCTCTAGCAAGACATTGTGACTACCCAAATCATACGGGATCGGTGATCCAATGCAACCTATCTTACAACCCTATCATATCCCTTTTGTCACACGATATCTAGATCGAGTATTAGGCATGGAAATGTCATCCTCAACTTGCTCGATCATAACTTTCTCAATCTCCGAGCAGACTGATATAAGATGGAACCCTTTTCATCTGAGCATGGATATGCATTTTTCAGTCACACTCATTAAGGGGCCCAGAGATATCTCTCTATTAATCAGAGGGACAAATTCCATCTTGGCCACTCATCTTCCTCTACATAGATTCTACTATACCCGATCATAGCCTTTATAATCACCCGGTTAATGGTGACATTAGACTATGCCAAAGTACAGTATCCTTCATGTAAGAATCTATGGTGATCTCAGGTCCAAGGGATCGATGACACGGTTATATATGAGATAAACTTATAACCTAATCCATGTAACTTATCTCATGACCGGTCTATCCCACGTCCTGTTTTCTAACACACACCTATGATTTTAATTCATATCATCATACATGATTAACACTTAGTCAATTAAAATCATACTAGTCTTAATTCATCGTTATTCCCACAAGGATGATTGACTAGGGACATTTTGGATAATCCAAAAAAATGATTTATCCATGGATATTATTATATATAAACATGCAAATAATATAATAATGTAATAAAAGAAAACTCTTATTTCATAATAAAAACAATGTTCGTAACACAATGATTGGCCTAGGGCACAATCTCCAACAATAACATCAAAACCATAAGAAGAGTGAAGAGAAAGAGGAGATGAACTTTAGTAAAAGGAAGAGTATGAAAAAGTAGCACAATCTTACCCTTTTGGCTTTGTTTTCTTCCTCCTTTTTCTCCCTCCTTAGTGTGCCACTTAGGGCTGGTTCTATTTCTACTTCAAAGTGAAAGTGAGTCGGTTAAGCTAAGGGAGAGAAGTGGGACGTGATTATAAGGGGTGGAGCTCATTTATAACATTTTCCAAAATTCCAACTATGTCCTTAAACTTTAATTTTGTCGTTTGAGCTTATTTCAAATCCTTTTTTAGAATCATCTTTTTTATCATAAAACTTAGATTCTCTAATTCATAAAATGCCTTTGGTTTTACCTAAATTGGATTTAAATCCTTACTAAATAGTCTAGTCAATGCTGCGATCAACTAATGCCTTAAATCGCATACCAGACGGGTTTTGATCATCCTAGGGGTTCTTATGGCTTTTGGCGCCTCTGAGAACCCTGAAAAACTCAATTTTTTCATTTAAAACTCCCTCCTTTATGTTTTCTAAAAGGTACCCAAAATTACGAAAATACCATTGGCCTCTGGAACTCTTTGTTTGGCCGTTTTAGCTCTAATTTCGGGTTATCCTAAGGCTCTTAACTACATTTTTAGATGTTCTAACTAACATCTAAATCTCAATTAGTCTCAATTCACTTTGCTCCAAGGTCCTTATTAATTAATGAAATGATTTTGATTTTGGTTTTAGTTTCTCGTAGTTTTCACTGGCCTTCGATAGGCCCGTGACCCCCTATAAATAATTTATTCCATTCTTTGGAAATAATTTTAGATTTTTAAACCATAGGATATTACAGATCCCTTGTATAAAATCATGAAAATTAAAAGTGCCTAACGTACTAAAGCTTAAAAAATCATATAACATGAGCTTAAAATGATTAGGTAGAGTTTGGTATATGATAACCAAATGAAATTAAAAAAAAAACCAACATATGGTATTTATCTTGCTAGTTAGGCACACTTGATGCATGAGATGAAATGCCCTATGACATACAAATTGTGCTAGCACTAGAGGCACTTGAATGTGCAATATAAGTATAGATAAATATTTGCAAGATAAGAGAAGAATGTTAAAATGAATACATGAAAAGTGTACACCTAGTTTCAGTTACTGAGTAAAGAAAATAAGACGAGTAAAGTTAGTTAGAAAAGAAACAAAAAAAGTATGATGAGGCTAAAAGTGGGAATTTAATGATCCCATAGGAAGTAGTGAGTAAATGCTAAAAGCACTCCCAAGCATCACTATTAAAGGATTGTCATATAAAAGAAATAGTATATCACACACACCTACCAAAAGAAACATTTGGAAGAGCATAGTAGGCATTTGAGTTAGCCTTAAAGACTATAAGTAATAGTTGCCAGACTTAGTGAGCATAAGTTCTAATTACAGATAGTGATCTTAGGCTTTGAAATCTCCTCGAGATGGACCACAATATATCCCAGCATAGTTCATTAGGTTGAAGTAGACCTTAGAAAGGCTTTATGAGGTAGTAGTGGATCTAAGGGTCATAGTAGATCCCACAAAGTTATTAAGAGCCCAGAGTTTTAGTACAATAGACTTCTTAGGAGATGACGATCTAGGATAGTTTTTATAGATCAAGATCAGCTAGTCCAAGAGACTAGTATGATTTGAGATAATTTAGTCTTAGAGACCAGAATGCTCATAAGTTTAACAAACTATTACCATAGTTGTTAAGGTTTTACTCAAACCATCAAGCCACTGACTAGGCCTTCTCCAATAGATGGATATAGCATGTAGGATGAAAAAAGCAAGAAAGTAGTCTCTAAAGTTGTAGTTAGATGAACCACTACCCTAATAGTTATTATACCTAGACAAGAGAAAGAGAAGTCCTTGTATATAGAATTCAAAAAGAAGTCAGGTGCAGTTCTATAATAGGGTAAATGGTGGAGTATGCCTCTAATAGCTAAGGTTATGAGAAATTAGTATCCCACATTGATATAATGTTATTAAGTGGTAAGTTACTCTTCAATGCTAGCATCAAAAGGTTAAGAGTTATGACAATCAATTATAAAGTTGAAAATCTAACTGAAGCTTATCCCAAGTAGTTAAAGAGAGTAAAGGAAACTTTAGGCCTAGAAAGCAAGCATAATAATGGATGAATGGCCAATATGGTAATAAATGAAGGCACTAGAATATGCCAGAATATAAGCCTTTCAAGAAAACTATGATCTTAATAGCTAGTTATAAGGCTTGCGATGGGAAAGAGAGACAAATTCTTTATGAGATAAGTTAATAAAAAAGAAGAAAGATGTAAATAGTGGACTAAACATTTAAGCAAGGAAATAGATAGCAAGAGATTCTTAACGGCTCAAAATAAGTATAGAAAGATAAAGAGATGAAATAGAAAGCTATTATAATAAAAGGTTGGAGACCCAGTAAACGCGTCCTTGGTGGAGAACGCTTGGCACCCCTTTATAAGCGCTCAGCACAGGCCCCTTCCAGCCGATATAGGACTTTACACAGTATCTAATGACATGTCTTCATATATAAACATGAGTGAGTCCACTAGATAAAAAAGGTCCATTCCATATAGTTTAGCCTTGGTCCAATTAAATATAAAAATGTATGATCTTTAATTCCTACCATAGAGATGTGGTAAGGGCAAGTAATAGTATAACAAGTAGCCTTCTCATGACAAAAGCTAAGAGGGTAAGTAATGAACAAATCATATGCTTTGAGAAAATAATATCAGAGAAATAGAATAGTCTCTAGTGAGATATGAATTTAAAATGGAAATAATTTTGCCATGCAAAAATGGGTCCAAAAGGAATTTGTCCCAAAAAGGTGTAAGGATCACAGAATAATGACTATACCAAAAATTTTGAGGACAAAACTTTATTTAAGGGGGAAAAAATGTAACATCCAGCTTTTCTAAAACTAATTTAGAACCAATAAGATAATGAGAGAAGACCCTAAAGCAAGATGAATTAAGAATAATTAAAGGTCAAATATTAATTAGAGCATCTAGATATGAGGTTATGAAGCTTTAGATGCACAAAATTGAAGTTAGAATGCCTAAATGAAGGAATCAATATACCAATGGCAATATTATAATTTCAGGCAAAATTTAAAAAACTTAAAGGAAAATGTTTTAAATGCCAAAGATAAGCTTACTAGGAATTTCAAAAGCCCTAAAAATTATAAAAACCATTAAAATAGTTAAAATCCTTCCAATATACGATTTAGGATGTTAGTTGACTATAACTTTGACCAAGTTCTTTGGGATGGTTTTATGTAACACCATAACTTTTGTTGGAGATTGTGCCCTAGGCCAATCATTTGTAAACATTGTGCTTAATTAAGAATAAAAGTTTTTCTGTTACAATTATTATATTTGCATGTTTCTATAATAATTATATCATTGGATAAATTATATTAGTTATCCTAAATATCCCTAGTCGATCATCATTGTGGAAACGATGATAAATTAAGATGAGTATAATTTTGATTGATGGTTATGTGTTAATCATGTATGGAGATACAAATCAAAATTATAGACACCTATTGGGAACAGGGAGTTGGATCGACCCGTCATGAGATAGCATCATGGATTAGGTCATAAGCATACCTCATATATAACCGTGTCACTAATCCTTCATGCCTGAGATCATCATAGATTCCAACATGAAGGACACTGTGCTTTGGTATTGTCAAAAGTCACTTTTAACCAGGTGATCATAAAGGTTATGATCCGGTATAGTGGACTCCATATAGAGGATGATGAGTGGTCAAGATGAAATTTGTCCCTCTGGTTAACGGAGAGATATCTCTGGGCCCCTTGATGAGTGAGACTAAGAAATGCATGGCCATGCTTGGATGAAAAGGTTTTTCCATTCGTTCTATCGGTCTACATGTAAATCGAGAAACTAATGATCGAGTAAGATAAGGATGACATTTCCATGCCTCATGCTCGATCAAGATATCGTGTGATAAAAGGGATGTGATAGGGTTATACGATAGCCTGTATCAGATCCCAAACCCTATGTGATTTGGATAGTCACTATGTCTTGCTAGAGGCCACTAGTGACTTGTGGGTGTAATAATGTTGTTGGCCCATTGCCAATATCATATATGCCTAAAGGGTCACACACAAGAACGAATCAACTTGAACAAGAGTGTCCAAATTCATTGAACCTAGAATTGTGTCTAGATTTGATGAATGTTATGCTTAATTAGGGTGAGGTAATTATATATATATGAGATATATATATATGTAATTAACTCGAAATATAAGTATGTATATATATATATTTTGATATATATATATATATATTATATGCATATTTCATATATATTATATATAAAAATTTGAAATATATATATATTTATATTTGATATGAATATATATATTGTATTATATATTTCAATATATATATATATATTTATTTATTTATAAATGAATTAGTTAAAATTGAATTTATGAGATAAATTTGAATTTCAACTAATTTGTTTAAGATTAATTTGGATTAATTTAAATAATATATTTAAATTAACTAATTTAATCTGAATATACCTCTATAAAAGGAGAGGTAGGCTAGGGTTTAGATACACAACATAAAAGAGTCACCTTTCTAAAACCCTAAGCCGTCACCCTAGAGAGAGAGAACGCGACCGTACACCTAGAGAGAAAGTGTATGGACGCCTAGAGAGAGAAGATCGTCTTCTCGTCAATTCGCGTACAGATGTGGTGAACGAAGGTGCTAGCAAGCCTTTCAAGTTGCTAGATCGTTCGTGTGGATACTGGTAGAGGGGGTTGTGCATAGACGTCTGTTCCTGAGATCCGAAAGGACAAAGCACGTTGCAAAGGTAATATTTTATCTCATACTCAATTTAATCAAATCGACGGATCCATGGGAGGAAAAGAATTAAATTAAAATTTTTACTACATGTACAGTACATTTCTAACAAATTTAACACTCAACTCATGCAAATCCCATTCCTCATTTCATGTAAATTCTACATGAAGCAACATAATGGCATAGGAAGTCATGAATCAAGATGCATTTCCCTATGGGTAAAATTTCTCATTTTGTATCCCATGGGTCATATGGACTCATCTATCTCATTCTCACATTTAGATACATAATTACAACCCATAACAAGCTCAAGATGGCCCATACCTCGAGCAAAGGGAGCAATTACACAAAATACACTAGTGCAGCCTTGGATCAGTTTTCCAGATTTTATGCTTAAATTTTGAAAAATCATAACTAATTCTTGAAAAATTTAACTTAAGCACACTATACCATTATGGAAAACTACATATGTCTACTTCATGTTAAAAATAAATCCAAACCAAAAAGAGGCTGTTAGGCACTAGAAACTGATGGAATAATACCGGAGGCTAGCTATCATCCCTGGTACTGATCTCCAATTTCAAAATTTCATATCTCCCTGTTTAGAGGTCCAATTAGGATGATCTTAGTGGCCATCAAAATATTATCATGTCTAGTTTATTCCTATAAAATTTTATGAGCATGGGACATCATTTGTCCTAAGAATGATACAGCCCAAGTTTCTGACCACATGAACAGTACCTATATCAGTTCAGTAGAAAAATGGCAATTTTAGAAAATATAATTAATTCCATAGATCTCCAAATAATATGATCTTTGTCTTCCCAAAAAGATCTGGATAAGATCTATAGGTGTGCCAAATTTCATGGACAAACTCATTCATTTGGTTAGATCTTGACATTGGGTTGCAAAATGGCTCATTTTGTGTCATATAAAGGGTCCAAATGGTCCATTTCAGGTTCTAAAGCTACCATGACCACTTGAGCACGTGGGAATGCACCAAAATGATCTTTAAACTTGTCTCAAAGGTGAATAACCCAGATTTCTTAAACTCACTCATCCACTCCATGATATACACTAGGTTACACATACTTGCCTTGGCCATCCAATACCTAAATCATGCTATCTCATACATTTGGCATCAAAGTTCATTTATACATAATACATTTGGGTATTTACATATGCTCATATAATTACATAACCATTTCATCATAAAATTACATCATATGCCATATGTATGGCTACAAAGGAGATAAATCTAGGCCATTTCATGCATTTTGATGTCAATCTCCTTTTCCTTGGCATGGTGGCTTCCATTACCTTGTTCAATTGCTTCACCTAGCATGTTAAGATATTGGAGAGGAGGGGATGAGATTCAAAGAATCCCAATAGCTTATCTCCCATTCAAACACATATAAAGTATGCAATACAAGCCTTGAAAATGTATGCATGGGCATATTAACATATGTGAGTATTAAGAAATATCCTTAGCATTTGAGCAAATCGTACATAGCATACATAAGCTTGCCAAGTAAGTGGATTAGCCTCACCCATTCCCTTGTAGATTTTGGACATGCCTCACCCATTTTCTTTAAGAGGTTTTTGACTCAACCTTACTCTTGAGAGTCAACCTCACTTTTGGGAGACTCTTTAACCTTGTCTCAACCAAGTTCTAGGGTTCTTAGCTCATCCTCACCATGGCTAGAGGGTTCTTGGCTTCTCTACACCAAGCAAACTAAAGAAAGTACATAAAACTTCATTTGCATGCATAAAACATCATCATGGTACCATAGAATAAAAGCTTATGCTAAAATACTTTTCATAACTTAAAACATATATACACACATTCATGCATGAGAGAAGGTGGAGAGAGCTACCTTGCTTGCATTCACACACTTTTTCCTTGAACCTTGAATCCTCTCCCTTGACCTCACACACCCAAAAAGGTAGAGATCATTTCTCTTGCCCTGGACACATTATATAGAAGCTAATTACACTCTTGAATCAAATTCTAAGGCCATAAATTCACTAGAAAAGCTAGGTGACTCATAAGGCTCCATTCTCTTCATCTATTCATGATTCTTGACTCCATTTAAACCTCTTGGAGTCATCACACAGTCAATTTAATGAGCCTCACTAGGTGTTGCTTCTTTAAACTATAATATGGAATGCACAAAGCCATCTTATTTTCTATGGCTTCTAAAATTTTCCAAGGCTTCCTCTCATACTCTCCCATCATACATGACTCAAAAATAAGTTTAGAACAAATTAAAACCGCCCCTAGGTGCCATTTATACTCTAGGCTAAAGCATATGCTCGTCTTGGCATCCTTGGAGTTTCTTTGCTTCCTTTGATGGGAGAATCATGTAGGAAGCTCTCTTGGTGTCTTAAGAGCCTATATGAACTCTTAAACATTATAAAATATGGCTAGGGTTCATGGTGCAATCAAAACCCTAACCTCCCTATCTTGCAAATTCATGCTTCTTTCCTTGATTTTTTTGCACCTACTTGTTTCTCACACTCTAAACCTATGAATCTCTCTTGCTAGAGCTAGAATTCATCTCCCTTTGATTGGGCTCTATATGGGGCGAAATCCCTACAATGAGGAACAAGGAAGAAGAAGCATGGAAGGCAACAACTTACCTTGATTTTCTAACCTTTTTCAAGTGCTCTTCCAAGTGGTGAATTCCTTTCCTTCAAATTCTGCAATCCCTCCTTTGGACTAGACCCAAAACATCACTAAACCCCTCAATAAAACCATAGAAATGTCTGAGGAGAATGAGAGGAACAAGTTTACTAAAGAGGAGAGCATAAAATTCTACACTTTTCTTACCTTTTTTTCTTCAATTTTTCCTCTTCATTTTCCCTTCCTTTGGTGCACCTAAGAG
Source organism: Erythrophleum fordii (assembly GCA_032878935.1). Lineage (NCBI taxonomy): Eukaryota > Viridiplantae > Streptophyta > Magnoliopsida > Fabales > Fabaceae > Erythrophleum > Erythrophleum fordii. The sequence goes on from JAVQMF010000053.1 coordinate 17,453,855, forward strand.
CTACCTTATTTTTCTAGTTTAAGGTCAGAAGTGAGTTAGTCTAGATATAGGGAAGAAGAAATGTGAATAATGGAGAGTATTCAAGAAGCCTCCTTTTTCTTAAAATTTCTAATTTTGCCCTTCATTTTTGGCATTTTTGTTTCTAACTCGTTTTATCTTCTTTTTGAGAATCATCTTTTCCATTACAAAATTTATGTCTTCAATTTAGTAAAATTCCTTTGGAATCACTCAAATCGCAGCTAAAACCTTCCTAAATGAATCTGTCAAAGTTCGGGGTCACAATTATTGGAAAATATCCACCGGAGAGGCTTTAGCTATCTCAGGGCTTCCCATGGTTTTCAGGGCCCCTGAGAACTTTAGAGAATTCAAAACTTTCATTTAAAAATCCCTCCTATGAGAATTCCAAATTTTGCTAAAAATGACAAAATTGCCCTTACGTTTCGTCAATCTTTTGTTACATTTTGTTTCTTCATTCTAACTCTATTTTTCTTTCCGTCTGAGCTTGGGATTCTTATTTTTAGGAATCTAAAATATTTCTCAAATTTTTTGAGACCTTAACTAAGTCATTTCGGGGGACTTGCTTTTATAATCAGTGAATTTTGTTCATTTACGGAGAAACTATATGTTATGTTTCTCGCATTTTCCCTCGTTTTTAGAGAACCGAATGTTACATTTTAAATTCCTAAAATATCAAAGTAAATTATTTTAATAAAGAAGAGAGCCTAAATTTTTATATGGAAAAGATAATTCTCAAAAAGGATATGAAACAAGCTCAAACAAGGCAATCAAAATATAGTGGCAAAAGTGTAATTATTGGAAAAAGCTAAAATATCCTCTTCACCCTTTTTATAACCAAGCCTTGTCTCCTTCTTCTTCAAACCCACTTGGATAAATCTAAAATTAGGAGCTATGGCATCCAAAAGAGGGGAGGAGAGAGAGAGAGAGGAAAAAGGAGCCCAAGATGTAAGAAAATATGTAAAATTTCATGCCATGGTAGTTAGCAAACTTGTTCTACTCTTTATACTCTTTCTAATGGTGGTTTTAGCTTCTTGAAATGATAAGTTTGATGGCTAACCCCTTGAAGGAAAGAGAAGATTTGGAGTAAGCAATTATGTTATAACACCATATTTAACTACCTTACCTCATTCATATCTTAGCTTTCTTCCATGGATATCACAAGTTTTCCAAGAAAACTCTATTAAAATATTAGATTATTTTTGCGTTATGTCATGGATAAAATTTTCATTTCGTGTCTCGTAGATCATATGAACTTATCCATCTCATTCTTCTATTTAAATGCACATATACAATCCAAAAGCATTTCAAGATGTGGCCAAAAACTCGAGCTCATAAATCATATACATAAAAATTACATGTGCAGCCTCAGATTCATGGCCCAGGTTTCTGTCATCAATTTTGGAAAATCATAACTAATTTTAAAAAATTGAAATCAAGCATACTATACCATTTTAGAAAGCTACATATGTCTATTTTATACTAAAAATAAGTCTAAACCAAAACAAGGATGTCAAGCCACTAGAAATCAATGGAACAATACCCAAAATCATCTAGCATTACTAAAACTATCACAAAAATTTAAAAATTCATATCTCCATGCTAAGACATCCAATTAGGGTGATTTTAATGGCTATAGAAAGCTTATCATGTCCATTTTATGCCTATAAAAGTTCATGAGTGGACACCATTTAGTGCTCGAATGTAATAGAAGAAAAAACTGACCATATAAATAGTAACCATACCAGAAGAGCTAAAATTTGGCAACTTTGAAAAATCATAATTAATTCTATAGAACTCCAAATAATCTGGTCTTTAACTTTCCAAAAAGTTCTAGATGAAATCTATATGCTTGCCAAATTTCATGAGGAAATTCATTCATTTCATCAGAATGTACGATAAGGTTGCAAAATGGCTCTTTTATGCTTCTTAAAGGGTTACCAAAGGATCAAATTTGCTCTCAAGGCTTTCATGGTCACTTGAGCATGTAGGAAAGCACAAAAATGGCCTATTAAACATGTCTCAAAGGTGCAAAAACCCAGATTTCATAAACTCACTCTCTCACCCCAAGGTATGCATAAGAATACGTAGGCTTATCCTTGGCATTCAATGTCAAAATCATGTAATATCATTCATATAGCTCTAGTTCTCATACATATACAATATATCCATACAATTACAAGTATTCATGAACATTGAATTACATCATATGTCATTCATATGACTACAAAATGCACAATTTACACAATTCTATGTCAATCTCCTTCCTTTATGCTTGGTGGCTCCCATTCCTTGCCTTGCTTAGTCCATTTAGATATGTTAGGCAAATGAGGAGGAAGGAATGAGATTCTAGGAATTCCAATATCTCTGCTACCTTTTAACCATACATAAAGAATGCAAATCCAAGTCTAAAATGCATGCATGGATATCATAGAGTGTATAACCATACATGGAATATTTCTTGCACTCAATATGTCATATAAAGCATACCTAGATTTGCCAAGAAGATAGTTTAGCCTTAGCCACTTCTCTTAGGGGATTTTGGACTTGCCTCACCCATTTTCTTAAGGGGTTTTTTACTAAGCCCCATCACATAATTAATTTGAGGAGCCTCACTACATATTGCTTCTTTAGGTCATAATATGGAACCTATGATACCATCTTACTCCCTAGGCTTCCTAAAATTTTTCAAAGCTCCCTCCTATCCTCTCCCATCATATATGATACAAAACCAAGTTTGGAAGAAATTAAAACACTCCCTTGATGCTCTTTCCATGCTAGGCCGAGGCTATGCTTCTTTAGGATACCAAAGGAGTTGTTTTGATTTCTTTGATGGGAGAAGCATGTGGGAGGCTCTCTTGGTGTCTTAGGAACTCACACAAACTCTTAGACACCTTAAATTATGGCTAGAAAGCTTCTTACAAACTAAGGTTTGTGAAACCCTAGGCTAGACATCTTACAAATCAATGGTTCATTCTTGGATTTCTTTACATATTCTTGTTTTCCACATTCTAAATTCTAGGATTCATCCTTCATTTGGTTCAAAAACAACATCCTCTTGGCTATCCATATAATGGTTGAACCATACATAAAGGGAGCAAGGAAGAAGAGGCATGAAAACTAATGGATTTACCTTGAATTCAAGCTTTTCTCAAGAGCTTTTCCTTTTGCCTTGGTCCTCCTCTTGGAATTTGAACTCTCCCCCTTTGGTTTAGGTTTAAAATAGAACCAAATTATGCACCAAAACCATGGAAAGAAAGAGGAGAAGAAGGAGAACAAGTTCAATGAAGGAAGAAGCAAGAAATTCCTTGATTTTCCATACCTTTTCCTAGGCTTTTCTCCTCCTTTGAAGCTCCCTCTTGTGCACCACTTTTTGTAAAACTTCCCCCTGGTCTTAGACCAAATTTAGGTTGGCCAAATGTGAGGGAAAAGTAGGGCACCACCTATTTATAGCTAGGAACTCTTAAGGAGCTTTTTAAAATGCTAATTTTGTCCTTCATTCTTAGCTTTTTTGTTTTAGGCTCATTTCAACTCCTTTTCAAAAACCATCTTTTCCATCATAAAATTTAGGTTCTCTGACCTCTAAATAGCCTTTGGAATCACTCAAATCGGGTGAAAAACTTTCCAGAACAAAAGGGTCAAAGTTTGAGTTTATCGACATTCTAAATTATAAACCAAAGGGATTTTAACTATTATGGGGATTCTTACCCAGGAAACTCATTTTTTCCATTTACAAATCATTTCTATGAGTTTTCTCAAAAGTGCCCAAAATTACAAAATTGTCACTACATCTTCGTTAAATTTCTTCTGGTCATTCTAGCTCTATTTTCAGGGCACCTTTGACCTTGGATCCTCATTATTTGACGTCTAGATTATCACTCTAATTTTATTGGACTTCAAATCATTCTATTTAGGAGACTTCCTTTTGTATTTGATGAATTACGTATGTCTACGGAGAAATCGAGCATTATGTTTCTCTCGTTTACAGAGGTACTAGATGTTACATATGCCATAAAAATCACCATTAGAGGTGCTTTCAAGCAAGGTAAGATACAAGTTAGAATACTTGCTCCTTACTTGAGTTTCTCTTCTCTCTTGGTTTGGCCTAACCATAGAAATGCTAAAGGGAATATATTTGTGAATGAAACATATTAAGAATAGGGGTTTCGAAGGATGTAAAATAAAATTATGTAATTAGAATCAAATAAAAAGCCATAAAATGAAAGATAAGCTATCTAGGGTTCAAATTGCACCTTAACTATTTAAGATCACCTTTAAATAGAAAGGAAATAAGAGTACTCAGAGGTATTAAATTCCCCAAGAGAAAGGCAAAAACTCCCTTAGGCTTCCTCATGTGTTAGATTCGACCATAGGACAAAAAAAGTAGCTAGGGAGTGTTTTAATGTATCCTAAGGATTTAAGAGGCCTAAATGAGAATTATAAATACTAATGGAACTATTAGATTAAATTTAGAAACCTTATTTTGAAAGGTAAACTTTTAGAGCACAAAAATAGCCTAAAGGAGCAAGTTGGCTCTAGGTTTATGTAATCATGTAAATGTGGGTCCATATGAGTGCCATTAGAGTCATATGGTTCATAGAAAATAAGATTATGGAGCCTAGAAAGTGAAATTCAAGAATGGCCTCTTAAGGAGCCGAAGTGGCTTAAGGTTGCATATTAGTTTCTAAGGAAGTTAAGGGTTGTTAACAAGATTTGAAATGGATCCTAATGAGTTATTTTGCAATGCATATTGCTATAGGTAGGTTGAACAAATGGAAGCTAATTAGATAAAGGTGTAAACTAAAAGGGAGGAAGTAAGGGACCAAAGAAAAGAAAATGTTTAGGGGAGTTAGTGCTAGCTTGAAGCTCCTAGCTCCATGAGGTAGCTTTATTTCCCTATCTTATATGCATTTGAATGCTTGATAGAGTTAAGATGCTTGTATGTGTTATTACTTGATGTATTCATAAGCTATGTCTTGATATACTTACCATGATGAGTTTTATGCATGAGTTTGACATTTTTTTTGGCTCTTAACTCCTTGTGGCATAAAATTGAGCACAGTAACTCTTTCTTGGTCCTGGGTTGAGTTTAGTTAAGACTAACTAGTTTGTTTTGATGCCATGGTTTAATGAAAAATGAATTTTTATATTGAAAGTTATTTTTGAGTTACAGGATGCATATGAATGGCATTCTTGCACCATATGCATTGCATTTCCTCATTGTTTTACGTATGCATGGATTGGTTGAAATTAGTTATTAAGATTCTTACCAAAATTTCACCCATGTATCGCTACTAATCATTTCAGGATCTCTAAGCAAAGGCAAGAAAGTTAAGAAGTGTTAGACATTAGAATTTATGTATTAGGAATATCCTATAGACTTAAATTTTATGAATGTATTAGATTTGTATGGATAGTATACGTTATGTACCTATGATGACTTATGGTGTAACATGATGTATATTACCATGTTTTATGATGGAACCAGATGTATGAGAATGAGAGCATGAATATATGGCATTTGGTGGTAGAATATGACTATTAGTATAAACTTGCATATGTTGAACTAGGTTATATATATGTAATCTTGGGTGCAAGCGAGTCATATTTTTATGCAAGCCTTATTTCCCATGTTAGACCTTATGGATTGCATGCCTAAGATGATTGAAATTTGCTCAAAGTGAGAGTGTACAATTTGGAAATCAATTGGACCACTTTAGAACTTTAATTTGCTCCAAAATATGTCTTAAATTGTACCTTCACCCTAGGTAACCCAAATGATCTAGTTTGGGGCTAAAATTTGGCATGCAATTAAAGAACATTGAGAGATTTCTAACAAGCTGAGAATGTTAATTTTTGAAGCTTTAGAGAATATTTTATAAATTTTTGAAATTGCCTAAATTATGCATATTGGTTTGTCACTATTCACACTGTAATAGTTATATTTTTTGTGTTTTTGAAGGGCTAAATGAATTCAGTTGATTATAAAATTTTATAAGCATAAAGTTTATGTTATCTATAGCCACTGACTTTATGCGAATCAGAGTTACATAGCCTATGTTATGAATTTTTAAATTTTGATGTATATTATGCTAAATGGTTAATTTTAGGCTATGCATACTCTTTGTAACACCTTAGTGTACTATCTCTATCTAGCCTCCTACGGGGCTTGTTTCCATATGATTTCCAAATAATCAATACTATCCGTGGCATTTTCATGCTATAAAACGGGGTTTCAAACACTCATTTTCTGCCCCGTGGGTCCTGTGAACCTATCAGTCACATTCTCTACTCACACTCCATTTATACAACTCAGACATAGCATAAAAAAAACCATAAGCCACAGGTATGGAGTCAAAAACCAGAAAAATACAATTTCTCACATTAGTCCAAAAGTCTGATTTTTGGCTCTACTTTGGAAAATCATATCTAATTGTAGAAAAATGGGAATCTAGTAAATCATAGCTCTCTAGAAAGCTCTAAGTGTTACATTTACAGTAAAAATGATTTCCAATCCAAATCTCGATGTTTAGACCATGTTTGACATTAAAAATCAGGTAAAGGTCCGACTGTCTCTGTTTCTGGCCCAGTTTACTGTCATGAACTTCGAAAATCCATAATTTAATCCAAAACAATCCAATCTGGGAAAACTATATCAATTTGAAAAGCTACAGATGTCTACTAGACGAGAAAAATAAGTCCAGATCAGTTCAGTAGCCCCTAGACCCCAAAAACTGATGGAATAGTGACGGAGGTCAGGTGGGCTCCCTGATGCTAATACAGAACTTCAGAAGGTTCATTCTCTCTCTACAGACCTCCGATTTAGCTGGTTCTAGTTACTAGAGGTCACTGTGGATTTCTAGTTTATGTGTATAAAATTTCATGACAGTTGGCCTCCGTTTGGTCTATGTATGACATGGATTTCGTTTCTGACCTATAGGAACAGTACATGGCCAAACTATCAAATTTCCCCAATTTCAACAATTCGTCAAATATTCTCTAGACCTCCAAAAATTACCCCCTTTAGCTTCTCAAGAAGCTCTCTACAAAATCTAGAGGCATGCAAAATTTCATAGCAAGAAGAGCTCATCTGGTCAAACTTTGACGGAGCTCACAAATTTACCGGTTTTGGCACCTAAAAGGTCCAAACTAGGTCCAAATGGCCTCTCACATGTTTTAGCCACTCATGGACAAGTTTAAAAGCATAACAATAGTCTCTATAACATGTCCAAGTGGTCCAATTCAACATACATTCCAAATTCACTATGCTACGGCAAAAAATACACTATCTCATTCATTCATCAAAAGGGGCAAAACCATCATTTCCATTACTTTGGCTATCAACATAGTTTATACATCATCATTTCATACATATACACTTGCTACAATAGTTACATCTCAAAAATAGTGGGCGCATATTCATTGTCGCACCACTTTACATCAAAATAACCAAAATAAGCTAATATCTAGCTACACATGCTTCTAGGCTCCCTGGTGTGCACTCGGTCCTCCTTGAGATTCACCTAGCATGATAATATTGGAGGGGAAGGGGTGAGATTCAGGGAATCTCAGTAGCTCATGCACTCAATCAAGTAAGCAATCAAGGCATATAACAAGTCAAAGCATGTAGTTTGGCATCCAACCATTCTCAAACATACAATACAATTTGTACATGCTATGGAGATCACAACAATGCCAAAAATGGGCTCCAGGGACTTTTGGTCTAGCCTCACCCGAGTTTAGGGACTTTTGGATGGCCTCACCCGAGTTTAGGGACTTTTGACTTGGCCTCACTCGGATATGAGACTTTTGCCCTTGTCTCACCCATCTCAAGGGACTTTCGGCACTACCTCACCCGAGCATCTCTCACAATCCAACACACAAGCACATTGGCATCAATGTATCAAAGCAATAGCATATGGCATATTCCACATAATAAGCATATACATAAACATACATTGACTATTACATCCAAGAATGCAACAAGAAAGAGTGGGAAGAGAGAGCTACCTTTGGTGCCAACACTAGCTTTTCCTTTCAATTCCTCTTCTCCCTTCTTGGTTTTACACTCACACCTTGATGGAGGTGTTTCTCTTGAGCCTAGACACACAAAAGCATGCAATTACTCTCCAGAATGTAATCTTCAAATCAAACTCTCCTAACATACCAGAACCTAGAGGTTCTCTCTCTCTCTCTAGAATGCCATCAGTTCTTCCTCTCTCTCAAGTTCCCATGGAAGTAAAATCATCATACTCAAGGGAAACAAAGAGGTTCTAGGGCGTTTTCCACATTTCCCTCTTCTGACCCATGCTCAGAAACTCACTAATCTCACAACCAAAATCGTAGAAAGAGAGGGCAAAGAGAGGATAACCAGATTCTAAGGAGAAATGGGAGAAACTTGCTTACCTTTCTCTTGCTCTTCCTCCTTCTCTTGGTCTCTCTCACTCTCCATGCCTCTTTTCTCTCCTTGGGTCGAAGTCTAGGGCAAAAATGAGAGAAGGAATGAGTTTGAGCATTTAAAGGTGTCTAATTCTTGCCTTTTACTCTCTTCCGAACTGACCTTCGCTACGGCAAAAAGTAACCTTTGCTATAGCGAGCTCGTGTTATCTGGCTTCGCTATGGCGAGGTGTAACCTTCGCTACGGTGAGCTCGTATTAGTTCCCTTCGCTATGGCGAGATTTGACCTTCGCTATGGTGAACTCGCGTTAGTTCCAGACCCCACTTTCGCTATGGCATACGCTACGGCGAGCTGTCCCCTAGTTTCTGTATGGACTGCTGTCTGCACTCGCTATAGCTAGAATCTCTTTCGCTATTGCGAGAAGGCACTCTCGCAACAGCGAGACCATTTTTGGCTATTGCGAGAAGACTCAGCAAAGTTTCTAGATTTCGAAAATTTCCAGCTTCTCCTTTCCTTTCTTTTCCCTTTTAAAAGAAATTTCGTCCTCGAAATTTAAAGACGTACCTCAAGGGAATAACTCTGGATATTTTTGTCTCATTTCATCCGCTAATTCCCAGGTTGCTTCCTCAGATGTTAGACCTCTCCAGATCACTTTCACCAGAGGAATGTTCTTGCTCCTCAGCTGTTTCAGCTTAGCATCCACAATTCTCTCCGGTTTCACTATATAGGAAAGATCTTCCTGCAATTGCACATGCTCATATTCTATGACATGTGAGGAGTCTGGCAAATACTTTTTCAACTGGGAGACATGAAAAACATTGTGGATTTGGGCTAGGTTAGGAGGCAAGGCTATTCGGTAAGCCACGGGTCCAATTTTCTCAAGGATTTCAAATGGACCAATATACCTAGGACTGAGCTTTCTTACCCTCATTGACCAACCTACTCCCGTCGTTGGAGATACCCGAATGAACACATGGTCTCCAACCTCAAACTCTAATGCCTCCAACACTTATCAGCATAGCTTTTCTGCCTACTCTGAGCCGTAAGGAGTCTCTTTCTAATCAATTCTATTTGTTGGGTGGTCTGGTCACAATCTTAGGTCCTATCATACTCCTCTCACCTAGCTCAACCCAACACAGAGGGGATCTGCACTTTCTCCCATACAAAGCCTCAAAAGGGGCCATCTGAATACTAGAATGGTAACTGTCATTATATGTAAACTCTACTAATGGTAGATACGCATCCCAGTTACCCCTCATTTCTAGCACACATGCCCTCAACATATCTTCCAATGTTTGGATGGTCCTTTCAGTCTGTCCATCTGTCTGGGGGTGATATGCAGTACTAAACCGCAACCTGGTCCCTAAAGTATACTGCAATGACCTCCAAAAGTTCGATGTGAACCTGGGGTCTCTATCCGAAACTATGCTATTGGGTATTCCATGAAGTCGCACTATCTCTCTGATATACAACTGGGCTAATCTATCCAGTGTATAAGTAGCCCTGATAGCTAAAAAGTATGCAGACTTCGTAGTCTATCCACAACTACCTAAATAGCATCGTGTCCAGAGGATGTCCTGGGTAACCCCATAACAAAGTCCATGGCTATATTATCCCACTTCCACTCCGGGATATCTAGAGGTTGCAACAACCCAGCCGGTCTTTGATGTTCTATCTTTACCCTCTGACACACTAGGCATCTAGCCACATAATCCGTCACATGGCTCTTCATCCCTGTTCACCAGAAAATCTTTTTCAAATCCTGATACATCTTGGTGGCACCTGGGTGGATAGTATACTTACTCTTATGTGCCTCTTCTAAAATGCTTTCTCTCAACTCATTCTGACTAGGCACATAGATTCTATCTCGGTATACTATCATACCATCCTTAGACACCTTAAAATCTGAGGTCTTACCTTAGGAAATCTCATTCCTGATCCGTTTCAGGAATTCATCCTCTCTCTGGGCATCTAAGATCTGGGTTCTCAAGATATTCTCAACTCGAGTTTCACTCAGATACAACTTACCCGATACCACCTAACAAGAGAGGTTCAAATTTCTGAACTTCTCTAGGAGTTCCTGCTCCCTAATCATCATATGGGCTGCATGAATGGATTTTCTACTCAGGGCATCCGCCACCACATTGGCCTTGCCCGGATGATATTTCAACATATAATCATAATCTTTCAAGAATTCCATCCATCTTCTCTGTCTCATATTGAGTTCTTTTTAGTCAAATAGGTATTTCAGACTCTTGTGGTCACTATAGATCTCTATGGTCGCACTATACAAATAGTGTCTCTAAATTTTAAGAGCAAACACTACGGCAGCTAACTCCAGGTCATGCGTGGGGTAATTCTCCCCATAAGGCCTTAACTGCCTCGAGGCATATGCCACTACTCGACCCTGCTGCATTAACACAAATCCTAACCTTTTACCTGAAGCATCACAATAAACCACAAATGGTTCACTAGGGTCAGGGATAATCAGCACAGGGGCAGTGGTCAAATAGAGTTTCAACTCCTGGAAACTCTTCTCATGTCTCTCATCCCACACAAATGGTGTCTCTTTCCTAGTTAGCCTCGTCAGTGGTAAGGCCATTTGAGAAAATTCCTGTATAAACCGTCTATAATACCCTGCCAAACCTAGGAAACTCCTAACCTCGGTGATCGTTCTAGGTCTATCCCATTATAACACAGCCTCAACTTTATGGGGATCAACCGCAACCCTGTCTCATGAGATCACATGACCTAAGAATCGCACCTCGGTCAGCCAAAACTCACATTTACTAAGTTTGGCATACAACCTTTTCTCTCTCAAGGTGTCTAGGACCAATCTCAAATGCCTCTCGTGCTCCTCAAAAGATTTAGAGTACACTAAAATATCATCAATGAAGACCACCACAAACTAATCTAGATACGGTCTGAATACCCTGTTCATGTAATCCATGAACACAGCGGGCGCATTCGTCAACCCGAATGGCATCACAAGGAACTCATCGTGCCCATATCTCATTCTGAAGGCCGTCTTGGAGACGTCTTCAATTCTCACTCTTAACTGGTGGTACCCAGATCTAAGATCTATCTTGGAAAACACAGATGCCCCAGCCAACTGATCTAACAAATCATCAATTTTAGGGAGAGGATATTTATTCTTGATGGTAAATTTATTCAACTCTTTGTAATCTATACACAAACACAAGCTACCATCCTTCTTTTTCACAAATAACATCGGAGCTCCCCAAGGTGAAACACTAGGGCGGATAAACCCTTTCTCTAACAATTCCTCTATCTGCTCTTTCAACTCAGCAAGCTCGGCGAGAGCCATCCTGTAAGGAGCTTTGGACACCGGTCTAGCCCCAGGTACTATGTCTATAGGGAACTTTAATTCTCTCTCAAGGGGTAGGCCACTAAAATCAAACTCTCTAGGGAAAACCTCCGAGAATTCCCTGACAATTGGGATCTCCTCCATCCCTTCTTCTACCTCAGCCTGAATAGAGAAAAAGACTAGAAACCCTTGACATCCACACTCTAAACATCTCTCAGCCTGGGCATTAGTCATAAAGGATAACTCAGCTCCTACCCTAGGTATGGTCCCACAAGCAGGAAGGGAAATGGTTCGGTATTCACAATCAAGTATAGCATTACTTGTAGCTAACCAGTTCATACCAATAATCAATTCAATATCACAGAAGGGAATACAAACTAAATCAATAGTGGTATGACAATGGTTAAATTGAACAGTGACATTTAAACAAGTATGGGAAGTAACCACGTGGCCTCCAGTGGGTGTGATGACAGACAAGTCAAATGGCAAGACACTAATAACTAGACCCAATTTCCTCACACAATTATAAGATATAAATGAGTGACTAGTACCTGAATCAAACATAGCAACTACAGGAAAGCCATTCACTATCAGCGTACCTCGGATCAAACTGGGAGATGCGCTGGCTTCCTGCTGAGTAAGGGCGAACACTCGGCCCTGGGTCTGTGGCCTAAGAGGAGGCGCTGTATCCATCTGAGGACAGTGTCTAGCAATGTGCCCCGGCTTCCCACACTTGAAACATGTCACTGGAGGCTGCTGGAAGGATGACTGGCCCCGAGGAGGTGGCACACCTCGCTGTGGCCTTCTATTCCATAGCCCTTTGCCTCTCCTCTTGGTACTAGGGGTCAAACTAGAACCCTCTTCTGGTTTCAGCCTTTTCAATCCCGAAACTCCCTTCTGACTAGCTGTAATCGCAGTAGGCATGATAACTTGCAAATTAGTCTCAATCACCCTGCTGACCTCCACAAGGGTATTGAGCTTCCTTATTCGTTGTGGAGTAACTCTGTCGCTAATCAAGGGTCTCAACCCAGTCTCAAACTGCTCATATCTCCAAGGGTCATCATCATACCTCTGGAGGTAAGAGGAATACCGAGATAACTCAATGAACTTGGCCACATACTGATCCACAGTCATCTCATCCGTCTGTCTTAACCCATAAACTCCATTTCTTTTTTCTTCCTCACTGAACTAGGGATATATTTCTCATAAAACTCGACCAAGAAAGTCTCCCAAGTTATCTGTATGTTCTTGGTCTCCATCAGAGGTTGCGTGCTACACCACTATCTATCAGCTTCCTTTTCTAGCATGAAAGTGGCTAGCTGGGCTTTCTATTCAGTGGTACAATCCATCACCGAGAATATCTTCTTTAATTCTTTAATTGCATGACCCAAGCCTCCGCCTTATCCGTGTCCAACTCCCCGTCAAACGAGGGTGGATTATTTTGCCTAAACTGCTTTAACACCTTCTGGATAGGCGTCTGGGTCTGTGGAGCAATAGGCTCCTGCGGAGGTATAGGTGAAATGCTAGATGTAGATGGTTGAGGTATAGGGGCATCTCTTATGGCTTCTTCTTGCTTAGCCAGGGTATCTTGCAAATGCATGATCATATCATGCTGTTGTTGGGCTATGTATCTCTGTTGTTCCAGCATCTCTTGGTGCTGGCCCATCATGGCTTCATACCGATCAAGTCTCTCCATGATAGCCCGCAGAGGATCCTCAGTCCCAACAGGAACCTCTGGCTCAGTTCTCTGAGCCTTGGGCGGTCTACCTCTACCCCTGCCCCGTCTAGTCTCAACCATGTCTGAAAAGAAGTAGCAATCCTCAGTTCATAATATTATCACAACCCATATGCATAAGGATGCTACAACTTCCGTGACCATTCACACCAAACACAAGTAAAACTCATCATTCAAGAGCCTAACATTAAGCAAAAGTGCCTGAACCATGGTTCTGATACCAAAAATGTAACACCTTAGTGTACTATCTCTATCTAGCCTCCTACGGGGCTTGTTTCCATATGATTTCCAAATAATCAATACTATCTGTGGCATTTTCATGCCATAAAACGGGGTTTCAAACACTCATTTTCTACCCCGTGGGTCCTGTGAACCCATCAGTCACATTCTCTACACACACTCCATTTATACAACTCAAACATAGCATAAAACAAACCATAAGCCACAGGTATGGAGTCAAAAACCAGAAAAATGCAATTTCTCACATTCGCCCAAAAGTCTAATTTTTGGCTCTATTTGGAAAATCATATCTAATTGTAGAAAAATGGAAATCTAGTAAATCATAGCTCTCTAGAAAGCTATAAGTGTTAAATTTACACTAAAAATGATTCCCAATCCAAATCTTGGTGTTTAGACCATGTTTGACACCAAAAATCAGGTAAAGGTCCGACTGTCTCTGTTTCTGGCCCAGTTTACTGTCATGAACTTCGAAAATCCATAATTTAATCCACAAAAATCCAATCTAGGAAAACTATACGAATTTGAAAAGCTACAGATATCTACTAGACGAGAAAAACAAGTCTAAATCAGTTCAGTAGCCCCTAGACCCCAAAAACTGATGGAACAGTGACGGAGGTCAGGTGGGCTCCCTGATGCTGATACAGAATTTCAGAAGGTTCATTCTCTCTCTACAGACCTCCGATTTAGGTGGTTCTAGTTCCTAGAGGTCACTGTGGTTTTCTAGTTTATGTGTATAAAATTGCATGACAGTTGGCCTCCGTTTGGTCTATGTATGACATGGATTTCATTTCTGACCTATAGGAACAGTACATGGCCAAACTACCAAATTTTCCCAACTTCAAAAATTCGCCAAATATTCTCTTGACCTCTAAAAATTACCCACTTTAGCTTCTCAAGAAGCTCTCTACAAACTCTAGAGGCATGCAAAATTTCATAGCAAGAAGAGCTCATCCGGTCATACTTTGACGGAGCTCACAAATTTACTGGTTTTGGCACCCAAAAGGTCCAAACTAGGTCCAAATGGCCTCTCACATGTTTTAGCCACTCATGGACAAGTTTAAAAGCATAACAATAGTCTCTATAACATGTCCAAGTGGTCCAATTCAACATACATTCCAAATTCACTATGCTACGACAAAAAATACACTATCTCATTCATTCATCAAAAGGGGCAAAACCATCATTTCCATTACTTTGGCTATCAACATAGTTTATACATCATCATTTCATACATATACACTTGCTACAATAGTTACATCTCAAAAATAGTGGGCGCATATTCATTGTCGCACCACTTTACATCAAAATAACCAAAATAAGCTAATATCTAGCTACACATGTTTCTAGGCTCCCTGGTGTGCACTCGGTCTTCCTTGAGATTCACCTAGCATGATAATATGGGAGGGGAAGG
This sequence comes from Erythrophleum fordii, assembly GCA_032878935.1. Lineage (NCBI taxonomy): Eukaryota > Viridiplantae > Streptophyta > Magnoliopsida > Fabales > Fabaceae > Erythrophleum > Erythrophleum fordii. The sequence continues at coordinate 17,468,982 of JAVQMF010000053.1, forward strand.
GGTGAGATTCAGGGAATCTCAGTAGCTCATGCACTCAATCAAGTAAGCAATCAAGGCATATAACAAGTCAAAGCATGTAGTTTGGCATCCAACCATTCTCAAACATACAATACAAGTTGTACAAGCTATGGAGATCACAACAATGCCAAAAATGGGCTCCAAGGACTTTTGGTCTAGCCTCACCCGAGTTTAGGGACTTTTGGATGGCCTCACCCGAGTTTAGGGACTTTTGACTTGGCCTCACTCGGATATGAGACTTTTGCCCTTGTCTCACCCATCTCAAGGGACTTTCGGCACTACCTCACCCGAGCATCTTTCACAATCCAACTCACAAGCACATTGGCATCAATGCATCAAAGCAATAGCATATGGCATATTCCACACAATAAGCATATACATAAACATACATTGACTATTACATCCAAGAATGCAACAAGAAAGAGTGGGAAGAGAGAGCTACCTTTGGTGCCAATACTAGCTTTTCTTTCAATTCCTCTTCTCCCTTCTTGGTTTCACACTCACACCTTGATGGAGGTGTTTCTCTTGAGCCTAGACATACAAAAGCATGCAATTACTCTCTAGAATGTAATCTTCAGATCAAACTCTCCTAACATACCAGAACCTAGAGGTTCTCTCTCTCTCTCTAGAATGCCATCAATTCTTCCTCTATCTCAAGTTCCCATGGAAGTAAAATCATCATACTCAAGGGAAACAAAGAGGTTTTAGGGCGTTTTCCACATTTTCGTCTTCTGACCCATGCTCAGAAACTCACCAATCTCATAACCAAAATCGTAGAAAGAGAGGGTAAAGAGAGGAAAACCAGATTCTAAGGAGAAATGGGAGAAACTTGCTTACCTTTCTCTTACTCTTCCTCCTTCTCTTGGTCTCTCTCACTCTACATGCCTCTTTTCTCTCCTTGGGTCGAAGTCTAGGGCAAAAATGAGAGAAGGAATGAGTTTGAGTGTTTAAAGGTATCTAATTCTCGCCTTTTACTCTCTTCTGGACTGACCCTCGCTACGACAAAAACTAACTTCTGCTATAGCGAGCTCATGTTATCTGGCTGCACTATGACGAGGTGTAACCTTTGCTACGGCGAGCTCGTATCAGTTCCCTTCGCTATGGCGAGATTTGACCTTCGCTATGGCGAACTCGCGTTAGTTCCAGACCCCACTTTTGCTATGGCGTACGCTACGGCGAGTTGCCCCCTGGTTTCTGTATGGACTGCTGTCCGCACTCACTATAGCTAGAATCTCTTTCGCTATTATGAGAAGGCACTCTCGCTACAGCGAGACCATTTCTGGCTATTGCGAGAAGACTTAGCAAAGTTTCTGGATTTCGAAAATTTCCAGCTTCTTCTTTCTTTTCTTTTCCCTTTTCCCGGTTGTTACACTCCTTGGGCTTTTGATGTATATGTTTTGATCTAATAGGTCAAAACAAACTTGTTTATGATGAATATGAGTGAAGGAAGAGAAAAATATGAAATATAACCCCTACAGCTCAATTTGGTATGGTAATAGTTATAAACCTCCATTGTGGATATGTATAAATAATGTAAATAATCTTCATGAAACTAAGTATGACAAAAACCCTAAGAAGCTTAATTGCTTATTCATTTTAGTGCTAAAACACACTTAGCTGTAGAACACATGAGTATTTTCGCACATACAAGGAAGGCTAGGGTTTCACCACCATTTTAGCTCCGATATGCACACGTAAAAGGAGATTTAGCCAACGTAAGTTACACAGAAGTTGATCTTCTCATCTTCCTCATCATTTTAGTTTGATTAGCTTTTTGTTTGGTGGATTTTCACCTCATCTCCAAATCTAAAAATGGGTATTTAGTTGTTTCTTGCATGATTTTTGGAACTTAAGGCTAGAGGGATCATTGGCTATGTAATTTTCCTCCATTTTGATGTTTTTAATTCTAGAAATTGGCCCTAGTTGTAACATCCAGTTTTCTGAAAATGAGAGAAAACGTGAGAAATGTAACATACAGTTTCTCTGTAAACAAACGAAATTCACTGGATATAAAAGGAGGTCCCCCAAAATGAGATAGTTAAGGTCTTGAAAAATTTGGGAAGCATTCTAAACTCCTAAAAATGAGAATCCCAAGCTCAGATGGAAAGAAAAACATAGCTAGAATGAAGAAACAATTTCTTACAAAAAGCTTACGAAATGTAATGGTATTTTTGTAATTTTGAGCAAATTTTAGAATTCACACAAGAGGGTTTTTTAAATGAAAATTTTGGGTTCTCCAAGGTTCTCAGAGGCCCTAGAACCCATGGAAATCCCCAAGATAGTTAAAACCCCTTCGGTGGATGTTTTCTAACATCAGTTGACCCAAACTTTGACTGATTCGTTCAGGAAGATTTTAGCTCCAATTTGAGTGATTCCAAAGGCATTTTACTAAATTGGGAACCTAAATTTCATAATGAAAAAAAAAGTTCTCAAAAAGGAGTTAAAATAAAAGAGAAACGAGAATGCCAAGAATGAAGGGCAAAATGAGAATTTTTGAAAAGTGTAATTTCCTCCCACTTATATACATGATGCACCCTTCTTCTCCCTTCATTATGCATGACCATGTTCTACCCAAAACTAGAGGAAAACCCTAAGGGATGAGGCACACAAGAGGAGGAAGAAAATGAAGAGAAATTTAAGGTAGAAAGGGAGAAATTGAGAGAAAAATTTGGATTTAGAGAGAGGAGCTCAAAGAACACAAGATTCAAGTGAGAAAAAGCAAGAAAACAAGTTAATTTCTCTTCTTATGGTTGTCATCCTTGGTTCCCTTCCCCACCATTTTGCCCCACTTGAGAAAACCCTAGGAGGAGATGATTTTTAGACAAAACCAAGCATGAATCTAAGGAAAAAGGGCGTCGAGATTAAGAATATGTAAAGGGAATTATCAAAAAACCATTAGATTTCAAGATGCAAATTCTAAGGTTTTGTGTGCTGTAACACCATAATCTACTACCACTACCTAGCCTCTCACTGGGCTCAGTTCCATATGATTTCCAAAGAATCACTACTCTTCCGTGGCATTTGCATGCTATGAACCGGGGTTTCATATACTCATCTTTTGTCCCGTGGGTCCTATGAACCCATCTCAAGCATCCTCAAATCAAACTCCATATAGAAGACTCATACATAGCATAAAACAAACCATAAGCCACAGGTATAGAGCCAAAAACCAAAAAAATTACATTTTCTCACTTGGGCCCAAAAGTCATATTTTGGCTCTAAATTTGGAAAATCATAATTAATTGTAGAAAAATGGGAATCTAGCAAACTCTAGCTTTCTAGAAATCTCTAAGTGTTGTATTTACAATAAAAATCATTCCCAACCACAAACACAGCGTTTGGACCATGTTTGACATCGAAAATGGGAAGGAGGTCCGGCTGTCACTATTTCTGGTGCAGCTTGCTGTCATGACTTTCGAAAATTCATAACTAAATCCACAAAAATCCAATCTGGACAACCTATACCAATTTGAAAAGCTACGGATGTCTACTAGAGGAAAACAATAAGTCCAGATCAGTTCAGTAGCTTCTACTCCCCAAAAACTGATGGAACAGTAACGGGGGTCAGATGAGCTCCCTGATACTGATATAGAACTTCAGATGGTTCGTTCTCTCTCTACAGACCTCTGATTTAGGTGATTCTAGTTCCTATAAGTCACTATGGTTGTCTTGTTTATGTGTATAAAATTTCACCACATTTGGAATCCATTTGGTCTATGAATGCCACAGATTTCATTTCTAGTTTATATGAACAGTACATGCTATGGAAATCACAACAATGCCAAAAATGGGCTCCAGGGACTTTTGGTCTAGCCTCACCTGAGTTTAGGGACTTTTGAATGGCCTCACCCGAGTTTTAGGACTTTTGACTTGGCCTCACTTATTTGAAACTTTTGGCCTTGTCTCACCCATTCTCAAGGGACTTTCGGCTTTACCTCACCCATCTCAAAGGACTTTCGGCACTACCTCACCCGAGCAAATCTCACACTTCAACACACAAGCATATTGGCATTCAATACATCAAAGCAATAGCATATGGCATATTCCACACAACAAGCATATACATAACATACAATGACTATTGCAACTAAGAATGCAACAAGAAAGAGTAGGAAGAGAGAGCTACCTTATAAGCCAAAGCCAACACTAGCTTTTCCTTTCAATTTCTCCTCTCCCTCCTTAGGTTCACAATCACACCTTGATGGAGGTGTTTCTCTTGAGCCTAGACACAATTAAAGAGCATGAAATTACTCTCTTAACATGGAATCATCAGAGCAAACTCTCCTACATAACAGAACCTAGAGTTCTCTCTCTCTCTCTAGAATGCCATCAACTCTTTCTCTCTCTCAAGCTCCCATGATAGTGGAAATCACATTTTCAAAGAAAACACAAGGATTCAAAGGTGTTTTCCACTTTCCCTCTTCTGACCCATGCCCAAAATCTAACCATTTTCACAAATAAAACCGTAGAAAGAGAGGGCAAAGGGAGGGGATCAAAGTTCTAAAGAGAAATGGGGGAAATTTCCTTACCTTTCCCTTGCTCTTCCTCCTTCTCTTGATCTCTCTCACTCTCCACGCCTCTTTTCTCTCCTTGGGTCGAAGTCTAGGGCAGATATGAGAGAAGAAATGAGTTTAGGCATTTAATGAAGTCTAATTCTCGCTATTTACTCTCTTCCGGACTGACCCTCACTACGGCGAAAATTAACCTTCGCTATAGCGAGTTTTGTAATCTGGCTTCGCTATGGCGAGGTGTAACCTTCGCTACGACGAGCTCGTATCAGTTCCCTTCGCTATGGCGAGATTCAACCTTCGCTATGGCGAACTCTCGTCAGTTCCAGACCTCACTCTCGCTATGGCGCACGTTACGGCAAGCTGTCCCCTGGTTTCTGTATGGATTGCTGCCCGCACTCGCTATAGCTAAAATCTCTTTCGCTATTGCGAACAAGCACTCTCGCTGTAGCAAGACCATTTCTCGCTATTGCGAGAGAACTTGGCAGAAATTCTGGATTCTGAAAATTTCCAGTTTTCTACTTTCTTTCTTTTCCCTTTCCTTTTCTTTTTCCCGGTTGTTACATTTCTACCCCTCTTAAAAGAAATTTCGTCCTCGAAATTTAAAAAAACTTACCTCAAGGGAATAACTCTGGATATTTTTGCCTCATTTTATCCGCCAATTCCCAGGTTGCTTCCTCAGATGTCAGACCTCTCCATATCACTTTCACCAGAGGAATGCTCTTGCTTCTCAGCTGTTTCAGCTTAGCATCCACAATTCTCTCCGGTTTCACTACATAGGAAAGATCTTCCTGCAATTGCACATGCTCATATTCTATGACATGTGAGGAGTCTGGTAAATACTTTTTCAACTGGGAGACATGAAAAACACTATGGATTTGGGCTAGGTTAGGAGGTAAGGCTATTCGGTAAGCCACGGGTCTGATTTTCTCAAGGATTTCAAATGGACCAATATACCTAGGATTGAGCTTCCTTACCCTCATTGACCGACCTACTCCCGTTATTGGAGATATTCGAATGAACACATGGTCTCCAACCTCAAACTCTAACGGCCTCCTACGCTTATCAGCATAGCTTTTCTGCCTACTCTGGGCCGTGAGGAGCCTCTTTCTAATCAACTCTATCTGTCGGGTGGTCTGGTTCACAATCTCAGGTCCTATCATACTCCTCTCACCTAACTCAACCCAACACAGAGGGGATCTGCACTTTCTCCCATACAAAGCCTTATAAGGGGCCATCTGGATACTGGAATGGTAACTGTTGTTATATGCAAATTCTGCTAACGGTAAATACACATCCTAGTTCCCCTTCATTTCTAGCACACATGCCCTCAACATATCTTCTAATGTCTGGATGGTCCTTTCAGTCTGACCATCTGTCTGGGGGTGATATGCAGTACTAAACCGCAATCTGGTCCCTAAGGCATGCTGCAATGACCTCTAAAAGTTCGATGTGAACCTGGGGTCTCTATCCGAAACTATGCTATTGGGTATTCCATGAAGTCGCACTATCTCTCTGATATACAACTGGGCTAGTCTATCCAGTGTATGAGTAGCCCTGATAGTTAAAAAGTGTGCAGATTTCGTCAGTCTATCCACAACTACCCAAATAGCATTGTGTCCAGAGGATGTCCTGGGTAACCCCATGACAAAATCCATGGATATACTATCCCACTTCCACTCAGGGATATCTAGAGGTTGCAACAACCCAGCTGATTTCTGATGTTCAATCTTTATCCTCTGACACACTAGGCATCGAGCCACATAATCCGTCACATGGCTCTTCATCCCTGGCCATCAAAAAATCTTTTTCAAATCCTGATACATCTTGGTGGCACCTAGGTGGATAGTATACTTACTCTTATGTGCCTCTTCTAGAATGCTTTCTCTCAACTCATTCTGACTAGGCACACAAATTCTATCCTGATATACTATCATACCATCCTCAGACAACTTGAAATCTGAGGTCTTACCTTGGGTAATCTCATTCCTGATCCGTTTCAAGAACTCATCCTCCCTCTGGACATCTAAGATCTGGGTTCTCAAGATATTCTCAACTCGGGTTGCACTCAGACACAATCTACCCGATACCATCCGCCAAGAGAGGTTCAAATCTCTGAACTTCTCTAGGCGCTCCTGCTCCCTAATCATCATATGGGCTACATGGATGGTTTTTCTACTCAGGGCATCCGCCACCACATTGGCCTTGCCCGGATGGTATTTCAACACATAATCATAATCTTTCAAGAATTCCATCCATCTCCTCTGTCTCATATTGAGTTCTCTCTGGTCAAACAGGTATTTCAGACTCTTATGGTCACTATAGATCTCTATGGTCGCACCATACAGATAGTGTCTCCAAATTTTAAGAGCAAACACTACTGCAGCTAACTCCAGGTCATATGTAGGGTAATTCTCCTCATGAGGTCTCAACTGCCTCGAGGCATATGCCACTACTCGGCCCTGCTGCATCAACACATATCCTAACCCTTTGCCTGAAGCATCACAATAAACCATAAATGGTTCACTAGGGTCAGGGATAATTAGTACAGGGGTAGTGGTCAAACAGAGTTTCAACTCCTGGAAACTCTTCTCACATCTCTCATCCCATACAAAAGGTGTATCTTTCCTAGTTAGCCTCGTCAGTGGTAAGGCCATTCGAGAAAAGTCCTGAATAAACCGTCTATAATACCCTGCCAAACCTAGGAAATTCCTGACTTCGGTGATCGTTCTAAGTCTATCCTACTGTAACACAGCCTCAACTTTATGGGGATCCACCGCAACCCCATCTCGTGAGATCACATGACCTAAGAATCGCACCTCGGTCAGCCAAAACTCACATTTACTAAGTTTGGCATACAACTTTTTCTCTCTCAAGGTGTCTAGGACTAGTCTCAAATGCCTCTCGTGCTCCTCAAAAGATCGGGAGTACACTAAAATATCATCAATAAAGACCACCACAAACTGATCTAGATACGGTCTGAATACCCTGTTCATATAATCCATGAACACAGCAGGTGCATTCGTCAACCCGAATGGCATCACAAGGAACTCATAGTGCCCATATCTCGTCCTGAAGGCCGTCTTGGAGACGTCTTCAATTCTCACTCTCAATTGGTGGTACCCAGATCTAAGATCTATCTTAGAAAACACAGATGCCCTAGCCAACTGATCTAACAGATCATCAATTCTAGGAAGAGGATATTTATTCTTGATGGTAATCTTATTCAACTCTCTGTAATCTATACACAAACGCAAGCTACCATCTTTCTTTTTCACAAACAACACCGGAGCACCCCAAGGTGAAACACTAGGGCAGATAAACCCTTTCTCTAACAATTCCTCTACCTGCTCTTTCAACTCAGCAAGCTCGGCGGGAGCCATCCTGTAAGGAGCTTTGGACACTGGTCCAGCACCAGGCACTATGTTTATAGGGAACTCTAATTCTCTCTCAGGGGGTAGGCCACTAAAATCAAACTCTCTAGGGAAAACCTTCTGGAATTCCCTAACAACTGGGATCTCCTCTATCCCTTCTTCTACCTCAGCCCGAATAGAGAAAAAGACTAGAAACCCTTGACATCCACACTCTAAATATCTCTCAACCTGGGCAGTAGTCATAAAGGATAACTCTGCTCCTACCCTAGGTATGGTCCCACAAGCAGGTAAGGAGATGGTTCGGTGTTCACAATCAAGTATGGCATTATTTGCAGCCAACCAGTTCATACCAATAATCAAGTCAATTTCATGGAAAGGCATACAAACCAAATCAATAGTGGTATGACAATGGTTAAATTGAACAGTGACATTTAAACAGGTATGAGAAGTAACCACGTGGCCTCCAGTAGGTGTAATGACAGACAAGTCAAATGGCAAGACACTAACGACCAGACCCAATTTCCTCACACAATCATAAGATATAAACGAGTGACTAGCACCCGAATCAAACATAGCAACTACAGGAAAGCCATTCACTATCAGCGTACCTCGGATCAAACTGGGAGATGCGCTAGCTTCCTGCAGAGTAAGGGCGAACACTCGGCCCTGGGTCTGTGGTCTAGGAGGAGGCGCTGTCTCCATCTGAGGACAGTGTCTAGCAATGTGCCCCAGCTTCCCACACTTGTAACATGTCACTGGAGACTGGTGGAAGGATGACTGGCCCCGCGGAGGTGGCACACCTCGCTGTGGCTTTCTATTCCATGGCCCTTTACCTCTCCTCTTAGTACTAGGGGTCAAACTAGAACCCTCTTCTGGTTTCGGCCTTTTCAAATCCGGAACCCTCTTCTGACTAGCCATAGTCGCAGCAGGCATGATAACTTGCAAGTTAGTCTCAATCACCCTACTGACCTCCACCAGAGTATTTAACTTTCTAATCTGCTGTGGAGTGACTCTATCGCTAATCAGGGGCCTCAAACCAGTCTCAAACTGCTCACATCTCCAGGGTTCATCATCATACCTCTGGAGGTAAGAGGAATACCGAGACAACTCTATAAACTTGGCCACATACTGATCCACAGTCATCTCATCCGTCTGTCTCAAGCTCATGAATTCCATCTCTTTCTTTTTCCTCACTGAACTTGGGACATACTTCTCATAAAACTCGACCAAGAAAGTCTCCCAAGTGATCTGTATATTCTTGGTCTCCATAAGAGGTTTCGCACTATCCCACCATCTATCAGCTTCCTTTTCTAGCATAAAGGTGGCTAATTGGGCTTTCTGCTCAGTGGTATAATCCATCACTGAGAATATCTTCTTAAGCTGCATCACCCAAGCCTCCGCCTTATCCGCATCCAACTCCCCGTCAAACGAGGGTGGATTGTTCTGCCTGAACTGCTTCAATACTTTTTGGATAGGCGTCTGGGTCTGAGGAGCAGCAGGCTCCTGGGGAGGTACAGGTGGAATGCTAGATGTAGATGGCTGAGGTACAGGGGCATCTCTTCTAGCTTCTTCTTGCCTAGCCAGGGTGTCTTGCAAATGCATAATCATATCATGCTATTGCTGGGCAATGTATCTCTGTTGTTCTAGCATCTCTTGATGCTAGCCCATCATGGCCTCATACCGGTCTAGTCTATCCATAATGGCCCGCAGAGGATCCTCAGTCTCAACAGGAACCTCTGGCTCAGCTCTCTGAGCCCTGGGCGGTCTACCTCTACCTCTACCCCTGCCCCGTCTAGTCTCAACCATGTCTGAAAGAAATAGCAATCCTTAGTTCACAATAATATCATAACACCTATGCAAGGATGCTACAACTTCCATGACCATTCACACCAAATACAAGCAAAACTCGTCACTCAAGAGCCTAAAATTAAGCAAAAGTGCCTGAACCATTGCTCTGATACAAAAAATGTAACACCATAATCTACTACCACTACCTAGCCTCTCACTGGGCTCGGTTCCATATGATTTCCAAAGAATCACTACTCTTCCGTGGCATTTGCATGCTATGAACCGGGGTTTCATATACTCATCTTTTGCCCTGTGGGTCCTGTGAACCCATCTCAAGCATCCTCAAATCAAACTCCATATAGACAACTCATACATAGCATAAAACAAAGCATAAGCCACGGGTATAGAGCCAAAAACCAGAAAAATTACATTTTCTCACTTGGGCCCAAAAGTCATATTTTGGTTCTAACTTTGGAAAATCATAATTAATTTTAGAAAAATGGGAATCTAGCAAACTCTAGCTTTCTAGAAAGCTCTAAGTGTTTTATTTACACTAAAAATAATTCCCAACCACAAACACAGCATTTGGACCATGTTTGACATCGAAAATGGGAAGGAGGTCTGGCTGTCACTGTTTCTGGTGCAGCTTGCTGTCATGACTTTCGAAAATTCATAACTAAATCCAAAAAAATCCAATCTGGGCACACGATACCAATTTGAAAAGCTACGGATGTCTACTAGAGGAGACAAATAAGTCCAGATCAGTTCAGTAGCTCCTACTCCTCGAAAACGGATGGAATAGTAACGGGGGTCAGATGAGCTCCCTGATGCTGATACAGAACTTCAGATGGTTTGTTCTCTCTCTACAGACCTCCGATTTAGGTGATTCTAGTTCCTATAAGTCACTATGGTTGTCTAGTTTATGTATATAAAATTTCACCATATTTGGAATCCATTTGGTCTATGAATGCCACAGATTTCATTTCTGGTTTATATGAACAGTACATGCTATGGAAATCACAACAATGCCAAAAATGGGCTCCAGGGACTTTTGGTCTAGCCTCATCCGAGTTTAGGGACTTTTGGATGCCCTCACCCGAGTTTTAGGACTTTTGACTTAGCCTCACTCATTTGAGACTTTTGGCCTTGTCTCACCCATTCTCAAGGGACTTTCGGCTTTACCTCACCCATCTCAAAAGACTTTCGGCACTACCTCACCCGAGCAAATCTCACACTTCAACACACAAGCATATTGGCATTCAATGCATCAAAGCAATAGCATATGGCATATTCCACACAACAAGCATATACATAACATACAATGACTATTACAACCAAGAATGCAATAAGAAAGAGTGGGAAGAGAGAGCTACCTTATGAGCCAAAGCCAACACTAGCTTTTCCTTTTAATTTCTCCTCTCCCTCCTTAGGTTCACAGTCACACCTTGATGGAGGTGTTTCTCTTGAGCCTAGACACAATTAAAGAGCATGAAATTACTTTCTTAACATGGAATCATCAGAGTAAACTCTCCTACATACCAGAACCTAGAGTTCTCTCTCTCTCTTTAGAATGCCATCAACTCTTTCTCTCTCTCAAGCTCCCATGATAGTGGAAATCACATTTTCAAAGAAAACACAAGGATTCAAAGGTGTTTTCCACTTTTCCTCTTCTGACCCATGCCCAAAATCTAACCATTTTCACAAATAAAACCGCAGAAAGAGAGGGCAAAGGGAGGGGATCAGAGTTCTAAAGAGAAATGGGGGAAATTTCCTTACCTTTCCCTTGCTCTTCTTCCTTCTCTTGATCTCTCTCACTCTCCATGCCTCCTTTCTCTCTTTGGGTCGAAGTCTAGGGTAGATATGAGAGAAGAAATGAGTTTGGGCATTTAATGAAGTCTAATTCTCGCTATTTACTCTCTTTCAGACTGACCCTCGCTACGGCGAAAATTAACCTTCGCTATAGCGAGCTCTTGTAATCTGGCTTCGTTATGGCGAGGTGTAACCTTCGCTACGGCGAGCTCGTATCAGTTCCCTTCGCTATGGCGAGATTCGACCTTCGCTATGGCGAACTCGCGTCAGTTCCAGACCTCACTCTCGCTATGGCGCACGCTACGGCGAGCTGTCCCCTGGTTTCTGTATGGACTGCTGCCCGCACTCGCTATAGCTAAAATCTCTTTCACTATTACGAACAAGCACTATCACTGTAGCGAGACCATTTCTTGCTATTGCAAGAGGACTTGGCAGAAATTCTGGATTCCGAAAATTTCCAGTTTTCTACTTTCTTTCTTTTCCCTTTCCTTTTCTTTTTCCTGGTTGTTACATGTGCACCTTCCAAAAAATGATTTCACATGATAATTCTTAGGCCTAATTAAGAGTTTAAATGAACTCCTAAGATCCCTAAGATGCTTCCCACATGCTTCCTCCTTCAAGAAAACCAAGCAAATTCCAAGGAAGCTATTAAGCTCCATACTCTTGGCCAAAATGAGATTCCATAGCTAGGGAGAGTTTTAAATTTTTCTAAGGCCATTCTTAAGTCATATATGATGAATGAAAATGAAAGGAGGCCTTGGAAAAAATTTAAAACTCAGAGAGTGATTTGGTCCCTCAGGTTCCATATTATGACCTAAAGAAGCAACATAACATTAGGCCCTTTGTTTTAATGGTGTGATGACTCCAAAAGGCTTAAAAGGAGTCAAGAATCATATTTGAAAGGAAAGAATAAGGCCTAGAAATGGTTTAAGGGGTGTTGCTTCATTGGGTGCAAATATAGACTATAATGGGGGTTATAGAGCCAACTAGTGTTTAAGTAAGTTGCATGACCCTAGAGATTATTTCATGAATCTAATTGGCTCCCATAAATTGTATTTAGGCAAGAGAAACTATCTCCACCAATTTGTGGGTGTGTGGCCGAAAGAGGAGGCTTGAATTCCAAGAGAAAAGTGTGTAATTGTGTGCAAGGTAGCTCTCTCCACCTTCTCTCAAGCATGGATGTGTGCTTAGCTTGTCTTAGAATGTGTGTATGTGTATTTTCAAGCTATGAAAAGTACACTAGCATGCCTTTATATGCCATGATTCTTGATGCCATGTTATGTTTTAAAATGAATACATGATATTTGTATGAGTTTACTTAAGTGTGGACAGGCTAAGAACTCTTCCTTTTGGTGAGGATGAGCTAAGAACCCTTGAGCTTAGTTGAGACAAAGCAAAGAGTCTCCTAAAAGCAAAGTGGGCTCCTAAGAGTATGGTTGAGTCCAAAGCTTTTAAAGAATGGGTGAGGCAAGTCCAAAATCTATGAGGAGAAGTGTGAGGCCAATCCAAACACTTGGTGAGCTCTTGAATGTCTTGTATGATTTGTTCATATGCCAAGTTTGCTTTTAAAATGTCCATGACTTCCATTTTACCCATGCATGCATTTGTAAAGCTTGCTTTGCACATATTATGTATGATTAAATGCGAGATGAGCTATTGGGATTCTTTGAATCTCATCCCCTTCTCTCCAATGATCTAACATGTTAGGTGGACTAAGTAACTATAGTGAAGGGAGCTAACATCAATGAAGAAGGAAGAATGACAAGTTTATGTCTAGCTTTAGCCATTTTAGAACCATAATTGTATTTCTTGATGTATATGTTGTTGTAAACATACCATGACCCTTGAGATATGTATAAATATGATATTATATGATGTTTAAATTTATGAATATGATGTATGACCTCTATCCTACATTTTGAGCATGAGATGCCAAATTATGCAATGTGAAAGTATGATGGATATGTGTATAAATGTGGGTTGAATGGCCAAATTGAGATGCATGAGGTTTGGGACCATTTGTGTAGTTCACACAAGTCTCAAATATACTTTTGGACTTTCCCAAAAGATGCCACAACCAAGGGAAGGCCATTTGGCAAATTTGGTACCTCATATGAAGCCAAATTTGACCATAATGGAACCCTATATCACTTTTTGGCCAAATGAATTAGTCTTGATCTGAAATTTGGCATGCAATTAGGTCTTATTGAGAGTTTTTTGGTAAGTTAAAGATCATAATTTTTAAAGGTCTACAAAATATTTTATGATTTGTCAAAGTTGGCAATTTTCATGGTTTTTGGTTTGCTGCACTATTCATTTGGTCTGAAATTGTATTCTGTCACATAAGGCTTAAATGATGTCCAATTGCCGTGAAATTTTATATAGAGAAACTAGACAATCACAATGACTTGTGCCAACTAGAAGCACCTTATTTAGAGGTCTAGAGAGGGAGATATGAAATTTTGAAGTTTCTGTCCAGTATTAGTAATTTTGCCTGACCAGAGGTACTGTTCTATTGAATTATGAGCTTTGGGCTTAATGAACTAATCTAGAGATATTTTTCCTCTCTAGTTAACATCCATAGCTTTCTAGATTGCTATCATTTGTATGGATTGGATTTTGTAGAATTAATTAGACATTTTCAAAGTTTTCTATAGAATTCTGTGAGATTTCAGTCGGATCTCTGGACCATTTTGGATGTCAAACATCCTCTGTGATGAATATCATGATCTAGGTGTATTTTTAATGTGAAGTAGACATCACATCCAAAGCTTTCTAGCATGACCAAGATTGCACAATTTTGATTTTTTTAGATTTAGTTATGATTTTCCAAAGTTTGGTAAAAAAGAAGCAAATCTGGCCGAAAATACATTAGTGATTTTTAGTCCCATTTCAGTTTCCATGAGTTATGGGCATGATTTTATAATCCAAATAAGTTGTAATGATGTATTTAAATATGAGGATGCATAGCATGAGCTCACACGGTCCACGTGACACTGATTGAAACTTTTAAGTATGACGCAACGTAAATAAACCCATTAATTTTATCCCCTTTTTCATGTGCTCTTATGGAAATGATGATGTGAAGCTTATGAATATCATGAAATGAAATAGAATTTATGGTGTTACACTAGTGACTGACTTTCATATTGGGTTCTATTATTATGTGAAAATATAAAGAAATTGGACTTAGGCTTTGTAGTTTCAGGTGTTGGAAAACTCAAGTTTGAATTTGGCATTAAAGGCTTAGGTAAGCGATTCCTAGATAATTTTAATGCTTGAAATAAATGAGTTACTAATGTTTGTAATGGATGATAACTAAAAATTTTATTTCAGTTAATTTAGAACCTTTAGAATATTAGCACTTGTTATTTACTCTAAAAGAAATTGGCACAACTAAGTGAGATAATTAGGGGTTTTAATTCTATATATATGTTAATTTTAATCTTATATTTGCTGCATATATCTATATTTACCATGTTAAATGATTGGCTGGATACTAAATTGTTTTGGACTGTGAGTATGTCCTCGTAAAGTTATGATCATACGACCACCCATACATTGTGTCGTGATCGTGCACCAAGTTGTAATCAGACTCAATAGAATGCACTGAGCCATGAGTGTGCTCGATGGGGAGTTAGTGCTATGGATAGGCCTTTCCCTATTTTTTAAGGCCATTAACATGTTATATATGATTGCTAGTATGGAATAATAGTCACTGATAGTCTAACTAGTTTATTTGCTGATTATATTGATGCTTTTGGTATTTTCATATATGAAAATTCATTTATGTTGATTAATTGGCACATATAAATGGAATTTTCTTTGGTTATTGAGATTTATATCTCATCCTATTTCATGGGCTAACAATTTTAGATGAAGGTTCTTTGGCTAAGGAAAAGGGGAAGTTAGTGGATGACCATTCCTAATTTAAGATCTTTTGTGGAAACTCTACACCTGGATGCTTAATTTTGTGTAGATGATAATTTTTGTAACTTATTTTCTATAGTATCATAATGCATTCATATTGCCAAGTATAGGTATTTTGATATTTTGTAATTTTGGATAAATTCCCTAGGACTAGGCTTGAATTTACAATAATTCTAACGTAATGGTATCTTTAGAGTAAATATGAACTGATATGAATTGTATGGAGAACTGTTTATCAATTAGATGTGTGAATTATGATATTAATGGTATCTTTGGCTTTGGTTCTACTATGTAGTTTCTACTGATATATATATATATATATCTTGTGTGTGAATTTGGGGTGTGTAATAGTTATATTTTACATTTAAGGTTCGTTTGGTCTGTTATAGGTAAGAACATGTTTAACTAGTCCCTTAAAACTTGCTCCAATTGGTTAGAGGACATTAAGTTATGTATTAAGTTTTTTAGGTTGCCATTTAAGCTTAGAGGCCATCTTTTGTTGTCTTAATAATGTGTGAACTGGTATAGTGTGAGATTGCATTGGTGTGGTTAGTTTTAGAGTCTGTGGATTACATAAGACCAATAATGTAGAAGTTATGATAAGCATAAGTCTTAAAAGCTTAGCATTTTAACTCCAAAAAGGTCTTAGGATGGGATTTAAAGAGTTGTAAGTGAGTTGGTTCATGTATTCTAAGGTTTGGGTAACAGTAAGGGATCAAGTCACGACTAAAACCATATGAGTTGCTGTCAAATTTCCAAGGAGATACTAAATTGAAACTTGTGGTGGTTACAGAATGTAATCTCATTGCAATACTAGGCAATCTCGTCGTGACGAGACTCGAGATTTCTAGATAGTACGGCCCAAAAAGCGTGACATGTAATCTAAGGCGTGACATGAATCAAGAATTTTATGAGTTTTGGTCCTAAACTTAAAGTCACTCTAGTAATGAGCATAGGGCATTCTATTTATCAAGAAAACTCAGTCTTTGATATCTTAGTCCCTTTCAAATCCTTGAGCAAATAGGACCCATAGCTTATAAAGTGGCTTTACCTTTAAATTTAGCCCAACTACATGATGTGTTTATGTATCCCAATTGAAAAAGTACCACCCAGACCCTTCACATGTCATTAGGCATGAAAATGTGCATTTACAAGATAACTTGTCTTATATGATTGAGCCAGAATGGATAGTGGACTCAAAAGTCAAATAGAGTCATCATAAACTCAATTCAAGAGGCCTAGTACCAAGTTCCTTCTTTATGCATAATGAAACTCTAAAATTTTTACCTTTCAAAATAAGATTTCTAAATTCAAACAAATGGTTTCCTTCATGTTTATAATTCATATTTAAACCATTTCTATCTTTAGAATCAAAGAAAACTCTCCCTAGGTGCTTAAACTAGTCCTTATCTAAGACACGAATGGTAGAAGGGACCTATGGAGTTTTGTTCAATTTCCTTAAGGAAATGGCACCTAGATGAAGTCTTTAGCCTCTTCTTAACTTGATTATGCTCTTACATGGCTTAAAACATCATTCTAAGACCTCATGCTCCCTAAGGTGCAATCAAAACCCTAGGTATGGAATCTTGCAACCTATAGCCCTTTTATGGTTTCTATTGGTTCCATATTAATCTCTACACTCCAAAACCCATGTTTCCATCATGATTTCATCAAAAACCAACTCCCTCCATACTACTCCTAAGCTAGTCGAACACATGAGAGCAAGGAGAAACAAGGAGAAGCTCATTTCCTACCATGTATCATATGTCAAATGAAAAGGCTTCCAATGGTAATTATTTTGGTGTATTTGGTTCTTTGTTAAAATCTCTCTCCTCCATGAGTTGAGGCCTGAAACTACATCTTTTGAGATGTCAAAACCATGAAGAAAGAGAGGAGAAAGAATATAACCTAGGTAAAAAAAAGCATCATAAGCAAATTCCTTAAGTTTTGTTACCTTCAGTGACTTCAATTTCCCTTGGCTTTGGCGCTTCCTTTGATGCCTCTTTTGGCCAGTTTGGAGCTATTAGAGTTCAACCAAAATGAGGAGAAGAGGATGGGGTGGCCTTTTTATAAGAAAAGGCTAGGGTTTCTTAAAAGAAAAAATGTTCAATTTTGCCCTTATTCTTTAATTCTGTGGTTTCAGCTCATTTTAACTTCTTTTTAAGAACTATATTTTCCATCATGAGATTTAAGTCTTCTAATTTATTAAATGCCTTTGGTTTCAAATTAATTGGATTCAAAACAACCCCAAACAATCTGATCAAAGTTTTGATCAACTGATAGCATAAATTGTAAACCGAAAGGGTTTTAACCATTCTAACAATTTTGATGATTTTCTAGGCCTCTAAAAATTCTAGTGAGCTCAGTTTTATTATTTAAAGCTCCCTCCTTTGAATTTTCAAAAAGCTACCCGAAATTATGATTTTACCACTATATTTATCCCTTAATTCGTTCAACCATCTTGGCTTTGATTTTGGTCTATTCTCAAATTTTTAATCATTTTTTTAGATGTTTTAATTAATATCATATTCTCAATTAACCTCAATTTGCTTTGATTTAGTGTGATCCTACATCATTTTATTGGTTTTTGTTTAGTTCTTGAAAAATTGATTATTACACACCACACAATTTTGGCTCCGATTTACACACCTAGAGGGAAATTTAGCCAAAATAAGTTATATAGAAGTTGATCCTTTCATCTTTCTCTTCATTTTGGTCTAATTAGCTTTGTGTTTAGTAGATTTTCACTTCATCTCCAAATATGAAAATGGGTGTCTGATTGTTTCTTCCATGAGTTTTAGAGCTTAAGGTTAAAAAGACTATTGGGTGCGTATTTTCCCTCAATTTTGATGTGTTTTATACTAGAAATTGGCCCGAATGACTAACTTTCATATTGCGTACTATTATTGTGCAAAAATACAAAGAAATTGGAGTAAGGCATTGTAGTTTTTGGTATTGGAAGACATAAGTCCAAATTTGGAATTCATTGGAGGCTTAGGTAAGTGATTCCCAACTAGTTTTATTGCTTAGAATGAATGAGTAATCGATTTTTGTAATTGATGGTGATTAAGAATTTGATTTCGATTAATTTAGAACCTTTAGAGTGTTGGCACTTACTCTTAACTCTTAAGGAAATTAGCACAACTACATAAGATAAGCAAGGGTTTTAATTCCACATATATGTTCATTTTAATTTTATTTTTGCTACATATATCTATGCTTTCTATGCTAAATGAGTGGTTAGCTACTTGATTGTTTTGAATTGTAAGCATATCCTTGGTGGAGCTATAATCATGCTACCACCTATGCATTACATGTAAAGAGTTATGATTAGACTCAATGGAATGCATTGAGCTGTGAACATGATCAATAAGGAGTTGGTGCTATGAATAGGCCTTTCCCATTGTTTTTGGCCATTAACATATTGTATGTAATTGCTAGTATGTGATAATAGTTATTAGTAGTTCAACTAGTTCATTTACTAATTATATTAATACTTTTAGTATTTCCCTATATGAAAATGCATTTATGTTAATTACTTTGCAGATATAAATGGAATTTTCTTTGGTTATTGAGATTCATATCTCACCTTGTTTCATGGGCTAACAATTTCGTGTGAAAGTTCTTCGGCTAAAGAAAAAGGGAAGCTAGTGGATAACCATCCCTAATTTAAGACCCAGTGTGGAAACTCTGCACTTGGATGCTTAATTTTATGTAGCTGCTAATTTTTGTAAATTATTTTGTATAGCATCATAATGCATTCATATTTCTAAGTGTAGGTATTTTAATATTTTTTAATTTGGGATAAATTTCCTAAGAATAGGCTTGAATTTACAATGATTATAATGCAATGGTATCTTTAGAGTAAATATGAATTGTATAGAGAATTGTTTATCGATAAGAGGTGTGAATAATGATATTAATGGTATCTTTAGCTTTCATTCTACTATGTAGTTTCTATTATTATCTTATGTGTGAATTTGGGAAGTGACATAGCTATATTTTACATTTGAGGTTTATTTGGTGTGGCGTGGGTAAGAACATGTTTAACTAGCTCCTCAAAACTTGTTCCAAGCGGTTAGAGGACATTAGGTAGTGTATTAAGTGTTTTGGATTGCCATTTAAGCTTATAAGCCATCTTTTGCTATCTTAATGATGTGTGAACCAATATAGTGTGAGATTGCATTAGTGTGGTTAGTTTTAGAGTCTTTTGATTACATAAGACCAATAAACTAGAAGTTATGATGGGTATAAATCTTAAAAGCTTAGTATTTTAGCTCCAAAAAGGTCTTAGGATGGGATTTGGAGAGTTATGAGTGTGTTGTTTTGTGTATTCCAAGGTTTGGGTGATAGTAGGGGATCAAGTCGCGCCCAAAACCATGTGAATCCTAGCTAAATTTCTAGGGAGATATAGAACTGAAACTTGCCACAATATAAGTCAAAATTTTTATACTAAAGAAGTTATAAAATATAATCTCGCTATAGCATTAGGCAATCTTGCTGCAGTGAGACTTAGGATTTTCTAGGTAGTAAGGCCCAAAAGGCACCTCACCATGATGCAAGTAATCTGAGCCACAGCATGGGTTAGGAATTATGTGAGTTTCGATCCCAAACTCGAACTTTACCATGACATGGGACCGTTGGGTTGCGACACAAGTTTGAATTTTTAGTTCCAGAGTTCCAAATTTGAGTTAAGCCATGGCAAAAAGGGTCTAGGTCGCAACACGAGTGTATTATGATACTTTTAGAGTTCCAGAGGCCAACTTGGCTATGACTAAATCCTTTTAAGTCACTGCCTAAGTCCCTCGACTCCTATTTTAGCTATTAAATCCTAGTTTTCACTATTTTAATTATGAGTACTAACTTGTAAGACAATATACATGAATTTTGTGCTTTGTGGAATTTTTGTTATATGAGATAAAGGTGTTAAATGAAAATTTTAATTTCTTATGAACACCAACCCTTATGTATATCTTAGTGATGATTATAATGATCTCAAGGTTCAAATTTCTCCATATTTTCACCCATTACTAAACTATTATCAGCATTAGACCTTGAATACTAATGATTAAGAGTACAATTATGCTTAGTTAGCTTAATTAGGAGTTAGGGTTGTTACAACTCACATTTACACATTAGATTGTGAATCATGTTGCTTAGTATTGATATGCAAGCATTATTGTTCTTTTCTTTTTTCCAAAAAAAAAAAAGATCTATATCTTGCTAAGTTGTATTTCCATGTTTTAACTCTTATACAACATTGTTCAATGGTTTCTTAACATTTTTTTTCTAAGATGTAAGAATCTTATCATATCGAATTTTCTAATTGACACCTTCTAACTTGTTACTATTATCAAACTAAGCAATGATATTCTTAATAGTCATAATCATAATATAATACCTATATAGACATAACATAGAATAACTACATATATATAATATTACATACACATTTGCAATAAACTTTAACTAGACTAACAATGATATTATTAGGTTTATAATCAAAAGTTTATGTTTGTATTACTTACATCACATGTATTTTCTATCAATTTCATCTATAAATACTATTTAAGCTAATGTTCTTAGATGAGCCTTAGGTTATTAATTTAAGAATTCCTACTCAATAGAGTATTTTTTTTACATTTTTCTATTAATTATTTAATTTAGCTCTTAGATGACCTTAAGTCTACTAATCCAAGAACTCCCATTTAATAGATATTTCTCCTCTTTTTATTTATTTGTTTTCTTTGATACAACATAATCATAAGTTGTATTAGTATTAAACATACACTAAGGATCTCGCACTAAAGATGTTCATCTTCTTAAAATATCTTCTCAGCAACCATCACAAGCCTAATTCTAATTACAAGGGTCACTATAGCATATTTTGAAAAATCTACTTTGAATGTTTGATTAATCTCTTACAATAAATTCTCTATGCATGTGCACTATGCCTAATTCATTGATGTTTACCAAACATCATCTAAGAGGTATTTATTATCAAACTTAAGACCCATAAGAAGTTATTTTCATTTTTAAGTTAGTCTAAAGTGTCTCTTGAGTGTCTTACTATGTGTTTGAATAATAATCAGACATGTTCAAACATAGACACACTATATACCTCCATGTAAAGCATGATTTTGTGGATTTTTAGGAACAAAAGTCACCCAAAAAGGACACCCACATGCCTCACATTCCATAGAAGTTTATGCTCCAAAAAATTATTGAAATAAGAAAATGGGGAGTCATAAGCCCATGTGCTGGCCTAATGGGCTATTCTGTAATGAACGTAATTTTTGTGAAATGACGAAATGAGTCGTATAAGAGCAAGTCCCTTGAAATGAGCTAGATAATGTCCCAAAAAATTTGGGTAGAGTCCTAAGCTTCTAAAAATAATAATTCCAGGCTCAAACGGAAAGAAAAATGGAGCTAGGATGGAGAAATAAATTGTAACAAAAATTGTTGAAACGTAATGGCATTTTCGTAAATAAGTAAAACTTTTGAGAAAACATATAGAAGGGCTTTTTAAATGAAAATTTTGAGTTTCCTAGGGTTCTTAGAGGCCCTAAAAACCATGGGAAGCCCCAGGACTAGTAAAACTCCTCCGGTGTAGGTTTTTCAACATCGATTGACCTAAACTTTGACCGATTCGTTCGGTAAGGTTTTACCTCCAAAGTGAGTGATTCCAAAGGCATTTTATTAAATTGGAACTTAAATTTTATAATGGAAAAGATGATTCTAAAAAAGTAGTTAAAATGAAGCCAAAACGAAATTGCCATTATAGAATGACAAAATTAAAATTTTTGAAAACGTGTGTTTCTAGAAGTTCCCACACACTTCTCCTTTCTTCTCCCATCTTCTTAAGCACGAAATTTTCTGCCCAAAATACAGAATATGATCTGCTCTCTTAGGCTCACAAGAAAGGGAAGAAAAGAAGGAGAAAAATCAAGGAAAAGATAGGTAAATCCATGGAATTTCATGCTCTCTCTTCCTCCAACCTTGCTCCCCTCTTTCTTTGCTTTCTTTCTATGGTTTTCTTGAGATGTTTGGTTCTATTTTTGGTTCATAACCTAGAGGCATATTTTGAAATTGTTGAAGAGAGACAAACCAAGAAGAAGAAGGCTTGAAAGCACACTTGAATCTAAGGTAATTGCTTATTGTAGTTGCTTCTTCTCCTTGCTTCATGGATGTGTATGATTTTGGCCAAGAGCAGAACCATATAAAGGGAGGTTTTTTTACCCAAAAGAAAGATAAAAAAAGGGTTTTAGGCTATAGGGAGATGGAATATGGCAAGAAATTCCAAGGAAAAACAATAGAAAACAAGATAGAAAAGTATAGGTTTCTTTAGGGTTTTGTGAAATCTAATTTTGTGCAAGTAATTCCTTGGCTATTTGAATGTTTCCTTGAACTCCTAATACCTCTAGAAACCCTCCCAAGTGGCTCTCCCATCAAGGAAAAATCTAGAAGCTTGTGAACTCCTTCCTTGGTGCATATCTCGACCTAGGCTAGTTCACAGAGCTAGGGAGTGTTTTAATTTGTTGTAGCCTTGGTTTGAGACTTTATATGATGTTAGAAGATGGGAGAAATCATTGGAAAAAATTGAGGAGCCATGGATTGGAAGATGGAGCAATGGTGTCCATAATGGTGTCTTAAGAAGCAACTTGATTTTCCAATTGTGCAAGTGAATGTGTGAGGGCTCTAAGGACTTAAATGAGCCTAAGAAGTCTAGAAATAACATGAGAATGGAACCTAGAAATTTAATTACAAGATTTAATGAGCCCAAGAAGTCTAGAAATAACAAGAGAATGGAACCTAGAAATTGAATTCCAAGAGTTGCTTCATTAGACTAATTATGGAACCATAATGCCAAGTGTGAAACCAAGTATGTATTTAAGCTTTAGTTTGGTGTCTTGGCTTACTTCAAGTATGTGATTGTATGTTCCTTGTGATGTCTAGGGCAAGAAAACAACCAACCACCTAAGTGCTCGTGTGAAATTAAGGAGGGAAAGGAATTAGCAAAGTAAGCTTGCATAAATTGAAAGGTAGCTCCACATATAATACCCCAAAATTAACTAAGGTGCTAATAATGTATTTAGACTAATTAAGAATAATTATTATGAAATAATTAGGTAAGCTATATGAATGAAAATTTATAGAGAAATAAGTTATTAATATGGGTTTTAGATTTTCATTAGATTAAAGCTTAATTTGGACCTAAAAATTAATTTGAGTAAGCCATGGATAAGGATTTATGGAGGCCCAATGATCTTAGGTGTAAGCCCAACTCCTTACCATGAGACTTAGGCCAAGAGAGATCACCTAGCAATGACCTAATTTGATTTAGTGAAATAGAGACCCACGACCTAATTCACATAAACCCTTATAGTTGGCCCAACACACATTATGCAAACCCAAATTGGATTATGTAATATCCGATTCTTTGAAAATAAGAGATTATGTTATGCGACCATTAGAATGAATATTGAGCATAAAGTATGGTAGTGGACCAAGTTAATTTAAGGGCTGAAATAATATCTCATCACCTGAGTCAAAGATCTTGTTGACAAGATCCTGCAATTTATAGTGCAATTTCCAAGACTTTGTCGACAAGGTTTCTGCCAGCAAGTACAAGGTCTTCTTGTAAAATATGTTAAACTTGTGTGGTCTGGAATTGAGTATGGAGGGTTTTAAAATGAAAGTTTTGAGTTTTCCGAGGTTTTCAGAGGCCTTACAAATTATGGGAAGCCCTGGGATAACTAAAGCCCCTTCCGGTGGACGTTTTCCAATGTCAGTGTACCCAAACTATGACAGATTATTCAGGAAGCTTTTACCTCCAATTAGAGTGATTCTAAAGGCATTTTACTAAATTGAGAATCTAAATTTTATAATGAAAAAGATGGTTCTAAAAAAAGAGTTAAAATGAAGTCAAATCGGAAATGTCATTGCAAAGGACAAAATTGGAAATAATTTTAACAAGAAGCTTCTTAAACTCACGCCCTCTCTTGCCCTCATTTTCCTCCATCTTTCTTCTGCCTAGAATAGAGAGGAGAATCAGTTCTCTTAGGTGAACAAAAAGGAGCACTCTTGGAGGGAGGAAAAAGCCAAGAAAAGGTAGGAAATTCCATAGAAAATCTAGCTTTCTCCTTAGCAAGTTACTTCTCCTCCTTCTCCTCCTTATTTCTATGGGTTTAATGGTTGGGCAGAATAAAGATAAAAAATTCGTGTTTGAAGGGAGGCAACCAAGGAAAGTGAAAAGCAACCAAGAGAAAGCAAGAAAACAAGGTAAAACTTCCATTCTTTGGTAGTTTCTTCCTCCCCCTTCCTCTTGCACGAATTTGGCCACCATGAGCCCAAGTCTTAGGGGTTGTTTTCTGCCCAATTCATGGAGGGATTAGAGGTTTTAGATGGCAAGGATTAAGAAGGAACCAATAGAATCAAGAAAGGAGCATTAGGAAACAAGATGGAACCATTAGGGATCCCAATGCTCTCTTGCAAATCTAATTTAACATGAATATTCTTAGGCTTAAATAAATGTTTAAATGTGCTCCTAAGATCCCTAAAAGGTCCCCCATATGCCTCTTCCTCCATGAAAATGAATAAAACCCCATGGAAAGTCATGAACCTAGAAGTTGGAAAAGTGTAGAGCACTTAAGGGGATTGTAAAAACTGATTTAATCCATAAGTTCCCTTGGCTATTTAAGTGTTTCCTTGACCTCCTACAACTCTTAACAACCTCCCTAAATGGTTCCGCCATCAAGGAAAAATCAAGAAGCCATTAAATCCTATTTATGCTCTAAGTTTCAGGCAAGTAGGGATGGCATAGTTAGGGAGAGTTTTAAATTTTTCCAAGCCTATTTTTAAGTCATATATGATGAATGAATATGAGGGGAAGCCTTGGGAAAAATTTAGGAAGCTTAGAGAATGAGTTAGTGGTTTAGGTTCCATATTGTGACCTAAAGAAGCTGTTGGAGGTTGTACCCTAGGCCAATCATTGTATTGCGAACATTGTTTATTATTACGAAATAAGAGTTTTCTTTTTATTACATTATTATATTATTTGCATGTTTATATATAATAATATCCATGGATAAATCATTATTATCCAAAATGTCCCTAATCAATCATCCTTGTGGGAACAACGATAAATTAAGATTAGTATGATTTTGATTGATTAAGTGTTAATCATATATGATGATATGAATCAAAATCATAGGCGTGTATTAGAGAACAGGACGCTGGATAGACCCGTCATGAGATAAGTTACATGGATTAGGTCATAAATTTATCTTATATATAACTATGTCATTGATCCCTTGGACCTGAGATCACCATAGATTCCTACATGAAAGACACTGTACTTTGGCATAGTCTAATGTCACCTTTAACCGGGTGATTATAAAGACTATGATCAGGTATAATGAAATTCATGCAGAGGAAGATGAGTGGTCAAGATGGAATTTATCCCTCTATTAATAGAGAGAGATATCTCTGGGCCCCTCGATGAGTGTGACTGAGAAATGCATAGCCATGCTCAAATGGAAAGGGTTCCATCTTATATCAGTCTGCTCGGAGATCGAGAAAGTTATGATCGAGCAAGTTGAGAATGACATTTCCATGTCCCATACTCGATCTAGATATCGTGTGACAAAAGGGATATGATAGGGTTATAAAATAGGTTGCATCGAATCACCGATCCCGTATGATTTGGATAGTCACAATGTCTTGCTAGAGGCCGCTTGTGATTTGTGGGTCAAACAGTGTAGTTGGCTCACTGCCAACATCATATGGGCCTGCAGGGTCGCACACAAGAACGGACCAACTCGAACTAAAATGTCCACATTCATTGAATCAGAAATGTGTCTAGATTCAATGAATATCTAGGATGGAGGAATTATTTATATATATATATATAAATAATTAAATTCGAAATATATTATATATTATATATATATATATTATATTTGATATTATATATATATATATGGATTAATTTAAATTTGATTCTATCAGATAGATTTAAATTTAAACTAATCAGATAATTTAAATTTGATTCTATCAGATAGATTTAATTTTAAACTAATCAGATAATTTAAATTTGATTCTATCAGATAGATTTAAATTTAAACTAATCAGATAATTTAAATTAAGCTCTAGATATTGTTAGTTTAAATTTAAACTATAGGATGGATTTGAATTTAAACTAATAGATATATTTAATTAATTTTGATTAATTAAATATATCTGAAACTTTAGTCTATAAATAGGGGTTCCATATTAAAAAAAATATATACATAGCTAGAGCTAGAGCTATCTCCAAAATCCTTAGAGAGAGAGACATCATACGGACGTCGTACGGAATTGTACGAACGTCGTACAGAATTGTACGAACATCGTACGGACTGTACGGACAGATTGCTAGCACACTGCTTTGAGTTGCTGAACCCCGTTCGTGTGGATACCAGTAGAGGGAGCTGATCTGCGGTCAGTTTCTGTGATCCAAATAAAAGCAAACAACAAACTCAATCGGAAGAAAAAAGGTAATTCTCTGAACCTATTCAGTTTAAGTGATTTTGGCGGATCCTTGGTGGGAATTGGGATCAAAATTTTTTAATGTTTCCGCTGTGTGCCTCCCATAATTCCCAACAGTGGTATCAGAGCCAGGTTAATAATTGCTTAAATTGAATACCTGTGTGTTATAAGAATTTTATCTTATAATCAATTTTTTCGCATGTGCTAATATAAGATATGTATGCGATATTGATTTGATCAAATTATTTTTTAAAAAAAAGCATGAAATCTAAGCGTAGAAGTTCTTTTAATTCGTTCATATATATGATATATGTATAGTTTTCAATGTGATTGGGAACATAATTATTAATCTGTTACATATATATATTTATTTTGTACAGATTATATTTTATTTTCAATGCGAATTCGTTTCGCTATGTATGTGATACATTGAATGAATCCGCCATTGCTATCTAATCCTAGCACAACACAATCTATTTTAAAATTAATTCACTAAATTTACAACCTTTCATATTAAATGAGATGTTTGTAATATGTGTATTGTGATTTGCTTGGATGGGTATGGTGCATGATATGGCCCTAGGATACTTATGATTTGTAATTTTTTAAAATACGACCTGCGTGTCGTGCCTCTCTCTATTCATTCTGAATGTACATTCTTTTCTCATCTCACACTCCCCTCGAATGTTTAAACGAGGTTTCTCTTTGTATATATAGATCTTATCTTAGAGGAATCCTCTCATTGGCTTGTGAGGAGATAGGATAGATGGGCCATATTGTGTCACATTTATTTTAAGATTTATGATGAGATCATATGCATGTATGTATGCCATCATAGTATATAATTGTGTGACAACTAGTTTTAATGAAATAATGAAATAAAATCCCTCATATAAAATTTTAAGTTATAATGCCACCCACTAATGAACATCTGTCAAGACTTTGATCACCTGACTATAGGTTCCACCAAAGTGGGATACATTTAGGTTATCTTAGTAAGACAGATTGGGTAATGGTGATACTCATAAGTTTCATAGTGGTTTGACTTAATTGAAACTATCAAAATGGTTTTGGGTTTCAAGGCATTGATGGGATTAAACATGTCGAATCATGTGATGAATGAATCCTATAAAAGATCTAAGAGTTACATATAATGTAATTGATAAACGAGTTACCTACCTAAATAACTTAATTTTAAGCGTCTTGCCAAAGCAGACTTATAATTAAGTGAAATATGGGTCTTAGTCTACTAAATTAAATTGAGGGTTATTTTTAGTGGAAAGTTATTAATTTGATTTTTGCATATTTTGTTGAAGAAAAATGTCGACAAATAACTCTGCTACACTATCATTGCGATCCGTCCTTGAGAAGGACAAACTCAATGGGACAAACTTTCTTGACTGGTTTAGAAACTTGAGAATTGTTCTCAAACAGGAAAGAAAGCTATATGTCCTAGATGAGCCCATTCCTGAGGAGCCTGTAGCCAATGCTCCAAGAGCACAGAAGGATGCCCACACCAAGCATCTCAATGATTCTGTGGATGTGGGATGCTTGATGTTAGCCACCATGGTCCCAGAACTTCAAAGAGATCTGGAACTTATGGAGGCTTATGAGATGATTGTGCATCTCAAGGAAATGTTCCAACAACAGGCAAGGCAGGAAAGGTTTGAAACCACTAAGGCCTTACATTCCTGTAAAATGGCTGAAGGTGCATCAGTTAGCACTCATGTTTTGAAGATGAAAGGCTACCTTGATCACCTTGAGAGGCTCGGATTTCCCATAAGTCAGGAGTTATCTACAGATTTGATCTTAAACTCACTCTCTGAAAGTTATGACCAGTTTGTCATGAACTACAATATGAACAACATGGAGAAATCTGTTTCTGAACTGCATGGGATACTTAAAACTGCCGAGCAAAATATTAAGAAAATTCAAGCTCTGTTTTAATGGTTCAGAAAGGTAAAGGAATGAAAAAGAAAGGCAAAGGCAAAGGAAAGGGCCTGAACAATAAGTTCAAAAACCAAAACGAGCCCAAACCCAAGCCTGAAGCCAAGAAGGCAAAGCCTCCCAAGGAAGGAGTTTGTTTCTTTTGCAATGAACCCGGTCATTGGAAGAGAAACTGTAAGCTCTACCTGGAAGATCTAAAGAAAAAGAAGAATAGCGGGGCTATTACTTCAGGTATCTATGTTATAGAAATTAATCTTTCTACTTCTCCTACGTGGGTATTAGATACTGCATGTGGAACTCACATTTGTACAAATGTGCAGGGTCTCAAAAGGAGTAGGAAGTTGAAAAGGGGCGAAATAGACCTACGAGTTGGAAATAGAGCAAGAGTTGCTGCTTTAGCCGTAGGCACTTATGAATTAGTTTTGCCCAATGGGCTTTTGTTAATTTTGAACAATTGCTATTATGTTCCTGCTTTGAGTAGAAACATAGTTTCACTTCCTTATTTGGATAAGGAAGGTTTTATTTCAATTGTTAGGAATAATAAATGTTCTATTTATCATAATGACATTTTTTATGTGGATGGTGATTTGCATGGTGGTCATTATTATTTAAATATTGATATTCCCAATAATCAAGATGTCTATAACATAACTACCAAGAGGATCAAGACTAACGACTTGAATCCGACCTATCTCTGGCACTGTCGTCTAGGCCACATAAATGAGAAACGCATTTCAAAGCTCCATCAAAATGGACTTCTGAAATCATTTGATTTTGAATCATTTGACACATGTGAATCTTGTATATTAGGAAAGATGACTAAGGCACCTTTCACTGGACACAGTGAGCGGGCCACTGACTTATTGGGCCTAGTACATACTGATGTATGTGGTCCACTAAGTACAACTGCTAGAGGAGGCCACTTGTACATTATTACTTTTATAGATGACTATAGTAGATATGGTTACATCTATTTAATGAAACACAAATCTAAAGCTTTTGAAATGTTCAAAACATTCCAAAATGAAGTACAAAATCAGCTTGGTAAATCTATTAAAGCACTTCGATCCGATCGAGGTGGTGAATATTTGAGCCAAGAGTTTATTGACCATCTTAGAAATTATGGTATTGTCTCACAATTAACCCCACCAGGAACACCACAATGGAATGGCGTTTCTGAACGAAGGAACCGAACCTTATTAGATATGGTTCGATCCATGATGAGTCAAACGGATCTTCCACCATCCTTTTGGGGCTATGCATTAGAAACAGTTACGTTTACACTAAACCGTGTTCCATCTAAGATAGTTGAAAAGACACCATATGAGATATGGAGTGGGAAAAAGCCCAGTTTATCTTTTCTTAAGATTTGGGGATGCGAGGCATATGTTAAGCAACAGGCTTCAGATAAGTTAGCACCCAAATCTATAAAATGTCTTTTTGTGGGTTATCCTAAGGAAACTAAAGGATACTACTTCTACAACCCCACTAAGAACAAATTATTTATTGCTCGAAATGGTATCTTTTTAGAAAGAGAATTCATCTCTAAAAGAACCAGTGGGAGTAAGATACATCTTGAAGAAGTTCAAGAGCCACAAAATCGCATTGAACCTGAGATGGAAAATCGAGAAGACTTACAACAAGTTGTTGAGCCTACTCAAGTAACAAAAGGCCCACAAAGGTCTGATAGGACACGACATCAGCCTCAAAGATATCGTGATGTGTTGCTCATTGATCAAGATGAGCCAACCACCTATCAAGAGGCTATAATGGGATCAGACTCTGAGAAATGGCTAGAAGTCATGAAGTCTGAGATGCAATCCATGTATGACAATCAGGTATGGACCTTGATTGACCCACCTGAAGGTATAAAAGCCATAAGGTGCAAATCGGTTTTCAAGAAGAAAACTGACATGGATGGCCAAGTGCATACCTTCAAGACACGATTGGTTGCAAAAGGATTCAAACAAACACATGGTATAGACTATGATGAAACCTTTTCACCA
Source organism: Erythrophleum fordii (assembly GCA_032878935.1). NCBI lineage: Eukaryota > Viridiplantae > Streptophyta > Magnoliopsida > Fabales > Fabaceae > Erythrophleum > Erythrophleum fordii. The sequence goes on from JAVQMF010000053.1 coordinate 17,499,891, forward strand.
GTCGCTATGATCAAATCAATCAGAATCCTTCTTGCCATTGCTGCATACTATGATTATGAGATTTGGCAAATGGACGTGAAAACAGCATTCTTTAATGGAAAGCTACTTGAGGATGTGTATATGACACAACCTGAAGGTTTTATGTGTCCAGAGGATTCTGAGAAGGTTTGCAAGCTTCAAAAATCTATTTATGGATTGAAGCAAGCATCTCGAAGTTGGAATCATCGCTTTGACGAAGTAGTCAAAGATTTTGGTTTTATCCAAAATATTGATGAACCTTGTGTTTACAAGAAGGTTAGTGGGAGCACAATTGTATTTCTAGTGCTTTATGTTGATGACATTCTACTTATTGGAAATGACATTCCTACCTTGCAGATTGTCAAGTCTTGGTTAGGAAAGTCTTTCTCAATGAAAGACTTAGGCGAGGCCAATTACATCCTTGGGATTAGGATCCATAGAGATAGATCTAAGAGGCTAATCGGTTTAAGTCAATGCACCTACATAGACAAGGTATTGCATAGATTTAGTATGCAAGATTCAAAAAGGGGTTTTGTACCTATGTCTCATGGCATCAATCTCAGCAAGACTCAGTGTCCTAGTACACGTGATGAGCGAGAGCGCATGAGTAAGATTCCATACGCCTCGGCTATTGGATCTATCATGTATGCCATGTTGTGCACTCGACTAGATGTCTCATATGCCTTGAGTATGACTAGTAGATTTCAATCAGATCCAGGTGAGAATCACTGGACTGCCATCAAGAATATCCTAAAGTACTTAAGAAGAACTAAGGATGTATTCTTGGTGTATGGAGGATTAGATGATGAGCTTGTTGTAAATGGTTACACAGATGCAAGTTTTCAATCTGACAAAGATGATTTTAGATCGCAATCAAGATTTGTATTCTGTTTGAATGGTGGAGCAATAAGTTGGAAGAGCTCAAAGCAAAGCACTGTGGCTGATTCTACAACAGAAGCTGAGTACCTAGCAGCATCAGATGCAGCTAAGGAAGCTGTTTGGATTAAAAAGTTCATCACTGAACTAGGGGTGGTACCTACCATCTCAAATCCGATAGATTTGTTCTGTGACAACAATGGTGCAATAGCATAAGCAAAAGAACCTAGGTCACATCAAAGGACTAAACACATACTCAGATGATATCACCTTATCAGAGAAATCATTGATAGAGGTGATATAAAGATATGCAAAATACCAACTAATGATAATGTTGCTGATCCTCTTACTAAGCTGCTTGCACAGGCTAAGCATGATCGTCATGTTAGGTCAATGGGTATTAGAAACATTAATGATTGAACCTAGTGCAAGTGGGAGTTGTTGGAGGTTGTGCCCTAGGCCAATCATTGTATTGCGAACATTGTTTATTATTACGAAATAAGAGTTTTCTTTTTATTACATTATTATATTATTTGCATGTTTATATATAATAATATCCATCGATAAATCATTTTTTTTGAATTATCCAAAATGTCCCTAATCAATCATCCTTGTGGGAACAACGATGAATTAAGATTAGTATGATTTTGATTGATTAAGTGTTAATCATATATGATGATATGAATCAAAATCATAAGCGTGTGTTAGAGAACAGGACGCTGGATAGACCCGTCATGAGATAAGTTACATGAATTAGGTCATAAATTTATCTCATATATAACTATGTCATTGATCCCTTGGACCTGAGATCACCATAGATTCCTACATGAAAGACACTGTACTTTGGCATAGTCTAATGTCACCTTTAACCGGGTGATTATAAAGATTATGATCAGGTATAATGAAATTCATGCAGAGGAAGATGAGTGGTCAAGATGGAATTTGTCCCTCTAATTAATAGAGAGAGATATCTCTGGGCCCCTCGATGAGTGTGACTGAGAAATGCATAGCCATGCTCAAATGGAAAGGGTTCCATCTTATATCAGTCTGCTCGGAGATCGAGAAAGTTATGATCGAGCAAGTTGAGAATGACATTTCCATGTCCCATACTCGATCTAGATATCGTGTGACAAAAGGGATATGATAGGGTTATAAAATAGGTTGCATCGGATCACCGATCCCATATGATTTGGGTAGTCACAATGTCTTGCTAGAGGCCGCTTGTGATTTGTGGGTCAAACAGTGTAGTTGGCCCACTGCCAACATCATATGGGCCTGCAGGGTCGCACACAAGAACGGACCAACTCGAACTAAAATGTCCACATTCATTGAATCAGAAATGTGTCTAGATTCAATGAATATCTAGGATGGAGGAATTGTTTATATATATATATATAAATAATTAAATTCAAAATATATTATATATTATATATATATATATATTATATTTGATATTATATATATATATATGGATTAATTTAAATTTGATTCTATCAGATAGATTTAAATTTAAACTAATCAGATAATTTAAATTTGATTCTATCAGATAGATTTAAATTTAAACTAATCAGATAATTTAAATTTGATTCTATCAGATAGGTTTAAATTTAATTCTATTAGATAGATTTAAATTTAAACTAATCAGATAATTTAAATTAAGCTCTAGATATTGTTAGTTTAAATTTAAACTATAGGATAGATTTGAATTTAAACTAATAGATATATTTAATTAATTTTGATTAATTAAATATATCTGAAACTCTAGTCTATAAATAGGGGTTTCCATATTAAAAAAAATATATACATAGCTAGAGCTAGAGCTACCTCCAAAATCCTTAGAGAGAGAGACATCGTACGGACTGTACAGACTGTATGGACAGATTGCTAGCACACTGCTTTGAGTTGCTGAACCCCGTTCTTGTGGATACCAGTAGAGGGAGCTGATCTGCGATCAGTTCCTGTGATCCAAATAAAAGCAAACAACAAACTCAATCGGAAGAAAAAAGGTAATTCTCTGAACCTATTCAGTTTAAGTGATTTTGGCGGATCCTTGGTGGGAATTGGGATCAAAATTTTTTAATGTTTCCGCTGTATGCCTCCCATAATTCCCAACAGAAGCAACATGATGTTAGGCCCTTTGTTTTAATGATGTGATGATTCCAAGAGGCTTAAAAGGAGTTAAGAATCATAATTGAGAGGAAAGAATGAGGTCTAGAAGTTATTTGAGGAGTGTTGCTTCATTAGGCACCATTATGGACCATAATGAAGCCTATAGAGTAATCTAGGGCTTAAGCAAATTGTATAGCTTTAGAATATGTTTCATGAATCTAATTAGCTCCCTTAAATCATGTCTAGGCCAAGAGAAACCATCTCCACCAAATTGTAGGTGTATAGTCAAGGCAAAGGAGGGAAATCTAAGGAGAAAAGTGTGTAAATTTGCACAAGGTAACTTTTTCCACCTTCTTTCATGCATGGATGTGTGTTTAGCTTGTTTTAGAATGTGTGTCTGTGTATTTTCAAGCTATGAAAAAGTATGCTAGCATGCCTTTACATATTATGTTTCTTGATGCCATGTTATGTTTTCAAATGTTTACATGATGTTTGTATGAGTTTACTTGAGTGTGGAGAGGCCAAGAACTCTTCCCTTTGGTGAGGATCAACCAAGAACCCTTGAGCTTCGTTGAGACAAAGTAAAGAGTCTCCCAAATGCAAAGTGGGCTCCCAAGAGTATGGTTGAGTCCAAAGCTCTTAAAGAATGGGTGAGGCAAATACAAAATCCATAAGGAGAAGTGTGAGGCCAATCTAAGCACTTGGTGAGCTGATGTCTTGTATGATTGATTCACATGACAAGATGGTTTTTAAAATGTGCATGTCTTACATTTTTACTATGCATGCATTTGAAAAGCTTGCTTTGCACATATTATGTATGATTGAATGGGAGATGAGCTATTGGAATTCTTTGAATCTCATCCCCTTCTCTCCAATGTCTTAACATGCTAGGTGAAACAATTGAGCAAGGCATTGGAGGCCACTAAGCTTAGAGGAAGAAGATGGGTATTGCAACCCTCAAAATAAAATTAGATTGAACTAAATATATAGCTAGTGGCACTACCTAGGTCATCTCCCTTGGAAATGGAATTCAATGCCTAATTGGGTTTTCTAAGTATTCAAAAATCTTATAACTACCTAATTTGGGGGTTTTTGTTGAATTAAACTAACCTAAAATGAAACCAAATTAAAATTCCTAATTTCTACCTAATTGGGTGAATTATGCGTGAATGATGGTTTTGTGACTAGTTTTGGAATGGTCCTTTAGTATCCACTATCCTTATTCTAATCCAATTATGATTAATTCTGGCCTAAGAGTCCCTAATTGTGTCCAATACAATTATATCTTAAGTTACCACGCAAGAATCAAGAAATTAACAAGTTAATGTTGAATTGAAACCTCAATCTTACACTAAATTATTAATTCTTGTTATTAAGATCTATGAACACTTGAATTGATTGATTAAATGATTAATTAGCCTCTGAATCACCATCCAAAAATGTTTAATTAACCAACTAAACACTAAGGAATCCACAAATAGACAATTAGGCACACTAATTCTCACAAGCATTTCATCAAACACCTTGATTGCACACTTGGAAAATGGCAAGAAAATATAATTCAGAACTAAATCAATCAAGTAATCAGTCAATCAACATCCTAATTAGTATCTAACCAGCCACTAATTACAATTAGGCTCCGTTTGGTTCAATGGAGGGGAGGGGAGAGGAGGGGATTTAATGAGTTATATTTGGTTGGAAGGGAGGGGAGGGAAAAGAATGGGAGATTATTGTTTGGTTCAGGAGGGGAGGGGAGATCATTATATTTGGACAAATTTACCCTTTATATTATTTTAAATTTATTTTTTATAAAAAAATTATTTATATCAATAATTTTTTTAAAAAATATAAATTTCAATCTTTTTTTTATTTTTAATTTCTGATAAAAAAATTATCTTAATTTTTATTAAATATTAATATATTAAAATATTAAAAGGGGCAAAAAAGTAAATTACACTTTAAAAATACCCTACCCCTCCCCCCCCCCCTCCCTCCCCTCCAAAACCCCCCAATTTGGAGGGGAGCCAAATTTGCCTCCCCTCCCCTCCCTTCCCCTCCAATTTTATCTAACCAAACACCTTATCCCCTTCCCCTCCCCTCCCCTCCCCTCCAAAAACCCCTAACCAAACATTCCCTTACACAAATTCTCAATCTAATACTACTTAACCAAGCAAATACAAGAAAGAGAAAAGGTGTAGGAAAATTAAGAAATCCTTAGCCCAAATTCTAAGTTCGTCCATGGATTCAAGCTTCCAACAAGAGCTTCCTCCCTTGCTAGTCACAGATGAGAATTAAAGCATCATCGTGGTGGTATGGAGATGGAGATGGAGGATGAAATGGCGTGGTGTATGGCTCTGTGTATGGAAAAGACGAAGGAGGCATGTGAGATGAATGGATGATAGGCATCATGAATGACGTGATATATGAATGGATCCCCCGAATGTAGCTCTGGATGTGTGTTTCTCCTCTCTTTCACGTGCCCCATTAATTATTCACGTGCTCAGCCCTCGTTTTTCAAATTGTCTGAAGCTCCTTCATGTGTGTATAAAGTGTAGGTCCCACTTCATTTTCTTTATTATAATATTCCAATTCATGCAAGCTTCCCACTTTTCATGTAGCTTTCTTCTTACAGCTCTTCGTGTTTTGATTCAGCCAGCTTATTGCTTTTTCTTTTCATGTTTTACTCTAGCGTGCATTTTGCTCTTAATTCTCTTCTACACAACTTCTTCTTCTTGCTTCGTGAACTTTCTCTCCCCTTCTCAAAGCACCAGAACCTATGGCAAGCTCCTTCCTCTGTTTCTACATGTGGCTTCTTCGTGGCTTCATATTTCTTTCCACATGGCTCGAGTTCACTTCATTTCTCGCTCATTTTTAACTGTTTGCAGCTCCACGTAATTTTCTTCTTCCTTTGTGTGTCTCAACCCTTCACTCTCATCTCAGCATCTCTTCATCGTAATGTTCTCCACTCGTGGCTTCTTCCCTGTTCAACTCGTAGTTCCTCGCTTCTTCTCTTCATTCTTCTTACGTTCACTCCCTCAGCTCCTTCAACCTAACTTTTACTTCTTTCTTAGCTCGTGTTGCTTCCTCATGCAATCTTTTTTTACATCAAAACCAAGCTTCAGCTCTAGTATCTTCGTTCAGCTACTATGTGTGTTATTTGCTTCGTTTTACGTCTCTATTACCCAGCACGTTGCTTCCTTCTCCTGTGTTTTAAGCAACGTTCAACTTCTGCTTCTTCCTTACTCAAGCTCAAAATTCTTCTTCAGCTACTGGTCTCGTGTTTCTTCCATGTGAGCTTAAGTTATTCCACGTCTCCATCTCTTCTTCTTCTTTTCTATAAATCAAATGCTTGTTCAAGCTCCAATTGCCCAACAAAAAAATCTGCACAAATAATAAGAACAGATGAAATAGGAATATTCATAAAATTCATTTAAAAAGATTTGTGCATTAAAATTCTTAAATTTTGCAATTAAATTCCTAAAGTGCCCATATGGCTAATAAATTCAAATTCCACCTAATTAAATCCATTGAGCCTTGTTTAACTCTTAAAAAGCTTAAGCTAAGGGAAATAAAATGTATAAAAATCATGCTTATCAAGTATCAAAGTATATGAATATGCCTAATTTTGCCTTCTTTTTAGCCATATACATGGCATATGATGTAATCTTATGATGAAATTGGTATGTAACCATATGAACATATGTAAATACCCAAATGTGTGATGCATGAATGAAATTTGATGCCAAATGTATGAGATAGCATGTTTTGGGTATTGAACGGCAAGTTTAGCTCTTGAATGGCTGGATAGATTAGTGTAATAATGGAAGTAGAATAGCCAAATTTAGATGCATGAGGTTTAGGACTACTTGGGCAGTTCATACAAGTCCTATTTATGCTTTTAAACTTGCCCAAGAGGTGCCAAACACCAAGTAAGACTGTTTGGGCACACTTGGTCTCTAATATGGATCAAAATTGACCATATTGGAAACCCATACCACTTTTTACCCAAATGAGCTCTTCTTGATCTAAAATTTGGCATACATATAGAGGTTATTGAGAAATGTTTGATAAGCTAAAGTGCAGAATTTTTGAAGGTCTATAGAATATTTGATGAATTTTCCAAGTTGAGAAATTTTCTGGTTTTGGTCTAGTATACTGTTCATTTAGGTCCGAAAATGAAATCTGTCACTCAAGGGGAAAATGATGTTCAATTGCCACAAACTATTATAGGAAGAAACTAGACACTCCCAATGACTTGTGCCAACTAGAAGCACCCCATTTGGACGTCTAGAGAGGGAGATATGTATTTTTGAAGTTTCTGTCTAGCATCAGGCATCCAAACTGACCCAGGGTATTGTTTGATTGGTTTTTTATACCTAGACATGCATGGAATGGTATGATGTTATTTTCACCTCTAGTTAACATCTGTAGCTTTTTAGATTGGTATCATTCATGTGCATTGGATTTTTGTGGAATTAATTGGACATTTTTTAAATTTGCTATAGAAGCTTGTGACAGTACCAGTAGCCAGCCAAACCTCCTTCCTTTTTTGAATGTCAAACGTCTTCTGTGTGATGTTTCATGGTTTGTTCATATTTGCAGCATAAAGTAAACATGTGTAGCTTCCCAGACTAGGAAAGAACACATGATTTAAATTTTTCTAGAATTAGTTATGATTTTCCAAAATTTGTGATGGAAAAAAGGAAATTCTGGCTGAAAATGCAAACATGAATTTTAATGTGTTCCTTTGCTTTCCACGAGTTGTAGACCAAATTTGATTATGGAAATGAGCTATAATCATGTGTTTAAGTATGAGAATGTGATAGCTGCATTCATATGGCCCATGAGACTCTAAAGGAAAAATTTTACCCCTAGAGGAATGCATTTTAATTCATAACTCCCCATGCCACTATATTGTTTCCATAGAACAAACATAAGATGAGGCATGGGAATTGCATGAATTGAGTCCTAGAAGTATGGTGTTATAGATTGACTCTTAAAATTTAGCCTGACCAACTATAACTCTGAAGCCTAACTCATGAGACTTAGCCCAACTAACACCAACCTTTAAACCCATTAGAATTTGGGCCTTAAGGTCAGCACACTTCACCTAAATTCAAAGTGTTCTGCAGCCCACCTCACTAAACAAAGGCCCAATGACTAGAAATAAGCCTAAATGGGCCTTGGGTGATGGGTTGGCCCATTTCCCCCTAATAACCCTAAAGGGTCAGTAGCCTCCCTCCCCATTCAGCAGAAAACATAAAAGGCAAGGAAGGAAATTTGGACATTTAAGGGAGGCTAGGGTTCTACCAATATTGTAGCTCCATTTTTTACTCCTAGAGGATGATTTAGCCTAGGTGAGTTATATATAACTTAACCCTCTTATTCTCCTCTTCATCTTGGTCTGATTAGTTTCTAGTTTTGGACATTTTCATCTCCTTTTCAAATCTGAAACTTGGTATTGGGTGATTCCTTGTAAGATTTTCAGAGTTTAGAGTTAGTGGAACCATATGGTAAGTGTTTGCTTTCATTTTGTGGTATAATCTTGCCCAGATTTCATGTTATAAGCTGACTTTGGTATATGGCTAATTCCATGTGCGAAAATCCAAGTTTTAAGGATAGCCCATGGTGTGTTCTTGGTAGTTAAGACTCAACTTAGTTCATTTGACCTTTTAGGTGTATGGGTAAGTGTTCCCTCTTCTCTTGTGTGATGTATGTGTTGAATTCCTACATTTTAGATTGACTTTTGCTGCATGGTTTGTACATGTGCGAAAATAGAGTTGTAGGGAGCGAATCATGATGAGCTTTGATGTATGGACCCTAAATTAGTGTAATGATCATTAGGAACCTTGGGTAAGAAGCTCTCAATGAACTCTTGTTAAAATTAATTATGGATAGGAAAATTTCTAATTAATGATAGTTAAATGATGATGATTTTACTTATGTTAGGCCTGGTGTACTTTGAATCATAATGGTAGTTAGAGGAAAAGTAATTGGCTTCATTAAGATAACCAGGGTTATTTTCCTAATTCCATGTATATGCTCATGTTAATTTGATATTTTTTACACATGCTTGATTTTGAAATGCTAAATGATTGGTTGACTGCTTGAATTGTTATTGTGATTGGACCTTGTGAGTCTATGGTGGAGCTGTGGTGCGGCTGCCACCCATGCATGTGCTTCGATCGGGTACTGGGTTATGATTAAACCCCAGATGCACTGAGCCCTGATTGTGCTCATTAGAGAGTGGGTGTCATGGATGGGCCTCTTTCGGTGTTATTGGCCATTAACATATTGTGTATGATTGCTGGTATAGGACAGTAGTCATTAGTAGCTCAACTAGTCATTTACAAGTTGAATTAATGATTCTGGCATTAATGATATGAAATTGCATTGTATTTGTTAATCTGTACATATATATGGAATTCACCTCTTGTTACTGAGATTGTATATCTCACCCCAATTATGGGCTAACATTTTCAGGGACCGAACCTCTTAGTGACAAGGAGAAAATTAATAGAAGCTTATTATATGGTTTAGTAGTAGGTAGGTTTGGAAACCTTGTCAGATTGTATTTGTATAACTAGACTACTAACTTTATGTAATTGCCGTATTGTATCATGAACCGCCAAACATAGGGATTGTAATTATTTGATACATCATATGTCAACTTAAACTAATGATTTATGCAATTTCTAATAGGACTTATGTTTGAATAGAAATGTGAATAGTGTATGAACTCTTTGCTATCATTGATCTATGAACTCACTGGTTTATGGTGGCTAGAGGGTTAAGGATCCAAATTTGAGTTTTGAATGGGTAATGATAGATATGATAGGTAGATTAGGTAAAAGAAAGACACTAAATCTTTACAAACTAAGTTAAAGTGGCTTAGAGTGTTGCTAGAGGGGGAATTGGAGAGTATGAGATGAAATCTTAGGAGTTATAGGAATAGAAAGGAGTTGGCCGCAGTTGTAACACCCCAAAATTAATTAAGGTATTAATCATGGATTTAGAGTAATTAAGAATAATTAATAGAGGATAATTGGGCAAGTTAGTGAATAGGAATTTTAGAGAGATAAATGATTAATATGGGTATGAGAATTAATTGGGATAGAAACCTCGTCTAGGCCCAAATTAATAAATCATGATAAGAGGCTAATGGAGACCCAATGAGTTAGGTGCAGGCCCAATTTAATTTAATGTGATAGAGGCCTAAGATCTACCTTGTATAGACTTTTATAAGTGGCCCAATTACCCTTGTGCAGACCTAAATCCTTGAGCTCTTCATACTTGGCCCAAACCTAATTAAACTTCAGCAACCCAATGCATAAGAACTGGCCCAATAAAATTATACAGCCCAACACTTTAAAACTGGCCCAACAAGCTAAAAATATGAAGCCTATTTGGAGTTGGACCTTGGAGCAACCCATGACCCATATTTGACCCAACTTAATCCCACTAAAACCCTAAAAACTGACCAGCCACCTCCCTCATTCTGCAAAACACAATGACACAAAGAAAATTCGGAGGTGAGAGGGAGAGGCTAGGGTTCTTGGCATAATTCCACATTTTCTCACATTTGGAGCAAGATTTAGCCAAGGTAATAGTTATACAACTTAATCCCCTCATCTTTCTCTTTAATTTGGCCCAATTAGTTTTTCATTCGGAGCATTTTCACCTTACCAAAAATCTGAAATGTGGTTGTTTGGGGGTTTTCTTGGTTAAATTCGTAGGTTGGGGTTAGGGCTAACATTAGGTGAGTTTAAACCCTCCATTTTGATGCTTTCTTTGCTAATTTGAGACCCCCATAGCTGATTTATAAAATGGGTATTAATTATGTACGAATTTGCTTAGGAACTTGAGTGATATAGTAAAATTTTGGTAGAGGACATACTCAATCTGAATTTAGGGATTTGTGGTGATTGGGTAAGTGTTATTTAGGTAGTTATTTGCCTGTAAATTCTTTAGGTACTTGTTGCTACTGTTAATGATGAATTAGAGTGGTAATTCTTTGATGTTATGGTTATAGGGATTTTTGTACCATTAGTGGCTGTTGCAAATTGTTTACAAGTAAGGTAACCGAGGTTTACATTAATTCCATGCATGTATCTGTTTTAATTTCATATTTGCTGTATATGAATGATTTGAAATGCTGAATGAATTGGTTAGCTATCTATTGTATTATGATTGGACCTTGTGAGTCTATGATGGAACTGTGGTGCGACTGCCACCTGTGCATGTGCTTCGATGGAGCACCGGGTTATGATCAAACCCCAGATGCACTGAGCTCTGGTTGTGCTCAATGGGGAGTAAATGCCGTGGACGGGCCTCTCCCGGTGTTAATGGCTTTTAACATGTGAAAATATGATTGCTAGTATGGGATAGTAATCATGATAGCCTAATTGCTTCATTTATTGATATGACTGATATGATTCAAATGTTGATTTTGATTCATACATATATGTTAATTAAACTAGATTATATGATGGAATTGCCTTGGTTACTGAGATTTATATCTCACCCTATTTTATGAGATTACAATTTCAGGTGAAGGTCCTTCGGGTAAGGATAAGGGTAAACAAGTGGATGAACATCCATGAGCTGAGGCCCGGTGTGGGAGAGCTACACTTGGTCTAAGTAGAATAGAGTAGATGCTAATTTTGTTAAGTCTTGTATAGCATCATCATGTATCTATATTGCCAAGTGTAGAAGTCTGTATTTTGATAACTTAATATGTACCTATTGAGGAGTAGGTGACGATTGTGTCGTGCAATCTCAAATAAAACTAGGTGGCAAAATAAATTTGTAGATAATGGTGCAACCTAGGTCATTTTTCTAAGGAGTTTGTGCCTTAATTTGTTTATGAAAGAGTGTTCTAAGTATTACTAATTAGTACTTGTTTTGGGGGGGTTTTGAAATGCTAGAATTTAATTGAACTAAAGTTAATTGACAAGAATTAAAAACTTAAAACTAAGTTCAAATGAATAGTCAAACAAATATGGTAGCTAGCTTTCAATTGGATTTCCTAGATTTCAATTGTCCTTGCTCTTTTTAGTTTACCAATTTTTTTGATTAAGTTCTTACTCTTTAGTGCATTCCTTGTAAGGCTCTTGAATAACCATCCAAGATTCAATTCATCAATCATTCAAGGAATTTTGTAACCACAAGAAACCTTGAACAACTAATTAATTGAATTAAAAATAAGAACACACTACAACCAATTTTTGATTGATTAATGAAATCTACTGTACAATCCACTCAAGATGCTAATTCACCAATTAGATTAATTAATCCCTCAAGCAATTAATTGCACAATCCAGCCAACTAATCCAATAACCATTGCATCAATTAGCTTAAAATCAAAAGAAATTTAGAGGTAAATTGTGCAGCACTAATTCTGGAATTTTTACAAACATATGATGATCACAAATAAAATTCCAAAATTCAAATTAAGCTCAATCCAAAAATTAATCCAATCCAGTAATTTCCAACAATTAAATTCCTAAATCAATAAGCTAAACCTAGTCAAATTAATAAAGGAAATAATACAGAAATTAAAAGATTAAGCAAGAGAGTTTTATCCAAATTGATGAGGAGATATGGAGCTCAAATCTTCGTCTAAGAGAATCCAATCTTCAGCTAGCCACCAAATGGAATTCAAGCTGCCATGGAGGAATCAATTAGAGGAGAATCGATCAAGGAAGCTGCAGCCATCAAGAATTCAAATGAGAATTTCTTCCTCTTCAGCGCTGGAACCTCCTCGCTATTTCACGTCATCTCGCGTTCTCCTCTGGACCCGATAAACCTCTCTCCTTTCACGTTTTCCTCCAGCGTTATTATTATCTCTCCAGTCATGTTCTGCCCGTAGCCTCCTCCAGCATTTTTTTTTTCTTTCCTTCTCATTAATTCATCACGTGCTCCTCAGCTCCTCACTTTGCATGCTAAAGTCACGCAATTCTTCTCATCTCACAACTCATTTCCCACGTCAGCCTGTAGCCTTCTCACGTTTCCTTTGCTGAAGCTACTTCTTCGTGTATCAATTCCCACGTGAGATCATTCAAACTTAGCTCTAGCTCACTTCATTAATCCACGTGTTCCTTAGCTCCATATTTCAGCTTTCTTAATTCCACGTGCTCAGCTCCACGTTTAAGTGCTGCTTCCACATGATTCTTCAACTTTCCCGAATGCGTTTTTTTTTCTTCTTTGCTTATGTGAGTGTGGGCCCCATTGAACATATTAATCACCTTCCACGTTACTTTCTCATGCAGCTCTTCGTGTTTCTTCCTCTTAACCAGAACCACAGCTTATCTCGCCTTCTCAAAGCACCAGAACCCGTGGCAAGCTCCCTCAACCCAAGCCTCCAGCTCCAGCGTCTTTTAACTAGCATATCAATCCACGCAGAACTCTAGCTCTATGCAATTCATTCTCATACTCTGTTCAGCTACTGCACTTCTTCAATCTTCAGCTCAAAAAGCTTCTTCGTTTCACATTGCTACTGGTTTTGTTCTTGAGCTCAAGTTATTCCACGTCAACCCAAGCTTGTATGCTTCATGCGTGGCTCTTCTTTTAGGTTGCAGCTGGTTCTCCTTCCTCTTTAACATGTGATGCTCTTCCTCTGTTTTGCTTTCTTTCCTTGCCATGAGTTTCCTTTCAAGCTTCCCTTCATGCAGCTCCATTCATTGTGTTGTCTCTTCTTTGTTCCAGCCACGTCAGAATTGCATGGTGTTTGAACCTCATACCTTCTACAATTCAATTTACCCTTCAAGCTTTAATTGTCCATTGAAATTCTGCACACAAAGAATGGAAAGTATTAAGTGGAAATATCCAAAATTTATTTAAGATGAATTTAAGCATTAAGAATCAATAATTTGCAAATTAATTCCTCAAATGTAAAAATGGCAAATTAAAATCAAATTCCACTTAATTAAATTCCTAAAGCCATAATTGGACACTAAAACACCTAAGTTAGGGGATTAAAATATATAAAATTCATGGTTATCAAATTCCCCCACACTTAAACATTTGCACTCCTGGGCAAAGCTCAAGACTTCAAGAAGAGACTAATGGAAAAGAAATCAAAAGAAATGGAGTTGTATAAGTCACTTAGCACAAGGAAGCTCAAAGTAAATCAATAGCTCAATTCTCCAAGTCATGTCACTTGCATCAATGCAACAAGTACCATGGCAATATGCTTTATCAAAAATGAAATGCAATGAAAATCCCTCACTTGGATTTGTGTTTATCACTCTCCTCTTTAGTGTGTAGGATGAAGTGCTTACTCTCAAATTCCATCCTACCCAACCTTACTACCATAAGCTTGGCAATCATCTACATCTCCACCACCAAAATCAAATGCCAATGAATGAATCAAAAGGTCTTTATTATAGTTGTAATGAAGCTATTATGCTTGAGTGTGGGCCCCATTTCATCTTATTTTATCATATTTCACGTGCTGCCCATGTATATTTCTTCTACATGTATTTGGAGCTTCTTCGTATAAGTGTTGCCTGAGCTTCATTCTTTTCACGTTTTCCTCCAGCTTCTCCATATCGTGTTTCTGCATGTGTTTTGCTTCCAGCTCCAACTCGTGGTTTTGTGTATGTTTCTTCCTCTTTTCTCAAGCTCCAGCCACGTTGCTTTCTTCGAATCCAACGTAGCTTTTTCTCTCTGTTTTGAGTTTGCTTCTTGCTCGTTCCGCAGCTGCTCTTCCACGTACGATGTTTCTTCTTTATGTGTCTCAGCCCAGACTTCCTCTCTCCTAGCTTCAGTCCCCCAAACCGTGGTTGTCTTATGCTTCCTTTGTTTAGCTGCAGCTTCTTTTCTTGTTGCTGTCTGTTGTCCAGACGTATGTTGCTGTCCAGCCATATCTCTTCTTGTTTCCTCGAGTTCCAGCCAGTTACTTCTTGTTTCAGCTGCTCAAGTTTGTTCTCCATGTCTTGTTTCTCTCAAATAATAGTTCATTCCAGCACTCGAGCAAGCTTCTTAATTCATTCTAATGTAATTCCTCTCCTCTGTTTCTTGTAGTTGCTGTAGCCCCTAGCTTCTTCGTGTTTTTTCCACGTCCCATGCAGTTGCTGTACTCTTAGCTCATGTTGCTTCCTCATGCAGACAGCGTCTTCTTCTCTATTTTAGCCACGTAGAACCTGCTCAGCTGGTTCTCTTTTCATTCAACTCAAAACTGTCCACCTGCAGCACTTCATTCGTGTTTCCTCCTCTGTTTTTGCTGGTTTGCTACTGCACTTCTTCTCTACTCAAACTCGAGTTTATGAGCTGCTGCTAATGGCTTCCTCTCTTTGCATGTAGCTAAATCTAGCTTACTTTCTTCATTTCAGCTCATGCATCCTTTTTACCTAGAACTCATAGCTTCCTTTCTACAGCTCCTTCTACATGAGTTCCTTCTTCTTCGCATGTTTCTTTCCATTCTCCAGCTTATGGCTTTGCTTTTAGTTCTCATCACACCATCCCACGTGACTGCTCCTTACCAATTGAAAAATCTACACACAAAATAAGAAATTTTAAGTAGGAACAATTCACAAAATTTATTTAAGATGAAATTGAGCATTAAAAGCCAAATTTTTGCAAATTAACTCCTAGAATATAGAAATGGCTATTAAAATAAAATCTTATCTAATTAAAGTGTTAAAGCCATATTTCATTATTAAAATGCCCAAGTTAGGAAGATTAAAGTGTATAAAAATCATGCTTATCAAATTCCCCCACACTTAAACATTTGCACTCCTGGGCAAAGCTTGAAATCCAAGATAAAAGAATGGATTGAAATACTCAACTAGTAAAATGGCAAGTGGAAAATGAAAATGGAAAAGGGAAAGTAAAAATCAAAATTTAGAGACCAATCACAACTTTTCATCACTTCAACAATCTAAGCTAATTTCACTTGCATCAAGAAATCAAATTCCATGGCAATTTCATTTGAAAAGAATGAATTAAAATACATAGCCTCTCATAGATTGGTGTTTACTCTCAACTTTCTAGTGTTTATGGTAATGTAATTCACTCAAATTCCACCTATCCAAGCTCACTACCATAGGCTTGTCAAGCTTCTAAGTCTCCACCACCCATGCTAAATGCAATACACAAATCAAAGGACTTTATTCAAGGTTGTAATGGGGCTAAGGAAATGAAATGAATGGATACAAAAATAAAGGAAAAACAAACAGCAAATAGAACACCTTAGGACCTCAAGAGCACTCAATGACAATCTAGGATAGGGAAAAATGTGCATTCAAGGCCTTATTTCTAACAAGTAATAGGCAACTATAAACTCAACTTTAAACACTTTTTTTTTATGGCTTCCTTTTCTTTTTTCTTTTTTTTCATTGCTTTTCTTTTGCTTTTCTTTTTGTTTTTCTATCTTTTCTTCTCTTTGCATTTTTTTTTCTTAAAACAAATTCTTTGATTAACAATGGCCTTAATGGAAGCAAATCACACATTTACCTATCCTAAACAAGTGTAATGCTCCTTGAAATCTTTAAGGCATCTTAAAATAAGGTAGGAATATTTTTAAATGGCTATAGGCTAACAAGAAAAGAAAATACAAGGTTCAAAGTGGCTAAACAATGGATAAAATGCATATAGGTTGGCTTTTTGGCTATCTAGCTATAAAAGAAATGAATGCCTTATCACTTTCATGCATGCAAATGCAAATGTGGCCTCAACAGAGAATCAAGACAAGTTCTAGAGTGAAACAAAGATAGGTGAATACACACTAGAATTGAACATTTATGGCTCAAATTCTCACCAGCTAATGGCTATCAAATAATTCATTGAAATCAAATTCATTACCACTTCACTTGAATCAAAACACAAGATCCATCACTTGTCATGTCAAAGTGAATCCAAGCTACAATCATCTTAACTTGCAACTTTATAGAAAAATTAAAAAAAAAAAATCACGCTATTTTTCAAAAAATGTCTCAAAAAATTTTCAATTTTTTTTTTAACAAAGCAAGGAAAAGATGGATGGAATGGAAAAGATGGAATGGAATGAAATGACTCTCCCCCCCACACTTAAATGTTGTATTGTCCTCAATGCCAGCACACAGCCCAGTAAACAGATAAACAACACAATATAAAAAGTGAAAAGAGAGAATACAACCGGATGAATTTGAATATGGAGATCTCAATGGTAGCTCAAATTTCCTTTGCAGCTAGTTAGCAATTTATTTCCTACAAAATAAAAACAAAACAACCAGTAATGCGGGAAAGAAAAGAAAACTAAATCCTAAACTAAAGAGAACTCTATCAAGGACTAACTAATCATAAGTATCAAAAACCAAAATTAAAACTACTTTATTCCTTCTCAATTCAAGAAATTTAAGTCTCACTACTTTAAAACATTTTGATTGATCATTAAGTGATGACCCATGGACTTCCTCAACCATCAGTAGTCTCAGAAAGTCATTTTCAGCAAATTTAGAAACAAGAAACGAAGAAAAATCAAATTTAAGACAATTAAAACTAAAGAAAGAAAATTTAAAATCAAATTTAAACTTTGAACTCCCTAAAAATCTATCAAAGCCAATAAAATCAATTGGACTCCCATCAGTAAGAGTCACTACATCTACAGAAGAATTAAATTGCAACTTCTCACAGTCTTTTGAGTTCAAGATATCCAAGGTATCTGGCAGTTGCTTTTTCTCAATTAGGAGAGTCTGTGGCTTGTTGGGAATTAGCTCACCAACTTCAGGAATCTGTTTCGGACTCTCAATAGGAGAAACAACATCTTCCCTGACCAAAGAGACATCAGTAGGCTCACAAAATTCTAAACAATTATCAATAGCAAAATTCAGTCTCTCACTAGTATCAACAACAGCACAAGCATCAATAGAATTTTCAATATCAGCAGTATCACTATGCATGCCCTCATCAACACTAGTATGATCAGAAGAATCAGTCTCATCAATAATTCCAGTGCAAGCAAAAGATTCTATAGATTCAACAGACTTATCAGACTCTAGAAACTGATTAATCTCAGCACACCCAGGACATGTATGCATATCATCACATAAGCATTGCAAAGTAGAGTCTGAATTATCAACAAGCTGCTTAACAATTTCAATGTCTATATCATTATCATCGCATGCTACATCTACCATTTCAGCAGTCATAGCATTACATACTAGTAAAGAATCATGTTGATCAGTATATGTGACGGACTCACTAGTCTCAATAGAAGAATTAATTTGGGAGCATCTATCACATATAGTAGATTCAACACACACACAATCAATAAATGCATCCAAATCAGTTATGTCACATGATCTAGATGGCATGTTGTCTCTAAACTCAGTAGATGCATCATCAACAGACTTCTTAACCAATTCTACACCAGGAACAAAATAATCATTGCATTCTAGGTCACCCCCACACTTATCTTCTACCCTAGACTCAAGAGATTCATCAATTAATTCAGAAATGAAATTTTCACTATAATCACAGCTAGGAGTAGACATCCCAAGTGCATCAGTACACAAGGATTCATGAACATCACAAAATGTATCAATTTTGTTCAATGAGCTACCACAATCAACCATATCAGGAGATTCAACAATAATTTCCTCATCAACATCATCATCATGCAATTCAGAATCAACAACATTATATGCATTAGGAATTGAAGTGCTATCATGCAAATTAGATTCAGTTCCAACAAATTATAAAACATTAAGAGATGGAAGGATATTACCTAGTGAATAAGATTCTTCCTCTTCTATACATTCCCTTCTAATTTGCTCTTCAATTGATTCATTAGCACTTGAAATCGGTTGATTCATTTGAATTCCTGAATCCTTCATTTGTTGGTCAAAGAGTTGCAACCATTCAATTATCCGTTGGGCCATTTGTTGCATTTGTTGGTGTTGAATATCACAAACTTCCATTAGCTGCCTCATCCTCTCTTCTGAACTCGGTTCCTTCTGGGGCTCTTGTTGCATGTACCCCTCATGGTAATTGTAAAGATGATATTGTGGCTCTTGCATATGGTAATCATGATATGGCTCTTGCATATGGAAGTTATGGTATGGCTCATAATGTTGGTGGTAATTTGGGTGAATCTCATATGAATGGTTGTATGGTTGGTAGCTGGGGTGAACTTCATAGGAATGGTGGTGTGGTTGGTATAGCATGGTTGTTGGATTTGTTGGTATTGTTGTGCTTGTTGCTTTTGTCTTTGTCGTTCAAGAAGACCTTGAACCATTGTCTTAAGATCATCCAACTGCCTGGAAATCCCATCATTTGCATAAGGATCATAAACACCTTGATTAGAATTATAATATGGATCCATTTAAAACAAAGAAAAATGAGAAGCACAATTAAATTTAGCACAAAACAAATCTCAAACAAATTGTAACTAAAATTAACTCAAAATTAAGGAAATAAAATTAAATAAAGATAAGAAGTTCCTAATAATCTTAAACACTCTAAAACAAAGGCTAATGACATAAAACAAACTCACAAAAATTAAAGAAAATAAATCCAGAAAAATAGAAAAATTCCTAAAAAATTCGAAAAAAATACTAAAAAATTTGAAAAAGTGTCCCAAATGTTAGAATTTGGCCAAAACATGGTGCACCTAATAGCTTAGCTATTACTTTTACTTAAAACACCCAGAAACCATGCAAACCAAAGTATGAGAATTTTCTGGGCACTTCAAACGAAAATTCCAGCAAGCAGGACACTTAAAGCGCAACACCGAAATGATCCAATTTCAACTTCAAAACAGACCAAAAATTAAGCTAAAACAGAACCAAAATAGAGCTAAAATAAAATAAAAACACTTAGAAAACTTTCTCAAGCAATTAAAGCTCCAATTCCCCGGCAATGGTGCCAAATTTGGACGGGCTTGTCATGCAACCCTCAAAATAAAACTAGGTTGAATATTAAATGCAATATAGGGCACAACCTAGGTCATCTCCCTAGGAAATGGAATTCAATGCTTAATTAAGTTTCTAAGTGTTAAAAGACTTTACAAATTTCTAAACTAAGGGGGGTTTGATTGATTTAAACTAACCTAAGATGAAATCAAATTAAAATTCCTAATTGCTACCTAATTAGATTAATTGTGAATGATAATGGTCTTGTGACTAGCTTTGGAATCATCTCTTGGTATCCACTATCCTTATCCTATTCCAATTGTGATTAATTCTGACCTAAGAGTTCCTAATTATGTTCATTAGCAAATGATCTTGAATAACCATTCGAGATTCAAGAAATTAACAAGTTAATGTTGAATCGAGACCTCAATCCTACACTAAATCATTAATTCTTGCCTTTAGGATCGATGAACATTTAAATTGAATGATTAATTGATTGATTAGCTACTGAATTAACATCCTAGGATGTTTAATTAACCAACCAAACTCCTAGAAATCCTTAAATCAACAATTAAGCACACTAATTCTCACAAGCATTTTATCAAACACCTTGATTACACACTTGGAAAATTGTAGGAAAATGAAAATCCAGTACTTAATTCATACAATTTATCAGCCAATATCTCTCCTAATCAATGTCTAACCAGCCATCAATCATGAACTATATCAATTTCAATCACTTACATACTCAACCAAGCATATAAAATAATAAAAATTGATATAGAAAGAGAGGAAAATAAAATGAAATTCTTAGCCATTCTGATTCCAAATCTTGGATTCAAACTTCAACTCAAGAGCTTCCTCCTTTGCTAGTCACAGATGAGAATCAGAGCATCATGGAAGTGGATGGAAAATGGAGGAAAAAAAATGGCGTGGTTCTATGTGTGGGCGAAGGCGAAGGGCAAAGTGTCTGTGTCAAGGCGATGGACGAAGGAATGGAGTCGTGAAATATGGAATGGACGACGTGGATTGGATGCTGATGGCGTGATGTCCAGCCCCTCCTCGTGCTTCCTTTATTTTTCACGTGCTTTCCTTCTCATTTTAATTGTCTGAAGCTCTTTCTTCGTGCTCTTCATGTGCTGTTCCTGGTTCCAATTACCCGAAGCATTTTTCCTTCTTTATTCTTGTGAGAAACACGTGCTCCCCATTCCCATTTCAATTGTCTGAAGCTATTGTGCATGAGTGTGGGCCCCATTTCATCTTATTTTATCATATTTCACGTGCTGCCCATGTATATTTCTTCTACATGTATTTGGAGCTTCTTCGTATAAGTGTTGCCTGAGCTTCATTCTTTTCACGTTTTCCTCCAGCTTTTCCACATCGTGTTTCTGCATGTGTTTTGCTTCCAGCTCCAACTCGTGGTTTTGTGTATGTTTCTTCCTCTTTTCTCAAGCTCCAGCCACGTTGCTTTCTTCGAATCCAACGTAGCTTCTTCTCTCTGTTTTGAGTTTGCTTCTTGCTCATTCTGCAGCTGCTCTTCCACGTACGATGCTCTTCTTTGTGTGACGACCCTAACCCCCAATCTCAATAATTAAGGTTAAACATACAATTAATCCTCATTAATTATGGAAATATAGAAAAAATTTAAACCCTAATATGATTAGAGCCATCAATCGTTCAATTACATACTTCTATGTTCATAAGGGAATAAAACATTTATTAATAGGCCTTGGATTCTATTACTCATTAGTTATGACTCACCCTAGTGACTCTAGATCATCCTTTATGATTAATCCATGGAAATCTAGGCTTTTCTAGTTAATATAACTGTTTTAGCATGTTAGCCGTGGCCAAATTACCCCTTAGCCGCGGCCAATTCCCTTCTGGTTTTACCCCTTTTTCATCACAAATTTCACCGCGGCCAACCTACATGGCGCTGCGGCGAAGAAGCCTCCTGGAACTTTCTCGCTCGCCTATCGATATTGGCCGCGGCCAATTTCACCTCTCGCCGCGGCCAATTCCTCTCTGGAATGCCGGGGACATTTTCTCAAAAGTTCGCCGCGGCCAATTCCCTGATTCGCCGCGGCCAATTCCCCTCTGGATGACTCCCAGTTTCCCCTTTAATATTTCGCCGCGGCCAATTGATATTTAGCCGCGGCGAATTACCCTCTGGACCTCTCCCTGGGCAACTTCGCCACTATTGGCCGCAGCCAACTCCATTTTTAGCTGCAGCTAAAGTTCCTCTGATCCTACAACTCTAAAATTCTTAGCTCCCACTCTCCTTTCTTCCTCCAATCTCATCCTAGGGCCCCTCTACCTCAATTGTAGGACTCAAATGTCCTTTATTAGCCTGATTTTAACAAGTTATTCTACCCATACTAACTCGTGACTCAAGGGTCCCTTGCTTTCCTCTAATTACCCTATAACAGCAAATCCATTCATCAGCAATTTGTAAAATAACAATGACTCGAGTTCATAATCTATCAACAACTATCACTTGGCACCCAATCAATTGAGATTCATAGTAATAATTCCAGATTTCATTTCTAATAACAAGATACATCAGGGTTCATCAAAGCTCATAACAGGTATTGTAAGTTCATACGTCAAATACCAATTTAAAGTAAGGCCTAATCCTCAATAGGTACACATTATATCATCAAAATTACAGACTCCTACACTTGGCAATGCAGATACATGATGCTATACAAGACTCAACAAAATTAGCATCTATCCTAGTACACTTAGACCAAGTGCAGCTCCCCCACATTAGGCCTCAGCTCATGGATGCTCATCCACTTGCTTACCCTTATCTTTACCCGAAAAACCTTCACCTGAAATGTTAATCCCATAACACGGGGTGAGATATAAATCTCAATAACCATGGCAGTTCCACCATATGATCCAGTTTAATATACATATATGCATGAATCAAAATCACCATTCAGAATCATATCAGTCATTTCAGCAAATGAATTAATCAGGCTATCATGATTACTATCCCATACTAGCAATCATATAATCACATGTTAAAGGCCATTAACATTGGGAGAGGCCCGTCCACGGCACCTACTCCCCATTGAGCACAACTAGGGCTCAGTGCATCTGGGGTTGATCATACCCGGTGCCCGATCGGGCACATGCACGGGTGGCAGCCGCACCACAGCTCCACCATGGACTCACGAGGTCCAACCATCATACAACAGATAGCCAATCATTTCATTCAACAATTTCAAACCATTCAAATACAGCAGATATGAAATTAAACAGATACATGCATGGAATTAATATAAACCCTGGTTACCTCACTTGCAGATAATTGCAACAGCCACCAAAAATTCTAAATTCGGATTCAAGTATCTCCCACCAGAATTCTCAAGGTTTCACCTAAAATCCTAAGCAAATTCGTATAAAATTAGTACCCATAATATAAATCAGCTATGGGGGTCTTAAACCAACAAAGAAAGCATCAAAATGGGGGGTTTAAAGTCACCAAATACCAGCCCCAACCTCAACCTACGAATTTCACTAAGAAAATCCCCAAACACCCACATTTCAGATTTTGGGTAAGATGAAAATCCTCCAAATGAAAATCTAATCGGACCAAATTAAAGGAAAAGATGAGGGGATTAAGTTGTACAACTATTACCTTGGCCAAATCTTGCTCCAAATGTAAGAAAATGTGGAATTAAGTGAAGAACCCTAGCCTCTCCTCCTCACCTCCGAATTTCTCTTCTATTTTGTGTTTTGCTGAATGTGGGAGGTGGCTAGTCAGATTTTTAGGGTTTTAGTGGGTTTAAGTTGGGTCAAGGGTTGGGTCATGGGTTGCTCCAGGTCCAAGTCCAATTGGGCTTTCAGATTTTACTTGTTGGGCCAGTTTTAACACATTGGGTTGCTGAAGTTTAATGGGTTTTGGGCCTAATTTGAAGGGCTCAAGGGCTTGGGTCTGCACAAGGGTAATTGGGCCACTTAATTGAACCTATACAAAATAAATCTTGGGCCTCTATCTCATTAAATTAGTTTGGGTTTACCTCTAATTCATTGGGCCTCCATTAGCCTCTTATCATGATTTAATTAATTTAGGCCTAGATGTAAATCTCCATCCTAAATAAATTCTCAACCCATATTAATAATTTATCTATTTGAAATCCGTATTTCCTTAACTAGCCCAATGATGCTCTATTAATTATCCTTGATTAATCTTAATCTATGATTAACACCTTAATTAATTTCGGGGTGTTACACTTTGTGTGTCTCAGCCCAGACTTCCTTTCTCCTAGCTTCAGTCCCCCAAACCGTGGCTGTCTTATGCTTCCTTTGTTCAGCTGTAGCTTCTTTTCTTGTTGCTGTCGCTGTCCAGACGTATGTTGTTGTCCAGCCATATCTCTTCTTGTTTCCTCGAGTTCCAGCCAGTTACTTCTTGTTTCAGCTGCTCGAGTTTGTTCTCCATGTCTTGTTTCTCTCAAATAATAGTTCATTCCAGCACTCGAGCAAGCTTCTTAATTCATTATAATGTAATTCCTCTCCTCTGTTTCTTGTAGTTGCTACAGCCCCTAGCTTCTTCGTGTTTTTTCCACGTCCCATGCAGCTACTGTACTCTTAGCTCGTGTTGCTTCCTCATGCAGACAGCGTCTTCTTCTCTGTTTTAGCCACGTAGAACCTGCTCAGCTGGTTCTCTTTTCATTCAACTCAAAACTGTCCACCTGCAGCACTTCATTCGTGTTTCCTCCTCTGTTTCTGCTGGTTTGCTACTGCACTTCTTCTCTACTCAAACTCGAGTTTATGAGCTGCTGCCAATGGCTTCCTCTCTTTGCCTGTAGCTAAATCTAGCTTACTTTCTTCATTTCAGCTCATGCATCCTTTTTACCTAGAACTCATAGCTTACTTTCTATAGCTCCTTCTACACGAGTTCCTTCTTCTTCGCATGTTTCTTTCCATTCTCCAGCTTATGGCTTTGCTTTTAGTTCTCATCACACCATCCCATGTGACTGCTCCTTACCAATTAAAAAATCTACACACAAAATAAGAAATTTTAAGTAGGAACAATTCAAAAAATTTATTTAAGATGAAATTGAGCATTAAAAGCCAAATTTTTGCAAATTAACTCCTAGAATATAGAAATGGCTATTAAAATAAAATCTTATCTAATTAAAGTGTTAAAGCCATATTTCATTATTAAAATACCCAAGTTAGGAAGATTAAAGTGTATAAAAATCATGCTTATCAGTAGGCCTTACTTTAAATTAGTATTTGATGTATGGATTTATGATATCTGCTATGAGCCTTGTTGAACTCTGATATAGCTTGTTATTGGAAATGTAATCTTGACATATTGCTATGAAACCCCATTGATTGGGTATCAAGTGATAGCTACTGATAGTTTGTGAACTCATGTTATTGTTATTTTACAAACTTACTGATATATGGACTTGCTGATATAGGGTAATTAGAGAAAAGAAATTGACCCTTGAGTCTTGAACTAGTAAGGATAGATTAGCTGGATAAATTAGGCTAATAAAGGATATTTGAGCCCCACAATGAAGGTAGAGTGGCCCTAGGGTGTTAATGAAGAAAGAGTGGAAAGTATGAGACTAGATTGTCAAAGTGTAGGACCAGATGGCACTTCGCCGCGGCTAAAATGGAGTTGGCCGCGACCAATAGAGGTGAAGTTGCCCAGGGAGAGTGTTAGAGGGGAATTCGTTGTGGCGAAATATGTAATTGGCCACAGCAAAATGTGAGAGGCAAAACTGGGAGTAGTCCAGAGGGAAATTTGCCATGGCGAAATGAGAAATTGGCTGCGGCGAAATTTTGCAAAAATGAGCCAGGCATTCCAGAGAGGAATTGGCCGCGGCAAAAGGAGTTATTGGCCACGGCCAATGTCGAGAGGCGAGCGAGGAAGTTCCAGGAGAATTTTTCGCTGCGGCCCATGTAGGTTAGCCACGGCGAAGGTCCAACTCGCCGCGGCGATAGATGAAGAAAGGGGTAAAACATAAAGGAATTAGTCACGGCAAAGAGTAATTAGGCCGCGGCGAACATGCTGAAACACTTATAATACCTAGGAAACCTTAGTTTTTCATATGGTAATCTCAATGGATGATTTAGAGGCATTAGGATGAGTTATAATTGATGGGTAATAGAATCAAAGGCTTATAAATAAATGTTTGTTCTCCTGATGAATATAAGTGCTTGTAATTGTATGATTGATGACTCTAATCATATTAAGGTTCAAATTTTTCCATATTTTCATAATGTAATTGGTCATCATACCTTGTAACCTCAACTTATGATTATTAATCACGTGGTTAACTTTAATTATCGAGATTAGAAATTAGGGTCGTCACAGCAGCCAACATTTAATTGGCCTCGGCCAAATATGGCGAAGCTGCTAGGGAAGAAAACAGAAAGCAATTGGCTGCGGCGAACAATGAGGTTGGCTGCGGCTAAGTCTGATAGGCAGGTTTAGAGGTGTTCCAGAGGGTATTTGGCCGCGGCGAAAGGGACATTTGGCCATGGTGAAATGTGCAAAATTTGTGAAGGTGTAAGGAGTTAAACCTAAGAGTAATTGGCTGTGGCACAAGGGAATTTAGCCGCGGTGAAGGTGCTCAAATTCTCTTATTCACCTAAAAACCTTAGTTTCTTTTATGGTAATACTAAGGAATGATTTAGAAACACTTGTGGGAGGTTTTTATGAGTTAGAATTGATGGATGAAAGAATCAAAAGCTCCTTATTGATGATTGAATTCACTTGCACATTTAAATAATTGTGGTTGTCTAATTAATGACTTTAATAATATCAAAGTTTCAATTTCCCTATATTTTTCAAATATAATTAGTTGTAATGACTTTCAACCTTGATTTATGATTATTAACCCGTCTTTAACTTTAATTACTATAATTTGAAGTTAGGGTCGTTACACCCCACCTTATTCTTCATACTTTCTTATGTGCATATGTATGTCATGGTGTGCTTGTATATGTTCTTATAATTTGGTAATATGCCACATGATCTCTTGAAATTGCATTGGTACCAATGTATGCTCTTGAATGCCTTTGAATGTGAGATTGACTCTTAAGGGTGAGGTGATGCCAAAAGTCCCTTAAAGTGGGTGAGGATGTGCCAAAAGTCTCAACGCATGGGTGAGACTAGGCCAAAAGTCCCTTGGATGAGTGAGGCTAAGTCAAAAGTCCCTAGGCCAAGGGTGAGGTACTTCCAAAAGTCCTAGAAATGGGGTGAGGCAAAACCAAAAGTCCCTAGGTTATGGAAATGGTTTGATGTATTAATATGGCATGGAAATGTGGCTTTGCACGCTTTATACTTGCATATTTGTATTCTTGATATATGTATGCCTTGAATGTGTGGATGAATGGGTGTGTGAGCTATTGAGAGTCTTGGAATCTCACTCCCCTTTCCCTCTCACTCTTGAAATCTCTAGGTAGTGCTCAAAACCAAGGAAATGCAAGCCAAGAACATTGAATGGCTACACTTTGTAGTCTAACTTGTAATGGAATGTTAAATAAGCTTTATATATATATTATTTTTGGTAGTGTAAGACCTTGAGCACTTGTAATATGAGGTATGGATTCCATATAAACTTTATATAACATTAAATCAATGAGATTATGGATTTGGACCCTTAAATGGCATGTATGTATTAGTGTATTATTGGGTGTGAGATGGTCAAAATGAAATGCATGAGGTTTAGGACCACTTGGCCAATGTCTAAAAGTCATAATTATGCTTTTAAACTTGCCTAAGAGGTGCCAAACTCAAAAAGAGGCCATTTGGACCAAAGTGACTCTTGATAGGGAGTAAAAATGACCATTTCATGAGATTATGTCACTTTTTAACCAAATGAGCTCTTCTTGGTCCAAAATTTGGCATGCATCTAGAGCTTATTGAGAGATTTTTGGGAATTTAAAGTGCAGAATTTTTGGAGGTCTATGGAATATTTGGTAAATTTTCAAAGTTGGAAAATTTTTTAGTTTTTGCTGCAATCATTGTAGCTTTGGTTTAAAAATGAATTCTATCACTCAAGGGCCAAATGATGTCTAATTGCCACAAAATTTTATAGGAAGAAACTAAACATTCCCAGTGACTTGTGCCAACTAGAAACATTGGATTTGGATGTCTAGAGAGGGAGAGATGAATTTTTAAAAATTTTGCCCAGTATCAGGCATTCAGACTGATCTCAGGCACTATTTGATTAGTTTTCGATGCCTGTACATGCCTGAACTAGTCTAGATTTATTTTTTACCTCTATCAACATCTTTATCTTTCTAGATTGGTATCATTTGCATGGATTGGATTTTTGTGAAATTAATTGGACACTTTTAAAGTTTGTAGCAAAAAGTTGTGACAGTACCAGTAGCCAGCCAGATCTCTACACGTTTTTTAATGTTAATCATCTTCTGTATAGTTTTTCATATCCTAGAAATATTTTTAGCATAAATTAGACATTTATATGTTTCCATAATGACAAAGAATGCATGATTTCAATTTTTTTAGAATTAGTTATAATTTTCTAAAATTTATGACAGAGAAAGGGAAATTTTAATATCTATAGATTTTATGTACTCCCTTGCTTTGCACAAGCTCTAGGCTAGTTTTAGGGATGGAAATGAGTTATATCTATGTAATTAAATATGAGAATGTGACACATGAGCTCACATGGTTCACGAGATATCGAATGAAAAATTTTTACGCAACGCAATGATAAGAAATGCATTATTTTAATATCTTTTTTACTTGTCTCTTCATGGAATTGATAGCATAAGACATGGAAATAGTATGAAATAAGCTAGGAATATATGGTGTTACATTTTCTAACAATGATGTAGCCACCATTAGACTCCTCTTAAACATTTCTTTCTAATGGTGTGGCCACATGTCCCAATGGAGGTGTGGGTGGACCTCACACACCACCCCTAAGAATGGCTATCACTATTCATCTTCAACCTCCCAAAAAAAATCCTAAGTGTAGAAATTCTAGAAATGGGTTTTTAAAGGGTCAACTTTGTAAAGCCATACCTCCTTTAAATGAGACAAGTCATATGTCATTGGAAAGGTAGCAAAAATATATTTCCAATAATATATAGCTTGCACCCAGTCACAGCTTGGGCAAGAAATTACAAATTTTGAAAGTTGGCTAGTTGGCCATAGTTTCCAGAAAATGGTTTCACAAGTAGCCATATTTAAGGCTTTGAAACTCAACCATTTCTTGTCCAAATTAGACAAATTATATATCATTGGAAAGTTTGCAAGAATATCTTTCTAATGATATAAAGATTGCATAGACCTCTAATTTTAAATTGTCATATCTCTCTCTATTCATGTCCATTTTAGACAAACTTAGTGGTATTAGAAAACTTATTTAACAAGCTTTCTAACCATATACAGTTTACATCAAATAGTTATGTGTAATGAGAACATTAGCCCATGAAACTTTGCATTTTCATCACCAATTTTCTAAACTTTCAAGTTCAAATTTCTCTCTAATGGTTTATGTATTTCTACCAAATCCCTACCATAATATCCTCATGATATAGGCTACCTATGGTACAAGTGGCCTAATTTGGTCTCTATCAAAATCTACCATTATAGGGGTTTTAAGGTTCAATTAAATTTTTTTTAATTTTTACTGTATATTTCACAATTATAATCACAAAGAACATATGCACAATATATGGAGATTGAGATTTAAGCCAACCTAACTCTAATACCAATGAAGGAAATTTACAAGATGGATCTGAGTACTTACCTATTTATAGCAAAAATGGATCTTGCTCAAAAACTCCACCCCA
Organism: Erythrophleum fordii; assembly: GCA_032878935.1. Lineage (NCBI taxonomy): Eukaryota > Viridiplantae > Streptophyta > Magnoliopsida > Fabales > Fabaceae > Erythrophleum > Erythrophleum fordii. The sequence continues at coordinate 17,529,530 of JAVQMF010000053.1, forward strand.
CATGATTCAAATAAAAGACACCAATAGATTTCTTATGATCTTTTTACAATAGATAGCACTATGCCAAAAAGGAGGAGAGATTTCTCATCAATGTGTTTTCTTGTCTCTTTGTTTCTTTCCATTTTCTTAAAAAACAGAGTAAAGAGAGATAGAGGGAAAATAATTCCACACACTTGCACACTTTCCACAATCACACACTTTCATGCTAATTGTTAATTTTCAAAAAGTTATTGACCACATCCCCCTTTTATTAGTAAAATAACTTGCTTTTTTAATTTGAATTATGAAATTCAAATAACATTAATTTAATAATTAATAAACTCTTAATTAATTAATTTCCTTTCAAGAAATTGAGTTGAGTCATGGGTCAGCCCATCAAAGGTGTCTCATTTTCTAACACGTACTATTATATCTACCAGATCAAAGTTTTGGAGTATCCTAGAAAAATGACTATTTCTAAAGGCTGGGCTACAATTGCAACTTGAAAGAATTGATTATCATGCTCAAGTTAATTAGCTAATATTCTTTCTCCTTTAATCTTTCCTTGATTTCTATACAAACATCAAATTCTAATTAATTAGTTTCATGCCAAGTCCTTATTATATATATCTTTGGAAGCTTCCTCTATTGCTTTCAAATCTCTTAGATATACACTCTCATCACTAAATTTCCCATTAGCTTGGAACATTTTTCCTTTGTGGCAAGATTTTCTTTTCTTTCTTTTTTTTTTTTGGTCAATTTCCTTTAATGCTAAAAGAGACATTATCCAATTCCAATGGATCAATGGCATAGATAAGTAGGCAAAAAGTCATCCTAAAGAGAACCATTGCTAAAGAATTTTGCTAGGCTTCTCTATGATTGTAAAACAATCTTTTTAATGGTGCTACAAATCCAATTTATTAAAGCCACAAGTCTAATTGTGTAGTTCGAAGTTTTATGCTCCTTAAAATTTTTCTTTTACCAATGCCATTCTATGGTGGAATTAAAAGCATACATTACCTGAAATTATTAAAAGTTGACATGGATAAGGGATGTCAATGAATATTTTACTTTTACCATATTGTCATAACTTTAAATGATTACCAATGTCTCTTGCATTTTTCATTTTTGCCTTCATTACATATTGCTTTGATAAATTTTTCCATCTTTATTTTTTTGGTAAAATCTTTGGGGCATCTTTATAAATGGTTGCACTAGTGTAATCACAATGTGCCACACTAAGAGAAAAATTACATGATGATGACATGTCATAATATGCTAACCAAATGCTTGTTGACAAAAAGGAGGAGATTGTTGATAAAAAATCTCCAAAAGGATTTTGAAATGGTTTTGATTATGTCAAACAATACTTTCAAGAAAAATCAAATTAGGCCAAAGTGACTTTAAGGAAAAATGTTTTCTTAGAAAAATATTTTTTGAAACTTTGTTGGTGTAATCATTTTTTGGCCAAATGTACTTTGTTAATTAAGTCTCCATGTGTTTGAAACAAATATGCTTCATTGATGTAAATCATGAGGGCCAAATAAGTGTCAAAGAAAAGAGGGCCAAAGGTATTTCAAAGAAAATCACGTGGGCCAACTCCTTATTAAAGGAAAATCATCTTTGCAACTTGGGCCAAATTTGTTTCATCAGATGTTTATTTGGTTATTAAAGTGTTGGGCTATGAACTACATTTATAAGACCAAGATGTTTTACCAAGAAAGTGCCTAAGTATTATTTAAGCCATAATGTGTTTTAAAAGTTTTCACAATTTTGGATCAAAGGAGTTTTGAAGAAAAACATTTAGCCAAAAAATGCTTGTCTTGATCTTAGCCAAAAGCATGTTAGGAAAAATGTTTGAGAAAATTAGTTTTAAAACAAAGTAGCTTTTATTGGCATAATGTGTTTAGGCCTAACACGTTTTTAATGAAAGTGTTCAAAGGCCAAATTAGAATTTCTACAAGAGTCCCAAATGCCTTTACCATGTAATTTTATAATGATGGCCTAAAATAGAAGTAAAGCAAGTTAGGCCCATTAGGCTTGTCATTGAAAGCTAACTTTGGTCTTTGTCCTCTTGTGCCCAACATGCAAAAGATGGAATACATCAATGATATTAAGGAAAATGTCATAAGCTTTCTTAAGAATGCAAATAAAAGTACAACACTTAGCACTTCAACAAAAAGTAGAAAAGTTGCTACCACATTGTCCTATCCTACCTATTACTTGGTATTACTCTCAAGAAAAAGGGAAATTCAAAAATCTTGAATAGGAAAAAAAAACTTTCTCACTTTGCTTTGCTTGGTTTAGCTTCAAAGAGAGAGAAAGTTTGAAGAAAGAAACCATTAAAGAAGAGATGCTTTAGTATTTATGAGGAGAGATGCTCTAATCAAACGTTAAGGAAGCTGTTGTAATGGTCTAAACATTTAATGAAGAAATACTAGCTATTAGAAGGACTTAGAGATGAAGAAAGAATGCCTATCCATGAGTAACAACTCTTTACAACTAGTTACTATTTAAAGAGAAGAGCTTTAAAGAAGAAAAATATAGTGAAGAGAAAAATGAAAGCATTATGTATTTTGGAGATATTCTCTTCATCTATTTGGTTGCTTGATAGCTGTGATTGTTTCAATTAAACATATGCTCTAAATGTGAAAGAATCCAAAGTAATGATTTGTATGCTCTGTGTGAGCTATATTGAGTGCTTATTATGAACTTAGGCCTAACTTGTACACCTTTCTTAAACTTCACTTTAGCTGTTAAAAACGTGTGAGAATCCTAATGACTTATATGAGGTTATAAAAGTCCTTGGGGCTGATCCTGGTGTATTGGGTTACTTTGGTAATTAGGTTGTAAAATTCAATTGGCTAATCTTAAGTGTATGTCATCTCAAATTGCTCAGGTGGTAAAACACAATAGTACGATCTCTTGAGGCTTCCTTGGCAATTAGGAAGTAAAAGCCCTTGAGCTAATCCTTGGCAAAAGATTGCCTTATTGTAATTGTGATTATTGTTATATAAAAATCCCTTGATGTATACTTAAGGACAATATATAAGATCATAATAGTCTAAACTAGTATAAATGTTATGTTATAATTTTCTCGCAACCTTATACTCTTATGTTTGTAGTTCTTGCACATTCTTAATTTTTGAAAAATGTTTACAAAAAATTTTTAGTTCTAATACTTGTTTGAAAATTGCATAAGTTTTCCCATATATGACTTTCACGTGACTTTTCAAGATCTAGATTTCTTTAAGTTAAGGTTCCTTATTTAATGTGATACTTGGCAAGCCATTTTTTAGAAGTCAAAAGTCTTGTCGAAATTTGTGATTTCTTTTTAAATGAAATTGAAGATTTCGTGAAATTTATAGGTCAAGTCATTTTTCAGAAAACATGATTTTAATACTCTTTAAGAATTCATGCTTCCTATGTTTAATTGTTTTCATAAAAAGATTTAAGAGGCCAATTTTTCTTTGTGCATAATTCTATTCTTATTTTGCCTTTTTCAATCATTGGAATTCTAAAAGTTGAAAGAAATATTTATTTATATGCAAGTGTTTCAACTTATGATTAAGTTTTTTGAAAATTAAGATTTTAACATTTACACAGCATTTTAGGAAATTGATTTTGAGATAATATTGCAAGCAAATATTTTGAAAAGGGGGATAAATTATTAAAAATCTAATACATCCTTTTCTTGGACTCTTTTGGTGCTAACAATGCCAACTTGAAATAATTTATTATATTTACATTATAACCCAATGTTTTTGTTTATAAAAATATAAATACAACAAATTATTTTAGGTTGGAATCCCATCAACAAATTTTGATACATCATTGTCATGTGTCTTTCTCTTAATATGCCACATAGTGATTGCACTAGTGCAAACCACTTTTAAGATGCACTAAAGAATTTATCTTATCTTATTTATCATGACCGAAGGAGATATGGGAACAAGTAGGAAATCCATATATTTGAACAAAATTACTAAAATTAAGTGAAATAATGTAAAAATTAAGTAAAATTATAAAAATTTAACACAATATAATCTTATTTCTAAATACATCTTTTAAAAATTAATATTAAAATTAATTAGTATAAATTATATGTATATAAATATATATATAGAAGGGAGATAAAATAATTAAAAATTTCAAAGAAAATTAATAATTTTAATGTTGTAAAAGCTAATAAAATGTATAAAGTTTACCTTAGTTTTTGTATTATGAATAAGAGTAATATACCCTAGTGCAAGGGAATAATTTCCTCATTTCCATCTTTTGTAATGGAATTCTTATTTAGGTGAGGGTTGCATATAGACCGAGTTGGGTTTTGGCCTAACATGCTATCCAGCTTGCTTTCGCACCCTGTTAATTTTTTTAGGCATAGGTGGCCTAGTTTAATTTAGCATTAAGGCATACAGGGTTGGTTTGGCCAACCATTTTTTTGGAAAAAATTATAAAATATCTCTTAAAAAATAATTTTTATATAAGTTTGTATAAAATTACATTTTACCCTTAAAAAATAAAAATTTTATATAAATATCTAAAAAATAATTTTTAATATATATATCTAGGTTAAGTTGGGCTAAATTAGTTAATATAATTGGCCCTAACTCGACGTCCAATTTCTTTTTTTGTTGGATAAGGCCTTAAATAACTAGTTAGACCACTTGTGCAAATCTAATCTTGACAAACATAAGACAAAAAATAGTTTACCATGCGTAAATTATATGAAATTAATTTTGGCACCATTTGGCTCTAATGTTTTTTTGGGTAAAGTAATCTAAATTTAAAAAAAAATATAAATGCATTTTTTTAAAAAACCTGGAGCCATTTATAAATGGATTAGATTTAGGTACTAATCTTTAAGTATTTCATATTTATTATTATATTTTTTAATAAAAATATAATTTATAATTTATAAATTGTAAAGTACATTTAATTGACATATAAGTATTAGATAATGTCATAACAAAGATATAAAAGTTTTGTCTGAGTTTTTTTTTGTTTGCAAATATCTCTTAACTTTGAAAATTAGAAAATACCTATTCAATGATTCAAATTTTAAATTATTTTTCTCAATTAATCCCATTGATAAAAATGTTACTTTATACGTTGTTATTTGTATCTCGTGACACACGACTATTTGTATGGAAACAATAACAAAATTTAAGATAGAATCTCTGTTACATGGTTAATAGAAAATTGATAAAACAATTAAATTTTAAAAATTTATAATTTAAGAATTGGTTTTTAATTTTTAAAATTAAAGATAGTATTTAGAACTAACTCAAAAAGACAATTTATACATTTTTGCCTATGGAAATATGGAAGGTATCATAAAGGGAGCGTGGAATGAAAGGGAGTTTTTATTAACAGCCCTAAACGATCACATTAGGTTCGTCCCGTAGATTTTTTTAGGTGTAGTGGGTGAACACACGAGTTTGGCTACTGTAACGTCTGATTTTCGTAAAAAGGACGTAAATGAATTGGTTATAAAAGGAAGTCCCCTAAATAGAAAAGTTTGAGGCCAAATAAAATTAGAGCAATAATCTAGACCTCAAATAATGAGAATACAAGGCCCAAAGTGCGCTAAAAATAGAACCAGAATAGCTAAATGAAAATTCACAAAAACATAATGGCATTTTCGTAATTTTGTGTACTTTTCAGAAAACTCACAGGATGAATTTTTAAAGTGGAAAAATAGGTTTCTTGGGATTCTTAAAGGCCTTAAAAATCATAGAAACTCTCAGAATAGTTAAAACATCTCTAATTTACGTTTTAGAATGTCGGTTAACCTAAACGTTGACTGGCTTATTTGGGAAGGTTTTGAATCTAATTTGAGTGAAACCAAAGACATTTTATAAGTTAGAGAATCTAAATTTTATGATGAAAAAGATGGTTCTCGAAAAGGAGTTAAAATAAACAAAAGGAAATAGCCAAGAAAAGAGGACAAGAATAGAATTTTTAAAAAGAATTCTTAAGAAGCCTTACTTTATATATGTCGTCCTCTTCTCTTCCTCATTTGAACTAACCTGTGTTCTATCTAAAACTAGAGGAGAGACTAGCTTCAAGAGACATCCAAGAAGGGAGCAAAGGAGGAAGGAAATAATAGCAAAAAGGTAAGAAATTAAAGCTTTTCCATGCTTGTTTCTTTAGTAAACTTGTTCCCCTCCTTCTCATCTCTTCTCCCATGGTTTGGATGATTGAATTGGGCCTGTTTTATGGTTGTTTTGGAAAGGAGAAAGGAGAGTTGCAAGAGCTCCTAGAAGTATAAGGAAGCACCTTAGAAAAGCTAGAAAATAAGGTAATTTTCTATAGATTTTGTTGCTTTCTCTTCCCTCCCTTTCCTTGTGTATGTTTAGCCAACCTTGAGCCCAATCAAGAGGGAAGGAATTTTGTCCAAACCAAGATAGGATTAAGGGTTTTAGAGTGTGAGGATTAAGAAGATACAATTAGAATTAAATATGAAGATTAGAGAACAAGTTATACTACCTAGGGATTTTGGTGTACCTTGGCATATATAAAGCTTCTTAAGGGTAATTTAATTTGTCTAAGAGTGTATTTAAGTTCTCAAGACACCTAGGAAGCCTCACATGAGCCAACTCCCTAAAGAAAAGTTGTAAAACTCCATAGATCTTTAAGATCGTCCATGTCTCGCCTTAAACTAGTTCTTGCACCTAAGGAGTGTTTTAAATTTTTCTAAGGCTAGAAAGGGACTAAATATGATAGATGAACATCAAAGGAAGCCTTAGAATGAATTTAGAAAGCATGGTTTGTAAGATGAAGGTGTAGGATCCATTTTAAGATATAAAAAAGTAACTTGTATTTAGGCTCTTTGAATTGAAATTGTGATGACTCCAAAGAGTCCAAATGGAATCAAGAGGCTTAAATTGAAAGAGAAATGAGAGCCAAGATCATGAATTCCAAGAGTTGCTTCATTATGCCTTGTATGAAAACATAATGGAGCCATATGAGAAAGTAGCCTTACATAATGTGTGATACTAAAGCTTGCTTCAATGACGTAATTATGTCCTATTTGATGTGTCTAGGCCAAAAGAATCAAGTGCCACCTAGTTGCAAGTGCTTGCCAAAAAGGTGAAAAAGTGTTAATGAAAAAAAAGTGTGTGAATCTTACTTCAAGGTAGCTCTCTAACCTTTTTCACATGCATTACTTGGTTGTATTCTTGTCATTGAGTGCTTGTGTATATGTTTGAATTATGAGAAATATATCTAGCCATTGCTTACATGTATGGTACCATTATGTTTCTTGAGATGAGTTTATGTATGTAATATGGCTTGAATAGGTATGGTTATGCTAAAAATCCCTTAGCATGAGTGAGGATGAGCTAAAAGTCCCTAAGAATGGGTGAGACAAAGCCAAAAGTCTCAAAAAGAATGAGGTTAAGTTAAAAGTCCCTTGAAAATGGGTGAGGCAAATCCAAAAACCTCAAAGAAAATGGTTGAAGCTAGACTAATGCCCTTGAGAGCCTATATATGATATGTAAGAGTTTCTATGATAAGGAAAATGCTTTATGTATGTTCACTAGTAGCTTAAATGTCATGCATACATTCTTTGACATGTATATGCTTCTATTATGAATGTTTAAAAGGGTAAAAAGCTATTGAGATTTTTTGAATCTCACTCTTCCCTATTTTCCATCTAACCATGTCTAGGTGAAGTTCAAGGAAGCAAAAATAGGAGCCAAGGAGTATGATTAGCTATACTTTCACAATAGCATAGCTTTGAATGTAATTTGATGCCAAGGTTTGTAAAGACATGATATATATGAGATGTAACCATTTGAACAAGTTTAAATATATGTAATTATGATGTGTATATCAATCTTGAAGCTAAAATTGCTTATATTGGCAATTGACATCCTAGCACCCTTATGTTCTTGTGTACTGTAACAGTATAAGTTTCTAGCTTGCTTCATGCTCTCTCTAGGTCTCATGCCATCCATTTTACAAGAAAGCAAGAAAAATGGCATTAAAAATATTAAATAAATTTGCATTGCGTAGGGGATGAATTCTTCATTCAATGTCCCGTGGACCATATGAACTCATTCAACTTATTCTCATATTTAATTACACTAATACCACTCAAAACCATCCAAGGAAGTGGCCTAAAACTTGTGCAAATGGATGGAGTAAATGAAATTCAAGAGTGCAATCTCGGCTAGAAATTTTAGTTTACTATCATAAATTTTGAAAAATCATAACTAATTTTAGAAAAATCAAAATTATGTATTCTTTACCATTCTGGAAAGTTACAGATGTCTACTTTAGGCTAAAAATATATCCAGACATCAAAAGTGTAACAACCCTAACTTCTACTTATGGTAATTAAGCTTAATATGTGATTAATAGTTATAAATCAAGGTTTAGCAACATTTAAATTAATCAATTTAGGAAAAAGTGAAGAAATTTGAACCTTAATGTTATTAGAATCATTAACTAAGCATTTACAATCATTCATATACATAATTGAAACAAATCTCCAATTAAAATCATTTAAATCTATTCTCATTCATTTTCAACTCTCAAGAACCCTTTACAAGTGTTTCTAAGTCATCCCTTGATATTGCCATAAGAAAAACTAACGTTTCTAGGTTAATATAAGAGTTTTAGAACATTCATCGTAGTTAAATACTTTTGCGCTGTGGCCAATTGCTCTCAAGTTCACTCCTTACATCATCACAAATTTCACCGTGATGATAGCTGCGACGAGCCTGTATGGTGCCGCGGTAAGAGGACCTCCTAGAGCATAACTCACTCACCCTCGATATTGGCTGCGGCCCTCGATTTTAGCCACGGCTAACTCCATTTCGCACCACAGTGAATTACTCTCTGGATAACTTCCAGATTGGTCTCTCATATTTTACCATAGCTAATTCCACTTCTTGCTACGGAGAATTACTCTTTGCACCTTTCCCTGGGCAACTTCACCTCTATTGGCTGTGGTTCAGACTATTTTGGCTGCGGTGAAACACCTTTTGGTCCTACAACTTCTAAATCTTGTCTCATACACTCCAATTCTCCCCCTAGAGACACCCTAAAGTCATTCTACCTTAAATTGTGGGGGCTCTAATGGCTTTCCTTTATCTAATTTACCCAACTTATCTGTTGTTACCAATCCAAGACTTAAGTGTTAATTCCTACTCATCTAACTACCATGTATCAATAAGTTTATGAATTAATGACAGCAAGAATTTTATAAGCTACGAACAATTATCATTCAAATATATATTCCATTAGAAATTTCATGCATCACTAGTTCAGGTTTACATCCAATGTATCACATAATTATATTTCCCTAGTAGTAAACCATGTCATGGTTCAACAAAGTTCATAACAAATGTTATAAGTTTATACATCCAATAGCAAGCTAAAATGAGGCCTAACTCCTCAATAGATACATTCCAAGTAATCAAAATATAAATACCTACACTTTGCGATATGAGTACATGATGATGCTATACAAAAAGAATACAAAATTTAGCATCTACTCTATTTAAATCAGTCTAAGTATAGCCTTTTCCATTCATGGTTAGAGCTCATGGATTTTCATCCACTTGCTTCTCTTTATCCTTACCCGATGAGCCTTCACCTAAAAGTATGATCCCATGAAACAAGGTGAGATGCAAATCTCAATAACCAAAGGCAAATTCTATTTATATATTTCAATTTAATTAACATATATACATGAATCAAAATGAGCATCAAAATCATATCAGTCATATCAACAAAGGAAATAATTAGGTTACTATGATTACTATCCCATACTAGCAATCATATTTTCACATGTTAAAGGCTAATAACATTGGGAAAGGTCCATCCACGGCACCTACTTCCCAGTGAGCAAAACCAAGGCTCAGTGCATCTGGGGTCTGATCATAACTCGGTACCAGATCGAAGCACATGCACGGGTGGCAGCCGCACCACAACTTCACCATGGACTCACAAGGTCCAAACACAATATAGTAAATAGCTAACCAATTCATTTAGCATTTTAAAATATTCATGTGCAGCAAATATGAAATTAAAGTAGATATATATGCATCCCGATTACCTCACTTGTAGCCAATCCTCTAAGAGCCAACTGAATGCTACTTTAGTCTATAGACACAAAATGAAGTCATTACTATCCTTAATCATAATTTATATGAGCAAACCCATTACTCAAGGAGTAAAGCTATATAGGACTATTTAGAAACACTTACCCAATTACCATAAGAACCAAATTCGGATTTAGTTAAGCCTACCCTAGAAATCTCAAAATAACACTTCAAATTCTGAGTAAATTCGCATAAAAACAATACCCATATCATAAATCAGCTATAGGGGTCCCAAACTAGTAGAAAAAGTATCAAAATGAAGAGTTTATACTTACCTAACAACACTTCTAGCCTCAACCTACGAGATTTCACCAAGAAAATCCCAAACAACCACATTTCATATTTTGGGTATGGTGAAAATGCTCCAAATGAAAAACTAATTAGATTAAAATGAAGAGAAAGAAAAGGGGATTAAGTTATATAACAAGTACCTTAGCTGACTTTGAGCCTAGAAGTGAGAAATGGAGCCAAGATAATGGGACAAGACCTAGCCTCCAAGGGACCTCCGAAAATGTGTTTGTATTTCTTGTGGTTCTACAGAATAAGGGGTGGCTAAAATATTTTTAGGGTTTAAGTTGAGTTCTAAATGGGTTATGGGTTGACCCAAAGGCCTAAATCCATATGGGTTCAAATTTTATGCTTGTTAAACCAGATTTTATTAGTTAGGCTACAGAATTTTGATTGGATTAGGCTAAGTTTTAAGAGCTTATTTGATTTGGGTTTATATAAGGGTTATTGGGCCTCTATCTCACTAAATCAGATTAAACCATTGCTAAGTGTTCTCTTTTGGGCCAAGTCTCACTTTAAAAGGTTGGGTCTGCACCTAAAATCATTGGGCCTCTATTAGTCCCCAACCATGGCCTACTTAATTTAATTTGGGCTTTAAATGAAGTTTTTAACCTAATTAAATCTCAAATCCATATTATTAATTTACTTCTCTTTAGGTTTTCATTCACATGGTTTACCCAATTATTTCCTAATAATTATTCTTAATTATGTCTAATACATGTTTAACACCTTAATTAATTTTGGGGTGTTACAAAAAGGGACTGCTAGCTGTCGAAAATTGATAGAACAGTACCAGAGGTCGACTATCATCCTTGATATTGATTTCCAACGTCAAAAATTCATATCTCCTTGCTCAAAGGTCTAATTGGGGTGATCTCAATGGCCATGGAAAGCTTATCATGTATAGTTTATTCTTGTAACATTTCATGAGCTTTAACATCATTTAATCCACAAATGACATAGCCCAAGTTTTTGACCATATGAACGGTACCTATATTAATGCAGCAGAAAAATGCCAACTTTGGAAATTCATAATTAATTTTATAAAGCTCCAAATAATCTGATCTTTAGCTTCCAACAAAGCTCTAGATAAGATCTACATATATGCTAAATTTTATGGGCAAATTCGTTCATTTGGTCAGATCTTGGCATTGGGTTGCAAATTGGCTCATTTTGTGTCTTACAAAGGGTCCAAATGGTCCATTTTCAGCTTCAAGGCAACTATGACCATTTGAGCACGTGGGAATGCACCAAAATAACATTTTAAACTTGCCTCAAAGGTGCACAAACTCAGAATTTGAAAACTCACTCTCTCACCCCATGCCATACACGAGAACATACAAGGCTAGTCTTGCCATTCCATACCTAAATTGCACCTTACCATTTATATAACATTAAATCTTATTTGTACATGATACATTTGCATAATTACATATGTTCATTAGGTCATAGGACATATACAATAATGGATTATAACATTTGTCACTCATATGGCTATAAAGAAGCAAAATCAAGGTACTCTGTTGTCATATTCTCATCTTCAAACTTGTTAGCTTTCATTACCTTGTTCACTTAATCCACCTAGCATGTTAAAGCATTGGAGAGGAGGGAATGAGATTCAAATAATCTCAATAGCTTATCACCATTTCAATCACAAATAAAGAATGCAAAATAAGTCTTAAAAATGCATGCATGAGCATCATGGAGTGTGCAATTATTTAAGAAGTATTCTTGGCATATGAGTAAGTCATATATAGCATACATAGACTTGCCAAGTAAATGGATTAGCCTCACCTATTCACTTATGAATTTTAGACTTGCCTCACCCATTTTCTCTATGAGGTTTTGACTCAACCTCACTCTTGGGAGATACTTTGCTTTATCTGAACCATTTTTAAGGGTTCTTGGCTCATCCTCACTATGACTAAGAGTTCTTGGCTTCTTCACACTCAAGCAAACCCAAGCAAATATTTCAAGCATCATTTGAAAACATAATGTATCATCATGGTACCATAGAATAAGAGCTCATGCTAGAACACTTTTCATAACTAAAAGCACACATACAGACATTTAAAGATAAGTCAAGCATACATTTATGCACAAGAGAAGCTACCTTTGTTGCAACCACACACTTTTCCTCTTCAAATAATGCTCCCTTCCTGGGCCTCACACACAAAAGGGTGTGGGATTTGCTTCTTTTAACCTAAACACAATTTATGGAAGCTAATTAGGTTCTTGGACTCATTTCTAAGGCCATACATCTACTTGGAACTCTAACTTTGTCTTATGGTTCATTGATGGTTCCTAAATACACCTATCAAATGAGTTCTAGGCTCCATTCTTTCCTTTCATTTATGATTCTTAACTCCTTTTAAGCCTTTTGGAGTCATCATACAATTAAAACAAAGAGCCTAACTACATATTACTTCTTTAGGTCATAGTTTAGAACCTATGATACCAATTCATTCTCTAGGCCTCTTAAATTTTTCCCAAGGTTTCCCTTCATCTTCACTCATCATATATGACTCAAAAATAGGCTTGAAAAATTTAAAACTATCTCTAGGTACCCTAACTCTTCTAGGTCGAAACTATGCTTGATTTTGGCACCTATGGACTTTGCTTTATTTTCTTGATAAAAGATACATATGGGAAGCCTTCTAGGGATCTTAGGATCTCATTTAAACATTCATAATCATGATATCAAATCAGATTTTACAAGGAACACTAGAAACCTTAGGTTTGCTATCTTGATTTTCCATGGTTATTTTGTTATTTTCTTTGCATATTCTTATTCTCCTCCCTTAAATTTATAAGATTCATCCTTAGTTTAGCTAGAATTCAACTCCCTAGGGCTGGCCATATATAGGTCAAACCAAGAAAGAAAGGGAAGACTTGATTCTTCCTTTCTTTGGCCTCCTTTCTTCAAATCCAAATTTTTCCCTCTGTTCTTCCCTCAAAATAGACCTAATAACTTCAATAAGACCATAGGAAAGAAGGGGAAATGGAGGAGAAGAGGTTTGGTAAAGAGAAAACATGAAAAAAACTAAGAAATCCATACATTTCTACCTTGTATTTCTCCTTTCTTTCTCCTCCTCTTGCTGCACCTCACTCTTAGGGTTTTTCCTCTGGTTTAGGGCAAAAACTAAATGAGCTAAATGAGTGAGGAGGTGGGGCACCCTATAGATATATAGGTGGGTTAAAGAAAGACTTTTCAAAAATTCCAATTTTGCCCTTTCGTCTTGACATTTTTGTTTCTGGTTCATTTTAACTCTTTTTTTAGAACTATCTTTTCCATTATAAAATTTAGGTTCTCAATTTAGTAAAATTTCTTTAAAATCACTCAAATTAAAGCTAAAACCTTCCCAAACAAATCCATCAAAGTTCAGGTCAACCGACATTGGAAGACATCCATCAAAGGGGTTTTAACTATCCTGGGGCTTCCCATGGTTTTGAGGGCCTCTGAGAACCCCAAAAAACTCAAAACTTTCATTTAGAAAGCCCTTCTGTGTGAATTCCAAAATTTTCTAAAAATTACAAAAATGTCATTATGTTTTGTCAACCTTTCGTTAAATTTTGTTTCTTCATTCTAGCTCCATTTTGCTTTCCGTTTGAGCTTGAAATTCTCATTTTTAAGAGTCTAGAATGTTACTTAAATTTTTTGGGGCTTAAACTAATTCGTTTTAAGGGACTTACTTTGAAAATGTACCTGTTTCTATCATTTAACAAAAACTGGACATTATAATTCTCCTCCTTTCAAATAAATTTCGTCCTCAAAATTTAGATAACATACCACATGGGAAGAGTTCTAGATGCTTCTTTCTCTTCTCTTCCTCTAGCTCCTAGGTAGTTTTTTTAGGAGATAACCCCTTTCAAACCACTTTCACTAATGGTATCATCTTATTCTATAACTTCTTGAGTCTAATGTCCATGACCCGATCTGGTGATGCTATGTATGATAGATCATCCTATAACTATACATTCTCATATTCTATGACATGTGAGGGGTCAAGCTAGTACTTTTTAAGTTAGGATACATGGAATACATTATGTACTTAGCTCAAGTTTGGGGGTAGGGCAAGTCTTTAGGCCACAGTTCTTACTTTATCAAGAATATGGAATGGACCTATGTACTTTGGATTAAGCTTTTTACTTTTAATGGACTGGTCTATCCTTATAAATAAAGACATTCTAATGAAAATATGGTCTCCAATGTCAAACTCTAATGGCTATTTACGTCTATTTACGTAACTTTTCTGTCTACTTTAGGCCGTTAGTAGTTTCTTTCTTATGGTCTCAATTTGTCTAGAAGTCTGGTCCACTAACTGTGGGCTTATCAAGCTCCGCTCTCTTAGCCTAACCCAATACATCAGAGACCTATACTTCCTTCCATACAATGCCTCATACGGTGCCATTTGTATACTTGCATGATAGCTATTATTATGGGAAAACTCTACTAGAGGCAAGTATGTATCCTAGTTTTCTTTCATTTCTAAGACACATGCCCTCAACATGTCTTCTGGGGTTTGGATGGTTCTCTCCGTCTGACTATCTGCCTAGGGGTGATAGACTGTGCTAAATCTAAGCCTAGTACCTAAAGCATCCTGTAATGATCTCTAGAAATTCAAAGTGAATCTAGGATCTCTATCTAATACTATGCTCCTAGGCACACCATGTAATCTAACTATCTCCCTGATGTACAGCTGGGCTAGCTTATCTAGGGTATAAGTAGCTTTCATAGCTAAAAAATGTGCTGAGTTTGTTAATCTATCCACTATTATCCATATTGCATTATGCCCTGATGATATCCTGGGTAAACCCATGACAAAATCTATAGCTATACTATCCCATTTCTATTTCAGGATATCTAAGGGCTGAAGTAACCCAATTGGCTTCTAATGCTCTATCTTAACTCTCTAGCATACTAAATATCGGAAGACATATTCTTCTATATTTGTTTTCATCCCAGGCCACTAGAACATTTTCTTTAAATCCTAATACATCTTATTACTGCCTGGATGAATGGTGTACTTACTCTTATGTGCCTCATCTAATATTTTTTCTCCAATTTCTATATTTTTAGGTACATACAACCTATCCCTGTACCTTACTATGTCATCCTCAAACAGATTGAACTCCTGAATGTTACCCTGGGCTATCTAAGCCTCTCTTATCTGATCTCTTAGGTCATTTTCTATTCGGGTTTCACTCATTAATAACTTTCTTGAATGCACCTCACATGAAAGATTCATATCTCTGAATCTATCTATTAATTCCTGCTCTTAGATCATCATACAGGCCATTTATATGGATTTTCTACTCAGGGCGTCAGCTACCATAATAGCCTTACCGAGATGGTATTTCAATGTAAAATCATAATATTTCAAAAATTCTAACCATCTTCACTATCTCATATTCAATTCTTTCTATTCAAATAAGTATTTAAAGCTTTTGTAGTCTCTGTAAATTTCTATAGCTGCCCCATATAAGTAGTATCTCTATATTTTCAAAGCAAATACCACTGTGGCTAGTTCTAGGTCATGTGTGAGGTAATTTTCCTTGTGAGGTTTTAATGGTCTAAAAGCATAAGCTACCACTTGGCCTTTCTGCATAAACACACATCCTAACCCTTTCTTAGAGGCATCACTATAGGCTAAAAAAGTCTCTCTGGGGTCAGGAAGTACTAAAACTGGGGCTGTGGTTAGCTTATGCTTCAACTCTTGAAAACTCTTCTCATATTTCTCTTCCTACACAAATGGCACATTCGTCCTAATAAGCCAGGTTAGTGGCATTGCTATTTGAGAAAAGCCCTGAATGAATCTCTTATAATAGCCCACTAAACCTAGGAAGCTCCTGATATCTATTACTGTCCTAGGTCTCTCCCACTGTAATATTGCTTCTACCTTATGGGGATCTACTGTGACCCCTACCTATCACATGACCTAAGAATTGAATTTTAGTGAGCCAAAACTCACATTTACTAAGTTTGGTATACAACTATTTCTCTCTTAGGGTTTCCAAGGCTAATCTCATATGCTACTCATGTTCTTCTGTATTTTTTGAATAGATGAGAATGTCATTTATGAAGACAACTATAAATTTGTCTAAGTATGGCTTGAATACTCTATTCATGTAATCTATGAACATTGCAGGTGCATTTGTTAATCCATGAACACTGCAGGTGCATTCATTTAAAAAGCCCTCTTCTGTGAAATCTAAAATTTACTCAAAATTATGAAAATGCCATTACGTTTCGTCAACATTTTGTTACATTTTGTTTCTTCATTCTAGATCCATTTTTCTTTTTGTCTATATAACACTATAAATTTCTAGCTTTGTCTCATACTACTTCTAAATCTCCTGCCATAAAGTACACAAGAATAAGAGAAGATGGCATTAAAATAAGGCATTTCCTTGCATTGCGCTATGCATAAATTTTTCTTTTGGAGTTCCATGGCCATATGGGCACATACTATACTTTCCTATATTTAATTACATCAATACAACTCCTTTCCATCACAAAATCATGCCCACAATTCATGGAAACCAAAATGGAGCATAGAACATAGAGTTTCATTCTCGACCAAAATTGCTCCACTTTCTGACCAAATTTTGGAAAATCATAACTAAATATAGAAAAATTGAAATCATTCAATCATGGTCATTATGGAAAGCTTAGTATGTCTACTTCACACTAAAAATATGCCCAGACCATAACATGCATCATAGAGGACTTTTGGCATCTAAAATGGTCCAAAGGTTTGACTGAATTCTGGAACTATCATAGAATTCTGTAGAAAAATTTGAAAATGTCCAATTAATTCCAAAAAAATCCATTCCATGAAAATGATACTAATCTAGAAAGTTGTGGATGTTAACTAGAGGAAAAAAAATATCTTTAGATTAGTTCATCAAGCCCAAACCTTGGAATTCAATGGAATAGCACTTTTGGTCGGGCAAATTTATTGATACTGGATAGAAATTGTAAAAATTCATATCTCCCTCTATATATGTCCAAATGAGGTGCTTCTAATTGTCATAAGTCACTGTGATTATCTAGTTTCTTTGTATAAAATTTCATGGCAATTGGACATTGTTTGGGCCTCGTGTGACAAAGTACAATCTCAGACCAAATGAATAGTGTAGCAAACCAAAAACCATGAAAATTGCCAACTTTGAAAAATCATCAAATATTCTGTAGACCTCCAAAAATTATGATCTTTAGCTTCCCAAAAAATCTCTTAATGAGAGCTAATTGCATGCAAAATTTCAAACCAAGACTAACTCATTTGGCTAAAAAGTGACATAAGGTTCCATTATGGTCAATTTTGGATCCATATAGGGTACCAAAATTGCCAAATGGATTTCTCTTGCTGTTGGCGCCTTTTGGGCAAGTCTAAAAGTATGTTTAAGACTTGTGTGAGCTGCCCAAATGGTCCTAAACCTTATGCATCTCATTTTGGTCATTCAACCCACACTTATGCACATTTCCATCATGCTTTCCCATTGCACAATTTGGCATCTCATACTCAACATATATGCTAAAGCTCATACATCATATCCATAGATATAAACATCACATAATAGCATATTTATACATGTCTCAAGGGTTATGGACCATTTACAACATCATATACATCATGAAATATAATTAAGGTTCCAAAATGGAAAAAGCTAGGCATAAGCTTATCAATCTTCCTCTTTCATTGTTGTTGGCTCCCTTCACCATAGCTACTTGGTCCACCTAGCATGTTAGATCATTGGAGAGGAGGGGATGAGATTCAAAGAATCCCAATAGCTCATCTCCTATTCAATCATACATAATATATGCAAAGCAAGCTTTACAAATGCATGCATAGAGAAAATGGAAGTTATCGACATTTTAAAAGCAAACTTGGCATATGAACAAATCATACAAGACATTCAAGAGCTCACTAAGTGTTTAGATTGGCCTCACACTTCTCCTCATGGATTTTGGACTTGTCTCACCCATTCTTTGAGAGCTTTAGACTCAACCATACTCTTGGGAGCCCACTTTGTTTTTAGGAGACTCTTTACTTTATCTTAACCAAGCTCAAGGGTTCTTGGCTCATCCTCACCAAAGGGAAGAGTTCTTGGCCTCTCCACACTCAAGAAAACTCAAACAAACATCATATACTCATTTAGAAACATAACACATATAAAGGCATGCTAGCACACTTTTCATAGCTTGAAAATACACATACACATATTTTAAAGCAAGCTAAACACACACCCATGCATGAGAGAAGGTGGAGAGAGCTACCTTGCACACAATTACACACTTTTTCCTTTGGATTCAAGCCTCCTCTTTTGTCCACACACCCACAAATTGGTGGAGATGGTTTCTCTTGGCCTAGATACATTACTGAAAGACATTCTAAGGCTACACAATTTGCTTAAACCCTAGATTACTCTATAACCCTCATTATGGTCCATAAATGAACCTAATTAAGCAACACCCCTCAAATAATTTCTAGACCTTATTCTTTCCTTTCAAATATGATTCTTGACTCCTTTTAAGCCTCTTGGAGTCATCACACCATTAAAACAAAGAGCCTAACATCATGTTACTTCTTTAGGTCATAATATGCAACCTAAGGCACCAAATCACTTTATATGAGTTCTAAATTTTTTCCAAGGCCTCCTCTCATTTTCATTCATCAAATATGACTCAAGAATGGCCTTAGATAAATTTAAAACTCTCCCTAGCTAAGAGAACCCATCTAGGTCGAGGCTATGAAGCATATTGGGTTCTATGGAGCTTTCTTCATTTTCTCAAGGGAAGAAGCATATGGGGAGCCTCTTAGGGATCTTGGGAGCTCATTTAAACTCTTACTTAGGCCTAGAAATCATCATAAAAAATCAAATTTTATAAGGTGCAATTGAAACTCTAGAACTTACATCTTGAAATCTAATGATTTTTTGTTAATTCCCTTTGCATATTCTTAATCTCCACACTCTTTTTCCTTAGATTCATGCTTGGTTCTGCCTAAAAATCATCTCCTCCTAGGGTTTTCTCAAGTGAGGCGAAATGGTGGATAAGGGAACCAAAGATGACAACCATAGAAAGAGAAATTACCTTATTTTCTTACTTTTTCTCGCTTGAATCTTGTGTTCTTTGAGCTCCTCTCTTCAAATCCGAATTTTCCCCTAAATTTCTTCCTTAAAATAGATTTATAAACTTTATTATAATCATAGGAAACAAAGGAGAATGGAGGAGAAGAGGTTTGGAGGAGAAAGAGCATGAAAAACTACTAATTTTCATACCTTAAGCCTTTGATTTCTCCTCCTCTTTGCCTTCCTCTTGTGTGCCACTCTCCCTAGGGTATTCCTCTAGTTTTGGGCAGAACTTGGTCGTGCAACATGAAGGGAGAAGAAGGGTGCATCATATATATAGGTGGGAGGAAGTTACACTTTTCAAATATTTCAATTTTGCCCTTCGTTCTTGGCATTTTTGTTTCTCCTTTGTTTTATCTCCTTTTTTAGAACTATCTTTTCCATTATGAAATTTAGGTTCCCAATTTAGTAAAATGCTTTTGGAATCACTCAAATTGGAGATAAAACCTTCTTGAACAAATCAGTCAAAGTTTGGGTCAACCAACATTAGAAAACGTCCACTGAAGGGGTTTTAACTGTCTCAGGGCTTTCCATGGTTTTTAAGACCTCTGAGAACCCTAAAAAACTCAAAAATTTCATTTAAAAATCCCTCCTATGTGAATTCCAAAAATTGCTCAAAATTACGAAAATACCATTATGTTTCGTTGGCTTTTCGTAAGAAATTTTTTCTTCATTCTAGCTCCATTTTTCTTTCTGTTTGAGCCTGGGATTCTCATTTTAGGATTCTAGAATACTTCTCAAATTTTTTAAGACCTTAACTACATCATCTTGGGGGACTTCCTTTTGTATCCGGTGAATATCATTCGTTTACGAAGAAACTGTACGTTACATTTTTCACATTTTCTTTAGTTTTTGAAGAATCAGATATTACAGTCTAAGCCTGGGATTCTCATTTTTAGAAGACTAGAATGCTACTTAAATTTTTTGGGACCTTAACTAATTCATTTTGGGGGACCTACTTTGAAAACGTACTCGTTTTTGTCATTTAATACAAATCGGACATTACATGTATAAATGCATGTGGTATGATGAGATTGAGATGATTTAAACCATTTGGCATGCTTCCCTAGGCTATGTTTATGCTTTTGGACATGCTCAAGTAGTAGTGGAAAGATGAAAAGAGCATTTGGTACATATGGAACCCATTATGGACTTCAAATTTAACCAAATCTTGAGCTGAACCAAAGTCTAACCAAATAGATGATTTTTTGCATGAAATTTTGCCAAAAAGTAGGTCTCAAAGAACACTCAATTTTGAGCTCTAGTAAATCTATTATAATTTTTCAAAGTTAGCCAAATTATGCAGAATTAATATGTATACTGTTTATATGGTCAGTTTGCTTTTTTATGTCATTCATCTATCAAATGGAGTCCAATACCTATAAAATTTTACAGGCATAACCTAGACATCATAATCTTTCCATAACCACCAAGAGCACCTCATTTGGAACTCTATTGGGAGAGAACCAAATTTTTGAAATTTATGACTAGTATCAAGACACAACAAAGGCCTTTGATATTGTTCTATTGTTTTTCATGGTCTAGATGGTGTTTTCTTGATCTAGAATACTTTTAGACATTAGTTAGCATTTAAGGCTTTCTAGAAAGCTATCATGTGTATAATTTCAATTTTTCTAGAATTACTTATGAATTTTCAAAATTCATATTAGAAACTTAGGATAGCAAACCCGAGAGCAACTTCTTGTTTTTCTGATGCATGGTTCCAAACTCAAGATGTATGAGATAAAATGTGATGTTTCTCTTGTATAGATGTATTATGGATGGAAAATGATATTGATGAGCTCACATAATCCATGAAACATAAATTGAGTTAATTGGGCTTTTCGTTGTGCAATTATTCATGTATGAAAGTGTCATACCCTTGCAAATGTGTACCAATATACCACATATGTGTTGGGATAGCCTATGTGACCATTGTGTAAGAACTAGGAGGTTAAGCTATTACAGTTACCCTCTTCTTATTTTTCATTTTTTAATTTTTTTCAAAATAGACATATTTTGCGTAAACTTTACTTATAAGATATGTCTCATTCAAGTATATAAAACTCACTCGATGGTAAATCTCATGTTTTTTGTACCTTTTTTAAATTAATTAAAAAAATAAGAAAAATGAAAAGAATTTTAATTGGAATGTAAATTCAGTGGTCAAGATTTAAATTTTATAGCTTGCATGCAAATAATATTGGTTATATATGGTATAATGATAAAAAAAATAAAAGAAACAAATTATAATGTCCATTATATTTTTGTTATTATTATTTAATGATATATTTTTTATTTTTAAAATGAAAATATAAATATCATTATTTATTTATTTATTTATTTATTTTTATACCTAATATTATGTGTATTAAATATATCCTAACTTGTAGTGGCTTTTTGACACCAACACGCAAAAGAAATAAAGAAATAATTGAAAAACTCAGCTGCTAAAACTATTTCCGCATATACTTATTTTTTTTTTTTTTTTGTTTAAAGGGCCACGACATCTCTTCTGCTGTGACCCTTAAGAGATATATATTTTTTTAATATTCTACCATGACCCTCTTAATATGCATTAAAAAAAATTTTTGCAACCCTTATGAATTTATTTATTTATTTTTATTTTTAAAAGGTCATAGGTCCTTAAAGCTATAACCTTACTAAGGCTACAGCAACATTGCAATTGTAGCAATCTTCTCTTCCCCTCTCCCTCCCACCCTCCCACTCCTCTACCCTCCCTATAATACCTCAAGTTCATACACCCCATACATGACATTCAAAGCATTTCATACTCATTTAAGTGGAGTTTGCATACTTTGGTAACAGAACTAAGGCATATAAACACTGAATTTGTTTCAATTTTGCCCACGTGAGTCAAAATCAAGCAAATGATAGCTTTCTGGAAAGCTCTAAATATCAAATATAAGTTACAAATCATTCTAGACCATGAAAACATCAAATTTACTATAAAAAACAACATAACAATACTAAAGGTCTAGCTGCCAGCTCTACTATTATAGGTTTCTTATATAAACTTTAAAACTTCATAAGTAATTCTAAAAAATTCAACATTAAGCAAACCATACCATTTTGGAAAGCTTTAAATGTCTACTAGTGAATAAAAATAATTTTAGACCAATGTATTGGCCTTTAACATATAGAAATTGATGAAATAATACTAGAGGTCGAGCTACATTACTGGTACTATTATGCAACTTTAAAAATTTGGTTTTTTCTCTACAGAGTTCCAAATGAGGTGACCTTTCCATATTATGATGTTTGGTTTATGTATGTAAAATTTCATGAGTATTGAATTCCATTTGGCTCACATGTGATACAAAAACATAAACTGATCATATGAACAGTGCACATACTATTTTTGCATAATTTAGCCAACTTTGAAAAATCATAATAAATTCTCCAGAGCTCCAAATTAGGTGATCTTTAGCTCTATGAAAAGCTATAGATGAGACCCACTTGTTGGCCAAATTTCATGAAAAAAATCATTCATTTGGTTTGACTTTGGTTTAGCTCAAGATTTGGTCAATTTTGAAATCCAAAATGGTTCTTTAAGACACCAAATGATCTTCTTATGGTTCCATGGCCACTTGGGCACGTCCCAAAGCACCATTATAGCCTAAGGAAGTATGCCAAATGGTTCAAATCATCATAAAGCTCAATCTCACCATGCCACTTACATTTATACACATGCATACATAAGCTCATGGGTGGCAAAAACTTATATTTACATACATTTAGCTTCAAGATTGGTACATACATCATAATTCTATACATTTGAACTTGTTCAAATGATTACATCTCATATACATCATATGACTACAATTCTTGACATCAATATGTTATTAAATTACCTAATTTTCTACTCTTTTTTGTCAAAGTGTCATGATTCAAAACCTTTAGGCTCTATTCTTTTGTCATCTTGGCTCACCTAGGCATAATTAGGTATATGGAGGGAAAAAGTGAGATTCAAAGAATCTCAATAGCTCTTTATCCTTTCAAACATACATAATGGATGCTAAAACTGAAAGAAAGTATGTATGGTATATAGGCTACTAGTGAACATACATAAAGAATTTTTCATGTCCAAGAAACTCATACATAACATATATAGGCTCTCAAGGGCATTGGTCTAGCCTCACCCATTTTTCTTAGGACTTTTCAATTTGTCTCACCTATTTTCAAGAGACTTTTGACTAAGCCTTACTCTTCTTGAGACTTTTGGCTTTATCTCACCCAATCCTAGGAATTTTGGCTCATCCTCACCCTTAATAAGGGACTTTTGGCATCACCATACCTATTCAAGCCAAAAACACATTCATAAACTCATTTCAAAATGCATAATGGTACCATAGCAAGTAAGCAATAGCCAAAAATATTTCTCATAGCTCAAACATACATACAAAACTTAAAGACAAATAAACATCCAAGGAATGCATGAGAGAAAGGTTAGAGAGCTACCTTGAACCAAGAACCACACACTTTTTCCTTGAATTGCCTTCCCCTTTTTGGCCAAGCTTATAGAATTAGGTGGCACTTGATTCTTTGGCCAAAATGTAACATCTCTTCTAAGCACCCATTTTTAGCCCCCTTTTTTCGAAAACTTCTTGATTTGAGTTTAATTACCCTTTTTCTACTTTAATTATTCCTTCATAATAAAGTCTAATTAATAGCATAGTGAAATACAACAATAACAAAAATACACTGTAATTCATACAAACTAGTTTAACATATCCATCATAGAGGAATAGGGTCATTGATAAACATGAATTTTTATACATTTTATTCTCCTTATCTTAGACATTTTCATGATCAAATATGACTCTAAGACTTTAATTAGATAAGAATTTATCTTAATAGCCATTTTAGCACTCAAGGAATTTATTTACAAATTCTTGAATTTTAATGCATACTTTTCTTCTAAATAATTATGTGAATTTTTCCTACTTAATTTTTCCATTCTCTTATGCAGAATTTTTTATGGGCAAATAGCTTGAATGAGCATTTGATTTAAAGAAAAGAAGAAGAAGAGATGAAGGCTTCATGTGTACAGTTTGGAGGAAATAAAATTGGAATGGAAGGAGATTGATGGAGTAATTGGATATTGAGAAGAAGCAAGCTCACACAAGCTTCGATGCACACACATACATGCAGAACATAGAAGAATATAGCTCACTTGCATGGGTTTTTGGATGTAAGGGCTTCTCAAGGAGAAAAACGAGCTGCATGAGCAGATTTTAAAGGAGAGTAACTCGTGGACAGTAGGAAATGAGCAAAAACAGAGGATGCAATCACAATTTTGGTGAGGAGAAGGAAGAGCTTTAAGAAGAGATTCAAGTAGAGCTAAGAGTGAAAAGAAGCTACAATATAAGACATAGGGGCAACAGAAGTTGCTTGGAAAAAACAAGCAAAACAGAAGAGGTAAGTGAGAATTACAAGGGAGCTAGTTGGAGGAAAAATGATAGAAGAACCACGCATGGGTAGGACCAAATGAAGCTACGTGAGAAGGGCTGTAGAGAGTGTGAAGAAAGTCGCTGGAAGAATTAAAGGAGAGTGAGAAAGAAGCCACGGGCTATAGTAAAAAGTTTTAAATGGCAAAAGTCACGTAAAATGGGAAGCAAATAAAGAAGAGATCTGCATGAAGCATGAAGGGCTGCCAAACACTCGCACGTAGAAGCTACACAATCCATTTGAGCTTATAGAAGCTTCCCACGTTGAAGAAGCATAGAGAGGCAGTGAAAGCTTGAAAGCTTGAGCTAATAGAAAGATGCATACAGCTCGAGTGGAAAGTCAATGTAGCTAAATGAGAAGGGAGCTCGAGTTCTTCATGTTGGAGCTGACGTGTGCAAAGCATTTTATTGTAATGAAGAAATAACGTGAAAATGATGCGAAGAATGGGATAAGAGCTGGGTTGAAGAATAAGCTACACATGCAAATTCAATTCATACAAGAGCTAGAGAGAAGCAGCGAGTAAAACGTGAACAAAAGAAATTGAAGAAGCTGACGGAATGAGTGAGTCATGCAAAGGAACACGTAGGCTGATGTGGGAATAAATGAAATGAATGAGCTGGGAGCTGGAGGAAGGCTGACGTGAGAGAAGAACATGTAGGATTAAATGAAAACATGAGCTGAAGGAAAAAAAATGCATACAGCATGAGGAGTAAATGAAATGAATGAGCTAAGTAGCTGGGCACGTGAATTATAAAATTACTCGGGCAGTAGCATCCATTCACCATCTCATCTAGACCATTCATTCAGACACCAAACCATCTAAGCCACACATCATCGAGTAAGGTGATCCATACTCCATTTGTAGACCCTTGATCCATCCCATCTCATTCATTCATTAAGTAAAAAAAGAAGGAAAAAGGCTGAGCATGGTACACAGTAGAAGGAGCTGGGCATGTGATTTTCTAATAAGGACCGGGGGGATTAACATGAACAAAGGGGAGCTGTGGAAAAAATAACAGGAGACTACAAAAAAGACGCTAAAACTCCAGAGACGAATGAAGGAATTCATCCATCATCTTTCTCTATAGTTGCAATGATTATCATCAATTTTCCCCCGATTAAACTCTCCATGGCAGTTTGAATCATCCATGGTGGCTAGCTGAAGCTTGGAAACTCCCAGATGCATATTTGAGCTCCATATTTTCTCACCAAATTGGATAAACACTCTTTGTTCCATCTTTTAATTTCAGAATTATTTTCCTTATTAATTTGACTAGGTTTAGTTTATTAATTTAGGAAATTAATTACTAGAAATTTATGGATTTGGTTGAATTGTGGATTGAGCTTAATTTGATTTTTGAAATTTTAATTGTGATCATTACATGTTCATAAAAATTCTAGAATTAGTGCTGTGCAATTTACCTTTAATTTCCTCTTGATATTAGGCTAATTGATACAATAGTTGTTGGATTAAGCGGCTGAAAATTTTGTGCAATTAATTGTTTAAGGAATTAATTAATCTAATTGGTTAATTAGCATCTTAAGTGGATTGCACAGTAGATTTTATTAATCAATTAAGATTGGTTATAGTGTGTTCTTGTTCTTAATTCAATTAATTAATTATTCAAAGTTTCTTGTGGTTGCAAATTCCTTGAATAATTGATGAATTCAATCTTGGATGGTTATTCAAGAGCCTTTATAGGAAATACACTAAAGAGCAAGAAATTAAATCCAAATTCTGGTAAACTAAAAAGGGCAAGGATAATTGAATTCTAGGGAGTCCATCTGAAGGCTAGCTACCACATTTTCTCAATTGTTTACTTCATTTTAGACTTAAGTTTTTTATTCTTGTTAGTTAAAATTTATTTCAATTAAATTCTAGCATTCCAAAACCTCCAAACAAGACCCAATTAGTAATACTTGGAATACTCTTTCATAAACAAATTGAGACACAAACTCTTTAGGAAATGACCTAGGTTGCACCATTATCTACAGAATTTATTTTGCTTCCTATTTTTATTTGAGATTGTGTGACACAATCATCAAATTTGGCGCCGTTGCTGGGGAGTTTAGTTTCTTAATTGTTTGAAAGGATTTCTTACTATTTTTGCCCTATTTTTGCTCTGTTTTTCCCCTGCTTTAAGCTTGGATTTGGACCATTTCGGTTGCTTGATTTGATTTTGCCACTTGCTGGAATTTTTGTTTAAAGTGCCCAGAAAATTCTTAAACTTTGTTTTCTAAGGTTTTTGGGTGTTTTAATCAAAATTAATGGCAAAGCTATTTGGTGCACCATTTGTTGGCCAAATTCCAACATTTAAGGCACTTTTTCTAATTTTTAGTATTTTCTTGAATTTTCTAAGATTTTTCTAATTTTTCTAGATTTATAGTTTTAATTTTTATTTGTTGATTTTTGTGTTACTTCTTAGTTTTTGCTTGTCTAATTGGTTTATGACAAGGAGCTCTGGTGAAAAATTAATTGATTTGGATCCGAAAATTGAAAGAACCTTTAAAAGACAAGTAAGGATTAGGAAGAACAAGGATAGTGTAGGAATTAGTTCTATTTTTTCTACTTTTGATTGTGTGCAAGGAATTGATTGTGTACTTCAATTTGCTAGTGATAATATGGCTGAACAAGATCAAATGAATGCTAACATAAATATGCATGTTCAGGCTAACTTGAATGCAAATGCCAATTTAAATGATAACATGCATACCTGTGCATTATCAAAATCTTTGTATACAATACCCAGAATTAGATGCAAATTTTGAGCTTAAATCTGGTTTGATTCACTTACTTCCTAAGTTTCATGGACTTGCAAGAGATGACCCTCACAAACATCTGAAGGAATTCCATGTTGTATGCTCTACAATGAAGCCACAGGGCATCTCAGAAGAATAAATTAAGCTCAGAGCATTTCATTTTTCCTTGGATGGTTTAGCCAAGGACTGGTTGTACTATCTACCTCCCAGTGCCATTACTTCATAGGACCAACTGAAGAGGCTATTTTTGAAGAAATTCTTTCTTGCGTCTCGCACTGCATTAGTAAGGAAGGAAATATGTGGGATCAAACAAAATGGTGGAGAAACTTTGTACGAGTACTGGGAAAGATTCAAAAGATTGCTGGCTAGTTGTCTTTACCATCAAATTTTTGATCAGCTACTTATTCAGTACTTCTATAAGGAGTTGTTGAACATGGACAGAAATATGATTGATGTTACCTCTGATTGAGCCTTAGGTGATCTGACACCTATAAGGGCCAGGGAGTTGATTGATAAGATGGCTCAGAATGCTCAGCAATTTGGTTCTAGATCAATGCAGATGGCAAGAGGAGTAAATGAGTTGGGTACTCCACAATATGATACTGAAGTTAAAAGTTAGTTGAATGAGCTAATCACTATGGTTCGTCAGCTTACTTTAGCTCAGAAGCAACAACAATCATCCTTTACTCCTTCTTAGACTTATGCACCACAGTCCTACCCTACTCAGACATATTCTTATCCACAGTGCTATGCACCTGGGCAGACATCTGCCTCTACTATCTTGGTAGGACCCCTGTGTGATATATGCTGTTTGGCTACACATGCTACTTATCAGTGCCCTATGTTAGAGGATAGGGTAGAGGCTTGTGCTATGATGTTTCCAGTTAGGCCAATGCCATAAGGGCAACAAAAATATGATCCCTATTCTAATACATACAATCCAGGCTGAAGGGATCACCCTAACTTGAGATATGGGGGAGGGCAACAACAAAATAGATATAATATTGTAGGACCTAGTGTATAGTCTTCCCAACCTATTAGGCAGTCAATTCCTATATAGGAGGAACTAAAGAAAGGGGATAATATAGGAGACATAATGAAGCATCTTATGAAGAGTAATGCAAAACTCACACAAGTGATGCAAAATTTAGAAAGGAGGATTGATACTCAGTTAGGCCAGTTTACTACTTCTCTCAATGAGATAAAAAGCCAAGGATCAAGCCAATTACTTTCTTAGACTATTGCCAATCCAAGGAATCGTAGTAATGTTAGTGCTATCACTCTTAGTAGTGGAAAGGATGTTTAGGGATCCTCAGATACCACTACCATGGATAAGCTGACGTCATCAAAAACACACATCGCATCAAATGAGCCTAACAAAGAAGAGGTGCCAAAGAAGATCTTGCCTTTCCCACATAGACCTACCTTGGGAAAGAGGCAAACTGAAGCAAACATTGAAAAAGAGATTCTTGAGACCTTTAAGAAGGTTAAGGTCAATATACCCTTATTAGAGGTAATCAAGACCATCCCCAAAATGCCAAGTTTCTCAAAGAAATATGTACTAACAAGAGGCGTCTATGAGGGAATGAAAAAGTCAATTTTGGCAAGAATGTTTCAGCATTTATACAGCCAACAATGCCCACTAAGTGTCAAGATCCGGGCACTTTTACAATCCCATGCACTATTAGGAATTTTGATTTTTCTGATGCTTTGATTGATCTTGGTGCTGCTATAAATGTTATGCCTAAATCTGCTTATTCATCTTTGCATATGGGAGAGCTGAAACCTACTTGAGTGGTTATGCAGCTGGCAAACCGAAGCATTGCTTATCCTTTAGGAGTGTTGGAGGATGTTCTAGTTAGGGTAAATGATTTGATTTTTCCAGCTGATTTTTATGTCCT
Organism: Erythrophleum fordii; assembly: GCA_032878935.1. Classification (NCBI taxonomy): domain Eukaryota; kingdom Viridiplantae; phylum Streptophyta; class Magnoliopsida; order Fabales; family Fabaceae; genus Erythrophleum; species Erythrophleum fordii. Next base: position 17,559,186 of record JAVQMF010000053.1, read on the forward strand.
TAACATGGAGGATGATAGATATAGATCTAGTGGGCATGCCTCACTCATTCTAGGTAGACCTTTCTTAAAAACTGCAAAGACAATTATAAATGTGCATGAGGGTACTCTTCAAATGGAGTTTACTGGCAATGTGATACAATTTAATATATTTGATGCCATGAAACACCCCTATAATGATAACTTTGTTTTTAGTATCAGCCTGATTGATATGCTAGTTGATAGTGCCAGTGCTAATTTTAGGGATAGGTTATTTACTGGTTCTTGTGATATTGCTGACTTAGATGATTCTTTTGATTGTATATGTTCTGGAACTACTATATGTCATAGATGTACCAAGGTTAGTACTTTTATTAAGAATAGTGAGTTCCTTTCATGTACTGATTATCACGGTTCTGAGACCTCTTCTTTTTATGCTAATTTCATTGTTGGTCAGCCTGTGACTGATTGGGATGATTATACTGGTCTAGGTCAATCTTCTTATTCTGGAGATGATGTGCACGCTGTAGTTTTCCTTGATTGTTCTGATGTTATTGGATGTACTGATTCTCAGGATATGTTGCATGTTGATATCACTTATGGATATGTTAATTGTGCTAGTTCATTTATTTCCACTCTTACCTTGCCTACTAATAGTGGTATCAGATGCTGTATGACTAGTTCATCTAATAGTGATACTGACGTTGCTACTTCTGTTGTTTTATTGTTGATATTCCTTCTGTTGATATTCTTAAAGCTGGAAAAGTTATTTCTTCTGTCTGTGAGTTATTTGAATAGGTATTTGGCATGGAAGATATTGAAATCAAATAACTCATACTGTCAGTTAAGCAAGTTCACACCTTAGAGCTCAAACCACTGCCAGACAATCTCAAGTATACCTATCTAGAGAAAGATGAGAAGCTTTCGGTGATTGTAGCCAATGACATTATTCCAGAGGAGGAAGAAAAGCTTCTAGAGGTCTTAAGGAGGAGAAGACAAGCAATAGGGTGGACCTTGGCTGACATACCTAGCATTAGCCCTGATACATGCATGCACAGAATTCTGTTGGAAGATGGGGTAAAGCCAGTAAGATAACCTCAAAGGCGATTGAACCCACTTATTATGGATGTGGTTAAAAACAAAGTTTCTAAACTTTTATCTGCTGGTATTATATATTGTATTTCTGACAGTCAGTGGGTTAGTCCTATGCAGGTGGTTCCAAAGAAATCAGGGATCACAGTTGTCCGAAATGAGAATAATAAACTGGTGCCCACCCATGTACAAAACAGTTAGAGGGTTTGCATTGACTACAGGAGGCTTAATTTAGTCATTAGAAAAGATTATTACCCACTCCTTTTTATTGATCAGATGCTTGAACGTTTAGCTGAAAAATCTCATTATTGTTTTCTGGATGTATTTTCAGGTTATTTCCAGATATGCATAGCCCCGGAGGATCAAGAGAAGATGACATTCACATGCCCATTTGGAACATATGCCTACAGACGAATGCCTTTTGGTCTTTGCAATGCCCCTGGAACCTTCCAGTGGTGCATTGTTTCTATTTTTAGTAATTTCCTATACTACTGTATAGAAATTTTTATAGATGATTTCACTGTATATTGGAACTCTTTTGATGATTGCTTGTGTAGTCTAGATAAAGCCCTAGCCAGATGCATAGAGAAGAACCTTGTACTTAATTTTCAAAAGTATCATTTTATGGTTCGAAAAGGCATTGTATTGGGTTATATTATATCTGAATAGGGCATAGAGGTTGATAAAGCTAAGATAGATGTTATTACTTCTTTACCATACCCAACATATGTTTGGGAGGTCCGCTCTTTTTTAGGTCATGTAGGTTTCTATAGAAGATTCATTTAAAATTTTAGTAAAATTGCTTTACCATTGTCTAAGTTATGGCAAAAAGATGTTGATTTCCATTTTGATAATGCATGTAAAATAGCTTTTGATGATCTTAAGAAATGCTTGACATCCCCATCCATTATTCAACCCCCTGATTGGAATCCCATTTGAACTTTTATATGACGCGTCAAATTTTGCTGTAGGTGTAATTTTGAGCCAGAGAGTGAATAAGAGGTCCCATGTGAGAGCTTATGTATCCAAGACACTAGATGGGGCCCAAGTAAATTATACAACCACAGAAAAAGAGTTTCTTGCTATATTGTTTTTGCTCTGGGTAAATTTAGATTTTATTTGCTTAATACTAAAGTCATTGTTTTTACTAATCATGCAGCCTTAAAGTACTTGCTGAAAAAGCCTGATGCAAAGCCAAGATTGATCATATGCATCTTCCACTTCAAGAATTTGATATTGGCATCCGAGGTAAAAGTGGAGCTGAAAACTTGGTGGCAGATCACTTGAGCAGAATTGAAGCTCCAAAGGTAAATTCTTTACCTATTGATGATGATTTCCCTGATGAGTATTTATGTGCTGTGCATAATTTCTATCCTTGGTATGCAGACTTAGTGAACTATCTAGCTGCTTCTGAACTACCTATTGATTTGAATAAACATCAGTTGAATAAGTTTAGGAGTGAAGCTAGGTATTATATTTGGGATGATCCATACTTGTGGAGACTGTGCAGTGACCAAGTGATTAGACGTTGTGTGCCTGATATAGAATTTGATTCTATTTTGAATTTTTGTCACACACTTGCATATGGAGGTCACTTTAGTCCAAAATGCATAGCTAGGAAGGTTTTAGATAGTGGATTGCATTGGCCTACTCTGTTTCGTGATGCCTTTGATTTTTGTAAAAGATGTCTCAGGTGTCAACAAACTGGTAGCATATCTAGGAGAAATGAAATGCCACAACATCCCATTTTATTTTGTGAAGTCTTTGATGTGTGGGGCATTGATTTTATAAGACCTTTTCCTACTTCTTTTGGCTTTTCATACATCTTATTGGCTATTGATTATGTTTCGAAGTGGGTGGAAGAAAAACCCACTAAGACTGATGATTCTTCTATGGTTGTAGAGTTTGTTCACTCTCACATTTTTCTACAGGTTTGGTATTCCCAGAACCATTATCAGTGACTAGGGCATGCACTTTTACAATCAGAGTATGCATATCTTGCTTAGTAAGTATGGTGTTGTGCATAAAGTAGCTACTCCATACCACCCTCAATCAAATGGCCAAGCAAAAATTTCTAACCAGGAGGTGAAACAAACTTTAGAGAAAATAGTACAGCCAAATAGGAAAGATTAGAGCAAGAGGCTAGATGATGCACTTTGGGCCTATAGGACTGCCTACAAGACTCCTATTGGCATGTCACCCTATCAGCTGGTATTTGGAAAAGCTTGTCACTTATCGGTAGAAGTAGAGCATAAAGCTTACTGGGCTGTGAAGAAATGCAATTTGAATTTGAATAGAGCGGGATCTCACAGAAAATTCCAACTTCAAGAACTTGAAGAAATTAGATTAAAAGCCTATGATAATGCAAGGATCTATAAAGAAAAGACAAAGGCATTCCATGACAAGATGATTGCAAGAAAGGAGTTTGTTGTCGGCCAAAAAGTTTTACTTTATAAATCCTTCTTGAAGCTTATGCCAGGTAAACTTTGTTCTAAATGGGAAGGTCCTTACATAGTTTATGATGTTTTCCCTTTTGGTGCAGTTGAGCTTTTGGATGAGCATACGGGAGCTAAATTCAAAGTTAATAGACATCAGCTCAAACACTTTCATGAAAAAGTTCTAAGGGATGACAAGGAGGAGCTCCAGCTTCATGACCCACCCTAATCCCTAGTTGTACTCTTTCCCTTTCCCCTTTTATATTATATTGTCTTAATTTGTTTACTGGATTGTGTGCTGGCATTGAGAACAATGCAATGTTTAAGTGTGGGGGGATACAAATAAAATTTTTAGTTTTGTTTTGTTTAAATTAGTTGATTTTTCTGGTTTCCAGGTTTTTAGTGTTGAAGTTTTGTGTTATTTTTTAGTTAAAAACAAAAAATAGCATTGAGGGGATCCTAGCTTTGATATATCTTGATTTGATAGGAAATTGACCTTGTGTTAAGAATGCAAGCTAAGTGGCAATTAGCTTTGCTTTAATGAAATTTGATAATGGTCAATTTACCTTGTGAGATGTTTGAACCTATTGCTTATTCATTTCTAGTGTGTATCCCCTATCTTGCTTTTACTCTAGAACTTGGCTTAAATCTTATTCAAGGCGACATTTATTCATTTGCCATGCATGAAAAGGATTAAGGCGTTCATTGTTGTTTTATTTTAGCTAGAGCTAAAAAGCTATCCTACATGTGTTAATCTATTTGGTTTGCCCCTTTTGAGCCATATATGTTTTCTTTTTAGCCTTTTAGCCATGAAAACCAAACGAATGTTCTTCCTACCTTGATTAGGATGCTTTTGATTATTAAGGGCATTGTATCTTGTTAAGTTTGGTGGAAGGGCATTTTTCACATCATTTATAGGCCATTTGTTTGTTCTTCTTAAAAAATATTCGAAGAAAAAAATAATAAATAATAATAATAATAATAATAATAATAATAATAATAATAATAATAATAATAATAATAATAATAATAATAATAATAAAGAAAAGAAGTAAAGCAAAAAGAAAAGCATTTGGAAATTTAAAAAAAAAATTGAAAGAGAAAAAGAAGAATAAGGAAAGAAAAGTTGTTCTCTTAGTGCATATTTTTGTTTGTGGTAAATAGGGCCTTAAGATGCACTTTCACTCCATCCTTATTTTATTTTAATGCTCTTGATGATTTTAAGCATCTAATTTGCATTTTGAATTTCCTTCATTCTTTTGTTTACCACTTGTTTCATACCTTAACCTACATTACAGCCATAATAAAGACCTTTTGATTCATTCATTGGCATTTGATTTTGGTGGTAGAATGTAGATGATTGCCAAGCTTATGGTAATAAGGTTGGGTAGGCTGGAATTTGAGAGTAAGCACTCATCCTAAACACTAAAGAGTAGACTAATAAACACTAATCCAAGTGAAGGAATCTCATTGCATTTCATTTTTTATTAAATGTATTGCCATGGTACTTGTTGCATTGATGCAAGTGACATAACTTGGAGAATTGAGCTATTGATTTGCTTTAAGTTTCCTTGTGCTAAGTGACCAACACAATTCCATTTCTCTTGATTTCCTTTCCTTTATCTCTTTCTCGGATCATTAGTTTTCTTTTGCCCAGGAGTGCAAAAACTTAAGTTTGGGGAAATCTGATAAACATGAATTTTTATACATTTCATTCTTCTTATCTTAGACATTATAATGATCGAATATGGCTCTAAGACTTTAATTAGATAAGAATTTATCTTAATAGTTATTTCAACACTCAAAGAATTTATTTACAAATTCTTGAATTTTAATGCATACTTTTCTTCTAAATAATTTTAATGCATCTCCTTAGCTATTCGAATGTTTCCTTGAGCTCCTAAAACTCTTAGAAAGCCTCCTAAGTGGCTCTCACATCAAGGAAAAATCAAGAAGCTTGTAAACCCCTTCCTTAGTGCATATCTTAGCCTAGGCTAGCACAAGTAGTTAGGGAGTGTTTTAATTTGTTCTAGCCTTGGTTTGGGACCTTATATGATGTTAGAAGATGGGAGAAACCATTGGAAAAAATTTAGGAACCATGGATTGGAAGATGGGACAATGGCATCCATAATGGTACTTTGTGAAGCAACTTGATTCTAAGCTCGTGTGAACAATTGTGTGAGGGCTCCAAGGACTTTGAATGAGGCTAAGAGGCCTAGAAATAGAAAGAGATGGGAGCCTAGAGCTTAAATTGTAAAGGTTGCTTCAATAGGCCATTTATGGAACCATTATGCAACTTATGGAACTAAGTGTGTGTTCAAGAGTGAGTTTAATGTCTTGGCTTGCTTCAAGTGTGTAATTATGTATTGTTTATGGTGTTTAGGCCAACACCAACCCACCTAGGTACACTTGTGAGGCCAAAAAAAGGGACAAATAAGACAAATGAAAGCTTGCAAAATTCAAGGTAGCTCTCCACCTCATTCTTCTTGCATTCTTGTATGCATATGTATGTTATTGTATGCTTGTGTGTGTTCTTATGACTTGATGATATGCCACTTGATGCCTTAACATTAAATTAGTACTGTAATGTCTGATTTTCGTTAAACGATGGAAACGGATGTGTTTTCAAAGAAAGTCTCCTAAAATGAATTAGTTAAAGTCCCAAAAAATTTGAGTAACATTCTAGACTCCTAAAAATGAGAATTCTAGTCTCAGACGGAAGGAAAAATAGAGCTAGAATAAAGAAATAAATTTTGACGAAAACCTTACGAAACGTAATGGCATTTTTGTAATTTTGAGCAAATTTTGGAATTTACATAGGAAGGCTTTTTAAATGAAATTTTTGAGTTCTTTGGGGTTCTCAGAGGCCCTAAAAACCATGGGAAGCCCCAGGACATTTAAATCCCCTCCAGTGGATGTTTTCCAATGTCAGTGCACTTGAACTTTGACGGATTCTTCGGGAAGATTTTAGCTCTGATTTGAGTGATTCCAAAGGCATTTTACAAAATTGGGAATCTAAATTTTATAATGGAAAAGATGGTTCTCAAAAAGGAGCTAAAACGAAGGAGAAACGAAAATGTAAAGAACAAATGGCAAAATGAGAATTTTTGAAAAAGTCAGTTTCCTACCCCTATATATATATGTGGTGCCTTATTTTCTCCCCCATTTGGAATTAGAAATTTCTACCTAATTTCATAAGAGAGAGCTAGGGTTTTGGGTGCAAAAGAGAGGAAGAAGAAAGAGGAAGAAATCAAGCTTAAAGGTATGTTTCCATGGTAGTTTTTCATGCTTTTCTCTACCCACACCATCTCTTCTTCATTCTCCTTTATTTCGTTTGATTAAAATGGAGTTTATAAATCTGATTCAAGGGATAAATTCAAGGGAATTTTCGGATTTGAAGAGAGGAGCTGGGAGAAAGCAAGATTCAAGAAAGAAAAAGAAGGAAACTAGGTAATTTCTCTTCCTATGGTTGCTATCCTTGGTTCCTCTTCTTCTCCAATTGACACACCCATGGAACCCTAGGAGGAGATGATTTTTAGGTAGAACCAAGGATGAACCTAAGGAAAAAGGGTGTGGAGATTAAGAATATGCAAAGGGAATTAACAAAAAATCACTAAGTTTCAAGATGCAAATTCTAGGGTTTTGTATGCACTTTGTAAAATCTGATTTTGTATGATGATTCCTAGGCCTAAATAGGAGTTTAAATGAGTTTCCAAGATCCCTAAGATGCTCCCCACATTCTTCCTTCTTTAAGAAAATCAAGCAAATTCCATGAAGCTTAATAAGCTCCATAGTCTCGGCCAAACAAGGTTGGGGTACCTAGGGAGAGTTTTAAATTTTTCTAAGGCACTTAAGTCATATATTATGAATGAATATGAGGGGAGGCCTTGAAAAAAATTTAGAACTTATAGGAAGTGAGTTGGTACTTTAGGTTCCATATTATGACCTAAAGAAGCAACATGTTGTTAAGCTCTTTGTTTTGATTGTGTGATGACTCCAAGAGGCTTAAAAGAAGTCAAGAATCATATTTGAAAGGAAAGAATGGAACCTAGAATTCATTTGAGGGGTGTTTGTAACACCATACTTCTAGGACTCAATTCATGCAATTCCCATGCCTCATCTTATGTTTGTTCTATGGAAACAATCTAGTGGTATAGGGAGTTATGAATTAAAATGCATTTCTCTACAGGTAAAATTTTTCTTTCGGAGTCCCGTGAGCCATATGAATGCCTCTATCACGTTCTCATACTTAAATACATGAATATAGCTCATTTCCATCATCAAATTTGGTCTACAACTCGTGGAAAGCAAAGGAATACATTAAAATTCATGTTTGCATTTTCGTCCAGAATTTCCTCTTTTCTGTCACAAATTTGGAAAATCATAACTAAATCTAGAAAAATCGAAATCATGTGTTCTTTGTCATTATGGAAAGATCAGGATTTCTAATTCACACTAAAAATACTTTCAAGTCACAAAATTCATCACACAGGACGTTTGACATCCAAAAAGCTACAGACTCACTGGCTGCCTGGGCTGTGATTCAGGTTACTGATGCAAACTTCTGAAATTCATAACTAATTCTAAAAAAATTGAAATCACACACGTTCAGCCATTCTGGGAAGCTATAAATGTTAACTTGATACTAAAAATAATTCTCGAATGAAACAGATACGTTTAGGTATCTGGAACTGATGGAACAGTGATTGAGCTCTGGAGTCGCCACTGTTACTGACAGCAAATTTCAAAAATGCATAACTCTGTGCTCAGACCTCCAAATGAGGTGATCTCGGTGGCCACAGAAAGCTTATGACCTCTAGTTTATGCACATAAAATTTCATAGGCATTGGACACCATTTAGCCATCGAGTGACACCAAAATCAAATCTGCCAGTATGAACAGTGCACATACCAGAAACCATAGAAAATCCCAACTTTGAAAATTCACAAAATATTCCCTAGGTCTCCGAAAATTATGATCTTTAGCTTCCCAGAAAGCTCTCAACAAGACCTAATTGCATGCCAAATTTCAGGGCAAGACTAACTCATTTGGCCAAAAAGTGGCATAGGTTCCATTATGGTCAATTTTGGCTCCATATTGGGTACCAAAATTGCCAAATGGATTTCCTTTGGTCTTGGCACCTTTTGGGCAAGTTTAAAAGCATGTTTAAGACTTGGGGAAGCTGCCCAAATGGTTCCAAACCATTTGCATCTCATTTTGGCCTTTTCACCCTCACTTATACACATTACACCAAGCTTTTCTCAAGTGTAAACATTAGCATAAACACTCAATTTATGTTCTAGAGTACATACACCATACTCATTCATTTATCTATCACATAATATCATTTTTACACTTGTCCAAGGGGTCATAGACCATTTACAATAATATTATACATCATGAAGTCTATCAAAAGACCAAAAATTGAGCATAAGGATGGCAATCTTCTTTCTTCAAGGTGGTTGGCTCCCATTGCCATGTCCACTTGGTCCACCTAGCATATTAGGACATTTAAGAGGAGGGAGTGAGATTCAAGAATCTCAATAGCTCATCTCCCATTCTATCACACATAATATGTGCAAGCAAGTTTCACAAATGCATGCATGGAGAAAGTAGAAATCATAGGCATTTTAAAAGCAACCTTGGCATGTGAATCAATCATACAAGACATTCAAGAGCTCACTAAGTGTTTGGATTGGCCTCACACTTCTCCTGATGGATTTTGGACTTGCCTCACCCATTCTTTGAGCACTTTAGACTCAACCATACTCTTGGGAGCCCACTTTGCTTTTGGGAGACTCTTTACTTTGTCTCAACCAAGCTCAAGGGTTCTTGGCTCCTCCTCACCCAAGGGAAGAGTTCTTGGCCTTTCCACACTCAAGTAAACTCATACAAACATCATGGATTCATTTAAAAACATAACATGGCACCAAGCATCATGGCATATAAAGGCATGCTAGCATACTTTTCAAAGCTTGAAAATACACATACACACATTCTAAAACAAGCTAAACACACATCCATGCATGAGAGAAGGTGGAGAGAGCTACCTTGTATGCAAGTACACACTTTTTCCTTAGCTTTTAAACCTCCTCTTTTGGCCACACACCCATAATTTGGTGGAGATGGTTTCTCTTGGCCTAAATACAATTTTTGGGAGCCAATTAGGTTCATGAAACATTCTCCAAAGCCATACAACTTGCTTAAATACTAGATTGCTCTATAATCCCCATTATGGTCCATAAAGGCACCTAATGAAGCAACACCCCTCAAATGATTTCTAGGCCTCATTCTTTCTTCTCAAATATGATTCTTGACTCCTTTTAAGCCTCTTGGAGTCATCACATAATTAAAACAAAGGGCCTAACATTATGTTGCTTTCTTAGGTCACAATATGGAACCTAAAGCACTAACTCATTCTCTAAGCTTTCTAAATTTTTCCCAAGGTTTTCCCTCACATTCATTCATCATGTATGACTCAAAAATGGGCTTGAAACAATTTAAAACTCTCCCTAACTATGCCATCCCTACTTGGCCGAAAGTTAGAGCATAAATGGGATTTCATGGCTTCTTGATTTTTCCTTGATGGGGGAACCATTTAGGGAGGTTGTTAAGAGTTGTAGGAGGTCAAGGAAACACTTAAACAACCAAGGGAACTTATAGATTAAATCAGTTTTTACAATCTCCTTAAGTGCTCTACACTTTTCTAACTTTTAGGTTCATGACTTTCCATGGGGTTTTGTTCATTTTATGGAGGAAGAGACATACGGGGGACCTCTTAGGGATCTTAGGGGCACATTTAAACATTCATTTAAGCCTAAGAACATTTATATAAAATCAGATTTGCAAGGGAGCATTTGGATCCCTAATGATTCCATTTTGTTTCCTAATGCTCCTTTCTTGATTCTATTGGTTCATTCTTAATCCTTGCCATCTAAAACCCCTAATCCCTCCATAAATTGGACAGAAAACAGCCCCTAAGAATTGGGCTCATGGTGGTCAAATTCGTGCAAGAGGAAGGGGAAGGGAGAAACTACCAAAGAATGGAAGTTTTACCTTGTTTTCTTGCTTCCTTTGGCTTGTTCTTCCACTTGGTTGGCTTACTCCCTCAATTTTCGAAATTCTCCTCTCTGTTCTGCCCCAAAAATAGCACCAAACTCTCCATTAAAACCATAGGAAGAAAGCTTGAGAGGAGAGGAGCAAGGTTCAAGAAGGAAGGATGTGGAATTTCTTAAAGTTTCTTACCTTTCTCTTGAATTTCTTCCTCCAAAATCCTCCTCCTCTTTTGCGCCTAAGGAGCTGGAGTTCTCCTCTGAAAATGGGCAGAAGCAAGTCAGTTTGGAGAGGGGGAGGCAGAACGTGGCACATAAAGAAGAAGAAAGAAGTTTCTTTTAACACTTTAATGCCAATTTTGCCCTTCGTTCTTAGCATTTTTGTTTCTCCTTCGTTTTAGCTCCTTTTTGAGAACCGTCTTTTCCATCATAACAAATAGGTTCCCAATTTAATAAAATGCCTTTGGAATCACTCAAATCGGAGCTAAAACCATCCCGAACGAATCGGTCAAAGTTCGGGTCAACCGACATCGGAAAGAGTACACCGGAGGGGCTTTACTGGTCCCGGGGCTTCCCATGGTTTTTGGGGCCTCTGAGAACCCTGGGCAACTCAAAATTTCCATTTAAAAAGCCCTCCTAGGCGTTTTTCCAAAATTACACTTATTTACGAAAATGCCACTGGCCTTTCGGCAAATTTTTCGAATTGCTCCGACCCCGGTTTCTGGGTAACTCAAGGCTCAAATCCTCATTTTCTATTATTTAAAATTTTATCCAAATTTTATTTGGCCTTGAATCACTCATCTCAGGGGACTTGCTTTGAAAACGTGCCCATTTCCATCGTTTACTGAAAACGGGACATTACAGTGTTGCTTCATTAGGTGCAGTTATGGACCATAATGGGGTTTATAGAACAACCTAGTGTCTAAACAAATTGCATGGCCTTAGAATTGAGTTCATGAACCTAATTGGTTTCCATAAATTGTGTCTAGGCCAAGAGAAAGAATCTCCACAAGTTTGTGTGTGTGTGGCCAAAGCAAAGGAGGGAATTTCAAAAGGAAAAGTGTGTGATTGTGTGCAAGGTAGCTTTCTCCACCTCTTCTCATGTATGGATGTGTATTTAGCTTGTCTTAGAATGTGTGTATGTGTATTTCCAAGTCATGAAGAGTATGCTAGCATGATTTTATATGCCATGATTTCATGATGATATATTATGTTTTTAAATGATATTATGATGTTTGTTTGAGTTTACTTGAGTGTGGAGAGGCCAAGAACCCTTAAGATTAGTTGAGACAACGCAAAGAATCTCCCAAAAGCAAAGTGGGTTCCCAAGAATATGGTTGAGTCCAAGAATCTCTTAAAGAATAGGTGAGGCAAGTCCAAAATCCATGAGAAAAAGTGTGAGGACAATCCATCCACTTGGTAAGCTCTTGAATGTCTTGTATGACTTATTCATATGCCAAGCTTGCTTCTTAAATGTTTATGACTTCCATTATATCCATGCATACATTTTTAAGACTTGCTTTGCATATATTATGTATAATTAAATGGGAGATGAGCTATTGGGATTCTTTGAATCTCATTCCCTCCTCTCCAATGATCTCATATGCTAGGTGGACCAAGTGGACAAGGTAATGGAAACCAACCACCTTGAAGGAAAGAGTTTGACAACAATATGAAAAATCTTTTGTTCTTTAAGACCATAGATATGTCAAATGATGTAATCCATTGATGTATATAGTCTATAACCTCTTAGACATGTGGAATTATGATAAAATGTGATGTATAAATGTATGGATGTGATATGTAAACTCTAAAATGTAGTTTGGATATGTAATGCCAAGATATGCTTCTTAAAAATTTGATGTAAATGTGCATGTGTGGATAAAATTGGCTAAAATGAGATGCATGAGATTTGGGACCATTTGAGCAGCTCATACAAGTCTTAAATATGCTTTTAAACTTGCTCAAAAGGTGCTAAACCCTAAGGAAAGCCATTTGGTTGCTTTGGCACCTCATATGGAGCCAAAATTGACCATAATAGAATCCTATATCACTTTTTAGCCAAATGAGCTCTTCTTAATCTGAGACTTGGCATGCTACTAGAGCTTGTTGAGATATTTTTTAGAAGATAAAGACCATAATTTTTGAAGGTCTATAGAATATTTGATGAATTTTCAAAGTTGGCAATTTTTTTGGTTTTGGTCTGATGCACTATTCATTTGATCTGAAAATGAAATCTATCACATAGGACTCAAATGATGTCCAATTACCACAAAATTTTATACAAAGAAACTAGACATTCCTAATAACTTGTGTCAACTAGAATCACCTCATTTGAGGTCTAGAGAGGGAGATATGAATTTTTAAAAAATTCTGTCCAGTATCAAGAGTTTTACCCGACCTGAGTTACTATTCTATTAAATTCCAAGGTTTCGGCTACCTGAGCTGGTCTAAAAATATTTTTTCCTCTACCTAACATCCATAGCTTTTCAGATTGGTATTATTTTCATTGATTGGATTTTTTTGGAATTAATGGGACATTTTCAAATTTTGCTGTAGAAATCTATGATAACATTAGGAGGCAGTTTGACCTCTGGACTTTTTCAGATGTCAAAGGTCCTATGTGATGGATATCATGGTCTAGAAATATTTTTTGTATGATGTAGACATCCTCAGCTTTTCAAAATAGCCAAGAATGAATAATTTCTATTTTTCTAAAATTAGTTATGATTTTCTAAAATTAGGTCAGAAATGAGCAAAATTCTAGCTGAAATTCAATCTACCTATTTTAAGTTTTCCTTTGAGTTCCATGAGTTGTGGGCTACATTTTATGATCCAAATGATTTTTATTCATGTAATTAAATATGAGATGTGTTGTATGAACTCACATGGTCCACATGACACCAGATGAAATTTTTTATACACGACACAGTGCAATTAAAGGCCTTATTTTAATGGACTTTTCTTACTTCCCCTCATGTAATACACTATATAAGCATGCAAATGTGATAAAGATAAGCTAGAATTTATGGTGTTACAAGCACCAATATGTTTCTTTGAATGGCCTTGGTTGTGGAAGTGGCTCATAAGGGTGAGGTGATGCCAAAAGTTTCTTAATAAAGGCGAGGAGATGCCAAAAGTCTCATGGCATAGGTGAGACAAGGCCAAAAGTCTCTTAGAAGGGTGAAGTCAAGTCAAAAGTCCTAGGCCAAGGGTGAGGCAAATCCAAAAGTCCTAGAAATGGGGTGAGGCAAAACCAAAAGTCCTTAGAGCATGTTCTTGGCTTGAATGTGAATAAGTGGCATAGAAATTGTGACCTTGCATACTTTATGGTTATTAAACCTTCCATACATATGTTTTGATATGTGTACGCCATGAATGTGTGTGTGAATGGGTGTATGAGCTATTGAGATTCTAAGAATCTCATCCCCTTCCCTTCCTTATCTTAAAATGTCTAGGTGGCATACAAGAAGGTAGAAATGCAAGCCAAGTGCCTTGAAAGGCTATATTTGAACCATTATGTAGCTTACTTTGTAATTGAATGGCAAAGTGATTATGTATATGTAATTTTTAAGGTGTAATACCATGAACAATTGTAATATGATGTATAAACCCTGTATGGACCACATGTGGCATGAACTCAATGCAAATGCAGGATTTAGCTTTTTGAATGGCTTATATATATAGTGTATTCTTGGGTATGAAATGGTCAAATTCAAATACATGAGGTTTGGGACCACTTGAGCAGTTCACACAAGTCATATTCATGCTTTTAAACTTGCCCAAGAGGTGCCAAACATTAAAGAAGGCCTATTTGGACAAAGTTGGTACCTCATATGGAGTAAAAATGGCTATTTTGGTGAGTTATACGACTTTTTGTCCAAATGAGTTCTTCTTGGTCTGAAATTTGGCATGCATCTAAAGCTTATTAAGAGATTTTTAGGAAGGTAAAGTGGGTATTATTTGGAGGTCTATAGGATATTTAGTGAATTTTGAAGTTGCTGTACAATACCAGGTGCTCAGTTAGACCTGTGTCACTGTTTGATTGATTTTCGGGGTCTAAATGCTCTTAGAATGGTCTAGAACTATTTTTCCCCTCTAGTTTTGTAGCTTTCCAAATTGGTAAAGATTGGATAGATTAGATTTTTGTGGAATTAATTATGAATTTTCGAAGTTTATATGAGTAATCTGTATCAGTATCAGAAGGTAGCTAGACCTTCTTGCCTTTTTTATTATCAAACATGGTCTAGATGGGATTTTCATGGCTAGGAATTATTTTTAGTCATCAGAGCTTTCCAGAATGCTATGGTTTGTATTATTTTTATTTTTCTACATTTAGTTATGATTTTTCAAAGTTGCCCCTAAAATCTATCACTTTGCAACCACGATGAATGAAGAGAATTTTAGGGTTTTTGACCCTTGATTCGTGGTTTGTGCTAAGTTTTGAGAATGTTACGACTTGTATGAATAGAAAATAATTAGAGAATGTTATTAGTGAGTTCATGGGGTCCCGAAGACACAAAATCAAAAACTTATTTGCTACACAATGCAATTTAATTCATTATTTTAATGCATTGTATAATCCCACTTGCACATGAAAGGATCAATGTTAGAAATAATATGGTATTACATTTATTGGTATCAGAGCAAAGGTTCATGCACTTTTACTTGGTAGTTGGCTTTTGAATGGTGTGTTTGGGTTGTTTTAGGGTGGAATACCTGTATATATATGCTTGAATTGTAATTGTGGGCTAAGGTTGTGACTCTTTTCAATGAAAATGGTTAAGATGAGAAAAGGCAGAGGTAGGGTCAGACCAGCTAAAGAACCAGAAGTTGAGTCTGTGGACCCTTTGCAGGCTGTCATGGATGGGATTGACAGATTTAAGAATGTGATGGCTCAACAATAGTACATGATCCAGTAACAGCATAAAATGATTGTGTAGCTACAGGAATTCCTGGCTAGACAGGAGGAAGCTAGGAGTGAGGCCCCTCTACCTCATTCTCAGCCTTTTACTTCTAGTACTCCACAGCCTTCCACCACAGGTACTCCACCCCCACCTCCCAAGAGCCAACTCAGTCTCTGCTAGCCATTTAGAAATAATTAAATCAATTCAAAAAGAACAACTCGCCAGTGTTTGACAAGGAATTGGATGCAGACAAAGCAAAGGCCTGGGTGATGGAGATTGAGAAGATTTTCACAGTGATGGACTGTACCTCTGAGCAAAAAGCTCAGTTAGCCACTTTTATGCTACAGAAAAAAAACTGAGAAGTAGTGGCATAGTATATAGAAAAAAGTCTTTAATGGAGACTAGAAATTTGCAGATTACATGGGAGAACTTCCTAGTACAGTTTTATGAGAAGTATTTTCCCAGCTCTATAAGAAAACAGAAAGAGGTGCAATTTATGGGGCTGTAGTAGACCGATGATATGACGGTAGACCAATATGTGGCCAAATTCATAGAGTTATCTCGGTATTCTTTTTACCTCCAGAGATATGATGATGAGCCCTGGAGGTGCGAGCAATTTGAGATCAAGCTGAAGTCCCTGATTAGAGATAGAGTAACTCCATATAAGGTTCAAAACTTCAATGCCCTTGTGGAGATTAGCAGGGTGATTGAGAACAATATGAGAGAGATCATGCCTGCTACTACTACATCTAGTCAAAGAGGGGCTCCGAAATTTAAGAAATTGAAACCAAAGAAAGGAGCCAGCTTTGAACCTACCAATAAAAAAAAAAAGAGCAAGGTGTAGTGGAGCAAGAGGCCACCGAAAAGGAAGAAGGTGCAGCCCCCGATGATTCAGTTATCCACACAATAGTCTACGGTGACCTGTTTCAAGTGTTGGAAGCTGGGGCATATTGCCAAGAATTTCCCCCAGGTAGATGCAGTGCCTCCCGGGCCATAGACCTAAGGTAGGGTGTTTGCCCTTTCTTAGTAAGAGGTTAAAGTATCTCCCAATCTTATCTGAGGTACGCTCATAGTAAACAATTTTCCTATGATTGTTATATTTGATTTGGGTGCTAGTCACTCCTTGATATCCTATGACTATGTGAGATGTTTGGGTTTGGCCATTAGTATTTTACCATTTGATTTGTCTGTCACTACACCCACAGGAGGCCACATTGTTGCTTCCTATATTTTCTTGAATGTCACTGTATAGTTTAACCATTGTTACAATACCATTGATTTGATTTGCATGCCATTCTATGACATTGATTTGATTGTTGGCATGAACTGGATGACTGCTAATAATGCTATCCTTGATTGTGAGCACCATACCATATCTGTACCCTCATGTAAAACCATACCTAAGATAGGGGTTGAGTTATCCTTTATGACTACTACCTAGACTAAGAGACACTTAGAGCATCAGTGTCAGAGGTTTCTAGTCTTTTTCTCTATACAAGCCGAGATAGAATAGAGGATAAAAGAGATCCCGATAGTTAGGGATTCTTGAAAGTTTTCCCTAAAGATTTTGATTTTAATGATCTACCCCCTAAGAGAAAAATAAAGTTCCCTATAAATATAGTGTTTGGGGTTGGACTGATGTCCAAGGCTCCCTACAGGATGGCTCCCACTGAGCTTACTGAATTAAAGAAGCAAATAAAAGAGCTATTAGAGAAAAGGTTTATCTACCTTAGTGTTTCACCCTGGGGAGCTCCAGTGTTATTTGTGAAAAAGAAAGATGGTAGCTTAAGATTGTGCATAGATTATAGAGAATTGAATAAAGTTACCATCAAGAATAAGTATCCCCTTCCTAGAATAGATTATTTATTAGATTAGTTAGTTGGGGCATTTATATTCTTTACGATAGACCTTAGATCTGGGTATCACCAGCTAAGAGTGAGAACTAAAGATGTGTCAAAATCAGCCTTTAGGACTAGATATGGGTACTATGAGTTTTTTGTGATGCCATTCAAGCTAACGAATGTGCCCGCAATTTTTATAGATTATATAAATAGGGTATTTAGACTGTATCTAGATAAATTTGTTGTGGTCTTTATTGATGATATTTTAATGTACTCCAAATCTTTTGAGGAGTATGAGAGGCATATGAGATTAGTCATAGAGACTTTAAGAAGTAAGAGATTATATGTCAAATTGAGTAAATGTGAGTTTTGGTTGACCAAGTTGCAATTCTTAGGTTATGTGATCTCATGAGATAGGGGCGTGATAGATCTCCATAAAGTTAAGGATGTATTACAGTGGGATAGGCCTAGGACGATCATTGAGGTTAGGAGTTTCCTTGGTTTGGTAGGATATTACAGGCGATTTATTCAGGGCTTCTCTCAGATGGCCTTGCCATTTATAAGGCTAACTCAGAAGGATACCCTTTTTGTGTGGGATGATAGATGTGAAAGGAGTTTCCGAGAGTTGAAACTCTAATTGACCATTGCCCTTGTACTAGTTATTCCTGATCCTAGTGTACCATTTGTAATATATAGTGATATCTCAAGAAAAGGGTTAGGATGTATGTTGATACAGTAAGGTAGGGTAGTGGCATATCCCTCTAGGCAGCTGAGGCCTCATGAGGAGAGCTATCTCATTCATGACCTAGAGTTAGCCGCAGTAGTTTTTGCTCTTAATATTTTGAGGCACTATCTGTATGGTGCGAGTATAGAGATTTATAATAACCATAAAAGTCTAAAATACCTATTCGATCAGAAGGAACTCAATATGAGACAAAGGAGATGCATAGAGTTCCTGAAAGATTATGATTATGTGTTGAAATATTATTCGAGTAATGCCAATGTGGTGGTTGATGCATTGAGTAGGAAATCCTTCCAAGCTACCCATATGATGATTAAAGAGTAGGAGCTCCTAGAGAAATTTAGAAATTTAAATCTCTCTTACTAGCTGGTATCGGGTAGATTATTCATGAGTGAGACCCAAATTGAGAATGAGTTGAGAGCCTAAATCTTTGATGCCCAGAGAGGGGATGAGTTTTTAAGGCAGATTAGGAGCGAGATCTCCTAGGGTAGGACCTTAGACTTCAGGAGATCTGAGGATGATGTGATAGTATATTAAGATAGAATCTATGTGCCTAGTAATAATGAATTAAGAGAGAGAATTTTAGAAGAGGCACACAAGAGTAAATATATTATCCACCCAGGTGCCACCAAGACGTATCAAGGCCTAAAAAGAATTTTTTGGTGGCCAAGAATGAAGAATGAGGTCACAAATTATGTGGCGAGGTGTTTAGTATGCTAGAGGGTTAAGACAGAGCACCAGAGACCTACTGGATTATTACAACCCCTAGATATTCCTAAGTGGAAATATGATAGTATAGCTATTATAGGGTTACCCAGGACATCCTCTAGACACGATGCTATCTAGGTAGATGTAAATAGATTGACAACCTCTTAACCTAGCCTAAATCCATAATGTTTTTCATATCTCCCAATTGAAAAAGTACTTACCAGACCCTTCACATGTCATAGAATATGAGCATGTTTAATTGTAGGAAAATTTTTCCTATATAGTAAAACCAGAGATGATTGTGAAAGTTAAATTGAAACAGCTGAGAAATAAAAGCATCCCTCTGGTGAAAGTGGTCTAGAAGGGTTTGACATCTAAGGAGGCAACCTAGGAGCTGGAGGATGAGATGAGATAGAAATATCCATAGTTATTTCCCTAAGGTATGCATTTAAATTTCGGGGATGAAATTTATTTTAAGGGGGTGAAAAATGTAATGAACGTAATCTCCGTAAAATGACGAAATGAACCGTATAAAATCAAGTCCTCTAAAATGAGCTAGATAATGTCCCAAAAAATTTGGGTAGAGTCCTAGACTTCTAAACATGATAATTCTAGGCTCAGACAAAAAGAAAAATAGAGCTAGGATGGTGGAATGAAATTGTGATGAAAACTGACGAAATGTAATGGCATTTTCATAAATAAGTGCAACTTTTGGAAAAACACATAGGAAGTCTTTTTAAATAAAAAATTGGACTTGCTCAGGGTTTTTAGAGGCCTCAAAAACCATAGGAAGCCTTAAGACTGATAAAGCCCCTCTGGTGTACGTTTTCCAATGGTGATAAGCCCAAATTTTAACGAATTCGTTTGGGAAGGTTTTAGTTCCAAATTGAGTGATTCCAAAGGTATTTTATTACATTGGGAACCTAAATTTTATAATGAAAAGATAGTTCTCAAAAAGGTGCTAAAACGAAGCTAAAACAAAATTGCTATTATAGAAGGACAAAATTGAAATTTTGGAAAAAGTAAGTTTCTTGAATGTTCCATAAGCTTATTGTCTCTTCTCCCTCTCATATAGCACGACCCTCTTTGCCAAAAATACAAAAAAAATAAAAATAAAAGCTCTCTCTTAGGCACACAAGAGAAGGAGGGAAAGGAGGAAGAAAGCCAAGGAAAGGTAGTCAATTACAAAGAATTCTATGTTTCTTCTTTTTCTAATTTTGTTCTCCTCCCTTTAAGCTTTCTTTGCATGATTTTATTAAGTGGTTTTGGTTCTATTTTGAGCCCAGAACAAGGGAGATAATTCAAAATTCTTAAGGAGAAGCAAATCAAGGAGAAAGGATCTTGAAAGCAAGCTTGAATCCAAAGTCATTTTTTGTTTTGGTTACTTCTTTCTCTTACTCTTTCCTTGTGTGTATTTCGGCCTAAACTAGAACCATATAGGGGGAGGATTTTTTGTCCAAAAACAAGAGGAGAACTAGGGTTTTAGACCATGAGGAAAAGGAATATAGCAAGAAATTGCAAGAAAGACTTATAAAAAATAAGATAGAAAAATGTAGGCTTCTTTAGAGTTTTAGAAAATTTTGATTTTGTGTGAGTATTTCCTTAGCTATTTGAATGTTTCCTTAAGCTTCTAAGACTCTTAGAAAACCCCCCCAAGTGGCTCTCCTATCAAGAAAAACTCAAGAAGCTTATGAACCCCTTCCTTGGTGCATATCTTAACCTAGGCTAGCACAAGTAGTTAGGGAGTGTTTTAATTTGTTCTAGCCTTGGTTTAGGACCTTATATGATGTTAAAAGATGGGAGAAACCATTGGAAAAAATTTAGGAGCCATAGATTGGAAGATGGTACAATGGTGTTCATACTGGTGCTTTATGAAGCAACTTGATTCTAAGCTTGTATGAACAATTGTATGAGGGTTCCATGGACTTTGAATGAGGCCAAGAGGCCTAGAAATAGAAAAAGATGGGTTCCTAGAGCTTGAATTGTAAAGGTTGCTTCAATAGGCCATTTATGGAACCATTATGCCACTTATGGAACCAAGTGTGTGTTCAAGAGTGAGTTTAATGTATTAGCTTGCTTCAAGTGTGTAATTGTGTGTTGTTTATGGTGTTTAGGCTAAGAGAACACTAACCCACCTAGGTGCACTTGTGAGGCCGAAAAGAGGAATGAATAAGACAAAGGAAAGCTTGCAAAATTCAAGGTAGCTCTCCACCTCATTCTCCTTGTATTCTTATGTGCATATGTATGTTATTGTATGCTTGTATGTGTTCTTGTGACTTGATGATATGCCACTTGATGCCTTAACATTACATTAGTACCAATGTGTTTCCCTAAATGGCCTTGGTTGTGGAAGTGGCTCATAAGGGTGAGGTGATGCCAAAAGTCCCTTAATAAAGGCGAGGAGATGCCAAAAGTCTCATGGCATAGGTGGGACAAGACTAAAAGTCTCTTGGAAGAGTGAGATAAATCCAAAAGTCCTAGAAATGGGGTGAGTCAAAACTAAAAGTCCTTAGAGCATGTTTTTGGCTTGACTGTGAATAAGTGGCATGGAAATTATGACCTTGCATACTTTATCGTTGTTAAACCTTTCATACATATGCTTTGATGTGTGTATGCCATGAATGTGTGTGTGAGGGGGTGTGTGAGCTATTAAGATTTTAAGAATCTCACCCCCTTCCATTCCTTATCTTAAAATATCTAGGTGGCACACAAAAAGGGAGAAATGTAAGCTAAGGGCCTTGAAAGACTATATTTGAACCATTATGTAGCTTACTTTATAATTAAATGGCAAAGTGATTATGTATAAGTTATTTTTGAGATGTAAGACCATAAAAAATTGTAATATGATATATAAATCTTGTATAGACCACATGTGGCATGAAATCAATGCAAATGTGGGATTTAGCTTCTTGAATGGCTTATGTATATAGTGTGTTCTTGGGTATGGAATGGTCAAATTGAGATGCATGAGGTTTGAGACCATTTGGGTAGTTCACACAAGTCATATTCATACTTTTAAACTTACCTAAAAGGTACCAAACATTAAAGAAGGCCTATTTAGAACAGTTGGTACCTTATATGGAGCAAAAATAGCCATTTTGGTGAGTTATACCACTTTTTGTGCAACTGAGCTCTTCTTGGTCTAAATTTAGCATGCATCTAGAGCTTGTTAAGAGCTTTTTGGGAAGTTAAAATGGGTATTATTTGGAGGTCTACAGGATATTTAGTGAATTTTGAAGGTTCTATCCAGTATTAGGCACTCAGTCAAACTCGTGTTATTGTTTGATTGATTTTCAGGGTCTAAATGCTCTTAGCATGGTCTGTAACTATTTTTTTCCTCTAGCTAACATCTATTGCTTTCCAAATTGGTATAGATTACATGGATTGTATTTTTTTGGAATTAATTATGAATTTCTAAACTTTATATCAATATCAGAGGGCAACCAGACCTTCCTGCCTTTTCTATTATCAAATATGGTCCAGATGGTATTTTTGTGGCTGGAAATTGTTTTTAGTGAAAAGTTGACATCTAGAGATTTCTAGAAAGCTATGGTTTGTATGATTCAATTTTTTTTATATTTAGTTATGATTTTTCAAGTGTAGGAATTATTTTTAGTGGAAAGTTAACATCCAGAGATTTCTAGAAAGCTATGGTTTGTATGATTTCTATCATTGTACAGCCACGATGAATGAAGAGAATTTTAACATTTTTGACCCTTGATCCGTGGTTTGTACTAAGTTTTAAGAATGTTATGATTTGTATGAAAGGAAAATAGTTAGAAAATGTTGTTGGTGAGTTCATAGGTCCCAGAGACGTGAAATGAAAAACTTATCCACTATGCAACGCAATTTAATTCATTATTTTAATACATTTTCTTGGGATTTCTTTGAAGAATTGTATAATCCCACTTGCACATGAGAGGATCAATGTTAGAAATAATATGGTATTACACTCTTAATTTTATTTGGCCTTAAATCTATGTATTTAGGGAACTTCCTTTTATATTTGGTTAGTTTCGTATGTGTACAGAGAAATTAGATGTCACATTTCTTTCCCCTTAAGTAAATTTCGCCCTCAAAATTTAGGAATATAACCTCACCTAGCTTGTCTCATATTCTCGTTAACTGGCCCTTTCTTTCCTTTCTTCCTAGCTATATTTACCTCTTTTTAGAGACTAGGCTCTTTAAAATTTCTTTCTGTTAGGGAACTACTGTTGCTAGTTCACTGTATCTGATTCTCTTTCTCTGTGTCATTGCTACAAAGCATATGGCTTGCTCTTATCATAAGGGAAAGTAACTTCTGACACTAAATATACTTTTATAACTCTGACCTATTTCCTATGAGAGCTTACTATTTCACATCGGATTTGTCCTAACCCATTCATAAAGGTTGACTTTCCTGTTTAGTGGACTTATTGCATATGCCTTAGGAGATAACTTACTTAGTATTAAATATCCCTTATCATCTCCTAATGGCATTCTATAAAGTTTCATTATCCTTTTCTAGTCATTAGCAGCCATTAAAGACTTCTATTTGCTTACTTAACTTCCTTACTTAAGCATTCAGTTCACTATTTAGCTTTACTCTTTTTCTCATTAGCTCATCCTATAGTCATAGTTCATAGTTCTTTCCATCATAGGCCTTATACTCTAGCCACTTACTGGGATCATAGTTCCTTTAAGGAGTTTCTATTCTTAACTATCCCAGTTTCATTACTCACTATTATACTTGCCTCTTTAGGACTTAACTTTTCTTTATTCCTTTTACTTACTTGAGAGTGAGTATTATGCAGTCTTTCATCTTAACGACTGACTAACATAACTCTCTAACCTTTTATACTAACATTGAAGAGAAACTACCACTAACTAATGCTAAATACTTATGGGATGCTAACTTTTTTTATGCTTTTAGCTACTAGAGACATGGTCTACCATTTACCCTATCATAAAGAGCTACACTTGACCCCTTTCTAATTACATAACTCAAGCAGTAGTGATCTCTCTATCCCTCAGTCAGGTTTGATATCTGCTAGGTAGTGGTTCATCTAATTATAACTCTAGAAAGCTACTTTCTGGCTTTCCTCATCCCATATACTAAGCTCATCTATCAAAGTAGTCTAATTAGTGGTCTAATTGTCTGAGTATAGCCCTAATGTCTCTGGTGGCAATAGTCTACCAGACTTAGGAGGTTTCTAGTCTTTGAGATGAAAACTGTCCAAAACTGTACTGGTCTCTAAGACTAACTGATCGATAAAAGCCATCTTAGGTCGTCATCTCCCCAGAGAACTATTGTGCTATAACAGTAGGCTCTCTGCAATTCTGTGAGATCTACTACGACCCCTAGGTCTACTGCAACCTCTCAGAGTCTAACTAGGGTCTACTACAACCCACTAGACTATACTAAGATCTACTACAATCCATCTCTTGGAGATTTCAAATCCTAAGATCACTATATTTGTAAATGAAACACATGCTCACTAAGTCTGACAACCATTGCCCATAATCTTTAAAGCTAAATTCATATATCTGCTATGCTCTTCATGTGAAGTGGGTTCTATATTATTTGCTTCTCTACTGATTCCATCATAATAATACTTAGGAGTAACTTGGGAGTATTCTGACTTTCACTTACTACTCCCTATGGGATCGTCAGGTTCTTACTTCAAGCCTTTTCACTCAAGCTCCTTTTCTTTCAATACTCTTGCTAGTTTACTTTACGTGACCTGTACTTATTTTGATTTTGCTTTCATATCTTGCCATTTCTGACTATGCCCCAATTCTACTTTCAAGTGCTTTTAGCACTAGGGCATCTTACATATTAAGTGTGCCTAATGTCTTTTGCAGGATGGAGATCATACACCAGTCCTTTTTCATTTCATTTGGTTATATCATAAAGGATTCATTCTATACATATTGAACTCGTGCTATCTGACTTTTAACCTTCTAATATTGTTAGCTCGTTCCCTTTTTCATCATTGTTCTTTATTGGAGATTCTTTTCTGTATACTTTTCTTTATAGTTCTAGCATCACTAGAATCCCTTAACTTCTCTTTCTTTGGCTTATCTCTTTATCTCATACAACACTTGGGAAATAGGGGACTCTTTCTCTAATTTCTTATGTCATTCACTGTTCTATCCTGAGGTCACTTACTTTGCCCATCTCTCTCCATCTAGGGCATTATATCATGCTTGATGGACATCCATACCAAGGACAACAGTGCTTATTCAAGCACTTCTATTTAACTATTCTCAATTTACTATGTCCTCGGCTTTGACATCATCACATACTCTCTCTTTTGCTTTTATGATCCCTTTACTCATATGAAAGGTTCATCTATTACTCTTGTATTCCTTTGCTATTTTTCTACTTCTCTATCCTCAAGAGCATTTTTATTTCTCCTAGATTCATCTCTACTTACTCACTTTTTATAAAATGGGGAAGATCTAATTCCTCTTATTCTCTGGTTTTATTTTTAACTAAATCGTCCTTCTGTAAGAAATTTTTATTTCATATGAACCTTGGAGCTTATCTTTTCTAAAGCTCTTGGCTTATATTTCCTCTCTGTAAAATACTGGACCTTACCTTTTCAAGTGGTTTTTGACTTTCTCTAGCTTCCCTGAGAGCACTAAGGCACTAGAGCTTGCCTCGGCTCGTTATTACATTCTAATCAGAGCTAGTTTTCCTTTAGGAGCATAGTCTACAAATTCTTGGGTTTTACTAACCCAATTCAAGTTACACACTCTCAATGTCTTAAATTTACATTACTGGTAACTTTATGCTCCACTCAATGCTCTTACTACTCGTGTACTTTTACATTACATTAGTCTCATATTAGGGAAGCTCATCTGGTTAATTGTTAGACCCTTACTTGTTTACTCTTGCTATGCTCATTTTATTAACTTTCATTTAGTCACTACATAAGCGAGGACATCTCTTTGTGTATGCTAGCTTCTTAACTTTTCCTTACATTCCTAATCTTTGTACTTACTAATTAGGGGTCTATCCTTCGAGGACTTTTGCTAACCACTATTGGGTGGTCCCTCATCTCATTACCATTTTATTTTCCTCTCATCAGCCCCAAGGAAAACCTTCATTTAATCTTCCTTCTGAATTATTTTCTCTTTAGATAAAGGTTCTCTTTTCTACTTGTTTCTCTTTGCCTGGGAACTCCATATGTTGTTTCTCTTAGGCTTTAGCTTATGCTCAGCCTAAGACATTTATCTCACTAAAGCCGTCACTTATTTGGAGTCTAGATAGCTCACGTAGGTTCACTATAAACTGTTACTAGACTCCCATAAATTTTCTTTTCTTTCTTCTCTGAATTTCTAGCCCTGAGCTATTCATATTCATTTCTAGGTATCACCTCTAAGGTATACCCTTCTCGTGTACTCACTACATTCTTCAATGCTGTTAGCCTTACATCATGTCAATTGAAAGGCTATAATAATATCCTGTCAATAGGGTCCAGGATCTTGTTAACAAAATCTCATGTACTAACACTGTGAAATTCAAGATCCTATCAACAAGGTTTTTCTGACAGTATAAACAAGGCCTTAAGCTTATTATATTAACTATCATTTACTATCACATAGGGTAGCATCCTAGGTTGGAGTCAACACCTTGTGGGCAGGTCTCTATAACCTTAATACTCATGTATGTAATATTCTAGCTCTAATTACTACTCAATCTCAAACATTCTCAGGCTAGGTCATAAACTATGCTAATCGCTTTTTCAATCTCATACAGTAAGCCGCTGCTTATTTATCACTTAATGATTCTTTATGTCTACTAATAGGTCATTTCTTCTCTCTTTACTTTATTCATACTAGGGGTCTTAACTCTCTATGCTCTGATTGATCATATAGCAATTCATTTCTCATATTAACATGAATATGACTAACAAGGCCTTTTGAATGGCAATACACTCCATCATCACTGATTACTTCCTTTCTAGCTATATAGCTCGAGCCTCAAAGTCTCAGAATCCAATCCACCATCAAGACTAGAGGGTTCTACCTCTTACTTTATTTATTCATAGCCAAATGGTATCTCTGGGCTGCCAGGGCTCTTATGGAGTGTTGCCTATAGACTCTAGCCTCTAGCTAGAGGGGATAACTTTCTAAGCTTTCTAATTCATCTAGGCATCGGGGGTGTCATGGTTAGGGGGAGTAACTCTTTCTCATTCCCTTCTAAACTAATCATGTGCAATAATAGTTTCACTTTATACTGTGTTGCATTACTGCTTATCTCTACATTAGGCAAAACATCTTATAACGATATAAGTGTGGTAACCAAGGGAGGATTAGGCCTCTGATAATCTCTCTGAGCAAGCCCCTCTAGCAACTACATACTAATCTCTTACTGCTAGCGCACATAGCTTGCTACTGATCTTGGCAAGCTACTATAACTCACAGAGCTCTAGCCATAGGATAACTTAACTTTGCTCTTGAAACTCTAGAGGCCCACCTCTCCGAGTGTCCACCAACTCATCTGATACCATTTCACATTTCACTTAACATAAACATACATACATGCCACACTTTAGAACCCAAAATGTCTTGTAATAACTTAAACATATCCATAATATAAAATCCTCAAGCCATATACAACCCTAAAAGGCCTGGAACTTTGCTCTGATACTAATAAATATAATACCTTAAGTTCATACACCCTATACATAACATTCAAAGCATTTCATACTCATTTAAGTGGTGTTTGCACACTTTGGCAACGAAACTAAGGCATATGGACACCAGATTTGTTTCAATCCTGCCTACATGTGTCATTTAAATTTGTCTCAACTCATTTTCATCCATGACATACTCATACATATCAAAAATAACACAATCAGAGGCTTACAACCTGGATTGAGAACCATGGAACACAAAAACTTGAAGTTAATCTTGGGTTTGCCACGACAACTTTCTGGCAGGAACTTTAGAAAATCATAATTAATTCTAAAAAATCAAAATTAAGCAAATTATAGCTTTATAGAAAGCCCTAAATATCTAATAAAGTCTAAAAATCATTTTAGACCACGAAAACATCAATTGCACCATAAAAAATAACAGAATAGTATCAAAGGTCCAACTGCTAAGTCTACTGTCACAAGTTTCTAATATAAAATTTGCAAATTCAAAAGTAATTCTAGAAAATTTAAAATCAAACAAACCATACTAATATAGAAAGATTTAAATGTCTACTAATTATTAAAAATAATTCCAAACTAATGCAATGGTCTTTAACTTGTATAAATTGATAAAATAGTACCAGAGGTCAAGCTACATTATTAGTACTATCATGCAACTTCAAAAATTTGGTTCTTCCTCTATAGTGCTCCAAATGAGGTGATCTTAATGGATATGAAAATTTTATGATGTTTAATTTATGTCTGTAAAATTTCATGAGCATTGGATTTCATTTGATCCATGTGTGATGCAGAAACATAAACTGACCATATGAACAATGTGCATACCATTTTTATATAATTTGACCAACTTTGAAAAATCATTATAAATTCTTCAGAGCTCTAAATTGGATTCTCTTTAGGTTTGTGAAAATCTCTAGATGTGTCCTACTTTCTGGCCAAATTTCATGGAAAAACTTATTCACTTGGTTAGACTTTGGTTTAACTTAAAATTTGGTCAATTTTGAAGTTCAAAATGGTTCTTTAAGACACCAAATGATTTTCTTATGGTTCCATGGCCACTTGAGCACATTCCAAAGCACCATTACATCCTAGGGAAGCATGTCAAATGGTTCAAATCATTATGGAGCTCAATCTCACCATGCCACTCATATTTATACACATGCATACCTCATGGGTGGTAAAAACTTACATTTACATACATTTAACTTCAAGATTGGTACATATATCATAATTCGATATATTTGAACTTGTTCAAATCGTTACATCTCATATACATCATATAAATACTTCTTGACATCAATATGTTATTAAATTGCCTAATTCTCTACTCCTTTGTCAAAGTACCATGCTTCAAGGCCTTTGGCCTCCATTCTTTTGTCCTCTTGGCTTATCTAGGCATAATTAGATATATGAAGGGAAAGAGTAAAATTCAAAGAATCTTAATATCTCTCTACCCTTTCAAACATATATAATGGATGCTAAAATATGTAAAAGAATGCATGTATGGCATATAGGCTACTAGTGAACATACATAAAGCATTTTTCATGTCTAAGAAACTCATACATAACATATATAGGCTTTAAAGGGTATTGGTCTAGCCTTACCCATTTTTTTTGAGACTTTTGAATTTGCCTCACTCATTTTCAAGGGACTTTTGACTAAGCCTTACTCTTCTTGAGACTTTTGGCTTTGTCTCACCCAATCCTAAAAAGTTTTGGCTCATCCTCACCCTTGTTAAAGGACTTTTGGCATCACCATACCCCTTCAAGCCAAAACACATTCATAAAATCATTTCAAAATACATAATGGTACCATAGCTAAAAATATTTCTCATAGCTCAAATATACATATAAGCACTCAAAGAAAAATAAACATCCAAGGAATGTATGAGAGAAAAGTTAGAGAGCTATCTTGAACTAAGAACCACACACTTTTTCCTTGAATTACCTTCCCTTTTTTGTCCAAGCTTATGTAATTAGGTGGCACTTGATTTTCTTGGCTTAGACATATCAAATGAGGCATGTTTAAGTCATTGGAACAAGCTTTAGCTTCTCACAAGCCCTATGCTATGCTACGTTCTCACATAACCTCATTATGGATCCATTCAAGACAGAATGAAGCAACCTTTGGATTTCATGATCTTAGCTCCCATTTCTCACTCCATTCTAGTCTTTTGACTTCATTTAAACTCCTTGGAGTCATCATAATTTTATTCTAAGGAGCCTACACATTAGTTGCTTCCTAATATCTTAAAATGGAACCTACACCTCCATCTCACAAGATATGGCTTCTAAATTTATTCCAAGGCTTTCTTTGGTGTTCTCCTATCATATTTAGTCCCATTCTAGCCTTAAAACAATTTAAAATACTCTCTAGGTACATGGTTCTATTTTGGCCGAGACTATACAAGCATATAGCATCCATGGAATTGTCTTAGTTTTTCTTAAGGAATTTAGGTTTAGGACAAATTATGTCATTTGAGCTCATTTTAAATCTTTTTTTTAAATTGTCTTTTCCATATGAAAATTTAGGTTCTCTAATTTATAAAATGCCTTTGGTTTTACCTAAATTAGATTTAAAACCTTACCGAATGATCTGGTCAAAATTTGTTAGGAATTCTGGGACACGCAGCGAAAAATTAAAATCCCAAATCCTTTCCCATAAATTCATCATTGTCATTTAAATCGAGTAGATCTAGAAATATTTACCTTTGTTACGTGATACTTCTTTCACTGTCAAATCTCAATCTTAGGAACTAATCTTCAGATTTGCTCCCTCTACTGGTATCCACATGAACAGTTGCTCAACTTAAACGACGTGCTAGCGCTTCTTACCAACATTTGTACATGTTCTTGCTAGAAAAGATACTCTCCTCTTTCTTTTTCTAGGCGTCCCTACACCGTTCCATACACCGTCCGTACGCTTTCTCTCTTCAGGGTTTTTTTCTTTTTGTTCTAGAAAACTGTAGCCTCCTCTTTTTTTATTATAGAGGTATCTCATTAAGGTTTCAGATATATTTGATTAATTTAAAATACATTATTTTAAATCAAATCAAATCTTAATTAAATAAATTAATTTAAATTTAAGTCTATCTAATAGATTAAATTTAACTAATTATCTAATCTAAATCTAAAACTAAATTCAAATTTAATTTATCTCATAAATTAAATTTAAATCTATCATATAGATTGGAATTTAAAACTAATTCATTTAAATTAATTAAAGGAGATATATTTTTTAATATATAAATATATATATGTTTCAAATTTTATAAACTATATATATATCAAATATATATATATATATTATTTATTTATAAAATTCTTCCAGCCTAGATTGAATATAACATTCATTGAATCTAGATGCAATTTTAGATTCAATGAATTTAGACATTCTAGTTCAAGTTGACTCATTCTTGTGTACGACCATGTAAGCCCATATGATGTTGGCAGTGGGCTAATGACACTATTTGACCCACAAGTCACAAGCGGCTTCTAACAAGACATTGTGATTACCCAAATTATATAGGGATTGGTGATCGGATGCAATCTTTCATATAACTCTATTACATCCCTTTTGTCATACAATATCTAGATCAAGTATGAGGCATAGAAATGTCATCATCATCTTACTCGATCGTTGCTTTCTCGATCTACATGCAGATGGATAGTACAAATGGAAACCCTTCCATTCGAGCATGGTCATGCATTTCTCAGTCTCACTCATTGAGGGCCCAGAGATATCTCTCTATTAATCAGAGGGACAAATTCCAACTTAACCACTCATCTTCTTCTACATGAATTCTACTATACCCGATCATACCCTTATGATTATCCGGTTAAAGATGACTTTTGACTATGCCAAAACATAGTGTTCCTCATGTTGGAAACTATAGTGATCTTAAGTCTAAGGGCTCAGTGACACGGTTATAGATAAGATACGCTTATGACTTAATCTATGTAGCTATCTCATAACGGGTCGATCTCGCATTTTGTTCCCTAACGAGTGCCTATAATTTTGATTTGTTTCAATATACATTATTAACACATAATCATTAATCAAAATCATACTAGCTTTAGTTTATCATCGTTTTCATAATGATGATTAACTAGGGATATTTAATATAATCAATATGATTTATCCAAGGATATTATTATATAGAACATGCAAACAACACAATAATATAATAAAAGAAAACTCTTATTTCTTAATAAAGTACAATGTTTGCAATATAATGATTGGCTTAAGGCATAATCTCTAACAAAATTTTAGTCAACTAATGCTCTAAAATATAAACCGAAGGGGTTTTAACCATTTTAAAAGTTCTTATGGCTTTTAAGGCCTTTGAAAACTTTGAAAAACTTATTTTTTTTCATTTAAAAATTTCTCTTATGAGTTTTTTAAAAAGTGCTTGAAATTATGAAAATGTCACTATGTTTTCAGCAATTTTATTGAACTATTCTGGCTCTTATTTTTTGGCATCTCAAACTTGGATCCTCATTTTTCATTATTTAGAATTTTCTCTTAATTTTATTTGGCCTCAAATCTATTTATTTAAAGGACTTCCTTTTATATTTGGTTAATTTTGTACGTGTATGGAGAAATCAGATATTACACTCCCATTTCCTCCCGCATTACAAATGGAGGTGATTAGGCCACCTCTCATCCCTCACTTCCTTCTTCTGTCTTTGCCTTATCATATTTTCTTGTTGTCTTTGCTATTTTGCTACAAACACTAGTTTATTTTATTTATCTATTACAAAGTTTTTTAGTTATAAAATTTTCTTTACATCCTTTTTGAAACGTTCTCCTTATTTCTGTAAAATTCTTCAGTCTCTTTAGGTATAAGTATTAAGTTGAAGTATAGTAAGATAGGTAAAAAAAATTTAAAGCTTCTTTTAGTAATTTTTTGTTTAATATATGATGTTGAGGAAAAAAGTACAAATTTTTTTGGGTTTAACTTTTATTTAATATTTCAATATTGGTGAATATATTTAGTACTTTCGTATATTTAGTTTATATTTTTGATGTCTAATACTTTTGCATATTTAGGAAAAAAATCATTTTGTGGTCTAACGGAAGGAAAAGGTATCATAAATTGCAGATTAACATTGTTGGTTGGTTAATAAATTTGTAGAGGTAAGAATAAAATTGTGGGATAATGTGTTATCTTCATATTTATATAGTTAATGTGCTGAGTTTATATTATTTATTTGTTGGCATTTAGTTGGAAAAGAATAATTTGAATATGTATCTATGATTATATAGAATTTGGTTTATTACATTATTTTGTTGTTTTTAGGATATTTTAGTTGTATTTCTATTTCTATATATTAGAAATAAAACTTTTTGTTAACTTTTTTACCATCAAATTTAATAAAAAAAATTATTATGTATAATTTTTAAATCCATATAATGTATAATATGTAATAGGAATAAGGAAAAACATATAAAAATAATTAAATATATGTTGAAATATACAAAAAAATATTTATTTGTGAATAAATGACGAAAAAACTAGGTAAGAAATAAGTAAAAATAGATTTAAAAAATCAAAGATGATATAGAAGTTAATTTATATATAAGTAAATATATTGTAATACATATATAAGAGAAGTAAATGAAAATATATTTACGTATATATTTTTATTTAGGAACTATGTAAACATTCATTTATATATATATTTATAATGATATTTATAAAATATGTATAAAATATATTTTTATATATATTATATAAAATTAAATATAGTAATATATATATATATAAGTAAATATAGTAGTTTTAAAAATATAAAGAATTAAAATTCTAGTATACATAAAGAGATATGTAATGTACAAAATAAAAATATAATTAAATAAGTTAAATAATTTCTAATATAGACATCTATAAATATAGTTGTATATAGCTTAACAAAAATATGTATATATTTATTCATCTATGACTTTATATATGTAGATAAATGTTGCTAATGGATTTTTTTTCATGTCTCATTACATCAATTCTGTGATAGGAATTATAATGAGTTTGAGAAAGAAAATCATATACATTTATATAAATGAAAAAATTTATGACAGCGAAGAAGGTATAACATTTGTATGTGATAGACAAAAAATATTAAGAGTTGACGCAAATATTACTCTTAATGAGTTGAATAAGGTGGTGGGCGAAAATCTACAATTGGTGTCAAATTAATTTGTGTCTAAGTTGGTATATAGGTACCCTCATTTCATAATCCCATAACGTATTTAGCGTGCACTCTAGAGGATGATTCCGATATCCAAACAATGTGGAAAGCCAACTAGAAATTTCTAGATCAATTGGGCGCGTCGAATATATATGTGTATTTATTAACTTCTGATATAGATTTGAATGTGGCCTAAATTGATATCTCTACATTGCTATCCCTCCTGTCTACTAGCCATTTCAAAAGTACAAATGATCATGTCTCACAATTTACCTCTTTACATGGTAGATGTTGACAATTTTGCTTCTCAGCCTGCTATTGACTTCACATGCCAGCCAAGCTCATTGCATTAGCCTATTTTCAATAAAAGTCTTTTGTCGCCCCCAATAAGGTGGAGAATATTACAGACGACTTTGAAGAAGAGGATGAATATGATGCTCCACCTAATGTTAATGACTATGGAGACGATGACTCTGAAGGAGACAATGTTGATGAGGTGAGGGTCACTCTATTAGCTCAATATGCCGACTGAGCATATGCCATGCTTTCATAGATTAACTCAGATGGTGTGAATTCTATTGAGATCCCTAAGATGTCTAAGAACATTAATTTAAACAATAGTCAAAAGTTCTATATTGGTATGAGATTCCAAGATAAACATTCGCATTAGCCTATTTTCAATACGAGTCTTTCGTCGCCCCTAAATGAGGTGGATGATATAACGAACGACTTTGAAGAGGAGGATGAATATGATACTCCACCTAATGTCAATGACCATGGAGATGATGATTCTGAAGGAGACAATGTTGATGAGGCAAGGGTCACTCCGTTGGCTCAATATGTGGACCGAGCATATGCCATGCTTTTATAGATTAACTTGAATAATGGAAATTCTATCGAGATCTCTTAGATGATTGAGAATATTGATTTAAACAATAGTCAAAAGTTATATATTGGCATCAGATTTCGAGATAAACAATCTATGCATGGTGTAGTGAAGATATACTCTATTCAGAAACACCTACCTTTATAGTGTATTACTCGTTAGAGAAGTATGAAGAATATCATTGTTCAAAGTATGGTGGTCGGTGTAATTGGAAAGTTAAAACCAGTCAAGATGACAGGGAAAAACATTGGAGGATAACAAGATATAATGGCCCACACACGTGTTTCTCCATCATTGTCACAAGATCATCTAAAGCTTGACTCTGACGTAATCTCGTCACATATTATGTCAATAGTGGCTAAGAATCCATTGGTCTCCATTGGCAAATTATTGAAAGTATGCATAGCATATTTGGCTATGTTGTGTCATACAAAAAAGTATGGATGACAAAGTATTGAACATGTAACACCCTAAAATTAATTAAGGTGTTAATAATGTATTTGGAATAATTAAAAATAATTATTATGGAATAATTAGGCAAACTATATGAACGAAAATTTACAGAGAAATAAAGCTATTAATATAGGTTTAAGTTTTCAATTGGGTTAAGGCTTAATTTAGGCCCAAAATTTATTTTAGTAAACCATGGATAAAAATTTATGGAGGCCTAATGATTCTAGATGCAAGCCCAACTCCTTATCATGAGACTTGGGCTAAGAGATTACCTAACAATAGCCCAATCTGATTTAGTGAAATAGAGGTCCAAAACCCAATTTACAGGAGCTTTTATAGTTGGCCAAACACATATTATGTAGACCCAAGTTGGATTGACTCTTGGAACTTGGCCTAACCCAATCAAATTTCTACAGCCCAACTCATGAAATAAGGCCCAACAAGCATAAAAATCAGAACCTATGAGGATTTGGGCCTTTGGGTCAACTCACAACCCATTTGGGACCTAACTTAAACACAACCAAACCCTAAATACACTTAGCCTCCTCCCCATTCTGCAGAAAAAAACACAAGAGGCAAAGCAAAATTTGGAGGTTGAGAGGGAGGGTTAGGGTTTTTCTGTATTTCTCCACCATTTCTCACTTCTAGAGGAAGATTTGGCTAATGTAATCTATATAAAACATGTCCCTCTCATTCTCCTCTTCATTTTGGTCTGATTGGTTTGTCATTTTGAGAATCTTTCATTTCTTCTTAGGATGGAATATGGTTCTTGGATGATTGTTACATGATTTTAGGAGTTTGAGGTTAGAAGGATGATTAGGTAAGCATTTTCCTTCCATTCTATGTATTACTTTACTGGAAAATGCCCCTAAGGATTGATTATCATAATGGGTTTTGCTATTGTGTGAAATCACAAAGAGATAATGGTGGAAAATTGAATTTTCTGGGCTTGATAATTGAAATCCAAATTTTGGAATTTCCCATGGTGTGTTCTTGATAGTTGAGGCTCAACTCAGTCCATTTGACCCCTTAGGTATATGGGTAAGTGTTTCCTCTTCTCTTATGTGGTATATATATTGAATTTCCATCATTTGGACTGACTTTTGGTGAATGGCTCTTACATGTGCGAGAATGGAGACATTAGGAGTGACTTATTGTAAGTTCTTATTGTTGTGACCTTAAATTGGTGCTGTAGACCCATAGGAAGCTTGGATAAGAAGTTTTTAATATAATCTTGTTAAGATTAATCTGTGGATAGGGAAATTCCTTACCAATGGTAGTTGAATGATGATGATTATGCTTATGTTAGGCCTGGTGTGCTTTGAATCATGATGGTAGCTAGAGGATGAGTAATTGATTTCATTGAGGTAACTGGGGTTATTTTCTTAATTTTATGTATATGCTTATATTAATATGATATTTGTTATACATACTTGATTTTGAAATGCTAAATGATTGGTTAACTACTTGATTGTTATTGTAATTGGACCTTGTGAGTCCATGATGGAGCTATGGTGCTGCTACCACCTGTGCATATGCTTCGATCGAGCACCGAGTTGTGATCAAACCCCAAATGCACTGAGCCCTGGTTATGCTCATTATGGAGTAGGTGCCATGGACGGACCTCTCCCAGTGTTATTGGCCATTAACATGTTATGTATGATTGCTGGTATGAGACAGTAGTCATTGGTAGTTCAACTAGTTTATTTGCAAATTGAATTGATGATTCTAGTGTTGATGATATAAAATTGCATTGTATTGATTAATCTGTACATATATATAGAATTTGCCTTTTGTTACTGAGATTGTATATCTCACCCTAATTGTGGGCTAACATTTTCAAGGATCGGACCTCTTAGTGGCAAGGAAAAAATTAATGGAAGCTTATTAAATGGTTTGGTAGCACATAGGTTTGGGAGCCTTGTCAAATTGTATTGTAACTAGATTGCTAGTTTTGTATCATTGCTGTATTGCATCATGAGTTGCCAAGTATAGGGACTGTATATGTAATTTAATTATCATGGGATTGAACATTATGATTGTAATTGGCTAACAATGAGTGATTTGATTTTATATGAACATTAAGTATTGAACTGTTATCATTAATCTATGAACTCATTGGTTTATGGTAGTTAGAGGGTTAAGGATCCACATTTGGGTTTTAAATAGGTAATGATAGATTAACTGGGTAATTAAGGTACATAATTATCACTAGAGTCACATAAATTAAGATAGAATGGCCCTAAAGTGATATTAGAAGGAGAGTGGAGAGTATGAGACAAGAACTTGTGGGTTGTAGGACCAGAAGGCACTTCACTGAGACTAAAATGGAGTTAGCCGCGGCCAATAGGGAGAGTGCCAGAAAGGAATTCGCCGGCAAAATGTATAATTAGTCGCAGCAAAATGTGAGAGGCTAAATTGGGAGTCGTCTAAAGGAAAATTCACCGCGACGAAAGGGGGAATTGGCCGCGGTGAACTTTTATGAAAAGAAGCCAAGCATTCCAGAGAGGAATTGGCCGTGGCAAAAGGAGGTATTGGCTACAGCCAATAGTGAGAGGCGAGCGAGGTAGGTTCCAAGAGACTTCCTCGTCGCAGTGCCATGTAGGTTGGCCACAGCGAAGGTCTAACTCACCACGACTATCGCCGCGGTGAAATTAGTAACGATGCGAGGGGTGAAGCTGAAGGGAATTGGCCACAGCTAATGGAAAATTGGCCGCGGCGAACATCCTAAAACCCTTATATTAGTTAGAAAATCTTAGTTTTTTATATGGTAACCTCAAGGGATAATTTATAAATAGTGATAGAAGATTCATGTGAGTTGAAATTGATAGGTAATGGAATCAAGGCTTATAAATAAATGTTTATTTCCCTTATATATATAGATGTTTGTAATTGTATGGTTGATGACTCTCATAACATTAAGGTTTAAATTTCTCCATATTTTCACAATGTAATTGGTCTAATGCCTTATAACCCTAATCTTATTAATCACGTATTTAACCTTAATTATAATGATTAGAAACTAGGGCGTCATAGTTGGTATTAGAGCAATGGTTCAGGACAACCATTCTAATTTAAATTCTATAACTAAAAGCTTGGCAATCATGATGCATATTTGGCATGGTATTAGCTCATGAGAATAGCTAATTAGGCAAACATACAATTGATGTGCTTTATGTTCTGGAAGGAAGTATAGAGGAATGATGATATAAGGCTTGTAATACTTGATTAAAATGACTGTTTCTTGAATTTTATATAGAGCATCACCTATCACAATAAGTATACCTTGGAGAATAATAGAGTATAGTTAGATTTTATCTCATAACACTTTAGTAATACTAATTTTAAGACTTGAGGTTGTTAATGCCAATGAAAAGACTAGAATTTTGCCCTTCTTTTCTTCGGAGTTTGGGTTACTGGTCTCAGTTTAGATAAATAGCTGGTTGAGGCTTGTTGCCAACTGGCTACGTAATAGATGCACCAGTCACTCGCTATAGATCAAGTAAGTGATAAAGATGATGAACAAAGCTACTAATAGCGTTTTATGACCAGTTGACCACCATTTATTAAGCAAATCAATTAGGTACGTCTGACCAGTTGACTGGCCTATCGAAGTAGTCAACTGATCACAACAAGAGTAGCAATTATTTACCTAAGTGAAATTCTAAGCTTTTCAAAGGCCATCTAGAGTGATGTTGAGAATTGAAAAGGCAATGGTACAGAGTAAAACACTTAACTTGCTATAAGAACCTTACGGAAGGGTAAGATGTAAACCTTACTTGCAATCAAGAAGTTGATAATGGAACTAGTGTGTAATAAATAAGTGTGATTGACTAAATATATGAAGTGATTTACAATCCATAATGAGTTAGGATTATATAGACTTCAAAGAGTCCCCAAGGTTGAGGCTTTATAGGTACAGAGGTCCTAACCCACTTGCTTGATCCCGATTAATAAAGAATGCAATTACTCGATCCTAACTACCGCAATTTGGGCATAATGAATATGGGCGATAAGAGCTAAAGAACATTTCAAATTGTTTTATTCAAACTATTGGAGTGAGTAAGCCATCTTTAGTTAACGATGACAAGAAAAGAGGGCAAGAAACCCTTAAGATTGTCGAATCCATTTTTAAATGTGTATAGTGACTTTAAAGCAAGAGGTTAAGGGAGATGATGTTCTGGAAGGAATCTTAAGAGCTTTGAGGCTCCTCCCTTAGTGTACTATGGCAAAAGAGAGAGATTATGACAAGAGGAAAGACAACCTTTTAGTGTGATAAGGGTGAGGTGCACTAGCATGGGGTGCTTGTGCATGGTGTCTCTTGTGTAATTTAGTTTACTTATGCTATGTGTTGACATGCATTTGAATGGTGGTTAGAGGCACTTTACGTGCATGATACACTCGGGGAATGTAAGGTAAGATTCTACAGCACTCTGGTGTTAGAGGCACGTGGGACATGCTTATTCATCGGCACTTCGGTGCTAAGGGCATGTGGGGCGTGTCACTTATCATATGATTTGATGAATTTCAACCACCAAATTAGTATCAAACTAGACTAAGTAGACTTTCTACCTAGAAGGTAAAGAGGAGATCTTAATAGTAAGGATCCACTTAAAAAGAGAATAAAATGGTACTTGTGTAAGTACAAGTGGTTAAGATACAGTCATCACGGGGGTGATGAGCATGTGTATGGCCACAGAAAGGCATTGCCTGCTAATATTGAAGGCAAAGTCTGATTCCGCCATCAGTAATCTTATTGTTATGTATCATGTGTGGCGTGATTAAGGGAGTAGAGATAACATTGGAAATTTGAGATGGACTAATGATTGTTGTAGTAGTAAAACTAGGGTCGTCACAGAACAATTGGCATTGTATTTGGAAACTGAGAACGATCATATGCTTTCTTGCTAAAATGGTTGGCCGCAGTGGACCATTTTATTTTAAGGTCATATTATGAGTTTATTCATAAGGAGTGCCCCCAAAAGCAGCTCAGCTATAAAACCTTTAGTGATTTTTCATCAAGTTTTTTGGACTTTTAAGCCATGTATTGACACGTTTGATTATCTGAAACTAATGATCCAAGTTGATAGAATCTTTTTATATGGAAAGTACAAGGGCACTGTGCTTATTGCAAGTTCACAAGATTGAGCCAACAAAGTTATAACCTTGACATTTGTAATTGTCAAGGGTGAGATGCATGAGTTATAGGTATGATTCCTTTCCTTACTCTGACGCTGAGTACTACCAAATAAAATGGGGATTTGCTTGATTTCTGATAGACATTTTAGAATTTTGATCATTGTCTCTAATCTAAAATTTGGGTGGTAGCAATTACATGCATATCATGTGCTTTATTTAAGACATATTGCAAGTAACCTAAATATAACATTTAGGAGCAAATAGTTAAAGAAGAGGTTCATCAATATTAGTATATGTATTGATCCTATAAAATGACTTGAGAGATGTTGTATCAAAATGTTTATTTATTAATAACTATTAATCCAGGTTACTTGTATGAGCAGCATCAAGTAGACGAACAATTGGCCCAATTATGTCAACTCCATGTAGAGGCTGCAAAATAGATCAAGGATATTTTGAAGAGAAAATGGTCTTGTGCGTATGATGTTGAAGGCTGATGTTGGGGACATATAACTAACAATAGTATATTAAAAGGTGTTAAGTTCTTACCTATCAACAAATTGATGAAAGCAACTATATATAGGCTGAACACATTAGGTGGAGCCTGTGTAAATAATAACCGCACAGCTTGAAGTTGGTTCCATTTTCCTTGAGTACATGATAGAAAAGCTATCATCATTTATACATAGTGCATATGCCTTAACTGTACACAAGTTTGATAGGCGAGCATTAGAATTCGAGGTTAAAGAATTGTACCATTCGAAAAACAAGCAATATGGTCGATATTGTAAGGTAAGCCTATCCCATCACACCTATGACTACGATGAGTTTCAAATTCAAAAATATCTATGCCAACATCTATTTGCTACATATGCCATGATCTCAATTGATTTGCTTCAATACATGGATTGGCTTTTTTGGCTAGACATCATCATCAATGCATACAAGATGAAGTTTTAACTGATAGGAAGGAAACTATATTGGCCCTAAATAATAGGTCCACAACTAGTGTCTAATCTATTATGATTCGCCCAAAAGCTAGGCCAAAGTCCTCCATAATTCAAAATGAGATAGATTAGCATGAGTGGCTAAAAGAACAATAATGATGTGGCTTGTGCAGACAAATAAGTCACAATTGAGCAACCTGTCCATCTTGGTGGACAAGTGGATGTTGATATTGTTCATTTTACCATATATTTTACTTGATTAATATAATTTCACTATGAACTTTTCTTGTAACATGATTCCATTTTTTTATGCTAGATTTGTAGTTCCCTTATATAACAATTGACAAGTTAGTTTCTTGACATGAGAATTTCTCAATAATAGTTGCCCTTTCTTATTGGCTTTGAAGTTCCTTTATATCATAGTTGATAAGTTAGTTTTCTTGACATGTGAATTAGTTTATAACAGTTGCCATTTCTTTCAGGTTGGATTTGTAGTTCTCTTATACAAAAGTTATTTCATAGCTATATAAATTTAAAAGTGATAGTTTTAGCTTTAACTCTGATACTGTAACATTAAAATGGTTGGTCATCCTAGCATTGTGGATATGGTGTCTAAGGATGACTCACTTCTGTACTTGTAGACTCGTCATGTGTCACGGGACGTGTGGCAGGGACAGGTAAGATAACACAGTTAAAGTTATTTTATTTAATTGATTATAAACTATTATGTGTTAATATTATAAATGCATATTACAGGCTGATTGCATTCTACATATATAACAGGTAGCACAGGAGGATCACATATTTGATCCCTTGCTTGCCATTGTTCCTCACCTGATTAGGGTGGGTTTAATGCAACATTAGTTTCACCTCTTATGGAGAGATGATGGCTAAAAATACATATTTTTCTCTTGACTAGGGGGAGGCAACAATTACCCTACAAGATGTTGTTATCTAGCTTAGCCTATCGTGCATGGGAGAGGTTGTTTTAGGTTAGACAAATTATAATTGGAAGATAGTGTGCTAACAGTTACTTGATGTGACTCCACCTCTAGAGATAATGGACGGACAGAAGTTCAGTGTCCCATAGCTTACCTAGACATTTGCCACCATTTTGGATGATACTAACGATGTGACTATACATCAATTTACTCGAGTATATATTATGAGATTAATTGGGGGATACTTGATGCCAGATTATACTGGGTATATGGTCAAGTTGATATATTTGCCATTGCTTGCCGATTTTGATGAAATTAGTCATTATAGTTAGGGATCATCAATTTTGACACACTTATATAGAGAAATGTGCAATACAACAAACTATGATGAGGTGAATATTGGTAGTTGTTTAATATTATTGTATTTATAGGTATGGGATCGTTTTTCGTGATTGGCTCCACCACCACCCCTTCAGCTAGACCCTCATCTCAAGATATACCCATTGAGTCTGCTGCTAGGTTTCAGATGGAGGCATGTCCCCTAACATATTCATCTGACCACAAAAGTCTAGTGAACGTATTGGATATTGTTAGATTAGATAAAAGATAATAAGTTTTTTTGGCAACCATGTAACCCTCCGAGTATTCAATAGTTAATTGCTAACTATTAATTAGTATTTCTAAATATATGGCGCACATCTATTTCTATTGTTTTCTTATGGATTGTTGAATTCCACCATACAGACCATGTCCTCAGCTAGTTCGGTTGACAACAACATTTCCCTCAAATGCCATTTAATGTGGGGTCTTTGCATATTCTTCAATTAAGAGAAAAAATACAAAAAGATTGGCATCATGAGCACATTGTATGAAATGCATGGCAGCAGGTTGTTGCCCAAGTGGATATGGACATATCTCTCATGTATTGCTTATCCGATTATATGCATTGGTATTGACGATATACGCAATGGTGGATCCATCTAGAAAGTGACTCTCAAAGTTTCGTGATAAGGTTTTTTATACTTGCATTTAATTTTATTTTTTGTATACTTTTATACTTCATCTAAGTACATAACTGTTGATTTTTTTTCCATATGTTGATGTTTTGGATGACTTATATAGGCTTGTACCAACCCTCCAATACTTGATTATACGGGATTCAGGGAGAGGGCAAGCAGAGATATTAAGATGATGCTGCAAGCCCTTTGTGAACATCAGGAGATGATGATCTCTCAACTTGCTCCATCTACTCCTTATCTGCAGAGGCCACTAAAGCTAGAGGCTCACCAAAGAAAGCGAAAACATGGTTTTATATCCATTAGAGAGTTATTAGTAGATACTTGCACATAGTACTGGGTGTGAGATAAATGCCCAATCGTCCTGTTATACGATAGCATTGGTCCACAGAAACACCAAGGGTCTAGGTCGTTCTTCTTTTCCATCGTTTGCTGACTATGCGGGTGCTAGTCCTTCTTCTTTTGCACCATCTTTTGAATTAAGTGGACCTTTTTCAAATTGTGGGGGTGTTGGTCCTTCTTCTTTTTGCTCTTAATGCATAATTCACAAATTTTACCAATATTGGTTTGTCTTTATTCACACAATCAGCTCTTTAGTTGTACTTTTTCATCTCGCTACCCCAAGTTATGCAAACCGATGGTGTGTCCTTTATGCACTCTATTTTCTGATCCATTTGCTTTTAATGTAAAGTATGCTAGTACATCTTTTGAACAATGAAGATTATCTTTCTAATAGGAGTTTTTTATCCTTAATCAATTGATTTCATCTATTCAATCCCTCAGCCAACTCGTAATATTAAAAATGAATCATTTGATAATGATGAAGATGGAGAAGAAGAAAAAGAAAAAGAAAAGGAGTCACTATAGTGCCATCCACAACGGTTGA
This sequence comes from Erythrophleum fordii, assembly GCA_032878935.1. Lineage (NCBI taxonomy): Eukaryota > Viridiplantae > Streptophyta > Magnoliopsida > Fabales > Fabaceae > Erythrophleum > Erythrophleum fordii. The sequence goes on from JAVQMF010000053.1 coordinate 17,603,047, forward strand.
GAAAAAAACTTCGATGTAGTACTGGATGATATATTGGTTAAAATGATAAATTTAATTTCTATTTTAATATTTATACTTTATTTGTATACTTATAAATTTTATTTCATTTTTATTCCTTATATTTTCTTATATTTTTTACTTATTTATAGTTTTATATTATTCTTTTATTAATTTTTCTTTAATAAAAATATAAACATTACAAAAAATATTATATATTTTTAAATTTTATATCACACACAAATTTATTAAAACTTAAAAATATATTAAAAGAATATTTTTTTAAAAAAATTACAATTACAAATTAAATTTGTGTCACATATGAAATTTTTTATTAAAATTTAAAATTTAAAATAAAGTATACCATATGTTATGAATCATATAAAATTTTTATTAAAAAAATAATATATATATCGTAACATTTCAAATGTCACGACTTATATGTTTTAAATATGGGTTACACTAATTTATGTTAAGATAAAATTAAAAAAAGTATAATTTAAATTAAAAACATTTTGTCAGCTGAAATTAAGTATTTAAAAAAATTAAATATTTTAAAAAAATTTTGGCAGCAGCTTTAAGTTTGTTATTATTATTATTATTTTCGCCTATAGAGGTTAAAAAGTCGATTTTCGATGGCACGAAAGAATTCCTCCTCCTCGACGCCAACTGTGCAACGCCGTACGATACTCGCTGGAGCCAGAGTCTGCTTGGGGACGCGTGTCAAGAAGATCGAACGGCCCACTTTTGCGCAATTCAAATCAGACGTGGGGCCATCTCTTTCGTATCACGCGGTAGAGATTCACTGGAAACGAGATCCGCGGCACACCCGAAAAGAGAAAGCCAGCAAAGCGAGGCATGGAATCATCACTCCCTCGTCGGGCAGAATATCGCCCGATGCTTTAATGGTGTCATCAAGGTCGTACGGACCCTGCTTCCTGCACGACTTATCTTCTGAATTTTTCCGGGTGCTTTCTGGCCTTCTATTTTATCTGTTTTCTCTCTCATGTAGTTCAATTTCAGACCTAGCAAGGAAAACAATAACTGGGTGATTATGTTTGAGATTAGAGGCTGAGGAAGGAGAAATAGAGAGAAGAGGAGGGATTGGGAACACCGATGGATAGCAATGGCAGTGAGTGAGAGTGAGAGGGAGAGTGGGAGTGGATGGCTTTTTCTTACCTCAGATCCTGAATATGACACTTGTTCTGCTTTCTGTCTTTTAGTGCGCTTGCAAGGGCTCCTTCACATTGCTCTTTTCTCCCCCAAATCGCATCTTTCTCTTTTTGTCTTTGTCCATAAGGGCCAAATTGCTTCCATCTTACCGCACTCTAACTCCCCGGAAATTTCCCGTCTCTAAGAACCGTTTTTCTTGTTTTTGTCCAATTAGGCACCTTTATCATGTTTCCAATGGGGAAAAGATCATTCAAAAGCGAAGAAGAAGAAGAGGGAGAGGAGGTAAAGGAGGAAGAAGAGAAAGAGAGTGAAATGGAAGAAAGGGTGAATGGGAATGGGAAGAAGATAGTGATAAGGGTGGTTTTTGGTCAAAGGTTGAGGACACCGATGGTTGGTGGGAGTTCATCGCTGTGTTGCCAAGCTGATGAATGTGGGGTGGACTTGAGAATGGCCAAGAAGTATCACCAGAGGCACAAGGTTTGCGAGAGACATTCTAAAGCTGCTGTGGTTTTAGTTAGTGGCATTCGTCAGAGGTTCTGCCAACAGTGTAGTAAGTATGTACCATTATTATATACTTACCAATCTGTTATCATTATTGGTTTTCTTGATCGATCATACTGACCCAAACGGAAAAAGAAAAGATAATTTCTTTCAATTATGACGATTGAGGTTGTAGTTTAGAGTTGTGTCTTTTCCTAATAAATTAATCTGGGTATGTTTGGCCAAACATTTATTGGGTTCATGTCATATAAGGTGTTTGATTATTTCCTCTCTTTTTTTTTTCGTTTGAATCTTCAGCTATACCGGGGGTCAAAACTGACAATGCTTATTTCTGATCCTTAAACCGTTTGGATTATCTGATTTGGGTGTGCTCTGTTTCATCATTGTCAGTTTATCACACAACCATTTTGTTTGCATTTTTGGGTCAAGTTAAAATCAGCTATGTCGAGCTAGCAAGTGTCAAAATGTAGGCTTTCAAAACGTGTTTCATTTACGTTGGGAATCATGGGAAATATGTGATAACATTGCAGAGTAATTATAGAATTTCTCCTATATATCTAAACCTCTCGCATGTGACGTTGAAGATACTGGGTATTGTTCTGGATTGAAACGGTATGCAGGTTTCATGAACTTCAACAGTTTGATGACACCAAAAGAAGTTGTAGGGAAAGACTGGCAGGTCATAACGAACGTAGAAGAAAAACCAACGCAGAGTTGCACCCTAGGACTGAACAGATGCCAGAGTCATCTCAAATGAATGGCTCTTCATTGAAAGCATTCCCAAACTTTAGCGTAACAAATATTTGAGAGCCAAGCAAAACAAGAGTAGTAGAGATAAATGTCTGCATTTAAAGTTTAGAGTGAGAGCCCTGTTTGAAGGTTTCCAATTGCGGATCGAGCATGTAAGGTTGATGATTCAACTCCGTATTAATATAGAATTCTTTCTACTCCTGTTCAGAAATGATTTAAACTTGTTATGATAGTAATTGACCAAGAATCCTAACCCTTGGTGATTCCACAGGTGCTAGTCAATGATCCGAAACATTGAAAGAAATATCAAATTAAAGACGAAAGTGGAGGGATTTTTAGTTGATCGAGTTAATCCGTTTATCACATGTCAAGTCATTACAAAATTAACATAACTCTATATGAAAATCCACCATCATACAATTCCAATTCTTCCAGCAGACACTGAAGCATTTTACAAACAGCTGGTCAGTAAGAAATAGCTTAAAGATGACCCAAAAAAAAAAAAGAGCTACAAGCATAAATTTACAACGTCATGAAGGAATGACCGCCAGCTATGATTATACCCTCTATAAATTGTTGAGAAAATTAAATCATTTTCTGTATTGGATTGACATCATTCAGGACCAAAAATTGATCATTACGAGTAAGGAGGGTGAACAAACAAAGTTGAGAAACTTGGTATCGAATGTACGAGGCTGAATTCATGTGGCAGATAAGCAAATATATGTATCACTGTAAAGCATTTAATACTGCATCAACAACCTCTTGGGTGGTGCTTTGCTCTCCGAGGTCCTTTGTCCGGTATTTGCCCTCTAGTCTAGAATGACTCGTTTCACAGCAGTTTCCAATCGGGCAGCAAATGCCGGAAACTGAAGATGTCTAAGCATCATGGCCGATGAGAGCAGCAGTGCTACTGGGTTTGCTGTCTTTTGTTCCAATAATTTATCATTACCATCATTTCCAGCTGAAGCGTCTTGCTCAAAAACAGCACGATCAACATTACCTGCAAGGATGACACCCATTGTTAGTGATTTTCAAGCAATAAACTTAATGATAGAGTAGAGCTTTTCTCAATAACCACTTCTGCGTTTATGTCACCTCCACTTCCATGCATCTACCCTATCTGCTGTCCCCACTGCAACCATCTCCATCCTAGCCCTAGCATTGCCACCACCACCACAACCCTTAGCATCTTCGCACTTCTGCTATTCCAACCATGAACAATTCCATTATGCTCACAGTGACCAATGTTGCCTTCAGTACTGCTTGCACATATTGACATCCAAAACAAAGTTCTAGTTTGACTCTTCTACTATCAGAGGGTTGAAACTAATTAGACTTTTTTATCTGCAAAATTTTCAATGCTAAGAAATGTTCCCCAGAATAATTATCCCTTAATAAGGACTAGTTAGAATGATCTATCCCAACAAAAAAAAGGACTAGTTAGAAAGACAAGCACACCATTAATAATCTCAACCTTGACTGACAAATTCTAAACGTTAGTCACACATTTAAGAACATGGTATAAGTGAGTGGACAGTATTCAATAAGGAAATAGAATAAAATGTGTGCTCTACAATTTTTAATATTGTAAGTTATGACAGTCATACCTCCTGGCATTACTCCATTCCCTCCAACAGTACCTACTGCTGTATTTGCAACTAGATTTCCATAAGGATTGGGGGTTACCTAGCAAGTTGAAACAGTATTCATGAACTTCAAAACCTGTCCATTTAACCTCAAAATCCGGGACAAATGAATGAGAAAAAGACCAGTGAGTCCGTGTGCAGCTTGCCAGAGAGAACCATCAAGTCAATCAGCAACTCATGATATGATTCTCATCTGCAACAATAGAGCAAGTAAGGCAAAATTTATGTTTCCCTGTAATATTAATATCATCCCCTAGGGTCAAAGGTGTGCTAAATCATTCATTTATTATTCCAATTCCATATTTTATCCTTCTCCAAAGGCGAAAAATTGATAACTAATCTTAAGTCTCGTGAAAAAACTAGATTCAACATAGTTAACAGTAAAAGGAATATAGCAAAAAAAGGCAAAGATTCATCATAACCATCTTAGCTTTTCCTATAATACTTCACTTTCAGCGTCTCTTCAAATTCAGCCACTACTACCACTCATTTTTCAGATGACTTCTCCAGTAAAAGTTGTTCTTTGAAAATTAAAAAAAGAAAGAGAATAGCAAAACATATAGCTCAAACCTCCCAAATAAAAGAGAATATCAGACACAGTTTAATTAAAGAGTTGGCTCACAGACCGATAGTCTGATAGATCCGAGTTATAGCAAAAGAGACAGTCTAATTGTAGATTCACATACCATGAGATCAAACTGCTCAGGCTTTGAAACAAGCTGCATGCAGCAGTTATCCACAATAATTTCATTATATTTGATTCCAGGATACTTTGTGGCTACCTCTCAACAAGATTCTAAGAATAAACCTTCTGCTAGCTTCATAATGTTCGCTTTGTGCGCAGCAGTCACTTTCTTTCTTTTGTTTAGGTAAGCATACTCAAAAGCATATTTAGCAATCCGCTCTGAACAGAACTTCGTTATTACCTAGAAAAAGACTAATATGAGGCACGAACTTAAATCCATATGGCACGATATCCAGGTCCTAACTTCATGATATATGCGTTATATATTAAAGGAAAAAATTTACAGAGAATTATAAGGGAAAATGAACTCAATTACTCAACTAACATACGAGCAGTCCTATATAAAGTATAAATCAGAAAATATCTGGATTGTTTTCACCATATATATATATATACAACACTGAACACTTAGAATAAGATCTAGAAAGGCATCGTAAGTGCGGCTGCATATACACAACTCACATAGAAGGAAAAACAAAAATTTATCTAACTATCAGCGACTGTCAGTTAATAAAACTATTGCACTCCCTTTTAAAAGCAATTTTACCAGACATCTCTTACATAAGATTGGCAAGGACCACAAAAATACAAATAAAAGCTGCACCGTACGCAATATGTATTTATAGTCTAATTTAACCATTTCAGTTAGCAGTTCAACAAAAAAATGGGTCTCCTTATCAGATAATATCATCTATCATTGCTTTTGAAGGCGGTCATTGCGAAACTTGGCACCCTTCCAAACCTCTGACAAATTAATATGGCCAGTTTGAAGGGGTTAAAATATTTAAATAAATCCCCATCTAGAATCAACTTCACAGATCACTTTTTAGTATCTTTCAAGTTCTCTACTATCCATAAATTTCAATTTACAACAGAATCATCAACAATGTTCATGAAAAATTAGAAGCAAGTTCATATCAGTTCTTAAATCTCATCTTATGTTTTTCTCTTGTTGATATGTATGTAATAATTAAGTGTGTTGAATTAATAGTCGACACCAACCCACACGTGTAAATAAAAATACAAGCAATACAACCAATAAATTTCAGCTTGTGTTCAATGTCTAAACAAAACATATAAAGAATGAGAAAGCTATTAATTCAACAAACAGCGCGCTACTTCTAGATACAGTTGAATCCACCAAAGGGAAATGCACTCCAATGATACCAGAGCTGCCTAGAGAGTCTAGAGTAAGTTGATCATCAATTATTCTACCGTTCAGGCTTTTGATACACAGAATGATAAGTATAAAAAGTAAAAATATGGAAAAAAAAAGTAAACGGAATAAATAAAAAGCAACAATCATTTTTTCTTTTTCTTTTTGTTTTCCTTTTTTCAATACATAACTTGGAGCAAACTTTCTACTAACAAGTTTCGTCCCCCCCCCCCCCCCCCCAAAAAAAAGTCTATTAATAGATTGTATTTTTAGTTTACAGTTTAACTTCTCATCTCATTACATTGGTACAAATATATGTTTAGTATTTCTAATATTTTTCCTATTATAATGTGGCTTAGAAGCTACTAACAGAAGTGTAAAACACTCAACTTAAGAAAAATGACTTCCTCTTTTCTGATCATCTTGTCTACAACAGTGGAAGCCTATTTATACTACTCTGAAAGGATACAAGTTTTAAAGAAGGAAATAAATATTAGACGGAGGTTATGGGGTTACAAAACAATGTTATTGCCTATTATTGGATTGTTTCATAACTCATGTAACTGATGACAGCTAATCATGGTCTCCTCTATAACTACTTCATTTAAGGTTCCGTTTGATCCTCCCGAGTTGGACGGGACTCGCCCTCGAGTCAAAATCGGCATCTTCATCCAAGTATGGAGACAGATCAACAACATTGAAGGTAGCGAAAACGCCATAGGCTTCTGGCAGCTTAACTTTGTAAGCATTGTTGTTGATCTTTTGCACAATCTTGAATGGACCATCAGCTCTAAGTGATAATTTAGCATTTGGTTGCTTCAGAAATCTTTCCTTTCGTAGGTGTATCCAAACCAAGTCTCCCTTGTTAAAACTCTGTTGTTTCTGATGCTTGTCATGCTGAGTTTATATCTCAAGTTCAGCTTCTGGATTCATTCACAAACTTGTTCATACAGCTTCTTGATTTTCTTGGCCCTTTGATCTGCATCAGCACTATAAAATTGCTTGTCAGACCAAGGAGTCAGATCCAATGGGCTAAGTGGACGAGTGCCATAGACCACTTCAAATGGACACCTCCCAGTAGCTTGATTAATGGAATTGTTGTAAGCAAACTCCACTTGTGCAAGTACAAGATCCCAATGCTTCAAATTCTTTTTGACATAGCTTTGGAGTAGGTTTCCTAGGACCCTGTTAATTGCTTTAGTTTGTCCGTCCCTCTAGGGGTGGCTAGTACTACTGAATTGAAGCTTAGTTCCCATTTTCTTCCATAAAGTCCTCCAAAAGTGGCTTAAAAACTTGACATCCTTATCAGAAATGATCGTTTTAGGAATGCCATGGAGACGAACAATCTCCTTGAAGTACAAATCCGCAACTTGAACAGCATCATTTATCCTTTGGCACAGGATAAAATGTGCCATCTTGGAAAATCGATCCACAACAACCATGACAGAATCTTTCTGTTATTAGGTCCGAGGTAGTCCAAGGACAAAATCCATACTCACGTCTTCCCAAGGAGCTTCTGGCACAGGAAGGGGCATGTACAACCCAATGTTTTGGCTCTTAGACTTAGCCAAATGACAAGTTTTGTATCTTTGTCTATGTTTATTGATATCTCTTTCAAGCCTTGGCCAATAGAAATTTTCCTTCACTAAGGCCACAGTTGTGTCACGACTAAAGTGTCCTGCTAAACCACCATCGTAGGCTTCCCAAATGATCACCTCTCGCAAGGAGCATCAAGGAATATATAGGGCTTTCCCACGGAATAGGAATCCTTCATGCCTGTAGTATTGCTGAGAAGGCTGAGCTTCGGTGGCACTCCAACGCTGAAATCAGGGTCATCCTTGTACAACTCCTTGATGGTCTCAAACCCAACAATTTTGGTTTAGATAGTGGATAGTAAGGCATGTCGTCGGCTAAGGGCATTAGCTACTGAGTTCAAAGTCCCAGCCTTATGTTTGAGCAGAAATGGATAAGACTGCAAGGTCTCACTCCAAGCGGCATGTCTATGGTTGATTTTCTGTTGGGAATTCAGACGCTTGAGTGACTCATGATCAGAATAAAGGATAAACCCCTTATTCAGCAGATAGTGGCTCCAGTGTTGCAAAGCTCGGACAATTGAATAGAATTCCTTATCATAGGTGGAATATTTCACCTTAGTGTCATTGAGCTTCTTACTAAAGAAGGCAATAAGATGTCTTTCTTGACTTAGCACAGCACCAATCCCAGTGTTGAAGGCATCATAATTAACCTCAAACACTTGATTAAAATTCGGAAGGGCCAACATAGGTGCTTCTGTCAAATGCTTCTTCAATTCTTCAAAACTTCTTTGGGCTTGCTCAATCCACTGGAATTTATCTCCCTTGATGCAATCGGTAAGTGGTGTAGCAATGGAGCTAAAATTTTTTATGAACCTTCTGTAAAAAGAAGCCAATCTATGGAAACTTCGAACATCATGGATGGACCTTAGAGTAGGCCAGCTATTAATAGCTTCGATCTTACTAGGGTCAACTCGAACACCCTCAGCAGTGATGATATAGCCCAGAAAAATGATCTTTGCAGTCAGAAAAGTGCACTTCTTCAAATTAGCATAAAGTTTCTGCTCACGAAGGGCTTGCAAAACATGCCTTAGGTGCTCTAGTTGCTCTTCTCCATTCTGACTATAGATAAGGATGTCGTTAAAGTAAACAACAACAAATTTACCAATAAAAGGCTAGAGTACTTAATTCATCAGGTGCATAAAAGTGCTAGGGGCATTTGATAAACCGAACGGCATCATGACCCATTCATACAAGCCATCCCTCATCTTGAATGTGGTCTTCCATTCATCTCCAAGAAAAATACAGATTTGATGGTATCTACTATGAAGATCAATCTTAGAGAATGTTATAGCACCATGTAACTAATCTAGCATATCATCAAGTCATAGAATTAGAAACTAATACTTGATAGTGATCTTGTTGATAGCTCAACAATCAACGCACATTCTCCAGCTCCCATCCTTCACAGGCATTAAGAGTACAGGCATGACACAAGGACTGACACTTTTGCATATCAACCCTTTCTGCAACAATTCTTCAACTTGTTGTTGGACTTCAGCATGTTCTTGAGGACTTATCCTGTAGGCGGGCTTATTAGGAATGACTACTCTTAGGATCAAATCAATTGCATGCTGGATATCTCTCATAGGCGACAATCCAGGTGGAATCTCATTCGAAATCACATCTAAAGATTTAGCTAACAATTACTTGACCTTTAATGGAATGCTGGATCCTTCATTTGACTCGAATAACAAAATAAAACCCATAACTTGGGTCTCTAATTTTGTCACCTTAAATGGCTCTTTGTCAATCAAAGTCACCAATCGCTTAGGCTCCTTCTGGTCTTTGACATGTTCACTAGGCGGCAACAGTGCTAGCTTGATCTTCACCCCATCTTTCATAAATGAATAGGTGTTGGCATGGCCATCATATAGAGCACAAAGATCTTATTGCCAAGGTCTCCCCAAAAGAAGATGACAAGCATCCATAGGAACAACATCACACCATATCTCATCTTGATATTTTTTTCCAATTGAAAAGGAAACAAGGCAACATTTAGAAACTTTTACCTCACTCCTCTTGTTGAGCCACTGTAGTTTGTATGGATGCGGATAAGGTTGAGTTGGCGGGTTCAACTTCTCCACCATGTAGTTGGATATTACATTCTCATAGCTTTTATTGTCAATAATCACATCACACACCTTACCTTGGGCAGTGCAGCGGGTGTGGAAGATATTGTGATGTAACCATGGCTCCTTTTTTATTTGAGCTGTATGTAAACTTCGCCTGATCACCATTGTTTCACCATGATTGGTAGGCGTGACTTCTTCATCAAAGATTGGTCCTTCATCGTGTATCGGCTCATCGTCTTCTTCAGATACTTCATGAACTTCTCCTTCAATAATGGTGACAACCCTTCAGTTAGGACAATCTGCAGCAATGTGGCCAAACCCTTGGCATTTAAAGCACTTGGGTGCCTTAGAACTGGACTCCTTAGCAGCCTTAGATGGAGGCTTGCTTAATGAGCTCAGTTGCTCTAGTGGTTTATGACCATTAAAAGGAACCCTGGTAGAGGACAATGGCTGGTAGGAGGACTTATTTGGCAACTGCTTCTCAATGTAGATAGCTAGACAGATGACATCATCTAGAGTCCAATATTGCTGAAGCCGGACCGAATAGGCAATGTTGGGATTCAATCTTCTAATATAATGGGCTATCGTCTATTCCTCCTTCTCTTGTATGTCACATTTCATCATAAGCTTTTCAAATTCTCTAGTGTATTCTTCAATAGACAAGGTCTTTTGTCAAAGATTGTGCAGTTGAAGAAAACTATCTTGGTAATAATGTTCAGGTAAGAACTTACATGAGAGCTCGCGTCGCATCTTGTCCCGCGTTTTGATCTTACTTTTACCTTCCCTTTCATGTCTTTTCTTGAGATTCTCCCACCAAATGGAAGCATGTTTCTTTAGCTTGATGGTGACAATCTTAACTTTCAAGTCGTCCGGCACTTCTTTGTACTGGAACACTTGTTCCACAGTTTATAGCCAATCAACAAACTTATCTAGTCGGAGTTTTCCTTTAAAGTTAGGTATTTCCACCTTAATATCGCTATTACGGAATGTTTGTTGTTGTGAATGGAGATTTCCGGTGGTTGAAGAACTATCATCATAATCATCTCTATTTCCTTGTCGATCCTTTAACTAAGCTCATTAGAGGTCTATAATTCCTTGCATAACTTCAATTCGATGTCTTAAGTCTTCCATCTCAACTTCATGTACTGGTCGACGCCATGGTGGCATTTTGACTAACAACAGTGTTAGTGCTTAGGGGCAAAAATTACAATTATCAAAGTATAAGGGTAGATTTGTGATTTTAGGAAATTTAGGGATGGAAAGGTAAATTTGGGAAACTATGGGTACAAAAATGGGATTTGGAAAAGTTTAGGGTCAAAGCACAATTTTAGAAAATTTAGGGTTCCTTATGGAAATTTTAGAGGTCAACGTGCAATTTAAGAAAATTTAAGGGTCAAAATGGAATTATGGAAAGTTTAGGGGTCAAAGTGTAATTTTAAAAAATTTAGGGGTCAAAATGAAATTATGGAAAGTTTAGGGGGTTGAAAATGTAAATAAAGAAAAACTTAGGGGCTAAAATGAAATTTCATAAAATTAGGGCTAAAGTGTAATTTTAGAGAAGTTTGCTGACGAGGACTATGACGTAGCAAAAACTGACATGTGGCAGATGCTGAATGGATGATGTGGCATCAATATGATGACAAGGCACTGACGTGGTCGTCTTCAACCTCTGGACGGCGCGTGAAGAGAGCTGGTGGCTTATGGACGGCATGTGCAGTTCCGACTACGGTGTGTGAAGGCGCGTGTGGTGGTTTCCGGCAGCGAGAAGCTTTAGTCCAAGGTTTTTGGACCTTCTGAACATGATGGCGATGTCCCTTTAGCCAAAAAATGACTGGAAATGGTGTTTTCGATAGTGGCAGCGGTGGCACCTCTGGAAAACTCACTTGTTCAGGCCAATTTTTTACTCTCCTTTCTCACCCCTCGTCTCTACACTCTCAAATCGAACCTAGAACTAGGCTCTGATACCAAAATGGCTCAAAAGCTACTAATAGAAGTGTAAAACACTCAACTTAAGAAAAATGACTTCCTCTTTTTTGATCATCTCGTCTACAATAGTGGAAGCCTATTTATACTACTCTGAAAGGATACAAGTTTTAAAAAAGGCAATAAATATTAGATGGAAGTTATGGAGTTACAAAATAATGCTTTATTGGGTTATCATTGCCTATTATTGGATTGTTTCATAACTCATGTAACTGATGATAGCTAATCATGGTCTCCTCTATAACTGCTTCATTTAAGGTTCCGTTTCATTATGTAGTATCTTTTTTTTTTCTCTCAAAATAACATAGATGAATAAAACATTGATGTTTATATTAAATTTTTGTCATGTTAGTGAAATAGTAAATTTAAAAAGATTTTGACATAGAGAAATGGAGTCTTTTGTGTAAGGTGAAAACAAATTATTGCATAATTTTCAAAGAATGAAAGAGAAAAAGAATTATAATAAGAGAAGCATAAACCCAAATATGCAATATCTAAAACTTTTATATTAGGTTAGACTCTGAGATAAGATTTTGAGAAATGATGAAAGAAAGCAAAAGCCTAGTTACATGAGAAAAGAAACTAAGAAATGGTTAAGATCCAATTTAGGGGCAACCAAAAAAGTTCTCAGAGTGTAATAGGAAAAAATCAGGAGTTTAAATATTTAGCAATATATTAAGAGAGTAAGATATTTCCTATCATTATATGACTAAATAAGATTACCAAATCAACCAAAGTTAATAAAATTGGTCAAAACTCTAAATGCACGCAAAACAAGTTAACCTTAAATTTTTACCCTTTCTAGTAAAAGAAAAAGTTAAATGATGTACAAAGTAGAGTGGTATAGAAAAACTACATTCAAAGGCTAAGGCATATGAAAAATGATTGTAAGGGTCAAAAGTCAATTTAATTGTAATACAAGAAAAATTAGGGATTTAGAAAACATGATAATTGACTTGAAAAATCTATATCCATTATCATAATATTATGAAATAAGGTAGCATATTAACAAAATAAGGTTGGTTTAATTATCTTTCTGACGATGTACAGTTTAGGAATCCTAATGACCAAATTTTTATTAGGACGATTCCAAGCTATTTTAAGCCACTGTAACTCCTAAATAGATATCTAATGAAGAAAAGAGTCTAAAATTTGCTATGAAGTAGTCAATTTCTAAAAAGACTAAAAAATGAAATCAAATGAAAGAATTAAAGTGTAAGAATAAAATTATCATTTTTGAAAAAATTATATACTTAATTTTTTCTATATATATAGGATGCCTCCTTCTTCTTCCTCACGTAACTAACTTATTTAGTAGCTCTTGAGGTTCCATGATGGTATGATGAAGGGAGGAGAGATAAGGGAAAGCAAGCCAAAATAGGTAAGGCAATATACTAAATTTTACTATGATCTAAAAACTTTCTCTATTCCACATGCTCCTTCTCATGGTGGGTTTGGTTTCCAAAAAGGGTGAAGTTTGTAGCTATTACCTCAAGCAAAAGAACTTATTTGAGGAAAACAATTATACTACAAGAACCTACCTGCAAGAAGCATCAAAACGAGGTATGTTTTAAGCGAAGCAAAATTACTAATCATGGAACCCTAGCTCCATGATGTTTTGGCCAAGATTAGGCCATGAATATTTCAAAATCCTAAAAGGACTATTTGATGCTTATAATATCATGATTGAATTAGAAATAAGTTATGAATATCCTGAAGACTTTGAAACCACTTCTTAAACAAACAAAATCCCAAGGTTGGAATCTTAGAATGGTGTCTCAGTCAAGGTAAAGGAAGAGCATCTAGGGAAGTTTTTAATATAGTCTAATTAATTTAGAGGACTAAGTGAGTGATATCGAGGCTAAATAAATCATTGGTTTAAGAAAAAGAATAAGATTTGATGATGTTGAAAGTATGGTGCCATAAGAACCCTAAAGTGGCCTATGCATAGAATAAGTGATATGGATAAGTCTAAGATTTGCTTTAGACATGGAACGTGAGTAAAAATGAAATAGTTGAAAGATGGAATTGCTACATGAATTGTAGCAAAAAGGAAGGACGCCTTATGACATCCAAAGTAGCATAAACATATACTCTAAGTTCTAATATGTACTTAAATTGATAGAATGAGATGGAATAGGTCTTGATTGATTGTTTTGCATCTCAATTGATATGTTTAGGCCAAGCTAGTACAATCACACCCTTGTGTATGTGTCAAACCAAGAAAAGAACAAGTGGAGTAGTGTTTTGATCAAGATTCTTACTTTATCAAGTAGCTTACTCTTCCTTTCTTTAAATGTATGTTGATTTGCTTAAGTCTGGATTACATTTTATGTATTAATTGCTCATAAGGTTATATTTTATGATGTATGTTTTTAAGATGTTTTGAGTGGCTATGTTTCTATGTTTTTAATGTTATGTTTTATGAGCTTATAGTTTCAAGGAAAGGTGGCAGAAGGATTGAATGTAGTAGTTCTCCCTTAACCTAAAGAAAAAGTTAGTGGCAAAAGGATTGAGCATAGTAGTTCTCTCTTAACCTAAAAGAAAAGTCTATGGCCTTAGCCCAAAGGAAAGAGCCTATGCTATTACATGTATGATATGACCATATCTAAGTTTATATTATGATGTGTTGCAATTTTTATGATGTTTTTGACTATGCATGCTTGTATCTTCTTACTTGAGTAATCACGTATGTAATATCCAGTTCTCTGAAAATGAAAAAAAAATGTGAGAAACGTAATGTATGGTTTCTTTGTAAACGAATAAAATTCATCGGATACAAAAAGAATTCCCTCGAAATGACTTAGTTAAGGTCCCAAAAATTTTGGAAAGCATTCTAGACTCTTAAAAATGAAAATCCTAGGCTCAGATGGAAAGAAAAACAGAGCTAGAATAAAGAAATGAATTGTGACAAAAGATTGATGAAATGTAAGGGCTTTTTTGTTATTTTGAGCAAATTTTAGAATTCACACAGGAAGGCTTTTTAAATGAAAGTTTAGAGTTCTTTGGGTTCTCAGAGGCCTTAAAAACCATGGAAAGCCCTAGGATAGTTAAAGCCCTTCCAGTGGATGTTTTCTAACGTCGGTTGACCTAAACTTTGATTTATTCATTTGAGAAGGTTTTAGCTCTGATTTAAGTGATTCCAAAGGCATTTTACTAAATTGAGAACCTAGATTTCATAATGGAAAAGATGGTTCTCAAAAAGGAGCTAAAATGAGTTTGAAATGAAAATGCCAAAAATGAAGGGCAAAATTAAAATTTTTAAGAAAGTGGAAGCTTCTTAAACACTCTTTAAGTTTCTTATTTCTTCTCCCCTTCATTTGCATGACCCATTTTGCCCAAAAACCAAAGAAAACACTAGCTCCGTTAGGCGCACCATGGAGGAGAAGAAAGGAGGAGAAAAAGCAAGGAAAAGGTAAGGAATTTCATGAATTTTCATGCTCCTTCTTTTTCCAAACTTGTTCCTCTCCTCTTGAGCTTTCTTCCTACGATTTTATTGAAGTTTTTAAATCTATTTTAAGGGAGAAATTAAGGAAAAAATTCGGATTTGAAGAGAGGAGCCCAAAGAAGACAAGATTCAAGTGAGAAAATAAGAAAAAAATAAGGTAATTTCTTCTTCCATGGTTGCTACCCCTTACTACTCTTCTCCCTATGATTCGTCCCTCTCAAGAAGTCATAGGAGGGCTTGGTTTTTAGGCAGAACCAAGGGTGATTCTTAGGAAAGAGGGTGTGGAGATTAAGAATATGCAAAGAGAATTAACAAATAACCATAGAAATTCAAGATGCAAATTCTAGGGTTTCATATGTTCCTTGTAAAATCTGATTTGGTACCTTGATTTCTATGCCAAAATGAGAGTTTAAATGAGCTCTTAAGATTCCTAGAAGTCTCCTTATGTGCTTCCTCCATCAAGAAAACAAAGCAAAGTCCATGGAGAGCAAAATACTTCCTAGGTTTGGCCAAGAGGGGTTTGCATACCTAGAGAGAGTTTTAAATTTTTCTAAGCCCATTTTTGAGTCATATATGATGAGTGAAGATGAGGGAAGGCCTTGGAAAAGATTTAGAAACCATAGAAAGTGAGTTGGTGCCTTATGTTCCATAATATGACCTAAAGAAGCAACATATAGTTAGACTCTTTATTTTAATTGTGTGATGACTCCAAGAGGCTTGAAAGGAGTCAAGAATCATATTTGAAAGGAAAGAATGGAGCCTAGAATTTATTTGATGGGTGTTGCTTCATTAGGTGCATTCTTGGAAACATAAAGGGGCTAATGAGCCAAGCTAGTGTCTAAGCAAGTTGTGTGGCTTTAGACTTTGCTTCAAGAGTATAATTAGTTTTCATATGATATGTCTAGGCCAAGGGAGAGGATTCAAGGCTTAAGGAAAAAGTGTACAAATGCTAGTAAAATAGCTCTCTCCACCTTCTCTCATGTATAGATGTGTGCTTACATTGTCTTAAATATGTGTATATATATTTTAAGCCATGAAAAGTATTCTAGTATGATTTTATATGCCATGGTACCATGATGATGCATTATGTTTCTAAATGATGTTTATGATGCTTGCTTTGGTTTGCTTGAGTGTAGTGAAGCCAAGAACCCTCTAGCCATGGTGAGGATGAGCCAAGAACTTTTAGAATTGGTTAAGACAAAGTAAAGAGTCTTCAAAAAGTAAGATTGACTCCCAAGAGTAATGTTGAGTCCAAGAACTTCTTAAAGAAATGGATGAGGCAAGTCTAAGATCCATAAGTAAATGGGTGAGGATAATCCACTTACTTGGCAAGCCTATGTATGCTATGTATGACTTTTTCAAATGCCAAGAATGCTTCTTAAATGATTACGCATGTTAATATGCCCATGTATGCATTTGTGAGACTTGTATTGCATGCTTTATGTGTGATTGAATGGGAGATGAGCTATTGGGATTCTTTAAATCTCACCTCCTCCTCTCCAATGTTCTAACATGCTAAGTGGACCAAGAGAGCAAGGGAATGGAAGCCAACTACATGAGAAATGAGAGCTTAATATTAAAGTGCATAGTTTTTGGTTCTTTAAGACCATATTGATGTCTAATGATGTAATCCATATTGTATATGGTCTATAACCTTTGGAACGTATATAATTATGTTAATATGTGATGTATAAATGAGAGATTGTGTTATGTTACCATTAGAATGTAAATTGAGTATGTCATAGCAATTTGGCTTCTTGAATGGTTTTATGCAAATGTATATAAGTGTAAGTGAGATGGCCAAAATGAGATGTATGAGGTTTGGGACCATTTGGCAACTCATATAAGTTATAATCATGCTTTTAGACTTGCCCAAGAGATGCCAAATACTAAGGAAAGCCATTTAGATATTTTGGTATTTTGTATGGACTAAAAATTGACCATATTGGAATCTTATGTCATTTTTTATTCAAATGAGCTCTTTTTGATCTGAGATTTGGTATGTAATTAGAGCTTGTTGGGATATTTTTGGAAAGCTAAAGAACAGAATTTTCAGAGGTCTAGAGAATATTTGATAAATTTTCAAAATTGGAAAAAATTCTGGTTTTGGTTATGTCACTATTCACTCAGGTCTAAAAATAAAATTTGTCACATAGGGCTCAAATGATGTCCTATTATCATAAAATTTTATATGAAGAAACTAGACATTCCTAGTTACTTGTGCCAACTAGAAGCACCTCATTTGGAGGTCTAAAGAGGGAGATATGAATTTTTTAAGATTCTATCCAGTACCAGGCACTCCAACTGACCTTAGGTACAATTTGATTGGGTTTCGAGGTCTAGACGTAATTGAACTAGTTTGAAGTTATTTTTTTCCTCTAACTAACATCCACATCTTTCTAAAGTGGTATCACATGAATTAGATTTTTGTAGAATTAATTAGACATTTTTAAAGTTTGCACAGAATCTTGCGAAAGCACCAGTGGATAGCTAGACTTCTAGACATTTTTGAATGTCAAACGTCTTCTTTGTGAGATCTCATGGACTAGACATATTTTTAGCATAAATTAGACATGTGTAGCTTTCTAGAATGGCAAAGAATGCATGATTTTAATGTTTCTAGAATTAGTTATGATTTTCCAAAGTTTGTGATAGAAAAAAAAAAAATTCTAGCCAAAATTGCATTCATGAATTTTATGTATCCCCTTGCTATACACGAGCTCTAGGCCAATTTTGGTGATGAAAATGAGTTGTATTTATATAATTAAATATGAGATTATGATACATGAGTCCATATGGCCCACGGGACTTTAAATGAAAAATTTATGTATAGTGCAATGTTAAGAAATTCATTATTTTATATCCCTTTTCCTTGTTCCTTCATGAAATGCCCGATGTGAAGCATGAGAATGTCATGAGATAAGCTAGGAAATTATAGTATTACAATATATGTATATTGGAATTTGTAAAGTATTACTATTGAGATTTTTCCCATAATCTCACCTCTTGTATCTTATTAACCATGGTTGGGTAAAGAGCAAAATAAAGACGAAGATGAAACAAAAGGCGTAGAGAGACCAAGTTTAGCAAGAGATTAATATAGAAATTTAATAATGTATATGTAGATATGTAAATGTATATCTTGATGTAATATAATAGCAACTTGTGCAAAATTATTTGATTATGAATGTATAACTATTTGATGTATGTATAAGGCATGGGAACATGTTTTGATACATGAGAATCTATTGAGTTTACATGCACATAATCAAGTGGAATAGTGATTTTTAGATTCAAAGAAAATTTCATATGATAGATGTAACACCATATATTTCTAACTCATACCACAATAGTCATATGCCTCACATTCATAATTTCCATGAAAGAGCAAGAAAGGGGAGTTAAAATAATACAACTTTTTTGCTTTGCGTCGTGTATGAAAATTTCATTCGGTGTCACATGAACCATGTGAGCTCATACAACACATTCCCATATTTAATTACATAAACACAACTCATTTACATCATAAAAAGTGGCCTATAACTCATGTAACTCAAAGGAAAGCTCAAAATATACATACATATTCTCAGCCAGATTTTTCCACTATTCTATCACAACTTTGGAAATTCTTAACTAATTCTAGAAAAATCAAAATCATACATTCTTAGTCATTCTGGAAAGATACAGATGTCTACTTCATACTAAAAATATGTTCAGACCTTAACATCCATCACAAAGGATGTTTGACATCTGAAATAGTCTAGAGGTCAAACTGTCCATTGGTGCTATCACAGATTTTTGTAGCAAAATTTGAAAATGTACAATTAATTCCAAAAATATCCAATCCATGCAAATAATACCAATATGGAAAGCTGTGGATTTTAGAGGGAAAAAATAACTCCAAATCAGCTCAGCATGCTCAGGCTTTAAAATCCAATTAAACAGTAATAGAGGTCGAATCTCTGATATTAGATAGAATCTTCAAAAATTTATATCTCCCTCTCTAGACATCCAATTGAGGTGATAATTGGCATGAGTCACTATGAATTTCTAATTTCTTTGTATAAAATTTCATGGCAATTAGACATTATTTGAGCCCTGTGTGACAGATTTCATTTTTGGACCAAATGAATAGTGCATCAGACTAAAATAAAAAAATTTGCCAACTTTGAAAATTTATCAAATATTCTGTAGACCTCTAAAAATTATGTTCTTTAGCTTTCCAAAAATATCTCAACAATTTCTAATTGCATGCCAAATCTCAGATCAAGAAGAGCTCATTTGGCTAAAAAGTGACATTGGGTTTCATTATGGTTAATTTTGGCTCCATATAGGGTACCAAAATGTCCAAATGATTTTTCTTAGGTTTTGACACCTTTTGGGCAAGTCTAAAAGCATAATTAAGACTTATGTGAGCTGCCCAAATTGTCTCAAACTCTGTGCCTCTCATTTTGGCTATGCCACATGCAATTATACACATACTTCCATAATGAAAACTTGCCAATACATAACCAAATTGTACATATTCATACATACAACTTTAACTCTAATTCATACATCTATTAAAATAATTGTTGGAGAATGTGCCCTAGGCCAATCATTGTATTGTGAACATTATTTTTATTACGAAATAAGAGTTTTCTTTTATTACATTATTATGTTATTTGCATGTTTATATATAATAATATCCATAGATAAATCATTTTTTGGATTATCCAAAATGTCCCTAGTCAATCATCTTTGTGGGAACAACGATGAATTAAGACTAGTATGATTTTGATTGATTAAGTGTTAATCATGTATGATGATATGAATTAAAATCATATGCGTGTTTTAGAGAACAGGATGCTGGATAGACCTGTCATGAGATAAGCTACATGGATTAGGTCATAAGTTTATCTTATATATAACCGTGTCATTGATCCCTTGGACCTGAGATTGTAACACCATAATCTACCACCACTATCTAGCCTCTCTCTAGGCTCGGTTTCATATGATTTCCAAAGAATCAACACCAATCCGTGGCATTTGCATGCTATGAACCAGGGTTTCATATACTCATCTTTTGCCCTGTGGGTCCTGTGAACCCATCTCAAGCATCCTCAACTCAAACTCCATATATACGACTCTTACATAGCATAAAACAAACCATAAGCCACGGGTATAAAGCCAATAACCTGAAAATGCATTTTCTCACTTGGGCCCAAAAGTCATATTTTGGCTCTAACTTTGAAAAATCATAATTAATTGTAACAAAATGGGAATCCAGTAAACTTTAGCTTTCTGGAAAGTTCTAAGTGTTAACTTTACACTAAAAATCATTCCCAATCAAAATCTTAGTATCTGGACCATGTTTAACCTCGAAAATGGGAGGAAGGTCCAGCTGTCACTGTTTCTGGTGCAGCTTTCTGTCATGACTTTCAAAAATCCATAACTAAATCCACAAAAATCCAATCTGGGCACATTATACCAATTCGGAAAGCTATGGATGTCTACTAGAGGAAAAAAATAAGTTCAGATCAGTTCAATAGCTCCTACAGCCCGAAAACTGATGGAACAGTGACGGGGATTAGATGAGCTCCCTGATGCTGATACAGAACTTCAGACGGTCCAATCTCTCTCTACAGACCTTCGATTTAGGTGATTCTAGTTTCTATAGGTCACTGTGGTTGTCTAGTTTATGTGTATAAAATTTCACCACATTTGGAATCCATTTGGTCTAAGAATGCCACATATTTCATTTTCTGGTTTATATGAACAGTACATGACCAATCCATTAAATTTTCCCAAATTCGACAATTCACCAAATATTCTCTAGACCTCCGAATATTACCAACTTTAGCTTCTCAAGAAGCTTTCTACAAACTCTAGAGGCATGCCAACTTTCATGGCAAGAGGAGCTCATCCGGTCATACTTTGACGGAGCTCTCAAAAATACCGGTTTTGGCACCCCAAAGGTCCAAAACGAGTCCAAAAGGCCTCTCACACATTCTCTCTCCCCATGGACAAGTTTGAAAGCATAAAACTAGGATATATATCAAGTTCATGTGGTCCAAATCATCATATATTCAAATCTCGCTATGCTATGGCCAAATATACACTATTGCATTCATTCATCAAAAAGGGCAAAACCCTCATTTCCATTCATTTGGCTCTTTACATAGTTTGTACATCACATATTCATGCATATACACTTTCTACAACATTTACATCTCAAAAATAGTGGGCACATATTCATTTTGCACCACTTTACATCAAAATACATCAAAATATCCAAAATAAGCTACTATCTAGCTAAGCATGCTTCTAGGCTCCTTGGTGCGTGTTCGGTTCTCCTTGAGCTCCACCTAGCATATTAAGTTGGGAGGGGAAGGGGTGAGATTCAGGGAATCTCAGTAGCTCATGCACTCAATCATGTAAGCAATCAAGGCATATAACAAGTCAAGGCATGTGAATAAGCATTTAGCCATTCTCAAACATCCATCACACATTGTACATGCTATGGAAATCACAACAATGCCAAAAATGGGCTCCAGGGACTTTTGGTCTAGCCTCACCCGAGTTTAAGGACTTTTGGATGGCCTCACCCGAGTTTTAGGACTTTTGACTTGGCTTCACTCATTTGAGACTTTTGGCCTTGTCTCACCCATTCTCAAGGGACTTTCGGCTTTACCTCACCCATCTCAAAGGACTTTCGGCACTACCTCACTCAAGCAGATCTCACACTTCAACACACAAGCATATTGGCATTCAATGCATCAAAGCAATAGCATATGGCATATTCCACACAACAAGCATATACATAACATACAATGACTATTACAACTAAGAATGCAACAAGAAAGAGTGGGAAGAGAGAGCTACCTTATGAGCCAAAGCCAACACTAGCTTTTCCTTTCAATTTCTCCTCTCCCTCCTTAGGTTCACAATCACACCTTGATGGAGGTGTTTCTCTTGAGCCTAGACACAATTAAAGAGCATGGAATTACTCTCTTAACATGGAATCATCAGAGCAAACTCTCCTACATACCAGAACCTAGAGTTTTCTCTCTCTCTCTCTCTAGAATGCCATCAACTCTTTCTCTCTCTCAAGCTCCCATGATAGTGGAAATCACATTTTCAAAGAAAACACAAGGATTCAAAGGTATTTTCCCACTTTGCCTCTTCTGACCCATGCCCAAAATCTAACCATTTTCACCAATAAAACCGCAGAAAGAGAGGGCAAAGGGAGGGGATCAGAGTTCTAAAGAGAAATGGGGGAAATTTCCTTACCTTTCCCTTGCTCTTCCTCCTTCTCTTGATCTCTCTCACTCTCCATGCCTCCTTTCTCTCCTTGGGTCGAAGTCTAGGGCAGATATGAGAGAAGAAATGAGTTTGGGCATTTAATGAAGTCTAATTCTCGCTATTTACTCTCTTCCGAACTGACCCTCGCTACGGCGAAAATTAACCTTCGCTATAGCGAGCTCGTGTAATCTGGCTTCGCTATGGCTAGGTGTAACCTTCGCTACGGCGAGCTCGTATCAGTTCCCTTCGCTATGGCGAACTCGTGTCAGTTCCAGACCTCACTCTCGCTATGGCGCACGCTATGGCGAGCTGTCCCCTGATTTCTGTATGGACTGCTGCCCGCACTCGCTATAGCTAAAATCTCTTTCGCTATTGCGAACAAGCACTCTCACTGTAGCGAGACCATTTCTCGCTATTGCGAGAGGACTTGGCAGAAATTCTGGATTTCGAAAATTTCCAGTTTTCACTTTCTTTCTTTTCCCTTTTCTTTTCTTTTTCCCGGTTGTTACAGAGATCACCATAGATTCCTACATGAAGGACTCTGTACTTTGGCTTAGTCTAATCTCACCTTTAACCGGGTGATTATAAAGGCTATGATCGGGTATAGTGAAATCCATGCAGAGAAAGATGAGTGGTCAAGATGGAATTTGTCCCTTTGATTAATAGAGAGATATCTCTGAGTCCCTTGATGAGTGTGACTGAGAAATGCATGGCCATGCTCAGATAGAAAGGATTCCATCTTATATCAGTCTGCTTGGAGATCAAGAAAGTTACGATTGAGCAAGTTGAGGATGACATTTCCATGTTTCATACTCGATCTAGATGTCGTGTGACAAAAGGGATATGATAGGGTTGTAAGATAGGTTGCAACGGATCACTGATCCCGTATGATTTGGGTAGTCACAATGTCTTGCTAGCGGCCACTTGTGACTCGTGGGTCAAACAGTGCAGTTGGCCCATTGCCAACATCATATGGGCTTTAGGGTTGTACACAAAAATAGACTAACTCGAGCTAAAATGTCCATATTCATTGAATCAGAAATGTGTTTAGATTCAATGAATTTAATTTTTAAATCTAGGATGGAGGAATTATTTATATATGTAAATAATTAAATTCGAAATATATATTATATATATATATATATATTATATTTGATATTATATATATATATGTATATATATATGAATTAGTTTAAATTTGATTTTATTAGATAGATTTAAATTTAAACTAATCAGGTAATTTAAATTTAAATTAGGCTCTGGATATTGTTAGTTTAAATTTAAACTATAGGATGGATTTGAATTTAAACTAATAAATATATTTAATGATATATTTAATTAATTTTGATTAATTAAATATATCTGAAACCCTAGTCTATAAATAGGGTTTCCATATTAGAAATTTTTTTTTTTCTAAAGCTACCTCCAAAACGCTAGAGAGAGGGACGTTGTATGGACGTCGTACGGACGTTGTGCGAAATTGTACGGAACATCGTATGGATAGGTGTTAGCACACCGTTCGAGTTGCTGAATCCCGTTCCTGTGAATACCAGTAGAGGGAGCTGATCTGCGGTCAGTTCCTGTGATCTAGACGAAGAGTAAACAACAAACTTAATCGACAGAAAAGGTAATTCTCTGAACCTATTCGATTTAAGCGATTTTGACAGATCCTTGGTGGGAATCGGGATCAAAATTTTTTTAAATTTCGCTATGTGCCTCCCATGATTCCCAACAGTGGTATCAGAGCCACGTCAATAGTTGCTTAAATTGAGTACCTGTGTGTTCTAAGAACTTTATCTTGTGCTCAATTTTTCACATGTGCTGATATGAGATATGTATGCGATATTGATTTGATCAAATTATTTTAAAGCATGAAATCTAAGCGTAGAGATCCTTTTAATGAATCCGTTCATATATATGATATATGTATAGGGTAATAGTCGCTGAAATCGATTCTGTTCATATATATATATGAGATATATGTACGTGCGTTCATGTTTTAGATACTGAAAGAGATTATGAATCTGTACATATATGTGCGTTTAGGTTTGGATACTAAAATAGATTATTGAAATAGTTTTGGTTTAAATTGGTCTTTGAGTATGCTAATCATACATGTATAAAATTGATTATGAATCTATACATGTATGTCTATCTGAATCTATTTTGAATCTGAATATGGATATGCACATGTATCGGCCTTGAATTTGGAAATTTAATTTGAACATGAATCTGTTTTCAATGTGATTGGGAACATGATTATTAATCTGTTACATATGTGTATATTTGATATATTTTATACAAATTATATTGTATTTCAATTTGAATTTGTTTCGCTATGCATGTGACGCACTGAATGAATCCGCGAGATCGCCGTTGCTATCTAATCCTAGTGCAACACAATCTAATTTAAAATAAATTCACTAAATTTACAACCTTTCACATGAGATGAGATGTTTGTAACATGTGTGTTTGTGTTGTGATTTGCTTGGATGGGTATGGTGCATGATACGGCTCTAGGATGCTTATGGTTTGTAATTTTTAAAATACGACCTGCGTGTCATGCCTCTCTCATTCATTCTGAATGTACATTCTTTTCTCATCTCACACTCCCCTCGAATGTTCAAGCGAGGTTTCTCTTTGTATATATAGATTTAATCTTAAAGGAATCCTTTCATTGGCTTGGGAGGAGATAGGATAGATGGACCATATTGTGTCACATTTATTTTAAGACTTATGATGAGATCATATGCATGTATGTTTGTACACTATCATAGTATATAATTATGTGATGACTAGTTTTATGAAATAATAAAATAAAATCCCTCATGTAAAATTTTAAGTTACAATGCCACCCATTAATGAACATTTGTCAAGACTGTGATCACCTGATTGTAGGTTCCACCAAAGTAGGATACACTTAGGTTATCTTAGTAAGGCAGCTTGGGTAATGGTGATACTCATAAGCTTCATAGTGGTTTGACTTGATTGAGACTATCAAAATGGTTTTGGGTCTCAAGGCATTAGATGGGATTAAACATGCCAGGTCATATGATGACAAGAATCCCATAAAGAATTAAGAGTTACATGTGATGTAATTGGTAAATGAGTTACCTACCTAAATAACTTAAATTTAAGCATCTTGCTAAAGCAAACTTATAATTGAGTGAAATATGGTTCTTAGTCTGCTAAACTAAATTAAGGGTTATTTTAGTGGGAAATTATTTAACTTTGCATATTTTTGTTGTAGAAAATGTCGACAAATAACTCTGCGACACTATCATTGTGATCCGTCCTTGAGAAGAACAAACTCAATGGGATAAACTTTCTTGACTGGTTCAGGAACTTGAGAATTATTCTCAAGTAGGAAAGAAAGCTATATGTCCTAGATGAGCCTATTCCTGAGGAGCTTGCAGCCAATGCTCCAAGAGCACAGAAGGATGTCCACACCAAGCATCTCAATGATTCTGTGGATGTGGGATGCCTGATATTAGCTACCATGGTCCCAGAACTTCAGAGAGATCTGGAACATATGGAGGCTTATGAGATGATTGTGCATCTCAAGGAAATGTTCCAATAACAGGCAAGGTAGGAAAGGTTTGAAACCACCAACGCCTTGCATTCCTGTAAAATGGCTGAAGGTACATCAGTTAGCACTCATGTTTTGAAGATGAAAGGCTACCTTGATCACCTTGAGAGGCTCGGATTTCCTATGAATTAGGAGTTAGCTATAGATTTGATCTTAAACTCACTCTCGGAAAGTTATGACCAGTTTGTCATGAACTACAATATGAACAATATGGAGAAATCCAATTCTCAACTGCATGGGATGCTTAAAACCGCTGAGCAAAATATTAAGAAAAATCCAAGCTTTATTTTAATGGTTCAAAAAGGTAAAAGAATGAAACAGAAAGGTAAAGGCAAGGGAAAAGGCCTGAACAATAAGTTCAAGAACCAAAACAAACCTAAACCCAAGCCTGAAGCCAAGAAGGCAAAGCCTCCCAAGGAAGGAGTTTGCTTCTTTTGCAATGAGCTTGGTCATTGGAAGAGAAACTGCGAGCTCTACTTAGAAGATCTAAAGAGAAAGAAGAATAGTGAGGCTATTACTTCAAGTATTTATATTATAGATATTAATCTTTCTACTTCTTCTACATAGGTATTAGATACTGCATGTAGAACTCACATTTATACAAATGTGAAGGGTCTCAAAAGGAGTAGGAAGTTGAAAAAGGGCAAAATAAACTTACAAGTTGGAAACAGAGCAAGAGTTGCTACTTTAGTTGTAGTTACTTATGAAATAAATTTGCCCAGTGGGCTTTTGTTAATTTTAAACAATTGCTATTATGTTCCTTCTTTGAGTAGTAACATTGTTTCACTTTCTTATTTGGATAAGGAAAGTTTTATTTCAATTATTAGGAATAATAAATGTTCTATTTATCGTAATAACATTTTTTATGCGGATGGTGATTTGCATGGTGGTTATTATTATTTAAATCTTAATGCTCCCAATAATCAAGATATCTATAACATAACTACCAAGAGGATTAAGACTAATGACTTGAATCCGACCTATCTCTGCCATTGTTGTCTAGGCCACAATAATGAGAAACGCATTTCAAAGCTCCATCAAGATGAACTTCTAAAATCATTTGATTTTGAATCATTTGACATATGTGAATCTTGTATATTGGGAAAGATGACTAAGGCACCTTTCACTAGACACTGTGAGCGGGCCACTGACTTATTGGGCCTAGTACATACCGATGTATATGGTCCACTAAGTACAACTGCTAGAAGAGGCCACTTGTACTTTATTACTTTTATAGATGACTATAATAGATATGGTTACATCTATTTAATGAGACACAAATCTAAAGCTTTTGAAATGTTCCCAAACATTCCAAAATGAGGTACAGAATCAGCTTGGCAAATCTATTAAAGCACTTCGATCCGATCGAGGTGGTGAATATTTGAGCCAAGAGTTGATTGACCATCTAAGAAATTGTGGAATTGTCTCGCAATTGACACCATCAGGAACTCCACAATGGAATGGTGTTTCTGAATGGAGGAATCAAACCTCATTAGATATGGTTTGATCCATGATGAGTCAAACGGATCTTCCACCATCCTTTTGGGGCTATGCATTAGAAACAGCTATGTTTATACTAAACTGTGTTCCATCTAAGGCAGTTGAAAAGACACCATATGAGATATGGACTGGGAAGAAGCCCAGTTTATCTTTTCTCAAGATTTGGGGATGCAAGGCATATGTTAAGCAACAGGCCTCAGATAAGCTAGCACCCAAATCTATAAAATGCCTTTTTGTAGGTTATCCTAAGGAAACTAAATTATACTACTTCTACAACCCCAGTGAGAACAAATTGTTTATTGCTTGGAATGATATCTTTTTAAAAAGAGAATTCATCTTTAAAAGAACTAGTGGGAGTAAGATACATCTCGAAGAAGTTTGAGAGCCACAAAGTTGCATTGAACTAGAGATGGAAAATTGAGAAGACTCACAACAAGTTGTTGAGCCTACTCAAGTAACACAAGGCCCACGAAGGTCTGATAGGACATGACATCATCCTTAAAGATATGGATTTCTTTGAATTGAAAATCGTGATGTGTTGCTCATTGATCAAGATGAGCCAACCACCTATCAAGAGGCCATAATGGGATTAGACTCTGAGAAATGGCTAGAAGCCATGAAGTCTGAGATGCAATCCATGTATGACAATCAGGTATAGACCTTGATTGACCCACCTGAAGGTATAAAAGCCATAGGGTGCAAGTGGGTTTTGATGAAGAAAACTGACATGGATGGCTAAGTGCATACCTTCAAGGCACGATTGGTTGCAAAAGGACTTAAACAAACACATGATATAAACTATGATGAAACCTTTTCACCAGTCACTATGATCAAATCAATTAGGATCCTTCTTGCCATTGCTGCGTACTATGATTATGAGATTTGGCAAGTGGACGTGAAAATAACATTCCTTAATGGAAAGCTACTTGAGGATGTGTATATGACACAACCTAAAGGTTTTATGCATCCAGAGGATTCTAGGAAGGTTTGCAAGCTTCAAAGATCCATTTATGGATTGAAGCAAGCATCTCAGAGTTAGAATCATCGCTTTGACGAAGTAGTCAAAGATTTTGGTTTTATTCAAAATGTTGATGAACCTTGTATTTACAAGAAGGTTAGTGGGAGCATAATTGTATTTCTAGTGCTTTATGTTGATGACATCCTATTTATTGGAAATGACATTCCTACCTTACAGATTGTCAAGTCTTGGTTAGGAAAGTGTTTCTCAATGAAGGACTTAGGCGAGACCAATTACATCCTTGGGATTAAGATCTATAGAGATAGATCTAAGAGGCTAATCGGTCTAAGTCAATGCACCTACATAGACAAGGTATTGCATAGATTTAGTATGCAAGATTCAAAAAGGGGTTTTGTACTTATGTCTCATGACATCAATCTTAACAAGACTCAGTGTCCTAGTACATGTGATGAGCAAGAATGCATGAGTAAGATTCCATACGCCTCGATTATTGGATCTATCATGTATGTCATGTTGTGCACTCGACCAGATGTCTCATATGCCTTGAGTATGACTAGTAGATTTCAATTAGATCCAGGTGAGAATCACTGGACTGCCGTCAAGAATATCCTAAAGTACTTGTGAAGAACTAAGGATGTATTCTTGGTGTATGGAGGATTGGATGACGAGCTTGTTGTAAACGGTTACACATATGCATGTTTTCAATCTGACAAAGATGATTCTAGATCGTAATCAAGATTTGTATTCTATTTGAATGGTGGAGCAGTAAGTTGGAAGAGCTTAAAGCAAAGCACTGTGGCTGATTCTACAACAGAAGCTGAGTACTTAGCAGTATTAGATGCAGCTAAGAAAGCTGTTTGGATTAAAAAGTTCATCTCTGAGCTAGGGGTGGTGCCTACCATCTCAAATCCGATAAATTTGTTTTGTGACAATAATGGTACAATAACACAGGCTAAAGAGCCTAGATCACATCAAAGGACCAAATACATACTCAGGCGATATCACCTTATCAGAGAAATCATTGATAGAGGTGATATAAAGATATGCAAAGTACTAACTGATGACAATGTTGCTGATCCTCTTACTAAGCTGCTTGCACAGGCTAAGCATGATCGTCATGTTAAGTCAATGGGTACTAGAAACATTAATGATTGAGCTTAGTGCAAGTGGGAGTTGTTAGAGATTGTACCATAGGTAAATCATTGTATTGCAAACATTGTTTTTATTATGAAATAAGAGTTTTCTTTTATTACATTATTATATTATTTGCATGTTTATATATAATAATATCCATGAATAAATCATTTTTTGGATTATCCAAAATAATCAATCATTTTTGTAGAAACAACGATGAATTAAGACTAGTGTGATTTTGATTGATTAAGTGTTAATCATGTATGATGATATGAATCAAAATCAAAGGCGTGTGTTAAAAAACAGGACGCTAGATAGACCTGTCATGAGATAAGCTACATGGATTAGGTCATAAGTTTATCTCATATATAACCGCGTCATTGATCCCTTGGACCTGAGATCACCATAGATTCCTACACGAAGAACACTGTACTTTGGCATAGTCTAATCTCACCTTTAATCGGGTGATTATAAAGACTATGATCGGGTATAGTGGAATCCATACAGAGGAATATGAGTAGTCAAGATAGAATTTATCCCTCTGATTAATAGAGAGATATCTCTGGGGCCCTCGATGAGTGTGACTGAGAAATGCATGGCCATGCTCAGATGAAAAGGGTTCTATCTTATATCAATCTGCTTGGAGATTGAGAAAGTTACGATTGAGCAAGTTGAGGATGACATTTCCATACCTCATACTCAATCTAGATGTCGTGTAACAAAAGAGATATGATAGGGTTATAAGATAGGTTGCATCGGATCACCGATTCCATATGATTTGGGTGGTCACAATGTCTTACTAGAGGCCACTTGTGACTTGTGGGTCAAACGGTGCAATTGGCCCACTGCCAATATCATATGGGCCTGTAGGGTCGTACATAAGAACAGACCAACTCGAGCTAAAATGTCCACATTCATTGAATCAGAAATGTGTCTAGATTCAATGAATTTAATTTTTAAATCTAGGATGGAGGAATTATTTATATATATAAATAATTAAATTTTAAAAATATTATATATATATATATATATTATATTTGATATTATATATATGTATATATATATATGAATTAATTTAAATTTGATTCTATTAGATAAATTTAAATTTAAACTAATCAGACAATTTAAATTTAAATTAGGCTATAGATATTGTTAGTTTAAATTTAAACTATAGGATAGATTTGAATTTAAACTAATAAATATATTTAATGATATATTTAATTAATTTTGATTAATTAAATATATCTGAAACTCTAGTCTATAAATAAAGTTTCCATATCAGAAAATTTTTTTTCTAGAGCTGCCTCCAAAACCTTAGAGAGAGGGACGTTGTACAGACGTTGTACGGAACTGTACGGATAGGTGCTAGCTCACCGTTTGAGTTGCTGAACCCCGTTCGTGTGGATACCACTAGAGGGAGCCGATTTGCGATGAGTTTTTATGATTTAGAAGAAGAGTAAATAGCAAACTCAATTAACAGAAAAGGTAATTCTCTGAACCTATTCGGTTTAAGCGATTTTGACGGATCCTTGGTGGGAATCGGGATAAAAATTTTTTCAAATTCTGCTATGTGCCTCCTATGATTCCCAACAATAATTACACATGTTCAAGAGGTCATAGGTCATATATAACCATGGATGACAACATTTGCCACCTTGATGGCCTTAAAGAAGCAAATTTCATATATTTCAATGTCATACTCTCATCTCTCAAGTGGTTGGCTTCCATCTCCTTATTCTCTTAGTCCACCTAGCATGTTAGAACATTGGAGAGAAGGGGATGAGATTCAAAGAATCCCAATAGCTCATCTCCCATTCAATCATACATAATGGATGCAAACAAGTCTCATAAATGTATGTATGGTCATGTTAAGATGTGCAAACATTCAAGAAGCATTTTCATCATTTGAGAATGTCATACATAGTATACAAAGACTTGCTAAGCAAGTGGATTGGCCCCACCCAATTTCTTGTGGATATTAGACTTGCCTCACCCATTCCTTAAGAGATTCTTGGACTCAACTATAGTCTTGGGAGCCCATCTTGCTTTTGGGAGACTCTTTACTTTGTCTCAACCTATCTTAAGGGTTCTTGGCTGATCTTCACCATAACTAAGGGTTTTTGGCCTTACCACACTCTAGCAAACCCAAGCACACATCATAAGCATCAAATAAAACATAATATGTCATCATAAAACCATGCCATATAAAATCATACTATCATACTTTTCATGACTTGAAAATACACATACACATATTCTAAGACAAGTTAAGCACATATCCATACATGAGAGAAGGTGGAGAGAGCTACCTTGGAATAATTATACTTTTTCTCTTGAATCCAAGCTTTCTCTTTTGGCCACACACACATAAAAGTGTGGGGATGATTTCTCTTGGCTTAAACATAATTTATGGAAGCCAATTAGATTTATGGAATTAATTCTAAGGCCATACAACTTGCTTAAACTCTAGTTTAACTCATCGACCTCTTTATGTTTCCAAGAAAGCACCTAATGAAGCAACACTCATCAAATAAATTCTAGGCTCCATTCTTTCCTTTTAAATATGATTCTTGA
This sequence comes from Erythrophleum fordii, assembly GCA_032878935.1. Taxonomy (NCBI): domain Eukaryota; kingdom Viridiplantae; phylum Streptophyta; class Magnoliopsida; order Fabales; family Fabaceae; genus Erythrophleum; species Erythrophleum fordii. Next base: position 17,635,176 of record JAVQMF010000053.1, read on the forward strand.
CTCCTTTTAAGCCTTTTGGAGTCATCACACAATTAAAATAAAGAGTCTAACTACATGTTGCTTCTTTAGGTTATATTATGGAACATATAAGGCCATCTCACTATCTATGGTTTCTAAAATTTTTCCAAGGCTTCCTCTCATATTCTCCCATTATATATGATGCAAAACTAAGCTTGGAAGAAATTAAAACACTCCCTAGGTGCATGAACCCTCCTTGGCTGAAACTATGCTTCCATAAGGCACCAATGGAGTTTCCTTGCTTCCTTTGATGGGAGAATCATGTAGGAAGCTCTCATGGTGTCTTAGGAACTTATATGAATATTTAAACATCATAAAATATGGCTAGGGTTCATGATAGAGTTCAAGGTGCAATCAAAACCCTAACTTCCATAACTTGCATTCTAAAGCTCCCTTTTAAATTCTAGTTATATATTCTTAATCCTCACACTCCATAACCTTTGGTTCCATTAAGAACACATAAAGAAAAACTCTCCTCCTCACTTTCTCTCTCTAGACCTAAGCTTGAATGGCTTGGAAACACAAGATTTTGCAAGTGTTTTAAATGAAGTCTTACCTTAAAACGGAGCTCTTTTTGTATAGATTATTTTTCACCGATTGGTTTCTTGAAAAGAGTTCCTTTTTGGCTTGTGTTAGACCTAAATCTTCAAGTTTTCAAGAAAAGAAAACCACCATTAGAGAGCTCTTGGAGAGAGGAACAACTTTTCTAACTAGCGCGGGATGAAACAGGGCTGTTTACTTACATAAATGGAAGCTTAAACTTCTTCTCTCTTTCCCTTCTTATTGTCACACCATTGCTACCCCTTTTTCTGCAAATGGAAGCTTGGAGAAGGTGATGAGGTGTAATCTTACTTAAGAAGCCTCTTTTACAATTTTTCAAAATGACCATTTTGCCCCTACATGCCTGTTTACTCCGTTTAGGCTCATTTTAACTTCTTTTTGAGAACCGCCTTTTCCATCATAAAATTTAGATTCCCAATTAAACAAAATTCCTTTGGAATCACTCAAATCAAAGCTAAAACCTTCCCGAACGAATCAATCAAAGTTCGGGTCAATTGACATTGGAAAACGTCCACCGGAGGGGCTTTAGCTGTCCCGGGGCTTCTTATAGTTTTTAGGGCCTTTGAGAACCTTAGAAAACTCAAAAATTTCATTTAAAAAGCCCTCTTATGTGAATTCCAAAATTTTCTCAAAATGACGAAAATGCCCTTACGTTTCATTAACCTTTCGTCACATTTCTTTTCTTCATTCTAGCTTCATTTTTCTTTTCGTCTGAGCCTGGGATTCTCCTTTTTAGGAGTCTAGAATGCTTCCCAAGTTTTTTGGGACCTTAACTACATCATTTCGGGGGACTTCCTTTTGTATCCGTTGAGTTTCGTTTGTTTACGGAAAAATCGTACGTTACATTTATCACTTTTTCTCTCATTTTTAAAGAATTGGATGTTACAATAGACCATTCATAGATGATATATAGATGGTTTGAATTTTGTTCATGGCAATATATGGCAATTAGAGTTCAATTGGAGCATTTTAAAACTAAAAATTTGTCCAATTGAGCCATAAAATGTCCTTTTGCTCCTAATTACCTTAGTGAATGCATTTGGAGCTGAAATTTAGTGAGCATTTAAAAAACATTTAGAGATTTCTATAGAGCCAATGGTTGTAATTTTTGGAGCTCTATATAATATTTGACAAATTTCCAAATTTAGCCAGTAGTCACTTTATACCCTGCACCAGATCTTGTTTTTATGTGATTTGAGGGAATAAATGGATTCATTTTGACTTAAAATTTTTATGGTAAAAATTTCACATCATAAGATTTAAAATGACACTTAATTTGCCTTAATTAGAGTTGTGTAACTCAAGTTATAAATTTTTTAAATTTATGCTTTGTTTACGTGATTATGGCTAAAGTGAGGAAATGTGCCTTTCATGTGTTGGGCTTTATATACATGATATCTTGCATGAAATTAAATGCTTGAAACTAAAGTATATGATAGAATTGTAGAGAAACTATTTATGGTATCATGAGCCCATTTGATGTATTTGATAGCTAGATTCACATGCTAAAGGAATTTATAATGTATGTTTTCACTTAAATGGTACAAAGTAAATGAGATATAGTAGAATGTAACATTTTGTGGTACAAAGCAAAGGTTCAAGAATTTAGGTTAAGTTGATTGGAGATTATGATGTTTGATTAAGTGATGTGTATTTAAGTCATGATTAAAGTTTGAAGGATTTTGGAGGTTGTATATGTAAGTAGAGGAACTTAGAAATGTTATAAGGTTTCATGATTCTTCTTAGTAAAGAAAAAATGGTAAATACTAAGAGGGGTAGATTGGCTAGGTGATGACCTATTGTAGACCTAATGGTAATGGTTCTACAAATTGTTAAGTCCAAGATAGATTAATAGTAAGAAACCATAAATTAGTATTGGACTACTACTTTCAGCTACAGGAAATCCCTAGCCAAAAACGTAGTGAGAGGGATATGCCTCCTAATGCACCACCTTAGGTAAATAATCTTCCAAAAAACCTCATAAATTCTAATCCTCTAGTCCTTAATACTTAAATATCCCCTCTAGAATTTGTTTAGGCCTAGTTGACAGACCAACAGGTGTTAAACTAATCCAATTTAAAAAGAGTGTTTCAACCACTTTGATGGTGAGCTTAAGGAAAAAAAGGTAGAGGAGGCCAGGGTTTGGATCATGTAGCTAAAGAATATATTTAGAGATGATAAGGTGTGCTTAAGGAGAGGATTAGTAATGGAACAATACAAGACAAGAAGTTAGAGATTTCCCCAATAAAGAAGGAAAAGAACACAAAAGAAGAGTGGGCTTAGTAAATAAGTTTATGTCTAAGGGTACATAAGATTGAAGAGTAGTTGAAAGCAATATTGTTGGTGCATGTAATACCTTAAACATTTAGCTTACTTATTCCATTGTAAGGCCTAGCTTCCATCACTTACATGAAAATAGTACATATATAATGGAACTGAATTAAATTATGTAAGGCCCAAAATTTTCATTTCATTCTTCATGGACTATATGAACTCATCCATATCACTTTACATCCATAACAAATCCATGCAAGTCATACACATCACAGAACAACCCGATAGTTTCGAATTTTAGAGCACATTTCATAAAATCAATATTTTGCTCTCGAGTTACAGGGGCATATTTCTAATCTTAATTTTGAAAAATCATAATTAATTCTAAAAAAATTGAAATTAAGCAAATGATATCTTTATGGAAAGCCCTAAATGTCAAACATAGTTTAAAAATAATTCTAGACCATAAAACATCAAATGGACCATGACTGACAATAGAATAGTACTAAAGGTCCAGTTGCCTAGGTTGACTATCATAAGTTACTCATATGAATTTAAAACTTCATAACTAATTCTAGAAAAATGAAACTCTAACAAACCATACCATTATGGAAAGCTGTGAGTGTCTAATAAAGACTAAAAATAATTTCAAACTAATGACATGGCCTTTAGCCTATGGAAACCGATGGAATAATAACTCAGGTTAGGTTACATTACTAATACTGTTATACAAATTCAAAAATTCATTTCTCCCTCTATAAAGATTCAAATGAGGTAATCTTAATGGCTATGGAAAGCTTATGTTATCTAGTTTATGGATATAAAAATTTATAGGCATTGGACTTCATTTGTCTCACATGTGACATAGAGACAAAATCTGACCATATGAACTGATGAAAGACCCCATAGGAATAAGTCTCAGGAACCTTCAACAAGATGATACGTTGCCCGGGACTGGCTAAGAACAAGAAATGTTAGTCAAGAGGATAAGACCCTAAGAGAACTCATCCCTTAGAACCCTAGCCTTGAGACGCCACAAAGAAAGACCACTCCTTTGATAAGTCACTTGTATTCTATAGAAGAACACATAGAAACAAGAATTCTCACAATGAGAAATAAAATTCTGAATTCATTCCAATCTTCAAAAAGTACAATAGGTGGCCTATTAAATAGGCATAAAAGAAAACCCTAAACCTAACTTAATCTCTAAGAATTCTCCTCCAAGAAATAAGGAACAAAGAATCTGATTTTAATGGGAGGAGATGATGCCATTTACTACAAGAAATCCTAAAGAAAAGGAAAGAAAGTAATAAGTTTTCAGCAACTAACGAAAATAGAAATAAACAAAATCTGAAACTTAAATCCTAAGTTTTGACTAAATGGCCTTGTTCAAACTAATAGAAATGGAAACTAATGAAAATCAAATAAAAGACATCCTAATAAGATTTAAACTCCTATTCACGTCACTTTTGTTGCCCATGTGATTTGCACATGCTTGTTAATTGATTTCTTCAAGTTGGACTCTATTTGGACCTTGCAGCATGTCTTGTTGGGCTTGGACAATGAGGATCAAGTCCCTTGGGCCTTGCAACTCTTCAAACTGATGCAAAAACATGGGTTCAAGCTCTTGAACTTTTTGGACAATGCAACTCAAAGCTTGCTTCTTGGCTTTAGCTCTTCCTCTAGTCATTGGGCCTCCTATGCCTTGTAATGGGTGCATTTGCATGTTGGGCTTTCTTGCACACCCTCCATGCTCTTTTAGGTCATTACACCATGCTCCCTTGTCTACAAGCTCATAGGCCCCTTCATCACGAACAGTACACATTGCCATTTTGAATAATTTGGCCAATTTTGAAAAATTATAATACATTCTATAGAGCTCTAAATGGGTGCTCTTTGGCTCTATGAAAAGATCTTGATGAGCCCTAGTTGGTGGCCAAATTTCATGCAAAAACTCATTCATTTGGTTAGACTTTAGTTTAGCTAATTATTTGGTCACTTTTGATGCTCAAAGTCAATTCATAAGACACCATTTGACCTTCCTCTTGTTTCATAGCCACTTGAGCACATCTCATAGCACAAACACAACCTAAGGAAAGCCTCTTAAATGGTTTAAATCATCATGGAGCTCAATCTCACCTTGCCATTTACAATCATACACATGTATACAGTAGCACATAGGTGGCAAAATTTCACATAAACATACATTTGGTTCTAAATTCCATTCATACATGACATCCACATAATTTTATACATGCTTCATAGTTTACAAACCATAAACTACTCATATATATATAATTTGGCATTACATTACATTAAAAAGCTACTCTATTCTCAAAGTGTGGCAACTTATACTTCTTGAACTCCATTTTTACTTCCTTGAACTTCATCTAGACATGGTTAGATGGAAAATAGGGAAGAGTGAGATTTAAAGAATCCTAATAGCTCTTAACCCTTTTAGACATACATAATGGATGTATTTACAAGTCAAAAAATGCATGCATGACATTCAAGTTAGTAATGAGCATCCATAAAATATTTTTCTTGTCACATAAACTCATACATAGCAAACATAAGCTCTTAAGGGCATTGGTCTAGACTCATCCACCTTTTTTGGGACTTTTGGATTTGCCTTATTCACTTTCAAGGGACTTTTGACCTAGCCTCACTCTTCTAGGGACTTTTGGCTTTGTCTCACCCATTTCTAGGGACTTTTGGCTCATCATCACCTTTGGTAAGGGACTTTTGGCGTCACTAAACCATGCAAGCCATAATGCAACCATAAACACATTTTAAGAAACATAATGGTACCATAACATGTAAGCATTGGCTAAAAACATTTCTCATGGTTCAAACATACATAAAAACACTCAAAGATAAGCAAACATCCAAGCTATGCATGAGAGAAAGGTTAGAGAGCTACCTTGAAGCAAGAACACACAACACTTTCCTCTTGAAATTCTTCTTCCTTTTTCTTGGCCAAGCCTTGCTATTAGGTAGCCCTTGATTCTCTTAGCCTAGATATATCAAAAGAGACATGCATCACTCATGGGAACTATCATACCTTACTCTCAAGTTATCTTACTTCAATATCAAGACTTAGTTTCATACACTTTTCCTTGAAAATAATACATTTAATGGGATAAAGTTGCGTTATGTAAGGTCCAAAATTCCATTTCATGGTTTATGGACCATATGAACTCATCCATATCAATTTCCCATCAAAAGATATCCATACAACTCAGAAAATGACATAAAACAACTCAAGAGTCTCAGGTTTTGGATCATACAACACAAAATCAATATATTGCCCTCGGGTTGCTGTCACGGATTTACTGATATGAACTTTGGAAAATCATAACTAATTCTAGAAAAATTGAAATCAAACAAATGATAGCTTTTTGGAAGGCCATGAATTTCAACCCTAAAAATCATTCCAAACCATAAAAACATTAAATGGACCACGAATGACAACGAAATAACACCAAAGGTCTAGCTGCCTAGGTTTGCTGTCACAGGTTTCTGATATAAACTTCAAAAATTCATAATTAATTTTAGAAAAATAAAAATGTAGCAAACCATATTTGAGAAAGCTATGGATGTTAACTAGAGGATAAAAATATTTTCAGACGAAAAGAAAAGCATTTACCCTTTGGAAATTGATGGAATAATACCAAAGGTCCTATTGCAATATTGGTACTGACCACCAACTTCAAAACTTCATATCTCCCTCAATATAAATATATATGAGATGATCTTGGTGGCTAAAGAAATATTATTATGTCTAGTTTATGCCTATAGAATTTCATGAGCATTGTATATCATTTTCCCCTTGAATGATATAGGAGAAGAAACTGACTATATGAACAATGCACATACCAAATCTAAATATTTTCCAAAATTTAGAAATTCATAAATTATTCTTTAGAGCTCCAAATAATGTGGTTCTTAGCTCAAAAAAACCTTCTAGATGAGACCTATAATTATTCCAAATTTCATGAGAAAATCCATTCATTTGGTTAGTTTGTGACATAGGGTGCCAAAATAGGTTTTTTAGGCACCAAATGAGGTCAAATTTATACCAAATGCTCTTCTACCTTGGCCATGACCTCTTGAGCACGTAAGAATGGTAAAAAACAGCTTGAAAAACTTGTCCAAGAGGTCTAATTACCCATACATCATAAAATCACTTCCTCACTTGTTCATATATACAAGATTTCATAACCTATACTAGGCATACGGATGTTAAGAACATGCCTACTCGTTCTTATGGTTCCAAAACCAATACACACATGTTATATTCATGCATTTACATGCGTTCAAGTGTATACATATCATATACTACATATGGTTACATCATTTGACACTAATATGTCAACGAAATAATTATATAGCAAATTCCTTATCTTTATGAGTGGTGGCTTCTATTCTTTGGCTTACTTGACTTACCTAAACATAGTTAGACATTAGAGGAGAAAGAGCAAGATTCTAAGAATCCCAATAGCTTTTAACCCTTTCAATCATACATAATAGCCATATTTTCAAGTCCAAGAATGCATATATGAATATTAAGCTACTAGTAACCATACATAAATTTATTTTATTGTGCAAAAAGCTCATACATATCATACATTGGCTTTCAAGAGCATTAGTTTAGCCTTACCCCCTTTCCTTAAGACTTTTGGACTTGCCTCACCTATCTTCAAGGGACTTTTGACTAAGCCTCACTCTTCTTGAGACTTTTGGCTTTGTCTCATCCAATCCTAGCGACTTTTGGCTCATCCTCACCTTTGTTGTAACATCCAATTTTCTGAAAATGAGAGAAAATGTGAGAAATGTAACGTACGATTTCTCCATAAACGAACAAAACTCACCAGATACAAAAGAAAGTCCCCTGGAATGAGATAGTTAAGGTACAAAAAAATTTGGAAAGCATTCTAGACTCCTAAAAATGAGAATCTCAGGCTCAGACAGAAAGAAAAATGGAGCTAGAATGAAGAAACAATTTCTTACGAAAAGCCTACAAAACGTAATGACATTTTTGTAATTTTGAGCAATTTTTGGAATTCACATAGGAGGGCTTTTTAAATGAAATTTTGAGTTCTCCAGGGTTCTCAGAGGCCCTGAAAACCATGGAAATCCCCAGAACAGTTAAAACCCTTCCAGTGGACATTTTCTAACGTCGGTGTGCCTGAACTTAGACAGATCCGTTCGGGAAGGTTTTATCTTCAATTTGAGTGATTCCAAAGATATTTTTCTTAATTGGGAACCTAAATTTTATAATGGAAAAGACAGTTTTAAAAAAAGAGCTAAAACAAAGGAGAAACGAAAATGCAAAGTATGAAGGACAAAATGGAAATTTTAAAAAAGTGTAACTTATTCCGACCTATATATATGATGCACCCTTCTCCTCCCTTCATTATGCACGACCATGTTCTGCCTAAAACCTGAAGAAAACCCTAGGGGATGAGGCACACAAGAGGAGGAAGAAAAGGAGGAGAAATTCAAGGTAGAAAGGTATGGATTTTCATGGTTTTTCATGCTCTTTCCCTTCCAAACCTCTTCTTCTTCATTCTCCTTTATTTCCTATGATTATAATGAAGTATATGGATCTGTTCTAAAGGAGAAATTGAGGGGAAAATTCGGATTTGAAGAGAGGAGCTCAAAGAACACAAGATTCAAGTGAGAAAAAGCAAGAAAACAAGGTAATTTCTCTTCCTATGGTTGTCATCTTTGGTTTCCTCCTCCTCCATTTTGCTCCACTTGAGAAAACCCTAGGAGGAGATGATTTTTAGGCAAAAAAAAGCATGAATCTAAGGAAAAAGGGTGTAGAGATTAAGAATATGCAAGGAAAACAACAAAGTAACCATTAGAAATCAAGATACAAATTCTAGGGTTTTATGTGCACCTTCCAATTTTTGATTTTGTATGATGATTCCTAGGTTTAATTAAAAGTTTAAATGGGTTCTTGAGACACCTAAGATGCTCCCCACAAGCTTCCTCCTTCAAGAAAACTAAGAGAACTCCAAGAAGGCCAAGGAAGCCCATAGTCTTGGCCAAAGAGGGTTCTTGTAGTGGGGGAGAGTTTTAAATTTTTCTAAGGTTATTCTTGAGTCATATTTGATGAATGAAAGTGAGGGGAGGCCTTGGAAAAAAATTAGAACTCATAGAAAGTGATTTGGTTTCTTAGGTTTCATATTATGACCTAAAAAAGCAACATGATGCTAGGCCCTTTGTTTTAATGGTGTGATGACTCTAAGAGGCTTAAAAGGAGTCAAGAATCATATTTGAAAGGAAAGAATGAGGCCTAAAAATTATTTGAGGGGTGTTGCTTCATTAGGTGCATTTATGGACCATAATAGGGTTATAGAGCAATCTAGTACTTAAATAAGTTGTATGACTTTACAGAATGTTTTATGAACCTAATTGGCTCCCAAAAATTGTATCTAGGCCAAGAGAAACTATCTCCACCAATTTTTGAGTATGTGGCTGAAAGAGGAGGCTTGAATCTAAAAGGAAAAGTGTGTAATTGTGTGCAAGGTAGCTCTCTCCACCTTCTCTCATGTATGGATGTGTTTTTAGCTTGTTTAGAATGTGTTTATGTGTATTTTCAAGCTATGAAAAGTATGCTAGCATGCCTTTATATGCTATGATTCTTGATGCCATGTTATATTTCTAAATAAGTACATGATGTTTGTTTCAGTTTGCTTGAGTGTGGAGAGGCCAAGAACTCTTCCCTTTGGTGAGGATGAGCCAAGAACCCTTGAGCTTGGTTGAGACAAAGTAAAGAGTCTCCTAAGAGCAAAGTGGGCTCCCAAGAGTATCGTTGAGTCCAAAGCTCTTAAAGAATATGTGAGGCAAGTCCAAAATCCATGAAGAGAAGTGTGAGGCTAATCCAAACACTTGGTGAACTCTTGAATGTCTTGTATGATTTGTTCATATGCCAAATTGCTTTTAAAATATCCATGACTTCCATTTTCTCCATGCATGCATTTGTAAAGCTTGCTTTGCACATATTATGTATGATTGAATGGGCAATGAGCTATTGGGATTCTTTGAATCTCATCCCCTCCTCTCCAATGCTCTAACATACTAGGTGGACCAAGTAGCTATGGTGAAGGGAGCCAACAATAATGAGAGAAGGAGATTGATAAGCATATGTCTAGTTTTAGTCTTTTTGAATCCATAATGATTCTTCACAATGTATATGATGTTGTAAATGGTCTATGACCCTTGAGACATGTGTAAATATGCTATTATGTGATATTTAAATATATGGATATGATGTATGACCTCTAGAACCTATTTTGAGTATGCAATGCCTAAGTATGCAATTTGGAAGTTTAATGGAAATGTGCATAAGTGTGGGTTGAATGGCCAAAATAAGATGCATGAGATTTGGGCAACTCACACAAGTCTTAAATGTGCTTTTAGACTTGCCCAAAAGGTGCCAACATCAAGGGAAAGCCATTTGGCAATTTTGGTATCCCATATGGAGCCAAAATTGACTAGAATGGAACATTACATCACTTTTTATCCAAATGAGTTAGTCTTGATATGATATTTGTCATGCAATTAGGTCTCATTGAGAGCTTTTTGGTAAGTTAAAGATCATAATTTTTGGAGGTCTATAGAATATTTGATGATTTTTCAAAGTTGTCAATTTTCATGGTTTCTGGTTTGCTACACTATTCATTTGGTCTGAATATGCATTCTATCACACGAGGCCCAAATGATGTCCAATTTCTATGAAAATTTATACAAAGAAACTAGACAATCACAGTGACTTGTGTAAACTAGAATCACCTTATTTGGACATCTAGAGAGGGAGATATGAATTTTTGAAATTTTTGTCCAGTATTAGTAATTTTGCCTGACCAGAAGTACTGTTCCATTGAATTCTGAGGTCTGGGCTTGATGAACTCGTCTGACAATATTTTTGCCTCTAGATAACATACATAGCTTTCTAGATTGGTATCATTTACATGGATTGGATTTTTTTAGAATTAATTAGACATTTCCAAAATTTTCTATAGAATTTTATGACAGCTCCAGAATGCAGTATGGCCTTTGGACCATTTTGGATGTTAAATGTCCTCTATGATAGATTTTATAGTTTGGGCATATTTTTAGTATAAAGTAGAATCTAGAGCTTTCTAGAATAACTAAGATTATATAATTTTGATGTTTCTAGATTTAGTTATGATTTTCCAAAGTTTGGTAACAAAATAGAGCAAATCTGGCCGAGAATGAACCGTCATATTCCATGCTCCATTTCAGTTCTCATGAGTTGTGGGCATGTTTTTGTGATGAAAATGAGTTATAATAGTGTAATTAAATATAAGAATGAATAGTATGAGCTGACACGATCCACGGGACATTGATTGCAAATTTTTAAGTATGACGTAATGCAAATAAACCCATTATTTTCATTCCCTTTTTCATGTGCTCTCACGGGAATGATGATGTAGAGCCTATGAATGACATGGAATGAACTAGAATTTATGGTGTTACATTTGGTAAGAGACTTTTGCCTTCACCAAACTCATTCAAACCATGACACATTCGTAAAACACATTTTATGCACATAATGGTATCATGGCATGTAGAAAATAGCTGAAAACATTTCTCATTGCATAAACATACATACACATCTAAAGACAAGAAAACAACCACAAATGCATGAGAAAAAGGTTAGAGAGCTACCTTAGAGCCAATGTCACACATTTTTCCATTGAAATTTTCCTCCTCCTTCTCGGCCAAGACTTTCTATTGGGTGACCCTCAGTTTCCTTGGCCTAAACACACCAAAGGAGGCATAAATTACTCATAGGAATAAGCTTAAGCTTCTCACAAACTCTATGGAGGCTTGCTTGGTTCTAAGATACACTTATGGTTCCATAAGAGACTTAATGAAGCAACTATGAGAATTCATGATCTTGGTTCCATTTTCTCTTTCAATCTAAGACTCTTGACTCCATTTAGACTCCTTGAAGCTATCACACTTTCATTTTAAGAAGCCTAGCTATATGTTACTTTTGTATGTCATATTATGGAACCTGTAACTCTATCTCATATTCCATGGCTTCTAAATTTTTTCTAAGGCTTTCTTTGATGTTCTCCTATCATATCTAGTCCCATTCTAGGCTTAAAACAAATTAAAATTCTCCCTAGGTGTCCATACCTATTTAGGCCAAGACATGCTTCTTAATTGTGCACCAAAGGATTTTGCTTGCTTTCTTTAAGGAGTTGGCTACTTGGGAGACTCTTTAAGTGTCTTAGGAACTCATATATACTCTTAAACATCTTGAATTATTATTAGGAAGTTTCATCTTAGCCTAAGTGCAAGTGAATCCCTAATTTTTGTAACTTTATTTCTAATGTATCTTAATTAGATTTCTTTGCATATACTTGTTCCTCACAATTAAAACCTATGATTCTCTCTTGCTAGGACCAGAATTCATACTCTCTTGGATAGGCTCTAGGTGGGACAAAATACACAAGGAGAAAGAGCAAGAAAAGAAGCACGAAAAGCTAAGAAATTTACCTTGTTTCAAGACTTTTTCAAGAGCTCTTTCCATTGCTTCAAGCTTCTCCTTAAAATTCTAAGCTCTCTTGTAATACCATATTTACTAAGCTCATCTCACCTTATTTCTAAGTTCCCTTCCTTGGATCATACAAGTTTGCCAAGGAAAAAACATTAAAAATATTCATTAAATTGTGTTTCATCATAGGTAAAATTTTCATTCAGTGTCCCGTGAGCCATATGGACTCATCCATCTCATTCTTATATTTAAATACACAAATAAACCTTAAATCCATCTTAAGAAATGGCCTAGAACTTGTGCAAATGGATGGTAGATAAGAAAATATAGTGTGCAATCTTGGGTACCCAGTCCAAATTATGTGCCTGAATTTTGAAAAATCATAACTAATTTAAGAAAAATTGAAATCATGCACACTATACCATTCTAGAAAGATAAAGATGTATATTTTATGCTAAAAATAAATCTAGACTACAATAGAGGCTGATAGCCACCAAAAATTAATGGAATAGTACTAGAGGTCGACTGTCATTATTGGTACTATCCTCCCACTTCAAAAATTCATATCTCTCTACTCAGGGGTTGAATTGGTGTGATCTCAGTGGCCATGGAAAGCTTATAATGTCTAATTTATGCACGTGAAATTTCATCAACATTAGGTATCATTTTCCCTTAAATAAAATAGCCCAAGTTTTTGACCATATAAATAGTGTCTACATCAGTTCAGCTGAAAAATACTAACTTTGAAAATTCATAATTAATTCCATAGAGCTCCAAATAATTGGGTCCTAAAAAGATCTATATATATACCAAATTTCATGGTCAAATTCGGTCATTTGGTCAAATCTTGACATTGGGTAGCAAAATGGCTCATTTTGTGTCATATAAGTGGTCCAAATGGTCCAATTTGAGTTCTAAGGCAACCATGATCACTTGAGCACGTGGAAATGCACCAAAATGATATTCTAAACTTGTATCAAAGGTGCATAAACCTAAAAATGGCAAAATCGCTCTCTCACCCTAAGACATACACAAGAATATACAAGTCTAGTCTTACTTCCCAATGTCCAAAATGCACTATATCATATACATAACATAAAATCACATTTGTACATGATACATTTGCATAATTACATATGTTCATAAGGTCATAGGATATATAAAATAATGAATTACAACATTTGCCACTCATATGGCTATAAAAAAGCAAAATCTAAGCACTTTGGTGTCATGTTCTCATCTTCCAACTTGGTGGCTTCCATTACCTTGCTCATTTCGTTCACCTAGCATGCTAAGATATTAGAGCAGAGGGAATGGGATTCAAAGAATTCCAATAGCTCATCTCCCTTTCAATCACACATAAAGATTGCAATTCAAGTCTTAAAAATGCATGCATGGCATAATGGAAAGTATGATCATTCAAGAAGCACTCTTGGCATTTGAACAAGTCATACAATGCATACATGGGCTTGTCAAGTAAGTGGATTAGCCTCACCCATTCTTTTATGGATTTTGGATTGGCCTCACCCACTTTCTCTAAGAGGTTTTGACTTAACCTTACTCTTAGGAGACTTTTTACTTTGTCTCAATCATTTTTAAGGGTTCTTGGCTCATCCTCGCTATAGCTAAGGGTTCTTGGCTTCACCACACTCAAGCAAACCCAAGCAAACATACTAAGTATCATTTGAAAACATAATATAATATCATGGTATTATGGAATAAGGCATATGGTAGAACACTTTTCATGGCTTAAAATACACATAAACATTCAAAGACAAGATAAGCATACATTCATGCATGAGAGAAAGTGGAGAGAGTTACCTTTGCCACACAAGCACACTTTTTCTCTTGGAATTATGCTCCCTCTCCTGGCCACACACTCACAATGATGTGAGGCTTCTTTCTCTTAGCCTAAACATACCAAAAGAAACATGAATTACTCATGGGAACAAGCCTTAACATTATACACACTTTACATGATGCTACTTTTGTCTATAGTTTCATTATGCTTCCATAAGGTACTTAATGAAGCAACTACAAGAATTCATGATTTTGGCTCCCTTCTCTCCTTCAACCTATGATTCTTGAGTCCATTTAGACTCTTTGGAGTCATCACACAATTATTTTAAGGAGCCTAGCTAGGAGTTGCTTCATTTTGCTACATTATAGAGCCTACACCTCCATCTCACTATTTATGGCTTCTAAAATTTTTCCAAGGCTTCCTCTCATACTCTCCCATCATATAAGATGCAAAAATAAGCTTAAATGAAATTAAAACTATCCCTAACCTATAGTTCTATCCTAGGTCGAAATGAGCTTCAAGAATAGGAACCAATGGGCTTTCTTTGTTTTCTTGATGGGAGATGCATATGGGGAGTATCTAAGGGTTTTAGGAACTCAAGCAAACACTCATTTAGGCTAGGGAATTCATAAATCAAAACAGATTTCATAATGTCTCCATAAATCCCTAACTTTTCTATCTTGCATTTTCATGCTTCTTTCTTTGATTTCTTTGCACCTACTTGCTTCTCAGACTCCAAAACCTATGAATCTCCCTTGCTAGGACCATAATTTGTAACATCCGGTCCCTTCATAAATGTGAGAAACACAATGTTCAGTTTCTCCGTAAACGTCAGAAATAGGCCAAATATAAAAGGAAGTCCTCGAAATAGAAGGAATTGGGGCCAACTAAAATT
Source organism: Erythrophleum fordii (assembly GCA_032878935.1). Taxonomy (NCBI): domain Eukaryota; kingdom Viridiplantae; phylum Streptophyta; class Magnoliopsida; order Fabales; family Fabaceae; genus Erythrophleum; species Erythrophleum fordii. Next base: position 17,650,269 of record JAVQMF010000053.1, read on the forward strand.
ATAATAAAATTTTAAATATTAGAAAATGAGGATTTGAAATTTAAGATGCCCAAAAACTAGAGCCAAAAGAGATCAGAAAATTTACCGAGGGAAGTAGGGGCATTTTTGTAATTTTTGAAAAATTTGGAAAACTCATAGGAGGACTTTTTAAACAAAAAATTTAAGCTTTCTAGGGTTCTCAGAGGCCCTGAATACTATGGGAACCCCTAGAACAGTTGAAACACCTCCGGTGAGTGATTTCGGCTGTCGGTTGACCGAAAATTGACCAAACGATTCGAAATGGTTTTAGATCCTTTTTTAGTGATTCTAAAGGCAATTATTATGATTAATAGCCTAAGGAATATGATGGAAAAGACGGATTTCAAAAAGGAGTTGAAACAAGCCCAAACGAACAAAACTATGAAGAGGGACTAAATTGCAAAGTGTAAAAGTTGCTTAAGTGAAACCCTAGCTTATAAAAACGCCCCTCCTTTGCTTAGATCTCCTCTCCCACTCTCTCACACATTGAAACAGAAGTAAGAAGGGCTGAGAGTGGCGCACAAGAGGGGAGGCCAAGGAAGGAAGAGGAAGCTTTGAAAAGTGTAAGTTTTAGCCACTTTTTCCTACTCCTTGCCTTGTTAAACTTCTTCCCCTCCTTTCCTCCTCTCTTCCTATGGATTTAATGAGATGTTTGGTTCTGTTTTGAGCCCAGAACTGAGGGGGAAATTTCGAAATTCAAGGAGAGGGTTGAAGCAAGGAAGAGAGTTCTTGAGAAAAGCTTGGAATCAAGGTGATTTTTCTATCTTGGTTGCTTCCTTTTTCTTGCCCTTTGTGTGTGGAGTTCTGCCAGAATAGAACCATCTTGGGGGGAGGCTTTTTGTCTAGAAATAAGAAGGAATTGTGGGTTTTAGACCATGAGGAGTTAGTAGATGCAAGGAAATTGGAAGAAAGGCTAATGAAAATCAAGTTAGAAAAGTGTAGAGCTCTTGGACACTTTATAAAAACTGATTTAATCCATGAATTTTCTTGCATGTGTAAATGTTTATTTGAGTCTCTAAGACCCCTAGGAAGCCTTCCAAGTGTCTCTCCCATCAAGGAAAAATCAAAAAGCCCATGGACTCCTCCTCCCTTCATCAATTCGGCCAAGACATAACCATTAGGCTAGGGGCTGTTTTAATTTGTTTTAGCCTTGGTTTGGGACTTCTTATGATGGTAGAAGGTGGGAGGAACCCTTAGAAAAAATTTAGAACTCCTAGAAATTGATTTGGTGCCTTAGGTTCCATAATATGACCTAAAGAAGCAACATGGTGCTAGGCCTTTTGTTTTAATGATGTGATGACTCCAAGAGGCTTAAACGGAGTCAAGAATCATATTTGAGAGTAAAGAATGAGGCCTAGAAATCATTCGAGGGGTGTTGCTTCATGAGGTGCCAATATGGACCATAATGGAGGTTGTAGAGTAATCTAGGGTTTAAGCAAGGTGCATGGCCCTAGAAATTGTTTCATGAACTTAATTGGCTCCCATAATTTGTGTCTAGGCCAAGAGTCACTATTTCCACTAACTTGTGGGTGTGTGGCTAAAAGAGGAGGCTTGAAAGCTAAGGAAAAAGTGTGTGCTTGTATACAAGGTAGCTCTCTCTACCTTCTCTCATGCATGGATGTGTGTTTAGCTTGTTTTAGAATGTGTGTATGTGTATTTTCAAGCTTTGAAAAGTATGCTAGCATGCCTTTATATCCCATGATGCTTGATGCCATGTTATGTTTTTAAATGAACCCATGATGTTTGTATGAGTTTGCTTGAGTGTGGAGAGGCCAAGAACTCTTCCCTTAGGTGAGGATGAGCCAAGAACCCTTGAGCTTGGTTGAGACAAAGTAAAGAGTCTCCCAAAAGCAAAGTGGGCTCCCTAGAGTATGGTTGAGTCCAAAGTGCTCAAAGAATAGGTGAGGCAAGTCCAAAATCCATGAGGAGAAGTGTGAAGCCAATCCAAACACTTAGTGAGCTCTTGAATGTCTTGTATGATTGATTCACATGCCAAGTTTGCTTTTAAAATGCCTATGACTTATATTTCCTCCATGCATGCATTTGAGAAGCTTGCTTTGCACATATTATGTATGATTGAATGGGGGATGAGCTATTGGGATTCTTTGAATCTCACTCCCTCCTCTCCAATGCTCTAACATGCTAGGTGGACCAAGGAGTTATGGTGAAGGGAGCCAACAACCATGAAAGAAAGAGATTGACAAGCCTAGGCCCAGCTTTCATTCTTTTTGAACCTATAATGAGGTTTCACAAAGTATATGATGTTGTAAATGTACCATGACCCTTGAGGCATGTATAAATACACCATTTTATGATGTTTATATGTATGAATATGATGTATGACCTCTAACATATGTTTTGAGTATCTAATGCCAAAGTATGAGAATTGAAAGTTTGATGGATATATGTATAAGTGGGGGTTGAATGGCCAAAATGAGATGCATGAGGTTTGGGACCATTTGGGCAGCTCACACAAGTCTCAAATGTACTTTTAGACTTGCCCAAAAGGTGCCACAACCAAGGGAAGGCCATTTGGCAAATTTGGTACCTCATATGGAGCCAAATTTGACCATAATGGAACCCTATGTCACTTTTTGGCCAAATGAGTTAGTCTTACCCTGAAATTTGGCATACAATTAGTTCTCATTAAGAGCTTCCTGGGAAGCTAAAGATCATAATTTTCGGAGGTCTAGAGAATATTTGATAAATTTTCAAAGTTGGGATTTTCTATGGTTTCTGGTATGTGCACTGTTCATACTGGCAGATTTGATTTCTGTGTCATCCGATGACCAAATGGTGTCCAATGCTTATGAAATTTTATATGCATAAACTAGAGGTAATAGGCTTTCTGTGGCCACCAAGATCACCTCATTGGGAGATCTGAGCAGAGAGTTATACATTTTTTTAAGTTTTCTGTCAGTAACAGTGGCGTCTCTAGAGCTCAATCACTGTTCCATCAATTCCAGATGTCTAAACGTATCGGTTTCATTCTGGAATTATTTTTAGTGTCAATTTAAAATTTGTAGCTTTCCATAATGACTGAATTTGTGTGATTTAGATTTTTGTAGAATTAGTTATGAATTTCAGAATTTTGTATCAGTAAACTGAATCACAGCCCAGGCAGCCAGCGAGTCTGTAGCTTTTTGGATGTCAAACGTCCTGTGTGATGAATTTTGTGACTTGGACGTATTTTTAGTATGGAATAGACATCCTAAGCTTTCCAGAATGACCAAGATTGCATGATTCTGAATTTTCTACATTTAGTTATGATTTTCCAAAGTTTGCCCAGGAAAGAGGCCAATTCTGGCCGAAAATGGATCTCCAAATTTTCATGCTCCATTTCGGTTTCCATGGGTTGGAGGCATGTTTTTGGGATCTAAATGAGTTGTAATGATGCAATTAAATATGACGATGCATAGTATGAGCTCACATGGTCCATGTGACACCAAAATGAAATTTTAGACATAGCGCAATGCGAAAATAATCTCACTTTTCTTGCTTTTCCCATGGAAATCCTACATAGTTCATGATATTATGCCATTCAAATGTATGAGATGGACTAGAATCTATGGTATTACATAATTCATCTCCCTTTGATTGGGCTCTATATGGGACAAAATGCTTACAAGGAGGAGCAAGGAAGAAAAAGCATGGAAGACAACAACTTACCTTTGATTTCCTAGCTTTTCTTAAGTGCTCTTCCAAGTGGTGAATTCCTCTCCTTTAAATTATGTTATTCCTCCTCTGGATCAGACCCAAAACATCACCAAATCCATCAATGAAACCATAAAAATAAAGAGGAGAATGAGAGGAACAAGTTTACTAAAGGGGAGAGCGTGAAATTCCACACTTTTCTTACTTTTTTCTTGCTTTTTCTCCCTTGAAAATCCCCTCCTTTGGTGCACCTAAGAGCTGCCTTACTTTTCTTGTTTGAGGGCAGAAATGAGTCGGTCTAGATATGTAACACCATAGATTCAAGCTCATCTCATGCTTTTGAATGGCATTGTGACACCTCAATCTACTACCGCTACCTAACCTCTCTATAGGCTCGGTTCCATATGATTTCCAAAGAATCACTACTCTTCCGTGGCATTTGCATGCTATGAACCGGGGTTTCATATACTCATTTTTCACCCCGTGGGTCTTGTGGACCCATCTCAAGCATCCTCAACTCAAACTCTGTATATACGATTCATACATAGCATGAATTTGAATCCCTGAGTTTTCTTTGAAAATGAGGTTTTCCACTACCATGGGAGCTTGAGAGAGAGAAAGGGTTAATGGCATTCTAGAGAGAGAACCCTAGGTTGTATGTGATAGAAGGGTTGCTTTAAATTAAATTATAAGAGAGTAATTGCATGCTTTTGGTGTGTTTAGGCTCAAGAGAAACACCTCCATCAAGGTGTGATTGTGGACCTAAGGAGGGAAAGGAGAAATTGAAAGAAAAAGCTAGTATTAGCTTTGGCTCCAAAGGTAGCTCTCTCTTTCACTCTTTCTTGTTGCATTCTTGGGTATGATAGTCATTGTATGATATGTATATGCTGAATGTGTGGAATATGCCATATGCTATTGTTTTGATGCATTGATGCCAATATGCTTGTGTGTTGAAATGTGAGAATTGCTCGGGTGCGGTAGTGCCGAAAGTCCCTTGAGATGAGTGAGGTGAAGCCGAAAGTCCCTTGAGATAGGTGAGACAAGGCCAAAAGTCTCAAACGAGTGAGGCCAAGTCAAAAGTCCTTAAACTTGGGTGAGGCCATCCAAAAGTCCCTAGACTCGGGTGAGGCTAGACCAAAAGTCCCTGGAGCCCATTTTTGGCATTGTTGTGAATTCCATAGCATGTACATTATGTGTTGGATGTTTGAGAATAGCTAAATGCTTATTCACATGCTTTGACATGTTATATGCCTTGATTGCTTGCTGGATTGAGTGCATGAGCTACTGAAATTCCCTGAATCTCACCCCTTTCCCCTCCCAACTAAATATGCTAGGTGGAGCTCAAGGAGAACCGAGCACACACCAAGGAGCCTAGGAGCATGCGTAGCTAGTTATGAGTTTATGTTTTGATATTTTGATGTAAATATGATGTAAAGTGGTGCCAAATGAAGATGTGCCCATTATTTTGAGATGTAAAGTTTGTAACACGTGTAGAAGTATGAAAGGATATTGTATGAACTATGTTTATAGCCAAATGAATGGAAATGAGGGTTTTACCCCTTTTGTTGCATGTATGGAATAGTGCATAATTGGCCATAGCATAGTGAGATTTGGATGTATGATGATTTGGATCATATGGACATGTTAGATATACTAGTTTTATGCTTTTAAACTTGTCCATGTGGAGTGAGAATGTGTGAGAGGCTATCTAGACCCGTTTTGGACCTATGGGGTGCCAAAACCGGTATTTTTGTGAGCTCCGTCAAAGTATGACCGGATGAGCTCCGTTTGCCATGAAATTTGGCATGCCTCTAGAGTTTGTAGAAAGCTTCTTGAGAAGCTAAAGTTGGTAATATTCGGAGGATTATAGAATATTTGGAGAATTGTTGAATTTGGGAAAATTCAAGGGATTGGTCATGTACTGTTCATACAACCAGAAAATGATCTCTCGCTGTAGCGAGACCGTTTCTCGCTATTGCGAGAGGACTTGGCAGAAATTCTGGATTCCGAAAATTTTCAGCTTTCATTTTCTTTCTTTCCCCTTTTCTTTTCTTTTTCCCGGTTGTTATAGGCATAATATCATGAAATACATAGGGTTCTCATAGAAAAAGGAAAGGAAAATGGGATTTTTTCGCATTGCACTATATTTAAAAAAATTCATTCGATGTCACGTGGACCGTGTGAACTCATACTATACTTTTTCATATTTAATTTCATCATTACAACTCATTTGCATCACAAAAACATGCCTACAACCCATGGAAACTGAAATGGGGCATGGAAATTTGAAGAGCATTCTCGGCCAAAATTGGCCTCTTTTCTGGGCAAACTTTGGAAAATCATAACTAAATCTAAAAAAATTGAAACCATTCAATCTTGGTCATTATAGAAAGCTTAAGATATCTAATTAACAATAAAAATACGTCCAGGTCACATCATTAATCACACAGGACGTTTGACATCCAAAATGGTCCAAAGGTTCGACTGAAATCTGGAACTATCACAGAATTCTGCAGAAAACTTTGAAAATGTTCAATTAATTCCAAAAAAATCCAATCCATGAAAATGATACTAATCTAGAATGCTATGTATGTTAAATAGAGAGAAAAATATCTCCAGATTATTTCATCAAGCGTAGACTCCGAGTTCAATGGAACAGTACTTTTGGTCGGGCAAATTTACTAATACTAGATAGAAACTTCAAAAATGAATATCTCCCTCTCTAGACCTCCAAATGAGGAGCTTCTAGTTGACAAAAGTCACTGTGATTGCCTAGTTTCTCTGTATAAAATTTCGTGACAATTGGACATCATTTGTGTCTCGTGTGATAGAAAATAATTTTGGACCAAATAAATAGTATAGTAGACCAAAATCATAAATTTTGCCAACTTTGAAAAATCATCAAATATTCTGTAGACCTCCAAAAATTATGATCTTTAACTTTCCAAAAAGCTCTCAATGAGACCTAATTTTATGCCAAATTTTAGATCAAGACTAACTCATTTGGCTAAAAAGTGACATAGGCTTCCATTTTGGTCAAATTTGGCTCCATATGAGGTACCAAACTTGCCAAATGGTCTTCCCTTGGTTGTGGCACCTTTTGGGCAAGTATAAAAGCATATTTGAAACTTGAGTGAGTTGCCCAAATGTTCCCAAACCTCATGCATCTCAATTTAGTTATTCAACCCACACGTATGCACATATACATCATACTTCTACATTGCATATTTGGACATTAGATACTCAAATTGTATTTTATAGCTCATATATCATATTCATAGCTATAAACATCACATAGTAGCATATTTATACATGTCTTCACCATACATATACAACATCATATACATTATGAACCATCATTATGGTTCCAAAAGACAAAACAAGGCACAAGCTTGTCAACCTTTGCTCTTCATGGTTGTTGGCTCCCTTCACCATAATTACTTGGTCTACCTGGCATATTAGATCATTGGAGAGGAGGGAATGAGATTCAAAGAATCCCAATAGCTCATCTCCCATTCAACCATACATAATATGTGTAAAGCAAGTTTCACAAATGCATGTATGGAGAAAATGGAAGACATGGACATTTTAAAGGCAAACTTGGCATGTGAATTAATCATACAAGACATTCAAGAGTTCACCAAATGCTTGGATTGACCTTAGACTTCTCCTCATGGATTTTGGACTTGCCTCACCCATTTTTTAAAAGCTTTGGACTCAACCATACTCTTGGGAGCCCACTTTGCTTTTGGGAGACTCTTTATTTTGTCTCAACCAAGCTCAAGGGTTCTTGGCTCATCGTCACCTAAGGGAAGAGTTCTTGGCCTTTCCGCACTCAAGTAAACTCATACAAACATCATGTACTCATTTAGAACATAACATGGCATCAAGGATCATGGCATATAAAGGCATGCTAGCATACTTTTCATAGCTGGAAATTACACCTATACACATTCTAAAACAAGCTAAACACACATCCATGCATGAAAGAAGGTGGAGAGAGCTACCTTGTATACAATCACACACTTTTTTCTTAAAATTCAAGCCTCCTCTTTTGGCCACACACCCACAAATAGGTGGAGAAGGTTTCTCTTGGCGTAGATACAATTTATGGGAGCCAATTAGGTTCATAAAACACATTCTAAGGCTACATAACTTAATGAAACACTAGATTTCTCTATAGGCTCCATTATGGTCCATCTTGGCACCTAATGAAGCAACACCTCTCAAACAATTTCTAGACCTCATTCTTTCCTCTCAAATATGATTCTTGACTCCTTTTAAGCCTCTTGGAGTCATCACATCATTAAAACAAAGGGTCTAGCACCATGTTACTTCTTTAGGTCATAATATAGAACCTAAGACACCAATTCACTTTCTATGAGTTCTAAATTTTTTCCAAGGCCTCCTTTCATTCTCACTCATCAAATATGACTCAAGAATGGCCTTAGAAAAATTTAAAACTCCCCCCACCTACAAGAACCCCTCTTGGCCGAGACATAAGCATCAATTAGGCCATATGGAGTTTTCTTTGTTTTCTTGAAGGAAAAAGCTTGTGGGGAGCATCTTAGGTGTCTCAAGAACTCATATAAACTCTTAATTAGACCTAGGAAGCATCGCATAAATTCAGAATTTGAAAGGTGCACTAGAAACCCTAGATTTTGCATCTTGAAATCTAATGATTATTTTGTTGTTTTCTTTGCATATTCTTGTTCTTCTCCATCAAATACCTAAGATTCACGCTTGGTTAGGCTTGGAAATCAAATTCTCCTAGGGTTCCTAGTGTAGGTCAAAATGGAGAGGGAGTGGGATGAAAGGTATCAACCATAGGATGCATTTTTACCTTGTTTCTTTGCTTAGTTTGGCTTGAATCTTGATTTTTCCAAGCTCGTCTCTTCAAATCCGAACTTTCCCTTGAATATCTCCCTTGAATTAGATTTATAAACCTCATTTTAATTCAAGGAAAGAAAGGAGAATGAAGGAGAGGTGGTGGAGATGAAGAAAAGCAAGGAAAAACACCATGAAACATACCTTAAACTTGGATTTCTTCCCCTTTCTTCTTCTTCTCTTGGGTGCCTCTCCCTTAGGGTTTTGCTTCTGGTTTGGGGCTGAATTTTCTGAAGTTGAATGACAGCAAGTGTGAGGCGCTACCTATATATAGGTAGAGAAAAGTGACTTTTTCAAAAAATTCAATTTTACCCTTCATATTTTGCATTTTCGTTTCTCCTTGGTTTTAGCTCCTTTTTGGGAACCATCTCTTCCATTATAAAATTTAGGTTCCACGTTAAGAAAAATGCCTTTGGAATCACTCAAATCGGAGCTAAAACCTTTCCGAACGAACCCGTCAAAGTTCAGGCACACCGACATTGGAAAACGTCCATCGGAGAGGATTTAACTGTCCCAGGGCTTCCCATAGTTTTTAAGGCCTCTGAGAACCTTAGAGAACTAAAAAATTCAGTTTAAAAAGCCCTCTTGTGTGAATTTCAAAAATTATCCAAAATTACGAAAATGTCATTACGTTTCGTAGGCTTTTTGTAAGAAATTATTTCTTCATTCTTGCTCTATTTTTTCTCTGTCTGAGCCTGGGATTCTCATTTTTAGGAATCTAGAATGCTTCCCAAATTTTTTGGGACCTTAACTACATCATCTTAGGGGACTTCCTTTTATATCCAGTGAATTTTGTTCGTTTACGGAGAAACCGTGTGTTACGTTTCTCACGTTTTCTCTAGTTTTCGGAGAGCTGGATATTACAAGATATGGGGGAGAAGAAACATGAATAATAAAGAGTACTCAAGAAGCTTCCTTTTTCTCAAAATTATAATTTTGCCCTTCATTCTTGGCATTTTTGTTTCTAATTTGTTTTAGCTCCTTTTTTAGAACTGTCTTTCCATAATAAAATTTAGGTCCTCAATCTTATAAAATGCCTTTGGAATCACTCAATTTGGAGTTAAAACCTTCCTGAATAAATCAGTCAAAGTTTGGGCTCACCGTCATCAGAAAATGTCTACTGGAGGGGCTTTAACAGTCCCAAGGCTTTTGATGGTTTTCAAGGCCTTTGAGAATCCCAGAGAACTCAAATTTATCATTTAAAAAGCCTTCTTATGAGAATTCTAAAACCTAAAATTACAAAAATGCCATTGCATTTCGTTACCTTTTCATAAAAATTTGCCTGGCTATTTTGGCTCTAGTTTCAAGGTACCTCTGACCTTGAATCACCATTATTTGAGATCTAGAATATTATTCTAATTTTATTGGACCTTAAATCACTCTATCTAGGGAACTTCCTTTTGTATCCCTGAATTTCATAAGTTTACGAAGAAACCGTATGTTACATTTCTCGCGTTTTTTTTCTTTTTCAAAGAACTAGATATTATATCTTAGCTCTAGATCGGCCACAAATCAGTCCCATATGAGCCATTAAAATCATAGGAATAAAGAGGAGAATGAGGAGAACAAGTTTACTAAAGGAAGGAGCATGAATTTCTACACTTTTCTTACCTTTTTCTTGGATTTTTCCTCCTCTTCTTCCTCCTTCTTAGTGCATCCTTCCTTGCTGGTCCTCTCTCTATTTTGGCCAAAAAATAAGTCAGTCTAAGTGAGGGAAGAGAAAGAGCACGACATATATCACTTGTTTTCCTAAATTTCTTGCTTAAAAATTCCATTTACATCCTGCTTTCTTGGCCTTTTTGTTTTAGGCTCATTCAAACTCCTTTTTGAGAACTGTCTATTCCATCATAAAATTTAGGTTCTCTAACTTATAAAATACCTTTGAAAACATTCAATTTGGATCTAAAACCTTCTCGAACAAGCTAGTCAAAGTTGAGGTCAACTGATATTGTAAAACATCAATTGAAGGGGTTTTAATTGTGTTAGTGATTCCCATAATTTTTAGGCCCTCTAAGAACCCCGAAAAAGTTATTTTTCTCATTTAAAAATCCCTCATTTATGTTTTCTAAAATGTGCCCGAAATTAAAAAATGCCACTGCATTCTTGTTAATTTTCATTTGGTTATTCTGGCTCCATTTTCAGGGCACCTCTAACCTTGGATCCTCATTATTTGAGGTCTAGATTATCATTCTAATTTTATTGAACCTCAAATTATTCTATCTAGGAGACTTCCTTTTATATTTGATGAGTTTCATACATTTACAGAGAAACTGGATATTATGTTTCTCACATTTACGGAAGAACTGGATGTTATAGGAACAAGTTCTAGCCTTATAAAATTTTTATGGAGGCTTACTTTCTCACATAGCTTCATTATGGTTCCATACAAGACCTAATGAAGCAGCTATGGGAATTCATGATCTTGACTTCATTTTCTCCCTCAATCTAAGTCTCTTGACTTTATTGAGACTCCTTGGAGTCATTATATGTTCATTTTAAGGAGCATAGCTATAAGTTGCTTCTTAATGTCTTAAAATAGAACTGAAACCTCCATCTCACACACCAAGGATTCTAAAATTTTTCTAAGGCTTCCTTTGATGTTCTTCCATCATATTTAGTCCCATTCTAGGTAGAGAAGAAATTAAAATACTTTCTATATGCTTTTTCTTTGCTTGGCTGAGACCTATACAATGGAAGGTACCCATGGAGTTTTCTTCATTTCTTTTATGGAATGGCCACTTATAAGACTTCCTAGGTATCTTAAGAACTCATATACATTCTTAGACAACCTAAATTACCATTGGAAAGTCTCATATTTGCTAAGGTGCAACAAAAATCCTAGGTTTCGGAAACCTATTTTCTAATGCTTTTTTTTGGAATTTCTTTGCATGTACTTATTTCTTACCTTCAAAAACCTTGGTTTCATGATTGGTTTAGGTCAGAATTTGCTCCCTCTTGCTTGTTCTATATGAGGCCAAACATCACCTCTTAGAAAGCAAGGAAGAGGAAGCAAGAAAAGTTATGAAGTTACCTTGATTCTTTAGCCTTTTCAAGAGCTTTCTCCTTGGCTATAACTTCTCCTTGGAATTTTAAACTACCCCCCTTGAACATGGCTAAAAAAAAATCCAAATCATGCACCAAAACCATGGAAAAAAAGAGGAGAAGGAGAGGAACAACATTAGTGAAGGAAGAATCATGAAAATCCAAGGTTTTCTTACCTTTTTCCTAAGCTTTTCCTTCCTCCTTGCTCTCATCTTGTGTGCCTCACTTAGCTGGTCTTTCCTCTGGTCTAGGACAAAAATTAGGTTGGCTAAATATGGAGAGGAAGTGGGGCGCCACCTATATATATCAAGGGTTCCATAAGAATCTTTTCAAAATTCCAAATTTGCCCTTCATCCTTGGCTTCTTCCCTCAAGGGTCATTCAAATCCTTTTTGAGAACTATCTTTTCCATCATAAAATTTAGCTTCTCTAACTTATAAAATGCCATTGGAATAACTCAAATTGGATCTAAAACCTTCCTAAATGAAAGGATCAAAGTTCGAATCCATTGACATTCTAAAATATAAATCGGAGGGGTTTTAACTGTTTTGGGGCTTCCTATAGTTTTTAGGGCTTCTAAGAACCCTGAGAAACTCATTTTTCTCATTTAAAATCTCTTATTTGAGTTTTCTAAAAAGTGCCTAAAATTATGAAGATGCCACTGTATCTTCGTTAAATTTCATCTTATTATTCTAGCTTCGTTTTCAAAGCACCTCTAGCCTAGATTCTTATTATTTGAGGTGTAGATTATTAATCAAATTTTATTGGACCTCAAATCATTCTATTTAGGGGACTTCTTTTTTATATCTAATGAGTTTCGTACGTTTACGAAGAAATCAGACATTACGTTTATAACATTTACGGAGAAACTGGATGTTACAGTGTACATGAGTAGTAACAATTATAGAAACTACCTTCAAGGCATTGATCTCTATCTAAATTACTATCTGATGTGTTATTAGTGGTTAGGCCAAGAGTATAGACCCAAGATGTATAGAGAATGTTATGAGTACATGGAAAGGATGTACTCTGGAGATGATCTTCCTTAAAGAAAGAATCAAGATCAGAAAGGGAAAAAACCTTTAAAATCTAGCAATAGTCACATTATGAGATAATATGAATTATTTGGATCTATAGTAAGTAGTGATAAAGTTAATCTATGCTCTTTAAGTATAGGTACGAGCAAGTGAAATAAAGAGGATAGAAAGAAAGTAAAGAGTCAAGAAACTATCAGATGATCATCCATGACCCTCTAAGAAATGAAACCCTAGTTTAGCATTCATAGAGAAAGTGAGGGTGAATTGAAAAGTTAGAACCTAAGTAAACATTCTTTCGCCTTAGAGGCAATTAAAGGAGGGTTAAGAAATTAAGTGGTAGAAAGTGGTGGAGATGGAATAAAGAGTTAAAGCTTAATTAGTTTGAGTGACAAAAGTCTACTACTAGGTCAAATAAGCTTCCTTAGTGTAAAGCAAATATGTGGAGCATAAAGTAGTAAGTAAAATAGGATTAAGGCACTCTCAAGTGTGTGATCTATGAGACTTAGTAAGACCTTAAGAAGAAAGACATGTGCTCCTTATATAAGATGAAAAGATTAAGAAAAATGAAACTTGATCTTGTAATAAGGATGCAGATGAGAGTAGAGACAAGCAGTTAGTGTCCCAACACCTTCAGGAAGCTATAGAAAGTAGAAAACCTGCTTAATTGGTAAATTCTAGAAGATAAAGAAGTAATTAGGTAAGTTTAAGGGCTTTAAAGAAGATTAAGCTATGGGGTTTAATCATAATAAAGAATTAGATAGTGGATTAAAGCATGTTAAACACCTTATCCTTTATAAAGTATAAGTAAGTTAATTTGAACCTATAAGAAGTATGAAAATGCTCTTGAGAAAATTGAAGTAAGGGATGAAAAGAAATCAAATAAATAAGATGCATGTCCACTCAACATGAGTGGAGTACTAGTACAAATAAAAGAGAAAGAATATGGCAATCTTAGAGTCTAAGGGCTTAGTGGAGTTTATGATTTATTAAAGAAGAGTGAGGAAAAGAATGGTAGAACATAATATAGTCCTTGGTTTGAATGTTTATGAAATGTGAGCTACTGCCTAAGTAAATATAATTGGGCACATAAGAATAGCCATAGGCCATTATAAGAGGAAATAGAAAGATTAAGAAAAAAAAAAAAGTATTCCTCTTCCTCAATTGCCACTTGATATAAAGAGAAGTTATAAAACAGTAAGAAAAGAGTAATTTAAATTATTGGGAGGCTTATAATATATAGGTGATAGTGGCTTCAAACTCAATGATAACATACCTATGTATTAATAATTGATACTATTATTTGCTTGCCATGGTATTTGCATGATATTAGGTCTAGCGAACTCAATAGTAATGTAACTTAAGTGTATAGCAAATGATGATATCAACTATAAAGAGTTTCCTCCTGATCGAAGAGTATCGAGTTGGTTAAGTTAATAAGTAAATTAAAGAAGAAGTTAGGGGATTCTTGAATTATTTAGCACTTTGAGAAAAGGCTATTAGTAAGGAATCCTAGATGTCAACTGAATGTGCTTATGGCACTAGAGAGCCAAGATTAAAGTAGCACAAGTTTAATATGTTTATGAGCATAAATCCCTTGTGAAAGATAAGTAATTAGAATATAATGTCTAAGGGACTAGTTGATATTTCGATATGATTATATTTTATATTCCTTACATTTAGTTTTATTAATAATTCATAGTAGGTAATTTGTGTTAGAAATTATGCCCTAGGCCAATTATTGTATTGCAAATATTGTATTTTATTAAGAAATAAGAGTTTTCTTTTATTACATTATTATTATATTATTCTTTTATGTTCTATATAATTATATCCTTGGATAAATCATATTAATTATCCTAAATATCCTTAGTCGATCATCATTGTGGGAATGATGATGAACAAAGACTAGTATGATTTTAATTGATGATTATGTGTTAATCATGTATAAATATATGAATCAAAATTATAGGCATTTGTTAGGGAACAAGATGCTAGATCGACTCGCCATAAGATAGCTATATGAATTAAGTCATAAACGTATCTTATGTATAACTGTATCACTGAGCCCTTAGACTTAAGATCACCATAGTTTCCAACATGAGGAACACTAATTTTGGCATAGTCAAAAGTCATCTTTAATCGAGTGATCATAAAAGCTATGATCGGGTATAGTAAAATTCATGTAGAAGAAGATGAGTAGTCAAAACTAGGATTTGTCCCTCTATTAACAGAGAGATATCTCTAGGCCCCTCAATGAGTGAGACTGAGAAATGTATAGCCGTGCTTGAATAGAAGAGTTTCTATTTGTACTGTCAGTCTACATATTGATCGAGAAAGTGACGATCAAGTAAGATAGGGATGACATTTCCATGCATCATACTTGATCTAGATATCGTGTGACAAAAGGGATGTGATAAGGTTATATGACAGGTTGCATCAGATCACCGATCCTTATATGATTTAGGTCGTCACAATGTCTTGCTAGAGGCCACTTGTGACTTATGGGTCAAATAGTGTTATTAGCCCACTGCCAACATCATATAGGCCTACAGAGTTACACACAAGAACAAGTTAACTCGAGCTAAAATGTCTAAATTCATTGAATCTAAAATTTTATCTAGATTCAATGAATGTCACATTCAATCTAAGGTGGAAGAATTTTATAAATAAATAAATATATATTTGATATATATATAATTTATAAAGTTTGAAATATATATATATATATTTATATATTCGATATATATATATCTTTCAATTAATTTAAATCAATTAGTTTTAAATTCAAAATCTATATGATAGATTAAAATTTAAACTAATATGATAATTTAAATTTAATTTATGAGATAAATTAAATTTGAATTAAGTTCTAAATTTATATTAAATAGTTAGTTAAAATTTAAATCTATTAGATAGACTTAAATTTAAACTAATCTATTTAATTCAAATTTGATTTGATTTAAAATAATGTATTTTAAATTAATCAAATATATCTGAAACGCTAATAAGATACTTCTATAAAAAGATAAGAGGGTTGGGTTTCCTAAAATCACAAAACTAAAGAAAAACCCTAGAGAGAGAAAGTGTACAGACACTATATGGACGTCGCGAGAGAGAGAGAGAAAGAGGAAGAGGAGAGCGTCTTCTCTACCAAGAATGTGTAAGGACATTGGTAAAAGGTGCTAGTACACTATTCGAGTTGAGCATCCATTCGTGTGGATACCGGTAGAGGGAGCATATCTGTAGATCAGTTCCTAAGATCCAACGAAAAGATAAATATTTCTAGATCTACCTGATTTAAACAACATTGATGGATCCATGGGAAGGGATTTGGGGTTTTAATTTTTTGCTGCGCATCCTGAAAATTCCCAACAATTTGATGACATTGCGTTTATTTGATATTAATTGGGTTAAAATTAGATTAATGGATTTTTATTGCATTCTTATTATATTTATCCAATGGAGGCTTAATTATTTTTAATTGTATTTTACAGGTTAGAAGATTCCTAAAGGGATTTGGATATTATCTTATTAATCCACTAAAGGATTGTTGGGAGGCTTATAATATATAGGTGATAGTGGCTTCAAACTCAGTGATAACGCACCTATGTATTAATAATTGATACTATTATTTGCCTGCCATGGTAGTTACATGATATTAGGTCTAGCGAACTTAATAGTAATGTAACTTAAGTGTATAACAAATGATGTTATCAACCATAAAGAGTTTCCTAATGATCAAAGAGTATCCAAGTTCGTTAAGTTAATAAGTAAGTAGAAGTTAAAGGATTCTTGAATTATTTAGTGCTTTGAGAAAAGGCTATTAATAAGGAATCCTAGATGTCAACTGAACATGCTTATGGCACTAGAGAGCTAAGATTAAAGTATTACAAGTTTAGTATGTTTAGGAGCATAAATCCCTTGTAAAAGATAAGTAATTAGAATATAATGTCTAAGGGACTAGTTGATATTTCGATATTATTATATTTTATATTTCTCATATTTAGTCTTATTAATAATTCATAGTAGGTAATTTGATGACATTGGTTTTATTTTATATTAAGTAGGTTAAAATTAGATTAATGAATTTTTATTGAATTCTTATTATATTTATCCAACAGAGGCTTAATTATTTTTAATTGTATTTTGCAGGTTAGAAAATTCCCAAAGGGATTTGGATATTATCTTATTAGGCCACTAAAGGATTTAGATGTTATCCTATTGTTACTTCTAGATTAGTATGGGATTTCTTTTAATTCTAGACCATTGGATGTGCGCAACTTATCTTAGCCCTTTGATCTTTATTGGTGAGGAAGCCAATGTCATCTATTTAAAAAGGAGAAGACACCACCATGGAACACACTCCATCTTCTCTACTTTTCATTCTTGTTTTCATTTTTTCATGGCTTTTTTATTTTTCTTGGTGATCAATCTAGAGTCTAAACATGATAGGGAACTTGAGTCCATATTTGTATAGAACTCTAATTTACATTTTGATTTTGAAAGTATTTCATTTTTTTGTTCTCTTTGTTTTCGTGTAATTATTATCATTTTGGTTAAATGATTTTTGTTACATGAATTTTGATTCATTTGATTTATCTGAGAACATGTTTTAATTTAATCAGTTCATTAATCAAATAAATTTATTCTGAACTACATTAGAATTCTACATGCATCTCTGGTCAATGCAAAATATTTTGGCTTTGTATTATTGACAAAAGTGTGGTTGCATTCTGATTAGTAATATGGACCAACTAAAATCTTAAACAGTAGTTTAAGAACATTAATTAAAAATAACCATAGGATTAAAAATCAAAGTAGAGATATTTTTAGGTGACAAGGATAGGGAAATATTAGAGGAAGAATATTGATTGGTTACGGATTATTCTGATTGAATTTTGTTTTATTACGTTTCATTAATTAATTTTCTATTCCATTTAATTAGTGTAATTTTATATTCGAACCCCCAATCATTGCAATTTTATATTTTTGTTTCCTAAAATAATTGATTTAATTAATAGCTCTATAGGAGATGACCTGATGAGTATTATACTGCAAAACATAAAAAATTCACTAATCTTGGCCAATTCGACAACTGTGAGTAAACAATAATTTCTTTACCAAGATTTTGGCAGCGTCGTCGGGGAGTCAATCAATCATAATCAATTAGAATAGGAAATTCCTTAGTTTCAAATTTGATTTAGCATCTTTACTTAGTGTTTGTGGTCAATTTTTGGTGTTTTTGGTGTTTTGCGACTGTTCTCGGCAATACCGGCATAAGGGGTAACTAACTCCGATTGAGTTGAAACTTGGTATATAAGTTCCAGGTGTTGTGAAAAATGAAATTCATAGCTATGCTATGTGTTAGGCCACTTTTTGGCCAAATTCTATTGTTTAAACCACTTTTTAAATTTTTTTGTATTTTGTATTTTGATTTTTTATGATTTTTCTAATTTTTTTTATTTTTCCTAGTAATTTTTGGGTGCTTTCTTTTAGTTTATTTCATTCTTAGTGTATGACAAGATCCTTTAATAAAGATTTAGTTGAGTTTAATCCAGAGATTGATAAGAGTTTTCATACACAACTTAGGAATCGTAAAATTAAAGAAGTTGTGACTACTGAGTTGATTTCTGATATAATAGATAATATAGGAAGTAATTGCGAATTAAATTTGGATTTTGATTTTAATTCTAAAGTAGTAGATATGGCTGGTAATAATGCTAGGACTCTTAGGGAATTGGCTGCACTTGATGTTAATTACTAACCACTGTGTATTTAATATTCTAAACTTAATGCTACTTTTGAACTTAAATCTGAATTAATACATCTGCTTCCAAAGTTCCATGGGCTTGCAGGTGAGGATCCTCATAAACATCTCAAGGGGTTCCACGTGGTTTGTTCCACTATGAAGCCATAAGGAGTTTTAGAAGAGCACATTAAGCTTAGAGCATTTCCTTTCTCATTGGATGGGGTAGCCAAATATTGGCTTTATTATCTTCAACCTTAAGCCATCACTTTATGGAATGAATTGAAGAGGATATTTCTAGAGAACTGCTTCCCTGCCTCAAGAACTACTGCCATCCAAAAAGAGATTAGTGGTATTAAACAAATGAATGGAGAAACATTGTACGAGTACTGAGAGAGATTTAAGAAATTGTATGTAAGCTATCTTCACCATTAGATCAGTGACCAACTTCTAATTCAGTACTTTTATGAAGGCTTGCTACCCATGGATAGAAGTATGGTTGATGCAGCTACAGGTGGAGCATTGGTTAGCAAAACCCTAACTGTTGCTAGAGACCTCATTGTGAATATGGTACAGAATACACAATAATTTGGTACCAAAATAAATACGCTAACTAGAGGTGTAAATGAAATCTATGCCACTCATATGGATCAATAAAGAATAGAAAATATACTTAAGGAGTTGGCTTCCATGGTCAGACAGCTAGCACTTAAGCAAAGACAATCTTAACAACTCCCTGCACCTCTATGTGGTATTTGTTCATTAACCACACATGCCACAAATCAGTGTCCCCAGTTGTAAGATAATACAGAATCATGTATTGGCATCTTCCCTGATAGACCTTTATAGTAGCAAAATAGATACGACTCTTATGCAGTATCATACAATCCAAGATGATGAGATCATCCAAATTTGAGATATGGCAGTGGGTCTAACTAACAATAGCAGCAACATAAATTCAATGCTCGTAACTTAAACAACTAACATCCTATGAGACAACTCATGCAACAAATGAAAAAGTCAAAACTAAGTCTAGAAGATATAATAAAGTAGTTGGCAACAAATACAGTCTAATTCCAACAGTGAACAAAGACAACAATCCAGAGTTTGGAGACCCAGATTGGTCAACTTGTAACTAATATCAATGAATTGAGAAGTCTAGGTTCCAACTAATTATCTTCACAGCCTGTAACCAACCCGAGAGGCAATGTCATTGCAATAACCTTAAGGAGTAGCAAGAAAGTAAATGGGCCCATCACACCTCTAATAGAGGCACTACAAGAAAAAGAAGGTGACAGAGAACAATAGCCCCCTTCAATCCAAGGAAAAAATAGCAAAGAAAAGGAAGAGAATTCCATATACACTAAACCCTTCCATTCTCCAACAGAATTACACAATCTAAGAAAAACACAGAAGCTGAACTAGATAGGGAACTTATGGAGATATTCAGAAAAGTAGAAGTCAATATCCCTATCTTAGAAGTAATCAAATAGATTCCAAAATATACGAAGTTTCTTAAGAAGCTGTGTAGGAATAAGAGGAAGTTGAAAGGAAATGAGAAAGTTAGCATGGGAAGAAACGTATCAGCTTTAATTCAACTAGTTATGCCCATTAAATGCAAAGATCTAGGCACATTCACCATTCCTTACACAATAGGGAATATGCAGTTCAATAATGTTATGTTAGATTTAGGAGCTTCCATTAATGTATTGCCTAGGTCTATGTATTTCTCTTTGCAAATTGGAGAATTAAAGCCTATGGGAGTGGTGATTCAGTTAGCAAATAGAAGCATAGCCTACTCTACAGGAGTACTTGAAGACGTTCTAGTAAAGGTAAAAGATTTAATTCTCCCTGCTGATTTTTATGTCTTGAATATGGAGGATGACAATATACATGGACATGCACCACTGATTCTAGGTAGAACATTTTTAAAACCTGCTAAAATAATAATTAATGTGTATGATAGTACTTTATTAATGGAATTTAGTGGTGATGTTACTCATTTTAATATTCTTGATGCCATGAGACACCTTTTAGAAGAACACTCCATGTTGCATGTAAATATGATAGATTTGTTAGTTGCTGATGCTTGTGTAAACATGGATACTAAACTTCCTAACGTTGTTGAATTTATAAATGTAATTCAATGTTTAGAATGTTATGATGGACTTAATCAATGTACTGTATGTTATGAGATTGATGCATTTTTGAATTCTGATTATGCTTCTAGTTTTGATTCTAATTTTGATACTGATTCTCTCAATTTATTTGATATTATTTCCTTTATTGAGAAAACTAAACAAATAGAGGATATTGTACATTTAAACTCACAAAGATTAGTGCCTTCCATATGGCAACCACTCACACTTGAACTTAAACATTTACCTGAAAATCTCAAATATGCTTTCTTGGAAGAAGAAAATAAATTCATAATAATAGCAAATAACCTTCCACCTGATCATGAAATAAGGTTGTTAGAATTGTTAAGGAAAAAGAAAAAAGTAATAGGTTGGACATTGGTATATATTCTAGGGATTAGCCCTTCCATTTGTATGTACAAAATTTTATTAGAGTAAGGAGCTAAACTAGTTAGACAACCATAGAGAAGATTCAATCCCACGATCCTAGATATTGTGAAGAAAGACGTAAGTAAATTACTTTTAACTACTATTATTTATCCTATATCTGATAGCAAATGAGTGAGTCCAGTGTAGGTAGTCTCCAAAAAGATCAGTATCACAGTGGTGTCCAATGAAAAGAATAAGTTTATCCCCATGAGAGTCCAGAATAATTAGAGAGTCTGTGTTGATTACAGATAGTTAAATTAGGACACCAGAAAGAATCATTTTTCTTTTCTTTTCACGGACTAAATGTTAGAGAGATTGGTAAGAAAATCTCATTACTATTTCTTAGATAGCTTTTTTAGTTATTTTCAAATTCATATTGTACTAGAAGACTAGGAAAAGACTACATTTACCTGCCCATTTGGTACATTTGCATACTGGAGGATGCCATTTGGACTTTGTAACACTCCAAGCATATTCCAACAGTGTATGGTGAGCATCTTTTCTGATTTCTTTAAACATTGCATGGAAGTTTTTTGGATGACTTTACTATAACTTTCTTTGATGACTGTTTGATGAGTTTAGGAATGGTTTTAGAAAGATGCATTGAGAAAAATCTAGTCTTAAATTTTGAAAAATGTCATTTTATGGTAGAGCAATAAATTGTGTTAGGCCATATGGTTTCTAAAAATGGCATTGAAGTTGATAGAGCTAAAGTAGATGTGATTGCTTCTTTACTTTACTCCACTTGTGTGTGGGAAGTGCATTCTTTTCTTGGCCATGTAGGATTTTACAAGCGATTTGTAATGAACGTAATTTTTGTAAAATGACAAAATGAACCATATAAAAGTAAGTCCCCTAAAATGAGCTAGTTAATATCCCAAAAAATTTGGGTAGAGTCCTAGGCTCCTAAAAATGATAATGCCAGGCTCAGACGAAAAGAAAAACAGAGCTAGAATGGTGAAACAAATTATGACAAAAATTGACGAAATGTAATGACATTTTCGTAAATAAGTGTAACTCTTGGAAAAACATACAAGAGGGCTTGTTAGATGAGAAATTTAAGTTGCCCAGGGTTTTCAGAGGCCCCAAAAACCATAGGAAGACTCGAGATCGGTAAAGCCCCTTTGGTGTACATTTTCCAATGTTGGTGAGCCTAAACTTTAACAAATTTGGTCGATAAGGTTTTAGCTCTAATTTGAGTGATTCTAAAGGAATTTTATTAAATTGGGAACCTAAATTTTATAATGGAAAAGATGGTTCTAAAAAAAGGGCTAAAATGAACCCAAAGCGAAATTGCCATTACAGAAGGACAAAATTAGAATTTTTTAAAAAGCTAGCTTCTTGTCTCTTCACCCACCTTCTTGAGCACAAACTTTTCTACCCAAAATACAAAAAATTTTTAGCTCCTTTAGGCACACCAAGAGAAGGAGAAAAAGAGGAAGAAAATCAAGGAAAAGGTAAGGAAATCTAAGGAATTTCATGCTCCATCTTCTTCCAATTTTGCTCATCTCCTTCCATGCTTTCTTTCTATGGTTTGTTTGAGACAAATGGTTCCATTTTTGGTCTAGAACATAGGGGAAGAGTTTGAAATTCTTGAGAGGAGGTAAACCCCTTAAAAGGGGGTAAACCAAGGAGAAAAAGTCTTGAAACCAAGCTAGAATCTAAGGTGATTTCCTATTCTTATAGCTTCTCCTTGTTGCTCTTCTCTTGATGCTTGTTCAGCCTCATACAGAACCATGAGAGGGGAGGGGGTTTTATTAATAAAAAAGGGAGGAACTAGGGTTTTAAACCATGAGGAAGAGGAATATGGCAAGAAATTGCAAGAAAAACCTATGGAAAACAAGATATAAAAGTATAGGCTTCTTTAGAGTTTTATGAAATCTAATTTTGTGTGAGTAATTCCTTGGCTATTTGAGTGTTCCATTGAGCTCCTAAGACTCTTAGAAAGCCTCTCAAGTGGCTCTCCCATCAAGGAAAAATCAAAAACTCCATGAACCTCCATTATGGTTCATATTTTGGCCAAGCTAGGTTCATTAGGCTAAGGGATGTTTTAATTTGTTCTAGTCTTAGTTTGGGACTTTATATGATGTTAGAATATGGGAGTAACCATTGGGAAAAATTTAGTCTCCATGGATTAAAAGATGGGACAATGGTGTCCATAATGGTACTTTGTGAAGCAACTTAATTCTAAGCTTGTGTAAACAATTGTGTAAGGGCTCCAAGGACCTTGAATGAGGTCAAGAGGCCTAGAATTGGAAAGAGATGGGAGTCTAAAGCTTGAATTGTGAAGGTTGCTTCCATAGGCCATTTATGGAACTATTATGCCACTTAAGGAATCAAGTGTGTATTCAAGAGTGAGTTTAAAGTCTTGGCTTACTTCAAGTGTGTAATTGTGTGTTGTTTATGGTGTTTAGGCCAAGAAAACATAAACCCACCTAGGTGTACTTGTGAGGCCAAAAAGAAGGAGGAATAAGACAAAGGAAAGCTTG
The DNA here is from genome assembly GCA_032878935.1 of Erythrophleum fordii. Lineage (NCBI taxonomy): Eukaryota > Viridiplantae > Streptophyta > Magnoliopsida > Fabales > Fabaceae > Erythrophleum > Erythrophleum fordii. The sequence continues at coordinate 17,673,708 of JAVQMF010000053.1, forward strand.
TAAAATTCAAGGTAGCTCCCTACCTCATTCTCTTTGCATTCTTGTGTGCATATGTATGTAATTGAGTGCTTGTGTGTGCTCTTGTGATTTGAGAATATGTCACTTAATGTCTTGAGATTGTATTGGTACCAATGTGTTTCCTTGAATGGCCTTGGTTGCGGAATTAGCTCATAAGGGTGAGGTAATGCCAAAAGTCCCTTAATAAAAGGTGAGGAGATGCCAAAAGTCTCATGGCATGGGTGGCCAAAAGTCTCTTGAAAGGGTGAGGCCAAGTCAAAAGTCCCTAGGCCAAGGGTGAGGCAAATCCAAAAGTCCTAGAAATGGGGTGAGGCAAAATCAAAAGTCCCTAGAGCATGTTCTTGGCTTGAATGTGAATAAGTGGCATGAAAATTGTGACCTTGCATACTTTATGATTGTTAAACCTTCCATACATATACTTTGATATGTATATGCCATGAATGTGTGTATGAATGGGTGTATGAGCTATTAAGATTCTAGGAATCTTACTTCCATTCCCTCTATTATTTTAAAATGTCTAAGTGGCACACAAGAAGGGAGAAATGCAAGCCAAAGAGATTAGGATGCTGTACTTTGAACAATTTGTAACTTCTCTTGTATTTAAATGTCAAAGAGGATATGTACATCATATTTTTGAGTTGTAAACTATTGAACAAATGTAAAATGATGTATGAATATGATGCAGACCTTATGTGACCCCAAACCAATGGAATTATGCAAATTGGCTCTTGAATGGCTTGTATGTAACTATGCATTAATGGATGTGGGATAGCCAAATTGAGATGTATGATGTTTGAAACCACTTGGGCAATTCATACAAGTCATATGCATGCTTTTAAATTTGCCCAAGAGGTGCCAAACCTTAAAGAAGGCCAATTGGACAAAGTTAGTACTTCATATAGAGTAAAAATGGCCATTTTGGTAAGCTATACCACTTTTATCCAAATGAGTATTTCTTGGTTTGAGATTTAGCCTACATCTAAACCTTGTTGAGAGCTTTTTGAGAAGCTAAAGTAGGTATTATTTGGAGGCTTATAGAATATTTGGTGAATTTTTGAAGTTAGAAAATTTTCTAGTTTTGGTTCAGTGTATTGTTCATCTGGTCCAAATTTTGATTTGTGTCAATCATAGGGTAAATGATGTCCAATTGCTACGAAATCTTACAAGGAGAAACTAGACCTTCCCAGTGACTTGTTCCAATTGGAAGCACCCCATTTGGATGTTTAGAGAGGGAGATATGAATTTTTGAAGTTGTTGTTATGTTTCAGGTGTGCCTCTAGACCCGTGGTACTATTTGATTGATTTTTAGGGTTTGAATGCTCTTGGATTGATCTGGAACTATTTTTTGCCCTAGTTAACATCTATAGCTTTCCAAATTGGTACAAATTGCATGGATTGGATTTTTGTGGAATTAATTATGATTTTTCAAAATTTACATCAATAAGTTGTATTAGATTTTTGGACAGCTTGATCTCCCTGCCTTTTCTATTATCAAATGTGGTCTAGATGGGATTTTCGTGGTTGGGACTTATTTTTATGTAACATTGATATCCAGATATATTTAGAAAGCTATGGTTTGTGTGATTTCGATTTTTCTAGAATTAGTTATGATTTTTCAAAAATTCTCTTGAAATTTGTCTGTAACACCATAACTTTCTAGCCTTTCTCATGCAATTTCTATGCCTCATGCCATGCACTTCTCAAGGATTATTAGAAAATGACATAAAATAATGAGTTTTCTTGTGTTGTACTATGCATAAATTTTTCTTTTAGAGTTTCATGGGCCACATGGACTAATGTATCACATTCTCATATTTAATTACATAGATATAACTCATTTCCATCACCAAAATTGGCCTATAGCTTGTGCATGGCAAGGAGATACATAAAATTCATATATGCAATTTCAGCCAGAATTTTCTCACTTCTATTATGAAGTTTGGAAAATCATAACTAATTCTAGAAAAATCAAAATCATGCATTTTTTGCCATTTTGGGAAGCTACACATGTCATCTTTATGTTAAAAATATTTCTAGACTATGGAACATAGTACAAAAGATTTTTGACTTTTGAAAAAGTGCAGAGGTCTAACTAGCTACTAGTACTGTCATAGGTTTCTGCTACAAATTTCAAAATATCTAATTAATTCCAAAACAATCCAATCTATGCCAATGATACCAATCTGGAAAGCTATAGATGTTAGCTAGAAGGAAAAAATAACTTTATACTAGTTTAGGCATGTCTAGGTATTGAAAATCAATTAAACAATAACCTGGGTCAGTTTGGACACCTAATACTGGATAGAAATTTTAAAACTTCATATCTCCCTCTTTAGACATCAAAATAAGGTGCTTCTAATTGGCTCAAATCACTGAGAATGTCTAGTTTCTATCTATAAAATTTTGTAACAATTGGACATCATTTTCTCCCTAAGTGACAAAATCAATTTTGGACTAGTGTGAACAGTACTATGAACCAAAATCAGAATTTTTTTTAACTTTGAAAATTCATCAAATATTCCATAGACCTTTGAAAATTCTATACTTTAACTTCCCAAAAATATCTTAATAAACTCTAATTGCATGCCAAATCTCAAATCAAGAAGGGTGCATTTGGATAAAAAGTGGTATAGGTTTCCAATATAGTTAATTTTACTCCATGTTAGATACTAAATGTGACCAAATGGTCTTTCTTAGTATTTGGCACCTCTTGGGGAAGTTTAAAAGTATGAATATGACTTGTATGAACTGCCCAAGTGGTCCCAAACCTATGCATCTTAATTTGGCCTTTTCACTTCCATTATGACATATAATTCCATTAGCTAGTCTAGCCATTCCATACTCAAATTGCACTATACCATTCATACAACATTCAATCTCATTTGTACATGATATATTAGTATAATTATACATGTTCATAACATCATAGGACATATACAACAATGGATTACAATATTTGCCATTCATATGGCCTTAAAGTAACCAAATCCATGCACTTTAATGGTAAATTTTCATCTCTCAAGTGGTTGGCTCCCATTTCTTTTCTTTCTTGGTTCACCTAGCATGTTAGAATATTGAAGAGGAGGGAATGAGATTCAAAGAATCCCAATAGCTAATCTCCCATTCAATCACACATAAAGTATGTAATATAAGTCTTGAATGTAACACCATATATTTCTAAGTCATTTCATGCCTTTGAGTAACTCATGTCCAAGAATCATGTAAATTCTCAAAGAAAAAGGTATTAAAATAATGACTTTCTAGCGTTGCATCACATATAAGAATTCCATTCAGTATCACGTGGATCATGTGAGCTCATACATCACATTCTCATATTTAATTACATAAATACAAATCATTTGCATCATTAAAAGTGGCTTACATCTCATGGAATTCAAAGGGAAGCATAAATTGCATATATATATTTTTGGCCAGATTTTCCTCTTTTCTATCACAAATTTTAGAAAATCATAACTAATTCTAAAAACATTGAAATCATGCATTCTTGGCCATTATGGAAAGCCACACATGTCTACTTTATCCTAAAAATATGTCTAGACTATAAAACACAACACAGTAGACATTTGACATTTAGCATTTGAAATGGTCCAGAGGTTAGGCTGTCCACTGGTGCTATTACAGAATTTTGCAGCAAACTTAAAAAATGTCCAATTAATTTCAAAAAAATCCAATCCATGCAAATGATACAAATTTGGGAAGCTATGGATGTTAGCTAGAGGGAAAAAATAACTTTAGACTAGTTCAGGCATGCCTAGACCTTGAAACCCAATCAAACAATACTTGAGGTTAGCTAAAGCACCTGGTACTAAATAGAATCTTTAAAAATTTATATCTCCCTCTCTAGACCTCCAAATGAGGTTTTCTAGTTGGCACAAGTCACTGGGAATGTATAGTTTCTCTGTATAAAATTTCATGGCAATTGGATATCATTTGGGCCATGTGTGACAGATTTCTTTTTTGGACCAAGTGAACAGTGCATTAAACCAAAATTAGAATTTTTGCCAACTTTGAAAATTCATAAAATATTCTCTAGACCTCTAGAAATTCTATTCTTTAGCTTTTCAAAATGCTCTTAACAAGAGCTAATTGCATGCCAAATCTTAGATTAAGAAGAGCTCATTTGGACAAAAAGTGACATAAAGTTTCATTGTAGTCAATTTTGGCTCTATTTAGGATACCAAAAGGTTCAAATAGCTTTCCTTGGGGTTTGACACCTCTTGGGCAAGTCTAAAAGTATAATTAGGACTTATGTGAACAGCCTAAATGATCCCAAATCTCATGCATCTCATTTTGGCTATTCCACTTCTATTCATACATGAAATTCCATAATGCAAAATTGCCACTACATGACCAAAATGAGTATTTCCGTACATATAACCCTAGCTCACATTTATACACAATATATTAACATAATTATACATGCTCATAACATCATAGGTCATATACAACTAGGGATTTCATCAATTGCTATCCATAAAGCCTTAAAGTAGCAATTTCAAGGCACTTTGATGCCATGCTCTCATCTTCAAGGTGGTTAGCTTCCATTACCTTGCTCTCTTGGTCCACTTAGCATGTTAGAACATTGGAGAAGAGGGGATGAGATTTAAAGAATCCCAATAGCTCATCTCCAATTCAATCATACATAAAGCATGCAAAACAAGTCTCACAAAATGCATGCATGGCATATGGACATGTGTAATCATTCAAGAAGTATTCTTAGTATTTGAAAAAGTCATACATAGCATACATAGGCTTACCAAGAAAGTAGATTGGCCTCACCCATTTACTTGTGGATTTTAGACTTGCCTCATCCATTCTTTAAGAGGTTCTTAGACTCAACCATGCTCTTAGGAGTCAACCTCACTTTTGGGAGACTCTTTACTTTGTCTTAACCAATCTTAAAGGTTCTTGGCCTCACCACACTCAAGCAAACCAAAGTAAACATTATAAACATCATTTGGAAAACATAATGCATCATCATGGTACCATGGAGTAAGAGCTCATGCTAGAACATTTTTTATGGCTTAAAATACATATACACACATTCAAAGACAAGTAAAGCAAGCAATCATGCATGAGAGAAGGTGGAGGAGCGACCTTGCTAGCATTTGTACACTTTTCCTTAAGCCTTAAATCCTCTCCCTTGACCTCACACACCCAAAAAGGTGGGGATCATTCCTTTTGGCCTAGACACAATTTATGGAAGCCAATTAGCTTTATGGAATTAATTAAAAAGCCACACAACTTGCTTAGACTCTAGCTTGATCTTTAAACCCTTTCATGTTTCTAAAAAATGCACTTAATGAAGTAACACCCATCAAATAAATTTTAGACTCCATTCTTTTCTTTCAAATATGATTCTTGACTCCTTTTAAGCCTTTTGGAGTTATCACACAATTAAAATAAAGAGCCTAACTACATGTTGCTTCTTTAGATTATATTATGGAACATAAGGCACTAACTCACTTTCTATGGTTTTCCAATTTTTCCTAAGGCCTCCCCTCATCTTCACTCATCATATATGACTCAAAAATGGGCTTGGAACAAATTTAAACTATCCCTAAGTACACAAACTCCCTGAGGCCAAGACTAAGAAGCTTAATGATCTCCTTAAACTTTGCTTTGTTTTCTTGATGGAGGAAGCACACGGGGAGACTTCTAGGGATCTTAGGAGCTCATTTAAACTCTCATTTAAACATAGGAATCAAGGTATCAATTCATATTTTACAAGGAATATATGAAACCCTAGACTTTGCATCTTGAATTTTCATGGTTATTTGTTAATTCTCTTTGCATATTCTTAATCTCCACACCTTTTTCCTAAGAATCACCTTTGGTTTTGCCTAAAAATCAAACTTTCCTAGGGTTTCTTAAGTGGGGCGAAATGGTGGAGGAAGAGGAGCGATGAACATGATTTGTATACATTTTATTCTTCCTAACTTAAGCATTTTAATAATTAAATAAGGTTTAATGGACTTTATTAGGTGTATAATTGAGTTTATTGGCCATTACTTGTACCTTAGAAATTTATTTACAAATTTTTGAATTTTCAATGCTTAAATTCCTTTGAAATATTTTCTTTGTGAATTCTTCTCTCTTAATATTTTTGTTTTATTTTATTCTATTTCATTTTATTTTATTTTTGTTGTGCAGATTTTAATGGAAAAAGATTTAAAATGGAGCTAATATAAAACGTGAAGAACCAGAGAAGAAGAGGAATTACATTGGAACAATGCATGAAGCTTCGTGTTAGTGAGCTAAAGGAAGTTTCTAACATGATTAAGAAGATGCAATAAATTGTGAGATGACCACATTAGCTTAAGTGTGAGGAGTAGAGAGCATGGAGGAGCAAAATAGAAGAAGCCATGTAAAGAAGAGAAATGAGCTAAACAAGAATAAAGCTACAGGTTGCATGATGCATAAGCTGAAAAGAAGAAACTTTAACGTGGAAACCCAAGGCATGTAGCTTACAAACACGAGCAGAAGTGAAGTATGTGAAAGTAAGGCACTTCATGTGAGGAGTACGTGGCTGAACAGAAAAAGAGAACCATGTGAAGTGAGCTTGGTTCTAGCGCTTACACAATCATGCATGAAGGCTAGAAAGAAAAAGGATCTACAGGCTGGGGAGGACTCTAACTTAAATACACACTTGAGCTGCACGAAGAAGCCATGGCCACGTGAAGAATGAAGAGAAGAAACATGTGAGAAGCTATGTGATTTATGAAAGGAAACAAAGCCATGCATGCAGGGGTAGCAACACACTCGAATGCAGAATAGAACATGAACATAAGAGGAACACCACTAGTTCTGATGTAGAGAAGGGCTGCAGAACGAGGAAGAACCAAGGAAAGAAAAGAAGGAAACAAGCACATTTTGAAGGGGATTAACGTCAACAACACGATGGGAAATGGCTGGAGAACAACGTTGAGCAGAGTAGGTGAAAGAAGCATGTGGAGCTGACAAATTCTGATGCTTTCAAAAGAAGAAGAAGCTGGAAGCAGAATGTAAAGAAGGAGGAATCACGTGGAAGCTTGGGCAGGCAAAAGAAGAAGCAATGTGGAATATTATAAAGGAATTCACGTGGCAATTGAAAGAAATGCAAATGCGTGGGCTGACTCATATTAATGAAGCACGTGAATGAGCAAAAATGGAGCACGTGAGGGAGATTATTACATTTAGGCAGAGGCTACATTCTAGGCTACATTCATCCATCACGAAAATCATCCATCGTCATTCATTCAACATTTCAATCTCTCACGCCTCCTACGCCCCTTTCGTCCAGAGAGCCACTCCATGCCATTTCCCATTCTCTCATCCTCCATTCCTACTCCATTCCACCTCCAATGAAGCTCTAAGCCTCCATCTGTGACTTGCAAGGAAGAAGGACCTTGGAGAAGCTTGAATCTATGGGAAGAACTTAGAATTTTGGCTAAGGATTTCTATTTTCCTACACTTTTTCTTTTTCTTGTACAATCTTGGTTAAGTTGTATTTGATTAGGAATTATGTAATTGTAATTATTAGCTGGTTAGATATTAATTAGGAAGCCTTTTTGTTGTTAAATTGGTTGGATTAAATACTGAATTTTTCAATTTTCTATAATTATCCATGTATGCAGTCAAGATGTTTGATGAAATACATATGAGAGATTAAGTGTTTAATTGTTTGATTTGAGGACTCCTTGGCGTTTAGTTGGTTAATTAAATATCTTTGGATGATGATTCAGAGGCTAATTAATTAGTTAATCAATCAAATTGGATGTTCATTGATCTTAAAGATAAGAATTAACAATTTAATGCTTGATTGAGGTCTCAATGCAACATTATTTCATTAATCTCTTGAATCTTGAGTGGTAACCCAAGATTACTTGTAACACCATAACTTCTAGCTCACGAATAGGGACTCTTAGGCTAGAATTAATCATAAATGGATTAGGATAAGGATAATGAACACCAAGGGACGAATCCAAAGCTAGTCATAAGACCATCATTCACTCATAATTCATCCAATTAGGTAGAATTTAGGAACTTGATTTCAATTTCAATTTACCTAGTTTAATTAGATCAAAACCCCCAAATTTTAGATAGCTTTTAGGATCTTTTAATACTTAGAAAATCCAATTGAATATTGAATTCCATTTCTAAGGGAGATGACCTAGGTTGTGCCACTAGCTACATATTTAGTTCAACCTAGTTTTATTTTGAGGGTTACGCGACAAAACCTGTCAAGGAGCAAGGGGTAGCAACCATGGAAGAAGAAATTACCTTGTTTTCATGGCTTTTCTCACTTGAATCTTGTTTTCTTTGAGCTCCTCTCTTCAAATCCGAATTTTCCCCTTAATTTCTCCCTTAAAACAGATTTATAAACTTCATTATAATCATAGGAAATAAAGGAGAATAGAGGAGAAGAGGTTTGGAAGGAAGAAAGCATGAAAAACTATTAAATTTTCTTACCTTTTAACTTGAATTTCTCCTCCTTTTATTCTTCCTCTTGTAATACTATAGCTCTCTTAGCTAACCCCTTTACATATACAAGTCTCATACATGAATTCTCCTAAGAAAATAATACCATTTAACAATGTTATGTCATCTACATTTTTTTTGTTTTGACTCCGTGGGCCTTGTGTAATATCTGGTTCTCCGAAAACTAAAGAAAACGTGAGAAACGTAACGTATGATTTCTCTGTAAATGAACGAAATTCACCGGATACAAAAAGAAGTCCCCCAAGATTATGTAGTTAAGGTCCTAAAAAATTTGGGAAGCATTCTAGACTCAAAAAAATGAGAATCCTAGGCTCAGATGGAAAGAAAAATGGAGTTAGAATGAAGAAACAATTTTTTACAGAAAACTTATGAAATGTAATGGCATTTTTGTAATTTTGAGCAAATTTTGGAATTCACACAGGAAGGCTTTTTAAATGAAAGTTTTGAGTTCTTTGGGGTTCTCAGAGGCTTGAAAACCATGGAAAGCCCCGGAACAGTTAAAACCCCTCCGGTGGATGTTTTCCAACATCGGTGTACCTGAACTTTGACGAATTCGTTCGGGAAGATTTTAGCTTCAATTTGAGTGATTCCAAAGGCATTTTATTAAATGGAGAACTTAAATTTCATAATGGAAAATACAGTTCTCAAAAACGAGTTAAAACAAAGGAGAAATGAAAATGCCAAGAACGAAGGGCAAAATAGGGATTTTTGAAAAGTGTAACTTACTCCTACCTATATATATGATGCACCCTTCTTCTCCCTTCATTATGCATGACCATGTTCTGCCCAAAACAAGAGGAAAACCCTAGGGGTTGAGGTGCACAAGAGGAGGAAGAAAAGGAGGAGAAATTCAAGGTAGAATGGTATGGATTTTCATGGTTTTTCATGCTCTTTCTCTTCCAAACCTCTTCTCCTCCATTCTCCTTTGTTTCCTATGATTAAAATGAAGTTTATAAATCTGTTTTAAGGTAGAAATTGAGGGGAAAAGTCGGATTTGAAGAGAGGAGCTCAAAGAACATAAGATTCAAGTGAGAAAAAGCAAGAAAACAAGGTAATTTCTCTTCCTATGGTTGTCATCTTTGGTTCCTTTCTCCACCATTTCGCCCCACTTGAGAAAACCCTAGGAGGAGATGATTTTTAGGTAGAACCAAGCATGAATCTAAGGAAAAAGGTTGTGGAGATGAAGAATGGAATTATCAAAAAACCATTTGATTTCAAGATGCAAATTCTAGGGTTTTGTGTGCACCTTGTAAAATCTGACCTTATGTGATGATTTCTAGATTTAATTAAGATTTTAAATGAGTTCCTAAGATCCCTAAGATGCTCCCCACATGCTTCCTCCTTCAAAAAAATAAAGAAAACTTCAAGGAGCCTAAACCATGCATAGGCTTGGCCAAAGGGAGTTCATATAGTGAGGGAGAGTTTTAAATTTTTATAAGGCCATTCTTGAGTCATATTTGATGAATAAAAATGAGGGGAGGTCTTGGGAAAAATTTAGAACTCATAGAAAGTGATTTGGTGCTTTAGGTTCCATATTATGACCTAAAGAAGCAACATGATGTTAGGCTCTTTGTTTTAATTGTGTAATGAATCCAAGAGGCTTAAAAGAAGTCAAGAATCATATTTGAAAGGAAAGAATGGAGCCTAGAATTTATTTTAGGAGTGTTGCTTCATTAGGTGTATTTATAGACCATAATGAAGCTTATAGAGCAATCTAGCATCTAAGCAAATTGTATGGCCTTAAAGATTGTTTTATGAATCTAATTGGCTCCTATAAATTGTATCTAGGCCAAGAGAAACCATTTCAACAAGCTTGTGGGTGTGTGACCGAAAGAGGAGGCTTGAAATCCAAGGAAAAAGTATGTGATTGTGTGTAAGGTAGCTCTCTCCACCTTCTCTCATGCATGGATGTGTGTTTAGGTTATCTTAGAATGTGTGTATGTGTATTTTCAAGTTATAAAAAGTATGCTCGCATGATTTTAAATGTCATGATTTCATGATGTCATGTTATATTTTTAAATGAATGCATGATGTTTGCTTGAATTTGCTTGAGTGTGGAAAAGCCAAGAACCCTTTAGCCATAGAGGGGATGAGCCAAGAACCCTTAAAGTTGGTTGAGACAAAGTAAAGAGTCTTCCAAAAGTGAGGTTGACTCCCAAAAGTAAGCTTGAGTCCAAGAACCTCTTAAAGAATGGGTGAGGCAAGTCCAAAATCCACAAGTGAATGGGTGAGGCTAACCCACTTCCTTGGCAAGCCTTTGTATGCCATCTATGACCTACTCAAAAGTTGAAAATGCTTCTTCAATGATTGCACATGTTAAATATGCCCATGCATACATTTGTGAGACTTGTATTACATGCTTTATATGTGATTGAATAGGGGATGAGCTATTGGGATTCTTTGAATCTCATTCCCTCCTCTCCAATGATTTCAAATGCTAGGTGGACCAAGTAGATATGTTAAGGGGAGCTAACAATATTGAAGGAAGAAGATTGACATCCATATGTTTAGTATTTACCTTTTTAAAACCATAATGAACCATAATGATGTATGAGTTTTATAAATAGCTTATGACCCTTGAGACATATGTAATTATGATATTATATGATATAGAAATGAAAGTATGTGTTTTGTGAATGATAGAATGTAAATTAAGCATGTATGGCAAGGATAGCTTCATGAATGAGTTTATGAAAATGTGCATATGTGTGCATAGAAAGGCCAAAATGAGATGCATGGGATTTGGGACCATTTGGGCAGCTCACACAAGTCCTAAATGTGCTTTTAAACTTGCCAAAAAGGTGCTAAAGCTGGTAATTTTGGTATCCCATATGGAGCCAAAATTGACCATAATGGAACCCTATGTCACTTTTTAGCCAAATGAGTTATTCTTGGTCTGAGATTTGTCATGCAATTAGGTCTCATTAAGAATTTTTTGGAAAGCTTAAGATAATAATTTTTGGAGGTCTATAGAATATTTAATGATTTTTCAAAGTTGGCAATTTTTATAGCTTTGGTCTGCTGCACTATTCATTTGGTCTGAAAATGAATTCTGTCACACAAGGCCCAAATAATGTCCAATTGCCATGAAATTTTATACAAAGAAACTAGACATTCCTAGTGACTCGTTCCAACTAGAAGTACCTCATTTGGAATTCTAGAGAGGGAGATATGAATTTTTGAAGTTTCTATCTAGTATCAAGAATTTTGCTCGACCAGAGTTACTATTTCATTGATTTTCAAGGTCTGGACTTGATGAGCTAGTGTGGAGATATTTTTTCTCTCTAGCTAACATCCACAGTTTTCTATATTGGTATCATTTGCATGGATTATATTTTTATGGAATTAATTGGATATTTTCAAATTTTTCTACAAAATTCTGTGACAGTTCCAAAATGTAGTCTGACCTTTGGATCATTTTGGATGTCAAACATCCTTTGTGATGGATGTTATGATCTGAGCATATTTTTATTGTGAATTAGACTTCCATAGCTTTCCATAATGACCAAGATTGTATGATTTCAATGTTTTTAGAATTAGTTATGATTTTCCAAAATTGTGATAGAAATGGGAACAAATCTGACCAAAATTCAATATGTGTATTTCATGCATTCCTTCGAGTTCCTTGAGATGTAGGCCACTTTGGATGATGTAATTGAGTTGTATCCATGAAATTAAATGTGAGAATATGTTACATGAGTCCATATGGCCCATAAAACTCCAAAAGAAAAATTTTATGTCTAGCACAACTCAAGAGAACTCATTATTTTATGTCATTTTCCTAGCTTCTTCATGTAACACATGACATGAGATATGGAAATAGCAGAAGATAAGCTAGAAAACTATGGTGTTACACCTTGGGGACTCTCTTATATCATCCTAATATTTTATTACACCAATACAACTCAAAACCATCTAAAAAAATTACCAAAAACCTGAGCTTACATTAAGCAAACATGGTTTTTAATTTTCTGCCTCAGGTTCAATTTGCAGATTTTGAGCCTCAAATTTGAAAATTCGTTATTAATTCTAGAAAAATCTAAATCAAGCATCTTATAGCATTCTAGAAATCTACAGATGTTTACTTTATGCTAAAAATATGTTCAGGCCATAAAACATAACACAGAAGACGTTTGACATGTGAAAAGGTGCAAAGGTTTGGATAGCTACTGGTACTGATGCAAGTGTCTGCTATAAATTTTAAAAATGTCCAATTAATTTCAAAAAAATCCAATCTATGCAAATAATACCAATTTGGAAATCCATAGATATTAGATTTATGGTAAAAATAGATTCAGACAAAAAAACACACGTTTAGCTATTGAAATTTAATGGAACAATGACTCAGGTCATGCTACGCTACTGTTGCTGTTCTAGAAATTCAAAAATACATATCTCTTAGCTCAGACCTAACAAATGAGGTGCTTCTAGTTGCTACAAGTCTTTATGAATGTCTAGTTTCTACTTATAAAATTTCATAGCCTAATGACCATATTTGCCCCTCAAATGACACAATTTCACAACTGACCAAATGAACAGTACTTCAGCAGATCCAAATTTCTGATACTAACTTTGAAAAATCATAGAAAATTCCACAGACTTCTAAATGACCTGGTCTTTAGGTTCTCAAAAAGCTTAGGAAAGATCTAATTGCATGAAAAATTTCAAGTCAAGAGGAGGCCATTTGGTTAGACTTTGTTATAGCTCAAGATCATGGAACTTTTGGTTCTAAAAAGAGGGAAAATTTAGTCCAAATGAGTCATACATTGTTCCACACACATTTGAGCAACTTAGAATGCACAAATATAGCACAAATAAGTCTCTCATAAGATCTGAACCATCATGTAACTCAAATTTATCATGCCACTTCCATAAACATACATGCACAAGTGAGCTCCTAAGGGATCAAATTGCACATTTCCATTTAGTTAGCTCTATTCTTGATACATACATTATCTTTACATAGTTTTACACTTGTTCAAAGTGTCATAGCTCAAAAATAACATATACATATATACTTTGACATTCTAGTACATTAAAAATGGCAAGATTTGCCAAGAGATGGATATTTAAGCTCCTTGGCTTCTATCCTTTAGATCTTAAACTCCACCTAGATCATATAAGATGAGAGAAAGGAGGGGGTTAGATTCATTGAATCTCAATAGCTCATACACCTATTTAAGTACATTTTCAAGGCATACAATATGTCATGGGTACAAGTATGTAACTAATCAATCTATGAAGCATTCAATTCTCATATTTTTATGTCACAAACTCATGTCAAGTATAAGAATGAGCTCTAGGGACTTTTGATTTGGCCTCACCCCATTTTTAGGACTTTTAGATTTTCCTCACTCTTGGTTTAAAGACTTTTGACTTAGCCTCACCCATCCAAGGGACTCTTGGCTTTGTCTCACCCATGACATAAGACTTTTGGCATCTTCTTACCCACATCAAGGGACTTTTGGCACTACCTCACCCTTATAAGCCATTTCCACAATTCAAAGGCATTCAATAAGGCATATTGGTACCAAAATAGCAACATAGCATTAAGTGGCATGTCTCAAAAATATAAATATACATACAAGCACACAATGACACATATGCAACAAGAAATGTAACAAGAAAAGGTGGAGAGTTACCTTGGTGCAAATTTAAGCTTTACTTTGCTTGTTCCTTTTCCTTTTTAGTTCCACAAATACAATGAGGTGGGGTTGGATTTCCTTGGCCTATTCATAACAAACAATACTCAATTATACTCTTAGAACAAGCTATGACATTCAACTCACTCTTAAGAATACACTTTGTTCTACTTGTCACAATATGGTTCCATTAATAACCTAATGAAGCAACTACCCAAATTAAATTTCTTGGTTCCATTCTCTTGCCATATCTAGGCCTCTTGACCTCATTTAAGGTCCTTGGAGCCATCACACACTCACTTCCACAAACCTAGGTACATGTTGCTTTATAAGGTTACATTATGGAAGCCATTTCCTTATCTCCCAACCTAAGACTTCTAAATTTTTTCCAAGGGTTTCTCCTATCTTCTTTTATCATACAAAGTCCCAAATCAAGCTTGCAACAATTTAAAACATCCCATAGTTATTTCTATGGGTCTTGGCTGAAATATGCCTTCATTAAGGATCCATGGAGTTTGAGATTTTTTCTTAACGGATGGGGCACTTGGGAGGCTCCCTAGGAGTCTTAGAAACTCAAACACACACTCACATATGATAGAGAATTCTTGAATCAACCTAAATTTCAAATTATGTTCAAGAACCCTACACTTTTCCAACTTAAATTCTACTAGCTTTTCATGCATTTATTTGGTGTATTCCATCTTCCCATGGCCTAATTAGGTGAGTTCTTATTGATTATAAAATAGAAAATTTCCACCTTTATAGTTCTATTTTAGGCATCCCACCATGGAAGAGAAGAAGGAGAAAAAGAAGCAACAAAGGAGGAGAAACTACCTTGAAATCAAACTTCCTTCAAGAGTCCTTCCTCTTCCTTCTTCCTTCTCTTTGAATTTCAAATTTATCTCCACTGGTCTGACCCCAAACCAGCATAAAAAATTTCATTAAAACTATGGAAAGATAAAGCAAGAAGAGGAGGATGAAGTTTCAAGAGGAAGAAGTATCAAAATCCTACTCTTTTTCACCTTCTGCCTTGCTTTCTTCCTCTAAAATTCTCTCTCTTTTGTGCGCCTAAGGAGCTGTAAATTTTCTCTGAAATTGGGCAGAAGAAAGTTGGTTTAGGGAGTGAGAGGAAGAACGTGGACTTTAAAGAAGAATTTAAAAGCTTCCTTGTAAAAATTATTTCCATTTTTTCCCTTCTGTCATGGCATTTTCAATTTGGCTTCATTTTATCTCCTTTTTGAGAACCATCTTTTCCATCATAAAATTTAGGTTCCTAATTTAATAAAATGCCTTTGAAATCACTCAAATCAGAGCTAAAACCTTTCTGAATAAACCTGTCAAAGTTTGGGTCAACCTATGTTGAAAAAAGTACACTAGAGGGGCTTTACCGATCCCGAGACTTCCCATGATTTTTGGGGCCTCTAAGAACCTTGGGAAACTTAGAATTTTTGTTTAAAAAGCCCTCTTAGGTGTTTTTTCAAAATTGCACTTATTTACGAAAATGCAACTGGCCTTTTGGTAAATTTTTTGAATCACTTGGCCCTGGTTTTTGGGCAACTCAAGGCTCAAATCCTCATTTTCCATTATTTAAAATTTTATTCAAATTTTATTTGGCCTTGAATCACTTAGCTTAGGGGACTTATTTTTCAAACTAGCTCGTTTCAGTGTTTTTGTGACATACTAGGCATTACACTTCTTGTGCGTCTCATCCCTTAGGGTTTTCTCTGATTTTTAGGCAGAGCTTGGTCGACTAAAATAGAGGGGGAAGAAGGGCGCCACTTATATATATAAAGGAGGAAGAATAACTTTTCAAAAATTTCCATTTTACTCTTTGTTTTTGGCATTTTTGTTTATACTTCATTTTTGCTCTTTCTTTAGAACCATCTTTTCCATTATAAAATTTAGGTTTCCAATTTAGTAAAATGCCTTTGAAATCACTCAAATCGGAGTTAATACCTTTTCGAATGAATCCATCAAAGTTTGGGTGCACTGACTTTGGAAAACGTTCACCAAAGGGGTTTAGCTGTCCTAGGCCTTCCCATGGGTTTTAGGGCCTCTGAGAACCTTAGAGAATTCAAAACTTTCATTTAAAAAGACCTCTTAAGTGAATTCCAAAAATTGCTCAAAATTACAAAAATGCCATTATGTTTCGTAAGTTTTTCGTAAGAAATTGTTTCTTCATTCTAATTTCATTTTTCTTTTTATCTGAGCCTAAGATTCTCATTTTTAGGAGTCTAGAATGCTTCCCAAATTTTTTGGGACCTTAACTACATCATTTTGGGGGACTTCCTTTTTGTATCTAATGAGTTTCATTCGTTTATAGAGAAATCATACATTACATTTCTTACATTTTCTCATGTTTTCAGAGAACTGGATGTTATATTGAAAATGTATGCATGGACATATTAACATATGTGAGCAATCAAGAAATATTCTTGGCATTTGAACAAGTCATACATAGCATACATAAGCTTACTAAGTAAGTGGATTAGCTTTACCCATTCAGTTGTGGATTTTGGACTTGCCTCACCTATTTCTTTAAGAGGTTTTTGACTCAACCTTACTCTTGAGAGTCAACCTCACTTTTGGGAGACTCTTTACTTTGTCTTAACTAACTTTAAGGGTTCTTGGCTTATCCTCACCATGGCTAGAGGGTTCTTGGCTTCTCCACACTCAAGCAAACCAAGGTATGCACATAAAGCATCATTTTAATGTATGAAATATCATCATGGTACGATGGAATACAAACTCATGCTAAAATACTTTTCATAGCTCAAAACATATATACACATATTCAAAGACAATGTACGCATACATCTATGCATAAGAGAAGGTGGAGAAAGCTAACTTACTTGCATTTACACACTTTTTTTTTAGTCTTAAATCCTTTCCCTTGACCTCACACACCCAAGAAGGTGGAGATCACTTCTCTTAGCCTAGACACATTATATGGAAGCTATACTCTTGAATCAAATCTAAGCCTGCACAATTACTATAAAAGCTAGATGACTCATAAGGCTCTTTTATGATTCCATAATGCACTTAATGAAGCAACCTTTGGAAAACATTATCTTGGCTCCATTATCTTTATCTATTTATGATTCTTGACTCCATTTAAACCTCTTGGAGTCATCACACAATCAATTCTAGGAGCCTAGTTAGGTATTACTTCTTTAAGCCATATTATGGAACATATAAGGCCATCTCACTATCTATGACTTCTAAAAGTTTTCCAAGGCTTCCTCTCATATTTTCCCATCACACATGATGCAAAACTAAGCTTAGAAGGAATCAAAACACTCCCTAGGTGCATGAACTCTCTTTGGCTGAAGCATGTACTCTTCTTAGCACCTTTGGAGTTTCCTTACTTCCTTTGATGGGAGAAACATGTAGGAAGCTCTCTTGGTGTCTTAGGAACTTATATGAGCACTTAAGCATCATAAAATATGGCTAGGGTTCATGATAAAGTTTAAGATGCAATCAAAACCCTAATTTTTCTATCTTGCAAATTCATGGTTTTTACTTGGATTTCTTTGTATATTCTTACTCTTCTCCCTTAAATTCATAGAATTCACCCTTGGTTCTCCTTAAAATTCTAGCCCTCCTATGGCTTCTTGAACGGGGAGAAATATAGAGAGAAAAAGAGCAAGGGGTAGCAACCATGGAAGAAGAAATTACCTTGTTTTTCTTTGTTTTCTCACTTGAATCTTGCCTTCTTTGGCTTCCTCTCTTCAAATCTGAATTTTGTCCTTCATTTCTCCCTTAAAACAGATTCATATACTTAAATATAATCACAAGAAAGAAAGGGGAATGGAGAAGAAGAGGTTTGTAAGGGAAAGAGTATGAAAAGCTACCAAAATTACATACCTTTTAGCTTTGATTTCTCCTCCTCTTCCTCTTCTTCTTATGTGCCACTCTCCTAGGGTTTTCTTTTGGTCTAGGGCAAAAACAAGTGAAGCTAAATGAAGGGGAAGATAGGGCGCCTCATATATATTGGTGGAGGAAGGAAGACTTTTCAAAAATTTCTATTTTGCCTTTCATTTTGGCATTTTCGTTTCTAATTTGTTTCAGCTTTTTTTTTTTTAAACTGTATTTTCTATTATAAAATTTAGGTTCTCGATTTAGTAAAATGCCTTTGGAATTACTCAAATTGAAACTAAAACCTTTCCGAACAAATCCGTCAAAGTTCGGGTGCAATGATGTTAGAAAATGTTCACTGGAAGGGCTTTAGCTGTCCTAGGCCCTCCCATGGTTTTCAGGGCCTCTAAGAACCCTAAAAAACTTAAAACTTTCATTTAAAAATTTCTCCTGTGTGAATTCCAAAATTTTCTCAAAATGACGAAAATTCCCTTACATCAATCTTTCATTACATTTCGTTTCTTCATTCTAGCTCTCTTTTTCCTTCTGTCTGAGCCTGAGATTCTCATTTTTAAGAGTCTAGAATGCTTCCCAAATTTTTTAAGACCTTAACTAAGTTATTTTGGAGGACTTCCTTTTTGTATCCGGTGAATTTTGTACATTTACGGAGAAATTGTACGTTACGTTACGTTTCTTATGTTTTCTCTCATTTTCGAAGAACCAAATATTACACTGTCACTATACAGCCTCGATAAATGAAGGGAATTTTGGGGGTTTTGACCCTTGATCCATGGTTTGTGCTAAGTTTTGAAAATGTTATAGTTTGTAAGAATGGAAAATAATTAAAGAATATTGTTAGTGAGTTCATGGGGTCCTAGAGATGCAAAATGATAAATTTATCCGCTACGTAATGCATTTTAATTCATTATTTTAATGCCTTTTTTTGGGATTTCTTTGAAGAATTGTATCATCCCACTTGTACATAAGAGAATTAATGTTAGAAATAATATGGTATTACATGATTCATTAAAGACTTTAGCAAGATTTCTTTACCATTATCTAGACTTTTTCAAAAGGATGTAGATTTTAATTTTGATGAGTCATGTAGATTAGCATTTGATAAGTTAAAGAGAAAGCTAACCATACCACCTATCATCTAACCTCCTAATTGGGAATTTCCATTTGAATTGATGTGTGATGCATCCAACTTTGATATGGGTGCAATTCTTTCCCAAAGGATAGACAAAAAGTCTCATGTGATCTCTTATGCACTGCACACTTTAGATGAGGCTTAGGTTAATTATACAACCAATAAAAAGGAGCTTTTAGCTATTATTTTTGCTTTAGATAAGTTTTATTCTTATTTGCTTGGTTCTTGTTTATTCTGATCATATAGCTTTAAAGTTTCTACTCAAAAAGCCTGATGCAAGACCAAGACTTATTAGGTGGATGCTGCTCCTATAGGAATTTGACATAGAAATCAGAGATAAGAGTGGACAGAAAATTTTGTGGTTTATCATTTGAGTAGAACACCTCACTCTTCAGATTCATCTACTATCAAGGATAGTTTTCCATATGAACAATAATACTCATTACATGGTAAAGATCCCTAGTATGCAGATATGGTAAATTTCTTAGTTGCTTCCGAATTGCCTGCTTATTTTAAAAAGTACTAAATTAATAAACTTAAGAGTAAGGTAAAATATTATGTTTAGGATGACCCTTACTTGTGGTGCATATATAATGACTAGATTATTAGGAGATGTGTTCCTGACTATGAGTTCATATCTGTTTTGCATTTTTGTCATACCCTTATATGTGGTGGCCATTTTGGTTCTCAGCATACTGCTATGAAGGTTCTAAATTCTGGATTATTTTGGCCCACCTTATTTAAGGATGCATATGCTTTCTGTAAGAACTATACACGATGCCAACAGATAGGTAATATTTCTCATAGGAAGGAGATGCTTCAACAACCATTATTGTTCTATAAGATATTGGATGTTTAGGGTATTGACTTTATAGGACCATTTCTTGTTTCTTTTGGTTTCATATATATTTTCTTAACTATTGATTACGTTTCAAAGTAGGTGGAAGCAAAAGTCACCAAGACTGATGATTCTTATATGGTTATGAACTTTGTTAGATCTCATATTTTTTGCAAGTTTGATATACCTAGAGCAATCATTAGTGATCAAGGCTCTCACTTTCATGCCAGAAACATGCAAGCCCTCCTTCACAAGTATGGTGTGCTCCATAAAGTAGCCACCCCTTACCATCTATAAACAAACGGTTAAGCAAAGGTTTCAAATAGAGAGATAAAATAAATTCTGGAGAAAACAATGTAACCTAATAGAAAGGATTGGAGTAAAAGATTAGAAGATGCAATATAGGCTTATCGTACTACCTATAAAACTCCTATAGGCATATCACCTTATAGGTTGGCTTTTGGTAAAGCATGTCACTTACTAGTTGAAATTGAGCATTAAGCCTATTATGTTGTAAAGACGTGTAATATAGATCTATTTCAAGTCGGTTCTCAAAGAAAATTGCAACTTCAATAGCTTGAAAAGATTTAGTTGGAAACTTACAAAAACTCTAAAATTTATAAGGAGAAAACCAAGGTCATGCATGACAAGATGATTGAAATAAAAGAGCTTCATGTTGGTAAAAGAGTCCTCCTTTACAATTCTTGCCTAAAACTGATGCCTAGTAAGTTACGTTCTAAATGGATTTGTCCATTTGTGGTTACTTATGTTTTTCCTTATGGTGTAGTTGAGATTATAAATGAATCAACCCACAAGCGCTTCACAGTGAATGGGGAATGACTTAAACATTTTTATGAAGGATTTCAAGAGCAGATAGTAGAGAAACTACATCTTTACAACACTCTATACACTTGAATCACCTAGTTATATTTCTTTCCCTCCTTTTTTTCCTTTCTTGTCTTCTCTTTAATTGATAAATTAGATTGTTATTATATTGAGGACAATGTAAATATTATGTGTGGGGAGGGGGGAGGGGAGAGGAATCATTCTACTTTCCTCTTAGTTTGGCCTTTCTTTTTCGGCATTTCCTTATTTTCTTGTTTTTCTTGCAAATTTTTAGTTTTTTAAAATAAAATTTTTTAAAAAAAAATAAGTTGAAGCAATTTAAGTTTAGAAGTATTCCAATATGATTAGGAATCAATCTTATTTTTTGAAATTTAAGTAAATTGGCAATGAATTTGATTCTAATAGATTTCATGTGGTAGTTTTTAAACCTGTAGGGATTTTGGGCCTGCATTTGCCTATCATGATTTTTACTCTAAAACTTGTTTTGATTCTTAATTGAAACTATATTTGTATAAGCATTCATAAAGATGATTAAGGCATTCTTTTTTCTTTTCTTTTCTTGTAGACAAAGTCATATAGTTATTTCGCCTATGTTTTATCCTTTGTTTTTATTCTCTTTTTTAGCCTTTTATGTTTTTTTTAACCCTTTAGCAAAAAAAAAAAAAAAATTTATCCCACCTTGTATAAGATACTTTTGATTATTAGGAGCATTATATCTTTATAGGGTGGATGGATGTGCACTGCAATTTTGTGTTAATTTTGAGCTAATTAATTTGTTCTTCTTAGAGATATGTCAAAAATAAAAAAAATTAAACAAAAAAGAGCATGAAGAAAAAAATCTTTATGAAAGAAAAAGAAAAGAAAATTATTTTGATTTTCGTTGAGCATGTATTGATTTATGGTAAATAAGACTTTAAGATGCACATTTATTCCATTCTATGTTCTTTTTTTATTCCTCTTGATGACTTTAAGTGTTAGCCTTGTGTCTTTTGTTACATCCTTAGGAGATTATTTACCATTTGTTTTGTACCTTAGTTGTAACACCATATATTTCTGGCTCATTTCATACTATCTCTATGCCTCATATCAAACAACTCACAAATGTGCAAGGAAAAATAGCATTAAATAATGCATTTCTTAACATTACATTGCATATAAAAATTTCATTCGGTGTCACGTGGACTATGTGAGCTCATACATCACATTCTTATATTTAATTACATGAATACAACTCATTTGCATCATTAAAAGTGGCCTACATCTCGTGGAACTCAAAGGGAAGCATGAAATACATACATATATTTTTGGCTAGATTTTCCACATTTCTGTTACAAATTTTGGAAAATCATAACTAATTCTAAAAAAATTAAAATCATGCATTCTTAGCCATTCTGGAAAGCTACATATATCTACTTCATACTAAAAATATGTTCAGACCATAACATTAATGTTTGACATTCAAAATGGTCTAAAGATCAGGCTGTCCATTGGTGCTATTATAAAATGCTACAGCAAATTTCAAAAATATCCAATTAATTCTGAAAAAATCCACTCAAAACAAATAATGCTAATCTCCAAATCTGTGGATGTTAGCTAGAGGGAAAAAATAACTCTAGACCAATTCAGGCATGCCCAGACTTCAAAACTTAATCAAATAGTAACTGAGGTCGGCTGAAGTTCTTGATACTGGATAGATTGTTTGAAAATTCATATCTCCCTCTCAAAACATCCAAATGAGGTGCTTCTAGTTGATACACATCACTAAGAATGTTTAGTTTCTCTATATAAAATTTTGTGTCAATTGGACATCATTTGGACATCATTTGAGCTTTGTGTGATCGATTTCATTTTCGAACCTGAGTGAATAGTGACATGACCAAAACAAAAAAATTTGCCAAATTTGGAAATTCATAAAATATTCCCTGGACCTCCAAAAATTCTGTTCTTTAGCTTCTTAAAAAGCTCTCAACAATATCTAATATCA
Organism: Erythrophleum fordii; assembly: GCA_032878935.1. NCBI lineage: Eukaryota > Viridiplantae > Streptophyta > Magnoliopsida > Fabales > Fabaceae > Erythrophleum > Erythrophleum fordii. Next base: position 17,696,546 of record JAVQMF010000053.1, read on the forward strand.
TGCCAAATCTTAGATCAAGAAGAACTCATTTGGATAAAAAGTAATATAGGGTTCCATTATGATCAATTTTGGCTCCATATAGGATACCAAAATGTCCAAATGGCTTTCTTTAGGGTTTGGCACCTCTTGGACAAGTCTAAAAGTATGATTATGACTTGTGTGAGCTGTCCAAGTGATCCTAAATCTTATGCATTTCATTTTGGCTATTCCACTTCCATTCATTGATGGAATTTCATAATGCAAAATTGTCATTACACGACCAAAATGAGTATTTTCATACATATAACCCTAGTTCTCATTTATACACAATACATTAACATAATTATACATACTCATAACATCATAGGTCATATACAACTAGGGATTTCATCAATTGCTATCCATAAGGCCTTAAAGTAACAATTTCAAGACACTTTGATGTCATGCTCTCATCTTCAAGATGGTTGGCTTCCATTACCTTGCTCTCTTAGTCCACCTAGCATGTTCGAACATTGGAGAGGAGGGGATGGGATTCAAAGAATCTTAATAGCTCATCTCCTATTCAATCATACATAAAGTATGCAAAATAAGTCTCACAAACGCATGCATGGTATATGGACATGTGCAATCATTCAAGAAGCATTCTTAGCATTTGAAAATATCATACATAGCATACATAGGCTTGCCAAGCAAGTGGGTTGGTCTCACCTATTTACTTATGGATTTTAGATTTGTCTCATCCATTCTTTAAGAGGTTGTTAGACTTAACCATGCTCTTAGGAGTCAACCTCACTTTTGGGAGACTCTTTACTTTGTCTCAACCAATCTTAAGGGTTCTTAGCTCATCCTCACTATGGCTATAGGTTCTTGGCCTCACGACACTCAAGCAAACTAAGGCAAACATCATAAACATTATTTGGAAAATATAATGCATCATCATGGTACCATGGAGTAAGAGCTCATGCTAGAACATTTTTCATGGCTTGAAATACATATACACACATTCAAAGATAAGTAAAGCAAGTAATCATGCATGAAAGAAGGTGGAGAGAGCTATCTTGCTAATATTTGTACAATTTTTCCTTAAGTCTTGAATCCTCTCCCTTGACCTCACACACCTAAGAAGGTAGAGATCATTCCTTTTGGCCTAGACACAATTTATTGAAGCCAATTAGGTTCATGAAATTAATTCAAAGGCCACACAACTTGCTTAGACTCTAGCTTGGTCTATAAACCCTTTTATGTTTCCAAGAATGCACCTAATGAAGCAACACCCATCAAATAAATTCTAGGCTCCATTATTTTCTTTCAAATATGATTCTTGACTCCTTTTAAGCCCCTTGGAGTCATCACACAATGAAAATAAAGAACCTAACTACATGTTGCTTCTTTAGGTCATATTATGGAACATATAAGGCCAAATCACTTTCTATGGTTTTTAAATTTTTCCCAAGGCTTCCCCCTCATCTTCACTCATCATATATGACTCAAAAATGGGCTTAGAACAAATTAAAACTATCCCTAAGTACACAAACTCCCTTAGGCCGAGACTAGGAAGCTTGATGATCTCCTTGAACTTTGCTTTGTTTTCTTGATGGAGAAAGCACATGGAGAGACTTCTAAGGATCTTAAGAGCTCATTTAAACTCTCATTTGGACATAGGAGTCAAGGTATCAAGTCAGATTTTATAAGGAACATATGAAACCCTAGACTTTGCATCTCGAATTTTCATGGTTATTTGTTAATTCTCTTTGCATATTCTTAATCATCACACTCTTTTTCCTAAGAATCACCCTTGGTTTTGCCTAAAAATCAAATCCTCTTAGGTCTTCTCAAGTAGGGCAAAATGGCAGAGAAGGGGACAAGGGGTAGTAACCATGGAAGAAGAAATTACCTTGTTTTCTTATTTTTTTCTCACTTGAATCTTGTGTCCTTTGAGCTCCTCTCTTCAAATCCAAATTCCCCCCCCCCCCAATTTCTCCCTTAAAACAAATTTATAAATTTCATTATAATCATAGGAAACAAAGGAGAATGGAGAAGAGGAGGTTTGGATGGAAGAAAGCATAAAAAACTACTAAAATTCCATACGTTTTTGCTTGAATTTCTCATCCTCTTCTTCTTCCTCTTATGTGTAACAATCCTAACTTCTAATAATCATAATTAAGGTTAAGCACGTGATTAATAATTATAAATCAAGGTTGAAAATTATTACAACTAATACATTCGAAAAATGCAGAGAAATTTGAACTTTGATGTTATTAGGATCACTAATTAGATAACCACAATTATTCGAATGTGCAAGTGAATTTAATCATCAATGAGGAGCCTTTGATCCTTCCATCCATCAATTTCAACTCATAAAAACCTCTTACAAGTGTTTCTAGATTATTCCTTAGCATTACCATAAGAGAAACTAAAGTTTCTAGGTGAATATGAGAAATTGAGCACCTTCGCCGCAACTAAATTCTCTCGTACCACAGCTAATCACTCTCGGGTTCAACTCATTATACCTTCACAAATTTTGCACATTTTGCCGCAGCCAAATACCCCTTTAGTCATAGCGAATTACCCTCTAGAACACCACCAAACCTACCTCTCACACTTCACCGTGACTAACTTCACTGTTCGCCATGCCCAATTGCTCTCTATTTTCTTCCCTAGCAACGTCATCACATTTGGCTTAGGCCAATTAAATTTTGGCTACAGCTAATTACCCTCTGTTACTATCCTTGGGCAACTTCATCACTTTTGGCCATGCCCAATTCCCTTATGTTCTTATAACTCCCAAGATTTCATTCTATCTCTCCAATTCCCCCTCTAGCAACACTCTAGGCCATTTTAACTTAGTTTGTGAAGATTTAGTGTCTTTCTTTTACCTAATCTACCTAACACATTTATCATTACCCATTCAAAACTCAAATGTAGATCCTTAACCCTCTAGGCACCATAAACTAGTAAGTTCATAGATCAATGACAGCAAAGAGTTCATACACTACTCACATTTCTATTCAAACATAAGTCTCATTAGAAATTTCATACATCACTAGTTTAAATTGATATCTAATGTATCAAATGATTACAATCGCTATGCTTGGCAATTTATAATACAATGCAGCAATTTCATAAAACTAGTAGTCTAATTATATGAATACAATCTGACAAAGTTTCCAAACCTACCTACTACTAAACCATATAATAAGCTTCCACTAATTTTCTCCTTACCATTAAGAGGTCCAGTCCCTAAAAATGTTAACCCACAATCGGGGTGAGATATACAATCTCAGTAAATAAGAGGAAAATTTTATATATATGTACATATTAATTAAATACAATGTAATTTTACATCAACACCAAAATCATCAATTTAATTTGCAAATGAACTAGTTAAACTACTAATAACTACTGTCCCATACCAATAATTATACATAACATATTAATGGCCAATAACACCAAGAGTGGTCTATCCATGACACCAATCCCTAAAGAGCACAACTTGGGCTTAGTGCATTTAGGGTCTGATCACAACTCAGTGCCTGATCGAAGCATATACACAGGTGGCAGCTACACCATAGCTCCACCGTGGACTTACAAGGTCCAATCACAATAACAATTCAAGTAGTCAACTAATCATTTAGCATTTCAAAATCAAGTATGTGTAACAAATATTAGATTAACATAAGCATATATATAGAATTTAGAAGAATAACCCCGGTTACCTCAATGAAGGCAATTACTCTTCCTCTATCTACCACTATGATCCAAAGTATACCAAGCCTAACATAAGCATGATTATTATCATTTAACTATCATTAGCAAGGAAATTCTCCCTATCCATAGATTAATCTTGACAAGAAATCATTGAGAACTTCTTACCCAAGCTTCCTAATGATCTATTGCACCAATTCAAGGTTTATACATCAAAGCTCACCATGATTCACTCCCTACAACTCCATTTTCGCACATGTACAAACCAAGCAACAAAAGTCAATCCAAAATGTGGGAATTCAACATATACACCACACAAGAGAAGAGGGAACACTTACCCATACACCAAGAGGTCAAATAGATTGAGTTGATCCTTAACTATCAAGAACACACTATGGGATATTCCAAAATTCGAATTTAAGTCATCAAGCCAAAAAACCTCAGTGTTTTACCTTCATTTTCTTATAATTTCGCATAATAGAAAAACCCATTATGAAAATCAATCCTTACGGACATTTTTCAGCAAAATAATACACAAAATGGAAAGGAAATACTTACCATCATCCCTCTAACCTTCAACTCTAAAAATGTTGCAACAATCATCCAAAAACCAGATTTCATCTTAAGAAGAGATGAAAATTCTCCAAATGACAAACCAATTGGACAAAAATGTAAAGGAACATAAGGGGGTCAAGTTATATAGAACTATCTTGGCTAAATCTTCCTTTAAGAGTGCAAATCTGAGCCAAAATGTTAAGAAACCCTAGCCCTTCTCCTAACATACGAATTTCTTCTCTTGCCTTTTGTGTTTTCTACTGAATGGGGGGGAGGCTGTTGAACTTTTAAGGATATTAGGGGGAAATGGGCCAATCCATCAGCCCAAGGTCCATTTAGGCTCATTTCTAGTCATTAGGCCATTAATTTATAAGGTGGGTTGCAAAAACTCTTAGGGTTAGGGAGGAATGTGTTGACCCAAAGGCCCTATTCCTTGTGGGTTCAGATTTTAGTTAGGTTGGGTCATGGATTCTAAAGTTGTATGGGTTAAATAAGGGTTGAACCAAGCTTTAAAGGTCCATTATTCTAAATAGGCTGATGCTTAACATGTTGAGCCATGATATATGGGTCAGTTAGGTTCAAAATAGGTTGGGCTTCCCTAAGAATAGAGTTGGGTCATAATTAGATAAGACTGGGCCTTTAATAATGTTCTTAACACACATAATTTGATCATGGGCCCAAGTCATATTTAAATCCATAAATATTATCATACTTTTTCAAAATGGTCCAAGTAATAGTTATTATGTTAAAATACTCAAATTTGTCATTTTTCTTAAGCCCTCTTAATAATTTCATAACCCTTAAATAATTATTATTAATTATTCCCAGGGTATTACATTGTGCACCTCATCCAAGGGCTTCTTTCTCTAGTTTAGGGCAAAAACATATGAGGCTACATGAGGGTGAGAGTGGGGCGCTACTTATATATATAAGGGAGGAAGAAGAACTTTTCAAAAATTCCCATTTTATCCCTCGTTCTTGGAATTTTCATTTCTAATTCATTTTAGATCCTTTTTAAGAACTGTCTTTTCTATTATAAAATTTAGGTTCCCAACTTAGTAAAGGAATCACTCAAATCGGAGTTAAAACCTTCCTAAATGAATCAGTCAAAGTTCAGGTACATCGACATTGAAAAACATCCATTGAAGGGGCTTTAGCTGTCCCTGGCCTTCCCATAGTTTTTAGAGCTTTTGAGAACCTTGGAGAACTCAAAACTTTCATTTAAAAAGCCCTCCTGTGTGAATTCCAAAAATTACTCAAAATTACGAAAATGCCATTACGTTTCGTAAGTTTTTTATAAGAAATTGTTTCTTTATTTTAGCTCCATTTTCCTTCCTATTTAAGCCTGAGATTTTCATTTTTAGAGTTTAGAATGCTTCCCAAGTTTTTTGGGACCTTAACGACATCATTTCGGGAGACTTCCTTTTGTATCTAGTAAGTTTCGTTCGTTTACGGAGAAGCCATCGTTACGTTTCTCACGTTTTCTCTCGTTTTTAGAGAACTGGATGTTATATTTCTCCCCTTTAAATAAATTTTATCCTCAAAAATTTGGGGTATACTTTCTACTTACTCTTTTCCTTTCTGGCTGATTGCTCTTTTCTTTTCCTTTTTCCTGGCTCTATACGCTTTTCATAGCGATTTCACTCGTTTGGATTTTCTCTCAGCCAAGGGAATTTCATTGCTAGCCTATAATGCAAGCTCTATTATTATAGAGTACTAGCTTATTCTTCTCATAAGGGTAAGGAATTTCTAACTCTTGAGGCCTATCTTAAGAGAGTTTACTTATCATATCAGGTTAGTTTTAACCCAATCGTAGAGGTTAATGTTTCTTTCAGTGGACTCATTTACATATCTTGGGAGGTAACTTATTTCGTATTAAATCTCCTATGTCCTTTCTCAATGGCTTTTCATACATCTCATCCTCTTTTCTAATTATTACAGCCATCAAAGGTTTTTGTCTGTTTGCTTACTTATTTAAATATACTGTCTACTGTTCATCTCTACTTCTTTCTTACTAGCTCATCCCGTAATTACAATTCACATTTCTTTCTATCATAGGCCTTACATCTCAATTATTTACCGGGATTATAGCTCCTTTAAGGAGATTCTACTTTTAATAATCTCAGTTTCTCTGTTTACTACTACATCTGTCTCCATAGGCTGGGACATTTTCTTACTTTCTTTGCTCACTTATAGTGGCATTTTATAGTCCCTCATTTCAGTACTAATAAGCCTAACATATGTGTCTCATACTGACATCAAAGAGTGACTACCACTTACCACTATTAAGCTTTGGTGGGATACTAGCTATTCTCACAGTTTTGCTCACTGGAGATATATTGTACCACTTGCCTCATATAAAAACTACACTAGACCCTTTTCTGAATACATAAGCTAGCATGCAAGGATCTCTCTATCCTTCAATCAGGGCTAATATCTACTGGGTAGTGGTTTATCTGGTTCTACTTTTGGAAAGCTAATTTCTTACTTCTCTCATCCCATACACTATGCTTATCTCTCAAGAGATCTAGTTAGTGGTCTAACTGTCTAAGTAAAGCCTTCATATCTCTGTGGCAATGGTCTACCAGACTCAGGAGATCTTTAGTCTTTGAGATAAAAGCTAGTCAAAACTATACTAGTCTTTGAGACTAATTGCTCTGTAAAGACTATCTCAGGCCGTCATCTCACCAGAGAACTATCATATCGTAACTAGGGCTTTCTGTAACTTTGTGGAATCTACTGTAACCCCTGGGTCTACTATGACCTCTTAGAGCCCTGCTAGGGTCTACTGCAACCCACTGAACTATGCTAGGATCTACTGCGATCCATCTCTGAGAGACATCAAAGCCTAAGATCACTGTATTTGACAGTAAAATACATGCTCACTAAGTCCAGTAACTATCGCTCATAATAATTAAGGCTAAACTCAAAAGTACATCGTGCTCTTCGTGCGAAGTGGGTTTTGTGTGATTTACTTCTCTAGGATCCTGTCATACTGATACTAGGGAGCATCTTAATTTTCATTCATCACTTCTCATGGGATCCTTAGATTCCCACTTTAGCCCTCTTTTTACTTGGGCTTTCTTTTCTTACTTTAATTGTACTATATTATCCTTTTTTTCTCATATCTTGTAGTTTCTAACTATGTCCATGTTCTGCTTTTAAGTGCTTTGGCACTAGGGCATCTCACACACTAAGTGTGGTTAACATCTCTGGCATGAGAGAGGCTATGCACTGGTCTATTATCCTTTCATTTACATATAATAAGGGACTCAAATCATACATACTGAACTCATACTATCTAGATCTAAACATTTTTTACTAAGGATTCCTTTCTGTATGCTTTTCTCATCATTCTGATATTACTGGAATCCTTTTACTTTTCTTTTCTGACTTATCTCGTTATCTAGCTAACTAGGATATCCTTCGATTATCGAGGCACTTTGGTGATTGATGTTGTTATTTGCTATGCACTTAAGCCACATTACTAGTAGGGTGGCCAGACCCAATATCATGTAGCCTTTGTTGTAAGCAAACCATAACATCAAACACTAATACATTAGCGCTTCATGACTGAGCTCCGAGCCACTATTGCCAGTATATTACAAGTTTCCCAACAATCTAAAGTATTCCTTTCTTACTTTTCTTTATCTGCCTTATTCTCGTAGAGTGCTTGGGGAAAATAGGATTCTTCCTCTATTTCATCCCGAGATCTCTCTGTATTTCTGGGCTATTTTTACTTTGGGCGTTATCATACTAGAAGGGCGTCTATGCCAAGGACAAGTGTACTTTCTTAAGTACTCAAGCACATTAATTGAATATCTATTCTCAATCTAGTATGTCCTCGGCTTAAACACTATCATATCTTCTATTTCTACCATTTTTATCCTCTTACTTAGGTAAAAGGATGTTTTACTACAAGCTATTTCTATTGCTAGTTTAGGTTTCTTTATGCTCAAGAGCACCTGCATTTTCCTAAGGTTCCTTTACTTATTCACTCTCTATAACATCAAGGGGCTCTACTTTTCGCTCATATTATTGCTTTATTTTTAAATAGACCACCCCTCAATAAAAGGAGTTCTATTACTTGTAACCTTAGGAATTACATTTTCTGGCACTCTCGGCTTACACTCTTCCCTACATCATACAAAACTCGCCTTCTGGGGTAGTCTCTAGCTCCCTCGAGCTTTCCTGAGGTACTAAGGCATTAGCAATTTGTCTCAGCTTATTTCTATGTTCGGATCAGAGCTAGGTTTTCTCTTTATTTGACCTCTTTAGCCCTATCACCAGGAGCATAGTATACTATTCCAGGGTTTTATTAACCCAATCTAGGACACGTACTCTCAATGTCTGGATTCTGCTTTATTGAACCTTATGCTCTACTGGGTGCTTTAATCACTCACATGCCTTAACCCCATATCATTCTCATATTAGGGAGATCATCTAACTAATTATTGGACCCTTATCTATTTATCTTTATGGGCTTAGTCTACTCATTTATTCCTTACTAAAGTGAGGATATCTTTTCTGTAGCTAGTTTCTCAGCTCTTCCTTACTTCCTTTATCATTATACTTTATGACTCAGGGGGTCTGTCTAAGGGAATTTACTAACCACTACTGGGTGGTTTCCCTGACATGAGGATGTCTAATCTTTTCTTTCTTGATCTAGGAAGAACTTTCACTGAACTTTTCATTCATATATCTCACTTGGAATGATGCTACTAGTTATCTCCTCCAGGCTTTAGCTTATACTTAGCTTAGGCTAGTCATCTCATTAGACTTGTAGCTTACTAACTATCCTCATTCTTTTCTGAGCCTCTATTACTTGTCTATTCATACTTACCTCTAAGTATTACTTATAAGGTACACCTTTCTAGGCCATTCACTATGTGCCTCATTGCTGGTAGTCTTATCTTACGTTATTTCAAAACTACACTAATATTCTATCATTTAGTGTCTCATAGGGCAGTATTCTAGGTTAGAGTTAATGCCTCATAGGCAAGTCTTAACAACCTTATTATCCCTATGTCTAACTTTCTCTATGCTGAGCTCTTTTTTTAGTCTCAATTATTAGGCCCACAGATTTCTTACTAACCTTCCGTGAGTATTCATTACTCTTTTTCTCTACTTATACTAAGGGTTCCTGATTTTTATGGGTCATCTAACCTCTTATCAGTTCATTCCTCAAGTTGGTCTGAATATGACCAATAAGGCATTCATACTGCCATTTGCCGTGACTAACATATCATTCACCATGGCTAATTAGCCTTGGGTTTTGTAACACCATACTTCTAGGCCTCAATTCACGCAATTTCCATGCCTCATCTCATGTTTGTTCTATGGAAACAATATAGTAGCATAGAGAGTCATGAATTAATATGTATTTCTCTATAGCTAAAATTCTTCTTTTAGAGTCCTATGAGCCATATGAATTCATCTATCACATTCTCTTACTTAAACACATAAATACAATTCATTTCTATCATCAAATTTGTCCTACAACTCGTGGAAAGAAAAGGATCACATAAAACCCATATTTTAGGCCAGAATTTTGGCTTTTCTGTCACTAACTTTGGAAAATCATAACTAATTCTAGAAAACTTGAAAACATGTATTCTTTACCATTCTGGAAATTTATACATGTCTACTTTATGCCAAATATTTGAATAGGCCATGAAACATCACACAAAGGACGTTTGACATTCGAAAAAGGATAGAGGTCTGGCCGGCTACTAGTACTATTATAGGTTTCTGTAATAAACTTCAAAAATGTCCAATTAATTCTACAAAAATCCAATGCATATGAATGATACCAATCTAGAAGGCTACAGATGTTAGCTATAGGGAAAAAATAACTTTAAACTAGTTCAGGTACGTCCATGCATTAAAAACTCATCAAACAATACATGAGGTCAGTCTGGATGCCTAATACTGGGCAGAATATTTAAAAATTCATATCTCCCTCTCTAGACCTCCAAATGAGGGGCTTCTAATTGGTACAAGCCACTGAGAGTGTCTAGTTTCTCTCTATAAAAGTTTTTGGCACTTGGACATCATTTTCCCCTTGAGTGATAGATTTTATTTTTGGACCTAAGTGAACAGTACACCAGACTAAAACCAAAAAAATTCTCAACTTTGAAAATTCATCAAATATTCTATAGACCTCTGAAAATTCTGAACTCTAACTTCTCAAAAATCTCTCAATAAGATCTAGATGTATGCAAAATCTTAGATCAATAAGAACTCATTTGGTTAAAAAGTGACACAGCCTCATGAAATGGTCATTTTTGCTCCCTATCAAGAGTCACTTTAGTCCAAATGGCCTCCCCTTGAGTTTGACACCTCTTGGGCAAGTCTAAAAGTACAAACAAGACTATTTAAACTACCTAAGTGGTCTCAAACCTCACACATCTCAATATGGCCATTCTACTTCCATTATTACACTAATCTATCTAACCATTCAAAAGTTAAACTTGTCATTCAATACCCAAAATATGCTATCTCATACATTTGGCATCAAATTTGATTCATACATCATACATTTGGTTATTTACATATGTTCATATGGTTACATAACAATTTCATCATGAGATTACATCCTATGCCATATGTATGGCTAAAAGGAAGGAAAAACTAGGCATATTCATATACTTTGATACCTTTCTTCTTCATCAAAGCCTGGTGGCCTCTAATGTTTGCTCAATTGTTTCACCTAGTATGTTAAGACATTGGAGAGGAAAGGATGAGATTCAAAGAATCCCAGTAGCTCATCTTCCATTCAATCACATATAAAGCATGCAATACAAGTCTCACAAATGCATGCATGGGCATATTAGTGTGTGCAATCATTGAAGAAGCATTTTCAACATTTGAGCAAGTCATACATAGCATACAAAGGCTTGCCAAGCTAGTGGATTGGCCTCACCTATTCACTTATAGATTTTGGACTTGCCTCACCTATTCTTTAAGAGGTTCTTGAACTCAACCTTACTCTTGGGAGTCAATCTCACTTTTAGGAGACTCTTTACTTTGTCTCTACCAACTTTAAGGGTTCTTGGCTCATCCTCACCATGGCTAAGGATTCTTGGCCTCACTACACTCAAGCAAACCAAAGCAAGCATCATAGACATCATTTAGAAACATAATGCATCATCATGGTACCATGGTATATAAAATCATGCTAGAATACTTTTCATTGCTTAAAACACACATACACACATTCAAGACAATGTAAGCACTATGCATGAGAGAAGGTGGAGAGAACTACCTTGCTTGCATTTACATACTTTTTCCTTAAGTCTTGATTCCTCTCCCTTGACATCATACACTTAAGAAGGTGGAGATTATTCCTCTTGGCCTGGACACATCATATGGAAGCTAATTATACTTTTGAAGCAAAGTCTAAGGCCACACATTCAATGGAAAAGCTAAGTGACTCATAAAGCTCTTTTACAATTCCATAATGCACTTAATAAAGCAACATTAAGAAAAAATCATCTTGGCTCCACTCTATCTATTTATTCATGATTCTTGACTCCATTTAGACCTCTTGGAGTCATCACATAATCAATTCTAGGAGCCTAGCTAGGTGTTGCTTCTTTAAGCCATATTATGGAACATATAAGGCCATCTTACTTTCTATGGCTTCTAAACTTTTTCTAAGGCTTCCTCTCATACTCTCCCCTCATACATGATACAAAACTAAGCTTGGAAGGAATTAAAACACTCCATAGGTGCATAGACTCTCCTTGGCTGAAGCTATGCTTCCATAAGCCACCAATGGAGTTTCCTTTCTTCCTTTGATGGGAGAATCATGTAGGAAGCTCTCTTGATGTCTTTGGAACTCATATAAACTCTTAAACATCATAAAATATGACTAGGGTTCATGATAGGGTTCAAGGTGCAATCAAAACCTTAACTTTTCTATCTTGCAAATTTATAGTTTTTACTTGGATTTCTTTGCATATTCTTACTCTCCTCCCTTAAATTCATGGAATTCACCCTTGGTTCTCCTCAAAATTCCAGACCTCTTGCATCTACATATATAGGGTGAAATAGGGAGAAGAAGGGGAAGGAAGTATCTACCATTGGATGGGAGATTTACCTTGTTTTTCCTTGTTTTCTCACTTGATTCTCACTTTCTTTGGCTTCTTCTCTTTAAATCCGAATTTTTTCCTTAATTTCTCCCTTAAAACAGATTTATAAACTTCATTATAATTATAGGAAAGAAAGGGGAATGGAGAAAGAAAGGTTTGGAGAGGAGAAAGTATGAAAAACTACTAAAATTCTATACCTTTTAGCTGGAATTTCTCTTCCTCTTCTTCTTCCTCTTGTGCGCCACTCTCCTTAGGGTTTTTCTCTAGTTTGAGGTAGAAATATAATGGGCTGAATGAAAGGGAGAGTGGAGTGCCTCATATATATAGGTGGAGGAAGGAAGACTTTTTCAAAAATTTCTATTTGCCCTTTATTCTTGGCATTTTTGTTTCTAACTCATTTTAGCTCCTTTTTTAGAATCGTCTTTTCCATTATAAAAATTAGATTCCCAATTTAGTAAAATTTCTTTAGAATCACTTGAATTGGAGCTAAAACTTTCTTGAATGAATCAATTAAAGTTCAGGTCAACTGATGTTGAAAAACGTCCATCGGAGGGGCTTTAGTTGTCCCGGGCTTTCCTATAGTTTTCAAGGCCTCTAAGAACCTTAGGGAACTCAAAATTTTCATTTAAAAAGCCCTACATACCCCATTCCATACCATACAAGCTTTAACATATTTTATAAGAAGACCTTGTACTTGTTGGTGAAAACCTTGTTGACAAGGTCTCAGAATTTGCACTACAGTTTACAAGATCTTGTCAACAAGATCTTCGACCCAGGTGATGAAATGTTATTTCAACCCTTAAATTAACTTAGTCTGCTGCCAAACTTCATCCTCAATATACATTCTAATGGTCACAACCTAATTTCTCATTTTTGAAGAATTGGATATTACAGGTTTACCCTAGTTTCCTATCTGAGTATTAGACTAACTTCTTAATTGGCCATGGCAAGGAACTCTCTGGATTACCTCGCTCCTTCATGGAATAATTGGCCACAACTAAGGAATTAATTGATCGTGGCTAACAGCCTTTAATTTGCTTACTTTTTCATGGATTAGGATTTCATCTTTAACTATCAACTCGAGCCTCATTACATCTATATCTAGCCTGTCATCAAGCTAGAGGGTTCTACCTCTTACTTTATTCATTAATAACTACCTATTATCTCAGGGCTATCGGGCTCTAAGGTGTAGCTTATAACTCAACCTCTGGCTTGAGGGAATTAACCTTTTGGGTTTTGAAACTTATCTAGACATTTGGGTGTTGTGGCTAGGGGGTGACTCTTTGTCTCACTTCCCCTCTAAACTGGTCCTATGTAGCTGCAATCTCATCTCATACCACACTGCATCACTACTTATCTTTGCGTTAAGTAAGACATCTCGGAATGGCCTAAGTATGACTACCAGGGAGAATTAGGGCTCATATACTCAATCTAACAAGCCTCTTCCTATCAACGAGATCATTTCTCATCGTTTATATCTAGGACTTACCACTAATTGTAACATCTAGTTCTCTAAAAATGAAAGAAAACGTGAGAAACGTAATATACATTTTCTCTGTTAACAAACGAAACTCACCGAATATAAAAGGAAGTCCCCCAAAATGATGTAATTAAGGCCCTAAAAAATTTGGAAAGCATTCTAGACTCTTAAAAATGAGAATCCCAGGTTCAGATTGACAGAAAAATGAAGCTAGAATGAAGATATAATTTCTTATGAAAAGCTTACGAAACGTAATGGCATTTTCGTAATTTTAAGAAAATTTTGGAATTCACAAAGGAGGGCTTTTTAAAAGAAAGTTTTAAGTTCTTCAGGGTTCTCAAAGGCCTTGAAAACCATGGAAAGCTCGAGACAGTTAAATCCCCTCCGGTGGATGTTTTCTAATGTCAGTGTGCCTAAACTTTGACGGGTTCATTCGAGAAGGTTTTAGCTTCAATTTGAGTGATTCCAAAAGCATTTTACTTAATTGGGAACCTATATTTTATAATGGAAAAGATGGTTCTAAAAAAGGAGCTAAAATGAAGGAGAAACAAAAATGCAAAGTATGAAGAGTAAAATTAAATTTTTTGAAAAAGTCACTTTCCTACACCTATATATAGGTGGCGCTCCACTTTCCCCTTCATTTGGAATCAAAAATTCCTGCATAATTTTAGAAGTGAGAGCTAGGGTTTGGGCACACAAGAGAGGAAGAAAAAGAAGGAGAAAATCCAAGCTTAAAGTATGCTTCCATGGTGATTTTTCAAGCTTTTCTTCATCCACACCTCCTCTCCTCCCTTCTCCTTTGTTTCCTTTGATTAAAATGAAGTTTATAAATCTGATTGAAGGGAAAAATTCAAGGAAAATTTCGGATTTGAAGCGAGGAGCTTGGAGAAAGAAAGATTCAAGCCAAATTAAGTAAGGAAACTAGGTAAAATTTCATCCTATGAATGCTATTCTTAATTCCCCTTCTTCTCCAATTCGACACACATAGGGAACCCTAAGAGAATCTGATTTTAAGCCCAACCAAGCATCAATCTTAGGTATTTGAAGGAGAAGAACAAGAATATGCAAAGAAAACAACAAAATAATCATTAGATTTCAAGATGCAAATTCTAAGGTTAAAGTGTTCCTTCCAAATTTTGCTTTTGTGTGATGATTCCTAAGTTTAATTAAGAGTTTAAATGAGTTCTTGAGACCCTTAAGATGCTCCCCACATGCTTCCTCCTTCAAGAAAACAAATAAATTTCCAAGGAGGCCAAGGAAGCCGATAGTCTCGGCCAAGATGAGATTTTATAGCTAAGGAGAGTTTTAAATTTTTCTAAGGCCATTCTTGAGTCATATTTGATGAATGAAAATGAGGGGAGGCCTTGGAAAAAATTTAAAACTCATAGAAAGTGATTTAGTGCTTTAGGTTCCATATTATGACCTTAAGAAGCAACATGATATTAGGCTCTTTGTTTTAATGGTGTGATGACTCCAAGAAGCTTAAAAGGAGTCAAGAATCATATTTGAAAAGAAAGAATGGAGCCTAGAATTTATTTGAGGAGTGTTACTTCATTAGGTGCATTTATGGATCATAATGGAACTTATAGAGCAATCTAGTATCTAAGCAAGTTATATGGCCTTAGAGATTATTTTATGAACCTAATTGGCTTCCATAAATTGTATCTAGGCTAAGAGAAACCATCTCTACAATTTTGTAGGTGTGTGGTCGAAAGAGGAGGCTTGAAATCTAAGGACAAAGTGTGTGATTGTGTGCAAGGTAGCTCTCTCCACCTTCTCTCATGCATAGATGTGTGTTTAGCTTGTCTTAGAATATATGTATGTGTATTTTTAAGCCATGAAAAGTATGCTAGCATGATTTTATATGTCATGATTCATGATGACATATTGTATTTTCAAATGATACTATAATGTTTGTTTGAGTTTGCTTGAGTGTGGAGAGGCCAAGAACTCTTAACCATGGTGAGGATGAGCCAAGAACCCTTAGAATTTAGTTAAGACAAAGTAAAGAGTCCCCCAAAAGCAAAGTGGGCTCCCAAGAATATGGTTGAGTCCAAAGCTCTTAAAGAATGGGTGAGCAAGTCCAAAATCCATGAAGAAAAGTGTGAGACCAATCCAAACACTTGGTGAGGTCTTGAATGTCTTATATGACTTGTTCACATGCCAAGCTTGCTTCTTGAATGTTTATGACTTCCATGATAACCATGCATGCATTTTTAAGGCTTGCTTTGCATATATTATATATGATTGAATGGGAGATAAGCTATTAGGATTCTTTGAATCTCATTCCCTTCTCTCCAATGGTCTAATATGCTAGGTGGACCAAGTAGATATGGTAATGGGAGCTAAGAACATTGAAGAAAGGAGATTAACATCCATATGTATAGCATTTACCTTTTAAAGCCATAATGAACCATAATGATGTATATTATTGTTGTGAATGGTCTATGACCCTTGAGACATATGTAATTATGATATTATGTGATATAGAAATGAGAGAATGTGTTATGTGAATGATGGAATGTAAATTGAGTATGTTATGACATTATAGCTTCATGAAAGACTTTATGGAAATATGCATAAGTGTGGATGAAAAGGCCAAAATGAGATACATGAGGTTTGGGACCATTTGGGTAGCTCACACAAGTCCTAAATGTACTTTTAGACTTGTTCAAAAGGTGCCAAAACCAAAGGAAAACCATTTGGTCACTTTGGTATCTCATATGGAGCCAAAAATGACCATAATGGAACCTTATGTCACTTTTTAGCCAAATAAGCTCTTATTGATCTGAGATTTGGTAGAAATTTAGAACTTATTGAGAGCTTTTTGGGATGCTAAAGAACATAATTTTGGAGGTCTACAAAATATTTGATGATTTTTCAAAATTGACAATTTTTTTGATTTTGGTCTGTTGTACTATCATTTGGTCTGAAAATGAATTATATCACACAGGGCTCAAATGATGTCTAATTGCCATGAAATTTTATACAAAGAAACTAGAAATTTATAATGACTCGTGTCAATAAGAAGCATCTCATTTAGAGGTATCTAGAAGGAGATATGAATTTTTTAATATTCTATCCAGTATCAGGACCTTTACTCGACCTGAGTTACTATTCTATTAAATTCTGAGATTTGAGCTACCTGAAATGGTTTGGAAATATTTTTTGCCTCTAGCTAACATTCACAGATTTCTAGATTGGTATCATTTTCATGGATTGGATTTTTTTTTGGAATTAATTGGACAATTTAAAATTTACTGTAGAATCTATGATAGCATCAGGAGGTAGTTTGACCTCTGAACTTTTTTGGGTGTCAAACACCCTCTGTGATAGATATTATAGTTTGGACATATTTTTAGTGTGAAGTATACATCTTTAGTTTTCTAAAATGGCTAAGAATGAATGATTTTGAGCTTTTTAGAATTAGTTATGATTTTCCAAAGTTGGGTCAGAAAAAGGACTAATTCTAGCCGAAAATGCACTTAAGTAATTTGAGCTCTCCTTTGATTTCCATGAGTTGTGGGTATGATTTTATGATGCAAATGAGTTGTATTATGTAATTAAATATGAGAATGTATAGCTTGAGCTCACATGGTCCACGTGACACGGATAAAAAATTTTAAACATTACACAACACGGAAATACTCATTATTTTAGTCCATCTTTCTTTACATTCTCATGGAATTGATGATGTGAAGCTTATGAATGTCACAAAATAAGCTAGAATTTATGGTGTTACACTGATCTTGGCGAGCTATCACATCTCATCAAACTCTAACTGTCGGACCCCTTAACTTTGTTTAAGCTTAACTCTACTCAAGCTACTCTATAAGCCACTCTTTCCCGGTGTCCACTAACTACTCCAAGACCATTTTACAACTTACTTATCATGAATAAAGCCACAAACTACTTTCACACATCCACAATGTCTCATACAAGGTTCTACCTATTCATTTGAGCCTATACATAGCCCTAATGCTACATCCTCAAGCCAAATCCACTCCAAAAGAGCTTGGAACTTGCTCTGATACCAATAAATTTACTCTGATACCAATAAATGTAACACCATATATTTCTAGCTCATTTCATACTATCTCTATGCCTCATATCAAATAACTCACAAATGTGCAAGGAAAAATAGCATTAAATAATGCATTTCTCTGAGTTACGTCGCGTATAAAAATTTCATTTAGTGTCAAGTGGATCATGTGAGCTCATACATCATATTCTCATATTTAATTACATGAATACAACTCATTTGCATCATTAAAAGTGCCTTACATCTCGTGGAACTCAAAGGTAAGCATGAAATACATACATATATTTTCAGCCAGATTTTTCACAATTCTGTTACATATTTTGGAAAATCATAACTAATTCTAAAAAAAATTGAAATAATGCATTCTTGGCCATTATGGAAAGATAAACATGTCTACTTCATATAAAAATATTTCTAGACCATAACCTCCATCACAGAAGGCATTTGACATTCGAAAATGTCCAAAGGTCAAGCTATCCACTAGTGTTGTCATAGAATTCTATAGCAAATTTCAAAAATATCCAATTAATTCCACAAAAATCCAATCCATGTAAATGATACCAATCTGGAAAGCTGAGGATGTTAGATAGAGGAAAAAAAATAACCTTAGACTGATTTAGGCACAAACAAATCTCGAAACTCAATCAAATAGTAACTGAGGTCGACTGGAGTTCTTGATACTTAATAGATTCTTTGAAAATTCATATCTCCGTCTCTAGACATCTAAATGAGGTGGTTCTAGTTGCCACAAGTTACTAGAAATATCTAGTTTCTTTGTATCAAAATTTCATGGCAATTGGATATCATTTGGGCCCTATGTGATAGATTTCATTTTTGGACCTGAGTGAACAGTAACATGACCAAAACCAGAAAATTTGTCAACTTTAAAAATTCATCAAATATTTTGTAGACCTTTAAAAATTCTGTTTTTTAGCTTCCTAAAAAGATCTCAATAATCTCTAATTTCATGCCAAATCTCATATCAAGAGGAGCTCATTTGGATAAAAAGTGATGTAGGATTCCATTATGGTCAATTTTGACTCCATATAGGATACCAAAATATCCAAATAGCTTTCCTTGGGGTTTGGTGTAACACCATACATTTAGGACTCAATTCATGCAATTCCCATGCCTCATCTTATGTTTGTTCTATGGAACAATATAGTGGCATAGGGAGTTATGAATTAAAATGCATTTCTCTAAGGGTAAAATTTTTCTTTCGGAGTCCCGTAGGCCATATGAATGCATCTATCACATTCTCATACTTAAATACATGAATATAGCTCATTTCCATCATCAAATTTGGTCTACAACTCGTGGAAAGCAAAGGAACACATTAAAATTCATGTTTGCATTTTCGTCCAGAATTTCCTCTTTTCTGTCACAAACTTTGGAAAATCATAACTAAATCTAGAAAAATCGAAATCATGTGTTCTTTGTCATTCTGGAAAGCTCAGGATGTCTACTTCACACTAAAAATATGTCCAAGTCACAAAATTCATCACAAAGGACGTTTGACATCCAAAAAGCTACAGACTCACTGGCTGCCTGGGCTGTGATTCAGGTTACTGATGCAAACTTCTGAAATTCATAACTAATTCTACAAAAATTTAAATCACACACATTCAGTCATTCTGGGAAGCTACAAATGTTAACTTGACACTAAAAATAATTCCCGAATGAAAAAGATACGTTTATGTATCTGGAACTGATGGAACAGTGATTGAGCTCTGGAGTCGCCACTGTTACTGACAGCAAATTTCAAACATGTATAACTCTGTGCTCAGACCTCCAAATGAGGTGATCTCGGTGGCCACAGAAAGCTTATGACCTCTAGTTTATTCATATAAAATTTCATAAGCATTGGACACCATTTTGCCATCGAGTGACACGAAAATCAAATCTGCCAGTATGAACAGTGCACATACCAGAAACCATGGAAAATCCCAATTTTGAAAATTCATCAAATATTCTGTAGGTTTCCGAAAATTACGATCTTTAGCTTTCTAGAAAGCTCTTAATGAGACCTAATTGTATGCCAAATTTCAGGGCAAGACTAACTCATTTGGCCAAAAAGTGACATAGGGTTCCATTATGGTCAATTTTGGCTCCATATTGGGTACCAAAATTGCCAAATGGATTTCCCTTGGTCTTGGCACCTTTTGGGCAAGTTTAAAAGCTTATTTGAGACTTGTGTGAGCTGCCCAAATGGTCCCAAACCTCATGCATCTCATTTTGACCATTCAACCCACACTTATACACATAACCACCAAACTTTACA
The DNA here is from genome assembly GCA_032878935.1 of Erythrophleum fordii. Classification (NCBI taxonomy): domain Eukaryota; kingdom Viridiplantae; phylum Streptophyta; class Magnoliopsida; order Fabales; family Fabaceae; genus Erythrophleum; species Erythrophleum fordii. The sequence continues at coordinate 17,716,684 of JAVQMF010000053.1, forward strand.
TTCTCATACCATGGCATTTCATACTCAAAACATGTGCTAATGGTCATACATCATATCCATACATTTAAACATCATATAATATCATATTTACACATGTCTCAAGGGTCATAGCCCATTTACAATATTCATATACATCATTGAACATCATTATGGTTCCATAAAGCAAAAACTAGACATATGAATGTCAATCTCCTTCCTCTAGTGTTGTTGGCTCCCATTGGCATATCCACTTGGTTCACCTAGCATGTTAGGACATTTAAGAGGGGGAGTGAGATTCAAGAATCTCAATAGCTCATCTCCCATTCCATCACACATAATATGTGCAAGCAAGTTTCACAATGGCATGCATGGAGAAAGTAGAAATCATAGGCATTTTAAAAGCAACCTTGGCATGTGAATCAATCATACAAGACATTCAAGAGCTCACTAAGTGTTTGGATTGGCCTCACACTTCTCCTCATGGATTTTGGATTTGCCTCACCCATTCTTTGAGTACTTTGGGCTCAACCATACTCTTGGGAGCCCACTTTGCTTTTGGGAGACTCTTTACTTTGTCTCAACCAAGCTCAAGGGTTCTTGGCTCCTCCTCACCCAAGGGAAGAGTTCTTGGCCTCTCCACACTCAAGCAAACTTATACAAACATCATGGATTCATTTAAAACATAACATGGCATCAAGGATCATGACATGTAAAGGCATGCTAGCATACTTTTCAAAGCTTGAGAATACACATACAAGCATTCTAAAACAAGTTAAACACACATCCATGCATGAGAGAAGGTGGAGAGAGCTACCTTGTATGCAAACACACACTTTTTCCTTAGCTTTCAAGCCTCCTCTTTTAGCCACACACCCATAAGTTGGTGGAGATAGTTTCACTTGGCCTAGACACAAATTATGGGAGCCAATTAAGTTTATGAAATAATTTCTAGGGCTATGCAACTTGCTTAAACCCTAGATTACTCTACAACCTCCATTATGGTCCATATTGGCACCTAATGAAGCAACACCCCTCAAATGATTTCTAGGCCTCATTCTTTACTCTCAAATATGATTCTTGACTCCTTTTAAGCCTCTTGGAGTCATCACATCATTAAAACAAAGGGCCTACATCATGTTGCTTCCTTAGGTCACAATATGGAACCTAAAGCACCAACTCATTCTCTAAGCTTCCTAAATTTTTCCCAAGGTTTCCCCTCACATTCATTCATCATGTATGACTCAAAAATGGGCTTGAAACAATTTAAAACTCTCCCTAAGTATGCCATCCCTACTTGGCCGAAAGTTAGAGCATAAATAGGATTTCATGGCTTCTTGATTTTTCCTTGATGAGGGAACCATTTAGGGAGATTGTTAAGAGTTGTAAGAGGTCAAGGAAACACTTAAATAGCCAAGGGAACTCATGGATTAAATCAGTTTTTACAATCCCCTTAAGTGCTCTACACTTTTTCAACTTTTAGGTTCATGACTTTCCATGGGGTTTTGTTCATTTTATGGAGGAAGAGACATATGGGGGACCTCTTAGGGATCTTAGGGGCACATTTAAACATTCATTTAAGCCTAAGAACATTTATATAAAATCAGATTTGCAAGGGAGCATTTGGATCCCTAATGATTCCATTTTGTTTCCTAATGCTCCTTTCTTGATTCTATTGGTTCATTCTTAATCCTTGCCATCTAAAACCCCTAATCCCTCCATAAATTGGACAGAAAACAGCCCCTAAGAATTGGGCTCATGGTGGTCAAATTCGTGCAAGAGGAAGGGGAAGGGAGAAACTACCAAAGAATGGAAGTTTTACCTTGTTTTCTTGCTTCCTTTGGCTTGTTCTTCCACTTGGTTGGCTTACTCCCTCAATTTTCGAAATTCCCCTCTCTGTTCTGCCCCAAAAACAGCACCAAACCCTCCATTAAAACCATAGGAAGAGAGGATGAAAGGAGGGGAAGAAGTTTAACAAGGCAAGGAGTAGGAAAAAGTGGCTAAAACTTACACTTTTCAAAGCTTCCTCTTCCTTCCTTGGCCTCCCCTCTTGTGCGCCACTCTTAGCCCTTCTTACTTCTGTTTTAACGTGTGAGAGAGTGGGGGAGGAGATCTGAGCAAAGGAGGGGCGTTTTTTATAAGCTAGGGATTCATTTAAGCAACTTTTAAAAGTTGCAATTTAGTCCCTCTTCATAGTTTTGTTCGTTTGGGCTCGTTTTAACTCCTTTTTGAAATCCGTCTTTTCCATCATATTCCTTAGGCTCTTAATCATAATAATTGCCTTTGGAATCACTCAAAAAGGATCTAAAACCATTCCGAACCATTCGGTCAAAGTTTTGGTCAACCGACGGCCGAAATCGCTCACCGGAGGGGTTTCAACTGTTCTAGGGGTTCCCATAGTATTTAGGGCCTCTGAGAACCCTAGAAAGCTCAAATTTTTTGTTTAAGAAGCCCTCCTATGAGTTTCCCAAATTTTCAAAAATTACAAAAATGCCCCTACTTCCCTCGGTAAATTTTCTGATCTCTTTTGGCTCTAGTTTTTGGGCATCTTAAACCTCAAATCCTCATTTTCTAATATTTAAAATTTTATTATAATTTTAGTTGGCCCCAATTCCTTCTATTTCGAGGACTTCCTTTTATATTTGGCCTATTTCTGACGTTTACGGACATTGTGTTTCTCACATTTACGAAGGGACGGGATGTTACATTTGGCACCTCTTGGGTAAGTCTAAAAGCATGATTATGACTTATGTGAGTTGCCCAAGTGATCCCAAACCTTATGCATTTCATTTTGATTATTCCACTTCCATTCATACATGAAATTCCATTGTGCAAAATTGCCATTACATGACTAAAATGAGTATTTTTATACATATAACCCTAGTTCTCATTTATACACAACACATTAACATAATTGTATATACTCATAACATCATAGGTCATATGCAACTATAGATTTCACAATTGCTATCCATAAGGCCTTAAAGTAACAATTTCAAGACACTTTGATGTCATGCTCTCATCTTCAAGATGGTTGGCTTCCATTACCTTGCTCTCTTGGTCCACCTAGCATGTTAGAATATTGGAGAGGAGGGGATGAGATTCAAAGAATCCCAATAGCTCATCTCCCATTCAATCATACATAAAGCATGAAAAACAAGTTTCACAAATGCATGCATGGCATATGGACATATGCAATCATTCAAAAACCATTCTTAGCATTTGAAAATGTCATGCATAGCATACATAGGCTTGCCAAGAAAGTGGATTGGCCTCACCTATTTACTTGTGGATCGTAGATTTGCCTCACCTATTCGTTAAGAGGTTGTTGGACTCAAACATGCTCTTAGGAGTTAACCTCACTTTTGGAAGACTCTTTACTTTGTCTCAACCAATCTTAAGGGTTTTTTGCTCATCCTCACCATGGCTATAGGTTCTTGGCCTCACCACACTCAAGCAAACTAAGGCAAACATCATAAACATCATTTGGAAAACATAATGCATCATCATGACCATGGAGTAAGAGCTCATGCTAGAACATTTTTCATGGCTTGAAATACATATACACACATTCAAAGACAAGTAAAGCAAGCAATCATGCATGAGAAAAGGTAGAGAGAGCTACCTTGCTAATATTTATACATTTTTTTCTTAAGCCTTAATTCCTCTCCCTTGACCTCACACACCTAAGAAGGTGGAAATCATTCCTTTTTGGCCTAGACACAATTTATGGAAGCCAATTAGATTTATGAAATTAATTCAAAGGCCACACAACTTGCTTAGACTCCAGCTTGGTCTATAAACCCCTTTATGTTTCCAAGAATGCACCTAATGAAGTAACACCCATCAAATAAATTCTAGGCTCCATTCTTTTCTTTCAAATATAATTCTTGACTCCTTTTAAGCCTCTTGGAGTCATCACACAATTAAAATAAAGAGTCTAACTACATGTTGCTTCTTTAGGTTATATTATGGAACATATAAGGCCAAATCACTTTCTATGGTTTCTAAATTTTTTCCAAGGCTTCCCCTCATCTTCACTCATCATATATGACTCAAAAATAGGCTTGGAACAAATTAAAACTATCCCTAAGTACACAAACTCCCTTAGTCCAACACTAGGAAGCTTGATGATCTCCTTGAACTTTGCTTTGTTTTCTTGATGGAGGAAGCACATGGGGAGACTTCTAGGGATCTTAGGAGCTCATTTAAACTCTCATTTAGATATAGGAATCAAGGTATCGAATTAGATTTTGTAAAGAATATATGAAACCATAAACTTTACATCTTAAATTTCCATAATTCTTTGTTAATTTTCTTTGCATATTCTTAATCTCCATTCCCTTTTTCCTAAGAATCACCCTTGGTTCTACCTAAAAACCAAATCCTCTTAGGTCTTCTCAAGTGGGACAAAATGGTGGAGAAGGGGAGCAAGGCGTAGCAACCATGGAAGAAGAAATTACCTTTTTTTTTGTTTTTTCTCACTTGAATCTTGTGTCCTTTGAGCTCCTCTCTTCAAATCCAAATTTTTCCCCCAATTCCCTTAAAACAGATTTATAAACTTCATTATAATCATAAGAAACAAAGGAGAATAGAGGAGAGGAGGTTTGGATGGAAGAAAGCCTTAAAAACTATGAAAATTCCATACCTTTTTGCTTGAATTTCTCCTCCTCTTCTTCTTCCTCTTGTGTGCCTCATCCTAGGGCTTCTTTCTTTGGTTTAGGATAAAAACATATGAGGCTACATGAGGGTGAGAGTAGGGCACCACTTATATATATAAGGGAGGAAGAAGAACTTTTAAAAAATTTTATTTTACCCTTCATTCTTGGCATTTTTGTTTCTAATTCATTTTATCTCCTTTTTTAAAACCATCTTTATCATTATAAAATTTAGGTTCCCAATTTAGTAAAATGCCTTTGGAATCCCTCAAATCGGAGCTAAAACCTTCTCAAACGAATCCGTCAAAGTTCGGGTATACTGACATTAGAAAATGTCCACTGGAGGAGCTTTAGCTCTCCCAGGCCTTCCCATGGTTCTTAAGGTCTCTGAGAACCTTGGAGAACTCAAAAATTTCATTTAAAAATCCCTCCTATGTGAATTCTAAAAATTACTCAAAATTATGAAAATGCCATTATGTTTCGTAAGTTTTTCGTAAGAAATTGTTTCTTCATTCTAGCTTCATTTTTCTTCCTGTTTGAGCCTGGGATTCTCATTTTTAGGAGTCTAGAATACTTTTCAAATTTTTTGGGACCTTAACTACATCATTTGGGGGGACTTCCTTTTGTATCCGATGAGTTTCTTTCATTTACGAAGAAACCGTATGTTACGTTTCTCATGTTTTCTCTTGTTTTCAGAGAACCAAATGTTACATTAGCCCTATTATAACCTTGAATAAAAGTCTTTTTGATTTATGTATTGCTTGTGACTTAGTTAGTGGAGATTGAGAAGATATACAAGCTGATGGTAGTGATGTTGTGAAAGGTTGAATTTGATAGGAATGCTTAACCTAAACACTTGAGAGAATTTAAGAGTAAACACATAACTAGTGAGGAGCTACCACTTTAATTCATTTTTTTTATTAATTGAAATTTTCATGCTACTTGTTCTTCCTTGATTAGCAAGAAAGATTGCCTTTGACTATTGAATATCTAAAAAGTTTGAATTGTGTTTAACTTGGCAATTTTGCATTTTGGTTTTGTTTTCCATTTTTGTTTTTTATGTGTGTTTTGCCTAGGAATACAAAAGTCTAAGTGTAGGCAAATTTGATATTTCGATATTATTATATTTTATATTCCTCATATTGAATCTTATTAATAATTCATAGTGGGTAATTTGATGATGTTAGGTTTATTTTATATTAAGTGGGCTAAAATGAGATTAATGAATTTTTATTGTATTCTTATTATATTTATCCAATGGAGGCTCAATTATTTTTAATTGTATTTTACAAGTTAGAAGATTCCTAAAGGGATTTGGATATTATCTTATTAAGTTACTCTTTGATTTAGATGTTTACTTCTAGATTAGTATGGGATTTCTTTTAATTCTGGACCATTGGATGGCCATAACTCATCTTAGCCCTTAGATCTTTCTTGGTGAAGAAACCAACATCATCTATTTAAAGAGAAGAAGACGTCACCATGGAACACACTTCATCTTCTCTACTTTTCATTCTTGTTTTCATTTTTTCATGGCTTTCTAATTTTTCTTAGTGATCAATCCAGAGACTAAACATGATAGGAAACTTGAGCCCATGTTTGTATAGAACTCTGGTTTGGATTTTGATTTCAAAAGTATTTCATTTTTTTGTTCTCTTTGTTTTCAAGTAATTATTATCATTATGGTTAGATGATTTTTGTTGCCTGAATTTTGATTTGTTTGATCTATCTGAGAACATGTTTTGATTCAAGTAATTGATTAATCAAATAAATTCATTCTGAATTATGTTGGGATTTTGCATACATCTCTAGTCGAGTATAAAATAGTTTGGCTTCATATTGTTGACAGAAGTGCGATTATGTTCTGATTAGTAATATAAACCAATTAAAATCTTGAATGATAGTTTAGGAATATTAATTGAAAATAACCAAAGGATTAAAAATCAAACCAGAGGTATTTTTAGATGACAAGGATAGAGAAGTATTAGGGGAAGAATTCTAGATTGGTTACAAATTATTCTGATTGAATTTCATTTTATTATGTTTTGTTAATTAATTTGCTATTCCGTTTAATTAGTGTAATTTTATATTTGAACCCCCAATCATTGCAATTTTATATTTTTGTTTCCTAAAATAATTTATTTGAGTAATAACTTTATAGCAGTCAACTTGATGAGCATTATACTGCAAACCAATGAAAATTCACTAATCTCGGCCAGTTCGACAACTACAAGTGAACAGTAATTTCTTTACCACTAGTATATGATGTTTATCTTGCAAGGTTAGTTAGACACACTATGATGTGTGTAACACTAGGATATGTAAAGGGCACTATGGTGCTAGAGGCAACTAAGTGTAAGAAGTAATTCAAGTTAGAAACTACAGGATAAGAGTGATGTTAGGATGAATGCTCCTATAGTGCCAATATAGTTTGCATTATTAAAATAAGTAAAGTGAAGTAAAGCAAGCTGGTAAGAGTAAAGAAAGAAAGTTATGATAAGGATAGAAATGGGTAGTTAATGATCTTAAGGTAAGTAATGAGCAAGTTTATAGTGCTTAAGAGTAACATCACTATGGGATATTAAAAGAGATGAGAATGTCTTATAGAACCCACTTCCTTCTAACAGTGCCTAGAAGAGCACCGATGGCATCTTAGAGTAGTCTTAGGGATGATGAGTTAGAGGTTGCTAGATTAAGTAAGTATAAAGTTATTTTATAGATATGATGTCCTAGAGTCTTGAAATCTCCCAAAGATGGGCTGCAGTATATCTTAGTGCAATATAGTGAGGTAGTAGTAGATCTTATCAGAGCTCAAAGGAGTCATAGTAAATCCCACAGAGCTACAGAGCTATCAAGTTACAGCAGATCTCTTAGGAGATGATGACCTAGGATAAGATCAAAGTATAAAGGCCTCCTAAGTTTGCCAAACCATTACAAAAAGTTTACCTAAGACTTTCCTCAAATAGCCATGCCATTAAGGTTAAACCTTTCTTATTATACTTATTACCTTAGTCAGTGGTCTTTAGTCCTTTAGATACTTTCCTAGATCAAGTTTAAGTGAATAATATTATCATTTTAGCTAGTTCAAAAGATGAATCATAAAACTTAAGAGTGATAGTATTGAAATTTTCTTTGTTAAAGCTCTTTGAATGGTTCTTGAACTTAAACACACCTCACTCTCTCTTAATGTAAACTTGGATGGTACACTAGATTGGAGTCAATGCTGGAGGTAGGTCTCAACACTTCTGGGTCTCTAAAATAATCTTTAATCACTAAATAATGAAATGTCACATTTAACATCCATATATGTACTTGAATCCTATCGTCAAGCATTCTAGACTTCTGAAAAATTTGACAGCATAACAAGAAGGAACTGAATGTTACACAGGCACTGTAGCCCTCTCTTCTAAGAAAACCAATTGCTTGTATAAGACTCAGGTCTATAATACTCAATTCTAGTAGTTATAGACCTTAATTACCAACTAGCCCTTAGACCCAATCTTATTGGTCACTAGAATATTAGTATACTCATAAACTCATAAATAAGTAACTACATTACTAAAAATATTCATACACTCATTAGTCCATCAAATAATTATCATAATTAGGGCTACATCATCATCAAATACATATTGTCTCAAAATACATTTACATGGCATTTAAAGCAATACTAAATTAGGCACCACATTCTTTAAAGTGCTATGAACTTTCCTCTATTTATTCTACTGCTATTACCTAGCATGGGGTTCATGGAATCATAGGGTAAGATTTTAGAAACAATCTCAAAAGTAAAATCCCTACTCTAGCATGCAATAAGCACCTAAACACACAAGTATGCATATATACATGTATGCAACATTTTTAACCGTTGAGCTTTCTAAACATGCAAACTATTCAAACATGAAGCTAGAATCTGGTCAAGCTTAATAGACTCTTTCCTGAGTGGCTCTAATACTTAACACAGGAAAAAACCATTGTACTTAATTCCTTGGCCCTCTTTTCTTAGCCATCATCAAATAAAGCTTCACTTACTAGGCCAATAACTCATAGAAGTCATAGAAAACTCATATAACTCATTCAAATATCAAGCAAAAATGACATACAAATAACTACGCACTTAAGTAGTTAAAAGTATGATAAAAAGGAGGAAAATGTTACTTGATAAAAGTTTACACCCAATCCCATAGGTACTAGTCTTCTCTTTCTTAGCTAGGCACTGCACTGTGCCTCTTTGCTACACTAGTGGCCTATAATATCTTACTAACACTCAAATAAGTGCTAAGGCCATTTCATGCAGCTATATGCAATGTTATATGATGATTTATAAATTCTTAGCTCTTTAGAGGCCCTTTAAGACTCTCTCTGTAGAAGTTTTCATTCTCAACCTATTGACCATACTTCTAGGGCTCATATTATAATATCCGATTCTTTGAAAACGAGAGAAAACGTGAAAAACATAATATTCAGTTTTTTCGTAAACATAAGAAATTCACCAAATACAAAGGGAAGTCCTCCAGATAGAGTGATTTGAGGTCCTATAAAATTTATATAGCATTCGAGACTCCTAAAAATGAGAATTCCAAGCTCACATAGAAAGAAAAATGGAGCTAGAATGGAGAAATGAATTTGAACAAAAAGTTGATGAAAAGTAATGGCATTTTCGTAATTTTGAGTAAATTTTAGAATTCTCATGGGAGGGCTTTTTAAATGAAATTTTTGAGTTCTTTGGGGTTTTTAGGGGCCCTAAAAACCATGGGAAGCCCCCAGACAGTTAAAACCCCTCCAGTGGATATTTTCCAATGTTAGTTGACCCAAATTTTGACAGATTCATTCGGGAAGGTTTTAGCTCTGATTTGAGTGATTCCAAAGATATTTTATTAAATTGAAGACCTACATTTCATAATAGAAAAGACAGTTCTAAAAAAAAGTTAAAATAAACTAGAAACGAAAATACTAAGACGAAGGGGCAAAATTGAAATTTTTAAAAAGTGTTTCTTAAACCTACCCATATATATAAGGCACCCCATCTCTTCCTTCATTTAACCACATTTGTTTCTGCCCTAAATTAGAGAAAGAACCCTAAGGGTGAGATGCACAAGAAGGAGGAGAAAGGAAGGAGAAAAACAAGGAAGAGGTATAGATTTTCTTGGCTTTTTTCATGCTTTTTTTTAGCAAACCCCTTCTTTTCCATTTCCTCTTCTTTCCTATGTTTTTATTGAAGTTTTTAGATTTATTTTGAGGGAAGAATAGAGGGATAAATTTGGATTTAAAGAAGGAGGGCAAGGAAAGGAAGAAACAAGGAAGAAATCAAGAAAAAAACAAGGTAAAATCTCCATCCCATGGTAGCTACTTCTTTTCTCCTTTCTTCCTTGGTTCGTCCAACATATGGAGGTCCAAGAAGGCTTGGCTTTTGGGCAGAACCAAGGATGAATCCTAGGAAATTGGGTGTGGAGAATGAGTGTAACACCATAGATTCTAGTCCATCTCATACATTTACATGGAATAATATCATGAACTATGTAGGATTTCCATGGGAAAAGCAAGAAAAGTGGAATTATTTTCGCATTGCGCTATGCCTCAAAATTCATTTCGGTGTCGCATGGACCATATGAGTTCATATTATGCATCATCATATTTAATTGCATCATTACAACTCATTTAGACCCCAAAACATGCCTCCAACCCATGGAAACCAAAATGGAGCATGTAAATTTGGAGATCCATTTTCGGCCAGAATTAGCCTCTTTCCTGGGCAAACTTTGGAAAATCATAACTAAATCTAGAAAACTCAAAATCATGCAATCTTGGTCATTCTGGAAAGCTTAGGATGTCTACTTCACACTAAAAATACGTTCAAGTCACAGCATTCATCACACAGGACGTTTGACATCCAAAAAGATACAAACTCGCTGGCTGCCTGGGCTGTGATTCAGGTTACTGATGTAAACTTCTGAAATTCATAACTAATTCCACAAAAATTGAAATCACACACATTCAGTCATTCTGGAAAGCTACAAATGTTAAATTGACACTAAAAATAATTCCAGAATGAAACAGATACGTTTAGATATCTGGAACTGATGGAACAGTGATTTAGCTCTGGAGATGCCACTGTTACTGACAGCAAACTTCAAAAATTCATAACTCTCTGCTCAGACCTCCAAATGAGGTGATCGCGGTGGCCACAGAAATCTTATAACCTCTAGTTTGTGTGTATAAAATTTCATAAGCATTGGACACCATTTGGCCATCGAGTGACACGAAAATCAAATCTGCCAGTATGAACAGTGCACATACCAGAAATCATGAAAAATTCCAACTTTGAAAATTCATCAAATATTCTCTAGGTCTCCGAAAATTATGATCTTTAGCTTCCCAGAAAACTCTTAATGAGACCTAATTGTATGCCAAATTTCAGGGCAAGACTAACTCATTTGGCCAAAAAGTGGCATAGGGTTCCATTTTGGTCAATTTTGGCTCCATATTGGGTACCAAAATTGCCAAATGGATTTCCTTTGGTCTTGGCACCTTTTGGGCAAGTTTAAAAGCATGTTTAAGACTTGGGGAAGCTGCCCAAATGGTTCCAAACCATTTGCATCTCATTTTGGCCATTCAACCCATACTTATACACATAATCACCAAACTTTACATTCTCATATCATGGCATTTCATACTCAAAACATGTGCTATTAGTCATACACCATACTCATTCATTTATCTATCACGTAATATCATTTTTACATTTGTTCAAGAGGTCATAGACTATTTACAATAATAATATACATCATGAAGTCTCCTTATGACTCAAAACACCAAAAATCAAGCATAAGGATGGCAATCTTCTTTCTTCAAGGTGGTTGGCTCCCATTGCCATGTCCACTTGGTCCACCTAGCATATTAGGACATTTAAGAGGAGGGAGTGAGATTCAAGAATCTCAATAGCTCATCTCCCATTCCATCACACATAATATGTGCAAGCAAGTTTCACAATGGCATGCATGGAGCAAGTAGAAATCATAGGCATTTTAAAAGCAACCTTGGCATGTGAATCAATCATACAAGACATTCAAGAGCTCACTAAGTGTTTGGATTGGCCTCACACTTCTCCTCATGGATTTTGGATTTGCCTCACCCATTCTTTGAGCACTTTGGGCTCAACCATACTCTTGGGAGCCCACTTTGCTTTTGGGAGACTCTTTACTTTGTCTTAACCAAGCTCAAGGGTTCTTGGCTCCTCCTCACCCAAGGGAAGAGTTCTTGGCCTCTCCACACTCAAGCAAACTCATACAAACATCATGGATTCATTTAAAACATAACATGGCATCAAGGATCATGACATGTAAAGGCATGCTAGCATACTTTTCAAAGCTTGAAAATACACATACAAGCATTCTAAAACAAGCTAAACACACATCCATGCATGCGAGAAGGTGGAGAGAGCTACCTTGTATACAAACACACACTTTTTCCTTAGCTTTCAAGCCTCCTCTTTTAGCCACACACCCACAAGTTGGTGGAGATAGTTTCACTTGGCCTAGACACACATTATGGGAGCCAATTAAGTTCATGAAACAATTTCTAGGGCTATGCAACTTGCTTAAACCCTAGATTACTCTACAACCTCCATTATGGTCCATATTGGCACCTAATGAAGCAACACCCCTCAAATGATTTCTAGGCCTCATTCTTTACTCTCAAATATGATTCTTGACTCCTTTTAAGCCTCTTGGAGTCATCACATCATTAAAACAAAGGGCCTAACATCATGTTGCTTCCTTAGGTCACAATATGGAACCTAAAGCACCAACTCATTCTCTAAGCTTCCTAAATTTTTCCCAAGATTTCCCCTTACATTTATTCATCATGTATGACTCAAAAATGGGCTTGAAACAATTTAAAACTCTCCCTAACTATGCCATCCCTACTTGGCCGAAAGTTAGAGCATAAATGGGATTTCATGGCTTCTTGATTTTTCCTTGATGGGGGCACCATTTAGGGAGGTTGTTAAGAGTTGTAGGAGGTCAAGGAAACACTTAAACAACCAAGGGAACTTATAGATTAAATCAGTTTTTACAATCCCCTTAAGTGCTCTACACTTTTCCAACTTTTAGGTTCATGACTTTCCATGGGGTTTTGTTCATTTTATGGAGGAAGAGACATATGGGGGACCTCTTAGGGATCTTAGGAGCACATTTAAACATTCATTTAAGCCTAAGAACATTTATATAAAATCAGATTTGCAAGGGAGCATTTGGATCCCTAATGATTCCATTTTGTTTCCTAATGCTCCTTTCTTGATTCTATTGGTTCATTCTTAATCCTTGCCATCTAAAACCCTAATCCCTCCATAAATTGGACAGAAAACAGCCCCTAATAATTGGGCTCATGGTGGTCAAATTCGTGCAAGAGGAAGGGGAGGGAGAAACTACCAAAGAATGGAAGTTTTACCTTGTTTTCTTGCTTCCTTTGGCTTGTTCTTCCACTTGGTTGGCTTACTCCCTCAATTTTCGAAATTCCCCTCTCTGTTCTGCCCCAAAAACAGCACCAAACTCTCCATTAAAACCATAGAAAGAAAGCTTGAGAGGAGAGGAACAAGGTTCAAGAAGGAAGGATATGGAATTTCTTAAAGTTTCTTACCTTTTTCTTGAATTTCTTCCTCCAAAATCCTCCTCCTCTTGTGCGCCTAAGGAGCTGGAGTTCTCCTCTGAAAATGGGCAGAAGCAAGTCGGTTTAGAGAGGAGAGAAAGAACGTGGCATATAAAGAAGCTTCCTTTAACACTTTAATGCCAATTTTGCCCTTCGTTCTTAGCATTTTCGTTTCTCCTTCTTTTTAGCTCCTTTTTGAGAACCGTCTTTCCATCATAACAAGGAGGTTCCCAATTTAATAAAATGCCTTTGGAATCACTCAAATCGGAGCTAAAACCATCCCGAACGAATCGGTCAAAGTTCGGGTCAACTGACATCGGAAAGAGTACACCGGAGGGGCTTTACTGGTCCCGGGGCTTCCCATTGTTTTTGGGGCCTCTGAGAACCTTGGGCAACTCAAAATTTCCATTTAAAAAGCCCTCCTAGGTGCTTTTCCAAAATTACACTTATTTACGAAAATGCCACTGGCCTTTCGGTAAATTTTTCAAATCGCTCCAACCCCGGTTTCTGGGCAACTCAAGGCTCAAATCCTCGTTTTTTATTATTTAAAATTTTATCTAAATTTTATTTGGCCTTGAATCACTCATCTCAGGGGACTTGCTTTGAAAACGTGCCCATTTCCATCGTTTAATGAAAACGGGACATTACAATTCTCTCCCCCTTTTAAAAATTTCGTCCTCGAAATTTAGAGGTATACTTTCTCTTACTCTGTTATATTCTGGCTAACTGTTCTTTTCTTTCCCTTCTTCCTGGCTCCATATATTTTTCTCTCTGGTTTTACTTGTTTAAGTTTTCTCTTAGCCAGGGAATTTTCATTGCTAGCTCTTAATGAGGGCTCTATCATTATAGAGTCTCATAAGGGAAATAAATTTCTGACTCTGGAGGCCTATCCTGGGAGAGCTTACTAATCACATCGGGTTAGTCTTAACCTGTCGTAGGAGTTATCGTTCTTTTCAGTGGACTCGCTTACATATCTTGGGAGGTAACTTATTTCGTATCAAATCTCCCGTACCATCTCCTAATGGCTTCTCATAAGGTCTCATCATCTTTTTCTAATCATTAGAGCCATCGGAGGTTTCTGTCTGTCTACTTATTTATTTACATATTCCATCCACTTTTCATCTCCGCGTTCTTCTTACTAGCTCATCCCATGATTATAATTCACATTTCTTTCTAGCATAGGCCTCATATCACAACTGCTTACTGGGATTACAGCTCGTTTGAGGAGTTTCTGCTTTTAATAATCCCAGTTTCTCTATTATTACTATATCTGTCTTTATAGGCCAGGACTTTTTCTCACTTTCTTTGCTCACTTATAGTGGCATTTCATAGTCCCTCATTTTATTACTGATTGGCCTAATCTATGTGTCTCATACTGGCATCGAAGAGCTACTACCACTGACTATTGCTGGGCTCTGATGGGATGCTAGCTATTCTCACAGTTTTGCTCACTGGAGACATACTGTACCACTTACCTCATATAAGAACTGCACCTGACCCCTTTTCTGAATACATAAGCTAGCATACAGGGATCTCTCTATCCCTTGGTCAGGGCTACTATCTGCTAGGTAGTGGTTCATTTGGTTCTATCTCTGGAAAGCTTATTTCTTGCTTTCCTCATCCCATATACTATGCTCATCTCTAACGAGAGCTAGTCAGTGGTCTAACTATCTGAGTAAAGCCTTCATATCTTTGTAGCAACAGTCTACCAGACTCAGGAGGTATATAGTCTCTGAGACAAAGACTAGCTGAAACTGTACTGGTCTCTGAGACTAACTGCTTTGTAAAAACTATCTCAGGCAGTTATCTCTACCAGAGATCTATCATGCTGTGGCTAGGGCTCTCTATAACTCTGTGGGATCTACTGTGACCCCTGGGTCTACTGCGACCTCTTAGAGCCCTGCTAGGGTCTACTGCAACCCGCTGTACTATGCTGGGATCTACTGCGATCCATCTCTGGGAGACGTGAAAGCCTAAGATTCCTGTATCTGACAGTAAAATACATGCTCACTAAGTCCAGTTACCATCGCTCATAATAGCTGAGGCTAAACTCAAAAGTACATCATGCTCTTCGTGTGAAGTGGGTTCTGTGTCATCTAGAGAATCATACTAATACTAGGGAGCATTTTAATTTTCGTTCATCGCTCCTCATAGGATCATTTCAGCCCTTTTTTCACTTGGGCTTTCTTTTCTTACTCTATTGACTTACTTACTTTTACATATACTCGTTCTAGCCTTCCTTTCATATCCTGCAATTTCTCATCATGCCCACGTTCTATTTTTAAGTGCTTTGGCACTAGGGCATCTCACACACTGAATGTGGTTAACATCTCTAGCAAGAGAGAGGCTATACACTGGTCCCTATTCATTTCATTTACATATACTATAAGGGACTCGGGCTATGCATACTCAATCTGAACATTTTCTATTGGGGATTCCGTTCTGCATGCTTTCTTTACCATTCTGATATTACTGGAATCCCTTTACCTGTCTTTTCTGACTTGTCTTATTCTTTAACTGACTAGGGTACTCTTTGATTACCGGGACACTTTAGTGATTGATGTCATCATTTACTATGCACTTAAGTCACATTATTATTAGGTTGATCAGGCCTAATATCATGTGACCATTATTGCAAGCAAACCATAACATCAAACACTAATACACAGGCACCTTATGACTGAGCTCAAAGCCATTATCGCCTATTTATTACAAGTTTCCCAATATTCTAAAGTACTTTTCTCTTACCTTTTTCTATCAACCCTATTCTCATAGAGTGCTCAGGGAAAGTAGGATTCTTTATCTACTACATCCCGAGATCTCCCTGTATTGCCCGGCTATTTTTCTTCGGGCGTTATCATGCTAGAAGGGCATCTACGCCAAGGACAAGTGTGCTTTCTTGAGTACTCAAGCACATTAACTGAATATCTATTCTCAATGTAATATGTCCTCGACTTTAACATTGTCATACCTTCTCTTTCTACCTTTCTTATCCTCTTACTTAGGTAAAAGGATATTCTACTACTAGCTGTTTCTATTGCCAGTTCAGGTTTCTTTACGCTTAAGAGTACCTACATTTTTCCAAGATTCCTCCACTTAATCACTCTCTGTAACATCAAGGGGGTCTACTTTTACTCATACTCTTGCTCTGCTCTTAGCTAGACCATTCCTTGGTAAGGAGGATTCTATTTCATAAAATCCTAGGAATGTCATTCTATAGTGCTCTTAGCTTACATTCTTTCTCTATATAAGACGAGGCTCACCTTCTTAGGCGGTCTCTGATTGACTTACTTTTTCATGGATTGGATTTTCATCTTTAACTACCAACCCGAGCCTTATTACCTCTATCATCAAGCTAGAGGATTCTACCTCTTGCTTCGAATTGTCATCTCAGGGTTGTAAGGCATGTAGCTTGTAACTTAAACCTTTAGCCTGAGGGAACTAACCTTTCAGTTTCTAATACTTATCTAGACATTTGGGTGTTGTGGCTAGGGGTTGACTCTCTTTCTCACTTCCCCTCTAAACTGGTCCTGTGTAGCCGCAATCTCATCTTATGCCATGCTGCATCGCTACTTCTCTCTGCATTAAGCAGGACATCTCGGAATGGCCTGAGTATGACTACCAGGGAGAATTAGGCCTCACATACTTTCTCTAGCAAGCCTCTTCCTATCAGCAAGATCATTCTCATCATTCATATCTAGGGCTTGCCACTGATCTCGGCGAGCTATCATATCTCATCAAGCTCTAGCCATCGGATCCGTCTACCCTGCTCAAACTTAACTCTGCTCAAGCTACTCTAGAGGCTACTCTTTCCCGGTGTCCACTACTACTCTAAGACCATCCTATAACTTTCTCATTATGAACAAAGCCACAACCATCCTCACACACCCCACATGTCTCATACAAGGCTTTACCTATCCATTCAAGCCTTTTACATAGCTCTATTACAACATCCTGAAGCCAAATCCAATCCGGGAGAGCCTGGAACTTTGCTCTGATACCAATAAATGTAACACCATAGATTCTAGTCCATCTCATACATTTACATGGAATAATATCATGAACTATGTAGGATTTCAATGGGAAAAGCAAGAAAAGTGGGATTATTTTCGCATTGCGCTATGCCTCAAAATTCATTTCGGTGTCGCATGGACCATATGAGTTCATATTATGCATCATCATATTTAATTGCATCATTACAACTCATTTAGACCCCAAAACATGCCTCCAACCCATGGAAACCAAAATGGAGCATGTAAATTTGGAGATCCATTTTCGGCCAGAATTAGCCTCTTTCCTGGGCAAACTTTGGAAAATCATAACTAAATCTAGAAAACTCAAAATCATGCACTCTTGGTCATTCTGGAAAGCTTAGGATGTCTACTTCACACTAAAAATACGTCCAAGTCACAGCATTCATCACACAGGACGTTTGACATCCAAAAAGATACAAACTCGCTGGCTGCCTGGGCTGTGATTCAGGTTACTGATGTAAACTTCTGAAATTCATAACTAATTCCACAAAAATCAAAATCACACACATTCAGTCATTCTGGAAAGCTACAAATGTTAACTTGACACTAAAAATAATTCCAGAATGAAACAGATACGTTAGAATATCTGGAACTGATGGAACAGTGATTTAGCTCTGGAGATGCCACTGTTACTGACAGCAAACTTCAAAAATTCATAACTCTCTGCTCAGACCTCTAAATGAGGTGATCTCGGTGGCCACAGAAATCTTATAACCTCTAGTTTGTGTGTATAAAATTTCATAAGCATTGGACACCATTTGGCCATCGAGTGACACGAAAATCAAATCTGCCAGTATGAACAGTGCACATACCAGAAATCATGAAAAATTCCAAATTTGAAAATTCATCAAATATTCTCTAGGTCTCCAAAAATTATGATCTTTAGCTTCCTAGAAAACTCTTAATGAGACCTAATTGTATGCCAAATTTCAGGGCAAGACTAACTCATTTGGCCAAAAAGTGGCATAGGGTTCCATTTTGGTCAATTTTGGCTCCATATTGGGTACCAAAATTGCCAAATGGATTTCCTTTGGTCTTGGCACCTTTTGGGCAAGTTTAAAAGCATGTTTAAGACTTGGGGAAGCTGCCCAAATGGTTCCAAACCATTTGCATCTCATTTTGGCCATTCAACCCATACTTATACACATAATCACCAAACTTTACATTCTCATATCATGGCATTTCATACTCAAAACATGTGCTATTAGTCATACACCATACTCATTCATTTATCTATCACGTAATATCATTTTTACATTTGTTCAAGAGGTCATAGACTATTTACAATAATAATATACATCATGAAGTCTCCTTATGACTCAAAAGACCAAAAATCAAGCATAAGGATGGCAATCTTCTTTCTTCAAGGTGGTTGGCTCCCATTGCCATGTCCACTTGGTCCACCTAGCATATTAGGACATTTAAGAGGAGGGAGTGAGATTCAAGAATCTCAATAGCTCATCTCCCATTCCATCACACATAATATGTGCAAGCAAGTTTCACAATGGCATGCATGGAGCAAGTAGAAATCATAGGCATTTTAAAAGCAACCTTGGCATGTGAATCAATCATACAAGACATTCAAGAGCTCACTAAGTGTTTGGATTGGCCTCACACTTCTCCTCATGGATTTTGGATTTGCCTCACCCATTCTTTGAGCACTTTGGGCTCAACCATACTCTTGGGAGCCCACTTTGCTTTTGGGAGACTCTTTACTTTGTCTCAACCAAGCTCAAGGGTTCTTGGCTCCTCCTCACCCAAGGGAAGAGTTCTTGGCCTCTCCACACTCAAGCAAACTCATACAAACATCATGGATTCATTTAAAACATAACATGGCATCAAGGATCATGACATGTAAAGGCATGCTAGCATACTTTTCAAAGCTTGAAAATACACATACAAGCATTCTAAAACAAGCTAAACACACATCCATGCATGAGAGAAGGTGGAGAGAGCTACCTTGTATACAAACACACACTTTTTCCTTAGCTTTCAAGCCTCCTCTTTTAGCCACACACCCACAAGTTGGTGGAGATAGTTTCACTTGGCCTAGACACATATTATGGGAGCCAATTAAGTTCATGAAACAATTTCTAGGGCTATGCAACTTGCTTAAACCCTAGATTACTCTACAACCTCCATTATGGTCCATATTGGCACCTAATGAAGTAACACCCCTAAAATGATTTCTAGGCCTCATTCTTTACTCTCAAATATGATTCTTGACTCCTTTTAAGCCTCTTGGAGTCATCACATCATTAAAACAAAGGGCCTAACATCATGTTGCTTCCTTAGGTCACAATATGGAACCTAAAGCACCAACTCATTCTCTAAGCTTCCTAAATTTTTCCCAAGGTTTCCCCTCACATTTATTCATCATGTATGACTTAAAAATGGGCTTGAAACAATTTAAAACTCTCCCTAACTATGCCATCCCTACTTGGCCGAAAGTTAGAGCATAAATGGGATTTCATGGCTTCTTGATTTTTCCTTGATGGGGGCACCATTTAGGGAGGTTGTTAAGAGTTGTAGGAGGTCAAGGAAACACTTAAACAACCAAGGGAACTTATAGATTAAATCAGTTTTTACAATCCCCTTAAGTGCTCTACACTTTTCCAACTTTTAGGTTCATGACTTTCCATGGGGTTTTGTTCATTTTATGGAGGAAGAGACATATGGGGGACCTCTTAGGGATCTTAGGAGCACATTTAAACATTCATTTAAGCCTAAGAACATTTATATAAAATCAGATTTGCAAGGGAGCATTTGGATCCCTAATGATTCCATTTTGTTTCCTAATGCTCCTTTCTTGATTCTATTGGTTCATTCTTAATCCTTGCCATCTAAAACCCCTAATCCCTCCATAAATTAGACAGAAAACAGCCCCTAATAATTGGGCTCATGGTGGTCAAATTCGTGCAAGAGGAAGGGGGAGGGAGAAACTACCAAAGAATGGAAGTTTTACCTTGTTTTCTTGCTTCCTTTGGCTTGTTCTTCCCCTTGGTTGGCTTACTCCCTCAATTTTCGAAATTCCCCTCTCTGTTCTGCCCCAAAAACAGCACCAAACTCTCCATTAAAACCATAGAAAGAAAGCTTGAGAGGAGAGGAGCAAGGTTCAAGAAGGAAGGATATGGAATTTCTTAAAGTTTCTTACCTTTTTCTTGAATTTCTTCCTCCAAAATCCTCCTCCTCTTGTGCGCCTAAGGAGCTGGAGTTCTCCTCTGAAAATGGGCAGAAGCAAGTCGGTTTAGAGAGGAGAGAAAGAACGTGGCATATAAAGAAGCTTCCTTTAACACTTTAATGCCAATTTTGCCCTTCGTTCTTAGCATTTTCGTTTCTCCTTCGTTTTAGCTCCTTTTTGAGAACCGTCTTTTCCATCATAACAAGGAGGTTCCCAATTTAATAAAATGTCTTTGGAATCACTCAAATTGGAGCTAAAACCGTCCCGAACGAATCGGTCAAAGTTCGGGTCAACTGACATCGGAAAGAGTACACCGGAGGGGCTTTACTGGTCCCGGGGCTTCCCATGGTTTTTGGGGCCTCTGAGAACCTTGGGCAACTCAAAATTTCCATTTAAAAAGCCCTCCTATGTGCTTTTCCAAAATTACACTTATTTACGAAAATGCCACTAGCCTTTCGGTAAATTTTTCAAATCGCTCCAACCCCGGTTTCTGGGCAACTCAAGGCTCAAATCCTCGTTTTTTATTATTTAAAATTTTATCTAAATTTTATTTGGCCTTGAATCACTCATCTCAGGGGACTTGCTTTGAAAACGTGCCCATTTCCATCGTTTAATGAAAACGGGACATTACAATGAGAATATACAAAGAAAATTAACAAAAAACCATTAGTTTTCAAGATAGCAAAGTTAGGGTTTCAAGTGCTCCACCAAAAATCTGATTTGATGCAATTGTTCCTAAGCCTAAATGAGTGTTTGGGTGAGCTCTTGAGATTCCTAGAAGGCTCCTCATATGCATCTTCCATCAAGAAAACAAAGAAAACTCACTTGGTATCTATATGAAACATAGCCACGGCCTAGAGAGGTTGGAGCACCAAGGGGTAGTTTTAATTTATTCGAAATTTATTTTTGAGTCATATATGATGGAAGAGGATGAGAGGAAGCCTTGGAAAAATTTTGGAGTCATGGATAGTTAGATGGTATCATAGGTTCCATATATGGCTTGAAAAAGCAACACCTAGCTAGGCTCCTTGATTTGATTGTGTGATGACTTCAAGAGGTTTAAATGGAGTCAAGAATCATAAATGAAGGGAGAGAATGGAGCTAAGATAATGTTTTCTTAAGATTGCTTCATTAAGTGTATTATGGAACCATAAAAGAGCCATATGAGTTACCTAACTTTTCTAGTGAATGTATGGCTTTAGAATTTGATTCAAGAGTGTAATTGATTTCCCTATGATGTGTCTAGGCCAAGAGAGACAAGTCTCCCACCATTATGAGTGTGTGGCCAAGAGAGGGACTGCAATTCCAAGAGGAAAAGTGTATGGTTGCATTAAAGGTAGCTCTCTCCACTTTCTCTCATGCATGAATGTGTACTTACCTTGTCTTTGAATGTGTGTATGTGTGTTTTAAGCCATGAAAAGTGTTCTACCATGATTTCATATGCCATGGTACCATGATAATGTTTTATGCACTCAAATGATGTTTTATATGCTTGCCTTGGTTTGCTTGAGTGTAGAAAAGCCAAGAACCCTTTAGCTATGGTGAAGATGAGCCAAGAACCTTTGAAATTGGTTGAGACAAAATAAAGAGTCTCCCAAGAGTGAGGTTGAGTCAAAATCTCTTAGAGAAAATAGGTGAGACAAGTCCAAAATCCATAATAAAATGGGCGAGGCTAATCTACTTACTTGGCAAATCTATGTATACTTTGTATGACTTGTTCACATGCTAAGAATACTTCTTGAATGATCATACATGTCATTATGCTCATGCATGCATTTTTAAGGCTTGTATGGCATACTTTATGTGTGATTGAAAGGGAGATGAGCTATTGGGATTCTTTGAATCTCATTCCCTCCTCTTCAATGTCTTAACATGCTAGGTGGAGCAATTGAACAAGGTAATGGAAGCCACCAAGTTGGAAGATGAGAGTTTGACATCAAAATGCCTAGTTTTGTCTCTTTTGTAGCCATACACATGGCATATAATATAATCCTATGATGAAATTATTATATAATCATATGAATACATGTAATTACCTAAATGTTTGATGTATGTATGAGTTTTAGTGACAAATAAGTGGTAATGTGCATTTTGGGCAGTGAATGCAAGCATGTGTAATCTTATGTACGGCTTGGAGTGAGAGAGTGAGTTTTTAATTTCTGGGTTCATGCACTTTTGAGACAAGTTTGGAAGGTCATTTTGGTGCATTCCCATATGCTCAAGTGGTCATGGTTTCCTTGGAACTCAAAATGGACCATTTGGACCCTTTGTAATACAACCTAATGTCAAGATTTAACCAAATGAATGAATCTACCCATGAAATTTAGCACAGATATAGATCTTATCCAAATCTTTTTGGGAAGTAAAATACTAGATTATTTGGAGCTCTATGGAATTAATTATAAATTTTCAAAGTTGGCATTTTTCTACTAAACTA
Organism: Erythrophleum fordii; assembly: GCA_032878935.1. Taxonomy (NCBI): domain Eukaryota; kingdom Viridiplantae; phylum Streptophyta; class Magnoliopsida; order Fabales; family Fabaceae; genus Erythrophleum; species Erythrophleum fordii. Next base: position 17,739,616 of record JAVQMF010000053.1, read on the forward strand.
ATGCAAACATTATTCATATGGTTAAAAACTTGGGCTGTGTCATTCGTGAGTCAAATGATTTTCAATGCTCATGAAATTTTAAAAGAAAACTAGACATGATAATCTTTCCATATCCACTAAGATCACCCCAATTGGACATCTTAGCAAGGAGATTTAAATTTTTGAAGTTGGAGGACAGTACCAGTAATGACAGTCAACCTCTGGTATTATTCTATCAATTTTTTATGGCTAACAGCCTCTGTTGTGGTCTAGATTTATTTTTAGCATATAGTAGACATCTATAGCTTTCTAGAATAGTATAGGATGCTTGATTTCAAGTCTTCTAGAATTAGTTATGATTTTTCAAAGTTCAAACACAGAATCTGGAAATCCTACCTGAAGCTGCACACTAGGTTTTTTAGTATACCATCTATTTGCTTTTTATATGGCTTTTTAGATTCAATTTAAGCTCATTAGAGGCCTTAAACACAATACCACACATATGGATACTCATTAACCCAGGCTAGGGTTTCATAGTACCTATAAATTTTAGCTTCCACATTCGGCCTCTATAATTCAACTTAACACTTCCCTTAGGCTCTATAATCCTCTAAAGGACCCCTAAATTCATTAAAACACAAAAATAACTCATATAGGACCATTTAGATGGGGTAGCTAAGAGGTGCCTATAAGATCCACTATGGATTTTTTCTTCATGCTTTTGAGGAGAGAGTAATGGCCCTGTGACAAGTGGTATCAAAGCGAGCCCCAAAATCGCTACCAGGATGGATGGCATCCGACTCCACCGTGGATGGAATGGTGGGTCATTCGTGACAAAGGCATCACAGATTAGGTGGGTGAGTATGTCACGAGCCCACATCAGATAGATTTGGGGTTGGTTTTGGGCATATAAGCGGGAGCGCTGCACACCTCAACAGCTAGCTTTTGCGGAGAGAGTAATGGCCCCGTGACAGCAAATTCTCTTGATTTTTATAGCCTAGATAATTTCTACATACACTAATTCATTAAATACATCAAAGAAAACATAGAGAGAGAAAAAGAGTTACATGTGATAAACAAGACCAAGAACTCAAGGACTCAAAGCTTGAAACATAACATATTATACCTCATTTTAAAGCTTTCTTAGTGCTTTTCAATTTCCTCTAATTAGTTTTCTGAAAAGAGCACTTCCTTCCCCTCAAGTAGCAATAGGAAATCTTCCATTTTAGATTCCAAGACTATCAAACTAAAAAGTTTAAGGAGTAGAACAAGTTTCATAACTGGGGCTAAGCGAAGCAGGAGCTATTTCTTACCTATTTTGGCTTGCTTCATTTTCTCTCTCTTCCTTCTACTTAAACACCATGGCTAAATGCTTGAAGCTACTAGAAAATTCTAAAAATACTTCTTGTGTCCCTTTTTCCTGTCTTTTACTATTCTACATTCTAGCTCAAATTTTCTATATATTTCAGCCTCATAAACTATTTTAGAAGGTTTAAAAACCCTTAGCCAACTTTCTTCGACTACAAGGGCTCAAAATAGTATAAAATAGCTCAGAATGGTACTTTGCTATTGGCTTTCTCATCTTTTATGCCGTCCATGTTTTAACCTATTTTATACTTCTTAGGTATTTTGGGTAGTTTATCTAACTCATATATAGTAGGAAATACTATTAACTTACTTTAATTAACATTTTATTAAAATCTTGTATTTCCACTTTTTCAAGTGACCCTATTTAAATACCCTTGATTCTCCTTCTTTTTCTACTTTTCTCTCTATTTTCTTTCTTTAGCCTTCTATTTCTTTTCTCATGTCCTTCTAACTTATTAAGAAGTCTATACTCAAATTAAAATATAGGATATGCCTTCTTTTATTTTTCTAATATTTCTCTTACTACACCATAAACCTCTTGTGGTTACTTCTTCTAGGCATTTCTCTCATTCTTAACCCCAATCTTTTTTCTTGATTAGACTTCTAAATCCTTTTTATCTTTCCTCTTACTCTTATCTAGGAGTTTGGCCTAATATAGAATACCATATGTGACATTTTTTCCCTAAATAAAAATTTTGTCCTCAAAATTTAGGGGTATACGTATGATCTTATTTCTCTTGTATTTTCTCTAGCTGGTCTTTTTATTCCATCTTACCTTTCTTAGTTTACTTTTCTTAAAGATTAAAGCTTCTTAGTCCTTTTCGTTACTAAGGAATTACTCTTACTAACTATTATTGAGCTTACTGTAAATTATTCTTTCTCTAGTGTTGTTTTTATAGGGCATACTTTCTTTTTACAATTCCTTCTCTAAGCTCTTGACATGTGAAGGACTACTTTTGATATTAAAACCTTGCATTCTCATACATTTGGCCTAAAATTAGGAGATCATGTTATTCTGTATCTAGCTGGTCAAGACCAAGCCATATAAGATTAAGTTCTTCTAATTAGTGGACTTTTGGCATCTATGATTGGAGACATCTTATTGGGTAATGAATCTCCAATACCTTATTCTAATGGCTCTCTACTTTATCTTTTAATCTTTCTCTACTTATTCTAAGTCATTAAGGAGTTCTTTTTGTCTAACTTGGCTTGCTTAAATGTTTTAGTCTACTTATAATACCATATTGATATAGGACTCAACTCATGGTACAATTGGCTTATAACATTTATTTTCACAAAGATAGCACTTTTAGCGGCGAAAATTTGCATAATGGAAAGCTAGATTTATCCATTCTTGGCTAAATGGAGCATATGAGCTTATCGAATTCATTTTCCATCTATAACACATTTTTTCATCTAGAATTATCACAAATTAAAGCTTAAAATTCTGGTCCAAGCCATAGAACATTAAAATGCATTTCACCTTGCATTTTACTATACACTCTACATTCTGATATGAATTTTAGAAAATCATAACTAATTCTAGAAAAATCAAAATTATGCAAATGATAGCTTTCTGGAAAGCTCAAGATGTCATCTAGTAGCCATAAAAATTTCATATTAAAACAACCACTTTTGGCCCATAAAAACTAATGGAATAGTACATCAAGTTTGGTGGTCATCCTACAACAGACTTGGAACTTCAAAAATTTATTTCTCCCTCTACAGAGCTCTAAATAAGGTGCTCTCAGCTATAGAAAGCATATGATGTCTACTATATGCCTATAAAATCTCATAAGTATTGGACTTCATTTGGCCCTTAAGTGACACAATAGCAGTAACAGTTTTTGCATAATTTGGCCAACTTTGAAAAGCCATAATAAATCCTTTAGAGTTCCAAAAATAATGCTCTTTAGCTCAGTGAAAAGCTCTAGATGGGACCTACTTGCTTGCCAAATTTCATCTGAAAACTCATTCATTTAGTAAGTTTGTGGTTTAGGTGAAAAAAGTGGCTAATTTAGAGACCATAATAGGGTCAAGGTGCACCAAATGGTCTTCTCCTCATACCATAACCATATGAGCATATCCGAAAGTATAAACTCAATATATAGAAGCATCCCAAATGGTTTAAATTCTTATGGAACTCAAAATCACATTCCTAGTTGTTCATATACACATGTGTATCAAGGCTTATGGATGTCAAAAACTCACATATGCATACATTTGGTTCCAAAATGGATTCATACATCATATTCACATACTCTTAGTTGTGTTCAATGATATACATCTCATAAACTTCATATATATACAGATTTTGACATTAAAATGTATAAATTCTCTATTATATTGTCAAAGTCTCTTTTTTAAAGGTGCTTGGCTCTCATTTCTTACTCCACTTGGTTCACCTACACATGGTTAGACATAATTTAGGGAAGAGTGAGATTCAAAGAATCCTAATAGTCTTTTTACCCTTTCAAGCATACATATATGACACATTTGCATGTCAAAGAATGCAAGCATGTTATAAAAGTCTCTTGAAAACATTCATAAGCATATTTTCATGTCACTTAAATATATTCATGTCAAAAATAGGCTTTAAGGGATTTTGGAACTTTTAGATTTGTCTCACCCACTTTTAGGGATTTTTGACTTAGCCTCACTCCTTTTTTAGATTTTTGGCTTTGTCTCACCCATTCTTAGGAACTTTTGACATCTCCTTACCCATGTTAAAGGACTTTTGGCATAACCTCACATATTCAAGTCATCTTGCATTCAAAACATATTTCAAAAAGCATAATGGTACCATAACATGAATTCAATGGCTATAAATATATCTCATGGTTCAAACATACACACAAGCATCCAATGACAATCAAACATCTGATACATGCATGTAAGAAAGGATAGAGAGCTACCTCAAGTCAAGAAGCACACTTTTCCCCTTGAGTTCCTCTTTCTCCTTCTTGGCCACATACACACAACTAGTTGAAGCTTGATTCACTTAGCCTAGGCACATCAAATGAGACACAATTACATCATTGGAATAAGTTCTAGCCTTACATAAACTCTATGCAAGTTTACTTTATCTTATGGCATAGTTATGATTCCATATAAGTGCATAATGAAGTAACCCCTAGAATTCATGATCTTGGCTCCAATTTTTCATTCAATCTAGGTCAATAAGCCTACTCAAGTTTCTTCTTTATGTCTTAAAAAGGAACCTAAACTTCTATCTTATAAATCATGACTTCTAAATTCAACCCAATGCTTCCCTTGGTGTTTATTATTCACATCTAGGACATTTTCTATGTTTAGAATTAAAGAAAAATCTCTTTAGGTACATAAACTCTTTTTGGCTAAGACACATACTAGGTGGAGGACCCATGGAGTTTGCTTGATTTTTCTTAGGGAAATGGCACTTGTGAACCTTCCTAGACCTCTTAAGAACTTATACATACTCTTATATAGGCTATACTATCCTTAGAAAGCTTTAAAAATGGCTAGGTGCAACAAAATCCCTAAACTTTACAACTTGAATTCTAAAGCTTCTCTTTTAAATCTAATTGCATATTCTTGTTTCTCATACTCTAAAACCCTTCTTTCTTCCTTGGTTTGGTCAAAAATCATCCTCTCTTAGATGGTCTAAGGTTGGCCGAAAATTCACTCAAGAAGAACAAGCAAGAAAAAGCAAAGAAAGCTATGGAAGTTACCTTGTTTTCTAGCTTTTCCAAGAGCACATTCACTTGCTTCTAGTTTCTCCTTCAATTTCTCTCTTCCTCTCATTGAACCAACCATGAATTAGCCTCAAATCAATAATCAAAACTATAGGAAAAGAGAGGAGAAAGAGGAGAACAAGGTTGGTGACAGGAGAAGCATGAAAAACCATGGATTTTCTTACCTTTTTGTTTGGTTTTCTCTTCCCCTCTTCCTTCCTTCTTATGTGCCACTTTAAGATGAGTAGAAATCTATTTTAAGGCTAAACAAGGTTGGTGGAAATGAGAAGAGAGTGTGGGATGTGATATATAAGAAGCAACGTAAGTTATAAGGCTTTTTAAAAATTTTCATTTTGTCTATTTTCTTGGTTCTTTTTATTTGGGTTCATTTCAACTCTTTTTCAAAAATTTTCTTTTTGTTATAAAATTTAGGTTCTCTAATCCATAAAATGCCTTTGGTTTCATCCAAATTGGATTAAAAACTTTCCTGAATGAATCAATCAAAGTTTCGATCAACTAACATTCTAAAATGTAAACTAGAAGGGTTTAAACCATTCTAAGGGTTCTTATGATTTTTAGGGCTTCTGAGAATCCTGGGAAACTTAATTTTTTCATCTAAAGGTTCCACATTTGAGGTTTCTAAAAGTTTTCCAAAATTAAAAAAATGCCATTGCCTTTTCATCTAATTTTGTTTAACTATTTTGGCTTCAATTTTCAGGCATCTTTTGCCTTGTATCCTTATTTTTAAATGTCTAGATCATCACTCCAATTTTATTTAGCCTGTGCATTCCATTTAAGGGACTTTCTTTATAACCTCCTTAGTTTACAGCTTTTAGAATAAGCGGGTGTTACATCGCTATCTAAGTTTATACACTTTCTTATTAGCTCATCCCTTAACAAAGGTTTATATGTAATATCTGGTTCTCCGAAAACCAAAGAAAACGTGAGAAACATAACGTAACATATGATTTCTCCATAAACGAATGAAATTTACTGGATACAAAAGGATGTCCCTCATGATGATGTAGTTAAGGTCCCGAAAAATTCGGGAAGCATTCTAGACTCCTAAAAATGAGAATCCCAGGCATAGATGAAAAGAAAAAGGGAGCTAAAATGAAGAAACAATTTCTTACGAAAAGCCTACGAAACATAATGGTATTTTCATAATTTTGAATAATTTTTTAAATTTTCACAGGAGGGCTTTTTAAATGAAATTTTTGAGTTCTATGGGGTTCTTAGAGTCCCTAAAAATCATGGAAACCCTCGGAACAGTTAAAACCCCTCCAGTGGACGTTTTCTAATGTCGATTGACCCAAACTTTGACTAATTCATCGAAAATATTTTAGCTCCAATTTGAGTAATTCCAAAGGCATTTTACTAAATTGGGAACCTAAATTTCATAATGGAAAAGACGGTTCTAAAAAAGGAGCTAAAACGAAGGAAAAACGAGAATGCCAAGAATGAAGGGAAAAATTAGAATTTTTGAAAAGTGTAACTTCCTCCCACCGATATATATGATGCACCCTTCTTCTCCCTTCATGTTGCATGACCAAGTTCTGCTCAAAACCAGAGGAAAACCCTAGGGAGAGTGGCACACAAGAGGAAGGCAAAGATGAGGAGAAATCAAAGGCTTAAGGTATGGAAATTAGTAGTTTTTCATGCTCTTTCTCTTCCAAACCTCTTCTCCTCTATCTTCTTTGTTTCCTATGATTATAATGAAGTTTATAAATATGTTTTAAGGGAGAAATTGAGGGGAAAATTCGGATTTGAAGAGAGGAGCTCAATGAACATAAGATTCAAGTGAGAAAAAGCAAGAAAACAAGGTAATTTCTCTTCCTATGGTTGTCATCTTTGGTTCCCTTCTCCACCATTTCTTCCTACTTGAGAAAACCCTAGGAGGAGATGATTTTTAGGCAGAACCAAGCATGAATCTAAGGAAAAAGGGTGTGGAGATTAAGAATATGCAAATAAAATTAACAAAAAACTATTAGATTTCAAGATGCAAGTTCTAGGGTTTCAATTGCACCTTGTAAAATCTAATTTTGTATGATGATTCCTAGGCCTAAGTAAGAGTTTAAATGAGCTCCCAAGATCCCTAAGAGGCTCCCCATATGCTTCTTCCCTTGAGAAAATGAAGAAAGCTCCATGGAACACAATATGCTTTATAGCCTCAGCTTAGATGGGTTCTCCTAGCTAGGGAGAGTTTTAAATTTTTCTAAGGTCATTCTTGAGTTATATTTGATGAATGAAAATGAAGGGAGGCCTTGGAAAAAATTTAGAACTCATAGAAAGTGATTTGGTGCCTTAGGTTCTATATTATGACCTAAAGAAGCAACATAATGTTAGGCTCTTTATTTTAATGGTGTGATGACTCCAAGAGGCTTAAAAGGAGTCAAGAATCATATTTGAAAGGAAAGAATAAGGCCTAGTATTTATTTGAGGGGTGTTGCTTCATTAGGTGCATTTATGGACTATAATAAGGGTTATAGAGCAATCTAGGATTTAAGCAAATTGTGTAGCCTTAGAATGTGTTTCATGAACCTAATTGGCTCCCATAAATTGTATATAGGCCAAGAGAAACCATCTCCACCAATTTGTGGGTGTGTGGCCAAAAGAGGAGGCTTGAATCCAAAAGAAAAAGTGTGTAATTGTGTGCAAGGTAGCTCTCTCTACCTTCTCTCATGCATGGATGTATGTTTAGCTTGCTTTAAAATATGTGTATGTGTATTTTCAAGCTATGAAAAGTGTGCTAACATGCCTTTATATGCTATGATTCTTGATGCCATGTTATGTTTCTAAATAAGTACATGATGTTTGTTTGAGTTTGCTTGAGTGTAGTGGAGAGGCCAAGAACTCTTCCCTTTGGTGAGGATGAGCCAAGAACCCTTGAGCTTGGTTGAGACAAAGTAAAGAGTCTCCCAAAAGCAAAGTGGGCTCTCAAGAGTATGGTTAAGTCCAAAACTCTCAAAGAATGGGTGAGGCAAGTCCAAAATCCATGAGGAGAAGTGTGAGGCCAATCCGAACACTTAGTGAGCTCTTGAATGTCTTGTATGATTTGTTCATATACCAAATTTGCTTTTAAAATGTCCATGACTTCCATTTTCTCCATACATGCATTTGTCAAGCTTGCTTTGCATATATTATATATGATTGAATGGGATATGAGCTATTGGGATTGTTTGAATCTCATCCCCTCCTCTCCAATGATCTAACATACTAGGTGGACCAAGTAGCTATGGTGAAGGGAGCCAACAATAATGAAAGAGGAAGATTGATAAGCTTATGCCTAGCTCTATCCATTTTGGAGCCATAATTCTGTTTCATGATGTATATGATGTTGTAAATGGTCCATAACCCTTGAGACATGTATAAATATGCTATTATGTGATGTTTATATCTATGGATATGATGTATGAGCTTTAGCATATATGTTAAATATGAGATGCCAAAGTGTGCAATGTGAAAGCATGATGAAAATGTACATAAGTGTGGGTTGAATGGCCAAAATGAGATGCATGAGGTTTGGGACCATTTGGGTAGCTCACACAAGTCTTAAACATGCTTTTAGACATGCCTAAAAGGTGCCAACACTAAGGGAAATTCATTTGGCAATTTTGGTACCCTACATGGAGCCAAAATTGACCATAATGGAACCCTATATCACTTTTTGGCCAAATGAGTTAGTCTTGGTCTGAAATTTGGCATGAAATTAGGTCTCATTGAGAGATTTTGGAAAGCTAAAGATCATAATTTTTGGAGATCTACAGAATATTTGATGATTTTTCAAAGTTGGCAATTTTTATGGTTTTTGGTTTGTTGCACTATTCATTTGGTCTGAAATTGCACTCTATCACATAAGGGTCAAACGATGTCTAATTTCCATGAAATTTTATACAAAGAAACTAGAAAATCATAGTGACTTATGCCAACTAGAAGCACCTCATTTGGAAGTCTAAAGAGGGAGATATGAATTTTCAAAATGTTTGTCCAGTATCAGTAAATTTGCCTGACCAGAAGTACTGTTCCATTGAATTTTGAGGTTTGGGCTTGATGAACTGATCTAAAGATATTTTTCCTCTCTAGTTAACATCTATAGCTTTCTAGATTGATATCATTTGCCTGGATTTTATTTTTTTGAAATTAATTGGATATTTTCAAAAGTTTTTGCAGAATTCTGTGACAGTTCCAAAATTTAGTCAGACCTTTGGATCATTTTGGATGTCAAACGTCCACTATGATGCATGTTATGATCTAGGCATATTTCTAGTGTGAATTATACATCCTAATCTTTTCATAATGACTAAGATTGTATGATTTCAATTTTTATAGATTTAGTTATGATTTTTCAAATTTTGGTTAAAAAGTGAAGCAATTCTGGCCAAGAATGAAACTCCATGTTCTATGCTCCATTTCAGTTTCCATGAATTGTGGGCATAATTTTATGATGGAAAGGAGTTTTATTGATGTAATTAAATATGGGAAAGTATAGTATGTGCCCATATGGCTATGGAACTCCGAAAGAAAAATTTATGCATAGCGCAATGTAAGGAAATGCCTTACTTTAATGTCATCTTCTCTTATTCTTGTGTACTTTATGGCTTGAGATTTAGAAGTAGTATGAGACAAAGCTAGAAATTTATAATATTACACTATACCTCCCATCTTATGCTTCGAATGCTAACTAGCTGCTAGGATCATAGCTCCTTTGATAAGCTTATACTCTATCAAGAACATTAAATATCCCAATTCCTCTATCTACTAAAGTACTTTCCCTGACTATGTCTTCTAGTTCAGGGGTTTGCTTTTACTGTCTTTATCTACTTTATTATTGACTTAACATGATCCTTGAACTCTTCTATGCTAGCATTGAAAAGTAACTACCATTGACTAACACTATATTTATGTAGGGTACCATTCTCTCATGGCTTCAGCTACTAAAGGCATAAACTACCACTTATCCTATCATAAAGAACTATACCTAGTCCCTTTCTGAATACACTACTTATAATGTATAGGGATTTCTCTTTTCTCTTGGGTAGGTTTAATAAATATTGGGGTAATGATCATCTAACTCTGATTTTGAAACTATACTTTTACTTTTCTTACCCCACATAAACTTCTTTGTCTGCTAGCCTGATCAGTAGTTTAACTATCAAAGAAAAGTTTAAGTTATACTTACTATGGTAGTCTACCAAACTTAAGAGGTCTTTAAACTCTGAACTTATCCTTGGTTATCATCTCCCTCTAAAACTATTGAGCTCTATGGGATCTACTTTGACCCTTGGGATGTATTGTGATTCGTATAATAATCTATTATTTTGAAACTAAAATAGTCCCTAAAGAATATAAATGAATAATTAAAAAGCATCATAGAGAGAGAAAAGGCTAGTCAAAGCTAAAAGGAACCAATATAGGCCCAACCGACAAAAATTTAGGGATTTAGAAAACATAGGAATTGGTTTGAGAAATGAATATTCCTCATTATAATATGATGAAATAAAGTTAGTAGAAAAGTTAGATAAGGTTGGTTTGATTAAATCCCTAATAATGTACAGCTTAGGGCTTCAATTAAGTGTAATTTAGGCCAAACCTTTTAAGACAATTTTAAGTTCGTGTAACATCAACATAGATATTTTTAATGAAGAGAAGAATATAAATTTTAGTATAAACTATTGCTTTCTGAAAATACAAAGAAATGAGGTCAAACAGTGAAATTAAATGCAAAATTAGTATTTTGAAAAGTTTAAGAAAACCCTAGAATTCTTCTTATAAATGGCGCCACTCATCCTCCTCTCTTCATAGTCAACATAAGCAGCCCTAAACTCTCATCTATGGTGGTGTGAAGAAGGAGGAAGAAGCAAAGGAAGAAAGTTATTTATAGGTAAGCAAACATGGAGAATTTACATATGATGTTGTTACAACATTTTTCCTACTCTTTCTCCTCTTTTGTCTTGTGGTTTTGGTTTCCTAAAACAGTGAGTTGTTTGGTTGAACTTTTAAGTAAAGAATTTTTTTTTTTTAGGAAACCAATTGCACTAAAATATTCTTCATCAAAAGTACTTTAAGATGAAGTATGATTTAGGCTAGGAAATTTTATATTTTTGGAACCCTAGCCATAGGTGATTTTTTACCATAACAGGAAAGGAGGGAAAAAGACTTAAGTTTGATAGAAACTTGGTGAAACTAAGGGTTTTGAAGGGTGAAAGTTAAGAATATACAAATAGAATTGGCAAAGAACCTAAAGAATGGCATATAGCTTTACCTATGATTTAGTTTTATCTTTAAGAGATTCAAAACTCTAAGAGAGTTAATTAATCTCTCTAATATCATACTTGAATAAGAAATGAATTATGAAGATCCTAAAACCATCAAATTTCCTAAGAATTTAACAAAAACTCCAAGATGGTGCTTATAGAGGGTGTCTCAGCCATAAAGGGATTCAAGTACCTAGGGAGATGTGTTGTTTTATTGATTCTAAGATTATGAGTGGTTTATTTATGAATTATAAATGCTAATGGAGCCATTAGAATGAATTTAGGAACCTTATTTTGTAAAGTGAAAAATTAAGGTTCAAAGATGCCTAATAAGATCGTATGGTTCTAGGTAGGTTTAATTATACTTTTGATGGCTCTAATAAGTTCCAATGGAATTATGAAGACCATATATGATGAGATTTTGAAAGCCTAGGAGTTGAAATTGGACAGTTATTCCTTAAGGCATTCAAAGTGACATAAAGTTATACTTTAGGACTTAATTAGCACATATAGGGTAATATAAAATTAAATGTGACTTAATTAATCATTGTATACTTCATTTGATATATCTAGGCTAAATAAATGAATCATATCAAGGTGTATGTATGTAAGGCTGTGGAACCAAGAGAAGAAGACAAAGGGAATTGATTGGTTTGGCTTGATAAGATAGCTTTTCCTTCATTCTTATATATGTGTAGTAGGTTTGCTTGAATTTCTTGGTTGCTTGTGTGCATTATTTGTAATTATGAGACTTGTTGATTGTTTGAGTATAATATGCAATTGCATGAAATTTATTTGCATTTGAGTTGGATCAGCTTTTTAATAGGTAAAGCTATACCAAAAGTCCCTTAATAATAGGTGAAACTAAACCAAAAGCCCTAAAATATAGGTGAGGCTAAGCCAAAAGTCTCTAAATGTGGATGAGGCTAAGCCAAAAGTCTTAAATGTTAGGTGAGGCTAGGCCAAAAGCCCTTAGAGCATAGATTTACTCTTACTTAAGCCATGAGATCCCTAGAGCATGAATTATGGTTTGACTTTAATTGTATTACATGCATACTTGCTTCTATGGGCTTGAGGAAACCATATATGTATTTGAATTTGGATTAGCTATTGAGATTCTTGAAATCCTACTCTCCTTTATCTTCACTAACCATAGCCAGATGAAACTCAAAAAAAGGAGAATGATAAGCAAAATGCCTAGAGAAATCATTTTTGACAATGAAATTAGCTTAGGAGATGTTATTGCATATATGAATATATAATCATATATTTTGATGTATTAAGATGCAAACATGTTTAAAGCATTAGTCCATGATATTATGACCATTTGATATATGTAAAACATGATAGAATATGAATTGGCATATGTGGTTCCTTGATGTCCATGTATATTCTTGTATGTGAGGTGGTGATTTTTAGTTGTAAATCAATTTTATATGATCGATCAGTCATATATGTTTTATTTATGGATTGAAATTTGCTGATATAAGAAATGATATTTTGGCGCTCATTTGGTACCATTTCGAATTAAAATTTTAATCATTTGAACCATAAAATGTCCCTTTACTCTCGACAATGCAAATGATCTAGTATAGGTCTAAAATTTGATAGGAAAAAGGGATATATAAAGCTTTCCAATAAGCCAAAGTTTGAATGTTTTGGAGCTTTATAAAATATTTGATGAATTTTTTAATCTAGTTCTAAAAATTTGAATGATGTAGTTACTATTCACTCTGCATATCTCTTGGATTTTGTACCTTTTAAGGGACCAAATTGATTCATTTTGACCTAAAATTTTAACAATAGAAAGTTCACATCATAAACTTTCTAAAAACATGTAATTTTCATTAATCTAAATTATGTAACTCAATTTATGAATTTTCAAAGTTTGGACATTATTAGGTGTTCTATGATCAAAATGTTCAAATGGCTAATTCCATGGACTTTGTTCTTATCTATATGTTATCTTGATTGTCACAAATTAGTTATGTAAGAATTTGTAAAATGAATCAGTGAAAATCCATGAATGACATTATGGAACCATTTAGCACTTTTAGTAACTAAGAATTCTACTACTAAAATTTCATTACCATAAATTTTGCCATGAATGAACTTATATAAATAGAGAGAATATGTAATATGTTATGGTGTAACAATCCCTATATACTATGTAGGGATCTACTATGACCTTTCTCTGGGAGGACTCTAGCCTAAGGATATCTTAACTATAAAAAAATCTCTAGCTTATTCAATTTGATAAACTATAACTCAATATCTCTAAAACTACTCTTAGATGCCTCTGATGCTCTTCTAAATACTTTTTATACGAACTGGTCCTATAACATTCTCATCTCTTTTATCATCCTATAGTGATGCTACTCCTAAATACTTTTGCTTAGTTCTTATTATGAGATTATCATTACCCACCTATAGATTTATCATGTCTTTCTTTCTTCCTATACTCTTATTAACTTGTTTTACTCTATTTTGCTTTTTTACTTAGTGATATAAATTGAATTCACATTTTACATGTATTTACTCTCACTTTTCCCTTCTTATCCTATAATCTCTAGCTATGCCCATTTCTTACACTCAAGTGCCTTTAGCACTGGTGTATTCTATATCTCATGGGGCATTTCGCACCTTAAAGTGCTTTTAACTCTTCTCGTAGGATAGGTATCATATACTAGTCTCTATAACATCTCATTCTTATTACTTCATTTTCACAAAGGATTCATGTTAAGCATGTTAAGTTCATGCTACTTAAATTTTAAATCTCTGATGCTCTAGGCACTTTTAGTTTACATTACTTTATATCCAAAACCCCTTCTTAATTGTCTTCTTCTCTTAGAAATTTGACATTCTAGGAATCCTTTACTCTTCCTTTTACTTACCTCTTGTAATACCATATGAAGATAACACTCAATTTACATCAAAAAGTGCCATAAGCATCTCTTTTGTTAATTTCAACACCTTTAGTAATGGAATTTACCAACGTTAAATGTCAAAATAATTCAATTTTGATTAAATGGACCATATCAACTTTCTAAACTCATATTCCATCCTTATTACACATGTTCATATAGAATCAACACAAAATAAGGCATGGAATTCGGATTTGGAGCATACATATTAAGAGTAACCCAATACATAAACTTCTATACATTTCCATATTCTGTCACAATCTTTGGAAATTCATAACTTAAGTTAGAAAATTCCAAATCACACAAAATAAGGCTCTTTGAAAATATCAGGATATAATCTAATTTTTGTAATAATTTTAGACCAAGAAAATATTATTTGCCCCATAAAATTCTAATGGAACAGTAGCTAGGTTAGAATCTCATACTAGTGTAGACCTGGAACTCTAAAAATTCATATCTCACTCTACAAAGCTCCAAATTGAATGATCTCGGTGGCTATGAAAAGCGTATGATGTCAAATATATATGTGTAAAGTTTCATGAGTATTGGACTTTATTTGGCTCTTTAAATACATCAAAAACCATACTGACCAAATGAATAGTGCACTGACAGTTTCTGTAAATTTCAGCCAATTTTGAAAAATCATAATTAATTCTAACGAGCTCTAAAAATTGTGTTCTTTGGCTCTATGAAAAGCTCTAAATGCCTGCCAAATCTCATGCCAAAATTTTTCCATTTGATTTTGTTTTGGTTCAGAGGAAGAATATGGCTCCAAATGTTGCATAAGAAGCTTCAAATGGTTCAAAATGACTTCTCCTTATGCAAGTGACCATTTGAGCATGTCCAAAATATTAAATACACTATATAGAAGCATCACAACAGATCCAAAATATCATATAACTCAAAACCACTCTCTCACTTGATCATATACCCATGCATTCCATGGCCCAAGGATGTCAAAAACTTAAGATACCATACTTCTGGTTCCAATTATGGGTCACACAACATATTCACATACTTTTATACATAAGTGAGAGTTTATATCCCATAAATAACATATACATTCATACTTTGACATGAATTTATACAAAATCCTATTCTATTGTCAAAGTAACATGTCTCAAGCTTCTTGGCTATCTTGGCTCCATTTGCATCACCTAGACATTGTTAGACATAAAGTGGGGCAGAGTGAGATTCAAAGAATCTCAATAGCTCATTCACTCTTTCAAGTAGGCATATATGATATGTTATCATGCCAAAGAATACAAGCATGCATCAAATAATTCTAAGAACTAAACATAAACATGTCAAGATTAAAATCAAGCTCTAAGGACTTTTGCTCTAGCCTCACCTTATTATTTAGGACTTTTGGATTAGCTTCACCCACTTTCTAGAGACTTTTGACTTAGCTTCACTCATTCTTGAGACTTTTGGCCTTGTCTCACCCATTCTTAGAGACTTTTGGCTTCACTTCATATAATCCAAGGGACTTTTGGCACAACCCCACCCATTAAGAGCAAATTCACATTCCAAATACAAATCAAGAAGCATAATTATACCATAGTGTCAAACCAATAGCTAAAGGCATGTTTCATGATTTAAATATACATACAAGCATTCAATGATAATCAAACAACTAAGAAATGCATACAAGAATAGATGGAGTTACCTTTCTCAAGAAGCGCAAAATTCCCTTTTTGGTTCTTACTTCCTTGCCTCGGCCTCACAAGCACACTTAGAAGAAAGCTTGATTCCCTTGGCTTAGACACATCAAACAAGATACAATGATATCAATGGAACTATCTCAAGCCTCATATAGACTCTACATAAGCCAATTCTACCTTATGGCATCTATATGGTCTCATATTGTAGCATAATGAAGCAACTCATACAATTCATTATCTTGGCTCCAATTTCTCACTCAATCTAAGTCACATGACTCTATTTAAAGTCATTAAAGTCATCACAAACTCAAATTAATGAGTCTAACACTAAGTTTCTTCTTTATGCCTAATGGAACCTTAAACTTTCAACTTTCAAAATATAATTCCTAAATTAAAACCAATGGTTCCTTTAGTATTAATTATTTATATCTAGACCATTTCTATCCTCAGAATTAAACAAAACTCTCCCTAGGTGCTCTATATTGGTTTAGGCCGAGATATGCTCAAGGAGAAGTAGCCATAGAGTTTTGTTAAATTTTCTTAAGGAAATGGCATTTATAAAGCTTCCTAGATCTCTTATGTAGTCAATTATACTTTTACCTAAGTTAAATTATCATTAGAAGGCTTCGTACTTCCAAAGGTGCAATCAAAACCCTAGGTGTCTCTTTATGCAATCCATGGCTTCTTACTTTGTTCTAATGGCATAATCATAATGCCAAAACCTTAATTCCTAGCATGATTCAATGAAAAACCAGCTCCCCTTATATCCCCCCTTGGCTAGCCGAAACTATAAGATGGTGGAGAAACAAGGAGAAGCAATCTTCCATATCAAATGAAAAGGCCTTCCATAGTGGTTATTTTGGTGTATTTGATTCCTTGTTAAAAGCCCTTTCCTTCATGAGTTTAGATTCCAAACTCTATCTTTTGAGAAGCCAAAACCATGGAGAAAGAGAGGACAAAGAATGGAAACTAAGCAAAAAGAATAGCATAGTCAAATTCCTTATGTTTTGTTACCTTAGGTGGCTTCAATTTCCCTTAGCTTTTGGTGCTTCTTGGGGTGTATTTTGGGTTTGGTTCAGAGCTGAAAATTTAAGCAAATGAAGGAGAAGAAGGTGGAAGGGGCTATTTATATGAAGGATGTAATACCAATAAATTTAATACCTTAACCTTTTAGCCCTTCCATTACAATTATGGCTTAACTTTATACACTTACAAGGAAAATAACATATTTAATAGTGTTAGACTACGTTATGTAAGGCCCAATTGATTCATTTTATGCTTCATAGACCATATAAGCTCATCAATATTATTTTCCATCCATAACATATCCATCCATAATATAAACATCACATTTCATCTCAAAATGCTGAGATTTGGAACCATACGCATCATATCCAAATTTTTAGCCTCAGGTTGACAATGGCAGTTTTCTGATATGAACTTTGGAAATTCATAACTAATTTTAAAAAAAATCAAAATCATGTATATGATAACTTTTTGGAAAGCTCTGGATGTTGAATAATGACTAAAAATAGTTTCAAACTAAAACAAAAGCATTTAGCCTATGAAAAGTAATAGAATAGTAACACAGGTCATGCCTCGGATAGCTCTAGGAACTGAAACTTTAAAAATTTGGTTCTCCCTTTATAGAGCTCTAAATGAGGTGATCTTATGAAAAGATTATGATGTCTAGTTTATGCTTGTAAAATTGCATAAACATTGGACTTCATTTGACCCATATGTGATATAAAGAAGCAAATTGACCATATGAATAGTATACCTACTAATTCTGCATAATTTGGCCAACTTTGAAAAATTAAATAAGTTTTTTAGAACTCTAAATTGGGTGCTCTTTAATTCTATGAAAAGCTCTAGATGAGACCTATTTGTTGACCAAATTTCATGCAAAAACTCATCCAGTTAGTCAAACGTTGGTTTAAGTCATAATTTGGTCAATTTTGAAGTTGAAAGTGGGTGCTTAAGGTACCAAAAAGTTCTCTTTTCATTCCATAATCACTTGGGCATATCCAAAAGCATAAATACAACATATAAAAGCATGCCAAAATATCCAAATCACCATAAAGCTCATTTTCACAGTGCCACTTGCAATTGTACACATGCACATCATAGAATATAGGTTGCAAAAACTCATGCATTCATTCATTTGGTTCCAAAATGGTTATATTATACATACATTTGAAGTTGTTCAAAAGTATACATCATATATACAACACATGGTTACATATTTTGACATCAATATGTCATCAAAATTCCTATTTAACTACTCCATTATCGAAGTCTTAGTCTTCAAGGTTATTGGCCTCCATTTCTTGGTCCACTTGGCTCACTTAGACATGGTTAGGTATATGTAGGGAAAGAGTGAGATTTAAAGAATCCCAATAGCTCTTTACCCTTTCAAACATATATAATAGATGCATATACATATCAAAAAATGCATGCATGGCATTTAAACTACTAGTGAACATATATAAAGCATTTTCCTTGTCATAAAAACTTATACATATCATCATAGGCTTTCAAGGGCATTGATCTAGCGTCACCCAACTTCTTTGGGGCTTTTAGATTTGCCTCACCCACTTTCAAAGGGCTTTTGACTTAGCCTTACTCTTCTTGAGACTTTTGGTTTTGTCTCACCCATTCTTAAGGACTTTTAGCTCATTCTTATCCATTACAAGGGACTTTTGGTATAATCATACCCATTCAAGCCACTTTGCAATCATAAATACTTTTCAAGGAACATAATAGTACCATGACATGCAGCAATGGCTAGGAACATTTCTCATAGTTCAAACATATATACAAGTATCCAAAGATAAGAAAACATATAAGCAATGCATGAGAGAAAGGTTAAAGAGGTATCTTAAAACAAGAACACCACACTTTTCTCTTGAACTCTTCTTCCTTTTTTTGACCAAGTTCATACAACTAGGTGGCACTTGATTCTCTTGGCCTAGATACATCAAATAGAACATGTTTCAATCATAAGAACAAGCTCTATCTTTATGCAAACTCTATGGAGGGCTACTTTCTCATATGGCTACATAATGGTTCTATACAAGACCTAATAAAGCAACTATGGAAATTCATGATCTTGTCTTCTTTTTCTCCTTCAATCTAAGTCTTTTGACTCCATTTAGACTCTTTGAAGTCATCACAAATTCATTTTAAGGAGCCTAGCTATAAGCTACTTCTTTATGTCTCATTATAGAGCCTACATCTTCATCTCATAACCTATGCTTTCTAAATTAATTCTAAGGCTTCCTTTGATGTTCATTTTTCTTATCTAGTCCCTTTCTAGCCTTAGAAATATTTAAAACTCTCCCTAGGTAGCCAAACCTCTCTTGGCTGAGACACCCTCTACAAAAAGGATTTATGGAGTTTGCTTCATTTTCTTTAGGGGATTGGTATATGTGGGGCTTTCTAGGTGTCTTAAGAACTCATTCATACTCTTAGATAACCTAAATTATCATTGGGAAGCTCCAAATTAGCCAAGGTACACCAAAATCCCTAACTTTGCTAACTTACATTCTAATGCTTCTTATTCAATTTCAAAAGTTACCTTGTTTCAAGACTTTTTCAAGAGTTCTTTCCTTTGCTTCAAGCTTCTCCTTGAAATTCTGAGTTCTCTACTCTAAACCAGCCATAAATAAGTCCCAAATAAGTCATCCAAACCATAGGAAGAAAGAGGAGAAGGAGGAGAATAAGTTTGATAAAGGAAAGTGCATGAAAAACTAAGAATTTCCTTACCTTTTTGCTAGTCTTTCCTCCCTTCTTGACTCCTCTCTTGTGCGTCCTCCATAGTTGGTCTCACTTGTGTTTTTAGGTAGAACAAAAGTTAGCTAAAGGGAGAGGAGAAGAAGCACAACATATATAAGGCAAGCTTTCTTAAAATTGTCCTTTAAAAATTTTCTTTATGTCCCTTTTCTTGACTCTTGCTATTTACATTCATTTTAGCTCCTATTTTAGAATCGTCTTTTCCATCATAAAATATAGGTTTTCTAACTTATAAAATATCTTTGGTTTCACCCAAATTAGATTTAAAACCTTCTCGAATGAAAAGGTCAAAGTTCAAATTAATTGTTGTTCTAAAACATAAACCAGAGGGATTTTAATTGTTTTAGGAGTTCCTATCATTTTCAAGGCATTTGAGAACCCTAGGAAAATCATTTTTCCCATTTAAAGATCCATCCTATGAGTTTTCTATATAATACCCAAAATTACAAAAATTCCACTATGTTTTTAGTAATTTTATTGAACTATTTTGGCTCTAATTTTCGGGCATCTTAAGCATTGGATCCTCATTTTTCATTATTTAGAATTTTCTATTAATTTTATTTAGTCTCAAATCTTTCTATTTAAGAGACCTTCTTTTATAACTGACTTATTTTCTTCATTTACAAAGGACCAAATGTTATAAAGGAGCTAGGTTTTACAATTTTTTAATATTCCAACTTTGCCCTTGAACTTTGTTTCCTTATTTGAGCTCATTTCAATTCCTTTCTTAGAACTATCTTTTTTATTATGAAATTTAGGTCCTCTAATTTATAAAATACCATTGGTTTCAACTAAATTGGATTTAAAATCTTATTGAACAATCCAGTCAAAAGTTTGGTCAATCGATGACCTAAATGCACACCAGAGGGGTTTAAACCATTTTAGGGGTTCCTGTGGTCTTTAGGCCGTTTGAAAACTCTAAAAAACTCAATTTTTCTATTTAAAGCTCCATCCTTTGAGTTTTTAAAAAATTGCCCAAAATTATAATTTTGCCACTGCGTTTTTTATTCCTTTATTTTATTGTTTTGGTTCCGATTTCGCACTATTTTTAGTTTCCTACCCACATTTTTAGATGCTCTAATTAGTATCCTATCCTTAATTGGTCTTAATTATGTTTGCTTTAGGGTCCTCTTATATCGCGATATCGATTTCAATTTAGTTTTTGAAAAACTAGATATTGCACCTCTTAACTTATTGACTTGGATACTATTCGATCATTAGGAAAACTCTTTATAACTGATAATATCATTTGCTATACACTTAGGTCACATTGCTACTGAGTTGGCTAGACGCAGTATCATGTAACCACCATAGCAAGCAAATAACAATATCAATAATTAATACATAGGTGCATTATGACTGGGTTCTAGGCCATTATTACCTGTATATGACAAACATCCCAATAACCAAGAACATCCTTTCTTACTTTATTCTATAACTTTTTCCTTCGTACTATGTCATAACATATATCATATAACTAATCTTATATTATTCCTATTCACATACGGATGCTATATAGCCTATTTTGGCCATTTTGATATAATAGGGTCTAAAATTTCAAAATTCATAACTTTGGTTATACAACTCTATATGCAAATTAAGTATCTATCAAAAGTTTATGATTTGAACTTTATGGCTATAAAAAGTTCAAATAAAAATAAATCCATTTGACCCCTTAAAAGTCATAAAAATGAGACTACATAGAGTGAACAGTGGTTGCATAATTTTAATTTTTGGGGCCAATTTTGAATATTTATAAAATATTCTGTAAAGTTCACAAATATACGATCTTTAGCTTGTTAGATAACTCTATAAATTATCTAGATGTTCATTAAATTTTAGCCCCAAAATAGGTCATTTTGGCTGCTAAGGGTAAATGTGCAATTTATAGCTCATTTAGACCAAAATTTAGTTCTAAAATGTCCATTTGGCCTCTAAATTTTGATCTCTTGATTTAAGCAAGTTTAAAACTATCCATGCTTCATTTCCATAGAAACCATTGCATGAAATAAGATTAGCATAAAAAATTCACCATATAACACCTCATATGGGAGTTTATGTACTAATGGCCAACTCATACATCAAAATGGCATACATATATGTGCCTAAGCTCATATACATGTTACCATTACATATCCTTGTCATATACATAAGAGTTCATTATTAAAGTGTCTCATGCATTATCAAATATATAAGTTACATTATAAGCTTCCTATACATCATTTCTAAACTTTAAATCTTCTCAATTTCTTTTTTTCTTGCTTGAAGAACCTATAATGGTTATTTGGAGATACATGAGATGAGATTCTTGGAAGAATCTCAATAACAAATCTCAATCCATACCAATGCATACAAAGAATTCCATGAGGAAATGCAAGTAGTGGTTCATGGATATCAAATAGCTCAAACATAACATTTAGCATGAAACTTTAATTCTCATTAAGCCTTGGCGTCAAACATACTAGATAGGCTCAACTAGACTCAACTTTGGGCTAAAGAAAAGCCATTGCACTCAATTCCATGCCATAAGGAGTTATGAGTCGAAACATAGCCTTTTACATGCATAAGACTCAAGATAGAAACCATTACAAAACATAGCTTATGAAATTATTAAGCAAACAAGCATACAAACATCTTAACTTATTTAAATACTAAAATGCTTACAAGATAGGGAGAGATAACTACCTTATGGATTTGGAAGCTTGAAACTATCGTTAACCCTTTTGATTCTTTTCTTTTCCTCGATTTTCCTTGGATTGGCTTAGCCTATATATATCAATTTACAAGGCAAGATAACTCATTAGGATCCATTCTAACTCTTATTGTTAATATCTAGCTCTATAGAACTCAATAGGCACTTTTAAACTATTTTAGGTCCCTTAAAAGGCAACCCTTATATTTCACTTGCTATAAGCCATATAATTTTAATAAAACTCATTAGAGCTACCATATGCATGATTAAACAAGCCAAAGGTGAAGTTTCTTCTTTAGGCCCTTTCGAGCCATAAAATTTCACCTTTCAAAATAATACTTCTAAATTCAATCTAATATTATTGTTTATTCACCACATTTAGGCCTCTTAAAGCCTTAGAACTCATAAAAACAATCCTTAGCTACTCTTTCTATAGCTTGGCCAAGACCTAGGCACTCAAGGTGGGCTAAGAGAGTTTTTTTTTTCCTATAGAGAATTTGATAAATATAGGATATCCTTGGTTGTTTTCTAGTTTAAGTCTGGTCATAGGTGGCTTGAAACATTTTCCTAGGGTTCCAAAACTTCTAAGATGCAACAAAAATTGTAGGTGTCTTAACTTGAGTTCTATATTCTCTTTGCATAATCTTAATTTTCATGCTTCAAAATCCTTATTCCCATTAAGTTTTAGCCAAACTCAAACTCCCTCCCCATTTTCATTATTAAGGCCAAGCTTAAGGGAGAAAGAACTCAAAGGAAAAGCAAGTTTTCTAATTCAAAACATATCTTGTTTGAAAGCCTATGAAATGGAGATTCTTATGATACAATTTGTTACTCCAAACTCCTACCTTTCTTCAAGTAATCAATCACCAAAGTTCTCCTTTCAAGAAACTAAAACCATCAATAGAAAGGCCTTGAAAAGGAGAAGAAGTTTAGTAACTAACATAAGGTGAAAACATGAATGAATTCTTATCCTTTTTGCCTTTTCTTCCTCCTCTTTCTCCTTTCTCCTTGGACATCTATGGTTGCTATTTCTAGAGTGTTTTAAGTCCATTAGGAGAAGAGACTAGGTGGCGTGTCTTAATATAAGAAGAAAGGAGGTGGTTTATAATAATTTCTAAAATTTCTTTTACGTCTTCACATTTTAATCCCTTTGTTTGAACTCATTTTGAATTTTTTTTTAGAACCATCTTTTCCATAATAAAATTTGGGCTCTTTAATTTATTAAAAATATTTACTTTGAAATTTTTGAGATTTAAAACAATCTTAAATGGCTCAATCAAAGTTTTAATCAATCAACATTCTAAACCGCATGCTGTCAGGGTTTTAGCCATTCTGAAAATCTCTATAGTTTTCTGGACCTCTAAAAAACCTAGTTAGCTTAATTTTAGCATTTAAAATATCTTTTGAGTTTTTAAAATTGTGTCCAAAATTATAATTTTGCCACTGCTTTATTGGTTTATTCTGTTTAACTACTTTGGCTTTGGTTTTGAACTGTTAGTGAGTTTATAACCTCATTTCTAGATGTTCAAATTAATATTCTACCCTTAATTGTCCTTAATTTATTTTACTTTGGGGTCCTCTTTCATTATCATACTGATTTTAGTTTAACTTTAAAGAATCGAATTTTACATTATGTGACAATTAAGGGGAGATAGAAGACTCTTTCTAGCCTTTTTATAAGTTTCCTATAACATCTCATGGCTCTCTTAATCTACCCAATTATACTTTCTTAAGGCACCATAGCATGTTTATTAGACAACTATATTACAAGCAGCAGTACCTTCTGGTGCTTTCATCTATATTGTCCCTTCATCAGTCATTGACTTTATCAAGTCCTTTGCTTTAAGGTTGCCACTTTACTCCTTTATTCTTACTATTACTATACTTATATTAAGTGTCTATATATCTTACTTATTTGATTTTTGTTTGCTCATTTTCTTGTCTGTACTCAAGAGCATTCTCATACTTTTATGAGTTCACCTTAGCTTACTTACTTACTCTTCATAAGGCACGAGCAGGTCTAATTCATCTTAATCCCATTCTCTACCTCTTTATTGAACTTCCTTCTTAAAAGGAGTTTTTACTCTAGGCGAACCTCATAGCCTATCTCTTTTTTTTTTAAGCCTTTGAGCTTACATAGTCATTTTTCTATGTTTTGGAATTCACCAACTATGTTGGCTCTTAACTTCCTATAATTTCCTTAAAAATACTGAGGCATTGGCTACTTACCTTAATTTCCTTCTACATCCTTACCTTATCTTGCTTAGGCTTTAAACTTCTATTTTCAAGAGCAAACCTCACTATTGTTATCAACCCCATCTAGTTCTTAAACTCAAAGATGACCTAAATTTGTCTTACTAGCAACTTTATGCTTCCATGGACTAACTTTACTATTAATGTGCCTTTGTACTATGTATACTTCTTACTAGCAAAGCTCATCTGACTTAGTGTTGAATTTCTATCTTTGACTTCAGTTGGTTCTAACTTTTCATTTTGTGTCTACTCTTATTATGCTTAGTCTATCAACTCTCCTTTAGTCATTTTTTAAGCGAGGGAATTTGTCTTTGTTTTCAACTTCTCAACCCTTCCTCACTTTCTCTATACCTCTGTAACTACTAAATGAAGGGTTGTGTCTCTAGGAGGGTTACTAACCACTAACTAGATGGTTTTCTAACTTGTTATATCTTATTTTCTTCTCAGTTGACTAAGGGGAAATCATTCTTTTATTAACTATCTAGATTACTTCCCTTCTAAATTGGGGTTCTCTTTTCTGCTTATTCATCTTATACCTAGATTATCTTGAATCTAGCCACCACTTGTCACCTTTCTTAGGCTTTAACGAGTAAATTAGTTTAAGATACTATTTATGCTAAGGTTTCTTGAAACTTCCTAATAACTACTTGCTACAAATCTAGCCAGCTCATATCAACTCATAACATAGTTGTCATTGGATCTCTTAAGTTTTTCTTTCTTGATCTTAATCTTTTCTCTAAACCCTATAAACCTTAGCAAATTTTAGGTAATTAAATCCCTATATATTTGACACTAAACTAATCACTTGTTCTTTAAGGTATATCATCTATAGAGTGCACCCTTTCTATGAACTTATGACACCCTCTATATACTTATCTCATTCTCTGTATATCTTAGGCCTATGCTCTTAGCCCATCCACTGCTATCACATAGGGTAGTAACTTAGATTGGAGTCAATGCCTTAATAGTAGTTTCTACAATCCTTACTACTGTTGTGCACTAAAATCCTCACTTTAAATTATTGCTCAATGTTAAGTACTCGTGGGCTCAATCATAAAGCATCCCAATCTCTTTCTTAGGCTCATATACTAATCCCACTACTCTTCTATCATTTATCTCTTCTTTACTAAGGAACTTCTAACTCTCCTTTCTGTACTTTTCCACTAGTGCTCTACTTCTTTGTTGGACCTTGCCCCCTATATAACACAGTTTCCTATTCTAAGGTACGTCCCTCACCTTTAATCATCTTCTTTAATTGCATAATCTAAGCCTTAGCCCTTTTCTGTATTGACTTACCATCAAAAGCAAGTGAACAACTCTTTTTAAGCTAGTGTGGCACTTGCTACTCAGTTGCGAGGCTTGGACAGGCTCTACAAGGGTATTTATATATTGGGACTAATGGATTAGAGTTTGGGAGGTTCACAGGAGGAATATCTAACTATGGTGGGAATTAGGAAGGTTCTTCTTCTTATTTCTTCTATTGGCTAGGGATTTATATATCTATTAGATAGCAGCCTATTACTAATTCATATCTTCTTGCTGCTAATCCAATTTAGACTTAATAACTCATAGAACCACTACCACTAGATCTATTTTGTCATTCCCTAGCAAGTAAGTTCCTTTTAATGTTCACCACCTAGTCTTTACTAAAAAGAACCATAAACCTCAGTAGCTCCTCTAAATTCCTCCTTTTACCTCTATAATCTCTAACTTAACTTGCTAGTACTTTTAGTATGTCTAAAATATGCTTTAAGGCTTACATTAGACCCACCTCACTCTACTCTAAGGCATACCCTATGCCTTTACTCACTTATCATACTTTCCAGTCACTTATTTAAGTAAGCAATCAACTAATCAAACATATTCTTCTCCTTGGACTTCTTAACCTAATGCTTGACCTTGGCTTAAACTAGACTTAAACTGGGCTTAAAAATTTGCTCTAATACCAAATTTGACTGTCAGACCTTTCTTATTATATTCATTACCTTAGTTATTGTTCTTTAATCCTTTAGATGCATGCCTAGATTTGGTTTATGCGGATCAAATTTAAGCGAATAATATTATCCAAGCAATGAATTATAATGCTTAAGAGTGATAGTACTTAAAATTTCTTTGTTAAAGCTCTTTGAATAGTTCTTAAGCTTAAACATGCCTTACTTTCTCTTAATGTAAACTTAGATGATACACTAGATTGGAGTCAATGTTAGAGGTAGGTCTCAACACTTTTAAGTTTCTAAAACATTATCTGATCACTAGATAATGAAATATCACATTTAATGTTCATATATGCACTTGAATCCTATGGTTAGACATTCTAAATATCTAAAAAATTTGATAGCATAATAGTTAAGAACCAGTTGTTGCCCAAGAACTGTAGCCCTCTCATCTAAGTAAACCAATTGCTTGTATAAAACTCAAGTCCATAATACTCAATTATAGTGGTCACAGGGCTCAATTATCATCTAGCCTTAGACCTAGTCTTATTAGTCACTAGAATATTAGTATGCTCATAAACTCATAAATCAGTAACTACATTACCGAGAATATTCATACATTCACTAGTCCATCAAATAATTGTCATAATTAGAGTTACATTATCATCACATACGTACTGTCTCAAAATAAATTTACATGGCATTTAAAGCAACACTAAATCAAGCATCACATTTGTAACACCATATTTATATAGGACTCAATTTATGGCACAATTGACTCATAGCATTTATTTTCACAAAAATAGCACTTTTAGCAGCGAAAATTTGCGTCATTGAAGACTAGATTTATTCATTCTTGGCTAAATAGACCATATGTGTAATATTTGGCTCTTCAGAAGTATGAGAAAATGTGAGGAACATAACATATAGTTCCTCCATAAATGTAAGAAATTCATTTGATACAAAGAAAAGCCCTTTGAATAGAGTGATTTGAGATCCAATAAAATTAGAACAATATTCTAGACCTCAAATAATGAATTTAGGAAGCCAAAGGTGCCCTAAAATAGATGTTACAATGGCCAAACGAAATGTAACGAAAATGCAATGGAACATAATGGCATTTTCATAATTTTGAACACTTTTTAGAAAACTTACAAGAGGGCTTTTTAAACGAAAATTTTGAGTTTTACAGGGCTCTCAGAGGCCCTAAAAACCATAAAAAGCCCTAAGACAGTTAAAACCCCTCTGGTGTATGTTTTCTAAGGTTGGTTGACCCGAACTTTAACCAGCTAGTTTGAAAAGGTTTTAGCTCCAAATTGAGCATTCCAAAGGCATTTTATAACATTGAGAACTCAAATTTTATGATGGAAAATACAATTCTCAAAAAGAAGCTAAAGTAAAGCTAAAATGAAAATGCCATGAATGTGGGATGTAAACGTCATTTTTAAAACAATTGTTTCTTGAAGCTTCCTTTATAAAAACATCCCCACTTCTGCCTAACTCCTTATGAAAAAATTTTTTGGGCTAAAATAGAACCAAGGGCAGATGAGGATGGTGCACAAGATGGAGGAAAGAAGATAGAGAGAAACCTAGCAAAAAGTGTAAGAATTTCATAGTTTTTCGTGCTTTCTCCTTCACCAATCTCCTTCTCCTCTTTCCCCTCTTTCTTCCTATGGTTTTGTTAAAGTTTTTGGGTATGTTTTGAGGGTAAAATAGAGGTAAAAATTTTGAAATTCAAGGGAGGAAGCCAACCAAGTGAAGAACAAGCCAAGAAAAGCAAGAATCTAAGGTATTTTTGCTACTTCCTAAGCTTAAGCCTCCTTGTTCTTCTTCTCTCCATTTTGCCTCATGTAAGACCAGACCTAAAGGGTCAGAATTGTAACACCATATTTATATAACTCATCTCATATAAACTCTAGGCTTCCTTCCATGAACAACACAAGAGGAAGAAGGAAAACCATCAAAATAATCAATTTCATTACATTATGTCAAGGATAAATTTTTCATTCGATGTTCTGTGGGCCATATAGACTCATCCATTTCATTCTCACATTTAAATATACAAATAAAACTCATAAAAAAACTCAAAAAGTGGACTAGAACTTGTACAAATGGATAGTATACTCAAAAATATAGTGTGTAGCCTCGGGTACCCAGTCCAGATTTTATGCTTAAATTTTGAAAAATCATAACTAATTCTAGAAACATTTAAATCAAGCACACTATACTATTCTAGAAATCTACAGATGTCTACTTTATGCTAAAAATAAATCCAGGCCACAAAAGAGGCTACTAGCTACTGAAAATTAATAGAATAATACTAGAGATTGACTATCATTATTGGTATTGTCCTCTAACTTCAAAAATTCATATCTCCTTGCTGAGATGTCCAATTAGGGTGATCTTAGTGGAGATGGAAAGCCTATCATGTCTAGTTTACTTCTGTAAAATTTCATGAACATTGGACATCATTCGCCCATGAACGACATAGCCTAAGTTTCTGATCATATGAACAGTGTCTACATCAGTTTAGTAGAAAAATGCCAATTTTGGGAATTCATAATTAATTTCACAGACCTCCAAATAATCTAGTATTTGACTTCCAAAAAGATCTAAATAATATCTATATTTGTCCCAAATTTCATGGGCAAATTCATTCATTTGGTTAGATCTTGATGTTAAGTTGTGAAATGGTCTATTTTGTGTCATCAAAGGGGTCCAAATGGTCCAAAATTGCTTCTAAGGCAACCATGACCACTTGAGCAGATAGGAATGTACCAAAATGGCTCTTTAAACTTGTCTCAAAGGTGCATGAACCCAAAAATCAAAAACTCACCCTCTCACCCCAAGCCATACACAAGCATGCACACACTTTCTCTTGCCATTCAATACCCAAAAATTACATTATCATTCATTTGGCATCAAACCTCATACATTCATCAAATATATGGATATTTACATATGTTCAAATGATTATACAACATTTCCATCATAGTATTACATCATATGCCATGTGTATGGCTACAAAAGGAGTAATTCTAGGCAATTCTAGACACTTTGATGTCAATCTCTTATCTCCCAACTCAGTGGTTTCTATTATCTTGTTCATTTGCTCCACCTAGCATGTTAAGACATTAGAGATGAGGGAATGAGATTCAAAGAATCCCAATAACTCATCTCCCTTTTAATCACACATAAAGAATGCACTATAAGTCTTAAAAATGCATGCATGAGTATCATGAAATGCATGATCATTCAAGAAGCGTTCTTGGCACTTGAACAAGTTATACAAAGCATACATAGGCTTGCTAAGTAAGTGGATTAGCCTTACCATTTTCTTATGGATTTTGGACTTGCCTCACCCATTTTCTCTAAGAGGTTTTGACTCAACCTCACTCTTAGGAGACTCTTTACTTTGTCTTAACTAATTTTAAAGGTTCTTGGCTTATCCTCACTATGACTAAGGGTTCTTAGCTTCACCACACTCAAGCAAACCCAAGCACACATACTAGGCAACATTTAAGAACATATTACAACATCATGGTACCATAGAACAAAGGCATATACTAGAACACTTTTCATGACTTAAAATACACATACACACATTCATGCATAAAAGAAAGTGGAGAGAGCTACCTTTACCACACAAGCACACTTTTTCTCTTGGACTTTTGCTCCTTTCCTCAGCCTCACACACACGAGGGTGTGGGATTTATTTCTCTTGGCTTAAACACAATATGTGGAAGCCAATTAAGTTCTTGAAATCATTTCTAAAGCTATACCTCTTCCTGAAACACTAACTTGGCCTACTAGTCCCTTTATGGTTCTAAAATGCATCTAATGAAGCAACATCTATTATTTGAGTTATAGGCTCTATTCTTTCCTTTCATTTATCATTCTTGACTCCTTTTTAAACCTCTTGGAGTAATCACACAATTAAAACAAAAAGTCTAGCTACATGCTGCTTCCTTAAGTTATATTATGGAACCTATGATACCAATTCATTCTCTAGGCCTCTTAAATTTTTTCTAAGGTTTCTCCTCATCTGCAGTAATCATATATGAAAAAAAATGGGCTTGGAAAATATTAAAACTATCCCTAGGTGCCTTAACTACTCTAGGCTGAAGCTATGCTTGTTTTTGGCACCCATAGGGCTTGCTTTGTTTTCTTGGTGGAAAATGCATATGGGAAGCCTTCTAGGGATCTTAGGAGCTCATTCAAATACTCATTGAGGCCTAAGAATTATTATATCAAATCAGATTTTTCAAAGGACACTTGAAGCCCTAGGTTTGCTATCTTGATTTTCTATGGTTATTTGTTAATTCTCTTTGCATATTCTTGTTCTCCTCCTTTAAATTCTTAAGATTCACCCTTGGTTCTACCCAAAATCCATGCCTTCTTGGACCTACCTATGTTAGACGAACCAAGGAAGAAAGGGGATAAGGAGTAGCTACCATAGGAATGAAGATTTACCTTGTTTTCTTGTTTCTTCTTACTTGTTTCTCACTTTGCTTGGCTTCCTCTCTTCAAATCCGAATTTTTCCCTTTTTTCTACCCTCAAAACAATGCCAAGAACTTCAATAAAACCATAGGAAAGAAGAGGAAATAGAGGAGAAGAAGTTTGCTAAAGAAAAAGCATGGAAAAGCCAAGAAAATCCATACCTCTTCCTTGTTTTTCTCCTTCCTTTCTTCTCCTTCTTGTGTGCCTCACCCTTAAGGTTCTTTCTCTAATTTAAGGTAGAAACAAATGTGGCTAAATGAAGGAGAAGATAGGGCACCTCATATATGGGTAGGTTTAAGAAACACTTTTCAAAAATTTCAATTTTGCCTCTTCATCTTAGTAGTTCCTAATTCATTTTAGCTCCCTTTTTAGAATCGTCTTTTCCATTATGAAATTTAGGTTCCCAATTTAATAAAATGCCTTTGGAATCACTCAAATCGGAACTAAAATCTTTCCGAATGAATCTGTCAAAGTTTGGGTTAACTGACATTGGAAAATGTCCACCAAAAGGGTTTTAACTATCTCAGGGCTTCCCATGATTTTTAAGGCCTCTAAGAACCCCAGGGAACTCAAAAATTTCATTTAAAATATCCTCCCGTGAGAATTTCAAAATTTGCTTAAAATTATGAAAATGCCATTACGTTTTATCAACCTTTCGTTCAAATTTATTTCTTCATTCTATCTCCTTTTTTCTTCCCATCTAAGCCTGCGATTCTCATTTTTAGGAGTTTAGAATGCTACTTAAATTTTTTGAGACATTAACTAATTTATTTTGGGGGACTCGCTTTTATATCCAGTGAATTTTGTATGTTTACGGAGAAATTGTACATTACGTTTCTTGCATTTTCTCTTATTTCAAAGAACTAGATATTATATGAATTCTAGCTAAATCAAGGATGAATCTTAGGAAAATGAGGGAGGAGAACAAGAATATGCAAAGGAAACAATCAAATAGCCATTAGATTTCGAGATAGCAAAGTTAAGGTTTCAAGTGCTCCACCAAAAATCTGATTTGATACAATAATTTCTAAGCCTAAATGAGTGTTTGGATGAGCTCCTAAGATCCTTAGAAGGCTCCTCATATGCATCTTCCATTAAGAAAACAAAGCAAACTCACTTAGTGTCTACATGAAGCATAGCCACGGCCTAAAGAGGTTAGAGCACTTAGAGATAGTTTTAATTTGTTCTAAACTTATTTTTGAGTCATATAAGATGGAAGAGAATGAGAGGAAGCCTTGGAAAAATTTTAGGAGCCATGGATAGTGAAACAGTATTATAGGTTCCATATTATGGCTTAAAGAAACAACACCTAACTAGGCTCCTTGAATTGATTGTATGATGACTCCAAGAGGCATAAAAAGAGTCAAGAATTATAAATGAGTGAAGAGAATGGAGCAAAGATCATATTTCCATAGGGTTGCTTCATTAAGTACATTAGGGAACCATAAAGGAGCCATATGAACTACCTAGCTTTTTTAATGAATGTGTAGCTTTAGAAATTGGTTTAAGAGTGTAATTGGCTTCCATATGATGTGTTTAGGCCAAGAGAAACAAGTCCTACCTTATTGTGTGTATGTGGCCAAGGAAGAGAAATCCAATTCAAGAAGGAAAGCTTGCAATTGTAATAAAGGTAGCTCTCTCTTCTTTCTCTCATGCATGGGTGGATGTTATCTTGTCTTTGAATATGTCTATATATGTTTTAAGCCATGAGAAAATGTTTTAGCATGCATCTAAATGTCATGGTACCATGATGTTAGATTATGTCTTCAAATGATGTCATGTGACTTTGCTTTGGTTTACTTGAGTATGGTGAAGATAAGAACCCTCTAGTCATGGTGAGGCTAAGAACCCTCTAGTCATGGTGAGGATGAGCTAAAAACCCTTAAAAATGGTTGAGACAAAGTTTAGAGTCTCCCAAAAGTAAGGCATAGTTCAAGGCCTTTAAGAGAAAGGGTGAGGCAAGTCCAAAATCTTTGAAGAGAATGGGTGAGGCTAATCCACTTATTTGGCAAGTCTATGTATTCTATGTATAACTTTTTAAAATGTTAAGGATGCTTCTTGAATGATCACATGTTCCATAATAGTTGTGCATGCACCTTTAGATATGGATTTGCATTCTTCATATGTGATTGAAAGGAAGAAGAGTTATTGGGATTCCTAGAATCTTATTCTTTCCTCCCCATGTGTCTAACATGTCTAGGTGGACCAAGTGAGCCAAGGAGTAGAAGCCACCAAGCCTAGAAGAAGAAGATTGACAACAAAGTGTGGAAATGTGCTAAATTGTAGGCATATAAGTGGCATGTGATGTAATCCTTCATTGTGTATGTCGTATGATCTTATGAACATATGTAAATATGCAAATGTATCGTGTACAAATAAGATTTAATGCCATATGTATGATATAGTGCATTTTAGACATTGGATGGCAAGACTTGACATGTATGCTCTTGTGTATAACTTAGGGTGGATGAGTGAGTTTGAGAAATCTGGATTTGTGCACCTTTGAGACAAGTTTAGTAGACTATTTTAGTGCTTTCCCACGTGCTCAAGTGGCCATGGCTACCATAGAACTCAAAATGGACCATTTAAACCCCTTAGGAGACACAAAAATGACCCTTATGCAACCCAATATCAAAATCTAACCAAATGACTGAATTTGCCCATGAAATTTGGAATGCATATAGATCACATCTATATTTTTTTAGGAAGACAAAGATTAGATTATTTGGATCTCTTTGGAATTAATTATAATTTTTCAAAGTTGGCATTTTTTGCTAAGCTGATGCAGACACTGTTCATTTGGTCAATTTCTTAGGCTGTGTCATTCGAGGGCTAAATGATGTCCAATACTTATGAAATTTTATAGAGGAAAACTAGACATGACAACCTTTTTATGGCCACTAAGATAACCCAATTGGATATCTGAGCAGGGAGATACAAATTTTTGAAGTTGGAGGATAGTACTAGTAATGACAGATGACCTCTAGTATTATTCTATCAATTTTCAATAGTGAAACATCCTGTTGTAATCTAAAATTATTTTTATCATAAAGCAAACATCTATATATTTCCATAATAGTATATGGTGCTTGATTTTGATTTTTTTAGAATTAGTTATGATTTTTCAAAGTTTATGATAGAAATCTAGAAATTCAATTCGAGGCTGCACACTTTATTTTCATGAATATACTCCCTTAGCTCGAGTTATTAGGTACTTCGTGAGATTGTTATGAGTTTTATTTATGTATTTAAATATGAGAATGAGATGGATGACTTCACATGGCCCATGGCACACGGGATGAAAAAAATTATGTGCAACGTAACGTAATTTAATTGATTATTTTAAGGACTTTTCTTAAGAATGTTGTGAAATTCTTGGAAATAAGCCTAGATATGATATAAGATGAGCTAAATAAATATGGTGTTAGAATGTGAGCTTTCCAAATTCATTTTCCATCCATAATACATTTTTTCAACTAGAATTATCACAAATTGAAGCTCAAATTTTGGGTCAAGCCATAGAGCACAAAATCACATCTCACTTTTCATTTACCATACATTCCATATTTTGATATAAACTTTGGAAAATTATAACTAATTCTAAAAAAATATAAATCATAAAAATAATAGATTTTTAGAAAGCTCAAGATTTCATCTACCTACTATAAAAATTTTAGGTCAATCCAACAACAATTGGCCCACGAATTTCAATTGAATAGTACCACAAGTCACTGATGCATCTGGTAGTAGAATCTAAACTTCAAAAATTCATTTCTTCCTCTACAGAGATTCAAATAAGGTACTCTCAGTGGCTATAGAAAGCATTTTATGAGTATTGTACTTCATTTGGCCCCTAAATGACACAGAAAAGAAAATTGACTACATGAATAGTAACATAATAGTTTTTGCATAATTTGGTCAATTTTAAAAAATCATAATAAATTCTCTAGAGATCCAAAAATAGTGCTTTTTAGATCTATGAAAAGCTCTATATGAGACCTATTTGCTTGCCAAATTTCATACAAAAACTCCTCTATTTGGTCAATTTGTGGTTTAGGTCAAGAAAGTTGCTAATTTGGAGACCATAATAGGGTCAAGGTGCACCAAATGGTCTTCTCCTCATACCATGACTATTTGAGCACGTCCAAAAGTATAAACACAACATATAGAAGTATCCTAAAGGATCCAAATCATCATGGAACTCAAACTCACCTTCCTAGTTATTCATTTACACATTCATCTCAAGGCTCATGGATGTCAAAAAACTCACATATGCATACATTTGGATCGAAAATGGATTCATACATCGTATTTACATACTCTTAATTGTGCTCAATGATTTACATCTCATAAACTTCATATATATACAAGCTTTGATATCAAAAGACATAAATTCACTATTCTATTATCAAAGTTTCTTCTTTCAAGGTGCTTAGCTCCCATTTTTTGCTTCTTAAGCTTCACCTAGACATGGTTACATATAATATAGGGAAGATTGAGATTTAAAGAATCCTAATAGCTCTTTTACCCTTTCAAGCATACATAAATGGCACATTTTCACGTCAAAGAATCCAAGCATGTCATAAAAGTCTTTTATCAACATATATAAGCATACTTTTATCACTTGAACTTATACATATCAAATATAGGCTCTAAGGGTGTTTGGTCTAGCCTCACCCAATTCTTTGGAACTTTTGGATTTGTCTCTCCCACTTTTAAGGACTTTTGACTTAGCCTCACTCCTTCTTGAGGCTTTTGGTTTTGTCTCACCCAATCTTAGGGACTTTTGGAATCTCTTTATGCATTCTGAGGGATTTTTGGTACAACCTTACCCATTCAAGCTATCTTATATTCAAAATATGTTTCAAGAAGTATAATAGTACCATGGCATGAATTTGATGGCTATAAACATATTTCATGGTTCAAACATACACACTGTGATGACCCTAACTTCTAATCTCGGTAGTTATGGTTAAATACATGATTATTAATTAATGATCACGGTTTGGAGTCATTACAATTAATTACTTTAAGAAAATATAGGAAAATTTGAACCTTCATGTTATTAGGGTCATCAACTAAACAACCATAAATGGAAAAATGTATAAAAGGATTTGTACCATCCTTAAGGGTTTGTGATTCATCCATCCATTGATTTCAATGCACAAAAACCTTCCACAAGTGATCCTATATCATTTCCTAGCATTAGCATTAAAGAAATTAGGGTTTCTAGGTAAAAGGTGGGAGTTTGGGGACCTCCGCTGCGACCTGGAACCTTCCCGCTGCGGCTAAGTTAGGTTCTGGGGCTCGAAAACTAAATTTTTAACTTTGCGCCATGGCCCAGACTTTTTGCGCCGCGGCCAAGTTGCTCTCGGGAATCACTGGGTAACTTACTCGAAGCCGCGGTGAGTTGGATCTATGCCGCGACCAACCTACGTGGCGCCGTGGCGAGTTTTGCTACTGTGCCCTCCTTAATTAATTTCCTCGACTTGCGCCGCAGCAGGACTTATTGCACCGCGACAAGGTTTCGTTCTATCACCCTCCTGGGCATTTTTTTCACTTTGCGCCATAGTGAGATTCCTCAAGCCGCGGCATCCCTCGCCACTATCACTCTTCAAGCCGCGGCGAGGCCTTCCTAGCCGTGGTATGACTCCCTCCTGTAACTATATCTCCTACATTTCGCCCCATGCACTCTAATTCTCTTCTTAGGGACACCCTAAGATCACTTCCCCTCATTTTATATGGCTCTAATGGCATTCATCTACCTTATTTACCCAGCTATTCTTCCATTACCAATTCAAAACTTATGTGCCCATTTATTTTCTCTAATTATCCTCTATCAGCAAGTTTGTAAAGTAACAATAACAGAAATACATAGACTACCAGCAGCTATCCTTTAATACACAATCAATGGGGGTTTCGTACATTAAGGGTTCATATCAATATCTCAAGGGTTACATTTCCAATGATAAGCCATATTATAAGTCAGTAAAGTTTACAGCAGATATCATGAATCCATACATCAAATACCAAATTAAGATGAGGTCTAACCCCTCAATACATACATCCTCAGTAATCAAAATATGAAAGCCTACACTTGGCAATACAGATACATGATGATGCTATACAAGACTTAACAAAAATTAGCATCTACCCTATTACACTCAGACCAAGTGTAGCTTCCCACACTAGGTCTCAGCTTATGGATGTTCATCCACTTGCTTGCCCTTATCCTTACCCGAGAAACCTTCACCTGAAATTGTAATCCCATAAAACGGGGTGAGATACAAATCTCAGTAACCAAGGCAATTCCATCATATAATCCAGTTTAATTAGCATATATGCATGAATCAAAATCAACATCAGAATCATATCAATCATATTAGTAAATGAAACAATTAGGCTATCATGATTACTATCCTATACTAGCAATCATATTATCACATGTTAAAGGCCATTAACACCTAGAGAGGCCCGTCCACGGCACCTACTCCCCATTGAGCACAACCAGAACTCAGTGCATCTGGGGTTTGATTATAACCCGATGCCCAATCGAAGTATATGTGTAACATCCTGAAATTAATTAAGGTGTTAATCATGGATCAAGGTTAATTAAGGATAATTAATAAATGATAATTAGGCAAGTTAGTGAATAGGTATTCTAGAAAGATAAATTGTTAATCTGGGTTAAGAATTTATTTAGGATAGACACTTCACCTAGGCCCAAATTAATGAATCATGATAAGAGGCTAATGGAGGCCCAATGAATTAGAGGCAGACCCAAACTAATTTAATGAGATAGAGGCCCAAGATTTATCTTGTATAGGCTCAATTAAGTGGCCTAATTACCCTTGTGCAGACCCAAGCCCTTGAGCCCTTCAAATTAGGGTCAAACATATTATACTTCAGCAACCCAATGTATTAAACTGGCCCAAAATAATTCTGCAGCCCAACAAGTGAAAACTGGCCCAATAAGCTAAAGTCTGAAGCCCATTTGAACTTGGACCTTGGAGTAACTCATAACCCATTTTTGACCCAACTTAAACCCATCTAAAACGCTAATACTTCAGCCACTTATCCCATTTGCTGAAACTCAAAAGTGAAATTCGGAGGTGGAGAAGGAGGCTAGGGTTTGGGGCAAAAACTCTGCATTTTCACACACTTAGAGCAAGATTTGGCCAAGGTAATAGTTATAGAACTTAACCCCCTCATCTTTCTCTTTAATTTGGTCTGATTAGTTTTTCATTTAGAGGATTTTCACTTTACCCAAAATCTGAAATGTGGTTATTTGGGGATTTTCTTGATGAAATTCGTAGGTAGAGGTTAGGGCTGATATTAGATGAGTTTAAACCCTCATTTTGATGCTTTCTTTGATGGTTTGAGACCCCCATAGCTTATTTATATTATGGGTATTAATTTGGTACGAATTTGCTTAGGATTTTGGGTGAAACATTGAGAATTCTGGTGGGAGATACTTGAATCCGAATTTGGGATTTATGGTGGCTGTTACAAGTTGTCTACAAGTGAGGTAACCGGGGTTTACATTAATTCCATGCATGTATCTGTTTAATTTCATATTTATTGTATATGAATGATTTGAAATTTGCTGAATGAATTGGTTGGCTATCTGTTGTATGATGATTGGACCTTGTGAGTCCATGGTGGAGCTGTGGTGCGGCTGCCACCCGTGCATGTGCCGCGATCGGGCACCGGGTTATGATCAAACCACAGATGCACTGAGCCCAGGTTATGCTCAATGGGGAGTAGGTGCCGTGGACGGGCCTCTCCCGGTGTTAATGGCCTTTAACATGTTAAATATGTGATTGCTAGTATGGGATAGTAATCATGATAGCCT
The DNA here is from genome assembly GCA_032878935.1 of Erythrophleum fordii. Classification (NCBI taxonomy): domain Eukaryota; kingdom Viridiplantae; phylum Streptophyta; class Magnoliopsida; order Fabales; family Fabaceae; genus Erythrophleum; species Erythrophleum fordii. The sequence goes on from JAVQMF010000053.1 coordinate 17,778,548, forward strand.
AATTGTTTCATTTGCTGAAATGACTGATATGATTCTGATATGGATTTTAATTCATGCATGTATGTTGATTAAACTGGATTATATGATGGAATTGCCTTAGTTACTGAGATGTGTATCTCACCCCGTTTTATGGGATCAATATTTCAGGTGAAAGTTCCTCGGGTAAGGATAAGGGTAAGCAGGTGGATGAGAATCCATAAGTTCCCACCTATGGGGAGATGGCTACACCTAGGCTGACTTAGCTAGTATAGATGCTAATTTTGTATTCCTTAATGTATAGCATCATCATGTATCTATATTGCCAAGTGTAGGCTTGAACATTTGATTTATTGAGAATGTATGTACTGAAAGGCTAGACTTTATCTTAACTTGATAATTATTGTATGGACTCATGATTTCTGCTGTAATTGGTGCTGACCTATAATATTGCTTATTAATGGAAATGTAACCCTTGAGATATTGATATGAACCCCTAATGTATGGAGCCCCCATTAATTGAGTATTTAAGGATAAATGTTGGTAGTTCATGTATAATCTGTTGTTGTTACTTTATAAACTTGCTGATAGAAGGTAATTAAAGGAAAGAAAGGGGCATATAAGTTTTGAGTTGGTAATAGAAGTATAGCTAAGTAAATAAGGTAGATAAATGCCATTAGAGCCATATAAAATGAGGGGAAGTGACCTTAGAGTGTCCCTAAGAAGAGAAATGGAGTGTAGGGGGCGAAATATAGGGAAAACAGCTATAGAAGGGAGTCATGCCGCTGCCAGGAAGGCTTCGCCGCGGCCTAAGGAGTGACAGTGGCGAGGGACGCCGCGGCTTGAGAAATCTTGCCGCAACGCAGAGTGAAAATAATCGCCTAGGGGGTGACAGAACGTAACCTCGCCGCGGCGCAAGAAGTCTCGCCGTGGTGCGAGTCGAGGAAATTAATTAGGGAGGTTACAGTAGCAAAACTCGCCGCGGCGCCACATAGGTTGGCCGCGGTGCAGATCCAACTTCCCGAGAGCAACTTGGCCGCGGCGCAAGTGTAAAAACTCAGTTTTCGAGCTCCAAAACCTAACTTAGCCGCGGCAGGAAGGTACCAGGCCGTGGCGCAGGTCCCCAAACTCCTATATTTGACCTAGAAACCTTAATTTCAGTAAGGCTAATGTTAGGGAATAGTATGAGTACATTGGTGGGATATTTTTGTGGGTTGAAATTGATTAATGGATGAATCCTAAACCTTTAATGATGGTACAACCCTTTTATACATGTTCCCGTTATGGTTGTTAGTTGATGATCCTATTAGTATCAAGGTTTAAATTCCCCCATATTTTCTTAATGTGATTAGTTGCAATGACTTCAAACCTTGATCATTATTTATTAATCATATATTTAACTATAATTACTGATGTTAGAATTTAGGGTCGTCACAATATGCACAGGTGGCAGCCGCACCACAGCTCCACCATGGACTCACAAGGTCCAATCATAATATAATAGATAGCCAACCAATTCATTTAATATTTCAAATCATTTAAATACAGCAAATATGAAATTAAAACATATATATGCATGGAATTAATGTAAACCCGGTTATCTCACTTGTAGACAATTTGCAACAGCCACCAATGGTACAAAAATCCCTATAACCATAGCATTAGAAAATTACCACTCTAATTCATCATTAATAGTAGTAACAAGTATCCAAGGAATTTAAATGCTAATAGCTATCTAAATAATACTTACCCAGTCACCACAAATCTCTAAATTCGGATTGAGTATGTCCTCTACCAGAAACTTCAATATACCATTCAAATTCCTAAGCAAATTCGTACATAATTAACACCCATACTATAAATCAACCATAGAGGTCTTAAACCAGCAGAAAATACACTAGAATGGATAGTTTACACTTACCCAATGCCAGCCCTAACCTCAACCTATGAATTTCTACCATAGAAACACCAAACAACTCTATTTCAAAATTTGGATATGGTGAAAATACTCCAAATGAAAAACTAATCGGACTAAATTAAAGAGAAAGATAAGGGGATTAAGTTGTATAACTATTACCTTGGCTGAATCTTACTCTAAATGTGAGAAAATATGAAATTCTTGCCCCAAACCCTAGCCTCCCTCTCAACCTCCGAATTTTGCTTCTTGAGTTTCAGCAAAAATGAGAAAGTGGCTTAAGCATTAGGGTTTTGTTAGGTTTAAGTTGGGTCAAAGATGGGTCATGAGTTGCTCCAAGGTCCAACTCCAAATGGGCTTCAGATTTTAGCTTGTTGGGCCAGTTTTAAAGTGTTGGGCTGCAGAATTTCATTGGACCAACTCTTATGCATTGGGTTGCTGAAATTTAATTAGGTTTGGGCCAAGTTTAAAGAGCTCAAGAATTTGGGTCTGCACAAGGGTTATTGGGCCACTTATAAGAGTCTATGCAAGGTGGATCCTGGGCCTCTATTAAATTAGATTGGGCCTGCACCTAACTCATTGGGCCTCTATTAGCCTCTTATCATGATTTATTAATTTGGGCCTAGATGAGGTTTCTATCCTAATTAATTCTCAAACCCATATTAATAATTTATCTCTCTCAAATTTCTATTCACTAACTTGCCCAATTATCCTCTATTAATTAGTCTTAATTACTCTAAATCCATGATTAACACTTTAATTAATTTTGGGGTGTTACACACACAAGCATCCAATGACAATCAAACATTCAAAATATGCATGTAAGAAAGGATAGAGAGTTACCTCAAGTGAAGAAGCACACTTTTCCCCTTGGATTTCTCCTTCTCTTTCTTGGCCATACACACATAACTAGGAGAAGCTTGATTCACTTAGCCTAGACATATCAAATGAGATACAATTACATCATTGGAATAAGCTCTAGCCTCATATAAACTCTATGCAAGCTTACTTTATCTTATGACATAGTTATGGTTCCATATAAGTGCATAATGAAGCAAACCCTAGAATTCATGATCTTGGCTCCAATTTCTCATTCAATTTAGGTCATGTGACTCCATTTGAACTCATTAGAGTCATCACCAATTCAATTCAATAAGCCTAGACTCAAGTTGCTTCTTTATGTTTTAAAAAGGAACTTAAACCTCCATCTCATAAACCATGACTTCTAAATTCAAACCAATGCTTTCCTTGGTAGTTATTAATCATATCTAGACCATTCCTATCCTTGAAATCAAAGAAAAATCTCCTTAGTGCATTAACTCTCCCTTAGCTGAGACATGTGCAAGGTGAAGGACCCATGGAGTTTGCTTGGTTTTTCTTAGGGAAATAGCACTTATGAAGCTTCCTAGACCTCTTAAGAATTTAAACATACTCTTACATAGGCTAATTTATCCTTAGAAAGCTTCAAGAATGGCTAGGTGCAACAAAATCACTAGAATTTATAATTTGAATTCTAAAGCTTTTCTTTTAAATCTAATTGCATTTTCTCGTTTCTCATGCTCTAAGACCCTTGTTTCTATCTTGCTAAGACCAAAAGTCATTCCCTCTTAGATAGTCTAGGGTTGGTCGAAAATTCACCTAAGAAGAACAACCAAGAAGAAGCAAAGAAAGTTATGGAAATTACCTTGGTTTCAAATCTTTTCAAGAGCACTTTCACTTGCTTCTACTCTCTCCTTCAAAGTCTCCCTTCCTCTCACTAAACTAGCCATGAATCAACTCAAATCAATCATCAAAACTATAAGAAAAGAGAGGAGAAAGAGGAGAACAAGGTTGGTGAAGGAGGAAGCATGAAAAACCATGGATTTTCGTACCTTTTCTACTTATTTTCTCTTCCTTTCTTCCTCCCTTCTTATGTGCCACTTAGAGATGAGGGGAATTCTATTTTGAGGTAGAGTAAAGTCGATTATAAGGAGGAGAAGAGTTAGGATGTGTTTTATAAAAAGAAGGGCCAAGTTATAAGACTTTTTCAAAATTTCCATTTTATCCCTTTTCTTGGTTCCTTCCATTTGGACTCATTTCAACTCCTTTTCAAGAACTGTCTCTTCCATTGTGAAATTCACATCTTCTAATTCATAACATACCTTTGGTTCCACCCAAATTGGATTTAAAGCCGTCCCAAACAAATTGGTCAAAGTTTTAGTCAACTGACACTCCAAATTGTAAACCTAAGGGGTTTTAACCATTCTAGAGGTTTTTATGGGTTTTAAGGCCTTTGAAAACCCCAAAAAACTCAATTTTTTTATTTAAGGATCCCTCCTTTGAGTTTGCTAAAAGTTGTCCAAAATTACAAAAAATGGCATTACCTTTTCGTCTAATTTTGTTTAACAATTATGGCTCAAGTTTCTAAGCATCTCTAGCCTTGTGTCCTCATTTTTAATTGTCCAGATTATTATTCTAATTTTATGTGGCCTCTAATAATTCCATTTAGGAGACTTCTTTTTATAATCTACTTAGTTTTAGGCTTTGAGAACAAGCGAGTGTTACAATATTCTTTAAGGTACTATAAACTTTCCTTTGTATATTTTGTTGCTATTACCTAGCATAGGGTTAATGGAATCATAAGGTAAGATTTTGGAAAGAATCTCAGTAGCAAAATCCTTACTCTAGCATGCAATAAAAATCCAAGTACACTGTATACAAGTATATAACTTTTTTAACCTCTAAGCTTTCTAAACATTTGAAAATATGCATGTATGAAGCTAGAATCTAGCCAAGCTTAATAAACTCTTTCCTAAGTGGCTCTAATACTTAATACAAGGAAGAACTACTGTGCTTAATTCCCTAGCCCTCTTCTTTTAGCTATCATTAGATAAAGCTTCACTTACTAGGCTAATAACTCTTAAGAATCATATAAAACTCATATAACTCATTCAAACATCAAGCAAACACAACATACAAATAACTAGGCACTCAAGTAGTTAAAAACATGATAGAGAAGAGGAAAATATTACCTGATAGAAGCTTATACCCAATATCACAAGAACTAGTCTTTTCTTTCTTCTAGTCTTACTCTTTCTCGAGTCACTGACACTGTGGCCTTTTGCCACACTGGTGGCCTATAATATCATACCAACACTTAGATTAGTTCTAAGGCCATTTCATGTGGCTATATGCAATGTTATGCCATGATTTATGATTCTTAGCTTTTTTGGAGGCCCTTTAGGATTCTTTTTCTAGAACTTTTCTTTCTTAACTTATTGACTATACCTAAAAATGGAGCTTGAAAGTTTTCCAACTTGATGCCTAGTTAGCTTTTCCTACTTGCCTTTTATCTAGGCCCTAATTTAGGGTTTTCTAAGGACAAGTTTTTCTAGGTAAGTCAAGCTCCCTAAATTCTTATTTTGATCCTAAATTTTGCACTTTACTATTCATATGGTCATTTGATGAAAGCTATTTTTATATATTTTAATTCTCTTAACTTAAGCATTTTAATGATCAAATATGGATTTAGGGATTTAATTAGCTAGATAATTGATTTTAGTAGCCATTTTTGCACTCTAGGAATTTATTTGCAAAATTGTTCAATTTTAATGCATAAATTTCTCTTAAATAATTTTGTGAATATTCCTACTTAACTTTTCTCACTCTTTTGTGCAGATTCTCAATAGAAATTGGAGCTTGAATGAGAAATTCAATTGAAAGCTAAAAGTGTGCAACTTAAAGGAGAGAATGATGGTCTACATGTTTAATGAAATCAGAGAAAAATAAAAATGAAAAGAGAAACTTTCTTGCTAACATGTGCACAGCATTTTGATTAAAGAAGAAACACTCTCATCCACTTCACTAAGCTATCTCTTTTTCTTACACCTTCCTCTCCATGTAACATGCATGGTTTCTTGTTTTTCCACGCCATCATACACACAACCAGCAAATCATTCATATGGAAACTACCACTAGAACACACACAAGTGAACAGAACCAATGGTCAGCCCACTCTTGATGCACTCACTCAAATAAAGCTCATGTAATCACACACACGCCTTTGCAAGCTCTATCACATCATCCTTCCATGTATAATACATAGCTCACATGTAATGTCCAGTTTTCGTTAAACGACGAAAATGGGCATGTTTTCAAAGCAAGTCCCCTGAGATGAGTGATTCAAGGCCAAATAAAATTTGGATAAAATTTTAAATAATAGAAAATGAAGAGTTGAGCCTTGAGTTACCCAAAAATCGAGGTCGGAGTTATTCGAAAAATTTGCCAAAAGGCCAGTGATATTTTCGTAAATAAGTGGACTTTTTGGAAAACATACAGAAGGGATTCTTAAATGAAAGTTTTGAGTTCTCCAGGGTTCTCAAAGGCCCTGAAAACCATGGGAAACCCCGAGACCGGTAAAGACCCTCCGGTGTAATTTTTCCAATGTCGATTGACGCGAACTTTGACCGATTCATTCAGAAAGGTTTTAGCTCCGATTTGGGTGATTCCAAAGGTATTTTTCTTAACTGGGAACCTAGATTTTGTAATGGAAAAGATGGTTCTAAAAAATGAGCTAAAACAAAGGAGAAAAAAATGTAAAGTATGAAGGGCAAAATTAGAATTTTTGAAAAAGTCACTTTCTCCTCCTTATATATAGGTGGCGCCCCACTTTCCTCCCCATTTGGAATTAGTAAATTTTGCATAATTTCAAAAGGGAGAGCTAGGGTTTTGGGCACACCAAGAGAGAAGGAGAAGGAGAAGAAATTCCAAGGTAAATGTAGGTTTTTATGTATGTTTTCATGCTTTTTCTCCACCAATTTCTTCTCCTCTTTTTTCCTCTTCTTCTCCATGATTTTTTCTGAAGTTTTGAGGGCTGTTTTGAAGGGAGAATAGAGGGGAAAGTTCGAAATTCAAGTCAGGAGGCCAAGGAAGCAAGAACAAGTAAGGAAAATAAGGTATTTTGTGATTCTTCCACTTGATCTTCTTTCTCCCTTCCTTTGAGCATTTCGACCTAGACTTAGATAGCCCCAAGGAGTTAGATTCTCAGCCAAACCAAAGGTGATTCTTAGGTATTTGATGGAGAGGAATAAGAATATGCAAAGAAAACTAAGAAATAGGCATTAGAAATCAAGATGCAAAACCTAGGGTTTTAAGTGCACCTTCCAATTTTTGAATTTGTATGATACTTTCTAGGTCTAAGTAAGAGTTTAAATGAGTTCTTGAGACACCTAAGATGCTCCCCACAAGCTTCCTCCTTCAAGAAAATCAAGAGAACTCCAAGAAGCCCAAAGGAAGTCTATGCCTCGGCCTAGGCTTGTATGTGTAGGTGGGGGGAGTTTTAAATTTTTTTTCAGCCATTCTTGAGTCATACTTGATGAATGAAAATGAAGGGAGGCCTTGAAAAAAATTTAGAACTCATGGAAAGCGATTTGGTGTCTTAGGTTCTATAATATGACCTAAAAAAGCAACATGGTATTAGGCCATTTGTTTTAATGATGTGATAACTCCACGAGGCTTAAAAGGAGTCAAGAATCATATTTGAAAGGAAAGAATGAGGTCTAGAAGTCATTTGAAGGGTGTTGCTTCATTAAGTGCCTTTATAGACCATAATGGGGGTTATAGAGCAATCTAGTGTTTTACCAAGTGATGTAGCCTTAGAATATGTTTCATGGACCTAATTGGCTCCCCTAAATTGTATTGAGGTCAAGAGAAACTATCTCCACCAAATTGTGGGTGTGTGGCCAAAAGAGAAGGTTTGAAAGCTAAGGAAAAAGTGTATGCTTGTATACAAGGTAGCTCTCTCCACCTTCTTTCATGCATGAATGTGTGTTTAGCTTATTTTAGAATATGTGTATGTGTATGTGTATTTTCAAGCTATGAAAAGTATGCTAGCATGCCTTTACATATTATGCTTCTTGATGCCATGTTGTTTTCAAATGATTATATGATGTTTATGTGAGTTTGCTTGAGTGTGGAGAGGCCAAGAACTCTTCCCCTTGGTGAGGATAAGCCAAGAACCCTTGAGCTTGGTTGAGACAAAGTAAAGAGTCTCCAAAAAGTAAAGTGGGCTCCCAAGAGTATAGTTGAGTCCAAAGCCCTTAAAGAATGGGTAAGGTAAATCCAAAATCCATGAGGAGAAGTGTGAGGCTAATGCAAGCACTTGGAAAACTCTTGAATGCTTTATATGATGTGCTCACATGCCAAGCTTGTGTTAAAAATGTCCATGATTTCCATTTTCTCCATACATGCATTTAAAAGGCTTACTTTGCACATATTATGCATGATTGAGTGAGAGATGAGCTATTGGGATTCTTTGAATCTCATTCTCTTCTCTCCAATGATCTAACATGCTAGGTGAACCAAGTGGATATGCTAATGGGAGCCAACAACACTAAAGGAAGGAGATTGACAAACTTATGCCTTGGTTTAGCCATTTTGGAACCTTACTTATATATCTTAATGCCTATGATGTTGTAAATATATTATGGACCTTGAGATATGTATAAATATACTAATATGTAATGTTTATCACCATGGATATAATGTATGAGCTTTAGAATACAATTTGAGCTTTGAATGTCCAATTATGCATTATGGAAGTTTGATGAAAATATGCATAAGTGTGGGTTGAATGGCCAAAATGAGATGTATGAGGTTTGGGACCATTTGGGCAGCTCACACAAGTCTCAAATAAGCTTTCAAACTTGCCCAAAAGGTGCCAAGACCATGGGAAATCCATTTGGCAATTTTGGTATCCAATATGGAGCTAAAATTGACCATAATGGAATCCTATGTCACTTTTTAGCCAAATGAGTTAGTCTTGCTCTGAAATTTGGCATGTAATTAGGCCTCATTGAGAGATTTTTGAGACGCTAAAGAACATAATTTTTAGAGGTCTAGAGAATATTTGATGAATTTTCAAATTTTGGATTTTTTATGGATTCTGGTATGGGTACTGTTCATACTGGTAGTTTTGTGTTTTGTGTCACCCGATAACCAAATGGTGTCCAATACTTGTGAAATTTTATATACATAAACTAGAGGTCATAAGATTTCTATTGCAACTAAGATCACCTCATTTGGAGGTATAACCAAAGAGTTATACATTTGTGAAGTTAACTGTCAGTACCAGTAGTGCCCCAAGAGTTTAGTTACTGTTCCATACGTTTCCAATAGCTAAACGTATCTGTTTCATGTTGTAATTATTTTTACTATCAATTTAACATTTTTAGCTTTCTAGAATAACTAAATTTGTATGATTTTAATTTTTATATAATTATTTATGAATTTTAGAAGTTTGTATCAGTAAACGAAACAATAGCCCAGGCAGCCAGTGACCTCTATAATCTTTTGGATGTCAAACGTCCTGTGTGATGAATTTTATGATTTAGACATATTTTTAATGTGAAGTAGATATCCTAAGCTTTCTAGAATGACTAAGATTTCATGATTTGGAATTTTTTATATTTAGTTATGATTTTCCAAAGTTAGGTTAGAAAATGGAGTAAATCTGGCTGAAAATATGCTTGCTTATTTTGAGCTCCATTTCGGTTTCCATGAATTGCAGGCATGTTTTTGTGATGTAAATGAGTTATAATGATGGAATTAAGTATGATAATTCATAACCTAAGCTCACACGGTCCACAAGACACTGATTGCAAATTTTTAAGTATAGCACAATGCAAATAAACCCATTATTTTCATTCCCCTTTTTATATGCTCTTATGAAAATAATGAGGTGAAGCTTATAAATGTCATGAAATGAGCTAGAAGTTATGGTGTTATATCACACACATAAGCATTCTCTTCACATACTTATATGTAGGTAGCCAGCTGAAGGTCTCAAGAAAGCAAGCCATAGCTCAAGCACATGTCCACATAGCTTCAGTTCTTTTGCATTAACACGTAGGTAGCTTTTCCATTTCCTCACGTTGACATGCAAGCGTGGGTTGTAACAACCAGGAAAAAGAAAAGAGAGAAAAAGAAAGTAGTAAGCTGGAAATTTTTAGAATCCAGAATTTTTGCCAAGTCCTCTCGCAATAGCGAGAAATGGTCTCGCTATAGCGAGAGTGCTTGTTCGCAATAGCGAAGGAGATTCTAGCTATAGCGAGTACGGGCAGCAGTCCATACAGAAACCAGGGGGCAGCTCGCCGTAGCGTGCGCCATAGTGAGGTCTGGAACTAACGCGAGTTCGCCGTAGCGAAGGTTACACCTCGCCATAGCGAAGCCAAATAACACGAGCTCGCTATAGCGAAGGTTAATTTTCGCCGTAGCGAGGGTCAGTCCAGAAGAGAGTAAATAGCGAGAAATGATTTCATTACGCGACCCAACTCGTTATTTCTCTCATTTTTGCCCTAGACTTCGACCCAAGGAGAGAAAAGAGGCGTGGAGAGTGAGAGAGACCAAGAGAAGGAGGAAGAGCAAGAGAAAGGTAAGCAAGTTTCTCCCATTTCTCCTTAGAATCTGGATCTCCTCTCTTTGCCCTCTCTTTCTATGGTTTTGTTTATGAAATTAGTGGGATTTTGGGCATGGGTCAGAAGAGGAAAATGTGGAAAATGCCCTAGAACCTCTTTGTTTCCCTTGAGTATGATGATTTTACTTCCATGGGAACTTGAGAGAGAGGAAGAATTGATGGCATTCTAGAGAGAGAGAGAGAACTTCTAGGTTCTGGTATGTTAGGAGAGTTTGATCTGAAGATTACATTCTAGAGTGTAATTGCATGTTTTTGTGTGTCTAGGCTCAAGAGAAACACCTCCATCAAGGTGTGAGTGTGAAACCAAGAAGGGAGAAGAGGAATTGAAAGGAAAAGCTAGTGTTGGCACCAAAGGTAGCTCTCTCTTCCCACTCTTTCTTGTTGCATTCTTGGATGTAATAGTCATTGTATGTTTATGTATATGCTTATTGTGTAAAATATGCCATATGTTATTGCTTTGATGCATTGATGCCAATGTGCTTGCGTGTTGGATTGTGAGATTTGCTCGGGTGAGGTAGTGCCGAAAGTCCTTTGAGATGGGTGAGGTAAAGCCGAAAGTCCCTTGAGATGGGTGAGACAAGGCCAAAAGTCTCGTAACTGAGTGAGGCTAAGTCAAAAGTCCCTAAACTCGGGTGAGGTCATCCAAAAGTCCCTAAACTCGGGTGAGGCTAGACCAAAAGTCCCTGGAGCCCATTTTTGGCATTGTTGTGATCTCCATAGCATGTACAACTTGTATTGTATGTTTGAGAATGGTTGGATGCCAAACTACATGCTTTGACTTATTATATGCCTTGATTGCTTACTTGATTGAGTGCATGAGCTACTGAGATTCCCTGAATCTCACCCCTTCCCCTCCCATATTATCATGCTAGGTGAATCTCAAGGAGGACCGAGTGCACACCAGGGAGCCTAGAAGCATGTGTAGCAAGATATTAGCTTATTTTGGTTATTTTGATGTAAAGCGGTGCCACAATGAATATGCGCCCACTATTTTTGAGATGTAACTATTGTAGCAAGTGTATATGCATGAAATGATGATGTATAAACTATGTTGATAGCCAAAGTAATGGAAATGAAAGTTTTGCCCCTTTTGTTGAATGAATGAGATAGTGTATTTTTTGCTGTAACATAGTGAATTTGGAATGTATGTTGATTTGGACCACTTGGACATGTTATATAGACTATTGTTATACTTTTAAACTTGTCCATGAGTGGCTAGAACATGTGAGAGGCCATTTGGACCTATTTTGGACCTTTTGGGTGCCAAAATCGGTAAATTTATGAGCTCCATCAAAGTATGACCGGATGAGCTCTTCTTGCTATGAAATTTTGCATACCTCTAGAGTTTGTAGAGAGATTCTTGAGAAGCTAAAGTGGGTAATTTTTGGAGGTCTAGAGAATATTTGGCAAATTGTTGAAATTGGGGAAATTTGGTAGTTTGGCCATGTACTATTCCTATAGGTCAGAAATGAAATCCATGTCATACATAGACCAAACGAAGGCTAACTATCATGAAATTTTATACACATAAACTAGAAAATCACAGTGACCTCTAGGAACTAGAACCACCTAAATCGGAGGTCTGTAGAGAGAGAATGAACCTTCTGAAGTTCTATATCAGCATCAGGGAGCCCACCTGACCTCCGTCATTGTTCCATCAGTTTACGGGGTCTAAGAGCTACTGAACTGATTTGGACTTATTTTTTTCCTCTAGTAGACATCTGTAGCTTTTCAAATTGGTATAGTTTGCCCAGATTGGAGTTTTTTGGATTTAATTATGGATTTTCGAAGTTCATGACAGTAAACTGGGCCAGAAACAGAGACAGTCGGACCTTTACTTGATTTTTGATGTCAAAAATGGTCTAAACACTGAGATTTGGATTGGGAATTATTTTCAATGTAAATTTAACATTTAGAGCTTTCTAGAAAGCTAGAGTTTACTAGATTCTCATTTTTCTATAATTCTTTATGAATTTCCAAAGTAGAGCCAAAAATCAGACTTTTGGGCAAATGTTAGGAATTACATTTTTCTGGTTTTTGACTCCATTCCGGTAGCTTATGGCTTGTTTTATGTTATGTATGAGTTGTATAAGTGGAGTGTGAGTAGAGAATGTGAATGATGGATTCACAGGACACACGGGGCAAATAATGAGTGTATGGAATCCCGTTTCATAGCATAAAAATGCCACGGATTGGTATTGATTATTTGGAAATCATATGGAATTGAGCCCAAAGGGAGGTTAGATAGTGGTAGTAGATTAAGGTGTTACATGGGTCATGCACACATTCAACTCATAGCCATGGGCTTCCACTAGGCACATAACCACTATAGTGCACGAACACACATTACACATAGTTCACTCACACGCACGTACTTACACTTGCATATCTCTTATGGGTTTGGAGAGTTGAAAATAGCTACGGGCTACACTACTGATGGGCTGCACTAGCTACAAGTTGCAAACACATAAAGAAACATGGAAGATGAAGTTGGGAAATAATAAATAAGCTATGGGTTTTTCTTTTGATGAGAAGACACATGTATGTGTGGGAGGAAGAAGCAGGAGTTGACGTGGGAATGAATAGGAAAGAAGAGAAGAAGCTTGAGAGGAGAAGTATGAGCTAGAGAACATGGAATGAGTGAAGAAGAAGCCATAGGTCAGCTTATGTGAAGAGAAGAAACAATGTGTTGGGTTGGACGAAGAAGAAACAAACAAGAAAGCAGCTCAGTTTTGGAGTGGTAAAACGTAGAAAAGAAGAAGCATGTAGTTACGGGTTCTAGTGCTTTGAGAAGAAAAGATGAAGAAGATACTGAACAGGAAGGAGATTTAAGCAAAAGGAATGCTCCGATTTAGAGAAGAAGAATAGTAAAAAAAATGAGTTGGGAATGAAGAGAAATGACGTGGAAAGTGACGTGGGAAGCACAAGAAAAGTTGAACATGTGATTCATTAAACACACACGGGCAAAATGTAATTCATTAATCTGAGCCACACATCATCTCATGCACTTGACAAATCATCCATTCCATTGTATTATTCCAAGGAAAGAGTATCCATATTCGATGGACCCATCCATATCACATGAGATTCATCCAGAGAGGAAGGCACGTGATTTTTAATGAGGAGGTTGGAGGTAGAACGAATCATCCACCATTTCATCCATCATAATTCTCCCATCCACACCCCAGCCACCGTAGCCATTCCTCCACTCCATTTTTTTCATTCTTTCACCTCCATGAAGCTCTAACTCTCTATCTTATGATTAGCTTGGAAGAGGACCTTGAAGAAGCTTGAATTCATAGAGATAACAAATGAATTTTGGTTAAGATTTTTCCTATTTTTCTAGCACTTTTCCTTTTTTCTTGTACATGCGTAGTTGAGATGTATTTGATTAGGAATTTGTGTTGTTTGTAATTAGCAGCTGGTCAAACACTAATTAGGATACTTTTTGAATGATTAATTGATTGGATTTAGTGATGGATTTTCATTATTCTCTAATTTCCTATGTATACAATCAAGGTACTAATGAAATGCATGAGTGAGAGTTTATTCTTAATTGTTTGATTTAAGGATTCTTTAGAGTTTGATTGGTTGATTAAACATTCTAAGGTGATAATTCATAGGCTAATTAATTAATTAATTAATCAAATTAAGTGTTCATTGATCTTAATGACAAGAGTTAGTGATTTGATACAGGGTTGAGATTTCAATTCAACATTAATTTGTTAATCTCTTGATTCTTGCATGGTAACTCAAGATACATTGTTATGAACACAATTAGGGACTCTTAGACTAGAATCAATGACAATTGGATTAGGATAAGGATAGTGGATACCAAGGGACGAATCCAAGGCTAGTTACATGTCTATCATTCACCCTTTAATTCATGCAATTAAGTAGTAATTAGGAGTTTTAATTCAATTTCATTTTACTTAGTTTAATTAGATTAAACCCCCCTTAATTAAGTAATTTTTAGAGTTCTCTTATACTTAGAAAACCTAATTAAACATTGAATTCTATTTTCAAGGGAGATGACCTAAGTTGTGCCACTAACTATAGATTTTAATCCAACCTAGTTTTATTTTGAAGGTTGCACGACACGATTGTCATCATTCTTCGATTCCTTTGGTCATTTCTCATACTTAGCATATTTCTACCCTTATGGCCATTTTCAAAAATTACTCCTTCATGCATGTAAACTTTATTCTAACTTCTTAAATAGCTTTCTAGACTTAATTTAAGCTCATTAAAGGCCTCAAACATAATGCCACACATATGGATACTTATCAACTCAGGCCAGGGTTTCATAAGTACCTAAAAATGTTGACTTCCATATTTTTATAATAGATAGCTCTCATTATAATCTTTCTAAAGACACTTAATTTGCATTAATTGGAGTTGTGTATCTCAAATTATGAATTTTCAAAATTTGGACTAAATTAGATGTTCAAGGGTTAAAATGCATATATAGTTTATTCTATGAATTTAGTTTTTGTTCATTTGCTATATGGATTGGAACAAACTAGTTTAGCATAAATTAGAGGAATGAAATAATGAAAATCTAAATGAGCATTTTGGAACCATTTGGCGCTTTTAGTAACAATAATTTCTACTACTAAAGTCTTAATTACCACATTTCACTACTAAAAGATGTATGTAACATGGAATAAGCAAATAAAATGTAATGGTAGGACATTGTTGGTATTTGTAATGAACGTAATTTTCGTAAAACGATGAAATGAGTCGTATAAAAGCAAGTCATCTTAAATGAGCTAGATAAGGTCTCAAAAAAGTTGGGTAAAGTCCTAAACTCCTAAAAATAATAACTCTAGGCTCAAATGGAAAGAAAAATGGAGTTAGGATGGTGAAACAATTTGTGACAAAAATTGACAAAAAGTAATGGTATTTTCATAAATAAGGGCAACTTTTGAAAAAACACATAAGAGTGCTTTTTAAATAAAAAATTTGAGTTACCCAGGGTTTTTAGAGGCCCCAAAAATTATGAGAAGGCTCGGGACTGGTAAAGCCCCTCCGATATACATTTTCCAATGGCGGTGAGCCCAAACTTTGACAGATTCGTTCAAGAAAGTTCTAGCTCCAATTTGAGTGATTCTAAAGGCATTTTATTAAATTAAGAATCTAAATTTTATAATGGAAATGATGGTTCTTAAAAAGGAGCTAAAACAAAGTCGAAACGAAATTGCCATTATAAAAGGACGAAATTGAAATTTTTGAAAAAATGTTCTTCTAGAAGCTCCCACACACTTCTCCCACCTTCTTAAGCACGACTTCCTCTGCCCAAATTACAAAAAAATAGTAGCTCCTTGAGGCGCACCAAGAGAGGAAGAAAAGGGAGAAGAAAAAGGCAAGAAAGGTAATGAAACTTGGAGAATTTCATGCTTTTCCTTCTTTCAACTTTGCTCCTTTCTTTTTAGGCTTTCTTTCCATAGTTTATTTGAGCTATTTGGTTCTATTTTAATCCAAAATATTGAGGGGGGAGTTCAAAATTTTTGAAGGTAAGCAAACCAAGGAGAAAGACTCTTGAAACTAAGTTGAAATCCAAGGTAATTCATACTTTGAATTGCTTCTTCCCCTTGCTTTCCCTTACCTTGAGTTTCAGCCCTAAATAGAACCATATGAGGGGAAGGTTTTTTTTCAAAAACAAGAGAGGAACAAGGGTTTTAGGCCATGGGGAGATGGAATATGGCAAGAAATCCCAAGGAAAACCTATGGAAAACAAGATAGCAAAGTGTAGGCTTCTTTAGAGTTTTGTAAAATCTGATTTTATGTGAGTGTTTCCTTGGCTATTTGAATGTTTCCTTGAGCTCCTAAGACCTCTAGAAACCCTCCCAAGTGGCTCTCCTATCAAGGAAAAATCAAGAACTCTATGAACCTTCCTTGGTGTGCTTGTCTTGGCCTAGGCTAGTTCATAGAGCTAGGGAGTATTTTAATTTGTTCTATCCTTGGTTTAGGCCTTATATGATGTTAGAAGATGGGAGAAACCATTGAGAAAAATTTAGAAGCCATGGATTGGAAGATGGAGCAATGGTGTCCATAATGGTGTCTTATGAAGCAACTTAGGTTTCCAATTGTGCAAGTGAATGTGTGAGGACTCCAAGGACCTTAAATGAGTCCAAGAAGTCTAGAAATAACAAGAGAATGGAGCCTAGAACTTGAAATATAAGAGTTGCTTCAATAGGCCAATTATGAAACCATTATGCCACTTATGGAACTAAGTGTGTGTTTAAGAGTGTCTTTAGTGTCTTGGCTTGCTTTAAGTGTGTGATTATGTGTTGTTTATGGTGTTTAGGCCAAGAGAATACCAACCCACCTAGGTGCACTTATGAGGTTGAAAAGAAGGATGAGTAAGACAAAGGAAGGCTTGCAAAATTCAAGGTAGCCCTCCACCTCATTCTCTTGCATTCTTGTGTGCATATATATGTCTTTATGTACTTGTGTATGCTCTTGTGATTTGAGAACATGCCACTTGATGTCTTGAGGTTGCATTGGTACCAATGTGTTGTCTTGAATGCCAATGATTGTGAGAATAGCTCCCAAGGGTGAGGTGATGCTAAAAGTCCCTTAATGTAGGCAAGGAAGTGCCAAAAGTCTCAAGGCATGGGTGAGATTAGGCCAAAAGTCTCTTAGATGGGTGAGACTAAGTCAAAAGTCCCTAGACTAAGGGTGAGGCATATCCAAAAGTCCTAGAATTGGGGTGAGGTAAAATCAAAAGTCCCTAGAGCTCCTTGATGGCTTGATTGTGGAAATGTGGCATGAGAATCTTGGAAATGAGCATTTATGATCTTGGTAGTTTGTTTACTTGTACACTAGATATATGTATGCCTTGAATGTATGTGCGAATAGGTGTGTGAGCTATTGAGATCCTTATAATCTCACTCCCCTTTCCCTCTCACTCTTGACTTGTCAACGTGGTGCTCAAAGGCAAAGAAATGCAAGCCAAGAACAATAGAAAGCCTTACTTTGTTTATTATGTAGTCTAAATTGTAGTTGCATGTCAAAGTGGCTTTATACATATTAATTTTGTGATGTAAGACCTTTAACAAATGTAATATGATGTATGGATACTATATATACTTTATGTAGCATGAAAGTAATAGAAATATGAATTTTATATCATAGATGGCATGTATGTATTAGTGTATTATTAGGTGTGAGATGGTCAAAATGAAATGCATAGGGTTTGGGACCACTTGGGTAGTGTCTACAAGTCATATTTGTACTTTTAAACTTGCCCAAGAGAATCCAAACCATTGGAAAGGCTATTTGGACAAAGTGAAAACCTTACATGGAGCAAAATTGACCATTTGAGTGAGTTATGTCACTTTTTGTCCAAATGAGCTCCTCTTAATCTAAAATTTGGCATGCATTTAGAGCTTGTTAAAATATTTTAGGAAGCTAAAGTGGGAAACTTCTGGAGGTCTATGGAATATTTGGTGAATTTTCAAAGTTGAAAATTTTTCTAATTTTGGTTTAGTACACTATTCATTCTGGTCTGAAATGAAACTCTATCACTCATGGGGTAAATGATGTCCAATTGCCACAAAATTTTATAGAGAGAAACTAAACCTTTCTAGTGACTTGTGCAATTGGAAGCACCTCATTTGGATGTCTAGAAAGGGAGATATTAATTTTTGAAATTGCTATCTAGTGTCAGGTATCTAGTCAGACATGTGTTACTGTTTGATTGGCTTTCGAGGTTATACATGCCTAGACTAGTCAAAGTTATTTTTTCCCTCTAGGTAACATCTGTAGCTTTCCATATTGATATCATTTGCATGAATTGGATTTTTTTGGAATTAATTGAATATTTTTGAAATTTATGACAATAAATTGTATCAGTATCAAGGACAGCTGGACCTTTGTGGCTATTTTGTTGTCAAAAGTAGTCTAAAGCTATGCTCATGTCTTGGAATTATTTTTATGTGAATTTAACATCCAAAGCTTTCCAAAAAGCAATGGTTTGTATAGTTTCAATTTTTCTATATTTAGTTATGATTTTCCAAAGTTGCCCCTAAAACCTGCCACTGCACAGCAGTAGGAAATGAAGAAAATTTTGGGGTTTTTGACCCTTGATTCATGGTTTGTGCCAATTTTTGAGAATGTCATGATTTTTATGTATGTAAAATAATTAGAGAATGTTGTTAATGAGTTCATGAGGTCCTAGTGATGTGAAATGAAAAATTTATCCGCTACACAACACAATTTAATTTATTATTTTAATGCATTTTCTTGAGATTTCTTTAATAAAGTGCACAATCCCACTTGCAAGAAAGGGATTAATATTAGAAATAATATGGTATTATAGTATTAAAGCCAAGGTTCAGGCAATCTAGCTCTTTATTTGTATTAAGGAATGTTTGAATTGCTTGTGCATGCAATATGTGATTGTTAGGAATGATTGAATTTGTTATGAATATTGTGTATATATGTTAAGGTTGTGGATCTTCTTGAACAACTGGTGAATATTTGAAGGGGCAAATTTATTAAGGCAAAGTCAGGAAATCCTATATAAGCTATTTCGAAGTGCCTGGATTGATAGCATGTTATGATAGAATAGTAAGGATAAATGGTGCAGCAGTAGAAGGTATGATACTACAGCTAGGAATGCCCTAGTTAAAAGGAATGATGACAGAAGAAATGCCTCAGAACCACAGGAACTAGTTCCTGATAATTTACTTACACCCCTAAAAGAAAGGAATTGATAAATGGTTAATATGTTGCTATATTTATAGAATTGTCTTGCCCCTTTGCTTATTGGCAAGAATATGATAATGGAAAAATGGAGGTGCAAGAAATCGAGAAAAAGATTGAAACCCTCCCACTAAAGACAGGTTTGTTCCACTAAAAATTAGAACATTTAATGCCTTTGAGGAGATTAGTAGGGTAATTAAAAAATAACCTACAGGATATGGTACAACTAAAGGCTAAATAGAAAGAAACCCTAAAATAGAAGGGGCAAGACAAGAGGATAATATGAGTGTCTCTGCTAGCAATAAGATAAAAGGTAAGGTATGTTGGAACAAGAAAGTGTAGAGAAGGAAGGAGTTTAGCCAACAAAGGACAACCATCCCAAGTGACATGTTATAAACGTGGGAAGCTAAGATATATAGCTAGAATTGATTTTAAATAATGATGATGCCCCCACTTAGACTTCAAACCTAGGGTAGAGTAATTGCTCTCATTGAATAAAAGGCCAGTGTGTCTTATAATTTGATCAGAAGCGTAAGAGTAGAAGGCCAGTGGCTCTCCTAGTTGGATCAAAGGTATGATTAGAGTTAACAATTTTCCTCTGATTATTGTGATTGGGTGGGTATTATCCCATTATTTTTGCATGAGAAAACTGGGTTTGGCTATGGACACCTTGCTATATGATTTGTTGTATTTATTCTTATTAAAGGTCCTATGATTACTTCCCACGTCTACTTGAATGTCACTAGTTTAAACATTGTGTCATTATTATTAATCTGATTTGTATGCCTTTCCTTGATATTGATTTGATTATTGATATAAATTGGATAGTTGCTAATAATTTTATGTTTGATTATGAATGTAAGAACATTACCTTACCTAACTATAGGATCATATCTAGCGTTAAAGCTGAATTATCTTTCTTGTCCACCCCTCAAGATGAGAGATATGTAGAATATGGATGCTAAGAGTTTCTAGTCTTTTCTTGATATAGGTAGAGGTAGAGAAAGGGATAAAGGAGACATGTAACATCCGATTTTCTAAAAACAAAAGAAAACGTGAGAAATGTAACGTACAGTTTCTCCGTCAATGAACAAAATTCACCAGATACAAAAGAAAGTCCCCTGAAATGATGTAGTTAAGGTTCTGAAAAATTTAAGAACCATTCTAAACTCTAAAAAATGAGAATCTTAGGCTTAAATGAAAAGAAAAAGGGAGCTAGAATGAAGCTAGAATGAAGAAACAAAATTATGATGAAAACTGACAAAATGTAATGATATTTTTGTAAATAAGTGCAACTTTTGGAAAAACATATAGGAAGACTTTTTAAATGAAATTTTTTAGTTGCCTAGGGTTCTCAGAGACCCTGAAATTTTTAGTTGCCTAGGGTTCTCAGAGACCCTGAAATCCATAGGAAGCCCCGAGACAGCTAAAGCTCCTCCAGTGGATGTTTTCCAACGTTAATTGACCCAAACTTTGACTAATTTGTTCAGAAAGATTTTAGCTCTGATTTGAGTAATTTCACAGGAATTTTGTTTAATTGGGAGCCTAAATTTTATGATGGAAAAGATGATTCTAAAAAAAGAGTTAAAATGAGCCTAAATGGAGCAAACAGGCACGTAGAGGCAAAATGGTCATTTTAAAAAATTGTAAAAGAGGCTTCTTAAGGAAGATTACACCTCATCACCTTCTCTAAGCTTCCATTTGAAGAAAAAGGGGCAAAATTGGTGTGACATTAAGAGGGGAGATAGAGAAGAAGTTTAAGCTTCTGTTTAGGTAAGTAAACGGCCTCGTTTCATCCCGCGCCAGTTAGGAAAGTTGTTCCTCTCTCTAAGAGCTCTCTAATGGTGATTTTTTTTCTTGAAAACTTAAAGATTTAGGTTTAACCCAAGCAAAAAAGAAACTCTTTTAAAGAAATCAATTGGTGGAAAATAATCTACGTGGAAAGAGCTTCGTTTTAAGACAAGACTTTACTTGAAACACTTGCAAAATCTTGTATTTTCAAGCCATTTAAGCTTAGGTCTAGAGAGAGAAAGTGAGGAGGAGAGTTTTTCTTTATGTGTTCTTGATGGAACCAAAGGTTATGGAGTGTGAGGATTAAGAATATACAACTAAAATTGAAAAGGGAGCTTTAGAATGCAAGTTATAGAATTTAGGGATTTGGTTGCACCTAGGCTAAGATGAAACTTCCTAGTAGTAATTTAAGTTATCTAAGAGTATATATGAGTTCCTAAGACACCAAGAGAGCCTCCCACATGCTTCTCCTATCAAAGAAATTAAAACAACTCTATTGGTGTCATATGGAAGCATAGCTTTGGCTAAGAAGAGTTCATGCACCTAAGGAGTGTTTTAATTCCTCCTAAGCTTAGTTTTGTATCATGTGTGATGGGAGAATATGAGAGGAAGCCTTGGAAAAATTTTAGAAACCATAGATAGTGAGATGGCCTTATATGTTCCATAATATGGCTTAAAGAAGCAACATGTAGTTAGGCTCCTAGAATTAATTGTGTGATGACTCTAAGAGGTTTAAATGGAGTCAAGAATCATAAATAGATGGAGAGAATGGAGTCAAAATGATGTTTCCCAAAGGTTGCTTCATTAAGTGCATTATGGAACTATAAAAGGGTCTATAGACCAAGCTAGAGTCTAAGCAAGTTATGTGGCCTTAGAATTAATTCCATGAATCTAATTGGCTTCCATAAATTATGTCTAGGCCAAAAGGAATGATCTCCACCTTCTTGGGTGTGTGAGGTCAAGGGAGAGGATTCAAGGCTTAAGAAAAAAGTGTACAAATGCTAGCAAGGTAGCTCTCTCTACCTCCTCTCATACATGGATGTGTGCTTAGTTTATCTTGAATGTATGTATGTGTATTTTTAAGCCATAAAAAGTGTTCTAGCATGACTTTAATTCTATGGTGCCATGATGTTACAATATGCTCTTATATGATGTTTTTGATGTGTGCTTGGGTTTGCTTGAGTGTGGTGAGGCCAAGAACCCTTAGCCATAGTGAGGATGAGCTAAGAACCTTTGAGATTAGTTGAGATAAAACAAAGAGTCTCCCAAAAGCAAGATAGGCTCCCAAGAGTATGGTTGAGTCCAAGAATCTCTTAAAGAATGGGTGAGGCAAGTCCAATATCTACAAGAAATTGGGTGAGGCCAATCCACTTGCTTGGCAAGCCTTTGTATGCTATGTATACTATTCTCAAATGATGAAAATGCTTCTTGAATGTTTGCACATGTCAACATGACCATACTTACATTTATGAGACTTGTTTGCATCCATTATGTATGATTGAATAGGAGATGAGCTATTAGGATTCTTTGAATCTCATTCCCTCCTCTCCAATGATCTAACATGCTACGTGGACTAAGTGGATAAGGTAATGGAAGACAACCACCTTGAAGAGAAGAGATTGACACCAATATGTATGGTTTTTGCTCTTTGAAGCCATAATGATGCCTAATGATGTAAATTATTGTTGTAAATGGTCTATGGCCTTTGGAACGTATGTAATTATGATAATATGTTATGTTTGAATGGGAGAATGTATTATGTGACCACTAGTATGCAAATTGAGTATGTATGGGCAATGTAGCTTCTTGAATTAGTTTATGGAATTATGCATATGTGTGGATGAGATGGCCAAAATGAGATGCATGAGGATTGGGACCATTTGGGGAGCTCACATAAGTTCGAATTATGCTTTTGGACTTGCCCAAGAGGTGTCAAACTCCAAGGAAAGCCATTTGGACATTTTGGTATCTCATATGGAGCCAAAATTGACCATAATGGAACCCTATGTCACTTTTTATCCAAATGAGTTCTTCTTGATGTGAGATTTGGCATTAAATTAGAACTTGTTGAGATATTTTTGGGAAGCTAAAGAACATAATTTTCAGAGGTCTACAAAATATTTGATGAATTTCTAAAGTTGGCAAATTTTCTAGTTTTGGTCATGTCACTATTCATACTGGTCTGAAAATGAAATCCGTCACACAGGACCCAAATGATGTCCAATGGCTATAAAATTTTACTCAAAGAAACTATACATTTGTAGTGACTTGTGACAATTAGAAGCACCGCATTTGGAGGTCTAAAGAGGGAGATATAAATTTTTAAAGAATCTATCCAGTATTAGGAACTCTACCCGACCTCAGTTAATCTTTAATTGAATTTCGTGGTCTAGGCGTGCCTGAGCTGACTTGGAGTTATTTTTTCCCTCTATTTAACATCCACAACTTTCTAGTTTGATATCTTTGCATGTATTGGATTTTTTTGTAATTAATTAGATATTTTTGAAGTTTGTTGTAGAATTTTGTGACAACACCAGTGGACAACCTGACCTCTAGACCTTTTCGAGATTTGAGAATATTTTTACCATAAATTGGACATTTGTAGCTTTCTAGAATGGCCAAGAATGTATGATTTCAATTTTTCTAAAATTAGTTATAATTTTCCAAATTTGTGACAGAAAAGAGGAAAAATCTGGCTGAAAATATGTATGTATATTTCATGTTTCCCTTTGAGTTCCTTGAGGAGTAGGCCACTCTTAATGGTGCAAATGAGTTTTATTCATGTAATTAAATATGGAAATGTATTGTATGAGCTCATATGGTCCACGTGACACCGAATGGATTTTTCATACACGACGCAACATAAGAAAATGCATTATTTTAATTCCTCTTTCTTGCTCTTTCATGGAAATTATGAATGTGAAGCATGTGAATGTTATGAAATGAGCTAGAAATATAAGGTGTTACAAGACCCCTCTATTAAGAAATTCCCAGAGGTTTTTTTTTAAGATTTTAATTTTAGTAGCCTACCTCTCGAGAGAGAGATAGAATTCTCTATTTATATAACACTTAGGGCTGGACTGGTGTCCAAAGCTCCTTATAAAATGACTCCACCAAGTTAATAGAGTTGGAAAAGCAAATTAAGGAATTTTAAAGAAAGGGTTCATACGTCTTAGTGTGTCACTTTGGGGAGCTCTTATGATGTTTGTGAAAAAGAAAGATGGTGGCTTAAGATTATGTGTAGATTATAAAGGGCTTAATAAGGTTACCATTAAGAATAAGTATCCTCTCCTTAGAATTGATAATCTTTTAGATCAATTAGAGAGGGCATCATTATTTTCCAAGATAGATATTGGATTTGAGTATCATCAATTGAGGGTTAGGGCTTAAGATGTCCCAAAGATAGCCTTTAGAATTAGATATAGACATTATAAGTTCCTGGTGATGCTAACTGGTTTAGCTAATTCACTTGTTGTTTTATAGACTATATGAGTGGAAGTATTCAAACCTTAATTGGAGAAATTTGTTATGGTATTTATTGAGTTTTGGCTAACTGAAGTGAGCCTTTTAGGTCATGTGATCCTATAAGTGGAGGTTACGGCTGATCCCTATAAAGTTGATACTGTATTATAGTGGGATAGATCTAAAATCATCACTAAAATTAAAAGTTCTTGAGGTTTGATAGGGTATTATAAGAGGTTCATATAAGACTTTTCTCAAATAGCCTTACCACTGACGAGGCTAATTAGGAAAGAGACACTATTTGTGTGGGATAATAGATGTGAGAGAAATTTCTAAGAGTTGAAACTCTGGTTAACTACCACCTTTGTATTGATTCTACCTAACCCTAGTAAACCTTTTATGGTTTATAGTGATATTTGTGGAAAGGGTTAGGATATGTGTTGATGTCTTAGGGTAGAGTAGGGTATATGCCTGTAGACAACTAAGGCCTCATAAGGAAAATTATCCTACATATGATTTAGAATTAGTTTTAATGGTATTTGTCCTCAAAATCTGGAGGCATTATCTATATGCTGCCACAGTGAAAATATTCAATGACCACGCAAGTCTAAAATGTTTATTTAATTAGAAAGAATATGAAACAAAAAAGATGGATAGGATTCTTGAAAAGATTAAGATTGTACATTGAAATACCATTTAGGTAAGGCCAATATGATGGCCAATACTTTGGGTGGAAAGTCCATATGTTAGTGAATGAGGGCCCCATAGTAAAATGAATTGAGAAAAATTAAGGATAGAACGCTAATTAGAGCATTTAGAAATAAGGTTAAGAAGCCAAGAATGGCCCAAAATCGAGGTTAAAATGACTAAACAGAATGAATTGAAATTGTAGTGGTAAAATAATAATTTTATATAAAATTTTAAAGACTTAAAAGAAAAATTTTTAAATGGAAAAATTGAACTTACTAGAGTTTTCAAAAGTCCTAAAAATCATAAGAACCATTAGAATAGTTAAAACTCTTCTAGTGTGTGATTTAGAATATCAGTTGACTAAAATTTTCACTAGGCTATTCGAGATGCTTTTCAATCCCAAAAATTTCTAAGTAAATACTTTTAACAAACTAGAGAGTCTCAATTTTCATATGGAATTGACGGTTCCCAAAAAGGAATTAAAACGAGTTTAAACGAACGAAACGAAGTGAATGGATGTAATCAGTATTTTGAAAATTATTATAAAAATCTCTCTTTTCCTTTTATACACCATGCCACCTCCTTCTTCCTTCCATAAATGACATTCCTAGCCTCTAAACCAGATGGATATGGCATGAAAATAAGAAGAGAGAGAAGGAAAAAGAAAGCCAACAAAGGTAAAGAAATATGCCTAATTTCATACTTTACTAGTTATAAACATTGCTCTCCTTTTTATGCTCTTTCTAATGGTAATTTTAGCTTCTTGAAAAGATAATTTTGATGGCTGACCATGTAAAGAAAAGCAGAGGTTTGGATAAGCCAATTATGCCATAAAAATCTCCATTAAACAAGGATTAAAACATGATATGAATTATGGTAGAAAACTTGCTCTTCCTTTGAGATTCTCTCCTTGTCATATTTGGCCAACATATATAGAATCCAAATGGAATTAGTTCTTATCCAAATCATTATAAGAATGGGGGTTTAGAAGCATAGAGATTAAAATTATGCAGTTGGAATCAAATAAGAAGCCTTAAATTTCAAAATAGTCCACCTAGGGTTTCACTTGTACTTTGGAAATTTTGGAACCTTAAGTAGACATTTCAAACTATGTGAGATCATATTCAAACTAGAAAAAAGCCATGAAATTTCCATATACATCAAATTCTCAAGAGAAATGAGAGCAAAACTCCATTAGACTCCTATGTAGGCATAGGTTAGGCCAAAGGGTAGAATGAATAGCTAGGAAGAGTTTTCATGAGCTTTAGGGGTTCAAGAGGCCTAAATGTGATAAATACATAGTCATGAAACCATTGGATTGATTTTAGAAGCCTTATTAAAGATGAATTTTTATGGTTCAAATAGGCTTAAAGAAGCAATTTGGTATTAGCCTTGTTTAATTATGCATGTGATGGCTCAAATGAGTTCCAATAGAGTTATATAACGTATATCAAATGAGATTTTGGAGCCAAGAAGTTGAATTATAAGAGTTACTTGTTAAGGTATACAATATGGCTATAAGCACACCTAAAACCCTAAATTATATATGTAAGGCTAATATGAGTATAAATTTGGTTTCATTTATTGTTTTGTACTTTATTTGATGTATCTAGACCAAATAAATGATAGCATATGCAAGTGTAGCTATAGGGTTGTAGATCTAAGAGAAGAGAATTAATTGGAATTTGTGTGATAAGGTAGTTTTTCCTTCATTCTTATATATGAATGGTTTGCTTGAATTTCTTAGTTGCTTATATGTATTATTTGTCATTTATATGATTTGTTGATTGACTGAATATGTTATGTAATTGCATGACATTTCATTGCATGTGAGGTTGGATTGGCTCTTCAATAGATAAGGCTATGCCAAAAGTCTCTTAAGATGGATGAGATGAGGCCAAAAGTCCCCAAATGTAGGTAAGACTGAACCAAAAGTCCTAATTGTGGGTGATACTAAGTCAAAAGTCTATAAAAATGATGGAAGCTAAATTAAAAGTCCCTAGATATTAGGTGAAACTAGGCCAAAAGTCTCTAGAGTTGGTTTTGTTCTTGAATGTGCCATGGTATCCTTAATTCATGATTCATGGTTTTGTCATGGTTGTATAACATACATACTTGCTTTCATGTACTTGGATGAACCATATGTGTGTATTTGAATGTTTGGATTAGCTATTGAAATTCTTGGAATTTCATTTTTTTCCTAAATCCACTAATCATGCCCAAGTGAAACTCAAAGGAGAAAGAAAAATCAGCAAAAAGTTTACAAAGAGCATTCTTGACAATGAAATCTAGTTTAGAGAGTTTTATTGCATATATGAATGTATATTCTTATATTTCAGTGTATGGATATGCAAACATATTTAAAAGTAGTAGATTATACTCTAGAAACCATTCAAGGTTTGTAACACATGAAATAATGTAAATTGGTATCTTGAGTTCATAAGCATACATGTGTATTCTTGCATATGAGATGGTGAATTTTAGTTGCATGGAAAATTTAGCAAGATGGATTAGTCTTATATACTATAATCGTGGATTGAGATTTGCTTAAAATGAGAAATGGCATTTTAGAACTCATTTGGTATCATTTGGAACTAAAATTTGGTCCATTTAAGTTATAAAATGTCCATCTACCCTTGATAGCACAAACGAGTAATTCTTTAGCTAAAATTTGGTAAACAAATAAAGGACATTGAGAACTTTTCATAAAGTCAGATATTATAATTTTTATATTTCTATAAAATATTTTATGAATTTTTGAAACTGGCTGAATCATATAGATTTTATACAATACTATTCATATGGTTAGTTTCAGATTTTGTGATTTTTGAGGGATCGAATGAACTCATTTTGACTTAAAATTTTTCCAATAGATAACTCCCATTATGAGCTTTTTAAAAACATTTAATTTACATTAGTTAGAATTATTTAGTTCAAGTTATAAATTTTCAAAGTTTGGACTAAATTAAGTGTTCAAGGGTCAAAATGCATATTTACCTTATTCCATGAGTTTGGTTCTTGTTCATGTGCTATATGGATTAGAACAATTGGTTTAGCATAAATTAGAGGAATGAAATGATGAAAATCTAAATATGAGCATTTTGGAATAAATTCACAGTTTTAGTAATAATAATTTTCACTACTAAAGCTTTAATTACCATATTTTGCTACCAAAAGTTATATGTAACATGGAATAAGTAGATAAAATGTAATGGTATGACAATAATGTTGGAGATTATGCCCTAGGCCAATCATTGTATTGCAAAAATTATACTTTATTAAAAAATAAGAGTTTTCTTTTATTACATTATTATATTTTTTGCATGTTATATATAATAATATCTTTGGATAAATCATGTTGATTATCCTAAATATCCCTAATCGATCAATATTGTGGGAATAATAATGAACTAAGACTAGTATGATTTTGATTGATGATTATGTGTTAATCATGTATAGAGATACGAATCAAAATCATAGGTATTTGTTAGGGAACAAGATGCTGGATCGACCTGTTATGAGATAGCTACATGGATTAAGTCATAAGCGTATCTTATGTATAACCGTATCACCGAGCCCTTAGACTTGAGATCACCATAGTTTCCAACATAAAAAAATACTATTTTTTGGCATAGTCAAAAATCATCTTTAACCGGGTGATCATAAAGGCTATAATCGGGTATAGTAGAATTCATGTAAAAGAAGATGAATAATCAAGATAGGATTTGTCCCTCTAATTAATAGAGAGATATCTCTAGGCCCCTCGATGAGTGAGACTGAAAAATTCATGGGCATACTCGAATGGAAGGGTTTCCATTTGTACTATCAATTTATACGTAGATCGAGAAAGTGACAATCAAGTAAGATGAGGATGACATTTCCATGCCTCATACTTAATCTAGATATTGTAACACTATAATCTACTACCGCTATCTAGCCTCTCTCATGGCTCGGTTCCATATGATTTCCAAAGAACCAATACCAATCCGTGGCATTTTCATGCTATGAAACGGGATTTCATACACTTATTTTTTTTTACCCCGTGGGTCCTGTGAACCCATTATTCGCATTCTCAACTCAAAATCAACTTATACAACTCATATATAGCATAAAACAAACCATAAGCCACGGGTACGGAGCCAAAAACCAGAAAAATGCATTTTTTCACTTATGCCCAAAAGTCATATTTTGGCTCTAAATTTGGAAAATCATAATTAATTGTAAAAAAATGGGAATCTAGCAAACTATAGCTTTCTGGAAAGCTATAAGTGTTAAATTTACACTAAAAATCATTCCCAACCTTAAACTCAGGGTTTGGACCATGTTTGACATCAAAAATGGGAAGGATGTCCGACTGTCACTGTTTCTGGTGTAGCTTACTGTCATGACTTTCGAAAATTCATAACTAAATCCACAAAAATCCAATCTGGGCACACTATACCAATTTGGAAAGCTACGGATGTCTACTAAAGGAAAAAAATAAGTTTAGATCAGTTCAGTAGCCCCTACACCCCAGAAACTGATGGAACAGTAACGGGGGTCAGATGGGCTCCCTTATGCTGATACAGAAATTCAGAAGGTTTATTCTCTCTTTACGGACCTCTGATTTGGGTGATTCTAGTTGGTACAGGTCACTGTGGTTTTCTAGTTCATGTGAATAAAATTTCATGACATTTGGCTACCGTTTGGTCTATGTAGGACATGGATTTCATTTCTGCCCTATAGAAACAGTACATGACCAAACTACCATATTTTTCCCAACTTTAACAATTCACCAAATATTCTCTCGACCTCCGAATATTACCAACTTTAGCTTCTCAAGAAGCTTTCTACAAACTCTAGAGGCATGCCAAATTTCATGGCAAGAGGAGCTCATCCGGTCATACTTTGACGGAGCTCACAAAATTATCGGTTTTGGCACCCAAGAGGTCCAAAATGGGTCCAAATGGCCTCTCACACGTTCTAGCCACTCATGGCCAAGTTTAAAAGCATAACAATAGTCTATATAACATGTTCATATGGTCCAAATCAACATACAATCCAAACTCGCTATGCTACGACCAAATATACATTATCACATTCATTCATCAAAAGAGGCAAAACCCTCATTTCCATTGATTTGGCTATCAACATAGTTTGTACATTACATATTCATACATTTACACTTGCTACAATAGTTACATCTCAAAAATAGAAGGTGCATATTCATTTGGCACCTCTTTACATCAGAATTACATCAAAATAGCCAAAATAATCTAACACCTAGCTACACATGCATCTAGGCTCCTTGGTGTGCACTTGCTTCTCCTTGAGCACCACCTAGCAAGTTAAGTTGGGAGGGGAAGGGGTGAGATTCAGGGAATCTTAGTAGTTCATGCACTCATTCAAGTAAACAATCAAGGCATATAACAAGTCAAAGCATGTGAATAAGCATTTAGCCATTCTCAAACATCCAACACACATTGTACATGCTATGGAAATCACAACAATGCCAAAAAGGGGCTCCAGGAACTTTTGGTCTAGCCTCACCCGAGTTTAGGGACTTTTGGATGGCCTCACCCGAGTTTAAGGACTTTTGACTTGGCCTCACTCAGTTGTGAGACTTTTGGCCTTGTCTCATCCATCTCAAGGGACTTTCGGCTTTACCTCACCCATCTCAAGGGACTTTCGACAATACCTCACCCGAGCAATTCTCACAATCCATCATACAAGCATATTGTCAACAATGCATCATGGTAATAACATATGGCATATTTCACATAACAAGCATATACATAAACATACAATGACTATTACATCCAAGAATGCAACAAGAAAGAGTGGAAAGAGAGCTACCTTATCAGTCAAGGTCAACACTAGCTTTTCCTTTCAATTTCTCTTCTCCCTTCTTAAGTTCACAATCACACCTTGATGGAGGTGTTTCTCTTGAGCCTAAACACATAAAAGCATGCAATTACACTCTTAGAATGTAATCTTCAGATCAAACTTTCTAACATACCAGAACCTAGAGGTTCTCTCTCTCTCTCTAGAATGCCATCAACTCTTTCTCTCTCTCAAGCTCCCATGGTAGTGGAAA
This sequence comes from Erythrophleum fordii, assembly GCA_032878935.1. Taxonomy (NCBI): domain Eukaryota; kingdom Viridiplantae; phylum Streptophyta; class Magnoliopsida; order Fabales; family Fabaceae; genus Erythrophleum; species Erythrophleum fordii. The sequence continues at coordinate 17,809,622 of JAVQMF010000053.1, forward strand.
CAACATTTTCAAAGAAAACACAAAGATTCAAAGGTGTTTTCCACTTTCCCTCTTCTGACCCATGCCCAAAATCCAACCATTTTCATAAACAAAACCGTAGGAAAAGAGGGCAAAGGGAGGAGATCAGAATTCTAAGGAGAAAAGAGAGGAACTTGCTTACCTTTCTCTTGCTCTTCCTCCTTCTCTTGGTCTCTCTCACTCTCCACGCCTCTTTTCTCTCCTTGGGTCGAAGTCTAGGGTAGAAATGAGAGAAGAAATGAGTTTAAGCGTTTAATGAAGTCTAATTCTCGCCTTTTACTCTCTTTCGAACTGACCCTCGCTACGGCGAAAATTAACTTTCGCTATAGTGAGCTCGTGTTATCTGGCTTCGCTATGGCGAGGTGTAACCTTCGTTACGGCGAGCTCGTATCAGTTTCCTTCGCTATGGCGAGATTTGACCTTCGCTATGGCGAACTCGCATTAGTTCCAGACCTCACTTTCGCTATGGCGCACGCTACAGCGAGCAACTCCCTGGTTTCTGTATAGACTGCTGCCCGCACTCGCTATAGCTAGAATCACCTTCGCTATTGCGAGCAGGCACTCTCACTGTAGCGAGACCATTTCTCGCTATTGCGAGGAGACTTGGCAAAATTTCCAGATTCTGAATTTTTCCAGCTTTCTACTTTCTTTCTTTTCCTTTCCTTGTTTTCCCGGTTGTTACAGATATCATACGACAAAAGGGATGTGATAAAGTTATATGACAGGTTGCATCACTGATCCCTATATAATTTGGGTAATCACAATGTCTTGCTAGAGACCGCTTGTGACTTATGGGTCAAATAATGTTATTAGCCCACTGCCAACATCATATGAGCCTACAAGGTCGCACACAAGAACGAGTCAACTCGAGTTAAAATGTCTAAATTTATTGAATCTGAAATTGCGTTTAGATTCAATGAATGTCACGTTCAATCTAGGGTGGAAGAATTTTATAAATAAATAAATATGAATATATATATATATTTGATATATATATATATTTGATATATATATATATATATATTTGATATATATATATATAATTTAAAAAATTTAAAAAATATATATATTTATATATTCAAAATATATATATCCTTTAATTAATTTAAACCAATTAGTTTTAAATTCAAATTTATATAATCTATTTAAATTTAAACTAATATGACAATTTAAATTTAATTTATGAGATAAATTAAATTTGAATTAAGTTCTAGATTTATATTAAATAATTAGTTAAAATTTAAATCTATTAGATAGACTTAAATTTAAACTAATCTATTTAATTCAAATTGATTTGATTTAAAATAATGTATTTTAAATTAACCAAATATATCTAAAACCCTAATAAGATACCTCTATAAAAAGGTAGGAGGCTTAGGTTTCCTAAAACTACATAACAAAAAGAAAAACCCTAGAGAGAGAAAGTGTACTGACACTATACGGACCCTTAGAGAGAGAGAGGAAGAGGAGAGTGTCTTCTCTACTAAGAACATGTACAGACGGTGGTAAAAGGCACTAGCACGTCGTTCATGTTGAACATTCATTCGTGTGGATATCGATAGAAGGAGTAGATCTGTAGATCAGTTCCTAAGATCCAACAAAAAAAGACAAATATTTCTAGATCTACTCGATTTAAACAACATTGATGGATCCATGGAAAGGGATTCGAGGTTTTAATTTTTTGCTGTGCATCTCAAAAATTCCCAACAAATAAGGGCAAAAATTTTAGCTGTAGGAGAAATTTAGACTTTATAAACTATATACATAATAAAAATCAACAAAGCAACAATAAAAGTAAACAAATTTATGTTCAAAATTATAAACAAAATAGATTCTCATCTCTTGGCTTGGAAAGCAAAATTACTATTCCAAGTTGGCAAACTCACCTTAATAAAATATATGCTTAACTCTTCTTTAATCTATTAACTATCATGTATTCATTTGTCTTAAAGAATTTGTAATACCTTCCATGCCAAGATGTTGAATTTTTTTTTCTTGGGGGATTTGGAAGGGGAAAAACATATGCATCTCCTAAATTGGAATCATTTGTCCCTTTCGATTAGAAATGAAGGCCTTGGTCTTTTAACCAGTGAAGCTAGTCAATAAAGCACTCCTAGCGAAACAATTTGGAGAATTATGGATAAGAGTCAATCCTTTCTATGTACCAAAATTGTCATATCAAAATATTATGCTAACAAACCTGAAGGGGGTTTGCATAGTCACTTTAATTCATCTTAGATGTAGAAAGGCATTCCAAATCTAGCCCTTTGATTCTTTCCAATATGCAATGGAAGGTTGGTTTAGGGTAGAATATCCTCATTGACCATCCCTTGTGGTGGTGGATGTAGCCAATTCAAAAGAATGTGGTGGGCAAAGTTTCTGATCTTATTTTGCATAATTTCTCTTATTGGATCATCATAAACTCAGTCAACTTTATACACACCAAGCCCAGATAAGTTATAATGGAATGGTAATGATGCAAGTGTCTATCAAGTAAGCAATGGTTTCAAAATTTCTCAAGAATTCTAACATTGTTGACTTGTTTACTTTTAAGTGATGATAAAATATCTAGCATATTAATTTACCTTAGAGAATGATCTTCTTTTTCTAGAAGCTGATCAATAAAAGCAATCGTTATTGCAGATGTTTTGACCTCCCATGGCCTCGCAACACTGCGTATATTTTGCGCGTAGGGGGGGAATCGACGAATTTCAACTGAGCTCAACTATGTTGGCCTAGCTAATGAGGATGTTTGTGAACGTTGGGCGGTTTCCGATATAAGGATTAATAAAGATTAAATCAGATAATAAAATCTAAAAAACGGATTAGTAATTACCAATAAACAGACGACCAACACTCAGAAACATTTATATTAAATATTTAATTTTCAAAAAATAATTTCTGGTAACGGTAAAAATTATCCAACACTACGTATATTTTGCGCGCAGGGGAGGGAAATCAATGAATTTCAACTGAGCTCAACTATGTTGGCCTAACTTTTTGTGCGCGTGAACCCATTCTCCTCCTAGGCCCATTTTGCTATTTCATAATCACATGTTAATATTGATACCCTTGGACTTTCATTTGTTTGAGTAATGTGTGACTCCTCTTTTTCTCTTTCCCTTTTGACACACACACATATTCTCCGACAATTTGTTGGTCGGCAATTGTGTGGTCTCGGAAAAGTAGGAGTTTGAGAGAATCTCAATCATATCTAAAATTTTCTTCAACAATGTAGTCATTAGGACCTGGGATTGGGTACATACATCTACAGGAAGACAAATGTAGATTGAAGGGAATCCGTAATACTCTCTTTTCGGGGGTGGGAAATTCGCTCATTAACCACTCTCCTTGCATTCATTCACCTTCCTCCTTCTAGAAGCAAAGCACAACAGGTATCTTGATGCAGGTCTAACTCGATGGAACACTAATGTTGTGTTGGCAGATATCAATTTCCTTTCTTCCAAATTCATTAATTACAGAGTTGGGTTGCTAATTCCCATAGAGTGCGAGAACTGGAGATTTAGGTTCAGAGATGAAGCGTCTTTTTTATCTACTGCTACTTATAATATTTACTTTTGACGGGTCCTTTGTTTGTTTCACATTCAAAAAAAGAAAATAAAAATTAGAAGCCCACCATTTACGGATGGCAAAAAGTGTTCCTATTTGGGGATTCCCGTGGGAACTTGGATTCAGGAAACTTGCACGGATGGGGACAAAAGGCAAACTCACCCTGAAGCCATTTCAAAAACGAGGATGAGGATCATTCTCTTGTCCCGCTGAGTCCTTATCCTTAGTAAATTACATAAGTGCCCTTCATATTTATATATACATGCATCAATTTAGTTGTCCTCTTGTAACCCACTAACTCTACGAGGCAACAAAACTTCAAAAGCCCCCTATTCCCTCTTCTCTCATTCTACCTCATTCAAGAATCCTAAAACTCTATCTCGCGGTTCCGACGCTCAAGGAAGACTCCGTTGCTGCAATCCCACTACTCTGCTCGTGAAACACTTCATTATCGTTGTGCCATTGCTCTGCTAATGGAAGACTCCATCATGGCGCCATTGCAACACTTCTGCAGCTATTTTCTTGCATTTTACTTTCCTTTCCATTGATGTTGCAAATAGCTGGTGTTTAGATTTGTATGTATTCTTGTATTCCTTGTTTTCTTTTGTCATTTGTTAATCGATTGGTTTAATTTTTATGTAACTTCTAAATTAAATCAGATAGTTTTTATGTCAAATGTATATGGATCTTTGGCCAAGTCTGTATCCAAGCCCTCGCAAAGCTCTGTCAGTGAACTGAATAATGCTTGTGCTAAATACGTTCAGATTGTTTCATTCTTTTACCACTCACTTCTTTATAGATCTTTGCTAAGTCTATACGAAAATAAGATTGCAAGATGGTGTGTATTCTTCATCTGATTGCCTGTGGCTTATCGAATAAGCTTCCACAACATTTTTTTAAATTATTATGTCATCTAATCAATCTTTTTATTATCTTTGTGGGATTGGATTTTAAAAAAAAATTATGAAATTTGACTTAATTTTGGTTAGTATTTCAAGGTCTTCACAAGTTCTCCGGATGAAAAAAAAAATATTCAATTAAGGAATTTAAATTTGAAAAAAATTATTTGTAAAAAGACCTATTTATAGCTTTGAAAATAATTTGATTGAAACTTTAAAAAGATTAAATTGTAAGAAATTATATAAAGATCAGTGACTGTCACTTTTACTAACTTAAGATCCTTAATTAAAATTTTTACATGAAAATAATTTTCCCCCATCCATCTTGCCACTATCGCCGTTGGTTTTGTGCTTTGTGAGAAGGGAAGAGAGGAGCATATCAAACAATTAGAGCCACTAGAATGCGCCGCAACGTTATGAATTAGACTTTACATTAATACCTCGGCTTCTTCCCCCTAATCCTTTTAAGCACTAACAATAATTTTATATTATCAAGCAAAAAGCGGCAGTTCAACAATTTTTTTTTTCAAATATACATTAAGAGGATAGAAAATACAAAAAGTTGAGGAATTTAAAAAAAACTCAAATCAGAAAAAACAAATAAAATAACAACGGTCCTGTTCTGCAGTAGTTCATGTTTCATTCTCATCTAGTTGATATAATTTATTGAATTTATTGCGTCCAATCGTCTTACATGCCCTAACACCACAAGGGATTGAACCCATACAAGCTTGTTCGAAACCAACTACTAAATTTTCCTTTTTTGCTCGAGCTGAAATGGTAAAGTTCAGCATGTGCAACACCTACCAACCCCAATTTGAGCAACAAAGCACGGCACTAAAAAGTAAAAGAAAAACTGCAGCAGAAGAAACAAAAACTCCCCAAACACATGTTTATATATTACTGAGATAATAGAACCAATGTCACCTTAGGCGTGCCTGGCTTGGAAATCCTTCATGAAAGCCACCAACTTCTCAACCCCAGCCAAAGGCATTGCATTGTATATGGAAGCTCGCATCCCACCCACCGACCTATGTCCCTTGAGCTGAACCATCTTTTCCTTAGCTGCTTCCTTGATGAACTCGGCTTCTAACTCTGATTTCTCCAACGTAAACGGAACATTCATTAAGGACCTCACAGATTTCTCAACTGGGCATCTATAAAACCCATTGCTTTCATCAATGGCATTGTAGAGAATTTCAGCCTTTTTCTTGTTCTTCTTCTCAACCTCTTTCAAACCCCCTTGCTCCAATAGATCTTCAAACACCAAACCACACATGTAAATACCATAACAAGGTGGAGTATTGTACAGTGAGTTGTTCTCGGCATGTATTTTATAGTCAAGCATCACAGGGGTAATATCCTGAGCAATCCCAAGTAAATCCTTCCTGATGATCACAATAGTGACTCCAGATGGACCCACATTCTTCTGGGCTCCAGCATAGATCACACCAAATCTAGAAACATCCACAGGCTTTGAACAGAAATTTGAAGACATATCAGCAACCAAAATGCCATTTGGATTCTTTGGGGTTGGGTAATCCTTGAACTCAACCCCATGAATTGTCTCATTTGCACATATATGCAAATAGCTTGCGTGTGGATTTTGATCCAATTCGCTAAAAAGTGGAATTTCGGTGTACTTCTCGGCCTTACCAGACCAGATTACATTGGGTTTACAGAATTTCTGTGCCTCCTTGAACGCCTTGTCCCCCCACGAACCAGTGACCACATAATCAACCTGATCGTCCGGCTTGCAGAGGTTCAACGGCACCGCGGCGAATTGGGTGGTGGCGCCGCCTTGCAAGAACAGAACAGAGTATTCCGGTGGAATATCCAAAAGGGCACGTAGATCTGCTTCTGCCTTCTGGATTATGGAGAGGAAATCCTTGCCCCGATGGCTCATTTCCATCACGCTCATGCCGGATCGGCGCCAAATGTAGAGCTCCGACTCGGCCCTCTTGAGCACGCTCTCCGGCAAGGTGGCGGGTCCGGCGGCGAAGTTGAAGACCCGATCTTGGGATGGAGTCTGAGAGGGTGGACGGTCATGGATTGGGGTGGCGGTCGGCGCGGCTGCGCATTTGACAGAGATGGGTCTGACGGCGGAGGCGGTGGGTATGGAGGTGACGAGGAAATGATTGTTGTGGGTGGTGGAATTGTTAAGGAGGTGATTAGGCTTCTGGAGAAGATGAGTGTGCGGCGGAGCTGCCATTGACATGGGGATGAAGATCTGGGCACAAACAGAGACAGACCGCGGAAGAGAGAGAGATTTCTGAAATTTTTATTTTTAAATTGCAGGCTTTGGGCAGAGAACTGAATCAAAAGAGGGTATATTTATATCTATATCGTTGAATCTGCACATCTTGGTTGTCGAAAAAGGCAAAAATAAAAGAAACAGTTTTTGCCCTTAGAATTTTCCGGTATCAATTGGTTGCATCCTGTAAAAGAGAAAAAAAAAAAAATATATATTATACTTTTGTTCTTATTATTTAATAATATTTATTTTTTATTAATTTTTAAATAAAAATATAAAAATTATTTTTTATTCATTCTATTTATATTCTAATTTTTTATATTTAATAATTTTATATGTGAAACAACTTGTTAGAAATGTCATTTTAATTGTTTTAACTTTATTCTTTGAAAAATATTGGACCAATATTATATATTTTATTGATAATCAAATTTTAATAAACTAGAAATAAAAATAAATTTTTAAATATAAAATTATATAAAAATAAATTAAATTTGTATGTAATTTATTATATTTTGATTATTAAGTTTTAAATAAAATATAACAAATATATAATTTAATTAAAAAATCATTTAATTATTTATAAAAATTTTATATTTATTATATTTTAATTAAAAATGTTTAATAATAAAAATATAAAAATATTAATGTAACATTTTCCAACTAAAATTTGTCACGATCGAATCGACCATTCAAATTTGAAAAACAAGGGGGTTGGTGGAAGGAAGTTGGTGTACAGGGGAACGACGTCGTATTAAGAGTAGAAACGGGACAGCGAGCTCATACCAAGTAGATGTGTTATTTGACTAATTTGTCTTTGTAATTTGGACCAAAGACTCCAAATTCTGCTTGTTTAACGAACGGCGGCGTATTCCCCTCAGCGGTGGCGTTTCAAGTGTCAAGTCAAAAGAATATGTGCGAATATTTTAATAAGGCAAATGTTATTTAAGTAATATTTATATTAAATGTTTTATTTTTTCATATTTGATCCAAAAAAACCATTGACGTGCGTACAAATTTATCCTATTAGATATTTTACCTATGAGTATTTAATAAAGAAACGGCGGCGCATAAAGAAAAAGGTCACGCCATGAAATTGCTTCTTATTCGTGACTCAGCCCAAGAGGCCAAGTTCTACTTCTAATGTATCACCTTTTTTTTATAAAAAAAATCTTATAATAGTATGACTTTAACGTAGTTTTCGTTATTTTGATTTGGTTAGAGAATATAAAAATATAAATAAATAAATGAATATAAATAAGATAAAAAATAGTTTTTATCTCTATTTTTAAAAAATAATTGGATAATTAAAATAATAATTTAATAAATAGATTAATAATTATAAAAATATAATAAATATAATATAAATTATATAAAAAATATATTCAAATGGCCAGACAGGGCATATTGAAATATTTTTTATTTTTTATTTTTTTTTCTTTTAATTTTTAAAAAATGAGGGTCGGTATTAGTCTATATTGATATGATTGTTTGCTTTGCTTGGAGCACACGGGTAAGGGACCAAGCGAGTGAGGCGCGTTAGACACTAAAAACTTACATAGCATCAATATTATAAAAGGAATATAATTTTTAAGATTTAAAAATAATGTTTATATTTTTATTTTTAAAAATTAATAAAATATTATTAAATAATAACTATAAAAATATAGTAAAAATTACATAAAAATTATGTAAAAATAATTTTTTATATAAAAATTAATAAATAGGCCCTATTTAATAAATTTTTTTATACACTCCAAAATGGACAAAATAAATCTAAGAGCTAATGTTTCAAATTAAAAAAACAAAACAAAACAAAAGTGGGGCTCCAATTTGCGGCCACAGCAGTCTCTGTGCTACGGCAGAAAATGCAGGCTGGTGTCAGAGAGTATTATTCACGTGACCTATTCGTATTGTTTTATCTCATTGTGGACAAAATTAAAAAAAGAGACATGACATAGTTAGAATTTATTAGTTATATTTGCATTTTGGCCCCAATAATTTTACTTACTAAATAAAACCCTCTTGTCATTTAATTTGCAAGATACTCTATAAAAATTGCAAATTTCTTTAAAAACACCCCAAATTCCTTGCCCTGGCCACAAATTAAAACCCTGAATATTCCAGGGAGTCGCTTGAACACTTTAAAAACTCCATGACGGCGACCTCCGGTGCCACCTTCAATACCTCCGCCGTCACAGACAACCTCCCTTTTCTTCCCTCCGACGGCCCTTGAATAACAGGTCATATTGCCACCTACAATTTGTACTGTTTACAACAAAAACCTCTTCAAAGGCAGATGAAGAGAAGTTGGTCAATTCTGTAAAATTTCAACTACTATCTCCAAAGCAAATTCTCAAAAACATAAATTCGATCCCTTCTATGGTAGATCTCTCATTTTACTGGTGTCAAATTCTGGGTATTGCTCCATTTTTTTACCCGCAAAACTTAAAAGGCTCCAATTTATGACAATACCTCAGCTTCTACTTGCTGGTGAATCCCATCTTTCCGATCGACGGCCCTTGTAGGTAGTAATATGACCCATCGTACCTTTCTTCCTCATCACTTCAGAGGCAACATATGCCAGAGTCCCACGCTAGGTGTGGAGGAGTCTGTTATACCGGAGCTGTTCCGGCAACGCCGAGAGGACGAAGTCGGAGATTCTTAAGTTCATGTTCTCATCTATCTATGATTTGGGGCCAGGGCGAGGTTTGGGGTTTTTGCGGAAATCTGTAATATTTATGGAATATCTTGCAAATCAAAATAGAAAAGGACTTTCGTTCAACAAGCAAAAGTTTGTGGGATTAAAATGTAAATATAATCGGTTATTTTTAACTTTGTTGGGTAGTTTTTTAATTGTGCAAACTATTTCTCTTACCATGTGGTATTATAGCTTTTTGTTAAATTCTTTTTCAATTTTTATATTATTTTTATTTAATCAAATATATAAACATAATAATATTTTTATATTTTTTATATTATATCAAATATAATTATAGGTTAAAGATTTTTTTTATTTTTATTATAATTCTCATTTTTATTTTCATAAAAATTATTTTAACATATCAAATTAGCATAAATTGTTAATTAAAAAAAAGCCTTTATTACAGATTTTGGATTCTCAATCTAAATGGCTCAAGATTCATAGTAAATAATTTACTATTATGAATGAATTTAGAAAATCTATCAAATTTGTTTAAACAACTTAAAGCTTGAGCTCTTTATAAAATATATTTTTTTTCAAAAAAAAAGACTGCTTAGTCTAACATGGAAAGGGCATCATTAGATCTCCAGAAGCCAATGACGCACATTTATTTTTGCAAGGCTTTTCGGGGTTTAATGTTTTTGTGTTCTAGTTAAAAAATATTAAAAAATTTTTAGAGCGAATATAGATAAGATAAATCAACTAAATTAATTAAAAATGTACATATAAGCATGTATAAAAAAAAAAGATATCAAATAATACATATACATGCAATGACTAGAGTATAATCCATTGCATGTACGTATGTGGCATTTAAGAATTTCTTTTATTAATAACTTTGTTTGGTATAAACTCCAAGTGTTTGGATCAACTGGCCGAGAGTTGTTGCAATTTAACTAAGAGTCTCGGGTTCGAACCTTGGAAACGCAGTAGCGCGAAGGGTCAAGGGTAGCTCTCCTTACAGAGCCTCTAGCCCCGATCTAGATTAGTTTAGGCCGCGATAGGTTCTCACAACTTCAGTGCAAGTAGGTCTAGGATACCGGGTGCTCAATGCAAAAATAACTTTGTTTGGTATACTTATATATTTCTTTATAATTTTGGTCAACCTAATTACTATTTGCTTGTAAAATTGTTGCCAATTTCATTGGCTTGTTTGATTATGTGTAAGTGGGTTGAGTACTTGAATCTTTATAAACTCATTCTTATTACAAAACCTTCTCAGGCCTAGCCATTTTGCAGATTCTGACTTGTGAGGAAACATAGAGGTAAGGCAAACACAATCAACAATTCATGAGAGACATCTAAAGCATGTAAAACTGCTTCTTGAATTAATGTGGTGGGAAACGGAAGGTTCAAACTTAAAAAGGTAGAGTAAATAAATGAACCAATTATTGGGGTAACTTATGCTTTGTTTGGTATGATAAGGAAGAAAGGAAAAGAAAAAAAATAATAGGAGGAAAAGAAAAGTAAAATAAGAAAGAAAGTAGATCAACTTTCATTTACTTTATTTGGTATAATAAGGTAGAAAAGAATAAATATTTTCTTTCATTTGTTTAGATTTATAAAAGGAAGGAAAGATAACATATATAAATAAAATGAAAAATTATTTTATTAACATTTTATTTATTTATTTGTAATTTATCTTAAATTATTTTGTATGGGACTCAGCAAAAATTCTCTTCTTTCCTTCCATTCCCTTCCTTTCTTGGACAGAAGGGGCACGTTTAAGAATTTGGGTCTCTCCATGCACGTTCAGGGCATGGTCAGAATGGGTCAGATAATGGGGCCAAAATCATGGAAAGTGGGAAATCATTGGCTGTTCAAGCAAAGGGGAAGACATGCACGTGATCTTGGGTCATGTTACCCTCTGGAACATAGCGCTATAATGAGAGGAAATGAAAAGTTAAAAAAAAAAAAAGATTAAAAATATTCGTTATATTATTACAATTATTATTTAATATTATTTATTATTTATTATTTTTAAAAATAAAAATAAAAATAAAAATATTTTTTATTCCATCTATTTATATTTTTTATTATATTATATTTCTTTCTCGCATGTCAAAATATGCAAATGTTTTCTGACAGCTCATTTTGGCGGGTTGCTATCTTCAAGAATTTGGATTGTTTTTTCCTTTGGTTCCGACCACTCTTTTAATAGATGAATAAAATAAATTTTATGCTTCCTTTCATTTTTTTAAATCTAATTATTGCATCTTTTATATGTATTTTATTTTGTCTCCCATTGTAATATTTTTTTTAATTTAAAAAAAATCGTAATTAACAGTTAACACATAATCTATTAATCCTCTTGTAATAACTCTCTATTACCAAAATCTAGAAATTCCAACTACATAAAATATCTAAAATGCCCTCCACAAAACCACCTCTACTTTCTACTTAAAAAACCAAAACATTAAAAAAAAACGAAAGAGAACAAAGCATTCATAATAATGCGTGTTTTTTTTTTTAAAAAAGAAAGAACCATGAAATTAAGGTAGAATTGAAAATCATTTTGGCTTTTCCAATTCTTACTGATATGAGAATACAACATGCCGTACTTTATTTTCTTCTTCTCTTCTTTCTTATAAATCGAAATGGAAAGCTTAAATACTAAATAGTACATATTTTAAATCAATAATCAGCCATAACAATTTTCATCAAAGATACCTTAAAAAAAATCATAGTCTACTTGCTATTTGCAAAATCCAAACTTTTGCAGAAAAATTAACAGGATGGAAGAACGTGAACAAGAGTTCTCATATAAAGCGCTATAGATGGATAAAGTGGTTGGAGAAGACGAGAGGGAGGGTAAAAAGGTATTTTGATAACATTACAGTTCTCCAGAACCATTTGTTCACAGGTTTTTTTTTTTTACTCTGTTTTTTTCAAAGTTGCAGGGTTTTATATTATGTTTTTTTATAGTTTTGTTGCAAGTTTTGAAAATCAAAATGCAAATAAACTTTATTTTTTAAAATACATAAATTAAACTTATTTCAAAAGTACAATTAAACATGTCAAATAAAAAAATTAATTAAAATGCACATAATCCTCCTTTAACATTAAATCTTGTGCAAATAATTTCTCAATTTTTAAAATTTTAAAATAAAATCTTAAATTTTATCTTTTGTATAGATAACCCTACCGTTAATAAATTTATTAATTTACTAACATAATGATAACACATCAAATCAAAAAAATCCTTTAAATTTTATTTTTTGTTTAGGTAACTTTTTAAATTTTGGACTATGTGTAAATATTCTCTTGACATGTTATAATTCAAATAATAGATCCCATAATAATAATAAAGGTTATTTATATGCAACGATATGTGTATTTTGGCCAAAAGAATTTGAAATATTATAATTTTTATATATGTAATGATTAGTATTTAATCTCTCCAATAAAAAGTATACAAAATATTGCCTATTAAGTGCATACACTATAAGATCTCATTAGAAAAAAGTACCTCGTACTTGCATAAACTTGGTCAAGCTAATTTTTTAAAACCGAATTACTCCCAAAAAAAAAGTTCTCTTTACAAGGTCCATCACTAGAATTAAGGGGGGAAATTACTGTCTGCTCTCAAAATTGTTGCCTTCATTGACTTTTTTAAATGTGTCCAGGGGGTTTAAGATGTATAATCTCATTCTTATTGCAAAATCTTCTCAGGCCATCCTTACAAGCTAAATTTTCTTCCAACAAACTAGCCACTTTCCAGGTCCTTAGGAAACAGAGTTTAAGGCAAAAATAATAAACAATTCAAGAGACACCCCTAAAGCATGTAAATTGTAAAATTACTTGAACGAATGAAATTGTTCTATCATTTCCATTATTTAGTTCAATGGGAACAAGAGAAATACAGTTTTCAATTAGAAGGTATGTTCAATTAGAACACGAGAGAAAGGAAAATACAAGGGACCATCAACGCAACCCAAGTTGCTCTTATGTGTGCATTCAATCAGACCAATTATAAAAGTCATGGAATGTTGTTAGTTCTTCTACACATGGCCGCCTTTGCTACAATTGGTTCACCACAAGAAAACTTGCTGGTTCACATTTTGAAGTATAGTTTAATTTAGATGAGCAATATTTCCTATGTACGGCGGTAAGTTTCCCTGTTCCAGCTTTTTGGTGCAAATCAACCATCAGACTAGAGCATTCTCTGCAATTCCAAAAGAAGATTACCACATCGTTGATACTTAATATTTTAGTGTAAAATTAGAATAGATAGTGTTAAGATCAATTCAACTCAAAAGTAAAAGTCATGAATAATTGCAAATGGATCCTTGTGTTGAGCTTTAAGTGTGAACAAAATATAAATCCATCTACCTTGCGAATGAGGTGCCGAATATCAAACTTTTCACCACTTACCGAATAAAATCTCATAAATGATGAATAGTTTTATTATAATGTCTTATGTTTAAAACGTGCTTACAATAGTTGATCTTCTGAGTAGTTTGTATGCCATTCACTTGTCTTGCTCCACTGTCTGAAACCATAAGTGGTGCATTGAGCTGTAAAAACTGCAGCTGCAGCTAGCAAAGATGGTGGGAACTTCAGCATCTCATATTCCACAAGAGATAGCTCTATCAAGAAGAAAGCCAGCAACTCCATCTGTTCCGCAGTGAAAATTTACAAGCAAGGAAGTAAGCAATTACGAAATGTACAAAATGCAGATTTCATTGAAAATTTTGGTAGGATAATGGGTACTAACTTTTCTGTCTGCTTGAGCTGCCTTTACAAACCTTCTCATAAACACATATGGTGTTGGCACTGACATGTTAAACTGCAATGTGTTAAGCATCAATTTCTCCTGCATTGTTAGAAAGGAAGACCTCAGCTACTTGTCATAACAAGTGGTTCAACAAATGTAAAATGCTAACAGTGTCATTAAATAAACAAATATTACCATTTCAAGAACTTCTTTCCTTGTGTATGCTTTGTCTGATATAAGGATTAGATCCCCAACGACAGGGACTGAAACTTCCTCGTACTTGCATGCCAAAAGCATGGCAACCAGACCAACCAACTGAAGCTTCTTCCTTACCACTGACTGCTTCTCCAAAAATCTATCTATCAGGTTAACTGTAAGGAACAGAGTCTCTTGCATGAGGTCAAACTTGTCCTGTACCTAAAGGTCCAATTCCAAACAAGCATATATCACTAGTTGATTGAAAACAAAGTCAATGGTAACTATATTTGAACCAGAAAGCCAACTATTAACATTTTAGGCGTAGTGGTTCAGTAGGGAACATTTAACATACCTCAATAAGCCAGTCAATCAGTATAGCTCTCATCCTTTCATTAATGTCAAATTGTTGTGCCATATAATTTGGTGAGACGCAGCTCTTACTCTGCACGTAAGCTTCATGCTGTTAGTTATCAAAAAATTTAAAAAGAAAAAAATTTGCACTCTGATATTAGTAGTATTAATGCTTACAAGTGATAACCATAAAATAGGGGGAGAAGACAAAAATAGTCGCAAGTCATGTCCATAATTCGATTGGCATCTAGCACTAATTCAAGCTCTAACACATGCCCACATGATCATAGTTTTCATGCAAAAACATGTTTACAACAAATATTTCCAAATTCACACCAATTCAAATTTTGAATGAACCAAACTCCTGTAAATTTCATGCCTTATATTTAATGCTTGCAACTTATAGGCCTAAAGTAGGAAAAGATACAATTAGATTTAATAGATATGTAGATCAAAATACTTTCATATCCATCATCAGAACAAAGGCATTTGATACAGACCAACTATGCTTGGCACGCTATAACACATTTGGAGGGTCTCTTCATGATTGGCTTCACAGTGTACCTAAGAATTTTTTAATTCCCATTAAGCTAATTTGTATACTGCACTACTTGCCAAATGAGAGTCAATATCAATATTTTCTTTTCCCTGAAAAATTGACTCTTGCTTGAGATGAGCATGTATCAATTGGGAAAATAAGAGAGGGTGTCTGGGAATAGGACCTCAAACTTAAAAAATTGACAAACTACACTTCAATATCCCCCCTAAAAAATTTCTAGTGAATAGATTTTTGTTCCAAGATATGCATTTAAATTTACCTCCATTTTTCTATAGTAAGAATAAAGATCTTGAACATAGTCCACGACTGCAAGATGGTTATTCACTTCACTGCTATCGATGTCCATAATAGGATCTTCAACTATATCCTCCATCTCAACTTCCTTCTAACATGTTTTAAGGACAATAATAAATTAATAATTATTGCATTGTCACAAAGTTAAAATTTGAAATAGATTTGAAGGAAGGAAAACATAGTGAGAAAGGCATACCATCTGATCTGGTTCACTCTGCATTGATTCTGATTGCTCTAGAGCCATAGGCACTGGCTGGTCCCTCGGCGACTTGTGTTCGTCATCGACTAATATGCAGTCTCCAAATCCATTCGAGTTTAAAGTTGATGGGTTTGACTTCCTATTTTCCTATTCAAATCGAACCCACTGCTTAGAAATTTTGATCAAAAGAGAAAGATCCAATTTTAAACACCGAGAGAAAGAGAGAGAGAGAGAGAGAGAATACCTCAGCAAGAGATTGCTTTGTGGTGGCAATTTGTGCAGCAAACCTCCTAAATAACAGTAAATTAAGATGAATCCATGAGAGTCAAATTTGCACCAAAATAACAAGATGTTTCATTAATCCTCCGATTGTTTAGTAAGAAAATTAAGGTTTAGTACTTCAATTCCTTTTAAATTTAGCAGAAATTGAACAGTTCTATGCAGTCAGTGACCTCAAGTTGTTAGTTTCAGTAGACTCAATTTTCTCATAGTGAATCAGCGAACCCATTCCCAAAAATAAAAATAAAAATAAAAATATAGTATGCTAACCTCGTAATTGGTCGATGCACTGTATCCGCCCGCTTTTTTTCACAAATTTCATGTTTCCTGGGTGGGAAGACAATGACCAAACAATTAACGTTAAAAGTAAAAACATGCAAGAAAATAAAGTGAAGGTTTTAATAATTTAATCTTCGACATAACAAAGTCTGAGAGAATTACTGCGTGAATCCCCTCTTGTTAACGACGCAAGGGTACTCTCGACCGTCCAGTAGGCGCTGATTGATGAAACTCAATGCCCTTCTATTCTGCCCTATCATCCCTCCTATAATTCCAAACAAGGAAAAAAAAAGGTAGAAACCCATGTCAAATCTTCAAGCTTTCCAGCTACATTGAAACTCAATCATTTTGATAAATGTTAGATTCAAATTAAAAATTTCACTTTTCTTCTCTTTCTTCTATTCTTCTCGATTTAAACATACCCTTGATTCCAATAAAGAAAAATTTACCTTGGAAGTTTGTGGGCTTGATGGAGTTAGGATTGTTCTCGTCAGAAATGATCATTTTTGGTTGATAATCTGAACAAACAATCACAGACCCAGAAACCCCAGAAGCTATAGTACACACACTACACCAGAGGGGGGTTTGAAAGTTGAAATGAGTATTATGGGTATCTGTCTGGGGAGACCACAAGCCTCTGTTTTAAAAAACTCAACGGCTAGTGATTTGTGACCGTTGGATCAGTGAGACTGGCAAAGACGCTTTCGACGTTTGTCGTAACAACGGTAATATAGTTGGCATGTGGAGACAACACAGCACGTCTCATTTCAAAATTAAGATACTTTGTTTTGTTTTTATCTAAAGTCTAAACCCAATGATTGGCCAGTGCGCTCTTCCGCACTTGGCCTTTTGCCTTTTTATGGTAGTGTTTTTTTCCCCCTCCAAACGCATTAATACATCCAAAAATGCCATAGCTTATAATAAATCCAATTTAGGAAGCTAATTTATGGGTACCAACTCCACAAAGATTTTGATGCTCTGCATGTGGGAAGTAAATATATAATGTGTATTTAGATAAAGATAGATATAAAATAAGAATTAGATAAAAAGAAAAAAATAAATTTTATATATACTTTCACTCTTTTTATTATATTTTTTAAATATATGATGCATTACTAGGAAAGATTACAGTTTAATTCAAAACCCAACTAAAAATATATATAGATATTAAATATACACTTTAGTTTAGTTTTAAATTTTTTTATTAAAATAATTTTTTAACTAATATACTTTTTTATATTTTTAGTAAAAAATTTAAAATTATACTAGATCATAATATAAATTTATTTTTTAAAAAATTAATGTGATTTTAGTAAAACTAAAAAAACTATCAATAAAATTCAAAATAAATATATATAATTTATTTTTTTTAAAGGATGAGTGATAAACTGAAAATGCGTTAATAGTTCCAAAAATGCAGAGTAAAATTCGTGGGACTCGTTAGATGCCAATTTAGGGGTACCAAATCTAAAACCCGAATCAAAATAGATTCATAAATTAAAGAAACTTGACATGCATCGAGGTATAATTCCAGGAAAACTTTTGTAATGTCTTTTATTTCTCCGATCATTCAAGCTAGGAAGCACATTATCTAAAACGGTTTCTTTTCTCATAATTAACATCAATGGCATTAAATAGTCTTGTTGGACTTATCCACATGAACGAGATGAGAGAAAAGGACGAGATTGGGTGGACGTAGAATTTATTTTATTTCAATAAGTGGGGGGCCATATTAAATAACTTGACATTTTAGCAAGTAGGATTATAGATGGGTCTCAGGTTTGATTGCTAAATATTTTTTTGCTATATATATTAACAAAAAAGTCGTAAATTTATTACAAAAATTTTATTTGATTTCTAATTTTACTTGTTGTCAAATTCATGCTATTTCTTTTTCTCTTTTTTTCTCAGTTAATAATTTTTCCTTCTTTATATTTTATATCTTTTGGGCAAGTAATAATTTCTAAATATCAATTTTCCATATCTTTAAATACAAAAGGAATCAAATCCTCTGAGTGTGTTTCGTATTTTAGACACTATAGTACATAGATCTTAATAATCTATTAAATAAATGATTGAGATTATCTAAATTATAATATTTAAAAGATTCAAAATAACAAAATATCATCCCGCACCTATGTTGCTATCTTCAATGGCAAGGAGGTCTGGGCATCTATTAACTAATGTCGCAAAAGATATGAGATGTCCTGAGGGACCAATTTCTGGCTACCAAACCATGGATTTGTTTTATTAGAATATTTAGATAAGTAGGCCTCCTAATAAAGAACATAGCTTCCTAGACTGAGCAAGACCAATATGGTCCTTATCACTATTCCGCGTGAATTGGACACTAGTTTGAACCCAGGGATTTTTAACATGATCTGCAGTGACAAGTCTCTAAAAAAAACTTAGCCATCTAAGTGCTTCTGGACTGTTCTCCCAACGCTTGAGACTTTTATTACATCTTCTCTTAGTAATTGTCTTAAGATTGAGACTTTCATGCTTATCCTTAGTGTACTATTTTGATCATATGTATAACATGAACCTATTAAACACAAGGAATTAAAGTAAGCTGCATGTAGCTAGGTATGCACGTAACGTGCGGATTGCTTAGGCACAATTTATATCTCTATAGAATTGTTACCTAAATCTATTGCCCTAATGATATGCTATTATGATTGACCTTTTAGTCATCTCATGATTGTTAGAACACATTATGCTGATTATATAAAATCATACCAAACTTACTTACTCGAAGAAGAAGTGGTTGCAGGTTAAGAAATCAATTGTGTGATTCTGAATCCCTAAGAGTTTGCAGAGACTAGGATTTCTTCTATAACTCACACTCCTATCACAACTTTCAATGAGACAAGTTGTGGAGTTAGAATTGATGTGAATACAAAGGGGACCTATCCAACCTTAAATAAATCCTAGTACTCCTCATTATGAGCTTAGAAGTTAGGGCTCACGCTGTTATCTATACTAATTAATCTCTTAGGTATCTAACCCAAAATAATATGATCACTTAATTAAATGAGTGGGTCCAAATGTATCTCATATGGATTATAAATTAGCCTGTTTTTATTTAAAATAAAATAAAAAGTAAAAATGATTGCAACCCATAAGAATTATTAGATGATTCTAACATTCTCTCACTTAGGCAAAATCAATTCTCCATTTTAATTAAAAAATTTTATTTTAAAAAAACTCCCAGTCTAATGACTAATTTTATAATGCGGCCACATTTTAAAAATATATGATCCAAGATGCAATATTTAAATATAATTCCATCTAACTAAAGTCATGTAACATTGAATTATAGTATCTTTTATTAATATGAAACCTTCCATAGTTACAAATGTCACTAATTTCGTCAACTAGTCATTAGTATGGAGAGCAGCAAAAAAATAACATGCTAGTGTAATCAAATAACCAAACTACTATGTTCTTTGTCAGTTCTCACAGTTTCTCTCAAATGCTTTAAAGCCAGAGAAATTGTATGGTTTGTCAAAAAACCATTATGCCCAAACTCCAATATGGCATCAACTATGGGCATAGTGGTCCTAATGACATCGAGTTTAAAATTTTATAATTTTGCAAAAATACATAATATTAAAAATTTAATACATTATCAATTGGCCAAAATACAAATCATGTAAACATCAAAAGTATCTAAAGAAAATGTTTAACATAACAAGAAAATAATATAAATTTTAAACTCTCATTAACCAAACATATCAAAAGAACTTATAATACCCATGTTCTCAATGTGTTTTTTAAACATAACGGGTCTAAGTCCTTTAGTTAAAGGATCAGTTAGCATAGAATTTATGTTAATATATTCAACAACTATTTCATTGTTTTTCACAAGATCTTTAATTGTTAAATATTTTAATTCTAGATGCTTAGAACCACTAGTAGTTTTATTATTTTTAGTGTAAAACACTACAACGCTATTATCATAGTAAATCCTTAGTGGTCGAGCAACATAATCCATAATACAAAACCCTATCATCAAATTTCTCAACCAAACAACATGAGTAGTAGTAGCATAACAAGCAATAAACTCTATTTGCATGGTGGAGAATGCAATAAGAGTTTGCTTCTTACTTTTCCAAGATATTGCACCTTTAGCTAACATGAAGATGTAGACAGAAGTCAACTTCCTATCCTCAGGGCACCCAGCAAGATTTGAATCAGTATATCATATTACCTTTAAATCATTAACCCTTCTATACACAAGCATAAACTCTTTAGTTTTCTGCAAGTACCTTATCACTTTCTTTACAGCTATCCAATGGGCATTTCTAGGATTAGACTATTATCTGCCCAAAACACCAACTGTGAAGGCTATGTTAGGCCTGGTGCATACATGAGCATACATTATGTGACGACCCTAACTTCTAATCATTGTAATTAAGGTTAAATATATGATTAATAGTCATAAATTGGGGTTATAAGACATTAGACTAATTATATTGAGAAAATGTGGGAAAATTTGAACCTTAATGTCATTAGAGTCATCAATCATATAATTACAAACACTCATGTACATCAGGGAAACAAACATTCATTTATAAGCCTTCGATTCTATTACCCATTAATTTCGATTCACAAGAATTTTCTACCAATGTTTCTAAGTCATCTCTTGGGATTACCATATGAAAAACCAAAATTTCTAGGTTAATATAAGGGTTTCAGGATGTTCGCCGTGGCTAAATTCCCCTTAGCTGCGGGCAATTACTCTCGGGTTCAATTCTTACATTGTCACTAATTTCACCGCAACGAGTAGGAGCTTCGCCATGGCCAGCCTACAGGGTGCCGCGGCGAGAAATTCTCTTGGAACTTACCTCGCTCATCTCTCGCTATTGGTCGTAGTCAGTTCACCCTTTCGCTACAGCCAATTCCTCTCTAGAACGCCTGGCAAATTCTTATAAAAGTTTGTCGCGGCCAATTCCTTTTTAGCCACAGTCAATTCCACTCTGGATGGCTCCCAGTTTTGCCTCTCACTTTTCACCATGGCTAATTCCACATTTCATGCGGCAAATTGCTCTCTGGTACTCTCCCTGGGCAACTTCGCCTCTATTGGTCGCGGCTAATCCCCTTTTGGTTGCGGCGAAATACCTTCTAATCCTACAACTTCCAAAACCTTATCTCATACTCTCCACTCTCCCTCCAATGACATCCTAGGGCCACTCTACCTTAATTGGGGGGCTCTAATAGCTTTCATTAGCCTAATTTACCCAGCTTGTTCTATCATTACTAGTTTAAGACCTAAAGGTCAATTTCTACTCCTCCAACAACCCTATATCAACAAGTTTATAGATTAATAATAGCAAAATTTCATAAGTTCCAGCAATCATCACTTAAATATAAATTCCATTAAAGATTCCATACATCACTGATTCAAATCAACAATCTAATATATCCCATGATAACATTTCCAATAATAGACCACATCAAGAATTCAACAAAGTTCATACATCAGATACTATAAGTTCATATATCCCATACCAATTTATAATGAGACTTAACTCCTTAATAGATACATTTCAACTAAGCAAAATATAACTCCTACACTTGGCAACATGATTACATGATGATGCTATGTAACTAATAACAAAATTGCATCTATTCTACTCAGGTCAACCCAAGTGTAGCTTCCTCCACACATGGCTAAAGCTTATGGATTCTCATCCACTTGCTTCCCCTTATCCTTAGCCGAAAGGCCTTCACCTGAAAGTATAATCCCATGAAACGGGGTGAGATGCGAATCTCAGTAACCAAGATAAATTCCATTCATATATTCTAGTTTAATCAATATAAAAGCATGATTTCATATAAGCATCTGAAAACATACTAGTCATATCAGTAAATGAAACAATTAGGTTATCACGATTACTATCCCATACTAGCTGATAATATCAGTAGGTATACCCACTTGAAGGTTTCTCGAACTTGTTGATTACTTTTTTTTTGACCAAGTTAAAAAAAAAAAAATAATAAAAAATGAAATTTCAAAAAGAATCCTAGTCAAAACTAATAAGCTTCTTTAAGTTACACATGTGATGCTCATGCTTTATTAAAAATCACATGGTTGACACATGATTCTTAATCTCTTGCAATTGGACTCCAATTGGGTCTTGGCACTCCTCTTGTATGTGTATAACTACATTGGGCCTTCAACATGTTGGATATTAACTTTAGTTACTCCATGGCCCTTCTTAGGATGTTGGATATTGACTTTAGTTGCTCCATGGCCCTTCTTAGGACATTGGGCTTCTACTTTTGCATCTTTAAGGAAATCTCGTGTCCAAAATCCAATTCAGCATGTTTTGAATTGATTAAATATGGATCTTGGGCTCTAAACTTGGGCCGACATCCAACATAGATATTATCTTGAGCTCTTTGAAATTTTTGGACATAGTGCACAATTTGGGCCACTTGAGCTCTTTGAAGTTCTTGATGGATGAGGGTTTCTCGAACTTGTTGTGCTCCAATGGGTATGCCTACTGATATTGTATCACTAGCAATCATATTTTTACATGTTAAAGGCCAATAACACCGAGAGAGGCTCGTCCACAGGACCCACTCCCTAATAAGCACAACTAAGGCTCAGTGCATCTGGGATTTGATCATAACCTAGTGCCCGATTGAAACACATGCACAGGTGGAAGCTGCACCACAACTCCGCCATGGACTCACAAGGTCCAATCACATATAATAGATAGCCAACCAATTCATTTAGCATTTCAAATCATTCATGTACAGCAAATATGAAATTAAAGCCAATATATGCATGGAATTAATATAATCTCAGTTACCTCACTTGTAGCCAATCCTCTAAGAGCCAATTGAATGCTACTTCAGCCTATCGATATAAAACCAAGCTATTACTATCCCTAATTACAATTTATATTAGCAAACTCATTACTCATAGAGTCAAGCCATATAGAACTACTCAGAAACACTTACCCAATTCCACCAAAACAAAATCTGGATTTTTATTGAGCTTACCCCAGAAACCTCAAAATAACACCTCAAGTTCTGAGTAAATTCACATAAAAACAATACGCATATCATAAGTCAGCCATAGGGGTCCCAAACTAGTAGAGAAAGCATCAAAATAGAGAGTTTATACTTATCTAATGTTAGCCCTAGCCTTAACCGACGAAATTTCACTATGAAAATATCAAATGACAAGTTTCAAATTTTGGGTGTAGGTGAAAGTACTCTAAATGAAAACTAATTAGGCTAAAATGAAGAGAAAGAGAAGGGGATTAAGTTATACAACTATTACCTTGGCTGAATCTTGCTCTAGAATTGAGAAATGATGGATTTCTTGCCCCAAACCCTAGCCTCCCTTCAAACCTCCAAATTTCTCCTTTGTGTTTTTGTGTTCTGCAGAATGGGGGGTGGCTAGGTTAGTTTTTAGGATTTTAAGTTAGGCAAATATGGGTCATGGGTTGCTCCAATGATCCAACTCCAAATGGGCTTCAGAATTAAACTATGTTGGGCCAACTTTCATGGGTTGGGCTGCCAGGTTTTAATTGGATTAGGCTAAGTTTTAAGAGCTTAAAGGATTTGGGTCTACACATAGGTTGTTGGGCCAATTATAAGAGCTTATAAAAGGTGGATATTGGACCTCTATACATTGAATCAGATTGGGTTTACACCTAATGTGACGACCCTAGATTCTAATACCAGTGATTATAGCTAAATACACAATTAATAGATAATGATCAAGGTTTGGAGTCATTGCAATTAGTTACATTAAGAAAATATAGGGGAAATTTAAACCTTGATACTACTAGGATCATCAACTAACAACCATAGTGGGGACATGCATAAAAGGGGTTTGTGCCATCATTAAAGGTTTAGGATTCATCCATTAATCAATTTCAACCCGCGAAAACATCCCACCAATGTACTCAAACTATTCCTTAACATTATCCTTACTGAAATTAAGGTTTCTAGGTCAAATATAGGAGTTTGGGGACCTGCGCCGCGACTTGGAACTTTCCCGCCGCGGCTAAGTTAGGTTCTGGAGCTCAAAAACCACATTTTTAAACTTGCGCTGCGGCCTAGAACTCTCGCGCCGCGGCCCAGTTACTCTCTGGAATTTTCTTGACTTTCGCCGCGGCGAGTTGGACCTGCGCCGCGGCCAACCTATGTGGCGCTGCGGCGAGTTTTGCTACTGTAACCTCCCTAATTAATTTCCTCGACTCGCGCCGCGGCGGGACTTCTTGCGCCGCGGCGAGGTTACGTTCTGTCACCTCCTGGGCGATTATTTTCACTCCGCGCCGCGGCGAGATTTCTCAAGCCGCGGCGTCCCTCGCCACTGTCACTCCCTAGGCCGCGGCGAAGCCTTCTTGGCCGCGGCGTGACTCCCTCCTGTAGCTATTTTCCCTCTATTTCGCCCCCTACACTCCATTCCTCTTCTTAGGGACACTCTAAGGTCACTTCCCCTCATTTTATATGGCTCTAATGGCATTTATCTACCTTATTTACTTAGTTATACTTCCATTACCAACTCAAAACCTATATGCCCGTTTCTTTCCTCTAATTACCTTCCATCAGCAAGTTCATAAAGTATCAACAACAAAATATACATGAACTACCAGCAGCTATCCTTTAATACAAAATAAATGGGGGTTCCATATATTAGGGGCTCATATCAATGTCTCAAGGGTTACATTTCCATTGATAAGCAATATTACATGTCAGCACCAATTACAACAGAAATCATGAGTCCATACAACAACTACCAAATTAAGATGAGGTCTAACCCCTCAGTTCATACATCCTCAATAAATCAAATGTTCAAGCCTACACTTGGCAATACAGATACATGATGATGCTATACATTAAGGAATACAAAATTAGCATCTATACTAGCTAAGTCAACCCAAGTGTAGCCATCTCCCCATAGGTGGGAACTCATGGATTCTCATCCACTTGCTTACCCTTATCCTTACCCGAGGAACTTTCACCTGAAATATTAATCCCACAACACGGGGTGAGATATGAATCTCAGTAACCAAAGCAATTCCATCATATAATCCAGTTTAATCAACATATATGCATAAATCAAAATCCATATCAAAATCATATCAGTCATTTCAGCAAATGAAACAATTAGGCTATCATGATTACTATCCCATACTAGCAATCATATAATCAACATGTTAAAGGCCATTAACACTAGGAGAGGCCCGTCCACGGCACCTACTCCCCATTGAGCACACCAGGGCTCAGTGCATCTGGGGTTTGATCATAACCCAGTGCCCGATCGCGGCACATGCACGGGTGGCAGCCGCACCACAGCTCCACCATGGACTCACAAGGTCCAATCATGATACAACAGATAGCCAACCAATTCATTCAACATTTCAAATCATTCATATATAGTAAATATGAAATTAAAGCAGATACATGCATGGAATTAATGTAAACCCCGGTTACCTCACTTGCAGACAATTGCAACAGCCACCACAAATCCCAAATTCGGATTCAAGTATCTCCCACCAGAATTTTCAATGTGTCACCCAAAATCCTAAGCAAATTCGTATAGAATTAGTACCCATAATATAAATCAGCTATGGGGGTCTCAAACCAACAAAGAAAGCATCAAAATGGGGGGTTTAAGGTCTCCTAATACTAACCCCAACCTCAACCTACGAATTTCACTAAGAAAACCTCCAAACACTCACTTTTCAGATTTTGGGTATAATGAAATCTCTCTAAATGAAAAACTAATCGGACCAAATTAAAGAGAAAGATGAGAGGATTAAGTTGTATAACTATTACCTTGGCCAAATCTTGCTCCAAATGTGAGAAAAGATGGAATTAAGTCAAGAACCCTAGCCTCCTCTCCTCACCTCCGAATTTCTCTTCTATTTTTGTGTTTCAGCAAATGGGGGGAAAAGTGGCTGAAGCAATTAGGGTTTTGATGGGTTTAAGTTGGGTCAAAAGGTTGGGTCATGGGTTGCTCCAAGTCCAAACCCAATTGGGTTTCAGATTTTGCTTATTGGGCCAGTTTTTAAGTGTTGGGCTGCATAATTCTGTTGGGCCAGTTTTCACACATTGGGTTGCTGAAGTTTAATGAGTTTTGGGCCAAACTTAAAGGGCTCAAGGGCTTGGATCTGCACAAGGGTAATTGGGCCACTTAATTGAGCCTATACAAGATAAATCTTGGGCCTCTATCTCATTAAATTAGTTTGGGTTTACCTCTAATTCATTGGGCCTCCATTAGCCTCTTATCATGATTTAATTAATTTGGGCCTAGATGTAAATCTCCATCCTAAATAAATTCTCAACCCATATTAACAATTTATCTCTCTAGAATGCCTATTCACTAACTTGCTCAATTATGCCCTGTTAATTATCCTTAATTAATCTTAATCCATAATTAATACCTTAATTAATTTCGGGGTGTTACACCTAACTTATTGGGACTCCATTAGCATCTTATCATGATCTCCTACATTAATTTGGGCCTAGATAAAGTTTCTATCCCAATTAAATCCCAAACTCATATTAATAATTTGCCTCTCTAAAATTTCCATCCACTTAACTTACCCGATTATTTCATATTAATTATTCTTAATTAGCCTAAATCCATGATTAACACTTTAATTAATTTTGGGGTGTTACACGTTAAGCTTCCTAATGCATTATCAAAGGGTTTGTCTTTCATCTCTGTCTTTTCAAGCTAATTTCTAGGGCACTAATCTTTATTAAATTTATCCCTTTTAATGATTAGAACATCCCGGGTTTACAATTTTGCATATTAAACCTCTCTAGAACTCTATTAGTGTAAGCCTTTTAAGACAACCCAAGCATATAGTATGATCTATCTCTTTGAATTTCAATTCCTAACACAAAGGATGCTTTACCAAGATCCTTCATGTCAAAGAACCTAGTCAACATGCATTTGTTCTTATAAAGTAAACCAAGATCATTGCTAGTAAGTAAGATATCATCTACATACAGTACAAGGAAGATGAATTTACTTCCACTAACCTTGATATATATGTATTGGTCAACCTTATTTTCTTCAAAACCTAAAAAGTTACTACCTCATTAAACTTCAAATACCATTGTCTAAAAGCCTGTTTAAGACCATAGATGGGCCTTTTTAATCAACAAATTAGATACTCATTACATCTTGCTTGATAACCCTTAGGCTGTTGCATATATACCACTTCATTCAGGTCACTATTTAAAAAGGCTGTTTTAACATCTATTTGATGTAATTCTAGGTCAAAGTGAGCTACGAGTGCCATAATAATTCTAGAAAAATCTTTAGTGGATACTGGTAAAAAGGTCTTATTAAAATTAATGCCTTCTTTCTAGGTAAATCTTTTAGCCATAAGTCTAGCTTTAAATCTCTCAATCTTTCCTTGTGAATCTTTCTTTGTTTTAAACACCTATTTACAACCAATTGCCCTATAATTATTAGATAATTTTATAAACTCCAATACTTTATTGTTAGTCATAAATTTCATTTCCTCATCCATAGCATCTCTCCATATATTAGATTCAGGACTAGAAACAGCTTCCTTATAATTCTTAGGGCCAACAACATCCTCAACATTATAGGCATCTTCACTAAGATAAGCCATAAAATCATCAGTGATAGTAGGCCTCCTTTGTCTAACTGATCTCTTCATAGGAATTTGTTCATTTGGTTTAATTGGTTGTAGAACTTCAATCATAGTAGGTGGATCTACTACACCCTTAACAAGGGGATTAACGATGTTCTCAGTTGGAAGGTGATTTTCAATAGAAGTATTAGATGATATGCTATTATCAAAAATAGGCAAAGGCAAAGAGACAAACTCAGGGGTATCCATACTAGTCTCGTGAGTTGGAACAATGGCTTCTACTACATCAACTTCCAAAAATTTAGTATTTATATATTCCACAATTTGGCACCTCTATAGGGACAAAAGAACATATACCCTTTAGCGTGGTCTAGATATCTAATGAAAAAGTAGTGACTAGTTTTAGGGTCCGTCTTCTTTTTTAAAGGATTATAGATTTTAACTTCTACTGGGCAACCCTAAACATGTGGGTGGTTCAAATTGGGCTTTCTTCCTGTCCAAAACTCAAAAGGTGTTTTTGGTACCAATTTGCTAAGAACTCTGTTTAGTATGTAAAGGGCTATTTTCAAGGCCCTACCCCACAAGAATTCTGGCAAGTTACATTTACTCATCATGCTCCTCATCATGTCCTTAAGAGTGCAATTACGCCTTTTGGCTACATTATTTTTTTCGAGGCTACCAGGCATGGTATATTGTGGAACAATTTCACAATCTTACAAGTATTTTGCAAAAAGTCCTATATGCTACCCTGTGGCATCATGTCTACCATAATATTCTCCACTACGGTTATATCTCACTATCTTGATGACTTTTTCTAATTGCTTTTATACCTTAATTTTAAAAATTTTAAATTTCTCAAGAGCATCAAATTTTTCTTTAATCAAATTGATAGAGGCAAATTGAGAAAAGTCATTAATGAAAGTGATAAAGAACCTATTACCACAGATAGTAGGAGAAAGAGGTCCATTAATGTCCATATGAATAATTTCTAAAGATTTGAACTTTTAGTCGCACCTTTCTTTCTACTCTTAGTGAACTTTTCTGCTAATGCAATCCACGCAAGTCCCTAAATCATTAAATTCTAAGGAAGGTAAAATATCACTTTTAATTAATTTTTTAACTCTTTCTCTAGAAATATGACCTAAGTGCTTGTGCCATAATAAAAAGGATTTTTATTTAATTTTAGACCTTTTGGTAATCATATTTTCTATATTTAAAGATGAAGAAATATTGTTTGAAACTAAGGATAATTTATATAAACCATTCACTAAATATTTATAACCAACAATTTGGGAGTTCATCATTAAATTTATTTTTCCATTGCTGAAAGTAAAATAAAAACCAAACTTATCTAAACAAGAAATAGAAATCAAATTTCTCCTAAAAGAAGGTACATAAAAAATGTCTTTCAAGACTGACATCTCCCACTGACTCTACCATTATTTCAAGGTTATTTCCTACCCTCAGCTTGCTTTCTCTCAGATTTAGTCTCCTCAAATTTTTCAACCCCTGTAAAGACATAGCAATATGGCTTGTAGAACCACTATCAAGCCACCAAGAATCAATAGGGACATTAACTAAGTTAGACTCATAATAAACAAAGACTAAAGGATTACCTCTAGATTTTTGCTTATTCTCTAGCCAAACATTGAATTTTGTACAATCATTTTTCTTATGTCCCTTTCCCTTACACTTAAAACACCATACATTTTTCTTGATGGGAGTTAGTTTAGGACTTCCTACATTATAGTGCTGACCACTACCTGGTTTCCTTAAACTTTATTCTTATGCAGAGTATTAAATTAATTTTTCTTATGTTTCCAATTACTTTTGCCAGAATGGGGTTTATCGTGGGAAGTCAAAAGAGCTAGATTACGAGATAGATCACTCTTTTCTTTCTTCAACTTCTCTTCTTCAGCCACACATTTGGTAATAAGGTCATTAATGTCCATTTCTCACTAAAGGTATTGTAGGTAGTTTTGATTTGTATAAATTCAACAGATAGGCAATTCAAGGCATGTAAAACAATAAAGTTTTGATTTAGGTCAATATTATAGGCTTTCCGTTTGGTTTAGATGTGAACAATTTTCAAAATAAATTCCTTTACTCCTTCATTATTGTCATACCTTATGTCAGTCAATTGTTTTATTAGATATCCAGACTTAGCGTTATTAGATACTTAGTACCTTTTCCTTAAAACTATAAGGAATTCTTTAGCACTTGTAGTTTCAGATAAGCCACTAAGTAGGTGATCAGAGATGGTCCTCTTAATGGCAATTAGACTAAGTCTATTGGATCTTTCTCATTTGGCTAAGAACTCTTTTTATTCAGTTATACTTTTCTCATTCACTTCTGGCTTACTCTCTCATAGTACTGATCCAGATCAGTAATTTTTAAAGAGAATTCTAAGTCTTGCTTCCCTTTATTATAATTTGATCTAGCCAAAATCTCAATTGAAGTAGAATAGTTATTAATGGAAAATGTAACTACAAAATAGGAATGCATTAGAATAAACAATAAGGGTAATTTATATATAGCTTTAATTAAAATGAGCTATCACAATAAGGCCTATATAATAGCACATTCTCTTTTGGGTAGAATGTACAAATCAAGGTCACAACTCAGATCAAAACCTCAAATGAGCTAATCAATGAGAATACACAGTGTTCAAATACTTATCCCTTTTGGGTAGATAAATATTTTAGACTAATGCATTCCATAATAACTTCATCCCAAATTAACTTCTAATTATAACATATAACAACCCCTTTTAGGCATGTTATAGTATAAGAAAATTAAAAACCTTCCTCAAATTACAAAGGAAATTTCATGAATCAATATGAACAATTTCACTTTGGTGGCAACTATCCATAATAATTCACAAAATTCCTTGTATAGGAATTAATTTAATCTTGCTCAAGATCATAATGCATTCCTTAAGGAGATGTAACTAAATATAACACCCCTACTGACCATGAATATATTTCATAGTATTCCCAAACAAGCTCTACACATATACAATTAAAATAAGATCATATTTTTCAAAAAATAAACATATTAAGACATATGCTTTAGGTTGAGAGTATATAAATATACATCATCATATAGAGAGAGAGAGTGTGTGAATATCATCACAAGGTTTAGAATATAGTAAATTAATTTTCTAATGTATCATTTTTTATAATATCATTCAAATAAATATTAAAAAAATATGTTTTATACATAAATATTTATAAAAAATATTTATAGTAATAAAAAAACTATAAAACATATTATAAAAAATCACATTTAAAATATGAATCAAAGCTTATGGTGTCTAGTTTATACTTGTAAAATTTCACAAGCATTGGACTTTATTTATCCCACGTGTGACATAGAAACGAAATCTGACCATATAAACAGTACACATTACCATTCTGCATATTTTAGCCAATTTTAAAAAATTATAATAAATTCTATAGAGCTTCAAGTTAGGTGCTCTTTAGTTCTATGAAAAGATCTTGATGAGCCCTAGTTGCTGGCAAAATTTCATGCAAAAACTCATCATTTGTTTAAACTTTGGTTTAGCTTAAGAAATGGTCAAATTTGAAGTTTCAAATGGGATTTTAAGATACCAAAAGCTCTTTTTGAATTTCCACAACCACTTGAGCAAGTCTAAAAGCATAATTGCCATATATAAAAGCATACCAAATGATCCAAATCATCATAGAGCTCAATTCACCTTGCCACTTGCATATATACACATGAACATCACACATCATAAAAGGCTTTTTGGTGGCAAAAGCATACATACTCATTTATCTAGCTTCTATATTGATACATACACCATTTATACATATATTAGAATATGTTTAAGGGTTTACATCATGTATACATCTCATGGTTACATAGTTTGACATTAATATGCCATCAAAATGCCCATTTTTCATAACCATTTGTCAAAGTTTTGATCTTCA
Organism: Erythrophleum fordii; assembly: GCA_032878935.1. Taxonomy (NCBI): domain Eukaryota; kingdom Viridiplantae; phylum Streptophyta; class Magnoliopsida; order Fabales; family Fabaceae; genus Erythrophleum; species Erythrophleum fordii. Next base: position 17,841,508 of record JAVQMF010000053.1, read on the forward strand.
AGGTTGTTGACTTCCATTTCTTTGTTCACTTGGCTCACCTAGACTTGATTAGGCACATATGGGCGAATAGTGAGATTTAAAAAATCCCAATAGCTCTTAACCCTTTTAAACATACATAATGGATGCTAAAACATGTCAAAGAATGCATGCATAGCTTTCAAGCTACTAGTAAACATATACATAACATTTTCTATGTTCACGAAAATCATACATAATATACATAAGCTCTTAAGGGCATTGGTTTAGCTTCACCTACTTTTTTTGGGACTTTTAGATTTGCTTCACCCATGTTCAAGGGACTTTTGACTTAGTCTCACTCTTCTTGAGACTTTTGGCTTTGTCTCATCTATTTCTAAGGACTTTTGGCTCATTTTCACCCTTGCTAAAGGACTTTTGGCATCACTAAACCTATGTAAGTCATAATACAACAATAAACACATTGCAAGAAATATAATGGTACTATAACATGTAAGCATTGGCTAGAAACATTTCTTATAGCTCAAACATACACACAAACACTCAAAGACAAGCAAACATCCAAGTCATGCATAAGGGATAGGTTAGAGAGCTACCTTGAAGTAAGAACATAACATTTTCCTCTTGAATTTTTCTTCCCTTTTCTCAGCCAAGCCTTGCTATTAAAGGGCTCTTGGTTCTCTTGGCCTAGATACATTAAAAGAGGCATAAATCACTCATGAAAACAAGCCTTGGCATCATACACACTCTATATGAAGTTACTTTGTTCTATGGCTCAATTATGCTTCCATACAAGACCTTATGAAGCAATTAGGAGAATTCATGATCTTGGCTTCCATTTCTCATTCATTCTAGGTCTCTTGACTCCTTTTAGATTTCTTAGAGTCATCATACATTCATTTTTAAGGAGCTTAGCGACATTCTATGACTTCTAATTTTTTTTCAAGGCTTCCATTTATGTTCTTCCATCATTTTTAATCTCATTCTAGGCTTAGAACAAATTAAAACACTCTCTAGGCCTTTAAACATGCTTGGCTGAGACTAGAGCATCATTAGTGCACCCATGGATTTTGCAACGTCTCTTAAAGGAAATGGCATATGTGAGGCTTCCTAGGTGTTTCAAGAACCTGCATATACTCTTAAACAACTTAAATTATCATTAGGAAGCTTCATATGTGCTAAGGTAGAACCAAATCCCTAAATTCTATAACTTGCATTCTAAAGCTTCCTTTTCAATTCTAGTTGTATATTCTTAATCCTCACACTCTATAACCCTTGGTTCCATCAAGAACACATGAAGAAAAACTCTCCTCCTCACTTTCTTTCTCTAGATCGAAGCTTAAATGGCTTAGAAACATAAAATTTTGCAAGTGTTTTACATAAAGTCTTACCTTGAAATGAAACTCTCTTTACATAGATTATTTTCACTGATTAGTTTCTTGAAAAGAGTTTCTTTTTGGCTTGGTTCAGACTTGAATCTTCAAGTTTTCAAGAAAAGAAAAACCACCATTAGAGAGCTCTTAGAGAGAGAAACAACTTTCCTAACTAGAGCGGATGAAATGGGGCCGTTTACTTACCTAAACAAAAGCTTAAACTTATTCTCTCTCCCCCTCTTAATGTCATGCCATAGCTCTCTAAAATTATAAAAATGAAAGCTTGGAGAAGATGATGAGGGGTAATCTTATATAAAAAGCCTTTTTTACAATTTTTCAAAATAACTATTTGGCCCTATGTGCCTGTTTGCTCCGTTTAGGCCCATTTCAACTCTTTTTTGAAAATCATCTTTTTTATTATAAAATTTAGGTCCTTTAATTCATAAAATTCCTTTAGTTTCATCCAAATTGGATTTAAAGCCTTCTCAAATGAATTGGTCAAAGTTTAAGTCAACTGATGCTCTAAAACATACATCGAAGGGGTTTAAACCATTCTAGGGGTTTCTATGGTTTTTAGGCCTTTGAGAACCCCAAGAAACTCATTTTTTCCATTTAAAAATCTCTCATTTGAGTTTTCCAAAATGTGCTCAAAATTATGAAAATGCCACTGCATTTTTGTTGAATTTCGTCTAGTTATTCTGGCTTCGTTTTTAAGGCACCTCTGGTCTTGGATCCTCATTAGTTGAGGTATAGATTATTACTCTAATTTTTTTGGACCTTAAATTATTTTATCTAGGGGACTTTCTTTTATATCTGGTGAGTTAAGTACGTTTACTGAGAAACCAGACATTACGTTTCTCATGTCTACGAAGGAACTGAATGTTATAACATTCTCAAATAATAGACTATATCTTAAGACCAACTAAGTTCCATATCATATATATATATATATAAGTGCATACATCAAATTCCAAGTCATATAAAGCCTATCTCCCTATTAAGTATATCATAGTTCACCAAAACACACAACTCTTATACTTGCCAATATGATTACATGATGATGCTATACAAAAGAATAATCAAAATTAGCACCTATCTTAAGTTAAATCAATCCAAGTGTAGCATTCCTCCCATAGGTCCTAAGCTCATGGATCTTCATCCACTAGCTTCCCTTTATCCTCACCTGAAGGACCTTCACTTAAAATAGTTACCTTCACTTGAAATAGTTAGCTCATGAAATAGGTGAAATGCAAATCTCAGTAACCAAAGGCAAATTTCATTTATATATTCTAATTTAAATAGCATATGTTCATGAATTCAAATAAGCATAAGAAAATATACCAGCCATATTAACAAATGAAATAATTAGGCTATCAGTAACTATTATCCCATACTAACAATCATATTCCATATATTAAAGGACATTAACACTAAGAGAGGTTTATCTGCGACACCAACACCTTAATGAGCACAACTTAAGCTCAATGCATACAAGCGTTTGATCACAACCCGGTGCCTGATCGAAACACAATGCTCGGGTGTCAGCCACATTACAGCTCTACCATGGACTCACAAGGTCCAAATACAATATATATCAGATAGCCAACTATTCATTTAGCATTTAAAAATCACACATTTGTAGCAAAAATAAAATTAAAGTAGACATATGCATGAAATTAATAATACCCTCAGTTACCTTACTTGTAGACAATTCTTTAAGAGCCAACAAAATGCTTCAATCTATGGATACAAAACCAAATCATTACTATCCTTAATCATCATTTATAGAAGCAAACTTATTACTGAAGGAATTAAACTACAAAGGACTACTTAAAAAACACTTACCCAACTATTACAAGAACCAAATTCAGATTTAATTGTGCTTACCCTAATAACCTTAGAACAACATTCTAAATTTTAAGTAAATTTGCATAAAAACAATACCTAATCATAAATTAGGTATAAGGGTCCCAAACTAGCAGAAAATGCATCAAAATAAGAAGTTTATACTTACCTAATAACACCTCTAGCTTCAACCTCTGAAATTCCACTATGAAAATACCAAATAACAAGTTTCAGATTTTAGTTGTGGGTGAAAATACTCTAAATGAAAAACTAATTAGGTCAAATTGAAGAGGAAGAGGAGAGAATTAAGTTATATAACAATTACCTTACTTAATTTTGAGTCTAGAAGTGGGAAATGAGGTTAAGAAGATGGTGAAAACCCTAGCCTCTAAGAGACCTCTGAATTGTTGTTTTATGTCTTTAAATGTTTCTGCAGAAGGGTGGAAGGGCTGAAGTAAAATTAAGGTTTAGATGTGTTATAGGCTAACCTAAAGGCCTAAAATCCAAGTACCAGTCATAAGTTTGTTGGGCTATGGGTTATAAGGTTACATGAGTCATATATGAGAGTTGGGTCTACTATAAGAGTCCATTAACATTATGGCCTGCACAAATAAATATTGAGCCTTTAAGAAATAGGGTTGAATCTCCCTAAGGCTAAGATTAGGGTTCTACACTTAACCTAAAGTAATAATTAAATTAATTATAAGGCCCAATTTAGTGTCCCCCTCTCTTAATTAATTTTCCCAATCAAACTTATATTAACAATTTATTCCTCTATAAGTTCTACCTTACCTTTCCACTTACTTAGTTTTACTAATTACCTAGATTAATTCCCTAATCATCATAATTAATTTCAAAGTGTTACATGAATCCTAGGAAAATTTATATAAAATTAATACCCATATTACAAATCAACTATGGGGGTCTTAAACTAGTAAAAAATGCATTAAAATGAGGAGTTTACACTTACCCAATATCCCTTCTAGCCTTAACCTCCAAAAATCTTCCAAAAAAAAAATCAAATAATCCATATTAGATTTTGGGTATGGTGAAAATGCTCTAAGTAAGAAATCAGTCAGGTCAAATTGAAGAGAAAAAAAAGAGGATTAAGTTGTATAACAATCACTTTAGCTGATTTTAACTCTAAAAGTGAGAAATTATAGAATTATGCCAAGAACCCTAGCCTCCACCTTAAACCTCCAAAAATGCTTGCATTCCTTGTGTGTTTTGTTTTCTATAGAATGGTGGAAGGGCTACTAAGGGTTTAAGGTTTAAGTTTGGGTATTGGATTGACCCAAAGGCCCAATTCCAAGTGGGTTCAATTTTATGTTTGTTGGGCCATGAATTCTAGGATTACAAGAGTAAGATAAGAGTTGGGCCAAGCTAAAAAGGGTCCATTAACATTTAGGTCTACACAAATAAATATTGAGCCTCTAAAAAATGGAATTGGATCTCCTTAAGACTAAGATTGGACTTCTACACTTAACCCAAATTAATAATTAAATTAATTATAAAGCCCAATTTAATGTCCTACTCACTTAATTAATTTTCTTAATTAAACCCATATTATTCCTTAATTAATCATACTCATTCTTAATTAATTTTAGGGTGTTACAATACCAAAAGTCTTAAGAATGAGTAAGGCTAAGTCAAAAAGTCCCTAGAAAGTAGGTGAGTCTAATCCAAAAGTTTCAAATAATAGGGTGAGACTCGACTAAAAGTCTTTAAAGCTTGATTTTAATCTTAATATATTTATATGATCTTGAAAACATGTATGTTTATGTTTGATTCCTGGAAGCATTTGATGTATGCTTGTATTCTTTAATATGATAACATGCCATATATGCATTTTTGAAAGGGTAAATGAGCTATTGAGATTTTTTGAATCTCACTATCCTCTATTTTTATCTAACCATGTCTAGGTGATGCTCAAGGAGCCAAGAATGGAGGCCAATAAGTGTAACTTGTATTACTTTGACAATAGATTAGCTTTTGAAATAAATTAATGCCAAAGTGTTTATGTATAAGTTATTTATGAGATGTAAACCTTTGCTTGTAACACCTTATATTTCTATCTTATTCCATCACAATTCCATGCTTTATATCATATTTCATGAAGGAGCAAGAAATATGGGATTAAAATAATACATTTTCTAGTGTTGCGTTACGTATAAAAATTTCATTCAGTGTCACGTGGACCATGTGAGTTCATACATTGCATTCTCATATTTAATTACATAAATACAACTCATTTGCATCATCTATAGTGGCCTACATCTTGTGGAAACCAAAGGGAAGCATAAAATACATATATATTTTCGGCCAGATTTTCCTCATTTTGTCACAAATTTTGAAAAATCATAACTAATTTTAGAAAAATTGAACATGCATTCTTGCCCATTCTAAAAGTTACACATGTCTACTTTATGATAAAAATATGTCTAGACCGTAACATCCAACACAAAAGACATTTGACATTCAAAATGGTCCAGATATTAGGCTATTCATTGGTGCTGTCACAAAATTCTACAGCAAATTTCAAAAATGTCCAATTAATTCCATAAAAATCCAATTCATGCAAAATGATACCAATATAGAAAGCTGTTAGCTAGAGAGAAAAAATAACTCTAAATCAGTTCAGGTACGCCCAGACCTCAAAATCTAATCAAACAGTACTTGAGGTCAATTGGAACACTTGGTACTGAACAAAATCTTTGAAAATTCATATCTCCCTCTCTCGACCTCCAAATGAGGTGCTTTTAGTTAGAACAAATCACTGGGAATGTTTAGTTTTTTCATATAAACTTTTATAACAATTAGACTTCATTGGGCCTTGTGTGATATATTTCATTTTCAGACCCAAGTGAATAGTGACATGACCAAAACCATAATTTTTGTCAACTTTGAAAATTCATCAAATATTCTCTAGACCTCCAAAAATTATTTTCTTTAGCTTTCCAAAAATCTCTCTACAAGATCTAATTGCACGTCAAATCTCAGATCAAGAAGAGCTCATTTGGATAAAAAGTAACATATGGTTCTATTATAGTCAATTTTAGCTCCATATAGGATACCAAAATGTTCAAATGGCTTTCCTTGGGGTTTGGCACCTCTTAGGCAAGTCTAAAAGTATGATTATGACTTGTGTGAGTTGCTCAAAGGGTCCCAAACTTCATGCATCTCAATTTGGCCATCCCACTTGCATTCATACACAATTCCATAATGCCATCCAAGAAGCTAGATTGCCATAACATACTTAAATCACATTCTAATGGTCACATAACATATTCTCCCATTTATACATGACATATTATCATAATTACATATGGTCATAACATCATAATATATATACAACTATTGATTACATCATTTGCCATTTTATGGCCTTAAAGTAGCAAAAATCACGCTCTTGAATGTCATACTCTTATTTTCAAGGTGGTTGGCTTCCATCACTTTGCCCACTTGATGCACCTAGCATGTTAGATCATTGGAGAGGAGGGGATAAGATTCAAAAAATCCCAATAGCTCATCTTCTATTCAACCATACATAAAAGATGCAAACAAGTCTTATAAATGCATGTATGGTTATATTGACATGTGTAAACATTCAAGAAGCAATTTCAACATTTGAGTAAGACATACATAACATACAAAGGCTTGCCAAGCAAGTGGATTAGTCTCACCTAATTACTTGTGGATATTGGACTTGCCTCACCCATTCTTTAAGAGGTTTTTAGACTTAACTATGCTCTTGGGAGTCAACCTTACTTTTGGGAGACTCTTTACTTTGTCTCAACTAATCTTAAGGGTTCTTAGCTTATCCTCACCATGGCTAAGGGTTCTTGGCCTCACCACACTCAAGCAAACCCAAGCATACATCATAAACATCATATGAAAGCATATTGTAATATCATGACACCATGGAATCAAAGTCATGCTATAACACTTTTGATGGCTTAAAAATACACATACACACATTCAAAGACAAGTAAAGCAAACAATTATGCATGAGAGAAGGAGCAGTGAGCCACCTTAGATACAATCACACACTTTTTCTCTTAAATCAAAGGTCCCTCCTTCGGCCACACACACAAAAAAGTATGGGGATGATTTCTCTTGGCCTACACATAATTTATGGAAGCCAATTAGGTTCATGGAATTAATTCTAAGGCCACATAACTTGCTTAGACACTAACTTGATTTATAAACCTTATTATGGTTCCATAAATGCACCTAATGAAGCAACGCCCCTCAAATAAATTTTAGGCTCCATTCGTTCCTTTCAAATATGATTCTTGACTCCTTTTAAGCCTCTTGGAGTCATCACATAATTAAAACTAAGAGCCTAACTACACGTTGCTTCTTTAGGTCATATTATGGAACATATAAAACACCATCTCACTTTCTATGGTTTTGAAAATTTTTCCAAGGCTTCCCTTCATATTCATCCATCATATATAACTCAAAAATAGGGTTAGAAATATTTAAAACTCTCCCTAGCTACATGAAACTCTCTTAGCCGAATCTATGCTAGGTTTTGGCACCCATGGACTTTGCTTTATTTTCTTAAGGGAGGAAGCACATGGGGAGACTTCTAGGGATCTTAGGAACTCATTCAAACACTTATTTAGGCATAGGAATTAAGAGATCAAATTATATTTTAGAAGAAATACTTGAAACCCTAGAAATTACATCTTGAAATTCCATGATTTTTTATTAATTCTCTTTGCATATTCTTAATATCCACATCCTTTTTCCTAAGAATCACCCTTGGTTTTGCATAAAAACCAAGTTATCCTAGGGTTTCTTAGGTGAGGCGAAATGGAGAAAGAAGAGGAACAAAAGGTAGCAACCATGGGAGAAGATATTACCTTATTTTCTTGCTTTCCCTCACTTGAATATTGTGTTCTTTAAGCTCCTCTTTTCAAATCCAAATTTTTCCCTTAATATCTGACTTAAAATAGATTTTAAAACTTTATTTTAATCAAAGAAAACAAAGGAGAATGGAGGAGAGAAGATTTGGATGGAAGAAAGGATGAAAAACTACCAAAATTCCTTACCTTCAAGCCTTGATTTCTCTTCTCCTTCTTCTTCCCTTGGTGTGCCACTCTCCCAGTGTTTCTTCTCTGGTTTAGGGTAGAAAAATATGAGACTCAAATGGTGGAAGAGTGGGGCACCTCCTATTTATAGGTGGAGGAGAATAGCTTTTGCAAAAATTTCTGTTTTGCCCTTTGTTTTTGGCATTTTCGTTTCTACTTCGTTTTAGATCCTTTTTGAGAACCTTCTTTTCCATTATAAAATTTAAGTTTCCAATTTAATAAAATGCCTTTGGAATCACTCAAATTGAAGCTACAATCTTCCCAAATGGATCTGTCAAAGATCAAGTATACCAACATTAAAAAACGTCCACCGGAGGGGTTTTAACTGTCCCGAGGCTTCCCGTGGTTTTCAGGGCCTCTGAGAACCTTAGAGAACTCAAAATTTTCATTTATAAAGTGCTTCTGTGTGAATTCCAAAATTTGCTTAAAATTATGAAAATGCCATTACATTTCATAAGATTTCCATCAAAATTTATTTCTTAGTTCTAGCTCATTTTTTCTTTCTATCTAAGCCTAGAATTCTTATCTTTAGGAGTCTAGAATATTATCAATTTTTTTGGAACCTTAACTAATTCATTTCAGGAGACTTGTTTTGAAAATGTACTTATTTTTGTCGTTTAACAAAAATCAGACATTACATTGCTTATGTGTAAAAATATATAAACATGTTGTTTGAACCAAGGTGAGATTTTGAACTAAGCAAAATGTATGCAATCTTGAGATTTTGACATCCTTAAGTTATGAGGTGAACAAGTGAGATGGTGATTTTGAGCTCCATGATAAATTGGACCTATTATGATGTTATTATATGTTGTGTTTGAGCTTTTGGACATGTTCAAATAGTCATGGTTCATCTGAGAAGTTATTTTGGACCATTTGATGCTATATTGGTGCCATTATGAGCCACATTCTTACCTTGAACCAAAACTAGACCAAATGGATAAATTTTGGCATAAGCTTTAGTAAGCATTTAGATCTCATATAGAGCTTTTCACAATGGTGAAGAATAGAATTTTTGGAGCTCTAAAGAATTTATTATGATTTTTTAAATTTAGTTGAAATTTATAGAAATTTTCAGTGTACTATTTATTTGGTCAGTTTTTGGTGTATTTAAGGAGCCAATAAAGTTCAATACTTATAAAATTTTATAAACATATATTTTACTTCATAAGCTTTCCATAGCCACTGAGATCACCTAATTTGGAGCTTTGTACAATGAGATATGAATTTTTAAAGTTGCATATCTATTTTAGTACGAGAAACAGACCTAGTTACAGTTCTATTAGAATTTTGTAAGCCAAATGATGTTGCTTTTATTTGAAATTTTTACAGTAGTTAGATAATTTGTTGAGCTTTTCAGAAAGTTTTAATTTGCATGATTTAGAATTGTTTAGCTCAAGTTATGAATTTTTAAAGTTTGTGATAGAATATGGAATGCCATGAAAGTTGATGTAATTAGCTAGTCTTGATTGGTATGCTCCAAATCCAAATTCCATACCTCTTTTTGTAATGTTTTTGTAACAATCGGGAAAAGGAAAAAGGAAAAGAAAGAAAAAAATTGAAAATTTTCGAAATCCAGAAATTTTGCTAAGTCTGCTCGCAATAGCGAGAAATGGTCTCGCTACAGCGAGAGTGCCTGTTCGCAATAGCGAAAGTAATTCTAGCTATAGCGAGTGTAGGCATTCCATACAAAAACCAGGGGGTTACTCGCCGTAGTATGCGCCATAGCGAGAGTGGAGGTCTGGAACTAATACGAGCTCGTCGTAGCGAAGGTTAAACCTTGCCATAGCGAAGGGAATTTATACGGTGTTGGATTGAAAGGAAAAGCTTGTGTTGGCTCATAAGGTAGCTCTCTTTCCACTCTTTCTTGTTGCATTCTTGGATGTAATGGTCATTGTATGTTTATGTATATGCTTGTTGTGTGAGATATGCCATATGTATTGCCATGATGCATTGTTACCAATGTGCTTGTGTGTTGGATTGTGAGAATTGCTCGGGTGAGGTAGTGCCGAAAGTCCCTTGAGATGGGTGAGGTAAAGCCGAAAGTCCCTTGAGATGGGTGAGACAAGGCCAAAAGTGTCAAAAGTCCCTAAACTCGGGTGAGGCCATCCAAAAGTCCTTAAACTCGGGTGAGGCTAGACCAAAAGTCCCTAGAGCTTACTTGTGGCATTGTTGTGATTTCCATAGCATGTACAACATGAATTATGTGATTGAGAGTGGTTGGATGCCAAATTACATGCTTTGACTTGTTATATGCCTTGATTGCTTACTTGAATGAGTGCATGAGCTACTGAGATTCCATGAATCTCACCCCTTCCAGTCCCATATTAACATGCTAGGTGGAGCTCAAGGAGAAGCAAGTACACACCAAGGAGCCTAAGAACATGTTAGCTAGATGATAGCTTATTTTGGTTATTTTGTTGTAAAGTGGTGCCAAATGAATATGCACCTACTATTTTTAAGATGTAAATGTTATAGCAAGTGTAAATGTATGGATATATGATGTACAAACTATGTATAGAGCTAAATTAATGGAAATGTGGGTTTTGCCCCTTTTGTTGAATGTATGTGATAGTGTATTTTGGCCCGTAGCATAGTGAGTTCGAGATGTATGATGATTTGGACCATTTGGACTTGTTATATATACTAGTTTCATGCTTTTAAACTTGTCCATGAGGAGTGAGAATGTGTGAGAGGCCATTTGGACCCATTTGAACCATTTTGGGTGCCAAAACTAGTAATTTTGTGAGCTCCGTCAAAGTATGACCGGATGAGCTCTTCTTGCCATGAAATTTTGCATGCCTCTAGAGTTTGTAGAGAGCTTCTTAGGAAGCTAAAGTGGGTAATATTCGGAGGTATAGGGAATATTTGGTGAATTGGGAAAAGTTGATGGTTTGGTCATGGCACTGTGTAGCTAGTCCGAAAATATAACCTTGTCATTCATGCACCAAATGAAGTCCAAATGTTGTGAAATTTTATACACATAAACTAGACAACCACAAAGTCCTGTACCAACTAGAATCACCAAAATCGGAGGTCTTTAGAGAGAGAATGAACCTTCTGAAGTTCTATATCAGTATCAGGGAGCCCATCCGACCTTTGTTACTATTCCATCAGTTTTCGGGGTCTAATGGCTACTGAACTGATCTGAACTTATTTTTCTCCTCTAGTAGACATCTTTAGCTTTTCAAATTGGTATATTTTGCCCAGATTGGACGTTTGTGGATTTAGTTATGAATTTTCGAAGTTCATGACAGTAAGCTGCACTAGAAACAGAGACAGCCGGACCTCTGTCTCATTTTTTATGTCAAACCTGGTCCAAACACTGAGATTTTGGTTGGGAATTATTTTTAATGTAAATTTAACACTTAGAGCTTTCCAGAAAGCTATGGTTTTCTGGATTCCCATTTTTCTCTAATTAGCTATGATTTTCCAAATTAGAGCCAAAAATTAGACTTTTGGGCAAATGTGAGAAATTGCATTTTTCTGGTTTTTGACTCCATACCTGTGGCTTATGGCTTGTTTTATGCTATGTATGAGTTGTATAAATGGAGTGTGAATTAAAAATGTGAATGATGGGTTCACAGGACCCACGGGGCAGAAAATAAGTATTTGAAACCCCATTTTATAGCATGAAAATGCCACGGATAGTATTGGTTCTTTGGAATTCATATGGAACTGAGCCCAGAGGGAGGCTAGATAGAGATAATATATTATGGTGTTACAGTTTCTATGTGGATAAGTGTATTAAGGATGGAAGATGAAGTTGGTAAGCCCAAATGGTTCATTTAATTAGAAATGAATTAATTTGGCTTTTAATGACGACAGTTTCTGCCGCCGAAAGTGATGAATATATGAAAATGGATACTTTAGACTAATTATAATGCAGAATAAGTGTTATCATAATATGATATTACACTAAGGTAGTTTTTTTCTAAAGAAATTCTTACCTCAATTCAATCTTTGCTCAGAGTTCTTCACTTTGCCATGATCAATTTTCTTAAAAGAGCTATCCTTCCTCCCTTAGGAAACTTCAAACTCCTTCTCTTGAAAAACTATAACCATAGGCAGAGAGCTTATAGTGAGAAGAGAAATCTTTCTAACTACAGCTCAGTGAACAGAGCATGTTTACTTACCCATTTTCTTTCTCTTCTTTTCTTAGGTGACACTATGAAAGGTAGCTTAAAGGAGCTGTGACTAATGAAGAAGGCAATGGAAGAGTGTAGTTGACAAAGCAATATAATAATAGGATGATAGGTTTGACTTTTCAACCTCAAATGATTGTTTTACTCTTGCTTCTTTGGCTCTTTAATTTTCTTCATTTTAGCTTAAATTTTCTATAGATTTCAGCCCCATAATCTATTTTAAAAGGTTTTAAAACCTTAGGTCAACTTTCCTGGGTTGCAAGGACTCAGAATAGTGTAAAACAACTTAGAATGTCATTATGCTACAGGCTTTACCATTTTTTTGTACCATTAGTGTTTTGACCTACTTTATCCTTCTCAGGCCTTTTGGTTAGCTCATATAACTCAAATATAATAGGAATTACCGTTAACTTACTTTAACTTGCTTTTTTTTTTAAGTGACCCATGTTTAGGTGCCTCTGATTATTGTTCTTTTTCTACTTTCCATTTATTTTCCTTCTTTGGTTGGCCTTTTACTTCTTTTCTCATTTCTTTCTGACTTATGAATAAGCCTATACTTGAATTAAAATATGAGATATGCCTACTTTTATTTTTCAGGTATTTCTTTTACTACACTATATACCTCTCTCGGTTTCCTCTTCTAGGCCTTTTTTTTATTCTTAGTCCCAATCCTTCATCTTGATTGGGCTTTTATCCTAGTTTTATCCTTCCTCTTATTCCTTTCTAGGAGTTTGGCTCGATATAGAAGAATACTGAATGTGATAGGTTGCACAACTAGTGATAAGGTGAATAGAGTATCATCCCGCAAAGAAGGTGAATTAATTACCAATTACCCAAAATTAATTCTTGTTATCTAGAAAATTCACTAAAATTGAATTTAACAAACTAAAAACTAAGGAACAAGTAAATTTCACAAAATTAAAGAACTAACATTACAAGAAATTAGGGTTTTTCTTACAAAGAAATCCAATGAAATTTGTATAATGAGAAATTCTCATAGAATTTCTCGTGAAATTTATCACCGTTTACAAATCTTTTCACTATTCTTGTAGTAAACCCTTGTCATTTTTTACGAGAATTCTGTTAGAAATACCATGACAAAAGTGCTATGATATGATAGGAATAAAGTGCTAATGATTCTTATAGGATTTTTTTATGAGAACAAAATTTAACAAATATATATTTTTATTCTCACAAAAAAATATTGTGAGAAATATAGGGAGAAATTTTTTTTACCATTCTTATAGTAAAATACTATGAGAATTTTCATGACATTATACTGTGAGAATAAAAAAAATTTTGAACATTTTTTAATTCTCAATGTATCTTTTTGTAAGAATTAATGTGAGAAGTTTAAAAAAAATTTACAAAATCTGCAAAAATTATTATTTATTCTCACTATATTATTTATTTTTCAATGTATTTTTTATTAATTTGAGAAGTTTAATTTTTTTTTATTTCTCACTGAAAATTACTATGAAAAGTAAAAAATTTATGACTTTTTTTTTATTTATCATGGAAAGATACTGAGAAAAAAAAACTTAGAAACTTTTTTAAAAAATGTTTTATTTTTAAACCTAAGCCCTATATATTTTAGCAAAACCTAAATTGAAACCCCATCTCCTTCGATAAAACCTAGCCATCCCTTTCCCTCACCACATTTTTGTTAAACCTTTGATTCTTGTAACATTCAACTTTTTAATTGAACTAGGACTGGTATGTTAATAAAAGAGGACCCTAAAGTAAATTGAATTTAGGTCAAATAAGGGTAAAGGATTAATCAGCATATCAAGAAATGGGGTTAGTTATACATGGAAAGAAAACAAAACAAAAATGGCTAAATGGAGAAAAAAGGCATATCAGTGGCAAAATTGTAATTTTGAGAAAATTTTAAGAAACTCAAGGAAAATAATTTTAAATCCCAAAATTAAGCTCACTAGGGTTTTCAAATGTCCCAAAACCATAGAGATAATTAGAATCAAATAAGACCCTTACGATGTGCTAAAAGTGTCTGACAGTGTTGGGACTTTAGGTAGAGCTATGTTTCACTGTTTTAAGCCATCTAAATCTCACAAATAATGTTGTTATGTGAAAGAGCACCAAAAATTTGTAGGGAGTTGTAACATCCGGTTCTTTGAAAATGAAAGAAAACGTGAGAAATGTAACGTATAGTGTTTCCATTAACAAACGAAACTCACAGGATACAAAAGGAAGTCTCCCAAAATGATGTAGTTAAGGTCCCAAAAAATTTGAAAATCATTCTAGACTCCTAAAAATGAGAATCCCAGGCTCAGACAGAAAGAAAAATGGAGCTAGAATGAAGAAACAATTTCTTATGAAAAGCTTACGAAACGTAATGGCGTTTTTGTAATTTTAAGTAAATTTTGGAATTCACATAGGAGGGCTTTTTAAATAAAAGTTTTAAGTTCTTCGGGGTTCTCAGAGGCCCTAAAAATCATGGAAACCCTCGAGACAGTTAAAACCCTTTCAGTAGATGTTTTCTAACGTCAGTTGACCTGAATTTTAACTGATTCGTTTGGAAAAGTTTTAGGTCTAATTTGAGTGATTCCAAAGGTATTTTACTAAATTGGGAACCTAAATTTCATAATGGAGAAGACGGTTCTAAAAAAGAAGCTAAAACAAAGGAGAAACAAAAATGCCAAGAACGAAGGGCAAAATAGAAATTTTTGAAAAGTGTAACTTCCTCCCACCTATATATATGATGCACCCTTCTTCTCCCTTCATTATGCATGACCATGTTCTCCCCAAAACCAGTGGAAAGCCCTAGGGGATGAGGCGCACAAGAGGAGGAAGAAAAGGAAGAGAAATTCAAGGTAGAAAGGCATAGATTTTCATGGTTTTTATGTTCTTTCTCTTCCAAACCTCTTCTCCTTTGTTTCCTATGATTATAATGAAGTTTATAAATCTGTTTTAAGAGAGAAATTGAGGGCAAAATTCGGATTTGAAGAGAGGAGCTCAAAGAACACAAGATTTAAGTGAGAAAAAGCAAGAAAATAAGGTAATTTCTCTTCCTATGGTTGTCATCTTTGGTTCCCTTCTCTACCATTTTGTCCCACTTAAGAAAACCCTAGGAAGAGATGATTTTTAGGTACAACCAAGTATGAATCTAAGGAAAAAGGGTATGGAGATTAAGAATATGCAAAGGGAATTATCAAAAAACTATTAGATTTCAAGATGCAAGTTCTAGGGTTTCAATTGCACCTTGTAAAATTTGATTTTATATGATGATTCTTAGGTCTAATTAAGAGTTTAAATAAGCTTCTAAGATCCCTAAGATGCTTCCTACAAGCTTTCTCTTTCAAGAAAATAAAGAAATCTCCATGTAGGCCAAAGATGCCCTATGTCTCGACTAAAGGGGGTTCTTGTAGTTGGAGAGAGTTTTAAATTTTTTTAAGGCCATTCTTGAGTCATATTTGATGAATGAAAATGAGAGGAGGCCTTCGAAAAAATTTAGAACTCACAGAGAGTGATTTAGTGCCTTAGGTTCCATATTATGACCTAAAGAAGCAACATGATATTAGACTCTTTGTTTTAATTGTGTAATGACTCCAAAAGGCTTAAAAGGAGTCAAGAACCATATTTGAATGGAAAGAATGGATCCTAGAATTTATTTGAGGGATGGTGTTTCATTAGGTGCATTTATGGACCATAATGGAACTTATAGAGTAATTTAGTATCTAAGCAAGTTGTATGGCTTTAGATATTGTTTTATGAACCTAATTGGTTCTTATAAATTGTATCTAGGCCAAGAGAAACCATCTCCACCAATTTGTGGGTGTGTGATCGAAAGAGGGGGCTCAAGTCCAAAGGAAAAAGTGTGTAATTGTGTGCAAGGTAGCTCTCTCCACCTTCTCTCATGCATGGATGTGTGTTTAGCTTGTTTTAGAATGTGTGTATGTGTATTTTCAAGCTATGAAAAGTATGCTAGCATGCCTTTATATGTCATGATTCTTGATGTCATGTTATGCTTCCAAATGAATACATGATGTTTGTTTGAGTTTGCTTGAGTATGGAGAGGCCAAGAACTCTTTACCATAGTGAGGATGAGCCAAAAACCCATGAGCTTGGTTGAGACAAAGTAAAAAGTCTCCTAAAAGTAAAGTGAGCTACCAAGAGTATGGTTGAGTCCAAAGCTTTCAAAGAATGGGTGAAGCAAGTCCAAAATCTATGAGGAGAAGTGTAAGACCAATCCAAACACTTAGTGAGCTCTTGAATGTCTTGTATGATTTGTTTATATGCCGAGCTTGCTTTTTAAATGTCCATGACTTCCATTTTCCTCATGCATGCATTTGTAAGGCTTGCTTTACACATATTATGTATGATTGAATGGGAGATGAGCTATTGGGATTCTTTGAATCTCACCCCCTCCTCTTCAATGCTCTAACATGCTAGGTGGACCAACTAGCTATGGCAATAGGAGCCAACAATAATGAAGAAAGAAGATTGACAACCATATGGCTAGTTTTATTCTTTTTGGAACCATAATGTTGCTTCATGATGTATATGATATTGTAAATGGTCTATGACCTTTGAGACATGTGTAAATATGGTATTATGTGATGTTTAAATGTATGAATATGATATATGACCTCTAACATACATTTTGAGTATGTAATGCCAAAGTATGCAACTTAGGAGTTTGATGGAAATGTGCACAAGTGTGAGTTGAATGGCCAAAATGAGATGCATGAGATTTGAGACCATTTGGGTAGCCCACACAAGTCTTAAATATACTTTTAGACTTGCCCAAAAGGTGCCACAATGAAGGGAAAGCCATTTGGCAAGTTTGGTACCCCATATAGAGCCAAATTTGACCATAATGGAATCCTATATCACTTTTTGTCTAAATGAGTTAGTCTTGACTTGAGATTTGGCATGTGCTTAGATCTCATTGAGAGCTTTTTGGGAAGTTAAAGATCATAATTTTGGGAGGTCTATAGAATATTTGATAATTTTTCAAAATTGGCAAATTTTATGATTTTGGTCTGCTGCACTATTCATTTGGTTCAAAAATGAATTCTGTCATACAAGGCCCAAATAATGTCCAATTGCTATGAAATTTTATACAAAGAAACTATACATTCATAGTAACTAGTGCCAACTAAAAGCACCTCATTTGGATGTCTAAAGAGGGAGATATGAATTTTTGAAATTTCTATCTAGTATCAGAAATTTTGCCCGACCAGAGGTATTGTTCTATTGAATTCCAAGGCTTGAGCTTGATGAACTAGTTTGGAGATATTTTTTCTCTTTAGATAACATCCACATCTTTCTAGATTGGTATCATTGGCATGAATTGGATTTTTATGAAATTAATTGGACATTTTCAAAATTTTCTGCAGAATTCTGTATCAATTCCAAGATGCAGTCTGACCTCTGGACAATTATGGATTTCAAACATCCTTTGTGATGAATGTTATGGTCTAGTAATATTTTTAGTATGAATTAGACATCCATAGATTTCCAGAATAACCAAGATTGTATAATTTCAATTTTTTTAGATTTAGTTATAATTTTCCAAAGTTTGGTCAGAAAATGAAGCAAATCTGGCCGAGAATGAACCTCCATATTCCATGCTCCATTTTGGTTTCCATGAGTTGTGGACATGATTTTGTGATGCAAATGAGTTTTTTTTGATGTAATTAAATATGATAATGTATAGTATGAGTTCACATGGTCCACGTGACATCAATTGCAAATTTTTAAGTATGACGCAATGCAAATAAACCCATTATTTTCATTCCCTTTTTCATGTGTTCTCATGGGAATGATAATGTGAAGCTTATGAATGTCATGAAACAAACTAGAATTTATGGTGTTACAGGAGTAGTTATAATCTAAAAAGCCTGAAAAATGAATTCAAATGGAGTATATGTGTGGGTAAGGGCAAAATGTTCATTTAGAAAAAATATAAATGATTCTTCTTAAGTAAGCCACACCTTACCATATTCTACATCTTCTAAAATCAGAGCTTGGGAGATAATTCATGGTGTCACATTAAGGGAGGAGAGAGAAAAAGTTTAAGCTTCTATTTAGGTAAGTAAATGGGAGAATTATAATAAAGGACCAAAAAGTGAAGATATTTATTCTTAAGGACTTGTTACCATTTGTTTTAGGATGATTACCATTGAGTTTAGCAACAAATCATTGAACCTAATGGTAATGGTCCTTAAAAATAAATTTTTTCTTTTCTTAGTCCTTAAATGTAATTTTCTCTAAGTAAATAGCCTCGTTTCACCTTGCATCAGTTAAGAAAGTTGTTTTTCTCTTTAAGAGCTTTCTAGTGATGATTTTTTTAAATCAAAACTTGAAGATTCAAATTTGACCCAAGCTAAAAAAGAGCTCTTTTAAAAAAATCAATGCAATGTTCGGTTTTCTTAAAAACAAAACGAATATATTTTAAAAGTAAGTCCTCTGAAATGAATTGGTTAAGACCCAAACAAATTAGAATTATGATCTAGACATCAAGTAATGAAAATAGGAGGCCAGAGGTGCCCTGAAACAGAAGCTAAAATAATCAGACAAAATTTAATGAAATTGTTATGTAACGTAATGACATGTTTATAATTTCAGACAATTTTTAGAATACTTACATGAGGGCTTTTTAAATAAAAAATCAAAGCTTTCCAGGGTTCTCAATGGCTTAGAAAACCATGAGAAGTCCTGGGACAGTTAAAACCCCTCCGGTGTACGTTTTCTAATAACAGTTAACCTAAAATTTGACCTTTTTGTTCAGAAAGGTTTTAGCTCCAAGTTGAGTGATTCCAAGGGTATTTTATAAGATTGAGAATCTAAATTTTATGATGGAAAAGACGATTTTCAAAAAGGAGTTAAAACGAACTGGAAACGAAACTGACAAGTTTACGGGACATAAATGGAATTTTCTTGAAACAACTTTTAACCCTTCCTATATATATGGTACGCCCCACTCTTCTCCTCATTTGGATAGCTTTATTTTTGCCCTAAAATAGAAGTGAGACCTAGGGACAGAGGCACACAAGAGAAGGAAAGAGGAAGAGGAAGAGGAAAAACAAGGTAAGAAAGGTATGATTTTCATGAAATTTCCTAGTCTTCTCTTTAGTAAACTTGCTCTCCTCCTTCTCCTCCTTCTTTCTATGGATTTATTGAAGTATTTTGGTCTATTTTAAGCTTAGACTAAAGGGGGGAGTTTGAGTTTCAAGGGAGGAACACAAGCCAAGAGAAGAGCTCTTGAAGAAACCTAAAAACACCAAGGTAAATGCTAGTTTCATGCTTCTTCTTCTTTGTTCTTAGATATGTGTGGTTCGGCCAACCTAGGGACAGCCAAGAGGGGTTAAGTTTTGAACTAAACCAAGGGTGAATTTTAGGAAAATGAGTAAGGAAAATAAAAATATGCAAAGGAAATAAAGAAAAAAACTATGGATTTGCAAGATAAAAAAGTTAGGGTTTTAGTTGCACCTTAGTTTGTAAGATGAGTTCTAGCAATAAATTAAGATATTTAAGAGTTCATATGAGTTTCTAAGACATCAAGAGAGTCTTCCACATGCATCTCCCATTAAGAAAACTCCTTGGTTCCCTTAAAGTGCATAGCCTCGGCCTAGGGCAAAACTAATGCCTAGGGGTGGTTTTAAATTCTTTCAAGCTTGGTTTTGTATCATATATGATGGGAGAGTATGAGAGGAAGCCTTGAAAAAAATTTAGGAAGCCTAAGAAGTGAGATGGTAACATAGGTTCCATATTGTGACTTAAAGAAGCAACATATGGTTAGGCTCCTTAAATTAATTGTGTTATGGCTCCAATAGGCTTAAATGGAGTCGAGAATCATAGATGGAAGAAAAGAATAAAGCCAAGATCATGAATTATTAGTGTTGCTTCATTAGGTGCCTTATGGAACCTTAATTGAACCTTAGAAGCAATCTAGCTTTTCAAGTGCATTTGTAGCTTTAAAAATTATTTCAAGAATGTAATTGGCTTCCATGTAATGTGTTTAGGCCAAAGAAATCAAGTCTCACATCCTTGTGAGTGTGTGGCTAAAGGAGAGGAAGCATTTTCAAAGGGAAAAGTGTATTGCTGTGCATCCAGATAGCTCTCTCTTCTTTCTCTTATGCATGAATAGGTATTGTTCTTGTCTTTGAATGTGTGTGTGTATCTTTAAGCTATGAAAGATGTTTCTAGCATGTATCTATATGCCAATGTGCCATGATACTTTGTTATACACTTGAATGATATTTTATGAATATGTTTTGGTTTGCTTGAATGTGGTAAAGCCAAAAGTCCCTTAGCTAGGGTGAGGATGAGCTAAAAGTCCTTTAGCTAGGGTGAGGATGAGCCAAAAATCCCCAAGAATGGGTGAGATAAAGCCAAAAGTCTCTAAAGAGTGAGGCTTAGTCAAAAGTCCCTTAAGAAAATAGGTAAGGCAAGTCCAAAATCCCAAAGAGAATGGGTGAGGCTAAACCATTTTCTTGGCAAGCTTATATATGTTTTATGTGACTTCTTAAGTGTAAGAAATGTTCCATGTATGATTATGCATTCCATGACACCCATGCATACATTTTTAGACTTGAATTTGCATCCTTTATGTATGGTTGAAAGAGAGAAGAGCTATTGGGATTCCCAAAATCTCATTCCTTCCTCCCTATTGCCTAACATGTCTAGGTGGACCAAGTGAACAAAGGAATGGAAGCAACTAAGCTTGAAGGAGAAAGATTGACAAAGAAATGTGTTAATTTGTTCATTTTGTAACCTTTTTGATGGCATATAAAGTAACCTTATGATGAATATGTTGTATAACTATTTGAACATATGTAATTACATAGATACTTGATGTATATATGAGAATTGATGCCATGTGAATGATATAGCAACTTTTTGACATTCAATGGCAAGGTAAAGCTTGTATGTTTTTATGTGTACCTTAGAGTGGGAGAGTGAGTTTGTGAAATCTGGGTTTATAAACCTTTAAGACATGTTTAGTAGACCATTTTTGTGCTTTTCCACGTGCTCAAGTGGCCATCAAAGCCTTGGGAGCAAATTTGGACCTTTTATGACCCTTAAGAAGCACAAAAATAGCCATTTTGGAACCCTACAGCTCAATTGACCAAATGAATGAATTTCCTTATGAAATTTGGCATGTATATATATATCTCATCTACAGCTTTTTGAAAGCTAAAGACTAGATTATTTGGAGCTTTGTGGAATTAATTATGAATTTTCAAAGTTTCCAAATTTCTATTATTTTGGTATGATTACTATTTATATGGTCAGTTCTTCTCCTATGTCATTTGAGGGCCAAATGGTGTCAATGCTTATGAAATTTTACAAACATAAACTATACATAATAAGATTTCTATGGCCACTAAGATCATCTCAATTAGACGTCAGAATAGGGAGATATGAAGTTTTGAAGTTCTATGTCAGTACCAGTAGCACCAGTTGAGACATGTACTATTTATCAATTTACAGTGGCTAGACATTCTTGTTTGATCTAGAATTATTTTTAACATAAATTAGACATTTGTACCTTTCCAAAATGGTATAGTATGCATGATTTCGATTTTTTTAGATTTAGTTATGATTTTTCAAATTTACACTCAGAAGTTGGTAGCAGAGCCTGAGACAACTATGTAATATTTTGTGTATATATGCTATGAGCTCGAGTTGTTGGCCACATTTTGAGATGGTTTAAGTTGCATGTACATATTTAAATAGGAGAATGAGATAGAGGAGTTCATATGATACACGAGACACGAAACAAAATTTTTATTTTCGACGTAATGCAAAATAATCTATTATTTTAATAGACTTTTTCTTAAGAAATTGTGCTATCTAAGGAAGTATTACTAGAAAGGAGATGAATAGGCTAAATAAATATGGTGTTACAACCAATCTATAGAAATTAATTTACACAGAGAGTACTTCTCATTAAGGTAAGATTTCACTTGAAACACTTGAAAAATCTTGTGTTCCTAGACCACATAAGTTTTGGCCACAAGATAGAAAGTGAGGAGGATGGTTTTTCTTTATGGATTCTTAATAGAACCAAGGGTTTTAGTATGCAAGGATTTCACATCTAACATTGGTTTCCATTAAATCATGAAAAGAAGCAACTTAGACTATATTATGCTATAGGTTCAGCCAAGGCTATATGAGTGGGTAACCATGTTATTTTCAACTCCTAATTAGTATGTTTAAATGTTTTATAATGTAAGAAACAAGAATCTAAGCTGAGAATTGATTGAAAACTTGCAATCTTAAGTTAGGGTTTTACAGTACCCTATTCAGCCAAGGAGAAATCTAAGGGTTTAGGAAGTTGTTTAATTGATTCTTGAGCTATGGATAGTCTTAAAATGATATTAGAATAATAATGGAAGCATTAAATTGAATTTAGAAGCTAGACTTTGGAAATTGGAAATTTAGGGATCAAGAAAGTGCTTTATGGAACCAATTGGCATTAAGTTTTTGTAACCAAACTTGTAATGATTCTTGTCATACCTAGCTTTTAGTGACTCATTCATATCAAGCATGAAGTTTTACATAACAATTACAACCATTCTCATGCTTTCAACACTGAAATCAAGCCATTTATAGGTCATTTTAAGCTATAGTGGTGCAAACTTGATTATTTTTTTCATTAATTAATTTTTATCATAAACAAGTTTGTTCATACTCATTTTATGGTGCCTAGCTCGTGGAATACCCTAAAACTCTATTTGGCCCAAGATGACAACATAAGCCTAAAATCTGCACTAACTTTAGAAATTCATAACTTGAGTTATACAACATTAAATCATGCAAATTAGATGTCTATGAAAAGATTAGGATGTGAACTACATGATGTAAAAATTTTATATGAAATTGAGTTCATTTGGCCTATCAAATGTAATATAATAGTAACTTTGGTCGAAATGGAAGGCACATGACAGACCCAAAACTTTAAAAATGCATATTTTGAGTTACACAACTCCAAATTAGGTGATCTTAGTGGCCACAGAAAGCTTATAATTTCAAATATATGCTATAAAACTTCATGAGTTTTAGACTTCATTTGACCACTGAAAGACCTAAAATATCATAATTGTGTAGTATGAACAGTACCCGTGCATTTTTTAAAAATTTGCATAATTTCACAAATTCCTAAAATATTTTGTACAATTCCAAAAAATTATGGTTCTTAGCTTGATAGAAAGCTCTTAGAGGGATATAAATGCATGCCAAATCTTGGGCTCAAATTAGATCATTTGGGCCACCTTTGACATAAGAGTTGTTTATGGAAGACTAAAGACGAATTTTAATACCAAGTTGGACCAATTAGTGTCCAATTAGTCTTCTTCCACTTTGAGCACATTTCACTTCTAATCGTTCCATATCATGTTAAAATAGTTGGATCAATATTGGACCCTTGAATACCCAAGATTTCATACATTCATCATGTCATCCCATATATCAAATTCTACCATACCCAAGATGATTATACATGGCTATTCACATACTTTTACACATGGTTCCATCATTAACTATAAAGTAACATGATTATATACATCATAGATCCATCTTGATATGTATAAAATGCCATATACATACATATAACAAAATTGGTACAACATAATACATCGTTTCCTAATATCTATTGCTTCTTATGATCTTGGCTTTGACTTGATAACCCTCAAATGGTTAGTAGGGACATGGGAGTGAGATTCGATATAATCTCAGTAGCTAATCTCAACCAATTCGATACATATAAGAATACCATGAGTATAATGCCATGCATGTAGGGCAAGAATGCAATGCTCATGCCTCATATGAATCAAATGCATAATAAAACATAAAAACTCATTCATACATAAGCCATGGCATTTTCATAAACTTGCCAAGCTCAACTCTTCTCAACCCAAAGGCTAAGAAAGAGCTACTGCACTCAATTCCATGTGTTAGGGGAGCTAAGAGCTATCTCATTGCTTTTCACATACATATAGTACTCATATGGTTCATATGGAAACATAATGAATCATTTCCCATAAAAACATCAACCAACAACATGAACAAGCATTTCAACTCATTCAAGCACTCAAATATATGCAAGAAAAAGAGATAAAGCTATCTCATGATTCTAGGAACATAAATCTACCACTAACTCACTTGTTGGTTTCCTTTTCCTTCTTGTTAATTTCCTTTTCCTTTGCTTTCTTTGGCTTGGCACTCACAAATGAGTGAGTTTGAATTACCTTGACCTACATATGATAATCACAAGACAAATTAGTCCCATAAGACTTAGTCTAGGCTTCATTATCTTTCTTGAATCTTATTAGGACTTAATATGCTACATAAGGCTAATTTTAGGTCCATAATGAAGCTACACTTATTTCTTACTTTCTAAACCCCAAACTCTTGCTCCTTACAAGTCTTATAACTCTCAATAAGCTCATTTGAACCATTACATACTTGGTTAGAGGGGTTTAGAACCAATTTACCTCATTAACCTCTATTAGGTCTTAAAATTTCAACCTCCATTTTAAGGCTCCTAAATTCAATCCAATGTTTCCATAATATCCAGTTTTCGTTAAACGGTGAAAATATGTGCGTTTTCAAAGCAAGTCCCCCGAAATGAATTAGTTAAGGTCTCAAAAAATTTGAATAACATTTTAGACTCTTAAAAAAATGAGAATCTTAGGCTTAGACAAAGAGAAAAATAAAGCCAGAATGAAGAAACAAAATTTAACGAAAAACTTACGAAATATAATGGTATTTTCGTAATTTTGAGCAAATTTTGGAATTCACATAAGAGGGCTTTTCAATGAAAGTTTTAAGTTCTCCAAGGTTCTCAAAGGCCCTAAAAATCATAGGAAGCCCTAGGATAGTTAAAACCCTTTCGGTGGATGTTTTCCAATGTCGGTATACCCGAACTTTGACGGATTCGTTTGGGTAGGTTGTAGCTCTAATTTGAGTGATTCCAAAGGCATTTTACTAAATTGTGTACCTAAATTTTATAATGGAAAAGAGGGTTTTAAAAAATGAGCTAAAATGAATTAGAAACAAAAATGCCAAGAATGAAGGCAAAATAGAAATTTTTGAAAAGTCTTCCTTCCTCCACTTATATATATAGGGTGCCCACTCTCCCATTAATTTAGCTTCATGTATTTCTGCCCTAAACCAGAGAGAAAACCCTAGAAGAGTGGCACACAAGAGGAAGAGGAAGAGGAAGAGGAGGAGAAATCAAAGCTAAAAGGTATGGATTTTTGGTAGTTTTTCATGTTCTTTCCCTTGCAAACCTCTTCTTCTTCATTTTCTTTTCTTTCTTATGATTATATTGAAGTATATGGATTTTTTTAAAGGGAAAAATTAAGGGGAAATTTCGGATTTGAAGAGAAGAGGCCAAAGAAAGAAGGATTCAAATGAGAAAACAAGGAAAAATAAGGTAATTTCTTCTTCCATGCTTGCTACCCTTTTCTCCTCTTCTCTTCATATTTCACCCTACTCAAGAAGCAATAGGAGAGCTTGGATTTTAGGTAGAACCAAGGGCGAATCTTAGGAAAAAGAGTGTGGAGAATAAGAATATGCAAAGAGAATTAACAAATATCCATGGAAATTCAAGATAGAAATTCTAAGGTTTCATATGCTCCTTGTAAAATCTGACTTGATACCTTAATTTTTATGCCTAAATGAAAGTTTAAATAAGCTCCTAAGATCCATAGAAGTCTCCCCATGTGCTTCCTCCATCAAGAAAACAAAGCAAAGTCCATGAAGGCCAAATTCCTCCATTGTCTCAGCCTAAGAGGGTTTGGATACCCAGGGATAGTTTTAAATCTTTCTGAGCCCATTTGTGAGTCATATATGATGAATGAAAATAAGGCGAAGCCTTGGAAAAAATTTAGGAAGCCTAGAGAATGAATTAGTGGCTTATGTTCCATAATATGACCTAAAGAAGCAACATATAGTTAGGCTCATTGTTTCAATTGTGTGATGACTCCAAGAGGCTTGAAAGGAGTCAAGAATTATATATGAAAGGAAATAATAGAGTCTAGAATTTATTTGATAGGTGTTACTTCATTAGGTACATTCTTAGAACCATAAAGGTTATAGATCAAGTTAGTGTTTAAGGAAGATATGTGGCCTTAGAATTAATTCCATAAACCTAATTGGCTTCCATAAATTGTGTCTAGGCCAAGAGACACTAATCCCACACCTTTGTGTGTGTGAGGCCAGGGATGGGAGAGCAAATTCAAGAGAAAAAGTGTATGGTTACATCTAAGGTAGCTCACTCCTCCTTCTCTCATGTATGAACGTATGCTTAGCTTGTCTTTGAATATGTGTTTTAAGCCATGAAAAGTATTCTAGCATAATTTCATATGCCATGGTACCATGATGATCCATTATATTTTCAAATAATGTTTGTTTTGTGTGCTTGGATTTGCTTCAGTGTGGTGAAGCCAAGAACCCTTAGTTATGGTGAGAATGAGCCAAGAACCCTTAAGGTTTGGTTAAGACAAAGTAAAGAGTCTCCCAAAAGTGCGGCTTACTCCCAAAAGTAAGGTTGAGTCCAAAAACTTCTTAAAGAATGGGTGAAGCAAGTCCAAAATCCACAAGTGAATGAGTGAGGCTAATCCACTTACATGGTAAGCCTATGTATGCTATGCATGAGTTGTTCAAATGTTAAAATTGTCTTTTGAATGATTAGACATGTCAATGTGCCTATGCATGCATTTGTAAGACTTATTTTGCATATTTAATGTATGATTAAAGGGGAGATAAGCTATTGAGATTCTTTGAATCTCATCCCCTCCTCTCCAATGTTCTAACATGCTAGGTAGACTAAGAGAACAAGGAAATGGGAGCTAACCACTTGAGAGATGAGAGCATGATATCAAAGTGTATAGATTTTGTTTTTTAAGGCTATATGAGTGGCAAATGTTGTAACCTATTATTTTATATTCCTATGATGTTATGAACATGTATAATTATGCTAATGTATCATATATAAATGAGATTTAAGGTTATATATATGAAAATGTGCATCTTGGACATGTAATGGCAAACTAGCATCTTGGAATTATATGTAATAATGGAAGTGGAATGACCAAATTGAGTTGCATGAGGTTTGGAACTACTTGGGTAGTTCATACAAGTCATATTCATGCTTTTAAACTTGCCCAAGAGGTGCCAAACATCAAGAAAGACAATTTGGACACATTTGGTATCTAATATGGACTAAAATTGACCATATTGGAAACCTATACAACTTTTTATCCAAATGAGCTCTGATTGGTCTAAGATTTGGCATGCATTTAGATCTTGTTGAAAGCTTTTTGACAACCTAAAGTACATAATTTTTGGAGGTCTATGGAATATTTGATCAATTTTCAAAGTTAGAAAATTTTTCTGATTTTGATTCAGGGTACTGTTCACACTGGTCTGAAATTAAATTCTATCAGTTAAGGGGCAAATGATGTCCAATTGCCATGAAATTTTATAGTGAGAAACTAGACCTTTCTAGTGACTTGTTCCAACTAGAAGCACCTCATTGGGATGTCTAGAAAGGGAGATATAAATTTTTAAAATTTCTGCCTAGTATCAGGCGTTCAAATAGACCTCAGGTATTGTTTGATTAGTTTTTGAGCTCTGGATGTACCTGGACTACTCCAAAGTTATTTTTCTCCTTTAGCTAACACCCATAGCTTCCTAGATTGGTATCATTTGAATGGAGTGGATTCTTGTGGAATTAATTGGACATTTTTTAATTTCATAGCAGAAACTTGTATCAGTACCTGTAGCCAGTCAAACTTTTATACCTTTTCGAATGTCAAACATCTTCTGCATCATGTTTCATGACCAGGCGTATTTTTATATAAATTAGACATTTGTAGCTTTCCTGTATGATATAGAATGTGTGATTTTGATATTTTTAGAATTAGTTATGATTTTTCAAAATTTGTGACAGAATGTGGGAATTTTTGGCCAAGGCTACATCATGAAATTTTATGTATTCCCTTGCCTTGTGCAAGTTCTAGGTTACTTTTGGTGATGGATTTAAGTTTTATCTATATAATTAAATATGAAAATGTGATACATGAGTCCATATAGCCCACGGGACTCTGAAGAAAAAATTTTATCTGTGACAAAGTGCATATACATTCATTGTTCTCATGCTACCTTTCTTGCTTCATTATGAAATGTATAGAATAAGACCTAAAAATGGCAATAGGTAAGCTAGATAAATATGGTGTTACATTATACAACATATTTATTTTAAGATTACATCATATGCCATTAGAATAGTCACAAAATAGATAAAATAGCATACTTTCTTGTCAATCTTTCTTCTTCAAGCTTGTGGCTTCCATTTCTTGGTTCACTTGGTCCACCTAGACATGTTAGGATATGGGGAGGAAGGAATGAAATTCTAGAAATCCTAATTGCTCTTCTTCCTTTTAACCATACATAAAAGATGCAAATACAAGTCTAAAAATGTATGCATGAATATCATGGAGTGCATAGTCATACATAGAACATTTTTTGCACTCAAGAAGTCACATAAAACATACATAAGCTTGCCAAACAAATGGTTTAGCCTCACCCATTCTCTTTAGGGATTTTGGACTTGCCTCACCCATTTTCTTAAGGGACTTTTGACTAAGTCTCACTCTTTAGAGACTTTTAGCTTTGTCTCACCCATCCTTGGGGACTCTTAGCTCATCCTCACCCTAACTAAGGGACTTTTGGCTTCACTACACTCAAGCAAATCAAAACATATTCATAAAGCATCATTCAAGTGCATAACAAAGTATCATGATACCATGGCATATAGATACATGTTAAAACATCTTTTATAGCTTAAAACATGCACACACACATTCAAGACAAGATAAACACATATTCATGCATGAGAGAAAGAAGAGAGAGTTACCTTTGAAGCAAGAGTTCAACACTTTTTCTTTAAATATTCCTCCCCCTTTTTGGCCACACACTTCTAATGAGATGGGGCTTGGTTCACTTGGCCTAAACATATTAAATAGGACACAATTATATCACAGAAGTAAGCTCTAGCATCACCCACTCACTATGGAAGCTCACTTTATTCTATGGTTGCATAATAGCGTCATATAAGACCTAATGAAGCAAGTGCTAGAATTTAAGGTCTTGGCTCCATTTTCTCCTTCCATCTAGGTCTCTTGACCTCATTTAAGCCTCTTGGAATCATCACAATTTCATTCCTAAGAGCCTAGAATTAAGTTGCTTCTTTAAGCCTTATTATGGAACATACACATCCATCACACAACCCAAGGCTTCTAAAATTTTTCCAAGCCTTTCTTTGATGTTCTCTTATCATGTTTAGTTCCTTTCTACACTTAGAAAAAGTTTACAACTCTCCCTAGGCATAAGACCAAGCATCTTGGCCAAGACATATGCTTGGTTTTAGACCCATAGAGATAGCTTTTTTTTCTTGAAAGAAATGACACATGTGAGGTTTTTTAGGCATCTTAAGAACCCATATATACTCATAGACAATTAGAAATATCACTAGAAAGCTTCATATATACTAAGGTGCAAAGGAAGCCCTAGGTTTTGGAAGCTTGAAAACTAATAGTTCTTTTTGGAATTTCTTTGAATCTACTTATTCCTCACCCTTAAAAACCTAGGTTTCATACTTAGTTTGGGTCAGATTTTGCTCCCTCTTACTTGTGCTACATAAGGCCAAAAGTCATTCATGGTGGAGTAAGAAGAAAGAAGCAAGGAAAGCCATGAAACTATGTTGATTCCTTAGCCTTTTCAAGGGCTTTCTCCCTTGCCTTCACTCCTCCTTGCAATTTCAAACTTCTCCCCTCTGAATAAGGCTCAAAATAGATCCAAATCATGCATCAAAACCATAGAAAGAAAGAGGAGAAGAAGGAGAGCAAGTTCAATGAAGGAAGAAGCCAAAAATTTCTTGATTTTCCTTACCTTTTCTTAGGTTTTTCTCCTCCCTTAAAGCTCCCACTTGTGTGCCACTTTTTGTAGAACTTCTTCTCTCTCATCTTGGACAGAATTTAGGTCAGTCAAATGTGAGGGAGAAGTGGGGCGCCACCTATATATAGTTAGAGATTCTTAAAGAGCTTTTTAAAATGCCTATTTTGTCCCTCATTCTTAGATTTTTCATTTAAGGCTCATTTCAACTCCTTTTCCATCATAAAATTTAGGTTTTTTAACCTATAACTAACCTTTGGAATTACTCAAATCAGGCCTAAAACCTTCTCGAATGAAAGGGTCAAAGTTCGGGGTCACTGATGTTCTAAAATGTAAATCAGAGAGCTTTACCTATTCTAAGGGTTCTTATAATTTTCAAGGCCTTTAAAAACCTCGAGAAGCTCAATTCTTCCATTTAAAAGTCTTTCCTTTGAGTTTTCTAAAAGTTGCTAAAATTACAGAAATGCCATTGCATTTCATCAAAAATTTCTTTAGCTATTTTGGCCTTGGTTTTTGGGCATCTTAAACCTTGATTCCTCATTTTCTAATATTTAGAATTTTATGAAAATTTTATTTGGCCTTAACTGATTCATTTTAGGGGACCTTCTTTTATATCTGGCCTATTTATGTCGTTTTTACGAAAACTGGTTGTTACAGGTTTCTTCTTCCTCCCTTGACTCCTCCTTTTGGTGTGCCTTTTGGAGCTACCTCAAAATCTATTTGGACTAGAAACAAGTTAGTGGTGAGGGCTAGAGAAGAGGGGGACATGATTTAAGGAGCCTAGGTGTCCATTTAGCATTTTTTCAAAATTTTCTTTCATTTGGGCTCATTTCAATTCCTTTTTTAGAACTATCTTTTTCATCATGAAGTTTAGGTTCTATAACTTATAAAATGCCTTTGGATTTACCCAAATTGGATTAAAAAAATTCCCAAACTAACCGGCC
Source organism: Erythrophleum fordii (assembly GCA_032878935.1). NCBI lineage: Eukaryota > Viridiplantae > Streptophyta > Magnoliopsida > Fabales > Fabaceae > Erythrophleum > Erythrophleum fordii. Next base: position 17,872,824 of record JAVQMF010000053.1, read on the forward strand.
AAAGTTCAGGTCAACTGACACTTTAAAATGTAAATTATGGGGGTTTGAACCATTCTAGGGGTTCTTATGATTTTCAGGGCCTTTGAGAACCCCAAGAAACTCATTTTTTTCATTTTAAAATCACTCCTATGAGTTTTCTAAAAAATACCCAAAATTACGAAAATGTCACTACATTTTTATCAATTTTCGTTTAGTTATTCTAACTCTATTTTCAAGGCACCTTGGGCCTTGTATTTTCATTATTTAAGGTATATATTATTGTTCTAATTTTACTTAGCCTCAAATCCTTTCATTTAGGGGACTTCCTTTTATTGCTGATTCATTTCTGTCATTTTTATGAAAACCAGACATGATAAGAAGCATGAAAAAGTGCCAAAATTCATACCTTTTCTTGATTTGTTTTCCTCTTTCTCTCCCATCTCTTTGGTGCACCTCTTACTACTAGTTCAGATGGTCGAAGTTCTATTTTGAGGGGTTTGGGTCATGCTGGACAGATTTAAGGATAAAGGGGATGAGTTATAATATTTTTCATAATTTTCGTTTTGCCCTTCAACTTCAATTTTACCATTTTGCTCCTTTTTTTCTACCTTTTTCATATGAAAATTTAAGTCCTCTAGTTTATTAATGATATAAATTTTTAATTTTATAGACTTTGGAGCCATTCCAAATTATCTAGTCAAAGTTTGGGTCAACTGATGGCCTAAAATACACACCAGAAGGGTTTTAACTATTCTAAGAGTTTCTATGATACTTAGAGCCTCTTAGAATCCTAGAAAACTCATTTTTTTTTCCATTTAAAGCTGCTTCCTTTGAGTTTTTAAAAAGTTATCCAAAATTACGAAACTGCCACTACATTTTTGGGTAATTTTGTTTAACTATCCTAGCTTCAATTTCAGGGCATCTTTAGCTTTACATCCTCATTTTGAGATGCCTAGATTATTACTCTAATTTTTTTAGGCTCTAATCCTTTGATTATAGGGTCTTCTTTTTATATCTCATCAGTTTAGTTTAGTTTAGTTTTTTGGAAAACTGGGTATTACACTTCTAATCAATCCTAATGTGACTATATAGATAATATATGATAACATTTTGAAGCCTAGAAGTTAAATTCTTGAAGTTACCCCTTGAGGTTACCCATTGAGGCTTAAGGTTACATAATGAGTTCCATTATATAGAAAAGTAAAAATACAAATGAATAGTGCCAATGACCAAATGAATAGTAAATGTGAAAATTGAGGCTTGAATTATGAATTTTAGAAGCACAAGTTGGCCTAGGATTTAAGTTTAGTGAAATCCTTGATTTAAGGTCTAAGTGATGAACTAATTATGGGGAGCAAAAATCCAAAAGAGATTTCATAAATTTAGGCCCTTGAATATGGTCAAATTTGAACATTTTAGATAACATGATTGCCATCCAATAAGCATGTGTTTTAAAGGTATGTAAGAGGGGATTCTAAGTGCACTTTAAGTGGCCTAAAGTATAGTTAAAAGACAAAGAAGCCTAAGAGAAGTAGTTCTAAGTTCTAGATGATATGTTATGTGATATTTTTGTACAAGCTAATGAGGTTCCATCTCATTATAAGTGTAGAGCTAAAAAAAGAAAAGCAAATGGAGCCAGAAATAAAGCAGAAAAGTTAGAAGCTTTATTGGGTTTCTATTATCTATACAAGGTAGCTTACTCTTCCCTATCTAGTTGCATGTAGACTTGTTTGAGTTTGATATGCATTGTATTATATTGGTTGTTTTATCACAGTATATGCTATATTACATTATATCAGTTATATATCATGTTTTGCATATTACGTTTAATGAGCTAAGGCTATGAGATAAAGAGTGACAATGGGAATGAATGCAGTAGTTCTCTCAAGTTCAAGAGAAAAGCTTAAATTAAGTTGAGATTCGTGGCCATGATAGAGTATGTAGTAAGCATGTAAAGCATTTATGTTAGTTTTATATGATCATGCATACTTGTATTATTCTTGCTTAACTGTCTCATGCTTATTTTAAGTGATCTGAGTATAGCTACTGAGATTCTCCTCTATTTTCCCACTAACCAGTGCCAGGTGGAAGCTCCAATGCCAGCAAAGGAAAAGAGAAAGAATAATATTTGAATATGCAGAACCATATGAATATGATGTATCTATTTTGTTAAAATGTACAATGAATGTATATGGATTATGTCTAATTCTATCGTGATATATTATGTATACTAGCATACTGTTAACGGTAATGTAACTCTAATTTGAGTTATATAGATTTAGTTGATGTTTTATGCCCAAGTTGTGATATACAATATTATTATTATTTGTACTTTTCTATGTCTGTGAATTTGGGCTGAAATATGACCAATTGATTGGTTTGGATAGTCAATTTTATACGGGGAAACTTTTCTAGTTTTTCTTTAAAATTTTATTACCATTACATATAGGGAATTATTGAAATGGCAAGTGTATACATCTTGAAAATTTTGGATCCAGTATTTTCTTCCATCAGTAAATGGACTTGCTATTGGACCATAATAATCAAATAAGAGTTAGACAAATAAGGTGTTACAATTCCTCCCTTGGTGTTTCCTTTTCAAGTTTTTGTTAGAAGTACACTCATCATTAAAGGAAATCACATGTTGTTTCTCTAAAGTGTCACATCCTAAATTTTTCCTTGTTGGGGTAATATAACTTAGACAGAGGAAAACTAATGGAAATTATTAAGATTAATAACCTAAATTAACAAGGAAAATAAAAGGAACCATTTAATCAAGACTTAAGGAATTAGTCATGGTTAATTAGGAATTAAAAGACTAATTAAGATAAATGGGAAATTAGAGGACAAAGGAGAAAGACAAGTAACAACTTTGAGATACAAGGTTTTTGTCACTTTATGTTAAAACATGGACTCAAGGTATTTTCCTTACTAGGAGGGGATAAGCATGCCTTACATTATTTAAATTATAAACAAACACCTATATTACATATATGGTGGCATAGCCGAAGGTAGAATAAGCAAACATATATGAAGGTAGTCCATAATTGTTGCATAGTTGGTGGGTGCATAATTCAACAAATGACTTCGTGACAAGCTCACAACCATTGCCACATTGATATCCCACCATCAATGCACATATACACCTAAATATGAACTTAGTATTGTAACACCATGAATTCTAGCTCATCTTATGCCTTTACATAACTTAATATCATGAATCATGTGAATTTTGCATGAAAAGGGCAAGGAAATAATGCTCATTTTCGTGTTGCGTCGTAGCAAAAATTTTATTTTGGTGTCACGTGGACTGTGTGAGTACATGCTATGCACCCTCATATTTAATTACATCATTACAACTCATTTACATCCCAAAAACATACCTACAATCCATGGAAACCGAAATGGGGCATGAAAAATGGGAGTTTATTTTCGGCTAGAATTGGCCTCTTTTCTAGGCAAACTTTGGAAAATCATAACTAAATCTAGAAAAATTGAAAACATGAAATCTTGGTCATTATAGGAATCCTAGGATGTCTACTTTACACTAAAAATATGCCCAGACCATAATATGTATCATAGAGGACGTTTGACATCCAAAAAGTTGCTGAGATCGCTGCTACCTGGGCTGTTGTTTCAGATTACTGATACAAATTTCTAAAATTTATAACTAATTCTATAAAAATAAAAATCACATAAATTTGGTAATTATAAAAAGCTAAAAATGTTAAATTGATACTACAGATAATTATAGAATGAAATAGATACGTTTAGCCATTGGAATCCTATGGAACAGTGACTAAACTCCTGGGGCACCACTGCTACTGACAGCCAACTTTAAAAATGCATAACTCTTTGCTCAGACCTCCAAATAGGGTGATCTTAGTGGCCATAGAAATATTATGACCTTTAGTTTATGTGTATAAAATTCCATAAGCATTGGACATCATTTGGCTATTGAGTGACACAAAATACAAATCTACTAGTGTAAATAGTGCACATACCAGAATCAATAGAAAATCCCAACTTTGAAAATTCATCAAATATTCTCTAGTCATCCAAAAATTATGTTCTTTAGCTTCTAAGAAAGCTCTCAATGAGAGCTAATTGTATGCCAAATTTCAGATCAAGAATAACTCATTTGGCCAAAAACTGATATAAGATTCCATAATGGTCAATTTTGGCTTCATATAGGGTACCAAAGTTGTCAAATGATTTTCCCTTAGTTATGGCACCTTTTGGGCAAATCTAAAAGCATATTTAAGACTTGTGTGAGCTGTCCAAATGGTCCCAAACCTCATGCATCTCATTTTGGCCATTCAACCCACACTTATACATAGTTGCATCATACTTCCACATTGCACATTTGGATATTACAACCTCAAATTGTATTCTAAAACTCATACATCATATCCATAGTGATAAACATCACATAATAGCATATTTATACATGTATCAAGGTTCATAGACTATCTACATCATCATATACATCAAGGTACATAAGTATGGCTCCAAAATAGCTAAAACTAGACATATGCTTGTCAATCTCCCTTCTTCATGGTTGTTGGCTCTCATTGGCATAACCACTTGGTCCACCTAGCATATGAGATCATTGAAGAGGAGGGGATGAGATTCAAAAAATTCCAATAGCTCATCTCCCATTCAATCATACATAATATGTCAAAGCAAGCTTTACAAATGCATGTATGGAGAAAATGGAAATCAAGGACATTTTAAAAGCAACCTTAGCATATGAATCAATCATACAAAACATTCAAGAATTCACCAAGTGTTTAGATTGGCTTCACACTTCTCCTCATGGATTTTGGACTTGCCTCACCTATTTTTTAAGAGCTTTGGACTCAACCATACTCTTGGGAGCCCACTTTGTTTTTGGGAGACTCTTTACTTTGTCTCAATCAAGCTCAAGGGTTCTTGGCTCATTCTCACCCAAGGAAAGAGTTCTTGGCCTCTCTACACCCAAGTGAACTCATACAACCATCATGAAATTATTTAAGAACATAACATGACATCAAGGATCATGGCATATAAAGGCATGCTAGCATACTTTTCATAGCTTGAAAATACACATAATACATTCTAAAACAAGCTAAATACACATCCATGCATAAGAAAAGGTGGAGAGAGCTACATTGTGTATATTCACACACTTTTTTCTTAGCTTTCAAGCTTCCTCTTTCGGCCACACACCCACAAGTTGGTGGAGATGGTTTCTCTTGGCTTAGATACAATTTTTGGGATTCAATTAGGTTCATGGAATACATTCTAAGGCTACACATTTTGCTTAAACCCTAGATTACTCTACAACCCTTATTATGGTCCATATTGGTACCTAATGAAGCAACACCCCTCAAATGATTTCTAGGCCTCATTCTTTCCTTCCAAATATGATTCTTGACTCCTTTTAAGCCTCTTGGAGTCATCACATCATTAGAACAAAAGGTCTAGCATCATGTTGATTCTTTAGGTCATAATATGGAACCTAAGACACCAAATCACTTTCTATGAGTTCTAAATTTTTCCAAGGCCTCCATTCATTTTCATTCATCAAATATGACTCAAGAATGGCCTTAGAAAAATTTAAAAACTCCCCCCACCTACACAATCCCCTCTTGGCCGAGACATAGATAACATTTAGGCCATATGGAGTTTTCTTTATTTTCTTGAAGGAAGAAGCTTATGGGGAGCATCTTTGGTGTCTCAAGAACTCATTTATAATCTAACTTAGACCTAGGAAGCATCACATAAATTCAGAATTTAAAAGGTGCACTAGAAACCTTAGGTTTTGCATCTTGAATCCTAATGCCTATTTCATGGTTTTCTTTGCATATTCTTATTCCTCTCCATCAAATACCTAAGAATCATGCTTGGTTGGGCTTGAAAATCAGATCTTCCTAGGGTTCTTAGGCTAGGTCGAAATGGAGAAGAAGGGCCATGGAAGATATCAACCATAGGATGCATTTTTACCTTGTTTCCTTGCTTAGTTTGGCTTGAATCTTGATTTTTCCTAGCTCCTCTCTTCAAATCCAAACTTTCCCTTTAATTTCTCCCTTGAATCAGATTTATAAACCTCATTTTAATCTAAGGAAAGAAGGGAGAATGAAGGAGAGATGGTGGAGATGAAGAAAAGCAAGGAAAAACACCATGAAAACATACCTTAAACTTGGATTTCTTCCTCCTTCTTCTTCCTATCTTGGGCACCTCTCCCTTAGGGTTTTGCTTCTGATTTGGGGCTGGAAAATCTGAAGAGAAATGAGGGCAAGTGTGAGGCACCACCTATATATAGGTAGGGAAAAGTGACTTTTTCAAAAATTCCAATTTTACCCTTTATATTTTGTATTTTCGTTTCTCTTTCGTTTTAGCTCCTTTTTTAGAACTGTCTTATCCATTATAAAATTTAGGTTCCCAATTAAGAAAAATGTCTTTGGAATCACTCAAATCAGAGCTAAAACCTTTCTGAATGGATCCGTCAAAGTTCAGGCATGTCGACCTTAAAAAACATCCACTGGAGGTGATTTAACTGTCACGGGGCTTTCTATGGCTTTCAGGGCCTTTGAGAACCTTGAAGAACTCAAAAATTTGATTTAAAAGGCCCTCTTGTGTGAATTCCAAAAATTACTTGAAATTACAAAAATACCATTACATTTCGTAAGGTTTCTGTCAACATTTATTTCTTCATTCTAGCTCCGTTTTTTGTAACATCCCGTCCCTTCGTAAACGTGAGAAACACAATGTTCAGTTTCTCCGTAAACGTCAGAAATAGGCCAAATATAAAAGGAAGTCCTCGAAATAGAAGGAATTGGGGCCAACTAAAATTATAATAAAATTTTAAATATTAGAAAATGAGGATTTGAGATTTAAGATGCCCAAAAACCAGAGCCAAAAGAGATCAGAAAATTTACCGAAAGAAGTAGGGGCATTTTTGTAATTTTTGAAAAATTTGGAAAACTCATAGGAGGACTTTTTAAACAAAAAATTTAAGCTTTTTAGGGTTCTCAGAGGCCCTGAATACTATGGGAACCCCTAGAACAGTTGAAACCCCTCCGGTGAGTGATTTCGGCTGTCGGTTGACCGAAAATTGACCGAACGGTTCGAAATGGTTTTAGATCCTTTTTGAGTGATTCCAACGGCAATTATTATGATTAAGAGCCTAAGAAATATGATGGAAAAGACGGATTTCAAAAAGGAGTTGAAACAAGCCCAAACAAACAAAACTATGAAGAGGGACTAAATTGCAAAGTATAAAAGTTGCTTAAGTGAAACCCTAGCTTATAAAAACGCCCCTCCTTTGCTCAGATCTCCTCTCCCACTCTCTCACACGTTAAAACAGAAGTGAGAAGGGCTGAGAGTGGCGCACAAGAGGGGAGGCCAAGGAAGGAAGAGGAAGCTTTGAAAAGTGTAAGTTTTAGCCACTTTTTCCTACTCCTTGCCTTGTTAAACTTCTTCCCCTCCTTTCCTCCTCTCTTCCTATGGATTTAATGAGATGTTTGGTTCTGTTTTGAGCCCAGAACTGAGGGGGAAATTTCGAAATTCAAGGAGAGGGTTGAAGCAAGGAAGAGAGTTCTTGAGAAAAGCTTGGAATCAAGGTGATTTTTCTATCTTGGTTGCTTCCTTTTTCTTGCCCTTTGTGTGTGGAGTTCTGCCAGAACAGAACCATCTTGGGGGGAGGCTTTTTGTCTAGAAATAAGAAGGAATTGTGAGTATTAGACCATGAGGAGTTAGTAGATGCAAGGAAATTGGAAGAAAGGCTAATGAAAATCAAGTTAGAAAAGTGTAGAGCTCTTGGACACTTTATAAAAACTGATTTAATCCATGAATTTTCTTGCATGTGTAAATGTTTATTTGAGTCTCTAAGACCCCTAGGAAGCCTCCCAAGTGTCTCCCCCATCAAGGAAAAATCAAAAAGCCCATGGACTCCTCCTCCCTCCATCAATTCGGCCAAGACATAACCATTAGGCTAGGGGCTGTTTTAATTTGTTTTAGCCTTGGTTTGGGACTTCTTATGATGGTAGAAGGTGGGAGGAACCCTTAGAAAAAATTTAGAACTCATAGAAATTGATTTGGTGCCTTAGGTTCCATAATATGACCTAAAGAAGCAACATGGTGCTAGACCTTTTGTTTTAATGATGTGATGACTCCAAGAGGCTTAAAAGGAGTCAAGAATCATATTTGAGAGTAAAGAATGAGGCCTAGAAATCATTTGAGGGGTGTTGCTTCATTAGGTGCCAATATGGACCATAATGGAGGTTGTAGAGTAATCTAGGGTTTAAGCAAGTTGCATGGCCCTAGAAATTGTTTCATGAACTTAATTGGCTCCCATAATTTGTGTCTAGGCCAAGAGAAACTATCTCCACACCAACTTGTGGGTGTGTGGCTAAAAGAGGAGGCTTGAAAGCTAAGGAAAAAGTGTGTGTTTGTATATAAGGTAGCTCTCTCCACCTTCTCTCATGCATGGATGTGTGTTTAGCTTGTTTTAGAATGTGTGTATGTGTATTTTCAAGCTTTGAAAAGTATGCTAGCATGCCTTTATATCCCATGATGCTTGATGCCATGTTATGTTTTTAAATGAACCCATGATGTTTGTATGAGTTTGCTTGAGTGTGGAGAGGCCAAGAACTCTTCCCTTGGGTGAGGATGAGCCAAGAACCCTTGACCTTGGTTGAGACAAAGTAAAGAGTCTCCCAAAAGCAAAGTGGGCTCCCTAGAGTATGGTTGAGTCCAAAGTGCTCAAAGAATAGGTGAGGCAAGTCCAAAATCCATGAGGAGAAGTGTGAGGCCAATCCAAACACTTAGTGAGCTCTTGAATGTCTTGTATGATTGATTCACATGCCAAGTTTGCTTTTAAAATGCCTATGACTTATATTTCCTCCATGCATGCATTTGAGAAGCTTGCTTTGCACATATTATGTATGATTGAATGGGGGATGAGCTATTGGGATTCTTTGAATCTCACTCCCTCCTCTCCAATGCTCTAACATGCTAGGTGGACCAAGGAGTTATGGTGAAGGGAGCCAACAACCATGAAAGAAGGAGATTGACAAGCCTAGGCCGAGCTTTCATTCTTTTTGAACCTATAATGAGGTTTCACAAAGTATATGATGTTGTAAATGTACCATGACCCTTGAGGCATGTATAAATACACCATTTTATGATGTTTATATGTATGAATATGATGTATGACCTCTAAGATATGTTTTGAGTATCTAATGCCAAAGTATGAGAATTGAAAGTTTGATGGATATGTGTATAAGTGGGGGTTGAATGGCCAAAATGAGATGCATGAGGTTTGGGACCATTTGGGCAGCTCACACAAGTCTCAAATGTACTTTTAGACTTGCCCAAAAGGTGCCACAACCAAGGTAAGGCCATTTGGCAAATTTGGTACCTCATATGGAGCCAAATTTGACCATAATGGAACCCTATGTCACTTTTTGGCCAAATGAGTTAGTCTTGCCCTGAAATTTGGCCTACCATTAGGTCTCATTAAGAGCTTTCTGGGAAGCTAAAGATCATAATTTTCGGAGGTCTAGAGAATATTTGATAAATTTTCAAAGTTGGCATTTTTCATGGTTTCTGGTATGTGCACTGTTCATACTGGCAGATTTGATTTTAGTGTCACTCGATGGCCAAATGGTGTCCAATGCTTATGAAATTTTATACACACAAACTAGAGGTCATAAGCTTTCTGTGGCCACAGAGATCACCTCATTTGGAGGTCTGGGCAGAGAGTTATGAATTTTCGAAGTTTGCTGTCAGTAACAGTGGCATCTCCAGAGCTCAATCACTGTTTCATCAATTCCAGATATCTAAAAGTATCTGTTTTATTCTGGAATTATTTTTAGTATCAAGTTAACATCTGTAGCTTTCCAGAATGACTGAATGTGTGTGATTTTGATTTTTTTAGAATTAGTTATGAATTTCAGAAGTTTGCATCAGTAACCTGAATCACAGCCCAGGCAGCCAGTGAGTCTGTAGATTTTTGGATGTCAAACGTCCTGTGTGATTATTTTTGTGACTTGGACGTATTTTTAGTGTGAAGTAGACATCCTGAGATTTCTAGAGTGACAAAGATTGTATGATTTCGAATTTTCTTGATTTAGTTATGATTTTCCAAAGTTGGGTCAAAAATTGGAGCAAAGCTGGCCGAAAATGTGCTTGTTTACTTTGAGCTCCATTTCGGTTTTTATGGGTTATAGGCATGCTTTTGTGATGCAAATGAGTTGTAATAATGAAATTAAATATGAGGAAGTATAGTATAAGCTTACACAGTCCACGTGACACTGAATTGAATTTTTTGGATATAGCGCAACGCGGAAAAAGTCGATTATTTTATCCTCTTTTTTATGTGCCCTCATGGAAATCATGATGTGAAGCTTATAAATGACATGTAATAGAGCTAAAAGTTATGGTGTTACATTTTTCCTCTCTTTTGAGACTAGAATTCTCATTTTTAGGAGGCTAAAATGTTAATCAAATTTTTCGAGACCTTGACTAATTCACTTCGGGGGACTTGGTTTGAAAACGTGCTCATTTCTGTTGTTTAACGAAAACCTGACATTACAAGTATGCTAGGGAAATTCTTGAACATGCAAATTTGTTAGTAGCATTAAGTGTGATATTTTGTGGATAGTTAGAACGTGTGACACCTACTATGGATGGATGGCTTGGAATTTACAAAAGCACAAATGTGGAATTGAGATTATTTGATCTTACCAACTATCCCTTAATATATATAGGTGTGCAGATTCGGTTATGGCCTTAGGAGATTGAAACTGTGCAAATCATAAGCTAATATTTAAATGAAGTGCTTAAATGAATCTTGGCATCTTGTATGGCTAGTTGGTGGATGGGTAAATCAATAAACAAGTAAAAGACAAAGTGACAAGCCGTGCCACCTTGACATTCCACTATCTCAACATATGTATATCTATATGCACATTTGGTTATAGCATTAGACTTTTCCTTTAGCCATGCAAACAAATAGGAAGCTCCAATTGAATAATTGTTAAAGGATAATAAGAACAAGTTATACCATGGTGGCCAAATGGATTGGAGTTTGTGAAAGTAGGAAGACACAAATTTAGAATTTCATAAGCATTGACCACAACCATTAATATATGCATATGTGTGGATGTGTGTTTGGACATGTAGCACCTATGTAATTTAACCGAGCATACTATAAGGCAAAAGATAAAGGGATGGTCTTAATGTATATTAGAGTATGTGACACCTAGTAACTATTGATGTGGGGCATTGCAAAGGAAAGATAAACAAAGCATACATTAGCATTATTTTAGTCCTCTTATCATAGGTATGCATGTGTGGGTGTTCAGTTACTTACCACCACATTGTTCAAAATTGTGTAACTTATGAAGTCTAGAAACATGTAGATTGCCTTGGTGAATATTTAGGAAAGTGACACCTTGCATGGCCACCGAATAGCAATGAGGAAAGAATGAATTTTTATTCAATTGCATTATCTCCAAACTTAGGTAAGAAGTGTAACACCATAATTTCCTACCTTATTTCATGCCTTTAATTATCACATTTCCAAGAGTCACAAAATTTCTCAAAGAAAAGGCATTAAAATAATAATTATTTCCACGTTGCGTTGAGTATAAATATTCCATTTGGTGTCACGTGAACCGTGTGAGCTCAAGCTATACATTCTTATATTTAATTATATCAATACAACTCTTTTGCATCACAAAATCATGCCCACAACTCATGAAAACCGAAATGAAACATGAAATGGGGTTGTTTAATTTCAACCAGATTTACCCCTTTTTCTAATCACAATTTGGAAAATCATAACTAATTCTAGCAAAATTGAAATCATGTGCTCTTGGTCATTTTGGAAAGCTAAGGATGTCTACTTCACACTACAAATATGCCCAAACCATAACATCTATCATAGATCACGTTTGACATCTGAAAAGGTTTAGAGGTCAAACTGTCTCCTGATACTATCATAGATTCTGTAGTAAAATTTGAAAATGTCCAATTAATTCCAAAAAAATCCTATCTATCCAAATGATACCAATCTAGAAAGCTGTGAATGTTAACTAGAGGAAAAAAGTATTTTTAGACCAACTCAGGCAACCTAAACCTCAGAATTCAATAGAATAGTAACTCAGGTCGAGTAAGGTCTTGATACTAGATAAAATATTCAAAAATTCATATCTCCCTCTCTAGACCTCTAAAGGAGGTTCTTCTAGTTGGCATGAGTCACTGTAATTGTATAGTGTTTTTGTATAAAATTTTGTGGTAATTGACATCATTTGAGCCTTTTGTGACATAATTCATTTTTGGACCAAATGAATAGTGTAGTAGATCAAAACCAGAAAAATTTCCAACTTTGAAAAATCATCAAATATTCTGTAAACCTTCAAAAATTATGATCTGTAGCTTTCCAAAAAGCTCTCAACAAGCTCTAATTGTCTGCCAAATCTTAGAGGAAGAAGAACCCATTTGACTAAAAAGTGATATAGGGTTCCATTATAGTCATTTTTGGCTCCATATAGGATACCAAAGTGACGAAATGGTTTTGCCTTGGCCTTGGAACCTTTTGGGCAAGTCTAAAAGCACATTTTGGACTTGTGTGAGCTGTCCAAATGGTCCCAAATCCCATACATCTCATTTTGGCCTTTCTATCGACACATATGCACATTTCCATAAACTCATTCATGAAGCTATATTTTCCATACATATTCAATTTACATTCCATCATTCACATAACACATACTTTCATTTCTACATCATATAATAGCATAATTACATATGTCTCAAGGGTCATAAACCATTTACAACAACAATATACATCATGAAGTATCATTATGGTTCTAAAAGGCAAAAGTTAGGTATAATGGTGTCAATCTCTCTTCTTCAATGTTGTTGGCTCCCATTGCCATATCCACTTAGTCCACCTAGCATATTAGATCATTGGAGAGGAGGGAATGAGATTCAAAGAATCCCAATAGCTCATCTCCCATTCAATCATACATAACATATGCAAAGCAAGCCTTAAAAATGCATGCATGGTTATTATGGAAGTCATGAACATTTAAGAAGCAAGTTTGGCATGTGAACAAAACATACAAGACATTCAAGAGCTCACTAAGTGTTTAGATTGGCCTCACACTTCTCCTCATAGATTTTGTACTTGCCTCACCCATTCTTTAAGAGCTTTGGACTCAACCATACTTTTAGGAGCCCATTTTGCTTTTGGGAGACTCTTTACTTTGTCTCAACCAAGAAGCCTAAACCAATCTCAAGGGTTCTTGGCTCATCCTCACCATGGTGAAGGGTTCTTGGTCTTTCCACACTTAAGCAAACTTAAACAAACATTATACATTCATTTGAAAGTATAATATGTCATCATGAAATCATGGCATATAAAGTCATGCTAGCATACTTTTCATGGCTTGAAAATACACATACACACATTCTAAGACAAGCTAAACACACATCCATGCATGAGAAAAGGTAGAGAGAGTTACCTTGCACACAATTATACACTTTTCTCTAGGAATTCAAGCCTCCTCTTTCGGCCACACACCCACAAATTTGTAGAGATGGTTTCTCTCAGCCTAGATACAATTTATGGAAGCCAATTAGGTTTACAAAATAATCTCTAAGGCCATACAACTTGCTTAGATACTAAATTGCTCTATAGGTTCTATTATGGTCCATAAATACACCTAATGAAGCAACAGCTGTCAAATGATTTCTAGGCTTCATTCTTTCCTTTCAAATATGATTTTTGACTCCTTTTAAGCCTCTTGGAGTCATCACACAATTAAAACGAAGGGCCTATTATCATGTTGCTTCTTTAGGCCATAATATGCAACCTAAAGCACCAAATCAATTTCTATGAGTTCCAAATTTTTTCCAAGGCCTCCCCTCATTTTAATTCACCAAATATGACTCAAGAATGGCCTTATAAAAATTTAAAACTCCCCTTAGCTATATAAACATGCTTTGCCCGAGACTATGCCTAGGTTAGGGTTCCTTAGAGTTTTCTTTGTTTTCTTGAATGAAGAAGCATGTGGGGAGAATCTTAGGAGTCTCAAGAACTCATTTAAACTCTTAATTAAACCTAGGAATCATCATACAAAATCAGAATTTGGAAGGTACACATGAAACCCTAGAATTTGCATCTTGAATTCTAATGGTTATTTTATTATTTTCTTTGCATATTCTTGTTCTTCTCCATCAAATACCTAAGATTCATGCTTGGTTAGGCTTAAAAATCATATCCTCCTATGGCTTCTAGGGTTAGGTGAAATGGAGAAGAAGGGTGATGGAAGATATCAACCATAGGATGAAATTTTACCTTTTTCTTTGCTTAATTTGGCTTGAATCTTGCTTTCTCCAAGCTCCTCTCTTCAAATCTGAAATTTCCCTTGAATTTTTCCCTTGAATCAGATTTATAAACTTCATTTTAATTAAAGGAAATCAAGGAGGATGAAGGGGAGGTGGTGTGGATGGAGAAGAGCATGAAAAATAACTATAAAAACATACATTTAGCTTGGATTTCTTTCTCCTTCTTCTTCCTCTCTTGTACACCTCTCTCCTAGGGTTTTGCTTCTGGTTTGGGGCTAAGAAATCTGATGCTAAATGAGGGAGAGTATAAAGCGCCACCTATATATAGGTGTAGGAAAATGGCTTTTTCAAAAATTCTAATTTTGCCCTTCGTTCTTTGCATTTTTGTTTCTCCTTCGTTTTAACTCCTTTTTTTAGAACCATCTTTTCCATTATAAAATTTAGGTTCCCAATTAAGAAAAATGCCTTTGGAATCACTCAAATTGGAGCTAAAACCTTCCTGAGTAGATCTGTCAAAATTTGGGCACACCGATGTTGGAAAACATCCATCGAAGGGAATTTAACTGTCTCGAGGCTTCCTATAATTTTTAGGGTCTCTAAGAACCCCAAAGAACTAAAAAATTTCATTTAAAAATCCCTCCTATATGAATTCCAAAAATTGCTCAAAATTATGAAATGCCATTATGGTTCGTAGGTTTTTCATCAAAATTTGTTGCTTTATTCTAGCTCTAGTTTTCCTTCTATCTGAGGATAAAATTCTCATTTTTAGGAGGCTAGAATGTTATTCAAATTTTTTAGGATCTTAACTAATTCATTTAAGGGGACTTGCTTTGAAAACGCATCCGTTTCTGACGTTTAACGAAAATCGGACATTATAAGAAGCCTGAGGTGGCATTTGCAATTGCTTTCTTCACTTTAGCTTCAATAGGGCTAAGAATAATATTGAGAGAAAGAGTGAAAGGCTTAAGTCAACCATGGAGTTTAGAGAATATGCCATGGATGCAAGGAGAAGGTTTCAAGGAAATTTATTAAAGTGTAGGAAAATTTCTTAATTCCTTGGTTGCTTCCATCCTAACCAATTGAAATTAGGATTATGGCATTTTGTTGTTTTGGTTAGCCAATAAGAATTGAAGAAATGCTAAAAGGAAGGTATAGGTGGGAAGCAATAACCTTTTGGATGTAAGGAACTCAACTTCTCTCCCTTGAATATATTAGGGCGAGAGCTTGTATAGAACGTAATTAAAATTTATGTGGTTGTTCTTAGCCATGGGAAATTGCACCATATGGATTTTTTGAGTTGAGTCTTGGAATAAAAGAAGGAGGGGACAAAACATACATAAGGTGTCTTAGCACTAAATGAAATTATATAGTTAATTATATAAAGGAATATACATACTTGATTACCATAATTGAGGGAAAACCTTATGGTAAAGAAAGAAAATTTTCAGTGAGTCTAATTATCATCCAAATTAAGTTTAGTAGTAGGATTTTGGGATTTTAGAATTTTATAATTAACCTAGTAAAATTAAATTAATATGGAGGAGGAAAAGTGGAAGTTTGATTAATCCAAGATTGGAAATCCTAATTTCCTATTTATTAGAAACAAACAAAAATTTGTAGCATTTAAATTTAGAAAAATTTATCTTAATTTTGAGTTTTGGATGTGGCATAACCTTAGCTATGATGTATGTGGCTAAAATTGTAGGGAAGGAATTGAGACAACAAGAACTAAGAGCTTGATAGATAATTAGGTTGGCTAAATAAGTAGTTAACCCCCATTTTCATTTTTATATAGTTATTGTACACTGAATTGAATTCATGGACTTATCATACCGTGTTTTACTTGGTTGCTTTTATGTTTATCTCTTGAATAAGGGAGGTGCTATGGTACAATCCCTTCTATCGTAGGCCAATGACTTAAGCATGATAGCCTAATGAAGGATTATAAATTGCTATTTGGCAACCGACTGGTTTTTGTTTTGAAACTATACACCGAATGTGAATTGTGTAATATCTAGTTCTCTGAAAATAAGAAAAAATGTGAGAAACATAACGTACGGTTTCTTCATAAACATACAAAATTCACGGGATACAAAAAGAAGTCCTCTAGATAGAGTGATTTGAGGTCCAATAAAATTAGAATAATATTCTAAACCTCAAATAATGATGAGTCAAGGTTAGAGGTGCCCTGAAACCAGAGTTAGAATAGCCAAACGGATTTTAACGAAAATGTAACAAAACGTAATGACATTTTTGTAATTTTGGGCAATTTTTAGAAAACTTATAGGAGGGATTTTTAAATGAGAAATTTGAGCTTTTCAGGGTTTTCAAAGGCCCTGAAACCCATAGAAACTCCTAAAATAGTTTAAACCCCTCTAGTGAGCAATTTCGATTGTCGGTTGACCAAAACTTTGATTGAACAGTTCAGAATGATTTTAAATCCAATTTGGGTGAAACCAAATTCATTTTATGAATTAGAGGATCCAAATTTTATGATGGAAAAGACGGTTCTCAAAAAGGAGTTGCAATGAGCCCAAATGGACGAAACTAAGAAGAGGGACTAAATTGTGAATTTTAAAAGTTACTTAAATGAATCCCTAGGCTTATAAAAACGTTCCCACTTCTGCCCCAATCCTTATGAATGAATTTTTTGGACTAAAATGGAACCAAGGGCAGAGGAGAATGGCGCATAAGATGGAGGGAAGAAGGAAGAGAGAAACCTAGCAAAAAGTGTAAGAATTTCATAGTTTTTCATGTTTTCTCCTTCACCAATCTCCTTCTCCTCTTTCCCCTCTTTCTTTCTATGGTTTTGTTAGAGTTTTTGGGTCTGTATGGAGGGTAGAACAGAGGTGGAAAATTCGGATTTGAGGAGAAGAGGCCAAGCAAAGTGAGAAATAAGCAAGAAAAGTCAGGAAAACCAAGGTATTTTGCCATTTTCCAACTTAATCTTCCTTGCTCTTCTTCTCTCCATTTCGCCCTTTGTGAGGCCAGCCAAGAAGGGTTGGAGTTTTAGCTAAACCAAAGATGAATCTTAGGAAAATGAGGGAGGAGAACAAGAATATGCAAAGGAAACAATCAAATAGCCATTAGATTTCAAGATAGCAAAGTTAGGGTTTCAAGTGTTCCACCAAAAATTTGATCTGCTATAACAATTCCTAAGCTTAAATGAGTATTTCGATGAACTCTTAAGATCCCTAGAAGGCTCCTCATATGAATCTTCCATCAAGAAAACAAAGCAAATCCATTTGGTGCTTCCTTAAAGCCTAGCCTCAGCCTAAGCTAGATGGAGTACCTAGGGATAGTTTTAATTTGTTCCAAGCTTATTTTTGAGTCATATATGATGGAAGAAGATGAGAAGAAGCCTTGGAAAAATTTTTGAAGCCATGGATAGTGAGATGGTATCATAGGTTCCATATTATGGCCTAAAGAAGCAACACCTAATTAGGCTCTTTGTTTTAATTGTGTGATGACTCCAAGAGGTCTAAATGGAGTCAAGAACCATAGATAGAAGGAAAGAATAGAGCCTAGAACTCAATTGATAGATGTTGCTTCATTAGGTGCATTTTTGGAACTATAAATGGGCTATTAGACCAAGTTAGTATTTAAGGAAGATGTATAGCTTTAGAAATGATTCCAAGAACTTAATTGGCTTCCATATATTGTGTTTAGGCCAAGAGAAACAAGTCTCCCATCATTGTAAGTGTGTGGCCAAGGAAGGGAGCATAATTCCAAGAGAAAAAGTGTGCTTCTGTGGCAAAGGTAACTCTCTCCACTTTCTCTCATGCATGGATGAATATTTGCCTTGTCTTTGAATATGTGTGTGTGTGTTTTAAGCTGTGAAAAGTGTTCTAGCATGTGCATATGTATTATCTTACCATGATGTAATATTATGTTTTCAAATGGTGTTTTATATGCTTGCCTTGATTTGCTTAAGTGTGAAAAAGCTAAGAACCTTCTAGCTATGGTAAGGATGAGCCAAGAATCCTTGAGAATAGTTAAGACAAAGTCTAGTGTCTCCCAAGAGCAAGGCTTAGTTCAAGGCCTTTAAGAAAAAAAGTGAGGCAAGTCCAATAACTGTGAAGAGAATGGGTGAGGCTAATCTACTTACTTGGCAAGCCTATGTATTTTTTATATGACTTGTTCAAATTCCTAGAATGCTTCTTGAATGATCATACATTTCATTATACTCATGTATGTATTTTTAAGACTTGTATTACATTCTTTATGTGTGATTGAAAGGGGGATAAGCTATTGGGATTCTTTGAATCTCATTCCCTCCTCTCCAATGTCTTAACATGCTAAGTGGAGTAAGTGAGTAAGGTAATGGAAGCCACCAAGTGAGAAAATGAAATATTAACATGAAAGTGTTTAGTTTTGTCTCTTTTGTGACCATACAAATGGCACATGATGTAATCTTATGATGAAATTGCTGTATAATCATTTGAACATGTGTAATTACTCATATATTTAATGTATGTATGAGGTTTGATACCAAATTAATGACAATGTAGTTTTTGGGTATTGGATGACAATAGAAAGCTTGATTAATCTTGTGTATGACATGGGATGAGAGAGTGAGTTTTCAATTTCTGGGTTTATGCACCTTTGAGACAAGTTTAGAAAGCCATTTTGGTGCATTCCCACATGCTCAAGTGGTCATGGTTGCCTTGGAGCTCAAAATGGACCATTTGGACCCTTTGTAAGACTTAAAAATGACCATTTCACAACCTAATATCAAAATCTAACCAAATGAACGAATTTGCTCATAAAATTTGGCATGCATATAGATATTATCTAGATCTTTTTGGAAAGCCAAATACCAAATTATTTGGAGCTCTGTGGAATTAATTATGATTTTTCAAAGTTGACATTTTTTACTAAATTGATGCAGACACTGTTTATATGGTCAGTAACTTGGCCTGTGTCATTTGTGGGACAAATGATATCTAATATTTATGAAATTTTACAAAAATAAACTAGACATGATAAGTTTTCCATGCCTATTGAGATCATCCCAATTAGATCTTTAAACAGGGAGATATAAAATTTTGAAGTTAGAGGACAGTACTAGTAATGACAGTCGATTTCTGGTACTGTTCTATCGATTTCTAGTAGCTTGTAGCCCCTGTGTGGTCTGGATATATTTTTAGTATAAAGTAAAAATATGTAGCTTTCTAGAATGTAAGGTATGCAAGATTTCAATTAAAATTAGTTATGATTTTTCAAAATTTAGGATAGTAACCTAAAAATTCTGGCTGAGGCTGCACCATTGAATTTCATGTATTCCATCCATTTTCCTGAGTTTTAGGAAACTTCTTGGGATGGTATGAGTTGTAATTATGTAATTAAATATGAGAATGAGATGGATGACTTCATATGGTCCACAAAATACCAAATGAAAAATTTATCTACTACGCAACGCAAAATATATTCATTATTTTAATGCCATTTTCTTGCTTCCTTGTGAAATGCATGGCATAAGGCATAGAAATAGCATAAGGCAAGTTAGAAATTTATAGTGTTACACTTTATAAACACCTAACAAAGCCCCGTGGATATTGTCCCCAGTAGATGGCTTCTCCCATTAGCTCTGGGGTTTTATTCTTTCTAGAAGATGGCTTTTCCCATTAGCTCCAAAGAAAACGTGTCCATGTGGGGAGAATATTACTCCCACTTATAAGGCCCTAACCTAGGGTCTTCCTGTAATGTCTGGTTTTCGTTAAATAACGAAAATGGACACGTTTTCAAAGTAAGTCCCCTGAGATGAGTGATTCAAGGCCAAATAAAATTTGGATAAAATTTTAAACAATAGAAAATGAGGATTTGAGCCTTGAGTTGCCCAAAAATCGAGGTCAGGGTGATTCGAAAAATTTCCCAAAAGGCCAGTGGTATTTTCGTAAATAAGTGGATTTTTTAGAAAACATATAGAAGGGATTTTTAAATGAAAGTTTTGAGTTCTCCAGGGTTCTCAGAGGTCCCAAAACACTTCTTATCTTATGTGGGACATTACAATTCACCTCCCTTTGGGGCCAACCCATCCTTAGGTTGCATATGCAGCTAGGCTGACTCTGATACCAAACACCTTACAGAGCCCCGTGGATATTGTCCCTGGTGGATGGCTTCTCCCATTAGCTCTGGGGTTTTATTCTTCCTAGAAGATGGCTTCTCCCATTAGCTCCCAAGAAAACGCATCCATGTGGGGAGAGTACTACTCCTACTTATAGGGCCCTAACCTAGGGTCTTCCTACTCGATGTTGGACATTACAAATTGAATCTTGTTAAGTGTTGTCTATATACTCTCAAATATGATGTTAACTATTAGGGCTATTATCTCATCACAAAGCTAACTCTTTTTCCAAGAATTAGTTCTGCAGCTGAGGGAGCCAAATCAGCAGAAAATAAATAAGCGGAACATTTAGTCTACATACTGTCTGTATAATTGACTTTAGTAAACCTTTTGGGAAAATGTAAATATTAAAGAATTATTCTAGTTTTGGGAAATGTAGTTTCACTTATGTAGGTTTGTGTCTTAGTTCTATGTTGTACTGATACAAAGGTAGCTTTCTATTTAGCTTAACAACCATATTTGATAGAAATGCAACATTATGAATAAAAGTAATTTAAATTATAGTTTTAGCATGAAACTAATTGTCACCAATTTTGAATAACTCTAAAATGTCACCATAAGCCTTCAAGCACCTAAATTGGAATTCTATATTGGTATCATTTGGGTTTTAGGTAAACAAAACAAAGTATACCAATATAGGACCTTGAGTTAGCATGCGGTTCAAACTATCTAATGTTTGGCTTTTATTAAGGTACTTAGAGAGGGATTTCTGAGTCCAAATTTTTATGGTGAGTACTTCAATCTTTCAACTTAAAATCTAAAAAATTGTAGAATTTTTAGAATAGGTTGGTTCCCTAAAACCATGCATTAACATAACCATACTTAAGTACTGGATAGCTTCAAGCATAACTCATAATAAATTTAGTTAAATAGGTAAACGAAGGAATTAATGCACAAATTTTTATGGGAGAGTAGCTGAGACATATAAACTTAGGTCTAGAAATTTTAAAGACTTTTGGAGCTTATTTACTAGGCCAATTAAATTGAATTTAGAAAGGATAATGTGCAACAGGTTCAAACCAGGTAGGGTCCTAAATAGGTTCAGTTAAGGGGTCACCCATGGGAATTTTTAAAAACTATTTTAATGGCTTTTCATTGACATCAGGAGAGAGCATTCCACCAAATTTCATGATTTTTGGATGACATTTGATAGGGGAAAGAAATTACACAATAACAGGCTTCAAAAACAAAGTTAACTATACCTTCATTGTTGCTCAATCTCTTACAATAGAAGGAAATTTGTGAAGATGGAAGAAAATGGAATTATAAACCTGCATTTTGCATGATAATATATTCAAAATTCTCTAGGTATGACATTTTTTATATTAGATCCATGATTTAGGAAATTCCTTTTGATTAGACCTCCTTGTTATGATTTTCTGCATGTTAAACAATTAGACTATTTAGATTTCCTCTTGAGAAATGTTGAATGAGTATCTCACTTATATTATTACTTGTTATACGTCTGAATTTTTATGTATAACAGGTTAGTATGGCTTTGAGGAGAACTCAAATTCAGATTTTAGAAGAAGTAATAGTAACTATATAGTCTATGTCAAATAGGCTAGAAGAACAAGCAGTCAAACAAGCTACCAACACTAAGGCACTTGAGCAAGTACAGGAAGCTTTAGGGAAGAGAGATGAGGATAGAAATGTAGAGAATAATTCCATAGAAGTGGGTGAATGAATAAAAGACCATGAGGCACCTCGAGAAAGGGAGCTTAGAACTAACCCTATACTACTAGCTTTATCCCATTTCCAGAAAGTCCATCGCCTAGTATTTCAAGGAGTAAGACCCCATTAAGGTGGAAAGGTGGATTATGCAATTTGGAAAAATATTTAGGGTCGAGGATTGTTCAAATAAACTAGGTTGGAAAAGATTTATAATATAGGGTGTAACCTAGATCATTTCCCTTGGAAATAGATTTCAATATTTAATTGAGTTTTTTAGGTGTAAAAGAACTCTAATAGCTACCAATTAAAAGGGGGTTTGATTTAATTAGACTAACTAGAATTAGAATGAATTAAAATTCCTAATTACTATCTAAATGCATGAACTAAGAAGTGAATGATAAATATGTGACTAGCTTTGGGTTAATCCTTTGGTATTTACTATCGTCATCTTAATTCAATTATCATTGGTTTTGGTCTAAGAGTCCCAATTTGTGTTCATGGCAATGTATCTTGAGTTGCCACACAAGATTTAAGAGACTAGCAATTTGATGTTGAATTGAAACCTTAACTTCACATTAAATTACTAATTCTTATTATTAGGATCAATAAACGCTAAATTTGATGATTAATTAATTAATTAACCTCTAAATTATCACCTTAGGATATTCAATTAACCAATTAAACTCGAAGGAGACCTTAAATTAGACATTCAAGTACATAATTTCTTGCATGCATTTCATCAAACACCTTAATTGAATACATGGATAATTAAAGGTCAATGAAAAATTTAGCACTTAATCCAATCCATTTATCATCAAATACTTTTTTAACTAATGTCTAACTAACGACTAATTATAAACCACTTCAATCTTAGTCAATTACAAGCTTAACCAAGCAAGTACAAGAACAAGAATTAATGTAGAAAGAGAGGAAAAATAAAATAGAAAACTTAGCCAACATCCCTTTGATAATCTCCTTAGATTTAAGCTTCAATCCAAGGTTATCATCCAAGCTAGCCACAAGATGAAGTTAGTGCCTCATGGATTGCAAAATGGAGGAGAAAAAAAATGAATGGAAGGGTTACAGTAGAATGGGAAAGAATGAGAGTGAATGGACAATGGATGGATGTGTACTGTGAATGAATGAAGTGTGTATTTTGGATGCTACCCAAGTCCTTTAATCCCCATTCCCTCTAATCACGTGCTCCTCATTTAACTCTTTCATGTGCCCATGGCTGATGTGTTTATAGTGAACCCATGCTTATTACTTAATGCATGTATCAGAAAGTTAGCCCTCATAAGTATATGATTCATCTAACCAGCCACGTGAATTTCTCCTCCATGTATCATTCATTCCTTCATTCCTACCACAAACTTGTAGTTACATTTGCTGCTCCTTCATTCCCTAAAATTAGAGACTAATCTTCGCTCGTGCTTCCCACATGTTGCTTCAATCATCCTATATATCATGTCTTATTTCCTCTCAGCTGCCTTACGTGTTTGTTCTTCTTTGCTTCTCACATAACTTCTCCTTAGCTCATTTAACTCGTGCTTTTTTCCTTCACACAATCCCCAAATTGATGCTTCATTTAATCTTTTCCACATCCTAATCTCTCACGTGAGCTGCTTGTGTGTTTATATGTGTAAAAGAAGTGAGCTGGAGGTGCTTCTCTTATCTTTACATGACTCCATGAGAGAATGAAGCATCATGTTTGTCATGTGTATCTTATGCTCATCCAATACCTTTTGCCCTTCTTCTCCCAGTCTATGACGTGTCAATTTCCATACTTCTTGTAACATCTGGTTCTCTGAAAACGAAAGAAAACGTGAGAAATGTAACGTATGGTTTCTCCGTAAATAAATGAAATTCACCGTATACTAAAGGAAGTCCCCCAAAATGAGATAGTTAAGGTCCCAAAAAATTTAGGAAGCATTGTAGACTCCTAAAAATGAGAATCCCAGGCTCAGACGGAAAGAAAAATAGAGCTAGAATGAAGAAACAATTTCTTATGAAAAGCCTACGAAATGTAAGGGCATTTTTGTAATTTTGAGTAAATTTTAGAATTCACACAGGAGGACTTTTTAAATGGAATTTTTGAGTTCTTCAGGATTCTCAAAGGCCCTAAAAACTATGGAAAGCCTTGGGACAGTTAAAACCCCTCCAGTGGATGTTTTCCAATGTCAGTTGACCCGAACTTTGACTGATTCATTCGGGAAGGTTTTAGCTGTAATTTGAGTGATTCCAAAGGTATTTTACTAAATTAGGAACCTAAATTTTATAACGGAAAAGACAGTTCTCAAAAAGGAGCTAAAACGAAGGAGAAACAAAAATGCCAAGAACGAAGGGCAAAATGAAAATTTTTGAAAAGTATAACTTTCTCCCACCTATATACCCTTCTTCTCCCTTCATGTTGCACGGCCAAGTTCTGCCCAAAATCAGAGAAAAACCCTAGGGAGAGTGGCACACAAGAGGAGGAGAAATCAAAGGCTTAAGGTATGGAAATTAGTAGTTTTTCATGCTCTTTCTCTTCCAAGCCTCTTCTCCTCCATTCTCCTTTGTTTCCTATGATTAAAATGAAGTTTACAAATCTGTTTTAAGGGAGAAATTGAGGAGGAAATTTGGATTTGAAGAGAAGAGCTCAAAGAACACAAGATTCAAGTGAGAAAAAGCAAGAAAACAAGATAATTTCTCTTCCTATGGTTGTCATCTTTGGTTCCCTCCTCCTCCATTTCACCCCACTTGAGAAAACCTTAGGAGGAGATGCTTTTTAGGCATAACCAAGCATGGATCTAAGGAAAAAGGGTGTGGAGATTAAGAATATGCAAAGAAAATAACAAAATAACTATTAGATTTCAAGGTGCAAGTTCTAGGATTTCAATTGCACCTTGTAAAATCTGACTTTGTATGATGATTCCTAGGCCTAAGTAAGAGTTTAAATGAGCTCCCAAGATCCCTAAGAGGCTCCCCATATGCTTCTTCCCTTGAGAAAACAAAGAAAGCTCCATGGAACCCAATATGCTTCATTGTCTCGGCCAAGAAGGGTTCTCATAGCTAGGGAGAGTTTTAAATTTTTCTAAAGCCATTCTTGAGTTATATTTGATGGGTGCAAATGAAAGGAGGCCTTGAAAAAAATTTAGAACTCATAGAAAGTGATTTGGTGTCTTAGGTTCCATATTATGACCTAAAGAAGTAACATGGTGCTAGGCCTCTTGTTTTAATGATGTGATGACTCTAAGAGGCTTAAAAAGAGTCAAGAATCATATTTGAAAGGAAAGAATGAGACCTAGAAATTATTTGAGGGGTGTTGCTTCATTAGGTGCCAATATGAATCATAATAGGGGTTATAAAACCAACTAGTGTTTAAGCAAGTTGCATGACCCTAGAAATTATTTCATGAACCTAATTGACTCCCATAAATTGTATTTAGGCTAAGAGAAACCATCTCCACTAATTTGTGGGTGTGTGGCCAAAAGAGGAGGCGAATCCTAAAGGAAAATTATTTGTTTGTGTGCAAGGTAGCTCTCTCTACCTTCTTTTATGCATGGATGTGTGTTTAGCTTGTTTTAGAATGTGCATATGTGCATTTTCAAGCTATGAAAAGTGTGTTAGCATGCCTTTATATGCCATGATCCTTGATGCCATGTTATGTTTCAAATGAGCATGTAACATTTGGCCTTTCCATAAATGTGAGAAACACAATGTTCGGTTTCTCCGTAAATAGCAGAAATGGGCCAGATACAAAAGGAAGTCCCTGAAACAAAAGGGATTGGGGCCAGCCAAAATTATGATAAAATTTTAAATATTAGAAAATGAGGACTTGAGCCTTGAGTTATCCAAAAATCAAAGCCAGAGTTATTTGAAAAATTTGTCAAAAGGCCAGTGGCATTTTCATAAGCTTTTTAAA
This sequence comes from Erythrophleum fordii, assembly GCA_032878935.1. Taxonomy (NCBI): domain Eukaryota; kingdom Viridiplantae; phylum Streptophyta; class Magnoliopsida; order Fabales; family Fabaceae; genus Erythrophleum; species Erythrophleum fordii. Next base: position 17,898,854 of record JAVQMF010000053.1, read on the forward strand.
TGAAAGTTTTGAATTCTACAGGGTTCTCAGAGGCTCTAAAAACTATAAAAAGCCCCAGGATAGCTAAAGTCCCTCCGGTAGACATTTTCCAACGTCAGTGCGCCAAAACTTTGACGGATTCGTTCGGAAAGGTTTTAGCTCCAATTTGAGTGATTCCAAAGACATTTTACTTGTTTGGGAACCTAAATTTTATAATGGAAAAGACAGTTCTCAAATGGAGCTAAAACGAAGGAGAAACGGAAATGCAAAGTATGAAGGGCGAAATGGAAATTTTTGAAAAGTATAACTTATTCCCACCTATATATATGATGCACCCTTCTCCTCCCTTCATTATGCATGACCATCTTTTGCCTAAAACCAGAAGAAAACCCTAGGGGATGAGGCTCACAAGAAGGGGAAGAAAAGGAGGAGAAATCAAAGGCTTAAGGTATGGAAATTAGTAGTTTTTCATGCTCCTTCTCTTCCAAACCTCTTCTCCTCCATTCTCCTTTGTTTCCTATGATTCTAAATCTGTTTTAAGGGATAAATTGAGGGGAAAGTTCGGATTTGAAGAGAGGAGCTCAAAGAACACAAGATTCAAGTGAGAAAAAGCAAGAAAACAAGGTAATTTCTCTTCCTATGGTTGCCATTTTTAGTCCCCTTCTCCACCATTTCACCTCACTTGAGAAAACCCTAGGAGGAGATGATTTTTAGGCAGAACCAAGCATGAATCTAAGGAAAAAGGGTGTGGAGATTAAGAATATGCAAAGGGAATTATCAAAAAGCCATTAGATTTCAAGATGCAAATTATAGGGTTTCAATTGTATCTTGTAAAATATGACTTTGTATGATGATTCCTAGGCCTAAGTAAGGGTTTAAATGAGCTCCCAAGATCCCTAAGAGGTTCCCCATATGCTTCTTCCCTTAAGAAAACAAAGAAAGCTCCATGGAACCCAATATGCTTCATAGCCTCGGCCTAGATGGGTTCTCCTAGTTAGGGAGAGTTTTAAATTTTTCTAAGGCCATTCTTGAGTCATATTTGATGAATGAAAGTGAGGGGAGGCTTTGGAAAAAATTTAGAACTCATAGAAAGTGATTGGTGCCTTCGGTTCCATATTATGACCTAATGAAGCAACATGGTGCTAGGCCTTTTGTTTTGATGATGTGATGACTCCAAGAGGCTTAAAAGGAGTCAAGAATCATATTTGAAAAGAAAGAATGAGGCCTAGAAATCATTTGATGGGTGTTGCTTCATTAGGTGCTAATATGGACCATAATGGGGGTTATAGAGCAATCTAGCATCTAAGCAAATTGTATGGTCTTAGAGATTGTTTCATGAACCTAATTGGCTCCCATATATTGTATTTAGGCCAAGAGAAACCATCTCCACCAATTTTTGGGTGTGTGGCCAAAAGAGGAGGCTTGAATCCTAAAGGAAAAGTGTGTGTTTGTATACAAGGTAGCTCTTTCCACCTTCTCTCATGCATGGATGTGTGTTTAGCTTATTTTAGAATGTGTGTATGTGTATTTTCAAGCTTTGAAAAGTATGCTAGCATGTCTTTACATGTCATGATCCTTGATGCCATGTTATGTTTTAAATGAATCCATGATGTTTGTATGAGATTGCTTGAGTGTGGAGAGGCCAAGAACTCTTCCCTTTAGTGAGGATGAGCCAAGAACCCTTGAGCTTGGTTGAGATAAAGCAAAAAGTCTCCCAAAAGCAAAGTGGGCTCCCAAGAGTATGGTTGAGTCCAAAGTGCTTAAGAAATGGGTGAGGCAATCCAAAACCTATGAGGAGAAGTGTGAGGCCAATCCAAACACTTAGTGAGCGCTTGAATGATTTGTATGAGTTGTTCACATGCCAACTTTGCTTCTAAAATGTCCATGGCTTTTATTGTCTCCATGCATGCATTGGTAAAGCTTGCTTGCACATATTATGTATGATTGAATGAGAGATGAGCGATTGGGATTTTTTGAATCTCATCCCCTCCTCTCCAATGATCTAACATACTAGGTGAACCAAGTGGAGATGCTAATGGGATCCAACAACACTAAGGGAAGGAGATTGACAATCATGTGTTTAGCTTTTGTCACTTTAAGACCATGATTGTACCATATGATATATATGATGTAGTAAATGGACTATGACCCTTGAGACATATGTAAATATGATATTATATGATGTTTAAATGTATGGATATGATGTGTGACCTCTAGAACCTATTTTGAGTATGTAATGCCAAAGTGTGCAATATGGAAGTTTGTTGGAAATATGTATAAGTGTGGGTTGAATGGCCAAAATGAGATGTATGAGGTTTGGGAACATTTGGGCAGCTCACACAAGTCTCAAATAAGGTTTTAAACTTGCCCAAAAGGTACTAAGACCAAGGGAAATCCATTTGGCAATTTTGATACCCAATATGGAGCCAAAATTGACTATAATGGAACCATATGTCACTTTTTGGCCAAATGAGTTAGTCTTGCTCTAAAATTTGGCATATAATTAGGTCTCATTGAGAGATTTTTGAGAAGCCAAAGAACATAATTTTTGGAGGTCTAGAGAATATTTGATGAATTTTCAAAGTTGGGATTTTCTATGGTTTCTGGTATGTACACTGTTCATACTGGCAGATTTTATTTTTGTGTCACTCGATGGCCAAATGGTGTCCACTGCTTATGAAAGTTTATATACATAAACTAGAGGTCATGAGCTTTCTGTGGCCACCGAGATCACCTCATTTGGAGGTCTGAGCAGAGAGTTATGCATGTTTGAAGTTAACTGTCAGTATCAGTAGCGCCCTAGGAGCTCAGTTACTGTTCCATCAGTTCCAGATGTCTAAACTCATCTGTTTCATTCTGAAATTATTTTTATGTCAAGTTAACATTTGTAGCTTTCCAGAATGACTGAATGTGTGTGATTTCGATTTTTGTAGAATTAGTTATGAATTTCAGAAATTTGTATCAGTAAACTAAATAACAGCCCAGGCAGCCAGCGACTCTGTAGTTTTCTGGATGTCAAACGTTCTGTGTGATGAATGTTTTGATGTGGGCGTATTTTTAGTGTGAAGTAGACATCCTAATCTTTCCATAATGACCAAGATTTCATGATTTTGAATTTTCTAGATTTAGTTATGACTTTTCAAAGTTGGGCCAGAAAATGGAGCAAATCTAGCCAAAAATATGCTTGTTTATTTTGAGCTCCATTTCGGTTTCCATGGGTTGTAGGCATGTTCTTGTGATGCAAATGAGTTGTAATAATGGAATTAAATATGAGGAAATATAGTATGAGCTGACACGGTCCTCGTGACACCGAATTGAAACTTTTAGATATAGCGCAACGCAGAAAAAGTCTATTATTTTCATCCCCTTTCTCATAAATGGCATGAAATGAGCTAGAAGTTATGGTGTTACAGAGCATATGATGTTTTTATGAGTTTGCTTGAGTGTGGAGAGGCCAAGAACTCTTCCCTTTGGTGAGGATGAGCCATGAACCCTTGAGCTTGGTTAAGACAAAGTAAAGAGTCTCTCAAAAACAAAGTGGGCTCCCAAGAGTATGGTTGAGTCCAAAGTGCTCAAAGAATGGGTGAGGCAAGTCCAAAACCCATGTGGAGAAGTGTGAGGCCAATCCAAACACTTGATGAACTCTTAAATGTCTTGTATGATTGATTCACATGCCAAGGTTGCTTTTAAATTGTCCATGATTTCTAATTTCTCCATGCATGCATTTGAAAAGCTTGCTTTGCACATATTATATATGATTGAATGGGAGATGAACTATTGGGATTCTTTGAATCTCATCTCCTCCTCTCTAATGATCTAACATGCTAGGTGGACCAAGTAATTATGGTGAAAGGAGCCAACAACCATGAAGATGAAAGATTGACAAGCTTATGCATTGTTTTATCCATTTTGGAACCATAATGATGGTTCATAATGTATATGATGTTGTAAATGTACTATGAACCTTGAGACATGTGTAAATATACTATTATGTGATGTTTAAATGTATAGATATGATATATGACCTTTAGAACCTATTTTGAGTATGTAATGCAAGTGTGCAATATGGAAGTTTGTTGGAAATATGCATAAGTGTGGGTTGAATGGCCAAAATGAGATGTATGAGGTTTGGGACCATTTTGACAACTCATTCAAGTCTTAAATATGCTTTTAAACTTGCCCAAAAAATGCCATAACCAAGGGAAGGCCATTTGGCAAATTTGGTACCTCATATGGAGCCAAATTTGAGTATAATGGAACCCTAGTCACTATTTGGCCAAATGAGTTAGTCTTGATCAAAAATTTGGCATGCAATTAGGTCTCATTGAGAGTTTTTTGGCAAGCTAAAGATCATAATTTTTGGAGGTCTACAGAATATTTGATAATTTTTCAAAATTGAAAAAATTTATGGTTTTGGTCTGTTGTACTATTCATTTGGTCCGAAATTATTTTCTATCCCACGAGACTCAAATGATGTCCAATTCATGAAATTTTATTTATAGAAACTAGATAATTACAGTGACTCGTACCAACTAGAAGCACCTCATTTGGAGGTCTAGAGAGGGAGATATAAATTTTTGAAGTTTCTGTCCAGTATTAGTGAATTTTCCCGACTAGAAGTACTATTATATTGAATTCCAGAGTCTAGGCTTGATGAACTGATCTGGAGATATTTTTCCTCTCTAGCTAATATCCACAGCTTTCTAGATTAATATTATTTACATAGATTGGATTTTTACAAAATTAATTGGACATTTTCAAATGTCTCTGCAGAATTCTATATCAGTTCTAGAATTCAATCGAACCTTTGGACAATTTTGGATGTCAAACGTCCTTTGTGATGAATTTTCTGGTTTGGGCATATTTTTATCGTGAATTAGACATCCTAAGATTTCTAGACTGACCAAGATTATATGATTTCAATTTTTCTAGATTTAGTTATGAATTTCCAAAAGTTAAGCAGAATAAGAGGCAAATCTGGCTGAAATTTAATAAGCCCATTCCATGCTCCATTTCGGTTTCCATGAGTTATAGGCATGATTTTGTAATGCAAATGAGTTGTAATGATGTATTTAAATATGAGAATGCATAGCATGAGGTCACACGGTCCATGTGACAACGATTGCAAATTTTTTAAGTATGACGCAACGTAAATAAATTCATTATTTTCATGCCCTTTTTCATGTGCTCTCATGGAAATGATGATATGAAGCTTATGAATGTCATGAAATGAGCTAGAATTTATGGTGTTACACTTCTCTATTCATCCTCAAGCTTCTTTCATAATCTGGTGCTATCTCCTGGACGTTGGAATGTATGTGGGTGAATGATGTGAAGCTTGCTCCTGTAGAAAGAACAAAACCCGTGTGCTATGTGTGAGTATGTGAAGAGTGTGGATTGGTACTACGTGGAGCTTGAGTGTAATGCTATGTTACATAACCTTGCATTGTCTTGGCCCTACGTACAAAAACCCGTGAGTGTGATTTTGTGATTGAAACCATGACCTTTGTGTGTAATGGGTGTGTGCTTCTTATGTTTTGGTTTTGTGTGAAGTGTAGGGGCTTTGTGTGAGTGATGAGAGTGATTATATTAGAGTGTGGACCAGCCATACATCATGACCCTTAGAGTGAATATTCCATGCAGCAACGTGTAAGTGTATTTTGGAGAATGTCATTGATGAATGCTAGTTTTATATACATGAATCCTCCTAATTTTGGCACTTTAATAATTAAATATAGCTTAATAGATGTAATTGAAATGAATTTGATTTTAATTGGCCATTTTCCATATATTAGGAATTAATTTACAAATTATTGAGTTTTAATGCATGAATTTCTTTTAAATAATTTTGTGGATATTCCTATGTGATTTTTGTCTATTATTCTTGTAGAATTTTTTATGGGCAATTAGCATTTGAATAGGAGATTGGTTTGGAGAAGAGGTGGAAGCTTTCAAAGTCCAAGGAAGCAACATTAAGAAAGCATGTGAGAGGGAAGCATTCATGGAAAGTAACAAGTGCGAAGAAGAAGCTATGGTTAAGGGATTTTTTGATGGAAGAAGATGCACAAACTCATGTTGAAGCAACACACTCCACACTCATGCAACACTCTAGCATTTTGGACTCTTAACTTTATTCACCCATGTCAAACATTAATCACGTCACAGCAACAATATGCAGTAGCACAGGTTTGAAAGAAGAGATAAGCTATAGTTTTGTGAAGGAAAATAAGGCCATGAGTTGAGAGGCTTAAATGCAGAACAGAGGGAGATAGTCTCAGGTTTAAGAGGCAGAATGTGCCATGGTTTGAGAGGGAAGAAATGTAGCTGCACAAGGAGAAACAAACAAGTAAGATTCCGACATGGAAATTACATAAGAAGCAGTTGCATAAGGAAGAACAATGCAAGAAGAAACACGTATACAACTTTCATACGTCCAGTAGCTCACAAACACGAGCAGAAAGTGAAGTATGTGAGAGTAAGGCAACTCGTGTGAGGAGTACGTGGCAAGGGAGATGAGAACCACTTGAGAAAGAATTAAACAGGCAACAGCATCATTGGAAGGCACGGGTTAAAGCATGCAGTAATTCATTCATAGGGCAAAATCTAATTATGAAGAGAACACGTGGGTAGAATGTGGAAGATGATGTGGGATGAAGGAAGCATAGGCACATGGTTTAATAAAAGGCAAGGCTAAAGCTTCTTATTGAAGAGGAGGGCTGAGCAGGTGACCATTAAATGAAGCATGTGAATGAGCTAAAGAGGGGCATGTGAATTATTAAATCATTTAGGTAGAGGCTAGCCATACATCAGGCATTATTCCATTGAATAAAGACTCATTTCATCCATGCCATTCCATCATCACAATCCATCGTCATTCCTCCACCCTCTTCACCATGCAGTAGTCATTTCCTCCATTTTTCTCACTTCCATCCATCCATCCAATGAAGCTCTAATCCTTTCTTGTGGCTAGCTTGGAGGAAAGTCCTTGGTTGAAGCTTAAGTCCATGGAATAGCAAGGGATTTTGGCTAAGCTTCCTATTTTATTTTCTCTCCTTCTATATTAATTTTTGTTCTTGAACTTGTTTGGTTAAACTTGTAATTGATTATGATTAATGTAGTTTATGATTGATGGTTGGTTAGACATTGATTAGGAGAGAATTTGAATGCTTATTTGATTAATTTTAGTGCTAGGTTTTCATTATTCTCCAATTTCCTATGTATGCCATCAAGGTGTTCGATAAAATGCATGAGTGAGATTGTATATTTAATTATTTGATTTAAGAATTCCTTGGAGTTTAATTGGTTAATTAAACATTCTAGGGTGATAATTCATAGGATAACTAATTGATTAATCAATCAAATTGAAGTGTTCATTGATTCTAAAGGCAAGAATTAATGATTTGGTGTGAGATTGAGATTTTAATTCAACATTAGATTATTAATCTCTTTAATTTTGAGTGGTAACCCAAGATAATTTATATTAGACACAATTAGAGACTTTTAGACTAAAATTAATCACAATTGAATTAGGATAAGGATAGTGGATACCAAGGGACGAATCTAAAACTAGTCACATGTCTATCGTTAACTCTTTAATCCATGCAATTAGGTAGTAATTAGGAGTTTTAATTCAATTTCATTTTACTTAGTTTAATTAGATCAAACTTCCTTTTAGTTAGGTAATTTTTAGAATCTTTTTTACACTTAGAAAACTTAATTAAACATTGAATTCTATTTCCAAGGGAGATGACCTAGGTTGTACCACTAACTATGAAATTTAATCTTACCTAGTTTTATTTTGGAGGCTGCACAACACAACCGTCAGAATTTGACGCTGTTGTCGGGGAACTGGATTCTCAATTATTTGAAAAGGATTTCTAAGTGTTTTAACTCTATTTTTGTTCTATTTTGGTTTGATTTTTCCTCTATTTTGAACTTGGATTTTGGTAATTTTAGTGTTATGTGTCAATTGGTCTGCTTGTTGAAATTTTTGTTTGAAGTGTCCAGAAAATTCTCAAACTTTGTTTTCTAAGGTTTTTGGGTGTTTTAAGCAAAATTAATAGCAAAGCTATTTATGCATCATTTTTTTGCCAAATTTCAACGTTTAAGGTACTTTTTCTAATTTTTTAGTATTTTTTTGGATTTTTTAAGAATTTTTCAATTTTCTGGATTTAATTTTTTTATTTTTATGAGTTTATTTTGTGTGATTAACCTTTATTTTTTAGTGTTTTTCATGTTAGGTAAGTCTTAGCTTCATTGGATTTTCATTTTTTAATTTAGAAGTAATATTAGTTGTAGTTTCTCAATGATTTGTTTTATCCTAAAATTGATTGTACTTCTCATATTATTTGCTTTAAATGGATCTTTATTATTCTAATCAAGGCGTCTATGATTCTTGTGTAAATGATAAGATTGCCTAAAAGTTGGATGAAGCCATATCAATGCTTCATGGCATCCTTGAGCAACGCAAACAAGCACAACAAGTACAACAATACCAACAAGTTCAACCACCATACTACCAACCATACTACTGTCCATATGAAGTTCACCCTAATTACCACCATCATTATGAGCCATACCACAACTTCCACGTACAAGAACCAAAGTATCATCCCTACAACTATCATGAGGAATATATTCAACAAGTTTGGAGACTTTTGATTGGGAATCCAATTTTATCAAAGGAAACATTCCCCCCGAGATTGGAACACTTCAGCACTTGAAGATCTTGTAATTAGCAAATAATTGGCTGTCAAGAATCATACCTCAAACAATTTCTAACATATCATCACTTGAATTACTGAGTCTCTCTTTTAACTCTTTATCAAGTACGTCTTATTAAATGATTTGTAGGGTCTATATTATTTATTTAGTTTTACATATATGTCTATCTAGCTTGTGCATAAAAATAATTTTAATTAGTAATTATCAACAACATTATCATTAAGTGGGCAATTATCTTTCATAAGATTTACAAACTGGTTAAAATTATATTATGACATATTTTAATGCTTAATATATAGCAACATATAGCTTAGACTGATCAGTATATCCTAGACACAATAATTGTTAATATGTTTTTAACAAATCATAAAATTTTTGGGCTTTGACAATTCGTCAATATAACTAATATTATCATCATAATCTACTTTTTTAAAGCTACCAACATCTAAACACATTAAATGGGAACTAATCATGCTCTTGGAACTAATTCTAATGTCACATATACATTAGAAAAGCTAGATGGCTCATATGGTTCAATTATGGTTTCATAAGGCACCTAACGAAGTAACCTTGGGAAAACATGATCTTGGCTCTATTCTCTCCCATAATCTATGACTCTTGACTCCATTTAGACTCCTTGGAACCATCACACATTCATTTCAAGGAGCCTAGCTATGTGTTGCTTCATTATGCTACAATATGGAACCTATAACTCCATCTCATTATCCATGACTTTTAAAGTTTTTTTAAGGCTTCATCTCATACTCTCCGATCATATATGACACAAAACTAAGCTTAGAAGGAATTAAAACACTCCTTAGGTATTAGTTCTACCTTAGGCTGAAACTATGCTTCTTTAAGGGGCTAAGGAGTTTTCTTTGTTTTCCATTATAGGGGATGCATGAGGAAGGCTCTTTAGGGATCTTAAGAGTTCATACAAATACTTACATAGGCTAGGAAATTCTTGGATTAATACATATTTTATATTATGTTCATAAATTCATAGCTTTTCTATCTTGCAATTTATGGTTGTTTGTTTGTTTTCTTTGTATATTCTTATTTCTCACACTCAAATTCTTAAGATTCATCCTTGGTTTGGTTCAAAACTCAATCCCTCTTGGCTATGCATATGGTGGCTGAAATACACAAGAAGAAGGACAAGGAAGAGTAAGCATAGAAGTAGCAAAACTACCTTAGTTTCCTAGCTTCCCTTGGATGCTTCTTCTCTTGCTTGGATTCCTTTCCTTAAACTCAAACTTCCCCCCTCTGGTCTGACCTCAAAATAACACCAAAAGCTTCAATAAAACTATGGAAAGAAGGAGGAGAAGGAGGAAAGCAAGTTTACTAAAGAGAAGACCAAGAAAATTCATGAATTTCCATACCTTTCACTTAGTTTTTCTTCCCTTTTTTCCTCTTCTCTTGTGAGCCTTTCCCTCTAGGTCTCCCTCTCTATTTTTGGAAGAAGTAAAGTTGGTTTAAAGAGGGGAAGAGTGAGGCATCCCAATATAAGAAGAAGAATTAAAGATTTGTTCTTTAAAACTTTTCGTTATGTCCTATTTTTTGGATTTTTTGTTTCTAGTTCATTTTAGCTCCTTTTTAAGAATCATCTTTTCCATCATAAAATTTAGGTTATCTAACTTATAAAATTCCTTTGGAATCACTCAATTTAGAGTTAAAATCTTCCCAAACGAAATGGTCAAAGTTTAGGTCAACTATCATTAGAAAACGTACATCGGAGGAGTTTTAACTGTCTTGAGGCTTCCAATGGTTTTTAGGGCCTCTAAGAACCCCAAAGAGCTCAAATTCTCCATTTAAAAAGCCCTTCTATGAGAATTCTAAAAATTACCTGAAATTACGAAAATGTCATTACATTACGTAATCATTTCATTAAATTCTGTCTAGTTATTTTGGTTTTTGTTTCAGTGCACCTCTGACTTCCTATTTTCATTACTTAAGGTCTAGATCATTATTCTAATTTTTTTGGGCCTTAACGAATTCATTTCAGAGGACTTACTTTTAAAACGTGTTTGTTTATGTTGTTTTTATGAAAATCAGACATTACATGTACCATATTGAGTCCTAATGAGATTCAAGAAAGATAATGAAACTTAGAATGAGTTCTATGGGATTAATTTGCCTTGTAATTGTTATATGTAGGCCAAGCTAACCCAAACTCACTCCCTTATGGGTGCCAAGTCAAGGAAAGTAAAGAAAAAGAAAGCCAATAAGTGGGATTATGGTACATCCAAGTTCCTAGAATCACAAGGTAGCTTTGTCTTCCTTTCTTGTATACATTTGAGTGCTTGAATAAGTTGAAATGCTTGTTTATATTGTTGCTTGATGTTTTCATGAGAAATAATTCATTATATTTTCCATATGAACTATATGAATGCTATATGTATATGAAAGGCAATGAGATGGCTCTTAACTCCCTTAAGGCATGGAATTGAGTGCAGTAGCTTTTCCTCAGCCTTTGGGTTGAGAAGAGTTGAGCTTAGTTGTCACACCATATATAGCTCGCAATAATTTTACATCCCAATTGGTTAAAAGGATTTATTTTCATAATTTAAGCATTTTTTGCAACAGATTTTATTGTCATTAAAAGCCTAATTAACTCATCATTAGCTAAATGGGCCATATGAGCTTACCATATTTATTTTCTATCCATGATACATGTGTTCAATTAGAAACATCCCAATTTGAATCTCAAAACTCAAGTCCAAGCCATGCAACATGAAATGGCATCTCATTTGGCAATTTCCAAGAATTCCATAATTTGATATGAATTTTGAAAAATCATAATTAATTCTAGAAAAATATAAATCATGCAAATTATATCATTTAAGAAAGCTACAGATGTCCTCTAATTATCATAAAAATTTCAAATTAAAACAACTAGGTTTGTTTCATGCAAATTGATGGAATATTACATCAGGTCACTAATACATCCTACAGTAGAACCTAAATTTCAAAAAGTTATATATCCCTCTGCACAGATCCAAATTATAAGCATTGGTCTTCATTTGTCCTATGAATGACATAAAAATGCAAACTGACCATATAAACAATGACTAGGACAATTTTGCATAATTTGGCCAATTTTAAAAATTAATAATAAATTCTCTAGAGCTCTAAATTAGGTGCTATTTAGCTCTATGAAAAGTTTTAGAAGAGATCTATAATCATGCCAAATGTTATGCACAAAATTGTCCTTTTGGTTAGTTTGTGATTTAGCTCAAGATTATGACAATTTTGGAACTACAAAGAAGTCAAAATTGCACCAAATGGTCTTCTAATCATTCCACAACTATTTGAACACATCCAAAAGCATAAACACAGTCTATGAGAGCATTCCAAATGGCCCAAATCATCATATATCTCAAAATCACTTTCCTACATGACTTTATACATACATGCATCAAGGCTCCATGATGTCAAATTCTCATATACTCATTCATTTGACTTTAGAATTGATATATGCATCATAGTTATATACATTTAAACATGCTGAAGGGTCTACAACATATATACATCATATGGTTACAAAATTTAATATCAAAATGACTAATTTTCCATTCTATTATCAAAGTCTTGTCCTTCAAGATGTTTAGCCTCCATTTCTTGCTTTACTTGGCTCACCTAGACATAGTTAGACATAATATGAGGATGAATGAGATTCAAAGAATCTCAATAACTCTTTTACACTTTCAAGCATACATACATGGCATGTTTTCAAGTCAAAGAATCTAAGCATATCATAAAAACTTCTACAAACATACATAAGCATATTTTCATGTCACATAAGTTCATACAAACCAAACATAGGCTTTAAAGGATATTGGTCTAGCCTTACCTAATTTCCTTGGAACTTTTAAATTTGCCTCACCTACTTTAAGGGACTTTTGATTTAGCCTTACTCTTTTTTGAGACTTTTAGCTTTGTCTCACCCATTCTTAGGGACTTTTGGCTCATCTTCACCCATTCCAAGGGACTTTTGGCATAATCATACCCATTTAAGCCATTTTACATTCAAATTCCATTCAAGAAGCATAATGGTACCAAATACTAAATCAAAAGCACTAGACATATCTCATAGTTCAAATATACACACAAACATCCAAAGACAATCAAACATCTAAGAAATGTATGTAAGAAAGGTTAGAGAGCTACCTTAAGTCAAGAAGCACACTTTTCCCCTTAAGTATCTCCTTCTCCTTCTCCTTCTCGGCCACACACACACAACTAGGGGGATCTTAATTTGCTTGGCCTAGGCACATCAAATAAGATACAATTCAATCATTGGAACTAATTCTACCTTTACATAATACAAGCCTACTTTATCTTATAACATCAATATAGTTCCATATAAGAGCATAAGGAAGCAACCTCTAGAATTCATAATCTCGACTCCAATTCCTCATTCACTCTAGGTTATATGCCTCTAGTTAAACTCATTAAAGTCATCTCCAAATCAATTCAAGGAATTTAAACTCAAGTTGTTTCTTTATGCCTTAAAATGGAGTCTAAACTTCTATCTTATAAACCATGGCTTCTAAATTCAAACTCATGATTTCCTTGGTATTTACTAATCATATCTAGGCCATTCCTATCCTTAACATTAATTAAAAATCTCCCTAGTTGCTTAAAGCATGCCTTGGTCAAGACATATACAAGGAAATGGACCTGTGGAGTTTTGTTAATTTTTTGTTAGGGATTGACACTTGTGAAGCTTCCTAGATGTCTTATAATCTCTTACATACTTATACATAAGCTAGACTATCCATAGAAAGCTTCAAGAATGGGTAGGTGCAACAAAATCCCTAAGTAGAATAACTTGAATTCTAAGGCTTCCCTTTTAGTTCCAATTGCTTATTCCTACTTCTCATGCCTTAAAATCCTTATTCCTACCTTGCTATGACCTGAATTCTTCCTCTCTTAAATGGGCCTAGGTCTGGCCAAATTAACACCTAAGAAGAACAAGCAAGGAGATACAAGAAAAGCCATGGTTCTTACCTCATTTTCCAGCTTTACCAAAGCTCCCAAGCTCTCCTTCAAACTTTCCCTTTTCCTTGCTGAACCAACCACATAATAGCCCTAATTCATTCATCAAAACCATAGGAAAAAGAGGAGAAAGAATAGGGCAAATTTAGTAAAAGAAGTAGCTTGAAAAAAAAAATGATGATTTCCTTACTCTTTTGCTTGGTTTTCTTCCTCCCTTGCTCTCCCTCTTATGTGTCTCTTGGAGTTGAGCTAGGTTCTGTTTCAGACCAGCAAAATGTCATTTATGAGAAGGAGCAAAGGTGGGATGTGTTTTAAGAGCAAAAAGTGGATTGAAGCACTTTTTAAAATTCCCATTTTGTCCCCTTTTCTTGCTTTATTCCATTTAGGCTCATTTTAACTCTTTTTTTATAATCGTCTTTTTCATCATAAAATTTTGGTCATCTAATTCATAAAATGCCTTTGGTTTTACACAAATTGAATTAAAAACCTTCTTGAACAAATTGGTCAAAGTTTTGGTCAACTAACACTCTACATTGGATATCGGAGGGGTTTAAACCATTCTAATGGTTCCTATAGTTTTAAAGCCTCTAAAAACCCCAGAAAACTCAAATTTTAGAACCTCCTTAGAGTTTTCTAAAATTTGCCTAAAATTACAAAATGCCACTGCCTTCTTTCCTAATTTTTCTTAACTATTTTGGCTTAAGTTTTTAGACACATTAAGGTTCATATTCTCATTTTTAAAGGTATAGATTATTACCTTAATTTTATTTGGCTTTAAATCTTTCTATTTAGAGGACTCTTTTTATAATTGGTTTGTTTTAAGCCATTGTAGAATAATTGAATGTTACACTAGCAAGTTTATGATAATGCCATGGATCATGTATGAATGAGTTTTTATATTTTATGATGTATTTGATTCATATGAGGTATGAGTATTACATTCTTGCACTACATGCATGGCATTATACTCATGACATTCTTGTATGTATTGAATTGGTTGAGATTAGCTATTGAGATTCTATTAAATCTCACTTCCATGTTCCCACTAACCGTTTTAGGTTCACCAAGTCAGAGCCAAGATCATAAGAAGCAATAGATACTAGGAAATGATGTATTAAGACATTATGTTGTATTAATTTTTGTTATATGTATATGACATTTTATATGTATCACGATGGACCTATGATGTTTCTGATCATGTTACTTTATATTTTATGATAGAGTCACATGTAAAAGTATGAAAATAGTTATGTATGGTATCTTGGGTAAGATATGTGCATTATGATAGAATTTGATATACGGGATGAAATGACGAATGTATGAAATCTTAGGTATTCAAGAGTCAAATCTTGGTCCAACCCTTTTGGCATGATATGGAATGATTATAAATTCTATTTAGAATGAAATAAATGTGCTCAAAGTGGAAGGAAACTAATTGGATCCCAAATAGTCCAAATTGGAACCAAAGTTGGTCTTAAATTTTTCATAAATAACTCCTATGTCAAAAGTGGCCTAAATGATCTAGTTTGAGCTTAAGATTTGGCATGCATTTAGATCCCTCCTATAGAACCTTTTCAATCTAAGAATCACAATTTTTGGAGTTGTACAGAATATTTTAGAAATTTCTGAAATTGTGTAAAATTTTCAATTAAGTCCCAATATTGTTCACATAGAATGGTTTTGATATTTCATGTCTTTTAGGGGCCATGTGAAGTCCAATGCTCATGTAAATTTACAAAAATATAATTGGCATTATAAGCTTTCTAGGGCCACTAACTTTGCACAAAAAGGAGTTGTATAGAGGAAGTTCTAAATTTTTGAAGTTAAGGGCCTGATTATGTCTAAGTACTATAATAGCCACTAATAAGCAAAGTTTTTTGTGGGGCCAATGAGCTCAAACGCTCTTGAAATTTTAATACCTCATAGATCTCATCCCAAGCTTTCCATGGCCACTAAGATCACTTAAAATGGAGTTGTGTAGCCTAAGATATGAAATTTTGAAATTTAGGTTTGTCATATGCCCTCCTTTCTAAACCAGGTTATCGTTTCGCTACATTTCATTAGGCAAAGGAATTTAGTCTCACCTAAAATTTTTACAGCATGTATTTCACATCCTAAGATTTCTATAAACATTAAGTTTGCATGATTTGGACTTGTATAACTTAAATTATGAATAAAGTTAGTGCAGAGTTTTGGCCACTATGTCCATTTTGGGTTTTTGATCTTTCTAAGGGATTCCACGAGCTAAACATGATAAAATGGGTATGAGCAAAGTTTTTTGTGATGGAAATGAATAAAGGAAAATAAAGAAATGAATTTGGACCCTTATAGCTATATTTGACCTATAAATGTGTCAAATTCCAATGTTAAATTACATGTAAATGGATGTGAATTTGTTTCTTTAACTTTATGATGTATAGGAATGAGCTAAGGGAACTAGTCATGACAAATGCCAAAAGCAGGGATAGGCTGAACTGGGATTTGTGAAAGTGTCACCAAAGCCTTATATATGAAATTGTGCTTAGACCCATTGTCCACCAAAATTAGAACATTACGTCCCTAAAGTGTCCCTTGAAGCTTTATCATGGCTATTGTCACTTTCCTAAGTATGGCATCAAATGAAATTTCAGCACTTTCTAGCTTAATCTCAACCACTTTGTTACCAGTGAGAGGTGTGAGGACTTGTTCGCCATCTTCGATGAGCTCCATGAACAAGAAGGAAGAGGGTTTGCAGTGGTGCCCTAGCATGAATGGATCTTTACATCTGAAGCATTACCCTTTCTCACATCTCCGTTGTCATTCTGAATCCCAAGAGAGCGTTGGAGTAGTTGACGTCAATAAAGATTTAGAGGTGAGAGTCCCACATTGCATCATCAAACTATTAGTGTCACATAGGTTTCTAACTAAAGTGGACCTAGTCAAAGTCAAATGACTTTGAGGCCTAGTTTGCAAGATTTTGGGCCCAAATGCAATTAGAATTTTTGCTTAATATTCAATAGCTAAATTTGTTGCTTTATAAACTGTGAATGGCTTTGGATGTAGATATTGGCCTTCAACTTGTCCTTTAGGCCATTTAGAAATATACCCAGAAGACAATGTTCTAGCCAATTGTTCACCCGAGCTACACGCTTTGCAAATTCCTACTAGTATTTTTCAACTGATCCCATCTGTTTAACACTACAGAGATATTCATTAGGATTTTGGTATTCTATCAAGCTATAATTTTCCTACAAAGCTTTCCTAATTTTTCTCAACAGAGGATTGTACACTCAATATTAATCCAAGCAAACAAGTCCAATGCTTCACCTTCAAAGTACATGGTTACCACATCTACCTTTAAGCATCCAGTGTGTTTGGTAATATTAGAAATATTTCACAACCTTAAGTGCCATACCATAATATTCTAGTATTATATTTCTCCATTCAAGATGACTCACATGCATTCTAAAGGAAATCCAATAAAAATCTTTGAAAATAATGAATTTATTTGCATTACGTCAGGGATTAAATTTACATTTCATGTCATATGGGCCCACTAAATTCCCTAACATCATTATATAATTATTTTCTACTTATACAAATCACACATAACTCAAAAAATCACACAATCCACGGTTTCAAGCTCAAAACCCCGAATCTCTGCTTATTCTTCTCGGACAACATGTGGCAGATTTTAGGGGAAATTTTGAAAAATTATAACTAAATCTAAAAAAATCAAAATGAAGCAAACTATAGCTTTCTAGAAAGCTATGAAAATTAAATTTACAATAAAAATAATTTTTTAGACATGAAAATTTCATGTGGGCTGTGTTTGACAATAGAAAAGGCATGGAGGTCAGACTGCCCAAAATACTGATACAGCTTACTGATGTAAACTTTGAAAATTCATAATTAATTCCAAACAAATCCAATCTATGCAAACTATACCAATTTGGAAAATTAAGATGTTAACTAGAAATGAAAAATAGTTCTAGGTCAATCCAAGAGCATTCAGGCCCTGAAAATTGATGGAATAGTACTAAGGGTCTAAAGGTGTGCTTGGAATAGAACAACAATTTCAAAAATTCATATCTCCCTCTCTAGACATCCAAATGAGGTTCTTCTAGTTGGAATAGGTCACTAGGAGGATCTAGTTTCTTTTTTTTCAATTTCACAATAATTGGACATTGTTTGCCCTATGAATGATAGAGATTCATTTTGGACCAAATGAACAGTAGTAGCAACAAATTCTGAAAATTTAGCCAACTTCAAAAATTTGCCAAAACTTCCACAAACCTCCAAATAATACCCACTTTAGCTTCCCATAAAACTCTAAACAAGCTCTAGATACATTCCAAATATCAGAACAAGAAGAACTCATTTGGACAAAAAGTGATATAGCTCCACAAAATGGTCATTTTTGCCTCTTACAAGATGTCAACTTTGTCCAAATGGCTTCCTTAATTGTTTAACACTTCTTGGGCAAGTTTAAAGGCACAATTACAACTTGTGTGAACTGTCCAAGTGGTCTTAAATCTCATATATCTCAAATTGACCATCTTACATCTAATAATACGCAAATATCACAAGTCATTCCATGGTCAAATCTCACATTTTCATTACTTTAACACCATCTAAGGTTCATACATCATTTACATATGATATTACAATTGTTCAATGATTCATGGCTCAAAAATAATATTTACATAGCCATTTTGACCATTAGGTGCAAAAGAAACTACATAAAAATTAAGTTATGGTCTCTTTAAGGTGCTTGGCTTGCATCCCTTGTTTCTTGAACACCACCTATCCATTTCAAAATGAAGGAAGGGAGGGGAGTGAGATTCCTAGAATCTCAATAGCTCACACACACATTTAAGGCATACATATATCAAGTGCACAAATACAAAAGTGATATGAATATAAAACATACTAGAAGTCCATTTCCATACCACCATTACACATTAATTCAAGAATATGCTCTAGGGACTCTTGGTTTTGCCTCATCCCATTTCTAGGACTTTTGGATTTCCCTCACCCTTGGCCTAGGGATTTTTGGCCTAGTCTCACCCTTGCCTTGAGACTTTTGGCATCTCCTCACCCATATTAAGGGTCTTTTGGCATTACCTCACCCTTGTGAACAATTTCCATAAGCAAAGCCATTCAAGAACACACATTGGTACCAATGCAATCTCAAAGCATCAAGTGGCATGTTCTCTAATCACATAAACACATACATGCACACAAGGACATACATACCTACAAGAATGCAAGGAGAATGAGGTGGAGAGCTACCTTGAATCTTATGCAAGCCCTACTTTGCTTGTTCCTTCCCCTTTTTGGTTACACAAGAGCACTTAGGTGGAGTAGGGTTCTATTGACCTAAACATCACAAATTGCACACAATTATGCACTTGAACCAAGTCAAGATACCAAACTCATTCTTAAACACACTCTTGGCTCTATAAATGGCATAATGGTTCCATAAATGGCCTATTAAAGAAACTCTTATTATTCAAACTCTAGGATCTATTCTCTTTTCATTTTTAGGCTTCTTGACCTCATTCAAGGTCTTTAGAGCCCTCACACATTCATTTGCATAATTAAAAAACTAAGCTGTTTCATAAGGCACCATTATGAATATCATTGTCCCATCTCCCAATCTATAGCTTCCAAATTTTTTCTAATGATTCCTCCCACCTTTTAGTATCATATAGAGTTTCAAACCAAGATAAGACACAATTTAAAACATTCCCTAGTTCCTTGAGCTAGCCTAGGTAGAGACACCCTCCATAACGGGGTTCCATAAAGCTTTTGCTTTTTTCTTGATGGGAGAGCCACTTGGGGAGGTTTATAAGGGTCTTAGGAGCTTATTGGAACATTTAAATGGCCAAGGAAATACACACACAAAATCAGATTTCACACATCCCTCAAGAACTCTACACTTGTCTAACTTAATTTCCATTAGTTTTTATTTTGATTTCTTTGCATAATCTTAATCTTCACACTCTTTTTCCTAGGATTCTCCCTTGATTCTACTTAAAATCCAGCCCCTCTACTCCTCCATAGGTTGGCTGAAATTGTGCACAAGAAGGAACAAGAGGAAGAAGCAATTAAACCATGAACTTACCTTGGATTCTAGCTTGATTTCAAAACTTTTTGTCCTTGGTTTACTTCCTTTCAAGTAATTCAAACTCTTCCCCTATGTTCTGGACCAAAAATAAAACCATTTATCTCAAATAAACCATGGAAAGAGAGGAGGAAGGGAGAGAAATAAAATTGGAAGAAGGAGAAGTATGAATTTCCTTGAATTTCCTCACCTTTCTTGGCTTTTCTTCCTCCTTCTTCTCCCTTTCTTGGTGTTCCTATGGAGTTGCTTCTCTTCTCTGAATGTGGATAGAAGAAAGTCAGCCAAAGAAATATGAATAAGTGGCATGAAGATTTTAGGACATTTAAGAAGCTTACTTTTTAAAAAATTCTAATTTTGTCCTTTCATAATGGCATTTTGGTTTGGCTTCGTTTTAGCTCCTTTTCAAAAATCATCTTTTCCATCATAAAATTTAGGTTTCCAATTTAATAAAATACCTTTGGAATCACTCAAATCGGAATTAAAATATTTCCAAATGAATCTGTCAAAGTTTGGACTTACTGTCATTGGAAAAAGTACACTGGAGGGGCTTTACTGGTCTCAGGGCTTCCATGGTTTTCAGGGCCTCTGAAAACCCTAGGCAACTCAAATTTTTCATTTAAAAATACCTTCTATGAGTTTTCTAAAAATTGAATGTAATTACGAAAATGCCACTATGTTTCATCAAATTTCATAACAATTTTATTTCTCTGTTTGAACTCCATTTTTCTTTCTGTCTGAGCCTAAAATTATTATTTTTAAGAGCCTAAGACTCTACCTAAATTTTTTTGGACATTTTCTAGCTCATTCTGATAGACTTGCTTTTATGTGGCTCATTTCGTCATTTTACGAAAATTACATTCGTTACATTAAAAATCCATCCTTATGGATCCCCACCATCAAATTTAGGAAATCCAATTTTCATGTAAGAAAGTTAGTTGTATTGCTTTACCAACAATGGAGTGTCATAGTCTTCATCGCCTTCATCATCCTAATAATCTATTAGGAACTTTTACTAAATAGATTGACATAATAAGTCAGTGATGGGATTTTAGGGATAATGGATAGAATATTGCAATAGCTTAATAGAAGCACTAAGTCCATTCAAGGCCATGACAATGTCAATTAGGATATAACATATTTTTATTTATTTATTATTATTTAATGTCTATTTTTATATTATAAATAAGAGAGTTACTAGCAATAGTAGGACTCGTTGATTTTAAGATTCATTGTAACTTGGAAATACTCCCTGGCGATTAAGAAGATTGTGAGTGAGATCCTTGCTCATACCTTCCTAATAGATTATTGTTTTTAATAAAATTTCCTTTTAGTCCTCTATCTTTACCAATTTGGTATATGAGCCATTGATCCAAAATGGTGTCCACTCATTCCTTTAACATACCCTAAGATTCTTCACAACTTCCTTAATATCCTTATTTTCCACATGCTCATTAACCCAATTAGCAATCTTCTCTCCCTCTACCCTTCCATGTGGCCTATGCCTAGAATAGTTGAAACACCATAGCTCCCTAGCCTTTACTCTATATTCCATAGGTTATGGTTACATATTCACATGAAATTAATGCATTAAACGGCAAAAAATTGCATAATAGAAAGCTCATTTAATTCATTATTGGCTTTAAGGAGCATGTGAACTCATTAATATCATTTTCTATCCATAACATATCCATACAAGTCAAAAAAATCCCATTTTATCTCATATATCATGGGTTTGGAACCATATATCAAAAAACCCAGAATTTTCTCTCGAGTTCCCTATTCCAGGTTTCTGACATGAACTTTCAAAATTCATAACTAATTCTAGAAGAATCAAAATCATATATATGATAGCTTTCTAAAAAGCACTAGAATAATAATAAAAAGAGTTTTAGACCAAGAAAAGACCGTCTGAACCACGAAAAGCAATAAAATAGTACCAAAGGTCTCTGTTACATCCTGATATTGACCATAAATTTCAAAAATTTGTTTCTCCCTCTACAGAGCTCCAAATGAGGTGCTCTTGGTGAAAAGCTTATGATATCTAGTTTATACCTATAAAATGTTATGAGCATTGGACTTCATTTGTTCCACGCATGACTTAGAGAAATAAACTGACCATATGAACAGTACCCATACCAATTCTGCATAATTTGGCCAATTTTGAAAAATTATAATAAATTCTCTAGAACTCCAAATTGAGTAATCTTTGTCTCTGTGAAATGCTCTATATGAGACCTAATTTTAGCCAAATTTCATGTAAAAACACATCCATTTGGTCAAACTTTGGTTCAGCTCAAGATTTGGTCAAATTTGAAGTCCATAATGGGTTCCATATGTACCAAATGCTCTTCTTATCATTTCACAACCACTTGAGCATATCCAAAAGCATAAACATAGCTTAGGGAAGCATGCCAAATGGCTCAAATCATCATGGAGCTCAATCTCACCATACCACATGCATTCATACACATGAACATAAAGGTGCTAGGATGTCAATCTCTAACATAAGCATTCATTTAGTTTCAAGATTGATACACACATCATAATTACATACATTAAACTTGTTCAAATGGTTACATCTTATATACATCATATCTTTACAAACTTTGATATCAAATTACATTCAAATCTATGCCATTGTCAAAGTATAGCTAATCCTGCTCCTTGACTCCCGCTTTTGCTTCTTTGAGCTTCATCGAGACATGGTTAGATGGAAAATGGAGAAGAGTGAGATTCAAAGAATCCTAATAGCTTTTACCCTTTCAAACATACATATATGTTGCTTTTACATGTCAAAGAATGCATGCATGGCATTTAGGCTACTAGAAAACATACATAGAACATTTTCCTTATCATAGAAACTCATACATATCATACATAAACTCTCAAGAGCAATGGTTTAGCCTCACCCTTTTTTTTTTGCACTTTTTAATTTGTCTTACCCATTTTCAAGGGACTTTTGACTTAGCCTCACTTTTCTTGAGACTTTTGATTTTATCTCATCCATTCCTAGGGACTTTTGGCTCATTCTCACCCATGCTAAGGGACTTTTAGCATCACCAAACCCATTCAAGCCATATTGCATGCATAAACATCTTTTTAAGAAACATAATGGTACCATAACATGTAAACATTGGCTACAAACATTTCTTATAGTTCAAACATACACACAAGCACTTAATGACAAGAAAACAATCAAGTAATACATGTGAGAAAGGTTACCTTGAAGCAATTATCACACACTTTTCTTTAATTCTTCTTCCCCTTCTTCAGCCAAGCATATGCAATTAGGTGGCACTTGATTCTCTTGGCCTAGACCAATCAAATAAGACATAATTCAATCATTAGAATAAGTTTTAGCTTTAAACAAACTCTATGGAAGCTCACTTTTTCATATAACTCCATTATGGTTCCATAAAAAACACAATGAAGCAACTATGAGAATTCATGATCTTGGCTCCAATTTCTCCTTTAATCTAAGTCTCTTGACTCCATTTAGACTCCTTGGAATTATCACAAATTTATTTCAAGGAGTCTAGGCATAAGTTACTTCTTTATGTCTTAAAATGGAACCTATACCTTCATCTCACAAATCGTGCTCTCTAAATTCATTTCAATGCTTCTTCTGATATTTACGAATCATATTTAATCCATTTCTAGCCTTAGAATGAATTAGGACTCTCCCTAGGTGCATGGACATGGTTTGGCCGAGACCTATGCAAGCTTGTGCACCTATGGAGTTTTCTTGTTTCTTTTTAGGAAATTGCCACTTATAAGACTTCTTAAGTGTCTTGAGAACTCATACATGCTCTTAGACAACCTAAATTATCATTAGGAAGTCTCCTACGTATCAAAGTGCAACAAAATCCCTAACTTTGCTAACTTAATTTCTAATACATCTTATTTGAATTTCTTTGCATATACTTGTTTCTCATACTCTAAAACCTATGTTTCTTCCATGCTAGGACAAAAAATCATTCCCTTTTTCTTAGGCCTAATGTTGGCCGACACTCCTCCCATGGAGAACAACAAGAAGATGCAAGGAGAAGCTATGATTCTTACTTTGTTTCAAAGCATTTCTAAGGTGCTTTCCTATGCTTTAGATCCCGCTCAATCCCTCTCTTCCACTTGCTGGACTGGCCATAAAACATGTCCAAATAAATCATTGAAACCATTGGAGAAGAAATGAAAAAGAGGGGAAGAGGTTTAATGAAAGAGAAGACATGGAAAAGTAAGGTTTTCTTACACTTTTTAGGCTTCTTCTTTCTCCCTTGACTTCCCCTTTTGGTGCACCTCTTAGAGCTACCTCAAAATCTTTTTGGACTATAAACAAGTCTATGGTGAGGGCTGGAGAAGTGGGGGATGTGATTTAAGGAGCCTATGTGTCCATTTAGCACTTTTTCAAAATGACAATTTAGTCCCTCAACTTGGTTTCTTTCATTTGGGCACATTTCAACTTCTTTTTTAAAACCATCATTTCCATCATGCAATTGAGGTTCTCGAACTTATAAAATGCCTTTGGTTTCACCCAAATTGGATTAAAAACCTTCCCAAATGAATTAGTCAAAGTTCGAGTCAACCGATACTCTAAAACGTAAATTGGAGAAGTTTGAACCATTTTAGGGGTTCTTAAGGTTTTTAGGGCCTCTAAGAATCCTAGAAAAATTATTTTTTCCATTTAAAAATTTTTCTTGTGAGTTTTCTAAAAAGTGCTTGAAATTATGAAAATACCATTACGTTTCTGTCAATTTTTGTTTAGCTATTCTGGCTCTATTTTTAAGGCATCTTGGGCCTTATATTTTTATTATTTAAGGTCTAGATTATTGTTCTAATTTTACTTAGCCTCAAATCCTTCCTTTTACAATCGGTTCATTTCTGTCGTTTTTACAAAAATTGAACATTACAATAGTCAACAATGGTTTCATAACAGAAGGCTATTCCTTACCTTAGTTCAGTGATGATGTATGCTCCAAGATTCCTTTGATAATTGGCCACATGAGTTGCATGAGAATATGAGTTTTATGATGTTCATGATATGCATGTTATGTATGAAAAGCATGATGTAAAAGAACCTTGTACGAAATCAAATATGCTATGTGTATTGGCATGCCATACTAGTTCATTATGCACATGTGCTTTTTTTTTTCAATATATCTTGAAAGGTAATGCAACTATCAAGATGTCTATCTCACCTCTTTGAGGGAAACTTCACATTATTTTTAGGAGACAGTACTTCAAAAAGACTAGAGAAAAGCCTGAGGCTTGAGCAAGTTGTAGGAAAAGTGTAGGTTGTTTATGATGACTTTTATGTACATGATTTTTGGAATATGTATATATATATATATATATATGACTCACTATCTATGGCCATAAGGCCTATGTTTGGGGTTTGAAGCATTTACATGGATGAATACTAAGTTAGGATACTTTTAGTAAAGCTTTATATATATTTTGATGTAAATAGAGATAACATGATATTATATCTCATTTGAATGATGTATATTGTTGAATACATGCTTTGAAGAAGCTAATTTGGTGTTAAGATATATGAAGTAAGAAATTATGATTTTAATAGCCTATATGGTTGTAAAAGGGGCATCGAGTAGCCATTTTTAGTATTTGTCATGTTTTTAAGGTTTCTTTGGTTTGAATAGGTTAAATATATTATTTATAATACGTTAGAACATATTTGGCAAAGAGAAGGGCTAGATTTAGCAATTCGGGAATCTCAAGTCCTAATAAGAGAATTCAAGGGGTAAGTTGTGTCATTATAACCATTTGGTATGCTTTTGAGATTTTTCACTTCAAATAAATTTCATTTAGTGAACTAGAGTGGGTAGAAGTGGTTTGGAGTCAACGGGAATTAAATTGCATAATTTGGAAGCTAGTAGTTGTAAAAGTGCTAAATTGAGGTTTAGGGTAGTCGTAATTTGATGGAGGACCCATGATTAGGATTTTTGAGCTCTAAGTAGTTTGAGTTGACATGCCATCTGTTAGTTCAAAATCCTAATTCTACTGGTTTTGTTTGATGTTAGAATGTTTTTTCTTTTCAAGACTTGCATAAGGGTTGTGCTATGTATTAAACTTGATATTCTTCATAGTTTTGAGGAGCCATAGGTTGGAACATATTTAAATAGGTATTGAAGACTTGTTAGAAGAGGTTTGGGAGCTTGTGGATTTGTGAAGTGGACTTTTAGAGTGCAACGTGCTCACCTTGAAACATCACTTTTATTGTCATTTTGCTGTCACTACTATATCAGCTTGTTAGGGGCTGTTTTAACCAAGTTTTGGAGTGGTTTAGGTGGTCAAATGGTGAATTTAGGTATTCAAGATAGAGGGTAAAAGTTCTAACACAAAACCACGAAGGAATGACTATGTTTAAGTTTAATTTTGTAGCTTTAAAGTGTGCATTTTGTTGAATTTTACTGTCATGACTATCATGGTGCAAATGCGAGGTTTTATTGTGTAAATTCTGTTTTAATGAGCAAAGGGCTGGTTTGTGGTGATAAATAAGTTCCTATGAGAGATTAAATCATGTTAGGAGTGTTTTGTAGCCATGGAAGTGGAATTAGGGCATTTAGTTAAGCCAAGTGCACATATTCATTTTCTATTGTCCTGTTATAAGTAAAGTTAAGTAATTTTTCTAGTTTGTATGGTTGTTCCTTTCTTTTATGTTTATGTAATAAATGGTGGCTCCACTCCAACCCCCCAAACACCTTAACTCATAGATAGTTCCTATGTATTATTTTGGGTTTTGTTTTTAGGAACTACCAAGGAGTATTAATTAGTAAGTTTTAGGTGATTATTTAGGGCTAAAAAAGGGTCTTAAGAGTAGCAGAAAATTCAATTTAAGAGCACATGTGTAAGGTAAATTTTAGTATTCAATAAAACCCACTTGAGCCATAGTGAGCTTCAAATTGAAAATAGCCATATTTAGGTGATACTTAGCTCATGTTTAAATCTCCAAGAAGAAACTTATGGAGATAGATGTTGTCTCATGGGCTAGAAATTTAAGTTAGTCCTTATTATGCAAACTTGGGAGCTTTTCTTTAGCTAGCTAACGTTAAAGAACTAAGGAAATTCCTTTCAACTTAGCTAATATGCATAATAAATTTAATATAGAAACTACCATAACAAGGAAAAAATAAATTATAATAAATCTTTACTTTTAGTTTCTAATCACTAATTAGCATGACTAATAAAGAATTTAAATTGGCTTAATTATTTTTGAACTCACTAACTGACTCATATTTCTACTAGAATTCATCTAAAATATTTAGTAGGGAGTGCAGTTTGATAGTGGTGATAGCCGCGAGAGTTTTAAACGATGAAACCGCACAAGCCCCGAAAACAAAAGCGATGCCATTGGACAACGAATGGATGACCCGGAACCGAAGCGGATGAAACTAACCCGACAATGGAGGATCCGAATGCAATTGAGGATGATGAAGATGATGTGGAGCGACATGATTATCCTCTTCCATCTGCTGCTACCGTTGCTACACGAAACACAGTTGTTCCATCTTTAGCGAATTTAGTATCAAGAATGGCTGAAGAAGACCCGATTGCTCAGGAGGAGGTTTTTGACAGTGAATGTAACTCGGCCCCTCAGATCCACATTGTTCATGGATACAGTTTTAGGTAACCGGTGCTTCAGACGGGTCGACCCAGTATCCATTCGCTGGCTCTGAATTTGTCTTCATCAGGTCAGTCTTCCTTTTCTGCGAATGCTGATGGAAGTAGCCAAGGTGGGCATTATAGAAAGGAAAAAGAGGAGAGTCCGGAGATAAAGAACA
The DNA here is from genome assembly GCA_032878935.1 of Erythrophleum fordii. Lineage (NCBI taxonomy): Eukaryota > Viridiplantae > Streptophyta > Magnoliopsida > Fabales > Fabaceae > Erythrophleum > Erythrophleum fordii. Next base: position 17,926,463 of record JAVQMF010000053.1, read on the forward strand.
AGATCAAGATAGGTCGTGCTGAGGCGTCGTGGAAACTCTCCAGAGGGAGTCTTTCAACCCGTAGGAAAATCAGAGAGACCAAAGGTTTGCTTTGTTTAGCTGAAATTATTGAGACGTAGAGCGATGAATTGCAACTTAATTGCCTTATGACAGTCATGGAGATTGCTGCAGTTGCAGAATCCAATGCTAATCTTGGAAGAGTGGCCTTTAAGCCTACATCTACAGCGGCAAAAGATGTTCTGGATCAACTTCTGCAAGTGATTCGGGAAGAGAATGATCTATCATTGCAAATTCTGGCAATTAAATCAATTAGGTTGTTGGCTAGAAACGTCCTAGGAAAAATCCCACATATTCTTGGTCCTTTAGTTGCACACTTGGTAAATGAAATGTAGATGTGGCAATGGAAGCTGCGATTAAATTGGGCAAATTTGTGTGCCCAGAAAAATACACTTGTGTCGTCCATTCAAAGGCAATAATTGAGTTCGATGGAGTTCCTAAGCTAATGAGGATTCTAAAAGATAACGATCCTAGCCAAATGCATCTTCCTGAAACTACTGTCTTATCTTTCTTTGTTTGTGGGCAATAGTAAGGCTCTTGAGCAAGCTGTGGGACATAAACATCAGAATGAAGTAATATTAACACTAGGAAGTTCAAGAATAGCATTGGAGTTTCTTTATGCTGCAAAGGAGAAAAAGAAATCATTGCGGGTCTTTGTTGCAGGGAGTTTAGTTTGGCACCCCATGCTCACTCCACTGCTGGACAATTGCCAATTGAAACTCTCCCATAACACCGACAAGCTGATGTTCACAGCTCTTTTTCTTCATGTGAAGAATTTGGACAAGCGTGGTTGTCGTGTATTTACTTTAAAGGTCTAAAAGGTGCTACTTTTACTAGATTCTGATCATTCTGTGGGGGCCCTTCTATATTGAGTACTTTTTCTTTAAGGGTTGAGGAGTATGCATAGGTGGAGAAATTTTTTAAAAATTATAGAACTGGTACTTTGACGCAAATTTTGTGGCACCTTATGAATGAAAGTGGTGCTCAGGGTAAGAAAGTTGATGCTACTGGATGCATCAAATTGTTAAGGTCTATTTATTTTCCTACCCAAGGGATTAGTCAATTGATAAGAGTTCATTGAGAATAGGATGTTTCATTGGTGTTATTCTCTGAGTTTCTTGTCATGTTTGATGATTCAAATTGGGGTTTTAGTATCATGCCTACTTTGTTGAAGCTTGAACCAAGGGATAAAAAGTGCCTTTGCAAGTATGTTTGCTTAGTTTGTTGCTATCCTATTATCGTGTCTGCCTTCAAGAAAATAAAATGCCACAACAATATTCAAAGGAGGTTTGAAGCCTTAACAGATATACAGAATCTATTAATGCCAGCAATCTGTTTTTCACTGTGACTCCTTCTATTCATCCACAAGATGGTGAATATAATTGTATAATTGAGAAGTTTCTCCATCCTATTCATTCCCCTACGCATATGGATTGGAGTCTTGAACAAGAAGAAGTTTATGATACAAATTTGCGTCCCTTTCTTGTTATCTACTTTAACATTGAGGACAATGTTAATTTGAAGGGGAAAATATTGTTATACCCCAACATCAGTGGAAGGATACTCGCTTAGTTTGTTGCTATCCTATTATCGTGTCTCCCTTCAAGAAAATAAAATGCCACAACAATATTCAAAGGGGTTTGAAGCCTTATCAGATATACAGAATTTATTAATGCCAGCAATCTGTTTTTCACTGTAACTCCTTCTATTCATCCACAGGATGATGAATATAATCGTATAATTGAAAAGTTTCTCCATCCTATTCATTCCCCTGCGCATATGGATTGGAGTTTTGAATAAGAAGTTTATGATACAAATTTGCTTCCTTTTCTTGTTACCTACTTTAACATTGAGCACAATGTTAATTTGAAGGGGAAAATATTGTTATAGCCCAACATCAGTGGAAGGCCCAATAGAGAAAACAAAAGGGTGGTGTTATACTTAGGCACAAGAGGAGGAGAACCCTAGCTACTCTTTCCCTTCCCTTTGCATATGGGTCGTCTATGTGAGAGTATGGTTAGAGAAGATTTCTATGGTGTGTTAGACTTAGGAGTTCATCCTTGCTCGAAAAGGATTTTAGTTTTGCATTTTTCTATGATTTTAATTGTCTTCTGAAGTGACATATCAGAGTGCTTTGGAAGATATATATATATATATATATAGCAAAAAAGTTGCTTAATTTCATTCCTAGACGACATGAATGCTTCTCTTTCTATTGTTTCACCTCTTATTGTTGCTAAATCCCCTAAACTACACAATTTTCCAGCTCTTATTCTACTAGTAAAATGATGTTATTTTCATGGTCTTGAATTTTCAGAATTATATTAACCACACAAGCTTAGGATGGTGTCCTTGCAATGTATCTTATAAAATCATTGGAAAAGTTCTACCTTTGGTTGGTTATTTCATATATATAATTAAAGCTCTTTTGTGCCCAACTGCCAAATGACAAACATTGCCGTTGAGTGGGTACAATTTGCTCCATGCTCTTAAAAGAGAGAAAAAGAGGGGTTGGGGGGAGAAGTAAATTACATAGATTTTTTTTCTTGAGTTTTATTTCTTTCTATTTTCGTTCAAAATATACATGGACTTACTGAAACAAAAAATTGTATTACATTTTAGTACATTTTTAAATTTTTTTTATTTAAATACTTTCCATTAACCTAAATACATATCTTTTTGAGATTAAATTTAATGAAAACAAAATATACTTTTCTTTATTTTTATTTGTGCATATTTAGATATAATACATATTTGTCTATTTAAGTAAATGAAGGATATTTTAGTCAAAAAAATTAAAATTAAAGTAAAATTTATATTTTAAAAAGAATATTTATATATATATAGTTTAATAAGAAAAAAAAATGCAGCGGCAGTTTTAGTTCGATCTTGCCCTCAAGCTAGTCATGAGCAAAGCCTATCATCAGGTGGAGTGGAATTTTTTGGAGGCAATTATGCTAAAGCTTTCTTTTTGTGATAGATCGATGAATTTAATTATTATGAAATTAAATTTAAGATATGCCCTGTTCACTTTTTTTTGGGGGGGCCGGGGGGGGGGGGGGGGGGGGAGGAGTAACACTGTTAACTTCTAGCACAAACAAAGGGATGGGATTCTTTACAGTGAAGATTCGAGTGTAGTATCCCTTCAATAATATATATGAGGGAAGAGGTGGAATTTATTTAAAAAACATATTTTTTTTAAAAAACAAAACATATTTTGTGAGACACTTTAAAAAAAATGTAGAGAATTTTATTTTAGAAGATCCAATTTTAAGAACAAATTAGCACATAAAAAAGTCAATTTTTTGCTGATATATAAACTAATAGAGGGTCATTTTAAACTCTCATAGTTAATTTCGACAGAAAAAGAAAAATCTTTTTCCCCTTACTTGAGTTTTAGTTGGGGTAGTTATTTGTAACATTTATATATTTGTTATTGTATTTACGCTCAATTCATTTAAAACACAAAAATACCAAAAGTTCAGCTCTCACGTACACAACTTTTTTGTCATTAGAATTGCTCTTGAATCGAATTTTGATTTTTTTTTTCCAAAGAAAACTTATCAAAATTCAGATTTAAGTTATTTTAAAAATTCGCAAAAATTAAGCCTCGCAGTTCGACTCTGGCTCCACTTGCTAAATATCCGCAACAGCCAACACGTTAACCAATCTATATAAATCTTTAAAGAATATTGTTCACTAGCCACATAGCCATTAGTTTACATATAAAAGTGGCAAATTATAGGTCAAATCAAGTTTCTTAGAGAGATGGAACTCCTAAGCTTTTTAAAAATTACTTTTTTTGATTTTGAAGTATTTGGCCAAGTTTCTAAAAAAGAAATAAATTGAAGTATCTTTTTTATTTGGGTTACATGACTTTTGAAGCAAAATAAATAAATAAATTTTGTAAAACAAAAATATCCATACTCAAAATAATTAATAACCACATCACCTATTATCCTTTTCTACTATATTATCTTCTTTTCCCATTCTTATTTATTTTCTTATCTTTATATACTTATTTTGATTAAAATATTTTTATTTAATGTGATTTTATTTTTTACATAGTATCTTTATGCGATGTTGCTTTCTTAGAAACAAATTATGAATCATCCAGATCTAATTTAAACTATTCATGTTTAATTTTTTTCAATTATTTATTTTTTTCTTCTAATAAAATTTTTATTTTAAAAGAAATAAAATATAAGATAACTCCCATCAAATAAAAAAATATTAAAAAAATTTAAACTATCCATATATATTTTTAAGAAAGCAACACTGCAATAGATGATTCTGGTAATAAAAATTCTCATTTTAAGAAAGCAACGCTCGCCCCCTCTGATCATCCAGGAAGAATTTCAAACTATATTTGCTTCTGGAGCTTGAGGCTTATAAGTAATGGCCTTTGCAGACGCATAAAGGGTTAGCTTACTCCCTTGTTTTTAACTTGATTTCAAATTTTTGAAATAGTTTAAAAGTAAAATTTTAAATATACCATATTGGCTTAAAGAAGTGTTTTCTTAACCGTTCTAAGAAAATATTTCGATTTCAAACCAAGTCTAAATAACATCTGCCCATAATACAATATACACATACCAACACAACTATAAATTTACTGAAAAAATTTCTTAAGCGGCTGCAATATTTGATGGATGGGAAACAAAACCCTGTGTTTTACTAGTTTTTTTTTTTCATAGAATTTGAGAACAAATATACCTCTACTTCTTTAAGATGACAAAATAACACATCTTTCCCTTTGCACCCCCCCCCCCCCCCCCCAAAATAATAATAATAATAATATCTAAAGACTATAACTTTATAAATCTAATATTGAAAGATTAAAAATTTAAATTTTTCTTATCATTTAAACATCCCAAAGTTACAAATAACTCTTCAAATTATTACTAGCCTTTATTCCGTAAGGAATTTGAGTTTTTAAAATCATTCTGTATTAATTTTAATTGTGTCATTTTCTACAATAACAATCACATATCTTCGCTTTTTATCCGTACTTACAAACAACGTGAGCAGCACAGCTCTGCGCATTTAAATCACGACTACTTTTATAAGGAACAAAAGAAAGAAATGCAAGATATTAGTCAAACTCTGCTTGCAGCCAAACCCATAGTCATCTTCTGTTTCCTGTAAAATGAACCAGGACAAGATGTATATTCCCTAGACTATACTCTAGAAAAACGTATTCCAGTTCTTCACATCATGAAAAAAAAGGGGGGGAGAAAAAGACCAATGACTCTTACATGGCGTAGTACAACAATGCAATTTATAAAGAGACGAAAGATAAATGAAAAACAATAATCTAAAATGAGAGACAAATGAGATACACAATACCTCTATGCCTACTCCCCTTGAGACCAAAATTGATAAGACAATTTTTAACTTCCATTTGCATGTCAGCCGCTAAGAAGAAACCAAAGGCATAATGTAGATATAGCTTCCGCTAATGATTTTAATACATGTGTAATTACAAAAAATATTACAAATTAATTGAAGAGACCGGAAAGCTGTTAAGCAAGTGCAGTTTTTCTTTCTCCTTGAAAACCTCATCCTTTTTTATTTTAAAACGACTTTTATGTATCCAATTCATGTTGCATTTGTCAGTTATCAGGTGATGATTCTTGGACACTGTACTATGTGATAACGAATAAGCCTTCTTTCAACTGTCTTCAAATGGCTAGAAAGGTCAAGATAACTTTTGCAGGCAACGGCAGTTTTGCTTTTTATCATTTATCAGATGTTGTTGATGGCAATTTTTCTTTCTTGGAACAAGTTTCTGCATCATTTATCTATCACCCTTGGATGGCTGAAATAACTTGACTAACTTGTGAAGCTTTGGAGCAGTTTCTCCATCCCCGTGGTTCTCAAACAACTCATGTTTTTTTAAGCTCGTCCTCTGATCTGGAATACTTCCACTCCCAACCAATTTATGTTTCCCGATTTTCTTTTTCTCAAGTCCTGGATTTGATGATGAGAAAACTCGTCTTTTATCTTTCTTTGTCACCAGTTGGGAGTTTAGTGGATCTGAAAGTTGCAATCGGCATATTTCATTGGTGCCCTCCTCGGTCTTAATTTTACATCTCTCAGCCTCAAAAACCTCTCTTTCCTCAACAATTCCACTACTCATGGTTTCAAGAACAACTTTGCCAAAAACAAATCTTATCTCTGAAAGGTGACCTGTCCCAAGCAAATTATAGTTTATTTCAAAATTCCTTTTTTCACTCCTGTAAGATTCAACATTATCGATCAGCACTTTGAAGACTTCAGCCACATCCTTTCCGGTTTTTCTTGGTACAAAAACCTAGGAAAAACAGAAGTATTCAGTCCAATTGAACCTCTGAACTACCAAAACGCAACACATTCTGGGCATAAATGAAAGATTTACGCAAGGAGAAAAATTACCAGAAAGCAACACATTCAAACGGACATGGATGAAAGATTTACATAAGGAGAAAAATGACCAGAAAGCGACACATATTCAAGTAGACAAAGGAGAAATGATTTACAGAGGGGGAAAAACTACCTTAACCTAAGAGAATAATTTAGAGTCAGAGCTACTATTTGAATATGGTAATTCAGCCAGAAAGATGATGTCCCAGTACAGAAACGCAGTGTTATATACTGCCTCAATTCTATTTCCAATTATTTACCTACCATCCATTATTTATTTATATTACTTGAATTTATTGTCTTGAATAGGGAAAAACATATTTTCTCCCAAGCTACACCTTATTCATAAACTAATTACTTAAGAACATAATAAAATCATTAAAGGAGAAAAATCAGCTTTTTTCTTTTTCTTTTCCACAGCATATTAGCGAAAAAACAGAAAACAGAGCAACAATATGCTACCAATTGTGTTTCCAAACATAATGATTTCCAAATTTTTAAAATCAAGAGAACATCAGAACGTTGCACACAGCCAGCAAAATTTATATTAAAACAACTTATTTATGAAGCTTTTGTTTTAGAAATTGAGATGATAAACTTCCCTTTAGAGGTGTCCAGGGAGCTAAACGTTGACAATCAAAACCAAAGTTTGGTTCGGTTACCTCATTGTATGGTTTAGTTTGGTTTGGTTTACAATTCTTTGTTGTATGATTTGGCTCATGGTTTGTAAATTCCAACTTAATCATATGAACTGAACCAAACTAAACACACGTCACATTTTTAAAAATACAAGTGCACAGCATACACAATAAACAATATAAAATTTGTGTGTGTGGAGCTGTAGCCCTATCCTTTTTTTAGTCAACCTCTTAGACTCTTATTCTTCTTCTAATCTCAAACCAGCCCATCTACTGATTGATTGTTGCACTGGGCTGTTTTACTTTGTCACTGGACCATTAGACAATGTAGAAGAATTGTTCATGACTTTAGACTGTATTAACTACTGAAATTTGAGTGGACAACCATTATTAACTTATTATAATTGCTTTTTCCTTTTTTTTTCTTTTCAATTATTCTGTAAAGCATAGATACTTCTATTTTTAGGCATGTCAGTGTGTGGGACACCAACATTGCCACGACACACTGCTAACACAAGTATGGAAATGTCAGAATAAAAATGTATTCTTTAGCTCACGTCCAGACATGGCTGGCCCTAAAAAAGTGGAAATTTAAATAATATAGTTTAACATTTTTTTATTTAATAGAATTTCATGGAAAATAATAGTGTAAGGTATATAAAATATAGGAGAAGCATGATTAATCAATTATTGACATTTTTAATGTATCTAGATAAGCATTTCCAGAGGATAATAGAAAAGCCTGAAAACCCAATGAACTGTGGGTTGGAACCAAACCAAACCAAGATTGAGGATTCGATTCAGGTAGTTCTTTAAGTACTCTTAGTTTGGATTGGTTTGGTTGCTAAAACTTTAAGGACTGTAAAGGACCATGAACAACCCTATTTTATGTACATGAGGACCTAAAGAAGAATTTTATCTAAAATTGGCAAAAACAGACTAAAAATCTATCCTTTTATCCACAGAAGCAATATTAATCACAAATGTATGTGCGTGAGCATGCATGTGCGTGTGCGTGTGTCTGTGTGCACACGCACGCATGTGTGTGCATGTGCGTGTGCGTGACTTACGAGATGAAAATTCATAGACTGATCAACTTGAAATGTACTAACTTGTCTTGTGTTCTGATTACAATTTATACAATTATGAATTATATTTCAGATACTACTTAGGCATTTACCAGATCATCTGATAGCTAGAAGAAGACTAAGATAGAGAAGAATAGAAGAAAGAGAATTGAGATGAATGGGCAACTGTATTAACAACTGGAAGGAATCCTTCTTCTGGTAGGTACAGCTTGTATAGCTAGTTAGCCATAATACCTGACTAACTAAATACCCTCAACTATTTCAGTTACTTATTAAAGACTGATAACAATACCTTCCCCTTGGAAAAAGACCCTTGACCACAAGGGTTATTACATTCATTTACACATTCTTAAAAATTCAGGAGACGTCCTTTGTAGATCATAGAGCTTGACCCAAGTTGCTTCTTCATTGAACCAGTACTTCTGTCATGGTCTTCCCCTCTTCTGAACAGCCCTTTTGTGTAGGATCTTCTCAAGCTCTACATGTTTTGGTAGGCTAGGCCAATCAGCCGGTGGATGTCTGTGGCTGGGTCAGGACAAGGATTCAGCAATGATACATGAAACATATGATGAGTCTTGCAGTCCTTAGGCAAATCCAGTTTATAAGCTACTGCTCCCACCTATGAAATCTTATAAGGCCCAAAATACCATGGTGCAAACTTCTATGTACTTCAAGTTGCTGCCGTGATTTGTTGGTAAGACTGTAGCTTTAAAAATACCCACTCCCCTACCTGAAATTGCTCATCCAACCTCCTCTTATCTACTTGTTGCTTCATCCTATTGGAGGTCCTATGGATGTGATGCTTGATTACAGCTATCATCTCTTCTCTAGCAATGAAAGATCGATCCACAGCCTCCACTACTGCCTCTTTAGCCAAATATGCAATATGGATAGGTGGCTTTTGTCCATACATATTCTCATAGAGTGTAGCTTGTATTGCCAAGTGAAATGTGGTATTATACCACCATTCGGCTAATGGGAGCCACTTAGACCATTCCTTGGGCAGTTCCCACATCATGCATCTTAAAGAAGTTACTAGGCAATGGTTCAATACCTCTGATTGGCCATTTGACTATGGATGGTATGCTGATATAAGCTGCTGCCGCACCCCCAATTGTCTCAAAAGTTCCTTCCAAAAATTACTCAAAAAGATTGGGTCCCTCTCACTAACCACTTTTGTAAGAGCCCCATGCAACAAACTTGGTCTAGGAGCTGTTAAGCTATAGTAGAGGCTATATTGGGGTGAGTCAATGGGATAAAATGAGCATATTTACTCAATCTATCTATGACTACCATTATTGTATCCTTCCTATTCGATCTAGGCAACCATTTAATGAAGTCCCTAGATATACTCTCCCAAATACCTTCAGGAATAGGTAGCATTTGAAGTAATCCTAGGTTTGCCATTGTCTCACTCTTGCATCTAGCACAAGTATCTAGCATGTGTGTTTATGAGGCCAATCGACATAACCACAAATTCATAGTGGCTGAAATGGGTCTTAAAAGCTGTCTTTTGGACGTCTTTCGAATCCATTCTTATTTGGTGATACCCCACTCTCAAATCAAACTTAGTAAAATATTGATCCCCTTGTAGCTCATAAAATAGCCCTTCTACCATAGAAATGGAAAATTTATCTTTGACTGTCTTCTTGTTCAACCCCTTATAATCGATGCACATCCTCCATATCCCATCCTTCTTTTCAATAACTATTATAAGGGCTACATATGGTGAGGAACTGTCTTAAATTACCCCTGGTTGTAATAGTTCTTCAACCATATTCTCAATCACATCTTTCTGGGCTACTGGATACTTGTATAGCCTAACGTTGATTGGATTCATCCCCTCCTAGAGGGTGATGCTATGATTGTGCCCTTCTCTGAGTGGTGAAAATGAAGTTAATGTTCCAAATAGATCTTGAAACCCTTCCAAAAGTTGCTAAATAGGCTCAGGTATTGCCCCTTCCTTTTTTACCTGAATTGCCTTACAATTTGCTTTCTCTTCCCCTCTATTCACAGCCTATATAAAGAAATATTGAATTTTTTCCTTTCTAATTTCTTGCAGTTGTTTCTGTGTGACTACCTTCCGTTTGTTGGGACTATTTGCCACTAGTTCTACCAACCTTCCCTTGTACTAAAACAACATAATGAGTCTAGCAAAATCTCACTGTACACACGTAATAGGCTTAAGCCACTGCATCCCAAGAACCATCTCACATCTATTTATAGGTATGATACATGGGTTTGTGATGAACTCTTCTTGCGTCTTACACCTAAAATTCTTACAAACTCCCTAAATTGATAATTGTCCCTGTCCAACTACTATTACTTTAGAATTTTCCAACTCCTCCACCATCACTGCTAGCTTCTGGCTGTTATTGCATCAATGAAATCATGGGTGCTACCACTATCAATCAAGATGTGTAACACCTTCCTTCCTAACTGCCCTAGAACTCTCATGGTGTTTCCTTCTATTCCTTCTATAGCATTCGGGAAAATTTTAGGAGTCTTGATGACTTCTTGGGTTGATTCTGCCTCTTCCTCATTGTCTTCTCCAATTCCTTGGACTTTCAATTTCTATCAAAGGCAGCAGCATCCTTTTCCCATGAGGACAATCATGATCCTTGGGGTATTTTTCAAGATCGAAATGATAGAGATTATTAACTCTGTGCTCTTCAATTTCCTCTAGGGTCAATACCTTCCAAATCTTGACTCCCCCTTTATTACCCCCATTTCCCTCCTGTTTGTTATAGCTTGAAGAACCCATACCAAATGGCTTGGTAGTCTTATCATGATTACTATACGATTGATTCTTTAAAAGCCCCACCCTTGTTACACTTCTGGTACTCTCACTTTTGCTAGAGGATTGGCAATTCTCATGGTGTCAAGTAAGGACCTAGGTCCAAAGAGTCTTACACCCCTTGCAATATCCTTCTTGAGACTCACCATATAACAGCTAATCAAATACGATTCTGATAGCTCTAATTTGCATGTCAGGTCATTAAACGCATATTGATAGTCATTGACACTTCCCACTTGCCTTAGCTACATCAGCTCCTCCATTGGTCCTTGTAAATTGGCCCAAAACATTTCTTGATTGCCTCTGCAAATATTTCCCAGGTAATAACTCGATCTTCTTGGAGTCTTTCCTATGATTAGTGCCATCTGAGTCCTATCTCATCTAAGTGTAAGCTGGCCACTATCACCTTCATATCATTTGGTGTCTCATCCGACAGAAAATATCTTTCGCATTTCTTGGCCTATCCGACAACATCCTCTCTTGTAAACCTGGGAAATCCATCTTCATAAATCATGTTGGTAATTGATAAATTCCTCCCTTGTTCTCATCAACCTCCTATACTTTGTTCACCATCATTTCTACTCCTCTTAGAATCACTTATATCCCTCTCGTTTTTCCTTGTCTCAACCCCCCATGACTTGGGTCATTTGTGCCAATAAACCTTGTAACAATTCTAGAATGCCCAACATCCGTTACTCCATAGTCGACATCTTGGTATCGATGTCATGTGCAAGCAAATGCATCCTCTCCTCTAACTTGTGCAACATTGTCTAGGAACATGTCACCTCTGCCATAGGTCCAAAGAAAGTGGCTTTGATATCACTGATAGGTAGAAGAAGAAGAATGAGATAGAAAAGAATAGAAGAAAGAGAATGGAGATGAATGGGCAACCGTATTAATAACTAGAATGAATCCTTCTTGTAGGTACAACTTTCATAGTAAGCCGTAATACCTTACTAATTAACCTACCTACCTCAACTATTTTAGTTACTTATTAAAGACATCTAACATCATCCGTATTTAAAGGGCAAGACAACTACTTGAAAGTTACACCTTTGAATTGCAAGGCTTGTTAAGAGTAGCAAACTTTTATGTCTAAGTGGGCTTTAGGGTACATACACTAGTGTATTTATGTTTTGCCTTTAGTCACTTATTATTTGATGGAACACTCTTCTAGTTTAGTCTTATTTATCAAGGAAGAGTCGGTTATCCCCCCGTAATAGAGAAACAAAGGAAAGATGAGCCAAAACCAGATTTATAATAGCTAGGAAAAAGAAAATAAATGAGAAAGATAGCAAAATGCAGCGAAAATGCCCACTAACTTTAGAGAGGCCAAGATCTCACCCAACTCTACCCAAATTCTCCACACCCTTCTCACGCCTTTGATTCCCATAAATTTCCCCTAACTGTTTTCCATTTTTTTCTTCTCTCACCCATGTGACATCAATGTTAGTTATTGCTATCCAATCCTTAATTTATCCTTTTGTCTAACTTATCTAACTCACTCCCCCTCTCACCCATATTTCTCTTCCATCTCCTTTCACAACTCTTTCTAATTTTAGGCCCAACAGCCAAGGGCCCATCATTCCCCTTTTCATCAAGCTTCACCTTATCCTCAAGGTGAAATTTAGGAAACTGCATTTTGATGATATCCCATTTCTCCCCATTGCTTTCAAATTCTGGCAATCTTTTCCACTTAATAAGGACTTCTATTTCTCCTTTGGTAAGCTTTTAAACCTTCATCACATCTTCTGGTTGTACTAGCAATTCCAAGTCTTCTGCAAGTGAAGAAGGAAGTTCCTGTGGTACAATTGCTCATTGTATGGACTTTTTAAGTTGTGAAACATGAAACACTAATGAATCCTTGTAGTTTCAAGGAGTTGCAAGCAATAGACCACTGCTCCTTTTTTCTCCGGCACTTTATAAGGATTATAGAACCTAGGAGATAGCTTTTCATTGTATTTCTTGGCCAAAGCTTTCATCCTATAAGGTCTGAGTTTGAGATACACAAAATCTCCTTCCTCAAATTGCACCTCCCTTCTCTTCTTATTAGCATACTCTTTTATATAATTCTATGTTTTCTCTAGCTGCTCCTTCAATTTAGAAATGATAGCATTATGCCCTCTCCTATGCACTTTGACCTCCTCAACAGCAAAGGGGTTTTCATCCCACCTAAATATGGTTGATAGGTCTCTTTCATACAAAGCCTTCAAAGGAGTCATTCCTGTGGAGTAGTTATAGCTTGTATTAAACCAATATTCTGCCGAAGATATCCATTTCCACCATTGCCTAGGATTGTCCCCACAAAACACCTTAAATAAGTCTCTCCAACTTTGGTTGACTGCCCCCATTTGCCTGTCAAATTCAAGATGATAACCTAAAGCATAACTCAGAGAAGTTCCAAGCAATTTAAACAATTCACACCATAATTGGCTAATAGAGATTCTATCCCTATCTGGAACAATGGATTTCAGGAAACACCACCTCTAACAAATAGTTCAACAACCTCCTTAGTAGAAAAGGGTGCGTTAAAGCTGCTAAGTGACCATATTTGGTCAACCTATCAACAACCACCATAATAGTGTCAAACTTATTAGATTTAAGAAATCCCAAAATAAAATCCATACTAATATCTTCCCATATTTGTTGAGGGATGGGAAGTGGCTGCAACAACCCTGCTAGGCTTAAAGCTTCATATTTATTTTTGGCATGTTTCACACACAGCCACATATTGCTATACATCTCTCTTCATACCTCCCAATAAACTACTCCAACCGATCTTTTATAGGTTCTCAAATATCCCTAATGCCCACCTAAAGCAGAATCATAAAATTCTTTGATTAACTCCTCAATCTTAAGGGAAGGCCAAGGAACCACCATTTTTCCTTGACACATTAGGCAACCCCTTTTGAGACTATAACCAGCAGCTACCTCCTATCCTGTTACAAGTTGTTGAACAATGGTTGCTAATTTCAGATCTTGCTTTACTTCTTGATCCAAAGCTTCAATCCCTTTAAATTCCCAAAGTGAAAATGCCATCAACTCCACCTTTTCATTTCTCCTAGATAAAGCATCCACCACCCTATTTTGAGACCCCAGCTTATAATTAATTTCAAACTTCTATCCTTGGAATTTAGATATCCATTTCTACTGGCCAGGGTCTATTAAATGCTGTGAGCATTCTAATCTGTTTTAGTGATAAACCAATGCCCCATAAGATAGTGTTGCCATTTCCTGATAGCAAATACAATGGCCATCAATTCTCTTTCATATACAGAACAAAATCTAACCTTGTTTGACAAGACTTGCTTGTAGTAAGCTATGGCTTGTCCTTGTTGAATCAAGACAGCTCCTAAACCAACCCTCGAAGCATCCACTTCTATTTCAAAGGGTTGATTGAAATCTAGCATTGCTAAAATAGGTACAGTAGTCATGGCCTTTTAAGACCTTCAAAAGCCTTTTATGCCTCATCATTCCATTTAAACAAACCTTTCTTGAGGAGTTCAATGAGAGGAGCTTCCATATTTTCATAATCCTTGACAAATTTCCTATAATAACAAGTCAACCCAAAAATTCCTCTCAGTTTTTATATCCTTTGGCATGGGCTACTGAACCATGGCTTTAATTTTGTATGGGTCAACTTGCACACCCTCAGGTAAAATGATGTGCCCCAAGTGCTCCAACTTGTATTGCGCAAAAGCACACTTTTTACTATTAATTACTAGCTTATGTTCCCTAAAAACCTCCAAAGCTAGTCTTAAATGCTCTATATGAGAGGTGAAGTTAGTGTGTTGTAAATTAAAATATCATAAAAAAATACCAATATGAACTTTCTCAAGCAAGCCCCAAAAGATATCATTCATGAAGCTTTGAAAAATAGATAGTGATCTAAATGGCATAACTAATAACTCATAGTGCCCTTCATAAGTCCTAAATGCTATCTTGCCTCCACCCCTTGGTCTAATGCGAATTTGGTGATAACCCAACTTCAAATTCAACTTTGAAAAAATGGTAGCGCCACCAAATTTATCCAAAAGCTCATCAATGATTGGAATTAGAAATTTATCTAGAACGTTGATCTTGTTTAGAGCTCGATGGTCTACACAAAACCGCCAACTCCCATATTTTTTTTTTTCTTTTTTTGGTTCACCAATAGCACGACACTAGAGTAAAGGCTAACACTCAATTTGATTATGCTAGCAACTGACATTTCATTCACAAGCTTCTCAATCTCAGATTTCTGTGAATGGGCATACCTGCATGGTCTAAGATTGGCTGGTTGTGCCCCTAGTTTGATCACTATAGCATGATCTTTGGAGTGATGAGGAAGTAGGCCGGAAATTGGTTCACATCTTAGCAAATTCCTTCAAAATTCTCTACATGTCTACTTCAAAATTCTTGTCCCCTTATGGTTCTAGTTCTCTATCTTTCATCAAACCCATATACTCCACCAAGTACCCCTCTTCTTCGGTCTCGTGGGATCTCACCATTTACTTGAAGGAAACCATAGTCTTTGCCAATGCAGGATCAACTTTTAGACACACCCATTTCTTCCCTTGACCTTCATAGTCTATTGCCCCCAATTCACCATAATTTCTCCCAGGGATTCTAACCAAGCTATGCCTAGCACAAACTCAATTTCTCCATGGTCAAATGGGTTGGAGCTTCAAGCTATTTGTAGCCCTCCCCTAATAGTTTCATCGTCTTATGGTTGGATATCACCACTACACAACTCATGGATAACTCCATAGTTGCCTCCACCTGGTCAATTTCTTCTTCCCCTATACCAGCAATGCAACTCACTCCATTTTCATCTAAATACTCCCCTTCGATAAGAATACACATTTGCAATTGTTTATTTTTACACCTATAGCTTTGGCCTAAATTTTTCCTCACATTTAAAACAAAGCCCCAACTTTCGTCTCCTAATAATTTCAGCTTCAAACAATCTCTTGAAGCCATTTCCACTTCTATTAGAAGAAGTTTGAGTGGTACTTCCACTTTTCTCATTCCTCTCCTTTTTTTTTTGTTGTTTTTTGTGGGGGGGGGGGGGGGGGCCTCTTCTTCCCCTTTATTATCCAGGCTCTTTAACTCCACAATTATTCCCATTGCTACTACTCAGATTTTGGTCCTCTTCTATCAATGTAAGAAATTTTTGGAAACTCATTGTCATTCCACTCCACTTAGGAGGTGCCACTGTTCTAAACTTCTTGGCCACCTTAGCCTCTCTTACTTTGTCCAGAAACCTGTTTCTACCCTCCACCTGATAGGCTAAATCCATCAATTGGTTCAGAGTTTTAAGCTGCATTAAGCGTATCTCAGCTCGTATCTCCTCACTAAGGCCATTCTTGAGTACTCGGGTTAGCACTTCATCTAAAACATCCTCCAAAGGCACTAATAAGAGCTCAAACTGCTCTCTATACTCTGCCACAGAACCCGACTGCTTTAGCCCCATTAGCATCTCATATCCATCTCCTAGTTGATTGCAATGGAACTTACTTATCAATTCTTTCTTAAATTCAGCCCATGACTAAATTAAGTTCCTTCTTTCTAGCCATTGATACCAATTAATGACTTTACCCTCTAAGCTCACAGCAACCTATCTAGCTTATGTTCCTCCACCCCTTTAACAGCAAAGTACCTCTTAACTATGAACAACCACCTAATTAGATCCTCTCTAGCAAAGACAAAGAGCTCCAGCCACCTGTATCTTCCCATTTCTGCATCACCCAAAACTGTGGCAGTACCTCTGAACATGTTACCTCTACTCGACTCTCCAGGTGTCAACGGTGGACCCTCAGCCACCGTCTTTCCTTTTCAGTCATCACTTCCAACTTTTTGGTCCCCTCTTTACTTGTCACAGAGCTCCATAAGAACTATCATCACACTATCCATTTGCTCTTTCATCCCTTCCACACACTTTTCCAGATTTTTGACTCTTTTATCCATCCTTTTTCCAACCATTACCTAGGACCTCACTGCTCTGATACCAAAATTGAGGAAACTATATTCTGGTTTAGTATTATTTATTAAGCAATATGTCGATTATCCCCTCTTAATAGAGAAACAAAGGAAAGATGAACCAAAACCAGATTTACAATAGCTAGGAAAAAGAAAATAAACAAGAAAGATGACTGAAAGCAACGAAAATGCCCGCTGACATTAGAGATGCCAGCGTCTCTCACAACTCTAATCCAAATTCTCCACACCCTCACAACTCTGATTTCATATATTTTCCCTAACCATTTTCCACTCTTTTCTCTCTCACCCATGTGACATCAGTGTTAGTTATTGCTGTCCAATCCCTGATTTAGCCCTTTGTATAACTTATCTAACTCAATCCCTTTCTGACCTATATTTTTTTCCTTCTCCTTTCAAAGTCTTCCTAATTTTAGGCCCAACAGCTATGGGCCTATTAGTATCCCTTTATATGGTATCCATATAAAATAGTTGCCTCTAACTACGGAAAGTCACAACCTTCCAACAAAATACAATTTTCATTTTCTTGTTTCTTTAAATGGCATCAAAGAAACTCTAATTTTCGAAAACCAAAACAATGAAGAATCACAAGGAACCCTAATTATGGAATGTTTGAATAATCTGGACAAGTAAAACAGAACTTAATCCCATTGCATGTATTTAGCAGTTAGTCAAAAATACAAATATCAAAATTTGAAATCTTAGGAAAAGAGATGCACTTATGTAGACATACTTACCAAGCCAGAGCAAGAAGGAGATGGATATCTAGATAAGGATTGAAGAAGAATATTCTCATTAACTAGAACAAGTATTGAGTCCACCACCAAAGATGCCAATCGAGTGACTGCTCTTGCAATTTCTTCATTAGATTTGTAAGCATAGGACCTTCTTATTTCAGGTGCAAAATGAACTTTCATTTCTGCATGTTCTTTTGCAAATTTAACACCTTTTTCCCACTCCCCATGATATAGAACAGAAGCAAGTGCACAAACAACAAGGGCATCTTGAGGGTTATTTACCAAGGCCAAGTGAAACGCTAGTAATCCAACCCTATACCATATAAAAACAATAGCATCTCAGATGGAAATCCATGACTTCAAAATTCAGAAAAAATCAACATTAATTCAAGTCTACTTCAGCTATAACAGAAAATAAGTACTTTGAATAAATTAAAATGCTTCCTCTCTACATTCCACAAAAACCTAATAAGGAATCAAGAACAAACATTAGCAACTGCCTAACCCAATTGTTGTCCTTATTCTTGATGATTACTATGACTCAGGAGTTAAAACATGCACTCATCAATCTCTCATGCTTCAATGGAACACATGTGAGCCTCTTGCCAAACCATTGACCCATCACATTCTCTGACAACAACAGCTTGTCATTAAGTCATACTCCCACTCTACACCCCATAAAAACCCAATAAGAAATGAAGAATAAAGATTAAGCACCTGGCCAACACCCAATGATTCTCCTAAATCTTGATGACTGAAGAAAATCAGAGAAGATAATGCTCTGATTGCCTGTACATTCATGGGGTAGAGTAGAATACATAAAGGGAAGAGATGGAAACAAACTCTGCCATTCAATCCCACTAAATCAGCTAACAATAAATTAGTATTTGTAGAAGTTTCAGCGATAACATGCTCTAAACTCCAGATTTTATTTTAATAGAATGGCAGTACATATATAGGGATCATGGCAACAAGTTTGCCACCAGCGTCCCATGAAATTAGCAACAGAAAATGAGGGAACAAAATATCATAAATGTGCAACAAACCAGGGAAGGAAAACAAAAATCTAAGTAGTTGATTTTAGTAGCAGAAAATCATGCAATCATAACCACCGGATAAGGCCAAGATACCCCAAGATTACCAACACTCCCCTTCAAGATGAGGAGTAGATGTTAATCATTCCCAACTTGGATCCAAGCTCTTCAAACCTAACTTTGGACAAGGCCTTCGTCAAAACATTAACCACTTGAGACCTAGTAGGAATATAAGCATGTTCAAGAACTCTTTGATAAAATGATGGTTGATTTCAACTTGTTTAGTTCTATCATGTTGAATGAGGTTCTTTGCAATACTAATTGCTGCCATGTTATCAAACACCTAACTTTCATGGGTTCAACCTTGAGTTCTTTAAGCAAACCTTTTTACCCACAATCCTTCACAAATACCTTGAGCCAAAGCCTTGCATTATGCTTCAGCATTGCTCTTGGCCACAATGGATTGTTTCTTACTCCTCTGAATAACTAAATTTTCCCACACATAAGTGCAATACCTTGAGGTAGACCTCCTATCAATAATGGACTCAAACCATTCAGCATCACAATATATCTCAACTCCATGGTGTGTGCCTTTTTGAAAATCCCCCATTTTGAGATACCTTAGGATTCTATAAGTAGCCTCAAAGTGTTCTTCATTGGGTTTAGTTATAAGATGATAAACTTAGTTTCACACATGTACCCTACATCCTTCAATTTGTTGGGGCTGTTTCAAGTCTAAAACTTAATCTGGCTAAGAATGGTGTTGCAAGGATAAATGTAGTTGTAGATAGCTAAACTCTTTCTTCTTATGCTGTTTTTGCTGTGTGTTAGGTTTTATAGTAGCCCCTCATTTCAAGCTATTTCTTTTTTGGACCCAATAATCCAAAGGATCTCTGAGCATTTGGATAACTAGATGAGGGATGAGGGCTTTTTATTCTTTAGGTGGTCATATCACTCTTATTCAGTCATGTTTATTATTGGTTAGCACGTGTTTAATTAGTTAATGAGGCCCATTATACACCACCCTCTTAGGTCAACATAACCCAATCCTCATTATGTTTCTATTTGGATGTTGAGCCTTCTAGTTATGTTAGGCCATATTTGGTAGTTAGTATTCGAATTATTTTATCTTTCTTTTTGCATTTATCTTCCCTTGTAATTTTGATTTAGACAGGATAGGATAATTTAAACTGAGTTTCTTGGTTAGCTAATGGATTAGAGACGTAACCCTTCTGTAAACTCAATCCACCTCTATTTGTATTCATTCTTCATTCAGAAATAACAGAACTCCAAAGCATCAATCACTCTAAATTCCTTCATGGTATCAAAGCCATAAAGGTTCTGATGATTACCTTTGGCTCCATAAGAGCTTTAAACACTGAGTCCACCTCTAAGTGACCTCCACAATGCCAAACCACAACTCTGACGCTCTAACAAGATAGGTACCCATCGAAGATACACATGTGATCATCAAAAGTCACTGATTCAATGAGATTAACTACTTGCGATGGTCAGAAAACGCCTTTATGTACATTAGAGGGAAGAAGAAGGAGAAATTCTCACGGGTGAAGTTGTCTAGCTAGAAATTTTAGATTTAACGTATGTAAATTGGTAGCAGAAAACAATATGATCATGTCATAGTTAGTAAAGTCTAAGACACTAGAGATAGGCAAGAATTATCTTCTTTGCACGACTACCAAGGAGATATGGGATGCCAAGAAAGAATCCTATTTCTCAATAGAAAACACAACAACTTTATTTTAGATCAAAAGGTACCTTCATGAATTAAAGTAAGATAAGATGACTGTGACCAAGTACTATAATTTTCTTTTTAAGTACTAGCATCAATTAGATATATATGAAACTCACTAATGGTCTTGCAGCACTGAGCCTATTCTAAGAAAATTGTTGAGAGAGAGTATTCACAATTTGCTTTTAGGACTTAATCCCATATTTGAAGAGGTAAGGGGATAGATTATGGCCACATGACCATTACTTTCTCTAAAAGAAGTGTTTGCTGAAGTAAAGTAGGAGGAAAGTAGAAAGCAATTAATTCTTGGTCCATAGTCTACTCAACACATACCAAGATCCTTAACCTTGGTTGCTTAAAACACATCAACTTGTGGCTATACAACAACAAATGAGAAGAAACCATAATCTAATTCCACCCTCGTTAGCAAAGAAAAATGGGAATTACTACAAAAGGTGTTTCGAAATCAAGGAAACAATATAGAGAAAGTTGCTAGTACTAGTACTATTGCTCAATTAGGCAATTTCCCACTAGCTATTAATACATGAGTACAAAAATCCAATAATTGGATTGTAGACTCAGGAGCTACATATCACAAGGCCGATAATCTCTCTCTTGGATAATTTCATCCCTTGTACTAAAGAATTATTTGTTAGAATTGTTAATGGTCCCCTTTCCAAAGCTAGTGATATTGGTGAAGTGAAAATTTCAAATGATTTAATCTTGAAAGGTTGAAAGGTGTTCTTTCCATCCCTGCAATTAACTTGTAATTTGCTCTCTATTAGCAAACTTGGAAAGGACTTGAATTGCACCACTAACATCTCCATGGATGGGGGTATTTTTCAAGACTTGGCATTGGAAAAGAAGATTGACAATGCTAGGGAGTGTGCCAACTTATATCATCTCATTGAACTAAAGAAGACTTAAAAAAGGACACTACATGTATTTGCTTTGTTTTATGATGAAACCATGTTATGGCATTATAAGTTAGATCATCCTAGTTTTTCTTATTAAACATTTGCAACCCCACTTGATCAATAAAACTACTCCTTTCTAGTGTGAAATTTGTCACCTCTCTAAACATGTAAAAAGCATTTATTCTCCTTATGTCTACAAATCAACTCATCCTTTTAATCTTGTGCATAGTGATCTTTGGAGACCATCTCAAGTGAAAACTTTAAGAAGGGCAAGATGACTTGTGACATTTATTGATGATCACACACAATTAACATGGATTTACCTTCTCAAAGAGAAATCTGAGATTGTCAATATTTTTTAAAACTTTCCTCACCTTCTTGTCACTCTTCCTTACGTTGAATCTCTCCACCCTCGCCACCTCCTCTAACCTCGATATCACACTGCTCACCAGCCTGGCCGTCGCGAACCTTATATCCTCCTTCTCCTCCCTTTTCTTTTTAGAAAACCGCAGCAACAAATCAAACCCCTCTGATAGGGATATCAAATGGAACATGTTCATTGTCACAGGCTGATTTTGCTTCAATTTGTCGAAATTATCATCACATTTGAATTCGAATTCCTGGTCTGTTTTCGTCCTCATGCTCTTTGGAACCGATTTCTTGAACCACAACAAGTCCATAACTTTTGATTCAAAAATAAAAAAAGAAAAATTTAAAGTGCATAACATTTCGAGTCAAGGAGCTTCATGATTAGTCGTTAAGCTTCAGATGAAAACCATGACAGGCATTTGAAGTCACCAATGTAAATCTTTCTATACATTGAAACCAAATTGTCGTCCTAAAAGGGTAAGAATCCAATGAGAAGGACATATAAGATGATGCCACAAGACTAGAGATCTGCCTTCGCTCCATCGTAGCCTTCTTTTCGATTACCTCGGCGAGACATACACTAGAGTACCATAAGTAGTATGCAACAAACCATCTTGCCATAAGTGCTCAAAGAAAGTGATGAGGCCGAAATCAGTGACTTTGAGGTTTCCATTCTCCTCAAGGAGTAGATTCTTTGGCTTGCGGTAACAGTGGTAGACACTGCAACTATGGCAAAAATCGATGGTGGAGATCAATTGTTGGAAATAGACTCTGGCCACATCTTTTCTCAATCGACCTTGAGCGATTTTATTGAAGAGTCGCCACCTCAAACAAGCTCCATGGCAATGTAAATCTTGGATTTGCTAGCCATGACTTCATAAAGTTCAACAATGTTCGAGTGCTTCACCATGTTCATCATTGAGATTTCCCTCTTGATCTACTCCATTATTTCCACTTGTATCGCCTTCTCTTTCCCCATGACCTTCATCGTCACACTCTTCCCTATCTACAAGTTCCCCGCGTGGTACACCTTCATGAATGTTCTACGACCCAGAAGCCGACCCAGCCTGTACTTTCCATGGAGCAAAGTCAAGCGACCATCTTTGCCTTTTTCAACCATTTTTTCAAACAAAAAATGAAAAATCCACTACAAAGGGGAAAAAAGAGTAAAATCTGAAGTGGGTAATTACAAGATGCTAAAGAAAATGCAAAAAACAGAGGTGGGCGTCAGGTTCACCCGTCTTTGACGTGTTTGCGGTGACAATTCCGATCACCAATACGGTGCTTGGTGGCAATGGCACCTATCTCAGTTATCATCAGCATAGGTCCTCTCATCTTTTTGCATTCCCTAAGCAAAACGAGAAAGATGAAAACTTATTTTAGGGTTTTAATTGCAAATACTATGATTCTTGAGCAGCCTGTTATATTAATTTTCTTGGGAATCGATTTCTTGAACCATAACAAGTCCATAACTCTTGAGTGGGTGTTTGCTACTCATCGGAGCTTGAAAACTTTTTATCACCATAAATGTTACTTTTTTTGAAAACAAACCTTTCTATACCCAAACACCCACTCAAGGGGGAGAGTTAAAGTACTAAAGAATGGTTGTTTGAAGGGGATTTCAAACCTAAAACTCTTAATACATTGCCTAAGATAGTCCCTGCAAAGGAGCCTAACCATTTGACTGAAACTGGAATCAAAACACCCTCCACAACAATCTAAACATTGAACCTGACATGACCCAACCTAAGACTCAGCCTAATGCCACACAAAATGCCATGCAAGAGCAGAATCTGAAGGTTTATTTAAGAAGGAAGAGGTCCAGTGTTTAAGCAACAGGAAACAGAAGAGCAACAATGTACACACCCTATTCAAGATCAAAAACCCTCTCCTATGCCAATTACTGTTATGGAAAATGATTTAGAAGTGCCCATTGCTTTAAGGAAAGGGGTAAGATCTTGCACACAACACCCTATCCATCATTTTATTTGTTATGATAGGTTGTTCTCTAAATTCCATGCCTTTGTGACTAATATATCCAATGAGAAATTACCAAGGAATGTTTATGAGGCAGCAAAGAAGTCCAAATGTAGAAATCCCATTAATGAAGAACTGAATGCACTAGAGAAGAATAGGACTTGAGAACTTACTAAGCTCTCTCTAGGCAAGAAACCTGTGGCAGGTGAATGAGTATTTACTATTAAATATAACACAGATGGAAGCATCAATCGCTACAAGGTCAGATTGGTCACCAAAGGGTTCACTCAAACCCATGGCATTAATTACTAAGAGACATTTGTACCAATTGCAAAATTCAACAAAATCAAAATTTTATTGTCTCTTGTAGCAAATTTAATTGGCTGCTTCACTAATTAGACATGAAAAATGTTTTCTCGAATGAAGACCTAGAGAAAGAAGTATACATGGAAGTTCCTCTAGGACTTGAATCAGACAGCACCCCTAATACAATGTGCAAGCTTCATAAATCACTCTAAAAGTTGAAGCAATCACTTAGAGTATAGTTTGATAGGTTTACTAATGTGGTCAAGGCCTTGGTTATATTCAGTATCAAACTAATCATACACTATTATTTAAATCTACGTCTAATGGGAAGATTGTTATTTTAATTGTATATGTTAATGACATTGCTATAGGGAACTACATTGATGAGATCACCAAATTGAAGGAATCACTTGCCACTAGTTGAAGTAAAGGATCTAGGACACCTATAGTACTTTTTAGGTACGGAGGTGGCAAGGACAAAGAGAGACATTACTATCTCCCAAAGAAAATATACACTAGATCTATTGGAAAAAACAAAGATGTTAGGATGTAAACTCATGAGAACACCAAAAGAAGCTAACTATAAGCTCAACCGTAAGCAAGAAAGTACACTAATAGATACTAGAAGATACTAGAGATTGATTAGTAAGCAGATCTACCTTTCTCATACCCAACGTGACATCAGTTTTTCTATTAGTATAGCTAGTCAATTCATAATCAAGCCAACTGAGGACCACTTAAACAAGTTTATAAAATAGTAAGGGATCTCAAAATGACACCTGATAGGGACCTCTTCTTTAAAAAGGGGCATAGGGGTGTTGAAGTTTACACTGATGCTCACTGAGCTAGTTTAGTGACAAATATAAGGTCTACAACTAAGTGTTGTACTTTTGTAGGTGGTAATCTTATCACATGAAGAAGTAAGATGCAACCAGTTGTAGCAAGAAGCAGTGCAAACCTGAGTTCCATGTACTTGCCTTAGGAATTTGTGAACAAATTTGGATAAAAAAAGTCCTAGAAGAATTGAAAACTTCCTTTGAAATGCTTATAAAGTTTGTGTGACAACAAAGTCACAATAGGTATAGTGAGAAATCTTATCTACCATGATAGGACAACACGCATTGAAATTGATCATAACTTCATAAAGGAAAGGATAGATTCTAGTATAATAGAGGTATACTATGTTTTTACAAAATTCTCATGTGGCAAACTTATTAACCAAAGTAGTGCCAAGAACCAAGTTTGAAGAACTAAGCTCCAAGTTAGGATTGATGAATATCTACTCCCCAGTTTGAGGGGGTGTTGGTCAGCATGTGTTAAATTGGTTAATGAGTCATGTGATACAACCTCCTCTTGGGTCTACATAAGCCAGTGCTTAACTTGCAATTGTGTGTATGTTAAGCCTCCTAATTATGTTGGGCCCTATTTGGCAGTTAGTATTTGAATTATCTTGTCTTTCTTTTTGTATTAATCTTCCCTTGTAATTTCGGTTCATGTAGGACAAGATAATTTAAACTTTGAGTTTTTTGGTTAGCTAAAGGATTAGAGATGTAACCCTTCTATACACTCAATCCGCCCCTATTTGTATTCAATTTTCATTTAGGGATAACAGAACTTTAGAGCATCAATCACTCTAAACTCCTTTATTTTCCAATATACCTATCACTAATCTCTGAAAATTCTAGCAGGTGTAGCCCATAAGATTGAAAGGATTATAAAAAATTTCCTTTGGCCAAGTGTAGGGAAGGATAGCAAAGCTCTTCTAGTTAGTTGGGAAGTTTGATGTAGGCTTAAGTCAAATTGTTGGGATGCTAACACAACAATGAATGTGACTCATGCAAGTCCTTAGATATTTATTTTGCAAGGATATCTATCATTTTTCCCACTAATTACTTCAAAAGTGGGTGATGGCTCAAAAATTTATTTTGGGAAAATAAATAGGTGGGAAATATTCTTTTTTTCTAAAGCATATCCTCGTCTTTACCAAACTTCTACTGTGCATAATTTTCCCATCCAAAACTTTATTTCTTTTTTTATTTCCAATAAATCTTGAAATTTTCATTTCTTTATAAACTTGAATGATAGAGAACGTAGTGAGCTTCAGTCCCTTTGTCTTTCATTGATCTTGTTCTTTTTTTATTCTAGACTAGATATGAGAGTTTGGAATCTTGATTCTTCTTGTATTTTTGTTGCAAATCCTATTTTTAGTTCCTTACTCATTCTCCTACAAGGGACAGGTTTTTTCTAGCTAAGAAAATTTGGAAATCTAAAGCTCCTTCTAAGGTTAAATCCCTTGTTTGAAATGCAATACTCAAAAGGATAAACACCAATGATATGCTACAAGTTCAAGGGCCCCATACAGCTATGTCTCCTGACATGTGGTTAATGTGCAAATCTGATTTAGAACTTTGCCTCATTTATTTCTTCATAGTCAGGCCATGATGTACCTTTAGAACAAGCTCCTAGGTATTACTTGAGAGAGTTGGGCGTGTCCTAGTACTTTGGATTATTTCTTCCAAATTTGTTTTAAATGTTCAGTAACAAAAAGGGAAACAAAACTTTGTGGCAATGTGGACTTTTTGAGATCATGTGGTTTGTTTGGTTGGAAAGGGGTGCCTACATCTTCAAAGACATTTCTTCCCCTTTAAATATGTTATAGGATAGAGTTGTGTTTTATTCTTTGATATTTTGTACCTTCTCTTCTTAATACAATTTCTTTTGTTATCAAAAAAAACAAAACATGCATTCATAATCAAGACAAGAGTGGGAGATGATTATTTGGCCATATTAATTAGACACATTTCTCTTCTATGAAGCACAAGCATATCAAAAATTGCACCAAATGTAGACCTAGCATGTGTCAAGTACATAGACTAGGTATGGGTATGTCAAAAATATGTATCAGGTACTACATTTTCTTTAAAAGTTCAGCATGGAGACATTTTAGGTATGGCCCAATGTGGCGCTATTGTCCAT
Organism: Erythrophleum fordii; assembly: GCA_032878935.1. Classification (NCBI taxonomy): domain Eukaryota; kingdom Viridiplantae; phylum Streptophyta; class Magnoliopsida; order Fabales; family Fabaceae; genus Erythrophleum; species Erythrophleum fordii. Next base: position 17,953,493 of record JAVQMF010000053.1, read on the forward strand.
ATTAGCAAAAAGTTGTAAATTGTTTATCCAAAAGAGATTAACACTTTACAAAACTTAAAAAAGCTACTCATCCACTAATAAGCAAATTCTTACTTTCATGCTATTGGAGGGTGCAACCTTAAGTCACATAATTGGGATGTGTTGATCAAGCTAATTGGTAATTTTGGGAAGTTTTTATTTATAGTTTATTGCCTTTTATGGTTTTGATTGTGCACCAATTTTGTTTTCTATTATTATGATTGTATCTTTCTGATTTTGTTTCCCTTTTAGTTGGGATTTAAGTAGTAGAATTGCTACTACCTATCCTATATAAGTTGTTTCCATCTTCTTAATAAAGTAAGGAAATTTTCCTCAAAGTTTCTAGTTTTTCTCATGGTATCAGAGTTGAATCAGGTCTATACCCCCAAGACATGATCTCCTATGGATTTATGGTAGCCATGAACATCAACTCCACCTCCTTAAGGTCAACAACATTGATGCACCCAAACACCTTTAGTTCAAGGTCTGTACCACCCATGGTAGCAAATATCTACAGTAGTCACAGAGTTCTCTAATGTTTATTAGAGGTAGTGTAAAAAAGAAGCACCTCACTCAAGCCAGTCCACAACCAAGTGAAATAGAGATCCCAAGTATGAGTCTTGGTTAGCCAAAAACAACATAGTGATGTCATGGCTTGTGAATTTCATGACTCTAGAGATAAGCAAGATGTATTTCCACTCCAACACTGCTAAGAAGATCTAGGATGCAATGAAGAGAACATATTCCTCCATGGAGAACACAACAACCTTGTTTTAGAGATAAGCGAGACATATCTCCTCTCCAAGATAGCCAGGGAGATCTGGGATGCAATGAAGAGAACATATTCCTCTGTGGAGAACACAATAGCCTTGGTTTAGATTAAGGACCTTTTGTGTGAACTAAAACAAGGAGAGATGAATGTCACACAACACTACAACTCCCTGGTAAAGTATTGGCAGTAGCTGGACATGTACGAGTCTCATTAATGGACTTGCAATGATGATGCAACATGCTATAAGAGGATTGTTGAGAAGGAGAGAACATATGAATTTCTCCTTGGGTTGAACCCCATATTTGAAGAAACAAGAGGCAGAATTATCGGAACCCAACCATTGCCACCATTAGGGGAAGTCCTTAATGCTGTCAAATGGGAAGAAAACAAGAAACAATTGACCCTTCATACCCAAAGCATTCAATCTCCACCTGAGTCCTCTGCCTTATTGGTTAAAGGAACTCCAGCACTCGAATTAAAGGCAAAAAGACAAGGCCTTAGTGTGACCATTGCCATAACAATGGTTACACTAAGTATGTGTGCTGGAAGTTACATGAGAAGCCAACTAGTTGGAAACCAAGGCCAAGGACAAAAAGCTGAGGGTACATGGTTGCTCAAGAGGAGAAGACTCAATCAACCAACTCATGACAAGGTTGTTGAAACTGAAAATTTAGCCCAATCAGGTAAAATCTCTACAACTCTAAACACCCAAGCTCAAAAGCACAACACATGGATTGTTGATTTAGGAGCAACAAACCATATGTCTGATAATGCTTCTTTACTAGATAATCTTGAACTTTGCTCAGAAAATTTATATGTTAAAATAGCTTATGGGACTTCCACAAAAGTTTGTGGAATTGGCATTGTCACAATTTCAGAGACCTTGGTGTTAAAGGATGTTCTTTTTATTCCCAAGTTGACTTGTAACCTATTGTTTATTGGTAAACTTGCAAGAGGTCAAAGAAGCATTACTAATTGTTACTCTAATGGTTGTATTTTCCAAGATTTGGAATCGAGAAAAGAGATTTGCAATGCTAAGGAAAGTTATAGGCTATACTATCTCAATGGATCCGAGAAGGAAAAGAATAAAGTTGTTTTACTTGCAGTCAATTACTGAAAATCTTAGGTTAAGGCATTACAGATTAGGTCACCCAAATTTTTGTTACATGCAACAAATGTTTCCAAATTTGATCAATAAAAATTGTTTCCTTTTCCAATGTGAAATTTGTCAATTTTCTAAGCATGCCAAACAATCTTATCCCCTGCACACTTACAAACCAACTCAATCTTTCACTATCATACACAATGACATATGAGGCCCATCTAAAATAAGAACTTGAGGTGCTAGGTGGTTTGTAACATTCATAGATGATCACATCCACCTCACCTGGGTTTCCTCATGAAAGAAAAATCTGAAATTGCACACATTCAAAATATTTCATACCTTGGTCCAAAATCAATTTAAAATCAACATCAAAATTTTCAAGACCTATAATGCCAAAGAATATTTCAACTCTACCCATGAACAATACCTGAACCACCATGGAATTATACACCAAAGTTCATGCGTGAATATACCTTAGCAAAATGGTTCCAAAACCCCATAAAATTGAAAATAAATGTTTTTAATAAACTAGATAACCTAAATTTTCATATGAAAAAAATGATTCTAAAAAAGGAGCTAAAATGAGCCAACACAAAGGAAGTGAAGTGGAAGGATAAAATGGGAATTATGAAATCATTGTAAACCACGTCCCTTTTCTTTTATATCAGCCACACCACCTCCCACAAGACTAGAACCGACTTTGAAGCACTAGAGCAGCAACTCCAAGTTGCCCAAGAAGGAGGAGGAAGAAGGTAGAAGAAAGGCCTAAATAGGTAAAAATTTTGACTCTTTTTCATGACACTTCTCTTACTAAACTTGTTCTCCTCCTTAGGCCCTCTTTCATGGTAGTTTTGGTTTTCTAAAAAGAGAGCTTTCATAAGTGAACTTTTGGAAGAAGAAGAGGATTTGAGGAAACCAAGTATGGCATCATATTTCTCTCTTGATTAGCTTTAAGACAAAGCGTAACTCATGGTGGAAAGATGGCTTCATCTTGTCTTCTCCTTTACTTCCAAGTTTGGCTAGCCCTAACTCTCTAACAACAACAACAACAACAATAGGCCATTTCCCATAAGGTGGGGTCGGCCACATGGATCAAATGACGCTATAAAATTCTATCATAAATCATGTCTTTAATTAGACCATTTAAATCTAAATCTTTCTTAATAATTTTGCCTATAATTTTTTATAATCTCCCTCTACCTCTAATTATTGGGTTACTCTCTATCTAATCTGCGCTTCTTACTGAGGCTTCTATAAGTTTTATCCACACATATTCAAACCATCTAAGATACGATTTTACCACCTTTTCCACAATAGGTGCGACTTCAACTTTCTTTCTAATGTATTCATTCCTCATTCTATTTGGTTTGGTATATCCACTCATCCAAGACAACATTCTCATCTCTACAACATTGACCTTATTCTCCTGTTGGCTTTTTAATACCCAAGACTCACTCCCATACAACATTGTCGATCTTATAACTATGTAATAAAATTTACTCTTTAATTTGAGCGATACTCTTCTATCTGCAATAACATCCAAAGCATTCCTCTATTTCATCCACCTTACTTGAATCCTATGATTACATCTTCCTCTATTTATCCATCCTGTTGTATGATGGATCCAAGATACCTAAACCGAGTAACTTGTTGTATAATGTGTTCTCCAATTTTTACTTCTACGCTAAAATTAGTGTGCCTTTTGCTAAACTTACATTCCATATATGCCGTTTTACTTCTACTTAAGTAAAATCCATATGTTTTCAAAGTTAATCTTCATATCTCTAACTTCTCATTTATTTCTTCTCTCGACTCTCCAACTAGGACTATATCATCTGCAAAGAATATGTACTTTGACACTAGCTCTTGGATATGTTCAGTAAGTACATCTAAGACTAAAGTAAAAATATAAGAGTTTAGAGTTAACTTCTGGTGTACGCTAATAGTTATCGGGAAATCTTCGGTGAGCCCACTTTATATTCTCACATTAATTGTAACTCCATCATATATATCTTGAATTGTTCGAATATAAGTAACAAAGACTCTTTTTTTCTTCAAAGCCTTCCACAAAACATCTCTTGGCATCCTATCATATGCCTTCTCTAAATCGATGAACCCCATATGCATGTTTTTTTGGTTTGTTCAATAATTCTTCATCAATTTTCACAACAAGTATATTGTTTCCATGGTCGACCTATTAAGCATAAAACCAAATTGGTTCTCTGTAATTAAAATTTCTTGCATTAATCTTTGCTCAATAACCCTCTCCCATAACTTCATAGTATGTCTCATAAGTTTAATTCCTTTATAATTTGTACAATTTTGTATGTCTCCCTTATTTTTATAAATAGGAATTAAAGTACTTATCCTCCACTCGTTTGGCATTCTCTTAGATCTCATAATCTTATTGAAAAACTTTGTGAGCCAACTTATACCTTTCACTCCTAAACCTTTTCATGCCTCAATAAGTATATTATCTGGTCCTACTACTCTGCCATTCTCCTTCCTCCTTAAAGCTTCATTTACCTCTTGACTCTTGAATTTTACGACAAAAGGTATAATTTTGATCTTTCTCTATAGGAATTGTTTTGCATGGAAACAAGGTTAACCTAAGGGTTTTGAGGCATGACGATTTAGATTATGCCATTGGAATCAACCGAAAAGCTTTAGAATTCAAGATAAGGTAGTTAGGGGTTTCTATTGCACCTAGAAAGTTTTAGAACTATTATGAGAAATTTTGAACTATATGAAACTATGATTAGATAAAGGAGAAGCCAAGGAACATGGCCATGCATCCAAATCCAAGAAAAAATCAACAAAACTCCATATAACTTCTTCTTGGGTGGTGTCTCGGCCAAGACTTGAATGGAGTACTTAGGAAGTGATTTTTTGCGTTCTGATAAATTTAGAGAATTAAATATGATGATTAAAACTCTGCCTATGACAAACTTTGATGTAAATTATTTTTCATAACCAGTCCCAAGCCCGGAAAAAACAGGAGAGTTGTGTTAGGCAGTCGACAGCCAACGTAAAACTTTGTCGAATCTCTATAACATGGACACTCGATATATTAGACGTAAGGCTAGGTCGTTGCCCATAAGTAACGCGCTGTATAGCTCGAGTACAGTGATAAGTGAGCAAGAGTCGCTGCATCGACGCCTGGGTGTAGTAAAAAATAAGCAAGGGCTCCCACATTTTCGTGAACAAATGTGGCTAAAAAAGCTAGTTCATAAAAGTAGGATTCGTTTTGGAACTTGGAATATAGGTACACTTACAGGTAAGTCTATGGAAATAGTAGATACTTTGATTAGGAAGAGAATTAATTTTATGTGTTTACAAGAAATTAAATGGGTAAGAAAAAAAGCGAAAGAATTATATACTTCAGGTTTTAACCTTTGGTACATTGGTAACACTAAATTTAGAAATGGGATAGATATAATTGTAGATAAGTTTTGGAAAAATGCTATAGTGGATGTCAAAAGGTTAGGAGATAGAATCATTGCATTAAAGTTTGTAGTAAAAAAAGAAATCTGCACCACAAGTAGGGTTAGAAGAATATCATAAGGTAAAGTTTTGGGAGAATTTAGAATGTTTAATTCAGGAAATACCATTAGGAGAAAAGATTCTTGTAGGAGGGGATCTAAACGGTCATATGAGAAGTGTATCTTCAGATTACGAGGGTGTTCGTGGAAGACATGGCATAGGAGAAGTAAATGCAGAAAGTAAAACTATTCTAGACTTTTCATTAGCGTTTGATCTTATATTAGCTAACACTTGTTTTAGAAAGCGTGAGGAACATCTTATCACGTACAAAAGTGGAAGGGTATGTTCTCAAATTGATTTCTTTTTTATAAAGAAATCAGATAAAAAATTTTGCATGGATTGCAAAGTTATACCGAGAGAAAGTTAAACTACTCAGCATAGAGTTTTGATTATGGATGTAAGAGTTAAGAGGAGAGCAAAAAGCAAAAGTGAAGATAGAATGTTAAGGACTAAGTGGTGGCAACTAAAGGGGGATAAAGAAAAGAATTTGCAGAGACGGTTGTGGAGGAAGGACCTTGAGAAATACAAGAAAGTGCTAACGATATGTGGAATGGAATGGCTAAAGAAATTACAAAGGTGGCCAAGGAAATATTAGGTGAATCAAAAGGTTTTGGACCTAGGGATAAAGAATCTTGGTGGTGGGATGCAAGCGTGCAAGATAAGATTAAAGTTAAAAGAGAGTGTTATAAAATGTGGTCATTATGTAAGAGTAATGAAAATTGGAAAAAATATAAGGTAGCTAAGAAAGACACTAAGAAGGCAGTGAGCGAAGCGAGAGCGAGGGCATTTGATTGGTTATACCAATCTTTATGTACTAAAGTTGAAGAAAGAAGTATTTACAAGTTAGCTAAAAGCAGGGAAAGAAAAACAAGATATATGAATCAAGTGAAATGCATTAAAGATGAAGAAAGGAAAGTGTTGGTCACGGAACGAGATATCAGAGAACGATGGAAAGGTTATTTTCATAAACTTTTTAATGAAGGGCACGAGATTTTATTGCAATTGGATAGGCTAGACACTAAAGAAGAGGATCGAAATTATACTTTTTATCGTAGAATTTGTGAGGTAGAGGTAAAAGAAGCATTAAAGCAAATGGAGAATGGCAGAGCAGTTGGACTGGATAATATACCCATTGAAGTATGGAAGGGTTTAGGAATGAAAGGTATAAGTTAGCTCACAAAGTTATTTAATGAAATTATGAGATCTAAGAAGATGCCAGACGAGTGGAGGAAAAGTACTCTAATCCCTATTTATAAGAGTAAAAGGGACATTCAAAATTGTGCAAATTATAGAGGAATTAAACTCATGAGTCATACTATGAAATTATGGGAAAGAGTAATTGAGCGAAGGTTAAGGAAAGAGAGTCAAGTTACGGAGAATCAATTTGGTTTTATGCCAGAAAGGTCAACTATGGAAGCAATATACTTGTTGCGAAGATTACTGGAGAGATATAAGGAGAATCAAAGAGATTTACACATAGTGTTTATCGATTTAGAAAAAGTATATGATAGAGTGCCAAGATAAGTTCTATGGAAGGCTTTGGAGAAAAAAAGAGTTCGTATAACTTATATCCAAGACACGTATGATAAGGTTACAACTAGCGTAGTAATAAAAGGTAGACTTACGGAAGATTTTCCGATAACTATTGATCTACATCAAGGGTCAACTCTGAGCCCTTATCTTTTTACTTTAGTCTTGAATGTGCTTACTGAATATATCCGAGAGCCGGTACCACAGTGCATGTTTTTTGCAGATGATATTGTCCTAGTTGGAGAATCGAGAGAAGAAATGAATGAGAAGTTGGAGAGATAGAGATTAACTTTGGAAGCTCATGGATTTCGTTCAAGTAGAAGTAAAACGAAGTATATGGAGTGTAAATTTAGTACGAGGCACACCACTTCTGGCGTAGAAGTAAAAATTGGAAAACATATCTTACCACAAGTCACACGATTTAAGTATCTTGGATCTATCATATAACATAACGGGGAAATAGAATATGTAAAGCATAGGATTCAAGCGGGGTGGATGAAATGGAGGAGTGCTTCGGGTGTTATTTGTGATAGAAGAGTACCACTCAAACTTCAGGGTAAATTCTACCGCACAGTTATAAGACCTGCAATGTTGTATGGAACTGAGTGTTGGGCAATAAAAAGTCAACAAGAAAATAAGTTCAATATTGCAAAGATGAGAATGTTGTGGTGGATGAGTGGACACACTAGACGAGATAGGATTAGAAATGAATGCATTAGAGAGAAGGTGAAAGTCGCACCTATTGTAGAAAAAATTGTAGAATCGAAACTTAAATGATTTGGTCATGTGGGGAGAAAACCTATAGAAGCCCCAGTTAGGAGAGTAAATGAGATGGAGAATAGTCCAATAATTAGAGGTAGAGAAAGACCAAGAAAAATTATAGGAAAAATTATTAAGAAAAATTTAGATTTAAATAGTTTGTCTAAAAATATGATTTATGATAGGGGTGTATGGCATCGATTGATCCATATAACCGATCCCACTTAGTGGGAAAAGGCTTTGTTGTTATTGTAAATATGATGATTAAATAATTATGAAACTATTAGATTGAATTTAGCAACCCTAGAATGAAAGTTAAATTTTTAGGGTATAAATTGAGTTAATGAAACAAGTTGCTCCTAAACCCCCTATAATCAAGCATATAATGATTTAAATGGATTTCTTTAGAGTTATAAGACTAGTAGCAAATAAGAATTTGGGGTTTGGAAAGCAAAAACCAAAGGTAGCTTTATAATGGACCTAAACTAGCTTTATATACCATCTTGGACTTTAATGAGACTCAATAGAAATGACAAGGCCTAAATTAAGTTCAGTTGGATTAGTTTACATTGTAATTGCTATATATAGATCCATCTAACTCAAATTCACCTAAGTGTGGTTGTCAAGCTCAAGAAAGCCAAACTAAGTGAACCAAGAAGTAGGTTAGTGGCATTGTAAGCTTCCACAAGTCTTAAGGTAGTTTCATCTCCCTTTCTTGCATGCATTTAAATGCTTCATTGAGTTTAAATGCTTGTGTGTATTGTTGCTTGATACTTTCATGAATTATGTTTCATTATGTTTTTCAGATGTGTTATATAAATACTATATGTATATGAAAGCTTATATGACAGCTCCTAGCTCTCTAAGGTATGGAATTGAGCACAATAACTCTTCCTTAGCTCCAAGTTGAGATTAGTTGAACCTAACAAGTTTATAATAATACCATGGCTTATGTATGAATGAGTTTTTATGCTATATGATGTATTTGAATCACATGATGCATATGCATAGCAATCTTGCACCAAATGTATTGTGACTCATCGCATTTGTATGTGCATTGATCTAGTTGAAGTTAGTTACTGAGATTCTTTCCAAAATCTCACTTCATGCTTCCACTAACCATTTTAGGGGCACTAAACCAAAGTAAGGATGTGGAGAAGAGTTAGATATTAGAAATCATGTATTAGGATGATGTAATGTACAAAATTTTGATTTAGGTATCAAATATAGCATGGATGGAACACTTGATGTATATATGATCATTTTGATGTAATATTATATATATAACATTATGTCTTGAATGGAAATTCATGTATTAGCATGAGAATGTGAATGTATGATGGTATATGGTGTTATATGGGCATTAATGAGGCAAATAACATATGGGATGCCATTATGTGCACATGTATATTTGGGTGCAAAAGGGGTCAAATTTTGATCCTAACTTTTTGGTATGTAACGAAATGGCTAGAAATGTCATTTAGGATGAATGAAAGTGCTCAAAATGGAAGAAATCCAATTGGATACCAAATGGTCTATTTTTATCCCAAGCTTTGTTCTAAATGAGGCCTAAACCACTCCAATGTTAAAAGTGGCTTAAATGACCTAATTTGAGTTTAAAATTTGACACGCAATTAGACTCTTAGCAGAGCTTTCTAACAAGCCAAGTACTAGAATTTTTAAAATTTTATAGAATATTTCATGAATTTTTACAATTATGCAAAACTCTCATTTTGGCCCCTATTACTATTCACATGGTCAGTTCTAATATTTCATATATTTGAGAGGTCAAACAAACTCCGATACTCATGAAATTTTACAAATATATAGTTGGCATTATAAACTTTCCATAATCACTGAGTTTGCATAAATCAGAGTTGTGTAGCAAGCGCTATGCATTTTTGAAGCTGAGGTCTGAAATATGAGTCCAGTACTGTTCATATTCCGAGTCAATTATTGTTCTACTGGATTTCGTGGCTCAAATAATCTTATTTTCATCTGAAATTTCTATAGCATACAGTTCACATCTTGAACTTTCCACAGCACCTAATTTGCATGAATCGAAGTTATATAACCTGAGATATGCATTTTTTAAGTTAGTGCAAATTTTATGTTATATGTTATTTCGAGTCTATGAGAGCTTGCATACTTTTGATGTGTATTTTCTAACTTAATGAGTTAAATCAAGTTTGATTATGAAAGATATGAATAAAGGAAAGAAAGTATTGCAATTGGACTCCTATAGCTTATTTTGACATATAAACGGACTGATTTTTTTCTTGGAAGTATGGTAAAATTCACATATTCTTTGTTTAAAGCCTACAACCAATATGTACATGAACTAAAAGGTTAGGTATGACATAAGGTCTTGAACCCAACATTCTATTAGTAGTTTCATTTCTTAATAATAGATTATCACCAGGTATGAAAGCATTTGTGATTAGTGTTTCTATTGAAAAGCTGCCTGAGAACTTCTATGACACAATATAGGAACCACAATGGAGAGCAACCATCCAAGAGGAACTAGATGCCTTGAAAAAGAATAAACAATGGAAAATAATTGACATTCCTCCAAGAAAAACTATAGTGTGCTACAAGTGCATGTTTACCATTAAATACAATCCATTCGAGAGCATAAGCAAACATAAGTCCAAATTAGTTGCCAAAGGGTTTACCCAAACTCATGGCACTGACTATCAATAAACTTTTGCATCTATTGCAGAGTTTAACACTACAAAAATATGGCTCTCTCTCTTGTAGCAAGTTTGGATTAGCCCTTACATTAGTTGGATATTAAAAAACACTTCCTTAACTAGAGATTTAAAAGAAGTGTATATAGAGATTCCTCTTGGCCTTATGACAAAAAAAATAACTCAAAAGAGGTGTGTAGACTCTACAAGTCACTCTATGGATTAAAACAATTGCCAAGAGCTTGGGTCAAAAGATTCATAAACGTGATGAAACAATATAGTTATACACAATGCCAAATAGATCACACCTTATGGTAAATTATCCATTTTGATTGTTTATGTTGATGATATAGTAATCATTGGAGATAATTTTAAAGAGATAAGGGGCCTAAAGGAGTTTCTTGCTACTAAATTTGATGTGAAAGACCTAGGGAGTCTTAGATATTTCCTTGGGATGGAAGTTGCTAGAATAAGCAAAGGGATCACAATGTCACAGAGGAAGTATACTCTAGCCTTGTTGTAAAAAACTCTTACGTTGGCGTCAAAGCTAGCAAATACTCACATGAAAACTACTTATAAACTCAACATGAAGCAAGAAGGTACTCCTATTGATATGAAAGATATCAAAAGCTAGTGGGTAAATTTATATGTATCTTTTTCATACTAGACCTAACATCAACTTCCCAATCAATGTTGTGAGTCAATTTATAAGTAAGCCTAATGAGAAGTACATGAAGGCAGTATCGAGGATTTTGAAATACCTAAAGATGACACATGGAAAGGGTCTTTTCTTCCAAAAGGAGAGTTCAAGAAGTGTTGAAATTTATGTAGATGCAGATTAGGTTGGTTCTATACTAATATAAAGGTCTACAACCACGTACTATACTTTTGTGTGAGGAAATCTTATTACATGAATGAGTAAGAAGCAACCCGTGGTGGCTAGGAGCAATGTAGACAGGCAAAATACCATGCCTTTGTCTAGGGAGTGCGTGGAGGAATGTGAATAAAATGATTGCTAGCTAAATTAGAAGTCAACTTTCAATCTCCTATTAAGGTGTGGTGTGTTAACATGGCAACAGTAGAGATTGTAGTGAACCCTATTCATTATGACAAGACCAAGCACATATAAATAAATCGGCATTTCTTAAAGGAGAAAATAGATTCAAGGTTGATTGATTTATCCTATATATCTAATAGCTCCCAAGTTTCTAACTTACTCACTAAAGTACTTTCGAGATTTAAGTTTGAGGAACTCAATGCCATAATAAGTATGCTAAATATCTATTCTCCAACTTGAGGTGAAGTATAGTACAGCCTTGAGTCACACAGCTGGTTTATTGCCTTTTATGGTTTCTGATTGTGTGCCAATTTTGTTTACTATTATGTTGATTGTATCTTTTTAATTTTTTGCTTCCTTTTTGGTTCGGATTTGAGTCCTAGAATTGTTACTATGCATCCTATATAAGTCATTTCTGTCTTCCTAATAAAATAAGGAGATTTCCCTCAAAGTTTCTGGTTTTCCCATATGCAAAAGTGTACCAAAACACAAGCAAGATATTTATGCAGTGACTTGTGCCAGCAGTGGAATCTAAAACCCAATGAACGTTCCTATGTGCTCAACACTTTATAAAACTGAAAAATGATACTCATCCCGAGTACTAATGAGCAACTTCTTATTTTCATGCAAGAGTGCCGCCCCAACACAATCAAGATATTTATGCAATGACTAGAGCTGGCACGAAATCTAAAATCCAGAGAACATTCTTAAGATGCTACTTTTATCATGGTGATAATCCCTTCAATGTCATCTTTTGTTTTTTCTTGAGAGCAATCCATGATTCTTGGGCACTAAATGAGGAGATAGAGAATGAGTAAACAGGCATATATTGTATATAAGTGTATTTTGATATTTCATATAAAATATCTTGCTAGAAGATTTTGTTTAAATTGGTATATTTTTGTACCCATAATTTCCACGCAGCATACCCATATCTCTATTTGTGCTTCCTAACTTCTCTCTCACCTAAAGAAGACATTCAAATGAAGAATCTCAAAGATGTTGTCAATGTCATTACTCTTCATTGGTGCAATCAAAGTTTCTAGTTAAATAATCTATAAGAGGTGCAGAACTTTGTCAGAGGTTTCAGCCTTTTAGCTGGGGCATAGAGAGAACAGAGTTTCGATCTTATGTCACTTGCTTGAAAGTGACAGTATACAGATTACTGTAAAAGCAAATCTTTCTTCTTAGAATAGGAAAACCCTAGAATTATATAACTAATAAAGCAATTCCAGGGTCAAGGGTTGGTTGTCTAGATTTGAATGGCTTTTCAAGAAACATCTTTTAGTCTTTGACACAAGGAAATTCTTTCTTCTTCCTCCCTCAAACATTATGTGTCATTCTAATTGCACATTTGTCAGACATTCTCAGTCTTCTTAATAAAACTTCTGCTTCTCCAACTATAGACAATCAACAGGAGTAGACCCCACAGAATATTAACCAAGGAAAAAGGAAACTACTCACCATATAGTGCAAACAGAAGGTCGATCACAAGCAACTAATTTATCCAAATGGAAGAATAATTTCTGCAAAAACAAAAGTAACAAACCAAACAAATACTTTATGAAGAGATCTAAAACTCCAACTATAAGTAACTGACGTCAGAAGTTATAGAATCAAATATAAGGCATGCTTTTGACTGGAAATATAATGGAAACCAAGATAGTATAAGATGGCAAAGTCTCATATTGAGTAGTATGAGATCTCAATAGGGTACTTATATAGAGTGGTTCTCCCACTTTAATAACTTATCTTTGGGAGAAAGTTTCTCATCTTACTTGGATGTCCATCAATTGGGGTATTAGAACTAGTGGTTGGTGACTCCTAAAAAGACTTTCTGTGAGAAGTTCTAGCCCATAGAAGACCAAGCGAAGTGTCACAAAGTGTAACTACCGAGACACCAACTTTCCAAGAGCGGCCAATTGATGGAAACCAAGATAGTATAGGATGTCAAAGTCTCACATTGAGTGGTATGCAATAATCAATGACATACTTAAATAAAGTAGTTCTTCTACCTCAACAGCTAGTTTTTAGGGCAGCCTCCCCACCTTACTTCGATACCCATCAAAATATATGGGAACCTCTTCATAGTTTCATAAAATCTCTCAATGTCTAATTAATGTACTGCTACTAACACGAATTTAATATTTCATCAAATTTCCCTCAAGTTTTTAAAATCAAAACCATCTATAACCATGCCCACAAAATGGGGAAAAAAAATTCCCAATTATTCCCATACTATTTAACATTTCTAATAAAGTTTGGTTGGTTATACACGTGAATGATTCTAAGATTACTCAACCAAGTTCGCAAACAAACAAAATTTCAGTTTGACAACTGATCAAATATTCCAATTAACAGTGAACTACCAAACTATTGCAATTTTTCCACTTCCAAACTTGGGTGTAAGCATTCATTAAAATACAATAACATTACAGGCAGCTTGTTTAACAAATATTTTGTAAACTTAATTTACCATAAACATATTGGAAGATTGAGCATCTTGTTTGGTAGCCTGTTGGTCAAGGTATGCTGCCTGTAACCAATCAATAAGTAAGAATTTTATATGACTGATAGCCTGATCAGCAAATAAATATAAGACTACAAGTCAGCAACTCAACCACTTACATGCAAAGGAAGTAAAAATTCAAGAAGTTTGAATTTCCAGAGCAAGGACAGAGATGGTTCAGCAGCTCCATAGGAAACCATATAGTTCAATTCAATCATTATTTTGTTCTGAAATATATAGAGAACAGAAGTAAGATGAAATTAAGAACTATGATTAATTTGACATCCAAAGACTGACCCTTATGAGTAATTTTCTTTTTTGTCTTTTTGGGTAATACACGGTTTTACCTTTTCCAAGTTTTGCAATAAAAACTACAATAAAAGACCAAAACTTCTGCACAACTCAAGAATGAAAATAGAACAGAAGCATAGCAGAAAGACCAAAAGATACAATAATTCTTCTTAAGCCAAATTTGGGCAACATAACATCATGACTGTATTCCAATTAAAGTACCTTGTCCAAGCCATTAACCAAAAAAGAAAAATTCTGAATCGCAGCCCCAATCTCCCTTGATAATGATAAACCCAGACGAGCCGCAATTCTCAAGGCACGCAAAATTCTTCCTACACAGAGATTTCCACAAGTAACTTCATATTTATTGTGGATGACAGTGAATACAGTCAAAGATCATAGGTCTTAAGATTCTAATGTCTTAAGATGCTAATGATACTACATACCAGGATCCTCCTTGAAAGATAGTTGAGCAGGGATCACAGTTCGAAGCTGAGTCCATAGCAAAAGGCATTATTATATTCTAGAGTAATTACGTTCACGTTTGGTGGTTCTAAAAATTCACCAGTGAATCAAATAAAGAGCTACCTTCATAGACCTTAAGTCCGCCAATCCATTGGCATAGTCATAGATTTTACGGGCAAAAGGATCGTAAAATAAACTGTTGCCACAATTAGAAATAAATTTGTAAACCATCTTACACATAAAATTAATTATTGAAGGTGAAATGTAATATTTGTTACTTCAACTTCCTACTTTAGTGATATTAGTCATAACCCAGCCTAAAGGGGAAAAAGACATTTTCAAAACTGAAACTAGTTATAAAAACATATAGATACGCAGCAATTTAAAAAATTTGAAAAATACCTGTTAATTGTGAAGTCCCTGTGCAACGAGTTTTTACAGAGAATTAAGTCTTTTTTATTACAGCCTTTGGGCATTAGAGAGGATAAAAAACTTTCTTTCTCTTCAGCAGTTGGTGTCCGTGTCACCGTCTCAAAACTGGATACCTGATCCAGTATCCATGTTATTGTTCATTAGTTAATTAACTGAAATTACAGTAATCATTAAAGAATTACCAAATAAAAAGCACAACAAATCATACATGTAATTTGTAGATTGAAGATAGCATACATAGATGATTATAGTCATGTCTGAACTCAATGAACAAACCTCTATTACAGAATCTCTAATGTGCACCATGCATATTGGAAAACGCCGTCCAACAACTACTGCACGACGAAACTGCTTTTGTATCTGTAAGATTTTGTTGTCAAATGGCTTTCAAAATCCACTATACATGCACATTACACAATTTATATAGTTGAAAAATTGGAACATTATTGTGCGCTAATCTTTGGGAGGAGGCTTTTCCATATCTGAAGCAAGAAACTTTGTATCGAGTTGCTACAGATCACTTCCCAATTGTTATGGAATCTTATAAGGTTACATGTGGTACTACTCATTTTCACTTTGAAAATACATGGTTAAGCCACCCTTCTTTTACTAGCCTTGTCAAAGAGGTGAGGGAAGATACATGCATGGACAGTTGGGAGGGGTTCAAATTTATGAGGAAATTGAAAGCCTTAAAAGAGAAGGTTAAAATTTGGAACCGAGAGGTTTTTGGAGATTTAAGTATTACAAAAGAGGAGATTCTTAGAGAATAGGATGCTTTAGATAAGTTGTAGACAGAGGGAGAGTAGTCAGTGGAGCAACAAGGTGATAGGAACTCTTTAAGGAATGAGTACAAAGAGGTATTGGTTAGAGAGGAAACTAGTTGGAGGCAAAAATCTAGGATTCACTGGGCAAATGATGGGGATGCAAACACAAGATTTTTTTCACACAATGGCTACAAATTGAAGAAGAAAGAGTATAATTAAAGAGATGGAGCTTGAGGATGGGAGCCTTGTTAGGGATATTGGTGTTATTGAAGATTAAGTTACTTATTGCTATACTAAACTCTACTCTAAAGAGAATTCTTGTAGACCCTTCATGGAAGGTTTGGATTGGAATCTCATTTCTACAAACAAAGCTAGTTGGTTGGATCAAGAGACCTTTTGACAAGGAAGAGATTCGAAGCGATATTTGGGATTTGGCTAAGGACAAGGCTCCAAGTCCAAAAGGTTTTGCTTTGGCTTTCTTTCAGAATTGTTGGGATATTGTCAAAGGGGATCTTTTAAAGGCGTTTGATGAATTTTATTGTAATGGAAAAGTGGCAATGTATGAACTCAACCTTTGTAACTTTAGTGCCCAAGAAGGATAAGTCTATCAAGGTGAGAGACTATAGACCTGTAAGTTTGGTCACTAGAATATACAAGATCATCACAAAGGTTCTTTCTGCTAGTCTTTGTGAAGTGTTTCAGACACAATCTCAGAAAATCAGAGTGCTCTTTATTCTTCGCAAGCAAATTTTGGATGCTACCTTAGTGGAAGATGAGGTTGTGGGTGATATGAAGGGATAAAGGGCCCATGGTATAGTTTTCAAATTGGATTTGAAAAAGCATATGATAGGGTGAATTGGGGTTTCTTAGATAAGTTTCTTGATAGGAAAGATTTTTGTGATAGATGGTGAAGATGGATTTTAGGTTATCTTTCTACAGCTAATTTTTATGTGATTGTTAATAGTGAACCTAAATCTTGGTTTTGAGGTCAAAGAGGAGTTAGGCAAAGGAGATCCCCCTTTTTATTTACTTTAGTGGTGGACGTTTGAGTTAGATGCTTTATATAGCCATAGATAGAGGGTGTGATTAAAGATGAAATAGTTGGTTCAAAGGAGGATATGGTCTCTTCCCTGTAATTTGCAGATGACACTATCTTGATCTTACAGGAGTATGAACACAGCTTCATAAATGCTCTTTACATTCTTCGTCTTTTGAGGTTATTTCACGTTTGAAGATAATTTTGGCTAAGAGTAATGCAGCTGGGATAAATGTAGATAGTCAAAGTCTTTTTTCTCATGCTGTTTTGGCGAGGTGTTTGGTTTTACAATGACCTCTTATTCATTTAGGTGAGGCTTTGGGTGGCAATCCATGGGCTACTTCTTTCTAGGACCCAATGGTTCAAAAGATCTGCAAGCATTTGGATAATTGGAAGAAATACTTTTTATTCTTTAGGTGGACATATCACTCTTATTCAATCTTGCTTATCTAGCATGCTATATATTATATGTCTCTTTTTAAAATCCCAGCAAGTGTAACCATAAAGCCAAGAGGATTATGAGAAATCTCCTTTGGTCAAGTGTAGGAGGGGATAACAAGGTTTACCTTGTCAATTGAGAAGTTTGTTGTAAACCTAAGAATGAAGGGGGCCTAGATCGGAAATTTGGTGTCCAAGATATTGCCTTGTCAAGTAAATGATTATGGCATTTTCCTTTGACAACTACCTTATGCCATAAGGTTATTCGAAGAATGTACGATTTAAATCCAAAGTGGGATGCCAACACTGCAATGAATATGTCGCATGCAAGTGCTTGGAAATTTATTTCACAAGGATATGCATCTTTTATGTTACCAATGTCTTTAAAATTGGGTGATTGTTTGAAGATAAGATTTTGGTAAGACACTTGGGTGGGAAATATTCCTTTTTCTAAAGCTTATCCTCGTCTTTATTGACTTTCTACTTTTCATGACCCTCCCATTCAAAATTTCTTTATTATTCATAAATCCAATCATTCTTGGAATTTCCATTTTAACTTGATGGATAGAGAAAGTAGTGAGCTTCATTATTGTCTTTAATTGATTCTGTTACTTTCTCCTCCAATCATGATATGAGATTTTGGAATCTTGACCCTTCTAGTACCTTCTCTTGTAAATCTTATTTTCAATTCCTTCCTCATTCTCCTACCAGGGAAAGGTTTGTTCTTGATAAGTCAATTTGGAAATGCAAAGCCCTTTCTAAGGTGAACTCCTCTATTTGGACAGCAATTATTAATAGGGTAAACACTAATGACATGTTGCAGCTTCAATGGCCCCATATGGCTCTTTTCCCCCAACATGTGTGTAATGAGCAGATTCGAGCTAGAAAATTTTCCCCACTTATTCCTTCACTGCCCAGCAGCAAGTTACCTTTGGAATATGTTTTTGGTATTGTGGAAATCCCGAACACTAATATTAGAATATTTATTATAATGTAAATACCACAATTATAGGAGTTAATTTAGGATCCTGATATGTATTTTATTTCCTTCCTTTTCTCCGGTATTTTCTTTCCTTTCTCGGGCTCCTAATTATTTGTCCGTTAGTGTATATATCCTGTAATGTGTTTCTCAAAATTATGAATGAGAATTATTCTTCTCTCCCATACGCACATGGTATCAGAGCCTTCGAGGGGGGGGGGGGGGGGGGACGAGTCACAATCAGACACTGAGATGGAGTCGAACCCTAATGTGAGCAATGGCATTCATTATGCGTCGCAACCAGAGGGCTCCTCCACTTCGAACCCGTGCTAGGTTGGGAGCCACTCGATGGCTTCTAACCTCGAAGGGTCGACAGTGTCGATTGTCCCTGAGAAACTCACTGGAGATAATTATAGAGTGGGCTTAGTCAATAAAATTGGCTGTCGAGGGTCATAGGAAGCTGGGATATTTGACAAGGGAGGTCACGATTCCAGACTCCACCAATGCACCAGCACTGCGAATGTGGAAGGCCAAAAAATCCATGGTTACTTCATGGCTGGTCAACGCCATGGCCCCTACAATCAAGAAGAGCTTTATGTTTCTGCCCTCTGCTTGTGATATCTGGGATGCTGTCAGGGAAGCCTACTCCAATGGTGAGAATGTTTCTCAAATATTCGAAATCAAAACCAAACTGTGGGAGATGAAATAGGGGGCTCGAAATGTGAATGAGTATTATTTAGAAAAAATGGCTCTTTGGCAAGAGCTGGACCTCAACAACGAAGAAGATTGGCGTTGTTCTGAGGATGCTGCGAAATTCAAAAAACAAGTTGATAACGAAAGACTTTTTGAATTTTTAGCAGGACTAAATAAAGAGTTGGATGCTGTAAGAGAGAGAATTCTGAGTTGTGTCCCTCTTCCCTCTATTCAGGAAGCCTTTGCAGAAGTCAGACAAGAAGATTCTCGATTAAAAGTAATGTTGAAAGGTGATAATCAATCACATGCACCTACGACTGAACCTTCTGCATTGGTAACTCGAGCCTCTGACTTAAAGTTCTCGAAAGGCAAATTTGTTTGTGACCATTGCAAGAAGAGCGGTCACACAAAAGAGACATGTTGGGAAATTCATGGCAAGCCTTCAAATTGGAAACCAAAGAAAGGTCGTGGTCGTGGATATCATACTACTGCAAGTGGAAGCTCAGACAAGAGTGAAGAGTATCTTGGTTCACAACTACAGAATAAAAATGACCAACTTGAGAGGATCCTAGAATTGCTTACTACTATGCAGAATAGTGGACAACCTCAAAAGAAACAGCCGGTAGCTACTGTTGTACATAGAGGTAACTTTTTACATGCCTTATCCACTATAAAAGGCTCTTGTGTTGGAACCTATTGGATTGTCGATCCTAGAGCCTTGGATCACATGACGGATGACTATACCTTATTTTCTTCTTATACCCCTTCTGCTGGAAATCTAAAAGTTAAGATTGCTGATGGCACTTGGTTTACTGTTGCTGGAACAGGGAGCGTTAAAATTTCTCCTACACTTGCACTTCATTTAGTATTTCATGTTCCTAACTTGAACTGTAATCTCTTATCTGTCCATCAATTAACGAAAGAGGAACGCTGTCATTTTGACTTCTGTACTGCTCATTGTGTGTTTCAAGATCTGTTAACGGGGATGATGATTGGTAGTGCTAGGGAATTTGATAGCCTCTACTACCTGGATGGAAATAATATGCAAGACTCAAGCTCATGTAATAAAGTGTCTCTCTCTCGGGATGATGACCTTAGGTTATGGCACAATCGCCTAGAACATCCTAGTTTTCCATATTTGTCTAAGTTGTTTCCCTCTTTATGTTCTAATAAAGATGTTTCCTAGTTTCAGTGTGATATTTGTGAACTTGCAAAGCACCATAAATCTTCCTTTTCAAGAAATGACTATAAAGCATCTAAACCGTTTTCCACCATTCACAGTGATCTCTGGGGGCCATCCAAAGGTCCTAATAGAACCAACACCAAATGGTTTATTACTTTCATTGATAATCATACTCGGGTCGGTTGGGTATATCTTTTAAAAGATAAAACTGAAGTTTATCCTATGTTTGTTGAGTTTTACAACATGATCGAAACCCAATTTCAAACAAGTATGCAAATCCTCTATACTAATAATGGAACAGAGTATCTTAATAAGAGCATTGGTGACTTTCTCAAAACTCATGGCATCCTTCACAAAAGTACTTGCGCTTATAGTCCTCGACAAAATGGGATTGCTGAGTGCAAAAATAGACATATCTTAGAGATTGCCAGAGCACTTATGTTCACTTCTCATATGCCAAAATTCTATTGGGGGGATGCTGTCCTTACTGCTATCTATTTAATTAATAGACTTCCAAGTCAAGTTTTGTCTTTTAAGACCCCACCTGAGGTTCTTCATTCCACTTATCAGATTCCTTACCTAAAAAATAACCTTCTCTTGAAGCTTTTTGGGTGTTCTGCATTTGTTCACATCCATCACAGCAATAAGCTTGAACCCCATGCTGTCCGTTGTGTTTTCCTTGGGTATTCTGCCTCTCAAAACAGGGTATAAATGTTATGATCCTCTCACAAAACGTGTTTTTGTCACCTATGATGTCACTTTTCATGAAGAGGTCCCGTTTTATTCCTCACCTTTGATTCAGGGGGAGAGTTGGAGTGAATCTTAGCCTATGGAAGAAAATTCAAACTCCCATTATCAAAATGAGATAACCTTACCTTGCATTCCTGGTTCTGCTATCCTTGAAACCAATCAGCCTAACACTCCAGGGAATCCCAATGACATAAAGAGAGACACAAACATAAGAGTCTACACTCAAAGAGAAAAAATAGGTAACAAGCCACAAGTACCTAGTCCAGGCCAAGAATCAGAACCAGTGACAGAACCTGATCCTGATCAAGAATTGCAAGAAGTAGTTGATGCAGATGCAACTGATGATGAAAATCAGACAAATGAAATTCTACATGATTTAGATCTTCCTATTGCTTTAAGAAAGAAGTCAAGGGTCTGCACCAACCATCCAATTGAAAGGTTCGTCTCATACAATGCTCTTTCTTCTCAATATCGAGCTTTTGCTACCAGCCTAGACAGCATTAAAATACCAAATAATATTGCTGAGGCACTAGAATCACCCGAGTGGAAAGCAACTGTTATGGAAGAGATGGAAGCTCTAAGAAAGAATGGTACATGGGAAATGGTTGATTTTCCAAGAGGGAAGAAGCCTATAGGGTGCAAGGGATTCTCACAGATTTATGGTTTAGATTACACAGAGACATTTGCTCCTGTGGCTAAACTCAATACCATTCGAATCATTCTTTCACTTGCAGCAAACCTAGAATGGCTTTTATGCCAACTAGATGTCAAGAATGCATTCCTAAATGGTGACTTGAAAGAGGAAGGGTATATGATGCCTCCACCTGGTCTCTCTAGATAGGAAGGGAATAAAGTGTGCAAGCTGAAAAAATCACTATATGGATTGAAACAGTATCCTCGGGCATTGTTTGAAAGGTTCACAAGTGTTCTCAAGTCTGAAGGCTACAATCAGGGACAAAGTGATCACACCATGTTTTTCAAACACAGGGAAGGTAAAAAGACTATATTAATAGTCTATGTTGATGATATAGTACTCACTGGAGATGATAGTGAAGAAATTGAAAAAATAAAACTATCTGTAGCAAGGGAGTTCCAAATCAAAGATCTTGGTGACATGAAATATTTTCTTGGTATCGAAGTGGCGAGATCAAGGAAAGGTATTTATATTTCCCAATGGAAATACATACTTGATCTCCTTAGAGAAACGGGTATGTTGGGGTGTAGGCCGAGTGACACTCCAATAGAAGTTAATAAGAATAAATCTATTAAGAAAGAAGCAACAGAAGGTGAATGTTTTGATAGGGAGCAGTATCAAAGGTTGGTAGGGAAACTCATACCTATCACATACAAGGCCTGAACTCGTATTTGCAGTAAGTGTGGTCAGTCAACATTCACATGATGCGAGAAGAAAACATCTAGGAGCTGTATGCAGGATCTTGAGGTACCTCAAGGGCACTCCGGGAAGAGGTTTATTGTTCAAAAAATCACACAAGAGAGATATAGAAATTTTTACAAATGCTGATTGGGCTGGAACTCATGATGATAGGCGGTCTACATCTGGTTACTGCACATTTGTATGGGGTAACTTAGTTACCTGGAGAAGTAAGAAGCAAAGTGTTGTGTCAAGGAGTAGTGTGGAAGTCGAATATAGAGCAGTAGCTCAAGGGATGTGTGAAGGACTATGGTTAAAAAGAGTGCTGAATGAACTAAAAATTGTAGCAGAATTTCCACTTAAGCATTATACTGACAGCAAAGCAGCTATTAGCATCTCCCACAACCTGATTCAACATGACAAGACTAAACACATTAAAGTAGACGAACACTTCATCAAAGAAAAAATTTAAGACGGAGTTGTTTGTCCCATCTATGTGCCAACTCAAGAACAAACAGCAGATATTCTCACAAAAGGGCTGTCCAAAGAAAAATTTGAAGACTTTGTGTGCAAGTTGGACATGATGAGTATCTATGATCCAACTTGGGCGGGAGTGTGAAAATCCCGAACACTGATATTAGAATATTTATTATAATGTAAATACCATAGTTATAGGAGTTAATTTAGGATCCTGATATGTATTTTATTTCCTTCCTTTTCTCCGGTATTTTCTTTCCTTTCTCGGGCTCCTAATTATTTGCCCGTTAGTGTAAATATCTTGTAATGTGTTCCTCAGAATTATGAATGAGAATTATTCTTCTCTCCAATACGCACAGGTATTCTTGGAGAAAGTCAGGTTTGTCCTAGTACTTTGGATCAATTTATCTGAATTCATTTTGTAGGATTTGGTAATGGTAATAAGAAAGATAGCAAAACTTTGTGGTAGCGTGTGGTTTATGAGTTTATGATTTGTCTAGTTGGAGAGAAATGCCACTGCTTTCAAGGGCATATCTTTTTCTATAAATATGTTATGGGATAGAATTGTTTATGTGGCTATTCTTTGGAGCTCGGCTCATGGATGTTTCAAGGCAATCTCCATTTCTGAGATGCAAAGGGATTGGGCAGCTTTTCTACACTAATTTTTAGCTTAGGATTTTGTTACATTGTTCTAATTTTGTGTTCATTTATTTTCTGTTTTGAGAATATCTTATTCTCAACGCTTTGTACTTTTTCCTCTTCCTAATACAATTTCTTTTTCTATCTCAAAAAGAAAAAGGAACATTATTGCAAAACCTCCGTGAGCTTTGCTGTGGTGATGACATCAAAATCTTTTGGAATTCTGTTAAGGAGTAAATCTCTCACACATCCACCCACTAAGTAAGACTCAAATCCTGCAATTCAAATGATGATAAAAACATCTAATTATTAACTGAAAAATCTTTTAAAAACAGAGAAAGTTTTAAAGAAAGGCAATTGTTATTTAGTACCAGAACAGGATCAGTAAAACAATAAGCCAGATCAACTATCAATGTGACTTTCAATAAAGAAATTTGAAGATTAGTCTAAGTATGCTTGTTTCCCTATGTTCAGCTGAGATCAACCAAGGGCCCTTCTTTTAGGAATAACAAGTAAAGGAATATCCTTTAACCTATCATTTATCAACCACATGGCTTGAAAAATGTCCATGCAGACACCATTATCTAGAGTAGGAGTATTCAGTTATTGAGACCAAACCAGTGGACAAAATCACTACTAGGTAATTAATAAAACATGCATAGACAACATTTATGCATCCAGCGAATAGTATCTCCAAAATAATTAAATAATGGTATGTAGTAGATAGACTAGCCTGGAAAAGAGTTTTGATTATCGTTATTAATAATAGGGGGAAGGTAAGGATATGTTACAAGCCTCTGCATAATCTCTCTTACATTATGGCCCGACAGGTATAAGAAAATTCTTACCGTTGCTCCTGAGAAGATTCAAAACAGTCCAAGACGGGCGTGAAATCATAGAATCAGTTATGCCGAGTCTCCTTGCATCCAGTTTCTTCCATTTTGAGATGTCAATGAGACCTGAATCATGGATCAAATTTGCAACAGGTTTCAAATGTAAATACATAGACACAAATATGGCTTTAGTCACATAAATGTAATCAGAAGCAAAACATTGCTGCATCATTGCACCCTTTAATAATATAATGGAAGATTAAATTTGAATGTGACAACTACCTCTCAATGTTATAGATGAAAATTTCCAAATGAATTTATGGGCATCTGCTTAGTAATAGCTGAGCGGGCACCACACAGATGTTGGGTCAATGAGATAAAGGCAGATAACTTGAAAAAGCATCCAAAATAAAGGAGTGTGACAACAAAACCCCTATCGCAATCCTGACTAAATGAGAAAAATAAAATTCACAAGCAGAATAGGAAGTGTAATAACCTCGGTAAGCTGAGTAGTCGAAGCCCATTTGGGCGGAAAATTTATGTTTCACTGCTCCTTTGGCCTCATTTGAGCTAAACCTCTGCAACAGAATTCAGAAGCCCGAAAGGGCGAGTTCGAATAGAAGTGTCAGAGTGTTCGAGAAATTGCCTCAACCAAAAAGACGATATTGTAGGAGCTGTAACCTGTAAGATGATTGAGGATCTCAGACAAGATAGTAAGCTATGCTTATCGTTGTTGATTCTGAGAAGAATCGCCATGACACCGTCATGTTCCCCAGCGCGCAACTAGCAGTTTCGCTCATTTTAAAGCAGCCAAGGTGTTTTTTTTTTTTCGTGGTGGGTGTGGCGGGAGGCGCGGAGAAGGGTGGACACGGACACGGACCCAAAACTAGAGCGGCCTACCTTTAAACTGAATATGGATTTTCTCGATTTCTCTTCCATTTCAGAGTTAAGCCTTTTTCTTCGTTATTAGTGCGAATTTTTCTTATTAAGAAATTGTTTTCTATTAAATAAATTTTTTTAAAACATTGCAAGAAGGAAAAAAAAAAAGGACAATTTAAGTTGACAAAATTATTTGATAAATATTTTTATTAATATTATTATATTTGAAAATATTTTTAGAAAATATTTTGACTATCAAATTACTAAAAAATCTTTATATATTTCATTTTGTAATTAATATTGCTTGATGCATTGATAATTTTAAATATCTATAATTCTTTATTCTTTAATTTTTATATTTATTTCATTAAAATATAAAAAATAAAATGGCAATAAATATATAAAATAATTTAAGCAAAATAGATACATGTTCATATAAAATAAGTATATCAAAATTCATCCAAATAAATATATAAAGACTAAGAGAAAAAAAAAATTATAAAATTATAAATAAAAAAATAAGAGATAATATAGTAATTAATAATGTTGAGTAAGGACATTTTTATTTTTAAAAAAATGGTAGGGGAAGTAACAAATTCTTGCTTTTTAAAAAAGAAAAAAAAAACTAATTGTACTATTAATTAAAAGTAGGTTTTTTAAGTTGTTAAATACTTAAAAAATTGAAAATAAGTATTTTATTTTATCTTTAATATCTAAATTTTGAGTTTCATGTTCTATTAACGATTTGTCGATTAAAGGAATTCTAAATATTCCTTCCGTTAATGTTGATTCAATAGGATGTTTCTTTTCTATTACTACACATGCATATTTTTCTTTCTTTTTGGATTTAATCAGTTTCCCTAATTGTTTTATAATACTATGGTTTGTTAAATCATTCGGTGTTAGATCCAATTTTTTATCTCAGATTTTATTATATTGTTTTTTATTAAATATCATTCCTTTTTCCACTATTCCTTCTGTTGGATTTCTTACTTCTTTAAATTCATCATATTCATTTTGTTGATTACTACTTTCACCTTACATCATATTTATTTCATCTTCTTCAGATATATAATTGAATTCTTCTGATTCACTAGTAGATGGATTCATACTAAGTTCAGATTCTGATTCGGATTTTAATGTTAATTTAGATAATTTATAAATTTCAATATCTGAATAGTCTAATTCATCATTAATATAGGTTTTGAATTCTAAGGGTTCTAATTGATAATCATCAGCTAATTCTAGAATATTCATTTGTTTTTTATTTTGAGGTTTCTTACAATCTGTCGCTATATGTCCTAATTCTCCACAATTATAACATTGACATTTTAGTGGGATACTTACTATAATTTATTTTTTGTTGTCCTTTCTTAAAATATTTTCTAGGTTTAAATGGTTTTTGAAACTCAGTTTTTTGCTGATATTTAGTTTTAGGATATTTTTTGAATTTATATTTATATCATTTATAGGGTGATTGATATTTCTTATATTTAGTAGGTATTCTCTTTAGAGAGTGTTTATATGATTTACATCCCCATTTATAAGGAGTTTCAAAAGCATTACATTGTAACATGAGTTTATTTGTTTTATAATATTTCTTATTTCTCCATGCTTCTTTACATTTATTAGATAAATATTCTTGTAAATAATCTTCTCTTCTTCCCATGGTGTCTAAATGAGGTATTAGATCTACTCAATCATTAAAAGCTTTTCTATATTCAATTATAAGTATTTTGGATAATAATTTTGGTAATTTATGATAGAATAAATCTAAATAAAATCTTTTTTGTTCATAATTTTGAAATCTTGCTTCATAATAATATTTTTGATATTTACAAATGTATTTATTTAAATCAGTTACGTTAATGTACAAATTTCTCTTTGATGTAGTTTAGTTATAGCTCTATCTATTTTTGTTTGTTCGTTTGCTCCTACATTTCTTTCTAAAAATTTATTTCTTAATACTTGTTCATATTTTCTTAATAATAAAGCATAAAATTCTCTTCTTGTATTATATCCTGTTACTTGTCTAACATTATTTCTAAATTCTTCAGTTAAACTTTTCCACCATTCTAATACTATTCCTGTAAAACTAGATTCAACTACTAGACTTGCTGAATTTGTATCTATACTTCGATGTAATAATGCTATTATTTGTGCTTTTACCCATTCTTCTAATTTTTTTTCTCAGTCTAGATTGCAATCTAAATTTAACTATATTTCAGCATTAGATATTTGTCGAGTTTCATATTGCTCTAATGGAGGGGGTAGAAAACTACTTTTTTCATTTGGTGTGCATATTGTTTCAAACATAAATTTATTATCAATTTTTAATGGTTCTTTATGTCTTAATTCTTGATTACTAATTTCTGTTTCTCTGTCTATTACAGGTGCACTTGTTCCAGTATTTGTTTAGTGATATTCTGGTATTGATATATTAGGTGGGTTAAATGATTGTGGTTCTTCTATTTTTACGGTAGCTTGCATATTTACTTTATAATCATCTTGTATATTTAGATAACTTAATTCTTCTCTAATGGCTGCTAAATTACTGTCTTCTTGACCCATTCGTTTCTCTATTTCATCTTGTTCTAATTCATCTAATATTTGCATCATATTGACTTGTTTTATTTCAACTTTTGGTGGTTCAATTTTAGGAATAAAACTTAATAAAAGTTCTTCATCATGTTCTAATCTATCTATTCGTCTCATAAAAGTTAATCTTTCGTTTTCTATTTTTTCTCTTCTTCTGGTGAAATATGATCTATTGGATCTATTGGATTTATAAGTGATGGTTCCTTGGATGGATTAGGTTTATGAATTTCATCAAATAATGTCCATAAGTTATTATTTATTACTTCTTGTCCATGTTTTAATTCTTCAACAATTACTCGGGTTTCATATATTTGTTCATTTATGGGTTTATGTTTTATTTGAGTTTCTATTACTTCAAATACTGCTTCATTATAAAGTTTCATCATATTTATTTCTAGTTGTTTTGCTATTGGTTCTAGACTATTTCTTATTCCTAAAGTTTGACAATTTTATCTATCTTTTGATTTATTTGACTTACTTCAGATCCTACTTCCTGAAGTTCTTCTTTTAATTCATATACTTTTTGTTCGAGTGGTTTTGCTAATTATATTAATCGATGAATTCTATTTGATTTTGGTTCTTTTTCTAATATTTTTCTTAGTTCTGCAGGTGGATCTGTTAGAGTTGGGATTACTTCTACTGGGTCAACTAAATATCCTAGTTGTTTGATTAAATACATATTTGTCCAGTTAATTAAATTTCATGTATTATCACCTTCACCGCCTAACATGAAAGGTGATGTTATTAGAGTTTCATTTGGTATTGGAATAAAACTACTATTTGGTAAATTATTCTGATGTAATTCATAAATTCGAGGTTCTATTCTTCTTAATAAAGACATAATTGATAATTAATCAATCAATTATTCAATATAAAATAGTAAACAGGAAATTAAAAGTAAACGATATTAAACAGTAAATAGATAAAACTAAGAATGAATAAAGGAGATTAAGCTTCATATTTCTTCCCTTATCATCCAATCATGCTCTGATACCATTTCTGCAACAACCTGAAATGAGCTGAGATCAGCTCTCCATTCAAGAGTAATTAAGATCAAGGAATAAGGTCGACCGAAACTAAACCGAGTTATGGAAGGAACTCTGCTCTTTTACATTCAGAGGTCTTTTCTATGGCTTAACAACATAATCATGAGCCAAAGCTCATAAGCCAAGACCTTCCCCCTTCAGCTTAGTTCAGCACAACCTTCCATCGTTTCCTACTAGAGGTGTACTATTCCCAGATATAAATTACTATTCAAAGGATCTCTAATCCTCATTCTAGTATTGACACTTCATAGGATCAATTCATAATGGAAGATAAGATCAGAAATATTCTACTTAATCTCCTTAAAGGAAATTAAAAGGCCATACCTTAATCAACAAAATATTCTTTATTGATAATTGTGCTCGTACAAGAGAGATGTAGAGGGAATTTAGAGAGAGGAGAGAGAGGAGAACTGGTGATTACTTTCGATGATTTACAAATGAATTTATAGGGTTTTATATAGGCGAGGCATTCTACCGCCTTTTCCTATTCTAATTATTGAACTACATAATTGAGATGCTTCCTAAAGTAGCCGCCCATTATTAGGAAGCATCTCAATTATGTAGTTCAATAATTAGAATAGGAAAAGGCAGAGGAATGCCTCGTCTATATAAAGCTCTGTAAATTCATTTGTAAATCATCGAAAGCAATCACCAGTTCTCCTCTCTCTCCTCTCTCTAAATTCCCTCTGCATCTCTCTTGTACGAGCACAATTATCAATAAAGAATATTTTGTTGATTAAGGTATGGCCTTCTAATTTCCTTTAAGGAGATTAAGTAGAATATTTCTGATCTTATCTTCCATTATGAATTGATCCTATAAAGTGTCAATATTGGAATGAAGATTAGAGATCCTTTGAACAGTAATTTATATCTGGGAATAGTAACCTTCGGTAGGAAACAATGGAAGGTTGTGCTGAGCTAAGCTGAAGGAGGAAGGTCTTGGCTTATGAGCTTCGGCTCATGATTATGTTGTTAAGCCATAGAAAAGACCTCTGTATAAAAGAGAGCAGAGTTCCTTCTATAATCTGGTTTAGTTTCGGTCGACCCTATTCCTTGATCTTAATTACTCTTGAATGGATAGCTGATCTCGGCTCATTTCAGGCTGTCGCAGAAATGGTATCAGAGCATGATTGCTTATTTTAAAAATTTAGCACGCTAAATATGCTATTAGGCAAAAAGTTTGTGGGGCATGAAATTCGGATGATTAAAACTACTATATCATTATTGTCCCTTCCAAGAAATATTTATTTTAACAATTTCTTTAATTATTTTATAATATTATTAGTTTATTTTTTCAAAACTATATTTTATTCCTAAAAATATATTTAAAAATTTATATTAGTATTTAATTTTTTAAATAATTTCAAAAATTTTGAAAATATTACACATAAATCTTAACTATTAGCTTTATTAACATACTTTCATTAATAATAACATAGTGTGACATATGATTTTTTTTAAAAAAATTTATATTGTCAATTGAACAATCTAACTAGATGTGGGCCTATATAAATTGTATGGGACCTATATTAATTACATAACTTAGTTCAAATTAAAAAAAAGTAGAAAATATTTGGAAAAAATGGAGAAAATTTGAAAAAAGAGAAAAAAAGGAGAAACTTAAAAGTAGTATTTTACAATACAACCCATGCTCCTTTTATATACATACATACATATGTATATATATATATAAGTAGCATCCCTTTTATCTCATTTCCCTTTATCTCTCTTCTTTTCTTTAATTTGTTTCTGTAGTCATTTTATTCTTCTCTCTTTTGATCAAAGATGTCCAAATTTTACATCTCCTTTATCTTTACGAATTGATGAAACATATCTATTGGATATTGCTACATGGTTACAAAACTTTATTATATCAAACTGTTGGGATTTGTATGTAGAAACATAATGGAAAAAAAATACAAAACAAGCAAAATCCCTCCCATGGTTCCATCACCTTTGCTTAAACCGAAGCAAGGTAGAAAAAATATACCTCTAGCACACAACTTTGTCTCTCCTTCTAATTAATCAAGTTTGGATCTCTAAACACAGCTTTTTATGAACCAACACCCTCTACCAATATCCACACAAATGGTGTACTAGCACCACATTACGCGAATGTGCTTCTCCAAACTCATCCACAACAACCACACGACTTCTCAAATGTGTAGCCAAATTTCTCTCTCTCTCTCTCTCTCTCTCTCTCTCTCTATATTAGGTGGTGTATTATTGCGACTCCTTTCTTAAAATTGACACATAGAAAACCCTAGTATCCCCCTTTTAAAAGAAAACCTTATAAATTTCGAAATTAACATATATATATATATATATATTAATTTCGTCCACCTCCTTCTAATGAGAGAATGTCATATCATAAATAGGAAAATTTTTATTCAAAATAAGACACTTTCTAGAGAACAAATACATTAAATGTAAATACTATATTCATTAGATCTAGACACCTTCTAGATTCAATGAATATGGACATCTTAGCTCATGTTGGCCCATTCTTATGTGTGACCCTTGTAGGCCCATATAATGTTGGCAGT
Organism: Erythrophleum fordii; assembly: GCA_032878935.1. Lineage (NCBI taxonomy): Eukaryota > Viridiplantae > Streptophyta > Magnoliopsida > Fabales > Fabaceae > Erythrophleum > Erythrophleum fordii. Next base: position 17,984,897 of record JAVQMF010000053.1, read on the forward strand.
CGACCTAAAACTCCTTTTAGCACACAAGTCATAAGTGGCCTCTAACAAGACATTATGACTACCCAAATTATATAAGAATCGATGATTTGATACAACCTATCATATAGCCCATGTCAAGTCTTTTTTGTCACACGATATCTGGGTCAATCACAAGGCATGAAAACGTCATCCTTGTATCGCTTCACCACACCTTTTCGATCTCCAAGTAGACTGTTAAAGCAAACAAAACTCCTTTTCATTTGAGCATGACTATGCATTTATCAGTCTTACTTATCAAGGGGCCCAAAGATATCTCTCTCTCTGCGAGAGGAATAAATCCCATCTTGACCACTCATCTTCCTCTGCATGTATGCCATTATATCCAATTACAACCTTTATGATCACCCAATTAAAAGGCTACTTTTAATTATGTCAAAATACAAAGTTCCTCATATAGGAATCTATGGTAGTCCAAGTCTAATGGCTCAGTGACATAACTATAGATGAGATATGCTTATGACCTAGTCCATGTAGTTATCTCACGTTGGGTCGATCTAGCACCTTAGTCCCTAATAAGTGCCTATGACTTTGATTTGTATCTATATATATTATCATCTCATGATCATAATTTAAAATCATACTAGTCTTAATTCATTATTGTTCCCACAATAATAATTGACTAGGGGAATTTAGGATAACTATAATTACCTAAAGATCTTATTATATGACAAACATGCAAACAATATAATAATGATAATGTCACATTCTAAATTTTCTATAATTGGTAATGTAACCAAATTAATTAATAAAGAATATCAAGGAAAACATTAAAGAACTAACATAGGTTAATTAGGAACTAATAGACTCAATTAAGACTAGAAAGGAAGACACATGTCAAGAGGTCTTATTGAGACATTAGCTTGACAATTTATTTAGCATGGAAACACATAGCCATAGGTCAAGATAAACTTGCAACCATTCCTATCATAATATCTCCATTATTTTCCCATATAGGAATATATCTAAGCATGGGTGTTTGGTCAAGTGGCAATTCCTTCCATTAGACATGTATAGCATGAGATAAAACTTACCAAAATCTTGGAATTATTTAATACATGCATGGTCAAACAAGGAGATGTAGGAATAAGCACATAAACATAAGATAATAAGGACAAAATAAAGCCACCTTGACATTCCACTCACTCACAATGTACATTAGTCATTCGGTCAAGGCATTAGCCTTCATTTAGCTATGGCAGTTGGTAGGCAATTACATGTAATTGAATGTCTTAGACAATATAAGATGAAGACACCTATGTGAGACAGTGGTGTGGGACTAAGGAGGAAAGAAATTCTAATAAACCAAGTACACACACCTCATGCTTCAACTGTATTATATATGTATATTGCATTTAGTCTTGTTGAATCCTCTTAGTTGTGGGAGTTTAATATCACTTACATATGGAATTAGGTGGGAAAGAAACATTCACATGCTGCCACATTATCTAGCACCGAATGAGAAGTAGGTGGAATCATTATTTAATTATTTCAATCACTTCCCTTTAATATCGTTATCGTATAAGAGCATATACATTCACTTGGTTATTTAAAATGGTGTTCAGCCATGGAAATCATGTATTTCCCATTTATGGACACAACTTGGAAAGGGAAGGATGGAAATAGTGACACCTTACATGCTACCAAATGGTGGAAGGAAGAAATCCATATGTTTTACCCGATTCCAATACTTTCATCTTGATGGGAAAAAGTATGAGGTGTCATTACCATGGTTCTCCTTTACTTTGGCTGTACTTAGACTGAAAATTGAATTGAGAGGAAGGAGACAAAGGTTTGGGTAAATTAAGGAGCTACAAAACAAGAGGCAAACCATGAAGGTAGAAGAAAATTACAAGAAGGCTTGTTAGAAGGTAAGCATAGGAAAAATACCTAAACTCCTTAACTACTTCTATTTGAATTGATTAACTAGGATGCTTCATTATTATAGGATAGCCATAGAACACCAAAGAAACCAATACTAGAAGAACTTAGGGAAGGAGCCATGAACACTTTAAGGTAAATGTTAAATCATTCTTTTTGAAACCAAGTAGGTCGAAAGTTAGAGAGAAGTGGAAAGAAAATTTTGTAAACTAGTCAACCATAAGAATAACACCTGAGAAATGTCTTAAATCTAATTAAAGAAATAACACAGAAAAGGTAGCATATATGAGAGATGTTTAGACACTAAATGGTAGAGCTGTAGTGCAGCTGCCACCTATGCATAGTGCTTCGATCGAGTACCGAGTTGTGATCAAACTTCTATATGTACTGAGCCCAAGTTATGCTTATTGGGAAATTGGTGCCATGGATGGGCCTCTTCTAGTGTTATTGGCCTTTAACATGTGTGTTGTAACACCCCGAAATTAATTAAGGTATTAATCATGGATTAAGGTTAGTTAAGGATAATTAATAAAGGATAATTGGGCAAGTTAGTGAATAGGTATTTTAGATAGATAAATTATTTATATGGGTTTGAGAGTTAATTGGAATAGAAACTTCATTAAGGCCCAAATTAATAAATCATGATGAGAGGTTGATGGAGGCCCAATGCATTAGAGGTAGACCCAAACTAATTTAATGTGATAGAGGCCCAAGATTTATCTTGTATAGGCCCAATTAAGTGGCCCAATTACCCTTGTGCAGACCCAAGCCCTTGAGCCCTTCAAATTAGGCCCAAAACTCATTAAACTTTAGCAACCCAATGTGTGAAAACTGGCCCAACAGAATTATGCAGCCCAACAATTAAAAACTGGCCCAACAAGGAAAATCTGAAACCCAATTGGATTTGGACTTAGAGCAACCCATGACCCAACCCCTTGACCCAACTTAAACCCACCTAAAACCCTAATGCTTCAGCCACCTTTCCCTTCATTTGCTGAAACACAAAAATAGAAGAGAAATTCGGAGGTGAGGAGAGGAGGCTAGGGTTCTTGACTTAATTCCATCTTTTCTCACATTTGGAGCAAGATTTGGCCAAGGTAATAGTTATACAACTTAATCCCCTCATCTTCCTCTTTAATTTGGTCCAATTAGTTTTTCATTTGGAGAGATTTCATTATACCCAAAATCTGAAAAGTGAGTGGTTGGGGGTTTTCTTGGTGAAATTCGTAGGTTGAGGTTGGGGCTGGTATTGGGTGACTTTAAACCCCCCATTTTGATACTTTCTTTGTTGGTTTGAGACCCCCATAGCTTATTTATATTATGGGTATTAACTTGGTACGAATTTGCTTAGGATTTTGGGTGAAACATTGAGAATTCTGGTGGGAGATACTTGAATCTGAATTTGGGATTTGTGGTGGCTGTTGCAATTATCTGCAAGTGAGGTAACCGGGGTTTACGTTAATTCCATGCATATATCTATGTTAATTTCATATTTGCTGTATATGAATAATTTGAAATGTTGAATGAATTGGTTGGCTATCTGTTGTATTATGATTGGACCTTGTGAGTCCATGGTGGAGCTGTGGTGCGGCTGCCACCCGTGCATATGCCACGATCGGGCACCGGGTATGATCAACCCCAGATGCACTGAGCCCTGGTTGTGCTCAATGGGGAGTAGGTGCCGTGGACGGGCCTCTCCCAGTGTTAATGGCCTTTAACATGTTAAATATATGATTGCTAGTATGGGATAGTAATCATGATAGCCTAATTGTTTCATTTGCTGAAATGACTGATATGATTCTGGTATGGATTTTGATTCATGCATATATGTTGATTAAACTGGATTATATGATGGAATTGTTTTGGTTATTGAGATTTATATCTCACCCCGTGTTATGGGATCAATATTTCAGGTGAAGGTTCCTCGGGTAAGGATAAGGGTAAGCAAGTGGATGAAAATCCATAAGCTTCAACTTATGGGGAGATGGCTACACTTGGGCTGACTTAGCTAGTATAGATGCTAATTTTGTATTCCTTAATGTATAGCATCATCATGTATCTGCATTGCCAAGTGTAGGCTTGAACATTTGATTTATTGAGAATGTATGTACTAAAGGGTTAGACCCCCTCTTGACTTAGTATTTGATGTATGGATTCATATGATCTGCTGTAAACTTTGTTGACCTATAAATATGGTTGTCAATAGAAATATAACTCTTGAGATATTGGTATGAACCCCCATTGTATGGAACCCCTATTGATTGAGTATTAAAGGATAGTTGCTGGTAATTCATGTATATTCTGTTGTTGCTATTTTATAAACTTGCTAATAGAGGGTGATTAGAGAACGGAAATGGGCATATAAGTTTTGAATTGGTAATGGAAGAATAGCTAAATAAATAAGGTAGATAAATGCCATTAGAGCCATATAAAATGAGGGGAAGTGACCTTAGAGTGTCCCTAAGAAGAGAAATGGAGTGTAGGGGGCGAAATATAGTGAAACTAGTGACAGAAGGGAATCACGCCGCGGCCAGGAAGGCTTCGCCGCGGCCTAGGAAGTGACAGTGGCGAGGGACGCCGCGGCTTGAGAAATCTCGCCGCGGCACGGAGTGAAAATAATCGCCCAGGAGGTGACAGGACGTAACCTCGCCGCGACGCAAGAAGTCTCGCCACGGCGCGAGTCGAGAAAATTAATTAGGGAGGTTACAGTAGCAAAACTCGCCGCGATGCCACATAGGTTGGCCGCGGCGCAGGTCTAACCCGCCGCGGCGAAAGTCAGGAAAATTCCCGAGAGCAACTTGGCTGCGGTGCAAGAGTTCTAGGCTGCGACGCAAGTCTAAAAACTCAGTTTTCAAGCTCCAGAACCTAGCTTAGCCGCGGCGGAAAAGTTCCAAGTCGCGGCGCAGGTCCCCAAACTCCTATATTTGACCTAAAAACCTTAATTTCAGTAAGGCTAATGTTAGGGAATAGTATGGGTACATTGGTGGGATGTTTTTGTGGGTTGAAATTGATTAATGGATGAATCCTAAACCTTTAATGATGGTACAACCCCTTTCATGCATGTTCCCGTTATGATTGTTAGTTGATGATCTTAGTAGTATCAAGGTTTAAATTTCCCCTATATTTCCCTAATGTAATTAATTGCAATGACTCCAAACCTTGATCATTATTTATTAATCGTGTATTCAGCTATAATCACTGATATTAGAACCTAGGGTCGTCACATGTGTAATTGTTAGAATGGGATAATGATCATTGGTATCTCAATTATTACATTTTGCTAATATTATAATGTTTCTGATGCTTATCTGATTTAATGCATGTATGTTAATTAATTTAAAGCATATAAATGGCATTTACCTCTAGTTACTAAGATTTGCATCTCATCCTATTTCATGGGCTAACTATTTCAAGTGAAGGCTTTTTGGGTAAGGATAAAGGAAAGCAAGTGGATGAACATCCATAAGCTGAGACCCTATGTGGGGGGTGCTACATTTGGGTTAATCTAACTTAGGGTAAATGCTAATTTTATTGTTCTTTTGTATAGCATCATCATATAATTATATTGCCAAGTGTAGGAGTTTTGTGTTTTGGTAAACTATGATGTAACTAATAGAGAGCTAGGCTTTATACAACTTGGAATTTGATGTATGCACTCATATACACACACACACATATATATATTTGATATGGAATCTTGTTGACTTTGAGATATGATTCATCATTTGAGAATGTAATGATTTGTTGCCTTAAATGTTGACTTAGACTAGTATTGTATGGAACCTCTATTGGAATTTTTATTTGAATGATAATAGCAGTGGCTCTTGGTATCCCTTGTGTTCAAAGTCCATGATTTGCTATTATATGGTGGATAGATGGGTAGAAATCAACACCTAAGTCTTAAATTAGTTATGATAGATATACTGAGCAAATTAAGTGGTTGAAGACTGATAGCCACTACTTTTGCAAATAATTCCGCAAGCGTACAGATCGCTTTTGTAATATAGTGAATCAAGGTTGTCCTACAGAGAATTAAATTAAACTTAATTAAACCTAAGGAAATTTGCTTTTGTTTAAGTCAAGATGCGCAACTACCAATGTAATGAATTAACATAAAAATGAAAGTAAACAAATACTAAACGTTAAAATAGGTCTGATGAGATAAACCACTAAAGAATATCCTAGGTTCTTATCCTCTGATTACCACAAATTAAGGTGCTCAATTAAATTAATCAACAATTTGAAGGTTAGGGAGATTAATTGAGCCCAAATGTCTCTCAAACCATTTAGATTTCTATTTTAATTAATTGCAGACTTCTCTCACAATTAATTAGATGAAATACATTCAGCCCCTTTTACCACTTAGGATTCTTGAGCATATTTTTATACCTAAGAACAAAACTAATGTTACCTAATTTCAATCCCAAGTTGCTTAATAAATTGGTCCATTGAGATTTCCCTTTTTCAAGAGCAAACCTCAAATCCCCCAATTCAACAAGAGATGGCCAAACTTTACATGAAACAATAAGGACAAATCAAGCATTCAAATCATTAATCAACTCAAATTAACCTAATCCTCAGTACATGGCAATAGGTTCAAGTAAACCTAGGATCAATGAAATTTAGCTACACATAACTTTACACATTATAATCAGATGCAGAAATTCAAAGAGACAAAGAATCATTAGGGGAAGATGGAGGATCGAAGGAAACTCAGTGCAATCATGTTAATTCAGCCTCCAATCTTCAACCCAAGCTTCTCCTCCTCAACCTTAGCTCTTTGGTGCATTTTCCCCTTTAGAATTTCTCCTCCCAACTCAGAATGACAAAACCCTCGCTCTTTCTCACGTTTTTAGCTCACAAATCAAAGTTGTGCATTTCAGTAGCCGATCTCACTATGGCTAGCGAGAGCTTATAGGTGCGCAGATTTTTGCTGATCTCGCTGCTGCCTACGCTATAATTAGGAGCTCCCTAGAATTTGTATGAATCATGATTCACTATGGCGAGATAACTTCCTTGCCATAGTGAATGTGCATCCTGACTATAGCAAATTGTGTTCTCACTGTAGCAAGCGGGCTTGCTAAGCTTGCCTTTTGACTTTTTAGCTTCTCTCTCTTTTCTCATTCCTTTCTACAATTTTCTACCTTTCTCCTGAGATAAAAATCAATAATCAAATAAGGCTTAAAACTGATAAAGATATCGTAATTGGGATATTTTCTTCATTTTGTTTGATTGAATAAAAGTTAAGCTAGGTTAGTCAAGAGAAAGGTACTTTGACTCCCTCATATACCATAAAATATATCTCTTTCTTATCCAAAATTAAGGAGTCATCAAACTCCCCCACACTTATATTATTGCTTGTCCTCAAGCAATTCCTAAAAAATATTAATCAAAGTGGCTATTGACTAATTCTTTTCCATGATTAATACCCAATCAATCAAAATTCTAGATTCCCCCACACTTAGAATGAAACTAATGTCAGAAGTAGAAGTTTAGCAAAACTCAATTTGAAATTTGAAACTAATGTACTCATAGCAACACCCTCCTGATTTCTAAAGTGTGTGTGTGTTTCACAAATAGTTTTTTTTTAAAGCAATCAAGTGATCTTCATTAATAACCTCAACATACTTTCAAGACCAAATCTAACTATCTACTCTAACTTCAATCATCAGAGTTCATTAAGAGAGGACTTTATTGTTAAACAGAGTAATACTCTCAGCACAACCATTCTCTTTCTTATTTTTCATCTTTTTTTTTTAATTCTTCTCTTCATTTCTCTTAATCCTTTTGACGTAAATGACAATATTGATTATGAAGCCACCCAGTTACTCAGATTAAGGAAATTGACTCAGAGTGCTCACTAGCATACTTTTAGTTTCACCACTGTTTGACGTAAAAGTTTGCACTTTTTGGTGCAAACACCTGGTTACTAAGTGATTTCAACCATTGGAGTAGAGATATATCTGTATATGTTTCTTTTTTTTTTATATATATTCTTCTCAAATGACAATCAAATATCCATCAGCAGTGGATAAATTGGAGAGATCTAAAAATAATTTGGGGCTAACTAAAGAAAGAGCTTGAATTACTTCAATAACCGTCTTGCTAAAAAGTGCTTCTATTATGGGTGTTTACTACAAACACATTACTTGCTTTGTTCATTTCAGGTTTGCTCAACCCCCACATTCATTGTTTAGTATTCTGAAGCAAGGGGGAGCTGAATCTGGTTAAAATTGTGGAGGTATTATGATGGACTGATTATTATTGATATTATTGTTTATTTAGGTCTGTATGTCTACCTAGCCTATATTTACCTTCCCCCATACTTAAAGAAAACATTGTTCATAATGTTTAAAACAAGATATACTAAAATCAAAAAAGTAAAAGTAAACTGGGGTGAGGGTAAGGGATGTAAGTAAAAAGAAAGAAATCGGAACTCCCCTGATATGAAAAGTTAAGGACGAGAAGGAGGTATGCGAACAACTCCTGTAGTTGAGAGACAAAAAAATATACACAGACCATGCAACAAATAGTAAGTAGGTGTTAGATGAAAGATATCAAATATATAACTAGCAAGTGCAGAATCTAAGAAACATTATGAGGTACAGTGATCTATATACAGTTTTCCAAAAAATGAAGGCAGAAAGTAAGAAGGGTTATGTAATGAACACAAAAACACTATGGGTCAGAGGGCCCAGGCATATCATGCGATGTGGGTTCTTGTGGAAGAATAATGCCAGATGATTGAGGGACATCTGAAGGTAGTGGTGGAGGAGCAGGCATAAGATAATTCATAAGCATTTGTAGTTGATCTTTCATTGACAGGACATGCTCCTCTAGTCTGTCAATGGAATCTCTCACCCAACCCTCAAACTGAGTCTGAGGTGGTGCATCCTGCATCATAGGTTCTAGAGTATCCACTTTCTGCTGTGAAGGAGGTGGAGATGCCTCGTGATGTGGTTATGCCTGTGCCGGTGTCTGTAGGGTCTTCCCGATTTATCCTTCATGCTATCATACTTGAATAGACCCTTTGGTTTGAATTGAGCATCATTTTTAGATGCTAAGCTCCCCCCATTGAAAGTAACTCAGTGAGCATGTGGAGGTATGCCAAGCTTGCTCTATCTAACCATGCAATTTGCTTAAAGTTAAGGATCATAAGGCATGGAATATTCACCCGCTACTTGGTCATAAAGCAATAAGTCACAACAGCCTTTTCTTGGATCATGTTGGACCCATGAGAACTAGTCAAGGCATTGCTAGTGATGAACTGTAGCCAATATCGAGCAGGCTTATTTAGTTGGTTGACTGTATACACTTTGTTGATCAGCCTTGCTTGACCTTCATTGGCTATGGTCGTCTCCATTTCTTCCCATAGAATAGACTACTGATTAGCCACGTAAGACTAGAAGGCACATTCTTCGACATCCGACAGTTCATAGAAGTCTTGAATGACTTTCTCATTGATTTAGACCTATGTTGATCGGCAATAATATTCATCTTTGTCCTCCTTTGTGTCTTCAAAATTGGCTTGCAACTTTTGAATCATCAAAGGAATTTGATGTATAGGTTTTTTAGTGAAACCTTATAAACCATGCCATTTGAAATCACTATAGGTCAAATCCAAGATATGGGGCTCATAGTATCTATCTTTAACAATGCCCCGATCAGAGAAGAGGCGCTCAAAGTGAAATTTAGCTCTTGAAGAAGCAAATTTGTCCTTGTTATATGGTTTCTTCTTCTGTTTTGAGGAAGATGCTTCAGTTGTTTTTGTTTGCTTTTTGGGAGCCATAAACTCTGTAATCCAAATACCATTTAGAATTAAACTAGTGGAAGTAGCTATAGCAAACTAATAGAGCAATCATGACTAAATGTAATGTCTAAGGACATAGTGATGGATAGAAAAAAATGGCCAATCAACTTAATTTTACATACATATGATATGGGAATGGCCCTCTAAGAGCAAACATGGTATGAAGGGAAAAGAAACTTGAAGTAGGCAAGGTAGGAAGTGCACAAAAAAGAAATATCACGTTCTGGAGAAGAACGTTCGAACTCGCTATAGCGAGAACGAAAAGATTTCCAAAAATGTGGTTTTAGCCCGAAAAGTTCCAGATTAATGAGAACTTCCTACACAGAAACAGTTGACAAACATAATGCAACCAAAAATACTAGCCTATTGACCCCTAATTACACAGGTAAATGCAAAAAGTTTCACAGCCCTAAAAACTATAGAATTAGCAATAATAGGTAGTGATGGAGGAAATAAAGGATGAACGATGTACCTGATGCAAGGAAAGTAGTGGACAAGGGGAATAGGGGCATGAAAAGCAAGGATTTTTGCAGAAGAATTGAGGAAAGGGATGGGGGAGAAATAGGCACGCAACAACGAGAATGACAACGAGAGAAAAATGTGAAGAAAATAGAGTTTTAGGTTATTTTGCTTTTTTGTGTATTTTTTTATGCGAATGGTCAAAGACCTCACTATTGCGAGGTGATCTCTAGAAGAAGTACTAATAACAAAGCTGCCATTTTTGCAATGGTAAAAGACGCCCTTGCAATGGCGAGTATACTTGGTGATTCTTGTTAGCTAAAGAATCTTGCTATCTATGAGCATAGTATAGTCGCCATAGTAAGTTGGCCATCTCACAATAGTAAGTACACTTGAAAAATTTCTCCCACCCATTTCACTCGCCATAGCCTGGCAATAGCGAAAGACTCTTTGGACTTTGTACCAGATTAGAGAGACAGGGAGTTCGCTATGGCGAAATAGTGATCTCGCTATAGCGAGGACACTTAATATCTATTAAACACACTTCGGCTCACTATAGCCTATGCCATAATGAGGAACTCTCTATTTAATGTACCAAATGTAGAATAGTAGTCTCGCCATAACGAGACGGACTCCTCACCGTGGTGATATTTTATTTTATTTTAGGTGTTTTACAATACTTCATCTAACCCCTCATATAATCCCCTTAACCTAAGATCAACTTATTTAAATAAAGTGAACATAGTTACCAAATAAGAGAGAACACTCAGGGTCGTTTAACTGCTCCATTCTCCTGCTTTCTTTGACGACGGTTGGTCCAAGACTACCAACGTCTCCTGAACACTCCAACCCTGCATGGTTAAAATAAGGCTTAAACATTCATAATCCTTTCAACAAAAATTAAAATAAAAAGAGATAAAGGTGCAAAAGATAAAAGTTTGGGCTACCTCCTAAGAGCACTAAGTTTAAAGTCTTTAGCCAGACTATTCCCAGTGTTCAAGGAGGTGTGGTGAAGCTTTGAACCATCTTATGTCTATTTCATTCTCCCGCAAAATATTGTTTGAAGCTTTGACCATTAACCTTGAATTGATCCCCTGATTGTTCATCTTTAATTTCCACTGTTCTATGAGGTGCAATGCAATCACAGTATACGGATCTGACCATCTTAATTTAAGTTTCCTAGAAAACAACTTGAGTCTTGAGTTGAACAGCAATACTTGTTGTCCTGGTGTGAAGGTCCTGTGGAGAATGTGGCGATCATGCCATTTCTTTGTTTTCTCCTTGCAAACCCTTGAGCTTTCATATGCTTCTAGTTGAAATTTATCTAATTCATCCAATTGAAGCATTGTCTTTGTACTTGCCAAGTTAGAATCAAGATTAAGCTGTTTGATAGCCCACCATACCTTATATTTAAGTTCCAAGGGTAAATGACATGTTTTCCCATAAACAAGCCTATAAGGCGACATCCCTATGGGTGTCCTAAGCCTATAATGCATCATCAAACTTGTTAGACTAATCTTTTCTAGAATGATTAACAGTTTTTTCAAAGATTCTTTTGATTTCCCTATTAGTAAGCTCACATAAGCCATTGGTCTGAAGGTGGTATGCGAGAGACATTCGATGGTGTACCCCATATTTCAGTAGCAGATTCTTCAACTGTTTATTGTGAAAATGAGTACCTTCGTCTGTGATGATAGCCCGTGATACCCTAAACCTATTGAAGATGTATTTCTTGAGAAATTTAATTACTGTATTGGAATCGTTGGCTATACAAGCCAATGCTTTAGCCTACCTGCTCACATATTCCACAGCCACCAGTATGTAATGATTACCTTGGGATGAAGGAAAGGGGCCTATAAAGTCCATTCTTCTAAGATCTCAGACTGTGGCATCTTATGTCACTTTGAGATGTTCCCTATTCTTTGACATCTATCACATTGAAGAACGAAGCTGTGAGCATCTTTAAACAATGTGGGCTAATAAAAACCTAATTCCAACACCTTATGTGTAGTCTTTTGACCCCAAAATGACCCCCATAAGCTAATGAATGGCACGTATAGAGGATAGCAAGCTGTTTTATTTCAGGCACACACTTTCTAATCACAGAATTAGCACACCTCTTAAAGAGAAAGGGCTCCTCCCAGGCATAGTAAGTGACATCATACAGAAATTTCCTTTTTGGTAATGATTGACATTAGGTGGTAGAACATTGCATACAAGGTAGTTTATAATATCGGCATACCATAGAATGTCAATTAAATTTGCCACATGAAATACTTATTCGTCATGAAAACTTTCATTAATCATGGTTCCATTGGTACATTTAGTCTCTTGAACAAGACGTGATAAATGATCAGCTACCTGATTGTCACTGCCCTTCCTATCCACGATCTTTATATCAAATTCTTGCAAGAGAAGGACCCATCTAATTAGCCTTGGTTTTGACTCTTTTTTACTTAGTAGGTATTTAATGGCTGCATAATCAGTATGTCTAATTACATTAACACTCATCAAATAAATGCGAAATTTGCTAAAAGCAAAGATCATGGCTAGCATCTCCTTCTTAATTGTGGAGTAATTTACCTGAGCTCCGTTTAAGGTTTGACTAGTGTAGTAAATGGGATGAAATACTCTGTCCCTCCTTTGACCCGGAACAGCTCCTACTGTATAATCACTGGCATCGCACATGAGTTCAAAAGGTAGACTCCAGTCCGAAGCTACAATGATAGGCGCAGTGATCAATCTCTGCTTAAGCTCTTCAAATACCTTTAGGCATTCATCGGTAAATTGGAAGGATATGTCCCTCTCCAAGAGTCTACAAAGCAGCTTTGCAATTTTTAAGAAATCCTTAATGAACTGACGGTAGAAACTAGTATGACCAAGAAAGCTTCGAATTCCCTTTACATTAGTGGGTGGTGGGAGGTGTTTGATCACCGCTGTTTTGGCACGATCCCCTTCCAAACCATGTTTAGAAACTTTATGTCCTAAAATGATTCCCTCAGTGACTATGAAGTGGCATTTATCCTAATTCAACACTAGATTTGTCTCTTCACAATGCTTCAGGACTTATGCTAAATTTGCTAAACACATCTCAAAGGGTTCTCCAAACACAGAGAAGTCATCCATAAACACTCCCATAGTGTGTTCAATGAAGTCTATAAAGATAGACATCATACAGCGTTGGAAGGTGGCTGGAGCATTGCATAACCCGAATGACATCCTTTGAAATACGAAAGTGCTATAAGGACAAGTGAATATTGTCTTTTCCTTACCTTCTGGAGCAATTGCTGTTTGATTGTATCTGGAGTATCCATCCAAGAAGCAAAAGTATTATTTCTTAGCCAAGCGTTCAAGCATTTGGTTAATGAATGGGAGAGGGAAATGATTCTTGCGTGTTGTCGCATTCAACTTCTTATAATCCATACAAATTCGCCACTCAGTGACTGTCCTGGTAGAAATAACCTCATTTTGGTTATTCTTTACCACTGTCATTCCTTCTTTTTTAGGAACACATTGTATCGAGCTAACCCAGCTACTGTTAGAGATAGGGTATATGATCCCTGCATTCAATCATTTCACTATCTCCTTCTTAAACACTTCCTTCATGATTGGATTCAGTTGCCTTTGCCCCTCAACCAATTTCTTATGCTCATCTTCCAGCAAGATTTTGTGCATCACTATTACTGGGCTAATGCCCTTAATATCCGTGATTGTCCAACCCATAGTTGATTTGTGAGTTTTAAATACCTCAATTAACTTATGCTCTTGTTTCTCATTTAAATATGCAAAAATGATCACGAGTAATGAATTATCTATTCCTAAATAGGCATACTTCAAATGAGAAGGTAATGATTTTAGCTCCAATTGCGAAGGTTTTTCAATGGATGGCTTCATTGATGAGGTCACTCTAGCTTCCATTTCCAATGATTCAAATTTTCTCGAAGAATTTAACTAGTAGGAATTTCCATGCATCATCATCTTACATTCATCCGACCCTTGTTGTTCAATTATTTCCAGCTCATGTAATAATGCCTCTACTAAGTCTCTTTCTTTATATGTATCAAGTATGCCTTGAATGTATTCTTCATAGATCTCAACCTGAAAACAATCATCTATCAGATCAAAGAATTTCAAGGCCTTGTTCATATTAAACAAGATCTCCTTATCCCCAATTTGCAGCTTGATTTCACCCATTTCCACATTAATAAGAGCTCGAGCTATAGCCAAGAAGGGTTTGCCCAACAGAAGAGGTAACTTCCTATCCACTGGTATATCTAGGATGATGAAGTCTACTGGAAAGATAAACTTGTCCACTTTAACTAGAAAATCTTCGATAATCCTCTTTCGCTTAGACAGTCTTCAATCTACTAATTGTAACATAACTAAGGTGGGATGTACTTTCCCAAGTTGAAGTTGTTCAAAAATTGAAAGTGGCATTAAATTCACACTTGATCCAAGATCACATAGAGCTCCTCCTTCGAATTTGTTTCCAATGACACACAGTACTGAAAAGGTACCCAGGTTATGTAGCTTAGGAGGAAGCATGTTAAGGATTATTACACTACATTTTTCTGTAAGCATGACTGTGCCCAACTCATTCAACTTCTTCTTGTTACTTAACATTTCCTTCAGAAACTTGGTGTATAAAGGCATTTGCTCTAAAACTTCCACGAATGGGAAGTTAATATGCAGCTGTTTGAATATCTGAAGAAATTTCTTGTATTTTTCCTCTAACGCCTTCTTTTGAAACCTTTATGAGAAAGGAAGCAGAGACATTTTTTTCTGAGGTTCTACCTGTAACACCATATATTTCTAGCTCATTTTATAACATTCTTATGCTTTAAATTCATAATGTCCATGATGGAGCAAGAAAAGAGAGTTAAAATAATATATTTTCTTGTGTTGCGTCATATGTAAAAATTCCATTCAGTGTCACGTGGACCGTGTGAGCTCATACCATCTATTCTCACATTTAATTACATGAATACAACTCATTTTCATTATAAAATGTGGCTCACATCACAAGAAAATCGAAATGAAGCATAAAACATGGACATTTATTTTTGGTCAGATTTGGCTCTTTTTTGACCATACTTTAAAAAATTATAACTAATTTTAAAAAAATCAAAATTATGCATTCTTGGCCATTATAGAACACTATGGATGTCTACTTCATGTTAAAAATATGTCCAGACTATAACATCCATCACAAAGGATATTTGACATTCGAAAACGTCCAGAGATCAAACTGCCACTGATGTTGTCACAAATTTCTATAGCAAACTTTGAAAATGTCCAATTAATTCCACAAAAATCCAATCTATACAAATGATACCAATATAAAAAGTTATGGATGTTAGCTAGAGGGAAAAAATAACTCTAGACCAGATCAGGCAGCTCAGATCTCGAAATTTAATAAAATAGTAACTAAGGTCAGATGAAGCTCTTGATACTGGATAGAATCTTTAAAATTCATATCTCCTTCTCTAGACATCCAAATGAAGTGCTTCTAGTTGGAACGAGTCACTGTGAATATCTAGTTTCTTTGTATAAAATTTTGTGGCAATTAGACATCATTTAAGCTTTGTATGACATATTTCATTTTCGGACTAAATGAATAGTGCAGTAGACCAAAATCAGAAAATTTGCCAACTTTGAAAATTCATGAAATATTCTGTAGACCTCCAAAAATTATGTTCTTTAACTTCCCAAAAAGCTCTCAATAAGCTCTAATTTCATGCCAAATCTTAAATCAATAAGATCTTATTTGGAAAAAAAGTGACATAGGGTTCCATTATAACCAATTTTAACTCCATATGAGGTATCACAGTAACCAAATAGTTTTCCTTAGGGTTTGACATCTTTTGGGCAAGTCTAAAAGTATGATTAAGACTTGTGTAAGCTACCCAATTGATATCAAACTCCATGCATCTCATTTTGATAATTTCATCCACACATATGCATAATTCTATCAAACTCTTAAGAAACATAATTTGGCATTCCATACCCAAATTACATTTTAGGGTTCACACATCATATCCATTCATTTATACATCATATATCATCATAATTACAAATGTATAAGAGGTCATAGGCCATATACATCAAGGGGTTACAACATTTGACATCATTATGGTTTTAAAAAGCAAAGATTAAGCATGTTGGTGTTAAACTCTTCTCTTCAGGGTGGTTGATTTCTATTACCTTGTCCACTTGGTCCACCTAGCATATTAGATCATTGGAGAGGAGGGAATGAGATTCAAAGAATCTCAATAGCTCATCTTCCATTCAATTATATATAATGGATGCAAACAAGTCTCATAAATGCATGTATGGTCATGTTGACATGTGCAAACATTCAAGAGACATTTTCATCATTTGAGAAAGTCATACATAGCATACAAAGGCTTACCAAGCAAGTGGATTAGTCTCACCCAATTTCTTGTGGATATTGGACTTGCCTTACCCATTCTTTAAGAGATTCTTGGACTCAACCATGCTCTTGGGAGCCCATCTTGCTTTTGGGAGACTCTTTGCTTTGTCTCAACTAATCTCAAGGGTTCTTGGCTCATCCTTACCATAGCTAAAGGTTCTTGGCCTCACCATACTCAATCAAACCCAAGCACACATAAAAAACATCATATAAACATAATATATCATCATAAAACCATGGCATAAGAAATCATGCTATCATACTTTTTATGGCTTGAAAATACATATACATACATTCTAAGACAAGCTAAGCACACATCCATATATGAGAGAAGGTGGAGAGAACTACCTTGCTTGCATTTTGCACACTTTTTCCTTAAGTCTTAAATCCTCTCCCTTGACCTCACACACCCAAGAAGGTGGAGATTATTCCTTTTTAGCCTTGTTTTCTTGCTTTTTCCCACTTAAATCTTGTGTTCTTTGAGCTCCTCTCTTCAAATCCAAATTTTCCTCTTAATTTCTCCTCTTTCTATCTTGAATTTCTCCTTCTTTTCTTCCTCCTCTTGTGCACCTCATCCCTTAGGGTTTTCCTTTCGTTTTGGGCAGAACATGGTCATGCATAATGAAGGGAGAAGAAGGGTGCATCATATATATAGGTGGGAATAAGTTACACTTTTCAAAAATTTTCATTTTACCCTTCATTCTTGGCATTTTCGTTTCTCCTTTGTTTTAGCTTCTTTTTAAGAACCGTCTTTTCCATTATGAAACTTAGGTTCCCAATTTAGTAAAATGCCTTTGGAATCATTCAAATCAGAGCTAAAATCTTATTGAATGAATCAGTTAAAGTTCAGGTCAACTGATGTTAGAAAACGTCCATCGGAGAGGTTTTAACTGTCCCGGGGGTTTCCATGGTTTTTAGGGCCTCTAAGAACCCTAGGAAACTAAAAAATTTCATTTAAAAAGCACTCCTGTGTGAATTCTAAAATTTTCTCAAAATTACAAAAATACCATTACGTTTCGTAAGCTTTTTGAAAGAAATTGTTTCTTCATTCTAGCTCCATTTTTCTTTCTGTTTAAGCCTGGAATTCTCATTTTTAGGAGTCTAGAATGCTTCTCAAATTTTTGAGGACCTTAACTATCACATTTCGGGGGACTTCCTTTTGTATCCGGTGAATTTTGTTCGTTTACAGAGAAATCGTATGTTACATTTCTCACGTTTTCTCTTGTTTCCAGAGGACTGGATATTACATTTCTCCCCCTTTAAATAAATTTTGTCCTCAAAATTTGGGGTATACTTTCCTTTTACTCATTTATTTTCTAGCTAACTACTCTTTTCTTTCCCTTCTTCTTGGCACTATACACTTTCTCAGCGATTTCATTCTTTTGAATTTTCTTTTAGCCAGGAGATTTTTCATTGCTAGTTTTTAATAAAGGCTCTATTACTATAATGTACTAGCTAATTCTTTTCATAAGGGAAAGCAATTTCTGACTCTGGAGGCCTATTTTAGGAGAGCTTGCTAATTATATCGGTTTAGTCTTAACTCATTCGCAGGGATTAATGTTTCTTTCAGTGGACTCATTTACATATCTCAGGAAGTAAATTATTTCGTATTATGTCTCTCGTATCGTCTTTCAATGGCTTCTCATAAAGTCATCATCTTTTTTTATCATTACAGCCATCGGAGGTTCTTGTCTGTTTGTTTACTTTTTACATCTTTCATCACTGTTCATCTTTGCATTCTTGCTTACTAGCTTATCCTATGATTATAATTCACATTTCTTTCTGTCACAGGCCTTATATCACTATTGCTCACTAGGATTATAGCTCCCTTGAGGAGTTTCTACTTTTAATTATCCCAGTTTCTCTATCTACTATTGCATCTGTCTCAATAGGCTAGGACTTTTTCTCATTTTCTTTGCTCACTTATAATGGCATTTTATAGTCCCTTATTTAAATATTGATAGGCCTAACATGTGTGTCTTATACTGGCACCGAAGAGCTACTACCACTGACTATTGCTGAGTTCTGGTGGGATGCTAGCTATTCTCACAGTTTTACTTACTGGAGACATACTATACCATTTACCTCATTTAAAACTGCACTTGACCCCTTGCTGTATACATAAGCTAGCATGTAGGGATCTCTCTATCCCTCGGTCAGGGCAAATGTCTGCTGGGTAGTGGTTCATGTAACACCATGACTTCTAGCTCATTTTATACCATTTATAAGCTTTGTATTATCAATCCTACAAGAGCATATGAAAAAGGGGATGAAGATAATAGACTTTTTCGCATTGCGCTATACTTAAAAATTTGCAATTAGTGTCACATGGACCGTATGAGTTCATTTATGCATTCTCATATGACATCTTCATCTACTCAAAAAGTAGAGAGGAATATGAGCAGCACTTGAGATTAGCCATAGAGACCCTGAGAGAGAGACAGTTATATGCTAAACTTAGTAAATGTGAGTTTTGGCTCACTGAGATCCAGTTTCTAGGCCATGTAATCTCCCAGGTAGGGGTCGCAGTAGATCCCCATAAGGTAGAGGTAGTATTGCAGTGGGGGAGACCTATAACAGTGACAGAGATAAGGAGCTTCTTAGGTTTAGCAAGACTGTGGGTGCATTCGTTAACCCAAAGGGCATAACTAGAAACTCATAGTACCCATATCAAGTTCTAAAAGCTGTTTTGGGAATATCCTCAGCCTTTATTCTAAGCTGATGGTATCCCGACCTGAGGTCGATCTTTGAAAATATCGACGCTCCTACCAACTGATTTAGGAGGTCATTTATACGAGGGAGAGGGTACTTATTCTTAATGGTTATCTTATTGAGTTCCTGGTAATCTATACATAGTCTAAGACTCCGGTCTTTCTTCTTTACAAATAGGACTGGAGCTCCCCACGGTGAGACACTAGGTCTGATAAAACTCTTCTCTAAAAGTTATTCTATTTATTTCTTAAGCTCAGCTAGCTCGGTGGGAGCCATCTTATACAGGGCCTTAGACACTAGACCTGCCCTAGGTACAATATCTATGGGAAACTCTGCCTCTCTCTCTGGGGGTAGTCCACTCATTTCCTTAGGAAATACCTCTGGGAACTCCCTCACTATGAGAATCTCCTCTATACCCTTTTCTACCTCAGTCTGAACTGAAAAGAAGACCAGATACCCCTGACACCCATGCCCTAGAGATCTCTCAACCTGGGAGGTGGTCATGACAGATAACTCAGCCCTAGTACTAGGCATAGTCCTACACTCAGGTAAAGTAATACACCTGTGGCTACAATTTAGTGTGGCATTATTTGCAGACATCCAGTTCATACCAATAATCACATCAATATCAATAAGGGGCATACAAATCAAATCAAGGGTGGTCAGGCAATGGTTAAATTAGATCACATAATTCAAACAAGCATGGGAGGTAATGGCTCGGTTCCCTGTGGGGGTGGATATATGCAACTTATATGGCAATATATGCATACTCAGACCCAACCTCTTAGAACAATCATACAACATGAAAGAGTGGCTAGCACCCAAATCAAATAATGTAGTCACAGAAAAATCATTTAGTTTAATAGTACCTTGAATCAGACTCGGGGACCGACTAGCCTTCTACTGTGATAAGGTAAAGACTCTACCCTGGGTCTATGGTTTGGGAGGAGGAGCCATTTCCCTCGGCTGTGCAATCTGCAAAGGGGCCTGTGGAGGAGCTTGAGTGCAATCTCTAGCTATGTGCCCCGGCCTGCCATATCTGAAGCACACATTCTGCCCCCCATAGCATGGTCTGGTACTGTGATTTTTGCCATACTAGGGACAAGTAATGGGTGGAGCACTACCTTTACTGGACTGAGTCCTCCGTCTCTTACCCTTCTGGTTCCGCTGACCTTTTCCACCTCTTCGGCTAGTCACTGCAGGCTGGGAACCCTCTCTAAGTCTCTTGGGCTTAGGGAGAGGAAGGGGTGGTCTAGCACTAGAGGTAGGCTACATCCTCCTAAGGTTTTTCTCTGTGACTCTGCATACCTCCACAAGGGTATTGAAGTGCCTGATCCTCTGTGGCATGACCCTATCTCTGATCTCAAGGAGCAAGCCCTTCTCTAATCTATTTTCCCTCCATCTCTCATCATTATGTCTCTGTAGGTAAGAGGAATATCTGAAGTAGACTTATTTGCATGCCAAATTCCAGATCAAGACTAGCTCATTTGGCCAAAAAGTGACATAGGGCTCCATTATGGTCAATTTTGGCTCTATATTGGGTACCAAAATTGCCAAATAGATTTCTCTTGGTCTTGGCACCTTTTAGGCAAGTTTAAAAGCATGTTTAAGACTTGGGGGAGCTGCCCAAATGGTCCCAAACCATTTACATCTCATTTTGGCCTTTTCACCCTTACTTATACACATTACACCAAGCTTTTCTTAAATGCATACATTGGCATAAACACTCAATTTATGTTCTAGAATATATACACCATACTCATTCATTTATCTATCACATAATATCATTTTTACATTTGTCCAAGGGGTCATAGACTATTTACAATAATAATATACATCATGAAGCCTCATTGTGAATCAAAAGACCAAAAATCAAGCATAAGGATGGCAATCTTCTTTCTTCAATGTGGTTGGCTCCCATTGCTATGTCCGCTTGGTCCACCCAACATATTAGGACATTTAAGAGGAGGGAGTGAGATTCAAGAATCTCAATAGCTCATCTCCCATTCCATCACACATAATATGTGCAAGCAAGTTCTATGAATGCATGTGTGGGAAAAATAGAAGTCATGAACATTTAAAATCAAGCTTAGCATAGAAACACATCATACAAGGCATTCAAGAGTTCACCAAGTGTTTGGATTGGCCTCACACTTCTCCTCATGGATTTTGGACTTGCCTCACCCATTCTTTAAGCACTTTGAACTCAACCATACTCTTAGGAGCCCACTTTACTTTTGGGAGACTCTTTACTTTGTCTCAACCAAGCTCAAGGGTTTTTAGCTCATCCTTACCATGGGGAAGAGTTCTTGGCCTCTCCACACTCAAGTAAGCTCAACCACACATCATATCTTCATTTAAAAGCATAATGTGGCATCAAGAGTCATGGTATATAAGAGTATGCTAGCGTACTTTTCATAGCTTGAAATACACATACACACATTCTAAAGCAAGCTAAACACATATCCATGCATGAGAGAAGGTGGAGAGAGCTACCTTGTATACAAACACACACTTTTTCTTTAACTTTCAAGCCTCCTCTTTTAGCTACACACCTACAAGTTGGTGGAGATAGTTTCTCTTGGCCTAGACACAAATTATGGGCCAATTAAGTTCATGAAACAATTTTTAGGGCCATGCAACTTGCTTAAACCTTAGATACTCTACAACCTCATTAGCACCTAATGAAGCAACGCCCCTCAAATGATTTCTAGGCCTCATTCTTTACTCTCAAATATAATTCTTGACTCCTTTTAAGCCTCTTAGAGTTATTACATCATTAAAACAAAGGGCCTAATATCATGTTGCTTCTTTAGGTCACAATATAGAACCTAAAGCACCAACTCATTCTCTAAGCTTCCAAAATTTTTTCCAAGGTTTCCCCTCACATTCATTCATCATATATGACTAAAAAATGGGTTTAAAAAAAATTTAAAACTCTCCCTAACTATGCCATCCCTACTTGGCCGAAACTTAAAGCATAAATGGAATTTCATAGCTTCTTGATTTTTTATTGATGGGGGAACCATTTAGGGAGGTTGTTAAGAGTTGTAGGAGGTCAAGGAAACACTTAAATAGCCAAGGGAACTTATGGATTAAATCAGTTTTTACCATGTGTTCTTGAATTCCTAACAATTCAATCGTCCAATTTCAAGATCTTTACTTTGTCTTCTTTGCATAGTCTTAATTCCTACACTCTTTTTCCTAGGATTCACTCTTGATTCTATCAAAAAACTAACCCCTCTTGGCTGACCAGAAGTGGGACACAACATTCAAGATGAGGGCAATGAAAGAACAAGCTTGGGATTTAACAATTTACCTTAATTTCCTTCTCTTTCTTGGATGTTTCTCCCTTTGTTTGGCTTGCTCTTTCCAATTTCGAAATTTACCTTTCTTTTCTGCCCCCAAAATAGACCTAAAACTTCAACGAAAGAATGGAAAGAAATAGGAGAAGGAGGAGAATAACTTTGCTAAAGGAAAGGCTAAGAAAGTCCATTGATTTCATACCTTTATCTTGGCTTTTTTCTTCTTCTTCTTCCTCCTCCCTTGTGAACTCAAATGTTCTGGTCTTCTCTCTATATTTTGTTTAGAAGAAAGTCGGTGAAGAGGGATGTAACATCTGGTCCTTCCTTAAACGTGAGAAACGTAATGTTTGATTTCTCCGTAAATGGCAGAAATGAGCCAGATACAAAAGAAAGTCTTTGAAATAGAAGGAATTGGAGCCAACTAAAATTATAATAAAATTTTAAATATTAGAAAATGAGGAATTTGAGCTTTGAGTTGCCTAGAAATCAAGGCTAGAGTGATTCAAAAAATTTGCCAAAAGGCCAGTGGCATTTTCGTAAATATAGGCACTTTTTGAAAAATACACAGGAAGGCTGTTTAAATGAAAATTTTGAGTTCTCTGGGGTTCTCAGAGGCCCTAAAAACCATGAAAAGTCCCAGGACAGTTAAAGCCCCTTCGATGGATGTTTTCTAATGTCGGTGTGCCCGAATTTTGACGGATTTGTTCAGAAAGGTTTTAGCTCCAATTTGAGTGATTCGAAAGATATTTTACTTGATTGGGAACCTAAATTTTATAATGGAAAAGGAGGTTCTCAAAAAGGAGCTAAAATGAAGGAGAAACAAAAATGCAAAGTATGAAGGGCAAAATGGGAAATTTTGAAAAGTGTAACTTATTCCCACCTATATATATGATGCACCCTTCTCCTCCCTTCATTATGCACAACCATCTTCTGCCTAAAACCAGAAGAAAACCCTAGGGGATGAGGCTCACAAGAAGGGGAAGAAAAGAAGGAGAAATCAAAGGCTTAAGGTATGAAAATTAGTAGTTTTTCATGCTCTTTCTCTTCCAAACCTCTTCTCCTCCATTATCCTTTGTTTCCTATGATTAAAATAAAGTTTATAAATCTGATTTAAGGGAGAAATTGAGGGGAAAGTTCGGATTTGAAGTGAGGAGCTCAAAGAACACAAGATTCAAGTTAGAAAAAGCAAGAAAACAAGGTAATTTCTCTTCCTATTGTTGTCATTTTTGGTCCCCTTCTCCACCATTTCGCCCCACTTGAGAAAACCCTAAGAGGAGATGATTTTTAGGCAGAACCAAGCATGACTCTAAGGAAAAAGGGTGTGGAGATTAAGAATATGCAAAGGGAATTATCAAAAAGCCATTAGATTTCAAGATGCAAATTCTAAGGTTTTAATTACACCTTGTAAAATCTAATTTTGTATGATAATTCCTAGGCCTAATTAAGAGTTTAAATGAGCTCCTAAGATCCCTAAGATGCTCCCCACATGCTTCCTCCTTCAAAAAAACAAAGAGAATTCCAAGGAGGCCAAAAAGGGGCATAGTCTCGGCCAAGCAAGGTTAGGGTAGCTAGGGAGAGTTTTAAATTTTTCTAAAACCATTTTTGAGTCATATTTGATGAACGAAAATGAAGAGAGGCCTTGGAAAAAATTTAGAACTCATAGAAAGTGATTTAGTGCCTTAGGTTCCATATTATGACCTAAAGAAGCAACATGGTGCTAGGCCTTTTGTTTTGATGATGTGATGACTCCAAGAGGCTTAAAAGGAGTCAAGAATCATATTTGAAAAGAAAGAATGAGGCCTAGAAATCATTTGAGAGGTGTTGCTTCATTAGGTGCCAATATGGACCATAATGGAACCTATAGAGCAATCTAGGGTTTCATCAAGTTGTGTAGCCTTAGAGTGTGGTTCATGAACTTAATTGGCTTCCATAATTTGAATCTAGGCCCAGAGAAACTATCTCCACCAATTTGTGGGTGTGTGGCTGAAAGGGGAGGCTTGAGTCCAAAGGATAAAGTGTGTAATTGTGTGCAAGGTAGCTCTCTCCACCTTCTCTCATGCATGGACGTGTGTCTAGCTTTTTTTTAGAATGTGTGTATGTGTATTTTCAAGTTATGGAAAGTATGCTAGCATGCCTTTTATATGTTATGATTCTTGATACCATATTATGTTTTTAAATGAATCCATGATGTTTGTATGAGTTTGCTTGAGTGCGGAGAGGCCAGAAACTCTTCCCTTGGATGAGGATGAGCCAAGAACCCTTGAGCTTGGTTGAGACAAAGTAAAGAGCCTCCCAAAAGCAAAGCTCCCAAGAGTATGGTTGAGTCCAAAGTGCTCAAAGAATGGGTGAGGCAAGTCCAAAATCCATAAAGAGAAGTGTGAGGCCAATCCAAACACTTAGTGAGCTCTTCAATGTCTTGTATGATTGATTCACATGCCAAGGTTGCCTTTAAAATGTCTATGATTTCTATTTTCTACATACATGCATTTAAAAGGCTTGCTTTGCACATATTATGTATGATTGAATGGGAGATGAGCTATTGGGATTCTTTGAATCTCATCCCTCCTCTCCAATGATCTAACATGCTAGGTGAACCAAGTGGATATGCTAATGGGAGCCAACAGCCCTAAAGGAAGGAGATTCACAAACTTATGCCTTGGTTTTAGCCATTTTAGAACCATAATGATGGTTTATCATGTATATGATGTTGTATATGTACTATGAATGTTGAGACATATGTAAAGATACTATTATGTGATGTTTAGATGTATGGAAATGATATATGAACACTAGCACATGTTTTGAGTATGTAATGCCATAGTATGCAAGTTTAAAGTTTAATGAATATGTGTATAAATGTGGATTGAATGGCTAAAATGAGATGCATGAGATTTGGGACCATTTGGACAGCTCACACAAGTCTCAAATGTGCTTTTAGACTTGCCTAAAAGGTGCCATACCAAGGGAAGACCAAGTGGCAAATTTGGTACCTCATATGGAGCTACATTTGACCATAATGGAACCCTATGTCACTTTTTGGCCAAATGAGCTAGTCTTGATCTGAAATTTGGCATGCAATTAGATCTCATTGAGAGCTTATTGGGAAGCTAAATATAATAATTTTTGGAAGTCTACAGAATATTTGATGATTTTTCGAAATTGGCAAATTTTATGGATTTGGTCTGCTGCACTATTCATTTGGTCTGAAATTGTTTTCTGTCACACGAGGCCTAAATAATGTCCAATTGCCACGAAATTTTATACGCAGAAACTAGGCAATCATAGTGACTCGTGCTGACTAGAAGCACCTCATTTGGAGGTCTAGAGAGGGAGATATGAATTTTTGAAGTTTCTATCCAGTATCAGTGAAATTGCCCGACCAGAAGTACTGTTCTATTGAATTTCGGAGTCTGGGCTTGATGAAATGATCTAGAGATATTTTTCCTCTTTATTTAGCATTCATAGATTTCTAGATTAGTATCATTTGCATGGATTGTATTTTTGTGGAATTAATTGGACATTTTCAAAGTTTTCTATAGAATTCTATGACAGTTCCAGATTTCAGTCAGACTTCTGTAGCTTTTTGGATGTAAAACGTCTTGGGTGATAAATATTGTGACCTAGAAATATTTTTAGTGTGAAGTACACATCCCAAGCTTTCCAGAATGGTGAAGATTGCATAGTTTTGAGTTTTTTAGATTTAGTTATGATTTTTCAAAGTTTGCCCAGAAAAGGAACCAATTCTGGCTGAGAATGATCTTTAAGTTTCCATGGGTTGTAGGCAAGTTTTTGTGATGAAAATGAGTTGTAATGATGAAATTAAATATGAGGAAGTATAGTATGAGTTTACATGGTCCACGTGACACTGAATGGAATTTTGAGACCCAGTGCAATGCTAAAATGAGCATTATTTCTTTGCCTTTTTCATGCAAAACTCACATGATTCATGATATTAAGTTATGTAAAGGCACTTGATGAGTTAGAATGAGCTAGAATTAATGGTGTTGCAAGAGAAGGCAGATGAGGACATTTTTATAAGGAGCTTCAAGAACCAAACAATTACAAAAATTCCCATTTTGCCCTTTCATCTTGGCATTTTCATTTTAGCTTCGTTTTAGCTCCTTTTTTAGAACTGTATTCTCTATTGTAAAATTTAGGTTCTCAATTAAGAAAAATGGCTTTAGAATCACTCAAATTAGAGTTAAAACCTTTCCGAACGAAACGGTCAAATTTCGGGTCAACCGACGTCAGAAAGAGTACACCGGAAGGGCTTTACCAGTCCCGGGGCTTCCCATGGTTTTTGGGGCCTCTAAGAACCCTGGGCAACTCAACATTTCCATTTAAAAAGCCCTCCTAGGTGCTTTTCCAAAATTACACTTATTTATGAAAATGCCACTGGCTTTTCGGTAAATTTTTCGAATCACCCCGACCTTGGTTTCTGGGCAACTCAAGGCTCAAATCCTCATTTTCTATTATTTAAAATTTTATCCAAATTTTATTTGGCCTTAAATCACTCATCTCAGAGGACTTACTTTGAAAACGTGCTCGTTTCCATTGTTTAACGAAAACTGGACATTACAGTTCATCTGGCTCTAACTTTGGAAAGCTAATTTCTTAATTTCCTCATCCTATGCACTATGCTCATCTCTAGAAAGATCTAGTTAGTGGTTTAACTATCTGAGTAAAGCCTTTATATTTTCTGTGACAATGGTATACCAGACTCAAGAGATCTTTAGTCTTTGAGAAAAAAGCTAACTGAAATTATACTAGTCTCTGAGACTAACTGCTATGTAAAAACTATCTCAAGCTGTCATCTCACTAAAGAACTATCATGCTGTGGCTAGGGCTCTCTATAAGGTTTATCACAAAATCCATTAAAGTCTTAGACTTCAGAGTTAATCGCAAACAAAAGGTTTGAACTAGGACCCATTTGTCCTGATTATGGCTTGGGCATTGTCTGACTAACTGTTTAAACCTTTCCGATGCTTCATACAAATTCTCAGCCAGTTGTTGTCTGAAATTAGTGATTTCTGCTTTAGCATCCACCATCTTATCATGAGGGAAAAAATTGCTTGGAATCTTTCTTCTAAATCCTCCCATGTCTCGATTGAACCTTCATGCAATTTATTCAACCATTCCTTGGCCTTCCCTTGCAAAGAAAGGGGAAAAAGTTGCAAACGGATCACATCCCTTGGCACACTGATAAGCATGATTTTTATACATTTTAATCCTCTTAACTTAGGCATTTTGATGATGGAATATGGTCTTAGAGGTTTAATTAGGTGGAATTTCATTTCATTAGCCATTTATGCATTTTATAAATTAATTTGTAAAATTATTAAGTTTAAATGCATGAATTTCTTTTAAATAATTTTGTAGATAATTCTACTCAATAATTTTCATTCTTTTGTGCAGACTTTAATGGGCAATTAAAGCTTGAATAAGAATTTGAATTAAAGAAGAGAAAGGAATGATTAAAGAAGCATGAGATAGCTATGGTTTACACTCAAGAAGGCAGCAGACTTGTGAATAGTTGAATGAGGCTGTGAATAGAAAGTGCATGTGAGAGGAGGTTTCCAATGAGAAAAGAGAAGAAGCTTCAAGCATTTCTAGTTCTGATATGAAAAAGTGAAGTTTAAATGAAAAAGAAACTTGAGAAGAAGCAAGCAATAGCCATAAGGCATAGCTTGGGTGTTGAGGCTGAAGAATAACACGAGACATGAAGAAGCTTGAAGGGAAGAATGAGGTAGCTCCTATGAAGAGTGAAGAAAAAAAGCATGCAAAGCTAATGTGAAAATGAAAAAGTATAAGAGAGAGACAGTTTCCATGTAAGCTCCACGAGCAGAATAGAGCAGAGATGAGCTACGGGTTAGTGAAGGAAATTGAGGCCACAAGTTGAGAGGCTCGAATGCAAAAGAGAGTGAGTGAAGGAAGCTGCATAAAGGATCTTGGAAGTAACATGATAAACAACGTGCTGACTGGGGGCATAACGAGATGAAAAAGGGCATATTGCAAAGACGTCAAAATGCAAAGGAGCTGAACATGGCAGAAATAAGAGGAAGCTTTACATCATTCACTCACACAGTAATGTCTAGTAGAAACGTGCATAAAGAGAAATAAGCAAAGAAGTTGAATGAAGGACTTGAGCAAGAGCAGAACTGCATGTGAAAGAAACGTGAAAAGCTGAGTTGGAAAGAATGAGAAACCCACGTGAAAAAAGGGTTGGTTTTGACGTGAAGAAGCTAGAAGCATTCCACGTCGAAGAAGCATGGAGGAGTAAAATGAATGAGTAAGAAGTAGTACAAGGCTCGAGTTTTACGTGGAATGAGCTGGGAAAACTAGCTACGAGTTAAAGGAAGGAGCTGGAGCTAAGTTAAATGAAGAAGCAGCTAAAGGCTTGAGTTGGAAGAGAAGCTAAGCTGATGAAGAGAGCTGGAGAATATAATTAAAGCTAAACAAGTTTTGGAAGCTGAGAACAAAAGTATTAAGAAGCCATGTAAAGAAGAAGCAACGTGGATTGCTATAAAAGAAGAAAAACAAGCAGCTGAGCATGTGGACAAAATTAAATGAAATACATGTAAGCCATGCGAGGAGATGAAAGGAAATGCACATGGACAGAACGTGGCTACTGAAGAATCACAAAGGAAGTCCATGCATTAATTCATCCACGTCAGAAGGAGCTAGAGGCTAATTTGTGAAAAGCATATGAGATTTTAATGAATTATAAGCTGGAATTTAGCTACGGACTGACATGGGAGTAATTGCAAGATGAATGAGTTGTGGGCTGAAGTGTATTAATGAAGCATGAGTTAGAGATTGAGTGACAAAAAGAAAACACGTATAACATGAACATTCAACGAGAGAAAAATGCGAGCTGAAGGCGAGAGAGAGAGAGCGGGGAAATGACGCGAAGAACAATGTAAAAAAAGGCGAAGGCTCCAGAATGTGGACGAGCAATTTAATTCATCAAATTCTCTATGGCTAAAGCTCTCATCATCGATTTTCTTCTTTTTAAACTCTCCATGGTAGCTTAAATCATCCTTGGTGGCTAGATGAAGATTGAAGACCCTTAGATGCAGATTTGAGCTCTATATTTTCTCACCAAATTGGATAAAAATTCCTTGCTCAATCTTTTAATTTCAAAATTATTTTCCTTATTAATTTGACTAGGTTTAGTTTATTAATTTAGGAATTTAATTCCTAGAAATTACTGGATTGGTTTAATTTGTGGATTAAGTATAATTTGATCTTTAGAATGTTAATTGTGATCATTACATATTTGTGAAAATTCTAGAATTAGTGCTGTGTAAATTACTTTTAATTTCCTCTTGATTATAGGCCAATTAATGCAATGGTTATTAGATTAAGTGGCTAAAAATTTTGTGCAATTAATTGTTTAAGGAATTCATTAATCTAATTGGTTAATTAGCATCTTGAGTGGATTATGCTACAGATTTTATTGATCAATTATAATTGGTTATAATGTGTTCTTATCCTTAATTCAATTGATTAATTTTTCAAGGTTTATTATGGTTGCAAAATCTTTGAATAATTGATGAATTGAATCTTGGATAGTCATTTAAGAATTTTTATGGAGAATACACTGATGAGAAAAAATTTAAATTCAATTTAGTACACTAAAAAGGGAGCAAGGATAATTGAAGTCTAGGGAGTCCATCTGAAGGCTAACTACCACATTTTCTTAATTGTTCACTTCATTTAGTTTTAAATTTTTGATTCTTGTCATTTAAAATTTAGTTCAATTAAATTCTAGCATTTCAAACCCCCTAAACAAGTTCCAATTAGTAATACTTGGAATACTCTTTCACAAACAAATTGAAGCACAAAGATTCCTTGGGAAATGACCTAGGTTGCATCATTATCAACAGAATTTATTTTGCTACCTAGTTTTATTTGAGATTGCGTGACACAATCGTCACACACCATTTTGCTTGAACGAATCACACACCTCTAAGAAGGCTAAGAAGTGTCTATTAGAGTCATCTTGGTAAGTACCACTGAATTGTCCGTTCATTTGTAACATTTGCAACATCATTTATTTTATCTCAAAGTTGTTAACTTGAAACCTAGGGCCTTTGATACTCGATTGATATCCTCTATTGTTGCGATTGAGAAAATCATTCACTCCCAGCCTTTCATACTCTTCTTCAGCCATGGTTGTCACTTCTCTTTGTTGCCCCTTGCAGTTCCATTAGAGTTTTCTCTTGAGTTCCAATTCATTCCAGCTCTTTTTCATCATTGAATATGAGTTCTATAGGTGAACTCTCAGCTATAATATCTTAGATGCTTCTAGTCTTGACTTTGGCTTTTACTTTAGTTTTTTCCTTGGGTGGCATAAACTGTATTACCTGCAATACAATATATCCAAAAGTGAAATCCTGATAGTGGAAAGAAATTAACTAATCTAATAAAAATCTTGAACTGAAACTACTAAGAGTTTACTTAGTCTAAAGAGATCTAACTCAATTCTCTGGAAACGGCGCTAGAAAACTTGATAGCCACTATTTTTGCAAATAATTTCGCAAGTGTATGGATCACTTTTGTAATATAGTGAATCAAGGTCGTTCTACAAAGAATTGAATTAAACTCAATTAAGCCTAACGAAATTCGCTTTTGTTTAAGTCAAGATGTGCAATTACCAATGTAATAAATTAACATAAAAATGAAAGTAAACAAATAATGAGCGTTAAGATAGTTCTGATGAGATAAACCACTAAAGAGTATCCTAGGTTCCTATCCCCTGATTGCCACTAATTGAGGTGCCTGATTAATTGATTAATAAACAATCTGAAGGTTGGGGAGATTAATTGAGCCTAAATGTCTCTCGAATCATTTAGACTTCTATTATAATTAATTGCAGACTTCCTTCATAATTAATCAAATGAAATACATTCAGCCCCTTTTACCACTTAGGATTCTTGAGCATATTTCGATACCTAAGAACAAAACTAGTGTTACCTAATTTCAATTCCAAGTTTCCTAATTAATTAGTCCATTGAGATTTCCTTTTTTCAAGAGCAAACCTCAAACTCTCCAATTCAATAAGAGATGGCCAAACTCTACATGAAACAATAAGGACAGATCAAGCATTCAAATCATTAATCAACTCAAATTAACCTTGCAAAATCCTCAGTACATGGCAATAGGTTCAAGTAAACCTAGGATCAATGAAATTTAGCTACACATAGCTTTACACATTGTAATCAGATGCAGAAATTCAAAGAGACAAAGAATCATGAAGGGGAAGATGGAGGATTGAAGGAAACTTAGTGCAATCATGTTGATTCAGCCTTCAATCTTCAACCCAAGCTTCTCCTCCTCAACCCTAGCTCTTTGGTGCATTTTCCCCTTTAGAATTTCTCCTCCCAGCTCAGAATGATGAAACCTTCGCTCTTTCTTGTGTTTTTAGCTCACAAATCAAAGCTATGCATTTCAATAGCCGATCTCGCTATGGCGAGGGGTGGCTATCACTATAGCGAGAGCTTATAGGTGCCCAGATTTTTACTGATCTTGCTATTACCTATGCTATAGCTAGGAGCTCTCTGGAATTTGTATGAATCATGATTTCGCTATGGCGAAGTGACTTCCTCGCCACAATGAACATGCATCCTGGCTACAGCGAATTGTGTTCTCGCTATAGTGAGCAGGCTTGTTGAGCTTGCCTTTTAACTTTCCAGCTTCTCTCCTTTTTCTCATTCCTTTCTACAATCTTCTACCTTTCTCCTGAGATAAAAATCAATCATCAAATAAGGCTCAAAATTGATAAAGATATTGCAATTCAGATATTTTCTTCATTTTGTTTGATTGAATAAAAAGTTAAGCCAGGTTAGTCAAGAGAAAGGTACTTTGACTCCCTTATATATCATAAAATATATTTGTTTCTTATCCAAAATTAAGGAGTCATTAAACACCTTTAACACCATCTAAATCAAGGTAGAATAACCTTAGGATACCATTAGAGGGGGTGTTAGAGTGTTTAGGACGAAATTAGGAGAGTTTAGGTGTAAGAAAAAGTTAGACTGCAGCTAAAACACCTTAAGTTGTAGCTAATAGTCAGTCAAAAGCAAGGGGACTTCGTGGCACTAGATGTCCCATCGCTATGTAAGATGAAAATTTTACTCAATGAGGGTAACAGAATCCAACTTTGCCATAGCCCAGGTACTTCTACTACTGTACAATTTGAATAAATTGGATGGAGAGTTCCAGGAGGCTTACCTATTGTAGCACCGCATAGGCTCATTGCGGGGGTCCTGAAGTTTGAACAGTAGGTTCTCAAATGCCCTTTTGTCACAGCATAGAAGGTCTGAGTCATGGAGCAAGGTTCGTAGATTTGATTTTAAGTTCGAATAAATAACTTAGCTGCTGTGAGGAAAGTCTAAGTCGTAGCTTAAGTCCCGCTCAAACTGTTATTTTTGCTTAGAAACCTTAGATTTTACTATGAACATGATATATAATGACTTAGGAGTATTTGTAAGAGGATTTTATGATACTTGGGATTAATGGTAATGTGAACCAAATGTCTTAATTGATAATTGGACTTACTTGTGGGATCAAATAATTTTGATTGTTTAGTTAATGACCTTAATAGTATTAAGGTTTAAATTTCCTCACTTTTTTCCAATTTATTTACTTGTAATGACTTTAAGTCTTGATTTATGATCATTAACCACATAATTAAGCCTAATCATGATAATTAAGAATTAGAGTTGTTACATTTGGTATCAAAATCATGGTTTAGGAAATTATATTAGGTTTAGAACCTTGTAGTTAGAAAACTTGGCAATTATGATGTATGTATATTAAGAATAGGAACATAATGATTTGGTAATGACTCTTATACTTGTATATACCTATTGTGGATGGAGTTGTGTTTGGATTGCCTTTGGACTGTAGTTTAATGGGGGATGCTTCTGGTGATGCTTGTGGCATTGTAGAGTGATATGGCTACATGTCGGGAAACCACTGAGATGTTGAGAGAGGTGCAAGAGGCCATGACTGCAATGGCCAATCATAGAGGAAACAATCTAAGGCCCATGAAGTTACAATTAGTACAATGACAGACTGGTTTCAAAAGCAAGTTAAAACTCATGTGGCCACTATTCAAGTGTTGTAACAATTACATAAGACCATGAACAAGCAAATCAAGAGGTGCCAATGGAGAACCATGTTGGTGTTTATTAGAATCTTAGTATGGGACATCAAGGAGAAAGTGGTGACCTTTCTATTGTATTGGTCAAGTTCTAAAAGGTAGATCCTCCATTGTTTATAGGGGAATTGGACATTAAAAAGGTTGAGAGGTGACTAATGTAACTAGAGAAAATTTTTGAAGTCATGACTTGCACTACTTAGCAAAAGGCAAAGTTGGCCATCTACAAGTTAGAGGGTAAGGTTGAACATTGGTAATAGAGTGCCTCTAGATTATTGACTTTAAGGGGGTTACCCTTGACTTGGGAGAGTTTCCAAACCACCTTTGAAGGTAAGTATTTCCTACCTACAGTGAGGGCTGACAAGGAAGCTGAATTTAACTTCCTTGAACAAGGAGATATAAATGTAGATTAATATGCAGTCAAATTCATCCAATTGTCTCGTTTCTCTTCCTTCCTGAGATGGTTTGATGATGAACCATAGAAGGTCAACAAGTTTGAAAGAGGCTCGAAATTGGAGTTAAAGGACAAAATTGTATCCCTACAAATTTGCAACTTTAATGAATTGGTGGAGAAGTGTAGAGTGATGGAAAGGGCTCTGATTGAGAGTGAGGCCAAAAGGAAGAACACCAGGGAGGGTAAGTGTGACTGGAGCATAGAGCCTTTTAGGGGCAAAAGTAAGAAGAGAGCTAGCAGTGGTAGTAGCTCTTGGGGTAAGAGACCACCCCCAAGAAATATTCCTCAAAGAAGGAGTATGGGACCCTCAAGGAGTTTAGTGAGTGTCCCATCAATTTGTGGCAAATGTGGGAAGAGCCATGGTAATAGAGCATGCCTGGTAGGCTATAATTATGGGAAGCTTGGATATTATGCACAAACTTGCATGGTATGAAGAGAGTCAGCCTCATCTGTTAAACCACCTACATAAGGATAGGTGTTCGCACTTACATATTAAGAGGCTAGTAGATCCTCTAATCTGATTCAAGGTATTGTTCCTATTCATAATTATGTTATAGATGCATTGTTCAATTTGAGTGTGACCTACTCATTCATCTCATATGACTATGTTAAGTATTTAGGTCTTAAAATTAGCTTGTTGTTATTTAAATTATCTGTGTCTACCTCTACTGGATATTTTATGATTACATCTTATGTGTGCTTAAATTGCATTGTATAATTGGATAGCCGTTGTACTATCCTTGACTTGATTTATATTTCTTTGTGTGACTTTGATGTAATTATTGGTATAGACTGGTTGTTAGCTAATAACTTGATACTTGATTATAACCGTAAGACTATTTCCTTATCTACAAATATGCCTAAAACTTGTCCTATGACTAAGCTTGCTTGCATATCTACTACCTAAGCCAGGAGCTACCTTAGGCGTGGTTGCTAAGGGTTTCTAGTATTCTTTTTATTGCATGTTGAGGTTAATGATGGGTTAGAGGACATACCTATGATTAAAGAGTTCCTTAAGGTTTTCCTTAAGGAGTTTAGTGGACTACCATTAGAGAGAGTTAGAATTTTCCATTAATTTAGTACTTAGTATTGGTCTAATTTCTAAGGCTCCATATAGAATAACACCTATTGAGTTAGTTGAATTGAAGAGTCAGTTACAAGAGTAGCTTGAGAAAGGGTTCATTAGGCCAAGTGTGTCTTCATAGGGAGCACTGGTGTTGTTTATCAAGAAAAAGGATGGTAGTTTTAAACTTTGTATTGACTATAGGCAATTGAACTAAGTAACTATCAAGAACAAATACCCTTTGCCTAAAATTGATGATTACTTTACCAATTAGCTGGAGCATCCATCTTTTTAAAGATTGATCTCAGATTCAGATACCACTAACTTAAAGTCAAGGTTGAGGATGTACTTAAAATGGCCTTTAGGACTCAATATGGCCATTATAAGTTCCTAGTCAAGCCTTTTGGGTTAACTAATGCCCTTGCTATTTTCATAGATTACATGAATAGGTTCTTTAGGACCTATCTCGATTAATTTGTGGTTGTATTCATTGATGATATCCTTATCTACTCTAAGAGTAGTAAAGAGCATGAAGAGTATCTTAGGATAGTTCTTTAGACCTTGAGGCAGCACCAATTGTATGCTAAGTTATGCAAATGTGAGTTTTAGTCGCAAGAAGTTAAATTCTTAGGTCATGTGATATCAGAACAAAGGATAGTGATAGATCCTAATAAGGTAAAAGTGGTACTGAATTAGGAGAGACCCAAAATGGTGATCAAAATCCATAGTTTCCTAGGTCTAGCTAGCTACTATAGGAGATTTATTAAAGGATTTTCTCAGTTAGTCATGCCTTTGACCAAATTGATTACGAAGGACTAACCATTTGTGTGGGATTCCAAGTGTGAGAATACTTTTTAGAAACTTAAAGATAGGTTAACCATTGCACTTGTGCTAATGATACTAGACCTTAAAGAGACTTTCACAGTCTACAGTAATGCATCCAAGAAGGGATTGAGGTGTGTTTTGATGTAACAAGGTAAGGTGATAGTCTATGCTTATAGGCAATTTAGACCTCATGAGGAAAATTATCCCACCTATGACTTAGAGCTAGTGGTTGTGCTTTTGCCTTTAAGATTTAGAAGCACTATTTCTATGGCATACAATTCGAGGTATATAGTGATCATAAAAGTTTAAAGTATTTGTTTGACTAGAAAAAGTTGAACATGAGGCAAAAAAGGTGGATGGAGTTTTTTAAGAATTATGAATTTTCTTTAAAGTATCATCTAGGCGAATGTTGTCACTGACACCTTGAGTAGGAAATCTATTCATATGACAATGGTGATGCTTAGGGAGTGAAAGTTGATTGAGGAGTTGAAAGATTTAAGTTTGTCCATTTCAATACATCCTAGTAGCCTACTGTTGGGGGAATTAAGGATGGAGAATGACTTTAATAAGAGAATTAAACAGGCCTAAGAGTTAAATGAACATTTAGGAAGAATTAAATAGCAGTTAAGAAGTGGAAAGGTTAGAGACTTTCACTTATCAGAGGATGGTTTAGTGAGGTATTAGGGTAAAGTGTGCATATCTAAGGATGAAGAGTTAAGGAACACAGCACTATCTAAAGCTCATAAGAGTAGGTACACCATTCATCTAGGCACCACCAAGATGTATAGAGATCTTAAAAAGAGTTTTTGGTGGCCTAGGATGAAGTCAAACATAGCTAAGTCTGTTGCAAGATGTCTAGTTTGTCAAAGAGTTAAGATTGAACACCAAAAACTCGCAAGTTTGTTACACCCTAAGAGATTTCAAAATGGAAATGGGAGAGTATATGTAACATCCGATTTTTTGAAAATCAGAGAAAGTGTGAGAAATGTAACGTGCAGTTTCTCCGTAAACGAATGAAACTCACCGGATATAAAAGGAAGTCCTCCAAGATGATGTAGTTAAGGTCCCAAAAAAATTGGAAAGCATTCTAGACTCTTAAATATAAGAATCCCAGGCTTAGACGGAAAGAAAAACAGAGCTAGAATGAAGAAATAATTTCTTACAAAAAACTTACGAAACTTAATGGCATTTTCATAATTTTGAGCAAATTTTTAGAATTCACATAGGATGGCTTTTTAAATGAAAGTTTTGGGTTCTCCGGGGTTCTCAGAGGCCCTAAAAATCATGGAAAGCCTCAGGACAGCTAAAGCCCCTCCGGTAGATGTTTTCCAACGTTAGTGTGCCTGAACTTTGACGGATTCATTCGGGAAGGTTTTAGCTCCAATTTGAGTGATTCCAAAGGCATTTTACTAAATTGGGAACCTAAATTTTATAATGGAGAAGACAGTTTTAAAAAAGGAGCTAAAATGAAGGAAAAATAAAAATGCAAAGTATGAAAGGCAAAATAGGAATTTTTGAAAAGTGTAACTTATTCCCACCTATATATATGATGCACCCTTCTCCTCCTTTCATTATGCACGACCATATTTTGCCTAAAACTAGAAGAAAACCCTAAGGGATGAGGCTCACAAGAAGGGGAAGAAAAGGAGGAGAAATCAAAGGCTTAAGGTATGAAAATTAATAGTTTTTTATGCTCTTTCTCTTTCAAACCTCTTCTCCTACATTCTCATTTACTTCCTATGATAAAGTCTGTTTTAAGGAAGAAATTGAGGGGAAAATTCGGATTTGAAGAAAGGAGCTCAAAGAACACAAGATTCAAGTGAGAAAAAGCAAGAAAACAAGGTAATTTCTCTTCCTATGGTTGTCATTTTTGGTTCCCTTCTCCACCATTTCGCCCCACTTGGGAAAACCCTAGGAGGAGATGATTTTTAGGCATAACCAAGCATGAATCTAAGGAAAAAGGGTGTGGAGATTAAGAATATGTAAAGGGAATTATCAAAAAGTCATTAGATTTCAAGATACAAATTCTAGGGTTTCAATTGCACCTTGTAAAATCTGATTTTGTATGATAATTCCTAGGCCTAAATAAGAATTCAAATGTGCTCCTAAGATCCCTAAGAGGCCCCTCATATGCTTCTTCTCTTGAGAAAACAAAGAAAGCTCCATGGAACCCAATATGCTTCATTGTCTCGGCCAAGAAAGGTTCTCATAGCTACGGAGAGTTTTAAATTTTTCTAAGGCCATTCTTGAGTCATATTTAATGAATTTAAATGAAAATAGGCCTTGGAAAAAATTTAGAACTCATAGAAATTGATTTGGTGTCTTAGGTTCCATATTATGACTTAAAGAAGGAACATGGTGTTAGGCCTTTTATTGTAATGGTGTGATGACTCCAAGAGGCTTAAAAGGAGTCAAGAATCATATTTGAAAGAAAAGAATGGGGCCTATAAGTCATTTGAGAGGTGTTGTTTCATCAGGGGCCAATATGGACCATAATGGGGATTATAGAGCAATCTAGTACTTAAGCAAGTTGTATGACTTTAGAGGATGTTCCATGAACCTAATTGGCTCCCATAAATTGTATCTAGGCTAAGAGAAACTATCTCTACCAATTTTTGGGTGTGTGGCTAAAAGAGAGGGCTTGAATCCTAAAGGAAAAGTGTGTGTTTGTATACAAGGTAGCTCTCTCCACATTCTCTCATGCATGGATGTGTGTTTAGCTTGTTTTAGAATGTGTATATGTATAATTTCAAGCTTTGAAAAGTATGCTAGCATGCCTTTATATGCCATGATGCTTGATGCTATATTATGTTTTCAAATGATTACATGATGTTTGTGTGAGTTTGCTTGAGTGTAGAAAGGCCAAGAGCTCTTCCCTTAGGTGAGGATGAGCCAAGAACCCTTAAGCTTGGTTGAGATAAAGTAAAGAGTCTCCCAAAAACAAAATGGGCTCCCAAGAGTATAGTTGAGCCCAAAGCTTTTAAAGAATGGGTGAGGCAAGTCCAAAATCTATGAGGAGATGTGTGATGCCAATCTAAGCACTTGGTGAGTTCTTGGATGTTTTGTATGATTGATTCACATGCCAAGATTGTTTTAAAATATGCATGTCTTCCACTTTCACCATGCATGCATTTGAAAAGCTTGCTTTGCACATATTATGCATAATTGAATGGGAGATGAGCTATTAGGAATCTTTGAATCTCATCCCCTCCTCTCCAATGATCTCACATGCTAGGTGAACTAAGTGGATATGCCAATGAGAGCCAACAACTATGAAGAACAGAGATTGACAAGCATATGTCTAGTTTTAACTATGTTAGAACCATACTTATGTACCTTGATGTATATGATCATGTAGATAGCCTATGAACCTTGAGACATGTATAAATATACTATTATGTGATGTTTATAACTATGGATATAATGTATGAGCTTTAAAATACAATTTGAATTTATAATGTCTAAATGTGCAATGTGGAAGTATGATGCAAATATGCATAAGTGTGGGTTGAATGGCCAAAATAAAATGCATGAGGTTTAGGACCATTTGGGCAGCTCACACAAGTCTCAAATAGGCTTTTAAACTTGCCCAAAAAGTGTCAAGACCAAGAGAAATCCATTTGGCTATTTTGGTACCCAAGATGGAGCCAAAATTGACCATAATGGGATCCTATATCACTTTTTAGCCAAATGAGTTAGTCTTACTCTGAAATTTGGCATGAAATTATGTCTCATTGAGAGATTTTTTGGAAGCTAAAGAAAATAATTTTCGGAGGTCTAGAGAATATTTGATGAATTTTCAAATTTGGGATTTTTTTATGGATTTTGGTATGGGCACTGTTCATACTGGTAGTTTTGTGTTTTGTGTCACCCGATGGCCAAATGGTGTCCAATACTTATAAAATTTTATATGCTTAAACTAGAGGTCATAATCTTTCTGTAACCACTAAGATAAACACATTTGGCAGTCTAAGCAAAGAGTTATACATTTTTGAAGTTGGCTATCAGTAGTAGTGGCGCCCCAAGAGTTCAGTTACTGTTCCATAGGTTCCTGATAGATAAACGCATTTGTTTCATCTTGAAATTATTTTTAACATCAATTTAACATTTGTATCTTTCCATAATGACTGAATTTGTATGATTTTGATTTTTATAAAATTAGTTGTGAATTTTAGAAATTTGTATTAGTAATCTGAATAGCAGCCTAGGCAGCCAGCGACCTCAGTAGTTTTTCAAATGTCAAACGTCCTCCATGATGAATGTTATGGTCTGGGAATATTTTTAGTGTAAATTAGATATCCTAAAATTTCCATAATGACTAAGGAAACTTGTTTTCAATTTTTCTAGATTTAGTTATGAGTTTCCAAATTTTGCCCAGGAAAGAGGCCAATTCTGGCAAAAAATGAATCTCCAATTTTCATGCTCGACTTCGGTTTCCATGGGTTGTAGGCATGCTTTTGGGATGTAAATGAGTTTTAATGATGTAATTAAATATGAGGATGCATAGTATGAGCTCACATGGTCCACATGACACTGAAATGAATTTTTAGATATAACGCAATGCGAAAATAATCTCACTTTTTCTTGCTTTTCCCATGGAAATCCTATATAGTTCATGATATTATGCCATTCAAATGTATGAGATGGACTAGAATCTATGGTGTTACATTTATTGGTATCAGAGTAAAGTTCTAGGCTCTCCTGAATTGGATTTGGCTTGAGGATGTAACAATTGGGCTATGTAAAGGCTTAAATGAATAGGTAAAGTCTTATATAAGACATGTTGGGTGTATAAGTATAGTTTGTGGCTTTATTCATGATAAGTAAGTTGTATGATGGTCTTAGAGTAGTTAGTGGACCCCAGGAAAGAATGGCCTCTAGAGTAGCTTGAGCAGAGTTGAGTTTGAGCAGAGTTGAGGGATCCGACGGCTAGAGCTTAATGAGATATGATAGTTCACCGGGATCAGTGGCAAGCCCTAGATATGAACGATGAGAATGATCTCATTGATAGGACATGGCTTGCTAGAGAGAGTATGTGAGGCCTAATTCTCTTAGGTAGTCATACTCAGGCCATTCCCAGCTGTCTCACATAACGCAGAGACAAGTAATGATGCAATGCGATATGAGATGAGACTGCGGCTGCACCGAACCAATTTAGAGGGGAAGTGAGAAAAAGGGTCACCCCTAGCCACAATACCCAAATGTCTAGATAAATATTAGAGCCCAAAAGGTTAGTCTCCTCAGGCTAGAGGTTAAGTTATAAGCTATACCTTGGAGCCTGACAGGCCAGAGGTGATAGCTAGTTATGCATAAACGAAGTAAGAGGTAGAATCCAGACATTGAGAGTACATGTTATGGCTTGGGTTAGCAGAACCCTAAAAATAATATATGATACTCCTGCGAATAAAGCTAAAGAAATGAAACAGAGAAAAAGCCCAACTCTGATCTAAATGTAGAAATAAGTTAAGACAAATAAGCTGAGATAGACAGTTAGTGCTTTAGTACTATCAGGGAAGGTTGAGAAAGCTAGAGACCGCCTAAGAAGGTGAACCTCATATTCTGTAGAGAAAGAATGTAAGTCGAAAGTGCCATATAATGAAATTCCTAGGATTATATAAAATAGAATCCTTCTTACCAAGGGATGGTCTAGTTAAGAGCAGAGGAAAAGTATGAGCGAAAAATAGACCCCCTTGATGTCACAGAGAGTAAATAAGTGGAGGAACCCCAGGAAAAGTGTAGGTGCTCTTGAACATAAAGAAACCTAAACTGGCAACAAAAACAACTAGTAGTAGAATATCCTTTTACCTAAGTAAGAAGATAAGAAAAGTAGAAAGAAAAGATGTGACAGTGTTTAAGCCAATGACACATTAGATTGAAAATAAATATTTAGTTAATGTGCTGTAGTACTTCAGAAAGCACACTTATCCTTGGCATAGATACCCTTCCAGCATGATAGTACCTGAAGTAAAAGTAGCCAGGTGATACAGAGAGATCTCGGGATGTAGTAGAGGAAGAATCCTACTTTCCCCGAGTATTCTATGAGAATAGGGTAGATAGAGAAAAGCAAGAAAAGAATGCTTTAGATTGTTGGAAAACTTGTAATATACAGGCAATATTGGCCTTGAGCTCAATCATGAGGCACTCATGTATTAGTGTTTGATATTATGGTTTGCTTGCAATAATGGCTACATGATATTGGGTCTGGCCAACCCAATAGTAATGTGACTTGAATGTGTAGCAAATGATGGCATCAATCATCAAAGTGTCCCGATAATTGAAAGGTATCCTAGTTAGCTAGATAACAAGATAAGTAAAAAAAGAAAGGTAAAGGGATTCCAATAATATCATAATAATGAGAAAAGTATGCAGAGAGGAATCCCTAGTAGAAAATGTTCAGATTCAATATACATAGCCTGAGTCCCTTATAGTATATGTAAATAAAATAAATAGGGACCAGT
Organism: Erythrophleum fordii; assembly: GCA_032878935.1. Taxonomy (NCBI): domain Eukaryota; kingdom Viridiplantae; phylum Streptophyta; class Magnoliopsida; order Fabales; family Fabaceae; genus Erythrophleum; species Erythrophleum fordii. The sequence continues at coordinate 18,027,500 of JAVQMF010000053.1, forward strand.
GTATAGCCTATCTCCTGCCAGAGATGTTTACTACACTCAGTGTGTGAGATGCCCTAGTGTTAAGGCATTTAAAAGTAGAACGTGGGCATAGTGAGAACTGTAAGATATAATAGGAGAGCTAAAACGAGTATATGTAAGTAAGTAAGTCAATAGAGTAAGAAAAGAAAATCCAAAGAAAAAGGGGGCTGAAGTGGGAATCTGAGGATCTTATGAGGAGCAATGAATGAAAATTTAAAATGCTCCCTAGTATTAGTATGACAGGATCCTAAAGAATGAGATGACACATAACCCATTTCGTATGAAGAGCATGATGTACTTCTGAGTTTAGCCTCAGCTATTATGAGCGATGGTAACTGGACTTAGTGAGCATGTATTTTACTATTAGATACAGTAATTTTAGGCTTTGACGTCTCCCAGAGATGGATCACAGTAGATCCCAGCATAGCACAGCAGGTTGTAGTAGACCCTAGCAGGGCTTTGAGAGGTTGCAGTAGACCTAAGGGTCACAGTAGATCCCACAGAGTTACAGAGGGCCTTAGCCATAGCATGATAGATCTCTGGTAGAGATGACAGCTTGAGATAGTTTTACAGAGTAGTTAGTCTCAGAGACTAGTACAGTTTTAGCTAGCCTTTGTCTCAGAGACTACAGACCTCCTAAGTCTGGTAGACTGTTGCTACAGAGATATAAAGGCTTTACTCAGACAGTTAGACCACTGACTAGCTCTCTTTAGAGATGAGCATAGTATGGGATGAGAAAAGTAAGAAATAAGCTTTCTAGAGTTAGAGCCAGATGAACCACTACCTAGCAGATAGTAGCCCTGACCAAGGGATAGAGAGATCCTCGCATGCTAGCTTATGTATTCAGAAAGGAGTCAAGTACAGTTTGTATATAAGGTAAGTGGTACAGTATGTCTCCAGTAAGTAAAACTGTAAGAATAGCTAGCATCCCATTAGAGCCCAATAGTAGTCAATGGTAGTAGCTTTTCAGTGCCAGTATGACACATACAAGTTAGGCCTATCAGTGTTGAAATGAAGAACTATAAAATGCCATTGCTAGTGAGCAAAAAAAGTGAGAAAAAATCCCGACCTACGTAGATAGATGTAATAGTAAACAGAGAAACTGGGATCATTAAAGCAAAAACCCCTCAAAAGAGTTATAATCTCAGTACATAATTGAGATGTGAGGCCTGTGATAGAAAGAATATGAATTGTAGTCATGGGATGAGCTAGTAAGAAAGAGTGAAGAGATAAATAGTGGATGGAATAAGTAAATAAGCAGAGAAACAGAAACCTTTGATGGCTCTAATGATTAGAAAAGATGATGAGATATTATGAGAAGCCATTCAGAGAGAATACGGGAGACGTGATATGAAATAAGTTACCTCTCGAGATGTGTAAATGAGTCCACCGAAAAAAATGTTAATCCTGCGAACAGGTTAACATTAACCTGATATGATTAGTAAGCTCTCCCAGGATAGGCCTTCAGAGTCAGAAAGTTCTTTCCCTTATGAGAAAGAACTAGTTAGTATTTTATAGCAGTAGAGCCCTTATTAAGAGCTAGTAATAAAAGTTCCCTGGCTAAAAGAAAATTCGAAAGAATGAAATCGTTGAGAAAGCATCTAAAGCCAGGAAGAAGGAAAAGAAAAGAAAAATTATCCAGAAAAGAAAAGAGTAAGAGAAGTGTACCCCAAATTTCGAGGATGAAATTTATTTAAGTGGGGGAGAAATATAATATTCGATTTTTTCTGAAAACCAGAGAAAAAGTGAGAAACGTAACGTGCAGTTTCTCTATAAATGAATGAAGCTCACCAGATATAAAAGGAAGTCCCCCAAGATGATGTAGTTAAGCTCCCAAAAAAATTGAGAAGCATTCTAGACTCTTAAATATGAGAATCCCAGGCTCAGACGAAAAGAAAAATGGAGTTAGAATGAAGAAATAATTTCTTATGAAAAACTTACGAACCTAATGGCATTTTCATAATTTTGAGCAAATTTTTGGAATTCACATAGGAGGGCTATTTAAATGAAAGTTTTGAGTTTTTCGAGGTTCTCAGAGGCCCTAAAAATCATGGAAAGCCTCGGGACAGCTAAAGCCCCTTCTGGTAGACGTTTTCTAACGTCAGTGTGCCTGAACTTTGACGGATTCATTTGGAAAGGTTTTAGCTCCAATTTAAGTGATTTCAAAGGCATTTTACTAAATTGGAAACCTAAATTTTATAATGGAAAAGACGGTTCTAAAAAAGGAGTTAAAATGAAGGAAAAACAAAAATGCAAAGTATGAAAGGCAAAATGGGAATTTTTGAAAAGTGTAACTTATTCCCACCTATATATATGATGCACCCTTCTCCTCCCTTCATTATGCACAACCATGTTCTACCTAAAACAAGAAGAAAACCCTAGGGGATGAGGCTCACAAGAAGGGGAAGAAAAGCAGGAGAAATCAAAGGCTTAGGGTATGAAATTAGTAGTTTTTCATGCTCTTTCTTTTCCAAACCTCTTCTCCTCCATTCTTCTTTGTTTTCTATGATTAAAATGAAGTTTATACATCTTTTTTAAGGGAGAAATTGAGGGGGAAATTCGGATTTGAAGAGAAGAGCTCAAAAACACAAGATTCAAGTGAGAAAAAGTAAGAAAACAAGGTGATTTCTCTTCTTATGGTTGTCATTTTTTGTTCCCTTCTCCACCATTTCGCCCTACTTGAGAAAACCCTAAGAGGAGATGATTTTTAGGTAGAACCAAGCACGAATCTAAGGAAAAAGGGTGTGGAGATTAAGAATATACAAAGGAAATTATCAAAAAGCCATTAGATTTCAAGATGCAAATTCTAGGGTTTCAATTGCACCTTGCAGAATCTGATTTTGTATGATGATTCCTAGGCCTAAATAAGAATTCAAATGTGCTCCTAAGATCCCTAAGAGGCCCCCCATATGCTTCTTCGCTTAAGAAAATAAAGAAAGCTCCATGGAACCCAATATGCTTTATTTTCTCGACCAAGAAGGGTTATCGGAGCTAGGGAGAGTTTCAAATTTTTCCAAGACCATTCTTGAGTCATATTTAATGAATGAAAATGAAAAGAGGCCATGGAAAAAATTTAGAACTCATAGAAATTGATTTGGTGCCTTAGGTTCCATATTATGACCAAAAGAAGCAACATGGTGCTAGGCCTTTTGTTTTAATAGTGTGAGGACTCTAAGAGGCTTAAAAGGAGTCAAGAATCATTAGGTGCCAATATGGACCATAATGGGGGTTATAGAGCAATCTAGTACTTAAGTAAGTTGTATGACTTTAGAGAATGTTCCATGAACCTATTGGCTCCCATAAATTATAGTTAGACCAAGAGAAACTATCTCCACTAATTTGTGGGTGTGTAGCTGAAAGAGAGGGCTTAAATCCTAAAGGAAAAGTGTGTATTTGTATACAAGGTAGCTCTCTCCACCTTCTCTCATGTATAGATGTGTGTTTAGCTTGTTTTAGAATGTGTGTATGTATAATTTCAAGCTTTGAAAAGTATGCTAGCATGCCTTTATATGCCATGATACTTGATGCTATATTATGTTTTCAAATGATTACATGATATTTGTGTGAGTTTGCTTGAGTGTGGAGAGGCCAAGAACTCTTCCCTTAGGTAAGGATGAGCCAAGAACCCTTGAGCTTGGTTGAGACAAAGTAAAGAGTCTCCCAAAAGTAAAGTGGGCTCCCAAGAGTATGGTTAAGTCCAAAGCTCTTAAAAAATGGGTGAGGCAAGTCCAAAATCCATGAGGAGAAGTGTGAGGCCAATCTAAGCACTTGGTGAGCTCTTGGATGTTTTATATGATTGATTCACATGCCAAGATTGTTTTAAAATATACATGTCTTCCACTTTCACCATGCATGCATTTGAAAAGCTTGCTTTGCACATATTATGCATGATTGAATGGGAGATGAGTTATTGGGAATCTTTGAATCTCATCCTCTCCTCTCCAATGATCTCACATGCTAGGTGAACTAAGTGGATATGCCAATGAGAGCCAACAACCATGAAGAACGGAGATTGACAAGCATATGTCTAGTTTTAGCTATGTTAGAACCATACTTATGTACCTTGATGTATATGATGATGTAGATAGCCTATGAACCTTGAGACATGTATAAATATGCTATTATGTGATGTTTATAACTATGGATATGATGTATGAGCTTTAAAATACAATTTGAATTTATAATGTCTAAATGTGCAATGTAGAAGTATGATGCAAATATGCATAAGTGTAGGTCGAATGGCCAAAATGAAATGCATTAGGTTTAGGACCATTTTTTCAGCTCACATAAGTCTCAAATAGGCTTTTAAACTTGCCCAAAAAGTGCCAAGACCAAGGGAAATCCATTTGGCTCTTTTAGTACCCAAGATGGAGCCAAAATTGACCATAATAGAACCTTATGTCACTTTTTAGCCAAATGAGTTAGTCTTGCTCTAAAATTTGGCATGTAATTAGGTCTTACTAAGAGATTTTTTGGAAGCTAAAGAACATAATTTTTGAAGCTCTAGAGAATATTTGATGAATTTTCAAAGTTGAAATTTTTTATGGATTCTGGTATAGGCACTGTTCATACTGGCAGTTTTGTATTTGTATCACCCGATGGCCAAATGGTGTCCAATACTTGTGAACTTATATATACATGAACTAGAGGTTATAAGCTTTCTATAGCCACTAAGATAACCTCATTTGGAAGTCTGAGCAAAGAGTTATGCATTTTTGAATTGGGTTTCAGTAGCAGTGGCGCCCCAGGAGTTCAGTTACTGTTCTATAGGTTCCTGATAGCTAAACGTATCTGTTTCATTCTAGAATTATTTTTATCATTAAGTTAACATTTGTAGCTTTCCATAATGACTGAAGTTGTGTGATTTAAATTTTTATAGAATTAGTTATAAAGTTTAGAAATTTGTATCAGTAATTTGAATAGCAGCCCAGGCAGCCAGCGATCTCAGTAGCTTTTTGAATATCAAACGTCCTCCATGATGAATTTTATGGTCTAGGAATATTTTTAGTGTGAAGTAGATATCCTAAGCTTTCCATAATGACCAAGAAAACATGTTTTCTATTTTTCTAGATTTAGTTATGATTTTCCAAAGTTTGCCCAAGAAAGAGGCCAATTCTTGCCGAAAATGAATCTCCAATTTTCATGCTCCACTTCGGTTTCCATGGGTTGTAGGCATGTTTTTGGGATGTATATAAGTTTTAATGATGTAATTAAATATGAGGATGCATAGTATGAGCTCACACGGTCCACGTGACATTGAAATGAATTTTTAGATCTATCGCAATGCGAAAATAATCCCACTTTTTCTTACTTTTCCCATGGAAATCCTATATAGTTCATGATATTATGCCATTCAAATGTATGAGATGGACTAGAATCTATGGTGTTACAGTATATTGATAGACTTTGTGATAGGTTTACTTTGAACATCCTCAAGTTATGATGCTATTTAGGTAATTATAGATAGATTAACAAAATCTATCCGCTTCCTACCTATTAGAGCCTTGTATCCTTTAGATAGATTATCCCAACTACATGTTCGTGAGATTGTGAGATTATATGGTATCCTTAATAGCATTGTGTCAGACAGAGACGTAAGGTTCACATCCAAATTTTAGTGGTCTCTATAAGAAGTTTTAGGCACTAATCTTAACTTTAGCACTACCTATCATCTTCAATTAGATGGATAGACTGAGAGGACCATTCAGACCCTTAAGGACATGCTTAGAGCTAGTGTGTTAGAGTTGAAAGGAAACTAGGATGTGTACTTGCTTTTAACTAAGTTTGTTTATAATAACAGTTACCATTCCAGTATATAGATGGCACCCTTTGAGACACTTTATAGGAGGAAGTGCATATCACCATTGTGTTGGATAGAACTTGGTGAGAGGAGTCTCTTAGGTCTGGGACATAGTGGACCAAACCACCCATCAAATAGAACTCATCAGGAAGAAGTCGTTGGCAAGCTAGAGTAGGCAAAAAAGCTATGCTGATAAGAGAAGGAGGTCCATAGAATTTGAGGTAAGAGATCATGTGTTCCTTAAGGTTACTTCAATGACGAGTGTAGGATGATCTATCAAGTCAAGAAAGCTCAATCCTTATTACCTTGATCATTTCCAAATCCTTAAGTAGATAGAACTTGTGGCCTATAAAGTTGCTTTACCTCCAAATTTGGCCCAATTACAAGATATATTCCACTGTCCTAATTGAAAAATTATCACTAAGACTCTTTACATGTCATTGAGTATAAGAATGTGCATCTACAAGATGATTTGTCTTATGTGGTTACGTTAAAAAGGATTGTAGACTCAAAAGTCAAATAATTTCTTAATAAGGACATCCTCCTGGTAAAGGTGGTATGGAAAGGACTTACTCTAGACAAAGCAACTTAGGAGATAGTGGAAGCTATGAGGAAGGACTATCCAGTAATATTTGAGTAAGGTATATCTAATTTTGAGGACAAAATTTCTAAAAGGAAGGAAGAATGTGACACCTTGAAATTAATTAAGGATAATTATGATTAATTAAGAATTAATATGGGTTTAATTAGAAAAATTTATTAAGATATGTGGACATTAATCCAGGCTTTATGATTAATTTAATTATACTTATGGACTAGTATAGAAGCCCAATTATGCCATAAGCTTAGTAGGAGAGCCTAATACTAGTTTTTTTATAAGCCCAACTTAAATTTTTTAGAAGCCCAAAACTTAGGAGTGAATCCAAGTGAGACAAGAGCCTATTTAGCTTTAGCCCAAACTTGGGAAAATAAGTCCAAATGGGTCTTGGGTGATTGGATCAGTACATTACATCGCTAACCTAAAATATTATGTAACTAAACCTATAATGTTTTGCCCAACAAGCTAAAATCTACACCCTACTTGTGTAACACCTCGAGATTAATTAAGGTGTTAATCATAGATTTAGATTAATTAAGGATAATTAATATGGGATGATTGGGCAAGTTAAGTGAATAGGGATTTTTAAAGAGATAAATTATTAGCATGGGTTTGAAAATCATTTAGGATAGAGATTTACATCTAGGCCCAACTTAATAAATCATGATAAGAGGCTAATGGAGGCCCAATGAATTAGGTGCAGACCCAAACCCTTAAGCCCTTCAAACTTAGCCCAAACCTAATTAAAACTTCAGCAACCCAATGTATGAAACTGGCCCCATAGAATTCTGCAGCCTAACACTTTAAAACTGGCACAACAAGCTAAAATCTGAAATGCAATTGGATCTGGACCTTGGAGCAGCCCATGACTCATCCCTTGACCCAACTTAAACCCACTTAAAACCCTAATGCTTCAGCCACTTTCTCATTTGCTGAAACTTGAGAAGTAAAATTCGGAGGTTGAGAAGGAGGCTAGGGTTAGGGGCAAGAATTCTGCATTTTCTCACATTTAGGCAAGATTCAGCCAAGGTAATAGTTATACAACTTAATCCCCTCATCTTTCTCTTTAATTTGGTCCGATTAGTTTTTCATTTGGAGAGTTATCACCATACCCAAAATCTGAAATGTGGTTGTTTGGTGTTTCTATGGTGGAAATTCGTAGGTTGAGGTTAGTGCTGGCATTAGGTGAGTTTAAACCCTCCATTTTGATGCTTTCTTGGTTAATTTGAGACCCCCATAGCTGGTTTATAAAATGGGTATTAATTATGTACGAATTTTCTTAGGAACTTGAGTGATATAGTGAAATTCTGGTAGAGGACATACTCAATCCGAATTTGGGGATTTGTGGTGACTAGGTAAGTATTCTTTAGGTAGTTAATAGCATTTAAATTCCTTGGGTACTTGTTGTAACTATTAATGATGAATTAGAGTAGTAATTATCTGATGCTATGATTATAGGGAGACTTTATACCATTGGTAGCTGTTGCAAGTTGTCCATAAGTGAGGTAACCAGGGTTTACATTAATTCCATGCATGTATCTATTTTAATTTCATATTTGCTGTATATGAATGATTTGAAATGCTGAATGAATTGGTTGGCTATCTATTGTATGATGATTGGACCTTGTGAGTCCATGGTGGAGCTGTGGTGCAGCTGCCACTCGTGCATGTGCTACGATCGAGCACCGAGTTATGATCAAACCCCAGATGCACTGATCCCTGGTTGTGCTCAATGGGGAGTAGGTGCCGTGGACGGGCCTCTCCCGGTGTTAATGGCCTTTAACATGTGATGATATGATTGCTAGTATGGGATAGTAATTATGATAGCCTAATTGTTTCATCTGCTGAAATAACTGATATGATTCTGATATGGATTTTGATTCATGCATATATGTTAATTAAACTGGATTATATGATGGAATTGTCTTGGTTACTGAGATTTATATCTCACCCCATTTTATGGGATTACAATTTCAGGTGAAGGTTCCTCGGGTAAGGATAAGGGCAAGCAAGTTAATGAACATCCATGAGCTGAAGCCTAGTGTGGGGAGGCTATACTTGGTCTGAGTGTAATAGGGTAGATGCTAAATTTTGTTTAGTCTTGTATAGCATCATCATGTATCTGTATTGCCAAGTGTAGGCATTCATATTTTAGTTTCTGAGGATGTATGTATTGAGGGGTTAGACCTCATCTTAATTTGGTAATTGCTATATGGATTTATGATATCTGCTGTAAACTATGTTGGCCTATAATATGGCTTATCAATAGAAATGTAACCCTTGAGATATTGATATGAACCCCTAATGTATGAACACCCTATTGATTGAATATTAAAGGATAGCTGCTGGTAGTTTATGTATATTCTGTTATGATAACTTTACAAACTTGCTGATAAGAGGTAATTGGGGAAAAGAAATGGGCACATAAGTTTGAATTGGTAATGGAAGAATAGCTAGGCAAATAAGGTAGATGAATGCCACTAGAGCCATATAAAATGAGGGGAAATGACCTTAGAGTGTCCCTAAGAAGAGAAATGGAGTGTAGGGGACGAAATATGGGGAATATAGCTACAGGAGGTAGTCACGCCACGGCCAAGATGGCTTCGCCGTGGCCTAAAGAGTGACAGTGGCAAGGGACGCCGCAGCTTGAGAAATCTCGCCACGGCGCAGAGCGAAAAAAATGCCCAGGAGGGTGACAGAACGTAACCTCGCCACGGCGCAATAAGTCCCGCCGCGACGCAAGTCGAGAAAATTAATTAAGAAAGATACAGTAGCAAAACTTGCCGCGGCGCCACATAGGTTGGCCGCGGCGAAATTTAAGAAAGTTACGCCTGATTCCCAAGAGCAACTTGGCCACAGCGCAAAAGTTTTGACCTGCGGTGCAAGGTTAAAAACTTAGTTTTTGAGCTCCAGGACCTAACTTAGCCGTGGCGGTAAGGTCCCAGGTCGCGACGGAGGTCCCCAAACTCCCATCTTTGACTTAGGAACCCAAATTTCGTTAAGGGTAATGTTAGGGAATAACATGAGAACATTGGTGGGAGGTTTTTGTGGGTTGAAACTGATGAATGGATGAATCACAAACCTTTAATGATGGTACAAACATTTTTCTTATGTTCCCATTTATGGTTGTTTAATTGATGGCCCTAATAATATCAAGGTTTAAATTTCTCTATGTTTCCACAAAGTATTAAATCGTAGCAACCCCAAACCTTGAACATTAATTATTAATCATGTATTTAACCATAATTACTAGGATCAGAAGTTAGGGTCGTCACAACTTAGACTTAGGCCTTTGGGTTAGCCTACAACATAACTTAAATCCATTTAAACCCTAATACACTCAACTTCCTCCCCATTTTATAGGAAAAAAAATAAGAGGAAAGGGAAATTTTGGAGGTCCAAAGGGGAGGCTAAGGTTAGCAGTATAATTCCATCATTTCCTACTTCTAGAGCAAGATTCAGTCAAGATAACTTAAACTTAATCTTCTTTTCTTCCTCTTTAATTTGAACTGATTGGTTTCTCATTTAGAGCATTTTCATCTTTCACCCAAGACTAAAACTTATTGTTTGGTATTTCTATGGTGGATTTTCAGAGATTGAGACTAGGGGTATTGTTAGGTAAGTGTTTCCTTCCCATTTTGATGCATTTTCTACTAGTTTGAGATCCCTATAGTTTGATTTATAATATAAACATTGATTTTGTGTGAATTTTCCCAAACAATTGAGTAACATCTTGGTGTTTTTATGTAGGTGAAGCTCAAATTTGAATTTAGAGTCTTGTAGTAGTTAGGTAAGTGTTCTTTAGGTAGTTTATGATGCTTAGGTCTTATAATATCTGATTTAAGTTACAATTAACATATGAAGATATGCTTGATTTGATTTAGGATTTCTAGGGTGTAAAGATTCATCTTTGGCTTCAAAATTTAACTCATTTGAGTAAGGTAAATAGGGTTCATTTTCATTCCCTGCATATGTTCAATTTAATCTTACACCTGTTGCACATGGATGATTTTAAAATGCTAAATGAATGATTGACAATCTGATATATTGTGATTGGACTTTGTGAGTCCATGGTAGAGCTGTGGTGTGGTTACCACTCGTGCATTGTGCTTTAATCGAGCACTGAGTTGTAATCAAACTCTTGTATGCACTAAGCCCAAGTTATGGACATTAGGGTGTTAGTGCCGTGGATGAGCCTTTCCTGGTGTTATTGACCTTTAATATGTTGTATGTGATTGCTAGTATGGGATAATGATTACAGGTAACTCAACTATTGCATTTTGCTGATATTATGATGTTTTTTATGTTTATCTGATTTAATGCATATATATTGATTAATTTGAAGCATATGAATGGAATTTACCTCTGGTTACTGAGATTTGCATTTCATCCCGTTTCATCGGCTAACTATTTTAGGTGAAAGCTCTTTAAGTAAGGATAAAAGGAAGTAAGTAGATAAACATCCATGACTTGAGACAACAAATGGATAAATATCCATGACCTGAAACCCTGTGTGAGGAGTGCTACACTTGGGTTAATCTAACTTAGGGTAGATGCTAATTTTGTTGTTCTTTTGTATAGCATCATCATGTAATTATATTGCCAAGTGTAGAACTTTTGTGTTTTGGTAAACTATGATATAACTAATAGAGAGTTAGGCTTTATACAATTTGGAATTTAATGTATACACTCATATATATATATAATATGGAACCTTGTTGACTTTGAGATATGATTTATCATTTGAGAATATAATTAGGTGTTGCTTTAAATGTTGACTTAGACTAATGTTGTATGGAACCTCAATTAGAATTTATATATGAATGATAATAGTTGTGGCTCTTGGTATCCCTTGTGTTCAAAATCCATGATTTGTTGTTATATGGTGGACAACACCTAAGTCTTGAATTGGCAATGATAGATATACAGAGCAAATTAGGTGGTTGAATACCTTTAAAACCTTCTAAATCAAGGTACAATGACTTAGGATGCCATTAAAGGGGGTATTGGAGTATTTGGAACAAAATTGGGAGCATTATATGCAAGAAGAAGTTGAGTTGTGACTAAAACACCTTAAGTCATGGCCAACAGTTAGTCAAAGGTGAGGGACACCATGGGGCGAGATGTCCTATCGCGGCATAATATGAAAATTTTACCTAGGGAGGGTAACAGAATCCAACTTCACTGCAGTATAATTTGAATAAATTGGATGGAGAGTTCTAAAAGGCTTACCCGTCATGGCATTATATAGGCTTATTATGGCTAGGCTCCACTGCAAGTTCCCGAGAGCACTTTTGCCGCAGCATATAGTTCATAGGTTTGATTTTAAATTCTAGTAACCAATTTTTAGCCATAGCAAGGAAGGTCCAAGTTGTGGCCTAAGTCCCCTAAACTCTTATATTTGCTTAGAAACTTTAGATTTTACTATAAACATGATATATAATGACTTAGGAGTATTTGTGAGAGGATTTTGTGATGCTTAGGATTAATGGTAATTTAAACCAAATGTTTTAATTAATAATTGGAGTTACTTGTGGGATCAAATGGTTTTGGTTGTTTAGCTAATGACCCTAATAGTATCATTGTTCAAATTTCCTCATTTTTTTAATTTAATTAATTCTAATGACTTTAGACCTTGATTTATGATCATTAACTATATAATTAAGCCTAATTGTAGTAATTAAAAATTAGGTATGTTACAGAGGGACAACAAAAGATTCCATGATTGATTGTCCAAAGCTCACCGATGCTCCAATAGGTTGCTAATATTTACACAACCCTTATCTTTGAATAGTTCTAAGAAACAATGGGATCTCCATGCCGCTACTTGCATAAAACATAAAAATGTGAGAGAGCCAATTCTTGATTATATTGTTACTATGATTAACTAAAAGGGGGAATAGAAAATTCAATATGACACAAGAAATGGGTATATTTCATGTAGTTGTCAGAAGTTTAAAACATTTGGTATAATATGCTATCATACTTTGAAGGTTTATGATGTGAGGGATGTGAAGAAACTTCCTGAGCAATAGACTCTCAAGAGATGGACAAATGAAGCAAGGAGCAGGATGATATATGATAGTAGGGGAAATAAGGTCCAAATAGACCTTAGGCATGAAAGCACGAAATAATGTAGACAATTATGTAGCATGATTATTAGATTGGCAATTAAGGTATTTGACTATCCAGAAGTATTCTCATTGGTTCATAAGGGTGTGTTAAATCTAAGCAAGCAAGCCATAGAACTTTGATCGAGCCTATAAAGTCTCAATAATGATGCTGGTGCAAGCATGACACCACCAAATGTTTTCTTTTCATAGCCAAAGGGATTCAAAAAGAGAGATGGCAAAAGAAACAAGAATTGACCAAAGTGTTGGCTAAAGAAACTACTAAAAAGAAGAAGAAAAGTTTCCACAATTACATATCCATAAAATCACCCATATACAGTATATACATATGTATGTATCTTTATTTTATGATTATTGACCAAGAAATCTTAATATTGTCTCTCTATTTTAAAACAATCAAATACAAATGAACTCCTCTAGTATCACACCTCACGCATTGTATGCACCTCCAGCACCATGAGTACTCTGTGTATCTCAAGCACCATATACACCATCAGCATTATATACACTTTCAATGCCATATGCAAGCTCTCAAATAGTTAACAGTAACCTTACTTGTGATGATCCTAACTTTTACTCATTGTAATTAAGGTTAAATGTGTGATTAATAATCATAGATCGGGGTTACAAGGCATTACAACCATTTACATTGTGAAAATATGGGGAAATTTGAACCTTAATGTCATTAGAGTCATCAACCATATAATTACTAATACTTACGTATATCAGGGAAAACAAACAATTATTTATAAGTCTTGATTCTATTATCTATCAATTTCAACTCACATGAATTTTCTATCACCATTTATAAATCATCCTTTGAGGTTACCATATGAAAAACTAAGATTTTCTAGCCAATATAAGGGTTTTAGGATGTTTGTCGTAGCCAATTTCTCATTAGCCGTGGCCAATTCCCCTCGACTTTACCCCTCGTATCGTTACTAATTTCACCGTGGCGAGTTGGACCTTCGCCGCGGCCAACCTACATGGCGTCGCGGCGAGGAAGCCTCCTGGAACCTACCTCACTCGCCTTTCACTATTGGCTGTGGCTAATACCTCCTTTCGTCGCGGCCAATTCCTCTCTGGAATGCCTGGATCCTTTTCGCAAAAGTTCACCGCGACCAATTCCCATTTAGCCACAGTGAATTACCCTCTGAACGACTCTTAGTTTTGCCTCTCCCATTTCACCGCGGCCAATTGCACATTTTGCCGCAGTGAATTGCTCTTTGGTACTCTCCTTGGGCAACTTTGCTACTATTGGCCATGGCTAACAATGTTTTGGCCATGGCCAAATGCCTTTTTATCCTAGTACTTTTAAGACCTTGCCTCATACTTCCACTCTCTATCTAGGGACTTTCTAGGGCCACTCTCCCACTTGTTATAAGGTTCTATTAGCATTTATCTAGCTAGTTTACCCTAGCCATCGTAACATTACCCATCTAGCATTTAAATGTGGATTTCCCTACTCATCATGGGTTTTACATCAGTAAATTTATAAATTTCCCACAATGGTCATTCAATCATACTTTCATTGGGTATTTCATACATCAATAGTCAAGTCTATGCTCAACATATCATGGGATTACATTATTCAAATAGTCTGTTATATCATAGATTCACAAGCCAAAATAAGGGTCAAAGTTCATACATCCATCAACAGCTAACATGGAGCCTATTTCTCAATGCTTACATTCTATGTTAACAAAATACAACTCTTACACTTGGCAATTCATGATACAATGCAGCAATGGTACAAAACTTGTAATCTGGTTACAATACAATTTGTCAAGGTTTTAAGACCTAGGTGCTACTAACCCATTTAATAAGCTCCTGCTAATTTTCTCCTTTGCTACTAAGAGGTCCGGTCCTTGAAAATGTTAGCCCACAACGGGGTGAGATATACAATCTCAGTAACAAAGGGTCAGTTTCCATATACATATACAAGTTAATTAATCCAATGTAATTTCATGTCATCAATACCAGAATCATCAATTCAATTTGCAAATGAACTAGTTGAACTACCAATGACTACTGTCCCATACCAGCAGAATACATAACATGTTAATGGCCAATAACATCGGGAGAAGTCTGTCCATGGCATTTACTCCATAATGAGCACAACCAGGGCTCAATGCATCTGGGGTCTGATCATAACCTAGTGCTCAATCGAAGCACATACACGAGTGGCAGTCGCACCACAGCTCTACCATGGACTCATAAGGTCTAATTACAATAACAATCAAGTAGTCAACTAATCCTTTAGTATTTCAAAATCAAGCATGTGTAACAAATATCAGATTAACATGAGCATATATATGGAATTAGGAAAATAACCTTAGTAACCTCAATGAAGCCAATTACTTATCCTCTAGCTACCATTATGATTCCCAGCACACCAGGCCTAAGCTTCCTAAGGGTTTACAGCACCAATTCAAGGTCACAACAACAAGAACTCATAATGAGTCACTCCTAATGTCTTCATTTTTGCACATGTAAAAGCCATGTACCAAAAGTCAGTCTAAGTGATGGAAATTTAGTATATATACCACATAAGAGAAGGGGGAACACTTACCCATATACCTAAGGGGTTAAATGAACTAAGTTGAGCGTCAACTATCAAGAACACACTATGGGAAATTCCAAAATTCGGATTTTAGTTATCAAGCCCAGAAAATTTAGTTTTCCACCATTATCTCCTAATTTCACACAATAGCAGAACCTATTATAATAATCAATCCTTAGGGGCATTTTCCAGCAAAGTAATACACAGAATGGAAGGGAAATGCTTACCTAATCATCCCTCTAACTTCCAACTCCAAAAATCTTGCAACAATCATCCAACATCAAGTTTTAGATTTGAGATGAAGATGAAAATGCTTAAAACTAGTAACTAATAAGACCAAAATGAAGAGGAGAATGAGAGGGTCAAGTTATATATAACTTACCTTAGCTATATCATCTTCTAGGAGTCAAAAATAGAGCTATAATGTTGGTAGAACCCTAGCCTCTCCTCAAGGTGAGAAAATAGGTTTTCCCTTCTGCAGAACCAAATGTTTTGCTCCTCCAAATGAGTGTGGCTGCTGAACCTTTAGGGTTTTTAATGAGAAATGGGCTGACCCATCAGCCCAAGGTCCAATTGAGCTCATTTCTAGTGGTTGGACTATGGTTTAATGAATAAGCTGTAGAAAATTTAGAGCTAAAAGTGGGATATACTGACCTAATAACCAAATTCCTTGTGGGTTTAGATTTTTATGCTTGTTAGGCCTTATCTCATAAGTTAGGCTGTAGCAATTTGATAGAGTCACGCCAAGTTCCAAGAGTCAATCTAATTTAGGTCTGCATAATGTGCGTTGGGCCAACTCATATAAATTAGGTCTTGGGCCCCTATTTTACTAAATCAAATTAGGCCATTGCTAGGTAATCTCTCTTGGCCCAAGTCTCATGATAAAAAGTTGGGCTTGCACTTAAAATCATTGGGCCTCCATAAATCCTTATCCATGACTTATTAAAATTAATTTTAGGCCCAAATTAAGCTTTAGCTCAATTGAAATCTTAAACCTATATTAATAACTTATTTCTCTATAAATTTCCATTCATATAGCTTACCTAATTATTCTGTAATAATTATCTTAATTAGTCTAAATACATCATTAACATCTTAATTAATTTTGGGGTGTTACATTACCTATCATGAAATGTTGTTGGTAAGTATGGTAAAGTATTTGATGCTTAGAGATTCATTCTAGATACCGATTGATTATTTGTGATAAGAGTTGTTTTGTTTTATAGGTGCCACTTAAATGTCCTATGCCATCGCTTGAGGCATTGGAATTTAGTAGAGATATCTCTAATGGTATGCAATAATAATGCAATTAAAACATTGAAATAATGATAATAAAATATGTAATTTTTTTGAAATCAATCTTTATTGCAACTTAAGTTGAGTACAAGTATTTGTTCATAGTGCAAGTAACTGTTCATTACATTGAAACTATATTTCTTGTCTCTTTTGCTAGGTTACTACCAATCACAAGGCAAGCCTATGTAAAGGGATTGAAGAGGCAAGTAGCTTCATGTACAAGGGAATGGAATTGGTTTTAATACAAGTCATGATACTCTCTTGATGCTTTCTTAATGCTTGAATATTGTCTTTTTGCTTTATGCTCTCATGATATGGTTGTATCTTGTTTCAATAGCAAGTAATATTGAAATGTTCTAATAGCAAGTTATATTGGGTATTATATAGTTCATCTGACTCCCTTCTTACTTCTTATGATCCTAAAAAACAAATTATACACCACATTAAATGTAAGTTTTAATACATCAAAAGAAGAAAAACATGTAGTTAGTTAGCTTCTGCAATCCTACAAGTGTTTTTTACTACATTAGAAACATGTTGCATCTACCAGCTAAGTCTATAAATTGGTCACAACATATTATTTAAAAGCCACAAAAAGTGGTTTTGTCAATAGTTGAAAAATACAAAAGACAATTGGATAGTTTATACAAAAAATGAAATATTGATATTACAGCAGCAAAATATTCAAATCAACATGTAACAAAACATATAGGCACAAACAGATAATTCTGCACTATTTTCGTTTTCAGATTGTAAGGAGAAAAAATTATGAATAAGACCAACACTACTAACATATTACAAATGGTAATTTATTTAAACTATGATGTACAGACCCCAAAGCCTAGGTTCTTATATTGAACTCTTATCTTTTTCTATGGAAATTCAAAAAAAAATTTCCAAAATTGTCTAGGCTATGTCAAAGTCAAGTTTATCCCATTTGCAATATGTATCTAAGTTCTTGTAATGCTCATAAGCAACTAAACGAAATTTATCTTAAAATGGCTTTTTGCATTCAAATAAGGGATAAATAATGCCATCAAATGATCCTAATCTTCTTAGTTCTAAGCAATTTCATATGATATAGTTTTAGACTTCAATTTCATATGGCCATAACTATGATAGTTTGTTGAGCTACCTTTAAATGATTCAGCATATTTGTTTAAAGTTCATCATTTCACCTATTTTGGACAACCTTTTAAATATGATATTGGGTGAATTTTACAAACATCCGAACCGAGTATATGTCAATTGCTTAACCAATAAAGTCCTAAAACGCATACTATTTTTAGCTAACAAACTTTGCTCAAAGTTACATTTTTAGATAATGACATGCATAAAGTGGGCTCCAAAGATAGAAAAGTTCCTTATTTCAATTACTGGGGGCTAGCTCTATGAAAAAGTGGATGATCAATCATCACTACACATAGTACTTGAGAAAAAAAATTTTGCATTCTGTCCTATGGTAAACATAAGGAGAAAGATCAAAAGGAAAATAATCCTTAACTAGTATGCAAATCACATGCTACCTATCTTCTTTTTGCATGAATTATTTTTCACTTTTATGCATTGCTTTGCTAAAGATACCATAAGCATTAAGAACTTCATAAGTGATGGGAAAGGTGGGAAAGGGGATGCTCCTATTTCAGCTAGATTTGAACAAGGATTCTTCGCTCCTAATGGAAGCTCTAGTAATAGAAGATATGTGGGAATATGGTACTGCAAGTCAAATCCACTTAGAGTTGTGTAGGTTGCTAATTGTGAGAACCCACTTTCTAATGTTGGGGGTGCTCTTGCTATTATTGAGGATGGCAATCTTAAGGTTTTGGATGGAAGTTAGGGATCTTATTGGGCTACAAACCTTGAAAGGTCATCTTCAGTGCATAGGACAACGAAGCTAATGGATAGTGGGAATCTTATTGTGAGCCTTCCATATAGACATTTGATGGAGCTACATAAACTATGTTTGCTAATAGATCAACCATTTTAGTTGCAGATCTATATATGTGAGCCATACCTAAAGGGGTCTACACTTACATGGTGGGAGAAAAATGGATTGATGAAATTTTCAAGGTAAAATTCGGGGAAGAAGATGACTCTAGGGGCTTTCATTATAGTAACATCGTGCCTATCTTGTGTTCTCAAGTAGATGGATCAAATCGCACATGAATAGATGACTTAGATGCATTTTGCTTAGTAATATGGCATGTTTTCTGTGAAGTGTAGGTGAAGTGTAGATGCTGCGAAGTGCAAGAGATCCAAATGCATTTATCATATATACCAATTGCAATTTTTTTCTTGTTATTAATTAAAAATAGATAAAAATTTTGTGCCGTCTCTTTATATATATATCTATATACTTAACATTGCATCTTACCTTTCACTATTCTCGAGCCATGGTTCCCTTGTGCTTCATTCTTTTTTTTTTTCTCTCTCTCTCTCTCTCCTTTTAAATTCAAATAAGTTCTACAATTCAAATAATTATGATATTCTACCCAAAAAATAATTGGATTAAAAATATTATAAGGACTAGAAATACAATTCAAATACTATACTTGGATTAAAAATATAATTATATAATCTAATTACATATATATAATTATATTCAAATTTTAAAGAATTCAATTAGCAACATAACTCAAATTCAAATTCTATTGTATTTTTAAATTTGAAGAAGATGAAGTATAATATTAAAACTTAATACTATATACATAATTATTTGAATTTCATTTTAAAAATATGATTATACTTGCCTTCTTTAAATACTATACTTGGATTAAAAATTATAAATATAATTTATTTTAAATTTTAAAGCAACAATAACAAGCATTTACCTTGGTTTTAAGCTTATTTTCAATATTTTCTCTCTTTGGTTTTCTTCTCCTCAAGCAATTCAAACTGTTCCTCCTAATTTTTGGACCAAAATACACCCATTCATCTCAAGAAAACCATAGAAAGAAAGCATGGAAGGAGAGGAGCAAAGTTGGAGGAAGAAAGAGCATGAAATTCCATGGATTTGCCTACCTTTTCGTTGATTTTTCTCCTCCTTTTCTTCTCTTTCTTGTGTGCTTAAGAGAGAAGATCATATTCTATATTTTGGGCAGAAAATTTCGTGCTTAAGAAGGTGGGAGAAGAAGGGAGAAGTGTGTGGGAGCTTCTAGAAACACATTTTTTCAAAAATTCTAATTTCATCCTTCCGTAATAGCAATTTCATTTCAGCTTTGTTTTAGCTCCTTTTTAGAACCATCTTTTTCATTATAAAATTTAGGTTCCTAATTTAATAAAATTCCTTTGGAATCACTCAATTTGGAGCTAAAACCTTCTCGAATTAATCCGTTAAAGTTTGGGCTCATCGGTGTTAAAAAACATATACCAGAGGGGCTTTACCAGTTTTGGGGCTTCCCATGATTTTTGGGGCATTTGAGAACCTTGGACAACTCAAATTTTCCATTTAAAAAGCCCTCCTATGTGTTTTCCAAAAATTACACTTATTTACAAAAATGCTATTACCTTTCGTCATAAATTGTTTCTCTATCCTAACTCTATTTTTCTTTCTGTTTGAGCCTAGAATTATCATTTTTAGGAGTCTAAGACTCTACCCAAATTTTTTAGGACATTATCTAGCCCATTTTAGAGGACTTGCTTTTATACAGCTCATTTCATTGTTTTATGAAAATTACGTTTGTTACAGTGACACTTGCAAGGACTTTCTTCTTAACTAGAACTAAAAGTAATAGTAAGCAGGAAAGAAAGAAGGCATCATGTTAGCTAGGAGGCTTGATAAGGAGGAAGAACCATGGATGAAAGTAGGAAGTCTTAAGGCATAATAATAGGGGTATGTGTGGGAAAATTGCTTAACTTTTGATTGCTTCCATTGTACCTGAGAGGAATATTGAATCTATAGAATTTATTAATTGTACAGCTATAGAAGATTGAAGGAAGGAAGTTAAGACTAAGCTACAGACAATCAAAGGTAGGAAAATGAATTTTGCTCCCTTGAATTCAAACGAGACTAAGAGAATGAAATGATAGGAATATGTATACATATGAGTGTATTAACCATAAAGTTTTGCCGTAAGGATGCCTTCTATTTAATTAGAAAAAGATGGCATGATAAGACAAAACGTTAAGGCCATGAACCCCACACAAGTAATCCAAATGATACTTAATTAATGAGATGAAAAGAAAATAAAAACATAATTATTTACAAATTAGGAACTCCAACTTCCAGCTAATGAAAGAAAATTAGGATCACCGTAAGGGAGGATAGTGGCTTAGTTTTAATTTAAATTTTGATCATTAATAGCTCTTATTCATGGTAATACATGACTGAAATTTTAGGGGAACAATTGAAACAACGAGGGCTAAAGAATAACTTAACTGAACGGTAGTAATAAAACATGTAACACCCCGAAATTAATTAAGGTGTTAATCATGGATTAAGATTAATTAAGAATAATTAATATAGGATGATTGGGCAAGTTAAGTGAATGGGGATTTTTAGAGAGATAAATTATTAACATGGGTTTGAGAATTAATTAGGATAGAAATTGCATCTAGGCCCAAATTAATGAACCATGATAAGAGGCTAATGGAGGCCCAATGAATTAGGTGCAGACCCAAACCCTTGAACCTTTCAAACTTAGCCCAAACCCAATTAAACTTCAGCAACCCAATGCATAAGAGCTAGCCTAAAGAAATTCTGCAACCCAACACTTCAAAACTGGCCCAATAAGCTAAAGTCTGAAACCCATTTGAACTTAGACCTTGGAGCAACCCATAACCCATCTTTGACCCAACTTAAACCCACCTAAAACCCTAATGCTTCAGCCACTTTCTCATTTGCTGAAACTCAAAGAAGCAAATTCGGAGGTTGAGAAGGAGGCTAGGGTTGGGGGCAAGAATCTCATATTTTCTCACACTTAGAGCAAGATTCAGCCAAGGTAATAGTTATACAACTTAATCCCCTCATCTTTCTCTTTAATTTGGTCCAATTAGTTTTTCATTTGGAGGATGTTCACCCTACCCAAAATCTGAAATGTGGTTATTTGGGGTTTTCTTGATGAAACTCGTAGGTTGAGACTAGGGCTGACATTAGGTGAGTTTAAACCCTCTATTTTGATGTTATCCTTGCTAATTTGAGACCCCCAAAGTTGATTTATAATATGGGTATTAATTTTGTACGAATTTGCTTAGGATTTTAGGTGAAACATTGAGATTTCTGGTGGGAGATACTTGAATCCGGATTTGAGACTTGTAGTGACGGGGTAAGTGCTATTTAGGTAGATATTAGCATTTAAAATTCCTTGGGTACTTATTACTACTATTAATGATGAATTAGAGTGGTAATTTTCTGATGCTATGGTTATAGGAATTTTGTACCATTGGCGGCTATTGCAAATTTGTCCACAAGTGAGGTAACTGGGGTTTACATTAATTCCATACATGTATCTATTTTAATTTCATATTTGCTGTATATGAATGATTTGAAATGCTGAATGAATTGGTTCGCTATCTATTGTATTATGATTGGACCTTGTGAGTCCATGGTGGAGCTGTGGTGCAGCTGCCACCCATGCATGTGCTACGATCGAGCACCGGATTATGATCAAACCCCTGATGCACTGAGCCCTGGTTGTGCTCAATGGGGAGTAGGTGCCGTGGATGGGCCTTTCCCGGTGTTAATGGCCTTTAACATGTTAAACATATGATTGCTAGTATGGGATAGTAATCATGATAGCCTAATTGTTTCATTTGCTGAAATGACTGATATGATTCTGATATGGATTTTGATTCATGCATATATGTTGATTAAACTGGATTATATGATGGAATTGTCTCGGTTACTAAGATTTATATCTCACCCCGTTTTGTGGGGTTATAATTTCAGGTGAAGGTTCCCCGGGTAAGGATAAGGGCAAGCAAGTGGATGAACATCCATGAGCTGAGGCCTAGTGTGGGGAGGCTACACTTGGTCTGAGTGTAATAGGGTAGATGCTGAATTTTGTTTAGTTTCGTATAGCATCATCATGTATCTGTATTGCCAAGTGTAGGCGTTCATATTTTGGTTTCTGAGGATGTATGTATTGAGGGGTTAGACCTCATCTTAATTTGGTAATTGTTGTATGGATTCATGATATCTGCTGTAAATTATGTGGACCTTCAATATGGCTATTGATGGAATGTAACCATTAAAATATTGATATGAACCCCTATTATATTGATTGAGTATTTAAGGATAGCTGTTGATAGTTCATGTATAATCTGTTGTTGTTACTTTATAAACTTGCTGATAGAAGGTAACTAGAGGGAAGAAATGGGCATATAAGATTTGAGTTGGTAATGGAAGCATAGCTAAGTAAATAAGGTAGATAAATGCCATTAGAGCCACATAAAATAAGGGAAAGTGACCTTAGAGTGTCCCTAAGAAGGGAAATGGAGTGTAGCGGGCGAAATATAGGGAAAACAGCTATAGAAGGGAGTCACGCCGCGGCCAGGAAGGCTTCGCCGCGGCCTAGGGAGTGATAGTGGCGAGGGACGCCGCGGCTTGATAACTCTCGCCGCGGTGCGGAGTGAAAAAAAATCACCCAGGAGGGTGACAGAATGTAACCTCGCCGCGACGCAAGAAGTCCTGCCGCAGCGTGAGTCGAGGAAATTAATTAGGGAGGTTACAGTAGCAAAACTCGCCGCGGCGCCACATAGGTTGGCCGCAGCGAAAGTCAGGAAATTTCCCAAGAGCAACTTGGCCACGGCACAAAAGGTTTGGGCCACGGTGCAAGTTTAAAAACTTAGTTTTCAAGCTCCAGAACCTAACTTAGCCTCGGCGGGAAGGCTCCAGGTCGCGACGCAGGTCCCCAAACTCCTATATTTGACCTAGAAACCCAAATTTCAGTAAGGCTAATGTTAGGGAATAGCATGAGCATATTAGTGGGATGTTTTTGTGGGTTGAAATTGATTAATGGATGAATCCTAAACCTTAAATGATGGTACAAACCCTTTTATGCACGTTCCTGTTATGGTTGTTAGTTGATGATCTTAGTAGTATCAAGGTTTAAATTTCTCTTATATTTTCTTAATGTAAGTAATTGTAACGACTCTAAACCTTGATCATTATTTATTAATTGTGTATTTAGCTATAATCACTGATATTAGAATTAGGGTCGTCACAAAATAGGTAGTTCAATTTATTGTTTATGTAATTGCATTAAATAAATTCCTTAAGTTCCTATGCTGTGTATGTTTGCATGTATGTCTACTAAAGTGACTCTAATGAGTATTAGATCACTGTTATTGGTCAATGACCGAAGCACATTAGCCTAACGAATGAATATATACCATTGTCTGGATATTACATGCTCCTGCACCAAAGTATGCATCAAATGTATCTTGGATAGTACTAGTGTTGTCTATGTGTATACTTCTTGAATACAATGTTATCTACTAGGATTTTATCTCATTATAAAGCTAACCATTTTCAGGTATCGGTTATACTTCAGATGAAGATAAACGAGCAGAAACTAGACAAGTAGAATAGCAAACCAACGTGTTATTCCTATAATTAGTTTGTGAATTCCCTGTGTAGTGCCAAATGCTAAAGCATGATTGTAGTTTTGAGTGTGTAAATTTTTTTTTGTAATCCTCTATTATACACCTATAGGAAAGTGATACGGGTATGATTTTTAGTGTAAGTTGACGATGTTGTTTAACTAAAGTGTTGCTCTATGTATAAAAATTAACTTTAATTGCTATTTTGCATGAAACGGATTATCGTTATCATGGGACTTCTATGTCCAAATTTTCATAATGAGTTCCCCGTTCTTTGAACTAAAGGTTTGGAAAGTTATAGGACTGTTGGAATAGGTTAGATCAAGGAAACTATGTACTAATTTAACTTAGCTTCTATATGAGACAACTTTGAACAGATTTCATAACAAATTTTGTTAAGTAATTAAACAAAGGAACTATTGCATGACTTTTTATGGGAAGGTAGCTAAGACATATAAACTTAGATCTAAAAAGTCTTAGAATTTTTGAAACTCATTTGATAGGGTAATGAAGTCAGAAAATAGAAGAGATAATGTGCAGCAAGTTCAAATAGGGCAGTAGTCTAAATAGCATTAGTTAAGTAGTCATCCATACGAGTTTTTGAAAGCTATTTTAGTGAATTATAATTAACATAATAAGGAGTCATGCCGCCAATTTTTATGATTTTTGGATGTCATTTGATAGGGAAAAGAAAATTCACAAAATCAAGTCCAGAAACTTAGACAAATTGTAACTATGGTAGTTTCCATTTCTTTACAACAGGACTCGAATTTGTATGGTCGTTCAAAGAACAAAGTTATAAATCTGTATTTCCATGAATATAAGGTAGGAATCCCTAGGTATATCAATAGAAATTTCCTAGGTCCAAGATCTTGTCTATAGGGTTTTGGATTTTTCCACTATGGGATTCAGGACCTTGTCAATAGGGTCCTCTATTGGAAGTACAAGGTCCTTGATATTGTAAGTTATAGCATATGATAAATGTAGGTATGGCGAATATTTTTTGTCTATGAGTTAGGTTGTATTGTGACTATATTATGGTTTGGATAGTATAAAAATTAAGGGGAAACTCTGTCGGATTTTTTTTCGAATTTAATTAAGTAATTTTAATAAGTGATTATTGTCTTAATTGGTAAGAAAGAAATTTATAATAACAAAATGATTATTCTTGGAATGAAATAAGAGCTCATGGATGAAATGTATAAATACTGAAAGGAATAAAGGAATGTTTACAAAATTTTGGGATCCATATCTATGTTTATGAGTAGACAAGGCTCATAAACGAACTTAGATGACTAAATAAAAAGCTAGTAAGCAAAGGTGTTATAAGATTTATTTATATAAATTAAATATAGTTTTTCTTAGTTTAATATATTTTTAAATAATTTCTTTAATTAAATTTGGATTTCTATAATAATTCTTCTAAATTATTTATGCTTGATGTGGCACTTAAGGAGAGTATTTCTTCCTCCTTAATTGCACTATGAAAGCCTCAATTTCACATTAAGTAGTATAGGATGTTTAGTGTTACTTATGAAATTTGAAAACCTAAGTCTCGATCAAGTAGTATGGAATTCTTAATGCATTACTGAAGAAATTTTTTTCTTTTAATAGCACTTTAAAGGATAGATCATCTATTCCTCCTTGGGTCCTATTATTAATTTATACTATATATATTTTTAAAAAGTATTGAATAAGATATAGTGTGAACTATGTAGGTATTGGTAAGAGTAACAACTTAGATATACTTATCTAAATTTACAGTAGCAGGACAAATTTAGATATATGTTTAGTTCATATATAACTAGTTAATATCTAATATCACATATACATGTGTTTTTTCCATACCGTAAACCTATTATTCGTGTCTTAGATTCAATCGGATTCAAGAAACTTAATTAAATTGAAGTATGATAAAAGGCATAGAGGCACCATAAGATGTGACAAATGGCACGATGACATTAGAAATTTTCTGAAATAAAGTGTAGTGGCACTGAGAAAGAAATTTGTGAAATGAAGTGTGGTGCTACTAAGGTGTAAAATAAGTAAAGTGTAGTGGCATTGTGATATAAAATAAAGTGTAGTGGCATTGAGATATGAAATAAGTAAATTGTGGTGGCATTGAGATGTAAAACAAGTGTGATGGTGTTGAAATGTGAAATAAATAAATAGTGGTACTATGAACAATAATGTGATATGCCCTTTCACACTATATTCATCTAATAAGTTTTTATTTATGTGTATTTAGATTTTTTATTTCTTTGCAGTTGGTTACTACTTAAAAAGAAAGTATTTATTTATT
Organism: Erythrophleum fordii; assembly: GCA_032878935.1. Lineage (NCBI taxonomy): Eukaryota > Viridiplantae > Streptophyta > Magnoliopsida > Fabales > Fabaceae > Erythrophleum > Erythrophleum fordii. The sequence goes on from JAVQMF010000053.1 coordinate 18,053,750, forward strand.
TACTTTTGAATATTATGAATTGATATTTCATTTTATTTTATTAATGATACTCGATTGTGAAAATTTCAAGTGTGCTTGTTTCCCCTTCTGCGCACCATGTTAGTTATGTACTCACTGAGCTAGTGGTATACTCACTCCACTGTTATTTCTTCTCTTAAATCAGTAAGATGTCAAGTAAAGTGCTCTAGGGCTAGTGAGCCTTTTTAGACAAATTGGGTAGGTTTTTTTACTAGATAATGGTAATGTGAGACTCTGTAATATCTAGACTACTAAGTGTTGGATTGGGTAGTATAATATGGGAATTGTAGTTGTCCAAGTCATTTATTTTATTTTTCTTTCTTTCTTTCTTTCTTTTTATGTTAATTATTGGATTGAGATTGTTTGTGTAGATTATGAACGCTAAGTGACTTTGTGAAATAAATCATGTATTTTGAAAGTGTGATGTAAATTTTAAGATCTTCTAAATCTTCTAAATCTTATCATGACCAAGTGAAGGTATTCCTTTTAGCTTACTAGGTTAAGCTAGCTTTGGGTTGGCTTAGCTTATGCATTGGTCATGGTTAGAGATTTACATCAAGACAAAGTTGGTATTAGAGCTTAGATTTGTCTAGGTCCTAAAAGCCATAAAATGGGAAAGGAATAGAATCTTGTTTGTAATTGTGTCTCTAGCTAGCACAACTTACATATAGGAGGCTATTATTACCTAATCCACATCATGGAGTCATGGGTTGTAGTTTATCATGTTAATCTTGTTTGATTCTCTAGATTCCTAGTCAAGTAGTGTGTGAAAGAAAGATCATTAATCTTGTTAACTTTTCTAAGATGGTTATTTTCTTTCAGTATCCTTCCAATTAATAGTTAGTTTAGTCAAAATCCCATTTTAATGCAATTACTCAGTTCCAAAAGTATGATTATTTTTTAAAATATTTGCACATAAAAATTTCACTCTCTTAGGAAACTATTCAAAGATTTGTGATATGATATGGCCTATTTGATTAACATACATACAAGTTAAAAAATTAACTACTACTAATCCGATCAGTAGTAGGAAAATATTACATAAATAGACTACAAGTTCATATTTAAGGTGACTTGTTATCATTAATAAAAAGTGGTTAGGTTTTGGTAATATAATAAAGTAATAAGAAATAACAATTTCATATAACATAATATTGAAAGTAGAACAAGCATTGCAGTAATGAACATATTAGTGATAGAGGAAAATTAGTAATAAGGAATAGTCACTATAGTGAGTAATAAAATACATGTTATAGCCATTGAAACTTAGTTGTTCAATAGTGTTGGATTGAGGAATAGTTAATAGAAAACATTTTAGGATAGCAAAAGCTTAGTGGTTAAACAGTGCTTAATTATGAACTTAGTTTATGAGTAGTTGATAAATAATGTATCCTTAGTTGACAAGCAAATGTTGGTTAAGGACAACTTTAGTTGATGAGCAGTGATTTATTAGTTGATGAATATCATTGGTTAAGTATAATAGCAGCTTTGTGATTAAATAGTGGCTAATTATGATTTTGATTGATAAATAGTGATAATTTATAGTTGATTAGAGATACTAAAAATCTAGTAGTTGAATAGTGTTTGATTATGAACCTAGTTGATAAATAGCTAATTACGAGCTCATTTATAATTCATGAAGGTTGCGAGTTTAGTCAATAAATAGTGATGAAAAGTATGGATTATAGATTATTATAGGATGGGTAGCATATGTTATAGAAAACCAAGTTGATTGAATTAGTAAACCATAGTGTCAATTCAATATAAACCAATGCCTTCAACAAAGGAAAACAAGACCAATTGCTTTCTTTAAAAAAAAAAATTCCACTTGAAAAGAGGAAAATAGTTAAATCCCAATGAATCTAGTCACAACTTAGTGTAGGAACCTAGATGCATGATGTGTGCTGGTGGTAAGCATTGACTTTTGAGGTTACTAATAATAGTTAGGTGTTCTTAAAATGTTTGATTAGGCAAAGATTGGTCTATAGAGAGACTTGAATAGCTATAGTACATAGACAAGTCAAAAGGTTAAAGAATAGGGATGTTGTTTTAGTTTAAAGATATATGGTAGAACCATCTTGAAAAAGATGCAATGTGAAAAGCTGAGGAGGCTATACATAAGAAGTACCCACATCTCTTTGACTCCGAGGGATAACCTACCAAAAATATAGGGACTAAATTTCTTAAGGTTGAGAGAATGTAATAACCTAAAAAAAGGGTGACAATAATAATAATGATAATGATAATAATAATAATATAAATTAGAAATAATTTATTAATACTAAATAAATTATCTTAGGATATAAAATATCAACTAATTAATTTAAATTAAATTTTGAAGCTTAAAAATTATTTTATATAACTATTTGGATATTTGTCCTATATCTAATAGAATTCTTTTATATCCTATAATTTTCAAGTAGATTATCTTTATTAAACTCAAATATTTATAATACTTTATTTAAATACTTGAGCTAAAAATAATTTTTCTCATATCTTATTCTAATCCAAATAGGAGAAAATCTAGTTTCCTTTTTTCTCTTTCCTCATTCCTTTTATCCTCATGACACATCATGTCACATTTTAGATTTTTTGTAACTATCAACGTAACCAAATTAACTAATGAATAACATCAAGGAAAATATTAGGGAACTACCCTAAGTTAATTAGAACTAATGAATCTAGTTAGGACCGAAAAAGGGAAGGCACATGTTAGGAAGCCTTACTAAGACTTTAGTTTGATAATTTCTTTAATAGGGAAGTATGCAACTACGGGTCAAGACAAGGTTGGGACCATTAGTATCATAATGTCTCATTATTTCCATATACATGGAAATATAGGTAGGCATCCTCGGTTATGTGATAACTATATCCTTAGCCATGTATAGTAAGGATCAAGATCTAGAGAAACACTTAAATTAATCCAAGTATCATAAACTCCTTGCATGGCTAAGAAGGTGATGTAGGAATAGGCAAACAATCAAATGATAATCAAGACAAAACATTGCCACCTTGACTCCCACTCATCCATAATGTGCATTAGTGATTTGGTTATTTCAATTGTATGTCCAGCCATGGGGAATAATGGGAAGTTGCATGTAATATAATAGTTGGCATAAGTTAAAGGAGAGACACTAGCACACATGGGTAGATAGGCAATGGAAAATAATTAAAGCAATTAAATCCCAACCTCCCGTGACACCTCAAGCTTTCTTATGTAAAATGTATACATATATGTGTGTAGATGGCATATGATTAACTTAAATGGTGCACTCAGTTGTGGAGAAGCTAAGGATAAATATAAGAGATAGCCCTTGAGTGGAAATTGGAATAAAAGACACATGGCTGGATAATAAAGAAGGAAAGGAAATTAGAAAAATTAAATTAAACCTTTATCCTTGCCACCTCATGCTTGCATCGTCCACCTATATATGTGTAATGAATTAATGTTTAGTTAGTGCTCTTATGCTGCATTGCCATGGAAGTTAAAGGCCAATTGCAATATATGTATTAGGTGGAGATAATATGGATAGGACACTACCACCTAGCCTCACACCAATCAAGAAATGGAGAGAATGAATGCTTAATCACTTGAAAGAATCCAAATAGCGGTGGGAAACCATGAGCTGCCCATTGCATTGATTATCCTTCACTTAGCCTTATTTTCTAGCTGAAAGAAAGAGTGGTAAGAAGGGAGAGAGAACTCAAACAACCATGGAGCTACAAGAAACGAATAAATCATGAACGTAGGGAAGAATTCCAAGGAAAATCAATAGAGGTAAGTATAGGAAAACATTTAGACTTCTTAACTACTTCCATTTGACCGATTAAATTAATTAATTAGGATGTTTAATCTTGGTTGGATAGCAACATAATTTTGAAGGAAAGGATATTGGGAGTAAGTTGTGGAAAATCAAAGGTAAGGGACTAAATTTTGCTTCATCGTTGCCAATTGAGAATGAGAGATTGGAAAGATAAGCATATGTATACATTTGAGTACATTAGCCATGGGGATAGCATGCTAGAAATGTTTTAAATTGTGTAAGAAGAATGGTACTGAGTGGCGGAGTAGAGGAGAGATATTTAGACAACTAATTGAACCATACAACCGGTTACTAAGCAAAGGACACTCACATATATTAACATAAGTTGAAAAAGAATTAGAATTTTTGTACGGGGAATTAGTAGCTTACTTAAAGTGGAAATATTAACCATGACCTATCCCTAATTAAGGTAATATGTGACTAAAATTTTGGGAAAAGCAAGTGGAGCAACGAGAACCAAGGAATAACTCTACGTAACAGTGATAATGAAACAGGTAGCTAACATGGTATTCTATTTGTTTACATACATAATTACACTGAATGATTTTTGAATTTCTTATGCTATGTATGGATGCATATATGCCCATTAAAGTGACTCTTATAAGTATTAGATCACTGTTATTGGCCAATGACCGAAGTGTATTAGCCTAACGAATGAAAGTACCCTGCTATATGGGATTTACATGCTCCTACACTAAAATGTGCCTCGATTATACCTTATTTAATATTCAGTGTTCCTTATGCGTGTATATCGTGAATATGTTGTTATCTACTAGGATTATATCTCATTATAAAGCTAACCATTTATTTCAGGCAGTATCCATACAACAAATGAAGTTCAACCGATAGAAGATAACCAAACTAATTAAAGGGCTATGTACTGACTGTAGTTGGTTGTAATTTCCCCCGATAATGTTAAATGCTGAAGTCTAACTCTAGTTGAGTATTTAGTGTTGTCTTACTAACCTCTTGCTGGTTTTTGTATAAATATGATGCATGAGAAATTTACTGTAGTATAGCGACGATGTGTATTAGAACCACTAAACTTCATGTACAAGTAATTCCTCGTAATTGCGTTTACATGAAACTGATTATCATAATTTTGAAAGTAATTCTAGAATAATGGTATCTATTTAACTAATATGGAAAAGACTATGTTAAAGTTTGTACAAAGACTTAATGGGTGGATAAAAATAACAAAATGTATGTAATACGACATTGTTGTGTTGCTCTATTTTCAAGACAGCTAATGTTTGCCTCTTGTGGATATAGTTAAAGGAGGATTTTATAGTCCAAATTTGTATAGTAGGTTGTCCTTTTCTTGAATTGGAAATTTGGAAAATTAAGGAATTTTTAGGGTAAGACATATTAGGAAATTACTCTATTATTGTCATAGATTGAGAATTTTAGGAGCAGAGAGGAATTGGCCACAGCCAAAATGGAGTTAGTCACAGCCAAAAGTGACGAAGTTGCTTGAGGAAGGAAACAAAAAGGAATTGGCCACGGCTAAGAGTTAGCCACAGCAAAATGTGAGAGACTAAACTAGAAGTCATTCGGAGAATAATTGGTCGCGGTGTAAAGGGTATTTAGTCACAGCTAAGGCACTCAATTCCTCATAATAACCTAGAAACCTCGGTTCTTCCTATAGAAACATTAAAGGATGACTGGAAACACTGGTAAGAGATTCTTAAGAGTTGAAAATTAATGGATAATTGATTTAAAAACTTTTAATTAGGGATTTGTTTCTCTTATGTACATGAATGCTTGTAAATAATTAGTTAATGACTCTAATAATATTAAGATTTAAATTTCCTCATTTTCTTTTGAATTGATTAATTTAAATAGTGCTAGACCTTAAATTATGATTATTAACTGCATGTTTAAGTCTAATTACAATGATTAAAAGTTAGGGTGGTCACACATCACACCTTTCATCCTTTGTATACAAAGCCTCATCAACATTCTTCTTCCTACCAAAATACAACATCATTGTACATGAACCCACAATAGTATTATTTTTTCATCTAAAAGTGTAACATCTTCCACCCCTAAAAGAGAATGGTGTTGTGATTACTTTATTTGCACCTTTGGTGGTTAAAACTTCTTAATATTTCTTCTTTCAAATTTAGCTATTGATGAAGTTTGGAATTTGACGTTTTTGGTTCTAACCTTTCAAGTGTAAAATTAACATATTTATTTTTCAATTTCTTACTTTATAAGGTAATTTCTAAACTCAATTTAAATTATGAAGGATTAACTTGAAAAAAAAATCTAGATTTAATATTAGTAACATTGACAGGGAATTTAGATTAAATTTAGGGTTTTAGTTATTATAATTTGCAGTTAGTCAAATTAATATTATAGAGCATCAATATGATAGTTATTGATAAATTTATGCTCAATGTCATTCTAGGCATTACTAAGGATATCCTATTAATTGTGGTTGTACCTTGAGTCAGTAAGAGAGACTTGCACTATTATTCCTTATTGGTAAATGTATAAATAGTAAGGTGGCATCTTTAGTTTGCACCTTAATTACACTTTTCTTATCTTAATATCATTTAAAATAATTCTTATTCTATTGCTATGGAGAAAAAAATCTAAAATTTTTAAAAATCTTTAGTTTCAAAATATAAAATAAATAAGAATAAAATATATAAATGTGTGATATGAGAATTTTCTCATAGACGCAAAGTGTAGATAATGGTAAAAGTCTTGATATATATATATATATATATTTTATATATCGTGACCTTTTATTTAAATTATCTTCTTTAGTTATTTTATATAATATTTTTCTATTCTCATTTTTCTTGTATAATTTTTCTTATATTTAATTTATTTTTAATTAAATGGTAATTATATATATTATCTATCTTATTATAATTTTTTGTATATAATTTTCTTAAAGTTGATTTTTTTAATTAATTAATAATTATAATATATAAATCTTTAATTTATTTTATTTTTAATATAATTTATTATTATTATCATTATTTTGTTGTCTTATATTTTAACTAAAGTATCTTTATTTTTATGATGAGATTTATTCATATAAATTAAATTTATGTTTTTTTAATAAAATATTAAATACCTTTTTTTAATTAAATTTGGATTTTTGTAATAATTTTTTTAAAATTATTTATTCTTGATATGAGGCGAGTATTTCTTTCTCCTTAATTGCAATATGAAAACCTAAGTTTTACATTAAGGAGCATGGGATGCTTAGTGTGTTACTTATGAAATTTGAAACCCTAGGTCTTGTATTGAATAGTATAGGATGTTTAATGTAGTACTTATGAAGACAAATTTTCTCTTTAATAGCGTTTAAAATGATGGATCATTTAGTCCTCCTTAGGTCCTATTATTAAACTATACTATATATTCTTAAAAAAACATTGAATAAGATATAACGTAAACTATGTAGCTATTAGTGAAGGTAATGGCCTAGATATACTTAATTAAATTGAAATATGATAAAAGACGTAGAGGTACTATAAGATGTGACAAATAGCTCGGTGACATTAAAAATTTATGAAATAAAGTGTGATGACTTTGGAATGTGAAATAAGTAAAGTACAATGGCATTAAGAAGTGAAACAAGTGTGGTGGCACTGAGATGTAAAACAAGTATAGTGTGCCATATTGAAATGTGAAATAACTAAATGTAGTGGTAATATGAACAGTAATATGATATGCTTTTTTACACTATATTCATCTAATGAGTTTTTTTTTATTTATATTTAAAATTTATTTTCTTGGTAGTTGGTTACTACTTGAAAGGAAACTATTTATTTATTTAATCTTTTGAATTGATATTTCATTTCATTTTATTTTATTAATGATACTCGATTACAAAAAAACTTAAGTGCACTTGTTTCCTCTTCTACACTGTAACACCCCAAAATTAATTAAGGTGTTAATAATGTATTTGGACTAATTAAGAATAATTATCATGAAAAAATTGGGCAAGTTTTATGAATGAAAATTTATAGAGAAATAAGTTCGTAATATAGGTTTAAGATTTCATTTGAGTTAAAGCCTAATTGGGGCCCAAAATTTAATTTGAATAAGTCATGGATAAGGATTTATAGAGGCCCAATAATTTTTGGGTGTAAGCCCAACTCCTTATTGTGAGGCTTAGGTCAAGAGAAATTGCCTAGCAATGGCCTAATTTGATTTAGTAGAATAGGGGACTCAAGACCCAATTTATGTGAGTGGGCCCAACACACATTATGCAGACCTAAATTAGATTGGCTCTTGAAATTTGGCCTGACCCAACTACAACTCTGAAGCCCAACTCATGAGATTCAGCCCAACTTATGAGATAAGGCCCAACAAGCATAAAAATCTAAACCTACAAGGAATTGGGCCATTGGTCAGCACATCCCAGTTTTAGCTTTAAATTTTCTGTAGCTCATCTTACCTAACACCAACCCACTTAAAATAATGGGCCCATTGGACCAGCCTATCTTCACTAAAACCCTAAGAAGTCTTATCTCCACCCATTTGGCTACCAAGGAATACATGTTCTGCAGATTTAGAAAGACATTTTCGCACTTGAGAAGAGAGGCTAGGATTTTTCTGCATTCCTCCACCATTTCTCACTTCTAGAGGAAGATTTGGCTAAGGTAATCTATATAAAACATGTCCCTCTCATTCTCCTCTTCATTTTAGTCCGACTAATTTCTAGTTTTGAGCATTTTCATCTTCTTCTCAAATCTGAAATTTGGTGTTGGGTGATTCCTTGCAAGATTTTCGGAGTTTGAGGTTAGAGGGATGATTAGGTAAGCATTTCCCTTCCATTTTGTGTATTACTTTGTTGGAAAATGCCCCTAAGGATGGATTATCATAATAGGTTCTGTTATTGTGTAAAATTACAAGGAGATAATGGTTGAAAATTGAATTTTCTAGGCTTGATGATTGAAATGCGAATTTTGGTGCTTCCATGGTGGATTTTCGGAGGTGAGGCTATGGGTGTTGTTAAGTGAGTATTTCCTTCCCACTTTGATGCATTTTCTATTAGTTTGAGACCCCTATAGTTGACCTATGATATGGGCTTTGGTTTCATGAGAAATTACCCAGAAATTATAGTGAACTATGGCAGTTTCTGGTGTGGGAAAGTTGGAACCCAAAATTAAATCCCTTGGTAATTAGGTGAGTAACCTCTAGGCTATCATTAGCAGTTCAACTCTTTGGATATCTAATTTGTTGATTAGAAATGATGATAATTATACTTGTTATAGGCTTGATGTGGATTTGGATTATTATGGTAGCTAGGGGAAGAGTAATTGGCTTCATTGAGGTAACTGGGGTTATTTTCCTAATTCCATGTATATGCTCATGTTAATCTGCTATTTGTTACACATGTTGATTTTGAAATGCTAAATGACTGGTTAACTACTTGATTGTTATTGTAATTGGATCTTGAGAGTCCATGGTGGAGCTGTGGTGCGGCTGCTACCCGTGCATGTGCTTCGATCGAGCACTGGGTTGTGATCAGACCCCAGATGCACTGAGCCCTGAGTGTGCTCATTATGGAATAGGTGCCGTGGACGGACTTCTCCCGGTGTTATTGGCCATTAACATGTTGTGTATGATTGTTGGTATGGGACAGTAGTCATTGGTAGCTCAACTAGTTCATTTGCGAATTGAACTGATAATTCTGGTATTGATGACATGAAATTGCATTGGATTGATTGGCTTGTACATATATATGGAAATTGCCTTTTGTTACTGAGATTGTATATCTCACCTCGTTGTGGGCTAACATTTTTAGGGACCGGACCTCTTAGGGGCAAGGAGAAAATTAATGGAAGCTTATTAAATGATTTGGTAGCACATAGGTCTAGGAGCCTTGTCAAATTGTATTGTAATTAGATTAATAGTTTTGTATCATTGCTGCATTGCATCATGTGTTGCCAAGTATAGGGACTGTATATGTAATTTAATTACCATAGGATTGAACATTTTGATTGTAATTGGCTAATAATGGATAAGTGATTTGATCTTGTATGAACATTAAGCATTAACCCCATGACCTTGTGACCAGAATACACTTGCTGTCATTGATCTACCAATTCACTGGTTTAGGGTAGTTATAGGGTTAAAGATCCACATTTGGATTTTAAATGTGTAATGATAGATGTGTTAAGTAGATTAGATAAAAAAAGACATTAAATTTTCACAAACTAAGTTAAAATGGCCTAGAAGGTTGCTAGAGGGGGATTGGAGAGCATGAGATGAAATTTTGGGAGTTATAGGAACAAAAGGGAATTGGCCGCGGCCAACATTTAATTGGCCTCGGCCAAATTGTAACAGAGAGGAATTGGCCGCGGCCAACATTTAATTAGCCTCGGCCAAATGTGGCGAACCTGCCAGGGAAGAAAATAGAGAGAAATTGGCCGCGGCGAATAGTGATGTTAGCCGCGGCTAAGTCTGGGAAGCAAGTTTAGGGGTGTTCCAGAGGATATTTGGCCGCGGCGAAAGGGGTATTTGGTCGCGGCAAATGTAACACCCCAAAATTAATTAAGGTGTTAATTATAGATTTAGAGTAATTAAGAATAATTAATAGAGGATAATTGGGCAAGTTAGTGAATAGAAGTTTTGGAGGGATAAATTATTAATATGGGTTTGAGAATTTATTTAAGATAGAAATTGCATCTAGGCCTAAATTAATGAAACATGATGAGAGGCTAATGGAGGCCCAATGAGCTAGGTGCAGACCCAAACCCTTGAGCCCTTCAAATTAGGCCCAAAACCCATTAAACTTCAGCAACCCAATGTATAAAACTAACCCAATAAAATTCTGCAGCCCAACAATTGAAAACTGGCCCAATAAGCAAAATCTGAAACCCAATTGGATTTAGACTTGGAGCAACCTATGACCCAGCCCCTTGACCCAACTTAAATCCACCTAAAACCCTAATGCTTCAGCCACTTTCCCCCCATTTGCTGAAACACAAAGAAAATTCGGAGGTTGAGAAGGAGGCTAGGGTTGGGGGCAAGAATTCTGCATTTTCACACACTTAGAGCAAGATTTAGCCAAGGTAATAGTTATACAACTTAATCCCCTCATCTTTCTCTTTAATTTGGTCCGATTAGTTTTTCATTTGGAGGATTTTCACCCTACCCAAAATCTGAAATGTGGTTATTTGGGGTTTTCTTGATGAGATTCGTAGGTTGAGACTAGGGCTGACATTAGGTGAGTTTAAACCTCTCATTTTGATGCTTTGTTTGATGGTTTGAGACCCCCATAGCCTATTTATATTATGGGTATTAATTTGGTACGAATTTGCTTAGGATTTTGGGTGAAACATTGAGAATTCTGGTGGGAGATACTTGAATCCGAATTTGGGATTTGTGGTGGCTGTTGCGAATTTGTCTACAAGTGAGGTAACCGGGGTTTACATTAATTCCATGCATATGTCGGTTTAAATTTCATACTTGCTATATATAAATGATTTGAAATGTTGAATGAATGGGTTGGCTATCTATTGTATTATGATTGGACCTTGTGAGTCCATGGTGGAGCTGTGGTGCGGCTGCCACCCGTGCATGTGCTACGATCAAGCACCGGGTTATGATCATACCCCAGATGCACTGAGCCCTGGTTGTGCTCAAGGGAGTAGGTGCCGTGGACGGGCCTCTCCTGGTGTTAATGGCCTTTAACATGTTAAATATATGATTGCTAGTATGGGATAGTAATCATGATAGCCTAATTATTTCATTTGCTGAAATGACTGATATGATTCTGATATAGATTTTGTTTCATGCATATATGTTGATTAAACTGGATTATATGATGGAATTGCCTTGGTTACTGAGATGTGTATCTCATCCCATTTTATGGGATTATAATTTCAGGTGAAGGTTCCTCGGGTAAGGATAAGGGCAAGCAAGTGGATGAACATCCATGAGCTGAGGCCTAGTGTGGGGAGGCTACACTTGGTTTGAGTGTAATAGGGTAGATGCTGAATTTTGTTTAGTTTCGTATAGCATCATCATGTATCTGTATTGCCAAGTGTAGGCTTGCACATTTCATTTATTGAGGATGTATGTATTGAGGGGTTAGACCTCATCTTAATTTAGTAATTGTTGTATGGACTCATGATATCTGCGGTAAATGATGCTAACCTATAATATTGTTTATCAATGGAAATGTAACCCGTGAGATATTGATATGAACCCCTAATGTATAGAGCCCCCATTGATTGAGTATTTAGGGATAGATGTTGGTAGTTCATGCATAATCTGTTATTGTTACTTTATAAACTTGTTGATAGAAGGTAATCAGAGGAAAGGAATGGGCATATAAGTTTTGAGTTGGTAATGGAAGCATAGCTAAGTAAATGAGGTAGATAAATGCCATTAGAGCCATATAAAATGAGGGGAAGTGACCTTAGAGTATCCCTAAGAAGAGAAATGGAGTGTAGAGGGCGAAATATAGGGAAAACAGCTACAGAAGGGAGTCACGTCGCGGCCTAGGGAGTGACAGTGGCGAGGGATGCCGCGGCTTGAGAAATCTCGTCGCGACGCGGAGTGAAAATAATTGCCCAGGGGGTGACAGAACGTAACCTCACCGCAGCGCAAGAAGTCTCGCCGCGGCGCGAGTCGAGGAAATTAATTAGGGAGGTTACAGTAGCAAAACTCGCCACAGCGCCACATAGGTTGGCCGCGGCGCAGATCCAACTCGCCGCGGCGGAAGTCAGGAAATTTCCTGAGAGCAACTTGGCCGCGGCACAAAAGTTCTGAGCCGCGGCGCAAGTTTAAAAACTTAGTTTTCGAGCTCCAGAATCTAACTTAGCCGCGGCGGGAAGGTCCCAGGTCATGGCGCAGGTCCCCAATCTCCTATATTTGACCTGGAAACCAAAATTTCAGTAAGGCTAATGTTAGGGAATAGCATGAGCATGTTGGTGGGATGTTTTTGTGGGTTGAACTTGATTAATGGATGAATCCTAAACCTTAAATGATGGTATAAACCCTTTAATGCATGTTCCCGTTATGGTTATTAGTTGATGATCCTAGTAGTATCAAGGTTTAAATTTCCCCTATATTTTCTTAATGTAATTAATTGTAACGACTCCAAACCTTGATCATTATTTATTAATTGTGTATTTAGCTATAATCACCGATATTAGAATTAGGGTCGTCACAGCAAAATGCGTGAAATTTATAGAGGTGTAAGGACTTGAATCCGAGAGTAATTAGCTGCGACGGAAGGGTATTTAGCCGCGGCAAAGGTGCTCAATTTCTCATATTCACCTAGAAACCTTAGTTTCTTTTATGGTAATACTAAAGAATGATTTAGAAACAATTGTAAGAGGTTTTTATGAGTTGGAATTGATGGATGGGAGAATTAAAGGCTTCTTATTAATGATTAAATTCACTTGTACATTTGAATAATTGTGGTTCTCTAATTAATGACCCTAATAACATCAAGATTCAAATTTCCTAGCATTTTTCGAATATAATTAGTTGTGATGACTTTCAACCCTAATTTAAATTTTATGGTTATTAATCACATACTTAACCTTAATTATGATGATATGAAGTTAGGGTCGTTACATACACACTTTGTTATTTACGCATTCATTGAGTCAGTGTTAGACTTACTTCACTTTTATGTTTTTTTTTTTCTTTCAAATCAACAAGTAGTCAATTAAAGTACTTTAGGGCTAGTGTGCCTTCCTAAACATTTGGGTAGGCTCTTTTCTAGATGATGGTTGTAACATCCAGTCCTTCCGTAAACGTGAGAAACACAATGTTCGGTTTCTCCGTAAATGACAGAAATGGGCTAGATACAAAAGGAAGTCTCTGAAATAGAAGGAATTGGGGCCAACTAAAATTATGATAAAATTTTAAATATTATAAAATGAGGATTTGAGCCTTGAGTTACCCAGAAATTAAGGTCAGAGTGATTCGAAAAATTTGTCAAAAGGCTAGTGGCATTTTCGTAAATATGGACACTTTTTGAAAAACACACAGGAGAGCTTTTTAAATGAAATTTTTGAGTTCTCCGAGGTTCTCAGAGGCTCTAAAATCTATGAAAAGCCCCAGGATAGCTAAAGCCCCTCCGGTAGACGTTTTTCAACATCAGTGTACTCGAACTTTGACGGATTCGTTCGGAAAGGTTTTAACTCCAATTTGAGTGATTCCAAAGACATTTTACTTGATTGGGAACCTAAATTTTCATAATGGAAAATATGGTTCTCAAAAAAGACCTAAAACAAAGGAGAAATAAAAATGCAAAGTATCAAGGGCAAAATGGAAATTTTAAAAAAGTGTAACTTATTCCCACCTATATATATGATGCACCCTTCTCCTCCCTTCATTATGCACGACCATCTTCTGCCTAAAACTAGAAGAAAACCCTAGGGGATGAGGCTCACAAGAAGGGGAAGAAAAGGAGGAGAAATCAAAGGCTTAAGGTATGGAAATTAGTAGTTTTTCATGCTTTTTCTCTTCCAAACCTCTTCTGCTCTATTCTCCTTTGTTTCTTATGATTAAAATGAGGTTTATAAATCTGATTCAAGGGAGATATTCAAGGGAAAGTTCGGATTTGAAGAGAGGAGCTTGGAGAAATCAAGATTTAAGCCAAACTAAGCAAGAAAACAAGGTAAAAATGCATCTTATGGTCCATATCTTTCATGGCCCTTCTTCTCCATTTCGACCTAGACTTAGACAGACCTAAGGAGTCAGATTTTTAACCAAAACAAAGGTGATTCTTAGCTATTTGATGGAGAGGAATAAGAATATGCGAAGAAACCAAGAAATAGGCATTAGAAATCAAGATGCAAAACCTAGGGTTTTAAGTGCACCTTCCAATTTCTGAATTTGTATGATGCTTCCTAGGTCTAAGTTAGAGTATAAATGAGTTCTTGAGACACCAAAGATGCTCCCCACAAGCTTCTCCCTTCAAGAAAACTAAGAAAACTCCATATGGCTCAAATGGTGTCTATGTCTCGGCCAAGAAGGGATTGTGTAGGTGGGGGGAGTTTTAAATTTTTCTAAGGCCATTCTTGAGTCATATTTGATGAATGAAAGTGAGGGGAGGCCTTGGAAAAAATTTAGAACTCATAGAAAGTGATTTGGTGTCTTAAGTTTCATATTATGACCTAAAGAAGCAACATGATACTAGGCCTTTTGTTTTGATAATGTGATGACTCCAGGAGGCTTAAAAGGAGTCAAGAATCATATTTGAAAGGAAAGAATGAAGTCTAGAAAGTATTTGAGGGGTGTTGCTTCATTAGGTATATTTATGAACCATAATGGAGCTTATAAAGCAATCTAGCATCTAAGCAAATTGTATAGTCTTAGAGATTGTTTCATGAACCTAATTAGCTCCCATAAATTGTATCTAGACCAAGAGAAACCATCTCCACCAAATTGTGGGTGTGTGGCTGAAAGAGGAGGCTTGAGTCCAAAGGAAAAAGTGTGTAATTGTGTGCAAGGTGTAACACCATCAATTCTAACTCATTCTAACTCATCTCATGCCTTTACATAACTTAATATCATGAATCATGTGAGTTTTGCATGAAAAAGGCAAGGAAAATAATACTCATTTTAGCATTGCGCTGGGTCTCAAAATTCCATTCGGTGTCACATGGGCCATGTAAGATCATCTTATGCATTCTCATATTTAATTCCATCATTATAACTCATTTACATCACAAAAACATGCCTACAATTCATGGAAACCAAAATGGGGCATGGAAACTTAAAGATCATTCTCGGCCAGAATTGGTCCTTTTTCTGGGCAAATTTTGGAAAATCATAACTAAACCTAGAAAAATAAAAAAATATGCAATCTTGGTCATTATAGAAAGATTGGGATGTCTACTTCACACTAAAAATATGTCCAAGTCACAATATTTATCACCCAAGATGTTTGACATCCAAAAAGCTACAGAGGTCCGACTGAAATCTAAAGCTGTCACAGAATTCTGCAGAAAACTTTAAAAATGTCCAACTAATTCTCCAAAAATACAATCCATACAAATGATACTAATATGGAAAGCTGTGAATGTTAACTAGAGAGAAAAAATATCTCCAGATCAGTTCGTTAAGCCCAGACTCCGAAATTCCATAGAACAGTACTTCTGGTCGGGCAATTTCACTGATACTGGATAGAAACTTCAAAAATTCATATCTCCCTCTCTAGACCTCCAAATGAGGTGCTTCTAGTTGGCACGAGTCACTGTGATTGCCTAGTTTTTTTGTATAAAATTTCGTGGCAATTGGACATCATTTGGGCCTCATGCATCAGAAAACAATTTCGGACCAAATGAATAGTGCAGCAGACCAAATCCATAAAATTAGCAAATTTCGAAAAATCATCAAATATTCTGTAGACCTCTAAAAATTATGATCTTTATCTTCCCAGAAAGCTCTCAATGAGATCTAATTACATGCCAAATTTCAGATCTAGAATAGCTCATTTGGCCAAAAACTGATATAGGATTCTATTATGGTCAAATGTGGCTCCATATGAGGTACCAAATTTGCCAAATGGCCTTCCCTTGGTATTGGCACCTTTTGGGCAAGTCTAAAAGCACATTTGAGACTTGTGTGAGCTGCCCAAATAGTCCCAACCCTCATGCATCTCATTTTGGCCATTCAACTCACATTTATATACATATTCATCAAACTTTAAACTTGCATACTATGGCATTACATACTCAAAACATGTGCTAGTGGTCATATATCATTTTCATACATCTAAACATCACATAATAGTATCTTTACATATGTCTCAACATTCATAGTACATATACAACATCATATACATGATAAACCATCATTATGGTTCCAAAATGGCTAAAACCAAGGCATAAGTTTGTTAATCTCCTTCCTTTAGGGTTGTTGGCTCCCATTAGCATATCCACTTGGTTCACCTAGCATGTTAGATCATTGGAGAGGAGGGGATGAGATTCAAAGAATCCCAATAGCTCATCTCCCATTCAATCATACATAATATGTGCAAAGCAAGCCTTTTAAATGCATGTATGGAGAAAATAGAAATCATAGACATTTTAAAGGCAACCTTGGCATGTGAATCAATCATACAAGACATTCAAGAGCTCACTAAGTGTTTGGATTGGCCTCACACTTCTCCTCATGGATTTTGGACTTGCCTCACCCATTCTTTGAGCACTTTGGACTCAACCATACTCTTGGGAGCCCACTTTGCTTTTGGGAGGCTCTTTACTTTGTCTCAACCAAGCTCAAGGGTTCTTGGCTCATCCTCACCCAAGGGAAGAGTTCCTGGCCTCTCCGCACTCAAGCAAACTCATACAAACATCATGAATTCATTTAAAAACATAATGTGGTATCAAGAATCATAACATATAAGGGCATGCTAGCATACTTTCCATAGCTTGAAAATACACATACACACATTTTAAAACAAGCTAGACACACGTCCATGCATGAGAGAAGGTGGAGAGAGCTACCTTGCACACAATTACACACTTTTTCCTTTGGACTCAAGCCTTCTCTTTCAGCCACACACCCACAAATTGGTGGAGATGGTTTCTCTTGGCCTAGATACAATTTATGGGAGCCAGTTAGGTTCATGAAATAATTTCTAAGACCATAAAACTTGCTTAAGTACTAGATTGCTCTATAACCCCCATTATGGTCCATATTGGCACCTAATGAAGCAACACCTCTCAAATGACTTCTAGGCCTCATTATTTTCTTTCAAATATGATTCTTGACTCCTTTTAAGCCTTTTGGAGTCATCACATCATCAAAACAAAAGGCCTAACACCATGTTGCTTCTTTAGGTCATAATATAGAACCTAAGACACCAAATCACTTTCTATGAGTTTTAAATTTTTTCCAAGGCCTCCCCTCACTTTCATTCATCAAATATGACTCAAGAATGGCCTTAGAAAAATTTAAAACTCTCCCTAGCTAGGAGAACCCATCTAGGCCGAGGCTATGAAGCATATTGGGTTCCATGGAGCTTTCTTTGTTTTCTCAAGGGAAGAAGCATATGGGGAGCCTCTTAGGGATCTTGGGAGCTCATTTAAACTCTTATTTAGGTCTAAGAATCATCATACAAAATTAGATTTCACAAGGTGCAATTGAAACCCTAGAACTTGTATCTTGAAATCTAATGGTTTTTTGTTAATTCTCTTTGCATATTCTTAATCTCCACACCCTTTTTCCTTAGATTCATGCTTGGTTCTGCCTAAAAATCATCTCCTCCTAGGGTTTTCTCAAGTGGGGCGAAATGGTGGAGAAGAGGACCAAAAATGACAACCATAGGAAGAGAAATTACCTTGTTTTCTTGCTTTTTCTCACTTGAATCTTGTGTTCTTTGAGCTCCTCTCTTCAAATCCGAACTTTTGCCTCAATTTCTCCCTTAAAATAGATTTATAAACTTCATTGTAATCATAGGAAACAAAGGAGAATGGAGGAGAACAGGTTTGGAAGAGAAAGAGTATGAAAAACTACTAATTTTCATACCTTAAGCCTTTGATTTCTCCTTCTTTTCTTCCCCTTCTTGTGAGCCTCATCCCCTAGGGTTTTCTTCTGGTTTTTGGCAAAACTTGGTCGTGCATAATGAAAGGAGGAGAAGGGTGCATCATATATATAGGTGGGAATAAGTTACACTTTTCAAAAATTCCTATTTTGCCCTTCATACTTTGCATTTTCGTTTCTCCTTTGTTTTAACTCCTTTTTGAGAACTATTTTTTCCATTATAAAATTTAGGTTCCCAATCAAGTAAAATATCTTTGGAATCACTCTAATTGGAGCTAAAACCTTTCTGAACGAATCTGTCAAAGTTTGGGCACAATGACATTGGAAAACGTCCACCGGAGGGGCTTTAGCTGTCCCGGGGCTTTCCATGGTTTTTAGAGCCTCTGAGAACCCCGAAGAACTCAAAAATTTCATTTAAAAAGCCCTCCTGTGTGTTTTTCAAAAAGTACCCATATTTACGAAAATGCCACTAGCCTTTTGGCAAATTTTTTGAATCACTCTGGCCTTGATTTCTAGGTAACTCAAGGCTCAAATTCTCATTTTCTAAAATTTAAAATTTTATCATAATTTTAGTTGGCCCCAATTCTTTCTATTTCAAGGACTTCCTTTTGTATCTGGCCCATTTCTGTCGTCTATGGAGAAACCAAACATTACGTTTCTCACGTTTACGGAGGGACGGGATGTTACACAAGGTAGCTTTCTCCACCTTTTCTCATGCATGGATATGTGTCTAGCTTGTTTTAGAATGTGTGTAATTGTATTTTCAAACGTTGAAAAGTATGCTAGCATGCCTTCATATGCTATGATGCTTGATGCCATGCTATGTTTTCAAATGATTACATGATGTTTGTATGAGTTTGCTTGAGTGTGGAGAGGCCAAGAACTCTTCTCTTTGGTGAGGATGAGCCAAGAACCCTTGAGCTTGATTGAGACAAAGTAAAGAGTCTCCTAAAAGCAAAGTGGGCTCCTAAGAGTATGGTTGAGTCCAAAGTGCTCAAAGAATGGGTGAGGCAAGTCCAAAATCTATGAGGAGAAGTGTGAGGACAATCTAAGCACTTGGTGAGCTCTTAAATGTCTTGTATGATTGATTCACATGCCAAGATTGCTTTTAAAATGTCTATGATTTCTAATTTCCCCATGCATGCATTTGTGACACTTGCTTTGCACATATTATGCAAGATTGAATGGGAGATGAGCTATTGGGATTCTTTGAATCTCATCCCCTCCTCTCTAATGATCTAACATGCTAGGTGAGCTAAGTGGATATGCTAATGGGAGCCAACAACACTAAAGGAAGGAGCTTGATAAGCTTATGCTTTATTTTGTCTATTTGAAACCATAATAATGGTTCAAGATGTCTATGATGTTGTATAAGTATTATGAACCTTGAGACATATATAAATATACTATTATGTGATGTTTAGATGTATGGAAATGATGTATGACTACTAGCACATGTTTTGAGTATGAAATGCCATGGTATGAGAATTTAAAGTTTGATGAATATGTGTATAAATGTGGGTTGAATGGCCAAAATGACATGCATGATATTTGGGACCATTTGGGCAGCTCACACAAGTCTTAAATATACTTTTAGACTTGTCCAAAAGGTGCCACAACTAAGGGAAGGCCATTTAGCAAATTTGGTACCTCATATAGAGCCAAATTTGACTATAATGGAACTCTATATTACTTTTTAGCCAAATGAGTTAGTCTTGCCCTAAAATTTGGCATTCAATTAGATCTCATTGAGAGCTTTCTATGAAGCTAAAGATCATAATTTTCAGAGATCTAGGGAATATTTGATGAATTTTCAAAATTGAGATTTTTCATGGATTCTGGTATGGGTACTGTTCATACTAGCAGTTTTGTATTCTGTGTCACCCGATGGCCAAATGGTGTCCAATGCTTATGAAATTTTATATGCATTAACTAGAGTTGATTTTTATGGCCACCGAGATCACCTCATTTGGAGGTCTGAGCAGAGAGTTTTGCATGTTTAAAGTTAACTGTCAGTATCAGTAGTGCCCCAAGAGCTCAGTTACTATTCCATAGGTTCCAAATGGCTAAACGTATCTGTTTTATTCTAAAATTATTTTTAGTATCAAGTTAACATTTATAGCTTTCCATAATGACTAAATTTGTGCGACTTCAATTTTTATAGAATTAGTTATGAATTTTAGAATTTGGTATCAGTAAACTGAACAACAACCCAGGCAGCCTGCAACCACTGTAGTTTCTTGGATGTCAAGCATCTTGTGTGATAAATTTTGTGCCTTGAGCATATTTTTAAGGTGAAGTAAATATCCTAAGTTTTCCAGAATGACTAAGATTACATGATTTAGAATCTTTTAGATTTAGTTATGATTTTCTAAAGTTGGGTCAGAAAATGGAGCAAATCTGGCCGAAAATATGCTTGCTTATTTTGAGCTCCTTTTCGATTTCCATGAATTGTAGGCATGTTTTTGTGATGTAAATGAGTTATAATGATGGAATTAAATATGAGAATGCATAAGATGATCTTACATGGTCCACGTGATACCGAAGGGAATTTTGAGACCTAGCGTAATACTAAAATGAGTATTATTTTCCTTGCCTTTTTCATGCAAAACTCACATGATTCATGATATTAAGTTATGTAAAGGTATGAGATAAGTTAGAATGAGCTAGAATTCATGGTGTTACAATGGTAATGTAGGACTTCGTGACGTCATGGCTACTAAGTGTTAGGTCGAGTAGTATAGTATGAGAATTGGTGTGTTCTTGGTGGATTTGTGGAAGAAGAGGCTCAATCATCTATTGGATGAGTAACCCCTTCCATTTGTGATTTTATTCTACCCTATATTCATTTCCATGGCTAATTTTTCTATGTGAAAATCCAAAAAGAAGTGGTGAACCATTGTGTTGGTCTGGACTCTTGCACTCAAATCAATGTTTTGGAACCCTTAAGATTTTGGGTAAGCTGAGACTTTATGATTAGTGTTTTTGGTTAATAGGATTATAGGTATTTTTGAATTGATGGGTTATAATGGTTGTTCATGGTTGCTATAAGCTTGTGATTCCTCTTGGTTGCTATTTATGGCTATTTCAAAAGTGGAATTTAATGCTTAAGGTAATCGAGGGTTTAATTCCATTCATATTTGTTATGAAACCATGTTTATAGCATGTATATGCTTGTTGATGTTTTATGTACTACCATGTTAAGTTTGACTACCTATGTATATTTTATTGTGGACTTCATAGGTGTGTTCTGATGACTACTGTGGACCTTGTAAGGGTGTTTTAGTAGAATGTATAACATGTTGACCTCGTGGGTGTGTCTTGACTACTGGTAGGAAGTAGTGGATCTTGTAGGTGTGTCCTACATATTGAGAGTTATTAGCCAATGACTATGAGAATTATGTCAAACTTGCTACTTTTGATTTGTTAAATATGTCATGATAAATTGATGATTTTACCATGTATAACTTTATACTTGTTTGCATATATGAATGTGAATACAAGTTGCTCTTGGTTATTGAAATTTTATATCTCACCTTAATTTTGGGTTAACATTTTATATGTGAAGGTTCAAGTTTCGACAAAGACAAGTAACTAGAGGCTTGATGATATTAGACTAGGCTAACTATATGATATGCCAAGTGTAGGACTAATATCTTTTGATGAATTGTACATGTAAGGGTGGTAGATAGGATTTTAGATGATGTAAAACTTTTGTAAAAGGATCTCACATGTAATTATGGTTTACTTTATATGTATATTGTAATACCATATGAAGATGGCACTTAATTTATATCACAAAGTGCCTAAATCATCCTTTTTATCAATTCCAACACTTTTACCAGCGGAATTTACTGACATCAAATGTCAAATTAATTCCTTTCTAACTAATTGAACCATTTCAATTTACCAAACTCATTTTTCATCCTTAATACACTTGTTCATATGAAAAGATCACAAAAGGAAGTATGGAATTTGAGTTTGGAGCATACACATCAAGACTAGCCAAATTCATAAGCTTCCATGCAATTTCATATTTTGTCACACTTTTTAAAAATTCATAACTTGAGGTAGAAAATTCCAAATCATACAAAATAGAACTCTATGGAAAGCTCAGGACATTATCTATCTACTACAAAAATTTCAAACAAAGACAGTGTCATTTGGCTCATAAAATTTTAATGGAATAGTAGTTGGGTCAAAATTTCACACTATTGTAGACATGAAACTTTAAAAATTTATATCTCATGTTACGGAGCTCCAAGTTGAGTGATCTTGGTGGCTATGAAAAAATTATGATGTTCATGATAGTCTATAAAATTTCATTATTATTGGACTTTATTTGACCCCTCAAATACACCAAAAAACAAATTGACCAAATAAACAGTGCATAGATAGTTTTTACATCATTTAACCAACTTTGAAAAATCATAATAAATTCTATAGAGCTCCAAAAATTATGTTATTTAACTATGTGAAAAGCTCTAGATAAGGTCTAGATTCTTGCCAAATTTCATGCCAAAATCCATCCTTTTAGTCTAGTTTTGGTTTAGGGGAAAAATATGACTCATTTTGAGATTCAAGAAGCACCAAATGATCCAAAATGAAGTTCCTTAAGGTAAGTGACCATATGAGAACCTCTAAAACCTTGAATACAGCATATAGAATCATCACAACAAATCTAAAACATCATAGAACTCAAAACCACTCCCTCACTTAATCATATACACATGCATTCCATGGCTCAAAGATGTCAAAAACTTAAGATTCCATACATTTGGTTCCAAATATGGATCATATAACATATTTACATACTTTTGCACATGAGTGAGGGTTTACATCTTATAAATAATATATACATTCATACTTTGACTTTAATTTGCACAAAATCCTATTCTATTGTCAAAATAATATGTCTCAAGCTCATTAGCCTCCCTTCTTGGTTCCATGAGCATAACCAAGACATGGTTAGACATAAAGTGGGGGGAGAGTGAGATTCAAAGAATCCCAATAGCTTATTCACCCTCTCAAGAATGCATATATGGCTTGTTATCATATCAAAGAGAGTAAGTATGCATTAAATGCTTCCAAGTATCAAACATAAATATGTTCATAAAGTTATAGAAATCTATTTATGTCAAGAGCATGCTCTAGGGTCTTTTAATCTAGTCTCACCTAATTATATATGACTTTTGGATTAGCCTCACCTATTTTAAGGACTTTTGACTTAGCGTCACTCATTCTATGATACTTTTCGCTTTGTCTCACCCTTACTCAAGGACTTTTGGCTTTACCTCACCCATTAAGCGACATTTCACATTCAAAATGTAATTTAAGAAATGTAATGGTACCAAAACATCAAACCAATATCTATAAGTGTAACATCTAGTCCCTCCATAAACGTGAGAAACGCAATGTTTGGTTTCTCCGTAAACGTAAGAATGGGCCAAATATAAAAGGAAGTCCCCAAAATAGAAGGAATTGGAGCCAAATAAAATTATGATAAAATTCTAAATAATGAAAAATGAGGATTTGAGCCTTGAGTTGCCCAGAAACCAGGGCCGAAGTGATTTGAAAATTTTGTCAAAAGGCTAGTGGCATTTTCATAAATATGGGTACCTTTTGGAAAACTCACAGGAGGTCTTTTTAAATGAAATTTTTGAGTTCTCCAAGGTTCTCAGAGACCCTGAAATCCATAAGAAGCCCCGAGATAGTCAAAGCCCCTCCGGTATATGTTTTCTAATGGGGGTGAGCTTGAACTTTGACCGAATTGTTCGAGAAGGTTTTAGCTCCGATTTGAGTGATTCCAAAAGAATTTTATTTAATTGGGAACCTAAATTTTATGATAGAAAAAATAGTTTTAAAAAAGGAGTTAAAATGAGCCTAAACAGAATAAACAGGCACGTAGGGGTAAAATAGTCATTTTGAAAAATTGTAAAAGAGGCTTCTTAAGTAAGATTACACCTCATCACCTTCTCCAAGCTTCCATTTGCAAAAAAATGGATAGAAATGGTGTGACATTAAGAGGGGAGAGAGAGAAGAAGTTTAAGCTTCTGTTTAGGTAAGTAAACAGCCCCGTTTCATCCTGCGCCAGTTAGGAAAGTTGTTCCTCTCTCTAAGAGCTCTCTAATGGTGGTTTTCTTTTTTTGAAAATTTGAAGATTAAGGTCTAACCCAAGCCAAAAAGGAACTCTTTTTAAGAAATCAATTGGTGGAAAATAATCTACCCGAAGAGAGCTCCGTTTTAAGGTAAAAGTTCACTTGAAACACTTGCAAAATCTTATGTTCCTAAGCCATTTAAGCATAGGTCTAGAGAGAGAAAGTGAGGAGGAGATTTTTTCTTTATGTGTTCTTGATGGAACCATAGGTTATGGAGTGTGAGGATTAAGAATATACAACTAGAATTAAAAAGGGAGCTTCAGAATGCAAGTTATGGAATTTAGGGATTTGATTACACCTAGGCTAAGATGAAGCTTCCTAGTAGTAATTTAAGTTGTCTAAGAGTATATATGAGTTCCTAAGATACCAAAAGAGCCTCCCACATGCTTCTCCTATCAAAGAAATTAAAACAACTCTATTGGTGCCATAGGGAAGCATAGCTTTGGCTAAGGAGAGTTTATGCACCTAGAGAGCATTCTAATACATGCCAAGCTTAGTTTTGTATCATGTGTGATGGGAGAATATGAGAGGAAGCCTTGGAAAAATTTTAGAAACCATAGATAGTGAGATGGCCTTATATATTCTATAATATGGTTTAAAGAAGCAACACTTGGCTAGGCTCCTAGAATTGATTGTGTGATGACTCCAAGAGGTTTAAATGGAGTCAAGAATCATAAATAGATGGAGAGAATGGAGCCAACATGATCTTTTCCAAAGGTTACTTCATTAAGCGCATTATGGAACCATAAATGAGTCACCTAGCTTTTCTAGTGATTGTGTGGCTTTAGAATTTGATTTAAGAGTACAATTAGCTTTCATATAATGTGTCTAGGCCAAGAGAAATGATCTCTACCTTCTTGGGTGTGTGAGGTCAAGGGAAAGGATTCAAGACTCAAGGAAAAAGTGTGTAAATGCGAGCAAGGTAACTCTCTCCACCTTCTCTCATGCATGGATGTGTGCTTACATTGTCTTTGAATGTTTGTATATATGTTTTAAGCTATAAAAAGTATTTTAGCATGAGCTTTTATTTCATGGTACCATGATGATATTTTATGTATTTAAATGATGTTTTATGTTCTTGCTTTAGTTTGCTTGAGTGTGGAGAAGCTAAGAACCCTCTGGCCATGGTGAGGATGAGCCAAGAACCCTTAAAGTTAGTTGAGACAAAGTAAAGAGTCTCCCAAAAGTGAGGTTGACTCCCAAGAGTAAGGTTGAGTAAAAAACCTCTTAAAGAAATGGGTGAGGCAAGTCCAAAATCCACAAGTGAATAGGTGAGGTTAATCCACTTACTTGGCAAGCCTATGTATACTATGTCTAACTTGTTCAAATGCCAAGAATGTCTCTTGAATGCCCACACATGTTAATATGTCTATGCATGCATTTTTAAGGCTTGTTTGCATATTTTATGTATGATTGAAAAAGAGATGAGCTATTGGGATTTTTTGAATCTCATTCTCTCCTCTCCAATGTTCTAACATGTTAGGTGAATCAAGAGAACAAGGTAATGGGAGCCAACACCTTAGAAGATAAGAGATTGACAACATAGTGCATGAATCTTGCTTCTTTAGGGCCATATGGCAGCAAATGTTATAATCTATTATTATATATGTATTATGACATTATGACATTATGAACATGTTTAATTATGTTGATGTATCATGTACAAATGAGATTGAATGTTATGTGAATGGTATAGTGCAATTTGAGTATGGAATGACTAGACTAGCTTATGGAATTATATGTAATAATGAAAGTGGAGAGACCAAATTGAGATGCATGAGGTTTGGGACCACTTGAGCAGTTCATACAAGTCAAATTTATGCTTTCAAACCTGCCCAAGAGGTGCCAAACACCAAGGAAGACCATTTGGGTACACTTGGTATCTAATACGGAGTAAAATTGACTATATTGGAAACCTATATCACTTTTCATCCAAATGAACTCTTTTTGATCTAAGATTTGGCATGCATTTAGAGCTTATTGATAGATTTTTGGGAAGCTAAAGTATAGAGTTTTTAGAGGTCTATAGAATATTTGATGAATTTTTAAAGTTAAGAAATTTTCTGGTTTTGGTCAAGGGTAATGTCCACTCAGGTTTGAAAATGATTTCTATCACCTAGGGCCCAAATGATGTCTAATTGCCACAAAATTTTATAGAGAGAAACTAGACATTTCTAGTGACCTGTGCCAACTAGAAGCACCTCATTTGGATGTCTATAGTGGGAGATATGGATTTTTAAAAATTCTACCTAGTATCAGGTGCTCAAACTGGCCTCAGGTATTGTTTGATTGGGTTTCGAGGTCTGGACATGGCTAAACTAGTTTGGAGTTATTTTTTTCCTCTAGCTAACATCTGTAGCTTTTCAAATCAGTATCATTTATGTGTATTGGATTTTCATGATGTTAATTGGACATTTTTGAAATTTGCTGCAGAAACATGTGACAGCACCAGTAGACAGCCAGACCTTTAGACTTTTTTAAATGTCAAAAGTTTTCTGTGTGATGATTCATAGCCTAGTTATATTTTTATCATAAAGTAGACATGTGTAGCTTTCTAGAATGACATAGAATGTAGGTTTCAATTTTCCAAGAATTAGTTATGACTTTCTAAAATTTGTAACAGAAAGGGGAAGTTTCTGGCCGAAATTGCAAATATATGTTTTATGCTTTCCTTTGCCATGCATGACCTCTACATCAATTTTGGTGATGAAAATGAGTTCTATCTATGTAAATAAATGTGAGAATGTGATACATGAGCTCACATGGCCTACAGGACACTGGATGAAAAATTTATACGTTACGCAACTCAAGGAAATTCATTATTTTAAAGCTATTCTTCCCTTCTTCTTCATGAAATACATGTATGAGTCTTGGAAGTAGCATGAGATAAGCTAGAAAGTTATGGTGTTACAATAAGCATGTTTCATGATTCAAATATACATATAAGCAATCAATGACAATCAAACAACTAAGAAATGCATACAAGAATGGATGAAGAGCTACCTTGAGTCAAGAGGCATAATTTCTCTCTTGGTTCTCTAGCTTCATGTTTAGCCTCACAGACACACTTGGAGGAGGCTTGTTTTGTGTCACACCATCACATATCATATGTTATAACTTGTTAGTTAAAGAACCTTGTAATAATGAAAAAGAACCTTGTTGGCAAAGTCTCAGATTTCACAATGCAGAATACAAGATCTTGTCAACAAGATTCTAGACCTTCTTGACAAGGTATTATCTCAACCCTTAAATTAGCTTGATTTGATGCTAACTCATTCTTAATAAACTTGGTCAACTAGAAATATCACAAAAGGAGCATGGAAATCTGGTTTCAGATCAAGCAACACAAGTTAGCACAAATACATTGTTTCATGCAATTATATAATTCTACCTCTAGTTTTAAAAATTTATAACCTTAGTTAGAAAACTCTAAATAATGAAAATTAGGACTTTTTAGAAAGCTCCAATAGCTATTTTACCCTTTCAAGTAGGCATAAATGGCATATTATCATGTCAAACAACACAAGCATATAATTCAAATTTAGCATAGGAGTATAATGTCAGATAGAGATCCCAGATTCACTTCGAATTTTTGGAAATCATTACAAGATGCTCTAGGTACCAAATTAAGATTTAGCATAACCTATCACCCCTAGACAGACAGACAGATGGAGAGAACCATCTAAACTTTAAAGGACATGTTAAGGACGTGTGTTCTAGAGATGAAAGGAAACTGGATACATACTTGCCTCTAGCAGAGTTTGCCTATAATAACAGCTATCATGCAAGTATATAGATGGCATCGTATGGGAGGAAGTGTAGGTCTCCAATGTGTTAGGTTGAGCTAGGAGAACAGAGCCTGATAGGCCCAAAATTAGTATACTAGACTTCTAGGCAAATCGAGACCATAAGAAAGAAACTGCTAATGGCCTAAAGGAGACAGAAAAGTTATACAGATAGATTCAAATAGTCATTAGAGTTTGAGATTAGAGATCATGTCTTCATTAGAGTGTTTCCAGTCATAAGGATAGGTCAGTCTATTAAAAGTAAAAAGCTCAGTCCAAAATACATAGGTCTATTCCAAATTCTTAATAAAGTAGGACCTGTGGCTTATAGACTTGCCCTTCCCCCAAACCTGAGTCAAGTATATAATGTATTACATGTATCTTAACCTAAAAAGTACCAGTCTAACCCCTCACATGTCATAAAATATGAAAATGTACAATTACAAGATGATTTATCATATATAGTATCACTAAATCGGATCATGGATGTTAGACTCAAGCAATTACGAAATAAGACGATACCATTGGTGAAAGTGATTTGGAAGGGGTTATCTCCCGAAGAAGCTACCCAGGAACTAGAAGAAGAGATGAGAAAGAAGCATCTAGAGCTCTTCCTATGAGATATATTATCTAAACTTCGAGGACAAAATTTATTTAAAGGGGGGAGAATTGTAATGTCTAGTTTCGTAAAAATGACAAAAACGAATATATTTTCAAAGCAAGTCCCCTAAAATGAATTAGTTAAGGTCCCAAAAAATTTAAGTAGCATTCTAGACTCCTAAAAATGAGAATCACAGGCTCAGACAGAAAGAAAAACAAAGCTAGAATGAAGAAACAAATTATAACGAAATGTTGACAAAACATAATGGCATTTTAGAATTCTTATAGGAGGGCTTTTTCAATGGAAGTTTTGAGTTCTTCAGGGTTCTCAAAGGCCCTAAAAATCATAGGAAGCCGTGGGACAGTAAAAACCCCTCAGGTGGATGTTTTCTAATATCGGTTGACCTGAACTTTGACGAATTCATTCAGGAAAGCTTTAGCTTCGATTTAAGTAAATCCAAAGGCATTTTATTGAATTGGTACCTAAATTTTATAATGGAGACAATTCTAAAAAAGGAGCTAAAATGAACTAGAAACAAAAATGCCAAGACGAAGGGATGAAATTGAAATTTTTGAAAAGCTTTTCCTAGCCTAGCTATATATATGTGTGTTGCCCCACCTCCTCATTCATTTAGTCATATTTGTTTCTGCCCTAAACTAGAGGAGAGAGCTAGGGTTTGAGGCACACTAAGAGGAGAAGAAAGGAATGAGAAAAACAAGGAAAAAGGTATGGATTTTCTTGGTTTTTTATGTTTCTTCCTTAGCAAACTTTTTCTCCTCTATCTTCCCTTCTTTCCCATGATTTTATTGAAGTTCTTGGATCTATTTTGAGGGTAAAACAAAGATGAAAAATTCGGATTTGAGAAGAGGAGGCCAAGCAAAGTGAGGAACAAGCAAGAAAAGTTAAAGAAACGAGGTAAAATCTTCATCCCATGGTAGCTACTCCTTCTTCCCTTCTTCTCCTTGGTTCGTCCCACCTAGAGAGCTTCAAGAAGACATGGATTTTGGGTAGAACCAATGGTAAACCTTAGGGAATTAAGTGTGGAGAATAAGAATATGCAAAGAAAATTAATAAACAACCATGAAAAATCAAGATAGAAAATTTAGGGTTTTAAGTGTCCCTTATAAAATCTGATTTGATACAATAATTCCTAGGCCTAAATAAATGTTTGGATGAGCTCCTAAGATCCCTAGAAGGCTCCCCATATGCATCTTCTACTAAGAAAACAAAGCAAACTCCATGAGTGCCAAGAAGGGAGCATGCCTTAGCCTAAAGGGTTCAAGGTAACTAGAGATAGTTTTAAATTTTTCCAAACCCATTTTTGAGTCATATATCATGGATGAAGATGAGGTAAAACCTTAGGAAAAATTTAGGAGGCTTAGGGAATAAATTGGTAGCATAGGTTCTATGATATGACTTAAAGAAGCAACACCTAGTTAGGCTCCTTGTTTTAATTGTGTGATGACTCTTAGAGGCTTAAAAGGAGTCAAGAGTCATAAATTCTCTTGGAACCATTTTCGAAGCCACCTATCTACTTGGAACTCTAACTATGTCTTATGGTTCATTTATGATTCCTAAATGCATCTAATGAAACAACATCTATCAGCTGAGTTCTAGGCTTAATTAAGCTTTGTTCTTGCCCTAAACTAGATGAGAGAGCTTGGGTTTGAGGTGCACCAAGAGGAGAAGAAAGGAAGGAGAAAAACAAGGAAAAAGGTATGGATTTTCTTAGTTTTTCATGCTTTCTCCTTAGCAAACTCTTTCTCCTCCATCTTCCCTTCTTTCCCATGATTTTATTAAAGTTCTTAGATCTGTTTTGAGGGCAAAACAAAGGTGGAAAATTTGGATTTGAGGAAAGGAGGCCAAGCAAAGTGAGGAACAAGTAAGAAAAGTTAAGGAAATAAGGTAAAATATTCATCCCATGGTAGCTACTCCTTCTTCCCTTCTTCTCCTTAGTTCATCCCACCCAGAGAGCTTCAAGAAGACATGGATTCTGGGCAGAATCAAGGGTGAACCTTAAGGAATTAAGTGTGGAGAATAAGAATATACAAAGAGAATTATCAAACAACCATGGAAAATAAAGATAGAAAACTTAGGGTTTCAAGCATCCTTTATAAAATCTAATTTGATGCAATAATTCCTAGGCTAAATAAGTGTTTAGAAGAGCTTCTAAGATCCCTAGAAGGCTCCCTATATGCATTTTCCACTAAGAAAACAAAGTAAACTCCATGGGTACCAAGAAGGGAGCATGCCTCGGCCTAAAGGGTTTAAGCCACCTAGAGATAGTTTTAAATTTTTCTAAGTCCATTTTAGAGTCATATATGATGGATGAAGATGAGAGGAAACCTTAGGAAAAATTTAGGAGGCTTAGGGAATGAATTGGAAGCATAAGTTCCATAATATGACTTAAAGAAGCAACACCTAGTTAGGCTCCTTGTTTTAATTATGTGATGACTCCAAGAGGCTTAAAGGGAGTCAAGAGTCATAAATGAAAGAAAAGAATAGAGCCTAGAACTCAATTGATAGATGTTATTTATCAAGTGCATTTAGGAACCATAAATGAACCATAAGACAAAGTTAGAGTTCTAAATAGATAGGTGGCTTTGAAAATGGTTCCAAGAGCATAATTGGTTCCTATTTTATGTGTTTAGGCTAAGAGAAACATGTCTCCCATCAATATAAGTGAGTGGCCAAGGAAGGGAGTGCAATTGTAAAGAGAAAAGTGTGTGGTTGCATCAAAGGTAGCTCTCTTCACTTTCTCTCATGCATGAATGTGTACTTACCTTGTCTTTGAATGTGTGTATGTGTGTTTTAAGCCATAAAAAGTGTTCTAGCATATGCCTATACTCCATGGTACCATGATGTTGTATTATGTTTTCAAATGATGCTTAGTATGTTTACTTTGGTTTGCTTGAGTGTGGAGAAGCCAAGAACCTTATAGCCATGGTGAGGATGAGCCAGGAACCCTTGAGAATGGTTGAGACAAAGTATAGTGTCTCCCAAGAGTAAGGCATAGTTCAAGGCCTTTAAGAAAAGGTGTGAGGTAGGTCCAAAAACCTTGAAGAGAATGGGTGAGGCTAATCCACTTACTTGGCAAGCCTATATATTCTTTGTATGACTTGTTCAAATACCAATAATGTTTCTTAAATGATTATACATTTTATTATGCTCATACATGCATTTTTAAGACTTGAATTGCATTCTTTATGTATGATTGAAAGGGAGATGAGCTATTGGGATTCTTTGAATCTCATTCCCTCCTCTCCAATGTCTTACCATGCTAGCTGGACCAAATGAGTAAGGTAATAGAAGCCACCAAGTTGGGAGATGAGAGATTGACAACAAAGTGCCTAGTTTTGTCTCTTTTGTAGCCATACAAATGGCATATGATATAATTCTATGATGGAATTATTATCTAATTGTTTAAACATATGTAATTACCCAAATGTTTGGTGTATGTATGAGTTTTAGTGCCTAATGAATGGTAATGTGCATTTTGGGTAGTGAATGACAACTTAAAGCATATAGACTCTTGTGTATAGGGTGAGAGAGTGAGTTTTAAATTTTTGGATTTATGCAACTTTGAAACATGTTTAGTAGGGTATTTTGGTGCTTTCCCACGTGTTCAAGTGGCATGGTTGCCTTAGAACTCAAAATGGACTATTTGGACCCCTTATGAGACTCAAAAGTGGCCATTTCATAACCCAATGTCAAATTCTAACCAAATGCACGAATTTGCCCATGATATTTGTCATGCATATAGATCTCATCTAGAGCTTTTTTTGAATCCAAGAAACAGATTATTTAGAGCTCTTTGGAATTAATTATGATTTTTTAAAGTTGGCATTTTTCTGCTGAACTGATGTAGATACTGTTCATTTGGTTAGTTGCTTAGGCTGTGTTATTAGAGGATCAAATGATGTCCAATGATCATGAAATTTTATAGGCATAAACTAGAAATAATTATATTTCTATAGCCACTAAGATCACCCCAATTGGACCCCTAAGTAGGGAGATATGAATTTTTGAATTTGGAGGATAGTATTAGTAATAATAGTAAACCTCTAGTACTGTTCGATCAATGTTCGGTGGTTAGCAGCCTCTATTGGGCTTTGAATTTATTTTTAGAATAAATTAGACATCTGTATCTTTCCAAAGTGGTAAAGTATGATTGATTTCAATTTTATTAAAAGTAGTTATGATTTTTTAAAATTTATGACAGTATGCTAGAATTTCTGGCCTAGGCTGCACTTATTATTTTTATGTATCCACTTCCTATGCTCGAGTTCTAGGCCATTTCTTGAGATGGATTTGAGTTTTCTCGGTGTAATTAAATATAAGAATGAGTTGAGTGAGTTCATATGGTCCACGGAACACTGAATGAAAAATTTATCAGCTACGCAATGCAATTTAATTCATTATTTTGTTTTCTTGTGAAATACATGGCATAAGGCATGGAAATAGCGTGACACAAACTAGAAATTTATGGTCTTACAATATAAATACATGATAAGAACTCTTTCATAGCTTAAAAAATACACACACACATTCAAGACAAGATATACATCTACTCATGCGTAAGAAAAAGAAGAGAGGGCTACCTTGAAGCAAGAGTTCAACACTTTTTCCTTTGGTATTCCTCCCTCTTTTTGGCCACACTTGTAATGAGATGGGGTTTGGTTCTTTTGGCCTAAACACATTGAATAGGGCATAATTACATCATGGAAGTAAGTTCTATCATCATTCACTCACTATGGGAGCTCACTTTATCCTATGGCTGCATATGTAATGTCCAGTTTTCATTAAACGATAGAAACTGGCATGTTTTCAAAACAAGTCCCCTGAAATGAAGTAGTTAAGGTTCCAAAAAATTTGAGTAACATTCTAGCCTCCTAAAAATGAGAATACTAGCCTTAAATGGAAGGAAAAATAGAGTTAGAATGAAGAAACAAATTTTGACTGAAATCTTACAAAACGTAATGGCATTTTTGTAATTTCAAGCAATTTTTGGAAATTCACATAGGAGGGCTTTTTAAATGCATGTTTTGAGTTCTTTGGGGTTCTCAGAGACCCTAAAAACCATGGTAAGCCCTGAGATAGTTAAATCCTCTCCGGTGGATGTTTTCCAATGTCAGTGTGCCTGAAATTTGACAGATCCGTTCAAAAAGGTTTTAGCTCCTATTTGAGTGATTCCAAAGGCATTTTTGTTAATTGGGAACCTAAATTTTATAATGAAAAGATTTTTCTAAAAAAGGAGTTAAAAAAAAGGAGAAACAAAAATGCAAAGTACAAAGGAAAAAATTAGACTTTTTGAAAAAGTCCTTTTGCCCTAACTATATATAGGTGGTGCGTCACACTCTCCCTCATTTAGCATCAGATTTTTCAGCCCCAAACTAGAAGCAAAGCCCTAGGAGAGTGGCGCACCAAGGGAAGAGAAGAAGGAGGAAAAATTCAAGCCATTAGGTATGGAAATTTGCTTGTTTTTCATGCTTTCTCTTAGCCAATCTCTTCTCCTCTTTTTCCCTCTTCTTCTCCATGATTTTTTTTGAAGTTTTGAGGGCTGTTTTGAAGGAAGAATAGAGGGAAAATTTCGAAAATCAAGTAAGGAGGCCAAGGAAAGCAAAGAACAAGCAAGGAAAAGTAAGGAAAACAAGGTATCATGTAATCCTTCCACTTGGTCTTCCTTCTCCCTTCCTTTTTGCATGTTTCAACCTATATATGGTCTGCCCTAAGGAGTTAAATTTTCAACCAAACCAAGGGTGAATCTTAGGTATTTGATGGAGAAGAATAAGAATATGCAAAGAAATCCATGAAATAGCCATTAGAAATTAAGATGTAAAACTTAGGGTTTCATGTGTACCTTCCAAATTATGATTTTGTGTGATGCTTCCTAAGTCTAATTAAGAGTTTAAATGAGTTCTTGAGACCCCTAAGATGTCCCCCACAAGCTTCCTCCTTCAAGAAAATAAAGAAAACTCCATATAGCCTAAATGATGCCTATGTCTCGGCCAAAGAGGGTTCTAGTAGTGAGGGAGAGTTTTAAATTTTTCTAAAGCCATTCTTGAGTCATATTTGATGAATAAAAGTGAGGGGAGACCTTGGAAAAAATTTAGAACTCATAGAAAGTGATTTGGTATCTTAGGTAACATATTATGACCTAAAAAAGCAACATGATGCTAGGCCCTTTGTTTTAA
This sequence comes from Erythrophleum fordii, assembly GCA_032878935.1. Lineage (NCBI taxonomy): Eukaryota > Viridiplantae > Streptophyta > Magnoliopsida > Fabales > Fabaceae > Erythrophleum > Erythrophleum fordii. The sequence goes on from JAVQMF010000053.1 coordinate 18,088,823, forward strand.
TGGTGTGATGACTCCAAGAGGCTTAAAAGGAATCAAGAATCATATTTGAAAGGAAAAAATGAGGCCTAGAAATTATTTGAGGGGTGTTGCTTAATTAGGTGCATTTATGGACCATAATGGGGGTTATAGAGTAATCTAGTACTTAAGCAAGTTGTATAGCTTTAGAAAATGTTTCATGAACCTAATTGGCTCCCATAAATTGTATATAGGCCAAGAGAAACCATCTTCACCAATTTTTAGGTGTGTGACTGAAAGAGGAGGCTTGAATCCAAAAGGCAAAGTGTGTAATTGTGTGCAAGGTAGCTCTCTCCACCTTCTCTCATGCATGGACGTGTGTTTAGCTTGTCTTAGAATGTGTGTATGTGTATTTTCAAGCCATGAAAAGTATGTTAGCATGATTTTATATGCCATGATTTCATGATGTCATGTTATGTTTCAAATGAATGCATGATGTTTGTTTGAGTTTGTTTGAGTCTGGAAAGGCCAAGAAGTCTTCACCATGGTGAGGATGAGCCAAGAACCCTTGAACTTAGTTGAGACAAAGCAAAGAGTCTCCCAAAAATAAAGTTGGCTCCTAAGAGTATGGTTGAGTCCAAAGCTCTTAAAGAATAGGTGAGGCAAGTCCAAAATCCATGAGGAGAAGTGTGAGGCCAATCTAAACACTTGGTGAGCTCTTGAATGTCTTGTATGACTTGTTCACATGCTAAGTTTACTTCTTGAATGCTTATGATTTGTATTATGTCCATGCATGTATTTTTAAGGCTTGCTTTACATATATTATGTATAATTGAAAGGGAGATAAGCTATTGGGATTCTTTGAATCTCATTCCCTCCTCTCCAATGATCTAACATGCTAGGTGGACCAAGTAGCTATGGTAATGGGAGCCAACAATATTAAAGAAGGAAGATTGACAACCATATGCCTAGCTTTTATCTTTTTGGAACTATAATGATGCTTTAGGTCTATGACCCATGAGATATGTATAAATATGATATTATGTGATGTTTAAATGTATGGATATAATGTATGAACTCTAGAAGACAATTTGAGTATGTAATGACAAAGTATGCAATTTGGAAGTTTGATGTAAATGTGCATAAGTGTAGGTTAAATGGCCAAAATGAGATGCATGAGGTTTGGGACCATTTGGGCACCTCACATAAGTCTTAAATGTGCTTTTAGACTTGCCCAAAAAGTACCAAGACCAAGGAAAATTCATTTGGCAACTTTGGTACCCCATATGGAGCCAAAATTGACTATAATAGAACCCTATGTCACTTTTTAGCCAAATGCATTAGTCTTGATCTGAGATTTGGCATGCAATTAGGTCTCTTTGAGAGCCTTTTAGGAAGCAAAATATCATAATTTTTGGAAGTCTACAGAATATTTGATAATTTTTTAAAGCTAGCAATTTTTATGGTTTTAGTTTGCTATACTATTCATTTGGTCCGCTACACTATTCATTTGGTTTGAAAATGAATTCTATCACACGAGACATAAATGATGTCCAATTACTATGAAAGTTTATACAGAGAAACTAGACATTCACTTATGACAACTAGAAGCACCTCATTTGGAGGTCTAGAGAGGGAGATATGAATTTTTGAACATTTTGTCCAGTATCAGTAATTTTGCCCTACCTAAAGTACTATTCCATTAAATTTTGAGGTTTGGGCTTGATTAACTGGACTGGAGATATTTTTTCTCTCTAGCTGACATCCACAGATTTTCATATTAATATCATTTGCATGGATTTGATTTTTGTAAAATTAAATAGACATTTTCAAAATTTTCTACAAAATTCTGTGATAGTACCAGAGTGCAGTCTGACCTCTGAACCATTTTGGATGTCAAACGTCCTCTGTTATGGATGTTATGATATGGGAGTATTTTTAGTGTTAAGTAGACATCCATAGCTTTCCAGAATGACTAAGATTTTATGATTTTAAGTTTTCTAGATTTAGTTATGATTTTCCAAATTTTGGTCAGAAAATGGAGCAAATCTGGCCGAAATTAAACAATCCCATTTCATGCTTCATTTCGGTTTCCATGAGTTATGGACATGATTTTGCAATGCAAATGAGTTGTTTTGATATAATTAAATATGAGAATATATAGTATGAGTTCACACAGTCCACGTGATGCCAATTACAATTTTTAAGTACAATGCAACGCAAGAAATTCATTATTTTTCTCCCTTTTCCCTTATACCTTCATGAACATAATGATGTGAGGCATGTATATATATGATAAGATGAGCTAGAAGTTATGGTGTTATAGCATAATGGTGTCATATAAGACCTAATGAAGCAAGTGCTAGAATTCAAGGTCTTGGCTCCATTTTCTCCTTCCATCTAGGTCTCTTGATCCCATTTAAGCCTCTTGGAGTCATCATGATTTCATTCCTAAGAATCTATACCTAAGTTGCTTCTTTAAACGTTATTATGGAGCATACACTTACATCACACCAACCAAGGTTTCTAAAATTTTTCTAAGCCTTTGATGTTCTCTTATCATGTTTAGTCCCTTTCTATCTTTAGAAAAATTTAAAACTCTCCCTAGGTGCTTCTTCTTGGTTTGGCCGAGACATGTACCCATTCATGGACCCATAGAGTTAGCTTTCTTCCTTGGAAGGAAATGGCACATGTGAGGCTTTCTAGGTATCTCAAGAATCCATATATACTCATAGACAATTGGAAATACCCTTAGAAAGCTTCATACATACCATGGTACAAAAAAAAAACCCTAGGTTTTGGAAACTTGAAAACTAATGGTTCTTTTTGGAATTTTTTGCATCTACTTATTCCTCACCCTTAAAAACCTAGGTTTCATGCTTGGTTTGGGTTAGATTTTGCTCCTCCTTCCTAGTTCTACATGAGGCCAAAAATGAGCTATGGAGAAACAAGAAGGAAGAAGCAAGGAAGGCTATGAAAATACCTTGATTCCTTAGCCTTTTCAAGAGCTTTTTCCCTTATCCTCACTCCTCCTTGAAATTTTGAACCTCTCCCCTCTGAATAGGACTCAAAATAGATCTAAAACATGTATCAAAATGATAAAAAGAAAGGGAGAGAAAGGAGAGCAAGTTCAAGGAAGGGAGGAGCAAGAAAATCCTTGATTTTCCTTACCTTTTCTTAGGTTTTTCTCCTCCTTTTAAGCTCTTCCTTGTGTGCTACTTTTTGCAGAATTTCTCCCTAGTCTTGGATAGAATTTAGGTCAGCCAAATGTGAGGGATAAGTGAGGCACCACATATATATAGCTAGGGATTCTAAAGGGACATTTTAAAATGCCAATTTTGTTCTTCATTCTTAGTTTTTTATTCAAGGCTCATTTTAACTCCTTTTCAAAAACTATCTTTTTCATCATAAAATTTAGGTTCTTTAATTTATAAATAGCCTTTGGAATTACTCAAATCAGATTTAAAAGCTTCCCGCATGAAAAGGTTAAAGTTTGGGATCATTGACATTCAAAAACATAAATCAAAAGGGTTTTAACTGTTATAGGGATTCCTATGGTTTTTAGGACCTCTAAGAACCTCGAGAAACTCAAATTTTCCATTTAAAGATTCCTCCTCTGAGTTTTCTAAAGGTTACTCAAATTTACAAAAATGCCATTGTATTTCGTTAGAAATTTCTTTAGCCATTCTTGCCCTAGTTTTTGGGCATATTAAGTCTTGATTCCCTGTTTTCTAATATTTAGAATTTTATGAAAATTTTATTTTGCCTTAACTGGTTTATTTTAGAAGACTTTCTTTTATATTTGGCTTATTTCTATCGTTTTGACGAAAACTAGGTATTACAGCTATACTTGTGCCGTGATGAAACTAGCTACTGGGATACTTATCATCTAATTTCCTCGACTTGTGCCATGGTGGAACATGTTGCGCTGAGGCAAGGTTGCTCTGTTACCCTCCCTGGGCAACATTTTCGTTTTGTGTAATGGCGAGACATCACTTGCCACGGCACTCCTCGCTTCTACTTGACACATGGCCACGACTTAGCCAACTTTGGTCGTGCGTGTGACCCTTTTCTGCACTATTTTTTCTTAAGTTTCATCCCATACACTCCCACTCTCCATCTAGCAATACTTTAAGGCCATTTTACCTTAATTTGTAAAGTCTAATAACTTTCATCTACTTGATTTACCCAGCTTACCCATCATCACCAATTCAAGACTTAAGTATTAGTTCTTACTCGTCTAACTACTATATATCCGTAAGTTCATGGATTAATGACAACAAAGATTTATAAGCTACCAATTTATCATTCAAATATATATTCCAATAGAGGTTCCATACATCACTTATTTAAGTCAACATCTAATGTATCATATGATTTCATTTCCAAATAGTAAATCATATCATAGGTTCAACAAAGTTCATATAAGATATTATGAGTTCATACATCCAATACTAATTTAATATGAGGCCTAGCTTCTCAATAGATACATCTTAAGTAATTAAAATACAAACTCCTACACTTGGCAACATGATTACATGATGATACTATACAAGAAGAAATATAAAATTTAGCATTTACTCTACTTAAATTAGTCCAAGTGTAGCCTTCCCCACACACGGTTGGAGCTTATGGATTTTCATCCACATGCTTCCCCTTATCCTTACCCGAAGAGCCTTCACCTAAAAGTATTATCCCATGAAATGGGTTGAGATGCAAATCTCAGTAACTAAAGGCAAATTCCATTCATATATATGCATGAATTAAGATGAGCATAAAAAATTATATCAGTCATATCAACAAATGAAATAATTAGGTTATCAGTAACTACTATCCTATACTAGTAATTATAATTCCACGTGTTAAAAGCCAATAACACCGAGAGAGGCTTGTCCACGACACCAGTTCCCTAATGAGCACAATCTGGGCTCAGTGTATACAAAGGTCTAATCATAATCTAGTGCCCAATCGAAGCACAATGCATGGGTGAAAACCACACCACAACTCCACCATAGACTCACAAGGTCCAAACATAATATATCAGATAGCTAACCATTTATTATGCATTTCAAAATCATACATATGTCATAGATACAAAATTAAAGTAGACATATGCATGAAATTTAATATTAACCCCGATTACCTTACTTGTAGATAATTCCTTGAGAGTCAACAACAATGCTACCTTAGCCTTGAACACAAAATCAAACCATTACCATTCCTATTTATCAATTATAGTAGCAACCTAATACTTAAAGAATTAAACTACTAATAGCTACCGAGAGGACACTTACCCAGCTACTACAAGAACAAAATTCAGATTAGATGTTTTTTCCACTAGTAACTTTAGAGTATCACCTTAAATTCTAGGCAAATTTGTACAAAATTAATACTCATACTACAAATCAACTATAGGGGTCTTAAACTAGTAGAGAATGCATCCAAATAAGGAGTTTACACTCATATAATATCCCTCCTAGTCTCAACCTCCAAAAATCTTCCAAGAAAATATCAAATAATCCATATCAAATTTTGGGTGTGGTGAAAATGCTCCAAATAAAAAACCAATTAGGTCAAATGAAAGAAAAAGAGGAGAAGATTAAGTTATATAATAATTACCTTGGCTGATTTTGACTATAGAAGTAGGAGAAAATGGATTTTTGCCAAGAACCCTAGCCTCTCTCCAAAACCTCTGAATTTTCTTATGCTTTTTATGTGTTTTATTGTTGTAGAATGGGGGAAGGGGCTACTAAGGGTTTAAGGTTTAAGTTTGGGTCTTAAGCTAACCCAAAGGGCCAATTTTAAGTGAGTTTAGCTATATGCTTGTTAGGCTATAGGTAATAAGGTTACATGGGTCATATATAAGAGTTGGGCCAAGCTAAAAAGGTCCATTAATATTTGGGTTTGCAAAAATAAATATTGGGCCTCTATGAAATGGAATTGGACTTCCCTAAGGCTAAGATTTGGCTTCTACACTTAAAGTATAATTAAATTAACCATAAGGCCCAAATTAATGTCCACCTCTCTTAAGTAATTTCCTAATTGAACTCCTATTAACCCCTAGTTAATCATGATTATCCTTAATTAATTTTGGGGTGTTACATCTTAGCTCCAATTTCTCACTCAATCTAAGTCACATAACTCCATTTAAACTCATTAGAGTCATTATAAGGTCAATTCAAGAAGCCTAGCATCAAGTTGCCTTTTCATGCATAAAAAGAGCCTAAACTTTCAAATTTCAAAATATAGTTTCTAAATTCACACCAATGGTTCCTTTGGTATCTATTATTCATTTCTAGACCATTTCTATCCTTAGAATCAAAGAAAAATCTCCCTAGATGCCATCTCCCCTCTTTGGTCGAAACATAGAAGATATTAAAAGCCCATAGGGGTTTTGTTAGTTTTCCTAGGGAATTTACCACTTGTAAAGCTTCCTCGATGTCTTGAGAACTCAAATATACTCTTACATAGATGGAATTATCCTTAGAAAGCTTCATAAATTCCTATGTGCAACTAAAACCCTAACTTCTATAACTTAATTTCTAAAGCTTTTCTTTTAGTTCCAATTGCATATTCTTATCCCTTATGCTCCAAAACCCCAAATCTTATCAAGTTTGGATCAAATAAAACTCTTTACACATGATCCTTATTCTAGCTGAAATGAAGGAAAGGAAGAAGAGCCAAAAAGAAGCAATTTCTCATAACAAAGCTTACCTTGTTTTCAAGCTTTTCAAGAGAGTTTTCACAAGCTTCCAAGAGTTCTTCGAAACTCTCTCTTTCCTTTACTGAACTAACCACAAAGCATATCCAATTAAGTCACCAAAACCATGAGAAGAGAGAGAAGAAAGAAGACAAGTTTAATGAAAGGAAAAGCATGAAAAAAAGATAATTTCTTACACTTTTCAAGTTTGTTTCTTCCCCTTTTACTCCCTCTATGGTGCACCTCTTAGGGCTGGTTTTATTTCTATTTTAGAGTGAAAATGAGTCGATTAAGATGAAAGGTAGAAATGGGACATTATTTAAGAGGCAGAGGACCATTTATAACAATTCCTAAAATTCCAACTATGTCCTTAAATTTTATTTTCTCCATTTGAGCTCATTTTAACTCTTTTTTTAGTACCATCTTTTCTATTTTGAAATTTAGATCCTATAATTCATAAAATACTTTTGATTTCATCCAAATTAGATTTAAAACCTTATTGAATGATGTGGTCAAAATTTTAGTTAATTGACACTCTAAAATACAAACTAAAAGGGTTTTTATGGTTTTTAGGGCCTCTAACAACTCCAAAAAACTCATATTTCCATTTAATGATCCCCCATTTGAGTTTTCTATGAGTCACCTAAGATTACAAAAATGCCACTATTCTCTGTAACATTTTGTTTGGTCATTTTAGCTCCATTTCTAGGCTAATCTTAGGCTTTAAACCACATTTTAGATACTCTAATAAACATCCTAATCTTATTACCTTCAATTTGTTCTACTTTAGGGCATTCCAATATCAGTTTATTAAGTTTAGTTCAGTTTCTAATTACTAGGTATTACATTTTACTTGGCTTAGACACATCAAACAAGACACAAATGCATCATTGGACCATCTCTAGGCATACATAAACTCTTCACAAGCTACTTCTAGCTTATGGCATGTATATGGTGTAACACCCCAAAATTTATTAAGGGTAATTCTAGGCAATTAAAGAATTATTATGAGAATAATAAGGCAAATCATGGGAAATAGAAATTTATAGAGAAATAAATTATTAATGTGGATTGAAAATTCAATTAGGTTAGAAATTTAATCTAGCCCATAATTAATTAAAACATGTCAAGGATAAAGACTTATGGAGACCCAATTATATTCTGTGCAAACATAACTTCATATTATGAGACTTAGCCCAAGAGAACCCACTTAATAATGGCCCAATCTGGTTTAATTACTTAGAAGCCCATAACTAAGAAAATAGGCCTAAGTGAAGTTTGGGCTTTGGATTCAGCTCAAGTACTAAAACCCTAAACCCTTTATAGTCTTCTCCCGATTCTATAGAAACACAAAGTCTTAAGAGAAAATTCAGAGGTTTTAAGGAGGCTAGGGTTTCTTTAGCACAATCTCACCATTTCTCCTTTCTAGAGTAAGATTTAGTTAAGGTAATCTAAATAAAACTTAATCCTCTCTTCTTTCTATTTAATTTGACCTGATTAGTCTTTCGTTTAGAGTATTTTCACCTTAAACCCAAATTTAAATTTGTTATTTGGTGCTTTCATGGTAGATTTTTGGAGGTTAAGGCTAGGAGGGTTGTTAGATAAGTATCTTCTCCCTATTTTGATATGTTCTCTATTAGATAGAGACCTTTATAGCTGACTCATGGTATAGGCTTTGATTTTATATGAATTTACCTAGAAATTGCAGTGGTATTTTGAAGTTTCTAGTGTGGGAAAAACTAAATATGAACTTAAAGCCTCTTGGTGGCTGGGTAAGTGTTTTTTAGGTAGTTTGTAATGATTGGATCCTATAGTATATGATTTATGTTGTAATTAGCACTTAAGAACGTGCTTGATTTGATTTAGGGATCTCTAGAGTGTGGGACTCAATTAAGTGAGATAACTGGGGTTAATTTTAATTTCTTGTATATGTCCACTTTAATCTTATATCTGTTGCACATGTATGATTTTGAATGCTAAATGATTGGTTAGCTACTTGAATGGTATGTTTGGACCTTATGTGAGTCCATAATGGAGTTGTAGTACGACTGCCACCTATGCATTGTGCTTCGATTAAGCACCAAGTTATGATCAGACTCTTGCATGCACTGAGCCTAGGTTATGCTTAATAGAGAGTTGGTGCTGTGGATGGGACTCTCCAGTATTATTAGCCTTTAACATGTTGTATGTGATTATTGGTATAGGACAGTAGTCACAGGTAGCTCAACTATTTCATTTATTGATATGATAGATGTTTCTCATGCTTATTTGACTAAAATTTACATATGTTGATTAAATTAGTACTTATGAATGAAATTTTCCTCTTAGTTATTGGGATCACATCTCATCCCATTTTATAGGCTAATGATTTCAGGTAAAACCTCTTCAGGTAAGGATGAGGGGAAGCAAGTGGATGAATATCTATGAGCTGAGACCATGTGTGAAAACCCTGCACTTAGACTAACATGACTTAGAGTAGATGCTAAATTTTATGGTTCTTATGTATAACATCATCATGTAATTATATAGTTAAGTGTAGATATTTTCATGTTTTATAATCAATGGTGCAATTACTAGGAGAATAGACCTTGAAGTAAGGAAATATGATGTATTTACTTAATTATAATTTGATATGGAACCTTGTTAATTTAGAAATATAGCTTGTCACTAGAGAATATATTTATGTATCACTATGAATGATGACCTTGGATTTGGGTTGTATGGAACCTCTATTGGAATACACATATGGATGATGTTACTAGTGGCTTTGCACTCTTTGCTGTCTAAATTTATAAATTTGCTGATGTATGATAGATAGATGGATTTGGAACAAAGCATAAGCCCTTAGATGGTTATGATAGGTATGCTGAGTAATCTAGGTGGGTTGGATGCGATTAAAACCTTATAAATTAAGGTATAATGACCTTAAAATGTTACTAGAGGTAGAGCTAGAGTGTTTAGGATGAAATTTGGAAAGAGTAGGTGCAGAATAGAGTTGAGCCACAGCTAAAACTACATAAGTCATAGCCAGGAGTCATCTAGAAGCGATGAGCATTGCGATGCACAGGTTTGAGTCATAGTACAACATAAATTTTAACTTCAGAGGGTATCAGAGAGCAGACTTGCCATGACGAGAATTGGGGGAGCAAAATAGAGTTCCAATGGCTTACCTCATCACGACGTGAATCAAGGAAGGTTGAATAGTAAGATCCAGAGGGTAACTTTGCCATGACGCGGAAGGCTGAGTCATGGTATAGTTTGTATGTTTTTGATTTTATGCTTTAGTAGTCACTTAAGTCAGAATGCGGGCATATTAAGTTACAACATGAGTGTAAAGTCCCACATCAGGTAGGAAGATCCTAGGCTAGGACCTTATAAGTGGGAATAGTACTCTCCCTACATAGACGCATTTTCTTGGGAGCTAATGGGAAAAGCCATCTTCCAAGAAGAATAAAACCCGAGAGCTAACGGGAGAAGCCATCTATTGGGGATAATATCCACGAAGCTCTGTAAGGTGTTTGGTATTAGAGCTGACCTACTCACGTGTGCAACCTAAGGATAGGTTGGCCCTAAAGGGGAGTGAAATGTAAAGTCTCATATTGGGTAGGAAGACCCTGGGCTAGGGCCTTATAAGTGGGAGTAGTACTCTCCCCACATGAATGTATTTTCTTAGGAGCTAATAGGAGAAGCCATCTTCTAAGAAGAACAAAACCCCAGAACTAATGGGAGAAGCTAGCTACTGGAGACAATATCCATGGGGCTCTGTAAGGTGTTTGGTACCGGGGACAATATCCACGGGACAAAGCTTTACATATCTATACAAGCCTTTGCATAGCCCTATTGCTACATCCTCAAGCCAAATTCAACCTAAAAAAGTCTAGAACTTTGCTCTGCTACCAATAAATGTAACACCATACTTTTCTAACTTATGTCATGCTAATCTCATGCCTTAAACCATGCTACTTGCACAAGAGGCAAGAAAAATAGCATTAAATAATGGATTTCTTAGCGTTGCATCGCGTATAAATTTTTTATTCGGTGTCCCATAGACCATGAGAGCTTATGTATCACATTTTCATACTTAATTACATAGATATAACTCATTTTGATCCCCAAAATTGGCCTAGAGATCGTGTATGGCCAAGGGATACATAAAATTCATGATAGCTATTTCGGCTAGAATTTTGCCTTTTCTATCACAAACTTTGGAAAATCATAACTAATTCTAGAAAAATTAAAATCATGAATTGTTTACCATTATGGAAAGATACACATGTATACTTTATTCTAAGAATATGTTCAATCCATGAAACATAACAAAGAGGACATTTGACATTCAAAAGTGTGCAGAGATTAGACTGGCTACTGGTACTAACACAGTTTCTGCTATCAATTTTAAAAATGTCCAATTAATTCCAAAAAAATCCAATCCATTCAAATGATACCAATCTAGAAAGTTATAGATATTAGCTAGAGGTAAAAAATAACTCTAGATTAGTTTAGGCATATCCAGGCATAAAAAACTAATCAAACAATAACCTGGGTCAGTTTAAATGCCTGATACTTGGTAGAAATTTTAAAAATTCATATCTCCCTTCATAGATATCCAAATGAGGTGCTTCTAATTGGTACAATTCACTGGTAATGTATAGTTTCTCCCTATAAAATATTGTGGCAGTTGGACATCATTTGGCCCCTAAGTGATGAAATTTATTTTCAGACAGTATGAACTACCTGACCAATTTTAGAAAATTTTTCATCTTTGAAAATTCATCAAATATTTCATAAACCTCCAAAAATTCTTTACTTTAACTTTTCAAAAAGATCTAAAAAATTTCTAAATGCATGCCAAATTTTAGATCAAGAAGAGCTTATTTTGATAAAAAGTGGTGTAGGTTTCCAATATGGTCAATTCTTACTCCATATAAGATACCAAAGTGTCCAAATGACTTCCCTTGATGTTTGTCATCTCTTGGACAAGTTTAAAAGCATGAATATGACTTGTATGAACTACCCAAATGGTCCCAAACCTCATGCATCTCAATTTAGCCATTCCACTTCCACTTATACATACATTTCCATAATGCAACTTTGCCATTACATGTCCAAAATGTATATTTCCATATATATAACCTTAGCTTTCATTTATACATGATACATTAGCATAATTATACATGTTCATAACATCATAGGACATATGAAACCATTGATTACAACATTTGCTATTCATATGGCCTTAAAGTAAAAAAATTTAAACACTTTCTTGTCACAATCTAATCTTCCAAGGTGTGGCTTCCATTGCCTTGTCCACTTTGTCCACCTAGCATGTTAGAGCATTGGTAAGGAGGGAAAAAGATTTAAAAAATCCCAATAACTTATCTCCATTTTAATCACACATAAAAGATGCAAAACAAGTCTTATAAATATATGTATGGGCATCATAGAATGTGCAATCATTCAAGAGACATTCTTAACATGTGAGCAAGTCATACATAGCATACATAGGCTTGCTAAGTAGATGGATTAGCCTCACCCATTCACTTGTGGATTTTAGACTTGCCTCACCCATTCTTTAAAAGGTTTTTGGACTCAACTTTACTCTTGGGAGTCAACTTCACTTTTGGGAGACTCTTTACTTTGTCTCAACCAATCTTAAGAGTTCTCGGCTCATCCTCACCATAGCTACTAAGGGTTCTTGGCATCACCACACTTAAGCAAACCCAAGCACACATAACAAATATCATTTGAAAACATAATGGATCATCATGGTACCATGGCATATGAAATCATGCTAGAACACTTTTCATGGCTTAAAATATATACACACATTTAAAGACAAACCAAGCATACATTCATGCATAAGAGAAGGAGGAGTGAGCTACCTTTGTCACATTTGCATACTTCCTTCCTTGGACTTAATTCCTCTTCCACGGCCACACACTCATAAGGAGGTGGAGATCATTTCTCTTGGCCTAGATACATCATATGGAAGCCAATTATACTCTTGAATCAAATTATAAGGCCACATAATCATTAGAAAAGCTAGGTGACTCATAAGGCTCTTTTATGGTTCCATAATGCACTTAATGAAGCAACCTTTGGAAAAATTATCTTGGCTCCCTTCTCTCCATCTATTTATGATTCTTGATTCTGTTTAAACCTTTTGGAGTCATCACACAATCAATTCTAGGAACCTAATTAGGCATTGCTTCTTTAAGCTATATTATGGAACATATAAGGCCATCTCACTATCTATAGTTTCTAAAATTTTCCAAGGCTTTCTCTCATATTCATTCATCATATATGACTTAAAAATGGGCTTGGATAAATTTAAAGCTCTCCCTAGGTATCTCAACCCCTTTTGGCAGAAACTATGCACCATTTAACCTCCATAGAAGTTTGCTTTGTTTTCTACATGGAAGATGCATATGGGAAGACTCCTAGGGATCTTAGGAACTCATTCAAATATTCATTTAGGCCTAGGTATAATTATATCAAATAAGATTTTCAAGGGAACCTATGAGACCCTAGGTTTGTCACCTTAAAAATCAATGATCTTTTCTTGAATTTCTTTGCATATTCTTACTTTCCTCTCTCAAATTCATAGAATTCACCCTTGGTTCTACCCAAAATTCAAGCCTTCTTGTAGTTACATATATGGGGTGAAATAAGAAGAAGGAGGGAGAGGAAGTAGCTACCATGGGATGGAAGATTTACCTTGTTTTTCCTTGTTTTCTTGCTTGATTCTCACTTTCCTTGGCCTCCTGTCTTCAAATCCGAATTTTCCCTTTTATTCCTCCCTTAAAACTGATCCACATACTTCAATATAACTATAGAAAAGAAAGGGAAATGGAGAAGGAGAGGTTTGCTAAGGAGAGAGCATAAAAACAACCAAAAATCCATAATTTTTACCTTGTCTTTCTCCTTCCTTCATCCTCCTCTTGGTGTACCTCATCCTTTCATCTGGTCTAGGGTAGAAACATAATGGGCTGAATGAATGAGGAGGTGGGGCGCTACTTATATATAGGTGGGAGGAAGAAAGACTTTTCAAAAATTCTCATTTTACCCTTTGTTCTTAGCATTTTCATTTCTAACTTGTTTTAACTCCTTTTTATGAACCATCTTTTCTATTATGAGATTTAGGTTCCTAATTTAGTAAAATGCCTTGGAATCACTCAAATCGGAGCTAAAACCTTCCCAAATAAATCAGTCAAAGTTCGGGTCAACCGACATTGAAATAAGTTTACTGGAGGAGCTTTAGCTGTCCTGGGGCTTCTAATGGTTTTCAGTGCTCCTGAAAACCCTGGAGAACTCAAAAATTTTATTTAAAAAGTCCTCCTATGTGAATTTCAAAATTTTCTCAAAATGATGAAAATGCCCTTATGTTTTATCAATCTTTTGTTACATTTTGTTTCTTCATTCTAGCTCTGTTTTTCTTTCTGTCTGAGCCTGGGAGTCTAGAATGCTTCCCAAATTTTTTAGGACCTTAAATAAGTCATTTTTGGGAACTTCCTTTTGTATCGAGTGAATTTTGTTTATTTATGGAGAAACCGTATATTACATTTCTCACGTTTTCTCTTGTTTTCAAAGAACCGAATATTACAATGAGTCCATTAACTTCATTTTTAGGTTCTAGTAGCTAACTTAGCCGTGACAGAAATGTTTAAGCTGTGGCCTAAAACATTAAACTCCTATATTAGCCTCTAAGACTTAATTTTCTTGAGTTGAATGGTATTTAATAACTTAGGAACAATTATAAAAGGATTTTGGGAACGTGGAATTGGTGATAAAATGAATCAAATGTTTTATTTGATAACTTAAATTGCTTGTAGGCCTAAATTACTTTGTTCTCTGATTAATAATCCCAAATAATAATAGGGTTCAAAATTTCTTCACTATTTTACCTAAATAGCTAGTTGTACTAACATTAGACCTTGATTTATGATCATTAATCATGCAATTAAGCTTAAATCATTCTAATTAAGAGTTAGGTTGTTACATATAGTTCCATACAAGGGCATAATAAAGTAACTCATATAATTCATTATCTTGGCTCCAATTTTTCACTAAATCTAAGTCACATGACTCTATTTAAACTCATTTCCAGGAGCTAAATACCAAGTTGCTTCTTTATGCCTAAAGGAATCTTAAACTTTTAACTTTCAAAATATAGTTTCTAAATTTAAACTCATGGTTCCTTTGGTGTTTACTATTCATTTCCAGAACATTTCTATCCTTGAAATTAAAGAAAACTCTTCCTAGGTGTGTGATTCCCTTCTTGGCCGAGGCATGTGCCAATTTAGGAGCCCATGGAGTTTTGTTAGTTTTTCTAGGAGTTTTGCCACTTGTGAAGTTTCCTAGGTCTCTTATAAACTCAAACATACTCTTAAACAAATTAAATCAACACTAGAAAGTTTCATAAATCTCTACGTGCAATCAAAACTCTAATTTCCATAAGTTATCATCTATAGGTTCTTTTTGAGTTCTAATTGTTCCATATGGTTCTCCATACTTCAAAACCCCATTTCCTATCAAGTTTGGATCAAAATCAAACTCCTTACATATGTTCCTAAGTCTGGTCAAAATACACAAGCAAGAGGAAGCAAAGAAGAAGCAAGTTGAGCCATGGTTTCTTACCTTGTTTCAAAGCTTATCAAGAAAGCTTTTCTAAGCTTCCAAGAGTTCCTCAAAATTCTCCCTTTCCTTTACTAAACCAACCATAAAATATCACCATTTAAATCACCAAAATCATGAGAAGAGAGAGGAGAAAAGTTTAGTAAAGGAAGAAGCATGAAAAAGTAGCAAAATTTTATACTTTTAAGCCTTGGTTTCTTCCTCCCTTACTCCTCCTTTAGTGTGCCACTTAGAACTACCTTAGGTTCTATTTTAGACTAGATGGAAGTTGGTTAAGACAATGGAGAGAAGTGGGATGTGATTTAAGAGGTAGGGGGCTTACTTATGACATTTTTCAAAATTCCAATTTAGTCTCTCATCTTGGTTTTCTCCATTTGAGCTCATTTCAATTACTTTTTGAGAATTATCTGTTTTATCATGAAATTAGGTCATCTAATTCATGGAATATCTTTGGTTTCACCTAAATTAGATTTAAAATCTTACCAAACCATTTGGTTAAAGTTTTGGATAATTGATGACTTAAATCACATATCGGAGGGGTTTAAACCTTTCTAGGGGTTCTTATGATTTTTAGGGCCCCTAAAAAACACAAATTTTCCATCATTCTTTAGTCTTAATTTGCATTACTTTAAGGTGATTCTATCTTATTTTATTAGGTTTAGTTCAATTTTCTAAAAATTGGCTATTACACATATACTTTAATGGTATTGTATGGTGTTGATCATTATTTACTTGTTTATTAGGATTGCCTTGGATTTGCTTTGGTAGATGATTTTAGTAGTGATGGTATAATAGTTATTGGCTATAAGTTGTATGGCTAAAGAAGTCATATAGTCAAATTTTGAGTTTGCAAGTGTTTTATGGTTCCAAAAGTTAAGAGCACTTTCTTTTAGCATTGAAACTTGTGAGCATAGTTTGAGGTCAAATGATGATATATTGGTGATTTTGTGTATGCAAGTTACTAGCCTAAAATTTGTTAGTTTGAAATTTGCCTTTTCTCTTATAGTTGTATCCTTTTGATTTTACTTTTAAATATAATACTTTGCATGTGTATGAGCATTTGATCACTCGTCCTTAAGTTTTCATATCATTAGAAGGTGCATTTGGAGCCATTAGAAGTGTCTCATGTCCATTTGATCAAATAAAGAGCTTGTGGTAGTTGAGCATTTATTTTAGCATTCATTTTTGCTATTCCTAATGCTTGTTATGTTTGGGATGCCATAAAGTAGCTCTTCAACACCACAGTGCCACATAAGATTTTTGCTTAAGGAACCTAAGTTCGAATCATGATGCCATAAGCACTGAGGCATCACAATGTGGTTCAAGTAGAGATGCACATGCTATAGTGCAACCCTTTAAGGTCATAACAAGGTGAAAAAATTTTGTATTTTGGGTTTTGTAACAGGCGCATTGTGTCATGGCTTTTTAAGGTTGTGGCACCATATGGGATTTTTGTTTTATGAGATTTTTAAAGGATTTTGTGTTTTGATTAGAATCTTAATTTAGGGTCATAGGAAAGTATCTTAAAGATTTAATGGGATACTTTAAGAGTCGATTCTACCTTTGGTAGTTTAAGTACTCCATTATAATCTTATGAAGGAATCAACCTTAATAGTTTATTACAATAAAGGTTTTAATTGGTTTACATTTTTAAAGTTATTAAAACCATCTCTATATTTAATTAGTTAAATCTCCTTATTTAATTTATAAGTTAGATGTTAATTAGAAGTAGGTGTTACAAATAACTTGTTATGTATGTAACAACCCTAACTCCTAATTAAGTTAATTATACATAATTATGTTCTTAATCAATTGCAATTATAATTTAATTTGGATAACAAATTCGCAACGGGTAAAAATATGGGGAAAATTGAACTTTTTTATCATTAACATTATTAACAAGACATATAGGAGGATTTATATTCATAAGAAAATATAATTCTCATTAACACTTCCATCCCATTCAAAATGTAGCCAAGTAGCATAAAAACTTGTATATGTAGGGCTAATGTTACTATTCCTCACTAACATGTTAGAAACCACATTTTTGTTATTAAATTGGGAATTGTAGGACTTAGACTACAGCTTAGGATGGTTAGGCCATGACCAAGTTGGCCTCTGGAACCTCTAAAAGCTTATTTTTATACTTGCATCATGACTCAAATAACTTACATCATAGCTAAACCTTGGCTTGAAAGCAAAACCTCGCAAAACATGATTTTCATTGTGGCTCAGCATAACCACGCCATGGTGAGATACCTCTTGGATTAGCAAACTTACACATACACACATGATTCTCATCATGGCTTAAGATGTTTGTGCTGTGGTGATATTACTCTCGGCCAGCATTCACATACATCCATTTATGTCTTACCATAATGTGCCTTTAAGGCATCGCAACGAGATTGATTTTTGGAGCACATCTCCCTTTATAACCGTAAAATGGCATATGTAACCTCCAGCGACAACCTAAATTATGCATTTTCTTACTTATTGACTTTAGACCATTTTAAGCAAGTTTCAATAGGCCAATTAAACATGTTCCCACCCTTAAAACTCTAAAATAACCCCAATGCAAAATATAGCTATGGCACATCCCCAGATCCCACATAAAGCATATATAACAATAGAAACCATATGATAGAACCAAGGCTAAAGATACCATTAATGTCATAATTATAACCTCTTATTGATAAAAAATTTTTTATACATCCTACATCAGTTCATATTTACTTAGTAAAATGCAATTACATCAAATTCATCATAAATTAAAGTCTAGCCCCTATTGGGGAACATTCCAAGTTACAAAGCAACAAAGTATCTAGACTTGGCAATATGAATGTATTATGATGCTATACAAGTTAAGTTACAAAAATTAGCATATACATTAGATCAAAATGTCTAAGTGTAAAAGTCCTACACAAGGTCTTAGTGTGACACCTCGACATTAATTAAGAATAATTATGATGCATTAAGAAATTAACATAGGGTTTTGGGGAGATTAAGGAAAATAAGGATTTCTAAAGAAATATATATATTTTAAACCTTTTGAAACAATAATCAATTTTTAGCCACTGTTAGGTGAAAATAAATTAATTATAGTTATGAGTCTAATTAGTGAAACTAATTACGTGAAGTTAGATATTTAATATTTGGGCCCTATGATCAACTTATATATGCTTAGGATCATTATTAGAAGCCTAATTTCATTGTAATGTGACCCAATTACATTAAACCCAATGAACCTTAGCCCAATGCTAAAATAGATCAAACCATAAGTAATATTGGGCCTATTGGACCAGCCCATTTACTCAAAAACCCAATAGACTTATCACTTTATTATTTGGGTGCTGAAGTTTGAGGGTTCCGTATAACAGGGAAGCCATTTTCGCACTTGAGAAGAAGGGCTAGGTTTTTTCTATATTCTTCCACCATTTCTCACTTCTAAAGGAAGATTTGGCCAAGGTAATCTATATGAAACTTGTTCCTTTCATTCTCCTCTATATTTTGGTTTGATTAGTTTGTCATTTGGAGGATTTTCATCTTCTTCTGAAATCTAAACTTTGTTATTTTGGTGGGTTCTTGTTGATTTTCAGAGGTGAAGGTTAAGAAAACCATTAGGTGGGTATCTCTTCCTCATTTTGATGTATTTTCTGTTAGCTATTGGCCCAATAGCTAACTTACATTATAGGCTTTGATTTTGTGTGGAAATACCTAGAATTTGGAGTGAAATATTACAGTTTCAAGTGTGAGTGAAGCTCGAGTCCGAATTTGGAACTTTTTAGTGATTGGGTAAGTGATTCCTAGGTAACTCATAATGAGTAAATTTTATTGTGTTTAATTTATGTTGTATTTAATGAGTAAGAACATACTTTAATTTAATCTAGGACCTCTAGAGTGTGGAATGTAACATCCCAAAATTAATTAAGATGTTAATAATGTATTTAGACTAATTAAAAGTAATTATTATGGAATAATTGGGTAAGCTATATGAATAGAAATTTATAGAGAAATAAGTTATTAATATAGTTTAAGATTTCAATTAGATTAAAGCTTAATTTGGACCCAAAATTTAATTTGATTAAGCCATGGATAAGGATTTATGGAGGCCCAATGATTTTAGGTGTAAGCCCAACTCTTTATCATGAGACTTAGGCCAAGAGAGATCATTTAGCAATTACCCAATTTGATTTAGTGAAATAGAGACTCACGACCCAATTTACATAAGTCTTTATAGTTGGGCCAACACACATTATGCAGACCTAAATTGGATTAACTCTTGAAATTTAGCCTGACCCAACTACAACTCTGAAGCCCAACTCATGAGACTTAACCCAACTAACACCAACCTTTGAACCCACTAGAATTTGGGCCTTAAGGTCAGCACACTTCACCTTAATTCAAAGTGTTCTGCAGCCCACCTCATCAAACAAAGGCCCATTGACTAGAAATAAGCCTAAATGGACCTTGGGCTAATGGGTTGGCCCATTTCCCCTTAATAACCCTAAAGGTTTAGCAGCCTTCCTTCCCATTTAGTAGAAAACATAAGAGGTAATGGAGGAAATTCGGAGGTTTAAGGGAAGCTAGGGTTCTACCAATATTGAACCTCTATTTTTGACTCCTAGAGGATGATTTGGCCAAGGTAAGTTATATATAACTTGACCCTCTTATTCTCCTCTTCATCTTGGTCCAATTAGTTTTTGGTTTTGGACATTTTCATCTATTTCTCAAATCTAAAACTTGGTATTGGGTGATTCCTTGTAAGATTTTCGGAGTTTGAAGTTAGTGGAACCATTAGGTAAGAGTTTGCTTTCATTTTGTGGTGTAATCTTGCTTAGATTTCATGTTATAAGCTGACTTTGGTATATGGCTGATTCCATGTGCAAAAATCCAAGTTTTAAGGATGGCTCATGGTATGTTCTTAGTAGTTAAGGCTCAACCCAATCCATTTGACCTCTTAGGTGTATGGGTAAGTGTTCCCTCTTCTCTTGTGTGGTGTATATGCTGAATTCCTACATTTTGGATTGACTTTTGCTACATGGTTTGTACATGTGCGAAAGTGGAGTTATGTAGAGCGAATCATGGTGAGCTACCTTAAATTAGTGTAATAGATCATTAGGAAGCTTGGGTAAGAAGCTCTCAATGAACTCTGGTTAAGATTAATCTATGGATAGGGAAATTCCTAACTAATAATAGTTAAATGATGATGATTATGCTTATGTTAGGCCTGGTGTGCTTGGAATCATTATGGTAGCTAGAGGATGAGTAATTGGTTATTGAGGTAACTGGAGTTATTCTTCCTAATTTCATGTATATGCTCATATTAATATGATATTTGTTATACATGCTTGATTTTGAAATGCTAAATGATTAGTTGACTACTTGAATTGTTATTGTGCTTAGACCTTGTGAGTCCATAGTGGAGCTGTGGTGCGGCTACTACCCGTGCATGTACTTCAATTAGGCATGGGGTTGTGATCAGACCCCAGATGCACTGAGTCCTAGTTGTGCTCATTATGGAGTAGGTGCCGTGGATGGACCTCTCACGGTATTATTGGCCATTAACATGTTGTGTATGATTACTGGTATGGGACAGTAGTTAGTGGTAACTTAACTAGCTCATTTGTAAATTCAATTGATGGTACTAGTATTGATGATATGAAATTACATTATATTGATTAATCTGTATATATATATAGAATTTGCCTCTTGTTACTGAGATTGTATATCTCACCCCAATTATGGGTTAACATTTTCAGGGACCAAACCTCTTAGTGGCAAGGAGAAAATTAATAGAAGTTTATTATGTGGTTTGGTAGTAGGTAGGTTTGGAAACCTTGTCAGATTGTATTCATATAACTAGACTACTAGTTTTATGTAATTACCATATTGCATCATGAATTGCCAAGCATAGAGACTGTAATCATTTGATACATCAGATGGCAACTTAAACTAGTGATGTATAGAATTTCTAATAGGACTTATGTTTGAATGGAAATGTGAGTAGTATATGAACTCTTTGCTATTATTGATCTATGAACTCATTAGTTTATGGTGGCTAGAGGGTTAAGGATCCACATTTGAGTTTTGAATGGGTAATGATAGATGTGTTAGGTAGATTAGGTAAAAGAAAGATACTAAATTTTCACAAACTAAGTTAAAGTGGCCTAGAGTGTTGCTAGAGGGGGAATTAGAGAGCATGAGATAAAATCTTGGGAGTTATAGGAATAGAAGAGAATTGGCCGCGGCCAAAATTTAATTGGCCTCGGCCAAAAGTGACGAAGTTGCCTAGGGAGGGTAACAGAAGGAATTGGCCGTGGCCAAATGGCAACAGAGTGTAATTGGCCATAGCCAACATTTAATTGGCCTTGACCAAATGTGGCAAAGCTACTAGGGAAGAAAACAGAGAGAAATTGGTCGTGGTGAATAGTGAGGTTAGCCACGGCTAAGTCTAAGAGGCAAGTCTGGGGGTGTTCCAAAGGGTATTTGGCCATAGCGAAAGGGATATTTGGCTACGGCAAAATGTACAAAATTTGTAAAGGTATAAGGAGTTGAACTCAAGAGTAATTGGCTGTGGCGCGAGGGAATTTAGCTGCGGCGAAGGTGCTCAATTTCTCATATTCATCTGAAAACTTTAGTTTCTTTTATGGTAATACTAAGGAATGATTTGAAAATACTTGTAGGAGGTTTTTATGAGTTGGAATTGATGGATGGAAGAATCAAAGGCTCCTTATTGATGATTGAATTCACTTACACATTCAAATAATTGTGGCTGTCTAATTAATGACCCTAATAACATCAAGGTTTAATTTTTTTTGCATTTTTTGAATATAATTAGTTGTAATGACTTTCAACCTTGATTTATGATTATTAATTACATCTTTAACTTTAATTACTATAATTTGAATTTAGGGTCATTACATGGAAACTTATCTTGACTTCAAAACTTTACACAATTAAGTGAGGTAATCAGGGTTTAATTCAAATTCCTTATATATGTGTATTGTTAATATGATATTAGCTGTATAATATGATTTGTTATGCTAAATGATTGGTTAACTACTTGATTGTTATTTTAGGACCATGAGCGTGTCTTTGATGGAGCTGTGGTACGAGTGCCACCCATGTATTATGTTTTGATCAGGCATTGAGTTGTGATCAGACTCATGAATATGCACTAAGTATGTAGTGTGCTCAATAAGGAGTTGGCATAATGGATGGGCCTTTCCCTATATTATTGGCTATTAACATGATGTGTGTGATTACTAATATGGGATAGTAGTTATTGGTAGTCCAACTTGCTTATTTATTGATTATGATGATGCTTTCAGCAATTATGTTTAATATGCATTTATGCTAATTAAATTATACATATGTGTGGAATTTCCTTTTGGTTATTGAGATTCACATCTCACCTTGTGTCATGAGCTAATAATTTTAGGTGAAAGTTCCTCGGGTAAGAAAAAGAGAAAGCAAGTGGATGAACGTCCTTAGGCTTAGGCCAAGGGTGGGACTCCTTGAATTAAGAGGCCTTTCAATTGTATAGATGTTAATTTTGTTTAACTTCTATTGTATAGCATCATGTTGCATATATTTTTTCCAAGTGTAGGTATTTGAACATTTTGTAACTTAGGATGTAATCCCTATGACTAGGCTTTAATTTTACATGAATTCTAATGTAATGTTATTATTGACCAATCATGGACTAATATGTATGTATGATGCTTAAAGGATATTCTTGAAGAAGGATGTTGCTATCACATGAAAACATAGTTTGAATTTTTATTTCATAAAGGTCTTTACTGATAGCTTTGCCACGGGTGTGAAATGGGTAGGATAGTATAGCCATTTTAGGTTAGGAGCAAACCTACTTGGTCTATTAAAACTTGTATAAAGTAGTTTGTTATCAACTGCTAGGGAATAACACCAATTGGGATAGTCATTTAAGACTTCACAATCCCATTACTATCATAGAGGGGAGTATACTGATAAAAATTAAGTTTTGGTTACTCCAATTCAATTTTAAGTCACTAGGTTATAAAGGTTAATGAGTGAGGAGTATAAAAAGATCAATAAAACCATGTGCTTTGTCATAGGAGGACCCTTAATATCAATTCAAGGAAGGTACAAGTTATTAGGAATGTGTATGTGAGGAGCATATGTCAAGAAGGTACTTAAGTCATAGCCAAAATACCTCCAAGGGGTGATAGAAACTAGGAGCACTGTGGCACACAATTTTGACTTGCAATGAAACATAGGAAAATAGACTTTAGAGGGCATCCAAGAGCAATCTTGTCACGGTGAGCATAGGGTGTGATGCTTAGGAGAGTACCAGTAAGGCCTCTCACCGCAGCGCCATGTAGGCTTGTCATGGCGAGACTCAAGGAAATTTCACTGTGCAGTTCTAAAGAGGAACCTTATTGTAGCATGAATGGTTTAATTCGTGGTGAGGAATGAGGAAAATTTGAGTTTTAGTTATAGTAGCAAGTTAAGTCATGACATAGATCCTCCAGGTCTCTATGCAAGTCCAATAAATTAGTTTTTAGGTTTCAATAGCTAACTTAGCTATGGCAAGCATTGTCTAAGTCGTGGCCTGTAAAGTCTCACATCACAGAGGAAGGTCTTAGGCTAAGGCTATATAAATGGGAGTGGTACTTTCCTCACTAGTGATGCATTTTCTTGCCAAAGGGAGGACAAAACCCCGACAATGGAACTCAATTTTAGACATAGCCAGATTAGGGGCAATATCACTAGAGGCTCTATATGGAAGTGGTATCAGAGCTGGCCTAGCCACATATACAACCTGAGGATAGGTTGGGCCCAAAAGAGGGGTGGAATTTAAAGTCCCACATCGAAGAGGAAGGTCCTGGGCTAAGGCCATATAAGTGGGAGTGGTACTCGTCCTACCAACGATGCATTTTCCCATAGAAGGGAAGAATAAAGTACAGCAATGGAACCCAATTTTGGATATGGCCAGATTGAGGACAATATTGTTGGAAAACTCTAAATGGAGGTGGTATCAGAGCAAAGGTTTAGGCATTCTAGTGTGGGTTATGGCTTAAAAGTGTGACTTGCTAGTTGTGTATGAGTTGTTTGTGGATGAAATGAGGGTGAAACTGTAGTGTGTGTTTATATTTTATACTAAGCCATGTTTATATTGTTTTAGAAAGATGGTGAACACCTAGAGAGGTAGGCCCTCTGTAATATCCAGTTCTTTGAAAATAAGAGAAAACATAAGAAACATAACATACAGTTTCTCCTTAAACTTACGAAATTCACCAAATACAAAAGGAAGTCTCACAAATAGAGTGATTTAAGGTTTAATAAAATTAGAATACTATTTTAGACCTCAAATAATGATGAGTCAAGGTCAGAGGTGCCTTGAAATTGGAGCCATAATAGCCAAACAAATTTTAAAGGAAATGCAACGAAACGTAATGGCATTTTTGTAATTTTAGACAAATTTTAGAATTCTCACTGGGGGGCTTTCTAAATGGCAAATTTGAGTTCTCCAAGGTTATCAGAGGCCCTAAAAGCCATGGGAAACCCCGGGATAGTTAAAGCCCTTCTCGTAGACATTTTTTAACAATAGTGAGCCCGAACCTTGATCGATTCATTCAAAAGGTTTTAACTCCAATTTAAGTGATTCCAAAGGTATTTTATTAAATTAGGAATCTAAATTTTATGATGAAAGAGACGGTTCTAAAAAAGGAGCTAAAATGAAGCCAAAACAAAAATGCCAAGAACTAAGGATAAAATTTGAATTTTTGGAAAATGGAAGCTTTTTGAACTCTCCTTATATTTTGCCCTCCTTCTCCCCTCATCTAGACCGACCTAATTTTGCCCCAACACTAGAGAAGAAAGCCAGCTCTTAGGTGCACCAAGGGAAGAGGTTTTGAAGGGAGAAAAGGCAAGGAAAAGATAAGAAACTTTATGGAATTTCAAGTTCTTTCTTTAGCAAAATGTTTCTCCTCCTTCTCCCTTTTCTTCCTATGGTTTTCTTGAAGTTTTTAGTGCTATTTTAGGGGTAGAACAGAGAGGAAAATTTCATGTTTGAGGAGAGGAGGCCAAGCAAAGTGAGAAACAAGCAAGAAAAGCCAAGGAAATAAGGTAAAATCTCACTTTTACGGTAGCTTCTTCCTCCCCCCTCTCTCTTGTAGGTTCGGCCACCTAAGGGAAGTCCAAGAGGACTTGGATTTTAGGTAAAGCCAAGGGTGAATCCTAGGAAATTAAGTTTGGAGAATGAGAATATGCAAAAGAAATTCACAAAGAACTATTAGATTTCAAGATAGCAAAGTTTGGGTTTTAAGTGTTTCACTAAAAATTTGATTTAATACAATAATTCCTAAGCTTAAATGAGTTTTTGGATAAGCTCCTAAGATCCCTAGAAGGCTCCTCATGTGCATCTTCCATCAAGAAAACAAAGCAAATCCATTTGGTTGTTCCTTGAAGTCTAGTCTTGGCTTAATCTAGATGGAGCACCTAGGGATAGTTTTAATTTATTTCAAGCTTATTTTTGAGTCATATATGATGGAAGAGGATGAGAGGAAGCCTTGGAAAATTTTAGAAGTCATGGATAGTGAGATGGTATCATAGGATCCATATTATGGCTTAAAGAAGCAACACCTAGCTATGCTCCTTACTTTGATTGTGTGATGACTCCAAGAGGCTTAAAAAGGAGTTAAGAATCATAAATGAGTGAAGAGAATGGAGCCAAGATAATTTTTTTTCAAGGTTGCTTCATTAAGTGCATTATGGAACCATAAAAGAGTCATATGAACTACCTAGCTTTTCTAATGAATGTGTAGCTCTATAAATTGATTCAAGAGTGTAATTGGCTTCCATATGATGTGTCTAGGCCAAAAGAAACAAACTCCACCTTATTGTGTGCATGTGTCCGAGGAAGAGAAGTCCAATTCAAGATGAAAAGTTTGCATTTGTAACAAAGGTAGCTCTCCCTCTTTTCTCTCATACATGGATGAATGTTATCTTGTCTTTGAATGTGTGTATGTATGTATTAAGCTATAAAAATGTGTTCTAGCATGATTTTATATGCCATGATGCCATGTTGTTTTATGCATTCAAATGACACTTTGTGTATATGCTTTGGGTTGCTTGAGTGTGCTGAAACCAAGAACTCTCTAGCCATGATAAGGATGAACCAAGAACCCTTAAGAATGGTTGAGACAAAGTCAAGAGTCTCCCAAGAGCAAGGCTTAGTTCGAGGCCTTTAAGAAAATGGGTGAGGCTAGTCCAAAATCCCTAAAAAGAATGGGTGAGGCTAAACCACTTGCTTGGCAAGCCTATATATGATTTCTATAACTTCTTGAATGCTAAAGATGTTTCTTAAATGATCACATGATTTCAAATGTTCATGCATGCATTTTAGACAATGGATTTGCATTCTTTATGTGTGATTGAAAGGTAAAAGAGCTATTGGAATTCTTAAGAATCTCATCCCTTCCTCTCCACAAGTTTAACATGTCTAAGTGGACCAAGGGAGCCAAAGAGTGAGAGCCAACAAGCTTGAAGAAGAAGACATGACAATCAAGTGTGTAAATATGCAATTTGTAGCCATATGAGTGGCACATGATGTAACTCTTATCATATATGTTGTATGACATTGTGAACACATGTAAATATGTAAATGTATCATGCATGTATGGGATGTAATCCCATATGTATGATATAGCAAATTTTGGGTATCAAATGGCAAGACTTGACATATGCATTCTTATGTATAACTTAGGGTGGATGAGTGAGTTTGAGAAATCTGGGTTTGTGCACCTTTGAGACAAGTTTAGTAGACCATTTTGGTGCTTTCCCATGTGCTCAAGTGGCCATGGTTGTCTTAGCAGCAATTTTGGACCATTTGAAACCCTTACATGACACAAAATAAGCCATTTTGCAACCCAATATCAAGATATGATCAAATGAACGAATTTGCCCATGAAATTTGGCATGCATATAGATCTTATCCAGATCTTTTTGGAAAGCTAAAGATCATATTATTTTGGAGCTCTGTGGAATTAATTATGCTTTTTTAAAGTTGGTATTTTTCTGCTGAACTGATGCAAACACTGTTCATATGGTTAGTAACTTGGGCTATGTCATTCGAGCAACTAATGGTGTCCAGTGGTCATGAAAATTTACAAGCATAAAATAGACATAATAAGCTTTCCATGGCCACCAAGATCACCCTAATTTCCAGTGGCTAGTAGCCTTTGTTGTAGTCTAGAATTATTTTTAGTATAAAGTAGACATCTGTAGCTATAGCTTTCTAGAATGGTATAGTGTGTATGATTTTGATTTTACTAGAATTAGTTATGATTTTTCAAAATTTATGTCAGAATTTTGGAATTCCAACTTGAGGTTGCACACTCTATTTCCATGGATGCACAAGTTCTAGGCCACTTCTTGAGCTTGTTATAAGTTGTATTTATGTATTTAAATGTGAGAATGAAATGGATGAGTCCATATGGGCCACGAAAACATTGAATGAAAATTTTATCTATGACATAACACAATTGAATTGATTATTTTTAATGTTTTCCTTTTTCCTCTTATATTGTTCATGGAAGGAAGCCCAGAATTTATATAAGATGAGTTTTAGAAAATATGGTGTTACGCCCTCTAGAGCGGCTCAAGCAGAGCTAAAGACTAGTGATTCGATGGTTGGAGCCTTACAGGCTATTATAGCTTGCCTAGATCAATAACAGGCCATGATTATGCAATTGCAAGAACAACTTGCTCATGGAGATAGTGAAAGGCCCACTCCTCCTCCACCACAGCACTCAGATCATCTTGAGAATTTAGAGGCAGTCCCCTTAAGCCAGCACCGACATACTTTAGAGACTCCACTAGCTCAGACACCTCCTGTTCCTGAGTAGCCCTTTACTAGATAGATCATAGTGCAATTTAAGAAATTTGGGCCTCCCACCTTTGATGGTGAGTTAAGTACAAAGAAAGTAGAGGCCTGGATTATGTAGCTAGAGAAGATATTCAGGGTTATGGAGTGCACCTCTTAGCAGAAGGCCGTGATGACCATTTTTTAGTTAGAAAAGGAAGCAGATTACTGATAGAGGAGCACTGATCCTATCATTAAATCAAAGAACCTCCCGATCAACTGGGAAACATTTCTACAAGCATTCTATGAGCAATACTTCCCTAGTTCTATTCAGGATGTAAAGGAGTCAGAGTTTGTATTGTTGAGGTAGACAGATGGGACAATATCACTAGAGGCTTTGTATGGAGGTGGCATCAAATGTAATGTCTAGTTTGTTTTTAAAAAAAAAACATTAAAAACAAACCAGTTATAAAAAGAAGTCCCCTAATTAAAAAAATTTGATGCTAAACAAAATTAGGACAATTATCCAAAAAATTGAAAATGAGGATCTAAAGCTTAAAATGCTCAAAAACTAAAGCCGGAGTGGCTAAATAAAATAAGATAAAAACTAGTGGCATTTTTTATAATTTTGAGCAACTTTTAGGAAACTCAAAAGAGGAATTTTTAAATGGAAAAATTAAGTTTCTCAGAGTTCTTAGAGGCCCTTAAAACTATATGAACTCTTAAAATGGTTAATCTAAACTTTGACTGATTTATTCAAGGAGGTTTTAAATCCAATTTGGATGAAACTAAAGGCATTTTATGAATTAAAAGACCTAACTTTCATAATGGAAAAGACAGTTCTTGAAAAGGAGTTGAAATGAGCTCAAATGGAAAGAACAAAGAATGAAAGGTAAAATTGGAATTTTGAAAAGTGTTAAATGAATCCTTAGCTTATATATAGCATGCCCCACTTCTTCCATTTGCCTTAACTAACTTCCTTCTGCACCAAAATAGAACCCTAAGCTTCTTGAAATGGCACACCAAAAGGGAGGAAGAAGGGAAGAGAAAACCAAGCAAAAAGGTAAGAAAATCCATAGTTTTTTATACTTCTTCCTTTACCAATCTCGTTCTCCTCTTTCCCCTCTTTTTTCCTATGGTATTGATGATTGATTTGAGGATGATTCATGGCTTGTTCAATGAGAGGAGGAATGAAATTAGAGGAGAGACAATAAGCAAGTGAAAGAGCTCTTGAAAAAGGTGTGAAATCAAGGTAACTTCCCTAGCTTCCTGATAATTGCTAATTTCTATATATTTTATCCCCTTTTGATGATAAATTGTGGCTGAATGGACTTAATTAGAGGATATTTGATTTTACTGGCCATTTTTCTATTTTAGGAATTTCTTTGCAAAATTATTGAATTTTAATGCATAAGTTTCTTTTAAATATTTTTTTGAATTTTCCTACTTAATCTTTCTAGTTCATTTTGTGCAGATTTTGTTGGGTAATAGGAATTTTAAGGATGAAAATTAATTTGGAAAATAATTGAAGCTTCAAGATTGAATCAATAGCAAAAATTCAAGGAGGGAAGCCATATTTTGCAACTATAAATAAGGGAATGATGCCCAGGTTTTTAATGGAATTTTTCTAAAAAAAGAAAGGGAATGGAAAATGGGAGCTGATGGTGTAAGGGGTTTGATGAAATAATCACACATACATATTCATGCATTGACACTCATCACTTCATAAATACATACATGTATGGTTGGACAAGGCACTCAGCCACATCATACATATATGCAACTACTACACAAGGTGAAGGCACGTGGAAGACACATCATTTCTCTATTCATATTCATGGGAATAACACACAAACTATGAAATTTAGGAAGTAAGTGAATCAAACCAAACTTAAACTCAAAATTTGCATCTAATTCTGGATATTGTATATGAAGATTTTGATAGTGCACATTAGGAGCTATCAATTCCCTAATGGTTCTTGCATGCATGTTATCATTCAAATTTGCATTTGCACTCAAGTTGGCTTGAACATGCATATTCATGTTAGCATTCACTTGCTCTTGTTCAGCCATATTACCACTAGCAAATTGAAGTGCACAATCAATTCCTTGCACACAATCAAAAATAGAAGAAGAACTAACACTATTTTCTATACTATCACTATTTTTCTTGATCTTTACTTGTCGTTTAAAGGTTCTTTCGATTTTAGGATCCAAATCAATCAATTTCTCAGTAGAAGACCTTGTCATAAACCAAATAGGCAAGCAAAAACTAAGAAATAGCACAAAAATCAACCAAGAAAAATCAAAACAATAACTCTAGAAAAATTCTATAAAATTCGAGAAAATACTAAAAAATTAGAAAAGGTGCCATAAACGTTGGAATTTGTCCTAAAATTAGTATACCTAATAGCATGGCTATTATTTTTGCTCAAAGCACCCAAAAACCTTGGAAAACAAAGTTTAAGAATTTTCTGGACACATTAAACAAAAATTCCAACAAGTAGAGCAATTGTTATACAATAATAAAAAGACTAAAAACCAAGTTCAAAATAGAACAAAAACCATACAAAAACAGAGATAAAATAAAGCAAAAACACTAGAAAACCTCTTTTAAACAATTAAGAATCCAAACTCCCTAGCAACAATGCTAAATTTGACAGTTGTGTCGAGCAATCTCAAATAAACTAGGTTGATTAAAGGTTTGTAATTAATGATACAACCTAGGTCATCTCCTAAAGAATTTTTACTTCTAATTATTTTTGAAAAAATTCCTTCTAGTGGCAATAAATGAGAAATGTTTAGAGGGTTTTTGAATTATTAAATTTTAATTGCATTAAAGAAAATAACAAGAACTAAAAGCTTAAGACTAAGTGTTGGCAACAATCATGAAAAGTGTGGTAACTAGCACTTGAATGGATTCCCTAGAATTCAATTATCCTTGCTCATTTTTAATATACCTAAACTTGGACTTAAATTCTTACTTCTTTATGTATTCTTCATAAAGACTCTTAAATTACCATCCGAGATTCAAATCACTAATGTTCAAGGAACTTGCAACCATAAGGAACCATGAAAAACTAGCAACTTAAGTTAGGAATAAGAACACACCAAAACAGCACCTAAATGTTCATTAAAATAGCTGAACAATCCAGTTAGAGATGTTAATAACCAATTAGATTAATGAGTTCCTCAAGCTTAATAATCACATAAAAATCTAGCCACTCAATGCAATGACCATTGCACTAAATAGCCTAAAAATAAGAGGAATTAACTTGCAAATTGGACAGCGATTAAGTTTGGAATTTCTAAAAACACCTAGGCATCAAAATTTACCTTCAAATGTGAGATTACAATCAAAATACAAAGCAAATTAATCCAGTACATTCAGCCACCAAAATCTCAATTTAATAAGCTAAATCTAGCCAAATTAAACAAAGAAACTAATGCTAAAAGCAAGGGATAGGGACAAGAGAATTTAGCCAAATTGAATATGCATTTTAAAGCTTAAATCTTCATCCATGGAACCACATCTCAGCTAGCCACTAAGCAAATTCAATCTTCCATTACAGAGCTAGATAGAGGAAAATAGAAGGAAGAAGCCACGACTATTGCTTGATGAATTGGAATTGAATCTCCTTCGTGTTTTTAGCATCCAAAAGCTACCTTTACTTGTAGTGTTCTTTTTTTTTTTTTTGTAAAATTGCTCTTCATTAGCACGTTCTGTCTGAGATCTCTATTCCCCCTAAACCTATGATCTTCACCTGCTTTATTTTAGTTCACTTTTCTGTTATTACCCATAAGAAGCATGTGAAGTTTTTATTCCCCCTGCCTTACATGCTCTTCCACATCAATGCTCATCCCATCCTCCATAAACCATGTAAGCTTCTTCCATGTGAATGCTAAGCCTTCTTCTCACGTGGTTTTCTACTCTTCTCCTCCCATTCCTTGTCAGAATCTATACATCTGAGCTGTGCCTATGTGCTGATACTTTCACGTGAAATAGAACTATGTATGCTTCTCTCTAGTTTCTTGCTGAATGGACATGTTTCCATGTTGGCTTCCTCTCACATACTCTGTTTCACGTTTTGTTTGTGTTGCTACATGATCTCTTGTACCTTTCACATGATCTTCCTCTCTAGCTCGTGCTTCTTCTCATTCCAAGCTCCCTTTTCCCTGTCTTCTACATGTGTATGTGTTCTTCCATTCATTCCAATGCTTCTTCATCCACTTGAGCTTTCTTAAGTGTCATTAAAACATGTTTAGCTCATGTTCTTTCCTCTCCTATAAACCTAAGCTCATCTTCCTACAAACTCATGCTTGAGTTTCTTTTCACGTAAATCACGTTTCACTGACCCATGTGAGTGGAATGTCTGTTGAAGGTGGAGTGCAAAACCTATGCTTCTCTCTGTGTGACATGACTGTCTACATCCATATGATAGCTTGAGTGTGTTAAGCTCCCATACACATGCTTCTTCGATCACTCTTTGCCCTTCAAGTCCATGCCTACTTGTTACTACCCCATGTCCTGATGCTATATGTTTCTTGAGATACCATTTAAGGTAGTGTACAAGTATTGTGTGAATGAGAGTCGCCTATATGTAAGTAGATATGAGAAACATGTGTGATGTAGACTATATAAGTGTTAATGATAGGAGAGAGTATGTGACAACATGAATGAGTGCATGTGTTAT
Organism: Erythrophleum fordii; assembly: GCA_032878935.1. Taxonomy (NCBI): domain Eukaryota; kingdom Viridiplantae; phylum Streptophyta; class Magnoliopsida; order Fabales; family Fabaceae; genus Erythrophleum; species Erythrophleum fordii. The sequence goes on from JAVQMF010000053.1 coordinate 18,121,653, forward strand.
AACCTTATGCTACCCCTTCCCTCTGTGTGTGCATGGATGGACATGTAACTCACGGATGTGGATGAGCTTGCTACGTGTGTGAGGTTTGAGTGTTGAATGATGGGAGCTAGACTCATAAATGGAATGTTTGTGGATTGATGTGTGAAGTGTAGAGCTCCCAGCTGTGAGTGAGTGAGAAACATGAGCTTGCTACATGGATTGTGAATGGATGCTGTGACTAACCTGGAGCTAAGTGAAATGGATGCTTAATATAAATGGAAGTTATGCATGCTTTACAAGAGATGGCCCTCACAAACATTTGAAGGAATTTTATGTTGTTTACTCTATAATGAAGCCATAGGGAGTCTCAGAAGAACAAATTAAGCTCAGAGCATTCCTATTTTCTTTGGATGGTATGGCTAAAGACTGGCTATATTATCTACCTCTTAGTGTTATCACATCTTAGGATCAACTGAAGAGGCTTTTCTTGGAAAAATTCTTTTTTGCTTCTCATACTACATCAATAATAAAGGAAATCTATAGGATTTAATAGAATGGTGGAGAAACATTGTATGAATATTGGGAAAGATTCAAGAGATTGCTAGCTAGCTATCCTCACCATCAAATTTCTGATCGACTACTAATTCAATATTTCTACAAGAGGCTACTAAATATAGATAGAAACATGATAGATGTTGCTTTTGGTGGAGCTTTAGGTGATTTGACACCTGCAAGAGCATGGGAGTTGATTAACAAGATGGCTCAAAATGCACAACAGTTTAGTGTGAAACTGTCAGTAAGAGGAGTTAGTGAGTTGTATGCTCCACACTATGATCAGAGACTTGAGAACAAAATTGATAAGATGTCCTTTGTCCTCCGATAGCTTGCTTTAGCTTAACAGTAACCATAGTCAGCCTTTATCCCATCTCAAACTTATGCCCTATAGTCCTATGCTACTCAGATACATTCATATCCATAATGTTATACAGCTCACCTCGGCAGACATCTACTTCCACTACCTTGGTGGGACTCTTATGTGATATATGCTGTTTGGCCACACATGCTATTGATCAGTGCCTGATGTTAGATGACAGGGTAGAGACTTGTGCTAGGATGTTTCTAATCAGGCCAATGTAATAAGGGCAGAAAAAATATGATCCCTACTTTAACACATACAATCTAGGATGGAATGATTATGTTAACTTGAGATATAAATGAAGGTAAAAACAGAATAAATAAGATGCTGCAGGACCTAGTGTACAACCTTCCTAACTTAGGAGACAGTTAGTCCCTATACAAGAGGAACTAAAGAAAGGAAGTAATTTGGAGGACATGATGAAGTAGCTGATGAATAGTAATGTATAGCTTAAGCAACATTTACAATAATAACAACAATAGTAGCTGCTGATGAGCATGCAAAATTTAGAAAGAAGGGTTGATACTCAGTTAGGCCAGTTTGCCACCTCTTTCAGTGAAGTGAAATCTCAAGGTCTAGGCCAATTGCCATCACAGACGATTGTCAATCCAAGGAATAATAGTAATGTTAGTGCCACCACTCTCAAGAGTAGGAAGAAAGTTCAGAGATCCCCATATAACAATACCATGCATAAGCTAGTGTCATTGAAAACACACATCAAACCAGATGAGCCTAAGAGAGAAAAGAAGCCAAAGAAGATTTTTCCATTCTCACATAGACCTACTTTGGGAAAGAGGCAAATTGAAGCAGAAGTTAAAAAAGAAATTCTTGAGACTTTCAAGAAGTTTAAGGTCAATATACCTCTATTGGAAGTAATCAAGACCATCCCTAAGTATGCCAAATTTCTTATGGAAATATGCACCAACAAGAGGTGGCTAAGAGGGAATAAGAAAGTCAATTTTGGTAAGAATGTTTCAACACTTATACAACCAACAATGCCTACTAAATCTCAAGATTTGGGTACTTTTACAATTCCATGCACCATTGGAAATTTTGAGTTTTCTAATGCTTTGATTGATCTTGGTGCTGCTATTAATGTTATGCCTAAATTAGTGTATTTATCTTTGTAAATGGGAGAATTGAAACCTACTAGAGTGGTTGTGTAGCTTGCAAATAGGAGCATTGCTTATCCTTCAAGAGTTTTGGAGGATGTCTCAGTTAAAGTAAAGGATTTGATATTTTTAGCTAACTTTTATGTCCTTAACATGGAGGATGATAGATATAGGCCTCGTGGTCATGCCCCACTCATCTTAAGTAGACCTTTCTTAAACACTACAAAGACAATCATAAATGTCTATGAGGGTACTGTTCAAATGGAGTTTGTTGGCAATGTGAGACAATTCAATATATTTGATGCCATGAAACACCCATGTGATGATAACTCTATTCTTAATGTGAGTTTGATTGATATGCTAGTTGATGATGCTAGTACTAAGTTTAGGGATAGCATGTTAATTGATTCTTGTGATATTGCTGATCTTGATGATTCTCTGAGGGACACTTGTGATGGTTCTCATTCTTGTACTATATGTAGAGAAATTGATGAATTTTTGAACTTGTATGATAGTATTGACTCTAGAGAATCTATTGTTGATTAGGTTAATTTTGTTTTATCTAGCACCTTTGTTGATTTTTCTAGTTTTGTTGCTTTATTTGGTTCTGAAGAGACTTTGCATGCTAATATGGATAGTTTAGGTAATCATGATGCTAATATTCACTTGAGTGCTGATTCTTTTGATTTTTCCCAAGCTATAGATGCATCCCGTGTTAGAAAAGTTATTTCTTTTACTTGTGAGTTATTTGAATAGGTATTCGGTATAGAAGAGATTGAAATCAAACCACTCATACCTTTGATTAAGCAAGCTCCTACCTTAGAGCTCAAACCATTGCCATACAATCTCAAGTATACCTATTTGGAGAAAGATGAGAAGCTTTTAGTGATTGTAGCTAATGACATTATCCTAAAGGAGGAAAAAAAGCTTCTAGAGGCCTTGAGGAAGAGAAGACAAGTAATAGGGTAGACCTTGGTAGATAGACCTAGCATTAGCCCTTATACATGTATGCACTAAATTTTGTTAGAGGACGGAGTAAAACCAGTAAGGCAACCTCAAAGGAGACTGAACCCACTTATTCTGGATGTGGTTAAAAAGGAAATATCTAAACTTTTGTCTCCTGGTATTATATATCATATCTCTGATAGTCAATGGGATATTACTGTGCAGATGGTTCCTAAAAAGTCAGGGATTACAATGGTCCAGAATGAAAAGAATGAATGCCCACCCATGTGTAGAATAGTTGGAGGGTTTGCATTGATTATAGGAGGCTTAATTTTGTCACTAGAAAAGATCATTACCTCCTCCCTTTCATTAATTAGATGCTTGAGTGTCTAGCTAGGAAGTCTTACTATTGTTTCTTAGATGGATTTTTAGGTTATTTCCAGATATGCATAGCCCTGGAAGATCAAAAGAAGACAACATTTACCTACCCATTTAGAACATTTTCCTACAAAAGAATGCCTTTTGGTCTCTGTAATGCCCTTCGAACCTTCCAACGGTGCATGGTTTCCATTTTTAGTGATTTTCTAGAACATTGTATAGAAATTTTATGGATGATTTCACTGTATATGATAACTCTTTTGATGAATGCTTGTCTAGTCTTGATAGAGTGTTAGTGAGATGTATAGAAAAGAACCTTGTACTTAATTTTGAAGAGTGTCATTTTATGGTTCGAAAAAGCATTGTATTTGTCATGTTATATCTAAACAGGGCACAGAGGTTAATAAAGCTAAGATAGATATTTTTGTACCATACCCGACATGTGCTTGGGAGGTCAGGTCTTTCCTAGGTTATGTAAGTTTTTACAGAATATTCATATAGGATTTTAGTAAGATTACTTTGCTATTATCTAAGCTGTTACAAAAAGATGTTGATTTTCATTTTGATGATGTATGTAAAATAGCTTTGGATTATCAGACCAATGTAATGAGGTTAGTCACAGCATCCATTCACAATCCATGTAGCAAGCTCATGTATCTTACTCACTCACGGGCTAGGAGCTTTACACTTCACACGTTAATCCACAAGCATTCCATTTACGAGTCTAGCTCCCATCATTCAGCACTCAAACCTTATACACATAGCAAGCTCATCCACGTCTACAAGTTGCATGTCCATCCATGCATATATGGAGGCAAAGGACAACACAAGGTTTTAACACATGTACTCATTCATGTTGTCACACACTCCCTCCTATCATTAACACTCATACACTCTACATCACACATGTCTCTCATCTCTACTTACACGTAGGTAACTCTCACTCACACAACACTTATACAAGGCCCTACATGGTCTCTCAAGAAATGCACAGCATCAGGACATGGGGTAGCAACACTTAGGCACAAACTTAGAGGGCAGAGGGTGATTGAAGAACCACGTGCATGGGAGCTTAACACACTCAGGCTATCATATGGATTTACACACTCATGTCACACTAAGAGAAGTATGGGTTTTGCACTCCACCTTCAGCACACACTCTACTTACATGGGTCAATGAGATGTGATTTACGTGAGAAGAAACTCAACCACAATTTTGTAGGAAGATAAGCTCAGTTTTATGGGAGAACAAAGAACATGCGAAGAACGTGTTTTGATGACACTTAAGAAAGCTTAAGTGGATGAGGAAGCATTGGAATGAATGGAAGAACACATACACACATGCAGAGGAGAGGGAGAAGGGAGCTGAGAATGAGAAGAAGCATGAGCTAAAGAGGAAGATCATGTCAAAGGTACGAGACATCACATAGCAATGTTGACACATAGAACATAAAATAGAGTACGTAAGAGGAAGCTAATGTGGAAACACGTCTATTCATCAAGAAACTCAAGAAAAGTACACATAGTTCTGTTTCATATGAAAGCATCAGCACATAGGCATGACTTAGATACATAGATTCTAATGTGGAATGGGAGGGCAAGAGTAGCAAACCACGAGACAAGAAGGCTTAGCATTCACGTGGAAAAAGCTTACATAGTCTATGGAGGCTAGGATGAGCATTCATGTGGAAGAGCACGTAAGGTAGTGGAAATAAAAACTTCATATGCTTCTCATGGGCACTAGCAGAAAAGTGAACTAAAACAAAGCACGTGAAGCGTATGGGTTTAGAGGGAATAGGGAGCTCGAGTAGAATGTGCTAATGTAGAGCAATGTTACAAAAAAATAATGCTACAAGTAGAGGTAGCTCTTGCGTAACACCATACATTTCTAGCTTGTCTCATGCTATTTCCATACCTTATGCCATGCATCTTACAAGAAAGCAAGAAAATGGCATTAAAAAAAGTGAATAAATTTGCGTTATGTAATGGATAAGTTTTTCATTTGGTGTCCCATGGACCACATGGACTCATCCTCATATTTAATTACACAAATAATGTAATATCCATTTTCTAAAAATGAGAGAAAACGCGAGAAACGTAACATATGATTTCTCTGTAAACGAATGAAATTTGCTGAATACAAAAGTAAGTCCCTCGAAATAAATTAGTTAAGGTCCCACAAAAAATTAGGAAGCATTCTAGACTCCTAAAAATGAGAATTCCAAGCTCAAACAGAAAGAAAAATGGAGCTAGAGTACAGAAACAAAATTTAACGAAAAACTTACAAAATGTAATGGTATCTTTGTTATTTTAAGCAAATTTTGGAATTCACATAGGAGGGCTTTTTAAATAAAAGTTTTGAGTTCTTTGCGGTTCTCAGAGGCCCTGAAAACCATGGGAAGCCCCAGGACAGTTAAAACCCCTCTGGTGGATGTTTTCTAATATCGGTATACCCTAACTTTAATGGATTCGTTCGGGAAGGTTTTAGCTCCAATTTGATTGATTCCAAAAGCATTTTACTAAATTGGGAACCTAAATTTTATAATGGAAAAGATGGTTCTAAAAAAGGAGCTAAAATGAATTAGAAACGAAAATGTCAAAAAATAAAGGATAAAACGAGAATTTTTGAAAAGTTATTCTTCCTCCACTTATATATATCGGTGCCCCACTCTCCCATTCATTTAGCCTCATATTTTTCTACCTTAAACCATAGAAAAAGCCCTAGGAGAGTGGTGCACAAGCGGAAAAAGAAGAGGAGGAGAAATCAAAGCTTGAAGGTACGAAATCTTTGTAGTTTTTCATGTTTTTTCTTTTCCAAATCTCTTCTCCTCCATTTTCCTTTATTTCCTATGATTATAATGAAGTTTATAAATCTGTTTTAAAGGAGAAATTAAGTAAAAATTTTGGATTTGAAGAGAGGAGGCCAAAGGAGACAAGATTCAAGTGAGAAAACAAGGAAAAACAAGGTAATTTCTTCTTCCATGGTTGCTACCCCTTGCTCCTCTTCTCCCTATGGTTCGCCTCACTTAAGAAGTCATAGGAAGGCTTGGTTTTTAGGTAGAACCAAGGGTGATTCTTAGGAAAAAGGGTGTGGAGATTAAGAATATGCAAAGAAAATTAACAAATAACTATGGAAATTCAAGATGCAAATTCTAGGGTTTCATGTATTCTTTGTAAAATCTGATTTGATATCTTGATTTCTATGCCTAAATGAGAGTTTAAATGAGTTTCTAAGATCCCTAAAAGTCTCCTCATGTGCTTCCTCCATCAAGAAAATAAACCAAAGTCTAAGAAGGCCAAAACCATGCATAGGTTCGGCCAAGTGAGTTCCACATACCTAGGGAGAATTTTAAATTTTTTTAAACCCAATTTTGAGTCATATATAATGAGTAAAGATGAAGGGAAGCCTTGGAAAAAATTTAGAAACCATAGAAAGTGAGTTGGCCTTTTATGTTCCATAATATGACCTAAAAAAGCAACATATAGTTAGGCTCTTTATTTTAATTGTGTGATGACTCCAAGAGGCCTAAAAGGAGTCAAGAATCATATTTGAAAGGAAAGAATAGAGCCTAGAATTTATTTAATGGGTGTTACTTCATTAGGTGCATTCTTGGAACCATAAAAGGGTTTATAGATAAAGTTAGTGTTTAAGGAAGATGTGTGGCCTTAGAATTAACTCCATGAACCTAATTGGCTTTCATGAATTATGTTTAGGTTAAGAGAAATGATCTCTACCTTCTTGGGTGTGTAAGCTTAAGGGAGAAGATTCAAGACTCAAGGAAAAAGTGTGTAAATGCAAACAAGGTAGCTCTCTCTACCTTCTATCATGCATGGATGTGTGCTTACATTATCTTTGAATATGTGTATATATGTGTTGAATTATGAAAAGTATTTTAGCATGATCTTTTATTCCATGGTACCATGATAATGTTTTATGCATGCAAATGATGTTTTATGTACTTGTCTTAGTTTGCTTGAGTGTGGAGAAGCCAAGAACCCTCTAGCCATGGTAAGGATGAGCTAAAAACCCTTAAAGTTAGTTGAGATAAAGTAAGAGTCTCTTAAAAGTAAGGTTGACTCTTAAGGGTAAGGTTGAGTAAAAACCTCTTAAAGAAATGGGTGAGGTAAGTTCAAAATCCACAAGTAAATGTGTGAGGCTAAGCCACTTACTTGGCAAGCCAATGCATGCTATGTATGACTTGTTCAAATGGCAAGAATGTTTATTGAATGCTCACATATGTTAACATTTCTATTCATGCATTTTCAAGACTTGTATTGCATACTTTATGTGTGATTGAATGGGAGATGAGCTATTGTGATTCTTTGAATCTCATTCCCTCCTCTCCAATATCTTAACATGCTAGGTGGACTAAAAGAACAAGGAAATGAGAGCCAACCACTTAAGAGATGAAAGTATGACATTGAAGTGTATGGAATTTGCTTTTTTAAGGCCATATAAGTGGTAAATATTGTAGCCTATTATTGTATATGACTTATGACCACTTAAGCATATGTAATTATGTTAATATGTTATGTGTAAATGAGAGCTAAGGTTATATGTATAGAAATTTACAATTTGGACATGTAATGGTAAACTAGTATTATGGAAATGTATGTATTAATGGAAGTAGAATGGCCAAATTGAGATGCATGAGGTTTACAACTACTTAGGCAGTTCATACAAGTCATATTTCTCCTTTTAAACTTGCCTAAGAGGTGTCAAACACCAAGAAAGACCATTTGGGCACACTTGGTATCTAATATGGAGCAAAATTGACTATATTGGAAACCTATGCCATTTTTTGTCCAAATGAGCTCTTCTTAGTTTGAGATTTGGCATGAAATTAGAGCTTGTTACGAGATTTTTGGGAAGCTAAAGTACAGAATTTTTGGAGGTCTATGGAATATTTTATGAATTTTTAAAGTTGGAAAAAATTTTGATTTTGGTTCATGGTATTGTTTACACTGGACCGAAAATAAATTCTATCACTCAAGGGACAAATGATGTCCAATTGCCATGATATTTTATAAGGTGAAACTAGACATTCCCAGCGACTTGTACCAACTAGAATCACCCCATTTGGATGTCTAGAGAGGGAGATATGAATTTTTAAAATTTCTACCCAGTATTAGGCATTTAGACAAACCTCAGGTACTGTTTGAATAGTTTTTGAGGTCTTGATGTGCCTAGACTAGTCTAGAGTTACTTTTTCCCTCTAGCTAATATCTGTAGCTTTCTAAATTGATATCATTTGCATGGATTGGATTTGTTTGGAATTAATTGGACATTTTTCAAAATTTGTAGCAGAAACGTGTATCAATACCAGTAGCCAGTCAAACCTCTGCACATTTTCAAATGTCAAACATCTTCTATATTATGTTTCATGGCCTAGAAATATTTTTATTATAATTTAGACATGTTTATATTTTTATAATGGCAAAGAATGCATGATTTTGAATTTTCTAGAATTAGTTATAATTTTCCAAATTTGGTGACAGAAGTGAGAAAATTCTGGCCGAAATTGTATTCATGAATTTTTGTGTATCCCCTTGCCATACACGAGCTCTAGGCCAATTTTGGGGATGGAAATGAGTAGTATCTATGTAATTAAATATGAAAATATGATACATGAGCTCACATGGCCCACGAGACACGGAATGAAAATTTTATACGCTAAGAAATGTATTATTTTAGTGTCATTTTTCCTACTCCCTTGTGAAATTCATGACATGAGACTTAGAAATGATAGGAAGTAAAATAGAAATTATCGTGTTACAAATAAAACTCATAAACATCCTAAAAATTGGCCTAGAACTCATGCAAGCGGATGGAATACATAAAAATACGAGGTGTAGCCTCGGCCAGAAATTCTAGGTTACTGTCATAAATTTTGAAAAATCATAACTAATTCTAAAAAAATAAAAATCATGCATTATTTACCATTTTGGAAAGCTACAGATATCTAAAATATGCTAAAAATATGTCTAGACTATGATAGTGTAACACCCCAAAATTAATTAAGGTGTTAATCATATATTTAGATTAATTAGGAATAATTAATATGGGGTAATTGGGTAAGTTAAGTAAATGGGAATTTTAGAGAGATAAATTATTAATATAGGTTTGAGATTTAATTGGGATAAAAACTTCATCTAGACCTAAATTAATAAATCATGATAAGAGGCTAATGGAGGCCCAATGAGTTAAGTGCAAACCCAATCCAATTCAATATGATAGAGGCCCAAGATCCACCTTGTATAGGCTCTTATAAATAGCCCAATAAACTTTGTGCAAACCCAAGACTATGGAGTTCTTAAAAACTAAGTCTGGCCCAATAAAATTTTGCAGCCCAATACCTTAAAACTAGCCCAACAAACTCAAAATTGAAGCCCATTTGGAGTTGGAACTTGGAGTGACCCATGACCCATCTTAGGCCCAACTTAAACCCAACTAAAACCCTAAAAAGCTGACTAGCCACCTCCCTCATTCTACGAAACACAAAGACACAAAAGAAAATTCGGAGGTGTAAAGGAGAGGCTAGGGTTCTTGGCATAATTCCACATTTTCTTACATTTAGAGCAAGATTCAGCCAAAGTAATAGTTATACAACTTAATCCCCTCATCTTTCTCTTTAATTTAGCCTGATTAGTTTTTCATTTGGAGTATTTTCACCATACCCAAAATCTAAAATGTGGTTCTTTAGGATTTTCTTGGTGAAATTCGTAGGTTAAGGTTAGGGCTGACATTAGGAAAGTATAAATCCTCCATTTTGATGCTTTCTTTACTAATTTGAGACTCGCATAGCTTATTTATAATATGGGTATTAATTTTGTACAAATTTGCTTAGGATTTTGGGTAAAATATTGAGGTTTCTGGTAGAGGACACTTGAATCCGAATTTTAGGATTTGTAGTGGCTGGGTAAGTGTTCCCTAGGTAGTCATTAGCATTTTAAATTCTTTGGGTACTTGCTGCAACTGTTAATGATGAGTTAGAGTAGTAATTATCTGATGTTATAGGGAGATTTTGTACCTGTGGTGGCTGTTGCAATTGTCTACAAGTGAGGTAACCGGGGTTCATATTAATTCCATGCATAAGTCGGTTTAAATTTCATACTTGCTATATATGAATGATTTGAAATGTTAAATGAATTGGTTGGCTATCTATTGTATTGTGATTAGACCTTGTGAGTCCATGGTGGAGTTATGGTGCGGCTGCCACCCGTGCATGTGCTGCAATCAAGCACCGGGTTATGATCAAACCCTAGATGCACTGAGCCCTAGTTGTGCTCAATGGGGAGTAGGTGCCGTGGATGGGCCTCTCCTAGTGTTATTGGCTTTTAAAATGTGAAAATATAATTGCTAGTATGGGATAGTAATCATGATAGCCTAATTATTTCATTTACTGATATGACTTATATGATTATTATGATGATTTTGATTTATGCATATATGTTAATTAAACTGGATTATATGATGAAATTGCCTTGGTTACTGAGATTCATATCTCACCCCATTTCATGGGTCAAACATTTCAGGTAAAGGTTCTTCGGGTAAGGATAAGGGTAAGCAAGTGGATGAACATCCATGAGCTGAGGCCTGGTGTGGGGAGCTACACTTGGTCTGAGTAAAATAGAGTAGATGCTAATTTTGTTAAGTCTTGTATAGTATCATCATGTATCTATATTGCCAAGTGTAGGAGTCTGTATTTGATAATATAATATGTACGTAGTGAGGAGTAGGCCATACTTTAGTTTGGTATTTGATGTATGGATTTGTGATAACTACTGATAGTTCATGAATTCCTATTATTGTTACTTTACAAACTTGCTGATAGAGGGTAATTAGAGAAAAGAAATGGACACTTAAGTCTTGAATTGGTAATGGTAGAATAGCTGGGTGAATAAGGTATATAACTACCATTAGAGTTGCATAAATTAAGATAGAATGGCCCTAGGGTGCTATTAGAGGGAGAGTGGAGAGTATGAGGCAACAATTTAAGAGTTGTAGGACTAGAAGACAATTCGCTGCGGCTAAAATGGAGTTGGCCACAGCCAATAGAGGCGAGGTTGCTCAGGGAGAGTGCCAGAGAGAAATTCGCTACGGTGAAATGTGTAATTAGCTGCGGTAAAATGTGAGATGCAAAACTGAGAGTCGTCCAGAGGGAAATTCGCCACGGCGAAAAGGAGAATTGGCCACGGTGAACTTTTATGAAAATGAGCCAGGCATTCCAGAGAGGAATTTGCCGTGGTGAAAGGAGTTATTGGCTAAGGCCAATAGTGAGAGGCGAGCGAGGGAAGTTCTAGGAGGCTTCTTCACCGTGGCGCCATGTAGGTTGGCTGTGGCGAAGGTCCAACTCGCCGCGGCGAAACTAGTGATGGAGTAAGGGGTAAAACAAAAAAGAATTGGCCGCGGCGAACATCCCGAAACACTTATATTAAGTAGAAAACCTTAGTTTTTCATATCGTAATCTCAAGGGATGACTTAGAGACATTGGGATGAGTTATAACTGATGAGTAATAGAATCAAAGGCTTATAAATAAATAGTTATTTCCCTTACGAACATAAGTGCTTATAATTGTATGATTGATGACTCTAATCACATTAAGGTTCAAATTTCCTTGTCTTTTCATAATGTAATAGGTTGTAATGTCTTGTACCTATGATTATGGAACTAAGGTTTTAGACCATGAGGAAGAGGAATATGGCAAGAAATTCCAAGAAAAACCAATAGAAATCAAGTTAGGAAAGTGTGGAGTTTTCTAGGGTTTTGTAAAATTGGATTTTGTGTGAATGTTTTCTTGGTTATTTGAATGTTTTCTTGAGCTCCTAATACCTTTAGAAACCCTCCCAAGTGGCTCTCCCATTAAGGAAAAATCAAGAAGCTTGTGAACTCCTTCCTTGGTGCATATCTTAGCCTAGGCTAGTTCATAGAGGTAGGGAGTGTTTTTATTTGTTCTAGCCTTGGTTTGGGACTTTATATGATGTTAGAAGATGGGAGAAACCATTGGAAAAAATGTAGGAGCCATGGAATGAGAGATAGAGCAATGGTGTCTATAATGGTGTCTTAAGAAGCAACTTGATTTTCCAATTATGCAAGTGAATGTGTGAGGGCTCCAAGGACCTTAAATGAGTCCAAGAAGTCTAGAAATAACAAAAGAATGGAGCCTAAAACTTGAAATGTAAGAGTTGCTTTAATAGGCCAATTATGGAACCATTACACCACTTATGGAACTAAGTGTGTGTTCAAGAGTATCTTTAGTGTCTTGGCTTGCTTCAAGTGTGTGATTATGTGTTGTTTATGGTGTTTAGGCCAAGAGAACATCCATCCACCTAGGTGCACTTGTGAAGCCAAAAAAAGGGAAGGAAAAGATCTAAAAAAGTTTGCATAAATCTAAGGTAGCTCTCTACCTTATTCTCCTTGCATTCTTGTGTCCATATGTATGTTATTGTATGCTTATGTGTGTTCTTATGACTTGATGATATGCCACTTGATGCCTTGACTTTACATTGGTATCAATGTTTCTTCTTAAATGAATATGGTTGTGGAAATGGCTCATAAAGGTGAGGTGATGCCATAAGTCCTTTAATGAAGGTGAGGAGATGCCATAAATCTCATGGCATGGGTGAGACAAGGCCAAAAGTCTCTTGGAAAGGTAAGGCCAAGTCAAAATCCCCTAGGCCAAGAGTGAGGCAAATCCAAAAATCCTAAAAATAGGGTAAGGCAAAACCAAAAGTCCCTAGAGCATGGTCTTAGCTTAAATGTGAATAAATGGCATGGGAATTGTAACTTTGCATACTTTATGGCTACCAAACCTTTCATACATATGCTTTGATGTGTATATACCTTGAATTTGTGTATGAATGGGTGTGTGAGCTATTGAGATTCTTGAAATCGCACTCCTATTTCCCCTTCCATCTTGAATTGTCTAAATGGCTCACAAGAAGCAAAGAAAGTAAGCCAAGAGCCTTAAAGGGCTATACTTTAAACCTTTTGTAATTATCTTTATGTATTAATGCAAGAGTGATATTGTGCATGTTATTTTTGTAATGTAAGACTATGAACAAATATAATATTATGTATGAACCCTATATAGTGCCAAGACAATGGAAATATGGAAATTGAACACTTGGGTGCACATTTGAATGTATGTATTCTTGGGTGTGAGATGGCCAAAATGAGATGCATGGTGTTTGGGACCACTTAGGAAGTTCCTAAAAGTAATTTCCACACTTTTAAATTTTTCCAAGAGGTGTCAAACTCAAAGGAGGGCCATTTGGACCAAAGTGATACCTTATAAGAGGCAAAATTTGCCAAATTGGTGAGCTATGTTACTTTTTGTCCAAATAAGTTCTTCTTAGTCTGAAATTTGGCATACATCTAAAGCTTGTTGAGAGATTTTTAGGAAGCTAAAGTGGGTATTATTTAGAGGTTTACATAATATTTGATAAATTTTGAAGTTGGCAAAAATTTTGGTTTTGGTTCAGTGCACTGTTCATTTTGGTCCGAAATGAAACTTTATCACTCATAGGGTAAATGATGTCCAATTGCCACGAAATTTTACAAAGAAAAATAAGACCTTCATAGTGACTTGAAACAATTTGAAGCACCTAATTTGGATATCGAGAGAGGGAGATACTAATTTTTGAATTTGCTATCTAGTATCAAGCATCTAGTTAGACCTATGTCACTGTTTGATTGGATTTCGTGGCTTGGATGTACCTGGAATGGTCTAAAGTTATTTTTCCCCTATATCTAACATTTGTAGATTTCCATATTGGTATCATTTTTATGGATTGAACTTTTTTGGAATTAATTGGATATTTTTAAAGTTTATGACAGTAAACTAAATCAGTACCAGGGACAGCCAAACATTTATGGCTATTTTATTGTTAAACATGGTCTAAAGGCTATGTTCATGTCTTGGAATTACTTTTATGTGAATTTAACATCCAGAGGTTTCTAGGAAGATATGGTTTGTGTGATTTCAATTTTTTTACATTTAGTTATGATTTTTCAAAGTTGCCCTTGAAATCTACCACTGTACAGCCACAGGAAATGAATGAATTTTAGGATTTTTGACCCTTGATCCATGGTTGGTGCCAATTTTTGAGAATTTTATGATTTTTATGTATGAAAAATAATTAGAGAATGTTGTTGATGAGTTCATAGGGTCTCAAAGACGCGAAATGAAAAATTTATCTGCTACACAACGCAATTAAATTCATTATTTTAATGTGTTTCTTAAATGAATTGTATAACCTCACTTGCGAGACGAAGTTCAATGTTGGAATATAATATGGTATTACAGCCACCATATGCTTCTTAATGAAGATAATTGAAATGGAAGTAGGTAGAAAATATTGTTTTCATCTATTCACTAATTGGTGGCATGCAAGGTGTCACTCTCCCCTTCCTTCCCTTCTAAGTCATGTCATTAATTAGTAATATATATGATTCCCATAGCTGAACACCATCTCAAATAACTAAGTGGATGTATATGCTCTTGTATGGTACATTGTCAAAGGGAAGTAATTGAAGTAATTAAATAACTATTCCAACCACTTCTCATTCGGTGCTAGGTGATATGGCAGCATGTTAATGTTTCTTTCCCACCTAACACTACATGTAAGTGATGTTGAATTCCCATGGCTAAGAGGATGTGGGCCATAATCAATTGATAAATATATATATATATATATATATATCCATGATGCAAGAAATCACAATGGGTATTTGTCATTTGATTATTTTATTTCTCCTCTACTAAGCCTCTTTCCACCGTGCATGATATGTGTCTCCATTTTAGATTATATAAGCTATTCATTTACATGCAATTCCCCATCACTCTATGATAGCTAAAGAGGATTTAGCAACACTAAATGCAATATACATATACAATACGATGAAAGCATAAGGTATGTGTTTGGTTTGTTATAATTTCTTCCCTTCTGGGTCCTACACCACTGTTTCACGAGTTGCCCCCCTTTTTTATATTGTTAAAGCTATTCAATTTCATGTAATCTCCTTACTAATTCCCACGGTTACATAAAGTACCATACTATGACCGAATAACTTATATGTATTGTAAGTGAGTGAAATGTCAAGGTGGCTTCATTTTGTCCTTATTATCTTGTATTCATTTGCTTATTTCTATAACCCCTTATTTGTCCATACATGTGTTAGTAATTCTAAAACTCACTCCAAGATTATGTAGCTTTAAGCTTATGTTATACATGGCTAATGTGAGGGCTATTCTTGACTAAAAAATTTTACTTAGATATGTTCCCATATGCTTCCATATTAGACCAAGTAACGTGCCAATATCTCTTTAAAACTTTTATAGCATATTTTTTTCTAGTACTAATTAAATAAGTTAACTCTTAGCTAACTTTGATTAGTTCCCTAATGCTCTCCTTGATGTTCTTTGTTAGCCAGTTTGGTTACATTACCACTTACAACAAATTTAGAATGTGACACTACATATACAATGATATATAATATATCATACTGACGGTTGTGTCGAATAACTTCAAATAAACTATATTAGAAAAAATTCATAATATAGGGTGCAACTTAGATCGTTTCCCTTGGAAATGGATTTCAATATTTAAAAGAAGTCCTCTAAGTGTGAGATGAACCTAAAAGCTACCTAATTAATGGGGGTTTTGAATTAATTAAACTAACTAGAATTTAAATTGAATTAAAGTTCCTAATTACTACCTAAACACATGAATTAAAAAGCAACTAATGGACTTGTGACTAGCGTGAGATTTATCCCTTGACATTTACTATCCTTATCCTGATTCAATTATCATTGGTTTTAGTTTAAGAGTTCCTATTTGTATTCATAACAAGTTATCTTGAATTACCACACGAGATTCAAGAGACTAGTAATTTGATGTTAATTTAAGACTTCAACTCCATATTAAATTACTAATTCTTGTAATTAAGATCTTTAAACACTTAAATTGAGTGATTAATTAATTAATTAGCCTCTGAATTTTCACCCTAGGATGTCTAATTAAGCAATTAAACTCCAAGGAAACCTCACTTCAAACATTAGGCACACAATTCTCTATCATGTATTCCATAAAACACCTTGACTACATACATGAAAAATTGAACGTCAATAAAAAAAACCAACACTTAAATCAATCCATTAATCATCAATTACTCTCCTAATTAATATCTAACCAACTATCAATTACAAACTGCATCAATCTTAGTCAATTACAAGCTTAACCAAGCAAGTTCAAGAACAAAAATTGATGTAGAAAGAGAGGAAAAATAAAATAGGAATCTTAGGCCAATCCCTTGACAATCTCTATGCATTCAAGCTTTAATCATGGTCTTCATCCTAGCTAGCCACAACAAATGGATTTAATCTCTCATGGAGTGGAAAGGGAAGGAGGAGAAATGGAAGAGAGACCCACAGCTAATGGAGGAGAATGAATGGTAAAATGAGATAGATCAATGACCTCCCCTTACTACTCATGCTCTCCTCTCTTTTATCTTTATTCCCACATGCTTTATTTAATCTTTTCCAAGTCCTTATCTTTCACGTGAGTTGCTGCCTCCTTAATGGAATCCATAAACCCGAGTATCCTTCCTCTTTTCTCATGTTCTGCTTGAGCGTTTTATATGTGCGGGCCCCCTGTGATGCTGATGTGTTGTGAATGTGAGAATGAAATGTATCGTGGAGACCTGGACATCCATTTTTCCCTACTTCTTGAGCCTCATTTTAGCTAATACCATATGTTCTCCTCTGGTAAAATCATGTTCCACCATCTTCAGCACTCGAGCTTCTTCTTCTTGATGATCACATGCTTACCAGTCTTCCTTCTCCCATAAACCCAAGGCTCATCTTCCACTTTTCTCACATGTCTGATCCCCTCTCTTTCTCTTCTGCATGTGGCCCAACTGTACATGTATGAGTGATGCCATGTATGTGTGTGAATGATCTAGACTCATGGTGTGTGTTTAGTGTGTGTTTCTTCTACCTCATGCTGTTATTTTTTCCTAGGGGTAATTAGGCTTATATAAGACATGGTATGAGTCCCTTAGACCTCTAGGAAGTTGCATATAATTCATTCCCTTCAAGAAAAATTGCAAAACTCCATGGGCTCCATACTAAAACATAGCCTCAGCCAAGTATGATCCAAGAACCTAGGGAGTGTTTTAAATTTTTTTAAGGCTAGATGGGGCTAGATATGATAGATAAACATCAAAGGAAGCCTTGTATGTTTATGCATATTAGGAAGTGATTTTGAGATTCATGGTGATTTGGACCACTTGGAAAGCTTATATAGGTTTTGTTTGTGCTTTTGGATATGCCCAAATAGTTATGGAATGAGTTTAGGACCATTTGGTGCCAAATTGACCCATTTATGGTTCTAAAAATGACCAAAACTTGAGCTAAACCACAAATAAACCACATGGATGAATTTCCCCATGAAATTTGGCATGATTATATTTCTCACCTAGAGCTTTTCACATAGTTAAAAAGAACTTAATTTGGAGCTCTAGAGAATTTATTATGATTTTTCAAAGTTGAAAAATTTTGCAAAAATGGTAATAACACTGTTCATATGGTCAGTTTCTTCCTCTGTGTCATATTACGGTCAAATAATATCCAATACTTATAAAATTTTACAGGTATAAACTAGACATGACAAGTTTTTTGTAGAACTTAAGACACCCCAATTGGATGTTCATAGAAGGAGAACCAAACTTTTAAGGTTACATGATAATACTAGTAATATAGACCTTTGGTACTATTCCATCAATTTTTGTGGGTTAAGCGTAATTTTCTTGATCTATATTTATATTTAGCTGTTAGTAGACATTTAGAGCTTTCCTAAATGGTATGGTTTACTTGATTTCAATTTTTCTAAAATTTGTTATGAATTTTCAAAGTTCATATCAGAAACTTGTGATAGCAAACCAAGAGCCATTTTTTGTTTTTTGTGTTCCCTAGTTCCAAACCCAAGATGGATGAGCTAAAATGTGATTTTTTTTGGTTTTTTTGGGTATGGTATGGATGAAAATGCTTTGAGGAAAATTTAAATGACTCATGTGTGCAAAATTGAACAATCTTGATACCTATACACTAAATTTCAGGTGCTTAAACTTATGGTATTACATTTATTGGTATCAGAGCAAAGATTCAAGTAGTCTAGGCCGGGTTATGGCTTGAGAGTGTGACTTACTAGATATTTATGCATTGAATATAGATAAAATGAGTGTGAATTTGTGGCATGTGTTCATATTTGATATTGAACTATGTTTATGTTGTTTCACAGAGATGGTGAACACATAGAGAGGTAAGCCTCTTAGAGCGGCTAGAGCAAAGCCCAAAGAGGTTAGAGCAGAGCCTAATGATCTGATGGCCGGAGCCTTGTAGGCCATTATGGCTTGCCTAGATCAGGAGCAAGTCTTAATCATGCAATTACAAGAATGGCTTACTCAAAGAGACAGTGAGAGGCTGATAAACATAATTTTTATATATTTTAATCTCCTTAACTTAGGCCTTTTAATAATGAATTATGGCTTTAGAAATTTAATTAGATAATATTTGATTTTATTAGTTATTTTTGCACTTTAGGAATTCAATTGCATAATTTTGGGTTCTTATTGCATAAATATTGTTTTAAATAATTTTGAAAAATTCCATTATAAAAATTTTCTTTCAATTGTGCAAATTTTAATGGAAAAAGGAATTTAAAATGGAGATGAATTGATGGCACATGGAAGGAAATATATGAAAGCTATAAGAATCATAGATACCAAACAGTCACATGCACAGGACTTGGGATTAGAATGGCATGAGTTTGTGATTAGGAAGGGCAGGTGGAAGAAGGAATGAATCACTCATTCACAAATATAGAAGTATCATAGTTCTCTCTTTAAAACACTCTATGGCATCTTAAACATGTACAACTAGTCCTTAATTCATTCACATGGCAAGAGAGGAGAATGACATGCACATAAGATACGTATGCAAGAGGGATGCATTAGTAGCATATATATGCACAAGCCATGTAGCTAATCAATGAATCATGCTCTCTCTCATTTTCACGCATAGATTGGACTCCCACAAAGGCTCTCTCCCTTAAATGAAGCACCAAGTCATTTAGGTCATCTTTCTCCCATGTGAATGCATGCATAACCACACCTTCCCCTCATTTGAATACTGTAACACCATAAATTCTAGCTCATCTCATATCATTCTTATACATTATATCATCACATCCATGAGGGAAGTAGAAAAACTCTCTTAAAATAATGAGTTTAATTACGCTGCATCATATCTAAAAATTTCATTCTGTGGCACATGAACCATGTGAGCTCATACTATACATTTTCATATTTAATTACATCAATACAACTCATTTGCATCATAAAATCATGCCCACAACTCATGGAAACCGAAATGAAGCTCAAAAAATACCAAGTGTATTTTTGGACAAATTTGGCCCCTTTTCTGACCAAATTTTGGAAAATCATAACTAATTCTAGAAAACTAGAAATCTCACAATCTTGATCATTATGGAAAGCTACTAATGTCTACTTCACATTAAAAATATGTCTAGACTATAACATCCATCACAGAGTACGTTTGACATCCAAAATGGTCCAGAGGTCAGATTGCATTCTGGAACTGTCACAAAATTCTGTAGAAAATTTTGAAAATGTCCAATTAATTCCAAAAAAATCGAATCCATGCAAATGATACCAATATGGAAAGATGTAGATGTTAGCTAGAGAGACAAAATATCTCCAAATCAGTTCATCAAGCCCAAACCACGAAATTTAATATAACAGTAACTCAGGTCGGTCAAAATTCTTGATACTGGATAGAATGTTCACAAATTCATATCTCCCTCTATAGACCTCCAAATGAGGTACTTCTAGCTGGCATGAGTCATTGTGAATGTCTAATTTTTTTGTATAAAATTTCATAGCAATTGGACATCATTTGAGCCTTGTGTGACAGAATTCATTTTTGGACCAAATGAATAGTGCAGCAGACCAAAACCATAAAAATTGCCAACTTTGAAAAATCATCAAATATTCTATAGACCTCCAAAAATTATGATCTTTAGCTTCCCAAAAAGCTTTCAATGAGACCTAATTGTATGCCAAATCTTAGATCAAGAATAATGCATTTGGCTCAAAAGTGATATACGGTTCCATTATGGTCAATTTTGGCTCCATATAGGGTACCAAAATTGCCAAATAGCTTTCTTTTAGTTTTGACACCTTTTGGGCAAGTCTAAAAGCACATTTAGGACTTGTGTGAGCTGCCCAAATGGTCTCAAACCTCATACATCTTGTTTTGGCCATCTAACCCACACTTATGCACATTTTTATAAACTTATTCATGAAGCTATCATTGCCATACATACTCAATTCATGTTCCATCATTCACATAATACATACTTTCATTTCTACATCATATAATAGTATAATTACATTTGTCTAATAAGCTATCTACAATAATAATATACATCATTATGGTTCATTATGGCTTTCAAAAGTAAATGCTAAACATATGGATGTCAATCTTCTTCCTTTAGTGTTGTTGGCTCCCATTAGCATATCCACTTGGTCCACCTAGCATGTGAGATTATTAGAGAGGAGGGAATGAGATTCAAAGAATCCCAATAGCTCATCTCCCATTCAATCATATATAATATATGTAAAGCAAGCCTTAAAAATGCATGCATGGTTATTATGGAAGTCATGAGCATTCAAGAAGCAAACTTAGCATATGGACAAGTCATATAAATCATTCAAAAGCTCACCAAGTGTTAGGATTGGCCTCACACTTCTCTTCATGGATTTTGGACTTGCCTCACCCATTCTTTAAGAACTTTGGACTCAACCATACTTTGGGAGCCCACTTTACTTTTAGAAGACTCTTTACTTTGTCTCAACCAATCTCAAGGGTTCTTGGCTCATCCTCACCATGGTGAAGAGTTCTTGGCCTCTCCATACTCAAGCAAACTCAAACAAACATCATACATTCATTTGAAAATATAACAGACATCATAAAATCATGGCATAAAATATCATGCTAGCATACTTTTCATGGCTTGAAAATACACATACACACATTCTAAGACAAGCTAAACACACATTCACGCATGAGAGAAGGTGGAGAGAGCTACCTTGCACACAATTACGCACTTTCCCTTTTGGATTCAAGCCTCCTCTTTCGGTCACACACCCACAAACTTATAGAGATGGTTTCTATTGGCCTATATACAATTTATGGAAGCCAATTAGGTTCATGAAATAATCTATAGGGCTATTCAACTTGCTTAGATACTAAATTGTTCTATAGGTTCCATTATGGTCCATAAATGCACCTAATGAAGCAACACCCCTCAAATGATTTTTAGGCTTCATTCTTTTCTTTCAAATATGATTCTTGACTCCTTTTAAGCCTTTTAGATTCATCACACAATTAAAACAAAGAGCCTAACATCATGTTGCTTCTTTAGGTCATAATATGGAACCTAAGACGCCAAATCACTTTCTATGAGTTCTAAATTTTTTTCAAGGCCTCCCCTCATTTTCATTGATCAAATATGACTCAAGAATGGCCTTAGAAAAATTTAAAACTCTCCCTAGCTACATAAACATGATTTGGCTGAGACTATGCCTAGGTTAGGGTTCCTTGGAGTTTTTTTTGTTTTCTTAAAGGAAGAAGCTTGTGGGGAGCATCTTAGGTGTCTCAAGAACTCATTTAGAATCTTAATTATACCTAAGAATTATCATATAAACTCAGATTTTGGAAGGAACACTTGAAACCCTAGAATTTGCATCTTGAAATCTAATGGTTATTTTGTTGTTTTCTTTGCATATTCTTGTTCTTCTCCATCAAATACCTAAGATTCATGCTTGATTGGGCTTGAAAATCAGATCCTCCTATGGCTCCAAGGGTTAGGCGAAATGAAGAAGAAGAATGATGGAAGATATCAACCATATGATGTAATTTTACCTTGTTTCCTTGCTTAGTTTGGCTTGAATCTTGCTTTCTCTAAGCTCCTCTCTTCAAATCCGAAATTTTCCTTGAATTTCTCCCTTGAATTAGATTTATAAACTTCATTTTAATCAAAGGAAATCAAGGAGGATGAAGGAGAGGTGGTGTGGATGGAGAAGAGCATGAAAAATAACCATACAAACATACATTTTGCTTGGATTTCTTCCACCTTCTTCTTCCTCTCTTAGGAGCCTCTCTCCTAGGGTTTTGCTTCTGGTTTGGGACTGAGAAATCTGAAGTTAAATGAGAACAAGTGTGAGGCACCACCTATATATAGGTGTAGGAAAGTGACTTTTTCAAAAATTTTAATTTTACCTTTCATACTTTGTATTTTCGTTTCTCCTTCATTTTATCTCCCTTTTAGAACCATATTTTTAATTATAAAATTAGGTTCCCAATTAAATAAAATGCCTTTGGAATCACTCAAATTAGAGCTAAAACCTTCCCAAATGAATCCGTCAAAGTTCAAGGACACCGATATTAGAAAACGTCCACCGAAGGAGATTTAACTGTCCCGGGACTTCCCATGGTTTTCAAGGCCTTTAAGAACCCTGGAGAACTCAAACTTCCTTTTAAAAATCCCCCTTGTGTAACCAAAATTTGCTTAAAATTACAAAAATGCTATTACATTTCGTAGGTTTTCTGTCAAAATTTGTTTCTTCATTCTAGCTCCATTTTTCCTTCCATCTGAGGCTAGGATTTTCATTTTTAGGAGTCTAGAATGTTACTCAAATTTTTTAGGACCTTAACTAACTCATTTCAGGGGACTTGCTTTGAAAACGTGCCTGTTTCCATCATTTAATGAAAACTAGACATTACAAATACAATCCACATGTACACTCACATGCATAGGTTACATGAGGGAATAATGCTCCAACTCTCTCATCAAAACAAGCACTCTACTCACAGGTTGTTCCATGTAGAAAAGCACAACACATATATTAACGCGGGTCCAGGCTCATAGTACACCCTATGACAAGCTCACTTATATTCACATAAGCACGTGAGGAGGCTTCACGTTCAGTCATGTATACACCTTTAGCTTATTTATTCATACACACAAAAGACATGGGAATGAAGAGAGAAGCAGCACAGGTTCTTCCATGTATACAAGCACACTGCATTACTATTTTAGAGACAGAAGGCATGCATTCCTCACTTCTTGATACACCCATGGGCTAGCACAAGTCATTCTTCCATGTAGCATGCTCTATTACATTCACGAGCTCTCACACATCACACAGAAACAAACACTCAGCAACACATAAAAAACACACACGAGTTTTGACATAGAGAGTAGCATAACATCAAACAAAAAAGAAAAAGAAGTCGATGTGGAAGATAAGCAGAAAATACATGAGAATGATGCATAAAGCCACAACTATAGGAAGATTAGTCTTAGGTTTAAGGGAAAAAGGTTAAAGAGCACATGAAGAATATAAGAGGAAAAAGGCAAGTGAGAAGATAATAAAACACGAACATGCAAGAAGGAATAAAAATTTTGCATGCTTTTCACAGGTAGCAGCAAAAAAGTGAACCAAAAATGAAGCACATGGAAGGCAAAGATCTAGTGAAAGAAGAAGGCTAGAAAGAGGGGCAGAATGCAAGAGGTTGGGGGATGAGCATTCACAAAAAAAAAAAAAGAACACTACGGGTTTTGAGTGCCAAGGACAAAAAATGCGAGACTTCATCAATCAAGCTCCATGTCTGTGGGTTCTCCTTAAGAATTCCTCCATCCATCTCTTCAATGGTAGCTTAAATTGCTTGGGTAGCTAGCCAAAGATGTGACTTTAATGGATGAAGATTTAAGCTCCAAGATGCATCTCAAATTGGCTAAATTCTCTTCTCCTCATCCTTTACTTTTAGCATTAATTTCTTTGTTTGTTTAATTTGACTAGGTTTAGCTTGTTAAATGGAGAATTTGGTGGCTGAATGTACTAGATTAATTTGCTCTATATTTTGATTTTAATTTCACATTTAAAGATTCATTTTGATGCCTAAGTGTTTGTAGAAATTCTAGAACTAATGGCTATCTAATTTGCTAATCAATTCCTCTTGTTTTTAGGCCAATTAGTGCAATGGTTATTGTATTAAGTGGCTGGACTTTTGTGTGATTATTGTATTTGAGGAATTCCTTCACTAGTTGGTTAATTAGCAATTCTAAGTGGATTGTTCAGCTACTTTAGTGAGCACTTAGGTACTATTTTTGTGTGTTCTTGTCCCTAACTCAAGTGAATAATTTTTCATAGTTCCTTGTGGTTGCGATTTCCTTAATAAATAGTAATTTGAGTCTTCGATAGTAATTCAAGAATTTTTATAAAAGAATACACTAAGAAGTAAGAATTTAAGTCTAAGTTTGGTATATTAAAAGGGAGTAAGGATAATTGAATCTTAGAAAGTCCATTCAAAGGCTAGTTACCCACTTTGTCCTAATTGTTGCCATCACTTAGTCTTAAGTCCTTTAGTTCTTGTTATTTTCTTTAATTCAATTAAAATTTAGTAATTCAAAAACCTACTAAACATTTCCCATTTATTGCCATTAGAAGGACTTTTTCACAAATAATTAGAAGCAAAAACTCTTTGGGAGATGATCTAAGTTGTACCATTAACTACAAACCTTTAATCAACCTAGTTTATTTGAGGTTGCTCGACATAACTATCAGACGCCTACTCCTCCCCTACCACAGTACTCAAATCATCTTGAGAATTCAAAAGCACTCCCCTCAGGCTAGCACCCACATACCTCAAGACTCTACCAGCTCTAACACCTTTCACCCCACAACAGCCTTCCACACGACATACCATAGCCCAGTTCAGGAAATTCAGGCCTCCCACCTTTGACGATGAATTGAACATGGAGAAAGCAAAGGCCTGGATCATGTAGCTAGAGAAGATATTTAGGGTGATGGAGTGTACGTCTGAGCATAAAGCCATTATGGACATATTCTAGTTAGAAGAAAAAGTAGACTATTGGTAGAGTGTAACATCCTAAAATTAATTAAGGTGTTAATCATAGATTTAGGCTAATTAAGAATAATTAATATGGAATAATCGGGTAAGTTAAGTGGATGAAAATTTTAGAGAGGCAAATTATTAATATGAGTTTGGGATTTAATTAGGATAGAAACTTCATCTAGGCCCAAATTAATGTAGGAGATCATGATAAGAGACTAATAGAAGTCCAATAAGTTAGGTGCAGACCCAATCTGATTCATTGTGATAGAGGCCCAAGATCCATCTTTTATAGGCTCTTATAATTGGCCCAACAACCGATGTGTAGACCTAAATCCTTTGAGCTCTTAAAACTTGGCCTAATCTAATTAAAATCGAGCAACCCAACATAGTTTAATTCTGAAGCCCATTTGGAGTTAGATCATTAGAGCAACCCATGACCTATATTTGACCCAACTTAAAACCTTAAAAACTAACCTGGCCACCCCCCATTTTGCAAAACACAAAAACACAAAGGAGAAATTCAGAGGTTTGAAGGGAGGCTAAGGTTTAGGGCAAGAAATCCATTATTTCACTTTTAGAGCAAGATTCAACTAAAGTAATAGTTGTATAACTTAATCCTCTTCTCTTTCTCTTCATTTTGGGCTGATTAGTTTTTCATTTGGAGTACTTTCACCTACACCCAAAATCTGAAACATGTTATTTGATGTTTCCATGGTGAAATTTCGTAGGTTGAGGCTAGGGCTGACATTAGATAAGTATAAACTTTCCATTTTAATACTTTCTCTACTAGTTTGGGACCCCTATGGCTGAATTATGATATGGGTATTTTTTTTATGTGAATTTACTCTGAACTTGAGGTGTCATTTTGAGGTTTCTGGGGTAGGCTTAACAAAAATCCAGATTTTATTTTAGTGGAATTGGGTAAGTGTTTTTGAGTAGTTCTATATGGCTTGACTCTGTGAGTAATGAGTTTGCTAATGTAAATTGTAATTAGGGATAGTAATGGCTTGGTTTTGTTTCCATAGGCTGAAGTAGCATCCAATTGGCTATTAGAGGATTAGCTACAAGTGAGGTAACCAGGGTTTACACTAATTCCATGCATATGTTCTATTTTAATTTCGTATTTGCTGAATGATTATGATTTTGATGCTAAATGAATTGGTTAGTTATATGTTATATGTGATTGGATGTTGTGAGTCCATGGTGGAGCTATGGTGCAGCTGCCACCCGTTGACAAGCTCATCGCGCAACCCTCAAAATAAAACTAGGTTGATAAAATATGCAGTTAGTGACACAACCTAGGTCATCTCCCTTGGAATTGGAGTTTAATGCTTAATTAGGTTTTCTAAATGTTAAAGGATCCTAAAAGCTATCTAATTTAGGGGTTTTGATTGAATTAAACTAACCTAAAACTAAATTGGATTAAAATTCTTAATTGCTACCTAATTATATGAATTGTGGGTGGAGGATGGTCTTGTGACTAGCTTTGGAATCATCCCTTGGTATCCACTATCTTTATCTTAATCCAATTATGATTAATTTTGGCCTAAGAGTCCCTAATTGTATCCACGGCAAATGTATCTTGAGTTACCACGCAAGAATCAAGAGATTAACAATCTAATGTTGAATTGAGACCTCAACCCCACATTAAATCGTTAATTCTTGTCTTTAAGAACAATGAACACACAATTTGATTGATTAAATGATTATTTAACCTCTGAATCATCATCCAAAGATGTTTAATTAACCAACTAAATACCAAGGAGTCCTCAAATCAAACAATTAAACACTCAATCTCTCACATGCATTTCATCAAACACCTTGACTGCATACATGGATAATTGTAGGAAATTGAAAAATTCAGTATTTAATCTAACCAAGTAATCAACAAAAAAGCTCCCTAATTAGTGTCTAACTAACCACTAATTACAATTACACAAACTCCTAATCAAATACAAGTTAACCAAGATTGTACAAGAAAAAGAAAAAGTGTAAGAAATTAAGAAATCTTAGCCAAAATTTTGCATTCTTCTCCATGGATTCAAGCTTGTACAAGGGTCTTCCTCCTAGCTAGCCACAAATGGAGATTATAGCATCATTGGAGAATAGATGGAGGTGAGAGTGGAGGAGATGACGTGGTGGATGGCTGCTGCATGAAGGGGTGGAATGAAGGCGTGAATGGAATGGATGAACAATGGAATGAAGCGTGGAATGACCTGTTAGAATGAAGGGGATGAATTGGATGGACGATGGATGGGGGTGTAATGGCATTGGATGAATGGCGTGAATGTAGTGAATGCGTAAAAAATATATATGGAATGTAGCTTCTGGATTAGATAATAAATGGTGTGATGGATGATTAATTTTTGCCTCTGCTCGAGCTTCCCCCCACATCCATATCACGTGCTACATTTCTATCATTCTTTTTCCTGAGTTATTTTCTTAAATCACATGCCATCATGCTTCATTTTAATTCATTTTCACATGGAAAGTTCCTTGTCCAGAATGTGCCATTCATGTGCATTTTATTTCAGCTGCCCATAACTCTGTCTATCGTCCAGCCCTTAGCTCTAGCCTTGTTTCTCTTTACCATATTCTGCCATGAGTTCCCACACTTGCTTCCCTTTCTTTAAAAACCAATAGCTCCTTGTTCAAGTGCTCATTCCTCTTGAATCCTTCCCACGTTCAAAGAACCAAAACCCATGGTTATTTCTTCTCTTACGTGTTTTATGTTCTGTTTCCACTCCAACAACTCGTGCTACTTATTCGCTGCTCCTTCTTCCTCACATGTTCGCTTCCTTGCCACAAGTTTATATTCCTCCGTTCATGCGCTGTTCTACATGTGTGTGTATTTGTATCCAAGCTCTAAACCCGTGGCTCCTATATGTTGCTCCTTTACTTGTTTTTCACGTCCCATACAGCTCAAACTCTTCCTCTCAAGCTTGAAATTCTTCTCCTCTATTCTGCCTAGCGTTGCTCTTCCATGTGATCTGCACGTATTATTTCCTCTTCTCCATGCACATTCTGCCCAGCATTGCTAACCCATAGCATTCCTTTTCTCCCATGCAGCTCCTACATGCCTTCTTTCCTTGTGAACCCATAGCTCTCTTCTTCTATTTCGTGCTGCTTGTTGCTCAACTTGAGATGCTTCATGCATGGTTCTTCATAATCACGTGAGAAACCTTCAGCTCACTAACTCGAGGCTTCCTTCTCCTATGTGTTCGACATGATTGCTGCTCCTCTTTTTGTGTTTTTGACGTCTTTTCCTTTCATTCATTTGCTCGAGTTTGCTTCTTCGTCCAACCCACCATATAGCTTTTTTTCTTCTTACTTTATGCACTATTTTGCCACGTGAGATATAGTTGCTTAAGCTTCTCACATAAATCATGTCTTGTGTGTACTTGTAAGTGAAGTGGCAGCAGCGTTCTTCTCTATTCAAGCTCAACTTCATGATCTCGTATTTGTATGAACCCCTACCTCATTTGTTTCTTCATTTAACTATCTCCTCATGGTTATTGCATGCTTCTTCTCTTCACCATAAGTGTACGGAAGAGTGGGTGGCTACTCACATGCTTTCTTCCATGCAATTCATTCTCTCCTCCTATAACCCATAGCTTAAGCGAATGTCCATGCAAGCTTCATGGAAAGATGCGAGTGTCCAACTTCATCTCATGCATATATATTTTTTCTTTTCAATATTCAAATTTTATTTGCCCATAATCTACATAAAAACAAAGGAGAAAAATTCACTAAAATGATTTATGCATTTAAAATCAATTATTTTGCAGTTAAATTCATAAAGTGCAGAGAATGGCTATTAAAATAAAATTCCATCTAATTAAACCCCTAAAGCCAAATTTGGAACTAAAATGTCTAAGTTAAGGAGAATAAAATGTATAAAATATCATGTTTATCACCTGTGCATGTGCTTTGATCGGGCACTGGATTATGATCAAACCCCAGATGCACTGAGCCCTGGTTGTGCTCATTAGGGAGTAGGTGTCGTGGACGGGCCTCTCCTGGTGTTATTAGCTTTTAATATGTGGAAATATGATTGCTAATATGGGATAGTAATTGTGATAGCCTAATTGTTTCATTTACTTATATGACTGGTATGTTTTCAAATGCTTATATGAAATCACGCTTATATGTTGATTAAACTAGAATATATGAATGGAATTTGCCTTGGTTACTGAGATTTGCATCTCACTCCGTTTTATAGGATTATACTTTCAAGTGAAGGCCCTTCAAGCAAGGATAAGGGGACGCAAGTGGATGAGAATCCATGAGCTTTAGCCATGTGTGGAGGAAGCTACACTTGGGTTGACCTGAGTAGAATAAATGCAATTTTGTTATTAGTTACATAGCATCATCATGTAATCATGTTACCAAGTGTAGGCGTTATATTTTGATTAGTTGAAATGTATCTATTAAGGAGTTAAGTCTCATTATAGATTGGTATAAGATGTATGAACTTATAGTATCTAATGTATGAACTTTGTTGAATTCTTGATGTTGTCTATTATTGGAAATGTCATCATGGGATATATTAGATCGTTGATTTGAATCAGTGATGTATGGAATCTTTAATGGAATTTATATTTGAGTGATGATTGCTGGAAGCTTATGAAATTTTGCTGTTATTAATCTATGAACTTGTTGATATAAGGTAGTTTAAGGAGTAGAAATTGACCTTTAAGTCTTAAACCAATAATGATCGAATAAGCTAGGTAAATTAGGCTAATGAAAGCTATTAGTGCCCCTCAATTAAGGTAGAGTGGCCCTAGGATGTCATTGGAAGGAGAGTGGAGAGTATGGGATAATGTTTTAGAAGTTGTAGGATCATAAGGTATTTTGCCGCGGCCAAAAGGGGATTAGCCGTGGCCAATAGAGGTGAAATTGCCCAGGGGGAGTCCAGAGAGCAATTCATTGTGGCAAAAAGTGGAATTAGCCGCAGCGAAATATGAAAGGCAAAACTGGGAGTCATCCAGAGGGTAATTCGCCACGGCAAGATGGAAATTGGTCACGATGAACTTTTGTGAAATTGAGTTCGACATTCCAGAGAGGAATTAGCCATGACGAAAAGGTGAATTGCTTGCAGCCAATAGCGAGAGGTGTGACGACCCTAAATTCTAACATCAGTAATTATAGTTAAATACATGATTAATAAATAATGATCAAGGTTTGGAGTCATGGCAACTAATCACATTAAGAAAATATGGGGGAATTTAAACCTTGATACTACTAGGATCATCAACTAACAACCATAACGGGAACATGCATAAAAGGGTTGTACCATCATTAAAGGTTTAGGATTCATCCATTAATCAATTTCAACCCACAAAAACATCCCACCAATGTACTCATACTATTCCCTAACATTAGCCTTACTGAAATTAAGGTTTCTAGGTCAAATATAGGAGTTTGGGGACCTGCGCCGCGGCCTGGTACCTTCCCGCCGCGGCTAAGTTAGGTTATGGAGCTCGAAAACTGAGTTTTTAAACTTATGCCGCGGCCTGGAACTCCTGGGCCGCGGCCAAGTTGCTCTCGGGAATTTTCTTGACTTTCACCGCGGCGAGTTGGATCTGTGCCGTGGCCAACCTATGTGGCGCCGCGGTGAGTTTTGCTACTGTAACCTCCCTAATTAATTTCCTCGACTCGCGCTGCGGCGAGGTTACGTTCTGTCACCCCCTGAGAGATTATTTTCACTCCGCGCCGCGGCGTCCCTCGCCACTATCACTCCCTAGGCCGCGGCGTGACTCCCTTTTATAGCTGTTTTCCCTATATTTCGCCCTCTACACTCCATTTCTCTTCTTAGGGACACTCAAAGGTCACTTCCCTTCATTTTATATGGCTCTAATGGCATTTATCTACCTTATTTACTTAGCTATACTTCCATTACCAACTCAAAACTTATATGCCCCTTTCTTTCCTCTAATTACCTTCTATCAGCCAGTTTATAAAGTAACAACAACAGATTATACATGAACTACCAACATCTATCCTTAAATACTCAATCAATGGGGGCTCCATACATTAGGGGTTCATATCAATATCTCAAGGGTTACATTTCCATTAATAAGCAATATTATAGGTCAGCACCAATTATAGCAGAAATCATGAGTCCATACAACAATTATCAAGTTAAGATAAAGTCTAGCCTTTTAGTACATGCATTCTCAACAAATCAAATGTTCAAGCCTACACTTGGCAATATAGATACATGATGATGCTATACATTAAGGAATACAAAATTAGCATCTATACTAGCTAAGTCAGCCTAGGTGTAGCCATCTCCCCATAAGTGGGAACTCATGGATTCTCATCCACCTGCTTACCTTTATCCTTACTCGAGGAACTTTCACCTGAAATATTAATCCCATAAAACGGGGTGAGATACACATCTCAGTAACCAAGGCAATTTCATCATATAATCTAGTTTAATCAACATACATGCATGAATCAAAATCCATATCAGAATCATATCAGTCATTTCAGCAAATGAAACAATTAGGCTACCATGATTACTATCCCATACTAGCAATCATATTATCACATGTTAAAGGCCATTAACACCGGGAGAGGCCCGTCCACGGCACCTACTCCCCATTGAGCACAACCAGAGCTTAGTGCATCTGGGGTTGATCATACCCGGTGCTCGATCGAAGCACATGCACGGGTGGCAGCCGCACCACAGCTCCACCATGGACTCACAAGGTCCAATCATCATACAATAGATAGCCAACCAATTCATTCAGCATTTCAAATCATTCATATACAGCAAATATGAAATTAAAATAGATACATGCATGGAATTAATGTAAACCCCGGTTACCTCACTTGTAGACAAATTCGCAACAGCCACCACAAATCCCAAATTCGGACTCAAGTATCTCCCACCAGAATTCTCAATGTTTCACCCAAAATCCTAAGCAAATTTGTACCAAATTAATACCCATAATATAAATAAGCTATGGGGGTCTCAAACCATCAAAGAAAGCATCAAAATGAGGGGTTTAAACTCACCTAATGTCAGCCCTAGCCTCAACCTACGAATTTCATCAAGAAAACCCCAAATAACCACATTTCAGATTTTGGGTAAAGTGAAAATCCTCCAAATGAAAAACTAATCAGACCAAATTAAAGAGAAAGATGAGGGAGTTAAGTTCTATAACTATTACCTTGGCCAAATCTTGCTCTAAGTGTGTGAAAATGCAGAGTTTTTACCCCAAACCCTAGCCTCCTTCTCCACCTCTGAATTTCACTTTTGAGTTTCAGCAAATGGGATAAGTGGCTAAAGTATTAGGGTTTTAGGTGGGTTTAAGTTGGGTCAAAAATGGGTTATGGGTTGCTCCAAGGTCCAAGTTCAAATGGGCTTCAAACTTTAGCTTATTGGGCCAGTTTTCACTTGTTGGGCTGCAGAATTATTTTGGGCCAGTTTAATACATTGGGTTGCTGAAGTATAATAGGTTTTGGGCCTAATTTGAATGGCTCAAAGGCTTAGGTCTGCACAAGGGTAATTGGGCCTCCATTAGCCTCTCATCATGATTCATTAATTTGGGCCTAGGTGAAGTTTCTATCCCAATATATTCTCAAACCCATGCTAATGATTTATCTCTTTAAAAAAATCCCCATTCACTTAACTTGCCCAATCATCCCATATTAATTATCCTTAATTAATCTAAATCTATGATTAACACCTTAATTAATCTCGGGGTGTTACAAGAGGCGAGCAAGGTAAGTTCCAGGAGGCTTTCTCACTGTGGTGCCAAATAGGCTGGCCATGGCAAAGCTCCAACTCACTATGATGAAATTAGCGATGATGTAAGAATTGAACCCGAAAGCAATTGGCCGTGGCTAAGGGGAATTTAGCCATGGCGAACATCCTAAAACCTTTATATTAACCTAGAAATATTAGTTTTTCATATGGTAACCCCAAGGGATGACTTAAAAACATTAGAAGAAGATTCTTGTGAGTCGAAATCAATGGGTAATAGAATCAAAGGCTTATAAATGAATGTTTGTTTCCCTGATGTACATGAGTGTTTGTAATTATATGATTGATGACTCTAATGACATTAAAGTTCAAATTTCCCTGCATTTTCTCAATGTAATTAGTCGTAATGTCTTGTAACCCCAATTTATAACTATTAATCACATATTTAACCTTAATTACAATGAGTAGAAGTTAGGGTCATCACATGGAGAACATTGAACCAATATTGAAGTCAAGGAACCTCCGATCAATTGGAAGACATCCTATAGGCTTTTTATAACAAGTACTTCCCCAGTTCATCTAAGATTAAGAGTTAGAGTTTGTACTCTAAAGCAAATGGAGGGGATGTCAATGGATCAATATGTGGCAGAGTTTGTAGAACTCTCAAGATATTCCTCCTATTTACAGAAGCATGATGATGAGAGATAGAAAGTAGACAAGTTAAAAAAGGAACTACTACCTGAGATTAGAGACAGGGTGGTGCCATAAAAGATTAGGGATTTCAATACCATAGTTGAGGATTGCAAAGTCACAGAAGCAAATTTGAGGATGATGCAGTTAGTTCCAAGTGCTAGACCTCCCTTCCCGAAGAACAAGAGGCCACGAGAAGAGACACAGACCACTGGTAGTAGTAAAAGAAGTGGCAGAAGTAAGTGGAATAGAAGAGACAAGAGCATAAAGAAATTAGTTTAGTCCACCAAAGGCAGTTCCATTCTAGTAGTTTGCAATCAGTGTGGCACGAATCATGGAGGCAAACCATGCTATACAGGGCAGAACATTTGTTACAAATATGGTAGGCTAGGGCATATAGCAAGAGGCTACATATAGCCTATATAGTAAAGGGAGGTAGCTCTTGCACCTAGACGACAAACCCAAGGTAAAGTCTTCACCTTGACACAGCAAGAGGCTAGCAAATCCTCGAGTCTAATTCAAGGTATTATTAAGATTAATGATTACTTTGTAAATACTTTATTTGATTCAAGTGCTAGTCACTTTTTTATATCCTATAACTATGTTAGAAGATTGGGTCTGAGTATGCATACATTGCCTTATGATTTACATGTATCCACCCTTACAGGAAATAGAGCCATTACCTCACATGCTTGTTTGAACTATGTAGTCTAGCTTAATCATTATTTTACCACACTTGATTTGATATGCATGCCCCCGATTGATATTGACCTGATTATTGGAATGAACTGGATGTCTGCAAATAATGCCATACTTGATTGCTATCATAGGTGTATTTCTTTACCTGAATATGGAATTGTGCATAGTATTAGGACTGAGTTAGCTTTTATGACCACCTTCTAGGCTAAGAAGTCTCTAGAGTATGGTTATAAGAGGTTTTTAGTTTTCTTTTCAGTATAAGTTAAGGTAGAGGAAGGCATAAATGAGATCCCTGTAGTAAGAGAGTTCCCAGAGGTTTTTCTTAAGGAAATTAGCGAACTACCCTCAGATAGAGAAGTTGAATTTACTATAGATATTATACCTGAGGTGGTTCTAATATCTAAGGCCCTATATAGGATGGCTTCCACTGAACTAGTAAAGATAAAAAACTTATAGAAAAACTCTTAGAGAAGGGTTTTGTTAGACCCATTGTTTCACCATAGGGAGCTCCAATCCTATTCATAAAGAAGGAAGACAAGAGCCTTAGATTATGTGTAGATTACTAGGAACTCAATAAGATAACCATTAAGAATAAATACCATCTTCCCAGGATACATGACCTCTTAGATTAGCTGGTAGGAACGTTAGTCTTTTCCAAGATAGGCCTCAAGTTAGGGTATTATCAACTCAGGATCAAGGCTGAAGATATCCCTAAGATAGCCTTTAGAATTAGATACGGGCATTATGAGTTTTCAGTTATAACCTTCGGGTTGATGAATGCTATAACGACCCTAATTTCTAATCATGGTAATTGAGCTTAAGTATGCAATTAACAATCATAAATCAAGGTCTAGAACCATTGCAATAATCAATTTAAGAAAATGTAAGGAAATTCGAACCTTGATATTATTAGAGTCATTAACCATATAATCACAACTATTTTATGCACATAAATAAATCTAATCCTTAATGCCTTTAATTCATTTATCCATTCTTTCTAACTTTCAAAAACCTCCTATAGGTATTACTAAATCATTCCTTAGCATTACCATAAGAAAAACGAAGGTTTCTAGGCTAAAAGTAGGGGTTTAGGGACATTCGTTGCGACTAGGACCCTTCCCACTGTAGCTAAGTTAACTACTAGAACATAAAAACCAAATTTTTCATCTTATGCCATAGCCTAAGAGTTCCGCGTCGCAACAAACTTACTCTCGGGTTTACTTCTCACATTTTTACAAATCTAGCCACCATAGTTGGTGTAACGTCCGATTTTTCATAAAATACTGAAATGAGTCAGTTTTCAAAGCAAGTCCCCTGAGGTGAGTGATTCAAGGCCATATAAAATTAGGATAAAATTTTAAATAATAGAAAATAAGGATTTAAGTCTTGAGTTACCCAGAAACTGGGGTCGGAGTGATTCGAAAAATTTGCTGAAAGGCCAGTGGCATTTTCGTAAATAAGTGGACTTTTTGAAAAACCTACAGGAGGGCTTTTTAAATGGATGTTTTAAGTCCTCTGGGGTTCTCAAAGGCCCTGAAAATCATGGGAAGCCCCGGGACCGGTAAAGACCCTCCAGTGTAATTTTTCCAATGTCGGTTGACCTGAACTTTGGCCGATTCATTCGGGAAGGTTTTACCTTCGATTTGAGTGATTCCAAGGGCATGTTATTAAATGGGAACCTATTGGTTATGATGGAAAAGACGGTTCTCAAAAAGGAGCTAAAACAAAGTCAAACCAGAAATGCCATTGTGAAGGGTAAAATTGGAAACAATTTTAACAAGATGCTTCTTAAACTCACGCCCTCTCTTGCCCTCATTTTCCTTTATCTTTCTTCTGCCCAAAACATAGAGGAGAATCAATTCTCTTAGGTGCACAAGAAGGAGCACCCTTGGAGGGAGGAACCAAGAAAAGGTAGGAAATTCCATGGAAAAATCTAGCTTTCTCCTTAGCAAGTTACTTGTCCTCCTTTTTCCTCCTTATTTCTATGGGTTTGATGGTGTTTTGAAATCTATTTTAGGGGCAGAATAAATAGATTATGACTTTAGAAATTGTTCCATGAGTAATTCATGCTTCTTTTGGTGTATCTAGGCCAAGAGAAATGATCTCCACCTTCTTGGGTGTGTGAGGTCAAGGGAGAGGAGTTAAGGCTTAAGGAAAAAGTGTGTGAATGCAAGCAAGGTAGCTCTCCCCACCTTCTCTCATGCATGGATGTGTGTTAGCTTGTTTTAGAATGTGTGTATGTATATTTTCAAGCTTTGAAAAGTATGCTAGCATGCCTTTATATGCTATGATCCTTGATGCCATGTTATGTTTTCTAATGAGTGCATGATGTTTGTATGAGTTTACTTGAGTGTAGAGAGTCCAAGAACTCTTCCCTTGGTTAAGGATGAGCCAAGAACCCTTGAGCTTGGTTGAGACAAAGTAAAGAGTCTCCCAAAAGCAAAGTGGACTCCCAAGAGTATGGTTGAGTCTAAAGCTCTTAAAAAATAGGTGAGGCAAGTCTAAAATCCATGAGGAGAAGTGTGAGGCCAATCCAAGCACTTGGTGAGCTCTTGAACGTCTTGTATGATTGATTCACATGCCAAGATTGTTTTTAAAATATGCATGTCTTCCATTTTCACCATGCATGCATGTGAAGAGCTTGCTTTGTACATATTATGCATGATTGAATGGGAGATGAGCTATTGGGATTCTTTGAATCTCATTCCCTCCTCTCCAATGATCTAACATGCTAGGTGGACTAAGTAATTATGGTGAAGGGAGCCAACAACCATGAAGAGCAAAGATTGACAAGCTTATATCTTGTTTTGTCTATTTTGGAACCATAATGATGGTTCATAATATATATGAGGTTGTATATGTACTATGAATGTTGAGACCTATGTAAATATACTAATATGTGATGTTAAGATGTATGATTCTCATATATGACCACTGGCCCATGTTTTGAGTATGTAATGCGATAGTATGAAAATTTAAAGTTTGATGGAAATGTGCATAAGTGTGGGTGAGAAGGCCAAATGAGATGCAAATAGTTTGGGACTATTTGTGCAGCTCCCTCAAGACTTAAAAATGCTTTTAAACTTGCCCAAAAGGTTCCAAGACCAAGGAAAATCCATTCGGCAATTTTGGTACCCAATATGGAGCCAAAATTGACCATAATAGAACCCTATGTCACTTTTTGGCCAAATGAACTAGTCTTGATATGAACTTTGGCATGAAATTTGGTCTCATTGAGATCTTTCTAGGAAGCTAATGATCATAATTTTTGGAGACCTAAGGAATATTTGATGAATTTTCAAATTTGGGATTTTTCATGGATTCTAGTATGGGTACTGTTCATACTGGCAGTTTTGTATTCTGTGTCACCTGGTGGCCAAATGATTTTCAGTGCTTATGAAATTTTATATTCATAAACTAAAGGTCATAAGCTTTCTATGACCACCAATATCACTTCATTTGGAGGTCGGAGAAGAGAGTTATGCATGTTTGAAGTTAATTGTCAGTACTAGTAGCCCCCAGGAGTTCAGTTACTGTTCTATAGGTTTTCAGTGGTTAACTTATCTGTTTCATTTTGGAATTATTTTTAGTATTAATTTAACATTTTTATCTTTCCATAATGAGTGAATTTGTGTGATTTTTATTTTTATGGAATTAGTTATGAATTTTAGAATTTTGTATCAGTAAATTGAACAACAACCCAGGCAGCCAGCGACCTCTGTAGCTTTTTAGATGTCAAACATTCTGTGTGATAAATTTTGTGACTTGGGCATATTTTTAGTGTGAATTAGACATACTAACCTTTCCATAATGACCAAGATTGCATGATTTTAAATTTTTTAGATTTAGTTATGATTTTCCAAAGTTGGGTCAGAAAATGGAGCAAATCTGGCCGAAAATATGCTTGCTTATTTTGAGCTCCATTTCAGTTCCCATGGGTTGTAGGCATGTTTTTGGGATGTAAATGAGTTGCAATGATGGAATTGAATATAATAATGCATAAAATGAGCTCACACAATCCATGTGACACCGATTGCAAATTTTTAAGTATAGCGCAACGCAAATAAACCCATTATTTTCATTCCCCTTTTTATATGCTCCTATGGAAACTAGAAGCTATGGTGTTACAGTTGGACCCTTGCCGTAATGGATGATATGGTGCCATGGCCAAAAATTACCCTGGAACCTACTATAGCAAATTTCTCAATTTGTGCCGTGGTGGGCTATACTTGTGCTGCAGCAAAACTAGCTACTGAACACTCATCACCTGATTTCCTCGACTTGCATCATAGTGGAACATGTCACACCACGATGAAGTTATGTTCTGTTACCCTCCCTGGGAACATTCTGATCTTATGCCATGGCAAGACACCTCGTGCCATGGT
The DNA here is from genome assembly GCA_032878935.1 of Erythrophleum fordii. NCBI lineage: Eukaryota > Viridiplantae > Streptophyta > Magnoliopsida > Fabales > Fabaceae > Erythrophleum > Erythrophleum fordii. The sequence goes on from JAVQMF010000053.1 coordinate 18,160,482, forward strand.
GCCCCTTACTTCTATCACTCTTCTGGCTGCGACTCAATCTATTTAACCGTGGCATGACTCGCTTATGCACCAATTCTCCTTAAGTTTCACCCCATACACTCCAACTCTCCTTCTAGTAACACTGTAGGGCCACTTTACCTTAATTTGTGGGGCTCTAATAGCTTTCATCTACCTAATTTGCTCAACTTATCTATCATTACCAATTCAAGACTTAAGTGTTAATTCCTACTCATCTAACTACCATATATCAACAAGCTCATAGATTAATGATAGCAAGAATTCATAAACTACCAACAATTACTGTTCAAATACATATTCCATTAGAGATTCCATGCATCACTAGTTCAAGTCAACATCTAATGTATTACATGATTACATTTCCGAATAGTAAACCATATCATAGGTTCAACAAAGTTTATAGTAGATGTTATAAGTTCATACATCTAATACCAAACTAATATAAGGCTTAGCTCCTCAATAGATACATCTTAAGTAATCAAAATACAAACTCTTACACTTGGTAACATGATTACATGATGATGCTATACAAGAAGAAATACAAAATTTAGCATTTATTCTACTCAAATCAGTCCAAATATAGCCTTCCCCACACATGGTTGGAGCTCATGAATTTTCATCCACTTGCTTCCCTTTATCCTTATCCGAAGAGCCTTCACCTGAAAGTATAATCCCATGAAACGAGGTGAGATGCAAATCTCAGTTACCAAAGGTAAATTCCATTCATATATTCTAATTTAATTAACATAAATGCATGAATTAAGATGAGCATCAAAAATTATATTAGTTATATAAGCAAATAAAACAATTAGACTATCAATAACTACTATCCCATCTAGTAATCACAAATCCATATGTTAAAGGCCAATAACACCAGGAGAGGCCTATTTACGACACCTACTCCCTAATGAGCACAACTAGGGTTAGTGCATTTTAGGTCTGATCATAACTCGGTGCCTAATCAAAGTACATACACAAGTGGCAGCCACACCATAGCTCCACCATGGACTCACATGGCCTAATCACAATATAATAGATAGCCAACCAATAGGCCATATCTAGATAGACTTGTAGTTTTCTTCATAAATGATATTCTCATCTATTCTAAGAGTAAAGAAGAGCATGAATGACATTTAAGATTAGCCCTAGAAATCCTGAGAGAAAAATAGTTATATACTAAACTTAGTAAATGTGAGTTTTGGCTCACCGAAGTACAATTCCTAAGCCATATGATCTTCAAGACAGGGGACACAGTAGATCCCCATAAGGTAGTAATATTACAGTGGGAGAGACCTAGGATAATAACAAAGATTAGGAGCTTCCTAGGTTTAGTAAGTTATTACATGAGGTTTATTCAGGGCTTTTCTCAAATAGAGATGCCACTGACTAGGCTCACTAGAAAGAATCTTCCATTTGTATGGGATGAGAAATATGAGCAAATTTTTTAGGAATTGATGTATAGGTTAACCACAGCCCCAGTTTTAGTGCTCCCTGACCTTAGAAAGACTTTTGTAGTCTATAGTGATGCCTCAAAGAAAAGATTAGGATGTGTGCTTATGCAGGGAGGCAGAATGGTAACTTATGCTTTTAGATAGTTGAAACCACAAGAGGAAAACTATCTGACATATGATTTAGAGCTAGCAACAGTAGTGTTTGCTCTTAAGATATAGAGACACTACTTGTATAGAAGCAACCATAGAAATTTACAGTGACTATAAAAGCCTTAAGTATTTATTTAAACAAAAAGAGTTGAACATGAGATAGAAGAGATAGTTAGGATTTTTGAAAGATTATGATTTCACCCTAAAATACCATCCAAGTAAGGCTAATGTGGTAGTTGATGCATTGAATAAAAAATTCATACATATGGCCTACATGATGATTAGGGGGTAGGAATTTATTAAGAGGTTCAGGGATATAAGTCTCTCATACCAGGTGCATTTGGGGAAATTGTTTATGAGTGAGACCTGAATAAAAAGTGACCTAAGGAACCAAATAAAGGAAGTCCAACAAAAAGATAAATATATAAGAACACTTAAAGCCTAGATATCCTAAGGTGGTACTTTAAACTTTAATCTGTCTAAGGATGGGATAGTGAGATACAGGAATAAGCTGTATATGCCTAGGAATTCAGAAATAAGAGAAAGAATATTAGAGGAGGCACACAAGCATAGATATATGATCCACCTAAGCAGTAATAAGATGTATCAAGACTTTAAAAAAAATTTGGTGGCCTAGGATGAAAACAGACAAAGCTGAGTACGTCTCCCGGTGTCTAGTATGTCAAAAAGTTAAAATAAAATACTAGAAACTGACTGGGTTACTTCAGCCCTTAAATATCCTTAAGTGGAAGTGGGATAGCATAGTTATGGATTTTGTTATAAGTTTGCCCAGGACATTATCAAGGCGTCGTGCCATATGGATGATAGTGGATAGATTAATTATGTCAGCTTACTTCATAGTAATGAAAGCCACTTACACCCTGAATGGGTTAGCCCAGTTGTACATCAAGGAGATAGTGAGATTACACAAAGTCCCTAGGAGTATAGTATCCGATAAAGATCCCAAATTCATTTTGAATTTCTAGAGATCATTACATGATGCCCTAAGAACCAGGTTGAGTTTCAATATAACTTATCACCCTTAGATAGATAGTCAAATAGAAAGAACCATTCAAACCCTAGAAGACATGTTAAGGGCTTGTATTTTAGAGTTAAAGGGTAACTAGGATACCTATTTACCTCTAGGGAATTCACCTATAATAACAGTTATCATGCTAGTATTCAGATGGTACCATATGAGGCATTATATGGGAGGAAGTGCAGATCTCTAGTATGTTGGGTTAAACTTAGAGAGAGGAGCCTTATAGGCCCAGAGTTAGTGGACCAGACCTCTAGATAGATTAAAACCATCAGAAAAAAACTCCTAATGGCTTAAAGTAGCTAAAAAAGTTACGTAAATAAAAGGAAAAGGCCATTAGAGTTTGAGATTGGAAACCATGTCTTTGTCAGAGTTTCTCTAGTCGCAGGAATTGGTAATTCCATTAAGAGTAGAAAGCTCAGTCAAAAATATATAGGTCCGTTTCAAATTATGGATAAAGTTAGACTTGTAGCCTATAGACTTGCCCTTCCCCCAAACTTGAGCCAAATACACCATGTTTTACATGTATCCCAGCTCAAAAAGTATCAGCCTGACTGCTCACATGTCATAGAATATGAAAATGTGCATTTACAAGACAATCTATCCTATATTGTATCACCAGATTAGATCGTGGATGTTAAACTCAAGTAGTTAAAGAGTAAGACGATACCACTAGTGAAAGTGGTTTGAAAAGGCCTATTTCCAGAGGAAGCTACTTGAGAGCTAGAAGAAGAGATGAAAAAGAAGCACCTGGAGCTTTTCCTTGAGGAATGTATTTATTTAAATTTTAAGTACAAAATTTTATTTAAGGGGAGAGAAATGTAACATCCAGTATTGGTAAAAATGATAAAAATAAACTAGTTATAAAAGCAAGTCCTCTAAAATGAATGAGTTGAGGCTAAATAAAATTGAGATAAAATCTTAAATAATAGAAAAAGAGGATGTAAGGCTTGAGTTGCTTGGAAACCCAAGCCAAAAGAGCTAAGAAAATTTGTGAAAATAAGTTAGGGTATTTTTGTAATTTTAAAAATTTTTGGAAAACTCACAGGACGGGTTTTTAAATGAAAATTTTTAGTTTTTTAGGATTCTCAAATGCTCTAAAAACCATGAGAACCCCTAGAATAGTTAAAACCCCTCCGGTGAACAATTTTAGCCGTTAGTTGACCGAAACTTTGACCAAACAGTTCGAATTAGTTTCAAATCTAATTTGGGTGAAATGAAAGGCATTTTATAAGTTAGAGGATCTAAATTTTATGATGGAAAAGATTATTCTTAAAAAGGAGTTGAAATGAGGCTAAATAGAGAAACCATAGTTTAGGGATTAAAATAAAAGTAAAAAAGTGTTATAATTCACTTTTTGACTCTTAATAACACATCCTCTCTCTCCTCCTTCTCATAACCGATGTTCTGGCTAGTCTAAAATAGAACTCTAATCAGCCTCAAGAAAGCACAAGAGGGAGGAAAGAAGAAAGAAGAAAATTTATGAGTAAGGTGAGAAATTCATGCTTTCTTATTGCCTTTTTCTATGCCTAGCTTCTTCTCCTCCCTTTTTCTATGGAATCTAAAGTTGATTTGGTTTTTTTTTAGGTCAACATAATTAAAACAACAGAGCTTTTGAAAGAGAGACTAGAAGCAAGTGAAAGCTCCTTAAAAAAGCAAGCAAATAAGGTATGGATCATGCTTTCCTTTTGTTTCTTCTTTGATGTTCTTCCTTGAGGTATTTTCGGCCAGACCTAGCTTCCATAAAGGGGGATGAATTCTGACCTTAGCAAGAAAGAAATAAGTGTTTAGGAGTGTGCAAAGTAAGATTGGTCTATTGGAATAAAAAAGAGAACCAAGAAAACTAAGTTAGTGCAACTTAGGGGTTTTAAGAGAAATGTGAAATCTAATTTTTCCTAGGGGTAATTAGGCTCATGTAAGGCATAGTATAAGTCCCTTAGACCTCTAGGAAGTTTCATATGATCCATTCCCTTCAAAAAAAATTAAAAAACCCTATGGCCTCCATACCAATGCATAGCCTCGGGCAAGCATGTCTCAAAAACCTAGGGAGTGTTTAAAATTTTTCTAAGACTAGAATGGGACTAGATATGATAGATGAACATCAAAGGAAGCATTGAAAAAAACTTAGAAGCCTTGGTTTGTGAGATAGAGGTGTAAGTTCCATAATGAGACATAAAGAAGCAAGCAACATATAATTAAACTCCTTAAAATGAATATATGATGACTCCAATGAGTCTAAATAGAGTTAAGAGACTTATATTGAGGGAGAAAATAGAGCTAAGATTATGAATTCCCGTAGTTGCTTCATTAGGTCTTGTGTAGATCCATAATTGAGTCTTAAAACAAAGTAAGCTTCCATAATGTGTGTGCATGAAGCGAAAGCTTGTTTTAATGATTGAATCATGTTTCATTTGATGTGTCTAGGCCAAAAGAACTAAGTGCCACCTAGTTGCAAGTGTGTGGCCAAGAGAGGGGAAGAATTAAGCAAAGGAAAAGCTTGTGATTTTGCTTCAAGGTAACTTTCTAATCTTTCTCACATGCATGATTTGGGTATTTGCTTATCTTTGAGTGTTTGTGTGTATGTTTGAACTATGAGATATGTTTCTAGCTATTACTTACTTGCTATAGTGCCATGATGAATTTTGAAAGGAGTTTATGGATGTATTTTGGCTTGAATGGGTATGGTGATGCCAAAAGTCCCTTAGCATAGGTGAGAATGAGCCAAAAGTCCCTAGGATTGAGTGAGACAAAGTCAAAAGTCTTAAGAAGAGTGAAACTTAGTTAAAAGTCCCTTGAAAATAAGTGAGGCAAATCTAAAAGTCTCAAAGAAAATGGGTGAGACTAGACCAATGCCCTTGAGAGCCTATGTATGATATCTATGAGTCTCTTTGGCATAGAAAATGCTTTATGTATATTCATTAGTAGCCTAAATGCCATACATGCATTCTTTAACATGTTAATACATCCATTATGTATGTTTGAAAGAGTAAATGGCTATTGGGATTCTTGGAATCTCACTCTTCTCCCATATATACCTAATTATGTCTAGGTAAGTCAAGTAAACTAAGAAGTGGTGGCCAACCATCATGAAAGCAAGACTTTGACAATGAAGTAGAGAAATAGGCTTTTTAATAACATTTTGATGTCAAAATGTATAATCATATGATGTGTATATAATGTAAACCCTTGAACATATGTAACAATATGTATTTATGATGAATGAAAGGATTTTGGAGTCATATGTGCTAATATGTATGTTTTTGACATCCAAAGGCCTAGATGTGTCTATGAGTTCTTGTACGTCCATGCATGTTGGGAAGTGATTTTGAGATGCATGGTGATTTGGACCACTTGGAAAGCTTATATAGGTTGTGTTTATACTTTTGGATATACCTAAATGGTTATGGAATGACTTTAGGACCATTTTGGGGCCAAATCGACCCATTTATGGTTTTAAAAATGACCAAAACTTGAGCTAAATCATAATAGACCAAATGGAAAAATTTTCATGAATTTTGAGCTAAATCATAGAGCTAAGGAGCACTCAATTTGGAGCTCTATAGAATTTATTATGATTTTTCAAAATTGAAAAATTTTGCAAAAATGATAACAGCATTGTTCATATGGTCAGTTTCTTCCTCTGTGTCATTTGAGGGCCAAATGATATCCAATGCTTATGAAATTTTACAAGAGTAAACTAGACATGATAAGATATCTATAGCACTTAAGATCACCCCAATTGGAGGTCTGTAGAGGGAGAACCGAATTTTTAAAGTTGTATGATAATACTAGTAATGTAGCTCGACCTTTGGTATTATTCCATCAAATTTTATAGGCTAAACACCATTTTCTTGATCTAAATTTATTTGTGATCATTATTAGACATCCTGAGCTTTCCAGAATTGTATGGTTTTCTTTATTTTAATTTTTCTAGAATTAGTTATGATTTTCAAAGTTCACATCAAAAACCTACGACAGCAAACTGTAAGCCATTTTTGGTTTTTGGTGTTCCTTAGTTCTAAACCCAAGATGGATTAGCTAAAATGTGATGTTTCTAGTTTGTTTGGGTATGGTATAGATGAAAATGCTTTAAGAAAAATTTAAATTACTCACGTGATCAAAATTGAACAATCTCGATATCCATATGCTAAATTTCAGGTGCTTAAATATGCAAACCTCTCTTGAATAAGCATGAAATGCTTGAGTAGTATGGTATGGGGTGTTTACGGTATTGCACTTAACCCAACACCAAAACCACTTACTTAAACTTGATCATCTTACTAGCTCTGTGGAGTGGTCCCTCTAGCTTGGCCTAAAGCATCAAATTAGGCAAAATAATTATCAACTTTGGCCTATCTAACCTTAAATCTTCAATATAAAATACTTAAATTAAATCCCTTTATTGGACTCTTTATGATCTCCTTCTCTTACTTGGCATAGTAGCAGCTTATTTTGCCTTAATTGGTCCCAAATTTTAAAAATCTATACCTTAAGTTGGGGATATCCAAATTTCACAAACTTTGGCTTGTTAGAAAACTCTTTACGTGTGCTTTTTATTGTCAAATTTTCAAAACTAAAAGACTTCATGTTCCTTAAAATAGTCTAATTAGATCTAAAATAGGGAAAAATTTTGGTTTTGACAACTTTTTAGACCAACTTTAAAAATTCATAACTTTAGCTAGGAGTGTCCAAATTAGATAAATTAAGACTTGTTGGAAAGCTCTTAATGTGTCCTAGCTATTATAAAATTTCAAGTTTGAACTAGATGACGTGGCCTTTAAAAAGAGTCAAAACTTAAGGCTATCCAAAGACTAAAACTAATACAAGGCAAATTTTTTAAGGAAATTCTAAAAATTCATAAAATATTTTGTACTACTCTAAAAATTACAAGCTATGTTTCATATCAAACTTTAGGATATTCTCTAAATGTCTACCAAGTTTCATGCCCAAATTCATCCATGAAGGCTTCCATAGGCAAAAATACATTTAATATTCATTATTGGTCTATTTTAGCAACTTAATATGCTAGCTTGAGATTTTTAAAAAGTTTCTTGCTATGGCCAAAGTTTTTATTACTTGACTAGCCTAGCAAACTATTTCATTAGTTAAAATTCGTCCTAATGTTCAAAATGACCATTCCACTTGCCAAAACTCCTTATGGCCTTAGTCATAATGTATTATACCAACTTAGACCTCATTGTGTATCCTACTAAATTCAACTTCTAGGCTTTTAATTCTCATTATATATAATCTATATGACTCTAATGGGAGTCATTAAATCCATCATAAGGATGCTTAAACTTGTTTAGAACCACATTGCCCTTCAATAACTTCTCTTGAACCCTAAAGATTCAACTTTCAAAATATGGCTCCTAAATTCAAACCAATGGTTTCATTGGTGTGCTTATGTCATTTTAAGACTATCCAAATCATTAGAATCAATTAAATATACATATAACTTCACCAATTACATTTGTTCTCAAAAGCAACCATAACAATATTGTTACTAAACTTTTAGTAATGATTTTAATCCATTCTACCATTCAAGTGCAACTATAGGGGTTAAAATTTGAATTTTTTTTGTTTTTCACCCATGGCTGCTATAGACAACTTTGTTTTGATCGAAAAGACTAGAACATAAGCCTCATTTGCATTTGGAAGCTATATAGCTCATTTTGGAAATTTTGACATAATAAGGCCTCAAACTTTAAAAATGTATAACAATTTCTATAATATGAACTATATGTTATAAAAATTTCAAGCAAAATTGAATTCATTTAGCCCCTAAAAATGTACAAAAACAATGGCTACTGCAAAATGAACAGTACTACACCAATTCCATAATTCTGCACTAATTTCAAAAATTTGTAAAATATTATGTATAATTCTGAAAATTCTCATTCTTAGCTTCTCAGAAAGCTCTATAAATTATCTAAATACTTACCAAATTTCAACCCCAAACTAGATCATTTAAGTTATCAAGGGTATAAGTGCAATCTATGGCTCATTTGGATCAAAATTTTGTTCTAAAGTGCTCCAATTTGCCTCTAATTTGCACTCTCCTACTTTGAGCAAATTTTAATCATTCTAAGCATCTATTTCATAAAGTTCATTACATGAAGGAAGGCTTGCATCAAAATATAACCCTCCAACACCCATAGTTACAAATAATCCACATAGCATCCAATGTACAAAGTGATGTACATATAGCCAAACTATACATCAAAATGGATCATATTCATGCTCTCAAGCTCATCCATATGTTTCCATTACAAAACATTTTCATATACATAGTAATTCATCATACATACATATGCTTTCTATCCATTAAAGTCTATCATGTAAATTAAGCATATTTACATCATTTCCTAATGTCTAACTCTTTTCTACTTTGTTTCCTTTACTTAAAGAACCTAAAATAGTCAGTGGGAATACATGGGTGAGATTTTAGAAAGAATCTTAGTGGCAAATCTCAACAAAATCAATGCATATAAGAATACTATGAGAAAATGTAATGGATGTGGTACAAACATGTGATTCTTGTGCATCATGTAACTCAAATACAATTTTTAGCATGAAAACTCATTTCTCATCAAGCCATGACATCTAAATACACTATTTAGGCTTAACTAAACTCATTTCTAGGCCAACAAAAAGCTATTGCACTTAATTCCTCACCATCGGGAGATAGGAGCCAAAAAATATACAATACTCATGCATAACTCTTGAATATATCAAGCAACTCGACTCAATCAACATTCAAATGCATGCAAGATAGGGAGATAAAACTATCTTATAACTTTGGAGACTGACAGGTCTTATCGTGCAACCCTCAAAATAAAACTAGGTTAGATTAAATTTTATAGTTAGTGGTACAACCTAAGTCATCTCCCTTAGAAATAGAGTTCAATGTTTAATTGGGCTTTCTAAGTGTATAAAGATCCTAGAACTACTTGATTTTGAGGGGTTTTGGTTTAATTAAACTATCTAAAATTAATTTGAATCAAAATCACTAACTACCTAATTGCATAAGCTAATCAATGAATGATGACTTATAACTAGCTTTGGATTCGTCCCTTGTTATCCAATCTCCTTATCCTAATTCAATTATGATTAATTCTGGCCTAAGAATCTCTATTCATATCTATAACAATATATCTTGGGTTACCACTCAAGAATCAAGAGATTAATAAAGTAATGTTGCATTGAAACCTCAATCCCACATTAAATTGTTAACTCTTGTCATTAGGATCAACGAATAATTCAATTTGATTGATTAATCGATTAATTACCCCCTGAATTATCACCCTAAGATGTTTAATTAACCAATTAAACTCGAATCCTCAAATTAAACAATTAAGCACATAATTTTATTCATGCATTTCATCGAACACCTTCATAGCATACATGGAAAAGTAGAGAATAACGAAAAATCGAGTATTTAATCCAATCAATTAATCAACAAAAAGTATCCTAATTAGTGTATGACCAGCTACTAACTATAGACAACACATATTCCCAATCAAATACAATCTTAATCAAGATAATATAAGAAAAGAAAATGCTGGAAAAATAAAAGAATCTTAGCCCAAAATCCCTTGCTATTCCATGGACTCAAGCTTCTACTAAGGATTTTCTTCCAAGCTAGTCATAGATGGAGGATTAGAGCTTCATTAAAGGTGGAATGGAAGATGATGGAATGGGAAAAATGGCTACGGTGTGAAGTGGAGTGTGTCTATACGAATATAGTGTAGTTTATGATAGAGTGTTCTCCTGGAATGGATGAATGCGTGTAATTTTAATGTGAATGATCTCTTCCTTCAGCCTTCAAACCTTTTCACATGCTTCATTTATCATTTGACATGCTTACAAGTCAGCCTTTGTATATATAAGTATAGGCCCCATTCCTTCCATGTGTGCATGTTCCATTTGTAACTTTGGCTTTTCTTAATTTTATTTCCTCTTGCAACCAGAGCCTCCCTTGTGCTTCATTTGATTCTGCCCATGTGTGGTTCTTCCACGTTAAAGTCTTGCTAACCTATGCTTCTTTAATCATTCCCCAGCCCATCACATGATTTTCTTCAATTTCATAGTAAATCGTGCTCTCTCATATGGCTTTGCATGGGTTTATTTTTCACAGTCAGCATATTCAACCCGTGGCCTCTTCTTCATGCATGGCTGTGTTTCTTTATCAGCTCTAAACTCGTGGCTCCTTATTTTCTAGCTCATGTTTCTTAATGCCTTATTTGTGTGTATGAATTAGTGGGCCCTCCGTGCATGTAAGCAATATGCTAATGATTAAGAACTCTAGTATGTGCTTCTCCTTATTCAGCTGCATTTCTTCATCATTGTATTGCTTTTATTAGAGTCTTACATGAGGGTCCTCACTAACCCGTAACTCTTCCTTTCTACATGTATGTGTTTCTGCTTGTTTCTTGACTCGTTGCTCAACATTTTAGCTTTTCTCCCGTTCTATCCAACCCAACACATAGCTTTTTCTTCTTACTTTATGTGCTGTTCTGCCACGTGAGATATAGTTGCTTAAGCTTCTCACATAAATCACATCCTGTTTGTGTTTTTGAGTGAAGTGGCAGCAGCGTTCTTCTCTATTCAAGCTCAGCTTCATGATCTCATGTTTGTATGAACCCTTACCTTATTTGTTTCTTCATTTAACTCTCCTATAATCCATGTCAGCTCCTCATGGCTGTTGCATGCTTCTTCTACTCCATGTTCTTCAGCTAATGGGTGTAACTTTAGAGCTGAACCCATGGCTTCATGTGCTCTCCTTTTCCATATCAACCTATAGCTTCTCTTGTAAATTTTCCTCTCATGCTTCTTCTCTTCACCACAAGTCTGCTTCACGAATCTGTGGCTTGCTCTGTTCTTCATTTCCCTCAAACAAAATCCACGTGTCATGTGCTGGATGTGGAAGGATGTGGAAGGAATACACATACAGTGCTGCATAAGACAACTTAAAACCTCTCTTCTTTAATCCCTTCAAACCTATTGCTTCAGTCTTTATTGCTTCAGTCTTTAGCTTATGTTTCATCCATTTGAGCATTTGATTCAATATGCCTCTCATCTCATCTTTCCATACTGAAAAATTCCACGTGGCTGCATGTATGAGTGTGTGGGAGCTTCCTACCCCATTTTTTTTCTTTTTCTAAAAATTCATTAAACATATGAACCATATTCTTTCCCTCAAATTGTACACATGAAGCCTTCATCTCTTCTTTAAATCAAATTCTCATTCAAACATCATTTGCCCATTAAAATCTGCACAAAAAAAATGGAAAAGATGAAATAGGAATATTCACAAAATTCATTTAAAAAGATTTGTACATTAAAATTTCAAAATTTTACAAATTAACTCCTAAAATATAAAAATAGATACTAAAATAAAATCTTATCTAATTAAAGTCTTAAAGTTGTAATTCATTATTAAAATGCCCAAGTTTAGGAGAATAAAATATGTAGAAAAATGTGTTCATTAGAGACTTCGAACTACCACTAACCCACTAGTTGGTTCTTTTTTCCATAGCTTTCTTTACTTGGCACCTACAATTAGGTGAGTTTGGGCTAGCTTGGCCTACATATAGCAATTGCAAGAAAAAATAAGACACTAAGATCCACTTTAACCCTTATTATCATCACCCAATTCTATTAAGACCCAATGTACAATTTTAGGTCATTTTAGGTTCCTTAAAAGGAAACTCTTGGAATTTACCTTTTAGGCATCAAACTCTCACTTGCTATAAGCCACATAACTCTAATAAAACTCATTTAGACCAATATATGCTTGATTAAACAAGCCTAAAGCCAACTTACTTCTTTAGGCCCATTTGAACCCTACAATTTCACCTTTCAATTTAAAGCTCCTAAATTCAATCTAATGGTTCCATTAGTATTTATTTATCATATTTAGGCCTCCTAAAACATTAGAATCCATCAAAACACTCCTTAGCTACTCCTTTCCTTGCTTTGCCAAAGACTATGCAAGCATGGTCGCTTAATGGAGTTTTACTTATTCTCTTAGAAATTTGATGCATGTAGAGGTTCCTTGGCCTTTTTTGTAACATCTAGTTCTCTCAAAACAAGAGAAAATATGAAAAACATAATGTACGATTTCTCCGTAAATGAACAAAATTTACCGGATACAAAAGGAAGTCCCTCGAAATGAGATAGTTAAGGTCCTAAAAAATTTGAGAAGCATTCTAGACTCCTAAAAATGAGAATCCCAGGCTCAGACGAAAAGAAAAACGGAGCTAAAATGAAGGAACAATTTTTTACGAAAAGCTTACGAAACATAATGGCATTTTTGTAATTTTGAGTAAATTTTGGAATTCACATAGGAGGGCTTTTAAATGAAAGTTTTGAATTCTTCAGGGTTCTTAGAGGCCCTAAAAACCATGGGAAGTCCCGGGACAGTTAAATCTCTTCCGGTGAACGTTTTTCCAATGTCAGTGTGGTTAAACTTTAACGGATTCATTCGAGAAGGTTTTAGCTCTTATTTGAGTGATTCCAAAGTCATTTTATTAAATTGGGAACCTAAATTTCATAATGGAAAATATGGTTCTAAAAAAGGAACTAAAACGAAAGAGAAATGAAAATGCAAAGAATGAAGAGCAAAATTAAATTTTTTGGAAAAACCATTAACCTCCCCTTATATATAAGTCGTGCCTCACTTTCCCCCTCATTTGGAATCAGAAATTTCTGCCTAAATTCATAAGTAAGACCTAGGGTTTTGGGCACACAAGAGAGGAAGAAGAAGGAGGAAGAAATCAAGCTTAAAGGTATGTTTCTATGGTAGTTTTTCATGCTTTTCTCCATCCACACCACCTCTCCTTCATTCTCCTTTATTTCCTTTGATTAAAATGGAGTTTATAAATCTGATTCAAGGGATAAATTCAAGGGAATTTTAGGACTTGGAGAGAGGAGCTTAGAGAAAGCAAGATTTAAACAAAAATAAGCAAGGAAACTAGGTAATTTCTCTTCCTATGGTTGATATCTTCACCCACCCTTCTTCTCCATTTTGCCTAACCTTAGGAGCCATAGGTGGATCTTATTTTAAGCCAAACCAAGCATGAATCTTAAGCATTTGAGGGAGAAGAACAAGAATATGCAAAGGAAACAACAAAATAACCATTAGATTTTAAGATGTAAATTCTAGGGTTTGAAGTGTTCCTTCTAAATTCTGATTTTGTGTGATAATTCCTAGGCCTAATTAAGAGTTTAAATGAGCTTCTAAGATCCCTAAGATGCTCCCCGCATGCTTCCTCCTTCAAGAAAACAAATAGAATTCCAAGGAAACCAAAAAGGGGCTATGTCTTGGCCAAGCATGGATGGAGTAGCTAGGGAGAATTTTAAATTTTTCTAAGGCTATTCTTGAGTCATATATGATGAAAGAATATGAAGGGAGGCCTTGGAAAAAATTTAGAACTCATAGAAAGTGAGTTGGTGCTTTAGGTTCCATATTATGACCTAAAGAAGCAACATGATGATAGGCCCTTTGTTTTAATTGTGTGATGACTCCAAGAGGCTTAAAAGGAGTCAAGAATCATATTTGAAAGGAAAGAATGGAGCCTAGAAATTATTTGAGGGGTGTTGCTTCATTAGGTACATTTATGGACCATAATGGGAATTATAGAATAACCTAGTATTTAAACAAGTTGTATGACCTTAGAATTTGTTTCATGAACATAATTGGCCTCCATAAATTGTGTCTAGGCTAAGAGAAACCATCTCCACAAGTTTAGGTGTGTGTGGTCGAAAGAGGAAGCCTTGATTCAAGAAGAAAAGTGTGTAATTGTGTACAAGGTAGCTCTCTCCACCTTCTCTCATGCATGGATATATGTTTAACTTGTCTTAAAATGTGTGTATGTGTATTTTCAAGCTATGAAAAGTATGCTAACATGATTTTATATGCCATGATTTTATGATGACATATTATATTTTTAAATGAATATATGATGTTTGTTTGAGTTTGCTTAAGTGTAGAGAGGCCAAGAACTTTTAACCATGGCGAGGATGAGCCAAGAACCCTTAAGATTGGTTAAGACAAAGCAAAGAGTCTCCCAAAAACAAAGTGGACTCCCAAGAGAATGGTTGAGTCCAAGAACCTCTTAAAGAATGGGTGAGGCAAATCCAAAATCCATAAGGAAAAGGGTGAGGCCAATCCAAATACTTGGTGAGCTCTTGAATGTCTTGTATGAATTATTCACATGCATGCATTTTCAAGACTTGCTTTACATGTGTTATGTGTGATTGAATAGGAGATGAGCTATTGGGATTCTTTGAATCTCATTCCCTCCTCTCCAATGATCTAATATGCTAGGTGAACCTAAAGAGCAAGGCAATGGGAGTCAACCATATAAGAGTTAAAGCAATGATATTGAAATGTGGAAATTTTGTCACTTTAAGGCTATAAGAATGGCAATTGATATAATCAATAGATGTATATGTAGTATAATGTTATGAACATATGTAATTATGATATTATGACATGTATGAATGAGAGAATATGTTATGTGACCACTAGAATGAAATTTGGACATGTTATGGCATTGTAGCTTCCTTAATGACAACATGGAATTATGCATAAGTGTGGATGAGATGGCCAAAATGAGAAGTATGGAGTTTGGAATCATTTGGGCAGCTTACGCAAGTCTTAATTATGCTTTTATACTTGCCTAAAAGGTGCCAAACTCTAGGGAAAGCCATTTGGTTACTTTGGTACCTATTATGGAGCTAAAATTGACCATAATGGATCCCTATGTCACTTTTTAGCCAAATGACTTCTTCTTGATTTAAGATTTGGCATGTAATTAGAGCTTTTTGAGAGCGTTTTGAGAAGGTAAAGAACATAATTTTTAAAATTTGATTAATTTTCAAAGTTGGCAAATTTTTTGATTTTGGTCTGCTACACTATTCATTTGGTCTGAAAATGAAATATGTCACATAGGGCTCAAATGATGTCCAATTATCACAAACTTTTATACAAAGAAACTAGACATTCATAGTGATTTGCACCAACTAGAAACACCTCATTTGAAGGTCTAGAGAGGGAGATATGAATTTTTAAAGATACTATCCAGTATCAGGACCCTTACCCGACCACAGTTACTATTCTATTGAATTTCGAGCTCTGGGTTGCCTGAACTAGTCTGGAGCTATTTTTTCCCTCTAGCTAACATCCATAGTTTTCTAGATTAGTATCATTTTCATAGATTTTATTTTTTTTGGAATTAATTTTATATTTTCAAAATTTGTTGTAGAAATCTGTGACAATACCAGTGGGCAGTTTGACCTCTAGACCTTTTCGGATATCAAACGTCCTTTGTGATGGATGTTATGGTTTAGAAATATTTTTATTGTGAAGTAGACATCCATAACTTTCTAGAATAGCTAAGAATGTGTGATGTTGATTTTTCTAGAATTAGTTATGAATTTCCAAAGTTTGGTCAGAAAAGAGCAAAATTCTAGCCAAAAATATACATGAATATTTTGAGCTTTCCTTTGAGTTTCATGAGTTGTAGGCCACATTCTATAATGTAAATAAGTTTTATTCATGTAATTAAATATGAGAATATATGAAATGAGCTCAGATGATCCAAGTGACACTGAATGAAATTTTTATAATGATGCAAAGCAAGAAAATACATTATTTTAATTCTCTTTTCTTGCTCCTTCATAGAAATTATGAACATAAAGCATGAGAATGGCATAAGATAAGCTAGGAAATTATGGTGTTACATCTTTCTTGTTTAGATATGATCTTATATTGCTTGAAATGTCTTACTAAGGTTCCAAAACTTTCAAGGTGCAAACAAAATCCTAGATACCCTACCTTGCATTTTATAGTTTTTTAATTGGTTCCCTTGGTCTACTAATTTTTTGTTCAATAAATCTTACTTCTCTTTCATTAGGTGGAAATTTGAATTTTATCACATTTTCGTTACCTTTGCTCCTCACTAATTTAGTGCCAACTGAATTAATTTTGTTAAGTTTAAAACCTTAAAGTCTAGCCTCTGATCTTATTGGAATGGCAATTTAGTTCACTAGCTATTAGCTTTCCTAGTCTTAGTACATCCATTTCCAATCATGGCAAATATATATATATATGTACTTTGCATCATATCTAAGTATATAGTCCCATTTAGTATCAAAACATCCTTCCTACATTTTGGTCCTTCATACTATCTATCTTGTTCAATGTAATACCTTCCTAAAGTGCTACTTTCATGGCCAAATTAAGCATATAGACTTTTCCTTCCACTCTTTCCCACTCTCGGCTTAGTTAGTCTCAAAGGGGAAGAGTTTAATCATTTACCTCCAAGGACCTATGGCTTCCTCCCAAACTCCTTTAGTATTTGTTTCCTCAAAGTTTTATGGCTATCCAACCATGGCAAAGTGTCCTAAAATTAGAGTTTCAACTAGGTGGAATGAAAGCAATTTGGAGATAGACTAGATTTCCTATTCTTACCTTTGATGAAGTCTCTTGTACTTATAGATTACTTTCTCATCCTTTCATTCCCATGGCTGTCTGAGCTCTTTTTCTCCTCTTATCACTATTTCTTTTGGCCTAAATGGAGCTAAGGTAAAGGAAGAGTATTACAATGCACACCTCACGCTTCTTCACTAATAATGGATTCGATTAAGCAATTTAAAATTCATTCTTCCCACTTCTTGTTCATTGTATGCAAGGTAGCAACATATACATATATCTTTCCCATATAATTAACATATATTAGGTAGATAATCCATGGGCCCATGGCTAGAAATATATATATATATATGGTTAAGTGTCAGAGTGGTTTCCATGCACACATGTAGTGAAATTCTTCAAATGTGTGCTTATGACTTAACTATTCTATTTCTGTTACACTTATCCCTTCCTCCATCATGCATGCTAGGTATCTTCATCCTAGATTAGCTAAGCCATTATATTACATGCAAATTTCTATCAATCCCCATGGCTAAATGGAGCATAATGCCTTGACTAAATAGCTAATGCATATGGTCAGTGAGTGGAATGTCAAGGTGTCACCTTTTTGTCCTCATTATCCCTTGATTTGTTGGCTTCTACCTACCTCCACTTATTCAGCCATGCATGTATTAATAATTCCAAGACTTATTCCAATATTTATGTAAGTTTTAGCTCATGATATACATGGCTAATGGGAAGGGTTGCCACTTGACTGAGTGCCCATGCTTAGATATATTCATATATGTAAAGATAATGGAGTCTTATGATAAGAATGGTCACTAACTTGTCTTGACTTGTGGCTATATGCTTCCATACTAAATGAATTGTCAAGTTAATGTCTCAATAGGGCTTCCAAATATATGTCTTCTTCTCTAGTCTTAATTAGATCCATTAGCTCTTAATTAACCTTGGTTAGTTCCCTAATGCTTACTTGGGGTTATTCCTTGATGTCCTTCTTTACTTAGTTTAGTTATGTTGCCATTTACAGAAAATTTAGAATGTGATGCACCATACTAGATGTCTTAATTTATGTACTATAAAGGTTTTAATCAATTCTAATGGTCCTTATGGTTTTTAAGGCCTCTAAAAGCCCTAATTGTGACAACTCTAACTATTTACTAAGCTAATTAAGTATAATTGTATTCTTAATCAATTGCATTTGATGTCTAATTTACTTAATGAGTTAGTAATAGATGAAAATATAGAGAAATTTGAACCTTTAAATAATAATATTCACCATCAAGTTGTACAACAAGATTTATGTTCATAAGAATTCAAAATTCTCATTAACAATTTTTGGTCTCAACCAAAATACCTCCAAGAAATTTAAAAACTTATATATGATGGACTAAAGTCATTACTCATCACTATTATGGTGAAAATTGGGAATTTATAGCTAAATTTGGGGTTTCAAGACTTAGGTCATAGCTTAGAATGATTGTGCCATGGCCAACTTGGCCTCAAGAACTTCTAAAAGCTAAATTCTACACTTACACTGTGACTTAGAGAACTCGCACCGTAGTTAGACATAGGTTTGGATCAATTTTCCTACATAGACATGATTTGCGTCATGGCCAAAAATATTTATACTGTGGCTAAGTATTTACGCCGTAACTAAAATATTTGTGTTGCGACAAAATTAGCTTCTGGATGATTATTAAATCACAGCCACAAATTTTTGCACAGTGGCCAAATTCACTACTGGAACACTACTAGCACATTTTGGCCACAACTTGAGAAGATTGAGTTGCGACTTGAAAACGTGCTGCACCTAAACACTTAAATGAGCGAACCAACAAGTTGCTACCACCTCAAGATCAATCCTATGATCTTTTTATAGCTAAAAGGCAAGGGTTTTAAAGGATTTACTTCCTATAATCTCCATCCAAATACCTTACATAGCCTAAGGATTTAAAAGCTAATCACATCAACCAAAATACATATCATATCAACATAAGAGTCATTTATAACAAAATAGGGATGGAATGTAAGCTTAAATGACAACCCAAATCACTCAATATACCACCAAATATCCTCAAACTACTTAGAGCAAGATTCAATGGTCTAATTGGATATGCTTTTATCCATAACTCTTTAAGGGAACCTCAAATGTAAAATATGGCTATGGCATTTCCTAATGTCATACGTAAGGGCCTATGACAGCAAATGATATGTTATAGCTTCTAATGACAACCTAGATTCCTCCTTACACTACGTAGGATCATCAAACCACTTTAAGCAAGTTTCAATTGACAAATTAAGCTTGTCTACATCCTTTAGCACTTGGTTCAATCCCCAGTTCAAAATATGGTCATGCCACTTCCCAAAATCACCACATAATGACTCATGACTGAAGAATCTACTGTGGTAACACAAAAGGGATGAGCCATTTCACCTTCCATATGATCAAGGAAATAAAAGCACATTCCCAAAGCCCCTAAACCATAACCAAACTTACAACCACAGTTGGTCAAGCATTACCATCCACTTTACACTTTATATGACAATAAAAACAAAGAGTTACTTCTAAAACTTTCAAATGATAACTCAAACCCTAAAGGATGACTTCTAAATTCCTCTAATCACCTTAAGCAGGTATAGAGAACATATTTAAACTAGCCCAAACCTCTAAATCTTTTATAACAATAGTTCAAACACTAATTTTACAATGCTAATTATTTAGAGGTCATATAATATAAACTCATTAATAATCATCCCAATACAATCACAAGTACCAATTCCATGATGCCTTAAATTATATAATCAATCCCTATACTTGGCAATACATAATGTAATGTGGCAATTATACAATATATTAAGCAATACTAGATGTCTCTTATACAAACTCATTTAAATAAGGCATTGAAGCCTATACATTATTAAACCATCATAGTAGATTTCTATTAGCTTTTCTTCGCTACTAAGAGGTCTAATCCTTGAAAATTTTAACCTACAATTGGGGTGAAATATAAAATCTTAATAATAAGAGGTAAATTCCATATATATGTATAGATTAATCAACATAATGCATTTTTATATAGAAAAGATATACCAAAGCATCAATATCATCAATAAATAAACTAGTTGGACTACTAGTGACTATTATTCCATACTAGCAATCACATAAAAAAAGGAAAGGCTCATTCATAGTACCAATTCCCTATTGAACATGACTATGGCTCAGTGCTTCTAGAGTCTGATTATAACTCAGTTCTTAATCATAGCACAATGCAAGGGTGGCAACTAAACTATAGCTCTACTAAGGACACACTCATGATCCAAATACAACAATCAAATAGCCAACCAATTATTTAGCGTACAAATCATATAAGTGCAACAATTATAAGATCAAAATGAATATATACATGGAATTAGAAAGTCTCCAATTACTTTAATAAAGCCAATTACTCTTCCTTTAACTACCCATATGTTTCAAAAGGCTTACTATAATACCATAATGCATTGGCTTCATTAGACTAATATTCATGCTTGATTCCCTAGACTTGCTAAGAAAAGGGATAAAAATACTAGCATTTTATTGCATTGCATAGGGCCTGAAATTTTCATTTTTGTTGTGTGAGCTATATAAATACACCAACATCATTCTCCACTCATCCACCATCCATACAACTCATACATATCATAAAAAAATTCATGAACCATGAATTCAAAGCCAAAAACTAGAAAAATTGCAAGTTACTTATAGGTCAAAAATTCAAGTTTTTGACACTAACTTTGAAAAATCATAATTAATTCTAAAAAAAATAAAAATCAAGCAAATGATACCTTTTTAGAAATTTTTAGATGTCAACTATAAGTTAAAAATCATTCTAAGCCATGAAACCCTAGTTGGGCTATGACTAATAATAGAAAAGGATGAAAGGTTTAGTTGCCTAGGTTTGCTATCATAGGTTACTGATATGAACTTTAAAAAATTCATAACTAATTTTAAAAATATCAAAACCTAGAAAACCATATCATTTTGGAAATCTATGAATGTTAACTTGAGGGGAAAAATAGGTCCAGACCGATCCAAACCAAAACAAAAGCAACTAAGGTATGAAAACCTATGGAATAGTAATGGAGGTTTGGCTGCACCCTTGATACTGATATGGAAATTCAAAAATTTATTTCTCTCTCTATATAAATGCAAATGAGGTGATCTTAAGTGCTATATAAAGCTTATCATGTCTAGTTTATGTTTGTAAAATTTCATATCCATTGGACACCATTTGACTTATGAGTGGCAAAGGAAAGGACTTGACCATTTGCACAGTAATAATGCCAATTCTGTCAAAATTTACCAATTTTGAAAATTCACCAAAAATTTTATAGAGCTCCAAATAATATGCACCTTAGCTTCCCAAAAAAGATCTAGACAAGATCTATATGCATGCCAAATTTTAGTCCAAGAAGAGCTCATTTGATTAGATCATGACATAACTCACGAATATGACAAATTTGGCACCATATAAAGGTCAAAGTTAGTCCAAATGGCTTCCTAACTTCTCTACCATCTCTTAGGCAAGTTTTAAAGTATAAATATAGCATGTATAGACTTTCCAAGTGGTCCAAACTACCATGCATCATAATCTTACTATGCCATAAGTAAGAATACACAACTAAGAATGAGCTACCAAGTACCTAAAACACTTTTTCTAATTAGATTGGTTCCAATTTTGGTTTATATACTACATATACATACTTTTACATTTGTTCACATGTTTACATCTCAAAAATAATATGTACATACAAACTTTGACATCCCTTTATATCACAAACTACATTAATGGCAAAGTATGATCTATCAAGTACCTTAGCTTCCACTTTTGGCTTCTTGTGCTCCACCTAGACATGTTAAGATAGGATAGAAAAGGGAGTGAGATTCAAAGAATCTTAATAGCTCATACACTCATTCAAGTAAATAATCAAGACATATAAGCATGTCAAAGCATACAAGTAGGCATCCAACACGATTAAGAATCATTCGACACATAATTTATATGCCATGAAATATATCAAAGCCAAGAATAAGCTCTAGGGACTCTTGATCTAACCTCACCCTATTTTTGGGGACTTTTAGATTTAGCCTCACCTTTGGTCTAGGGACTTTTGACTTGGCCTCACTCATCTATGAGACTTTTGACCTTGTCTCACCCATACCTAGGGACTTTTAGCTTCACTTCACCCATTTCAAGGGACTTTTGGATTTAGCCTCACCCTTGGTCTAGGAACTTTTGACTTAGCCTCACCATCCATGCGACTTTGGACCTTATCTCACCCATACCAAGGGACTTTTGGTACCACCTCACCCTTAAGAGCAATTTTCACAACTAAATCATAATTCAAGAAACGTATTGGTAGCAATGCAATAAGGCAACATCAAATGGCATGTCTTATCATACAAATGCATATACAAGCATACAATGACATTTGCATATCCAAGAATGCAAACAAGAAGAAGTAAAGAGTTACCTTACAATCTAACACAAGCTTCCCTCTTGATTACTCTTTTCCCTTTTTGGTCTCACACCTACAAATAAATGAAACTTGATTTCTTTGGCCTAGACACAACAAATAGGATCTAATTATACTCTTGAAGCAAGCCACAACATTTAATACACACTAAGGAAGCACACTTGGCTTCATGGTCACATATTAGTCCCATAAGAGGGCCTAATGAAGCAACTACCCTAATTCAAGCTCTTGGTGCCATTCTTTTCTTATATCTAGGTCTCTTGACTCCATTTGGAATCCTTAGAGCTATCATACACTCATTTGTAAGAGCCTAAACACATTTTGCTTCTATAGGTCATATTATGGAATTTATACCTTTAACTCTCAAAATATAACTTCTAAATCTTCCCCAAGGTGTCCTCTCATTTTCTTGCATCACATAAAATTCCAAACCAAGTTTAGAACAAATTAAAACACTCTCTAAGTACTCCTAAGGTCTTGGCTGAGACATGCAAGTCAAATGGAGCCCATGGAGTTTGCAATTTTTCCTTGAATGGAAGGGCTCTTAGGAGGCTTCCTAGAGATCTTAGAAACTCAAACAAATACTTACATATACTAAGGAATTCTTAAATCAAAACAAATTCTATAAGATGTTCAAAAAATATTAACTTTGCTATCTTGAAATTCAATGGTTTTTCTTCAATTCTCTTTGCATTTCTTATATTCCTGTACTCTAATTCATGGGTTTCATGCTTACTCTAGGTCAGAAATTCCTTCCCTTTCCTAGCTCTTAAGTCAAAGAAGAAGAAGTAAAGATACATGGATATCCACCTTAACTCCCTTGCTTCTTCAAGAGCTTCTTCCTTTTGTATAGCCTCCTCTTCCAAAGTCTAGTCTTTCCCTTTGAACCAAGGCCAAAATAGTCCCATATCATCCACCAAAACCATGAAAAGGGAGAGAAGAAGGAGGAGAAGGGAAGTTGTAAAGGAAGAACTAAGAAAAACCTTAATTTTCCATACCTCTTGCCTTGATTTTCTTCTCCCTTGCAGCTTCTTCTTATGTGTCTATCTCCCTTAGCCTCTCTCTCTTTTTTGCAAAGAACAAAGTCAATTAGAATGGAAAACAAAGGGGGGAACACCTCTTATAAGGAATAAAAGTAGAAATTGGTCATTACAATGACATTTACGTCTTGACTTTTAGCTAATTCATTTTAGGTTCATTTCAACTTCTTTTCTAGAACCATCTTTTTCATCATTAAACTTAGATCCTCAATCTTATAAACTAGCTTTAGAATCACTCAATTTAGATTTAAAACCTTCCCGAATAGAATGGTCAAAGTTCAAGTCAATCGATGTTCAAAAAGGTACACTGGAGGGGGTTTAAACCATTCCAGAGGTTCCTATAGTTTTTAGGGCCTTTAAGAACCCTCGGCAACTCAATCTTTTCATTCAAAAATCTATCCTTGGTGTTTTCTTAAATAGGTTTTGCTATTGCGAGGACAACTCTTACTATTGCTTGAGCTTCCCGGTTGTTCTCGCCACAACTAGAGCTATTATGAGAAATTCTTTAAATTTTGTATGAGCCATGAACTCGCTATAATGAACTAGCACCCTCACTATAGTGAACTGGCACCCTTCTTGTAATAAACTAGCACTCTCGCTATAGTGCACAGGGATCCTGGCTATAGCGAGGAGACTTAGAAAAATTCTAAAACCTTAAGTCCTCGTTTCTACAAAACCTGGATGTTACACCTACCAAACCTAAGACAAGCATAGTTATCATCACCTAGCCATCATTAGCAAAAGAACTTCATATCCATTACTCAATTTATCAAAAATCCATTAGAAATCACTTACCCACATTTCTAAAGAGTCAATTGCACTAATATAAAGTTAAAACACCAAGAACTCACAATAAGTCATCCTAACATCTCTATTTTTGCACATGTAATACCAAACACAAAAAATCAATCCAAATGATGGAAATTCAGCATATACACTTCACAAAAGAAGAGGAAACACTTACCCATATATCTAAAAGATCAAATGGACTGGTTTAAGCCTTAACTACCAAGAACACACCATTGGTCATTGCTAAAATTTGGATTTTCGCACATACAATTAGCCATATACCAAAGTCAGCCTATAACAGGAAATTTGAGCAAGGTTACACTACAAAATGAAGGCAAACACTTACCTTATTGTTCCACCAACTTTATGCTTTGAAAATCCTAGAATGGAGCATTAAAATCCCTAATTCCTAACACCTAGGGTCTGATAAAAAACCTTTAAATGATAAGTTGTTTGATTCAAAATGTAGAGAAAGATGAATGGAGTAAGTTTCCCTTCACTCACCTTAGCCAAAACTCGTATCTTCTTGGTGGATCAAAGCTCGAAA
Source organism: Erythrophleum fordii (assembly GCA_032878935.1). Taxonomy (NCBI): domain Eukaryota; kingdom Viridiplantae; phylum Streptophyta; class Magnoliopsida; order Fabales; family Fabaceae; genus Erythrophleum; species Erythrophleum fordii. The sequence continues at coordinate 18,185,479 of JAVQMF010000053.1, forward strand.
AGAGAAGAACCATGCCTCTCCTCTCTCCTCTACATTTTTCTCTTTTTCTTAGCTACCTAAATGAGTAATTTGTTAAAGGAAATAAAATAGGTAGCCTACTCTTAAGGTTTTGAATGATTTTGGGCTGACCCAAGAGCCCATGGTTTGATTGAGCTTGTTTTTTAAGTGTTTGGGCCATGGTCAAGTGAGTTTGATTGAGTTTAGTCTCCATAAAGCTAAAATTGGGCCCTAATAACTTATTCTTGGCATAATTAAATTAACTATGGGGTTTCAATTACGTTTTTGACCTAATAAAATTTTATATCCAAAATAGCATTTTATTTTTCACCAAAATTGCCAAGTGATGATTATTTGTCCTAAAATATTCAAAATAATCATTTTTCTTAAAATGTCTATTGTCCATAATTTTTCTTATTTTCCCAATTAAATCATTAATTCTCCATATTTTCACTTAATTAATTTTAGAATGTTACACTAATGAGCTTAAGTTTAGCATTTAAAACTCTTTTCTTTGAGTTTCTAAATTTTTTCTTTAAATTATAATTTTACCACTAATTCACTTTGTAGCTATATATAGACACTTTGGCACCATTTTCGCATCATGTGTGATCTTATAATTTGATTTCTTAACATCTTAACTACTCCTCTAGTCTGATTATACCTTACCTCACTGTGACTGAGGAATTTAGCCTAGTTATAGATACAGAGTATCCTCCATTATTACTTTCTTTTATATTCTATCACTATTTAGTAAAACTTTCTGTAATTGCCTATACTTGGCTTTTAATTAATTATTAGCCCTAATTCCTTATCGTATTAGGCTTCTAAACATGTTGGGCCCTTAATCTGACCCCATCTATGAGTCTAACCGAATATAAAAATATTGGATATTACAAATTTCATCATAGAAATAAAGATACTTTAGTAGAAATTTAAGACATCGATAATAATTCATCATCCTCATCATCTACTCATAAAAACACCATTTTAGAATAATGTATTTTTAAAATAATGTAAATAAATACTATATCATAAATAAATTATATTAAAAATAAAAATAATTTAAAGACATATATATATTGTAATTACCAATTAATTAGAAACAAATCAATTTTAAGAAAATTATAGAAGAAAAACTAGAATAAGATAGATAATATATATATATGATTACAAGTTAATTAGGAATAAATCAAATATAAAGAAAATTATATAGGAAAAATTAGAATAGGAAAAAGATATATAAAATAACTAAAGAAGATAATTGAAATAATAGTTCACAGTATATAAAAAAATAAGAAAATAATATATTAAGAGTTTTATCATTATCTACACTTCACATTTATAAGAACATTTTCATATTACACATTCATAAATTTCACCCTTATTTATCATATAGTTTGAAACTGAAAATTTTTAAAAAATTTTAAATTTGCTTCCCTATGACAACAGAATAAGAATTATTTTAAATGATATTTGAGAGAAGAAAAATATAATCAAGGTACAAACAAAAGGCGCCACCTTGTTATTTATACATTCACAAATAAGAACCAATGGTAAGTCCCTTTTACTGACTTAAGGCACAACTACAATTAATAGGATATTCTTAACAATGCCTAAAATCATATTTGACATAAATTTATCAAAACTTATGTCAAACGTAGGGAGTTTTAATTTGATTATTAGATCAAACAACAATTAATTCATAGGCATGGCAAGTTGTAATGTTATGGAGTTATTCACCTTTTTTTTTTCTAAAGAGATCAAGCACTATTAAAGGCTTAAATTAATCTAATTTGTAGCTTGATTCTTGTGTAATTTTTTTAACCCATCAAAAGACATCCAAATTTTGTAAAAATTGGTGGAATGCTCTCTCTTAATGTTAACAAGAAGTCATAGAAACAATTTTTAAAAATTCCTACTTGTAACCCCTCAATAAACCTATTTAGAACCCTATTCTATCTTTGCTTGCAGCACCCAATCTCCTCTGAAATTCACTCAATTACCCTAGCAACTGGACTCCAAATGATCCCCAAATTTTCGAACCTGAGTTTTTAGGTCTAAACTACTTTTCTATAAAATTTCATGCATAAATTTGTTTGTTTACCTATTGAACCAAATTCCTTATTAGATCTACTTGAATCTGCCCTATACTTGAGTATGGTTCTGTTGGTGCTTAATTCAAGGACCTAACCTGCTTAAAAAATTTTATAAATTTCCAGATCACAAGTGTAGAGAGCTAATGACTCACCATAAAAATTGGAGCTTAAAATTTAGCCTCTAAATGTCTCAACAGAAACCAAACATTAGATTATTCAAGCCATATTCCAATTTTAAGTACTATCTTGTTATCTACTATCTTGCCTAGCTAAAACCAAGTTATTAAATTCTCAAATCTACCAAAATAAATCCTAGGAATGTTAGTTATGTATATGGCAAAATTTCAATGCTACTCAAGGTCCTTAATTATCAGTTCTACATGTAAACAATTACATAAGTTAAATCTATTTCACAATGTCCCAGCAATAATACAACCGAGCTAGTGATTATTTTCATATCTTTACAACATAAAACACATATGTATATATATATCTAATTTCACAACCACCAAACCAAGTTAACTTATTAATATTTACATTGCCAAAAGATTTACAAAAAAGTTAATTATATAGGCGATACACATGCTAAACACAAGCTAAACATTTCATTTATCAATTTTCTATGGACTTGGCTTTGTTAGCTTTAGAACTAATTCCTGAATAGAAAAGTTAGCCATGTAATGAGATAATAATCCCAATAGTCAACACCACATTCAAAGAATATATAAGTGGCATGGAATCAAAATTAGGATCACATTAGATGTAAAAGTCTAAATAAAGAAACCATCTAGTTGCTAGATAGTAACTCTCATTCATCCATTAAGCTATTATACTTAGGTTATTGTCTAACAATAGAAGGACTAATACCCAAGACATCTACCTTAATTAAAGAATAGATATAAATGCAACCAAACATTCAACATAGCATTGTCAAATCCACAAATTCAATTCAATGCATAAACTTATATGAAATAAATGTGCTGCTAACTACCTGATCAGCCAACACCTTAAAGTCCTATTGATAAGCTTTTATTTCCAGCAAATTAAGAACCCAAAATCTAATTCAATTAGAAATACACATAGATGTACATAAATCAATTGCAACTTCATATAATTTCTAACTTGTTAGTACAATTAGGTTCAAAGGTTTTGGAAGGTTTGACCAGAGTTTATGCAATTGCAAAAGTCTTGTAACAACCCTAATTCTAAATCACACTAAATTAAGCATAATCATATGATTAATAATCTATACGTAACATCTAAAGCCAATAGTGTTTGTTAAGGGGTGAAAATATGAAAAAATTTAAACTTTTTAATCATTAAAAGTCATTATTCAAATAAGAAAGAAAACTTAAGCTCATAAAAGATTGAAATGCCCATTTAGGACCTTCAATTCATTCACAACTAAATCTAAGTTGCAACTTAGCTCATCACTAGAACCCAAAATGCAATTTTTTTGTATCCTCTTTGTGACTCAAGCTACTAACACTATAGTGAGGTTCCTCCCTAAGCCTCACTGTTTAAAAATTCCTCAGACTCATTATGGCAAGAATACATGGCATCGCGGCAAGAGCACCTATTAGAAAACCTCAAATAAACTTGCTAAATTCTCGCCATAGTGAGCCCCTCTCACACTACAATGAGACATTACTCTCTGAAATCTTTCACCTTATTTTCCCCGAGTTGCGCTCTTGCCAAAAAGCTTGTGTTGTAGTGAAATTAGCTTCTATTACCCCCTGAATGAGTTTTAGCTATGACTCAACTCCCTTTCATCCTAAACTTATGGTTACTCATCATAATTATTTTATACAACCCCTCAAAAAGTTTTAGGGTCCTCTTATGGCTGAATTACATGATTTTAATAACCTACTAACTCTTATATACTTCAACTTACTAATTCTCGCTGCCTAGGGACTTAAAGATAGTTTATGTCCATTAATCATCACTACATATTAGCAAGTTTACTCATTATGATAGCAAGGGGTGCCTAAGCTACTAATGACAATGTCAAAATGTACATTTCCTTACCATCTAACCCCAACCCACTCTAAACAGGTTTCATTAGTCTAAATAAGCTTGCTCTTAACCTCCAATTACTCAAGTATCCTTTAATATGAAAACATAGCTATGCCAAACCATAAATTCACATGTAGGGTCTCAGTATCAGTAAGAATCTCTATACATTAGAAATTTAGGCTAAACTTTCATATGATAGGAACATACTCATTCATAGATTAACCATCCAAACTTTCTATGTGTGCAGAAATCCATATTAGATTAGCATCAGGTAATTACATTAGAATTCTTGTAAATTAAAGTATAATTTTAAGGAATGCATCCCAAGTTATAAAATATCAAATTGCCCACACTTGGCAAAAATGGATGCATCATGATACTATACAATATAAGTTAGACAAAACTAGCATCTATACAAAATTAAAAGCCTCCCAAGTGCAAAAGTCCCACCTAATGCCTAACCCTAAAGGTGCTCATCCATTTGCTTCTCCTTTTCTTTAGTTGAGGAACCTTCACCTAAAATTCTTAGCCAATGAAACAAGGTGAAATGTGAATTTCAATAACCAACAAGAAATTTCATACATATGTATAAATTAATTAACATAAATGCATGTCATACATAAAATAATAAAAGCATCATCATACTCAACTAATGAGTTAGTTGGACTACCAGTGACTACTATTTCATACTAGCAATCACATATAATATGTTAATGGCCAAAAATAATGGAAAAGGTCCATTCATGGTGCCAACTCTCTACTAAGCACACTCACGACTTCGTGTATTCATTGAGTTTGATCATAACTTCATACCCAATCGCAGCATAAAACACGGGTGGTAACATGATCACAGCTCCACCAAAGACATACTCAATCCAAAACAACAATCAAGTAGCCAACCAATCATTTAGTATAGAAAAATAAATATTTGCAGCAAATATTAGATTAAAATAAAATATTGGGGGAATTAGAATTAAACTTTGGTTACCTCACTCAGCAGCATTAATTATCATAGAAGTGAATATCAATTACCAACCCTCTAAAGGTTCGAAATTATCAAAACAAAATTTTGTCATCATCCATTTCAAAAATAAGCTACATAATTATGCCTAACATCAAAACTACCTAAGAATCACTTACCTAATCTTTAATGAATTTCAATTTTCGACTTGGGCCTTTCCACTCTAGAAAACTTCAATGTCTCACTCCAATTTCTTAATGTTTTTGCACAAAATCAAAGTCCATTATATAAGTCAACCAATGGAGCCAATATTCAACAAAAAATCCATTAAAATGAAGAGAAGATACTTACCTAATAGTCCCTCTAACTTCAACCTCTGAAAATCATACAAGAAACCATTGAAATATCAAATTTTAGATTTGGTGGTGAGGTGAAAATCCACTAAACCAGAAACCAATTAGACCAAAATGTAAAAGAAGATGAGAGGATAAACTTTTATTTAACTTACCTCGGCTAAATCTCCCTCTAAAAGTGCAAAATGGTGGCAAGAAAAACCCTAGCTTTCCCTTAGAGATATGAAAATGCTCTTATTTCTTCTATAGAACCTTATGTTTTTAGCACCCAAATGAAAGGCAAATAGGCTCCTTAGGGTTTTAAAGCAAGTGGGCTAGTCCAATGGGCCCTATGTTCCAAGTTGGCCAAAGCTCTACATGTTAGGCCATGGGTATAAGGGTTTAATTAGGTTCAAGATGGGTTCAACTTCCATAAGAATAGAGTTGGGCTTCTATAAAGGATTCTTGCTATAAATAAACTAATCATAGGATCCAAATATTAAATGTCCACCTTCACTTAATTAATTTCTTTAATTAAACTCAAATCCACTATTAAAGACTTATTTCCACTTAATAATGGTCTAAAATTTTTATTAATCCTTCCTCATTTCTTCCTCATCTCCCAAGTTACTTCATCAGGAGTTAGTCCTTTTCATATCACTTTTACCATAAGGATATTCTTATTATGTAATTGTTTGACTTTAGAGTCCACTATCCTTTCTGACTCAACCACATAAGACAAGTTATCTTTTAAATGTACATTCTCATACTCAATGACATATGAAAGGTTTGGTGATACTTTTTTAATTGGGATACATGGAACATATCATGCAATTAGGACAAATTTAAGAGTAAATCTACTCTATAAGCCATGGTTCTATCTGCTCAAAAATTTGGAAGGGACCAAGATAATGAGGACTAAGCTTTCTTGACTTAATAGACCATCCTACGCCTATCACCAGAGTAACCTTAAGGAACACATGGACTCATCCATCTCATTTTCATATTTAATTACACAAATAAAACTCATAACCATCCTAAGAAGTGGCTTACAACTCGTGCAAGTGGGTGGAATACATAAAAACAATAGGTGCAGCCTTGGCCAGAAATTCCAATCTATTATCATAAATTTTGAAAAATCATAACTAATTTTAGAAAAATTGAAATCAAGCATACTTTACAATTTTAGAAATCTACAGATGTTTGATATATGGTAAAAATATATCCAAACCACAACAAGGGCTGCTAGCTACCAAAAATTGATAGAATAGTAGTAGAGGTCGACTATACTGTCCTCCAACTTCAAAAATTCTATCTCCCTGCTCAGAGGTCCAATTGGGGTGATCTCAGTGGCCATAGAAATATTATCATGTCTTGTTTATTTTTATAAAATTTCATGAGTATTGGATATCATTTGGCCCTCGAATGATGCAGCCCAATTTACTAACCATATAAACAGTGTCTGCATCAGTTCAGCAGAAAAATGCCAACTTTGAAAAATCATAATTAATTCCACAGAGCTCTAAATAACCTGTTCTTTTACTTTTCAAAAAGATCTAGATAAGATCTATCTATATGCCAAATTTCATGGGCAAATTCTTTCATTTGATTAGATTTTGATATTAGGATGTGAAATGGTTACTTTTGAGTTTTACAAAAGGTCCAAATGGTCTATTTTGAGCTCAAAGGCAACCATGACCACTTGTGTGATGACCCTAACTTCTAATATTGGTAATTATAGTTAAATACACGATTAATAAATAATAATCAAGGTTTGGAGTCATTACAGTTAATCCCATTGAGAAAATATAGGGGAAACTTAAACCTTGATACTCTTAGGGTCATCAACTAACAACCATAACGGGAACATGCATAGGAAGGTTTGTACCATCATTAGAGATTTATAATTAATCCATTTATCAATTTCAACCCACTACAACCTCCCATTAATGTACTCAAGCTATTCCCTAACCTTAACATTAATGAAATTAGGATTTCCAGGTCAAATATAGGAGTTTGGGGACCTGCGCCGCGACTTGGAACTTTTCCGCCGCGACTAAGCTAGGTTTTGGAGCTTGAAAACTGAGATTTTAGACTTGCGCCGCTGCCTAGAACTCTTGCGCCGCGGCCTAGAACTCTTGCGCTGTGGCCAAGTTTCTCTCAGGAATTTTCCTGATCGCCGCGGCGAGTTGGACCTGAGCCGCGGCCAACCTATGTGGCGCCGCGGCGAGTTTTGCTACTGTAACCTCCCTAATTAATTTTCTCGACTCACGCCGCGGCGAGACTTCTTGTGCCGCGGCGAGGTTACATCCTGTCACCTTCTGGGTGATTATTTTCACTCCGCGCCACGGCGAGATTTCTCAAGCCGCGGCGTCCCTCGCCACTGTCACTCCCTAGGCTGCGGCGAAGCCTTCTTGGCCGCGGCGCGACTCCCTTCTGTAGTTGTTTTCACTATATTTCACCCCCTACACCCCATTTCTCTTCTTAGGGACACCCTAAGATCACTTCCCCTCATTTTATATGGCTCTAATGGCATTTATCTACCTTATTTATTTAGCTATGCTTCCATTACCCATTCAAAACTTATGTGCCCATTTCCGTTCCTCTAATTACCTCCTATCAGCAAGCTTATGGAATAATAACAACACCAATCATGCAACGTTGATATTTAACATTTGATACACTTTCCATTATTAGCCAATTACAGTCATAAGGTTCAATTCCATGATAATCGAATTACATATACAATTCCTATACTTGGCAACTCATGATGCAATGCAGCAATGTTACAAAACTAACAATTTAATTACAATACATTTTGTCAAAGCTCCCAGACCTAGGTGCTACCAAACCATTTAACAAGCTCTCGTTAATTTTCTCCTTGCCACTAAGAGGTCCAGTCCCTGAAAATGTTAGCCCACAACGGGGTGAGATATACAATCTCAGTAACAAGAGGAAATTTCCATATATATGTACAAGTCAATCAATCCAAGACAATCTCATGTCATCAATATCAGAATCATCAATTCAATTGGCAAATGAACTAGTTGAACTACTAATGACTACTGTCCCATACCAACAATCATACATAACATGTTAATGGCCAATAACACCGGGAGAGGCCCGTCCACGGCACCTACTCCCTATTGAGCACAACCAGGGCTCAGTGCATCTGGGGTTGATCATACCTGGTACTCGATCGTAGCACATGCACAGGTGGCAGCCGCACCACAGCTCCACCATGGACTCACAAGGTCCAATCACAATAATAATCAAGTAGTCAACCAGTCATTTAACATTTCAAAATCAAGCATGTGTAACAAATAGCAGATTAACATGGGCATATACATGGAATTAGGAAAATAACCCAGTTACCTCAATGAAGCCAATTACTCTTCCCCTAGCTACCATAATAATCCAAATGTATACCAAGCCTATAACAAACATCATTATCATCATTTCTGATCACAATCAAATATTCAAAGAGTTGAACTACTGTTAACAGACTAGAAGTTACTCACCTAATTACCAAGGGATTTAACTTCGGATTCTAATTTCCCCACACCAGGAATTTCCATAGTTCACTCCAATTTCTGGGTAATTTCACATGAAACCAAAGCCCATATCATAGGTCAACTATAGGAGTCTCAAACTAACAGAAAATGCATCAAAATGGGGGTTTAAACTCACTTAATACTAACCCCAACCTCAACCTATGAATTTCCTCAAGGAAACCTCCAAACACTCACTTTTCAGATTTTGGGTATAATGAAATCTCTCCAAATGAAAAACTAATCGGACCAAATTAAAGAGAAAGATGAAGGGATTAAGTTGTATAACTATTACCTTGGCTGAATCTTGCTCTAAGTGTGTGAAAATGCAGAAATCTTGCCCCAAACCCTAGCCTCCTTCTCAACCTCCGAATTTGCCTCTTGAGTTTCAGAAAAATGAAGGTGTGGCTGAAGCATTAGGGTTTTAGATGGGTTTAAGTTGGGTCAAGGGGCTGGGTCATGGGTTGCTTCAAGTCCAAACCCAATTGGGTTTTCAGATTTTGCTTATTGGGCCAGTTTTCAATTGTTGGGCTGCAGGATTTCATTGGGCCAGTTTTATACATTGGGTTGCTGAAGTTTAATGGTGTTTGAGCCCAATTTGAAGGGCTCAAGGGCTTGGGTCTGCACAAGGGTTATTGGGCTACTTAATTGAGCCTATACAAGATAAATATTAGGCCTCTATCTCATTAAATTAGTTTGGGTCTGCCTCTAACTCATTAGGCCTCCATTAGTCTCTTATCACATTTCATTAATTTGGGCTTAGGTGAAGTTTCTATCTCAATTAATTCTCAAGCCCATATTAATAATTTATCTATCTAAAATTCCTATTTACTCAACTTGCCCAATCATCCCATATTATTTATTCCTAATTAATCTTAATCGATGATTAACACCTTAATTAATTTTGGGGTGTTACAACTTGAGTACATGGGAATGCATCAAAATGGCCTTCTAAACTTGTCTCAAAGGTGTATAAATCCATTAATTAAAAGCTCACTCTCTCATCTCATGTCAAACATAAGATTACCTATGTAACAACCAAAAATTGTGCTGAAATTTCTGAAATTCTAAAATTTTTCTAAGTCTGTTAGTTATAGCGAGAAATGGCCTAGCTACAGTGAATGTACCTGTTCACTATAGCGAGAAATGGTCTAGCTATAGTGAATGTGCCTATTTGCTATAAAGAGAATGCTTCTAGCAAGTGTGGGCATCCCATACAAAAACCAAAGAGTTCCTCACAATAGCGCGTGCCATGACGAGAACAGGGGTCTGGAACTGATACGTGCTCACTGTAGCGAGGGTTAATTTTTGATATAGCGAGGGTTAGTCCAGAAAAGCATGAAAAGAGAGAATTTTACTTCTTAAAGCATCCAAATCCTTTCCCTTTCTTCTAACCGACCTAAGCTTCATCTAAAACAGAGAAAAGGGCTAAAGAGAGACTAAGAAAAGGAAGGAAGAATAAGGAAAAGGTAAGCAAGTTTGAGATTTCCATAGCTTTTCTTCTTAGAATTTTATTTTTCTCTCTTTGCTCTTTCTTTCTATGGTTTTGGTTGTTGAATTAGTTTAGTTTTGGGCTTGGTTCAGAAGACGGAGAGTGGAAAACCACTCTTGAAAAAAGTTAAAACTCATGTATCTTTACTTCTTCTTCTTTGCTTTCCTTGAGTATATTGGTTCTACCAACTTGAGAGCTTGAGAGAGGAAGGAAGTCTAACCTAAAGCAAGTAAGAAATCCTTGAATAAGAGTGTGGGAAGTTGAAAAATATAAAAGACCTCAGAAAATAGCTAATGAAATTCTAGAGGGAGAAACTAGGGGTTCTTACATCCTTTGGAGGATTTACTTTGATGAAGAACCCCTAGCTTTGTGAGTGTTTATCTGAGTTATAAGAGAGTAATTCTATGTTCTTTGTTGTGTCTAGGCTCAAGAGAAGCAGCTCCATCTAGTTATGATTGTGAAACCAAGAAGAGAGAAGAGAAATTGAAAGGGAAGGCTTGTATTGGCTTGTAAGGTAGTTCTCCACTCTTTCTTGTTGCATTCTTAGATGTGTAATAGTCATTGTATGCTTGTGTATATGCTTGTTATGTGAGACATGCCATATGTTATTGCCTTGATGCATTAGTACCAATATGCTTATGTTTTGGATTATGAAAATTGCTTGGATAAGGTAGTGCCAAAAGTCCTTTGAGATGGGTGAGGTGAAGCCAAAAGTCTCTAGAAATAGGTGAGACAAGGCCAAAATTTTCATAACTGAGTGAGGCCAAGTCAAAAGTCTCTAAACCAAGATTGAGGCCATCCAAAGGTCCCTAAAATTGGGTGAGACTAGACTAAAAGTCCCTAGAGCTTATTCTTGGCATTGATATGGTTTTCATGGCATATAAATCATATGTTGTATGATTGTGAATGATTAGATGTCTACTTGCATACTTTGACTTGTTTATATGCCTTGATTTCTTCCTTGAATGAGTGCATGAGTTATTGAGATTCTATGAATTTCACCCCCTTCCCTCTCCTATCTTAACATGTTAGGTGGAGCTCAAAAAGGTCAAAATGCAAACCAAGGAGCCTAGTTGAGTATGTTTAGGCAGTTGTATAGTTTGTTTTAATTCTTTTGATGTAAAGAGGTGCCAAAATGAACATGTACCTATTATTTTTTATATGTAAATATTTGAGCAAGTGTAAATGTATGTATAAATGATGTGTAAACCATGTGTAGAGCTAAAGTAATGAAATTATGAGATTTGGCTCCTTTGTGACTTGTATGTAATAATGCATTTTTGCCCGTAGCATAATGAGTTTGAGATGTGTGTTGGTTTGGATCACTTGAGTAATTTATATATGATGTGTTTATACTTTAAAACTTGCCCAAGAGGTGCTAGAGCATATAGGAAACTATTTACTTCCATTTTGAACTATTTATGGTGTCAAACCGCTAAATTTGTGAGCTCTGTCAAAGTATGATCAAATGAGCTTTTCTTAATATGAAATTTGTCATCCCTTTAGAGCTTGTAGAAAGCTTCTTGGAAGGCTAAAGTTGGTAATATTTAGAGGTCTAAGGAATATTTGGTGAATTGTTGAAGTTGGAGAATTTTGGTTTTGGTTATTATACCGTGCAACTAGTCCGAAAATGAATCTGTGTCACTCATAAACCAAACAGTGTCCAATGGTCATGAAATTTTATAAAGATAAATTAGACATCTGTAGTGACCTATAACCACTAGAAGCACCTCAATTGGAGGTCTATAAAGGGAGAAATAACTTTCTGAAATTCTGTGTCAGCATCAAAGAAGCCATCCGACCTTCATTACTATTCCATCAGTTTTCAAGGTCCAAAGGCTACTTAAATTATCTGAACTTATTTGTTTCCTCTATTTAACATCTATAGCTTTCCAAATTAGTATAGTTTTCCTAGATTGGAGTTTTTTGGAATTAGTTATGGATTTTTGAAGTTCATGATAGCAAGCTGCATCAGTACCAGGGACAGCCAGACCTCTGTCTCTTTTTCAATATCAAACATAATCCAAACACTAAGATTGTGGTTGAAAATTATTTTTAATGTAAAGTTAACATCCATATATTTCCAGAAAGCTATGGTTTTCTTGATTCCCATTTTTTTAAAATTAGTTATGATTTTCCAAATCTAGAGCCAAAAATCTGACTTTTGGGCCCATTTGAGAAATTGCGTTTTCTTAGTTTTTGGCTTCATATCCGTGGTCCATGGGTTGTTTTATGCTATGTATGAGTTGTATAAATGGATTTTGAGTAGAGAATGTGAATGATGGGTTCATAGGACCCACGGGGCAAAATATGAGTATTTAAACCTCAACTTAAGTATTAAAATACCACGATTTTGGTCTTTTTCATTGGAAATCATATGGAATCGAGCCTAAGCAGAGACCAGTTGGGGTTAATACATTATGGTGTTACAAACCATACTTTACATTGCCATTCAAGACTTAAGCTTATAGGAGATTGAAATGCCCATTTAGGACCTTCAATTTATTCACAACTGAATCTAGAAACACAAAACTCCTACATAATTTTTTATAAGTCATTATGTATCATTAACATAGTGTAAACTAGGTTCTATAGGCAAAAAGAGGGGCTTGGGGACTTAGGCCATGACTTGGAAGAACTTTGTCATGTCTAAGATGGCTATTGGAACCTTTAAAAGTGTCAAGATATACTTACACCATGGCTTAAGCCCTCCTCGCCATGACTTAATTCAATTCTATAACTCTATAACTAAAGTTTTAGACTTATGCCACGACCCAAAGAGCCTATGTCACAACTCAGCTCATTACTAGAACCTAAATTATAATTTTTCTCAATCATTGCCATGACTCAAGCTACCCACGTCACAACAAGGTTCCTCCTCTCCTTAAGTCTCATTATTCAAAAACTCCCTAATCTGGCCACAGTGAGAGTGCCTACTAGAACAACTCCAACAAACTTGCCTAATTCTCATCACAATGAACCCCTCTTGCATTGCAATGAGATTGCTCTCTAGAACACTCTTACCTTATTTTCCTTTAGTTGCATTGTGGCCAAAGAGCCTTTACCGTAGCAAAATTAGCTTCTCATACCCTTTGAATGAGTTTTGGCTACAACTTGAATAGTTCGTAATTGCAACTCAACTCCTTTCTCATCCTAAACTCATGGTTATTCATCCCAATTATTTGATACACTTACTCATGAGGTTCAAGGGTCCTCCTATGGCTAAATTGCATGGTTTTAATATCTTATTAACTCTTAAATACTTTAACTTACTAATTCTTGTTGCCTAGGGACTTAAAGATGGTTTATGTCAACTAATCATCACTACATGTCAGCAAGTTTACCTATTATGACAGCAAAGGGTGCCTAAGCCACTAGTGACAATATCAAAATGTACATTTTCCTACCATTTGACCTTAGCCTACTCTGAACAAGTTTCATTAGTCCAAATAAGCTTGCTCCTAACCTCAAAATACTCAAGTATCCTTTAATATGAAATATAGATATGCCATACCACAAATTCACATGTAAGGTCTCAATATCAATAAAAATTTCCATACATTAGAAACTTAGGCTAAACTTTCATATGATAGAAATATACTCATTCATAGATTAACCATTCAAATTTTATACATTCACAGAAAACTATATTAGATCAGCATCAGGTAATTACATAAGAATTCTTGTAAATTAAAGCCTGATCTTACGGAATTCATCCTAAGTTACAAAATACCATAATACTACACTTGGCAAAAATAGATGCATCATGATGTTATGTAATATAGGTTAGACAAAATTAGCATCTATACAAAATCAAAAGCTTCCCAAGTGCAAGAGTCCCACACAAGGCTTAAACTTAGGGGTGTTCATTTACTTGCTTTTCCTTTTCTTTAACCAAAGAACCTTTACCTAAAATTGTTAGCCTATGAAATAAGGTGAGATGTGAATCTTTGTAACTAAAGAGAAATTCCATACATATGTGCAAATTAATCAACATAAATGCATATTATATAGAAAACAATGAAAGCATCATCATACTCAGCCAATGAACTAGTTGGACTATCAGTGACTACTATCTCATACTAGCAATCACATATAACATGTTAATAGCCAAAAACAAAGGGAAAGACCAACCCATAATGCTAGCTCCCTATCGAGCACACTTATGGCTTGGTACATTCATTGAGTCTAATCATTACTTGGTGTTCAATTGCAATACAGTACATGGATGGCAGCATGATCACAGCTTTACCACTAACACACTCATAGTCTAAAATAACAATCAAGTAGCCAACCAATCATTTAGCATAAAAAAACATATATGTATTGCAAATATCATATTAAAATGAACATATGTAAATAATTAGAATTAAACCTTGGTTACTTTAGTCAGCAGCGTGAATTATCACAAAAGCTAATATTAATTGCTAACCCTCTAAACCAAATTTTGTCATCATCCATTTCAAAAATTAACTGCATAACCATGCATAGCATTAAGACTACTTAACAATCACTTGCCTAGTATTCAATGAATTCCAATTTCGTACTTGGGCCTTCCTATTCTAAAAACCTCAATGTCTCACTCTAATTTATTGGTATTTTAGCACAAATTAAAGCCCAATATATAAGTCAACCATTAGGGCCAATATTCAATAAAAAATACATCAAAATGAGAAGAAGATACTTACTTAATAGTCCATCTAGCCTCAACCTTTAAAAATCATGCAAGAGACCATTGGAACATCAAATTTTAAGTTTGGTGTTGAGGTGAAAATCCACTAAACTAGAAACCAATTGGACCAAAATGTAAAGGATGACAAGAGGATCAAGTTTTGTATAGCTTACCTTGGCTAAATCTCCCTCTAAAAGTGCAAAATGGTAGCAAGAAGCTAAAAAACCTAGCCTCCCCTTGGAGATACAAAAATGCTCTTATTTCTTCTGCAGAATCTTATACTTTCAGCATCTAAGTGAAAGGCAAATAGGCTTCTTAAGGTTTTAGAGCAAGTGGGTTAGTCCAATAGGCTTTAAGTTCTAAGGGGGCTGAAGCTCTATGTGTTGGGCCGTAGGTATAAGGGTTTAATTACGTTCAAGATAGATTGGGCTTTTATAAAAGTAGAATTGGGCTTTTATAAAGGATTCTTGCCATAATATCAAGTGTCCACCAAGACAAAATTAATTTCTTTAATCAAACTCAAATCCACTATTAAAAAATTATTTCCACTTAATAATGGTCTAAAATTTTTATTTTTCTCAAAATGCCTTAAATGAAAGCTTCATTTTATTTATTACAAAATCCCTATAATAATTCTCTATCCTCCTCTAATTAATTACTTAATTCTCCATTATTTTCCTTAATTAAATTTTCAGGTGTTACAAGTCTAGCCAATTCAACCCTTAGTTCTTGTTATCAAAATTCCTTTCATATGGTTACAATTACACAAAATCCTAAGTTAAGGATAAGCCATGGCCAAAGCTCCAAAATAAATGGAATCACTAAATTCAAGTGCCATAAATCATGGTTTACTTCTTATCAAAAATCAAAATTCCCAATCTAAGAATCATTCAAATCTTCGTTTTTCCTTTCCCTACTAATTTGACCTTATTAGGATTCATAATAATAGATTTATAGTCATGAAGTCTAGCTCTTAAACATCATTGCAAATAACAATTTAAGCTTACTAATAAGTGTTCCTCTTTGTCTTAATGTTTCTTTCAAGTATGACATAAAAGTGAGATTAAAACCTATAATTGAAACATATATAATACAATTAGTTACCATTATAGTCCATACATGTCCTACACGTTCTACTTTCATTCCAAATCATAATTTAATAAGTCCACAATTTATTTGCTCAACACACAATCACAAACACAAGCACATATGAAATCTCGGCTAGCTATATCAAGGTAAAAGGTTAAATTCTTTACCTTATATGACTTCTTCCTTTCACCACTTCACTTGATAGCCCTCGAATGATTCCCTTCATTCTCTTCATTCCATGAAAGCCCTTTATCTCCCATTTCTTAACTGAGAGTTTGATATTTCAGGCCATGACTTTGACATCTTCACCTTGGCTAAATTAGCTACTAGAATCTAAAAAGTAAGTTATTGGATTTATGCCATGACTTAATTGACCACTGAGGCTTAAAAATCAAAATACCCATCCTTGTTATGGCCATGCCTTTCCACACTACGACAAAGTTACTCTTGGGAACTTATTGTTCCCAAAAACCTGAGCTTCGATGCAACTTGAGGTTCCTCTTTGGAACTCCCAAGAAAAATTTCCATGAGTCTTATAGTAAAGAGCCTACATGGCACTATGACAAGAGACCTTCCTGGACTCTCCCACACACTTCACCTGACAATCACTACCACAAATTCACCTCACACCATGGCAAGATTGCTCTCGGGTACCTTCTGGACCTAAAATTCTCGTGTTGTATCATGGCTCAACACTTTGCACCACAGCACTCCTCGCCTTTAGATGACTCTTGGCCATGACTCCATTCGCCTCTGAACTTATTTCTTTACTTTCTCACTTTCTAGCCATATACCACTAACTTGGGATGGATTCTAGGACCTCCCTATCTAACATACATGGTTTTATGGACCTTCTAACTTCCAAATACCATAACCTAGTAATCCTTATTATTTAGGGAATCAAGGGAAAATCACATTATTAGGTTCCCACTATATATGTCAGCACAATTACACATTTTGACAGCAAAAGACACCAAAGACACTTATGAGATCATCCTCATGTACATTCCATCAAGATTCCATATAACACTATTCTACTTAATCATTCATTGCAAGGCATGATTATACTCTCAAGTAATGAGTTATGATTCTCAAGCAACACATAATTCATATCAGATTTCAAATAAGTACATACGTCAGAGTTCAAGTACTATATACTCTAACTTCCTATTGGGTAAATCATTGATTACAAGACATCAAAATACTTACATTTCGCAATATAAGTGTATTATGATGCTATACAAAATGAAATTACAAAAATGATAGCATCTACACTAAAACATAATGGCCCTAGTGTAGAGAGCCTGCACATGGCCTCCAAGTCAGGGGTGCTCATCTACTTATTTCCCCTTTCCCTTATCTGAGAGACCTTCACTTAAAATTGTTAGCTTATAAAATGGGGTGAGATATGAATCTTAGTAACTGAAGGAAATTCCATACATATGTACAATTTAATCATAAAAAATGCATATTAAACATAATTATCAAGAGCATCATCATAATCAATAAATGAACCAATTAGGCTACCAATGACTACTATCCTATACTAGCAATCATACACATCATGTTAAGGCCAATAACATAGGAAAAGGCCTATTCATAGTGTCAACTCCCTATTAAGCACAATCGGGGCTCAGTGCATTTATGAATTTGATCACAACTTGGTACCTGATCAAAGCATAATGCATGGGTGGCAGCCACACCATAACTCCACCAAGGACTCACTCAAGGTCTAAACACAACAATCAAGTAACCAACCAATCATTTAACACATTAAAACATATTATGTAACAAATATTAGATTAACAGTACACATATGCAAGGAATTGAAATTCAACCTTAGTTACCTTTCTTAGTCGAGTTAAGTTATAAAGCCAAAAAATCAATTCCAACACTCTAAAGGCCCTAATGCATCCAAAATCAATTTCTTAGTTAATACCAAACACTAAAATCAATTACTTATCATTCCTAACATCTTAAGTATTTAAGAAGCACTCACCTAAACTCTAACAAAACAAATTTCATGTATGAGCCTTCCCACTCCAAAAACTCCAATATATCACTTTAAATTTTGGATATTTTACACATCGACAAAGCCCATTATGTAAATTGTAACATCCCGAAATTAATTAAGGTGTTAATTATGGATTAAGATTAATTAAGGATAATTAATATAGCATAATTGGGCAAGTTAGTGAATAGGTATTCTAGAGAGATAAATTGTTAATATGGGTTGAGGATTTATGTAGGATAGAGATTTACATCTAGGCCCAAATTAATTAAATCATGATAAGAGGCTAATGGAGGTCCAATGAACTAGAGGCAGACCCAAACTAATTTAATGAGATAGAGGCCCAAGATTTATCTTGTATAGGCTCAATTAAGTAGCCCAACTACCCTTGTGCAGACCCAAGCCCTTGAGCCCTTCAAATTAGGCCCAAATCTCATTAAACTTCAGCAACCCAATGTGTGAAAACTGGCCCAAAAGAATTCTGCAGCCCAACAAGTGAAAACTGGCCCAATAAGCAAAATCTGAAACCCAATTGGATTTGGACTTGGAGCAACCCATGACCCAGCCTTTTGACCCAACTTAAACCCATCTAAACCCTAATGCTTCAGCCACACCTTCATTTTTCTGAAACTCAAGAGGCAAATTCGGAGGTTGAGAAGGAGGCTAGGGTTTGGGGCAAGATTTCTGCATTTTCACACACTTAGAGCAAGATTCAGCTAAGGTAATAGTTATACAACTTAATCCCCTCATCTTTCTCTTTAATTTGGTCCGATTAGTTTTTCATTTGGAGAGATTTCATTATACCCAAAATCTGAAATGTGGTTATTTGGGGATTTTCTTGATGAAATTCGTAGGTTGAGGTTAGGGCTGATATTAGATCAGTTTAAACCCTCATTTTGATGCTTTCTTTGATGGTTTGAGACCCCTATAGCTTATTTATATTATGGGTATTAATTTGGTACGAATTTGCTTAGGATTTTGGGTGAAACATTGAGAATTCTAGTGGGAGATACTTGAATCTGAATTTGGGATTTGTGGTAGCTGTTGCAAGTTGTCTACAAGTGAGGTAACTGGGTTTACATCAATTCCATGCATATATCTATTTTAATTTCATATTTGCTGTATATGAATGATTTGAAATGCTGAATGAATTGGTTAGCTATCTGTTGTTTTATGATTGGACCTTGTGAGTCCATGGTGGAGCTGTGGTGCGGCTGCCACCCGTGCATGTGCTACGATCGAGCACCGGGTATGATCAACCCCAGATGCACTGAGCCCTGGTTGTGCTCAATAGGGAGTAGGTGCCGTGGACGGGCCTCTCTTGGTGTTAATGGCCTTTAACATGTTAAATATATGATTGCTAGTATGGGATAGTAATCATGATAGCCTAATTGTTTCATTTGCTGAAATGACTGATATGATTCTGATATGGATTTTGATTTATGCATATATGTTGATTAAACTGGATTATATGATGGAATTGCCTTAGTTACTGAGATGTGTATCTCACCTCGTTTTGTGGGATTATAATTTCAGGTGAAAGTTCCTCGGGTAAAGATAAGGGTAAGCAGGTGGATGAGAATCCATGAGTTCCCACTTATGGGGAGATGGCTACACTTAGGCTGACTTAGCTAGTATAGATGCTAATTTTGTATTCCTTAATGTATAGCATCATCATGTATCTATATTGCCAAGTGTAGGCTTGAACATTTGATTTATTGAGAATGTATGTACTGAAAGGCTAGACTTTATCTTAACTTGATAATGGTTGTATGGATTCATGATATCTGCTGAAAATTATGTTGACCTATGATTTGGCTCATCAATGGAAATGTAACCCTTGAGATATTGGTATGAACCCCTAATGTATGGAACCCCCCATTTATTGAGTATTAAAGGATAGCTGCTGGTAATCCTTGTATATTCTGTTGTTGCTACTTTATAAACTTACTGATAGGGGGTAATTAGAGAACGGAAATGGGCATATAAGTTTTGAGTTTGTAATGGAAGCATAGCTAAGTAAATAAGGTAGATAAATATTATTTGAGCCATATAAAATGAGGGGAAGTGACCTTAGAGTGTCCCTAAGAAGAGAAATGGAGAGTAGAGGGCGAAATATAGTGAAAACAGTGACAGAAGGGAATCACGCCGCGGCCAGGAAGGCTTCGCCGCTGCCTAGGAAGTGACAGTGGCGAGGGACGCCGCGGCGCGGAGTGAAAATAATTGCCCAGGGGGTGACAGAGCGTAACCTCGCCGCGGCGCAAGAAGTCTCGCCGCGGCGCGAGAAGTCTCGCTGCGGCGCGAGTCGAGAAAATTAATTAGGGAGGTTACAGTAGCAAAACCCGCCGCGGCGCCACATAGGTTGGCCGCGGCGCAGATCCAACTCGCCGCGGCGCAAGTTTAAAAATTTAGTTTTTGAGCTCCAGAACCTAACGTAGCCGCGGCGGGAAAGTTCCAAGTCGCGGCGCAGGTCCCCAAACTCCTATATTTGACCTAAAAGCCTTAATTTCAGTAGGGCTAACGTTAGGGAATAGTATGAGTGCATTGGTGGGATATTTTATGGGTTGGAATTGATTAATGGATGAATCCTAAACCTTTAATGATGGTATAACCCTTTTATGCATGTTCCCGTTATGGTTGTTAGTTGATGATCCTAGTAGTATCAAGGTTTAAAATCCCCCATGTTTTCTTAATATGATTAGTTGCAATGACTCCAAACCTTGATCATTATTTATCAATCATGTATTTAACTATAATTACCGATGTTAGAATTTAGGGTCGTCACATAAATCAACAATTAGAGCCACTACCCAATAGTAAATACATCAAAATAAGGGGAGGATGCTTACCTAATAACCCCCTAGTCTCAACCTTTGAAAATCAACAATGAAGCCACCAAAAAGCAAGTTTCAGATTTGGGTAATGGAGAAAAATTCACTAAACTAAAAACTATTTAGACTAAAATGTGAAAGAGAATGAGAAGAACAAGTTTCATATAGATTACCTTGGCCAAATCTTCTTTTACAAGCTGGAAATGATGGAAAGGTGCAGAAAACCCTACCCTCTTCACTTCCTATGCAAAAAATGGACTTCTCTTTGGCTGAAAAATGAAATGGTCTACAAAATAAGGAATGAAGGCTGACTATGTTAGGATTTTAAATGAGTTTGGGCTGACCCAAAAGCCCAAAATCCTTTTAGGTTCAGATATGTGCTTATTAGGCCTTGGGTTTAATAGGTTAAGTTTATGTAAATGTGAGTTGGGCCTCTTAGTGATGAAATTGGACTTTCTTACAAACTAGGAGTGGGCTTCCTTACTTGGCTCATGATATAAATGAATTAATCACAAAGGCCAAATTAGATTTCCATCTTCCCTCAATTGATTTCACTAATTAAACTCACAACTATAATTAATATATCTTCACCTAACAATGACAAAAAAATGATTATTATCTTGAAATGTCCAAAATAAATCCATTTCTTTAAAAATCATTCTTTTCCTTAATCTCCCCAAATCCCTTACATTAATCTCTTAATTCATCATAATTATTCTTAATTAATTTCATGGTGTTACACTAAATCCCAAGCCATCGGTCATGCCAAGGTGTCAATTGATCTATTCTTGCATTAGGACAATTCATGTAAGTGAGGCTTGATGGATGGCACGTCTATAATATCACCAATTTATATCCATTTCATTTGTCTCTTACCACTACCCACTCTTAGGAATTTGCAAGGGAATTACTAATTTAATGGTTTATAAAGGAGGTGGTCGGTTATGCTTGCATTATATGACATTCCAATTTATTTTAAACTTTTGCTAAATGTCAATCCTCCCAAAAAGGATGGCTACATCTTAATTAAGTGGCATTTAATGTATTTCCTCCCTTTTTCTTTTTAATTTTCCCATAAAACTCCATTAATCTAAGATTAGACAATTAACTCTTAATTAGTCATGATTAATTCCTTAAGATTTGCTTGGATTCTTCTTTTAATTTTTCTTACTTATTTAATCTTGATGATATATTTTAATACTCTCCTTTTAGTTTGTAATTCAACTTAAAAAAATTAGGATGTGACAAACTATTTTATTGATACCCTGTAATATTAATTTGACTAATAGTAAATCATAATAACTAAAGTATCAAATTTAATCTAAATTTTCTATCATCGTTGCTAATCTTAAATCTAGATTTTTTTTTTCAAATTAATCTTTTATAATTTAAATTGACTTTAGAAATTACCTTATAGAATATGAAATTGAAAAACAGATATGTTAATTTTACATTTGAAAGCTTAGAACCAAAGACCCCAAATTCAAAGCTCATCAATGCCCAAATTTGAAAGAAGAAAGATCTAGAAGTTTCAACCAGCAAAAATGCAAATAAAGCAATCACAACGCTGTTTTCTCTTAGGGATGGAAGACACTATACTTTTGAATGAAAGAAGAATGCTATTGTAGGTTCATGTACAATGATGTTATATTTTGGTTGGAAGAAGAATATTAATAAGACTTTGTATATAGTAGATGAAAAGTGTGATATGCCACCAGGAGAGAGGGAATGAGAAAAGAGAAAAAAAAAATTATGTTTTCTCCTATTTGGATTAAAATAAGATATAAGAAAAATTATTTTTGACTCAAGTATCTAAATGAAGTATAATAAATATTTGAGTTTAATAAAGATAATCTATTTGGAAACTTTAAAATATAAAAGAATTCTATTAGATATAAAATAGATATCCAAGTAGTTCCATAAAATGATTTTTAAACTTTAAAATTTAATTTAAATTAATTAGTTAATATTTTCTACTCTAAGATAATTTATTTAGTATTAACAAATTATTTTTAATTTTATTATTTTTATTATTATTGAACCTTTTTTCTAGTTATTATATTTTCAAAATTTTCCTCTTAGCTAATAAAAATAATGGTGACGCTTTTTTACGTCGAGATAGTAAAGCATCTACATATGTTTGATTATTAAACATAATATCATCAATATACTGTATATATACATAAATTGTTCAAATAAAATTGGAGTATAAACTTTACATTGATATATAATTATTTTAAGCCGATTATTGTAATTTAATTATTTTGAATCATTTTTTGCTACAGCATACTATGCATTGTATGGGTTATATACTATAGCCTATTTTGGTAGACTATTTTAAATCATTTTTTTGCCAGGGAGAAAGCTTCGCACTTGATATTATAATATTTGTCTTTTGGTGTAAATGGACCAACGACCATAATACAATTTCTGGATTCAACCACCTTTTAACACTTCTGAGTTGCCCATCCCTTTTGTTGACCCGGAAGAACGTTTACGAAGTTTCATAGGCAGTGTAGAAAGTTTTATATGTCTGAAAAAAGGTTGATCGTGTTCTACATTCGTTCCTGCTGTATTCAATCTCAAGACAAATCAAAATTTCGAAGTGGTTGACCTTGCAAAACATAGAGAGGCAGGTCAACATTTTTCTTTTGATTTTGCTTGTTTGATGAATGTACGTTTTTCAATGTCATTATGCTTATATTCAAATTTTTTCGATTAATTATTTCAGGGAACAACTTGTATGTGTTTTCTTGTGACTACGTGAAGCAAGACTATTTTATCTTTACTCTTCACCAAAGTTGACGATCAGGGCAGAAAAATATAGAAGTCGTCTCTTTATCTGAAGGAAAAGATATGGCAAAAACCTAAAGGTTTGTCCTATTAAACCTGACATCATTTATGGGAGACTTTTAAGTGTGGACCGTTATTTGCTTTGATCTTTGGAGGTGGAGGCTAGTGACTCTCGTGCTGCAAATTCTTTAGTGGTATATGATTTCTCAACTAGGGTTATTAAAGAAATCAAGATACCTTAATTTGCTATTAAAGTAAAATGCAAATTACTCAATTACAATGGTAATGCAGGTGTCATATTTTACAACTTTGGTTTTGACACTGCCTATAGAACTGAGCTGCGGCTTATTGATGTTAGGAGTTGTGACATCAATTCCTGGTCGCTGATATATCGCCTTGATAATGTCCCATCATCTTAGATCCTTTGTATGGAGGCTTTGATTCTGTGATATTGACTTTAGGTAGTGTAACAACCAGGAAAAAGAAAAGAAAAGGGAAAAGAAAGAAAGTGAAATCTGGAAATTTTCGGAATCCAGAATTTCTGCCAAGTCTTCTCGCAATAGCGAGAAATGGTCTCGCCACAGCAAGAGAGAGCTAGTTCGCAACAGCGAAGGCGTTTCTAGCTATAGCGAGTGCTGGCAGCAGCCCATACAAAAACCAGGGAGTTGCCCGCTGTAACGTGCGCCATAGCGAGAGTGAAGTCTGGAACTGACGCGATTTCGCCATAGCGAGTGGTAAATCTCGCTATAGCGAAGGGAACTGACCCGATCTCGCCGTAGCGAAGGTTACACCTCGCCATAGCGAAGCCAGATTACACGAGCTCGCTATAGCGAAGGTTAGTTTTCGCCGTAGCGAGAGTCAGTCCGGAAGAGAGTAAATAGCGAGAATCAGACTTCATTAAACGCCCAAACTCATTTCTTCTCTCATATCTACCCTAAGCTTCGACCCAAAGAGAGAAAAGAGGCGTGGAGAGTGTGAGAGATCAAGAGAAGGAGGAAGATTAAGGGAAAGGTAAGGTCACTTCTCCCATTTCTCTTCAGATTTCTGATCCCCTCCCTTTGCCCTCTCTTTCTGCAGTTTTATTTGTGAAAATGGACGGATTTTGGGCATGGGTCAGAAGAGGGAAAGTGGAAAACTCTTTTGAATCCTTGAGTTCTCTTTGAAAATGAGGTTTTCCACTACCATGGGAGTTTGAGAGAGAGAAAGGGGTAATGGCATTCTAGAGAGAGAACCCTAGGTTTGTGTGATAGAAGAGTTGCTCTAAATTAAATTACAAGAGACTAATTGCATGCTTTTGGTGTGTCTAGGCTCAAGTGAAACACTTACATCAAGGTGTGTTTGTGAACCTAAGGAGGGAGAGGAGAAATTGAAAGGAAAAGCTTGTGTTGGCTTTGGCTCCAAAGGTAGCTCTCTTTTTCACTCTTTCTTGTTGCATTCTTGGATATGATAGTCATTGTATGATATGTATATGCTTGTTGTATGGAATATGCCATATGCTATTGCTTTGATGCATTGATGCCAATATGCTTGTGTGTTGAATTGTGAGAATTGCTCGGGTGCGGTAGTGCCGAAAGTCCCTTGAGATGGGTGAGGTGAAGCCGAAAGTCCCTTGAGATAGGTGAGACAAGGCCAAAAGTCTCAAACGAGTGAGGCCAAGTCAAAAGTCCTTAAACTCGGGTGAGGCCATCCAAAAGTCCCTAAACTCGGGTGAGGCTAGACCAAAAGTCCCTGGAGCCCATTTTTGGCATTGTTGTGAATTCCATAGCATGTACATTATGTGTTGGATGATTGAGAATAGCTAAATGCTTATTCACATGTTTTGACTTGTTATATGCCTTGATTGCTTGCTGGATTGAGTGCTTGAGCTACTGAGATTCCCTGAATCTCACCCCTTTCCCCTCCCAACTAATATGCTAGGTGGAGCTCAAGGAGAACCGAGCACCCACCAAGGAGCCTAGGAGCATGCATAGTTAGAGATATTACTTTCTTTTGATATTGTGATGTATATATGATGTAAAGTGGTGCCAAATGAAGAGGTGCCCACTATTTTTTGAGATGTAAAGTTTGTAACATGTGTAGACATATGAAAGGATGATGTATGAACTCTGTTATTAGTCAAAGTAATGGAAATGTGGGTTTTTACCCCCTTTGATGCATGGATGTAGTAGTGTATTTTTGGCCGTAGCATAGTGAAAACAGAATGTATGATTATTTGGATTATATGGACATGTTAGATATACTAGTCTTATGCTTTTAAACTTGTCCATGTGGAGTGAGAGTGTGTGAGAGGCTATCTAGACCCGTTTTGGACCTATGGGGTACCAAAATCGGTATTTTTGTGAGCTCCGTCAAAGTATGACCAGATGAGCTCCGTTTGCCATGAAATTTGGCATGCCTCTAGAGTTTGTAGAAAGCTTCTTGAGAAGCTAAAGTGGGTAATATTCGGAGGATTATAGAATATTTGGGAAATTGTTGAATTTGGGAGAATTTAAGGGATTGGTCATGTACTGTTCATGCAACCAGAAAATGAAATCTGTGGCACTTTTAGACCAAATGGATTCCAAATGTGGTGAAATTTTATACACATAAACTAGAAAACCAAAGTGACTTCTAGGAACTAGAATCACCCAAATCGGAGGTCTGTAGAGAGAGATTGGACCGTCTGAAGTTCTGTATCAGCATCAGGGAGCTTACCTGACCCCCATCACTGTTCCATCGATTTTCGGGGTACAGAAGCTACTGAACTGATCTGGACTTATTTTTCTCCTCTAGTAGACATCTTTATCTTTCCGAATTGGTATAATGTGCCCAGATTGGATTTTTGTGGATTTAGTTATGAAGTTTCGAAAGTCATGACAGAAAGCTGCACCAGAAACAGTGACAGCTAGACCTTCCTCCCATTTTTGATGTCAAACTTGGCCCAAACGATGTGTTTGTGATTGGGAATGATTTTTAGTGTAAAGTTGACACTTAGAGCTTTCCAGAAAGCTAAAGTTTGCTACATTATCATTTTTCTACAATTTCTTATGATTTTCCAAACTTAGAGCCAAAATATGACTTTTGGGCCCAAGTGAGAAAATGTAAATTTTATGGTTTTCGGCTCTATACCCGTGGCTTATGGTTTGTTTTATGCTATTTATGAGTCATATGTATGGAGTTTGAGTTGAGGATGCTTGAGATGGGTTCACAGGACCCACGGGGTGAAAGATGAGTATATGAAACCCCGGTTCATAGCATGTAAATGCCACGGGAGAGTAGTGACTCTTTGGAAATCATATGGAACCGAGCCTATGGAGAGGCTAGGTAGTGGTAGTAGTTCAAGGTGTCACATTTTTGGTATCAGAGCAATGGTTCAGGCACTTTTGCTCAAGTTTAGGCTCTTGAAGTATGTGAATTGCTTGTAATTGGTATGAATGGTCATGGAAGTTATAGCATCCTTATGCATAAGTGTTGTGATATTATTGTGAACTGAGGATTGCTATTTCTTTTCAGACATGGTTGAGACTAGACGGGGCAGGGGTAGAGGTAGAGGCAGAGGCAGACTGCCCAGGGCTCAGAGAGATGAGCCAGAGGTTCCTACTGAGACTAGGGTTCCTCTGCAGGCCATCATGGATAGACTAGACCGGTATGAGGCCATGATGGGCCAGCACCAAGATATGCTAGAGCAACAGAGATATATTACCCAGTAGCAGCATGATATGATCATGCATCTGCAAAACACCCTGGCTAGGCAAGAAGAAGCCAGAAGGGATGCCCCTGGACCTCAACCATCTACCTCCAGCATTTCACCTATACCTCCCTAGGAGCCTGCTGCTCCACAGACCCAGACGCCTATCCAAAAAGTATTGAAGCAGTTCAGGCAGAACAATCCACCCTCGTTTGACGGGGAATTGGATGCGGATAAGGCGGAGGCTTGGGTGATGCAGTTTAAGAAAATCTTCTCAGTGATGGATTGTACCACTGAGCAGAAAGCCCAGTTAGCCACCTTTATGCTAGAAAAGGAGGCTGATAGATGGTGGGAGAGTGCGAAACCCCTTATGGAGACCAAGAACATACAGATAACTTGGGAGACTTTCTTGGTTGAATTTTATGAGAAGTATGTCCCAAGTTCAGTGAGGAAGAAGAAAGAGATGGAGTTCATGAGTTTGAGACAGACGGATGAGATGACTGTGGACCAGTATGTGGCCAAGTTTATAGAGCTGTCTCGGTATTCCTCTTACCTCTAGAGGTATGATGATGAACCCTGGAGATGTGAGCAGTTTGAGACTGGTTTGAGGCCCCTGATTAGCGACAGAGTCACTCCACAGCGGATCAGAAAGTTTAATACTCTTGTGGAGGTCAGTAGGGTGATTGAGACGAACTTGCAAGTTATCATGCTTACTGTGACGACGGCTAGTCAGAAGAGGGTTCCGGATTTGAAGAGGTCGAAACCAGAAGAGGGCTCTAGTTTGACCCCTAGTACCAAGAAAAGAGGCAAGGGGCCATGGAGTAGAAAACCACAGCGAGGTGTGCCACCTCCGCGGGGTCAGTCATCTTTCCAGCAGTCTCCAGTGACATGTTTTAAGTGTGGGAAGCCGGGGCACATTGCTAGACACTGTCCTCAGATGGAGACAGCATCTCCTACTAGACCACAGACCCAGGGCCGAGTGTTCGCCCTTACTCAGCAGGAAGCCAGCGCATCTCCCAGTTTGATCCGAAGTACGCTGTTAGTGAATGGCTTTCCTGTAGTTGCTATGTTTGACTCGGGTGCTAGTCACTCGTTTATATCTTATGATTGTGTGAGGAAATTGGGTCTGGTTGTTAGTGTCTTGCCCTTTGACTTATCTGTCATTACACCCACTGGAAGCCACGTGATAATTAGTAATCATATTCCAAATACCTTCCCCTGACATTAGGTCCTTGGGGATTAAAGCCTCTTATAAGATATTATTGCCACGTTGAACTATATCATTTGCAACACTAAGCACAGAAGCTACCTTATCTATTGCATTTACTAACTTGTCAATATCTTTTTCTTTGGTTTCAACTTCTTTCCTTTTCCTCTTGCTTGTAGCACTTGTATCCCCATGTGATTGTTCATGAACTCAAAAATTATCAACGTCAACATAATTTTCATAGTTCTCCAATATGAACTCATTTTGTGAGACAAGATGATCAACATGGTTGACAATGTCATGAAAGTCTTCTTCACTAGTTGATAGATGCCTTTTTGTCATTTCAGAAGCTGTTGCACTCCCGTCTCTAATGGCTCTATCATTGCCATATAGTATAACCATCTTTTCATAATTTGGCACTGAGCTATTCCTCATATTGCCGCTCTAGGCTTTGACTAAAAAAGATAGGATTGACATTAATAAACATAGCAGCAACCAACTTTAATTAATTATAAAGATTTATCAAATCACATTAATTGTAGATAATAAACCTCAATCAAAGCATCCTATACTTGGTCTTCTGCATCCCACAAGCTTGTTGATGGGTTCCAAGCAAACCCACTCATGCCATTCTTAAAAACATCATACATTTCAGAAAAGTTCTTCTTTAAAGTTTTCTAGCAATTCTTTATCTTTTCTTTGTCAAGTTTTTTGCCAAATAAAGCATTCAATTTTTTGACTATATTGTCATGAGCTATGGATATAAATGTCCTATTAACTTTGTTGCCCTCATTATGTTGATGCATGAAAGTATCCACAAGAGCATCATCCATACATTTAGTCTAATTCAAATATTCCTTATTAATGGTTCCTATTGATACCTTCTTTGGCACCATATTATAATATTTATGGGAGCATAATAGAAATAAGCATAGAATCAAAATTCTTGAAATATGATATATAAATGGAAACATCAAAGGTAAAGACATCAAATGAATACATAAAAACCCAAACTGAAATGAAAACATCAAAGTTCAATATATGAGTACATGAAAATCCAAATAGAAATTGATATATCAAAGTTCAATACATCAAATAAGTAAATCAAATAACAATACAAATCCATAAGATCACTCCAATCGACTATTTTGGTAATCTAGCCATATTTGATTAGCTATATTGTCTCTAATAAACTCACCATATGCAGCCTCTTTATTATCATTAATAGGAGCGCGATTATTATTATCAGATAAATTTTGAACTTTAAGTTCAGCATCTACTTCAGCTATAAGATCTTCATCAAGGTCCATACTCATTAGGTAATTATGAAGAATACAACAAGTAATAATAATCAATGATTGAGCCTTAACTCCATAAGTAGGTTCAGCTGAATTGGCTAAAATTTCAAATCTTTTTTTCAAGACACCAAAGGCTCTTTCAATTGCATTTCACAATGATGAATGTCAAAGATTGAATAGTTCCCTATGATTTTAAGAAGGATTTCTTGCTGAATATTCTTTCAAGTGATATCGAACACCTTTATAAGGAGTAATAAGCCCACTTGTTGATATGAAACCAGCATCCACAAGGTAATATTTACCTATAACCAAAAAAATAATTACTATCATATTAAACACCTATATGCTTTGAATAATTCTAGCAATTACTAAAAGAGTTACCTTTTGGAATTTTAAGCCTATCTTCCTGTAACACCATAAATTCTAGCTCATCTCATGCTAGGCACCAGACTTAGATTTAGCACACCTACTACCCTCAGACAGATTGACAGACAGAGAGAACTATCCAAACCCTAGAGGACATGTTGAGGGCGTGTGTATTAGAAATGAAAGGGAATTGGGATACATACTTGCCTCTAGCTGAGTTTGCCTATAATAACAGTTATCATGCAAGTATACAGATGGCACCGTATGAGGTATTGTATGGGAGGAAGTGTAGATCCCCAGTGTGCTGGGTTGCACTAGGAGAGCGGAGCCTCATAGGCCCAGAGTTAGTGGACCAGACCTCCAAACAAATAGAGACCATCAGAAAGAAACTTCTGACGGCCCAGAGTAGACAGAAAAGTTATGCAGATAAACATAGGCGGCTGTTAGAGTTTGAAATTGGAGACCATGTCTTCATTAGAGTATCTCCAATCACAGGGATAGGTCGGTCCATTAAAAGTAAAAAGCTCAGTCCAAAGTACATAGGTCCTTTCCAAATTCTTGATAAAGTAGGACCTGTGGCATACAGACTAGCCCTTCCTCCGAACCTAAGCCAAGTCCATAATGTCTTCCATGTTTCCCAGTTGAAAAAGTACTGGCCCAACCCCTCACATGTCATAGAATATGAGAATGTGCAGTTACAGGATGATCTATCATACATAGTATCACCAGATCAGATCGTGGATGTTAGACTCAAGCAGTTACGGAATAAGATGATACCGTTGGTGAAAGTGGTTTGGAAAGGATTATCTCCCGAGGAAGCCACTTGGGAGCTAGAAGATGATATGAGAAAGAAATATCCAGAACTCTTCCCATGAGGTATGTTATCTAAATTTCGAGGGCGAAATTTTTAAAAGGGGGAGAGAATTGTAATGTCCAGTTTTCGTTAAACGATGGAAACGGGCACGCTTTCAAAGTAAGTCCCCTGAGATGAGTGATTCAAGGCCAAATAAAATTTGGATAAAATGTTAAATAATAAAAAATGAGGATTTGAGCCTTGAGTTGCCTAGAAACTGGGGTCGAAGCGATTTGAAAAATTTGCCGAAAGGCCAGTGGCATTTTCGTAAATAAGTGTAATTTTGGAAAAGCACCTAGGAGGGCTTTTTCAATGGAAATTTTGAGTTATCCATGGTTCTTAGAGGCCCCAAAAACCATGGGAAGCCCCGGGACCGGTAAAGACCCTCCGGTGTAAGTTTTCCAATGTCGATTGACCCGAACTTTGACCGATTCGTTCGAAAGGGTTTTAGCTCCGATTTGAGTGAGTCCAAAGCCATTTTTCTTAATTGGGAATCTAGATGTTATAATGGAAAAGATGGTTCTCAAAAAGGAGCTAAAACAAAGGAGAAACAAAAAGGCAAAGTATGAAGGGCAAAATGGAAATTTTAAAAAAAGTCACTTTACCCTAGCTATATATAGGTGGCACCTCACACTCTCCTTCATTCACTTCAAAATTTCTAGCCCCAAATCAGAAGCAAATCCCTTAGAGAGTGGCACACAAAGAGAAGGGAAGAAGGAGGAAAGATTCAAGCCTTTAGGTATGGAATTTTGCTTGTTTTTCATGCTTTCTCTCCACCACTTTCTTCTCCTCTTTTTCCCTCTTCTTTTCCATGATTTTTTCTGAAGTTTTGAGGGCTGTTTTGAAGGGAGAACAGAGGGAAAAGTTCAAATTTCAAGTAAGGAGGCCAAGGAAAGCAAGAACAAGCAAGGAAATCCAAGGAAAATAAGGTATTTTGTGATTCTTCCACTTGGTCTTCTTCCTCCCTTCCTTGAGCATTTCGACCTAGACCTAGACAGACCTAAGGAGTCAGATTTTTAGCCAAACCAAAGGTGATTCTTAGGTAATTGATGGAGAGGAATAAGAATATGCAAAGAAAACCAAGAAATAGGCATTAGAAATCAAGATGCAAAACCTAGGGTTTTAAGTGCACCTTCCAATTTCTGGATTTGTATGATGCTTCCTAGGTCTAAGTTAGAGTATAAATGAGTTCTTGAGACACCAAAGATGCTCCCCACAAGCTTCCTGCTTCAAGAAAAGCAACAGAACTCCAAGAAGCCCAAAGAAAGCCTATGTCTCGGCCTATGCTTGTTTGTGTAGGTGGGGGAGTTTTAAATTTTTTTGAGGCCATTATTGAGTTATATTTGATGAATGAAAATGAAGGGAGGCCTTGGAAAAAATTTAGAACTCATGGAAAGTGATTTGGTGTCTTAGGTTCCATAATATGACCTAAAGAAGCAACATGGTGCTAGGCCATTTGTTTTAACGATGTGATGACTCCAAGAGGCTTGAAAGGAGTCAAGAATCATATTTGAAAGGAAAGAATGAGGTCTAGAAGTCATTTGAGGGGTGTTGCTTCATTAGGTGCCTTTATGGACCATAATGGGGATTATAGAGCAATCTAGTACTTAAGCAAGTTGTATGGCTTTAGAGAATGTTTCATGAACCTAATTGGCTCCCAAAAATTATATTTAGGCCAAGAGAAACCATCTCCACCAAATTGTGGGTGTGTGGCCAAAAGAGGAGGTTTAAAAGCTAAGGAAAAAGTGTGCACTTGCATACAAGGTAGCTCTCTCCACCTTCTCTCATGCATGGATGTGTGTTTAGCTTGTTTTAGAATGTATGTATGTGTATTTTCAAGCTTTGAAAAGTATGCTAGCATGCCTTCATATGCCATGATGCTTGATGCCATGTTATGTTTTAAATGAATCCATGATGTTTGTATGAGTTTGCTTGAGTGTGGAGAGGCCAAGAACTCTTCCCTTGGGTGAGGATGAGCCAAGAATCCTTGAGCTTGGTTGAGACAAAGTAAAGAGTCTCCCAAAAGCAAAGTGGGCTCCCAAGAGTATGGTTGAGTCCAAAGTGCTCAAAGAATGGGTGAGGCAAGTCCAAAATCCATGAGGAGAAGTGTGAGGCCAATCCAAACACTTAGTGAGCTCTTGAATGTCTTGTATGATTGATTCACATGCCAAGGTTGCTTTTAAAATGCCTATGATTTCTACTTTCTCCATGCATGCATTTGTGAAACTTGCTTGCACATATTATGTGTGATGGAATGGGAGATGAGCTATTGAGATTCTTGAATCTCATCCCCTCCTCTCCAATGATCTAACATGCTAGGTGGACCAAGCAATTGTGGTGAAGGGAGCCAACAACCTTGAAGAGGGACAATTGACAAGCTTATGTCTTGTTTTGTCTATTTTGGAACCATAATGATAGTTCATCATGTATATGATGTTGTATATGTATTATGAACCTTGAGATATATGTAAACATACTATTATGTGATGTTTAGATGTATGGAAATGATATATGACCATTAGCACATGTTTTGAGTAGGCAAGGCCATGGTAAGAGAATTTAAAGTTTGATGAATATGTGTATGAATGTGGGTTGAATGGCCAAAATGAGATGCATGAGATTTGGGACCATTTGGGCAGCTCACACAAGTCTTAAATAAGCTTTTGGACTTGCCCAAAAGGTGCCACAACCAAGGGAAGGCCATTTGGTAAATTTGGTACCTCATATGGAGCCAAATTTGACCATAATGGAACCCTATGTCACTTTTTGGCCAAATGAGTTAATCTTGCCCTGAACTTTGACATGAAATTAGGTCTCATTGAGACCTTTCTTTGAAGCTAAAGATCATAATTTTCGGAAATCTAGGGAATATTTGATGAATTTTCAAAGTTGGCATTTTTCATGGATTCTGGTATGGGTACTGTTCATACTGGCAGTTTCAAATTCTGTGTCACCCGATGGCCAAATGGTGTCCAATGCTTATGAAATTTTATATGAATAAACTAGAGGTCATAATCTTTCTGTGGCAACCAAGATCACCTCATTTGGAGGTCTGAGCAGAGAGTTATGCATCTTTGAAGTTAACTGTCAGTATCAGTAGCTCCCCAGGAGCTCAATCACTGTTCAAT
Source organism: Erythrophleum fordii (assembly GCA_032878935.1). Classification (NCBI taxonomy): domain Eukaryota; kingdom Viridiplantae; phylum Streptophyta; class Magnoliopsida; order Fabales; family Fabaceae; genus Erythrophleum; species Erythrophleum fordii. The sequence goes on from JAVQMF010000053.1 coordinate 18,219,842, forward strand.
CAGTTCCAGAGGCCTAAAAGTATCTGTTTCATTCTGGAATTATTTTTAGTGTCAAGTTAACATTTGTAGATTTCCAGAATGACTGAGTGTGTGTCATTTCGATTTTTGTAGAATTAGTTACGAAGTTTAGAAGTTTACATCAGTAACCTGAATCACAGCCCAGGCAGCCAGCGAGTCTGTAGCTTTTTGGATGTCAAACGTCCTGTGTGATGAATGCTGTGACTTGAACATATTTTTAGTGTGAAGTAGACATCCTAATCTTTCCAGAATGACCAAGATTTCATGATTTTGAATTTTCTAAATTTAGTTATGATTTTCCAAATTTAGGTCAGAAAATGGAGCAAATCTGGCCAAAAATATGCTTGTTTATTTTGAGTTCCATTTCAGTTTCCATGGGTTGTAGGCATGTTTTTGCGATGCAAATGAGTTGTAATAATGGAATTAAATATGAGGAAGGGCACTGAACCTATCTTGAGAGCGAGGAACGCCCTAATCACCTGGGATGCATTCCTCGAGGTGTTCCGCGAGAAATATTTCTCCGATTCTATCAGAGATGAGAAAGAATCAGAATTCATTCTATTTAAGCAGACTCCGGGGATGTCTGTGGACTAATATGTGGCGAAATTTGTTGAGCTCTCCAGATATTCCTCTTACCTGTAGAGACATGATGATGAGAAATGGAGGGCAGATAGATTAGAGAAGGGTTTGCTCCCTGAGATCAGAGATAGGGTGGTGCCACAGAGGATCAGGCACTTTAATACCCTTGTGGAGGTATGCAGAGTCACAGAGACAAACCTTAGGAGATTGCAGCCTATCTCTAGTGCTAGACCACCTCTTCCCCTCCCTGAGCCCAAGAGACCTAGAGAGGGTTCCCAGCCTGCAGTGACTAGCCGAAAAGGTGGAAAGAGCCAGTGGAACCAAAGAGGTAAAAGAAGGAGGACTCAGTCCAGTAAAGGTAGTGCTCCACCTATCACTTGTCCCCAGTGTGGCAGGAATCACCGTACTAGACCGTGCTATGCGAGGCAGAATGTGTGCTTCAGATGTGGCAGGCCAGGGCACATAGCTAGAGATTGCACCCAGATTCCTCCACAGGCCCCTTTGCAGATCACACAGCCAAGGGAGATGGCTCCTCCTCCCAGACCACAGACCCAGGGTAGAGTCTTTGCCCTATCACAGCAGGAGGCTAGCCGGTCCCCGAGTTTAATCCAAGGTACTATTAAAATAAATGATTTTTCTGTGACTGCATTATTTGATTCGGGTGCTAGCCACTCTTTTATATCATATGACTGTGCTAAGAGGTTAGGTCTGAGTATGCATATCTTGCCATATGAGTTGCATGTATCTACCCCTACAGCGAACCGAGCCATTACCTCCCATGCTTGTTTGAATTGTGTGATCCAGTTTAACCATTGCCTGACCACCCTTGATTTGATTTGTATGCCCCTCATTGATATTGATGTGATTATTGGCATGAACTGGATGTCTGCAAATAATGCCACACTAGATTGTAGCCACAGGTGTATCACTTTACCTGAGTGTGGGACTGTGCCTAGTACTAGGGCTGAGTTATCTGTCATGACCACCTCCCAAGTTGAGAGATCTCTAGGGCATGGTTGTCAGGGGTATCTGGTCTTCTTTTCAGTACAGGCTGAGGTAGAAGAGGGTATAGAGGAGATTCCCGTAGTGAGGGAGTTCCCAGAGGTATTTCCCAAGAAAATTAGTGGACTACCCCCAGAGAGAGAGGTAGAGTTTCCCATAGACATTGTACCTGGGGCAGGTCCAGTGTCTAAGGCCCCGTATAGGATGGCTCCCACCGAGCTAGCAGAGCTTAAGAAACAGATAGAAGAACTTTTAGAGAAGGGTTTCATTAGACCCAGCGTCTCGCCGTGGGGAGCTCCAATCCTATTTGTAAAGAAGAAAGACGGGAGCCTTAGGCTATGTATAGATTACCGGGAACTCAATAAGATTACGATTAAGAATAAGTATCATCTCCCTCGCATAGATGACCTCCTAGATCAGTTAGTGGGAGCGTCAGTGTTTTCAAAGATAGACCTCAGGTCGGGATACCATCAACTTAGGATAAAGGCTGAGGATATCCCCAAAACAGCCTTTAGAACTAGATACGGGCACTATGAGTTTTTAGTTATGCCCTTCGGGTTGATGAATGCACCCGCCGTCTTTATGGATTACATGAATAGAGTTTTCAGGCCATACTTAGATAGATTTGTAGTAGTCTTCATTGATGACATCCTTATCTACTCAAAACGTAGAGAGGAAGATGAGCAACACCTGAGATGAGCCTTGGAGACCCTGAGAGAGAGACAGTTGTACGCTAAACTTAGTAAATGTGAGTTCTGGCTCACTGAGGTTCAGTTTCTAGGTCATGTCATATCCCAGGTAGGGGTCGCAGTAGATCCCCATAAGGTAGAGGCAGTATTGCAGTGGGAGAGACCTAGGACAGTGACAGAGATTAGGAGCTTCCTAGGTTTAGCAGGGTATTATAGGAGGTTCATTCAGGGCTTTTCTCAGATAGCGATACCACTGACCTGGCTTACTAGAAAGAATGTGCCGTTTGTGTGGAATGAGAAATGTGAGAGTAGTTTCCAAGAGCTAAAGCATAAGCTGACCACGGCCCCAGTTTTAATACTCCCTGACCCTAAAGAAACTTTTGTAGTATACAGTGATGCCTCAAAGAAAGGGTTAGGATGCGTGCTTATGCAGAAAGGCCGAGTGGTAGCTTATGCTTCTAGACAGTTGAAACCTCATGAGGAAAACTACCCCACACATGACTTAGAGTTAGCCGCAGTGGTGTTTGCTTTGAAAATATGGAGACACTACTTATATGGGGCAGTAATAAAAATCTACAGCGACCACAAGAGCCTCAAATATTTGTTTGAACAGAAAGAGCTAAATATGAGGCAACGGAGATGGTTGGACTTTCTAAAAGATTATGATTTCACATTAAAGTACCATCCTGGTAAGGCTAATGTGGTAGCTGATGCCCTTAGTAGAAAATCCATACACATGACCTGTATGATGATCCGAGAGCAGGAATTGATTGAGAGATTTAGAGACATGAGTCTCTCCTGCGAGGTGTATTCAGGAAAACTATTAATGAGTGAGACCCGGATAGAAAATGACCTGAGGGATCAGATAAGAAAGGTCCAGCAGATAGATGATCATGTAAATAAGATTAGAGCCCAGATAGCCCAGGGTAGTGTTCAAGAGTTCAATCTGTCTGAGGAGGACATAGTAAGATACAGGGATAGGCTGTATGTGCCTAGAACTGTGTAATCACCTTTTTGGTCGAGGGTTGTTGTACAGGAGGCGTCTGAGCTGGTGGAATCGGGGCAACCATTTGTGTCTCTGGCTGTGCATTTGGGTGAGTCACCCCTGAATGCTCGGGACGATCTGAGTGTGGAGGTGGCTGAGGAGGAGTAGGTGTAGAGCCCTGGCTATCTCTCTCAGCAAGCCGTTCCTGAAGCTGCATAATGACGGCCTGCTGCTGATCCAGGCAAGCCATGATAGACTGAAGGGCTCCAGCAACTAGATCACTAGGCCCGGCTTCATCAGCACGAGCCTGGCTAGGGGGCCGACCTCTCCTAGTGTTCACCATCGTACTGAAACATCATAACAAACTGTAACATGAGCTAGGGAACACTTCCACCATCATACACACTCAATTCATCCAAACAAGATCATATGCATATAGGCAACTCAAAAACACAAGCCACAACCCACAATGATAGCCTAAACCTTTGTTCTGATACCAATAAATGTAACACCATAAATTCTAGCTCATCTCATGCTTTCAAGTGGCATAATATCATGAATCATATTAATATTCTATAGAAACGCTAAAGAAATAATGATTATTTTCGCGTTGCGTTATCAAAAAAATTCAATTCGGTGTCACGTGAACCATGTGAGCTTATACTATACTTCCTCATATTTAATTCCATTATTACAACTCATTTGCATCTCAAAAACATGCCTACAACCCATGGAAACCGAAATGGAACTCAAAATAAACAAGCATATTTTCGGCCAGATTTGCTCCATTTTCTGACCCAAATTTGGAAAATCATAACTAAATTTAGAAAATTCAAAATCATGAAATCTTGGTCATTCTAGAAATATTAGGATGTCTACTTCACACTAAAAATACGTCCAAGTCATAGCATTCATCACACAAGACGTTTGACATCCAAAAAGCTACAGACTCGCTGGCTGCCTGGGCTGTGATTCAGGTTACTGATATAAACTTCTGAAATTCGTAACTAATTTTACAAAAATAAAAATCATACAAACTCAGTCATTATGGAAAGATACAAATGTTAAATTGACACTAAAAATAATTCCAGAATGAAACAGATACTTTTAGGCCTCTGGTACTGATGGAACAATGATTGAGCTCCTGGGGCGCTACTAATACTGACAGTTAACTTCAAACATGCATAACTCTCTGCTCAGACCTCCAAATAAGGTGATCTCGGTGGCTGCAAAAATCTTATGACCTCTAGTTTATTCATATAAAATTTCATAAGTATTGGACACCATTTGGCCATCGGGTGACACAGAATTCGAAATTGCTAGTATGAACAGTACCCATACCAGAATCCATGAAAAATGCCAACTTTGAAAATTCATCAAATATTCCCTAGAGTTCCGAAAATTATGATCTTTAGCTTCATAGAAAGGACTCAATGAGACCTAATTTCATGTCAAATTTCAGGGCAAGACTAACTCATTTGGCCAAAAAGTGACATAGGGTTCCATTATGGTCAAATTTGGCTCCATATGAGGTACCAAATTTGCCAAATGGCCTTCCCTTGGTTGTGGCACCTTTTGGGCAAGTCCAAAAGCTTATTTAAGACTTGTGTGAGCTGCCCAAATGGTCCAATACCTCATGCATCTCATTTTGGCCATTCAACCCACATTCATACACATATTCATCAAACTTTAAATTCTCTTACCATGGCCTTGCCTACTCAAAACATGTGCTAATGGTCATATATCATTTCCATACATCTAAACATCACATAATAGTATGTTTACATATATCTCAAGGTTCATAATACATATACAACATCATATACATGATGAGCTATCATTATGGTTCCAAAATAGACAAAACAAGACATAAGCTTGTCAATTGTCCCTCTTCAAGGTTGTTGGCTCCCTTCACCACAATTGCTTGGTCCACCTAGCATGTTAGATCATTGGAGAGATTCAAGAATCTCAATAACTCATCTCCCATTCCATCACACATAATATGTGCAAGCAAGTTTCACAAATGCATGCATGGAGAAAGTAGAAATCATAGGTATTTTAAAAGCAACCTTGGCATGTGAATCAATCATACAAGACATTCAAGAGCTCACTAAGTGTTTGGATTGGCCTCACACTTCTCCTCATGGATTTTGGACTTGCCTCACCCATTCTTTGAGCACTTTGGACTCAACTATACTCTTGGGAGCCCACTTTGCTTTTGGGAGACTCTTTACTTTGTCTCAACCAAGCTCAAGGGTTCTTGACTCATCCTCACCCAAGGGAAGAGTTCTTGGCCTCTCCACACTCAAGCAAACTCATACAAACATCATGGATTCATTTAAAACATAACATGGCATCAAGCTTCATGGCATATGAAGGCATGCTAGCATACTTTTCAAAGCTTGAAAATACACATACACAAATTCTAAAACAAGCTAAACACACATCCATGCATGAGAGAAGGTGGAGAGAGCTACCTTGTATGCAAGTGCACACTTTTTCTTTAGCTTTTAAACCTCCTCTTTTGGCCACACACCCACAATTTGGTGGAGATGGTTTCTCTTGGCCTAAATACAATTTTTGGGAGCCAATTAGGTTCATGAAACATTCTTTAAAGCCATACAACTTGCTTAAGTACTAGATTGCTCTGTAATCCCCATTATGGTCCATAAAGGCACCTAATGAAGCAACACCCCTCAAATGACTTCTAGACCTCATTCTTTCCTTTCAAATATGATTCTTGACTCCTTTCAAGCCTCTTAGAGTCATCACATCATTAAAACAAATGGCCTAGCACTATGTTGCTTCTTTAGGTCATATTATGGAACCTAAGACACCAAATCACTTAACATGAGTTCTAAATTTTTTCCAAGGCCTCCCTTCATTTTCATTCATCAAATATAACTCAATAATGGCCTCAAAAAAATTTAAAACTCCCCCCACCTACACAAACAAGCCTAGGCCGAGACATAGGCTTTCTTTGGGCTTCTTGGAGTTCTCTTGCTTTTCTTGAAGGAGGAAGCTTGTGGGGAGCATCTTTGGTGTCTCAAGAACTCATTTATACTCTAACTTAGACCTAGGAAGCATCATACAAATCCAAAAATTAGAAGGTGCACTTAAAACCCTAGGTTTTGCATCTTGATTTCTAATGCCTATTTCTTGGTTTTCTTCGCATATTCTTATTCCTCTCCATCAATTACCTAAGAATCACCTTTGGTTTGGCTAAAAATCTGACTCCTTAGGTCTGTCTAGGTCTAGGTCGAAATGCTCAAGGAAGGGAGGAAGAAGACTAAGTGGAAGAATCACAAAATACCTTGTTTTCCTTGGATTTCCTTGCTTGTTCTTGCTTTCCTTGGCCTCCTTACTTGAAATTCGAACTTTCCCCTCTGTTCTCCCTTCAAAACAGCCCTCAAAACTTTAGAAAAAATCATGGAAAAGAAGAGGGAAAAAGAGGAGAAGAAAGTGGTGGAGAGAAAGCATGAAAAACAAGCAAAATTCCATACCTAAAGGCTTGAATCTTTCCTCCTTCTTCCCTTCTCTTTGTGTGCCACTCTCCAAGGGATTTGCTTCTGATTTGGGGCTAGAAATTCTGAAGTGAATGAAGGAGAGTGTGAGGTGCCACCTATATATAGCTAGGGTAAAGTGACTTTTTTAAAAATTTCCATTTTGCCCTTCATACTTTGCCTTTTTGTTTCTCCTTTGTTTTAGGATCCCTATCTGATACTATGCTCCTAGGCACACCGTGCAGTCTAACTATCTCCCTGATTTACAACTGAGCTAACTTATCTAGGGTATAAGTGGCTTTCATAGGTAAGAAGTGCGCTGACTTTGTTAACTTATCTACTATTACCCATATTGCATCATGCCCCGATGATGTCCGGGGTAAACCCATGACAAAATCCATAGCTATGCTATCCCGTTTCCACTCTGGGATATCTAGGGGCTGAAGTAACCCTGCTGGTTTCTGATGTTCTATTTTTACTCTTTGGCATACTAGACATCGGGAGACATACTCTGCTATGTCTGTTTTCATTCTGGGCCACCAGAACATTTTCTTCAAATCCTGGTACATTTTATTACTGCCCGGATGAATCGGTCAAAGTTCGGGTCAATCGACGTTGGAAAACTTACACCGGAGGGTCTTTACCGGTCCCGGGACTTCTCATGGTTTTTGGGGCCTCTGAGAACCCTGTGCAACTCAAAATTTTCATTGAAAAAGCCCTCCTAGGTGCTTTTCCAAAATTACACTTATTTACGAAAATGCCACTGGCCTTTTCGGCAAATTTTTCAAATCACTCCGACCCCAGTTTCTGGGCAACTCAAGGCTCAAATCCTCATTTTTTTATTATTTAACATTTTATCCAAATTTTATTTGGCCTTGAATCACTCATCTCAGGGGACTTACTTTGAAAGCGTGGCCGTTTCCATCGTTTAACGAAAACTGGATATTACACTTCCCGTCTTAATGCATTTTTTATAATTCTTGTGTCAAACACGTTGCCTTCCCAACTAGTGAGGACATAAGGGAATTTTAAATCAAAATTGCATGCTGCTAACACATTTTATGTCGAGAATTCCTTCCTACCACGATATCGGGGAGCATCTACTTAAGATACTTTGACACGTATATGTGTTTTGTCTATGGCACCAACACAATCCTTACAAAATGGGTAGAATCTATGACTATTATGAATTTCATGAGGGACTATTGACCCATTAGAAAAAGAATTTTCCTTCTAATTCAAGGATAGCTCTTAACACTTGATGGAGATGATGGCTAATTGTCTCACTAGAATGCCAAAACCAAAAGTTTACCCCATAGTTTTTGGTTTATGTGTTAATATGTAAAGGGTTTTTGCAACTTGTTCTTCTACACTTGACCATCGTGTAGGTTGTAATCCACCCTTCCTTTCTAACATAACACATAATGTAATAAAAGCTCCAAGACCCATTCCAATGATATTTTGACTTGTTTCACTCTTAGTTATTCGACTCATTATTTCTTCACGTATTCTTTCTCTCTTAGAACTCATATTATAGCTTTTTCTTTATTACACATTTGAGTACGATAATAATATACAAGAATACATAACAATAGAGCTATAACTCTTTGGCAAATTCCCACCATCGGTGCACTAATAAAATGTATTGAAGTACCAAATCCATCTAAAAAAGGAATGAAAAAAAATGAATATAATCAAAACCAGTCATATAACAAATCAGTTTATATATACAATTATAATTACACCCATTCCATTTTAGATCAGCCTAGGTAACAGATCAGCCTAGGTATAAACCAATAACTACCTACAAATCAGTCAAATATGAATAAAAAAATGAGAAACAAAGCAAAGTTTAAATTAGAAGCAAAAATTCATATTGTGAAAATAATGGAATTGCAATTGTTATTAAACCAGTCAAAAAGCTATGGGAAAACAATAGTTGAATAGAACTAGGTCTGAAAATAATGACATATAAATAGAATTGGAAGCAGGGAAAACAATGACATATACATATCTCATATATATATATATATATATTACAAAGGACCATATTTCGACAAATATAAATATATATATGTATATATATATATATATTCTACGAACAAAGATCTAGAGGCAGGGAACACAATTCCTGAATCTATATATTTGACTCAGCACTACATCCTTTAAGCTTGATTCAGATTGGGAAAACAATAGAACAAGCAAAAATTTCCATAAGCATGGGAAAACAATGACATATAAATATCATATATATATATATATATATATTCCATGACCAGAGAGCTGGAGGCAAGGAACACAATTCATGGATCTAATATTTCAGTCAGCAGTTCATCCTTTTAGCTCGATTCAGATTGGGAAAATAATAGAACAAGCAAAAATTTTGATTAGCACTATATTTCCATAAGCAAAAATTTCTATATTAAATCTAGGAGAAATAGAGCTTAGCACCTTTATTATCTATTTTACCAATATGTATATATATATATACAACATATAAATCCAATTGCACCTCAACGCGGCAAGTAGGGAGTAAAACAGCGACAGCAATGGCAACGACAACAATGACAATGACTTCAATTTTAGGATGCGACGAGCTTGGAGAGACGACAAGATGATGAAAATAGTGACATAGAACTAGAAAAAAGAAAAGGACAAAAGAAGACCAAGACCTGGCAATGGAGAGGGAAGGGACTGACGAAGAAAGCGAGAGATTTGGAGGCGACAAAGAAAGTGAGAGATTTGTAGGACTGGAGCAATGAAGAAAGCCAGAGAGCTTGGAGAGATCAAGAGAGCTGCAGCCAGGCAACGAACACATGAAGCACCAAAGAAAAAAAGGATTCGCGTTATGTTTTTAGTGGCACAAAAGTGGGATATTGAAATTATATCAGGGGTAATTTAGTCAAGATGAAGTACACAAATTTCTCTTCCCTTTAAAAAACCTCACTTTTGGAGGGGAAGAGGATGAGGGGAGGAGAAAATACCTCCTCCCCTTCAAAACCCTCATACTAAACAAGCCCTTAATCTTATATGATTTTTTTACTATATTTTCATAGTTTTAATATGTTCTTAAATGTTTAGATGTATTATTTTGAACACTTTATGATAATTTGAGCTTATATAATGGCTTATGGTTATTAAAGATTTTGGATATTTTGTATGTTTAAACATAACTTGATTGGGGTTAAGATATATGGTGATTAAATTTCCTTTGTGATGCTTTACATTTAACTTTGAATTTTTGTTTTCTATCAATTTAGTTTTTGTTTTAATTTTATGAGATGAATTTTTGAAGATCGTGTATTGAAATGATTATTTTTATTAGGTATCATAAAATAAGTATAAACATATCTCTTTATTAGTTATATTTTTTATATGCAACAGATACGATTAATTATTATTTACTCATGCAATAAAAATATTTAATTATTTATATTTTTATTAGTTTTATTTACTATTTATATTTATAAACCTTTTAGATAAGCTATTTATAAAATTTAAACATAAAAATTTATAAAAATAATAATTTTGTATTATATGTTCATATATTGCATAGGTTATTAACTAGTTCAAAATTTAATACTATGCATTAATATAAATTTTAAAATTTTGTTATATCATTATATTAAATTGTTATATCATCATTTAAAATATATGTATATATGTATATATGTATATATATTTATAAACAGGCCCGCCAGCGGGTTGGCTCATTCTCACACGTGTGCTCTTATGTCTTCGCGAGTGACTGAGGCGCTTGTGGGACTAAGCCAACATGTGCAACTTGGATTGTTTGTAGTAATAGAAATTATTGCAAATGATGCAAAAGTTTTTAAAAGGCCTTTTCTTTCTCAATTTTTTTTTTAATTTTAGTAAATTTTGTAGTAATAATTTAGTAAATTTTGCTGAAGTGACAATCCTTGCTCTAAGTATATAGGTTAAGCTAATTCTTTTTTATTTTTTTGGTAAAATAACTTAAACTAATTAACCTCAATAACTAAATATGTGTTTTAATATACATGTCATATATATGTGATTAATTTTATTTTTTATATATTTTTAAATTTTTTATATTTAAATTATACATATTAAAAGCATTAAGATAATGCAAATGATTATGGCATTTAAATTTAACAAAATAGTATCAAAAGTTTAATAATAAAAACTAAATTATAATTTTTTAAAACTATCAAAAATAAATTATAAATTTTTAAATTTGAAAAATTAAATTAAAGATAAAATTATACGAATGAAGAGCATAATATGAAGCAAATCGTGCATTGGATGGAGAAAAATTACTAATTAATATATATATATATATATATGTATATATATACACACATGTTGCCATGGAATTTGCACGGTCTATATGAATAGTGTGGCTCAACTTGCATCGGGTTATGTGTATGACTTTTTATTTTTTGGTTAAATTTATTTGTAATTCAAAGGTTACTTGTAATTTCTCTTTTAACGTGGATATTGTTAGATTGTGCACTTGGTTCGTGTTGTATATTATATATAATGAAACTTGATATAATAAGATTTGATATAATAAAATTTAATAAAATAAGAATTAATAAAGTTTTAAAATTATATAATATTTAGGATAATATTATATAAGACAATGTATTGTATAAGATAATATTATTATTTATTTGATAATATATTGTATAATATTAGATAATATAAAAATTAATTCTTTTGACAAAAATATCTTTTATTTAAAAAATATGTCATTTACTTAAAAGATATATTATATTTATTTAAATTTGTTATAGTATATTAATTTTTAAAATGATAGTACAAATAAATAGGGTTACATATGATGCAGGGCACATTAGGTGATTTGACCTCATTTGGTCACATAGGGTTGAGTAGTTAAAAGATAATTTAGGCAAATCAGGTAAATTAGTCATGTTAGCCACTCTCGTTCACCCTAACTCAATTTTAAAATTTTTTTAAAAATTTATTTTATAGGAATTTATATAAAAATTTTATTTTTTTGAGAGATAAAATATACTTTTATATAGACTTTTATAAAATTTTTATTTATTAAGAGTCAATTTATAATTTTTATCAAACATTAAAAAAAAAGTAGCTCGACCATCTTGGAAAACTAATATAACCAAACCTGATTCTAAATTAACCAGGGCAAGTAGGCTCTGTAACACCCTAAAATTAATTAAGGTGTTAATAATATATTTGGAATAATTAAGAGTAATTATTATGAAATAATTAAGAATAATTATCAAACTATATGAACGAAAATTTACAGAGAAATAAAGCTATTAATATAGGTTTAAGTTTTTAATTGGGTTAAGGTTTAATTTGGGCCCAAAATTTATTTTAGTAAGTCATGGATAAGAATTTATGGAGACCCAATGATTCTATATGCAAGCCCAACTCCTTATCATGAGACTTGGGCCAAGAGAGATCACCTAGCAATAGCCCAATCTGATTTAGTGAAATAGAGGCTTAAGACCCAATTTACATGAGCTCTTATAGTTGGCCCAACACATATTATGAAGACCCAAGTTGGATTGACTCTTGGAACTTGGTCTAACCTAATCAAATTTCTGCAATCCAACTCATGAAATAAGGCCCAACAAGCATAAAAAATAAGAACCCATGAGGATTTAGGCCTTTGGGTCAACTCACAACCCATTTGGGACCCAACTTAAACACAACCAAACCTTAAATAAACTTAGCCTCCTCCCCATTCTGTAGAAAAAAACACAAGAGGCAAAGCAAAATTCGGAGGTTGAGAGGGAGGCTAGGGTTTTTCTGCATTTCTCCACCATTTTTCACTTCTAGAGGAAGATTTGGCCAAGGTAATCTATATAAAATATGTCCCTCTCATTCTCTTCTTCATTTTGGTCCGATTGGTTTGTCATTTTGAGAATCCTTCATCTCTTCTTAGGATGGAATATGGTTCTTGGATGATTGTTACAAGATTTTCGGAGTTGGAGGTTAGAGGGATGATTAGGTAAGCATTTCCCTTCTATTCTGTGTATTACTTTGCTGGAAAATGCCCCTAAGGATTAATTATCATAATGAGCTCTGCTATTGTATGAAATTACAAGGAGATAATGGTAGAAAATTGAATTTTCTGGACTTGATAACTAAAATATGAATTTTGGAATTTCCCATAATGTGTTCTTGATAGTTGAGGCTCAACTCAATCCATTTGACCCCTTAGGTATATGGGTAAGTGTTCCCTTTTCTTTTATGTGGTATATATATTGAATTTCTATCATTTGGACTAACTTTTGGTGTATGGCTTTTACATGTGCGAAAATGGAGACATTAGGAGTGACTCATTGTGAGTTCTTATTGTTGTGACCTTGAATTAGTGCTGTAGACCCATAAGAAGCTTGGGTAAGAAGTTCTTAATGTAATATTGTTAAGATTAATCTGTGGATAGGGAAATTCCTCACTAATGGTAGTTGAATGATGATGATTATGCTTATGTTGGGCCTAATATGCTTTGAATCATGATGGTAGTTAGAGGATAAGTAATTAGCTTCATTGAGGTAATTGGGGTTATCTTCCTAATTTCATGTATATGCTCATGTTAATCTGATATTTGTTACACATGCTTGATTTTGAAATGCTAAATGATTGGTTGACTACTTGATTGTTATTATAATTGGACCTTGTGAGTCCATGGTAGAGTTGTGGTGCGGCTACCACCTGTGCATATACTTCAATCAAGTACCGGGTTGTGATCAAACCCTAGATGCACTGAGCCCTGGTTGTGCTCATTATGGAGTAGGTGCCGTGGACGGACCTCTCTTGGTGTTATTGGCCATTAACATGTTGTGTATGATTGCTGGTATGGGACAGTAGTCATTAGTAGTTCAACTAGTTCATTTGCAAATTGAATTGCTGATTCTGATGTTAATGATATGAAATTGCATTGTATTGATTAATCTGTACATATATATGGAATTTGCCTCTTGTTACTGAGATTATATATCTCAACCTGATTGTAGGCTAACATTTTCAGGGACCGGGCCTCATAGTGGCAAGGAGAAAATTAATGGAAGTTTATTAAATGGTTTGGTAGTACATAGGTTTGGGAGCCTTGTCAAATTGTATTGTAACTAGATTGCTAGTTTTATACCATTGCTGCATTGCATCATGAGTTGCTAAGTATAGGGACTGTATATGTAATTTAATTATCATGAGATTGAATATTATGATTGTAATTGGCTAACAATGAGTGATTTGATTTTATATGAACATTAAGCATTAACCCCATGCACCTTGTGACCAGAATACAACTGTTGTCATTGATCTATGAACTCACTGGTTTATGGCGGTTAGAGGGTTAAGGATCCACATTTGGATTTTGAATGGGTAATGATAGATTAGCTGGGTAATTAAGGTACATAATTACCACTAGAGTTGCATAAATTAAGGTAGAATGGGCCTAAGGTGATATTGGAGGGAGAGTGGAGAGTATGAGACAAGAACTTGGGGGTTGTAGGACCAAAAGGCACTTCGCCGTGGCTAAAATGGAGTTAGCTGCAGCCAATAGAGACGAAGTTGCTTAGGGAGAGTGCCAGAGAGGAATTCGTTGCGGCGAAATATATAATTAGTCGCGGCTAAATGTGAGAGGCTAAACTGGGAGTCGTCCAAAGGGAAATTCGTTGCGGCGAAAGTGTGAATTAGCCGCGGCGAACTTTTGCCAAAAGGAGCCAGGCATTCTAAAGAGGAATTGGCCGCGGCAAAAGGAGGTATTAGCCGCGGCCAATAGTGAGAGGCGAGCGAGGTAGGTTCCAGGAGGCTTTCTCGCCGCAGCGCCATGTAGGTTGGCCGTGGCGAAGATCCAATTCGCCACGGCGAAATTAGTAACGATGCGAGGGGTGAAGCCGAGGGGAATTGGCTACGGCGAACATTCTGAAACCCTTATATTAGCTAGGAAATCTTGGTTTTTCATATGGTAACTTCAAGGGATGATTTATAAATAGTGATAGAAGATTCATGTGAGTCGAAATTGATAGGTAATGGAATCAAGGCTTATAAATTAATGTTTATTTCCCTTATGTACATAGATGCTTGTAATTGTATGGTTGATGACTCTAATAATATTAAAATTCAAATTTCCTCGTATTTTCACAATGTAAGTGGTCTAATGCCTTGTAACCCCAATCTATGATTATTAATCACGTATTTAACTTTAATTATAGTGATTAGAAACTATGGTCGTCATAGGCTCAATTTGAGACTAAACTAATTTTGGTGTGACCTATCTTAATATTATTAATTTTTTAAAAAAATTATTTTATAAGAATTTATATTAATAATAAAATATAATTTTATAAGAATTTATATGAAAGTTTTATTTTTTAGAGTTATTTTATTATTTTTATCAAAAATAAAAAATAACCTGATTAGTTTGGTTTTAACACATACTAATTGAATCAAGTCATGCTAAATATTAGATTTAAAAAAAGAAGTTTGTTGTAAAACTGAGTCGAACACTGAATTATACCAATACTTGGTCCATGATTACTTTTATTACCTAGCATGACTAATAAATATTCTCATAGGTAAAGGTTAAAATTAAAAAATATTAATAAGTTTTTGTATATTAAAATTTAATTAGATTTAATCTGATCCCTTAAAAATTGATTAAGTTATATATTATTTTAATATATAAAAAAGATTTGAAATATAAGTTTATATAAAATTGTATAAACTACATAAAAAATTTATAATATATTATATTAGTTTATATTACCAAACTTTATGTCATGTATTAAATGAATCCTTATACTTCATTTGATTTGTTATCACATGAAGATATACTTTTTTATATGATTTATATAATATTTATTATATTTTTATAATAATTATTTTATTCATCAAATTATTTTTTAAAAATAAGAATGTAAAATTATTTTTATTTTATTTATTCATTTTTCACATTTTCTACTCCATTACGTTATCCCAGCTGGCATGGGTTTAAATAACCTTGACCCTGATTTCTATTTAAGACCTCTACATTTATTTATACCTATTTAGTATTATTATTATTATTATTATTATTATTTTATTATAGGCTTCATATCGATAATTTTCCCCTCATCTTCTTCCCAAATTTCTCAGCTGGTCTTCTCCATCTACGGCTACGAGTTGTTTTCGATCACTCTAGGCTTAGGGTTTCGATTCTCCTCCTTCGATCTGATTTTTTTTTTCTTTGGTTTTCTGCTCCAAAAATACTCTAGGCGCCTCCCGTGTTTGGGACGGGAACACCATGGGAGGTGACAGTGCTGTCGTTGAAGCGACGGAATCGGAGGGCACTGGTGGAGTGAACATCAACATTCGATGCTCCAATGGTTCCAAGTTTTCGGTTCAGATTAGTCTCGAATCCACTATCGGATCATTCAAGGGAGCTGTCGCACAGAAGTGCGATATCCCATCCGATCAACAGCGGCTGATTTATAAGGGTCGGATCTTAAAGGACGAACAAACCCTGCAAAGCTACGGTATACCCCATCTTGCTATCATTTTCTAGAATATGTTTTGACGTTCCAAAGCGTAATACTTGATTTGCTTTTAGGAATGATTTAATGCTGTTGGTTAACTTTTGTTATTGGTATTTATTTTGTTATCTTTGGGCAAAACGGATATATTATGAATTAATTGATATCTGACTAGATATTGGCAGAACCTCTGCTTTTATTTTAGTCTGCTGATTTGTTTTTCGACCTTGGCAACGATTTATTCTAGACTCTATAGACTTGATACTATAATGCAGGTCTTTATTGTGATATATATAGATTATCATTATACCATCTTATGCTTGGCATTTCTAAGAAAACGACTTGGCTCAAAATGTCTAGTTATGCTGCATTAGGGTTCTGAAATGGATTCTTATAGTTGTAAAGGTTCTTCACCGATTCTCAATCAAAGACGGAAAATTAGATGTGAAAGAGAAAGGTTCCTCTTTTTTTATTTTTAATAAATAGACCAAAGAGAGGGTGCCTCCACTAGTGGAAGGTTGTGAATTTAAAGTTTGGAATGCCATGCTGCTATCTTGTCACTGGAAACGGGTGATACTTCTATAAGTTATCTGTGAAATTTATTTCTTTATTCTTATGATATTTGGATATCTTTCTACAGTTTAAAATAAAGTTTGGCTCATCATATGTCTCTTAAGTTAGGGTCGCTACTGCTACATGTTTGGAGATATCATATATTTATGCCAACTTACCCCAATGCTGTTTCATTCATTTCTTTGTCATTGCAACACTGGAGTAATGTATGGCCTTGGTATCGAATTCCTTTCTACTTTTTAGAATCAGACTGATCTTCTTTACCATCAATTTTTGTAGTACAGTATTAAATATGCATGTTGAAATTTATATATAGAATGTTCTGTATAGAATTTTTCAACCATTCAATATTTTGGTTTGCAACCAATCTTAGCTAAGCTTGAACTCTTTTTTTGTTGGGGGGGGGGGGAAGTGTCTGTGCTGTATGAGCAAATGTAACAAAATTTTCTATTGATGGTTGATAGGTTTAGAGGCTGATCATACTGTCCATTTGGTTCGTGGCTTTGCGCCAGCTGCAACAACCAATACAACTGTTGGGACCAATGCCACAGCAAATAATACAAGAGGTTTGGGTGCTGATGAAGGTGGGGGTTTAGGAGGGTCTGGTTTTGGAGCTTCATTATTTCCTGGACTAGGTCTCAATGGGACTGGTGGCAGGGGCATGAATGGCTTATTTGGACCGGGCCTTCCAAATCTTGAACAAATGCAACAACCATTTATTTCAAATCCAAATTTAGTGAGAGAAATAATGAACACACCTGCTATGCAGAATCTAATAAATAATCCTGAGATAGTGCGGAATCTTATAATGAGTAACCCACAGATGCAAGAGCTCATGGATCGAAACCCTGAGCTAGCACACATACTTAATGATCCCAACACTCTCCGCCAGACACTTGAAGCTACAAGAAACCCTGAGATCATGCGTGAAATGATGAGAAATACAGACAGAGCAATGAGCAACATTGAATCTTCTCCCGAAGGATTTAACATGCTGAGGCGGATGTATGAAAATGTTCAAGAACCATTCTTAAATGCCACAATGATGGCTGGTAATACTGCAAATGATGGTTCTAACCCATTTACAGCACTGTCTGGGAATCAAGGTGGCCAAGCCAGGAATCAATCAACTAATCCCTTGATTACTATTTCTGAAGGAACTGCTGGTTCCCCCTCTCCCAATACAAGCCCACTTCCTAATCCTTGGGCTGGAGGTTAGTTTTGGTCCCTTTTTCCTCTAAATTTAGTGGCTGAGCTCTTCTTTCTCTTTAATTATTTCGAAACAGTTTTTCCCTCATTCTTATCCTTTTGTCTGGTCTGAAGCTGGTGGCTACATTTTTTCGTTGCTTATGACTAACATGATGCTAGTTGATGATAAATTATTGCAGTTGGAGGTACCCAAAATAACACCACAAGGTCAACTAGTGGAGGGAATGCTAGGCCGCAGGCACCTACTGCCTTAGGACTTGGTCTGTCAGATCTTGAAGGTATGGGGGGTGCTATGCCAGATCCCACTTTGTTGACCCAGTTAATGCAAAACCCAGCTATTTCACAAATGATGCAAAGTATCCTTTCCAACCCACAGGCTATGAATCAGGTATCTGCATCCCATGCTTGATACTAGATGAGATGTGCATGTGTTGAACTGATTTCTCTAACATTCAGTTTACTTTTAGATCCTTGGCGTCAATGCCGAGCAGAGCGGTATGCCTGATTTAAATTCTCATCTTAGACAAATGATGCAAAATCCTGAGTTCCTACGCATGTTGTCTTCACCTGAGACAATGCAGGTAGACATATTTAGAGTTTTGCATCTGTTGACTAGTTTTTCTGTAGTCTATCTTGAGGATATGCTTGTTTTTATGTCTTTGGTGGTATTATTATTGTCCAATTGGAAATGTCCAAATTAGCAGTCATATTTGTATAAAAATCTATTTGCAATGGCAATTTTAATGTTTACTTGATCAATAATTGCTTTTGTTTTGTTTTTTTGTTTTTTGGTTTCTCTTCCATCATAAATTCTTAATTTTTTTAATATGGAAGAAATGATCAGTGTATCAGACTCTGTTGAATTGGGGGGAGCATAGGCCTAACCAATGATTGGTTAATAGCTCCCTATCTAAGCATATGAAAAAAAAAAAGTGGCTTTCATTTTGTGCTTTCTAACTTAATGCTTTATTCACAGTAGAAAATTTCATTCTTTGAAATGTGATCTAATGTGATAAAGAAGCTATATTGCTTGCCTTTGTATATGGGCACTTTTCTTTGTTTATTATTAATCTTCTCTCAACTCTGTCTATTGCATACTGGCAGCAACTCTTGGCTTTTCAGCAAGCTCTTTTGTCTCAGCTAGGTCAGCAACAATCAACACAGTAAGTGATGGCACAGTCCTGGGCCTTCAAATTCTCACATGACATTTTCTTTCTCCCTCTTCTAAGAAAAGATACAAGAACTTCCATTAATTATTGTTAAGTTGATGACTACTTTGATGTTGTAATTTCCCAATCTTATTATGAATGTAGTTTGTTTGTTTCGCTCTGTCCTGGCTTCCACTGCTACTAGCTTCTTAGGTCTAGACACCTCATCTGACTTTCCCTAGGCATAGATGTTAGTATCATGTAGTATGATTTATCAGTTTCTGAAATTCTCTTGTACTGGAAACCCAGCCTTCAAAGGACCATACAGTTGTGTTTTCAACTCCACAGAACATTTTTGTTATTGATATAAGAATATCGTACAGTACTCCAGTTGGTACTATACAGTATTTGTTTTTCTCCCATGCATGTTGGAATTCTGTTATTAAGATACAATATATATTGGAAATTAAATTATTAACTGCTTATTATTGGTTGAATACTCCTACATTAGCTTATTTTCTTTTTTAGTGATTGCATTTCGAGAGAGCTATTCATAATTAGTGGCTTACTTTTGCAGCTTATGATTATCAGATTTTATGCTTGAAATTGTGATTTTGGATTTTTGTCAAATAGCAATTTTTCCAGAGATTTTTCTATATGTCTGTTTAAGAATGAAGCCAATATACAACAATCCATATTATATGTGAATGGACAAATAGGCATGCAGATTAATGCGTGTCAGTGTAGAATGCAAAGTAAATGTGTCCTTTCTGAACTATCATAACGGAGGGAATTAGTATTGTTAGAAAAGTTGATATAATTTTAAATGCCTAAAATTGTTATAAATTTCTGGGGCCTTTGGCTTTGTGAATTCGGAAATTGAGAGACCACTGTTATTTATTGCACTCGAATCAACAAGCAAAATCTGTTAAATCTGTATACTTCTGAAGTTCTCTTCAATGTGAATGTTTGTTGGTAACTCAATTTTGCTTAAGGTTTGAATCTTGTACTGTGGTTGGCATATTAGATTAAGTTTGATGATGGTGGCTTGTTGGATGCCTTAAATGGTTATGATTCAGTAGTATTTCCTGATTAAATTTGTGTTGTTCTTAACTACTTGTTACTGGCTTGATTTTCTATTAATCTGGTATACTCATGCAGGGAATCAGGTCAAACTGGTAGAGGCACTGGTATGCAAGACACTCTGAATTCTCCTGTGTTCATAGAAGCTATATGCGGTTTGTTTGAAAGGCTTTGGCTTTGCATTGGCAATTCAAATTGCTCGACCATCTCCTAGGATCTCCCATCCATATTTATAATTTTATTGAATAAGTTGAACATTGTATAACATAATGGAGTTTTTTCTTCTACTTGTTCTTTGTATGATGATGGTCAGGTCAGCAGAAGGTCCTGTTGTACCAATAATGAAATTTGGTATAAATTGTATTCTGGGGACCATCTCTGCTCAGATTTTGTTTGATAGTTTATAAATCATAGAGTTAGGTGCTGAATGTTCTTTAAAGGCATGTGGCTTGAGGAAGGGATCTGCCTAATATTTTTTAACAAAATTTATCTGTTTAAAATGAATTTCATGATCCGTTCACGTGTGCAACCCCTTGAAGGGACATAGCACGCCTTTGAGCCTGTTTAAAATTGTACTTATATTATGCAAGTACCATTTGATTGCAAGCAGAAAGCATAAGTTGTTCTCAATTACTATCAAAATGTTTATTGGCAGGAACAATAAACAACTTGGGGTTGGAGATGTTGTCAAATATGTTTGGCGGACTTGGAGCTGGTAGCCTGGCTGTTCCAAACAGATCTGATGGTTAGCATTGTTGCCTTCTACTTTTCTCTTTTTTAAATAAATTTTGGGTTGCTCTCACTGACTTTTTTGTCTTCTCAGAGCCACCAGAGCAATTGTATGCCACCCAGCTTTCGCAACTTCAAGAGATGGGCTTCTTTGATACGCAAGAAAACATAAGGGCCCTTATTGCCACTTCAGGTAATGTTCATGCAGCGGTTGAACGGCTTTTAGGGAACTCAGGTCAGTAGCAGATACAAATAATGTCAGATAAATTTCCTTTCAAGGACTGCTGAGACTGGTTACCCTTTACCCAGTTGTGTTCAAGGGCCTTAATGGGTATAAATAAACTAGAAATCTGTCCAAATTATGATGGTCAGAGCTGAGATGTTGGTGTAAGTTTGGACTGTGATCTGTCCTCTCGAGTTCTGATGGGGTCCTATTTTCTTCGTGTACATACTTATATCAAAGTGTCACAGAAGTTGTTTATCAATTCTTTCAGTTAAGCTTGTCAAATTTAATAACAGGAGTATTTTTTCTTTTTTCTTTTTTTCCTTCAATTCGTTTTCCAAGATGTTAGAAGTACTGTGGATTGGTGTGCGAGTTTGAGGTGAGTAGAAAATGCGCAGGTGGGGACTCCGATGTTTAATTCAAAGGGAGAAGAGGCGAGGGAAAGATTCTGATATATGCAGGAGGTACTGAGACGTTTAATTTTTGGTTAAAAGAAGTCTCGGTTTTTCTTGGGATTTCGATGTGGTATAAAAGGAAAAAGAGAAATGAGATATCTCTTACGAATTAGGATTCTCTCCAGTTCTCAAATTGTCAATTTCTTAGCGGCAACCGTCAACTTTCATTCACTTCAGATCTACAGGTTGTATATTTTGCGAGCATATTGGGTGAAGGTGGTGCCAAAAGTTGAACATCACCACCACCACCACCACTTCATAGCTTCTATTTTTCGATTGAAGCATTTCAAATCTTGAGGACTTTTTGAGAAGGATTTTTCTGTAATGGAAATTTAGCACCACTCTGCAATGTTTGAAATCTCACGTGATTTGCAACCCTTTCTCATCTTAGGGTAACACCAACTACGCCCAGGTTGGTATGAAGCTCTGGTTATGGATTCCAATATTCACCAAAAAACACCGTCTACTCATAACAAGTGTAGTGTATTATGCCCACTAGAATCAACCTTGTCGGCTATTTGGATTAGTCAAGCAAAGTGTGGAGAGAGAGAGAGAGACCCCCCGGGGGGGGGGGGGGGGGGGGGGGGGGGGAGTAGGTAGCGGGAGAGAGAGGTTATGTATTCCAATATTCACCCAAAATACCGTCTACTCTTATATGCCTGCTAGAATCAACTTCATTGGCTATTTGGTTTGGCCAAACAAAGTGAAATGCTCTATTGGGAGAATGAAGCTTATAGTGGGGTTGCTATAGAGATCGTTGGTTAAAAATAAAAGATGGTGTGTTTTGGATTAAAAAAATGTAAAATAATAATGTGTCGTGGTATTATTGTGGACAATTCTAATAAAGGAAAATTAACTAAGTCAATTTATTTGACAGAGGGAAAGGCATGGTGGGTTAAAAATAAAATGATGGTAAGTTTTGGGTTAAAAAAGAAAAAGGAAAAATGACAATGTGTCATAGTATTACCATGGGTCTAAAGTGAATGGAGGTGGACGATTGTGATGAAAGAAAATTGACTATATTAATTTATTAGAGAGAAAAAAAGAGAGTTGTGGTAGATTAAAAATAAAAAGAGAGCAAAGTTTTGGGTTAAAAGAAATGTAAAATCATGTATCATAGTATTATTGTGGATCTAAGTGAATGGAAGTGGATGATTGTGATAAAAAAAAATTGACTATGTCAATTTATTTGGGAAATAGGAGAATCTTAGGCCTTGTTTGGGAGTTCATAAAGGAAAGGAATGGAAAAGTAATGAGCGGAATGGAAAAGCATGTCATTTTATTGTTTAAAAGTTTAATGTAAAAGAAAGGGAACCATTAATAGAATTGAATGACTTATAATTTTTTTTTAATATTATTCTATAATTAGAATGTGCTTTTAGCAAGTTTTTAGCTAAAAAATATATAATTATAGTTGTATTATTTGTCCAATTCATTCCTTTCCAAACCCCCAAATTTGGAAGGATAAAAAATATTTAGATTTTGGATGACAAGGAGAGGCCTTGGAATCTCTTGTTTGTCATTCCATTTTATTTTATTTTAAAAAAAAAATTACAAAAATGGTTTAGCCTATATTGACCATTCCATTCTATCATTTGTCATTTTTTCAAACATACCCTTTGTCCCTCGTAATAAAAGGTCAATAGTATAACATCCAAAATTTAAATAACAACAAATAGGAGCTCAAGTAAAAGAAATGACTCAACTGGTTATAAGAGCTTTATGTAGATTTTCATGTAGTTGTTTAAGTGTTGGTTAATAAATTAGTTTATTATCTTATGGTTTGGCCTATTAACAATGAACTTTCTCACAGTTAAAAGTTTGCACCATCAACACTTAAGTATTCTATGCTTATCTTTTGGAAATCTTAATTTTGCCTTAAATTTCTAATTTCTCTACAAAATTCCTACTTTCCTACGTAATGAAGATTAAAATCCTCTTCTTCGCCAATTAAAATATAATTTTATTTAAAAATTAGATGAAATTCCTAATTTTACTTAAAATTTCAATTTCTCAATGAAATCTCTAATTTCCCATCCAATGAATACCAAATCGCTCCCTTACCAAAATTGAAATTCCAAACTCAAACATACAACAGAATATCTTCTCCAAGTCCTTCCCTTTTGTCCATCAAAATCCCTAGTTGAGGACGTAACCTAATTTCTTCCCCAATCCATCATTGTCCACCAAAAACTGTCATAGATTTAGGAAATTAGGGCTCTAGGTTGATTAGTTGGGGGGTATATCATAAGAGCACTTTAATATGCAGACATTGGCTTAATTTTGGTGAAACCTTCTTGGATATACATATATTGCCTTAATTTTGTTGTTTATAATCAAGTGTAGATATAAAAAAGAAACTAGAGATTTGGGTTCAATTTGCGAGAAAAACTAAGTTGCACATACCAAATATGTGAATTTTGTCCACTTTTTAATGGAAAAAAGCACAAAGTTATAACATATTGATGAAGCAAACCCCATTTGATTACAAACTTTTAAACCATAGGTAGTTTATTGGAAATGGGCTAAACCATAGGGTAGTAAATTGTATTTACTCTATTTTTTTTTGAATTTTTAATAAGAAACATTTAAAAAATTCATCAAAGTTTTTTTTTCCATAAATAACCTAGTGGAAGCAAGAAACACATAAAGGAAACTTAACCTCAAAGCCACTAAATTATAATTATAAGTATATTTTAAAAAGTATTGACTATAATTCTTAAACTCGACATAATTGGTAAGATAAGGTAAAATAAACATAAAATTTGTGACAACCTTATCTTCTAAACATAGTAATTAAGGTTAACTATATGATTAATAATTAACAAGTAAGGTTTAGAGTCGTTACAATTTATTACATTAATGAAAATATAAGAAAATTTGAACCTTGATGTTAGGGTTATCACTAAACAACCACAAACGTGAAAATGCATAAAAGAAATTATATTATCATGAGGGGTTTGTGATTCATTCATCTATCAGTTTTAACACGCAACAACCTCCCACAAGTGTTTTATATCATTTCTTAGCATTATCATTGAAGAAACTGGGGTTTCTAGGCTAAAGGTAGGAGTTTGGGGGACCTGCACCGTGACTTGAAACCTTCTCACTGCGACTAAGTTAGATACTACAGCTCGAAAACTATGTTTTTCACATTGCGCTGCGGCCACGACCTTCCATGCCACGGCAAAGTTACTCTTGGGAATCACTAGGTAATTTATGTGAATTTCGTTACAGTGAGTTGGACAATCACCGTGGCCAGCCTACGTGGCACTGCGGCGGAAATGCCTCTTGGGACTACTGTTCAAATTCCTAAGATTCTTGCCTCGGCGGAAAACCCTTATGCCACAGCGAGCCTCACTACTGGACACCCCTCACCATGTTTCCTCGACTAGGGCTGCGGCAGGACTTGTTACGTTGCTACAAGGTTTCATTTTGCTACCCTCTTGGGCGATTTTTTTTCACACTGAGCCATGGCAAGATTCCTCAAGTCGTGGTGTCCCTCGCTATTATCCCTCTTCAGGCTGCGGCGAGGCCTTCCTAGCCGTGGCATGACTCCTTCCTATAACTACATCTCCTAAATTTCATCCCATACACTCCAATTCTCTTCTTAAGAACACCTTAGGACCACTTTCTCTCATTTTATATGACTCTAATGGTATTTATCTACCTCATTTACCCAGCTATTCTACCATTACCCATTCAACACTTAAGCACTAATTCCTACTCGTCCAACTACCACATGTCAGCAAATTCATAGGTTAATGACAGTAGGAATTTATGCACTATCAAGAATTAACATTCGATACACATTCCGTTAGAGATCTCATACATCAATGGTTTGTATCAACATCCAAAGCATCGCATAATTATATTTTCAATAGTATACCAAATCATAAATTTAGTAAAATTCATACATCAGGTGTTATAGGTTTATACATCCAATACCAAGTTAAGATGATGCCTAACTCCTCAATAGATACATTCTAAGTAATCAAAATATAAGAGCTTACATTTGGCAACATGATTACATGATGATGCTATACAAAAAGGAATACAAAATTTAGCATCTATTCTAAATAAACCAGCCTAAGTGTAGCCTTCACCCCACATAGCTGGAGCTCATGGATTTTCATCCACTTGCTTCCCCTTATCCTTACCAAAAGAGCCTTGACCTGAAAGTATGACCCTATGAAACTGGTTGAGATGCGAATCTCAATAACCAAGGCAATTCCATCATACATTCCAGTTTAATAATTAACATATATGCATGATTCCACATAAGCATCAGAAAACATACCAGTCATATTAGTAAATAAAACAATTAGGCTATCATGATTACTATCCCACACTAGCAATCATATTTTCACATGTTAAAGGCCAATAACACCAGGAGAGGCTCGTCCACGGCACCCACTCCCCAATGAGCACAACCAGGGCTCAGTGCATCTGGGGTTTGATCATAACCTGATGCCCGATCGAAGCACATGCACGGGTGGCAGCCATATCACAGCTCTACCATGGACTCATAAGGTCCAATCACACATAACAGATAGCCAACTAATTTATTTAGCATTTCAAATCATTCATGTACAGCAAATATGAAATTAAAGCAGATAGATATATGCATGGAATTAATATAGGCCCAGTTACCTCGCTTGTTGATAATCCTGTAAGAGCCAATTGAATGTTACTTCAGTCTATGGACACAAAACCAAGCCATTACTATTCCTAATCATAATTTGTATAAGCAAACCCATCACTTAAAAAGTTAAGCTATATAGGACTACTGATAACCATGATATTTTATATATTTTAATCCCCTAACTTAGGCATTTTAGTGTCCAAATATGGCTTTAGGGCTTTAATTAGATAAGATTTTATTTTAGTAGCCATTTATACACTTTAGAAATTAAATTGCAAAATGAATGATTTTAATGCATACTTTTCTTCTAAATAATTGTATGAATTTTTCCTACTTAGTTTTTCTTATTTTCATGTGCAGAATTTCAATGGGCTAATAATATTTGAATGAGCATTTGATTTAAAGGAAAGAAGAAGTGTTGATTATGGACAGTTTTGAGTTGAATAAAAAGAGAACCAGCTGTGCATGAAGACTTTGAACAGAGGAAGGAGGCTGCCACATGCATACACGATCCCTTCGTCCATTTTTTCTCCATCCAGCAGCTGCAGAATGAGCAAGAAACAAACTCAAAACAGAGCCATCCACGAAGCAACACAGACCAAGAATGAAAGGAAGAGTTAACGTGGAATGAAGGGCTGGACTGGCTGGAACAGATGAAGACGTTTGAAGCTAGTGAGCGTCTGCACGTGGTGAAGAAAAAGAAGGGCTAAAGGTGGGCTGGACAGCAATATGAACAGCTCATACACTCATGCATAAATTAACGTGGAAAGCTACGGGTTGAAGGAGATGGAAACAAAATACAAACCAGCAGATGATGAAGAAGAAGATACATGAAGGAACTGACGTGGAGCTATCCAGAACACATGAATGAAAGCTGCAGAATAAACGTGATTACAGAATGTGAAGAAGCTGCAGAAACAGGGGAGAAGTAACGTGACAGAAACGAAGGATGAAGCACAGCAGCCAACATGGAGAAAAACACGTGAAGTCTGGACATGAAAGCTTGCGTGAGCAGAGCCAACGTGAGAAGCTTGAGTTTAGGTGCTGTGAATAGAAGCTTCGAGCTAAAAAAATGAAGAAAGCCATGGTCTGGTTCGAAGAAAGAGCTGAAGCTACGCTTGGACAGCAACGCACGAAGAAAGAAACACATGCAGAAGTTACGTGCTATGGCTGGGCTACGTCTGAATGCATATGGAAAATAATAATAAAATAAAATGGGGCCCACATTCACATAAGCAAAGAAGAAAAACGCATTTGGGCTAACGTGGGAATTGAGCTGGAAGATGAGGATTAATTGCGTAACTTCAGCATGCAAAATCAAAAGCTGAGGGGCACGTGATTAATCAGAAGAAGGTGAAAATAAAACCTAGAGAGACGCTACGGAAGAAAAAAGAACGCGAGACGGCAGAAAAAGAACGAGAGGTTCCAGCGCTGAAGGAGAAGAATTTTTCTTTCTTGATGGTTGCCTCTTTGATCGATTCTCCTTCAATTGATTCCCCCATGGCAGTTTGAATTCCTTTTTGTGGCTAGCTGAAGATTGAATTCTCCTAGATGAAGATTTGAGCTCTACATCTCCTATTGAATTTGGATAAAACTCTCTTGCCCAATCTTTTAATTTTAGCATTATTTCCTTTATTAATTTAACTAGGTTTAGCTTATTGGTTTAGGAATTTAATTGCTGGAATTACCGGATTGAATTAATTCTTGGATTGAACTTGATTTGAATTTTGGAATTATTTGTGATCATCATGCGTTTGTAAAAATTCCAGAATTAGTGCTGTGCAATTGAACTCTAAATCCCTCTTGATTTAGGCTAATTGATGCAATGATTATTGGATTGGTTGGCTGGAACTTTTGTGCAATTAATTGCTTGAGGGGTTAATTAATTTAATCGGTGAATTAGCATCTTGAGTGAATTGTGCAGTAGCTTTCATAAATCAATCAAAATTAGTGTATTGTGTTCTTAATTTTTTAATTCAATTAATTAGTTGTTTAAGGTTTCTTGTGGTTGCAAAATTCTTTAAACAATTGATGAATTGAATCTTGGATGGTTATTCAAGAGCCTTATGAGGAATGCACTAAAGAGCAAGAACTTAATCCAAAATTGGTAAGTCAAAAAGAGCAAGGATAATTGAACTCTAGGGAATCCAATTGAAAGCTAGTTACCACATTTACTTGACTAATCACTTGAACTTAGTTTTAGATTTCAAATTCTTGTCAATTAACTTTAGTTCAATTAAATTCTAGCATATCAAACCCCCCAAAATAAGTCTTAATTAGTAATACTTAGAACACTCTTCCATAAACAATTTAAGGCACAAAGGTTGCACCATTATCTATAAATTTATTTTGCTACCTAGTTTTATTTGAGATTGCGCGACACGATCATCAAATTTGGCGCCGTTGTCGGGGAGTTTAGTTTCTTAATTGTTTAGAGAGATTTCTTAGTATTTTTGCCCTGTTTTTTCTATGTTTTTATTCTATTTTCCCCTTGTTTTGAGCTTGGAATTGGACCATTTCGGTTGCTTGAATCATCTAGTCTGCTTACTGGAATTTTTGTTTGAAGCACCCAGAAAATTCTAAAATTCTGTTTTCCAAGGTTTTTGGGTGTTTTGAGCAAAAGTAATAGCAAAGCTATTAGGTGCACCATTTTTTGGCCAAATTCCAACGTTTGGAGCACTTTTTTGAATTTTTTAGTATTTTTTCGAATTTTCTAGGATTTTTCTAATTTTTCTGGAATTTTTGTTTTAATTTTTCTTTGCTAATTTTTGTGTTCCTTCTTAGTTTTTGCTTGTCTAATTGGTGTATGACAAGAAGCTCTAGTGAAAAATTAATTGATTTGGATCCAGAAATTGAAAGAACCTTTAGAAGACAAGTAAGGATTAGGAAAAACAAGGATAGTGTAGGAATTAATAGCTCTATTTCGTCTGCTTTTGATTCTGTGCAAGGAATTGATTGTGCACTTCAATTTGCTAGCGATAATATGGCTGAACAAGATCAAATAAATGCTAACAGGAATATGCATGTTCAGGCTAACTTGAATGTGAATGCAAATTTGAATAATAACATACATGCTAGAACTATTAGAGAATTGACAGCTCCTAATGTGCATTATCAAAATCTTTGCATACAATATCCAGAATTAGATGCAAATTTTGAACTTAAATCTAGTTTGATTCACTTACTTCCTAAGTTTCATGGACTTGCAGGAGATGACCCTCACAAACATCTAAAAGAATTCCATGTTGTATGCTCTACAATGAAGCCACAAGGTGTCTCAGAGGAACAAATCAAGCTCAGAGCATTCCCTTTTTCCTTGGATGGTTTAGCCAAGGATTGGTTGTACAATCTACCTCCCGGTGCCATTACTTCTTGGGACCAACTGAAGAGGTTATTCTTGGAGAAATTCTTTCCTGCATCTCGCACTGCATCAATAAGGAAAGAGATATGTGGGATCAGACAGAATGGTGAAGAGACTTTATATGAGTACTGGGAAAGATTCAAAAGATTGTTGGCTAGTTGCCCTCACCATCAAATCTCTGATCAGTTGCTTATACAATACTTCTATGAGGGGCTATTGATCATGGACAGAAATATGATTGATGCTGCCTCTGGTGGAGCCTTAGGTGATCTGACACCTACGGGGGCCTGGGAGTTGATTGATAAGATGGCTCAGAATGCTCAGCAATTTGGGTCCAGATCAATGCAAACAGTAAGAGGAGTCAATGAATTGTATGCTCCAAACTATGGTCAGAGAATTGAGAGCAAACTTGAAGTAATGTCTACTGTACTCCAAAAGCTTGCTTTAGATCGGCAGCAGTCATCCTCCGCCCCTTCCCAGACTTTTACACCACAGTCCTACCCTGCTCAGACATATTCTTATCCACAGTGTTATGCATCTGGACAAACATCTACCTCTACTACTTTGGTAGGACCTCTGTGTGATATATGCTCTTTGGCCACACATACTACTGATCAGTGCCCTATGTTAGAAGACAGGGTAGAGGCTTGTGCTGGGATGTTTCCAGTTAGGCCGATGCAACAAGGGCAACAAAAATATGATCCCTATTCTAATACATACAATCCAGGATGGAGGGATCACCCCAATTTGAGATATGGGGGAGGGCAACAAAATAGATACAATGTTGCAGGACCTAGTGCACAGTCTTCCCAACCTATTAGGCAGCCAGCTCCTATACAGGAGGAACTAAAGAAATGGGATAATATGGGAGACATGATGAAGCGTATTATGGAGAGTCAAGCACAAATCACACAAATGATACAAAACTTAGAAAGAAGGGTTGATACTCAGATAGGACAATTCGCTACTTCTCTCAATGAGATAAAAAGCCAAGGTTCAAGCCAATTACCCTCACAGACAGTTGTTAATCCAAGGAATAATAGCAATGTCAGTGCCATCACTCTTAGGAGTGGAAAAGAAGTTTAGGGATCCTCAGATACCACCACCATGGATAAGTCGGCGTCATCAAAAACACACGCCGCACCAAATGAGCCTAATAATGAAGAGGAGCTAAAGAAAATTTTGCCTTTCCCACATAGACCTACCTTGGGAAAGAGGCAAACTGAAGCAGATGCAGAAAAAGAGATTCTTGAGACTTTTAAAAAGGTTGAAGTCAATATACCCCTGTTGGAGGCAATCAAGACCATTCCTAAATATGCCAAGTTTCTCAAAAAGATATGCACTAACAAGAGGCGTCTGAGAGGGAATGAAAAAGTCAATTTTGGCAAGAATGTTTCAGCACTCATACAGCCAACAATGCCTACTAAGTGTCAAGATCCGGGCACTTTTACAATTCCATGCACCATTGGAAATTTTGAGTTTTCTGATGCTTTAATTGATCTTGGTGCTGCTATAAATGTTATGCCTAAATCTGTTTATTCATCTTTGCAGGTGGGAGAGCTGAAACCTACCGGAGTGGTTGTGCAGCTGGCAAATAGGAGCATTGCTTATCCTTCAGGAGTGTTGGAGGATGTTCTAGTTAAGGTAAAGGATTTGATTTTTCCAGCTGATTTTTATGTCCTTAATATGGAGGATGATAGATATAGATCTAGTGGACATGCCCCACTCATTTTAGGTAGACCTTTCCTGAAAACTGCTAAAACAATTATAAATGTGCATGAGGGTACTCTTCAAATGGAGTTTGATGGCAATGTGATACAATTTAATATATTTGATGCCATGAAATACCCTTGTGATGATAACTCTGTTTTTAGTATCAGCCTTATTGATATGTTAGTTGATAATGCCAGTGCTGATTTTAGGGATAGTTTGTTGACTGAATCCTGTGATATTGCTGATCTTGATGATTCTTTGAGACATAATTGTGATGACTCTCATTCTTGCACTATATGTAGAGAAATTGATGAATTTTTGAGCTTGTATGATGAGATCAACTCTACAGAATCTATTACTGATCAGATTGATTCTATTTCATCTAGAACATCTGTTGATTTTACTGGTCTTGTTGATATTTCTGGTACTGATAATTCTTTGCATGTTGATATGAATAGTTTAGGAAATCATGATGCTGATATTCACTTGACTACTGATTCTTTTGATTCTTCCCATACTACTGATATCCCCAAGGACGGGGAAGTTGTTTCTTCTATCTGTGAGTTGTCTGAACAGGTACTTGGCATGAAAGAAATTGAACAACTCATACCTTCGGTTGAGCAAGCTCCCACCTTAGAGCTCAAACCGCTTCCAGACAATCTCAAGTACACCTACTTGGGGGAAAATGAGAAGCTTCCAGTAATTGTGGCTAGTGACATTATTCCAGAGGAAGAAGAGAAGCTTCTTGAGGTCTTAAGGAGGAGAAAACAAGCAATAGGGTGGACCTTAGCTGACATACCTGGGATTAGCCCTGATACATGCATGCACAGAATTTTGTTGGAAGATGGGACAAAACCAGTAAGGCAACCTCAAAGGCGACTGAACCCACTTATTCTGGATGTGGTTAAAAAGGAAGTTTCTAAACTTTTATCTGCTGGTATAATATATCCTATTTCTGACAGTCAGTGGGTTAGTCCTGTGTAGGTAGTTCCAAAGAAATCAGGGATCACAGTGATCCCAAATGAAAATAATGAATTGGTACCCACCCGTGTACAGAATAGTTGGAGGGTTTGCATTGACTATAGAAGGCTTAATTTAGTCACTAGAAAAGATCATTACCCCCTCCCATTTATCGATCAGATGCTTGAACGTTTAGCTGGTAAATCTCACTACTGTTTTCTGGATGGATTTTCAGGGTATTTTCAGATATGCATAGCCCCAGAGGATCAAGAGAAGACGACATTCACATGCCCATTTGGAACATATGCCTACAGACGAATGCCCTTTGGTCTTTGCAATGCCCCTGGGACCTTCCAGCAGTGCATGGTTTCCATTTTTAGTGATTTCCTTGAACATTGTATAGAAATTTTTATGGATGATTTCACTGTATATGGGAACTCTTTTGATGATTGCTTATGTAGTCTGGATAGAGTCCTAGCTAGATGCATAGAGAAAAACCTTGTACTTAATTTTGAAAAGTGTCATTTTATGGTTCGAAAAGGCATTGTATCGGGTCATATTATATCTGAACAGGGCATAGAGGTAGATAAAGCTAAGATAGATGTTATAACCTCTCTACCATACCCGACATGTGTTCGGGAGGTCCGATCTTTTCTAGGTCATGCGGGTTTCTATAGAAGATTCATTCAGAACTTTAGTAAAATTGCTTTGCCATTGTCTAAGTTGTTACAAAAAGATGTTGATTTCCAATTTGATGATGCATGTAAAACAGCTTTTGATGAACTTAAGAAATGCTTGACTTCCCCACCCATTATTCAACCCCCTTGATTGGACCCTCCCATTTGAGCTTTTATGTGACGCATCTAATTTTACTGTAGGTGCAGTCTTGAGCCAAAGAGTGAATAAGAGGTCCCATATGATTGCTTATGCATCCAAGACTCTGGATGGGGCCCAAACAAATTATACAACCACAGAAAAAGAGTTTCTTGCTATTGTTTTTGCTTTGGATAAATTTAGATCATATTTACTTGATACTAAAGTCATTGTTTTTACTGATCATGCAGCCTTGAAGTACTTGCTGAAGAAGCCCGATGCAAAGCCAAGATTGATCAGATGGATGCTTCTACTTCAAGAATTTGACATTGACATCCAGGATAAAAGTAGAGCTGAAAACTTGGTGGCAGACCACTTGAGCAGAATTGAAGCTTCAAAGGTAAATTCCTTACCTATTGATGATGATTTCCCTGATGAGCATTTATGTGCTGTGCATAGTTTTTATCCATGGTATGCAGATTTAGTGAATTATCTAGCTGCTTCTGAACTACCTGTTGATTTGACTAAACATCAGTTGAATAAGTTTAGGAGTGAAGCTAGGTATTATATTTGGGATGATCCATATTTATGGAGATTATGCAGTGACCAAGTGATTAGACGTTGTGTGCCTGATATAGAATTTGATTCTATTTTAAATTTTTGTCATGCACTAGCATGTGGAGGTCACTTTAGTCCAAAATGCACAGCTAGGAAGGTTCTAGATAGTGGATTGTATTGGCCTACCCTGTTTCGTGATGCCTTTAATTTTTGTAAAAGATGTGTTATGTGTCAACAAACAGGTAGCATATCTAGGAAAAATGAAATGCCACAACATCCCATTTTATTCTGTGAAGTCTTTGATGTGTGGGGCATTGATTTTATGGGACCTTTTCCTACTTCTTTTGGCTTTTCATACATATTATTGGCTGTTGATTATGTTTCGAAGTGGGTGGAAGCCAAACCCACTAGGACTGATGATTCTTCTGTGGTTGTAGAGTTTGTTCGTTCTCACATATTCTGTAGGTTTGGTATTCCCAGAGCCATTATCAGTGACCAGGGCACTCACTTTTGTAACCGGAGTATGCATAGCTTGCTTAGCAAGTATGGTGTTGTGCATAAAGTAGCTACGCCATACCACCCTCAAACAAATGGCCAGGCAGAAATTTCTAACCGGGAGGTGAAGCAAATTTTGGAGAAAACAGTGCAGCTGAATAGGAAAGATTGGAGCAAGAGGCTGGATGATGCACTTTGGGCTTACAGGACTGCCTGCAAGACTCCTATTGGCATGTCACCCTATCAGCTGGTATTTGGAAAAGCATGTCACTTACCGGTGGAAGTGGAGCACAAAGCTTATTGGGCTGTGAAGAAATGCAATTTGGATTTGAATGAAGCAGGATCTCACAGAAAATTCCAACTCCAAGAGCTTGAAGAGATCAGATTAGAAGCTTATGACAATGCAAGGATTTATAAAGAAAAGACAAAGGCATTCCATGACAAGATGATTGCAAGGAAAGAGTTTGTGGTTGGTCAAAAAGTCCTACTCTATAAATCCCGTCTGAAACTTATGCCAAGTAAACTTCGTTCTAAATGGGAAGGTCCTTATATAATTTCTAATGTTTTCCCTTTTGGTGCAGTTGAGCTTCTAGATGAGCAGACGGGAGCTAAATTCAAAGTTAATGGACATCGGCTCAAACACTTTTATGAAGGAGTTCCAAGGGATGACAAGGAGGAGCTCCAACTTCATAACCCACCCTAAACCCTGGTTGTACTATTTCCCTTTCCCTTTTTATATTGTGTTGTCTTTATCTGTTTACTGGATTGTATGCTGGCATTGAGGACAATGCAATGTTTAAGTGTGGGGGGGATACAAATAAATTTTTAGTTTTGTTTTATTTTGGTTAGTTGATTTTTCTAGTTTCTAGGTTTTTAGTTAGTTTTGTGTTATTTTCCAAAAAAAAAACTAACCAAAAACTATGCTTTCGTGTAAGTTGCTAGCATTAAGGGGATCCTGGCTTTGATATATCTTGATTTGATAGGGAATCGACCTTGTGTTAAGAATGCAAGTTAAGTGGCAATTAGCTTTGCTTTAATGAAATTTGATGATAGTCAATTTACCTTGTGAGATTTTTGAACCTATTGCTTATTCATTTCTAGTGTGTATCCCCTATCTTACTTTTACTCTAGAACTTGGCTTGAATCTTATTCAAGGCCACATTTATTCATTTGCCATGATGAAAAGGATTAAGGCATTCATTGTTATTTTGTTTTAGCTAGAGCCAAAAAGCTAACCTATATGAGTTTAATCCATTTGTTTTTCCCATTTGGGCCTTATATTTTTCCTTGTTAGCCTTCTAGCCATGAAAATCAAATCAATGTTCTTCCTACCTTGATTAGGATGCTTTTGATTATTAAGAGCATTATATCTTGTTAAGGTAGATGGAGGTGTAATTCGCACATCATTTATAGGCCATTTGTTTCTTCTTCTTCAAGAGTATTCCAAAAAAAAAAAAAAAAAAAAGAAAAAAAGAAAAAAAAGAAAAAGGGAAGTAAAGTTGTTCTCTTAGTGCATATTTTTCTGTTTGTGGTTAAAAGGGCCTTAAGATGCACTTTTACTCCATCCTTATTCTTATTTTAATGCTCTTGATGATTTTAAGCATCCGATTTGCTTTTGAATTTCCTTCATTCTTCTGTTTACCACTTATTTCATACCTTAGCCTACATTACAACCATAATAAAGACCTTTTGATTCATTCATTGGCATTTGATTTTGGGTGGTGGAGATGTAAATGATTGCCAAGCTTATGGTAGTAAGGTTGGGTAGGATGGAATTTGAGAGTAAGCACTTCATCCTAAACACTAAAGAGGAGAGTAATAAACACAAATCCAAGTTAGGGACTTTCATTGCATTTCATTTTTGATAAAGCATATTGCCATAGTACTTGTTGCATTAATGCAAGTGACATGACTTGGAGAATTGAGCTATTGATTTGCTTTGAGCTTCCTTGTGCTAAGTGATTTATACAACTCCATTCCTCTTGATTTCTTTTCCATTAGCATTTTCTTGAAGTCTTGAGCTTTGCCCAGGAGTGCAAAGGTTTAAGTGTGGGGGAATTTGATAACCATGATATTTTATATATTTTAATCCCCTAACTTAGGCATTTTAGTGTCCAAATATGGCTTTAGGGCTTTAATTAGATAAGATTTTATTTTAGTAGCCATTTATACACTTTAGAAATTAAATTGCAAAATGAATGATTTTAATGCATACTTTTCTTCTAAATAATTGTATGAATTTTTCCTACTTAGTTTTTCTTATTTTCATGTGCAGAATTTCAATGGGCTAATAATATTTGAATGAGCATTTGATTTAAAGGAAAGAAGAAGTGTTGATTATGGACAGTTTTGAGTTGAATAAAAAGAGAACCAGCTGTGCATGAAGACTTTGAACAGAGGAAGGAGGCTGCCACATGCATACACGATCCCTTCGTCCATTTTTTCTCCATCCAGCAGCTGCAGAATGAGCAAGAAACAAACTCAAAACAGAGCCATCCACGAAGCAACACAGACCAAGAATGAAAGGAAGAGTTAACGTGGAATGAAGGGCTGGACTGGCTGGAACATATGAAGACATTTAAAGCTAGTGAGCGTCTGCACGTGGTGAAGAAAAAGAAGGGCTAAAGGCGGGCTGGACAGCAACACGAACAGCTCATACACTCATGCATAAATTAACGTGGAAAGCTACGGGTTGAAGGAGATGGAAACAAAATACAAACCAGCAGATGATGAAGAAGAAGATACATGAAGGAACTGACGTGGAGCTATCCAGAACACATGAATGAAAGCTGCAGAATAAACGTGATTACAGAATGTGAAGAAGCTGCAGAAACAGGGGAGAAGTAACGTGACAGAAACGAAGGATGAAGCACAGCAGCCAACATGGAGAAAAACACGTGAAGTCTGGACATGAAAGCTTGCTTGAGCAGAGCCAACGTGAGAAGCTTGAGTTTAGGTGCTGTGAATAGAAGCTTCGAGCTAAAAAAATGAAGAAAGCCATGGTCTGGTTCGAAGAAAGAGCTGAAGCTACGCTTGGACAGCAACGCACGAAGAAAGAAACACATGCAGAAGTTACGTGCTATGGCTGGGCTACGTCTGAATGCATATGGAAAATAATAATAAAATAAAATGGGGCCCACATTCACATAAGCAAAGAAGAAAAACGCATTTGGGCTAACGTGGGAATTGAGCTGGAAGATGAGGATTAATTGCGTAACTTCAGCGTGCAAAATCAGAAGTTGAGGGGCACGTGATTAATCAGAAGAAGGTGAAAATAAAACCTAGAGAGACGCTACGGAAGAAAAAAGAACGCGAGACGGCAGAAAAAGAACGAGAGGTTCCAGCGCTGAAGGAGAAGAATTTTTCTTTCTTGATGGCTGCCTCTTTGATCGATTCTCCTTCAATTGATTCCCCCATGGCAGCTTGAATTCCTTTTTGTGGCTAGCTGAAGATTGAATTCTCCTAGATGAAGATTTGAGCTCTACATCTCCTATTGAATTTGGATAAAACTCTCTTGCCCAATCTTTTAATTTTAGCATTATTTCCTTTATTAATTTGACTAGGTTTAGCTTATTGGTTTAGGAATTTAATTGCTGGAATTACCGGATTGAATTAATTCTTGGATTGAACTTGATTTGAATTTTGGAATTATTTGTGATCATCATGCGTTTGTAAAAATTCCAGAATTAGTGCTGTGCAATTGAACTCTAAATCCCTCTTGATTTAGGCTAATTGATGCAATGATTATTGGATTGGTTCGCTGGAACTTTTGTGCAATTAATTGCTTAAGGGGTTAATTAATTTAATCGGTGAATTAGCATCTTGAGTGAATTGTGCAGTAGCTTTCATAAATCAATCAAAATTAGTGTATTGTGTTCTTAATTTTTTTAATTCAATTAATTAGTTGTTTAAGGTTTCTTGTGGTTGCAAAATTCTTTAAACAATTGATGAATTGAATCTTGGATGGTTATTCAAGAGCCTTATGAGGAATGCACTAAAGAGCAAGAACTTAATCCAAAATTGGTAAGTCAAAAAGAGCAAGGATAATTGAACTCTAGGGAATCCAATTGAAAGCTAGTTACCACATTTACTTGACTAATCACTTGAACTTAGTTTTAGATTTCAAATTCTTGTCAATTAACTTTAGTTCAATTAAATTCTAGCATATCAAACCCCCCAAAATAAGTCTTAATTAGTAATACTTAGAACACTCTTCCATAAACAATTTAAGGCACAAACTCCTTGGGAAGATGACCTAGGTTGCACCATTATCTACAAATTTATTTTGCTACCTAGTTTTATTTGAGATTGCGCGACACGATCATCAACTACTCAGAAATACTTACCCAATTACCACTAAAACCAAATTCGGATTCGGTTGAGCCTACCCCAAAAACCTTAAAATAACACCTCAAATTTTGAGTAAATTCACACAAAAACAATACCCATATTATAATCAAATCATTGGGGGTCTCAAATTAGCAGAAATACCTCAAAAAGAAGAGTTTATACTTACCTAATGTCAGTCCTAACCTCAAATGAAATTTCACCGTGGGAACATCAAATGGCAAGTTTCATATTTTGGGTGTGGGTGAAAGTGCTCCAAATGAAAAGCTAATCAGGTCAAATTAAAGAGAAAGATGAGAGGATTAAGTTATATAACTATTACCTTGGCTGAATCTTGCTCTAGAAATAGGAAATGGTGGATTATTTTCCCCAAACCTTAGCCTCCCTTCAAACCTCTGAATTTCTCTTTTGTGTTCTGCAGAATGGGGG
Organism: Erythrophleum fordii; assembly: GCA_032878935.1. NCBI lineage: Eukaryota > Viridiplantae > Streptophyta > Magnoliopsida > Fabales > Fabaceae > Erythrophleum > Erythrophleum fordii. Next base: position 18,258,853 of record JAVQMF010000053.1, read on the forward strand.
TGGCTAAGTTAGTTTTTAGGGTTTAAGTTGGGTTTTCTATGGGTTATGGGCTGCTCCAATGATCCAACTCCAAATGGGCTTCAGACTTAGGCTTTGTTGGGCCAATTTTTATATGTTGGGCTGTTGGGTTTTAATTGGGTTAAGCCAAGTTTTAAGAGCCCAAAGGATTTAGGTCTGCACAAAGGTTGTTGGGCCAATTATGAGAGCCTAGAAAAGGTGGATCTTGGGCCTCTATCATATTGAATCAGATTAGGTCTTGCACCTAACTTATTGGGCCTCCATTAGCCTCTTATCATGATCTCCTATATTAATTTGGGCCTAAGTAAAGTTTCTATCCTAATTAAATCTCAAACTCATATTAATAATTTATCTCTCTAAAATTTTCATTAACTTACACAATTATTCTATATTAATTATTCTTAATTAACCCAAATCTATGATTAACACTTTAATTAATTTTGGGGTGTTACAAAATTCATATCATACAAAAGAATGATTGATAAATGAAAAACAGTCAAGGGAGAGTGCTTTAGAAAGCTGTCTTACCATGGCACGAGGGAGCTCACTGCAACAAGAATGGGCAAATTTTGTGGGAGAGTTCAAGTAGGCTCTCTTGCTGTAGCACCATCTAGTGACATCATGGCGAGACTAGGGTTTTAGAGAACAGTAAGTTCTTGAGAGAACTTTCATCGTGATGTGGAGAGTCTTGGTCGTGGCAAGAATTGTATATTTTGGCTTTTGAGCTCTAGTAATGAGTTAAGTTATGGTGTGGGTCTATCAAGTCATGACATAAGTCCAATAATTTAGTTTTCAGGTTCTAGTAGCTAACTTATCTGCGACGAGGATTGCTCGAGTCATAGCCTAAGTCTCCAAACTCCCATTTTTGCTTAGAAATCTTGGTTTTTACTATAGTAATGTCATGTATTGACTTGGAAACTAATGTAAATAAATTTTATGCTTCTTATAATAAAATGTGAATGGAAGGGAGATCTTGTAGGAGAATTTTTGTATCGTTTAGTTATGAATTTTCTTGCTCATCTAATTTGGCATTTAGGAATAATTAATAAGGTTCAAATTTTCTTTAGCTTTCCATTTCTAATGAATTGTTAATGATGTTTAACTCAAAGCATAAGAGATTAAGAGTTTAATTATAACCAATTAGGGTGATTAGTAGTAGGGTTGTTACAAAATTTGCTTCTTAAAGATCCTAAAATAGCTTAAAGTGGCATGTTAAGTTCTAATAGGAGTAGGTGATGTAGTATGAGTTAGAATGGATTTTAATAAGTTCCTTTGCATGGTATGTGTAATGTCTGATTTTTGTTAAACGACAGAAACATGTATGTTTTTAAAGCAAGTCCCTTGAAATGAATTAGTTAAGGTCTCAAAAAACTTAAGTAGCATTCTAGACTCCTAAAAAATGAGAGTCCCAGGCTTAGACAGAAAGAAAAATGGAGCTAGAATGAAGAAACGAAATTGAACAAAAGGTTGACGAAATGTAATGACATTTTCGTAATTTTGAGTAAATTTTGGAATTCTCGTAGGAGGGTTTTTTCAATGAAAGTTTTGAGTTCTCTAGGGTTCTTAGAGGCCTTGAAAACTATAGGAAGCTCTGGGATAGTTAAAACCCCTCCGGTGGACATTTTTCAATAACGGTGGACCCGAACTTTGATGGATTTGTTCGGGAAGTTTTTAGCTCTAATTTGAGTGATTCCAAAGGCATTTTACTAAATTAGGAATCTAAATTTTATAATGGAAAATAAGGTTCTAAAAAAGGAGCTAAAATGAACTAGAAACGAAAATACCAAGATGAAAGGACAAAATTGAAATTTTTGAAAAGTCTTTCTTAAACCCCGATCTATATATATAGGGTGCCCCACCTCCTCACTTATTTAGACCATTTAGTTTCTGCCCTAAACAAAAGGAAAAAACCTAAGAGTGAGGCATATAAGAAGGAGAGGAAGAGAAGGAGAAAAACAAGGCAAAAGGTATGGAATTTCTTGGTTTTTTCATGCTTTCTCTTTAGCAAACCTCTTCTCCTCCATTTCCCCTTTCTTTCTTATGGTTTTATTAAAGTTTTTGGATTTGTTTTAAGGGAAGAACAGAGGGGAAAATTCGGATTTGAAGAGAAGAGGCCAAGAAAAGGAAGAAACAACCAAGAAAACAAGGAAAAATAAGGTAAAATCTCCATCCCATGGTAGCCATTTCTTTTCTCCTTTCTTTCTTGGTTCATCCAACATGAGAAGCTACAAGAGGGCTTGGATTTTGGGTGAATCTTAGTAAAAGAGGTGTGTAGAAAAAGAATATGTAAAGGGAATTAACAAACAACTATGAAAATTCAAGATAGCAAACCTAGGGTTTCTAGTGTTCTTTGAAAAATATGATTTGATACCATGATTCCTATGCCTAAATGAATGTTTAAATGAGCTTCTAAGATCCCTAAAAGGCCCCCATATGTATCTTCTATTAAGAAAACAAAGCAAACTCCCTTGGTATCCTATTGCTCCATAGCTACGGCCTAACATGGTTGGAGTACCTAGGGATATTTTTAATTTGTTCCAAGCCCATTTTTGAGTCATATATGATGAGTGACGATGAGAAAAACCTTGGAAAAAATTTAGAAGGCCTAGAGAATTAGTTGATGCCATAGGTTCCAAAATCTGGCCTAAAGAAGCAACATGTGAGTAGGCTCTTTGTTTTAATTATGTGATGACTCCAAGAGGCTTAAAAGGAGTCAAAAATCATATATGAAAGGAAAGAATGGAGCCTAGAACTCATTTGATGGGTGTTGTTTTATTAGGTGTATTTAAGAACCATAAATGAACCATAAGACAAAGTTAAAGTTCCAAGTAGATGTATACCCTTAGAAATGACTTCAAGAACTACTTTGGCTTCCATATATGATGTTTAGGCAAAGAGAAACCAATCCCACACCCTTGTGTGTGTGAGCCCGAGGAAGGGAGCATTGTTTCAAGAGAAAAAGTGTGTGGTTGCAACAAAGGTAGCTCACTCCTCCTTCTCTTGTGCATGAATATACACTTGACTTGTCTTTGAATATGTGTCTATATGTTTTAAGCTATGAAAAGTATTCTAGCATGAGCTTTTATTCCATGGTTTCATGATATTACATTATGCTTTCAAATGATGCCTAATATGTTTGCTTGGATTTGCTTAAGTATGGAGAAGCCAAGAACCCTTAGTCATGGTGAGGATGAGCCAAGAACCTTTAAAATTGGTTGAGACAAAGTAAATAGTCTCCTAAGAGTGAGGTTGACTCTCAAGAGTAAGGTTGAGTTAAAAACCTCTTAAAGAAAATGGGTGAGGCAAGTCCAAAATCCACAAGTGAGTGGGTGAGGCTAATCCACTAATTTGGCAAGCCTATGTATGCTATGTATGATTTGTTCAAATGCTAAGGACGTTTCTTGAATGCTCATACATTTCAATATGTCCATGCATGTATTTTCAAGACTTATTTTATATATTTTATGTGTGATTGAAAGGGAGATGAGCTATTGAGATTATTTCAATCTCATTCCCTCTTCTATAATGTTCTAACATGCTAGATGGACCAAGTGAACAAGGTAATGGAAGCCATCAACTTGGATGATGAGAACATGATACCAAACTACATAGATTTTGCTTCTTTTTGGCCATATGAGTGGAAAATATTGTAATCCATTATTGTGCATGTCCTATGACCTCATGAACATGTGTAATTATGTAAATGTATCATACACAAATGAGATTTAATGTTATATGAATGGTATGGTGCATTTTGGGTATGGAGTGACAAGACTAGCCTTGTATGTTCTTGTGTATGGCATAGGGTGAGAGAGTGAGTTTTCAAAATTTGTGTTTATGCACCTTTGAGACAAGTTTATAATGCATTTGGTGCATTCCCAAGGGCTCAAGTGGTCATGGTTGCCTTGGAGCTCAAAATGGACCTTTTGTAAGGCACCAAATGAGCCATTTTGTAACCCAATTTCAAGATCTGACCAAATGAACGAATTTACCCATGAAATTTGGTAGACATATAGATGTTATCTAGAAATTTTTGGGAAGCCAAAGATTAGATTATTTGGAGTTCTGTGAAATTAATTATGATTTTTCAAAGTTGGCATTTTTTTGCTGAACTGATATAGGTACTGTTTATATGGTCAGAAATTTGAGTTGTGTCATTTATGGGTCAAATGATATCCAATGCTCATGAAATTTTATAAGCCAAAACTAGAAATGATAATATTTTCATGATCACTAAAATCACCCCAATTGGACCTCTAAGTAGAGAGATATGATTTTTTAAAATTGGAGATCAGTATTAGGGATAACAGCCAACCTCTGGTACTATTCCATCGATTTCTAGTGACTAGCAGCTACTATTCAGGTTTGGACATATTTTTATCATAGTATAGATATTTGTAGCTTTCTAGAATGGTAAATAATGCATGATTTATATTTTTTTAGAATTAGTTATAATTTTTCAAAGTTTGTAACAGAAAGCTAGAATTCCTACCTAATGCTGCACCTAGTATTTTTGTGTATTCCATCAGTTTGCATGGGTTCTAGGCCACTTTGTGAGATGGTTTTGAGTTGTGTTTGTGTAATTAAATATGAGAATGATTGAGTAAGTTTATATGGTCCATAGGACACCGAATGGAAATTTATCCGCTATGCAATACAAAAATATTCACTATTTTAATGCGATTTCCTTGATCTCTTGAGAAGTGCATGGCATGAGACATAGAATTTGCATGAGAAAGGCTGGAGAGTTATGGTGTTACATTTATTAGTATCAGAGTAAAGGTTCAGGCTCTTGATGTGGGTTATAGCTTGTGTTTATGACTTGCCTTAGTCTATATGAGTTATTTTCGGATGAGTTGAGTGTGTGATGGTTGTGAAAGTGTTCCCTTTGATGTTAAAGTTTGTTATGATGTTTTAGAGCTATGGTGAATACTAGGAGAGGTCGACCCTTTAGAGAGGCTCATGCAAACAATAAAGCCAAGCCTAGTGATCCAGTAGCTGGAGCCTTACAGTCTATTATGGCTCGCCTAGATCAACAGTAGGCTGTGATCATGCAATTACAGGAATGACTTGCTGAGAGAGATAGCCAGGGCCCTGCACCTCTTCCTCCACGGCCACCTCACCACTCAGATTGTCTCGAGCATTCAGGGATGACTTACCTAGATCCACAGCCATATATCTAGATGGTTGCCCCTACTCCACCAGCTCAGATGCCTTCAGCCTAAAAGTAGCTCTCTACCAGAAAGATTATCACTCAGTTCAGAAAATTCGGGCCTCCCACCTTTGATGGTGAGGTGAATTCAGAAAAAGCCGAGGCCTAGATTATGCAGTTAGAGAAAATCTTCTAGGTGATGAAGTGTACATCTAAGCAGAAAGCCAAGATGGCTATTTTTCAGTTACAGAGAGAGGTAGATTATTGGTGGAGGGGCACTGAGCCAATTTTGAGGGCGAGGAACCTTTCAATTACATGGGAGGCATTCCTCCAGGCTTTGTACGAGAAATACTTCCCTAGCTTAGTTAGAGATGAGAAGGAGTCAGAATTTGTACTCCTAAGATAGACAGAGAGGATGTTAATGGACCATTAGATGGCCAAATTTGTAGAGCTCTCCAGATACTCCTTGTATTTACAGAGGCATGATGATGAACGTTGGAGAGCAGACAAGTTAGAGAAAGGTTTGCTTCCTGAGATTAGAGATAGGGTAGATCTATAGAGAATCAGGAACTTCAATACCCTAGTTGAGATATGCAGAGTAGTAGAAGTGAACTTTAGAACTATGCAACCTACCTCTAGTGCTAGACCACCCCTCCTTGAGCCCAAGAGACCTAGAGAGGAATCACAGACTGCAGCTACTAGTAGGAGAGGTGGTAGGAGCCAGTGGAACAGAAGAGGCAAGAAAAGGAGAACTTAGTCCAGTAAAGGCAGTTCTACACCTACAGTATGTCCCCAGTGTAGCAAGAACCATGGAACCAGATCATGCTACATAGGACATATGGCTAGGGACTGCACACAGGCTCCTCAGCAGTTCATGCAGTAGAGGGAGATGGCTCTTGCTCCTAGACCTCAGACCCAGGGTAGAGTCTTTGCCCTGTCACAGCAGGAGGCTAGCTGATCCCCGAGTCTGATTCAATATACTATTAGAATAAATGATTTTTCGATAATTGCATTGTTTGATTCGGGTGCTAGCCATTCTTTCATATCATATGACTATGCTAGAAGGTTGGATCTGAGTATGTATACATTACCCTATAATTTACATGTATCCACTCCCACAGGAAATCGAGTTATGACCTCCTATGCTTGCTTAAATTGTGTAGTTTAGTTTAATCATTGCCTTACCACCCTTGATTTGATTTGTGTAACACCATATATTTCTAACTTATTTCATAACATTTTTATACTTTACATCATCAATCCCATGAAAGAGTAAGAAAAAGGGATTAAAATAATACATTTTCTTACGTTGCATCTTGTATAAAAATTTCATTCAATGTCACATGGACCACGTTAGCTCATACAACACATTCTCATATTTAATTACATGGATACAACTCATTTGTATCATGAAATGTGGCCTACAAATCATGGAACTCAAAGGGAAGCTTAAAATATACATACATATTTTTGGCCAGAATTTGGCTCATTTTTGTCATAACTTTGGAAAATTATAACTAATTCTAGAAAAATCAAAATTATGCATTCTTGGTCATGCTAGACAACTACACATGTCTACTTCATTTAAAAATATTTCCAGACCATAACATCTAACAAAGAAACACAGAGGAAGTTTGACATTTGGAAAGGTCCAAAGGTCAAGCTGTCTATTAGTGCTATCACAGATTTCTATAGCAAACTTAAAAAATATTCAATTAATTCCAAAAAAATATAATCTATACAAATAATACTAATCTGGAAATCTGTGGATGTTAGATAGAGGAAAAAAATAACTCTAGACCAGTTTAGGTATGCCCATACCTCAAATCCAATCAAACAGTAACAGAGGTTGGCTATAATTCTTAATACTGGACAATTTCTTTGAAAATTCATATCTCCCTCTCTAGACATCCAAATGAAGTGCTTCTAGTTGGTACAAGTCACTGGAAATGTATAGTTTCTATGTATAAAATTTCATAGAAATTGGACATCATTTGAGCCTTGTGTGATGGATTTCATTTTCGAACCAATATGAACAGTGACATGACCAAAACTAGAAAATTTCCCAACTTTGAAAATTCATCAAATATTCTCTAGACCTCCAAAAATTGTGTTCTTTATCTTCTCAAAAATCTCTCAACAAATTCTAATTGCATGCCAAATCTCAGATCAAGACGAGCCCATTTGGACAAAAAGTGATATAAGATTTTATTATGGTCAAATTTGACTCCATATAGAATACCAAAATGTCCAAATGGCTTTCCTTGGGGTTTAGCACTTCTTAGGCAAGTCTAAAAGCATAATTAAGACTTGTGTGAGCTACCCAAATGGTGCCAACCCTCATGCATCTCATTTTGGCCATCTCATCCACACTTATGCATAATTCCATAATGTCATCCAAGAAGCTCATTTGCTAAAACATGTTCAAATCACATTCTAATGGTCACATAATATATTCTCTCATTCATATATGACTTAATATCATAATTACATGTGTTCATGACATCATGATACATATACATCCATGGGTTACATTATTTGCCAATTGTATGATTTCAAAGTAACAAAATTCAAGTACTTTGTTGTCATCCTCCGATCCTCAAGGTGGTTAGCTTCTATTACCTTGCTCTGTTGGTCCACCTAGCATGTTAGGACATTGGAGAGGAAGGAATAAGATTCAAAGAATCCTAATAGCTCATCTCCCATTCAATCATACATAATGAATGAAAACAAATCTTATAAATGCATGCATGACATGTGGGCATGTGCAATCATTTAAGGAGCATTCTTAGCATTTGAAAAAGTCACACCTAGCATACAAAGGTTTGCTAAGCAAGTTGATTGGCCTCACTTATTTTCTTGTGGATATTGGACTTGCCTTACCCATTCTTTAAGAGATTCTTAGACTCAACCATGCTCTTGGGAGCCCACTTTGCTTTTAGGAGACTCTTTACTTTGTCTCAACTAATCTTAAAGGTTCTTGACTCATCCTTACCATAGCTAAGGGTTCTTGGCCTCACCACACTCATGCAAATCCAAGCACATATCATAACATCATTTAGAAACATAATATGTCGTTATGAAACCATGCCATATAAAATCATGCTAACATGCTTTTCATGGCTTGAAAATACACATACACACATTCTAAGACAAGTTAAGCACACATCCATGCATGAGAGAAGGTGGAGAGAGCTACCTTAGAAGCAAGTACACACTTTTTCCCTTAAATCTCCCTTCCTTGCTTCGGCTACAGACACAAAAAAGTGTGGGGAAGATTTCTCTTAGCCTAGACACAATTCATGGAAGCTAATTAGGTTTATGAACTCAATTCTAAGGCCACACACTCACTTAGACACTAGCTTGGTCTATAACTTCATTATGGTTCCATAATTGCACCTAAGAAAGCAACACCTTTCAAATAAATTCTAGGCTCCATTATTTCCTTTCAAATATGATTTTTGACTCCTTTTAAACCTCTTGGAGTCATTACACAATCAAAACCAAGAGCCTAGCTACATGTTGCTCCTTTAGGTCATAATATGGAACATAAAGTACTAACTCACTTTCTATAGGTTCTAAATTTTTTCCAAGGCCTCCCCTCATTTTCATTCATCATATATGACTCAAGAATGGGTTTAGAAAAATTTAAAACTCTCTCTAACTACATAAACCCCTTTAGGCCGAGGTTATGGAGGAAATGGGGTTTCTTGGAGTTTACTTTATTTTCTCAAGGGAGGATGCATGTGGGGAGCCTTTTAGGGATCTTGGGAGCTCATTTAAACTCTTATTTAGGCCTAAGAATCATCATACAAAATCAGATTTTATAAGGTGCAATTGAAACCCTAGAAATTGCATCTTGAAATTTAATGGGTTTTTGTTAATTCTCTTTGCATATTCTTAATCTCCACACTCTTTTTTCTTAGATTCATCGTTGGTACTGCCTAAAAATTAAGTCCTCCTAGGGTTTCTCATGTTAGGCAAAATGGAGGAGGAGAGGAACCAAAGGTAGCAACTATAGGAAGAGAAATTACCTAGTTTTTTTTTGCTTTTTCTCACTTGAATCTTACTTTCTCCAAGCTTCTCTCTTCAAATCCGAAATTTTCCCTTTATATCTCCCTTAAAATGGATTTGAAAACTTCACTTTAATCAAAGGAAACAAAGGAGAATGGAGGAGAGGAGGTTTGGATGGAAGAAAGCATAGAAAACTACCAAGAATCTATACCTTTTTCTTGATTTTTCTCCTCCTTTTCTTCCCCTTCTTGTGAGCCTAAGAGAGCAGATCATATTCTATATTTTGGGCAGAAATTTCGTGCTTAAGAAGATGGGAGAAGAAAGGAGAGGTGTGTGGGAACTTCTAGAAATACACTTTTTTAAAAATTCTAATTTTATCCTTTCATAATGGCAATTTTGTTTCAGCTTCACTTTAGCTCCTTTTTGAGAACCGTCTTTGCCATTATAAAGTTCCTAATGTAATAAAATGCCTTTAGAATTACTGAATTTGGAGCTAAAACCTCACCGAACGAACCAGTCAAAGTTTGAGTCAATTGACGTTGGAAAACATCCACTAGAGGGGATTTAATTGTCCCAGGGCTTACCATGGTTTTCAGAGCCTTTGAGAACCTTGGGCAACTCAAAAATTTCATTTAAGAAGCCCTCCTATATGTTTTTCCAAAAGTTGCACTTATTTACAAAAATGCCATTATGTTTAGTCAATTTTTCATAAGAAATTGTTTCTTTATTCTAGCTCTATTTTTCTTTTTGTCTGAGCTGGGATTCTTATTTTTAGGAGTCTAGAATGCTTTTTAAATTTTTTGAGGCCTTAACTATCTCATTTCGGGGGACTTCCTTTTGTATCTAGTGAATTCGTTCGTTTATGAAGAAACCGTATGTTATGTTTCTCACGTTTTCTTTGGTTTTCAAAGAACTAGATGTTACAATTTATATGCCCCTTGTTGACATTGATTTGATCATTAGTATGAACTGAATGTCTGCTAATAATGCCACATTAAATTGTAGCCATAGATATATTACTTTACCTGAGTATAGGACTATACCTAGTATGAGGACTGAGTTGTCTATTATGACCACCTCCCAAGTTGAGAGGCCTTTAGAGCATGGTTGTCAGGGATATTTAGTTTTCTTTTTAGTTCAGCCTGAGGTAGAAGAGCGTATAAAGGAAATTCCAGTAGTGGGAGAGTTCCCAGAGGTATTCCTTAGAGAGATTAACGGATTACCACCAGAGAGAGAGGTCGAGTTTCCTATAGACATTGTACCTGGGGCAGGTCCAGTGTTTAAGGCCCCGTATAGGATGGCTTCCATCGAGCTAGCTGAGCTTAAAAAGCAGATAGAAGAGCTTTTAGAGAAGGGTTTTGTCAGACCCAGTGCCTCGCTGTGGGGAGCTTCAGTCTTATTTGTAAAGAAAAAAGATGAAAGCCTTAGACTATGTATTGATTATAGGGAACTCAATGAGATAACCATTAAGAATAAGTATCCCTCTCCCTCGCATAGACAACCTCCCAGATCAGTTAATAGGAGCATCAGTATTCTCTAAGATAGGCCTTAGGTTGGGATACCATCAGCTTAGAATAAAGACTGAAGATATCCCCAAGACTACATTTAAAACTAGATACGAGCATTATAAGTTTCTACTTATGCTCTTCGGGTTAATGAATGCACCTGTAGTGTTCATGGATTACATGAACAGAGTATTTAGGTTATACTTAGATAGATTTGTAGTTATCTTCATAGATGACATCCACATCAATTCTAAGAGTAAAGAAGAACATGAGTAGTATCTGAGATTAGCCTTGGAGACCCTGAGAGAGAAATAGTTGTATGATAAACTTAGTAAATATGAGTTCTGGTTCACTAAAGTTCAATTCCTAGGCCATGTGATCTCCCAGGCAGGGGTCATAGTAAATTCCCATAAGGTAGAGGCAGTGTTACAGTGGGAGAGACCTAGGACAGTAACAGAGATCAAGAGCATCCTAGGTTTAGCAAGCTATTGCAAGAGGTTTATTCAGGATTTTTCTTAGATAGCGATGCCATTGACTAGGCTCATTAGAGAGAATGCGCCATTTGTGTGGGATGAGAAATGTGAGAAGAGTTTTCAAGAGTTGAAGCATAAGTTAACCACGGCCCTAGTTTTAGTACTCCCTAACCCTAGAGAGACTTTTGCAGTCTATAGTGATGCCTCCAAGAAAGGTTTAGGATGTGTGCTTATGCAGAAAGGTCGAGTGGTAGTCTATGCTTCTAGATAGTTAAAATCTCATGAAGAAAATTACCCCACACATGACTTAGAGTTAGGTGCAATAGTATTTGCTTTGAAAATATGGAGATATTACTTATATGGGGTAGCCATATAAATTTACAGTGACCAGAAGAGCCTTAAGTTTTTATTTGAATAAAAAGAATTAAATATGAGATAGTGGAGATGGTTAGAATTTTTGAAAGAGTATGATTTTACATTGAAATACTATCCCGATAAGGCTAATGTGGTAGCTGATGCCCTAAGTAGAAAATCCATACACATGGCCTGTATGATGATCTAAGAGCAGGAATTGATTGAGAGATTCATAGATATAAGTATCACATGTGAGGTGCATTCAAGAAAGTTATTAATGAGTGAAACCCAAATGGAAAATGACCTAAAGGATCAGATAAGAGAGGCTCAGCAGATAGATGACCACGTAAGTAAGATTAGATCCCAGATAGCCTAGGGTAGCGGTTAGGAGTTCAATCTATCTAAGGATGACATAGTGAAATACAAGGATAGGCTGTAAATGCCTAGAAACACAGAAATCAGAGAGAGAATATTAGGTGAGGCACATAAAAGCAAATACACCATTCATCTAGATAGTAATAAAATGTTCTGATGGCCTAGAATGAAAGTAAACATAGCAGAGTATGTCTCCTGATATTTAGTATGTCAGAAAGTTAAGATAGAGCATCAGAAACCAGTTGGATTACTTCAGACCCTATATATCTTGGAGTGGAAATGGGATAGTATAGCAATGGATTTTGTCATGGGTTTACCTAGGACATCATCGGGGCATGATGCAATATGGGTAATAGTGGATAGATTAACAAAATCAGCACACTTTTTAGCTATGAAAGCCACTTATACCCTAGACAAATTAGCCTAGCTGTACATTTAGGAGATAGTTAGGCTGCATGGTGTGCCTCAGAGCATAGTGTCAAATAGAGATCCCATATTCACTTTGAATTTCTGGAGATTATTACAGGATGCTCTAGGTACCAGACTTAGATTTAGCACATCCTATCACCCATAGACAGACAGATAGATAGAGAGAACCATCCAAACCCTAAAGGACATGTTGAGGGCATGTGTCTTAGAAATGAAAGGAAATTAGGATACATACTTGCCTCTAGCGAAGTTTGCCTATAATAACAGTTATCATGCAAGTATACAGATGGCACTGTATGAGGCATTGTATAGAAGGAAGTATAGATCTCCAATGTGTTGGGTTGAGCTAGGAGAGCAGAGCCTGATAGGCCCAGAGTTAGTGGACCAAACTTCTAGACAAATTGAGACTATAAGAAAGAAACTGCTAATAGCCCAGAGTAGACAGAAAAGTTATGCAGATAAACGTGGACAACCATTAGAGTTTGAGATTGGAGACCATGTTTTCATTAGATTGTCTCCAATCACAAGGATAGGTTGGTCTATTAAGAGTAAAAAGCTCAATCCAAAGTATATAGGTTCATTCCAAATTTTTAATAAAGTAGGACCTGTGGCTTACAGACTCGCCTTTCCTCTAAACCTAAGCCAAGTACATAATGTATTCCATGTTTCATAGCTAAAAAAGTACCAGCTCGACCCCCACATGTCATAGAATATGAGAATATGCATTTATAGGATGATCTATCATACATAGTATCACCATATCAGATTATGGACGATAGACTCAAGCAGTTACAAAATAAGATGATATCGCTGGTGAAAGTGGTTTGGAAGGGGTTATCTCCTAAAGAAGCTACTTGGGAGTTAGAGGAAGAGATGAGAAAGAAATATCTAGAGCTCTTCCCATGAGGTATGTTATCTAAATTTTGAGGATAAAATTTATTTAAAGTGAGGGAGAATTATAATGTCCAATTTTTATTAAACGACGAAAATATGTATGTTTTCAAAGTAAGTCCCCCGAAATGAATTAGTTAAGGTCCCAAAAAATTTAAGTAGTATTCTAAACTCCTAAAAATGAGAATCTTAAGCTCAGATGGAAAGAAAAATAAAGCGAGAATGAAGAAACAAAATTGAACGAAAGGTTGACAAAACGTAATGGCATTTTTGTAATTTTGAGAAAATTTTGGAATTATCATATGAGGGCTTTTTAAATGAAAATTTTCAGTTCTTTGGGATTCTTAGAGGCTCTGAAAATCATAGAAAGCCCTGGGATAGTTAAAATCCCTCTATTGGATGTTTTCCAATGATGGTGGACCCGAACTTTGACAGATTCGTTCAAGAAGGTTTTAGCTTCAATTTGAGTGATTCCAAAGGAATTTTACAATTGGGAACCTAAATTTTATAATGGAAAAGATGGTTCTAAAAAAAGAGCTAAAACAAATTGGAAACAAAAATGCCAAGACAAAAGGCCAAAATTAGAATTTTAAAAAAGTCTTTCGTAAACCCCACCTATATATATAGGGTGCCCCACCTTCTTACTCATTTAGCTTATTTAGTTTCTACCCTAAACCAAAGGAAAAACCCTAAGAGTGAGGCGTACAAGAAGGAGAGGAAGAGAAGGAGGAAAACAAGGCAAAAGGTATGGAATTTCTTAGTTTTTCCATGCTTTCTCTTTAGCAAACCTCTTCTCCTCGATTTCTCCTTTCTTTCCAATGGTTTTATTGAAGTTTTTAGATTTGTTTTAAGGGAACAGAGGGAAAAATTCAGATTTGAAGAGAAGAGGCCATGGAAAGGAAGAGACAACTATGAAAACAAGAAAAAATAAGGTAAAATCTCCATCCCATGGTGGCCACTTCTACTCCCCTTTCTTCCTTAGTTCATCCAACATGAGAAGCTACAAGAGGGTTTGGATTTTGGGCAGAACCAAGGGTGTATCATAGAAAAAGGGGTGTGGAGAATAAGAATATGCAAAGAGAATTAACAAACAACTATGGAAATTCAAGATAGCAAACTTAGGGTTTCTAGTGTTCTTTGAAAAATATGATTTGATACTATGATTCCTAGGCCTAAATGAATGTTTAAATGAGCTCCTAAGATCCTTAGAAGGCTTCCTATATGCATCTTCCATTAAGAAAACAAAGAAAACTCCCTTGGTATCCTATTGCTCTATAGCCATGGCCTAACATGGTTGGAGTACCTAGGGATAGTTTTAATTTGTTCCAAGCCCATTTTTGAGTCATATATGATGAGTGAAGATGAGGGGAAACCTTGAAAAAAATTTAAAAGGTTTAGAGAATGAGTTAGTGTCATAGGTTCTATAATATGGCCTAAGGAAGCAACATATGGGTAGGCTCTTTATTTTAATTGTGTGATGACTCCAAGAGGCTTAAAAGGAGTCAAAAATCATATATGAAAGGAAAGAATGGAGCATAGAACTCATTTGATGGGTGTTGCTTCATTAGGTGTATTTAAGAACCATAAATGAACTATAAGACAAAGTTAGAGTTCCAAGTAGATGTATGGCCTTAAAAATGACTTCAAGAACTACATTGGCTTCCATATATTATGTTTAGGCAAAGAGAAACCAATCCCACACCCTTGTGTGTGTGAGCCCGAGGAAGGGAGCATTGTTTTAAGAGGAAAAATGTGTGATTACAATAAAGGTAGCTCATTCCTCCTTCTCTCATGCATGAATGTATGCTTGACTTGTCTTTGAATGTGTGCATGTGTGTTTTAAGCTATGAAAAGTATTCTAGCATGAGCTTTTATTCCATGGTGCCATAATGTGACATTATGCTTTCAAATGATGCCTAATATGTTTGCTTGGGTTTGCATGAGTATGGAGAAGCTAAGAACCCTTAGTCATGGTGAGGATGAGCTAAGAACCCTTAAAATTGGTTAAGACAAAGTAAATAGTCTCCCAAGAGTGAGGTTGACTCCCAAGAGTGAGGTTGAGTCAAAAACCTCTTAAAGAAAATGGGTGAGGCAAGTCCAAAATCTACAAGTAAATGGGTGAGGCTAATCCACTCACTTGGCAAGCCTATGTATGCTATGTATGACTTATTCAAATGCCAAGGATGTTTCTTGAATGCTCATACATTTCAATATGTCCATACATGCATTTTCAAGACTTGTTTTGCATATTTTATGTGTGATTGAAAGGGAGATGAGCTATTGAGATTCTTTTAATCTCATTCCCTCCTCTCAAATGTTCTAACATGCTAGGTGGATCAAGTGAATAAGGTAATGGAAGCCATCAACTTAGAAGATGAGAACATGACACCAAGTGTATGGATTTTGCTTCTTTATAGCCATATGGGTGGAAATATTGTAATCCATTATTGTACATGTCCTATGACCTTATGAACATGTGTAATTATGTAAATGTATCATGTACAAATGAGATTTAATGTTATATGAATGGTATAGTGCATTTTGGGTATGGAATGACAAGACTAGCCTTGTATGTTCTTGTGTATGGCATGGGATGAGAGAGTGAGTTTTCAAATTTTGTGTTTATGCACCTTTAAGACAAGTTTATAATGTCATTTGGTGTATTTCCATGTGCTCAAGTGGTCATTGTTGCCTTAGAGCTCAAAATGGACCTTTTGTAAGACACAAAATGAGCCATTTTGCAACCCAATGTTAAGATTTGACCAAATGAATGAATTTGCCCATGAAATTTGGTAGACATATAGATCTTATCTAGAAAATTTTGGGAAGCTAAAGATCAGATTATTTGGAGCTCTGTGAAATTAATTATGATTTTTCAAAGTTGGCATTTTTTTGCTGAACTGATCAGGTACTGTTCATTTGGTCAGAAATTTGGGCTGTGTCATTCATGGGCCAAATGATATCCAATGCTCATGAAATTTTATAAGCCCAAACTAGGAATGATAAGATTTCCCTGCCACATCCCTAATTGGACCTTTGAGTAGAGAGATATGATTTTTTAAAATTGGAGATCAGTACCAGTAATGACAGTCAACCTCTGGTATTGTTCCATCAATTTTCGATGGCTAGCAGCCCCTGTTGAGGTCTGGGCATATTTTTAGCATACATTAGACATCCATAGCTTTCCAGAATAGTGAAGAATGCATGATTTCAATTTTTCTAGAATTAGTTATGATTTTCAAAGTTTATGATAGAAGGATAGAATTCCTACCCGAGGCTGCGCCTAGTATTTTTGTGTATTCCATCCACTTGCATGAGTTCTAGGCCACCTTGTGAGTTGATTTTGAGTTATATTTATGTAATTAAATATGAGAATGAGTTGAGTAAGTTCATATGGTCTACGGGATACTGAATAAAAAATTTATCCCTTACGCAATGCAAAAATATTCACTATTTTAATGCCATTTCCTTGTTCTCTTGAGAAGTGCCTGACATGAGATATAGAATTTGCATGAGAAAGGATAGAGAGTTATGGTGTTATAGTATGTTGATATAAGTAGGCCATGCTAGCCCAAGCTCACTAATTTGTGGGTGTCAAGGCAAGGAAGACCAAGGGAAAGAAAAGAATCAAGAAGGTTAGTGGTAATTAGAGTTTCTAAGTCTATAACGTAGCTATCTCTTCTTATCTTGCATGCAATTGAGTGTTTGAATGAGTTGAGATGCTTTTATGCTTGTTTGCTTAATGATTTTATGAGCTATGTGTTGTCATGGATTCTATCTTGTGTTTTATGTATGTGAAAGGCTATGTTATAGCTCTTAGCTCTCTATGGTATGGAATTGAGTATAATAGTTCTTCCTTAGCTCAGAGTTGACTTTAGTTTAAGACTTACTAGTATATTTTGATGCCATGACGTGATGAAAATGAACATTTCATGTTAAATGTTTTGTTTGAGCTATATGATACATATGAGTGGCATGCTTGCATTTTCTCATGGCATTCTTTGTGTGCATGGATATAGTTGAGATTTGCTACTAAGATTCTCCCCAGCATCTCACCCCATATATCTCTCACTAACCATTATAGGTTCTTTAAGTAAGGGGAAGGAAATGAGAAGTAATAGAGTTTAGAAACCATTTATTAGAAGTTTGTTGTAACTATGCACTTGAGAATATATGTGATACATTAGTAATGAAATATTTTGTATATGATAAAGATATGTAATGGTAACATATGTATGAGTTAGAGAACATAAATTTATGCCATTTTGATGCATAATATGGCTATTAGTATATGGTTTACATATTAAAGGCTATATAGTGGAATCTACATAAATGGATGTGGGATGGTCAATTTTTGATGCCAGTTTTTTTTCATGCAATGGTTCTTATAGAAATAAAGAATGAATGGATTAAAACTTGCTCAAATCAAGAGATTGCAATTTAAAGGCCAAATAAACCATTTTGGAACTAAATTTTAGTTTAAATGAATCATAAATTATATCTCTACCCTTGATAGCCTAAATAACCTAGTTTAGGGTTGAAATTTGGCAAGCAATTAGAAAATTTATAGATCTTCCTAACAAGCTAGAGATGGCATTTTTTTTGAGCCATACAAAATATTTTATAAATTTTTTAAATGGGCCAAAATGTGCAAATTTTGATAGTTATTGTCGCTACTATTGTAACACTATATTCATATAGCTCATCCCATATCTTATCTAGGTTCATTTATGAGAAATACACCACATTCTTAAGAAAGTTCTTCAAAATATCCAATTAAAGTGGCGTTACGTTAGGTATAAATTTTTCACTCGATGTCTTGTGGGCCATATAAACTTATCCATGTCATCCTCATATTAATTACATAATTACAACTTAAAACCATCTCAAGAAGTGGCTTAGAACTTGTGCAAATGAAGGATTCATATGAAATTCAATGATGCAGCCTCTGGTAGAATTCTAGAATTTGGACATAAATTTTGAAAAATTATAACTAATTCTAAAAAAATTAAAATCAAGCATCCTTTACCATTCAGGAAAGCTACATATGTCTACTTTTTGTTAAAAATAAATCCAGATCACAACAGTGGCTACTAGTCACCAAAAATTGATGGAATAATACCTGAAGTTGCCTGTCACTACTGGTACTATCCTCCAACTTCAAAAGTCATATCTCCTTGCTCAGAGGTCCAATTGGGGTGATCTCAATGGCCATGCAAAGCTTATTATATCTATTTTATTCTTGTAAAATGGCATGACCATTGAAAATCATTTGGATCTCGAATGACACAGCCCAATCAACTTACCAAATGAACAGTGTCTGCATCAGTTCAGTAGAAAAATACCAACTTTGAAAAATCATAATTAATTCCATAGAGCTCCAAATAATATGGTCTTTGACTTCCCAAAATTCTCTAGATGAGGTTTATATGCATGCCAAATTTGACGGGCAAATTCGTTCATTTGATTAGATTTTGATATTAGGTTGCAAAATGGTCACTTTTATGTCTCATAAGGGGTCCAAATGGTCCATTTTAATTTCTAAGGCAACCATGGCCACTTGAGCACGTGGGAAAGCACCAAAATGGCCTACTAAACATTTCTCAAAGGTGCATAAACCCAAAAATAAAAAAACTCACTCTCTCACCCTAAGCCATACACAAGAATGCATATGTCAAGTCTTGCCATTCCATACCCAAAATGTGCTCTATCATACATACGGCATTAAATCTTATACATACATGATACATTTACATATTTACATGTGTTCATAAAATCATACAACATATACAATGATGGACTACAACTCTTGCCACTCATATGGCTACAAAATGAATAATACAACAATTCCTTTGTCAATCTTTCATCTTCCAACTTGGTGGCTTCTATTACCTTGCTCATTTGGTCCACTTAGCATATTAAGACATTGGAGAGGAGGGAACAAGATTCAAAGAATCCCTAGCTTATATCCCTTTCAATTATACATAAAGAATGCAATTCAAGTATTAAAAATGCATGCATGAGCATAATGGAAAGTGTGATCATTCAAGAAGTATTCTTGGCATTTGAACACGTCATACAAAGTATACATAGGCTTGCCAAGTAAGTGGATTAGCCTCACCCATTCTCTTTAAGTTTATTAGACTTGCCTCACCCTTTTTCTTAAAGGCCTTGAACTAAGCCTTACTCTTGGGAGATTCTAAACTTTGTCTCAATCATTCTTGAGGTTTCTTGGCTCATCCTCATCATGGCTAGTGGGTTCTTGGCTTCACCATTCTCAAGCAAACCAAAGCAAACATATAAAACATCATTTGAAACATAATATCACATCATGGTATCATGGCATATGAATGCATGTTAGAATACTTTTTCATGACTTAAAACACACATACACACATTCAAGACAAGGCAAACATTCATCCATGCATGAGAGAAAGAGGAGAGAGCTATCTTTATTGCAACTGCACCCTTTTCTCCTTAGAATTGCACTCCTTTCCTCGGCCATACACTCACAATGATGTGAGACTTTTTTTTCTTGGCCTAAATACATAAAATAGGAACCAATTATGCTCTTGGAACTATTCTTAAAGCTACCTATTTATTTGGAACACTAACTTTGTCTTATGGTTGATTTATGGTTCCTAAATGCACAAAATGAAGCAACATCCATCATTTGAGTTCTAAGCTCTATTCTTTCCTTCCATTTATGATTCTTGACCCCATTTAAACCTCTTGGAGCTATTACACAATTAAAACAAGGAGCCTAACTAGGTGTTACTTGTTTAGGCCATAATATGGAACCTAGACTACCAATTCATTCCCTAGGCCTCTTAAATTTTTTTCAAGGCTTCCCCTCATCTTCATCCATCATATATAACTCAAAAATAAGTTTGGAATAAATTAAAACTACCCTTAGGTGCCTTGAACCCTTTAGGTCGAGGCTATGTTTCTTCTTAGCACCCTTGGAGTTTCTTTGCTTCCTTTGATGGGAGAAGCATGGTGGAAGCTCTCTTGGTGTCTTAGGAGCCTATATGAACTCTTAAACATCATAAAATATGGCTAGAATTCATGGTAAAGTTCAAGGTGCACTTAAAACCTTAGCCTCCCTATCTTGTAATCTAATGATCTTAGTTAATTTCCTTTGCATATTCTGATTCTCCATACTTAATTCCTTAAGATTCACCCTTGGTTCTACCTAAAATCCATGCCTTCTTGAAGTTTCCTTGGTTGGACGAACCAAGGAGAGAAAGGGAGAAGGAGTAGTTACTATGGGAATAAAGTTTTACCTTATTTTTCCTTGATTTCTTAGATGATTATTCCCTTTCTTGGCCTCCTCTCCTTAAACCTGAAAATTCCACCTCTGTTTTGACCTTAAAATAGATCCAAGAACATCAACAAAATCATAAGAAAGAAGGAAAGATAGAGGAGAACGAGTTTGCTAAAGAGGAAGCATGAAAATCCATGAAAAATCATACCTTTCCTTAGCTTTTTCTCCTTTCAAACACTAGCTCTCTTCTCTTGTTTAGGGTAGAAACAAAGTGACCTAAATGAAGGAGGAGGTAGGGCGTGTCCTTATATATAGCTAGGTTAAGAAACAATTTTCAAAAATTTTAATTTTGTCTCTTTGTCTTAGTATTTTTATTTTTGGTTTGTTTTAGCTCTTTTTTGAGAACTGACTTTTCCATCATAAAATTTAGGTTCCTAATTTTATAAAATACCTTTTGAATTACTTAAATTGGAGCTAAAACCTTTCCAAACGAATCAGTCAAAGTTTAGGTCAACCATCATTAGAAAACATACACCAGAGGAGTTTTAACTGTCTCAGGCTTCCCATGATTTTCAGGGCCTCTGAGAACCCTGGGCAACTCAAAATTTTCATTTTAAAAAGCTCTCCTGTGAGAATTCCAAAATTTGCACGTAATTACAAAAATGCCATTATGTTTCATCAACATTACATTGAAATTCATTTTCTCATTCTAGCTTGATTTTTCTTTTCATCTGAGCTTAGGATTCTTATTTTTAGGAGTCTAGAATGATACTTAAATTTTTCGAGACCTTAACTAGTTCATTTCAGGGGACTTGCTTTGAAAACATATATGTTTTCGTCATTTTGATGAAAATCAAACATTACAACTATCACAGCCTTAGATTTTGTACCATTTTAGGCGTAAAATGAATTCAATTTCATTTGAAATTTTTACAGCATAAAGTTCATATCATAATTTTTTTATAAACATCTAATTTGCGTAAATTAGAGTTATATAGCAAAAGTTATATGTAATATCCGATTTTTCAAAAACTAAACTAAAACTGATAGTGTGATATAAGAAGACCTTAAAGCAAAGAGAATTAAGGCCAATTAAGGGTAGGATGCTAATTAGATCATCTAAAGATATAGGTAAGAAACTAAGAATGGCTTGAAATTGGAGCCAAAACAACAAAACAAAGGATTCAAAAACGTAGTGGCAAAATTATAATTTCAAGCAACTTTCTGAAAACTCAAATGAAGGGGATTTAAATGGAAAAATTCAATTTTTTGAGATTCTCATAGGCCTTAAAAATCATAGGAACACATGGAATGGTTAAAACTTGTCCAGTATGCAATTTATATAATCAGTTGACAACAACTTTAACCAAATGGTTCAGTAAGGTTTTAAATTCAATTTGGATGAAACCAAAGGCATTTTATGAATTAGAGGATCTAAATTTTATGAAGAAAAAGATGGTTCTAAAAAAAAAGTTGAAATGACCTCAAATAGAGAAAACCAAAATGAGGGACTAAATTGGAGTTTTGAAAAATGTCATAATTAGGCCTCCACCCCTTTAAAATCACGTCTCACTTCTCTCCCTCTTCTTAACCAACTTCCATCTAGTCTAAAATAGAACCAAAACGAGCTTGAAGAGGTGCACCAAGTAGGGAGAAGAGGAAGGAGAAAAGCCAAGTTAAAAGGGCAAGATTTTACCACTTTTTCATGCTTCTCCCTTCACCAAACTTCTTCTCCTCTTTCTCCTCTTTTTTCTCATGGTTTTGGTGACTTAATTGGTGCTATTTTGTGGTTGGTTCAGTAGAAGGAAGAGAGTAATTGGGGAAAATCTTGGAAGCTTAAGAAAGTGCATCTTGTGAGCTTTGAAACAAGGTAATTTCTCTATGGCTAAGCTTGTTCTTCTTGGCTCTCCTCCCCCTCCTTCAATTTGGCCAACACTAGGGTCATGTATGGAGTTTTATTTTGTTCTAAACTTGATAGGAATTGGGGTTTTGAAGCATGGAGATTCACATGGAATAATTAGAATTAAAAACGAAGCATTTAGTAACAAGTTATGGCAATTAAGGTTTTGATTGCACCTAGGTAAATTTAAAACTTTCTAGTGATATTCTAGATTGTGTAAGAGTATGTTTAAGTTTATAAGAGACCTAGGAAGCTTCACAAGTGGCACGTTCCCTAGGAAAACCAACAAAACCCCGTGGGCATTCCATTATATGGGGGGTCTTAGCCAAGAAGTATTCCTTGCACCTGGGGGGAGTTTTCTTTAATTCCAATGATAAAAATGATCTAGGTATGAATTATAGACACTAAAGGAACCACTGGTTTGAATTTAGAAGTCATAGTTTAAAAGTTGAAAGTTTAATGTTCTAGTAGGCATGAAGAAGCAACTTGGTGTTTAGCTCTTTAGATTGATTTTGTGATGGCTCTAATGAGTTTAAATGGAGCCATGTGACTTAGTTGAGTGATAAATGAGAGCTAAGATGATAAATTATATGAGTTACTTCATTATGCTCTTGTATGGAACCATATGCATGCCATAAGCTAGAAGTAGCTTGTGCAGAGCTTATATGAGCTTAGAGATGGTTCCATTGATATGTTTGTGTCTTGTTTGATGTGTTTAGGCCAAGTAAATCAAGTCTCCTCCTAGTGTGTGTGTGAGATTGAACCAAAAAGCTAGAGAAATTGTGCTTTTTGACTCAAGGTAGCTCTTCATCCATTCTTGTATGCATTTCTTAGTTGTTTAATTGTCATGGATTGCTTGTATGTATGTTTAAATCATAAAACATGCCTATAGCTATTGGTTTGATGCTTTGGTACCATTATGCTTCTTGATTTGCATTTTGAATGTGAGATGGCTCTTAATGAGTGAGGTTGTGCTAAAAGTCCTTTGGCAAAGGTGAGACAAGGTCAAAAGTCACATTGAATGAGTGAGGCTAAGTTAAAAGTTCATAAAATGGGTAAGGCTGATCCAAAAGTCCTATATAATTGGGTGAGACTAGACCAAAAGACCTTAGAGCATGTTCTTGACATCAATGGATCCCTATGACTTTGTGAACATGTTTATGTTTAATACTTGGAACCATTTGATGAATGCTTGCTCTCTTTGATATGATAACATGCCATATATGCATTCTTGAAAGGGTGAATGAGCTATTGGGATTCTTTGAATCTCACTCTCTCCTACTTTATATTTAACCATGTCTAGGTGATGCTCATGGAACCAAGAATAAAGATGATAGGTTGTGTAGTGCAACCTTAAAATAAACTAAGTTGAAAAATATATGATATATGGGGTGCAACCTAGATCGTCTCCTATAACACCATAATCATCTAGCCTCTCTAGCTCATTTCATAGTGACATTCCATGAAAAGGGAAAGTTAGCAACAAAATTCAATTAAAATATTCCATTATTTTTGCATTATGTCAGACATAAAATTTGCATTTCATGTCTCGTGGACCCTTTGGACTTCTCCATATCATTCTCCATTTTAATTACATACATACAACTTAAAACCATCTTAAAATGCTGCCAAGAACATAAGCTTATAGTATATATACACAAAATAATACAAGTTAATTTCAGGTCCAACTTGACAGATTTCTGGTGTCACTTTGGAAAATCATAACTAAATATAGACAAATTGAAATTAGGTACCTATAGCTTCCTAGAAAGCTCTGGATGTTAACTTTATATTAAAAATAATCCCAAGCCATGAAAACCTCATATGGACCATGTTTGACAATAGAAAAGTGGCAAAGGTTAGACTGTCCAACACTTTTGATATAGGTTACTGATATAAACTTCAAAAAATCATAATTAATTCTAAAAAAATCTAATCTTATCTAAGTATTGGTCGTGGCGAGAAACTCTCTGGATTACCTCTAATTGGCTTTTTTTTAGGGATTAGATTTTCATCTTTAGCTACCAACCCAAGCCTCATTGCCTTTACATCTAGCCCATCGCTAAGCTAGAGGATTCTACCTCTTGCTTCATTCATGCATAACTATCTGTCATTTCAGGGTTGTTGGGCTCTAGGGTGTAGCGTGTAATTCAAATCTCTGGCCTGAGGGAATTATCTTTTTGAACTTTAGAATTCATCTAGACAATTGGGTGTTATGACTAGGGGATAACTCTCTTTCTCATTTCCCTCCAAACTGGTCCTGTGCAGCTACAGTCCCATCTCACACCGTGCTGCATCATTACTTATCTCTGCGTTATATGAGATAGCTGGGAATGGCCTGAGTATGACTACCAGGGAGAATTAGGCCTTAAGTACTCTCTCTAGCAAGCCTCTTCCTATCAACGAGATCATTTCTCATCATTTATATCTAGGGCTTGCCACTGATCCCGGCGAGCTATCACATCTCATCAATCTCTACCCGTTGGATCACTCAACTCTGCTCAAGGTTAGCTCTGCTTAAGCTACTCTAGAGGCCACTCTTTCCTGGTGTCCATTAACTACTCCAAGACCATTCTACAACTTACTTATCATGAATAAAGCTACAAACTACTTTCACACACCCACAATATCTTATACAAGGCTCCACCTATCCATTCAAGCCTTTACATAACTTTATTGCTATATCCTCGAGCCAAATCCAATCCAAAAGAGCCTAGAACTTTACTCTGATACCAATAAATGTAACACCATAAATTCTAGCTCATTTTATGCTATCTTTATGCTTTCTATTAGACATTTCATGGAAGAATCAAAGAAAAAGCATAAAAATAATGCATATTTTCGCGTTGCGTCATGTATAAAAATTTCAATTGGTATCATGTGGACCGTGTGAACTCATACTATACATTATAATATTTAATTACATCAATATAACTCATTTGCATCATAAAATCATGCCCATAACTTAAAGTGACAAAAGCTAAACACATGATTGTCAATCTCCTTCCTTTAGTGTTGTTGGCTCCCATTAGCATATCCACTTGGTTCACCTAGCATGTTAGATCATTGGAGAGGAGGGGATGAGATTCAAAGAATCCCAATAGCTCATCTCCCATTCAATCATACATAATATGTGCAAAGCAAGCCTTTTAAATGCATGTATAGAGAAAATAGAAATCATAGACATTTTAAAGGCAACCTTGGCATGTGAATCAATCATACAAGACATTCAAGAGCTCACTAAGTGTTTGGATTGACCTCACACTTCTCTTCATAGATTTTGGACTTGCCTCACCCATTCTTTGAGCACTTTGGACTCAACCATACTCTTGGGAGCCCACTTTGCTTTTGGGAGACTCTTTACTTTGTCTCAACCAAGCTCAAGGGTTCTTGGCTCATCCTCACCCAAGGGAAGAGTTCTTGGCTTCTCCACATTCAAGCAAACTCATACAAATATCATGTGCTCACTTGAAAAAATAACATGGCATCAAGCATCATGGCATATAAAGGCATGCTAGCATACTTTTCAAAGCTTGAAAATGCACATACAAACATTCTAAAACAAGCTAAACACACATCTATGCATGAGAGAAGGTGGAGAGAGCTACCTTGTATACAAGCACACACTTTTTCCTTAGCTTTCAAGCCTCCTCTTTTAGCCACACACCCACAAGTTGGTGAAAATAGTGTCTCTTGGCCTAAACACAAATTATGGGAGCCAATTAAGTTCATGAAACAATTTCTAGACCATGCAACTTGCTTAAACCCTAGATTACTCTACAACCTCCATTATGGTCCATATTGGAACTTAATGAAGCAACCCCCCCAAATGATTTCTAGGCCTCATTCTTTACTCTCAAATATGATTCTTGACTCCTTTTAAGCCTCTTGGAGTCGTCACATCATTAAAACAAATGGCCTAGCACCATGTTGCTTCTTTAGGTCATATTATGGAACCTAAGACACCAAATCACTTTCCATGAGTTCTAAATTTTTTCCAAGGCCTCCCCTCATTTTCATTCATCAATTATGACTCAAGAATGGCCTTAGAAAAATTTAAAACTCTCCCTACCTATGAGAAACTCTTTAGGCCGAGGCTATGGAGCTTAATGGCCTTCATGGAGTTTGCTTGGTTTTCTTGAAGGGGGAAGCTTGTGGGGAAAATCTTTGGTGTCTCAAAAACTCATTTATACTCTAACTTAAACCTAGAAAGCATCCTACAAATTCAAAAATTGAAAGGTGCACTTGAAACCCTAGGTTTTGCATCTTGCTTTCTAATGCCTTGTTCTTAGTTTTCTTTGCATATTCTTATTCCTCTCTATCAAATACCTAAGAATCACCTTTGGTTTAGTTAAAAATATGAATCCTTAGATCTGTCCAAGTGTAGGTCGAAATGCTCAAGGAAGGGAGGAAGAAGACCAAGTGGAAGAATTGCAAAATACCTTGTTTTCCTTGGATTTTCTTGCTTGTTCTTGCTTTCCTTGGCCTCCTTACTTGAAATTCGAACTTTCCCCTCTGTTTTCCCTTCAAAACAGCCCTTAAAACTTCAGAGAAATCATGGAGAAGAAGAGGGAAAAAGAGGAGAAGAAAGTGGTGGAGAGAAAGCATGAAAAATAAGCAAAATTCCATACCTAAAGTCTTGAATCTTTCCTCCTTCTTCCCTTCTCTTTGTGTGCCACTCTCCAAGGGATTTGCTTCTGATTTGGGGCTGGAAATTCTGAAGTGAATGAAGGAGAGTGTGAGGTGCCACCTATATATAGCTAGGGTAAAGTGACTTTTTTTAAAATTTTCATTTTGCCCTTCATACTTTGCCTTTTTGTTTCTCCTTCGTTTTAGCTCCTTTTTGAGAACCGTCTTTTCCATTATAACATCTAGATTCCCAATTGAGAAAAATGGCTTTGGAATCACTCAAATCGGAGCTAAAACCCTTCCGAATGAATCGGTCAAAGTTCGGGTCAATTGATGTTGGAAAACTTACACCGGAGGGTCTTTACCGGTCCCAGGGCTTCCCATGGTTTTTGGGGCCTCTGAGAACCCTGGACAACTCAAAATTTTCATTTAAAAAGCCCTCCTAGGTGCTTTTCCAAAATTACACTTATTTACGAAAATGCCACTGGCCTTTCGGCAAATTTTTTGGATCACTCCAACCCCGGTTTCTGGGCAACTCAAGGCTCAAATCCTCATTTTTTATTATTTAACATTTTATCCAAATTTTATTTGGCCTTGAATCACTCATCTTAGGGGACTTACTTTGAAAACGTGCCCATTTCCATTGTTTAACGAAAACGAGACATTACAAAACCCATGACAAAATCCATAGCTATGCTATCCCATTTCCACTCTAGGATATCTAGGGGCTGAAGCAACCCCGCTAGTTTCTGATGTTCTATTTTTACTCTTTGGCATACTAGACATCGGGAGACATACTCTGCTATGTCTGTTTTCATTCCGGGCCACCAGAACATTTTCTTCAAATCCTGGTACATTTTATTGCTGCCCGGATGAATGGTGTACTTACTCTTATGTGCCTCATCTAATATCTTTTCTCTAATTTCTGTGTTCCTAGGCACATACAGCCTATCCTTGTATCTTATTATGTCATCCTTAGACAGATTGAACTCTTGGACACTACCTTGGGCTATCTGGGCTCTAATCTTATTTATATGATCATCTGTCTATTGGGCCTCTCTTATCTGATCCCTTAGGTCATTCTCTATTCGGGTCTCACTCATTAATAGCTTCCCTGAATATACCTCACAGGAGAGACTCATGTCTCTAAATCTCTCAATCAACTCCTGCTCTCGGATCATCATACAGGCCATGTGTATGGATTTTCTACTAAGGGCATCAGCTACCACATTAGCTTTACCAGGATGGTACTTTAATGTGAAATCATAATCTTTTAAAAATTCTAACCATCTCCGTTGCCTCATATTTAGCTCTTTCTGTTCAAACAAATATTTGAGGCTCTTGTGGTCACTGTAGATTTCTATTGCTGCCCCATATAAGTAGTGTCTCCATATTTTTAAAGCAAACACCACTGTGGCTAACTCTAAATCATGTGTGGGGTAGTTTTCCTCATGAGGTTTCAACTGTCTAGAAGCATAGGCTACCACTCGGCCTTTCTGCATAAGCACACATCCTAACCCTTTCTTTGAGGCATCACTGTATACTACAAAAGTTTCTTTAGGGTCAGGGACTATTAAAACTGGGGCCGTGGTCAACTTGTACTTCAACTCTTGGAAACTACTCTCACATTTCTCATCCACACAAATGACACATTCTTTCTAGTAAGCCGGGTCAGTGGCATCGCTATCTGAGAAAAGCCCTGAATGAATCTCCTATAATACCCTGCTAAACCTAGGAAGCTCCTGATCTCTGTCACTGTCCTAGGTCTCTCCCACTGCAACACTGCCTCTACCTCATGGGGATCTACTGCGACCCCTGCCTGGGAGATGACATGACCTAGAAACTGAACCTCAGTGAGCTAGAACTCACATTTACTAAGTTTAGCGTACAACTGTCTCTCTCTCAGGGTCTCCAAGGCTAATCTTAGGTGCTGCTTATGTTCCTCTCTACTTTTTGAGTAGATAAGGATGTCATCTATGAAGACTACTACAAATCTGTCTAAGTATGGCCTGAAAACTCTGTTCATGTAATCTATAAAGACTGCGAGTGCATTCGTCAACCCGAAGGGCATAACTAGAAACTCGTAGTGCCCGTATCTAGTTCTAAAAGCTGTCTTGGGAATATCCTCAGCCTTTATTCTAAGCTGATAGTATCCCGACCTGAGGTCTATCTTTGAAAACACTGACGCTCCTACTAACTGATCTAGGAGGTCATCTATGCGAGGAAGAGGGTACTTATTCTTAATAGTAATTGATAAGCATGATTTTTATACACTTTATTCCTCCTAACTTAACCTTTTTAATAATTAAGTTTGACTTAATGAATGCAATTGAATGGAATTTGATTTTAATTGGCTATTTTCTATATTTGAGGAATTAATTTGCAAACTATTGGTTCTTAATGCTTAAATTTTTCTTAAATAATTTTTGGATATTTTTACTTAATACTTTCCATTCTAATTGTGTAGATTTTTAATGGATAGTTGGAGATTGAATAGAAAATTGAATGGGCAGTTAACATGGAAGCTACGTGGAACAAGGATAACAAGTAGAGATAGCGAAAAGAGGCTGGGTTGAAGGAGCTTGCCATGAGTTTCTGGTTTGAGAAAGGAAGAAGCTCGAGCTTGCACAAAGAAGAGCTCAAGTTCTGCATGAAACATTCAAGTGGCAAAACAGAGGAAAGCAAACATAAATGGGCAGAAAAAGAGATTGCATAAAGCACCAGCAGAACCACGTAAAAGCAACCTTGAAGAATGAAAAAGGGATGGCTCAAACAAGGAATCAAAACGTGAATTCTGGGCAAAGCAGAGAAGAAGAAGCTGCAAAAATCACGTAAAATGAAGCAACGGGTTGTGCATGGAATTGAAATCAAGAAGCAAACTCAAAACAGAGGAGAAGAACACAAAGAAGTTGCATGTGAGAATAACGAGCTGCATGGTTCGAAGAAAGCAATGTGAAATATAATAAAATAAACTGAAGAGGGGCAGAAGCTAAACATGCACGAAGTAAAACGAGCAGAACGCTGGGCAAGGGAAGTGAATGAAAGGCATGCAGCAATTTAAATGGAGCAACTCGTCCAGCACGTTGCCACGGGTTCTGCACTCACACAAGAAGCTGCAGCACTTACAAAAGCCATGGAGAAGCAGAAACAAGAGTAGATGTTACGTGGAAATGTGAGCAGAACAAAAGAGAGGCAACGAGAGAAGAAGCTTTGGGCAGAACAGAGAAGAAGGAAGAATACACCTACATGCAGAACGTGCTACAAACAGAAGCAAAGCACCAGTTACAGGCTACAACAGAGGCTGAACTCGAGGGCTGTGTTAAATGAAGGAAGCAACGAGTTGAAGTCTGGAATGAGCTGCACGAGAGAAGCCACGAGTTAGAGAAGAAATAAACACACATGCAGAATCATGTTTGAGCAGCAGCTTACAACTCGAGCAAAACGTGGATTGCTACGCAGAACTACAAAGCACGAGGAATATGCAGCAGAAGAAACGCTGAAGCAAAATTTGGATTATAATAAAATAAAAGCAATGGGGCCCACCTTATATTACATGCAAGCTTCAGACAATTGAAATGGGAAGGGGGAGCACGTGAAAAATTAACAAAGCCACGTGAGAAATAAAATCATGCTGTATTCATCATCCATCGGATTTTCACGTGGTCATTAGATTCATCCACGCTTTTCGTCACACACCCCATCCATTCATCCATCGTCTAGCATCACCTCCATTAGATTCACGACGCCTTCATCCACCCCTCCGTCTTTTCCACACAGAACACACTCCACGCCATCCTCCATTCCATCTCCATCTCTCCACACCAATATGAAGCTCTAATCCACCTTGAGGCTAGCTTGGAAGCAACCTTGGCTGAAGCTTGAATCCTTGGAGAAGAATCAGAATTTTGGCTAAGATTTCTCAATTTCCTACACCTTTTCTTTTTCTTGTACAATCTTGGTTAAGTTGTATTTGATTAGGAATTTGTGTAATTAATTAGTGGCTGGTTAGACACTGATTAGGAAGCATTTTTGTTGATTAATTAGTTGGATTGGAATCTGATTTTTCATTATTTTCTAATTTCTCATGTATACCACGAAGGTGTTCGATAAAATGCATGAGTGAGATTATATGCTTAATTGCTTGATTTGAGAATTCCTTGATGTTTAGTTCGTTAATTAAACATTTTTGGATGATGAATCAGAGGCTAATTAATCAGTTAATTAATCAAATTAGGTGTTCATTGATCTTAAAGACAAGAGTTAATGAATTGGTGTAGGATTGAGGTCTCAATTCAACATTAACTTGTTAATCTCTTGAATCTTGAATGGTTATTCAAGATCATTTGCTAATGAACATAATTAGGAACTCTTAGGTCAGAATTAATCACAATTGGAATAGGATAATGATAGTGGATACCAATGGACGATTCCTAAGCTAGTCACAAGTCCATTATCAACCACAATTCATCCAATTAGGTAGAAATTAGGAATTTTAATTTGGTTTCATTTTAGGTTAGTTCAATTCAATAAAAAACCCCCCAAATTAGGTAGCTCTTAGAGTATTTTAACACTTAGAAACTTAATTAAGTATTGAATTCCATTTCCAAGGGAGATGACCTAAGTTGTGCCCTATATTACATTTAATATTTAACCTAGTTTATTTTGAGGGTTGCACGACGAGCCCGTCAGTAATCTTATTGAGTTCTCAGTAATCTATACATAGCCTAAGGCTCCCATCCTTCTTCTTTACAAATAGGACTGGAGCTCCCCACAATGAGACGCTGGGTCTAATGAAACCCTTCTCTAAAAGCTCTTCTATCTGTTTCTTAAGCTCTACTAGCTCGGTGGGAGCCATCCTATACGGGGCCTTAGACACTGGACCTACCCCAGGTACAATGTCTATAGGAAACTCTACCTCTCTCTCTGGGGGTAGTCCACTAATTTCTTTAGGAAAGACCTCTGGGAACTCCCTCACTACGGGAATATCTTCTATACCCTCTTCTACCTCAGCCTGAACTGAAAAGAATACCAGATACCCCAGACAACCATGCCCTAGTGATCTCTCAGCTTGGGAGGTGGTCATGACAGATAACTCAGCCCTAGTACTAGGCACAGTCCCACACTCAGGTAAAGTGATACACCTGTGGCTACAATCTAGTATGGCATTATTTGCAGACATCCAGTTCATGCCAATAATCACATCAATATCAATGAGGGGCATACAAATCAAATCAAGGGTGGTCAGGCAATGGTTAAACTGGATCACACAATTCAAACAAGCATGGGAGGTAATGGCTCGGTTCCCTGTGGGGGTAGATACATGCAACTCATATGGCAATATATGCATACTCAGACCTAACCTCTCAGCACAGTCATATGATATAAAAGAGTGGCTAGCACTCGAATCAAATAATGCAGTCACAGAAAAATCATTTATTTTAATAGTACCTTGGATCAGACTCGGGGACCGGCTAGCCTCCTGCTGTGATAGGGCAAAGACTCTACCCTAGGTCTGTGGTCTGGGAGCAAGAGCCATCTCCCTTGGCTGTGTGATCTGCAAAGGGGCCTGTGGAGGAACCTGGGTGCAATCTCTAGCTATGTGCCCCGGCCTGCCACATTTGAAGCACACATTCTGCCCCGCATAGCATGGTCTGGTACCGTGATTCCTGCCACACTGGGGACAAGTGATAGGTGGAGCACTACCTTTACTGGACTGAGTCCTCCTTCTTTTACCTCTCTGGTTCCACTGGCTCTTTCCACCTCTTCGGCTAGTCACTGCAGGTTGGGAACCCTCTCTAGGTCTCTTGGGCTCAGGGAGGGAAAGAGGTGGTCTAGCACTAGAGATAGGCTGCAATCTCCTAAGGTTTGTCTCTGTAACTCTGCATACCTCCACAAGGGTATTAAAGTGCCTGATCCTCTGTGGCACCACCCTATCTCTGATCTCAGGGAGCAAACCCTTCTCTAATCTATCTGCCCTCTATCTCTCATCATCATGTCTCTGCAGGTAAGAGGAATATCTGGAGAGCTCAACAAATTTTGCCACATATTGGTCCACGGACATCCTCGGAGTCTGCTTAAATAGAATGAATTCTGATTCTTTCTCATCTCTGATAGAATCGAGGAAATATTTCTCGCAGAACACCTCGAGGAATGCCTCCCAGGTGATTGGGGTGTTCCTCGCTCTCAAGATAGGCTTAGTACCCTTCCACCAGTAAATTGCTTCTTTCTGTAACTGGAATGCAGCCATCTTGGCTTTCTGCTCAGACGTGCACTCCATCACCTCAAAGATTTGCTCTAATGCCATAATCCAGGCCTCAGCTTTATCTGCATTCATCTCACCATCAAAGGTAGGAGGCCCGAATTTTCTGAACTGTGTAATCACCTTTCTGGTCGAGGGTTGCTGTACAGGAGGCGTCTGAGCTGGTGGAATCGGGGTAACCATCTGCGTCTGTGGCTGTGCATCTGGGTGAGTCGTCCCTGAATGCTCGGGACGATCTGAGTGTGGGTGGAGGTGGCTGAGGAGGAGTAGGTGTAGGGCCCTGGCTATCCCTCTCAGCAAGCCGTTCCTGAAGCTGCATAATGACGGCCTGCTGCTGATCCAGGCGAGCCATGATAGACTGAAGGGCTCCAGCAACTGGATCACTAGGCCCGGCTTCATCAGCACGAGCCTTACTAGGGGGCCGACCTCTCCTAGTGTTCACCATCATACTGAAACATCATAACAAACTGTAACATGAGCTAGGGAACACTTCCACCATCATACACACTCAATTCATCCAAACAAGCTCAAATGCATATAGGCGACTCAAAAACACAAGCCACAACCCACAATGAGAGCCTGAACCTTTGCTTTGATACCAATAAATGTAACACCATAACTTCTAGCTCTATTATATGCCATTTATAAGCTTCACATCATGATTTCCATGAGGGCACATGAAAAAGGGGATAGAAATAATCGACTTTTTCCGCGTTGTGCTATATCTAAAAAATTCAATTCGGTGTCACGTGGATCGTGTGAGCTTATACTATACTTCCTCATATTTAATTTTATTATTACAACTCATTTTCATCACAAAAACATGCCTACAATTCATGGAAACCGAAATGGAGCTCAAAATAAGTAAGCATATTTTCGGCCAGATTTGCTCCATTTTCTGACCCAACTTTGGAAAATCATAACTAAATCTAGAAAATTCGAAATCATACAATCTTTGTCACTCTGGAAAGCTTAGTATGTCTACTTCACACTAAAAATACGTACAAGTCACAGAATTCATCACACAGGACGTTTGACATCCAAAAAGCTACAGACTCCTTGGCTGCCTGGGCTGTGATTCAGGTTACTGATGTAAATTTCTGAAATTCGTAACTAATTCTAAAAAGATCAAAATCACACAAATTCAGTCATTCTGGGAAGCTACAAATGTTAACTTGACACTAAAAATAATTCCCGAATGAAACAGATACGTTTAGGCATCTGGAACTGATGGAACAGTGATTGAGCTCTGGAGTCGCCACTGTTACTGACAGCAAACTTCAAAAATGCATAACTCTCTGCTCAGACCTCCAAATGAGGTGATCTCTGTGGCCACAGAAATATTATGACCTCTAGTTTATGTATATAAGATTTAATAAGCATTGGACACCATTTGGCCATCGAGTGACACGAAAATCAAATCTACCAGTATGAATAGTGCACATACCAGAAACCATGGAAAATCCCAACTTTGAAAATTCATCAAATATTCTCTAGGTCTCCGAAAATTATGATCTTTAGCTTCCCAGAAAGCTCTTAATGAGACCTAATTGTATGCCAAATTTTAGGGCAAGAATAACTCATTTAGCGAAAAAGTGACATAGGGTTCCATTATGGTCAATTTTGGCTCCATATTGGGTACCAAAATTGCCAAATGGATTTCCCTTGGTCTTGGTACCTTTTGGGCGAGTTTAAAAGCTTATTTGAGACTTGTGTGAGCTGCCCAAATGGTCCCAAACCTCATGTATCTCATTTTGACCATTCAACCCACACATATACATATAACCACCAAACTTTACATTCTCATACCATGGCATTTCATGCTCAAAACATGTGCTAATGGTCATATATCATTTCCATACATCTAAACATCATATAATAGTATGTTCACATATGTCTCAACATTCTTAGTACATATAAAACTTCATATACATGATGAACTATCATTATGGTTCCAAAAAGGAGCAAAATAACACATAAGCTTGTCAATTGTCTCTCTTCAAGGTTGTCGGCTCCCTTCACCACAATTGCTTGGTCCACCTAGCATGTTAGATCATTGGAGAGGAGGGGATGAGATTCAAAGAATCCCAATAGCTCATCTCCCATTCTATCGCACATAATATGTGCAAGCAAGTTTCACAAATGCATGCATGGAGAAAGTAGAAATCATAGGCATTTTAAAAGCAACCTTAGCATGTGAATCAATCATACAAGACATTCAAGAGCTCACTAAGTATTTGGATTGGCCTCACACTTCTCCTCAGGGATTTTAGACTTGCCTCACCCATTCTTTGAACACTTTGGACTCAACCATACTCTTGGGAGCCCACTTTGCTTTTGGAAGACTCTTTACTTTGTCTCAACCAAGCTCAAGAATTCTTGGCTCATCCTCACCCAAGGGAAGAGTTCTTGGCCTCTCCACACTCAAGCAAACTCATACAAACATCATGGGTTCATTTAAAAACATAACATGGCATCAAGCATCATGGCATATAAAGGCATGCTAGCATACTTTTCAAAGCTTGAAAATACACATACACACATTCTAAAACAAGCTAAACACACATTCATGCATGAGAGAAGGTGGAGAGAGCTACCTTATATACAAGCACACACTTTTTCCTTAGCTTTCAAGCCTCCTCCTCTTTTAGCCCCACACCCACAAGTTCGTGGAAATAGTGTCTCTTGGCCTAGACACAAATTATGGGAGCCAATTAAGTTCATGAAACAATTTCTAGGGCCATGCAACTTGCTTAAACCCTAGATTACTCTACAACCTCCATTATGGTCTATATTGGCACCTAATGAAGCAACACCCCTCAAATGATTTCTAGGCCTCATTCTTTACTCTCAAATATGATTCTTGACTCCTTTTAAGCCTCTTGGAGTCATCACATCATTAAAACAAATGGCCTAGCACCATGTTGCTTCTTTAGGTCATATTATGGAACCTAAGACACCAAATCACTTTCCATGAGTTCTAAATTTTTTCCAAGGCCTCCCCTCATTTTATTCATCAATTATGACTCAAGAATGGCCTTAGAAAAATTTAAAACTCTCCCTACCTATGAGAAACTCTTTAGGCCGAGGCTATGGAGCTTAATGGCCTTCATGGAGTTTGCTTGGTTTTCTTGAAGGGGGAAGCTTGTGGGGAGAATCTTTGGTGTCTCAAGAACTCATTTATACTCTAACTTAGACCTAGGAAGCATCCTACAAATTCAGAAATTGAAAGGTGCACTTGAAACCCTAGGTTTTGCATCTTGCTTTCTAATGCCTTTTTCTTAGTTTTCTTTGCATATTCTTATTCCTCTCCATCAAATACCTAAGAATCACCTTTGGTTTGGTTAAAAATCTGAATCCTTAGATCTGTCCAAGTGTAGGTCGAAATGCTCAACGAAGGGAGGAAGAAGACTAAGTGGAAGAATTGCAAAATACCTTGTTTTCCTTGGATTTTCTTGCTTGTTCTTGCTTTCCTTGGCCTCCTTACTTGAAATTCGAACTTTCCCCTCTGTTTTCCCTTCAAAACAGCCCTTAAAACTTCAGAGAAATCATGGAGAAGAAGAGGGAAAAAGAGGAGAAGAAAGTGGTGGAGAGAAAGCATGAAAAACAAGCAAAATTCCATACCTAAAGTCTTGAATCTTTCCTCCTTCTTCCCTTCTCTTTGTGTGCCACTCTCCAAGGGATTTGCTTCTGATTTGGGGCTGGAAATTCTGAAGTGAATGAAGGAGAGTGTGAGGTGCCACCTATATATAGTTAGGGTAAAGTGACTTTTTTTAAAATTTTCATTTTGCCCTTCATACTTTGCCTTTTTGTTTCTCCTTCGTTTTAGCTCCTTTTTGAGAACCGTCTTTTCCATTATAACATCTAGATTCCCAATTAAGAAAAATGGCTTTGGAATCACTCAAATCGGAGCTAAAACCCTTCCGAACGAATCGGTCAAAGTTCGGGTCAATTGATATTAGAAAACTTACACCGGAGGGTCTTTACCGGTCCCAGGGCTTCCCATGGTTTTTAGGGCCTCTGAGAACCCTGGACAACTCAAAATTTTCATTTAAAAAGCCCTCCTAGGTGCTTTTCCAAAATTACACTTATTTACGAAAATGCCACTGGCCTTTCGACAAATTTTTCGGATCACTTTGACCCCATTTTCTGGGCAACTCAAGGCTCAAATCCTCATTTTTTATTATTTAACATTTTATCCAAATTTTATTTGACCTTGAATCACTCATCTCAGGGGACTTACTTTGAAAGCGTGCCCGTTTCCATCGTTTAACGAAAACTGGACATTACAAATATGGCCTTAAAGTAGTAAAACTCAAGCACTTGATTGTCAAACTCTTTCCTTCAAGGTGGTTGGCTTCCATTACCTTGTCCGCTTGGTCCACCTAGCAAATTAGATCATTGGAGAGAAGGGAATGAGATTCAAAAAATCCCAATAGCTCATCTCCCATTCAATCATACATAATGGATGCAAACAAGTCTCATAAATGCATGTATGGTCATGTTGACATATGCAAACATTCAAGAAGCATTTTCATCATTTGAAAATGTCATACATAGCATACAAAGGCTTATCAAGCAAGTGGATTGGCCTCACCCAATTTCTTGTGGATATTGGACTTGCCTCACCCATTCTTTAAGAGATTCTTGGACTCAACCATGCTCTTGGGAGTCCATCTTGCTTTTGGGAGACTCTTTACTTCGTCTTAAGCAATCTCAAGGGTTTTTGGCCTCACCATACTCAAGCAAACCCAAGCACACATCAAAGGCATCATATAAGAGCATATTATAACATCATGGCACCATGGAATTAAAATCATGCTAGAACACTTTTCATGGCTTAAAAACACATATACATACATTCAAAACAAGCTAAGCATACATCCATACATGAGAGAAGGTGGAGAGAGCCACCTTGTACACAATCACACACTTTTTCCTTTGAATCTTCTTTCCTTGCTTCGGCCACACACACACAAGAGTGTGGGGAAGGTTTCTTTTGGCCTAAACATAATTTATGGAAGCCAGTTAGGTTCATAAAATTAATTCTAAGGCCACACATTTTCCTTAGACACTAAGTTGGCTTATGACTTCATTATGGTCCATACATGCACCTAATGAATCAACACCCCTCAAATAAATTTAGGCTCCATTCTTTCCTTTCAAATATGATTCTTGACTCCTTTTAAGCCTCTTGGAGTCATCACACAATTAAAATAAAGAGCCTAATTACATGTTGCTTCTTTAGGTCATAGTATAGAACATATAAGGCCATCTCACTATCTATGGTTTCTAAAATTTTTCCAAGGCTTTCTCTCATATTCTCCCATCATACATGATGCAAAACTAAGCTTGGAAGAAATTAAAACACTCCCTAGGTGCGTGAACCCTCCTTGACCGGAACTTTGCTTCCATAAGGCACCAATGGAGTTTCCTTGCTTCCTTTTATAGGAGAATCATGTAGAAAGCTCTCTTGGTGTCTTAGGAACTCATATGAACATTTAAACATCATAAAATATGGCTAGAATTCATGATAGAGGTCAAGGTGCAATCAAAACCCTAACTTCCATAACTTGCGTTCTAAAGCTCCTTTTTCAATTCAGCTTATATATTCTTAATCCTCGCATTACATAACCTTTGGTTCCATCAAGAATACATAAAGAAAAACTCTCCTCCTCACTTTCTCTCTCTAGACCTAAGCTTAAATAGCTTGGAAACATAAGATTTTGTAAGTGTTTCAAGTGAAGTCTTAGCTTAAAACGGAGCTCTCTTCGCGTAGATTATTTTCCACCGATTGATTTCTTGAAAAGAGTTCCTTTTTGGCTTGGGTCAGACCTGAATCTTCAAGTTTTTAAGAAAAGAAAACCACCATTAGAGAGCTCTTAGAAAGAGGAATAACTTTCCTAACTGGTACGGGATGAAACGGGGCCGTTTACTTACCTAAACAGAAGCCTAAACTTCTTCTCTCTCCCACTTGTTAATGTCATGCCATTGCTACCCCTTTTTCTACAAATGGAAGTTTGGAGAAGATGATGAGGTGTAATCTTACTTAAGAAGCCTCTTTTATAATTTTTCAAAATGACCATTTTGTCCCTATGCACCTATTTGCTCCGTTTAGGTTCATTTTAACTCCTTTTTTAGAATTGTCTTTTCCATCATAAAATTTAGGTTTCTAATTAAATAAAATACCTTTGGAATCACTCAAATCGGAGCTAAAACCTTCTTGAATGAATCAGTCAAAGTTTGGGTCAATTGATATTGAAAAACGTCCACCGGAGGGACTTTAGCTATCCCAGGCCTTCCCATAGTTTTCAAGGCCTCTGAGAACCCTAAGGAACTTAAAAATTTCATTTAGAAAGCCCTATTATAAGAATTCCAAAATTTTCTCAAAATGATGAAAATGCCCTTACGTTTCATCAACCTTTCGTTACCTTTCGTTTCTTTATTCTAGCTCCATTTTTCTTTCTGTCTGAGCCTAGGATTCTCATTTTTAGGAGTCTAGAATGCTTCCCAAATTTTTCAGGACCTTAACTATGTCATTTCGGGGGACTTCCTTTTATATCCAGTGAATTTTGTTCGTTTATGAAGAAACCATACGTTACGTTTATCACGTTTTCTCCTATTTTGAAAGAACCGGATGTTACACTCTCCCTAAGGTTTTCCTTCGGTTTTAGGTAGAACTTGGTCATGCAACATGAAGGGAGAAGAAGGGTGCATCATATATATAGGTGGGAGGAAGTTACACTTTTCAAAAATTCCTATTTTGCCTTTCATTCTTGGCATTTTTGTTTTTCCTTCGTTTTAGCTCCTTTTTTAGATCCGTCTTTTCCAGTATAAAATTTAGGTTCCAAATTTAGTAAAGTACCTTTGAAATCACTCAAATTAGAGTTAAAATATTCCTACATGAATCCATCAAAGTTCGAGCACATTGACGTTGAAAAAGGTCTACCAGAGCGGCTTTAGTTGTCTCGGGCCTTCCCATGGTTTTTAGGGCTTTTGAGAACCTTGGGGAACTCAAAAATTTCATTTAAAAATCCCTCTTGTGTGAATTCCAAAATTTGCTCAAAATTATGAAAATGCTATTACGTTTTGTAAGTAATTCATAAGAAATTGTTTCTTCATTCTAGTTCCATTTTTCTTTTCGTTTGAGCCTGGGATTCTCATTTTTAGGAGTCTAGAATGCTTTCCAAATTTTTTGGGACCTTAACTACATCATTTCGGGGGACTTCCTTTTATATCCAGTGAGTTTCATTTATTGACGGAGAAACCATACGTTACGTTTCTCACATTTTCTCTCGTTTGCAGAGAACCAGATGTTACACAAGGCATCAAGTGGCATGTTCTCAAGTTACAAGAGTATACATGAGCACACAGTTACATACATATGCACATACGAATGTAAGGAGAATGAGGTGGAGAGCTACATTGGATTTAGGCAAGCTTTTCTTGATCTTTTCCTTCCCTCTCTTCGGCCTCATAAGTGCACCAAGGTGGGTTAGTGTTCTCTTGGCCTAAACACCATAAACAACACATAATTACACACTTGAAGCAAGCCAAGACACTAAACTCACTCTTGAATGCACACTTGGTTCAATAAGTGGCATAATGGTTCCATAAATGGCCTATTAAAGCAACCTCCACAATTTAAGCTCCAGGCTCCCATCTTTTTCCATTTCTAGGCCTCTTGGCCTCATTCAAAGTCTTTGGAGCTCTCACACAATCATTTACACAAACTTAGAATTAAGTTGCTTCACAAAGCACTATTATGGACACATTGTCCCATCTTCTAATTTATGGCTCTTAAATTTTTTGCAATAGTTTCTCTTATCTTCTAACATCATATAAAGTCCCAAACCAAGGTTAGAACAAATTAAAACACTCCCTAACCTAATATTCTTGCCTTGGCTGAAACTAGCACCATAATGGAGGTTCATAAGCTTCTTGATTTTTCCTTGATAGGAGAGCCACTTAGGAGGGTTTCTAGAGGTCTTAGGAGCTCAAGGAAACATTCAAATAGCCAAGGAATTACTCACACAAATTCAGATTTTTCAAAACCCTAAAAAACACCACACTTTCCTAACTTGATTTCTATTGGTTTTTCTTAGAATTTCTTGCCATATTCCTCTTTCTCATGGTCTAAAACCCTATCTTCTCTCTTGTTTTTGGGCAGAAAATCCTCCCCCTATATGGTTCTATTCTTGGCCGAAACATACACAACCAAGGAGCAAAGGGAAGAGGCAACAAGAACAAGAAAATACCTTGGATTTCTAACTCCCTTTTGATGCTTCTTCCTTCGCTTGAGTCCTCTTCTCAATTTTTGAAAATTTCCCCTTGGTTATGGTCCAAAAATAGCACCAATCATCTCAAGAAAACCATAGAAAGAGAGCCAAGAAGGAGAGGAACAAGATGGAGCATGAAATTCCTTAGATTTCTTTACATTTCTCTTTCTCTCCCTCTCCTTGTGCGCCTAGAAGAGATGCTTAATTTCTCTATTTTGGGCAAAAAAACTCATGCTTAAGAAGGTAGGAGAAAAAAGGAGAAGTGTGTGGAAGCTTAAAGAAACTTGCTTTTTCAAAAATTCTAATTTCATCCTTTTATAATGGCAATTTTGTTTCAGCTTCGTTTTAGCTCCTTTTTTATAACCGTCTTTTCCATTATAAAATTTAGGTTCCCAATTTAATAAAATGCCTTTGGAATCACTCAATTTGGAGCTAAAATCTTCTCAAACAAATCTATCAAAGTTCAAGCTCACTAATGTTGGAAAATGTACACCGGAAGGGCTTTACTAGTCCTAAGGCTTCCCATGGCTTTTGAAGCTCCTGATACTAGACAGAATCTTTAAAAATTCATATCTTCCTCTCTAGACTTCTAAATGAGGTGCTTCCAGTTGGATAGGTCACTAGGAATGTTTAGTTTCTCTGTATAAAATATTGTGGCAATTGGACATCATTTGAGTCCTATGTGACAGATTTCATTTTCAGACCAAATGAATAGTGTAGTAGACCAAAATCAGAAAATTTGCCAACTTTGAAAATTCATCAAATATTCTGTAAACCTCTGAAAATTATATTCTTTAGCTTCCCAAAAAGCTCTCAATAAGCTCTAATTTCATTCCATCTCTGGGAGATGTCAAAGCCTAAGATCACTGTATCTGATAGTAAAATACATACTTACTAAGTCTGGTAACCATCACTCATAATAGCTGAGGCTAAACTCAGAGGTACATCGTGCTCTTTGTACGAAGTGGGTTATGTGTTACTTAATTCTCTAGGATCCCATCATACTAATACTAGTGAGTATTTTAAATTTTCACTCACTGCTCCTCATAGGATCCTCGAATTCCCACTTCAGTCCCTTTTTTCTTAGGCTTTCTTTTCTTACTCTATTAACTTACTTACTTTGCATGTACTCATTCTAACCTTCCTTTCATATCCTGTAACTTCTAACTATGCCTACATTTTGCTTTTTAGTGCTTTGGCACTAGGGCATCTCACACTCTAATTGTGGTTAACATCTATGGCAGGAGAGAAGTTATACACTGGTCCCTTCTCATTTCATTTCCATGTACTATAAGGGACTCAGATCATACATACTGAGCTCATGTTATCTGGATCTAAACATTCTTTACTAATGATTCCTTTCTACATGCTTTTCTCATCATTTTGATATTACTAGAATCGCTTTACCTTTCTTTTCTGATTTATCTCATTATTTAGCTAACTAGGGTACCCTTCGATTATCAGGACATTTTAGATGTCATCATTTACTATTAGGTTGATCAGGCCTAATATCATGCAACCATTATTGCAAGCAAAACATAACATCAAACACTAATACACGGGCAGCTCATGACTGAGTTCAAAGCCACTATCGCCTGTATATTACAAGTTTTCCAATAATCTAACGTATTGCTCTCTTACTTTTCCCTATTTGCCCTATTCTCGTAAAGTGCTCAAGGAAAATAGGATTCTTCCTCTATTTCATCCTGAGATCTCTCAGCATTGGCCGACTGTTTTTACTTCAGGCAATATTGTAACACCATGAATTCTAGCTCATTCTAACTCATCTCATGCCTTTACATAACTTAATATCATGAATCATGTGAGTTTTACTTCAGGCAAGGAAAATAATACTCATTTTAGCATTGCGCTGGGTCTCAAAATTCCATTCGGTGTCACATGGACCATGTAAGATCATATTATGCATTCTCATATTTAATTCCATCATTATAACTCATTTACATCACAAAAACATGCCTACAATTCATGGAAACCGAAATGGAGCTCAAAATAAGCAAGCATATTTTCGGCCAGATTTGTTCCATTTTCTGACCCAACTTTGGAAAATCATAACTAAATCTAGAAACTTTAAAATCATGCAATCTTGGTCATTATGGAAAGCTTAGGATGTCTACTTC
Source organism: Erythrophleum fordii (assembly GCA_032878935.1). Lineage (NCBI taxonomy): Eukaryota > Viridiplantae > Streptophyta > Magnoliopsida > Fabales > Fabaceae > Erythrophleum > Erythrophleum fordii. The sequence goes on from JAVQMF010000053.1 coordinate 18,302,536, forward strand.
ACATAAAAAAGACAACTAGGTCACAAAATTCATCACACAAGACGTTTGACATCCAAAAAACTACAGAGGTCGCTAGCTGCCTGAGCTACTGTTCAGTTTACTGATACAAATTTCTGAAATTCATAACTAATTCTATAAAATTGAAATCACACAAATTTGGTCATTCTGGAAAGATAAAAATGTTAAATTGATGCAAAAAATAATTTTAGAATAAAACAGATACATTTAGCTATTGGAATCCTATAGAACAGTAACTGAACTCCTGGGGCGCCACTGTTACTGACAGCCAACTTCAAAAATACATAACTCTCTGCTCAGACCTCCAAATGAGGTGATCTTGGTGGTCACAGAAATCTTATGACCTCTAGTTTGTGAATATAAAATTTCACAGGAATTGGACACCATTTGTCCATCGGGTGACACAAAACACAAAACTACTAGTATGAACAGTGCACATACCAGAATCCATAAAAAATCCCAACTTTGAAAATTCATCAAATATTCTCTAGACCTCCAAAAATTATGTTCTTTAACTTCCTAAAAATATCTCAATGAGACCTAATTGCATGCAAAATTTCATAGCAAAACTAACTCATTTCACTAAAAAGTGACATAGGATTCGATTATGGTCAATTTTGGCTCCACATTAGGTACCAAAGTTGCCAAATGGATTTCCCTTGGTCTTGGCACCTTTTGGGCAAGTTTAAAAGCTTATTTGAAACTTTTCTGAGCTGCCAAAATGGTCCCAAACCTCATGCATCTCATTTTGGTCATTCAACCCATATTTATGCATATTTCCAACAAACTTCTATATTGCACACTTTGGCATTAATACTCAAAGTAGGTTCTAGAGGTCATATATCATATCTATACATTTAAACATCATATAATATCATATTTACACATGTCTCAAGGGTCATAGCCCATTTACTACATTATATATATCATATGGTACAATCATGGTCTTAAAGTGGCAAAAGCTAAACACATGATTGTCAATCTCCTTCCTTTAGTATTGTTGGCTCCTATTAGCATATCCACTTGGTTCACCTAGCATGTTAGATCATTGGAGAGGAGGGGATGAGATTCAAAGAATCCCAATAGCTCATCTTCCATTCAATCATACATAATATGTGCAAGTAAGCCTTACACATGCATGCATGGGGAAAATGGAAGTCATGGACATTTAAAAAGCAAGCTTGGCATATAAACAAATCATACAAGACATTCAAGAGCTCACTAAGTGTTTGGATTGGTCTTACACTTCTTCTCATGGATTTTGGACTTACCTCACCCATTCTTTGAGAGCTTTGGATTCAACCATACTCTTGGGAGCCCACTTTGCTTTTGGGAGACTCTTTACTTTGTCTCAACCAAGCTCAAGGGTTCTTGGCTCATCCTCACCTAAGGGAAGAGTTCTTGGCCTCTCCACACTCAAGCAAACTCATAAAAACATCATGTAATCATTTGAAAACATAACATGGCATTAAGCATCATGGCATATAAAGGCATGCTAGCATACTTTTCAAAGCTCGAAAATACACATATACACATTCTAAAACAAGCTAAACATACATCCATGCATGGGAGAAGGTGGAGAGAGCTACCTTGCACAAAATGACACACTTTTTCCTTTGAATTCAAGCCTCCTCTTTCTGCCACACACCCACAAATTGGTGGAAATAGTTTCTCTTGGCCTAGATACAATTTATGGGAGCCAATTAGGTTCATGAAACAATCTCAAAGACCATACAATTTGCTTAGATGCTAGATTGCTCTATAAGCTTTATTATGGTCCATAAATGCACCTAATGAAATAACACCCCTCAAATGCTTTCTAGGCCTCATTCTTTCCTTTCAAATATGATTCTTGACTCCTTTTAAGCCTCTTGGAATCATCACATCATATAAAAAAAAGGCCTAGCACCATGTTGCTTCTTTAGGTCATAATATAGAGCCTAAGACGCTAAATCACTTTCTATGAGTTCTAAATTTTTTCCAAGGCCTCCCTTCATTTTCATTCATTAAACATGACTCAAGAATGGCCTTAGAAAAATTTAAAACTCTCCCTAGTTATGAGAACCCTTCTTGGGCGAGACAATGAAGCATATTGGGTTCCATGGAGTTTTCTTTTTTTTCTGAAGGGAAGAAGCATATGAGGGGCCTCTTAGGATCTTAGGAGCTCATTTAAACTATTATTTAGGCCTAGGAATCATCATACAAAATCAAAATTTTCAAGGTGCAATTGAAACCCTAGAATTTGCATCTTGAAATCTAATGGCTTTTTGATAATTTCCTTTACATATTCTTAATCTCCACACCCTTTTTCCTTAGATTCATGCTTAGTTCTGCCTAAAAATCATCTCCTCCCAGGGTTTTCTCAAGTGGGACGAAATGATGGAGAAGGGGACCAAAAATGACAACCATAGGAAGAGAAATTACCTTATTTTCTTGCTTTTTCCTACTTGAATCTTGTGTTCTTTGAGCGCCTCTCTTCAAATCCGAAATTTCCCCTCAATTTCTCCCTTAAAACAGATTTATAAACTTCATTTTAATCATAGGAAACAAAGGAGAATGGAGGAGAAGAGGTTTGGAAGAGAAAGAGCATGAAAAACTACTAATTTCCATACCTTAAGCCTTTGATTTCTCCTCCTTTTCTTCCCCTTCTTGTGAGCCTCATCTCCTAGGGTTTTCTTCTAGTTTTAGGAACATGGTCATGCATAATGAAGGGAGGAGAAGGGTGCATCATATATATAGGTGGGAATAAGTTTCACTTTTCAAACATTCCCATTTTGCCCTTCATACTTTGCATTTTTGTTTCTCCTTCATTTTAGCTTCATTTTGAGAACCGTCTTTTCCATTATAAAATTTAAGTTTCTAATTTAGTAAAATGCACTCAAATTGGAGCTAAAACTTTCCCGAATGAATCCGTCAAAGTTCGAGCACATCGACGTTGGAAAATGTTCACCGGAGGGGATTTAATTGTCTCGGGGCTTCCCAAGGTTTTCAGAGCCTCTGAGAACCCCGGAGAACTCAAAACTTTCATTTAAGAAGCCCTCTTATGTGAATTCTAAAAACTATCTGGTGAATTTCATTCGTTTACAGAGAAACTGCATGTTACGTTTCTCACGTTTTCTTTCGTTTTCAGATAACTGGATTTTACAAATATCATGTTAGAAGGGCATCTATGCCAAGGACAAATGTGCTTTCTTAAGTACTCAAGCACATTAACTAAATATCTATTCTCAATCTAATATGTCCTCAGCTTAAACACTGCCATATCTTCTTTTTCTACCTTTTTTATCCTCTTACATAGGAAAAAGGATGTTTCTACTACTGGCTGTTTCTATTGCCAGTCCAAGTTTCTTTACACTCAAGAGCACTTGCATTTTCCTGAGGTTCCTCCACTTATTCACTCTCTGTAACATCAAGGGGTCTATTTTTCACTCATACTCTTACTCTGCTTTTAGCTAGACCATCCTTTGGTAAGACGGATTCTATTTCATATAATCCTAAGAATTTCATTCTATGGCACTCTCAGCTGACACTCTTTTTCTCCATAATATAAGACTCGCCTTTTAAGGCGATCTCTAGCTCACTCGAGCTTTCCTAAGGGTACTAAGGCACTAACTACCTATCTTAGCTTATTTCTACATTCGGATCAGAGCTGGGCTTTCTCTCTGTTTAACCTTTTTAGCCTTATTCCCAGGAGCACAGTATACTATTTTTAAGGTTCTACTAACTCAATCCAGAACACATACTCTCAATCTCCGGATTCTAAGTGAAAACTTATGCTCTATTAGGTGTTCTAATCACTCATGTGCCTTAACCTTATATTATTTTCATATTAGAAAACTCTTCTGACTAACTATTAGTGTAACACCATAAGTTTTAGTTCATTTCATGCCATTCATAAGCTTTGTGTCATCAATTCTACAAGGGCATACGAAAAAGTGGATGAAAATAATAGACTTTTTCGCGTTGCGCTATATTTAAAAATTTGTAATCTGTGTCACGTGGACCGTGTGAGCTCATGCTATGCATCATCATATTTAATTACATTATTAAAACTCATTTACATTACAAAACATGCCTACAACTCATGCCTACAACTCATGGAAACCGAAATGGGGTATTGAAAATGGAAGTTCATTCTCGGCTAGAATTGGCCTCTTTTCTGGGCAAATTTTGGAAAATCATAACTAAATCTAAAAAAAATAAAAATCATGCAATATTGGCCATTTTGAAAATCTTAGGATGTCTAGTTAACAATAAAAATATTCCTAGAACATAAAATGCATCATGGAGGACGTGTGACATCCGAAATGGTCCAAAGGTCCGACTAAAATCTGGAACTGTCATAGAATTCTGCAGAAAACTTTGAAAATGTCTAATTAAATCCATAAAAATCCAATCCATGAAAATGATACCAATTTGGAAAGTTGTTAATGTTAAATAGAGAGAAAAAAATCTCCAGATCATGTCATCAAGCCCAAACTTCGAAATTCAATGGAATAGTATTTCTGGTCAGGCAAAATCACTGATATAGGATAGAAACTTCAAAAATTCATATCTTCCTCTCTAGACCTCCAAATAAGGTGCTTCTAGTTAGCTGAATCACTGTGATTATTCATTTCTATGTATAAAATTTCATGGCAATTGGACATCATGTGTGCCTTATGTGACAGAACAAAATTTCAGACCAAATGAATAGTGCAGCAGACCAAAACTATAAATTTTGCCAACTTTGAAAAATTATCAAATATTTTGTAGACCTCTAAAAATTACGATCTTTAGCTTTCCAAATAGCTCTCAATGAGACCTAATTGCATGCCAAATTTTAGATCAAGACTAATTCATTTGGCTAAAAAGTGATATAGGGTTCTATTATGGTCAAATTTGGCTCCATAGAGGGTACCAAATTTGCTAGATGTCTTTCCCTTAGTTATGGCACCTTTTGGGCAAGTCTAAAAGCACATCTGAGACTTGTGTGAGCTACTCAAGTGGTCCCAAACCTTGTGCATCTCATTTTGCCCATTCAACCCACATTAATGCACATTTCCATCATACTTTAACATTGCATAATTTGGCATCTTGTGCTCAAAATGTAGGCTAGAGGTCATACATCATATTCATATATTTAAACATCATGTAATATCATATTTATACATGTCTCAAGGGTCATGGTACATTTACAACAACATATACATCATAAACCATGATTATGATTCCAAAATAGATAAAGCTTGGCATATGGTTGTCAATCTCCCTTCTTCATTGTTGTTGGCTCCCTTCGCCATAGTTACTTGGTCCACCTAGCATGTTAGATCATTAGAGAGGAGGGGATGAGATTCAAAGAATCCCAATAGCTCATCTCCCATTCAATCATACATAATATATGCAAAGCATGCTTTACAAATGCATGCATGGGTAAAATGAAAGTCATGGACATTTTAAAAGCAAACCTGGCAGATGAACAAATCATACAAGACATTCAAGAGCTCACCAAGTGTTTAGATTGGCCTCACACTTCTCCTTATAGATTTTGGACTTGCCTCACCCATTCTTTAAGAGCTTTGGACTCAACCATACTCTTGGAAGCCCACTTTGCTTTTGGGAGACACTTTATTTTGTCTCAACCAAGCTCAAGGGTTCTTGGCTCATCCTCACCAAAGGGAAGAGTTCTTGGCCTCTCCACACTCAAGAAAACTCATACAAGCATCATGTGCTCATTTGAAAACATAACATGGCATAAAAAATCATGGCATATAAAGGCATGATAGCATACTTTTCATAGCTTGAAAATACACATACACACATTCTAAAACAAGCTAAACATACATCCATGCATGAGAAAAGGTAGAGAGAGCTACCTTGTGTACACTCACACACTTTTTCCTTGAAATTCAAGCCTCCTCTTTCGGCCACACACCCACAAATTAGTGATGATTTCTCTTGGGCTAGATGCAATTTATGGGAGCCAATTAGGTTCATAAAACATATTCTAAGGCTACATAATTTGCTTAAACCCTAGATTGCTCTATAACCCTCATTATGGTCAATAAAGGCACTTAATGAAGGAACAACCCTTAAATACTTTCTAGGCCTCATTCTTTCCTTTCAAATATGATTCTTGACTCCTTTGAAGCCTCTTGGAGTCATCACATCATCAAAACAAAAGGCCTAGCACCATATTGCTTCTTTAGGTCATAATATGGAACCTAAGACACTAAATCACTTTCCATGAGTTCTAAATTTTTTCCAAGGCCTCCCTTCACTTTCATTCATCAAATATGACTCAAAAATGGCCTTAGAAAAATTTAAAACTCTCCTTAGCACCATGGAACATGCTTGCCCGAGACATGCCTAGGTTTAGGGCTCCATAAAGTTTTCTTTATCTTCTTGAAGGGAGAAGCTTATGGGAAGCATCTTAGGTGTCTCAAAAACCCCTTTAAACTCCTAATTGGACTTAGGAAGTATCACATAAATTCAGAATTTGAAAGGTGCACTAGAAGCCCTAGGTTTTGTATCTTGAATCCTAATGCCTATGTCATAGTTTTCTTTGCATATTCTTATTCCTCTCCATCAAATACCTAAGAATCATGCTTGGTTGGGCTTGAAAATCAGATCTTCCTAGGGTTCTTAGTGTAGGTTGCAATGGAGAAGAAAGGAACATCAACATAGTACCATAGAATGTATTTTTACCTTGTTTCCTTAGTTAGTTTGGCTTGAATCTTGCTTTCTCCAAGCTCTTCTCTTCAAATTGGAAAATTCCCCTCTATTCTTCCTTCAAAACAGCCCTTAAAACTTCAGAAAAATCATGGAGAAGAAGAGGGAAAAAGAGGAGAAGAGATTGGTGAAGAGAAAGCATGAAAAACAAGTAAATTCCTATACCTAAAGACTTGAATTTCTCCTCCTTCTTCTCTTCCCTTGGTGCGCCACTCTCCTAAGGTTTTGCTTCTGGTTCAGGGCTAGAAAATCTGAAGCTAAATGAGGGAGAGTGTGAGGCGTCACCTATATATAGCTAGGGCAAGGTGACTTTTTCAAAAATTTCAATTTTGCCCTTTATACTTTGCATTTTTGTTTCTCCTTTGTTTTAGCTCCTTTTTTAGAATTGTCTTTTCCATTATAAAATTTAGGTTTCCAATTAAGAAAAATGGCTTTGGAATCACTCAAATAGGAGCTAAAACCTTTCTAAACAAATCTGTCAAAGTTCAGGCACACTGACGTTGGAAAATGTCCATCGGAGGAGATTTAGCTGTCCCGGGGCTTCCCATTGTTTTTAAAGCCTCTGAGAACCCCAACAAACTCAAAAATTTGATTTAGAAAGCCCTCCTATGTGAATTCCAAAAATTACTTGAAATTACAAAAATGCCATTATGTTTCGTAAGATTTTTGTCAAAATTTGTTTCTTTATTCTAGCTCTATTTTTCCTTTCGTCTGAGCCTAGAATTCTCATTTTTAGAAGGCTAGAATGTTACTCAAATTTTTCAAAACCTTAACTAATTCATTTCGGGGGACTTGCTTCGGAAACGTGCCTGTTTCTTCGTTTAACGAAAACTGGACATTACAATCAGACTCCTATCTGTTTACCTTTTTAGGTTTAGTCTGTTCATTTAGTCATTACTAAAGTGAGGGTATCTTTTTTATAACTAGTTTCTCTACTCTTCCTCGCTTCCCTTATCATTATACTTTATGACTTAATGGGTCTATCTAGGGGAATTTACTAACCACTACTGGGTGGTTTCCCTGGCATCAAGATGTCTCATCTTTTCTTTCTCAATCCAGGGAGAACTTTCGTTGAGGCTTTCATTCACATATCTCACCTGGAACGATGCTACTGGTGATCTTCTCTAGGCTTTAGCTTATGCTCAGCCTAGGCTAGCCATCTCATCGGACCTGTAGCTTACTAACTATCCTCATTCTTTTCTGAGCCTCTGTTACTGGCTACTCATACTTACCTCTAGGTGTTACCTATAGGGTACACCTTTCTAGGCCATTCGCTATGTGCCTCATTGTTGGTAGTCTTATCTTACGTTATTTCGAGACTACACTAACATTTTATCATTCAATGTCTCACAGGGTAGCATCCTAGGTTGCAGTCAACACCTTAAAGGTGGGTCTTAACAACCTTATCATCCTTGTATCTAACTTTTTCTATGTTAAGCTCTTTTCTCAATCTCAACTACTAAGCCCATAGATTTCTTATTAATCTTTCATGACTATTCATTACCCTTTTCTCTACTTATACTAGGGGTTCCCGTTCTGTGTGGATCGACTGATCCCTTATTAGTTTATTCCTCAAGTTGGCCTGAATATGACCAACAAGGTATTCATACTACCATTCACCACGGCTAACTAGCCTCGGGTTCACCTTAGTTTTCTTGTTTGAGTATTGGCTACATTTAACTTCTTAATTGGCCATGGCGAGGAATCTCTAGATTGCCTCGTTGCTATCTGGAATAATTGGCCGCGACTAAGCAATTAATTGGCCATGGCTAATGGCTTCTAATTGGCTTATTTTTCTAGGGATTGGATTTTCATCTTTAGCTATCAACCTAAGCCTCATTGCCTTTATATCCAGCCCATCATCAAGCTAGAGGATTCTACATCTTGTTTCATTCATAAATAGCTAACTATCACCTTCGGGCTATCTGGGCTCTAGGGTGTAGCTTGTAACTTAACTTCTGGCCTAAGAAAATTAACCTTTCAGGCTCTAATACTTATCTAGACATTTGGGTGTCGTGGCTAGGGGGTAACTCTCTTCTTATTCCCCTCTAAACTGGTCTTGTGCAGTGGCAGTTGCAGTCTCATCTTATACTGTGTTGCATCACTACTTGTCTCTGCATTAAGTAGGACATCTCAGAATGGCCTAAGTATGACTACCAGAAAGAATTAGGCCTCGTATACTCTCTCTAGCAAGCCTTTTCCTATCAACGAGATCATTTCTCATTGTTTAGGGCTTGCCACTAATCTCGGTGAGCTATCACATCTCATAGCGCTCTGGCCATTGGATCCTTCAGCTCTACTCAAGCTTAACTCTACTCAAGCTACTCTAGAGGCTACTCTTTCTTGGTGTCTACTTGCTACTCTAAGACCATCATACAACTTACTCCTCATGAACAAAACCACAAGCTATCTTCACACACCCAAAATGTCTCATATAAGGCTCTACCTATCCATTTAAGCCTTTATATAGCCCAGTTGCTACATCCTCAAGCCAAATCTAATATGAGAAAGCCTGAAACTTTTCTTTGATACCAATAAATGTAACACTATATATTTCCTAGCTTTTCTCATGCTATTCTCATGCTTCACATCATGTAACTCATAGAAAAGCAAAGAAAATAGCATAAAATAATGAATAATTTAGCGTTATTCCATTCGATGTCACGTGGACCATGTGAGCTCATACATCACATTATCATATTTAATTACATGAATACAACACATTTTAATCATCAAATGTGGCCTACATCTCAAGGAACTCGAATGGAAGCATGAAATATACACATATTCTTGGCCAGATTTTGCCTCTTTTCTGTCCAAATTTTGAAAAATCATAAATAATTTTAAAAAAATCAAAATCATGCATTCTTAGCCATTTTGGAAAGATACGGATGTCTACATCATACTAAAAATAGGTTTAGACCATAACATATATCACAGAGAATATTTGACATCTAAAAAGTTCTAGAGGTCAAACTACCCACTAGTGTTGTCACAAAATTCTGCAGCAAATTTAAAAATTGTTCAATTAATTCCAAAAAAATTCAATCCATGCAAATGATACCAATTTAAAAGACTGTGGATGTCCACTAGAGGGAAAAAATAACTCCAGACCAGCTCAGGTAGCCTAGACTTCGAAATTCACTAGAATAGTAACTGAGGTTGGGTGAAGCTCTTGATACTAGACAAAATCTTTAAAAATTCATATCTCTCTCTCTACACCTCCAAATAAGGTGCTTCTAGTTGGCATAAGTCACTAGGAATGTATAGTTTCTTTGTATAACATTTCGTGTCAATTGGACATCATTTAGGCCTTGTGTGACGGATTTCATTTTTGGACCAAATGAATAGTGTAGCAGACCAAAATCAGAAAATTTTTCAATTTTGAAAATTCATCAAATATTCTATAGATCTAATAAAATTATGTTCTTTAGCTTTCTAAGAAGCTCTCAACAAGCTCTAATCTCATACCAAATCTCAAATCAACAGGAGGTCATTTGGCTAAAAAGTGATATAGGGTCCTATTATGGTCAATTTTGGCTCCATATAGGGTACCAAAATGACCAAATGGCTTTCCTTAGGTTTTGGCACCTTTTGGGCAAGTCTAAAAGCATAATTGGGACTTGTGTGAATTTCCCAAATGGTCATAAACCTCATGCATATGATTTTGGCCATTTCATCCACACATATGCATAATTCCATAAAACCATTCATGAAGCTAGTTTCTCATTATATACTCAAATCACATTCTAATGGCTACATGACATATTTTCTCATTCATACATGACATATTATCATGATTACATATGCACAATAGGTCATAGACCATACACAATAGTGGGTTACATCATTTGACATATATATGGCCTTAAAGAACCGAAACCATACATTATGTTGTCAAGCTCTCTTCTTCAAGGTGTTTGGCTTCTATTACCTTGTCCACTTGGTCCACCTAGCATGTTAGAATATTGGAGAGGAAGAAATGAGATTCAAAGAATCCCAATAGCTCATCTCCCATTCAATCATACATAATGGATGCAAATAAGTCTTATAAATGCATGTATGGTCATATGAACATGTGCAAATATTCAAGAAGCATTTTCATCAATTAAGAAAGTCATACATAGCATACAAAGGCTTGCCAAGAAAGTAGATTGGCCTCACCCAATTTCTTGTGGATATTAGACTTGCCTCACCCATTCTTTAAGAGTTTCTTGGACTCAACCATACTCTTGAAAGCCCATCTTGTGTTTGGGAGACTCTTTACTTTGTCTCAATCAATGTCAAGGGTTCTTGGCTCATCTTCATCATGGCTAAGGGTTCTTAGCCTCACCACACTCAAGCAAACCCAAGCACACATAAAAAACATCATATCAGAGCATATTGTAACATCATGGCACCATGGAATTGAAGTTATGCTAGAACACTTTTCATGGCTTCAAAATACACATACATACATTCAAGACAAGCTAAGCACACATCCATACATGAGAGAAAGTGGAGAGAGCTATCTTATACATAATCACACACTTTTCTTCTTGAATCTCCCTCCCTTACTTTGGCTACACACACAAAAAAGTGTGGGGATGGTTTCTCTTGGCCTAAACACAATTTATGGAAGCCAATTTGGTTCATGGAATTAATTCTAAGGCCACACACTTGCTTGAACTCTAGCTTGATCTATAACCTCATTATGGTTCTATAATTGAACCTAATGAAGCAACACCCCTCAAATAAATTCTATGCTCTATTCTTTCCTTTCAAATATGATTCTTGACTCCTTTTAAACCTCTTGGAGTCATCACACAATTAAAACCAAGAGCCTAACTATATGTTAGTTCTTTAGGTCATAATATGGAACCTAAAGCACCAACTCACTTTCTATGGGTTTTAAATTTTTCCCAAGGCCTCCCCTCATTTTCATTCATCATATATGACTCAAGAATGGGCTTAGAAAAATTTAATAGCTACACAAACCCCTTTAGGCCGAGGCTATGGAGGAAATGAGGTTTCTTGTTATTTGCTTTGTTTTCTTAAGGGAGGATGCATGTGAGGATCCTCTTAGGGATCTTAGAAGATCATTTAAACTCTTATTTAGGCCTAGGAATCATCATACAAAATCAAATTTTACAAGGTGCAATTGAAACCTGAGAACTTGCATCTTGAAATCTAATGGTTTTTTGTTGATTCCCTTTGCATATTCTTAATCTTCACACCCTTTTTCTTTAGATTCACCTTTGGTTCTACCTAAAAATCAAGTCCTCCTAATGTTTTCTCATGTTAGGTGAAATGGAGGAGGAGGGAACCAAAGATGACAACTATAGGAAAAGAAATTACCATGTTTTCTTGCTTTTTCTCACTTGAATCTTGTGTTCTTTGAGCTCCTCTCTTCAAATCCCAAATTTTTCCTCAATTTCTCCTTTAAAATAGATCCATATACTTCATTATAATCATAGGAAATAAAGGAGAAGAGGTTTGGAAGAGAAAGAGCATGAAAAACTATGAAAATCCATATTTTTCTACCTTGAATTTCTCCTCCTTTTCTTCCTCCTCTTGTGCGCTTCATCCCTTAGGGTTTTCCTCTAATTTTGGGCAGAACATGGTCGTGCATAATGAAGGGAGAAGAAGGGTGCTCATATATATAGGTGGGAGGAAGTTACACTTTTTAAAAATTTCCATTTTGCCCTTCGTTCTTAGCATTTTTGTTTCTCCTTCGTTTTAGCTCCTTTTTTAGAACTGTCTTTTCCATTATGAAATTTAGATTCCCAATTTAGTAAAATGCTTTTAGAATCACTCAAATCGGAGTTAAAACTTTCTCGAATGAATCCGTTAAAGTTCGGGTACACTGACATTGAAAAACATCCACCGAAGGGGTTGTAGTTATCCTAGGGCTTTCCATGATTTTTAGGGCCTTTGAGAACCCTGAGCTAAATGCATGAGTGGAGGAATCATGAGCTAAATGAAGCAAGAAGCAAACTCAAAATGTAAGACATGTGAACAGTACAACACATAAAGAAGCAATTGAGCAAGGAAAAGCTACGGGTTTTACGTGCATAGAGAAGAGAAGCTTACGTGGGAAGTGACATGTAAACAATTAAAAAGAATCACGTGAATAATGTATGAATCTTAAGCTAATGATTATAGACTATAATGAGATTTTAAATGAAGCATATGACCATTGAAGGAAGAAAATACACATGGGTAGCACGTGATGAAGGGAGACCAACGTGGGGACAAAATGTAAAAGACGGACTGGGAGAGAAATACAAAAAGGGGGTGAAGAGATAGAATAACATGATGAATTGACAGAAGAAGTGGCTGGCTGGGTGAGTTCCAAAGACATGAAAAATGAGAAAGGAAAATTCAATAATTCATCAAGCCATGCCTATAGCTTCTTCAATCCAATTTCCTCCATCCATCTCATCCATGATTGGTAATTTCCTTAGTAGCTAGTTAAAGATTAGATCTTCTTTGATGCAGATTTAAGCTCCAAAATTGCCTCTCCAAATTGGATAAATTCTCCTTACTTTATCTTTTAATTTCAACATTGATTCCTTTGTTAATTTGACTAGGTTTAACTTATTAATTTAGGAATTTAATGGCTGGAATTTACTAGATTAATTTGAATTGTGGTTTAATTGTAATCTCATAATTGATTGTTAATTTTGATCCCTAAGTGTCTGTAGAAAGTCTAGATTTAATGGCTGCACAATTTGCTATTAAATTCCTCTTATTTTAGGCCAATTAGTGCAATTATTATTGAATTAAGTAGCTAAAGTTTTTGTGAAATTGTTGTGCTTGAGGAATTTATTAATTTAATTGGTTGATTAGCATTTTAAGTGGATTGTCCAATAGATTTTAATAAGCATTTAGGATTTTTTTTTGGTGTGTTCTTGTTCTAACTCAATTGGTTAATTATTCAAGGTTTCTTGTGGTTGCAAAGTTCTTGAATTATAAGTGAATTAGGTCTTGGATGGTAATTCAAGAGTTTTTATAGAGAATACATTAAGAAGCAATAGTTTAAATCCAATTTTGGTACATTGAAAATGAAGCAAGGATAATTGAATTCTAGGGAGTCCATCTAAAGGCTAGTTACCACACTTTCCTAATTGTTAGCTTCACTTAATCTTAAGCTTTTACCTCTTGTTATTTTTCATTTAATTCAATTAAATTTTAGTAATTCAAAACCCCTTATACACTTTTCATTTAATGTACCTAGAGAACTCTTTCACAAATAATTAAAGGCAAAGACTTCTTGGGAAATGACCTAGGTTACACTATTATTTACAAGCCTTTTCCAACCTAGTTTTATTTGAGGTTGCGCGACACAACCGTCAATGGTTAGGGAAAATATGGAAAGGAATGAGATTCAAAGAATCTTAATAGCTCATTCACCATTTAAACACACATATATAGCACACATCATGTCAAGAAAAGCAAGCATGCATGTTATAAAACCGTAAATCATTCATATTCATGCATGAGAGAATCCATGGCTCCACCCAGAGCAATCTCATGCTTTAAGGACCTTTGGTCTAGCTCACCCACCATTTAAGGACTTTTGGTTTAACCTTACCCTCACATAGGGACTTTTGACTGAGCCTCACCTACAATTGAGGACTTTTGGCCTAGTTTCACCCATACTTAGGGACTTTTAGCCTTACCTCACCCATTCTAAGGGACTTTTGGTATAACCTCACCCATTAAGAACTAAACCAATTCCATGTGCAATAATAAGCCATGTAATTACATATATCCATCAAGCATTCATCACACAATCAATAAGGCATGGAAATGGAAACTATATCATACAAGTAATTCAAGACGTCAAGCAACCACACATGCATAAGCAAAAATAGATGAAGAGCTACCTCATTACATAAATTTCCCTTAGTTCCTTCTCTTGGCTCCATAGCCCCTTAGTTGTTTGGCCTATATACATCGAATGAAGCATAAAATTATCAATGAAACCACACTTATACTCATTTAAGCCTTATACACACTAATTAGAGCTTTAGGTTCTCAAATGGTTCAAGTTAGTGGCATAATGAAGCAATCCTTGTAATTCCATATCTTAGCTCCAAGATCTCACCCAATATAAGTTATATGACTCCGTTAGAACTCATTAAAGCCATCATAGAGTTAATTTAAGGAGTTTAACACTAAGTTGCTTCTTTATGCATAATAAAATCCTAAATTTTCACCTTTCAAAATAAGGCTTCTAAATTCAAATCAATGATTCATTTGGTGTTTATAATTCATATCTATACCATTTATAACCTTAGAATAAAAGAAAACTCTCCCTAGGTGCCTTAAAGAGGTCATAACTTAACCTATGTATATATATGGGCTCCTTGGAGTTTTTGTTTCATCCTTTGGGAAATTGGCACCTATGTGAGTTCCTTAGCCTCTTCTTGGCTCAATTATACTCTTACATGGTTTAAAATATCATTTTAAGGCTTCCCTGCCCCCTATGGTGCAATTAAAGTTAAAACCCTAATTTCCAATTCTTGTAACCTATATCTTTTTAATTGCTTCTTTTGGTTCCATATTAATCTCTATGCTTTAAAACCTCAATTTCTATCATGTTTCAGTCAAAAACCAGTTCCAGCTATGATCCTCTTATAGTGGCCAAATAAGGGGGAACATGGAAGATCAAAGAAGAGCAAAATTTACATGCAAAATCATTCCTTGTTTAATTCCTTGTCAAATGGTGATTCTTGTGCTATAAATGATTTCTCCAAATTCTCATCTTTTCTCACTAATTGAAGCATAAAACTCCTCCATTTGGAAAACTAAAACCATAGAAAGAAATAGGTAAAAGAGGGAAAAACCTCTTTACAAAGATGAGATAGGCAAATTCTCCATGTTTACTTACCTAAATAGCCTTGGTTTCTCCCTTTCTCTTCCTCTCTTCCTCTACATCCTTATGTCTAATTTTAGGATGAAGCAAGTCAATTGAAATGAGCTAGAAGATGGCATAGGATGTATATGAAGGAATATGAGTGTTTTATAATAATTTACAAAATTCTCATTATATCCTTTTACTTACCTTTTTCCATTTGAGCTCATTTTGATTCTTTTTTTAGAACTGTCTTTTCTATTATAAAATTTAGATTCTTTAGTTTATTAAAAAACCTTAACATCAAATTTATGAGGTTCAAAATCACCTAAAATAATTCGGTCAAAATTTTAATCAATCAATGACCAAACTTATACACCAGATGGGTTTTAGCTATTCTGATGGTTCTTATGATTTTTAAGGCCTTTGAAAACTCTAGTAAGCTCAATTTTATCATTTAAAACTTTTTTTCGAGTTTATCAAAATTTGTCTAAAATTACAATTTTGCCACTACATTTCCAATTTATTCTATTTAGCCATTTTGGCCTTGACTTTAGGCCATTCTCAGTTTCTTAAGCTTACTCCTAGATGTTATGATTATCATTTTACCCTTCCTCTGTCTCAATTCATTTTATTTGAGTATCTTCTTTCATTAACTAAGTAGTTTTAACTTGATCATGTCTTAGCTCTAACAACCTTTCTCTTGCCTTATGACCTCATTATATAATTTATTCCACTCTTTAGGGACTATTTAATTACCGATGTATAGGATATTACAATATTCCTTAGTTATGCAATAAATGCAAGGAGCATTAAGGTAGATGAGGAAAGGTTAAGGCAATCTAAGATTGGCCAACACCTAAATTAGTTAGCGATATGTGTAACTTTCATGGATTATCTAGTTTTCATGGCCATTTTATTAAAAGCTTTAGCATAATGACTGGCCATTAATTGAAGTTGTGAAAAAGAATATTAGGTTTAAGTAGGATAGTGCACAGGAACATGCTTTTAATCAGATTAAGAAGAAATTTAGTTCTACACCTTTACTTGCTTTACCTAACTTTTCTAATTCTTTTGAGATTAAGTGTGATGCTAATGGCATAGGGATAGGGGATTTTAATGCCAAAAATTCACTCAGTTGCTATAATATCCAGTTCTTTAAAAACGAGAGAAAATGCAAAAAATATAACATACAGTTTCTCTATAAACATATGAAATTCATCGGATACAAAAGGAAGTCCCTTAGATAGAGTGATTCGAGATCTAATAAAATTATAATAATATTTTAGATCACAAATAATGGTGATTCAAGGTCAGAGGTCCCTTGAAACCTGTAATATTTGATTTTCATTAAACAACAAAAATGGGTATATTTTTAAAGTAAGTCCCCCGAAATGAATTAGTTAAGGCATCAAAAAATTTGAGTAATATTCTAGACTCCTAAAAATGAGAATCACATGCTTAGACAGAGAGAAAAATGGAGCTAGAATGAAGAAACAAAATTTAACGAAAAATTTACAAAACATAATGGTATTTTCATAATTTTGAAGAAATTTTGGAATTAACATAGGAGGACTTTTTAAATAAAAGTTTTGAATTCTCTAGGGTTCAGAGGCCCTGAAAACCATGGGAAGCCCCGAGAAAGTTAAAACCCCTCCGGTGGACGTTTTCCAATGTCAGTGTACCCAAACTTTGACAAATTTGATCAACAAGGTTTAGCTTCAATTTGAGTGATTCTAATGGCATTTTACTAAATTGGGAACCTAAATTTTATAATAGAAAAGATAGTTCTAAAAAAGGAGCTAAAATGAATGAGAAACAAAAATGCCAAAAACAAAAGACATAACAGGAATTTTTGAAAAGTCTTTCTTCTTGCACCTATATATATAGGGCGCCTCACTCTCCCACTTATTTAGCTTCATATGTTTCTACCCTAAACCAGAGAAAAGACCTAGGAGAGTGGCACACAAGAGGAAAAGGAAAAGGAGGAGAAATCAAAGCTAAAAGGTATGGATTTTTGGTAGTTTTTCATGTTCTTTCCCTTGCAAACCTCTTCTTCTTCATTTCCCTTTCTTTCTTGTGATTATATTGAAGTATATGGTGTTGGAGATTATGCCCTAGGCCAATCATTTGTAAACATTATGCTTCATTAAGAATAAAAGTTTTTCTGTTACAATTATTATATTTGCATGTTTCTATAATAATTATATCCTTGGCTAAATTATATTAGTTATCCTAAATATCCCTAGTCAATCATCATTGTGGGAACGATGATGAATTAAGACGAGTATGATTTTGATTGATGGTTATGTGTTAATCATGTATGGAGATACAAATCAAAATCATAAGCGCCTATTGGAAACAGGGCGCTAGATCGACCCGTCATGAGGTAGCTTCATGGATTAGGTCATAAGCATACCTCATATATAACCGTGTCACTAATCCCTCGTACTTGAGATCATCATAGATTCCAACATGAAGGACACTGTGCTTTGGCATTGTCAAAAGTCACCTTTGATCGGGTGATCATAAAGGCTATAGTCGGGCATAGTGGACTCCATGTAAAGGTTGATGAGTGGTCAAGATGGAATTTGTCCCTTTAGTTAACCGAGAGATATCTCTGGCCCCCTTGATGAGTGAGACTGAGAAATGCATGGCCATGCTTGGATGGAAGGGTTTTCCATTCATTTTGTCAGTTTGCACATTAATCGAAAAGCTAATGATCGAGTAAGATAAGGATAATATTTCCATGCCTCATCTCGATCAAGATCTTGTGTGATAAAAGGGATGTGGCAGGGTTATACAATAGGCTCTATCGGATCACCAAACCCTATGTGATTTGAGTAGTCACTATGTCTTGCTAGAGGCCACTGGTGACCTGTAGGTGCAATAACGTTGTTGGCCCACTACCAATATCATATAGGCCTACAGGGTCGTACACCAGAACGAATCAACTTGATCAAGAATGTTTAAATTTATTGAACCTAGAATTGTGTCTAGATTCGATGAATGTTACGCTTAATTAGGGTGAGATAATTATATATATATATATATATGTAACTAATTCGAAATATAAGTATATATATATTATTTGATATTTATATACATTTCATATATATATAGAAATTTAAAATATATATATATATAGTTATTTAAAATAAATTAGTTAAAATTGAATTTATGAGATAAATTTGAATTTCAACTAATTTGTTTAAGATTAATTTGGATTAATTTAAATAATGTATTTAAATTAACTAATTTAATCTAAATATATCTCTATAAAAGGAGAGGTAGGCTAGGGTTTAGATACACAAAAAAAATGAGTCAGCTTTCTAAAACCCTAAGCCATCACCCTAGAGAGAAAGAGCATGGCTGTACACCAGAGAGAGAAAGTGTACAGACGCCTAGAGAGGGAAGATCATCTTCTCATCAATTCGCGTAAAGACATGGTGAACGAAGGTGCTAGCACGCCTTTCAAGTTGCCAGATCGTTCATGTGGATATTGGTAGAGGGGGCTACACATAGACGTTAGTTCCAGAGATCCAAAAGGACAAAACACACTGCAAAGGTAATATTTTATCTCATACTCAGTTTAATTAAGTCGACGGATCCATGGGAGGAAATGAATTAAAATTTTCGCTATGTGTACAGTACCTTTCTTTCATATGGATCTATTTTGATGGGAAAATTAAGGAAAAAATTCGGATTTGAAGAGAGGAGGCCAAAGAAGCGAAGATTCAAGTGAGAAAACAACAAAAAATAAGGTAATTTCTTCTTCCATGATTGCTACCCCTTGCTCCTCTTCTCTCTATGGTTCGCCCTACTCAAGAAGCCATAGAAGGGCTTAGATTTTGGGCAAAACCAATGGTGAATCTTAGGAAAAAGAGTGTGGAGAATAAGAATATACAGAGGGAATTAACAAAAAACCATGAAAATTCAAGATAGAAATTCTAGGATTTCATATGTTCCTTATAAAACCTAATTTGATACCTTAATTTCTATGCCTAAATAAGAGTTTGATGAGCTCATAAGATCCCTAAAAGTCTCCCCGTGTGCTTCCTTCATCAAGAAAACAAAGCAAAGTCTATAGAGGCCATTATGCTTCATTATCTCTGCCTAAAAGGGTTTGCATACATAGGGAGAGTTTTAAATTTTTCTAAGCCCATTTGTTAGTCATATATGATAAGTGAAAATGAGGGGAAGCCTTAGAAAAAATTTGGGAAGCCTAGAGAATGAGTTTGGTACCTTATGTTCCATAATATGATCTAAAGAAGCAACATGTAGTTAGGCTTTTTGTTTTAACTGTGTGATGACTCCAAGAGGTTTAAAAGGAGTCAAGAATCATATATGAAAGGAAAGAATGGAGCCTAGAATTTATTTGATAGGTGTTGTTTCATTAGGTGCATTTTTGGAACCATAAAGGGGTCTATAAATCAAGTTAGTGTTTAAGGAAGATGTGTGGCCTTAGAATTAATTCCATGAGCCTAATTGACTTCCATAAATTGTGTTTAGGGCCTGAAAAATTATTCCCACACCTTTGTGTGTGTGAGGCCGAGGAAGAGAAAGCAAATTCAAGGGAAAAAGTGTGTGGTTGCATCCAAGGTTCTCACTTCTCCTTCTCTCATACATGAATGTATGCTCGGTTTGACTTTGAATGTGTGTGTGTATGTTTTAAGCCATGAAAAGTATTCTAGTATGATTTTATATACCATGGTACCATGATGATGCATTTTGTTTTTAAATGATGTTTGTTATGCTTACTTGGGTTTGCTAAAGTGTGGTGAAGCTAAGAACCCTTAGCCATGGTGAGGATAAGCTAAGAACTCTTAAAGTTTGTTAAGACCAAGTAAAGAGTCTCCCAAGAGTGAGGTTGACTCCTAAGGGTAAGGTTAATTCAAAAAGCATCTTAAAGAATGGGTAAGGCTAATCCACTTACTTGGCAAGCCTATGTATGCTATATATGACTTGCTCAAATGTTGAAAATGTCTCTTTAATGATTACACATGTAAATATGCCCATGCATAAATTTGTAAGACTTGTTTTGCATCTTTTATGTATGATTGAAAGAGAGATGAGCTATTAGGATTCTTTAAATCACATCCCCTCCTTTTTAATGTTCTAATATACTAGGTGGACCAATAGAGCAAGGAAATGGGAGTCAACTACTTGAGAGATGAGAGCATGACATCAAAGTGCATAGATTTTATCTCTTTAAGGCCATATGAATAGAAAATGTTGTAATCTATGGTTATATATATCCCATGATGTTATGAACATGTATAATTATGCTAATGTATCATGTACAAATGAAGTTTAAGGTTGTATGTATGGAAATGTGCATTTTGGATATGCAATGGCAAACTTGCATTATGGAAATGTATGTATAAATGGAAGTAGAATGACCAAATTGAGATGCATGAGGTTTGGGAGCACTTGGGCAGTTTATACAAGCCATATTCATGCTTTTAAACTTGCCCAAGAAGTGCCAAACATCAAGGGAAGCTATTTGGACACATTTGGTATCTAATATGGACTAAAATTGACTATATTGGAAACCTATACCACTTTTTATCCACGTGAGCTTTTCTTGATCTGAGATTTGGCATGAATTTAGGGATTTTTGAGAGCTTTTTAAAAAGCTAAAGTTCAGAACTTTTGGAGGTCTATGGAATATTTTATGAATTTTCAAAATTTGAAAATTTTTTGAAAATGGTTTAGTGCAATGTTCACTCAGGTCCCAAATTAAATTCTGTCATTCAGGGGGCAAATGATGTCCAATAGCCACAAAATTTTAGAGGAGAAAACTAGACCTTCCCAGTGACTTTTCTAATTCGAAGAACCCCATTTGGATGTCTAGAGAGTGATATATGAATTTTTGAAGTTTTTGTTCAATATCAGGCATCTAGACTAACCTCGGTTATTGTTTGATTGGTTTTTGAGTCCTAGACATACCTAAACGGGTCTAAAGTTATTTTTCCCCTTTAGCTAACATTCATAGCTTTCTAATTGGTATCATTTGCATGGATTAGATTTTTGTGAAATTAATTGGATATTTTTTAAGTTTATAGCAGAAACCTATATTAGTACTAGTAGCCAGTCGAACCTCTGCACCTTTTCAAATGTCAAACGTCATCTGTGTGATGTTTTATGACCTAGACATATTTTTACAAAATGTAGACACCTGTTTTCGTAATGGTAAAGAATGCATGATTTAGATTTTTCTAGAATTAGTTATAATTTTTCAAAATTTGTGATAGAAAAAGAAAAATTCTGGCCGAAGCTACTATCATGAATCTTATGTATTCCCTTACCTTGCATGAGTTCTAGGCCACTTTTGGTGATAGAAACAAGTTATGTTTATGTAATTAAATATGAGAATATGATACATGAACTCATATAGTTTACATGATATCGAATGGAATTTTTATCCCTTACACAATGCAAAAATATTCCCTCTTTAATGTCATTTTTTCTTGTCTCTTCATGGAATTCATGGCATGAGACATGGAGATAGTATGAAATGAGCTAAGAAATCATCGTGTTACAAAACCAAAGCTAGAATAACGAAACAAATTTTTACGAAAAGGCAACGAAAAGTAATGGTAATTTTGTAATTTCGGGTAATGTTTAGAATTCTCACAATAGGGCTTTTTAAATGATAAATTTAATTCTCCGAGATTCTCAGAGGCCCTGAAAACCATGGAAAGCCTTAGAACAGTTAAAGCCCCTTCGGTAGACGTTTTCCAATGATGATGAGTCAAAATTTTAACAAATTCATTTGGGAAGGTTTTAGCTCTGATTTGAGTAATTCCAAAGGTATTTTATTAAATTTGGAACCTAAATGTCATAATGGAAAAGATGGTTCTAAAAAAGGATCTAAAACAAACTAAAAAAAAAAAATGCCAAGACAAAGGGGCAAAATTAGAATTTTGAAAAGTGTTTCTTAAACCTACCTATATATATAAGGCACCCCATCTCCTCCTTCATTTAGCCACATTTGTTTCTGCCCTAAATTAGAGAAAGAACCCTAAGGGTGAGGTGCACAAGAAGGAGCAGAAAGGAAGGAGAAAAACAAGGAAGAGGTATAGATTTTCTTGGCTTTTTTCATACTTTTTCTTAGCGAACTTCTCCTCAATTTCCCCTTCTTTCTTATGGTTTTTATTGAAGTTTTTAGATCTATTTTGAGGGGAAAATTCGTATTTCAAGAGAGAAGGCCAAGGAAAAGAAGAAACAAGCAAGAAATCAGGGAAAAATAAGGTAAAATCTCCATCCCATGGTAGCTACTTCTTCTCCCCTTTCTTCCTTGGTTTGTCTAACATATGGAGGTCCAAGAAGGCATGAATTTTTGGCAAAACCAAGGGTGAATCCTAGGAAATTGGGTGTAGAGAATGAGAATATGCAAAAAAAAAATTAACAAAGAACCATTAGTTTTCAAGATAGCAAAGTTAGGGTTTCAAGTGCTCCACCAAAAATCTAATTTGATGCAATTGTTCCTAAGACTAAATGATTTTTTGGATGAGCTCTTGAGATCCCTAGAAGGCTCTTCATATGCATCTTCCATCAAGAAAATAAAGTAAAGTCACTTGGTGTCTCCTTAGTCCATAGCCACGCCCTAGAGAGGTTGGAGCACCAAGGGGTAGTTTTAATTTGTTCCAAGCTTACTTTTTAGTCATATATGATGGAAGAGGATGAAAAGAAGCCTTGGAAAAATTTTAGAAGCCATAGATAGTGAGATGAAGGTGTAGGCTCAATAATGTAGCATAATGAAGCAACTCCTAGTTAGATTCCTTAAAATAATTGTGTGATGACTCCAAGGAGTCTAAATGGAGTCATGAATCATAGATTGAAGGAGAGAAGGGAGCCAAGATCATGAATTTTTGTAGTTACTTTATTAAATACCTTATGGAAGTATAATGGAGCCATAGACCAAATTAGCATCGTGTAAAGTGTGTACAATGCTAAGGCTTGTTCCCATGAGTAATTCATGCTTCTTTTGGTGTGTTTAGGCCAAGATAAGTTAATGCTCCCTAAGCTTTTGGTTAGGTTGAGAAGAAGGAAGGGAAATTTAAAGAAAAAGTATGCTTGTATAACTAAGGTAACTCACTCCTCTTTCTCTCATGCATGAATGTATGCTTGACTTGTCTTTAAATGTGTGTATATGTGTTTTAAGCCATGAAAAGTATCCTAGCATGTGCATATGTATTATAGAACCATGACGTTGTAATATGTTTTCAACTGATACCTAGTATGTGTGCTTAGGTTTGCTTGAGTGTGATGAAGCCAAGAACCCTTAAAATTGGTTGAAACAAAGTAAAGAGTCTCTCAAGAGCGAGGTTGAGTCAAAACCTCTTAGAGAAAATGGGTGAGGCAAGTCTAAAATACATAAGAGAATGGATGAGGCTAATCCACTTACTTGGCAAACCAATGTATGCTTTGTATGACTTGTTCAAATGCCCAGAATGCTTCTTGAATGAACATACATGTAATTATGCTCATGCATGCATTTTTAAGACTTGTATTGCATTCTTTATGTGTAACACCATAAATTCTAGCTCATCTCATTCTTTCAAGTGGCATAATATCATGAATCATATTGATATTCCATAGAAACGCTAAAGAAATAATGATTATTTTTGCGTTGCGTTGTATCTACAAAATTCAATTCAGTATCACGTGGACCGTATGAGCTTATACTATACTTCCTCATATTTAATTCCATTATTACAACTCATTTGCATCACAAAAACATGCCTACAACCCATGGAAACCGAAATGGAACTCAAAATAAACAAGCATATTTTCGGCTAGATTTGCTCCATTTTCTGACCCAACTTTGAAAAATTATAACTAAATCTAAAAATTTAAAATCATGTAATCTTGGTCATTATGGAAAGCTTAGGATGTCTACTTCACGCTAAAAATATGTGCAGGTCACAAAATTCATCACAGAGGACGTTTGACATCCAAAAAGCTATAGAGGTCGCTGGCTGCCTGGGCTGTTGTTCAGTTTACTGATACCAACTTCTAAAATTCATAACTAATTCTATAGAAATCAAAATCACACACATTCAGTAATTATGGAAAGCTAAAAATGTTAACTTGATAATAAAAATAATTCCAGAATGAAACAGATACATTTAGACATCTGGAACTGATGGAACAGTAACTGAGCTCCTGGGGCGCTACTGATACTGACAGTTAATTTCAAACATGCATAAGTCTCTGTTTAGACCTCCAAATGAGGTGATCTGTATGGCCACAGAATGGATATGACCTCTAGTTTATGCATATAAAATTTCACAAGCACTAGACACCATTTGGCTATCAGGTGACATAGAATATAAAACTGCCAGTATGAATAGTACTCATACCAGAATCCATGAAAAATCCCAATTTTGAAAATTCATCAAATATTCCCTAGATCTCCAAAAATTATGATCTTTAGATTCACAGAAATCCCTCAATGAGATTTATTTGCATGCCAAATTTTAGGGCAAGACTAACTCAGTTGGAAAAAGAGTAACATAGGGTTCCATTATAGTCAATTTTGGCTCCATATTGGGTATCAAAATTGCCAAATGGATGTCCCTTGGTCTTGGCACCTTTTGAGCAAGTTTAAAAGCTTATTTGAGACTTGTGTGAGCTTCCCAAATGGTCCTAAACCTCATGCATTTCATTTTGGCCATTCAACCCACACTTATACATATTTCCTTCAAACTTTACATTCTCATACCATGGCATTTCATACTCAAAACATGTGCTAGTAGTCATATATCATTTCCATACATCTAAACATCACATAATAGTATATCTACATATGTCTCAAGGTTCATAATACATATACAACATCATATACATCTTGAACCATTATTATGGTTCTAAAATAGACAAAATAAAGCATAAGCTTGTCAAGCTCCTTCCTTTAGTGTTGTTGGCTCCCATTAGCATATCCACTTAGTTCACCTAGCGTGTTAGATCATTGGAGAGGAGGGAATGAGATTCAATGAATCCCAATAGCTCATCTCCCATTCAATCATACATAATATGTGCAAAGCAAGTTTCATAAATGCATGCATGGAGAAGATAGAAATCATAGACATTTAAAAACCAACCTTGGCATGTGAATCAATCATACGAGACATTCAAGAGCTCACTAAGTGTTTGGATTGGCCTCACACTTCTCCTTATGGATTTTGGACTTGCCTCACCCATTCTTTGAGCACTTTGGATTCAACCATACTCTTGGGAGTCCACTTTGCTTTTGGGAGACTCTTTACTTTGTCTCAACTAAGCTCAAGGGTTCTTGGCTCATCCTCACCAAAGGGAAGAGTTCTTGGCCTCTCCATACTCAAGCAAACTCATACAAACATTATGTAATCATTTGAAAACATAACATGACATCAAGCATTATGGCATATAAAGGCATGCTAGCATACTTTTCAAGCTTGAAAATATACATACACACATTCTAAAACAAGCTAAACACACATCCATATATAAGAGAAGGTGGAGAGAGCTACCTTGTACACAAACACACACTTTTTCCTTAACTTTCAAGCCTCTTCTCTTGGCCACACACCCACAATTTGGTGGAGATAGTTTATCTTGGCCTAGACACAAATTTTGGGAGCCAATTAAGTTCATGAACCACATTCTAAGGCTACACAACTTAATGAAATACTAGATTGCTCTATAGGTTCCATTATAGTCCATATTGGCACCTAATGAAGCAACATCCCTCAAATGATTTCTAGGCCTCATTCTTTCTTTTCAAATATGATTCTTGACTCCTTTTAAGCCTCTTGGAGTCATCACCTCATTAAAACAAATGGCCTAGCACCATGTTGCTTCTTTAGGTCATAACATGGAACCTAAGACACCAAATCACTTTCCATGAGTTCTAAATTTTTTCCAAGGCCTCCCCTCATTTTCATTCATCAAATATGACTCAAGAATGGCCTTAGAAAAATTTAAAACTCTCCCTAGCTATGAGAAACTCTTTAGGCCAAGGCTATGGAGCTTAATGGCCTTCATGGAGTTTGCTTTGGTTTTCTTGAAGGGGGAAGCTTGTGGGGAGTATCTTTGGTGTCTCAAGAACTCATTTATACTCTAACTTAGACCTAGGAAACATCCTACAAATTCAGAAATTGAAAGGTGCACTTGAAACCCTAGGTTTTGCATCTTGCTTTCTAATGCCTATTTCTTAGTTTTCTTTGCATATTCTGATTCCTCTCCATCAAATACCTAAGATTCACCTTTGGTTTGGTTAAAAATCTAACTCCTTAGGTCTGTCCAAGTCTAGGTCGAAATGCTCAAGGAAGGGAGGAAGAAGATCAAGTGGAAGAATCACAAAATACCTTGTTTTCCTTGGATTTCCTTGCTTGTTCTTGCTTTCCTTGGCCTCCTCACTTGAATTTTGAACTTTCCCCTCTGTTCTCCCTTCAAAACAGCCCTTAAAACTTCATAGAAATCATGGAGAAGAAGAGGGAAAAAGAGGAGAAGAAAGTGGTGGAGAGAAAGCATGAAAAACAAGCAAAATTCCATACCTAAAGTCTTGAATCTTTCCTCCTTCTTCCCTTCTCTTTGTGTGCCACTCTCCAAGGGATTTTCTTCTGATTTGGGGCTGGAAATTCTGAAGTGAATGAGAGAGTGTGTGAGGTGCCACCTATATATAGCTAGGGTAAAGTGACTTTTTCAAAAATTCCCATTTTGCCCTTCATACTTTGCCTTTTTGTTTCTCCTTCGTCTTAGCTCCTTTTTGAGAACTATCTCTTCCTTTATAAAATTTAGGTTCCCAATTAATAAAAATGGCTTTGGAATCACTCAAATCGGAGCTAAAACCCTTCCGATCGAATCGGTTAAAGTTCGGGTCAACCGACATTGGAAAACTTACACCGGCGGGTCTTTACCAGTCCCGGGGCTTCCCATGGTTTTCAAGGCCTCTGAGAACCCTGGAGAACTTAAAATTTTCATTTAAAAAGCCCTTTTGTAGGTTTTCCAAAAAGTCTACTTATTTACGAAAAATGCCACTAGCCTTTTGGGTAAATTTTTTGAATCACCCCAGCCTTGATTTCTGGGCAACTCAAGGCTCAAATCCTCATTTTCTAATATTTAAAATTTTATCCAAATTTTATTTGGCCTTGAGTCACTCATCTCAGGGGACTTGCTTTGAAAACGTGCCATTTTCCGTCGTTTAACGAAAACTGGACATTACATTATGTGTGATTGAAACGGAGACGAGCTAGTGGGATTCTTTGAATCTCATTTCCTCCTCTCCAATGTCTTAACATGCTAGGTGGAGCAATTGAACAAGATAATGGAAGCCACCAAGTCGGGAGATAAGAGATTGACATCAAAGTATCTAGAATTGCTTAGAATTACTCCTTTTGTAGCCATACACATGGCATATGATGTAATACTATAATGGAAATGTTGTATAATCATCTGAACATGTGTATTTGCTCATATATTTTATATATGTATGAGGTTTGATGCTAAATGAATAATAATGTAGTGATGATTGTGTCATGCAATCTCAAATAAAACTAGGTAGAAAAATAAATTTTGTAGGTAATGGTGTAACTTAGGTCATTTTCCAAGGAGTTTTTGCCTCAATTTGTTTGTGAAAGAGTGTTCCAAGTATTACTAAATGAAAATTGTTTAGGGGATTTTGAATTACTAAAATTTAATTGAACTAAATTTAAAATGATAAGAATAAAAAATTTAAGACTAAATGAAGCAAACAATTTAAAAAATGTGGTAGCTAGCCTTTAATTGGACTCCCTAGAATATAATTATCCTTGCTCTCTTTTTAATGTACCAAATTTGGATGTAAATTCTTGCTCATTAGTGTATTGTCCATAAGAACTCTTGAATGACTATCCAAGATTCAATTCACCAATTATTCAAGGATTTTGCAACCACAAGAAACCTTGAAAAATTAATCAATTAAATTAGGAACAAGAACACACTATAACCAATCTTAAATGCTCATAAAAAGCTACTGCACAATCCACTTAAGATGCTAATTAACCAATTAGATTAAAGAATTCCTCAAACAATTAATTACATAAAAATTCTAGCCACATAATTTAATAACCATTGCATTAATTGGCCTATAATCAAGAGGAAATTAAGAGTAAATTGCATAGCCACTAAATCTAAATTTTCCATAAACATAAAGTGATCACAATAAACAACCAAATAGGAAATTACAACCAATCTATAATTTGAATTAATCCAGCAAATACTAGTAAATTCCAGCAATGAAATTCCTAAATTGATAGGCTAAACCTAGTCAAATTAACAAAAAAAAATCAATACTGAAATTAAAAGAATAAGGAGGAAGAATTTATCCAAATTGGAGAAGAAATGTGGAGCTCAAATCTGCATCTGGGAGTATCCTATCTTTAGCTAGCCATTAAGGAGACTTCAAGCTGTCATGGAGGAATTAAATGGAGGAAATTCAATGATAAAAGCTGCAACCATGTGGAAAAACGATGGATGATTTCTTCATTTGCCTCTAGGGCTCATAGCCTCTTCCATCATGTTATTCGCTTATTTCCCCAGCCAATCTGTCTTTTTCTCGTCCCCCTCTAATCACGTTAATCTTCAGCTCCTAATCACGTACTACCCAAGTGTTTTTAATTCTCATGTGCTCTCTTTTCCACGTGTCTAGGTGGTGGAATGAATGCTTCTTATTTGCTCATTAATCCTATTATTGCTCCACATCAACCTATGTTTTATGTGCTGTCCGTGGCTCCTTCACGTGTTATTCTGACGTGTTACTCTCATGTGGCTCATTTTTCATTTCACATGCTCGTAAGTCAGCCCAAAGCTTCTTCTCACGTGGTTTGGATGAATGAATTGATGCATGACGTGCTGCCCATTTTATATGCTCATGTGTTGTGCTTCTTAATTTTATTTCCTCCTGCAGCCAAATAATGAATCGCTTTCCTTCTTTTATTTAGCTAATACCACGTTTTTTCCTTCTCCACATTAACCCTATGCATGTACATTTTAGCCAACTACATTGACCTTTTACTCGAGCTCCATTCTTTGTCTTATCTCTATGTGCTCTGTAGCTCTCAATCTAGCTCCTCTTTCTTGTAGCTTCTTCTTTTTAGCTCATTCTTCTTCTTTACATGGCTTCTTCTTAGCTTATGCATCCAACCCAGCTCCTTTTTACTTTGCATTTGAGTTTTATCATGTGCTACTTTTATTCAAGTCTCATATAAGGATCCTCACTAACACTTAGCATCTTTTCTTTGTGTATGTGTTTCTGCTTATGGCTTCTACATTTCTCATGTCAGCTACTATTCACGTGAGCTGCTATTTGCACGAGACAACCTGAGCCTTCGTTAGACCATGTGAATCTCCCCGTGTGTGTAAGCAACATGCTAATCCATTAAAAACTCTGGTATATGCTTCTCCTTATTTTTTCCCTCTCAAACTGTGGCTTTTCCTCTGTTTCTACTTGAGTGTGTGTTCTCTTCATTTAAATCCAGTCCAATGCATGACTTCTTCTTAGAAGCAGCTCGTGCTTTTATATATGCATGATCCATCCAACTGTTTACTTTGTAAACTCAAGTACCTTCCTGTGTTATTCTCCTCTTTAATCTCTAGCCTCTTCAACTCTATTTTGCTTGTGTAGCTTACATGGGAACTACCCATACTGCACAAACTTGTGGCTTCCTTACAAGCTTCTTCAGTTGCTATTCTGCCCATGTTCAAGCCTCCTTCTCCTCACTTAAACCATGTCTTGCTCTTGCAATAATTTTGAATGCATGGTTGTGTGGCAACGTGAGATAGCTCGTGAGTGTGGATGACTGTGTGTGATTGTGTCAAGTTACTGTCCATGTATGTGTTTGTGAGCTGCGTTGCACCTATTTACTATGTGGAGGAGTGTATCAATGTGGGTGTGAGTGCATGTATGCTGATCTATGTGCTACATGGATGGCTGCCTACATGACCCTATGCATGTATATCTATGTGAAGGGGTTCCCATGTGTCTTAACATGTAATTGAAGTGGGTGTGTTAGTGTAGTGGCTAGCCCAGGCTTAAAGTGTGTAAATATTAGGCTGGACTTGTTGCAACATGAGAGTGTGAGTGTGAGTGTGAGTGATCCAGGTGAGGTAAATGAATGAGTGTTGGAATGAGATGAAGCATGCTCTCCCTCTCCCTCTCCCTCTCCCTCTCTTCTTCAAATCAATTTCCCATTCAAGCTTCAAATACCCCTTAAAAATCTGCACAAAAGAGTGAGAAAAATCAAATAGGAATATT
The DNA here is from genome assembly GCA_032878935.1 of Erythrophleum fordii. Taxonomy (NCBI): domain Eukaryota; kingdom Viridiplantae; phylum Streptophyta; class Magnoliopsida; order Fabales; family Fabaceae; genus Erythrophleum; species Erythrophleum fordii. The sequence continues at coordinate 18,333,390 of JAVQMF010000053.1, forward strand.
CACAAAACTATTTAAGATAAATTTATGCATTAAAATCAATCATTTTACAATTTAATCCTTAAAGTGTAAAAAATAGCCATTAAATTCAATTATCAACCAATAAAATGTAATAAGCCATATTCAATTATTAAAGTGCCAAAATTAAAGGGAATAAAGTACATGAAAATTAGCAATTATCATGTAGTTTTTGGACTTTGGATAGCAATGTGAAGCATGTGCAATCTTGTGTATGGTATGGGGTGAGAGAGTGAGTTTTCAAATGCTGGGTTTATGCACCTTTGAGACAAGTTTAGAAGGTCATTTTGGTGTATTTTCACATACTCAAGTGGTCATGGTTACCTTAGGACTCAAAATGGACCATTTAGAGCCCTTATATGACACAAAATGAGTCATTTTGCAACCCAATGTCATGATCTAACCAAATGAACGAATTTTCCCATGAAATTTGGTAGATCTTATCCAACGATTTTTGGGAAGTCAAAGACCAGATTTTTTGGAGCTCTATGAAATTAATTATGAATTTTCAAAGTTGGCATTTTTTTTGTTGAACTAATGTAGACACTGTTCATATGGTCAGAGAATTTGGTTATGTCATTCGTAGTCCAAATGATGTCCAATACTCATAAAATTTCACAAGAATAAACTAGAACATAATAAGCTTTCCACAGCCACCAAGATCACCCCAATTAGACATCTGAGCAGGAAGATATGAATTTTTAAAGTTAGAGGACAGTACCAGTAATGACAGTCGACATCTGGTATTGTTCCATCAATTTCTAGTGGCTAGCAATCTTTGTTGTGGATTGGATTTATTTTTAGCATAAAGTATACATCTTTAGCTTTCCAAAATGGTGTAGTATGTATCATTTTTATTTTTCTAGAATTAGTTAAGATTTTTCAAAGTTTATGTTAGAATTCTATGATTCTACCTGAGGCTGCATCATTGAGTTTTATGTGAATACTCCACTTGCACGGGTTCTAGGCCACTTCTTGAGCTTGTTATGTGTAACGAACGTAATTTTTGTAAAATGATCAAATGAGCTATATAAAAGTAAGTCCTCTGAAATGACCTAGATAATGTCCCAAAAAAATTTAGGTTGAGTCCTAGGCTCCTAAAAATGATAATTCTAGGCTCAGACGGAAAGAAAAACGGAGTTAGGATAGAGAAATAATTTGCGATGAAAACTGACAAAACGTAATGACATTTTCGTAAATAAGTGTAAATTTTGGAAAATTACTTAGGAGGGCTTTTTAAATGAAATCTTTGAGTTGTCCAAGGTTCTACCCCAAAAACTATAGGAAGCCCTAGGACCGGCAAAGCCCCTTCCGGTGTACGTTTTTCAACGTTAGTTGACCCGAATTTTGATCGATTCGTTCAATAAGGTTTTAGCTCCAAATTGAGTGATTCCAAAGGCATTTTATTAAATTAGGAACCTAAATTTTATGATAGAAAAGACAGTTCTCAAAAAGGAGCTAAAACGAAGCCAAAACGAAATTGCCATTACGGAATGGCAAAATTGGAAATAATGGGTTCTTGAATGTTCTAAAGAGTTCCACACTTTTCTCCCTTCTTCTCCTCTTTAATAAGCACAGCCCTTTCTGCCTAAAATACAGAAAATCTTCAGCTCTCTTAGGCACATCAAAGGGAGGGAAAAAGAGGAAGAAAGCCAAGGAGAAATAAGATAATTTCATGAAATTTCTTGCTCCATCCTCCTTCAATCTTGTTCTTCTCTCTTCCTCCTTTCTTTTCATGGATTTTTGAATGGTTTAGTTCTATTTTGAGGTTAGACCAAGGAGGGAAATTTCGTGTTTGGAGAGGAGAAGCCAACCAAGGGAAGAAACATCCAATAAACTAAGGAAAAACAAGGTAAAATCTCATTCCTATGGTAGCCTCTTCTTGTCCCTTCTTCTTGTATGTTTTGGGCAACCTAGGATGGGGTAGGAGGGGCTGGATTTTGGGTAGAAACCTAGGGAAAAGAGTGCAAAGATTAAGAATATGGCAAGAAATTCCAAGAAAAACCAAAGGAAATTAAGTTAGAAAAATGTAGTGTTCTTGGAGGTTTTATGAAATCTGATTTTGTGTGAGTAATTTCTTGGCCATTTGAATGTTTCCTTGAGCTCCTAAGACCTTTAGAAACCTTCTTAAGTGGCTCTCCCATCAAGAAAAATTTTGAAACTCCAAGAAACCCAATTTCATGCTTGTCTCGGCCAAGAGGGGTTTAATGGGCTAGGGAGTATTTTAATTTGTTCTAGCCTTAAATTAGGACTCCATATGGTATTAGAAGATGGGAGGAACCATTGGGAAAAATTTAGGAGCCATGGATTGGGAGATGGGACAATGGTGTCCATAATGGTGCTTTATGAAGCAATTTGGTCTTCCAATGGTGCAATTGAATTGATGATGGCTCCAAGGACCTTAAATGAGTCCAAGAAGTCTAGAAATAACAAGAGAATGGAGTATAGCACTTGAATGATATGAGTTGCTTCAATAGGCCATTTATGGAACCAATATATCCATTATAGAACCAAGTGTGTAATAAGCTTTAGTTTAATGTCTTGGCTTACTTCAAGTGTGTAATTGTGTGATGTTTGTAATGTCTAAGCCAAGAGAACCCTACTCTACCTAAGTGTTCCTGTGAAACCAAGGAGGGGAAGGAAATTACAAAGTGAGCTTGCATAAATAAAAAGGTAGCTCTCCACCTCATTCTCTTTGCATTCTTGTGTGCATATGTATGTCTTAGTGTGCTTGCATGCATTCTTGATGCTTGATAACATGCCACTTGATCCTTGGTGTGCATTGGTACCAATGTGTTGTCTTGAATGACTATGGTTGTGGAAAGAGCTCATAAGGGTGAGGTGATGCCAAAAGTCCCTTGATGAAGGTGAGGAGATGCCAAAAGTCTCATGGCATGTGTGAGACAAGGCCAAAAGTCCCTTGAATGGGTGAGGGAAAGTCAAAAGTCCCTAGGCTAAGAGTGAGGAAAATCTAAAAGTCCTAGAAATGGGGTGAGGCTAAACCAAAAGTCCCTAGAGCATGAAAGTGGTCTTGACATGTGAATGTGGCATGAAATGGAATTTATTGCACACTTTATGCTTGTATAGTTATGAATGTGGTGTGAATGGGTGTGTGAGCTATTGAGATTCTTGGAATCTCACTCCCCTTTCCCCCTCATCCTTGAATTATCTAGGTGATGTTCCAAGTTAATGAGATGCAAGCCAAGGATATTGAACATCTTTATTTTGGTATATTATGTACTTTAAGTGGTGGTTAAATGTGAAAGTAATGATGTATGTAATATTTTTATGATGTAAGACCATGGAAAAGTGTAAAATGATGTATGAATATGATGTAGACTTTATATGACACTAAATCAATAGCATTGTGCAAATTGGCTCTTGGATGACTTGATGTAACTATGCATAAATAGATATTGAGAGACCAAAATGAGATGCATGAGGTTTGGGATCACTTGGGTAGTCTCCACAAGTCATATTTGTGCTTTGAAACTTGCTCAAGGGGTGCCAAACTCAAGAAGAGGCCATTTGGTGCAAAGTGACTCTTGATAGGAAGTAAAAATGACCATTTCATGAGGCTGTGTCACTTTTTATCCAAATGAGCTCATCTTGGTCTAAAATTTGGCATGCATCTAGAGCTTATTGAGAGCTTTTTGAGAAGCTAAATTTGGTAATTTTTGGAGGTCTATGAAATATTTGGCGAATTCTTGAAATTGGAAATTTTTCTAGTTTTGGTCCTTGGTACTGCAGCACTAGTCTAAAATTAAATTCTGTCACTCATAGGATAAATGATGTCTAATTGCCACAAAATTTTATAAAAAGAAACTAAAAATTGCCAGTGATTTGTGCCAACTAGAAGCACCTTATTTCCAGGTCTAGAGAGGGAGATATCAATTTTTGAACATTCTGTCAGTATCAGGACCCTTACTCGACCTGAGTTACTGTTCTATTGAATTTTGAGATTTTGCCTAGCTGAACTGGTCTGAAATTATTTTTCACCTCTAGCTAACATCCATGTCTTTCTATATTGGTATCATTTTCATGGATTGGATGTTTTTTGAAATTAATTGGACATTTTCAAATTTTGCTATGGAATCTGTGATGGCATCAAGAGGCAGTTTGACCTCCGGACCTTTTTGGATGTCAAACACCCTCCGTGAAGGGTTTTATGGTCTGTGTATATTTTTTGTATGATGTAGACATTAGTAGCTTTCTAAAATGTCTAAGAATATGTGATTTTAATTTTTCTAAAATTAGTTATGATGTTTCAAATGTGGGCCAGGAAAAGAGCTAAATCTGGCCGAAAATAAACCTCCATATTCTAGGTTCCATTTCGGTTTTCATGAGTTGTGGGCATGATTTTTTGATGAAAATGAGTTGTATCCATGTAATTGAATATGGGAAAGTATAGTACGGGATCACTTAGCCCACATGGCATAGAACGAAATTTTTATACGAGCGCAACGTAAGAATAATCAATATTTTAATGCCATTTTCTTGCCTCTTATATGTATTGATTGATATAAGGTATAAAGATAGCATGGAATGAGTTAAGAAATTATGGTACTACATTTTGAGTTATAGTTGTGCATTTAAATATGAGAATGAAATAGATGAGTTCATATGGACCAAGGAACACTGAATGAAAATTTTATCCGTGACGTAATGCAATTTAATTGTATTTTTCTATGACTTTTTCTTGAGGAATTCATGTGCCTCATGGAAATAAGCCTACATATGGTATGAGATGAGTCATGAAATCATGGTGTTATAGTTGCTTACTTTAGTGAAAAGCCGAATAAGGTAGCCTTGAATTATCTTACCTATGATAAAGAGCTATATGCACTAATGAGGGCCTTAGAGACTTGGCAACATTATTTGTGGCCTAAAGAGTTTTTCATTCATTTTTTCATGAGGGCTTAAAGCACCTCAAGGGACAAGATAAGTTGAATAAATGCCATGCCAAGTAGGTGGAATTCATTGAGTCCATTCCATATGTGATCAAGTATAAGGAAGGAAAATAAAATATTGTTGTTGATGCCTTATCATATGGGTATACTCTTATATCTTGATTCTAAGTGTTTGTGATTTGGGTATAATAAAGAGTTATATGCAAATGATTCTGACTTTTTTAAAATTTTCCAAGCATATGAGAATGTAGCATTCAACAAGTTTTGTAGGCATAATGGATTCTAGTTTAAAGAAAATAGACTATGTTTGCCTAACTATTCATTGCAAGAATTACTTGTTAAAGAGGCACATGAGGGTGGTTTAATGGGATATTTTGGCATTCAAAGGACTTTAAACACATTAGTTAAGCATTTCTTTTGGCTGTATATGAAATGAGATGTTGAGAGGGTATGTGTAACGTGTATCATATGTAAACAAGCCAAATCTAAGATTTTACAACCTTATGGACTCCATACACCATTACTTACACCTAGTTCCCTATAGGTTGACTTATCTATAGATTTTGTTTTTGGGTTGTCTAGAACTAGGAAAGGAAGGAATTCTATTTTTGTGATTGTTGACAACTTTTCTAAGATGGCACACTTCATACCATGTCACAAAACTGATGATGCAACCAATGTGGCTAACTTGTTCTTTTGAGAAGTGGTGCACCTACATAAGTTGCCAAGCAGCATAGTGTCAAATTAGGATGCCAAATTCTTAAGCCATTTTTGGAATACATTATAGAATAAGTTAGCTACAAAGCTTTTCTTCTTTACCACTGTCACCCACAAAGTGATAGGTAAACTAAGGCAACAAATAGAACCTTATCTACTTTGTTGCATGCATAATTAAAAAGAATTTAAAGCCATAGGAAAATTGCTTGCCATATGTGGAGTTTGCATATATTAGGAGTATTCACTCTACTACTAAGTATTCTACCTTTGAAATTGTTTATTGTTTTAACCCTTTAACATTATTGGATTTAATTCCTTTACCTTTTGATGAGCTAGCTATTGTAGATGGTGAACATAAAGCTGAAATAATAAGAAAATGCCTTGAGAAAGTGAGATAGCAAATTGAGAAAAGAATGAGCAATATGCAAAACAAGCCAATAAAGGGTGAAAACAAGTGGTCTTTAAACCAACAAATTGGGGGTAGGTGCATATGCATAAGGAGAGATTTCCAACTAAAAGGAGGATGAGTTGCATCCAAGAGGAAATGGCCTATTTCAATTGGTTGCAAGGCTGCATACAAATTAAACTTATAAGGTAAGTATGATGTGAGTGCTACATTTAATGTTTTTTTATCTTTCTCCCTTTGATGTAGATGATGAAGATTTAAGGACAAATCTTTTTTAGGAGGGGGGAATGATGCAATTCATGCTAGCAAGTTAAATCCCTTGCATATGTTAGAAGGACTAGTCACTTGAGCTAGAACCAAGAGAATTTGAGAAGTACTTAGAGGCTTTATTCAAAAGGCTAAGGCCAAATCAAAGTAAGAAGGCTTGAATCTTGAAGCATATGAAGAACCAATGCATCTAATTACATGCATTTACATCAATGATGCTTGAACACATAAGCTAAAGTTAAATTAGCTATGGGCCAAGATTTGTCTATTTGGCATTACATTATTGTGTCTTTTAGGATTTATATTTTTGTGGGACCTTTTAATATCAACCTTTTAGCTTTTAGGGTTTCTTTTATTTGTTTCCATATATATATATATAGAGGGTAGCTGCTACAATTTTAATTGCTTCCATAATATAAGGTGACTGATAAGCATGATTTTTATATACTTTATTCCTCCTAACTTAACCTTTTTAATAATTAAATGTGGCTTAATGAAGGCAATTGAATGGAATTTGATTTTAATTGGTTATTTTTACATTTAAGGAATTAAGTTGCAAACTATTGGTTCTTAATGCATGAATTTCTTTTAAATAATTTTGTGGATAATTCCATTTGATTTTTACCATTCTTTTGTGTAGAACTTTTGATAGGCAAATAGCTTTAATGGAAATTGAATTGAAGAAGAAATGATGGCTTCATGTGTACAAATTGATGAGAAAAATTTACAAGCTAGAGCTATGGGTTGTTTCATGTAGAACTGCATGTGGAGAGCAAGGAGCTATTGGTTTTTCTGCTCACCTAGGTTCCATTTAATGCTCTTGAAGTCCTAGAGAGGAAGCCATGGGTCCAGTTCATACACACATAGCACAATAAGCATGAAAACGTTGGGATGAGTAGGAAATCATGAAGAAGCATCGGGTTCCAACGCTACAAGCTGAAGTTGAGAATGAGTAAGAAACAGAGGAGCTGATGTGGGCTGTCCAGAACGTGCGAAACGCTAAGGAGAGGCTGTGCATGAGAAAACACGAAGTAAGGCTTGTATGAGCTGGATGCAGAACCATTTACTCGTGCAGCAGCTAAACAGAGTTAGAGAAGAAATAAACACACATGCAGAACAGCAGCAGAAACAGAGAAGAAAGCAACGTGGCTGGGGCTTGAGAAAAGAGGAAGACGAGTTGGAGAGTTGATGAGAACCATTCAAGAAGTAACGTGTGGTATAAGAGGAGAAGCAAGAAGCAACGGGCAGTAGCTCACAACTCGAGTCTAGCCCTCATACACCAACACTTACTCACACATGTAGCAATCCTATCAAATCACGTGGAAAAAGCTGCAGAATGAAGAAGGTATTGAAGCTACGGGTTTAGGGTCCAGAATGAAGAAATAGCCACGAGCTGCAGCAAAAACATGAGTAAAACATGAAGAGATATGGTTGGACAGAGGAAGCAACATGGATAAGGCGAGCTGAACGTGGAAATGATGCATATGGGCTGGACTTCTCAACATGACAGCAACAAACACACACATATGTAGAGTGAGAACTTGGAGCTGGTCGAACCAGATCTGAAGCCAAGAAATGGACACTGCAGGCGAAGAAGAAGAGAACTCGAACAGAGAATGAAGAGTAGCAAATGAAGAGAAGAATCAGACTCGGAATGCAAAGCCACGAAGAAGAAAAGCTACGTGAAGAGACATGCAGAAGCTACAGTATGCAATGGAATATTATAAATAAAAGCAATGGGTCCCACACTTTATACACACATGAAGGAGCTTCAGGCAATTTGAGAGACGGGGGCTGAGCACGTGAAATCATTAGAAAACACGTGAGAAGGGGATCACGCCATCAGCACTCACATCCAGCCCATTCACATCATTCATTCACCACGCACGCATTCATTGTACGCCCGGCCCATTCAACACACATTCCATTAGGTCATTCGCCTATTCCGTCATTCGCTGAACCTCGCCTCCATATCATCCACGTCTCACTCCACATCCATTCACCCACGCCTCCATTCATCCATCTCTCCATCTCCATTCCACGCCAACATGAAGATCTAATTCATCCTTGAGGCTAGCAAGGGAGGAAGCTCTTGAGTAGAAGCTTGAATCCTTGGGGATGAACAATAAATTCTGGCTAAGATTTTCTTATTTTTCCTACACTTTTTCTTATTCTGTACAATCTCGGTTGAGTTGTATTTGATTTGGAATTTGTGTAATTAATTAGTGGCTGGTTAGACACTGATTAGGAAACCTTTTTTGTTGATTAATTGGTTGGATTTGAATTTGATTTTTCATTATTCTCTCTAATCTCCCATGTATGCCACGAAGGTTTTCGATGAATTGCATGAGTGAGATTTTGTGCTTGATTGTTTGATTTGAGAATTCCTTAGTGTTTAGTTGGTTAATTAAACATTTTTGGATGATGAATCATAAGATAATTAATTAGTTAATCAATCAAATTGGATGTTCATTGATCTTAAGGACAAGAGTTAACGGTTTAATGCGGGATTGAGGTCTTAATTCAACATTAGATTATTAATCTCTTGAATCTTGAATGGTTATTCAAGATCATTTGCTAATGAACATAATTAGGAATTCTTAGGCCATAATTAATCACAATTGGAATAGGATAAGGATAGTGGATACCAAGAGATGATTCCTAAGCTAGTCACAAGCCCATCATTCATCACAATTTATCCAATTAGGTAGACATTAGGAAATTTGTTTAAATTCAGTTTAGGATAGTTTAATTCAACCAAAACCCCCAAAACTAGATAGTTCTAGGATCTTAGAACACTTAAAGAACCTAATTGAACATTGAATTCCAATTCCAAGGGAGATGACCTAGGTTGTGCCACTTGCTATATTTTTAGATCAACCTAGTTTTATTTTGAGGGTTGCACGACAAGCCCGTCAGTGACAATTAAGGTTTTATTTGTTTCCATATATATAATGGAAGCTATTAGGATTTTTTGTTGCCCAGATATAGAGGCCTTGAAAGACTTTATGAAGTAGATTATGAATATTATTTAATGAGTTTATCCATTTTTTTCTCAAATAAGTTCTATCAAAGAACTAACTTTCTCTTTAAGAATATTGTTCTTGCAGAATCCCCTCATCATATCACATTAACTTGATCCTTTAGTGTGTGGTTAACCCTATCTCTTCTTATAGCTTTTGATTCACATTCTTACAATGTAAGGGTTATAGGAATTAAAAAAACAACCTGTTCTTGATTGAAAATGATCCTTGATAGTTAAATCCACTTTGTGTCTTGGGTTTAACATATACTAAGTTCACATCAAATTTTTACAAATCTCGATTTTGATTATGTATAAGAAATGTTTTAAGTACAATTTTGAGATAAGGTGATTCCATACATGATGGTAACATTTTATGATACAACTAATTATAGAACACTAGTAGCTAACAACAATTCTATTAGCCTTTGACACTCATTGGTTAATACACAACTAGAAAGGAGTATAAAAGATGTTAGCCTTATATGATGACCATCACATGTGGAATAGAGAGATGTTATTTTATATGAGTTAAGGACTCACGAGGAACTTTATTTTACATAAGCTAAAGACCCATGATGAACTTGGTTATTTACTCACATAGACCGTGTACCCACAATGGATTATATTATTCTGAAGAAAGTCCTTCCAATAAAATGTTTTGAAAAGAATTGGTTTTGAAAATTCTCAAATGTATATTTTGAAAGCTTTAGACAATATATCATGGTGATTTATTATTATTTTTAAACTATGTGACTATTATGACATAAAACATACCTATATTTAGAACTCTTTTAAGAATTTAATTACTATTTTGCGAAGTGTAACACCATAATTTATTAAGCTTCGCTTCATATCCTCATATCCAAGGTTGGTCTCATGTGAATTCAAGGAAAAACCAAGAAAAGGAATAAAAGTATTATATTTTCTTGTGTTACGTTAGGATTTAAAAATTCATTCCATGTCCCATAAATCATGTGAACTCACTGATATCATTCTCTACTCATGCCTTATCTATACAAGTCATAGGCATTTCAAAACATTCCATAAACCACAGATTTGGAACCAAAAACCAGAAAAATCACGTTTCAGCCTTAGGTCCAGAATTCAATTTACTGATAGCAAATTTGGAAAATCATAATTAATTTTAGAAAAATTGAAATCAAGTAACCCATAACTTTATGGAAGGATCTATATGTTAACTTTATATTAAAAATAATTTCAAGCCATAATAACATTATTTAGATAATGTTTGATAATAGAAAACTAACATAGGTCAGATTGCCCAGTGTTTCTGATACAATTTACTGATATAAATTTCAAAAATTCATAACTAATTCTGTAAAAATCCAATTCTATCAAAATATACTAATTCAAAAAGCTATAGATGGTGAATTTAAGAGAAAAATACTTCCAAGACAAGTCAGACATGTTTACTACTGAAAACTGATGGAACAGTACATGGACTTGGCTAGTGCTACTGATACTGACATAAAACTTCAAAATTTCATAACTCTCGGCTCAGACCTCCAAATGAGGTGCTTCTAGTTAGTATAAGTCACTATGAGTGTCTAGTTTCTTCTTGTAAAATTGTTGGAGATTATGCCCTAGGCCAATCATTTGTAAACATTATGCTTAATTAAGAATAAAAGTTTTTCTGTTACAATTATTATATTTGCATGTTTCTATAATAATTATATCCTTAGATAAATTATATTAGTTATCCTAAATATCCCTAGTCGATCATCATTGTGGGAACGATAATGAATTAAGATGAGTATAATTTTGATTGATAGTTATGTGTTAATCATGTATGAAGATACAAATCAAAATCATAGGTGCCTATTGGGAACAAGGCGCTGGATCGACCCGTCATGAGGTAGCATCATGAATTAGGTCATAAGCGTACCTCATATATAACTGTATCACTAATCCCTCATACCTGAGATCATCATAGATTCCAATATAAAGGACACTGTGCTTTGGTATTGTCAAAAGTCACCTTTGACTGGGTGATCATAAAGGCTATGGTTGGGTATAGTAGACTCCATGTAGAGGATGATGAGTGGTTAAGATGGAATTTGTCCTTCTGATTAACGGAGAGATATCTCTAGGCCCCTCGATGAGTGAGACTGAGAAATACATGGCCATGCTTGGATGGAAGGGTTTTTCCATTCGTTCTATCAGTTTGCACACAAACCGAGAAACTAATGATCGAGTAAGATAAGGATGATATTTCCATGCCCATGCTCGATCAAAATATCGTGTGATAAAAGGGATATGACAAGGTTATACAATAGGCTGTATCGAATCACCAAATCTTATATGATTTGGGTAGTCACTATGTCTTGCTAGAGGCTACTGGTGACTTATGGGTGCAATAACGTTGTTGGCCCATTGCCAATATCATATAGGCCTAAAGGGTCCCACACAAGAACGAATCAACTTGAATAAGAATGTCCAAATTCATTGAACCTAGAATTGTGTCTAGATTCGATGAATGTTACACTTAATTAGGGTGAGGTAATTATATATATATGATATATATATATAATTAATTCGAAATATAAGTATGTATATATATATATATATTTTGATATATATATATATATATATATATTATATTTCATATATATATATATAGAAATTCAAAATATATATATTTGTATTTGATATGAATATATATATTGTATTATGTATTTCAATATATATATATATATTTATTTATAAATGAATTAGTTAAAATTGAATTTATAAGATAAATTCGAATTTCAACTAATTTGTTTAAGATTAATTTGGATTAATTTAAATTGACTAATTTAATCTGAATATACCTCTATAAAAGGAGAGGTAGGCTAGGGTTTAGACACAACAAAAAGGAGTCAGCTTTCTAAAACCCTAAGCCGTCACCCTAGAGAGAGAGAACGCGACCGTACATCTAGAGAGAAAAAGTGTACAGACGTCTAGAGAGAGAAGATTGTCTTCTCGTCAATTCGCGTACGGACGTGGTGAAAGAAGGTGCTAGCAAGCCTTTCAAGTTGCCAGATTATTCGTGCGGATACCGGTAGAGGGGGCTGTACATAGACGTTAGTTCCTGAGATCTGAAAGGATAAAATGCGCTGCAAAGGTAATATTTTATCTCATACTCGATTTAATTAAGTCGACAAATCCGTGGGAGGAAACGAATTAAATTAAAAATTTTCGCTGCGTGTATAGTATGTTTCTAACAAAAATTTCATAGCCATTGGACACCATTTACCCCACGAATGATGGAGATGAAGTTTCTAACCATATGCATAGTGCCACTATCAAAATTGTAAATTCTTGCCAACTTTGAAAATTCATCAAATATTCTCTAGACCTCCAAATAATATATACTTTAGCTTCCCAAAAATCTATAGACAAGGCCTATATGCATCACAAGTTTTATGGGTAAATTTGTTCATTTAGTCATATTTGGACATAAGGTTGCATATTGGCCATTTTTTGTCTTTTAAAGGGTCATAAATGGTCCAATTTAGCTTCTACACATTCTAAGGCAGCTTGGGCATGTGGGAAAGCATGAAAATGGTCTAATGGTCTACTAAACATGTCTTAAGGTTCAATAACCTAGATTTCTGACGGTTATGTCGCGCAACCTCCAAAATAAAACTAGGTTGGATTAAAATTTATAGTCAGTGGTATAATCTAGGTCATCTCCTTTGGAAATGAAATTTAATATTTAATTGGATTTTCTAAGTATAAAAAGATCCTAGAACTACCTAATTAAAAGGGGTTTTAGTTTAATTAAACTAACTAGAATTGAAATCGAATCAAAATTCCTAGCTACTTCTACCTAAATGCATGAACTAATGAATGAATGATAGACTTGTGACTAGTCTTAGATTCATCTCTTGGTATCCACTATCCTTATCCTAATTCAATTGTAATTAATTCTGGCCTAAGAATCCTTAATTGTGTTCATAGTGATGTATCTTGAGTTACTACGCAAGAATCAAGAGATTAGTAATTTAACTTTGAATTGAAACCTCAATCCTGCACTAAATCATTAATTATTGCCTTTAAGATCAATGAATACTTAAAATTGAGTGATTAATTGATCAATTAACCTCTAAATTAACACCCTAGAATGTTCAATTAACCAACTAATCTCTAAGGATGCTTAAATTAAACAATTAAACACCCAATCTCACTCATGCATTTCATCGAACACCTTGATTGCATACATGGAAAATTGGAGAATAATGAAAATCCAGCATTAAAATCATTCAAATTCTTTCATAATCAATGTCTAACTAGCCATCAATCATAAAACTACATTAATCTCAATTATTTACAAGCTTAACCAAGAAAATAAAATAACAAAAATTGATGTAAAAAGAGAAAATAAAAATAGGAAGCTTAGCCAAAATCTCTTGCTAATCTCTTTGAATTCAAGCTTCAACCAAGGACCTCCTCCTTGCTAGCTACTCAAGAGAATTAGAGCTTCATTAGAGGTGGAAGGATGTAGGAAATGGGATGGAATGAAGCTACAGCATGGATGGAGTGGATGATGAAAAATGACGATAGTATGGAATGGGAACGCATTAGATTCTCTAGATTGCATATGGAATGGATGCCCCCGTCTTCTAATCCTCCCTCATGTGTTTCTTTTATTTTTCTCGTGCTTAGCCCCTTATTTTACTATTCACATTTTCTTCTTCTATATTTCCTATGTCAGCTCTATGTTCTTTAATCACGTGCTCTTCATTTTATTCGTTTGCCCGATAATGAATCATGTTGCTTCTTCTCTGACTCATGTGCTACCTTAATGTTCCATGTAACTCTACTTGTGTGTATCATGCATGAATGAGATGTGGCTTCCCTCCTCTTTTTCCATGAGTGCTTGGAGCTTCTTTTCTTTAATCTCCAGCTCATACTTCTTCTCTTAAGCTTCTTCTTTCTCTTACATACACGTTTTGCCTCTGTTCAAGTCTCCAAAGCCCAAACCTTGCCTTGTGTAACAGCTCTTTCTCCTTTAATCCTCCCAACCCATAGCTTTTCTTCACATTTTTCCTTTCATGCATATGCATATGAGTGACCATGTGTGAATGATGTGTTATGTGTTCATGCATGAATCCATGTGCAAGTGAGCTGGACATGTGGTTCGTTTGAGTGCTTCGTGGATAAATAAAGTGAGGTTAAGAGAACCAATGTGGAGAGTAGAGCGTCTAGAGGTTGGACTTGTATTGTGTGAAGTGTCTAAGCTAGAACTACGTGGAAGTCAAGTGCAGTGAGAGTGTATGGATTAATGAATGCCTATACAAGCTATGTGGGGTAAATTGAAAGCAAAGCAACGTGGTACCATGCACTCAAGTGTGTGCTTGGACTTGCGGTTATGGAAGAGTGGAAGGTCCAATCATGCACCACAGCTCCACCATGGACTCACAAGGTCCAATCATAATACAATAGATAGCCAACCAATTTATTCAGCATTTCAAATCATTCATATACAGCAAATATAAAATTAAAACAGATACATGTATGGAATTAATGTAAACCCCAGTTACCTCACTTGTAGACAATTTGCAACAACCACCAATGGTATAAAAATCCCTATAACCATAGCATCAGAAAATTACCATTCTAATTCATCATTAACAGTAGCAATAAGTACCTAAGGAATTTAAATGCTAATAACTTCCTAAATAACACTTACCTAGTCACCACAAATCTCCAAATTCGGATTGAGTATGTCCTCTACCAGAAACTCCAATATACCACTTAAATTCCTAAGCAAATTCGTACATAATTAACACTCATATCATAAATCAACCATAAGGGTCTTAAACCAGTAGAAAATACACTAGAATGGATAGTTTACACTTACCTAATGTCAACCCTAGCCTCACCTACGAATTTCCTCTAGGAAAACACCAAATAACTCTATTTCAAAATTTGGGTATGGTGAAAGTACTCCAAATGAAAAACTAATTAGACCAAATTAAAGAGAAAGATGAGGGGATTAAGTTGTATAACTATTACTGATGTTGCCTTAGTCGCTTAGGCACTCTATTAAACTAAGATTGATTTAATGCAGTATAGATCAACCCTAGGTCATTCTTCCCAAGGAGCAATTTAAGGGTTAATTGGATTGAGTTTAGGTGATTATTTGATATTTAAAAAGTGTATGCAAATGGGGGGTTTGAGATTGAGAAATTTAAATTCAACTAGAGGAGAAAAAAAATGAAACAAGTAATTAAACTAGAATACTCTAAATTAAAATAAAAATGGTTGTGAAAATGCAAAGAACTAATAAGTAGGCAACCAAGGTTTTGCAAGGGGATTTCGGCTCTCATTACTCACCAAAGATTGATTGAGACCAAGAGAAGTAATTAAACAATAGACCAATGAATCTAATTAACTTAATCCGAGGATAGGAAACCCTAAGCTCAAATGCCCATCACTTGACTTAACTAGGAAACCCATAGCTAATTCAAGCAAATTGCAAGTAATTAAGCCAATTAAACTTCATTAAATCTTTCAACAATTAGATTCAATTAATTCTGGAATTTTTGGTTTCAATTACCTAATTGAACAATTAAGCAATTATACTACCCAATTCAACAATCAAGTAGGACAAGAGACCAAGATATGCAATTAAAATCATAACATTAATCAAATTAATGCAAGAGAACTCAAACATCAATCCAATCAACATTATAAGGTCTAAAAACTAAAATTCCAGAAATCACAAAACATAATTTCAGTCCCAAATAATACCAATTCCAATTACAATTCAAGATAAAATTATTATCCAACCTAAAACTAGGTCTCAACATTAAATCCACATAGAAATTCCTAAAACTAGAAAATCTCTAAGTTCTTGAAATTGAAATAGGAAAAGGTAGGAAAAATAAACTCCCCAATGGTCTTCAATCCATTTAAAATTCAGAGCTCAAACCATCTTCCTCCTTGCTCCACCTTGGTGCCATCCCTTTAATTAAGCTTCCATGAATTTAGTTTCTCTAAACTCCTTCAACAATTTTGCCATAAAGATATGGTCAAGGAGAATGAGATAGATGGTGATAATTCAGCTGGGAGGGAGACGTACTGGATAAAGGAAAGAAACTGGATGATGGTGCTCTGCCTCCAATGTCTCTGCGTGAAGTCCAGGTGCTGAAGAAGAGTGAATAAATGAAGCTGCTCCAGACGTTTACTCCCTTCAAGCTTGAAAAGAAGAAGAAGTAGCAGCTCCTTCCTCTACGTCTTGGGTCTGGCGTCTCTCTATTGCCCAGAAAGTGAATGAATAATGAAGGAAAATGCTCTTCGTCCCTCTGCCTGGTGTCTTTGCTGTTGACGCGTCAGTCTAAAAAAACACAAGGAATTAATTAAGAAGAAGCTCCAGCTGCCTCTGCTCGTCCAGCGTCTCTCGTGCAAAGAACCAGTGAAGAATAATCAATCTAGTAGCCTCCACTTCTAAGTCTTTTCGGTGCTGAGTGTGTAGTCTCCCCCACTGTTTTAGCGTCCTCCTTCATGCAGTTCACTCTTCACTCCTAACGTCTTCCAGAACCAGAAGCCAGCTCCCTCCTCCAGCTTTTCGGCGCTGTGTGCAGAGGCAAGAAGAATTCAATCAATGCAACAGTAGCCTCTTCCAGTATTTCGGCGTCTTCCCCCTTAATTCAGCAGCTGACTCCTTGCAAGAAAAACAAAACAAAATTAAACCTAATTTCATAATTACAAAAATGCCATCAAGCTAAATAATAAAAATAACAAGAATTCTACTCCATTTTTTTTTCTTTGATCTATCTTTAATTTTCAATTTAATTACCCAAAAATTCTGCACAAAATTAATAAACATTTTAGAGATTGGAAAAATTTAATCCCTCAAAGAAATATGGAAAATAAAATATTGGCAATTTGAATCCAAAAATTCTCCTAATTAATTCAAAATTATTTTATTTTCCAAAATTGACCAAAAATTCAAATATTGTATAATAAATCCATTTAAGCTCAAATTAATCATTAAAAACAATAATAAATGTGGATAAAAATATATGAAAATTAGCACTTATCAATTGCCCCACACTTATCTTTTTGCACTCTTGGGCAAAACGAAACAAAATCAAGGAAAAACAAGAGGAATAAAACAAAACTGCAAAAAAAAACGAACGCTCTAATCACAAGCCAAAAGTAAACCAGAATATTTAACATCTTTCTTATCCAAGTAATCATTACATGCAATAAGATTAAAGACATCATGGTAATTAACTTGACAAGGGAAAACCCAAGCTAGCAATCCCTTACCAAAGGTAATGTGTATATCACTCTCACTCAAAAGTGTTTAGGCTTGTATGTGCACTCAAAATCAACCTATCCAAATCTTTTTTAAAAGCTTAACAAAAATTGAAGCTCTCCACCACTAACAAGCAAATGCAAACATAAATCAAAAGGACTTTATTAGGTTGCGCTGGGCTAAGGGCAAGAAAAAGGAAAAGGTCAAATGATAGGAAAAGCCAAAATTGAATACCTTAGGAGAATGAAAAGCAATGCCAAATAAGAGAATATGGAAAGAAAGAAACAAAACAAACACAATTTGGATAGGGCTTTATTTTTATTTTTTTTTTTAATTTCTTGCTTTTCTATTTCTTTTCCTTTTCTTTTGAATATATACCTTTATTCTTTGTTTGTTTGTTTGTTTTTTTTTAATTCTGTATATACATGTTTTCTTTCTACTTTTTTTTTTTTACTCTTTCTTTTCTTTGAATATATGACCCAAATTCCAACTATTTACATGTTCTTTCATCCAAAACATGCAAATTGACATGCTCAAAAACTCCTAAGACATTCAACAAGGGTAGGAAAAGATTTATTTGTAATAGCTATGGGTTTGGGCTAAAAGAAAGAAAGCAAATAAAGGCTCAAAGGGGGTAAAACAAGGGATAAAATGCATGAATGGGTAATAATTTTGTTTTTAGCAAGGCAAAAAAAAAAAATTGAATGCCTTTATCATTTCTATGCATGCAAATGCACAAAATGTGGTCTTAAACAAGATTTAAGCCAAACTCTAAAGCAAGAAATAGATAGGTGGCAGACACACATGAAAAGAGATATGTGATAGGCTCAAAAATCTCACTAGGTCACGACTACTAACCTTGATCTACCTAAGTCAAAACAATTGCCATTTAGCTTTATCTACTTAAAACATGATCAATTACCCTTC
Source organism: Erythrophleum fordii (assembly GCA_032878935.1). Lineage (NCBI taxonomy): Eukaryota > Viridiplantae > Streptophyta > Magnoliopsida > Fabales > Fabaceae > Erythrophleum > Erythrophleum fordii. Next base: position 18,351,929 of record JAVQMF010000053.1, read on the forward strand.
AAATCAAGGATGTATCATATCCAAGCCACTTAAAACTTGCAATTGTCACATTCAAAACAAAATTTTTATAAATTTCCAAATAAATTTCTATATTTTTTTCTTTTTTTTTTTCAAAAATTTGCACAACATCAAAATCTCAACAAACTAAAAACTCAACAAAACTATTTACAAATCATCCCTCCCTCACACTTAAACAATGCATTGTCCTCAATGCATAGCAAACAGAGCAAATAATGGACAAATAATATCCAACACAGCCCAGCTCAGTAATATGACAATGCAAAGTAAAAAGAGTAAAGGGAAAGAATACGACCAGGCCTATGTGACATCCTGCAGTGCAGCAACCTCCACTGCTTGAGTGGGGTATCCTTCATAGAATGGTTTCAAGCGGTGCCCATTGACCTTGAAGCATCTCCCGGTTGGGTCCCTTTGGATCTCTACAACTCCATAAGGAAAAACATTAGTAACAATAAAAGGACCCTCCCATCTAGAGCGGAGCTTTCCAGGCATTAACTTCAATCTAGAAACATAAAGCAACACTTTTTGGCCCACTTGAAATTCTTTCCTCACTATGAAATGGCATTTCTTAAAATTTAGCACAAGATTATATTTAATGCATCTTTCCAAAACCTTATCCAAGTCAATTAAGCATGCATCAAAAGAATCACCAAAGACAGTGAAATCATCCATAAAAATTTTCATGCAATGCTCAAGTAAATAAGAAAATATGGAAACCATGCAACGCTGAAAAGTGCCCGGTGCATTACACAGGCCAAATGGCAAGCATCTATATGCAAAGGTTCCAAATGGACATGTAAATGTGGTCTTATCCTGATCCTCAGGTGTAATACAAATCTGAAAATATCCTGAAAAATCATCCAGAAAACAATAATGGGATCTACCAGCAAGTCTCTCTAACATTTGATCAATAAAAGGGAGGGGGTAATGGTCCTTCCTAGTCACAGAATTCAATTTCCTATAGTCTATACATACCCTCCAACTATTCTGGACCCTAGTAGGAACTAATTCACCCTCATCATTACGCATCACAGTAAGAACAGTCTTTTTCGGGACTATCTGAACTGGGCTGACCCACTGACTATCAGAGATAGGGTAGATTATACCTGCAGAAAGAAGTTTAGAAACCTCTTTCTTTACCACATCAAGGATCAATGGGTTGAGTCCCCTCTGTGGCTGTCGCACAGCTTTGGCACCATCTTCTAGCAAAATTTGATGCATGCATACATCAGGATTGATCCCAGGAATATCAACAAGAGTCCATCCAATGGCTTTTATCCTTCGCTTCAGAACCTCAAGGAGGCGGATTTCCTCTTCCATGGCTATGTCACTGGCTACAATCACTAGTAACTTCTCACCTTCTTCCAAATAGACATACTTCAATGAGTCAGGAAGCGGCTTTAACTCCAAAGAAAGAGCTTGCTCAGCTGAAGGCATAAGCGGCTTCAGATCAATGTCAACCAAACTAAAAACCTGCACTGAAGACTCACAAACAGAAGAAGAAGAAGCTTTCCTAACTTAGGAATCATTAGTAGCAACAGTGATAGCAGAAAAATCAAGAAATACATCACAATCCACAGAATTATCAACAGAAGTAGTGCCATCAGTAGCACTCAAATCCAAAACAGAATCAGAAACAACATCTACATCAGAAGCATGATCAATACTAATTAACAACTCAGAATCAGGCAATGAACACATATCAACTTCATTTATAGCATCAATCACACTCAGTAACTAAGAAAATCCATCTGAATTAATGGAAGTGGTAGACAAATGATCACTAGTACTACCACTACAATGAATAGGCATAGAAACATCATCTCTAGCATGCCTAGCACTCTCAACAAAATCAGTGAAAATATCAATATCAACAAGATTTATACCAGTGCAAGCATCACAACCATCAATTTCAGGACATGAACAAGAGATAAAATCATCTAAACTAACAATATCACATGATTTACTCAGCATGCTATCTTTAAAGTCCATAGTAGAATCATCAACAAGAACATCAATGAGACTAACCCCTGTCTCAGCACAATCATCCATGGGGTGTCTCATAGAGTCAAACACATCAAATCTAATGATATTCCCAGCAAATTCCATAGTCAAAGTACCAGCATGTACATCTATCACAGCCCTAGTAGTTTTAAGAAAAGGCCTACCTAAAATCAAAGATGAATGTCCCTTTTGCCTAAACCTACTGTCATCCATATCAAGAACATAGAAGACTGCAGGGAATATGGAATCTTTTACCTTAACCAAGACATCCTCCAAGACTCCTTCGGGGACTACACAGCGTCTATCAGCAAGGGAGGCAATCAGGCTAGTTGGCTTAAGATCTACTCCTTGAAGTTGAGAAAAGACTGATTTTGGCATAACATTGATTGCTGCTCCTAGATCCGTCAAAGCATCTGAAAAATCAATGTCACCAATGGTGCATGGTATGAGAAAACTACCAGGATCCTTACACTTCACTGGCATTGGCATCTGATAAAGAGAAGAGACAACTGCTCCTAAATCAACTTTACCGTCATGCTTAAGCCTTCTTTTTGTGGTGCACAACTCCTTCAAAAACTTTGCATACTTAGGCACTTGTGCAACCAAGTCAACTAATGGAACATTGATCACCACCTTTTTGAAAATGTCATAGACCTCTTTAAACATCTCTGCTTCCTTCTTTTTCCTCTCGATCTTAGCTACCCTAGTAGGAAAGGGTAGAACCTGTTTGCTCAATTCCTCCTCTTTCTTCTCTTGCTCAAATTGTGGTGCCACTTGTGTTTTTGCTAAAGTGGGCTTATCTTGTGATGTAGAGGTGGAAAGAGAATCATCAATGATAGCATCCTTGTCCTTAGAAGCATAGGTGGCAACAGGATCTGCAAAGGTGACCGTCTTGCCACTTCTAAGAGAGATAGCATTAACTTCACCATGATTAGGATTCTGTTGGGTCCCAACATTAGGATTAACTACCACTTGGGATGGAAGCTTTCCTGAACCTTGACTCTGTATGTTACTAATTGCATTAGACAACTGCCCAATCTGAGTCTGAAGAGTTTGAATCCCTTGTCTATGTTGCAAATCCTTTTGTTGATGTTCCTTCTCTGTTTGGTCTAGCCTATCCATTAGAATTTTTATCATAGTATCCATCTTGTTCTCTAACCTTGAACTCTCTTCTTGAATAGGCACAGCTTGCCTAACTGGTTGGAACATCTGACCACTAGAACTAGCACCCTGATTAAACCGTGGTTGCTGAGGTTGCGGAGGTTTGCCACTACCATATCTAAGGTTTGGATGATCACGCCATCCAGGATTATATGTGGTAGAATATGGATCATATTTCTGGCCACCTTGATTCATAGGCTTAGCAGAATACATAGCATTGCAAGACTCAGCTTTATCATTCAAGAATGGGCAAGCATCAGTAACATGAGTAGCTAATGAGCAAATAGAGCAAAGTGGGCCAATGAAAGCTGAAGAGCTTGGTTGCGGGGTGAAAGAAGTAGAAGACCCCATAGAATTGGCCATTTTGGAAGGATTGTGCAATTGGAGCATAGCCATTCTCTCCATAACAGATGCAAGCTTATCTATCTTGCTCTCAAGACGAGACAGAAATTGAGGAATATGACCCAACTTCATTTACTCTAGCTTGTTGTCTAGTACCAAATTGTTGAGTATTCTCAGCTTTCTTTTCAATCAATTCCCAAGCAGCATTAATAGTCAAATGAAGAAGAGCACCTCCAGCAGCAGAGTCTAATAAATCTCTCTCTAGAGGCAAAAGACCTTCATGAAAGTACTGTATCAACAAAGTGTCTGGGATCTGGTGATGAGGGCAACTAGATAGCAACGTCTTAAACCGCTCCCAATACTCATGTAAGGACTCCCCAGACATTTGTCTGCAACCACATATTTCCTTTCTAATAGATGACGTTCGAGATGCTGGGAGCTATTAAGATTCCTAGAATCTCATTCTTCCTTCTCCATTGCCTAACATGTCTAAGTAGACCAAGTGAGCAAGGAAATGGGAGCCACCACGTTGGAAGATGAGAGATTGACAAAGAAATATGTAATTTGCTCTTTTTGTAACTATTTTATTGTCACAAAATATAATTTAATGATGTGTATGATGTATAATCTTTTGAACATGTATGAATACATGGATATGTGATGTATATATGAGAGTTGGAAGCAAATGAATGGAATAGCATATTTTTTACTTTGAATAGCAAAGTAGAGCTTGTATGTTCCATGTGTATGTCATTAAGTAGGAGAGTGAATTTATGAGATCTAGGTTTTTGGACCTTTGACATATGTTTAGTAGACTATTTTCATGCTTTCCCCCATGCTCAAGTGTCCCTAGAAAAGCTAGAAGCTAAATGGAACTATTTGTGACTCTTAAAAAGGCCAAAATGTGACATTTTGCAACCTTATGTCACAAACCAACTAAATGGACAAATTTCCTCTTGAAAATTGGCGTGCATATAGGTTTTATCTAGGGATTTTTAGAAAGCAAAGAATAGATTATTTGAAACTCTAAAGAATTAATTATAAATTTTCAAATTTTCCAAAAAGCTACTGAACTGATATAGTTATTGTTCATAAGGTTAGTTTCTTCTCCTATATCATTTAAGAGCGAACTGGTATCCAATGCTTATATAATTTTGTAGGCATAAACTATGCATAATAAGCTTTCTATGGCCACCAAGATCACCTCATTTGGATGTCTGAGTAAAGCGATATAAATTTTTGAATTTTAGAGTTAGTACTAGTAATGTAGTAGTACTTTTGATACTGTTCCTTCCATTTCTAGTAGCTAAACATTCTTGTTCTAGTATAAACTTATTTTTAGCATAAAATTAACATCTATAGCTTTCCATAATGATATAGTGTACTTGATTTCAATTTTTTAAGATTTAGTTATTATTTTTCAAAGTTGGCACTAGAAATTTGGTAGCAGAACTCGAGGCTGATTGTGTTATTGTGTTTATATGATCCAAACTCGAGATTCTTGTGACATTTTGAGATGGTTTTGAGTTGTATGAATATATTTTAATTGGAGAATGATATGAGTGAGTTAATATGGTCCATAGAATGTGAAACAAAAAATTAAAGTACTATGCAATGCAAAATATTCTATTATTTTGATTAAGTTTTTCCTTGAAAGTTGCTATCTTAAGGGAAAAAGCTAGAACTGAGATGAGAACAAGGCTAGATGAATATGGAATTACACCATCAGTTGAGAGTTAGAATTGAATACATCTCAAAGATAGCCTTTAGAGCTAGATATAGGCATTATAAGTTCCTAGTGATGCCATTTGGATTGACGAATATGCTAGCTATGTTTATGGACTATATAAATAGGGTATTCATACCTTATTTAGATAAATTTGTTATGGTCTTTATTGATGATATTTTGGTATACTCTAGATCATTTGAGGGGCATGACAGATATCTGAGAATAGTCCTAGAAACCTTGAGAGATAAAAGATTATATGCTAAACTTAGTAAATATGAGTTTTGGCATGTAATACCCAACATGTTCTAAAAGTCTTAAACTAAGGGAAATATAAAAATAGATCCCTTAAATCAAATGATTTAAGGTTAAATAAAATTAAGACAAAATTCTAAGTAATTAAAATGAGGATATAAGCCCAAAAATTGGAGTCAAAATAGCTAAATAAAATCATACGAAAACTAATGACGTTTTTGTAATTTTTGCCAAATTTTATAAAACTCAAATGAGGGAGCTTTAAATGGAAAAAATGAGTTTCCTAGGGTTCTTAGATTCTTGGGGTTCTTAGAGGCCCTAAAAACCATAGGAACCCTTAGAACAATTAAAATCCCTTCGGTGAGCAATCTTGGCCAAAATTTTAACAGAATGGTTCAAAATGGTTTTAAATCCAATTTAGATGAAACCAAAGGTATTTTATGAATTAGAGGATAAAATTTTATGATGAAAAAGACGGTTTTCAAAAAAGGAGTTAAAATGAGCCTAAATGGAATAAACTAAGAAGAGGGACCAAATTGTAATTTTAAAAAGTAGTATAAATGAGTTCTTAGCCCCCTAAAACACGTCCCACTTTTGCCTATTCTTTATAACTGACTTTCTCTGATCTCAAATAGAACCCAAGGCAGATTGGAGAGGTGCACAAAAAGGGTGAAGGGAAGGAGAAACCAAGTGAAAAGGGAAAGAATTTCATGGATTTTCATGCTTTCTCCTTCACCAATCTTATTCTCCTCTTTCTCCTATCATCTCCATGGTTTTATTTGTTTGAGGCTATTCTTGTTGGAGATTGTGCCCTAAACCAATCATTGTATTATAAAATTGTATTTCATTAAGAAAAATGAATTTCTCTTTCATTGCATTTATTATATTGTTTGCATGTTTTCTATAATAATAATATCTTTGGATAAATCATATTAATTATCCTAAATATTACTAGTCGATCATATTTGTGGGAACAATAATGAACTAAGGCTAGTATGATTTTGATTGATGATTATGTGTTAATCATGTATGAAGATACGAATCAAAATTATAGGCACTTGTTAGGAAATAGGGTACTGGATTGACTCATCATGAGATAACTACATGGATTAAGTCATAAGCGCATCTCATATATAGCCATGTCATTGAACCCTCAAACCTAAGATCACTATAGATTCCTACATGAGGAACATTGTGCTTTGACATAGTCAAAAGTTACCTTTAATTGGGTGATCATAAAAGCTGTGATTGGACATAGTAGAATCCATGTAGAGGAAGATGAGTGGTCAAGATGAAATTTATCCCTCTTATTAGTGGAGAGATATCTTTGAGCCACTCGATAAGTGAAACTAGGAAATGTATGGCCATGCTTGGATGGAAGGATTTTTCATTTATTTTGTCAGTCTACTCGGAGATCGAGAAAGAGACGATTTAGTAAAATGAGGATGACATTTCTATGCCTCATACTTGACCTAGATATCGTGTGATGAAAAGGTTATGACAGGGTTGTAGGATAGGTTGCGTCGGATCACCAATCCACATATAATTTGGATAGTCATAATGTCTTGTTAGATGCCACTTGTGACTTATAGGTATAATAGCATTATTGGCCCACTGCCAATGTTATATGGGCCTACGGGGTTGCACACAAGAGCATACCAATTGAGCTAAATGTCCAAATTCATTGAACCTAAAAATGCATCTAGATTCAATGAATGTAATATTCTATTTTGGGTGGAGGAGTTTTATAAATATATTATATATATTGTAAAATTTGAAATATATATTTGATATATTATATTTCAAAAAATATATATCATCTAATTAATTTAAATAAATTCGTTTTAAATTTAATTTTATAGGATATATTTAAATTTAAACCAATCTATTTAATTATGATTTGAATTAATAAATAATGTATTTAAATTAATTAAATCTATCATAAAACCCTAATATAACATATCTTTATAAATAGAAAGGCTAGGGTTTTCTAAGATGATGATCTTTTTTTAAAAGAGCCGTCTCTCACCCTAAAGAGAAAAGGTGTACGGATGCTTAAAGAGAGAAAGTGCATGGACACATAAAAAGAGAAATAGAAGAATGTGTTCTCTCCTTGAACATATGGATGTTTATGTTCAATGGTGCTAGCATGCCGTTTGAGTTACAATGATCATTCGTATGAATATTGGTAGAGGAAATTGGTTTGAAGCATTAGTTCCTAAGATCTGACGGTAGAAAGAGAACCCAAAGAATCATGTGACAAAGGTAAAAGTCTCTAGCTTTACTCTATTTAAACGACATTGACAGATCCATGGGAGGGATTTGGAATCATTTGTTTTTTAATTTTCGCTATATTTGTCCTAAGAATCCTAACAATTTTGTGGCTGGTCCAGTAAGTGGAAGGAAGCATTTGAAGGAGAGACTAGAAGCAATTGAAAGCTTTGACGATTGTGTCGGGCAATCTCAAATAAAACTAGGTAGAAAAATAAACTTGCAGGTAATTATGCAACCTAGGTCATTTCCCACGGAGTTTTTGCCTCTAATTGTTTGTGAAAGAGTATTCCAAGTATCACTAAATGAAAATTGTCTAGGGAATTTTGAATTACTAAAATTTAATTGAATTAAATTTTAAATGACAAGAACTAAAAGTTTAAGACTAAGTAAAGCAAACAACTAAGAAAATGTGGTAGCTAACCTTTAGATGGACTCCCTAAAATTCAATTATCCTTGCTTCATTTTTAATGTACCGAAATTGGATTAAAACTCTTGCTTATTAGTGTATTCTCTATAAGAACTCTTCAATTACTATCCAAGACTCAATTCACCAATAATTCAAGGACTTTGCAACCACAAGAAACCTTGAAGAATTAATCAATTGAATTAGGAACAAGAACACACTAAAACCAATCCTAAATGCTCACAAAAATCTACTGCATAATCTACTTAAAATGCTAATTAACCAATTAGATTAATGAATTTCTCAAGCACATCAATTGCATAAAAATTCCAGCCATTTAATTCAACAACCATTGCATCAATTGGCTTAAAAATAAGAGGAATTTAATAGCAAATTATGCAGCCACTAATCTTGTACTTTCCATAAACATTTAGAGATCAAAATTAACATCCAAATATCAAATTACAACCAATCCATAATTCAAATCAATCCAGTTAATTCCTAGATTAATAAGCTACACCTAGTCAAATTAATAAAAGAAACAATGTAAAATTAAAAGATTGAGCAAAGAGAATTTATCCAATTGGGAGAGGCAATTTGAAGCTCAAATTTGCATCAAGGGAGCCCATTCTTTAGCCAACTACCCAGAGGAAATCAAGCTACCATGGAGAAGATAATTGGAAGACAATGGAGGAGAGAAGAAGTTAAAATCATCGAGCCTTGTGAATCAAATTCTTCTCCCCTTTTTTGCGTTACTGGAGGTCACAACCAACTCCTCTTTTCTGTCGCTCTATTTGCATTCCTCCTAGCCACACTCTAGTCCATCTTTTCTTGCATTTTTATTAAGCCATCTTCCTATTGTTTTTAGCAAATCACGTGCCCCTCATGCTTCATTTTAACTCATTAATTGACGTGTTTTGCTGCCCTTTTCATCCAAAACCCGTAGCTTCATTCTTAATAAGTGAATCACATGGCCCATGTGTGTTCATTTAATCCATTTCACATGCTTCTTACATGTTTCCTTTAGCTCAAGCCTATGTGTTGCTTCTCCTCTACTATTCACATGTCTGTGCATATGTTTTCATTTAATCCATTTCACGTGCTTCTTATGTGTTTCCTTCAACTCAAGCCTACGTGTTACTTCTCCTCTACTATTCACATGTTTGTGTTTTGCCTCCTCAGTCTCTTCCTTGTATTCATGTGTCATGTAGCCATAGCTTCTTGAATCATTTTAATACATCATGTGCTGCTCCAACTACATCTTCATCATTTCTTCTATGACTTAAGCTGATTTATCAAGTCTCTTCTTACGTGAAACCTTCTCCCTCGAGGCTCATTCAGCTCGTATTTTATTCCACGTGGTCTTCTTATAACTGCTTCTTCCCCCCATATATACACACTGCCTCTTAAACCCATTGCTTCCTAACGTGTTTTCCTCCCTTTCTCCATGTTAGCTCCAGCTCTTATCAAATAACGTTTAGCTCATCTAACAAATCACGTTGACCAGCCTTCACGTTTTTCCCTTTTAAATGTTGCTTCCTCTGTTCTTGTTTCTCCCTCATGCTTCTTCTCTTCATGTAACACCATAAATTCCCAGCTTGTCTTATGCTATTATCATGCCTTAAACCATGCATTCCACAAAGGAAGCAAGAAAATGGCATTAAAATAATGAATATTTTTGCATTGCATAGCATATAATTTTTTTCATTCGATGTCTCATGGATCATGTGAGCTCATGTATCACATTTTCATATTTAATTACATAGATACAACTTAAATCCATCACCAAAAGTGGCCTAGAACCCGTGCAAGTGCAAGACATACATAAAATTGCATAGTGTATCATTGGCCAGAATTGCATGCTTTCTGTCACAAACTTTGAAAAATCATAACTAATTCTAGAAAAATAAAAATGATGTATTCTTTATCATTTGAAAAGATATAGATGTCTAATTTATGATAAAAATAATTCTACATCATAGAACATCAAGCAGAAGATGTTTGACATTTGAAAAGCACCTAAGGTCTCAGCTGTTTGGGCTACTATCACAAGTTACTATCATAAATTTTAAAAATTCATAACTAATTCTAAAAAAATCAAAATTATGAAAATTTGGTCAATATGAGAAGCTACAGATGTTAATGTTAGGGAAAAAATATCTCTAGACCATGCCAATACCATCTAGGAACTGAATTATGATGGAACAATACTGGAGGTCTAGTGGCGCTATTGGTACTTATAGTGAACTTTAAAACTTCATAACTCTCTTCTCAGACCTCCAAATGATGTGATCTTGATGGCCACAAAAATCTTATAACTGGCTATAAAATTTCACTAGCATTGGATACCATTTGGCCATCAAATGATACAAAAAACAAAATTGACCATATGAATAGTACATGCACCAAAACAGCAAAACAATCCCAAATTTGAAAATTCATAATTAATTCTATAGAGCTCCAATTTTTCTACACTTTAGCTTTCCAAAAATATCTCAATGAGCTCTACATTTTTGCCAAATTTCATTAGAAGATTCATCCATTTGGTCAGTTTGTGCTCTAGGGTTCCGGTTTGGTCATTTTCATGGTCTCAACTAGTATCAAAGGGTCCAAATTTGCTTTCCAAGCTTGTGTGGCCACTTGAGCACACGGGAATGCACCAAAATGACTCTATAAACTTTTTTAAAGGTGCATAAATCCAGATTTCTTAAACTCACTCATTCACCCCATGATATACACAAGATTACATATACTAGCTCTGCCATTCAATACCCAAAACAAACTATCTCATACATTTGGCATCAAATTTCATTTATACATCATACATTTGGGTAATTACATATGTTCATATGATTACATAACAATTTTATTATGGGATTACATCATATGCTATGTGTATGGCTATGAGAGAGACATAACTAGGCCATTTCATACATTTTGATATCAATCTCCTTCTCTTTGGCTTAGTGGCTTCCATTACCTTGCTTAATTGATTCACCTAGCATGTTAAGACATTGGAGAGGAGGGGATGAGATTCAAAGAATCCCAATAGCTCATCTCCCTTTTAATCACACATAAAGTATGCGAAACAAGTCTTGAAAATGCATGCATGGGCATATAGGAATGTGTGAGCATTGAAGAAATATTTTTGGCATTTGAACAAATCATATATAGCATACATAGGCTTGCCAAGTGAGTGGACTAACCTCACCCATTCACTTATGGATTTTGGACTTGCCTCACCCATTTTCTCTAAGAGGTTTTGACTTAACCTAACTCTTAAGAGTCAACCTTACTCTTGGGAGACTCTTTGCTTTGTCTTAACTAAGTTCTAGGGTTTTTGGCTTATTCTCACCATGGCTAGAGGGTTTTTGGCTTCTCCATACTCAAGCAAACCAAGGCAAGCATATAAAACATCATTTGAATACATAAACCATCATCATGGTACCATGAAATAAAAGCTCATGCTAAAATACTTTTCATAGCTCAACATATATACACACATTCAAAGACAATGTAAGCACACATTCATGTATGAGAGAAGATGGAGAGAGCTACCTTGCTTGCATTCACACACTTTTTCCTTAAGCCTTGAGTCCTCTCCCTTAACCTCACACACCTGAAAAGGTGGAAATCATTTCTCTTGGCCTAGACATTATATAGAAGCTAATTACACTCTTGAATCACATTCTAAGGCCACACATTCACTAGAAAAGTTAGGTGACTCATAAAGCTCTTTTATGGTTCCATAATACACTTAATGAAGCAATCTTAAGAAAATATCATCTTGGCTCCATTCTCTCCATTCATTTATGATTCTTGACTCCATTTAAACCTCTTGGAGTTATCACACAATTAAATCAAGGAGCCTAGCTAGGTGTTGCTTCTTTAAGCCATAATATGGAACATACAAGGCCATCTCACTTTGTATGGTTTCTAAAATTTTTTCAAGGCTTCGTCTCATACTCTCCTATCATACATGACTCAAAAATAAGCTTAGAACAAATTAAAACTACCCTTAGGTGCCATTTCTACTCAAGGCTGAAGCATATACTCGTCTTGGCATCCTTGGAGTTTCTTTGCTTCCTTTGATGGAAGAATCATGTAAGAAGCTCTTTTGATATCTTTGGAACTCATATGAACACTTAAACATCATAAAATATGGTTAGGGTTTATGGTAGAGTTCAAGATGCAATCAAAACTCTAAATTTCATAACTTGCGCTCTAAAGCTTACTCTTTCAATTCTAGTAGTATATTCTTAATCCTCACAATCTATAACCTTTGGTTCCATCAAGAACACATAAAGAAAAACTCTCCTCCTCACTTTCTCTCTCTAGACTGAAGCTTAAATGGCTTAGAAACACAAGATTTTGCAAGTGTTTCAGGTGAAGTCTTACCTTAAAACAGAGCTCTCTTCGCGTAGATTATTTTTCACCGATTGATTTCTTGAAAAGAGTTCCTTTTTTACTTGGGTTAGACCTGAATCTTCAAGTATTTAAGAAAAGAAAACCACCATTAGAGAGCTCTTAGAGAGAGGAATAACTTTCCTAATTGACGCGGGATGAAACAGGGTCGTTTACTTACCTAAACAGAAGCTTAAATTTCTTCTCTCTCCCCCCTCTTAATGTCACACCATGGCTGCCCATTTTTCTGCAAATGGAAGCTTAGAAAAGGTGATAAGGTGTAATCTTACTTAAGAAGCCTCTTTTATAATTTTTCAAAATGACAATTTTGCCCCTACGTGCCTATTTGCTTCGTTTAGGCTCATTTTAACTCCTTTTTGAGAATTGTCTTTTCCATCATAAAATTTAGGTCCTCTAATTCATAAAATATCTTTGGTTTCATCCAAATTGGATTAAAAACCTTTCTAAACAAACTAGTCAAAGTTTGGGTCAACTAATGTTAGAAAATGTCCACTAGAAGAGGCTTTAGCTGTCTCTTGGTTTTTAGGGCCTTTAAGAACCCTAAAAAACTTAAAACTTTCATTTAAAAAGCCCTTCTATGAGAATTCCAAAATTTACTCAAGATGACGAAAATGCCCTTATGTTTCATCAACTTTTTGTTACATTTCGTTTCTTCATTCTAGCTCAATTTTTCTTTCCATATGAGCTTGGGTTTCTCATTTTTAGGAGTCTAGAATGCTTCCCAAAGTTTTCAGGATCTTAACTAAGTCATTTCATAGGACTTCCTTTTGTATTAGTGAATTTCGTATGTTGACAGAGAAATTGTAACATTACATTTCTCACGTTTTCTCTCATTTTCAAAGAATCGGATATTACACTTCACACCATCCCTATTGCTCCTTCATTTTTAGCTCATTCTCTATTGTTCACGTGCAACTTCTATACACTCATTCAACTTGCTTTTCTCATTTAACCCATAACTATTTTGCTTCATGCTTTGTTCTTCTACATGTTTCTTTTTCTCCCACGTTAACTTGTAGCTTTGTGTTGCAACTTGCTTTATCTCCTAACCAAACCCGTAGCTTCTTGCTTCATCCAACCAACTCATGGCTCTTTCTTTGTGTGAACATGTGAAGAGTGTGGGCTGGTGCTTCATGGAAGAACCCATGTGCCCATGCATGAATGAGTGAATGACGTGGGTGCATACTTCATGGAAATTAATATGTACGTGGGAGTTGTGTGGCTGAGCTCATTGTGCAAGTGTGTAGGCTACTACTATATGAGTGGGTGGCTTGTGTGGGAGCATGAAAGTGAGCTGGGCATATGCTATATGGATGAAAAAGTGTGTTGAATGAGTAAGTGACATGGTATATGAAAGAGTGGTGCATGCATTGTGATGTAGGAGAGATTTGAGTGTGCATGTGAATGGAACCTTGTGTGTTATTATGTGAGCTGCTCTACCACGTTCTAAACTTCCTCTTCTCCCTAATATTTAAATTCAAATGCCCAAATTCTACACAAAAACAAAGGAAAAGATGAAGTAGGAGTATTCACAAAAAATCATTTAAATGGATTTGTGCACCAAAATTCCAAAATTTGGCAAATTGACTTGTAGAATATAAAAATGGCCAATAAACTCAATTATCCTCTAATTAAGATCCTTTAAACCAAAATTTATAACCAAAATGTCTAATTAAAGGGGAAAAAGTTTATAGAAATTAATAATCATCAAATTCCCCCACACTTAAGCTTTTACACTCCAGGGCAAAAGAAAACCAAATTCTAAGAAAAAGATAGTGGAAAAGAAATAATTAAAAAAAAAAAGAATTGTGTAGGTCACTTAGTACAAGGAGGCTCAAAGCAAATCAAAAGCTTAATTCTCCAAGTCATATCACTTGCATTAATGTAACAATTACCATAGCAATACACTTAATAAAAATGAAATGCAATGAAAGTCTCTCACTTGGATTTGTATTTATCACTCTACTCTTTAGTTTTTAGGATGAAGTGATTACTCTTAAATTGTAACACCATATCTATATAGCACGTCTCATTCCTTGTCTAAGCTCATTTCCAAGAATCATACAAATTCTCAAAGAAAAAGTATTAAAAATAATGAATATTTTTGCATTGCGTAGCGTATGAATTTTTCATTCGGTGTCCCATAAACCATGTGAGCTCATGTATCATATTTTCATATTTAATTACATAGATACAACTCAATTTCATCATCACAAGTGTCCTAGAACTTGTGCAAGTGCAAGAAATACACAAAATTCATGGTTGCAACATCGTCTAGAATTTGCACTTTTTTGTTACAAATTTTGAAAAATCACAACTAATTCTAGAAAAATTGAAATCACAAATTATTTACCATTATGGAAAGCTGAAGATGTCTAATGTATGTTAAAAATATGCTCAGGTCGTGAAACAATAAGTATAAAATGTTTGACATTCGAAAAGCACTCAAGGTCTCAGTTGCCTGGGCTACTATCATAACTTATTATCATAAATTTTGAAAATTCATAACTAATTATAAAAAAATCCAAATCATAAAAATTCAGCCAATATGGGAAGCTAAAGATGTTAAATTTAAGGAAAAAATATCTCCAGTTCATGCCAAGTTCA
Organism: Erythrophleum fordii; assembly: GCA_032878935.1. Classification (NCBI taxonomy): domain Eukaryota; kingdom Viridiplantae; phylum Streptophyta; class Magnoliopsida; order Fabales; family Fabaceae; genus Erythrophleum; species Erythrophleum fordii. Next base: position 18,367,144 of record JAVQMF010000053.1, read on the forward strand.
TTTAGGAACTAAATTATGATAGAACAATACTAAAGGTCAGATGGTGTTATTGGTACTGATATTAAACTTCAAAAATTCATAACTCTCTGCTTAGACCTCCAAATGGGATGATCTTAGTGGCCAAAGAAAGATTATAACCTCTAGTTTGTGTCTATAAAATTTCACAAGTATTGGATACTGTTTGACATCGGATGACATAGAACACAAAACTGACCATATGAATAGTACATGCACTAGAACAGCAAAAAAGTCCCAACTTTGAAAATTCATAACTAATTTTATAGAGTTCTGATTTTTCTGAACTTTAGCCTCCCAAAATCTCTCAATGAGACCTACATGTCTGCAAAATTTCATGGGAATATTCATCCATTTGGTCAATTTGTGCCATAGGGTTCCGATTTAGTCATTTTCATGGTCTTTACAAGCATCAAAGTGTCCAAATTTTCTTCCTAAGCTTGTGTGGCCACTTGAGTATGTGGGATTGCACCAAAATGACATTTTAAACTTATATCAAAGGTGTACAAACCTATAATTTTCAAACTCACTCTCTCACCCCATGCCATACACACATTTCCATAATACTAGTCTTGCCATTACATGCTCAATTTACATTGTAACATTCACATAACCTAATTTCTTATTTATACATAACACATTAACATAATTACACATGCTCATGAGGTCATAGGTCATATACAATAATAGATTACAATATTTGCTACTCATATGGCCTTAAAGAAACAAGATCCATGCGCTTTAATGTCATACTTTCATTTCCCATGTTGTTGGCTCCCATTACCTTGTCCTTTTGATTCTCCTAGCATATTAGAACATTGGAGAGGAGGGAATGAGATTCAAAGAATCCCAATTGCTCATCTCTCATTTCAACCACACATAAATTATGCAAACCATGTCTTACAAATGCATGCATGAGCATATTAAATAACATGAACATTCAAGAAGAAACCTTGGCATGTGAGTAAGCCATACAAGGCATCCATAAGTTTGCTAAGTAAGTGGATTAGACTCACCCATTCACTTTGTGGATTTTGGACTTGCCTCACCAATTTCTTTAAGAGATTTTTTACTCAACCTTACTCTTGGGAGTCAACCTCACTCTTGGGAGACTCTTTGCTTTGTCTCAAGTAACTTTAAGGGTTCTTGGCTCATCCTCACCATAGTTAAGGATTTTTGCCTCCTCCACATTCAAGCAAACTAAAATAAACATAAAACATATCATTTGAAAACATAATGCATCATCATGGTACCATGGAATAAGAGCTCATGCTAGAACACTTTTCATAGTTTAAAATACACATACACATATTCAAAGACAAGTTAAACATACATTCATGCATGAGAGAAGGGGGAGTGAGCTACCTTGGATGCAACCACACACTTTTTTCCTTAAATTTGCTCTCTCGTCCTATGCCTCACACACACTAAGGTGTAGGTTTGGCTTCTCTTAGCCTAAACATAATTTATGGAAGGCAATTAGATTCACAAAATTAATTATAAAGCCATACATCTTCCTTAAACACTAACTTAGTCTATTAACTCCTTTATAGTTCCAAGAATACACCTAATGAAGCAACACCTACCAAATAAGTTTTAGGCTCCATTTTTTCCTTTCATATATGATTCTTGTCTCCTTTTAAACCTCTTGGAGTTATCACACAATTAAAACAAAGAGCCTAACTATGTGTTTCTTCTTTAGTTCATATTATGGAACCTAAGACACTAATTCATTCTCTAGGCCTCCTAAATTTTTTTCCCAAGGCTTCCCCTCATTTTCATTCATCATATATGACTCCAAAATAGGCTTGGAAGAATTTAAAACTCTCCCTAGGTATCTTAACCCTCTTAGGCCAAGACTAGATAGCATTTAGGCATCCATGGACTTTGCTTTGTTTCATTGATGGAGGAAGCACATAGGGAGACTTCTAGGGATCTTAGAGCTTATTTAAACATTCATTTAGGCATAGGAATTAAGGTATCAAGTTAGATTTTATAAGGAACATACGAAACCCTATATTTGTTATCTTGAATTTCCATGGTTATTTGTTAATTCTCTTTGCATATTCTTATTCTTCACACTCCTTTTCCTAAGATTCACCCTTAGTTCTGCCCAAAATCCAAATCCTCTCATAGCTTCTTGAGTGGGGCAAACCAAGAAGAGAAGAGGAACAAGGGGTAGCTATCTTGGAAGGAAGAATTACCTTGTTTTTCCTTGTTTTCTTGCTTGAATCTTCCTTTCTTTGGCCACCTCTCTTCAAATCTGAATTTTCCCTTTTGTTCTTCCCTTAAAACAGATCCATATACTTCAATATAAACATAAGAAAGAAAGGGAAATGAAGAAGAAGAGCATGAAAAACAAACAAAAATCCATACATTTTTCCTTTGATTTCTCTTTCTCTTCCTCTCCCTCTTGTGTGCCTATCTCCTTAAGGTTTTTCTCTGGTTTAGGGTAGAAACATAATGGGCTGAATGAATGAGGTGGTGGGGCACCACTTATATATAGGTGGGAGGAAGAAAGACTTTTCAAAAATTTCAATTTTACCCTTTCATTTTGGCATTTTCATTTTCAATTCGTTTTAGCTCCTTTTTTAGAACCGTCTTTTCCATTATAAAATTTAGGTTCCCAATTTAGTAAAATGCCTTTGGAATCACTCAAATCAGAGCTAAAACCTTCCCGAACAAATCTGCCAAATTTTGAGTACACTGATGTTGGAAAACATCCACCAGAGGGGTTTTACCTGTCCCATGATTTCCCATAGTTTTCAGGGCCTCTAAGAACCCTGAAAAACTCAAAACTCTCATTTAAAATGCCCTCCTATGAGAATTCCAAAATTTTCTCAAAATAACGAAAATGCCCTTATGTTTTGTTAACCTTTCATTTAAATTTGTTTCTTCATTCTAGTTCCATTTTTCTTTCTATTTGCCTAGGATTCTCATTTTTAGGAGTCTAGAATGCTTCCCAAATTTTTTGGGACCTTAACTAAGTCATTTCGGGGGACTTCTTTTTGTATTGGGTGAATTTCATTCATTTATAGAGAAACCATACGTTATATTTCTCGCATTTTCTCTCATTTTTAAAGAACTGGATATTACACAAATTCCATCATATCCAACCTTACTACCATAAGCTTGGCAATCATCTACATCTCCACCGCCAAAACCAAATGCCAATGAATGAATCAAAAAGTTTTCATTATAGTTGTAATGTAGGCCAAAGTATGAAACAAGTGGTAAATGAAAGAATGAAGGAAATTCAAAAAGTAAAGTGGATGCTAAAAATCATCAAGAGCATCAAAAGAAGAATAAGAATGGAATGCAAGTGCATTTCAAGGCCCCATTTACCACAAACAAATATATGCACTAAGAGAACAACTTTTCTTTCCTTTTCCTTTTCTTAAATACATTTCAAATGCTTTTTTTTTGCTTTGTTTTTTTTTTCCTTTTCTTTCAACAAAAGAGTCATTCATTTTTTTCCTTTCTCCTCTCTTTTTTTTCTTAGAATATTTCTAAAGAAGAACAAACAAATGACCTATAAATGATGTAAAAATGCACCTCCACCCTACCTTAACAAGATATATTGCCCTTAATAATCAAAAGCATCCTAATCAAGTTAGGAAGAACATTTGTTTGTTTTTCATGGCTAAAAGGCTAAAAAGGAAACATATATGGCTTAAAAGGGGGTAAAGCAAATGGATTAAACACAAATAGGATGGCTCTTTGGCTTTAGCTAAAACAAAACAACAACAAATGCCTTAATCCTTTTCATGCATGGCAAATGAATAAATGTGGCCTTGAATAAGATTCAAGCCAAGTTCTAGAGTAAAAGTAAGATAGGTGAATACACACTAGAAATGAATATTAGTAGGTTCAAAAATCTCACAAGGTAAATTGACCATCATCAAATTTCATTAAAGCAAAGCTAATTGTCACTTAACTTGCATTCTCAACATATGATCAATTCCGTATCAAATCAAGATATTCAAAGCTATGATCCTCTCAATTCTAGCAACTTCCACAAAATAATTTTTTTTTTTAAATTGAAAAAAAACACCAAACAAAGTAGAACTAAAAACTAAAAATTTTATTTGTATCCCCCCACACTTAAACATTACATTGTCCTCAATGCCAGCACACAATCCAATCAACAAAAGACAACATAATATAAAAAGGGAAAGGGAAAGGGTACAACCAGGTGATCAGGGTGGGTCTTAAAGTTGGAGCTCCTCCTTGTCATCCTTTGGAACTCCTTCATGAAAATACTTGAGTCTATGTCCATTAACTTTGAATTTAGTTCCCATCTGTTCTTCCAAAAGCTTAACTACACCAAAAGGGAAAACATTAATGACTATACATGGACCTTCCTATTTAGAACGAAGCTTACCTGGCATGAGCTTTAAGTGATATGTGCAAGGCAAGTTTCATAAATGTATGCATAGAGGAGATAGAAATCATAGACATTTTAAAAGCAACCTTGGCATGTGAATCAATCATACAAGACATTCAAGAGCTCACTAAGTGTTTGGATTGGCCTCACACTTCTCCTAATGGATTTTGGACATGCCTCACCCATTCTTTGAGCACTTTGGATTCAACCATACTCTTGGGAGCCCACTTTGCTTTTGGGAGACTCTTAACAATCTACAAAGCCTCCAGAGGTATTGTCCCGTCCTTCCCGGTTCGAGGGTCATAGACCCAGCCTTCCCGGTTCAGTGGGTTTTATCCCTTGCCAGCTTAACTCACGGGAAAAGGCGCCTCTAGTGGGGAGCGCTTCACACCCACTTATAAGCGCTCAACACAAGCCCCTTCCAGCCGATGTGGGACTTTATAATCCACCCGCCTTTGGGGCTAACCTGCCCTCGGGTCGCACATGGGCCAAGATTGCTATGATACCAAACAACTTACAGAGCCTCCAGAGGTATTGTCCCGTCCTTCCCGATTCGAGGGTCATAGACCCAGCCTTCCCGGTTCAGTGGGTTTTGTCCCTTGCCAGCTTAACTCACGGGAAAAGGCGCCTCTGGTGGGGAGCGCTTTGCACCCACTTATAAGTGCTCAGCACAGGCCTCTTCCAGCCGATGTGGGACTTTACACTTTTCCTTAAGCTTTAAATCCTTTCCCTTGACTTCACACACCCAAGGAGGTGGAGATCATTCCTATTAGCCTAGACACATCATATGGAAGCTAATTATACTCTTGGAGTAAAGTCTAAAGCCACACAACTTGCTTAAACTCTAACTTGGCCTATAAACCCCTTTATGGTTCCAAAATGCACCTAATGAAGCAACACCCTTAAATAAATTCTGAGCTTCATTCTTTCCTTTCAAATATGATTCTTGACTCTTTTTAAGCCTCTTGGAGTCATCACACAATTAAAATAAAGAGCCTAACTACATGTTACTTCTTTAGGTCATATTATAGAACATAAGGCACCAACTCACTTTCTATGGTTTCTAAATTTTTCCCAAGGCCTCCCTTTATCTTCATTCATCATATATGACTCAAAAATGGGTTTATAAAAATTTAAAACTATCCCTAGCTATATAAACCCTTTTAGGCCAAGGCTATGGAAGACTTTGGCTTCCATGGAGTTTACTTTGTTTTCTTAATAGAGGAAGCACATGGGGAGACTTTTAGGGATCTTAGGAGCTCATTTAAACTCTCATTTAGACATAGAAATCAAGGTATCAAATCAGATTTTACAAGAAACATATAAAACCCTAGACTTTGCATCTTGAATTTCCATGGTTATTTGTTGATTCTCTTTGCATGTTCTTAATCTCTACACCCTTTTTCCTAAGAATCACCCTTGGTTCTACCTAAAAATCAAACCCTCCTAAGGTTTCTTAAGTAGGTTGAAATGGTGGAGAAACAAGAGAAAGGGATAGCAACCATGGAAGAAGAAATTACCTTGTTTTCTTTTTTTTTTCTCACTTGAATCTTGTCTTCTTTGAGCTCCTCTCTTCAAATATGAATTTTTCCCTTAATTTCTCCCTTAAAACAAATTTATAAACTTCATTATAATCAAAGGAAAAAAGATCAAGAGGAGAGGAACAAGTTTGGAAGAAGAAGGAGCATAAAAGTCTATGAAATTCCTTACCTTTTCCTTGCTTTTTCTCCTCCTTTCTTCTCCTCCATGGTGTACCTAAGAGAGCTGGTGTTTTCTATGGTTTTTGGGTAGAATGGGTCAGGCAAATGAAAGGGAGAAGAAATAAGAAACTTAAAGAATGATCAAGAAGCTTACACTTTCTTAAAAATTCTAATTTTGCCCTTCATTTTTAGCATTTTTGTTTCTAACTCTCGTTTTAGCTCCTTTTTTAGAACCGTTTTTTCCATTATGAAATTTGGATTCCTAACTTAGTAAAATACCTTTGGAATCACTCAAATTGAAGCTAAAACTTCCTGAACAAATTTGTCAAAGTTCGAGTGTACTGACGTTGGAAAATGTCCACCAGAGGAGCTTTAGCTGTCCCGGGCCTTCCTATGGTTTTCAGGGCCTCTGAAAATCTTGAAAAACTCAAAAATTTTATTTAAAAAGCCCTCCTGTGTAAATTCTAAAAATTGCTCAAAATTATGAAAATGCCATTACGTTTCGTAAGTTTTCCGTAAGAAATTGTTTCTTCATTCTAGCTCTATTTTTCTTTTTGTCTAAGCTTGGGATTCTCATTTTTAGGAGTCTAGAATGCTTCATAATTTTTTTGGGATCTTAACTAAATCATCTTAGGGGACTTCCTTTTGTATATGGTGAATTTCATTCATTGAAGAAGAAATGGCATTTTCGTAAATAAGTGTAGCTTTTAAAAAAACACATAGGAAGCTTTTTAAATGGAAACTTTGTTCAAAGGTTCTCAGAGACCCTGAAAACTATGGGAAGCCTTAGGACTGGTGAAGCCCCTCCGGTGTATGTTTTTCAATGATAGTGAACCTAAACTTTGATGGATTCATTCTAGAAGGTTTTAGCTCCTATTTAAGTGATTTCAAAGGCATTTTATTAAATTGAGAACTTAAATTTTATAATGGAAAAGATGGTTCTAAAAAAGGAGTTAAAATGAAGCTGAAACGAAATTGCTATTATGAAAGGACAAAATTAAAAGTTTTGAAAAAGTAAGTTTCTTGAAACTTCCACATACTTCTCCCCTTTTTCTCCTCTCATATAACTCAACCATTTCTACCAAAAATATAGAAAAAAGAAGTAGCTCTTAGGGCGTATAAGACAAGGAGAGAAAGGATGAAGAAAGCCAAGGAAATGTAGCCAATTTGAAGGAATTTTATGCTTCTTCTTCTTTTAATTTTGTTCTCCTCCCTTCAAGCTTTCTTTCCATGGTTTTATTAAATGGTTTTAGTTCTCTTTTGAGTCCAAAACAAGGGGGGACAATTCAAAATTCTTGAGGAGAAGCAAATCAAAGAGAAAAGCTCTTGAAACCAAGGTAATTACTTGTTGTTGTTGCTTCTTTTTCTTGCTTTCCCTTTGTGCAATTTTTGGCCAAGAATAGAACCATATAGGGGGAGGATTTTCTTTCCAAAAACAAGAGGAGAACTAGAGTTTTAGACCATGAGGAAAAGGAATATAACAAGAAATTCCAAGAAAAACCAATAGAAATTAAGTTAAAAATGTAGGTTTCTTTAGGGTTTTATGAAATCTGATTTTGTATGAGTATTTCCTTGGCTATTTGAGTGTTTCCTTGAGCTCCTAAGATCTCTAGAAACCCTCCCAAGTGGCTCTCCCATCAAGAAAAATTTTGAAACTCTAACAAACCCTTCCATGGTGCTAGTCTTGGCTAAGCTAGGAAGAGAAGCCTAGGGAGTGATTTAATTTGTTCTAGCCTTGGTTTGGGACTTTATATGATGTTAGAAGATGGGAGAAAACATTAGAAAAAATTTAAGAGCCATGGATTGGGAGATAGGACAATGTTGTCTATAATGGTGCTTTATGAAATAACTTGATTCTAAGCTTGTGTAAATGATTGTGTGAGGGCTCCAAAGACTTTGAATAAGGCCAAGAGACCTAGAAATGAAAATAAATGGGAAGAAATGGGAGCCTAGAGCTTGAATTGTGAAGGTTGCTTCAATAGGCCATTTATAGAACCATTATGCCACTTATGGAACCAAGTGTGTGTTCAAGAGTGAGTTTAGTGTCTTGGCTTGCTTCAAGTGTGTAATTGTGTGTTGTTTATGGTGTTTAGGTCAAGAGAACACTAACCCCCCTAGGTGTGCTTGTGAGGCTAAAAAAGGGAAGGAGAAAGACAAAGAAAAGCTTGCATAAATTCAAGGTAGCTCTCCACCTCATTCTCTTTGCATTCTTATGCATATGTATGTCTTTGTGTGTTTGTGTGTGCTCTTGTGATTTAAGAACATACCACTTGATGTCTTGAGATTGCATTGGTATCAATATGTTGTCTTGAATACTATTGATTGTGAGAATGGCTCATAAGGGTGAGATGATGCTAAAAGTCCCTTAATGTGGGTAAGGAAGTGCCAAAACCCTCAAAGCATGGGTGAGGCCAAGTCAAAAGTCCTGAGGCCAAAAGTGAGGCATATCAAAAAGTTCTAGAAATGGGGTGAAGTAAAACTAAAAGTCCCTAGAGCTTTTTGATGATATGATTGTGAAAGTATGGCATGAAAATCTTGAAAATGTGCATTCATGATCCAAGTAGCTTGTTTAGTTGTACACTTGATGTATGTATGCCTTGAATGTGTGTGTGAATGGGTGTGTGAGCTATTGAGATTCTAGGAATCTCAATCCCCTTCCTTCCATCATCTTAAAATGTCTAGGTGGTATTCAAGAAGTAAGGAATGCAAGCCAAGAACCTTGAAAAGTTATATTTTGTCTATTATGTAACCTTACTTGTAATGGAATGTCAAAGTGAGCTTGTACATGTACTTTTTGAGATGTAAGACCATGAGTAAATGTAATATGATGTAAGAATATTGTATAGCTCTTATGTGGCATTAGATAAATGAGAATGTGAAATTTAACACCTTGATGGCTTGTGATAATTGTGTATTCTTCAGTATGAAATAGCCAAATTAAGGTGCATGGTGTTTGAGACCACTTGGGCAGTTCCTACAAGTCATAATCATACTTTTAAACTTGCCTAAGAGGTGCCAAACCATTAAGAAAGCTATTTGGATCAAAGTGACACCTTTTGAGAGGCAAAATTGACCATATTATGAGGCTATATCACTTTTTGTCCAAATGAGCTCTTCTTAGTCTGAAATTTGGCATTATCTAAAGCTTGTTAAGAGCTTTTTAGAAAGTTAAAATGGGTATTATTTGAGGGTCTGTAGAATTTTTGGCGAATTCTTGAAGTTGGCAAAAATTCTGGTTTTGGTCAGTGTACTATTCATATAGTCTAAATTTTGATCTTTGATATTCATAGGGCAAACGATGTCCCACAAAATTTTACAAGGAGAAGCTAGACCTTCCTAGTGACTTGTACCAATTAGAAACACCTCATTTGGATGTCTAGAGAGGGAGATTTGAATTTTTAAAGTTTCTATTCTATTCCAAGTGCACCTTTAAACCTGTGGTATTGTTTGATTAATTTTTAGGGTCTAAATGCTCTTGGATTAGACTGAAACTATTTTTTTTCATCTAGTTAACATCTATAGATTTCCAAATTGGTATAGATTGCAAGGATTGGATTTTTTTGGAATTAATTATGAATTTCCAAAGTTTATATCAATAAGCTGTATCAAATTTTTGGATAGCTCAACCTCCCTGCGTTTTCTGTTGTCAAATGTGGTCCAGATGAGATTTTCTGATTAAGAATTATTTTTAGTGTAAATTTGACATCTATAGCTTTCCAGAAAGCTATGGGTTGTGTGATGTTAATTTTTCAATATTTAGTTATGATTTTTCAAAATTGCCTCTGAAATCTGTCACTATACAGCCATGAAGAATGAGGAAAATTTCGGGGTTTTTAACTTAAAAACCATAGATTGCATGATAATTTGAGTTGATTGTGATTTGTGTAACACCCCAAAAATTAATTAAGGTGTTAATAATGGATTTGGGTTAATTAAGAATAATTAATATGGAATAATTGAGCAAGTTAGGTGAATGGGGATTTTTGTGAGATAAATTATTAATGAGTTTGAGATTTAATTGAGTTAGAAACCTTATTTAGGCCCAAATTAAATCAAATGGGCCATGATTAGAAACTATTGGGGGCCTGAGGATTTTAGGTGCAAACCCAACCCTTATTATAAGGCTTAGCCCAAGAGATAGCACCTAGTGATGACCCAATTCAATTTAATGAATTAGAAACCCAAGACCCAATTTGCATAAGCCCTTGTAATTCGCCCAATAACCCTTGAGCAGACCTAAATCAATTGAGTCCTTCAAACTTAGTCTGGCCTAATTAAATGTCTGTAGACCAACACATTGAAGCTGTCCCAACAAGGTTTAAATCAGAACCCACTTGCCAATGGACCCTTAGGTCAGTCCATGATCCACATTAGGCCCAACTAAAACCCTAAGCACTTCAGTCCCTTCTCCATTTTACTGGAACACAAAAACACAACCCATTTTCGGAGGTTTGAAGGGAGGTTAGGGTTTGGAGCAAGAAATCCACCATTTTTCACTTCTAGAGTAAGATTTAGCCAAAGTAATAGTTATATAACTTAATCCCCTTCTCTTTCTCTTCATTTTGGCCTAATTAGTTTTTCATTTGGAGTATTTTCACCCACACCCCAAATTTGAAACTTTCTATTTGATGTTTCTATGGTGAAATTTCGTAGGTTAAGGTTAAGGGTGATATTAGGTAAGTATAAACTCTTCTTTTTAAGGTAGTTCTACTGGTTTGAGACCCCAATGATTAGATTATAGTATGGGTATTAATTTTTCACGAATTTGCTTAGGATTTAGGGTGATATATTGAAGTTTCTGATAGAGGACACCTCCATTCCAAATTTTGGGAATTAGTAGTGGCTAGGGAGATTTTTATACTACAGGTGGCTTTTACAAATTTGTCTACAAGTGAGGTAACCGAGACTATATTAATTCCATGCATGCATCTGCTTTAATTTCATATTTGTTATATATAAATGATTTGAAATGCTAAATGAATTGGTTGGTTATTTATTGTATTGTGTTTGGACCTTGTGAGTCCATGGTGGAACTGTGGTGCAGTTGCCACCTGTGCATGTGCTTCGATCGGGCACCGGGTTATGATCAAACCCTAGATGCAATGAGCCCTGATTGTACTCATTGGGGAGTGGGTGCCATGGATGGGCCTCTCCCAGTGTCATTGATCCATGCATATATGTTAATTGTAACATCCCGTCCAGCTATAAATGTGAGAAACGTAATGTTCGGTTTCTCTGTAAATGGCAGAAATGAGCCAGATACAAAAGGAAGTCCTTGAAATAGAAAGAATTGGGGCCAACTAAAATTATAATAAAATTTTAAATATTAGAAAATGAAGATTTGAGCTTTGAGTTTCTTAGAAATTAAAGCCAGAGTGATTCAAAAAAAATTTGCCAAAAGGCCAGTGGCATTTTTGTAAATATGGATACTTTTTGAACAATACACAAGAGGGCTTTTTAAATGAAAGTTTTAAGTTCTCTGGGGTTCTCAGAGGCCCTAAAAACCATGGAAAGCCCCAGGACAGCTAAAGCCCCTCCGGTGGATATTTTTCAACGTCAGTATGCTCGAATTTTGACGAATCCATTCGGAAAGGTTTTAGCTCCAATTTGAGTGCTTCCAAAGCCATTTTTCTTGATTGGGAATCTAAATTTTATAATGGAAAATATGGTTCTCAAAAAGGAGCTAAAACGAAGGAGAAACGAAAATGCAAAGTGTGAAGGGCAAAATGGGAATTTTTGAAAAGTGTAACTTATTCCCACCTATATATATGATGCACCCTTCTCCTCCCTTCATTATGCACGACCATCTTCTGCCTAAAACCAAAAGAAAACCCTAGGGGATGAGGCTTACAAGAAGGGGAAGAAAAGGAGGAGAAATCAAAGGCTTAAGGTATGGAAATTAGTAGTTTTTCATGCTCTTTCTCTTCCAAACCTCTTCTCCTCCATTCTCCTTTGTTTCCTATGATTATAATGAAGTTTATAAATCTGTTTTAAGGGAGAAATTGAGGGGAAAGTTCGGATTTGAAGAGAGGAGCTCAAAGAACACAAGATTCAAGTGAGAAAAAGTAAGAAAACAAGGTAATTTCTCTTCCTGTGGTTGCCATTTTTGGTCCCCTTCTCCACCATTTCGCCCCACTTGAGAAAACCCTAGGAAGAGATGATTTTTAGGCAGAACCAAGCATGAATCTAAGGAAAAAGGGTCTGGAGATTAAGAATATGCAAAGGAAATTAACAAAAAAAACCATTAGATTTCAAGATGCAAGTTCTAGGGTTTCAATTGTACCTTGTAAAATCTGACTTTGTATGATGATTCCTAGGCCAAAGTAAGAGTATAAATGAGCTCCCAAGATCCCTAAGAGGCTCCCCATATGCTTCTTCCCTAGAGAAATCAAAAACAACTCCATGGAACCCAATATGCTTCATAGCCTCGGCCTAGATGGGTTCTCCTAGCTAGGGAGAGTTTTAAATTTTTCTAAGGCTATTCCTGAGTCACATTTGATGAATGAAAGTGAGGGGAGGCCTTGGAAAAAATTTAGAACTCATAAAAAGTGATTTGGTGTCTTAGGTTCCATATTATGACCTAAAGAAGCAACATGGTGTTAGGCCTTTTATTTTGATGATGTGATGACTCCAAGAGGCTTAAAAGGGAGTCAAGAATCATATTTGAAAGAAAAGAATGAGGCCTAGAAGTCATTTGAGAGGTGTTGCTTCATTAGGTGCCAATATGGACCATAATGGGGGTTATAGAGCAATCTAGTACTTAAGCAAGTTGTATGGTCTTAGAGATTGTTACATGAACCTAATTGGCTCCCATAAATTGTATCTAGGCCAAGAGAAACTATCTCCACCAATTTATGGGTGTGTGGCCGAAAGAGGAGGCTTGAATTCAAAGGAAAAAGTGTGTCATTTTGTTCAAGGTAGCTCTCTCCACCTTCTCTCATGCATGGATGTGTGTTTAGCTTATTTTAGAATGTGTGTATGTGTATTTTAAAGCTTTGAAAAGTATGCTAGCATGCCTTTACATGTCATGATCCTTGATGCTATGTTATGTTTAAATGATTTCATGATGTTTGTATGAGTTTGCTTGAGTGCGGAGAGGCCAAGAACTCTTCCCTTGGGTGAGGATGAGCCAAGAACCCTTGAGCTTGGTTGAGACAAAGTAAAGAGTCTCCCAAAAGCAAAGTGGGCTCCCAAGAGTATGGTTGAGTCCAAAGTGCTCAAAGAGTGGGTAAGGCAAGTCCAAAATCCATGAGGAGAAGTGTGAGGCCAATCCAAACACTTAGTGAGCTCTTGAATGTCTTGTATGAGTGATTTACATGCTCAGTTTGCTTTTAAAATATCTATGACTTCTATTTCCTCCATGCATGCATTTATGAGCTTGGTTGAGACAAAGTAAAGAGTGTCCCAAAAGCAAAGTGGGCTCCCAAGAGTATGGTTGAGTCCAAAGTGCTCAAAGAGTGGGTAAGGCAAGTCCAAAATCCATGAGGAGAAGTGTGAGGCCAATCCAAACACTTAGTGAGCTCTTGAATGTCTTGTATGAGTGATTTACATACTACGTTTGCTTTTAAAATATCTATGACTTCTATTTTCTCCATGCATGCATTTATGAAATTTGCCTTGCACATATTATGTATGATTGAATAAGAGATGAGCTATTGGGATTCTTTGAATCTCATCCCCTCCTCTCCAATGATCTAACATGCTAGGTGAACTAAGTGGATATGCTAATGGGAGCCAACAATACTAAAGGAAAGAGATTGACAATCATGTGTTTAGCTTTTGTCACTTTAAGACCATGATTGTACCATATGATATATATGATGTAGTAAATGGGCTATGACCCTTGAGACATGTGTAAATATGATATTATATGATGTTTAAATGTATAGATATGATGTGTGACCTCTAGAACCTATTTTGAGTATGTAATGCCAAAGTGTGCAATATAGGAGTTTATTGGAAATATGCATAAGTGTGGGTTGAATAGCTAAAATGAGACGCATGAGATTTGGGACCATTTGGTCAGCTCACACAAGTCTCAAATGTACTTTTAGACTTGCCCAAAAGGTGCCACAACCAAGAGAAGGCCATTTGGCAAGTTTGGTACCCAATATAGAGCCAAAATTGACCATAATGGAACCCTATGTCACTTTTTGGCCAAATGAGTTAGTCTTACTCTGAAATTTGGCATGCAATTAGGTCTCATTGATAGCTTTTAGGGCAGCTAAAGAACATAATTTTCTGAGGTCTATATAATATTTGATGAATTTTCAAAGTTGGAATTTTCTATGGTTTCTGGTATGTGCACTGTTCATACTGGCAGATTTGATTTTTGTGTTACTCGATAGTCAAATGGTGTCCGATGCTTATTAAATTTTATATACATAAACTAGAGGTTATAAGATTTCTGTAGCCACTAAGATCACCTCATTTAGAGGTCTGAGCAGAGAGTTATACATTTTTGAAGTTTGCTGTCAGTAATAGTGGCGTCTCCAGAGCTCAATCACTGTTCCATCAGTTCCAGATGTCTAAACGTATCTGTTTCATTCTGGAATTTTTTTTAGTGTTAAGTTAACATTTGTATATTTCCAGAATAACTGAATGTGTGTGATTTCAAATTTTGGAGAATTAGTTATGAATTTCAGAATTTTGTATCAGTAAACTAAGTAACAGCCCAGGCAGTCAGCGACTCTGTATCTTCTTGGATGTCAAACGTCCTGTGTGATGAATGTTATTACCTGGGAATATTTTGAATATGCAGTAGACATCCTAAGCTTTCCAGAATGACCAAGATTGTATGATTTCAAATTTTCTAGATTTAGTTATGATTTTCCAAAGTTTGCCCAGGAAAGAGGCCAATTCTGGCCGAAAATGGATCTCCAAATTTTCATGCTCCATTTCGGTTTCCATGGGTTGGAGGCATATTTTTGGGATCTAAATGAGTTTTAATGATGCAATTAAATATGACGATGTATAGTATGAGCTCACATGGTCCATGTGACACCGAAATGAATTTTTAGACATAGCGCAATGCGAAAATAATCCCACTTTTCTCGCTTTTCCCATGGAAATCCTACATAGTTCATGATATTATGCCATTCAAATGTATGAGATGGACTAGAATCTATGGTGTTACATTTATTGGTATCAGAGCAAAGTTCCAGGCTCTCTCGGATTGGATATAGCTTGAGGATGTAGCCATTGGGCATTGTAAAAGGCTTGTATGACTATAAAACGTCCTTTATGAGACATTGTGGATGTGTGAAAGTAGTTTGTGACTTTATTCATGATAAGTAAGTTGTAGGATGGTCTTAGAGTAGTTAGTGGACACCGGGAAGAGTGGCCTCTAAAGTAGCTTAAGCAGAGTTGAGGGATCCAATGGCTAGAGCTTAATAAGATATGATAGCTCGCCAGGATCAATGGCAAGCCCTAGATATGAATGATGAGAATGATCTCGTTGATAGGAAGAGCTTGCTAGAGAGAGTATGTGAGGCCTAATTCTCTCGGGTAGTCATACTCAGGCCATTTCCAACTGTCTAGCATAACGCAGAGACAAGTAATGATGCAGTGCGGTATGAGATGAGACTGCAACTGCACCAAACTAGTCTAGAGGGGAAGTGAGAAAAAGAGTCACCCCCTAACCACAATACCCAAATGTCTAGATAAGTATTAGAGCCCGAAAGTTAGTGTCCTTAGGCCAAAGGTTGAGTTATAAGATATACCCTGGAGCCTGACAGCCCTGAGGTAATAGCTAGTTATGCATGAATGAAGTGAGAGGTAGAACCTTCTAGCTTGATGATGAGCCGGTTAAGAGGCGGTGAGGCTCGGGTTGGTAGCTAAAGACAAAATCCAATCCCTAGAATAGTAAGCCAATAAGAGGCCATTAGCCACAGTAAATGATGTGTTAGCCACGACGAATAGCACTATAAATGCCTTGTTGGTCATATTTAGACTAACTTAAAAAAAAAAAAAAGAACTACTAAGGGGTTAGATAACCCATAGAGAATGGGCACCCCTAGTATAAGTAGAGGAAAAGAATAGTTATGAAAGATCAGTAAGAAGTCTGTGGGCCTAGTAAATGAGACTGAGGAAAGAGCTCAACACAGAGAAATTTAGACACAGGGCTAATGAGGTTGTTGAGAGTCACCTATGAGGTGTTGACTCCAACCTAGAGTGCTACCTAGTGGGACATTGAATGATAGAATATTAGTGTAGCCTCGAAATGACGTAAGATAAGACTACTAGTAATAAGGCACCTAGCAAGTAGCCTAGAAAGGTATACCTCATAGGTAATACCTAGAAGTAAGTTTGAGTAACAAGTAATAGAGGCTCAGAAAAGAATGAGGATAGTTAATAAGTTCGATGAGATGGATAGCCTAGGTAAAGCGTAAGCTGAAGCCTAAAGAAGATGACTAGTAGCATCGTTCCAGGTGAGATATGTGAATGAAAGGCTCAATGAAAGTTCTCCCTAGAGCAAAAAAGGAAAGATGAGACACCCTCATATCAGGGAAACCACCTAGTAGTGGTTAGTAAAGTCCCCTAGATTAACCCCCCGATTGTAGAGTATAGTGAGCAAAGAAGCGAGGAAGAGCTGAGAAATTAACCATAAAAGATATGCCCTCACTTTAGTAACACCTAAATGTACAGATTAAGCTCAGAAAGGTAAATGGATAGGGGTCTGATAGTTAGTTAGATGAGCTCCCTAATATAAGAATAGTATAGGGTTAAGGCACATACATGGTCAGAGCACCCAATAGAGCATGAGTTTCAGCAAGGTAGAATCTAGACATTGAAAATATGCATTCTAGATTGAGTTAGCATAACCCTAAAAATAGCATACTATGCTCCTGGGGATGAGGCTATAAAGACTGAATAGAGAAAAAGCCTAGCTTTGATCTGCATGTAAAAATAAGCTAAGACAGACAGTTAGTGCCTTAGTACCCTCAGGGAAGCTCGAGAAAGCTAGAGACCGCCTAAGAAGGCGAGCCCCATCTTATGTAGAGAAAGAATGTAAGTCGAAAGCACTATAGAATGACATTCCTAGGATTTTATGAAATAGAATCCTCCACACCAAGGGATGGTCTAGCTAAAAGCAGAGTAAGAGTATGAGTAAAAAGTAGACCCCCCTTGATATTACAGAGAGTGATTAAGTAGAGGAACCTTGGGAAAATGCAAGTGCTCTTAAGCGTAAAGAAATCTGAACTGGCAATAGAAATAGCCAGTAGTAGAATATCCTTTTTCCCAAGTAAGAGGATGAGAAAAGTAGAAAGAAAAGATGTGATAGTGTTTAAGCCGAGGACATATCAAATTGAAAATAAATATTCAGTTAATGTGCTTGGGTACTTAAGAAAGCACACTTGTCCTTGGCATAGATGCCCTTCTAGTATGATATTGCCCAAAGTATAAATAGCCAGGAAATGCTGAGAAATCTCGGGATGTAGTAGAGGAAGAATCCTACTTTCCCCGAGTATACTACGAGGATAGGGCAGATAGAGAAAAGTAAGAGAAGGATACTTTAGATTATTGGGAAACTTGTAATATACAGGCGATAGTGGCCTTGAGCTCAGTCATGAGGTGCCCGTGTATTAGTGTTTGATGTTTTGATTTGCTTGCAATAGAGGCTACATGATATTAGGTCTGGCCAACCTAGTAGTAATGTGGCTTAAGTGCATAGCAAATGATGACATCAATCACCAAAGTGTCTTGATAATCAAAAGGTATCCTAGTTAGACAAAGAGACGAGTCAGAAAAGAAAGATAAAGGGATTCCATGCAGAAAGGGATCCCTAGTAGAGGATGTTCAGATTCAGTATGCATAGCTTGAGTCCCTTATAGAACCTATTTTGAGTATGTAATGCCAGAGTGTGCAATATGGAAGTTTGTTAGAAATATGCATAAGTGTGGGTTGAATGGCCAAAATAAGATGTATGAGGTTTGGAACCATTTGGGCAGCTCACACAAGTCTCAAATAAGCTTTTAAACTTGCCCAAAAGGTACCAAGACTAAGGAAAATCCATTTGGCAAGTTTGGTACTCAATATAGAGCCAAAATTGACCATAATGGAACCCTATGTCACTTTTTGGCCAAATGAGTTAGTCTTACTCTAAAATTTGGCATGCAATTAGGTCTCATTGATAGCTTTTAGGGAAGCTAAAGAACATAATTTTCTGAGGTCTATATAATATTTGATGAATTTTCAAAGTTGGGATTTTCTATGGTTTCTGGTATGTGCACTGTTCATACTGGTAGATTTAATTTTTGTGTTACTCGATAGTCAAATGGTGTCTGATGCTTATTAAATTTTATATACATAAACTAGAGGTTATAAGATTTCTGTAGCCACTAAGATCACCTCATTTGGAGGTCTGAACAGAGAGTTATACATTTTTGAAGTTTGCTGTCAGTAATAGTGGCGTCTCCAGAGCTCAATCACTGTTCCATCAGTTCCAGATGTCTAAACGTATCTGTTTCATTCTGGAATTTTTTTTAGTGTCAAGTTAACATTTTTATATTTCCAGAATAACTGAATGTGTGTGATTTCAAGTTTTGGAGAATTAGTTATGAATTTCAGAATTTTGTATCAGTAAACTAAGTAACAGCCCAGGCAGTCAGCGACTCTGTATCTTCTTGGATGTCAAACGTCCTGTGTGATGAATGTTATTACCTGGAAATATTTTGAATATGCAGTATACATCCTAAGCTTTCTATAATGACCAAGATTGTATGATTTCAAATTTTCTAGATTTAGTTATGATTTTCCAAAGTTTGCCCAGGAAAGAGGCCAATTCTGGCCGAAAATGGATCTCCAAATTTTCATGCTCCATTTCGGTTTCCATGGGTTGGAGGCATATTTTTGGGATCTAAATGAGTTTTAATGATGCAATTAAATATGATGATGTATAGTATGAGCTCACATGGTCCATGTGACACCGAAATGAATTTTTAGACATAGCGCAATGCGAAAATAATCCCACTTTTCTCGCTTTTCCCATGGAAATCCTACATAGTTCATGATATTATGCCATTCAAATGTATGAGATGGACTAGAATATATGGTGTTACATTAATTAAATTGGATATTATGAATGGAAATTTCCTTAGTTACTGAGATTCGCATCTCACCCTGTTTCATGGGATCATACTTCCAAGTGAAGGCATTTCGGGTAAGGATAAAGGGAAGCAAGTGGATGAAAATCCATGAGCTCCAACCATGTGGGGAGGAGGCTACACTTAGACTAGTTTATTTAGAATAGATGCTAAATTTTATATTCCTTTTTGTATAGCATCATCATGTAATCATGTTGCCAAGTGTAGGCTCTTATATTTTGATTACTTAGGATTATCTACTGAGGAGTTAAGCCTCATCTTAGCTTGGTACTGAATGTATGAACCTATAACACTTGATGTATGAATTTTACTGAATTTATGGTATGGTATACTATTGGAGATATAATTATGTGATGCATTAGTTGTTGATATGAACCATTGATGTATGAAATCTCTAACATAATGTGTATCGGATATTAATTGTTGATAGTGCATGAATTCTTGCTGTCATTAATCCATGAATTTACTAAAATGTGGTAGTTAGATGAGTAGGAATTAATACTTAAGTGTGGAATTGGTAATGGTAGAATAGCTGGGTAAATAAGATAGATAAATACTATTAGAGTCATAAAAAATGAGGGGAAGTGGTTCTAGAATGTTCTTGAGAAGTGAATTAGAGTGCATGGGACAAAATTTGAGAGATGTAGTTACAGGAGGGAGTCACACCATGGCTAGGAAGGCCTCGCCGCGGCCTGAAGAGTGATAGTGGCTAGGAATGCCGCAGCTTGAGGAATCTCGCCACAGCTTAATGCGAAAAAAATCACCTAGTAGGGTGGCAGAATAAAACCTCGTCGTGGCGTAATAGGTCCTACCATGGCGCAAGTGTATTCCACCGAGGTGAGAATCGTGGGACTTTGAACAGTAGCTCTATGAGGCATTTTCGCCACGGCGCCATGTAGCTTTACTGCAGCGACAATCCAAGCTATAATGAAATTCGCGTGAATTGCCCAATAATTCCTGAAAGTAACTTAGCCACGGTGCGGAAGGTCGTGGCCACAACGTAAAGTGAAAAACATAGTTTTCGAGCTCCAGTACCTAACTTAGCCACGGCGAGAGGGTTCCAAGTCGTGGCACAGGTCCTCAAACTCCTACCTTTAGCCTAGAAACCCCAGTTTCTTAAATGGTAATGCTAGGAAATGATATAGGAACACTTGTGAGAGGTTTTTGTGTGTTGAAATTGATGGATGGATGAATCAAAAACCCCTCATGATAGTATAATTTCTTTTATGCGTTCTCACATTGTGGTTGTTTAGCGATGACCCTAATATCAGGTTCAAAATTTTCCTATATTTTCATAATGTAATATATCGTAACAACTCAAAACCTTGATCATTAATTATTAATTGTGTATTTAACCATAATTATCATGTTTAAAAGATAGGGTTGTCACAATTTGTTTCAATGATAAATGACTAGAGAATGTTGTTGGATAATCCACGGGGCCCACGTAATGTGAATTGAAAAATTTTACCCTAACATAATGCAATAAAGTATATGAAAATACGACTTTTTCTTGAAAATTTACTATGAACATGCACATGATTAATTTGAATTGATAGATATAATGAGAGGAAATATAAGGTATGACGTGGATTTTTGCTACAACTTGAACCTTCCCCATTGCAAAAAAGTTAGTTATTGGAACCTAGAAACCAAGTTTGGAAACTTCCGCCACAACTTAGCATATTTGTGTCACGACGTAAGTGGCTATCGGAGCTCAAAATTAAAAATACGAACCTTGTGCCACTACTCTAGCTTTCCGCGCTATGGCAAAGGTGCTCTTAAGAACCTACTATTCAACTTCTCTCGATTCTCACCATGGCTAGCTTTCCTAGCACTGTAGCAAATTGGGCATCTCACTGGGGTGAGTTGAGTGTCTTGCTATAGTGAGCTTATATGGCACTGTGGCAAGAGAGCCTTCTAGAACTCTCCCAGCTTACCTCCTAATGCTCACCACAACAAGCTTCTCTTGTGCCATAGTGAAACTACTCTCTATTACCCCCTGAAGCTAATTTCTCACCTTGCACCGTGACTCAAATCATCTTGGTCGTGGTGCTCCTAGCCTTTGTTACCCTGAACTTCAATTTTGGCTGCGACTCAAGTCCTTAAGTCATGACTTCACCCCTCTTTATGTTATTTTCTCATTTCCATGCTTTTAATCCCTTACCACTCATTCTAGATGAATTCTAAGGCTTTCATGACTAACGTGCCTGGTTTTCTAGACCTTCCAACTCCCAAATATTGTGATTCACTAATCCTCATTGTCTAGAAGTCTTGGATTGAATTAGAGCAATCAAACTTAATTTCATATCAGTCAGTTCCCATTCCATGTCAGCAAAATGGTTCAACCACAAATGTTTATAGGGCTAATGCTTAATGGTCATAAAAGATTAAATCATTCATCAATTATTAGTCAATTACAATCACAATGTTTAATCCCATGATAAATGTATTACATAGACAGTCCCTACACTTGGCAATTCATAATGCAAAGTAGCAAATACACAAAACTAGTATTCTCATTACACAAACCCAATCTGACAAGGTTTCCAAACCTATGTGCTACCAAGCCATATAATAGGCTTCCATTAATTTGCGCTTGCCACTAAGAAGTCCGATCCCTCAAAGAAGTTTAATTACTCTTTCTCTAGCTACCATCATGATCCAAAGCACACCAAGCCTAAGCTTCCAAAGGGCTTATTGCATCAATTCAAGGTCAAGACATCAAAACTCACAATGGTTCACTTCTCACACCTCTATTTTTGCACATGTACATGCCTTGCACTAAAAATTAATCCAAAAGATGAAAATTCAGCACATACATATTACAAGAGAAGGGGAAACACTTACCCATACACCTAAAAGGTCAAATGGACTGGGTTAAGTCTCAACTACTAAGAACATATCATGGGACATTCTAAAATTCAAATTTGAGTTATCAAGCCTAGAAACTTTAGTGTTTCACTTTCATCTCCTTATAATTTTGTACAATAGCAGAACCCATTATGAAAATCAATCCTTAGGGACATTTTCTAGCAAAATAATATACAAAAAGGAAGGAAAAGACTTACCTAATTATCCTTCTAACTTCTAACTCTGAAATTCTTGCAATAACACACCATAAACACACATGTCAAAACAGGGGTCTAAGTGAATCTCTACCAAACAAGGAACCAATCAGACCAAAATGAAGAAGAAGATGAGAGGATTAAGTTTTATAAAACCTATCTTGGCTAAATCTCCCTCTAAGAGTACAAATCTGAGCTATAGTGCTGAAGAACCTTAGCTTTCCCTCTTCCCCTACAAATTTTCTTTCTCCCCTAGCTATCCCAAGTGTTAACTATAGAATAAAGGGGTGGCTAGGCTAACACTAAGGTTTTTGAAGGCATTTGGGCTGACCCAAAGGACTATTATTTAAGTGGGCTAATCTTTGCTAAGTGTAGGCAAAAAATCAAGTAAGTTCAATGGTGTTAGGCCAAGGTTCAATAGGCTTAATTAAGGTGGGTCACATTAAGATGAAATTAGGCCTCTAATAATATTCTTAACACACATAATTTAATCATAGGTCCAAATTACATTTAAATCCATAAATACTATGTTACTTCCCTCAAAAAGGTCTAATTAATAATTATCATATTAAGATACTTAAATTTGCCATTTTCCTTAAGATTCCTATTTCCTAAAAATTTTTCCTTAAAATCCCCTTAATAATTTCATAATCCTTAAATAATTACTATTAATTATTTTTAAGGTGTTACACCCCAGCCCTCTTCTCTTAGCCCATCTCAAGTAAAGCTTAGTTAGCATAACCAGGACTCATAAACATACTCAAACATAGTAAACATAGCATACAATCAACCATAACAGTCAAGCAATCAATACATGTAAAAGGGAAGAAATTGCTACCTCTTGAAATACTAGGACCCAATGCAAGATATCATGTTTTCCTTATCTCTTCTCTATCCTCACTATAGTAAAAGTAGCTAGCTTCTTTTATAACACTTAAAACACAAAAATAAACACCAACATGAGTAGCTAATACAAGATTCCAACAATTCTCATGATATGTCTCATACTTTCTAGTCCTCTTCAAGAGTTCCTTAAAGCCTTAATCTTATGGTTCCATTTTTAACTTAGCTTTTTACTTACTTTATTTCTCAAGGCATCCCATTTAAATTTCTTAGAAGGCCTAGCTCTCTATCAATCTTTAGCCTTCATGGGTTTCTCATATTATCCTTCACTTAGGCCCAAAATTAGGATTTTCATAAAGAGCTTTTCTTTGCCATCTTAGGATTCTTAAATTCTTAAATTAAGTCACAAAGCCTTTTTTTACTATTTGTTTGGTCAAACACTATTCCCAAGGTCATTTTCTCACTAAGGCATATTGAGACTCTTGATGCCCTTAACCCTTCATTAAGCAACTTCAATTCTTTGGCTTCTTAACTTCATTCTAACTTCACATATAAATCATTTGGCTCCTAATAAGATCAATGGAACCATCAAATACAAGCCAAGAATTGAATCAACTCATATGAGTCACATACGGTTTTCTTTAAGTTTGACCTTTCAAAATCTAGCTATTTTCGTGAAATAAATGCTTCCTGAGCCTCTATAATTCTCAAGATGATCTCTAAATTTTATAGACTATGAAGACAAGCGCATCAAGATGATGAGCATAGGGGAACCTAAAGCATCCATTCATAGTGCACTGATGAATGCTAGTTTTATATACATGAATTCTCCTAATTTTGGCACTTTAGTAACTAAATATGGTTTAATGGATGTAATTGAATGGAATTTGATTTTAATTGGTAATTTTCTACATTTTAGGAATTAATTTACAAATGATTGGATTTTAATGCTTAAAGTTATCATAAATAATTTTTTGAACATTCTTATGTGAGTTTTTGTCTATTATTCTTGCAGAATTTTTTATAGGCAACTAGTATTTATGTGATGACCCTAACTTCTAATCCCGGTAATTATAGTTAAATACACGATTAATAATTAATGATCAAGGTTTAGAGTCGTTACAATTAATTACATTAAGAAAATATAGGGAAATTTGAACCTTGATGTTATTAGGGTTATCAACTAAACAACCATAAATGGGAGAATGCATAAAAGGAATTGCACTATCATCAGGGGTTTATGATTCATCCATCCATTAGTTTCAACACACAAAAACCTCCCACAAGTATTCCTATATCATTTCCTAGCATTACCATTGAAGAAAATTAGGATTTCTTGGCTAAAGGTGGGAGTTTGGGGACTTGCACCGCTACTTGGAACCATCCCACCACGGCTAAGTTAGGTACTGGAGCTCAAAGACTAAGTTTTTCACCTTGCGCCACGACCCCAACCTTTTTTCGCTGTGGCTAAGTGGCTCTCGGGAATCATTGGGTAACTTACTCGAATTTTACCGTGGTGAGTTGGATCTTTGCCGCGGCCAACCTACGTGGTGCCACGGCAGAGATGCCTCCTGGAGCTACTATTTGAAGTCCTACGATTCTCGCCTCGACAGAATACAATTGTGCCACAACGAGTTTTGCTACTGTACTCTCCTTAACAAGTTTCCTCGACTTGTGCCACGACAGGACCTATTGCGTCGCAACGAGGTTTTATTCTGTCACCCTCCTAGGCGATCTTTTTCGCACTGCGTCACAGTGATATATCTCAAGCCGTGGCGTCCCTCGCCACTATCAATCTTCAGGCTATGGCAAGGCCTTCCTAGCCACGGTGTGACTCCCTCTTGTAACTATATCTCCTAAATTTCATCCCATGCACTCCAATTCTCTTCTTAGGGACATCCTAGGACCACTTCCTCTCATTTTAGATGACTCTAATGGTATTTATCTACCCTATTCACCTGGCTATTCTACCATTACCAATTCAAAAATTAAATGTAAATTTCCACTCCTCCAACTACCCTATATCAGCAAGTCCATAGAGTAATAGCAATAAGAATTCATGTACTATTGACAATTAACATTCGATACACATTCCGTTAGAGGTTTCATACATCAATGATTCATATCAATATCTAATACATCACATAATTATATTTCCAACAGTATACCATATAATAAATTCAGTAAAATTCATACAACAGGTGTTATGGGTTCATACATCCAATATCATGTTATGATGAGGCCTAACTCCTCAATAAATACATCCTAAGTAATAAAAATATAAAAGCCTACACTTGGCAACATGATTACATGATGATGCTATACAAAAAGAATACCAAATTTAGCATCTATTCTAAATAAACCAATATAAGTGTAGCCTTCTCCTCACACAGTTAGAGCTCATGGATTTTCATCAACTTGCTTCCCCTTATCCTTATCCAAAGAAACTTCATTTGAAATATTTAATCCCATGAAATAGGGTGAGATGAGAATCTCAGTAACCAAAACAAATTCTATTCATATATTCCAGTTTAATCAATATATATGCATGATTTTGTATAAGTATTAGAAAATATACTAGTCATACCAGTAAATGAAACAATTAGGCTATCATGATCACTATCCCATATTAGCAATCATATTTTCACATGTTAAAGGCCAGTAACATCGAGAGAGACCCGTCCACAGCACCCACTCCTTAATGAGCACAACCAGGGCTCAGTGCATTTAGCTTTTGATCATAACCCGGTGCCCGATCAAAGCATATGCACGGGTGGTAGCCACACTACAACTCCGCTGTAGACTCACAAAGTCCAATCATAACATAATAGATAACCAACCAATTCATTCAGCATTTCAAATCATTCATGTATAGCAAACATGAAATTCAAATAGATATATGCATGGAATTAATATAGTCTCAGTTACCTCACTTGTAGACAAATTGCAAAAGCCACTAATGGCACAAAAATCTCCCCAGCCACTATAAATTCCTAAAATTGATGTGTCCTCTTCCAAAAACTTCAATATATCACCTTAAATCCTAAGCAAATTCATGAAAAATTAATACCCATACTATAATCCAATCATTGAGGTCTCAAACCAGCAGAAATACATCAAGAAGATGAGTTTACACTTACTTAATGTTATCCTTAGCCTCAACCTACGAAATTTCACCATGGAAACATCAAATGGCAAGTTTCAGATTTTGGGTGTGGGTGAAAATGCTCTAATTGGAACATTAATTAGGTCAAATTAAAGAGAAAGATGAAAGGATTAAGTTATATAACTATTACCTTGGCTGAATCTTGTTCTAGGAGTGGGAAAAAGTAGAAACATGTCAAGAACCCTAGCCTCTCCTTTGGACCTCCAAATTTTATGTGTGTCTCTTGTGGTTCTACAGAATGGAGGGTGGCTAGGGTAGTTTTTAAGGTTTAAGTTAGGTTTTCTATGGGTTATGGGCTGCTCCAAGATCCAACTCCAAATGGGCTTCAGATTTTAGCTTTGTTGGGCCAGCTTTAAGGTGTTAGGCTATAAAATTTGATTAGGCCAGACCTAGTTTTAAGAACTCCATTGTTTTAGGTCTACACAAAGTTTATTGGGCCATTTATAAGAGCTTATGGAAGTTGGGTCTTGGGCCTTTAATTCATTAAATCAATTGCGTCTGCACCTAACTTATTGGGCCTCCATTAGCCTCTTATCATGATCTCCTACATTAATTTGGGCCTAGATGAAGTTTCTATCCCAATTAATTCTTAACTCATTATTAATTTATCTCTCAAAATTTTTATTCACTTAACTTACCCGATTATTCCATATTAATTATTCTTAATTAACCAAAATCTATGATTAGTACCCTAATTAATTTTTGGGGTGTTACAATTTGAATAGGAGATTGGTTTGGAGAAGAGGTGGAAGTTTGCCATGTAACGCCCAATATGTTATAACAATACAGAAACGGGCCAGTTTGAAAAGTCCCCTAAGATAAGTAATTCAAGGCCAAATAAAATTTAGATAAAATGTTAAATAATAGAAAATGAGGATTTGAGCCTTGAGTTGCCCGGAAACTGGGGCCGGAGTAATTCAAAAAATTTGCTAAAAGGCCAGTGGTATTTTCGTAAATAAGTGTAATTTTGGAAAAACACCTAGGAAGGCTTTTTAAATGGAAATTTTGAGTTGCCCAGGGTTCTTTCCATTCCCTTTTATGCAATTCATCATGTGAGACTTAGAAATGATAAGAAATAAGCTAGAAATATATGGTGTTACATGCCAAGTCCAAGGAAGCCATGCATTCCATCCTCTCATTCTCACATCTCTCACTCACTTGGTCTGCACACATATATCACTCATGGGTCTCTTTACAGAGGCAACTTCTCCACATCACCCACTCACACTTTCTCTTCCATTCACATGCACCACTCCCTCGTTCATGTAGCATATGTCTAGCAGCTCCCTTGTTCTCATGTGGAAGACATAACACATGTATGGCTTCACTTTAAGCTACCACTAGAACACACATAAGCTCATACAAGCTCCCACACACTCATACATGCAGCACATCTCTCATGTTGCACTCACTTTCACTTAATTTCATTCTACGTAGCTCTAGCTTAGGCACTTCACACAGCACAAGTCCAGCCATGTAACCTATGTTCTAGCCATTACACTAACACACACATGCATGAGTAAGCCATAGTTTAAGTGAGGAGTCATCTCTAAGGGAAGAAGCTAATGAATAGAAGCTATAGGTTTAGAGAAGCCAGCTCACATGGCTGAAACAAAGGAGGAAGCATGAGTTGTTGTGGAGAAAAGCTACTAGAGAACAACGCTGTAGGGGAGAGGAAGCTTACAAAGTTAAGAGAAGTATGACATAAGGCTTGCATAAAGAGAACACATCATACTTGAGCTTGAAAAGAAGAATGTTTTGGTGAAAAGTAAGGAGCAACAATCATGTTGAACACACAAGAACAAAAGAGAAGCTAATGTGAAGCTGTATGAATCACACAAAGCACGTGGTAAACGAGCTGAATGAACAAAAAAAGAAGCTTCAAGAACTTACAAGTTGACGTGGAGTAGTAGTAGAATTAATAAGCTAAATGAAGCCACATGAAGAAAAAGCTAAGGAATGAATGAAGCTAGAAAAGAGCTGCTCACGTGGGAAGGGTTCCAGCAAGAAGGAATACATAGGATGAGAAAAGAACTAGCTAAGGAGTTGCATGAATAGAATAAACACATTACAACGTAGTAGAACATAAGAAGAAGAAGCCACGCTTTGGAAGAGAATAGTAGCACGAAGCATGGATGAATTTTTTATTATATTCTAACACTTCAGCATAACAAGTTGGGGCCTACACATATACACAAATGCTGAGCATGTGAAGAATAAAAGCAACATGCGATCATTCGAATAAAAAAAAAAGGCTGAGGCAGTAGCTAAAAATGAGGAGTATCAATGCATCATCGAAGCCATTCATTGAGACCAAGATCCATTCCAATTCACACACATGCATAAGTTTACACGGAGAAGGCAATGGCATATGATTTTTAATGAGGCTCGTGCAATAAGCAAGAGGTTGGATAAAAAAATGCATAAAATCATCCATTCATAAGGAGGCAATTGACCACACAGGACACACTCCATCCATTCTTCCATTCTCCACTCCACAGGTTGTAGCCATTTTCCCACTCCATCATCCTTCCATTCCACCTCCAATGAAGCTTTCATCCTTTCCTATGACTAGCTTGGAAGAAGACTCTTGGAAAAGCTTGAATCCATGGATTATAAATAGATTTTTAGGCTAAAAATTTCCTACTTTTCTATATTTTTTCTTTTTCTTGTACATGCTTGGTTGAGATGTATTTGATTTAGATTGGTGTAATTGTAATTAGTGACTAGTTAGGCACTAATTAGGATGACTTTTTAAGTGATTAATTGATTGATTCATTACTAAATTTTTCATTATTCTCTAATTTCCTATATATGCCATCAAAGTGTTCGATGAAATGCATGAGTAAAATTATGTGCTTGATTGTTTGATTTGACGATTTCTTGGAGTTTGATTGGTTAATTAAACATCATAGGGTGACAATTCAGAGGCTAATTAATTGTTTAATTAATCAAATTGAGTGTTCATTGATCTTGAAAGCAAGAATTAATGATTTGACGTAGGATTGAGGTTTCAAGTTAACATTAGATTGTTAATTTCTTGAATCTTAGATGGTAATTCAAGATCATTTTCCATAGACACAATTAGGGACTCTTAGACCAAAATTAATTACAATTGAATTAGGATAAGGATAGTGGATACCAAGGGATAATTCCAAAGCTAGTCATATGTCTATTATTCAACTATTAGTTCATGCAATTAGGTAGCGATTAGGAACTATAATTCAATTTCATTTTAATTAGTTTAATTAAGTCAAACCCTTCTTTAGTTAGGCAATTTTTAGAGCTCTTTTACACTTATAAAACCCAATTGAACATTGAATTCTATTTCTAAGGGAGATGACCTAGATTATGCCACTAACTATATATTTTCTCAACCTAGTTTTATTCTGAAGGTTGCGCGACACAACCGTCATGCACCTTAGGATTTCTTGCTTTTCTTGCCAAATTCTCTCCATCTTTATGTTCTACTCTAATTCTACATGCATTATGCTATCATTGGAATGCAAGAGAGCATGGAAAAGGGCCTTTCTCTCTCTACGAGAGGCATTCTAAGTGTTAAAGCTCACATATAAAAAATTTCTACCAATTGATTCTTACCTCAAAATAATCCTCTCTCTCTAAGCTCTTTAATTTGCCCCAATTAGTTTTCCAAAAAGAGCTCTTTCTTCTCCCTTAAAAAATGTCAACTTCCTCCTCTTGAAAAACTAAAACCATAGAATAAAAGCTTTTAGAGAAGAGCAATCTTTATAATTGAGAAATGCGCAAAGAATGTATAGAAATACCTTAAAATCCTTACTCTTTCTTTTCTCTCTCCTCCTCAACCCTGAGATGCCATTAGAGAGCAATTTTACTACCACAGAGAAGAGTGATGTTGGTGGAAAAGATGAGTGGATGATGCAATTATAATATTATATAAAAAGCCACTTTATTGGCAAATTTAAAAATACATGTTATATCTCAATTTTTTTGTACTTTAATTTTCTATATTTTAAGTCAATTTTCCATGGATTTAAGCTCCATAATCTATTTTAGAAGGTCTTAAAACCCTTAAGCCAACTTTCCTAAGCTACAAGGGCTCAGAACAGTGTAAAATAGCTTAAAACAACACTATGTTGCAGGCTTTCTCG
This sequence comes from Erythrophleum fordii, assembly GCA_032878935.1. Classification (NCBI taxonomy): domain Eukaryota; kingdom Viridiplantae; phylum Streptophyta; class Magnoliopsida; order Fabales; family Fabaceae; genus Erythrophleum; species Erythrophleum fordii. Next base: position 18,397,559 of record JAVQMF010000053.1, read on the forward strand.
TTTATCATGCCATCAATATCTTGACCTATTTTATACTTCTTAGGTCTTCTAGTTAGCTCATTTAACTTATATAGAGAGAGAAGCACCCTTAACTCACTCCATTTTGCTTTTTATTTAACTTTAAATTTTTTTCATTTTACACTGTACCATTTGGTAAAAATTACTATTTTATCACTATATTCATTTCACTCACTCTTTTTAGATAACTTTAAGGCATAGGATATTTTAAAGTCCATTTTACTCATGTAATTATTCTCTGGCTCCACAATGGCTCAGAATAACTAAAATAGCTCAAATTATTCATTTGCCATTAGTTAGTTTACTTTGCATACAATTAGGGTTTTATCAACTTTAGTTAATCTGGTGGCTTCACTTAGCCATATAATAATGGAAAATATCTTACTCTCTTAATATACTACTAAATATTTAAACCCTCTATTTGTGATGACCCTAACTTCTAATCCTAGTAATTATGGTTAAATACATGATTAATAATTAATGTTCAAGGTTTGGGGTTGCTACGATTTAATACTTTGCGGAAATATAGGGAAATTTGAACCTTGATGTTATTAGGGCCATCAATTAAACAACCATAAATGGGAACGTAAGAAAATGTTTGTACCATCATTAAAGGTTTGTGATTCATCCATTCATCAGTTTCAACCCACAAAAACCTCCCACCAATGTTCTCATGTTATTCCCTAACATTAACCTTAACGAAATGTGGGTTCCTAGGTCAAAGATGGGAGTTTGGGGCCTCCGCCGCGACCTGGGATCTTCCCGCCGCGGCTAAGTTAGGTCCTGGAGCTCCAAAAACTAAGTTTTTAACCTTGCGCCATGGCTCAGAACTTTTGCGCCACGGCCAAGTTGCTCTCGGGAATCAGGCGTAACTTTCTTGAGTTGGATCTGCGCCGCGGCGAGTTTTGCTACTATATCTTCCTTAATTAATTTTCTCGACTTGCGCCGTGGCGGGACTTATTGCGCCGCGGTGAGGTTTCATTCTGTCACCCCCCTGGGTATTTTTTTCGCTCTGCGCCGCGGCGAGATTTCTCAAGCCGCAGCGTCCCTCGCCATTGTCACTCTTTAGGTCGCGGCGAAGCATTTCGAGCCGCGGCGTGACTACCTCCTGTAGCTATATTCCCCATATTTCGCCCCTTACACTCCATTTCTCTTCTTATGGACACTCTAAAGTTACTTCCCCTCATTTTATATGGCTCTAGTGGCATTCATCTACCTTATTTACCTAGCTATTCTTCCATTACCAATTCAAACTTATGTGCCCATTTCTTTTCTCCAATTACTTTCTATCAGCAAGTTTGTAAAGTTACCATAACAAGATACACATGAACTACCAGCAGCTATCCTTTAATACTCAATCAATGGGGGTTTCATACATTAGGGGTTCATATCAATATCTCAAGGGTTACATTTCTATTGATAAGCCATATTATAGGTCAACATAGTTTACAGCAGATATCATGAATCCATACAGCAATTACTAAATTAAGATGAGGTCTAACCCTTCAATACATACATCCTCAGATACCAAAATATGAACGCCTACACTTGGCAATATAGATACATGATGATGCTATACAAGACTTAACAAAAATTAGCATCTACCCTATTACACTCAAACCAAGTGCAGCCTCCCTACACTAGGCCTCAGCTCATGGATGTTCATCCACTTGCTTGCCCTTATCCTTACCCGAGGAACCTTCACCTGAAATTATAATCCTATAAAACGGGGTGAGATACACATCTCAGTAACCAAGGCAATTCCATCATATAATCCAATTTAATAAGCATATATGCATGAATCAAACTCAACATCAGAATCATATCAATCATATCCATAAATGAAACAATTGGGCTATCATGATTACTATCCCATACTAGCAATCATATTATCACATGTTAAAGGCCATTAAGACCAGGAGAGGCCCGTCCACGGCACCTACTCCCCATTGAGCACAACCAGGGCTCAGTGCATCTGGGGTTAGATCATAACCCAGTGCTCGATCGTAGCACATGCACGGGTGGCAGCTGCACCACAGCTCCACCATGGACTCACAAGGTCCAATCATAATACAATAGATAGCAAACCAATTCATTCAGCATTTCAAATTATTCATACATAGCAAATATGAAATTAAAATAGATACATGCATGGAATTAATGTAAACCCTGATTACCTTACTTGTAGGCAATTTGCAACAGCCACCAATGGTACAAAAATTCCTATAACCATAGCATCAGAAAATTACCACTCTAATTCATCATGAATAGTATCAATAAGTACCCAAGGAATTTAAATGCTAATAACTACCTAAATAACACTTACCCAGCCACTACAAGTCCCAAATTTGGATTCAAATATCCTCTACCAGAAATCTCAGTATTTCACCCAAAATCCTAAGCAAATTCATACAAAATTAATACTCATTTTATAAATCAGCTATGGGGGTCTCAAATTAACAAAGAAAGCATCAAAATGGAGGGTTTAAACTCACCTAATACTAGCACTAACCTCAACCTACGAATTTCCACCATAGAAACACCAAACAACCACATTTCAGATTTTGGGTATGGTGATAACTCTCTAAATGAAAAACTAATTGGCCCAAATTAAAGAGAAAGATGAGGGGAATAAGTTGTATAACTATTACCTTGACTGAATCTTGCTCTAAATGTAAGAAAATGCAGAATTCTTGCCCCTAACCCTAGCCTCCTTCTCAACCTCCGAATTTTACTTCTCAAGTTTCAGCAAATGAGAAAGTGGCTGAAGCATTAGGGTTTTAGGTGGGTTTAAGTTGGGTCATGGGCTGCTCCAAGGTTCAGATCCAATTGGGTTTCAGATTTTAGCTTGTTGGGCTAGTTTTGAAGTGTTGGGCTACAGAATTCTATTAGGCCAGTTTCATACATTGGGTTGCCGAAGTTTTAATGGGTTTTGGGCCAAGTTTGAAGAGCTCAAGGGTTTGGGTCTGCATAAGGGTTATTGGGCCACTTATAAGAGCCTATACAAGGCGGATCTTGGGCTTCTCTCACATTAAATTAGGTTGGGTCTGCACCTAACTCATTGGGCCTCCATTAGCCTCTTGTCATATTTCATTAATTTGGGCCTAGGTGAAGTTTCTATATCAATTAATTCTCAAGCCCATATTAATAATCTATCTATCTAAAATCCCTATTTACTTAACTTGCCTAATCATCCCATATTAATTATTCTTAATTAATCTTAATCCATGATTAATACCTTAATTAATTTCGGGGTGTTACACTATTTCCCTTGTTACACTATCAAACCTACTATTGGTGCCTCTTCTAGGCCTAAAACTTAACTTTTTAGCCTATTTCTCTTCTTTAATTAGGCTTCTACTCATTTTCCTTATATGTTTTACTCTAATCTGGGCATCTAAATCAATATAAAAATACTACCTATTTCATTTAATCTAGTACTAAAATGTTAGATACTACACTTCTAATTTCTATTGACAAGTATTATAACAAACACCTAAAAGGCATAAAATACAAAGATATAAAAACTCAAACCAAAACTCAAGACACAAAACATATAAAGGCCTAAGGACATAGGATAATATACCACTTGTTCCTTAATCCATCAAATCCATAATTCTTTACATTAATAAATTTATTCATCAAATTTAATGATTCACCGGTTGATACACGATAAGCTACTAATTATCCTTAATCATTCCATTTGGATCTAAATAAGCCTAATTATTTCTTAGGGTGCATTGAATATATTTTTTCATTTAGAAATATCATAAAAAGGAGCATGGGATTCGGGTTTAAGGTCAAGCATCACATATTCGCACTATTACATCATTTCCATCTCATTCCACAATTTTGTCGAAATTTCAAAAATTCATATCTTAAGATAGAGAGCTCTAAATCATGTAAATTAAGACTTTGTGGAAAGATCAAGACATGAGCTACCTACTATAAAAATTTCAAATCAAAACAATTTTTTTTGGGCCACACAAATTTAATGAAACAATAACACTATTAGATTTTCATGCATGTATAGGCTTGAAACTTTGGAAATGAATATCTTGAGCTACACAACTCCAAATCGAGTGATCTCGATGGCTATGGAAAGCTTATAATGCCAACTACATGAATGTAGAGGTTTATGAGCATTGGAGTTCATATGTTTCCTTAAATACACAAAAAATCAGAACTCATCAAATAAACAGTGACGAGGCATTTCTACATAATTTAGCCAATTTTGAAAAATCATAAGAAAATTTACAGAGCTCCAAAATTTTTTTTTTCTATAGCTCTATGAAAAAAACTAAATGAGATCTATATGTTTGCCAAATTTTATGCCAAAATTCATCCATTTGGCCTAATTTTGATTCAAGGGTAAAATATGGCTCATTTTAGTATCAAGTTGGTAGCAAATGATCCATAATGTGATTCTATAATGCAAGTGGCCATTTGAGCACATCCAAGACATGATTTACAGCATATTTGGCCATATCATATAGTCCAAATCATGATGGAATACAAAATCACTCTCTCACTTGGATTTATACATACACTCTACAAGCCACACATATGTCAAAAGTCTATATTCTTGAACATTTACTCCCAAATATGGTACGTACATCATAATATCATATTTTTACACATGAGTATGGGATTACATTACATAAATAACTTATATGACTATACTTTGACATTAAATTACATAAAATTCTAAAGCATTGTCAAAGTAACATGATTCAATATTCTTAGCCTCAATTCTTTGCTCCTTAAGAACTCCTTAGACAAGGTTAGATCTAAAGTGGGAAAGAGTAAGATTCAAAGAATTCCAATAGCTCATTCACCCTTTCAAGTATACATATATGGCATGTTATCATGTCAAAGAAAGCAAGCATGCATCAATATCAACATAAACATATTTACAAAGTCATATGGATCCATCAAGGTCAAGAACAAGCTCTAGGGTCTTTTGGCCTAGCCTCACCTAATTATATAGGACTTTTAGATTACCTCACTCATTTTAAAGACTTTTGACTTAGTCTCACTCATTCCATAAGACATTTGCCCTTGTCTCACCCTTACTTAAGGACTTTTAGCTTTACCTCACCCAATTCAAGGGACTTTTGGTACAACCTCACCGATCAAGAGCCATCTCACATTTTCAAAGAAATTCAAGAAGCATTGCATTATCAAATCATCAAACTAATAGCAATAGTCATGTTTCATGATTCAAACATACATACAAGTAATCAATGACAATCAAACAACTAAAATATACATATAAGAATGGATGAAGAGCTACCTTGAGTCAAGAAACACAACTTTCTTCTTTGGTTCCCTAGCTTTCCCTCTCGACCTCACACACACACTTGGGAGAGGTTTGCTTGGCTTGGCTTAAACATATCAAACCACACACAAAGATATCAATGGAACCATCTCTAGCCTCACATAAACTCTACACAAGCCAATTTCATCTTATGGCATCCATACGGTTCTATATTGTAGCATAATAAGGCAACTCATATAATTCATTATCTTGGATCTAATTTCTCACTCAATCTAAGTCACATGAGTCCATTTAAACTCATTAGAGTCATCAAAAACTCAAATTAAGGAGCTTAACACTAAGTTACTTCTTTATGTTTAATGAAAACCTAAACTTCCAACTTTCAAAATATATCTCCTAAATTCAAACCAATGGTTTCTTTGGTATTTATTATTCATATCTAAACCATTTATAACCTCAAAATCAAAGAAAACTCTCCCTAGGTATTTAGAATAGAGCTTGGCCAAGATACCTCTAAGGAAGAGCACCTTCATAGAGTTTCATTCATTTCTCTTAGGAATTTGGCATCCATGAAACTTCCTAGGTCTCTAATGAATTCAAATATGCTTTTACATAAGCTAAATCATCATTAAAATGTTTTATAAATCCCTAGGTGCAATCAAAACCCTAATTTTTATAACTTGTTATCTATGGCTTCTTTTTTAGTTTTATTGCTCCTATGCGATTCCTTATGTTTCAAAACCCCAATTTCTATCAAGTTTGAATCAAAATAAAACCCCTTATAGGGTCCTCTAGGTCTGTCCGAAATGGTATATCCATGGAAGAATCAAGAAGAATAATTTTTCTATAACAATTCATACCTTTTTAGCTTCCTTTCAAGATGCACTTTTTTAGGCTTCCAAGACTTTCTCCAAACTCCTTCCCTTTACTGAACTAGCCATGAAACACCACCATTTAGAGCTTCAAAATCATGTAAAAAAAGAGGAGAAAGAGGAAAAGAACATTAGAGAAAGGAAGAGCATAAAAAAGTAGCAATTCTTACCTATTTTGCTTGATTTCATCCTTCCTTTCTTCCCCCTCTTAGTGTGCCACTTGAAGGTGAATGGGGTTCTATTTTGAACTAGATGAAAGTTAGTTAGAATGAATGGACAAGGTGGGATGTGATTTTAAGAAGAGGGCTTATATTATAACATTTTTAATATTCCATTTTTGTCCCTCAACTTGGTTTTCTCCATTTGAACTCATTTTCAACTCCTTTTTGAGAATCATCTTTTGCATCATAAAATTTAGGATCTCTAATTCATAAAATGTCTTTTGACTTCACCCAAATTAGATTTAAAACCTTACTGAATTGTCTAGTCAAATTTTCGGTTAACTAATGACCTAAAATATACACTAAAGGGATTGCCATTCTAAAGGTTCCTATAACTTTTAGGGCCTCTGAGAACCTCAAGAAACTCAATTTTCCCATTTAAAGATCCATCCTTTAAGTTTTTAAAAAGTTATCCAAAATTATAATTTGCCATTATATTTCTTTTTTAATTCATTTAACTATTTTGACTCCAATTTTGGGTTATCTTTGGGCTCTTACCTATATTTTTATATGTTCTAGTTCTCATTTTAATCTCAATTAGTCTCAATTATATTACTTTAGTGTGATCTTACTTTATTTTATTAGGTTCATTTCAATTTTTGAAAAATGAAATATTACAAACTAAAGCCAAAATATGGAGGGAGATGGAGGAAGAAACAATGAAAGAAAATGGCACCTAAGCTAATCAAGTGTGTAAAATTTGCCTTTGATGCTCTTGTAAGCTCTTTCCCACTTTTTCTCTTTTTTCTTTCTATGGTTTTTATTTTCTAAAAGGTGGAGTGTTATGGCTAAAATCTTGGAGGAAAAGGTTCTTTCAAGGAAACTAGATACACTAGATTAAACTCCATTTAAAGCCTTTTCATTTGATATATGATATGAAGTAGGAATATGGCTTCTTCTTGTCCTCCCATGCTCTCCTTAGTTCGGCCTAACTAAGGGCAGATTAGAGGGAGCTTGGTCTTGGCTTAAACTTGATAGGAAATGGGTTTTTTAAAGCATAAAGATTAACATGAAACTAAAAAAATCAAATAAAAAGTTATAAGTTGCAAAAATTGGAACCTAGGGTTTTGATTTCACTTTAGAGAATATGAAGCTTTAAAATGATATTTTAGATTATGTAAGAGTATAATTGAACTAAGAAGAGGCTAAGGAACTCATATAGGTGCCAATTCCCCAAGAGAAATGATTAAACTCCATAGAAGCTCATTCAAGGGGGTATCTCGACCTAGAGCTAGAAGTGGTACCTAGGGAGAGTTTTCTTTTATTCCAAGATTATAAATAATCTACATATGACCATTTGTTTAAATTTAAAAATCTTATTTTGAAAGGTGAAAATTTAAGGTCTCATTATGCATAAAGAAACAACTTAGTGTTAGGCTCTTTAAATTGGGTTTGTGATGGCTCTAACAAGTTTTAATATAGTCATACAACTTATATTGGGTGAGGTTTTAGAGCTAAGATACTAAATTTGTATAGGTTTCTTCATTATGCTACTAAATGGAACCATATGGAGACCTAAAATTTTAACTAGTTATATAAGGCTTACATGAGTGTAAATATGGTTAATTAATACATTTGTGCTTCATTTGATGTATCTAGGCTAAGCAAGTGAAATCTCCCTCAAGTGTAGGTATGAGGCTGAGAAGATAAGTCAACAACTAAAAGGAAGCTAATTTGAGTTCTTACATAAATGTAGCTCTTCATCTATTCTTACTTATATAAGATGGTTACTTGAGTGTCTTGAGTTAGTTATGTGTATTGATAGTAAATTATGTATGATAATTGATTACTTGATGCTTACATGAAATGGCATGGCATTATGGTGCATATGGAATTGGATTGGTTCCAAATGGGTGAGGTTAGGCCAAAAGTCCTTTTGAATGGGTAAGGTGAGGCTAAAAGCCCCTAAATAAGGGTAAGACTAGACCAAAAGTCCTAATTGTGGGTGAAGTTAAGTCAAAATTTCCTAAAGGAGGGTGAAGGTAAACCAATATCCCTAATTGATGGATGAGGTTAAACCAAAAGTTCTTAGAGCTTGTTTTGCTTTTGTTAGAGCCATAGGATTCCTAATGCATCAATTTGAATGATGTTTGGTTTTTCAATATGCATGTTGGCTTTTCATGACTTTTGGTATGCTGTGTATGCTTGCTTGAATGATGAATGAGCCATTGGATTCTTTGAATCTCATTCTTTTCCATATCTTCCCTAACCATATTTAGGTAGTTCTCAAGGAAGAAAGAATGGTGAGCTAAGAGCTTGAAAAGCAATACTTTGACATAGATTTATGTTGTAGTGTATGTTCTTGAATACACATAAATATATATGTATTTTTGGAGATGTAATTATCCTCATACACCCAAAATATGAGAATATAGTGTATAAACGGATTTTTAATGTAAATATGTAATGTTATGAATTTTGATCATATGAATTCCATGAAATTTATATGTATTATGGCAAGTGAGATAGCAAATTTGAATTACATTGGTAATAAGACATGTTGAATCATTTATACATGTTGTGTTTGTCATCTAAAACGTGCTCAAATGAATCCTTGACATTAAATGGTTCAAATTAGATCACTTGGGACAAAAAATGACCATTTTTAAGCCATAAACTACTTTTGAACAAAAAAACCAAAAAGATGGATGAATTTTTGGCTAAAATTTGGTAAGCATTTAGAGCTCATATAGAGCTTCTATAAAGTCAAAGAACATAATTTTTGAAGCTCTGTAGAATATTTATAAATTTTTAAAGTTGGCTGAATTATGCAAATCAGTCCCTGGTACTATCCATATGGTCAGTTCTAATATTTTATGCATTTGAAGGGTCAAATGAACTCCAATGCCATGAGATTTTAAAGCCATACAATTGGCATTATAAGATTTTTATAGCCATCAAGTTTGCATAAAACAGGGTTGTGTAGACCAAGTTATGCATCTTAGAAATTCAAGGTCTGATTATGGTCATTTCATTGTGACAATTAATGTTCCATTAGATTTTCATAATTCAAATGAACTTATTTTCATCTAAACCTTTCATAGCATATAGTTTACATCTTGAGCTTCCCGTAGACACCTAAGTTGTGCAATTCAAAGTTTTATAGCTCAAGTTAAGATTTTTCAAAGTTTGATGTCTAATATGTGCAAAAGTGGCATTTTGAAGCATATGCAATGAAATCTGAAATTGAGCTTCTCTTTCTGATATCCTAAGCCTAACAAACTTATTTGGTTTGAATTTGGGAATTTATATGATGAAATTATTTATTTGTGGATAATTAAAGAAATTGATGCCTTAATAACAAAAATTTCCTCTAGCAAAGGTAATGATATGAGTAAATGTTGTTATAAAATGAATATGGCTTGGGATGTGTGTATAAATTTTATGGTATGACAAAAACCATTAGATTGAATTTAAGAGCCCCATTTTAAGTGGTGAAAAATTTAGAATTCATAAAAGGCCTAATGAAGTAATTTGGTCCTAGACATATTTGAAATTGCATATGATAGCCTTAATAAGTTTCATTGGAGTCATATAGCTCATATAAAGTGAGATCTTGAGCTCTAGAAGTTGAATTATGGAAGTCACCACTTAAAGGGCTTAAAGTAGCTTAAATTTACCTTATGAGTTTTAGTGAGCCTATGTAGTAATGAAATGAGTTAGAATAAGTTCTAATGGGTTGCCTTGCATCTAAATTGATGTATTTTAGGTTGAGCTAATGCAATGCCACCTTGTGTGCGCCAACCCGAGAAGAACCAAGAGAAAAGAAAAGAAGCAAGTGGGTTAGTAATAGACTAAAGCTCTTACCTTTACAAGGTGGCAATCTCTTCCTATATTGCATGCATTTGGGTGTATATATAAGTTTAAATGGTTGCATATTTAATTGTTTGGCGATTACATGAGTTATATTTTAAATTGGCTTTTAGCATGACTTTTAATGCATATACAAGTTAAGCTTGCCTCTTACCATCAGATGGTGGGGAACTGAGTGCAATAGTTCTTCCCTAGCTGAGAGATGAGCCTAGCTTGTATGTTTTCTGTAATGAACGTAATTTTTGTAAAATGACGAAATGAGCCATATAAAAGTAAGTCCCTTGAAATGACCTAGCTAATGTCCCAAAAAATTTGGGTTGAGTCTTAGACTCCTAAAAATGATAATTCTAGGCTCAGACAGAAAGAAAAACGAAGTTAGGATGGAGAAATAATTTGCGACAGAAACCGACGAAATGTAATGGCATTTTCGTAAATAAGTGAAACTTTAGGAAAACCACATAGGAGGGCTTTTTAAATGAAATTTTTGAGTTTCCTAAGGTTTTTAGAGGCCCCAAAAACTATGGAAAGTCTCGAGACCGGTAAAGCCCCTCCGGTGTATGTTTTTCAATATCAGTTGACCTAAACTTTGACTGATTTGTTCGGTAAGGTTTTAGCCCCAAATTGAGTGATTCTAAAGGCATTTTATTAAATTGGGAACCTAAATTTTATAATGGAAAAGATGGTTCTCAAAAGGGAGTTTAAAACGAAGCTGAAACAAAATTGCCATTACGGAAGGGCAAAATTGGAATCTATGGTTTCTTGAATGTTCTAAAGAGTTCCACACTTTTCTCTCTTCTTCTCCTCTTTAATAAGCACGACCCTTTCTACCCAAAAGATAGAAAATCTTTAGCTCTCTTAGGCGCACCAAAGGGAGGAGAAAAAGAGGAAGAAAGCCAAGGAGAAACTAGGTAATTTCTTGGAATTTCTTGCTCTATCTTCCTTCAATCTTGTTCTGCTCTCTTCCTCCTTTCTTTCCATGGATTTTTTTGAATGATTTGGTTCTGTTTTGAGGTCAGACTAAGGATGGAAATTTCGTGTTTGGAGAGGAGAAGCCAACCAAAGGAAGAAACATCCAAGAAACTAAGGAAAAACAAGGTAAAATATCATTCCTATGGTGGCCTCTTCTTGTCCCTTCTTCTTGTATGTTTCGGCCAACCTAGGATGGGGTAGGAGGGGCTGGATTTTGGGCAGAACCAAGAAAGAAACCTAAGAAAAAGAGTGCAAGGATTAAGAATATGGTAAGAAATTCCAAGAAAAACTAAAGGAAATCAAGATAAAAAAGTGTAGGCTTTCTTATGGTTTTGTAAAATCTGATTTGGTGTGAGTAATTCCTTGACTATTTGAATGTTTCCTTAAGCTCCTAGGACCCCTAGAAACCTTCCCAAGTGGCTCTCCCATCAAGGAAAATTTTGAAACTCCAAGAAGCCCAAATTCATGCTTGTCTCAGCCAAGAGGGGTTTAATGGGCTATAGAGTGTTTTAATTTGTTCTAGCCTTGGTTTGAGACTTTATATGATGTTAGAAGATAAGAGAAACCATTGGGAAAAATTTAGGAGCCATGGATTGGGAGATGGGATAATGGTGTCCATAATGGTGCCTTATAAAGCAACTTGGTTTTCCAATGGTGCAATTGAATTGGTGATGGCTCCAATGGCCTTAAATGAGTCCAAGAAGTCTAGACATAACAAGAGAATGGAGCCTAGCACTTGAATGATATGAGTTGCTTCAATAGGCCATTTATGGAACCAATATGTCCATTATGAAACCAAGTGTGTAATAAGCTTTAGTTTAATGTCTTAGCTTGCTTCAAATGTGTAATTGTGTGATATTTGTAATGTCTAGGCCAAGAGAACCCTACTCCACCTAAGTGCTCTTTTGAAACCAAGGAGGGGAAGGAAATTGCAAAGTGAGCTTGCATAAATAAAAAGGTAGCTTTCCACCTCATTCTCTTTACATTCTTGTGTGCATATGTATGTCTTAGTGTGCTTGCATGCATTCTTGATGCTTGATAACATGCCACTTGATCCTTGTTGTGCATTGGTACCAATGTGTTGTCTTGAATGACTATGGTTGTGGAAAGAGCTCATAAGGGTGAGGTGATGCCAAAAGTCTCATAACATGGGTGAGACAAGGCCAAAAGCCCCTTGAATGGGTGAGTCAAAGTCAAAAGTCCCTAAACCAAGAGTGAAGCAAATCCAAAAGTCCTAGAAACGGGGTGAGGCTTGTAACACCATAGATTCTAGTCCATCTCATACATTTAATATTCTCTAGACCTCCGAAAATTATGATCTTTAGCTTCCCAAAAAGCTCTTAATGAGACCTAATTGTATGCAAAATTTCAGGGCAAGACTAACTCATTTGGCCAAAAAGTGATATAAGGTTCCATTATGGTCAAATTTGGCTCCATATGAGGTACCAAATTTGCCAAATGGCCTTCCCTTGGTTGTGGCACCTTTTGGGCAAGTCTAAAAGTACATTTGAGACTTGTGTGAGCTATCCAAATGGTCCCAAACCTCATGCATCTCATTTTGGCCATTCAACCCCTACTTATACACATATCCATCAAACTTTCAATTCGCATACTTTGGCATTAGATACTCAAAACATATGTTAGAGGTCATACATCATATTCATACATATAAACATCATAGAATGGTGTATTTATACATTCCTCAAGGGTCATCGTACATTTACAACATCATATACTTTGTGAAACCTCATTATAGGTTCAAAAAGAATGAAAGTTAGGCCTAGGCTTGTCAATCTCTTTCTTTCATGGTTGTTAGCTCCCTTCACCATAACTCCTTGGTCCACCTAGCATGTTAGAGCATTGGAGAGGAGGGAATGAGATTCAAAGAATATGCCTTGAATGTGGTGTGAATGGGTGTGTGAGCTATTGAGATTCTTGGATTCTCACTCCCCTTTCCCCCTCATCCTTGAATTGTCTAGGTGATATTCCAAGTCAAGGAGATGCAAGCCAAGGACATTGAACATCTTTATTTTAGTGTATTATGTACTTTAAGTAGTGGTTGAATGTCAAAATAATGATGCATGTAATGTTTTTGTGATGTAAGACCATGAAAAAGTGTAAAATGATGTAAACTTTATATGACACTAAAGTAATGGAATTGTTTAAATTAGCTCTTTGATGGTTTGATGTAACTATGCACAAATGGATGTTGAGAGACCAAAATGAGATGTATGAGGTTTGGGATCACTTAGGCAGTCTCTACAAGTCATATTTGTGCTTTAAAACTTGCTCAAGGGGTGCCAAACTCAAGAAGAGGCCATTTGGTGCAAAGGGACTCTTGATAAGAAGCAAAAATGACCATTTCATGAGGCTATGTCACTTTTTGTCCAAATGAGCTTTTCTTGGTCTAAAATTTTTCAGGCATCTAGAGCTTAATGAGAGATTTTTGGGAAGCTAAAGTTGGCAATTTTTGGAGGTCTGTGGAATATTTGACGAATTATTGAAGTTGAAAATTTTTCTGGTTTTGGTCTTTGATACTATAGCACTGGTCCAAAATTAAACTCTGCCACTCATAGGGCAAATGATGTCCAATTGCCACGAAATGTTATATAGAGAAACTAGACACTCCCAATGACTTGTTCCACTGGAAGCACCTCATTTGGAGGTCTAGAGAGGGAGATACGAGTATTCAAAGATTCAGTCCAGTGTCAGGCCTCCAACCAGACCTTAGTCACTATTTGATCAAAATTCAAGGTCTGGGCGAGCTTGAACGAGTTTGGAGTTATTTTTTCCTTCTATATAACATCCTCAGCTTTCCAGATTGGTATTATGCACTCGATTTGGAATTTTGTGGAATTAATTGGATATTTTTGAAGTTTATATCAGTAAACTATGATAGCATCAGAACCCAGTCTGACCTCCAGACCATTTCGTGTGTGGGATATTATGACTTGTACCTATTTTTAGCATAAATTAGACATCCCAAGCTGTCTAAAATGACTAAGATTTCATGATTTCAATTTTTTTAGATTTACTTATGATTTTCCAAAGTTTTGGACAAAATGGGGGCAAATCTGGCCGAAATTCAATGAGTTCAATTCATGCCCCATTTCAGTTTCCTTGAGTTATGAGCAAGATTTTGTGATTCAAATGGGTTGTAATAATGTATTTAAATACAAGGATACATGGTATGAACCTACACGATCTATGTGACACCGATTTAAAATTTTTAAGCATGACGTAACACAATTAAATCCATTATTGTTAGTTCATTTTTCATGTACTCTTATGAAAATGATGATAGGGAGCTTATGAATGCCATGAATGGGGTTAGATATATATGGTATTACATTTTCATGTAGTGGCTAGATGAGTATTAAAGTTTTATGCTAATTTCATGTTTGAGTTACTTGATGCACATAACCGATATGTTCGTATTTCCTCTTTTGCATTCATTGCATGCATTGATTTGGAATAGGTTTGGCTGCTGAGATTCTCCTAAGAATCCCATCCCTTTTATCTCCCACCAGTCATGACAAGTACCACAAGTAAAGAGAAGGAACTAAAGAAGAGTTAGAGCTTAGGGAACACAGAAAAAGGCCTTTGATATGTAATATTTGTATAATGTATAATTAAGACAAACTAGTAGTGAATCATGATGTATATGATGATGAATTGTAATAGAAAGTTATGCATAAGTTTGAGACCATGAGTGTACGCTACTTTGATGTAGAAACATGAAAATAAAACATGTTATGGTATATGAGAAGTGTATGTGTAACACCCCGAAATTTATTAAGGTGTTAATTATGGATTAAGATTAATCAAGGATAATTAATAGAGCATAATTGGGCAAGCTAGTGAATAGGTATTCTAGAGAGAAATTGTTAATATGGGTTGAGAAATTATTTAGGATGGAGATTTACATCTAGGCCCAAATTAATTAAATCATGATAAGAGGCTAATGGAGGCCCAATAAATTAGAGGTAAACCCAAACTAATTTAATGAGATAGAGGCCCAAGATTTATCTTGAATAGGCTCAATTAAGTGGCCCAATTACCCTTGTGCAGACCCAAACCCTTGAGCCCTTTAAATTAGGCCCAAAACTCATTAAACTTCAGCAACCCAATGTGTGAAAACTGGCTCAACAGAATTATACAGTCCAACACTTAAAAACTGGCCCAATAAGCAAAATCTGAAACCCAATTGGATTTGGACTTGGAGCAACCCATGACCCAACCTTTTGACCCAACTTAAACCCATCTAAACCCTAATGCTTCAGCCACACCTCCATTTTTCTGAAACTCAAGAGGCAAATTCGGAGGTTGAGAAGGAGGCTAGGGTTTGGGGCAAAGATTCTGCATTTCCACACACTTAGAGCAAGATTTGGCCAAGGTAATAGTTATACAACTTAATCCCCTCATCTTCCTCTTTAATTTGGTCCAATTAGTTTTTCATTTGGAGAGATTTCATTATACCCAAAATCTGAAAAGTGAGTGTTTGGAGGTTTTCTTAGTGGAATTCGTAGGTTGAGGTTGGGGTTGGTATTAGGTGAACTTAAACCCCCCATTTTGATGCTTTTTTTTGTTGGTTTGAGACCCCCATAGCTGATTTATATTATGGGTACTAATTCTATACGAATTTGCTTAGGATTTTGGGTGAAACATTGAGAATTCTGGTGGGAGACACTTGAATCCGAATTTGGGATTTGTGGTGGCTGTTACAGTTGTCTGCAAGTGAGGTAACCGGGGTTTAATTAATTCCATGCATGTATCTAATTTAATTTCATATTTGCTATATATGAATGATTTGAAATGTTGAATGAATTGGTTGGCTATCTGTTGTATTATGATTGGACCTTGTGAGTCCATGGTGGAGCTGTGGTGCGGCTGCCACCTGTGCATGTGCTTCGATCGGGCACCGGGTATGATCAACCCCAGATGCACTGAGCCCTGGTTGTGCTCAATGGGGAGTAGGTGCCGTGGACGGGCCTCTCCCGGTGTTAATGGCCTTTAACATGTGATAATATGATTGCTAGTATGGGATAGTAATCATGATAGCCTAATTGTTTCATTTGCTGAAATGACTGATATGATTCTGATATGGATTTTGATTCATGCATATATGTTGATTAAACTAGATTATATGATGGAATTGTTTTGGTTACTGAGATTTATATCTTACCCCGTGTTATGGGATCAATATTTCAGGTGAAAGTTCCTCGGGTAAGGATAAGGGTAAGCAAGTGGATGAAAATCCATAAGCTTCAACCTATGGGGAGATGGCTACACTTGGGCTGACTTAGCTAGGATAGATGCTAATTTTGTATTCCTTAATGTATAACATCATCATGTATCTGCATTGCCAAGTGTAGGCTTGAACATTTAATTTATTGAAAATGTATGTACTAAAGGATTAGACCCCCTCTTGACTTAGTATTTGATGTATGGATTCATATGATCCGCTGTAAACTTTGTTGACCTATAATATGGTTGTCAATGGAAATGTAACTTTTGAGATATTGGTATGGAACCCCTATTGATTGAGTATTATAGGATAGTTGCTGGTAATTCATGTATATTCTGTTGTTGCTATTTTATAAACTTGCTAATAGAGGGTAATTAGAGAACGAAAATGGGCATATAAGTTTTGAATTGGTAATGGAAGAATAGCTAAGTAAATAAGGTGGATAAATGCCATTAGAACCATATAAAATGAGGGGAAGTGACCTTAGAGTGTCCCTAAGAAGAGAAATGGAGTGTAGGGGGCGAAATATAGTGAAACTAGTGACAGAAGGGAATCACGCCGCGGCCAGGAAGGCTTCGCCACGGCCAAGGGAGTGACAGTGGCGAGGGACGCCGCGGCTCGAGAAATCTCGCCGCGGTGCGGAGTGAAAATAATCGCCCAGGGGGTGACAGAACGTAACCTCGCTGCGGCGCGAGTCGAGAAAATTAATTAAGGAGATTACAGTAGCAAAACCCGCCGCGGCGCCACATAGGTTGGCTGCGGCGCAGGTCCAACTCGCCGCGGCGAAAGTCAGGAAAATTCCAGAGAGTAACTGGGCCGCGGCGCAAGAGTTCCAGGCCGCGGCGCAAGTTTAAAAATGTGATTTTTGAGCTCCAGAACCTAACTTAGCCGCGGCGGGAAAGTTTCAAGTCGCGGTGCAGGTCCCCAAACTCCTATATTTGACCTAGAAACCCTAAGTTCAGTAAGGCTAATGTTAGGGAATGGTATGAGTACATTGGTGGGATGTTTTTGTGGGTTGAAATTGATCAATGGATGAATCATAAACCTTTAATGATGGTATAAACCCTTCTTATGCATGATTCCATTATAGTTGTTAGTTGATGATCCTAGTAGTATCAAGATTTAAATTTCCCCACATTTCTGCAAAGTAATTGATTGTAGCAACCCCAAACCTTGATCATTAATTATTAATAGCATGTTTAACCCTAATTATTGAGATTAGAAACTAGGGTCGTCACAGTATGGTTCCATATGTCTTGTTTCAAGTGGGGTAGTGAATTTTAGCAGCTACCCATATTTTATGTAATGACCCCTATCAAAATGAAGTATAAATGGAATGATATTTGCTCAATGCAATAGATTGCACATTAGGGCCTAAATAGACCATTGTAGAACCACATTTTGGTCTAAATAAGTCATAAATTGCAACTTTACCTTTGACAACCTTAATGACCTAGTTTGGGTTTAAATTTTGCTGGACACTTAGAGGACATATAGAGCTTTCCAATAGCCAAAGTTGGTACTTTTTTTTATTCTATAAAATATTTGGTCAATTTCCAAAAGTTGGCCCCAAAAAGTTGTCATATACTTTGCATTGTTTATTCTGGTCTAGTCTTGGTTTTTATTTCCTTTAAGAGGCCACATGGATTTATTTTCAGTTAAATTTTTTACAACAAGAAATCTGGATCATGAGCTTTCCATAGGCATATAATTGTTGTAAATCAAAATTATACAGCTAAAGTTATAAATTTTTTAAATTTAGGACCTTTTTATATCAAAATGGTCAAATTTGGTTATATGGCTCCTATATGCAAATGGGACTTGAATTATGATCATGTGAGTCAAAACAAATATATATATATATATATGGAAATTTTATAGAGAAATGAAAAGAAATTCTAATTTTGGCCTCACAGGTTCATTTGACATATAGGATGGCTAAAAATTACTGCTAAAACCTTTGTTGTGGATGTTTTATTTGCATGTGATACCAAGATAATACAAGAATGATTAAGTAGAGTATGTTCTGATAAGGTAGCTATATTGTCTATTTGATAATTTTTCATGAAATGGCTCCTCTAGACATCATGAAGATGTATTTAGAAACTTCAAGGTGATTAAATCTTTTGTATGTTGACACATGATTTTAGTACTCTGTAGGTACCTCATAAGTTTCTTAGCAACTTTCCAATGATCTAATCTAGGATTGCTCAAATATTCATCAAGCACATTAACAATAAAAGTTATTTCAAAATAAGTGCATATTTGAGTATACATCGAAGCTACTAACGTTGGAGAAGAAATAGGACTTGCATTATTCATCACCAAGGACATTGAATATTGTTGAGCCTTTCTCTTCTTTTAAGATGAGACATATTAGTATAAAAGTGAACGTAATAATTTCACCTATACAAAATCCTACCAAATGTAGTTTTTTTTTTTCAAAAGGCAAGCTAATAACCTAGAAAGTTCTATTACAATAGATCTACAAGCCTAAAATGAAAGGACATCATAAGATCCTTGTTCATATAAAATAAACTTACTCCCACTATTACTTGATAAGAAATATTCAATAATATTTCATTAGACCAAAGGAATATATTAAGATAATAAGAAAATTTCATCATGCTAATTGAGTTTTAAATGAGGTTCACTAGTACACAAAATTACAACTATATCTTGCTTTTCTTAATTTCATGTCTTGACCTATTTCAATCAATAATCTCAAGAAAGATATCAAACAATATGTTTATCTAGAAACTCAACTTATACAGTCCACAATATTAGTCCCATAGAGATTGTTCAGATATGATAATTGCATAGGCACAAAAATTGGAATAAAAACAACACAAGGAAACATAAAATATGCATATAACATAATCATAAATAAGAGTTTCCTTCAAACTTAGCTAATGCATTTACCTATACATAATTGTTATTTATTATAATATCGCCTAAAGGTCCTAGTGTAATACCTGGTCTTTCTAAAACCGAACTATAACCAATGAGTTATAAAAGGAAGACCCTAAAATAAGATGATTAGAGGCTAAATAAAATTAGAATAATGATTTAGACATTCATAAATGAGAATACAAAGCTAATGATAGCTCGAAATCGGAGCAAAAATGGTCAAATTGGAAGTTACAGAGGCCAATGGCATTTTCATAATTTCAAACAACTTTTAGAAAACTTAAAGGAGGGATCTTAAATAAGAAAATTGAGTTCTTGAGGTTTTTGGATGCCCTAAAAACTATAAGAATCTCTAAAATTGTCAAAACTCCTCCAATTTACATTTTAGAATGCCAGTTGACCAAATCATTTGGTAAGGTTTTAAATTCGATTTAGATGAAACTAAAAGCATTTTATGAATTAGAAGACCTAAATTTCATGATCAAAAAGATAGTTCTCAAAAAGGAGTTGAAATGGGCCTAAATGGAAAGAACTAAGATGAGGGACTAAATTGAAATTTTAAAAAATGTTATAAATGAGCCTTCACCTCCCTTAAATCACAACCCACTTCTACCCAGCCCTCATAACTGACTGTCCTCTATTCTAAAATAGTTTTCAAAGAGGTGCACAAGTGGGGGAGCAAAGGGAAGAGAAAGAAGCTTGAAAAGGGTAAGAAATTTAAGGTTTTTCATCCTTCCTCCTTCTTCCAACTCCTTCTCCTCTTTCTCCTTTTTTCTCTCATAGTTTTGATGACTTATTTGGAGCTATTCTATGGCTAGTTTAGTAGGAGGAAGAGAGGAATTGAAAGAGAGATTAGAAGCTTTAGAAAGCTCCTTAGAAAAGCTTGAAAACAAGGTAAGATGCCATGGTTTTTCTTGTTTCCTCTTGTCTCCTTCTTCCTTGTTATTATGGCCAGACCTAGGCCCATGTAGGAGAGAGTGAATTCAGACTATAACAAGGTAGGAACAAGGGTTTTAGAGCATGAGGATTAAGAATATGCAATTAGAACTAAAAGAAAAGCTTTAGAAATCAAGTTATACATCTAGGGTTCTTGTTGCATATAGTAATTTTTAAAGCTTTCTAATGATAATCTAGCTTATATAAGAGTATGTATGAGTTCATAAGACATCTAGAACGCTTCACAAGTGGCAAATTTTCTAAAAAACCAAGAAAACTCTATAGGCCCTTCATTAGTGATATATCTCAGCCAAGGAGTCTAAGAGGTACCTAAAGAGATTTTTCTTTGATTATAAGGATAGGAATGGCCTAGATATGAATAATAAACACCAAAAGAACCATTGATTTGAATTTAGGAGCCATGGTTTATAAGATAAAAATTTAAGCCCCTTTTTGGACATAAAAAAGGAACCTAATATTTGGCTTCTTGAATTGAACTTATGATGACTCTAATGAGTTAAAATGGAGTCATATGACCTAGATTGAATGAAGAATTGGAGCTAAGATTATAAGTCATAGAGGTTACTTCATTATGCATTGTATGGAACCATAATTATATTATGAGCTAGAATAAGCGTATGTAATGCTTATATATGGCTAGAGTTGGTTCCAATAAGGTAATTATGTTTTATTTGATATGTCTAGGCCAAGCAAATGAAGCTCCTCTTAGGTGTGCATGTGTGTATGATGCTGAGAAGGGGAAGTAGGCTTCAAGGAAGGAAGTTTGTATTTCTTGATTAAAGGTAGCTCTCTATCCTTTCTTGTATGCATTTCTTGGTTGTTTGATTATTTTGGAATGATTGTATGTATGTTTGAACCATGAGATATATCTATAGCTATTGATTTAATGTTATGGTACCATTATGTTTCTTAAATGCTAATTTGAATATGTATGGCTCTTAATGGGTGAGGTTGCACCAAAAGTCCCTTAGAATAGGTAAGGAAAAGCTAAAAGTCTCTAAGAATGGGTGAGACAAGCCAAAAGTCTCAAGAAAGAGTGAGGCTAAGTCAAAAGTCCCTAAAAGTGGGTGAGGCAAATCTAAAAGTCCCAAAGAAATTGAGTGAAGCTAAACCAAAAGTCCCTAAAACTTATGTTTGATTTGAATGAGTTTATGTGACTTGAAAAATGATTATGTCTATTTACTAGAAGCTTTCATTGTATGCTTGCATTTTTTGACATGAAAATATGCTATATTTGTATGCTTGAAAATGTAAAAGAGTTATTGAGATTCTTTGAATCTTATTCTTCCCTATATTATATCTAACCATGTTTAAGTGAGTCATATGGAGCAAGAAGTGGAAGCCAAGGGGCTTGAAGAATGAGACTTTAATAATAGAATAAGAATTTATGTATTTTGATGTCAAAGTTTGTATGTGTATGATAATTATGAGATGTCAACCTTTGGGCATGTATAAAAGTTTGTAACCATGATGTATGAAATAAACTAGGAGTCAAATGAATGTTTATGTGCATGTTTGACATCTTGAAGTTTTGATGCATATGTGTATAAGATCAAGTCGAAAGTTGATTTTAAGTTTTAGGATGGTTTGGACCTATTTTGATGTTTCTATATGCTGGAAATAAGGTGTTGGACGTGCTCAAATTGTTAGGGTTCAAGAGGAAGGCCATTTTGAATCATTTGGAACCATTTTAAGCCACTTTCTTGCCTTAAATCAAAGTCTGACCAATTGGATGAGTTTCTACATGAAATTTAAAAGCAAATAGGTCTCATCTAGAGCTTTTTACAAAACTAAAAAGTACTATTTTTTGAGCTCTTGAGAATTTTTTGTAATTTTTTAAAGTTAGTCAAATTATGCAAAAACTGTCACTATTCATATGGTCACTTTAGTTTTTGGTGTTACTCAAGGATCAACTGAAATCCAATGCCCATGAAATTTTATAGGCATATAGTATACATTATAAGAGTTCTATAACCATTGAGAGCACCTAAATTGGAGCTCCGTAGAGGGAGAAATGAATTTTTAAATTTCTAGGTTTGTTGTAAAATAACCACCAGACCCAAAGTACTATTCCATTAAATTTTGTAAGTCAAACATGTTTGTTTTGGTCTAAAATTTTTATAACAACTAGATGAGATCCTGAGCTTTCCAAAAAGCTATAATTTTCATGATTTTGATTTTTCTAAAATTAGTTATGAATTTTCAAAATTCATATTAGAATATGGATTCATGAATAAACGCAAGAAAGATGCAATTTTGTGTTCTATGCCTTAACTCTGAGTTTTGAGCTTGAAATTGTACGTTTCTAATTCAATAAATGTATTATGGATGAAAAATGAGTTTGGTAAGTTCATATAGTCCATATAGCTAAGAATGAATTATTTTGGTTTTTAATAATGACAAATCCCGCTGCTAAAAGTGTTAATTTCATAAAAGTGAATACTTTTAGCTAATTTTGGTACATATTAAACGCTAAATAGATATGGTGTTACACCTAACTTATAATAAACAAAGAAGACTCAAATGTATATCAAGTTTAACAAAATCAAAATCTCTAACACTTTTGTATTAATGAGGTATAAGAAATATTGAGACATCAAATGAATATCACAATGCTAACAAAATATATTAACAATGTTATAGGTTAATGAAAAATATCCTTGATACAATAGCCCCATACAATCCACCTTTTGATATTTATGAAATTTCTTATTCAATTTAGCCCCTATATTACCTAAATTATATACCAAATAATGTCTCACTGATAGGGTATGTCCATTACTTTTATAATCTATCTCATGTAATCTCTGAACCAAGGTAAAAGCAATATGTTTCATATAACAATTTTTCATGACCAATTCCATGATAAATGGATGTATAGCTTTTTAAATATAGTTACATAAGAATTGGATTACCATAAAATGACGCATTCATCTTCATATACAAGTGACATATAATAGTTCAAAAAAAGTATACATCAAACCATATAAGGTTACCCATTATAAATGCATCCAAACTTATATAAACAACTTGACGATATGAGAATCATTTTCATGAATGTCATCTAAGATTTAAAGGTACTTTTAAGAACAATGGGGTTAATTTAATGATTTACCCAAACATTTATGCCATAACAGTATTGAAAAATTTCTTCTTAACCATAAATCTCAAGAAGACAGAAACTCTCAACATTAAAAAATAAACATTTATCATTAAGACTTAAATACAATTTATATAGTCTATCAAAAAAGATATATATTTGCTATAGATGGCTAATATGCTTCTTATAACACCTTAGCTATTTAGCTCCAATTTAACTATTATGGTTCAACAATAAGACCATTTGCTGATGAGTAAAAAATACTGAATTAAAAATTTCTAAAATTCATATACTTGCCTTATTCATAAATTCCATGTCTAAACAACTTAATCATTAAAAGTAAAACAACACAATATTCTAGGGAAAATTCGACAAAGTTTCCCCTTATAAAATTGACTGTCCAAACCACTTAAATGGTCATAATATAGCCCAATCTCATAGACATGGAAAAATATAAATAATCTTATAGTCATATACCACAACCTAGGCATAGAACATCGACTGTAATGAAATAACTCAAGTTAGAGTTATAAATCACTATTTATAGGATACCAATATATATAATACAGCATGATGAAGTTAAACATAATCCATTTATATTCTTTGTACATTACATCAAAATTAGACACAAAACATTCATATGTTTCTGTAAATCCAAACATCATTCTTTCTCTTTTCCTTTGTTGGCACTGGAACTTCCACCTAGAATTGATTAGTGGGAAAATAGAGATAAGGGTGAGATTCAGGAGAATCTCAATAGCTATACTCAAATAACCCATAATAAGCATAAGATAATCAAGCAAGAACAATGTAAGTATGTGTGGTCATCTAAAAACTAACATATATGCTTTACATGCATGCAATTTACTCAATCATGGCCATGAAACTTAGCTCAACTTAGGCTTTACTCTTGGGTTTGGAAGAACTACTAGTGTTCATTACATGTTACCCCTTTTTATCTCTTAGTCTTAGCTCATTAAACATAACATGCAAAACATGCCATATAACTGATGCAATGCAATATAGCCTATACTATCATAAACAACCAATACAATACAATATATATCAAGCTCAAACAAGTATACATGCAATTAGATAAAGAAGAGTAAGTTACCTTGGATAAGTGGTAAAAACCTAATAAAAATTTCTAATTTCTCTATTATGTTTTTGGCTCTATTTCTTTTCCTTTCTCAGCTCTACACTTACAATGGGATGGAGCCTCACTATTTTGTTCTAAAATAACACATAAATATATTATCAATATCTAATGCTCATAACAATTTCTCTTAAGTCTCTATGGCTTTTATCTATGTTTTAGGGCACTTAAGTGCACTTGAAACTCCCTTTTTACATACTTTTAGGACACTTGCTTTTTAGGTTATAAATATGCCATCTAAAATACTCAAATTTGATCATATTCAAAGGCCAAAATGTTTAAAATCTCTTTTTGATTCTAGCTTCCCATAATTGGTTTAGCACTTAGGATTTAGGTTAAGGGTTCCAATAAACTCAAATCCTATGCCAACCTATGCTTCAAAAATTCATAATTCTAGCCACAAATTTCATAGTTGTTATTCATTTGGTCATTGGCACTATTCATTTGGTATTTTCACCTTGTTTATATAATAGACTGCATTATGTAATCGTAAACCTCAAGGGGACAATTCAAGAAGTCAACTTCTAAGCATCAAAATCTTGTCATTCATGATTCATATAGCCATATTAGGATTAATTAAGAGCATTACAAGCTTGGTTACACAAGCTTAAAGTTAATTGTTCCAATAACGCTCTTTCTTGAACCATAAATTTTCAACTTCCAAAATCTAGTTTCTAAATTCAATTTAATGCTTCCATTATTGTTCTTATATCATTTTAAGACTATATATAGTCTAAGAATCCATTGAACAACTTCTTAACCCCTTGAAATTGCTCTTGGCCGAATATGGAACCATAAAACCCTAACTTGCACATTTCAAAGTTTCAATCAATTCTAAGTTTAGATTATTTTTCCTTGAATCAAAATAACATCTAAATATACTAATTAGAAATGAAAAATAACATGCTTAGCCATTGAAGAACCCTAAGCCAAACCATACACAATCATGGTCTAGATTACGTCTTTTCATTATTCAAGGAAAACTAATGTTAGATATGGAATCCTTGCATGCTAAAACCCTTAGTTCCATCAAGAACACATGAAGAAAAACTCTCCTCCTCACTTTCTCTCCCTAGGCCAAAGCTTAAATGGCATGGAAATACAAGATTTTGCAAGTGTTTCAAATAAAGCCTTACCTTAAAACGAAGTTCTCTTCGCGTAGATTATTTTTCACTGGTTGGTTTCTTATAAAATATTCCTTTTTGGCTTGGGTCAAACCTAAATCTTCAAGTTTTCAAGAAAAGAAAATCACTATCAAAGAGCTCTTAAAGAGAGGAACAACTTTCCTAGCTAGCGCAGGATAAAACAGGGCCATTTACTTACCTAAACAGGAGCTTAAACTTATCCTCTCTCTCTTCCCTTAATGTCACGCCATAGCTGGTCTAAAATTTTGAAAATGGAAGCTTGGAGAAGATGATGAGGTGTAATCTTACTCAAAAAGCCTCTTTTATAATTTTTCAAAATGACCATTTTATCCCTACGCGCCTATTTGCTCTATTTAGGCTCATTTTTTAGACTTCTTAGGATTTGACTGTTCTTTACAAATTTTTAAGTGCTCTTTCACATAAGAACATTAATTTTGAGATTTTGAATGGCTTAAAATAGTGAAAATAACTCTACCTAAAATTTCGATACTATTTAACCCTTTTAGCACCTCGGAAGGACTTTAGCTGATTCTGATTGTTCCTATGGTTTTCAAGATCTCTGAAAACCCTAGTAACCTTAATTGTAGGCTTCAAAACTATTTTTCTTAAGTTTCCTAAAATTTGATTTAAATTACAATTTCTATACCTATAAGCCCTTTTTTCTCCATTTTGCTATTTTAACTTCATTTTCTTTTTGTGTATGATTTACTATCCCCATTTCTTGACATGTTGATTAATAGTTTATCCTTATTTAGCCTTAATTCAATTTACTTTAGGGTCCACTTGTATTAACATACTAGTCCTAATTTAGTTAATGTAATACCATAACTCATTAGCCTACACATTACTCTCCCAAGGTCTTAGGCATGTGATTTCATACATTATGGTAAGAAAAACAATAAATTTAATCTAATATTTTTATGTTACGTAGGGCCCAAAATTTTTGTTTCATGCCACGTTGGCCATATGACCCCATCTATATCATCATCTATTTATAATGATATATACAAGTCATAAACATCATAAAAAATCACACCAATTTCGGATGAGATGCCATACACCAGAAAAAAGGGAGTTTTGCCTCGGGCTCAAATTCTAGATTTCTATCACCAACTTTGGAAAATCATAATTAATTCTAAAAAAATATAAATCAAGTAAATGATAGCTTTCTAGAAAACCCTAAATGTCAATTATAGGATAAAAATCATTTTGGGCCATGAAAATGTCAGCGGGATCATGATTGACAATAGAATAGCACTAAAGGTTTGACTACCCAGGTTTGCTGTCATAAGTTACTGATATAAATTTCAAAAATTCATAACTAATTCTAAAAAAATAAAAACCTAGAAAACCATACCATTTTGCAAAGATATAGATGTTAAATAAAGGATGAAAATAATTTTAGACCAAAAAAAAAAGCGTTTAGTCCCTGAAAACTAATGAAATAGTAATAGAGGTCTAGCTACATCCTTGATACTAATATGAAAATTCAAAATTTCATTTCTCCCTCAATATAAATCCGAATGAGGTTCTCTTAAGTGATATGGAAAGCTTATCATGTATAGTTTATACTTGTAAAATTTCATAGCCATTAGATTTCACTTGGGCCATAAGGACCCCTGAAACCAAAGCTGACCATATGAACAGTGTATTTTCCAATTTTGCATATTTTGTCCAACTTTGAAAAATCATAATAAATTTTTTAGAGCTCTAAATTAGGTGCTCTTTAGCTCTATGGAAACCTTTAGATGAAGCCTATATACATGCCAAATTTTATGCAAAAACTACCTCATTTGATTAGACTTGGACATAACTCAAGATTATGGCAATTTTGATGCCATAATGGGTTCAAATTGGCTCCGAATAGCTTCCTAAACATTCCACAACACTTTGAGCACGTTTTGAAACATAAATACAACATATATAAGCTTCCCAAATGGTATAAACTTCCATACATCTTAAACTCACTCTTTCATATACAAGAATATACATTCAAGAATGGGCTTCCAAGTGGCCAAAACATCATTTCTCACTCATTTTCTTCCAACTTCGATTCATACACTACATTTACATGCATTTACATTTGCCCAAGAGCTTACATCTCAAAAATAATATATACATTCAAAATTTGACATTTAAATACATTAAAAACTACACTAGTGCCAAAGAATAGCCACTCATGCTCCTTGGCTCCTATTTTTAGCTTCTTGAACTCCACCTAGACATGGTACGATGGAAGAGGGAAAGGGTAAGATTTAAAGAATCTTAATAGCTCAAACACCCATTCAAGTAAGAAACCAAGGCATATAATCATGTCAAGGACTACAAGAATGTGTCCAACATAAATAAGGGTCATTGAAGTCATAATTTCCATGCCATAAAAACATGTCAAAACTAAGAACAAACTCTAGAGATTTTTGGTCTATCCTCACCCTATTTTTGGAATTTTTGGATTAGTCTCACCCTTGGTTTAGGGAATTTTAACTTAGCTTCACTCATTCTTGAAACTTTTGGCCTTATCTCACCCATTCTTAGGAACTTTTGGCTTCACCTCACCCATTTCAAGGGACTTTTGGCACAACCTCACTCATAAGAGCAAATTTCACAACCAAAACATAATTCAAGAAGCATATTGGTACCAATGCAACAAAACAATATCAAATGGCATGTCTCATGATACAAATACACATACAAGCATCCAATGACATTCATACAACCAAGAATTCATACAAAAAGAGTGGAGAGCTACCTTAGTGCAAAATACAAGTCTTTTTCCTTGGCTAATCTCCTTCCCTCAAGGTCATACACTTGCAAATAGATGGAGTTTGATTTATTTGGCCTAGATACAAAAAATAAGATACAATTACATTCTTGAAACAAGTCCTAGCATCACTCACACATTAAAGAAGCACACTTGGATCCATGGTTGCATAATGGTTCTATAAAAGGCCTAATGAAGCAACTACCACAATTCAAGATCTTGGCTCCATTTTCTTCTGATATCTAGGCCTCTTGACTTCATTTAGATTCCTTGGATTCATCACAATTTCCTTCCCAAGAGCCTAAATAGAAGTTGCTTTCTTAAGTCACAATATGGAACCTATGCCTCCAACTCTCAATTTATAGCTTTTAAATTTTTTCTATGGCTTCCTCTCATCTTCTTCCATCACATATAGTCCCAAACCAAGCTTAGAAGAAATTAAAACACTCCCTAGCCCTTCCATCTATGCTTGGCCAAAGCATAGCTAGGATTTAGAGCCCATAGAGTTTACAATTTTTCCTTGATAGGAAAGGCACTTGGGAGGCTTTCTAGGGTTCTTAGAAATTTAAAGAAACATTCACATAAGCTAGGATATCCTTAGATAAAATCAAATTTTAAGATATGTTCAAGAATCCTTAACTTTTCTATCTTGAATTTCACTTATTTTTCTTTAAGTTTCTAGGTTTCTAGGTTCCCATAGTCTAAAACCTAGGTTTCTTGCTTGCTTTTGGTCAGAAATTCCTTGCCCTTACGAGCTCTCAAGTTGGCCAAGAACCACACATAGAGAACAAAAGAAGAAGAGCAAGTGAAGCTATTATTCATACCTTGATTTCTTGGCTCTTCAAAGGAAGTTCCACTTGATATAAGCTTCTCCTTGAATTCCTATTCTTCCCCCTTTGAACCAAGGCAAAAATATTCTCATATCATCCACCATAACCATGGAAAGAAAGAACAAGATATGTAAAGGAAAATCCATAAAAACCTTAACCTTTCTTACCTTTTTCTTGGCTCCTTCCTTCTCCTTTTCTCCTTCTCTTGTGCATCTCTCTTAGGCAACATTTTCCTCTATTTTGGGATGAATAAGGTTAGTTAGAAGAAGCCTCTAGGTGGGATGCCTCTTATGTGGAGGAAATAAGAAGAATTTGTTCATTAAAAATATCATTCACATCTTATCTTTTTGGCAAATTCATTTGAGGTTCATTTTAGCTTCTTTTATTAGAACTGTCTTTTTCATCATAAAATTTAGGTCCTCTAACTTATAAAATGACTTTTGAATCACTCAATTTGGATTTAAAACCTTTACGAATGAAAAGGTCAAAGTTCGGGTCAACTAATATTCAAAACCATACACCGGAGGGGTTTTAACTGTTTTAGGGGTCCCTATGGTTTTCAGGGCCTCTAAGAACCCCAGAAAGCTCAAATTTTCTATTTAAAAAGCCTTCCTGTGAATTTTCCAAAAAGTGCACATAATTACAAAAACACCATTGTACTTTCTACAATTTTATTAAACCATTCTAGCTCTAGTTTCTAGGTAACTCAGTTCCTCATTTTTCATTATTTAGAATTTTATCCTAATTTTATTTGACCTTGAATCATTCAATCTAGGGGACTTACTTTTCAAATTGACTTACTTCAGTGTTTTACGAAATACCAAGTATTACAGTTAAAATACTAGTTGTTACTCCCTTCACAAAATTCACAATTTGTTTGTGAACTAAAACATCATGAAACACTTATCAAAGAATACTATACGTGTGAAAATTTGCACATTTATCATTTTACAAATATACACTTAATTTCTCAAATGCACAAAGGAACTTTATGCTATTAAATCACAATTTCTTTCTATATGGCATAAAGGTTTGCAACATAAGAAACATGACCATAATACCTTATTATAGAATTTGAAATTTTATTGACAATTATATTTGCACATTTTTTTCTTAATACCCATTATCAATACAATTCTTATACATATAAATGATTTTTTTCATTTATTGTATTGAATCAAGAACACCAAAATATTCTCAAATAAAGTTCCAATATTCCATTATTATATTTAACAAAGAAATAAGATCATAACAAACTACTTCTATAAACATAAAAAATTTATCACCTTAATGATCATGAAGTGTAGGTTAGTATGCATTCCAAATATGGAGAGTGAAATTTTCAGTGACATTTCATATTATTATTAACAAATTTTTAGAACTTGAAAATTACATTTTTCACCAAATTTGTAGTATATTAAAAAATTTATATATAAATCATTTATATGATTCCAAAAAACTATGTTGTTTTGATTAGATAGATCACTAATTAGACAGAGAAGGAATTAAAGAGAATAAGAGATCAAAGAAACAACAATTTGCAGTATTAAAGGGTCTTTCAAGAGATATGTCTCTTAGGCTTAATAAGATGGAGATGAGTGGAATGGATCCTAGACCCCATTTGTTGTGCTATAAGAGGGCTCTATTAATAAGCTTTTGAGGTGATGTATTAATGATGATAGTTAGGCCAATTGCTTAATGTATCTATAAAAAGCAATTGATTAGGGTGGCTTGTTATGTTGGAGCCATTTTGTTTAAAGTAGCTTAGACAATTTGTTGTGTCGGTTCTTTATATGAAACTCAATGAATGGTAGCCATTAGTCTTTTAGGCCTCTTATATGTAGGTTGGATTGGATTAGGATGATTTGGATGCTTATGGTTAGGAGGTCCCTATAACATACACCCATAATTAAATCATCTATCAATAATTTAGAATGTTCAAGGATGCCACTTAATAAAATTAGAATTCATCCATAATTATTATCACATGTTGTAAGAGCGACTACCATATGTTAATTTTATAATGTCTTCCTTCCATGTAGCAATTAATGTTATTTGACAATTGTAAAGAACAACGTGGAATTCAAATATAAAGTTTGAGCAATTTGACAAGTGGCTCACTATAAAAACAACATCCATTTCGATTATTAAACCCTTCAAATGGGGTTTAAATAATTGCTTATGAAATTTTTTATCTTAACTAAAATATCTCCCATTCTTTAAGGAACATTAGAAGATAACTTGACATAATAATTTGTTAAAGACAATATCTAAAAGGTAGCATAGCCAAACAATAATGTTAAAGAGGTTCACCTACAAACATATTTTCATAATAGGTGAAAAAAATATATTAAATTTTGAACTTCCAAAACTTCACAATTTATTATTATTATTATTATAGGAATGCTAAAAAAGATATAACATAAAGGAATTTCTTATATGGATCCCCTGCATTTAGAAACTAAATGCAGGGAGTAAATTTAGATAAAGGAAAAGAGAATAAGAGAGATGAAAGAGGAAAGTGTATTGTTTTGAAAACCACTCTTCTTTCTTCTTTTCTCTTTCTTTATCTAATTTCACCCCTTACATTTACTTTCTAAATGGATAGGATCCAAATTCAAGAATTTCACAATTCTCCTCTTTGGTTAATATAATTTTCCTTAACATCTCATGTGCTTCCATGTGCATGAGAGCAAATAAGCCAAAATGTGTAAATGTAAATGGATAGCCCATGAATATCAAAAGGCCACAAAACCAATATATTATTTAGCCCATTAAAAAATAATAATTTTTAATAGAAAAAGAAGACAAAGCCATTCTAAAAGGAGCATGTGTTCAACAAGTAGCTCAATTAAAATAATGATATTTAGAATGCCATTAACTCTATCACACAGCACACAAAGATGTTTTGCATCCATTTTGAACAAGAAGCAATGTATTATCTTTAGGAATACACACTTTTCTCACTACTACAAAATAATGATTTAGCTATGATTACTAAATTGTGGTTAAGAAAATCATAACTAAAACATGACTTAACAGTGTTTTCATAACTATAATTAAGTCATAAAACCTAACTTTAGTTTCTTTAAAACTACATTTAAGACAAAGACCTAACCATGGTTTTTAAAAAATTGCAATTAAGGCATTTCTACAAAACCCTTCAAGTATACCTTATCTTTCTCCCCTTCCCATTCACATTGCGATCCCCAACCCTTATGAATCTCAAATCTCATGTGCTCCCCCACCCATTTGCATAACGTATCCTCTACACTAGCAATGACTCACGGCGGAAGCCTACATTAGCAACATCCTTTCCAAAAATGAAGCCCACACTAATCCATAATTTTAGATCTATCCTCTCTCTTTCTCTTTCTCTCTCTATCTCCATTTTCCTTCTTTCTTAATCTACATGCATTTTCTTGATAAGGTGGAAATGTTAAGATGGAAGAGGAAGTTAAAGTAAAATGGCAAGGAAGCAAAATGTTTTACTTATAATTTTAATGCATTCTAATCTATTTACATACATTCTTTGTGGCTACAAAAAAAGAAAAAGAGACGCAACAAAAATTAAAGGAAAAGCAAAATTAGAGGTGAAAAACTAGAAATTGAGAGGAAAGTTGAGAGAAACACAATAGATAGTAAGGGAAAAGTATATTCAAACTAATAGTTAGGAGTCTGGATAGCGACTTAAGTAGTTGGAATTTCCTTAAGATAATGTTTCTTGCTTTTACCCTGAACCTAAATCCTTTTGGATAATCTATTCCTATGCCTTTATTGCTCTTATGATATTGGATTTTGGCTTGATATTCAATTGATGTTGCTCTTGAAATAACAATTATAGTCTTGGCTAATAGGTAGAATGTATGAACTTGATTGATTAAGGAGTGTTGTGAGCCTTGGATTATTAATCTGTTTGTATTAACTTTATTTCAAGTATGATTTTCATGAACTATTTGATGCATTACTTTAAAAGAAAATTAAAATTTGGTATATTTAGTCATTTGGATAATTGCCTATGTTTTACATAGATTGGAAATTGAAAAAGTATAATTTTATTTTGGTGTCTATGCTTAATGTTATTGCCAAGCTTATAAAATATATTTATGTTTCAATTTTTGTAAATATACCATATCTCATCAAATTTACTTTGAACATATCTTTATGTGACAATTTTAGGCTAAGCAAAATACACCATCCCCTAGTGTTGTACATGTTCTTTGAATCTTAAAAGTATAAATTATAGTAATTGGAATATTTTATTTCCTTTGAAATCTTTAAAGTTTGTATTAGAAAAAAAATCTAATATATTGTAATGTCTGGTTTCGTAAAAACGACGGAAACGAACATGTTTTCAAAGCAAGTCCCCCAAAATGAATTAGTTAAGGTCCAAAAAAATTTCAGTAGTATTCTAGACTCCTAAAAATGAGAATCCTAAGCTCAAACAGAAGGAAAAATGGAGCTAGAATGAAGAAACAAATTTCAACGAAAAGTTGACGAAACGTAATGGCATTTTCATAATTTTAAGCAAATTTTGAAATTCTTATAGGAAGGCTTTTTAAATAAAATTTTTGAGTTCTTTGAGGTTCTCAGAGGCCCTAAAAACTATGGAAAGCCCCAGGATAGTTAAAACCCCTCCAGTGTACATTTTCCAATGTCAGTTGACCTAAACTTTGACGGATTCATTTGGAAAGGTTTTAGCTCCAATTTGAGTGATTCCAAAGGTATTTTATGAAATTGGGAACCTAACTTTTATAATGGAAAAGAAAATTTTAAAAAAGGAGCTAAAACAAATTAGAAACAAAAATGCCAAGATGAAGGGATGAAATTGGAATTTTTGAAAAGTTCTTCCTAACCTTCCTATATATATATATGAGGTGCCCCACCTCCTCCTTCATTTAGCTCACTTTTTTTCTGCCCTAAATCAGAGAAAGAACCCTAAGGGTGAGGCACACAAGAAGGAGAAGAAAAGAAGGAGAAAAACAAGGAAGAGGTATGGAATTTCTTGATTTTTTCATGCTTTCTCTTTAGCAAACTTCTTCTCCTCCATTTTCTTTTCTTTCCTATGGTTATATTGAAGTTCTTGGATCTATTTTGAGGGCAGAATAGAGGGAAAATTTTTAAAATGAGGTGAGGAAGCCAAGGAAGGTGAAAAACAAGCAAGAAGAACTAAGGAAATCAAGGTATTTTGTCATCTCTTCACTTGATCTTCCTCCTTCCTTCTCTTGTGGGTGGTTCGACCTACCTATGGGCAGCCCTAAGGGGTTGAGTTTCTAGCTAAACCAAGGATGAATCTTAGGAATTTAAGGAAGAAGAACAAGAATATGCAAGGAAAACCACAAACTAGCCATTAGATTTTAAGATAAAAAATATAGGGTTTCAAGTGTTCCTTGTAAAATCTGATTTGATACAATAATTTCTAGGCCTAAATAAGTGTTTGAATGAGCTCCTAAGATCCCTAGAAGGCTTCTTATGTGCATCTTCCATTAAGAAAACAAAACAAGCTCCATAAATGCCAAGAAGATGCATAGTCTCAGCCTAGAGTGGTTGAGGCATGTAGAGGAAGTTTTAATTTGTTCTAAACTTATTTTTGAGTCATATATGATGGAAGAGGATGAGAGAAAGCCTTAGAAAAATTTTAGAAATAATACAAAATAAGATGGTGTGATAGGTTCCATAATATGACCTAAAGAAGCAACACTTAGTTAGGCTCTTTGTTTTAATTGTGTGTTGACTCTAAAAGGCTTAAAAGGAGTCAAGAATCATAAATGAAAGGAAAGAATGGAGCCTAGAACTCAATTGATGGATGTTGCTTCATTAGATGCATTTAGGAACTATAAATGAACTATAAAACAAAGTTAAGAGTTCCAAGCAGATAAGTGGCTTTAAGAATGCTTCCAAAGCATAAGTTCCTATTTCATGTGTTTAGGTCAAGAGAAACAAGTCTCCCATCATTGTAAGTGTGTGGCCGAGTAAGGGAGTATAATTCCAAGTGAAAAAGTGTATTTGTGTGGCAAAGGTAGCTCTCTCCACTTTCTCTCATACATAAATGTGTGATTACCTTGTTTATGAATGTGTGTATGTGTGTTTCAAGCCATGAAAAGTATTTTAGCATATGCCTATCTTCCATGGTACCATGATGTCTTATTATGTTTTCAAATGATGCTTTATATGCTTGCTTTGGTTTGCTTAAGTGTGGAGAAGCCAAGAACCCTCTAGCCAAGATGAGGATGAGCCAAGAACCCTCGAGAATAGTTGAGACAAAGTTTAGTATCTCTTAAGAGTAAGGCATAGTTTAAGGCCTTTAAGAAAAGGATGAGGCAAGTCCAAGAACCTTGAAGAGAATGGGTAAGGTTAATCCACTTGCTTAGCAAGCCTATGCATGCTTTATATAACATATTCAAATGCCCAGAATGCTTTTTGAATGATCATACATTTTATTATGCTCATGTATGTATTTTTAAGGCTTGTATTGCATTCTTTATGTGTGATTGAAAGGGAGATAAGCTATTAGGATTCTTTGAATCTCATTCCCTCTTCTTTAACATGCTAGGTGGAGTAAATGAACAAGGTAATGGAAGCCACCAAGTTGGGAGATAAAATATTGACATCAAAGTCTTTAGTTTTGTCTCTTTTATAGCCATACAAATCGCATATAATGTAATACTATGATGAAAATATTGTATAATCATTTTAACATGTATAATTACTCATATATTTGATGTATGTATGAGGTTTAATACTAAATTAATGATAATGTAGTTTTTAAACCATGGATGGCAATATAAAGCATGTGTAATCTTGTGTATGGCATGGGTTGAGAGAGTGAGTTTTCAAGTTCTAGGTTTATGCACCTTTGAGACAAGTTTAGAAGGTCATTATGGTGCATTCCCACGTGCTCAAGTGGTCATGGTTGCCTTAGAACTCGAAATGGACCATTTGGACCCCTTATATAACACAAAATGAGCCATTTTGCAACCCAATGTCAAGATCTAACCAAATTAATGAATTTGCCCATGAAATATTGCATGCATATAGATCATATCTAAAGATTTTTGGTAAGCTAAAGATCATATTGTTTGAAGCTTTATAGAATTAATTATGATTTTCCAAAGTTGGCATTTTTCTGCTGAACTAATGCAGACATTGTTCATATGATCAATAACTTAGGCTTTGTCATTTGAGGGATAAATGATGTTGAATGCTCATGAAATTTTACAAGCATAAATTATACATGATAAGCTTTCAATGGACACAAAGATCACCCCAACTGGACCTCTGAGTAGGGAGATATGAATTTTTGAAGTTGGAGGATAGTAACAATAACAACAGTTGAACTCTGGTTTTGTTCCATTAATTTCTGGTAGCTAGCAACCTCTGTTGTGGTCTGGATACATTTTTATCATAAATTGGACATTTTTAGCTTTCCATAATGGTAAGTGTGACAACCCTAACTTTTAATCCTAGTAATTATGGTTAAATACATGATTAATAATTAATGATCAAGGTTTGGGGTTGCTACGATTTAATACTTTGCGGAAATATAGGGAAATTTGAACCTTGATGTTGTTAGGGTCATCAACTAAACAACCATAAATGGGAACATGTATAAAAGCATTTGTACCATCATTAAGGGTTTGTAATTCATCCATCCATCGATTTCAACACACAAAAACCTCCCACAAGTGTCCTTACATCATTGCCTATCATTTGTATTAAAGAAATTAGGGTTTCTAGGTCAAAGGTGGGAGTTTGGGGACCTACGCCGCGACCTAGGACTTTCCTGCTGCGTCTAAGTTAGGTCCTGGAGCTCGAAAACTAAGTTTTTAACCTTGCGCCATGGCCAAGTTGCTCTCGGGAATCAGGCGTAACTTTCTTGAATTTCGCCTGGATCTACGCCGCGGCCAACCTATGAGGCGCCGCGGCGAGTTTTGCTATTGTTTTTTCCTTAATTAATTTTCTCGACTTGCGCCGCGGCGAGGTTTCATTCTGTCACCCTCCTGGGTATTTTTTTCGCTCTGCACCGTGGCGAGATTTCTCAAGCCGCGGCATCCCTCGCCACTGTCACTCTTTAGGCCGCGGCGAAGCCTTCCTAGCCGTGGCGTGACTCCCTTCTATAGCTATATTCCCCATATTTCGTCCCCTACACTCCATTTCTCTTCTTAGGGACACTCTAAGGTCACTTCCCCTCATTTTATATGACTCTAATGGCATTCATCTACCTTATTTACCTAGCTATTCTTCCATTACCAATTCAAACTTATGTGCCCATTTCTTTTCTCCAATTACCTTCTATCAGCAAGTTTGTAAAGTTACCATAATAGAATATACATGAACTACCAGCTGCTATCTTTTAATACTCAATCAATAGGGGTTTCATACATTAGGGGTTTGTGACACCTCAATCTACTACTGCTACTTAGCCTCTCATTGGGCTTGGTTCCATATGATTTCCAAAGAATCACTACTCTTCCGTGGCATTTGCATGCTATGAACCGGGGTTTCCTATACTCATCTTTTGCCCCGTGGGTCCTGTGAACCCATCTCAAGCATTTTCAACTCAAACTCCACTTATACGACTCATACATAGCATAAAACAAACCATAAGCCACGGGTATAGAGCCAAAAACCAGTAAAATTGTATTTTCTCACTTGGGCCCAAAAGTCATATTTTGGCTCTCACTTTGGAAAATCATGATTAATTGTAGAAAAATGGGAATCTAGCATACTTTAGCTTTCTGGAAAGCTCTAAGTGTTAACTTTATAATACAAATAATTCCCAATCGAAATCTCTGGGTTTGGACCATGTTTGACATGGAAAAGCGGACGAAGGTCCAGCTGTCACTGTTTCTGGTGCAGCTTTCTGTCATGAACTTCGGAAATCCATAATTAAATCCAAAAAAATCCAATCTGGGCACACTATACCAATTCAGAAAGCTAAGGATTTCTACTAGAGGAGAAAAATAAGTCTAGATCAGTTCAGTAGCTCCTACACCCTGAAAACGGATGTAACAGTGACGGGGGTCAGAAGAGCTCCCTGATGCTGATACAGAACTTCAGACGGTTCAATCTCTCTCTACAGACCTCCGATTTGGGTGATTTCAGTTGGTACAGGTCACTTTGGTTTCTATTTTATGTGTATAAAATTTCATGACAGTTGGACTCCATTTGGTCTATGTTTGACATGGTTTTCATTTCTGAACTATATGAACAGTACATGACCAAACCATGGATTTTTCCCGAATTCAACAATTCCCCAAATATTCTCTAGACCTCCGAATATTATCAACTTTAGCTTCTTAATAAGATTTCTACAAACTCTAGAGGCATGCCAAATTTCATGGCAAACGGAGCTCATCCGGTCATACTTTGACGGAGCTCTCAAAAATACCAGTTTTGGCACCCCAAAGGTCCAAAACGAGTCCAAATAGCCTCTCTCACACTCTAGCCACTCATGGACAAGTTTAAAAGCATAAAACTAGGATATATGACAAGTCCATGTGGTCCAAATCAACATACATTCCAATCTCGCTATGCTACCGGCCAAATTACACTATCTCATTCATGCATCAAAAGGGCAAAACCCTCATTTCCATTCATTTGGCTATAAACATAGTTCATACAATATCCTTTCATAGTTATACACATGTTACAACCTTTACATCTCAAAAATAGTGGGCACATATTCATTTTTGCACCACTTTACATTAAAATACATCAAAATAACACTACATTCTCCTA
Source organism: Erythrophleum fordii (assembly GCA_032878935.1). Classification (NCBI taxonomy): domain Eukaryota; kingdom Viridiplantae; phylum Streptophyta; class Magnoliopsida; order Fabales; family Fabaceae; genus Erythrophleum; species Erythrophleum fordii. The sequence continues at coordinate 18,436,581 of JAVQMF010000053.1, forward strand.
TACATGCTTCTAGGCTCCTTGGTGTGTGCTCGGCTCTCCTTGAGCTCCACCTAGCATATTAGTTGGGAGGGGAAAGGGGTGAGATTCAGGGAATCTCAGTAGCTCATGCACTCAATCAAGTAAGCAATCAAGGCATATAATAGGTCAAAGCATGTGAATAAGCACTTAGCCATTCTCAATCCACCAACACACAATGTACATGCTATGGAAATCACAACAATGCCAAAAATGAGCTCCAGGGACTTTTGGTCTAGCCTCACCCGAGTTTAAGGGACTTTTGGATGGCCTCACCCGAGTTTAAGGACTTTTGACTTGGCCTCACTCGTTTGAGACTTTTGGCCTTGTCTCACCTATCTCAAGGGACTTTCGGCTTCACCTCACCCATCTCAAGGGACTTTCGGCACTACCTCACCCGAGCAATTCTCACAATTCAACACACAAGCATGTTGGCATCAATGCATCAAAGCAATAGCATATGGCATATTCCATACAACAAGCATATACATAATCATACAATGACTATCATATCCAAGAATGCAACAAGAAAGAGTGAAAGAGAGAGCTACCTTTGGAACCAAAGCCAACACAAGCCTTCCCTTTCAAATTCACTTCTCCCTTCTTAAGTTCACAATCACACCTTGATGAAGGTGTTTCTCTTGAGCCTAGACACAATTAAAGAGCATGTAATTAATCTCTTAACATGGAATCATCAGATCAAACTCTCCTACATACCAGAACCTAGAGTTCTCTCTCTCTCTCTAGAATGCCATCAACTCTTTCTCTCTGTCAAGCTCCCATGGTAGTGGAAAACCACATTTTCAAAGCAAACACAAGGATTAAAAGGTGTTTTCCACTTTCCCTCTTCTGACCCATGCCCAAAATTCAACCATTTTCTCAAATAAAACTGCAGAAAGAGAGGGCAAAGGGAGGGGATCAGAGTTCTAAAGAGAATTGGGGGAAATTTCCTTACCTTTCCTTTGCTCTTCCTCCTTCTCTTGATCTCTCTCACTCTCCACGCCTCTTTTCTCTCCTTGGGTCGAAGTCTAGGGCAGATATGAGAGAAGAAATAAGTTTGGGCATTTAATGAAGTCTAAATCTCGCTATTTACTCTCTTCCAGACTGACTCTCGCTACGGCGAAAACTAACCTTCGCTATAGCGAGTTCGTGTAATACGGCTTCGCTATGGCGAGGTGTAACCTTCACTACGGCGAGCTCGTGTCAGTTCCCTTCACTATGGCAAGATTTACCATTCGCTATGGTGAAATCGCGTTAGTTCCAGACTTCACTCTTGCTATGGCGCACGCTACGGCGAGCAACTCCCTGGTTTTTGTATGGACTGCTGCCAGCACTCGCTATAGCTAGAATCGCCTTCGCTGTTGCGAACTAGCTCTCTTACTGTAGCGAGACCGTTTCTCGCTATAGCGAGACCGTTTCTCGCTATTGCGAGAGGACTTGGCAAAATTTCCAGATTTCGAATTTTTCTAACCTTCACTTTCTTTCTTTTCCTTTTTCCCGGTTGTTACAGGGTTCATATCAATATCTCAAGGGTTACATTTCTATTGATAAGCCATATTATAGGTCAACGTAGTTTACAGCAGATATCATGAATCCATACAGTAATTACTAAATTAAGATGAGGTCTAACCCCTCAATACATACATCCTCAGAAACCAAAATATGAATGCCTACACTTGGCAATACAGATACATGATGATGTTATACAAGACTTAACAAAAATTAGCATCTACCCTATTACACTCAGACCAAGTGTAGCCTCCCCACACTAGGCCTCAGCTTATGGATGTTCATCCACTTGCTTGCCCTTATCCTTACCCGAGGAACCTTCACCTGAAATTATAATCCCACAAAATGGGGTGAGATACACATCTCAGTAACCAAGGCAATTCCATCATATAATCTAGTTTAATTAACATATATGCATGAATCAAAATCATATCAATCATCTCAACAAATGAAACAATTAGGCTATCAGGATTACTATCCCATACTAGTAATCATATTTTCACATGTTAAAGGCCATTAACACCGGGAGAGGCTCGTCCATGGCACCTACTCCCCATTGAGCACAACTAGGGCTCAGTGCATCTGGGGTTTGATTATAACCCAATGCTCGATCGTAGCACATGCACGGGTGGCAGCCGCACCACAGCTCCACCATGGACTCACAAGGTCCAATCATCGTACAATAGATAGCCAACCAATTCATTCAGCATTTCAAATCATTCATGTACAGCAAATACGAAATTAAACAGATACATTCGTGGAATTAATATAAACCTCGGTTACCTCACTTGTAGGCAATTTGCAATAGCCACCAATGGTACAAAAATTCCTATAACCATAGCATCAGAAAATTACCACTCTAATTCATCATTAATAGTAGCAATAAGTACCCAAGGAATTTAAATGCTAATAACTACCTAAATAACACTTACCCAGTCACTACAAGTCCCAAATTCGGATTCAAGTATCCTCTACCAGAAATCTCAATATTTCACCCAAAATCCTAAGCAAATTCATACAAAATTAATACCCATTTAATAAATCAGCTATAGGGGTCTCAAATTAACAAAGAAAGCATCAAAATGGAGGGTTTAAACTCACCTAATGCTAGCACTAACCTCAACCTACGAATTTCCACCATAGAAACACCAAACAACCACATTTTAGATTTTGGGTATGGTGATAACTCTCCAAATGAAAAACTAATAGACCAAATTAAAGAGAAAGATGAGGGGATTAAGTTGTATAACTATTACCTTGGCTGAATCTTGCTCTAAATGTGAGAAAATGCAGAATTCTTGCCCCTAACCCTAGCCTCCTTCTCAACCTCCGAATTTTACTTCTCAAGTTTCAGCAAATGAGAAAGTGGCTGAAGCATTAGGGTTTTAGATGGGTTTAAGTTGGGTCAAAGATGGGTCATGGGTTACTCCAAAGTCCAACTCCTAATGAGCTTCAGACTTTAGCTTGTTGGGCCAATTTTTAAGTGTTGGGCTGCAGAATTTTATTGGGCCAATTCTTATGCATTGGGTTGCTGAAGTTTAATTAGGTTTGGGCCAAGTTTGAAGGGCTTAAGGGTTTGGGTCTACACAAGGGTAATTGGGCCACCATTAGCCTCTTATCATGATTTATTAAATTGGGCCTAAATGAGGTTTCTATCCTAATTAATCCTCAAACCCATATTAATAATTTATCTCTCTAAACTTTCTATTCACTAACTTACCCAATTATCCTCTATTAATTATTTTTAATTACTCTAAATCCATGATTAACACCTTAATTAATTTTGGGGTGTTACAGTAAGTATGCTTGATTTCAATTTTTCTATAATTAGATATGATTTTTCAAAGTTTATGACAATAACCTAGAAATTCTGGCCAAGGCTGCACCTATTGTTTTTATGTATTCCATCCACTTGCACGAGTTCTAGGCCACTTCTTGGGATGGTTATGAGTTGCATTTGTGTAATTAAGCATGACAATGTGATGGATGACCTCATATGGTTCACGAGACATCGAATAAAAAATGTATCCGCTACGCAATGCAAAATTTATTCATTATTTTAATGCCATTTTCTTGCTTCTTTGTGAAATGCTAGCATAAGACATGGAAATAGAATGAGACAAGCTAAAAATTTATGGTGTTACATATATCATGTCAGCTTAAAAAATGTAAACCATTAAGTGACATAGAGATGAGTAAGTGATAAAAAATCTAATGTGAAATTTGAAACCATCAATATAAAGATGTGCACAGGACAAACAAAAATGTGTTCATAATTATGCTGATATGAGTTATAGATTACTAATCATAGTTCAAAGTTCTTTAAAGGTCAAAATATACATCTCCATTAACAATACATGCTATTTTTCATATATCTATAAGTTCCTTAAAGAAATTAGTATGTTTGAAGATTTTTTTGATACTATATTGACTACTTAAAGTATAATCTGTTCAAAGTCAAAAGCTAATATCTTTTTTCTAGCTCAAAGCTTTTATGGTGCATAAGTAGGTTTTGTTTACTTTTTCTCCTAACTAAGCAATCAGTTTGTGTTGGCATTGACTAGATTACTAGCTAGTTATAAATTATTATGCAAGGTAGAAAGATGGTGAATAAAGTAGAAAATAAAATTAAGCTATATTTGAAACTATTCTATAGAAAGATGTAAACATTTTCTTAGCAAACCTAGAATGTTGTTGTTGCATGAATTTTGAATTTTTATGATTGCGTTAAATATCTTTATCACTTTGTAGCTCTTTAACAATTTATTAGTAACTAAAACTGAGTTTAAATGTGCAGGTCTATATTTTCAATAACATAAACTGGTTAGCTTTTGTCAACTTGTTGGTTCCTTGATTAATATGAAAAGTTTATTGGTTCAATGGAAGCCAATAATTATAACCAAGGAATTTCTTTAAAAAAAAGCTTAAAACCTACATAATATTTAACTGAAGTTCGTTTAATCACAATTAAACCATTGTTTAACCATAGTTCTTTTAACCATAGTTAAACCACAACTTAACTATAGTAGTCCCTACGATTAATGAAAATCATGGCTAAACCTTTGTTAACAGATGGTTTAACTATGGTTTTTGAAATTGTAGTCAAAGATGTTAGCAATGGCGTAAATTGCAACAACAATTTAAAAAATGGCAATAATAAAGACTTTTTTTTTTGTAGTGTCTATTGAATAATGTATAAAAAAGTTTTTATTTCAATTAAACTTAATTTTTAAAATTATATTTTAGATCATAAAAATTATATTTTCAATATTATAAACAATCTTTGAAAAATTAATTTCGCTATTATAAACTAAAATTCAAGGACAAATAAATATTAAAAATAATTTTTGTTAATAGTAGACCAAGCAATGATTATAAGCAGGCTCTATTACTAATTGCAAAAACAACATTAAGGAGAAAGAGATAATAAAGTATATGTAACATCCAGTACTTTAATGATAATGATTAAAGATGGCATACCATGAAATAAAGGTATTTTTAGAAACCCTACAATGATAGTTAAGTAAGAGTTAAAAAGTGTAAGACAATCAGGCCCTCAGTTTGACAGACTAGACTTGGAATTTATTGGGCTTAATTGGATAGAAAAGCCCAATAAGGATAAAAGGACCAAGCCCAAATGAAAAATGGAAGAAAGGCTTAATAATTTAAAGTTTAAGCCCAAGTCCAATAAGAAGAAAAGACTAAGCCCAATAGGTAAAAGAGGTTTAGGACGATTGGGAAAGAAGTTCAAAAATAAAAGAAAGGATTAAGTCCAATAAGAAAGAAAGCCTAGAAGCCCAAAATAAATAAATAAAGTCTAAAGGTGGAAACTGGGCCAGTAAAAATCAAGAGCAAGCCCAATAATGAATTAAAAGAAATTAGGCCAATTAAATGGGCCCTTAGGCATGCAAATGGAGGGAAAAGTTAAAAAGCAAAACCCTAAGATCAATAACCCATAATTAAAGAGATTTGATCCAACGGTGGACTTGAAACAATAATTAAATTTGCTTCAGACTTCTACCACCTCCCTCCACCTATAAATACCCCCTCCCACTCCCTCATTTCTTGACACCAAGCTTCATCCACTCAAGAGAGAGAAGGAGGAAAAAGGTATGAAATTAAATTTAGGACAAGCATACAAAATGTTAAAGTTAGGCCCCTAAAAGTCAAAGCAAAAGAAAAGTAAAAAAGAGCTTGGGTTTTAAGCTAATTAAGTTATAATAAACCTTGTGTTGATAATTATATATGACTATGAATATTTAGGATTTGATATTTATGAAGACACATTTGAAAGGGGTCACACCAAGAACTTGGAAGAATCCAAGGTAGTACTCTTACCTATTCTTATTTAAGTATTGGTTTGATGATTGATGAAATGTTAATGGTTTGCCATAATGATACAATATCAGTAGGCATGTCCATTGGAGCACTACAAGTTCGAGAAGCCCTCATCTATCAAGAATCCCAAATCATTCAAAAGAGCATAATTCAAGTCCAAATGGCTTATGAAGGGATGGCTTATGTTCAAGAGGCCCAAATTATGCTAGTATATATCCAAAAACTTCAAAGAGTTCAAAATAATCTTTATGTTGGACGTCGACCCAAGTTTATAGCCCAAGATCCATATTTGATCAAGATCTCCTTAAAGATGCAAAAGTGGAAGTCCAAGTGGAAGCCCAATGTCTTAAGAAGATCCATGGAGCAACTAAATTCAATATCCAACATGTTGAAGGCCCAATGTAGTTACACACATACAAGAGGAGTGCCAAGGCCCAATTGGAGTCCAATTACAAGAGATTAAGAATCATGTGACAACCATGTGATTTTTAATGAAGCATGTGCATCCCATGTGACAAATTAAAGAAGCTGATTAGTTTTGACTAGGATTCCTTTTGAAATTTCGTTTTTTATTATTTTATTATTTTTTGAACTTGGTCAAAGAGCTTATCTTGGAGATCAAGTTAAGATTAGTATCCTAATCTAATTAGGATATATATTAGGTATTATTTAAAATATTTCTAATCAGAATTTAGAGTTTTACTTTAATTAGGACTCTAGAAATTTTGCCTATAAAAGGCTTCCTATTGTACTCTATTTTAGATATGAATGAATGAATGAATGAATTTGAGTATTATTCAATACTTTGTGAGGCTTTTGCTTCTTTGTGTTCTCTGAGAGTTCACGTGACTTATCAAAGGATTGGTCTTCCTTTGTGGCGTCTTGAGGCTAGGGTTCTAAGAGACAAGTTCTCTTAGGATTTTTCCTTTGACCAACATTCTTGTTTTCTAGCCGGTCTCGGGCAAAGTGTCATCTTGTTGAAGGTTCCTAGGACAAGGTTCCTAGAAGGTCTCTCATCACATAATGTTAAGAATTTAAATGCTCACATGTCTTGATGCTTGATATATTTCATGGCCATGTATAGATATCTTTGCTTGAGCATGTATAAGGTTATTATGGTTAAGCTATGCTTTATAAATGATGTGAGCATGCTTGAATATGGATGGGTATTGTACGATTGAGATTTCCCCAAATCTCATCCCCAAAATTCCCACTTTTAGGTGTAAGCACATCTAACGACAAAGGCAAGGAGATAGCAAGTTGATTCATGAAGATTTATTCCTTGTTTTATGCTATGTTTTATGGAAGCATGAATGTTCATGATTTTGTTGACCAATAAAAGACCTTATAAGCATTTACTTAGTCCATGGGTGGTAATATAGACCCTTTATTATGTCTAATTATGAGTAGAATGAACTCATGGTTGTTTATGGCTTGGAAGTATGCTTAGTTAAGCAAAAGTTTTCATGTTATGAATCTATTTGGATTCTGAGTAACATTGTTGTTTCATGGAAAATGTCCTAGCAAATGTTTGAATTAGGTCACGATATTTTTAAGGTAAAAACTAGACATCTTAAGCTTTCCAACAAAATAAAAATCAAGTTGTTTGGATCTCTATAAGTTAGTCATGAAATGTTGGATAACCATTGTTGAGTCATCTATATTGTAGCTTACATGATTTCTACCACTGTCTAAGCGTCCACATGAGCTTTTATTATGTTAAAGAAGACATTCTAAGCTTTAAATAATGTCATAATTTGCCTCATTTGGATTTATGTATAAAAAGTTATGATTTTTTAAAGTTAGGGGTCAAATTCTGGAACTTTACTATGTCAATGAATTGAATATCTTTTGAAAAGGAATAAACTAAATCAATTGACATGGAATATGAACCAGAACGTATTTTTCCCTTAAAGTAAACTCATCAAGATTTAAGTATAATTTTGAGGCATATGAAAACAATTTTTGTAGATTAAGTTATGAATTTTCAAAGTTGAGAAGGAATCTAAAAGTTAACCAATTATTATGTTCCATGATATTATGATTTGAGAATATAGATTTTAGAGATTTTAAAGGTCAAATTGTCATTTAGAAATGGTTCTAAATGATTATAAGGGTTTGAAATATATGATGTGATAACTTATACCCATTAATGATCTTAAAACCTAATGATGGAATAACAATAAAGGAGAAGAGGAGAGAAGAGAGGTTACAACGCTTAACATCCCTTAGACACAAGAAGGTCTTGGCATTTATGAAATATTATTACTAGTATAAACATGGTAACTAACTCTTGAATGGATTAAGGGTTGGGGCTCTTTCTTAATAGGCTTATGGATAGCCTAACCTATAATAAGCTATCCAATTATATGGCTTTATCCATTTAAGTAATGCTAAACTTTAACTTAATTATTTGATATTATTAAATTATAATATATTAATTAGTCTAATAATTGATTAATACTAATCCACAATAAATATTCTAACATGTTTGTTGAGACTTCTTCTTCCCTTCTCCAAGTCGTGCTTTTCTCCATAGCCTTTCATGAAAACACCAAATGGGTGATTGAGTATTTAGGCTAGGTATTCTATGAAGGCTTGGTGTGTTTAAGAGTTAAAATGATATAAAAGAGAATGGAAGTTATTCTTAGCAAGGATATAGGGCTAAGACACGTCCCATTAAGAAAGGGGTTTTATTGGTCTATCATATGTCACCAAAAAAAAAGTCTCAGCAAGGGTTTTTTTCTTAATATTAGCCCTTATAGGTTTTAACAATGGTTGCTAAAGCCATTGTTGAACTAGCTATCATGAATGGTTTAACAATGGTTCCTAAGAACTGCTAGTACAACTACCATTAAACATAGTTTAATGGTGACTTTTGAATTGCTATTATTTAAGGGCAACTAGTAGTCAATTGCTATTACTTAATGACGATTGACTAGACTATCATAAAAACCACTTTTTTGTTATAACATCCAAGATTTCAGAATTTTTCTATGTCTCCTCGTTATAGCTAGGATCCTTATTTGCTATAGCGAGGGTGCCAGTTCACTACAGCGAGGATGCTAGTTTGCTATAATGAGTTTGTGTCTCATACAAAATCCAAAGAATTCCTCGCAATAGTGCCAGCTGTGGCAAGAGCAGTTGGGACCTAGAACTAATAAGTTCTCATCATAGCGAGAGGTGCTTCTTACTATAGCAAGACTCGTTTTGGAAAAAGCATGAAAAAGTGAAATTTTACTTTTTAAAGAATCCAAAAGCCTCTCCTTTTTTTTGACTGACTTTGGGCTGGCTAAATATAGAAGAAGCTTTGCCTAAGAGAGAGATATATAAGGGGAAATTCAAGGAGAGCCAAGAAAGAGGAGAAAGAAATAAGGAAAAGGTGAGAAAAACTAAGGATTTCATGAAATTGCCTTTACATATCTTGTTTTCCTCTCCTTGCTCTTCCTTTCCATGATTTGATAGATGAATTAGGTTTTTTTTTTTTGCCTTAGTTCAGAAGAGAAACTATAGTGTTTAAAGAAGGAGGGCTAAGGTAAGGAAGAAGCTCTTGAAGGAAGCTTGGATTCAAGGTAGTTCTACTCCTTTCTTACTTTTCTCTTCTTGCTTCCTTTATATGTGTGTTTCGGCCAAGGAGAGAGCTTGAGAGAGGGAGGAAGTTTTGACCAAGAACAAGTAAGAAACCATTGAATTAAAGTGTAAGAACCTAGGAAATCCAAAGTAAGTGGAAGGAAAAACCATTAAACTTTAAGATAGGAAAGTTAGAGGTTCTTGAACATCTTGTAAAATCTGACTTTATTTAAGAATTCCCTAGCTATGTGAGTATTTGTTTGAGTTCCTAAGACCCCTAGGAAGCTTCCCAAGTGCCCTTTCCAGCAAGAAAAAAATTAGAAACTCTATGGACTCCAAATACTCTTTATGGCTAGTCCTAGAGCACTTGAGAGGGGTAAGGAGTGTTTTAATTGATTATAAGCTTAGTTTAGGGTCATATGTGAGGGAAGAAGATGAGAGGAACCCTTGAAAAAAGCTTAGAAGCCATAGATTAAGAGTTGAAGCAATAGGTTCCATAATGCAGCCTTCAGAAGCAACTTGTACCTAGACTCTTGGGAATGAGTTTGTGATAACTTCAAGGAGTCTAAATAGAACCAAGTGACCTGGATATGAGAAGGAAATGAAGCAAAGGGATTGAATTATGGTAGTTGCTTCATTAGGCCATTAATGGAGTTATTATGGAACCAATAAACCAAATATGCTTCTTAAGTGTGTGTTTAATGCTCTGGCTTATTCCAAGAGAGTAATTGAATCCTATTTGTTATGTCTAGGCCAAAAACTCCAGCTCCATTTAGTTGTGGTTGTGAGACTGAAAAAGGAAGAGAATAATCAAGAGGGAAGCTTGTGTTTAATTACCAAGGTAGCTCTTCACTCCTTTTTGTTTGCATTCTTAAATGTATTATAGTCATTGTATACTTATATATGCATTTATATTGTGAGACATGTCATTTGATGTTGCCTCATGGCATTGGTGCCAATATATTTCATTAATTATGTTTTTGTCATGAAAATTGCTCTTAAGGGTGAGGTAGTGTCAAAAGTCTCTTGAGATGAGTGAGGTGTAGCCAAAAGTCACTAGAAATGGGTGAAACAAAGCCAAAAGTCTCATGGATGAGTGAGGCCAAGTCAAAAATCCCTAGACCAAGGGTGAGGCTAACCCAAAAGTCCCAAACATGGGTTGAGGCTAGACCAAAAATCCCTAGAACTTATTCTTAGCTTTGATATGTTTTCATGGCATGGAAATCATGTGTGAGTGATTCTTAACGGTGTTAGATACCTACTTGTATACTTTGATATATTTATATGTCTTGATTGCTTACTTGAATGAGTGTATAAGCTATTGAGATTCTTTGAATCTCACCCCCTTCCCTCTCCCATCTCAACATGTTTAAGTGGAGCTCAAGGAGCCAAGGAGCATAGTTGGCTATACCTTGACACTAATATAGTTTTTGATGTATTCCATTGTCAAAGTGGATATGTTCATAATATTTTTGAGATGTAGATGCTTGAGCAAATATAAAAGTATGTGATACATTGTATATATCAATATCAAAGCCAAATCAATGACAATGTATGATTTCCCCAATAGGTGGACCATTCTTGAATGTGTATTATGGCATGTGGCATAGTGAGTTTAAGTGGTATGAGGTTTTAGACTACTTGAGAAGCTTGTATCTATTGTGTTTATGCTTTAAAACTTGCCCAAGAAGTGGTAGAGTAATTAAGAAGCCATTTATACCAACTTTGACCCATATATGGTGCCAAATTTGTCATATTCGTAAGCCATATCAAGATTTGACCAAATGAGCTCTTCCTGACCTGAAATTTAGCATGTATATAGGTTTTACCTAGAGTTTTTTAGGAAGCTAAAGTGCATATTATTTGGGGATCTAGAGAATTTTTAGTAAATTTTTTAAGTTGCCAAATTTTGACAGAATTGGCATTGTTATTATGCAAATCGTTAGATCTTTTCCTCTATCATTCATAAGGCAAATAGTGTCCAATGGCTATGAAATTTTACAACCATATACTAGATATGATAATAGCACTTAAGAGCACTTAATTTGGATTTGTAGAGAGGGAGAAATGAATTTTTGAACTTCTAGATTAGTATTAGGGGCGCAGCCTAACCTCCGTTACTATTCTATAGGTTTTTGTGCCTAATTGCTTTTGTTTTGGTTTAGACTTATTGTTCCATCTAGTTAACATCTGTAACTTTCTAAATTAATATATTTTTCCTAAATTGGATTTTTTTGGAATTAGTTATAAATTTTTAAAATTTATATCAGTAAATTGTATCAGAAATGCTCGACAGTCTAATATTTTGAGCTTTTCTATTATCAAACATGGTCCGAATGATGTTATTATGGCTTGGAATTATTTTTCATATGAAGTTAACATCCAGAGTTTTCCATAAAGTTGTGGGTTGCTTGATTTCGATTGTTCTTAAATTAATTATGATTTTCCAAAGTTGGTGCCAAAAATATGAATTATGGACCCATAAGAAAAATGCAATTTTTCTTATTTTCGGCTTCAAATCTGTGGTTTATGGATTGTTTTATGATACATATGGATGGAGTATAAGTAGAGAATGCTATTAATGGGTCTACGAGGGTCTACAGAGTGAAGTCTGAACATTTAAACCCTGACATAATGCAATAAAATATCACAGTTTTACTCCTTTTCTTTGGAATTACATCGAATTAAGCTTAATTGAAGGTTAAATGAGGCTAATACAATATGGTGTTACATTTGTAATAGACTTGGATTAGGTGCCTGGCTTCAAAAGATGACTTTAAACTTGTGTTTTAGGACTTCAAATGGTCTTACTCTTCCTTGTGAAGCTCTTGGCCCAAAAGTTGTACTCTCTTTAGCCCTAATGTAATGCCCTTTTCCTACAAAGAGTCAAAATAAGAGTATTTCCACAACAAATCACATAATTTCTAATAATTGACCCAAATGACAATTTAGACTCAAAATAATAAAAATGTAGAAATTAAATAATAAAATAGGAAATATTAATTCAAATTGCTTAATAAGCCTTATAAAATAGTAGAAAAAAGTATATGAAATTGGGACTTATTAGAGGACAAAGAGGATTAAAAAGAAGTGCAAAGGTTTGGAGAAGAGAGGGATAAGCATAGAAAAGGATTGATAGGATTGAAGACATGGCAAAGTAGGGTGGAAAAACTCAAAAGTTCCATGGCCTTGTCAAGGTAAAATAAATGAAGCTATAGATTCTACAAGATGCTTTTAGGGAAGATGAACAGGAGAAAAAGAGAGAGAGAGAGAGATACTTAGGGGAGAGAAAATAAGAGAAGAAAGAAATAAACAAGATTGATTTGGCAAAATAATCTAGTTTATTGTAAGTTGTATATGAGTTTCCAAGTTAGTGTATTATTCAATCTTTTAAAAGTCATACGTGATGCCACAAAATCTATTTTCATTAGTTGATGTAACAGCCAGTGAGGCAACCCCTTTTGTAAATATACTTTTTGTATCTTATCTCATTATCAGGATAATAAATGAAAATTTTCATTCATTTTCTTAAGTTTAATGGCAAATTTTCTAAATTAATTTTGATTTGTTATTTTGAAAATTATATTCATGAACTCTAAATAATGATTTTTATTCTAATGACAATTTTCTTTTTAGAAATTTTTTCATTTCCTATTCAAAATATAAAAAACTTATATACCTACTTATTATAAATCATGTTTTAATATAATAAGTACTATCAAGAAAAATAGCTAAAAGTATCACACATTCACAATTAAATATTAAATAAATGCAACGTAAAGAATGAATTAAAATTTGTAGTATTAATATTAAATGGTGTAATATTAAAAAATGAATTAAATAGAAAAGAAAATTCTAATAATTTAACAAACGTATATAGTGCACTTTTAATCCTTTGTCTTTATATATTTTGACTAAAAAAGTCAATGGCTTTTACTTGTTTAACTTTGTGAGATATTCTATAATTTAACAAAATTTAGATAATATATGGAATATTGAATAACACATCTCATTTTATGTTTAACATATTTAATAACATAAAAGAAGAAATATGTAAAAAAAAAGGGGGGAAAAAAAAAGAAAAGAAAAAGGGGATAGGGAAGAAAGAGATATTTACTTATATATATATATATATATATATATATATATATATATATATATATATAAGAAGAGGGATAGTTACTTGTGAGAATAAATAATGATATTTTGGGGAAAAAGAAAAAAACAATAAAGGTTTTCTTGTGAAAATTATATATATAATGTATATGTGTAGATTTATTACACTCAAATTAAAATATCAAATAATTTTAAAAAATTACGTAATTCAATAATGCATGTGTGTTAGCTCTAGTGAATTCAAAATTGTGAAGACTAGAAGACATTAATATTAAACTTTAACACTATATACATAAAATTTTTAAAATACTATATTGGAGCCACTATTAATATTATGTATATAATATTTTTAATCCTTAAAATACAATTCACATGTTATAATTACCTCGCTCAAGTACAAATAGCATTACCATTGTTGATGGCATTAGGGGTAAGTATAATGTTGAATATTTTTTAAAATTGTAAGGATTATACTGAACTCAAATAAATTTGTGGGACTAAAAATGGAATTGAATAAAACTTTAAAAATTGAAAGCGAACTTTTACCAAAATAATTAGTATAAAAGAGGTGGAAAATAATTGAAAATTTCCTATTCTCATTAAGAAATAGTGATATACTTAAAAGGCAAAATTTTCTTATGCTCAGGGACTAAAGGGGATTGGTGAAAGGAAAAAAAAATTTCTTTAAAAAAATCATTGAATGGGAAACATTTGCATTATTTTAAAATAAAATAGAAGAAAAAATTCTTTTATATACCTAGACATTGATAAGGACAAACTAGTTTAAAAGATAAGACTCATAAAATCTGGATAAATTATATTCTCATTTTTTTCAAAAATGTTTGAATTATATGATTTTTTTATTTTAAAAAGTTATGATCACATTTTTTGAAATCAAATTCTTTAGGTCATAATATGGAACCTAAGGCACCAAATCAACTTCTGAGTTTTAAATTTTTTCCAAGAACTTCCTTCACTTTCATTCATCAAATATGACTCAAGAATGGCCTTAGAAAAATTTAAAACTCTCCCCCACTACCAGAACCCCTCTTGGCCGAGACTATGAGCATCTTGAGGCCACTTAGAGTTCTTTTGGTTTTTTTGAAGGAGGAAGCTTGTGGGGAGCATCTTAGGTGTCTCAAGAACTCATTTAAACTCTTAAGTAAACCTAGGAATCATCACACAAATTCAGAATTTGGAAGGTGCACATAAAACCCTAGGTTTTGCATCTTAATTTCTAATGGCTATTTCATGGTTTTTTTTTACATATTCTTATTCTCCTCCATCAAGTACCTAAGATTCACCCTTGGTTTGGTTGAAAATTTAACTCCCTAGGGCAGACCATACGTAGGTCGAAGTGGAGAAGAAACGGGCTCAATATAGCTACCATAGAATGCATTTTTACCTTGTTTCCTTAGTTAGTTTAGCTTGAATCTTGCTTTCTTCAAGCTCCTCTTTTCAAATCCAAAATTTTCCTTGAATATCTCCTTTAAATCAGATTTATAAACCTTATTTTAATCAAAGGAAAGGAGGTGGGGATAAAGAAAAGCAAGGAAATTCACCATGAAAATATACCTTACACTTGGATTTCTTCTTCCTTCTTCTTCTTCTCTTGGCGCCTCTCCCTTAGGGTTTTGCTTCTAGTTTGGGGCTGAATTTTCTGAAGTTAAATGAAGGCAAGTGTGAGGTGCCATCTATATATAGCTAGGGCAAAAGTACTTTTTCAAAAATTCTAATTTTACCCTTTGTACTTTGCATTTTTGTTTCTCCTCCATTTTAGCTCCTCTTTGAGAACCGTCTTTTCCATTATAAAATTTAGGTTCCCAATTAAGAAAAATGCCTTTAGAATCACTCAAATCAGAGCTAAATCTTCCAAAATGGATCCATCAAAGTTCGGGTGCACCAATGTTGGAAAACGTTCACCAAAGGGGATTTAACTGTCCTGGGGCTTCCCATGATTTTCAGGGCCTTTGAGAACCCCAAAGAAGTCAAAACTTTGATTTAAAAAGCCCTCCTGTGTAAATTCTAAAAATTACCCAAAATTACGAAAATGCCATTATGTTTCGTAAGATTTCTGTTAATTTTTTTTTTTTCATTCTAGCTCTATTTTTCCTTCCTTCTAAGGCTAGAATTCTCATTTTTAGGAGTCTAAAATGTTCCTTAAATTTTTTGAGACCTTAACTAATTCATTTCAGGGGACTTGCTTCGAAAATGCATCTATTTTTGTCGTTTAACGAAAATTGGACGTTACACTACAACTCCTAAAATCTTGTCTCATACTGTCCACTCTCCCTCCAATGACACCCTAGGGCCACTCTACCTTAATTTGTGGGGTTCCAATAGTTTTCACTAGCCTAATTTACCCGGCTTATCTATCATTACTAGTTCAAGACTCAAATGTTAACTTCTACTCTTCTAACTACCCTATATCGGCAAGTCCATAGAGTAATAATAGTAAGAGTTCATGAACTCTCATTCAATACATATTCCATTTGAGATTCCATACATCACTGATTCAAATCAACAATCTAATATATCCCATGATGACATTTCCAATAGTAGACCATATCATGAATTCAACAAAGCTAATACATTAGATACTATAAGCTCATACATCCAATACCAAGCTATAATGAGACTTAGCTCTTTAATAGATACATTCCAACTAATCACAATGTAAATGCCTACACTTGGCAACATGATTACATGATGATGCTATATAAACAAATAACAATATTACATCTATTCTACTCAGATCAACCCAAGTGTAGCCTCCTCCACACATTGCTAGAGCTTATGGATTTTCATCCACTGGCTTCCCCTTATCCTTACCTGAAGGGCCTTTACCTAAAAGTATGATCCCATGAACTGAAGTGAGATACAAATCTAAGTAACCAAGGCAAATTCCATTCATATATTCTAGTTTAATTAACATATATGCATGATTTCATATAAGCATTAGAAAACATACCAATCATATTAGTAAATGAAACAATTAGGCTATCTATGATTACCAGCCCATATTAGCAATCACAATTCCACATGTTAAAGGCTAATAACACTAGGAGAGGCCCATCCACGGCACCCACTCCCTAATGAGTACAACCAGGGCTCAGTGCATCTAGGGTTTGATCATAACTTGGTACTCGATTGAAGCACATGCATGGGTGGCAGCCACACCACAGCTCCACCATGGACTCACAAGGTCTAATTACATATAATAGATAGCCAACCAATTCATTTAGCATAAAAATCATAATCATGCAGCAAACACAAAATTAAAATAGACATATGCATAGAATTAGCATGAAATCTCGGTTACCTCACTTTGCAGACAATTGAAAAGCCACTAGCAGTGCCACAATCTCCCATAACCATAACATCAGAAGATTACTACCTTAATTCATCATGTATAGCAGCAACAAGTACCTAAAACTTAAAATACTAATGGCTACTTAGAGGATACTTATCCAGCCACTACAAATCCCCAAATTTGGATTGAATATATCCTTTACCAGAAACTTTAATATATCACCCTAATTGCAAATTCATACATAATTAATACCCATACTATAGATCAACCATAAGGGTCTTAAACTAGCAGAAAATATATGAGAATGAAGAGTTTACACTTACCCAATCTCCCTCCTAGCCTCTACCTCTGAAAATCCTTTAGGAAAATACCAAACAACCACATTTTAGATTTTAGGTATGGTGGAAATGCTCCAAATGAGAAGCCAATCGAGTCAAATTGAAGAGGAAGAGGAGAGGATTAAGTTATATAACTATTACTATAACATCCAGTCCCTTTGTAAACGTGAGAAATGCGATGTTCGATTTTTCCGTAAACGTTATAAATAAGCCATATATAAAAGGAAGTCCCCGAAATAGAAGGGTTTGTGGCCAACTAAAATTAGGATAAAATTATAAATATTAGAAAATAAGTATTTGAGGTTTAAGATGCCTAAAAACTAGAGCTAGAAGAGCTCATAAATATTTGCCAAAAGGCCAATGGCATTTTTGTAATTTGAGCAAATTTTGGAATTCACACAGGAGCTCTCTTTCTTTTCTCCCATGCTTGAATGAATGTTTACATTATCTTTGAATGTGTGTATGTGTATTTTAAGCTATAAATTATGTTTTGGTATGATGCCTATGTTCCATGGAAATATAGTGTTGCATTATGTATTCAATGATGCCTAGAATGTTTGCATTGATTTACTTGAATGTGGAGAGGCCAAGAACCTTCCATCTTCGGTAAGGATAAGCCAAGAACCCTTAGAAGTGGTTGAGACCAAGAGAAAGTCTCCTAAGAGCAAGGCTTAGTTCAAACCCTTTGAGAAAAAAGGTGAGTCCCAAAAACCTTGAAGAAAGTGGGTGAGGCTAATCTTTTCATTTGGCAAGCCTAAGTATGTTATGTGTGCTCTGTGTAAATGCCAAGAATGTAATTTGTACCATTTTCTATATTGATATGCCATGCATGCATCCTTAAGACTTGTATTGCATTCTTTATACATGATTGAATGGGAGATCAGCTATTGGGATTCTTTGAATCTCATTCCCTCCTCTCCAATATCTTAACATGCTAGGTGGAGCCAATGAATAAGGAAATGGAAGCCACCAAGTGAGGAGATGAAGCCTTGATCATAAAGCTTTTAATTTTGTTTACATTGTAACTAAAGGAGTGGCATATGATGTAATCTTTTGTTAGAATTGATGCACAATGAATGGAACATGTGTAAATATTCTAATAGATGATGTATGTATGAAATTTGTGGATAAATGGAATGTATTGTAATTTTTGGGTATTGGATGGCCATTTCAAGCGTATGTCTCTTAGTACATAGCTTGGGGATGGGAAATGAAATTCTATTTTTTAAGCCTCCACACCTTTGAGACAAGTTTAAAGAGCCTTTTTGGGCCATTCCCACGTACTCAAGTGGCCACAAGAACCATAAGAGCCATTTTACCCATCCTTGAACCATTAAAAGGCATGAAAATGGCCTAATTGCAATCTTATGCCACTTTTTATCCAAATGAGCTCTTTTTGATCTAAGATTTAGCATGAAATTATAGTTTTTTGAGATCTTTTTAGGAAGCTAAAGAAAATAATTTTCGGAGGTCTAGAGAATATTTTATGAATTTTCAAAGTTGGGATTTTCTATTGATTCTGGTATGTGCACTATTCACACTGGTAGAATAATATTTTGTGTCATCTGATAGGAAAATGATGTCCAATACTTGTGGAATTTTATAGACATAAAATAGAGGTCATAATATTTCTTTAGCCACCAAGATCACCTCATTTGGAGGTCTGATCAAAGAGTTACACATTTTTGAAGTTGGCTATTAGTAGTAGTGGTGCCCTAGGAGTCCAGTCACTATTCCATAGATTTCCAATAGATAGACATAATTTTTTCATTCTGGAATTATTTTTAGCATAAATTTAACATTTTTATCTTTCTATAATGACATAATTTGTGTGATTTCGATTTTTATATAATTAGTTATGAATTTTAAAAGTTTGTATTAGTAATCTAAAACAACAGCCCAGGCAGCAGCGACCTCAGTGACTTTTCAAACGTCAAACATCTTCCCCTTAATGATTCATGAACTGAAATTATTTTTACCATGGGCTAGACATCTAGATCTTTCTGGAGTGTAAATTTTGTTGGATTTTGATTTTTTTGGATTTAGTTATGAATTTTCGAAGTTGTAACAGAAAAACTGAAATTCTGACTATGGCAAATCTGTGGAAATTAATGTGTTTCACCCACTTGTATGATTTCCAAGCCACTTTTGTAACACCATAAATTCTAGCTCATTTCATGACATTCATAAACTTCACATCATCATTTCCATGAGAGCACATGAAAAAGGGCATGAAAATAATGAATTTATTTGTGTTGCGTCATACTTAAAAATTTGCAGTCGGTGTCACATGGACCGTATGAGCTTATGCTATGCATTATCATATTTAAATACATCATTAAAACTCATTTGCATTACAACATCATGCCCATAACTCATGGAAACTGAAATGGAGCATGGAATGGGCTTATTAAATTTCGGCCAAATTTACCTCTTATTCTGCCCAACTTTTGGAAATTCATAACTAAATCTAGAAAAATTGAAATCATACAATCTTGGTCATTTTGGAAATTTTAGGATATTTAGTTCACACTAAAAATATGCTTAGACTATAAAATTCATCATAAAGGACGTTTGACATCCAAAATGGTCTAAAGGTCCGACTGAATTCTGGAACTAATACAAAATTCTGCAGAGAACTTTGACAATGTCCAATTAATTCCAAAAAAATCCGATCCATGCAAATGATACCAATATGGAATTCTATAGATGTTAGCTAGATAGAAAAATATCTCTAGATCAGTTCATCAAGCCCAGACTCCGAAATTCAATAGAACAGTACTTCTAGTTGGGCAAATTCACTGATACTGGACTAAAAATTCAAAAATTCATATCTCCCTCTCTAGACCTCCAAATGAGGTTCTTCTAGTTGACAAGAGTCACTGTGATTATCTAGTTTCTTGGTATAAAATTTCATGGCAATTGGACATCACTTGAGCCTCGCGGGATAGAAAACAATTTCGGACCAAATGAATAGTGCAGCAAACCAAAATCATAAATTTTGCCAACTTTGAAAAATCATCAAATATTCTGTAGACCTCTAAAAATTATGATCTTTAGCTTTCCAAAAATCTCTCAATGAGACCTAATTGCATGCCAAATTTCAGATCAAGACTAACTTATTTGGCCAAAAAGTGACATAGGGTTCCATTATAGTCAAATTTGACTCCATATGAGGTACCAAATTTGCCAAATGGCCTTCCCTTGGTTGTGGCATCTTTTAGGTAAGTCTAAAAGCATATTTAAGACTTGTATGAGCTGCCTAAATGGTTCGAAACCTCATGCATCTCATTTTGGTCATTCAACCCGCACTTATGCATATTTCCAACAAACTTCCATATTGTACACTTTGGCATTACATACTCAAAATAGGTTCTAAAGGTCATACATCATATCCATACATTTAAAAATTAAATAATGGTATATTTACACATGTCTCAAGGTTCATAGTACATATACAATATCATATACATTATGAACCATCATTATGGTTCCAAAATAGATAAAACAATGCATAAGCTTGTCAATCTTTCCTCTTCATGGTTGTTGGCTCGCTTCACCATAATTACTTGGTCTACCTAGTATGTTAGATCAATTGGAGAGGCGGAGATGAGATTCAAAGAACCCCAATAGCTCATCTCCCATTCAATCATACATAATATGTGCAAAGCAAGCTTTCCAAATGCATGCATGGAGAAATTAGAAGTCATGGACAATTTAAAAGCAACTTTGACATGTGAATCAATCATACAAGACATTTAAGAGTTCACCAAGTGTTTGGATTGGCCTCACACTTCTCCATATGGGTTTTGGACTTGCCTCACCCATTCTTTGAGCACTTTGGACTCAACCATGCTCTTGGGAGCCCACTTTGCTTTTAGAAGACTCTTTACTATGTCTCAACCAATCTCAAGGGTTCTTAGCTCATCCTCACCATGGTTAAGAGTTCTTGTCCTTTCCACACTCAAGCAAACTTAAACAAACATCATACATTCATTTGAAAGAAAAATATGTCATCATGGAATCATGGCATATAAAGGCATGCTAACATACTTTTCATAGCTTAAAAATGCACATACACACATTCTAAAACAAGCTAAACACACATCCATGCATGAAAGAAGGTGGAGAGAGCTACCTTGCACACAAACACACACTTTTCCTTTAGGATTCAAGCCTCCTCTTTTGGTCACACACCCACAAATTGGTGAATATAGTTTCTCTTAGCCTAAATAAAATTTATGGGAGCCAATTAGGTTCATGAAATAATTTCTAGGGCCATGCAACTTGCTTAAACACTAGTTGGTTTTATAACCCCCATTATGATTCATATTAACACCTAATGAAGCAACACCCCTCAAATGATTTCTAGGTCTCATTCTTTCCTTTCAAATATGATTCTTGACTTCTTTTAAGCCTCTTGGAGTCATCACATCATTAAAACAAGAGGCCTAGCACCATGTTACTTCTTTAGGTCATAATATGGAATCTAAGACACCAAATCACTTTCTATGAGCTCTAAATTTTTTCCAACGCCTCCATTCATTTCCACTCATCAAATATGACTCAAGGATGGCTTTAAAAAAATTTAAAACTTTCCCTAGCTATGAAAACCCTTCTTGGCCGAGACAATGAAGCATATTGGGTTCCATAGAGCTTTCTTTGTTTTCTCAAGGGAAGAAGCATATAGGGAGCCTTTTAGGGATCTTAGGAGCTCATTTAAACTCTTATTTAGGCCTAGGAATCATCATACGAAATCAGATTTTACAAGGTGTAATTGAAACCCTAGAACTTGCATCTTAAAATCTAATAGTTATTTTGTTGTTTTCTTTGCATATTCTTAATCTCCACACCCTTTTTCCTTAGATTCATGCTTGGTTCTGCCTAAAAATCATCTCCTCCTAGGGTTTTCTCAAGTGGGGCGAAATGGAGGAGGAGGGAACCAAAGATGACAACCATAGGAAGAGAAATTACCTTATTTTTTTGCTTTTTCTCACTCGAATCTTGTGTTCTTTGAGGTCTTCTCTTCAAATACGAATTTTTCCCTCAATTTGTCCCTTAAGACAGATTTTTAAACTTCATTTTAATCATAGGAAATAAAGGAGAATGGAGGAGAAGAGGTTTGGAAGAGAAAGAGCATGAAAAACTACTAATTTCCATACCTTAAGCCTTTGATTTCTCCTCCTCTTTGCCTTTCTCTTGTGTGCCACTCTCCCTAGGGTTTTTATCTAGTTTTAGGCAGAACTTGGTCGTGCAACATGAAGGGAGAAGAAGGGTGCATCATATATATAGGTGGGAGGAAGTTACACTATTCAACAATTCCCATTTTGCCCTTTGTAACATCCAGTCCCTTCGTAAACGTGAGAAACGCAATGTTCGGTTTCTCCGTAAATGGCAGAAATAGGCCAGATACAAAAGGAAGTCCTTAAAATAGAGGGAATTGGGGCCAACTAAAATCATGATAAAATTTTAAATAATAGAAAACGAGGATTTGAGCCTTGAGTTTCCCAGAAACCGGGGTCGAAGTGATTCGAAAAATTTGCCGAAAGGCCAGTGGCATTTTCGTAAATAAGTGTAATTTTGGAAAAGCACCTAGGAGGGCTTTTTAAATGGAAATTTTAAGTTGCCCAGGGTTCTCAGAGGCCTCAAAAACCATGGGAAGCCCCGGGACCAATAAAGCCCATCCGGTGTACTCTTTCCGATGTCGATTGACCCGAACTTTGACCGATTCGTTCGGGACGGTTTTAGCTCCGATTTGAGTGATTCCAAAGGCATTTTATTAAATTGGGAACCTCCTTGTCATGATGGAAAAGACAGTTCTAAAAAAGGAGCTAAAACGAAGGAGAAACGAAAATGCTAAGAACGAAGGGCAAAATTGGCATTAAAGTGTTAAAGGAAGCTTCTTTATATGCCACGTTCTTTCTCTCCTCTCTAAACCGACTTGCTTCTGCCCATTTTCAGAGGAGAACTCCAGCTCCTTAGGCGCACAAGAGGAGGAGGATTTTGGAGGAAGAAATTCAAGAAAAAGGTAAGAAACTTTAAGAAATTCCATATCCTTCCTTCTTGAACCTTGCTCCTCTCCTCTCAAGCTTTCTTTCTATGGTTTTAATGGAGAGTTTGGTGCTGTTTTTGGGGCAGAACAGAGAGGGGAATTTCGAAAATTGAGGGAGTAAGCCAACCAAGTGGAAGAACAAGCCAAAGGAAGCAAGAAAACAAGGTAAAACTTCCATTCTTTGGTAGTTTCTCCCTCCCCCTTCCTCTTGCACGAATTTGACCACCATGAGCCCAATTCTTAGGGGATGTTTTCTGTCCAATTTATGGAGGGATTAGGGGTTTTAGATGGCAAGGATTAAGAATGAACCAATAGAATCAAGAAAGGAGCATTAGGAAACAAAATGGAATCATTAGGGATCCAAATGCTCCCTTGCAAATCTGATTTTATATAAATGTTCTTAGGCTTAAATGAATGTTTAAATGTGCTCCTAAGATCCCTAAGAGGTCCCCCATATGTCTCTTCCTCCATAAAATGAATAAAACCCCATGGAAAGTCATGAACCTAAAAGTTAGAAAAGTGTAGAGCACTTAAGGGGATTGTAAAAACTGATTTAATCTATAAGTTCCCTTGGTTGTTTAAGTGTTTCCTTGACCTCCTACAACTCTTAACAACCTCCCTAAATGGTTCCCCCATCAAGGAAAAATCAAGAAGCCATGAAATCCCATTTATGCTCTAACTTTCGGCCAAGTAGGGATGGCATAGTTAGGGAGAGTTTTAAATTGTTTCAAACCCATTTTTGAGTCAAAGATGATGAATGAATGTGAGGGGAAACCTTGGGAAAAATTTAGGAAGCTTAGAGAATGAGTTGGTGCTTTAGGTTCCATATTGTGACCTAAGGAAGCAACATAATGTTAGGCCCTTTGTTTTAATTATGTGATGACTCCAAGAGGCTTAAAAAGAGTCAAGAATCATATTTGAAAAGAAAGAATGAGGCCTAGAAATCATTTGAGGGGTGTTGCTTCATTAGGTGCCTTTATGGACCATAATGGGGATTATAGAGCACTCTAGTACTTAAGCAAGTTGTATGGCTTTAGAGAATGTTTCATGAACCTAATTGGCTCCCAAAAATTGTATTTAGGCCAAGAGAAACCATCTCCACCAACTTGTGGGTGTGTGGCTAAAAGAGGAGGCTTGAAAGATAAGGAAAAAGTGTGTGCTTGTGTACAAGGTAGCTCTCTCCACCTTCTCTCATGCATGGATGTGTGTTTAGCTTGTTTTAGAATGCTTGTATGTGTATTTTCAAGCTTTGAAAAGTATGCTAGCATGCCTTTACATGTCATGATCCTTGATGCCATGTTATGTTTTAAATGAATCCATGATGTTTGTATGAGTTTGCTTGAGTGTGGAGAGGCCAAGAACTCTTCCCTTGGGTGAGGAGGAGCCAAGAACCCTTGAGCTTGGTTGAGACAAAGTAAAGAGTCTCCCAAAAGCAAAGTGGGCTCCCAAGAGTATGGTTGAGCCCAAAGTGCTCAAAGAATGGGTGAGGCAAATCCAAAATCCATGAGGAGAAGTGTGAGGCCAATCCAAACACTTAGTGAGCTCTTGAATGTCTTGTATGATTGATTCACATGCCAAGGTTGCTTTTAAAATGCTTATGATTTCTACTTTCTCCATGCATGCATTTGTGAAACTTGCTTGCACATATTATGTGTGATGGAATGGGAGATGAGCTATTGAGATTCTTGAATCTCACTCCCTCCTCTTAAATGTCCTAATATGCTAGGTGGACCAAGTGGACATGGCAATGGGAGCCAACCACCTCGAAGAAAGAAGATTGCCATCCTTATGCTTGATTTTTGGTCTTTTAAGTCATAAGGAGACTTCATGATGTATATTATTATTGTAAATAGTCTATGACCCCTTGAACAAATGTAAAAATGATATTATGTGATAGATAAATGAATGAGTATGGTGTATGACTAATAGCACATGTTTTGAGTATGAAATGCCATGATATGAGAATGTAAAGTTTGGTGATTATGTGTATAAGTATGGGTTGAATGGCCAAAATGAGATGCAAATGGTTTGGAACCATTTGGGCAGCTTCCCCAAGTCTAAAACATGCTTTTAAACTTGCCCAAAAGGTGCCAAGACCAAAGGAAATCCATTTGGCAATTTTGGTACCTAACATGGAGCCAAAATTGACCAAAATGGAACCCTATGCCACTTTTTGGCCAAATGAGTTAGTCTTGCCCTGAAATTTGGCATACAATTAGGCCTTATTAAGAGCTTTCTGGGAAGCTAAAGATCATAATTTTCGGAGACCTAGAGAATATTT
This sequence comes from Erythrophleum fordii, assembly GCA_032878935.1. Lineage (NCBI taxonomy): Eukaryota > Viridiplantae > Streptophyta > Magnoliopsida > Fabales > Fabaceae > Erythrophleum > Erythrophleum fordii. The sequence continues at coordinate 18,462,113 of JAVQMF010000053.1, forward strand.
GATGAATTTTCAAAGTTGGGATTTTCTATGGTTTCTGGTATGTGCACTGTTCATACTGGCAGATTTGATTTTCGTGTCACTCGATGGCCAAATGGTGTCCAATGCTTATGAAATTTTATGTGCATAAACTAGAGGTAATAAGCTTCCTGTGACCACCGAGATCACCTCATTTGGAGCTCTGAGCACTGAGTTATGAATTTTTGAAGTTTGCTGTCAGTAACAGTGGCATCTCCAGAGCTCAATCACTGTTCTATCAGTTCCAGATATCTAAACGTATCGGTTTCATTCTGGAATTATTTTTATTGTCAAGTTAACATTTGTAGCTTTCCAGAATGACTGAATGTGTGTGATTTCGATTTTTGTGGAATTAGTTATGAATTTCAGAAGTTTACATCAGTAACCTGAATCACAGCCCAGGCAGCCAGCGAGTTTGTATCGTTTTGGATGTCAAACGTCCTGTGTGATGAATTATGTGACTTGGACGTATTTTTAGTCTAAATTAGACATCCTGAGCTTTCCAGAATGACAAAGAACACATGATTTCGATTTTTATAGATTTAGTTATGATTTTCCAAAGTTTGTGACAGAAAAGAGGAAATTCTGGACGAAAATGCAAACATGAATTTTAACGTGTTCCTTTGCTTTCCATGAGTTGTAGACCAAATTTGATGATGGAAATGAGCTATATTCATGTATTTAAGTATGAGAATGTGATAGATGCATTCATATGGCCCATGGGACTCCGAAAGAAAAATTTTACCCGGAGAGAAATGCATTTTAATTCATAACTCCCTATGCCACTAGATTGTTTCCATAGAACAAACATAAGATGAGGCATGGGAATTGCATGAATTGAGTCCTAGAAGTATGGTGTTACACCCTTCGTTCTTGGCATTTTTGTTTCTCCTTTGTTTTAGCTCCTTTTTGAGAACCGTATTTTCCATTATAAAATTTAGGTTTCCAATTTAGTAAAATACCTTTGGAATCACTCAAATTTGAGCTAAAACCTTCCCGAACGAATCAGTCAAAGTTTGAGTCAACTGACATTGGAAAACGTCCACTGGAGGGGTTTTAACTGTCTCGAGGCTTTTCATGGTCTTTAGGGCCTCTAAGAACCCCAAAGAACTTAAAAATTCCATTTAAAAAGCCCTCCTGTGTGAATTCCAAAATTTGCTCAAAATTACGAAAATGCCATTACGTTTCGTAGACTTTTCGTAAGAAATTGTTTCTTTATTCTAACTCCATTTTTCTTTCTGCCTGAGCCTGGGATTCTCATTTTTAGGAGTCTAGAATGCTTCCCAAAATTTTCAAGACCTTAAATATCCCATTTCGAGGGACTTCCTTTTGTATCCAGTGAATTTAGTTCATTCACAGAGAAAGCATACGTTATGTTTTTCATGTTTTCTTTCGTTTTTAGAGAACCAGATGTTACAACTTTCTTGAATAGTTTTAAGTTGTAGTAGTTTAGTTAAATAGGAGAATATGATACATGAGTTCATATGGTCCACGTGACATTGAATGAAATTTTCATACGCTATGCAATGCAAAGAAATGCAATTTTTAATCCCGCTTTTTCTTACCCTTCCATGGAATCTATGAATGTTAAGCATGGGAATGTTATGAAATGCGCTAGAAAAATATGGTGTTACAATTACCTTAGCTGAATTTTACTCTAGAAGTTGAAAATAGTGGTTTTCTTACCCCAAACCCTAGCGTCCCTTCAAACCTCCGAAAATGAGTTGTGTGTTTTGTGTTTCTGCATAAGGGAGGGGAAATGTTGAATATGTTTAGGGTTTTGGATGGGCTTGGGCTGACCCAATGGCCTAAGTCCATATGGGTTCAAACTTTGAGTAGAATTGGACTGAGTCTTAATTTGTTAGGCTGCAGAAATTTAATTGGGCAAGACCAAGTTTAAAGAACTCAATTGATTTAGGTCTGCACAAGGGTTATTGGGCCATTTATAAGAACTTATGCAAGTTGCGTCTTGGGTTTCTAATTCATTAAATTGAATTGGGCCTTTACTAAGTGCTCTCTCTTGAGCTAAGTCTCATAATAAAAGGTTGGGTCTGCACCTAAAATGATTGGGCCTTTATTAGTTCCTAACCTTGGCCTAATTAATTTAATTTGAGCTTAAATAGGTTTCTAAGTCAATTAGATCTGAAACTCATATTAATAATTTATCTCTCTAAAATTTCCATTCACTTAACTTGCCCAATTATTTCATATTAATTATTCTTAATTAACCTAAATCCATAATTAATCACCTTAATTAATTTTAGGGTGTTACATTTTGGACTTGCCTCACCCATTCTTTAAGAGGTTCTTAGACTCAACCTTGCTTTTGGGAGTCAACCTCACTTTTAGGAGACTTTTTGGGTTGTCTTACCATGGAGTAAGAGTTCATACTAGAACATTTTTCATGGCTTAAAATATAGATACACACATTGAAAGGCAAGTAAAGCAAATAATCATGTATGAGAGAAGGACAAGTGAGCTACCTTAGAAGCAATAACACACTTTTTCTCTTGAATCAATGCTCCCTCCTTCGGCCACACACACACACATGTGGGGATGATTTCTCTTAGCCTAAACATAATTTATGGAAACCAATTAGGTTGATGGAATTAATTTTAAGGGCATACACTTGCTTAGATACTAGCTTGATCTATAAACCTCATTATGACTCCATAGATGCACCTAATGAAGTAACACCCCTCAAATAAATTCTAGGCTCCATTTTTTCCTTTCAAATATGATTCTTAACTCCTTTTAAGCTTCTTAGAGTCATCACACAATTAAAACCAAGAGTCTAACTATATGTTGCTTCTTTAGGTCATATTATGGAACATAAAGCACCAACTCATTCTCTAAGCTTCCTAAATTTTTGCCAAGGCTTCCTCTCATATTCATTCATCATATATGACTCAAAAATGGGTTTAGAAAAATTTAAAACTATCCCTAGCTATTATCCCCCTTAGGTCGAGACAATGGAGGGTTTTGCTCTCCATGGACTTTACTTTGTTTCCTTGATTAAGAAAGCACATGGGGAGACTTCTAGGGATCTTAAGAGCTCATTTAAAAACTTATTTAGGCATAGGAATCAAGAGATTAAATCAGATTTTGGAATGAACACTTGAACCCTTAGAAATTGCATCTTGAAATTCCATGGTTTTTTGTTAATTCTTTTTGTATATTCTTAATCTCCATACCCTTTTTCCTAAGAATCACCCTTGGTTCTACATAAAAACCAAGTCCTTCTAGGGTTTCTTAGGTGAGGCGAAATGGGGAAAGGAGAGGAACAAAAGGTAGCAATCACAGGAGAAGAAATTACCTTGTTTTCTTGCTTTTTCTCACTTAAATCTTGTGTTCTTTGAGCTCCTCTCTTCAAATCCGAATTTTCCCCTTAATATCTCCCATAAAATAGATTTGTAAACTTCATTTTAATCAAAGAAAACAAAGGAGAATGGAGGAGAGGAGGTTTGGATGGAAGAAAGCATGAAAAACTACCAAAATTCCTTACCTTCAAGCCTTGATTTCTCTTCTCCTTCTTCTTCCCTTGGTGCGCCACTCTCTTAAGGTTTCTTCTCTAAATTTAGGTAGAACAATATGAAGCTAGTGTGAGAGTGGGGCACCACCTATTTATAGGTGAGATGAAGAAACACTTTTTAAAAATTTCCATTTTGCCCTTCGTTCTTAACATTTTTGTTTCTCATTTGTTTTAGTTCCTTTTTTAGAATTGTCTTTCCCATTATAAAATTTAGGTTCCCAATTTAGTAAAATGCCTTTGGTGTAAAATGTCTTTGGTGTAACACCATATATTTCTAATTCATATCCCACATTCACATGCTTCATGTTCATAATTTCCATGAAAGAGCAAGAAAGGGGAGTAAAAATAATGCATTTTCTTACCTTGCATCGTGTATGAAAATTTCATTCAGTGTCACGTGGACCGTGTGAGCTTATAAAATATATTCTCATATTTAATTACATGAATACAACTCATTTGGATCATAAAATGTGGCCCACAACTCATGAAACTCAAAGAAAGCTCAAAATACTCATATATATTTTTAGCCAGAATTTGGCTCTTTTTTTACTAAATTTTGAAAATTCATAACTAATTTTCAAAAAATTAAAATCATGCATTCTTAGTCATTCTGGAAAGCTACAGATGTATAATTCACATTAAAAATATGTCCAAAACCACAACATCCATCACAGAGGATGTTTGACATCTGAAATGGTCCAGAGGTCAAACTGCTCTCACTGGTGCTGTCACAGATTTTTGTGGCAAATTTTGAAAATGTCCAATTAATTCCAAAAAATCCAATCAATACAAATGATACCAATCTAGAAATATGTGGATATTAGCTAGAGGATAAAAATAACGCCAGACTAGCTCAGGTAGCCCAGACCTCGGAATTCAATGGAATAGTAATTGAGGTCGGACAAAACTCTTAATACTGGATAGATTTTTTAAAAATTGATATCTCCCTCTCTAGACCTCTAAATGTGGTTCTTCTAGTTGGTTAAGTTACTAGGAATGTCTAGTTTTTCTGTATAAAATTTCGTGGCAATTGGACATCATTTGAACCCTTTATGACAGATTTCATTTTCGGACCAAATGTATAGTGCATTAGACCAAAACCAGAAAATGTGTCAACTTTGAAAATTCACCAAATATTCTATAGACCTCCAAAAATTATGTTCTTTAGCTTTTAAAAAATCTCTGAACAAGCTCTAATTACATGACAAATCTCAGATCAAGAAGAACTCATTTGGCTAAAAAGTGATATAAGATTCCATTATAGTCAATTTTGGCTCCATATGAGGTACCAAGGTAACCAAATAGTTTTCCTTAGGGTTTGACACCTTTTGAGTAAGTCTAAAAGCATGATTAAGACTTGTGTGAGCTACCCAAATGGTCCCAAACTCCATGCATCTTATTTTGGTCATTTCATCCACACATATGAATAGTTCCATAATGTCATTCATGAAGTTACATTACCATAATATACTCAATTTGCATTCCATTATTCACATAACATATTCTTTCATTTCTACATCATATAATATCATAATTACATATGTTCCAAGGGTCATAGACCATTTAAAATAATAATATACATCATTAAGCATCATTATAGTTTTAAAAGGCAAAAGCTAGGCATATTGGTGTCAAGCTCTTTTCTTCAAGGTGTTGGCTTCCATTACCTTATCTACTTGGTCCACCTAGCATATTAGATCATTCAAGAGGAAAGGATGAGATTCAAAGAATCCTAATAGCTCATCTCCTATTCAATCATGCATAATGGATGCAAACAAGTCTTGTGAATACATGTATGTCATATGGGCATGTTCAAACATTCAAGAGACATTTTCATCATTTGAGAAAGTCATACATAGCATACAAAGTCTTGCTAAGCAAGTGGATTGGCCTCACCTAATTTCTTGTGGATATTGGACTTGCCTCACCCATTCTTTAAGAGATTCTTAGACTCAACCATACTCTTGGGAGCCCATCTTGCTTTTGGGATACTCTTTGCTTTGTTTCAACTAATCTCAAGGGTTCTTGGCTCATCCTCACCATGGCTAAGGGTTTTTGGCCTCACCACACTCAAGCAAACCCAAGAATATATAAAAAACATCATATAGAAACATAATATGTTATCATGAAATCATGGCATATAAGATAATGCTAGCATACTTTTTATGGCTTGAAAATACACATACACACATTCTAAAACAAGTTAAGCATACATCCATGCATAAGAGAAGGTGGAGAGAGCTACCTTGTATATAATCACACACTTTTTCCTTTAGAATTCCCTTCCTTACTTCAGCCACACACACACAAAAGTGTGGAGATGGTTTCTCTTGGCCTAGACACAATTCATGGAATCCAATTCGGTTTATGGAATTAATTCTAAGGCCACACAACTCACTTAGACATGAACTTGCTCTATAGACCTCATTATGGTTCTATCATTGCACCTAATGAAGCAACACCCTTCAAATAAATTTTAGACTCCATTCTTTCCTTCCAAATATGATTCTTGACTCCCTTTAAGCCTCTTGGAGTCATCATACAATCAAAACCAAGAGCCTAACTACATGTTGCTTCTTTAGGTCATAATATGGAACCTAAGGCACCAACTCACTTTCTATGGGTTCTAAATTTCTCCCAAGGCCTCCCATCATATTCATTCATCATATATAACTCAAAAATGGGCTTAAAAAAATTTAAAACTCTTACTAAGTATGCTAACCTCTCCTAGCTGAACCTAGGAAGTATTTTGCTCTCCATGGACTTTGCTTTGTTTTCTTGATGGAGGAAGCACATGGGGAGACTTCTAGGGATCTTAGGAACTCATTTAAACTCTCATTTAGACATAGAAATCAAGGTATGAAATCAGATTTTGCAAGGAACATATGAAACCCTAGACTTTGCATCTTGAATTTCCATGGTTATTTGTTAATTCTCTTTGCATATTCTTAATCTCCACACACTTTTCCTAAGAATCACCCTTGGTTCTGCCTAAAAATCAACTCCTCTTATGTCTTCTCAAATCAGGTGAAATGGTGGAGAATGGTAGCAAGGGATATCAACCATGGAAGAAGAAAATTACCTTGTTTTCTTGCTTTTTCTTACTTGAATCTTGTGTTCTTTGAGCTCCTCTCTTCAAATCAGAATTTTCCCCTCAATTTTTCCCTTAAAAAAGATTTATAAACTTCATTATAATCATAGGAAATAAAGGAGAATGAAGGAGAAGAGGTTTGAAAGAGAAAAAGCATGAAAAACTATCAAGAAACCATACTTCAAAGCTTGAATTTCTTCTCCTCTTCTTCTTCCCTTGGTGTGCCACTCTCCTAGGGTTTTTCCTTTGATTTTAAGTAGAAAAATATGAAGCTAAATGAGGAGAGTATGAGGTGCCACCTATTTATAAAGGAGGAAGAAACACTTTTTCAAAAATTCCCATTTTACTCTTCGTTTTTGCATTTTCGTTTCTCCTTCGTTTTAACACTTTTTTTAGAATTGTCTTTCCATTATGAAATTTAGGTTAACAATGTAGTAAAATACCTTTGGAATCACTCAAATTGGAGCTAAAACCTTCCCAAACGAATTCGTCAAAGTTCAGGTACACCGACATTAAAAAACATCCACTGAAGGGGCTTTAGTTGTCCTGGGGCTTTCTATGGTTTTCAGGGCCTTTGAGAACCCCAGAGAACCTAAAAATTTTATTTAAAAAGCCCTCCTATGTGAGTTCCAAAATTTACTCAAAATTACAAAAATGCCGTTATGTTTCGTAAGTTTTCTGTAAAAAATTATTTCTTTATTTCAGCTCTGTTTTTCTTTCCATCTGAGCTTGGGATTCTCATTTTTAGGAGTCTAGATTGCTTCCCAAATTTTTTAAGACCTTAACTACATCATCTTAGGGGAGTTCCTTTTGTATCCGGTAAATTTCGTTCGTTGACAAAGAAACCATACATTATGTTTCTCATGTTTTCTTTCGTTTTCAGAAAATCGAATGTTACATTTTTCCCCCCTTAAATATATTTTGTCCTCAAAATTTGGGGTATACTTTCCTCTTACTCTTTTCTTTTCTCGTTAACTGCTCTTTTCTTTCCCTTCTTCCTGGCTTTATACGCTTTTTTCAGTGATTTCACTTGTTTGAATTTGCTTTCAGCCAGGGGATTTTCATACTAATTTTTTTTGTAAGGGAAAGAAATTTCTAACTCTGTAGGCCTATCTTAGGAGAGCTTACTAATTATATCAGGTTAATGTTAACCTGCTCACAAGGATTAATGTTTCTTTTAGTGGACTCTTTTACACATCTCGGGAGGTAACATATTTTGTTTCACGTCTCCCGTATCCTCTCCCAATGGCTCCTTATAACATCTCATCATCTTTTTCTGATGATTAGAGCTGTTGGAGGTTTCTGTCTGTCTACTATTTTGAAGTATACTATCCACTGTTCATCCCTGCCTTCTCCTTACTAGCTCATCCTGTGATTACAATTTACATTTCTTTCTGTCACAGGCCTTATATCTCATTACTTACTGGGATTACAACTCCTTTGAGAAGTTTTCATTTTTAATAATCCTAATTTTTCTATTCATTACTACATCTATCTTTATAGGCCAGGACTTTCTCTCATTCTCTTTGCTCACTTATAGTGGCATTTTGTAGTCCCTCATTTTAATACTGCTAAGCCTAACACATGTGTCTCATCCTAGCACTGAAGAGCGACTACCACTGACTACTGTTGAGTTCTGGTGGGATGCTAGCTATTCTCACAGTTTTACTCACTAGAGACATACTGTACCACTTACTTCATTTAAAACTGCACCTGACCCCTTTCTGTATACATAAGCTAGCATGCAGGGATCTTTTTATCCCTCGATCAGGGCCACTATCTGTTAGGTAGTGGTTTATTTGGCTCTAACTCTGGAAAGCTAATTTCTTGCTTTCCTCATCCCATACACTTTGCTCATCTCTAAAAAGAGCTAGTCAGTCGTCTAACTGTTTGAGTAAAGCCTTTATATCTCTGTGGCAACAGTCTACCAGACTCAGAAGATCTCTAGCCTCTGAGACAAAAGTTAGCTGAAACTATACTGGTCTCTAAGACTAACTGCTCTGTAAAACTATCTCAGCCGTCATCTCACCAAAGAACCATCATGTTGTGGCTAGGGTTCTCTGTAACTCTGTGGGATCTACTGTGACCCTTGGGTCTACTGTGACCTTTTAGAGCCCTGCTAGGGTCTACTGCAACTCATTATGCTATGCTAAGATCTATTGCGATCCATCTCTGGGAGATGTCGAAGCCTAAGATTACTATATCTAATAGTAAAATACATGCTCTTTAAGTCTAGTTATCATTACTCATAATAGCTGAGGCTAAACTCAGAAATACATCATGCTCTTCGTGCGAAGTGGGTTCTGTGTCATCTTATTCTTTAGGACCCCATCATAAAAATACACATGAGCATTTAAATTTTCATTCATTGCTCCTAGTGGGATCCTCAGATTCCCACTTCAACCCTTTTTACTTGGGCTTCCTTTTCTTACTCTATTGACTTACTTACTTTACATATGCTCGTTAACCTTCCTCTTATATCCTGTAGTTTCTAACTATGCCCAAATTTTGCTTTTAAGTGCCTTGGCACTGGGGCATCACATACTGAGTATGGTTAACATCTCTGGCAGGAGAGACGCAATGCACTGGTCCCTCGCCATTTCATTTATACATACTATAAGGGACTTAGGCTATGTATACTGAATTTGAACATTCTCTACTAGGGATTCCTCTTTGTATGCTTTTTCTCATCATTCTAATATTATTGAAATCTTTTTACCTTTTTTATTCTAACTTATCTCGTCATTTTACTAGCTAGAATACTTTTTAATCATCGGGACACTTTGATGATTGATGTTATCATTTGCTACGCACTTAAGTCACATTACTACTGGGTTGGCTAGACCTAATATCATGTAACCATTGTTGCAAGCAAACCATAACATCAAACACTAATACACAAGTGCCTCATGACTGAACTCAAAGCCATTATTGCTTGTATATTACAAGTTTCCCAATAATCTAAAGTATTCCTCTCTTACTTTTCTCTATCTGCCCTATTCTCGTAGAGTGCTTAAGGAAAATAGGATTCTTCCTCTATTTCATCCTGAGATCTCTCTGTATTACCTAGCTATTTTTATTTTGGGTGCCATCATGCTAGAAAGGCATTGTGAACACCGTATTTTGTCCAAACTAATTACAAAAATAATAAAATTAAAAAAATATATATAATTAAGAGAAAAAAAAATGAAAAAATTAATTAAATTTAAAAAAAAAAGAAGCTTAAGAAAACAATATAAAAAAAAATTAATTAAAAAAAAAAAAGAAGGCCAATTTGAAGCCTAAAACTCCCAGGCCCACCTTGTTAAACCCTATCCATTCCTGCTGAAGCCCAAAACTTTTTCGGATTGGGCCATCGGGCCGAATCCACATCCCCCACTCAATTTCCCTTTTCAGACTCTCCCAAACGACAGACAAGACGACACACACAGAGGGGCAGAGTTCTGAAGCACCAAAACAGAAGGCAGCGTCCAACTTTTCAGAGAAGCCAGCAGAAAGAAAGGGATGCAACAGACTGGTGGAGCAGGCACGCGATGGCTCTCTGGGTATGAAAGGACTGAAGGGAGACGTGCAGAGGGGATTCGGCGCGAGGAGTGAGAGAAAGGTATGGGGGATTTCTGGAGAGAACAGAGATGAAGGAGAGATTGAAAGGAAGAGGGGGAGGACCTTCTGATTCGAGGGGAGAGGGAATCGAGACTCGAGAAGGAGAGAGAGCAGAGGGGAAAAGGCGAGGAGGAGAGGGGAGAGTGCGAACGAAAGAACGAGGATAGGCAGGGAGAACCGAAAAAAATCGAAAAAAACAAATTGAGCGACAGAGCTAGAGAATCAAAAAACTGGGAGAAAGGGAAGAAGCAAGAATCAGAGGCAGAGGTCGAGGAGGTTCCTGGATTCGAACAACAGCAGGCGAGAGAGACCAGAAAAGCTGAGGATCAGAGAGGAGGCCGAGGAGGTCTCTGGGTTCAAAGGAGCAGAGGCAGAAAAACGAGAGCTAAGGCAGCAAACCGAAAAATTCATCCTTCAACCTCCGTCCCTACAGGTAAGCCACTGGGATTGTCTGCTCTGTTTGTGATCATCAATGATATGAAATTGAAATGGGAAGATTGGAATTCGAAATGCTGTATTCATTGTATATTTGGGAGCATGCCCAGTAGGTGCTCGACAAAATGCCTAAGAGAAATTTGAGTTAAGTCTTTGCATTTGGTCATGTAAACTGTGCTGGAATTTGGACTCTGGATATGATGGTTCTAATGTTACTATAATGTTTTGTCTGCCTACCTCGTATGCTTGGTCCCCTGTTCCGTGATTATTCTTTTGTTTGATTTGATATTGCTTAAGGTTCAGACATTGGCTAATACTTTCAGATTGGGGTTTTGATGTTTTACTGTGACATTTCATTCATGCATTTGATTCCCTATCACTCATAAAAGTATTGTTGTTGTTCTTTGTTTCGCTTGTTACCAGATCGAGGTTTAGATTTTAGTTAATGATTTTTAGGATCAGTTTCCCTTCTCAGTGTTGGATTTAAGTGTGGCTGAAGTTTCATAAATGCCTCTCGTTGTGATTTCCCACTGCTGCATGAGAATGGTTTGTTGTGTAGCCGGGTCTCTTGGTGTTGGTTATATATTTTGAGTAATGAAGCAAAATTGTGAGATTATCTGTGCATTTATCTCTTCCTGCTGCTGTTAATGTGATTGTCTGTTTCTTTAATATTTGGCCATCAAGACCAATGCATTTGGTGTGATCTGATTTAACTTTAGATCAGCACATCGAGGGTCACGGATACCTGCTTGGTATATAATTCTATCTCTAATGTGGTAGCAGTTCCTGATATATAATTCTGTCTCTAATGTGGGAGCAGTTCCAGATTTTGCTGAACATTTCTCGTGCTGTTATGTATGTCGTTATTTGAGAGGGAACCTACTTTTGTTTGTCTTGTCAAATAGAGATAAATCTGATTCATGCATTTTACTGCCTGCCTTGTACATGTTATGCTTTGGCACAAAATCATATCAGAATATTGTTCTGCTTCTTGGCTGTTTTTGGATCCAACTAGGCCCGAGGTAAATCCTGTTTTGTGCTTGGGACATATATTGCTGTTGAACAAGTTCTAAATTCGCATCACACAATTTGTCTATAGTGCTAAACTGCCAATTGAATCCAGCAAATGAATGGCCTCTTCATTTTGTTTGATCTAATATTATAATGTGCATTGTGATTTCTTTTAACGCGTTGATGAAGATTTGGAAAGACATAAGAGTGTGCCTATTACTTGATGTTTGCATTGCTAGAACTGTTCCTCACATTGTCTTTTTTTTTTTTTTTTTTTACATGAGATAAAATCATTTTGCATCAAACATGACTAAGGAGCGCGAAGCAACTGGTGAATATAGTGGCAAGCAAGGGATTGGAAAGGGCAAGCGTAAGGAAGTTGAAAGACAAAAGCACAATCATGAAGACAAATTGGTTGTGTTTCATTTTACACATGTTTTATTTCAATTTATTTTATTTTCATACTTAAAAAGTATTTGAATATGATGTTTAATTGGCTACACAAGCACCCACGAAATTGTATATATTACATGCTTGTACATAGTTTATCTCGATTTTATCTTATTTTATTTTAGAGTTGCCACGTAGGATTCTATATCCTCTTGGGCTTATAGGGGTCATCCGGAGTTGTGTGTGATAATAAATCTCCTCAAACACCGGGTTGGGTCATCAAATGTATTGACGTAAATTTTAGGTTTCAATAATTAACGCAAAAAAAAAAAGAGTTTCAAAATAAAATAAATAGTTTTTTTTAGAAAGGTAAAATGTTTCTTTTCAAAAAAGAGAGAGAGTTCAAGTGCTAACTAAAAATATATAATTTTGAGAAAATCAAATAAACTTTATCTTCCCAAAATAAAAAAAAATGAAACTAAAACAAAACAAAATTAAGATGATTAATTTCCTTCTTAAACTTATGAATTTCTTTTCAAATTTCCCGGTGAACAAAAATTTGAGATTTAAAGATAAGCCTCATGAAAAAGAGAGTAAATAAAAAAACAAAAACAAAAGATAAAACAAAAATAAGAATATCGTTCCCAAGAAAATAAATAAAGTAAAAAAAAAAAAGATAAAAATCCAAAAATGAGTAACTTAATAAAAAAAAAAGGCTTTTAAAGAATAAAAGATTAAAAATTAATCAAAAAATAAAGAAGTAGGATTAATTTGTTTTTTTTGCAAATTAAGTCACTTCCAAAGTTATTTGTGAAAATCCAAAAATATTCTTACTTGTTTTCATTCATCACTTAAAAAAAAAAAAAAATAAAACAAAACAAATAAAAAAAAATAAAAATAAGGGAAAGAAGAAGGAATAAAACAATAACAAAAAAAATGGAAAAAGCAAGAGAAGGAAAAAAAAAATCGAAAAATGCAAGAAAATTTAAACTAAATTTTCCTTTAACAAATGGAAGTATATCAACTAGTTTCAGACTTGTCTAATTTGGTAAAGAAAACATAATTTATTTATTCTTCATTTGTTCAAAGAAAAAAACAAACAACACCCAAATAAACAAACTAAATGAAGAAAAACTAAATAAAAAAAATTAGAAAAAAAAACCAAAAAACAAACGAAAACAAACAAAAAAAAGAAAAGGGAAAAATAAACAAAACATAAAAAAAAAACAAAAAAAAAACAAAAAAAACAATAACAACCAATATGATCTCCAGTCGAACTACGTGGACTTTGATCCCTATTGGAGGGTACGTAGGCCCTAGGCTCTTATCCTAGGTCAAGTCCGCCCTTGTAAATAAAATTTTCTTTTTTAATTTTTATTTTTTTTAAATTCTTTTCTTTTAGGTTGTTCTTCCCGTTTGGTTTCTTTAATTTCTTTCTTCCTTTTTATTTATTTTTTGATTTCGTCTCTTTTATTTCTGTTTCTTATTTTGCATGTGAGTTATTAGGAAAATTAAAATAGACTAAAGGCCATATTGATTTTGTACAACTGATTTAGGGTAACCGTTCTTAGCAACGGGTGTAGTGGGGTGCCTAACACCTTCCCCACTCACAATCGACTCCCGAACCTATTTTCTGATTCGTAGACCATTTTTCTTATTTTTCAAATAAAAGGTTTTTCCAAAGTTTTGCCTTTTTAAAAACTAAAATTTTGGTGGCGACTCTACTACTTATCTTAATTTCGATTTCAGTTTTCGTTTTCTCTAGAAATTGAATCGAAATTTCTTCTTTTTAAAAATTTCTTTAAAAAAGCGCCACGCAGTCGCATTTTCGGGTGTGACAGTATGGCGACTCCGCTGGGGATAGTTTGAGAGTCAAGCCCAATGTTAAGTTAGTTGTACCGGATATTATGGCCTTTTTTCTATTTTGATTCTCCTTTTGTTCATTGTTTACCTAACATGGTTAGGGTAGATAACATGACTTTTGCATACTTGCTTTATATGTTCTTTTTTGTATATGTAACATGTGTTAGGATAGATAATATGTGGAATAAAATCTTAGGATAGACGACCATACCTGCACAATTTACTTATTTGCTTACTTATTTATTTATTTATTCATTTGTTGTTACTTTTATCTGTATATATGTTTTGCTCTTCCAATTGTTCTGTCAATCTGCCTAGCAGATGAGGGTTGGGTAGTTCATAGGGTGAAGAGGTAAATGTTCTCCTCACACACCTCACTGTAACACAAATAACTCACACACATTATGGGCCCTATACCCGGGTCTGAGTATTCCCTAAGTTAGTGGAGGTTTATATTGATTTCCCTGTGAAGCCTTGTGCTTCTTGAGGTTATCATGAAGACCTCACCTAAATTGTGCCTTATTATATAGGTTTGACATGTGTAGGATCTTTTTCCTCTCAAGGTCAAATTTATATAGTGAGATCTTCACCTTATGGTGGGGGCAATTTAGGGACCAATGTTTAGGAGTCATAGATCTACCTGAAAAATTTGCACTAATAGTTAAACTATAGATGCTTACCAAATAGTTAGAGTCAAGCTCCCATGACCACAACCTAGGATCAACCCATGTTAGGACAAAGGAGGGCATTTCTTTCTCACTAATTCCATGCCTCCAATAAAACCCATAGGGAAGGTGACACACCATCACTGTCTACCAGAGTAACTAACGAGATGTCACCACATAATTATATATACGTTAACTATGATGAAGGTAGGAGCTAATTAAACCAACCTTTGCCTAATGGGTTTCCAACCTCGAACAGACCACAACTACATTCCTCATAATCTCTTAAAAGGGAAACCTTTGACATACATCTATCACCATACATAAAAAAATATATAAGATAAAATAAAAAAAAAGGATGCACAATCCAATTTTATAAAAAAAAATTTTATTCAAACTTTTCATCCTTACAAAATAGCAAATTTCTTATGGAAAAGGAGTATTTTTAAAATTTTAGGGAATCATAATATCCATAAGTCTTGAAACAGCAACAATTGAGTATCATGTCTTGGGTAAAGATTGGAATAATTTTTTTTGGATATCAATCGTGTAGAAAAGCATACTTCTCTCAGATTGATTGCCAACTACTTCTTCTTCAATGAAACATTAAGTTTCTCGAGAAAAAGTATAAAGTTTCCTTCCCTTTTTATACAAGGACATGGTTCTCAATTATGTATTAGCACATACACAATATCAGCAGACCATTGCATTGGCTTATTTGTATTAAATATTATCAAAGCCAAAATTCTAAGCATTAACTGTAAAGGGACCATCCCTTCTTAAGCGGAACACTGGAGCCGCAATTTCCTATGAATCAATAAGCTCCTAGAGAAACATGCGGGGATATCAACTAATACTCCACTGATTAATCAGAAAAGCAAATCTTAGGTGACCTATACGAAGATAGCAAGTTTTCGACCCAATACCATATGTTCCATTCCAAAATAGGTAAGGGTCAAATCGATTACGAGGGTTGAGATGGCTAAGAGTTCAATTTGATACTGAACAATATTGTTAACCTCATCCCTTATAGTAAAATAATAAAATCCCAAAACAGGTCGAAGGATCTGAAAATGACTTCACAAGTTGTCAAAAGAAATCCAGAATGGCTAGGCTTTTCCTTAGACAGCATCCATGTGGAATTGAGCATATTCCCTTAGGATGATTTGCCAATTTTGTTCATCCCTGTGTGCAATAAGCACCTGAGGAGAATAAATGTTCAATAATAGAAATGGTCACCATAAATAAAAAAGGGAAAGGCCTAGTTTTCCTTTTGAGTCAATTTTTAGTTCCAATATACCTCATAGAGGTAACAGATTCCTAAAAAAAAAAGAAAATAAAGATCCCTGACTCTGAAGGACCCTCATACCAAATACATCCATCAATTCATAGGTCAGACAACATAATAAACTTGCATTCATATATAGTCATAAGGCATTCTCAAAATTTGTGAAATATGAGATTTTTGGCCTTTTGCAATGAAAAGATCCACTCAAACAAAATCTGGAAAAGAAATAAAGAAAGATGTACTTATGAATAGCTAAAATGTGAAATTGAGGCACAGGGGCAAACATTGAGGAGATGCTAATTGATTAGGCAAAAAGAAATTGTTAAAAGTCTTGATGGAGTCACTTATTACTCCCTAACTTTCCATACCTCTATATCCTTCAATTTATGACTATTGCCCATCTCCCTCTTCTCCACTTCAAGGAAATTCGAGCCATCCATTTCAAAACTCACCAACTTCTATCAAACTTGACCATGTTAAACGCCCCAAGCCATCTCAATCAAGATGCTTGTCATTTTGCCTCAATTATGATACTAGCTATTTGCCTAAATTTTACATGAGCGGCTTCAACAAAAACAAGATACTTCCCTTACTCGCCTTTAACTTTCACACCTAAAATGGCATTGCCCAAAGAGTTGTGAACTTAATCCTAAAGTAATGGGGCACTCCAAGAAAAAGGGGAAAGTTGCAACCTTTTCATAAACAAGGTCTAGAAGGACTTGGGAAAATAGGATTTCATGGGGATTTATTGGTGATTGAACTCCCAAAGAAATTGCTTGTCATATAATGATCAGTTAATACTTGTTAGGTCAATATCCTTCTGTATAGCTAAAATCCAAAGCTAATAGAAGTTTATTATTCCCATTGGACCTTATTTTATTTAACTTTGTCAATACCATGATCATATGTTCCTATTTTCTCCCTCTGTGCATCCTCCCATTTCATTAGTCATGTTGACATAACCTCTTTCTTTGCATGTCTTTCTTAAATGAAAAAAAAATCAAAAATAATAATGTCCAGAACTCCATATGAAAAGATTTAATCGATGTGGAGAAGGGTTAAATCTAAAGACCAATTATATGCCCCAAATTCAATCACAAAAAAAAACCAAATCAAAGATACCAATGCATGTCCCACAAGCAAACTATGTCTAGGATACAAGGCATTCTTTGTCTTCCCAAACACAAAGGAGTAATCTCTAGTCACCTTAATTGAGCCAGGAGTGATGTTCATTTCCTTTACACTCATTATGAAACATTTGGGATGGGGAGTCTTTAACAGATCTTTATGCTGATAATTCAAATGTCAAGAGAGGGTCAAGTTCTTTCAATTATCCAAACACTGCTTAACCATTGCTAACCACTTTGGGCCTTTTAAAAAAAAAATTCTTCAAATACCAAACGTGAGTTGAACCCAAGAAGCAATGAGAGTTCTACAAAGAAAAGCAATTTTGGCACCATAGTGGATTCCTTCTAGAAAAAAGATTAGATGAAAAAAGGAAACAAATTGGAGGAAGAAAAAAAAACCACAGGAGGAAGGAAATTCTCAAAAGAAAGCTCCCACAGATTAAATTTTGAAAAAGCAAAAGCTTTTAAGAGTGAGCTTCGCCTTAGCATGCAATCAAGGGGCAAAATCCTCAAAGAAGAATCTCATATGGCATAAGAGGTCAAAAAAAAGAGAGAGAGAATTCTCCAGAGGAGAGTTGAGCTGAACAAAAATGTCTTTTAAAGGAAAAGGTTGAGTTAACTGTCATAAGCCAGTTGGTCATGCTAAGATGATACAATTACTAGGCAAAATTCTCATTGTGAACTCACATGAATGTTTGGGCCTTATCACCTTTCTTTCTCAAGCTACATTTTACCCATTAAACCTCATTGCAACCTTAAGACTTCCTCTCTTGTTAAGCGAATTTTGAGTATAGAATTTTGTTAAAGTAATAGAAGAAGGAGACAAATAGGAGACTTGATGGGGACATATTAATTCTTGAGCCTGATATCCTTTATTTCATAAACCTATTTACCAAGGCCACACTACAAGCATCAAAAGTCCTTGTTAAGGTTTAGCTTGCTTGAAATAATGGGGCAGGTTTTCTAAAAAGGGAGGAATAATTAAAAATAAAAAAAAACCAGAATAATTGAAATTGGGGCCAAAAAAAAAAAAGTTTGATTCAAAGCAAATTCTTTTAACCACATCCATTATCTCTTTCAAAAGGAGTTTAAATCCAAAAGTAAAGCTTCTTTCTATCCCATCATATCCATATCCTCAGCATTTCTCTTCTTTATTGTTCAAAGGAGAATACTTCAAGTGTAGAACTGGGGCATCTTCCTAATCTGGTACATTATGCTAAGCCATTGTTTATTCTATTTCTCTGCTCCCAAAAGATTTTACATGACCCCATTCTTCGCTAGCCCTTGCATCCCTCTAATGTTAAGGGCTATTTTCTGTCTTAAACTTAGGTATTTGCATCCCTTAGTGCATGATTGCATTGACATTGTTAAATAAAGTAAGTGTGGATTTAACTTATTGACCTTTCAAGCATTAACGATGAAGACTGACAAGAGGAGATTGCCTTGTCAAGTTAATCGCCCAAGGTTGATGACAAACAAATCACTTGGAGAAAATTATTTAAAAATGAGTCAAACCAAGAGTTTGGGGTCTTCTTAGCTTAGGATACTCCCTCTGGGGCATTTTTGACTAGCCAAAAGACATCAATAAATTTTCTTGTCCAAATAACAAAGGGCAAATCTGGTAGCATAGTCAAAGTTTAACATTTCTCATTGTGGCAGGTGAAGAGCTAATGCGTAAAATTTTTCCAAAAGCAAAGGGCTAAAAATGCTACGTTTCATAAATTTTGGGATTTCTTATGCATCACATGCTTGCATTCAATTTGTACATGGACAAAGCATATTTTTCCTTTTCAAGTAATTCTTTTTTTTAAAAAAAAAAAAATTTTTTTTAAAAAGTAAGATTACATTTTTTTCCATCAATTCATTAAAAAAAATAAAATAAAATAAAAAAGATCACATTATTTCTTATCAATTTATTTCCTCACAAAATAAAAAATCCAAAATTTCAAATCAGGTTAAGGACATCAAGAAATAATGCTCCTTCTCTTCCCCTTTTCCTTTGAGATGATTCAATTTACAAAAAAAAGAAAAAGAAAAAAAGAGGTTCAAAGTTTAAAATCAATCTAAACACATTGAAATTCTTTTTTCTGTTTCCTTTTGAGGTGATCTTGTAAAAAAAAACAAAAGAGTTCAACATTCCAAATCAATTTAAGGATGTTAAAAGATTATGTCCTCATCTTTTTCTCTACTTGGAGTTAAGTTCACTTGTATAAATTGTGCGTATTCTAGAAATAAAAAAATTCAAAAAAAGAGTAAAAAAAAAAACACAACTTGCATCTTATATGCATTACATATTGCCAGATCCATACAGAGATAAAGAAAAACATACATTTGAGGGAAAAAGAACAACTTGCATCTCATATGCATCCTGCATCCCATATTTGCATACGTCACCTAGCCTCTAGTTCACACTGGGGCAAGGCAAAAACAAACATTTGCATCTCATGAAACAAAATATCACATATGTTTTTTGCACCTCATACATGTATACACTATGTGAACCCTGAACTCATATTGGGGCAAGCAAAACAAGCATTTTTGCATGTTATAAAGTATCTTACATGCTTCATACATCCTACATATGCTTTCATTATGTGGACCTCAAATTCACATTGGGGCAAAGGAAAACAAAACATGTGCATTTCATAAATTGTAGCATCTCACATACTCCATGCTTCTAGCACCTACCATGACCCCGATTTATATCGGAGCAAAATTGAGTTGTTGAGCTCAAAAGTCAAGCATATTGCATGCATTGCACATTTGTATATAAGTACATTACCTTGCATAAAATTTAGATAAATGAAGTAAAGTTCTTATATTTAGAAAAATTCCCCAAAAAAAAAAAAAGAGCATCTTTAAAGACCTGCACAAGTTAGACAATCTCTTTTCAAGCCCTACATTGGCTAGGCACTTTTCAAGCCCTACATTGGCTAGGCACCCATTTCAAGTCCTACATTGGCTAGGCACCCTTCAAGCCCTACATTGGCTAGGCACCCATTTGAAGTCCTACATTGGCTAGGCACCCTTCAAGTCCTACATTAGCTAGGCACTTTTCAAGCTCTACATTGGCTAGACACCTTTCAAGTCCTACATTGGCTAGGCACCCTTTTAAGCTCTACATTGGCTAGACACCCTTCAAGTCCTACATTGGCTAGGCACTTTTCAAGCTCTACATTGGCTAGACACCCTTTAAGTCCTACATTGGCTAGGCATTTTTCAAGTCCTACATTGGCTAGGCACTTTTCAAGTCCTACATTGGCTAGGCACCCTTTTAAGTCCTACATTGGCTAGGCATTTTTCAAGTCCTACATTGGCTAGGCACTTTTCAAGCTGTACATTGGCTAGACACCTTTCAAGTCCTACATTGGCTAGGCACCCTTAAAGTCCTACATTGGCTAGGCATTTTTCAAGTCCTACATTGGCTAGGCATTTTTCAAGTCCTATGTTGGCTAGACACCTTTCAAGCTCTACATTGGCTAGGCACCTTTCACGTCCTACATTGGCTAGGCACCCTTTAAGCTCTACATTGGCTAGACACCTTTCAAGTCCTACATTGGCTAGGCATTTTTCAAGTCCTACATTGGTTAGGCACACTTCAAGCTCTACATTGGCTAGACACCCTTCAAGTCCTACATTGGCTAGGCACCTTTCAAGTCCTACATTGGCTAGGCACCCTTTAAGCTCTACATTGACTAGACACCCTTCAAGTCCTACATTGGCTAGGCACTTTTCAAGTCCTACATTGGCTAGGCACTTTTCAAGCCCTACATTGGCTAGGCACCCTTTCAAGTCCTACATTGGCTAGGCACCCTTTAAGCTCTACATTGGCTAGACACCTTTCAAGTCCTACATTGGCTAGGCACCTTTCAAGCTCTACATTGGCTAGACACCCTTCAAGTCCTACATTGGCTAGGCACACTTCAAGCTCTACATTGGCTAGACACCCTTCAAGTCCTACATTGGCTAGGCACCTTTCAAGTCCTACATTGGCTAGGCACCCTTTAAGCTCTACATTGGCTAGACACCTTTCAAGTCCTACATTGGCTAGGCACCTTTCAAGTCCTACATTGGCTAGGCACCCAGGCACCTTTCAAGCTCTACATTGGCTAGACACCTTTCAAGTCCTACATTGGCTAGGCACCTTTCAAGTCCTACATTGGCTAGGCACCCTTCAAGCTCTACATTGGTTAGACACCTTTCAAGTCCTACATTGGCTAGGCATTCTTCAAGTCCTACATTGGCTAGGCACCTTTCAAGTCCTACATTGGCTAGGCACCCACTTCAAGCTCTACATTGGCTAGACACCCTTCAAGTCCTACATTAGTTAGGCACTTTTCAAGCTCTACATTGGCTAGACACCCTTCAAGTCCTCTACATTGGCTAGACACCCTTCAAGTCCTACATTAGTTAGGAACTTTTCAAGCTCTACATTGGCTAGACACCCTTCAAGTTCTACATTGGCTAGACACCCTTCAAGTCCTACATTGGCTAGGCACACTTCAAGCCCTACATTGGTCAATCCCTACACTGGCTAGGCACTTTTCAAGCCCTGCACTGGTCAAGCACCCAGGTCAAAGCCCTGCATAGCCAGGCACACCTTTCAAGTCCTACTCCATAATAGGCACATTTTCAAAGCCCTGTTCCAGAACAGGCACACGTTTCAAAGTCCTGCACCAAAATAAGCACCAATAAAAGTTCTGCTCAGAACAGGCATCCTCTTCAGAATTATATTACTTCCTTTCTCTTTGATCAGGTCGTGATATTTTCAGGTAGGTTAGCTCCCCAAACAAAATACATGTTTCCATCTTTACTTATTCTTAAGCTAAGGGTATCAAAAATTACATTTTCGCTCTCCTTGCTTAAAGAATAAGTAAAGAGGGGCTACCTGTAAACACTATATTTTGTTTGGGTTGCTTTTTCATTTTTGTTTATTGTCAAAAGGCAATTAAATCATTCCAGACAAAATATGTGTTCATGTCTTTACTTGCTTCTTATGCAAAAGTATTAAAAATTATATTTTTAATTTCCTTGCCTAAGAAACAAGTAAAGAGGGGCAACTGTGAATACCGTATTTTGTCCGAACTAATTACAAAAATAATAAAATTAAAAAAGTATATATATAATTAAGAGAAAAAAAATGAAAAAATTAATTAAATTTAAAAAAAAAAAGAAGCTTAAGAAAACAATATAAAAAATTAATTAATTAAAAAAAAAAAGAAGGCCAATTTGAAGCCTAAAACTCCCAGGCCCACCTTGTTAAACCCTATCCAATCCTGCTGAAGCCCAAAACTTTTTCGGATTGGGCCATCGGGCCGAATCCACATCCCCCACTCAATTTCCCTTTCCAGACTCTCCCAAACGACAGACAAGACGACACACACACAGAGGAGCAGAGTTCTGAAGCACCAAAACAGAAGGCAGCGTCCAACTTTTCAGAGAAGCCAGCAAAAAGAAAGGGACGCATTAGACTGGTGGAGCAGGCACGTGATGGCTTTCTGGGTATGAAAGGACTGAAGGGAGATGTGCAGAGGGGATTCGGCGCGAGGAGTGAGAGAAAGGTATGGGGGATTTCTGGAGAGAACAGAGATGAAGGAGAGATTGAAAGGAAGAGGGGGAGGACCTTCTGATTCGAGGGGAGAGGGAACCGAGACTCGAGAAGGAGAGAGAGCAGAGGGGAAAAGGCGAGGAGGAGAGGGGAGAGTACGAACGAAAGAACGAGGATAGGCAGGGAGAACCGAAAAAAATCGAAAAAAACAAATTGAGCGACAGAGCTAGAGAATCAGAAAACTGGGAGAAAGGGAAGAAGCAAGAATCAGAGGCAGAGGTCGAGGAGGTTCCTGGATTCGAACAACAGCAGGCGAGAGAGACCAGAAAAGCTGAGGATCAGAGAGGAGGCCGAGGAGGTCTCTGGGTTCAAAGGAGCAGAGGCAGAAAAACGAGAGCTAAGGCAGCAAACAAAAAAATTCATCCTTCAACCTCCGTCCCTACAGGTAAGCCACTGGGATTGTCTGCTCTGTTTGTGATAATCAATGATATGAAATTGAAATGGGAAGATTGGAATTCGAAATGCTGTATTCATTGTATATTTGGGAGCATGCCCAGTAGGTGCTCGACAAAATGCCTAAGAGAAATTTGAGTTAAGTCTTTGCATTTGGTCATGTAAACTGTGCTGGAATCTGGACTCTGGATATGATGGTTCTAATGTTACTATAATGTTTTGTCTGCCTACCTCGTATGCTTGGTCCCCTGTTCCGTGATTATTCTTTTGTTCGATTTGATATTGCTTAAGGTTCAGACATTGGCTAATACTTTCAGATTGGGGTTTTGATGTTTTACTGTGACATTTCATTCATGCATTTGATTCCCTATCACTCATAAAAGTATTGTTGTTGTTCTTTGTTTTGCTTGTTACCAGATCGAGGTTTAGATTTTAGTTAATGATTTTTAGGATCAGTTTCCCTTCTCAGTGTTGGATTTAAGTGTGGCTAAAGTTTCATAAATGCCTCTCGTTGTGATTTCCCACTGCTGCATGAGAATGGTTTGTTGTGTAGCCGGGTCTCTTGGTGTTGGTTATATATTTTGAGTAATGAAGCAAAATTGTGAGATTATCTGTGCATTTATCTCTTCCTGCTGCTGTTAATGTGATTGTCTGTTTCTTTAATATTTGGCCATCAAGACCAATGCATTTGGTGTGATCTGATTTAACTTTAGATCAGCACATCGAGGGTCACGGATACCTGCTTGGTATATAATTCTATCTCTAATGTGGTAGCAGTTCCTGATATATAATTCTGTCTCTAATGTGGGAGCAGTTCCAGATTTTGCTGAACATTTCTCGTGCTGTTATGTATGTCGTTATTTGAGAGGGAACCTACTTTTGTTTGTCTTGTCAAATAGAGATAAATCTGATTCATGCATTTTACTGCCTGCCTTGTACATGTTATGCTTTGGCACAAAATCATATCGAAATATTGTTCTGCTTCTTGGCTGTTTTTGGATCCAACTAGGCCCGAGGTAAATCCTGTTTTGTGCTTGGGACATATATTGCTGTTGAACAAGTTCTAAATTCGCATCACACAATTTGTCTATAGTGCTAAACTGCCAATTGAATCCAGCAAATGAA
The DNA here is from genome assembly GCA_032878935.1 of Erythrophleum fordii. Classification (NCBI taxonomy): domain Eukaryota; kingdom Viridiplantae; phylum Streptophyta; class Magnoliopsida; order Fabales; family Fabaceae; genus Erythrophleum; species Erythrophleum fordii. The sequence goes on from JAVQMF010000053.1 coordinate 18,486,259, forward strand.
TGGCCTCTTCATTCTGTTTGATCTAATATTATAATGTGCATTGTGATTTCTTTTAACGCGTTGATGAAGATTTGGAAAGACATAAGAGTGTGCCCATTACTTGATGTTTGCATTGCTAGAACTGTTCCTCACATTGTCTTTTTTTTTTTTTTTTGCATGAGATAAAACCATTTTGCATCAAACATGACTAAGGAGCGCGAAGCAACTGGTGAATATAGTGGCAAGCAAGGGATTGGAAAGGGCAAGCGTAAGGAAGTTGAAAGACAAAAGCACAATCATGAAGACAAATTGGTTGTGTTTCATTTTACACATGTTTTATTTCAATTTATTTTATTTTCATACTTAAAAAGTATTTGAATATGATGTTTAATTGGCTACACAAGCACCCACGAAATTGTATATATTACATGCTTGTACATAGTTTATCTCGATTTTATCTTATTTTATTTTAGAGTTGCCACGTAGGATTCTATATCCTCTTGGGCTTATAGGGGTCATCCGGAGTTGTGTGTGATAATAAATCTCCTCAAACACCGTGTTGGGTCATCAAATGTATTGACGTAAATTTTAGGTTTCAATAATTAACGCAAAAAAAAAAAAGAGTTTCAAAATAAAATAAATAGTTTTTTTTAGAAAGGTAAAATGTTTCTTTTCAAAAAAGAGAGAGAGTTCAAGTGCTAACTAAAAATATATAATTTTGAGAAAATCAAATAAACTTTATCTTCCCAAAATAAAAAAAATGAAACTAAAACAAAACAAAATTAAGATGATTAATTTCCTTCTTAAACTTATGAATTTCTTTTCAAATTTCCCGGTGAACAAAAATTTGAGATTTAAAGATAAGCCTCATGAAAAAGAGAGTAAATAAAAAAACAAAAACAAAAGATAAAACAAAAATAAGAATATCGTTCCCAAGAAAATAAATAAAGTAAAAAAAAAAAAGATAAAAATCCAAAAATGAGTAACTTAACAAAAAAAAAAAAAAAGGCTTTTAAGGAATAAAAGATTAAAAATTAATCAAAAAATAAAGAAGTAGGATTAATTTGTTTTTTTTTGCAAATTAAGTCACTTCCAAAGTTATTTGTGAAAATCCAAAAATATTCTTACTTTTTTTCATTCATCACTTAAAAAAAAAAATAAAATAAAACAAAACAAATAAAAAAAATAAAAATAAGGGAAAGAAGAAGGAATAAAACAATAACAAAAAAAATGAAAAAAGCAAGAGAAGGAAAAAAAAAATCAAAAAATGCAAGAAAATTTAAATTAAATTTTCCTTTAACAAATGGAAGTATATCAACTAGTTTCAGACTTGTCTAATTTGGTAAAGAAAACGTAATTTATTTATTCTTCATCTGTTCAAAGAAAAAAACAAACAACACCCAAATAAACAAACTAAATGAAGAAAAACTAAATAAAAAAAATTAGAAAAAAAAAACCAAAAAACAAACGAAAACAAACAAAAAAAAGAAAAGGGAAAAATAAACAAAACATAAAAAAAAACAAAAAAAAAACAAAAAAAAAAACAAAAAAAACAATAACAACCAATATGATCTCCAGTCGAACTACGTGGACTTTGATCCCTATTGGAGGGTACGTAGGCCCTAGGCTCTTATCCTAGGTCAAGTCCGCCCTTGTAAATAAAATTTTTTTTTTTAATTTTTATTTTTTTTAAATTCTTTTCTTTTAGGTTGTTCTTCCCGTTTGGTTTCTTTAATTTCTTTCTTCCTTTTTATTTATTTTTTGATTTCGTCTCTTTTATTTCTGTTTCTTATTTTGCATGTGAGTTATTAGGAAAATTAAAATAGACTAAAGGCCATATTGATTTTGTACAACTGATTTAGGGTAACCGTTCTTAGCAACGGGTGTAGTGGGGTGCCTAACACCTTCCCCACTCACAATCGACTCCCGAACCTATTTTCTGATTTGTAGACCGTTTTTCTTATTTTTCAAATAAAAGATTTTTCCAAAGTTTTGCCTTTTCAAAAACTAAAATTTTGGTGGCGACTCTACTACTTATCTTAATTTCGATTTCAGTTTTCGTTTTCTCTGGAAATTGAATCGAAATTTCTTCTTTTTAAAAATTTCTTTAAAAAAGCGCCACGCAGTCGCATTTTCGGGTGTGACAGGCATCTATGGTAAGGACAGATGTGCTTTCTTAAGTACTTAAGCACATTAACTGAATATCTATTCTCAATCTAATATGTCCTCAGCTTGAACACTGTCATATCTTCTCTTTCTACCTTTCTTATCCTCTTACTTAGGTAAAAGGATGTTTTATTACTAGCTGTTTCTATTGCCAATTCAAGTTTTTCTATGCTCAAGAGCACCTATATTTTCCCAAGGTTCCTCTATATATTTACTCTCTGTAACATCAAGGGGGTCTATTTTTCACTCATACTATTACTTTGCTCTTAGCTAGACTATCCCTTGGTAAGAAGGATTCTATTTCATATAATTCTAAGAATTTCATTCTATGGCACTCTCGGCTTACACTCTTTCTCTACATAAAATGAGGCTCGCCTTCTTAGGCGGTCTTTAGCTCCTTCGAGCTTCCCTGAAGGTACTAAGGCACTAACTGTCTGTCTCAGCTTATTTCTACGTTCAGATCAGAGCTAGGCTTTCTCTCTATTCAGCTTCTTTAGCTTCATCCCCAAGAGCACAGTATATTGATTTCAAGATTCTACTAACAATCCAGGACACGTACTCTCAATTTCTGGATTCTACCTTACTAAAAACTTATGCTTTACCAGGTGCTCTAATCATACATGTGCCTTAACCCCTACATTCTCATATTAGGGATCTTGTCTAACTAACTATTGAACCCCTATCTATTTACTTTACTGGGCTTAGCTTACCAATTTAATCATTACTAAAGTAAGGGTATCTTTTCTATAGCTAGTTTCTCAGCTCTTCCTCGCTTCCCTTATCACTGTACTTTATGACTCAGGGGGTCTATCTAGAGGAATTTACTAACCACAACTGAGTGGTTTTCCTTGATTTAAGATGTCTAATCTTCTCTTTCTCAATCCAAGAAGAACTTTCACCGAGCCTTTCATTTACATATCTCACCTGGAACAATGCTACTGGTCATCTCCTCCAGGATTTAGCTTATACTTAACTTGGGCTAGCCATCTTATCAGACCTGTAGCTTACTAACTATCTTCATTCTTTTCTGACCCTTTGTTACTGGACTACTCATACTTACCTCTAGGTATCACCTATGAGGTACACTTTTCTAGGCCACTTGTTATGTGCCTCATTGCTGGTAGTCTTATCTTATGTTATTTCAAGGCTATACTAACATTCTATCATTCAGTGTCTCATTGGGTGGCACTCTAGGTTGGAGTCAACGCCTCATAGGTGGGTCTCAACAACCTTATCATTCTTGTGTCTAACTTTCTCTATGTTGAGCTTTTTTCTCAGTCTCATTTACTAGGCCTACGGATTTCTTACTAACCTTCCATGACTATTCATTACTCTTTTTCTTTACTTATACTAGGGATTCCCGCTCTCTGTAGATTGACTAATCCCTTTTCAACTTATTCCTCAAATTGGCATGAATATGACCAACAAGGCATTTATGGTACTATTCACCGTAGCTAAAAATAATTTGCCATAGCTAATCAGCCTCAGGTTTGCCCTAGTTTTCTTGTCTGAGTATTAGCCGTGGTGAGGAACTTTTTGGATTACCTCACTACTTCCATGGAATAGTTGGCCGTGGCTAAGCAATTAATTGGCCACGGTTAATGGCTTTTGATTTACTTACTGTTCTGGGGATTGGATTTTTATCTTTAGCTACCAACCCAAGCCTCATTGCCTCTATATCTAGCCCATCATCAAGCTAGGGAATTGTACCTTTTGTTCCATTCATACATAACTAATTGTCATCTTTGGGCCATTGGGCTCTAGGGGTGTAGCTTGTAACTCAACCTCTGGCCTGAAGGAATTAGCCTTTTAGGTTCTAGAATTTATCTAGACATTTGGGTGTTGTGGCTAGAGGGCAATTCTTTTCTCACTTCCTTTCTAAACTAATCTTGTGCAGCCGCAGTCTCATCTCATACTGTGTTACATCACTACTTGTCTCTGCATCAAGCAGGACATTTCAGAATGGTCCGAGTATTTCACCAGGGAGAACTAGGCCTCAAGTAGTCTCTTTAGCAAGCCTTTTCATGTTAATGAGAACATTCCTCATCATTCATAACTAGGGCTTGCCACTGATCCTAGTGAGTAATTATGTCTCATCAAGTTCTAGCCGTTGGATTCCAACTTCGCTTAAGCTTAGCTCTGCTCGAGGTACTCTAGAGGCTACTCTTTCTCAGTGTCTACTAACTACCCCAAGACCATTCTATAAATTACTCATCATGAACAAATCCATAAACTATACTCATACACCCAACATGTCTCACATAAGACTTTACCTATCCATTCAAGCCTTTTACATAGCCCTATTGCTACATCCTCAAGCCAAATCCAATCCGAGAGAGCCTGAAACTTTGCTCTGATACCAATAAATGTAACAACATATATTTCTAGCTCATATTACAACATTCACATGCTTCACATTCATAAGTTCCATGAAAGAGCAAGAAGGGGGAGTAAAAATAATGCATTTTCTTGCCTTACGTCATGTATGAAAATTCCATTCAGTGTCACGTGGACTGTGTGAGCTCATACAACACATTCTCATATTTAATTATATGAATACAACTTATTTGGATCATAAAATGTAGCCCATAACTCATGAAACTTAAAGGAAAGCTCAAAATACTCATGTATAATTTCGATCAGAATTTGGCTCTTTTTTTACTAAACTTTGAAAATTCATAACTAATTCTAGAAACATTGAAATCATGCATTCTTGTTCATTCTAGAAATCTACAGATGTCTAATTCATATTAAAAATATGTTTAGACCATAACATCCATCACAGAGGATGTTTGACATATGAAATAGTCTAGAGGTCAAACTGCTCACTGGTGCTGTCACAGATTTTCGCAGCAAATTTTGAAAATATCCAATTAATTTCAAAAAAATACAATTCATAAAAATGATATCAATCTGGAAAGCTATAGATGTTAGCTAGAGGGAAAAAATAACACTAGACTAGCTCAGGCAACCCAGACCTTGAAACTCAATAGAATAGTAACTGAGGTTAGACAAAACTCTTGATATTGGATAGATTCTTTAAAAATTCATATCTCCCTCTCTAGACCTCCAAATGAGGTGTTTCTAGTTGACACAAGTTACTGGAAATGTCTAGTTTCTTTATATAAACTTTTGTGGTAATTGGACATCATTTGAGCCTTGTGTGATAGATTTCATTTTCGGACCAAATGAATAGTGCATCATTTAAGCCCTGGAAATGTCTAGGATTCACTCTTGATTCTATCAAAAAACCAACCCCTCTTGGCTGGCTAGAAGTGGGACACAACATTCAAGAGGAGGGAAATGAAAGAACAAGCTTGGGATTTAACAATTTACCTTGATTTCCTTGTCTTTCTTGGATGTTTCTCCCTTTGTTTGGCCTGCTCTTTCCAATTTCAAAATTTCCCTTTCTTTTCTGCCCCCAAAATAGACCTAAAACTTCAATGAAAGCATGGAAAACAAGAGGAGAAGGAGGAGAATAACTTTGCTAAAGGAAAGGCTAGGAAAGTCCATTGATTTCATACCTTTATCTTGGCTTTTTTCTTTTTCTTCTTCCTCCTCCCTTGTACACCTAAATGTTCTAGCCTTCTCTTTATTTTTTGTTTAGAAGAAAGTCAGTGAAGAGGGAGGGCAGATGGGGACGTTTTTATAAAGAGCTTCAAGAACCAAACAATTACAAAAATTCCCATTTTGCCCTTTCATCTTGGCATTTTCATTTTAGCTTCGTTTTAGCTCCTTTTTTAGAACCATCTTTTCCATTGTAAAATTTAGGTTCTCAATTAAGAAAAATGGCTTTGGAATCACTCAAATTGGAGCTAAAACCTTTTCGAATAAATCAGTCAAATTTTGGGTCAATTGACATCGAAAAGAGTACATCGGAGGGGCTTTACCGGTCCCAGGGCTTCCCATGGTTTTTGGAGCCTCTGAGAATTCTGATTAACTCAAAATTTCCATTGAAAAAGCCCTCCTAGGTGCTTTTCCAAAATTGCACTTATTTATGAAAATGCCACTGGCCTTTCCGTAAATTTTTTTGAATCACTCCGATCCCGCTTTTTAGGCAACTCAAGGCTCAAATCCTCATTTTCTATTATTTAAAATTTTATCAAAATTTTATTTGATCTTGAATCAATCATCTCAAAGGACTTGCTTTGAAAATTGACTCATTTCGGTATTTTATGAAAGATCGGACGTTACATGAGTTGATGCCAAAAGTCCCTTAATGTGGGTGAAGAAGTGCTAAAAGTCTCAAGGCATGGGTGAGACTAGGCTAAAAGTCTCTTGGATGAGTGAGGCCAAGTTAAAGGTCCCTAGGCCAAGGGTGAAGCATGTCCAAAAGTCCTAAAAATTGGGTGAGACAAAGCCAAAAGAACCTAGAGCTTCTTGGTGACATGATTGTGAAAGTGTGGCATGAAAATCTTGAAAATGTGCATTCATGATCCAAATAGCTTGTTTACTTGTACACTAGATGTATGTATGCCTTGAATGTGTGTGTGAATGGGTGTGTGAGCTATTAAGATTCTAAGAATCTCACTTCTCTTCCCCCTTTCCTCCTAAAATATTTAGGTGGTGCCCAAGATCAAAGGGATGCAAGCCAAGCATCTTGAAGAGACTACATTTGAGTTTTTGAAGATTTTTTAGTACTTAGTGATTAAATGGATACATATATATTATTTTTGACTTATGAACCATTGAACAATTGTAATGTCATATACAAATGATGTATGAACATTGTATGGTTCCAAGACAATGGAAATGTGAAATTTGAACCCTTATGTGCATACTTGGATACACGAATTCTTGAGTGTGGGATAGCCAAATTGAGATGCATGGTGTTTGGGATCACTTGGGCAGTGTCTACAAGTCATATCCATGCTTTTAAACTTGTCCAAGAGGTGCTAAACCATTAAGAAAGCCATTTGGACAAAGTTGGCACCCTGAAAGAGGAAAAATTGATTATATTGTAAGGCTATGTCACTTTCTATCCAAATGAGCTAGTTTGAAATTTGGAATGCATATAGAGCTTGTTAAGAGTGTTTTTGAAGCTAAAGTGCAGAATATTTGGGTCTATGGAACTTTTGGCTAATTTTTGAAGTTGGAAAATTTTTTAGCTTTTGGTCAGTGTACTGTGCAATTGGTCTGAAGATCAATCTGCGTCATTCATAGGGCAAATGATGTCCAATTTCCATGAAATTTTATAAACAAAAACTAAACCTTCCCAGTGACTTGTGTCAATTAGAAACATCTCATTTGGATATCTAGAGAGGGAGATATAAATTTTTTGACATTGTTGTTTTGTTCTAGGCACACCTCCAGACTCATGTTACTATTTAATGAATTTTTCAGATCTGAATGCTCTTGGATTGGTCTAGAACTATTTTACCTCTAGTTAACATATGTATCTTTCTAAATTGGTATAGAATGCATGTATTATATTTTTGTAAAATTAATTATAAATCTTCAAAATTTATATTAGTAAGCTATATCAGATTCCTAGATAGCTTGACCTCCCTGCATTTTCTATTATCAAACATGATCTAGATGAAATTTTTATGCCTTGGAATTATTTTTAATGTAGATTTGACATCTAGATATTTCCAAAAAGCTATGGTTTGTATGATTTCAATTTTTCTGCATTTAGTTATGATTTTTCAAAGTTGCTTCTGAAATCTACCATATGCTGTCCGCGAGATTGAGTGAAAATTTTGGGGTTTTTGACTTGAAAATCGTAGATTGCTTGATATTTTGAGTTGATTGTGATTTTTTCCAATGACAAATGACTAGAAAATATTGTTAGATAATCCATGGGGCCTAAGTAATGCAAGTTGAAAAAATTAACCCCGATGTAATGCGATAAAATGCATGAAAATGTGACTTTTTTTTTAATAATTCCCTATGAACATGCACATAATTATCTTGAATGGAAGGATATAATGAGATAAAATATACGGTATGACACTATCTAGAGCTTTTTAAGAAGCTAAAGTACATAGTACTTGGAGCTCTAGAGAATGTTTGGTGAATTTCCAAATTTGGTAAAAATTTTTCAACTTGACAGTGGTACTATACAATGGTCAGTAACTTCACCTCTGTCACTCATAAGACAAATGGTGTGCAATAGCTATGAAATTCTATAGAGAGAAATTAACATTCACAATGACCTATCCCGATTGGAAGCACTTCAATGGGAGGTTTGTAGAGGGAGAACTAAATTTTTGAAGTTCTAGGTAAGTACTAGGGGTGCAGTCAAACCTCAACTATTGTTCTATCAAGTTTTAGGGTCTAAAGGCTTCTGAATTGGTCTCAAAGTATTTTTTCCCTTGATTTAACATTTGTAGCTTTCTAAATTGGTATAGTTTTCCTTGATTGGACTTTTTTGAAATTAGTTATGACTTTTTGAAATTTATATCAGTAAACTATATCTTAAACACTGGGCAGTCTGACCTATGTCATTTTTCTATTGTTAAACGTGGTCCACATGATGCTATTATGGCTTGGAATTATTTTTAGTATAAATTTAACATTTATAGATTTTTAGAAAGCTATCATATGCTTGATTTTGATTTTTTTAAAATTAGTTATGATTTTTCAAATTTGTTATCAGAAAACTGCCACTAGAACTCGAGAATAGAAGTGAGATTCTCGGGTTTTTGGTTCCAAATCCGTGAGAAATGGCTCTTGATCCATGTTGTAAGCCTTAAAATTGTGTTGTTTCTATATGTTTAAATATGTTATAGGTGGAAATAATTTGAGGTAGGTTTAAATGGGCCATATAGGCAAGATTCAATAAATTTGCTCGTTGAAAGTGATTAATTCCCTCACTAAAGGCATGTAAGTCCTTGATGGAGAATGTGTTTTATGTCGCATATGGTAATGTTTCTAGTTAAACACACATACTAGAATTGATTTAGTATTAAATCAAGGGAATTTTAAGGTTGGAATCAGATCTTGTAGACAAGATCCAAGATCCCATCAACAAGATCTTGCATTTTATATTGAGAAATTTGAGACCTTGTCGATAGGGTCTTTGGCCAGAGTACAAGGTCTTCTCTTTAGCATATAAAGGCTTATAAATTGTGATGGTTTTAAATTTTTGGTATAAGAGAAAAGGTTTAGGCACTTTTGCTCGGTGTTTAGGCTCTTAAATTACATTATTGGTTGTGCTAAGGTGTGAATTGCCATGGAAGTGATAAGATATATATGCATATGTGCTTGAGATACAATTTTGTACTTAACAGTGCTACTTTTTTTAGATAAGATGGTGGAGACTAGATGGGGTAGAGGTAGAGGCAAGCCACCTAGGGCTCAGAGTGTTGAGCCTAAGGACCCTTTGTGAACCATCATGGAGAGGCTTGACAGATATGAGACCATAATGGGCTAGCAATAGGAGATGCTGGAACAGCAGAGATATAATGCCCAACAACAATATGAGATGATAATACAATTATAAGATACTATGAATAGGCTATAAGAAGCTAAGAGAGAAGCCCCTATACCTCAGCCATCCACCTCAGGCATTCTACCTCCACCTCCTCATGAGCCAGTTCAGACCTCACTAACTATTCAAAAACTATTAAATCAATTTAGAAAGAATAGTCCACCTACATTTGACGAGGTATTAGATGCAGACAAGGCAGGGGCTTTGGTTTTAGAGATAGAGAAAATCTTTATAGTGATAGAGTGTACTTTAGAACAAAAGGCTCAGCTCGACACTTTTATATTACAGAAAGAGATAGATAGATGGTGGAGTAGTAGTAAGCCTTTGATGGAAACCAAGAATTTATAGATTGACTGGGAGAAATTTCTAGTAGAGTGTTATGAAAAGTACTTCCCCAGTTCAATGAAGAAGCAGAAGGAGATGTAATTCATGAGCTTGAAGCAAACTGATGATATGATAGTGGATTAATATATGACCAAGTTTATTGAACTATCTCGGTATTCTTCTTATCCCTAGAGATATGATGATGAGTCTTAGAGATGCAAGCAATTTGAGATAGGTTGAAGCCCCTGATTAGAGACAAAGTCACTCCACAGCAAATAAGGAATTTTAATAACCTTGTGGAAGTTAACAGAGTGATTGAGAATAATCTATAAGCTATCATGCCTACTATGACTTCAGTGAGTCAAAAGAGGGCTCTAAAATTGAAGAGACTGAGACCAAAAGAGGGTTCTAGCATGACATCTAGCAGTAAAAAGAGAGGCAAGGTTCCGTGGAATAAAAGGCCACAGAAGGGCAAGAAAGTGTAGCCTCCTCAGACTCAGTCATCCTCCCAGCAATCTACAGTGATGTACTTCAAGTGTGGGAAGCTAGGGCATATTGCCAGAAGCTGTCCCCAGATAGATACAGTGTCTCCACCAAAGCCATAGACCCAGGGTAGGATGTTCACCCTTTTTCAGCAGGAAGCTAGTGTGTCACCTAGTTTGATCTGAGGTACGCTTATAGTGAATGGTTTTCCTATAGTTGCTATATTTGATTCAGATGTTAGTCACTTGTTTATATCCTATGATTGTGTGAGGCAATTAGGTCTAGCTATTAGTAATTTGCCATTTGACTTGTCTATCACTACACCTACTGGAGGCTATGTGGTTACTTCCCATGCTTGCTTGACTGTCGCTGTTCAGTTTAATCATTGCCATACCATTATTGATTTGATTTGTATGCCCTTTCATGATATCGATTTGATTGTTAGTATGAACTAGATGACTGCTAATAATATTGTGCTTGATTGTGAACATCAAACCATAACTATACCTACTTGTGGAACCATACTAAGGATAGGGGTTGAGTTATCCTTTATGACTACTACCCAAGTTGAGAGATACTTAGAACATGGATGTCAAGCGTTTCTAGTCTTTTTATCTACTCCAGCTAAAGTAGAGGAAGGGATAGAGAAAATCCCAGTGGTTAGGAAATTCCTAAAGGTTTTCCCTAAGGATTTGGATTTTAGTGGTCTACCTCCTGAGAGAGAGATAGATTTCTCATAAACATAGTGCTTAAGGCTAGATTAGTGTCCAAGACTCCTTACAGGATGGCTCCCACTGAGCTTACTGAGTTAAAAAAGGAAATAGAAGAGTTGTTAGAGAAAGGGTTCATACACTCTGGTGTTTCACCCTGGAGAGCTCTAGTGTTATTCGTGAAGAAGAAGGATGGTAGCTGAACATTGTATACAGATTATAGGGAGCTAAACAAAGTCACCATCAAGAATAAATATCCTCTCTCTAGATCAGTTAGCTGGGGCATTGGTGTTTTCCAAGATAGATCTTAAATCTAGGTACCACAAATTGAGAGTGAGAACTGGAGACATCCTAAAGATGGCCTTTAAGATTAGATATGGGCACTATGAGTTCCTTACGATGCCATTCGTGCTGACGAATGTGCCTGCTGTGTTCATGGATTACATGAATAGAATATTTAGATTGTATTTATATCAGTTTGTAGTGGTCTTTATCGATGATATCTTAATGCACTTTAAATTCTTTGAAGAGCATGAGAGGCATCTGAGACTAGTCATAAAGACCTTGAGAGATGAGAAATTGTATGCTAAACTTAGGAAATGTGAGTTTTGGCTAATCGAGGTGAAGTTCTTAGGTCACGTGATATCACATGAGGAGGTTGTGGTAGATCCCTATAAAATAGAGGTTGTGTTACAGTGGGATAAACCTAGGACTATCATCGAGATTAGGAATTTTCTAGGTTTGGCCAAGTATTATAGACGGTTTATTCAGGGCTTTTCTCAGATAGCCATACCACTTATGAGGCTAACTAGGAAAGAGACACTTTTTGTGTGGGATGATAGATGTGAGAAGAGTTTCTAAGAGTAGAAACTCTGATTGACCATTACCTTGTACTAATTATCCCTAACCTTAGTGAACCCTTTATGGTTTATAGTGATGCCTTGACGAAAGGGTTAGGTTGTATGTTGATGCAGCAAGGTAGAGTAGTGGCATATGCCTCTAGGCAGTTGAGGCCTCATAAGGAGAATTATCCCACACATGACTTAGAGTTAGCTGTGATAATGTTTACTCTTAAAATTTGGAGGCACTATCTATATAGTGCTACCATAGAAATTTATAGTGACCATAAGAGTCTAAAATACTTATTTAACCAAAAGGAACTGAATATGAGACAAGGAGATGGATAGAATTTCATAAGGATTATGATTATACATTGAAATATCATCTTGGTAAGGCCAATATGGTGGCTGATGGCCTGAGTAGGAAATCTATCCATGCCGCCCATATGATGATTAGGGAGCAAAAGCTCTTAGAAAAGTTTAAAAACTTGAACCTCTCTTGTCAGGTGGTATCGGGTAAATTGTATCTGAGTGAGACCCAAATTGAGAATGAGTTGAGAACCCATGATCATCGATGCCCAGAGAGAGGATGAGTTCCTGAGTCAGATTATGAGTGAGATCTCTTAGGATAGGACCTCAAATTTTTGGGTATCTAAGGATGGTGTGATAGTGTATCGGGATAGAATTTGCATACCTAACCAGAATGAATTGAAAGAAAGAATCCTAGAAGAGGCATATAAGAGTAGGTATACTATCCACCAGAGTGCCACCAAGATGTATCAAGACTCAAAAAGAATATTTTGGTGGCTAGGAATGAAAAATGACAATTGAGTATGTGCCTAGATGCCTAGGGTGTTAAAGGGTGAAGATAGAACATCAAAACCTGTTGGGTTATTACAACCCTTAAATATCCCTGAGTGGAAGTGGGATAACATCACTATGGATTTCATTATAGGGTTACCCAAAACATCCTCTAGACATGATGCTATTTGGATAGTTGTGGATAGACTAATGAATCTACACACTTTTTAACTATTAAGGCTACTTATACATTAGATAAATTAGCCCAATTGTATATAAAAGAGATAGTGCAACTTCATGAAGTACCCAGTAGCATAGTATCTAATAGAGACCCCAGGTTCACATTGAACTTTTGGCGGTCATTACAGCATACCTTGGGGACTAGATTGTAGTTTAGTATTGCTTATCACCCCCAGATAGATGGTCAAATTGAGAGGACCATTTAGACCCTTGAGGACATGTTGAGGGCATGTGTGTTAGAGATGAAGGGTAACTAGGATGTGTACCTACCATTAGCAGAATTTGTATACAATAACAGTTACCATTCCAGTATTCAGATGGCCTCTTATAAGGCTTTGTATAGGAGAAAATATAGATCCCCTCTGTGTTGGGTTGAGCTAGGTGAGAGGAGTTTAATAGGACTTGAGATAGTGGACTAGACCATCCCGCAGGTAGAATTGATTAGAAAGAAACTCTTCACGACCTAAAGTAGGCAGAAAAGCTATATTGATAAGAGAAGGAGGTCGATAGAGTTTGAGATTAAAGACCATGTGTTCATTCGAGTGTTTCTAGTGACTAGGGTAGGTTAGTTTATGAGGGTACTAGGTATATCAGTCCTTTTAAAATCCTTGAGAAAATCAAACCCGTTGCCTATCAGATAGCCCTACCTCCTAACCTAGTCCAAGTTCATAATGTTTTTTGTGTCTCCTAGTTGAAAAAGTACTTACCAAATGATGGCCATGTCGCGTAACCTCAAAATAAAACTAGGTTGAAAAATATATACCTTGTGGTGCAACCTAGATCGTCTCCCTAGGAAATGGAATTCAATATTTAATTAGGTTTTCTAAGTGTAAGAGGACTCTAAAAATTACCTAATTAAAGGGGGTTTGATCTAATTAAACTAAGTAAAATGAAATTGAATTTAAACTCTTAATTACTACCTAATTGTATGAATTAAAGAGTGAATGATAGACATGTAACTAGCTTTAGATTCATCTCTTGGTATCTACTATCTTTATCCTAATCCAATTGTCACTGATTCTAGTCTAAGAGTCTCTAATTGTGTTCATAACAATGTATCTTGAGTTACCATACAAGAATCAAGAGATTAACAAATTAATGTTGAATTGAAACATCAACCCCGCATCAAATTACTAACTCTTATCATTAGGATCAATGAACACTTAATTTTATTGATTAATGGATCAATTAACCTTTAAATTATCACCTAAGATGTTTAATTAACTAATTAAACTCCAAGGAATCCTTAAATCAAATAATTAAACACACAATTTCACTCATGCATTTTATCGAACACCTTGATGGCATACATGGAAAATTAGAGGAGATATGAAAATTTAGTATTTAATGCAATCCAATAATCATTCAATTAATCTCCTAATTAATGTCTAACCAGCCATCAATCTTAAACAACATCAATCTCAATCATTTACAAGCTTACCAAGAAAATAAAATAATTAAAATTGACATAGAAAGAGAAGAAAATAAAATAGGTATCTTGGCCCAAAATCCCTTGCAAATCTCTTGATTCAAGCTTCAACCAAAGGTCTTCTTCCAAGCTAATCATAGATGGAGGATTAAAGCTTTAATGGAATAGAGATGGAAGGATGATGGAGTAGGAAAATGGAGAAGGATGGATGGAAGAATGCTACAACGTGGACGTAGTGAATGACGATGGAATGGAGTATGGAATGAATGATGTATATTCTTTCTCTAACCTCCTCATTAAAAATCACTTGCCTTCCTCTCTAGATGAATCTCACGTGTTGTGGATGGGTCCATCAAATATGGATACTCTTTTCCTTTGAATAACACGATGGAATGGATAATTTGTCACGTGCATGAGATGATGTGTGGCTCAGATTAATGAATTGCATTCTACCCATGTGTGTTTAATGAATCATGTGTTCAACTTTTCTTGTGCTTCCCACATCATTTCTCTTCCTTCCCAGCTCTTTTTTTTTTACTATTCTTCTTCCCTAACTCGTAGCATTCCTTCTATTCTTGCTACTTCTTCCTTACATCAGAACTAGTGTTGCTTCTCATGTGTTTTTTCTCCACATTAGCTGTGTGTCCAAATCAAAACCATCATTTGTTCATAGGCTTCTTCATTTTCCATAAGAGCTTCTTTCAAGTTCTGAATGAATGGATGTGATTCCACATCAGCTCCCTTAAAAAAACGTGCTCTATTTCACGCTCTGTGCCTTTCTTGCTTGCTTGGCCTCCAGCTCATCTTCCTTCACCTCTTACGTATACTCTTCCACATGATTGCTCCTCCTTCCTTACAACGTGAAAGCTCGTGAATGTGTCTCATGTATTCAAGTGGTTTGTGAGTGAAGCTGTGTAACGTGTCTAGTGCATATTCCTCTTGTGGCCAAGTATGCTATCTCTTTCACCTCTCATAGACCCTAAACCCATGGAGTGTGTGTGTTAATGGTGAGTTGGAGCTTGTAGGTACGTGACCTTGAGCGTGTGAGGGAGTGTGATGTTGATGAATCAATGCATGGAAGGTGCTTACATGGAGATTGCATGGAAGTGTATGGAGTCGTGGGTGTGTTCTATTAGCATAAGGGTGAATGCAATGTGAGAGTGGACATGGGAATGCAGTGTGGAGTGTATTTAAGTGAGTCATGCATGTGTGTGTTAATGTTAGAGACATGGATGGTGAGGGAAGTGTGTTATTGTGTGCTGCCTCCCTCATATGTAATTGATGCATGAAATGGTGTGGGTTTGTGGGTAAATGAAGGTGTTGTAAATGGGTGGGAGCTACTGGACGAATGTTAGTGCATTAACTTGAGCGAATAGAGTGCCTGGAGCTAACTTGTGACTTTGTGCTATTGTTTAATCTATGTGGAACCACTTTACGTGTATATGAATGGAGTTGGAGGGACTCATGAGTGATGTAACACCATATATTTTTAGCTTATTTCATAACATTCTCATGTATCACAACATCAATTCCATGAAGGAGATGGGAAAAGTCCACTAAAATAATATATATATATATAATTGCGTAGCGTCATATATAAAAATTTCATTCAGTGTCACATGGATTGTATGAGCTCATATAATGTATTCCTATATTTAATTACATTGATACAACTCAATTGCATCATGAAATGTGGCCTACAACTCATGGAACTCGAAGGAATGCATGAAATAAACACATATTTTCAGCTAGCTTTTGTCCCTTTTCTGCCTCAACTTTGGAAAATCATACTTAATTCTAAAAAAATTGAAATCATGCATTCTTAGTCATTCTAGAAAGCTACAGATGTCTACTTCATAGTCAAAATATGTCCAATCTATAATATCCATCACAAAGGACGTTTGATAATTGAAATAGTCCAGAGGTCAAACTGCCCACTAATGCTGTCACAGATTTCTATAGCAAATTTCAAAAATGTCCAATTAATTCCAAAAAATTCAATCCATGTAAATGATACCAATCTAGAAAGCTATGGATGTCATCTAGAGGGGAAAAATAACTCCAGACTACCTTAAGTAGTGTAGACCTTAGAATTCAATAGAATAGTAACTGAGGTCGGGTGAAGCTCCTGATACTGGATAGAATGTTTAAAAATCTATATCTCCCTCGCTAGACCTCCAAATGAGGTGCTTAAAGTTGGCACAAGTCACTGGAAATGTCTAATTTCTTTTTATAAAATTTTGTGGCAATTGGACATCATTTGAGCCCTGTGTGACAGATTTTATTTTCGGACCAAATGAATAGTGTATTAGACCAAAATAAAAAAATTTGCCAACTTTGAAAATTCATAAAATATTCTGTAGACCTCTGAAAATTTTGTTCTTTTTCTTTCCAAAAAGCTCTCAACAAGTTCTAATGGCATGCCAAATCTCAGATCAAGAAGAGCTCATTTGGCCAAAAAGTAATATAGGGTTCCATTATGATCAATTTTGGCTTCATATAGGGTATCAAAATAACCAAATGGCTTTCCTTAGGTTTTGGCATCTTTTGGGCAAGTCTAAAAGCATAATTGGGACTTTTGTGAACTGCCCAAATGGTCCCAGACCTCATGCATCTCATTTTGGCCATTTCATCAACACATATGCATAATTCCATAAAACCATTCATGAAGCTAGTTTGTCATCATATACTCAAATCACATTCTAATGGCTACATGACATATCCTCTCATTCATACATGATACATTATCATAATTACATATGCTCAAGAGGTCATAGACCATACATAATAGTGGGTTAGATCATTTGACATACATATGGCCTTAAATAACCAAAACCATGCATTATGTTGTCAAGCTTTCTTCTTCAAGGTGGTTAGTTTCCATTACCTTGTCCACTTGATCCACCTAGCATGTTAGAACATTGGAGAAGAGGGAATGAGATTCAAAGAATCCCAATAGCTCATCCCCTATTCAATCATACATAATCGATGCAAATAAGTTTCATAAATGCATGTATGGTCATGTTGACATGTGCAAACATTCAAGAAGCATTTTCATCATTTGGGAATGTCATACATAGCATACAAAGGCTTGCTAAGCAAGTGGATTGGCCTCACCCAAATTTCTTATGGATATTGGACT
The DNA here is from genome assembly GCA_032878935.1 of Erythrophleum fordii. Taxonomy (NCBI): domain Eukaryota; kingdom Viridiplantae; phylum Streptophyta; class Magnoliopsida; order Fabales; family Fabaceae; genus Erythrophleum; species Erythrophleum fordii. The sequence goes on from JAVQMF010000053.1 coordinate 18,503,807, forward strand.
TGCCTTACCCATTCTTTAAGAGATTCTTGGATTTAACCATACTCTTGGGAGCCCATCTTGCTTTTGGGAGACTTTTTGTTTTGTCTCAACCAATCTCAAGGGTTCTTGGCCTTACCACACTCAAGCAAACCCAAGCACACATAAGAAAAACATCATATAAGAGCATATTATAACATCATGGCACCATGGAATTAAAGTCATGCTAGAACACTTTTCATGGCTTACAAATACACATACATACATTCAAGATAAGCTAAGCACACATCCATGCACGAGAGAAGGTAGAGAAAGCTACCTTGCTTGCATTTTGCACACCTTTTCCTTAAGCCTTGAATCCTCTCCCTTGACCTCACAAACCTTAGAAGGTGGAGATCATTTCTCTTTACCTAAACACAATTTATGGAAGCTAATTAGGTTCATGGAATTAATTTTAAGGCCACACAACTTACTTAGACTCTAGCTTAGTCTATAAACCTCATTATGGTTCCATAATTGCACCTAATGAAGCAACACCCCTCAATTAAAATCTAGGCTCCATTCTTTTCTTTCAAATATGATTCTTAACTCCTTTTAAGCTTCTTGGAGTCATCACACAATCAAAACTAAGAGCCTAACTATATGTTGCTTCTTTAGGTCATAATATGAAACCTAAAGCACCAACTCACTTTCTATGGGTTTTAAATTTTTTCCAAGACCTCCCTTCATTTTCATTCATCATATATGACTCAAGAATGGGCTTAGAAAATTTTAAAACTCTCCCTAGCTATGCTATCCTTGCTTGGTCGAGGTTATAGAGGAAATGGAGCTCCTTGGAGTTTGCTTTGTTTTCTCAAGGGAAGAAGCATATGGGGATCCTCTTAGGGATCTTAGGAGCTCATTTAAACTCTTATTTAGGCCTAGGAATCATCATACAAAATCAGATTTTACAAGGTATAGTTGAAACCCTAAAACTTGCATCTTGAAATCTAATGGTTTTTTGTTGATTCCCTTTGCATATTCTTAATCTTCACACCCTTTTTCCTAAGATTCATCCTTGGTTCTACCTAAAAATCAAGTCCTCCTAGGGTTTTCTCATGTTAGGCGAAATAGAGGAGGAGGGAACCAAAGATGACAACTATAGGAAGAGAAATTACCTTGTTTTCTTGCTTTTTCTCACTTGATTCTTGTGTTCTTCGAGCTCCTCTCTTCAAATCCGAATTTTCCCATCAATTTCTCCTTTAAAACAGATCCATATACTTTATTATAATCATAGAAAATAAAAGAAAATGAAGGAGAAGAGGTTTGGAAGAGAAAGAGCATGAAAAACCATGAAAATCTATACCTTTCTACCTTGAATTTCTCCTCCTTTTCTTCCTCCTCTTGTGCGCCTCATCCCCTAGGGTTTTCCTCTGGTTTTGGGCAGAACATGGTCATGCATAATGAAGGGAGAAGAGGGGCACATCATATATATAGGTGGGAGGGAGTTACACTTTTCAAAAATTCCCATTTTGCCCTTTGTCTTGGCATTTTCGTTTCTCCTTTGTTTTAGCTCCTTTTTTAGAACCATCTTTTCCATTATGAAATTTACATTCCCAATTTGGTAAAATGTCTTTGGAATCACTCAAATTGGAGCTAAAACCTTTATGAACGAATTCATCAAAGTTCAAGTACACCGATATTGGAAAATGTCCACCGGAGGGGATTTAACTATCCCAATGCTTTCCATGCTTTTCAAGGCCTCTGAGAACCCAAGAGAACTCAAAACTTTCATTTAAAAAGCCCTCTTGTATGAATTCCAAAATTTACTTAAAATTACAAAAATACCATTACGTTTCGTAAGTTTTCCGTAAGAAATTGTTTCTTCATTCTAACTCCATTTTTCATTCTGTTTGAGCCTGGGATTCTTATTTTCAAGAGTCTAGAATTCTTTCCAAATTTTTTGGGACCTTAACTATATCATCTCGGGGGACTTCCTTTTGTATTCGATGAATTTTGTTCATTTACGGAGAAATCGTACATTACATTTCTCACATTTGCTCTCGTTTTCAAAAAATCTGATGTTACAAGTGACATGTGAGTTAGTGGGCCTTAATTGAATGTGCAACCTTATTCCTCCCTTCTCTGTTCAAGTCTCTAAAACCCAAGCCTTGTCTCACACAACAACTCTTTTCTTCTGGTTCAGTGAGTGTGTTCTGTGTTTGGGACTGGACTAGTGTTGCTTCCTCCATTTTGCCATGTGAAATCTTGTCTAGCTCATGCTTCTTGATCATGCTCTACTCATGTTTTCTTCTCTACCCTATTTTTATTTTTTTACTTTCCATTGCCCACAAAAATCTGCAGAAATAATGGAGAATATTTAATAAGAAAAATTCACAAAATTATTTAAAGAAACTAATGCATTGAAAACCAATAATTTTGTAAATTCTTTCCAAAAGTGCAACAATGATCAATAAAATCAAATATACTCTAATTAAATCCATTAAATCTTATTTAATTATTAAAATACCTAATTTTAAGGGAACTAATGTATATAAGAATGACATTTATCACCAGACCCCTTATATATCATAGAATATGAGCATATTTAATTATAGGAAAATCTTTCCTATGTAGTGAAACCGGAGAGAATTATGGATGCTAAGCTGAAACAGCTGAGAAACAAGAAGATTCCTCTGGTAAAAGTAGTTTGGAGGGGTCTGACATCTGAAAAGGCAACCTGGGAACATAAGGAAGAGATGAGACAAAAGTATCTAGAACTGTTCCCTTGAGGCATATATTTAAATTTCGAGGACAAAATTTTATTTAAGTGGGGTGGAAAATGTAACACCCATTTTTTGTTAAAATGTTTGAAAATGGAGTTAGAATTTTAATGGCAATTTCATAAATTCAAGTAAATTTTGGTAAAATCCATAAGAGGGCATTTAAAGTAAGAAAATTGAGTGGCCCAAGGTTCTCAAAGGGCTTGAAAACCATAGGAAGCCTTGGGACAGTTAAAACCCCTCCAGTGTGCGTATTAGAATGTCGATTAACCTGAACTTTAACTGTTTCATTCGGGAAGGTTTTAGCTCCAAATTAAGTGATTTTAAAGCTATTTTATAAGATTAGGAACCTAAATTTTATGATGGAAAAGACAGTTCTTGAAAAGGAGCTAAAATGAGTTTAAAACGAAATTGCCAAAGATAAGGGACGTAAATGTCATTTTTTGGAATAATTTCTTCTCCATGCTTCTTTTAAAAGAGGTGTCCCATCTTCTGGCTTCTCTAACTAACTTTGAGCTTCATCAAAAATAGAAAGGAAGGCTAAGGAGAAGGACGCACCAAGAGAGCAAAGGAGGAATGAAGAAATCAAGGAAAAAGTTGAGAAAACTTTAAGATTTCAATGGTCTTTCTTCTTGAAACCTTTTTCTCTTCTCCTTACTTTATCTTTACATGGTTTTGGTTGTTCATATGGTTCTATTTTGGCCTTGATTCAGAGGTAAAGTTTAGACTTTCAAAGAGAAGGCTAAAGCAATGAAATAAGCTTGATTCAAGGTAGCTTTCTTCCTTTATGTTGCTTCTTCTTCCCTTGCCCTCCATGTATATGTTTCAGTTAAAAATAGAACCATTAAGGGGGAGGAGTTTCTATCTAAAAATAAGAGAGAATCTTAGGTTTTAGACTATGGGGAGTTAGAAAATACAAAAAAAATTAGAAGTTTATGTATTGAAATTCAAGATAGGAAAGTGTAAAGGTCTTGAACATATTGTAAAAACTGATTTGATTCTTGAATTCCAACCATATGTGAATTTTTTTTTTGTCCTTAGAAAGCTCCCCAAGTGCCTCTTCCATCAAGGAAAAATAAAAAACTCCATGGGCCAAATTTCCTTGCTATGTCTCAGCCAAAGCTCCTTGGGATACCTAGAGAGTGTTTTAAATTGTTCTAATCTTGGTTTGGGACTTTATATGATGGAAGTAGGTAGGAGGAAACCTTGGGGAAAATTTAAAAGCCATAAATTAGAAGATGAGGCAATAGGTTCCATAATATGACATATAGAAGCAACATAGACCTAGGCTCTTGGAATTAATGTATGATGACTTCAAGGAGTCTAAATGGAACTAAGAGGTTTAGATATGAGGAGAAAATAGAACTAAGAACTTGAATTATGGTAGTTTCTTCATTAGGCCATTATTGGAACTAATATGAGACCAATGAACAAAGTGTGCTTCTTTAGTGTGTATCTAATGCTTTGACTTGTTCCAAGAGAGTAATTGAGTGTTATTTGTGGTGTTTAGGCCAAGGAAATCAAGCCCCATCTAGTTGTGGGTGTGTAGCAAAGAAAGGAAGGAATAATCAAAGTCAAAGCTTGGAATTCCACTAAGGTAACTCTTCACTTTATTCTTGTTTGCATTCTTGGATGTGTATGTGTCATTGTAAGCTTATATGTGCAATTGTATCTTGAAACATACCACTTGATGTTGTGTTATTGCATTAGTGCCAATATGCTTTCCTGAATGTTATTTGGTTATGAAAAATTGTTCATAAGGATGAGGTGATGCCAAAAGTCCCTAGGTATGGAAGTCTCATGAATAGATGAGGCCAATCCAAAAGTTCTGAAATTGGGGTAAGGCTAAACCGAAAATCTCTAGAGCTTATTCTTGATTTTGATATGACTTTATGGCAAGGAAATGTAGAATTGAATACCTTATGGCAATATTAAGTTGCATACTTGTGCTCTTTGGCATGCTAGATACCTTGATTGCTTTCTTAAATGAGTGTACAAGCTATTGTGATTCCATGAATCTCACCCCCTTCCCTCTCCCATCTCACTATGTCTAGGTGGTGTCCAAGAAGCTAAAGATGGAAGGCAAGGAGCTTGAAAAGCTATTTCTTGACATTTTGTATAGTTTTGTATGGCTTTTGATGTAAAAGAATGTCAAAGTGTATATATACATGTTACTTTTGAGATGTAAACATTTGAACAAGTGTAAAAGTATGTATAAATGATGCATGAACCATATTTGGAACCAAAGCAATGGAAATATGAGATTCGGTCACTTGATGGCTTATAGGCAGCTATGCATTCTTGTATGTAGCATGGTGAAATTGAGATGCATGATGGTTTGGACCACTTGGGCATTTCATATGATGCATTCTTACTTTAAAACTTGCCCAAGAGGTTCTAGAAGAAGAAAAAGGCCATTTGGAACCATATTGACCATTTTATGCTACTAAACTTACCAAATTTCAGAGCTATGTCAAGATTTGAACAAATGACCTCTTCTTGATCTGAAACTTAGCATGCTTATAGGTCTTGTCTAGAACTTTTTGAGAAGTTAAAGTGTATATTATTTGGAGCTCTAGAAAATTTTTGGTGAATTTCCAAACTTGACAAAATTTTTTCAATTTGATAGTGGTACTGTACAAATGGTCAGTAGCTTCACCTTTGTCACTTATAAGATAATGGTGTCTAGTGGCTATGAAATTTTACAGGGAGATACTACACATTCACAGTGACCTATACCTACTAGAAGCACCTCAATTGGAGTCTGTAGAGGGAGAACTAATTTTTTGAAGCTCCAGGTCAATACTAGGGGTGTAGTCAGACCTCAACTACTGTTCTATTAGTTTTCAAGGTCTAATTGCTTCTAAATTGGTCTAGAATTATTTTTTCCTCTAGTTAACATTTATAACATTCTAAATTTGTATAGTTTTCCCAGCTTGGATTTTTGTAGAATTAGTTATGAGTTTTTGAATTTTATATCAATAAACTGTATCAAAAACACTAAGTAGTCTGACCTATGTCACCTTTCTATTGTCATACATGGTCCATCTGATGTTATTATAGCTTGGAATTATTTTTTGTATAAAGTTAACATTCTGACCTTTCTAGAAAGCTATCATGTGCTTAAGATTGATTTTTCTAGAACTAGTTATGATTTTCCAAAGTTACTCTTAAAAAACAGTCACTAGAACCCGAGAATAAAAGTGAGATTCTCTAGTTTTTAGTTCCAAATCCATGAGAAATGGTTCTTGATCCATGTTGTAAGCCTTAAATTAAGTTGTTTCTGGTATGTTTACGTATATTATGGGTGGAAATAATTTGAGGCAGCTTTAAATGGCCCATATGGGCAAGATTTAATAAATTTGCCCCTTGAAAATGATTAATTCCCTCACCAAAGGCATTGAAGTCCATGATGGGGAACGTTTTATGCCCCATTTGGGAATGTTTTTGGTTAAACACACATACTAAAATTGATTTGGTATTAAATCAAGGTAATTCTAAGGTTGGAATCAGATCTTGTAGACAAGATCGAAGATCCCATCAACAAGATCTTGCATTTTACATTGAGAAATTTAAGGCCTAGTTGACAGGGTCTTCGACCAGAGTACAAGGTCTTCTTTTTAGCATATAAAGGCTTATAAATTGTGATGGTTTGACACAGATCAAGGTCTAAAGCTATTATGATTAATTAAAATAAGAGAGTGGGGAAAATTTGAACCTTGATATCATTAGGGTCATTAGCTAAACAACCACAACTAATCAAGTCCACAAATGATCATAGTTATCATTTAAGACTTTATATTCATCTTGCTAACAAAACCCTCATATAAAGACTCCCAAGTCATTGTACAACATTAACATAGTGAAATTCAAGGTTTCTAAGTCAAAAATAAAAGTTTGGAAACCTTCATTGTAATACCCCAAAATTAATTAAGGTGTTAATCATGGATTTAGATTAATTAGGAATAATTAATATGGGGTAATTGGACAAGTTAAGTGAATGGAGATTTTAAAGAGATAAATTATTAATATGGATTTGAGATTTAATTGGGATAGAAATTTCATCTAGGCCCAAATTAATGAATCATGATAAGAGGCTAATGGAGGCCCAATGAGTTAGGTGCAGACCCAATCCAATTTAATGTGATAGAGGCCCAAGATCTACCTTGTATAGGCTCTTATAAATGGCCTAATAAACCTTGTGCAGACCCAAGACTATGGAGTTCTTAAAACTAAGTCTAGCCCAATAAAATTCTACAGCCCAACACCTTAAAATTGGCCCAACAAGCTCAAAATTAAAGCTCATTTGGAGTTAGACCTTAGAGCAACCTATGATCCATCTTAGACCTAACTTAAACCTAACTAAAACCCTAACACTTCAGCCACTTTCTCATTTTGTTAAAGCTCAAGAAGGAAAATCGGAGGTGTGAAGGGAGGCTAGGGTTTGTGGCAAGAATTCCATATTTTCTCACATTTAGAGCAAGATTCAACCAAGGTAATAGTTATATAACTTAATTCCCTCATCTTTCTCTTTAATTTGGCCCAATTAGTTTTTCATTTGGAGTATTTTCACCATACCTAAAATTTGAAATGTGGTTGTTTAGGGATTTTCTTGGTGAAATTCGTAGGTTGAGGTTAGGGTTGACATTAGGTAAGTATAAACCCTCTATTTTAATGCTTTCTTTGTTAATTTGAAACCCCCATAGCTGATTTATAAAATGAGTATTAATTTTATACGAATTTGCTTAGGATTTTGGGTGAAATATTGAGATTTTTGGTAGAGGACACTTCAATCTGAATTTGGGACTTGTAGTGGCTGGGTAAGTGTTCTTTAGGTAGTTATTAGCATTTAAATTCTTTAGGTACTTATTGCTACTATAAATGATGAATTAAAGTGGTAATTTTCTAACGCTATGGTTATAGAGAGATTTTTGTACCATTGGTGGCTGTTGCAAATTATCTACAAGTGAGGTAATCGATGTTTACATTAATTCCATGCATATGTCGATTTAAATTTCATACTTGCTGTATATGAATGATTTGAAATGTTGAATGAATTAGTTGGCTATCTATTGTATTGTGATTGGACCTTATGAGTCCATGGTAGAGCTGTGGTGCGGCTGCCACCCGTGCATCTGCTTCGATTTGGCACCGGGTTATGATCAAACCCCAGATGCACTGAGCCCTGGTTGTGCTCAATGGGGAGTAGGTGCCGTGGACGGGCCTCTCCCAGTGTTATTGGCCTTTAACATGTGAAAAATATGATTACTAGTATGGGATAGTAATCATGATAGCCTAATTATTTCATTTACTGATATGACTGATATGATTCTGGTGTTGATTTTGATTCATGCATATATATTAATTAAACTGGATTATATGATGGAATTGCCTTGGTTACTGAGATTCATATCCCACCCCGTTTCATGGGTTAAACATTTTAGGTGAAGGTTCTTTAGATAAGGATAAAGGTAAGCAAGTGGATGAATATCCATGAGTTGAGGCCTAGTGTAGGGAGCTACACTTGGTCTGAGTAGAATAGAGTAGATGCTAATTTTGTTAAGTCTTGTATAGCATCATCATGTATCTATATTGCCAGTGTAGGAGTTTATATTTGATAATATAATATGTATGTAGTGAGGAATAGGCCATACTTTAGTTTGGTATTTGATGTATGGATTTATGATATCTGCTGTGAGACTTGTTGAACTCTGATATGACTTACTATTGGAAATGTAATCGTTGAGATATTGATATGAACCCCTAATGTATGGAAACCCCACTGATTGTGTATCTAATGATAACTATTGATAGTTCATGAATTTCTATTTTTGTTACTCCACAAACTTGCTGATAAAGGGTAATCAGAGAAAAGAAATAGACACTTAGGTCTTAAATTGGTAATGGTAGAATAGTTTGGTGAATAAGGTACATAACTACCATTAGAGTTGCATAAATTAAGATAGAATGACCCTAAGGGGATATTGGAGGGAGAATGGAGAGTATGAGACTAGATTTTTGAAGTGTAGGACTAGAAGGCACTTCGCCACGGCTAAAATGAAGTTAGCCGCGGCTAATAGAGGTGAAGTTGCCCAGGGAGAGTGCCAAAGAGGAATTCGCCGTGGCAAAATGTGTAATTGGTCACAGTGAAATGTGAGATGCAAAACTAGGAGTCATCTAGAGGGAAATTAGCTGCGGCGAAAGGGCGAATTAGCCGTGGCGAACTTTTATGAAAATGAGCCAGGAATTCCATAGAGGAATTGGGCGCGGCGAAATGAGGTATTGGCCACAGCCAATATCGAGAGGTGAGCGAGGTGAGTTCCAAGAGGCTTCTTTGCCGCGGTGCCATGTAGGTTGGCCTCAGTGAAACTAGTGATGGAGTAAGGGGTAAAACAAAAAGGAATTGGCCGTGGCTAAGCATAATTTGGCTGAGGCGAACATCCCAAAACACTTATATTAAGTAGAAAACCTTGGTTTTTCATATGGTAATCTCAAGAGATGACTTAGAGACATTGGGATGAGTTATAACTTATGAGTAATAGAATCCAAGGCTTATAAATAAATGGTTATTTCCCTTACAAACATAAGTGCTTGTAATTGTATGATTGATGACTCTAATCACATTAAGATTCAACTTTCCTTGTCTTTTCATAATGTAATAGGTTGTAATGTCTGGTAACCCCAACTGATGATTATTAATCATGTATTAAACCTTAATTATAATAAATAGAAATTAGGGTCGTTACATTCGTCATGACTTATACCTTCCTCGCCATAGCTAAGTTGGCTGTTGTAACTCAAAATTGGAATTTCGTACCTTGTGCTGAGGCCTAAGATTTTCTTACCATGGCAAAATTGCTCTCAAGTTCAACTTCTCACATTTTCACAAATCTCGTCGCGGTGGAAAACACTTTAGAGCTATTATAGAAATTTTCATGAATTGTGCCATAGCAAAACTAGCTACTATGATACTCATTACTTGATTTCCTCTACTTGCATTATAGTAAGGTTGCTCTCTGTTACCCTCCTTAGGCAACATTTTCATTTTGCACCATGGCGAGACACCTCGCACTGCAGCAGTCCTTGCTTCTGCTCAACCCATTTTAGTTGCAGCGTGACCCTCCTCTGCACCATTTCTCCTTAAGTATCATCCTATACACTACCACACTCCCTTTATGTAACACCATATTACATTAGCCTTTCTAGATCCTTGTTAGATGTTTATGTGGTTGATTTCATTGGAGAATAAGGAAAAATTCATTAAAAATAATAGGATTTCTTACATTATGTAAGGTTCAAAATTTTTGTCTCACATTCTATGGCCTATACAAGCTCAACTATATCATTCTCCAATTAAAATACATTCATACAACTCAAAACCACATGAAAATCTCACAAAATTTCCGAGCATGGATCATCCACACTCATTTTCACAAGTTCAGCCTCGAGTCTACTGATATAGATTTCTATCATCAACTTTGAAAACTCATAAATAAATTTAGAAAAATTAAAATCAAGCATAACTATACCATTCTGGAAAGGTAAAAATGTTAGCTTTATGGTAAAAATAAGTCCAGACCAAAAAGATATGATTAGCTACTAGAAATCAATGGAACAAAAGCAAAGGTACTGCTACATTACTAGTACTAACATTAAACTTCCAAAACTCATATCTCTCTACTCAGACCTTCAAATGAGGTGATCTTGGTGGCCTTAGAAATCGTATTATGTATAGTATATACCTATAAAATTTCATAAGTATTGGATACTATTTGGTACTCAAATCACATAAGAGAAGCAACTAACCATATGAATAATAACTATATCAGTTCAACAGAAATTTGGCAATTTTGAAAATTCATAATTAATTCTACAAAGCTCCAAATAATAATTTGGTCTTTATTTTCTTAAAAAGCTCTAGATGAGATCTATATGCATGCCAAATTTCATGAGGAAATTCATTCATTTGGTTAGATCTTGATATAAGGTTGCAATTTGGCCATTTTAGACCTCTTAAAAGGTCACAAAGGGTCCATTTTTGCTTCTAGCTTTTCTAAGACCACTTGAGCATGTGGGAAAGCATGAAAATAGTCTACAAAACATGACTCAAGGGTCTAATGACTTAGATTTTAACAAATTCACTCTCCCACTTGATGATATACATAAGAAGCATACATGTTCATTCTTGCTATACAATGCTAAAAACATACCATATCATTCATTTGCTTCTAAGTCTCATACATATCCATATAATTACATATGTTCAAGAGCTTATATGTCATATACATCATGGGAATGCATCATTTGACAATGCTATGTTTACAAAGTGAACAAATATTAACTCCATTTCCAATCTCCTTGCTTTCAAGTGTGGTGGCTCCCATTTACTTGCTCTCTTGATCTACCAAGATATGCTAGGTCAAGGAGAGGGAAGAATGAGATTCAAGGATAAACATACATGGAAACATTTCTTACATTCAAGAAGCCACATATATCATATATAGGCTTGCCAAGACAATGGTTTAGCCTTACCCATTCTCTTTGAGGCTCTTAGGCTTGCCTCACCCACTTTCAAGGGACTTTTGACTAAGCCTTACTCTTTTTAGAGACTTTTGGCTTTATCTCACCCATTCTTAGAGACTTTTGGCGCATCCTCAGCCTAGTTAAGGGACTTTTGGGTTCACCACACTCAAGCAAGCCAAACACATTCATAAAAACATCATTCAAAGGTTTTTGCTAGAAACATCTTTCATGGCTTGAACATACACACACACATTCAAAGACAGGAAGACAGGCACACATGTATGAGAGAAAAGAGAGAAAGCTACCTTGGAGCCAATGCCACACATTTTTCTCTTACTTTCCTCCTCCCTCTTTTCAACCAAACCATGATACTTGGAGGCACTAGTTTCTCTTGGCCTAGACACATCAAAAGAGATATAAATCACTCATGAGAGCAATCCTTGACACTACACACATAATACATGAAGCTACTTTGTTCTATGGCTCCATTATGCTTTCATAAAATACCTAATGAAGCAACACCAAGAATGCATAATCTTGGCTCCTTTCTCTTTTCCATTCTATAGTTCTTGGCTCCATTTAAACTCCATGAAGCCATCACACAATCAATTTGAAGAGACTAGTTATAGGTTGCTTCATTATACTATAATATGGAACTTATAGCTCCATCTCACTTTCTAAGCTTTCTAAATTTTTTTCAAGGATTCCTCTCATACCCTTCCCTCATATATGATGCAAAATTAAGCTTGGAAGAAATTAAAACACTCCCTAACTACTCGCCCTATGCTTGGCCGAGACATAGTAAGGGAATTTAGCCCATGGACTTTGCAAATTTTCCTTGATAGGAGAGGGGCTTCAGAGGTTTCCTAGGGGTCTTAGGAACTCATACAAAAACTTACATCCATTAGGGAATTCTTGAATCAAATCAGATTTCACAATGTCTCTATGAATCCCTAACTTTGCTATCTTGAATTTTTCTAGGTTTTCTTTTAATTTCTTTGCATCTTCTAGCTTCCCATGGTCCAAAACCTATGAATCTTCCTTGGTTATGTGACGACCCTAGTTTTTGATCTCAATAATTAAGGTTAAACATGCTATTAATAATTAATGATCAAGGTTTGGGGTTGCTACAATCAATTACTGTGCGGAAATATAGGGAAAATTTAAACCTTGATACTACTAGGATCATCAACTAACAACCATAACGGGATCATGAATAAAAAGGGTTTATACCATCATTAAAGGTTTAGGATTCATCCATTAATCAATTCCAACCCATAAAAACATCCCACCAATTCACTCATACTATTCCCTAACGTTAGCCCTACTGAAATTAAGGCTTTTAGGTCAAATATAGGAGTTTGGGGACTTGTGCCGCGACTTGGAACTTTCCCGCCGCGGCTACGTTAGGTTCTGGAGCTCAAAAACCAAATTTTTAAACTTGCGCCGTGGCCAAGTTGCTCTCTGGAATTTTCCTAACTTTCATCGCGGCGAGTTGGATCTGCGCCGCGGCCAACCTATGTAGCGCCGCGGCGAGTTTTGCTACTATAACCTCCCTAATTAATTTTCTCAACTCGCGCCGCGGCGAGTTTTGCTACTGTAACCTCCCTAATTAATTTTCTCGACTCGCGCTGCGGCGAGGTTACGTTCTGTCACCCCCTGGGCGATTATTTTCACTCCGCGCTGCGGCGAGATTTCTCAAGCCGTGGCGTCCCTCGCCACTGTCACTTCCTAGGCCGCGGCGAAGCCTTCCTGGTCGCGGCATGATTCCCTTCTGTCACTGTTTTCACTATATTTCGCCCTCTACTCTCCATTTCTCTTCTTAGGGACACTCTAAGTTCACTTCCCCTCATTTTATATGGCTCAAATAATATTTATCTACCTTATTTACTTAGCTATGCTTCCATTACAAACTCAAAACTTATATGCCCATTTTCGTTCTCTAATTACCCCCTATCAGCAAGTTTATAAAGTAGCAACAACAGAATATACAAGAATTACCAGCAGCTATCCTTTAATACTCAATAAATGGGGGGTTCCATACATCAGGGGTTCATACCAATATCTCAAGGGTTACATTTCCATTGATGAGCCAAATCATAGGTCAACATAATTTTCAGCAGATATCATGAATCCATACAACCATTATCAAGTTAAGATAAAGTCTAGCCTTTTAGTACATACATTCTCAATAAATCAAATGTTCAAGCCTACACTTGGCAATATAGATACATGATGATGCTATACATTAAGGAATACAAAATTAGCATCTATACTAGCTAAGTCAGCCTAGGTGTAGCCATCTCCCTATAAGTGGGAACTCATGGATTCTCATTCACCTGCTTACCCTTATCCTTACTCGAGGAACTTTCACCTGAAATATTAATCCCATAACACGGGGTGAGATACACATCTCAGTAACCAAGGCAATTCCATCATATAATCTAGTTTAATCAACATATATGCATGAATCAAAATCCATATCAGAATCATATCAGTCATTTCAGCAAATGAAACAATTAGGCTATCATGATTATTATCCCATACTAGCAATCATATATTTAACATGTTAAAGGCCATTAACACCGGGAGAGGCCCATCCCCGGCACCTACTCCCTATTGAGCACAACCAGGGCTCAGTGCATCTGGGGTTGATCATACCCGGTGCTCGATCGTAGCACATGCACGGGTGGTAGCCGCATCACAGCTCCACCATGGACTCACAAGGTCCAATCATAAAACAACAGATAGCCAACCAATTCATTCAACATTTCAAATCATTCATATATAGCAAATATGAAATTAAAATAGATACATGCATGGAATTAATGTAAACCCCGGTTACCTCACTTGTAGACAACTTGCAACAGCCACCACAAATCCCAAATTCGAATTCAAGTATCTCCCACTAGAATTCTTAATGTTTCACCCAAAATCCTAAGCAAATTCGTACCAAATTAATACCCATAATATAAATAAGCTATGGGGGTCTCAAACCATCAAAGAAAGCATTAAAATGAGGGTTTAAACTGATCTAATATCAGCCCTAACCTCAACCTACGAATTTCATCAAGAAAATCCCCAAATAACCACATTTTAGATTTTGGGTAAAGTGAAAATCCTCTAAATGAAAAACTAATCGGACCAAATTAAAGAGAAAGATGAGGGGGTTAAGTTCTATAACTATTACCTTGGCCAAATCTTGCTCTAAGTGTGTGAAAATGCAGAGTTTTTGCCCCAAACCCTAGCCTCCTTCTCAACCTCCAAATTTGCCTCTTGAGTTTCAGAAAAATGAAGGTGTGGCTGAAGCATTAGGGTTTAGATGGGTTTAAGTTGGGTCAAAAGGCTGGGTCATGGGTTGCTCCAAGTCCAAATCCAATTGGGTTTCAGATTTTGCTTATTGGGCCAGTTTTCACTTGTTGGGCTGCAGAATTCTTTTGGGCCAGTTTTCACACATTGGGTTGCTGAAGTTTAATGAGATTTGAGCCTAATTTGAAGGGCTCAAGGGCTTGGGTCTGCACAAGGGTAGTTGGGCCACTTAATTGAGCCTATACAAGATAAATCTTAGGCCTCTATCTCATTAAATTAGTTTGGGTCTGCCTCTAGTTCATTGGGCCTCCATTAGCCTCTTATCATGATTTAATTAATTTAGGTCTAGATGTAAATCTCTATCCTACATAAATCCTTAACCCATATTAACAATTTATCTCTCTAGAATACCTATTCACTAACTTGCCCAATTATGCTCTATTAATTATCCTTAATTAATCTTAATCCATAATTAACACCTTAATTAATTTCGGGGTGTTACAGGTTAGGTCAGAATTTAGTCTCACATGGCTAAACTCTAAGTGGGACAAAATTCACGCAAGGAGGAGCAAGGAAGAAGAAGCATGGAAGACAACAAACTTACCTTAATTCCTAGCTTTTCTTAAGTGCTCTTCCATGTGGTGGACTCCTCTTTTCCAAATTCTACTTTGCCTCCTCTAAATGTGGCTCAAAATAGAACCAAATAGTTCAATAAAACCATAGAAATAAAGGTGGGAAGGAGAGGAATCAAGTTGTTAAAGGAAGAGCCATGAAATTCTATCAATTTCCATACCTTTTTCCTTATTTTTCTCCTTCTTTTTCTCCTCTCATGATATGCCCTTTCTTGTTGGTCTTTCCCCTGGCCTTTGGTAGAAATAAAGTTGATGAAAGAAGGAGGAGAGTGGGGCATCCCATATATAGAAGAAGAATTAAAAATTGTTCCTTAAAAATTCACATTACGTCACTTTTTCTTAGCATTTATGCTTTAGGTTCATTTTAGCTCCTTTTTTAGAACCATCTTCTCCATCATAAAATTTAGGTTCTCTAAATTATAAAATGCCTTTGAAATTACTCAATTTGAAGCTAAAGCCTTCCCAAACAAACTAGTCAAAGTTTAGGTTAACTGATGTTATAAAACATCAACTGGAAGGGTTTTAACTATTCTAGGGTTCCTATGGTTTTTAGAGCCTCTGAAAATCCTGGAAAACTCATTTTTTCCATTTAAAAATCCCTCCTGTAAGGTTTCAAGAAAGTGTCCAAAATTACAAAAATGCTATTACATTTCGTTGCATTTTCATTAAATTCTGTCTGGTTTTTCTAACTTCGATTTCAGGGCACCTCTAGCCTTGGATCATCATTATTTGAAGTCTAAAATATTATTCTAAGTTTATTAGATCTCAAATCTTTCTCTTTGGGGGACTTCCTTTTGTATTTGGTGAGTTTTGTATGTTTAGAAAAAAATTGAACGTTACGTTTCTCGCATTTTCTCACGTTTTCAAAGGACTAGATATTACATTTCTTCCCCTTTAAATAAATTTCATCCTTAAAATTTAAAGGTGCAACCTTATCTAGTCTTTCTAATATTCTCTCTAATTGGCCCTTTCTTTCCCTTCTTCCTGGCTATTTTAAGTTTCTTTTTGCCAGGGAACTTTCATTACGAGCCCTTAATTAAAGCTCTTCTTTTCTTGTACTATCATTATGAAGTACATGCTAGTCCTCCTCTTAAGGGAAAGAAGTTCTAACTTTGAATCATGCTCGTGTAACTTTAACCTTTCCTAGGAGAGCTTACTAGTCATATCTAATTAGTCTTAACCCATTTGTATGGGTTAACGTTCTTCTCAATGGAATCATTTGCATACCTTGGGAGGTAATTCATTTAGTATCAAGTCTCCCATATCATTTTCTAATGGCTTCCCATAAGGTCTCATTACCTTTCTCTATTCATCAGAGCTATTGGAGATTTTTATTTGCTTACTCATTTATTTCAATATACTATCGACTGTTCATCTTCTTGCTCTTTCTTACTAGCTCATCCCATAATCACAATTTATATTTCTTTCCATCATAGGCCTAACATCTTAGTTGCTTTCTGGGATTATAGCTCATTCAAAGATTCTTCGCTTTTAATTATCCCAGTTTCTTTGTTTATTAACATATTTGCCTCTTTAGGTCGAGACTTTTCCGTACTCTTTTTATTCACTTGCAAGTGGGCATTTTGTAGTCCTTCATCTTTAACTAACTAAAAAAAATCGTTATTCTTTGTACTAGCATTGAAGCATGACTACCATTGACCAATGTTGAACTCTAATGGGATGCTAACTATACTCACAGTCTCAACCACTAGAGATATGGTTTACTACTTACCCCATTATGAAAACTACACCTGGCCCCTTTCTAAAACATAGCTTTGACATATAGGGATCTCTCTTTATCCCTCGGTCAGGTTTAATATCTATCGGATAGTGGTTCATCTAACTTTGGATTAGGAAAGCTACTTTTTGCTCTTTTCATCTCATATACTAAGCTTATCTATTAAGGGTATAGTCAGTGGTTTAACTATTTAAGTATAGCCTTACTGTCTCTGGTGGCAATAGTCTACCAGACTTAGAAGACCACTAGCCTCTAAAATAAAAACTAACTGAAATTGTATTGGTCTCTAAGACTTACCGCTCTGTAAAAATAGTCTCAAGCTGTCTCTCCCCAAAGAACTACTATGTTGTAACTATGGGCTCTCTGTAACCTTATGGGATCTACTATGACCCCTAGGTCTACTGCGACCTCTCAAAGCCCTACTAAGGTCTATTGTGACCTGTTGTACTATATTAGAATTTATTGCGATCCATCTCTAGAAGACATCAAAGCCTAAGATTACTGTATTTGAAAATGAAATACATGCTCACTAAGTCTGGTAACTATCACTCATAATCTATAAGGCTTAACTCAGATATCCATCATGCTCTTCATACGAAGTACATTCTGTGTCATCTATTTCTCTATGATCCCATCATACTAATACTCAGGAGTACTCTAACTTTCATTTACTGCTCCTTATGGGATCCTCAAGTTCCCACTTCAGCCTTTTTTACTTTGGGCTTTCTTCCCCTACTTTATTGACTTACCTTATTTTATTTATACTCATTTTGTCTTTCCCCTCATATCCTACAATTTCTGACTATGCCCACATTCTACTCTTGAATGTCTTTAGCACTAGGGTATCTCACACAGTAAGTATGCCTAACATCTCTCATAAGATAGAGATTATACATTGGTCCCTTCTCATTGGTTAACATATACCATAAGGACTCATACTATGCATACTGAACTCGTGCTATCTGAATTTGAACATTCTATATTGTTAGCACGTTCTCTTCTACATTATTTTTCTTTACTAAGAATTCCTTTCTGTGTTCTTTTCTTACCATTCTAATGTTACTAAAATCCTTTCACTTCTCTTGCATAACTTATTTCATCATCTAATCAACTAGGATACTCTTCAATTATCAGGACACTTTTTATGATTAATGCCATTGTTTGCTATATACTCAAGTTATATTACTACTGGGTTAGCCAAACCCAATATTATGTAACCGTTGTTGCAAGCAAACCATATCATCAAACACTAATACATAGGCGCATCATGACTGAGTTCAAAGCCACTATCTCTAGTATATTACAAATTTCCTAATAATCTAAAGTATTCTCCTGTTACTTTTCTTTATTTGCCTTTATTCAATAGGACACCTAGGGAAAAGAGGACTCTCTCTTTGAGTCTTTATGAAATCTACTATTTCATCTTAGGTCACTTTATGTTACCCGATTGTCTTTGTTTCGGTCATTATCATGCTAAATGGACATCTATGCTGAGGACAATTGTGCTTTCTCAAGCATTCAACTACATCAACTTGATATCTATTCTCAATCTACTATGTCCTCGGCTTGAGCATCAATACATATCTTCTCTCTTTTTACTCTTATTATCCTTTTACTTAGGTAAAAGGATGTTTTATTACTTATTTATTCTCTTATTGTTTCCTACCTCTTTATGCTCAAGAGCATTTGTATCCTTTCTAGGTTCCTCTACTTTCTCACTTTTTATAACATCAGGGGAGGTCTAATTCCTTTTATACTCTTACTTTGCTCTTAACTAGACTGTCCCTCTGTAAAGAAAATTTTATTTCATGTAATCTTAGGAATTGTATTCTATAGTGCTCTTAGCTTACACTTCTTCTTTGTATAATGCAAGGAATCACCTTCTTAAGCAGTCTCTGGCTTCCTCGAGCTTCCTTAGGAGTACTAAGGCACTAACTATTCACCTCAGCTTATTCCTACATTCGAATCTGAGCTAAGTTTTCTCTCTATTTAATCTTTTGACTCTCATCTCTAGGAGCATAGTCTACTAATTTCAAGGTTTTAATAACCCACTAGAGGACATGTACTTTCAATGTCTGGATTCTATATTACTGAAAACTTATGCTCCACTAGGTGCTTTAATCACTCGTGCCTTAACCTTGCATTAGCCTTACATTAGGGAGGCTCGTTAAGCTAACTATTAGACCCTATCTATTTACTTTTTCTGTGCTCAGTCTATGCATTTAGTTATTACTAAAGTAAGGGCATCCCTTCTATGAACTAACTTCTCAGTTCTTCCCTGCTTCCCCTTATCACTGTACTTTACAGTTCAGGGGTTTATCTATAAGGATTTTTACTAACCATTACTGGGTGGTCTCCCTAACTCAAAATATCTTATCTTTTTTTCATCATCCTAGGGAGGACCTTCACCGTGTTTTTAGTCGGATCATGTTCTCTTTTTACATTATGTTCTCTTTTTGCTCATCTCATCTCACCTAGGAGCCTTTACCAATTGCTTTTCTTAAGCTTCAGCTCATACTTAGCCTGGGCTACCTATCTCATCAAAGCTATAGCTTACAATAAGCCCCATTAACTCATACAAGCTTGCGATGAACTTAATGCTTTAAAACTATTCTTAATCACTTGTCTGGACTTCTGACACTAGACTAATCATACTCATCTTTAAGTGTTACATATAAGGTACACACTACTTGTATATTTATGTATACCTCACTATTATTAACCTTAAGTTATATTAACATCCTATTAGTAGGGTCTTAAACTCATCATATTAGCCTATTGTTTGCGACTACACAGGCTAGCATTCTAGGTTAGAGTCAAAGCCTTATAGGCACTCAGCAACCTTATTGTTCTTGTGTTTGACATTCTCTAACTTTAATTGCTACCCATTTACAAACATTCTCGGGCTAAGCCCTCACTTACATTGGACTTTTTCTCAATCTCAATTACTAGGCCTACTGCTCATCTATTACTTACTGGGCCTTCGTGTTCGGTAATGGACCATTTATTGTTCTTTTCTTTATTTATACTAAGGGTCTTTGCTCTCTAGACTTCGATTGACCTCAAAGTAGTTCATTTCTTAGGTTGGCCTGAATATAACTGACAAGGCCTTTTATACCGTAATACACTCTATTATCACTAGAAACTCCTTCTTTAGCTTTGTAATCTGAGCCTTACCATCTTTGGATACAGCCCATCATCAAGCTAGAGGGTTCCAGCTCTTGCTTCATTCCTACATTACTAACTGCTACCTCTGGGCTATCAAGGCTCTTTCCAGTGTAGCTTTAACTCAAACTTCTAGTTTGAGGGAATAGCTTGCTAGGCTCTTCACGTCATCATAACATTTAGGTGTCATGACTAGGGGGAATAAGTCCCTCAACACTTATATTGTGCAATGGCAGTTTCACCTCACACTGCCACTGCCTCGTTGCTTGCCCCTACATCAAGCAGACATCCCCGAACAGTCTGAGTGTAGAAATTAGGGAGATTAGGCCTCTTATAACCTTGTTAAGCAAGCCCCTTTAGTAGGTACACAATCACCTTTTACTACTAATACACAAAGCTTGCCACTGATCCCAATGAGCTACTATAACTTAAAGAGCTCCAGTCGTTAGATCACTTAACTTTGTTCTAGGAACTCTAGAGGCCAACCTCACCTATGGCTTACCACCTGCTTAAGACCATTCCACATCACACCTATCATAAACATAACCATAAGCCACTTTCACATACAAGGCTTTGCATAACTGTACAAGCCTTTCATAGCCTTGTCACCACATTCTCAAGCCATATACAACCATAGAAGGCTTGGAACTTTGCTTTGATACCAATAAAATGTAACACCATATTACATTAGCCTCTGTAAATCCTCTTTGGATATTTAGGTGCTTGATTTCATTGGAGAATAAGGAAAAATTCATTAAAAATAATGGGATTTCTTGCATTACGTAAGGTTTAAAAATTCTGTCTCGCATTCTATGGCCTATACGAGCTCACCCATATCATTCTCCAATTAAAATACATTCATACAACTCAAAATGTCACAAAATTCTTGAGCTTGGATCATCCACACACATTTTCACAAGTTTAGCCTTGGGTCTACTGATATAGATTTCTATCATCAACTTTGAAATCATAACTAAATCAAGAAAAATCAAAATCAAGCATACTATACCATTCTAGAAAGCTACAAATGTTAAATTTATGCTAAAAATAAGTCCAGACCAAAAAAAAAAAATGTTTAGACACTAGAAATCAATTGAACAGTACCAAAGGTATTGCTACATTATTGGTACAAACTCCAAACTTCAAAAACTCATATCTCTTTGCTTAGACCTCCAAATGAGGTGATCTTAGTCACCATAGAAAGCTTATTACATATAATTTATTCTTATAAAATTTCATGAGCATTGACACCATTTGGCCCTTGAATGATATAGGAGAAGAAAATGACTATATGAATAGTAACTATATTAATTCAGCAGAAATTTGGCAATTTTGAAAATTCATAATTAATTCTACAAAGCTCCAAATAATCTGGTCTTGAGCTTCCTAAAATGCTCTGGATGAGACCTATATGCATGCCACATTTCATGAGAAAATTCGTTCATTTGGTCAGATCTTGACATAAGGTTGCAATTTGGCCATTTTAAACCTATTAAAGGGTCACAAAGGGTCCATTTTTACTTTTAGCTTTTCTAGGCCACTTGAGCATGTGGGAAAGCATGAAAATTCATGAATTATTGATAGCAACAAAATCCTTAAACAATTAATATTATTATTCATGAAGATATAAAAGTATACTATCAAGAGGCAAGTCATACATTCATACTAAAGAGATTCCATTCAAGATTGTAAGTGAAAGCATACATCAAACTCCAAGTTGTTTAAAGGCTAACCCTTTATTAGTTTCATCAGATTCCATAATAATGAGATTACATAACCAGTCCTTATACTTGGCAATTCATAATGCAATGCAGCAAATACATAAAAACTAACATTCTTGCTACACAAATCCAACCTTACAAGGTTTGCAAACCTATATGATACCAAGCTATACAATAGGTTTTCATTAATATCTCCTTGCCACTAAGAGGTCTGATCCTTAAAAATGTTAGCCCAAAATCAGGGTGAGATATACAATCTTAGTAATAAGAGGCAAATTCTATATGTATGTACATATTAATCAACATAATGTAATTATACAAAAAACATACCGAAGGCATCAATATCATCAGTAAATAAACTAATTGCACTACTAATGACTACTGTCCCATACTAGCAATCACACCTTACATGTTAATAGCCAATAACACTGGGAAAGGCCCATCCATGGTACCAACTCCACAACAAGCATAACATGGGCTCAGTGCATTCAGGGTCTAATCATAAACTGGTGCTCGATTGAAGCACGATGCATGGGTGGCAGCCACACCATAACTCCACCATAGACTTACAAGGTCCAATCATAACACAATTCAAGTTGCCAACCAATCATTTAGCATTTCAAAATCATACATGTACAATAAATATCATAAAACAAACATATACATAGAATTAGAAAATTAATCCTAGTTAGCTCAATGAAGCCAATTACTCTTTCTCTAGCTACCATTAAAATCCAAATGCACATCAAGCCTATAACAGGTATAATTATCATCATTTCTAGCAACAAATCAGATACCCAAAGAGTTGAACTACCAATGACTACCTAAAGGTTACTCACTTTACCACCAATGGATTTTAATTTCAGGTTCTAACTTCTTCACACCAGATACCACCATAGTTTACTCCAATTTCTATGTAATTTTACATAAAACCAAAGCCCATATAATAAGTCAACTATAGAGGTCTCAAACTAGCAAAAAATGCATCAAAATGGAAAGAGGATACTTACCTAACAACACCCATAGCCTCAACCTCCAAAAATCCACCATGGAAGCACCAAACAACAAGTTTCAATTTTGGGTGAATGATAAAAATACTCCAAATGAAAAACCAATCGAGCTAAATCGAAAAGGAAGAAGAGAAGATTAAGTTTTGTGAAGGTTACCTTAGTTGAATCTTGCTTGACAGTTGTGTCGTGTAACCTCAAATAAAACTTGGTTGGAAAATGCTTATAGTTAATAATACAACCTAGGTCATTTCCCAAGGAGTTTTTGCCTCTAATTATTTGTGAAAGCATTTTCCAAGTAACATCAAATGAAAATTATTTAGGGGATTTTTTAAGTTATTGAATTTTGATTGAATTAAAGAAAAGTAACAAGAACTAAAAGCTTAAGACTAAGTGTAGTGAACAACTAGAAAAGTATGGTAACTAGCTTTTAGATAGACTCCCTAGAATTCAATTAACCTTGCTCCTTTTTTAATGTACCAAAATTGGATTTAAATTCTTGCTTCTTAATGTATTCTTTATGAGGATTATTGAATTACCATCTAAGACTCAATTCACTAATGATTCAAGGACTTTGCAACCACAACACACCTTGAACAATTAATCAATTGAGTTAGGAATAAGAACAAACCAAAATAGAACCTAAATGCTCACTAAGGTATGCTGAACAATCCACTTAAAATTGCTAATTAACTAATTAGATTAATAAATTCCTCAAGCATAATAATCGCATAAAAATTCCAGCCACTTAATTCAATAACCATTGTATTAATTGGCCTAAAAACAAGAAGAATTTAATAGCAAATTGAACAGCCATTAATTCTGGATTTTCTACAAACACTTAGGGATCAAGATTAACATTCAATTATGAGATTACAATCAAACCACAAATGAATTTAATCCAGTAAATTTTAGCCACTAAATTCCCTAATTAACAAGTTAAACCTAGTGAAATTAACAAGGAATTAAATTTGAAGATAAATGATGAAAAGAAGAGAGTTTATCTAATTTGGAGGTGCAATTTTGGAGCTCAAATCTTCATTAATAGAGGTCTAATCGTCAGCTAGCTACCAAGAGAATTTCAAGCAATCATGGAGAAGATGAATGAAGGAATTTTGATGGAAGGGTGAGCCATTCTTAATCACATTACGTTCAATCGTTCACTTCCCTAGAGCTGTGTCAAAACCCAGAGCCTCTCGTTCTTCTTCTCTTATGTTAATCTCCCTTTTTTGTCATTCATTTGTCTCACCTTTTTCACATTCTTCCCCCCTTAGCATGTTCTGCTCATGTGTGTTTATTCTTTCACTTAATAATCACGTGCTTCATTAAAATCTACTCACGTGTTTCTTCCTTTTATTTATAACTAAGCCTCCTTCTCCTATATCGTCTTTCACGTCTTCCTATGCTCTTCTTAATCACATGAGAGTCTTCCATTCATTCTAACGTGTTCTTTTGGTTTTGCCCAAGTAATGATCATGTGCTACCTCCATCTTAGCTTTCCTCTTCAATCATGTGCTTTATGCTAGTGCTTCCATGCGAGAGTGGATATGAACGTGAGCTGCTTCTCATGCCTAAGCTTCATTTATGTGCTATTCACGTGTTCTGTTGCTCTATGTCAGCCTTCTTCATTAAAACCCATAACTTCTCATATGTTCTTCTCTTTTTTAGCTACTCTTTTCAAGTCCATTTACATGAGAATTTCTTTTCTAGCTTAGCTCCCTTCTCCCCACTAAACTATAGCTCTATGCACGTAACTTCTGCCTAAGTTTTGCCTCATTCTCTTGCTAAATCCACGTGCTACTTCTACTCTATTTCAGCCACATTCATCTTCTTTCCATTTTCTTATTCATTCCCTTCTTCTCAAGATTTCTTCTTGCTTCCTTCCTTCCACATGAGCTACCCCATAGTTGGTTCTGCCTCTTGAACCTATGTGTGTTTAGTGTGTATTTGTGCACTAGTTAGAGCTTGCAGGGGCATGCAAGTAAGGAATGAGGGATATGTAAACCATGCAAATAAATAAGTGTGAAGCAGCCCATGTGCTTGTGACATGGAGAGTGAAATCATGAATGATTTACTGGCTACTTGGGGGAACCCATGGCTATAAGCTATGTAACATCTGGTTCTCTAAAAGTCAGAGAAAACATGAGCAATGTAACAGACAGTTTCTCCATAAACGAACAAATTTGCGGATACAAAAGGAAGTCCCCCGAAATGAGATAGTTGAGGTTTCAAAAAATTTGGGAAGCATTCTAAACTCCTAAAAATGAGAATCCTAGGCTTAGATGAAAAGAAAAATGCAGCTAGAATGAAGAAACAATTTCTTACAAAAAGCTTACGAAATGTAATGGCATTTTTGTAATTTTGAGCAAATTATGGAATTCACACAGGAGGGTTTTTTAAATGAAAGTTTTACATTCCCTAAGGTTCTCAAAGACCCCAAAAACCATGGAAAGCCCCGAGACAACTAAAGCCCCTCTGATGGACGTTTTCCAATGTCGATGTACCTAAACTTTAACGGATTCATTCGTGAAAGTTCTAGGTCCGATTTGAGCGATTCCAAAGGTATTTTACTAAATTGGGAATCTAAATTTTATAAGTGGAAAGATGGTTCTAAAAAAGGAGCTAAAATGAAGCAGAAACGAAAATGCTAAGAACGAAGGGTAAAATGGGAATTTTTGAAAAGTGTAACTTCCTCCCACTTATATATATGATGCACCCTTCTTCTTCCTTTATGATGCACCCTTCTTCTCCCTTCATGATGCACGACCATATTCTACCCAAAACCATAGAAAGTGAGTTGGTGCTTTATGATGCATGACCATGTTCTGCCAAAAACCAAAACCATTTCTAAGCCCATTCTTGAGTCATATATGATGAATGAAAATGAGGGGAGGCCTTGGGAAAAATTTAGAATGCATAGAAAGTGAGTTGGTGCTTTAGGTTCTATATTATGACTTAAAGAAGCAACACCTAGTTAGGCTCTTTGTTTTAATTGTGTGATGACTTCAAGAGGCTTAAAAGGAGTCAAAAATCATATTTGAAAGGAAAAAATGGAGCCTAGAATTTATTTGAGGGGTGTTGCATCATTAGGTGCATTTATGGACCATAATGGGGTTCATAAAACAACCTAGTATCTAAGCAAGTTGTGTGGCCTTAGAATTCATTTTATGAACCTAATTGGCTTCCATAAATTATGTGTAGGCCAAGAGAAACCATTTCCACAAGTTTGTGTTTTATGGGACCGAAAGAGGAAGCCTTGATTCAAAAAGGAAAGTGTGTGATTGTGTACATGGTGGCTTTCTCCACCTTCTCTCATGCATGGATGTATGCTTAGCTTATCTTAGAATGTGTGTATGTGTATTTTTCAGACATGAAAATTATGATAGCATAATTTCATATGCCATGGTTTTATAATGACATATTATGATTTATATGATGTTTATGATGTGTGCTTGGGTTTACTTGAGTGTGGTGAGGCCAAGAACCCTTAGCTATGGTAAAGATGAGCCAAGAACCCTTAGGAATTGTTGAGATAAAGCAAAGAGTCTCCTAAAAACAAAGTGGGCTCCTAAGAGCATGGTTGAGTCTAAGAATGCATTAAAGAATGGGTGAAACAAATCCAAAATCCACAAGAAATTAGGTGAGAGAATCCACTTGCTTGGCAAGCCTTTATATGCTATGTAGGACTTTTTTATATGATGAAATACTTTTTGAATGTTTGCACATGTCAACATGACCATACATGTATTTATGAGACTTGTTTGCATCCATTATGTATGATTGAATGGGAAATAAGCTATTGGGATTCTTTGAATCTCATTCCCTCCTCTCCAATGATCTCACATGCTAGATGGACCAAGTGGACAAGGTAATGGAAGCCAACCACCTTGAAGAGAAGAGTTTGACACCAACATGCTTAGTCTTTGCTTTTTAAAACCATAATGATGTCAAATGTTGTAACCCCTTGATGTATATGGTCTATGACCTCTTAGACATGTGTAATTATGGTATTATGCTATGTATGAATGAGAGAATATGTTTTATAGTCATTAGAATGTGAAATGGGTATATGGTGGCAAATTAGCTTCATTGGTGGTTTAATAGAATTATGCATATGTGTGGATGAAATGGTCAAAATGAGATGCATGTAGTTTAAGATCATTTAGGTAGCTTACACAAGTCTTAATCATGCTTTTAAACTTGCCCAAGAGGTGCCAAACCCCAAGGAAAACCATTTGGACATTTTGGTATCCTCTATGGAGCTAAAATTGACCAAAATGAAACCTTGTGTCACTTTTTATCCAAATGAGATCTTCTTGATCTAAGATTTGGCATGAATTTAGGGCTTGTTGATAACTTTTTGGGAAGCTAAAGAACATAATTTTTTTAGTTTTGGTTATGTCATTGTTCATACTAGTCCGAAAATAAAATCTATCACACAGGGTCCAAATGATGTTGAATTGTCATGAAATTTTATAAAGAGAAACTAGATATTCCTAGTGACTTGTCCCTATTAGAAGCACCTCATTTAGAGATCTAGAGAAGGAGATATGAATTTTTAAAGATTCTATCTAGTATCAGGAGCTTCACCTGACCTCAGTTACTATTCTATTGAATTTCAAGGTCTAGGCTTGCCTATGCTAGTCTAGAGTTATTTTGTCCTATAGCTGATTTCCACAAATTTCCATATTGGTATCATTTGCATATATTGGATTTTTGTGGAATTAATTAGACATTTTCAAAATTTGCTATATTAATCTATGATAGAACCAATGGATAGGTTGACCTCTGGACAATTTCAGATGTTAAACATCCTCTATGATAGATGTTATGGTCTGGAAATATTTTTAATATGAAGTAGACATCTGTCACTTTCCAGAATAGCCCAGAATGCATGATTTTGATCTTTCTAGAATTAGTTATGAATTTCCAAAATTTGGTCAAAAAAGAGTCAAATTCTGGCCAAAAA
Source organism: Erythrophleum fordii (assembly GCA_032878935.1). Taxonomy (NCBI): domain Eukaryota; kingdom Viridiplantae; phylum Streptophyta; class Magnoliopsida; order Fabales; family Fabaceae; genus Erythrophleum; species Erythrophleum fordii. Next base: position 18,531,609 of record JAVQMF010000053.1, read on the forward strand.
TATGTATGAATATTCTAAACTTTCCTTTGAGTTCCATGAGTTTTAGGCCACATTTTATGATGCAAATGAGTTTTATTCATGTAATTAAATATGAGAATAAGATACATGAGTCCATATAGGCCATGGGACTCCAAATAAAAAATTTATACATAGTGCAATGCTAAGAAATTCATTATTTTATGTCCTTTTTCCTTGCTCCTTCATGGAATGCATGATGTGAAGCATGAGAATGGCATAAGATAAGCTAGGAAATTATGGTGTTACATTTATTGGTATAAAAGTGAAGTTCCAGGCTCTCTCAGATTGGATTTGGCTTGAAGATATGGCATTCGAGCTATGTGAAGGATTTGTATAGCTATAAAGAACCTTGTATGAGACATTGTAGGTGTGTGAAATTAGTTGGTGGCTTTATTTATGATAAGTAAGTTGTAACATGGTCTTAGAGTAGTTAGTGGACATGGGGAAAGAGTGGTTTCTAGAGTAGCTTGAGCAGAGCTAACCTTAAGCAGAGTTGAGGGATCCAACGGCTAGAGCGTGATGAGGTGTGATAGCTCACCGGGATCAATGGCAAGCCCTAGATATAAACGATGAGAAATGATCTCATTGATATGAAAAGGCTTGATAGAGAGAGTACTTAAGGCCTAATTCTCCTTAGTAGTCATACTCAGGCTATTCCTAGCTGTCTCACATAATGCAGAGACAAGTAATGATGCAGCGTAGTATGAAATGAGACTGTGGCTACACAGGACCAGTCTAGAGGGGAAGTAAGAAATAGAGTCACCCCCTAGGCACAACACCTGAATGTCTAGATAAATATTAAAGCCCCTGAGTCATAAAGTACAGTAATAAGGGAAGCGAGGATGAACTGAGAAAATAGCTATAGAAGAGATGCTCTCACTTTAGTAATGATTGAATGAATAAATTAAGTATAGAAAAGTAAATAGACCGAGGTCTGATAATTAGTCAGACAAGCTCCCTAATATAAGAATAATATAGGGTTAAGGCACGTGTGTGATTAGAGCACCGAGTAAAGCATAAGCTTTCAGTAAGGTAGAATCTAGACATTGAGAGTACGTGTCTTGGATTAGGTCAATAGAACCCTGAAATTAGTATACTGTGCTCCTGGGGATGAGGCTAAAGAGATTAAATAAAGAGAACGCCTAGCTCTGATCCAAATGTAGAAATAAGTTGAGATAGACAGTTAGTGCCTTAGTACCCTCAGGGAAGCTCAAGGAAGTTAGAAACCACCTCAGAAGGTGAGTCTTGCCTTATGTAGAGAAAAAGTGTAAGCTGAGAGTGCCATAGAATGAAATTCCTAAGATTGTATGAAATAGAATCCTTCTTACTAGGGGATGGTCTAGCTAAGAGCTGAGTAAGAGTATGAGCGAAAAGTAGACCCCCTTGATGTTATAGAGAGTGAATAAGTAAAGGAACCCTAGGAAAATGCAGGTGCCCTTGAGCATAAAGAAACCTGAACTGGCAATAGAAACAACCAATAGTAAAACATCCTTTTACCTAAGTAAAAGGATAAGAAAGGTAGAAAGAGAAGATATGATAGTGTTCAAACTGAGGACATACTAGATTGAGAATAGATATTCAGTTAATGTGCTTGAGTACTTAAGAAAGCACACTCGTCCTTAACATAGACACCCTTCTAGCATGATACTGCTCGAAGTAAAAATAGTCAGGCAATGCAAAGAGATCTTGGGATGTAGTAGAGGAAGAATCCTACTTTCCCTGAGCACTCTATGAGAATAGGGCTGAAAAGAAAAGTAAGAAAGGGGTACTTTAGATTATTAGGAAACTTGCAATATATAGGCGATAGTGGCCTTGAGCTCAGTCATGAGGTACCTATGTATTAATGTTTGATGTTATGGTTTGCTTGCAATAATGATTACATGATATTAGGCTTGATCAACCTAATAGTAATGTAACTTGAGTACATAGCAAATGACGACATTAATCACTAAAGTGTTTTATCTTAGTTAGCTAGATAATGAGATAAGTCAGAAAAGAGAAGTAAAGGAATCCCTAGTAAAGAATGTTCAGATCCAAATAGCATGAGTTCAGTATGTATGATCTAAGTCCCCTATAATACATGTAAATGAAATGAGAAGGGACTAGTGCATAGCCTCTCTCTTGCCAAAGATGTTAACCACACTCAGAGTGTGAGATGCCTTAGCGCCAAAGCACTTAAAAGCAGAACATGGGCATAGTTAGTAACTGCAGGATATGAGAGAAAGATTATAATGAGTACACGTAAAGTAAGTAAGTCAGTAGAGTGAAAAAAGAAAGCCCTAGCAAAAAGAGGCTGAAGTGGGAATTTAAGTATCCCGTAAGGAGTGATGAACGAAAATTAAAATCCTCCTGAATATTAGTATGATGGGATCCTAGAGAATTCAATGACACAGAACCCACTTAGCACGAAAAACATAATGTACTTGTGAGTTTAGCCTCAGGTATTATAAGCGATGGTAACTAGACTTAGTGAGCATGTATTTTACTGTCAGATACAGTGATCTTAGGCTTTGATGTCTCCCAGAGATGGATCACAGTAAATCCCAACTTAGCACAGCAGGTTACAGTAGACCCTAGCAGGGCTCTGAGAGGTTGCAGTAGGCTAAGGGGTCATAGTAGATCCCACAGAGTTATAGAGAGCCCTAGCCATAGCATGACAGTTCTTTGGTGAGATGACGGCCTAAAATTGTTTTTACAGAGCAGTTAGTCTTAGAGACCAATACAGTTTCAGTTAGCTTTTGTCTCAGAGACTGGAGACCTTCTGAGTCTGGTAAACTGTTGCCACAGAGATATGAAGGCTTTACTCAGACAGTTAGATCACTGATTAGCTCTCTCTAAAGATGAGCATAGTATATGAGATGAGGAAAGCAAGAAATTAGCTTTCTAGAGTTAGAGCTAGATGAACCACTACCCAACAAACATTTGCCTTGACCAAGGGATAGAGAGATCCCCGTATGCTAGCTTATGTATTCAGAAAGGGGTCAAGTGCAGTTTTTATATGAGTTAAGTAGTACAGTATATCTCTAGTGAGTAAAACTATGAGAATACATAGCATCCCACCAGAGCTCAACAGTAGTCAGTGGCAGTCGCTTTTCGGTGCCAGTATGAGATATATGTTAGGCCAATCAATATTGAAATGAGGGACTATAAAATGCCACTATAAGTGAGCAAAAAAAGTGAGAAAAGTCCTGGCTTACAAGGACAGATGTAGTAGTAAACAGAGAAGTTGAGATCATTAAAAGTAAAAACTCCTTAAAGGAGTTGTAATCCCAATAAGTAACTAAGATGTGAGGCCTATGCTAGAAAGAAATGTGAATTGTAATTATAAGACAAGTTGGTGAGAAAGAACACAGAGATAAAAGTGGATGAAACATGTAAATAAGTAGACAGACAAAAACCTCCAATGGCTCTAATGATTAGAAAAGATGATGGGATGCTATGAGAAGCCATTCAGAGAGGATACACGAGACATGATATAAAATAAGTTACCTCTTGAGATGTGTAAATGAGTCCACTAAAAGAAATATTAATCCTGCAAACGAGTAAACATTAACCCGACATGATTATTAAGTTTAGAGTTAGAACTTCTTTTCCCTTATGAGAAAAATTGACTAGTATTCTATAATAATAGAGCCCTCATTAAAAGCTAGTAATGAAAAATTCCTTGGCTGAGGAAAAAATTTAATGAGTGAAATCGCTAAGAAAAGAGTATAGAGCCAAGAAGAAGGGAAAGAAAAGAACAATTAGCTAGAAAAGAAAAAGAATAAGAAGAAAGTATACCGTAAATTTTGAGGAAAAAATTTATTTAAGGGGGGAGAAATGTAACATCCAGTTCTCTGAAAATCAGAGAAAATATGAGAAACATAACGGATGGTTTCTCTGTAAACAAACGAATTCACTAGACACAAAAGGAAGTCCCCCGAAATGAGATAATTAAGGTTCTAAAAAATTTAAGAAACATTCTAGACTCTTAAAAATGAGAATCCCAGGCTCAGATAGAAAGAAAAATGGAGCTAGAATGAAGAAACAATTTTTTACAAAAAACTTACGAAACATAATGGCATTTTTGTAATTTTGAGAAAATTATGAAATTCACATAGGAGGGCTTTTTAAATGAAAGTTTTGAGTTTTCCAGGGTTCTCAGAGGCCCTAAAAATCATGGAAAGCCCCGGGACAGCTAAAGCAACTCCAGTGGACGTTTTCCAATGTCGGTGTACCTAAACTTTGAAAGATTCATTTGTTAAGGTTCTAAGTCTAATTTGAGTGATTCCAAAGGCATTTTACTAAATTGGGAATCCAAATTTCATAATGGAAAAGATAGTTCTAAAAAAGGAGCTAAAACGAAGGAGAAACAAAAATGCCAAGAATGAAGGGCAAAATAGGAATTTTTAAAAAGTATAACTTCCTTCCACTTATATATATGATGCACTCTTCTTCTACCTTCATGATGCATGACCATGTTCTACCCAAAACTAGAGGAAAACCCTAAGGGATTAGGCACACAAGAGGAGGAAGAAAAGGAGGAGAAATTCAAGGTAGAAAGGTATGGATTTTCATGATTTTTCATGCTCTTTCTCTTCCAAACCTCTTCTCTTTCATTCTCCTTTATTTCCTATGATTATAATGAAGTATATGGATCTATTTTAAAGGAAAAATTTAGGAGAAAATTCGGATTTGAAGAGAGGAGCTCAAAGAACACAAGATTCAAGTGAGAAAAAGCAAGAAAACATGGTAATTTCTCTTCTTATAGTTGTCATCTTTGGTTCCCTCCTCCTCCATTTTGCCTAACACGAGAAAACCCTAGGAGGACTTGATTTTTAGGCAGAACCAAGGGTGAATCTAAGGAAAAAGAGTATGGAGATTAAGAATATGCAAAGGGAATTAACAAAAAACCATTAGAATTCAAGATGCAAATTCTAGGGTTTCAATTGTACCTTATAAAATCTGATTTTGTTTGATGATTCCTAGGCCTAAATAAAAGTTTAAAAGAGTTCTCAAGATCCCTAAGAGGCTCCCCATATGCATATTCCCTTAAGAAAATAAAGAAAGCTCCACGGAACCCAATACGCTTCATAGCCTCAGCCTAGCTGGGTTCTCCTAGCTAGGGAGAGTTTTAAATTTTTCAAAGCCATTCTTAAGTCATATATGATGAATGAAAATGAGGGGAGGCCTTAGGAAAAATTTAGAACCCATAGAAAGTGAATTGGTGCTTTAGGTTCCATATTATAACTTAAAGAAGCAACATGTAGTTAAACTCTTTGTTTTAATTGTGTGATGACTCTAAAAGGCTTACAGGAAGTCCAAAATCATATTTGAAAGGAAATAATGGAGCCTAGAATTTATTTGAGGGGTGTTGCTTCATTAGGTGCATTTATGGACCATAATGGAGTTTATAGAACAATCTAGTGTCTAAGCAAGTTGTGTGGCCTTAGAATTCATTTTATGAACCTAATTGTCTTCCATAAATTATGTGTAGGCCAAGAGAAACCATTTCCACAAGTTTGTGTTTTATGGGACCGAAAGAGGCAGCCTTGATTCAAGAAGGAAAGTGTGTGATTGTGTACATGGTGGCTTTCTCCACCTTCTCTCATGCATGGATGTATGCTTAGCTTATCTTAGAATGTGTGTATGTGTATTTTTCAGACATGAAAATTATGATAGCATAATTTCATATGCCATGGTTTTATAATGACATATTATGATTTATATGATGTTTATGATGTGTGCTTGGGTTTGCTTGAGTGTGGTGAGGCCAAGAACCCTTAGCTATGGTAAAGATGAGCCAAGAACCCTTAGGATTAGTTGAGACAAAGCAAAGAGTCTCCCAAAAACAAAGTGGGCTCCCAAGAGCATGGTTGAGTCTAAGAATGCATTAAAGAATGGGTGAGGTAAGTCCAAAATCCACAAGAAATTGGGTAAGGCCAATCCACTTGCTTGGCAAGCCTTTGTATGCTATGTATGACTTTCTTATATGATGAAAATGCTTCTTGAATGTTTGCACATGTCAATATGACCATACATGCATTTATGAGACATGTTTGCATCCATTATGTTTGATTGAATGGGAGATGAGCTATTGGATTCTTTGAATCTCATTCCCTCCTCTCCAATGATCTCACATGCTAGGTGGACCAAGTGGACAAGGTAATGGAAGCCAACCACCTTGAAGAGAAGAGTTTGACACCAACATGCTTAATCTTTGCTTTTTAAAACCATAATGATATCAAATGTTATAACCCCTTGATGTATATGGTCTATGACCTCTTAAACATGTGTAATTATGGTATTATGCTATTTATGAATGAGAGAATATGTTTTATAGTCATTAGAATGTGAAATGAGTATATGGTGACAAATTAGCTTCATTGGTGGTTTGATAGAATTGTGCATATGTGTGGATGAAATGGTCAAAATGAGATGTATGAAGTTTAAAACCATTTGGGCAGCTTACACAAGTCTTAATCATGCTTTTAGACTTGCCCAAGAGGTGCCAAACCCTAAGGAAAGCCATTTAGACATTTTGGTATCCTATATGGAGCCAAAATTGATCATAACGGAATGTTATGTCACTTTTTGTCCAAATGAGCTCTTCTTGATCTGTGATTTGGCATGCAATTAGGGCTTGTTGAGAAATTTTTAGGAAGTTAAAGAACATAATTTTTAGAGATCTGCAAAATATTTCATGAACTTTCAAAATTGGCAAATTTTCTGCTTTTGGTCATGTCACTGTTCATACTAGTTCGAAAATGAAATCTACCACATAAGGCTTAAATGATGTCCAATTTCCACAAAATTTTATACAGAGAAACTAGATATTCCCAGTGACTTGTGCCAATTAGAAGCACCTCATTTGGAGTCTAGAATAGGAGATATGAATTTTTAAAGATTCTATCTAGTACCAGGAGCTTCACCCGACCTCAGTTATTGTTCTATTGAATTTCAAGATCTGCGCTTGCCTGAGTAGGTCTAGAGTTATTTTTTCCCTCTATTTGACATCCATATCTTTCCATATTGGTATCATTTACATAGATTGTATTTTTTTTGGAATTAATTGGATATTTTCAAAATTTATTGCAGTAATCTCTAATAGAACCAGTGGATAGCTTGACCTCTGAACATTTTTGGATGTTAAACGTCCTCTGTGATGGATGTTATGGTCAGAACATATTTTTAGTATGAAGTAGACATCTGTAACTTTTTAGAATGGCTAAGAATTCTTGATTTTGATTTTTATAGAATTAGTTATGAATTTCCAAACTTTGTTAATAAAAGAGTCAAATTCTAGCCGAAAATATGTATGAATATTCTAAGCTTTCCTTTGAGTTCCATGAGTTGTGGGCCACATTTTATGATGCAAATGAGTTGTATTCATGTAATTAAATATGAGAATATGATACATAAGCCCATATGGCCCACGAGACTCCGAATAAAAAATTTATTTATAACGCAATGCTAAGAAATTCATTATTTTATGTCCTTTTTCCTTGCTCTTTCATGGAATGCATGATATAAAGCATGAGAATGGCATAAGATAAGCTAGGAAATTATGGTGTTACAAGCTGGATGTGTGAAAGCTACATGGAAGTGTATGGAGTGCATGCTACATGTTAGCGTGAAAGAATGATGTTTGCATAAGAGTGAAGTGAAGTGCTTGTGTAAATGGAGAACCTATAGCTTACTTGTGTGAGTGTTAATCCCTTGCATGAAAGTGTAGCTATGTGTGTTTCCCTTAAGCCTCCCCCCTCCAATAAACTGTAGCTTCACATGAATGTGCAAATGAGTATGTTACAATGTGAGCTTCCACGTGAGTAAAAGCCAAGTGTATGCAATAAATGATGGGTGACATTAGGTGAGGGGAAAAGCTATCTAAATGAGCTTCCTTCTCCCATCCTTCATTTTTTTTTTCAAAATTCCATTAGAAATATGAACCATTATTCCCTCTTTGAACTTGCACACTTGAAACTCCATCCCTTCTTCAAATCAATTTCTCATTCAAGCTCCAATTGCCATTGAAAACCTACACAAATAATAAATAAAAATTCAACAAGAAAAATTCACAAAATTATTTAAAAAAATTTATTCATTAAAATTCTAAAATTTTGTAATTAATTTCTTTGAGTGCAAAAATGGCCACTAAACTTAAATAATATCTAATAAAATACAAAAAGCCATATTCAATCATCAAAATGCCTAAGTTTAGGCGGATTAAAATATATAAAAAATGGCATTTATCAAATTCTCTCACACTTAAACCTTTGCACTCATGGGTAAAACTCAAAATCCAAGGAAAGACTAGTGGAATGGTAAGTAGAGAGTGAAAATGCAAAAGGAGAGTGAAGTGTAAAAATCACAAGCTAAAGAATAATCCCAACTCTTCAACACTCTAACAATCAAAGCTAACTTCACTTGCATCAAGAAAGTAAGTTTCATGGCAATTTCATTTGAAATGAATGAATTAAAAATGCATAGCCCCTCATATGGATTAGTGTTTACCCTCAACTCTCAAGTGTTTAAGGTAATGTGTATCACTCAAATTCCACCCATCAAAACTAACTACCATAGGCTTGTCTAGCTTCTAAATCTCCATTACCCATGTCAAATGCAAGGCACAAATCAAAGGACTTTATTTAAGGTTGTAGTGGGGTTAGGGAATGGAATGAATGGATATACAAGAACAAGGTAAAACAAAAAAATAGATACCTTAGAACCTCAAAGGCAATAAAAGGAAATTTATGATAGGGGAAATGTGCATTTCAAGGCCTTCTTTCTAACTAATAGTAGTAAATGCAAATAAGACTTAAACACTACTTTCTTTGATTTTCTATTGCTTCCTTTTTATTTTCTTTCTTTTTATTTTCATTTTTTCATTCATTGATTTTCTTTTTCTTTTCTATCTCTTTTTTTCTTTCCATTTTTTTAAAACATTTTCCTCAACCTTTAATGGCCTAAGTGATGTAAAGCACACATTCACCTATCCTAATGAGATGTAATGCTTGTTGAAATCCATAAGGTATCTTGAAACAAGGTGGGAAACTTTTTTTTTCTTTTCATGGCTAAGGGTTCAACAAGAAAATAAAACAAGGTTCAAAGTGGCTAAGCAATGGGTAAAATGCATGTAAGGGTTGGCTTTTTGGCTAACTAGTTATAAAAGAAATGAATGCCTTATCATTTTCATGCATGCAAATGCAAATATGGTCTCAATAAAGAATCAAGACAAGTTTTAAAGTGAAAACAATGATAAGTGAATACACACTAGAAATGAACAATTAAGGCTCAAATCCTCACCAGCTAATAGCTATTAGAATAATTCATTGAAATCAAATTTATTGCCACTTCACTTGAATCAAAACACAAGATCCATCACCTATCATATCAAAGTGAATCCAAACTATAATCATCTCAACTTGTAATGTCTACAAAAACAAAATTTTTTTAAGCTTAAAAAAATACAAAAACAACACAAAACTTCAAAAATAAAACAAAAGACTAAAAACCTAGAAAAATCAACTAACCAAAACAAAAGCAAAATCAAAAATTTTATTTGAGTGCTCCCTCTCACACCTAAACATTGCATTGTCCTCAATGCCAGCATAAAATCCAATCAATAGAAAAGGCAACATAATATAAAAGGGGAAATGGAAAGTGTACAATTGGGTAATCAAGGTGGGTCATGAAGTTGGAGCTCCTCTTTATCATCCCTTGGAACTCCTTTATGAAAGTTCTTAAGCCTATGTCCATTAACTTTGAATTTAGCTCCAATCTGCTCATTCAAAAGCTCAATTGCACTAAAAGGGAAAACATCAGAGACTAAATATGGACCTTCCCATTTAGAATGAAGCTTACCTGGCATAAGCTTTAAGCAGGATTTATAAAGCAGAACTTTTTGGCCAACTACAAACTCCTTTCTTTCAATCACCTTGTCATGGAACGTCTTTGTCTTTTCTTTATAGATCCTCGCATTATCATAGGCTTTCAAGCATTTGAGCTTTTAAAGTTGGAATTTTATGTGAGACCTCACTTTATTCAAATCCAAATTGCATTTCTTCACAGCTCAATAAGCTTTGTGCTCCACTTCCACCGATAAGTGACAAGCTTTACCAAATACCAGCTGATAGGGTGACATGCCAATAGGAGTTTTATTGGCAGTCTTATAAGCCCAAAGTGCATCATCTACCCTCTTGCTCCAATCCTTCCTATTCAGCTACACTGCTTTCTCCAAAATTTGATTCAGTTCCAGTTAGAAATTTTTGCTTGGCCATTTGTTTGAGGGTTATATGAAGTAGCTACTTTATGCACAACACCATACTTGCTAAGCAAGCTTTACATACCCCGGTTGCAAAAATGAGTGCCCTGGTCACTAATAATGGCTTTGGGAATACTAAACCTATAGAAAATATGAGAGTGAACAAACTCTACAACCATAGAAGAATCATTAGTCCTAGTGGGTTTTGCCTCCACCCATTTCAAAATATAATTAATAACTAATAAAATGTATGCAAAGCCAAAAGAAGTAGGAAAAGGTCCCATAAAATCAATGCCCCAAACATCAAAGACTTCATAAAACAAAATGAGATGTTGTGGCATTTCATTTCTCCTAGATATAATTCTTGTTTGTTAACACCTAATACATCCTTTACGAAAATCAAAGGCATCACGAAACAAGGTAAGCTAATATAATCCACTATCTAAAACCTTTCTAGTTGTGCGTTTTGGACTGAAGTGACCTCCGCATGCAAGTGTGTGACAAAATTTCAAAACAAAATCGAATTCTATATCAGGCACACAACGCCTAATCACTTGGTCACTACATAGTCTCCACAAGTATGGATCATCCTAAATATAATATCTAGCTTCACTCTTAAACTTATTCAAATGATGTTTATTCAAATCAATAGACAATTCAGAAACAACTAGATAATTCACTAAATCTGTTTACCATGGGTAGAATCTATGCACAACATACAAATGCTCATCAAGGAAATCATCATCAATAGGTAAGGAATCTACCTTCGAAGCCTCAATTAGGCTCAAGTGGTCTACCACCAAGTTTTTTGCTCCACTTTTATCCCAGATGTCAATATCAAACTCTTAAAGCAATAGCATCCATTTAATCAATCTTGGCTTCGCATTAGGCTTCTTCAGCAAATACTTTAAGGTTGCATGATCAGTAAAAACAATTACTTTAGTATCAAGCAAATAAGATCTAAATTTATCCAAAGCAAAAACAATAGTAATAAACTCTTTTTTCTGTGGTTGTATAATTTGCTTGGGCCACATCTGAAGTCTTGGGTGCATAAGCTATCACATGGGACCTTTTATTCAATCTCTAGCTCAAAGTTACACCTACAACAAGACTAGAAGCATAACATAAAAGCTTAAATGGGAGGTTCCAATTAGGAGGCTGAATAATGGGTGGGGAAGTTAATCTTTTCTTAAGATAATCAAAAGTTATTTTACATGTATCATCAAAATGGAAATCAACATCCTTTTGTAACATCTTAGATAATGGCAGAGCAATTTTACAAAAATCCTATATGAATCTTCTATAAAAACCTGTGTGACCTAGGAAAGACCAGACTTCCCAAACATATGTTGGATATGGTAAAGAAGTGACAACATCTATCTTAGCCTTTTCAACCTCTATGCCTTATTCAGATACAACATGACCTAATACAATGCCTTTTTAAACCATAAAATGACACTTTCCAAAATTAAGTATAAGGTTCTTCTCTATACATCTCACTAAGACTTTATCAAGACTAGACAAGCATTCATCAAAATAGTTCCCACATACAGTGAAATCATCCATAAAAATTTCTATACAGTGTTCTAAAAAATCACTAAAAATGGAAACCATGCACTATTGGAAAGTTCCAGAGGCATTGCAAAGACCAAAAGGCATTCTTCTGTGGGTAAATGTCCTAAATGGGCACATAAATGTTGTCTTCTCTTAATCCCCCAAGGCTATGCATATCTAAAAATAACCTAAAAATCCATCCAGAAAACAATAGTGAGACTTTCCAACTAAACGCTCAAGCATCTGATCAATAAAAGGGAGGAGGTAATGATCCTTTCTAGTAACTAAATTAAGCCTCCTATAATCAATGCAAAGCCTCCAGCTATTCTGTACATAGGTGGGTACCAATTCATTATTTTCATTCGGGATCATTGTAATCCCTGATTTTTTTTTGGAACCATTTGAATAGGACTAACCCATTGACTATCAGAAATAGGATATATAATACCAGCAAATAAAAGTTTAGAAACTTTGTTTTTAACCACATTTAGAATAAGTAGGTTCAGTCTCCTTTGAGGTTGCCTCATTGGTCTTGCCCTATCCACCAACAAAATTTGGTGCATGCATGTATTAGGGCTAATGTGAGGTATATCTGCCAAGGTCCATCCTATCACTTTTCTTCTCTTCCTTAAGACCTCTAGAAGCTTCTCTTCCTCCTATAGGATAATGTCACTAGTTACAATCATTGGAAGCTTCTCATATTTTTCCAAATATGTATACTTGAGAGTGTCTAGTAGTGGTTTGAACTCTAAGGTGGCAGTTTGCTAAACTGAAGGTATAAGTGGTTTGATTTCAATCTCTTCCATGCCAAATACCTGTTCAGATAACTTACAAACAGAAGAAACAACTTTCCCCTCCTTGGGAACATTAATAGCATGGAAAGAATCAAAAGAATCAGTAGTTAAGTGAATATCAGCATCATGATTACCTAAACTATCTATACTAGCATGCATAGACTTATCACAATTAGAGAAACCAACAAAACCAGTAAAATCAATAGAGGTTCTAGATGAAATAGAATTAACCTAATCAACAATGGATTCTCTAGAGTCAATACTATCATACAAGCTCAAAAATTCATTAATTTCTCTACATATAGTACAAGAATGAGAATCATCATAAGTGTGCCTCAAAGAATCATCAAGATCAACAATATCATAAGAATCAGTCAACATGCTATCCTTAAACTCAGCACTAGTATCATCAACTAGCATATCAATCAAACTCACATTAAAAATAGAGTTATCATCACATGGGTGTTTTATGACATCAAATATATTGAATTGTGTCAATTACCAGCAAACTCCATTTGAAGAGTACCCTCATGCACGTTTATAATTGTCTTTGCACTTTTTAAGAAGGGTCTACCTAAGATAAGTGGGATATAACCATGAGATCTATATCTATCATCCTCTGTGTTAAGGACATAAAAATTAGCTAAAAATATCAAGTCCTTTACCTTAATTAGGACATCCTCCAACACTCCTAAAGGATAAGCGATGCTCCTATTTGCAAGCTGCACAACCACTCTGGTAGGTTGTAGCTCTCCCATTTGCAAAGATAAGTACACTGATTTAGGTATAACATTAATAGCAGCACCAAGATCAATCAAAGCATTAGAAAACTCAAAATTTCCAATAGTGTATGGAATTGTAAAAGTGCCTGGATCTTGACATTTAGTGGGCATTGTTAGTTGTATAAGTGCTAAAACATTCTTACCAAAATTGACCTGCCACTTGTTGGAACATATTTCCTTGAGAAATTTGGCATACTTAGGGAAGGTTTTAATTGCTTCCAACAAAAGTATATTGACCTCAACCTTCTTGAAGGTCTCAAAGATTTCTTTTTCAATTTTTACTTTAGTTTGCCTCTTTCTCAAAGTAGGTCTGTGTGGGAAAGGCAAAATGTTCTTTGGCTTCTCTTCTTTCTTAGGCTCATCTAGTGCGATGTATATTTTTGATGATGTCAGCTTATCCATGGTAATAGTATCTGAGGATCCCTGAATGTTCTTTCCACTTTTAAAAGTGATGGCACTAACATTATTGCTATTCCTTGGATTGATAATTGTCTGTGATGGAAATTGGCCTAAACCTTGAGATTTCACCTCACTAAGAAAGGTAGCAAATTGGCTTAACTGAGTATCAACCCTTCTTTCCAAATTTTACATAATTTGGATCTTGTATGAAAATAGAATACTAATTTTGATATTGGAATAAGAACCATACCTGTAGTTGCCACAACAACAATCTAGAAGCTGGATCTTCCTCTTTATCACCCTATACTTAGATGAGCAACTTTCAATGGAACTAGCACTCTTAATTAGGGTTAGAGAGGGGAGCTAGCTCTTATATATAAATGTTTTATTAGGCCCTCCCATCATGGGCTTCAACAAAATATTCAGCCTACACTATTAATATTGCTCACCAGACTCTTCTATTAATGTGTGCTAAAACCCATCAATTTTATGATCACTTAATTTATATTGGGTTTATGATAATTTTTAATAGATCATGGTCAACCCAATTTTTGAAATCATTAAAAGAATTAATGTGAGTCCATATAAAAATTTTCCAACATTCTCCCACTTGGGCCATATTAATTTGATTTTAAGAAAATTCATTTTATTTTATAAAATGACTCTTAGGTTGACGAAACAACAAAAACTTTATGTGCGCACTTTATTTAGAAAATAATGGTTCTAAGAAAGCACATCATACACAATCCAGTCTAACATAACTACCAAAAAGCGATAATGGCGATCATCATGCCTTTTAATGACATAAGAACAATCCACACTCACACATATTGACATTATATTGATATGGATCATAAGTCTAAAAGTGTGGTAAGAAATAGCTCTCAAAGTGATCAATTATCCACTATTTCTTATTGATCCTCCATATGATTTCTCAACATTTGTGTGCTAGGCCATAATTAGAAATCATGATTTCTCAATATCCATATGCTAAACCATAGTAAGAAATCGTACAACTCATAACAAGTCTATATGTCTAAAATACTTTATCTCGAGAATACGATATAGTGCTATAAGTGACATATCTTGACAAATACAATAATCATCCTTAAGACTAGCACCATATCTCAAGGTACATGTTGCATTCAATCCTTGCACAAGCAAAATATTAAAAGCGATGATCATTAATAAAAATATGGCATGTCAAATATATGAAAATTCATGAAATTCATCAATATAAATAAAAGACATTTACGAAATCATCATATAAAATAAAACAAAAGGCAAAATATATAAACTCCCACTAACTTAAAAGATCAAAAGATCCTAAAATACCCATGTTCTTAACATATTTATTGAACTATATGAGTCTTAATCCTTTAGTTAGAGAATCAATTAACATTGACTCAATATTTATGAATTCTATCGCAACGTCTCCTTTCATAATATTTGTTGTAATGTTCACTACCATGATCAGACTTAACTATTTTGATGACACTTCCTAATTGCTTTTCAACCTCAATTCGATAAATTTTCAACATATCAAGAGTTTCAGACTTTTCTTTAATTAAAAAGATATATCCATAACGGGAAAAAATTATCAATAAAGGTTATAAAATTGAAAAAAATATCTAACTTTATCAAGTACTAAAAGAGAAACTAAATTTCTTCTAAATGACAAAAATAAAAATTTCTAAACAAAGTCGATAACCAAAGTCTAATCACAAAACAATTATTCCTATATATTCAACTTCAACATTAGCACCATTGCCTACTTTCAGCTTGGACTCATTCTCTTTTGGCTTCCTATTGATTATGAACCCCTTAGTCTTTGCCCTTCTTTGCTAACCAATTTTTATATTTAAGACAATCAGCCTTTTTATGACCCTTCTTTTTACAGAAATAACAACTTATATCCTTTATTTTTTCTCCATCATCTGCAGTCTGATGCTCACCATGCTTTTGAACTTCTGTTCCTTTTTAAGAGCATGTATTTTCTTGTCCTTAAAATTTTCTTTTCCTTTATGGAAATTTGGCCTATTGTGGGAAACTAAGTATACATTCTTATTCTTTTCCTTCTTTAATTTTTCTTCCTCAGCCACACATTTAGAAATCAAGTTATTTAGATCCCAAGCCTAATCTTGTGTGTTGTAAGCAGTTTTGATTTGATTGAATTCTTACGGAAGCGAATTAAGTGCATGATAGATGATAAAACTATCTAGAATTGGAATATTATAAGCCTTAAGCTTAGCTTGAGCATGCACCATCCTCATGATATGTTCCTTAACTCCCTTAGTACTATCGTCTCTCATACTTGTCAACTCACCTATGAGTTGTCCTACTTTAGCCTTGTTAGACATATGGTACCTCTTTCCCATAGCATTAAAGAACTCCTTAGCTTTGTGGTTTCTGGTAAACCACTCATGAGATATTCAGCAATTAATCTTTTGATGGTTATGAGACTAAGACAGTTGGATTTCTCCCACTTAGCATAGTACTCCTTTCATTCGGCAGTGCTATTCTCAATGGGTTTCAAAAGTTCACTTTCACCTAGTACTAGATCTATGTCCACTATTCCAAGGGCAAATTCTACATCTTGTTTCCACCTGTTATAGTTGGAACCATTTAGGACCTTAATGGTGGCATTATTGTTGTTCACAGCAAATGAAACTGTAGATAAAATTACAATATGGTCAGTAAAGCAGGAAATTTCCAAGCAGCTTAAGTTGAGCAGGCCATCCTTGATAAGCATCTGTTGCATCATCATGAACTCCCTTTTAGGCAGAGAATAATATGCATTAGCCATCTCTAGCATGAAGCTAATATGAATGAAGATATGTAGCATTATGACTCTTATCCCCTTTAGGTAGATAACTCCCTTAAACTACATATCTCAATCCAACAAGAAAGTTTATAGCTGAGAAAATCTATCCCCTCTGGGCAGATAAATTCTTTTAACTATTTACTTCCACCAGAACACTGCATGCCATACTAGAGTTGGTATATATAATAACCCCCTTTGGGCAGGTAATTATATAGAGTAACTCAATTTCTATTAACAAGGGAACTCATCAATTTTGTATATTTTAAAAAAACATTTTGGTGTCATAAATACACAAAATAATATTTCTAGACTAGAATTAGGAAATTGCCTTACCTCCTATCAATAAAAAGAATTGAATGGTTTTAATAACTTTGATGAATGAATTAAGTGATTTATTCACAACAGTTTATTAAAATAAAATGCCTAGGCTAGGAGAAAATTCATATCCCATTAACCATTTCATTTCATCTTCATCTTCATCCTTTCTTTGTTTTGTTTTCTAAAAAAAAAATTTGAAAACTTTTGAGAAATAGTGTGATTTTTTTTAGTTTTTGTGAAAGTTGCAAGCTGAGATGATTATAGATTAGATTCACTTTGACATGATAAGTAATGGATCTTGTGTCTTGATTCAAGTGAAGTGGCAATGAATTTGATTTCAATGAATTATTCTAATAGCCATTAGCTGGTGAAGATTTAAGCTGTATTTGTTCATTTCAAGTGTGTATTTACCTATCCTTACTTTCACTTTAGAACTTGTCTTGATTCTTTGTTGAGACCACATTTGTATTTGTATGCATGAAAATGATAAGGCATTCATTTCTTTTATAGCTAGTAAGCCAAAAAGCTAACCATTACATGCATTCTATCTATTATTTAGCCACTTTGGACCTTGTTTATTTTCTTATTAAACCCTTAGCCATGAAAAGTGAAAAAAAAAAGTTTCCCATCTTGTTTTAAGACACCTTAAGGATTTCAACAAGGATTACATCTAATTAGGATAGGTGAATATATGCTTCACATCATTTAGGCCATTAAAGGTTGAGGAAAATGTTTTGAAAAAAATGGAAAGAAAAGAAGAGATAGAAAAGCAAAAGAAAAACAATAATTGAAAAATGAAAATAAAAAGAAAGAAAAGAAATATGTATAAAAAATTAAGAATGAAAGTCAAAAGAAAGAAGTGTTTTAAGTTAAGTTTGTAGTTACTTTTATTAGTTGGAAATAAGGCCTTGAAATGCACATTCTTCCCTATCATAGGTCTCATTCATTGCTTTTGAAGTTCTAAGGTATCCATTTGTTACTTGTTTGTCTTTGTTCTTGTATACCCACTTATTTAATTCATTCCTTAGCCCCATTACCACCTTCAATAAAGTCCTTTTGATTTGTGTATTGCATTTGGTATGGGTGGTGGAGACTTAGAAGCTTGACAATCCTATGGTAGTGAAATTTTGATAAGTGGAATTTGAGTGATCTACATTGCCCTTAACCACTTGAGAGTTGAGAGTAAACACTAATCCATGTGAGGGGCTATGCATTTTTAATTCATTCTTTTCAAATGAAATTGCCATGGAACTTACTTTCTTGATACAAGTGAAGTTAACTTTTATTGTTGAAATGTTGAAGAGTTGGGATTATTCCTTTAACTTGTGATTTTTATACTCTCTTTTTCATTTTCATTCTCTACTTGCCATTCCAGTAGCCTTTCTTTTGGATTTTGAGTTTTGCCTAAGCGTGCAAATGTTTAAGTGTGGGGGAATTTGATGAAGGCTATTTATATATATATTAATCCTTCTAATTTAGGCACTTTAATAATTAAATATGGCTTAATGGATGTAATTGAATGGAATTTGATTTTAATTGGCCATTTTCTACATTTTAGGAATTAATTTACAAAATTATTGATTTTAATGCTTAAATTCCTTTAAATAATTTTGTAAAATTAATCCTACTTAATATTGTTTATTATTTTTATAGAATTTTTTATGGGCAAATAGCATTTGAATAGGAGATTGGTTTGAAGAAGAGGTGGAAGCTTTCCAAGTCATGGACACAACACTTAACTCACTAAGTGCACACATCAATACATGTTCATGCATGGTTTATTCTTTCATTCACACACACACGTAGCAGCACGAGACAAAAGCCACGTAACTCCCTCACATGAGTAAGCACCAGGTCACATAGCATCCTCTCTCATGTGGACCCACAATATACTTCATTGCATAGCTCCATTCCATGTACCAACTTTATTACACTAGCACATCCATTTTTAGACAAAAGCTATGACTTGGAGAGATGCATGGAGAGCCTCGAGTTAAGAAGCATGTGTAGTAGCACATTCTAGTCACACTGCATAATTATTGCACTCCATATTCCAGTACACACTCCACTCATAAGTTTAGGGTCCATTAGTGATGTGAGAGATTGACATGGGAAAGATTAAAACAGGCCACGAGTTCTAGCAACTTTAGAACACTCACACATAAAGGTCACGAGCTCTCAACACACAAAGCTTCACTCTAACACGTAACATGCCATGCACTCCATACACTTCCATATTGCTTTCATACATCTAGTAGCTATACTCCCCATTCATTCAATTAATACACGGGTTTGAGAGGCAGAATGTGTAGAGGAAGCTGTAGAGCAGTCAGGTGGGAAGAAATAAATGAAGCTCAAACACACATATGCAGAAACAGAGTATGAGGCAGTTTTGGGTTCCAAAAGGGCAGAATGTGATTATTAAAAAGAAAAGAAAGAAGCACATGAGGAAGAAAATATAGGCAGCTCACATGTTGAGAAAGAAGAGAAATAGAATACTCTTAAGTTTTGGAAGATGAAGCCATGAGTTGAAGGAAGAGTTACAGGTTAGTGAGGAGAAAGAAGGCTCTTGTGTGAGACTTGAACAGAGGTAAAATGTGTTAGGCATTGAGAGAAGAAGAATAGGAACACTTACTGGATTGGAAGTAACAAATGAGGAAGACACGTGAAGAACAAAAGGAGCACATCATTAACACATAAGGGCAGTTCACGTGGAAGAATATGTGAATAAGATGCACAGCAGATCACGTTATAAGGCATGAGTTTGTGATTAGGAGGAAAAGAATAAGCTCACGTGAGGGAGGGCACGTGATTCATTAAAGGAAGAAAAGGATGCACGATCTAGATCATACTTCATCAATCCATCATCCTTTCCCTCGTATCATTCATCCATAATTCATGCATTCCATTCACCATTAACCCCCCATTTAGGCCATGGCTCCTCATTCCATCTTCCTCCATTATTCCACTTTAATGAAGCATTAATTTTCTCTTATGGCCAGCTTGGATGATTGTAACATCTGGCCTTTCCATAAATGTAAGAAACACAATGTTCGATTTCTCCATAAACAGTAGAAATGGGCCAGATACAAAAGGAAGTCCCTAAAACAGAAGGGATTGGGCCCAACCAAAATTATGATAAAATTTTAAATATTATAAAATGAGAACTTGAGCCTTGAGTTACCCAGAAATCAAAGCCAGAGTAATTCAAAAAATTTGTCAAAAGGCCAATGGCATTTTCGTAAATATTGGCACTTTTTGAAAAACACACAGAAGGGCTTTTTAAATGAAAGTTTTGAATTCTCCAGGGTTCTCAGAGGCTCTAAAAACTATGGAAAGCCCCAGGATAGCTAAAGCCCTTCCGGTGGACGTTTTCCAACGTCAATGCACCGGAACTTTGATGGATTCGTTCGAAAAGATTTTACCTCCAATTTGAGTGATTCCAAAGATATTTTACTTGTTTGGGAACCTAAATTTTATAATGGAAAAGACGGTTCTCAAAATGGAGCTAAAACGAAGGAGAAACGGAAATGCAAAGTATGAAGGGCAAAATGGGAATTTTTGAAAAGTGTAACTTATTCCCACCTATATATATGATGCACCCTTCTCCTCCCTTCATTATGCACGACCATCTTCTGCCTAAAACCAGAAGAAAACCCTAGGGGATGAGGCTCACAAGATGGGGAAGAAAAGGAGGAGAAATCAAAGGCTTAAGGTATGGAAATTAGTAGTTTTTCATGCTCTTTCTCTTCCAAACCTCTTCTCCTCCATTCTCCTTTGTTACCTATGATTATAATGAAGTTTATAAATCTGTGTTAAGGGAGAAATTGAGGGGAAAGTTCGGATTGGAAGAGAGGAGCTCAAAGAACACAAGATTCAACTAATTGATATGCTAGTTGATGATGCTAGTGCTAATTTTAGGGATAACATGTTGACTAATTCTTATAATATTGCTGATTTAGATGATTCTCTTGATTCTATATGTTTTGGAACCACTATATGTGATAGATGTACCCAAATTAGTGCTTTCATTAAGAATACTGAGTTCCTTGTATGTACTGTTTATCATGATTTTGTGATCTCTTCTTTTTGTAATGATTTTACGATTAGTTAGCATGTGACTAATTTGGATGATTGTGCTGGTCTAGATCACTCCTCTTATTCTAGAGATGATGCATATGCTGTTGTTTTCCCTGATTGTTCTGATGCTACTAGATTTACTATTTCTCAGGATGTGTTACATGTTGATGTTACTTCTGGATATGTTGACTATGCTAGTTCATCTATGTCCACTCTTAACTTGCCTATTGATAGTGGTATTAGATGATGCATGACTAGTTCACCCAATAGTGATACTGATGTTACTACTGTTGTTGGTTTCCTTGTTGATATTCATTCTGCTGATGTTCCTAAAGATGGGAAAGTTGTTTTTGCTGTATGTAAGTTGTCTAAATAAGTATTTGGCATGGAAGAGATTGAAATCAAACCACTTATACCTTTGGTTGAGCAAGCTCATACTATAGCACCATAATTACTAAGCTTATCTCATGTTATTTCTAAGCTTACACCCTTGGATCATACAAATTTGCCAAGGAAAGTCCATTGAGAAATCAATTAAATTTGTGTTATGTCATAGATAACTTTTTCATTCAATGTCTTGTGGACCATATGGAGTCATCCATCTCATTCTCATATTTAAATACACAAATACAACTCAAAACCATCTTAAGAAGTGGCCAACACATGAAAATAATGTGTGTAGCCTCGGACTAAAATTTCAATTTTCTATCATAAATTTTGAAACATCATAATTGATTCTAAGAAAATTGAAATCAAGCATACTATACCATTCTAGAAAAGCTATAGATTTCTACTTTATGTTAAAAATAATTCAAGACCACAACAGGGGCGTCTAGCCACTGGAAATAGATGGAATAGTAACTAAGGTCGTCTGTCTCTACTAGTACTGTCCCTCAACTTCAAAAATTTACATTTCTCTACTCAGATATCCAATTGAGGTAATCTTGGTTGCCACAGAAAGCTTATCATGTCTAGTTTATGTATGTAAAATTTCATGAGTATTGGATACTATTTGGCCCTTGAATGACATAGCATAAGAAACTGACCATATGAATAGTATTTATATTAGAACAACAGAAAAATGCCAACTTTGAAAACTCGTAATTAATTTCACAGATCTCCAAATAATCTAGTTTTTGGCTTTCCAAAAAGCTCTAGATGAGATCTATATGTATACCAAATTTCATGGACAAATTTATTCATTTGGTTAGATCCTGACATTGGGTTGCAAAATTGCTCATTTTGTGTCGTCAATGGGTCTCAAATTGTCCAAATTGGCTTCTAAGACAACTATGGCCACTTGAGCATGTGGGAAAACACCAAAATGGCCTACCAAACATGTTTTAAAGGTGTACAAACCCAGATTTCACAAACTCACTCATCCATCCTAAGATATACATAAGAGCACACATACTAGTTCTTGCCATTTCATGTTTAATTCATGCTATATCATACATATGGCACCAAATCTCATTCATATATCATATATTTACATATTTACATATGTTCATGAAGTCATATAACATATACAATAGGGGATCACATTATATCCTACTCATATATGGCTACAAATTAGCAATTTCACACACTTTATTGTCACTCTTCCTTTAGACTTGATGGCTTCCATTCCATTGCTCATTTGGTCCACCTAGACATGTTAGATATATAGGGGGGAAGGAATGATATTCTAGGAATCCCAATAGCTCTCTCCCTTTCAACCATATATAAAGAATGCAAATCCATGTCTAAAAATGCATGCATCAAACTCATAGAGTATGTAGCCATTTAAGAAACATTTCTAACATTCAAGGAGTCACACAAAGCATACATATGCTTGCTAAGTAAATGGTTTAGCCTCACCCATTGTCTTCAAGGATTTTGGACTTGCCTCACCCTTTTTCTTAAAGGCTTTGAAATAAGCCTTACTCTTAGGAGACTCTAAACTTTGTCTCAACCATTCTTAAGGGTTCTTGGCTCATCCTCACCATGGCTAGTAGGTTCTTGGCTTAACTACACTCACGCAAACTAGAGCAAGGTTATAAAGTATCATTTGAATGCATAAAACAATATCATGGTACCATGGTATATGAATACATGCTAGAACAGTTTTTCATGGCTTAACACATACGCACACACATTCAAAGTGTAACACCATATATTTTCTAGCTCATTTCTATCACATTTACATGCTCATATGATACATTCCATGAAGAAAGAAAGAAAAATCCATTAAAATAATACATTTCTTTGTGTTACGTCATATATAAAAATTCCATTTGGTGTCATGTGAACCATGTGAGCTCATTCATCACTTTCTCATATTTAATTACATGGATACAACTTAATTGCATCATCAAAAGTGGCCTACAACTCATGGAACTCGAAAGGAAGCTCAAAATACACATAGATATTTTCGGCCAGATTTGTCCACTTTTCTATCACAACTTTGGAAAATCATAACTAATTATAGAAAAATCGAAATGATGCATTCTTAGGCATTTTAGAAAGATACCATGTCTACTTCATACTAAAATATATGTCCAAACATCCAACACATAGGACATTTGACATCCGAAAAGGCTCATAAAATTCTATAGCAAATTTCAAAAATGTTCAATTAATTCCAAACAAATCCAATCCATGCAAATGATACCAATTTGGAAATATATGGATGTTAGCTAGAGGGAAAAAATAACTCCAGGTTGGTTCAGGCTCACCTAGAGCTCAAAATTTAATCAAATAGTAACTAAGGTCAGGTGGAGTTCCTAATACTAGATAGATTCTTTGAAAATTTATATCTCCCTCTCTAGACATCTAAATGTGGTGCTTCTACTTGGCACAAGTCACTAGGAATATCTAGTTTCTCTATATAAAATTTTGTGGCAAGTGGACATCATTTGGGTCCTGTGTGACTAATTACATTTTCGGACCTAAGCGAATAGTGACATGACCAAAATTAGAAAATTTGCCCACTTTGAAAATTCATCAAATATTCTATAGACCTCCAAAAATTATCTTCTTTAGCTTCCCAAAAATCTCTTAACAAGCTCTAATTACATGCCAAATCTCAGATCAAGAAGAGCTCATTTAGGTAAAAAGTGACATAGGGTTCCCTTATGGTCAATTTTGGCTCCATATAGGGTACGAAATTGTCCAAATGGCTTTCCTTGGGTTTTGACACCTTTTGAGCAAGTCTAAAAGTATAATTGGGACTTGTGTGAACTGCCCAAATGGTCCCAAACCTCATACATCTCATTTTGGCCATTTCATCCACGTATACGCACTTACATCAACATTTCAAGAACCATAACTTAGCATTACATACTCAATTTACATTCTAGAATTCACATATCATATTCTTTCATTTTTACATCACATAATATCATAATTACAAATGTCCAAAAGGTCATAGACCATACACATCAATGGATTACATCATTTGACATAAATATGGCCTTAAAGAACCAAAAACTATGTATATTGGTGTCATGCTTTTCTCTTCAAGGTGGTTGGCTTCCATTACCCTGTCCACTTAGTCCACTTAGCATACTAGATCATTGGAGAGGAGGAATTGAGATTCAAAGAATCCCAATAGCTCATCTCCCTTTCACTCACACATAACATATGCAAAGCAAGTCTTGAAAATGCATGCATGGGTATAATAAATGACATAAACATTCAAGAAGCAAGCTTGGCATGTAAACAAGTCATACAAGACATTTAAAGGCTTGCCAAGTGTATAGATTGGCTTCACCTTTTTCCTTGTGGATTTTGGACTTGCCTCACCCATTCTTTAAGAGATTCTTGGACTCAACCATACTCTTAGGAGTCCATCTTGCTTTTAGAAGACTCTTTGCTTTGTTTTAACCAATTTTAAAGGTTCTTGGCTCATCCTCACCATAGTTAAGAGTTCTTGGCCTCACCATACTCAAGCAAATCCAAGCAAACATCATAATATCATTTAAAAACACAATATGTCATCATGGAACCATGGCATATGAAATCATGCTAGCATGCTTTTCATGGCTTGAAAATACACATAAACACATTCTAAGATAAGTTAAACACACATCCATGCATGAGAGAAGGTGGAGAGAGCTATCTTGTACACAATCACACACTTTTTCCTTTGAATCCAAGCCTCCTCTTTCGACTACACACACAAAAGTGTGGGGATGGTTTCTCTTAGCCTAAACACAATTTATGGAAGCTAATTAGGTTTATGAACTCAATTCTAAGGCTATACAATTTGTTTAGACATTATCTTGACCTATAACCCTTATTATGGTTCCATAATTGCACCTAATGAAGCAACACCCCTCAATTAAATTATAGGCTCCATTCTTTCTTTTCAAATATGATTCTTGACTCCTTTTAAGCCTTTTAGAGTCATCACACAATCAAAACCAAAGGCCTAGCTACATGTTGCTTCTTTAGGTTATATTATAGAGTATAAGGCACCAATTCACTTTCTATAGGTTCTAAATTTTTCCCGATGCCTCCCCTCATTTTCATTCATCATATATGACTCTAGAATGGGCTTATAAAAATTTAAACTCTCCCTACCCAGGAGAACCTCCCTTGGCCAAGACAAGGAGCATTCTTGGCTTCCTTAGAGCTTTCTTTGTTTTCTTAAGGGAAGAAGCATATGGGGAGCATCTTAGGGATTTTAGGAACTCATTTAAACTCTTATTTAGGCTTAGGAATCATCATACAAAATCATATTTTACAAAGTGCACATGAAACCCTAGGAATTGCATTTTGAAATCTAATAATTTTTTGTTAATTCCCTTTGCATATTCTTAATCTCCACACCTTTTTTTCCTTAGATTCATCCTTGGTTCTACCTAAAAATCAAGTCATCCTAGGGTTTCTCATGTTATGTGAACTGGAGGAGGAGAGGAACCAAAGGAAGTAACCATAGGAACAGAAATCACCTAGTTTTCTTGCTTGAATCTTGCTTTCTCTAAGCTCCTCTTTTCAAATCCAAATTTTCCCCTAAGTTTCTCCTTTAAATGAGATTTGTAAACTTCATTTTAATAAAAGGAAACAAAGGAGAAGGAAGGAGAGGAGGTGTGGATGGAAGAAAGCATGAAAAACTACCATGAAACCATAACCTTAAAGCTTGGAATTCTTCTCTTCTTCTTCCTCCCTTGATGCGCCTAAAACCCTAGCTCCCTTCTTTGAAATTGGGTAGAAAATTCTGAGTCTAAATGAAGGAGAGAGTGGGGCGTCACCTAAATATAAGGGGAGGAGGAAGCATTTTTCAAAAATTCCCATTTTGCCTTTCGGTCTTTGCATTTTCGTTTCTCCTTCGTTTTAGCTCCTTTTTGAGAACTATTTTTTCCATTATAAAATTTGGGTTCCCAATTTAATAAAATGCCGTTGGAATCACTCAAATCAGAGCTAAAATCTTCCCGAATGAACCTATCAAATTTCGGGTGTACTAACATTAGAAAATGTCCACCGGAAGGGATTTAACTGTCCCGGGGCTTCCCATAGTTTTTAGGACCTCTGAGAACCCTAAAGAACTCAAAACTTTCATTTAAAAAGCCCTCTTGTGTGAATTTCAAAATTTACTCAAAATTATGAAAATGCCATTATGTTTCGTAAGATTTTCATTAAAATTTGTTTCTTTATTCTAGCTTCATTTTTCCTTCCATCTAAGGCTAGGATTCTCATTTTTAGGAGTCTAGAATGTTATTCAAAATTTTTGGAACCTTAACTAATTTATTTCAGGGGACTTGCTTTGAAAATACTCCCATTTCTGTCGTTTAACAAAAATTGGATGTTACACAAAGACAAGACAGACATCCACTCATGCATGAGAGAAAGAAGATAGAGCTACCTTTGTTAAACAAGCACACTTTTCCTCTTGGATTTAGTTCCTCTTCCTTGGCCACACACACAAAATAAGGTGCGGCTTATTTCTCTTGGCTTAGACACATAATATGAAAGTCAATAAATGTAACACCATACTTCTAGGACTCAATTCATGCAATTCCCATGCCTCATCTTATGTTTGTTCTATGGAAACAATCTAGTGGCATAGGGAGTTATGAATTAAAGTGCATTTCTCTACGGGTAAAATTTTTCTTTCAGAGTCTCGTGGGTCATATGAATGCATCTATCACATTATCATACTTAAATACATGAATATAGCTCATTTCCATCATCAAATTTGGTCTACAACTCGTGGAAAGCAAAGGGACACATTAAAATTCATGTTTGCATTTTCATCCAGAATTTCCTCTTTTCTGTCACAAACTTTGGAAACTCATAACTAAATCTAGACAAATCGAAATCATGTGTTCTTTGTCATTATGGAAAGCTCAGGATGTCTACTTCACACTACAAATACTTCCAAGTCACAAAATTCATCACACAGGACGTTTGACATCCAAAAAGCTACAGACTCACTAGCTGTCTGGGCTGTGATTCAGGTTACTGATGCAAACTTCGGAAATTCATAACTAATTCTAACAAAATCGAAATCACACAAATTCAGTCATTCTGGGAAGCTACAAATGTTAACTTGACACTAAAAATAATTCCCGAATGAAACCGAAACGTTTAGGTATCTGGAACTGATGGAACAATGATTGAGCTCTGGAGTCACCACTATTACTGACAGCAAATTTCAAAAATGCATAACTCTGTGGTCAGACCTCCAAATGAAGTGATCTTGGTGGCCACAGAAAGCTTATGACCTCTAGTTTATGCACATAAAATTTCATAACCATTGGACACCATTTGGCCATCATGTGACACAAAAATCAAATCTGCCAGTATGAACAGTGCACATACCAGAAACCATAGAAAATCCCAATTTTGAAAATTCACAAAATATTCCCTAGGTCTCCGAAAATTATGATCTTTAGCTTCCCAGAAAGTTCTCAACAAGACCTAATTGCATGCCAAAGTTCAGGGCAAGACTAACTCATTTGGCCAAAAAGTGGCATAGGGTTCCATTATGGTCAATTTTGGCTCCATATTGGGTACCAAAATTGCCAAATGGATTTTCTTTGGTCTTGGCACCTTTTGGGCATGTTTAAAAGCATGTTTAAGACTTGGGGAAGCTGCCCAAATGGTCCCAAACCATTTGCATCTCATTTTGGCCTTTTCACCCACACTTATACATATTACACCAAGCTTTTCTCAAGTGTATACATTAGCATAAACACTCAATTTATGTTCTAGAGTACATACACCATACTCGTTCATTTATCTATCACATAATATTGTTTTTACATTTGTCCAAGGGCTCATAGACCATTTACAATAATAATATACATCATGAAGTCTCATTATGAATCAAAAGACCAAAAATCAAGCATAAGGATGGCAATCTTCTTTCTTCACGGTGGTTGGCTCCCATTGCCATGTCCACTTAGTCCACCTAGCATATTAGGACATTTAAGAGGAGGGAGTGAGATTCAAGAATCTCAATAGCTCATCTCCCATTCCATCACACATAATATGTGCAAGCAAGTTTCACAAATGGCATGCATAGAGAAAATAGAAATCATAGGCATTTTAAAAGCAACCTTGGCATGTGAATCAATCATACAAGACATTCAAGAGCCCACTAAGTGTTTGGATTGGCCTCACACTTCTCCTCATGGATTTTGGACTTGCCTCACCTATTCTTTGAGCACTTTGGACTCAACCATACTCTAGGGAGCCCACTTTACTTTTGGGAGACTCTTTACTTTGTCTCAACCAAGCTCAAGGGTTCTTGGCTCATCCTCACCCAAGGGAAGAGTTCTTGGCCTCTCCACACTCAAGCAAACTCATACAAACATCATGGGTTCATTTAAAAACATAACATGGCATCAAGCATCATGGCATATAAAGGCACGCTAGCATACTTTTCAAAGCTTGAAAATACACATACACACATTCTAAAACAAGCTAAACACACATCCATGCATGAGAGAAGGTGGAGAGAGCTACCTTGTATGCAAGTACACACTTTTTCCTTAGCTTTTAAACCTCCTCTTTTGGCTACACACCCACAATTTGGTGGAGATGGTTTCTCTTGGCCTAAATACAATTTTTGGGAGCCAATTAGGTTCATGAAACATTCTCTAAAGCCATACAACTTGCTTAAGTACTAGATTGCTCTATAATCCCCATTATGGTCCATAAAGGCACCTAATGAAGCAACACCCCTCAAATGATTTCTAGGCCTCATTCTTTCTTTTCAAATATGATTCTTGACTCCTTTCAAGCCTCTTGGAGTCATCACATAATTAAAACAAAGGGCCTAACATTATGTTGCTTCTTTAGGTCACAATATGGAACCTAAAGCACCAACTCATTCTCTAAGCTTCCTAAATTTTTCCCAAGGTTTCCCCTCACATTCATTCATCATGTATGACTCAAAAATGGGCTTAAAACAATTTAAAACTCTCCCTAACTATGCCATTCCTACTTGGCCGAAAGTTAGAGCATAAATGGGATTTCATGGCTTCTTGATTTTTCCTTGATGGGGGAACCATTTAGGGAGGTTGTTAAGAGTTGTAGGAGGTCAAGGAAACACTTAAACAACCAAGGGAACTTATAGATTAAATCAATTTTTACAATCCCCTTAAGTGCTCTACACTTTTCCAACTTTTAGGTTCATGACTTTCCATGGGGTTTTGTTCATTTTATGGAGGAAGAGACATATGGGGGACCTCTTAGGGATCTTAGGAGCACATTTAAACATTCATTTAAGCCTAAGAACATTTATATAAACTCAGATTTGCAAGGGAGCATTTGGATCCCTAATGATTCCATTTTGTTTCCTAATGCTCCTTTCTTGATTCTATTGGTTCATTCTTAATCATTGCCATCTAAAACCCCTAATCCCTCATAAATTGGACAGAAAACAGCCCCTAAGAATTGGGCTCATGGTGGTCAAATTCGTGCAAGAGGAAGGGGGAGGGAGAAACTACCAAAGAATGGAAGTTTTACCTTGTTTTCTTGCTTCCTTTGGCTTGTTCTTCCACTTGGTTGGCTTACTCCCTCAATTTTTGAAATTACCCTCTCTGTTCTACCCCAAAAACAGCACCAAACTCTCCATTAAAACCATAGAAAGAAAGCTTGAGAGGAGAGGAGCAAGGTTCAAGAAGGAAGGATATGGAATGTCTTAAAGTTTCTTACCATTTTCTTGAATTTCT
Organism: Erythrophleum fordii; assembly: GCA_032878935.1. NCBI lineage: Eukaryota > Viridiplantae > Streptophyta > Magnoliopsida > Fabales > Fabaceae > Erythrophleum > Erythrophleum fordii. Next base: position 18,561,788 of record JAVQMF010000053.1, read on the forward strand.
TCCTCCAAAATCCTCCTCCTCTTGTGTGGCTAAGGAGCTGGAGTTCTCCTCTGAAAATGGGTAGAAGCAAGTCAGTTTAGAGAGGGGGAGGCAGAACATGGCATATAAAGGAGAAGAAAGAAGCTTCCTTTAACACTTTAATGCCAATTTTGCCCTTCGTTCTTTGCATTTTTGTTTCTCCTTCGTTTTAGCTCCTTTTTGAGAACCGTCTTTTCCATCATAACAAAGAGGTTCCGAATTTAACAAAATGCCTTTGGAATCACTCAAATCGGAGCTAAAGCCGTCCCGAATGAATCGGTCAAAGTTCAGGTCAATCGACATCGGAAAGAGTACACCGGAGGGGCTTTACTGGTCCCGGGGCTTCCCATGATTTTTGGGGCCTCTAAGAACCCTGGGCAACTTAAAATTTTCATTTAAAAAGCCCTCCTAGGTGCTTTTCCAAAATTACACTTAGCTTAGAAAGATAAACAGATAGGGGTAAGATAATTAGTTAGACGAGCTCCCTAATAGGAGAATAATATAGGGTTAAGGCACATGAGTGATTAGAGCACCCAGTAGAGCATCAGCTTCTGTAAGGTAGAATCCAGACATTGAGAGTATGTGTTCTGGAGTGAGTTAGCAGAACCCTAAAAATAGTATATTGTGCTCCTGGGGTAAAGCTAAAGAGGCTGAATGGAGAGAAAGCCTAGCTCTGATCCAAATATAGACGCAATCTGAGACAGACAGTTAGTGCCTTAATACCCTCAGGGAAGCTCGAGAAAGCTAGAGACCGCCTAAGAAGGCGAGCCTCGTCTTGTGTTGAGAAAGAAGGTAAGCCTAGAGAAAGAATGTAAGCCAAGAGCACTATAGAATGACATTCCTAGGATTTTATGAAATAGAATCCTCCTTACCAAGGGATGGTCTAGCTCAGGGTAGAGCAAGAGTATGAGTAAAACATAGACCCCCCTTGATATTACAGAGAATGATTAAGTGGAGGAATCCTGGGAAAATGTAGGTGCTCTTAAGCGTAAAGAAACCTGAACTAGCAACAGAAATAGCTAGTAGTAGAATATCCTTTTACCTAAGTAAGAGGATAAGAAAGGTAGAAAGAAAAGGTATGACAATGTTAAAGCCGATGACATATTACATTGAGAATAGACATTCAGTTAATGTGCTTGAGTACTTAAGAAAACACACTTGTCCTTGGCATGGATGCCCTACTAGCATGATATTGCCTAAAGTATAAATAGCCGGGCGATACCGAGAAATCTCGGGATGTAGTAGAGGAAGAATCCTACTTTCCCCGAGTACTCTATGAGAATAGGGTAGATAGAGAAAAGTAAGAGAAGGGTACTTTAGATTATTGGAAAACTTGCAATATACAGGTGATAATGGCTTTGAGCTCAGTCATGAGGCGCGTGTGTATTAGTATTTGATGTTATGGTTTGCTTGCAACAATGGTCACATGATATTAGGCCTGATCAACCTAATAGTAATGTGACTTAAGTGCATAGCAAATGATGACATCAATCACCAAAGTGTCCTGATAATCAAAAGGTACCTTAGTTGGCTAGATAACGAGATAAGTCAGAAAAGACAGGTAAAGGGATTCCAGTAATATCGGAATGGTAAGAAAGCATGCAGAAAGGAATCCCCAATAGAAAATGTTCAGATTCAGTATGCATAGCTGGAGTCCTTTATAGTATGTATAAATAAAATAAAGAGGGACCAGTGCATAGCCTCTCTCCTGCCAGAGATGTTAACCACACTAGTGTGAGATGCCCTAGTGCTAAGGCATTTAAAAGTAGAACGTGTGCATAGTTAAAAACTGCAGGATATGAGAGGAGGGCTAAGACGAGTATATGTAAGTAAGTAAGTTGAAAGAGTAAGAAAAGAAACCCCAAGTGAAAAAAAAAAGGCTGAAGTGATCCTATGAGGAGCGATGAACGAAAATAAAAATGCTCCCTAGTATTAGTATGATTCTCTAGATGACACGGAACCCACTTCACACGAAGAGCATGATGTACTTTTGAGTTTAGCCTCAGCTATTACGAGTGATGGTAACTGGACTTAGTGAACATGTATTTTACTGTCAGATACAGTAATCTTAGGCTTTCACGTCTCCCAGAGATGGATCGCAGTAGATCCTAGCATAGCACAGCGGGTTGTAGTAGACCCTAGCAGGGCTTTGAGAGGTCGTAGTAGACCCAGGGGTCACAGTAGATCTCACAGAGTTATAGAGAGCCCTAGCCACAGCATGATAGATCTCTGGTAGAGATGACAGCCTGAGATAGTTTTTACAAAGCAGTTAGTCTTAGAGACCAGTACAGTTTCAGCTAATCTTTGTCTTAGAGACTATAGACCTCCTGAGTCTAGTAGACTATTGCTACAGAGATATGAAGGCTTTACTCAGATAGTTAGACCACTGACTAGCTCTCGTTAGAGATGAGCATAGTATATGGGATGAGGAAAGCAAGAAATAAGCTTTCCAGAGATAGAACCAGATGAACCACTACCTAGCAGATAGTAGGCGTGACCAAGGGATAGAGAGATCCCTGTATGATAGCTTATGTATTCAGAAAAGGGATCAGGTATAGTTCTTATATGAGGTAAGTGGTATAGTATGTCTCCAGTGAGCAAACCTGTGAGAACAGCTAGCATCCCATCAGAGCCCAGCAATAGTCAGTGGTAGTAGCTCTTCAGTGCTAATATGAGGCATACAAGTTAGGCCTATCAGTGTTGAAAAGAGGGACTATAAAATGCCACAGCAAGTGAGCAAAGAAAATGAGCAAAGTCCCGGTGTAACACCATAGATTCTAGTCCATCTCATACATTTACATGGAATAATATCATGAACTATGTAGGATTTCCATGGGAAAAGCAAGAAAAGTGGGATTATTTTCGCATTGCGCTATGCCTCAAAATTCATTTCGGTGTCGCATGGACCATATGAGTTCATATTATGCATCATCATATTTAATTGCATCATTACAACTCATTTAGACCCCAAAACATGCCTCCAACCCATGGAAACCAAAATGGAGCATGTAAATTTGGAGATCCATTTTCGGCCAGAATTGGCCTCTTTCCTGGGCAAACTTTGGAAAATCATAACTAAATCTAGAAAACTCAAAATCATGCAATCTTGGTCATTATGGAAAGCTTAGGATGTCTACTTCACACTAAAAATACGTCCAAGTCACAGCATTCATCACACAGGACGTTTGACATCCAAAAAGATACAAACTCGCTGGCTGCCTGGGCTGTGATTCAGGTTACTGATGTAAACTTCTGAAATTCATAACTAATTCCACAAAAATCGAAATCACACACATTCAGTCATTCTGGAAAGCTACAAATGTTAACTTGACAATAAAAATAATTCCAGAATGAAACAGATACGTTTAGATATCTGGAACTGATGGAACAGTGATTGAGCTCTGGAGATGCCACTGTTACTGACAGCAAATTTCACAAATTCATAACTCTCTGCTCAGACCTCCAAATGAGGTGATCTCGGTGACCACAGAAAGCTTATAACCTCTAGTTTGTGTGTATAAAATTTCATAATCATTGGACACCATTTGGCCATCGAGTGACACGAAAATCAAATCTGCCAGTATGAACAGTGCACATACCAGAAACCATGAAAAATTCCAACTTTGAAAATTCATCAAATATTCTCTAGGTCTCCGAAAATTATGATCTTTAGCTTCCCAGAAAACTCTTAATTAGACCTAATTGTATGCCAAATTTCAGGGCAAGACTAACTCATTTGGCCAAAAAGTGGCATAGGGTTCCATTTTGGTCAATTTTGGCTCCATATTGGGTACCAAAATTGCCAAATGGATTTCCTTTGGTCTTGGCACCTTTTGGGCAAGTTTAAAAGCATGTTTAAGACTTGGGGAAGCTGCCCAAATGGTCCCAAACCTCATGCATCTCATTTTGACCATTCAACCCTGATAAATACATATTTTTATCTATTTTATTCTCCTAAACTTGGACATTTTAATGATCAAATGTGGCTTTAGAAGTTTAATTAGTTGAAATTTGATTTCAATAGCCACTCTTTGCATTCTAGAAAATAAGTCACAAAATCTTGGATTTTAATGCATAAATCCTTTTTAAATAAATTTTATGAATCTTATCCTACTTAATATTGTTTATTATTCTTGCAGAATTTTGATGGGCAAATGCATTTGAATGGAGGTTGGTTTGGAGAAGAGGTAGCATGCATGGAATGGGAAGGAGAAGCATATGCAGATTTAAGAAAGGCACATACTTGGGCAGCTCTCCTCACATTCCACATCGATTTATAGCTATCCACGTCTGCACTTCACAGAACTTAATCCCATGTGCCATCTTGTACACATCTGGTTTGAAAGAGGAAGAGCAGCTCGTGGTCTGTGAACAGAAGCTCGAGAACGTGGAAAGCAAAGAAAGATGACGTGATTGCTAATGTGGCTGCAGTAGAAACAAGCAAACAGCACGAGGGGCTTAGAGCTGAAATAGAATACACATAGCTGCTGAACGAAGATGCTAGAGCTGAAGCTTGGGTTCAACGTGAAACAGAAGCTGCACGAAGGAAACAGAACCATGTAAAAGCTGCAGAATAGAGAAGAAGCAAGAACTACGAGTTGAACAGAAGAAGAAGCTGTGCAGAAGAGAATTAAGAGCAGAATGCACGATGAAGAAAACACTGAAGCTACGTCTGGACAGCAGCAGAATAAATGGGAAAGAAAAAGAAGGCAAAGCTACTGTTTTGGCGTGAGGAGCATGAAGAAACAAATGGCAGCAGCTTACAACTCGAGCAACACACAAACCAGCAGCTAACGTAGAACGAAATGGACACTGCAGGCGAAGAAGAAAAGAACACGAAGCAACGAGTTGAAGTCTGTATGAGCTGAATGCGAGAAACTCCAGCTGCAGAAGACGAAGAAGCAGACAAGAAAATCACGTCTGGACAGAATGCAGAAGCTATAGCATGCATGTGGAATATAATAATAAAAAGAAGCGGGACCCACACCTTATTTCACATGCAAAGCTACGGGTAATTGGCACAAAGGAATAGCACGTGAATATCTAAAGCAAATGGAATTAAAACTGAAGCACGTGAAAGGGGAGGGGAAATACACATCCAGACGCTGCTTTGGGCTGACGTGGGAATTAAGATGAAGATGAGGATTAGATTGCGGGATTTCAGCGTGCAGAAACAGAAAAAGAGAGACGTGAATAAAGAAGAGAGACGTAAACAAGGAAAGAGACGTGAACAAGGAGGGAAGGAGAAAATAAAAACTTGGAGGAGAACGTAGAAAAGAAGGCTGGAGACATCGAGAGGAGGAGAACGCGAGACAGCAGAAACAAAAAGGAGAAATTCCAGCGCTGAAGAAGAAGAATTTTTCTTTCTCGGTGGCTGCTTCTTTGATTGATTCTCCTTCATTTGATCCCTCCATGGCAGCTTAAATTCCTTGTGGTGGCTAGCTAAAGATTGAATTCTCCTAGATGAAGATTTGAGCTCTACATCTCCTATTGAATTTGGATAAAACTCTCTTGCCCAATCTTTTGATTTTAGCATTATTTCCTTTATTAATTTGATTAGGTTTAGCTTTTTGGTTTAGGAATTTAATTGCTGGAATTACCGGATTGAATTAATTCTTGGATTGAACTTGATTTGAATTTTGGAATTATTTATGATCATCATCTGTTTGTGAAAATTCCAGAATTAGTGCTGTGCAATTGAACTCTAAATTCCTCTTGACTTTAGGCTAATTGATGCAATGGTTATTGGGTTAGTTAGCTGGAACTTTTGTGCAATTAATTGCTTGAGGGGTTAATTAATCTAATTGGTGAATTAGCATCTTGAGTGAATTGTGCAGTAGCTTTCATAAATTAATCAAATTTAGTATAGTGTGTTCTTATTCTTAATCCAATTAATTAGTTGTTTAAGGTTTCTTGTGGTTGCAAAATTCTTTGAACAATTGATGAATTGAATCTTGGATGGTTATTCAAGAACCTTATGAGGAATGCACTAAAGAGCAAGAACTTAATCCTAAATTGGTAAGCTAAATAGAGCAAGGATAATTGAACTTTAGGGAATCCAATTGAAAGCTAGTTACCTCATTTACTTGATAAATCACTTGAACTTAGTTTTAGATTTCTAATTCTTGTCAATTAATTTTAGTTCAATTAAATTCTAGCATATCAAACACCCAAATTAGATTCTAATAGTAATACTTAGAATATTCTTCCATAAACAATTTAAGGCACAAACTCCTTGGGAAGATGACCTAGGTTGCACCATTATCTACAAATTTACTTTGCTACCTAGTTTTATTTGAGATTGCACGACACGATCATCAAACCCACACTTATACACATAACCACCAAACTTTACATTCTCATACCATGGCATTTCATACTCAAAACATGTGTTAATGGTCATACATCATATCCATACATTTAAGCATCATATAATATCATATTTACACATGTCTCAAGGGTCATAGCCCATTTACAATATTCATATACATCATTGAACATCATTATGGTTCCATAAAGCAAAAACTAGACATATGAATGTCAATCTCCTTCCTCTAGTGTTGTTGGCTCCCATTGGCATATCCACTTGGTTCACCTAGCATGTTAGGACATTTAAGAGGAGGGAGTGAGATTCAAGAATCTCAATAGCTCATCTCCCATTCCATCACACATAATATGTGCAAGCAAGTTTCACAAATGCATGCATGGAGAAAGTAGAAATCATAGGCATTTTAAAAGCAACCTTGGCATGTGAATCAATCATACAAGACATTCAAGAGCTCACTAAGTGTTTGGATTGGCCTCACACTTCTCCTCATGGATTTTGGATTTGCCTCACCCATTCTTTGAGCACTTTGGGCTCAACCACACTCTTGGGAGCCCACTTTGCTTTTGGGAGACTCTTTACTTTGTCTCAACCAAGCTCAAGGGTTCTTGGCTCATCCTCACCCAAGGGAAGAGTTCTTGGCCTCTCCACACTCAAGCAAACTCATACAAACATCATGGATTCATTTAAAACATAACATGGCATCAAGGATCATGACATGTAAGGGCATGCTAGCATACTTTTCAAAGCTTGAAAATACACATACACACATTCTAAAACAAGCTAAACACACATCCATGCATGAGAGAAGGTGGAGAGAGCTACCTTGTATGCAAGTACACACTTTTTCCTTAGCTTTTAAACCTCCTCTTTTGGCCACACACCCACAATTTGGTGGAGATGGTTTCTCTTGGCCTAAATACAATTTTTGGGAGCCAATTAGGTTCATGAAACATTCTCTAAAGCCATACAACTTGCTTAAGTACTAGAGTGCTCTATAATCCCCATTATGGTCCATAAAGGCACCTAATGAAGCAACACCCCTCAAATGATTTCTAGGCCTCATTCTTTCTTTTCAAATATGATTCTTGACTCCTTTTAAGCCTCTTGGAGTCATCACATAATTAAAACAAAGGGCCTAACATTATGTTGCTTCCTTAGGTCACAATATGGAACCTAAAGCACTAACTCATTCTCTAAGCTTCCTAAATTTTTTCCAAGGTTTCCCTTCACATTCATTCATCATCTTTGACTCAAAAATGGGCTTGAAACAATTTAAAACTCTCCCTAACCAGGCCATCCCTACTTAGCCGAAAGTTAGAGCATAAATGGGATTTCATGGCTTCTTGATTTTTCCTTGATGGGGGAACCATTTAGGGAGGTTGTTAAGAGTTGTAGGAGGTCAAAGAAACACTTAAACAACCAAGGGAACTTATAGATTAAATCAGTTTTTACAATCCCCTTAAGTGCTCTACACTTTTCTAACTTTTAGGTTCATGACTTTCCATGGGGTTTTGTTCATTTTATGGAGGAAGAGACATATGGGGGACCTCTTAGGGATCTTAGGAGCACATTTAAACATTCATTTAAGCCTAAGAACATTTATATAAACTCAGATTTGCAAGGGAGCATTTGGATCCCTAATGATTCCATTTTGTTTCCTAATGCTCCTTTCTTGATTCTATTGGTTCATTCTTAATCCTTGCCATTTAAAACCCCTAATCCCTCCATAAATTGGACAGAAAATAGCCCCTAAGAATTGGGCTCATGGTGGTCAAATTCGTGCAAGAGGAAGGGGGAGGGAGAAACTACCAAAGAATGGAAGTTTTACCTTGTTTTCTTCCTTCCTTTGGCTTGTTCTTCCACTTGGTTGGCTACTCCCTCAATTTTCGAAATTCCCCTCTCTGTTCTGCCCCAAAAATAGCACCAAACTCTCCATTAAAACCATAGAAAGAAAGCTTGAGAGGAGAGGAGCAAGGTTCAAGAAGGAAGGATATGGAATTTCTTAAAGTTTCTTACCTTTTTCTTGAATTTCTTCCTCCAAAATCCTCCTCCTCTTGTGCGCCTAAGGAGCTGGAGTTCTCCTCTGAAAATGGGCAGAAGCAAGTCGGTTTAGAGAGGAGAGAAAGAACGTGGCATATAAAGAAGCTTCCTTTAACACTTTAATGCCAATTTTGCCCTTCGTTCTTAGCATTTTCGTTTCTCCTTCGTTTTAGCTCCTTTTTGAGAACCGTCTTTTCCATCATAACAAGGAGGTTCCCAATTTAATAAAATGCCTTTGGAATCACTCAAATCGGAGCTAAAACCATCCCGAACGAATCAGTCAAAGTTCGGGTCAATCGACATCGGAAAGAGTACACCGGATGGGCTTTACTGGTCCCGGGGCTTCCCATGGTTTTTGGGGCCTCTGAAAACCCTGGACAACTCAAAATTTCCATTTAAAAAGCCCTCCTAGGTGCTTTTCCAAAATTACACTTATTTACGAAAATGCCACTGGCCTTTCGGTAAATTTTTCGAATCGCTCCGACCCCGGTTTCTGGGCAATTCAAGGCTCAAATCCTCATTTTCTATTACTTAAAATTTTATCCAAATTTTATTTGGCCTTGAATCACTCATCTTAGGGGACTTGCTTTGAAAACGTGCCCATTTCCATCGTTTAATGAAAACGGGACATTACACCCGGCCTATAAGAAACTGAGATCATTAAAAGCAGAAACTCCTCAAAGGAGTTGTAATCCCAGTAAGTAACTAAGATGTGAGGCCTATGCTAGAAAGAAATGTGAATTATAATCATGGGATGAGCTAGTAAGAAGAACGCGGAGATGAAAAGTGGACGGAATATGTAAATAAATAAGTAGACAGATAGAAACCTCTGATGACTCTAATGATTAGAAAAAGATGATGAGACCTTATGAGAAGCCATTAAGAGACAGTACGGGAGATTTGATACGAAATAAGTTACCTTCCAAGATATGTAAGCTAGTCCACTGAAAAGAACGATAACTCCTACGACGGCTTAAGACTAACCCGATGTGATTAGTAAGCTCTCCCAGGATAGGCCTCCAGAGTCAGAAATTTATTTCCCTTATGAGAGGAACTAGCATGTACTCTATAATGATAGAGCCCTCATTAAAAGCTAGCAATGAAAATTCCCTGGCTGAGAGAAAACTTAAACAAGCAAAACCAGAGAGAAAAATATATGGAGCCAGGAAGAAGGGAAAGAAAGGAACAGTTAGCCAGAATATAAAAGAGTAAGAGAAAGTATACCTCTAAATTTCGAGGACGAAATTTTTAAAAGGGGGAGAGAATTGTAATGTCCCGTATTCATTAAACGATGAAAATGGGCACGTTTTCAAAGCAAGTCCCCTGAGATGAGTGATTCAAGGCCAAATAAAATTTGGGTAAAATTTTAAATAATAAAAAATGAGGATTTGAGCCTTGAGTTGCCCAGAAACCGGGGTCAGAGCGATTCGAAAACTTTGCCGAAAGGCCAGTGGCATTTTCGTAAATAAGTGTAATTTTGGAAAAGCACCTAGGAGGGCTTTTTAAATGAAAATTCTGAGTTGCCCATGGTTCTCAGAGGCCCCAAAAATCATGGGAAGCCCCGGGACCAGTAAAGCCCCTCCGGTGTACTCTTTTCGATGTCGGTTGACCTGAACTTTGACCGATTCGTTCGGAATGGTTTTAGCTCCGATTTGAGTGATTCCAAAGGCATTTTATTAAATTGGGAACCTCTTTGTTATGATGGAAAAGACGGTTCTCAAAAAGGAACTAAAACAAAGGAGAAACGAAAATGCTAAGAATGAAGGGCAAAATTGGCATTAAAGTGTTAAATGAAGCTTCTTTCTTCTTCTTTATATGCCACGTTCTGCCTCCCCCTCTCTAAACCGACTTGCTTCTGCCCATTTTCAGAGGAGACCTCCAGCTCCTTAGGCACACAAGAGGAGGAGGATTTTGGAGGAAGAAATTCAAGAAAAAGGTAAGAAACTTTAAGACATTCCATATCCTTCCTTCTTGAACCTTGCTCCTCTCCTCTCAAGCTTTCTTTCTATGGTTTTAATGGAGAGTTTGGTGCTGTTTTTGGGGTAGAACAGAGAGGGTAATTTCAAAAATTGAGGGAGTAAGCCAACCAAGTGGAAGAACAAGCCAAAGGAAGCAAGAAAACAAGGTAAAACTTCCATTCTTTGGTAGTTTCTCCCTCCCCCTTCCTCTTGCACGAATTTGACCACCATGAGCCCAATTCTTAGGGGCTGTTTTCTGTCCAATTTATGAGGGATTAGGGGTTTTAGATGGCAATGATTAAGAATGAACCAATAGAATCAAGAAAGGAGCATTAGGAAACAAAATGGAATCATTAAGGATCCAAATGCTCCCTTGCAAATCTGATTTTATATAAATGTTCTTAGGCTTAAATGAATGTTTAAATGTGCTCCTAAGATCCCTAAGAGGTCCCCCATATGTCTCTTCCTCCATAAAATGAACAAAACCCTATGGAAAGTCATGAACCTAAAAGTTGGAAAAGTGTAGAGCACTTAAGGGGATTGTAAAAACTGATTTAATCTATAAGTTCCCTTGGTTGTTTAAGTGTTTCCTTGACCTCCTACAACTCTTAACAACCTCCCTAAATGGTTCCCCCATCAAGGAAAAATCAAGAAGCCATGAAATCCCATTTATGCTCTAACTTTCGGCCAAGTAGGAATGGCATAGTTAGGGAGAGTTTTAAATTGTTTTAAGCCCATTTTTGAGTCATGCATGATGAATGAATGTGAGGGGAAACCTTGGGAAAAATTTAGGAAGCTTAGAGAATGAGTTGGTATTTTAGGTTCCATATTGTGACCTAAAGAAGCAACATAATGTTAGGCCTTTTGTTTTAATTATGTGATGACTCCAAGAGGCTTAAAAGGAGTCAACAATCATATTTGAAAAGAAAGAATGAGGCCTAAAAATCATTTGAGGGGCGTTGCTTCATTAGGTGCCTTTATGGACCATAATGGGGATTATAGAGCAATCTAGTACTTTAGCAAGTTGTATGGCTTTAGAGAATGTTTCATGAACCTAATTGGCTCCCAAAAATTGTATTTAGGCCAAGAGAAACCATCTCCACCAAATTGTGGGTGTGTAGCCAAAAGAGGAGGTTTAAAAGCTAAGGAAAAAGTGTGTACTTGCATACAAGGTAGCTCTCTCCACCTTTTCTCATGCATGGATGTGTGTTTAGCTTGTTTTAGAATGTGTGTATGTGTATTTTCAAGCTTTGAAAAGTATGCTAGCATGCCTTTATATGCCATGATGCTTGATGCCATGTTATGTTTTTAAATGAACCCATGATGTTTGTATGAGTTTGCTTGAGTGTAGAGAGGCCAAGAACTCTTCCCTTGGGTGAGGATGAGCCAAGAACCCTTGAGCTTGGTTGAGACAAAGTAAAGAGTCTCCTAAAAGCAAAGTGGGCTCCCTAGAGTATGGTTGAGTCCAAAGTGCTCAAAGAATAGGTGAGGCAAGTCCAAAATCCATAAGGAGAAGTGTGAGGCCAATCCAAACACTTAGTAGGCTCTTGAATGTCTTGTATGATTGATTCACATGCCAAGGTTGCTTTTAAAATGCCTATGATTTCTACTTTCTCCATGCATGCCATTTGTGAAACTTGCTTGCACATATTATGTGTGATGGAATGGGAGATGAGCTATTGAGATTCTTGAATCTCACTCCCTCCTCTTAAATGTCCTAATATGCTAGGTGGACCAAGTGGACATGGCAATGGGAGCCAACCACCTTGAAGAAAGAAGATTACCATCCTTATGCTTGATTTTTGGTCTTTTGATTCATAATGAGACTTCATGATGTATATTATTATTGTAAATGGTCTATGAGCCCTTGGACAAATGTAAAAATAATATTATGTGATAGATAAATGAACGAGTATGGTGTATGTACTCTAGAACATAAATTGAGTGTTTATGCTAATGTATACACTTGAGAAAAGCTTGGTGTAATGTGTATAAGTGTGGGTGAAAAGGCCAAAATGAGATGCAAATGGTTTGGGACCATTTGGGCAGCTTCCCCAAGTCTTAAACATGCTTTTAAACTTGCCCAAAAGGTGCCAAGACCAAAGAAAATCCATTTGGCAATTTTGGTACCCAATATGGAGCCAAAATTGACCATAATGGAACCCTATGCCACTTTTTGGCCAAATGAGTTAGTCTTGCCCTGAACTTTGGTATACAATTAGGTCTTGTTGAGAGCTTTCTGGGAAGCTAAAGATCATAATTTTCGGAGACCTAGGGAATATTTTGTGAATTTTCAAAATTGGGATTTTCTATGGTTTCTGGTATGTGCACTGTTCATACTGGCAGATTTGATTTTCGTGTCACTCGATGGCCAAATGGTGTCCAATGGTTATGAAATTTTATGTGCATAAACTATAGGTCATAAGCTTTCTGTGGCCGCCAAGATCACTTCATTTGGAGGTCTGAGCACAGAGTTATGCATTTTTGAAATTTGCTGTCAGTAACAGTGGCGACTCCAGAGCTCAATCACTATTCCATCAGTTCCAGATACCTAAACGTATCTGTTTCATTCAGGAATTATTTTTAGTGTCAAGTTAACATTTTTAACTTCCCAGAATGACTGAATTTGTGTGATTTCAATTTTTTTAGAATTAGTTATGAATTTCAGAAGTTTGCATCAGTAACCTAAATCACAGCCCAGGCAGCTAGTGAGTCTGTAGTTTTTTGGATGTCAAACGTCCTGTGTGATGAATTTTGTGACTTGGAAGTATTTTTAGTGTGAAGTGGACATCCTGAGCTTTCCATAATGACAAAGAACACATGATTTCGATTTGTCTAGATTTAGTTATGAGTTTCCAAAGTTTGTGACAGAAAAGAGGAAATTCTGGATGAAAATGCAAACATGAATTTTAATGTGTCCCTTTGCTTTCCACGAGTTGTAGACCAAATTTGATGATGGAAATGAGCTATATTCATGTATTTAAGTATGATAATGTGATAGATGCATTCATATGACCCACGAGAGTCCGAAAGAAAAATTTTACCCGTAGAGAAATGCATTTTAATTCATACTCCCTATGCCACTAGATTGTTTCCATAGAACAAACATAAGATGAGGCATGGGAATTGTATGAATTGAGTCCTAGAAGTATGGTGTTACATTTATTGGTATCAGAGCAAAGTTCCAGGCTCTCCCGGATTGGATTTGGCTTGAGGATATTGTAATAGAGCTATGTAAAAGGCTTGAATGGATAGGTAAAGCCTTGTATGAGACATGTTGGGTGTGTGAGGATGGTTATGGCTTTGTTCATAATGAGAAAGTTATAGGATGGTCTTAGAGTAGTAGTGGACATCGGGAAAGAGTGGCCTTTAGAGCAGCTTGAGCAGAGTTAAGTTTGAGCAGGGTTGACGGATCCGACGGTTAGAGCTTGATGAGATATGATAGCTCACCGGGATCAGTGGCAAGCCCTAGATATGAACGATGAGAATGATCTTGTTGATAGGAAGAAGCCTGCTAGAGAAAATATATGAGGCCTAATTCTCCCTGGTAGTCATACTCAGGCCATTCCGAGATGTCCTGCTTAATGCAGAGAGAAGTAATAATGCAGCGTGGCATAAGATGTGATTGCGGCTACACAGGACCAGTTTAGAGGGGAAGTGAGAAAGAGAGTCACCCCCTAGCCACAATACCCAAATGTCTAGATAAGTATTAGAAACTGAAAGGTTAGTTCCCTCAGGCTAAAGGTTTAAGTTACAAGCTACATGCCTTACAACCCTGAGATGACAATTCGAAGTAAGAGGTAGAATCCTCTAGCTTGATGATAGAGGTAATAAGGCTCAGGTTGGTAGTTAAAATGCCACTGGCCTTTCGGCAAAGTTTTCGAATTGCTCCGACCCTGGTTTCTGGGCAACTCAAGGCTCAAATCCTCATTTTCTATTATTTAAAATTTTATCCAAATTTTATTTGGCCTTGAATCACTCATCTCAGGGGACTTGCTTTAAAAACGTGCCCATTTTCATCGTTTAATGAAAACGGGACATTACAGGTCAGACTTGAATTTTCAAGTTTTCAAGAAAAGAAAACCACTATTAGAGGGCTTATAGAGAGAGGAATAACTCTCCTAACTGGTACAGGATGAAACAAGGCCATTTACTTACCCAAATGAAAGCTTAAACTTCTTCTCTCTCTCCTTCTTAGTGTCATGCCATAGCCCTCTAAAAATCTAAAAATGGAAGCTTGGAGAAAATGATGAGGTGTAATCTTACTTAAGAAGCCTCTTTTACAATTTTTCAAAATGACCATTTTGCTTCTACGCACTTGTTTGCTTCGTTTAGGTTCATTTTAACTCTTTGTTTAGAACCATCTTTTTCATCATAAAATTTAGGTCTCTAATTCATAAAATGCCTTTAGTTTCATCCAAATTGGATTTGAAACCTTTCTGAATAAACTAGTCAAAGTTTGAGTCAATCGATGCTCTCAAACGTAAACTGTAAGGGTTTAAATCATTTTAGGGGTCCTTATAGTTTTTAGGACCTCTGAAAACCCTAGGAAACTCAATTTTCCCATTTAAAAATTTCTCCTACAAGCTTTTCAAAAATTGCCTAAAATTACAAAAATGTCATTATGTTTCATTGTATTTTCATTAAATTCTGTTTGGTTATTCTAACTTCGGTTTTCAGGGCACCTCTGACCTTGGATCATCATTATTTAAGGTCTAGAATGTTATTCTAATTTTATCGGACCTCAAATCCCTCTTTTTGGGGGACTTCCTTTTGTATCCAATGAATTTCATATGTTCACAGAGAAATCGAATGTTACGTTTCACACACTTACGGAAGTACTGGATGTTACACCTACTTTAGAGCTCAAACTGCTACCACACAATCTCAAGTATACTTATTTGGAGAAAGATGAGAAGCTTCCTGTGACTATAGCTAGTGACATTGTCCCAGAGGAAGAAGAAAAGCTTTTAGAGATCCTGAGGAAGAGAAGACAAGCAATAGGGTAGACCTTGGTAAATATACCTAGCATTAGCCCTGACACTTGCATACACTGAATTTTGTTGGAGGATGGGGCTAAACCAGTGAGACAACCTCAAAGGAGGTTGAACCCACTTATTTTGGATGTGGTTAAAAAGGAAGTTTCTAAAATTTTGTCTATTTGTATTATATATCCTATTTCTAATAGTTAGTGGGTTAGTCCTATGCAAGTGGTTCCAAAAAAAATCAAGGATCACAATGGTCTAGAGTGAAAATAATGAATTGGTGCCCACTCGTGTACAGAATAGCTATAGGGTTTGCATTGATTATAGGAGGCTTAATTTAGTTGCTAGAAAGGATCATTACCCCCTACCTTTTATTGATCAGATGCTTGAGCATTTAGCCAGAAAGTCTCACTACTATTTTTTTGATGGATTTTTAGGCTATTTCCAGATATGCATAGCCCTAGAGGATTAAGAGAAGATAATGTTTACATGCCTATTTGGAACATTTGCCTACAGAAGAATGCCTTTTGGTCTTTGCAATGCCATTGGAACTTTCTAGCAGTGTATGGTTTCCATTTTTAGTGATTTTTTGGAAAATTGTATAGAAATTTTTATGGATGATTTCACTGTATATGGGAACTCTCTTGATGACTGCCTGTCTATTCTAGATAGAGTCTAAGCGAGATGCATAGAGAAGAACCTTGTACTTAATTTTGAAAAGTGCCATTTTATGGCTCGAAAAGGCATTGTATTAGGTCATGTTGTATCTGAACAGGGCATAGAGGTTGACAAGGCTAAGATAGATGTTGTTACATCTTTACCATATCCGACATATGCTGAGGAGGTCTAGTTTTTCCTAGATCATGTAAGTTTTAATAGAAGATTCATACAGGATTTTAGTAAAATTACTTTGCCATTATCTAAACTGTTATAAAAAGTTGTTGATTTCTATTTTGATGATGCATTTAAAATAGCTTTTGCTGATCTTAAGAAAAGATTGACTTTGTAACAAATGTGATTTTTGTAAAATGATGAAATAAGCCGTATAAAAGTAAGTTCTTTTAAATGAGCTAGATAATGTCCCAAAAAATTTGGATAAAGTCCTAAGTTTCTAAAAATGATAATTCTAAGCTCTGACAAAAAGAAAAATGGAGCTAGGATGGTGAAATAATTTGTGATGAAAAATAACGAAATGTAATGGCATTTTCGTAAATAAGTGCAACTATTGTAAAAACACATAGGAAGGCTTTTTAAATGGGAAATTTGAGTTGCCCAAGGTTCTCAGAGGCCCCAAAAATCATAGGAAGCCTCAGGACTGGTAAAGCTTCTCCAGTGTATGTTTTCTAATGTCAGTGAGCCCAAACTTTGACAGATTCATTCGAGAAGGTTTTAGCTCCAATTTGAATGATTCGAAAGGAATTTTATTAAATTGGGACCTAAATTTTATAATGCAAAAGACGGTTCTCAAAAAAGAGCTAAAATGAAGCTAAAACACAATTCCCATTATAGAAGGACAAAATTGGAATTTTTTGAAAAGTGAGTTTCTTGAAGCTTCCACACACTTCTCCCTTTTTCTCCCACCTTCTTAAGCATGACTTTCTCTTATCAAAATACAGAAATTGATTCGCTTCTTGAGGCACACCAAGAGAGGGAGAAAAGGAGGAGAAAAATCAAGGAAAAGGTAAAGAAATCTAAGGAATTTCATGCTCTATCTTCTTCCAAACTTGTTCCTCTCCTTCTTAGCTCTCTTTCCATCTTTTTCTTGAGATAATTGGTTCTGTTTTTGGTCCAGAACTTAGAGGGACAGTTCAAAAATCTTGGAGAGAAGTAAACCAAGAGGAAGAGGCCTTGAAAGCAAGCTTGAATCTAAGGTAATTTCATATTGTAGTTGTTTCTTCTCCTTGCTCTATGGATGTGTGTATTTCGGCCAAGAATAGAACCATATAGGGGGAGGATTTTCTATCCAAAAATAAAAGGGGAACTAGGGTTTTAGACCATGAGGAGAAAGGAATATGTTAAGAAATTGTAAGAAAACCTCATGGAAAACAAGATAGAAAAGTATAGGCTTCTTTAGGGTTTTAGAAAATCTGATTTTTTGTGAGTATTCCCTTGGCTATTTGAATGTTTCCTTGAGCTCCTAAGACATCTAGAAACCCTCCCAAGTGGCTCTCCCATCAAGGAAAAATCAAGAACTCCATAAACCTCCATTATGGTGTATGTTTTGGCCAAGCTAGGCTTACTAGGCGAGGGGATGTTTTAATTTGTTCTAGCCTTGGTTTGGGACTTCATATGATGTTAAAAGATGAGAAAAACCATTGGAAAAAATTAGAAGCCATAGATTGGAAGATGGAGCAATGGTGTCCATAATGGTATCTTATGAAGCAACTTGGTTTTCCAACTGTGCAAGTGAATGTGTGAGGAAGCCAAGGACCTTAAATGAGTCCAAGAAGTCTAAAAATAACAAGATATGTGAACCTAGAGCTTGAATTGTAGAGGTTGCTTCAATAGGCCATTTATGGAGCCATTATGGAGCCAAGTGTGTGTTCAAGAGTGAGTTTAATGTGTTAGCTTACTTCAAGTATGTGATTGTGTGTTCCTTATGATGTCTTGGACAAAAGAACATATATCCACCCAGGTGTGCTTGTAGGACCAAAAAAGGAAAGGAAAAGGATTAAGAAAAGCTTGCATAAATTCAAGGTAGCTCTCCACCTCATTCTCCTTGCATTATTGTGTGCGTATGTATGTAATTATGTGCTTATGTGTGCTCTTGTGATTTGAGAACATGCCACTTGTTGTCTTGAGATTGCATTGGTACCAATGTGTTGTTTTGAATGCCATTGATAGTGAGAATGGCTCATAAGGGTGAGGTGATGCCAAAAGTCCCTTAATGTGGGTGAGGAAGTGCCAAAAGTCTCATGGCATGAGTGAGATTAGGCCAAAAGTCTCTTGGATGAGTGAAGCCAAGTCAAAAGTCCCTAGGCCAAGGGTGAGGTATATCCAAAAGTCCTAGAAATGGATGAGGCAAAACCAAAAATCCCCAGAGCTTCTTGATGGCTTGATTATGAAAGTGTGGTATGAATATTTTGTAAAAGAGCATTTATGGTTCTAGTAGCTTGTTCATTTGCACACTTGATATATGTCTACCTTGAATGTGTGTGTGAGCTATTGAGATTCTAGGAATCTCACTCTCCTTCCCCCTTTCTCCTTGACATGACTAGGTGGTGCTTAAGAAACAAAGAATGCAAGCTAAGGGAGTTGAAAAGCCAAATCTTAATAGTTATGTAGCTTGTTATGTAATTAAATGCCAAATTTGTTTTGCATATATTATTTTTGTGATGTAAGATCATGAAAAATTGTAATATGATGTATGACTCTTGTATAGACCATATATGGCATGAAATCAATGGAAATGGGAATTTTGGCTTCTTGATGACTTGATGTATTAGTTATTAATGGAAGTAGAATGACCAATCTAAGATGCATTGGGTTTGGGGCCACTTGGGTAGTTTATACAAGTCATATTCATGCTTTTAAACTTGTCCAAGATGTGCCAAACATTAAAAGAGGCCATTTGGACCAATTTGGTATCTCATATGGAGCAAAAATGGCTATTTTGGTGAGCTATATCACTTTCTATCTAAATGTGCTCTTCTTGGTCTAAAATTTGGCATGCATCTAGAGCTTGTTGAGAGATTTTTAGGAAGCTAAAGGGGTATTATTTGGAGGTCTATAAAATATTTGGTAAATTTTTGAAGTTGGGAAAAATTTCTGGTTTGGCCACTAGTATTATGCAATTGGTCTAAAAATGAATCTATGTCAATTATGGGGAAAATGATGTCTAATTGTCATGAAATTTTACAAGCAGAAACTAAACCTTCCTAGTGACTTATGCCAATTGGAAGACCTCATTTGGATGTCTTGAGAGGGAGATATAAATTTTTGAAGTTGTTGTCTAGTATTAGGCAACTAGTCAGACCTGCGTTACTATTTTATTAATTTTTAGGGTCTGAACATTCTTGGATTGGTCTAGACTTATCTTCTCCTCTAGTTAACATCCATAACTTTCTAGATTGGTATTATTTGCATGGATTGGATTTTTTTAGAATTAATTGGATATTGTTAAAATTTATGACAATAAATTGTATCATTATCAGAGGATAGTTGGACCTTTGTGGCTATTTCATTGTCAAATGTGGTCCAAAGGCTATGTTCATGTCCCAAATTTATTTTTATATAAAGTTAACACTCAGAGCTTTCTAGAAAGATATGGCATGGCATATTTTGATTTTTCTAGATTTAGTTATGATTTTTCAAAGTTGCCTCAAATTCTGCCACCATGGAACCCGAGGCAAAACGTGATTGTTCTGGATTTTTAGCTCTTGATCCGTTGTTTATGTGGAATTTTGAGATGTTTATAACTTATATGGATGGAAAATGATTAGATAATGATGTTGGGGAACTCACAGGGTCCATATAACATGAATTGAAAAATTTTTACCTCGACGTAATGCGATAAAGTGTATTATTTTCATACTTTTTCTTACTTTTGCCTTGTGAATGTGTAAAAATGGAAGAGTATGATAATAGAAATATAAGGTATTACATTTATTGGTATAAGAGCAAAGGTTTAGGCACTTTTGCTCAGTATTTTGCTCTTGAGTGATGTATTTAGTGTGTTACAGGTGGAATATCTGTGCATATGTGCTTGAATGATATTTGTGGGCTAAGGTTGTAACTCTTTTTCAATAAAAATGGTTGAGATGAGAAGAGGCAGAGGTAGGGGCATACTGGTTATGGGCTTGGAGGTTGAATCTGAGGACCCTTTGCAGGCTGTCATAGAACAGATTGATCAGTTTGAGAATGTGATGGCCCAACAGCAATACATGATCCAGCAGTAGTATGATATGATTGTGTGGCTGCAAGAATCCTTGGCTAGATAGGAGGAAGATAGGAGAGAGGCCTCTCTGCCTCAGTCTTAGCCTTCTACTTCTAGTACTCCATAGCCTTCCACCTTAAGTGCTTCACCACCACCTCCCCAGGAGCCAGCTCAGTCTCTGCCATCCATTCAGAAATAATTGAATCAATTCAGAAAGAACAACTTCTCAGCGTTTGATGGGGAATTGGATATAGACAAAGTGGAGGCCTAAGTGATAGAAATAAAGAAGATTTTTACCATTATGGATTGCACGTCAAAGCAGAAAGCTCAGTTAGCCACTTTTATGCCATAAAAAGAAGCTGACAAGTGGTGGCACAGTATGAAGTTTCTAATGGAGACTAGAAATTTGCAAATTACTTGGGAGAACTTCTTAGTACAATTTATGATAAGTATTTCCCCATTTCTATAAGAAAACAGAAAGAGGTGCAATTTATAGGGCTAAAACAAACTAATGACATGAAAATAGACCTATACGTGGCCAAATTCATAAAGTTGTCTCGGTATTTTTCTTACCTCCAAAGATATGATGACAAGCCTTAGAGGTGCAAGCAATTTGAGATTGGGCTAAAGTCCCTGATCAGAGATAGAATAACTCTACATAGGGTTCGAAACTTCAATGCCTTTATAGAGATCAGTAAGGTGAATGAGAATAATTTGAGAGAGATTATGCCTACTGCTACAGTATCTGGTTAGAGAAAGGCTCTAAAATCAAAGAGACAGAGACCAGAGGAGGGTGCCTACTCTGCATCTACTAGTCAAAAGAATAGCAAGGTGCAGTAAAGTAGGAGGCCACCGAAAGGAAGAAGATACAGCCTCTGAGAACTCAGTCATCCACACAGCAAGCTACAATGACTTATTTTAAGAGTGGAAAGTTAAGGCACTTAGCCAGGAATTACACCCAGATAGATGCAGTGCCTCCTAGGCTATAGGCTTAGGGCAGTGTGTTCGCCCTTTCTCTATAGGAGGCTAGTGTGTCTCCTAGTTTGATTCGAGGTATACTTATAGTGAATGATTTTTTTGTGATTACTATGTTTGATTTAGGTGCTAGCCACTCATTTATATCCTATAACTATGTGAGACATTTGGGTCTAGCCATTAGTACTTTACCATTTAATTTATCTGTTACTACACCTACTAGAGGCCATATGATTAATTTTTATGCTTGCTTGAATGTCACTATACAGTTTAACCATTATTACACTACCACTGATTTGATCCGTGTGCCTTTCCATGATATTAACTTGATTGTTGTCATGAACTGGATGACTGCTAATAATGTTGTCCTTAATCATGAGCATCACACCATATCTGTACCTTCATGTAGGACCATATCAGGATAAAGGCCGAATTATCCTTTATAACTACTGCCCAGATTGAAAGACACTTAGAGCATGGATGTTAGGGGTTTCTAATCTTTTTCTTTATTTAGGTCGAGGTAGAAGAAGGGATAGAAGAGATCCCGATAGTTAGGGAATTCTTGGAGGTTTTCCCTAAAGATTTTAACTTTCCCTGAGATAGAAATAGAATTCCCTATAGATCTAGTGTTTGGGACTGGACCGGTGTCCAAGGCTCCCTACAAGATGGCTCCTACCGAGTTCGCTGAGTTGAAGAAATAGATAGAGGAGTTATCAGAGAAAGGGTTAATCTACCCTAGTGTGTCACCCTTGGGAGCTCTAGTATTGTTTGTGAAAAAGAAAGATGGTAGCTTGAAATTGTGTATAGATTATAGAGAATTAAATAAAGTTACTATAAAAAATAAATACCCTATCCCTAGAATAGATGATTTATTATATCAGTTGGCTGGGGCATCTATATTCTCTAAGATAAATTTTAGATCTAGGTATCACCAGTTGAGAGAAAGAGCTGAAGATGTCCTAAAAACGGCCTTCAAGATTAGATATGGCAATTATGAGTTCCTTGTAATGCCATTCGGCTTAACGAATGCACCGATGGTATTTATGGATTATATGAATAGGGTATTCAGACTATATCTAGATAAATTTGTTGTGGTCTTTATTCATGATATCTCATGTACTCTAGATCATTCAAGGAGCATGAGAGGCATCTGAGATTAGTCCTAGAGACTCTGAGAAGTAACAGATGATATGCCAAATTGAGTAAATGAGAGTTTTGGCTAACCGAGGTGAAATTCTTAGGTTATGTGATCTCACGAGACTGGGTCACAGTAGATTCCCATAAAATTGAGGTTGTTACAGTGGGATAGGCTTAAGATGATCACCAAGGTTAGGAGTTTCCTTAGTTTGGTAGAATATTATGGATGATTTATACAAGGCTTTTCTCAGATGGCCTTGCCACTCATGAGGTTGACTAAGAAGGATACACCTTTTGTATAGGATGAAAGATGTGAGAGGAGTTTTCAAGAGTTGAAACTCTGATTGACCACTGCCCCTGTGCTAGTTATTCCTAACCTTAGTTTACCATTTATGGTATATAATGATACTTTAAAGAAAGGGTTAGGATGCATGTTGATGCAGCAGGGGAGGGTAGTGGTAGTCTTTAGGCAGCTGAGGTCTCATAAAGAGAGCTATCCTACATATGACTTAGGGTTAGCTGCAGTAGTCTTTGCTCTTAAGATTTAGAGACATTATCTATATAGCACGAGAATAGAGATCTATAGTGACCACAAGAGTCTGAAATACCTATTTGATTAGAAGGAATTGAATATGAGACAAAGGAGATGGATGGAATTCCTGAAAGATTATGATTATATATTGAAATATCATCCAGGTAAGGCCAATGTAGTGGCTGATGCCTTGAATAGGAAATCCATCCACGTTGCCCATATGATGATTAGGGAGCAGGAGCTCCTAGAGAAATTTAGAAATCTAGATCTCTCTTGCCAAATGGTATCGAGTAGATTATATTTGAGTGAGACCCAGATTAAGAATGAGTTAAGAGTCTAGATCTTAGATGCCTAAAGAGAGGAGGAGTTTTTTAGGTAGATTAGGAGTGAGATTCCCAAGGTAGGACCTCAAATTTCAGGATATCTAAGGATGGTATGTTAGTATATTGGGATAGAATTTGTGTGCATAGTGTGACAACCCTAACTTCTAATCCCAGTAATTATGGTTAAATACACGATTAATAATTAATGATCAAGGTTTGGAGTCATTACAATTAATCACACTAAGAAAATATAGGGAAATTTGAACCTTGATGTTATTAGGGTCATCAACTAAACAACCATAAATGGGAGAATGCATAATAGGAATTGCACTATCATCAGGGGTTTGTGACTCATCCATCCATCGGTTTTAACACACAAAAACCACCCACAAGTGTTCTTATATCATTTCCTAGCATTACCATTGAAGAAATTGAGGTTTCTAGGCTAAAGGTGGGAGTTTGGGGACCTATGTTGTGACTTGAAACATCCCCACCACAGCTAAGTTAGGTACTAGAGCTCAAAAACTAAGTTTTTCACTTTACACCACGGCCTCAACCTTCTGTACTGTGGCTAAGTTACTTTCGGGAATCATTAGGTAATTATCGCCACAGCGAGTTGGACCTTCACCACGGCCAACCTACATGGCACCGTGGCGAAAATGCCTCATGGAGCTATTATTTGAAGTCCCACGATTCTCATCTCGGCAGAATGCACTTGCGCTATGCGTGAGTTTTGCGACTGTACACTCAACTAATTTTCTCAACTTGCACTCAGCAGAACCTATTGTGCAGTGGTGAGGCTTCATTCTGTCACCCTCCTGGGCGATTTTTTTTGCACTGTGCCGCAACAATATTTCTTAAGCCACGGTGTCCCTCGCCACTGTCACTCTTCAGGGCGCGGTGAGGTCTTCCTAGCTGTGGCATGACTCCCTCCTGTAGCTATATCTCCTACATTTCATCCCATACACTCTAATTCTCTTCTTAGGAACACCCTAGGACTACTTCCTCCCATTTTATATGACTCCAATGGTATTTTTCTACCCTATTCACCCAGCTACTCTACCATTACCAATTCAAAACTTAAATGTAAATTTCCACTCCTCCAACTACCTTATATCAGCAAGTCCGTAGAGTAATAGCAACAAGAATTCATGCACTATTGATAATTAACGTTCGATACACATTCCGTTAGAGGTTTCATGCATCAATGCTTCATATCAATATCTAATACATCACATGATTATATTTCCAATAGTATACCACATCATAAATCAGTAAAATTCATACATTAGGTGTCATGGAATTCATACATCCAATATCAAGTTATGATGAGGCCTAACTCCTCAATAAATACATCCTAAGTAATAAAAAATAAGAGCTTACACTTGGCAACATGAATACAAGATGATGCTATACAATAAGAAATACAAAATTTTGCATCTATACTAAATAAATAAGCTTAAGTATAGCCTTCTCCCCACATATTGGAGCTCATAGATTTTCATCCACTTACTTCCCCTTATCCTTACCCGAAGAACCTTCACCTAAAATATTAATCCCATGAAACGGGGTGAGATATGAATCTCAATAACTAAGGAAATTTTCATTCATTATATCTAGTTTAATTAACATATATGTATGAATCAAAATCAACATCAGAATCATATCAGTCATATCAATAAATGAAACAATTAGGCTATCATGATTAGTATCCCATACTAGCAATTATATTTTCATATGTTAAAGGCTAATAACACCGGGAGAGGCCCATCCACGGCACCTATTCCCCATTGAGCACAACTAGAGCTCAGAGCCGTACCACAGCTCCATCAGGGACTCACAAGGTCTAATCATAATACAATTATCACCAACCAATTCATTCATCATTTCAAATCATTCATATATAGCAAATATGAAATTAAAACCGATATATGCATGGAATTAATGTAAATCCTGGTAACCTTACTTCTAGATAAATTTGCAATAGCCACCAATGGTACAAAAATCTCTCTATAACCATAGCATCAAAGAATTACTACTTTAATTTATCATTTATAGTAGTAACAAGTACCCAAAGAATTTAAAATGCTAATGACCACCTAGGGAACACTTACCCAACCACTACAAGTCCCCAAATTCATATTAAAATGTCCTCCACCAGAAACTTCAATATTTCACCTAAAATCCTAAGTAAATTCATACAAAATTAATACCCATACTATAATCCAATCATTGGGGCCTCAAACCAATAGAAATACCTCAAAAAGAAGAGTTTATACTTATCTAGTGTCAGCCCTAGCCTCAACCTACGAATTTTCAACATAGAAATACCAAATAGCAAGTTTCAGATTTTTAGTGTGGGTGAAAATACTCCAAATGAAAAACTAATTAGGCCAAAATGAAGAGAAAAATGAGAGGATTAAGTTATATAACTATTACCTTGGCTAAATCTTGCTCTAGAAATGGGAAAATGTGGAAATATGCTAAGAACCCTAGCCTCTCCTTTGGACCTCCGAATTTTATGTGTGTCTCTTGTGGTTCTGCAAAATGGGGGTGGCTGGGTTAGTTTTTAAGGTTTAAGTTAGTCAAATATGGGTCATGGGCTGCTCCAAAGATACAACTCCTAATGGGCTTCAGATTTTAGTTTTGTTGGGCCACCTCTCATGTATTGGGTTGCTGAAATTCAATTGGGCCAGACCAAGTTTAAAAGACTCATTTGATTTGGGTCTGCTTAAGGGTTATTGGGCTAATTACATGGGCTTATGCAACTTAGGTCTTAGGTCTCTGATTCATTAAATTAAATTAGGTTATCACTAGATGCTACCTCTTGGGCCAAGCATCACAATAAAAGGTTAGGTCTGCACCTAAAATTATTAGGCCTCCATTAGTCTTTAATCTTGGCCGACTTAATTTAATTTGAGCCTAGATGAGGTTTAACTCAATTAAACCTCAAACTCATATTAATAATTTATCTCTCTAAAATTTCTATTCACTAACTTGCTCAATTATCCTCTATTAATTATTCTTAATTACCCTAAATCCATGATTAATACCTTAATTAATTTTAGGGTGTTACACCTAGTAATAATGAATTAAGAAAGAGAATTTTAGAAGAGGCACACAAGAGTAAATATACTATCTACCCAGGGTCTATTAAGATGTATTAAGATCTGAAAAGAATTTTTTTGGTAGTCAAGAATGAAGAATGATGTCACAGATTATGTGACGAGGTATTTAGTGTGCCAGAAGATTAGGATAGAGCACCAGAGACCAACTGGGTTGTTGCAAACCCTAGATATCCCAAAGTGGAAATAGGATAATATAGTTATGGATTTCATTATGGGGTCACCCAGGACATCCACTGGACATAATGCTATCTAGGTAGTTGTAGATAGATTGATGAAGTCTGCACAACTTTTAGTAATTAGGGCTACTTATTCATTAGATAGATTAGCCTAGTTGTATATGCGTGAGATAGTGTGACTTCACGGAGCACCCAGTAGTATGGTATCTAATAGAGATCCCAGGTTTACATCAAACTTCTGGAGGTCATTACAGCATGCCTTAGGGACCAGGTTGCGATTTAGCACTACTTGCCACTCCTAGATAGATGGTCAGACTGAAAAGACCATTGAGACCCTAGAAGACATACTAAGGGTGTGTGTTAGAAATGAGGGGTAACTGGGATGCGTATATGCCATTAGCAGAGTTTGCGTACAATAACAGCTACCATTCTAGTATCTAGATGGCCTCTTTTGAGGCTTTGTATGGGAGAAAGTATAGATCTCTCTTGTATTGGGTTGAGCTAGGTGAGAGGAGCTTACTAGGGCCTGAGTTAGTAGACCAGACTACCCAACAAATAGAAATGATTAGAAAGAAACTCCTTATAGCCCAGAGTAGGTAGAAAAGTTATGCCGATAAGAGAAGGAGGCTGTTAAAGTTTGAGATTGGAGACCATGTATTCATCCGAGTGTCTCTAGTGACTAAGGTAAGTCAGTTTATAAGGGTAAAGAAGTTCAGTCCTAGGTATATTAATCTATTTGAAATCCTTGAGAAAATTAGACCCATAGCCTGTTGGATAGCCTTACCTCCAAACCTAGCCCATGTTTATAGTGTTTTTCACATCTCCCAATTGAAAAAGTACTTATCAGACCCCTCACATGTCATAAAGTATGCAAGAAAATCTTTTCAATATAGTGAAATCAAAGAGGATTGTGGATGCTAAACTAAAATAACTGAGAAATAAGAGCATCCTTCTGGTGAAAGTGGTTTAGAAGGGTCTGACATCTAAGGAGGCAACTTGGGACTGGGAGATGAGATAAGACAGAAATATCCAGAGCTACTTCCCTAAGGTACGCATTTAAATTTCGAGGACAAAATTTATTTTAAGGGGGTGGAAAATGTAACGAATGTTATTTTCGTAAAACGATGAAATGAGTCGTATAAAAGCAAGTCCTCTGAAAATGAGCTAGATAATGTTCCAAAAAATTTGGATAGAGTTCTAGGCTCAAACGAAAAGAAAAATAGAGTTAGGATGGTCAAACAATTTATGACGAAAACTGACGAAACGTAATGGCATTTTCATAAATAAGTGTAACTTTTGGAAAAACACATAGAAGGGCCTTTTAAATTGAAAATTTGAGTTGCTTAAGGTTCTCAAAGGCCCTAAAAACCATAGGATGCCCTGAGACTAGTCAAGCCTCTTTAATGTACATTTTCCAATGTCAATGAGCCTAAACTTTGATGGATTCATTTGGGAAGGTTTTAACTCAAATTTCAGTGATTCTAAAAGCATTTTATTAAATTGAGAACCTAAATTTTATAATGAAAAAGATAGTTCTTAAAAAGGAGCTAAAACGAAACCAAAAAGAAAATGCCATTACGGAAGGACGAAATTGGAATTTTTGAAAAGTGAGTTTCTTGAAACTTCCAAACACTTCACCCTTTTTCTCCCACCTTCTTAAGCACGACTTTCTCTGCCCAAAATATAGAAATTGATTAGCTTTTTGAGACACACTAAGAGAGGGAGAAAAGGAGGAGAAAAATCAAGGAAAAGGTAAGGAAATCTAAGGAATTTCATGCCCCATCTTCTTCCAATCTTGTTCCTCTCCTTCTTAGCTCTCTTTCTATGGTTTTCTTGTGACAATTGGTTCTGCTTTTGGTCTAAAACTTAGAAGGACAGTTCAAAAATCTTAGAGAGAAGCAAACTAAGAGGAAAAGGCCTTGAAAACAAGCTTAAATCTAAGGGAATTACTTATTGTAATTGCTTCTTCTCCTTGCTCTATGGATGTGTGTATTTTGGCCAAAAACAAAACCATATATGGGGAGGATTTTCTGTCTAAAAATAAGATAGGAACTAGGGTTTTAAAACGTAAGGAAGAGGAATATAGCAAGAAATTACAAGAAAGACCTATGGAAAACAAGATAGAAAAGTGTTGGCTTGTTTAGGATTTTGGAAATTTTGATTTTGTGTGAGTGTTCCTTTGGCTATTTGAATCTTTCCTTGAGCTCCTATGACCTCTAGAAACCCCCCCAAGTGGCTCTCTCATTAAGGAAAAATTAAGAACTTCATAAACCTCCATTATAGTGCATATTTTAGCCAAGCTAGGTTCATTAGGCTAGGGGATATTTTAATTTGTTCTAGCCTTGGTTTGGGACTTCATATGATGTTAGAAGATGGGAGAAACCATTGGAAAAAATTTAGGAGCCATAGATTCGAAGATGGAATAATGGTGTCCATAATGGTGCCTTATGAAGTAACTTGGTTTTCCAATTGTGCAAGTGAATGTGTGAGGGCTCCAAGGATCTTAAATGAGTCTAAGAAGTCTAAAAATAACAAGAGATGGGAGTGTAGAGCTTGAATTGGGGAGGTTGCTTCAATAGGCCATTTATGGAACTATTATGCCATATATGGAACTAATTGTGTGTTCAAGAGTGAGTTTAATGTCTTGGCTTGCTTCAAGTATATGATTGTGTGTTTTGTATGATGTTTAGGACAAGAGAACATATGTCCACCCATGTGTGCTTATGGGACCCAAAAAGGGAAGGAATAGGATTAAGAAAAGCTTGCATAAATTCAAGGTAGCTCTCCACCTCATTTTCCTTGCATTCTTGTATGCATATGTATGTAATTGTGTGTTTTTGTGTGCTCTTGTGATTTAAGAATATGCCACTTGATGTTTTGAGATTGCATTGGTACCAATGTGTTATTTTGAATGCCATTGATAGTGAGAATGGCTTATAAGGGTGAGGTGATGCCAAAAGTCCCTTAATGTGGGTGAGGAAGTACCAAAAGTCTCATGGCATAGGTGAGATTAGGCCAAAAGTCTCTTGGATGAGTAAGGCCAAGTCAAAAGTTCTTAGGCCAAGGCTGAGGTATATCCAAAAGTTTTAGAAATAGGTGAAGCAAAACCAAAAGTCCCCAGAGCTTCTTGATGGCTTGATTGTGAAAGTGTGGCATGAATATTTTGTAAAGTAGCATTTATGGTTCTAGTAGCTTGTTTATTTGCACACTTGGTGTATGTATGCCTTGAATGTGTGTGTGAATGAGTGTATGAGCAATTGAGATTCTAGGAATCTCACTCCCCTTCCCCCTTTCCTCTTGACATGACTAGGTGGTGCTCAAGAAACAAAGAATGCAAGCCAAGGGAGTTGAAAAGACAAGTCTTAATAGTTATGTAGCTTGTTATGTAATTAAATACTAAAATTGCTTTATAGATATTATTTTTATGATGTAAGATCATAGACAGTTGTAATATGATATATGACTTTTGTATAGACCATATGTGGCATAAAATCAATGGAAATGGGAATTTTGGCTTCTTGATAACTTGATGTATTAGTGTATTAAGGGAAATGGAATGATCAATTTAACATGCATCAGATTTAGAGCCACTTGGATAGTTCATACATGTCATATTCATGCTTTTAAACTTGCCCAAGAGGTGTCAAACATTAAAATAGACCATTTGGACATATTTGGTATCTCATATGGAGCAAAAATGACCATTTTAGTGAGCTATGTCACTTTCTATTCAAATGAGCTCTACTGGTATAAAATTTGGCATGCATTTAGAGCTTATTGAGAGCTCTTTGGGAAGTAAATTGGGTATTATTTAGAGATCTATGGATCATTTGGCAAATTTTTGAAGTTGGTAAAATTTTTTGGTTTGGCCTCTGGAACTATGTAATTAGTCCAAAAATAAATCTGTGTTAATTATGGGGCAAATGATGTCCAATTGCCATGAAATTTTATAGTAGAAACTAGACCTTTCCAGTGACTTGTTCCAATTAGAAGCACCATATTTAGATGTTTAGAGAGGGAGGTATGAATTTTTGAAGTTGCTATCTAGTACCAGGTGACCAATCAGACCCATGTTATTGTTTGATTGCTTTTCAGGGTCTGAACCTTCTTGGATTGGTCTAGAATTATTTTTCCCTCTATTTAACATTTTTAGCTTTCTAGATTGGTATCATTTGCATGGATTGCATTTTTTTGGAATTAATCGGATATTTTTGAAGTTTATGATAGTAAATTGTATTAGTATCAAAGGGTAGTCGGACCTTTATGGCTATTTCAATGTCAAATTAGTCCAAAGGCTATGTTCATATCCTAAATTTATTTTCAATGTAAATAACTCTCAAAGCTTTCTAGAAAGCCATGGCATGGTAGATTTCAATTTTTCTAGATTTAGTTATGATTTTTCAAACTTGCCTCAAATTTTGCCACCCTGGAACTCGAGACAAAACATGATTGTTCTAGATTTTTAGTTCTTGATCCATGGTTTATGTGGAATTTTGTGATGTTTATAACTTATATGGATGGAAAATAATTAGATAATGATGTTGGGGTACTCACGGGGTCCATATAACATGAATTGAAAAATTTTACCTCGACATAATGCGATAAAAGTGTATTATTTTCATACTTTTCCTTACTTTTGTCTTGTGAATGTGTACCAATTGCTCAGAATGGAAGAGTATGATAATAGAAATATAAGGTATTACAACTTCCCCACCCATTATTCATCCCCCTGACTAGAACCTCCCATTTAAGCTCTTATGTAATGCTTTTAATTTTGCTATAGGTGCAGTTTTGAGCCAGGGAGTGAATAAAAGGTCCCACGTGATAGCTTATGCATCCAAGACACTGGATGGGGCCCAAACAAACTATACAACCATAGAAAAATAATTTCTTGCTATTATCTTTACTTTGGATAAATTTAGATATTATTTACTTGACACTAAAGTAATTATTTTTACTGATCATGCAGCCTTAAAGTACTTGCTGAAGAAACCTGATGCGAAGCCAAGATTGATTAGATGGATGCTTTTACTTCAAGAGTTTGATATTGACATTCGAGATAAAAGTGAAGCAAAAAACTTGGTGGCAAATCACTTGAGTCGAATTGAGGCTCCGAAGGTAGATTCTTTACCTATTGATGATGATTTCCTTTACGAGCATTTGTATGCTGTGCATAGTTTCTACCCATGGTATGTTGACTTAGTGAATTATCTAGCTACTTCTGAATTGCTTGTTGATTTGAATAAACTTTAGTTAAATAAGTTTAGGATTGAAGCTAGATATTATATTTGGGATGATCCATACTTGTGGAGACTTTGTAATGACCATGTGATTAGACATTATGTACCTGATATAGAATTCAATTTTGTTTTGAAATTTTGTCACACACTTGCATGTGGAGGTCATTTCAGTCCAAAACACATAGTTAGGAAGGTTTTAGATAGTGGATTATATTAACCTACCTTGTTTTGTGATGCCTTTGATTTTTGTAAAAAATGTGCTAGGTGTCAACAAACAGGAAGCATATATAGGAGAAATGAAATGCCACAACATCCCATTTTGTTTTATAAAGTCTTTGATGTTTGGGGCATTGATTTTATAGGACCTTTTCCTACTTCTTTTGGCTTTGTATACGTTTTATTGGCTATTGATTATGTTTCGAAGTGGGTGGAAGCAAAATCCACTAGGACTGATGACTCTTCTGTGGTTGTAGAGTTTGTTCGCTCTCATATTTTCTGCAAGTTTGGTATCCCCAGAGCCATTACTAGTGACTAGGGCATTCATTTTTGCAATCAGAGTATGCAAAGCTTGCTTAACAAGTATGGTGTTATGCATAAGGTGGCTACTTCATATCACCCTCAAACAAAATGGCTAGGTAGAGATTTCTAACCATGAGGTGAAGCAAATTTTGAAGAAAACAGTGTAGCTGAATAGGAAAGATTGGAGCAAGAGGCTAGATGATGCCCTTTAGGCCTATAGGACTGCCTACAAGACTCCTATTGGTATGTCACCTTATTGACTAGTATTTGGGAAAGCTTATCACTTACAAGTAGAAGTGGAGCACAAGGCTTATTGGGCTGTGAAGAAATGCAATTTAGATTTGAATGGAGCGGGGTCTCATAGAAAATTCCAACTCCAAGAGCTTGAAGAGATTCGCTTAGAAGTCTTTGATAATGCAAGGATCTATAAAGAAAAGACAAAGGCATTCCATGACAAGATGATTGCAAGAAAGAAGTTTGTAGTTGGCCAAAAAGTTCTGCTTTATAAAGCCTACTTAAAACTCATGCCAAGTAAGCTTTGTTCTAAATGGGAAGGTCCATATATAGTCTCTGATGTTTTTCCTTTTAGTGCAGTGGAGCTTTTGGATGAGTAGACTAGAGCTAAATTTAAAGCCAATGGACATCAGCTCAAGCACTTTCATGAAGAAGTTCCAAGGGATGACATGGAGGAGCTCCAACTTCAAGATCTACCCTGATTACCCAGTTGTACCCTTTCCTTTTTCCATTTTATATTGTGTTGTCTTTCTATTAATTGGATTATGTGCTGGCATTGAGAACAATGCAATGTTTAAGTGTAGAGGAAAGCAATCAAATAAAATTTAGTTTGGCTTTATTTTGGTTAGTTAATTTTTTTTCTAGGATTTTAGTCTAGTCTTTTGTTTTATTTTTGAAGTTTCGTGTGGCTTTTCAGCTTTTGAAAAATTAAAAAAAAAAATATTTTTGTGGAAGTTACTAGTATTGAGGTGATCATAACTTTGATATATCTTAATTTGATAGGGAATTGATCTTGTGTTGAGAATGCAAGTTAGGTGGCAATTAGCTTAAGCTTTAATGAAATTTGATGATGGTCAATTTACTTTGTGAGGTTTTTTGTGCCTACTAAATACTGATATTCATTTCTAGTGTGTATCTTCTATCTTGCTTTTACTCTAGAACTTGGCTTGAATCCTATTCAAGGCCACATTTGTTCATTTTCCATATATGAAAAGGATTAAGGCATTCATTGTTGTTTTGTTTAGCGAAAGCCAAAAAAACACCATCCTATATGAGTTTAATTCATTTTTTTTACCCCCTTTGAGCTATATATGTTTCCTTTTAGCCTTCAAACAAATATTCTTCCTACCTTGATTAGGATACTTTTGATTATTAAGAGAATTATATCTTGTTAAGGTGGATGGAGGTGCATTTTTTCACATCAACTATAGGCCATTTGTTTGTTCTTTTTTTCTTGGAAATATGTCAAGTAAAAAAAATGAAATGAAATGAAAATGAATGATTGTTCTGTAAAAAGAAAAAGAAAAGAAAAGAAAAGAGAAAAGCATTTGAAATGTATTGAAAACAAAAAAAAAGAAAAAAGAAAGAAGAGCAACTTTTGTTCTCTTAGTGCATACACTTGTTTATGGTAAAAATGCACTTGCATTCCATTCTTATTCTTCTTTTGATGCTCTTGATGATTCTAAGTATCCACTTTGCTTTTTGAATTCTCTTCATTCTTTTGTTTACCACTTGTTTCATGCCTTGGCCTACATTATAACCATAGTAAAAACCTTTTGATTCATTCATTAGCATTTGATTTTGGTAGTGGAGATGTAGATAATTGCCAAGCTTATGGTAGTAAAGTTGGATATGTTGGAATTTGAGAGTGAACATCTAATCCTAAACACTTAAGAGCAGAGTGATAAACACTAATCTAAGTGAGAGACTTTCATTGCATTTCATTCTTGTTAAGTGTATTGCCATGATACTTGTTGCATTGATGTAAATGATATGACTTAAACAGTTGAGCTATTGAATTGTTATGAGCTTCCTTGTGTTAAATGACCTACATATTTTTTTTTTTTTTTTTTCTTTTTTGATTTCTTTTCTATTATCTTTTTCTTAGAATTTTGGTTTTCTTTTGCCCAAGAGTGTAAAAGCTCAAGTATGGGAGAATTTGATGATTGCTAATTTCCATATACTTTTTTCGCTTTATTTAGACATTTTGATGATAAATTATGGCTTAAAGGATTTTAATTGGAGGATAATTAAGTTTATGTTCCATTTCTATATTCTAGGAATTAATTTGCAAAATTTTGGAATTTTAGTGCACAAATCCTTTTAAATGAATTTTGTGAATATTCCTGCTTCATTTTTTTTTTCATTCTTTTTATGCAGAACATGGGCAACTCACATGTTGAGAGAGGGCTTCATCTCATCCATTCATCATTAGGGAGGCATCCATCTTATTCATCTTCACTCATGAGCCACTTACATCTTCACTTAAACACACTCACTCTATATACTTTCATGCAACAATTAGCACACTTCCTTCTCCATTACTTCATGCACAAAACATGTCACAAGAGCACATTCACACACTTACGAGTCAGCCCTGTACCACACATTCTCATCCATCCACTCTTTTACACAAATGACCCACTTCATTTACACATAGCTCACGGGGAAGGAAGACTCTCAAGCTAAGCTTAAGCAGAACATAACACTTGATAGAACGTGAAAGGTGTCTTGGGCTAGGGAGGAAGGAAGCCACATGATCACACTAGAACCACATCATTCATGCATGCAGATCTAGCCACGCCACTTATGCAGATTTATACACACATACATTGGTTTGTAGAACAAAATGTGGGAAGACTATAACATTACATCAGCTGCCATTACTCTTCACATGTTCAGCTCCCTTACACATAAACACAAGACACCAAACCATGTAGCAGTGTCTAGTAGAACACATGAGAAGCTATAGGTTTTAATGAAGAAGGTAAAGCTCAAACACACCTATGCAAAATAGAGGAAAAGCTATAGTTTAGTGGGGAGAAGGGTAGCTAAAACAAAGAAGAAGACACGAGCTACTGATGCAAATGAAGCTCGAGCATGAGAAAAAGCTTAAATGGAAACAACATATGGGAAGACACGGGTTTAAGCTGAGAACATGCTACGGTTTGAGAGAAGGAAGGAGCTAATGTGGGAATATGTGCATAAAGCCACAACATGAGTGAATGAAGCAGCATATGAGACACATATCTGGATTAAGAGGAGACACACACATAGCAGATGAAGAAGCTTGAAGGAGAGCATAGGCAGAAGGTTTTAATGTAGCTGAATAAGATGAAACACGTGGGAAATGACATGGGAAAATTAAAAAAAAAATACGTGAGCAGTGTAACATGAAGCTTGAGCAGGTAATTGTAGAACATGTGAGTAGATTTTAAATGAGGCACGTGATCATTAAGAGAAAGAAAAACACACTTGAGTTGAACATGTGAAGGGGGAGATTAACGTGAAAAATTCGAGAGGATGAATGGGGGAGAGGCTAGAAATTAATGCCAAAGGAATCAATGAGAGGCTCTGGGCTTTGACATAGCTCTAAGGAGTTGAACGATTGAACATAACATGATCAAGAATGGCTCATCCTTTCATCAAAATTCCTCCATTCATCTTTTTCATGATAGCTTGAATTTCTCTTGGTAGCTAGTTGAAGATTTAACTATTGTTGTTGTTACTACAATTGTTGCATAAGTTTTGCATTACTTTCCATAAGCTGCTTCATCATGTCCTCTATATTATTTCCTTTCTTTGGTTCCTCCTATATAGGGATTGATTGCCTCATAGGTTGGGAAGGCTATACACTAGATCTTGTACCATTATATCTATTCTGCTGTTGTCCTCCCCCATATCTCAAGTTGGGGTGATCCCTCCATCCTGGATTGTATGTGTTAGAGTAGGGATCATACTTTTGCTGCCCCTATTACATTGGTCTGACTAGAAACATCCCAACACAAGTCTCTACCCTATCCTCTAACATCGGGCACTGATCAGTAGCATGTGTGGCAAAACAACTTATGTTACATAAAGGTCCTGCCAAGGCAGTAGAGGTAGATGTCTGCCTAGGTGTATAACGTTATGGATAGGAATGCATTTGAGTAAGATAGGACTATGGTACATAAGTTTGAGATGGAATAGAGGATGACTATGGCTGCTGTTGAGCTAAAGCAAGCTGTCGGAGCACAGAAGACATCTCATCAATCTTGCTCTCAATTCTCTAATCATAGTGTGGAGCATGCAACTCACTGACTCCTCTCATTGTTTGTCTCACACCAAACTATTGTGCATTCTGAGCCATCTTGTCAATCAACTTCTAGGATCTTTAGGTGTCAGATCACCCAAAGCTCCACCAAAAGCAACATCAATCATGTTTCTATCCATGTTCAATAGCCCCTCATAGAAATACTGAATAAGTAGCTTATCAGAAAATTGATGGTGAAACAACTAGCCAGCATTCTCTTGAATCTTTC
Organism: Erythrophleum fordii; assembly: GCA_032878935.1. NCBI lineage: Eukaryota > Viridiplantae > Streptophyta > Magnoliopsida > Fabales > Fabaceae > Erythrophleum > Erythrophleum fordii. The sequence continues at coordinate 18,598,558 of JAVQMF010000053.1, forward strand.
CCAATATTCATGCAAGGTTGATAAATGCCATTTTTATATATTTTAATCCTCCTAAACTTAGGAAATTTTTGATGATTGAATATGGCTTTTTTATATTTTATTAGATAATATTTGAGTTTAGTGGCCATTTCGCACTCAAGAAAATTATTTACAAAATTTTAGAATTTTAATGCATAAATTTCTTTAAATAATTTTGTGAACTTTTCCTATTGAATTTTTTTACTCTTTTGTGTAGATTTTCAATGGCAATTCGAGCTTGAGTAGGAAATTGATTTGAAGTTGAAGATGGAAGCTTCACTTGTGTAATGGAGTTTTAGAAAAATAAAAAATAAAAAAAATTGAGGAAATAAAGCACCAGGTCATGTGGGATTGGAAGGTTCTTTAAGAGGCATAGTCTGACATAATGAGGGGCTTCCTAATTGATACACATCCAAGGCTCTCTCTAATTCACACATGGCCCTCACATACTTACACATTAATGCACTTACCATGTGACTAATTTATAAGCTCCATGAAGACCATGTCCTAAGAAGCAGCACCAGAACACAAGGCACACATTCATGTAGCTTCATATACTTCAAACACAACACAAGCGAGCCCATCATTCACTCTATGTATCACACATGTACAAGGGCTACCACCAGAAGCACTAACTCACCCATTCCACGTAATTAACACACACATGCAGCACATCTCTCATGAGTCACCTCCAAACATCACACACTTCCTTCTCCTTTAGCTCATGCACAGGTTGCCCCTCCATACACTCTAATCTCATCAACACTCCAGCTCACTCACACACACATTAAATCTATACACTCTCACATTGCACCCTTTTCATTTAGCACGTAGGGAAGCCAAAGGCTCACACACTTGTACAGCACTCGTCCATGTACACCCCATCACTTTACGACCATCCTTCCACGTAGAAACATGTAGCTATCCATTCCACACTCCTACATGTCACACGTAAGCAGTTAAGGAAGAGATATATCCATGAGTCTAGCTCACAAACACGTTGCAGCACACTTCCATAAACACACACATAGCACACTTCGTCAAATGGAGACCTGGAGGATGTGGAAGTGAGCTTTTGGGTTTGAGGAGGAAAACATAGGAGAGAAGAGCGAGCAAAACCATTTACTCATATAGTAGCATCCAATAAAACACATGAGAAGCTATAGGTTGATGTAGGAAGGAAACTCAAACACACACATGCAGATTTTGATGTTGAAATTATGTAAGGAGCAACTACACACAGGAAGGCTTCTCGAGGAGAAAAAGCTCAAGTAAAGAAACGTGGGAAGTCATGATAAAAGAAGACACGCAGAATTACATGAACAGTAAACAAAAAAAGCATGATGTTCTATTTTGGTGAGGAGGAAGAAGCTTGTGAAGCATGAGCTAAAGCGTGAGAAGCATACGTGGAAGGAACACACCAAAGATGAATCTCGAGCTAGGAATGAAGAAAAGCAAGTGAAAAGGCATGAAAGTAGCTGCACAGTGGAGAAAACATGAATGAAGAAGCCACAGTTTATCACCATCACAATAGGGCCCACACTTATATACACAAGGAGGAAGCATATGATTCATTTAGTAAGAAAGAAGCTAGAATAATAGAAGAGACGCTATGGGCAATTGAAACAAAAGAAGAAGCATATGAATCATTAAAAAAGAAGAGGAAGGGCACGTGATTTAGTAACATGGGGGCAATATCTAGGAAACATTCGATCGTATAATACATTTCATGCCATGTTACATTCTCCTACACACACCGTAGCCATTCTCCATCTAATTTCTGCATCTCCTTCCATCCAATGAGAGCTTAATTGAAGATTATGGCTAGCTTGGAAGAGGACCTTGAAGAAGCTTGAATCTATGGAGATAGCAAAGGATTTTTTACTAAGATTTTCCTATTTTTCTAGCACTTTTCTTTTTCTTGTATTATCTTGGTTAAGATTGTATTTGATCGGGAATTTATGTTGTTTATAATTAATGGCTGGTTAGACACTAATTAGGAGACTATTTATTGATTAATTGATTGGATTAAGTACTGAATTTTTTATTTCTCCTCTAATTTCCCATATATGCAATCAAGGTGTTCGATGAAATGCATGAGTGAAATTGTATGCTTGATTTTTTGATTTAAGGATTCCTTGGAGTTTGATTGGTTAATTAAACATCATAGGGTGATAATTCAGAGGCTAATTAATTGATTAATCAATTAAATTTAAGTGTTCATTGTTCCTAAAGGCAAGAATTAATGATGTAGTATGGGATTAAGGTTTCAATTCAATATTAACTTATTAATTTCTTGAATCTTGAATGGCAATTCAAGATCACTTGCCATGAACATAATTAGGGATACTTAAACCAAAATTAATTACAATTAAATTAGGATAGGGATAGTGGATACCAAGGAACAAATACAAGGCTAGTCATATGTCTATCATTTACTCCTTAGTTCATGCATTTCAATAGTAACTAAGAACTTTATTTCAAGTTAATTTTAGTTAGTCTAATTAGATCAAACCCCCCTTAAATTAGATAATTCTAAGGTCTTCTTACACTTAGAAAGCTTAATTAAACATTGAATTCCATTTCCAATGGAGATAACCTAGTGATAAACATGATTTTTTATACATTTTAGTCTCCTCAACTTAAGCATTTTAATGAGCAAATATGGCTTTTACACTTTAATTAGGTGAAATTTGATTTTATTAGCCATTTATGCACTTTATGAATTAATTTGCAAAATTATTGAGTTTTAATGTATGAATTTCTTTTAAATAATTTTGTGGATAATTCTACTCAATATTTTTCATTCTTTTGTGCAAGTTTTAATGGACAAATGAAGCTTAAATGAGAATTTGAATTAAAGAAGAAAAAGTGAAGAGTTGAGCTTCAAGTGTACTTTTTGTGGAGCTAAAAATAGGAAAATGGAGAGCTTAAATCAATGTAGGGATAAGAGAAGGGAAGAGCAGAGCTAACACAAATCTTGCACAAGCTTCATTCTCTTGTTAACCAGCCCACATGCATCATTTACACACATCCACTCTCATCCATGCACACTTACAAGCTCACATTAACCTACACTTTCACATACTTCACTTAACTCACTTGATACACACTCACACTCTATCTTCCATTCACATCACCACTCCCTCATTCATGTAGTAAATGTTCAGTAGATCATACATGGAAGTCACACATATGGTTGCACCTTCATAAACTCTCATTTAATGTTGGAGATTGTGCCCTAGGCCAATCATTATATTGCGAACATTGTTTTTTATTACGAAATAAGAGTTTTCTTTTTATTACATTATTATATTATTTACATGTTTATATATAATAATATCCATGGACAAATCAATTTTTGAATTATCCAAAATGTCCCTAATCAATCATCCTTGTGGGAACAACGATGAATTAAGATTAGTATGATTTTGATTGATTAAGTGTTAATTATATATGATGATATGAATCAAAATCATAGGCGTGTGTTAGATAACAAAATGCTGGATAGACCCGTCATGAGATAAGCTACATGGATTAGGTCATAAGTTTATCCCATATATAACCGTATCATTGATCCTTTGGACCTGAGATCACCATAGATTCCTACATGAAGGACACTGTACTTTGGCATAGTCTAATGTCACCTTTAACTGGGTGATTATAAGACTATGATCAAGTATAATGGAATCCATGCAGAGGAAGATGAGTGATCAAGATGGAATTTGTCCTTCTAATTAATAGAGAGATATCTATGGGCCCCTCGATGAGTGTGACTGAAAAATGCATGGCCATGCTCAAATGGAAAGGGTTCCATCTTATATCAGTCTACTCGGAGATCGAGAAAGTTATGATCGAGCAAGTTAAGAATGACATTTCCATGTCTCATACTCGATCTTGATATCGTGTGACAAAAGGGATATGATAGGGTTATAAGATAGGTTGCATCGGATCACCGATCCCGTATGATTTGGGTAGTCACAATGTCTTGCTAGAGGCCGCTTGTGATTTGTGGGTTAAACAGTGTAGTTGGCCCACTACCAACATTATATAGGCCTGCAAGGTCGCACACAAGAACGGACCAACTCGGACTAAAATGTCCACATTCATTAAATCAAAAATGTGTCTAGATTCAATGAATATCTAGAATGGAAGAATTATTTATATATATATATATAAATAATTAAATTCAAAATATATTATATCAAATATATATATGAATTAATTTAAATTTGATTCTATCAGATAGATTTAAATTTAAATTAATCAGAGAATTTAAATTTGATTCTATCAGATAGATTTAAATTTAAACTAATCAGATAATTTAAATTTGATTTGATTCTATCAGATAAGTTTAGATTTAATTCTATCAGATAGATTTAAATTTAAACTAATCAGATAATTTAAATTGAGCTCTAGATATTGTTAGTTTAAATTTAATCTATAAGATAGATTTGAATTTAAACTAATAGATATATTTAATTAATTTTGATTAATTAGATATACTTGAAACTCTAGTATATAAATAGGGGTTTCCATACCAAAAAAATAGATAGAGCTAGAGCTAGAGCTGCCTCCAAAATCCTTAGAGAGAGGGACATCGTACGGACGTCATACGAACTGTACGAAAATTGTACGGACAGATTGCTAGCACACTGTTTTGAGTTGCTGAACCTTGTTCGTGTGGATACCAGTAGAGGGAGCTGATCTGCGGTCAGTTCCTATGATCCAAATAAAAGTAAACAGCAAACTCAATCGGCAGAAAAAGGTAATCCTCTGAACCTATTCAGTTTAAGTGATTTTGGCGGATCCTTGGTGGGAATTGGGATCAAAATTTTAAATGTTTTCGCTGTGTAGCTCCCATAATTCCCAACATTTAGCACCCACAAATGCCACGGTTTCTCCACTCATGGTACATCATATACTCTTCCACGTAGCAAGCATGCCACATACACTCAGATGCACACACGTCCATTTCATATACATACACATGCATAGCCATGGGTTCTAGCAAGAAAAGCCATGTGGGATGGTGTGATAAGAGTTAAAGGTTTCTCACATGATTATGAAGAACCAGCTAATGTGGGAGATGAGTAAAACAGAGCTATGGATTCATGCAGTTAACGTGGAAACTCATGGCAAAGAAAGAAAATACGTGAAGGAAGATGAGCTGGATAAAGCATGGAGAGAAAGAACAAACACATAAAGGCAGACGTGGAAAGAAGTGTAGAGCATAACAAATGAAGAAGCCATGAGCTGGACTTAGAGAATAATGCATGAGCAACTTGCGTGTTGAGAACGTGGATGGAGGAAAAGCTGAAGTGGAAAAACATAAAGAAACAAGTTGGAGAACAACATAAGAAACAAAGTGAGGTCGAGCTTTGGTGGTTGAATCAAGGAGAAGAAGAAAACATGATTTAAATGAAGAAGCAGGAGCTAAGTTAAATCAAAGAGCAGCTACATGAGGAAGAAGCAGTACAAGCTATAGTTTTTACATGGAAATAAAGGACTAAACACATAAGGCAGCTCATGTGAAGAGTATGTGGGAGTAACACATCATTAAAGAGCTCAAGCAGCATGTTATGCATTAATACATTCATCCAAACCACGTTGAAGAAGTTGTGGGCTTATTAGAAACGAGCTACACGTGGAAAGCACAAGGAAATAATTAAATAAAAATAAAAGAAAAAAGAGCTGGGCACATGATTTTTTTAATGAGAAGGCTAAAGATGGGCAGAATACTTGATCCATCGTAGTCATTCCATTCATTGAGAACACATCCCATTCATTCCATTGTCATATTCATGCGACACTCCATCCTTCGCCCATTCCACATCAAATAAATTCATCCATGTCATTCTATTCATTTGTATCTTTTCATCCAAAGGCTGGGAGTAAAAAGTGACTTGCAAGCACGTGGGAGTTGGATTCATTAAAAAAAAAAAAGGAGAACACATCATCTGATGAACGTGACTTTTAATAAGGAGGCATTCACTTTAAAAACACACACACTCATCTAGAACTCCTTTGTCCATTCCACGCTACATTCATAGAACACACTCCACGCCATTTCCCATCCATTCTCCCATTCCCTCTCCATTTAAATGAAGCTCTAATTCCATCTGTGACTAGTTAGAAGAAAGGCTCTTGAGTTGAAGCTTGAATCCAAGGATTAGAATCAGAATTTTAGGCTAAAAATTTCATTTTATTTTCCTCTCTTTCTATATCAATTTTAATTATTTTCTTTGTTTGGTTAAACTTGTAAATAATTGAGATTGATGTAGTTCATGATTGATGGTTAGTTAGTCACTGATTAGGAGAGATATTGACTAATTAATTGCATGAATCAAGTACTAAATTTTGCATCTTCCTTTAATTGCCCATGTATGCCATCAAGGTGTTCGATGAAATGCATGAGTGAAATTATGAGCTTGATTGTTTGATTTGAGGATTCCTTGGAGTTTGGTTGGTTAATTAAACATCCTAGGGTGTTAATTCAGAGGCTAATTGATCAATTAATTATCCAATTCAAGTGTTCGTTGATCCTAATGACAAGAGTTAACAATTTGATGCGGGATTAAGGTTTCAATTCAACATTAAATTGTTAATCCCTTGATTCTTGCATGGTAACTCAAGATAATTTGTATTGGACACAAATAGGGACTCTTAAACTAGAATTAATCATAAATGAATTAGGATAATGATAGTGGATACCAAAAGACGAATCCAAAGCTAGTCATAAGCCCATTATCAACCATAATTCATCAATTAAGTAGTAATTAGGATTTTTAATTTGATTTCATTTCAATTAGTTTAAGTCAATCAAACCCCCCTTAGTTAGAAAATTTTTAGAGCCTTTTAACACTTAGAAAACTTAGGCTGTGCCACTACCTATAAAATTTAATTCGACCTAGTTTTATTTTAAGGGTTACGCGACACGACTCATCACCTAGGTTGTGCTACTAACTATATATTTTCTTAACCTAGTTTTATTTTGGAGGTTACGTGACTTGACCATCAAAGGTCTCTCCACCATTTTGTCTAATCCCACAAATTTCCTTCCATATTGATGCACTATGAGAAGTAGGAAAGAATTTTTCTAAGAAAAGTCTCTTCAATTGATCCCAAAAAGTGATAACATCAAGGGGTAGATAGTATAACTAGTCTTTGGCTATACCATCCAAGGAAAAAGGAAGCGTTATGAGCTTAATTTGTTCTTTTAAGACTCCATGTGGCTTTATTGTAGAGCAAACAGCGTGAAATTCCTTTAGATGCTTGTGAGGGTCATCTCCTGCAAGTCTATGAAATTTAGGAAGTAAGTGAATCAAACCAGACTTTAGCTCAAAATTTGCATCTAATTTGGGATATTGTATACAAAGATTTTGATAGTGCACATTAGGAGCTATCAATTCTCTAATGGTTTTTACATGCATGTTATCATTCAAATTTGCATTTGCATTCAAGTTAGCCTGAACATGCATATTCATGTTCGCATTCACTTGTTCTTGTTTATCCATATTATCACTAACAAATTGAAGTATACAATCAACTCCTTGCACACAATCAAAAGTAGAAGAAGTATTACCACTATTTCCTACACTATTACTATTCTTCTTAATCCTTACTTGCCTTCGAAAGGTTCTTTCAACTTCAGAATCTAAATTAATTAATTTCTCACTAGAGGACCTTGTCATAAACCAATTAGGCAAGCAAAAACTAAGAAGCAACACAAAAACTAACAAAGAAAAATTAAAACAATAAGTCTGGAAAAATAGAGCAAATAACTGAAAAATTAGAAAAAATTCCTTACACCGAAAAGCAAAAAGATTAATTCCAAATTAAACTAGCAACTACCTCGCATATATAAACTCTTAAAAACAAAGACAAATTACACAAAAGAAGCTTACAAAAATAAAGAAAATAAATCCAGAAAATTTAGAAAAATCCTACAAAATTTGAGAAAATACTAAAAAAAATTAGAAAAAGTGCCTTAAACATTGGAATTTGGCCAAAAATGGTGCACCTAATAGCTAGGCTATTAGTTTTGCTTAAAACATCCAACAATCTTAGAAAAAAAAGTTTAAGAATTTTCTGGGCACATTAAACAAAAATTTCAACAAGTAGCACAATTGATTCAAGCAATCGAAAGACCAAAATCCAAGTTCAAAACAGGGGAAAAATAAAACAAAAATAGAGCAAAAACACTAAGAAACCCTTTCAAAAAATTAAGAAACCAAACTCTTCAGCAACAGTTCCAAATTTGACATTTGTATTGTGCAACCTCAAATAAAACTAAGCTGGAAAAGGCTTGTAATTAATGGTGCAACCTAGGTCATTTCCCAAGAAGTTTTTGCCTTTAATTATTTGTGAAAGATTTTTCCAAGTAATATCAAATGAAAATTTTTTAGGGGGTTTTTGAGTTATTAAATTTTGATTGAATTAAGGAAAAGTAACAAGAACTAAAAGCTTAAGACTAAGTGTAGTTAACAATTAGAAAAGTGTGGTAACTAACCTTTAGATGGACTCCCTAGAATTTAATTATGCTTGCTTTCTTTTTAATGTATCAAAATTGGATTTAAACTCTTGCTTCTTAGTGTATTCTTCATAAGGATTCTTGAATTACAATCCAAGACTCAATTTACTAATGATTCAAGGACTTTACAACCTCAAGACACCTTGAACAATTAATCAATTAAGTTAGGAATAAGAACACACCAAAATAAAACCTAAATGCTCACTAAGGTATGCTAAACAATCCACTTAAAATTTCTGATCAACCAATTAGATTAATAAATTCCTCAAGCATAATAATTACAAAAAAAATCCAACTACTTAATTCAATAACCATTATACTAATTGGCCTAAAAACAAGAGGAATTTAATAGCAAATTGGATATCCATTAATTCTAGATTTTCTACAAACACTTGGGGATAATGATTAACATTCAATTATAAGATTACAATTAAACTACAAATCAATTTAATCCAGCAAATTCTAGGCACTAAATTCCTTAATTGACAAGCTAAACCTAGTCAAATTAATAAGGAATTAAATGCTGAAAATAAAGGATGAAGAGAAGAGAGTTTATCCAATTTGGGATGCAATTTTGGAGCCCAAATCTTCATCAATAGAGGTCTAATCTTTAGCTAGCTACCAAGAGAATTTCAAGCAATCATAAAGAAGATGAATGGATGAATTTTGATGGAAGGATAAGCCATTCTTAATCACATTACATTCAATCATTCACCTCCTTGGAGCTGCATCAAAACCCAAAGCCTCCCATTCTTCTTCTCTTACGTTAATCTCCCTTTTTAGTCATTCATTCCTCTTACCTTTTTCATGTTCCTCCCCCTTTAGCACATTTTGCTCGTGTGTGTTTATTCTTTTTGTAACATCCGGCCTTTCCATAAATGTGAGAAACACAATGTTCGGTTTCTCCGTAAACAGCAGAAATAGGCCAGATACAAAAGGAAGTCCCTGAAACAGAAGGGATTGGGGCCAACCAAAATTATGATAAAATTTTAAATATTAGAAAATGAGGACTTGAGCCTTGAGTTGCCTAGAAATCAAAGCCAGAGTGATTCGAAAAATTTGTCGAAAGGCCAGTGGCATTTTCGTAAATATAGGCACTTTTTGAAAAACACACAGAAGGGCTTTTTAAATGAAATTTTTGAATTCTCCAAGGTTCTCAGAGGCTTTAAAAACTATGGAAAGCCCCAGGATAGCTAAAGCCCCTCCGGTGGACGTTTTCCAATGTCCGTGCGCCGGAACTTTGACGGATTTGTTTGGAAAGGTTTTAGCTCCAATTTGAGTGATTCCAAAGACATTTTACTTGTTTGGGAACCTAAATTTTATAATGGAAAAGATGGTTCTCAAAATGGAGCTAAAACGAAGGAGAAATGGAAATGCAAAGTATGAAGGGTGAAATGGGAATTTTTGAAAAGTGTAACTTATTCCCACCTATATATATGATGCACCCTTCTCCTCCCTTCATTATACACGACCATCTTCTACCTAAAACCAGAAGAAAACCCTAGGGGATGAGGCTCACAAGAAGGGGAAGAAAAGGAGGAGAAATCAAAGGCTTAACGTATGGAAATTAGTAGTTTTTCATGCTCTTTCTCTTCCAAACCTCTTCTCCTCCATTCTCCTTTATTTCCTATGATTATAATGAAGTTTATAAATCTGTTTTAAGGGAGAAATTGAGGGGAAAGTTCGGATTTGAAGAGAGGAGCTCAAAGAACATAAGATTCAAGTGAGAAAAAGCAAGAAAACAAGGTAATTTCTCTTCCTATGGTTGTCATTTTTGGTCCCCTTCTCCACCATTTTGCCCCACTTGAGAAAACCCTAGGAGGAGATGATTTTTAGGCAGAACCAAGCATGAATCTAAGGAAAAAGGGTGTGGAGATTAAGAATATGCAAAGGGAATTATCAAAAAGCCATTAAATTTCAAGATGCAAATTCTAGGGTTTCAATTGCACCTTGTAAAATCTGACTTTGTATGATGATTCCTAGGCCTAAGTAAGAGTTTAAATGATCTCTCAAGATCCCTAAGAGGCTCCCCATATGCTTCTTCCCTAGAGAAAACAAAGAAAGCTCCATGGAACCCAATATGCTTCATAGCCTTGGCCTAGATGGGTTCTCCTAGCTAGGGAGAGTTTTAAATTTTTCTAAGGCCATTCTTGAGTCACACTTGATGAATGAAAGTGAGGGGAGGCCTTGGAAAAAATTTAGAACTCATAAAAAGTGATTTGGTGTCTTAGGTTCCATATTATAACCTAAAGAAGCAACATGGTGTTAGGCCTTTTATTTTGATGATGTGATGACTCCAAGAGGCTTAAAAGGGAGTCAAGAATCATATTTGAAAGAAAAGAATGAGGCCTAGAAGTCATTTGAGAGGTGTTGCTTCATTAGGTGCCAATATGGACCATAATGAGGGTTATAGAGCAATCTAGCATCTAAGCAAAGTGTATGATCTTAGAGATTGTTTCATGAACCTAATTGGCTCCCATATATCGTATTTAGGCCAAGAGAAATCATCTCCACCAATTTTTGGGTGTGTGGCCGAAAGAGGAGGCTTGAATCCTAAAGGAAAAAAGTGTGTTTGTATACAAGGTAGCTCTCTCCACCTTCTCTCATGCATGGATGTGTGTTTAGCTTGTTTTAGAATGTGTGTATATGTATTTTCAATCTTTGAAAAGTATGCTAGCATGTCTTTACATGTCTTGATCCTTGATGCCATGTTATGTTTTAAATGAATCCATGATGTTTGTATGAGATTGCTTGAGTGTGGAGAGGCTAAGAACTCTTCCCTTGGGTGAGGATCAGCCAAGAACCCTTGAGCTTAGTTGAGATAAAGCAAAGAGTCTCCCAAAAGCAAAGTGGGCTCCCAAGAGTATGGTTAAGTCCAAAGTGCTCAAGAAATGGGTGAGGCAATCCAAAACCCATGAGGAGAAGTGTGAGGCCAATCCAAACACTTAGTGAGCTCTTGAATGATTTGTATTAGTTGTTCACATGCCAACTTTGCTTCTAAAATGTCCATGACTTTTATTGTCTCCATGCATGCATTGGTAAAGCTTGCTTGCACATATTATATATGATTGAATGAGAGATGAGCTATTGGGATTCTTTGAATCTCATCCCCTCCTCTCCAATGATCTAACATGCTAGGTGAACCAAGTGGAGATGCTAATGGGAGCCAACAACACTAAGGGAAGGAGATTGACAATCATGTCTTTAGCTTTTGTCACTTTAAGACCATGATTGTACCATATGATATATATGATGTAGTAAATAGGCTATGACCCTTGAGACATGTGTAAATATGATATTATATGATGGTTAAATGTATGGATATGATGTGTGACCTCTAAAACCTATTTTGAGTATGTAATGCCAAAGTGTGCAATATGGAAGTTTGTTGGAAATATGCATAAGTGTGGGTTGAATGACCAAAATGAGATGTATGAGATTTGGGAACATTTGGGCAGCTCACATAAGTCTCAAATAAGCTTTTAAACTTGCCCAAAAGGTACAAAGACTAAGGGAAATCCATTTGGCAATTTTAGTACCCAATATGAAGTCAAAATTGACCATAATGGAACCTTATGTCACTTTTTGGCCAAATGAGTTAGTCTTGCTCTGAACTTTGGCATGAAATTAGGTCTCATTGAGAGATTTTTGGAAAGCTAAAGAACATAATTTTTGGAGGTCTAGAGAATATTTGATGAATTTTCAAAGTTGGGATTTTCTATGGTTTCTGGTATGTGTACTGTTCATACTGGCAGATTTTATTTTTATCTCACTCGATGGCCAAATGGTGTACAATACTTATGAAATTTTATATGAATAAACTAGAGGTCATGAGCTTTCTGTGGCCACCGAGATCACCTCATTTGGAGGTCTGACCAGAGAGTTATGCATGTTTGAAGTTAACTATCAGTATCAGTAGCGCCCCAGGAGCTCAGTTACTGTTCCATCAGTTCCAGATGCCTAAAAGCATCTTTTTCATTCTGTAATTATTTTTAGTATCAAGTTAACATTTTTAGATTTCCATAATGACTTAATGTGTGTGATTTCAATTTTTTTAGAATTAGTTATGAATTTCAGAAGTTTGTATCAGTAAACTGAACAACAGCCCAGGCAGCCAGCGACTCTGTAGCTTTTTGGATGTCAAACGTTCTGTGTGATGAATTTTGTGATGTGGGCGTATTTTTAGTGTGAATTATACATCCTAATATTTCCAGAATGATCAAGATTGCATGATTTCTAAATTTCTAGATTTAGTTATGATTTTTCAAATTTGGGCCAGAAAATGGAGCAAATCTGGCCAAAAATATGCTTGCTTATTTTGAGCTCCAATTCGGTTTCCATGAGTTATGGGCTTGATTTTGTCATGAAAATGAGTTGTAATGATGTATTTAAATATGAGAATGTATGGTATGAGCTCACACGGTCCACGTGACACCGAATTAAATTTTTTTAGATATAGCGCAACCCGGAAAAGTCTATTATTTTATCCCCTTTCTCATATGCTCTTATGGGATTGATGATATAAAGCCTATAAATGATATAAAATGAGCTAGAAGTTATGGTGTTACACTTTTACTTAATAATCACGTGCTTCATTAAAATCTACTCATATGTTTCTTCCTTTTATTCACAACCAAGCTTCCTTCTCCCACATCATCTTCCACATCTACCCATGCTTTTCTTAATCATGTGAGAGTCTTCCATTCGTTCTAATGTGTTTTCCTAGTTCTACCTATGTAATGGTCATGTGCTGGCTCCATCTCAGCTTTCCTCTTCAATCACATGCTTTATGTTGGTGCTTCCACACAATAGTGGATATGAACATGAGCTGCCTTTTCATGCCCAAGCTTCATTTGTGTATTGTTCACGTGCTTTACTGCTATGTGTGCGTTTAAGCTTCAGCCTTCTTCATCAAAACCTGTAGCTTCTCACGTGTTCTTCTCTATTTTAGCTACTCTTCTCAAGTCCCTTCATGTGAGAGTTTCTTCTCCAGCTCAGCTCCCTTCTCCCCACTAAACCATGGCTTCATATATGTAACTTTTGCCCAAGTTTTGCCTCATTCTCTTGCTGAATCCATGTGCTGCTTCTCTTTTGTTTTAGCCACGTTTAACTTCTTTCCATTTTCTTATTCATTCCCTTATACTCGAGATTGCTTCTTGCTTCCTTCCACGTAAGCTACCCCGTAGCTGGTTCTACCTTTTGAACCTATGTGTGTTTATGCAGTAGCTGGAGCTTCTAGGGAAGTGCAAGTGAGGAACGAGGGATATGCAAACCATGCAAATAAATGAGTGTGAAGCTGCCCATGTGCTTGTGATGTGGATAGTGGAACCGTGAATAATTTGCCAGCTACTTGGAGGAACCCGTGGCTGTGAGCTAGATGTGTGAAAGCTACGTGGAAGTTGTAACACCACAACTTTCTAGCTTATCTCATGTTACCTCCATATTTCATATCATGCATTTCATGAAGGAGCAAAAAAAAATGGCATTTTAGTGTCCCGTGGACCATGTGAGCTCATGTATTACATTCTCATATTTAATTACATAGATATAACTCAATTCCATCACCAAATTCATAGTTGTAGCCTCAGCCAGAATTTCCCACTTTCTGTCACAAAAATTTGAAAAATCATAACTAATTCTAAAACAATTAAAAGCATGCATTCTTTACCATTTTGGAAAGCTACAAATGTCCACATTATGCTAAAAATATTTCTAGGTCATGAAACATCAAATAGAAGACTTTGACATTCAAAAATGTAAAAAGGTCTGACTGGTTATTGGAACTGATACAAATTTCTACTATGAACTTCAAAAATGTCTAATTAATTTCACAAAAATCCAATCTATTTAAATGATGCCAATCTGGAAAGCTACAGATGTTAGATAGAGGGAAAAAATAACTTCAGACTAGTCCAGCATGTCCATGCCTCAAAAAATAATCAAACAATAACATAGGTCTAGTTGGACGCTAATATTGGATAGAAACTTCAAAAATTTATATCTCTCTCTCTAAACATACAAATGAGGTGATTGGCACAAGTTACTAGAAATGTCTAGTTTCTCCCTGTAAAATTTTGTGGCAATTGGACTTCATTTGCCCCATGAATGACAGAATTTCATTTCGGAGCAGAGTAAATAGTGCACTAAACCAAAATTAGAAAAAATTTCAACTTCAAAAATTCATCAAATATCCCATAGACCTCCAAAAATTATGCATTTTTGCTTCCCAAAAAGCTCTTAACAAGATCTAGATACATGTCAAATTTTAAACCAAGAAGAACTCATTTGGACAAAAAATGGTTAAGGTTATCAATATGGTTAATTTTGCTCCATATGAGGTACGAAATGTATCCAAATGGCCTCCTTTAATGTTTGGCACCACTTAGGCAAGTTTAAAAGCATGAATATGACTTGTATAAGCTACCCAAGTGGTTTCAAACCTCATGCATCTTAATTTGGCCACTCCACTTCCATTATTACACCAATGCATCAAGCCATCAAGAAGCCAAACTTGCCATTTCTATTGATTTCATATCACATATAGTCCATATAAGAGTCATACATCATTTTACATTCATACATGAGTTTATGTAACACCATAAATTCTAGCTCATTTCATGACATTCATAAGCTTACCTCATTATTTCCATAAGAACATATAAAGAGGGGAATGAAAATAATGGATTTATTTGCATTGCGCTATACTTAAAAATTTGCAATCGGTGTCACGTGGACCGTGTGAGCTCATGTTAGCATTCTTATATTTAATTCCATCATTATAACTCATTTACATCACAAAAACATGTCTACAATTCATGGAAACTGAAATAGAGCTCAAAATAAGCAAGCATATTTTCGGCCAGATTTGCTCCATTTTTAGACCCAATTTTGGAAAATCATAACTAAATCTAGAAAATTCAAAATCATGAAATCTTAGTCATTCTAGAAATATTAGGATGTCTACTTCACACTAAAAATATGCCTAGGTCACAAAATTCATCACACAAGACTTTTGACATCCAAAATAGTCCAAAGGTCCAATTGAAATCTGGAACTGTCACTGAATTCTACCGAAAAATTTGAAAATGTCCAATTAATTCCAAAAAATCCAATATATGCACATGATACCAATATGGAAATCTGTGTATGTTAACTAGAGAAGAAAAATATCTCCAGATCAGTTCATTAAGCCTAGACTTTGGAATTCAATGGAACAGTACTTTTGGTTAGGAAAAATCAGTGATATTGGATAGAAATTTCAAAAATTCATATCTCTCTCTCTCGACCTCCAAATGAGGTGCTTCAAGTTGGCACGAGTCAATGTGATTGCCTAGTTTCTTTGTATAAAATTTAGTGGCAATTGGACATCATTTGAGCCTCATGTGACAGAAAACAATTTCAGACCAAATGAATAGTGCAGTAGACCAAAACCATAAATTTTGCCAACTTTAAAAAATCATCAAATATTCTGTAGACCTCCAAAAATTATAATCTTTAACTTTCCAGAAAGTTCTTAATGAGACATAATTGCATACCAAATTTCAAATCAAGACTAGCTCATTTGGCTAAAAGTGATATAGGGTTCCATTATGGTCAAATTTGGCTCCATATGAGGTACCAAATTTGCCAAATGGCCTTCCCTTGGTTGTGGCACCTTTTGGGCAAGTCCAAAAGCATATTCAAGACTTGAGGAAGCTGCCCAAATGGTCCCACACCTCATGCATCTCATTTTGGCCATTTAACCCACACTTATATACATAATCACCAAATTTTACATTCTCATACCATGACATTTCAAACTCAAAACATGTGCTAATGGTCATATATCATTTCCATACATCTAAACATCACATAATAGTATATTTACATATGTCTCAAGGTTCATAATACATATACAACATCATATACATCTTGAACCATTATTATGGTTCCAAAATAGACAAAATAAAGCATAAGCTTGTCAATCTTTTCTCTTCATGGTTGTTGGCTCCCTTCACCATAATTGCTTAGTCCACCTAGCATGTTGGGTCATTGGAGAGGAGGGGATGAGATTCAAAGAATCCCAATAGCTCATCTCCCATTCAATCATACATAATATGTGTAAAGCAAGTTTCACAAATGCATGCATGGAGGGAATGGAAGTCATGGACATTTTAAAAGCAAACTTGGCATGTGAATAAATCATACAAGACATTCAAGAGTTCACCAAGTGTTTGGATTGGCCTCACACTTCTCCTCATGGATTTTGGACTTGCCTCACCCATTCCTTGAGAGCTTTGGACTCAACCATACTCTTGGGAGCTCACTTTACTTTTGGGAGACTCTTTGCTATGTCTCAACCAAGCTCAAGGATTTTTGGCTCATCCTCACCAAAGGAAAGAGTTCTTGGCCTCTCCACACTCAAGCAAACTCATACAACATCATGTAATCATTTAAGAACATAACATGGCATCAAGGATCATGGCATATAAAGGCATGCTAGCATACTTTTCAAAGCTTGAAAACACACATACACACATTCTAAAACAAGCTAAATACACATCCATGCATGAGAGAAGGTGGAGAGAGCTACCATGGATACAAGCACACATTTTTCCTTAGCTTTCAAGCCCCCTCTTTCGGCCACAGACCCACAATTTGGTGGAGATGGTTTCTCTTGGCCTAGATACAATTTATGGGAGCCAATTAGGTCTATGAAACATATTCTAAGGCTACATCACTTGGTAAAACACTAGATTGCTCTATAACTCCCATTATGGTCCATAAAGGCACCTAATGAAGCAACACCCCTCAAATGACTTCTAGGCTGCATTCTTTCCTTTCAAATATGATTCTTGACTCCTCTTAAGTCTCTTGGAGTCATCACATCATTAAAACAAAAAGGTCTAGCACCATGTTGCTTCTTTAGGTCATATTATGGAACCTAAGGCACCAAATCACTTTTTATGAGTTTTAAATTTTTTCCAAGGCCTTCCTTTATTTTCATTCATCAAACATGACTCAAGAATGGCCTTAGAAAAATTTAAAACTCTCCCTAGCTAGGAGAACCCATCTAGGCCTAGGCTATGAAGCATATTGGTTTCCATGGAGCTTTCTTTGTTTTCTCAAGGGGAGAAGCATATGGGGAGCCTCTTAGGGATCTTGGGAGCTCATTTAAACTCTTACTTAGGCCTAGGAATCATTATACAAAATCAAAAATTGGAAGGTGCACTTAAAACCCTAGGTTTTACATCTTGATTTCTAATGCCTATTTCTTGGTTTTCTTTGCATATTCTTATTCCTCTCCATCAAATACCTAAGAATCACCTTTGGTTTGGCTGAGAATCTAACTCTTTAGGGCTGTCTAAGTCTAGGTTGCAATGCTCAAAGGAAGGGAGGAAGAAGACCAAGTGGAAGAATTACAAAATACCTTGTTTTCCTTAAATTTCCTTGCTTGTTCTTGCTTTCCTTGGCCTCCTTACTTGAAGTTCAAAATTTTTCCTCTATTCTCCCTTCAAAATAGCCCTTAAAACTTCAGAAAAATCATGGAGAAGAAGAGGGAAAAAGAGAAGAGATTGGTGAAGAAATAGCATGAAAAACAAGCAAAAATTCCATCCTATAGCCTTGAATTTTTCCTCCTTCTTCCCTTCTCTTTCTGCGCCACTCTCCAAGGGTTTTCCTTCTGATTTTAGGTTGGAAATTCTGAAGTGAAATGAGGGAGAGTGTGAGGCGCCACCTATATATAGCTAAGGCAAAGTGACTTTTTCAAAAATTTCTATTTTGCCCTTCATACTTTGCATTTTCGTTTCTTCTTTGTTTTAGCTCCTTTTTTAGAATCATCTTTTCCCTTATAAAATTTAGGTTCCCAATTAAGAAAAATACCTTTGGAATCACTCAAATCGGAGCTAAAACCTTTCTGAATAGCTTTATCAAAGTTCAGGAACACTGACGTTGGAGAACATCCACCGAAGGGGATTTAACTGCCCCGGGGCTTCCCATGGTTTTCAGAGCCTCTGAGAACCCCAGAGAACTCAAAACTTTGGTTTAAAAAGCCCTTCTATGTGAATTCCAAAAATTGCCCAGAATTACCAAAATGCCATTACGTTTCGTGGAATTTTTGTTAAAATTTATTTTTCCATTCTAGTTCCATTTTTCCTTCCATCTGAGGCTACAATTTTCATTTTTAGGAAGCTAGAATGTTACTCAAATTTTTTGGGACCTTAACTAATTCATTTCGGGGGACTTGCTTTGAAAACATGCCCGTTTTCATCTTTTAACGAAAACCAAACATTATAATTTCCCACTCATACAGAGCCCTCACGAGTATTGTCTCTTCCTTCCCGGTTCATAGGTCTTTGACCCTACCTTCCTGGTTCGTTGAGCTTTGTCCTTTCCTGTAGGAAAAGTAGGCTCAGGGGTGGGGAGACCTCCCTCGAGTATTGCTCCACGTGTTGCCACCTTTCATGGGCGCACAGCGGCCATTGCCTTCTCTACTGTGTAGGACATTTAACCAGTTCGCAGGAAAAGCACACTCATGAGGGGCTAGATTCTCCCCACTTATATGGGCTAGCCACAGGCCCCTTCCAGCTGATGTGGGACTTTACAATCCACCTCCCTTTTGGGTCGACCCGTCCTCGGGTCGCACATAGGCCAGGATTGCTCTAATACCAACTCATGCTGAGCCCTCACAAGTATTGTCCCTTCTTTCCTGGTTCATGGGTCTTTGACCTTGCCTTCCCAGTTCATTGGGCTTTGTCCTTTCCTATAGGAAAAGTACGCTTAGGGGTGAAGAGACCTCCCTCGAGTATTGCTCCGCGTCCTGCCACCTTTCATGGGCGCACAGTGGCCATTGCCTTCTCTACTGTGCAAGACATTTAACCAGTTCGCGGGAGAAACATGCTCATGAGGGGGAGGATTCTCCTCACTTATATAGGCTAACCACAGGCCCCTTCTAGCCGATGTGGGACTTTACAGTTTTCATCTAAAAAATAATATATACAAAGCCACTTTGCCATTCATATGGTCATAAAGAAGTAAAATTCATGCACCTTATTGTCAAAATCTCATCTTCCAAGGTGTGGGCTCCTATTATCTTGTCCATTTGATCCACTAGCATGTTAGAACATTGGAGAGGAGGGAATGAGATTCAAAGAATCTCAATAGCTCATCTCCCATTTCAACCATACATAAAGTATGCAAACTATGTCTCATAAATGCATGCATGAGCATATTAAACAACATGAACATTCAAGAAGCAATCTTGGCATGTGAGTAAGTTATATCCATAGGCTTGCTAAGTAAGTGGATTAGCCTCACACATTCACTTGTGGATTTTAGACTTGCCTCACCTATTTTTTTAAGATGTTTTTTACTCAACCTTACTCTTGGGAGTCAATGTCACTTTGGAAGACTTTTACTTTGTTTCAACCAACTTTAAGGGTTCTTGGCTCATCCTCACCATGGCTAAGGGTTCTTGGTTTCTCCACACTCAAGCAAACCAAAGTAAACATAACAAACATCAATTAAAAACATAATGCATCATCATGGTGTCATGGAATAAAAGCTTATGCTAGAACACTTTTCATAGCTTAAAATACACATACACACATTCAAAGATAAGCCAAGCAGACATTCATGCATGAGAGAAGGAGGAGTGAGCTACCTTGGATATGACCACACACTTTTCTCCTTGAATTTGCTCTCCCTTCCTTGGCCTCACACACACAAAGGTGTGGGATTGGTTTCTTTTGGCCTAAACACAATTTATAGGAACTAATTAGGTTTATGAAATTAATTCTAAGGCTACACATTTTCCTTAAACACTAACTTGGTCTATTAACCCCTTTATGGTTCCAAGAATACACCTAATGAAGCAACACCCACCAAATAAATTCTAGGCTCCATTCTTTCCTTTCATATATGATTATTGACTCCTTTTTAAGCCTCTTGGAGTTATCACACAATTAAAACAAAGCATCTAACTACATGTTACTCTCTTAGGTCATATTATAAAACATAAGACACCAATTCATTCTCTAGGCCTTCTAAATTTTTTCAAGGTTTTCCTTCATTTTCATTCATCATATATGACTCAAAAATGAGCTTTGAAAAATTTAAAACTCTCCCTAGGTGTCTTAACCCTCTTAGGCCAAGACTAGCTTCCTCTTTAGCATCCATGGACTTTGCTTTGTTTTATTGATGGAAGATGTATATGGGAAGTCTTCTAGGGATCTTAAAAGCTCATTCAAAAATTCATTTAGGCATAAGAATTAAGGTATCAAGTCAGATTTTACAAGGAACACATGGAACCCTAGATTTACTATCTTGAATTTCTATGATTATTTGTAATTCCCTTTACATATTCTTATTCTTCACACTCTTTTTCCTAAGATTCAGCCTTGGTTCTACCCAAAATCCAAGCCCTCTTGTAGCTTCTTGAGTGGGGCAAACCAAGGAGAGAAGAGGAGCAAAGGGTAGCTATCATGGAAGGAAGAATTACCTTATTTTTCCTTATTTTCTTGCTTGAATCTTCCCTTCTATGGCCTCTTCTCTTCAAATCCAAATTTTCCCCTTTGTTCTTCCCTTAAAATAGATTCATATACTTCAATATAATCATAGAAAAGAAAGGGAAATGGAGAAGAAGAGATTTGCTAAGGAAAAAGCATGAAAAATAAACAAAAATCCATACCTTTTACCTTTGATTTCTCCTTCTCTTCCTTTCCTTCTTGTATGCCTCTCTCCTTAGGATTTTTCTCTGGTTTAGGGTAGAAACATAATGGGCTAAATGAATGAGGAGGTGGGTGTAAGAAACATATTGTACACGCAACGAAAATTTTAATTTGTTTCTTCCATGGATCCATCAACTTGATTAAATCGAGTATGAGATAAAATATTACCTTTGCAGCGTGCTTTGTCTTTTCAGATCTCAAGAACTGATGTCTATACGTAGCCCCTTCTATCGGTATCCACACGAATGATCTGGCAACTTGAAAGGCTTGCTAGCACCTTCGTTCACCATGTCCATATGCTAATTGACAAGAAGACAATCTTCTCTCTTTAGGTGTCCGTACACTTTCTCTCTCTAGGTGTACAGCTGCGTTCTCTCTCTCTAGTGTAATGGCTTAGGGTTTTAGAAAGCTGATTCTTTAGTGTATCTAAACCCTAGCCTACGTCTCCCTTTATAAAGGTATAGTTAGATTAAATTAGTTAATTTAAATAGATTATTTAAATTAATCCAAATTAGTCTGAAACAAATTAGTTGAAATTCGAATTTATCTCATAAATTCAATTTTAACTAATTCATTTATAAATAAATATATATATATTGAAATATATAATACAATATATATATTCATATCAAATATAAATATATATATATTTCAAATTTCTATATATATATATATATGTTATATAAATATATATCAAATAATATATATATATACTTATATTTTGAATTAATTACATATATATATCATATATATATATATATAATTATCTCACCCTAATTAAGCGTAACATTCATCGAATCTAGACACAATTCTAGGTTCAATGAATTTGGACATTCTTGTTCAAGTTGATTTGTTCTTGTGTGCGACCCTTTAGGCCTATATGATATTGGCAGTGGGCCAATAATGTTATTGCATCCACACGTCACCAGTGGCCTCTAGTAAGACATAGTGACTACCCAAATCATATAGGGTTTGGTGATCTGATACAGCCTATCATATAACCCTGTCACATCCTTTTTATCACATGATATCTTGATCAAGCATGAGGCATGGAAATGTCATCCTTATCTTACTCGATCATTAGTTTCTTAATTTACGTGTAGACCGATAGAACGAATGGAAAAACCCTTCCATCCAAGCATGGTAATGCATTTCTCAGTCTCACTCATCGAGGAGCCCAGAGATATCACTCCGTTAACCAGAGGGACAAATTCTATCTTGACCACTCATCATCCTCTACATGGAGTCCACTATGCCCGACCATAGCCTTTATGATCACTAGGTCAAAGGTGACTTTTGACAATGCCAAAGTACAGTGTCTTTCATGTTGGAATCTATGATGATCTCAGGTATGAGGGATTAGTGACACAGTTATATATGAGGTACGCTGATGACCTAATCCATGAAGCTACCTCATGACGGGTTGATCCAGCACCCTATTCTCAATAGGTGCCTATGATTTTGATTTGTATCTCCATACATGATTAACACATTACCATCATCAAAATCATACTCATCTTAATTCATCATCGTTCCCACAATGATGATCGACTAGGGATATTGAGGATAACTAATATAATTTATCCAAGGATATAATTATTATAGAAACATGCAAATATAATAATTTGTAACAAAAAAACTTTATTCTTAATGAAGCACAATGTTTACAAATGATTGGCCTAGGGTACAATCTCCAACAGTGGGGTGCCACTTATATATAGGTGGAAGGAAGAAAGACTTTTCAAAAATTCTTATTTTGCCCTTCGTTCTTGACATTTTTGTTTCTAATTCGTTTTAGCTCCTTTTTTAGAACTGTCTTTCCATTATGAAATTTAGGTTCCCAATTTAGTAAAATGCCTTTGGAATCACTCAAATCAAAGCTAAAACCTTCCTGAATGAATCTATCAAAGTTCGAGTGCAATTACATTGGAAAACATCCATCGGAGGGGTTTTAACTGTCTTGGAGCTTCCCATGGTTTTCAGGGACTCTAAAAACCCCAGAGAATTCAAAACTTTCATTTAAAAAGCCTTTCTATCTGAATTCCAAAATTTGCTCAAAATTACGAAAATGCCAATACGTTTCGTAAGTCTTTCGTTAAATTTCATTTCTTTATTCTAGCTCTATTTTTCTTTCTATTTGAGCATGGGATTCTTATTTTTAGGAGTCTAGAATACTACTTAAATTTTTTGGGACCTTAACTAATTTATTTCAAGGGACTTGCTTTGGAAATACACCCGTTTCTATCGTTTAACGAAAACTGGATATTACAGAAGTGTATGGAGTGCACGCTACATGTTAGAATGAAAGAATGATGTGTGCATGAGAGTGAAGTGAAGTGCTTGTGTAAGTGGAGAACCTGAAGCTTACTCGTGTAAGTGTTAATCCCTTGCATGAAAGTGTAGCTATGTGTGTTCCCCTTAAGCCTCCCTCCTCTAATAAACTATAGCTTCACATGAATATGGAAATGAGTATGTTATAATGTGAGCTTCCATATGAGTAAGAGCCATGTGTGTGCAATGGATGATGGGCGGCATTAGGTGAAGGGAAAAGCTATCCAAATGACCTTTGTTCTCCCATTCTTCATTTTGTTTTTTCAAAATTCCATTAGAAATATGAACCATTATTCCTTCTTTGAACTTGCATACTTGAAACTCCATCCCTTCTTCAAATCAATTTCTCATTCAAACTCCACTTGCCATTAAAAATATACAAAAATAATAAGAAAAAAATCAACAAGAAAAGTTCACAACATTATTTAAAGAAATTTATACATTAAAATTCTAAAATTTTGTAAATAATTTCCTTGAGTGCAAAAATAGCCACCAAACTCAAATATTATCTAATAAAATACAAAAAACCATATTCAACCATCGAAATGCTTAAGTTTAGGAAGATTAAAATATATAAAAAATGATATTTATCATTGCTCTAAGTGGGAGAAATGGAGCCAAAATAGTGATGGAAACCTTAGCCTCTCCTTAAAGTGCAAAAATAGGTTTCTCACTTCTGCAAAACCAAGTATTTTACTCTTCCAAAAGGGTATAGCTATTGAACCTTTAAAGTTATTAATGAGAAATGAGCTGACCCATTAGCCCAAGGTCCAATTAGGCTCATTTCTAGTGGTTAGGCTATGGTTCAATGAATGGGCTGTAAAAAATTTAAAGCTAAGAGTAGAATATGTTGACCCAAAGGTCCAATTCCTTATGGGTTCAGTTATATGCTTGTTGGTTTGGTTCTTTGAAAACGAGATAAAATATGAGAAACGTAATGTACGGTTTCTCTATAAATGTATGAAATACACCAGAGACAAAAGCAAGTTCCTCAAAATGATGTAGTTAAGGTCCTAAAAAATTTGGGAAGCATTCTAGACTCTTAAAAATGATCCCAAGCTTAGATAGAAAGAAAAACAAAGCTAAAATGCATAAATGAAATGTAACGAAAGGTTGACGAAATGTGTGGCCATTTTTGTCATTTGGACAAATTTTTGGAATTTTCATAGAAGGGCTCTTTAAATAACA
The DNA here is from genome assembly GCA_032878935.1 of Erythrophleum fordii. Taxonomy (NCBI): domain Eukaryota; kingdom Viridiplantae; phylum Streptophyta; class Magnoliopsida; order Fabales; family Fabaceae; genus Erythrophleum; species Erythrophleum fordii. The sequence goes on from JAVQMF010000053.1 coordinate 18,623,335, forward strand.
GTTTTGAGTTTCCCAAGGTTCTCAGAGACCCTAAAAATCATGGGAAGCCCTAGGACAGTTAAAACCCTTCCAGTGGACGTTTTCCAATGTCAGTGTACCTGAACTTTAAGGGATTCATTTGGCAAGGTTTTAGCTTTGATTTGAGTGATTCCAAAAGCATTTTACTAAATTGGGAACCTAAATTTCATAATGGAAAAGACGGTTCTTAAAAAGGAGCTAAAACAGGTTAGAAACAAAAATGCCAAGAATGAAGGGAAAAATATAAATTTTTGAAAAGTCCTCTTTAAACCCCTTATATATATGAGGCGCTCTTCTTCTCCCCTCATTTAGGTAGACCAAATTTTGTCCCAAGACTAGAGAAGAGAGCTAACTCCTAGGCTCACCAAGAGAAGAAGCTTTATAGGGAGAAAAGGCAAGGAAAAGGTAAGGATTTTCTTGGTTTCTCTTTATCAAATCCATCCTCCTCCACTTTCCCTTCTTTTCCATAGAATTTTTTATGTATTTGGGACTATTTAAAGGTCAAACCAAGAAGGAAAAATTTGGATTTGAAGAGAGGAGGGCAAGGAAAGTGAGAAACAAGTAAGAAAATAAGGAAAAATAAGGTAAAATCTTCATCCTATGGTAGCTACTCCTCCCCCTTTCTTCTCCCTATTTCACCCCATATATGTAGCTATAAGAGGGCTTGAATTTTGGGCAGAAGCAAGGGTGAATTCTATGAATTTAAGGGAGGAGAGTAAGAATATGCAAATAAATTCAAGAAAAGACCATTGATTTTCAAGGTGGCAAACCTAGGGTTTCATAGGTTCCCTTGAAAATCTGATTTGATGTAATTATTCCTAGGCCTAAATGAATGTTTAAATGAGCTCCCAAGATTCCTAGAAGTCTCCCCATATGAATCCTCCATCAATAAAACAAAGTAAACTCCATGGAGACCAAAAGGAGGTATAGGCTTGGCCTAACATGGTTGAGACACCTAAGGAGAGTTTTAAATCTTTCCAAGCCCAATTTTGATTCATATATGATGAATGAAAATGAAGGGAAACCTTAGAAAAAATTTAGAAGGCCTAGAGAATGAATTAGTGTCTTGGGTTCCATAATATGACCTAAAGAAGCAACATGCAGTTAGGCTCTTTTTTTAATTGTGTGATGATTCCAAGAGGCTTAAAATGAGTCAAGAATCATATATTAAAGGAAAGAATGGAGCCTAGAACTCATTTGATGAGTGTTGTTTCATTAGGTGCATTCTTGGAACCATAAAGGGATTAATAGACCAAGTTAGTATTTAACGAAGATGTGTGGCTTTGGAATTAACTCCATAAACCTAATTGGCTTCCATAAATTGTGTTTAGACCAAGAGAAATGATCTCCACCTTCTTAGGTGTGTGAGGTCAAGGGAGAGGACTCAAGGCTCAAGGAAAAAGTGTGTAAATGCAAACAAGGTAGCTCTCTTCACCTTCTCTCATGCATGAATGTGTGCTTACATTGTCTTTGAATGTGTGTATATATATGTTTTGAATTATGAAAATTATTTTAGCCTGATTTTTAATTTCATGGTACCATGATGATGTTTATGCATGCAAGATGATGTTTTATGTGCTTACATTGGTTTACATGGGTATGGAGAAGCCAAGAAACCTCTAGCCATGGTGAAGATTAACGAAGAACCTTTAAAGTTAGTTAAGACAATGTAAAGAGTCTCGCAAAAGTGAAGTTGACTTCCAAGAGTAAGGTTGAGTCAAAAACCTCTTAAAGAAATGGGTGAGGCTAATCCACTTACTTGGCAAGCCTATGTATGCTATGTATGACTTGTTTAAATATTAAAGATGTCTCTTGAATGATTGCACATGTCAATATGTCCATGCATACATTTGTAAGACTTAGTTTGCATACTTTATGTGTGATTGAAAAGGAGATGAGATATTGGGATTCTTTGAATCTCATTCCCTCCTCTCTAATGTTCTAACATGCTAAGTGGACCAAGTTAACAAGATAATAAGAGCCTACACCTCGGAAGATGAGAAAATGACAACAAAGTGCTTGAATTTTATTTCCTTATGGCTAGATGAATGGCAAAGTGGCTTTGTTTATATTATTTGTGAGATGTAAGCTCATGTATGAATGTAAAATGATGTATGACTCTTGTACATACTATATGTGGTATGAAATTAATAGAAATGGAAAGTTTAGCTTCTTGATAGTTTGGTGTATTAGTATATTAATGGAAGTGGAATGGCCAAATTAAGATGAATAAGGTTTGAAACCATTTGGATAGTTCATACAAGTTATATTCATACTTTTAAACTTGCCCAAAAGGTGCCAGACATCAAAGGAGGCCATTTGGACACAATTGGTATCTCACATGGAGCGAAATTGACCATATTGGAAAACTATATCACTTTTTGTCCAAATAAGCTCTTGGCAAGCCTATGTATGCTATGTATGACTTGTTTAAATATTAAAGATGTCTCTTGAATGATTGCACATGTCAATATGTCCATGCATACATTTGTAAGACTTAGTTTGCATACTTTATGTGTGATTGAAAAGGAGATGAGATATTGGGATTCTTTGAATCTCATTCCCTCCTCTCTAATGTTCTAACATGCTAAGTGGACCAAGTTAACAAGATAATAAGAGCCTACACCTCGGAAGATGAGAAAATGACAACAAAGTGCTTGAATTTTATTTCCTTATGGCTAGATGAATGGCAAAGTGGCTTTGTTTATATTATTTGTGAGATGTAAGCTCATGTATGAATGTAAAATGATGTATGACTCTTGTACATACTATATGTGGTATGAAATTAATAGAAATGGAAAGTTTAGCTTCTTGATAGTTTGGTGTATTAGTATATTAATGGAAGTGGAATGGCCAAATTAAGATGAATAAGGTTTGAAACCATTTGGATAGTTCATACAAGTTATATTCATACTTTTAAACTTGCCCAAAAGGTGCCAAACATCAAAGGAGGCCATTTGGACACAATTGGTATCTCACATGGAGCGAAATTGACCATATTGGAAAACTATATCACTTTTTGTCCAAATAAGCTCTTCTTGATCTAAATTTTGGCATACATCTATAGCTTGTTGAGAGCTTTTTAAAAAGCTAAAGTACAAAACTTTTGGAGGTCTATGGAATATTTAATGAATTTTCCAAGTTAGAAATTTTTCTAATTTTGGTTCAGTGCACTGTTCATTCTGGTCCAAAATGAAACTCTATTACTCATGGGACAAATGATGTCTAATTGCCACAAAATGTTACAAGGAGAAACTAGAATTTCCCAATGACTTATACCAATTGAAAGCACCCAATTTGGATGTCTAGAGAGGGAGATATGAAATTTTGAAGTTTCTATCTAGTATCAAGCATCCAATCAGACCTATGTTACTGTTTGATTAGTTTTTTAGGTCTGCACGTCCCTAGACTAGCCTAAAGTTATTTTTTTCCTCTAGTTAATATACATAGATTTCCATATTGGTATCATTTGAATGAATTGGGTTTTTTTGGAATTAATTGGATATTTTTTAAGTTCATAGCAGAGATCTGTATCAGTACCAATGGCTAGTCAAACTTTTGTACCTTTTCAAGTGTCAAACATCTTCTATATGATATTTCATGACCTAGAAATATTTTTAGAAGAAAGTAGACATCTGTAGCTTTCCATTATGCTAAAGAATGCATAGTTTCAATGTTTCTAGAGTTAGTTATGATTTTTCAAGATTTGTGATAGAAAAGTATGAAATTCTGGCCAAGGCTACCTTTATGGAATATTGTGCCTCTTGCCTTGCACGAGTTCTAGGCCACTTTTGGTGATGGATTTAAGTTGTATCTATGTAATTAAATATAAGAATATGATACATGAGTCCATATGCCTAACAAAATCCTGAAAGAAGAATTTATGTATAGCGCAATGCAAGAAAACTCAATATTTTAATGTCATTTTTCTTGCTTCCCTATGTAATGCTTGGCATGAGGCAAAGCTAGAAATCTATGGTGTTACACTATGGATTATAAGGTTACATGGGTCATATATGAGAGTTGGGCCTAGCTAAAAAAGTCCAATAACATTTAGATCTACACAACTAAATACTAAGCCTCTAAGAAATGGAATTGGATCTCCCTAAGGCTAAGCTTGAGCTTCTACACTTAACCCAAAGTAATAATTAAATTAATTATAAGGCTTAGTTTAATGTCCCCTCTCTCTCTTAATTAATTTTTCTAATTAAACCCAGATTAACAATTTAGTCCTCCATAAGTTCCACCTCCCACTTCCACTTACTTAGTTTTATTAATTACCTAGATTAATTCTCCGCACATCATAATTATCCTTAATTAATTTCAAGGTGTTACAACATTAAACAAGACACACACATCAATGGAACCATCGCTAACCTTATATAAACTCTACATAAGCTACTTCTAGTTTATGTCATGTTTATCATTCCATGTAAGGGCATATGAAGCAACTCATATAATTCATGATCTTGGCTCCAATTTCTTACTTAATCTAAATCACATGACTCCATTGACTCCATTTAAAGTCATTAGAGTCATCACAAACTTATTTCAAGGAGCCAAACATCAAATTACTTCTTTATGCTTAAAGGAATCCTAAACTTCTAACTTTCAAAATGTGGTTTCTAAATTCAAACCAATAGTTACTTTGGTGTTTATTATTCATATCTAGAACGTTTCTATCTTTGGAATCAAAGAAAACTCACCCTAGGTATCTCTTTCCCTCTTTAGCTGAGACATAGACCTAGGTCAAGAGTCCAATGGAGTTTTGTTCAATTTTCTAGGGAATTTGCCATCCATGAAGCTTCATAGGCTCTTATGAACTCAAACATACTCTTAGATAGTCTAAATTACCATCATAAAGCTTTATAAATCCTTAGATGCAACCAAAACCCTAATTGCTATAACTTATTATCTATAGGTTCTTTTTTAATCTTAATTGCTCCATATGATTCCTCATGCATCAAAACCCTAATTCCTATAAAATTTGGATCAAAATAAAGTCCCTTACATGTACCCTTAGGTCTAGCCGAAACATAAAGGAAGAGAAAAGCCAAGAAGAAGCAATTTCCTGTGGCAAAGTTTACCTTGTTTTCAAGCTTTTCAAGAGAGCTTTCACAAGCTTCTAAGTTTTCCTTTAAACTCTTTCTCTCTTCTACTGAACCAACCATAAAACATGTCTAATTAGGACACCAAAACCTTGAAAAGAGATAGGAGAAAGAGGAATAGAAGTTTGGTAAAGGAGAAAGCATGAAAAAGTGAGGAATTCTTACACTTTTTGCTTGGATTTCCTTCTTCTTCTTCTTTCCCCCACTTGGTGCACCACTTAGGACTACCCTTAAATCTATTTTGGACCAGAGGAATATCGATTAAAAGGAGGGAGAGAAGTGGAACATGATTTTAAAGGAGCAGAGGTTCACTTAAAACATTTTTCAAAATTCCAATTTAGTCTCTCAACTTAGTTCTTTCCATTTATGCTCATTTCAACTCCTTTTTTAGAAGCATCTTCTTTATCATAAAATTTAGGTCCTCTAATTCATAAAATGCCTTTGGTTTCACCTAAATTAGATTTAAAACCTAATTGAATGATCTCGTTAAGCTTTGGTCAACTAGCACTTTAAAATGCATACTGTAGGGGTTTTGGCCATTCTAAGGGTTCTTATAATTTTTAGGGCCTTTGAGAACCCCAAAAAAGTCAATTTTTTAATTTAAAGATGACTCTTTTGAGTTTTCTAAAAGTTATCTAAAATTATGAAAATACCACTAGTCTCTATAGTTCTTTGTTTGGCCATTTTAGTCCTGGTTTTGAGCTAACCTTAGGCTCTAAACCATATTTTAAGATATTCTAATTAACATCCTAATCTCATTTAGACTTAATTTTCCTTACTTTAAGGTGTTCCCGTATCAGTTTAGGATACAAATGGATGTCATACTACTACATTCATTACATATTGATACACATAATGCTTCTAACACATCATTCCTAATGTCTAAGTCTCTCTAACATCTTTTCTTTGGCTTGGTGATCCTGATCTTGAAATGGTTAGTAGGATAACATGGATGAGACTCTTGGAAGAATCTTAGTAGCCAATCTGAACTTGATATGCACACATGGAACACAATGAGGAAATGCCATGCATATGGTGCAAGAATAACATTCATATGTTTCATGTAACTCAAATGCAACTTTTAATATAAAACTTATTCATTCTCAAGCCATGGCATCAATATAAACTAGCTAGGCTTAACCAAACTCAACTTCAGACCAAGGAAGAGCTACTATGATTAATTCCAAGTCTAAGGAGTTATGAGTTGAAAAGCATGTCAATCTTGTGCATAAAGCTCATCATGGAAATCATACTAAAACATGTCACATTAATACATCAAACAATAACACATGCAAGTATTTTAACTCATTCAAGTATTTACAAGTATGCAAGAGAGGGAGATAAAGTTACTCTAGGACTTGTGAAAGTTCAAGATGTCACTAACCCACTTTCTATTTCACTTATCTTGGCTTTCCTAGGCTTGACACCCACACTTTGGTAAACTTGAGTTAGATGGGGCTACACATAGCAATTACAAGACATATGTTGGGATTTAGGGCTAGTTTAGGTCCATTAAAAGGCAATCATTGGTTTTCATTTTCTAAACCTTAAACTCTCACTTGTTACAAGTCTTATAACTTCAAGGAAACTCATTTAAATTATCATATGCTTGGTTAAAGGAGTTTAAGACTAACTTGGTTTTAAACCCATTTTAGACCTTACAAATTCAACTTTCAATCTAAGGATCCTAAATTCAATCTAATGATTTCATAATTATTTATTCATCACATCTAAGTCTTTAAATTCATTAGAATTCAAGAAAACACTCTCCAAGTGCTTTCTTTCCACCTTGACAAAACCTATACATAATTGGAAGCCAGTTGGCATTTTGTTGTTTTCTTCTTGGATTTTGATGCATGGAAACATTCCTTAGGTCTTCTTAGTCTAATTATACTCTCATATAGCTTAAATGATCCTTCTAGGATTTCATAACTCATTGGGTGAAATAGAAAACCTACTATCTTAGTTTGAATTTTAACACTCTTTTAATGATTCTAATGGCATATTCTTACTCTCCATGACTGAAACCCTTCTCCCAATTCTATTTTGGCTTGAAATCAGCTCCCTTTAAATTCTCCTAGTGGTGGCTAAACTTAGAGGGAAGAGGAAAGGCAAAGAGAAGCAACCATTTCCATTAAGATACATACCTCATGTGAATCCTTGCTAGATGGAGATTCTTGTGGTGCTAATGGTTTCTTCAAACTCTAAAAGTTTAGCTACAAAAATGATTCTTTCAAGAAGCCAAAACGATCCATAGAAAGGGTTTAGAGAGGAGAAGAAGTTTTGTGAATGGAAAACCATGAAAAATGATATAGTTTCTTACCTAGGGTGGCTTCCTCTTCCTTTTCTTCCTCCCCTATTTTGGCATGGCTTTGGTTCTATTTCAAAATGCTCTAGGTTTGTTTTGAGGGGCAAGTGGCATGGCTAGCTTGATATAAGGGAGAAAGAATGGTTTTTATGACAATTACAAAATTCCTATTACATCCCACAACTTTAACCGCTCTATTTGAACTCATTTTAAATCATTTTTGAGAACCTTCTTTTCCATATGAAAATCTAGCTCCTTTAGTTTGTTAAAAATATTTACTTCCAATTTTATAGGAGTCAAAACCATCTTAAACCATCTGGTCAAATTTTGGGTCAACTAATAACTTAAAATGTACGCCGAAGGGGTTTCGGTCATTTTGATAATTCTTATGATTTTTAGGGCCTATGAGAACCTTGTAAATCTAATTTTGCCATTTAAAATTTCATCCTTTGAATTTCTAAAAAGTTGTCTAAAATTATAATTTTACCATTGCCTTTTCAGTTTAAACTATTTAGTTGTTTTAGCTTCGATTTTAGTCTATCTTTAGCTTTGCAACCTCATTTCTAAATGCTCATATTATTACTCAATCCTTACTTAACCTCATTTCATTTTCTTTTGTAATCCTCCTTTAGTACCTCATCAGTTCTATAGTAGTTTAAGGAAGATTGGGTATTACATTTTTCCCCTCCCTTTAAATAATATTTCATCCTCAAAATTTGAGGGTATAGTCATCATTTTGTATTCTTCATACTTTCTGAGGTTAATTCCTCCTAGATATGTCTATAGTGGAAGTTTGAATAGCTAACTAAAAATATTCTATTCTTATGGTTTTCCTCTTATAGAATATATTATTGGTTTATCACTTGCCCTTTTAGCTTCTATGATGAGAGGGCTACCCCGGGTAGTATCATTCACCCTTATCTTGTTTCCAGGTAGGGCTTAGAGATTTTGTCTTTCTATATTTAGTTGGTCCAAGTTTAAACTATATAGAATGGACATTTTTAATCTAGTGGACTTATAGAGACATATCATTAAATATTAAGTCTTCAACCTTTTATTATAATGACTTTCTATTTTATTTCTTTATCCTTTTATACTTAGTTTTTAGCTATTAAGAATCCCTTGCAATCTATTTCCTTACTAAAATATTTAGCCCACTATTTACTTCTTTCCTTTTCTTTATCAACTCATCCCATAAATAATCTATATCTCTTTCCCATCATGAGCCTTATAATTAACTAACTATTAAGATCATGTCCCTTTCCTTGAGGGCTTACATTCTGGCATACTCCAGGCCTTCATTTATTACTAAACTAGCTTTTTGGGCTCGAAGTGTCCTTTACTCTCTTTAGTTGCTTAAGAGAAAACTTTAGTATTAACCTTATACCTAAATCTCATAACATCTTAACTTTTTGATGCTAGCATGGAGGAGTAACTACTACTAACTGACATTATATCCATTTAAGATACCAATTTCTCATAGCCTTAACTATTAGAGGTATGCTCCACCACTTACCATATTATAGAAAACTGTACTTGGCCTCTTTTATGAGTTTTGGTGTATAGGGACTACTCTTTCCCTTAGTTGGTGTAATAAACTAGTAGGTAGTGGTTCATCTAATTATAATTTTAGAGCTACTTTCTTGCTTCTCTGCTTCTTTTATCCCATATGCTATACTTATCTATCAAAAAAAGATCTACTTAATGGCTTAGCTGTAATGTCCAATTTTTATAAAAATAATAGAAATGGTATGCTTTCAAAGTAGGTCCTCTAAAATGAATTTGATAAAGTCCAAAAAAATTAGAACCATAAAGAATCTATATCTCTTTTACATTATAAGCCTTATAATTAACTAGCTATTAGGATTATGTCCCTTTCCTTAACGTGCTTACATTATGGCATATTCCAGGCTTTCATTTATTACTATACTTGCTTTCTATGCTCGAAGTTTGCTTGACTCTCTTTAGTTGCTTAACAGCAAACTTCAGTATTAACTTTATACCTAATTTTCATAACATCTTAACTTTTTGATGCTAGCATGGAGGAGTAATTACCACTAACTAACATTATATCAATTTGAGATACCAATTTCTCATAACCTTAACTATTAGAGGTATACTCCACCACTTACCTTATTACAGAGAACCATACCTGGCCTCTTTTATAAGTTTTAGTGTATAAGGACTACTTTTTCCCTTAGCCAGGTGTAATAAACTATTAGGTAGTGGTTCATCTAACTATAATTTTAGAGCTACTTTCTTGCTTCTCTGCTTCTATCAAGGAAAGATCTAGTTAGTGGCTTAGTTGTAATGTCTAGTTTTTGTAAAAAATGATGGAAATAGATATGTTTTCAAAGTAGGAATTCTAAAATGAATTGGTTAAGGTTTAAACAAATTAGAACCATAAAGAATCTATATCTCTTTCCCGTCAAAAGCCTTATAATTAACTAACTATTAGGATCATGTCCCTTTCCTTGATGGGCTTACATTCTAGCATATTCTAAGCCTTTATTTATTACTACACTTACTTTTTCGGCTCAAAGTTTCCTTTACTCTCTTTAGTTGCTTAAGAGCAAACTTTAGTATTAACTTTATACCTAATTGTCATAACATGTTAACTTTTTGATGCTAGCATGGAGGAGTAACTACCACTGACTAACATTATATTAATTTAAGATACCAATTTCTCATAGGCTTAACTATTAAAGGTATACTCCACCACTTACCTTATTATAGAAAACTATACATGGCCTTTTTTAGAAGTTTTGGTGTATAGGGACTGCTCTTTCCCTTAGCCAGGTGTAATAATCTATTAGGTAGTGGTTCATCGAACTATAACTTTAGAGCTACTTTCTTATTTCTCTACTTCTTTTATCCCACATGCTATACTTATCTATCAAGAAAATATCTAGTTAGTGACTTAGTTGTAATGTCCAGTTTTTGTAAAAACGACAGAAATAGATATGTTTTCAAAGTAAGTCCTCTAAAATAAATTGGTTAAGGTCCAAAAAAATTATAACCATAAAGAATCTATATCTCTTTCCCGTCATAAACCTTATAATTAACTAGCTATTAGGATCATGTCCCTTTCCTTGATAGGCTTACATTCTAGCATATTCCAAGCCTTCATTTATTATTATACTTACTTTTTGGGCTCAAAGTTTCCTTTACTCTCTTTAGTTGCTTAAGAGCAAACTTTAGTCGGATTATTTACTTTATAACTAATTGTCAAAACATGTTAACTTTTTTATGCTAGTATGGAGGAGCAACTACCACTAACTAACATTATATCCATTTGAGATACCAATTTTTCATAACCTTAAGTACTAGAGGTATACTCCACCACTTACCTTGTAACACCATAATTATATGACTCATCTCTTATCATATGTAGGCTTGTTCCCATGAAGCATATGAATTTCTCATGGAAAAGCCATAGAAAAATGCAATTAAATAGTATTTATGTCATGGATAAATTTTTCATTCAGTGTTTTGTGGGCCATATTGTAACATCCCGTCCTGCTGTAAACGTGAGAAACGTAATATTCGATTTCTCTGTAAATGGCAGAAATGGGCCAAATACAAAAGGAAGTCCTTGAAATAGAAAGAATTGGGGCCAACTAAAATTATAATAAAATTTAAAATATTAGAAAATAAAGATTTGAGCTTTGAGTTTCTTAGAAATCAAGGCCAGAGTGATTCAAAAAAAATTTGTCAAAAGGCTAGTGGCATTTTTGTAAATATAGGCACTTTTTGAAAAACACACAGAAGGGCTTTTTAAATGAAATTTTTGAATTCTCCAGGGTTCTCAGAGGCTCTAAAAACTATGGAAAGCCCTAGGATAGCTAAAGCCCCTTCGGTGGACGTTTTCCAATGTCCGTGCGTGGGAACTTTGACGGATTTGTTCGGAAAGGTTTTAGCTTCAATTTGAGTGATTCCAAAGACATTTTACTTGTTTGGGAGCCTAAATTTTATAATGGAAAAGAAGGTTCTCAAAATGGAGCTAAAACGAAGGAGAAATGGAAATGCAAAATGTGAAGGGCAAAATGGGAATTTTTGAAAAGTGTAACTTATTCCCACCTATATATATGATGCACCCTTCTCCTCCCTTCATTATGCACGACCATCTTCTTCCTAAAACCAGAAGAAAACCCTAGGGGATGAGGCTCACAAGAAGGGGAAGAAAAGGAGGAGAAATCAAAGGCTTAAGGTATGGAAATTAGTAGTTTTTCATGCTCTTTCTCTTCCAAACCTCTTCTCCTCCATTCTCCTTTGTTTCATATGATTATAATGAAGTTTATAAATCTGTTTTAAGGGTACAATTGAGGGGAAAGTTCGGATTTGAAGAGAGGAGCTCAAAGAACACAAGATTCAAGTGAGAAAAAGCAAGAAAATAAGGTAATTTCTCTTCCTATGGTTGTCATTTTTGGTCCCCTTCTCCACCATTTCGCCCCACTTGAGAAAACCCTAGGAGGAGATGATTTTTAGGCAGAACCAAGCATGAATCTAAGGAAAAAGGGTGTGGAGATTAAGAATATGCAAAGGGAATTATCAAAAAGCCATTAAATTTCAAGATGCAAATTCTAGGGTTTCAATTGCACCTTGTAAAATCTGACTTTGTATGATGATTCCTAGGCCTAAGTAAGAGTTTAAATGATCTCCCAAGATCCCTAAGAGGCTCCCCATATGCTTCTTCCCTAGAGAAAACAAAGAAAGCTCCATGGAACCCAATATGTTTCATAGCCTCGGCCTAGATGGGTTCTCCTAGCTAGGGAGAGTTTTAAATTTTTCTAAGGCCATTCTTGAGTCACACTTGATGAATAAAAGTGAGGGGAGGCCTTGGAAAAAATTTAGAACTCATAAAAAGTGATTTGGTGTCTTAGGTTCCATATTATAACCTAAAGAAGCAACATGGTGTTAGGCCTTTTATTTTGATGATGTGATGACTCCAAGAGGCTTAAAAGGGAGTCAAGAATCATATTTGAAAGAAAAGAATGAGGCCTAGAAGTCATTTGAGAGGTGTTGCTTCATTAGGTGCCAATATGGACCATAATGAGGGTTATAGAGCAATCTAGTACTTAAGCAAGTTGTATGGTCTTAAAGATTATTACATGAACCTAATCGGCTCCCATAAATTGTATCTAGGCCAAGAGAAACTATCTCCACCAATTTATGGGTGTGTGGCTGAAAGAGGAGGCTTGAATTCAAAGGAAAAAGTGTGTCATTTTGTGCAAGGTAGCTCTCTCCACCTTCGCCCATGCATGGATGTATGTTTAGCTTATTTTAGAATGTGTGTATGTGTATTTTAAAGCTTTGAAAAGTATGCTAGCATGCCTTTACATGTCATGATCCTTGATGCCATGTTATGTTTAAATGATTTCATGATGTTTGTATGAGTTTGCTTGAGTGCAGAGAGGCCAAGAACTCTTCCCTTGGGTGAGGATGAGCTAAGAACCCTTGAGCTTGGTTGAGACAAAGTAAAGAATCTCCAAAAGCAAAGTGAGCTCCCAAGAGTATGGTTGAGTCCAAAGTGCTCAAAGAGTGGGTGAGACAAGTCCAAAATCCATGAGGAGAAGTGTGAGGCCAATCCAAACACTTAGTGAGCTCTTGAATGTCTTGTATGATTGATTTACATGCTAAGTTTGCTTTTAAAATATCTATGACTTCTATTTCCTCCATGCATGCATTTATGAAACTTGCCTTGCACATATTATGTATGATTGAATGGGAGATGAGCTATTGGGATTCTTTGAATCTCATGCCCTCCTCTCCAATGATCTAACCTGCTAGGTGAACCAAGTGGATATGCTAATGGGAGCCAACAACACTAAAGGAAGGAGATTGACAATCATGTGTTTAGCTTTTGTCACTTTAAGACCATGATTGTACCATATGATATATATGATGTAGTAAATGGGCTATGACCCTTTAGACATGTGTAAATATGATATTATATGATGTTTAAATGTATGGATATGATGTGTGACCTCTAGAACCTATTTTGAGTATGTAATGCCAAAGTGTGCAATATGGGAGTTTATTGGAAATATGCATAAGTGTGGGTTGAATAGCCAAAATAAGATGCATGAGGTTTGGGACCATTTGGGCAGCTCACACAAGTCTCAAATGTACTTTTAGACTTGCCCAAAAGGTGCCACAACCAAAGGAAGGCCATTTGGCAAATTTGGTACCTTATATGAAACCAAATTTGACCATAATGGAACCCTACATCACTTTTTGGCCAAATGAGTTAGTCTTGCCCTGAAATTTGGCATACAATTAGGTCTCATTAAGAGATTTCTGGGAAGCTAAAGATCATAACTTTCGGAGGTCTAGAGAATATTTGATGAATTTTCAAAATTGGGATTTTCTATGGTTTCTGGTATGTGCACTGTTCATACTGGTAGATTTGATTTTTGTGTCACTCAATATCCAAATAGTGTTCGATGCTTATGAAATTTTATATGAATAAATTAGAGGTCATAAGATTTATGTGGCCACCAAGATCACCTCATTTTGAGGTCTGAGCAGAGAGTTATGCATTTTTGAAATTTGCTCTCAGTAACAGTGGCATCTCCAGAGCTCAATCACTATTCCATCAGTTTCAGATGTCTAAAGGTATCTGTTTCATCCTGGAATTATTTTTAGTGTCACGTTAACATTTGTAGATTTCTATAATGACTGAAATTTTGTGATTTTGAATTTTTTAGAATTAGTTATGAATTTCAGAAGTTTGTATCAGTAAACTGAGTAACAGTCCCGGCAGTCAGCGACTCTGTATCTTCTTGGATGTCAAACGTCCTGTGTGATAAATTTTATTACCTGGGCATATTTTTAGTATGAAGTAGACATCCTAAGCTTTCTATAATGACCAAGATTACATGATTTCGAATTTGCTAGATTTAGTTATGATTTTCCAAATTTTGCCTAGGAAAGAGGCCAATTCTGGCCGAAAATGGATCTCCAAATTTTCATGCTCCATTTCGGTTTCCATGGGTTGGAGGCATATTTTTGGGATCTAAATGAGTTTTAATGATGAAATTAAATATGAAGATGCATAGTATGAGCTCACATGGTCCATGTGACACCGAAATGAATTTTTAGACATAGCGCAATGCGAAAATAATCCCACTTTTCTCGCTTTTCCCATGGAAATCCTACATAGTTCATGATATGATGCCATTCAAATGTATGAGATGGACTAGAATCTATGGTGTTACACATATGGACTCATACATTTCATTCTCACATTTAAATACACAAATACATCTCATAACAAACTCAAAGAGTGGCTTAAAACTCATGTAAATGGATGGTATACTCAAAAACATAGTGTGCAGCCTCGGGTAGGATTTCCATATTCTGTGCCTAAATTTTGAAAAATCATAACTAATTCTAGAAAAATATAAATCAATCAAGCCATACTATTCTATAAAGCTATAGATGTATACTTTATGCCACAAATAAATCCAGACCACAACAGAGGCTGCTAATGACAAGAAATGGATGGAACAGTACTAGAGGTCGACTATCATTACTAGTACTATCCTCCAACTTCAAAAATTCATATCTCCCTTCTCAGATGTCCAATTCAGGGATCTCAGTGGCTATGGAAAGTTTATCATATCTAGTTTATTTCAAGAGCATTGGAAATCATTTGGCCTATGAATGACACAACCCAATTTTCTAACCATATGAACAGTGTCTACATTAGTTTAATAGAAAAATGCTAACTTTGAAAAATCATAATTAATTCCATAGATCTTAAAATAATCTAATCTTTGGCTTCCCAAAAATTTCTGGATAAGATCTATATGTGTGCCAAATTTTATGAGCAAACCCATTCATTTGGTCCGATCTTGACATTGGGTTGTGAAATGGTTTTTTTTAAGTCTTACAAAGGGTGCAAATGGTCCATTTTGAGCTCCAAGGCAACCATGACCACTTAAGTACATGGGAATGCACCAAAATGACATTCTAAACATCTCAAAGGTGCATAAACCAAGATTTCTCAAACTCACTCATTCACCCCATGATATGCATAAGAATGCATATGTCTAGTCTTGCCATTCCATACCCAAATCATGTTATATCATGCATATGACATTAATTCTCATTCATACATCATGTATATGAGTATTTACACATGTTCAATTGATTACACATTAATTCCATCATAGGATTACATCATATGCCATTAGTATGGCTACAAAAGAGACAAAACTAGGCAATTCTAGATACTTTGATGTCAATTTCTCATCTCCCAACTTGGTGGCTTCCATTACCTTGTTCATTTGCTCCACCTAGCATATTAAGACATTGGCAAGGAGCGAATGAGATTCAAAGAATCCCAATAGCTCATCTCCCTTTTAATTACACATAAAATATGCAATACAAGCCTTGAAAATACATACATGAGCATAATAACATGTATGATCATTCAAGAAGCATCCTTGGCATTTGAACAAGTCATACAAGTATATATAGGCTTGCCAAGTATGTGGATTAGCCTCACCTATTCTCTTATAGATTTTGGACTTGCCTCACCTATTTTCTCTAAGAGGTTTTGACTCAACCTCACTCTTGGGAGACTCTTTACTTTGTCTTAACCAATTTTAAAGGTTCTTGGCTCATCCTCACTATGGCTAAGGGTTCTTGGCTTCACCACACTCAAGCAAACCTAAGCACACATACTAGGTATCAATTGAAAACATAATATAATATCATGGTACCATGGAAGATAGGCATATGCTAGAATACTTTTCATGGCTTAGAACACACATACACACATTCAAAGACAAGGTAAGCACATATTCATACATGAGAGAAAGTAGAAAGAGCTACCTTTGCCATACAAACACACTTTTTCTCTTGGAACTATGCCCCTTCTCTCGGCCACACACTTACAATGATGTAAGGCTTGTTTCTCTTGGCCTAGACACATAATATGCAAGCTAATTATACTCTTGAATCAAATTTTAAAGCCATACATTCACTAGAAAAACTAGGTAACTCTTATGGCTCTTTTATGGCTCCATAATGCACTTAATGAAGCAACCTTAAGAAAACATCATCTTGACTCCATTATTTCCCTTCATTTATGATTCTTGACTCCATTTAAACCTTTTGGAGTCATCACACAATCAAATCAAGGAGCTTAGCTAAGTGTTGTTTCTTTAAGCCATAATATGGAACCTATGATACCATCTCACTATCCATGGCTTCTAAAATTTTTCCAAGCCTTCCTCTCATACTCTCCCATCATACATGATGCAGAACTAAGCTTAGAAAGAATTAAAACACTCCTTAGGCACATGAACCCTCCTTGGCCAAGGCTATGCTTCTTGAGGCCACCAAAGGAGTTGTTTTAATTTCTTTGATGGGAGAAGCATGTGAAAGGCTCTCTTTGTAACACTCCAAAATTAATTAAGGTGTTAATCATGGATTTAGATTAATTAGGAATAATTAATATGGGATAATTGGGCAAGTTAAGTGAATGGAGATATTAGAGAGATAAATTATTAATATAGGTTTGAGAACTAATTAGGATAGAAACTTCATCTAGGCCCAAATTAATAAATCATGATAAGAGGCTAATGGAGGGCCAATGAGTTAGGTGCAGACCCAATTCAATTCAATATGAAAGAGGCCCAAGATCCACCTTGTATAGGTTCTTATAAGTGGTCTAATAAACCTTGTGTAGACCCAAGACTATGGAGTTCTTAAAACTAAGTCTGGCCCAATAAAATTTTGCAGCCTAACACTTTAAAATTGCCCCAACAAGCTCAAATCTGAAGCCCATTAGGAGTTAGACCTTTAGAACAACTCATGACCCATATTTGACCCAACTTAACCTAACTAAAACCTTAAACACTTCAGCCACTTCCTTATTTTGTTGAAACTCAAGAAGGAAAATCGGAGGTGTGAAGGGATGCTAGGGTTTGGGGTAAGAATTCCATATTTTCTCTCATTTAAAGCAAGATTCAGCCAAGGTAATAGCTATATAACTTAATCCCTTCATCTTTCTCTTTAATTTGGCCTAATTAGTTTTCATTTGGAGTATTTTCACTATACCCAAAATTCAAAATGTGGTTGTTTAAGATTTTCTTAGTGAAATTCATAGGTTGAGGCTAGGGCTGACATTAGGTAAGTATAAACCCTCTATTTTGATGCTTTCTTTGCTAGTTTGAGATCCCTATAGCTGATTTATAATATACGTATTAATTTTGTACGAATTTGCTTAGGATTTTGGGTGAAATATTGAGATTTCTAGTAGAGGACACTTCAATCTGAATTTGGGACTTGTAGTGGCTGGGTAAGTGTTCCCTAGGTAGTCACTAACATTTTAAATTCTTTGGGTACTTGCTACAACTGTTAATGATGAATTAGAGTAGTAATTCTCTGATATTATAGTTATAGGGAGATTTTGTACCCGTGGTGGTTATTGCAATTGTCTACAAGTGAGGTAACTGAGGTTTACATTAATTTCATACATATGTCTGTTTGAATTTCATATTTGTTGTATATGAATGATTTGAATTATTGAATGAATTGGTTGGCTATCTATTGTATTGTGATTAGACCTTGTGAGTTCATGGTGGAGCTGTAGTGCGGCTGCCACCCGTGCATATGCTTCGATTGGGCACCGAGTTATGATCAAACCCCAGATGCACTGAGCCCTGGTTGTGCTCAATGGGGAATAGGTGCCATAGACGGGCCTCTTCCAGTGTTATTAACCTTTAACATATGAAAATATGATTGCTAGTATAGGATAGTAATCATAATAGCCTAATTATTTCATTTATTAATATTACGGATATGATTCTGATGTTGATTTCAATTCATGCATATATGTTAATTAAACTGTATTATATGATGGAATTGCCTTAGTTACTTAGATTTATATCTCACCCCATTTCATGGGATCAAACATTTTAGGTGAAGGTTCTTCAGGTAAGGATAAGGGTAAGCAAGTGGATGAACATCCATGAGCTGAGGCCTACTGTGGGGGAGCTATACTTGGTCTGAGTAGAATAGAGTAGATGCTAATTTTGTTAAGTCTTGTATAGCATCATCATGCACCTATATTTCCAAGTGTAGAAGTCTGTATTTGATAATATAATGTGTATGTAGTGAGGAGTAGGCCATACTTTAGTTCGTATTTGATGTATGGATTTGTGATATCTATTGTGAGACTTGTTGAACTCTGATATGGCTTACTATTGGAAATGTAATCTTTGAGATATTGATATGAACCCCTAATGTATGGAAACCCCACTAATTGTGTATCAAATGATAACTACTGATAGTTCATGAATTCCTGTTATTGTTACTTTACAAACTTTGCTGATATAGGGTAATTTGGGGAGTAGAAATAGACACTTAAGTCTTAAGCTAGCAATGATAGATTAGCTAGGTGATTAAGGTACATAACTATCATTAGAGTTGCATAAATTAAGATAAAATGGCCCTAGGGTGATATTGGAGGGAGAGTGGAGAGTAAGAGACTAGATTTTTAGAGTGTAGGCCCAGAAGGCACTTCACCGTGGCTAAAATGGAGTTAGCCGCGGCCAATAGAGGTGAAGTTGCCTAGGGGGAGTGCCAGAAAGGAATTCACCATGGTGAAGTGGGTAATTAGCTGTGGCGAAATGTGAGAGGCAAAACTGGGAGTCATCTAAAGGGAAATTCACTACGGCGAAAGGGGGAATTGGCCACAGCAAACTTTTATAAAAATGAGCCAGGCATTCCAGAGAGGAATTGGCTGCGATGAAAGGAGGTATTGGCTGCAGTCAATAGCAAGAGGCGAGCAAGGGAGGTTCCAGTAGGCTTCTTCATTGTGGCACCATGTGGGTTGGCCGCGGCGAAGGTCTAACTCATTATGGCTATCGCTGTAACAAAATCAATAACGAAGTAAGGGGTGAAATCAAGAGGAATTGGTTGTGGCTAAGGGAAATTGGCCGTGGCGAACATCCTGAAACCCTTATATTGGCTAGGAAATCTTGATTTTTCATATGGTAACCTTAAGGGATGATTTATAAATAGTGATAGAAGATTCATGTGAGTTGAAATTGATAGATAATGGAATCAAGGCTTATAAATGAATGTTTGTTTTCCCTGATATACGTAAGTGTTAGTAATTATATGGTTGATGACTATAATAACATTAAGGTTCAAATTTTCCCATATTTTCATAATGTAATTAGTCTTAAGTCATGTAACCCTAGTTTATGTTTATTAATCACGTATTTAACCTTAATTACAATGACTAGAAGTTAGGTTCATCACACTCTTGGTGTCTTAGGAACTCACACAAACTCTTAGACACCTTAAATTATGGCTAGAAAGCTTCTTACAAACCAAGGTACAAGTGAAACCCTAGGCTAGACATCTTGTAAATCAATGGTTCTTTCTTAAATTTCTTTGCATATTGTTGTTCCTCACACTCCATAACCCTTGATTCCATCAAGAACACATGACAAAAAACTCTCTTCTTCACTTTATCTCTTTAGAATGAAGCTTAAATAGCTTGAAAATATAAGATTTTACAAGTGTTTCAAGTGAAGTCTTACCTTAAAATGGAGCTCTCTTTGTGTAGATTATTTTCCACTAATTAGTTTATTGAAAGAGTTCTTTTTTGGCTTGGTTCAAAGCTAAATCTTTAAGTTTTCAAGAAAAGAAAACTACCATTAGAGAGCTCTTAGAGAGAGGATTCCTAACTAGCGCGAGATGAAACGGGGCTGTTTACTTACCTAAATGGAAGCTTTAACTTCTTCTCTCTATCCCTTCTTAAAGTCATGCCATGGCTACTCCAATTTCTACAAATGGAACCTTGGAAAAGGTATTGAGGTGTAATCTTACTTAAGAAGCCTCTTTTGTAATTTTTTAAAATGACCATTTTGTCCCTATACACCTATTTGCTTTAGGCTCATTTCAACTTTTTTTTAGAACAGCCCTTTTCACCATAAAATTTAGGTCCTCTAATTCATAAAATGTCTTTAGTTTCATCCAAATTGGATTTAAAATCCTCTCGAAGAAACTGCTCAAAGTTCAGGTCAACTGACGTTGGAAAACATCCATAAGAGGGTTTCTAACTGTCCTAGGGCTTTCTATGGTTTTCAAGGCCCTTAAGAACCTCGGGGAATTCAAAAATTTCATTTAAATAGCCCTCCTATGAAAATTCTAAAATTTGCTCAAAATTACAAAATGCCATTATGTTTCATCAACCTTTTGTCCAAATTCGTTTCTTTGTTCTAGCTTCGTTTTTCTTTTCATTTGAGCTTGAGATTCTCATTTTTAGGATTCTAGAATGCTACATGAATTTTTCAGGACCACAACTCACTCTATTTAGAGGACTGGCCTTTGTATTCGGTGAATTTTCTATATTTACGGAGAAATCGTACATTATGTTTCTCACATTTTCAAAGAATTGGATATTACATATCTTTTTATAAAGAACTGTACCTGGCCTCTTTTATAAGTTTTGGTGTATAGGGACTGCTCTTTCCCTTAGCCAGGTATAATAAACTACTAGGTAGTGGTTCATCTAACTGTAATTTTAGAGCAACTTTCTTGCTTCTCTACCTTTTTATCCCATATGCTATAGTTATCTATCAAGAAAAGATCTCGTAAGTAGCTTAGCTGTAATGTCCAGTTTTTTGTAAAAATGATGGAAACAGATATGTTTTTCAAAGTAGGTCCTTTGAAATGAATTAGTTAAGGTCCAAAAGAATTAAAACCACAAAGAATCTATATCTCTTTCCCATCAAAAGCCTTATAATTAACTAGCTATTAGGATCATGTCCCTTTCCTTGACGTGCTTACATTCTAGCATATTCCAGGCTTTCATTTATTACTATACTTGCTTTTCGGACTCTAAGTTTCCTTTGCTCTCTTTAGTTGCTTAAAAGCAAACTTCAGTCAAATTATTAACTTTATACCAAATTGCCATAACATCTTAACTTTTTGATGCTAGCATGGAGGAGTAACTACCACTAACTAACATTATATCCATTTGAGATACCAATTTCTCATAACCTTAACTATGAGAGGTATATTCCACCACTTACCTTGTTATAAAGAATTGTACTTGGCCTCTTTTATAAGTTTTGGTGTATAGGGACTGCTCTTTCCCTTAGCCAGGAGTAATAAACTATTAGGTAGTGGTTCATTTAACTATAATTTTAGAGCTACTTTCTTGCTTCTCTTCTTCTTTTATCCCACATGCTATACTTATCTATCAAGAAAAGATCTCATTAGTGGCTTAGCTGTAATGTTAAGTTTTTGTAAAAACAACAAAAACATATATGTTTTTAAAGTAGGTCCTCTGAAATGAATTGGTTACAGTCTAAAAAAATTAAAACCATAAAGAATCTATATCTCTTTCGCGTCACAAGCCTTATAATTAACTAGCTATTAAGATCATGTTCCTTTCCTTGATGGGCTTACATTTTAGCATATTCCAAGCCTTCATTTATTACTATACTTGCTTTCTAGGCTCGAAGTTTCCTTTACTCTCTATATTGTTTAAGAGCAAACTTTAGTAAGATTATTAACTTTATACCTAATTGTCATAACAAGTTAACTTTTTAATGCTAGCAAGGAGGAGCAACTACCATTAACTAACATTATATCCATTTGAGATACTAATTTCTCATGGCCTTAACTATTAGAGGTATACTCCACCACTTATCCTATTATAGAAAACTATACCTGGCTTCTTTTATAAGTTTTAATGTATAGGGACTGCTCTTTCCCTTAACTAGGTGTAATAAACTATTAGGTAGTGGTTCATCTAACTGTAATTTTAGAGCTAGTTTCTTACTTCTCTACTTCTTTTATCCCACATGCTATACTTATCTATCAAGAAAAGATCTAGTTAGTGGCTTAGCTGTAATGTCAAGTTTTCGTAAAAACAACAGAAATAGATATGTTTTCAAAGTAGGTCCTTTGAAATGAATTAGTTAAGGTCTAAAAAAATTAGAATCATAAAGAATCTATATCTCTTTTGCGTCATAAGCCTTATAATTGACTAGGTATTATGATCATGTCCTTTTCCTTGATGGACTTACATTTTAGCATATTCCAGGCTTTCATTTATTACTATACTTGCTTTTTAGGCTTAGAGTTTCCTTTACTCCCTTTAGTTGCTTAAGAGCAAACTTTTGTTGGATTATTAACTTTATACCAAATTGTCATAACATGTTAACTTTTTAATGCTAGCATGGAGGAGGAACTACCACTAACTAACATTATATCCATTTGAGATACCAATTTCTCATAGCTTTAACTATTAAAGGTATACTCCACCACTTATCCTATTATAAAGAATTGTACCTGGCCTTTTTTATGAGTTTTGGTATATAGGGACTGTTCTTTCCCTTAGCCAGGTGTAATAAAGTACTAAGTAGTGGTTCATCTAATAGTAATTTCAGAGCTACTTTCTTGCTTCTCTACTTCCTTTATCCCACATGCTATACTTATCTATCAAAAAAAGATATAGTTAGTGGCTTTGCTGTAATGTCTGATTTTCATAAAAATGACGGAAATGGATGCCTTTTTCAAAGTAGGTCATCTAAAATGAATTGTTTTAGGTCCAAAAAAATTTGAATAATGATCTAGACATTATGTAATGAAATTATGAGGCCAGAGGTACCCTGAAACAGAGGCTAATATAACTAGACGAAAACTAATGAAATAACTATATAATGTAATGGTATTTCCATAACTTTGGGAAAATTTTGGAATTCTCACAAGAGGACTTTTTAAATTGAAAATTTTGGTTCTTTGGGGTTCTCAGAGGCCTTAAAAATTATGGGAAGCCCCAAGACAATTAAAACCCTTTTGGTGTATATTTTTTAATGTTGGATGACCCAAACTTTGATTCTTTCGTTCGAGAATGTTTTAGCTCCAATTTGAGTGATTGCAAAGGCATTTTATAAGATTGAGGACCTATATTCTATGATGGAAAATATGGTTCTAAAAAAGAAGCTAAAACAAACTAGAAATGAAAATGTCAAGATTAAGGGACAAAATTAGAATTTTTGGAAGCAAGTCTTGAACCCTAACTATATATATGACCATGCCCCACTCTTCCCTTCACTTAGCTCATTTTATTTCTGCCCTAAACCAAAGAAAGAAGTAAGGGAGTGAGGCACACAAGGGAGGAGAGAAAGGAAGGAGAAAAAGCAAGGAAAAGGTATGATTTTTCATGGATTTTCTTAGTTTCTCTTTAGCAAATTCCTTCTCCTCCTTCTTCCCTTCTTTCATATGGTTTTATTGAAGCTTTTGGGTCCATTTTAAGGTCAGACCAAGGAGGGAATTTTCGATTTTGGGGAGGAGAAGCCAACTAAAGTGAAAAGCAAGCAAGAAAACAAGGTAGTTTGCCATGCTTCAAGCTTGATTTCTCTTGTCCTTCCTATTGTGATTTTTGCCCCATATAAGACCAGCTCTAAGGAGTTAAATTTCTAGCCAAACCAAGAGTGAATCTTAAGAAAATGAGGGAGAAGAACAAGAATATGTAAGAGAAACAATCAAATAACCATTAGATTTCAAGATAGCAAAGTTAGGGTTTCAAGTGTTCCTTTAAAATTATGTTTTGATGCAAGAGTTCTTAGGCCAAAATGAGTGTTTGAATGTGCTCTAGAGATCCCTAAGAAGCTTCCCACATGCATCTCCCATTAAGAAAATAAAGCAAACTCACTTGGTGCCTCCTTAAAGCATAGCCTCGGCCTAGGCTAGATGGAGCACCAAAGGGTAGTTTCAATTTGTTCCAAGCTTAATTTTGAGTCATATATGATAGGAAAGGATGAGAGGAAACCTTGGAAAAATTTTAGAAGTCATGGACAGTGAGATGTAGTTATAGGTTTCATATTATGGCTTAAAGAAGCAACACCAAGCTAGGCTCCTTAAATTAAATGTGTGATGGCTCCAAGAGACTTCAATGGAGTCAAGAACCTCAGATGGATGGAAAGAATGGGACAAAGATGATGTTTTCCTAAGTTTGCTTCATTAGGTGCATTATGGAACTATAAATGAACCTTAGAAGTAAGCTAGCTTTTCTAATGAGTGTGTGGCTTTATAAATTATTCTAAGTGTGTTGTGACGACCCTAGATTCTAATATCAGTGATTATAGCTAAATACACAATTAATAGATAATGATCAAGGTTTGGAGTCATTGCAATTAATTACATTAAGAAAATATAGGGAAAATTTAAACCTTGATACTACTAGGATCATCAACTAACAACCATAATGGGAACATGCATAAAAGGGGTTTGTACCATCATTAAAGGTTTAGGATTCATCCATTAATCAATTTCAACCCACAAAAACATCCCACCAATGTACTCAAACTATTCCCTAACATTATCCTTACTGAAATTAAGGTTTCTAGGTCAAATATAGGAGTTTGGGAACCTGCGCCGCGACTTGGAACTTTCCCACCGTGGCTAAGTTAGGTTCTGGAGCTTGAAAGCTAAGTTTTTAGACTTGCGCCGCGGCCTAGAACTCTTGCGTCGCGGCCAAGTTGTTCTCAGGAATTTTCCTGACTTTCGCCGTGGCGAGTTGGACCTGTGCCGCGGCCAACCTATGTGGCGCCGCGGCGAGTTTTGCTACTGTAACCTCCCTAATTAATTTTCTCGACTGGCGCCACGGCGAGACTTCTTGCGCCGCGGCGAGGTTACGTCCTGTCACCTCCTGGGCTATTATTTTCACTCCACGCCGCGGCGAGATTTCTCAAGCCGCGGCGTCCCTCGCCACTGTCACTTCCTAGGCCGCGGCAAAGCCTTCCTGGCCGCGGCGTGATTCCCTTCTGTCACTAGTTTCACTATATTTCGCCCCCTACACTCCATTTCTCTTCTTAAGGACACTCTAAGGTCACTTCCCCTCATTTTATATAGCTCTAATGGAATTTATCTACCTTATTTACTTAGCTATTCTTCCATTATCAATTCAAGACTTATATGTCTATTCCCGTTCTCTAATTACCCTCTATTAGCAAGTTTATAAAATAGCAACAACAGAATATACATGAATTACCAGCAACTATCCTTTAATATTCAATCAATAGGGGTTCCATACAATGGGGGTTCATACCAATATCTCAAGAGTTACATTTCCATTGACAACCATATTATAGGTCAACAAAGTTTACAGCAGATCATATGAATCCATATATCAATTACTAAGTCAAGAGGGGGTCTAACCCTTTAGTACATACATTCTTAATAAATCAAATGTTCAAGCCTACACTTGGCAATGCAGATACATGATGATGCTATACATTAAGGAATACAAAATTATCATCTATACTAGCTAAATAGCCCAAGTGTAGCCATCTCCCCATAGGTTGAAGCTTATGGATTTTCATCCACTTGCTTACCCTTATCCTTACCCGAGGAACCTTCACCTGAAATATTGATCCCATAACACGGGGTGAGATATAAATCTCAGTAACCAAAACAATTCCATCATATAATCCAGTTTAATCAACATATATGCATGAATCAAAATCCATACCAGAATCATATCAGTCATTTCAGCAAATGAAACAATTAGGTTATCATGATTACTATCCCATACTAGCAATCATATATTTAACATGTTAAAGGCTATTAACACTGGGAGAGGCCCATCCACGGCACCTACTCCCCATTAAGCACACCAGGGCTCAGTGCATCTGGGGTTTGATCATAACCCGGTGCCCGATCGTGGCACATGCACAGGTGGTAGCCGCACCACAGCTCCACCATAGACTCACAAGGTCCAATCATAATACAATAGATAGCCAACCAATTCATTCAACATTTCAAATCATTCATATATAGCAAATATGAAATTAAATTAGATACATGCATGGAATTAATGTAAACCCCAGTTACCTCACTTGCAGATAATTGCAACAGCCACCACAAATCCCAAATTCGGATTCAAGTGTCTCCCACCAGAATTCTCAATGTTTCACCCAAAATCCTAAGCAAATTCGTATAGAATTAGTACCCATAATATAAATCCGCTATGGGGGTCTCAAACCAACAAAGAAAGCATCAAAATGGGGGGTTTAAGTTCACCTAATACCAACCCCAACCTCAACCTACGAATTCCACTAAGAAAACCTCCAAACACTCACTTTTCAGATTTTGGGTATAATGAAATCTCTCCAAATGAAAAACTAATCGGACCAAATTAAAGAGAAAGATGAGGGGATTAAGTTGTATAACTATTACCTTGGCCAAATCTTGCTCTAAGTATGAGAAAATGCAGAAATCTTGCCCCAAACCCTAGCCTCCTTCTCAACCTCCGAATTTGCCTCTTGAGTTTCAAAAAAATGAAGGTGTGGCTGAAGCATTAGGGTTTTAGATGGGTTTAAGTTGGGTCAAGAGGCTGGGTCATGGGTTGCTCCAAGTCCAAATCCAATTGGGTTTCAGATTTTACTTATTGGGCCAGTTTTTAAGTGTTGGGCTGCATAATTCTGTTGGGCCAGTTTTCACACATTGGGTTGCTGAAGTTTAATGGGATTTGGGCCTAATTTGATGAGCTCAAGGGCTTGGGTCTGCACAAGAGTAATTGGGCCACTTAATTAAGCCTATACAAGATAAATCTTGGGCCTCTATCTCATTAAATTAATTTGGATCTACCTCTAGTTCATTGGGCCTCCATTAGCCTCTTATCATGATTTAATTAATTTGGGCCTAGATGTAAATCTCTATCCTACATAAATCCTTAACCCATATTAACAATTTATCTCTCTAGAATACCTATTCACTAACTTGCCCAATTATCCTTTATTAATTATCCTTAATTAACCTTAATCCATGATTAACACCTTAATTAATTCCGGGGTGTTACATGTGTAATTGGCTTCCATATGATGTGTCTAGGCCAAAGGAACCAAATTCCAAGAACCAAGTTCAAGAAGAAAAGTGTGCATTTGTAACAAAGGTAGCTCTCTCTTTTTTCTTTTATGCATGAGTGGATGTTTATCTTGTCTTTGAATGTGTTTATATATGTTTTGAGTCATGAAAAATGTTTTAGCAAATATCTAGAAGCCATGGTACCATAATGTTATGTTATGCATTCAAATGATGCTTTGTGAAATTGTCTTAGTTTGCTTGAGTGTGGTGAAGCAAAAAGTCTCTTTAGCTATGGTGAGGATGAGTCAAGAACCCTCAAGAATGGTTGAGATAAAGCAAAAAGTCTCCCAAGAGCAAGGTTTAGTTAAAATCCTTTTCAGAACATGGGTGAGGCAAGTCCAAAATCCATAAAGAGAATGGGTAAGGCTAAATCACTTGCTTAGCAAGCCTATGTATGTTTCATATGACTTCTTGAATGCTAGAAATATTCCATGAATGATTACAAGTTCCATGATATCCTTGCATGCATTTTTAGACTTGGATTGCATTCTTTATGTATGGTTGAAAAGGAGAAGAGCTATTGGGATTCCTAGAATCTTATCCTTTCCTTTCTATTTGTCTTACATGACTAGGTGGACCGAATATGTAACACCCCAAAATTAATTAAGGTATTAATCATGAATTTGGGTTAATTAAGAATAATTGTTATGGAGTAATTAGGCAAGTTATATGAAGGGGAATTTATAGGGAAATAAACTATTAATATAGGTTGAAGATTTAATTAGGTTAGAAACTTTATCTAGGCTCAAATTAATTTTAGTAAGCCATAGGTAAGGATTAATGGAGGCCTAATGATTTTAGGTGTAGATCCAACTCCTTATTATGAGACTTTAGCCAAGAGAGGTCACCTAGCAATGACCCAATCTACTTTGATGTGATAGAGGCCCAAGACCCTATTTATATAAACCCTTATAATTGGCCCAATATTCCTTATGCAGACCCAAACTAAGTGAACTCCTGAAACTTGGCCTAGCCAAATCAAATGTCTGCTGCCTAACTCATGAAATCTGACCCAACAAGCATAAAATCTGAACCTATATGGATTTGGGCCTTTTGGTCAACCCATAACCCATTTAGGACCTAATTTAAAGTAAACTAAACCTTAAATACACCCAACCTCTTCCCCATTCTGTAGAAAAAACACAAAAGGCATGTAATGTTTAGTTTTCGTTAAACGATAGAAATATGTGTATTTTCAAAGCAAGTCCCCTGAAATGAATTAGTTAAAGTCCCAAAAAAATTAAGTAGCATTTTAGACTCCTAAAAATGAGAATCCCAGGCTTAGATAGAAAGAAAAATGGAGCTAGAATGAAGAAACAAAATTTGATGAAAGACTTACGAAATGAAATGGCATTTTCATAATTTTAAGAAAATTTTAAAATTCACATAGGAAGGATTTTTAAATGAAATTTTTGAGTTCTTCGGGATTCTTAGAGGCCCTAAAAACCATGAGAAGCCTCGAGACAGTTAAAACCCCTCTGGTGAATATTTTCTAATGTCAGTGCGCCCAAACTTTGACAGATTCGTTCTGGAAGATTTTAACTCCAATTTGAGTTATTCAAAAGGCATTTTTATAAATTGGGAATCTAAATTTCATAATAGAAAGGAAAGTTCTCAAAAAGGAGATAAAACGAACTAGAAATGAAAATACCAAAATGAAAGGGCAAAATTGAAAATTTGAAAAGTCTTCCTTCCTCCCACCTATATATATAGGGCGCCCCACTTCTCCACTCACTTAGCCAAATATGTTTTTTCCCTAAACCAGTGAAAAACCTTAAGGAGAGAGGCACACAAGAGGGAGAGGAAGAGAAGGAGAAATCAAAGGCAAAAGGTATGAATTTTTTGTTGTTTTATGCTTTTTCTTTAGCAAACCTCTTCTCCTCCATTTCCCTTTCTTTCCTATGGCTTTATTGAAGTATATGGATCTGTTTTAAGGGAAGAAAAAAGGGGAAAATTCGGATTTGAAGAGAGGAGGCCAAAGAAAAGAAGATTCAAGCAAGAAAACAAGGAAAAACAAGGTAATTCTTCCTTCCATGATAGCTACCCCTTGCTCCTCTTCTCTCCTTGGTTTGCCCCACTAAAGAAGCTATGAGAGGACTTGGATTTTAGGCAGAACCAAGGGTGAATCTTAAGAAAAGGAGTGTGGAGAATAAGATTATGCAAAGGGAATTAACAAATAACCATGGAAATTCAAGATAACAAATCTAGGGTTTCATGTATTCCTTGTAAAATCTGACTTGATACCTTAATTATTATGTTAAAATGAATGTTTAAATGATCTTCAAAGATCCCTAGAAGTCTCCTCATATGTATCTTCCATGTAGAAAACAAAGCAAAGTCCATGAGTGCCTTTATGCTTCATTGTCCCGACCAAGAAGGGTTAGGGTACCTAGGGATAGTTTTAATTTGTTCCAAACCCATTTTTGAGTCATATATGATGAGTGAAGATGAAAGGAAGTCTTAAAAAAAATTTTAGAAACCATAGAAAGTGAGATGGCCTTATATGTTCCATAATATGACCTAAAGAAAAAACATATAGTTAGGCTCTTTATTTTAATCGTATGATGACTCCAAGAGGCTTAAAAGGAGTCAAGAATCATATATGAAAGGAAAGAATGGAGCCTAGAACTTATTTGATGGATGTTGCTTCATTAGGTGCATTCTTGGAACCATAATGGGATTAATAGACTAAGTTAGTGTTTAAGGAAGATGTATAACCTTAGAATTAATTCTATGAATCTAATTGGCTTTCATAAATTATGTTTAGGCCCAAATAAATCAATCCCATACCTTTGTGTGTGTGAGGCCGAGGAAAGGAGTGCAAATTCAAAGAGAAAAGTGTGTGGTTACATCTAAGATAGCTCACTCCTCCTTCTCTCATACATAAATATGTGATTGACTTGTCTTTGAATGTGTGTATCTATGTTTTGAGCTATGAAAAGTATTATAGCATGAACTCTTATTCCATGGTACCATGATGATGCATTATATTTTCAATTGATGTTTATTATGTTTGTTTAGGTTTACTTGAGTGTGGAAAAACCAAGAACCCTTAGCCATGGTGAGAATGAGCCAAAAGCTCTTAAAATTGGTTAAGACAAAGTAAAAAGTCTCCCAAGAGTAAAGTTAAGTCAAAAACCTCTTAAAGAAATGAGTGAGGCAAATCCAAAATCCACAAGTGAATGGGTGAGATGAATCCACTTACTTGGCAAGTCTATGTATGACTTGTTCAAATGTTAAAAATATCTCTTGAATGATTGCACATGTTAATATTCCTATGCATGCATTTGTAAGGGTTGTTTTGCATCTTTTATATGTGATTGAAAGGGAGATGAGCTATTGGGATTCTTTGAATCTCATTCCATTCTCTCTAATATTCTAACATGCTAGGTGGACCAAGAGAATAAGAAAATGGGAGCCAACAACTTGAAAGATGAGAGTATGAAATCAAAGTGCATGGAAGTAACTTCTTTATGGCCATATGAGTGGCAAATGTTGTGATTTATTGTTGTATAGGTCCTATGATATTATGAACATATGTAATTCTACTAATGTATTATGTACAAATGAGAATTTATGTTATGTGAATGTTACAATGCAAATTGGGTATGTAATGGCAAGACTAGCATTATGGAAACTTGTGTATTGTAACACCTTATATTTCTAGCTTATTCCATCACATTTCCATGCTTTACAACTTACATTTCATGAAGGAGGAGAAAAAGGGAATTAAAATAATGCATTTTCTAGTGTTGCGTCGCGTATAAAAATTCTATTCAGTATCATGTAGAACATGCGAGCTCATTCATCACATTTTCATATTTAATTACATGAATACAGCTTATTTGCATCATCAAAAGTGGCCTACATCTCGTGGAAAGCAAGAAGATACATAAAATTCTTGCTTGCATTTTATGGCAGAATTTCCTCTTTTCTGTCGCAAATTTTAAAAAATTATAACTAATTATAGAAAAATAAAAATCATTCATTCTTACCCATTCTAGAAAGCTACACACGTTTGCTTCATGCTACAAATATGTCTAAATCATAACATCTAACACAAAGGACGTTTGACTTTCAAAAATATCTAGAGGTCAGGTTGTCCACTGGAGCTATCATAAAATTCTATAGCAAATTTCAAAAATATCTAATTAATTCCAAAAAAATCTAATCAATGCAAATGATACCAATCTAGAAATTTGTAGATGTTAGCTAGAGGTTAAAAATAACTCTATACTAGCTCAAGCACACCCAGACCTTGAAACCTAATCAAATAGTACCTGAGGTCAAATGGAGCACCTAGTACTAGACAGATTCTTTGAAAATTCATATCTCCCTCTCCAGACATCCAAATGAGGTACTTCTAATTGGCACAAGTCACTATAAATGTATATTTTCTTTGTATGAATTTTCATGGCAATTGGACATCATTTAGGCCTTTGTGATAGATTGCATTTTTGGACTTGAGTGAACTATGACATGACCAAAACCAAAATTTTTGCCAACTTTGAAAATTCATCAAATATTCTCTAGATCTCTAAAAATTCAGTTCTTTAGCTTTCCAAAAATATATCAACAAGCTCTAATTGTATACAAAATCTCAAATCAAGAAGAGCTCATTTGGATAAAAAGTGACATAAGGTTCCATTATGGTAAATTTTGGCTCCACATAGGATACCAGAATGTCCAAACGGCTTTCCTTAGGGTTTGGCACTTCTTGGGCAAGTCTAAAAGCATAAATAAGACTTGTGTGAGCTGCTCAAATGGTCCCAAACTCCATACATCTCATTTTGGCTATTCCACTTCCATTTATGCACATTTCCATAAGATCATTCAAAAAGACACATTGCCAGAACATACTCAAATTACATTCTATCATTCACATGACACATCCTCTCATTGCTACATCACATATTATCATAATTACATATATTCATAACATCATAATACATATACAATCATTGATTACATCATTTGCCATTTGTATGGCCTTAAAGTAGCAAAAATCATGCTCTTGAATGTCATACTCTCATCTTCAAGGTGGTTGGCTTTCATTACCTTGCCCACTTGGTCCACCTAGCATATTAGATCATTAGAGAAGGGGGGATGAGATTCAAAGAATCCCAATAGCTCATCTCCCATTCAATCATATATAAAAGATGCAAATAAGTCTCATAAATGCATGTATGATTATGTTGATATCTGCAAACATTCAAGAGGCATTTTCATCATTTAAGAAAGTTATGCATAGCATACAAAGGCTTGCCAAACAATTGGATTAGCCTCACTGATGTTGCCTTAGTCGCTTAGGCACTCAATTAAACTAAGATTGATTTAATGCAGTATAGATCAACCCTAGGTCATTCTTCCCAAGGAGCAATTTAGGGGTTAATTGGATTGAGTTTAGGTGATTATTTGATATTTAAAAAGTGTATGCAAATGGGGGGTTGAGATTGAGAAATTTAAATTCAACTAAAGGAGAAAAAAAATGAAACAAGTAATTAAACTAGAATACTCTAAATTAAAATAAAAATGGTTATGAAAATGCAAAGAACTAACAAGGAGGCAACCAAGGTTTTGCAAGGGGATTTTGGCTCTCATTACTCACCAAAGATTGATTGAGACCAAGAGAAGTAATTAAACAATAGACCAATGAATTTAATTAACTTAATCCGAGGATAGGAAACCTTAAACTCAAATGCCCATCACTTGACTTAACTAGGAAACCCATAGCTAATTCAAGCAAATTGCAAGTAATTAAGCCAATTAAACTTCATTAAATCTTTCAACAATTAGATTCAATTAATTTTGGAATTTTTGGTTTCAATTACCTAATTGAACAATTAAGCAATTATACTACCCAATTCAATAATCAAGTAGCACAAGAGACCAAGATATGTAATTAAAATCATAACATTAATCAAATTAATGCAAGAGAACTCAAACATCAATCCAATCAACATTATAAGGTCTAAAAACTAAAATTTCAGCAATCACAAAATATAATTTCAGTCCCAAATAATACCAATTCCAATTACAATTCAAGATAAAATTATTATCCAACCTAAAACTAGGTCTCAACATTAAATCCACATAGAAATTCTTAAAACTAGGAAATCTCTAAGTTCTTGAAATTGAAATAGGAAAAGGTAGGAAAAATAAACTCCCCAATGGTCTTCAATCCATTTAAAATTCAAAGCTCAAACCATCTTCATCCTTGCTCCACCTTGGTGCCACCCCCTCTCTAAGCTTCCATGAATTTCTTTTCTCTAAACTCCTTCAAGCTTGCTGCCATGAAGATATGATCAAGGAGAATAGAGCTTGTTAGATGAATGATGATTTCTAGGTGTCCTCTGCGTCTTGGGTCTGGCGTCCCTCTGCTGTGAAGACCAAAGAGGAAAAGTCAAGGCAGAGCTCGTTCTTCCAGGCGTCCTCTGTGGTAGTCCGAAAGATGAATGAATAAGCAGCAGCTCCAGCGTCCAGCTCAAGCTCCAGGTCTAGCGTTTCTCTCTTTCAGCCTCTCACTCGAAGAACCAGAAGATGGAACAGTACCTCTTCCAATGCTCCAGCCTTCTCGGCGTCTCTGCGTCTTTCATCCGAAGAGAAGAATGAATGAAGCACCAATCTCCTTTAGTCCAGTATTTCGGCGCTTCACCATCTGTGTATGCAGAGGTAAGAAGAATGATAATGAAAACAGTAGCCTCCTCTGTCTAGTAGTTCGGTGCTGTGAGTATATGCAGAGGCAAGATTCAGAATGAACAGTAGCCTCCTTTCTCCAGTATTTCGGCGTCTTCCTACCAAAAGGAACAAAATAAAACCTAAAATTATATTTACAAAAATGCCATCAAGCTAAATAATAAAAATAACAATAATTCTACTCTATTTTTTTTATTTATTTTTAATTTTCAATTTAATTGCCCAAAAATTCTGCACAAAATTAATAAACATTTTAGAGATTGGAAAAATTTAATCCTTCAAAGAAATATGAAAAATAAAATATTGGCAATTTGAATCCAAAAATTCTCCTAATTAATTCAAAATTATTTTATTTTCCAAAATTCACCAAAAATTCAAATATTGTATAATAAATCCATTTAAGCTCAAATTAATCATTAAAAACAATAATAAATGTGGATAAAAATATATGAAAATTAGCACTTATCAATTCCCCCATACTTAGCTTTTTGCACTCCTGGGCAAAACGAAACAAAATCAAGGAAAAACAAGAGGAACAAAACAAAATTGCAAAAAAAATGAACGCTCTAATCACAAGCCAAAAGTAAACCAGAATATTTAACATCTTTCTTATCCAAGTAATCATTACATGCAATAAGATTGAAGACATCATGGCAATTAACTTGACAAGGGAAAACCCAAGCTAGCAATCCCTTACCAAAGGTAATGTGTATATCACTCTCACTCAAAAGTGTTTAGGCTTGTATGTGCACTCAAAATCAACCTATCCAAATCTCTTTCAAAAGCTTGACAAGAATTTAAGCTCTCCACCACTAACAAGCAAATGCAAACATAAATCAAAAGGACTTTATTAGGTTGCGCTGGGCTAAGAGCAAGAAAAAGGAGGGGGTTAAATGATAGGAAAAGCCAGAATTGAATACCTTAGGAGAATGAAAAGCAATGCCAAATAAGAGAATATGGAATGAAAGAAACAAAACAAACACAATTTGGATAGGGCTTTATTCTTTTCTTTTCTTTTGAATATATACCTTTATTCTTTGTTTGTTTGTTTTTTTTTTTAATTCTGTATATACATGTTTTCTTTCAACTTTTTTTTTTTACTCTTTCTTTTCTTTGAATATATGACCCAAATTCCAACTATTTATATGTTCTTTCGTCCAAAACAAGCAAATTGACATGCTCATCAACTCTCAAGACATTCAACAAGGGTAGGAAAAGATTTATTTGTAATAGCTGTGGGTTTGGGTTAAAAGAAAGAAAGCAAATAAAGGTTCAAAGGGGTTAAACAGGGGATAAAATGCATGAAATGGTAGGTTTTTTTTTTTTAGCAAGGCAAAAAAAAAATTGAATGCCT
This sequence comes from Erythrophleum fordii, assembly GCA_032878935.1. Taxonomy (NCBI): domain Eukaryota; kingdom Viridiplantae; phylum Streptophyta; class Magnoliopsida; order Fabales; family Fabaceae; genus Erythrophleum; species Erythrophleum fordii. Next base: position 18,658,730 of record JAVQMF010000053.1, read on the forward strand.
TTATCATTTCTATGCATGCAAATGCACAAAATGTTTTCTCAAACAAAATTTAAGCCAAACTCTAGAGCAAGAAATAGATAGGTGGCAGACACACATGAAAAGAAATATGCGATAGGCTCAAAAATCTCACTAGGTCATGACTACTAGCTTTGATCTACCTAAGTCAGAACAATTGCCATTTAGCTTTATCTACTTAAAACATGATCAATTACCCTTCAAATCAAGGATATATCATATCCAAGCCCTTTAAAACTTGCAATTGTCACATTCAAAACAAAATTTTTATAAATTTCCAATCCAAAAAAAATTCTATATTTTTTTCTTTTTTTTTTTTCAAAAATTTGCACAACATCAAAATCTCAACAAACTAAAAACTCAACAAAACTATTTACAAATCATCCCTCCCCCACACTTAAACAATGCGTTGTCCTTAATGCATAGCAAACAGAGCAAATAATGGACAAACAATATCCAGCACAACCCAACTCAGTAATATGACAATGCAAAGTAAAAAGAGTAAGGGGAAAGAATACGACCAGGCCTATGTGACATCCTGCAGTGCAGCAACCTCCACTGCTTGAGTGGGGTATCCTTCATAGAATGGTTTCAAGCGGTGCCCATTGACCTTGAAGCATCTCCCAGTTGGCTCCCTTTGGATCTCTACAACTCCATAAGAAAAAACATTAGTAACAATAAAAGGACCCTCCCATCTAGAGCGGAGCTTTCCAGGCATTAACTTCAATCTAGAAACATAAAGCAACACTTTTTGGCCCACTTGAAATTCTTTCCTCACTATGAAATGGCATTTCTCAAAATTTAGCACAAGATTATATTTAATGCATCTTTCCAAAACCTTATCCAAGTCAATTAAGCATGCATCAAAAGAATCACCATAGACAGTAAAATCATCCATAAAAATTTCCATGCAATGCTTAAGTAAATCAAAAAATATGGAAACCATGCAACGCTGAAAAGTGCCCGATGCATTACATAGGCCAAATGGCATGCGTCTATATGCAAAGGTTCCAAATGGACATGTAAATGTGGTCTTATCCTGATCCTTAAGTGCAATACAAATCTAAAAATATCCTGAAAAACCATCCAGAAAGCAATAATGGGATCTACCAGCAAGTTTCTCTAACATCTGATCAATAAAAGGGAGGGGGTAATGGTCATTCCTAGTCACAGAATTCAATTTCCTATAGTCTATACATACCCTCCAACTATTTTGGACCCTAGTAGGAACTAATTCACCCTCATCATTACGCATCACAGTAAGACCAGTCTTTTTCGGGACTACCTGAACTGGGCTGACCCACTGACGATCAGAGATAGGGTAGATTATACCTGCAGAAAGAAGTTTAGAAACCTCTTTCTTTACCACATCAAGGATCAATGAGTTGAGTCGCCTCTGTGGCTGTCGCACAGCTTTGGCACCATCCTCTAGCAAAATCCAATGCATGCATACATCAGGACTGATCCCAGGAATATCCACAAGAGTCCATCCAATGGCTTTTATCCTTCGCTTCAGCACCTCAAGGAGGCGGATTTCCTCTTTCATGGCTATGTCATTGGCTACAATCATTGGTAACTTTTCACCTTCTTCCAAATAGACATACTTCAGTGAATCAGGAAGTGGCTTTAACTCCAAAGAAGGAGCTTGCTTAGCTGAAGGTATAAGCGGCTTCAGATCAATGTCAACCAAACTAGAAACCTGCATTGAAGACTCACAAACAAAAGAAGAAGAAGCTTTCCTAACTTGGGAATCATTAGTAGCAACAGTGATAGCAGAAAAATCAAGAAATACATCATAATCCACAGAATTATCAACAGAAGTAGTGCCATCAGTAGCACTCAAATCCAAAATAGAATCAGAAACAACATCTACATTAGAAGCATGATCAATACTAATTAACAACTCAAAATCAGGCAATGAACACATATCAACTTCATTTATAGCATCAATCACACTCAGTAACTGAGAAAATCCATCTGAATCAATGGAAGTGGTAGACAAATGATCACTAGTAGCACCACTACAATGAATGGGCACAGAAACATCATCTCTAGCATGCCTAGCACTCTCAACAAAATCAGTGAAAATATCAATATCAGCAAGATCTATACCAGTGCAAGCATCATAACCATCAATTTCAAGACATGAACAAGAGATAGAATCATCTAAACCAACAATATCACATGATCTACTCAGCATGCTATCTCTAAAGTCCATAGCAGAATCATCAACAAGCACATCAATGAGACTAACCCCTGTCTCAACACAATCATCCATGGGGTGTCTCATAGAATCAAACACATCAAATCTAATGATATTCCCAGCAAATTCCATAGTCAAAGTACCAGCATGTACATCTACCCTAGCAGTTTTAAGAAAAGGCCTACCTAAAATCAAAGATGAATGTCCCTTTTGCCTAAACCTACTGTCATCCATATCAAGAACATAGAAGTCTGCAGGGAATGTAGAATCTTTTACCTTAACCAAGACATCCTCCAAGACTCCTTCGGGGACTACACAGCGTCTATCAGCAAAGGAGGCAATCAGGCTAGTTGGCTTAAGATCTACTCCTTGAAGTTGAGAAAAGACTGATTTTGGCATAACATTGATTGCTGCTCCTAGATCCGCCAAAGCATCTGAAAACTCAATGTCACCAATGGTGCATGGTATGAGAAAACTACCAGGATCCTTACACTTCACTGGCATTGGCATTTGATAAAGAGAAGAGACAACTGCTCCCAAATTAACTTTACCGTCATGCTTAAGCCTTCTTTTTATGGTGCACAACTCCTTCAAAAACTTTGCATACTTAGGCACTTGTGCAACCAAGTCAACTAATGGAACATTGATCACCACCTTTTTGAAAATATCATAGACCTCTTTAAACATCTCTGCTTCCTTCTTTTTCCTCTCAGTCTTAGCTACCCTAGTAAGAAAGGGTAGAACCTGTTTGCTCAATTCCTCCTCTTTCTTCTCTTGCTCAAATTGTGGTGCCACTTGTGTTTTTGCTAAAGTGGGCTTATCCTGTGATGTAGAGGTGGAAAGAGAATCATCAATGATAGCATCCTTGTCCTTGGAAGTATAGGTGGCAACAGGATCTGCAAAGGTAACCGTCTTGCCACTTCTAAGAGAGATAGCATTAACTCCACCATGATTAGGATTCTGTTGGGTCCCAACATTAGGATTAACTAACACTTGGGATGGAAGCTTTCCTGAACCTTGACTCTGTATGTTACTAATTGCATTAGACAACTGCCCCATCTGAGTCTGAAGAGTTTGAATCCCTTGTCTATGTTGCAAATCCTTTTGTTGATGTTCCTTCTCTGTTTGGTCTAGCCTATCCATCAAAAGCTTTATCATAGTATCCATCTTGTTCTCTAACCTTGAACTCTCTTCTTGAATAGGCACAGCTTGCCTAACTGGTTGGAACATCTGACCATTAGAACTAGCACCCTGATCGAACCGTGGTTGCTAAGGTTGGCCACTACCATATCTAAGGTTTGGATGATCATGCCATACAGGATTATATGTGGTAGAATATGGATCATATTTCTGGCCACCTTGATTCATAGGCTTAGCAGAATACATAGCATTGCAAGACTCAGCTTTATCATTCAAGAATGGGCAAGCATCAATAACATGAGTAGCTAATGAGCAAATAGAGCAAAGTGGGCCAATCAAAGCTGAAGAGCTTGGTTTCGGGGTGAAAGAAGTAGAAGACCCCATAGAATTGGCCATGTTGGAAGGATTGTGCAATTGGAGCATAGCCATTCTCTCCATAACAGATGCAAGCTTATCTATCTTGCTCTCAAGACGAGACTCAGAAATTGAGGAATATGACCCAACTTCATTTACTCTAACTTGTTGTCTAGTACCAAATTGTTGAGTATTCTCAGCTTTCTTTTCAATCAATTCCCAAGTAGCATTAACAGTTAAGTGAAGAAGAGCACCTCCAGCAGCAGAATCTAATAAATCTCTCTCTAGAGGCAAAAGACCTTCATGAAAGTACTGTATTAACAAAGTGTCTGGGATATGGTGATGAGGGCAACTAGATAGTAACGTCTTAAACCGCTCCCAATACTCATGTAAAGACTCCCCAGACATTTGTCTGCAACCACATATTTCCTTTCTAATAGATGACGTGAGAGATGCTGGGAAATACTTCTTTAAAAACATCTTCTTGAGTTGGTCCCATGTAGTTATGAATCCAGGGGGTAGTCGAAGCAACCAATTCTTAGCAGACCCCTCTAAAGAAAATGGGAAGGCATGCATCTTAATCTGATCCTCAGACACACCACTAAGTCTCATGGCAGTGCAAATCATATGAAAATTCTTCAAATGATTGTATGGATCCTCACCTGCAAGTCCATGAAATTTAGGAAGTAAGTGTATAAATCCAGGTTTCAACTCAAGATCAGTATTAATATCAGGATAATTAATACACCAATTTTGAAAATGCAGATTAGGTGAAACTAACTCTTTAATGGTCCTAGCAGGAATATTATTATTATCAACATTGACATCAGCATGCTCTAAACATGCTTGATTATTCACATTTCCCCCATTATCTTCCATTTTAGTTTCAGAATCAGAAGAATCAATAGATGACTCAACAGAACAAGATTTAGAAGAACTACTACCTACAAGATTACTAACTTTAACTCTTCTTTGTTGATAAAATGTCCTCTCAATCTCAGGATCAAAGTCAAACAACTTTTCAAAAGAGGATCGAGTCATACAACATCAAACAAAGTAGGATTAAAGTAGTAAATAATAAAAAAATTTGCAAAATATTCAAACTGCCAAAGAAATAAATTCAAAACAACCTAAAAGACTCAATGCACACTAGAAAACAGGAGAAAACACCTAAAAACTTAAACCTAAACCATTGCTCCCCAGCAACGGCGCCAAAATTGATGTTGCCTTAGTCGCTTAGGCACTCAATTAAACTAAGATTGATTTAATGCAGTATAAATCAACCCTAGGTCATTCTTCCCAAGGAGCAATTTAGGGGTTAATTGGATTGAGTTTAGGTGATTATTTGATATTTAAAAAGTGTATGCAAATGGGGGGTTGAGATTGAGAAATTTAAATTCAACTAAAGGAGAAAAAAAATGAAACAAGTAATTAAACTAGAATACTCTAAATTAAAATAAAAATGGTTATGAAAATGCAAAGAACTAACAAGGAGGCAACCAAGGTTTTGCAAGGGGATTTTGGCTCTCATTACTCACCAAAAATTGATTGAGACCAAGAGAAGTAATTAAACAATAGACCAATGAATTTAATTAACTTAATCCGGGATAGGAAACCCTAAACTCAAATGCCCATCACTTGACTTAACTAGGAAACCCATAGCTAATTCAAGCAAATTGCAAGTAATTAAGCCAATTAAACTTCATTAAATCTTTCAACAATTAGATTCAATTAATTCTGGAATTTTTGGTTTCAATTACCTAATTGAACAATTAAGCAATTATACTACCCAATTCAACAATCAAGTAGCACAAGAGACCAAGATATGCAATTAAAATCATAACATTAATCAAATTAATGCAAGAGAACTCAAACATCAATCCAATCAACATTATAAGGTCTAAAAACTAAAATTCCAGCAATCACAAAACATAATTTCAGTCCCAAATAATACCAATTCCAATTACAATTCAAGATAAAATTATTATCCAACGTAAAACTAGGTCTCAACATTAAATTCACATAGAAATTCTTAAAACTAGAAAATCTCTAAGTTCTTGAAATTGAAATAGGAAAAGGTAGGAAAAATAAACTCCCCAATGGTCTTCAATCCATTTAAAATTCAGAGCTCAAACCATCTTCCTCCTTACTCCACCTTGGTGCCACCCCCTCTCTAAGCTTCCATGAATTTCTTTTCTCTAAACTCCTTCAAGCTTGCTGCCATGAAGATATGATCAAGGAGAATAGAGCTTGTTAGATGAATGATGATTTCTAGGTGTCCTCTATGTCTTGGGTCTGGCGTCCCTATGCTGTGAAGAACAAAGAGGAAAAGTCAAGGCACCGAAAGATGAATGAATAAGCAGCAGCTCCAGAGTCCAGCTCAAGCTCCAGGTCCAGCGTTTCTCTCTTTCAGCCTCTCACTCGAAGAACCAGAAGATGGAACAGTACCTCTTCCAATGCTCCAGCCTTCTCTGCGTCTCTGCATCTTTCATCCGAAGAGAAGAATGAATGAAGCACTAATCTCCTTTAGTCCAGTATTTCGACGCTTCACCGTCTGTGTATGCAGAGGCAAGAAGAATGATAATGAAAATAGTAGCCTCCTCTGTCCAGTAGTTCGGCGCTGTGAGTATATGCAGAGGCAAGATTCAGAATGAACAGTAGCCTCCTTTCTCCAGTATTTCGGCATCTTCCTACCAAAAAGAACAAAATAAAACCTAAAATTATATTTACAAAAATGCCATCAAGCTAAATAATAAAAATAACAATAATTCTACTTTATTTTTTTTTATCTATTTTTAATTTTCAATTTAATTGCCCAAAAATTCTGCACAAAATTAATAAACATTTTAGAGATTGAAAAATTTTAATCCTTCAAAGAAATATGAAAAATAAAATATTGGCAATTTGAATCCAAAAATTCTCCTAATTAATTCAAAATTATTTTATTTTCCAAAATTCACCAAAAATTCAAATATTGTATAATAAATCCATTTAAGCTCAAATTAATCATTAAAAACAATAATAAATGTGGATAAAAATATATGAAAATTAGCACTTATCACTCACCCATTTACTTGTGGGTTTTAGACTTGCCTTACCCATTCTTTAAGAGGTTCTTAGACTTAACCTTGCTCTTGGGAGTTAACATAACTTTTAAGAGACTCTTTACTTTTTCTCAACCAATCTTAAGGGTTCTTGGCTCATCCTCACTATGGTTAAGGGTTCTTGGTCTCACCACACTCAAGCAAATCTAAGCACATATCACAAACGTCATATGAAAGTATATTGTAACATTATGGCACCATGGAATCAGAGTCATATTAGAACACTTTTCATGGCTTAAGAATACACATACACACATTCAAAGACAAGTAAAGCAAGCAATTATGCATGAGAGAAGGAGGAGTGAGCTACCTTGGAATCAATTACACACTTTTTCTCTTGAATCAATGCTCCTTCCTTTGGCTACATACACACAAAAGTGTGGGGATGATTTCTCTTGGCCTAAACACAATTTATGGAAGCCAATTAGGTTTATGGAATTAATCCTAAGGCCACACAACTTGCTTAAACACTAGCTTGATCTATAAACCTTATTATAGTTCCATAATTGTACTTAATGAAGCAACACCCCTCAAATAAATTCTAAGCTCCATTCTTTCCTTTCAAACATGATTCTTGACTCCTTTTAAGCCTCTTGGAGTTATCACACAATTAAAACAAAGAGCCTAGCTACATGTTGCTTCTTTAGGTCATATTATGGAATATAAAGAACCATCTCACTTTCTATGCTTCCTAAATTTTTCCCAAGGCTTCCCTTCACATTCATTCATCATATATGACTTAAAAATGGGCTTAGAAAAATTTAAAACTTCCTCTAGCTATCCTAACCTCTCTTGGCCAAACCTATGCATAGTTTTGGCACCCATGGACTTTTCTTTGTTTCTCAAGGGAGGAAGCACATGAGGAGACTTCTAGGGATCTTGGGAGCTCAATTAAACTCTCATTTAAGCCTAGGAATCATTGTAAAAAATTAGAGTTTACAAGGTACACTTGAAACCCTAGAAATTGCATCTTGAAATTCCATGATTTTTTGTTAATTCTCTTTGCATATTCTTAATCTCCACACCCTTTTTCCTAAGAATTACCCTTGGTTTTGCCTAAAAACCAAGTCCTCCTAGGGTTTCTTAGGTGAGGCGAAATGGAGAAAGGAGAGGAACAAAAGGTAGCAACCATGGGAGAAGAAATTACCTTATTTTCTTACTTTTTCTCACTTTAATCTTGTGTTCTTTGAGCTCCTCTCTTCAAATCCGAATTCCCTTAATATATCCCTTAAAACAGATTTGTAAACTTCATTTTAATCAAAGGAAACAAAGGAGAATGGAGGAGAGGAGGTTTGGATGGAAGAAAGCATGAAAAACTACCAAGAAACCATACCTTAAGCCTTTGATTTCTCCTTCTTCTTCTCTCCTTTTGGTGCGCCTAAACCCTAGCTTTCTTCTCTGAAATTGGGCAAAAGAAATTGTGTCAAAATGAGTGAGGAAGGGTGGCACCACCTATTTATAGGTGGGAGGAAGAAACACGTTTTAAAAATTCCCATTTTGCCCTTTATTTTTGGCATTTTTTTTTCCTCAGTTGTTTTAACTCCTTTTTTAGAACCATTTTTTCCATTACAAAATTTAGATTCCCAATTAGTAAAATGCCTTTGGAATCACTCAAATCACAGCTAAAATCTTCCCGAACGAATCCGTCAAAGTTCAGGTATATCGACTTTGGAAAACATCTACCAAAGGGGATTTAACAGTCTCGGCACTTCCTATGGTTTCATGGCCTCTGAGAACCCTAGAGAACTCAAAACTTTCATTTAAAAATTTCTCCTATGTAAATTCTAAAAATTACTCAAAATTACGAAAATGCCATTATGTTTCATAAGATTTTTGTCAAAATTTGTTTCTCTATTTTAGCTCTATTTTTCCTTCTATCTGAGCCTAAAATTCTCATTTTTAGGAGTCTATAATATTACTCAAATTTTTTGAGACCTTAACTAGTTCATTTTAGGGGACTTTCTTTGAAAATGCATCTATTTTCGTCGTTTAACGAAAACTGGACATTACATGTGTGGCATGGGGTGAGAGTGTGAGTTTCTGAATTCTAGGTTTATTCTCCTTTGAGACAAGTTTAAAATTCCATTTTGGTACAATCCCACATGCTTAAGTTGCCACACAAGCTTGGGAAGCAAATTTGGACACTTTGATGCTTGTAAAGACCATGAAAATGACCAAACCAGAACCCTATGGCACAAACTAACCAAATAGATGAATCTTCCCATTGAGAGCTTTTTAGGATGCTAAAGTGTAGAGAAATCAGAGCTCTACAAAATTAATTATGAATTTTTAAAGTTGGGATTTTGTTGTTGTTTTGGTGCATGTAATGTTCATATGGTTAGTTTTGTGTTCTATGTCATCCAATAGCCAAATAGTGTCTAATGCTTGTAAAATTTTACTGAAATAAACTAGAGGTTATAAGCTTTTTTTGGCCACCAAGATCACCTCATTTGGAGGTCTGAACAGAGAGTTATGAGTTTTTGAAGTTTCATGTCAGTATCAGTAACGCCACTTGACCTCCAGTACTCTTCCATCATAATTCAATTCCTAAATGGACTTGACGTGATCTGAAAATATTTGTCCCTTAAAGTTAACATCTCTAGCTTCTCAAACTAAGAATGCATGATTTCAATTTTTCTAGAATTAGCTAGGATATTTCAAAATTTGTGACAGAAATGAGAAAATTTTGGCTGAGGCTGCAACTATGAATTTTGTGTGTTTCTTGCACCTGCACAAGTTCTAGGCCATTTTTTGTGATGGAATTAAGTTGTATCTATGTAATTAAATATGAGAATGTGATACACGAGCTCACATGGTCCACGAGACACCGAATGAAAAATTTATCACTATGCAACACAAAAATATTCATTATTTTATATGTCATTTTCTTGTGATTCTTGAGAAGTGCATGGCATAAGGCATAGAATTTGCATGAGAAAGGCTAGAAAGATATGGTGTTATATTTATTGGTATCAAAGTAAAGGTTTAGGCTCTTGATATGGGTTATGGGTTGTGTTTATAAGTTGCTTAGATGTGTATGAGCTTGTTAGGGATGAATTGAGTGTGTTGGTGGTGAAAGTGTTCCCTTTCCATACTAAAGTTTGTTATGATGTTTCAGAGCTATGGTGAACATTAGGAGAGGTCAGCCTTCTAGAAGGGCTCGTACAGATGATAGATCCGAGCCTAGTGATCTAGTAGCTAGAGCCTTATAGTCTATTATGGCTCACATGGATCAACAACATGTTGTAATCATACAGTTATAGGAACGGCTTGCTGAGAGAGATAGTCAGGGCCCTACACCACCTCCTCCATAGCCACCTCACCACTCAGATAGTCCCGAGCACTTAAGGACAACTCACCTAGACTCGTAGCCACACATACAGATGGTGGCCTCTATTCCACCAACTCAAACTCCTCTAGCCTAGGAGCAGCCCTCTATTAGCTAGGTTATTACTCAGTTCAAGAAATTCGGGCCTTCTACCTTTGACAGTGAGATGAACATAGAGAAAGTCGAGGCCTGGATTATGCAATTAGAGAAAATCTTCTGGGTGATGGAGTGCACGTCTGAGTAGAAAGCCACTATAGCTATTTTCTAGCTAGAGGGAGATTAGTGGTGGAGGGGCACTGAGCCTATCTTGAGGGTGAGGAGCCTTCCGATTATATGGGAGGTGTTCCTACAGGCTTTTTATGAGAGGTACTTCCCTAGTTTAATCAGAGATGAGAAGGAGTTATAATTTATACTCCTAAAATAGATAGAGGAGATGTTCATGGACCAGTACGTGGCCAAATTTGTAGAGCTTTCTAGGTACTCTTAACAGTGGAGAGCAGATAGGCTGGAAAAAGGTTTACTTCTAGAGATCAGAGATAAGGTAGTTCCATAGAGAATTAGGCACTTTAACACCTTGGTTGAGGTATGAAGAGTGAACCTTAGAATGATGCAGCCTACCTCAAGTACTAAACCACCCCTCCCTGAGCCCAAGAGACCTAAAGAGGGATCACAGGTCATAGTTACTAGTAGGAGAGGTGGCCAAAGTTAGTGGAGTCAAAAGGGCAAGAGACAGAGAACTCAGTCCAATAAAAGGTAGCTCTGTACCTATGATATATCTCCAATGTGGCAAGAACCATAGAACCAAACCATGCTACGCAGGGCAGAATGTATGTTTCCCATGTGGTAGGCCAGGACTTATGGCTAGAGACTACACCCAGGCTCCTCAACAGTTCACACAGCAGAGGGAAATGGCTCTTGTCCTTAAACCTCAGACTTAGGGTAGAGTCTTTGCCCTATCATATCAGGAGGCTAGCCGGTCCCTAAATTTGATTCAAGGTACTATTAGAATAAATGATTTTTCTATAACTACATTATTTGATTCGGGTGCTAGCTGTGACGACCCTAATTCTAATATCGGTAATTATACCTAAATACAGAATTAATAAATAATGATCAAGGTTTGGAGTCGTTACAATTAATTACATTAAGAAAATATAGGGGAAATTTAAACCTTGATACTACTAGGATCATTAACTAACAACCATAACGGGAACATGCATAAAAGGGTTTGTACCACCATTTAAGGTTTAGGATTCATCCATTAATCAATTTCAACCCACAAAAACATCCCACCAATATGCTCATGCTATTCCCTAACATTAGCCTTACTGAAATTAGGGTTTCTAGGTCAAATATAGGAGTTTGCGTACCTGCGCCGCGACCTGGAACCTTCCCGCCGCAGCTAAGTTAGGTTCTGGAGCTCGAAAACTAAGTTTTTAAACTTGCGCTGCGGCCCAGACCTTTTGCGCCGCTGCCAAGTTGCTATCGGGAAATTTCCTGTCTTTCGCCGCGGCTATCTGCGCCGCGGCCAACCTATGTGGCACCGTGACGAGTTTTGCTACTGTAACCTCCTTAATTAATTTCCTCGACTCGCGCCGCGGTAGCACTTCTTGCGCCGTGGCGAGGTTACATTCTGTCACCCTCCTGGGTGATTTTTTTCATTCTGCGCCGCGGCGAGAGTTATCAAGCCACAGCGTCCCTCGCCACTGTCGCTCCCTAGGTCGCGGCGAAGCCTTCCTGGCCACGACGTGACTCCTTTCTGTATCTGTTTTCCCTATATTTCGCCCCCTACACTCCATTTCCCTTCTTAGGGACACTCTAAGGTCATTTCCCCTCATTTTATGTGGCTCTAATGGCATTTATCTACCTTATTTACTTAGCTATGCTTCCATTACCAACTCAAAACTTATATGCCCATTTCTTTCCTCTAATTACCTCCTATCAGCAAGTTTTTAAAGTAACAACAACAGATTATACATGAACTATCAACAGCTATCCTTAAATACTCAATCAATAGGGGTTCCATACAATAGGGGTTCATATCAATATTTCAATGATTACATTCCCATCAATAGCCATATTGTAGGTCCACATAATTTACAGCAGATATCATGAATCCATACAGCAATTACCAAATTAAGATGAGGTCTAACCCCTTAATAGATACATCCTCAGAAACCAAAATATGAATGCCTACACTTGGCAATACAGATACATGATGATGCTATACAAGACTAAACAAAATTTAGCATCTACCCTATTACACTCAGACCAAGTATAGCCTCCCCACACTAGGCCTCAGCTCATAGATGTTCATCCACTTGCTTGCCCTTATCCTTACCCGAGGAACCTTCACCTGAAATTGTAATCCCATAAAACGAGGTGAGATACACATCTCAGTAACCAAGGCAATTCCATCATATAATCCAGTTTAATTAACATATATGCATGAATCAAAATCCATATCAGAATCATATCAATCATTTTAGCAAATGAAATAATTAGGCTATCATGATTACTATCCCATACTAGCAATCATATTTTAACATGTTAAAGGCCATTAACACCGAGAGAGGCCCGTCCACGACACCTACTCCCCATTGAGCACAACCAGGGCTCAGTGCATCTGGGGTTTGATCATAACCCAGTGCTCGATTGTAGCACATGCACGGGTGGCAGCCGCATCACATCTCCACCATGGACTCACAAGGTCCAATCATAATACAATAGATAGCTAACCAATTCATTCAGCATTTCAAATCATTCATATACAGCAAATATGAAATTAAAATAGATACATGCATGGAATTAATGTAAACCCCGGTTACCTCACTTGTGGACAAATTTGCAATAGCCGCCGATGGTACAAAATTTCTATAACCATAGCATCAGAAAATTACTACTCTAATTCATCATTAATAATAGCAATAAGTACCCAAGGAATTTTAAATGCTAATATCTACCTAAATAGCACTTACCCCGTCACTACAAGTCTCAAATTCGGATTCAAGTATCTCCCACTAAAAATCTCAATGTTTCACCTAAAATCCTAAGCAAATTCGTACAAAATTAATACCCATATTATAAATCAGCTTTGGGGGTCTCAAATTAGCAAGGATAACATCAAAATAGAGGGTTTAAACTCACCTAATGTCAGCCCTAGTCTCAACCTACGAATTTCATCAAGAAAACCCCAAATAACCACATTTCAGATTTTGGGTAAGGTGAAAATCCTTCAAATGAAAAACTAATTGGACCAAATTAAAGAGAAAGATGAGGGGATTAAGTTGTATAACTATTACCTTGGCTGAATCTTGCTCTAAGTGTGAGAAAATATGAGATTCTTGCCCCCAACCCTAGCCTCCTTCTCAACCTCCGAATTTGCTTCTTTGAGTTTCAGCAAATGAGAAAGTGGCTGAAACATTAGGGTTTTAGGTGGGTTTAAGTTGGGTCAAAAATGGGTTATGGGTTGCTCCAAGGTCCAAGTTCAAATGGGTTTCAGACTTTAGCTTATTGGGCCAGTTTTGAAGTGTTGGGCTGCAGAATTTCTTTGGGCCAGCTCTTATGCATTGGGTTGCTGAAGTTTAATTGGGTTGGGGCTAAGTTTGAAGGGTTCAAGGGTTTGGGTCTGCACCTAATTCATTGGGCCTCTATTAGCGTCTTATCATGGTTTATTAATTTGGGCCTATATGCAATTTCTATCCTATTTAATTCTCAAACCCATGTTAATAATATATCTCTCTAAAAATCCCCATTCACTTAACTTGTCCAATCATCCTATATTAATTATTTTTAATTAATCTTAATCCATGATTAACACCTTAATTAATTTCGAGGTGTTACACTAGCCATTCTTTCATATCATATGACTATGCTAGGAGGTTGGGTTTGAGTATGCATACACTATCATATGACTTGCATGTATCTACCCCTACAGGAAACTGAGCCATCACCTCCCATGCTTACTTGAATTGTGTGGTCTAGTTTAATCATTGCCTTACCACCCTTGATTTGATTTATATGCCCTTTATTGATATTGATTTGATTATTGGCATAAATTGGATGTCTGGAAATAATGCCACATTAGACTATAGCTACAGATGTATTACTTTACTTGAGTGTGGGACTGTGCCTAGTATGAGGACTGAGTTGTCTGTTATGACCACCTCCCTGGCTGAGAGGTCTCTAGGGCATGATTGTCAAAGATACTTAGTTTTCTTTTCAGTCTAAGCTGTAGTAAAAAAAGGTATAGAGGAGATTCTAGTGGTGAGGGAGTTCCCAAAGGTATTCCTTAAAGAGATTAGTGGACTACCCCTAAAGAGAGATATCAAGTTTCCTATAGGCATTATACTTGGGGCAAGTCCAATGTCTAAGGCCCCGTATAAGATGGCTCCCACTAAGCTAGCTGAGCTTAAAAAGCATATAGAAGAGCTCTTAGAGAAGAGTTTTATTAGACCCAGTGTCTTGCAGTAGGGAGCTCCAGTCTTATTCATAAAGAAGAAAGATGGAAGCCTTCAACTGTATATAGATTACAGAGAACTTAATAAGATAACCATTAAGAATAAGTACCCTTTACCTCGTATAGATAACCTCCTAGATTAGTCAGTAGAAGCGTTCGTATTTTCTAAGATAGACCTCAGGCGGGATACCATCATCTTAGGATAAAGGCTGAGGATATTCCCAAAATAGCATTTAGAACTAGATACGGGCATTATGAGCTTTTAGTTATACCTTTCGAGTTAACGAATGCACCTACAATATTCATGGATTACATGAACATAGTGTTCAAGCCATACTTAGATAGATTTATAGTTGTCTTCATAGATGACATTCTTATCTACTCAAAAAGTAGATAAGAACATGAACAGCATATGAGATTAGCCTTGGAAACCCTGAGAGAGAGACAATTGTATGCTAAACTTAGTAAATGTGAGTTTTGGCTCACTAAAGTCCAATTTTTAGGTTATATGATCTCCCAGGTAGGGGTCGCAATAGATCTCCATAAGGTAGAGGCAATATTACAGTGGGAGAGACCTAAGACCGTGATAGAGATTAGGAGCTTCCTAGGTTTAGCAGGCTATTATATGAGATTTATTCAAGGCTTTTCTTAGATAGCTATGCCACTGACCCCACTTACTATAAAGAATGTGTCATTTGTGTAGGATGAGAAATATGAGAAGAGTTTTCAAAAGTTGAAGCACAAGTTGACCACGGCCCTAGTTTTAGTGCTCCCTAACTCTAAAGAGACTTTTGTAATCTATAGTGATGCCTCTAAGAAAGGGTTAGGATATGTGCTTATGTAGAAAGGTCAAGTTGTATCTTATGCTTCTAGATAGCTAAAACTTCATGAAGAAAATTACCCCACACACGACCTAGAGTTAGTTGCAGTGGTGTTTGCTTTGAAAATATGGAGACACTACTTATATGAGGCAGCCATAAAAATTTACAGCGACCACAAGAGCTTTAAGTACTTATTTGAACAGAAAGAATTAAATATGAGACAACAAAGATGGTTAGAATTTTTGAAAGATTATAATTTTACATTGAAATATTATCACGGTAAGGCTAATGTGGTAGTTGATGTAATATCTAGTTTTCTAAAAATGAGAGAAAACGCGGGAAACGTAATGTATGGCTTCTCTATAAACGAACGAAATTCACTGAATACAAAAGGAAGTCCCCCCGAAATGAATTATTTAAGGCCTCAAAAAATTTGGAAAGCATTTTAGACTCCTAAAAATGAGAATCCCAGGGTCAGATAGAGAGAAAAATGGAGCTAGAATGAAGAAATGAAATTTGATGAAAGACTTATGAAACATAATGACATTTTCGTAATTTTGAGCAAATTTTGGAATTCACACAAGAGAGCTTTTTAAATGAAATTTTTGAGTTCTTTGGAGTTCTCAGAGGCCCTAAAAACTACGGAAAGCCCCGGGATAGTTAAAACCCTTCTGGTGAACATTTTCTAATGTCAGTTGACCTAAACTTTGACTGATTCATTTAGGAAAGTTTTAGCTTCAATTTGAGTGATTCCAAAGGAATTTTATTAAATCGGGAACTAAATTTCATAATGGAAAAGATGATTCTAAAAAAGGAGCTAAAACGAATTAGAAACAAAAATGCCAAGAACCAAGGGCAAATTTAGAATTTTGAGAAAAAGGAAGCTTCTTGAGCACTCTTTATTATTCATGTTTCTTCTCCCCCACATTTAGACCGACCCACTACTGCCCTCAAGCCAGAAAAATAAGGCAACTCTTAGGTGCACCAAAGAAGGGGATTTTCAAGGGAGAAATTTCATGAAAAAGGTAAGAAAAGTGTGGAATTTTATGCTCTTCCCATTAGTAAACTTGTTCCTCTTATTCTCCTCTTCATTTCTATGGTTTCATTGATGGATTTGGTATTGTTTTGGGTCTGGTCTAGAGGAGGAATAACAGAATTTGAAGGAGAGGAACTGACCACTTGGAAGAGCACTTGAGAAAAGCTAGGAAATTAAGGTAAGTTGTTGTCTTCCATGCTTCTTTTTCCCTTCTCCTCCTTGTGAGCATTTCATCCCATATAGAGTCCAATCAAAGGGAGATGAATTCTGGTCCTAGCAAGGGAGATTCATAGATTTTGGAGTGTGGGAAGCAAGTAGGTGTAAAGCATTCAAAGAAAGAAGCATGAAAATACAAGATAGAAAAGTTAAGGATTCATGGAGACATTGTGAAATCAGTTTTGATCCATGAATTCCCTAGCCTAAATAAGTGTTTTCTTGAGTTCCTAAGATCCCTAGAGACCTCGCCACACACCTTTTCTATTAAGAAAACAAAGCAAACCCATTACTTCCCTTTTTCATGTCTTATTTTGACCTAGGACATAACTATAGGTTAGGGATAGTTTTAATTTATTTCAAGCTTATTTTTAACTCATCTACAATGGAAAAGGATGAGAGGAAGCCTTAGAAAAAATTTAGAAACCATAGATAATGAGATGAAGGTGTAGGCTCTATAATGAAGCATAATAAAGCAACTCCTAGCTAGTCTCTTTAAAATAATTGTGTGATGACTCCAAGGAATCTAAATGGAGTCAAGAATCATAGATTGAAGGAGAGAAGGGAGCCTGTAACACCATAGATTCTAGTCCATCTCATACATTTGAATGGCATAATATCATGAACTATATAGGATTTCCATAGGAAAAACAAGAAAAAATAGGATTATTTTTACATTGCGCTATATCTAAAAATTCATTTTGGTGTCACGTGGACCATGTGAGCTCATGGTATGCATCCTCATATTTAATTACATTATTACAACTCATTTACATCCCAAAAACATGCCTACAACCCATGGAAACCGAAGTGGAGCATGAAAATTGGAGATTCATTTTCGGCCAGAATTAGCCTCTTTCTTAGGCAAACTTTGAAAAATTATAACTAAATCTAAAAAAATAAAAAACATATGTTCTTGGTCATTATGGAAATCTTAGGATGTATAATTCATACTAAAAATATGTTTAGATCATAACATTCATCATGGATGACGCTTGACATTCGAAAGGCTACTGAGGTCGCTGGCTACCTGGGCTGCTATCCAGGTTACTGATACAAATTTCTAAAATTCATAACTAATTCTATAAAAATATAAATCACACAAATTTGGTCATTATGGAAAGATAAAAATGTTAAATTGATTTTAAAAATAATTCCAGAATGAAACAATTATTTTTAGCCATTAGAATCCTATGGAACAATAACTGAACTCCTGGGGCACCACTACTACTGATAGCCAACTTAAAAGATGCATAACTCTTTGCTCAGACCTCCAAATGAGGTGATCTCAATGGATACAGAAATATTATGACCTCTAATTTATTCATATAAAATCTCACAAGCATTGGACACCATTTGGCCATCAAGTGATACAAAACACAAAACTGCCAGTATGAACAATGCCCATACCAAAATCAATAGAAAATCCCAACTTGGAAAATTCATCAAATATTCTCTAGACCTCCAAAAATTATGTTCTTTAGCTTCCAAAAAATCTCTCAATGAGACATAATTGTATGCCAAATTTTAGAGTAAGACTAACTCATTTGGCTAAAAAGTAACATAGGGTTCCATGATGGTCAATTTTGTCTCCATATGAGGTACCAAATTTGCCAAATAATTTTCCCTTGCTTGTGGCACTTTTTGGGCAAGTATAAAAGCATATTTAAGACTTGTGTAAGCTTCCCAAATGGTCCCAAACCTCATGCACCTCATTTTGGCCATTCAACCCACACTTATGCATATTTCCATCAAACTTCCATAATGCATAATTGGACATTCAAAACTCAAATTGTATTCTAAAGCTCATACATCATATTCATGGCTCTAAACATTATATAATAGTATATTTACATATATCTCAAGGTTCATTGTTCATATACAATATCATAGACATTATGATACATAAGTATGGTTCCAAATTGGCTAAAACCAAGGCATAAGTTTGTCAATCTCCTTCCTTTAGTATTGTTGGCTCCCATTAGCATATCTACTTAGTTTACCTAGCATGTTAAATTATTGGAGAGGAGGGGATGTGTGACACCTTAATCTACTACTGCTATCTAGCCTCTCACTGGGCTCGATTTCATATGATTTCCAAAGGATCAATACCAATCCGTGGTATTTTCATGCTATGAAATGGGGTTTCCTACACTCATCTTTTACCCCATGGGTCCTGTGAACCCATCATTCATATTCCCAACTCAAACTCCACTTATACAACTCATACATAGCATAAAACAAACCATAAGCCACGGGTATAGAGCCAAAAACCAGAAAAATGCATTTTTCTCACTTGTGCCCAAAAGTCATATTTTGGCTCTAACTTTGGAAAATCATAACTAATTATAGAAAAATGAGAATCTAGTAAACTTTAGCTCTATGGAAAGCTCTAGGTGTTATCTTTACACTAAAAATGATTACCAATCGTAATCTCTGGGTTTGGACCATGTTTGACATCGAAAATGGGAAGGATGTCCGACTATCACTGTTTCTGGTGCAGCTTACTGTCATGACATTCGAAAATTCATAACTAAATCCAAAAAAATACAACCTAGGCACACTATACCAATTTGGAAAGCTACAAATGTCTAAAAGAGGAAAAAAATAAGTCCAGATCAGTTCAGTAGCCCCTACACCCCAAAAACTGATGGAACAGTAACGGAGGTCAGGTGGCTCCCTGATGCTGATACAGAACTTCAGACGGTTCGTTCTCTCTCTACAGACCTCCGATTTAGGTGTATAGGTCACTGTGGTTTTCTAATTTATGTTTATAAACTTTCATGACAATTGGCCACCATTTGGTCTATGTGTGACATGGATTTCATTTCTGACCTATAGGAACAGTACATGACCAAACTACCAAATTTTCCCAAATTCAACAATTCACCAAATATTCTCTCGACCTCCAAATATTACCCACTTTAGCTTCTCAAGAAGCTTTCTACAAACTCTAGAGGCATGCCAAATTTCATGGCAAGAGGAGCTCATCCGGTCATACTTTGACGGAGCTCTCAAAAATATCGATTTTGGCACCCAAAAGGTCTAAAATGGGTCCAAAAGACCTCTCACACATTCTCACTCCACATGGACAAGTTTAAAAGCATAAAACTAGTATATATAACATGTCCATATGATCCAAATCAACATACATTCCAATCTCACTATGCTACGGCCAAATATACACTAGCACATTCATTCATCAAAAGGGGCAAAACCCTCATTTCCATTGATTTGGCTATCAACATAGTTTATACATAATCTTTTCATACTTTTACACTTGCTACAACATGTACATCTCAAAAATAGAAGGTGCATACTCATTTTGGCACCTCTTTACATCAAAATAGCCAAAATAAAGCTAACAACTAGCTAAGCATGCTCATAGGCTCCTTGGTGTGCACTTGCTTCTCCTTATGCTCCACCTAGCATGTTAAGTTGGGAGGGGAAGGGGTGAGATTTAGAGAATCTCAGTAGCTCATGCACTCAATCAAGTAAGCAATCAAGGCATATAACAAGTCAAAACATGTGAATAAGCATTTAGCCATTCTCAAACATCCAACACACATTGTACATGCTATGGAATCACAACAATGCCAAAAATGGGCTCTAGGGACTTTTGGTCTAGCCTCACCCGAGTTTAGGGACTTTTGGATGGTCTCACCCGAGTTTAAGGACTTTTGACTTGGCCTCACTCGTTTGAGACTTTTGGCCTTGTCTCACCTATCTCAAGGGATTTTCGGCTTTACCTCACCCATCTCAAGGGACTTTCGACACTACCTCACCCGAGCAATTCTCACATTTCAACACATAAGCACATTGGCATCAATGCATTAAAGCAATAGCATATGGCATATTCCACACAATAAGCATATACATAAACATACATTGACTATTACATCCAAGAATGCAACAAGAAAGAGTGGGAAGAGAGAGCTACCTTATCAGCCAAGGTCAACACTAGCTTTTCCTTTCAATTCCTCTTCTCCCTTCTTAAGTTCACAATCACACCTTGATGGAGGTGTTTCTCTTGAGCCTAGACACACAAAAGCATGCAATTACTCTCTTAGAATGTAATCTTTCAGATCAAACTCTCCTAACATACCAGAACCTAGAGTTCTCTCTCTCTCTCTCTAGAATGCCATCAACTCTTTCTCTCTCTCAAGCTCCCATGGTAGTGGAAACAACATTTTCAAAGAAAACACAAAGATTCAAAGGTGTTTCCCACTTTCCCTCTTCTGACCCATGCCCAAAATCCAACCATTTTCACAAACAAAATAGTAGAAAGAGAGGGCAAAGAGAGGAGATCAGATTCTAAGGAGAAATGGGAGGAATTTGCTTACCTTTCTCTTGCTCTTCCTCCTTTTCTTAGTCTCTCTCACTCTCCACGCCTCTTTTCTCTCCTTGGGTCGAAGTCTAGGGCAGAAATGAGAGAAGGAATGAGTTTGGACGTTTAATGAAGTCTAATTCTCGCTATTTACTCTCTTCTGGACTGACCCTCGCTACGATGAAAATTAACCTTCGCTATAGCAAGCTCGTGTTATCTGGCTTCGCTATGGCGAGGTGTAACCTTCGCTACGGCGAGGTGTAACCTTCGCTACGGCGAGATCGTATCAGTTCCCTTCGCTATGGCGAGATTTGACCTTCGCTATGGCGAACTCGCGTTAGTTCCAGACCTCACTCTCGCCATGGCGCACGCTACGGCGAGCTGTCCCCTGGTTTCTATATGGACTACTGCCCGTACTCGCTATAGCTAGAATCACCTTCGCTATTGCGAACAGGCACTCTCGCTGTAGCGAGACCATTTCTCGCTATTGCGAGACGACTTAGCAAAATTTCTAGATTTCAAATTTTTCCAGCTTTCACTTCCTTTCTTTTTCTCTCTTTTCCTTTTCCCTTTTCCCGGTTGTTACAGGATGAGATTCAAAGAATCCGAATAGCTCATCTCCCATTCAATCATACATAATATGTGTAAAGCAAGCTTTTCAAATGCATGCATGGTGAAAATATAAGACATGCACATTTAAAAAATAATATTGGCATGTGAATCAATCATACAAGACATCCAAGAGTTCACTAAGTGCTTAGATTGGCCTCACACTTCTCCTCATGGATTTTGGACTTGCTTCACCTATTCTTTAAAAGCTTTGGACTCAACCATATTCTTGGGAGCCCACTTTACTTTTGGGAGACTCTTTACTTTGTCTCAACCAAACTCAAGAGTTTTTGGCTCATCCTCACCCAAGGAAAGAGTTCTTGGCCTCTCCATATTCAAGCAAATTCACACAATCATCATGTAAGCATTTGAAAATATAACATGGCATCAATCATCATGACATATAAAGACATGCTAGCATACTTTTCAAAGCTTGAAAATACACATACACACATTCTAAAACAAGCTAAACATACATCCATGCATGAGAGAAGGTGGAGAGAGACACCTTGCACACAATTACACACTTTTTCTTTTGGACTCAAGCCTCTTTTTTCGGCCACACACCCACAAATTAGTAGAGATGGTATCTCTTGGCCTAGATACAATTTATGGGGGCCAATTAGGTTCATGAAACAATCTCTAAGACCATACAATTTGCTTACATGCTAGATTGCCCTATAAGCTCCATTATGGTCCGTAAATGCACCTAATGAAGCAACACCCCTCAAATACTTTCTAGGCCTCATTCTTTCCTTTCAAATATGATTCTTGACTCCTTTTAAGTCTCATGGAGTCATCACATCATCAAAACAAAGAGCCTAACATCATATTGCTTCTTTAGGTCATAATATGGAACCTAAGACATCAAATCAATTTCTATGAGTTCTAAATTTCTTTCAAGGCCTCTCTTCATTTTCATTCATTAAATATGACTCAAGAATGGCCTTAGAAAAATTTAAAACTCTCTTTAGCTATGAAAACCCTTCTTGGCCGAGACAATAAAGCATATTGGGTTCCATGGAGCTTTCTTTGTTTTCTCAAGGGAAGAAGCATAGGGGGGACCACTTAGGGATCTTAGGATCTCATTTAAACTCTTATTTAGGACTAAGAATCATTATACAAAATCAGATTTTATAAGGTGCAATTGAAACCCTAGAATTTGCATTTTGAAATCTAAAGGCTTTTTGATAATTCCCTTTGCATATTCTTAATCTCCACACCCTTTTTTCTTAGATTCATGCTTGGTTCTACCTAAAAATCATCTCCTCCTAGGTTTTTCTCAAGTGGGGCGAAATGGTGGAGAAGGGGACCAAAAATGACAACCCTAGGAAGAGAAATTACCTTGTTTTCTTTCTTTTTCTCACTTGAATCTTGTGTTCTTTGAGCTCCTCTCTTCAAATCCGAATTTTCCCCTCAATTTCTTCCTTAAAATAGATTTATAAACTTCATTTTAATCATAGGAAATAAAAGAGAATGGAGGATAAGAGGTTTGGAAGAGAAAGAGCATGAAAAACTACTAATTTCTATGCCTTAAGCCTTTGATTTCTCCTTCTTTTCTTCCCTTTCTTGTGAGCCTCATCCCCTAGGGTTTTCTTCTGGTTTTAGGCAGAACATGGTCGTGCATAATGAAGGGAGGAGAAGGGTGTATCATATATATAGGTGGGAATAAGTTACACTTTTCAAAAATTCCTATTTTGCCCTTCATACTTTGCATTTTTGTTTCTCCTTCATTTTAGCTCCTTTTTTATAACCATCTTTTCTATTATAAAATTTAGGTTCCCAATTTAGTAAAATGCCTTTGGAATCACTCAAATTGGAGCTAAAACCCTCTCGAACGAATCCGTCAAAGTTTGGGCACACCGACATTGGAAAACGTCCACCGGAGGGGCTTTAGCTGTCCTGGGTCTTCCCATGATTTTTAGGGCCTCTGAGAACCTCAGGGAACTCAAAATTTTCATTTAAGAAGCCTTCCTATGTGAATTCTAAAAATTACTCAAAATTATGAAAATGTCATTATGTTTCGTAGGCTTTTCATAAGAATTTATTTCTTCGTTCTAGCTCCGTTTTTATTTCCATCTGAGCCTAAGATTCTCATTTTTAGGAGTTTAGAATGCTTCCCAAATTTTTTGGGACCTTAACTATCTCATTTTGGGGGACTTCCTTTTGTATCCAGTGAGTTTCATTCGTTTACAGAGAAACCGTATGTTATGTTTCTCACATTTTCTCTCATTTTCATAAAACCAGATGTTACATAGCCAAGATCATGAATTCTTGTAGTTGCTTCATTAAGTTCCTTATGGAAGCATAACAGAGCCATAGACCAAAGTAGTATCATGTAAAGTATGTATAATACTAAAGCTTGTTCCCATGAATAATTCATGTTTCTTTTGGTGTATTTAGGTCAAGAGAAGTTAATGCTCCCTAAGCTTATGGTTAGGCCAAGAAGAAGGAAGGGAAATTTAAAGAAAAAGTGTGCTTGTATAACCAAGGTAGCTCACTTCCCCTTTCCTCATGCATGAATGTATGCTTGGCTTGTCTTTGAATATGTGTACGTGCAATTTTAAGCCATGAAAAGTATTCTAGCATGACTTTTATTCCATGGTGCCATGATGTTACTATATGTCTTAATATGATGTTTATTATGTGTGCTTAGGTTTTCTTAAGTGCGATGAAGTTAAGAACCCTTAGCCATGGTGAAGATGAGCCAAGAACTTCTAAGATTGGTTGAGACAAAGTAAAGAGTCTCTTAAAAGTGAGGTTGACTCCCAAGAGTAAGGTTGAGTCAAAGACCTCTTAAAAAATAGGTGAGGCAAGTCCAAAATCCATAAGTGAATGGGTGAGACTAATCTACTTACTTGGCAAGCCTATGTATGCTATGTATGACTTGTTCAAATGTTAAAGATGTCTTTTTAATCATTGCACATGTCAATATGCCCATGCATGCATTTGTAAGACTTATTTTGTATCTTTTATCTGTGATTGAAAGGGAGATGAGCTATTGGGATTCTTTGAATCTCATTCCCTCCTCTCCAATGTTCTAAAATTCTAGGTGGACCAAGAGAACAAGGAAATCGGAGCCAACCACTTGAAAGACGAAAATGTGACATCAAAATGCATGGATTTTGTTTCTTTAAGGCCATATGAGTGGCAAATGTTGTAATCCATTGTTGTATATATCCTATGATATTACGAACATATTTAATTATGCTAATGTATTATGTATAAATGAGATTTAAGGTTAGATGTATGGAAATGTGCATCTTGGACATGTAGTGGGAAAACTAGCATTATGGAAATGTTTGTATAAGTGGAAGTGGAATGGGAAAATTGAGATGCATGAGGTTTAAAACCACTTGGGCAGTTCATACAAGTCATATTCATGCTATTAAACTTGCCCAAGAGGTGCCAAACATTAAAGGAAGTCATTTGGACACAATTGGTATCAAATATGGAGCAAAATTGACCATATTAGAAAGCTATACCATTTTTTGTCCAAATGAGCTCTTCTTGGTCTGAGATTTGGCATAAATTTAGAGCTTGTTGAGAGCTTCTTTTGAAGCTAAAGTGAAAACTTTTTGGAGGTCTATGGAATATTTAGTGAATTTTTAAAATTGGGAAATTTTCTAAAATTGGTTTAGTGCACTATTCACTCAGGTCCGAAATTAAATTCTGTCACTCATGGGGCAAATGATATCCAATTGCCACAAAATTTTATAGAGAAAAACTAGACACCCCAGTGACTTGTGACTACTAGAAGAACCTCATTTAGATGTCTAGAGAGGGAGATATAAAATTTTGAAATTTTTATCCAGTATCCGGCATCTAGTCAAACCTAAGGTATTGTTTGATTAGTTTTTTAGTCCTATATGTGCCTAAGCTAGTCCAATATTATTTTTCCTCATAGATAACATCTCTATCTTTCCATATTGGTATTGTTTGCATGGATTGGATTTTTTTTGAATTAATTGGATATTTTTGAAATTTATAGCAGAAATCTTTATTAGTACCAATAGCTAGTCAAACCTCTATACCTTTTCGTATGTCAAACATCTTTTTTGTTATGTTTAATGGCCTAGACATATTTTTAACATAAATTAGACATCTATATCTTTCTAGAATAATAAAGAATACATAATTCTAATTTTTCGAGAATTAGATATGATTTTCCAAATTTTGTGATAGAAAAGAGAAAATTCTAGCTGAGGCTACATCATGAAATTTTGTATATTCCTTTGCCTTGCATGAGTTGTAGGCCACTTTTGGTGATAGATTCAAGTTGTATCTATAAAATTAAATATGAGAATGTGATACATGAGTCCATATGGCCCATAGGACTCTGAAAGAAAAATTTTATTCGTGGCAAAGTGCATGTACATTCATTGTTCTCATGCTACCTTTCTTGCTTCATTATGAAATGTATATAATAAGACCTAAAAATGGCATGAGGCAAGCTAGACAAATATGGCATTACAGCTGATGCCCTGAGTAAAAATCCATACACATGGCCTGTATGATGATCGGAGAGCAGGAATTGATTGAGAGATTTAGATATATGAGTCTCTCATATGAGGTGCATTCAAGGATGTTACTAATGAGTGAAACTCGAATAGAAAATGACTTGAGGGATTAGAGAAGCCCAGCAGACAGATGATGATATAAATAGGATTAGATCCCAGATAGCCTAGGGTAGCATTTCAGAGTTTAATCTATCTAAGGATGACATAGTAAGATACAAGGATAGGCTGTATGTGCCAAGAAATACAGAAATCAGAGAGAGAATATTAGATGAGACACATAAGAGCAAATACACCATTTATCCAGGTAGTAGTAAAATGTATTAGGACTTAAGGAACATGTTCTAGTAGCCTGGAATGAAAACAAACATAGCAGAGTATGTCTCCCGATGTTTAGTATGTTAGTGAGTTAAGATAGAGCATTATAAACCAGCTGGGTTATTACAGCCCCTAAATATCTCAGAGTGGAAATGGGATGGCATAGCTATGGATTTTGTCATGGGTTTGCCCTTGACATCATCGGGGCATGATACAATATGGGTAATAGTGATAGATTAATAAAGTCAGCACACTTTTTAGCCATCAAAGCCACTTACACCCTAGACAAACTAGCCCAGATGTACATACGAGAGATAGTTAGATTACATGGCATACCTAGGAGCATAGTTTCAAATAGAGATCCCAAATTCACTTTAAATTTTGGGAGATCATTACAGGATGCTCTAGATACCAGACTTAGATTTAGCACAGCCTATCACCCCCAGATAGATGGACAGACAAAGAGAACTATCCAAACTCTAAAAGACATGTTAAGGGTGTGTGTGCAAGATATGAAAGGAAACTGGGATACATACTTGCCTCTAGTAGAGTTTGCCTATAATAACAGCTATCATGCAAGTATACAAATGGCACCGTATGAGGCATTGTATGGGAGGAAGTGTAGGTCTCCGATGTGTTAGGTTGAGCTAGGAGAGCGAAGTCTAATAGGCCCAGAATTAGTGGACCAAACTTCTAGATAGATTGAGACCATTAGAAAGAAACTCCTTACGGCCTAGAGTAGACAGAAAAGTTACACAGATAGATATAGATGGCTGTTAGAGTTTGAGATTGGAGACCATGTCTTCATTAGAGTGTCTCCAATCACAGGGATAGGTGACAATTGTGTCGTGCAATCTCAAATAAAACTAGGTAGAAAAATAAACTTGTAGGTAATGCTGCAACCTAGGTCATTTCCCAAGGAGTTCTTGCCTCTAATTGTTTGTGAAAGAGTCTACCAAGTATCACTAAATGAAAATTGTTTAGGGGATTTTCTTGAATTACTAAGACTTTATTGAATTAAATTTAAATGACAAGAGCTAAAAGCTTAAGACTAAGTGAAGCAAACAACTAAGAAAATGTGGTAGCTAGCCTTGAGATGGACTCCTTAGAATTCAATTATCGTTGCTCTCTTTTTAGTGTACCAAAATTGGATTTAAATTCTTGCTCATTACTGTATTCTCCATAAGAACTCTTGAATTACCATCCAAGACTCCATTCACCAATAATTCAAGGATTTTGCAACCACAAGAAACCTTGAAGAATTAATCAATTGAGTTAGGAGCAAGAACACACTAAAACTAATCCTAAATGCTCATAATTGACAATTTTGGAGGTCTACAGAATATTTGATGATTTTTCAAAATTGACAATTTTTTTGATTTTGGTCTACTGTACTATTCATTAGGTCCGAAAATGAATTCTATCACACAGGGCACAAATGATATCCAATTGCCATAAAATTTTATACAAAGAAACTAGAAATTCATAATGACTCGTGACAACTAGAAGCACCTCTTTTGGAGGTCTAGAGACGGTGATATGAACTTTTGAACATTCTATGCAGAATCAGGACCCTTACCTGACCTGAGTTACTATTCTATTGAATTCTGAGGCTTGGATTGCCTGAACTAGTTTGGAAGTATTTTTTCCCTCTAACTAACATCCACATCTTTCCATATTGGTATAATTTGTATGGATTTGATTTTTTTATAATTAATTGGACATTTGTAAAATTTGCTACAGAATATGTGACTGCATCAAGAGGCAGTTTGACCTCTGGAATTTTTCGGATGTCAAACGCCCTCTGTAATAGATGTTATGATCTAGGAATATTTTTAATGTAAATTAAAAATTTGTAGCTTTTCATAATGACCAAGAATGTGTGATTTCAATTTTTCTAAAATTAGTTATAATTTTTCAAAATTTAGTCAGAAAAATGGGCAAATCTGGCCGAAATTAAACTTCCATATCCTATGCTTCTTTTCGATTTTTATGAGTTTTGGGCATGATTTTATGATAAAAATGAGTTTTATTGATGTAATTAAATATGAAAATGTATAGTATGAGCTTACATGGTCCATGTGACACCGAATGGAAATTTTAAACATGACATAATGCGAAAATACTCATTATTTATGGTCAAAAACTTGGGTTGTATAATTCGAGGCCCAAATGATGTCCAATACTCATGAAATTTTAAAGGCATCAACTAGACATGGTAAAATTTCCATGGCCACCAAGATCATCCTAATTGGGCATTTGATCAGAGAGATATGAATTTTTGAATTTGAAGGATAGTACTAGTAATGATAGTCAACCTCTGGTACTATTCTATCAATTTTTGGTGGATAGCAACCTTTTTTGTTGCCTGGATTTATTTTTAGCATAAAGTAGATATCTATCGCTTTATAGAATGGTAAAGTATACATGATTTCAAGTATTCTAAAATTAGTTATGATTTTTCAAAGTTTATGTTAGTATATTGGATTTTCTGGCTGAGGCTGCACCATTACATTTCATGTATTCAATCCCCTTGCACGAGTTCTAGGCCACTTCTTGGGATGGTTCTGAATTGTAGTTGTATAATTAAATATGAAAATGAGAAAGATGAGTCCATATGGCCCATGGAACACTGAATGAAAATTTTATCCATGATGTAACGCAATTTAATGAATATTTTTAATACTCTTTCCTTGGCAAACTTGTATAATCCAAAGAAGGAAACTTAGAAATGGGGTAAGATGAGCTTAGTAAATATGGTGTTACATTATTGATTGTAGAACTTGCTTGTAACACCCTAAAATTAATTAAGATATTAATTATGGATTTGGATTAATTAAGAATAATTAATATGGAATAATTGGGCAAGTTATATAAATGAAAATTTTAGAGAGATAAATTGTTAATATGAGTTTGAGATTTAATTAGGTTAGAAACCTCATCTAGGCCTAAATTGAATTAAATAGGCCATGGTTAAAGACTAATGGAGGCCCAATGATTTTAGGTGCAGACCCAACCTTTTAATATGAGGATTGGCCCAAGAGAGAACACCTAATGATGCCCCAATATAATTTAGTGAGATACAAGCCCAAGACTTAACTTGTATAAGCTCTTATAATTAGCCCAACAACCCTCATGTAGACCTAAATCAAATGAGCTCTTAAAACTTGGTCTAACCCAATCAAAACTCTACAGCCCAACTAATGAAATCTGGCCCAATAAGCATAAAATCTGAACCCAATTGGAATTGGACCTTTGGGTTAGCCCATAACCCATTTAGGACCTAACTTAAACCCAACAAAACTCTAAACATATGCAGTCGCCTCCTACCATTCTGGTAAAACATAAAAAACATTTTCGCACCTTGAGAGGGAGGCTAGGGTTCTAAGCAGTAAATCCACCATTTCTCACTTCTAGGCTCAAAATCAGCCAAGGTAATAGTTATATAATTTAATCCTCTCCTCTTTCTATTCAATTAACTTAATTGGCTTTTTTGGAGCACTTTCACTATACCCAAAATCTGAAATGTGTTTATTTGGTATTTACTTAGAGGATTTTCAGAGGTAGAAGCTAGGAAGGATATTGGGTAAGCATAAACTCTTTATTTTAATATATTTTCTACTGGTTTAAGGCCCCCATGGTTGGTTTATAGTATGGGTATTAATTTTATACTAATTTGCTTAGGATTTAAGGTGATACCTTAAAGTTTCTGATGGAGGAAACATTTAATCTAAATTTTCTCTTGTAATAGCTAGGTTGAGGTAGCATTATTGTTAGTTCTCTAGAAAATTGTCTGTAAGTGAGGTAACCAAGGACTATATTAATTCTATGCATATATATCTACTTTAATTTCATATTTGCTGCATATGAATGATTTGAAATACTAAATGAATTGGTTAGCTATCTGTTGTATTGTGTTTGGACTTTGTGAGTCCATGGTGGAGCTGTGGTTCGGCTGCCACCCATGCATGTGCTTCGATTGGGCACCGGGTTATGATCAGACCCTAGATGCACTGAGCTCTGGTTGTGCTCATTGAGGAGTTGGTGCTATGGACGGGCCTCTCTCGGTGTTATTGGCCTTTAACATATGGAGATGTGATTACTAGTATGGGATGATAATCATAATAGCCTAATTATTTCATTTGCTGATATGATTGTGATGCTCATTTTGATTCATGCATATATGTTAATTAAATTAGAATATATGAATTGAATTAACCTTTGGTTACTAAGATTCACATCTCACCCAGTTTTATGGGATCATACTTTCAAGTGAAGGCCCTTTGAGTAAGGATAAAAGGAAGCAAGTAGATATTCTCTTATATAGCATCATCATGTAATCATGTTGCCAAGTGTAGGTATTTGTATTTTGATTACTTAGAATGTATCTATTGAGGAGTTAGGCCTCATTTTAGCTTGGTATTGGATGTATGAACTTATAACATCTGTTATGAGCTTTATTAAGCCTATGATATGGTTTACTATTTGGGAAAGGTAATTATGTAATACATTGGTTGTAAACATGAACTAGTAATGCATGAAATCTCTAATGGAATATGTATTTGAATGATAATTATTGGTAGCCTATGAAATTCTTACTATCATAAACCTATGAACTTGCTTATATATGGTAGTTAGATGAGTAGGAATTAACACTTAAATCTTGGATTGGTAACAATAGATAAGTTGGGTAAATTAGGTAGAGGAAAGCCATTAGAGCCCTACAAATTAAGGTAAAGTGACCCTAGAGTGTCACTAGGGGAGAATGGGAGTGTATGAGACAAGATTTAGAAGTTGTAGGATCAGAAGGCATTTCACTGCAGCCAAAATAGTCTTAACCACGGCTAATAGAGGCAAAATTGCTCAGGGAGAGTACCAGAGAGCAATTCGCCGTGATGAGAAGTAAAATTTGCCATGGCAAAATGTGAGAGGCCAAACTAGAAGTTTTCCCAAGAGCAATCCACCGAGGTGAAATGGGGAATTGGTCGCAGCGAACCTTGAAAAAATGTCTCAAGTGTTCCAGAGAGGAATTAGTCGCAGAAAACATGGAAATTAGCTGCGGCCAATAATGAAAGGCAAGTAAGGTAAGCTCCAGGAGGTTTTCTCACTGTGTCATCATATAGGCTCGCCGTGGTGATCTGTAAAGCTATAAGAAGTGAACCCGAGAGTAATTGGCCACGACATAAAAGCATTTACCACAACGAAGGTCCTAAAACTCTTATATTAACCTAGAAACCTTGGTTTTTCCTATGATAACATTAAAAAATGACCTAGAAACACTTGAAAGAGGTTCTTGAGAGTTAAAAATGAATAGGCAATTGATTTAAAGGCTTTTAATTAGAGAATTGTCTCACTCATGTACATGGATGCTTGTAAATGTTTGGTTAATGATTCTAATAACATTAAGGTTCAAATTTTCTCACTTTTTCCTAAAGTGTTTCATTTAAATGGTGCTAGACCTTGATATATGACTATCAATCGCATGTTTAAGTCTAATTACCATGATTAGGAGTTAGGGTCACATTGCTCATAAAAGGGTGAGGTGATGCTAAAAGTCCCTTAATGAAGGTGAGGAGATGCCAAAAGTCTCATAGCATGGGTATGACAAGGCCAAAAGTCTCTTGAATGGGTGATACCCAGTCAAAAGTCCCTCAACCAAGGGTGAGGCAAATCCAAAAGTCCTAGAAATGGGGTGAGGCAAAACCAAAAGTCCTTAAAGCCCATTCTTGAAAGAGATGTGGATTGGTGGCATGGAAATGTGACCTTGTATGCCTTATGGTTATGTTACATTCCATACTTGTGCCTTTAATGTGTATATGCCATGAATGTGTATGAATGGGTGTGTGAGCTATTAAGATTCCATGAATCTCACTCCGCTTCCCTTCTTAATTTTAATATGTCTAGATGGCACTCATAAAGCAAGAAATGCAAGCCAAGGGTCTTGAGAAGCTTTACTTTGTCTATTACATAGTTGAAATTGAAAATGAATGTCAAAGCGAACTTATACATATTATTTTTAAGTTGTAAATCTTTGAACAAATATAATATTATGTATGAATGATGTATGGACCATGTGTGGCATAAAATCAATGAAAATGAAAGATCTTAACACTTGATGGCATGTATGCATTAGTGTATTCTTGGATGTGGAATGACCAAAATAAGATGCATAAGGTTTAGGGCCATTGGGGTAGTTCATACAAGTCATATTGATGCTTTTAAACTTGCCCAAGAGATGCCAAACCATAAAGGAAACCATTTGAGTTGATTTAGTACTTCACATGGAACAAAATATGTTATTTTGGTGATGTGATGACCCTAACTTCTAACCATTGTAATTAAGGTAAAATATGTGATTAATAACCATAAATTAAGGTTACAAGACATTAAGACTAATTACATTCAGAAAATGTAGGGAAATTTGAACCTTAATATTATTAGAGTCATCAATCAAATAATTATAAGCATTCATGTACACAAAGGAAACAAACACTCATTTTATAAGCCTTTGATTCTATTATCCATTAATTCCAACTCACAAGAATCTTCTACCAATGTTTTAAAGTCATCCCTTGAGGTTACCATACGAAAACCAAGATTTCTAGATTAGAATGAGAGTTTAGGACTGTTTGCTATGGCTAAATGCCCTTGCGCCATTGCCAATTGCTCTCGGGTTCACCTTTATATCTTTACAGATTTTGTCGCAGCAAGGAAGTGTCTTAGAACTTACCTCGCTCGCCTCTCGTTATTGGCCACGGCCAAGTCCCCCATTCACAGCTCCTAATTCCTCTCTGGAACGCCTGACACAATTTCACAAAAGTTCACCGTGCTCAATTCCCATTTAACCGCAGTGAATTACCCTATGGATGACTCCCAATTTTGCCTCTCACATTTCATCGCGGTGAATTGCTCTCTAGTACTCTTCTTGGGTAACTTTGCCTCCATTGGCAGCGGCTAATAATATTTTGGCCGCAATGAAATGCCTTCTGATCCTATAACTCCTAAAATCTTGTTTCATACTTTCCACTCTCCCTCTAATGACACCCTAAGGCCACTCTACCTTAATTGTGGGGCTCCAATAGCTTTCATTAGCCTAATTTACCAAGCTAATCTATCATTACTAGTTCAAGACTTAAGAATCAATTTTTACTCCTCTAACTACCCAATATCAACAAGTTCATAGATTAATAACAACAGAATTTCATAAGCTTCCAGCAATTATCATTCAAATGTACATTTCATTAAAGATTCCATACATCATCGATTCAAACTAACAATCTAATATATCCCATGATGACATGTCTAATAGCAGACCATATCATGAGTTCAACAAAGTTCATACATCAAATACTATAAATTCATACATCTAATACCATGCTATAATGAGACTTAACTCTTTAATAGATACATTCCAACTAATCAAAATACAAACACCTGCACTTGGTAATATGATTACATGATGATGATATATAAAAGATTAACAAAATTGTATCTCCTCTACTTAGATTAGCCCAAGTGTAGCTTCCTCTACACATGGCTAGAGCTTATGGATTTTCATCCACTTGCTTCCCTTTATCCTTACCTGAAGGGCCTTCACCTGAAAGTATGATCCCATGAAATGGGGTGAGATGCAAATCTCAATAACTAAGGCAAATTCATTCATATATTACAGTTCAATTAATATATATGCATGATTTCATATAAGCATCAGAAAACATAGTAGTCATATCCATAAATGAAACAATTAGGCTATCTATGATTACTATCCTATACTAGCAATCACAATTCGACATGTTAAAGCCCAATGACACTAGAAGAGGCTCGTCCATGGCACCTACTCCCTATTGAGCACAACTAGGGCTCAGTGCATCTGGAGTTTGATTATAACCTGACGCTTGATAGAAGCACATGCACGAGTGGCAATTGCACCACAGCTTTACTATGGATTAACAAGGTCCAATCACATATAATAGATAGCTAACCAATTCATTTAGCATCAAAATCATAATCATGTAGCAAATACAAAATTAAATAGATATATGCATAGAATTAGCATGAACCTCAGTTACCTTACTCTGTAGACAATTGAAAAGCCACCTGTAGTGCCAAAATCTCCCTATAACCATAACATCAGAAGATTACTACTTTAAATCATAATGTATAGCAGCAACAAGTACCCAAGGAATTGAAATACTAATGGCTACTCAGAGGACACTTACCCAGCTACTACAAATCTCCAAATTTCGATTGAATATTTTCTCTACTAGAAACTTCAATATATCACCCTAATTCCTAAGCAAATTCGTACATAATTAATACCCATACTACAAATCAACCATAAGGGTCTTAAACCAATAGAAAATACATTAGAATGAAGAGTATCACTTACCTAATATCCCTTCTAGCCTCTACCTCTGAAAATCCTCTAAGAAAATACCAAATAACCACATTTCAAAATTTGGGTAGGGTGAAAATGCTCCAAATGAAAAAGCTAATTAGGCCAAAATGAAAAGAAAGAGAAGAGGATTAAGTTATAAAACAAGTACCTTAGCTGATTTTAAGCTTAGAAGTGAGAAATGGTAGATTTCTTGCCCCAAACCCTAGCCTCCTATTAAACCTCCGAAAATGAGTTGTGTGTTTGTGTTTCCCCAAAATGTGGAGGGGCTAAAGTGTTTAGGGTTTTAGTTGGGTTTAAGTTGGGTCTAATGTGGGTCATGGGCTGACCCAAAGGTCCAATTGCAAGTGGGTTCTAATTTAAACCTTGTTAGGCTAGCTTTAATGTGTTTGGCTGTAGAAATTTAATTGGGCCAGACCAAGTTTAAAGGAATCAATTGATTTGGGTCTGCATAAGAGTTATTGGGCCATTTATAAGAGCTTATGCAAGTTGGGTCTTGGGTCTCTAATTCATTAAATCAGATTGGGCCCTCCATTAGTTCTTAACCTTGGCCTACTTAATTTAATTTGGACCTAGATGGGGTTTCTAACTCAATTAACTCTCAAACTCATATTAATAATTTATCTCTCTAAAATTCCTATTCACTTAACTTTCCCAATTATCCCATATTAATTATTTTTAATTAACCCAAATCCATTATTAACACCTTAATTAATTTTAAGGTGTTACAGGTGAACTATACCACTTTTTACCCAAATGAGCTCTCCTTGGTCTGAAATTTGGCATATATCTAGAGCTTATTAAGAGCTTTTTAGAAAGCTAAAGTAGGTATTATTTAGAGGTCTACAAAATTTTTGACAAATTTTTGAAATTGGAAAATTTTTATTTTGGTCAGAGTTACTGTTCATATAGCCTAAAATGAATCCCTGTCATTCATAGCACAAATGAAGTCCAATTGCTATGAAATTTTACAAGGAGAAAATAGACCTTCCCAGTGACCTGTGTTAACTAGAAGCACCTTATTTGGATATTTAGACAAGGAAATATGAATTTTTGAGGTTACTATTCTGGTCTAGGCACACCTCCAGATTCGTGTTACTGTTTGATTTATTTTTTAGATTTGAAAGCTCTTGAGATGATCTAAAACTATTTTTCCCCTCTAGTTAACATCTGTAGCTTTCTAAATTGGTATATATTGCATAATTAGGATTTTTATGGAATTAATTATGAATTTCCAAATTCTATATCAATAAGTTGTATCAGATTTCTAGACAGCTCAACCTCCCTGCATTTTCTAATATCAAACGTGGTCTAGATGAGATTTTCATGGCTGTGAATTATTTTTTATGTAAATTTAACACTTATAGCTTTCTAGAAAGCTATTGTTTGGTTAATGTTGATTTTCCTGCATTTAGTTATGATTTTCCAAAGTTGCCCCTGAAATCTGCCACATGTTGTCTGTGAGATTAAGTGAAAATTTCATGGTTTTTAACTTGAAAACCATGGATTGCTTGATATTTTAAGTTGATTGTGATTTTTTCTAATGATAAATAACTAGAAAATGTTGTTAGATAATCCACGAGGCCCACGTAACACAAATTGAAGAATTTTACCTTGACATAATGCGATAAAGTGCATGGAAATGTGGCTTTTTCTTAATAATTCCCTATGAACATGAACTTAATTATCTTGAATGGAAAGATATAATGAGAGGAAATATAAGGTATAACATAATACATTTGCTACCAAAGTTCCAAGGTCTTGCAGGTGGTTTGTTCCACCATAAAGGCACAAGGAGTTTTAAAAGAACACATCAAGCTTAGAGCATTTCCCTTCTCACTGGATAGGGTGGCTAAAGATTAGCTTTATTATCTTCAACCTTAATCCATCACTTTATGGAATGAATTGAAGAGGATATTTCTAGAGAAATTCTTCCCTGCCTCAAGAACTACTGCCATCCAAAAGGAAATTAGTAGTATTAGACAGATGAACGGAGAAACATTGTATAAGTATTGGGAGAGGTTTAAGAAACTGTGTGTAAACTATCCTCACCATCAGATTAGTGACCAACTTTTGATTCAATACTTTTATGAAGGCTTGCTACCTATAGACAGAAGTATGGTTGATGTAGCTGCAGGAGGAGCATTGGTTAACAAAACCCCAGCTGTTGCCAGAGACCTTATTGTGAATATGGCATAAAATACATAACAATTTGGCACCAAAATAAATACACCAACTAGAGGTATAAATGAAATCTATGCCACTCATATGGATCAACAAAGAATAGAAAATAAACTTAAGGAGTTAGCTTCCATGGTTAGATAGCTGGCACTTAAGCAAAGACAACCTCAACAACTCCCTGCACCTCTGTGTGGTATTTGTTTGTTAACCGCACATGCCATAGATTAGTGTCCTTAGTTGCAAGATAATATAGAATCATATGTTGGCATTTTCCCTAGTAGACCTTCACAGTAGCAATAGAAATTTAATGCCCCTACCCAAGTAACTAACAGCCTATGAGACAACCTATGCAACTGATGAACAAGTTAGAACCAAGTCTAAAAGATATGGGAAGCAGTTGGCAAC
This sequence comes from Erythrophleum fordii, assembly GCA_032878935.1. Classification (NCBI taxonomy): domain Eukaryota; kingdom Viridiplantae; phylum Streptophyta; class Magnoliopsida; order Fabales; family Fabaceae; genus Erythrophleum; species Erythrophleum fordii. The sequence continues at coordinate 18,696,155 of JAVQMF010000053.1, forward strand.
AAATACAGTCCAATTCCAACAGTGAATTGAGATAATAATCTAGAGTTTAAAGATCCAGATTGGCCAACTTGTAACAAATATCAATGAGTTGAGAAAGTCAAAGTTTTAGCTAATTACCTTCACAGCCCATGACTAACCTGAGATGCTATGTTAGTGCAATAACTTTGGGGAGTGACAAGTAAGTAAATGGACCCATCACACCTCAAATAAAGGTGCTGCAAGAAAAAGAAGGTGACAAAGAACAAAAACCCCTTTCAATCCAAAGTAAGAACATCACAGAAAAAGGGAGAGAATTTCACACTAGACCCCTTCCATTCCTTAACCGAATTACATAGTCTAAAAAAATTGCAAAGGCTGAATTAGATAGGGAAATTATAGAGACATTCAGAAAAGTGGAAGTAAATATCCCTCTCTTAGCAGCAATCAAGTAGATTTCGAAATATGCGAATTTTCTTAAGGAGCTTTGTACACATAAGAGGAAGTTGAAAGGAAATGAGAAAGTTAGCATGCGAAGAAACATGTTAGCTTTGATTCAACGTGCTATACCCACTAAATGCAAAGATCCTAGCACATTCACCATTCTTTGCATAATAGGGAATATGTAGTTCAATAACTTCCATTAATATAATGCCCAAGTTTATGTATTCCTCTTTGCAGATTAGAGAATTGAAGCTTATAGGAGTGGTGATTCAATTAGCAAACAGAAGCATAGCCTACCCTGTAAGAGTACTTGAAGACATTCTCGTAAAAGTAAAAGATTTAATTTTTCATACTGATTTTTATGTTTTAAATATGGAGAATGACAATATACATGGATATGCACCACTGATTCTAGGTAGACCAAAACAATAATTAATGTGTATAATGGTACTTTGTCAATGGGATTTGGTGATGATGTTGTTCATTTTAATATTTTTGATGCCATGAAATACCCTTTAGAAGAACATTCCATGTTGCATGTAAATATGATAGACTTGTTAGTTACTGATGCTTATGTGGACATGGATACTAAACTTGCTGACATTGTTGAATTTATAGATGGAATTCAATATTCAAAATGTTATAATGGACATAATAAATGTGCTGCTTGTTTTGAGATTGATGCATTCTTGAATTCTGATTTTGATTCTACTTTTGATTTCAATCCCAATTTTGTCAATTTATTTAATAATGTTTCCTTTATTGAGAAAACAGAACAAATAGAGGCTACTGTACTTTTAAACTCATAAAGATTAGTACCTTCCATAGAGCAACCACCCATACTTGAACTTGAACCTTTATCCAACAATCTCAAATATGCTTTCTTGAAAGAAGAAAATAAATTACTAGTAATAATAGCAAATAACCTTCCACCTAATCATGAAATGAGGTTGTTCGAATGGTTAAAGGAAAAGAAAAAAGTAATTGGTTGGATATTGGCAAATATTCCAAGGATTAGCCCTTCCACTTGTATGCATAGAATTTTATTAAAGGAAGGAGCCAAACCAATAAGGCAACCACAAAGAAGACTCAATCCCATGATCTTAGATGTCGTGAAGAAAGAGGTATGTAAATTACTTTAAGCTAGTATTATTTACCCCATATTTGACAACAAATGGGTGAGTCCAGCACAGGTAGTCCCCAAGAAGACCGGTATCACAATGGTGCCCAATAAGAAAAATGAGTTTATCCCTATAAGAGTTCAGAATAGTTGGAGAGTTTGTATTGATTACAAAAAGCTGAATTAAGCCACTAGAAAGGACTATTTTTCTCTTCCTTCCATAGATCAAATGCTAGAAAGATTGGCAAGAAAATCTCATTACTATTTCTTATATGGCTTTTCTGGTTACTTTTATATTCACATTGTGCCAAAAGATTAAGAAAAGACTACATTTACCTACCCATTGGTACCTTTGCATATAGGAGGATGTCGTTTGGACTTTGAATGCTCCAGGCATATTCCAACGATGTATGGTAAGCATATTTTTTTAATTTCCTTGAACATTGCATGGAAGTTTTTATGGATGCCTTTACTATTTATGGCATCTCCATTAATGACTATTTGATAAGTTTAGGAATGGTTCTAGAAAGATGCTTTAAGAAAAATCTAGTTTTAAATTTTGAAATATGTCATTTTATGATAGAGTAAGGAATTTTTTTAGGCCATGTGATTTCTAAAAATGGCATTGAAGTTAATAGAGGTAAAGTAGATGTGATTACTTCTTCACCTTACCCCACCTGTGTGTGGGAAGTGCATTTTGTAATACCTTAACCTTTTAAGCCTTCCCATTCTATCTCAAGCCTTAGTTTAAAGAATTACATGGAAAACATAATATTTAATGCTATTTAATTACATTACATAAGGCCCAAAATTTTCATTTCATGCGTTATAGACCATATAAACCCATTAATATCATTTTCTATTCCTAACACATCCATACATGCCATAAAAAGATTATAAAACATCTCATATATCTTGGGCTTGGAACCATATATTACAAAAACCAGATTTTGGCCTCGGGTTCACTGTTCCAATTTACTGATATGAACTTTGAAAATTTATAACTAATTCTAGAAAAATCAAAGCAAGAAAACTATGCCATTCTAGAAATCTGTGAATGTCTACTAATGGCTAAAAATAATTCAAGACCACATAAACATCAATTGATCTAAGAAAAATAATATAATAGTGCCAAAGGTCTGTCTACAATACTGGTACTGTCCTCTAACTTTAAAAATTTGGTTCTCTCTTTACAAAGCTCTAAATGAGGTAATCTTAGTAGCTATGGAAATATTATGGTGTCTAGTTTATGCTTGTAAAATTTCATAAGCATTGGACTTCATTTGACCCATGAGTGATACAAAGAAAACAACTGACCATATGAACAGTGCTATCACCATGTCTGCATAATTTGACCAACTTTAAAAAATCATAATAAATTCTCTAGAACTCCAAATTATGTGCTCGTTAGCTCTGTAAAAAGCTCTAGCCAAGCTTTATAAGTTTATTTCATACCAAGACTAGTCCATTTGGTAAGTTTGTGGTTTAGTTCAAAATTTGATCACTTTTGATTATCAAAGTGGGTTCATAAGGCACCATTTGACCTTCCTCTTATTCTATAGCCATTTGACCACGTCCCATAACATAAATGTAGCATAAGGAAGTATGCCAAATGGTTCAAATCATCATGGAGCTTAAACTTACCATGCCACTTGTATTCATACACAAACACATACTAGCATAAAGGTGGCAAATTCTCACATTTACATACATTTGGCTTCAAGATTCATACATACATCATAATTATATACATTTAATCTTGCTCAAATGGTTACATCTCATATATGTAACACCATAGTAATCCGCTCTTTCTTTCCCACAAACAAACCTCATACATGAGATTTATGAAAAATGTAATAAAAATAATGCATTAAATTGCGTTATGTAACACTATAATTTCTAGCTCATATCCATCATCCTTTACATGTTCATGTGATATATAGTAAGAAGGAAGTGAGAAATTCCATTAAAATAGCACACTTTCTTGCGTTGCATCATGATTAAAAATTTATTTTGGTGTCACGTGGATCGTGTGAGCTCATGCCATACATTATTATATTTAATTACATCATTACAACTCATTTACATCACAAAAACATGCTTACAACTCATGAAAACTGAATAAGGAGGTGGAACATGGGGTTTCATTCTCAGCCAGAAGTAGCCTCCTTTCTAGGCAAATTTTAGAAAATCATAATTAAATCTAGAAAAATATATATTATGAAATCTTAGTCATTCTAGAAATCTTGGGATGTCTACTTTATGATAAAAATATGTACAAGTCATAACATCCCACACACAGAGTTTTTGACACAGGAAATAGTCTGGAGGTCGGACTGGGTCCTGATGCTGTCATAGTTTACTGATATGAACTTCAAAAATATCTAATTAATTCCAAAAAAATCCAATCCATGTAAATGATACCAATATGGAAATATGTGGATGTCAACTAGAGAGGAAAAATATCTATAGATTAGTTCATCAAGCCCAGACCTCATAATTCGATGGAACAATACTTCTGGTTGAGCAAGGTTACTGATACTGGACAGAAAATTCAAAAATTCATATCTTCCTCTCTAGACCTCCAAATGAGGTGCTTCTAGCTGACATGAGTCACTGTGATTTCCTAGTTTCTCTATATAAAATTTCATGGAAATTGGACATCAGCTGTGTCTCATGTGATAGAAAACAATTTTGGACCCTTGTAACAGTGCATCAGACCATTCCCATAACTTTTTTCCAACTTTGAAAAATCATCAAATATTCTATAGACCTCCAAAAATTATGATCTTTAGCTTCCTTGAAAGTTCTTAGTGAGACCTAATTTCATGCCAAATATTAGATTAACACTAACTCATTTGGCTAAAAAGTGACATAGGGTTCCATAATGATCAATTTTTGGCTCCTTATAGGGTGCCAAATTTGCCAAATGTATTTCCCTTGGTCTTGGCACCTTTTGGGCAAGTCTAAAAGCACATTTGAGACTTAAGTGAGCTGCCAAAATGGGCCCAAACCTCATGCATCTTATTTTGGCCATTCAACCCACACTTTGCATACTTTCATCAAAATTCTATATTACACACTTTGGCATTACATACTCAAACTGAGTGCTATGGGTCATATATCATTTTCATACATCTAAACATCACATAATAGTATATTTACATATGTCTCAAGGTTCATGGTACATATACAACCTCATATACATTATGAACCATCATTATGGTTCCAAAATGGGCAAAATAATACATAAACTTGGCCATCCTTGCTCTTCATGGTTGTTGGCTCCCTTCACCATAATTACTTGGTCCACTTAGCATGTTGGATCATTGGAGAGGAGGGGATGAGATTTAAAGAATCCTAATAGCTCATCTCCTATTTAATCATACATAATATGTGCAAGCAAGCTTTACAAATGCATGCATGCAGAAAATAAAAGCCATAGACCTTTTAAAAGCAAACTTGGCATGTGAGCAACTCATATAAATCATTCAAGAGCTCACCAAGTGTTTGGATTGGCCTCATACTTCTCCTTATGGGTTTTGGACTTGCCTCACCCATTTCTTGAGCACTTTGGACTCAACTATACTCTTGGGAGCCCACTTTGCTTTTGAGAGACTCTTTGCTTTGTCTCAACCAAGCTCAAGGGTTCTTAGCTCATCCTCACCAAAGGGAAGAGTTCTTGGCCTCTCCATACTCAAGTAAACTCATACAAATATCATGCACTCATTAGAAAACATAACATGGCATTAAGGATCATAGCATATAAAGGCATGCTACCATACTTTTCATAACTTGAAAATACACATACACATATTCTAAAACAAGCTAAATATACATCCATGCATGAGAGAAGGTGGAGAGAGCTACCTTGTGCAAATCTACACACTTTTCTCCTTAGATTTCCCTCTTTTGCCTCAGCTATACACCCACAATTTGGTGGAGATAGTTTCTCTTGGCCTAGACATCATTTAAGGGAGCTAATTAGGTTTATGAAACATATTCTAAAGCTATACAATTTGCTTAAGCCCTAGATTACTCTATAGGCTTTATTATGGTCCATAATGGTGCCTAATGAAGCAACACTCTTCAAATAACTTCTAGGCCTCATTCTTTCCTCTCAATTATGATTCTTGACTCCTTTTAAGCCTCTTGGAGCCACCACACCATTAAAACAAAGGGCCTAGTACCATGTTACTTCTTTAGGTCATAATATGGAACCTATGACCCTAATTCACTTTCCTTGAGTTCTAAATTTTTTTCCAAGGCCTCCTCTTATATTCATTCACCATATATGACTCGAAAATGGCCTTAGAAAAATTTGAAACTCTCTCTAGCTAGGTGAACTTCCTTAGGCCGAGACTATGGGTGCATTGGCCTTCCATGGAGTTCTCTTTGTTGTCTTGAAGGAGGAAGCATGTGGGGAGCCTCTTAGGGATCTTAGGAGCATGTTTTAACATTTAATTAAGCCTAAAAACATTCATATAAAATTAGATTTGCAAGGGAGCATTTGGATCCCTAATGATTCCATCTTATTTTGTAATGCTCCTTTCTTAATTCTATTGGTTCATTTTTAATCCTTGCCACCTAAAACCTGTAATCCCTCCATGAATTGGGCAGAAAATAGTCCCTAAGAACTGGGCTCATGGTGGCCAAATTCGTGCAAGAGGAAGGGGGAGGAAGAAACTACCAAACAATGGAGGTTTTACTTTGTTTTTTTGCTTTTCTTTGCTTGCTCTTTGCCTTCTTTAGCCTCCTTTCTTGATTTTCAAGATTTCCCCTCTGTTCTCACTTCAAAACAGCCCTCACAACTTAAAAAAAATCATGGAGAAGAAGAAGGAAAAAGGGAAGAAGAGGTTAGCCATGGTGAAGCATGAAAAACCAAGAAATTTCCTTACCTTTGGCTTGAATTTTCTCTCCCTTTTCTTCTTCTCTTAGGGGGCCTAGAAGAGCAGAATTTTTTTTTGTCTTGGGGCAGCAAGAAGGTCAGCCAAACAAAGGAGAAGAAATGTGAGAAATAGAGAGAGTTCAAAAAGCTTTAAGAATTCTAATAATTCCCATTTTGCCCTTCATTCTTTGCATTTTTGTTTCTCCTTCGTTTTATCTCCTTTCTAAGAACCGTCTTTTCTATCATAACAAATAGGTTCCCAATTTAATAAAATGCCTTTGAAATTACTCAAATTAAGCTAAAACCTTCCTGAATGAATCGGTTAAAGTTTGGGTCAACTGATATTGAAAAAATTACACCGAAGGGTCTTTACTGGTCCCGGGGCTTCCAATGATTTTTAGGGCCTCTGAAAACCCCAGAGGACTCAAAAATTTCATTTAAAAAGCCCTCCTATATGTTTTCCAAAAGTCCACTTATTTACGAAAATGCCACTAGCCTTTCGGTAAATTTTTCAAATCAGTTTGACCTCAGTTTCTGGGCAACTTAAAGCTTAAATCCTAATTTTCTATTATTTAAAATTTTATCTGGCCTTGAATCACTCATTTCAGGGGACTTGCTTTGAAAACTGACTCATTTCGGTATTTTACGAAAAATCAGACGTTACATTTCTACCCCCTTAAATAAATTTCATCCTCAAAATTTAGAGGTATATTTTCTTTTACTCTTTTATATTTTGGCTAACTGTTCCTTTCTTTCCCTTCTTCTTCGCTCTATACGCTTTCTTAGCGATTTGATTCTTTTGACTTTTCTTGTGGCCAAGGGATTTTTCATTGCTAGTTCTTAATAAGGGCTCTATTGCTATAAAATACTAGCTAGGTCTTTCTCATAAGGGAAAGAAATTTCTAACTGTAAAGGCCTATCCTAGGAGAGCTTACTAATCAAGTAGGGTCAATTTTAACCCATCGTAGGAGTTATCATTCTTTTAAGTGGACTCGCTTACATATCTTGGGAGGTAACTTATTTTGTATCAAATCTCTTGTATTGTCTCCTAATAGCTTCTCATCATCTTTTTCTCATCATTATAACCATTGGGGATTTCTGTCTGACTACTTACTTATTTATATATGCTGTCCACTGTTTACTTCTGTGTTCTTTCTCACTATCTCATCCCAGGATTACAATTCATATCCCTTTCTGTCACAGGCCTTGTATCACAACGGCTTACTAGGATTACAGCTCCTTTGAGGAGTTTCTGCTTTTAATTATCCCAGTTTCTCTGTTTATTACTATATCTGTCTCTGTAGGTCGAGACTTTTTCTCACTTTCTTTGCTCACTTATAGTGGCATTTTATAGTCCCTTATTTCAGCACTGATAAGCCTAACATGTGTGTCTCATACTGGCACCGAAGAGCTACTACCACTGACTACTACTGAGTTCTACTGAGATGCTAGCTATTCTCACAATTTTACTCATTGGAGATATACTGTACCACTTACCTTTTATAAAAATTACACCTAACCCCTTTCTAAGTATATAAGCTGGCATGCAGGGATCTCTCTATCCCTCAGTCAGGGATATTACCTGCTAGGTAGTGGTTCATCTGGCTCTAACTCTAGACAGCTAATTTCCTGCTTTTCTCATCCCATACACTATGCTCATCTTTAAAGAAAGCTAGTCAGTGGTCTAACTATCTGAGTAAAACCTTCATATCTCTGTGGCAATGGTTTATCAGACTCAGGAGGTCTTTAGTCTCTGAGATAAAAGCTAGCTGAAATTGTATTGATCTCCGAGACTAACTACTCTGTAAAGCTATCTCAGGCTGTCATCTCACCAAAGAACTATCATGCTGTGGTTAGGGCTCTCTGTAACTCTATGGAATCTACTGTGACCCTTGGGTCTACTGCGACCTTTCAAAGCCTTACTAGGGTCTACTACAACCCACTGTGCTATGCTGAGATCTATTATGATCCATCTCTGGGAGACATCAAAGCCTAAGATCACTGTATCTGACAGTAAAATACATACTCACCAAGTCCAGTTACCATCGCTCATAATAGTTGAGGCTAAACTCAGAGGTACATCATACTCTTTGTGCGAAGTGGATTCTATATAATCTGATTCTCTAGGATCCTGGCATACTGATACTAGAGAGCACTTCAATTTTCACTCATTGCTCCTCATAGGATCCTCAGATTCCCACTTTAGCCCTTTTTTGCTTAGGCTTTCTTTTCTTACTCTATTGACTCGCTCACTTTACATATACTTATTCTAGCCCTCCTCTCATATCTTGTAGTTTCTAACTCTGCCCACATTCTGCTTTTAAGTGCTTTGGCACTAGGGCATCTCACACATTAAGTGTGGTTAACATCTCTGGCAGGAGAGAGGCTATACACTGGCCCCTATTCATTTCATTTACATGTACTATAAGGGACTTAGATCATACATATTAAACTCATGCTATTTGGATCTGAGCATTCTTCACTGGGGATTCCTTTCTACATGCGTTTTTCTTCATTTTGATATTACTGGAATCCCTCTACCTTTCTTTCCTGACTTATCTTGTTATCTAGCTAACTTATCCCCTTCGATTATTAGGACACTTTAGTGATTGATGTCATTATTTGCTGTGCACTTAAGCCACATTACTACTAGGTTGGCCAGACCTAATATCATGTAGCCTCTATTACAAGTAAACGATAACATCAAACACTAATACACTGGCACTTCATGACTGAGCTCAGAGCCATTATCGCCAGTATATTTCAAGTTTCCCAATAATCTAAAGTATCCCTCTCTTACTTTTCTCTATTTGCCCTATTCTCGTAGAGTGCTCGGGAAAAGTAGGATTCTTCCTCTACTACATCCCGAGATCTCTCTGTATTGCCCGACTATTTTTTCTTTGGGTGTTATCATGCTAGAAAGGCATCTATGCCAAGGACAAGTGTGCTTTCTTAAATACTCAAGCACACTAATTAAATATCTATTCTAAATCTAATATGTCCTTGGCTTGAACACTGTCATATTTTCTCTTTCTACCTTTCTTATCCTCTTACTTAGGTAAAAGGATGTTTTACTATTAGCTGTTTCTATTGCCAATTTAGGTTTTTCTATGCTCAAGAGCACCTGCACCTTTCCTGGTGTTCCTCCACTTATTTACTCTCTGTAACATCAAGAGGGTCTAGTTTTCACTCATACTTTTACTTTTCTCTTAACTAGACCATCCCTTGGTAAGAAGGATGTTACTTCTTTAGGTCATAATATGGAACCTATGACCCCAATTCACTTTCCTTGAGTTCTAAATCTTTTTCAAGGCCTCCTCTTATATTCATTCACCATATATGACTCAAAAATAGCCTTAAAAAAATTTGAAACTCTCCCTAGCTAGGTGAACTTGCTTAGGCTGAGACTATGGGTGCATTGGCCTTCCATGGAGTTCTCTTTGTTTTCTTGAAGGATGAAGCATGTGGGGAGCCTCTTAGGGATCTTAGGAGCATGTTTTAACAATCAATTAAGCCTAAAAACATTCATATAAAATCAGATTTGCAAGGGAGCATTTGGATCCCTAATGATTCCATCTTGTTTCCTAATGCTCCTTTCTTGATTCTATTGGTTCATTCTTAATCCTTGCCACCTAAAACCCATAATCCCTCTATGAATTGGGCGGAAAATAGCCCCTAAGAATTGGGCTTATGGTGGCTAAATTCATGCAAGAGGAAGGGGGAGGAAGAAACTACCAAAGAATGGAAGTTTTACCTTATTTTCTTGCTTTTCTTTGCTTGCTCTTTGCCTTCTTTGACCTCCTTACTTGATTTTCGAAATTTCCCCTCTGTTCTCCCTTCAAAACAGCCCTCACAACTTAAAAAAAATCATGGCAAAGAAGAAGGAAAAAGGGAAGAAGAGGTTAGCCAAGGTGAAGCATGAAAAACCAAGAAATTTCCTTACCTTTGGCTTGAATTTTCTCTCCCTTTTCTTCTTCTCTTGGGGGGCCTAGAAGAGCATAATATTTTTCTATTTTGGGGCTGCAAGAAGGTCATCCAAACAAAGAAGAAGAAATGTGGGAAATAGAGAGAGTTCAAGAAGCTTTAAGAATTATAATAATTCCCATTTTGCCCTTCATTCTTTGCATTTTCCTTTCTCCTTCGTTTCAGCTCTTTTTTTAGAACCGTCTTTTCCATCATAACAAATAGGTTCCCAATTTAGTAAAATACCTTTAGAATCACTCAAATCAAAGTTAAAACTTCTTGAACAAAATGGTCAAAGTTTGGGTCAACTGATATTGGAAAAATTACACTAGAGGGTCTTTACTGGCCCTGGGGCTTCCCATGGTTTTCAGGGCCTCTGAGAACCCCAGAAGACTCAAAACTTTCATTTTAAAAGCCCTCCTGTATGTTTTCCAAAAAGTCCACTTATTTACAAAAATGCCACTGGCCTTTCGGTAAATTTTTTGAATCACTCTGACCCCTGTTTCTGCATAACTCAAGGCTTAAATCCTCATTTTCTATTATTTAAAATTTTATCTAAATTTTATTTGGCCTTGAATCACTCATCTCAGGGGACTTGCTTTGAAAACTGACTCATTTTGGTATTTTACAAAAAATCAAACGTTACAGTTACACAAGCTTTTAAATTTTCATCTTATACTCTGCGGACCTCATGAACTTCTCAACATCATTTTCTACTCTTAATACATCTATAAAAATCATAAACATCATAAAAGAAAACATACAACTCAGGTTAGAAGCCTCACACCAGAAAATAAAGAAGTTTACCTTGAGTTCAACTTTTCAGATTTCTAACATCAATTTTGGTAAATCATAATTAATTCTAAAAAATCAAAATCAAGCAAAAGATAGTTTTTTGGAAAGCCATGAATGTCAAATATAGGTTAAAAATCATTCTAGGCCATTTTGGAAAGCCCTGAATGTCAAATATACATTAAAAATCATTCTAGGCCATGAAAACATTAACTAAATCATGATTGACAATAGAATAGTACCAAGAATTTAGCTACCTAGGTTTGCTATCACAACTTTCTGATATAAATTTCAATAATTCATAACTAATTCTAGAAAAAACAAAACCCAATAAACCATACCATTCTAGAAAGCTATGGATGTCTAATTTTGACTAAAAATATTTTTAGATCAAGGAAATGGCTTTTAACTCATGCAAATTGATGGAACAATACCTGAGGTCCTATTTCCCTATTTATACTATCATGAAATTTCAAAATTTTATTTCTCTCTCTACAAAGTTCCAAATGGGCTGATTTTAGTGGCTATAGAAAGCTTATGGTATTTAGTTTTATGCATATAAAGTTTCATAGCCATTGGATACCATTTGACCCATGAGTGACGAGGAAACAAAATCTGACTATATGAATAGTGCATCCTACCATTCAGCATATTTTTCCAGACTTTGAAAAATCATAATAAATTCTCTAGAGCTCCAAATTAGGTACTCTTTAGCTCTATGGAAACATTTAGATAAGGCCTAATTGTTGGCCAAATTTCATGGAAAAACTCACTCATTAATTAGATTTTGGTTCAGCTCATAATTTAGTTAGTTTTTGTGTTCCAAATGGTTCAAAATGGTGTCAAATTGCCCTCTTCATTGTCCATGGCCACTTGGGCATGTGGAAAACCACATTAATAGCCTAGGGAGACATGTCATTTGGTTTAAAACATCATGGAGCTCATTTCCACTATGCTACATGCAATCATAAACCTTGGAAGCATAACATGGGCCTTTCATAGCAAAATCAATCATACTCATTCATATGAACCCAAAACCATTCCATACATCATGCCTCCATATATTTGAGTGTGCTAAAGTATCTACATCACATATACAACATGTAATTACAATTCTTGACAATAAAAAGCTATCAAAAAGACTATTTCACTACTCCATTGCCAAGCTTTTGCTCTTTAAGGTTGTTGGCTCCTATTTCTTAGCTCACTTGGCACACCTAGACATGGTTAGACATTGGAGAGGGAAGAATGAGATTCTAAGAATTCCAATAGCTCCTAACCTTTTCAATCTTATATAATAGCCATATTTTGAAGTCTAAGAATGCATATATGAACATTAAACTACGAATAACCATACATCATTTCTGCATATATCATTTCTGCTTACTAGAAACTCATACATATCATACATTGGCTTTTAAGAACATTGGTTTAGCCTCACACTCTTTCCTTAGGATTTTTAGACTTACCTCACCTATTTTTAAGGGGAATTTGATAAACACATATTTTATCTATTTTCATCCTCCTAACTTAGTCATTTTAATAATCAAATGTAGCTTAATGCATGCAATTGAATGGAAATTGATTTCAATAGTCACTTTTGCACTTTAGGAATTAAACTGCAAAATTCTTGAATTTTATTGCTTGAATTCCTTTTAAATGAATTTTGTGAATTTTCTACTTCATCTCTTTCATTCTTTTATGCAGAATTTTAATATGAATTGGAGTTTTGAAGGAGAATTTGTTTTGAGAAAAAAGGAAGACGAGTTGGAGAGTTAATGAGAACCATTCAAGAAGCAACGGGCAGAAGCTCACAAACACAAGCAGAAAGTGAAGTATATGAGAGTAAGGCAGCTGGAGGAGATTTACGTGAAAGAGTTGAAGTCTGGACATGAAAGCTTGCAGAGCCAACGTGAGAAGCTTGAGTTTAGGTGCTGTGAACAGAAGTTTCAGCTGAGAAACAAGGGCGCATGGAGCTGAAGCTTGGTTTTAACGTAAATGAGCAGCTGCATGATTCAAAGAAGACGCTGAGCTGGAAGAATGAGCTGCATGGAACGTGGATGACGTGAAGAAGCAATGCGAAGCTGGTGAACAGAGCTGAAGCTACGACTTTAACGTTTGGCTGAGGAAGAAAGCCACAAGTCATGCAGAAACAGAGGAAGGAGCAACTCGTCCAGCACATTGCCATGGGTTCTGCACTCACACAAGGCAGAAGCTAAACGAGGGAAGTTGCAGCTGAATGCGAAAGCAGAAGACGTGGAAGTCTGGGTACAAAACAAATAAGAAAACTAACGTGCAGAACATCCAGTAGCTGAACAGAGATGGAAGAAAGAGCGTCGAATGCTTGCATGAGCTGAAATCAAGATGAAGAGACGCTGAAACAGAGACTGGACGCTGGACTCGAACTGGACAGCAGGAGCACGCCTGGAGCTTGAGAAAACGTTGGAGCTAGACGAGGAACAATTTCATTCATTCATCTCTGGACTGGATAGCAATTCGAAGAGCAGAAGGAATGCACAGTGAAACGAAATGAAGATGCAGAACCAAAGCCACGAAGAAGCTGCAGAAGTTACGTGGGAAAGCTTGCATGAAATAAAGTATTATAATAATGTAAATTAAAGTGGGTCCCATGTTTATACATATTCACATAAGAAGGCTTCAGACTATTGGAATGAAAGCTGAGCACGTGAAAAATAAAAGGATTCACGTGAGAAGGGGATCACACCATTCATTCGCTCATTCCGTCTAATTCCATCGTCTCACATCAACCATCCAACGTCCAGAGCCCATTCCATTCACGTCACTTCGCCCATTCTCTACACGCCTCTACACTCAAACCCTAGCCGTCATTTGCCCACACCTCCATCTATATATACATAACTATTCATCCATTCATACGTACGCCTCCATCCATTCATCCATCTCTCCATCATCCATATTCCATCTCCATCCGCCAACATGAAGATCTGATTCATCCTTGAGGCTAGCAAGGGAGGAAGCTCTTGGAGAAGCTTGAATCCTTGGGGAAGAACAACAAATTATGGCTAAGATTTTCTTATTTTTCCTACACTCTTTCTTTTTCTGTATAATCTCGGTTGAGTTATATTTGATTAGGAATTTGTGTAATTAATTAGTGGCTGGTTAGACACTGATTAGGAAACCTTTTTTTTGTTGATTAATTGGTTAAATTTGAATTTGGTTTTTCATTATTCTCTCTAATCTCTCATGTATGCCACGAAGGTGTTCGATGAATTGCATGAGTAAGGTTGTGTGTTTAAATGTCTATTTGAGAATTCCTTGGTGTTTAGTTGGTTAATTAAACATTTTTGGATGATGAATCAGAAGATAATTAATTAGTTAATCAATCAAATTGGATGTTCATTGATCTTAAGAACAAGAGTTAACGGTTTAATGCGGGATTGAGGTCTCAATTCAACATTAGATTATTAATCTCTTGAATCTTGAATGGTTATTCAAGATCATTTGCTAATGAACATAATTAGGAATTCTTAGGCCAGAATTAATTATAATTGGGATAGGATAAGGATAGTGGATATCAAGAGACGATTCCTAAGCTAGTCACAAGACCATTATCCACCCACAATTTATCCAATTAGGTAGATATTAGGAAATTTGTTTCAATTCAGTTTAGGATAGTTTAATTCATTCAAAAACCCCCCAAACTAGATAGTTCTAGGATCTTAGAACACTTAGAGAACCTAATTGAACATTGAATTCCAATTCCAAGGGAGATGACCTAGGTTGTGCCACTTGCTATATTTTTAGATCAACCTAGTTTTATTTTGAGGGTTGCACGACAAGCCCGTCACTTTTGATTAAGCCTCACTCTTTTTAAGACTTTTGGCTTTGTCTTACCTAATCCTAGGGACTTTTGGCTCATTTTCGCCTTTGCTAAGAGACTTTTGGCTTCACTAAGTTCATTCAAGCCATAACATATTCATAAATCACATTTTATGTGTATAATGGTACCATGGCATGTAAAAAATAGCTAGAAACATTTTTCATGGTATAAACATACATACACACATCCAAAGATAAGAAAACAACCAAGAATGCATGAGAGAAAGGTGATAATTGCTACTTTCTATATACTTTTTCAGCTTTAATTTAGGTATTTTAATGATAAATTATGGCTTAAAGGATTTCAATTGGAGGATAATAGAGTTCATTGGCCATTTCTATATTTTAGGAATTAAATTGCAAAATTATTGGTTTTAATGTATAAATTTGTTTAAATAATTTTGTAAAATTGTTCCTACTTAATTGTCTCCATTGTTTTTGTGCAGACTTTGGGCAAATTAAATCTCAATGTTGGAGAAAATATGGAAGATTAATTAGAGACCAAAAATGCCACGGGCCACTTCATCCTTAATGCATCCACTCTTCTTCCATTCTCACGTGGCACCTCACCATATACACTCACATGCATGGCTGGCCCACACTCACACTCAATCTCCTGGAACCAACCATTACACTAACACATACTCATGGTCATTCAAGAAGCTGCACACACAGAAAGCTTTACTTGAACACACTTATTCAATACACTTCTACATAGCTGCATAAACATGTCACACTCCTTTACAACCTCCATGGATTAGCCACAACTTTAAGCACTCCTAGCTACAGCAACCACTTACACCTTCCTTCACGTCTGCCATCCATGCACACACATCCACCTCTTTCATTCATATTCCTAACATACAGTCCAGCTCACTTTTTACACATTATACACACACATATAGCCTCTCATGCATCACGACTATCACATATGTAGAACCACTTTCAGTCTATTCACCATGTTGATACACTTATCCACATTACACACTGGTCACGAGTTAAACAGCCACTTGAACATCACACAGAGGAATGAGAAGCACAGGGGCTTCACAATGGTTCTATTTTTAAAGGGAAGAGTTACGAGTTAGAGTAGAAGAAGCTGAAGCATGGAGAAGAAGCATGAGAGACTCGAGCTTAGGTGGATGAAGAAGGGAGCTAAGTTGAAGAGGAAGCAACAAATGGGAAGGCTTTTTGAAGAGTAGAAGCTCGAGTAAAGAAGCTCATGTAGAACAACCATGCCATAAATATTACATGCACAACTACTAGACTAGAGGCAACAAATGAAGCTTAGGAGAAAACATGGAAGTAAGCAGAAATGATATAGAAAAGCCACGGGTTTGTAAGCAGAAGAAGCATAAAAGAGAGGAGAAGCAACCACGGGTTCATCCACATATACAAGCTCACTTCATGGCTGTGTTTAGAGAGTTTCATTCATTTACTTTTAGTTAGGAAAGATACAGAAGAGGCTATAGTTTTAAAGGGATAAAGAAGGCAAAACATTAGTTGGAGCTTGAGGAGGAGATTCACATGATAAGTAAAGAGATGTACATGTAGTTTTCTAACATGGAAAACACGTGGAAGAGAAGAAGCAATACATGATTTTTAATAAAAGAGAGGCTGGAAATTATTGAATATAAGAAAACACGTAAAGGCAAAAGAGATGTGATCATAATTCAAGAATTAAAGAGGGCCCACACTTATATACATAAGGAGAAGCATGTGAGAGGATTAAAGGTCAGGGCAAGGCAACATTCAAGAGAGGTAGCAGAACGTGATGAAGGCTGACGTGGAAAAACACATGGGACAGTAGTAGAATTAATGAGCAAAATGAACACGTGAATGGCACATTTTTAGGAGAAAAAGAGGGAGGTCTGGGCAGAGGAAAAAGGAGAGGACTGGATGAAAAAAAAAAAAAAGAGGCTACAAGAAACACCTCTAGAGACTCAAAAAGAGAGCAAAAAGAGTCTTCAATTCATTCATCCATCAGCTTTCATAGCCATGAATTCTTCCATCCACTTTCTTCCATTCATCTTCTCTATGATAACTTAAAATTCCTGGGTAGCTAGCTGAAGATTGGACTTCTATTGATGAAGATTTGAGCTCCAAGATTGCATCTCTGATTTGGATAAACTCTCTTCTCTCCATCCTTTACTTTTAACATTAATTTCTTTGCTTAATTTGACTAGGTGTAGCTTGTTAATTAGAGAATTTGGTGGATGAATGTACTAGATCAATTGCTCTATAATTTGATTATAATTTCACATTTGAATGGTGATTTAGATGCCTAAGTGTTTGTAGAAATGCCAAGCTTAATGGTTGTCTAATATACCAATCAATACCTCTTATTTCTAGGCCAATTAGTGCAATGGTTATTGAATTAAATGGCTGGCTTTTGTGTGATTAATTTACTTGAGGAATTCATCAAGCTACTTGGTTAATTAAACATTTTAAGTTGATTGTTCAACTACTTTAATGAGTATTTAGGTACTATTTTAGTGTATTCTTATTCTTAATTCAAATGATTAATTGTTCAAGATTTTTTGTGTTTGCAAGTTCCTTGAATTATTGGTGATTTGAGTCTTGGATGGTGATTCAAGAATCCTTATGAAGAATACACTAAGAAGCAAGAGTTTAAATCCAATTTTGGTACATTAAAAAGGAAGCACGGATAATTTAATTCTAGGAAGTCCATCTAAAAGCTAGTTACCACATTTTCTTAATTGTTAACTACACTTAGTCTAAACTTTTAGTTCTTGTTATTTTTCTTTAATTCAATTAAAATTCAGTAATTCAAAACCCCCTAAATACTTTTCATTTAATGTTACTTGGAAAACTCTTTCACAAATAATTAGAAGCAAAACTCTTTGGGAAATGACCTAGGTTGTACCATTAGCTATAAATATTTTCCAACCTAATTTTATTTTGGAGGTTACATGACAAACTGTCAAATTTTGGCATTATTGCTGAGGAGTTTAGTTTCTTAATTGTTTGAAAAGAGTTTCCTAGTGTTTTTGCTCTGTCTTAGCTCTGTTTTAAACTTGGCTTTTGGTCTTTTCGGTTGCTTAAATCAATTGTCCCCCTTGCTAGAGTTTTTATTCAATGTGCCCAAAAAGTTCTCAAACTTTGTTTTCCAAGATTTTTGGGTGTTTTGAGCAAAAGTTATAGCAAAGCTTTTAGGTGTACCATTTTTTGGCCAAATTCCAATGTTTAAGGCACTTTTTCCATTTGTTTAGTATTTTCTTGAAGTTTCTAAGATTTTTCTAATTTTTCTGGATTTATTTTCTCTATTTTTGTGAGCTTCTTTTGTGTGATTTCTTTTTGATTTTGAGTGTCTTTATATGTTAGGTAATTGTTAGTTTAATTTGGATTTAATTCCTTCCTTTGTTTTTCCTTGAGTTCTTCATTTTTCAAGTAATTTTCTAATTTTCAAGACATTTTCTCTATTTTTCTAGATTTATTCTATTGATTTTTCTTAGCTGGTTTTTGCATTGTTTCTTAGTTTTGCTTGCCTGATTGGTTTATGACAAGGTCTTCCAGCAAGAAATTGATTGATTTGGATCCTAAAATTGAAAGAACCTTTAGGACGCAAGTAAGCATTACGAAAATTAGTGATAGTGTAGAAAATAGTAGTAGTTCTTCTTCTGCTTTTGATTGTGTGCAAGTAATTGATTGTGTACTTCAATTTGCTGGTTATAATATGGCTAAACAAGAACAAGTGAATGCTAACATGAATATGTATGTTCAAGCCAACTTGAATGCAAATGCAAATTTGAATGATAACATGCATGCAAGAACCATTAGAGAATTGACAACTCTTAATGTGCATTATCAAAATTTTTATATACAATATCTAGAATTAGATGCTAATTTTGAGCTTAAGTCTAGTTTGATTCACTTACTTCCTAAATTTCATGCACTTGCAAGAGATAACCCTTACAAACATTTGAAGGAATTTCATGTTGTTTGCCCTACAATGAAGCCACAGGGAGTCTTAGAAGAACAAATTAAACTTTAAGCATTTCCTTGTTCTCTAGATCATGTAGCTAAAGACTGGCTATACTATCTACCTCCTGATGCTATTACTTCTTGGGATCAACTGAAGAGGCTTCTCTTAAAAAAATTCTTTCCTGCTTCTCGCACTACATCAATAACGAAGGAAATATGTGGGATCAGACAGAATGGTTAAGAGACCTTGTATGAATATTGGGAAAAGTTCAAGAGATTGTTGGCTAGTTGTCCTCACCATCAAATTTCTAATCAACTACTAATTCATTATTTCTATAAAGGACTACTAAATATGGATAGAAACATGATTGATGTTACTTCTGGCAGAGCTTTGGTTGATTTGACACCTGCAAGAGCTTGGGAGTTAATTGACAAGATGGCTCAGAATGCACAATAGTTTGGTGTGAGATAGTCAATAAAAGGAGTCAATAAGTTGTATACTCCATAATATGATTAGAGAATTGAGAACAAGATTGATGAGATGTCTTCTGTGCTTAGACAGCTTGCCTTAGCTCAGTAGCAACCACAATCATCCTTTGTTCTATCTCAGGCTTGTGCACCACAGTCTTATCTTACTCATATGCATTCCTATCCACAGTGCTATACACTTAGGCAACCATGTACCTCTACTGCCTTGGTGGGACCTTTATGTGACATATGCTATTTGGCCATACATGTTATTGATTAGTGCCTGATGTTAGAGGATAGGGTAAATACTTGTGCTAGGATGTTTCTAGTTAGGCCAATGCAACAAGGGTAGCAAAAGTATGATCTCTACTCTAATACATACAATCTAGGATGAAAGGATTATCCTAACTTGAGATATGGGGGAGGGCAATAGTAGAATAGATACAATGTTACAAGACTCAGTGTATAGCCTTCCTAACCTATGAGGCAGTCAGTCCTTATATAGGAGGAACCAAAGAAAGGAAATAATTTGGAGGACATGATTAAGTATTTTCAGAGAGTAATGCAAAACTTACACAACATTTCTAGCAACAACAACAGCAGTTATAGATGAGCATGCAAAACTTGGAAAGAAGGGTTGATACTTAGTTAGGTTAGTTTGCTACCTTTTGTAGTGAGGTGAAGTCTCAAGGTAATTAGGCCAATTAGCATCACGGACGATTGTTAATCGAAGAAATAGTAGCAATGTTAATGCCATCACTCAGATACCATTACTATGGATAAACCAACATCATTCATGAATACTAGTTTTATATACATGAATCCACCTAATTTTGGCACTTTAATAATTAAATATGGCTTAATGGATATAATTGAATGGACTTTGATTTCAATTGGCCATTTTTACATTTTAGGAATTAATTTTCAAATTATTAATTTTCAAATTATTAGTTTTCAATGCTTAAATTTATCTTAAACAATTTTGTGAACATTCCTATGTGATTTTTGTCTATTATTCATGCAGAAATTTTGATGGGCAAATAGTATTTAAATAGGAGATTGGTTTGAAGAAGAGGTGGAAGTTTGCCAAGTCTAAGGAAGCCATGCATACCATCCTCTCACTCTCATATCTCTCACTCACTTAGTCTGCACACACATATCACTCATAGGTCTCTCCACATAGGCAACTTCTCCATGTAACATCTGGTCCCTCCATAAACGTGAGAAACGCAATGTTTGGTTTCTTCGTAAATGACAGAAATGGGCCAGATACAAAAGGAAGTCCCTGAAATAGAAGAAATTGGGGCCAACTAAAATGATAAAATTTTAAATATTAGAAAATAAGGAGTTGAGCCTTGAGTTGCTCAGAAATCAAGGCTAGAGTGATTCAAAAAATTTGCCAAAAGGCAGTGGCATTTTCGTAAATATGGGTGCTCTTTGAAAAATACACAAGAGGGCTTTTTAAATGAAAGTTTTGAGTTCTTTGGGGTTCTCAGAGGCCTTAAAAACCATGGGAAGCCTCGGGAAAGTTAAATCCCATTCGGTGGACGTTTTCCAATGTCAGTGTGCCCGAACTTTGACGAATTTGTTCAAAAAGGTTTTAGCTCCGATTTGAGTGATTCCAAAGCCATTTTTCTTGATTGGGAATCTAAATTTTATAATGGAAAAGATGGTTCTCAAAAAGGAGCTAAAACGAAGGAGAAATGAAAATGCAAAGTATGATGGGCAAAATTGAAATTTTTGAAAAAGTCACTTTTCCTTACCTATATATAGGTGGTGCCTCACACTTGTCCTCATTTCTCTTCAGATTTTCCAGCCCCAAATCAGAAGAAAAACTCTAAGGGAGAGGCAACCAAGAGAGGAAGAAGAAGGAGGAAGAAAACCAAGCTGAGGTATACTTTCATGGTGATTTTCCTTGCTTTTCTTCATCCACACCTCCTCTCCTCCCTTCTCCTTTCTTTCCTTGGATTAAAATGAGGTTTATAAATCTGATTCAAGGGAGATATTCAAGGAAAAGTTCGGATTTGAAGAGAGGAGTTTGGAGAAATCAAGATTCAAGCCAAATTAAGCAAGGAAACAAGGTAAAAATGCATCCTATGATTGATACCTTTCATCAAACTTCTTCTCTATTTCGACCTAGCCTAAGAACCATAGGAAGATTTGATTTTCAAGCCCAACCAAGCATTATTCTTAGGTATTTGATGGAGAGGAATAAGAATATGCAAAGAAAACCATGAAATAGACATTAGAATTCAAGATGCAAAACCTAGAGTTTCAAGTGCACCTTTCAAATTCTGAATTTATATGATACCTCCTAGGTCCAAGTTAGAGTATAAATGAGTTCTTGAGACACCAAAGATGCTCCCCACAAGCTTCTCCCTTCAAGAAAACAAAGAAAACTCCATAGAGCCCAAAACCTAGGCATGTCTTGGCCAAGCATGTTCCATGGTGCTAGGGAGAGTTTTAAATTTTTCTAAGGCCATTCTTGAGTCATATTTGATGAATGAAAATGAAGGGAGGTCTTGGCAAAAATTTAAAACTCATAGAAAGTGATTTGGTGCCTTAGGTTCCATATTATGACTTAAAGAAGCAACATGATGCTAGGCCATTTGTTTTAATGATGTGATGACTCCAAGAGGCTTAAAAGGAGTCAAGAATCATATTTGAAAGGAAAGAATGAGGCCTAGAAATCATTTGAGGGGTATTGCTTCATTAGGTGCCAATATGGACCATAATAGGGTTGTAGAGTAATTTAGGGTTTAAGCACGTTGCATGGCCCTAGAAATTATTTTATGAACCTAATTGGCTCCCATATATTGTATTTAGGCCAAGAGAAACCATCTCCACCAATTTATGGGTGTGTAGCCAAAAGAGGGGGCTTGAATCCTAAAGGAAAAGTGTGTGTTTGTATACAAGGTAGCTCTCTCCACCTTCTCTCATGCATGGATGTGTGTTTAGCTTGTTTTAGAATGTGTGTATGTGTATTTTCAAGCTTTGAAAAGTATGCTAACATGCCTTTATATGCCATGATACTTGATGCCATGTTATGTTTTCAAATGCTTACATGATGTTTGTGTGAGTTTGCTTGAGTATGGAGAGGCCAAGAACTCTTCCCTTGGGTGAGGATGAGCCAAGAACCCTTGAGCTTGGTTAAGACAAAGTAAAGAGTCTCTTAAAAGCAAAGTGGGCTCTCAAGAGTATGGTTGAGTCCAAAGCTCTTAAAGAATGGATAAGGCAAGTCCAAAATTCATTAGGAGAAGTGTGAGGCCAATCTAAGCACTTGGTGAGCTCTTGGATGTCTTACATGATTGATTCACATGCCAAGATTGTTTTTAAAATATGCATGTCTTACATTTTCACCATGCATGCATTTGAAAAGCTTGCTTTGCACATATTATGTATGATTGAATGGGATATGAGCTATTGGGATTCTTTGAATCTCATCCCCTCCTCTCCAATGATCTAACATGCTAGGTAGACTAAATAATTATGGTGAAGGGAGCCAACAACCACAAAGAGGAAAGATTGAGAAGCTTATGCATGGTTTTGTCCATTTTGGAACCATAATGATGGTTCATAATGTATATGATATTGTATATGTACAATGAACCTTGAGACTTGTGTAAATATACTATTATGTGATGTTTAGATGTATGAATATGATATATGACCTCTAGCATTTATTTTGAGTATGTAATGCCTAAGTATGCAATTTGGAAGTTTAATGGAAATGTGCATAAGTGTGGGTTGAATGGCCAAAATGAAATGTATGAGGTTTGGGACCATTTGTGCAGCTTACACAAGTCTTAAATATGCTTTTAGACTTGCTCAAAAGGTGCCACGACCAAGGGAAAACCATTTGGCAAATTTGGTACCTCATATGGAGTCAAAATTGACCATAATGGAACCCCATCACTTTTTAGCCAAATGAGTTAGTCTTACTCTAAAATTTGGCTTGCAATTAGACCTCATTAAGATCTTTTTGTGAAGCTAAAGAAAATAATTTTTGGATTTCTAGAGAATATTTGATGAATTTTCAAAGTTGGGATTTTCTATGGTTTCTAGTATGTGTACTGTTCATACTAGCAGATTTGATTTTTATGTCACCTAATGGTCAAATGGTGTCAAATTCTTGTGAAATTTTTTAGGCATAAACTAGAGATCATAATCTTTCTGTGGTCACTAAGATCACCTCATTTAGAGGTCTGAGGAGAGAGTTATGCACTTTTGAAGTTTGCTGTCAATAGCAGTGGCACCCCAGGAGTTCAGTCATTGTTCCATAGGATTCCAATGGCCAAACGTATCTATTTCATTCTGAAATTATTTTTAAGATCAAATTAACATTTTTAGCTTTCTAGAATGATAGAATGTGTGTGATTTATAGTTTTATAAAATTATTTATGAATTTTAGAAGTTTGTATCAGTAATCTGAACAGCAGCCCAAGCAGCCAGCGACCTCTATAGCTTTTCGAATGTCAAACGTCCTCTATGATGCATGTTATGATCTGGGAACATTTTTAGTGTAAATTAGACATCCTAATACTTCTAGAATGACTAATTTTACATTGTTTCAATTTTTTTAAATTTAGTTATGATTTTCCAAAGTTTGCCTAAAAAGGCCAAGTCTGACCGAAAATGAATTCCCATTTTTCATGCTCCATTTCGGTTTCCATGGGTTGTAGGCATGTTTTCAGGGTGTAAACAAGTTGTAATAATGTAATTAAATATAAGGATACATAACACAAGCTCACACAGTCCACGTGACACCAAAAATAAATTTTTAGATAAGACGTAACGCAAAAATATTCCTTATTTTCTTACCCTTTTCATGCCAAGCTCAAATGATTTATGATATCAAGTTATGTAAAGACATGAGATGAGCTAGAATTTATGGTGTTACACTCCACATTACTTGTGACGACCCTAACTTCTAATCCTAATAATTATGGCTAAATACATAATTAATAATTAATGATCAAGGTTTGGAGTCATTACAATTAATTACATTAAGAAAATATAGAGAAATTTGAACCTTGATATTATTAGGGTCATCAACTAAACAACTATAAATGGGAGAATGTATAAAAGGAATTACACTATCATCAAGAGTTTGTGATTCATCCATCCATCAGTTTCAACACACAAAAACCTCCCACAAGTGTTCCTATATCATTTCCTAGCATTACCATTCAAGAAATTGGGGTTTCTAGGCTAAAAGTGGGAGTTTGGGGACCTGCGCCGTGACTTGAAACCTTCTCGCCGAGGCTGAGTTAGGTCTTGGAGCTCAAAAACTAAGTTTTTCACTTTGTGCCGCGGCCTTGACCTTTTTGCGCCGCAGCTAAGTGGCTCTCAAGAATCATTGGGTAACTTACTCGAATTTCACAGCAGAGATGCCTCCTAGAGCTACTATTTGAAGTCCCATGATTCTCACCTTAGTGGAATATACTTGCGCTATGGCAAGTTTTGCTACTATACTCTCCTTAACTAGTTTCCTCGACTTGCCCGTAGTATGACCTATTGCGTCGCGGTGAGGTTTCATTCTGTCACCCTCCTGGTGATTTTTTTCACACTGCGCCGTAGCGATATTTCTCAAGCCGTAGCGTCCCTCGCCACTGTCACTCTTTAGGCAGCGGCGAGGCCTTCCTAGCTGCAGTGTGACTCCCTTTTGTAACTATATCTTCTGTATTTTGTCCTATGCATTCCAATTCTCTTCTTAGGAACACCCTAGGACCACTTTCTCCTATTTTATATGACTCTAATGTATTTATCTGCCCTATTCACCCAGCTATTCTACCATTACCAATTCAAAACTTAAATGTAAATTTTCACTCCTCCAACTACCTTATATCAGCAAGTCCATAGAGTAATAGCAACAAGAATTCATGCACTATTGGCAATTAACATTCGATACATATTCCGTCAGAGGTTTCATACATCAATGATTCATATCAATATCTAATACATCACATAATTATGTTTCCAACAGTATACCATACCATAAATTCAGTAAAATTCATACATCAAGTGTTATGGGATTCATACATCCAATATCAAGTTATGATGAGGCCTAACTCCTCAATAAATACATCATAAGTAATTAAAATATAAAAGCCTACACTTGGCAACATGATTACCTGATGATGCTATATAAAAAGGAATACAAATTTTAGCATCTATTCTAAATAAACCAATATAAGTGTAGCTTTCTCCCCAGAAGGTTGGAGCTCATAGATTTTCATCCACTTGCTTCCCCTTATCCTTACCCGCAGAACCTTCACCTAAAATATTTAATCCCATGAAACAGGGTGAGATGCGAATCTCAGTAACCAAAACAAATCCCATTCATATATTCCATTTTAATCAACATATATGCATGATTTCGTTTAAGCATCAGAAAACATCCAATCATACTACTAAATGAAACAATTAGGCTATCATGATCACTATCCCATACTATCAATCATATTTTCACATGTTAAAGGCCAATACACCGAGAGAAGCCCGTCCACTACACCTACTCCCTAATGAGCATAACCAAGGCTCAGTGTATCTGGGGTTTGATCATAACCCGGTGCCCGATCAAAGCACATGCACGGGTGGCAGCCGCACTACGGCTCCACCATGGACTCACAAGGTCCAATCACAACACAATAGATAGCCAACCAATTCATTTAGCATTTCAAATCATTCATGTATAGTAAACATGAAATTAAAATAGATATATGCATATAATTAATATAGTCTCAGTTACCTCCCTTGTAGACAAATTGCAAAAGCCACCAATGGTACAAAAATCTCCCTAGCCACTATAAATTCCCAAAATTCGGAATGGATGTGTCCTCTACCAAAAACTTCAATATATCACCTTAAATCCTAAGTAAATTCATGAAAAATTAATACACATACTATAATCCAATCATTGGGGTCTCAAACCAGTAGAAATACATCAAAAAGATGAGTTTATACTTACCTAATGTCAGCTTTAGCCTTAACCTACGAAATTTCACCATGGAAACATCAAATGGCAAGTTTCAAATTTTGGGTGTAAGTGAAAGTGCTTTAATTGGAACATTAATCAGGTCAAATTAAAAGAGAAAGATGAGAAGATTAAGTTATATAACTATTAACTTGGCTGAATCTTACTCTAGGAGTGAGAAAAAGTGGAAACATGTTAAGAACCCTAGCCTCTCCTTTGGACCTCCGAATTTTGTATGTGTCTCTTTTGGTTCTGCAGAATAAGGAGTGGCTAGGTTAGTTTTTAGGGTTTAAGTTAGGTTTTCTATGGGTTATGGGTTGCTCCAAGATCTAACTCCAAATGGGCTTCAGATTTAGCTTTATTAGGCCAACTTTAAGGTGTTAGGCTGTAGAATTTCATTGGGCCAGACCTAGTTTTAAGAACTCCATTGTTTTGGGTCTGCACAAAGTTTATTGGGCTATTTATAAGAGCTTATGGAAGTTGGGTCTTGGGCCTTTAATTCATTAAATCAGATTGGGTCTGTACCTAACTTATTGGGCCTCTATTAGCCTCTTATCATGATCTCCTACATTAATTTAGGCCTAGATAAAGTTCTTATCCCAATTAATTCTCAACTCATATTATTAATTTATCTCTCAAAATTTTCATTCACTTCACTTACCTGATTATTCTATATTAATTATTCTTAATTAACCCAAATCTATGATTAGTACCCTAATTAATTTTTGGGGTGTCACATTACTAACACACACTTTCATATAGCTCTCATACCTCCAACCATGTACACTTACTCATATAATCACATGCACAACAAACACCAAGTTAAACATGTCCACCATCCCATGTTGCAGCCATACTAACACTTGTCTAGCCATTCACTCTATTTTCTA
This sequence comes from Erythrophleum fordii, assembly GCA_032878935.1. Taxonomy (NCBI): domain Eukaryota; kingdom Viridiplantae; phylum Streptophyta; class Magnoliopsida; order Fabales; family Fabaceae; genus Erythrophleum; species Erythrophleum fordii. Next base: position 18,723,478 of record JAVQMF010000053.1, read on the forward strand.
GCATAAACTCACGTTGAAACACACACTCACTTGCATATACATAAAGCACATAGAATAAGAAAAGAACTAGCTAAGGGGCAGCTTAAGTTAAACACAAGCTAAAGAGGGTTCGTGAAGCAGAACATGATCAAGAAGCATGAGTTGGAGAAGAAGGTTTCATGTGGCAAAATGAAGGAGGTTAACACGAAGAAGCAACCATGGGTTAGCAAGACTTTGACATGGGAATGAAGAGAAATGAGAGCAACAAAGGTAGAGCACATAATAAGCTTTGGAAAAGTGGAGAATGATGCCACGGGTTCTAGGGTATTGAAGAGCTAAATTGAAACAGACATGGAATAGAGCTGAAGATTCAAAACCATGTGAAAAGGAGCTAAAACATAAATCATGTAGCTCGAGTCGAAGGAGAAACATTGAAGAAGTGAATAGAGCATACACAGAACACATGGGTAAAAGAGAGTAGCTGAGCAGAGAGCGAGTAAAAGGTTAATGTAACTAGCTAAAATGCAGTTGATGTGGAAAACTCATGGTAATGAAACAAAACACGGGAGGAAGAAGGAGCAGTAAATTAGTAGCACGAGCAAAAACCACATGAATAATGTAACGTTAAGCTGCAGGTAGAGATTAGCAAGTCAGCTCATGTTAAAGGAATAAAGCAACATCAGCATGGGATTGTGGGAAGATTTTAAATGAGGCATGTGACCATCAAATGAAACAAAAAAAGAAACAAAGCCTATAGGTAGCTCCATGACATCATTCATCTCATATGATTCACGTTACATTACACACACATCATCCACACATCCATTTAATCTCATCCACACATCCACATTTCAACCATCCATATCCATTCATCTAAAGGCTGAGGAGTTGAGAGAGGAAGGCACGTGATAATTAGAAAAATGCTCTAGTAGCAATGAATGAAAGGAATAAGAAAAGGCACATGATGTAAGAATGTAAAGAAGGGGGCTGGGAGATAATGCGAGGATTTTTTGATAAAGAACAATGTTGGTTGTGGGGTGAGCTCTAGAAAATGCAAAAGGAAGGGGAAGGGAATTTGATTAAAAGGGCTTGATGATTTTAGCTTCTTCCCTCTTCCATTGTCTTTCGATTATCTTCCCCATGGTAGCTTGATTTTCTTTTGGTAGCTAGTTAAGGATTGGACCTCCCTTGATGTAGATTTGAGCTTCAAATTACTTCTCCAAATTAGATAAATTCTCCTTCCTTAATCTTTTAATTTCAGCATTGTTTCCCTTATTAATTTGACCAGATTTAGCTTATGAATTTAGGAATTGAGTTGTTGGAATTTACTAGATTAATTTGACTTATGGATTGATTGTACTTTCATATTTGGATGCTAATTTTCATCTCTAATTATTTGTGGAAAGTCCAAGCTTAGTGGCTGCACAATTTGCTATTAAATTCCTCTTGTTTTTGGGCCAATTAATGCAATGGTTATTGATTTAAGTGGCTGGAATTTTTATGCAATTGTTATGCATTGAGGAATTTATTAATCTAACTGGTTGATTATCATTTTAAGTTAGTTGTTCAGTAGAATTTATTGAGCATTTAGGATTTTTTTTTTTGTGTTCTTGTTCCTAACTCATTTGATTAATTATTCAAGGTTCCTTATGGTTGCAAAGTCCTAGAATTATTACTAAATTGAGTCTTAGATGGTAATTCAAGAGTTTTGATGAAGAATACACTAACGGGCAAGAATTTAAATCCAATTTTAGTACACTAAAAAGGGAGCAAGGATAATTGAATTCTAGGGAGTCCATCTAAAAGCTACTTACCACACTTTCCTAATTGTTTGCTTCACTTAGTCTTAAGTTTTTAGCTTTTGTTATTTTTCATTTAATTCAATTAAATCTCAGTAATTAAAAATCCGCTAAAAAATTTTCATTTAGTGATACTTGGAATACTCTTTCACAAATAATTAGAGGCAAAAACACTTTGGGAAATGACCTAGGTTGCACCATTATCTATATGTTTTTTTCAACCTAGTTTTATTTAAGATTATGTGAAACTATCATTAGTCATCAAAAATACACATCGCATCAGATGAGTCTAAGAAAGAAAGGAGCCAAAGAAGATTTTGCCATTCCCACATAGACCTACTTTAGGAAAGAGACAAACTGAGGTAGAAATAGAGAAGGAAATTCTTGAGACTTTCAAGAAGGTTGAGGTTAACATACCTTTATTGGAAGCAATCAAGACCATCCTTTTTATTGGAAGCAATCAAGACCATCCTTAAGTACACCAAACTTTTCAAAGAAATAAGCACTAACAAGAGGAGGCTAAGAGGGAATGAAAAAGTCAATTTTGGTAAGAATGTTTTAGCACTTATACAGCTAACAATGCCCACTAAATGTCATGATCTGGGCATTTTTACAATCCCATGCACTATTGAAAATTGAGTTTTTCAATGCTTTGATTGATTTTGGTGCCACTATTAATGTTATGCCTAAATCAGTGTATTTATCTTTGTAGATAGGAGAGCTGAAACCTATTGGAGTGGATGTGCAACTTGCAAATAGAAGCATCACTTATCCTTCAAGAGTGTTGGAGGATGTCTTAGCTAAGGTAAAGGATTTGATATTTCCAACTGATTTCTATGTCCTTAACATAGAGGATGATAGATATAGGTCTCATGGTCAAGCCCCACTAATCTTAGGTAGACCTTTCTTAAAAACTGCAAAGACAATTATAAATGTACATGAGGGTACTCTTCAAATGGAGTTTGATGGTAATATGATACAATTCAATATATTTTTTGCCATTAAACACCCATGTGATGATATCTCTATTTTTAGTGTGAGCCTGATTAATATGCTTGTTGATGATGCTAGTGTTGAGTTTAAAGATAGCACATTGACTAATTCTTGTGATATTGCTGATCTTGATGATTCTTTGAGGCATACTTTTGATGATTCTCATTCTTGTACTATATGTAGAGAAATTGATGAATTTTTGAGCTTGTATGATAGTATTGACTTTAGAGAATCTATCATTAATCAGGTTGATTCTATTTCGTCTAGAACCTCTGTTGACTTTATTGATTTTGTTGCTTTCTCTAGTTCTGATGAGTCTTTGTATGCTAATATGGATAGTTTGGGTAATCATGATGCTAATATTCACTTGAATGTTGATTCTTTTGATTCTTCCCATGCTATTGATGTTCCCAAGGATGGGAAAGTTGTTTCTTCTATCTGTGAGTTATCTGAATAGGTATTTGGCATGGAAGAGATTGAAATCAAACCACCCATACCTTTGGTTGAGCAAACTCCTACCTTAGAGCTCAAACCGCTGCCAGACAATCTCAAGTATACCTATTTAGAGAAAGATGAGAAGCTTCCAATGATTGTAGCTAGTGACATTGTCCTAGAGTAGGAAGAGAAGCTTCTAGAGGTCTTGAAGAAGAGAAGACAAGTAATAGGGTAGACCTTGGCTGACATACCTAGCATTAGCCCTGACACTTATATGTGTAATATCTTGTTCTTTGAAAACGCGAGAAACATAACATACAAGTTCTTCGTAAACATGCAAAATTCATTATATACAAAAAAAAGTCTCCCAGATAGAGTAATTTGAGGTCCAATAAAATTAGAATAATATTCTAAACCTCAAATAACAATGAATCAAGGCTAGAGATGCCTTGAAACTGAAGCCAGAATAGCCAGACGAATTTTAACAGAAATGCAATGAAATGTAATAGTATTTTCGTAATTTGGGGTAAATTTTAGATTTCTCATAGAATGGCTCTTTAAATGAAAAATATGAGTTTTTTAGGGTTCTCAAAGGCCTTGAAAACCATGAAAAGCCTCTGGATAGTTAAAACCCCTCCGGTGTATGTTTTCTAAAGTTAGTTTACCTTAATTTTAACCCTTTCGTTCGAGAAGGTTTTAGCTCCAATTTGAGTAATTTCAAAGGCATTTTATAAAATTGGAAAACTAAATTTTATGATGGAAAAGATGGTTCTAAAATGAAGCTAAAACAAAAATGCCAAGATGAAAGGGCAAAATTGAAATTTTTGGAAAATGGAAGCTTCTTGAACTCTCCTTATATTTTGCCCTCCTTCTCCCCTTTTCTAGACTGACCTAATTCTACCCAACACCAGAAAAGAAAGAAAGCTCTTAGGCGCACCAAGGGAAGAGGTTTTAATAGGAGAAAAGGCAAGGAAAAGGTAGGAAACTTCATGGAATTTCAAGCTCTTTCTTTAGCAAAATGTTTCTCCTTCTTCTCCCCTTTATTTTCATGGATTTCATGATGATTTTGGGTCTATATTGAGGGTAGAATAAAGGTGAAAAATTCAAAATTCAAGGGAGGAACCTAACCAAGTGAAGAACAAGCCAAGAAAAGCAAGAATCTAAGGTATTTTTGCTACTTCCAGACCTAAGGGATTGGAGTTCTAGCTAAACCAAGGATGAATCTTAGAAAAATGAGGGAGGAGAACAAGAATATATAAGGAAAACAATTAAATAGCCATTAAGTTTCAAGATAGCAAAGTTAAGGTTTCAAGTGTTCCATTAAAAATCTAATTTGATATAATAATTTCTAGGCTTAAATAAGTGTTTGGATGAGCTCTTGAGATCCCTAGAAGGCTCCTCATATGCATCTTCCATCAAGAAAACAAAGCAAACTCACTTTGTGCTCACATGCTCTATAGCCACGGCCTAGAGAGGTTGGAGTACTTAGGGGTAGTTTTAATTTGTTCCAAACTTATTTTTAAGTCATATATGATAGAAGAGGATGAGAGGAAGCCTTAGAAAAATTTTAGAAGCCATGGATAGTGAGATGGTATCGTAGGTTCCATATTATGGCTTAAAGAAGCAACACCTAGCTAGGCTCCTTGATATGATTATGTGATGACTCCAAAAGGCCTAAGAGGAGTCAAGAATCATAAATGAATGAAGAGAATGGAGCAAAGATCATGTTTCCATAGGGTTGCTTTATTATATGCATTATGGAACCATAAATGAGCCATATGAACTACCTAGTTCTTCTAATAAGTGTGTAGCCTTAAAAATTGTTCCAAGAGTGTAACTAGCTTCCATATGATGTGTCTAGATCAAAGGAATCAAGTTCCACCTTCTTATGAGTGCTTGGATAAGGGAGAGGAACCATTTTTCAAGGAGGAAAGTGTGTGTTTGTACACAAGATAGCTCTCTCTTCTTTCTGTCATGCATAAATGGGTGCTTGTCTTATCTTTGAATATGTGTATGTGTGTTTTAAGCCATGAAAAGTGCTCTAGCATATGCCTATGTCCTATGGTACCATGATGTCATATTATGTTTTCAAATAATGTTTAGTATGTTTACTTTGGTTTGCTTGAGTGTGGTGAAGCCAAAAACCCTCTAGCCATGGTGAGGATGAGCCAAGAACCCTTAAGAGTGGTTGAGACAAAATTTAAAGTCTCTCAAGAGTAAGGCTTAGTTCAAGGCCTTTATAAAAAAAAGTGAGGCAAGTCTAAAATCTTTGAAGAGAATGGGTGAGGCTAATCCACTTACTTGCCAAGCCTATGTATGCTTTGTATGACTTGTTCAAATGCCAAGAATGCTTCTTGAATGATCAAACTTTCTATTATGCTCATGCATGCATTTTCAAGACTTGAATTACATTCTTTATGTATGATTGAAAGGGAAATGAGCTATTGGAATTCTTTGAATCTCATTCCCTCCTCTCTAATGTCTTAATATGCTAGGTGGACTAAATGAGCAAGGTAATAGAAGCCATCAAGTTGGAAAATGAGAGTTTGACAAAGATTTGTTATTATGTTCATTTTGTAGCCATATGAGTGGCAAGTGTTGTAATCCATTGTTATTAAACACATGTAAATATGTAAATGTATCATGTATGGATAGGATTTAATGCCATATGCATGATATAACATGAATTGGTTATGGAATGACAAGACTTGACATATGCATTCTTATGTATAACTTGGGGTGGATGAGTGAGTTTGAGAAATCTAGATTTATACACCTTTGAGACAAGTTTCGTAGACCATTTTGGTATGTCACATGTGCTCAAGTGGCCATGGTTGTCTTAGAAGTAATTTTGAACCATTTGAGACCCTTACAAGACACAAAATGAGTCATTTTGTAACCTAATATCAAGATCTGACCAAATGAACGAATTTACCCATAAAATTTGGCATGGAAATAAGTCTCATCTAGAGATTTTTAAGAAGCTAAAGACCATATTATTTGGAGCTCTATGGAATTAATTAGAATTTTTCAAAGTTGGCATTTTTCTGCTAAACTGATGTAGACACTATTCATATGGTCAGTTTCTTGGGCTGTGTCATTAAAGAGCCAAATGGTGCCCAATGCTGATGAAATTTTATAGCCATAAACTAGACATCTTTCTATGTACACTAAGATCACCCCAATTGGACATCTGAGCAGGGAGATATGAATTTTTAAAGTTGGAGGATAGTACTAGTAGTAATAGGCAATCTTAGGTACTATTCTATCAATTTTTAGTACCTAGAAATCTCTATTTTGATCTAGAATTATTTTTACTATCAAGTAGACATCTGTATCTTTCCATAATGGTATAGTGTGCTTGATTTTGATTTTTCTAGAATTAGTTATGATTTTTCAAAGTTCAAGACAGAAATTTGGAAATTCAGTCCGAGGCTGCACACTTTGTTTTTATGTATCCACTTCCTTTGCTCGAGTTCTAGGCTACTTCTTGAGATAGTTTTGAGTTGTATTTATGTATTTAAATATGAGAATGAGATGGATAAGTCCATATGGCCCATGGGATACTAAATGAAAATTTTATCCGTGACGTAACACAATTTAATGGAATATTTTTAATAGCTCTTCCTTGAAATCTTATGTAATCCAAGGAGATGAGTCTAGTAATGATGTAAGATGAGCTTAGTAAATATGGTGTTACAATATGCACTGAATTTTGTTAGAGGGTGGGGCAAAACCAATGAGACAACCTTAAAGGAGACTGAACCCACTTATTCTGGATGTGGTTGAAAAGGAAGTTTCTAAACATTTATCTGCTGGTATTATATATCCTATTTCTGATAGTCACTGGGTTAGTCCTCTGCAGGTGGTTCCAAAAAAGTTAGGGATCATAGTGGTCCAGAATGAAAATAATGAATTGGTACCCACCCATGTACAGAATAGCTGGAGGGTTTGCATTTATTATAGGAGGCTTAATTTAGTCACTAGAAAAGATCATCACCCCCTCCCTTTTATTGATCAGATGCTTAAACATTTAGCTTGGAAGTCTCACTATTATTTTCTTGCTAGATTTTCAGGTTATTTCTAGATATGCATAGCCCCAGAGGATCAAGATAAGGCAACGTTTACGAGCCCATTTAGAATATTTGCCTACAAAAGAATGCCTTTTGGTCTCCCTAATGCCCTTGGAACTTTCCAACAGTACATGGTTTCTGTAACACCATAATTTCCTAACTTATCTCATGCCATTCTCATTCTTCACATAATGCATTTCATGAAGGAGCAAGGAAAACTGATATAAAATAATGAATTTCTTAGTGTTGTGCTATGCATAAATTTTTCATTTGGAGTCTCGTGGGGCATATGGACTCATGTATCATATTTTCATATTTAATTATATAAATAAAACTTATTTCCATCACCAAAATTGGCCTAGAGCTTATGTATAGCAAGGAAATACATAAAATTCATGAATACAATTTCAGCCAAAATTTTCCTTTTTCTATCACAAATTTTGGAAAATCATAAATAATTCTAGAAAAATCAAACCCATGCATTCTTTGCCATTCTAGAAAGATACACATATCTACTTTATGCTAAAAAGATGTCTAACCCATGAGACATCACACAAAAGATGTTTGACATTCGAAAAGGTCTAAAGGTCTAGCTGTCCACTGGTGTTGTCACAAGATTCTGCAACAAATTTTAAAAATGTGCAATTAATTCCAAAAAACTCCAATCCATGCAAATGATACTAATTTGAAAATCTATGGATGTTAGCTAGAGGTAAAAAATAACTTCAAATTAGTTCAGGCACGTCTAGACCTCAAAACCTAATCAAACAGTACGTAAGGTCAGTTGGAGTGCCTAGTACCGGATAGCATTTTTAAAAATCCATATCTCCCTCTTTAGACCTTGAAATGTAGTTATTCTAATTGGCAAAAGTCACTGGAAATGTGTAGTATCATCATATAAAATTTCATGTCAATTAGACATCATTTGAGCCCTGTGTGATAGATTTCATTTTCGGACCTGAGTGAATAGTTAATGACCAAAACCAGAATTTTCGCCAAATTTGAAAATTTATCAAATATTCTCTAGACCTCTGAAAATTCTTGTCTTTAGCTTCCCAAAAAGATATCAATAAGATCTAATTGTATACCAAATTTTAGATCAAGAAAAGCTCATTTGGATAAAAAGTGATATAGGGTTCTAATATGATTAATTTTTGGTCCATACAAGATACCAAAATGTCCAAATAGCTTTCCTTGGTGTTTGGCACCTCTTGGGCAAGTCTAAAAGCATGATTATGACTTATATGAGTTGATCAAATGATCCCAAACCTCATGCATCTCATTTTGGCCATCTCACTTACACTTATACACATTTGCATAAAACCATTCAAGAAGCCAAATTGTTATGACATACTCAATTTACATTCTAATGGTAACATAACACAATCTCTCATTTATACATCATATATTGACATAATTACATATGTTCCAAAAGTCATAGACCATATACAATATTACATCATTAAACATCAATATGGTTGATGAATGCTAGTTTTATATACATGAATCCTCCTAATTTTGGGTTTTTAATGGTTAAATATGGCTTTTAGATTTTAATTAGATGAGATTTTATTTTAATAGCCATTTCTACACTCAAGGAATTTTACTTACAAAATTTTGAATTTTAATGCATAAATTTCATTGAAATATTTCCTTTGTGAATTCTTCCTTCTTAATATTTTGTTTTGTTTTATTTTTCTTCATTTTATTTTATTTTCTTATGCAGATTTTTATGGAAAAAGAATTTAAAATGAAGATGAATAATGGTAGCTAGCTCTTCTTATGGAAGCAATGTATACATTAAAAGGAGGCATTCTTGGTGGAGTCCAAATCAGAACCACACGTCCAGTTTGCTTGTTTGCATGCATGAAGCCACAACCATCCATATACATCGAGTTCATGATAATGAATGGGAAGAAGAAGCTACAGGTTAGTAGTGAGGAAAGTAGAAGCTCAGAGACACACAATGTAATTAAAGAATGAGTGAAAGAAGCCATAAGCAGAATAGAGTTAAAGAAGTTATGTGGAAGTGAGGTCTCGAGCTTAGGTGGATGGCTACAAGTTACTGGGCAGAAGCTACACGTGGAAAGGAGCTTGGATACAAATACACACACATGCAGAACAGAGTGGAGATAAGCTACAGGTTGGTGAAGGAAAATGAGGCCACGAGTTAAGAGGCTCAAATGTAGAAGAGAGTGAGTAAAGGAAGATGCATGAAGGAGCTTGGAAGCAGAACACGAAGAATCAACGGTCTAAAAGAACAATACGAGACATGTAAAAGCTTGGGTTGAAGTTTAAATGAAGATAGAATTTTAACATGTGAAGAGGAAGAAGGAACAACTGCAGGTTAGCAAGTGTTAAATGTGGTTGTTATAAAGGAAGGAACAAACATGATAGAAAAAGATGAAGCTTAATGCTTAGCTGGAGAAGAAACATGAAGCATACAGCTCGAGTTGAAGAAGAAACGAGAAAATGAGCTAGAGAACAACGCTGAGCAGAGTAGGTGAAAGAAGCATGTGAAGCTGACGTGAGTAATAATGTAAAGAAAAGAAAAGGATGTCAAAACGCGAAGAAAGGATCTGCATGAAGCATAAAGAGAATCAGTAGAACAGTAGCTGCATGAAGGGAAAAGTGTAATGTAGGAGCTGACATGTGGCTGCAAACACGTAAAGAAACAAATGGAGAACGATAAGTTCTAGTTAAGAAGCAACATGATTTTGGGAGGTTTGAGTTTTTAGTTTAAGAAAAAAGAAGCTACGGACTGAAACTGGGAGGCAAAGATCATTCCATACTACTATCCAAAATACACATTCCATCTTATCCATTCATCAAGAGAGGAAGGTTTTCATGCTGGAGTTGAATGAGAGAACGATGAAATAACATGAAGAAAACCATGTGATAGGCAGAACATGCACTTGAGAGGAAGCTACACAAAGAAGAAGTTGGAATTTTGTTATAGGTTAGAGGAGAAAAGTAAGCTGAACGAGAAGAAGAATAAGCTACATCTGGATTTGAAGAAAGCATGAAACATGGATTTTATTTTATTATACTCTGACATTTCAGCATAACAAGTTGGGGCCCAGACTCATATACACATACAAGCTCGTGATCCATTAAAAGGAGAAGCTGAGCACGTGGAACAATAATAAATGAAGCATATGAATAGCACATGAAAGGAGGCTGGAAGGAGAGGAGGATTGACCTTAAATTCATTTCATCTAGACGCACATCCATCATTGTCACTTATTCATTCACACATTCATGCCCTTTCGTCCAACAGCCACTCCACGCCAATTCCATCCTCTATTCCCACTCCATTCCACCTCTAATGAAGCTTTAGTCCTCCATCTTATGATTAGCTTAGAAGAAGAACTTGGAGAAGCTTGAATCCATGGAGAAGAACTTAGAATTTTGGCTAAGAATTTCTACTTTCCTACACTTTTTTTTTTTTGTACAAGCTTGGTTAAGTTGTATTTGATTAGGAATTTGTGTAATTGTGATTAGTGGCTGGTTAGACACTAATTAGGACATTGTTTGACTGATTATTTGATTGATTTAGTGCTGAATTTTTCAATTTCCTTTAATTTTCCATGTATGCCACGAAGGTGTTCGATGAAATGCATGAGTGAAATTATGAGTTTTATTGTTTGATTTAAGGATTCCTTAGAGTTTGGTTAGTTAATTAAACATCCTAGGGTGTTAATTCAGAGGCTAATTGATCAATTAATCATGTAATTCAAGTGTTCATAGATCTTAATCACAAAAATTAGTAATTTAATGGTAGTTGAGGTCTCAATTAACGTTCAATTGTTAGGTTCTTGAATCTTGAGTGGTAATTCATGATCACTTGCCAATGGATACAAATAGGGACTCTTAGACTAGAATTAATCATAATGGATTAGGATAAGGATAGTGGATACCAAGGGATGAATCCAAAGCTAGTCACAAGTCCATCATTCAACCATAATTCATCAATTAGGTAGCAATTAGGAATTTTATTTCAATTTCATTTTAATTAGTTTAAGTCAATCAAACTCCCCTTAGTTTAGAAATTTTTAGGATCCTTAATACTTAGAAAACTTAATTAGACATTGAACTCCATTTCCAAGGGAGATGACCTAGGTTATGCCACTAGCTACATATCTAGTCCAACCTAGTTTATTTTGAGGGTTATGTGACGGACCCGTCAATGGTCTTAAAGAACCAAAAACTATGCACTTTAATGTCAAGCTCTCATTTCTCATGTAGTTAGCTTCCATTCCCTTGTTCTCTTGGTCCACCTAGCATGTTAAAACATTGGAGAGGAAGGGATGAGATTCAAAGAATCCTAATAGCTCATCTCCCATTCAATCACACATAAAGCATGCAATACAAGTCTCACAAATGCATGCATGCGCATATTAACATGTGCAATCATTTAAGAAGCATTCTTGGCATTTAAAAAAGTCATACATAGCATACATAGGCTTGCTAAGTAAGTGGATTAGCCTCACCTATTTATTTGTGGATCTTGAACTTGCTTTACCTATTTCTTTAAGAGGTTCTTGGACCCAACTTACTATTGGGAGTCTACCTCACTTTTAGGAGACTCTTTACTTTGTCTCAACCAATTCTAAGGATTCTTGGCTCATCCTCACCATGGTTAGAGGGTTCTTGACTTCACCACACTCAAGCAAACCAAAGCAAGCATTATAAACATCATCTAGAAACATAATACATCATTATGGCACCATGGCATATAAAATCATGCTAGAATACTTTTCATGGCTTAAAATATACATACACACATTCAAGACAATGTAAGCACACATCTATGCATGAGAAAAGGTGGAGAGAGCTACCTTGCTAGTATTTGTACACTTTTTCCTTAAGCCTTGAATCCTCTCCCTTGACCTCATGTACCCAAGAAGGTGGAGATAACTTCTCTTTTGCCTAGACACATCATATGGAAGCTAATTATACTCTTGAAGTAAAGTCTAAGGACACACAACTTTCTTAGACACTAGCTTGGCTTATTAGCCCCTTTATGTTTCCAAGAATACACCTAATGAAACAATACCCATCAAATAAATTATAGGCTTCATTCTTTCTTTCCAAATATGATTCTTGACTCCTTTCAAGCCTTTTAAAGTCATCACACAATTAAAATAAAGAGCCTAACTACATGTTACTTCTTTAAGTCATATTATGGAACATAAGGCACCAACTCACTTTCTATAGTTTCAAAATTATTTCCAAGGCTTCCCTGACGATTGTATCGTGCAATCTCAAATAAAACTAGGTAGACAAATAAAATTTGCAGGCAATGGTGCAACCTAGGTTATTTCCCAAGGAGTTTGTACCTCAATTTGTTTATGAAAGAGTATTCCAAGTATTACTAATGAAAATTGTTTAGGGGGTTTTGGATTACTAAAATTTAATTGAATTAAATTTTAAATGACAAGAATAAAAAAACTTAAGACTAAATGAAGTGAACAATTAAGAAAATGTGGTGGCTAGCCTTTAGATGGACTCCCTAGAATTCAATTATCCTTGCTCCCATTTTAGTGTACCAAATTTAGATTTAAATTTTTGCTCATTAGTGTATTCTCTATAAAAACTCTTGAATGACCATCCAAGATTCAATTCATCAATTATTCAAGGATTTTGCAACCACAAGAAACCTTGAAAAATTAATCAATTGAATAAAGAACAAGAGCACACTATAACCAATCCTAATTGATCAATGAAATCTACTGCATAATCCACTTAAGATGGTAATTAACCAATTAGATTAATGAATTCCTCAAACATTTAATTGCACAAAAATTCCAACCACTTAATCCAATAACTATTACATCAATTGCCCTATAATCAACAGGAAATTAAGAGTAATTTGCACAGCCACTAATTCTAGATTTTTTATAGACATGTAATGATCACAATTAGCATTCGAAATATCAAATTATACATCAATCCACAAATCAAACCAATCCAGTAATTTCCAGCAATTAAATTCTTAAAATTAATAAGCTAAACCTAGTCAAATTAGCAAGAGAAATAATACTAAAATTAAAAGATTGAGCAAAAAAAAATTTATCTAATTTGGTGAGGAAATGTGGAGCTTAAATTTGCATCTGGGAGTCTCCAAGCTTCAGTTAGCCACCAAGGATGATTCAAGCTACCATGGAGAATTTAAAAGAAAATCAATGGAATGAGCAGTCGCCATGGAGAAACCGATGAAAAATCCTCTTTTGTTCCCTCTCTGGAGCTCCAGTGTTTTTACATCATCTTTTTCATCTCTTCCCAGCTCATGTTATTTCTCTGTCTTTTTTTTTTCTTTTTGCGTTTCCAGCTCGCTTCACATGTTTTCTCTCCCCGATGAATGCCTCAGTGTCCTCATTAAAGAAAATCACGTGCCCAGCTCCATATTCCATGTGCTGCCTCTTTTATTTCATTTTTTATGTCAGCTTTTATTTTAAGCTTCTTCTCACGTGGGTTTCTCCTTTTCTTTTTCTTTTTTAATTCATTCTCATGTAGCTCCACATGTTCCTTTGTGTGTGCATGACTCACTCATTCTATCATTTTTTTTTCGTGTTACTATCTAGCCCTCAACTTCTTCGAATCCAGAATAGCTTCGTTCAGCTCTGTGATGACCTTAACTTCCAATCATTGTAATTAAGGTTAAATATGTAATTAATAATTATAAATTGGGGTTACAAGACATTACAACTAATTACATTCAAGAAATACAGGAAAATTTGAACTTTAATGTTATTAGAGTCATCAACCATATAATTACAAACGCTCATGCATGTTAGGCAAATAACATTCATTTATAAGCCTTGATTTCTATTACCCATTAATTTTGACTCACAAGAATCCTCTACCAATATTTTTAAGTCATCCCTTGGGGTTACCATATGAAAAACCAAGATTTCTAGGTTAGAATGAAAGTTTAGGACCATTAGCCATTACTAAATGCCCTTGCGCTGTGGCCAATTGCTCTTGGGTTCACTCTTTTTCTTCACACATTTCGCCACGGCGAGTTAGAGCTTCGCCGCGGCTAGCCTACATGGTGCCACAGTGAGGAAGCCTTCTGGAACTTACCTCGCTTGCCTCTCGCTATTGGCTGCAGCCAATTCTTCCTTTCACCGTGGCTAATTCCTTTCTAGAATGCCTGACCCAATTCTCACAAAAGTTTGCCTCAACCAATTCCCATTTACCGCAACGAATTACCCTTTGGACGACTCTTAGTTTTGCCTCTCACATTTCGCCGCTGTGAATTACTCTCTGGACCTCTCCCTAGGCAACTTCGCCTCTATTGGATGTGGCTAATCATATTTTAGCAGCGGCGAAATGCCTTTTGATTTTATAATTCCTAAAATCTTATCTCATACTCTCCACTCTCTATCTAGGGGCTCTTTAGGGCCACTCTCCCACTTGTTATGAGATTCTAATAACATCTATCTCTCTCATTTGCCCCAGCCATTATATCATTACACATCCCACAAACTATGGTGTTACACCACATTTAAAGGTGGATTCTCCTAATCATTCATTGGTCTTATGTCAGCAAATTTATAAATTACTCACAATGGTCATTCAATCATGTTTTCATTGGATAATTCATGCATCACTAGCTCAAATCTGTAATCCATATATCATATGATTTCATTACTTAAATAGTCAGTTAAAACGCAGGTTTACAAGCCATAATAAGTGCCTTAAACTCATACATCCATTAACAGCTAATATGAAGCCTATTTCTTATTAGCTACATTCTATGTTATCAAAATACAAACTCCTACACTTTGCAACATAGATACATGATGATGCTATATAAAAGTTAACAAAATTAGCATCTACTCTATTTTGCTCAGACTAAGTGTACCTCCCCACACCAGGCCTCAGCTCATGAATGTTCATCCACTTGCTTGCCCTTGTCCTTACCTGAAGAACCTTCACCTTAAATGTTTAATCCTATGAAATAGGGTGAGATGCAAATCTCAGTAACCAAGGCAATTCCATCATATATTCCAATTTAATTAACATATATGCATGATTTCATATAAGCATAAGAAAATATACCAGTCATACCAGTAAATGAAACAATTAGGCTATCATGATTACTACCCCATACTAACAATCATATTTTCACATGTTAAAGGCCAATAACACTAGGAGAGGCCCGTCCACGGTACCTACTCCCTATTGAGTACAACCAGGGCTCAGTGCATTTGGGGTTTGATCATAACCCAGTGCCCAATCGAAGCACATGCATGGGTGGCAACTGCACCACAGCTCCACCATGCCTTAGAAGGTCCAACCACAATATAATAGATAGCCAACCAATTCATTTAGCATTTCAAATCATTCATATATAGCAAATATAAAATTAAAGCAGATATATGTATGAAATTAATATAGTCCCGATTACTTCACTTGTGGACAAGTGGGGAAGCTACAACAATACTAAAATCCTCCTAAAATCACAATATCAGAGAATGTTCATTTTTATCACTCCATTACTATCTCATCCATCATTTGTGGTAATAACCCAATGCTTAAAGAATTAAGTTACCAATAATTATTTAAGGGATACCTACCTAATCACCAAGAGCCTCTAATTTCGGATTTTTCCTTCCCTAGACCAGAAACATCAATATATCACTCCAAATCATAGGAAAATTCGCACAAAATTAAGGCCCATACTATAAGTCTACTATGGGAGTCTTAAACCAGTAGAAAATGCATCAAAATGGAGAGTTTATACTTACCTAATAACACCCTCAGCCCTAACCTACGAAATTTCACCAAGAAAATCCCAAAAATCATATTTTAGATTTTGGGTATGGTGAAAATACTCTAAATGAAAAACTAATTAGGCCAAAATGAAGAGAAAAAGAAGGGGATTAAGTTATATAACTATTACCTTGGCTGAATCTTGTTCTAGAAGTGGAAAATAATGGATTTCTTGCCCTAAACCCTAGCCTCCCTTCAAACTTCCGAATTTCTCTTTTGTGTTTCAGCAAAATAGGGAAGGGGTTGAAGTGTTTAGGATTTTAGTTAGGTTAAGTTAGGTCTAATGTGGGTCATGGGCTAGCCCAAGGGTCTAATAGCAAGTGGGTTCTGATTTAAACCTTATTAGGCCAGCTTTAATGTGCTGGACTACAGAAATTCAATTGGGCCAGACCAAGTTTGAAGGACTCAATTGATTTGTGTATGGTTAAGGGTTATTAGGCCAATTACATGGGCTTATGCAAGTTGGGTCTTAGGTTTCTAATTTATTAAATTGAATTGGGCTATCACTAGGTGTTATCTCATAGGCCAAGCCTCACAATAAGGGTTGGGTTTACACCTAAAATCTTTAGGCCCCTAATAGTTTCTAATCATGGCCCATTTGATTTAATTTGGGTCTAGATGGGGTTTCTAACTCAATTAAATCTCAAACTCATATTAATAATTGATCTCTTTAAAATTCTCATTCAACTAACTTGCCTAATTATTCCATATTAATTATTCTTAATTAACCCAAATCCATGATTAACACCTTAATTGATTTTAGGGTGTTACAAGCTCTCCTATACTCTATCCAGCTCTCCTAGCTTCATCCCCCCTAATCACGTTCTTTTCACAACCTTGTTTCTGAGCTTTCCACCTAACTTCTGCCTGGACTCATGTATGCTACTGTACACTGATCTTCTTGATCGTGTTCAGTTTCTTCTCTGCTCCATGCAAGCTCAGCTCCTTCCTCACTCATTATACTCCTCCATGCTTCTTCTCATGTGAAACTCGAGACTGTAGCTTCTTTTCACTCACTACTTCTCTTTTGTTCTACTCAATATTGTTCTCCAATGTCAACACCCAAGCCATCCCTCATGTAGCAGCTCTTTTTTCTATTCATTACCATGAACTCGATGTATGTGAATATGTATGGCTTTATGCATGTGAATAAGAGAATTGGACATGTGGTTCTAGTGGGACCTCATGCATATGTTAAGAAGAGAAGAGCCTGCATGAATCAACATGAGATTGAGCTGTGTGTCTATTTAAGCTTCTTGTGTATTACATATGAAGTATGGTGGATGTGGCTACATGTATAAGCAGCAACCCTTCTTCTGGATCAGAAGCTTTAGCCTTGCCATTTTATTAAACCATGTACCCATTCTTCCTTCAGCCTGCATCATCTTCTGTCACTTCATCCACCCAAGCTCGAGCTTGCTTCTTCTCAAGTTTCTTCTTATTTAAACTTCACTTTTTCACATCAAAACTAGAAATCCTTGAAGCTTCTTCTCTTTTCTCAAGTAGTGGCACATTCTACTTCTTAAACCCAACACTTTCATAGACTTCCCATTCCACGTGGATTCTTCTTTTCATTCTGCCCAACCCGTAGCTTGCATGCTTCATGTTAAGCTCATTCCACGTCAGCCCGTGGCACTTACCCATCTTTTACTCTGGCTCACAAGCTTCTTCTCAAATCATAAAAGCTCACCACATGCTTTGTACCTTCCTTCATTCCCTTCATGCTCTGTTTTGCTCTTCTCTTCTTCATTTTCTTGCTCTGTTCCAATGGGTGGAAGTGTAGTGGCTGGTTCTAGGAGATTGAGTGTGAGTGTGGGCCAGCCATGCATGTGAGTGTATATGGCAAGGTGCCACGTGAGAATGGATGAAGAGTGAATGCACTAAGGATGAAGTGGCTCATGGCATTTTTCTTCTCCAATTAATCTTCCACATTTTCTCCAACATTGAGATTTAATTTGCTCAAAGTCTGCACAAAAATAATGGAGACAATTAAGTAGGAACAATCTTACAAAATTATTTAAACAAGTTTATGCATTAAAACCAATAATTTTGTAATTTAATTCCTAAAATATAGAAATAGTCAATAAACCCAATTATCCTCCAATTGAAGTCCTTTAAACCAAAATTTATAATCAAAATGTCTAATTAAAAGAGGAAAAATATATGAAAATTAGCAATTATCATATTCCCCCACACTTAAGCTTTTGCACTCCTGGGCAAAAGAAAACTAAAGCTCTAAGAAAGAGATAATGGAAAATGACATCAAGAAAAATGGAATTGTGTAGGTCACTTAGCACAAGGAAGCTCAAAGCAAATCAATAGCTTAATTCTCCAAGTCATATCACTTGTATCAATGCAACAAGTACCATGGCAATACACTTAACAAAAATGAAATGCAATGAAAGTCCCTCACTTGGATTAGTGCTTTTCAATCTACTCTTTAGTGTTTAGGATGAAGTGCTTACTCTCAAATTCCATCCTATCTAACTTTACTATCATAAGCTTAGCAATCATCTACATCTCCACCCCCAAAATCAAATACCAATGAATGAATCAAAAGGTCTTTATTATGGTTGTAATGTAGGCTAAGGTATGAGACAAGTGGTAAACAAAAGAATGAAGGAAATTCAAAAGCAAATTGGATGCTAAAAATCATCAAGAGCATTAAAATAAGAATAAGGATGGAATGCAAGTGCATTTTAAGGCCCTAATTACCATAAACAAATATATACACTAAGATAATAACTTTTCTTTCCTTTTCCTTCTTTTTCTCTTTTTTTTTTTATATTTCAAATGCTTTTCTTTTGCTTTGCTTTTTTTCCTTTTTTTCATTTTATTATTATTATTTTTTCCTCTCTCTTTTTCTTGGGATATTTCCAAAGAGGAACAAACAAACGACCTATAAATGATGTGAAAAATGAACCTTCATCCACCTTAACAAGATGCATTGCCTTTAATAATCAAAAGCATCCTAATCAAGGTAGGAAGAACATTTGTTTGGTTTTTGTGGCTAAAAGGCTAAAAAGGAAACATATATGGCTCAAAAGGGGTAAAGAAAATGGATTAAACACAAATAGGATAGCTCTTTGGCTCTAGCTAAAACAAAACAACAATGAACGCCTTAATCCTTTTCATACATGGCAAATGAATAAATGTGGCCTTGAATAGATTCAAAGTTCTAGAGTAAAAGCAAGATAGGGGATACACACTAGAAATGAATAAGCAATTAGTTCAAAAATTTCACAAGGTAAATTGACTATCATCAAATTTCATTAAAGCAAAGCTAATTGCCACTTAACTTGCATTCTCAACATAAGGTCAATTCCTTATCAAATCAAGATATATCAAAGCTATGATCCCCTTAATACTGGCAACTTAGACAAAAGCACAGTTTTTTTTTTAACTAAAAATAACATAAAACTTTAACACTTCAAAAATGAAGCAAAAGATTAAAAACCTAGAAACTAGAAAAATCAACTAACCAAAACAAAACAAAACTAAAAAGTTTATTTGTATCCCCCCCACACTTAAACATTGCATTGTCCGTAATGCTAGCACATAATCCAGTAAACAGATAAAGACAACACAATATAAAAGGGGAAAGGGAAAGAGTACAACTGAGGATCAGGGTGGATCATGAAGTTAGAGCTCCTCCTTGTCATCCCTTGGAACTCCTTCATGAAAGTGCTTAAGCCGATGTCCATTAACTTTGAATTTAGCTCCCATCTGCTCATCTAAAAGCTCAACTGCACTAAAAAGGAAAATATCAGAAACTATATATGGATCTTCCCATTTAGAACAAAGTTTACCTGGCATAAGCTTCATGTGGGATTTATAAAGTAAAACTTTTTAGCCAACAACAAACTCCTTTCTTGCAATCATTTTGTCATGGAATGCCTTTGTCTTTTCTTTATAGATCCTTGCATTATCATAGGCTTCCAACCTAATCTCTTCAAGCTCTTAGAATTGGAATTTTCTGTGAGATCCTGCTCTATTTAAATCCAAATTGCATTTCTTAACAGCTCAGTAAGCCTTATACTCCACTTCTACCGATAAGTGACAAGCTTTTCCAAATACTAGCTGGTAGGGTGACATGCCAATAGGAGTTTTGTAGGCAGTCCTATAGGCCCAAAGTGCATCATCTAGCCTCTTGCTCCAATCTTTCCTATTCGATTACATTGTTTTCTCTAAAATTTATTTCACCTCCCGGTTCTCTGCCTAGCCATTTGTTTGAGGGTGATACAGAGTAGCTACTTTATGCACAACATCATATTTGCTAAATAAGCTGTGTATACTCTAGCTGCAAAAATGAGGGCCTTGGTCACTGATAATGGCTTTGGGAATACCAAACTTGCAGAAAATGTGAGAGCGAACAAACTCTACAACCATAGAAGAATCATCAGTCCTTGTAGGTTTTACTTCCATCCACTTCAAAACATAATTAACAGCCAATAAAATGTAAGCAAAGCCAAAAGAAGTAGGAAAAGGTCCCATAAAATTAATGCCCCACATATCAAAGATTTCACAAAATAAAATGGGATGCTATGGCATTTCATTTCTCCTAGATATGCTACCTGTTTGTTAACACCTAACATATCTTTTACAAAAATTAAAGGCATCATGAAACAAAGTAGGCCACTACAATCCACTATCTAGAACCTTCCTAGCTATGCGTTTTGGACTAAATTGATTTCGACATGTAAGTGTGTGACAAACATTCAAAATATATTCAAATTCTATATCAGGCACACAATGTCTAATTACTTGGCCATTGCATAATCTCCACAAGTATGGATCATCCCAAATATAATACTTAGCTTCACTCCTAAATTTATTCAATTGATGTTTATTCAAATCAATAGGTAGTTCAAAAGCAGCTAGATAATTCACTAAATCTGCATACCATGGGTAAAAACTATGCATAGCACACAAATGCTCATCAGAGAAATCATCATCAATAGGTAAAGAATCTACCTTTGGAGCCTCAATTCTGCTCAAGTGGTCTGCCACCAAGTTTTCAGCTCCACTTTTATCTTGGATGTCAATATCAAATTCTTGAAATAGAAGTATCCATCTTATCAATCTTGGCTTTGCATCAAGTTTCTTCAGCAAGTACTTTAAGGCTTCATGATCAGTAAAAGCAATGAATTTAGTATCAAGCAAATAAGATCTAAATTTATCCAAAGCAAAAACAATAGCAAGAAACTCTTTTTCTATGGTTGTATAATTTGCTTAGGCCCCATCCAGAGTCTTGGACGCATAAGCAATCACATGGGACCTCTTAGTCACTCTCTGGCTCAAAACTACACCTACAACAAAATTAGACACGTCACATAAAAGCTCAAATGGAAGGTTCCAATCAGAGGGTCAAATAATGGGTGGGGAAGTCAATCGTTTCTTAAGATCATCAAAAGCTGCTTTACATGCATCACCAAAATGGAAATCAACATCTTTTTGTAACAGCTTCGACAATGGCAAAGTAATTTTACTAAAATCCTGAATGAATCTTCTATAAAAACCTGCATGACCTAGAAAAGACTGACCTCCCAAACACGTATTAGGTATGGCAAAGAAGTGATAACATCTATCTTAGCCTTATCAACCTCTATGCCTTGTTCAAATATAATATGACCTAATACAATGCCTTTTCGAACCATAAAATGACACTTTTCAAAATTAAATACAAGGTTCTTCTCTATGCATCTTACTAGGACTCTATCCAGACTACACAAACAATCATCAAAAGGGTTCCCATATACAGTGAAATCATCCATAAAAATTTCTATACAATGTTCTAAAAAATCACTAAAGATGGAAACCATGCACCATTGGAAAGTTCGAGGGGCATTGCAGAGACCAAAAGGCATCGCCTATAGGCATATGTTCCAAATGGGCATGTGAATGTCTTCTTCTCTTGATCCTTTGGGGCTATGCATATATGGAAATAACCTGAAAATTCATCCAGAAAACAGTAGTGAGACTTCTTAGCTAAATGCTCAAGCATCTTACCAATAAAAGGGAGGGGGTAATGATCCTTTCTAGTGACTAAATTAAGCCTCCTATAGTCAATGCAAACCCTCTAACTATTCTATACATAGGTGGGCACCAATTCATTATTCTCATTTCGAACAACTATGATCCCTGATTTCTTTAGAACCACCTGCACTGGACTAACCCATTGACTGTTAGAAATAGGATATATAATACCAGCAGATAAAAGTTTAGAAAATTCCTTTTTAACTACATCCAGAATAAGTGGGTTCAGTCGTCTTTAAGGGTGCCTTACTGGTTTTGCCCCATCCTTTAACAGAATTCTATACATGCATATATCAGGGCTAATGCTAGGTATGTCAGCTAAAGTCCACCCTATTGCTTGTCTTCTCCTCCTGAAGACCTTAAAAAGCTTCTCTTCCTCCTCTGGAATAATGTCACTAGTTACAATTACCGGAAGCCTCTCATCTTTCTCCAAATTGGTATATTTGAGATTGTCTGGAAGTAGTTTGGGCTCTAAGGTAGGAGCGTGCTTAACCGAAGGTATGAGTTATTTGATTTCAATCCCTTCCATGCCAAATACCTATTCAGACAACTCATAGATAGAAGAAAAAACTTTCCCATCTTTGGGAACATCAACAAAAGGAATATCAATAAGAGAACCAATAGCAGAAGCAATATCAGTATCACTATTAGGTGAACTAGTCATAGATTATCTAATACCACTATCAATAGGCAAGGTAAGAGTGGAAATAGATGAACTAGCACAATCAACATATCCAGAAGTGACATCAACATGCAATACCTCCTGAGAATCAGGAAATCCAGTAACATCAGAACAATTAGGGTAAACAAGAGCATGCACATCATCTCTAGAACAAGAGGATTGATCTAGACTAGTATAATTATCCAAATTAGTCATAGGCTGACTAATAGTGAAATCATCGTAAAAAGAAAAGGTCACAGAACCATGATAATCAGTACATGTACGAAATTCACTATTCTCAATAAAAGCACTAAGATGAGTGCATCTGTGACATATAGTAGTTCCAGAACATATATAATCAAGAGAATCATCTAAGTCAGCAATATCACAAGAATCAGTCAACAAACTATCCCTAAAATCAGCACTAGTACTATCAACTAGCATATCAATCAGGCTGATACTAAAAATAGAGTTATCATCACATGGGTGTTTCATGACATCAAATATATTAAATTGTATCACATTGCCAGTAAACTCCATTTGAAGAGTACCCTCATGCATATTTATAATTGTCTTTGTAGTTTTCAAGAAAGGTCTACCTAGAATGAGTGGGGCATGTCCACTAGATCTATATCTATCATCCTCCATGTTAAGGACATAAAAATCAACTAGAAAAATCAAATCCTTTACCTTAACTAAAACATCCCCCAACACTCCTGAAGGATAAGCAATGCTCCTATTTGCCAGCTGCACAACCACTCTAATAAGTTTCAGCTCCCTCATCTGCAAAGATAAATACACTGATTTAGGCATAACATTTATAACAACACCAAGATTAATCAAAGCATCAGAAAACTACAAATTTCCAATAGTGCATGGGATTGTAAAAGTGCCAGGATCTTGACACTTATTGGGCATTGTTGGCTGTATGAGTGTTGAAACATTCTTGCCAAAATTGACTTTTTCATTCCCTCTTAGTGGCCTCTTGTTAGTACATATTTCTTTGAGAAACTTGGCGTATTTGGGGATAGTCTTGATTGCATCCAACAAGGGTATATTGACCTCAACCTTTTTGAAAGTCTTAAGGATTTCTTTTTCAATATCTGCTTCAGTTTGCCTCTTTCCCATGGTAGGTCTATGTGGAAAAGGTAAAATCATCTTTGGCTCCTCTTCTTTATTAGGCTCATCTGGTGTGATGTATGTTTTTGGTGATGCCGGCTTATCCATGGTAATGGTATCTGAGGATCCCTGAACTTCCTTTCCACTCCTAAGAATGATGGTACTAACATTGCTACTATTCCTTAGATTGACAATAGTCTAAGAAGGTAATTACCCTAATCCTTGGCTTTTTACCTCACTAAGAGAGTTAGCTAACTGACTAATCACATTCTCCACATGCCTATTTTGAGTTTTCATTCTATTTTCCATGTTATCCATTTCTTGTCTATGTCTAGTCTCACTTTGTTCCATCTTTTCCATAAGTTGCTTCATCAATAGCTCTATGCTGTTATCTTTTCTGGGTTTCGCTTGGATAGGAACTGATTGCCTAATAGGTTGGGAAGGTTGTACACTTGGCCCTGCAACATTGTATCTATTTTGCTGTTGCCCTCCCCAATATCTTAAGTTAGGGTGATCCCTCTATCCTAGATTGTATGTATTAGAATAAGGATCATATTTTTGCTGCCCTTGTTGCATTGGCCTGATTGGAAACATCCCAACACAAGTCTCTACCCTGTCTTCTAACATAGGGCACTAATCAGTAGCATGTGTGGCCAAACAGCATATATCACACAAGGGTCCCACCAAGTAGTAGAGGTAGATGTCTGCCTAGGTGCATAACACTGTGGATAGAAATTTGTTTGAGTAGGATAGGAATATGGTGTAAAAGTTTAAGATGGAGTAGAGGATGACTGTGGCTGCTTCTGAGCTAAAGTAAGCTGATGAACCATAGAGGTTAGCTTATCCAATTGACTCTTAACTTCAATATCATACTGTGGAGTACCCAACTCATTTACTCCTCTTGCCATCTATATTGATCTAGAACTAAATTATTGATCATTCTAAGCCATCTTATCAATAAACTCCCAGGCCCTTATAGGTGTCAGATCATTCAAGGCTCCACCAGAGGTAGTATCAATTATGTTTCTATCTATGTTCAACAGCCCCTCATAAAAGTACTGAATAAGTAGTTGATCAGAAATTTGATGGTGAGGACAACTAGCCAATAATCTCTTGAACCTTTCTTAGTACTCATACAAAGTCTTTTCACCATTCTGTCTAATCCCGCATATTTCTTTCCTTATTGATGCAGCGTGAGAGGCAGGAAAGAATTTTTCCAAGAAGAGCTTTTTCAGTTGGTCCTAAGAAGTGATGTCATTAAGGGGTAGATAGTACAACCAGTCCTTAGCTAAACCATCCAAGGAAAAAAGGAATGCTCTGAGCTTAATTTGTTCTTCTGAGACACCCTGTAGCTTCATTGCAGAGTAGACAACATGGAATTCCTTCAGATGTTTGTGAGGGTCATCTCCTACAAGTCCATGAAATTTAGGATGTAAATGAATCAAACCATATTTAATCTCAAAATTTGCATGTAATTTTGGGTATTGTATACAAAGATTTTGATAATGCATATTAGGAGCTGTTAATTCTTTAATGGTTCTGGCATGCATGTTATCATTCAAATTTGCATTTATATTCAAGTTAGCCTGAACATGCATATTCATGTTAGCATTCATTTGATCTTGTTCAGCCATATTATCCCTAGCAAATTGAAGTACACAATCAATTCCTTGCATACAATCAAAAGTAGAAGAAATAGAACTACTGATTTCTACACTATCTTTATTTTTCTTAATCTTTACTTATCTTCTAAAGGTTCTTTCAATTTTCGAATCCAAATCAATTAATTTTTCACCAACGTTCCTTGTCATAAACCAATTAGACAAGCAAAAACTAAGAAGGAACACAAAAATCAACAAAGAAAAATTAAAATAATAAATCTAGAAAAATTAGAAAAATCCTAGGAAATTAAAAAAAATACTAAAAAATTAGAAAAAGTGCCTAAAATGTTGGAATTTGGCCAAAAAATGATGTACCTAATAGCTTTGCTAGTACTTTTGCGTAAAACACCCAAAAACCTTGGAAAACAAAGTTTAAGAATTTTCTGGGCACTTCAAACAAAAATTCCAGCAACCAGGACAATTGATACATAACACTGAAATGATCTAAATCCAAGCTTCAAAATAGGGGAAAAATAGAACAAAAACATAGCAAAAATAGGGCAAAAATACTAAGAAACCCTTTCAAACAATTAAGAAACTAGACTCCCCGGCAATGACACCAAATTTGACGATTATGTCATGCAATCTCAAATAAAACTAGGTAGATAGATAAAATTTGTAGGTAATGGTGCAACCTAGGTTATTTCCCAAGAAATTTGTGCCTCAATTTGTTTATGAAAGAGTATTCCAAGTATTACTAATGAAAATTGTTTAGGGGGTTTTGGATTACTAAAATTTAATTGAACTAAATTTTAAATGACAAGAATCAAAAAACTTAAGACCAAATGAAGTGAACAATTAAGAAAATGTGGTGGCTAACCTTTAGATGGACTCCCTAGACTTCAATTATCCTTACTCCCTTTTTAGTGTACCAAATTTAGATTTAAATTTTTGCTTATTAGTGTATACTCTATAAAAACTCTTGAATGATGATCCAAGATTCAATAAATCAATTATTCAAAGATTTTGCAACCACAAGAAACCTTGAAAAATTAATCAATTGAATTAAGAACAAGAGCACACTATAACCAATCCTAATTGATCAATAAAATATACTGCACAATCTACTCAAGATGCTAATTAACCAATTAAATTAATGAATTCCTTAAACATTTAATTGCACAAAAATTCCAACCACTTAATCTAATAACCATTGTATCAATTGGCCTATAATCAAGAAGAAATTAAGAGTAATTTGTACAGCCACTAATTCTAGATTTTTCACAAACATGTAATGATCAAAATTAACATTCCAAAGATCAAATTATACATCAATTCACAAATCAAACCAATCCAATAATTTCCAGCAATTAAATTCCTAAATTAATAAGCTAAACTAGTCAAATTAACAAGGGAAATAATGCTAAAATTAAAAGATTGAGCAAAAAAAAATTTATCCAATTTGGTAAGGAAATGTGGAGCTCAAATATGCATTTGGGAGTCTCCAAGCTTTAGCTAGCCATCAAGGATGATTCAAGCTACCATGGAGAATTTAAATGAAAGAAAATCAATGGAATGAGCACATGAAGAAACTGATGAAAAATCCTCTTCCGTTCCCTCTCTAGAACTCTAGCATTTTCATCTTTTCCTAGCTCACGTTATTTCTCCATCTTTTTTTTTCTTTTTTCACTTCCAGCTCGCTTTACATGTTTTCTTCCCCCGATGAATGCCTCAGCATCCTCATTAAAGAAAATCACATGCCCAACTCCATATTCCATGTGTTGCCTCTTTTTATTTCTTTTTTTATGTCAGCTTTTATTTTAAGCTTCTTCTCATGTGCATTTCTCCTTTTTTTTTTAATTCATTCCTATGTAGCTCCATGTGTTCCTTTATGTGTGCATGACTCACTCATTTCGTCATTTTTTTTCACGTTACTGTTCAGCCCTCAGCTCTTTTGAATCCAGAACGTGGTGGCTTCTTCATTCAACTCTCCCACACTCTATGTAACTCTCCTAGCTTCAGCCCCTCTAATCACATTCTTTTCACAACCTTGTTCATGAGTTTTCCATGTAACTTCTACCTAGACTCGTGCATGCTACTGTACACTTGTCTTCTTCATCATGTTCAGTTTCTTGTATGCTCTACACAAGCTCAGCTCCTTCCTCACTCATTTTACTCCTCCATGCTTCTTCTCACGTGAAACTTAAGACTGTAGCTTCTATTCACTCACTGCTTCTCTTTCGTTCTACTCAGCGTTGTTCTCCAATGTCAACACCCAAGCCATCCCTTGTGTAGCAGCTCTTTTTTCTATTCATTACCATGAACCCGATGTATATGGATATGTATGGCTTCATGCATGTGAACAAGCGAATTGGACGTGTGGTTCTGGTGGGACCTCGTGCATGTGTTAAGAAGAGAAGAGCATGCTTGAATCAACATGAGATTGAGCTGTATGTCCATTTAAGCTTGTTGTGTATGGCACTTTGTTACCTATAAAGTGTGGTGGATGTGGCTACGTGTAAAAGCAGTAACCCTTCTCTTGGATCAAAAGCTTTAGCCTTGCCTTTTATTAAACCACGTAACCATTCTTCCTTCAGCCCACATCATCTTCTGTTGCTTCATCCACTTAAGCTCGAGCTTGCTTCTTCTCAAGGTTTTTTTTCATTTAAACTTCACTTTTTCACGTCAAAACCAGAAATGCTTGAAGTTTATTCTCTTTTCTCATGTAGTGGCACATTCTGCTTCATAAACCTAAGACTCTCATAGACCTCCCATTCCACGTGGATTCTTCTTTTCATTTTGACCAACTCGTAGCTTGCATGCTTCATGTTTAGCTCATTCCACGTTAGCCCGTGGCACTTACCCATCTTCTACTCTAGCTCACAAGCTTCTTCTCGAATCATAAAAGCTCACCACATGCTTTGTACCTTCCTTCATTCCCTTGCATGCTCCGCTTTGCTCTTCTCTTCTTCATTTTCTTGCTCTGTTCCAATGGGTGGAAGTGTAGTGGCTGGTTCTAGGAGATTAAGTGTGAGTGTGGGCTAGCCATGCATGTGAATGTATAGAGTGACGTGCCACGTGAGAATGGAGGAAGAGTGGATGCACTAAGGATGAAGTGGCTTGTGGCATTTTTCTTCTCTAATTAATCTTCCATATTTTCTCCAACATTGAGATTTAATTTGTTCAAAGTTTGCACAAAAACAATGGAGACAATTAAGTGGGAACAATCTTACAAAATTATTTAAACAAATTTATGCATTAAAACCAATAATTTTGCAATTTAATTCTTAAAATACAGAAATGCCCAATAAACTCAATTATCCTCCAATTGAAGTCCTTTAAGCCAAAATTTATAATCAAAATGCCTAATTAGAAGAGGAAAAATATATGAAAATTAGTAATTATTACTCCCCTCACCTTCACTCATCATCTATGACTCAAAAATGGGTTTAGAAAAATTTAAAACTCTCCCTAGGTATGCAAACCCCTCTTAGCTGAACCTAAGAAGCATTTTACTCTCTGTAGACTTTACTTTGATTTCTTGATGGAAGAAGCACATGGGGAGACTTCTAGGGATCTTAGGAGCTTATTTAAACTCTCATTTAGACATAGAAATCAAGGTATCAAATCAGATTTTGCAAGGAACATATAAAACCCTAGAATTTGCATATTAAATTTCCATAGTTATTTGTTAATTCTTTTGCATATTCTTAATCTACACACCCTTTTTCCTAAGAATCACCCTTGGTTCTGCCTAAACACCAAGCCCTCCTAGGACTTCTTGAGTGGGGCGAAACATAGGAAGAAGGGAAGCAAGGGGTAGCAACCATGGAAGAAGAAATTACTTTGTTTTTCCTTGTTTTCTCATGTGAATCTTGTCTTCTTTGGGCTCCTCTCTTTAAATTTGAATTTTTCCCTTAATTTTTCCCTTAAAACAGATTTAAAAACTTCAATAAAACCATAGGAAGAAAGCTTAAGTGGAGAGGAACAACTTTGGAAGAAGAAGGAGCATGAAAATCCATGAAATTCCTTACCTTTTCCTTGCTTTTTCTCCTCCTTTCTTCTCCTCCATGGTGTGCTTAAGGGAGCTGGTGTTTTCTGTCATTTTTGGGCAGAATGGGTCATGCAAATGAAGGGGAGAAGAAATAAGAAGCTTAAAGAGTGTTCAAGAAGCTTCCACTTTCTTAAAAATTCTAATTTTGCCCTTCATTTTTGGCATTTTTGTTTCTAACTTGTTTTAGCTCTTTTTTTAGAACCATCTTTTCTATTTTAAAATTAGGTTCCTAATTTAGTAAAATACCTTTAGAATAACTCAAATCAAAGATAAAACCTTTCCGAACGAATCAGTCAAAGTTTGGGTCAACCAACATTAGAAAACATCAACTGGAGGGGTTTTAACTGTCCCGTGGCTTTCCTGGTTTTCAAGGCCTCTAAGAACCCCGAAGAACTCAAAAATTTAATTTGAAAAGCTCTCTTGTGTGAATTCCAGAATTTGCTCAAAAAGACAAAAATGCCTTTACATTTCGTCAATCTTTCGTCACAATTCATTTCTTTATTCTAGCTCCATTTTTCATTTCGTCTGAGCTTGGGATTCTCATTTTTAGGAGTCTAGAATACTTTCCAAATTTTTTGAGACCTTAACTAAGTCATTTCGAGGGACTTCCTTTTTGTATTCAATGAATTTTGTTCGTTTACAGAGAAACCGTACATTACATTTCTCACGTTTTCTTTCATTTTTGGAGAACCGGATATTGCAGTTTCCATTTAGTGATTTTTCTGGAAAATTGTATAGAAATTTTTATGGATGATTTTACTGTATATGGGAACTCTTTTGATGACTACCTATCTAATCTTGATAGGGTCTTAGCGAGAGGCATAGAAAAGAACCTTATACTTAATTTTGAAAAGTGTCATTTTATGGTTTGGAAAGACATTGTATTGGGTCATGTTATATCTGAACAGGGCATAGAGATTGATAAGGCTAAGATAGATGTCGTCACTTCTTTACCATACCCGACATGTGTTCAGGAAGTCTGGTCTTTCCTAGGTTATGTAGGTTTTTACAAAAGATTCATATAGGATTTTAGTAAAATTGTTTTGCCATTATCTAAGCTGTTACAAAAAGTGATTTCCATTTTGATGATGCATTTAAAATAGCTTTGGATGATCTTAAGAAAAGATTGACTTTCCCACCTATTATTTAGCACCTTGATTAGAACCTTCCATTTAAGCTCTTATGTGATGCTTCTAATTTTGCTGTAGGTGCAATTTTAAGCTAGAAAGTGAATAAAAAGTCCTATATGATAGCTTATGCATCCAAGACTCTGGATGGGGCCCAAGCAAAATATACAACCACAGAAAAAAAATTTCTTATTATCATTTTTACTTTGGATAAGTTCAGATCTTATTTGCTTAACACTAAAGTAATTGTTTTTACTAATCATGCAACCTTGAAGTACTTACTAAAGAAGCCTAATGCGAAGCCAAGATTGATTAGATGATGCTTTTACTTGAAGAGTTTGATATTGACATATGGGATAAAAGTGGACCAGAAAACTTAGTGGCAAACCACTTGAGCAGGATTGAGGCTCCAAAGGTAGATTCTTTACCTATTGATGATGACTTTCTAGATGAGCATTTGTGTGCTATGCATAATTTTTACCCATGGTATATAGACTTAGTGAATTATCTAGCTGCTTTTGAATTGCCTATTGATTTGAATAAACATAAGTTGAATAAGTTTAGTAGTGAAGCTAGATATTATATTTGGGATGATTCATACTTATGGCGACTATGTAGTGACCAAATGATTAGACATTGTGTGCCTAATATTGAATTTGATTTTGTTTCGAAATTTTGTCACACACTTGCATGTGGAGGTCATTTTAGCCTAAAACATATAGCTAGGAAGGTTCTAGATAGTGGATTATATTGGCCTACCTTGTTTCATGATGCCTTTGATTTCTGTAAAAGATTTGTTAGGTGTCAACAAACAGGAAGCATATTTAGGAGAAATGAAATGCCATAACATCCCATTTGTTCTATGAAATCTTTGATATTTGGGATATTAATTTTATGGGACCTTTTCTTACTTCTTTTGGCTTTGCATACATTTTATTGGCTATTGATTATGTTTCAAAATGGGTGGAAGCAAAGTCCACTAGGACTGACGATTCTTCTATGCTTGTAAAGTTTGTTCGCTCTCACATTTTTTGCAGGTTTGGTATGTTGGAGATTGTGCTCTAGGCCCATCATTGTATTGCGAACATTATTTTTATTACGAAATAAGAGTTTTCTTTCATTACATTATTATATTATTTGCATGTTTATATATAATAATATCCATGGATAAATCATTTTTTTTGGATTATCCAAAATGTCCCTAGTCAATCATCTTTGTGGGAACAACGATGAATTAAGTCTAATATGATTTTGATTGATTAAGTGTTAATCATGTATGATGATATGAATCAAAATCATAGGTGTGTGTTAGAGAACAGGATGCTGGATAGACCCATCATGAGATAAGTTACATGGATTAGGTCATAAGTTTATCTCATATATAACTGTGTCATTGATCCTTTGGACTTGAGATTACCATAGATTCCTATATGAAGGACACTGTACTTTGGCATAGTCTAATGTTACCTTTAATCGGGTGGTTATAAAGGCTATGATCGGGTATAGTGGAATCCATCAGAGGAAGATGAGTGATCAAAATGGAATTTGTCCCTCTGGTTAATAGAGAGATATCTCTAGGCCCCTCGATGAGTGTGACTGAGAAATGCATGGCCATGCTCAGATGGAAAGGGTTTCATCTTATATCAGTCTGCTCGGAGATCGATAAATTTATGATCGAGCAAGTTGAGAATGACATTTCCATGCCTCATACTCGATCTAGATATTGTGTGACAAAAGGGATATGATAGGGTTATGAGATAGATTGCATCAGATCACCGATCCCATATGATTTGGGTAGTCACAATGTCTTGCTAGAGGCCACTTATGACTTGTGGGTCAAACAGTGTAGTTGGCCCACTGCCAACATCATATGGGCATGCAGGGTCACACACAAGAACGGACCAACTCGAGCTAAAATGTTCATATTCATTGAATCAGAAATGTGTCTAGATTCAATGAATTTAATTTTTAAATCTAGGATGGAGGAATTATTTATATAGATATAAATAATTAAATTCAGAATATATATTATATTTGATATTATATATATATGTATATATATATGAATTAGTTTAAATTTGATTCTATTAGATAGATTTAAATTTAAACTAATAAATATCTTTAATGATATATTTAATTAATTTTAATTAATTAAATATATCTGAAACCTTAGTCTATAAATAGAGTTTCTATATCAGAAAAGTAATTTTAGAGCTGCCTCCAAAAATCATAGAGAGAGGGATATCGTACGGACGTTGTACGGATGTACGGACGTCGTACGAATAGGTGCTAGTACACTATTCAAGTTGCTGAACCCTATTCATATAGATACTAGTAGAGGGAGCCAATCTGCGGTCAGTTCCTGTGATCTAGACGAAGAGTAAACAGCAAACTCAATCGACATAAAAGGTAATTCTCTGAACCTATTCGGTTTAAGTGATTTTGACGGATCCTTGGTGGGAAGTGGGATCAAAAATTTTAAATTCTGTTGTGTGCCTCTCATGATTCCCAACATGGTATCCTCAGAGCCATTATTAGTGACCAAGGCACTCATTTTTGCAACTGGAGTATGTAAAGCTTCCTTACAAGTATGATGTTATGCATAAAGTAGCTACTCCGTATCACCCTTAAACAAATGGCCAGGCAGAGATTTCTAACCAGGAGGTGAAGCAAATTAGAGAAAATAGTGCAGCTAAATAGAAAGGATTAGAGCAAGAGGCTAGATGATGCACTTTAGGCCTATAGGACTACCTACAAGACTCCCATTGGTATGTCACCTTATCGATTGGTATTTGGGAAAGCTTGTCATCTACCAGTGGAAGTGGAGCATAAAGCTTATTGGGCTGTGAAGAAATGCAATTTGGATTTGAATAGAGCAGGGTCTCACAGAAAATTTCTACACTAGGTGCTTGAAGAGATCCATTTGGAAGCCTATGATAATGCAAGGATCTATTCTTTATCTTCTTTTGATGCTCTTGATAATTTTAAGTATCCACTTTGCTTTTTGAATTCCCTTCATTCTTTTATTTGCCATTTGTTTTACACTATGGCCTACATTACAATCATAATAAAGACCTTTTGATTCATGCATTAGCATTAGATTTTGGTAGTGGAGATGTAAATAATTGCCAAGCTTGTGGTAGTAAAGTTGGATAGGTTGGAATTTGAGAGTGAACACCTAATCTTAAACATTAAAGAGTAGAGAGATAAATACTAATCCAAGTGAGGGACTATCATTACAGTTCATTCTTGTTAAGTGTATTGCCATAGTACTTGTTACATTGATGCAAGTGATATGACTTAGAAAGTTGAGCTATTGATTTGCTCTGAGCTTCCTTGTGCTAAGTGACCTACATCTTTTCATTTTTTATTGATTTCTTTTCCATTAGCCTTTTCTTGGAGTTTTCATTTTCTTTTGCCCAGGAGTGCAAAAGCTCAAGTGTGGAGGAATTTGATAATTGCTACTTTCTATATACTTTTTCCCTTCTAATTTAGGCATTTTGATGATAAATTATGGCTTAAAGGATTTCAATTGGAGGATAATTGAGTTTATTGTCCATTTCTGTATTTTGGGAATTAAATTGCAAAATTATTAGCTTTAATACATAAATTTGTTTAAATAATTTTGTAAAATTGTTCCTACTTAATTGTCTCCATTGTTTTTGTGCAGACTTCGAGCAAATTAAATCTCAATGTTGGAGAAAAAATGAAAGATTAATTGGAGAAGAAAAATGCCACGGGCCACTTCATCCTTAGTGCATCCACTCTTCCTCCATTCTCACGTGGCACCTCACCATGTACACTTACATGCATGGCTGGCCCACACTCACACTCAATCTCTTGGAACTAGCCGCTACACTAACATACACTCATAGTTATTCACAAAGCTGCACACACATAAAGCTTCACTTGAACACACTCATTCAATAAACTTCCACGTAGCTACATAAACACATCACACTCATTTGCAACCTCCATGGATTAGCCACAGCTTCAAGCACTCCAAGCTACAGTAGCCACTTACACCTTCGCTCATGTCTGCCATCCACGCACACACATCTACCTCTTTTATTCATATTCATGGACATATAGTATAGCTCACTTCTTACACATTATACACATATGTATAGCCTCTCATGTATCACAACTATCATGCATGCAGAACCACTTTCATTCCATTCACCATGTTGATACATTCATCCATATCACACATTGGTCACAAGTTAGACAGCTAGCTAAACATCACACAGAGGAATAAGAAGCATAAGGGCTTTATAATGGTTTTATTTTTAGAAGGGAGAGTTATAGGTTAGAGGAGAAAAAGCTAAAGCACATGGAGAAAAGAATGAAAGACTCAAGCTTAGGTGGATGAAGAAGGGAGCTGAGCTAAAGATGAAGCAATATGTGGGAAGGCTTCTTGAAGAGTAGAAGCTCAAGTAAAGAAGCTCATGCTGAATAGCCATGCCATAAATATTGCATGCACAGCTACTGAACCGGAGGCAACAAATGAAGCTTAGAAGAAAACATGGAAGTGAATAGAAATGACGTAGAGAAGCCACAGGTTTGTGAGTAGAAGAAGCATAAAATGAAGAAGAAGTAGCCATGGGTTAATCTACATATACAAGCTCACTTCATGGCTTTGTTTAGAAAGCTACATTTATTTACTTCTAGTTAGGAAACATATGGAAGAGGTTGCGATTTTAAAGGGATAAAGAAGGTAGAGCATGAGATAGAGCTTAAGGAGGAGATTCATGTGATAAGTAAAGAGATGCACATATAGTTTTCTAACATGGAAAACACGTGGAAGAGAAGAAGCAACATATGATTTTTAATGAAAGAGAGGCTGAGAATTATTGAATGGAAGAAAACATGTGAAGGCAAAAGAGATGTGATAATAATTTAGGAATTAAAAGGGGCCCACACTTATATACACAAGGAGAAGCATGTTAGAGGATTAAAGGTTTAGGCAAGGCAAAATTTAAGAGAGGCAGTAGAACGTGATGAAGGCTGACATGGAGAAACACATGGGACAACAGCAGAATTAATGAGTAAAATGAACACGTAAATAGCACAATTTTCAGAGAAAAAGAGGAATTTCTGGGCAAAGGAAAAAGGAGAGGATTGGACAAAAAAAAAAAGGAAGCCATGAAAAACACCTCTAGGGACATGAAAAGAGGGTGAAGAGAGTCTTTGATTCATTCATCCATCAGCTTCCTTAGCCATGAATCCTTCCATCCACTTTCTTCCATTCATCTTCTCCATGATAGCTTAAGATTTCCTAGTAGCTAGCTAAAGATTGGACTTCCATTAATGAAGACTTAAGCTCCAAAATTGCATCTCCAATTTGGATAAACTCTCTTATCTTTATCCTTTACTTTCAACATTAATTTCTTTGCTTAATACATGCCACATATGGTCTATACAAGAGTCATATATCATATTACAATTATTCATATAGTCCAAAATTGGTCCTCTATCATTCATAGGGCAAATGATATCCAATTGCCACAAAATTTATAGGCCAAAACTAGACCTTCCTAGTGACTTGTGCTAATTAGAATCACTTCATTTGGATGTCTAGAGAGGGAGATATTAATTTTTGAAGTTGCTATCCAGTACCACATGCACTGTCAGACTTGTGTTACTATTTGATTGGTTTTTTGGCTTTAAATGCTCTTGGAATGGCTTGGCACTATTTTTTCCCTCTAGTTAACATCTGTAACTTTCTAGATTGGTATCATTTGCATGGATTGGATTTTGGTGGAATTAATTGGATATTTTTTAAATTTATGATAGTAAACTGTATTAGTATCAGAGGGCAGTCAGACCTTTGTGGCTATTTTGTTGTCAAACGTGGTCCAGATGGGCTTTTCATGGCTAGGACTTATTTTTAGTGTAAAGTTGACATCCAGAGCTTTCCAAAAAGTTATTGTTTGTATGATTTTGATTTTTCTATAGTTATGATTTTTCAAAGTTGCCCTTGAAATCTGTGATGTAATGGCTGC
This sequence comes from Erythrophleum fordii, assembly GCA_032878935.1. Taxonomy (NCBI): domain Eukaryota; kingdom Viridiplantae; phylum Streptophyta; class Magnoliopsida; order Fabales; family Fabaceae; genus Erythrophleum; species Erythrophleum fordii. The sequence continues at coordinate 18,760,144 of JAVQMF010000053.1, forward strand.
GAGTTTAAGTGTTTATTCCAAGGTTTTTTACTTGGAAAACATGATTAATTGATATTTTGAGTTGATTATGATTTGTTCCAATGGTAAATGACTAGAAAATGTTGCTGGATAATCTACAGGGCCCATGTAACGTGAATGGAAGAAATTTACCCTAACACAACATAATAAAAGTGTATTATTTTCATACGTTTCCTTACTTTTGTCTTGTGAATGTGCACTTATTGCCCAAAATGGAAGAGTATGATAATAAAAATATATGGTATTACATTAAAATGTAACGAACATAATTTCTGTAAAATGATGAAATAAGCCGTATGAAAGCAAGTCCTCTGAAATAAGCTAGATAGTGTCCCAAAAAATTTGGATAGAGTCCTAGGCTCCTAAAAATGATAATTCTATGCTTAAACGAAAGGAAAAACGAAGTTAAGATGGTGAAACAAGTTGTGAAAACTGACAAAACGTAATGATATTTCCATAAAGAAGTGCAACTTTTGGAAAAACACATAAAAGGACTTTTTAAATTGGAAATTTGAATTGTCCAAGGTTCTCAGAGGCTCCAAAAATCATGGAAAGCCCTGGGATTGGTAAAGCACCATCGATGTACATTTTTTAATGTCAGTGAGCCTGAACTTTAACAGATTTATTCGGGAAGGTTTTAGCTCCAATTTGAGTGATTCTAAAGGTATTTTATGAAATTAGGAACCTAAATTTTATAATGGAAAAGGTAATTCTCAAAAAGGAGCTAAAACAAAGCCGAAACAAAATTGCTATGATGAAAGGACGAAATTAGAATTTTTTAAAAAATGTTTCTTGAACCTTCCACACACTTCTCCCTTCTTCTCCTCTTCATATAGCACGAATTTCCTCTACCCAAAATATAGAATATGACCTACTCTCTTAGGTGCACAAGAAGGGGAAGAAAAGGAAGAGAAAAATCAAGGAAAAGGTAGGTAAATCCATGGAATTTCATACTCTTTCTTCCTCCAACCTTGTTCCTTCCTTCCAAGCTTTCTTTCTATGGTTTTCTTGAGATGATTGCTTTTTTTTTTGGTCTAGAACTTAGAGGGATAGTTTGAAAATCTTGGAGAAAAGCAAACTAAGAGGAAGAGGCCTTGAAAACAAGCTTGAATCTAAGGTAATTGCTTGTTGTAATTGCTTCTTCTCCTTGCTTCATGGATGTGTGTATTTCGGCCAAGAAAGAAACCATGTAGGGAGAGGATTTTCTGTCCAAAAACAAGAGAGAAACTGGGGTTTTAAACCATGAGGAAGAGGAATATGGCAATAAATTCTAAGAAAAACTAATAGAAATCAAGTTTGGAAAGTGTGGTGTTTTCTAGGGTACTGAAAATTTTAATTTTATGTGAGTAATTCCTTGGCTATTTAAATGTTTCCTTGAGCTCCTAAGACCCCTAGAAACCCTTCCAAGTGGCTCTCCCATCAAGAAAAAATCAAGAAGCTTGTGAACCTCCATTATGGTACTAGTTTCGGCCAAGGTAAGAATACTAGGTTAAGGAGTGTTTTAATTTGTTCTAGCCTTGGTTTGGAACTCTAATATGATGTTAGAAGATGAAAGAAACCATTAGAAAAAAATTTAGGAGCCATAGGTTGAGAGATGGGACAATGGTATCCATAATGGTGCTTTGTGAAGCAACTTCATTCTAAGCTTGTGCAAATGAATGTGTGAGGGCTCCAAGGACTTTGAATGAGGTCAAGAGGCTAAGAAATAGAAAGAAATAGGAGCCTAAAGCATGAATTATGAAGGTTGTTTCAATAGGCCATTTATGATACCATTATGCCACTTATGGATCCAAGTGTGTGTTCAAGAGAGTTTAGTGTCTTGGCTTGCTTCAAGAGTGTAATTGTGTGTTGTTTATAGTGTTTAGGCCAAGAGAACACCAACCCATGTAGGTGCACTTGTGAGGTCAAAAAGAGGGAAAGAAAAGATCAAGAAAAGCTTGCATAAATTTAAGGTAGCTCTACATCTCATTCTCCTTACATTCTTATGTGCATATGTATGTAATTATGTGTTTATGTGTGCTCTTGTGATTTGAGAACATGCCACTTGATATCTTGAGATTTCATTGGTGCCAATATGTTGTCTTGAATGCCATTGATAGTGAGAATGGCTCATAAGGGTGAGGTGATGCTAAAAGTCCTTTAATATTGGTGAGAAAGTGTCAAAAGTCTCATGGCATGGCTGAGACTAGGCCAAAAGTCTCTTAAATGAGTGAGGCCAAGTCAAAAGTCCCTAGAGCAAGGGTGAGGCATATCTAAAAGTCCTAGAAATGGGTGAGGCAAAACCAAAAGTCCCTAAAGCTTCTTAATGGCTTGATTGTGAAAGTATGGCATGAATATCTTGTAAATGAGCAATTATGGTTCTAATAGCTTGTTTATTTGCACCCTTGATATATATATATATATATGCCTTGAATGTGTGTGAATGGGTATGGGAGCTATTGAGATTCAAGTAATCTCACTCCCTTTCCCCCCTTTCCTTTTGACATGACTAGGTGGTGCTCAAGAAACAAAGAATGCAAGCCAAGGGAGTTGAAAAGCCAAGTCTTGATAGTAATGTAGCTTGTTACGTAATTGAATGCCAAAGTTGTTTTGTACATATTATTTTTGTGATGTAAGATCATGAACAATTGTAATATGATATATGACTCTTGCATAGACCATATGTGGCTTGCAATTAATGGAAATAGGAATCTTGGCTTCTTGATGGCTTGATGTATTAGTGCATTAATGGAAGTGGAGTGGCCAAATTAAGATGCATGAGGTTTAGGACCACTTGGGTAGTTCATACAAGTCATATTCATGCTTTTAAACTTGCCGAAGAGGTGCCAAATTCAAAGGAAGGCCATTGGACCAAAGTGATACCTTATGAAAGGCAAAATTGGCCATTTTGGTGAGCTTATCACTTTTTGTCCAAATGAGCTCTTCTTGATTTGAAATTTGACATACATCTAGATTTTATTGAGGGATTTTTGGAAAACTAAAGTAGGTAATTTTTAAAGGTCTATGGAATATTTGGTGAATTTTTGAAGTTGAAAAAATTTTCTAGTTTGACCACTAGTACTGTTCATATAGTCTAAAATTTGTTCTCTATTATTCATAGGGCAAATGATGTCCAATTGGCATGAAATTTTATAGGTAGAAAATAGACCTTCCTAGTAACTAGTGCCAATTAGAATCACCTCATTTGGATATCTAGAGAGGGAGATACTAAATTTTGAAATTACTGTCCAGTACCAATGACCAGTCACACTCGTGTTACTGTTTGATTGATTTTTTGGGTCTGAACATTCTTGGATTGGTTTGGAGTTATTTCTCCCCTCTAGCTAACATCCATAGATTTCCATATTGGTATCATTTGCATGGATTATATTTTTTTAAAATTAATTGGATATTTTTGAAGTTTATGACAGCAAACTGTATCAGTATCAAAAGGCAGTAAGACCTTTATGGCTATTTCATTGTCAAACGTGATCTAGATGGGATTTTTTATGGTTGGGACTTATTACATCTAGAGCTTTCCAAAAATAATTTTGATTTATCTATATTTAGTTATGATTTTTCAAAGTTGCCCCTGAAATCTATCACTGTATAACCATGATGAATGAAGAAAATTTTAGGGGTTTTGACCTTTGATCTATGGTTTATGTGGAATTTTGAGATGTTTATAACTTATATGGATGGAAAATAATTAGAGAATGATGCTGGGGAACTCATAGGGTCCATATAACACGAATTGAAAAATTTTACCCTAACGTAACGTGATAAAACTGTGTTATTTTCATACTTTTCCTCACTTTTTGTCTTGTGAATGTGCACCAATTACCCAAAATGGAAGAATATGATAATGGAAAAATATGTTATTACATTTATCGATATCAGTGTAAAGGTTCAAGCACTTTTGCTCGGTATTTGGCTCTTGAGTGATGTAATTGGTGTGTTTCAAGTGGAATATCTATGTATATGTCCTTGAATTGTAATTGAGGGCTAAGGTTGTGACTCTTTTTTAGTGAAAATGGTTGAGACTAGGAGAGGTAAAGGCCAGGACAGACCAGTTATGGGCTCAGAGGTTGAATTCGAGGACCCTTTACGGGTTGTCATGGAACAAATTGATCAGTTTGAAAATACAATGACCCTGCAGCAGTACATGATCTAGCAGCATCATGAGATGATTGTGCGACTGCAGGAATCCCTGGCTAGATAAGAAGAAGCAAGGAAAGAGCTCCCTCTGCCTCAGTCTTAACCTTCTACTTTAGCTACTCCACAGCCTTCCACCTCAGGTACTCCACCCCCACCTCCCAAGGAGCCAGCTCAGTGACGGGCTCGTCGCGCAACCCTCAAAATAAAACTAGGTTGGATATTAAATGCAATATAGGGCACAACCTAGGTCATCTCCTTTAGAAATGGAGTTCAATGCTTAATTAAGTTTCTAAGTGTTAAAACACTCTAAAAATTTCTAAACTAAAGGGGGATTTTAATTGAATTAAACTAAGTAAAATCTAATTGAATTAAAATTCCTAATTGCTACCTAATTGGATGAATTATGAGTGAATGATGGTTTTGTGACTAGCTTTGGAATCGTCCCTTAGTATCCACTATCCTTATCCTAATCCAATTGTAATTAATTCTAGTCTAAGAGTTCCTAATGGTGTTCCTTGGCAAATGATCTTGAATTATCATTCAAGATTCAAGAGACTAGCAATTTGATGTTAATTGAGACCTCATTTCCTATTAAATTACTAATTCTTGTGATTAAGATCTTTAAACACTCAAATTGATTAATTAACTGATTAATTAGCCTCTAAATTATCATCCTAAAATGTTTAATTAACTAACTAAACACCAAAGAATCCACAAATAGACAATTAGGCATACCAATTCTCACAAGCATTTCATCAAATACCTTGATTGCACACTTGGAAAATGGTAAGAAAATGCAAAATTCAGTGTTCAATCCAATCAATTAATTAAGAAAAAGACTTCCTAATCAGTGTCTAACCAGCCATTAATTACAATTACTTAAATTCTCTATCAAATACAACTTAACCAAGACAATAGATGAAAGAGAAAAAATGTAGGAAAATAGAAATCCTTAGCCAAAATTCTGCTTGTGATTCCATGGATTCCAGCTTCTCCAAGAGCCTTCTTCCTTGCTAGTCATAGATGGATGAATTAAAGCTTCATTGGTGGATGGAAATGGAAAAGTGGAGTGTGAAATGGACGAAGGATGGAGTGAACGAAGTAAAATGGGCGAAGAGTGAATGATGACGATTGAATGAAGCGGGGAATGAATGGATATATCTTTTATTCTCCTGCCTCTACCCGAAGGTGTGTCCAGCGTGTTTTTAAGAAGTCATGTGCCCCTCTCATGCTCATTTTCATGTGCTAACCTTGTGCCAATTGTCCGTAGCAATCCACATATTTAGATGAAGCATGGATGGATGGATTAATGCATTATTCATGTACTGAAGAATGAGATGATGTCTGAGTGTATTCTCTTCTACTCTCCACATGTGCTTTCCTTGTGAGAATTATTTAATTATCCTAACATGTTGCTTTTTGCAAAGCTCAACCCACGTACCTTCCACGTGGCTTTTTTTCGAATCATGCAGCTCTTCCACGTCGTGTTTCCTACACTTAAGTTGCTGCATCCTTTTCATTCACTTCCTACGTAGTTTTCTTCTTGCTTTTTTATTCCAGTAGCTCAAGCTTGCAATGATTCCCATACAACTTATTTTCACGTTGCTTCTTCATGCAGATTTTGCTGATTCAACCTGTAGCCTCTTCCCTTCGAATAACTAGCTAGACTTATGCTTCCTCCATGTCAGCTCCTTCATAAAAACGTGCTCTGTTTCACGTTGTTTTCTTCTTGCTGACGTTAAAACTATGGTTTTGCCTTCTTTGTGCAACTCAATGTCTTCATGCATTTTGCTTGCTTCGTGTTTTCCTCATGCAGCTTCTGTACATGTCTCACTCGAGGATCCTCACTAACCTGTAGCCTTTCTTCTTTGTGTTCATTTTTAAGAGTCCACGCATATGCTTTCTTCTTCTTGTTTACTGTTCATGTGGTTCTACATGCATTTTCCATGTGCTTTTCTCCTTCCAACCTTAGCTTGCAAGCTTCTTCTCTTCTTCATTTAGCTCGCCCATCCAACTTGAATGCTGCCTCAACGTGAAACTTGTAACTTGTGTCTCTATTTCTACTGTAGCTTCTTACTTCATTCCAACGTCCTTCTTCTTCATTCATTCTTTGCGTGGCTTCTTCTCCCCACTCATGTACTGCCTCAATGCTCCACGTATTTTCCATGCATGGCTTTGTTTTGCTTGTGCTTTTTTTGTTTCCTCTATGTAAGCTCCTTTCAAGCTTCTTCTATTGCTGGCACTGTATGTGTGTATGATGTTAAGAGGACTGTCACATGGTTCTTTACATCACATGGATCTGCTACATGTAATTAAGTGGATGAAAATTCAATTTCTCATTCAAGCTCCAATTTTCATTAAAAATCTGCACAAAAAGAATAGAAAAGATGAAATAGGAATATTCATAAAATTCATTTAAAAAGATTTGTGCATTAAAATTCCTAAATTTTGCAATTAAATTCCTAAAGTGCCCAAATGGCTAATGAAATCAAATTCCACCTAATTAAATGCAACAAGTCATATTTAATTATTAAAATGCCCAAGTTCAAGAGAATAAAATGTATAAAATATCATGTTTATCACTCAGTCTTTGCTGTCCATTCAAAAATAATTAAATCCATTTAGAAAGAACAACCCACCAGTATTTGATGGAGAATTGGATGCAGACAAAGCGAAGGCCTAGGTGATGGAAATTGAGAAGATTTTTATAGTAATGGATTGCACTTGAAATCTACTTGTGGGTTGGGTTGGTGTTCTCTTGGCTTAAACACCATAAACAACACATAATTACACACTTGAAGTAAGCCAAGACACTAAACTCACTCTTAAACACACACTTGGTTCTATAAGTGGCATAATGGTTTCATAAATGGTCTATTGAAGGAACCTTTTTCTAGGCCTCTTAGCCTCATTCAAAGTCCTTGGAGCCCTTACACAATCATTTACATAAGCTTAGAATCAAGTTGTTTCACAAAGCCCCATTATGGACACCATTGTCCCATCTCCCATTCTATGGCTCCTAAATTTTTTCCAATGGTTTCTCCCATCTTCTAACATCATATAAAGTCCCAAACCAAGGTTAGAATAAATTAAAACATTCCCTAGCCCACTAAAATGTGCTTGGTCGAGACATAGAGTAATAATGGGGTTCAAGAGCTTCTTGATTTTTCTTTGATGGGAAAGCCACTTAGGGTGGTTTCTAAGGGTCTTAGGAGCTCAAGGAAACATTCAATTAGCCAAGAAATTACTCACACAAAATCAAATTTCACAAAACCCTAAAGAAACCTACACTTTTTCCATAAGTTTTTCTTGCAATGTCTTGCCATATTCCTCTTCCTCATGGTCTAAAACCCTAATCCCTCTCTTATTTTTTGACAAAACATCTCCCTCTCATATGGTTCTGGTTTGGCCAAAATCATACACAAGGAAGAAGCAAAGAGGAGAAATAACAAAACCATGAAATACCTTAGATTCAAGCTTGGTTTCAAGACTTTTTCTCCTTGGTTGGCCTTCTCTCAATTAATTCAAACTCTCCCCTTATGTTTTGGACCAAAAATAGAACCAATCATCTTAAGAAAACCATAGGAAGAGAGCTAAAAAAGAGAAGAACAAGATTGGAAGAAGATATAGCATGAAATTCCTTATATTTCTATATAAAAGCAAGTCCTTTGAAATGAGCTAGATAGTATCCCAAAAAATTTGGATAGAGTCCTAGGCTCCTAAAAATGATAATTTTAGGTTCAGACGAAAAGAAAAATAGAGCTAGGATGATGAAACAATTTGTGATGAAAACTTAAGAAATATAATGGCATTTTTGTAAATAAGTGCAACTTTTAGAAAAACACAAAGAAGGGCTTTTTAAATGGGAAATTTGAGTTGTTCAAGGTTTTCAGAGACCCCAAAAATCATGGGAAGCACTAGGATAGATAAAGCCTCTCCGATGTACATTTTTCAATGTTAGTGAGCCCGAACTTTGACAAATTTGTTTGAGAAGGTTTGAGCTCCAATTTAAGTGATTACAAAGGCATTTTATTAAATTAGAAACCTAAATTTTATAATGAGAAAGACAGTTCTAAAAAAGGAGCTAAAACAAAGCTGAAACGAAATTGCCATTACAAAAGGATAAAATTGGAATTTTTGAAAGTGTATTTCTTGAAGCTTCCACACACTTCTCCCTTCTTCTCCCCCTCATATAGCATGACTTTCCTCTGCCTAAAATATAGAATATGTCTGCTCTCTTAGGCACACAAGATGGGGAAGAAAAGGAGGAGAAAAATCAAGGAAAAGGTAGATAAATTCATGGAATCTCATATTCTTTCTTCTTCCAACCTTGCTCCTCTCCTTCCAAGCTTTCTTTCTATTGTTTTCTTAAGATGATTGGTTCTGTTTTTAGTCCAGAACTCAGAGGGATAGTTCAAAAATCTTGGAGAGAAGCAAACCAAGAGGAAGAGTGATACAATACCAGTACATATGCCCATTGGAGCACAACAAGTTCGAGAAGCCCTCATCCATCAAGAAACCCAAATCATTCAAAAGCATATGATTTGGGTCCGAATGGCTCATAAAAGGATGGCCAAAACTCAAGAGGCCCAAATTGTCAAAGTATATGTCCAAAAACATTAAAGAGCTTAAGATAATCTCTCTGTTGGACGTCCGCCCAAGTTTAGAGTCTAAGATCCATATTTGATCAATTCAGAACATGCTGGACATTACTCAATTTTAGTGAATGCTTTTATCATCATTTCATAAAGTTTTCAAATGATTAATTTGTTAATATTGAATCTTAAACTCTTAGCTTTCACCCTCGTTTTGGAATCATCCTTATCAGAGTTTCCAAGCACGAGATAGAGCTAGTAAGAAGTAACATGTCAGCCATGTTGATCTTGGAGCTGAATTCAACTTTGGATATGATATCTCCTTAAAGATGCAAAAGTAGAAGTCCAAGTGGAAGCCCAATATCCTAAGAAGGTCCATTGAGCAACTAGAGTCAACATCCAACATGTTGAAGGCCCAATGTAGTTATACACATACAAGAGGAGTGCCAAGGCCCAATTGGAGTCCAATTGCAAGAGATTAAGAATCATGTGTCAACCATATGATTTTTTATGAAGCGTGAGCATCCCATGTGACTCCTTAAAGAAGCTGATATGTTTGGGCTAAAATTCTTTATTAATTTCGTTTTTTATTAATTTTATTATTTTTAGGACTTGGTCAAAGAACTTATCTTTGAGATTAAGTTAAAATTAGTATCCAAATCTTGTTCCTTGATTTTAAGCATCATTTTAAACATTTCTAATCAGATTTTAGTATTTTACTTTTATTAGGATTTTAGTCTTTTATAAACTTTGCCTATAAAAGGCTTTCTATTGTACTCTATTTTGGAGATTATGAATGAACTTGAGTATTATTCAATTCTCAATGAGGCTTTTGCTTCTTTGTGTTCTCTAAGAGTTCACATGATTTATCAAATGATTGGTCTTCTTTTGTGGCATCTTGAGGCTAGGATTCTAAGAGATAGGTTCTCTTAAGGTCTTTCCTTTGACTAACATTCTTGTTTTCTAGTCAATCCTAGGCAAAGTATCATCTTGTTGAAGGTTCCTAGGACTTGTTCCTACAGTGTCTTGCATCATTTGGTATCAGAGCTTTGGTTCGCTAGTGCAAGGTATATCTTTGTGTTTCCCTTCCACTATTCTTTATACTTTCTCTCCTTCCATTTGTGTTACCTTTTTCATCTTCACCTTTGTCTTCTATCTTCTTTCTTCTTCCATTGTTATATGCCTCCATCCTCATTCAAAAAAAAAAAAAAGATAGTGTGATACTAAAAGAAAAAGTAAAAAAGAATTCAAAAAAAATGAAAAAAAATTCAAACAAAAAATTTGAATAAAAAAGTGGAAAAAAATTCAGATTGCAGAATTTAAAATTGCAAGTTGTGCCAATTCAAAGTTGAAAGCTTAAAGCTTGGAGTTAGTTTCCTAATTTGATTGCATTGAGTAGCTACCAAGCTATCTACTTTCCTATTTGCATTCAAGTAAAGATTTTCTTTCCTAATTGTTTTAAACTTGAATTGCAAATAGTTTCCTATTTTGATTAACTTGGTTCTCAAGTAGCTTCCTATTCTTAAAGTTTCCTATTTTCAGATTTTCCCTTTCCTTCTCCTTCCTTCCAAGGCATCCAAACCTCCCTTTCCTCCTTGTTTCCCTTTTAGTTACACACCCTTTTTTTCTCCTTTGTTTGATTCTTTGGGAATTTTCATTTTAGGATTCTAGTTTTTTTTATTGCCACTAGTTTAATCTTTTCTTTTGATTTGCTTGTGATTTGCTTAGAACACTTGTAAGAAGCAAATTATTGAGTGGTAAAAGGCTAGAGTATACCATCTTGATAAAAGCCAAATTTTGAGAGTAAACACGAGTCAATTACTATTCTTAAGTGTAAACACGTGAGAAGAGTATGTGAGGTCCTATTCCTTCTTTCCTTCTTTGACTAGCTTTTCAAGTGACAAGATGTCCAATGCATACAAATTCCTTGAAGAGGCTAACAAAGAGCAATTCAAGCAATCTTATGCAAGGTTGGATGCATTCCAATCCAATTCCAACTTTACAGGACAAGATGAGGTAAAGTTATCCCTTGATTTCCATACTAGATGCCTTATCAAAGAGAAAGTTTATAGCATGGCTATTGATAATAGTAGCTATGTAAATGTTGCTAGTACCTTACTTGTTGAGAAATTAAACTTGCCTACTATAAAGCATCATTGGCCCCATACCTTATCGAAGGGTAATGTTGAATTTAAGGTTAATAAGCAAGTTTTAATTTCTTTCTCCATTAGTAAATATCATGATAAAGTGTTATGTGATGTGGCTCTTATATATGATGGATATATTATACTTGGTAAACCATGGAAATATGTTAGAAAAGCTAAATATGTTAAGCATAAGCATAGATATCACTATTGCTATTCATTCAAATTTAATGAAAAAAATCACGTATTGGTACCTCTTGATCCTATAGATGGTTATAAGGATCAAATGAGAATAGTACAAGCATACAAAATGAAAGAAAAAGAGAGAGAACAAGAGTTAGAGAGAGAAAAAGATGAGATTGAAAAAGAAAAGAGTGTGAGTGAAAAGAAAGAGCAAGAGAGTTATGAGAAAAGTGAGAAAAGCATGAGTGTCAGCTTGTTTGATGAAAAAAAAGAGGTTGAGAGCGTGTGTAAGGATGTTTGTTTATCTACTAACAATCTTAACCCACCTTTACCTATTGTTAGTTCTAACTCCTTGTAGGTATGTGGAGATTTGTTTTCAAAGAAGCCATCCAATGGACCCTCATCTTCAACTAGCATTGAAAAGAGTTGTGATTGCCTAGATTTGTTTCCTAAGAAACCACTTGATGGTTTCCAATCTTTAATGTGCTTTTAAAAGTGTAGTGATTGCATAGATTTTGTTATTCCTGATTAATTATCACCTTTCAAAAGCATTAAGCACCACACATTGAGTTTTAATTGCTTCATGAATTTTGTGGCTGTTAGGAAATCAAACATTAATTTTATGGTTAAAAGGTTATCATGTTGCTTAGATTTTTTTATGGCCCTTAGATTTATTACAGGTGCATGTGGGATCAAAATTATCATTTATATTTAGGTGAATGTGAGAAAGAAATACTTCCTAACTCAAAGCGAGTTCAAAGAGTTTCCCAACTTAGAGTATTTTAAGTTGCCTCTAAGAATTGATGAGTTCTTTGAAAGGAGCCTTTTAGTTTACGAGATTCTTCCACTTGATGAATATAGTGCTATCATTATTTTTGAAAAGTCTAATTTATTTCCATATGATACAGGTGGAGATTCAAGGACGAATCTTTTCGAAAAGGGAAGGAATGATACAATACCAGTAGGTATGCCCATTGGAGCACAACAAGTTCGAGAAGCCCTCATCCATCAAGAAACCCAAATCATTCAAAAGCATATGATTTGGGTCCGAATGGCTCATAAAAGGATGGCCCATACTCAAGAGGCCCAAATTATGCTAGTATATGTCCAAAAACTTCAAAGAGCTTAAGATAATCTCTATGTTAGGCGTTGTCCCAAGTTTAAAGTTCAAGATCCATATTTGATCAATTTAGAACATGTTGAACATTACTCAATTTTGGTGAATGCTTTCATCATCATTTCACGAAGTTTTCAAATGATTAATAGGTTAATCTTGAATCTCAAACTCTTAGCTTTCACCTCGTTTTGGAATCATCCTTATAAGAGTTTCTAAGCACGAGACAGAGCTAGTAAGAAGCAACACGTTAGCCATGTTGATCTTGGAGCTGAATTGGACTTTGGACATGAGATCTCCTTAAAGATGCAAAAGTGGAAGACCAAGTGGAAGCCCAATATCCTAAGAAGGTCCATAAAGCAACTAGAGTCAATATCCAATATGTTAAAGGTCCAATGTAGTTATACATATACAAGAGGAGTGCCAAGGCCCAATTGGAGTCCAATTGCAAGAGATTAATAATCATGTGTCAACCATATAATTTTTAATGAAGCATAAGCATCTCATGTAACTACTTAAAGAAGCTGATTGGTTTAGGCTATAATTCTTTATTAATTTCATTTTTTATTAATTTTATTATTTTTAGGACTTGGTCAAAGAACTTATCTTTGAGATTAAGTTAAAACTAGTATTCTAATCTTATTCCTTGATTTTAGGTACCATTTAAAATATTTCTAATTAGATTTTAGTATTTTACTTTTATTAGGATTTTAGTCTTTTAGAAACTTTGCCTATAAAAGGCTTTCTATGTACTCTATTTTAGAGATTATGAATGAACTTGAGTATTATTTAATTCTTAGTGAGGCTTTTGCTTCTGTGTTCTCTAAGAGTTCACATGACTTATCAAAGGATTGGTCTTCCTTTGTAGCATCTTAAGGCTAGGGTTCTAAGAGACAGGTTCTTTTAAGGTCTTTCCTTTGACCAACATTCTTGTTTTCTAGTCGGTCCCAAGCAAAGTGTCATCTTATTGAAAGTTCATAGGACTTATTCCTAGGGGGTCTGGCATCAAAGAGGCCTTGAAAACAAGCTTTAATATAAGGTAATTGCTTGTTGTAGTTGCTTCTTCTCCTTACTTCATGGATGTGTGTATTTCAGCCAAGAATAAAACCATATAGGGGGAGGATTTTTTGTCCAAAAATAAGAGAGGAACTAGGGTTTTAGACTATGAGGAAGAGGAATAAGGTAAGAAATTTCAAGAAAACCCCATGAGAAACAAGATAGAAAGTGTAGGATTCTTTAGGGTTTTGGAAAATCTAATTTTTTGTGAGTAATTCCTTGGCTATTTGAATTTTTCCTTAAGCTCCTAAGACCTCTAAAACCCTTCCCAAGTGGCTCTCCCATCAAGGAAAAATCAAGAAGTCTAAAAACCCCATTTATGTCTAATTTTTCATATTTAATTACATATATACAACTCATTTGCATCATAAAATATGGCTCACAACTCAAGAAAACCGAAATGAGGCATAAAATATGAAGGTTTATTTTCGGACAGATTTTGCCTCTTTTCTGTTCAAATTTTGAAAAATCATAACTAATTTTACAAAAATTGAAAACATACATTCTTAGTTATTTTGGAAAGCTATGGATGTCTACTTGACATTAAAAATATGTCTAGACTACAACATCTATCACAAAGAATGTTTGATATTTGAAAAGGTCCAAAGGTCAAACTACATTTTGGAACTATCACATAATTCTATAGCAAACTTTGAAAATGTCCAATTAATTTCACAAAAGTCTAATCAATGCAAATGATACCAATTTGGAAAGATATTGATGTTAGATAGAGGAAAAAAAATATTTCTAGACCAGCTCAGGTATCTCGAAATTTAATAGAACAATAACTTAGGTCGGGCAAAACTTCTGATACGGGATAAAATATTCAAAAATTCATATCTCCCTCTCTAGACATCAAATTGAGGTGCTTCTAGTTGACACAAGTCACTGTGAATGGCAATTGGACATCATTTGAGCCTTATGTGATAGAATTCATTTTTGGACCAAATGAATAGTGCAGCAAACCAAATTTAGAAAAATTGCCAACTTTGAAAATTCATCAAATATATTGTAGACCTTCAAAAATTATGGTCTTTAGCTTCCCAAAAATCCCTCAACAAGATCTAAATTTTTGCCAAATATCAAATCAAGAAGAGCTCATTTGGCTAAAAAGTGATGTAGGGATTTATTATAGTCAATTTTGGCTCTATATAGGGTACCAAAATTCCCAATTAGTTTTCTTTTGGTTTTGGCACCTTTTGGGCAAGTCTAAAAGCACATTTAAGACTTGTGTGAGCTACCCATATGGTCCCAAATCTCATGCATCTCATTTTGGTCTTTTCATCCACACTTATACACATTTACATCAAACTTCCAAAATACATACCTTGGCATTACATACCCAAATTCTATTCTAGGGTTCATACATCATATCCATGCATTTATACATCACTTAATATTATAATTACACACGTCTAAGGGGTCATAGACCATATACATCAAAGGGTTGCATCAATTAACACAAATATGGCCTTAAAGTGATAAAACTTAAGTATTTGGTTGTCACACTCTTTCTTTCAAGGTGGTTGGCTCCCATTACCATGTCCACTTGGTCCACTTAGCATGTGAGATTATTGGAGAGGAGGAAATGAGATTCAAAGAATCCCAATACCTCATCTCCCATTCAATCATACATAATATATGCAAAGCAAGCCTTAAAAATGCATGCATGGATATCATGGAAGTCATGAACATTCAAGAAGCAAGTTTGGCATGTGAATAAGTCATACAAGACATTCAAGAGCTCACCAAGTGTTTAGATTAGCCTCACACTTTTCCTTATGGATTTTAGACTTGCCTCACCCATTCTTTAAGAGGTCCTTGGACTCAACCATACTCTTAGGAGCCCACTTTGCTTTTGGGAGACTCTTTGCTTTATCTCAACTAATCTTAAGGGTTCTTGGCTAATCCTCACCATAGTTAAGAGTTCTTGGTCTCTCCATACTCAAGTAAATTCAAACAAACATCTTACATTTATTTGAAGACATAATATGTTATCATGAAATCATGGCATCTAAAATCATGCTAGCATACTTTGCACGGCTTGAAAATACACATACACACATTCTAAGACAAGTTAAACACACATTTATGCATGAGAGAAGGAGGAGAGAGCTACCATGTACACAATCACAGACTCTTTCTCTTGGAATTCCCTTTGTTACTTCAGCCACATACCCACAAACTTGTGGAGATAGTTTCTCTTGGCCTAGATATAATTCATGGAAGCCAATTAGGTTCATGAAACAATCTCTAAGGCCACACAACTTGCTTAGACACTAGGTTGCTCTATAACCCCTATTATGGTCTATAAATGCATCTAATGAAACAACACACCTCAAATAATTTCTAGGCTCCATTTTTTCCTTTCAAATATGATTCTTGACTCCTTTTAAGCCTTTTGGAGTCATCACACAATTAAAAAAAAAGAGCCTAACAACATAATGCTTCTTTAGGTCATAATATGAAACTTAAAGCACAAAATCTCTTTTTATGAGTACTAAATTTTTTCCAAGGCCTTTCCTCATTTTCATTCATCAAATATGACTTAAGAATGGCCTTAGAAAAATTTAAAACTCTCCCTAGCTATGGAAACTTGCCTAGGCTAAGACATAGGGCTTCCTTGGCCACCATGGAATTCTCTTTGTTTTCTTGAAGGAGGAAGCATGTGGGAAGCATCTTAGGGTCTTAGAAGCTCATTTAAACTCCTAATTAGACCTAGGAATCATCATATAAAATCAAATTTTATAAGGTGCACACAAAACCCTAGAATTTGTATCTTGAAAACTAATGGTTATTTTGTTGTTTTCTTTGCATATTCTTGTTCTTCTCCCTCAAATACCAAAGATTCATGTTTGGTTTGGTTGAAAAATTAGCTCCCTAAGGCTGACCTTACCTAGTTCAAAATACCCATAAGAGAAAGAAGGAAGAAGATCAAGTGGAAGAATTGCATGATACCTTGATTTTCCTTGATTTTCTTACTTGTTTTTTGCCTTCCTTGGCTTCCTCCCTTGAATTTTGAACTTTCCCTTCTATTCTTCCTTCAAAACAGCCCTCAAAACTTCAAAGAATTCATGGAGAAGAAGAGGGAAAAAGAGGAGAAGAGATTGACTAAGAGAAAGCATGAAAAATAAGCAAATTTCCATACCTTAAGCTTGGATTTTCTTCTCTTCTTCTTCCTCCTTTGGTGTGCCTCTCTCCTAGGGTTTTTCTTCTAATTTGGGGTAGAATAATTTGAAGCTAAATGGGGGAGAGTGTGAGGTGCCACCTATTTATAGGTAGGATGAAGTAACTTTTTCAAAAATTCTAATTTTACCCTTTGTTCTTTGCATTTTTGTTTCTCCTTCGTTTTAGCTCCTTTTTTATAATTGTCTTTTCCATTATAAAATTTAGGTTCCCAATTTAATAAAATGCCTTTGGAATCACTCAAATCAGAGCTAAAACCTTCCCGAATGAATCCGTTAAAGTTCAGGCATGCTAACATTGGAAAACATCCACCGGAGGGGATTTAACTATCCCAGGGCTTCCTATAGTTTTTAGGGCCTCTGAAAACCTCAAAGAACCCAAAACTTTCATTTAAAAATCCCTCCTGTGTGAATTCCAAAATTTACTCAAAATTACAAAAATGCCATTATATTTGTTAAGATTTTCGTCAAAATTTGTTTCTTTATTCTAGCTTCATTTTTCCTTCCGTTTGAGGTTAGGATTCTCATTTTTAAGAGTCTAGAATATTGCTCAAATTTTTTGAGACCTTAACTAATTTATTTTAGGGGACTTACTTTGAAAACGTGTTTGTTTTCATTATTTAACAAAAATCGGACATTACAAAAAGTCCCTAAGCCAAGGGTGAGGCATATCCCAAAGTTTTAGAAATGGGTAAGGCAAAACCAAAAGTCCCTAAAACTTCTTAATGGCTTAATTATGAAAGTGTGGCATGAATATCTTGTAAATGAGCAATTATGGTTCTAGTAGCTTGTTTATTTGCACCCTTGATATATATATTCCTTGAATGTGTGTGTGAATGAGTGTGTGAGCTCTCCCCTTTCCCTTTTCCTCTTGACATGACTAGATGGTTCTCAAGAAACAAAGAATGCAAGCTAAGGGAGTTAAAAAGCCAAGTCTTGATAATTATGCAGCTTGTTATGTAATTGAATGCCAAAGTTGTTTTGTACATATTATTTTTGTGATGTAAGATCATGAACAATTGAAATATAATGTATGACTATTGTATAGACCATATGTGGCATGAAATCAATGGAAATGAGAATTTTGGCTTCTTGATGGCTTGATGTATTAGTGCATTAATGGAAATGGAGCAGCCAAATTAAGATGCATGAGGTTTTAGATCACTTGGGCAATTCATACAAGTTATATTCATACTTTTAAACTTGCCCAAGAGGAGCCAAACCATTAGAGAGGCCATTTGGACAAAGTTGACCCCTCACATGAAGTAAAATTGACCATTTTGGTGAGCTATATCACTTTCTATCCAAATGAGCTCTTCTTGATCTGAAATTTGGCATGCATCTAGAGTTTGTTGAGAAAATTTTGGAAAGCTAAAGTGGATAATTTTAGAGTTCTACAGAATATTTGGAAAATTTTTTAAGTAAAAAAATTTTTCAGTTTGGCCATTGGTACTGTTCATATAATCCAAAATTTATTCTCTATCATTCATGGGGCAAATGATGTCCAATTGTCACAAAATGTTATAGGTAGACACCATACCTTCCTAATGACTTGTGCCAATTAGAAACATCTCATTTGGATGTCTAGAGGGGGAGATATTAATTTTTGAAGTTGCTATCCTGTACCAAACTTATAGTCTGACCCGTGTTACTATTTTATTGGTTTTTAGAGTCTGAATGATCTAGAATGACCTGGAACTATTTTTATCCTCTAGTTAACATCTGTAGCTTTCTAGATTGGTATCACTTGCATGGATTGGATTTTTGTGAAAATAATTGAACATTTTTAAAATTTATGATAGTAAACTATATCAATATTAGAAGGTTGTCAAACCTTTGTAGCTATTTCATTATCAAAGTGGTCCAAATGGGATTGTCATGGCTGGGAATTCTTTTTAGTGTAAATTTGATATCCAAAGATTTCTATAAAGCTATGGTTTATGTGATTTTTTTTATTTCTACATTTAGTTATGATTTTTCAAAGTTGCCCCTGAAATCTATCACTGTACAACCATGATGAATGAAGAAAATTTTGGAGTTTTTGACCCTTGATGCATGGTTTATGTGCAATTTTGATATGTTTATGACTTATATGGATGGAAAATTAGAGAATGATGTTAGGGAACTCATAAGGTCCATATAACTCGAATTGAAATCCTGACGTAATGCGATAAAAGTGTGTTATTTTCATACTTTTCCTCACTTTTTGTCTTGTGAATGTGCACCAATTGCCTAGAATGGAAGAGTATAATAATAAAAAAATATGGTATTACATTTATGTACCTTATATTTCTATTATCATACTCTTCCATTTTGGGCAATTGGAGCAAATTCACAAGACAAAAGTAAGGAAAATTATGAGAATAATACACTTTTATTATGTTGCGTCAAGGTAAATTTCTTCCATTCGGGTTACGTGGGCCCTATGGATTATCCAACAACATTCTCTAGTCATTTATCATTGAAAAAAATCATAATCAACTCAAAATATCAAGCAATCCATGGTTTCCAAGTCAAAAACCCCAAAATTTACACTTAAACTCATGGGCAGCACATAGCAGATTTTAGGAGCAACTTTGAAAAATCATAACTAAATGTGAAAAAATCAAAATCATACAAAATTTAACTTTCTAGAAAACTATGGATGTCAAATTTATATTAAAAATGATTCCCAACAAAAAAAATCCCATTTGGACCCTGTTTGACAATGAAATAGCCACAAATGTCTGACTGCCCTCTGATACTGATATAGTTTACTATCATAAATTTAAAAAACGTCCACTTAATTCCACAAAAATCTAATCTAGGCAAATGATACCAATATAGAAAGTTATGGATGTTAGATAGAGGAAAAAAATAATTCTAGACCAATCTAAGAATGTTTAGACCCTAAAAATTAATCAAACAATAACATGGATCTGATTAGTCGTTTGGTCCTGGATAGCAACTTCAAAATTTAATATCTCCCTCTCTAGACATCCAAATGAGTTGATTCTAATTGGCACAACTCACAGGGAAGGTTTAGTTTCTACTTAAATTTTCTAGAAATTGGACATCATTTGCCCCATGAATGACAAAGGATAAATTTCATACTATATGAACAGTACTAGTGGCCAAACCAAAAAATTTTTCAAATTCAAAAATTTGCCAAATATTCCACTGGCCTCCAAATAATACCCACTTTAGCTTTTCAAAAAGATCTCAACATGCTCTAGATGCATGCCAAATATCAGCCCAAGAAGAGCTCATTTGGATAGAAATGACATAGCTCACTAAAATAGTCAATTTTACTTCATGTGAAAGGTCAACTTTGTCCAAATGGCCTCTTCAATGGTTTAGCTCCTCTTGGACAAGTTTAAAAGAATGAATATGACTTGTATAAACTACCCAAGTGGTCCTAAAGCTCATGCATCTTAATTTGTCTATTCCACTTCCATTAATACACTAATACAACAAGTCATCAAGAAGCCAAAATTCCCATTTCCATTGATTTCATGCCACATATGGTCTATACAAGAGTCATACATCATATTACAATTGTTCATAATCTTACACTACAAAAATAATATGTACAAAGCAACTTTGGTGCATTCAATTACATAACAAGCTACATAACTATCAAGACTTAGCTTTTTAACTCCCTCGGCTTGCATTCTTTTTTTCTTAAACTCCACTTAGTCATGTCAAGAGGAAAGGGGGAAGGGGAGTGAGATTCCTAGAATCTCAATAGTTCACACACCAATCACACACACATTCAAGGCATACATATATCAAGTGTGCAAATAAACAAGCTACTAGAACTATAAATGCTCATTTACAAAATATTCATGCCACACTTTCACAATCAATCCATCAAGAAGCTCTAGAGACTCTTGGTTTTGCCTCACCCATTTTTAGGACTTTTGGATATGCCTCACTCTTAGCCTAGGGACTTTTGACTTAGCCTCACTTATCCAAGAGGCTTTTGACCTAGTCTCACCCATGCCATGAGACTTTTGATACTTCCTCACCCATATTAAAGGACTTTTGGTATCACCTCACTCTTATAAGCCATTGTCACTATCAATGGCATTCAAAATAACAAATTGGTACCAATGCAATCTCAAAACATCAAGTGGCATGTTCTTAAATCACAAGAGTATACACAAGCACACAATTACATACATATGCACACAAGAATGCGAGGAGAATGACGTGGAGAGCTACCTTCAATTTATGTAAGCTTTTCTGATCCTTTTCCTTCCCTTTTTGGTCCTACAAGCATACTTAGGTAGATATATGTTCTCTTATCCTAGACATCATAAGGAACACACAATCACATACTTGAAGCAAGCCAAGACATTAAACTTACTCTTAAACACACACTTGGTTCCATATGTGGCATAATGGTTCCATAAATGGCCTATTGAAGCAACTCTCACATTTCAAGATCTAGGCTCCATTCTCTTATTTCTTTTAGACTTCTTAGACTTATTTAAGGTCCTTGGAGCCCTCACACATTCACTTGCATAATTGAAAAATCAAGTTCCTTCATAAGGCACCATTATGGACACCATTACTCTATCTTCCAATCCATGGCTCCTAAATTTTTTCCAAGGGTTTCTTCCATCTTCTAGTATCATAAGAAGTCTCAAACCAAGGCTAGAACAATTTAAAACACTCTTTAGCCCATAGAACTAGCCCAAGCTAAGGCAAGTACCATAAAATGAGGTTCTTAGACTTCTTGATTTTTCCTTGATGGGAGAGCCACTTGGGAGGCTTTCTAAGAGTCTTAAGAGCTCAAGGGAACATTCAAATAGCCAAGGAATTACTCACACAAAATCAAATTTTCCAAAACCCCAAAGAATCCTACACTTTTCTATCTTGTTTTTCATGGGTTTTTCTTGGAATTTCTTACCATATTCCTCTTTTGTATGGTCTAAAACCCTAGTTCCTCTCTTGTTTTTGGACAGAAAATCCTCCCCCTATATGGTTCTGTTCTTAGCCGAAATACACACATCTATGCAACAAGGAGAAGAAGCAACTACAACAAGCAATTACCTTAGATTCAAGGCCTCTTCCTCTTGGTTTGCTTCTCTCCAAGATTTTTGAACTGTCCCTCTAAGTTTTAGACCAAAAATAGAACCAATAATCTCAAGAAAACCATAGAAAGAAAGCATGGAAGGAGAGGAGCAAGGTTGGAGGAAGAAAGAGCATGAAATTCCATGGATTTACCTACCTTTTCTATGATTTCTTCCTTCCTTTCTCTCCTCTTCTTGTATGCCTAAGAGAGCTGGTCATTTTCTGTATTTTGGGCAAAGGAAAGTCTTGTTGTATGAAAGGGAGAAGAGACAAGAAGCTTATGGAACATTCAAGAAACTCACTTTTTCAAAAATTCCAATTTCATCTTTCTGTAATGGCAATTTCATTTCAGCTTTGTTTTAGCTTCTTTTTGTAAACCATTTTTTATTATAAAATTTAGATTCCCAATTGAGTAAAATGCCTTTGAAATCACTCAAATTGGAGCTAAACCTTCCCAAACGAATCCGTTAAAATTCAGATTCACTGTTATTGGAAAACGTACACTGAAGGGGCTTTACCAGTCCTGGGGCTTCTCATGGTTTTTAGGGCTTCTGAGAACCCTGGGCAACTTGATCTTTCCATTTAAAAAGCCCTCCTATATGTTTTTCCAAAAGTTACACTTATTTACAAAAATGCCATTACGTTGCGTCAGTTTTCATTACAATTTGTTTCACCATCTCAGCTCTGTTTTTCTTTCCATCTGAGCTTAAAATTATCATTTTTAGGAGCCTAGAACTCTATTCAAATTTTTTGGGACACTATCTAGCTCATTTCAGAGGACTTGCTTTTATACGACTTATTTCTTCGTTTTACAAAAATTACGTTTGTTATATGGTGCTGTTGAAATTATGAATTAATCAATCAACCAGCACTTCACAGTGAATGGAGAAAGGTTAAGCATTTCTATGAGGGATTTTAGGAGCAAATGATAGAGGAGTTATATCTTTACAACACTTCATACACTTGAATCACTCAGTTGTATTTCTTTCCCTCCTCTTTTCCTCTCTTGTCTTCTTTTTAATTGGTGAATTAGATTGTTGTTACATTGAGGACAATGTAAATATTAAGTGTGGAGGGGAGGGGGAGAAATCATTCATTCTACTCTCTTTTTGGTTTGTTTTTTAGTATTTCCACTATTTTCTTATTTTTCTTGCAATATTTAAGTTTCTTTAAAAAAAATAAGTTGAAGCAATTTAAGTTTGGAAGTATTTCAACATGATATGGAATCAATCTTGTTTTTTGGAATTTAAGTAAATTGGCAATGAATTTGATTGTAATGAATTGCATGTGCTAGTTTTTAAACCCATGAGGATTTTGGGCCTTGAATTATTTCTTTCTTATAAGAGTAATTGCCTATCATGATTTTCACTCTAGAACTTGTCTTGATTCTTAATTGAAACTACATTTGCACAAGCATTTGTCTTTGTTCCCTTTTTGAGCCTTTTATGTTTTCTTTTTAAGCATTTAGCCCATGAGAAAAAAAAATTGTCCTACCTTGTATAAAATGTGATGACCCTAACTTCTAATCATAGTAATTAAGCTTAAGCGTGCAATTAATAGTTATAAATCAAGGTCTAGTACCATTTAAATTACTTAATTTAGGAAAAAGTGGAGAAATTTGAACCTTAACATTATTAGAATCATTAATCATTACAAAACATTCATGTACATAAGTGAAATGAATCTCTAATTAAAAACCTTTAAATCTATTACCCATTGACTTTCAACTCTTAAAAACCCCTTACAAGTGTTTCTAAGTCATCCCTTGATGTTGCCAAAGGAAAAATCAAGGTTTCTAGGTTAATATAAGAGTTTCAAGACCTTCGCTGTGGCTAAATACTTTCACGCTGCAGCCAAATGCTCTAGGGTTCACCTCTTAAGACTTTACAGATTTTGTAATAGCTTGGAGCTTCGCCACAACTAGCCTATATGGCACCGCGACAAGAGGACCTCTTGGTTTTGATTTTTCTAGAATTAGTTGTGATTTTCCAAAGTTTGGGCAAAAAAGAGGCAAAAGCTGGCCAAATATGAATGTCCATGTTTTGTGCTTCATTTTGGTTTTCTTAAGTTGTGGGCCACATTTTATGATGCAAATGAGTTGTATGTAATTAAATATGAGAATGTATGATATGAGCTTACACGGTCCATGTGACTCCAAATAGAATTTTTAAGTACGACGCAATGTAAAGAAATTCACTATTTTTTCCCTTTCTCTTTATACTCTCATGAATTTGACAACATGAAGCATATGAATATCATGAGATGAGCTATAAATATATGGTGTTACATTTATTAGTATCAGAGCAGAGGTTCAGGCCCTTTTGCTCAGTATTTGGCTCTTAAGTGATGTAATTGGTTTGCTTTTGAGTGGAATATCTATGTATATGTGTTTACATTATGTTATGGGGCTAAGATTGTGATTATTTTCAATGAAAATGGTTGAGACAAGAAGAGGCAGAGGTAGGGGCAGACCACCTAGAGAACCAGAAGTTGAGTCTGCGGACCCCTTGCGGGCTATCGTAGATTGGATTGATAGATTTGAGAACATGATGGCCCAGCAACAGTACCTTATCCAGTAACAGCATGAGATGATCGTACAGCTGTAGGAGTCCCTGGCTAGACAGGAAGAAGCTAGAGAGAGGTCCTTTTGCCTCAACCTTAGCCTCAGCTTAGCCTTCTACTTCTACCACCCGGACCTCGGGTGTTCCACCCCCACCTCTCCAAGAGTCAGCTCAGACTCTGCCATTAATTCAAAAATAGCTGAATCGGTTTAGAAAGAACAACTTACCCGTATTTGATAAAGAGCTAGATGCAGATAAGGTGAGGCTTGGGTGAGGGAGATAGAGAAAATCTTCACAGTGATGGATTGCATCTCAGAATAGAAGCTCAATTAGCTACCTTTATGTTATGAAAAGAAGCCGACAATTAACGATTTAGTGCGAAGTCCCTAATAGAGACTAGAAATTTACAGATTACCTAGGAAAACTTCTTAGTACAATTTTATGAGAAGTATTTCCTTAGTTCTGTGAGGAAACAAAAAGAAGTGCAATTTATGGGATTAAAGCAGACTGATAACATGTACCAGTACGTGGCAAGATTTATAGAATTGTCTCTATATTCTTCTTACCTTTAGAGATATGATGATAAGCCTTAGAAGTGCAAATAGTTTAAGCTCAGGTTGAAACCCCAGATCAGAGATAGAGTGACTGCACATAGAATCCAAAACTTCAATGCTATTGTGGAGATCAACAGGGTAATTGAGAATAATTTAAGGGATATTATGCTTGCTGCTACTGTATATGGACAGAAAGGGGCCCAGAGTCCAAGAGGCTGAGACCAGAGGAAAGAGCCAGCTCTGCACTTATTAGCAAAAAGAAGAGCAAGGTGCAGTGGAGTAGGAGGCCACCAAAAGGAAAAAAGGTACAGCCTCAGAGGACTCAATCATCCACACAACAATCTACGGTGACGTGTTACAAGTGTGGGAAGCTGAGGCACATTGCTAGAAATTATCCTCAGGTGGATTTAGTACCTCCATTCAGACCACCTCCTCTTAAGCCATAGACCCAGGGCAGGATGTTTGCCTTTTCTCAATAAGAGGCTAGTACGTCTCCCAGTCTTATCTGAGGTATGCTCATAGTAAATGATTTTCTTGTGATTGTAATATTTGATTCAAATGTTAGTCACTCGTTTATATCCTATGACCTTATAAGACATTTGGGTCTAGCCATTAGTACTCTACTATTTGATTTGTCTATTACCACACCTACTAGAGGCCACATTGTTACTTCCCATGCTTGTCTGAATGTCACTGTACAATTTAATCATTGTCATACTACCATTGATTTGATTTATATGCCATTTCATGATATTGATTTGATTGTTGGCATGAACTAGATGACTGCTAATAATGCTATCCTTGATTGTGAACACCAAACCATATATGTACCATCTTGTAGGACCATACCTAGGATAGGGGTCGAGTTATCTTTTACAACTACTACCCAGGCTGAGAGATACCTAGAGCATGGATGTCAAGGGTTTCTAGTCTTTTTCTCTGTTCAAGCCAAGGTAGAAGAAGGGATAGAAGAAATCTTGATAGTTAGGGAATTCCTAGAGGTCTTCTTTAAAGATTTTGACTTTAGTGGGCTACCCCGTGAGAGAGAGATTGAGTTCCATATAGATATAATGCCTGGGGTTGGACCAGTGTCCAAGGCTTCCTATAGGATGGCTCCCAGCAAGCTTGTTGAATTAAAGAAACAGATAGAGGAGTTGTTAGAGAAAGGGTTCATATGCCCTAGCATGTCACCCTGGGGAGCTCCAGTGTTGTTTGTGAAAAAAAAAATATTGTAGCTTGAGATTGTGCATAGATTATAGAGAACTGAATAAGGTTACTGACGAGTCTGTAGCACAACCCTCAAAATAAAACTAGGTTGGACTAAATATGTAGCTAGTGGCACAACCTAGGTCATCTATCTTAAAAATGGAGTTCAATGTTCAATTGGGTTTTCTAAATGTTAAAAGACTCTAAAAATTTCTAAACTAAGGGGGTTTTTTATCTAATTAAACTAAGTAAATTAAAATTGAAATCAAGCTCTTAAATTCCTAATTGGATGAATTATGGGTGAATGATGGTCTTGTGACTAGCTTTGGAATCATCCTTTGGTATCCACTATCCTTATCCTAATCTAATTGTCATTATTCTAGTTTAAGAGTCCCTAATTGTGTTCATAGCAAGTGTATCTTGAGTTACCACGTAAGAATTAAGAAATTAACAATCTAACATTGAATTGAAACCTCAATTCCGCATCAAATCGCTAACTCTTGTTTTAGGATCAATGAACACTCAATTTGATTGATTAACCAATTAATTAGCCTCTGAACCATCACCCTAAGATGTTTAATTAACCAACTAAGTACTAAGGAATCCTCAAATCAAACAATCAAGTACATAATCTCACTCATGCATTTCATCGAACACCTTCGTGGCATACATGGGAAATTAGAGAGAGATGCAAAATTCAATGTCCAATCCAACCAATTAATCAACAAAAAGACTTCCTAATTAGTGTCTAACTAGCCACTAATCATAATTACACAAATTCCTAATCAAATACAACTTAACCAAGCTTGT
The DNA here is from genome assembly GCA_032878935.1 of Erythrophleum fordii. Classification (NCBI taxonomy): domain Eukaryota; kingdom Viridiplantae; phylum Streptophyta; class Magnoliopsida; order Fabales; family Fabaceae; genus Erythrophleum; species Erythrophleum fordii. The sequence goes on from JAVQMF010000053.1 coordinate 18,786,768, forward strand.
ACAGGAAAAGAAAAAGTGTAGGAAATTAAAGAAATTCTTAGCCCAAAATTCTAATTTCCTCTCCATGGATTCAAGCTTCAACTCAAGAGCCTTCCTCCTAGCTAATCACAAGGTGGATTAGAGCTTCATTGGAGAATGGATGGAGGTTGAAATGGATGGAATGGCATTGTAGATGGCTACTGGATGAAGGGGCATGCGAATGACGTGATGGATGGAATAAATCGTGATAGATGAGTTGAATGAGCGTGTGTAATGGAATGAATGGACCCCTGGGGTGTGAATGACATGATTCTCCTTATGGAATGTCCAGTGTATTTTTTAATAGGTCACGTGCCTCATTTTATCACTTTCACGTGCTTTATCTCTTATTCCAATTGTCTAAGGCAATCCACATCAATATCTTCTTTTTGTTTATATGAGTGTAGGCCCTAACATGCATCCCATGTGAGCTTCATTTAAATTCCACGTTCTACTTCAGCGTTTTACTATTCATTTACTCGAAAAACTCCTTTAGCTACTAGTCTCATGTAGACCATGGTTACTATGTCATTCACTCAACACGTGGCTTTTGAATCTTCCATCTTCCTAACCTATACTCCTCCTCTCAACCTTCTCCTTTCATGCATGTTTCTACTAGACATTGCTATATTTTATACATGTTGTGTGTGTGTTTTTTGCTTACTAACCCGTTGCTTCCTTGCACGTTCTATCCCTTCATTCATTTGTGTTTTCTTCTATGTTGCCTTAAGCACCCAAGCTTGAGCTTCTCACGTGCTTTTCTCCATGCAAAGCTGTTACGTTTTTCTCTCCAAAATAGAGGCTGCTTCCTTTATAGAGTGCCTAACTCATATCTTCTTCTTTGTAGCTCATTCTAGCCCTTCTTTATTCAGCTTAACGTCTATTCCAGTCATGTTCTATCCTCCAACCCAAATCATTCTTCCTTCTTAACCAGAAGTAGCTTATTCCTTTCCCTTTCCTTCACCACGTGAAATCGAGGTTGTAGCTTTTACATGCTTGTTTCTTTGTCTTTTTTTGCATGTTCTACTCACGAGTTTCTTTGCTCAAGTCCTTTATTCCACTTTTTTGCTTCTAATGTGTAACTTTTCCAGCTGAGCTTCTTTTCGAAAGCTCCTTCAACCCATGGCTATATGCTTCTGCACCTCTTCCAATCCAACTCGTGGCTCTTTCTTCTTGAGTCATGCATGTGTGTGATGATCACGTGACTTCATGTAAGTGTGTAGGTTACATGGAAAAGTGTTGTACAAGTGTGTGACTTCCACGTCAGAATTGCATGGTGTTTGAAGCTCATCCCTTCTCCAAATCAATTTACCATTCAAGCTTTAATTGCCTATTGAAATTCTACACCCAAAAAAAATAAGAAAAATTAAGTAGGGAAAAATTTACAAAATTAATTAAAAGAAAATTATGCAATAAAATTCAAGAATTTTGTAAATAAATTCCTTGAGTGCATGAATGGCTATTAAAATAAAATCTTATATAATTAAACCCTAAAGCCATATTTGGACACTAAAATGTTTGAGATAAGGAGAATAAAATATATATAAATCATGCTTATCAGTTACCATTAAGAATAAGTATCCTCTCCCTAGAATAGATGACTTGTTAGATTAATTGGTTAGGGCATTAGTATTTTTTAAGATAGATCTTAGGTCTGGGTATCACCAACTAAGGGTGAGAGTTGAAGACGTCCCAAAGACAACTTTTAGAATTAGATATGGGCATTATGAGTTCCTTGTGATGCCATTTGGGCTGACAAATGCGCCCACTGTGTTTATGGATTATATGAACAGAGTATTCAGACCGTATCTGGATAAATTTGTTGTGATCTTTATTGATGATATTTTAGTGTGCTTTAGATCTTTTGAAAAGCATGAAAGGCATATGAGATTAGTCTTAAAGGCTTTGAGAGATCAGAGATTATATGCCAAACTAAGTAAATGTGAGTTTTGGCTAATCGAGATGAAATTCTTAGGTTATGTGATCTCACGAGACAGGGTCACAGTAGATCCCCATAAAATTGAGGCTGTGTTATAATGGGATAGACCTAGGACTATCACTGAGGTTAGGAGATTTTTTGGTTTGGCAAGATACTATAGATGATTTATTTAAAGCTTTTCTCAAATGGCCTTGCCACTCACGAGGCTGACTCGGAAGGATATACCTTTTGTGTGGGATGATAGATGTGATAAGAGTTTCTAGAAGTTGAAACTTCGATTGATCACTGCCCATGTGCTAGTTATTCCTGACCCTAGTTTACCATTTATGGTGTATAGTGATGTCTCGAGGGGAGGGTTAGGATGTGTGTTGATGCAATAGGGTAGGGTAGTGGCGTATGCCTCTAAATAGTTGAGGCCTCACGAGGAGAACTATCCCACACATGACTTAGAGTTAGTTGTAATAGTATTTGCTTTTAAGATTTAGAGGCACTATCTATACGGTGCGAGTATAAAAATCTATAGTGACCATAAGAGTCTGAAATACCTGTTCGATTAGAAGAAACTCAATATGAGATAGAGGAGATGGATGGAATTCCTGAAATACTATGATTATATATTGAAATACCATCCAGGTAAGGCCAATATGGTGGTCGATGCCCTGAGTAGGAAATCCATTCACACTGCCCATATGATGATCAAGGAGCAGGAACTCTTAGAAAAATTTAGCAATCTAAACCTCTCTTGCTAGCTGGTATTGGGCAGACTATTTTTGAGTGAGACTTGGATTGAAAATGAGTTGAGAACCCAGATCTTAGATGCCCAGAGAAAGGATAAATTCTTGAGACAAATTAGGAGTGAAATTTCCTAGGGTAGGACCTCAGATTATAGAATATCTGAGGATGGTGTGATAGTATATCGAGATAGAATTTGTGTTCTTATTAATAATGATTTGAGAGAGAGAATTTTAGAGAAGGCACACAAGAGTAAATATACTATCCACCAGGGGCCACCAAGATGTACTAAGATTTAAAAAGAAATTTCTAGTAGCCAGGAATGAAGAATGATGTCACAAATTATGTGGCAAGATGTTTAGTGTGCCAGAGAGTTAAGATAGAGCATCAGAGACCTACTGGGTTATTGCAACCCCTAGATATCCCTGAGTGGAAATGAGATAATATAGTTACGGATTTTGTTATAGGTTACCCAAGACATCTTCTGGACACAATGCTATCTAGGTAGTTATGGATACATTGACAAAGTTCACACACTTTTTAGCAATTAAGGCTACTTATTCATTAGATAGATTAGCCTAGTTGTATATATATGAAATAGTGCAACTTCACGAAATACCTAGTAGCATAGTATCTGATAAAGACTCCAGATTCACATCGAACTTCTAGAGGTCGTTACAGCATGCCTTAGGGGCTAGGTAGCGATTTAGCACTGCTTATCACCCTCAGACAGATGGTTAGACTGAGAGGACCATCTAGACCCTAGAGGACATGTTAAGGGCATGTGTGTTAAAGACGAGGGGTAACTAGGATGCATATCTACCACTAGTAGAGTTTGCTTATAATAATAGCTATCATTTTAATATCCAGATGACCCCTTATGAGGCTCTGTATGGGAGAAAGTATAGATGTCCATTATGTTGAGTTGAGCTAGGTGAGAGGAGTTTACTAAGACCGGAATTAATTGACCAGACCACCCAGCAAATAGAGATGATTAAAAGGAAACTCCTTACGGCTCAGAGTAGACAAAAGAGTTACGTCGATAGGAGAAGGAGGCCATTAGAGTTCGAGATTGGAGACCATGTATTCATTTGGGTGTCTCCAGTGATTGGGGTAGGTCAGTCTATGAGGGTAAGAAAGCTCAGTCCTAGGTATATTGGCCCATTTGAAATCCTTGAGAAAATTGGACCTGTGGCCTACTGGATAGCCCTACTTCCAAACCTAGCCCAAATCTATAATGTTTTTCATGTCTCCCAACTGAAAAAGTACTTACTAGACCCCTCACATGTCATAGAATATGAGCATATTCAATTGCAGGAAAATCCTTCCTATATCGCGAAACCAGAGAGGATTGTGGATGTCAAGCTAAAACAACTAAGAAATAAGAGCATCCCTCTAATGAAAGTGGTCTAGAAAGGCTTAATGTCTGAGGAGGCAACTTGGGAGTTGGAGAATGAGATGAGATAGAAATATCCAAAACTATTTGCCTAAGGTATGTATTTAAATTTCGAGGACGAAATTTATTTTAAGGGAGGTGGAAAATGTAATAAACGTAATTTCTGTAAAATGACGAAATGAGCCGTATAAATGTAAGTTCTTCAAAATGACCTAGATAATATCCCAAAAAATTTAGAAAGAGTCCTAGACTTCTAAAAATGATAATTCTAGGCTCAGATAGAAGGAAAAATGGAGTTAGGATAGAGAAATAATTTGCGACAGAAACTGACGAAATGTAATGGTATTTTTGTAAATAAATGCAACTTTTGGAAAACCACATAAGAGGGCTTTTAAAATAAAATTTTTAAGTTGCCTAAGATTCTCAAAGGCCGCAAAAACTATGGGAAGCCCCGGGACTGGTAAAGCCCCTCCAGTGTATGTTTTTCAATATCAGTTGCCCCGAACTTCTACCAGTTCGTTCGGTAAAGTTTTAGCTCCAAATTGAGTGATTCCAAAGGCATTTTATTAAATTGGAAACTAAATTTTATAATGGAAAAGATAACTCTAAAAAAGGAGCTAAAACAAAGCCAAAATGAAATTGCCATTACGGAAGGACAAAATTAGAATTTTTGGAAAAGTACGTTTCTAGAAACTCCCACACACTTCTCCTTTCTTCTTCCACCTTCTTAAGCACAAAATTTTCTGCCCAAAATACAAAAGTTGATCTGCTCTCTTAGGTGCATCAAAAAGAGGAAGAAAAGGAGGAGAAAAATCAAGGAAAAGGTAAGGAAACTTGTAGATTTTCATGCTCCATCTTTCTCCAATCTTGTTCCTCTCCTTTCCTCCTCTCTTTCTATGGTTTAGTTAAGCTTTTTGGCTCTGTTTTAGGTCCAAAACCAGGGGGAGAATTTCAATTTTTTCAAGGAGAAGCGAACCAAGGAGAAAGACACTTAAAAGCTCACTTGAATCCTAGGTAATCCTTGCTTTTTGTTACATCTTCTCTTCTTCCTCCCTTTGTGTGTATTTTGGCCAAGAATAGAACCAAAGGAGGGGAGGATGTTCTATCTAAATACAAGGAAGGAACAAGGGTTTTAGGGCATGGGGAGATGGAATATGGCAAGAAATTCTAAGAAAAACTAATAGAAAACAAGTTAGAAAAGTGTAGTGTTTTCTAGGGTTTTACAAAATCTGATTTCGTGTGAATGTTTCCTTGCCTATTTGAATATTCCTTGAGCTCCTAAGACCTCTAGAAAGCCTCCCAAGTGGCTCTCCCATCAAGGAAAAATCACAAAGTCCATGAACCTCCATTATGGTGCATATTTCAACCTAGCTAAGTTTATTAGGCTAAGGGATGTTTTAATTTGTTCTAGCCTTGGTTTAGGACTTTATATGATGTTAGAAGATGGGAGAAACCATTGGAAAAAATTTAGGAGTCATAGATTGGGAGATGGGACAATAGTGTCCATAATGGTGCTTTTTGAAGCAACTTGGTTTTCCAATTGTGCATTTGAATGTGTGATGATTCCAAGGACCTTAAATGAGTCCAAGAAGCCTAGAAATAACAAGAGAATGGACCCTAGAACTTAAAATGCAAGAGTTGCTTCATTAGGCCAATTATGGAACCATAATGCCAAGTATGAAACCAAGTGTGTGTTTAAGCTTTAGTTTAATGTCTTAGCTTGCTTCAATTATGTGATTGTGTACTCCTTGTGATGTCTAGGCCACAAGAACAATCAACCACCTAAGTGCTCTTGTGAAATCAAGGAGGGGAAGGAATTAGCAAAGTAAAGCTTGCATTAATTGAAAGATAGCTCTCCACCTTATTCTTCATACTTTCTTGTGTGCATATGTATGTCATTGTGTGCTTGTATGTGTTCTTATGAATTGGTAATATGCCACATGATCTCATGGAATTACATTGATACTAATGTGTTGTCTTGAATGCCATTGATTGTGAGAATGGCTCTCAAGGGTGAGGTGATGCCAAAAGTCCCTTAAAATAGGTGAAGATGTGCCAAAAGTCTCAAGACATGGGTTAAATTAGACTAAAAGTCCCTTGGATGGGTGAGGTTAGGTCAAAAGTCCTAAGACCAAGAGTGAGGCAAATCCAAAAGTCCTAAAAATTGGGTGAGGCAAAACTAAAAGTCCCTAGAGCAAGAAAATGGCTTGATGTGGAAATGTGGCATGGAAATGTAGTATTATACACTTTATGTTTGCACACTTGAGATTTTGATGTATGTATGTTTTGAATGTATGTGTGAATGGGTGTGTGAGCTATTGAGATTCTAGGAATCTCACTCCCCTTCCCTCCATTATCTTGAAATGCCTAAGTGATGTTCAAGAAACAAGGAGTGCAAGCCAAAGACCTTGAGAGATTGTATTTTGTATATTATGTAACCTTACTTGTATTTGGATGTCAAAGTGAGCTTGTACATATTATTTTTGTGATGTAAGACCATGAACAAATGTAAAATGATGTATGAATATGATGTAGACCTTATGTGACACTAAATCCATGGAATTATGCAAATTGGCTCTTAGATAGCTTGATGCAACTATGCATTCTTGGATGTGTAATGACCAAATTTAGATGCATAGGGTTTAGGACCATTTTGGCAACTCCCATAAGTCATAATTATGCTTTTAAACTTGTCCAAGAGGTGCCAAACTCAAGACGAGGCCATTTGGACTAAAGTGACTCTTGGTAGTGAGTAAAAATGACCATTTCATTAGCCTATGTCACTTTTTATCCAAATGAGCTCTTCTTAGCCTAAAAATTGGCATACATCTAGAGCTTTTGAGGAAGCTAAATTTGGTAGTTTTTAGACGTCTATGGAATATTTGAAAAATTGTTGAAATTGGGAAATGTTTTGGTTTTGGTCCTTGGTACTGTAGCACTAGTCTAAAATTAAACTCTATCACTCATAAAATAAATGATATCCAATTGCCATAAAATTTTATAAAGAAAAACTAGACATTCATAGTAACCCATGCCAACTAGAAGCACCTCATTTAGAGGTCTAGAGAGGGAGATATGAATTTTTAAACATTATATCCAGTGTCAGGAGTTTTACCCAAACTGAGTTACTATTCTATTGAATTTCGAAGTCTGGGCTACTTGAGCTAATCTGGAAATATTTTTTCCCTCTAGTTAACATCAATAGCTTTCTAAATTGCTATCATTTACATAGATTGGTTGTTTGTGGAAATAATTGGACATTTTTAAATTTTGCTACATAAATCAGTGACAATTCCAAAAGACAATTTGATTTCTGGACTTTTTTGGATGTCAAACGTCCTCTGTGATGGATGTTATGGTCTTGACATATTTTTAGTGTTAAGTAGACATCTGTATCTTTCCATAATGATCAACAATGTATGGTTTGGAGTTTTCTAGAATTAGTTGTGATTTTTCAAAGTTTGGACAGAAAAGAGGCAAAAGCTGGCCGAAAATGAATGTCCATATTTTGTGCTCTATTTCGGTTTTCTTGAGTTGTGAGCCACATTTTATGATGCAAATGAGTTGTATTTATGTAATTAAATATGAGAATATATGATATGAGCTTACACGGTCTACATGACTCTGAATGAAAATTTTAAATACGACGCAATGCAAAGAAATTCACTATTTTATTCCCTTTCTCTTTACACTCTCATGAATTTGACAATATGAAGCATATGAATATTATGAGATGAGCTACAAATATATGGTGTTACACTAGACCAGAAACATCAAAATATCACTTCAAACTCTAGGAAAATTTGCATAAAATTAAGGCCCATACTATAAGTCTACTATGAGAGTCTTAAACTAGTAGAAAATACATCAAAATGAAGAGTTTATACTTACCTAATAACACCCCTAGCCTCAACCTACGAAATTTCACCATGGAAACATCAAATAGCAAGTTTCAAATTTTGGGTGTAGGTGAAAGTGCTCCAAATGAAAAGCCAATCATGTCAAATTGAAGAGAAAGAGAAGGGAATTAAGTTATATAACAATTACCTTAGCTGAATTTTGCTCTGGAAGTGAGAAATGGTGGATTTCTTGCTTAGAACCCTAGCCTCCCTCTCAAGGTGAAAAAATGCTTCTTGTGTTTGTGTCTTTTGTTTCAGCAGAATGTTAAGGGGATCTGCATGTGTTTAGAGTTTTAGTTGGGTTTAAGTTGGGTTCTAAATGGGTTATAGGCTGACCCAAATGTCCAATTTTAATTGCATTCAAATTTTATACTTGTTGGGCCAGATTTCATTAGTTAGGCTACATAATTTTGATTTAGGCCAAGTTTTAAGAGCTCATTTGATTTTAGTCTGCACTTAAAATCTTTGGGCTTCCATTAATCTTTAACCATGACCTACTTAATTTAATTTGGGTCTAGATGAGGTTTCTAACCCAATTAAATTTTAAACTCATATTAATAATTTATCTCTTAAAAATTTCCATTCATATAACTTACCTAATTATTCTTAATTAACCAAAATCCATGATTAACAACGTAATTAATTTTGGGGTGTTACATAAAATACTTTTGATTATTAAGAGCATTATATATTCATAGTGTGGATAGATGTGTAGTGCAATTTTATGTCAATTTTAAGTTAATTAATTTTTTCTCTCTAGAAATATGTCCAAAAAAATAAAAACAAAACAAAAGCATGAAAAGAAAAAAAAAATCTTTATGAAAAAAAGAATGATGAAATTGAGAAAAGAAAATTATTTTGATTTTTGTTGAGCATGTTTTGGTTTACAATAAATAAGACCTTGAGATGCACATCTACTTCATTCTATGTTCTTTTTTTTTTTTTTTTTTGCACTTGATGATTTTAAGTGTTCACTTTGTGTCTCTTGTTGCATCCTTAGTTCTTTTGTTTATCATTTGTTTCATATCTTAGCCCCATTACAATCTTGAATAAAAGTCATTTTGATTTATGTGTTGCTTGTGAATTAGTTAATGGAGATTGAGAAGATATACAAGCCTATGGTAGTGATATTGTAAAAGGTTGAATTTGAAAGGAACATTTTATCTAAACATTTGTGAGAATTTGAAAGTAAACACATAACTAGTAAGGAGCTACTACTCTGATTCATTTTTTTTTATCAATTGGATTTGTCATGCTACTTGTTCTTCCTCAATTAGCAAGAAAGATTGCCTTTGACTGTTGAATATCTAAAAAGTTTAAATTGTATTTAGCTTGGCAGTTTTGCATTTTAGTTTTGTTTTCCTTTTTCTTTTTGGTGTATGTTTTTCCCAGGAGTGCAAAAGCCTAAGTGTGGAGGGAATTTGATATTTTGACATTATTATATTAAGTATGCTAACTAGATGACTTTAGGCTTATTTTATATTAAGTGGGCTAAATTTAAATTAATGGACTTTAAATGCATTTTTATAATATTTATCCAATGGAGGCTCAATTATTTTTATTTGTGTTTTGTAGGTTAAAAGATTCCTAAAGGGATTTGGATGTTATCTTATTAAGTTATAAAAAGATTAGGATATTATCTTATTGTTACTTTTAGAATAGTATTGGATTTCTTTTAATGCAAAAAGGACCATTGGATGCATGCAACTCATCTTAGCCCTTGGATCTTTCTTGAGGAAGAAGCCAACATCATCTATATAAAGAGGAGAAGATGTCACCATAGAACACAATCCATCTTCTCTACTTATCACTCTTGTTTTTGTCCTTTTCATGGCTTTCTAATTTTTCTTGGTGATCAATCCGAAGTCTGAACCTAATAGGAAACTTGAGTCCATGTTTGTATAAAACTTTGGTTTGAATTTTAATTTCAGAACCATTTCAGTTTTGTTCTCTTTGTTTTTTTGTAATTCATATCATTCTTGTAACACCCCGAAATTAATTAAGGTGTTAATCATAGATTAAGATTAATCAAGGATAATTAATAGAGCATGATTGGGCTAGTTAAGGAAATAGGGATTTCAAAGAGATAAATTATTAATATGGGTTGAGAATTTATTTAGGATGGAGATTTACATCTAGGCCTAAGTTAATTAAATCATGATAAGAGGCTAATGGAGGCCCAATGAATTAGAGGTTAACCCAAACTAATTTAATGAGATAGAGGCCCAAGATTTATTTTGTATAGGTTCAATTAAGTGGCCTAATTACCCTTGTGCAGACCCAAGCCCTTGAGCCCTTCAAATTAGGCCCAAAACCTATTAAACTTCAGCAACCCAATGGGTGAAAACTGGCCCAACAGAATTATGCAGCCCAACACTTAAAAACTGGCCCAATAAGCAAAATCTGAAACTCAATTGGGTTTGGACTTGGAGCAACCCATGACCCAACCTTTTGACCCAACTTAAACCCATCTAAACCCTAATGCTTCAGCCACACCTCCATTTTTCTGAAACTCAAAAGGCAAATTCGGAGGTTGAGAAGGAGGCTAGGGTTTGGGGCAAAGATTCTGCATTTCCACACACTTAGAGCAAGATTTGGCCAAGGTAATAGTTATACAACTTAATCCCCTCATCTTCCTCTTTAATTTGGTCTAATTGGTTTTTCATTTGGAGAGATTTCATTATACCCAAAATCTGAAAAGTGAGTGTTTGGAGGTTTTCTTAGTGGAATTCGTAGGTTGAGGTTGGGGTTGGTATTAGGTGAACTTAAACCCTCCATTTTGATGCTTTCTTTGTTGGTTTGAGACCCCCATAGCTGATTTATATTATGGGTACTAATTCTATACGAATTTGCTTAGGATTTTGGGTGAAACATTGAGAATTCTGGTGGGAGACACTTGAGTCCGAATTTGGGATTTGTGGTGGCTGTTGCAATTATCTGCAAGTGAGGTAACCAGGGTTTATATTAATTCCATGCATGTATCTGTTTAATTTCATATCTGCTGTATTTGAATGGTTTGAAATTGTTGAATGAAATAATTGGCTATCTGTTGTATGATGGTTGGACCTTGTGAGTCCATAGTGGAGCTGTGGTGCGGCTGCCACCCGTGCATGTGCCGCGATCGGGCACCGGGTATGATCAACCCCAGATGCACTGAGCCCTAGTTGTGCTCAATGGGGAGTAGGTGCCGTGGACGGGCCTCTCTCAATGTTAATGGCCTTTAACATGTGATTATATGATTGCTAGTATGGGATAGTAATCATGATAGCCTGATTAATTCATTTGCTGAAATGACTGATATGATTCTGAGTGATGATTTTGATTCATGCATATATGTATATTAAACTGGATCATATGGTGGAATTGCCATGGTTATTGAGATTTATATCTCACCCCGTGTTATGGGATTAACATTTCAGGTGAAGGTTCTTCGGGTAAAGATAAGGGTAAGCAAGTGGATGAACATCCATGAGCTGAGGCCTAATGTGGGGGAGCTGCACTTGGTCTAAGTGTACTAGGATAGATGCTAATTTTGTTGAGTCTTGTATAGCATCATGTATCTGCATTGCTAAGTGTAGGAGTCTGTAATTTTGATGATATAATGTGTACTTATTGAGGATTAGGCCTTACTTTAAATTGGTATTTGACGTATGAACTTACAATATCTGTTATGAGCTTTGATGAACCCTGATGTATCTTGTTATTAGAAATGAAATCTGGAATTATTACTATAAATCTCAATTGATTGGGTGCCAAGTGATAGTTGTTGATAGATTATGAACTCGAGTCATTGTTATTTTACAAATTGCTGATGAATGGATTTGCTGTTATAGGGTAATTAGAGGAAAGCAAGGGACCCTTGAGTCACGAGTTAGTATGGGTAGAATAACTTGTTAAAATCAGGCTAATGAAGGACATTTGAGTCCTACAATTGAGGTAGAGGGACCCTAGGATGAGATTGGAGGGAGAAAGGAGAATGGGAGCCAAGAATTTTAGAGTTGTAGGATCAGAGGAACTTTAGCCGCAGCTAAAAATGGAGTTGGCCGCGGCCAATAGTGGCGAAGTTGCCAAGGGAGAGGTCCAGAGGGTAATTCGCCGCGGCTAAATATCAATTGGCCGCGGCGAAATATTAAAGGGGAAACTGGGAGTCATCCAGAGAGGAATTCGCCGCGGCGAATTAGGGAATTAGCCGCGGCGAAAGTTTAAGGAAAATGTCCCCGGCGTTTCAGAGAGGAATTGGCCGCGGCGTGAGGAGAAATTGGCCGCGGCCAATATCGATAGGCGAGCGAGAAAGTTCCAGGAGGCTTCTTCGCCGCGGCACCATGTAGGTTGGCCGCGGCGAAGGTCCAACTCGCCGCTGCGAAATTTGTGATGAAAAAGGGGTAAAACCAGAAGGGAATTGGCCGCGGCTAAGGGGTAATTTGGCCGCGGCTAACATGCTAAAACAGTTATATTAACTAGAAAAGCCTAGATTTCCATGGATTAATCATAAAGGATGATCTAGAGTCACTAGGGTGAGTCATAACTAATGAGTAATAGAATCCAAGGCCCATTAATAAATGTTTCATTCCCTTATGAACATAGGAGTATGTAATTGAACGATTGATGGCTCAAATCATATTAGGGTTCAAATTTTTTTCTATATTTCCATAATTAATGAGGATTAATTGTATGTTTAACCTTAATTATTGAGATTGGGGGTTAGGGTCGTCACAATTCTAGTTCGATGATTTTTGTTGCATGAATTTTGATTCATGTGATCTATCTGAAAATGCATTTTGTTTCCATTAGTTGATTAATCAATTAAATTCATTATGAACCATGTTAGGATTTTATGTGCGTCTCTGGTCAAGTGTGAAAAACGGCTTCATGTTGTTAACAAAAGCACAGTTACATTCTGATTAGAAATACTAACCAATTAAAATCCTGAATGGTAGTTTAGGAACATTAATAAAAAATAACCAGAGGATTAAAAATTAAACTAGAGATATTTTTAGGTGACAAGGATAGCAAAATATCCAGGGAAGAATTCTAGATTGGTTACGTTTCACTCAGCTTCAATTTTGTTTTGTTTTGTTTTCATTAGTTGATTTACTATTCGGTTTAATTAGTGCGATTTTATATTCAAACCCCCAATCATTGCAATTTTATATTTTTGTTTCCCAAACTAATTGATTTGATTAATAGCTCTATAGGAGACAACCTGGTAAGCATTATACTATAAACCAGCAAAAATTCACTAATTTTAGCCAATTTGACAATTGTGAGTGAATAGTAATTTCTTTATGAAAAAACATGCAAATTTACCACTCTTCAATTATCTTCAAAGATATAGAACTTTCTTAAAATATCAATGCAATAGAATTTAGCCAGTAGATACTTCATCTTAGTCCTCTACTCAATTAGCCAATTAATTTATTTTAATTGATTATTGCCTACTTTTAATTCCTACTATCATTGTTAGTAAATTTATGAGGTGATAAAATTTTATAGTTCACTCAACATAAAACATATCCTACTATTAACAACCTTAAAGTCTTTAAAGGAGGTTTCAAATGGTTAAAGTCTTATCCTATGATTATCCAAGTCACCAACATCCATAAGAGACCTAATGCAAACCCACGCCAAAACACCCAAATAGTTAGAAGTGCTTGCTTGATTTAGTTAGGATGAGACCAAGAATGAAGATGAAAAGCTAAGGCCATTACAAGGAAAAGTTAACACAATTTAAGAGTTTAAAATACTTAAGTTAGAGTCTACAATCCCATAGTCAATCAACAAAGTAGTAATGTAGAACAAGATAAGGATAAAGCAAAGAGTTCAAAGGCCCACCTTAAGGAAAAATCAAGATAGTGGATTAAGTAGTTTTGTTTAGCAAAACTAAAGAGAAAAAGAGCTTAATTTGCAAGTATAATAATTGGGTCATAAGTGACAACTTTTCCTTTCACATTCTTGGTTTTTTTTTTCACAGCAACATAACAAATACAAAAAAAAATTAAAGGATTCTAAACAATAGTATAAACAACCAGAATTTTTAAGAAAGCAAGTGTAAGGAAAGGAATTAAAAGTAAACAAGGATTTACACTACCATAGGAATGTTGCAGCACTCACCTCTAAAACAATAAGAACAAAGTTGAAGTGGTTTAAGGATGAAGAGAACTTAAACTTAAAGGCAGAGTTGGAGTGGAGTTACGATGAGTTGTAATAAAAAAAATGCTTAGTCAAACTTCCAGGACAACTATGATTTCAAGAGAAAACTAAGAGTTCATGTTGAAGAAAGCATAGAAAAAGTGAGAAACAAAAGAATGGAAACCTAAAGAGTTTGAGTGGTGAAAGGTCGTGCTGCGCAACCTCAAAATAAACTAGGTTAGATAATATTTTGCAATATAGGGTGTAACCTAGATTGTCTCCTTTGGAAATATATTTCAATGTTTAATTGAGTAGTGTAAGAGGATCCTAAAACTACTTAATTAAATAGGAGTTTGATTGAATTAAACTAACTAAAATGAAGTTGAATTAAAATGACTAACTACTACCTAAATGCGAAAACTAAGGAGTAACTAATGGACATATGACTAGCCTTGGATTCATCTCTTGGTATCCATTATCCTTATCCTAATTCAATTGTTAATGTTCTGGTCTAAGAGTTTCTAATTATGTTCAGGGTACGTGATCTTGAGTTACTACTCAAGATTCAAGAGATTAACAAATTAATGTTGAATTGAAACTTTAACTCTGCATCTAATTATTAACTCTTGTCATTATGATCAATGAACACTTAAATTTGAGTGATTAATCGATCAATTAGCCTCTAAATTAACACCGTAGGATGTTCAATTAACTAATTAAGCTTCAAGGAATCTCTAAATCAAACAATTACACACACAATTTTACTCATATATTTCATCAAACACCTTGACTGCATACATAAAAAATTAAAAAAAATGAAAAATTCAGCACTTAATTCAATCTATCAATCATCAAATAGTCTCCTAATTTGTGTCTAATGAGCCACTAATTATAAACTACACCAATCTCAGTCAATTACAAGCTCAACGAAGCAAATAAAATAACAAAAATTGATGTAGAAAGAGAGAAAAATAAAATAAAGAGCTTAGCCAAAATGTAACACCCTAAAATTAATTAAGGTATTAATCATGGACTTGGGTTAATTAAGAATAATTAATATGAAATAATTAGGCAAGTTAGGTAAATGAGAATTTTAGAGAGATAAATTATTAATATGAGTTTGAGATTTGATTGAGTTAGAAACCCCATCTAGATCTAAATTAAATCAAATGGGCCATGATTAGAAACTATTGGGGGCCCAAGGTATAAACCCAACCCTTATTGTGAAGCTTGGCCTAAGAGATAGCACCTAGTGATGGCCCAATTCAATTTAATGGATCAGAAACCCAAGACCCAACTTGCATAAGCCCTGGTAATTGGCCCAATAACCTTTGAGTAGACCCAAATCAATTGAGTCCTTTAAACTTGGTCTAGCCTAATTGAATTTCTGTAACCCAACACATTAAAGCTGGCCCAATAAAGTTTAAATCAGAACCCACTTGCCATTAGACCCTTGGGTCAGCCCATGACCCACATTAGACCCAACTTAACTTAACTAAAACCTTAAACACTTCAGCCCCTTCTCCATTTTGCTGAAACACAAAAGAGAAATTTGGAGGTTTGAAGGGAGGCTAGGGTTTAGGGCAAGAAATCCACCATTTCCCACTTCTAGAGTAAGATTTAGCTAAGGTGATAGTTGTATAACTTAATCCCCTTCTCTTTCTCTACATTTTGGCCTAATTAGTTTTTCATTTGGAGTATTTTCACCATATCCAAAATTTGAAATGTGGTTGTTTGGGTTTTTCTTGGTGAAATTTCATAGGTTGGGACTAAGAGTGTTGTTAGGTAAGTATAAACTCTCCATTTTGATGCTTTCTTTGCTAGTTTGAGACCTCTATAGTAGACTTATAGTATAGGCCTTAATTTTGTGCGAATTTTCCTGTGATTTGGAAAGATATATTGATGTTTTTGGTCTACGAAAGGTAAAATCCAAAATTTGAGGCTCTTGGTGATTGGGTAGGTATCCCTTAGATAACTATTAGTAATTTAATTCTTTGAGCAATGGGTTACTGCCACAAATGATGAATGAGATAGTAATGGACTGATAAAAATGAACATTTTCTGATATTGTGATTTTAGGAGGATTTTGGTATTTGCTGTAGCTTCCCAACTAGTCTACAAGTGAGGTAACCAGGACTATATTAATTCCATGCATATATCTACTTTAATTTCATATTTACTGTACATGAATGATTTGAAATGCTAAATGAATTGGTTGGTTATCTGTTATATGTGATTGGACCTTGTAAATCCATGGTAGAGCTATGGTGTGGCTGCCACTAGTGCATATGCTTCGATCGGGCACCAGGTTATGATCAAACCCCAGATGCACTAAGCCTCGGTTATGCTCATTGGAGAGTGCGTGCCATGGACGGGCCTCTCCCGGTGTTATTGGCCTTTAACATGTGAAAATATGATTGCTAGTATGGGATAGTAATCATGATAGCCTAATTATTTCATTTACTGATATGACTGGATTTTTTTTATGCTTATGTGAAATCATGCATATATGTTAATTAAACTAGAATATATAATAAAATTACCTTGGTTACTGAGATTTGCATCTTACCTCGTTTCATGGGATTAAACATTTCAGGTGAAGGTTATTCGGGTAAGAATAAGGGCAAGCAAGTGGATAAACATCTATGAGCTAAGGCCTAGTGAGGGGAGCTACACTTGGTCCAAGTGGAATAGAGTAGATGCTAATTTTGTTAACCTTTGTATAGCATCATCATGTATCTATATTACCAAGTGTAGGAGTTTGTATTTTGATAACATAGAATGTAACCATTGAGAAATAGGCTTTATATTAGTTGTTGATGGATGTATAAGCTTTAACACTATTTATGGCTTGTGAACCTATGATATAACTGACTATTTGAGTAATGAAATCATATGATATATTGATTGTAGACTTGAACTAATGATGCATGAAATATCCAATAAAAATATGATTGAATGACCATTGCGAGAAATTTATAAATTTGCTGATATAAGACCAATGGATGAGTAGGAAAATCCACATTTAAAAGTTAGATGGGTAATAATACAATGGTTGGGGTAAATCAGCTAGATAAATACTATTAGAATCTCATAACAAGTGGGAGAGTGGCCCTAGAGAGTCCCTAGATAGAGAGTGGAGAGTATAAGATAAGATTTTAGGAGTTATAGGATCAGAAGGCATTTCACTGCAGCTAATAGAGGTGAAGTTGCCCAGGGAGAGTAACAGAGAGTAATTTGCCATGGCGAGAGGTGGAATTAGCTGCCGCAAAATGTGAGAGGCAAAACTAGGAGTCGTCCAGAGCGTAATTTGTCGCGGCTAAATAGGAATTGGCCGTTGTGAACTTTTGTGAAATTAGGTCAGGCATTCCAAAAAGGAATTAGCCACAGCAAAAGGAAGAATTGGTCACGGCCAATAGTGAGAGGCAAGCGAGGTAAGTTCCAGGAGGCTTCCTCGCCGCGGTGACATGTAGGTTAGCCGCGATGAAGCTCCAACTCGCTGAAGATAAAGAGTGAACCCGAGAGTAATTAGTCGCGGCTAATGGTCCTAAACTTTCATTCTAACATAAAAATCTTGGTTTTTCATATGGTAACCCCAAGGGATGACTTAAAAACATTGGTAGAAGATTCTTGTGAATCGAAATTAATGGGTAATAGAATTAAAGGCTTATAAATAAATGTTTGTTTCCCTGATGTACTTGAGTATTTGTAATTATATGGTTGATGACTCTAATAACATTAAGGTTTAAACTTCCCTATATTTTCCTAATATAATTAGTTGTAATGTCTTGTAACCCCAAATTTATGATTATTAATCACATATTTAACCTTAATTACAATAATTAAAAGTTAGGGTCATCACACAAAATCCCTTGCTATTCTCTTTGAATTCAAGCTTCAACCAAGGTCCTCCTCCTAGCTAGTCACAAGAGAAAATTAGAGCTTCATGGAATGGAGGATGATGGAGTGAAAGTGGAATGGAAGAGCCACGGCCTGAATTGGGGATAGATGGTGTGTGTAATGCGTGAATGAGGCATTGATAGTGAATGGATGATATGATCAAATGAAGTCTTGGACCCCTTATTTTTAGCCATTGCCCGAGTATATTTTGAATCATGTGCCCTTCACTCTTCTTTTAATGATTCACATGCTTCTTCCTTTTATTTGCAACCAAGCCTCCTTCTCGTTGATGCATGCTTCTTCTTAACCTTTCACGTGCTCTTTGATTTTTTTATTCCTTCACATGCTTGTGTGTCCAAATCAAAACCATTTTCTGCTCACATCACCCCTCCACCTATGTCACGTCTTTTTTTCTCTTCATTTCCCAAGTCAACTCGATGAATCCATAGCTTATTATCTTCATGTTTTCCCTGTACTTCATTCAATCTTTTCCACTCTAATCTTATGGCTTCTATGAGAACTGCCCAGCTTCTTGCTCCTAGCTTTTGCTCTCTCACTCTTCACGTGCTTTCATGAAACTCCTCTTATGTGAAGCTAGAAATCTCCTTTGCCACGAGTTTCCCACATCCAGAACTGGTGAACCTATGCCTTTTCACAAGTTTCTTCAATCTTCATATCTCACATTCTGTTTCTTCCTTGCTGCTCGTGTGTTTATGGCATGGTTATTCTACTGTAAGTGTGCTTTTCATTTCCCTCAAACAGAACCTGTAGTTCCATGTGCTGAATCGTGTTTATGAGCTACCACTTCTCATGTGCTTTTCATCTCGTGTAGTAGCTTGTGTGTTTGCTACGTGGAAGGACATGTCTTCATGTGAGTGGGTAGCTGCCGGACTTGTGCTAGTGTGTGTGCATGGAAGCTTGTGAATGAATAGGTGTTGTATACGTGTGAGTACCTTGTTTGATGAGTGAAGTTCAAAGCTCCTAGCCCATAAGTGTGGAGAAGTGAAAGGAGAGAGAGATTATGAGTGTATGCAACTTCATGAACTTGAAAAGAGCAATGTGTTTGAGTGTGTGAATGATCTATACATGAGAGTGTAAGTTGGACGTGTGTTGTGAGATGCTTCTACGTGTACATGGTCCAAATCCAAATTCCCATTCAACTCCATTTTTTTATTATTTTATATTCTAAAAATTGCATAAAAATTATGGCACTTATTCTCTCCTTAAGATTGTACACTTGAAGCTCCATTTCTTCTTCAAATCAATTTCCCATTCAAGCTCCAATTGCCATTGAAAATTGGCACAAATAATAAGAAAAATTCAATAGGAAAAATTCACAAAATTATTTAAAAAAATTTATGCATTAAAATTCAAAAATTTTGTAAATAAATCCCTTGAGTGCAGAAATGGCCACTAAACTCAAATATCTTCCCATTAAAATCCTTTAAGCCTTAATTCATTATTAAAATGCCTAAGTTAGGAGGATTAATATATATATGAAAATAACCTTTTATCAAGTGGTCTAAAGCCAGTGGAAATAAAGCAAAAAATGTATAAAGGAAGGATGGAGTTTACAATCTATAGCTTTAAGAAGGACATGTGTGACTACTAGAAAAAAAAAATCTAAGAGACTAGCTAGTAATTTTAGGAAAAATGCAAACTAGAGAACAATTTTGGTCCCCAGCACAAAGTTAAAAAAAAAAAAAGGAAAAAGAATTTTAAAAATGAAAAGAAATGGCAAAAGTGGCGTTAGGTTAGCAAGAACATAGATCTTGGGAGTGTGAGGCAAGAGGTGATAGGCACTTGAGCTATGGCAAATTTGTATTTTATTTCACTCTTCTAAATTTTTATACTGTACCTAGAAAGATTTTAATTATCTAAAGTTTTCATTTTTGTTACTCTACATTATTCTTTTAATTTAGTTGTTATTACTTTAAATCTAAGTTATTTAAATTCTTAATTTTAGTAAGCATTACTTTCTCAATTTTGAATAAATCATAATGGTAAAATGGGTATAAACTGTTAATGCAAATGATTTAAAAAAAAACTCCCCTTAATACCACTTTTCAGGCTTGGGACCAATATTGAAAGGTTTGCCTGCCTCTAAGAGTACTTTTGCTTGGTTGGAAGTTACTTACAAACATTTTGCCCACGGCTACTACTCTTCACAAGCATCATTTAATGATTGATCCATAATGTCTTTTTTAATGCTTTAGATAAAGAAGATTATAACCATTTAGTATTCTTGCAATGTGATTTTGCATGTGTTGTATGGTTTGGATGGCCATTAGCTCTTAATGTGGATGAAATCCAACCTCAAGACATTCAAAGGTGCTTGGCTAAAGACATGGTTCAATCAATCATGGGACACATTTATTCAAGCATAGTAGTAGGCACATCTTTTCCTAATTACTCTTTATGTAGTACAAACTTTATGGAATAGGCTAGCTTTTTGGCCTTATTAATCATCTCCAATGATAGCCATCAATATCATTCATCAATCATTGGAGTGTAAATGGCACAGGGGAGCACAGGATCTCAACCTTTAAAAAGGTAGATCTATATCAAATTCTCCTATTAAGAGTGGAAATCCAACTTACAATGGATGGACTGTTAATCTATTATATTGTGGAAAATACCTTAAAATGGGTTGCTTCACAACAACAACAATAAAATTGAGTTTTTGCAATGGTTTTCTAAATGCCTTAGCCATGTTTTTTTTTTTCATTTGCAACTTTTGTTAATTTATAATTTATATAATAGTTTGTTCTCTTATTTCTCATGACATGTAAGTCTACCAATACAAGACAAGGAAGGGCATGAATCTTGATAGGTGGCCATACTAAATTGCACTTACAGGTCTATAAAAACTACTTTAGTTGAGCATCACATGCTAGGTTCTAAAATCACTCATGAATCATCTTGCCTCTCTCTCTCTTTCTCTCTCTCTAATTTAAGAGCTTTCTACTTTTTTTTCTCATGATTTATACATTTTGATTACTTACCTATAAGTTTTTAAATTAAAATCTTAATTTTATCAAACTTATTATTGACATTTTCCCAATAAATATCCCATTCTATCCTTAAGTTATTGTATCAATCAAGATGGTTAATTTGCTAACAGTTGCCACCATAAAGCTGTATGTGAAGTCAAGCATTCAATGGAATTTTGTGGAAGCTAAAATGTTTGAACAAATTAAAATAACATGAGCAAAAAGTTATATCCCAAATACCAATAGCTAACCTAATATCTTACTTTTGGATGAGAATGGATCCTCTGCTGCTGGAGCTTGTATGTTGTTGTGCCGTTAGGAGAGAGGTAGGGAGTATTTTGATTTTTTTATTATTTTAAGTTAAATTCATACATCTCATCTCATTTTAAGTTAAATTCATATAATAGCACAACAGCAGAGGATCTAGCTCCCTTTTGGATACACTTGAATGAGAAGACCTAAACCAAAATTTAATTTTCAACCATTTACTTTGATGTGAACAAAAGAATAAAATAGAGAAAGAAGGAGATAAAAGAGAAATAGATAGGAGGAAAATGAGAAGTTTCATCCATAATCAAAAACTTAGAAATAAAAATTTCAAACCCTTTACCTATGACAAAATGATGGATTGACAATGAGTTGGAGGTGGGGAAACAATAGAATGACAAGGAGGATGCCATAGAACACTAGCGAGCTACTTTGTGATGGCAAGATTACAACAGGACAAAGGAAGGGGAAAGGAGGAAGGCTTTGTATGTTAAGATACTTTATGCTTGATCTTAAGGATTTTCTAGTAAAATAGGAAACTATAAGTTAAAGTCCTTATTTGTAGGGTCAATAGTTAAAAGGATTTTCTTGTAAAATAGGAAACTATAATTAAATTTTTGTTACCATAAAAATAGACATTTAGTGTCCACTTTAGTCACTACTAAAGTTACCTTTTAAACCTCTAGTAGTGACAAAAGTCACCTTTAAATTTTTGTTTTGGAAATTAATGACGTACATTAAAATTAGATTATCATTAGTAAAAATTAAAATAGAAACATTAAATCAAATGCAAAATATATAAATAACAGAGGTTATACGCATTGAAGTATATCCAATATAGTAAGAGTTTTCATTCTCAAAAACAACATAAAGTGAATGACATTCTTTTAAACTACATGAAAAGGTTCTATACATCTCAACATTGTGTAAATATTGGGCAGTTTTACCTATAAAAACAATTTAGTTTAATTGGCACTACAAAGAAAAAAAAATTGATGTTAATACAAATAACATGACTATTGACAAGCAATTGGTTAAGTATTTAAATGTTGAAATTGATACAAATTGTAAGAAGTAACCTTATTTGTATCAATTTCAACATGTAAAGAATCAACCTTTTCCTTTTTCATAGTTCATTAAATGTTCAAAAAAGGGCTTTTTTTTTTCAATTCTAGATTTTCTTCCCATTATGAAAAGGAGAGTAAATTCTTATTCTATACATGACTTGGAGAGAGACTAAAAGTCCTCCTATTCTTCGTTTATGCAAACTTAACATTTCAAGTTACTCTTCCTAAGTTTTGAGCTAGAATGAGAAAGTATTCCTAAAAATACACATCCATAAGATCTTGAATGATAGTCTCACCATGATAAGTGTCCATACCCAAGGTGTATGATGTAAACATTTATACTGATATGAATATCGTCCAAGATCATGATTGTGTAGCCCAAATGATGTAGTTGTCATTCTAGTTCAAAAATAGGAAATATTAACTTAAAATTTTTAGTAACATACTTTGCATGGATGAATAAGAGGATTGCGAGTCTCTCCTAAGTAATGTATAAAATGAAAATTCATTCTCATTTTTTAGATGAGAAGAAAATTGCATACTAAAAAATTTTCTCATTTTGACTTCCTACACTCCATCCTCAAAATAATATAATCATTCCACCACTTTATAATAGCATGAATAGACCAAACCTTCAACAATTTAGGACATGTCATTAACATGCATAGACTATAAATTATAAACCAAAACTCCTAAATGTAAAGAAAGTAAAATTTTGACTCTTCCAATTTGATCCACAGTAAGATCATATAGCATAACCCTCATTCATTTAACTAATGCAGTACAGGATATTGAAGATCAAAAGACTTCTTTATGGGAGATTTAGTTGAAAGAAAAGCAAGTAAGGATTTAAATAAGTTAAGGGTTAATAGATGGTAAAAGTGCATTTAAAAGGCCTACCAGTGCATAATAGGAATGTAGGATGATGTTGGTCAACAAGATCCTAAATTGCAAACAAAAAGTAAAACAAAGGACATAATATTAAGTGGTGCCACAAACATTACTTGTAAAGTACCTTAGGGTTGCTCCCTTTTTTCATTATAGGCTTTCAAAAAATGTTATGTACTAAAAGATAGACATTTCAAAGCATAAATATTAGACATTTCTAGCAGGCAAAAGTAGATAAGATGAAGGCTCAACTTATCACTTATAAGTAGTAAGCACAATCAACTACAACCAATTCCACAACCTTAAAATGTAAAAAAATACATAAGGAAAGCTTATGAATACATAATCAATAGAAGTTTGGAAAATTACAGGGTCATTATATGCAAATAGGTTTTAGGTCTGTGAATCTCAAGATGCCTTTCTATCAATTAATATATATATATATATATATATATATATATATATAAAAGAATAAAACTTAAAGACTAGTTAAATGTAGGGACTATAAAATTATTTAATCCTTTAACATAAAGGAAATATCTACAAAATGTACAAAAGAATATACAATAAAGGGAAAATGAGTCACTTATGTGCCACATGACCCCATTTAGTCCTTCGCTATATTAGCTATAGTTAGTTACTTTTAATCTCACTATTTGGATTGTTGGTCTATCATGCCTAAAACTAGGGATGGGATCGACACAAAATATAAGGTGATCTTGTGTCCATAAGTTTGACCAAAATATTTAGAACTTTATTGTCTTACAATGTTAATTAAAGGCCCTAGAATATAGATGTAATTTTCCACTTTAAATATAAGGATACTTTTAGAATAAACTCTTTTCCACCATCATACATTTAATTCCATTCGTATATGTTATATCAAAGAATTAATTTTTCACTTACATTATCCACATGAAATACAACATGGTATCCTCTATAAATCGAGCACCATGGATATGCCTACAATATTCAGATAGTCACATCCTACCTCTAGTTTGTGGAACAGACATCTAGAGTACAAATATAAATGTATAAGTAAAACAAATCATTAATATTGGAAAAATTAACTGCTAGCTCTTTATTAACAACACTCTTGAGTTAAACTAGAAAAGCATTGGATATTGTTCCTATATTTGCAAAAATAAATAATGGAATGTGTCGCATTACTTAGTGAGTAGAAAATAATGCAGAATAACTAAAAGGATAAGTGAGACAAAATTTTCCTACTAAGAATAAGGTTTTTTCTTTGGCTGAAGTATTATATAACAAGAAATTTAAATGAAAAGTTTAGACACTTATTGTGAATAATGATAAATAACAATGTTTAAACTAAAGTATTTCATTTTTTTAAAAAAAATGCAATTATAGAATAAATCAATATTCTCATAGTAGTTACTAGTAAAAGTATAACAAGAGATTTACAGACAAGTTCTATAATAATATCAGTTTTTAATTGATTTAAAAGTATCATACACAAGAAGTTTAAAATTCATTAAAAATATATTTAGGACATATAAAGAAAACTAAATTCAGACCACACAAGAATACTTACATACATATAATTCTTTCTGGTTGTATAATTAATTCAAAACATCAAAGAGAAAATTACCAAGACTAATTTAGGTATTTAAAATAAATTTTCATGTAGCAATTGAAAACAATTAAATATCCATAGAAAACAATCAAGTATCATACCAAATGTACTTATGTATAAACCTTCTATGGGTAGGTTTGTGGAGAATTCTAATATCTAACACATATTATATTATAACATGGACATCTAGCTTGCGAATGTAAATAGCCAGATATCCAAATATGAGCACTCAGCCCATAAACAATTAGAGAGCATCTAACTCAGTATCCTTTAGGTACTCCATCACGAAAACTACATGATAAAAATTTAGGGTGAGCAAAAGATTAATAAGACTGCTATTAGTGACTAACATTTTATACAATTTTACCTTATATATATATATATATATATATAGTATCACATAATAAGTAGAATTCATATACCAAAATCTCCCAAATAAATTATTCTGCACTAAAATTCCACAATTGATATGGCATTTCATAGGCATAA
Source organism: Erythrophleum fordii (assembly GCA_032878935.1). NCBI lineage: Eukaryota > Viridiplantae > Streptophyta > Magnoliopsida > Fabales > Fabaceae > Erythrophleum > Erythrophleum fordii. Next base: position 18,812,082 of record JAVQMF010000053.1, read on the forward strand.
AACATTTAAGTAATACCATAAAAACATTTGAAGGCATATTTATCACTTTCAAATTTCTAAAAGTAACATTTAGTTATCATATTAGTTCATATCCATTTTAATAAAACAACACACAAAGTATAATATAATATCGAAGATTTAATATTATTAATAGTAGATATATGAGGTACTACCTAAAATACCTATCCCAATAAACATGCAGAATGCAAATAAAAAATAATAAAAATAAAAATAAAAGAAAGTTAAAATATATCATCCTTTATAATCTACTTACAATTATTGTCAAATGGTAGAAATCCTTCAACCTAAACCACCATTACACCCCCTCAATGGGTACAATCAAAAGATGTTCCTAAAACACATTGATGACATATTACCCACTAATATTTTTTTAAACACACATTTAGCTCTATCGGACATACAAATTAGAGTTCACATTAAGTTCTAAAAGATTAATTAAATTTTCACTTCCACTGTTTATCAAGCTATACCATTTCCCAATTAATTTCTATTTCTAAATTAACTACAACTAGTTCACTATTCAACCTAACTTAATTTACTATCCAACTACTTCCTACAGTCAACATTAATATCAGCCTAGGTCATTATTTAATTACCTACAATTCCAACAATTGAGGTTATTTCACTTTACACAGTCAAGTTTGTAAATTTAGTTTATTGTAAATCAATATATCAATCTAAGCAATTTACTACCCTTGTAAGATTCCTCTATTTCAATTCAACTCTGCACATAATTTAGTTATTTCTTCGCTTAAATAAATTCTTACTTGCAAATAAGCTCCCAATTTAGACTATAAATCACATTAACTTACAACAAGTGAGTTCTCTCTGCACAAAGATGGAAGAGGCAAAAGAATAAGAAGGATGAATTTACCAAAGTTAATAAAAGCTCAAGACTTCCAATTGCCCAAAAAACGCAGCTGCACAACCTAGTACGCTGCCTCACGTTGCAGCAGAAATTTTTCGAAGCTGTGGGGGTCGTTTGAGCTAAGAGGCTTAAAAGAAATGAAGATGACACTCCAACACATCCTGGGACAGACCAGCATGAAACAAAGAGCTCAAAGAACTCACAATGCTCACTCTCACATCTCCATAGGAGCTAACGATGCTAAGAGACAAGGAACGAAGCAGTGGCTAAAATTGATGGAAACCACAGCAACCATATGAGATTAAAGAAGCTGCTCAAGCTAGGGAAGAAGGCATGGATGGAACAAAGCGGCTGACCTTTACTCCTACTCGGCCAGCAAGGAGAAAACGGGAGAGAATGATGAATGAATGAAAAGGAAGGGCACAGTCAAATTGGGTCGAATAAAAGGTAAATCCTAACTCTGTGATTTCAATTAACTCACAACCCACATATACCCACGTTAATCCTGCACCAAAGAGAATGAGAAAGCTCACAGATTGGGGTGAGCTCACACTTCTGCAACTGGGTAGTAGAACACGAAGGAGGAGAGAGAGGAGGGTGCCCATAAGGCATCAGCTCCTTCATTGAAATTACAGTAGAAAATAGAGCATGATGGAGGGGAGAGAGTCATGGCTTCATGCGAAGAAGAAGGGAAGAAGTAGAACACATATCGGACGGTGAAACAGAGAAGGTAAACTTTGCAAAGAAGTCTTTGACACTTGTTATAGAAGAATCACGCGATCTGAGGTGATAAAAATCTTTAAGGACCAATTGCCAAATATGCAAAACATAGGGGCTAGAAGCAAATAAAGGAAATGGCAATTTGGTTACTGTACAAAAGCTTACAATAACAATATAAAAGATGTAGGAGGGAAAATCTAGTCTTTAATTATTTTTCTCTTCTTTTTTTTCCTCCAGAGGGCAATTTGGCGAACTTGAATAGAAGAAAATAATAAATGTAGTCTCAGCTTGGTTGGACCCTAAGTCCTAAGGGAGTTTAGGATAATTTTATTGCTACTAGAGCTACGACATTACTAAGTCTTGAATGTCTGTTTAATTTAATTTAAACACTCCTTGGGTAATGCCATCCCCAAATAGTTAATTAGTTATGCTAAGATTTTTATTTGCATTAAGCACTTATTTCCTTATATTAATTCTTTCCTTCATTTAAATTTAATCTACATTTGACTTTCTTATTTGTTTATTTTTCAAATTTTGGTTATTACAATATCGGAATCAATATGTAAACTAAAAAGATGTAAATGACCATTTTTTTAAAATAAGGATTCAAATGATAACCGGTAAAAATGTAAAACTAAAATTACGTTTAAGGAAACATCTACACAATGGATTTGATTATACCTCTTAACCCTGTCTATTTGATCTTGAAAATAAATCAATAAGCACGTATGATCAATAACCAGACTATCATAGAAGAGAAGTATAAAATTAGTCAGGTTACAAAAATTAGATGTAAAAAAGTTTCTCCAGCGACATTCAAATAGTGTTCTCTTGAATGATGTAATGTTGTTCAATTTCTGATAAATCAATAAGTATGATCAATAACCAGACTGTTTGTTTGGACAATAACCTAAAGGGTGACTGAAGATAGGGGCATATTATTTTTCCAAAGCAATTTAAGACAACTAGCAAGTGTAAAAGGGAGAGGAATATTTTTCCAAGATTTGAACCATGGTCTTTTATTGACTCTGCACAATTTGGCTTCGAAGTTCCAACTTATTACAATTCAAGGATCCCTTTGCTGAGTTTGCTAGTCAGGAAGCATAGTTCTTTTCTTGTTTCCATGTTGTTTCATTTTCAATCCACGAGAGGGATTAGATGACTACTGTGTTATTTAGCTTGACTCCCTCCTCCCCCCCGCCCCCAAAAAAAAGCCCTAAGATCTTTACTACTAAAGAACAAAAACTCAAAATTACATCCATGGCAATTGAAGGAAATCCAACATCATTTCCTACATGAGAACCGCATCAAAATGACTTGAAAGGAAAAGTAAAATGCACAAATTTAACTAATCATACCAAAATGTAACTGATAAAATACTATACCATATGCTGGGGGATTAACAATGATTGCATCAGCTTTGAATAGAGAACCAAAATCAATATCAGGTTCCTTACAAACGGGAAGAAGAGAGTTGATGATTTAAAGAATTTGATTTTGTTGAATGTGTATCTCAGAAGGTCTTAATGGCAGGAAGCCCTTATTTTTTACCATATCTGCTCCAGAAAAAACTTAAATATGTAAAAGCAAAATAGTAGAACAACTACAAAGTCAACAGTTATTAAATTCTAAGATCTAATCTAGACAATTGCTTAACATGTTTTATATATATATATATATATATATATATATCTTAGGAACATTTTATTAGAACAAGCTGAATAGACAACAAGAAGAAAAAAGATAAGTCCTTAAAGGGAAAGAGAGATAAGATTGGTAGAAGAATATGAATGCATAATAGACTCATCACTCCCAGCTTTCTATCAAATCAACCTCTCACTCTCTCACTATCAAAGCATATGTGAGTGTCCAGAGACCAAACTCCCTATGGAGAATAAAAGCAGTAAGGAGCCTTTAACTTTCCTTGCTTAGGATTTAGAAATGTTATCTTTGTTTATCTGATTGGATATTGGAGCACATAAGGTTCTAAAGCCACCAACCCCACATCCTATAACTCAATAATTGAACTAATAATTGAGAAATTTTTTCAAGCTTTGATAAGTATTTGTCTGGGTTTGCTAATTTTGACCAAATTAGAAAAATAAATCAATCAAAATTCATACTTTATTATTTTAATAAAGAGAGAAGTCCAAGTCTCTGCACTTTGCAGTTCAACAAATCTAAGTGATAGACAAGTTCACATAAACACAAAAAACTTCTTTAATGCCTATAATTAGTAATTACAACAATGTACTTAGCTACGGATCTTTCTAAAATTTCATGGGATTTCTTAAGATTCCTTTTGCACAAGATTGACTTTATGCCAAGAAAAACAAGAATTAGCGACGGAATTAGGAATCCGTCGCTAATTAGGGACGGAATAGTCCGTCGCTGATCCAAATTCCATCGCTAATTATGGGTATAGCTTATTTCAAATTAGTGACAGATCAGTGACAGAATATTCCGTCACTAATTAGTGACGGATCAGTGATGGAAAATCCATCACTAATTTGTGACGGATTGTTTTGACACTGATTTAGGCCAAATTAGTGATAGAATTGTGACAAAAATATGTTACTTATTTAGTTTTTTTATTATATTGTATTTTTTTAATACAGCATCAATATTACTTTTGCTACCCATCCAATAAAATAAAATAACACAACAGTATTCAATAAAAAGTAATAGATAGATTAAAATGATACTCAGTTAAATGTTTATAAAACAAATTATAACAATCTTTAACTTAAAATACATAACTTAAAATGACATAAGAAAAATAAAATCACATCTATAAAAGGGGACAATCATCAGGGCCTGTCTTCTCAACTGCTGATTCTTCCGGTACAGGATTTGATAGGGCACGAGATAGTGATTCAAGTTCTTGCAACCTATTAAGTGTTTGCTGATGCTGGTCTAACATAGATAAGATTTGTTCATTTTGCTCTCTAAGCTCTTGGTTCTCCTGTCTCAAAGGTGCTGTCTCTGTAGCAATCCTCCTGCGTAATTCCTCTTTAAAATCTGAATGGAGTCCTGAGTTATTAATGGAAGAAGAGGTCCCACAGAACAAACAGTATCAACATTATGAGCTGCAGATCCTACTCCAAAGATGCAACCCCTCTTATTCTTGCCACCTATAGCCTCTGACCATAAGGCAACTTCATCATCATCATCATCATCATCTATATCATTTGATGCTATGCCTGGTGAGTCCTGAGTAGAAGTTTTAGCATTCTTAAGTCTTAAATAATCAGCCTGTTAATAGAATCAAAGAAAGAAAATTTTAAAATGGAGAAAATAGTGACAATTCATTCAGAAGCAAAAGTATGCACATGTTTAACTATATTTTATGTCATAAAGTATGAACATGATGTGTAATCATATAAGAAAGACTAAGTATCTTGAAACTATAAATATATTAAGCCATCCTAATCAAAGGTATCAAATATTGAAATTACACAATTAGGTATATGAAAAGAATATGCAATGATATTACTAGCAACAAAGTAATGAAATAAGTAAAAGACACTAAATAGAAAATCAAACAATTGTAGTGACAAAATAAAAAGATGAAGACTAACACAACAACTGGTTAGACCTTCAGCTATCAGCACAAGTTCAATGATAGTCAAAACCAAAAATCAAGATTCATATTGCAGCTAGTCAGCCCTTCAACTATCAGCACAAATCCAATGACAATCAAACACAAAGAATAACGACTTATACTACAACTGGTCAGGTCTTTTGCCATTAACACAAGTTTAGTGACAATCAAAACAAAAAATAAAAACTCACACTACAAGTAGTCAGATATCTGGTCGTCAATACAAGTTCAGTGATAATCAAAACCAAAAATTAAAAAACACACTACGACTATTCAAGTCTCTGGTCATCAACACAAGTTCAGTGATAATCAAAACCAAAAATAAAGACTAACACTACAGCTATTCAGGCCTTTGGCCATTCATATAAGTTTAGTTACAATCAAAACTAAAAATAAAGATTCACACTATAGTTAGTTAGTCCTCTAGCCATCAGTACAAGTCTAATTTACATTCAAAATAAAAAATCAAGACTCACACTAAAGGTAGTTAAGTCTCTAGCCATTAGCACAAATCCAATGATGCCCATCAGCACAAGTCTAATTATAATCAAAACAAAAAATAAAGACTTACACTAAAGCTAATTAGGCTTTCGGCTATCAGCACAAGTGCAATGACAATCAAAACAAAAAATAAAGACACACTATAGCTAACTAGGCCTCTGACCATTAGGACACATCTAATTATAATCAAACCAAAAATAAAAACCTAAACTACTACTAGTCAAGCCTTTAGCCATTAGTACAAGTCTAGTTATAATTAAAGGAAAAAATCAAGACACACACTAAAGCTAGTCAGGCCTCTGACCGTCAGTACAAGTCGAGTTATAATCAAAATAAAAAAATTAAGACCCACATTATAGCTAGTAAGGCCTCTGGCCATTAACACAATTTTAGAAAGAAAGGAACAGATAAACATATACATACATAAACTTCAGCTGCCCTATGGTCCATAAATTGACCAGTTGCCTCGTCATAGTGTGTGTGCTTGAACAATTCAAACATTGTAGGTGGTTTTCCAAGCACTAAAGTCTACAGTTATTTATTAATATTAGTTATCTCATGCATTAAATAAACAATGATTATATTTGAATTTAAATGGTGACCAGCCTCCTCTTATGTTCAGTTGAAGGAATGCTACCCCTTTTATGTTGCATGCCTCTCGTGGTAGATGTTCAGTTGTTTTTAGCTGTCTAGTATACGGCTTCATATTCTTCTGACTCCCAATAGCACTTTAATTGGACCATTACATTATTTGGGATCCAATTAGGTGTGACTCCCTTTTCCAAGTCTAGCAGGACTCTGTGCATTGCATTTTGCAAGACGTCCCCACACTTTTTGTTCCAATTACGTCTAATAACTTGGTCATATTGTGGTAGCCATTTATACTTTTTCTACATAGACAATAGAAAACTCAAAATTGAGATAAATTAAGGAAAAAAGATATTAACACATGATACATATATAATGATGGAATAAGATATATATCGCCCATTCATCAAACCATAGTTATCTGACCTCAGGAGGCGTTACTTTCCAGTTATAACATGGATGTCAAATTTTGCTTGGATTATAGGGAGAATATTACGAACAACAGCAACAACAGGATTAAATTTAATCATTTAACATCAATGATTAAAAATATTATAATGGCACTAAGTTGTTAAATGAATAACAAATAAAACAATATAAACTTGATGACTTACATATGCTTGTCAGGATATAACCATGTTCAACCATCTGTGGGGTCACGACCAAAAGGTTGGATAGGTGACATTGGTGTAGAACTAATGGAAGGACCCTAAAAAGTGGGATGCGAGTACTGGGAGTCAGGGGATGGTATAGGAGGAGATGATACAGGTGATGTTGAGGGTCTCCTAGATGATTCAGGCAAGGTTGGAGCTGATGCAGGTGTAGTAGAAGCACCTAGCGTTGTAGGAGCTGGAGTAGGTGCTGAAGTCAGAGGACAATAAGATGATTGAGGGTGTAAAGGTGGCGGTGTAGAGGTACTCCATTGAGGATGACCTCGCCTAGAACCACGACCTGACATCTACATATATAATAGCAAACTTGAGTCAGTATAAGTTGACCAAAAATAAAATAGAATGTAAACAAAAATAAATTCACACTTAAAATAAGGGAATATATTATAAAAAACTCAAACTCAAAATTAAATAAAACCCCTAATCTATGTATCATTATCATCTTCAGAATCATTATCTTTACTCTCCTCCTCCTCCTCCTCCTCATCATCATCATCAGAATCATCATCTTTATTCTCATCATCATCATCATCATCATCATCTTCTTCTTCTTCTTCTTCTTCTTCTTCTTCTTTTTCTTCTTCTTCTTCTCCTTCTTCGGCACAGACTATGTTAATGGTTAACATATCTATTTCTTCATATGAACTTTTAGTGTCTCTTAGATTATGGAATTCATCATTTAGGACGATTGCAGGTAATATGATTTCTAATCCATCTACCTGAAATGGCCCTATATTTGTTTTAGATGAAGAAGCATCAATTATGCTACGAGCCTTAACCTTGATTATGGCTAACCAATTAGCCTTCTGATGGCAACTAGGATAAGAAGTATAGTACACTTGCGTCACTTGTTGTGCAAGTATAAATGGATCGAACTTGTTATACCTCCTTAATTCGTGAACTTCAACAATCCTATATTGTTTGTGAACCCTCATACCACGATTAGGTGAAGAATCATACCATTAACAATTGAACAACACTAATCGCTTCACAGGAACCCTTATGTATTCAACTTCCACATTCTCTTTTAGAATGCCATAAAAGTCATATTCTGATTGTGCAAAGTCAGTCCCCTTAATACATACTGTAACAACCGGGAAAAAGAAAAGAAAAGGGAAAAGAAAGGAAGTGAAATCTGGAAATTTTCAGAATCCAGAATTTCTGCCAAGTCCTCTCGCAACAGCGAGAAACGGTCTCGCCACAGCGAGAGAGCTAGTTCGCAATAGCGAAGGCGATTCTAGCTATAGCGAGTGCTGGCAGCAGCCTATACAAAAACCAGGGAGTTGCCCGCTGTAGCGGCGCCATAGCGAGAGTGAAGTCTGGAACTGACGCGATTTCGCCATAGCGAGTGGTAAATCTCGCCATAGCGAAGGGAACTGGCACGAGCTCGCCGTAGCGAAGGTTATACCTCGCCATAGCGAAGCCAGATTACACGAGCTCGCTATAGCGAAGGTTAGTTTTCGCCGTAGCGAGAGTCGGTCCGGAAGAGAGTAAATAGCGAGAATCAAACTTCATTAAACGCCCAAACTCATTTCTTCTCTCATATCTGCCCTAAGCTTCGACCCAAAAAGAGAAAAGAGGCGTGGAGAGTGTGAGAGATCAAAAGAAGAAGGAAGATTAAGGGAAAGGCTCAAGTGAAACATTTACATCAAGGTGTGATTGTGGACCTAAGGAGGGAAAGGAGAAACTGAAAGGAAAAGCCTGTGTTGGCTTTGGCTCCAAAGGTAGCTCTCTCTTTCACTCTTTCTTGTTGCTTTCTTGGGTATGATAGTCATTGTATGATTATGTATATGCTTGTTGTATGGAATATGCCATATATTATTGCTTTGATGCAGTAAATGCCAATATACTTGTATGTTGAAATGTGAGATTGCTCGGGTGAGGTAGTGCCGAAAGTCCCATGAGATGGGTGAGGTGAAGCCGAAAGTCCCTTGAGATAGGTGAGACAAGGCCAAAAGTCTCCAACGAGTGAGGCCAAGTCAAAAGTCCTTAAACTCGGGTGAGGCCATCCAAAAGTCCCTTAAACTCGGGTGAGGCTAGACCAAAAGTCCCTGGAGCTCATTTTTGGCATTGTTGTGATTCCATAGCATGTACATTGTGTGTTAGTTGATTGAGAATGGCTAAGTGCTTATTCACATGCTTTGACTTGTTATATGCCTTGATTGCTTACTGGATTGAGTGCTTGAGCTACTGAGATTCTCCGAATCTCACCCCTTTCCCCTCCCAACTAATATGCTAGGTGGAGCTCAAGGAGATCCGAGCACACACCAAGGTGCCTAGGAGCATGCGTAGTTAGAGATATTACTTTCTTTTGACATTTTGGTGTATATATGATGTAAAGTGGTGCCAAATGAATATGTGCCCACTATTTTTGAGATGTAAAGTTTGTAACACATGTAGAAATATGAAAGGATGATGTATGAACTCTGTTATTAGCCAAAGTAATGGAAATGTGGGTTTTCACCCCTTTTGATGCATGAATGATATTGTGTGAATTTGGCCATAGCATAGTGAGATTTGAATGTATGATGATTTGGAGCATATGGACATGTTAGATATACTAGTTTTATGCTTTTGAACTTGTCCATGTGGAGTGAGAATGTGAGAGAGGCTATTTGGACCCGTTTTGGACCTATGGGGTGCCAAAACCGGTATTTTTGTGAGCTCCGTCAAAGTATGACCGGATGAGCTCCGTTTGCCATGAAATTTGGCATGCCTCTAGAGTTTGTAGAAAGCTTCTTGAGAAGCTAAGGTAGGTAATATTCGGAGGTCTAGAGAATATTTGGTGAATTGTTGAATTTGGGAAAAATTGTTGATTTGGTCATGTTACTGTTTCATAGGGCAGAAATGAAATCTGTGGCACTTTTAGACCAAATGGATTCTAAATGTGGTGAAATTTTATACTCATAAACTAGAAAACCAAAGTGACTTGTAGGAACTAGAATCACCCAAATCGGAGGTCTGTAGAGAGAGATTGAACCGACTGAAGTTCTGTATCAGCATCAGTGAGCTTATCTGACCCCCATCACTGTTCCATCGGTTTTCGGGGTGCAGGAGCTACTGCACTGATCTGGACTTATTTTTTTCCTCTAGTAGACATCCGTATCTTTCCGAATTGGTATAATTTGCCCAGATTGGAATTTTTTGGATTTAGTTATGAATTTTCGAAAATCATGACAGCAAGCTGCACCAGGAACAGTGACAGCTGGACCTTCCTCCCATTTTCGATGTCAAACTTGGTCCAAACCTGGAGATTGTAATTGGGAATGATTTTTAGTGTAAAGTTGACACTTATAGCTTTCCATAAAGCTAAGGTTTGCTGCATTCCCATTTTTCTACAATTTCTTATGATTTTCCAAACTTAGAGCCAAAATATGACTTTTGGGCCCAAGTGAGAAAATGTAATTTTTATAGTTTTCGGCTCTATACCCGTGGCCTATGGTTTGTTTTATGCTATGTATGAGTCATCTATATGGAGTTTGAGTTGAGGATGCTTGAGATGGGTTCACAGGACCCACGGGGTAAAAGATGAGTATATGAAACCCTGGTTCATAACATGTAAATGCCACGGGAGAGTAGTGACTCTTTGGAAATCATATGGAACCGAGCCTATGGAGAGGCTAGGTAGTGAAAGGAGATTAAGGTGTCACACATACACCACTATTTATCGTTGATTTTTTATAGCTCAATGAATGTATATGAAATTTGTACCCATTAACAAAATAAATAGACCAAGTTCTAATGCTTCTCTTTGGTCCCCGAGCAATGTCATGTAAAAATGGATCCAAAATCTTGTTGGCTGGGTTTTGAACCTATGTGACATTTTTTAATATTTTATATGAGTTGAGGTTAGATTTAATACATACTTAGTCACAATTTATTACTACGTACATCCTCTCGAAACCATGCAAAAAAATTTAGTTCAATCTGACCTTCTATCTCAGCATCTACAATTTGAGGATTGGACAAAGCTAACTCATGAACAAATAAACTACATAGTAAAGGAATGTGTTAAGCATATACAAACAAATGAATTGTTTAAGTAATATCACTTACTTGACATAAGGTTGTACTTCATCACAGTTTATTAAAACATATTTTGTAGTGGCATCTACTTCTTGATCATTTAAGAAACAACACTTGCATTTTCCAGAAGGCCTTCCAAGATAGTTAAAAATGGAAAGTGTTAGCAGGCCTGATTCTCCACCATCATCATTTCTTGGAGGTCTCATGATTTTTTATGGCACATCATGCTCAAAGTAATGCGAGAAAAATGTTGCGATCTTCTCAATTATATAAGCTTCGCATAGAGATCCTTCCACTCGAGCTTTGTTCTTGACTTTTTGCTTCAAGGTATGGAGCAATCTACATAAAGAGTAGTTGAACAAGTGTTATTACCTTTCAAACATATATTTATTCGAAGTATTTAGTAAAAGGCTTTATTACCTTTCAAATGGATACATCCATCAATATTAAACAAGTCCCTCTACCTTCGCTTCATAAGGAAGGTGGATGGGTAGATGCTCCATTGAGTCAAAGAACCCAAAGGGGAAGGTCTTTCCTAACTTGCATAAAGTTACAACAATGTTATACTCTAATAACTTTAGCTGAGCCATCATCAAGGTAGTGGAATAAAGTTCTCTAAAGAACTGACTAATCTCAGTTATTGGATTCCACACAGCTTTAGGTAAAGTACCAAAGGCAATAGGAAGCAAGCGTTGCATAAACACATAACAATCATGACTCTTCATTCTATATACCTTTGCTTCTTTTGTGTCAACACATCAGACCAGATTAGATGCATACCCATCAGGGAGTCTTAGGTTCTTTACCCATTGATATATTGCTTGTTTTTGTTCTATATTCAAAGTATATTGTGCTTTTGGCTTCAGAACTTTCCTTCCATTGTTAACAAGTTCTAATTCTTTTCATCGGCAATATTCTTCCACGTCCAACCGAGCTTGTGTATTATCTTTAGTCTTCCCTTTTGTGTCCATAACAGTGTAAAATACATTGTCAAACACATTTTTCTCAATATACATGACATCAAGATTATGTCGAATGAGATTGGTTTTCCAATATGGCAATTCCTAAAATATGCTCTGTTTCGTCCAATGGTGAGTGTCATGATATCCTTTGATTGTTACAAGTTTTCCCTACTCAGTGACTTTTGGTAGCTTGCACACTCTTTGCCAAACTTGCTCTCCATCTAACCGTGGTGGAGGTGTTGAGTTCTCAACTCTATTCTTATAAAAAGAGCTTTTATTTCTTCTGTATAGGTGATCTAGTGAAAGAAATTGTCAATGACAATCAAAGAAAGATGTTTTTCTCCCATGCTTCAATTAGAATGACTTTGAGTTCTCCATACATATAGGGCATGACAATCTCCCTGCTGTCATCCAACCAGACAACATGCCATATGCTAGAAAGTCATTGATTGTCCATAATAATACGGCATGCATATGAAAGTTCTGTCTCAATGAGACATCATATGTTAGGACACCATCAATCCATAATAATTTTAATTCATCTATTAATGGCTATAAATAAATGTCAATTTTCCCTTTGAGATTGTTAGGACCAGGGATAATCAGTGTTAAAAACATGTACTCTTGCCTCATGTGCATTGCTAGTGGCAGATTGTACGGAGTGACAATAACTGACCAACAAGAATACTTTCTCCCATATTGGCCAAATGGCATAAAGCCATCAGCACACAACCCGAGTCGAACATTTTATGGATCATATGCAAAGATGGGGTATGTGCTATCAAATACCTTCCATGTTTCTCCATCAGAGGGGTGAGTGAGGATGCCAGTTGCTCGACGATTTTCATAATGCCACCTCATTTCTTTTGCTATTTTTCTAGAAGCAAATAATCTTTGAAGCCTAGGAATTAGTGGTAGGTACCACAACTGCTTGGTTGCAATTTTCTTTTTTCTTCTATGGCACTTTCTTGTAGCATACCGTGCTTCACCACAAAATTTACATTGGGTTGCATTTGCATCTTCTTTATAATACAACATACACCTATTATCACAGCAATCAATCTTCATGTAACCAAGTTCTAATTTTGACACCAACTTCTTTGTTTGATACAAGTTTGGAGGTATACGAGTGTCGTTAGGTTGTGTTCTCTACATAAGTCATGACACTAAATTGTAGCCTTGGTGTGACATGTTGGTTTTTGCCTTAATGCTTAGTAACTGCATAGCTGTTGAAAGTTCAGATTCATCTTCACAACCTTCCCATAAGGGTTGTTGTGCCATTGTAACATGTCATAAAAAGGCCTTGCATCTGGGTTTGGCATCTCTTTAGCAAAGCAATCATAGTTATCCCTGAAACTTGGCTCGGCTGCATCCATCACCATGGTGTCATATTATGACAACTGATTCCCAAGCAGCCCCTGTGTATTATGTTGGATGCCTAGCATTGGATATACAGGTGAATGACAGGCAGTCGGCGTTTCACCATGACTAGTCCATATATAGTAGTCTGACTTGAATCCATGTCTATAAATGTGCACCTTCACCTCGTCAACACATAGATAGTTCTTACATTTACACCAGGCACAGGGACACCTAATTTTCTCTGACTGTAAAAAAGAAGGTAATCGACATGCATGGGTAAGAAACTCCTCAACACCTTGCTCGAACTCTGCTGTAAAACATCATCCACTTGAATCTACTATATTATACATCCATCTTCGATTTTCTGGCATCTTCATTTAATCAAAGCTATCTATTTTCAAGTAGTCATAAAGTAGTCCAGTAGATACTTAATAATCATCAAAGATTCATCTACAAAGCTATAATGGTTCGTAGTTATGTTTTTCAAGAAAATAATAAAATAGTTTACAAGGGAGTATTCGAATGGATTACTTATTTTATTTTTCCCCTACTATTAATTGAGGCATTCTTAATAATATGGTAACTATTAAGTAATTGGATAAGAATATTTAGAGAGAGAAAAGATTTGATAAGTCCAATCCCAGGTAGTGGTCATTAATCATGAAGACTAAAGTCAGTAACATTAAAGTTATACAGTGGAGTAACAAAAAAAAATGCTAGTAACATCTACTTTACAGCTAGTTTTTTTCTATTTCAGAATTTGGGAACTAACGTGAAGTCCATGTATGCATCTTTCATCCAGAATTTCATCATTACATCTACACCTTGCGAAAAAGAAATAACTTGAACAAAGAACAACAATATAAGAATCTTGTATAAAGGATTCACAAAACAGCTTTTAATATATCTAACAGATTTTTCTCAAAGGAAGGACAAGCACAAGGTAGAAGGATAAAGCTAGAAAAGAAATTAATGCAATAGAAAACCGGAAAAGTCAAACATGGAAAAAAGCAACCCAATATCTCAGCCTAATATCCAAGAAAAAAAACTATGTACTTGTGAAATTTTAGTTGGAAAATTGACTTAACTGCTAGAAGCACCTTTTTTAGATAAGCCAGGTATATACCTATACTATTATATATGCTTTTGAAGACAAATGTAAATATAAAATTATGATCTAAGAAAAAGATATTAAAAAGTATGTGAGAAATAATGGGAATTTATTTAACTTTTCTCTATTTTTTATTAATAAATAAAAAATATTTTTATTTAAAAATAGTAAAAAATTAACTTTAAAAAATTAATATGCATTTTAATGCATCTCAAGCAACTACTAACAATAATTCCCATACTAAAGAGGAAGATCCTTTTTGTAATACCAAATCATGGTCATCAAATATATTTCTTAATACTTATTAAGGAAGGATCTTCTGAAGCTGTGCTACTACTATTTTCCATCCAAAATTCCAAGCCAAACATAGCACAAAAGAATGGTCTTTTTTTTGTTCTTCTTTTGCTTCCAACCAATATAAAAGAAAGAAAGAAAGAAAATTTTTTAGGTAATATTTATTTTATTTTTATAATTGTTAATTAATATTATTTATTAATTATTAATCAATCATTAAAAATAGAGATACTAAAATTATTTTTTATCTCTAAAATTATTATTTTTATTTTTATTTTACTTACCTTTTTATATATTAAACGAGTTACAAGAGAAGAAAAGCAAATCGCATTACTCTCAGAAAGTTACATTGAATGAACCAATGGATAATCTCCATAATATCATGACAATAAAGACAAGCGTTGTCCCCCTTCATATGATGCTTTACCAAAATACTTGCTACAGGTAACGCATTTATGAGAATTTTCCATACAAACAGTAATATCCTAAATGGTAATTTAAGCTTCTATAAATGTCGCCATTCTTGATATTAGAAGTTATTGATTCATTACATTCATAAGCCAACATTTTATGACGATCTACCACCTTATAAATACTTGATATATTGCTTATCCATATTGATATCTTTCTAATCCATATTGTTTATATTATCATTAGTTCCTGTCGCACTTGACAACCCATGATGACAAAGTGCAACACAAATGATTAAAAGAAAATAGCAAATAAATTAATTTTTAAAAAAGAATTCAAAAACTAATTTTTTTGGAATCACCATCAAAATTTTAGTTATGAAAAAGAAAACCTTAGAAAAAAACTTTTTTCTTAAGAAAATGATAGAATGGGGTGATCTGCAAACTAAATATGAATTTAAGAGTTAATGAAAGGTGAAAAAAGTATTAGACACCTCACAATATTCATTTGTCAAATCAATTACCCCTAAATCAACCATGTAAAATTGATACAGCTTTAATTTCATTTAAACTATCCTAATCAACGCACATACAAAACAAAAGGAGAGAAGAAATAACAAAAGGGAAATAAAATCAAATAAGATAAAATATTTATAAAAAGAAAAAAATGAAAAATGCAAATGAAATATTAACAAAAGCAAATAAAATAAAATAAAAATTTATAAAAATAGAGAAAATAAGATATTTACAGAAAGAAAAATTGATCTAATAATGTGAACATACCAATAAAAGAATCAAAGTCCACATAATTCAATTAAATTAGAAATATGTATCACTTAGTTGGTGTTGTTGTTTTAATTTTTACAAACAAAACAAACTTGTGATTAGTTGATGTGTTTTAATTCATGAAATTTAAGTTAATATTTATTTTTTTGTTGTCTTCATTTTTTTACGTCTGTTTTTATTTTCCAAAATAATATATATATATATATATATATATAAAAGATGAATAAGTAAACAAAACAAAAAGAGTCACAAAATGAAACAATAACATTGCTACATTTCGGATCCGTATTTGCTTGAGTAATCAGGACTCATAAAAAACATGATATCCAATCATCCATCTAAACAAATTACCAAAAGAGATGCAAAGTAGATTTATCATTTGAACTCCATACATGCCAATCAAAATAGACTCAGAACAATATGGTTCAAGAGAGAGGCCCATTCCTCGAAATGCATAATATTACCAAAAAGTCCAGACCACCCTGGCCCATTTGAATTTGACTTTCAATGTTGGAATGTGAAAATCAATGGAAAGCACAATCCAATTTCTCAACCAATCAACTTCAACATTTGCAATAACTCATTTACCATCAAGAGTGTGGCAATATAAATTAGTGACTCCAAACAAGAAAGGAAAACAGAGGCAAAAAATAGACCATATGATACCAAAAACAAACTCCTGGAATTTAACGTAAAACGCTAGTAGCTATGACCATCAATCAACTTTAATCAGAGTCCTATATTCCCAGTTACATAGTGCAGCTCAATTCTCAATATAAACTCAATTAAATCAACATTCAAACATTGACCACATTATTCAAATGACAAAATGCATTATACTCATCAAAACTGAAGGAAGAAAGAGGGGACAGATCAACAATTCAATGTAAGCCACATCACCGCATAGAAAACTATATCTAAGGTTTGTCTCTAAATTTCCTTTTGTTTTTGTTGATAAATATGATTTATTCGAGGATAACAAAAGATTACACTTTCTAACTCTGAAGTTTGGGCTGATATGTTAAAGGTTCTAAAGGTGGAAGACAACAACAATGAAAGTCATATGACATCAGCTACAGCCTTTGTGGAGGGGGTATTCAAGAAGCATATGATGACTCTTGCAGCATATGCCTTGAGGATTTTAGAGAAAGCAATCCTTCCATGGTAATGTTCAGTTTTTATGTGTATTATTGTTTTACAAATTCAATTATATGGCAAGTATGATTTTATTTCAAAAACATTTGTTTATTTCTATTCTCTCTCATTTTTCAGGTTACTACTTGCAACCATGAATTTCACCTGCAATGCATTCTTGAATGGTACATCTTAATGTATTGGATTATGTATTATTTTGCTTCCTGGGTATCAATGACAATGAGTATTATTCATTGACTTTCAATTTAGTCTCTGCAAATGGAAGACAAATGATTAAAATGGTTTCAATGTTAACAAATATCCACTGTTATTAGAACTGGAAAGCTAAAAGTGTTAGTATAATGGTATGCTATCTAACCTAAGCTGAATTTAACTTCCACGAATATCCCACCTAATAATTTTGTCGACTATTTAATTCCTGATTAGAATTTCCTCTAGTGCAAAATGTCTGAGTCTCATCATACTAAGCAAACCAGAAGACATATACTTGAACCTCGTAAATTTATTGCTGCCAGAATATTAGTATCCCAGCACCCATTAACATGTAACTGGTGATATACTTAGACATGCTAGTTATCCATAAACTGAATACCACCTACAAATCGATGGCACCTATTAACAGAAAAGAAAAATTAGAAATAAGCATAACTTTCAGAATAGGTTGAACATTGATGGATATATTTTTGTTTATCTCTTAGTTGTTTGCTGTTCAATTCTTATGTAATTTTTATAAATGTGAATTTGTCAAAAGTTTTCAATCTTTAAAATTGGCTATTTTGAGCTGCTGATGGTTGTGAATTATTTAGATGTTTATGTCTCTGAAAATGGAAGAAGATACACTCTTATTTGTAGGTGCCGGAAGAGCTCCCAGTGCCCTATGTGTTGGCAATCTATTAGTTTCAAGGATTCTAACAGGTTTGATCATGACTTTTCTTTTGGCATCTACATCATATATATATATAACTATTTTCAAACTTGAATGTATATTGTTATAGTCAAGAATTGCTTAAGGCAGTGGTGCAGGAAAGGAGCTTAAGGGTTACTCCATCAAGAAACGCTGCTATTTTCCATTATCTGGCTCTTGGTGATTTTGACTTGTAGCATGTCAGTTATTTATCAGTATTCGAATGTTAATTTGATTGTCTTGTATCTTATGTACATCACAATTCTACCATTATCTATGCTATCTTTCTCTTACTGTAGTTATCCATAGGAGTAAATGATGTGGATATTGAAGAGAGGATAATTCAATATTTAGCTGCTGCTATAGCCATAGGAAGAGCTCGCCACCTTGGTCAGAGGGATGGACATAGAACTAGGCCATCTCATAGTCATCTTCCCTTCTTAGTGTTCTTAACTCCTCCACTTGGTGCTATTTCAACCGTTGGAGGGGGGACTGAACTAGCTGCAATTCCTATTGGAAATTTGTCTACCCCACTTACATCCAAAGGAGATGAACCATCACAGCAGAACCCAAGCCTTCAAACTTAGAGTTCTTTAGCTCCTGGATTTACTGTCATGGCAACAAATCATCAAGGAATTTTTTTTAATGATTGGTAGTCATAATCCTATATTTATTTTCTTATGGTCATTAGTTGTTGTGTGTATTAGTGAAGTTATCCACTTTCATACCCTCTGCATGTGTTTGCTTGCAGAGGCTCTGCTGTTCATTCTATCCTAACTAACCAAGGTAGAGCAGGGCCATCAGAACTTTAGTCATTTTCTGAGTCTCTGTGATCAAGACTTGGTTCAGCATCCATGAGGTATGATTAGTTTGGAATCCACTCTTTTGCTTTTGTGTGTGACTTAAGACACAGATAAAAGCACACATTGTGGAGAAGCTAGATCTAAGTATTTGGCTGCTAATGGCTTCTATTACTAACATCAGATTGAGGGAGAGAGACAGAGGTAGAACAAAAAATACCACCCAAGAAGTATATATATATCGATCTCCACTAAGGAAAGGAAAAGAGAGACATACCTTAACTATTAGAGAGAGACAACGACCTTCGACGTAGTTTCAGACAGCAGTGGCAACAAGCTTTGAATGAAAAGGAAAGAGCATGGTTTAGGGCTTTGATGTAAATTCATAGTAAACACAATCAGAACAATTGCCAAATACTCAACTATACATATAGCTTTGCTGTAAATTCATAGTAATCAGAAGCAGAATAAGAAAATCACTCACTTCAAAAAAAGCGCAAACCTATTTCTTTCTTAGTCACCGGGCGGAGCGCACCTTTGGTACTTTGCTTATAGCTTTTTTAGGTTATGCAATAGAAGGGGGGCTTAGCTCTGGATCCCCCCTGCTTGCAGAAATGAATGGATCAGAAGGGGGGCTGGGTTCTATTTCCGGGCCGGGCGGGAGGTGAAGGCCATAAGAGAAGATTTCCCTCTTGGTAAAGAGGAGAAGACAACGGTGCTATCATCTATCTTGACTAGTTTCCCTAGGCATTGAAAATCCAAACCGACTCAGAGAATCATTAGCACCTGTGAGAATAAAAACTTTATAGGGATTTTCATAAATGGTTCTAATAAAGTTTGAGGCAACCTTTTTAGATTAGAAAACCATAATAGAAAACCAAGAGAGAGATCAAAAATTACCTTTGATAGTTCAGATCTAGAGATTGAAGTTTATGAAAACCATAAAAGAAAATCAAATGCTCTTTCATTTGGATCTAAAGAGAAAGTTAAAAGAGAAAATCATGTTTAAAACTCCTCAAGCTTAGATCTGGAGTTGCAAAAATGGAGGTGAAGCTAGACAAATCAATGGCAAAAATCATAGCTTTATGAGATGGCAATGGCGATCTGGTGGTGAAGCATTCGCAAAATGCAACCAAAATGCACCTGTTTTGTTGATGGAAAGTGAAGTTAGGCGACGTGGCAAGCGTGCAATGGCCAGATGAGATAGACAGCCAGATTTCTCATTAAAATAAAAAATTTAAAATAAAAATGTAAAATTTAAAATAAAAACTATTATAGAAAAATTTTTTAACTTTAAATCTTTATTTATATTTCTTCCAAAACAAATTCCAACACTATTTTGCGTTCAGTTAATTCGCGTTGCGCCGTAGCTCAAAGTCTTGAGCCGCGGCGGGATTGAGTTCTGCGTGATAGAGCGCCGCGGCCTGAGATGATACGCTGCGGTAAGGTGGCTTCTGAGTGAATTTGGAGTGGCATGCAAATTCCTCACCTCGACACATACATATTCCGCTGCGGCGAGATTTGGTTCTATGAGACTTCATGCCGCGGCTCAACACACACATGCCAGGGATTTTGCTTCGTTCAATTAGCATTGCGGCTCCTCAATATCACGTCTCAGCGTGATTTACTTCTAACTGAATTTTTGCCGCGGTGATAACATGATCCCCCGTGGCATAATTTGCACAGTACGCTTTCCCTTGGATTCTTCACTTTTAGCTGCGGCGTGAAGGAGCTTGGCCACGGCAAGATTTGCAAAACCACCGCTTTACAGCCTCTTTCTCTTGAAATTGCTCAATACTCTTTAACAGATGCATCCTATAAGAAAAACAAAGTGTGATTAGTTATCAATATACTCAAAATTAAAATAGAAATGCTGACTTTTCAAGTAAGTATTGAGTATAGAGCTATTTAACTTAAATATGTTCATTTTCTTTTATGGAAGTATCATTTACCCTATAAGTGGAGGCTAACATTATATTTACAGAGAGAAAATATCTACAATAACATGAATAGTTGGGAATTATCACACCCCCAAACTTGAACTTTTACTTGTCCTCGAGTGAAACAAACCAAAAACATTATTAGAGTGACCATTGCTTTGGAAACATTAGCGACTGTTATGATCCTCACTTGTTGCATCAGAGAGCGTATTCAATAGGAAGAACAAACCATATATGCTAGAAAAAAAGTCCAAATGATAAAATTAAGGCTTCCAACCATTTTGAAGTGTGTGTGTGTGAATTTGGCCAAACACTCATCTCAAGCAAGCATCAGAATTAATTTTCTGCGCTCCAACTAGTATAACTAGCCTCAACAACAGGAACTTCATAAGCTCACTTTTTTCCCTTTCTCCACTAAATTAGGTACCACAAAACTACTAAATCAAAAGGACTTTTAGGCTTGTAATGGGGCTAGGGCTGTAGCTACCAAGGATAGGCAAAGTCAGTACAAAAAGTCTTGAGAAAATCTATGTAATAGTCTACAAAAACCAAAGGTCCTCTCAATGTACCTTCAGTAATAATTTAAAGGGATCTCCATCTCAAATACATGTTATTTTATTTTTGCTTTATTTTTGTTTTTGTTTTTTTTGAAGTTGAATAACCATACGGCTTGCTTCCTCATCCTCATGAATGCACTATTATCTTTTTCTCAAGACAAGGGTAGGATTATAGACTTTTATAAGGCCAGTCAAGTTAGGTACTCCTATTAGTAGCTCTGGGGCAACAGAATGAAATACCATCTCCTACAGTTTGTCTTCTACTTCTTTTTTTTTTTTTGGAACAAAAGGCTCAAATAAGGTTCAAGCATAAATGTAATTACAATGGGGTTAGGCTACAAAGGCACAATCTCAACCAAGGAATGCTTGAATCATCTCTAAAAGTTATGCCATACCTATTGATTTGCCTCAAGAGGGTAGGAGATAAGTTCTAAAACCCTAGATTTGAGACTAGCTATACAAATTAGATTATAGAGGATTTTCTCCTAGAACTAGCAATTGATTTGTGGATTGGCTAATGGTGCATATTGAGGCTTTCAAAATAGAAGAATTCCTAATTTATGCATATGAACTAAGATCAAAACATAGATAGTATAGAATTCCTACCAAATATCTCTTGACATAAGACACTATCATTGGAAGCAAGCGAAAATAAAACTAACAGGCCAACAGACAAACTAATTTGAAATGAATTTCAAAAATTTTCTTAACAAGGAAAAGTTCAAGAACAAAATTTCATGTTATTCCCATTGATTATGCTTGTTCAAACTATCCTACCCACAAACTTAAAATCAACATTGTGCCCAATGTTGAGGAACACAGAAAGCAGAAGAGACTTAAGGCAGATAGCTCTGTGCATAAGGAAAATTGTTGTTTCATTTTTTTTAAAACATACCAGTAGAATAGGGAAATGCGAAATGAAATATAAAGACAATCACATAAACCAGAAAATAACAAGGAAAACATTAAGAGAATTCCTATTGACAACACAATAAATAGTCAAAGTTCCTAATGCTGAAAAGTAAAATGATACAATTGGCAAAATGAGAAAAGAAGCAGAGAATGGTGTCAGATAGTAGGGTCCTATGGTGGCTGCTCAGGCTCCGGAGGTGGCTCCTGAGGTGGGGATCTAACAAGACTGAGCACAAAGTCAAGAGGAGGTGGAAGTTCAAATGGGTCTCACTGTAGACGGCTAGCTAAATGTCTCCAATATTAGTATTGCTAGCGGTCCATAGCCTAAGCTTAGAGGGAATGATCCTGCACCATCGTGAACAGAGCCTCCAAAGAATGTGCCTGCGCCGGAAGGGGTGGCAGATCTTGAGTTGGTAGATGGGGTGACTGATCGGGCTCAACTGGGAACTCCACCTGCTCCTCAATAGGCAGCTCCATCGGCTCGTTAATGGGCTCTTCTACCAGGTCATTTCCCACAGCCTCTAGATCACCAATCATCAAGATAAAAAATGGCTTCCTTAGGGGAAGGAGCTCTTCATGTGGCTCAAACGGAACCCTAGCATTAGTGCATAACTCCGTGATCAGATGAGGATGTGCTAGGCTGGAAACTGTAAACTGGGAGATCTTCTTAATGCTTTCAAGGATAATATAACCAACATCTATTGGCCTCCTAGTCATAATCAGGTAAATCAGGATCGCCCAGTTAATGGTTACATCACTCAAATGACCGTTCGGAAGCAAGTTGGTGTAGATGAAGTGGGCCCAATAACGGGCCACTCGATTCAAATTGCCCCACAAAATGATTTTGGGGACCCCTCTTGATATCTTCCAAAAATTTTGCCCCAGAAGAGTCAGTTCTGCAACAACGTCATCCAAATCGAAGGTCTCCCTACTCATCAGGTACATGTAAAACTCACAGTCAGTTGCCAAAGCAAGGTAATATTTATCTCTAATTACTTGTTCATTGATAACGATTGTGCCCCGTAGACTCTATACAAGTGCTCGTGACAAAATGGGGCGTTAACATAAAATTCCCGGACGATGGGCACCACTGCAGCAACTGGCTCATAACAAAATGTCCTCCATCTTCTGGCAGAGATTTGATCTACTACTTCTTGACTCTCAATAGGTGCAGTACTAAATTTCCTCCCTAGAATTAGAGCTTGGTAGAAAGTGATTTCATTCTATCACTCCTGAGCTGCCAGGAACATAAAGTGAGAGCAATCAAAGGAAGTAGCAGATGAAGATGAAGCTTCACCCCGGGCTTTCTTTTTAGGAGCCATTCAGAAGAAACCTACCAAGAGAATTTATAAACAGTTAATCATAGGCAACTAAGCAACAAAGATGAAGTAAAAGCCCTAGGCTTATACAATTCCAGTTTGTGCTAAGCAATTAGGATCCCTTTATAAACATAGCACAAGGTGAACTTACAGATGACCTACGCAAACACCATAATTCAATGATCTAACAATCACACAAATTAACCACTTCACAATCCCAAATGGAGTAATACTCTTGTTTAGACAATTCTAACTAGAGGAGACACATAGGGAAGTCATTGCTGCACATAAACAAGAGCAAATCAACAAATGATTTTCTTTCAGGCATTTTATCAAAAAGTAGGTGTGTAGATGGCAATTTTTAAATTTGAAGACATCTAAACTTCCCTAAGGCATCATCCATCAATTATGCACAAATTTAGAAGTGGTAAATGGATAGAAACCAGCAAATAGTAGCCACACAATTGACACTTTCATTCAGACATTTTATCAAATAGCTGGTGTGCAGGAAAGTTCTTCAAAATTAAAACTCTTAATCCAGATCAAAGAACTTCCATTCAATTATATAGATTCATCCAGTAAAGATAACAACACACAATTACTAGAAGAAGGACCAATTCAATTATAAATTGAAGACTTACCTAGAAGTTTATACCAAAGAAATGTTAAAAAGGGGGAGAAGAAAATGAGAACGAAGGTGTGGAGGAGGGGCTGCAGCACGAAGCAATTAGGGGGAAGGAGGAAGGAATCTGAAGTAGTTGAACATAGAGGGGAGAATGGAAATGGAGAAAGAAAAAAATAGCAGCAGAGGGAGTGGGGGAGGAGTTTAGAGGCCGGCGAAGAGGGAAATGAATGAGAGAGAGAAAACAATGAAAAACCCATTTCTATTTCTGAATGATACGACACACACCGTGGCTTGGAATTAATGGCCGCGGTGAAACTCACCTCTACCACCAAGTAAAAACTGCCTAGAGCGACTCACGTCGTGGCCTGATTCATCAGGCCGCAGCCACTTTTACGAATAGGCCTAAAGACGCTGCAGCTGTTTTCATAGCGCAGCGGCGACATTCGCCACTGACTCTTATGTCAAAATTTCCTCATACGATTCACACCGCAGCAGTGGTTTTTGAGCCATCGCCAGTTTTGCCACTGACTCAAGTATACTGCGGCTTAAATATATCCTTATGCATTTATTCAAAAATTTTTTCGAATCTTACAGCTGTAGCACTATTTTCTTACTTTGAACACATCAAGTTTGAAATTTAAAGCACAGAATAGGCAATAAGTCAATTTCATAAAGTCAAAAATACTCCCTCTTCTTTGCTTTTGTGATCTAGGCCCTACTACTGCATGAATTATTTGGAACTCCATCCATGGCTCTGCATGATTAATACCCTTCACTAGATTCTCCTGAAACCAAAAATTTGCAACCAAAAGTTACCCATATGAAATTCTAACACTCTTTAATCTCAAAAACAAAATTACAAGAAAAGGAACTTAGGGTGCCTCCCAAGAAGCGCTAAGTTTATAGTCCTTAGCCTGACTTTCAATGAATTCACATGCAATCCTTTAGGGTGATCGTGGACTTTTAATGGTCCACCTTTCCTCCTTAATAGTGTTTAAGTCTCTGACCGTTGACTTTGAATTTTTTGTTCGGCTCTTTTTCCATGATCTCCACAGCACCGAATGGAGAGACATCAACTACTTCGAAGGGTTCTGACCACCGCGACTTGAGTTTGCCAAGAAAGAGCTTAAGCCTCGAGTTATACAGCAATACCAGTTGACCAGGCTCAAACTTTCTCGATAAAATTTTTCTGTCATGCCATTGCTTTGTCCTTTCTTTAAAGAGCTTGGAGCTGTCATAAGCATGAAGCCTGAATTCATCAAGCTTGTTAAGTTGCAACAGTCTTTTCCCACCAGCTCTCCGCAAGTTAAAATTCAATTTCTTCACAGTCCAAAAAGCATTATGCTAGAGTTCAACTGGTAGGTAACAAGCTTTACCAAAGATAAGCTTGTAAGGAGACATGCCAATTAGAGTTTTGAATGCTAGAGGATAGGCCCACAAAGCATCATCTAACTTCTCAGCCCAATCCTTTCTTGAAGGACCTACCATTTTCCCCAAAATCCTCTTTATCTCTCGACTAGAAATTTCACATTGGCCATTAGTCTGAGGATGATATGCCAAGGCCATCTTATTTTGCACTCCATATTTCTTTAGAAATGCCTTGAGCTGGCGATTATTAAAATGGGTCCCTTCATCACTAATGATTGCTTTAGAGGCCCCAAATCTAGTAAAGATGTTCTTCTTTAGAAATTTCACTATCAGCCATTTGAAGTATCTGCAACACCACTTGCTTCATTTTAAAATTGTTTACCTGAATGGCTGGTCTTCTTATACTGGAGTGGTATCCTTGCATATTCAAAGTAGCAAAATCATTTACTGTGCAGACACGATTTTCATCCTCATTCGCCATGTTTGTGGTTAAGTCGGAAGCTTCACTATCATTGCTCTGGGTTTGATTAGATGCTTCTTTAGATTCTTCTTGAAACAAAACCACTTCGAGACTTACAATTTCTTACATATGAGGTAGTGCACTCACAGAAGGTAGCCACTGCAAAACAGAACATAAAAGAAATTGAAAATAGATAAAGTAAAAATATGTATAGTGCTTAAGTTCAAACTAGATGTGCTAGTATCAATATTGACAGGGAAATATTTTGGCACACAAATCCCTGGCAACGGCGCCAAAAACTTGTTGCTCTCTTTGAAGCATACATGCAAGTCTACATATTGTAAAGGCAATATAGTGATAAGAAAAGATTGTTCCCTTGAGGATTTGTTGTCAAAACAATGTCAAGTACTGAAATTCACACCCTAATTTAAATTAAGTGAATTAATTTTTAATTGTTGGTGCTAAAAAGAGGTTGTTTATGGATTAAAAGCTATATAGAACTCAGGATTAATATTTGGATGTTTCAGGCAATTAGTGGCATCTAGGATTATTAGTCCTTTTGTACTTCATAGCAATTAGCTCAACACTCAGTACTTTTGCTCTCAATGGTAATACATGCTGGTCTAGGGTTATGTTGTTCCTATATATATTTTTACAAATCTTATATAGGGTTACCCAGTTCATTTTATAATTCCTTACAAAATCAACTAAAATCAAACTATTATCACAATACCTAATTGAACCATATGAGGTTATTGAGTATATTCCTATCTCGATAACTAAACTATCCACTTACCCTAACAAGTTTCAAGCACCCACACCACTCAACTTTTAATCTAACCTCCCTTTCCCTTTCCCAAGTTCAAGTTAGGTATCAAATCAATCTAATTGTTGGCCAATCAATCAAAGAGCATGAAGCATGAAGTTGAATGAACAAACATTAACCATTGATTGCAAGGTTAGAATGAAGAACAACCACTAATCCATACAAGAGTTCCTAATAATCCTAGATTAGAGAGGGTTTAGCTATACATGATCATAAAGACCAAAGAAAAAGTTGAAACAACAATCAGATACATCAATAAAAAATGATAAAGACAGAAGAAAGGAAGAAGAAACTCAGAAATGAGATGGTTTTAGCTTCAATCCTCAATCTCCAGCTTCACTTTGCTTCCAAATGCCTTCTTAGCTCCTCCCTTAGCCTCTACTCCCTTGGAACAACACAAAAACGACCTAGAATGACGGCTGCCTCATCTCCCACTCACATATGAAGCTTCAAACCCTCAGAAATTCTGAAAACAAAATGCTGCATTCAGTTAATTTGCATTACGCCACGGCTCAGAGTCTTGAGCCGCGGCAGGATTGAGTTCTGCATGACAAAGCGCTACAGCCTGAGATGATACGCCGCGATGAGGTTGGCTTCTGAGTGAATTCGAAGTGGCATGCAAATTCCTCGCCTCGGCGCATACAGATTCCATCGCGGCAAGATTTGGTTCTGAGACTTCATGCCGCGGCTCAACTCACACACACTAAGGATTTTGCTTCATTTGATTAGCGCCGCGGCTCCTCAATATCGAGCCTCGGCGTGATTTGCTTCTGACTAAATTCTCGCCATGATCTACCACGGTGCAAGTTGCACATCACACTTTCCCTTGGATTCTTCATTTTTAGCCGCGGCGAGATTTGCAAAACCACCACTTTGCAACCTCTTTCTCCTGAAATTGCTCAATACTCTTTAACACATGCATCCTATAAGAAAAACAAAGTGTGATTAGTTATCAATATACTCAAAATTAAGGTAGAAATGATGGCTTTTCAAGTAAGTATTGAGTATAGAGCTATTCATCCTAAGTATGTTCATTTTCTTTTATGAAAGTATCATTTACCCTATAAGTGGAGGCTAACATCATATTTACTGAGAGAAAATATGTACAATAACATGAATAGTTGGGAATTATCACCTCCTTAATTGACTCACTTCTTTTTAAGAAAACTTGTGTGTTATTTCATTTCTTCTGCTTACCAAAAACAATGCTTCCAATACATTTTAGGTCTTTTTATCTTATTGACTTGTTATTAACCTGTTCATTAAATCTCTGTACTATATATATTAGCTATTATTATTTTTTAAAATACCTTTTCTAATTTCTTTAAATAAGTTTGATAATTTACCATATTTGTTTTATTTTTCAATTATAAAAAATTACAAATAAATAGTCATTCTATTTACTAGAAATGCATCTTCTTCTAATCAAATTGATTTATGAGTTATTCAATTAATTCTTTTAGGCTGGATGTTATTCAATTAAATTTTAGTATAAAGTATGATGGCTTTTAAATTTCAAGTTTTTAAGTTTTTATTAGGGAAAAAAGTTACTCATGCTAATAGACACAGATTATTCTCTCTCTTTTTTGAAGTAAAAAATGTATCTTCATTTTATAATAAAGTAATAGTAGTTAAACTTATTATCAAAATCGAAGAGTTATTAAATAATAAAAAAATATTAGAAGATGAACAATAACTAGTTCAATATTCACTTATTATATCAAATTGAACAACTTCCATATTATCATACATATATATATATATATAAATTAAAAAGCTTACACACTTTAACAAAAATATGAGCTTAACTCCAATTTAAGCAAGATTAAAGAACTTTCAAAGTAGATTGAGAGAATAGAAATTATGAACTTTTCTTCTACTATAGTATATAATTCCAACTCACACACACACACACACACACACACACACACACAAAAGTATATATTAAATTACTAAATTTAGGTAAAATTCTATAGATATTTATTTTCAAATCCCTCAATAAATATATAATACAAAAGGAAAATTATTTTAAAGTCCAATTATATAATATTGAATTGTTAAAAACAAATTCTCATACTTAAGACCAAATCTCAACATAGGTTATTAGGAGAGTAAAAGTTACGACTTATAATTTATATAAAATTTTTACATTAACAATATTATATATAACATACCTTTTTATAATTTAATGACATAAATTACTATGTAGTCTACAAAAAAAAATTATTTTTCATATTATTTGACGAATACAACATTATGTTATAGTTAGATTTACGAACAATTATTTTTATTTTTTATAAATTAGGAGTTGGGTAATTAAATAATTTACTTAGCAAGATTTAATAGATTAGTAAACCATAGTTAACATCATATATTATGATAATTTTCATGTTAAGAACAATCATTTTGACAAGTCTTTTTTCCTTTGTTAGGAGGGAAAAAAAAGCTTTCTTATCCCTTGGACTCTCATGAGTAGGAAATGAAAAATCATTGCAAATGCAATTGGAAACAAATATGAACCAATAAAAATCAAATCTCAATTGAAAATGAAAGAAAATAAAAAGGATATTAATTATGTTTTTGCATATAGTGTAATTAAAAGAGATTGGGGAAAAAAAAAGGGAATAGGTGTAAAAAAAAAATTGGATACATACTCTTTTATATTATTCTTTCTCTCTAACTACATAACTATATAATATGTATTAGATTTTAGATCATACCCTCCATTTCTTTTTTGATTTTGCACCTCTCGATATTTAGTCTTTGCTTCTTTCGAGAGAATTTGAGAGATTTGACATTCAAATGAGAGAAATACTTAGTTTTTGAACAAAGAAAAACCTTAACACGATCACTTAAAAAGTGTTAATAGAAATAGAGAAACACTACGAAAAATGTGTGAACTGAGAGTTTGTACCATGATAAAGAGAGAAAACTGATTAGGAGCACAAAGAGGTGAGACATATAATATGATTGAAGGATAGTGGCTGAGTGGAGTCATTTTTAATACTTATACAATTCTGAAAAATAGACATATCATAATTTTTTTATATCATTTATCTTTTGAATTTTGTTGAGTGAAATATTTATTTCACTTTTATTTATTTTGTCTATTTTTATTTCAATCATTCCTTATACATAGTTGTTTAAATCATAATTTTAAATTTGCAAACTTTTTTACTATTTTTAGTCAATTAAATATATTTTATATTAATTTATAACTTAAAATAAATAAATTATACATTTTTTTAATTTTTGAACATAAATGGAAGCGTTTTATTACTCATAGAATAATTAACCACATTATTATTTATCACATTTTACTATTTTGATATTGAAATTATTAAATTATTAATTTAAATTATAATATATATATACACACACAATTAATAATATTTAACTAATTTGCAACGGTTTCATATATACATATATATTTAAGTCATTATATCATATAAATCATTAAAAATTAATATTTAAATAATTTGCGACGGATTTAATGACGGATTTTGTGACAGAAATTTCATTGCTAATTCCGTCACTAATTTAGTGACAAAATATTCCGTCACAAAATTCCATTGCAAAATTGGAATTGACTATCACGCTTATTAGTGACAAAACATTCCATCGCTGAATTCCATCACTAATTTGATTAGCGACAAAAATATTTGCGATGGAAATTTTCCGTCACAAATTCCGTCGCTAATTTCTACGACGGATTAGTGACGGATTTGTGATGAATTTGCAACGAAACAAAATATCGTCACAAATTTGCTATTTTTTTTGTAGTGATATGTCCAAAATATCAATAATAAAAAAGATTCAAAAAGATCAAACTAAGAGAAAAATAATATTAATCCTATTAATTGAGTACATCAAAGGAACTTAATATATTTTTTTTTTCTCCACAAGTCCTTTAAAAGAAATAGGTCTCAAACTCTTGGTTAATGGGTCAATTAACATACATTCAGTACAATATGCTTAACAAATACATCTCTACTTGTCACAAAATCTCTAATAATCAAACACCTTAACTCTAAGTGTTTTGACCCATTAGATGTTTTATTATTTTTTGTAAGAAATATTACAACTTTAATATCATAATTAATTGTAGAGGTGTAGTCCGAAAAACACATTTTACTTACTTTAAGTGAAAATTTGCTAGCTTTATTGTTAATAAATAAATATGATTCCCACTACATAGGCAATGTTGGCTCTAGTGCAAACTTAAGTATATATCAAACTTCTCACCACACTATCATAAGGTATGTTTCTTATTTGGTTCCTTTCAAGTTCATTTTTATGACCTTGATCTTTACTAAATTCATCATCTTCATGATAAGGACATTAGTAGCTTGTAATCTAGCATACTGAGCCTTTTAAAGATACAATTAATGTAAACGTTCTAAGACAAGCCTAATAAGCAATAAGATCTATCCCTATGAATTTCAATCCCTAAGACAAATGATGTCTCTCCTAAATCCTTATATAAAAAGTTTTAGCCATATTTACTTAGTTTCACCTAATAATTCAATGTCATTGCTAGCAAGTAGTATATCATCAATGTATAAAAAAAAAAAGAAAAGTAAACATACTCCCCCTAATCTTAAGATATATAGATTGATCATTTTTGTTTTCTACAAAACCTAAAATAGTCACCACATTATCAATTTTTAGCTACCACTAAATGAAAGCTTGTTTTAAGTCATAAATAGACTTTCACAACTTACAAACTAAATGTCCTTTCCCACTTTCCTTAAAATCCTTACATCCATCTAATGTAACTTTAGATTAAAAATAAGTCACTAAGGCCATGATTATTATTTAAAAAAAAATCATATTATCTTATAGCATCAAAGACACTTGGAATTATCATATTAGACATTTGTTATTGTTAAACACTTGGTATTATCATATCTTAGATTATGCTTGCTTACTACTAAAAAAATCTTTAGATGATATGAGGAAGAAATTTATGTGTGATCAATTCCTTGCCTTTGAATGAAATCTTTAGCCATCAACCTAGCTTTAAAGCAATTAATTTTACCTTTTGAGTCCTTTTTAGTTTTATAAATGTAACAACCGGGAAAAAGAAAAGAAAAGGGAAAAGAAAGAAAATGAAAGCTGGAAATTTTCGGAATCCAGAATTTCTGCCAAGTCCTCTCGCAATAGCGAGAAATGGTCTCGCTACAGCGAGAGAGCTAGTTCGCAACAGCGAAGGCGATTCTAGCTATAGCGAGTGCTGGCAGCAGTCCATATAGAAACCAGGGAGTTGCTCGCCGTAGCGTGCGCCACAGCGAGAGTGAAGTCTGGAACTAAAGCGATTTCGCCATAGCGAATGGTAAATTTCGCCATAGCGAAGGGAACTGACCAGATCTCGCCGTAGCGAAGGCTACACCTCGCCATAGCGAAGCCAGATTACACGAGCTCGCTATAGCGAAGGTTAGTTTTCGCCGTAGCGAGAGTCAGTCTGGAAGAGAGTAAATAGCGAGAATCAGACTTCATTAAACGCCCAAACTCATTTCTTCTCTCATATCTGCCCTAAGCTTCGACCCAAAGAGAGAAAAGAGGCGTGGAGAGTGTGAGAGATCAAGAGAAGGAGGAAGATCAAGGGAAAGGTAAGATAACTTCTCCCATTTCTCTTTAGAACTCTGATCCCCTCCCTTTGCCCTCTCTTTCTGCGATTTTAATTGTGAAAATGGACGGATTTTGGGCATGGGTCAGAAGAGGGAAAGTGGAAAACTCTTTTGAATCCTTGAGTTCTCTTTGAAAATGAGATTTTCCACTACCATGGGAGCTTGAGAGAGAGAAAGGGGTAATGGCATTCTAGAGAGAGAACCCTAGGTTGTGTGTGAGAGAAGGGTTGCTCTAAATTAAATTATAAGAGAGTAATTGCATGCTTTTGGTGTGTCTAGGCTCAAGTGAAACACTTACATCAAGGTGTGTTTGTGGACCTAAGGAGGGAAAGGAGAAATTGAAAGGAAAAGCTAGTATTAGCTTTGGCTCTAAAGGTAGCTCTCTTTTTCACTCTTTCTTGTTGCATTCTTGGATATGATAGTCATTGTGTGATATGTATATGCTGAATGTGAGGAATATGCCATATGCTATTGTTTTGATGCATTGATGCCAATATGCTTGTGTGTTGAAATGTGAGAATTGCTCGGGTGCGGTATTGCCGAAAGTCCCTTGAGATGGGTGAGGTGAAGCCGAAAGTCCCTTGAGATAGGTGAGACAAGGCCAAAAGTCTCAAACGAGTGAGGCCAAGTCAAAAGTCAAAACTCGGGTGAGGCCATCCGAAAGTCCCTAAACTCGGGTGAGGCCATTCGAAAGTCCCTAAACTCGGGTGAGGCTAGACCAAAAGTCCCTGGAGCCCATTTTTGGCATTGTTGTGAATTCCATAGCATGTACATTATGTGTTGGATGTTTGAGAATAGCTAAATGCTTATTCACATGCTTTGACTTGTTATATGCCTTGATTGCTTGCTGGATTGAGTGCATGAGCTACTGAGATTCTCCGAATCTCACCCCTTTCCCCTCCCAACTAATATGCTAGGTGGAGCTCAAGGAGAACCGAGCACACACCAAGGAGCCTAAGAGCATGCGTAGCTAGTTATGAGTTTATGTTTTGATATTTTGATGTATATATGATGTAAAGTGGTGCCAAATGAAGATGTGCCCACTATTTTGAGATGTAAAGTTTGTAACACGTGTAGAAGTATGAAAGGATATTGTATGGACTATGTTTATAGCCAAATGAATGGAAATGAAGGTTTTACCCCTTTTGTTGCATGTATGGAATAGTGCATAATTGGTCATAGCATAGTGAGATTTGGATGTATGATGATTTGAATCATATGGACATGTTAGATATACTATTTTTATGCTTTTAAACTTGTCAATGTGGAGTGAGAATGTGTGAGAGGCTATCTAGACCCATTTTGGACCTATGGGGTGCCAAAACCGGTATTTTTGTGAGCTCCGTCAAAGTATGACCGGATGAGCTCCGTTTGCCATGAAATTTGGCATGCCTCTAGACTTTGTAGAAAGCTTCTTGAGAAGCTAAAGTGGGTAATATTCGGAGGATTATAGAATATTTGGGGAATTGTTGAATTTGGGAGAATTTAATGGATTGGTCATGTACTGTTCATCTAAACCAGAAAATAAAATCTGTGGCACTTTTAGACCAAATGAATTCCAAATGTGGTAAACTTTTATACAGATAAACTAGAAAACCAAAGTGACTTGTAGGAACTGGAATCACCCAAATCGGAGGTCTGTAGAGAGAGATTGGACCGTCTGAAGTTCTGTATCAGCATCAGGGAGCTTACCTGACCCCCATCACTGTTCCATCAGTTTTCGGGGTGCAGAAGCTACTGAACTGATCTAGACTTATTTTTCTCCTCTATTAGACATCTGTATCTTTCCGAATTAGTATAATGTGCCCAGATTGGATTTTTGTGGATTTAGTTATGAATTTTCGAAAGTCATGACAACAAGCTGCACCAGAAACAGTGATAGCTGGACCTTCCTCCCATTTTCGATATCAAACTTGGTCCAAATGCTGAGATTTTAATTGGGAATGATTTTTCTGTAAATTTAACACTTAGAGCTTTCTAGAAAGCTAAATTTTGCTACATTCCCATTTTTCTACAATTTCTTATGATTTTCCAAACTTAGAGCCAAAATATGACTTTTGGGCCCAAGTGAAAAAGTGTAATTTTTATGGTTTTCAGCTCTATACCCGTGGCCTATGGTTTGTTTCATGCTATGTATGAATCGTATATACGGAGTTTGAGTTGAGGATGCTTGAGATGGGTTCACAGGACCCACGGGGTGAAAGATGAGTATATGAAACCCCGGTTCATAGCATGCAAATGCCACGGAAGAGTAGTGATTCTTTGGAAATCATATGGAACCGAGCCTATAGAGAGGCTAGGTAGCGGTAGTAGATTGAGGTGTCACAATAAATCCATTGGTACCCTATAGCCTTACAACCTATAAGAAATTCAACAAGTTCTCACATAATATTTCTTGTCACAAATAAGATCTCTTCACTCATAACTTTCATACATTCATTTAATTAAGGAGAAGTTACAATATTCTGGTATATAGTGGAGTTAATAACATGTCCCATATCATAATCATTTTCACCAAGATAAGTATAAAAGTCATTAAGGATTACGAATTTTCATGCTTTCATTAATCTTTTTCTTAATATTTCCTCAATAGACTTAATTGGCTGAGTATTCTCAACAAGAGCTAGAAGATTACCATCTTGTATTTCTAATTCTATCCTATTAATAGGCTCATGTATAATATTCTCATAAGGTGTAGATAAAGAAATAGAGATAATTTCACCCACTTCTTTGTTAGGATAAATGTCTTGACCATGATGAATATTAGCAACATCATTATTTTTATTACCTTTCCCTAAATAATGGAACTTGTATCCTAATGAAAAAGAAATAACTAGTTCTAGGGCTAGTCTTTTTTCTTTATGGATTGTAAACTCCTACTTCAATAGGACAACTGCAAACTCTAAAATGGTTTAAACTAGGTTTTTTACCTGTCTAAAGATTTGCCATGAACTTTGTTTAGGATATATATAGTAGTTTTAATTGCTTGCCCCCATAGATATTTTAGCAAGTTACTTCTACTTATCATACTTTTCATCATAACTTTAAGGATGTTATTATGCCTTTTAGCCACTCCATTTTGTTTAAGACTACTAGTCATGATATATTATGTAATAATGTCACATTCTTGTAAGCATTTAGCAAACAAACCTATATACTACCCAATTATGTCATGTTTGCCATAACACTCACAACCTTGATTTTGATGACTTTTTTCCAATCAATTTTCAACTTTAGTTTTAAAAACTTCAAATTTTTCAAGTGCATCAAATTTTCTTTTATCAAACAAAAATAACCATATTAGAAAAATTATCAACAAAAGTGATAAAATGTTTATTGCTACATATCTTGTAAGAGGATGAGGTCCACTAACATTAGTATGGACTATTCTAAAAGTCCTGAGCTATGCATGACTCTTTTTTTTTAGTCTTAATTAATTTTCTCTTGATGTAGTCAAATAATTTTTATATCTTTAAAATCTAAGATAGGGAGGATATCATTTTTAACTAATCTAGTCATTCTCTCTATAGATATATGGCCTAATCATTTATGCCATAACATGGATAGATTATCTTTAATTCTAGAATGTTTTCCAAAAATATTTTCAATATTTAAAGAAGTATAAGGATTATCTTGATCTAAAGATAATTTATATAAGCCATCATTCAAAGAAAAAACCATTTTTTTGTGAATTGTATATCAAATTCACTTTTTTGTTAACAAAATTGAAACTAAAACTAAGCCTATCTAAGGATGAAATAGAAATTAAATTACTCCTACATAAGGGTACATAAAATGCATTTTCTAGAGTATCTTCAAAATTAGTCTCTAAAGCTATTTTGACTTCTCCCACATATTTAATTATAACTTATATGTCATTTTCTACTCCCAACCTTGATTCCCTCTAACTTGATTTCCTCTTGTTTATGAACCCCTACATAACGATAGTAGCATGGTTGTAGTGCTAGTGTTAAGCCACCAAGTGTTTAGATACATTAAGTAAATTAGACTCAAAACAAACTAGAGCAAAGGAATTTTTTTTCCATTTTTGTTTCTTAACCAATATTTGAACTTAGTGTAATCCTTTCTCTTATAGCCAACCTGCTTACGGTGGAAGCATGTGATAATTTTTCAAATGATAGCATTTAGACATCTTACATTGTAGTTTTGACTTGCATTTTTGCCATGTCTTCTAATACCATGATTCTTGATAGAAACTACATTCTAATTATATTTATGATGACTAAAACCCTTGCTAGTGTGGGGTTTTAGCTGAAAGATCAAAAGGTCGTTCTTACTTCTTTTTCTCTTAAGTTTGTCATCTTTAATAATACATTTGGTAATCAAATAATTTATGTTCACAACAACAAAAAGTGGAATTTGCGGTGACAAAATTCGTCGCTAAAACATCAGAAGTCGTCGCTAAAACTATTTAGCAACTACAACCGTTGCTAAAGAGATTTAATGGCCAAAAAATTGTTGTTGCTAAAAAGACTTTTTGCGACGACAAAAATCACCACTAAATATATGTAATCTCGCCACTAAAACTCCTAAACTTTTGGGGTCGTGGCATTTAGAAGCAACAAATGTCACTGCTAAAGGTTCATCAAGGCTCATGTCATCACAAAAAATATTTTTAGAGGTGAAAAAAGTCGTCACTAAATGTATGGTTTTAGTGGCGATAATATCTCTTGACACTAAAAACTTTTAGCAACGACTTTTGCCAATAGCTATGATTACTAAATGCATACTTTTAGCAATGACCCTTTAGTTTAAGAGATTTAATGGTGACTTTTTCACCGCAAAAATCCTTTTATTTAGCCTTTCAAGAAGCCTTTGTTGGGGATCTTTAGCGACGATATGTATCTTGACGCTAAATGTTGTTTTAGCAATGACATTAATAGTCACTAAAATTTCTTTTATTGGGTATTTAGAGGAATTGGTGGCAAGTATTGTCATCACTAAATGTATGCTTTTAGTGGCGAAATATTTTGTCGCCGCTAAATATATCTTTAACATCAACTATTGTCAACAATATTGATACACTATTAGCGACAACTTTAGTTACCGCTAAAGAGGTTATTTTATTTTTTTAGATTTTTAATTTTTTTCTTAATTGTTTTCTTCAATCCTGTTTGCTAAAATAGATTTTATAATATTATAAATGGTGAAAAATAAATCTTCTAAATCTCTAATAACATATACCATTTTACAAAATCTAATATTTTAAAATATATAAGCAAAAAGAGAGCAAATCAAACTTTGCTAACAAGTTTGATATATACATTATTGCAGAGGTCCATCCAACAAGTATAGATACAAAAATTTGTCATATAAATAATTTTTTAAGCTCACTCATACACTCTACTATTCAATATTTAAAATAGCATTACAACATTACTAAACAAAAGGAAAAGAGTAATAAGTTAGCATCGATAATTGCTTGAATCTTCGTAATTCAAGGGAGGGGCACTAGCATTCATCTAGACACTTCATTTTGTTTTGTAAATGCCAAGACTTTCTCCATCAAAGCAATCACCTATGTGACAAATTGAGACCACATTCCAATTTCAATAAAGCATAATGTTTGAAAGACTATGTATGTCATAAACAAATTAATGTCAAAAGTTTAAAAGGAAAATGGTGTTATAAATTAAGATGCATTATTCATGTTAGCTGAATAATCAATCATTAAAACTCCTAATTACTCACGAAATTATTGAGCTTCTCCACTTGAAGCATTGTTCATCAGAGGTACATTTCCATGCTGAAAAGAAACATAACACCTTTAACTAAGTTTTTTAACATAGAAAAGAAAAAGAGAAGTGCAAAAGATACCTGTTGGAATGTGGCCATAAAGGCAGCCATCTAAGCATGAATTTTAGCTTGCATCTGTTCTTGCATTTAGGCTTGCTCCTCTTATAGTTTTTATTCCATTTCTTGGCACATCTCTTCACACACTTGTTCTATTGCAGAAGAAACTCTATACTCCACTTCACATTCGTCGATGCTTCTCTTTCTCGAGGGTTTCTTCCCATATCCCTTGCCACGCACATACCTCGATCTTTTCCCCAGTATGGTAGCTAATATCTCATCTCCAGTTAGGCATGCCTCTTCATTTGTTATTTCTTATTAAATAACAAGATCGTGAATGCATGACTGTAGTGCAGGACATGAGTTAGAAGTATGAAAAATTGTACAAACAATTTGTTTAAAATTAATGAATTTGAGAACATTACATGGATCTCCTAGGACTGCGGATCAGCCCACACTATCTCCCCCTCTTTTGTCCGACGAGTATGTTGTGCCTCCCATACTCAATCAGCTGTTGCTAGCTCCCTTGTTTTTGGGTCCCTTTACATATTTTTCAAGTATTAGTATTCAAAGCTTTTTAGCATGAAAAAAAGTAGTAGTGAATATAGAAACGAATTTCTCCTAAAATACAATGAGATGCTCACCAAAGACTTATCAACCTCTGCAAATGAGCAGGTACCACATGTATGTAATGTTACCTGCTTTGACCTATTTCTACTATTTCTACTACTTACAACCTGCAGATAAAGCCAAAGTGTTATTAATGATAATTTTAATTAATAATAGTACAACTGCAATAAAGTTTGAACTAAGGACCTGAAACTTATTGGACTTAAAGTGCTGAATTAGTCAATCCCAATCTTCAAGGCTAACATCCTTTAGTTTCGTTGCTTGCCTCTCCTCGTCAGTCATGTAGTTCTTATATATTTTTGACAATGAAGACTTCCAATTCTTAAAGAGTCATTGCATCGAGTCCATGCAGTAAGACTTGAATGCCACGTCCTGCTAAGGATCGTGAACTTCAAATTTGTCCTATACATTAAAAATAGAATAGTAAATTCAAATTATAAGTAGTTATAATTGCAAACATAACATAGGTATTTGCACATTAGTTAAAGATATGCATTTAAAATATATAACTTATTACCTTTACTTTCAACCACATAGTGTCCCCATCTTTGTTTACAATATCTTTCTAATCACCATCTCTTAAGGACACAGTAGTCCGCACTACCCAACCAATGTAACTAGATAAATCTCGAGCCCTATCTCTAATCAGCCATTCAGTGGTCCTAGACTTGGCAATTAAGATCTTGTTTCCAAATTTTATTTTAAGGTCAACTCCTAAACACTTGTACTTGCCCCAACCCTTTTTAACAGTGCTGCAAGAAGCTAAAAAATATGAAAAAAAGACAATGATTAGATGATACATAAAAAACAAATATACCTATATATGACATAAGGCAAAAAATTAACCAAACACTTATATTGTTTCTCTTACTTAACTACACTACTCTAATTTCGTGATGGCTGGGTAAGAGGTGAACCATCTTGGTCTTGTTCTTCCTCACTAACTAGCTCTAGTGGCAATGAAGAATATTGAGCTTCTAGTGCATCATGCTCAAGTTGCCCTCTCGTACGTGGTAGGGATGCAACATCACTCATGTTATCTTGCCTCCCCCATCCATTTCCACATCCTAAGCCTCGTCCACCTCGTCCAACCCCTCTCCCATGCCTAGCACCTGACATTTCCTAGATCATTCCATATTTATTATGAGAACAAGGTAGTTGAACAATGTAAATTTGTAGAATTATAAAACTTTTAACTAAGAAATGAATTATAAGAAGGGAATTTTTAAAAATTTAAAACAATAATAATAATAATAACTTAATAGAAACTATCATAATTATCGCTTATTATGTGTTATAACTTATTATGATAGAAAACCTTGTTGACAAGGTATTGGTCAAGTCGACAAGATCTAGGCTTTTTTAAGTTTCTCAATTAAAGAATACCTTGTTGTAAGATAACAAATCCTGTCAACTAGGTTTCAGATTTCTCTCTACTGAATTCAAGACCTTGTCGACAAGATCTTCAATTGTGTCAACAACATATTATCCAACCACTAAATTTAAAGACATTGTTGATAAGATCTTCAACCTTGTCGACAAGATCTTCTACCTTTTCAACAAGATCTTCTACCTTTTCAACAAGATCTTCAACCTTGTCAACAAGATATTATCTCAGCCCTTATATTGACATAACTTAATACTATTTCAATCTTGTCAACAAGGTCATTAACATGGCTTTACATAATGTTCTCATAAATAATGCTCTATTTAGCATTTTAGCTTTACCTAGAATAATTTATTCTACTCTTTAAGAATTATTTTGAATTATTAAATCATAAAATATTACAGAAATAGAAATAAAAAAAATACTCAATGAAATAGTATACTATCTATGAATTTAATATTTTAGTCATTTATGATATGTACCATTAAATACTATAGAATCTTAGCTAATCTTGGTTAGTATCTGTGGTGTCAGTATCGACTTCATCATCCTCCCCATGTATGTCTTCTGAATCTCCCTTGTCAGTGGATACATCCTTATCATTATCATCAATGAATTCATGTCCTGCATTAATTTCACTTGGGCATTGTCTTCATAGGCGATCACTTAAGTGGCTTAGAGTCTCTGGAGCAACATCATCCCTCTGCAATTGGACCACAAAGTCATTTCCTACATTATCGTCAAGGAACACATATAGTTTGATCTCATCTTATTGATATGCCTCATCGATGGGCCCTCCTTCAAAGTCCCCACTGACGTCATCATCAGTCACCTCAGGCATATTGAACAGGTCACGGGGATTTGTCTTGACAACAATGAGCCAATTTACATCAATTATGTCATTTAAATAGAACACTTGTTCGGCTTGATATGCTAAGACAAATGGCTCATTAGAGTTAAGTGAATAATGGGTATTCATGCTAGTGATTCCAAATTTATCAACCTTGTATCCTCTTCCTAAATGAGACACATCCCACCAATAATACTTGAATAAATGCATTTTTTTATGCCCAATATATGACAACTCATATATGTCCTCTAACACACCATAATACTCTTTATTCTCATCTTCATCATCACCTTTCACAAGTATTCCACTATTATCTGTTCTTTGGCCTAAGGCATGATCTTTTGTGTGGAATCTAAAGCCATTCACTGTAAATGCTGAGTAGCGGTGAACCACTTTGAGTGGGCCAGCTGCTAAACTCATGAGGTCATCACTAGCCTCACCCTGTGTGCTTAACTTTGCAACCCACAATGAGAGATCACCATTGATGAATTCTGTTATGATCAAAATTTATCACATAATTCTTACATCCTAGCATGGTGTCTAGAAACTAACTTGTTCACAAAACCACTTTGGGAACTCTTTAACTGTTAATCCATGCATTTCCATTTGCTTCTTATGCTCCCTGCAATGAATGACATAGTTAAGGCAACAAATTCTTGAAGA
The DNA here is from genome assembly GCA_032878935.1 of Erythrophleum fordii. Classification (NCBI taxonomy): domain Eukaryota; kingdom Viridiplantae; phylum Streptophyta; class Magnoliopsida; order Fabales; family Fabaceae; genus Erythrophleum; species Erythrophleum fordii. The sequence goes on from JAVQMF010000053.1 coordinate 18,853,846, forward strand.
AGTTATTATTTGGAAGGAGTTACAAAGCTCCATGAAAGTACTCTATGAATGGCCAAACCTCTTCACAATTATGGAGCACATACATACAAGCTTGATTGAACTCCATACTAGAGAGAAATCTTGATTCGTAACCTCCCGGGACTTAGTAACTTTTATTAAAGATGGATGTCTCATCCTTTCCCATAAGTCCATCTCATTTCTGGCAGGCCTATTGAACTTGGTGGGAATTTCTTTCAAGTAACGGGAGTAAAAAGTAAGAGATTCATCTGCTAAATACCCTTCGGCTATTAAACCTTCTAGTCAAGCCTTGTTACGAAAACATATATTTTTAATGTCTGCAAATACCTAAATACATAAGAGGATTTGAATAAAGAATTTAGCATGGAGTATTAATGAAATTCATAAAAGGCATATCTAGTGTAATAAGTTACCTCTCAATAGGGTACATCCACCTATATTGTATGGGCCCTCCAAGCTTTGCCTCTCTTGCCAAATGGATAGGAAAGTGGACCATGATATCAAAAAAGGCTGGTACGAAAACCATTTCTAATTTGCACAATGTGCTTGCTATTTGGGATTCAAGATGATCAAGAGCTTTGGTTGTTAGGCACTTAGAACATAAATTCTTGAAGAATTTACCCAACTCTAATATAAGTTCAGATACCTCATTGGGAAACAAGCCACATAATGCTATAGGGAATATATCTTGTAACAAAACGTGGTGGTCATGGCACTTTAATCCATAGATTTTTTGGTCACGCACATTAATACATCGTGAAATATTTGAAGAAAAGGCATCAGATACTTTCAAAGTAGTTAGGAAGTTACAAATTTTTAACTTCTCTTATGGGGATAATGCATAGCAAGCGACTGGAATCAAAACTTTGTTTCCTTCTTCTATCAGGTGTAATTCAAATCTAATTCCTATGTCAACCAAGCCATACCGACTCTTCACTGTATTTTTTGTCTTTCCAGCTAATCCCATAACAGTTGACATGATGTTATTTGAAACATTTCTCTCAATATGCATAACATCAAGGTTATGTCAAATCAACAATGTTTTCTAATAAAGTAAGCAGAAAAAGATACTTTTTTTCTCTAATTAAATGCATTAGTGACATGGCCACGCTTTCGCTTTTAACCTTTCCCTAGAGTTACATTACCTAGTGCTCGTAATTGACAAAGTGCCTCATTACCGGTTAAAGGAGAGGGTGGAAATTTATGCTAAACTTTCCCATCAAATGCCCTTCGATTTTGTCGCCATGGATGATGGGTTGGCAGGAAGCGACGATGGCCTAAGTAGCACAACTTATTTCGTAACGAAATAGAATATGTGGCTTTGTGGCAATAGGGGCATGCAAGCTTTCCTTTTGTAGACCATCCTGATAGGTTCCCATATGCTAGGAAGTCATTAATTGTCCATAATAATGCTATACGTAACTTGAAATTAGACTTCTTATGGGCATCATATGTTTCTACTCCTTGCTCCCATAATTCAAGTAACTCCTTAATCATTGGTTAGAGGTACACATCTATGTCATCACCTGGACTTCTGGGGCCTGGAATTAAAAGAGTCATCATAAAATATGGGTGCTTCATGCATTGCCATGGTGGTAAATTATATAGAACCAATACAACTAGCCAAATACTATGATTAGTACTCATATTTCCCCAAAGCTGAAACCCGTCACTTGCTAGACCTAACTAAACATTTCTTGGATCACTATAAAATTCTGGATGCTGCTAGTTAAATGATTTCCATGCAATAGAGTCAGCTAGATGCCACAAAACACCATCATCAATGCATTCCTCATTATGCCACCTCATCTCCTTAGTTGTATGGTGAGACATGTATAGCCTTTGTAGCCTAGGCTTTATAGGGAAATATCATAACACTTTATGAGGAATATTCTTTCCTTTATGACTATTTGACCTCCATCGAGGCATATTGCACTTAGGACATGATTGAGCATTGGCGTGCTCTTGCCAATACAAGATGCAGTCATTCTTAGATGCATCAATCTTGGTGTAATCCATTCCTAACTCTTGAATAACTTTCTTTAATTTATAGTAGGAGTTAGGTATTAATGCCCCCTTCAGAAGAACATCCTTAAATAAACTTAATAATGAATCCATGGATTTGTTACTTCAATGGTTAAGGCATTTAAGGTGGAGTAGCCTAACTATAAAAGAGAGTTTTGAAACTTTATCACAACCTAGATAGAGGTCAGTCTGAGCATCCTACAACAAGTCAAAGAACTATTTTGCCTGCCCATTAGATGGCTCATTGTTTTTTGACTCACGGTTCCCTTCATTTGAATCTGCATGACCATATGCATCATGAAGCATCCCAATAATGTCATCTTCTTCATCAGTATCATCAATTATATCATCAGCTACCTCACCACTATTATCTTGATGCAATGAACTATAAGTACCAAGATGAACTTCTCCATGTGAGTCCTATACTTCATAACTTAGGCTAAAACCCTTCCTTAATAGATTTGCCCTTACGTCAGTGCGACTCTTCCATTATGTATTCCTACACCCCTTGCATGGGCATCGAATCATATCCGTCACCCTTGGCTAATTAAAGGCCCATTTTTAAAACTCATTAACTCCTCGTCTATATGTTGGATCAACTCTATTATTGATCTTTATCTAACTTTTATCCATCTCTGTTACTTCCTACATTTTAATCAACATTATTGCAAATTAAGCTATGGATAAGTCAAATCTTTTTACATGTAAAAAATTATATACTTATGTTAAGTCCAGGCCATCACTGCTTAACTTTGTTCTAGTTACATGTAAAGAGTTACACGTAAAGAATTATATACTTATGTTTTGGTTCAGATCTCCAAGTTTTAGATATGAACCAAAACCAAACTTTGTTCCACTACAAAACATAATGAAGGATTCATAATGTCACACTCTCCTCTATATTACTTCTAAAAGTATGACATTACATTGATAATAGTATAGGCTTTCATGTAATATGTTGCTCATGAAAGGTTGTACATTATATTTATAATGAAAACATTCCCACAAGTGTAAAAGTATGAGATTATGAAGTAAATATCATTTTTGAATGTAAATATGCAAGAATGTGTAATTTGACTATATGTGTGCCTAGGAAAGTATATGTATAATGACAAGTGGATGAGTGGATTTGATTTGCATGATATTTAGGACCTAATGAAATAGGCATATATGTTATATTTCATGTTTAGAACATGCTCAAATGGTCACAGAACATGAGGAAGCTCTTATGAAATTTGGAACCATATATGTCCCATTTTGAGCCATATTTTGCTCTTAAACCAAAATCAAACCAAATAAATGATTTTTTAGATGAAATTTGGTAGGCGTTTAAATCTTAAAAGAGGCTAAATGTGGCTATAAGACTTTATCATGTCAAATCAAAGTTGTTTAGCCTATTTTGAGTGTCTATAGTGTTTAGGAGTTAGAACATATCTTAATTTCAATTTTGGGCCCCTATAGTTCCACTTCACCTATGGAAAAGTTGTGAGACTAAAGCTAAACGTTGAATATGATTACATTTTGATAATGTTGAAGAGAAATGATGTAGGATGAATATGTAGAATAAGTCATCCTTTTTCTAAAGCTAGTAATAAGATATTGTTAACAAGGCAAACTATGTTATTAATAAGTTATTAATAAGTTATAAGACGTTGTTGATAGGGTTACAGATCTTGTCGACAAGATAAGACCTTATCGACAGGATCTCAAATTTATCAAAGGAAAATTGAAGACCTTGTTGACTAAATAAGACCTTGTCAATAGGATTTTAACTTTAGCAAAGGAAAATTGAAGACCTTGTCGATAGGATAAGACCTTGTCAACAGGACCTTCTACCTTATGACAAAATAATCTATAATTGAGAAGCTTTGAAAAAACTCAAAGTTGGGCAACTCCTTTAGAATCTTCTCAATAAGGTCTTAACTATAGAAAGCTAGATTACATAATGTATGATGGTATGACACACACAAGTATGAAAATAAGACCAAATGTAATTTGAGCACTAAGTTTATAGCATTTAAAAAACTTAAGTACCATACTTCATCCTCAAAAAAGAAATTAACACCAGTCTTCAGCAGTATCACAGCAAACTATCAAGGCAACAGAATTGGACTAAATCTCTAAAGCACATATCAAAACTTAAGGCATATATCAGAGCTTAGGCACATATCAGAACTTATAGGCATGTTCAGGACTTAAAAGCATATACCAGAGCTTAGGCACATATCAGAACTTATAGGCATATATCAGAATTAGCACTAAACTTTAGCAGTATCATAGCAAACTATCAAGGTAAAAGAATTGGACCAAATCTCTAAAGCACATATCAAAACTTAAAGGCACATATATAGACTTTAGCAGTATCACAACAAACTATCAAGGCAACAGAATTGGACCAAATCTCTAAAACACATATCAGAACTACATATTAGAATTAACTCTAGACTTTAGCACTATCACAACAAACTATTAAGGCAACAGAATTAGACCAAATCTCTAAAGCACATATTAGAACTGAAAGGCATATATCAAAGCTTAGGTACATATCAGAACTTATAGGCACATATCAGAGCTTGGGCACAAAATTTACAGCACTTATAGGCACCAAATTTACAGTAGTTATAGGCACCAAATTTACAGTAGTTATAGGCACCAAACCTACAGTACTTATAGGCATATATCAGAGCTTAGGCACCAAATTTGCAGCACTTATAGGCACATATCAGAATTTAGAAAGAATCAAATCAAATTTGATTTAGGCACTAAATTTACAACACTTAAAAAAAAACCATTCCACCCTCAAAAAACTTAGGCACATATCAGAACTTATGCAGGTACACACACAGGTAGAAAAATTGGACCAAATCTTATTTAGACACCAAATTTATAGCACTTAAAAGAACCATTCCACCCTCAAAAGGCTTAGGTACGTATCAGGACTTAAAATAATTTCATCAATATCACAACAAACTATCAAGACAATAAAAGAATTGATATGAAATGTCATAACAACATATAACAATACCAAGCTTGATAGTTCATTAAAAAGAAAAATAATACCTTTATGCTATAGCAGTTACAGTAAAGATTCAAGGAGCCACAGTTGATATTGTTTGAGAAGCTAGCACTTGAGAATCTATGTTGTATGAAGTAAGTTTGAAACATAAGAAATTATTTTCAGATCTTTAGTAAAATCTACTATAAATTTATATATCAAAAATAAGAAATTCAACAAATTCAAGAGGCTAGAAGTAGCCATCAAAGAAGGAAAAACCAACATAAAAAATAAGAAATTCTAAAAAAAAAAAAAGTAAATTCGATTCAAAATTGGCATTATTCACAAAAACTTAATGGGCATTATTCAGTTCTACTAACCACAGCCATAGCACTCTACACAAAATCAGTTACACAAAGAAGGAGTAAACAATGGACCAGAGAAGAAGCAAATGATAGACAAGAGAAGGAGTAAACAATGAACCAGAGAAGGAGCAAACAATAGACCAGATTACTACTTACCTAGCTTCCTTCCTCTTCAGTTTCTGTGTTCTCCTCTTCCACAGCAAAATCAGCTCCTAGGGATACTCTGTTTTTCGTGAGCAAAATGTTTTTATTGAAATAGCTTCACTCACAATGAAATCAACCAGAGAGATGTATTGGAATGAAGATTTAGAAGGATTTGTAACAACCTTTGTCGCGAATACGAAGGTTTGAAAATGAGAAAAGGGGAAAGATGGGGAAAGGCTTCAGGCAGGGGCCAAAAATGAGTCTAGGTTTTATTGTTGAAGTGACTTTGTTTTATTGTTTCAGTAAAGCTCCATTTTAGGTTTTTATTTGTAATGATATAATATGTATATATAATTATATAATATCATTTTAAATATATCGATAATTAAATAATTGATAATTGATATATAAATCAAAAAAATAGTTTGAATGATAAAAAAATAAAAAATATAGGTTAGGTTTAGAATAGAAATTATGAAGAAAATAGCATTTTGGAGGGTAAAACTTCAAAATGCCATAACTTTGTGTACCATACTCCATTTAAGATGATTTTTCTTTTCATTTTGGGTATTTTTTCAAGATCTACATGTGGCAAATCGCCAAAAGCGATTTGATCGCTTATTTTTCTCAAAAAAGTTTGTTTAGGCCTTCAATTTTGGGATTTTTGTTTTTCACTACCTTTCACCAATATTAAAATAAGTCTATAATTATACAATATTTTTTATAATTTACTTAAGCTTTATTCTATTTAAGTTCTAAATTTAAGTACTTGATTAACAATACAGAGGGTAAAAATTAAGAAATACATAACTTAATTCAAAAATTAATTAAGAATTTAGAATCTTTATTCTTTAATAGCTTAATGTATCTTTTTCTATGAACTACCCATTATATTTTTGTTCCAACTAAAACATTTAAAGTTCTTCATCCTAAATATAAGTCATCCTCCAGCTTATCTCTCTAGAATTTGTATATGTGGCTGTCTCAACAGGAAATGTATGCTAAATCATTACACTAGGGCTCATTACATTAGGGTTCATTACATTACATTGGGGCTCATCTTCATAAAAACAAAAATCATTTAAGGTCTCTTAAAGTTTAAAGTATCAAAATTGAAGTTCTAAATTCACATCCATCGTTTCCCCATCACCAAGAAAATCCATAGAAATCATTATATTTTTGCTTAAATGAACTATCATAAGCCATGGAACATGAGGAAGAAAAAGACATTAATGGACAAAGGAGAAGGCAGAATAGGAATTTAAAAGGGTTATCCAACTAAAATTAATATTGCAATGATAAGAGATTGAGGTGGAGTTCAATCTTATCCATTCCTTCTTCTTCTCTTTCATTTTTTTTTTCTTTCTACCTATTTCTTGTTTTCGTTGCTTCAGAAGTTGAAAAGGACACATTAATTAAATGAATCAGAGAAATTGAAATTGAAAAATTTAGATATATGGATTCTTCAACATATGAAATGCTAGGCATATTAATTTCATGAGTTCTAAAAATTGAAATTATACTTCTTAATAAAAATTATAAATAATAATCAACTAGGTTTTTTAAACTTAATAAAAATTCTAGTTTTATTTTTTTAATTAATGATTACAACTAAAATATTTTTTAGTCTTCTTTATTTGCATATATTAAATATTAACTTTAAAAATATTTTTTAACTTAAAAACATTCTAATTTAGTTTTTTATTTTATATATTTGCATATATTAATTGATACGTATAATTTATTTTTTTAATTTAAAAATATTCTAATTTTAAATATTTTTATTTAAAAATAAGTTACAAAAATATTTCACGCAAAAATTTGTAATAAGTAAAAAATTTTACGTCAAAACTTTTAATGGCAACTATTTTAGCCGTTGTTAAAAGCTAACTTTTAATGACGAATACAACCAGTCATCACTAAAAGATTTGGCGAAAATATTTTTATTTGATTAAAAATTTGGCACAGAACTTTTAGTAACGACTAAAATGGTCGCCGCTATAAGCTATCTTTTAGTGACAATTAAAACCAGTCGCCACTAAAAGTTTTGATGCACAAATTTTTAATATTTGATAAGCATGATTTTTATACACTTTAATTCTCTTAATTTTGGTATTTTATAATTAAATATGGCTTAAGGAATTTAATTGAATGAAATTTGATTTTATTGACCATGTTTGCAATTTAGGAATTAATTTACAAAATTTTGAATTCCCAATACATAAATATCTTTTTAAATAATTTTGTAATTTGTTCCTACTTAATTGCTTCCATTCATTGGGTGCAGATTTAATTGGGCTTCCTTAATTGCATGGAAAGGAGAAAAGTTACGTGTGTGTGTAAGGAAGAAGCCTCGGGCAGCAGCTCACAAACTCAAGCAAAACAGAAGCTACTCATGTGGGAAGAGACGTGGTTGAACAGAGGAAAGGGAGCTGCATAAAGGAGAAGCTACAAGAGAAGAAGCCATTTTCTGGATTCAAAGAAAGCAAGAAGCAACAGGTTGGGCAACAGAGGTGTAAAATGAAGCAAAGCCATGCATGCAGAAATAATGTGAAAAACACATGAAGTCTGGGCAAAGAGAAAAGAAGAAGAGCTCAAGTTCTGCATGAAACATTCAAGTGGTAAAACAGAGGAAAGCAAACACGAATGAGCAAAGGAGGAAACACAAAATAAATGAAGAAGCTAGAGGATGAGAAGAATGTGTATAAGAAAAAGAAACAACATAGAATGAAAGAAGGAAAGAAAGGCTCGAGTTGGGTTCTACATAAGGAGAAGCCATAGGTCCTGCTACAGAATCCGTAAAACAGAGGAGAAGCAATGCGAAGGGTTGCTAAACACAAAAGCATACAGAGAAAAAGGCTACGGGTTAGTAAGGATACTCAAGTAAGGCTTGTACAGAAGCTGCATGAGGAAAACATGAAGCAAGGCTTGCATAAGCTGGATGCAGAACCATTTACTCGTACAACAACTAAAGAATAGAGTTGAGTCTTATGTGGTTGTGAATAGAAGTAGAGAGGAAGTGCAGCAGCTAAACAGAGAAGAACAATGAGGAAAACAAGCTAGAAGAGCGTAGGATTTATGTGATGAAGGCTCTAAACACAAAGAGGCAACTCGAGTTGAGGAGATCATCAAGAAGAACAACGCTGTAGGCAAAGAAATGGAAATGAAGAAAACAACAAAATGGAGCTGATGGAACAGTGGAATGAATTGGCATACACGAAGAAGCTACATGCAGAAGCTGAACATGGAGCTGAACACGTGCATTAATGAAGTGAGCTGGAGCTAAGTTTAAATGATCTCACGTGGAAATTGACACATGAAGAAGCAGCTTCAGCAAAAGAACACGTGAGCTGAAGGAAAAAATGCATACAACGTGAGGAGTAATTGAAGCATGTGAATGAGCTAAGTTACTCAAGTAGTAGCATCCATTCACCATTTCATCCAGACACTACATTTGATCATTACTTTTCCATCCAAGGGCTGACGTGAAGGAGGCATGACTTCAGCTGAGGAGCACGTGATTAATTAATGAAAAAGAGAGTGAAAAACGCTGAAGTAATCATCGGGTTAGAGGGAGAGCGAGTTGTGGGTTCCAGAGGTAAGAAAAAGATGACATAAATAGCGTAAGCTTGAGAGCTGAAGGAGGAGGCAATTCTCGTTGATCCATCCATGGTTATAGCTACCTTAATCAATTTTCCTCCGATTAAAACCTCCATGGTAGCTTGAATTCCCTTTGGTGGCTAGCTGAAGATAGGATTCCCCTAGATGAAGATTTGAGCTCTACATCTCCTCACCAATTTGAATAAAAACTTCTTTGCTCAATCTTTTAATTTCAGCATTATTTCCTTTATTAATTTGACTAGGTTTAGCTTATTGGTTTAAGAATTTAATTGCTGAAAATTACTGGATTAAATTGATTTTTAGATTGAGCATAATGTGATTTTTGGAATTTTAATTATGATTATTATATGTTTGTAAAAATTCCAAAATTAATGCTGTACAATTTACCTCTAAATTCCTCTTGATTTTAAGCTAATTGATGCAATGGTCATTGGATTAGTTGGCTGAAATTTTTGTGCAATTAATTATTTGAGGAATTAATTAATCTAATTGGTGAATTAGTATCTTGAATGGATTGCGTAGTAGATTTTATTAATCAATCAGAATTGGTTGTAGTGTGTTCTTGTTCTTAATTCAATTAATTAGTTGTTCAAGGTTTCTTGTGATTGCAAAATTCCTTGAATAATTGATGAATTGAATCTTGGATGGTTATTCAAGAGCCTTATAAGGAATGCACTAAAGAGCAAGAACTTAAATCCAAATTTGGTAAACTAAAAAGAGCAAGGATAATTAAATTCTAGGGAGTCCATTTGAAAGCTAGCTACCACATTTGCTTGACTATTCACTTCAATGTAGTCTTAAGTTTTTAATTCTTGTCAATTAAATTTTAGTTCAATTAAATCTTAACATTTTAAAACCCCCTAAACTAGTTCCAATTAGTAATACTAAAAATCCCTCTATAAACAAATTTAGGCATAAACTCCTTGGGAAATGACTTTGGTTGCACCATTATCTATAGAACTTATTTTGCTTCCTAGTTTCTATTTGAGATTGCGCGACACAATCGTCAAATTTGGCACCGTTGCTGGGGAGTTTAGTTTCTTAATTGTTTGAAAGGGTTTCTTAGTATTTTTTTCCCTATTTTTGTTTTTTTTTATTCTATTTTTCCCCTGTTTTAAGCTTGGATTTAGACCATTTCGGTTGCTTGAATCATCTTATCTGCTTGCTGGAATTTTTGTTTAAAAGTGCCTAAAAAATTCTCAAACTCTGTTTTCCAAGGTTTTTAGGTGTTTTGAGCAAAAATAATAGAAAAGCTATTCGGTGCACCATTTTTTGGCCAAATTCCAAATTTTGATTCACTTTTTCTATTTTTTTTAGTATTTTTTCGAATTTTCTAGGATTTTTCTAATTTTTTTGTATTTTTTGTTTTAATTTTTCTTTGTTGATTTTTGTGTTCCTTCTTAGTTTTTGCTTGTCTAATTGGTGTATGACAAGAAGCTTTGGTGAAAAATTAATTGATTTGGATCCAGAAATTGAAAGAACCTTTAGAAGATAAGTAAGGATTAGGAAAAACAAGGATAGTATAGAAATATGTAGTTCTATTTCTTCTGTTTTTGATTTTGTGCAAGGAATTGATTGTGTACTTCAATTTGCTGATGATAATATGGCTGAACAAGATCAAATGAATGCTAACAGGAGTATGCATGTTCAGGTTAACTTGAATGCAAATGCAAATTTGAATAATAACATGCATGCCAGAACCATTAGAGAATTGACAGCTCCTAATTTGCATTATCAAAATCTTTGTATACAATATCCAAAATTAGATACAAATTTTGAGCTTAAATCTGGTTTGATTCACTTACTTCCTAAGTTTCATAGACTTGCAGGAGATGACCCTCACAAACATCTGAAAGAATTCCATGGTGTATGCTCTACAATGAAGCCACAAGGTATCTCAGAGGAACAAATTAAGCTCAGAGCATTCCCTTTTTCCTTAGATGGTTTAGCCAAGGATTGGTTGTATTATCTACCTCCTGGTGCCATTACTTCTTGGGACCAACTGAAAAGGCTCTTCTTGGAGAAATTCTTTCCTGCCTTTCGCACTGCATCAATAAGGAAAGAGATATGTGGGATTAGACAGAATGGTGGAGAGACTTTGTATGAGTACTAGGAAAGATTTAAAAGATTGCTGGCTAGTTGTCCTTACTATCAAATTTCTGATCAGTTGCTTATTCAGTACTTATATGAAGGGTTGTTGAACATGGACAGAAACATGATTGATGCTACCTCTGGTGGAGCCTTAGGTGATCTAACACCTACAAGGGCCTGGGAGTTTATTGATAAGATGGCTCAGAATGCTCAACAATTTAGGTCCAGATCAATGCAGATGACAAGAGGAGTAAATGAGTTGGGTACTTCACAGTATGATACTGAAACTTGAATGAGCTAACCACGATGGTTTGTCAGCTTGCTTTAGCTCAACAACAACAGTAGTCATCCTCTACTCCTTCTCAGACTTGTGCACCATAGTCCTACCTTACTCAGACATATTATTATCCATAGTGCTATGCATCTGGACAGACATCTACCTTTACTACCTTGGTAGAACCCCTGTGTGATATATGCTGTTTGGCCACACATACTACTGAACAGTGCCCTATATTAGAGGACAAGGTAGAGGCTTATGCTGGAATGTTTCCAGTTAGGCCAATGCAACAAAGGCAACAAAGATATGACCCTATTCTAATACATACAATCCAGGATGGAGGGATCACTCTAACCTGAGATATGGGGGAGGACAACAGCAAAATAAATACAATGTTGTAGGACCCAGTGCACAGTCTTCCCAACCTATTAGGCAATCAGTTCCTATCCAAGAGGAACCTATAAAAGATAACAGCATGGAGTTTATGATTAAGCAAATCATGGAAAAGATGGATCAAAATAAGGCTAGAAACAAATAAGAATTGGCTAACGTGAAAAATCAGAACAAGCATTTAGAGAATACGTTTAGTCAGTTAGCTAGCTCTCTCAATAAGATAAAAGCCAAGGATCAGGCCAGTTACCCTCTCAGACTATTGTCAATCCAAGGAATAGTAGCAATGTCAGTGCCATCACTCTTAGGAGTGGAAAGGAGATTCAGAGATCTTCAGATACCACTACCATGGATAAGCCGGTGTCATCAAAAACACACATCGCACCAAATGAGCCTAACAAAGAAGAGGAGCCAAAGAAAATTTTGCCCTTCCCACATAGACCTACCTTGGGAAAGAGGCAGACTGAAGCAGATGTGGAAAAAGAAATTCTGGAGACTTTCAAAAAGGTTGAGGTCAATATACCCCTGTTGGATGCAATCAAGACCATCCTTAAATATGCCAAGTTTCTTAAGGAGATATGTACTAACAAGAGGCATCTAAAAGGGAATGAAAAAGTCAATTTTGGCAAGAATGTCTCAGCACTCATACAGCCAACAATGCCCATTAAGTGTTAAGATCCAAGCACTTTTACAATTCCATGCACCATTAGAAATTTTGAGTTTTCTGATGCTTTGATTGATCTTGGTGCTGCTATAAATGTTATGCCTAAATATGTTTATTCATCTTTGCAGGTGGGAGAGCTTAAACCTACTGAAGTGGTTGTGCAGCTGGCAAACAGGAGCATTGCTTATCCTTCAAGAGTGTTGGAGGATGTTCTAGTCAAGGTAAAGGATTTGATTTTTCCAGCTGATTTTTATATCCTTAACATGGAGGATGATAGATATAGATCTAGTGGACATGCCCTACTCATTTTAGGTAGGCCTTTCCTAAAAACTACCAAAACAATTATAAATGTGCATGAGGGTACTCTTCAAATAGAGTTTGCTGGCAATGTGATACAATTTAATATATTTGATGCCATGAAACACCCTTGTGATGATAACTTTGTTTTTAGTATCAACTTGATTGATATACTAGTTGATAATGCCAGTGCTGATTTTAAGGATAGTTTATTGACCGATTCCTGTGATATTACTAACTTGGATGATTCTCTTGATTGTACATGTTCTGGAACTACTATATGTCACAGATGTACCCAGATTAGTGCTTTTATTGAGAATAGTGAGTTCTTTTCATGTACTGATTATCATAGTTCTGAGACCTTCTCCTTTGGTGCTAATTTCATTATTGGTCAGCCTGTAACTGATTTGGATGATTATACTAGTTTAAGTCAATATTCTTGTTCTAAAGATGATGCACATGCTGTTGTTTTCCTTAAATGTTCTGATGTTACTGGATTTACTGATTCTAAGGATATGTTGCATATTGATGTCACTTCTGGATATGTTGATTATGCTAGTTCATCTATTTCCACTCTTGCATTACCTATTGATAGTGGTAATAGATGTTGTGTAACTAGTTCATCTAATAATGATACTAATGTTGCTACTGCTGTTGGTTCTCTTATTGGCATTCCTTCTGCTGATATTCCCAAAGATGGGAAAGTTGTTTCTTCTGTCTGTGAGTTTTTTGAATAGGTATTTGGCATGGAAGAGATTGAAATCAAACAACTCATACCATCAGTTAAGCAAGCTCCTACCTTAGAGCTCAAACCGTTGCCAGACAATCTCAAGTACACCTATTTGGAAGAAGATGAGAAGCTTCCAGTGATTGTAGCGAGTGACATTATTCCAAAGGAAGAAGAGAAGCTTCTAGAGGTCTTAAGGAAGAGAAAACAAGCAATAGGGTGGACCTTAGCTGACATACCTGGCATTGGCCCTGAGACATGTATGCACAGAATTTTGTTAGAAGATGGGGCAAAGTCAGTAAGGCAACCTCAAAGGCAACTGAACCCACTTATTTTAGATGTGGTTAAAAAGGAAGTTTCTAAACTCTTATCTATTGGTATTATATATCCTATTTCTGACAGTCAGTGGGTTAGTCCTGTGCAGGTGGTTCCAAAGAAATCAGGGATCACAGTTGTCCAGAATAAGAATAATGAATTGGTGCCTACCCGTGTACAAAATAGTTGGAGGGTTTGCATTGACTACAAGAGGCTTAATTTAGTCACTAGAAAAGATCATTACCCCCTCCCTTTTATTGATCAGATGCTTAAGCGTTTAGCTGGTAAATCTTACTACTATTTTCTGGATGGATTTTCAGGGTATTTTCAGATATGCATAGCCCCAGATGATCAAGAGAAGACGACATTCACATGCCCATTTGGAACATATGCCTACAGATGAATGCCCTTTAGTCTTTGCAATGCCCCTAGAACCTTCCAGCTGTGCATGGTTTCCATTTTTAGTGATTTCCTTGAACATTGTATAGAAATTTTTATGGATGATTTCACTATATATGGGAACTCTTTTGATGATTGCTTATGTAGTCTGGATAGAGTTGCTTATGTAGTCTGAATAGAGTCCTAACTAGATGTATAGAGAAGAACCTTGTACTTAATTTTGAAAAGTGTCATTTTATGGTTCGGAAAGGCATTGTATTAGGTCATGTTATATCTGAACAGGGCATAGAGGTTGATAAAGCTAAGATAGATGTTATCACTTCTCTACCATACCCGACATGTGTTCAGGAGGTTCGATCTTTTCTAGGTCATACGGGTTTCTATAGAAGATTCATTTAGAATTTTAGTAAAATTGCTTTGCCATTGTCTAAGCTGTTACAAAAAGATGTTAATTTCCAGTTTGATGATACATGTAAAACAACTTTTGATGATCTTAAGAAACACTTGACTTCCCTACCCATTATTCAACCCCCTGATTGGACCCTCCCATTTGAGCTTTTATGTGACGCATCTAATTTTGCTATAGGTGCAATGTTGAGCTAGAGATTGAATAAGAGGTCCCATGTGATTGCTTATGCATCTAAGACTCTAGATGGGGCCCAAGCAAATTATACAACCACAGAAAAAGAGTTTCTTGCTATTGTTTTTGCTTTGGATAAATTTAGATCTTATTTGCTTAATACTAAAGTCATTGTTTTTACTGATCATGCAGCCTTGAAGTACTTGCTAAAGAAGCCTAATACAAAGCCAAGATTGATTAGATGGATGCTTCTACTTCAGGAATTTGACATTGACATCTGGGATAAAAGTGGAGCTAAAAACTTGGTGGTAGACCACTTGAGTAGAATTGAAGCTTTAAAGGTAAATTCCTTACCTATTGATGATGATTTCCCTGATGAGCATTTGTGTGCTGTGCATAGTTTTTATCCATGGTATGCCGACTTAGTGAATTATCTAGCTGCTTCTGAACTACCTGTTGATTTGACTAAACATCAGTTGAATAAGTTTAGGAGTGAAGCTAGGTATTATATTTGGGATGATCCATATTTGTGGAAACTATGTAGTGACCAAGTGATTAGACGTTGTGTGCCTGATATAGAATTTGATTCTATTTTGAATTTTGTCACGCACTTGCATTTGGAGGTCACTTTAGTCCAAAATGCACAGCTAGGACGGTTCTAGATAGTGGATTGTATTGGCCTACTTTGTTTCATGATGCCTTTGATTTTTGTAAAAGATATGTCAGGTGTCAACAAACAAGTAGCATATCTAAAAGAAATGAAATGCCACAGCATCCCATTTTGTTTTGTGAAGTCTTTGATGTGTAGGGCATTGATTTTATGGGACCTTTTCCTACTTCTTTTAGCTTTTTATACATCTTATTGGCTGTTGATTATGTTTTGAAGTGGGTGGAAGCCAAACCCACTAAGACTGATGATTCTTCTGTGTTGTAGAGTTTGTTCGCTTTCACATTTTCTACAGGTTTGGTATTCCCAAAGCCATTATCAGTGACCAAGGCACTCACTTTTGCAACCAGAGTATACATAGCTTGCTTAACAAGTATAGTGTTATGCATAAAGTAGCTACTCTGTACCACCCTCAAACAAATGGCCAGGCAGAAATTTCTAATCGGGAGGTGAAGCAAATTTTGGAGAAAACAGTGCAGCCGAATAGGAAAGATTGGAGCAAGAGGCTAGATGATGCACTTTGGGCCTATAGGACTACATATAAGACTCCTATTAGCATGTCACCCTATCGGCTGGTATTTGGAAAAGCGTGTCACTTATTGGTGGAAGTGGAGCACAAAGCTTACTGGGCTGTAAAGAAATGCAATTTAGATTTAAATGGAGCAGGATCTCACAGAAAATTCCAACTCCAAGAACTTAAAGAGATCAGATTAGAAGCTTATGACAATGCAAGGATCTATAAAGAAAAGACAAAGGCATTCCATGACAAGATGATTACAAGGAAAGAGTTTGTTGTCGACCAAAAAGTCCTACTTTATAAATCCCATTTGAAGTTTATGCCAGGTAAACTACGTTCTAAATGGGAAGGTCCTTATATAGTTTTTGATGCTTTCCTTTTTGGTGCAGTTGAGCTTCTAGATGAGCAACCGGGAGCTAAATTTAAAGTTAATGGACATCGGCGCAAACACTTTTATGAAGGAGTTCCAAGGGATGACAAGGAGGAGCTCCAACTTCATGACCCACCCTAAACCCCGGTTGTACTCTTTCCCTTTCCTTTTTTATATTGTGTTGTCTTTATCTGTTTATTGGATTGTGTGCTGGCATTGAGGACAATGCAATGTTTAAGTGTGGGGGGATACAAATAAAATTTTTGTTTTGTTTTGGTTAGTTGATTTATCTAGTTTCTAGGCTTTTAGTCAGTTTTGTGTTATTTTCCAGTTAAAAAAAACCCAAAAACTAAAAACTATGCTTTTGTGTAAGTTGCTGGCTTTGATATATCTTAATTTGATAGGGAATTGACCTTGTATTAAGAATGCAAGTTAAGTGGCAATTAGCTTTGCTTTAATGAAATTTGATGATGGTCAATTTACCTTGTGAGAATTTTGAACCTATTGCTTATTCATTTCTAGTGTGTATCCCCTATCTTACTTTTACTCTAAAACTTGGCTTGAATCTTATTCAAGGCCACATTTATTCACTTGCCATGCATGAAAAGGATTAAGGCATTCATTGTTGTTTTGTTTTAGCTAGAGCCAAAAAGCTATCCTTCATGTGTTTTATCCATTTTTTTTCCATTTGAGCCTTATATTTTTCCTTTTTAGCCTTTTAGCCATGAAAATCAAATGAATGTTCTTCCTACCTTGATTAGGATGCTTTCAATTATTAAGGGCATTGTATGTTGTTAAGGTTGATGGAGGTGCACTTTTCACATCATTTATAGGCCATTTGTTTGTTCCTCTTCAAGAGTATTCCAAGAAAAAGAGAAAAGAATAATAAAAAAAAGAAACAAAGCAAAAGAAAAGTAGTTGAAAAAAAAATGAAAGAGAAAGAAAAAAAAAAGGAAAAAAGAAGAAAAAGGAAAGAAAAGTTGTTCTCTTAGTGCATATCTTTTTTTTTTATGGTTAAAAGGGCCTTAAGATGCACTTTCGCTCCATCCTTATTCTTATTTTAATGCTCTTAATGATTTTTAAGCATCAAATTTGCTTTTGAATTTCCTTCATTCTTTTGTTTACCACTTGTTTCATACCTTAGCCTACATTACAACCATAATAAAGACCTTTTGATTCATTCATTGGCATTTGATTTTAGTGGTGGAGATATAAATGATTGCCAAGCTTATGGTAGTAAGGTTGGGTAGGATGGAATTTGAGAGTAAGCACTTCATCCTAAACACTGAAGAGTAGAGTGATAAACATAAATCCAAGTGAGGGACTTTCATTGCATTTCATTTTTGATTAAGTGTATTGCCATGGTACTTGTTGCATTGATGCAAGTGACATGACTTGGAGAATTGAGCTATTGATTTGCTTTGAGCTTCCTTGTGCTAAGTGACTAATACAACTCCATTTCTCTTGATTTCCTTTCCATTATCTCTTCCTTGGAGCTTTAGTTTTCTTTTGCCCAGGAGTGCAAAAGCTTAAGTGTGGGGGAATTTGATGAGCATGATTTTTATATACTTTAATTCTCCTAATTTTGGTATTTTAATAATTAAACATGGCTTAAGGAGTCTAATTGAATGAAATTTGATTTTATTGACCATGTTTGCAATTTAGGAATTAATTTACAAAATTTTGAATTCCCAATACATAAATCTCTTTTTAAATAATTTTGTAATTTGTTCCTACTTAATTGCTTCCATTCATTGGGTGCAAATTTAATTGGGCTTTCTCAATTGCATGGAAAGGAGAAAAGTTACGTGTGTGTGTGAGGAAGAAGCCTCGGGCAGCAGCTCACAAACTTGAGCAAAATAGAAGCTACTCATATGGGAAGAGACGTGGTTGAACAGAGGAAAGGGAGCTGCACAAAGGAGAAGCTACAAGAGAAGAAGCCATTTTCTGGATTCAAAGAAAGCAAGAGGCAACGAGTTAGGCAACAGAGGTGTAAAATGAAGCAAAGCCATGCATGCAGAAATAACATGGAAAACACATGAAGTCTGGGCAAAGAGAAAAGAAGAAGAGCTCAAGTTCTGCGTGAAACATTCAAGTGGCAAAATAGAGGAAAGTAAACACGAATGAGCAGAGGAGGAAACACAGAATAAATGAAGAAGCTAGAAGATGACAAGGATGTGTATAAGAAGAAGAAGCAACATAGAATGAAAGAAGAAAAGAAAGGCTCGAGTTGGGTTCTACATGAGGAGAAGCCATGGGTCCTGCTACAGAATCCGTAAAACAGAAGAGAAGCAATGCGAAGGGTTGCTAAACACAGGAGCATGCAGAGAAAAAGGCTACGGGTTAGTGAGGATACTCGAGTGAGGCTTGTACAGAAGCTGCATGAGGAAAACACGAAGTAAGGCTTGCATGAGCTAGATGCAGAACCATTTACTCGTATAGTAGCTAAAGAATAGAGTTGAGTCTTACGTGGTTGTGAATAGAAGTAGAGAGGAAGTGCAGCAGCTAAACAGAGAAGAACAACGAGGAAAATGAGCTAGAAGAGCGTGGGATTTACGTGATGAAGGCTCCAAACACACAGAGGCAGCTCGAGTTGAGGAGATCATCAGGAAGAACAGCACTGTAGGCAAAGAAATGGAAATGGAGAAAACAATGAAATGGAGCTGATGGAACAGTGGAATGAATTGGTATACACGAAGAAGCTACATGCAGAAGCTGAACGTGGAGCTGAACACGTAGATTAATGAAGTGAGCTAGAGCTATGTTTGAATGATCTCATGTGGAAATTGATACATAAAGAAGCAGCTTCAGCAAAAGAACACGTGAGCTAAAGGAAAAAATGCATACAGCGTGAGAAGTAATTAAAGCATGTGAATGAGCTAAGTTACTCGGGCAGTAGCATCCATTCACCATTTCATCCAGACGCTACATTTGATCATTACTTTTCCATCCAAGGGCTGATGTGAAGGAGGCGTGACTTCAGCTGAGGGGCACGTGATTAATTAATGAAAAAGAGAGTGAAAAATGCTGAAGTAATCATCGGGTTAGAGGGAGAGCGAGCTGTGGGTTCCAGAGGTGAGAAAAAGACGACGTAAATAGTGTAAGCTTGAGAGCTGAAGGAGGAGGCAATTCTCATTGATCTATCCATGGCTGCAGCTACCTTGATCAATTTTCCTCCGATTAAAACCTCCATGGTAGCTTGAATTCCATTTGGTGGCTAGCTGAAGATAGGATTCTACTAGATGAAGATTTGAGCTCCACATCTCCTCACCAATTTGAATAAAAACTTCTTTGCTCAATCGTTTAATTTCAGCATTATTTCCTTTATTAATTTGACTAGGTTTAGCTTATTGGTTTAGGAATTTAGTTACTGGAAATTACTAGATTGAATTGATTTTTGGATTGAGCTTAATGTGATTTTTGGAATTTTAATTGTGATTATTATATATTTGTAAAAATTCTAGAATTAATGCTGTACAATTTATCTCTAAATTTCTCTTAATTTTAGGCTAATTGATGCAATGGTCATTGGATTAGTTGGCTGGAATTTTTGTGCAATTAATTATTTGAGGAATTAATTAATCTAATTGATGAATTAGCATCTTGAGTGGATTGTGCATTAGATTTTATTAATCAATCAAAATTGGTTGTAGTGTGTTCTTGTTCTTAATTCAATTAATTAGTTGTTCAAGGTTTCTCGTGGTTGCAAAATTCCTTGAATAATTGATGAATTGAATCTTGGATAGTTATTCAAGAGCTTTATAAAGAATGCAATAAAGAGCAAGAACTTAAATCCAAATTTGGTAAACCAAAAAAAGCAAGGATAATTGAATTTTAGGGAGTCCATTTGAAAGCTAGTTACGACATTTGCTTGACTATTCACTTCAATTTAGTCTTAAGTTTTTACTTCTTGTCAATTAAATTTTAGTTCAATTAAATCTTATTATTTTAAAACCCCCTAAACTAGTTCCAATTAGTAATACTTAAGATCCCTCTATAAACAAATTTAGGCATAAACTCCTTGGGAAATGACCTAGGTTGCACCATTATCTATAGAACTTATTTTGCTTCCTAGTTTCTATTTGAGATTACGCGACACAATCGTCAATATTTGACCAAAATTTTGGCACCAGACCTTTTAGTGATGAAAATGTTGTCGTCGCTAAAAGGTATTTTTTATGACAACTAAAGTTGGCGGCCGCTAAAAGTTTTGGCATTAATATTTTAATGGATAAAAATTTGGTGTTTGGACTTTTAGTGACGAAAAGGTTAGTCGCCGTTAAATGTTATATTTCAGTGACGACTAATACTTTTCGCTGCTAAAAGTTATGTTTTAGTGACAACCAGAATTAGTTGCCGCTAAAACTTATGTTTTAGTAACGATTAAAGTTGGTTGCTGTTAAAAGTTTTAGTATTAATATTTTTAATAGATAAAAATTTGGCATTTGGACTTTTAGTGATGACCAAATCAGTCGCCGCTAAATGTTATATTTTAGTAACAACTAAAACCTGTTGCCATTAAATGTTATGTTTTAATAACGACTAAAACCTGTCACCACTAAAAATTATGTCTTAATAACGACTAGAATTAGTCGCCATAAAAAGTAATATTTTAATGATGACTAAATCTAGTCACTGCTAAAAGTTTTGGCATTAATATTTTTTATTTAACAAAAGTTATGCACCAAAGCATTTAGTAACAACAAAAACGTCACCCCTAAAAGGTACCTTTTAGTGACGACTAAAATTAGTCGTCACTAAAAGTTTTACACAAATATTTTTTACATATAATAAATTTTGCTTCAAGACTTTTAGTAACGACTAGAATCTGCCATCACTAAAGGACCATTTTAGTGGCGACTAAAAGGTTATCATAAATATAATTTTTTTGTGGCGACTATGTCGATATAGTCGCAAAAAATATTTAGCGGTGACTTTTTTATTATTACTAAATATTTTAGTGACCATTTTTTTTTGTCACTGCTAAAAATATTTTCGAAATCAAGAATAGTTTTTTAGTGACAATTTTTAGCGACAACTTAATAAAGTCGTTGCTGAAAATATTTTTTCAGCCACCACTTTCTTAAGTCGCCACTAAAGTCGTTACTAAAAGTCTATTTTTTTGTAGTGATAATTCTTAATGAGAAATTCCAATTTTGTATAAACAACCAAAAATTACAAAGCTGAACGATATATAAACATTCAAGAATGCATATACTATACACATGACGGTAAGAATTTCCAAAACTACCAGACATCAATTAGTAGGAAAATTTACCATGGTGTTCCCATTCATCATAAGCATATCTCTCATTTGGATTGCACCTATACCCTTAAGAGTAATTAAGTTGTTAAAAACAAGTGAACATGTATTACATGTAGCAAAATAGGACACTCCATAACTATGAATCCAATTCTAGCATCAAACTAAATAAGCTTGCAACACGTTTTGCGAAAAATCAACATGCCAATGCAATGATAGTATTTTAAGTGCAGAATTTCTGACCCAAGAAGAGTTTAATAGTAAAGGGTGTTAAAACTTAGATTCCAAAAACCATAAGCCAAACTCTCCCTTGTGTTTAGCTAATCTCTATAACCATTGCTTGTATTGGGTTTTATGACCATCAATATTATCAAAATAAAAGGAAACAAGTTAATATTAATAATTATTCTTTCTCCTTCAATACTACTATCAAGATCACTAAAGTTCAGATGAAAATAACAAGAGGACAGAAAGCATAGGCAACCCTTGATAAGAGTAAAGACAAATTTTGTATTTAGAATAGAAGTAAAACTAAAGAAGAATGCAAAATCAACTTACAAAATTTAGAAAATTCTTATTCAAGTCTACTGTTGTATCCCACAATTCCAATGAGAAAAAAATAAATTAACATGTATTACCTATAGAATAGGAAATAACTGAAACAACATAGAAAAAAAGGGGAGGAAAGTCTTACATGGAGGAAAGTCAGTGTACTTGAAAAGGCCAACCATTCTCTTATAATCAATAGGGTTAAGGGCTGTAGTGACAACCTTAATGAGAACTTGGTCATCTTTAACTTGAGGTGAAGGAACATTATCATCAAAATTTATAAATACAAGTTTTCTAAGGAAGATTAAAAAAAAAAAATTGGCTTGTGTATAAAGCATGGACAATAAGTATTGTAAAGTATATAGATTATGAAACTTATAATCACGCCCAATAGAAGGTTTCCTCTAAAAGTCTTTATTGAGAATAGATCCTAGGAGGTGTTAATCCTTGAGATATTGACTGTGCTTTCACCTTAATAGAGTCCAATGACACTAAGTTTAACATGTGTATATAACATGTCTATAAAACACTTGATGGATGTCATGGAAAGCTATTAAGAGGAAAACATTATCAAAGTGATTTCTCTACTTTAGGCTTGTCATAGTCTCCATCATTACTAAGGGGTTCATTTTTAGTAATGAACAACCAACATGAAGTCAATTTCAGACTAAATTTCAAGATAAAAAACAAAAACTCCTAAAAAAAACTAAATCATGCACTAACATCACATTTGTTAGCTAAATCCACTAGTGCCTTCCTAGTATCACCACTCCCATCAAAGTACTTATTTCAAAAATATTCAACAAGAAGCAACTCAACCATTTGAAGATCAAAAACCAATTACAAAAACTCCCTCAAAACATAAATAAATGCTTGTGTGATGTTATATGTGCATTATAAATCACATATACAAGCCCAAAAAAAAAAAGATAGGAACCTTACATAAATGAAGGTGTCATGATTGAAAAATCCATAAAGAAAGAAAGAGGAGCTCATTAATAAGGTGGAAAGATAGAGATGAAATGGCCTAAAGTATGCAAATTGAATGTTTTAAAAGATAAACCTAAATCATCTATATAACATTCAATTTAATCATGGATCATAGCACGAAAGCCAATTACAAGAACTCCCTCAAATCATGGAAAAATTAATACATGGATAACTATTGACAATTGGAAATACAATAAATTAAGCTAAGAAAAAGAGTTATAGATACATAGCATGAAATTTTATAGTTAAGTGAACTAATAGCAGATTAATCATGTATAGGAAAAGAGCTTTATGTGTATGGGTAAGCATATTGGAACCAATCATCATCATCTTTAGGCCTAAAAGACTTTAGAACTTTGAGGTATCTTAAGCTTAAGTTGAAGGAGTAAAGGTCAGGGCTCCTTCTAGAATCTATAAACTAGTCATGCCTTAAAGTTCACAACCACAGTGTCTTCTATAATGCACATAGGAGAAAAACTAGGTGAAAGATGATTAATCTTTGAAATAATTGACCAAGAGCTTCTATTATAGGATGATACATTAAAAACCTATAATTGAACTATATAAGGTTTATAGTGATCAATGCTATGAAATATAGCCCCTGCACTATCATTATAAGCTAGTAAAGTATGGAAGGTTGGATATCCTGATCTTGTTGAACGTACAATCTAAGAAATTACAAATAATGATTGACTCTATAGCATCAATCCCATCAATGTTACCTTCTAGGTTCTAGGCTAAAAAGATATCAAAAGTCAATGTATGATTAAAAGCATGGTTGGGTTTAAAGGACATCACTTAGGAAGTTGTCATTTCTTCTCTTTAAGGTAACAAGTGGTCCTATATACATCATTGTAAACATCATGTAATCATGTGAAGAGTATGAAAATGAAGTAGTCATTGAGCAAAGGATTGAAAGAGAATATACATAGATTGAATTCTAAAAAAATTAAGGAACACAAAAAAAGATAAGCAATAAAGGAAAGAAGATTGTGAGTTTCAAAAAAAAGTAAATGATTGAATTACTTACATGCTTTTGGTTGCTCTGTAAGGTTAATGAGTCTCTATATGTCTCATTTGTCATTGGGTTAAAGATCTTGAAGAATGATGTGTAGTTAACTAAGCAATTCTTAAGACAGACAAAATTATTGGCTGAGCAAATAAATGTTATGGAAAAGTCTTATTATTGCCTTAAAGGGATGTTTAACTTAATTATATTAAAGCTAGTTATATTAAGTTTATATATCTTAGGTGATATGTCATCTATTCCAATATACTTAGTTTTCAACAATAATGACAGAACATGTTCCATAATAATGTATCTGTAGCCAAGAAATTTATTTAGGAAGTAAGAACCCAAAAAAAAAAAGCATTACTTGTTTTATTCAATTACATGTCCTTTATAGGAAAGCAACCTAAGCCTATTTTATCCCTTTAATTTAATTATTAATATTTTTCACTTATTATTTTGAATTTCCATTACTTCAAATTTTTAAATTAATGGATATTACAAAATTCCTTCCATACTTGCAGGACCCACAATGGTTTCCACACTTTCTTCAAAATAGGAGAAAACTAAATGGGCTCATTTGCTACTAGCTACCAATTAATAAGGCACCCTACTTTAGATATTAGGTAGGAGTAATGTGATTTTCTTATTCCTTTTCCTTTTTCAACTCTGGTATTTGTAAAATATTTTCTAAAGAATGGCAAGATGTGTGTAAAGGCAAAGATTATTGTGAATTTGTAAGGCAGGTGATGTCTAGAATAATAAAACTTAAGAGAGCTTATGGCACAGTTACATATTATATAGGGTCATCAATACTATGTTTGCCTTTACATGCCAATCTTAAAGCCCTCAACTAGTATCCCAATAATATGTGGGGCTCTGCATAAAGTCCTTAAATTAGGGATTAATATTTTAAGAAATTGCTCTAAACTTAGAATTTTGCATAAAACCACATTAAAGATTGAAGTTAAAGCATGTTAAAAGCAATGAAACAGCAAGCCTCATCTTCATCTAACATCTTAGCATAAAGTCCAGTTAAAAGCAATATCAAATCACATTAATCATCTAATACCATTTAATAGCAAGCATTGTGACGACCCTAACTTCTACTCATTTTAATTAAGGTTAAATGCATGATTAATAACCATAAACCAAGGTTACATGACATTAAGACTAATTGCATTATGGGAATGTGGGGGAATTTGAGCCTTAATGTTATTAGAGTCATCAACCATATAATTACCAACACTTACATATATCAGGGAAAACAAACATTTATTTATAAGCCTTGATTCTATTACCTATCAATTTCAATTCACATGAATCTTCTATCACTATTTATAAATCATCCCTTGAGGTTACCATATGAAAAACCAAGATTTCCTAGCCAATATAAGGGTTTCAGGAAGTTCACCGCAACCAATTCCCCTCGACTTCACCCCTCGCATCGTCAGCGAGTTAGACCTTTGCTGCGGCCAACCTACATGGCACCGTGGCAAGGAAGCCTCCTAGAACCTACCTCACTCATCTCTCACTATTGGCTGTGGCCAATACCTCCTTTTACCGCGGCCAATTCCTCTCTGGAATACTTGGCTCCTTTTTGTAAAAGTTCACCGTGGCCAATTCCCGCTTTCGCTGCAGCGAATTTCTCTCTGGACGACTCCCAGTTTAGCCTCTCACATTTTGCCGCGGCTAATTATGCATTTCACCGCAGCAAATTCCTCTCTGGCACTCTTTCTGGGGAACTTCACCTCTATTGGCTGTGGCTAACTCTATTTTAACCACGGTGAAGTGCCTTTTGGTCCTACAACCCCCAAGTTCTTGTCTCATACTCTCCACTCTCCCTCCAATATCACCCTAGGGCCATTCTACCTAAATTTATGCAACTCTAGTGGTAATTATGTACCTTAATTACCCAGCTAATCTATCATTATCCATTTAAAACCCAAATGTGGATCCTTAACCCTCTAACCACCATAAACCAGCGAGTTCATAGATTAATGACGACAGTTGTATTCTGGTCACAAGGTACATGGGGCCAATGCTTAATGTTTATATAAAATCAAATCACTCATTGTTAGCCAATTACAATCATAATGTTTAATCCCATGATAATTAAATTACATATACAGTCCCTATACTTGGCAACTCATAATGCAATGCAGCAATGATACAAAACTAGCAATCTAGTTACAATACAATTTGACAAGGCTCCCAAATCTATGTGCTACCAAACCATTTAATAAGCTTCCATTAAATTTCTCCTTGCCAAAAGGTTCTGTCCCTGAAAATGTTAGCCCATAATTAGGGTGAGATATACAATCTCAGTAACAAGAGGCAAATTCCATATATATGTATAGATTAATCAAATAAATGCAATTTCATATCATCAACACCAGAATCATCAATTCAATTTGCACATGAACTAGTTGAACTACCAATGACTACTGTCCCATACTAGCAATCATACACAACATGTTAAAGGCCAATAACACCGAGAGAGGTCCGTCCACAGCACCTACTCTATAATGAGCACAACCAAGGCTCAGTGTATATGGGGTTTGATCACAACCCAGTGCTCGATCGAAGCACATACATGGGTGGTAGCCACACCACAACTCCACCATGGACTCACAAGGTCTAATTACAATAACAATCAAGTAGTCAACTAATCATTTAGTATTTCAAAATCAAGCATGTGTAACAAATATCAAATTAACATGAGTATATACATGGAATTAGGAAAATAACCCTAGTTACCTCAATGAAGCCAATTACTCATCCTCTAACTACCATCATGATTCAAAGCACACTAGGCCTAATATAAGCATAATCATCATTATTCAACTACCATTAGTAAGGAATTTTCCTATCCATAAACTAATCTTAACAAGAATACATTAAGAACTTCTTGGCCAAGCTTCCTAAGGGTCTACAGCACCAATTCAAGGTCACAACAACAAGAACTCACAATGAGTCACTCCTAATGTCTCCATTTTCGCACATGTAAGAGCCATACACCAAAAGTCAGTCCAAATGATGGAAATTCAATATATATACCACATAAGAGAAGAGGAAACACTTACCCATATACCTAAAGGGTTAAATGGACTAAGTTGAGCCTCAACTATCAAGAACACACCATGGGAAATTCCAAAATTCGGATTTCAGTCATCAAGCCCAGAAAATTCAGTTTTCCACCATTATCTCCTTGTAATTTTGCACAATAGCAGAACCCATTATGATAATCAATCCTAAGGAGCATTTTCCAGCAAAGTAATACACAAAATGGAAGGGAAATGCTTACCTAACATCCTTCTAACCTCTAACTCTGAAAATCTTACAACAATCATCCAAGAACCATATTCGATCCTAAGAAGAGATGAAAGATTCTCAAAATGACAAACCAATCAGACCAAAATGAAGAGGAGAATGAGAGGGACATGTTTTATATAGATTACCTTGGCCAAATCTTCCTCTAGAAGTGAGAAATGGTGGAGGAATGCAGAAAAACCCTAGCCTCCCTCTCAACCTCCGAATTTTGCTTTGCCTCTTATGTTTTTCTGTAGAATGGGGAGGAGGCTAAGTGTATTTAAGGTTTGGTTATGTTTAAGTTAGGTCCCAAATAGGTTGTGGGTTGACCCAAAGGCCCAAATCCTTATGGGTTTTGATTTTTATGCTTGTTGGGCCTTATTTCATGAGTTAGGCTACAGAAATTTGATTGGGTTAGGCCAAGTTCCAAGAGTCAATCCAACTTGGGTCTGCATAATATATGTTAGGCCAATTATAAGAGCTCATGTAAATTGGGTCTTGGGCCTCTATTTCACTAAATCAGATTAGGCTATTGCTAGGTGATCTCTCTTGGCCTAAGTCTTATGATAAGGAGTTAGGCTTACATCTAGAATCATTGGGCCTCCATAAATTTTATCCATGGCTTACTAAAATAAATTTTAGGCCTAAATTAAGCCTTAACCCAATTGAAAACTTAAACCTATATTAATAGCTTTATTTCTCTATAAATTTCCATTCATATAGTTTGCATAATTATTCCATAATAATTATTCTTAATTAGTCCAAATACATTATTAACACCTTAATTAATTTTGGGGTGTTACAAGCATCATCTAGCTCAACATTTTAGTGTAATAACTGGTAATTTAGAAACTAAACTGAACCCAATAAATTGGTATGAGAATACCCTAAAGCAAGGTAAATTAAGTTTAAATGAGATTAAACTGTTAAGTGGAACATCTTAAAATATGTTTTCGAGCCTAAGGTTAGCCTAAAACTAGAGTCAAAATGGCCAAATGGAAAACTATAGAGGCCAGTGGCATTTTTGTAAATTTGGACAACTTTTAGAAAACTCAAAGAAGAGATCTTAAAATGGAAAAATTGAACCTGAAACCCCTAGAATGGTTAGAACCCCTCCAGTATGCATTTTAAAGTGTTAGTTGACCAAAACTTTGACCAAATAGTTCAATAAGGCTTTAAATCTAATTTAGATGAAACCAAAGGCATTTTATAAATTATAAGACCTAAATTTTATAACGGAAAAGATGGTTCTCAAAAAGGAGTTCAAATGAGCCCAAATGAAAAGAACTAAGATAAGGGACTAAATTGAAATTTTGAAAAATGGTATAAGTGAGTCTTCACCCGTTTAAAATCACATCCTACTCCTCCACTCTTTTAACCGACATTCCTCTGGTCCAAAATAGATTCAAGGGCAGTTTTAAGATATGCACTAAGTAGGAGAAAGAAGAAGAAGAAAATCCAAGCAAAAAAGGTAAGAATTCAACACTTTTTCATGCCTTCTTCACCAAAATTCCTATCCTCTTTCTCCTCTCTCTTCTCATGGTTTTGGTGTCTTAATTGGGGTTATTGCAGGTTAGTTCAGTAGAGGGAAGAGAGAATTTAGGAGAACTCTTGGAAGCTTGTGAAAACTCTCTTGGAAAGCTTGAAAATAAGGTAAGAACCCATGGCTTAAGTTGCTTCTTCTTAACTTTCCCCCATGCTTATGTTTTGACCAGACCTACAAATATATGTGAGGGACTTTATTTTGATTTAAACTTGATATGAGATGGGGTTTTGAAGCATATGAATCATATGGAGTCATTAAGATTCAAAAAGAATCAATAGATAACAAGTTATGGAGATTAGGGTTTTAATTGCACCTAGGGATTTATGGAGCTTTCTAATGATGATTTAGATAGTGTAAAAACATGTTTAAGTTCTTAGGATGTAATATCCAGTTTTTGTTAAACGACGAAAATGAGCACGTTTTCAAAGCAAGTCCCCCGAAATGAATTAATTAAGGTCCCAAAAAGTTTAAGGAATATTCTAAACTCCTAAAAATGATAATCTTAGCTTCAAACAGAAGGAAAAATGGAGCTAGAATGAAGAAACAAATTTTGACGAAAAACCTACGAAACGTAATGGCATTTTCATAATTTTAGGCAATTTTTGAAATTCACATAGGAGGGCTTTTTAAACCAAATTTTGGAGTTCTTCAGGATTCTCAGAGGTCCTGAAAACCATGGAAAGCCTCGGGACAGTTAAATCCCCATTGGTGGACGTTTTCCAATGTCGGTGTGCCTAAACATTGATAGGTCCATTCAAAAAGATTTTAGCTCCGATTTAAGTGATTCCAAAGGCATTTTTCTTAATTGGGAACCTAAATTTTATAATGAAAAAGACAGTTCTCAAAAAGGAGCTAAAACAAAGGAGAAACGAAAATTCAAAGTACAAAGGACAAAATTGAAATTTTTGAAAAAGTCCTTTTGCCCTAGCTATATATAGGTGGTGCTTCACACTTGCCTTCATTTAACTTCAAAAAATTCAGCCCCAAACCAGAAGCAAAACCCTAAGGGAGAGGCACCAAAGAGAGGAAGAAGAAGGAGGAAGAAATCCAAGTGTAAAGTATGTTTTCATGGTGATTTTTCTTGCTTTTCTTCATCCACACCTCCTCTCCTCCCTTCTCCTTTGCTTCCTTGGATTAAAATGAGGTTTATAAATCTAATTCAAGGGAGATATTTAAGGGAAATTTCAAATTTGAAGAAAGGAGCTTGGAAAAAGCAAGATTCAAGCCAAACTAACTAAGGAAACAAGGTAAAAATGCATCCTATGGTAGCTATATTGACCCCCTTTCTTCTCCACTTTGACCTACATATGATCTGCCCTAGGGAATCAAATTTTCAACTAAACCAAGGGTGAATCTTAGGTATTTGATGGAGGAGAATAAGAATATGCAAAGAAAACCATGAAATAGCCATTAAAAATCAAGATGCAAAACCTAGGGTTTTATGTGCACCTTCCAAATTTTAAATTTATGTGATGCTTCTTAGGTCTAATTAAGAGTTTAAATGAGTTCTTGAGATACCTAAGATGCTCCCCATAACCTTCTTCCTTCAAGAAAACAAAAATATCTCCAAGAAGCCCTAAACCTAGGCATGTCTTGGCTAAACCATGTTCATGGTGCTAGGGAGAGTTTTAAATTTTTTTAAGGCCATTCTTGAGTCATATTTGATGAATGAAAATGAAGGGAGGCCTTGGAAAAATTTAGAACTCATAAAAATTGATTTGGTGTCTTAGGTTCCATATTATGACCTAAAGAAGTAACATGATGCTAAGCCTTTTGTTTTGATAGTGAGATGACTCCAAGAGGCTTAAAAGAAGTCAAGAATCATATTTGAAAAGAAAGAATGAGGCCTAGAAATTATTTGAGGGGTGTTGCTTCATTAGGTGCATTTATGGACCATAATAAGGATTATAGAGCAATCTAGTATTTAACCTAGTTGTGTGACCTTATAATATGTTTCATGAGCCTAATTAGCTTTCATAAATTGTATCTAGGCCAAGAGAAACCATCTCCACCAATTTGTGGGTGTGTGGCTAAAAGAGGAGGCTTGAATTTCAAGGAAAAAGTGTGTAATTGTGTGCATGGTAGCTCTCTCCACCTTCTCTCATGCATAGATTTGTGTTTTACTTATCTTAGAATGTGTGTATGTCTATTTTCAAGCTATGAAAAGTATGCTAGCATGCCTTTATATGCCATGATTTTTGATGCCATGTTATCTTTTCAAGGAATACATGATGTTTGTATGAGTTTACTTGAGTGTGGATAGGCCAAGATGTGACGACCCTAAATCCTAATATCGGTGATTATGGCTAAATACTCAATTAATAAGTAATTATCAAGGTCTGGAGTTGTTGCAATTAATTACATCAAGACCATATAGGAGAAATTTAAACCTTGATACTATTAGGATCATCAACTAACAACCATAACGGGAACATGCATAAGAGGGTTTGTACCATCATTAAAGGCTTAGGATTCATCCATTAATCAATTCCAACCCACAAAACATCCCATCAATGTTCCCATGCTACTCCCTAACATTAGCCTTAGCGAAATTAGGGTTTCTAGGTCAAATATAGAAGTTTGGGGACCTGCGCCGCGACTTGGAACTTTCCCACCGCGGCTAAGTTAGGTTCTGGAGCTTGAAAACTGAGTTTTTAGACTTGCGCCGCGGCCAAGTTGCTATCTGGAAATTTCCTGACTTTCGCCGCGGCGAGTTGGATCTGCGCCGCGGCGAGTTTTGCTACTATAACCTCCCTAATTAATTTCCTCGACTCGCGCCGCGACGAGGTTACGTTCTGTCACCCCCTAGGCGATTATTTTCACTCCGCGCCGCGGCGAGATTCCCTTCTGTCACTAGTTTCACTATATTTCGCCCCCTACACTCCATTTCTCTTCTTAGGGACACTCTAAGGTCACTTCCCCTCATTTTATATAGCTCTAATGGCATTTATCTACCTTATTTACTTAGCTATTCTTCCATTACCAATTCAAAACTTATATGCCCATTTCCGTTCTTTAATCACCCTCTATTAGCAAGTTTATAAAATAGCAACAACAGAATATACATGTATTACCAGCAACTATCCTTTAATACTCAATCAATAGGGGTTCCATACAATGGGGGTTCATACCAATAACTCAAGAGTTACATTTCCATTGACAACCATATTATAGGTCAACAAAGTTTACAGCAGATCATATGAATCCATACATCAAATACTAAGTCAAGAGGGGGTCTAACCCTTTAGTACATACATTCTCAATAAATTAAATGTTCAAGCCTACACTTGGCAATGCAGATACATGATGATGCTATACATTAAGGAATACAAAATTAGCATCTATACTAGCTAAGTCAGCCCAAGTGTAGCCATCTCCCCATAGGTTGAAGCTTATGGATTTTCATCCACTTGCTTACCCTTATCCTTACCCGAGGAACCTTCACCTGAAATATTGATCCCATAACACGGGGTGAGATACACATCTCAGTAACCAAGGCAATTCCATCATATAATCCAGTTTAATCCACATACATGCATGAATCAAAATCCATATCAGAATCATATCAGTCATTTCAGCAAATGAAACAATTAGGCTATCATGATTACTATCCCATACTAGCAATCATATATTTAACATGTTAAAGGCCATTAACACCGGGAGAGGCTCGTCCACGGCACCTACTCCCCATTGAGCACAACCAGGGCTCAGTGCATCTGGGGTTGATCATACCCGGTGCCCGATCGTGGTATATGCACGGGTGGCAGCCGCACCACAGCTCTACCATGGACTCACAAGGTCCAATCATAATACAACAGATAGCCAACTAATTCATTCAACATTTCAAATCATTCATATATAGAAAATATGAAATTAAATTAGATACACGCATGGAATTAATGTAAACCCCGGTTACCTCACTTGTAGACAACTTGCAACAGCCACCACAAATCCCAAATTCGGATTCAAGTATCTCCCACCAGAATTCTCAATGTCTCACCCAAAATCCTAAGCAAATTCGTACCAAATTAATACCCATAATATAAATAAGCTATGGGGGTCTCAAACCATCAAAGAAAGCATCAAAATAAGGGTTTAAACTCATCTAATATCAGCCCTAACCTCAACCTATGAATTTCATCAAGAAAACCCCCAAATAACCACATTTCAGATTTTGGGTAAAGTGAAAATCCTCTAAATGAAAAACTAATCGGACCAAATTAAAGAGAAAGATGAGGGGGTTAAGTTCTATAACTATTACCTTGGCCAAATCTTGCTCTAAGTGTGTGGAAATACAGAATCTTTGCCCCAAACCCTAGCCTCCTTTTCAACCTCTGAATTTGCCTCTTGAGTTTCAGAAAAATGAAGGTGTGGCTGAAGCATTAGGGTTTTAGATGGGTTTAAGTTGGGTCAAAAGGCTGGGTCATGGGTTGCTCCAAGTCCAAATCCAATTGGGTTTCAGATTTTGCTTATTGGGCCAGTTTTTTAAGTGTTGGGCTGCCTAATTCTATTGGGCCAGTTTTCACTCATTGGGTTGCTGAAGTTTAATAGGTTTTGGGCCTAATTTGAAGGGCTCAAGGGCTTGGGTCTGCACAAGGGTAATTGGGCCACTTAATTGAGCCTATACAAGATAAATCTTGGGCCTCTATCTCATTAAATTAGTTTGGGTTTACCTCTAATTCATTGGGCCTAGATGTAAATCTCCATCCTAAATAATTTCTCAACCCATATTAACAATTTATCTCTCTAGAATACCTATTCACTAACTTGCCCAATTATGCTCTATTAATTATCCTTAATTAATCTTAATCCATAATTAACACCTTAATTAATTTCGGGGTGTTACACAAGAACTCTTTTACCTGATGTGGATAGGCCAAGAACTCTTTCCCTTGGTGAGGATGAGCAAAGAACCCTAGAGCTTAGTTGAGACAAAGTAAAGAGTCTCCCAAAAGGAAAGTGGGCTCCTAAGAGTATGATTGAGTCCAAAACTCTTAAAGAATAGGTGAGGCAAGTCTAAAATCCATGAGGAGAAGTATGAGGCCAATCTAAACACTTGGTGAGCTCTTGAATGTCTTGTATGATTTATTCATATGCCAAGTTGCTTTTAAAATGTCCATGACTTCCATTTTCTCCATGCATGCATTTGTAAAGCTTGCTTTGCACATATTATGTATGATTGAATGGGAGATGAGCTATTGGGATTCTTTGAATCTCATCCCCTCCTCTTCAATGCTCTAACATACTAGGTGAACCAAGTAACTATAGAGAAGGGAGCCAATAACAATGAAGAAGGAAGATTGACAAACATATGCCTAGCTTTATCCATTTTGGAACCATAATTATGTTTCTTGATATATATGATGTTGTAAATGGTCTATGACCCTTGAGACATGTATAAATATACTATTATGTGATGTTTATATGTATGGATATGATGTATGAGCTTTAGCATATATTGTGAGTATGTAATGCCAAAGTATGTAAATTGGAAGTTTGATGTGAATGTGCATAAGTGTGGGTTGAATGGCCAAAATGAGATGCATGAGGTTTGGGACTATTTGGGAAGCTCACACAAGTCTTAAATATGCTTTTAGACTTGCCCAAAAGGTACCAACACTAAGGGAAAGCCATTTGGCAAGTTTGGTACCCCATATGGAGCCAAATTTGATCAAAATGGAACCCTACGTCAATTTTTAGCCAAATGAGTTAGTCTTGATATGAAATTTGACATGCAATTTAGGTCTTATTGAAAGCTTTTTGGGAAACTAAAGATAATAATTTTTAGAGATCTATAGAATATTTTATGATTTTTCAAAGTTGGCAATTTTCATGGTTTCCAGTTTGCTGCACTATTCATTTGGTCTAAATTTGTATTCTATCACATGAGGCATAAATGATGTCCAATTGCCATGAAATGTAATATAGAGAAACTAGACAATCATAGTGACTTGTACCAATTAGAAGCACCTCATTTCGAAGTCTAGAGAAGGAGATATGAATTTTTGAAGTTTCTATCCAGTATCAGTAATTTTGCCCAACCAGAAGTACTGTTCCATTGAATTTCAAGGTCTAGGCTTGATGAATTGATCTAGAGATTTTTTTTTCTCTAGTTAACATCCACAGCTTTCTAGATTGGTATCATTTGCATGGGTTGGATTTTTGTGGAATTAATTGAATATTTTCAAAGTTTTCTACAAAATTCTGCGATGGTTCCAGAATTTAGTTAGACCTTTGGACCATTTTAGATGTCAAAAATCCTTTGTGATAAATTTCATGATCTAGGCATTTTTTTTGTGTGAAATAGACATCCAAATATTTCTAGAATGACCAAGATTGCATGATTTCAATTTTTCTAGATTTAGTTATGATTTTCCAAAGTTTGGTCAGAAAGTGGAGCAATTCTAGCCGATCCATACTCCATTTCGATTTCCATGAGTTGTGGGCATGATTTTGTGATACAAATGAGTCGTAATGATATATTTAAATATGAGGATGCATAGCATGAGCTCACACAGCCCACTTGACACCAATTGCAAATCTTTAAGTATGATACAATGCAAATAAATCCATTATTTTCATTCCCTTTTTCATGTGCGCTTATGGAAATAATGATGTGAAGCTTATGAATGTCATGAAATGAGTTAGAATCTATGGTGTTACACAAGACATCTAGGAAGCTTTACAAGTGGCAAATTCCATAAGAAAACTAACAAAACCCTATAGGCTCTCAATATGCCCTATGTCTCGACTAAAGAGGGGAGATGATACCTAGGAAGAGTTTTCTTTGATTCCAATGATAGAAGTGGTCTATAAATCAGTAATAAACATCAAAGGAACTATTAGTTTGAATTTAGAAACCATATTCTAAAAGTTGGAAGTTTAGAATTCCTTTTAGGTATAAAGAAGCAACTTAATGTTTGGCTCCTTAAATTGAGTTTATAATGAATTTAATGAGTTTATATAGAGTCATGTGACTTAGATTGAGTGAGAAATTGGAGCCAAGATCATAAATTATATGAGTTGCTTCATTATACCCTTGTATAGAACCATAAGATGGCATAAATTAGAAATAGCTTATGTAGACTTTATGTGGACTAGAGATAGCTCCATTGATATGTTTGTGTCTTGTTTGATGTGTCTAAACCAAGCAAACCAAGCCTCCTCCAAGTGTGTGTGTAAGGCCGAACCAAGAAGATAAGGAATCAAGGAAGAGATCGTGTTTCTTGAACAAAGGTAGCTCTCTATCTTTTCTTACATGCATTTCTTGGTTGTTTAATTGTCATTGAATGCTTGTATGTATGTTTGAATCATGAGACATGTCTCTAGCTATTGATTTGATGCTTTGGTATCATTATGCTTCTTGAATTGTGTTTTCAATGTGAGATTGCTCTTGATAAGTGAAGTTGTACCAAAAGTCCCTTGTATTAGGTGAAGTGAAGCCAAAAGTCCCTAAGAATAGTTGAAATAAAGCCAAAAGTCTTAAGAATAAGTGAATCTAATTCAAAATTCCTTACAAAAAAGGTGAGATTAATGCAAAAGTCCCAAATAATAAGATAAGACTAGACCAAAAGTCCCTAGAACTTGACCTTGATTTTGACATGTTTATATGATATTGAAACCATGATTTGTTTTGTTCTTAAAAGTGTTTGATGCATAGTTGCATTTTTTGACATGATTATATGCCATGAATGCTTACTTGAAAGGATGAAAGAGCTATTAGGATTCTTTGAATTTCACTATCTCTTACTTTCCATCTACTCTTGTTTAAGTGAAGCCCAAGGAAGCAAGAATAGAGGCCAAAGAGTCTAATTTGTATTACTTTGAAAATATGATGGTTTTTTATGTAATTTGATGTCAAAATATGTATGCTTAAGTTATTTATGAGTTGTAAAACTTGATCATATGTAAAAGTATATGGATATGTTGTATGTAATGAATATGAAGCCAATTGTATAAGAATGTATGACTTTGCCATCCTTGAGCCATGGTATGCTTATGTATAAGAACAAGTAGGATGATGAATTTAAGTTCCATGATAATTTGGACCTATTTTGATGCTTTTATATGCTGTGTTTGAACTTTTGAATGTGCTCAAATGGTGATGGTTCATGTAGGAAGCCATTTGGTACCATTTGATGCCATTTTGACTCCATTTTGGACCATATTCTTACTCTAAACAAAACTAGACCAAGTGGATGAATTTTGGCATGAGATTTGGCAAGCAAATAGATCTCATCTAGAGCTTTTCATAGAGTTTAAAAGTACTATTTGTATAGTTTTATGGAATTTATTATGATTTTTCAAAGTTAGCTAAATTTAGTTGAAACTATCAGTGTACTATTCATTTGGTTAGTTTGGTTTTTGATGTGCTTGAAGGGCTAAATAAAGTCCCATGCTCATATACTTTTATAGGAATATAGTTGCCATCATAATCTTTCCATAGCCAGTAAGAGCATCCAATTTGAAGTTTTGTAGAGTGAGATATGAATTTTTGAAGTTGTTGGTCTACTGTAGGACAAGATTCAGACTCAGTTACTATTCCATTAGCATTTTTTGAGGCCAACAATATTATTTTGATCTGAAATGTTTACAGTAGTAAGATGATATCCTAAAATTTTCAAAAAATTATATTTTTCATTATTTGAAATTTTCTAGAATTAGTTATGCATTTTTAAAGTTTAGGTAAGAATATGAAACCTATGGAAATACAAGTGAAATATTGATTTTGTTGTATATGGTCCAAACCCAAAATGCATGTTTCAAATTGTGATGTTTCTAGTTGAATAAGTGTGTTATGGATGAGAGATGAGTTTGGTAAGCCCAAATAGTTCATTTGACTAAAAATGAATAAATTTGACCTATGATGTCAGCACTTTCTGTTGCTAAAAGCAATGATTTTATGGAAATACATGCCTTAGGCCAATTGTGCTACAAATTAAATGACATATGTATGTGGTATTACACTTAGCACCAAGTTAAGCTCAAAAGCAAGATTAATTTATGCTAAAATCTATAGGACAACAAGCATCACTTTAGCTTGGCATTTTTGCACCAATTTAATTTCAAGAGCAAGATTAAATCACCATAGAGCAACAAGCACCATGTAGCCCAACATTTTCAACTTAAGCTCACAAGCAACATTAATTTATGCTAAAGTCCATAGAACAGCAAGCAAACTCTAAATAGGTTTGAGCTAAATTACATATTACTCTTATTCAATAAGAGAGGGTGAAAGTGATCCTTCATATACTCCATGCACAATGATTCAAGTAGAAGGGAACCAAGCTTGTTTTAAGGATTTTCAAATATGGCTACTTATGCTAATGCTCGAAAACTTTTGAGCAATAAAAGTGACCATTTTTGTCAAGCAAGTAATCTTGGAGATGAACTTAGGTCCAAAATTGCACATTCTAATACTCATTTTTCATACCCATACTTAAATTCAAGTATATAAATTTTATGAGTACCCATAAGATATAAGTAGTTTACCCAACCTTACATGTGAGAATACTAATCACCATGACCTATCAGTCCCCTACTTAAAATTTTGTAGTTTCTTCTCCACCACTTGATTCATTTCTCTTGATTTTTTAGGGACATATTTTGAAAGAAAATGCTATTATAATGATGTGAGAGTGGTATTACTGAAAGAAGACAGATGAATCACTAATATGATTGATTTCCTTTATATTTATTATTTTTGTCAACCAAAGTATTATTCAAAGATTGATATTAATTCTAGTGTTGACATTATATTTAGGTAACACATATTAGACTAACTTTAATTGATATAAGTTCTAAATATATGACTAAAATAATTTGTAAGAGTATGTAAGAATTTCTTTAACAAGCCAAACATGAATGTGCTTGCATACCCTTTATTATTATTATTTTTTCCTTTAAATTGAATTCATTAACATGGAATGAATCGTAGTTAGATCAACAAAATAAATTTGGGTCATTGCATGATGGGATAAATTAAAAATAGATTTATAAATTATTTTTCTAACAATGTCAACTGAAAACAAGTAATAAAAACTTATTAGAGGAAATGAAACATCTATCTCTAGTAAATGAAAGGTAAGTTACTTTCTTCATTGTATCTTTTCCCATATCCTTGTTCTTGTTTCATTTGGTAAGTAAATAAAGCATGTTTCCCAATGTTTCTTAGGAAAAAGAAAAAGGACAAAGATTCAAGACTTAAAGAGTATAATTTGCTTTAAATCTAATGCTAAGCTTTGGAAAGTTCACCCCTAGAATAAGAATGTAAGTAGAACAAGAACTCATTCAAAGTTATGTGTAAATATAGTTTATTTAGTCCATAATCTCCACAATTAATGCTAATGCAAAGCAAATCAAAAAAAAAGAAAATTCAATATCAAAATCTGGAACTTTGTGTAAGTAATAAATTAATATTTCAATTCCTTCTTTCCAAAATCAATTGATTTTATTCCCATAAGAAAAGAGGGTGGGGTGTAGGTGTTAGGTCTCGCCCATTTTGTTTATCTTTTCTTAACCATAAATCAAATATAATTTTAGAGAAGATTTCAATTCAAAGGAGAAGGAGACCAACTTGTCTAACGACAAGTGTGGTCGCTAAAAAGAATGGTCAAAAGAATGGTCAAAACCAACTCTAGTACCCTCTATAATGGTGGCTGAGCTTGAAAATTAATTCCATCAGTGTTGACTACAAGCTATGAAAATGGAGTGCCTACTACTCTATTAGGGATCCACAATGAAGAGAAGTGGGAGATAGAGATAGAGGAAAAGGAAGCTTTCCATATATAGTTAGTCACATAGAAGGTGTTTTCAATTGAAGGGAATTAGAAAAGCGTACGGATTCTCTACAAAGGCCAAAAAATTGCACATCTCTGCTCTTACTTTGACGATGCCATTTTCCTTCATTAATTTGGCTAAAGTTAAAGTCCATCTAGGCCATTGGTTGGAATCAATTATGTCCATTCCTTTAATATAATCTTCCTCACTGTCCTTGCATGAAACCATCATATGCATCACATAGAGGTAGGGGCAACTGCTGTGCCAAAACAAAGAAAGCCTTCCAAATCCCTTACTTGCGAAACTCATGGAAGGCTCTACTAATCAGTGTCTTCATTTTTGGAAGATAGGATAAGGGTATTTATATATTTCTTCTTCATCATCTTCAATGCCTTTTGCATTTTCTTTTGTTGATTGATTTGTGCCATGTTATTGTTTACATTGCCCATTTGTTGAAAATTTCCATTTTTTTTTCTTTGGTGGGTATTTATTTGATAGGTGCAAGCATTATAGGAGAAGATGCAAGATTCGAGCTCCTTGGTATAATAAGATTTACTTTTGCTATCATTGTTATAACGAGACAATAGTATTCCAAGATTATTTCCTTCGTATTCTTTCATTCTCTACTCAAGTTCCTTGCATTTAATCGATCCAGATTCATATTGTTTCCTCAGAGCATGTTGAGCAATATCTATGATCAACACAAACTCATACGCCTAAATGTTGAACAAGTAGGATAAATGAAATTTCTTAACCCTTGAGATTTTTTATTCTTAAGAATAAAATTTGTATTTTGTTTTGTATGAGTCATTAACAAAAAAAATAAGAGTCATGCAATTTTTACATTTCATTATCATTTCAGGTTGTTTATGCAGTTTATGACACATAGTAACTAGTGTGTTTTATTTTATTTTATTTTATTTTCCAATTTTAATTGAGAACAATGGTTTTGTTTACTTCCGGGTTTTAGTTCTGTTTTATACTTATTCATTCTTTCTTATTCTATAAAGGTTGCTTAGGTTTGCACAAATTGTGATGTCAATAGAGATTATAATGGAAATTAGACATAAACCTTAAACTTTTAACTTGAAATGGCCTTTAACATTTAACATGCAATTATTTGGTCAAGAATATTACTTAAAGAAATATTATACTTTAACTTTGATGTCTCTGTCTCACTTACTGGTTCATTTCCATATTATATTAGGTTGAAGCAACTGCTTTCCCTAAAGATTATGGGGACAGAAAGGTAAAATGTATCCTATGAATACTTATCCAACACCCACTTCTATTTTTTCTCCATTCCACTATCTTTTTCTATTTATTTGAGGTTTCTCCATTCCAACAATGAGTTGAAAATGTAGTAAATGATTTATCCTATTCAACACACAGCCATTAACATTGTCCAAGGCATGTACAAGCCAAAAATACCATGCAAAATTAATGTAATTAAGAAATTATGTATGAGTTTAAACTTGTATAATATTTGGCTATGGCACTTTGGAATGTAATTATAAGATAGTCTATAATAATAAAGAATCGCACTACACATGTAAAAGCACACATGTAAATACCAATACTAAGGAGTTGGCTTAGTGGTAGAAGCAAGTGGTGTGTAGTTAGACACATTACATATATAACATTGTTCATTCAGAAATTTCAGAACTTCATAAAGGACTAGCATGCATCATTCACTTGAATAAAGCTAAGCTCATGTATTATCTAATGCAGGTTTGGATACTATGTAATGACTTCAATGACATAACTGAAGTTTACTTCTACATTATTGGGTAAAATGCACAACTACTGATAGAATAGGGATGAAGTTTTTTATCCATGGT
The DNA here is from genome assembly GCA_032878935.1 of Erythrophleum fordii. Lineage (NCBI taxonomy): Eukaryota > Viridiplantae > Streptophyta > Magnoliopsida > Fabales > Fabaceae > Erythrophleum > Erythrophleum fordii. The sequence goes on from JAVQMF010000053.1 coordinate 18,895,597, forward strand.
AGTAATGGGGCTGAAATGGAATATAAAACACATGATTTTGGGGTATTGGAAGGGATAGCTCATATTTACTCGCAACTAACAAACCAGATATACTCTCATATTAGCCCAAAAATATAGGATCAAAAAGCACCATTTCATTAAACATGAAATAATGCATTTTGGCATTGTAAGAATGTGGTGTATGGCTAGCTTTTTGATTGATTGAATGGCTAGAATAAAAACAAGTGTAAGGATGTACAGCTACTTCACTTTTGCAAAGAAACCCAATGCAATTAAAGGAAGGCATGGGATGATTGGACAATATCATTTTAAGTTTAAAAATACAGGCAACTGGGTATAGGTCAGGTCTTGGGTCTCTTTTTGTTTTCTATGAAACCCATGGCATCATGACTTTAAGGCTTGGCAGTTGTGACACCCAAGGCTACTACCTCAAGACATAGGGAGAAAAATTTTCACTCCTTTTGCAGCAACCCAAAGTTGCCACAAAATTCACTTTTTGTGGTGACAACAAGTCATCACAAAAAAATTTTAACTATGACTTTCACCAATTACCACAAAAAACATATCATAGGTTGCTATAAAAATTGTTTTATTGGTGACTCTCACCATTTTCCACAACTCACTCTTATGACAATCCATGGATTGCCAACTAAAGATTTTGACCCCTACTATTTCTTTATTTCTTTGCAAATAAATTTCAAGATATTATATGATGACTATTGAAAAATTGCCACAAACGACACTTAGTGGTAACATAAATGTTAGCACTAAACACTTTTAGTAACATCTTTTTATGTCTTGTGACTAAAATTTTTAACAAAAGAATATTGGAGTTTTAGTGACAACTTTTTGTGGCGACTTTTTCTGTCACCACTAAAAGTATTGGTGTGTGTGTTTGCACACATATGCATGTGTGTATAAATCAATATATACATTAAGAGAAAAAAATTCTATGGATTTTGAATTATATTAATAGCCATTTGAGTTATCTTATTCTTTGTCATATTTTTATATAAATGGATTTTATGTAAATGAGTATTACACTACAAGGAAACAAGAAATTAAAGATGAAATTTTTTTCATTTTTAATTTGTGACAATTTCGCCTTAAATCCATCTTAGCATGGTTATTTAAAAAACACACACACACACATACTAAGATTAGTTATGGGTTTGGAGATGAAATTTTCTATCTAAAAAATTTTTGTCTCTAATTTGTTGCAAAAATATTTGTTTTTCAAAAAAGAAAATTTGATATTATTTTTGGTCTCTAATTCTACACAAAATGGTTAAACTAAGATTGGAGATGGAATTTTTCATCTTAAAATTTCAAAATTAGAGCCAAAATATTCCATCTCTAATTTTACCTTGGAATGGCTATTTTTTTTGTTTGAAACAAAAAAACTAAGATTAAAGATAAAATTTTTTGTCTCTAAATAATCCGTCTCTAATTTCGTCTTAAAATAATTTTTTGGTGAAAAATATAAAAGAATCACACTAATTTGTTCTAAAAGCATTATTTTGAATTTTTTCCTAATCAACAAATACCAAAGATATAGAGAGATTTCAAGATTAAAGGCAATTACTCTACCAAAAAAAAAAGATATTTAGCTATGGTGTCTTATTTATGGGTATAATAACTGCAGCTCAGACAAGGCTTAACTATGATTGAATCAACCACACATTTTGTCATAACTACAATTTGTAACAATGGCTTAGCTATAGTTTATACAAAACCACAGTTAGGCCCAATGGTCTAACTATGGTTTTTTAATTATAACTACAATTAAGCCATTAGGCCTAGTTGCAATTTGTAACATGTAATGACTTTAACTTCCAGTTCTGTGATTAAGCTTAATTGAGTGGTTAATAATCATTAATCAAGGCTTAAAGTCATTACAATTGAGATAAATTAGGAAAAGTGTGACGACCCTAGATTCTAATATCAGTGATTATAGCTAAATACCCAATTAATAGATAATGATCAAGGTTTGGAGTCATCGCAATTAATTACATTAAGAAAACATAGGGGAAATTTAAACCTTGATACTACTAGGATCATCAACTAACAACCATAACGGGAACATGCATAAAAGGGGTTTGTACCATCATTAAAGGTTTAGGATTCATCCATTAATCAATTTCAACCCAACAAAAATATCCCACCAATGTACTCAAACTATCCCCTAACATTATCCTTACTGAAATTAAGGTTTCTAGGTCAAATATAGGAGTTTGGGGACCTGCGCCGCGACTTGGAGCTTTCCCGCTGCGGCTAAGTTAGGTTCTGGAGCTTGAAAACTGAGTTTTTAGACTTGCGCCGTGGCCTAGAACTATTGCGCCGCGGCTAAGTTGCTCTCGGGAATTTTCCTGACTTTCACCGCGGCGAGTTGGATCTGCGCTGCGGCCAACCTATGTGGCGCCGCGGTGAGTTTTGCTACTGTAACCTCCCTAATTAATTTTCTCGACTCGCGCCGCAGCGAGACTTCTTGCGCCGCGGCGAGGTTACGTCCTGTCACCTCCTGGGCGATTATTTTCACTCCGCACCGCGGCGAGATTTCTCAAGCCGAGGCGTCCCTCGCCACTGTCACTTCCTAGGCCGCGGCGAAGCCTTCCTGGCCGCGGCGTGATTCCCTTCTGTCACTAGTTTCACTATATTTCGCCCCCTACACTCCATTTCTCTTCTTAGGGACACTCTAAGGTCACTTCCCCTCATTTTATAGAGCTCTAATGGCATTTATCTACCTTATTTACTTAGCTATTCTTCCATTATCAATTCAAGACTTATATGCCCATTCCCGTTCTCTAATTACCCTCTATTAGCAAGTTTATAAAATAGCAACAACAGAATATACATGAATTACCAGCAATTATCCTTTAATATTAAATCAATAGGGGTTCCATACAATGGGGGTTCATACCAATATCTCAAGAGTTACATTTCCATTGACAACCATATTATAGGTCAACAAAGTTTACAGCAGATCATATGAATCCATATATCAATTACTAAGTCAAGAGGGGGTCTAACCCTTTAGTACATACATTTTCAATAAATCAAATGTTCAAGCCTACACTTGGCAATGCAGATACATGATGATGCTATACATTAAGGAATACAAAATTATCATCTATACTAGCTAAATCAGCCCAAGTGTAGCCATCTCCCCATAGGTTGAAGCTTATGGATTTTCATCCACTTGCTTACCCTTATCCTTACCCGAAGAACCTTCACCTGAAATATTGATCCCATAACACGGGGTGAGATATAAATCTCAATAACCAAAACAATTCCATCATATAATCCAGTTTAATCAACATATATGCATGAATCAAAATCCATACCAGAATCATATCAGTCATTTCAGCAAATGAAACAATTAGGCTATCATGATTACTATCCCATACTAGCAATCATATATTTAACATGTTAAAGGCCATTAACACTGGGAGAGGCCCGTCCACGGCACCTACTCCCCATTGAGCACACTAGGGCTCAGTGCATCTGGGGTTTGATCATAACCCGGTGCCCGATCGTGGCACCTGCACAGGTGGTAGCCGCACCACAGCTCCACCATGGACTCACAAGGTCCAATCATAATACAACAGATAGCCAACCAATTCATTCAACATTTCAAATCATTCATATATAGCAAATATGAAATTAAATTATATACATGCATGGAATTAATGTAAACCCCGGTTACCTCACTTGCAGATAATTGCAACAGCCACCACAAATCCCAAATTCGGATTCAAGTGTCTCCCACCAGAATTCTCAATGTTTCACCCAAAATCCTAAGCAAATTCGTATAGAATTAGTACCCATAATATAAATCAGCTATGGGGGTCTCAAACCAACAAAGAAAGCATCAAAATGGGGGGTTTAAGTTCACCTAATACCAACCCCAACCTCAACCTACGAATTCCACTAAGAAAACATCCAAACACTCACTTTTCAGATTTTGGGTATAATGAAATCTCTCCAAATGAAAAACTAATTTTACCAAATTAAAGAGAAAGATGAGGGGATTAAGTTGTATAACTATTACCTTGGCCAAATCTTGCTCTAAGTATGAGAAAATGCAGAAATCTTGCCCCAAACCCTAGCCTCCTTCTCAACCTCCGAATTTGCCTCTTGAGTTTCAGAAAAATGAAGGTGTGGCTGAAGCATTAGGGTTTTAGATGGGTTTAAGTTGGGTCAAGAGGCTGGGTCATGGGTTGCTCCAAGTCCAAATCCAATTGGGTTTCAGATTTTGCTTATTGGGCCAGTTTTTAAGTGTTGGGCTGCATAATTCTGTTGGGCCAGTTTTCACACATTGGGTTGCTGAAGTTTAATGGGATTTGGGCCTAATTTGATGAGCTCAAGGGCTTGGGTCTACACAAGAGTAATTGGGCCACTTAATTAAGCCTATACAAGATAAATCTTGGGCCTCTATCTCATTAAATTAATTTGGGTCTACCTCTAGTTCATTGGGCCTCCATTAGCCTCTTATCATGATTTAATTAATTTGGGCCTAGATGTAAATCTCTATCCTACATAAATCCTTAACCCATATTAACAATTTATCTCTCTAGAATACCTATTCACTAACTTGCCTAATTATCCTTTATTAATTATCCTTAATTAACTTTAATCCATGATTAACACCTTAATTAATTCCGGGGTGTTACAAAAAGTGAAAAAAAAATTGAACCTTAGTGTTATTAGGGTCATTAGCTAAGCAATCAAAATCATTTGTGATTAAATTCATTCCAATTATCAATTAAAAGCCGTTAATTCATTTATCCATTAATTTCAACTCACAAAAACTTCTTACAACTGTTTCTAAATCATTCCTTTGCATTATCATAGGAAAACCAAGGTTCGTAGGCTAAAAGTAAGAGTTTGGGAACCCTTATCATGACTTAAAACCATCCCACCGCGGCTAAGTTGGCTAATGGAACTTAAAAAAATGAGTTTCGCATTTTGCGCCACGGTGAAGTTGTTCTCGAGTTCAACCTCACATTTTTGCAAATCTCGCTGTAGCTAGTTAGACCCTCGCCACGGTGAGCTTATATAGCACTACAACCGAAAACACCCCCTGGAGCTACACTACAAAGTTTCACGAAATGTGCCGCGGTGAAACTAGCTACTGGAACCTTATCATCCAACCCCCTTGACTTACGCCACGGAGGAACATGTAACCCCGCGGCGAGGTTGCTCTCTGTTACCCTCCCTAGGAAACATTTTCATTTTTCACCACAGTGATACACCTCGTGTAACACCATATTCACACAATTCATCTCATATTAATTCTAGTCACATTTCCTTGAACTACACAAGCTTTCAAGAAAATGGCATTAAAATATTATATTATTTTTGTGTTACGTCGTAAATAAATTTTTCATTTCTTGTCTTGTTGACCATATGAAGTCATCCATATCATTCTCATATTTAAATACACAAATACAACTCAAAACCATCCTAAGAAGTGGCTAAGAATTCGAGCTAATGGAGTATATACATAAAAATAGCATGTGCAACCTCCAGTTGGTATTTCAGCTTTTTGTCATGAATTTTGAAAAATCATAACTAATTCTATAAAATTTGTAATCAAGCACACTATACCATTCTGGAAAGATACAGATGTCTAATTTATGCTAAAGATAATTCCATACCATAACAAGGACATGTATCTACTGGAAATTGATAGAATAGTAACCAAGGTCTCCCATCATTATTGGTACTATCATAGAACTTAAAAAATTCATATCTCCCTACTCAGACATCCAATTAAGGTGATCCTTATGGCCATAGAAATTTTATCATGTCTAATTTATGCCTATAAAATTTTATGAGCATTGGACACCATTTGCCCCTCGAATGACACAGCACAAGAAACTGACCATATGAACAGTGCTTATACCAGAACAACAGAAAAATGGCAACTTTGAAAGTTATAACTAATTCCACAGATCTCCACATAATTTGGTCTTTACCTTTCTAAAAAAAATTGGATAAGATCTATATGTATGCCAAATTTCATGGTCAAATTCATTCTTTTGGTCAGATCTTGACATTAAGTTCTAAAATAGTCATTTTTGTTCTTAAATAGGTCTCAAATGGTCAAAAACAACTTCTAAGACATCCATGGCCACTTGAGGATGTGGGCAAGCACTAAAATGGTCTAATAAACATGTCCTAAAGGTGCACAAGCCCAGATTTCACAAATTTACACTCTCATCCCAAGGTATACACAAGAACACATAAGTCATATCTTGCCATTCAATGCCTAAAAATTGCTATATCATACATATGACATCAAATCTCATTTATACACAATATATTCATATATTTACATGTGTTCATAAGGGCATACATTATATACAACATTAGATTACATCATATGTGTAATATCTGGTTCTTTGAAAATGAGAGAAAACATAAGAAACGTAACGTATAGTTTCTTCGTAAACGAATGAAATTCACTGGATACAAAAGCAAGTCCCCCGAAATGACTTAAGGTTCCAAAAAATTTGGGAAGCATTCTAGACTCCTAAAAATGAGAATCCCAGGCTCAGACAAAAAGAAAAACGAAGGTAGAATGAAGAAACGAATTGTGACAAAAGATTGACGAAATATAAGGGTATTTCGTCATTTTGAGCAAATTTTGGACTTCTCACAGGAGGACTTTTTAAATGAAATTTTTGAGTTCTTCGAGGTACTTAGAGGCCCTAAAAATCATGGGAAGCCCCAAGATAGTTAAAGCAGCTCCGGTGGATGTTTTCCAATGTCAGTTGACCCAAACTTTAACCAGTTCATTCAGAAAGATTTTAAATCTAATTTAGATGAAACCAAAGGAATTTTATGAATTAGAGGACCTAAATTTTATGATGGAAAATATGGTTCTCAAAAAGGAGTTAAAATGAGCCTAAACGAAGCAAACAGGCACATAGGGAAAAAATGGTCATTTTGAAAAATTATAAAAGAGGCTTCTTAAGTAAGATTACACCCCATCACCTTCTCTAAGCTTCCATTTGTATAAAAATGGGCAGCAATGGCATGACATTAAGAGGGGAGAGAGAGAAGAAGTTTAAGCTTCCATTTAGGTAAGTAAACAGCCCTGTTTCATCCTACGTCAGTTAGGAAAGTTGTTCCTCTCTCTAAGAGCTCTCGAATAGTGATTTTCTTTTCTTGAAAACTTGATGATTTAGGTCTAATCTATGCTAAAAGGAACTCTTTTTAAGAAATCAATCGATGGAAAATAATCTACGCGAAGAGAGCTCTATTTTAAGGTAAGACTTTACTTGAAACACTTGCAAAATCTTGTGTTTCCAAGCCATTTAAGCTTCGTTCTAGAGAGAGAAAGTGAGGAGGAGAGTTTTTTCTTTATGTGTTCTTGATGGAATCAAAGGCTATGGAGTATGAGGATTAAAAATATATTACTAGAATTGAAAAGAGAGCTTTAGAATGCAAGATAGGAAGGCTAGGGTTTTAATTGCACCTTGAACTCTACCATGAATCCTAGCCATATTTTATGATGTTTAAGTGTTCATATGAGTTCCTACGAACCAAGAGAGCTTCCTACATGATTCTCCTATCAAAGGAAGCAAAGAAACTCTAAGGATGCCAAAAAGAGTATATGCTTTAGCCTAGAGTAGAAATGGCACCTAGGGGTAGTTTTAATTTATTCTAAGCTTATTTTTAAGTTATGTACAATAGGAGAGTATGAGAGGAAGCCTTGAAAAAATTTTAGAAACTATAGAAAGTGAGATGGCCTTGTATGTTCCATATTATGGCTTAAAGAAGCAATACCTAACTAGGCTCTTTAATTTAATTGTGTGATGACTCCAAGAGGTTTAAATGGAGTCAAGAATCATAAATGAATAGATAGAATAGAGCCAATATGATGTTTTCTTAAGATTTCTTCATTAAGTGCATTATGGAACCATAAAAGAGCCTTATGATTCACCTAACTTTTTTAGTGAATGTGTGGCCTTAGAATGTTATTCAAGAGTATAATTAGCTTTCATATGATGTGTCTAGGCCAAGAGAAATGATCTCCACCTCCTTGTGTGTGTGAGGTCGAGGGAGAAGACTCAAGGCTTAAGAAAAAAGTGTGGTTGTATGACAAAGGTAGCTCTCTCTACCTTCTCTCATGCATGAATGTGTGCTTATATTGTCTTTAAATGTGTATATATATGTTTTGAGCTATAAAAAGTATTTTTAGCATGAGCTTTTATTCCATGGTACCATGATGATATTTTATACATTCCAATGATGCTTATATGCTTGCTTTGGTTTGCTTGAGTGTGGAGAAGCCAAGAACTCTTAGCCTAATAAGAATGCGCTAAGAACCCTTAAAGTTGGTTGAGACAAAGTAAAGAGTCTCCTAAGAGTGAGGTTGACTCCTAAGAGTGAGGTTGAAACCTTTCAAAGAAAATAGGTGAAGCAAGTCCAAAATCCACAAGTGAATGGGTAAGGCTAATTCACTCACTTGGCAAGTAGATATATGCTATGTAAGACTTGATTAAATGCCAAGGATGTTTCATGAATGCTCACATATGTCAATATGGCCATGCATGCATTTTCAAAGCTTGTATTGTATACTTTATATGTGATTGAAAGGGAGATGAGTTATTGGGATTCTTTGAATCTCATCCCTCCTTTCCAATGACTTAACATGCTAGATGAAACAATTGAGCAAGTTAATAGAAGCCACCAAGCTAAGGAAAAAAAGATTGACATCAAAGTGTATGAAATGGCCTAGTTTTGTCTCTTTTGTAGCCATACATATGGCATATGATGTAATCCCATTATGAAATTATTATGTATCCATTTCAACATGTGTAAATACCCATATATTTGATGTATGTATGAACTTTAGTACCATATGAATGATAATGTAGTTTTTGGGTATTGAATGACAAAAGATAGTGTATGAAATCTTATGTATGGCATGAGGTGAGAGTGTGAGAGTGTGAGTTTGAGGAATCTAGGTTTATGAATCTTTAAGAAAATTTTGGAGAGTCATTTTGGTGCATTCTCACGTGCTCAAGTGGTCATGGTTGCCTTAGAACTTGAAATGGACCATTTGGACCCCTTATATGACACAAAATGAGCTATTTAGCAACCCAATGTCAAGATCTAACCAAATGAACGAATTTTCCTATGAAATTTGGCACACATGTAGATCTTATCTAGAGCTTTTTAGCTAAAGAACATATTATTTATAACTCTTTGGAATTAATTATGAATTTCTAAAGTTGCCATTTTTTTTGCTAAACTAATATGGGTACCGTTCATATGGTCAGAAACTTGGGCTGTGTTATTCCTAAGTCAAATGATGTCCAATTCTCATGAAATATTACAAGAATAAACTAGACATGATAAGCTTTCTAGGGCCACCAAGATCACCCAAATTGAACCTCTGAGAAGGGAGATATGAATTTTTGAAGTTAGAGGTCAGTACTAAGGATGATAGTTGACCTCTAGTACTGTTCCATCAATTTCTAGTGGCTAGCAGCCTCTTTTGTGGTCTGGATTTATTTTTAGCATAAAGCAAACATCTGTATATTTTTAGAATAGTATAGTACTTCTAATTTTAATTTTTTTAGAATTATTTATGATTTTTTAAAGTTCAGGCATAGAATCTAGAAAGCTAATCTGAGGCTGCACTAGTATGTTTTGTGTAATTGTTCCCTTTGCTCAAGGTATGGACCATCTCTTGAGCTTGTTATGAGTTGTATTTATGTATCTAAATGTGAGAATGAGATGAATGAATCCATATGACCCATAGAATGTCGAAAGAAAATTTTTACCTGTAGGGAAATGCATCTTGAGTCATGACTTCCTATGCCACTATGTTGCTTCCCATAAAATTAGTATGAGATGAGGCATGGGAATTACATGAATTGAGTTTTAGAAGTATGGTATTATAATATGCCATTCATATGGCTATAAAATGGAAAAATCACATACTTTGTTATCAATCTCCTTCCTTTAGGCTTGATGGCTTTCATTTCTTGGTTCACTTGGTCCATCTAGTCATATTAGACAAATTAGGAGGAATGGATGAGATTCTAAGAATCCTAATAGCTCTTCTCCCTTTCAACCATGCAAAAAGAATGCAATCCAAGTCTAAAAATATATGCATGGATATCATGGAACATGTGATCATTCATGGAATATTTCTAGCATTCAAGAAGTCATATGAAACACACATAGGCTTGCTAAGCAAGTGGTTTAGCCTCATCTATTTTCTTTAGGGATTTTGGACTTGCCTCACCCATTTGCTTAAAGGCTTTTAACTAAGCCTTACTCTTGAAAGACTTTTGGCTTTGTCTTAATCATTTTTGGAGACTTTTGGCTCATCCTTGCCCTAGCTAGAGGACTGTTGGCTTCATCACACTTAAGCAAACTAAAGCAATTTCACAAAGCATCATTTGAATGCATAACATAACATCATGGTACCATGGCATTTAGACACTTGCTAAAACAATTTTCATGGCTCAAAACATATATACACACATTCAAAGATAAGATAAATATCCACTTATGTATGAGAGAAAGGAGAAAGAGCTACCTTTGTCACAAATGCACACTTTCTTCCTTGAACTTGGTTCCTCTCCCCCGACCACACACTCACAAGAAGGTGGGACTTGTTTCCTTTGTGCTAGACACATCATATGGAATTCAATTATACTCTTGGACCAAATTCTAAAGTTATACATTCATTAGAAAAGCTAAGTAGTTCATATGGCTCTTTTATAGTTCCATAATGTACCTAATGAAGCAACCTTAGGAAAATATGATCTTTGCTCCATTCTTTCCATCCAAGGTTCTTGACTCCATTGAAGTCTCTTGGGGCCATCACACCTTCATTTCATGGAGTCTAACTAGGTGTTACTTCTTTAAACCATAATATGAAACTTATAACTACATCTCACTATCCATGACTTCTAAATTTTTCCAAGGCTTCCTCTTATCCTTTCCCATCATATATGATTTAAAATCAAGTTTAGAACAAATTAAAATTACCCCTTGGTGCTCTTTCCTCTCTAGGCCATGGCTATGGACCATAAAGACACCAAGTGAGTTTGTTTTGTTTTCTTGATGGGAGATGCATGTGAGAAGCCTTCTAGATATCTTAAGAGCTCATCCAAACACTCATTTTAGCCTAGAAATTCTTGTATTAAAATAGAATTTTAAGAGAACACTTGAAACCCTAACTTTTCTATCTTGAAATCTAATGGTTGTTTGATTACTTCCTTTGCATATTCTTGTTCTCCTCTCTCATTTTCCTAAGATTCATCCTTCGTTTGGTTAGAAATTCAACTCCTTAGGGCTGGTCATAGGTGAGACGAAATATTCAAGAGGAAGAACAAGAAGAAGCAAATATTAAAGTGACAAAATACCTTGGATTCTTAGCTTCCCTTGCTTGTTTTTCACTTTGGTTGGCTTCTCCTCTCCAAACTTGAAAATTCCTTCCTTATTCTGAGCTCAAAACAGACCTACAAGCTTTAATAAAACTATAGGAAAGAAGGGAAGATGGAGGAGAAGGAGTTTGCTAAAGAGAAACCAAGAAAATCCATGAAAAACCATACCTTTTCCTTGCTTTTTCTCTTCCCTTTCTCCTCTCCCTTATACACCTCACTCCCTTGCTTCTTTCTCTGGCATAGGGCAGAAATAAAATGAGCTAAGTGAAGGGAAGAGTGGGGCATGGTCATATATATAGCTAGGGTTCAAGACTTGCTTCCAAAAATTCAAATTTTGTCCTTTAATCTTGGCATTTTCATTTCTGGTTCGTTTTAGCTCTTTTTTTAGAACCATCATTTTCATCATCAAATTTAGGTTCTCAATCTTATAAAATGTCTTTAGAATCAATCAAGTTAGAGTTAAAACCTTCCCAAATGAAAGGGTCAAAGTTCAGTCAACTAACGTTAGAAAATATACACCGGAGGTGTTTTAACTATCCTGAGGCTTCCTATGATTTTTAGGGCCTCTGAGAACTCTGAAGAACTCAAATTTTCCATTTAAAAAGCCCTCCTATAAGAATTCCAAAATTTACCCAAAATTATGAAAATGTCATTATGTTACTTAACTATTTCATTAATTTTCGTCTAATTATTTTAGCCTCTGTGTCAGGGTGCCTCTAGCTTCCTAATTTCATTACTTAAAGTCTAGATCCTTATTCTAATTTTTCTAGACCTTAACCAATTCATTTCAGAGGACTTACTTTGAAAACATATATGTTTCCGTCATTTTTATGAAAATCGGACATTACAATTCTTCCCCCTTAAATAAATTTCATCCTCGAAATTTAGATAACATACCTTATAGAAAAGAACTCTGGATATTTCTTCCTCATCTTTTCTTCTAGCTCCCAGGTAGCTTCTTCGTGAGATAACCCCTTCCAAACCACTTTCACCAGCGGTATCATCTTATTCCATAACTACTTGAGTCTAATATCCACAATCCAATCTAGTAATACTATATATGATAGATCATCCTATAACTACACATTTTCATACTCTATGACATGTGAGAGGTCGAGCTGGTACATTTTAAGCTGGGAGACATAAAATACATTGTGAACTTGGCTCAAGTTTGGGGGAAGGGCAAGTCAATAGGTTACAGGTCCTACTTTATCAAGAATCTGAAATGGACTTATATATTTTGGACTAAGCTTTTTACTTTTAATGGATCAACATATCTTTGTAATTGGAGACACTCTAACAAAGTGATAACTCAATTTTTCTCTACATTTTTACCTATTAATTTGGGACTTTTTATTCATGAATTGATGATATTTTAGGCTTTAAACTAAATATTACTTAGTTTAGAAAATAATTTCATTTTTTAAAATTTTGTTAAGTAAATTAGGATTTTTAATGATTTTATTTTACTTTATTTTATTTCATTTTCTTAGATGATGATTTCACTTTATTTTATTTTATCTTGTTTATTTTATTTTATTTTGGGCTTTGATTTTTATTTTTTATTTTTTATTTTTTTATTTCTTTTTATTTAGGGAATATGGAAAGCATGTGACACCTGATAACACCCATTCCACGTAGGTAGCATCTTCACAAGGTTACACACACAATGCCACGAGCTTCATACACTCACCAGCCACGTCTACATGTTGCAACACCTTCACACATGTAGCATGCATCATCACACTCTCACACTTTCACTCACAAATCACTCGAGCACACCACTACTCACATATACGGGTCCAGAACATCATTCACGTGGAAGCTACACTAACCCAACACACACACGAGTCATATATATACTCACACCACATACAGTTCACTCTCGTGTTCCATGCATAAGCTTCATTCCATGTGGCTACTCTATTTGAGTCGCAAGCTAGCTCCAGGCACTCCATTCAATTAAGTTAATGCACTAACACTCATCCAGTAGCGTCTACCCATTTACAGCACCTTCATTCAGTCATTAACACACAAAGTAAGTGCACAAGGCTGCGAGCAGAACATGTTTAAGAGGCCACGAATTCATGAGAGGAGACAAAACGTGTTGAAGAGTAGAACATGAAAAAATGACAAAGAAGATTGCTATAGGTCTAGAGAGCAGAACTATCTACGGTGCAGAACCAAAGTAACATAAGAAGCAATCACGTGAGGAGCTGGGAGCTGGCTGGAGAGAACGCTGACTTGCAAACACATGAAGAATGAAAAAGTAAAGCCAAGTTGGAGAATGTAATCATGAGCTAAGAAGGCATAGGTTTCACGCATGGCTCCATGTTGCATCACTTATGGCCCATCCATGAAGAAGTTAATGTGGGAAGAGAAGCAGAAACAAAGAGGAGAAGTTTTGTTTTTAGCTAGGTTGAAAGAGCTTGCATGGAGACAACACGAGAAAAAGCTGAATCACATTGAAAGAAGGCATGAGTAAAAAACCACGTGAAGTATAAAGTAGAGAAAAAGAAGAAGAAGCTACAGGATAGAAGAGTAGAAGCTTGTGAGCAGAATCTGGTTTATGAGGAAGAAGCAGTACAAGCTATAGTTTTTACATGGAATAAAAGAAGAGAGCTGAAGGCGAGCTAAATCACTTGGAAACTACGTGGGGAGCCAACATGAGAAAAATGCATAGAGAGTCTTGGGAGCTAAAGCAAAATGTGGAATTTAAATAAAGCTCACATGGGATGCACGTGAGGGCCCATACTCATATAAACAAAAAAAGATATTGACGTGGATTGCTACGGGCAAGTGGAATGAAAGATGAAGAATGTGAAAGTGAGCATGAGAGGGGCACATGACCTATTAAAAATGCACTGGAGGATCATTGAATAAAAGACACACATCAATCTAGATGCAGACCCTTCAACCATTCGATTTCATCGTCATTCACGCCCTTCGTCCATCCTCCATTCACAAAACACACTCCATGCCATTTCTCCCATCCTCCATTCCCATTCCATCTTCACCCAATGAAACTCTAATTCCATCTGTGGCTAGCTAGGAGGAAGGCACTTGAGTTGAAGCTTGAATCCATGGAGATGAACTCAGAATTTTGGCTAAGGATTTCTACTTTCTTACACTTTTTCGTTTTCTTGTACAAGCTTGGTTAAGTTGTATTTGATTAGGAATTTGTGTAATTGTAATTAGTGGCTGGTTAGATACTAATTAGGATATTGTTTGACTGATTATTTGATTGATTTAGTGCTGCATTTTTTAATTTCCTACAATTATCTACGTATGCAATCAAGGTATTTGATGAAATGCATGTGAGAGATTGAGTGTTTCATTGTTTGATTTAAGGATTCCTTGGTATTTAATTGGTTAATTAAACATTTTTGGATAATGATTCAGAGACTAATTAATCAATTAATCATTCAATTCAAGTGTTCATTGATCCTAATGATAAGAGTTAGTGATTTGATGTGGGATTGAAGTTTCAATTTAGCATTAAATTGTTAGTTTCTTGATTCTTGCGTGGTAACTCAAGATACAATTGCCATGAACATAATTAGGAATTCTTGGACCAGAATTAATCACAATTGGATTAGAATAAAGATAGTGGATACCAAGGGACGAATCCAAAGCTAGTCACAAGTCCATCATTCACCTTATTAGTTCATGCAATTAGGAATTTAGGAATTTTAATTCAATTTCATTTTACTTAGTTTAATTCAATCAAAAACACCCCAAATTAGGTAGTTCTAGGATCTTTTAACACTTAAAAAATCCAATTGAACATTGAACTCCATTTCCAAAGGAAATAACTTAGGTTGTGCCACTAGTTACATATTTAGTTCAACCTAGTTTTATTTTGAGAGTTGCGCGACAGACCCGTCACAAAGACATGGTCTTTAACCTCAAACTCCAATGGTCGTTTATGTCTATCTATGCAACTCTTCTATCTACTCAGGGCCATTAGTAGTTTTTTTCTTATGGTCTTAATTTATCTAGAGGCTTGGTCCACTAATTCTTAGCCTATTAGGCTTCTTTCCCCTAGCTTAACCCAATACATCAGAGACCTACATTTCCTTCCATATAATGCCTCATACGGTGCCATCTAAATACTTGCATAATAGCTATTATTATAGGTAAACTTTACTAGAGGCATGTATGTATCACAGTTTCCTTTCATTTCTAATACACATGCCCTTAACATGTCCTCTAAGATTTAGATGGTTCTCTCCATCTAACTGTTTGTCTGGGGGTGATAGGTTGTGCTAAATCTGAGCTTAGTACCTAGAGCATCTTGTAATGATCTTTAGAAATTCAAAGTGAACCTAGAATCTCTATTTGAAACTATGTGTAACACCATAATTTCTAGCTCATTTCTATCACATTTGCATGCTCATATAATACATTCCATGAGGGAACTAAGAAAAATCCATTAATATAATACATTTATTTGCATTACGTCGTGTATAAAAATTTCATTCGATGTCACATAGACCGTGTGAGCTCATAACACATATTCTCATATTTCATTACATGGATACAACTTATTTAAATCATCATAGGTGACCTACATCTCAAGAAACTCGAAGGGAAGCTCAAAATATACATACATATTTTTGACCAGATTTTTTCACTTTTCTACCACAAATTTGGAAAATCAATACTAATTCTAAAAAAATTAAAATCATAAATTCTTAACCATTTTGGAAAGCTACACATGTCTACTTCATATTAAAAATATGCCCATACCATAACATCCATCACAGAGGATGTTAGATATTCAAAAAGGTCCAAAAGTCAAGCTGTCCATCGGTACTGTCACAGATTTCTGTAGCAAATTTTGAAAATATCCAATTAATTTTACAAAAATCCAATCTAAGAAAATGATACCAATATGGAAAGCTATAGATGTTAGCTAGAGGAAAAAAATAACTCTAGACTATTTTAGGCATGCCCGGACCTCAAAATCCAATCAAATAGTAACTGAGGTCGGGTGGAGTTCCTTATACTAGACAAATTTTTTGAAAATTCATATCTCCCTCTCTAGATATCCAAATGAGGTTCTTCTAGTTGTTACAAGTTATTGGGAATGTCTAGTTTCTTTGTATAAAATTTCATGGCAATTGGACATCATTTGGGCCCTATGTGATAGATTTCATTTTTGGACCAAGTGAATAGTGCATCATACAAAAATTAGAAAATTTGCCAACTTTGGAAATTCATCAAATATTCTGTAGACCTTCAAAAATTATGTTCTTTAGCTTCCCAAAAAGCCTATAATTGCATGTCAAATCTCAGATCAAGGTGAGCTCATTTGGATAAAAAGTGACATAGGGTTCCATTATGATTAATTTTGACTCCATATAGGATATCAAAATATCCAAATGGCTTTCCTTGGGGTTTGGCACCTCTTGGGAAAGTCTAAAAGTATATTTAAGACTTGTGTGAGCTACCCAAATGGACCCAACCCTCTTGCATCTCATTTTAGTCATCTAATCTACACTTATACATAATTACATCAAACCATCAATGAAGCTAATTTGCCATCATATACTTAATTCACATTCTAGTGGCTACATAACATATTCTCTCATTCATACATGATATATTATCATAATTACATATGTTCAAGAGGTCATAGGTCATATACAACTATAGATGACAACATTTGCCATCTTGATGGCCTTAAAGAAGTAAATTTCATACATTTCAATATCATACTCTCATCTCTCAAGTGGTTGGCTTCTATCTCCTTGCTCTCTTGGTCCACCTAGCATGTTAGAATATTGGAGAAGAGGGGATGAGATTCAAAACATCCCAATAGCTCATCTCCCATTCAATCATATATAATGGATGCAAAAAAGTCTCATAAATGCATGTATGGTCATGTGGACATGTTCAAACATCTAAGAGACATTTTTATCATTTGAGAAAGTCATACATAGCATACAAAGGCTTGCCAAGCAAGTGGATTGGCCTGACTCAATTTCTTGTGGATATTAGACTTGCCTCATCCATTCTTTAAGACATTCTTAGACTCAACCATGCTCTTGGGAGCCCATCTTACTTTTGGGAGACTCTTTACTTTATCTCAACCAATCTTAAGGGTTCTTAGCTCATCCTCACCATGGCTAAGGGTTCTTGGCCTCACCACATTCAAACAAACCCAAGCACACATCATAACATCATTTGGAAACATAATATGTCATCATGAAATCATGGCATATAAAATCATGCTAGTATACTTTTCATGGCTTGAAAATACACATACACACATTCTAAGACAAGCTAAGCACACATCCATGCATGAGAGAAGGTAGAAAGAGTAACCTTATACACAATCACACACTTTTCTGCTTGAATCCAAGCTCCCCTTTTCGGCTACACACACACAAAAGTGTGGGAATGATTTCTCTTGGCCTAAACACAATGTATAGCAGCCAATTAGATTCATGGAATTAATTCTAGGGCCACACAACTTAATTAGACACTAACTTACTCTATAAACCTCATTATGGCTCCATAATTGCACCTAATGAAGCAATGAACCTCAAATAAATTTTAGGCTTCATTCTTTCCTTTCAAATATGATTATTGACTCCTTTTAAGCCTCTTAGAGTCATCACACAATTAAAATCAAGAGTCTAACTATATGTTGCTTCTTTAGGTCATAATATGGAACCTAAAGCACCAACTCACTTTCTATGGGTTCTAAATTTTTCCCAAGGCCTTCCCTCATTTTCATTCATCATATATGACTCAAGAATAGGCTTAGAAAAATTTAAAACTCTTTCTAACTACACAAACCCCTTTAGGCTGAGGCTATGGAGGAAATGGGGTTTCTTGGAGTTTATTTTGTTTTCTCAATGGAGGATGCATGTGGGGATCATCATACAAAATCAGATTTTACAAGGTGCAATTGATACCCTAGGTTTTGCACCTTGAAATTCCATGGCCTTTTCTTAAATTTCTTTGCATATTCTTACTCTCCTTCCTTAAATTCGTGGAATCCACCCTTGGTTCCCCTCAAAATTCTAGCCCTCTAGCATCTACATACATGGGGAGAAATATGGAGGAAAAGGGGAAAGGAGTAGCTACCATGGGATGCAAGATTTACCTTGTTTTCTTGCTTTTTCTCACTTGAATCTTGTGTTCTTTGAGCTCCTCTCTTCAAATCCTAAATTTTCCCTCAATTTCTCCTTTAAAACAGATCCATATACTTCATTATAATCATAGGAAATAAAGGAGAATGAAGGAGAAGAGATTTGGAAGAGAAAGAGCATGAAAAACTACTAAATTTCCATACCTTAAGCCTTTGATTTCTCCTCCTCTTTGCCTTCCTCTTGTGCGCGACTCTCCCTTGGGTTTTCCTCTAGTTTTTGGTAGAACTTGGTCGTGCATAATGAAAGGAGAAGAAGGGTGCATCATATATATAGGTGGGAGGAGTTACACTTTTCAAAAATTTCCATTTTACCCTTCGTTGTTGGCATTTTTGTTTCTCCTTCATTTTAGCTCCTTTTTTAGAACTGTCCTTTTCCTTCCAAAATGTAGGTTTCCAATTTACTAAAATTCCTTTGGAATCACTCAAATCAGAGCTAAAATCTTCTCGAACAAATTCATCAAAGTTTAGGTGCACTGATGTTGGGAAACGCCACTGGAGGGGCTTTAGCTGTCCCGGGATTTTCTATGGTTTT
Organism: Erythrophleum fordii; assembly: GCA_032878935.1. Taxonomy (NCBI): domain Eukaryota; kingdom Viridiplantae; phylum Streptophyta; class Magnoliopsida; order Fabales; family Fabaceae; genus Erythrophleum; species Erythrophleum fordii. Next base: position 18,914,714 of record JAVQMF010000053.1, read on the forward strand.
TAAGGCCTCTGAGAACCCCTAAGAACTCAAAACTTTCATTTAAAAAGCTCTCCTATGTGACTTCCAAAATTTGGTCAAAATTGCAAAAATGCCATTACGTTTCGTAAACTTTTCGTAAGAAATTGATTTTTCATTCTAGCTTCGTTTTTCCTTCTATTTGAGCCTGGGATTCTCATTTTTAGGAGTCTAAAATGCTTCCCAAATTTATTGGGACTTTAACTATCTCATTTCAGGGGACTTCCTTTTGTATCCAGTGAACTTCGTTCGTTTACAGAGAAATCGTACGTTACGTTTATCATGTTTTCTCTTATTTTCAGAGAACTGGATGTTACACTATGCTCCTAAGCATACCATGTAATTTCACTATCTCTCAGATGTACAATTGGGCTAATTTATCTAAGGTAAAAGTGGCTTTTATCGCTAAAAAGCGCTAACTTTGTTAATCTATCCACTATTACCCATATGGCACTATGCCCCAATGATGTTTTGGGGTAAACCCATGACAAAATTCATAGTTATGCTATCCCATTTCCACTCTGAGATGTCTAGAGGCTGAAGTAACCCAGCTAGCTTTTGGTGTTCTATTTTTACTCTCTGACTTATTAGACATCGAGAGACATATTCTGTTATGTCTGCTTTCATCTCAAACCACCAAACCATCTTTTTCAAGTCTAATACATTTTATTGCTACTTGGATGAATGGTGTATTTACTTTTGTGTGCCTCATCTAGTATTCTCTCTCTAATCACTGTATTTCTAGGTATATACAGCCTATCCCTATACCCCACTATGTCATCCTCAGACATATTGAACTCCTAAGTGCTACCTTAGGCTATCTGGGACCTAATTTTTCTTATCTGCTCATCTATTTGCTGGGTCTCTCTTATCTAACTCCTTAGGTCACTTTCTATTCGGGTTTCACTCATCAGTAACTTCCCTGAATGCACTTCACATGATAGATTCACATCCCTGAACCTTTCAATCAATTCCTACTCTTTAATCATCATATACGCCATATGTGTGGATTTTCTACTCAGGGCATCAGCTACCACATTAGCTTTACCAAGATGGTATTTCAATGTGAAATCGTAATCTTTCAAAAATTCTAACCATCTCCTCTATTTTATGTTCAATTCTTTCTATTCAAATAAATATTTAAGGCTCTTGCGGTCGCTATAAATTTCTATAGCTGTCCCATACAAGTAGTGCCTCTATATTTTTAAAGCAAACACCACTGCAGCTAGCTCTAGGTTATGTGTGGTGTAGTTTTCTTCATGAGACTTTTACTATCTAGAGGAATAAGCTACCACTCAGCCTTTTTGCATAAGCACATATCCTAACCCTTTCTTAAAGGCATCACTATAGACTACAAAAGTCTCTCTGGGTCAAGAAGTACTAGAATTGGGGCCATAGTTAGCTTATGTTTCAACTCCTGGAAACACTTCTCACATTGCTATCTAAGAAAAGCCCTAAATGAACCTCCTATAATAACCGACTAAACCTAGGAAGCTTTTGATCTTTGTCACTATCCTAGGTCTCTCCCACTATAACACTACCTATACCTTATAGGGATCTACTACAACCCCTACCTGGGAGATCACATGGCCTAAGAATTGAACTTCAGTAAGCCAAAACTCACGTTTACTAAGTTTAGCATACAACTATCTCTCTCTTAAAGTTTCTAGGGCTAATCTCAGGTGCTACTCATGTTCTTCCCTACTCTTGAAATAGATGAAGATAACATCTATGAAAACAACTACAAATCTATCTAAGTATGGCCTGAACACTCTATTCATATAATCCATGAATATTACGGGTGCATTTGTCAACCCAAAGGGCATAACTAAAAACTCATAATGCCCATATCTAGTCTTAAATGTTGTCTTATGAATATCTTTAGCCTTAATCCTGAGCTGATAATATCCCAATCTGAGGTCTATCTTAGAAAATACCGACGCTCCTACTAACTGATCTAGGAGGTCATTTATATGGGGGAGAGGGTATTTATTCTTAATGGTTATTTTATTGAGCTTTTTGTAATCTATGCACAGTCTAAGGATCCCGTCTTTCTTCTTTACGAATAGGACTAGAACTCCCCACAGTGAAATCACTGGGTCTAATGAAACCTTTCTCTAAAAGCTCTTCTATTTGTTTCTTAAGCTCAGTCAGCTTGGTGGGAACCATATGAGGCCTTAAACACTGGACCTGTCTCAGGTACAATATCTATAGGAAACTCAACCTCTCTCTCTAGGGGTAGTTCACTAATTTCTTTAGGAAAGACTTCTGGGAACTCTCTTACTACTAAAATTTCTTCTATACCCTATTCTACCTCAGCCTAAACTAAAAAAACTAGATATCCTTGCACCATGCTCTATAGACCTCTTAACCTGGGAGGTGGTCATAACAGATAATTCAATCCTCATACTAAGTATAGTTCCACGTTCAGGTAAAGTAATACATTTGCAGGAACAATCAAGTGTGGCATTACTTGCAGATATCCAGTTCATACCAATAATCAAATCAATATCAATAAGGGGCATACATATCAAATCAAGGGTAGTATAGCAATGATTAAACTAGACCACATAATTCAAATAGGCATGGGAGGTAATGGCTCTATTTCCTGTAGGGGTAGATACAAGCAAATCATAGGGTAGTGTATGCATACTCAGACCCAACCTTCTAGCACAATCATATGATATGAAAAAGTGACTAGCACCTGAATCAAATAAAGCAGTTACAGAAAAATAATTTATCATAATAGTACCTTGAATCAAATTTGGGAACCGGCTAGCCTCCTATTGTGTTAGGGCAAAGACTCTACCCTGGGTCTGAGGTCTGGGTGCAAGACCATCTCCCTCAGCTGAGAAAACTACGGGGGAGCATGTATGCAGTCCCTAGCCATTTACCCTGCCCTACTGCATTTGTATCATACATTCTGCCCCATATAACATGGTTTGTTCCTATGATTTTTGCCACACTAGGGACATTCTGTAGGTGTGAAACTGCCTCAAGTGGACTGAGTCCTTCTTCTCTTGCCTCTTATATTCCACTAGCTTCTACCACCTCTCCTATTAGTTGCTGTAGCCTGTGTTTCTTCTCTAGGTCTCTTAGGCTCAGGGAGGGGAGGTCTGGCACTAGAAGTAGGCTACATCATCCTGAGATTTGCTTCTATCACTCTACAAATCTCAACCAGAGTGTTAAACTTCCTAATCCTCTGTGGAACTATTTTGTCTCTAATCTCTGGGAGCAAACCTTTCTTTAACTTATCTGCTCTCCAATGCTCATCATCTTGTCTTTGTAAGTATGAAGAATATCTAGAGAGCTTAACAAATTTGGCCATGTATTAGTCCACGAACATTCCCTTAGCTTGCCTCAGGAGTACAAACTCTAACTCCTTCTGATCTCTAATAGAGTTAGTGAAATACCTCTTATAAAAGGCTTAGAGGAATGCCTCCCAAGTAATCAGAAGGTTCCTCGCTCTCAGGATAGGCTCAATGCCCTTCCACCAATAATCTGCTTCTTTCTCTAACTGGAATATAGATATAATGGCTTTCTGCTCAGAGGTACACTCCATCACCCGAAATATCTTCTCAAGCTATATAATCCAGGCCTCAGCTTTCTCTGTATTCAACTCACCATCAAAGGTGGAAGGCTCAAACTTTCTAAATTATGTAATAACCTGTCTAGTGGAAGGCTGCTCTAGGGCTGGAGGTGTTTAAGCAGGTGGAGTCTAAGCAACTTGCTACACCTATATATGTGGCTACGAATTGGAATGAGTCACCCCTGAATGCTCGGGATGATCTGAGTGTTGTGGTGGTTATAAAGGAGGAGGTGTAGGGCCCTCACTGTCTTTCTGTGCAAGCTGTTCTTATAACTACATGATCATGGCTTGTTGCTGATCCTGGCAAGCCACTATAGCCTATAGGGCTCCAGTTACTGGATCACTAGGCTCAGCTCTATCATCTGCACAAGCCTCTTTGGAACATCATTAGCAAACTTTAATAATAAATAGGAACACACTCACTACCATCACACTTAATTCATCCACAACTAGCTCACATACAAAGGCAAACTCATATATGTAAGGGCAAATCTCACATTCACAAGCCACAACCCACATCAAAATGCTTGAGCCTTTGCTTTGATACCAATAAATGTAACACCATGTTCACACAAATCATCTCATTTTAATTTTAGTCACATTTTCTTGAACTACACAAGCTTTCAAGAAAATGGCATTAAAATATTATATTATTTTTGCATTACATTGTAGATAAATTTTTCATTTCGTGTCCCATTGACCATATGAAGTCATCCATCTCATTCTTATATTTAAATAACACCTTACAAAGCCCCATGGATATTGTCCTTGGTAGATGGTTTCTCCCATTAGCTTCAGGGTTTTGTTCTTCCTAGAAGATGGCTTCTCCCATTAGTTCCTAGGAAAATGCATCCACATGGGGAGAGTACTACTCCCACTTATAAAGCCCTAGCCCAGGGTCTTCCTACCTGATGTGGGACATTACAATCTATCCCTCTTTTGGGGCCAACCCGTCCTTAGGTTGCACACGCAATTAGGCCGGCTTTGATACCAAACACCTTACAAAGCCCTATGGATATTGTCTCTGGTAGATGACTTCTCCCATTAGCTTCAAGGTTTTATTCTTCCTAAAAGATGGCTTCTCCTATTAGCTCTGAATGAAACGCGTCCACATGGGGAGAATACTACTCTTACTTATAAAGCCCCAGCCCAAGTTCTTTCTACCCAATATGGGACATTACACCTCGTGTTGTGGTGCTTCTCACGTTTGTTACTCTCTTGGCTGCGGCGTGACTCTCTCTTATGCCTAAACCTCCCAAATTTTACCCCTTCCACTCCAATTCTCCCTCTAAGAACATTCTAAGACCACTCTCCCTCCATTTGTGAGACTCTCTAATGGCATTTATCTACTTGATTTACCCAACATATCTAACCTTACCAATTCAAAGCATAGATGTTGATTCTTACTCATCTAGCTACCATATATCAGTAAGTTCTAGGATCTATGACAGCAAAGGATTCATAAACTACTAACATTATTACTCAAGCATAATTCTGTTAAAGGTTCCATGCATCACAAGTTCAAGTCAACATCTAATATACCACATGACTACATTTCCAAATAGTAAACCATATCCCAGTATCAACAAGGTTTAATATCAGTCAACCCCCATTCCATAACAACAAAATGGTTCAATTACACATATCTATAGGGCTAATGCTAAATGGCCATAAGGCATCCAGTCGTTCATCAATTATTAGTTGATTACAATCACGATGTTTGATTCCATGGTAATTAGATTACATAACCAGTCCCTATACTTGGCAATTCATGATGCAATGCGACAAATAGATAAAAACTAATATTCTCATTACACGAACCCAACCCTACCGGGTTTCCAAACCTATGCATTACCAAACCATACAATAGGCTCCCATTAATCTCTCCTTGCCACTAAGAGGTCCGATCCCTAAAAATGTTAGCCCACAATCAAAATGAGATATACAATCTCAGTAAAAAGATTAAAATTCCGTATGTATGTATAGATTAATTAACATAATGTAATTATATAGAAACATACTGAAGACATCAATATCATCAGCAAATGAACTAGTTAAACTACTAGTGACTACCATCTCATACCAACAATCACATACAACATGTTAAAGGCTAATAACACTGGGAGAACCTCATCCACAGCACCAACTCCCCAATGAGCACTACCTGGGTTCAATGCATTTAAGGGTCAGATTATAACCCAGTGCCCAATCAAAGCATGATGCACAAGTAGCAGCCATATCATAGCTCCAGCATGGACTCATAAGATCCAATCATAACATAATTCAAGTAGCCAACTAATCATTTAGCATTTCCAAAATCATACATGTACAGTAAATACCAAATTAACATGAACATATACATGGAATTAGAAAAATTAACCCCAGTTACCTCAATGAAGTTTAATTACTCTTCCTCTAGCTACTATCATGAACCAAATGCACACCAAGCCTAAGATAAACATAGTTATCATCATTTCTAGCAACAAATCAGATACCTAAAGAGTTAAACTACCAATGATTACTTAGAAGTTACTTACCTAACCACCAGTGGATTTAAATTTTAGGTTCTAGCTTCCCTACACCAGAAACCACCATAGTTCACTCGAATTTCTAGGTAATTTCATATAAAACCAAAGCCTATATCATAAGTCAACTATAGGGGTCTCAAACTAATATAAAATGCATCAAAATGGGAAGAGGATACTTACCCAACAACACCCATAGCCTTTACCTCCGAAAATTCACCATGGAAGCACCAAGCAACAAGTTTCAGCTTTTGGTCAGAGATGAAAATGCCCCAAAATGAGAAACCAATTAGTTCAAATTAAAGAAAAAGAAGAAAGGATTAAGTTATATATAAGTTACCTTAGCTAAATCTTGCTCTAAACTTGTAAATCCGAGCCTAGAAAAACTCTAGTGTTATTCAATGAAGCTTTCATTGAAACTTGCCATCATTCATTATTAACCATCTACGTTCTTGCTGCCAATAGCCTTTGATCTGTCTCCCATTTGTAAGTTTTTAGAATTATCACAGTTTAAAAACTTTTTTTTCTTTACTTTTTGTTTTCTTTAGCTAAGTTCTAGATTCCTCTTAGTGTTAAGTACTAGTACACCATAAAAGGAGAAAATATTATTCTTCTTGTTCTCCCTCTATGTTCTAATTTGGATATTTTTGTGGAATGTGAATGGAATGTTAACTCTTCATCTACATACAAGATCTTTCAACATACAAGATTTATTGCTCCATTCTCTACCTTCACTTTTGTCCCTTTTTGATTTAGGTGTCAACTTCTTAGGTTCTTCTCAACAAGTAGCATCATCTAATTAATTAATTTGTCTACGTCAATAGAAAAAGACAAGAAACTAAGCTATAATTGCTAAGTTGTCTCACTGTCTCATGGACCAAAATAAAACATAATGGTTGATGATAATATTTTATAAGTAGCGAAGTTAATGTATAAGTTATTGAATTTTTGAAAAAATTAATTTTCTACAATGATTACAGATCACAGCTATACTAAGACTTTAACTATAGTTTAAAAAATCACAGTTAAACTATTGGGTAACCATGGTTCTAAGAAACTAGAGCTAAACTTGTCATTATAGACAAATTTGCCATGGTTTTGGAAACCATAGCGAAGCCCATTAGTTGTAGTTTAATCTGTGGTTAAGTCTCAAAGAAATTACAGCTAGGACAATCTTTTTTTTTTTTTTGGGGTAGTGTTATGTGCCAAAAGATATAGAGACTTCAAGATGTACTAAAGATTCTTAGATAATAGTATATTGGGATTGTTGATTTGATAGTGCTAAAAGAAAATGAAATTATTCATCTTCTCCTGTTGGAAAGAATTCTTATTCAATGTAGACTAAATTAGTGGCATTTAGATGTATGTGTAATGAAAGAGGAAAATTACAACCATTTAATTTCTTAAAATTTTAGAACTTTGAGTGATAATGATTAATCAATAATAATATTGACATCAAACTTTTCTACAAGAGCGGGGGATCCATCCAAAAGTTTGTAGCACAGTCATCAAAAGGGATAAACAAGGACATGTACACATTCTAGTTGCTGGACAGTGGATCCTTGCTGTAATGCTTTTATATAATTTCTGATATCACTTCTATTGTGTGAAATATGCGACTTTTATGGCCAATGTAAATGGAGGGTATTTTATTTATTTATTTATATATTTATTTATAAATTTTATTCACATTTAGCAATGGCCAGAACTTTTTCTCTTTTTGAAAATCAAATTTAGATACAGAAATTTTCATTTCTGATTCCATCTCTAATTTAGAGAAAAAAATTATTTTATTGGAGACAAGTTTTTCATCTCTGATAATGAATTTCTATCTCTGATTAGAGATAGAATTCTCATCTATAATCAGAGACAGAATATTTTACATCCTTAATCAGTCTCTAATATAGATACAAAATTTTTTTTTGTCTCAAAATTTTGGGATGCCAGTTTTAGATGCGGAAAAACTTCCATCTCTAATTATGTTTCTAACATTTTAGAGACAAAAGTTTATGAAATTAGAAACGGAATTTTCCTTTGCTGGTTTGTGTTTTTCTTGTAGTGTTAACTTAAGAAACATTTGTTCATTTAAAAATTTTTTGAAGTAAATAAATCCAAGTCGAAGGATTCAATGATTTAATGAGAATGGAAAATTTTTTTTAATAATAAAAAATGAGTCTAAAAATAAGGACTGTGGCACTTTATCTATCATCAAGAAGAGCTAACATTTTATCAGCAAAGCTCTCATTCTATTTACTGTTATTAGATGTCTATGTGTACCTCTATATAGATTCTTATGTCTATCATTTTTAATGGTCACAAGCATATATGTGTGTGTGTGTATCATACTTCATTGGTAATCATTCTACTTTATTTCATTAAGATACCAATGAACACTTCATGTCAAGGAAGTGTTAGTTGTAAAGACATGTACTTAAAAAGATGGCCATATTCTAATAGGATTAGTGTTAAGAAAATTTTTTTAAGACGATTCATTATCAAACTGTTTTTAGTATAATTTTTTTTAAACACTCAATCAGACAATATTAAGCTATAAAAAATTTTTATTTATCATATTTTTATTGAAAACTTGATTAAAACTTGATAAAAGTTGTAGCTATTTTCTTTTTCATTATAATATGCCATATATTATCTTTTTTTTGGGTAAAATAACCATTCAAATAATACATGGTAATATTAAAAGAGAAAGAAATTAAGAGTCTAGAGCCCAGTTGTGAAATACCCGAATCAAGGTGGCAACTCGCACGTACTTACGCACACTTGAACTGATGAATGAAACGTCGTACATGATTGAAAAATATTTCGGAAACATTGTACCGTTTCGCAAGACCACTAGCTTGGGGCACAACACAGTCTAACTGTTAGACTCAAAATGTTGCTCCCATTCATTGCACCGATATAAATACATAATCTCGTTCCCATAAAAAAACACAACTCCATACCCATTTCTTGGGTATAACCTTACTTTCTTCAAAGAGTTTAAGGTTTTTATTTTTATTTTTTAAAAAACACTAGCCATGCAAAACCCTTCCGGGGATTCTACCTCTCCCTCCTCTTCCCCTGATCAACCTCCCCCTCCTCCATCTGATCTCACCCAACCCACTGCCGGTGATGTCATCGCCACCGCAGAAGGAGGAAGCAGCGTGGGCGGTGTCACTGGCTCCGACACGAAAATATTCCCTTCGCAAGTGGTGGATCTTACTACTGGCCATGGTGGTAATGGATCCCCGGTGGGGGGTGCAGTTGGCGAAGGTGGGTCCTCTGCGGCAGCAGTGACGGTGGGGGGTGGAGTGGTGGTGGAAGGTGGGTCATCGGTAGCGTTAATGGCGGATAAACAAGGTAAGCAAAAGCGGAAGCCGTTTCAACTGTCAGATCCTCCGCCGTGGCCGCCCAGATGCAACGAGTGCGGGAAAGAGTTTCCCAGTTGGAAATCTGCGTTTGGGCATATGAGGGCACACCCTAATCGCGATTATCGAGGTTTCTTCAAACCTCCTACTTCTTCTTCTTCATCATCCCCAATAAGGCAACGCGTTCACCAGCAGGGTAAATATCCAAACCCTATAAACTACATACCTCACAGGACGTTGATAGTTTTGATTATTAGATATGTTTGAGATTCGCGCTTATATTAAAAAAGAAAGTTATTTTAAAGTAAATCTAATTGTCCTATTACTTAAATCTTTGAGAAGTCAAATTATCTGTAGTCTTACTCTCTGTATAATATTGAACTTCTTCTTATTATTTTTATTCTTAATATATGTTACGTGTTTTTTCACTGATGAACTTGTAGGCAAAATTAAGAAAATTGATGTTGAGGGCAATTTTTGATAATTTGCGTAGTTGCAGGAGAGAATATTAATACTGGTGTGGAACAAGGTGGTGGGGAGAGGGGAGCATCATCTGCTCCTGGAGGGGTTGGATTTGATCTGAATCAGCCAATGAAGGAGGAAGTGAGGTCGTCTTCTGCGGCTGCAGAGAGAAATGAAGCTCCCGAGTGTTCTTCTTCCACTGCAGGAATGAGTACTGAAGAGGAAAAAAAGATTGGGTTTGACCTAAACGAACTCCCTCCTCCTGAAGATGAAGATGAACACAAACCCTAATATAAATAAGATCTTATATTGACATTGCATGGCTAATAAGAAAATATATGTTTTGGGTTGATTTGTTGCTCTATATAAACGAGTAAACCTCCATTATCTATGTTGTGAAATTACTACCTTCATCCTTGTCTTTCGCTTTCATCGTCGTCTCTTTTTTTTTTTTATTATTTATATATGTTGATCCCTTCAAGAATGAAGTGTGTTTTGTGAGCAAGCTACTGTATTGGTTAATTTTGGGTTTTTTCTTCCCTTTTTGTGTCTTTGTCATTTCAATTACTCGTTGACTTGTCTGTGTGAATTTTGTTAAGAGTAAGCCTATTTTTTGGTTTCTCAATGTTTTCATTTATTTGGCTTTAATACCTAAAATTAATGAATATATAAGTTGGTCATTGAAAATAATAAATTTGTTATAAGTTATTTTTTTGGCATTACCATATATTCACTGAATTAATACTTGACAAAATGGCTAATATGACAAAAAATGAAAATATTAATATACAACGAGTTGATTTGATCTTTTCATGTACTAACTCACACTAACTTATTTTAAAAAATTAAATTAAATAATTAAATAAGTCTAATAATCCATAGACTAAATTGTTAATTTATTATTTTTTAAAAATGAGATTAACATTTAAATCTTCATATATTTCAGTACAAATTGTTAATTTGAATTTTTTATAATGGAATTACCCCCTTTTTAATAATGGTGTAATATGGGAGAAAAACATACCTTGTTAGTTCGATTTAGTTTCTGACTGGAGATGATGATCTAATCTCACTCCGAGGGAGAAAAGTTCAAAATATTTGACTCTGTTTATTCTTCTTCATCGTCTTCTTCACAATCTAAAATTAATTCTGTCTGTTTAATTAGTACACTGTAATATGAACGACAAGTTTGGTTGAGTTAGCAGCATTTGATGATGTCCAATTTCTGAACGTGCAGGTTTTTTAATCATATTTTACATCTATTATATATACTAGCCAGTAAGGGCATTGTGATTTTTTTTTTCTCCAAGAAGATTTATTTTAAGCATTTTTTTATCTTAAACAGAAAGTAAAATATGATGTATAATGTTTTGTTCATATATAAGAAAACATCATCAAGAGATACATTGAATGATAGAGTTGCAAGTTGCTCCCAAAAGAAAAAAAAAAAAAGAGTTGCTACTCAGCCACTAGGTCCGTATAGTTATCAGAAATTTTCATTTTTAAACAGTCAATCTGTCATGTATTTAACAACAAAATTGCGCTTAATAAGAACCAGAATTACATCTCAAGCAAGTGTATATTTTTCAGAGAAAAATGTGGCTAAAAGTTAAAACTGTTTTGAAAACGTTTTTGGTAAGTTGCAGTCAACAACTAGGGGTGTTTTTGTGAGAAAGAGAGGTGCATCAGTGCATGTAAAGCAAGAGGTTTTATTTTTAAATTCTTACGCCGCAAGGTGTACATTTTTACAGATGAACTGAAGGATAATATAGGGATGTCACTTAATATACTTATTCATGTATATTTATGCTATTTTATTTTGTTACACTCGGATATATTTAGTTAAGATGTATAGTGAGATTATAGGATGCAGGTGACAACCAAAAATATTCTTGAGGTTTTGTGATTATGGAAACAAGAGATATACGCGGTACCATGCACATATATATATATATATACACAGTTCATCATGAATGAAATAAGTATGAATGTTTTCTTTATTAAATTCTTCATGGTATTAAAGCAAAGACTGATTCTAGACCTGACGCAATTGTAAGTAGGAAGATACAAATGTCAAAGAGAAGTGAGGAAACTGTGATGATGACTGATTCACAGAATAGCAGTCCTGATGCAAACTCACCATATTACCTCCATGCCTTAGACAATCCTAGTCAAGCATTCGTTAGCAAGCTATTGAATGAGAAAAATTATGTAGAATGTACTAATGATATGATGAACACCCTTCTCACCAAGAATAAGATGGGCTTTGTAGATGGGACAATTAAGAAGCCAAAAATTGACTCAGCAAACCTATCACACTGGATGTGCTATGATACTATGTTCAAGGGTTGGCTTAAGAGTGCCATGGACAAACAAGTGCCAAGCAGTGTCAAATATGTGAAAACCGCAAAGGAAATATGGGTTGACTTAGAAGAGCGATTTGGAAAAGGAAGTGCACCAAGATTGTATGAGCTCAGGCGTGACATAGCAAATCTTAAGAAAAGCAGTCAATACCTTCGTACTACACCAAGCTCAAGTCACTATGGGATGAGATCCAGGTCATTGCACCTCAGCCACAACGCATGTGTGGAGGGTACAAGTGTAACGTTGGGAAGGAGCTTGTTGAGACGAGGGATAAAGACCAGCTTTATGATTTTCTAATGGGCCTTGATGAGGAGTTTGGACCTATGAAGACCCACATCCTTAGCATAAAGCCGATGATGAGTCTGGGAGTGAGTTGCCACCTGGTCATAGAGGATGAAAAGTGTAACACCATATTTACTAAGCTCATCTTACCTCATTTCTAAGTTCCCTTCCTTGGATCATACAAGTTTGCCAAGGAAAAAGCATTAAAATTATTTATTAAATTGCGTTACGTCATGGGTAAAATTTTCATTCGGTATCCTGTAAGTCATATAGACTTATCTATCTTATTCTCATATTTAAATACACAAATACAACTCATAATATCCCAAAATGTGGCCTAGAACTTGGGCAAGTGGATGGAATACATAAAAACAATAAGTGCAGTCTCGGCCAGAAATTTAAGGTTATTATCATAAACTTTGAAAAAGCATAACTAATTCTAAAAAAATTAAAATCATGTATACTTAATCATTCTAGAAATCTAAAGATGTCTAATTTATGTTAAAATTATATCTAGACTACAACAGGGGCTGCTAGCCATTGGAAATTGATAGAACAGTACCAGAGGTCAACTATCGTTACTGGTACTATCCTCCAACTTTAAAAATTTATATCTTCCTGCTTAGATATCCAATTGGGGTGATCTTTGTGGCCATAAAAAGCTTATTATGTTTAGTTTATGTTTGTAAAATTTCATGAGCATTGAACATCATTTGGCCCACGAATGACATAGCCCAAGTTTCTAACCATATGAACAGTATCTGCATCAGTTCAGCAAAAAAATGCCAATTTTGGTAATTCATAATTAATTCCACAGAGTTCCAAATAATTTGGTATTTGGCTTACCAAAAAGCTCTAAATAAGATCTATATATGTGCTAAATTTCATAGGCAAATTCATTCATTTGGTCAAATCCTGACATTGGGTTGCAAAATGGCTCATTTTGTGTCATATAAGGCGTCCAAATAGTCCATTTTGAGTTATAAGGATGACCACTTGAGCACGTGGGAATGCACCAAAATGATCTTCTAAACTTGTCTTAAAGGTTCATAAACCCAGAATTTGAAAACTCACTCTCTCACCCCATGCCATACAGAAGATTACACATGCTTCACATTGCCATCCAAGGTCCAAAAACTATATTATCATTCATTTGGCATCAAACCTCATATATACATAAAATATATCAGTAATTACACATGTTCAAATGATTATACAACATTTCCATCACAGTATTACATTATATGCCATGTATATGGTTACAAAAGGAGTAATTCTAGGCAATTCTAGACACTTTGATATCAATCTCTTATCTCCCAAATTGGTAGCTTCCATTACCTTGCTTATGTGATCCACCTAGCATGTTAAGACATTGGAAAGAAGGGAATAAGATTCAAAAGGTTCCAATAGCCCATCTCCCTTTCAATCATACATAAAGAATACAAAACAAGTCTTAAAAATGCATGTATGAGCATAATGGAATGCATAATCATTCAAGAAGCATTCTTAGCATTTGAACAAATCACACAAAGCATATATAGCCTTGCCAAATAAGTGGATTAGCCTCACTTATTCTTTTATAGATTTTGGACTTACCTCACCTAATTGCTCTAAGAGGTTTTGACTCAACTTCACTCATAGGAGACTCTTTACTTTGTCTCAACTATTTCTAAGGGTTCTTGGCTCATCCTTACCATGGCTAAAGGTTCTTGGCTCTACCACACTCAAGCAAACCCAAGTACATCCTGCAGCCACACACTCACAAGAAGGTGGGATGTGTTTTCTTTGGCCTAGACACATCATATGAAAGTTAATTATACTCTTGAACCAAATTCTAAAACTACACATTCACTAAAAAAGTTAGATAGTTCATATGACTCTTTTATGGTTCTATAATGCACTTAATGAAGCAACTCTATGGAAATATGATCTTTGCTCCATTCTCTTCATTCATTTATGATTCTTGACTCCTTTTAGGCCTCTTGGAGTCATCACACAATCAAATCAAGGAGCTTAGCTAGGTGTTGCTTCTTTAAGCCATAATATGGAACCTATGATACCATCTCACTTTTTATGGCTTCTAAAATTTTTTCAAGGCTTCCTATCATCCTCTTCCATCACATATGACTCAAAAATAAGCTTAGAACAAATTAAAACTTCCCTTTGGTACTCTTTCTAGCCTAGGCCGAAACCATGCTCCATGTGAGTATCCAAGTGAGTTTACTTCATTTTCTTGATAGAAGATACATATGAGGAGCCTTCTAGGGATCTCAAGAGCTCATTCAAACACTCATTTAAGCCTAAGAATCATTGTATCAAATCAGTTCAAGGGAACTCGTGAAACCCTAACTTTGCTATCTTGAAATCTAATAGCTATTTGATTGTTTCCTTTGCATATTTTTGTTCTTCTCTCTCATTTTCCTAAGATTCACCCTTTGTTTAGCTAGAAATCCAACCCTTCTTGGCTGGTCCCACAAAGGGCAAAACATGCATCATAGAAGGAACAAGGAGAATTAAGTGTAGGAATGACAAAATGCCTTATTTTCTTGCTTTTTCTTGCTTGTTCTTCACTTGGTCTGCTTCCTTTCCTCAAACCCGAAATTCCTCTCTCTGTTCTACCCTCAAAATAGAACCAAACCCCTCATTAAAACCATGGAAAGGAAGCTTGAGAGAAGAGGAACAAGTTTGGAAGAAGAAGAAGAAGGAGCATGAAAATCTATGAAATTCTTTACCTTTTTCTTGCTTTTTCTCCTCCTTAGTGTGCCTAAAAGAGCTGGAAATTTTTTTAGTTTTTGGGTAGAACAAGTCATGCAAATAATGAAGAGAAGAAACATGAAACTTAAAGAGTGTTCAAGAAGCTTCCACTTTCTTAAAAATTCTAATTTTACCCTTCGTTTTTGGCATTTTTGTTTCTAATTCGTTTTAACTCCTTTTTTAGAATCATTTCCTTCATCATAAAATTTAAGTCCTCAATCTTATAAAATGCCTTTGGAATCACTCAATTTAAAACTAAAACTTTCCTGAACAAATCTGTCAAAGATCGGGCTCACCACTGTTAGAAAACATCTACCGAAGAGGCTTTAATTGTCCTAGGGCTTTCCATGGTTTTTTAGGGCCTCTAAGAACTCCGAAGAACTTAAATTTAATATTTAAAAAGCCCTCCTATGAGAATTCTAAAAATTGCCCAAAATTACAAAAATATCATTATATTTCGGTGCCTTTTCGTAAAAATTCTTTTAGCTATTCTAGTTCTGGTTTCAAGGCACCTCTAGCCTTAAATCACCATTATTTAAGGTTTAGAATATTATTCCAATTTCATTGGACCTTAAATCACTCTATCTGGGGTACTTCCTTTTGTGTCTGGTGAATTTCGTGTGTTTACAGAGAAACCGTACATTACGTTTCTTGTGTTTTCTCTCGTTTTTAAATAACCAGATATTACAAAAAGTAGAGACAAGTGTTAAACATATTGAGAATGATAATACAGGTGGCAGTGTTTCATGTACAAGGTGGATAATCCAACAGAGAAACAAAAGGGAAAAGGTCAAATGTGGGCATTGTGGGAAGTACTACAAAAAAATTGTGAATTTGATGGAATTTAGTGACGAAAATTTTTTCTATCTCAAATCCATCACAAATTTGTGGCTGATTCCATCGTTAAAATTAGCAACAGAACAAATATTTTCGTCACTAATCCATTACTAATCCATCACTAATCAAGTTAGCGACAAAGTTTAATGACAAAATTTTCTATCACTAATAAGAAAGATACATAAATCCAAAGTTGTGATGGAATTTTGCAACGAAAAATCCATCACTAAATTTGCAATGGAATTAGTGACGAAAGTTTCGGTCACACAAATTTTCCATCACTAATCCGTCGCTAAATCCATCGCAAATAATTAAACTCTTACATATGATTTATATGATATAATTTGACATAATTTAATTATGATATAATTTAAATTTTTATATAATTTATATGATATAATGTGAATTTTTTAATGATTATATAATATAATGACTTAAATATTTATAAATATATATATAATTGTTGCGAATGATTTAAATATTATATATATTATAATTTAATAATTTCAATATCAAAATAGTAAAATACGATAAATAAATATACAACTTAATTATTTTATGGTTGATAAAAGGCCTTCTTTTATGTTCAAAATGTAGAAAATTTACAATTTATTTATTTTAAACCATATATTAATATAAATATAAAATATATTTAATTAATTAAAAATAGTAAAAACCTTCTCAAATTTAAAATTATAATTTAATTAAACAAATGCCTATAAGGAATAATTTCACTAAAAATAAATAAAAGTGAAATAAAAAGTTAACTAAAAAATACAAAAGATGAATGAGATAAAAAAATATGAAAATAAATTTCTTTTACAAGATTTTACAAATGCAAAAAATGACTCACATATCTATTATATTTCAATGACGCCTCCTGATGACTCCTTAATTTTGATATTGTATGGCATATTTTATGATTGATTGGGGAGTTATTTGGTTCTTTCTGTATAGATTTTTATCTAATTAGAGTAAATAAATAAAATATATCATTTGTAGTAATTTTTAATAGATTTGTGTCTAATTTTATTTTGATTTTGTTCTCATGAAAGGGATAGAAACTTGTTAGAAAGAATAAAGAAAAGGAAGAGGCTAAAAAAATCAAGAACAAGCTATCTAAGTTTTCTTGTTATAGCGAGGATGCCAGTTCACTATAGCAAGTTCGTGGCTTATTCAAAATCTAAAGAACTTTTAGCAATAGCACAGGCTATGGCAATAATACTTTAAGTCTAGAACTGATAAAATCTCCCTATAGCGAGAGGTGCTTTGCTATAGTAAGAGGTGCTCCTCACTATAGCAAGACTCATATACTGAAATGTACAGCTTTGATCCAAGCTCTTTACCTCCAAACCCTAGCTCCTTAGTGCATTTTCCTTCTTAGAAGTTCTTCCCCTAGGCTCAAAATGTCTAATCCCTTGCTGCCAATCAAGTTTTATGTCCAAAAGTTGAAGCTATATGTTTTAGTAATAAGTCTCGTTATAGCAAGAAGCACCTCTCGCTATAGTGATAGCTTATCAGTTTTAGATCCCAACTGTTCTCACCACAGCTTGCGTTATTGCTAGAAGTTCCATAGATTTTGTATAAGCTATGAACTCGCTATAGCGAGGAGACTTGAAAAGCTTGCTCTTGATTTCCAGCCTTTTCTTTTTTTCTTTCATCCTTCCTAGCAAGTCTTTACCTTTCTCCTGAGGTTAAAATTAAAATAAAATGAAATACAAGACTACTAAAAAGAATACTACCAATGATATATTTTATTTATTTACTATGATTGAATAAAAATCTATATAAAATTAGTAAAGAATGAGGCAATTGACTCCCTAATCAATCATAGAATATGCCTTACACTACCAATATTAGGGAGTCATCAAACTCTCCCATACTTGCATTATTGCTTGTCCTCAAGCAATTCCTAAAAATATCAATCAAAGTGGCCACTAACTTAGTTCTTTTCCACAATTAAAATCTATTCAATCAATATTAAGAATTCCCCCACACTTAGAATATAACCAGGATTAAAAGTAGGAGATCAACTAAACTCAGTTTGAATTCCATAAATAATGCAATTATAGCAACATCCTTTCAAGTCTAAAGTGTATGTGTGTTTCAACAGACAGTTTTGAAGCAATCAAGTGATCTTATCAATAACCACATTACATTTCCACAAATAATTCCAATTATATACTTCCAATTTCAATCATCAAAGCTAATTAAGGGAGATCATTGGTTTTATTATCCAACAACATCTCAATTTCAACACAAACATTATTATTATTATTATCATCATCATCATTATCATTATTTTATTATATTTAATTTTTTTCCGTCCTACTCATTTCTCGTAATCCTTTATACATGAATGATAACATTGGTTATAAAGCCACTTGGTTACTCAAATTAAGAAAATTGATTCAGAGTGTTTATTTGCATACTCTTAGTTTTCACCACTGTTTAACGTAAAAGTTCACACTTTTTGGTGCAAACTCCTAGTTACTAAGTAGCTTCAACCATTGGAGTAGATTCTTTCTTCTTTTTCTTCTCTTTTATTTCTCTCTTAAATAACAATCAGACATCCATTTATAAGTAAATATATTGGAATTATCAAAGAAAAATAATTGAGGTTATATAAAAAGAGAATAAATTACTATAATAACCGTCTTGCTGAAAAAGTGCTTCACTTATGGGAGTTTATTTAAAATTGCATTAATTAATTTATTCAATTCAAGTTTACTCAACCTCCTAATTCCTTATCCAGTATTCATCTAGAGCAAAAGGGAAAACTAAATCTAAAATCATTGGTCAAAATTGTGGAAACATTAAGATAAACTACATTTTTTTTATATACCTATATATCTACCGCTCCCTTACACTTAGAATGAACATTGTCCTCAAGGTGAAAGAAAAGATATAACCACTGCAAGAGAATTAGAAGTAAAAGGAAGAGATAGCGAGATAGAGATAGAGACTTGATCAAAACCTGTATTTGGGAGACAAAAATATATAGAAGACCAAGCAACAAAGAGTAAGTGAAATTTAGATATATGAATTCAAATATATAAATAGTGAATGAAAAATCCTAAAAGTTAGATTAGAGAGTATAGTCATCCATATACAGTTATCCAAAAGAAGCATAAAACAATTAAAAGTTGGACATTATGGGTCAGATGGGCCCAGCATATCCTACGAAGTCGGATCAAGTGGAATAACAATAATGGACGACTGAGGCACTTCTGAAGGTGGTGTTGGTGGAGTGGGCACAAGATAATCCACGAGCATCTACAACTACTCCTTCATTGAAAGTACATGACCCTTTAATCTTTCAATAGACTCTCTCACCTAGCCCTTAAACTATATCTGAGGTGGTGCATCACTCATCATGGGCTCTAGTGCATCCTCTCACTGAGGTGGAAGAGGAGGTGGAGGACTCTCTTGTTGTTGTTACTCTCAAGGTTTTCAAAGCCTCCCAGGTTCATCCTTCATGTTGTCACACTTGAAGGCACCTTTAGGCTTAAATTGGGCATCATTTTTAGCTACCCGACTACCCCTATTTGAAGGAGTTCAGTGAACATGCGGGGGTATGCCAAACTAGCCCAATCCGACAGTGCCACTTGCTTAAAGTTTAGAAGCATTAGGTAGGGAATATTCACCCGCTTTCTTGTCATAAAATAATAGGTTAGAAGAGCTTTCTCCTTATTCATATCGGATCCATAGGAGCTAGTTAAGATGTTACTTGAAATGAATTGAAGCCAAAATTGAGCAGGTTTATTCAACTTGGCTATCATGTATACTTTATTAGTTAATCTTGCTCATCCTTCATTGGCTATGGTAACCTCAACTTCTTCCCATGGAATAGATTGCTGATCATCCATATAGGCTTGAAAGGCACATTGTTTCACATCTAATAGTTCATAAAAATCTTGAATTACTTTTTCATTTATCTTGACCCATGCATTCCTATAGTAGTATTCATCTTCTTCTTCTTCCGTGTCTTCAAAGATAGCATAAAACTCTTAGATCATCATAGGAATTCGATGCATAGGCTTTTTAGTAAAGCCTTGCAAGTGATGCCATTTGAAATCACTAAAGGTAAGATCTAATGGATAAGGCTCATAATATCTATCTTCAGTAACTCTTCTATCTGAAAAGTATGCTCAAAGTAGAATTCAACTCTGGAAGATGCAAATCTGTCTTTATCATAGGCCTCTTTCTTTTGTTTAGAAGAAGATGCTTAAGCTATTTTTGCTTGCTTTTTAGGTGCCATGTAGTCTACAAACAAAATGATGTACAAAATCAATCTAATGATAATGAGACATAGAAATACTAAGTAAGCATTCTTGGAAAAATGATAACTCACAGCCCTATCATTAAAGTGTCCAAATGAGATAAAAATAAAGCAATTATACAGGCAGCATATTTTGGACAAAGAAAAGGAATTCTAAATATAATCCAATGTGTAAATGAGTTTGCCAGGGATAAACTGAGATTAAACAAGTTATTCAAGGCAGAGAAATTGAAATAC
This sequence comes from Erythrophleum fordii, assembly GCA_032878935.1. Lineage (NCBI taxonomy): Eukaryota > Viridiplantae > Streptophyta > Magnoliopsida > Fabales > Fabaceae > Erythrophleum > Erythrophleum fordii. Next base: position 18,935,426 of record JAVQMF010000053.1, read on the forward strand.
AACAAGATGAATGGGGCAGGGTATTAAAAATGGCAATTCTAGAACGTTGCTCAAACTCGCTATAGCAAGTTTATCCTTGCCATAGTGAGGAAGAACACCACCTGCAGAAATGCATTTCTGAACCCAAAACACTTGAATAAAACAAACCACCTACACAAAGACATGTGAAAAATAGACCCACACCAGATATTTCTAGTCTATTTACCCACATTTACCAAAGCAAAAGCATTTAACCTCTTAGCCCTATATGCTTCAAACCACGCAATGTCAAACAAAAAAAGAAGGAAAAGATGAAGAAACAATATACCTAATGTGGAGTGAAGGGGAAAAGATGAAGATGAAGACGTGAAAAGAAATGATTGAGGTAAATAAAGTAAGAGACACTGAAGGGGGAATGCGTATGTAATAGCGAGGGAGAACATGCAGCAACAGGAAAAAAGGGTTTGTTTTTATTTTGTTTTTTTGTTTTTTTTTTAAGTAAATCACTTGAGATAGCCAAAGACTCTCACCATTGCTTAAGCAATAGTGAGGAGATCTCTGGAAAATGTACTATAAAACGAAACTACCTTATCTAGCAATTATGAAGTGGTCTTCTCGCTGTAGTGACAACACTTGTGGTTCTGGTCAGCCATATAATCTTGCTATAGCTTAAGCTATAGCAAGAAACTCTCTAGCATTTGTACTAGTTCAAAGGCATACGGAGTTTGCTAAGGCCAGTACGCAATAGTGAACACACTTGCATACATTTTGAAGACAAGATTTCTCGCAATAGCCTAGGCTATAGCAAGAAACCTTCTGGACTTTGTACCAAAGTGGAAACAGGAGTCTCGCTATGGCAACAAGGTGACCTCGCTATAGTAAGAACACTTGACATAATTGCAATACAATTTGTCTTACTACTACATAAGCCATAGTGAAGAACTCCCTGTTTTTTGTACCAGATGTCGAACAAGTGACACTCGCAATAGTGAAAGTAACCACTTGCAATAACGAAAGTTAAGAATGATGAAACTTAGAAAATTAAAGAAGAAATCCTACTTCACCCTACTTAATCCCTTGACATACTACCTTTCACTTAAAAGAAAATTAATTAATTGAAGTGAAATGAACACATTAATTTAAAAGGACTCCTTGCTTCAATTAGCTGCTCATTGTACCATTTCCTTTAAAGAGGAATTGTCTAAGACTTTCTACCTTTCCTATACACTCCAACCCTACAAAATCAAATTAAAGATTAAAATTCAAAATCCTACTAACAAAATTAAAAGCAAAAACAAAAACTTAAATGAGAAGAGCTGGGTTGCCTCCTAAGAGTGCTAAGTTTATAGTCTTTAGCTAGATTATCCCAAATATTCAATAAGGTGTTGTGAAGCTATGGACTATCTTGTGTCGGTTTCATTCTCCCTCAAAGTATTGTTTAAGTCTTTACCCATTGACTTTGAATTGATCCCCTGACTTTTCATCTTTAATCTCTATAGCTCTATGAGATGCGACAGTAATCACAGTGTAAGGGTTTGACCACCTTGATTTGAGTTTCCTAAGAAATAGCTTGAGTCTTAAATTAAACAGCAATACTTATTGTCTTGGTACAAAAGTCAGATAGAGAATGTGTCGATCATGCCATTTTTTACTTCTTTCTTTATAAACCCTTGAGCTTTCATATGCTTCCTATCGAAATTCTTTTAATTCTTCCAATTGAAGCATTCTTTAAGTATTAGCAAGTTTATAATTAAGATTGAGCTTTTTAATGGCGCTCCAAGCTTTATACTCAAGTTCTAAGGGTAAATGACATGCCTTCCCATAAATAAGCCTATAGGGGACATCCCTATGGGCGTTCTATACACAGTTCGGTATACCCACAATGCATCATCTAACTTATCAGACTAATCCTTTTTGGAGTAATTAACAGTTTTTCCAATATTCTTTTAATATCCCTATTAGTGAGCTCACACAAGCTATCGGTCTGAGGGTGACAGGCAAGAGACATGATATACCTCATACTTAGTCAATGGATTATTCAGCTACTTATTATGGAAGTGAGTGCCTTCATTAGTAATAATGGCTCGAGGCACCCCAAACCTAGTGAAGATATACTTCTTGAGGAATCTGATCATTATGTTAGAATCATTGGCTATACAAGCCATCACCTCAGCCCATTTATTCATATACTCTACACCTACAAGGATGTAATGGTTACCCCTAAATGAAGGGAGTGGGCCCATGAAATCCAGGCCTTAGACATCAAAAGGTTTAACCTCTAAAATCCCAGACTGTGGCATCTCATGCCACCTTGAAATGTTTCCTATTCTTTGACATCTATCACACTTAACTATTCAGGTCCCCATGGTAGGCACCACTGAACTATCCATTCATTTGTAACATTTGCAACATCATTTGTTTGATCTTAAAATTATTAGCCTAAAATTCTAGGACTTTGATACCTGACTGATAACCTTAATTGTTGTGACTGAGGAAATCATTAACTCCTAGCCTTTCATACTCTTCTTTTACCATGGTTAGAACTCTTCTCTATCCTTCTTTTAGAATTGTCTTTTCTTCTTAAATATAATTTGCCCCTTGCAATTCAACTGGAGTTTTCTCTTGAGTCTTAATCTGTTCTAGCTCTTCTTCTTCAGAGAATGTAAGTTCTATAGGTGAACTTTCGGCTATAATCTCTTGGATACTTATGGTCTTTGACTTAGTTCTCAATTTGGATTTCCCCTTGGGTGGCATAAGCTACAGTACCTGCCAAATAGTATGTCCCGAGTTTAAGTCCCAATCACAAAAGAGTTTTAACTAAACTAATAAAAATCTTGAACTAAAACTACTAAAAACCTACTTAGTCCAAAGCAATCTAACTCAATTCCTTGGCAATGGCGCTAAAAAATTTGATAAGCACTAATTTTGCAATAGATTTTGCAAGTGTACGAATCGATTACATAGTCTAATGAATCAAGGTCATCCTATAAGGAATTAATTTAGATGCAATTAAGCCTAAGAAGTTTCACTTCTGTTTAAGTTAAGGCAAACACTCAAATAGCAGTGAAAGAAAATAAAATTGAACTTGAAAGAATAACTGAGTGTTGAGATTGCTCTAATAAGAACATGCACTAAGAAGCATCCTAGGTTTCTATCTCTGTATTGCCAAAAATTGAGTTGTTGAGTTAATTAGTTTAATTAATACTCTAAGGATTAAGGAATTTATGTGAGCCTAATTGTCTCTCGAACCATTCAGACTTCTATCTTATTTAATTGCATATTTCTTTCAAAATTAATTAGGTTAATTATGATCAATCCTTTTTAAACCACTTAGGGTTCTTAGATATATTTCTATACCTAAAAAAAAAATTAGGACAACCTAATCTTAAGTTGCTCATTCAAATGGTCTATTGAGATTTCCCTTTCTTAAAAGCTAATCTCAAACCCCCAAATCCATGAAAGAGGTGGCCAAATCCTTTAATGAACATAAATAACCAGATTAAGCACTTAAATTAATAATCAAACCAATTTAACTTCACAAAATCTCCAATACATGGCAATAGGTTCAAGTAAACCTAGGATCTATTAGATCTAGCCATACATGGCTCTAAATATTACAAACCAAGCAAGAGATTCAAAGAAACAAGAGTTCATGGAAGAAGAAATAGAGAAAATTAGAAAACTCAGTGGAATTTCATTAATTCAACCTTCAATCTTCAATCCAAGCTCCTTGCCTCTGAACCCTAGCTCCTTGGTGCGTTTTCCTTCTCAGAAGTTCTCCCCTCGGCTCAGAATATCCAATCCCTAGTTGCCAATCAAGTTTTATGTCCAAAAGATGAAGCTATGCATTTCAATAACAAGTCTCGCTATAGCCAGAGTTTACCAATTCCAAATTCTAGCTGTTCTCACCACAACCTACGCTATTGTTAGAAGTTTCCTAGATTTTTTATGAGCCACGAACTCGCTATAGTGAACTAGCATCCTCCCTATAGCAAGGAGACTTGAAAAGCTTGCTCTTGATTTCCAGCCTTCTCTTTTTTTCTTTCTTCCTTCCTAGCAAGTCTTTACCTTTCTCTTAAGGTTAAAATTAAAATAAAATGAAATATAAGACTACTAAAAAGAATACTACCAATGATATATTTTATTTATTTACTATGATTGAATAAAAATCTATATAAAATTAGTAAAAAAACGAGGCAACTAACTCCCTAATCAATCATAGAATATGCCATACACTACCAATATTAGGGAGTTATCAGAGAGAAGAACTTCTGAGGAGGAAAACTCACAAGGAAGCTAGGATTTAGAGGCAAGAACTTGGATTGATGATTGGAGGCTAAATTAACCTAATAACATTGAGTTTTCTGATTTTCTCTATTTCTTCTTCCATGAACTCTTGTTTCTTTAAATCTCCTACTTGGTTTGTAATGTTTAGAGCCATGTATGGCTAGATTTAATAGATCCTAGGTTTACTTGAACTTATTGCCATGTAATGGAGATTTTGTGTAGTTAAATTGGTTTGATCATTAATTTGAGTGCTTAATCTGGTTATTCTTGTTCATTTAAGAGTTTGGCCACCTCTTTCATGGGTTTGAGGGTTTGAGATTAGCTTTTAAGAAAGGATAATCTTAATGGACTAATTGATTGAACAATTTAGGATTAAGTTAGCCTAATTTCGTTCCTAGGCATAGAAATATATCTAAGAATGCTAAGTGGTTTAAAATGGGATTAAGCATAATTAATCTAATTAATTGTGAGAGAAATCTATAATTAAATAGGATAGAAGTCTGAATGGTTTGAGAGACACTTGGGCTCACATAAATTCCTTAACCCTCATATCATTAATTGAACTAATTAACTGAGTAACTCAATTTTTGGCAATTAGGGAATAGGAACTTAGGATGTTTCACAATGCTAATTCTTATTAGAACAATCCCAACACTCATCTATTCTTCTAAGTTCATTTTTATTTTTCCTACACTAGTAATTTAGTGTTTGTCTTGACTCTAAATGAAAAGGAAACTTCATAGGCCTAATTGTGTCTAAATCAATTCCTTATGGGATGACCTTGATTCACTATACTACATAATCAATTCGTACGCTTGTAGAACCTATTGCAAAATTAGTGGTTATAACCTCCTGTCTCTTGCCTCTTTGCTCTCCCAATTGGTTTTCCCTCTTTATCATATTGTAAATTCTAAGTTAAATTTTGATGACTCTCTAATTTTGGTATTGTATGACATATTTTATGATTGATTAAGGAGTTATTTAGTTCTTTCTTTACAAATTTTGTATAGATTTTTATCTTATCAAAGTAAATAAATAAAATATATCATTTGTAGTAATTTTTAGTAGCTTTGTGTCTTTTTTTTTTAATTCTTAGAAGAAGGATAGAATCTTGCTAGAAAGTAATAAAGAAAAGGAGAAGGCTGGAAAATCAAGAACAAGCTATCTAAGTTTTCTTGCTATAGCAAGGATACCAATTTGCTATAGCAAGTTCATGGCTCATATAAAATCCAAGGAAATTTTAGCAATAACGCAGGCTGTGGTGAGAACACTTGGAGTCTGATACTGATAAACTCTCACTATAGCAAGAGGTGCTCCTCTCTATAGTGAGACCCATTCACTAAAATGCACAGCTTTGACTTTTGGGTTAAAAACTTAATATCCAACTAGGGATTCGTCAGTTTGAGTCTGAGGGGAGAACTTCTGAGGAGAAACCACACTAAGGAGCTTGGGTTTAAAGGTAAGGAGGTTGGATTAAAGATTAGAGGCTGAATCAACACAATTTTAGTGCCTCTTGCATAGTTACTCCCTATTGTTGCACTTCTCCCTCGATATTGTGTAGTTACTCCCCCTTTAATGCCTCTTGCTTTTTTTACCCCAATCCCTCCTTTTCATGCCTTTATCTTCATCCCTTACTCTTCATGCTACACCAGGTACACTATTTCTTCATTTTTTATTTATTTTTCTACATGAAATTGCATGGTTTTAAAGGCTTAGGGTTGAGAAGTTGAATGCCTTTGATTTGGTAAATGTAGGTGATTAGGTTAGTAATAACTAGTTTGGGCCTATTTTTTGCTTCTTTCTATGTAAGTATCTCCTTTTGTTCAGGTGTTTTGAGTTCACATTTGCATTTCCAAGAATAATGTTCTTCCTTGCTATGGCAAGGATAAACTCGCTATAGCAAGTTTGAGCAAAATTTTCAAAATTTACATTTTCATTGCCCTGCACCGTTTAACTTGTTTTGTTTCAATTCTTTTTCCTTGAATAAGTTGTTTACTCTTAGTTTATCCTTAACAAACTCATGTAGACATAGGATTCTATTTGGGATCCCTTTTCCTTGTCTAAAACATGTTGATTTTTCAATTACTCAAGACTGCTTCTTTTAGAAGCTCCATATAATTTTCATTCACTCTCTGATCATATGGGGCAGAAAAATTATAAGTCAGCCCTACCTTTTTGAACTAGAGAATGATTACTTTGATGGGTCCATTATTATTTATTAAAAGTTAACAAGACATATTGTCTAAGTGCCTATATTAATTGAACATGATACAATCATATGGCATAGGGTATCATAATTAATATGAGTGTTTGATATCTATCCCACAGAGCACAAATATCTGTTGTTGCTTTTTTTAAAAAAAGTAGATTTAAGCTATTTAAATTTGATATAAGCAGTATAAATTTCAATTTTCTTAGTTTTGATTTTTTTTTTTATTTTGAAAAAATAAAAAATAAGATAAAACTAATCTTTTAACTCTTAACTTCAAAAAATAATGATTAAAATTTAAAAAATTGAAAGATAGATAATTTCAATAAAAAAAAAAAGTTCATATCAAATACAAGAATGATGTGTTTTGTAACATTATGCTTCATTATTAAATGTTGAACAAGACTTATTATATTTAAGATGCAAGATAAAAAAAAATATCTACATATTATGTTTTTTTTAATTAATCTTAAAATAAACACTTAAGAAATTAGATCGATAGGTATATGATCCAGTGGCCAAGGGCATGAATAATTAGCAAAAGATTTAGGTTCTCACATATACTTTCTTCTATAGAAAAGAAAACAAAACACGTTAAAAACTTCACTTGTCTTGTCCTAAAAATATCATGGTATCAATATATTAAAAAATAATAATAATAACCTAATTAAAGTCTTTGTGCTTGTTTCATATAGTACTTTGCAGCCCCTTGACAATATTGATACCAATTTGTCAAACAAAATAGGTTAAAAATTTATTCCTGGCTAAATAAACTTTATGGGCCTAAACTTAGATTGAATGACTTGAATTAACCACCATACAAGTAGACATCTTATACATTATCCTCAAATCCTTAGGAAGTTTGACTATCTCCTCTTAATTCTGACTCTGATATATGAACATTTCCTCTAAATTCTATAGGAATGACTATGAGAAAGGCTAGAAAATTGAACTATATCCCTTAGAAATATGCCTCTCAACTTCCCATTAGACTTCTCTAGTTTTTCCATCATACAAGTTTCAGCTTAATTGGATAGTGGCTTTTGTGTTTTAGAACTAAATAATATCCAAATGTAGGTTCAGTAGGAATGCTACATGTACTTTTTTCTTTTTAAGGAATTGTCCATCATTTTTATTTTTCCTGGCCAACTTGAAACTTGTTTTGAAGTTAATGATTGAACACCTGTTATCTAAAACATCATTTTGGAATTCAAAGATCATACCAATATTCTTTGGTTTTTCTCTTTTCCTATTCCCTATTCCTAAGATTTTGGTGCCTCCAGGGCAGTAGTGCCAAATATTTTTGGTAAAGCTATAATGACTATGTAACAAGACTTTAATTTTTTCTCATGAACCTTTTGGATCATTTAGCTACTAAAATGTAAAATTTATGGAATTTTTTTTTTGTAATTGCCACTGTATGACTTTAGATGAATAATGTATCCTTGGTTTATAGATTGTAGATCTTGATTTCCAAACACAACTAAAGCTACAAACTCTATTCCCAAGTTTGTGGATAACCAAAGAATCTCTTTAAGTATTTTCTGTAACATCCAGTCCCTCCGTAAATGTGAGAAACGCAATGTTCAGTTTCTCCGTAAATGGCAGAAATAGGCAAAATACAAAAGGAAGTCCCTGAATGTAACACCCCAAAATTAACTAAGGTGTTAATAATGTATTAAGACTAATTAAGAATAATTATTATGGAATAATTAGGTAAACTATATGAATGGAAATTTACAGAGAGATAAAGCTATTAATATAAGTTTAAGTTTTCAATTGGGTTAAGGCTTAATGTGGGCCCAAAATTTAATTTGAATAAGCCATGGATAAAGATTTATAGAGGCCCAATAATTTTTGGGTGTAAGCCCACCTCCTTATCATGAGACTTGGGCTAAAAGAGATTGCTTAGCAATGGCCTACTTTGATTTAGTGAAATAGAGGCTCATGACCCAATTTACATGAGCTCTTATAGTTGGCCCAATAAACCTTGTATAGACCCAAGACTATGGAGTTCTTAAAACTAAGTCTAGCCTAACAAAATTCTACAGCCCAACACCTTAAAACTGGCCTAACAAGCTAAAATTTAAAGCCCATTTGGAGTTGGATCTTGGAGCAACCCATAACTCATAGAAAACCCAACTTAAACCCTAACAAAATGACCTAGCCACCTCTCCCATTCTGCAGAACACAAAGATACAAAAGAAAATTCGGAGGTTGAGAGGGAGGCTAGGGTTTTTCTGCATTTCACCACCATTTCTCACTTCTAGAGGATGATTTAGCCAAGGTAAGTTATATATAACTTGACCCTCTCATTTTCCTCTTCATTTTGGTTTGATTAGTTTCTGGTTTTAAGCATTTTCATCTTCCACCCAAAAATTGAAACTTGTTGTTGGTGCTTTCATGGTGGATTTTCGAAGGTTGAGGCTATTGGTATTGTTAAGTGAGTATCTTCTTCCCATTTTGATGCATTTTCTATTAGTTTGAGACCTCTATGATATGGGTTTTGGTTTCATGTAAAATTACCCAGAAATTGGAGTGAACTATGGCAGTTTTTGGTGCGGGAAAGTTGGAACCCGAAATTAAATCCCTTGGTAATTAAGTGAGTAACCTCTAGGCTGTCATTAGCAGTTCAACTCTTTGGATATCTGATTTTTTTTATTAGAAATGATGATAATTATACTTGTTATAGGCTTGATATGCATTTGGATTTGTATAGTAGCTAGAGGCAGAGTAATTAGCTTCATTGAGGTAACTAAGGTTATTTTCCTAATTCCATGTATATGCTCATATTAATCTGATATTTGTTACACATGCTTGATTTTGAAATACTAAATGATTGGTTGACTACTTGATTGTTATTATAATTAGATCTTGTAAGTCTATGGTGGAGCTGTGGTGCGGCTGCCACCCGTGCATGTGCTTCGATCGAGCACCAGGTTGTAATCAAACCCCAGATGCACTGAGCCCTGGTTGTGTTCATTATGGAGTAGGTGCCATGGACAGAACTCTCCCTGTGTTATTGGCCATTAACATGTGGTGTATGATTGCTGGTATGGGACAGTAGTCATTGGTAGCTCAACTAGTTTATTTGCAAATTGAATTGATGATTCTAGTATTGATGATATGAAATTGCATTGTATTGATTAATCTATATATATATATGGAATTTACCTCTTGTTACTGAAATTGTATATCTCACCCCAATTGTGGGCTAACATTTTCAAGGACCGGACCTCTTAGTGATAAGGAGAAAATTAATAGAAGCTTATTATATGGTTTAGTAGTAGATAGGATTAGAAATCTCATCAGATTGTATTTGTATAACTAGACTACTAGTTTTATGTAATTGTCGCATTGCATCATGAATTGCCAAGTATAGGGACTGTAATCATTTGATACATCATATCTCAACTTAAACTAGTGATGTATGAAATTTCTAATAAAACTTATGTTTGAATGAAAATGTGAATTGTGTATGAACTCTTTGCTGTCATTGATCTATGAACTCACTAGTTTATGGCGGCTAGAGGGTTAAGGATTCACATTTGAGTTTGAATGGGTAATGATAGATGTGTTAGGTAGATTAGGTAAAAGAAAGATACTAAATCTTCACAAACTAAGTTAAAGTGGCCTAGAGTGTTGCTAGAGGGGGATTGGAGAGCATGAGATGAAATCTTAGGAGTTATAGGAACAGAAGGGAATTGGCCGCGACCAACATTTAATTGGCCTCGGCCAAATGTGGTGAACCTGCCAGGGAAGAAAACAGAGAGAAATTGGCCGCGGTGAATAGTAAAGTTAGCCGTGGCTAAGTCTGAGAAGCAAGTTTGGGGGTATTCCAAAGGGTATTTGGCTGCGGCGAAAGGGGTATTTGGCCACGGCGAAATGCGTGAAACTTGTGAAGGTGTAAGGAGTTGAACTCGAGAGTAATTGGCTGCGGCGAAAGGGAATTTAGCCACAGCGAAGGTGCTCAATTTCTCATATTCACCTAGAAACCTTAGTTTCTTTTATGGTAATACTAAGGAATGATTTAGAAACACTTGTAGGAGATTTTTATGAGTTTGAATTGATGGATGGAAGAATCAAAAGCTCCTTATTGATGATTAAATTCACTTGCACATTCAAATATTTGCGATTGTCTAATTAATGACCCTAATAACATCAAGGTTCAAATTTCCTTATATTTTTCTGAATATAATTAGTTGTAATGACTTCCAACCTTAAATTTAAATTTTATGGTTATTAATCATGTACTTAACCTTAATTATGATGATTAGAAGTTAGAGTCGTTACGCTGAAATAGAAGGAATTAGGGCCAACTAAAATTATGATAAAATTTTAAATATTAGAAAATGAGGAGTTGAGCCTTGAGTTACCCAGAAATCAAGGCCAGAGTGATTCAAAAAATTTGCTAAAAGGCCAGTGGCATTTTCGTAAATATGGGTATTTTTTGAAAAACACACAGGAGGGCTTTTCAAATGAAAGGTTTTAGCTCTGATTTGAGTGATTCCAAAGGCATTTTTCTTAATTGGGAACCTAAATTTTATAATGGAAAAGACAGTTCCAAAAAAGGAGTTAAAACTAAGGAGAAATAAAAATGCAAAGTATGAAGGGTAAAATTGGAATTTTTGAAAAAGTCACTTTTTCCTACCTATATATAGGTGGCGCCTCACACTTGCCCTCATTTCTCTTCAGATTTTCCAGCCCCAAACCAGAAGAAAAACCCTAAGGGAGAGGCGCCTAAGAGAGGAAGAAGAAGGAGGAAGAAAACCAAGCTTAAGGTATGTTTTCATGATGATTTTCCTTACTTTTCTTCATCCACACCTCCTCTCCTCCCTTCTCCTTTATTTCCTTGGATTAAAATGAGGTTAATAAATCTGATTCAAGGGAGATATTTAAGGAAAGTTCGGATTTGAAGAGAGGAGCTTGGAGAAATCAAGATTCAAGCCAAACTAAGCAAGAAAACAAGGTAAAAATGCATCCTATGGTTCATATCTTCCATAGCCCTTCTTTTCCATTTCGACCTAGCCTAAGAATCATAGGAAGATTTGATTTTCAAGCCCAACCAAGCATGATTCTTAGGTATTTGATGAAGAGGAATAAGAATATGCAAAGAAAACTATGAAATAGGCATTAGGATTCAAGATGCAAAACCTAAGGTTTCTAGTGCACCTTTCAAATTCTAAATTTATGTGATGCTTCCTAGGTCTAAGTTAGAGTATAAATGAGTTCTTGAGACACCAAAGATGCTCCCCACAAGCTTCTCCCTTCAAGAAAATAAAGAAAACTCCATGGAGCCCAAAACCTAAGCATGTCTCTGCCAAGCATGTTCCATGATGCTAGGGAGAGCTTTAAATTTTTCTAAGGCCATTCTTGAGTCATAATTGATGAATGAAAATGAAGGGAGGCCTTAGAAAAAATTTAGAACTCATGGAAAGTGATTTGGTGTCTTAGGTTCCATATTATGACCTAAGAAGCAACATGGTGCTAGGCCATTTGTTTTAATGATGTGATGACTCCAAGAGGCTTAAAAGGAGTCAAGAATCATATTTGAAAGGAAAGAATGAGGTTTAGAAATCATTTGAGGGGTGTTGCTTCATTAGGTGCCAATATGGACCATAATGGAGGTTGTAGAGTAATCTAGAGTTTAAGCACGTTGCATGGCCCTAGAGATTGTTTCATGAACCTAACTGGCTCCCATAAATTATATCTAGGCCAAGAGAAACCATCTCCACCAAATTGTGGGTGTGTGGCCAAAAGAGGAGGCTTGAAAGCTAATGAAAAAGTGTGTGCTTGTATACAAGGTAGCTCTCTCCACCTTCTCTCATGCATGGATATGTGTTTAACTTGTTTTAGAATGTGTGTATGTGTATTTTCAAGCTTTAAAAAGTATGCTAGCATGCCTTTATATGCCATGATGCTTGATGCCATGTTATGTTTTCAAATGATTACATGATGTTTATGTGAGTTTGCTTGAGTGTGGAGAGGCCAAGAACTCTTCCCTTAGGTGAGGATGAGCTAAGAACCCTTGAGCTTAGTTGAGACAAAGTAAAGAGTCTCCTAAAAGTAAAGTAGGCTCCCAAGAGTATGGTTGAGTCCAAAGCTCTTAAAGCATAGGTGAGGCAAGTCCAAAATCCATGAGGAAGTGTGAGGCCAATCTAAGCACTTGGTGAGCTCTTGGATGTCTTGTATGATTGATTCACATGCCAAGATTATTTTTAAAATGTGCATGTCTTACATTTTCACTATGCATGTATTTGAAAAGCTTGCTTTGCACATATTATGTATGATTGAATAGGAGATGAGCTATTAAGATTCTTTGAATCTCATCCCCTCCTCTCCAATAATCTAACATGCTAGGTGGACCAAATAATTATGGTGAAGGAAGTCAACAACCATGAAGAGGAAAGATTGACAAGCTTATGCATGGTTTTGTCCATTTTGGAACTATAGTGATGGTTCATATTGTATATGATGTTGTATATGTACAATGAACCTTGAGACATATGTAAATATATTGTTATGTAATGTTTAGAGCCATGGATATGATGTATGAACTTTAGAATATAATTTGAGTTTTGAATGTCCAATTATGCATTATGGAAGTTTGATGGAAATATGCATAAGTGTGGGTTGAATGGCCAAATGGAGATGCTTGAGGTTTGGGACCATTTGGGTAGCTCATACAAGTCTCAAATAAGCTTTTAAACCTGCCCAAAAGGTGCCAAGACCAAGAAAAATCCATTTGGCAACTTTGGTACCCAATATGGAGCCAAAATTGACTATAATGGAACCGTATGTTATTTTTTAGCCAAATGAATTAGTTTTGCTCTAAAATTTGGCATGAAATTAGGTCTCATTGAGAGATTTTTGGGAAGCTAAAGAAAATAATTTTTAGAGATCTATAGAATATTTGATAAATTTTCAAATTTGAGATTTTCTATTAATTCTGGTATGGGCACTATTCATACAGGCAGTTTTGTGTTTTATGTCACCTAATAGCCAAATGGTATCTAATGGTAGTGAAATTTTATATGCATAAACTAGAGGTCATAATATTTCTGTAGCCACCAAGATCACCTCATTTGGAGGTCTAAGCAAAGAGTTATGCATTTTTTAAGTTGGCTGCCAGTAGTAGTGGCGCCCCAAGAATTTAGTTACTGTTCCATAGGATTTCAATGGCCAAACGTATCTGTTTCATTCTGAAATTATTTTTAGCATCAATTTAACATTTGTATCTTTTTATAATGACTGAATTTGTATGATTTTGATATTTATAGAATTAGTTATGAATTTCAGAATTTTGTATCAGTAATCTGAACAGTAGCCCAAGTAGCCAGCAACCTCAGTAGCTTTTCGGATGTCAAGCGTCCTCCATGATGGATTTGATGGTTTGAGCATATTTTTAGTGTGAAGTAGACATCCTAAGCTTTCCATAATGATCAAGAACACATGTTTTTTATTTTTCTAGATTTAGTTATGATTTTTCAAAATTTGCCCAGGAAAGAGACCAATTCTGGCCGAAAATAAACTCCCATTTTCCATGCTTTATTTCGGTTTCCATGGGTTGTAGGTATGTCTTTGGGATGTAAATGAGTTGTAATGATGTAATTAAATATGAGGATGCATAGCATGAGCTCGGTCCACGTGACATCAAAATAAATTTTTAGATATGACGCAACGCAAAAATATTTATTATTTTCCCTTGCCTCTTTATGAGAGACTTGCATTCTTCATGATATTATGCCATTTAAGAGTATGAGATGAGCTAGAATTTATGGTATTACATTTTTTATCTAGACTAATAAGCTTTCCAGTAATAGTATCGGGTGCTATCTACAATTTATTCATGATTTATTATTATTTTTCTTATTATATTTAATATTTTATTCTATTACAAACCATGTGAGAGGGTAAATGAACAACCTGAATGGTTAATAATAGTATAATATTTTAAGAATCATATTGATGTATAGAAAGCTATAAGTGAAACTAAAAATGAAAAGAACATAGGGATTTTGTACTTACTTCCATCTCTTTGTGAACTTAAATTTTATACTTGCTTCCTTCTCTTTTTAACATATTCATTGCTTGAGTTTGTCATTTGATTTTATAAACATGAATGTAAACATATGAAGATAAATTTCAACTTTTAGTCTATGCCTAGATTTGTGTACATGAATTGGATGCAGAATATAGCATGGAATAGAATTGTTTGCCCTAACATTTTGCTAACAATTGGAAACTCAATGAAGCAATAAATAACACTGACTAAAAGTTATATTGCATATCAATCTTTAAAATTGACTAACCTAAAAAAAAAGTATAAGTTCAATAAATTGAAATTTTAACCCCAATGGTGGATTTATTAATGCAAATGAATATATAACATATAGTTCTTATAATCACAGGTTGAAAATTTAATAAGTTATTTTTTTCCAACTTTTTGAATCAAGTGACAAGAAAGTTGCTATTGAATTTGTTACTTTTAATTATTAAAATCAAATTTTAATTCTTTTTATCATTATATTCTTTTTACAATCAAAATATTAAACAACTCTAATAAAAACTTATAGCTAGTGTTAATCATATGGCAATGTATTTTACTCCTAAACCAACATAAGTTTTATTATAACATGTACACTATAACAAGTGTTTGCAAAATGTTAAATGCAATTTGATTTTTTTTTTGGGGGAGGGAGATCACCAAAGACAAATTGAAATTCATTGTGAGTGTTTTATTTTTAGACACTTTCTATGCACATAAATTCTCAAAACATAACATCCACACAAAATGGTAAAATTAGAAGGTTTTTTGCCCTTTGTACATGGTACTTATGCTTCACAAATTGCTATTATATATAAAACTTTTACTTAAGGTAAAAGCTTTATCTCCACAAAGATGTTGTTCTCCTTGCTTCTCAGGCCTCACTTCTCTTTGATTCTTAACTCTTTTAAGTGCAAAGAAAGTAAGTCTTGGGTGTTGTGATAAGTTGTCAACTTATTTAAAAAGAAAAACATATAATCCTTTTACTATATAGGATCCATGCTCAACATTTAAATCATCATTCACATCCCATAATTTGAGAAGAACTGATGCATTTATGTATATATATATATCATTATATAATATGCAAGATACGTTAGTTTTTAATATTTTACATCGAATATAAGATATATAAAATTATATATAAATAATAAGGCATATTTCTTTAATAGAATGGGTGAAAGTAATCATAATATGTGCAAAATTTTTCTTTCTTTCTCATATTTATATATATTGGTCAAACATATTTTGCCTCTGGCATTAGAATTAGAATAAGAGCAAGATAAGGCCCACTCAAAAAGTAAGGGGCCTGTAACACCATAATTGGATAGCCCATCTCATTCCTTATCTAAGCTCATTTCCAAGAATTTCACAAGTTTCTAAGGAAAGAGCAATAAAAATAATGAATAAATTTACACCACATATGGGATGAATTTTTCATTTAATGTCCTGGGGACCATAGAAACTCATTCAACTCATTCTCATATTTAATTACACTAATACAATTCAAAACCATCCAAGGATGTGGCTTAGAACTTGTGCAAGTGCAAGAAACACATAAAATTCCATAGTGTAGCATCAGCCATAATTGCATGCCTTCTATCACAAACTTTGAAAAATCATAACTAATTCTAGAAAAATCACAGTCATGCATTTTTTGTCAATCTAGTCAATCTGAGAAGCTACAGATGTTAACTTGAAGAGAAAAATATCTCCAAACCACGCCAGGAACTGAATTATGATAAAACAGTACTAGAAGTCTAGTGGCGCTACTAGTACTGACAGTAAATTTCAAAAATTCATAACTCGCTGCTCAGACCTCCAAATGAGGTGATCTTGGTGGCCACAGAAATCTTATAACCTCTATTTCATTCTTGTAAAATTTCACAAGTATTGAACACCATTTGTCTATCAGATGACACGAAACACAAAACTAACCATATGAATAGTATATGTGTCAAAATAGCAGAAAAATCTAAACTTTGAAAATTCATAATTAATTTTTTAGAGCTTCGATTTTTTTGCACTTTAGCTTCCCAAAAAGCTCTCAATGAGCTTTACATGTCTGCCAAATTTCATGGGAAGATTTATCCATTTGTTCAGTTCGTGCTATAGGGTTCTGGTTTGGTCATTTTTATGGTCTCAACTAGCATCAAAGTGTCCAATTTTGTTTCTCAAGCTTGTGTGGCCACTTGAGCACGTGGGAATACACAAAAATGACTCTCTAAACTTATTGCAAAGGTGCATAAACCCAAATTTCTCAAACTCACTCATCCACCCCATAATAGACACAAGATTACACATACTAGCTCTTACCACCCGAAACATGCTATTTCATACATTTGGCATCAAATTTCATTCATATATCATACATTTGGGTAATTACATATGTTTATATGATTATATAACAATTTCATCATGGGATTATATCATATGCCATGTGTATGGCTATAAGAGAGACATAACTAGGCCATTTTATACATGTTAATGTCAATCTCTTCTCCTTGGCTTAGTAGCTTCCATTACCTTGCTCAGTTAATTCCCATAGCATGTTAAGACATTGGAGAGGAAGGTATGAGATTCAAAGAATCCCAATAGCTCATCTCCCTTTCAATCACACATAAAAGATGTAATACAAGTCTTGAAAAGTATTTTATGTCTGCAAAATGATGTTTTATGTGCTTGCCTTAGTTTGTTTGAGTATGGGGAAGCTAAGAACCCTCTAGCCATAATGAAGATAAGCCAAGAACCCTTAGAAGTGGTTGAGACAAAGTAAAGAGTCTCCCAATAGTGAAGTTAACTCTTAAGAGTAAGGTTAAGTCAAAACCTCTTAGAGAAAATGGGTGAAGTAATTCCAAAATCTATAAGTGAATGGGTGAGAGTAGTCCATTCACTTGGCAAGCCTATGTATGCTATATATGCTATGTAAGACTTGTTCAAATGCCAAGGATGTTTCTTGAATACTTACATATGTCAATATATAATTCATAGCTCAAAATATATATACACACATTCAAAGACAAGGTAAGCACAAATTCATGCATGAGAGAAGGTGGAAAGAGCTACCTTGCTTATAGTAACACATTTTCTCCTTGAGTTTTGAGTAATCTCCCTTGACCTCACACACCTAAGGAGGTGGAGATTGTAACACCCCAAAATTAATTAAGTTGTTAATCATGGATTTAGATTAACTAGGAATAATTAATATAAGATAATTGGGCAAGTTAAGTGAATGAAGATTTTAGAGAGATAAATTACTAATATGGGTTTGAGATTTAATTGGGATAGAAACTTCATCTAGGCCCAAATTAAATTGAGTAGGCTAAGGTTAAGACTAATGGAGGCCCAATAATTGTAGATGCAGATCAACCTATTTATTATGAGACTTAGCCCAAAAGAAAGCACCTAGTGATAGCCTAATAACCTTTGTGCAAACCCAAATCCTTGAACTCTTCAAACTTGGCCCAAACCTAATTACAATTCAGCAGCCTAATGCATAAGAGCTAGCCCAACAAAGCTCAAATCTGAAGCCCATTAGGAGTTGGATCTTTGGAGCAACTCATGACCTATATTTGACCCAACTTAACCTAACTAAAACCCTAAACACTTCAGCCACTTCCTATTTTTCTGCAGCACAAAGGAGAAAATTAGAGATGTGAAGGGAGGCTAGGGTTTGGGGTAAGAATTCTATATTTTCTCAATTTAGAGCAAGATTCAGCCAAGATAATAGTTATATAACTTAATCCCTTCATCTTTCTCTTTAATTTAGCCCAATTAGTTTTTCATTTGGAGTATTTTCACCATACCCAAAATTTGAAATGTGGTTGTTTAGGATTTTCTTGGTGAAATTCGTAGGTTGAGGCTAGGACTGACATTAGTAAGTATAAACCCTTTATTTTGATGCTTTCTTTGCTAATTTGAGACCCCCATAACTGATTTATAATATGGATATTAATTCTGTACGAATTTGCTTAGGATTTTAGGTGAAATATTGAGGTTTTTGGTAGAAGACACTTTCGAATTTGGGACTTGTAGTGGCTGGGTAAGTGTTCCCTAGGTAGTCATTAGCATTTTAAATTCTTTGGGTACTTGTTGCAATTGTTAATGATGAATTAGAGTAGTAATTCTCTAATGCTATGGTTATAAGGAGATTCTGTACCCTTGGTGGCTATTGCAAATTCATCTACAAGTGAGGTAACCAGGGTTTACATTAATTCCATGCATATGTTAGTTTTAATTTTATATTTACTATACATGAATGATTTGAAATGTTGAATGAATTGGTTGGCTATCTATTGTATTGTGATTAGACCTTGTGAGTCCAGAGTGGAGCTGTGGTGCAGCTGCTACCCGTGCATGTGCTTTGATCCAGTACTGGGTTATGATCAAACCCCAAATGCACTGAGCCCTGGTTGTGCTCAATAAGGAGTAGGTACTGTGGACGGGCCTCTCCTGGTGTTGTTGGCCTTTAACATGTGAAAATATAATTACTAGTATGGGATGGTAATCATGATAGCCTAATTGTTTCATTTACTGATATGACTGGTATATTTCTGATGCTTATGTGAAATTATGCATATATGTTAATTAAACTGGAATGTATGATAGAATTTGCCTTAGTTACTGAGATTTACATCTCACCCCGTTTTATGGAATTACAATTTCAGGTGAAGGTTCCTCGGGTAAGGATAAGGGCAAGCAAGTGATGAACATCCATGAGCTGAGGCCTAGTGTGGGGAGCTACACTTGGTCTGAGTGGAATAAAGTATATGCTAAATTTTGTTAACCTCTGTATAGCATTATCATGTATCTATATTGTCAAGTGTAGGAGTCTGTATTTGATAATATAACGTGTACCTATTGAGGAGTAAGCCTTACTTTAGTTTGGTATTTGATGTATGGATTTATGATATCTGTTGTAAGCCTTGTTGAACTATAATATGGCTTACCATTAGAAATATAATTATGTGATGTATTAGATATTGATATGAATCATTGATGTATGGAACCTTTAATGGAATGTGTATCGAATGTAAATTGTCATTAGTGCATGAATCCTTATTGCCATTACTCTATGAACTTGCTGATATAAGGTAGTTGGAGGAGTAAAAATGGACACTTAAGTCTTAAGCTAGTAATGATAGATTAACTAGGTAATTAAAGTACATAACTACCATTAGAGTTGTATAAATTAAGGTGAAATAGCCCTAGGGTGTTATTGGAGGGAGAGTGGAGAGTATGAGACAAGATTTTTAGAGTTACAGGATCAAAAGGAATTTTGCCACGGCTAAAATGGAGTTAGCCACGACCAATAGAGGCAAATTTGCCCAAGGGGAGTCCAGAGAGAAATTCGCGGCGGCGAAATATGAGAGGCCAAACTGGGAGTTGTCCAGAGGAAAATTTACTGCGACGAATTAGGGAATTGGCCACGATGAACTTTTACGAAAATGTCCCAGTTGTTTCAGAGAGGAATTAGCTGCGGCTAACGAGGGAATTGGCCATGGCCAATAGCGAGAGGTGAGTGAGGTAAGTTCCAAGAGGCTTCTTTGCCGCGACGCCAAGTTGGTTAGCCGTGGCGAAGGTCCAACTCACCGTGGCGATAATGAAGTAAGGGGTGAATCCGAGAGGAATTGGCCACGGCAAGGGTAAAATGGCCACGGCGAACATCCTAAAACTCTAATATTGGCTAGGAAATCTTAGTTTTTCATATGGTAATCTTAAGGGATGATTTAGAGACATTGGGATGAGTAATAATTGATGGGTAATAGAATCAAAGGCTTATAAATAAATGTTTATTTCTCTTATGTACATAGGTGCTTGTAATTGTATGGTTGATGACTCTAATAACATTAAGGTTTAAATTTTCCCATATTTTCACAACGTAATTGGTTGTAATGCCTTATAACCCTAATCTATAATTATTAATCATGTATTTAACCTTAATTACAATGATTAGAAATTAGGGTCTTCACAATTGGCATCAGAGCAATGGTTCAGGCAAGTGTGTTTGACTTATAACTTTGTGGTTAGAAAACTTGGCAATCATTATGCATGCATGATAGGAATAGAAGCATTGTGACTTAGTGATGACTCTTATATATACATGTACTTGTCATAGGTGGAGTGTGTTTTATTTGTCTTGGGCTGTAGCTTAATGGGGGATGCTTGTGGTTATGCTTGTAACATTACAGTGTTAAATGGCTACACATAGAGAAACAACTGAAATGCTAAGAGAGATGCAAGAAGCCATGGCTACAATGGCCAACCGAATGAGAAAACAAGCTGAGGCTCATGAAACTACAGTTAGGGCAATGACTGACCGGCTTCAAGAGCAAGCTGAGGCTCATGCAGTGACTATGCCAGTGCTGCAACAGCTTCATGAGAATATGACTAAATAGAATCAAGAGGTGCTAATGGAAAATCGTGTAGGGGCTGGTCATAACCCTAGTGTGGGACACCAAGGGGAGGATGGCGACCTCTCTATTGTGTTATCCAAATTTAGAAAAGCTGATCCTCTATCATTTTTAGGGGAGTTGGACACCGAGAAAGCTTAAAGGTGGCTGATGCAACTGGAGAAAATCTTTGAAGTTATGACCTACACCACCAAACAAAAGGCAAAATTGGCCATCTACAAGTTGAAAGGTGAGGCAGAGCATTAGTGAAGGAATGCCTCCAGATTATTGATTGTAAAAGAGATACCCTTGACTTGGGAGAGTTTTTAAACAGCTTTTAACAGAAAATATTTCCCACCATCAGTGAGGGCTGACAAGGAAGCCAAGTTTAACTTCCTTGAGTAAGGGGACATGAATGTAGATCAATATGCAACCAAATTCATTCAATTGTCTCGTTTCTCCTCCTACTTGAAAAGATTTGATGATGAACCATGGAAGGTTGAAAAATTTAAGAGAGGCTTAAGACCAGAGATCAAGGATAAGATTGTATCTCTACAAATCTGTAATTTTAATGAATTAGTGAAGAAGTGTAGAGTGACAAAGAGGGCCATGATAGAAAGTGAGACCAAGAGGAAAAAGACCCTAGAAGGAAAATGTGATCGTGGCATGGAGCCCTTTGGGGGCAGAAGTGAGAAAGGAACTAATAGTGGTAGTGGCTCTTGGGGTAGGAGACCACCCCCAAGGAATATCCCTCAAAGAAGAAGCATGGGACCACCAATAAGTGCAGTGAGTGCTCCACCCACTTATGCCAAGTGTGGGAAAAACCATGGGAATGGGCCATGCCCAGTGTGCTATAACTGTAAGAAGCCTAGATACTATGCACGTACTTGCACAGTGTCATGGGAGTCGACCTCATGGTTAAACCACCTATCCAGGGAAGGGTGTTTGCACTTACACAGTAAGAGGCTAGTAGATCCTTTAGTCTGATTCGAGATACTTTACTTGTCCATAATCATGTCGTAGATGTATTGTTTGACTCGGGTGCAACCCACTCATTCATCTCATATGACTGTGTTAAGCGTCTGGGTCTTAAAATTATCCTGTTGCCATTTGAATTATCTGTGTCCATCCCTACTGGATGTTCTATGATTACATCTGATGTATGCTTAAATTATACTGTACAATTGGATAGCTGTTGTACTACCCTTGACTTGATTTGTATCCCTTTGTGTGATTTTGATGTAATCATTGGTATGGACTGGCTATCGGCTAATAATGTGATACTTGATTATAGTCGTAAGACTGTTTCCTTACCTGCAAATATACTTGAAACTTATCCTGTGATTGAGCTTACTTATGTGTCGGCCGCCCAAGCCGGGAGGTGCCTTAGGCGTGGTTGCCAAGGGTTTCTAATATTCTTTTCATTACATGCTAAGGTTGATGATGGGTTAGAGGATATACCTATGATTAAAGAGTTCCCTGAGATTTTCCCTAAGGAGTTTAGTGGACTACCTCCAGAGAGAGAGCTAGAATTTTCCATTGATCTGGTACTCAGTACAGGTCTAATCTCTAAGGCCCTATATAGAATGGTGCCTGCTGAGTTGTTAAGTTGAAGAGTCAATTAAAAGAGTTACTTGAGAAAGGGTTTATTAGGCCAAGTGTGTTTCCATGGGAAGTACCGGTGCTATTTATCAAGAAGAAGGATGGTAGCCTTAGACTTTGCATTAACTATAAGCAATTGAACTAAGCGACTGTCAAGAATAAATACCCTTTGCCTAGAATTGATGACTTACTTGACCAATTAGCTGGAGTGTCGGTCTTTTCAAAGATTGACCTTAGATCGAGATATCACCAACTTAGAGTCAAGGCTGAGGATGTACCTAAAACTGCCTTTAGGACTCGATATGGCCATTATGAATTCCTAGTTATGCCTTTTAGGTTAACCAATGCCCCTGCCATTTTCATAGATTATATGAATAGGATTTTTAGGCCTTATCTTGACCGATTTGTGGTAGTGTTCATTGATGACATTCTTATCTACTCTAAAAGTAATGAAGTGCATGAAGAGTATCTTAAGATAGTTCTTCCAACCTTGAGAGAGCATCAGTTGCATGCTAAGTTGAGCAAGTGTAAGTTTTGGTTACGGGAGGTCAAATTCCTAAGTCATGTGATATCAGAACAAGGGGTAGCGGTAGATCCTAGCAAGGTAAAGGTAGTACTGAATTGGGAGAGACCTAAAATGGTGACTAAAATCCATAGCTTCTTTAGTCTAGCCGACTACTATAGAAGATTCATTAAGGGATTTTCTCAGTTAGCCATGCCTTTGACAAAATTGACTCGGAAGGACCAACTATTTATGCGGGATGTTAAGTGTGAGAATGCCTTTCAGGAGTTTAAGGATAGCCTTACCACCTCACCTGTGTTAGTGATACCCGACCCTAAAGAGACATTCACAGTCTATAGTAACGCTTCTAAGAAGGGATTAAGGTATGTCTTAATGCAACAAGGTAGGGTGATAACCTATGCTTCTAGACAACTTAAACCCCATGAGGAGAATTACCCCACCTACGACCTATAGCTAGCGGCTATAGTTTTTACCCTTAAGATTTGGAGGCACTATCTCTACGGTGCCCAATTTGAGGTGTATAGTGATCACAAGAGTTTGAAGTATTTGTTTGACCAGAAGGAATTGAACATGAGGCAAAGGAGGTGGATGAAATTCCTTAAGGACTATGATTTTTCCTTGAAGTATCATCCAGGGAAGGCGAATGTGGTCGCCGATGCCTTGAGTAGGAAATCTTTTCACATGGCAATGATGATACTTAGAGAGCAAAGATTGATTGAGGAGATGAGAGACTTGAATTTATCAATTTCAATGAACCCTAATAGCCTTCTTTTGGGAGAATTGAGGATAGAAAATGACCTTAGGAAGAGAATTAAAGAGGCCCAAGAGCTAGATGCCTAGTTGGGAGGAATTAGATAACAACTGGGGAGTGGTGAGGTCAAAGATTTTGACCTATCAGAAGATGGGTTAGTAAGGTACCAGGGTAGAGTGTGCATACCCAAAGATGAAGAGTTTAGGAATATAGTGTTATCGAAAGCTCATAAGAGTAAGTGTACCATCCATTCGGGCACCACTAAGATGTATAAGGATTTAAAGAAGAGCTTTTAGTGGCCTGGGATGAAGTAAGACATAGCAGAGTTTGTTATTAGATGTCTAATTTGTCAGAGGGTTAAGATTGAGCACCAAAGACCCGTAGGTTTGTTACACCCTTTAGAAATTCTGGAATGGAAATGGGATAGTATATCTATGGATGTTGTGATGGGTTTGCCTAGAACATCCTCGGGTCATGATGCTATTTGGGTGATTATGGATAGATTGACGAAGTCTGCCCACTTTCTACCTATTAGAACCACCTATCCTCTAGATAGACTAGCTCAACTATATGTTCGTGAAATTGTTAGATTACATGGTGTTCCTAATAGCATTGTGTCAGATAGAGACCCAAGATTCACATCAAAATTTTAGTGGTCTTTACAAGAAGCTTTAGGTACTAGTCTTAACTTTAGCACTGCCTATCACCCTCAGTCTGACGGACAGACCGAGAGGACTATTCAGACCCTTGAAGACATGCTTAGGGCTAGTGTGCTAGAGTTGAAAGGGAGTTAGGATATGTACTTGCCTTTAACTGAGTTTGCTTATAATAACAGTTACCATTCCAGTATCCAGATGGCACCATTTGAGGCACTTTATGGGAGGAAGTGTCGATCACTCTTGTGTTGGGTAGAGCTTAGTGAGAGGAGTCTCTTAGGTCCAAACATAGTGGACCAAACCACCCACCAAATAGAACTCATCAGAAAGAAACTGTTGGCTACCCAAAGTAGGCAAAAGAGTTATACGGATAAGAGAAGGAGACCCTTAGAATTTGAGGTAGGAGACCATGTGTTCCTTAAGGCTACTCCAGTGACGGGTGTAAGACAATCTATCAGGATAAGAAAGCTCAGTCCTTATTATCTTAGTCCTTTCCAAATCCTTAAAAGGATAGGACCCGTAGCCTATAGAGTTACTTTACCTCCAAACCTGGCCAGATTACATGATATGTTTCATGTGTCCCAACTGAAAAAGTACCACCTGGACCCTTTACATGTCATTGAGCATGAGAATGTGCATCTACAAGATGATTTGTCTTATGTGGTTGAACCGGAAAGGATTGTGGACACAAAAGTCAAACAGCTACGTAATAAGGACATCCTCCTTGTAAAGGTAGTATGGAAGGGACTTACTCCGAATGAAGCAACTTAGGAAACAGAAGAAGCAATGAGGAAGGATTATCCTGCATTATTTGAGTAAGGTATGTCTAATTTTGAGGACAAAATTTCTAAAAGGAGGGGAGAATGTAACACCCCAAAATCAATTAAGTTGTTAATCATAGATTTAGATTAACTAGGAATAATTAATATGGGATAATTGGGCAAGTTAAGTGAATGGAGAGTTTAGAGAGATAAATTATTAATATGGGTTTAAGATTTAATTAGGATAGAAACTTCATCTAGGCCTAAATTAAATTGAGTAGGCCAAGGTTAAGACTAATGGAGGCCCAATAATTGTAGGTGCAGGCTAACCTATTTATTGTGAGACTTGACCCAAGAGAGAGTACCTAGTGATGGCCCAATAACCCTTGTGCAGACTCAAATCCTTGAGCTCTTCAAACTTGGCCCAAACCTAATTAAAATTCAGCAGCCCAATGCATAAGAGCTGGCCCAACAAAGCTCAAATCTGAAGCCTATTAGGAGTTGGATCTTTGGAGCAACCCATGACCCATATTTGACCCAACTTAACCCAACTAAAACCCTAAACACTTCAGCCACTTCCTATTTTTCTGAAGCACAAAGGAGAAAATCGGAGGTGTGAAGGGAGGCTAGGGTTTGGGGCATGAATTCCATATTTTCTCACATTTAGAGCAAGATTCAGCCAAGGTAATAGTCATATAACTTAATTCCTTCATCTTTCTCTTTAATTTGGCCCGATTAGTTTTTCATTTGGAGTATTTTCACCATACCCAAAGTCTGAAATGTGGTTGTTTGGGATTTTCTTGGTGAAATTCGTAGGTTGAGGCTAGGGCTGACATTAGGTAAGTATAAACCATCCATTTTGATGCATTCTTTGCTAATTTGAGACCCCCATAGCTGATTTATAATATGGGTATTAATTCTGCACGAATTTGCTTAGGATTTTAGGAGAAATATTGAGGTTTCTGGTAGAGGACACTTCAATCCGAATTTGGGACTTGTAGTGGCTGGGTAAGTGTTCCCTAGGTAGTCATTAGCATTTTAAATTCTTTGGATACTTGTTGCAACTGTTGATGATGAATTAGAGTAGTAATTTCTGATGCTATGGTTATAGGGAGATTTTGTACCCTTGGTGGCTGTTACAAATTCATCTATAAATGAGGTAACCAGGGTTTACATTAATTCCATGCATATGTCAGTTTTAATTTCATATTTGTTGTACGTAAATATTTTGAAATGCTGAATGAATTAGTTGGCTATCTATTGTGTTGTGATTGCACCTTGTGAGTCCATGGTGGAGTTGTGGTACGGCTGCCACCCGTACATGTACTTTGATCGGGCACCAAGTTATGATCAAACCCCAGATGCACTGAGCCCTGGTTGTTCTTAATAGGGAGTAAGTGCCGTGGACAGGCCTCTCCTAGTGTTATTAAAATTTAACATGTGAAAATATGATTACTAGTATGGGATGGTAATCATGATAGCCTAATTGTTTCATTTACTGATATAACTGGTATATTTCTAATGCTTATGTGAAATTATGCATATATGTTAATTAAACTGGAATGTATGATAAAATTTGCCTTAGTTACTGAGATTTACATCTTACCCTATTTTATGAGATTACAATTTCAGGTGAAAGTTCTTCGGGTAAGGATAAGGGCAAGAAGTGGATGAACATCCATGAGCTGAGGGCTAGTGTGAGAAGCTACACTTAGTCTGAGTGGAATAGAGTAGATGCTAAATTTTGTTAACCTCTATATAGCATCATCATGTATCTGTATTGCTAAGTGTAGGAGTCTGTATTTGATAATATACGTGACCTATTGAGGAGTAGGCCTTACTTTAGTTTGGTATTTGACATATGGATTTATGATATCTGCTGTGAGCCTTATTTAACTATAATATGGCTTACCATTAGAAACATAATTAAGTGATATATTAGATATTGATATGAATCATTGATGTATGGAACCTTTAATGGAATGTGTATCGAATGTAAATTGTCATTAGTGCATGAATCCTTGTGGCCATTACTCTATGGACTTATTGATATAGGGTAGTTGGAGGAGTAGAAATGGACACTTAAGTCTTGAGCTAGTAATGATAGATTAGCTGGGTAATTAAGGTACATAACTACCATTAGAGTTGCATAAATTAAGGTGGAATGGCCCTAAGGTGTTATTGGAGGGAGAGTGGAGAGTATGAGACAAGATTTTCAGAGTTATAGGATCAAAAGGAATTTCATCACGGCTAATAGAGGTGAATTTACCCAGGGGGAGTCCAAAGAGAAATTTGCCGCGGTGAAATGTGAGAGGCTAAATTGGGAGTCGTCCAGAGGGAAATTCGCCGCGGCAAATTGGGGAATTGGCCGTGACGAACTTTTACAAAAATGTCATAGTTGTTCTAGAGAGGAATTAGCCGTGGCTAACAAGCGAATTGGCTGTTCCAAGAGACTTCTTTACCGCGACGCCAAGTAGGTTAGCCGCGGTGAAGGTCCAACTCGCTGCAGCGATAATGAAGTAAGGGGTGAAACCAAGAGGAATTGGCCGCAGCTAAAGGTAAATTGGCCGCAGCGAACATCCTGAAACTCTTATATTAGGTAAGAAATCTTGGTTTTTCATATGGTAATCTTAAAGGATTATTTAGAGACATTGGGATGAGTTATAATTGATGGGTAGTAGAATCAAAGGCTTATAAATAAATGTTTATTTCCTTTATGTACATAGGTGCTTGTAATTGTATGGTTGATGACTCTAATAACATTAAAGTTCAAATTTTCCCGTATTTTCACAATGTAATTGGTCGTAATACCTTGTACCCCCAATTTATGATTATTAATCACGTATTTAATCGTAATTACAATGATTAGAAGTTAGGGTCATCACAGAGATCATTTCTCTTGGCCTAGATATATCATATGGAAGTCAATTATACTCTTAAATCACATTCTAAGACCATATATTCACTAGAAAAACTAGGTGACATAAGACTCTTTTATGGTTCTAGAATGCACTTAATGAAGTAACCTTAGAAAATATCATCTTGGCTCCATTCTCTCCATCTATTTATGATTCTTGACTCCATTTAAACCTTTTGGAGTCATCACACAATCAAATCAAGGATCCTAACTAGATGTTATTTCTTTAAGCCATAATATGGAACTTATGATACCATTTCACTATTCATGATTTCTAAAATTTTTTCTAAGGTTTCCTCTCATCCCCTTCCATCATATATGACTCAAAAATAAGCTTGGAACAAATTAAAACTACCCCTTGGTGTTTCATCTAACCTAGGTTAAAACTATGCACTATATGAACACCAAGTGAGTTTGCTTCCTTTGCTTAAGGGAAGATGCATATGAGGAACCTTCTAGGGATCTCAAGAGCTTATCCAAACATTTATTTAAGGCTAGGAACAATTGCATCAAATTAGATTTTTAAGGGAGCTCATGAAACCCTAGGTTTGCTATCTTGAAAACTAATGGCTTTTACTTGGATTTTTTTTGCATATTCTTACTCTCCTCCCTTAAATTCATAGAATTCACTCTTGGTTCTACCCAAAATTCAAGCCCTCTTGTAGCTACATATATGGGGCGAAATAGGGAGAAGAAGGGGGAAGGAGTAGCTACCATAAGATTGAGATTTTACCTTATTTTTCCTTGTTTTCTTATTTGATTCACACTTTCCTTAGCCTCCTCTCTTCAAATCCAAATTTTTCTCTATGTCTTCCCTTAAAATAGATCCAAAAATTTCAATAAAATCATAGGAAAGAAAGCTTAAGAGGAGAGGAACAAGTTTAGAAGAAGAAGGAGCATGAAAATTTATGAAATTCCTTACATTTTCTTGCTTTTTCTCCTCCTTTCTTCTCCTCAATGGTACACCTAAGAGAGCTGGTTTTTCTCTGGTTTTTGGGTAGAATAGGTCATGCAAATGAAGGGGGAGAAGAAACAAGAAACTTAAAGAGTGTTCAAGAAGCTTCCACTTTCTTAAAAATTTTAATTTTACCCTTTGTTCTTGGCATTTTTGTTTCTGACTCATTTTAGCTCCTTTTTTAGAACTATCTTTTCCATTATGAAATTTAGGTCCCTAATTTAATAAAATGCCTTTGAAATCACTCAAATCGAAGCTCAAACCTTCCTGAATAAATCTGTCAAAGTTTGAGTCAACTGACGTTAGAAAACGTCCACCGAAGGGGTTGTAACTGTCTCTAGGCTTCCCATGGTTTTAAGGGTCTCTAAGAACCCTGAAAAACTAAAAAATTTCATTTAAAAATCCCTCTTGTGAGAATTCCAAATTTTGCTCAAAATGACAAAAATACCCTTACGTTTTGTCAACTTTTCATTTAAATTATTTTTTTCATTTTAGCTTAGTTTTTCTTTCCGTCTGAACCTGAGATTCTCATTTTTAGGAGTCTAGAATGCTTTCCAAATTTTTTGAGACCTTAACTAAGTCATTTCGAGGGACTTGCTTTTGTATCCAGTGAATTTCGTACCTTGACGGAGAAACCATACATTATGTTTCTCGCATTTTCTCTTATTTTTAGAGAACCGAATATTACATTTCTCTCCGTTAGATAAATTTTGTTCTTGAAATTTAGGGTACACTTTCCTCTTATTTTCTTATATTCTGGTTAGTTGTTCCTTTCTTTCCCTTCTTTTTAGCTTTATGCACTTTTCTCAGCGATTTCACTTATTTGAGTTTTCTCTCGACCAGGGAATTTTCATTACTAGCTCTTAATAAGGGTTCTATCATTATAGAGTACTAGCTAGTTCTCTCATAAGGGAAAGAAATTTCTTACTTTGGAGGCCTATTCTAGGAAAGCTTACTAATCACATCAGGTTAGTCTTAACCTGTTTGCATGGTTAATGTTCTTTTTAGTGGACTCATTTATACATCTCAAGAGGTAACTTATTTCATATCAAATCTTCTATATTCTCTCCCAATGGCTTCTCATAAAGTCTCATTATCTTTTTCTGATCATTACAACCATTAGAGATTTCTGTTTACTTAATGATTTAAAATATATTGTCCACTGTCCATCTCTTCGTTCATTCTTACTAACTCATCCCATGGTTACAATTCACATTTCTTTCTATCACAGGCCTCATATCTCAATTGCTTACCGGGATTACAACTCCTTTGAGGAGTTTTCATTTTTAATAATCCCAATTTTTCTATTTACTAATGCATTCATTTCTTTAAGCTGGGACTTTTCCTTACTCTTTTTGCTCATTCAAGAGTGGGCATTTATAGTCCCTTATCTTAGTACTAGTAAGCCTACTAGCATTGAAGAACAACTGCCACTGACAACTACTGAATCTTGGTGGAATGCTAACTGTACTCACAGTTTCAATCACTGGAGATATACTATACCACTTACTTCATGTAAAAATTACATTTGACCTCTTTCTGAATACATAGTTTAGCATGTAGGGATTTCTCTATCCCTCGGTCAAGGCTAACATCTATAGGTAGTGGTCCATCTAGCTCTAACTCTGGAAAGCTACTTTCTTGCTTTCCTCATCCCATCCTATGCTCATCTCTCAAGAGATCTAGTCAGTGGTTTAATTGTTTGAGTAAAGCCTTCATATCTCTGTGGCAATGGTCTACTAGACTCAAAAGGTCTCTAGTCTTTGAGATAAGAGCTAACTAAAATTATATTAGTTTCTGAGACTAACTACTTTGTAAAAACTATCTCAGGCTGTCATCTCACCAGAGAATTATCATACTGTAATTGGGGGCTCTTTATAACTCTGTGGGATCTACTGTGACCCCTAGGTCTACTGCGACCTCTCAAAGTCCTACTAGGGTCTATTGTAACCTGCTGTGCTATGCTAGGACCTACTGTGATCTATCTTTGAGAGACGTCAATACCTAAGATTACTGTATCTAACAATAAAATGCATATTCACTAAGTCTGGTAACCATCACTCATAGTAACTGAGGCTAAACTCAGAAGTACATCGTGCTCTTCATGCGAAGTTGGTTATGTATTATCTGATTTTCTAGGATCCCATCATACTAATACTCAAGAGCATCTTAATTTTCATGCATCACTCCTCATGGGATCCTTAGATTCCCACTTCAATCCCTTTTTACTTGGGCTTTCTCTTCATACTCTATTTGTACTCAACTATCTTTTCCTCTCATATCTTGCAATTTCTGACTATGCCCATACTCTTTGCCTTTGAGTGCCTTGGTACTAGGGCATCTTACACACTGAATGTGGTTAACATCTTTGGCAAAAGAGAGTCTATGCGTTGGTCCCTATTCATTTCATTTACATATACTATAAGGGACTTAGGCTATGCATATTGAACTCATGCTATCTGAATTTGAATATTCTTTACTGGGGATTCCTTTATGCATGCTTTTCTTATTATTTTAGTATTCTTGGAATCCCTTTACCTCTTTTTTCTGACTTATCTCATTCTTTAACTAACTAGAATAACTTTTAATTATCGGGACATATTAGTGATTGATGTCATCCCTTGCTACACACTCAAGTCATATTATTATTGGGTTGATCAGACCCAATATCATGTAACCATTGTTGTAAGCAAACCATAACATTAAATACTAATACACGGGTGCCTCATGACTGAGCTCAAAGCCACTATTGCCAGTATATTACAAGTTTTTCAATAATCTAAAGTATTCCTCTCGTACTTTTCTTTATTTACCCTATTCACGTAAGATTCTTGGGGAAAACAGGACTCTTCCTCTACTTCATCCCAAGTTCACTTTATATTGTTGGACTGTTCTTTACTTCGGGCACTATCATGCTAAAAGGGCATCTATGCCAAGAAGAAGTGTGCTTTCTCGAATACTCAAGCACATCAATTTGATATTTATTCTCAATCTACTATGTCTTCAGCTTGAACACTGTCATATCTTCTTTCTCTTTTACCTTTACTATCCTTTTACTTAGGTAAAAGGATGCTCTACTATTGGCTACCTCTATTGCCAATTCGGGTTTTTTTACACTCAAAAGCACCTGCATTTTTTCTAGGTTCCTCTACTTGTTCACTCTCTGTAACATCAAGAGGGTCTACTTTCTTATACTCTTGCTCTGCTTCTAACTAGACAGTCCCTCTATAAGGAAATTCTATTTCATGAAATCCCAGGAATTATATTCTATGGCACTCTCAACTTACACTCTTTCTCTACATAATGCAAAGCTCGCCTTCTTAGTAGTCTCTAGAGTCCTCGAGCTTCCCTAAGGGTACTAAGGCACTAATTGTTTATCTCTGCTCATTTATACATTCAGATCAGAGCTAGGCTTTCTTTCTATTTAGCCTTTTTAGCCTCATCCCTATCTAATAGAGAAACGTGGAAGGTGTTTGATAACATATATCCTAACTTTGCATATGATCCACAAAATGTTCAACTCAGGTTGTATGCTGATGGCTTTACACCATTTGGTCAATATGGGAGAAAGTATTCTTGTTGGCCAGTTATCATCACTCCATACAATCTGCCAACAATAATGTGCATGAGATAAAAGTATATGTTCTTAACACTAATTATCCCTGGTCTTAACAATTTCAAAGGAAAAATATATGTTTATTTGCAACCATTGATAGATAAACTAAAATTATTATCGACTGAAGGTGTCCTTACATATGATGCCTCATTGAGACAGAACTTTCAAATGCATGCCGTACTATTATAGACTATCAATGACTTCTTAGCATATGACATGTTATCTGGTTGGATGACAGCAAAGAGACTGTCATGTCCTATATGTATAGAGAATTCAAAGTCATTTCAATTAAAGCATGGGAGGAAAACATCTTTCTTCGATTGTCATCGACAATGTCTTCCACTAAATCACCGATACAAAAGAAATAAAAGTTCTTTTTATAAGAACAAGGTTGAGAAATCATCGCCTTCACTGTGATTAGATGGAGAGAAAATTTGGCAAAAAGTGTGCAA
Source organism: Erythrophleum fordii (assembly GCA_032878935.1). Taxonomy (NCBI): domain Eukaryota; kingdom Viridiplantae; phylum Streptophyta; class Magnoliopsida; order Fabales; family Fabaceae; genus Erythrophleum; species Erythrophleum fordii. Next base: position 18,968,573 of record JAVQMF010000053.1, read on the forward strand.
TCTACCAAAAGTGACCAGTGGGCAGAACTTGTTCCAATCGAAAGGTATAATGACACTCACCATTGGACAGAACAAAGCATATTTTGGGAATTACCATATTGGAAAACTAATCTCATTCGACATAATCTTGATGTCATACACATTGAGAAAAATGTGTTTTACACCATCATGGATATAAAAGGAAAGACTAAAGATAATACACAAGCTCGGTTGGATGTGGAAGAATATTGTTGACGAAAAGAATTAGAACTTGTTAACAATGGAGGGAAAGTTCTGAAGCCCAAAGCACAATATACTTTGAATATAGAACAAAAATGAGCTATTTGTCAATGGGTAAGGAACCTGAGCTCCTTGATGGGTATGCACCTAATCTGACCCAATGTGTTCACATGAAGGAAGTAAAGCTATATGGAATGAAGAATCATGATTGTCATATGTTTATGCAACGCTTGCTTCTTATTGACTTTGGTACTTTGTCTGAAGCTGTGTGGAATCCTTTAACTGAGCTTAGTCAGTTTTTTAGAGAACTTTATTCCACTACCTTGATGATAGCTCAACTAGAGTTATTAGAGTAGAACATTGTTATGACCTTATACAAGTTAGAAAAGATCTTTTCCTCTGGGTTTTTTGACTCAATAGAGCATCTGCCCATCCATTTTCCTTATGAATCAAAGGTTGGGAGATCTATTCAATATCAATGGATGCATCCATTTAAAAGGTAATAAAGCTTTTTACTATAAGCTTGGAATGAATATACACTTGAAAGGTAATAAAACTTGTGCAACTACTCTTTATGTAGGTTCCGCTATACGTTAAAGCAAAAAGTCAAGAATAAAGCTTAAGTGGAAGAATCTATATGCGAAGTTTATATAATTGAGGAGATTACAATATTTTGCTCGCATTACTTTGAGCATGATGTGCCATCAAGAATTATGAGACCTCCAAGAAATGATAATGGTGGAGAATCAGGCCTACCTATAATTTCCATTTTTAACTATCCTGAAAGGACTTCTGGGGAATGCAAGTCTTGTTTCTTGAATGATCAAGAAGTGGAGGTTGCCACAAAATAGGTTCTAATAAACTGTGATGAAGTGCAACCTTACATCAAGTAAGTGATATTGCTTACACATCACTTATTTGTATATGCTAAACACATTTCTTTGTTATGTAGTTTATTTGTTCATGAGTTAACTTTGTCCAATCTTTAAATTACGAAAGTTAAGATAGATGCTCGAATTGAAGCTAATTTTTTCTTATGGTTTTGAGAACATGTCAGTAGCAATAAATTGTAATTAATTATGTCTTAAAACTAACCTTAACTCACAAAAATATTAAAAAATGTTACACAGGTTCAAAACTCGACCAATAATATTCTGGATCCATTTTTATATGACATTGCTCGGGGACAAAAGAGAAGCATTAGAACTTGGCCTATTTACTTTGTTAATGGGTATAGATTTTAGATACATTTATTGAGCCATCAAAAATCAACAATAAATAGTGGTGTATATATTAAGGGGATTGACTTTACACAATCAAAATATGACTTTTATGGCATTCTTTTATGGAGATTGAATATTCAGAGATTCCTGTGAAGCAATTAGTGTTGTTCAATTGTCAATTGTATGATCCTTCACCTAATCATGGTATGAGGGTTCACAAACAATATGGGATTGTTGAAATTCATGAATTAAGGAGGTATAACAAGTTTGATCCATTTATATTTGTGCAACAAGCGATGTAAGTGTATTATGCGTATTATCCTAGTTGCCATCAAAAGGCTAATTAGTTAGCCATAATCAAGGTTAAGGCTTATAGTATAATTGATGCTCCTTCATTTGAAAGAAATATAGGGGCATTTCAAGTGGATGGATTAGAAGTTATACTACCTGCAATCATCCCGAATGATGAATTCCATAACTTCAGAGACATTGAAGGTTCTTATGAAGAAATAGATATGTTAACCACTAACATAGTTTGTGAAAGAAGAAGAAGATGATGATGATGATAAGAATAAAGATAATGATTCTAAAGATGATGAAGATGATGATGCATAGATTAGGGTTAGGTTTTATTTAATTTTGCATTTGATTTTTTTTTATAATATATTTTCCTATTTTGAGTCTGAATTTGTTTTGTTTACATTCTATTTAATTTTTTGTCTACTTATACTAACTCAAGTTTGCTATTGTATATGTAAATGTCAGATTATGGATCTAGGCGAGGTTGTGCCCAATGAAGTGCCTCTACATCGCCACCTCTACACCCTCAATCATCTCATTATCCTCTAACTTTAGCACCTGCCTCAACTCCTAGAGTGCTAGATGCATCCACTACACCTACATTAGCTCCAATCATGCTTAAAATCATCTAAGAGACCCTCAAAATCACCTATATCATCTCCTCCTGTACCATCCCCTAGATCCCAGCATTCACATCCCACTCCTCAAGGTCCTTTCACTAATTCTACAGCAATGTCACCTATATAACCTTTTGGCCATGACCTCACAGATGGTCGAATATAGTTGTATCCTGACAAGCATATGTAAGTCATCAAGTTTATATTATTTTATTTGTTATTCATTTAACAACTTAATACCGTTATAACATTTTTAATCATTAATGTTAAATGATTATATTTAATCTTCTTGTTGTTGTTATTGTTGTTGTTGTTTATGATATTTTCTCTATAATCTAAGCAAAATTTGAACATTCATCTTACAGTTGGAAAGTAACACCTCTTGAGGTCAGGCAATTATAATTTGATGAATGGGCAATATATATATTATCCTATCATTATTTTATGTATCATGTGTTGATAATTTTTTTCCTCAATTTGTGTCAGTTTTGATTTTCCTAGTATTTATACAAAAAAAGTATAAATGGCTACCACAATATGACCAAATTATTAGATGCAAAAGTGTGGAGACATTTTGTGAAATGCAACGCATAGAGTCTAACTAGACTTGGAAAAGGGGATCACACCTAATTGGATCCGAAACAACATATCAGTCCAGTTAAAGCGCTATTGGGAGTCAAATGAATATAAGGCCATGTGCCAAATAGCTAAAAACAACCTAGCATCTACCATAGAAGGCATGCAATATAAAAAGGGTAGCATTCCTTCAACTGATCATAAGAGGAGGCTGGTAAGCATTTAAATTCAAATGTAATCATCGTTTATTTAATGCATGAGATAACTAATATTAATAAATAACTACAAACTTTGGCACTTGGAAGGCCACTTACAATGTTTGAATTGTTCAAGCACATGCACTATGATGAGGCAACTGGTCAATTTGTGGACTATAGGGTGGTTGAAGTTTATGTATGTATATGTTTATCTTTCCTTTTCTTACTAGGATTATGTTAATGGCTAGAGGCCTGACTAGCTTTAGTGTGAGTCTTGATTTTTAATTTTGATTGTAATTGGACTTGTGGTGACAATCGGAGACCTGACTAGCTGTACTATGAGTCTTTATTTTTTGTTTTGATTGCAACTGGACTTATGCTAACGGCCAAAGGTCTGACTAGTTATGGTGTGAGTCTTTGTTTTTAGGTTTCATTATCATTAGACTTATGCTAACATCCTGATTCGTTATAGTGTGAATTTTAATTTTTCATTTTGATTGTAACTAGACTTGTGCTGATGGCCATAGGCTTGACTAGCTTTAGTGTGAGTCTTGATTTTTTATTTTGATTGTAACTGAATTTGTGCTGACAGCCGAAGGCCTGACTAGCTGTAGTGTACGTCTTTAGTTTGTGTTTTAATTATAACCAGACTTATGCTTATGCCTAGAGGCCTGACTCACTATAGTGTAAGTCTTTATTTTTTGATTTTATTATCACTAGACTTGTATTGACGACCTGACTAGTTGAAGTGTGAATTTTTTTATTGTCACTGGGTATGTGCTGATGGCCAGAGACTTGACTAGCTATAGCATGAGTCTTTAATTTTTGTTTTGATTATAACTAAACTTATACTGATGTGCAGATGCCTAACTAGCAGTAATGTGTCTTTATTTTTTATTTGTATTGTAACTAAACTTGTGCTGATGGTTGAAGTCCTAACTAGCTATAGTGTGAGTTTTCATTTTTAATTTTGTTTGTAACTAGACTTATGCTGACGGTCGGGGGCCTGACTAGTTGTAGTGTGAGTACTTTTTTTGTTTTGATTGTAACTGGACTTATACTAACAGCTAGAGGCCTAACTAGCTGTAATGTGAATTTTTATTCTTTGTTTTAATTGTTATTGGACTTGTGCTGACAGTAACAAGCCTAACTAGATATAGTATAAGTTTTTATTTTTTATTTCAATTGTCATTAGACTTGTGTTGATGGTCGAAGGCCTCATAATATGTAATGTGGGTCTTGATATTTGGTTTTGATTGTCATTAGATTTGTGTTGACTATGGAAGGCCTAACTAGTTGCAGTGTGAGTCTTCATTTTTTGTTTTTTCATTAGAATTGTTTGATCTTTTATTTAATGTCTTTACTTATTTGATCGTTGTGTCTATCAACATCATTGTATATTCTTTTCATATACCTAATCGTCCAATTTCAATATTTGATAGCTTTAATTATGACAGCTGAATATATTTTTAGTTTCTAGATACTTAGTTTTTATTATATGATCACATTTAGTGTTGATACTATATGATATAAAAGATGTTTAAACATGTACATACTTTTAGTTTTGGATGAATTGTTATTATTTTCTTTATTGTTAAATTATTTTTCTTTGCTTCCTTTAACAAGCTGATTATTTAAGGCTTAAGAATGTTAAAACTTCTATTCAAAACTCAACAGGCATAGTATCAAATGATGTAGATGATGATGATGAAGTCGCCTTATGGTTAGAGGTTGTAGGTGGTAAGAATAAGAACGATTGCATCTTTGGGGTAGGATATGAGGCTCATGATATTGATGCTATTTGTTCCCATAGGACCTCTTCTTCCATTCATAACTCAAGACTCCATTCAAATTTTGAAAAGGAATTATGCAGGAGAATTGCCACAGAGACAGCACCTTTGAGATAGGAGAACCAAGAGCTTAAAGAGTAGAATCAACGAATTTTATCTCTGCTAGACCAGCATCAACAAACACTTAATAGGTTACAAGAACTTGAATTGTGGTTATCTCGTGCCCTATTAGATCCTGTACCAAAAGAATCAACAGTTGAGAAGACAGGCCCTAATGATTGTCCTCCTCTATAAATATGATTTTATTTTCCTTCATGTTTATCTTAAGTTATGTATTTTAAGTTAAGGATTGTTATGTTTTGTTTTATAAACATTTAACTAAGGATCATTTTAATCTATTTATTACTTTTTTTTTAATATTGTTGTGTTATTTTATTTTATTAGATAAGTAGCAAAGTAATATTAAGGCTATATTAAAAAAAAATAATATAATGAAAAAAAATTAGCAATAACTTTCTGTTGCTAATCTGTCACTAATTAGTGACAAATCAGTGAAAGAATATTCTGTCACAAATTAGCAATAGAATTTTCTGTCAGTAATTAGTGACAAAATATTTCATCACTGATTACTAACAAAAAATTAAGTCAGTGATCCGTCATTGATTATTGATAGAAAATTCCATTGCTAATCTGTCGTTGATCTGTCGCTAATTAGTGATAGAATATTCCGTCAGTGATCCGTCGCTAATTAGTAACGGAAAACTCCATCACTGACCCGTTGCTAATTAGTGACGGACTAATTAGTGACAAAAAATTCCATCGTTGATCTGTCCTAAATTTCGGAATACACTATACCTATAACTAGGAATAGAATTTTTATCAGCGATGGAATATTAGCAACAGAATTTCCATTTTTGTTGCAAATTAATTAGCAATGACAAAATTAGTGACGAAAATATTTTGTTGTTAATTAATTTGCGACAAAATTATCCATATTTAGTGACAGAAAATTCCGTCACTAATTTCTGTTTTTCTTGTAGTGAAGCCAGGTCACATAGAAAATTGGTGTTAAGAAATTATTAGATATCTACTAGATTGGAAGAAATCAAGCCATAGAGAGAAGGGTGGAGGTTGGACCGAGATGAATGTTAGACCAAAGGTGGCATAGATGGGCATCGGTGAGGGTCCAATACTAGGACTCACCTTGTCACAATATGAGCAGTTAATTCAAACGCTGGGATGTGAATTAGAACCACAACGGAGCTCATAACACGTAACCCAACAGAGTCAACCAACGACAAACATGGCAGGTAAGCTTGCCTCCTTTTCGAAAAACCCTGGATAATTAACTTAGGGGCCACTGGACATATAATGTGTGATGTGAGAATGCTACTTAATGAGAAAAATGATGATCATGTGCTAGTAAAAATACTAAATGGTCAAAACATTCTTGTAAAGGGATTTGGAGAGATGAGATTGCCCAATGGGATGTTAATAAAAAAATGTTCTTAAAATACCCAATTTTTAGTGTAACTTACTATTAGTTAGTAAGCTAACTAAGGACCATAATTGTGTGCTGACTTTTGTTGAGGATTTCTGTGTGATTCAGGACTTACTTTCTAAAAAGGTGATTGGGGTAGGGAGACTATGTGATGGCCTCTACATCTTAGAACCAGGGCAAGAGGAGAGGGTAGTCATGGTAGTTTAGAGGAGTGAGGATGCAACTCTGTGGCATTGGAGGCTGGGGCACACATCCAAAGAGAAGATGAGACAAGTGAACTTAAATTTAGAAGAGAATAAGCCCTTTGAACCATGTGATTCTTGTAATAAGTCCAAACACATGAGATTGCCATTTTCTGATAGTTCAATAAAAAGTAATTTTTACTTTGAGTTAATTCACTATGATGTATGGGGGTTGTATAAGACACCATTACTAACTAAGGATTGTTATTTCTTACACTAGTTGATGACTTTAATAGGGCAACATGGGTCTTTCTAATGAAACATAAAATAGAACTAAGTCATTTATTAATGAATTTTTTAAACATGGCTAAAACGTAATATAGAAGAATAGTTAAGCAAGAAAGAACAGACAATCGTACGGAGTTTAAACCGTTGGAAATAATGAGATATTACTAAAAAAAGGGATAATGGCACAGACTTCTTGCGTATACACACCACAGTAAAATGGCATTGTGGAGTCAAAACACAGAAGCATTGTTGAAATGGCTTGTTGAAACTTTATGCAAGGTTGCTAGTAGAGTTTTGGGGTGAGTGTGTCCTAGCAGCAGTACATATCATGAATTGCTTGTTGACACAAGCAACAAGTAGGAAGATACAATATGAAGTCCTAACTGGGAAGAAAGCAAGCTATGAACATTTGAGGGCTTTTGGCTACCTGTCCTATGCTCACAATGTGACAAGCAAGGACACATTTGATGTAAGGGGGAGAAAATGTGTGTTTTTAGGATACCCAATTAAGAAAAAGGGCTATCGAGTATTTAACATTGAGAGAAAGGAATTATGGATGTCAAGGGATGTGATATTATTTGAGAAGAATTACCCTTATATAAAAAAAAGAAAGGTAGAAGGAAGACTCAAGCCCAAGTTATAATTAGCAATTAACTAACAAGGAAGATGACCCACGATTCAAAAGCTGAATTAGTCAAGAACACATTGATGAAGAAGGTGTTGATCACCTGGGCTCAGTGGTAGGCCCAAGTGAGAATGACGAGGGAGTTGAACATAGTGGGCCCAGATATGGAACTAGCAACTAGTTAGGTCTTGGAAGGCAAATGGTGACCAATCAAAATGAGACAAGGAGGTGCCAACATGTAAAGGCCGCACCTAGACATATCAAGGAATATGAGGTTGAGCTGCCACCATCACTTATGAGGCCATAGATGACGACACTCCTATGCTATGACTCATCCCATATCTAACTTTGTTTTTGTTGGCAAGTTTTCAGCATTACACAAAGCACTCCTAGCATCAATTGATGAAGTAAGTGAGCCAAGAAGTTTCAAAGAAGTAGTGAGATATGGGCATTGGCATGAAGCAATGAAGAAAGAGGTAGAGGCCTTAGAGAAAAATGGAACGTGGGTGTTAGAGTTACTACCACTAGGCAAGAATATCATTGACTCCAAATGGGCCTATAAAGTGAAGTATAAGCCTAATGGAGACATTAAATGATATAAAACATGGCTTGTCGTGAGAGGCTTCATGCAAGAGGAAGGTGTGGACTTCCACAAAACATTTGCACCAGTAGTGAAGCTAGTAACAATGAGAACATTGCCTGCCGTGGCAACAAAAAAGAGTTGGATTGTACATCAACTTGACTAAAAAATGCATTCTACATAAAGAGTTAGATGAAGAAGTTTACATGCATGTCTCGAAAGGGTTTGCATAAAAAGGAGATGCTAGAGTCTACAAGTTAAAGAAGTCATTGTACGGGTTGAAACAAGCTTTGAGAAACAAGTATGCAAAATTCACAAAGGCACTAATCCACATTGGTCTCAACCAAATCAAAAGCAGATCATTCATTGTTCATTTTATAAGAAAGGGAAGGTATTTCTTGCAGCATTAATTTATGCAAATGATGTGATCTTGACTGGTAATGACATAGGTAAGATTAACAAGGTGAAGGATTACTTAGATAGAAGCTTTAGTATCAAGAACCTTAGCCTGCTAAAATACTTTATCAAGATCGAGGTAGCCATGTCCTCTAAAGGTTTCGTGCTCAGTTAAAGGAAATATGCCATTGACATATTAAGGGAGGTAGGTATGGAAACTTGTAGGCCCAGTGTAACTCCATGAATTACAGCTCATCTCATGCCTTTACATAACTTAATATCATGAATCATATGAGTTTTGCATGAAAAGGGCAAGGAAATAATGCTCATTTTCACGTTGCTCGTATCAAAAAATTTCATTTCAGTGTCATGTGGACCATGTGAGCTCATGCTATGCACCCTCATATTTAATTACATTATTAAAACTCATTTACATCCCAAAAACATGCCTACAATCCATGGAAACCAAAATGGGGCATGAAAAATGGGAGTTTATTTTTGGCCAAAATTGGTCTCTTTTCTGGGCAAATTTTGGAAAATCATAACTAAATCTAGAAATATTGAAAACATACAATCTTAGTTATTATGGAAAGCTTATGATGTCTACTTTACACTAAAAATATGCCCAAACTATAATGTGCATCATAGAAGACGTTTGACATCCGAAAAACTACTGAGGTCGCTGCTGTCTGGGCTGCTATTTCAGATTACTGATACAAATTTATAAAATTCATAACTAAATTTAAAAAAATTGAAATCACACAAGTTCAATTATTATGGAAAGATAAAAATGTTAAATTTATGTTAAAAATAATTCTAGAATGAAACAAATACTTTTAGCTATTATAAATCTACAGAATAGTGACTAGACTCTTAGGGCGCCACTACTATTGATAGCCAACTTCAAAAATGTATAACTCTTTGCTCAGACCTCCAACTGAGGTGATCTCAGTGGCCACAAAAATCTTATGACCTCTAGTTTATGTTTATAAAATTTCACAAGAATTAGACATCATTTGCCCATCGGATGACACAGAATACAAATCTGCCAGTGTGAACAGTGCACATACCAGAATCCATAGAAAATCCCAACTTTGAAAATTCATCAAATATTCTCTAGACTTCCAAAAATTATGTTCTTCAGCTTCTCAAAAAGCTCTCAACAAACTCTAATTACATGCCAAATCTGAGATCAAGAAAAGCTCATTTGGATAAAAAGTAATATAAGGTTCTAAGATAGCAAATTTATGCCCCATATAGGGTACCAAAATGTCTGAATGGCTTCTCTCAATGTTTGGCTCCTCTTGGGCAATTTTAAAAGCATGAATATGACTTGTTTGAACTCCCCAAGGGGTCTTAAACCTCATGCATCTCAATTTGGCCACGCCACTTCCACATACACGCTAGTGCATCAAACTTTCAAGAAGCAAAAATGGCCATTTCATACTCATTTTACATTCTAGTATTCACATGCCATAATTTTTCATTCATACATGATACATCAACATAGTTATACATATTCATGACCTCATAGAACATATACAACCATGGATTACAAAATTTTCCATTCATATGGCTTTAAAAAAGCCAATTCCATGGACTTTAATATCCTACTCTCTTCTCCCAAGGGTTAGTTTCTATTACCTTGCTCTCTTGGTCCGCCTATCATGACAGCAGAAAAATCTAAACTTTAAAAATTCATAATTAATTTTATAGAGCTTCGATTTTTCTGCACTTTAGCTTTCCAAAAATCTCTTCATGAGCCCTACATGTTTATAAAATTTCATGGGCAAATTCCTTCATTTGGTCAGTTTGTGCCATGGGGTTCCATTTTGGTCATTTTTTAGCTCCATAATGGCATCAAAGGGTCTAAATTTGCTTCCCAAGCTTGTGTGGCCATTTGAGTATGTGAGATTGCACCAAAATGACATTTTAAACTTGTCTTAAAGGTGCACAAATCCCAAATTCAAGAACTCACACTCTCACCCCATACGATACACACATTTCCATAAGGCTAGTCTTGGCATTCCTTAACTAAAAATTGCAATACATTCCATTTATCCACAAATTTCATACATACATCATCTATTAGGATGTTTACACATGTTCCATTCATTGTGCATCAATTCTAACAAAAGATTACATCATATGCCACTCCTTTGGTTACAACATAAACAAAATTAAAAGCTTTATGATCAAGGCTTCATCTCCTCACTTAATGGCTTCCATTTCCTTGTTCATTGGCTCCACTTAGCATGTTAGGATATTAGAGAGGAGAGTGAGATTCAAAGAATCATAATAGCTTATCTCCCATTTAATCATACATAATATATGTAAAGCAAGTCTTAAAAATACATGCATGGATATAACACAATTCATGAGTATTCAAGAAGCAAGCTTAGCATGTGAATAAGTCATACAAGACATTCAAGAGCTCACCAAGTGTTTGGATTGGCCTCACACTTCTCCTCATAGATTTTGGACTTGCCTCACCCATTCTTTGAGCACTTTAGACTCAACCATACTCTTGGGAGCCCACTTTGCTTTTGGGAGACTCTTTATTTTGTCTCAACTAAGCTCAAGGGTTCTTGGCTCATCCTCACTATAGTGAAGAGTTCTTGGCCTCTCCACACTCAAGCAAACTCAAGAAACATCATACATTCACTTGAAAATATAACATGACATCATGAAATCATGGCAAACAAGATCATGCTAGCATACTTTTCATGGCTTGAAAATACACATACACACATTTTAAGATAAGCTAAACACACATCCATGATGAGAGAAGGTGGAGAAAGCTACCTTGCTTGCATTCACACACTTTTTCCTTAAGCCTTGACTCCTCTCCCTTGACCTCACACACCCAAGAAGGTAGAGATCATTTCTCTTAGCCTAGACATACCAAAAGAAACATGAATTACTCATGGGAACAAGCTTTGGCATTATACGCACTTTACATGATGTTAATTTAGTTTATGGCTCCATTATACTTCCATAAGGGACTTAATGAAGCAACTTCAAGAATTCATGATCTTGGCTCCCTTCTCTCCTTTAATCTATGATTCTTGACTCCATTTAGACTCCTTGGAGTCATCACACAATTATTTTAAAGAGACTAGCTAGGAGTTGCTTCATTATGCTACATTATGGAGCTTACACTTCCATCTCACTATCTATGGCTTCTAAAATTTTTTCAAGGCTTCCTCTCATCCTCTTCCATCCTATATGACTCAAAAATAAGCTTGAAACAAATTAAAACTTCCCTTTAGTACTCTTTCTAGCCTAGGCCGACATTATGGAAGCATTTGGGGTTTAAGGGGTTTCCAATTTTTCCTTGATGAGAGAGTCACTTGGGAGGCTTCCTAGAGGTCTTAGAAGCTCAATTAAACATTTACATAGCCTAGGAAATTCATGAATCAAAATAAATTTTACAAACTCTTCAAGAATCCTACACTTTGCTAACTTGAAATTCAATGGCTTTTACTTGGTTTCTTTTGCATATTCTAAATTCCTACACCCTAATTCATGTGATTCATTCTTGGTTTGGCCAAAATTTAACCCCTCATGGCTAGTCTTACATGGGGGGGGATTTGAAGAGAAGAGGAGCAAGGAGACCTAAGCATAGGAAGTAGCAAAATACCTTAGATTCTTGGTTTGTTCTTCACTTGGCTAGCCTCCCCTCACCAAATTCGCAAATTCCACCTCTGTTCTGCCTTCACAACAACACCAAATTAAATGACAAAACCATGAGAAGGAAGAGAAAGAAGAGGGGAAGAAGTTTAACAAGGCAAGGAGTAGGAAAAAGTGGCTAAAACTTACACTTTTCAAAGCTTCTTTTTCCTTCCTTGGCCTCCTCTCTTATGCACCACTCTCAGCCCTTCTTAATTCCATTTTAATTTGTGGGAGAGTTGGTGAGGAGATTTGACCAAAGGTAGGGCTTTTGTTAAGCCTAAGGATTTATTTGAGCAACTTTCAAAATTTGCAATTTAGTCCCTCTTTATAGTTTTATTCGTTTAGGCTAATTTTAACTCCTTTTTGAAATTCATCTTTTCTATCATATTCGTTAGGCTCTTAATCATAAGAATTGCCTTTAGAATCACTCAAAAAGGATCTAAAACGATTCTGAACTGTTCGATCAAAGTTTTGGTCAACCGACAGCCAAAATCACTCACCGGAGGGGTTTCAACTGTTCTAGGGGTTCCATAGTATTCAGGGCCTCTAAGAACCTTAGAAAACTCAAATTTTTTATTTAAAAAGCCCTCCTATGAGTTTTCTAAATTTTTCAAAAATTACAAAAATGCCTCTACTTTCTTTGACAAATTTTTTTGAGCTCTTCTGGCTTTGGTTTTTGGGCATCTTAAACCTCAAATCCTCATTTTCTAATATTTAAAATTTTATCATAATTTTAGTTGGCCCTAATTCCTTCAATTTCGAGAATTTTCTTTTACATTTGGCCCATTTCTGATGTTTACGGAGAAACCGAACATTGCGTTTCTCATATTTATGGAGGGACCGGATGTTACACCCAGTCCATTGAGCATAACAAGAAGTTTAAGAGGACAAAGGAAGATGAGGATGTAGATGCAAGTGAATATTGAAATGGGCAAGCTATTGTACTTGACAATTATACATCCAGACATAGTGTACTAAATGAATGTCCTAAGTTAACGGTTGCTGCACCAAAGAAAACACATATCGATGGTGTGGAGAGAGTGGTTAGGTATTTGAAGTCAATGCTAGGAAAGGGTATCCTATTAACCAATGAGAGAGGTTTAAGCTTGAAGGCATATTGCAACATTGACTGGGGTGGCTGTTTGTTGACCAGACAAGTGTGTACTAGTTACATCATAAATATAAGAGATTCTTTGATATCATGGAGAACCAAGAAGTAGAGTGTCATTGTGAGGTCAACCACGGAAGCTAAATATAGAGCCATGGCCATGACAATGAGTGAAATAGTGTGTTAAGGTGGCTATTAAAGGAGTTGGGCACTGTTCAAGTAGAAGATATGACCTTGTATTGTGATAATTAGGTGGCATTGCAATCATGATGAACCTAGTGTACCATGAACGAACAAAACATGTTTAGATGGATTGTTAGTTAATCTGTGAGAAGGTTCAAATTGGGGAAGTGCACCCATGCAAGATTTGGATGAAGGACCAAATTGCAATGTCTTCACGAAAGGACTCAACAAGGAAAGGTTTGAGTGCTTGAGAAGCAAGTTAGGCATTATCAACCTTCATGTGCCAACTTGAAGGGGAGTGAAAGATAATATAAGAATGTCACTTAATATACTTATCCATATATATATTTATGTTGTTTTTATTCTATTACACTCAGATATATTTAGTTAAGATGCATAGTGAGATTATAGGATGAAGGTGACAACTGAAAATATTCTTAAGGTTTTATGATTATGGAAACAAGAGATATATACAGTACCATGCACATGTATATATACAGTTCATCATGAATGAAATAAGCATGAACATTTTTTTCATTAAATTCTCCATGAACATGTTTTTTTTTTTTTGGGAGAAAATGATAAGTTGTGCATACATGAGAGTAGAGCTGATATTTTTTATAACGGTTATATTGGTATTGGTATTGTTTACAAAGAAAAAAAAATTTATGTGGGATTTGAGATATAAGAAAGTATACTTTGGATAAATATTTTTGAGATACAATATTTGATTATTAAAGTAGCCCTCTTTTAAGGGAGACTTTTATTTATTATTATTTTTTCAATGAGAAAATGTATTGTTTGGTTATTAAAATCAAATTTAAATTATACACGTCTTAACTATTTGACTTATGAATTTCAAAAATACAATATTAGTCCTTAAAAATTTTTCACTTATTATTCATTAATCCTTATTAAAACATGCGATTAACTTTATCTTTGTTCTATTTTTTATTTACAAAAAACTATAGTGAGCAAAGAGTAAAAGTTTTAATTTCAATGAATAATTACTAGAGTTTTAATATTAATAAACTAAATAATTAAAATATGTATATTTCAAATATAAAAAAATTTATTAAATTCTTTTCAGATATTAAGTAAATTTTTATTTTTATTATTTTTCTTGTGGTCAAATTCTCCTAATTTTTATAAAAAAAATTATATATAGTTCTTTATATTTTCATTATGAGGATCTTCCATTAAAATATATGTATATATTTTTTTAATAGTAACATGATAAATGCATAATTTTTATAGATAAATTTATAATTTATAATTAAATAATATACATATTATGTTATTATTAACAATTTATATATATTTTATCATATTTTTATTAAAAATATAATAATAAAAATAAAAAGTCTAATCCTTTAACAAAAAACTCAGGCATTCCACCCTAGAAATGGATAAAATAGAAAAAGATGGTAGAAAGAAAAGTTACTGTCATCAATTGGATAAAATACTAACAAATTATAGAAAAAGAAAAATCAAAAGATGTGACATGGTTGTGGACCGTCCATTTTCACCATTGGTATTTAAATCCAACGGTGTCCATGACTGCACGAGTGCTCGTATATTGACCACGTCATGGGGTTCTCCCCAGTGATAGCTCACGGACATCCCCCTAAGCATCCTACACGTGTGCCGAAACTAAAGTCGTCCAGCACTGTTTTAGCGGAAACGTTCGCAAGTTTTTGCTGGGTGTCCTAGTTGTGTTTGGAAATTACCATTTCGATTTTGTAGTTTGGCCGTAGCCACCCCTTCGCGTGATGCGTGTTTCAAACACGCCCTTAGCTTGGGAACGCTTGGGAACAAACGTATTTCCCTGTCGCCCGTCAAGAGGAGCCAGACTTTTCCCTCTTGTTCTTTCAGGACATTTGGATCTTTTTTTTTTTTTTTTTCTATTGACGCAAAGTTTCGAGTGCGATCTTCAAGGAGGTGAATTTTGTCCTCCTCTTCTGCGATTCCTTGGTTTCCTTGGTAGAAATTGATTGTTGTTGAGAAATCGAGAAAATCTTCTATTGATGGTTTTAGCGGGAATTTGGTCCTTCAATTAAGATTTACTCAAATTCGGGTAGTTTGAGTGATTTGAACTTAGTCTTCCTTCAATTGATTTGGGAAATTCTACAATGTTAAACGATACATTTCTTCCGTTTTCTTGGTATCCAAACATCAACATAATAGAGTTATGAGCTTTAATTGATGATTTCTCGTGAATGCTTTTTTTTTTTCTTTTTTCTTTTTGTATATTGGGTCTATAAGTTTGTTCCTATTTTCTGTGAGCTAGAATTCCAATAATGATGGAAAAGGCAGATTCTGGACAGAAGCTGTACCGGCGTATGCGACTTTGGGAATTTCCGGATCAGTATGTCATTGAGCCCACGGATGGCTCTTCTGGTTCTTCTTTGACAGTGAGTCGAGTGGATGGCTCGATGAAGCTTATTGGTTAGTTGTTCCATTGTTTCCTGGCTTCAGCCCTGTGCTTGAATTTGCATATTCACCCTCCCTTCTGTTTCTTCTAACACATAATTTTTCCTTCTCTCCCTCCTCCCTTTTTTGCTTTATCAGATGCGATTCCAGAATGCAGCAACCTTCGAGTTCCTAGGATTTGGACAATTTTCGGTGTGGTTGGGATGATAAGGCTTTTGGCTGGTAAGCAATGTTAGGAGATACTTAGTTATGATTTGCTGATTGATTTTGCAGATCAAAGTGGTTAAATTATTTATTTGCCTTTTACAATGTTATGCCTGAAGCCTCTATTTCCTTTGATACTTGAGGATTACGTTGTGTTCATTCTCATCCATGTGATTGTGCTATACTTCTTAGCTAGTAGTTTATGGTTTCTTTTAGAGAGATCACAGTTGAGATCATCAAATGATAGATGATGATTGACACTGGCACACAGATGAAGGCAAAAAGAGAATAAAATTCCGAGGATGCATTTGTGGGCAGAGTGAAGGGAAGTTATACAGTTAATCCCTTCTTTATTCAAAATTCAGCGAAGTTAAAGATCAAGTTAGATATGCATTTATATTGATTGCCTTCAATATATATGCATCTGTGGGCAGTGCACTAAGTCCATCTGTGGGCAGTGCACTAAGTCCGTAGTATCTTCATTGTTTGAATCTGTAATTTTTTTTATCATGGTAGCTACCAATAAAGTCTTTGTAGATTTCATCTACATTCATGATCTTCCTCTTTAAATAAGATAAATTCCTTTTCATCTGCGGGCTTCAGTCTGGCCAATTGTTTTAATGTTGTTATACTTTGTCATTCTCTTAGGATCATATTTGCTGGCTATAACTGAGCGTGAATGTGTTGGATCTTACTTGGGGCATCCAATTTACAAAATTTCATCCATGAAGATTTTCCCGTGTGATCATTCTCTTAATAATACCTCTGCTGACCAGGTAAGGCTGCAACAACCCCACCTACTTATCTATTTATTTATTTTTTACTTTCTATGTTCACTATATGTTTGGAATTCATCCTGTTTAACCATATTGGGCAGAAGAAGACAGAAGTGGAGTTTTCCAAGCTGCTAAATATTGCAGAGAAGACGTCTGGTCTGTTCTTCTCATATGACACCAATTTAACACTGAGGTGAAATTAGCATTATGGCAGTCATCCTAATTTATGTTGTGTATGGAATAAAATGTGATTTTGATTCTCAAGTTTTCTTTATTACATATATCAAAGTACACTAAGACATAAAAGAAGGAAGCAGCGATAGATTAGTTAGTGGGTGCAACCTGTAAACTTTTATAATTTTTTCCCCTTATTTATTGTATACGCCTTTTACCATGGCACCAAAAATGACCTTGCATGAGTCCTTGTTGTTAAATGGTTAAATCATGTTTAAGTCTAGCCATGTTTTGATCTTCCATAGAACAATAGAGCAAGTCTTGATATTTTGGCAAGCTCGTTCTGAATCTTTACCTTATAAAGAACTGAACTTATTTTTCATTGGTCAATTGTAAAACCATAGATCACTAATTTGAAGGATAGGAACTTATTTTAATATAATCATATTATTGAATTTTTTCCTTTTCAAGGAGAGGAACTAATTTTGCCTGTTTGGAATTTAGCTGTATTGTAGATAAACCTACATATCATTGCAATATGGGTTTTAAGGTTTTATTTTAGTGGCAATGTTAGTACATTTAAGTGGGAAAAGCTTTCAAGTGCTTTTAATTATTTAATGGTAACTTGATTCCAAGTTTAACGGAGTATATGGAATGTAAGTTTAGCAAAAGACATATTAATTCTAGTGTATAAGTGAAAATTGGAGAACATACCATACCATACCATACCACAAGTCATGTGGATTAAGTATATTGGATTCATCATACAACATAACAGGAAAATAGGGGACGATGTAAACCATA
The DNA here is from genome assembly GCA_032878935.1 of Erythrophleum fordii. NCBI lineage: Eukaryota > Viridiplantae > Streptophyta > Magnoliopsida > Fabales > Fabaceae > Erythrophleum > Erythrophleum fordii. The sequence continues at coordinate 18,986,424 of JAVQMF010000053.1, forward strand.
AGATTCAAATAAAGTGGATGAAATAGAAGAATGTTTTGGGTGTTATTTGTGATAGAAGAATACCGTTCAAGTTTAAGGGTAAATTTTATCGCAAAGTTATAAGATCTACAATGTTGTATTGGATTGAGTGTTGGGCAATAAAAAACTAACAAGAAAATAAAGTCAATATTGCGGAGATGATAATGTTGCGTTGGATGAGTGGACGCATTAGATAAGATAAAATTAGAAATAAATGCATTAGAAAGAAAGTTGAGGTTGTATCTATTGGGAAAAGATTGTAGAATCGTGTCTTAAATGATAGGGTATGTATCGAGAAAACATATAGAAGCGCTAGTAAGGAGATTAGATCAGATGGAGAGTAGTCCATAGTTGGAGGTAGAGGGAGACAAATAAAAATTACAAGTGAAATTATTAAGAAAAATTTAGATTTAAATGATTTGTTTAAAAATGTAATTTATGATAGAATTTTATGATGTCATTTGATCTATGTAGCTAATTCCACCTAGTGAGAAAATGCTTTTTTGTTTGTTGTTGTTGTTGCTGCTGTTTGATTCCAAGTTTAAAATAGAACAACTTTCATTGTTCTAGGTACTGTTTTCAACAACATTGTAATTACACCTCCTTTTATCTATGTTGCATCTCTGAAAAATGATGAGCAAGATAATTCCTTGACTGCTCTGTCAAGAGACTGCTAGATTATACGGTCCATATGAGGGAGAAAAACCTTTTAGGGAAAGTATGACATTAAACAATTTGAGGTGCTAACAAATTTGGAGGTTTAACCCATTTTGATGTCAAACAAATAATTTTTGAAGTCACCCTACCAATCCTAGAGAATGTAATTATTTTGGATTCTTTGCACTTTTAATTGAGAGATATAATAAATTGTGAAAATGTATTATGATATAATATTTTATAATATGTTATACATTGCAGTGCCCAGCGATTGAATGATCTAGGTGATGAATCTAGATTGCTTCCTCTTTGGAGACAGGTAATTCATTGTTTTGTGTTTTACCACTAACCTTCTGTTCAAGAGATTTTATCACAAGAGAACTTATTCCTTGGTAGAAAAATAATCTCATTCATAGGTTTTGATTAATATTGTTCGTGGGTGATACCTCTTGATGTCTATGTAAAAATGTCCAGTATTGAACTATGGATTAATCCTCTCTGCATTTTTTAGTTTGCCCTATTATTCTGCTTATGCCTCCTAACTCTTCATTACAGGCAGAGCCTCGATTTCTATGGAACAATTATTTGTTGGAAGTGCTCATAGATAACAAGGTGAGTTTAAGGGAAGTTCATTGCTACTTGTTGATCTAGTTGGCATTTACACATTTTTATATTACTAACAAACCAATAAATGTGTGATCTTGTGCATGCAGCTTGATCCATTCTTACTCCCTGTAGTTCAAGGAAGTATCCTTATTTTTATGTTGTTGTCATCATTTTATAGTTGTTTTGTAACACATGGATTTATTTTTTGGGATTGAAAGTCACCAATGCATTTTCTTCTTTTGGTCTGTTTAGTTTGACTAATTGCAATTTTGCATTGTTACTGCGGCACTTAACTATTTCATCCTATGATTTTCCTTAACTATTCATCAGGTTTTCATTACTTTCAAGCAGCCATTGGGAAGGACATTATCAATGTCACTTTGATTGCCAGGAGATGCACGAGAAGAAATGGTACTTATTATCTACTGCTTTTGGACAGAACTCTACTTATTTCCAGCTTGACTGTGCACGTGTAGTTATCATAACTTTATGTGATTTTTACCATTTACAGAATCACTACCTTTTAGGTCATGAAATTAATGTATGATTAATTTGTTGGTGATAATGAAGTGGAAGCAATCATTGAAGGTTACTGTTATTTTCATCCTTTTAACTGACAGCTCTTTCTTTCTGTGAATTAATAGAAACTAATTTAAATTAAAGTGGCAGATTGCTAAAATAGTTTGTGCTACTCAACACTTGTGTCACATGCAGCTCTAAGTTGCACTGAATGAATTATTTTTGTAGTAGCCGTTTTTTGGAAAGTAGAAAAAATTTGTTGAAGTTAGTAATGGAAACTTGTGGGTGAAATGGTGAAGACCATGTCCAAGAGAGTGACAATTATTTCAGAGTTTGGCCTTTAAGAGGTAACGGGGTAGATATGATGGAAATATGATTTTGCATAAGCAGAGAATATTAACTTGAGGTGTGAGAGCAAGTTGTGGTGGGTCAGGATAGATTGAACCAATGTGTCGTAAAAACAAATTTCTGAACTAGTTAGACTCGGGCATTAGTACACTGACTGATGTTCTCATGCTTTGAATGAAACAATCAAAAGATTTTTATTTAACAAATGGAGAATGAGAAACGAAAAGCATTTGGTTCAAAATGTAACTAGATGCATCACTTAAAATAATCTCTTTGATGAAAAAATAGAACAAATTTAACTTAATTTACATCACTGAAATTATTCGGATATTGTTCCTAATGAGTTGATCTATGAACATGATTTGGGCTGAGGGAAACACTAGTAGAAAAATATGTCACAAGATAAGTAAGGGTGAGGGGATACATTGCTTTGTTTGATCTTGGTACTAAATTTACATTCTGAAGTCAAAATTGTGCCTACTGAGAAATTTTTTTTGGGGAAAAACTTGGGGTCATCGTTTGTGGCTTTTTAATAAATGCAACATGACTGACAGAGGTGATTGAGCTACCATATAAAGGAATATTTTGTGAGGCTGCCTAGTTGCATAAAAATATCAATTGTTTGCTTTGAATGGCATCATCTTCTGCATTGGTTGGTTGATAAATGGGTCCAAATTTTCTTATCCACCAATTTCCTACTTGTTTCCCATCTCTTAATAAATTCCTTCTTTAAAAGCCAAAAACTAATGGGTCCAATTACAATTTGCATTTCCCAAAAGGAACTCGGATGTGGAGAAGAGGAGCTGACCCTGATGGCTATGTTGCTAATTTTGTGGAAACTGAGCAAATTATGCAGTTCAATGGGTATACGGCATCCTTTGTTCAGGTAATGCTTTCTATTGTTATGTGGCATTTTGGCAACCATATGTTGGGCTTGCCATGCAAGGTTCTGGCATCTTATGTCAGGACATGAACCTAATCCCAAGGAATAATCAATGTTTGCTGAACATTATTTTTTATAGTTATAGGAAAATTAGCAACATCTTAAAAAGAGAGAGAGAGAGAGAGAGAGAGAGAGTGTGTGTGTGTGTGTGTGTTATGTGTTATGAATAATAAGGAGTTGTTAGGTGGCATGTTTGTTAGTAGTTAGTTAGTTAACTGAATATCTTCTTTACTCTAGTTGGTATAAGTTTGAACCAAGAGAGTTAGAGAAGTTGTTGTTAAATCTTTCAAATAGAAATTCTATTGAGTAATCTGTTTGCCTAGAGTCTTTGTACCAATTGGTATCAGAACTAATCATCATAGGAGGATGGCAAAGAACACAAGTCACAATCACAATCGCCAGGATGAGTTTGAATTAGAGCTTGGGCAATCTTGACATGATATTGCTGAGCGACAAGATGTTTTGGATCTTCGGAGCTTTTTGTCATGGATGGAGTTGTTAATGGCAGAGTTGATGACGAGGATGCTGCAGATAAACACGAGTGTGGCTGAGCTTTCAAAAATGATAGGTTTGAATAGAGTAGAAGCTTTGAATGAGCAAGTTGGTAATGGGAACAGGAATGGAAGCCAAGTTATGTTGGATTAAATACCTATGGTGTGCGTGAATGGGAATAGGGGAGTATGTCGGCAATTCGGTTTGTCTATGGGAATACAAACAGGAGGATATTCATTTCCTACCAAGAACACTAGGATTGAATTTCCTAAGTTTGATGGGTTAGATTAGAGGTTGGGTGTTTAGATGTAGACAAGTTTTCGCAATTTTTCAAAGTTGATGAGACACCATTAGAGTAGAGGATTAACATGATTAGTATTCATTTGGAAGGCATAGCTCTCCAATGGCAGCAGCCTTTAAAGAGAGGAAAGAAGAGTGGAGAGGTGAAATGGATGGATTATATGGAGGGCATGGCAAAAGATTTGATGATCCACTTAAGGCTCTCCCTTGGCTGAGCTTAAGAAATTGAAGCAAGAAGATTCAGTAATGGAGTACAAGGAGAAATTTTGAGAATTATTGTTAGAAATTGATATATCAGAAGCAGTAGCTATCGGTTGCTCCTTAAGGGGGTTGAAGCCTGAAATAGAGGCCCCAGTTAGGATATTCAAGCCCTCAAATCTGGCCAACACTATATATCTTGCAATATTGCAAGAAGTATCCTTACAAGCCTCCCAAAACCAAAATCCAAACCATATCAAAATAACTTTTTTGAACCAGAACCATTCTTCATCTTTTTCAAACCCAAGTAACTCCATTACATCATCATTAACATGTCCATCCAACACCTTAACAAAAACCCAGACCAACTCATCCAACTTGAACAACTGAAAAAAAAAGAAAAATTCTACCAGTACCTATACTCCCAAAACCAACACCCATCAGAACTAGTCTGTAAAACAATTAACAAAGAAGATGGATGATAGGAGGAAAACAGGCCTTGTTGCTGGTGCCCAGAAAAATATACCCAAGATAAAAAATGTAAAAATTCACAACTCTTCATGATAGCAACACAAGAAGAAGAAGGTGAAAATCAAGAAGAATATCAAGACTGTTTGGGTGAGCAAGAAGTGGAACCAATGGCATCCTTGACTGCAATCAATGGGAGAGAAGGGCATTTTACTATGAAGGTGAAAGGTTTTGGCTAGAAAGTTGTTCAGAGAGGGCCTATGCCGGTTACTCTAGTCTGGGGCATTGGAGAAGGGGGGGGGGAGAAAGAACCAGCCCTGAAGATGCTACTTGGGGGAACCTGATCAGTATCCAGGAGCAATTCCCTGAGTTTAATACATTAGTTGTTGCTTTCAGTTAGTTTGTTGGATGTAACTGAATATCTTCTTTACTCTAGCTGGTATAAGTATGAACCAGGAGAGTTAGAGAAGTTATTGAATCTTTCTAACAGAAATTCTGAGTAATTTGTTTGCCTAGAGTCTTTGTACCATAGAGAGAGAGAGAGGAGAATTTATTGATGAGAAGAGAGAACAATAGCCCAAAAAAAAAAAAAAAACAAACAAACAAAAATAGAGGACCCTCCTCAAACAAAGGGAAAAAAAAAATCTAGACTCTTCCACTCGAAAGAGGTTTTCAATCCCTCTAAATATCCACAAGGGACACTCCTATTAAAGAAAAAAAATTGCTGAAACTCACAGAGAAGCCACCAAAATAATCCTCTACCAAAGAATATGCAATGGAAGAAACCTTTGATTTAAAATATCATTCCCTCCTAACCAAAAAATCCCAAACCAGAAACCAAAGACCTCTATGCTTCTTTCTTCGAAGGAAACCTGTAAACTTGATAACTAAAACAGCGCTTAGGTCAGCTGACAAACCCAGCTCTCATCAAAGAGACCAAATAGCCTAATCCAAATCTGCCAAGCCACTTCACAGGAAAAAAGCCGTTACTTGCCTCTGGATTCCTGAAACACATCACACAAACTTCTGGGGTTAAAGCCTTATTGGGCCTGAGTCTGGAGCAAATCATTTTGTATTAATTCTATTAAGTATTGCAGTCCAAACAAAAGCCTTCACCTTAGAAGGAGCCTTGACTTTCCAGAAAATATTTTGACAACGGAAGAGAAACAAAAGCCTCTACCTTAGGAGTCTTAATTTTCCAGAAAAATTTTGACAAAGGGAGTAAATGTTTATTTGGACTTAATCATAAAATTAAAGAAGGAAAAACAGGTATAAGAACCTAAGGAATCCAATCTCCAAATCCTTCTATCAGGCAAAAGTAACACGGCAAGGGACAAGGAATTCCAACAAGAAAGCAAAACGGATTAGAGAATTTTTTTGTTTCTTTTCCTTTCTGGGTTGGCAAAACAAATTTTGTTTTATAGCTCATCTGTTTTGCAAATTGTTCTTTGTCAATCTGAATTAATACTTATCCGTCCAAGTTTTTGGTACTTAACTTTTAGGAGGTGTATATAAAGAAATGTTTGTACTTTTTATAAATAATTCTTTAGTAAGCTTTTCATTTTTCTAAGAAAACCTTAAGGTTCTGCTTGGTAGTGTAGTGTGATTAAAATTAATGAGAAGGAGAAGTTATAAAATTATAAGTGAAGATTAATGTATGCTCTCATAATGGGGGAGTGGAAACCAGAAGAGGTGATGTTGAAGTTATTAGTTTATTACCATATTCTTTCCATTATCAACAAGTTATCTCTAATTAAAAACTAAAGTGAATATGGAACACTCAGGTTCAAATAAATAAGTTGTACGATACAATTGGCCTTCTTTTCTTTTTGCACCATTACCGATATGAAAATAATGGGAAAAATTGGATTCAATTCTCAACTACTCCTGTCGGAATTTAGGATTAACTACAGATTTGTGATATAACTCAGTTTTATCTACACTACTATAAACCCTTTTTTTATTTCTACTCCTTTATGTCTATTATATATTGTACATTTCCATATTTAAATTCACTTGTTATCTCTTTTATCTGCTATCCCTTGTTCTCTCCCCCCCGTCTCTCTCTCTCTCTCTCTCTCTCTATCTCTAAAACTCAACGTAGCATGGCCATTAGTTCTTTCTTTCTAGGTTTTGACAAGGTACTGGTGTCATATGTCTGTTCAAGTTTATCTTGGCTAATCCAGCTTTAAGGTATTAGAGCTGAAAAGATTACTGTATACTCCCACGCGTAACTATTTTAAATGCAACTACTTTGAGATGAATGGAAACGACATTACACCTTTACTATCTTTGGTAACTTTTTCTTTAAATTTTTGCTCTTTGATTAAATTTGGGCCTTAGGAATCAGGGTACCATTTGAATAAGATGTGCTTAAGTGAAATTTTTTGAGCTGGGTACTTATTTGGATGTAATGGTCATGATCGTCGAATGTAAATTGGTTTTTTTGGGAACATGTCTTTGATTTTCTAGATTATAGTGAAATAAGGTGGTGAGTGATCATTTGATACTCACTTATAAGACAGTTTAGATAAAGCTAAAATGGGGGAAGCTGGGATTGTTGCTGTCTATTATGAGGGATGAATGTTAACTGTAATTATACCACCAATAACATGTCATTTAAGGTTGAATCTAAATTTGTATCACATAAGAGTTCCTTTGGTTGATGTTTTGCAGGTCCGTGGTTCAATCCCATTGCTCTGGGATCAAATTGTTGACCTGACGTATAAACCTAAGTTTGAGTTAGTGAAAGTTGAGGAAGCTGTAAGTTGTTATTGATTGTTGCACTGTTGCACTTTGCATATAAAGTGCTGTATTTATTTGACTTTCACCACTGCTAATGATGCAGCCTCAAGTCATGGAACGGCACTTCCTAGATTTAAGAAAAAAATATGGGGCTGTCTTAGCTGTTGATCTTGTCAACAAGGTGAATTTTATTTCATTGCATAATGATTTTCTGAGAATGCATATCTGATGGTTGAGTTTATTACCTGATGAATGATGATACTAGTTTTTCTAATTACTTGTGAACTTTTTAAGCAACAGTGAAGGCTAATATCATCTGGTAAAGAATGTATGCAATAAGTGCACCAAATAGATATATCATACATTTTCCAGAGGTTATATCTTTTGTGAATATGTGTATGGACTTGATATGTGTCAGAATTCATTTATTTGAGTGCCTTTTCTTTTCTTCTTTATATCTTATCAGCAAGGAGGAGAGGGTCGGCTGTGTGAAAAATTTGGAAGTACAATGCAGGAAGTGGCTAGTGATGATGCAAGGTAAAATTTTCTTTCAATCAACTTTTAGTTCGGTGTATATACGTTCTTTTGTTTTCATTTTATTTGGTTCTCATCCGCACCTTTTTTTTTTTTTGTGTCTAGATATTTGCACTTTGATTTTCATCATATCTGTGGGCATGTTCATTTCGAACGACTCTCTGTCCTTTATGACCAAATTTCAGATTTTCTGGAGAGAAATGGGTATGGATCACTTTATTGGTTAAGCTTCTGATGTAAATCTACTTGAGAGTTTAGTTAACAATTTTATTGAAACTTGCATTGATGTAAATTTACTTGTAATCAAAATTTGTTCATAACTTTTTTTTTTTTTAAATGGCAGATTGAAAAAAATTTGTTCATATCTCTAACTCAAAGGAATAAGAAACAAAAATGTGATCCCTGTTTTGCAATTTTGTTTTGGAATTGTAGATATCTTCTATTGAATGAAAAGGGAGAGAAAATGAAGGAGCAGCTTGGAGTTGTCCGGACCAATTGTATTGATTGTCTAGACCGTACAAATGTAACTCAGGTTGGTTAATTTTTTTATGATGGCAAGTGTTCTGTGCCTCAGCAGATGAACAGAAAATATTTTGAATTTTCTCTACCCGCTAGTAAGAACATTCCAGTTCTCTGATGTATCTGCTCTGTAATAAGTGCTTAGCAAAGAATTGATAGACTCATGCATGGAAATTATAATATGTTCTCAGGTTTGTGGTGATCAGCCCAGAGGTTGCTTAAGGGAGTGTTTCTTTGGATATCCAGCTGCATGTTTAACTTTCTTTTTTTTTTTTCTTGTTCTTATCTATGTTTTTTCCTAGGAGGATATTCAATCCTCCTCATTTGTATTGTTCTTCTTTTACCAAAAAAATTAATATGTCCTCTGGTTCTTTTATTCCCCATTAAATAGAGATGATAGGGGGAAAAAAAGCTTTGATTCTTCAAATTGGTCAATAGCTTGTTACTTTTTTTATTCCCCATCAGATGAGGATGATGAGAAAAAATGTTTTGATTCTTGAATTTGGTCAATTAGCTGGTTACTTAATTTTATCATACAGAAGAGTGGGTATGTGTGTAAATGCTCACAAGCACAACTAGTCATCATTACTTTCAAATTATTTCTGATGTGTCTGTGGCATCTGGTTCCTGTTTGATATTGTTAAAATATGGATGCAGAGCATGATAGGCCGAAATATGTTGGAATTCCAGCTTAGAAGGCTTGGCGTATTTGGTGCTGAAGAAACCATTAATTCACATCCAAATCTAGATGAAAACTTTAAGATCAGTAAGCGTATTATTAATTTCCAAATATAGTTGTCTTCATCTGATATCTTCAAACTTACTTTGTCTTGAAAAATGTTAAGCTAAGATTTTATTTCTGACTGATTCTCTATGATCAGTGTGGGCTAATCATGGGGATGATGTAAGCGTCCAATATTCAGGCACACCTGCTCTTAAAGGAGACTTTGTCAGGTATTTTCTATTAATCTGTCCAAAGCTTTTTTTCTTTAAATGTTCCTCACACTGAAAAAATTATACATTTTAGGGGTTTCTCTGTCAAATTGACATTAGCATGACATTATTGTAAGTTATCATTTGCAGAGTCACATGAGTTCTATACTGGCTCCAATTGTATTGTCCAAAACAGTAGTATAAGGCTCTTGCAAATAATGCTAATTATGTATTGTCCATTATGTGTAGTGTTGAATCTATTGCTTGATGGTTTCTCCTTTTTACCATTTCCCTAGATGGACAACTTCCATGCATCATACTCTATATTAGTCTATTTCTCTTTTTGATATTGCATGCTTTAATCATATCATGTATTATAGTTAACTAGGATAACTAAACTTGTCAATTAAAGACTATATCATTATGTAATTTTGCAATTGTTGTATATAGTTTACGCTTTAATAACTTCCTTGTGTGACTTTTTGGTACAAGTCATGTACCCAGATTCTGGCTATGTGATGTAGGAATTTCTTTCAAGATTTGGAAGCTTTGATTTGCTCTCACTATATTGAAATGTTTTAAAACTTGGACCGGTTTTTGAATCAAAGAAGAGTGATTCATGGTTTAGTGGTTCAACCAAGGTTGGATCGGTATATGGTATTATATATTTTTTAAAAAATATAATAAACAATAAAAAATTTAAACAATAAGTACAAATACCTCTAAATAATGCTAATTATCCAAAAATTTATACATATATAAATAGAGATAATATATTTAAAACAATATAAAATCCAAATAAAATTTTATAAGTTTTAGACTACATAGATATATATAAGATTGATATGTTTTGTCGTAGAATAGGAATTTTTTTAATTATAATAGTTATATAATAAATAAAAATCATTTTACCACATTACACAACAGGAGCGAACACCTTTGACTGGGAGAGTAGTGCTGCTGGTGTTCAAATACCAGTGCATGCTGCTTTACCATAGAAACATGTTTACTTGAAAACCACCTAGCCATCTGGTTCATGTGTTAACCAGTCATTTCTTGTGTGATTTCGCAGTTCACATCCAGTTCATGACTGAACAGGCTGGTTTTCTAGCACCATGGTTCTAGGGGCTAAATGGACCAAACAACCAGCTGGTTCACCAGTTTTCTAGTTGAACCGGCCGGTCCAGTTTGGATTGGTTTTCCAACTATTTGCCATATTGTAACCTTCTGCTTTCCCCACTAATTTATTTAATTTGGTTGGGTTCAGATATGGGCGCCGCACAATGCAAGGAATACTAAAAGATGGCTGCAATGCTCTTCTACGCTATTATTTGAATAATTTTTGTGATGGAACAAAGCAGGTTTGTAAACCTCATTTTAATTGTATGTGGTGATACTTTAAATGTGTTGTAGACACTTGTGAGCATCTACTAAGTGGCTATACTTGATTTCCTCTACATCAAAATTCAAAGTTTTCTTAAGTTCATGTTGATGTGAGTTGTTATAATGCTTTAGGAGATACTGCTTTTTCATTTACATAAATGCTGATTTTCTGTAGCCCTGCTGAGCAGTTGAATTAAATTATATTTTAAGCTCTTCTGGATCCAGTAAATTACATCCATTAATGTGAAGTTTATTTGTAACTAATTTCTTTACCCACTTGCTGACTTTTTTATTTATGTGAAGGATGCAATTGATCTCCTGCAAGGACATTACATAGTCTCTGTTAGCAGAGATATGGCCTCCTCTTCTCAGAAAGGAGGAATTGAAGCTATAGCTGTGAGTACAAGTTAGATATTTTTTTCACAGAAGTTTGAGAAATCTATCATTCTATCTACTTTGGTCTTGGAACAGTTATTAGGGAGCTCACAAGTTATGAGTATATTCAACTTTTGTGACACGCATATAAGTTCTTCATGATTATGCATAATTAAATAACTATCTGGTTTTTGTGGAGGTGGCCAACTACCTCCTTCAAGGTGGGGAAAAAAATGTTTGTACCATTTTTTTTTAATATTCTTATTTTGGTTCCTTATTAGACAAATAGTGAGACATGTTTTGCTTTCAAGGCTTACAAAAGTTGGTCCTAACCCTGCAAAGAAGTGATGGATTACTGTGGGCTGAAAAGCCTGAAATACCACATGCAGCCAAGTACTTCTTTAATTGATTTGAATTGAGAATTATAACTGCTCTTAATTTCAAAATGAGCAACCTGGTTTTTTTTGTTAAATAAAATATGTAAATAATCTCCAGATTTTTCGGCCATGCTGTGGTTTCATTGACAGGAAAGCTTGAAGAAAATCATCTGCATACTATTCAAAGTTGAATTTTTCTTTTTTGGCTCTTCTAATTCTAAGATTACTTTTTTTTTTTTAATTATCTTTACAGTCCTTTCCTCTGGCTTTTTCTCTGGTTATGGTTGGATTCGTTTTTGCAACCATGTCATTGAGGCAAGGTGAGTTGACTTTTATTCTTTTAGCTTAAAGTACAAAAATATGCCCGAAGTCCAAACTAGGAATCAATTCTTGGTCACACACAAATATACTCACGCTGACATTTGCACTTAGACATGCATAATATAAGAATAAAATTAACTTACTCCTTAGAGACCTGCAGTTTTAAAACCACTCTCGTCTTTTCTTGAGATGGAGCATTACCGTTAACCAACAACAAAAGGAACAAGGGAGGAAAAGATGGGGAGAGAGACAAAGACAGAGAAGTTTACAGAGAAATAGAAACTGGGGTTGGGGGGAGGGCAAGGAGAAGAGATTAAGAATAGGAACAATCTCTCTCTTAATAAATATCAATTCATCAAAAGCTGAGAACTAAGTTGCTCAGTAATCCTTCATTTGGCAAGCAGAACTATTCTTAAGACCGCAAGGACAGAAAGCCCTAACTTGACAGCCAAGTTATTTTATCTCCAATTGGAATTCTACATCACTGATGAATGCCCCAGATACAGTAACTTCTAAACCATACAATATGAGTGCCCATCATCCTAATTAACTATGTAGATTATAGACATTCCTGCTTCATACTCCATTCTTCATCCATACTCTGTAAGTAAGACTACATCAATTCATTTCGTTTGTTAGCAAGGGATGCTTGTTGAAGTTTGAGATTTTTATTCAGAACCTTATATTGTGATCATGATGGTTCCAATGAGACAACAAGAGTGACGTTGGGATAGGTGGATCACTATGTGGTGTAGTTGATAATGGATACCTGACAAATCTTTCCAGTGGCAGGGCATGACGTAGGATCTATACCGTATCACATCAGTCCATACAACCTAGATGCAAAATTCTGGTGGATGAGGGTTGTGATTTTACCTTTAGTTTTTGTTGAGGAGGGGGGCACAGTGTATAGAGGAAGGAAGGAATTGGTAAGACTCTGATTATGACTGTAAATGTCAAAAGAAAGTGATTTGTTTGGCGGACCCATGGAAATTATACTAGTTGAAGCATTCTCTATTATCTTCTCTCCCCTTCATTTTCTCATTGTTTATGGATGAAAAGGTGGACCTTGGGAAATATAATTCCTCCTCAGGTTCCACCTACAAAACTTGGGAATATTTTAGTCTTGCTGAGTTCCATTAGAGGTGCCCATTAGAAAAATGATGGCATTTCAGTAAATTATTAAAGCAAAATATCTCTTTGTTAACATATAATAAATTAACCAATGCATTTAATTGAAAAGTTCAAGTGGTCAATTGTCTTGTGGCCTACTGCTACCAAGTTGTCAACACCTCAAGCTTTCTTGATATTTTACACAAAAATGTAACTGGTGTTCTTATGATATTACATACTGTGAAGATTTGAGAATCTCTATGCTTACTGTTTAACAGATGTGACTTCTCCTACAAGTGCTAATGTAGTAAAAATATTAATTTTGGTAGAAAATCTGTCTCTAAGTTACAACCTTTTGTTCATTGTTTTAACAGTTCAATATGATATTCGGCACTTCTTCTTTTCCCTAATGTGGGCAAGCATTAGTGTGGCTATAGCAGCATTTGTGAGGGCCAATGGTCGGGTTTTCTGCAACAGACCTCGCCTACACATGCCACGGTGTTGATTTGCATATACAGATTACTCTGAGCATTTAAAATTTTTCCATTTAAGTGTCCAGCTTCTGCAAGAGAGTCCAATGCCTGCACAGGTCTTTGTTCTACATTTGGATGCTTTAACCAATTCAAGCTTTACATATAGCTCCCAGCTTGCTGCTTTCTTCCTATATTTATTCTTTAGTACTAATTTTGTAGCCATTATTGTTTCCAAAACTTTTATTCATGTCATAGTTTAAGTGATTGCTTCTTGGTCTTTGTATATGCGGATTTTCTTTGTGTTTCATTTAAGACGGATGTGTTTAAAGTTCTTGGAAATCAACTATAAGTTGGTTCTTTTGTATGTTATTCATTGAATTCATGAATTATGCAATAGAAGATTTGATTTTTACAATGGAACTTATGAACTCGGGTTGAGAAAATGATATGTTTTTCTACCAATTAGACTAAACTTTCTTGGATGGGTAAACTAAATATTCTCTAGTAGTAGTTGTGAGAGTTGTTAGTAGCATCTTTTGCTGAGAAAAAGTCGCATGTTACTTAAAATACAATTTTATATGTTAAAAGCAATTAAAGCTGATGAGTTTATGGATATGAACCAAGATAGAATTATGAATAGCGGAGATGTTTACACAAGGATTGGAAGCTCTCAGCAAAAATGGTACTGAGGCCAGTAAACAATGTATTTTATATTAGCTCTGTTACAATGACCACCAAGCAAATGCTGCTAGGTGCTACAAGAAAGAATATTAGAAATACACTTAACGGCTAACCAATTTGTCCTCGTCTGTACACTTATAGGATAGCTACATGTATGAGCATCTAGAAAGATTTATATTTATAGCTAATATTGTAGAAATATATTATTTGTGTCTTAACACCCCCCTCAAACAAGTGGGTTTAGGAAATAGTCCGAGTTTGCTCTGCAGATGACGCAGCTGAGAATGAGACAAGGCTTTGGTTTGACAATTAGCAATTTGGTTGAAGAAGAAATATACCTGACCGATAATTGTTTGGCTAATGCCTGATCTCAAACAAAGTGTATATCAATTTCAATGTGTGTTGTTTGAGCATGTTGAATTGGGTTTGCTACTAGTATATTTGCACTTAGATTAACACATCATGTAATTGGGATGTCCTTGAGAGAAAAACCAACTTTATTCAACAGGGAGTGAATCCACATAATTGTAGTTGTCAAATTTGTCAGTGCACGATACTCAAGACTTAGTGCTTGATTTGGAGGTCACTTTTTGTTTTTTAGAAGACCAGGAAACAAGTGTGTCACCAAAATATACACAAAAATCAGCCATAGATTATCAGTCATCTAGGCAAGAGGCCCAGTTTATGTTAAAGAAAATAGTTATAGAGAGATTTGTAGATGGTTTGACGTGTAAGCCGAAATGTAAAGTACCCTTGAGATACCTCAGAATCCACTTGACAGCTTGGAAGTGAGTGGTTGTAGGTCTGCTGACAAACTGGCTAAGTTATTGAAAAGATAATTCAAGAATATATTTTCCTTGGCTCAAGAACAAACTTGCTTCATTTCATGAGACTATAATGCCTAGGAAGTAATGCAAAGAAGCTAGATCTTTTAGAATACCAAAAGGAATGATCTCCTTTGGTATTCTAAATACCCCACTCTAACAAGGTAGTTTTCAACCTATCAAACCATGTACGTGGAGCTTGTTTCGGTCCATACAGAGCTTTGGTAAGCTTGCATACATGAGAAGGTTTGCTGGGCTATTCAAATCCTTCAGATTGATGCATAAACACTGTTTCCTGAAGATGTCCATTTAAGAAGGCATTTTTTATATCTAATTGTTTATCTGAGTTGAATGACACTACCAAGGTGAAAACAAGCCTTATAGTAGCTACTTTAGCAACAAGGCTGTAGGTTTCTCCAAAGTCCACCCCAGGATATTGCTGAAACTCTTTGCCATCCAACTGAGCTTTGTGTCTCTCAATTGTACCATTGGCCTTATACTTTGTCTTGAGTACCCATTTACAATTAACAACATTATGCTGTCCAATAAAAGGCACGAGAACCCAAGTGTTGTTTCTCACCAGAGTTTCATACTCAGTGTTCATAGCGTTTCTCCAATGAGGAATTTGAAAAGCTTCTTACACAATTTTAGGTTCTGTAGCAGCATCAAGTTTAGCCTATAATATACTAATAAATAGATACTTACGCTTGAAAATTCCATGTTTGCTACAGGTCACCATTTAAGGCTCTGGAGGTTGCAGTACAAAATGTGGCTACTACTAGGTTCACTTAACAACTTTTTACCTATAGTAGTTTTTGACATTACATTAGACAAATCTAGTGGAAGATCATTTTTGTTGTTGGGACTATTAGTAGCATCTATCAGATCAAAATTTAAGAGTGCTGCAAATTCACCTGGGACAAGAATAGTAGCAACAATATATGGAAAAGTAAGAGGCACAACATTTAGATGTGACAACACTTTGAGGAGCTTCTTTAGTGTTCAAAAAACCAAAAGCAAATGAAAAACTCATGCTCATTGAAAATGACATGCCTATATGTATAGACTTGACTTGTAGAGCTTAAGCATTTAAACCCCTTGTGTGCACTACCATACCCAAGAAAACATGCTTCTGACTATGAAATTGCATCTTGTGTTGATTATATGGCTTCTAACAAGGATAACATGCACACATGAATGATCTAAGGCTTTTGAAATCAATTTTTATGTTGTATAATTGGAAAAATGGTGGGGCTCCATTAAGAACTGGAGTTTGGTTGCTCAATTTGATAGGGGCCTTCCTTAAGTTTCCCTAACAGCAATGTTGTTCCTATGAGCTTGTCCTTCACAAGATAACCAAACGAGTGAAATTCCACAATTACATTGTTATTAGCAATTAGCTTGGACACACTCATTAGGTTCTTAGTAACTTTGGGCGCATACATTACATCTTTCATCAGAATATTGTATTGCAGCAGGGAAGTATAGAAGAACCAACGTTTTTAACTTCTAATTTGGCACCATTTCCCATAGTAAGATTGACCTTACCATTGAGATTATTAAAATTTTTTAAAATAGTCAATCTGATTGGGATCATTAGTGACATGGCCACTAGGTCCATTGTCCAAGTGCCAAGAGGGATCCCTAAAAGTGTTAGGAGAAGCTATGTGAAAATGTATGAATAATACTGGAGTAAA
The DNA here is from genome assembly GCA_032878935.1 of Erythrophleum fordii. Taxonomy (NCBI): domain Eukaryota; kingdom Viridiplantae; phylum Streptophyta; class Magnoliopsida; order Fabales; family Fabaceae; genus Erythrophleum; species Erythrophleum fordii. The sequence goes on from JAVQMF010000053.1 coordinate 19,002,948, forward strand.
TACCCTCTGTTACATGACTAGCAGCAGCCTAAAATTTAAATATAGCCTCTAATTAAAAGAAAGGTGTACAAGAAAGGGTAAAAAAACAATAGAATAAATGTTATTTATGGAGCTAGCAACGAACCTAATAAAGATCTTATTTAATGTGAAAAAGTCACAGCTTTAAGAAAGGAAAAAAGCTGTTGAGATAACTGTTTGGTCCCCTGATCTGAGGTACTGAGATCACGCCTTGATTTGGGACCAATGACAGACAAGGAAACTCATCCTCAGCTTATTTCCAAGTTCTTCAACTCTTAGTCTATGCAAGGTCTTTGCGAGAACATCAGCCACTTCAAGTTTAGTTGGTATGTAGGATAGTTCAAGAATTCCCAAGTCAGCTTTTTCTTTAATGAAGTGACATCAATTTTCACATGTTTCATACGATTATGTTGGACAAGATTTTTAGCAATGTTTATGGCAGCCATGTTGTCACTTAAGACTTTCATGGGTTCCTGATGGTTTATTTTTAACTCCTGCAATAGGCATTTGATCCACAATCCTTTACATATTCTTTAAGCTAAGGCTTGATATTTAGCATCAGCATTACTCCAAACCACCACTGATTGTTTTTTACTTCGCTATGTGACAAGGTTTCCCTAAACATATGCACAATAACAAGTGGTGGACCTATAATCAATAGTTGATCTAGCCCAACCAACATCACAAAAAATTTGAACCATACGGTTAGGGTTCTTATGGAAGTAAATTCCCTTTCTAGGGGCAAGCTTGAGATACCTTCGAATTTTGTAGGCCACATCAAGGTGAACTTAACATGGTTTATTCATAAATTGGCTAAGAACATTAATTGGAAAACAAATATCAGGACAAGTGTGAGACTATATATAAGCTTTCCCACTAACTTTTGGAAGCTGTTAGTATTAAATAGAGGGCTTTCATGAGAAAACTTAAGTTTATAGTTAGCTTCCATAGGGGTGTTAGCAGATTTGCAGCCTAACATTCTTGTTTTAGTAAGCAGGTCGATGGTGTAATTTTGTTGAGATAAAAGAATTCCTTTATTTGACCTTGTTACTTCTATATCTAAGAAGTACTTTGGGAGACCAAGGTCTTTAGTTTTAAAGTCTTTAGCTAGGGCCTTCTTTAGGTTCAGGATTTCTTTAGTATAGCTCCTAGTGATAATGATATCATAAGCATAAACGATGAGAATAGCAATTTCGCCTTTAGGGGACATTTTAGTGAATATAGTATGCTTAGCTTGTCCTTGAGTGTATCCTTACATTTTAACAACCTTGGTAAACATCTCAAACTAAGTTTTAGGTGATTTTTTGAAACCATAGAGTGATTTGAGAAGTTTACAAACTTTTCCACTATTTTCACCTTCATAGCTAGGGGGAATAGTCATTTAGACTTCTTCTTTTAAGTCTCTATTAAAAAAGACATTTTTTATATCTAGTTGGTGTAGAGACTAGTCAAGATTAGTAGCAAGGGATAGGAGTACCTTGATAGAGTTAATTTTAGCCATTGGGGTAAATATTTCTTGGTAATCTATCCCTTGTGTTTGAGTGAACTCTCTTGCAACTAGTCTTGCCTTGTATCTATTGATACTCCCATTTGAGTTGTATTTTATGCGAAATATCCATTTACACCCAACGGGACGTTTTCCATGAGGAAGACCAACTAACTTCCACATATTGTTTTTGTTGAGTGCATCCATCTCTTCATCGATAGCTCTCTTCAACTCCTTATGCTGTAAAGCTTTATGGATATCCTGTGGAATTTCCTCACTTAAAATATTGGTAGCAAATGTTTTGTAGGTAGCCGATAATTTATATAATGAGACCTAATTTCCAATAAGGTATTGTGTACATCATCTCTTACCTTTCCTTAAATAATAGGCCAATTTAAATCCAAGTTTTCTAATATTCTTGGACTTGGACCAAAAATATCTTGGTGTTGCTGGGCATTCTCAATTCCCTCATAAGTTGCCATTCTTCTAGAATATGTTTGAGGATAGGCATAATTTTCAGGTTAATGGGAGGGTCATAATCAATGGCAGCAATGTTTTAAGGTTGTCGGCTATTTGTTTCAAGTTGAGGAGGCCTACTATTAGTGGTAGAAGTTCACTATTAGTGGTGTCATTACTTTGATGTTCAGAGTCAGTTTTAATGTCATTGGTGGTGTGGCTTTTCTCAATTTCAATGACAACACTAGGTAGGGGAAAGTTTGACCAAAAATTCTAGTCATTTGGAGTCTCCCCCTGAATTGAATTTTTAGGGTAATAGCAAAAAGGGTAGTATCTATGGAGACAGAGAATTTTCTTAGAGAAGGTGAGTGGCAAGTGTATCCCTTTCTTGAAGAGGAGTACCCAACAAATATGCATTTAGTAGCTTTTGGTTCAACTTTGTTTCCATGATGAAGATGAACAAAAACGGTGCATCCAAAACTTTTAGGGGAAAATGAGAAGTAAGATGAGTGCTAGGATAGGTATTAAGAAGAGCATCACAAGGGGTTTTGCAATTTAAAGAGCATCCTATTGATGAGATAGATAGCGATAGAAACAACCTCTCCCAAAAAATGATGAGGCACATTCATGGTGAACATAAGTGCTTTGGGAATCTCAAGGAGATGTCTATTTTTTTACAAGGGGTCATGAATGTTGAGGTAATTTCCTAAGGTTGTGTTGACATATTCTCTTCCATTATTACTTCTTAGGACCTTTATATCCATTTGAAATTGGGTTTTAATAAGTTGATGAAATTTCTAAAATATAATAGGAATCTCAGCTTTTTCTCTCATAAGGAATACTCAATATATGATAGTATGATCATGAACAAAAGTTATAAACCACTTATCACTTATTATCCCATGCACTTTAGAGGGCTCGCAAACATCACTATAAATGAGGTGAAAAGGATGTGAAGGTTTGTAAGTGTGACTAGGTTAACAGGACTTGATGTGTTTAGCAAGTCAACAAGTTTCACAAGTAGTAATGACATCTTTATTAGAGACTAGGGTACATTCTTTTTATGTATTGAAATTTTGGATGTCCTAGTCTATTATGCCATTATAAGACTTCAAAATCAGAACCAAAATAAGTGTGAAACTCCATTTGTTTTGCTTTCTAGTACTCATGAGCAATAGTCCATCCATCTTTTTAGCATTGCCAATCATCTTATTGGATACCAAGTCCTGAAATTCATAGCTACCATTAGATAAATTTATCTTGCAATTATTGTCCTTAACAAATTTGCTAATTGAAAGGAAGCAAGGTTAGGAACAAGTAAAACATCTTTACGAACAAGTTTTTAAGATATAGTAATGTCTCCTATTCCTATTAATTGAGTGTGTTCCATCAACAATTTTTAACTTAAAGGGAGATGAGCAATAATATAAAGTATCCAATAATGTGGCATTGTGGGTCTGATAAGCCCATACAGCCCACAGAGCCCAAGGTTTATTGAAGGAGACAAGTAGGAATTGGGCCTAAGAGAAGAGATCAGATTAGGGAACTCAAAACTTATTCTGGAAGAACCAAGAAAGGAAATAATGTAACGGAGGAGGCTGCCGAGTTGGCAGAAAAGGACAAAATTAGTTGTGAGAATATAAGAGAGAGGGAGGAGTGTGAGGAAGGTGTGGAAGATTTGGTGCAAGTGTAGGAGAGCCTTTAGCTTCTTGAATGCTAGGGAAGTTCCTTATGTGCTTCACTGAACTTTGTTCTTTTCATATAGTGGCTGTAGGTTGTTTTGTTAGTATCAGTAGACTGTAACCACATTTCTTCCTACTTTGATAAAGGAAGGAATTGGCTGAGATATCTGGATCTTTTAATAAAAGATAGCATTTCCCAATAATTAGCAAGGTTATCTGAACCAAACGGGACAACCCGGTTCAATCGAAAAATCAGTGAACCGGGCACCTGTTCAGTGTGGAATTGATGCAGAACTGGTCTAGCTCAGAATCGGTCAAACATGGTCAAAAACCGGGTTAAACCGACCAATTTTGGGTAAAAATTGGCTCTAAATTAGTCATAAAACTGGTTAAGAATATTATTTTGCAAAACAAGCACTCCTGCATCTCGAACCCTTTTCCCATCAGCGTGAGTTGAGCAGTGCCTCCACTGAGCCGAAATTCCTTTCCAATTTTATTATGCAATATCTAATATAAGATCTTCTTTATTGTTCTATTTTAACAAAGCAAAATGGCTACCACCCGAACCCTTATCCTTGTATCAAAGTTGAAAGGTGCCAACCATTGAGTCGGAGTCCTTGTTTAGTCTTCTAATGCAATTTTTAATATAAGTTCTATTTTATTATTCTGTCTTAGCAAAGTAAATTGAACCCATGACCATAGATATGGTAAATAATATGTTTTCTATTAAACCATCATTGTTGGCTTGTTTAAAATTGCATAGTTTTAATATGATAGATAAAAAGTAAAAATAAATTTTATATAATTTCTATTAAAATTATGTAAATATGTTTTAAATAAATTAAAAATAAAAATCATGTTTGATTTATTTTTATGAATAATTAATCATAAAATGTTTCAAAATTTAATAATATTTACTAACTATTATTTATTATCTTAAATTTTTAATATATAAAATAAAAAAATATATATTTAATTATTACCAATTCGACTACGGTTGAACTAATGAACTATGAACCAGTAACTTTACTAGTTTAATAATCGGTTCGGTTTTTAAAAAAATAGTAATTAGTCCTTAACTCTATCAATTTGGTATCAGAGCGATCTGTCCTGGGAATGGTGAATACTAGAATGGAAGGTAAAGTTGAAAACATTGAAAAGGAAGTTAATCATTTGAAAAAGAATGTGACTACTTTGAACAGAGATGTAGGAGCAATCAAGGAATGGGTTCATGACTTGAAGGAAATGATGGGATGAATGGAGGGCTAGCAACAAGCTGCCAGGGAAGCACCACCACCACTACCACTAGTTGAAACAAGAAGGGAGGTGACAGAAGGAGAAGGCTCTATGGGTAAGAAGGAATATAACAAGCTTCGTAAGTAAGAGATACCTCTGTTTGCAGGCGAAGATCCGTTAAGGTGGGTGTTTTGAGTTGAACACTATTTCCAAGTGAATTAAATCACTGATTTTGAAAAGTTAGATGCTGCGATGTTATGTTTGGAGAGGAGAGCTCTAAATTGGTTTAATGGTTAGACATCAAGCAACCCGTATGCACATGGACAGCTTTTAAGGAGGCACTAATTTGCTGTTTCCATGGACCTCAATTCAATGACAACTACGAGTTGTTGATGTCCTTACATCAACACAATTCGGTTGTTGAGTTCGTTGAGCAGTTTGAGCTTCTATCAGCACCCTTGACTGATGCCTCTAATGAGATGTTAATTGGAGCATTCAAGAATGGCCTAAAAGGAGGAAGTCAAGGCTGAGGTGCGACTGCTACAACCATCGACGCTGAATGAACTAATTGAAGCTGCTAAGCTTGTGGAGGAAAAAATCAGGTTTTGGGTCGCTCAAAAGAGCCCAAACATCAAGGGAAGGCCTAACATGGGCCTAAAATGGAGTGCAAGTCAAAATTACCCTACTCAGTTTTCAGTCCAACTCGAGCCCAGCAGAGTTAATATTCCCATTAGTTTTTTGCAAGGGTTTGAGGCAGTAGGACAGTGTCGAGTCTTAAAATGCCTTCATCAACAGCGTCATCTTCTTCAACTAACAGAGGGATGATGTCTTAAGTCAAGGTTGGAAGCAATTACCATCAGCTAATTGACATGGAGATGGCATGGAAATGAGAGTTGGGCCTTTGTTTTCAATGTGATGAAAAATTTGGTCCCAGCCATAAGTGTTGCAACAAGCAAATGCATATCTTGTTGATGGAGGTGGACGAAAATACGACTCCGGAGGAAGAAGTGGAGGAACCGAATAATGATGCTATTGAGGTGCAAGGTTCTAAGGAAACATATATGGAACTCTCCATGAATTCCATTGTGGGACTCGCCGGAAATCACACAATGAAGCTGAAGGGACAATTGAATGTTGAGGAGGTCATGGTACTCATTGATCTGAGAGCCTCTCATAATTTCATTGCTACTAGCTTAGTAGAGAGAATGGCGCTTCCAGTGCATAAAATAAAACCATATGTCGTGGCTGTAAATGGATATAAGGTTCAAGGAGATAAAAAATGTACTGTAAGTCTTATACTTCAAAGACTGGAGATATTTATTTGTTCAAATTGGGAAATGTTGAATTAGTGTTGGGAATTGAATGGTTGAAGTCGTTGGGAGAAGTTAAGAGACACAATTGGGGACAGCTTACCATGAAGATAGGCTTAGAGAAGGATATGATATGTCTATATGGGGATCTTGCCTTAACAAAGACATTGGTCTCATTGAAATCTTTGCTTCGTTCTGTTAACAAAGGAAATAAGGGCTTTCTGGGGGAATTTGGACAGCTATCATTACAGCATGACACTAAATTGAAGTGTCCACTAGCAGTGCAACAACTTCTAGCGGAATTTCTTGCTATTTGCCAACCATTATTTAGGTTACCTCATAGAAATTAGGATCATGCCATTTCCATCAAACCTAGGGAATAGCCACCTAATATCATGCCTCATTGGTATCCTCACACCTAGACAAATAAGATTAAGTGCCTAGTTAATGAGATGCTGGTTGTAGGGATTATTATGCCCATAAGTCCTTTTTCCCGTTCGGTTTTACTAGAGAAAAAGAAGGATGGCAGTTGGCGTTTTTGTGTTGACTATAGGGCATTAAATAAGATCACCATATTGGACAAATTTCTTGTACCAGTAGTTGAAGAGTTAGGAGCAGCACCCATATTTTATAAGTTGGATTTAAAATCTGGTTACCATCAAATACGCATCAAACCTAGCGATGAAGCAAAAACAACATTCCGTACACATGAGGACCATTATGAATTTATGGTCATGCTGTTTGGATTAACGAATGATGAATGAGATATTCAAGCCATTTCTTCAAAAGTTTATTCTCATTTTTTTTTTGGACGACATGCTGGCCTATAGCATAGATTGGATCACTCACATTCAGCATTTAAGAAAGGCCTTTGAGATACTACAAGAGCACCAGTTGGTCATTAATGAAAAAAAGTATTTGCTCAAACTCATTTAGAATATTTAGGCCATGTGATATCAGCTTCAAGGGTGCAAGCTGATCCTTTTAAGATCAGTGCTATGCTTTATTGGCCGGCACCTCAAAATCAGAAGGCATTGTGGGGTTTTTTAGGCCTCATGGGGTATTACAGACGTTTTGTAAAGGGTATGGAAAAATAGCTGCACCATTAACTGCCCTTTAGAAAAAAATGCATTCCAATGAAGTAATGAGGCAATGGCTGCATTTGAAGCACTCAAAAGAGCTATGATTACTTTGCTGATTTTGGCTACTCCAAAATTTTCAAAACCTTTTGAAGTAGAGAGTAATGCTTCTGGCCTTGCAGTTGGGGCTGTTTTAATGCAACAAGGGTGCTCCATTGCCTATTTCACTCAAGTTTTATCACCACGAGCTAGACTATTCAATGTATGAGAGGGAATTATTGGCTATTGTCTTAGCAGTCAAGAAATGGTGTCATTATCTAATTGGACACTAGTTTGTGATATGAATAGATAACAAAGCCTTAAAGTATCTCCTAGAGTAGCGTATCTTGGATGAAGGATGGTAAAAGTGGGTTTCAAAGTTGATGGGTTTTAAACTTTTCATTGAATACGAGTCGGGTTGTGACAATCGAGTGGCTGATGCTCTTTCAAGGAAAGAGGACACAATTGAACTCCAAGCTTTTTCAATGTGGCAGTACATTGATTTAAAAGGCTGGAACAATGAAGTATAGCAAGATGCCAAACTCTATTGTATTCTACAATAGTTTTTCAAAGGGGGAACATTACCTGTGGGATATTCGATAAAAATGGGCTTTTATTCTACAAAAACAGATTGGTACTACCAAAGAATTCAACCAGAATTCCCAAGCTTTTAGTTGAATTTCATTCTTCCCCTCTATGTGGACATTTAGGGTATTTGTGGACTTACAAGTGCTTGTCTTTGTTAGTGCATTGGGAGGGAATGAAAAATGATATACAAGCATTTGTAGCTAAGTGTACCATCTATCAAACCCACCAATACCAAACTCTCTCTCCTGTGGGGTTGCTATAACCCTTACCAATTCCACACCAAATATGGGAAGATATCAGCATGCATTTCATCATGGGTCTTCCAAAATCCCACAAGCTTGATACCATCTTGGTGTTAGTTGACCGTTTATCTAAATATAGCCATTTCATTCCACTTAGCCATCCTTTCACAGCCAGGGAGGTTGCTATCAAGTTTATAGTGGAGATTGTCAAATTGCATGGGTTCCCAAAATCTATAGTATCTAATAGAGACCGTGTTTTTATCAGTCAATTTTGGTGGGAGCTATTTGCTCAAGAAGGCACTGCTTTGGCGTATAGCTCGGTATATCACCCTGAATCTGACAGTCAAACAGAAGTGGTCAATTGGAGTTTGGAAACTTATCTTTTGTGCTTTGCTAGTGATAAACTGAAACAATGGTCTATTTGGCTTCCATGGGCAGGCTTCTGGTATAATACCACTTTTCATCACTCAGCTAGTATGACATCCTTTAAGATAGTGTATGGTAGAGACCCTCCAACCATTTTTCGGTTTGATGACACTCCTGCTGTTGAGGCTACGAATCAGCAAATAGCTACGAGGAATGCTACTTTGGACTTGTTAAAAGAGAATCTGCAGAGGGCTCAAAATTATATGAAAACACAAGCAAATAAAAATCGCAGGATGTAAATTATGCAGTGGGTGATCTGGTGTATCTAAAATTGCGTCCTTACAGGCTCAAATCCCTCTCCACTAAAATCAATATGAAGCTCAGTCTTTGGTTTTATGGCCCATTTAAAATACTCGAAAAGATTGGAATGATTGCCTATAGGCTAGACCTTCCTCCTACAACTAAGATACACCTTGTTTTCCATGTCTCCCAATTAAAGAAGTCTGTGGATATAGCTACTATCATACAAAATTTACGCCCTGGGCTTATTGATGAAATGGAGCTTCAAGTCCAGCCTAAACATGTCCAGACAGTGAGGCAATCTGATAGTGGATAACATGAAGTACTAATCAAATGGCTGGGCTTACCAGACTTTGAAAACACTTGGGAGCCTTATGACACTATTCAGTCCCTTTTTCCTCATTTTCACCTTGAGGACAAGCTGAGTCTTGTTTGGGGGGGGGGGGGGGGGGGGTATTGATAAGCCCACAAAGCCTAAGGTTTATAGAAGGAGACAAGTCGGAATTGGGCCTAAGAGAAGAGATCAGATTAGGGAACTCAAAACCTATTCTAGAAGGACCGAGAAAGGAAATAATGCAATGGGGGAGGCTGCTGAGTTGGCAAAAAAGGACAAAATCATTTATGGGAATATAATGGAGAGGGAGGAGCGTGGGGAAGGTGTGGAAGATTTGGTACAAGTGTAGGAGAGTCTCTAGCCTCTCGAATGCTAGGGAAGTTTCTTATGTGCTTTACTTAACTTTGTTCTTTTCATACAATGGCTATAGGTTGTCTTGTTAGTATCAGTAGACTGTGACCACATTTCTTCCTACTTTGATAAAGGAAGGAATTAGCTGAGATAGCTGGATCTTTTAATAAAGGATAGCATTTCCCAGTAATTAGTCCTGGTCTCTATCAGGGTCATATGATCTAATGCATCTAAATCCTCACCCCACTGGTTTTCAAGAGTTTGAATATTAAGGGCAATTAAAAATTTACCTGATTAGGCCATAATAACAGCCCTTGTACTGCCATTTGAATTGTTGTTTGCTTGCTGACTGGACATCCTGTTAAGTAACCATATTTCCTCACTTCACCTCTGCCCTTAAGCTTGAAATCAGCAGGTTTGCCATAAATTTTCCAACATTAGTCCTTTGTATGACTAAGTTCATGACAATGGTCATACATTGGACATGTTGGATTGTTGGAAAATTTCTAGTTTCTACCATCTGAGGGAGATGGGTGTTGAGAGGTGCTGCTTCGAGCAATATGGGAAGTGGTGTCAGTGTTGACACTAGGAAGAAGGCTTCAGATGACTTTTTGTTGACTCTCTTCACCTCTTATTTTAGAGATGGTGTCATGGAGGCTAGGCAAGGGTCTAGAGCTCATTATTAGGCCCCTAATGTCTTCAAAGGTTGAATTCAGCCCCATCAAGAATTTGTAGACACGTTTTTCCTCCACAATCCTTTTGTATAGCAACGCATCAGTAGTGCAGGCAAGGAAAGTTCTTATGAGTGTCCAGCTGCTGCTAGTGACGATGAAGGTATTGTGTCATGTTCAATTCTCCCTGTTTGTGATTATGAAGAAACAACTTTATTTCAAGTAAAACATTAATATTTTCCCTAGATGAGTACGTGTCTCTAACTGCCTCCCATATTTCAGCAACTATTTTGCACAAAATAAAATTTTCTCCACTTCTAAAGTGTGGAATTAATAAATCATGACATTATCATGTGGTTTTCAGCATCCCAAGTGAACCATTTAGGATCATTAGGTTCAGGCATAGTGACCTCACCAGTGAGATAGGTGGCCTTCCCTTTACCTCTAACATACATCGTAATGATGAAGACCATTAGAGGTAGTTGGAGCCGTTCAATTTGTGCCCTATCATCATAACAAGAAAAGGCTTAGCGGACGTTGCATGGGTGGGAATGATTGGCTCATGGGTTGTATGTGTATTTTTGGGTCAAACATATGGGTCTATCTAGTAGTAATTGTAGGAGTATTTTGAGGGACACCTAACTCATCATGAGTCTTAATGTTGAAGGAGGTAAACTTGCCAAATTTGATAGATGGTTTAGACATTGGGCTCTGATACCGTGAAAATGTATGAATAATACTGGAGTTTATTTCATTGAAGGAAAAAAGTACCATCTGTTGCACGACTAGCAGCAGCCTAAAATTAATATATAGCGTCTGGTTTAAATAGAGGTGTACAAGAAAGGAAAAAACAATAGAATAAATACTATTTATGCAGCCAGCAATGGATTTAATGCGAAAAAGTCACAACTCCAAGAAAGAAAAAGGGCTATTAAGATAGCTATTTGGTCCCTTGATCTGAGGTGCTAAGATCATACCTTGATTTGGGGCCAGCGACAGACAAGGAAAATTAGCAATTACTAACACTATGTATGCAGAGAAGCCATTGTCATTGTCGTTCTGTCCCTTGCTTTGCTTAGGTGATTGACCCATGTAAGCTTTGTTGTATCTAAAGTAGCAGGTTGCAAATGTATGTCCCATTTTGCCACAAACGTGACAGATGGGTCTGTTATTGCTTCTAAAGCCTCTTCCATGAGCTCTACCACCTCTAAAGAATTGTGTGCTAGTGTTACGCCAAGTGCTTCTACTTGAATTAGGATGGTTTTCTTGCTTTTGTGTCATAACATTTGCAAAAGGTTGAATACCCAGATCACTGAAGCTATTCAACTGCTCCATTCTGCTTTTGTAGGTTAGAAGCGTAGCCTGTAGATTGATCCAGGATAAGTTGGCATTATCTGCAAGCTGAACTACAATTGGGTTATAATCAACATCTAAACCAGCATTGGCAAGATACTCCTCCATTTTCATGGTTCCTTTTCTAGTCCTCTGGAGTTCGCTATTGTAGAGAGTTACTCAGGATCTTGTATAAGCATTGGAAAAATCTCTTGCTACGTTCCACAAATCCTTGGAAGAGTGGCAGTGAATCATTTGAGATGCTATCTTTAGTGTCATGGTGTTGAGAAGCCACCTCAATAGAAGCTGATCAGTGATGTTCCACTCTTTGAAGTCCAGGTTTGATTTCCTCTGTACACCAAGAGAAACTCTGGAGGATGAGCTTTTGTGCCAAAAATGTAGCTATCAAGTTTGTTTCCTTTAATGATGGGAAGAACCATGGATTGCCACAGTAGGTAGTTACTCCTATCCAACTTGACACAGCAGGCTTGGTTGAGGGAGGTAATGTAAGGAGTAGATCTCATGAAACTGTAGTCCTTAGTTGCAGTAGAGGAATTGTTCTAACAAAATGCAATAAGTGTGGTGGTCACTGGGGAGTCCATAGCGTGACTTTAAGAGTGACGCTCTGATACTAGGATAAAATTGTGAATAGCAGGGATGTTTACAGAAGGATTGGAAGCTCTCAGCAAAAATGGTATTGATGCCAGTAAACGATCTTTGTATTTAATATTAATTCTGTTTCAATGACCACCAAGCAAATGCTGTCAAGTGTTACAAGAAAGAATACTAGAAATACACTAACGGCTGACCAATTTGTCTTCATCTGTACAGTAATAGAATAGCTCCACGTATAGCACCTAGGAGGATTTATATTTACAGTTAATATTACAGAAATATACTCTTTATGTCCTGGCAAACCACGATAAAATAATATATTTTCTGGAAAGCGATGCGACAGTTGCATGCTGCCCCGGTAAAAAGCCTCCATATTATAGAATAATATTAATATAACTTTCATTTAGAATTGTGATGGGAAAATTATAATAAATTACGCAGTTTTCGTTGCCTCTACATTTTTTACTTTAAATTATAGACTCGTTATATTAATTTGATATAATATAAACTCTCTTTTTGAAAATCATATAGATGTTCTTTATTTTAGATTTTAATATGACAAATGATTTTGTGTCGTTTTTAAAAATAAGGGAGAAGAGAGAGACGCCTATCTAAATTATTAATTTCTTATTCAAGTAAAATATACTTAAGCTAAAATCTTGCCGATTATGGCTACCTTAGTCAACACCCTAGATATTTATTATGCAGTAAAACTTGGTTAGTTTTATTATACTTGTGAATTATGATCATCAAAATTCTAATAAAAATTGAGTTTGATTATGAGCTCAATTTGAAAATATGTTTCGATGCCTTTCTCACAATTTCATCAACCAATATCCCATCTCATAATAATCTTCAATATTTTGTGAAAAAATCAGATTTATTCTAGTTTTCTCTACTTTATTGCATCTACCCGATTTACTGTGTAATATACTTTTTCCCATTCTACTACTGTTGGTTGCAAAGGTTTTATAAAATCAAACCCGGTTTTACAGAAAATTCATGTCCTGCTGCTGCAAATTCTTAAAGAGTGATAATATCTCTAGTTATGACATAATAATTACTAGATATAAAATAATATTTTATTAAACAATTATTCAAAATATTAATTTATTTAATAATTAATAATTTCTTAAAGAATTAATTTGATTTTTTTTATAATTAATGAATGTAATTATAGTAATAAATCCATTAAAATAGGAAAAATATTATTTAATATTTAGTAATTTTTTATAATTACGATGCTATAACTAAAAAATATTACATTCCCAAAAACATAATATCATCACTTATTCTTGCAAGAGACCCAACAATATAGGTTTTATTATTATTGGCCAAAAAACAAAATTAAAGGCTTTATTGAGGTTAATTCATTTTATTTCAGAACCTACTTCTGGCCAGCTTTAATACCTAAATAGAAGAGAAAGAAGGGGGGGGGGGGGGGAGCGAGTGAGAGTAATGGCACAAACAGATAAGCAAATGAAAGTTTACCCACATAAATCAACATTGATCACCCTAGGAGCACACAACAAATTAAATCACTGGCTGGGAAGAACTTTCTCCACCTCAATTAAAGCAAAAGACTTTAAACAAAATGAAAAAAGAAAAACCTAACCCATCCCTTGAAGAAGTTCATGTAGCATATGGAGGCCAGTATAGATGAAACTCAATCTTGTACACAACAGTTAGACCCTTAAGATCAAGAGGAGAAGACGTAATATAGCCTTGAACGAACAAGAAATCCTCAGTGCCTCCCACCACTGGAAGATCTGAATGCTTCACATTGTTGGTCACTCCAACAACAGAAACAGAGCCCTTGTGGTTCTTCAAACGCAGAGTCACCTTGGCGATTGAGATGCTTTGAAGCCCATCAAAGCTTGAGGTTATGGTGGTTCCTTCTGCTGTTCCAACAACTTGGGAGGACCTATTGGCTGTCTCGGTCAAAGGGTCCTGAAATACAAACAAGGTACCAAATGGGGTTGTGGTTTCAGTCACTCCTGGACCTCCTTCAATCCCTTTCACTATGATGTAGCCTGTTTTGTTTACGGTTTCATGTTGAAACAGAGAGAAGTGAAGGGATTTGAGGTGGTAATGATGGTGGTGAGAACTAGAGGTGGCCTTAAATGGTATTAAGGCCAGAAGCAAGATAGGAAGAAGAAGAAGAGAGTTGGTTAAAGAGATAGCCATGGCTTTTCCTGTTAGATATGATTAGAATTTAGAACACAAAGGAAGGGGATATTTATAGGGTTATCATCATATGCGTGACATTGGATGTTCACATTTTATGGTCTGAAAAAGCTTGTACTGACTTGTGCTTGAGGGCAAAAGACTTGCAGCTGGTGGCGTTAGTGAAAAGGATAGCTTATTGATTATTTGAAGGTCATCCTTTGATCTATTTATTGTGCTTCTTCCTTGGAAAAATACTTTGGAATATTATAGTATGTGTTAGTGGGTTCTATCATTTATAACACCTGTCTCAACCGGCTAGTATAATACATGTATTAAGCATTTATCTTCTTCCCACTTTCAAAAAAATTAAATATAGTTTTGATTTGTTTGGGTCTTTAAATATGATAACCAAAAAATTGGTTAAAAATTAGTTTTTGATCTTTTTGGTCTAAATTAGAGATTTGCCATCATATGCAATAGAGATTTATAATGTTTAATAAGTTCTACCAAAACTATTTTACATAGATTTATTATCATATGTAAAATATTTTAATTAATTTGTATACTTTTAAATATTATTTTAAAATATATGTATTTACTTAAATATAAAATATTTATTATATATACTTTATATATATTTATTTATTTTAAAAAATAATTTAATTTTAATTCAACTACAATTGAATTATTGAATCGTAAACTAATATTTATGCACGTTTAATAATTAGTCTATTTTTTAAAATATTACTTCTTTCTTCCTCCAGCTTTTACTATGAAATTTGAAAATGGCTATGAAGATCCAGCAACTTGTATATCTCTAGAAGGGATGTGTGGAAATCAAATCCCTATGGTCAAATAAACAATTCCAAATTCCTGTGGTCAAATAAACAATTCCATGATTGGGACTTTATAATTATTTGTTTGCTTGCAATTAAAAGTCTATGATTTTGTGTCCATATTTACTTTTTAAAATGTGGATTTAGGTAAGACAAGATTTTCAAAACGGAGAGCAGCCAGTATGCAGTGCACCATTTGAGTTGAATGTTGAATTGGAACACAAACCACTGAGTCAAACTTGTCCGGCTTTTAAATAGTTCAATTCAATTTACTTGACTATCAAATTCGAAAATTCGGCTATCTCCGCTGAATTTTAACTCTTCCGTGTTCCAAAAAAGACATCTACTCCTAAGCCATGTATATTAATACAAAAATTTTAATGTACATACAATTTAATTTGAATTATCTGCAATTTAAAAATAAATTTATATAGCACACTTGAAAAGAGAGACTAAAAGTATAAGTCAATATTTTAAAAATCAACTTTCAATGTTTAAAATTCTTAATTTTTATCTCTCTAATTACAACTCATACGATACTGTAGAGGATCTATTTATTATATAATTACAAGTTTAGTTCTATACAGAATTGATAAAAATATTTATTAAAATAAGTGGTTCAACTAATAAAATTTACCGAGACTTTCATTTCAATAAACGTGTATTGACTCTTTGAACCTGATTATACCAAGACTAAGCAAAAAATTGTCACAAGTATTACCTACCTTTCACACCATTGGTTTGCAGCTACTGGCTGCATATTGGAGCATGACCAGGGTGACATCCATTTCCACAAGTTACGACAAACACGTTGCCTATTTTGACTGGGTTTGATTAACGTCAGAGAGCATGGTGAGTAATGGCTTGAATACACCACCGATGAGCTTTGGGGTTGTGGATGAAAATTTCAGAGTTCAAATTTTAGTCCGAGTCAAATTAATATATACATGTGTGTGTGTGTGTGTGTGTGTGTGTGTGACACTTGAATATAGCAAATTGGTGGTGAAGCGGCGGCAATAAAACAACTAAAAAATGCTTGGTTTTGGTATTGTGGATGCGTATCATGAAGTTATGTGATTTCTTCGTATAATTGAGTGGAATTTGAAAATATAAAACGTGAAAATGATGTCAAAGCAAAACGAAAAATATATCTTCACATGATTTACACTGACTTTTGTGTGATATTATGAACTTTCTTCCGTTCAATTGTCTCAAGATTTCAAGTAATTGTTTTGAAATTTTTAATAAATAATATTTTATGATTATACATGTATATCAAAGGACAACTAGAAGGTAGAGATCTCAACCTCTTGAAAGGTGGACCTCTCCGTATCTTTTCCCTAATGTTACAAATGAGATTTGTTTCTTTTCCTTTTACACCTTAAAGATGTCTATGGGAAGTTCACTACTGTCCAGACTAGGTGCCACAAACCTATTTCTGGCCAAAACGTAGCAACAGTATTAGAGCCTCTAATACTCAATGGTTTGAAGTTTGAACTCTACCGCTTCATAAAATTAAATTAAAAATATATATATACTACTTGAGTATCGCAGCTTGGAGAAGCGGCTGCAATAAAACAGCTAAAAAAAATGTTTGGCTTTGCTATTGTAGTTGTAGATCTATATTGTAAAGTTATGTGATTTCGTCATATAAATGAAGTGAAATTTGAAAATATAGAACGTGAGATCAAAAGAAAAATGAAATAAGGAAAAATAAAACAGAAAATATATCTGCCTTCGCATGATTTACACTGACTTATGTATATATAATGTTGTGGGTTCTCTACCGTTCGACCATTTTACAATTCAGGCAGTTGTGTCAAAATTTGTGACAAATGGTATATTATGATCATACAACATCTTAAGATATGAGAACTCAACCTCCTAAGAAGTTGAGCTCTCCATATCATTTTGTTGAATGTTATAAATGATATCTATTTCTTTTCCTTTTCTATGCATAAATTGTCTCTTGAAGTTCATTACTGCCCAGACCAAGTGTCATAAGCCTATTTCTAGCCAAAAATGCTGCAGTGGTATTGCAGCCTCTAATACCTAATGGTTTAAAGTTTGATCCTTGTGGCTTTATAAAGATGAATTTTTGCACAAGTATAATGGGCTTGCATTTTGTTCTGATAATATTAAATTTTTGGGTTTAAGTAGACTCAAAACCTGTTAAACTTTGGTACAAAAAAGGATGAAATAAAGAAGAGAAACAGAAAACGTATCTCCCGTCACATGCTATACACTAAATTTTTGAATAATGTTACAACTAGAACTGTTTCTTTTTCTTTGCCAAGGAAAAGTGATATCTCTGGAAGTTCAATACTGCCCATATTAAGTGCCATAGACCTATTTCTGGCCAAAGAGCATTGGTGAATACAAAGGACAGGTACTAGTCAGCCAAAGAAGGAAATTGCTGAGTCGGGTCTCACCAGAGGTTCAAATCAAGATTTCCGGGTCAGGAGCTACTGCCATATACTACATGCTTTGCTCAATATCCACCATTATTATCATAGTAGAAAGCTCACCGAAACTTGTTATTTCATCTTCACTGCACTTATCAAAGTGTTGTTGAACTGCATGCATAAACACACCATCTTTTTCACAAGCTCTAGTGTTCAGAACTTGATTTCATTTACTGTTGCAGGATTCTTGAACAGCATGCAGGTATAGTCTATGCAGATTAACAACACTCTTTGGTTATTGTGGACAGTGACTCTCATTGCCTTTTCCACAGGGACCCTGAAAGGCCAGTCAATAATTGCAGGTTTCCAATGAAATGCAATCTAACACCATTAATGATGCTTTCCTGCTGAAGCAACTCCTTGATCTTTTCTTGCATCAATTCCATCAAGGATTGAACCTCTTTAGGCCGCCTTTTGAAGTTATCGATGCTGAATGCATACAGAGTCACATACTTTACTCCCAACTCATATCAGTTCCTAAGGATGGAGACGAGAGCTGAAAACCTGGCCTTGTGGCCGTCGCCTTCTGCCATGTTTTGCTTCTTCGCGTACATTCGATTCCCATCCATGATGAAAGGGATATGATTTGGAACAGGACCTGTAGATAAAACCAAGCTTGCATTTCCTCAATAAACAACATAAACCTTCAAACAAGTGACTAGTAATACCTTCAATACTTTTCTCCATTGAAAAGCTTGGCATTGAAGCCTCGAGTCCAAGATGAATTAACCTGATGGCGAAGAAAACTTCATTATAAGTCAGCGTTAAGATAAGCTAAAGCAACCAAACTTGAGTATTGCGAAACAGGCTTGAAATAGAAACCTAGAAATGGTTAATTACCATAGTAACTTTTCCAACAATCAGTAATACAACGGGTCAGAGAGTTTATGTTTGGTTGTATGGTCAATGTGCAAGAAGAAGCTGAGAAGTTGAAACATGTTATGACCGAATTTCAAAAAGGAAAAGAAAATCACATAATGTACACATAAAATTCGAGATAAGAACAAAAACATGATAAATAAGGAGGCTTGGACACACGCGGAACTCTCACATATCAACGCAGCCCCTCTCCTCGTTTATTCATAATAATATGAAGATAGAAATTAACTACAAGATTAACTCTAAAAATAGGCCTATTTGGTATATTATATTAGGCCTATAAGCTAACGTAATATATTATGAACTTATTATTTTTTTAATGGAAGTAATGTGCTATATAAATTTATACATCAAACCCCTATTATACATAATGTATAATCTAATCAAATTTTTGGAGGTGAAATTAAGCCAAATTAGATTTTGATGTTTAAGGTATTATCAACATTTTTTTCATTCCAACCCTCACCTATAAGGGTGTTTATAGGTTAGGTTAGACTAGGTTTTAGCTTAGTTCAGTGCCTGACCTGATTTTGCACTGGACTACCTTTTTCTAAACCTAATGTCCAAACCTAACTCAATTGGTTTAATATCATATAAGGCCAAATTGGGTTTTTAGGCTAGTTAAGTCACTTTTTAAAAAAAGTTAGTAAAAATTATAAAATAATATCTAAAAGAAATAAAATTTTCATGTAAGTCACTGTAAAATTACATTTTACTCTTAAAAAATTAAAATTTTCATATAAATCCCTATAAAATAATTTTTAAAAAATCATAAGATCGGGTTGGGCTAAATTGGCCAACATGGTCGACTTGGCTCTACCTAACTTGCCCATTTTTTGTTTAACTGGGTTGGACTTTAGAAGAATGATCATAGGCTACGTATTGGCCAAACTCAATGTAACATGGTTTTGCACTGAGCTCCTTTTTCTAAGTTCAATGGCCAAGTTGGCTAAGCTACTTTTCTTTTGTTAAAAATTATAAAATAATCCTTAAAAAATTTTATATAAGTCTCTATAAAATTAATTTTGCATTTGAAAAAAAACAAAATTTTTA
The DNA here is from genome assembly GCA_032878935.1 of Erythrophleum fordii. Taxonomy (NCBI): domain Eukaryota; kingdom Viridiplantae; phylum Streptophyta; class Magnoliopsida; order Fabales; family Fabaceae; genus Erythrophleum; species Erythrophleum fordii. Next base: position 19,022,455 of record JAVQMF010000053.1, read on the forward strand.
TAAAATATTTTTTTAAAAAAAATTAATAGAATTAGATTAGACCAAATTGGCCAGCATGGATGGCCTGACCCAATATGCCCATTTTTTTGGCCCTATCCAATATGACTAAACTGGCCAAGTTGTTAGGCACCATGTGCAACCCTACTCACATATGCTCTCTTTCTCTCTCTCTCTCTCTCTCTCTCTCTCTCTCTAAAAATTAATATAACATAATAAATATAGTATATTTTAAGTAAAAGGTATTTTTATCAAAATGGTTAATTTTTATCTTATTTAATGTTATATAATGCATCATCAGATATAGAATAGTATTATCTTATACGATATATTATTTTATATAGTGTCACACTAAATAATGCATAATCTTAAAATTTTATTAGGCCTTACTCTATTAAGCCTTATCCTATACAGCATATCAAATGAACTCACAATAATCAAGGATAACTAAGGCTCCTAAACAATAATAAGCTCTAAATATTGATACATTCAATCCTTAGATAAATATAAACTACTAACCCATTAGGAGTTATCAATAATACATATAGTTTAGGCAACAAATAAAAATGTACCTCAGTGTTACATATATTCAACAAATCAACAAACTAATTTGTTTCTCATTAATAAACAATAGCTACTTTATTGGCCAAACAAAAAGTAGCCACTTTAAGGATAAATAGATTAAACCATCGATACTACTTATTCACCAACTCCTACTATTAGTTTTTCCAACAATTTGAAGTGGTCAACCTAGAGAAAAAGCTTCAAGAAGTTTTCCTTTTCCCACATGTAAAGAGTTATTAACACTAACCAATCACAATTTTATTTTACAACATTAAATATCAATAAAGATAAACAATGTTGTGGACATAGTCTAAGTCACAAATTCATCTTCTCTTATAACTTAAGAGGCATTTGGCATAATGTCATCTTAACCCTAGTATCTTAAAAGTTGTGTAAGCTAATTATAATGAAAAGTTTGGTTAACACAAAGAAACTTGAGCCACCCAATCCAACGTTGGAGCTCTAATGTAATGGTTTTTCCCCGTTTTGACCTTTTCTGCTTGTCATACCATTTATCATATCCTTCCATTCAAGATAATTAAGTGCATGTTCATAGGGAATTTTTTAAAAAGAGCCACATTTTCATGCATTTTATCGCGTTGCGCTGGGATAAAATTTTTCAATTCGCGTTACATAGGCCTCATGGATTATCTAACAACATTATCTAGTCATTTATCATTGGTGCAAATTATAAAAAACTCAAATTATCAAGCAATGCATGGTTTTCAAGTCAAAAACCTTGAAATTTTCTTCATTCTTCCCGGCTGTACAGTCACAGATTTTAAGGGAAACTTTGAAAAATTATAACTAAATATAAAAAAATTGAAATCTGCCATACTATAGCTTTTTTGAAAGCTCTGAGTATTAAATTTACATAAAAATAATTTCTAGCCATGAAAATCTCATCTAGACCATGCTTGACATCAGAAAAGGTAGGAGGTTGAGCTGTCTAGAAATCTTATGTAACTTACTAATATAAATTTGGAAATTCATAATTAATTCCAAAAAAATACAATCTATTCAATCTATATCAATTTGGAAAGATATAGATGTTAGCTAGAAGGAAAAAATAGTTCCAGACCAATCCAAGAGCATTCAGACCTAGAAAATCAATCAAATAATAACACGGGTCTGGAGGGGTGCTTGAAATAGAATAGCAACTTCAAAAATTCATATGTTCCTCTCTAGAAATCCAAATGAGGTGCTTCCAATTAGCACAAGTCACTGGGAAGGTCTAATTTCTCCCTGTAAAATTTCATGGTAATTGAACATCTTTTTCCCATAAATAACATAGATTCAATTTTAGACCAATTGCATAGTACACTTATCAAAAACCAGAAAATTTTTCAATTTCAAAAATTTGCCAAAACTTTCATAGACCTCCAAATATTCTGCACTTTAACTTCCCAAAAATCTCTTAACAAGCTCTAGATGCATGCCAAATTTTAGACCAAGAAAAACTCATTTGGACAGAAAGTGACATAGCCTTATAATATTGTCAAACTTGCCTCCTTCAAGATGTCAATTTTGCCCAAATGGCTTCCTTAATGGTTTGGCACTTCTTAGGCAAGTTTAAAAGCATGAATATGACTTGTATGAACTGCTCAAGTGGTCTCAAACCTCATGTATCTCAATTTGGCTATCCCACACTCAAGAATGCATGTATTTAAGTATGCACAAAAGGGTTCAAATTTCACATTCCCATTGTCTTGGCACCATACAATGTTCATACATCATTTGCATATGATATTACAATTGTTCAATGATCCATAACTCAAAAATAATATTTACATAGCCACTTTGTCCATTAAGTACGAAAGAAACTATAGAAAAGTTAAGTTATGGTCTCTTTAAGATGCTTGGCTTGCACTCCTCAGTTCTTGAGAGCCACCTAGAGTCATAGGGATAAAGGAGGGAAGGAGAGTGAGATTCCTAGAATCTCAATAGCTCACACACCCATTCAAGGCATACATACATCAAGTGTACAAGTAAACAAGCTACTTGAATCATGAATGCAAATTTTCAAGATTTTCATGCCATACCTTCATAATTATGTCATCAAGAAGTTCTAAGGATTTTTGGTTTTGCTTCACCCCATTTCTAGGACTTTTGAATATGTCTCACCCTTGGTTGAGGGACTTTTGACTTGGCCTCACCTATCCAAGAGACTTTTGGCCTAGTCTCGCCCATGTCTTGAGACTTTTGGCACTCTCTCACCCCCATTAAGGGACTTTTGGCATCACCTCACCCTTAGGAACAATTTTCACAAGCAAGCCATTCAAAAACACACATTGGTACAAATGCTAAATCAAAACATCAAGTGGCATGTTCTTAAGTCACATAAACACATACATGCACACAAAGACATACACATGCACAAGGATGCAAGGAGAATGAGGTGGAAAGCTACCTTAAATTTATGCAAACTTTCCTTTGTCTTATCCCTCCCTCTTTTCGGCCTCATAAGTGAACCTAGGTGGTTGGATGTTCCCTTGGCCTAAACATCACAATTAACACACAATTATGCACTTGAAGCAAGCCAAGACACTCATTATATTCTTAAATGCACACTTGATTCCATAAGTGACCTAATGGTTCCATAAATGGCCTATTGAAGCAACCTTCACAATTCAATCTCTAGGCTATCATTTTTTTTCCATTTCTAGGCCTCTTGGCATCATTCAAAGTCCTTGGAGTCCTCACAAAATCATTTACACAAGCTTAGAATTAAGTTGTTTCACAAAGTACCATTATGGACACCATTGTCTCATCTCCCAATCTATGACTCCTAAATTTTTTCCAATAGTTCCTTCTATCTTCTAACATCATATAAAGTCCTAAACCAAGGTTAGAACAAATTATAACACTTCCTAACCCATTGAACCTAGTTAGGCCGAGACAAGCACCATGGAAGGGGTTCTTGGAGTTTTAAAGTTTTCCTTAATGGGAGAGCCACTTGGGGAGTTTCTAGGGGTCTTAAGAGCTCAAGGGAAAACTTAAATAGCCAAGAAAATACTCACACAAAATCAGATTTCATAAAACCTTAAAGAACACCACACTTTCCTATCTTAGGTTTCTTTGGTTTTTCTTGCAATTTCTTGCCATATTCCTTTTCTTCATGGTATAAAACCTTAGTTCCTCTCTTGTTTTTGGGCTGAATTTCCTCCCCTCTCATGGTTCTATTTTGAGGCATGACACCCACTAGGAAGAACAACAAGGAAGAAGCAACAAAAGCAAAGGATTACCTTGGATTTCCACTTGTTTTCAAGAGCTTTTTTCCTTGGTATGCTTCTCCTTAAATTTTTGAACTGTCCCCCCTCTCTTCTAGACCAAAAACGAAACCATTCCACTTCAGAAAACTATAGAAAGAAAGTATAGAAGGAAGGGAGCAAGATTGGAAGAAGAATGAGCATGAAATTCCTTATATTTTCTTACCTTTTCTTTGATTTTCTTCCTCCTTTTCTCCTTCTCTTGGTGCGCCTCAAGGTGCTGTTTCTTTTTCTGTTCTTGGGCAAAAAGTGTTGACCTAAAGAAGGTGGAGGAAGTGAGGTGAAAGTTATAGAATGTTCAAGAAGCTAACTTTTTCAAAAATTCTAATTTCATCCTTTTGTAATGACAATTTTATTTCAACTTCGTTTTAGCTCCTTTTTAAGAACCGTCATTTCCATTATAAAATTTAGATTCTCAATTTAATAAAATTCCTTTGGAATCACTCAAATCAGAGCTAAAACCTTCCAGAATAAATCTATCAAAGTTTAGGTTTACTAACATTAGAAAACGTACACCAGAGGAGCTTTAACAGTCTTGGGATTTCCCATGATTTTTGGAGCCTCTAAGAATCTTGGACAACTCAAATTTTTCATTTAAAAAGCCCTCCTATGAGTTTTTCTAAAATTTGCACATATTTACAAAAATGCCATTACATTTCGTCAGTTTTCGTCATAATTTGTTTCACCATCCTAACTCTATTTTTCTTTCCATCTGAGTTTGGAATTATTATTTTTAGGAGTCTAAGACTCTACTCAAATTTTTTGGGATATTATCTAGTTCATTTCAGAGGACTTGCTTTTATACGACTTATTTCGTCGTTTTACGGAATTACATTCATTACACTGCTTATGCTTGGCAATCAATGTTCATAATATTATAATAGACTCATAAGGGAAGAGGTCCTATTCAGCTAGGAAAATGTTATTTATATGAAGACATTTTGTAATTATGATTCGTGTATAATCCTTATAATATACAACCTAAAGAAAATACTTATTATTAAGAGCAATGCTAAAAAGAGTTTGACTTTTTTTAAAAGCTAGAACTCTAAATTTGTATACAATAATTTTTTATTATTATACACATAGATTCAAAGGTGATCTAATCATAACCTTCAAGAATACAAACTCCCCTTTCACTAATTAAAATTATGTACTTTTATTTTTATAATGGGTAAAATGCAAAGATCTTCTAATCAAACTATTAGTTTCTCTAATAAACTTCCTCCCTGTCAACAAGCCCATCTCCATATGGAGCCTAGTCAACATCTGAGTTACTATTTTTCATCTTCCCTTCTCCTTCCTTTTTTCTCTTTACAAATCTATTTAAAAAAAAGAAGAAGAAAACATGTTATTGCAAGGGGTATATTTCACACAATTGCATAACATAGTGGCTGCATTAGTAAATTCACCCTCTGCATCTAAAAGAAGACTAGTACATTAGAAATAGGAGAAATAGGTTGCGATTTTACTCAAAATGTAATTGAAAGAGTAAGATGATATATTTTGCTAATTTCTATCTCAAATTATTTGGAAATTGTCCATCTTTCTATTGAAATCACAAGCTATAGAAGTAAATGGAAGGCAAAGGAAGAATATAAAAAAGTATAGCTTAGGTTGCTTTGTTTCATTCATAGATTTATAGCCAAAAGATTTACAACTTGATTAAGTAATATTAAATACCTAATCATACCCCTAAACATTAAGAATCATGATCCTAAAGTGAAAAGAAATAATAATTTGACATTTTCTAAAAACAAATGCTATTAATGTTCAGTTTTTTACTAACTATTGTATTAAGATATGTTGTAAAAAGCAAAAACGGACAAGCAAAAAAGGTTTGGGCTTTATCTTCCCAAAAGATGTGCTTAAATCACTCAGGTTAACTCAACTTTGGGTGCTCACTCAACTCAAAATAGGGTTTTCAACTTCAGTCTTTCTCGAGGTCCTTAACTTCACCCACAGTTCGCTTGACTCTTATGAGTGCGCTCAACTTTTCTTAGTTTAACTTAAGTGAACTCAATTTTGGCTCACCTAACTCAAGTTTATTTTGAAAGTAAAGTTCACATGAATACCTATTATTGACTCCTTAACTCCAATATTCTCCTCATTAACTTTAAAATTAGCTTAAAAGAAAATAAAGAAAAAAAAATTAAAACTCTTCGTTAATGTAAGCAATAGATCTAATGCCAAGCCTTTCCATTAGAGTTTTGAATTTGTTCTTCGGCAAGCCTATAGTGAAGATGTCTACCACTTGATCTTCTATATTACAATGGAGGAATTGGACTTTATTTTCTTACTTGCTTCTCTGAACGTGTGATGTTTGATCTTGATATGTTTTGTCCTTCCCTAAAATACAAGATTCTTATCATTGCTACTACTAACTTACTATCACATAGCATCTTGGTAATACTACTTTAAGGAATCCTCAAGTCATTTAGCATTTTCCTCAACCAAATTACTTGGTTTACAATAGTTAAAGCTGCCATGTACTCTACTTTGCTTGTTGATTGGACTACAGTTCCTTGTTTTTTGGAATTCCAACACACACTTTTAGATCTAAGAGTTAAGAAATATCCTAAAGTACTCTTCATATTATCAAGGGAGCTAGTCTAGCCACTCTCTATAAATTCCATCAAGTTGACACTAACATATTTCTTATAAAATATCCTGAAGTTCTAAGATCCTTGAATATATCTCAGCGCTTACTTTGTAGTTAAGAGATAGTTTTCAGTTAGGGCACTCATAAATCTTACCAAAACATCCATGGCATACATTATATTAGTCCTAGTGAAAGAGAGGTGGAAGAGTGACTGAATTATACTTCAATACACTTAAACATCTAATGAACCTAACCTATTGCCTTTGCTTAACTTACTTCCCTAGATTGTAGGTGTGCTTATAGTTTTAACCTTTCTTAGACTAAATCTTCTCAAAACTTCCATGGTATATTTCTTTTGAAAATAAAAATACCTTGGGAAGATTGCTTCACTTCAATGCCTAAAAAATAGGATATACTTCCCAAGTTATTCATCTCAAAGATTTCCTTCATCTATCTTTGAAATAAGTTGAGTAACTTCAAATCACTTTTAGTCACCAATAGATCATCAACATAAATAGAAACAATAAGGATTTCATCCTTTTGTTGTTAAGTATATAAGGTAGTTTCATTGGAACTCTATTTGAACCCTAAATCTACTAAAAAATTATCAATTTTAGCATACCGAGCTCATGGAGTTGGCTTAAGACCATAGAGAGCTTTCTTTAACAAGTGCACCCTGCTGCTATCATATGGAAAACCTTCTAGTTGCTTAACATAAATTTCTTGCTATAGAACTCTATTTAGAATGGTTGATTTGACATCAAGTTAGATTACTTTGTAGCCTTGTTGAGCTGTAATTAAAAAGAATAGTCTAATGGTATTCAACCTTGCAACTAGGGCAAAGATTCCAAGGAAGTCTACACTTTGCGTCTGTGCATAACCTTTCATGACCAATTTAGCTTTATGCTTGTTTATGGTCCCATCAAGATTGAACTTGAGTTTGAAAATCCATTTTAGGCCAATCACATGCTTATTGCTTGGTCTTAACACTAGTACCAATGTGTTGTTCTTCTTAATCATCTGTAACTCTTCCTCCATAACAGTTGTTCATTCTACTAGTTTCAAAGCATTTTCAGTACTTATGGGTTCTAAAAGAGTGATGTTGCATCTAGGATAAATGTCCCCAAGAATTCTTGTCCTTCTGACCACATTGTCTACATCAAAATCATCATCTGCTAAGGTGCTAGTAGGTTCTTCAGCAACATTTTTAGTGGTTAGGACTTGACTGGAGGTAGTCATCTTCTTCCAATCACAAGCTCTACTTTCATCAAACTTTACACTTTTGTTTATAATGATTTGTTGTGTGATGGGATTGAAAATCATGTACCCTTTGGAAACATTACTGTAGACTACAAAAACATTAGTTTTTGATCTTTGATCTAGTTTATCCTTTTTAGCTTAAAAAACATGGGTATAATATAGACTTCCAAACACCTTGGGATGGCTTATAAATGGCTTTTGATGTGTCCATGCTTTTGAATGGGGTCTTTTCCTTCAGGGCTTTGCTTGGTGGTCAATTTTGTAAATAAACAAAGTTGTTGACAGCCTCTGGCCATGGCATCTTAGGCAAGTCCTTCTTAAATATAAGACATTTGGCCAAATTCATAATAGATCTATTTTTCCTCGTACTTACATCATTTTGTTGAAGTGAGTAAGTAACAGTGAATTGGTGATGTATAACTGCTCATTAGAAAAACTCTTTAAATTGATTAGACGTATACTCAATTCCATTGTCAGTTTTTGAGGTCTTGATCTTTAGTAAACACTAATTCTCTACCATTGTTTTGAACTTTTGAAATTTAGTAAACACTTTAAGCTTCTGTATAAGAAAGTAAACCCTACAATATCTCATATAATCATCAATAAACAAGAGAAAATATCAGCCACCACTCAAAGAAAGTATGCTCCATACACATCTGAGTGGTTAATCTTTAACTTGCTAGCTGCTCTCAAGACTGGATCAATAAGGAAAGGTGTTTTGGCTAACTTTCCTAACTGACATATACCATATAACCCATTGCAACCGCTTATAAATTGTAGGTTCGACACTATCTCCTTCTCTTAAAGTATCTTTAGTGAAGAAGAATTAGCATGCCCACGTCTTCTATGCCACATATCACCATTTTCTTCCATACCAATATAAGCTCCTCCTTTTTAGTCTTTCAACTCAAGAGCAAAAATCCTATTATTGATTCTGACTAAGAAAATCTTCATACCAATAGAATCAAATATTTCATATACTTCATCACTTTTAAAGAATAGAGTAAAATTTTTATCAAGAAGCTATCCAACCTTGATGAGATTTTGACTTAATCAAGTACAAATAAAACATCTTCCATCTTGTACTTAAAGGTGCTTGAACATTAGGTCCAGTAGGCATGCACATTAGAGCACTACAAGTTCGAGAAGCCCTCATCCATCAAGACCAAATCATTCAAAAGCCTATGATTCAGGTCCAAATGGCTCATGAAAGAATGACCCATGTTCAAGAGGCCCAAATTGTGATTCTATATATCCAAAAATTTCAAAGAACTCATGATAATATCTATGTTGGACGTCGGCCCAAGTTTAGAGTCCAAGATCCATATTTGATTAATTCAAAATATGCTGAATTGGACTTTGGACATGATATTTCCTTAAAGATGCAAAAGTGGAAGTCCAAGTGGAAGCCCAATGTTCTAAGAAGGGCCATGGAGCAACTAAAGACAATATCCAACACGTTGAAGGCCCAATAAACTATACACATACAAGAGGAGTGCTGAGGCCCAATTGGAGTAATGTGACAACTATTTAAAAGAGTTAATTAGTTTTGACTAGGATTCTTTTTGAATTTCGTTTTTTTATTATTTTATTATTTTTTTTAACTTGGTCAAAGAGCTTATCTTGGAGATCAAGTTAAGATTAGTATCCTAATCTAATTAGAATATATATTAGGTATTATTTAAAATATTTCTAATCAGATTTTAGAGTTTTACTTTAATTAGGACTCTAGAAATTTTTTCCTATAAAAGGCTTCCTATTGTACTCTATTTTACACATGAATGAATGAATGAATTTGACTATTATTCAATACTTTGTGAGGCTTTTGCTTCTTTGTGTTCTCTGAGAGTTCACGTGACTTATCAAAGGATTGGTCTTCCTTTGTGGCATCTTGAGGCTAGGGTTCTAAGAGACAAGTTCTCTTGGGGTCTTTCCTTTGACCAACATTCTTGTTTTCTAGCCGGTCTCGAGCAAAGTGTCATCTTGTTGAAGGTTCCTAGGACAAGGTTCCTAGAGGGTCTCTCATCATTTGGTATCAGAGCTTTAGTCGCTAGTACAAGGTATATCTTTGTGTTTTTTTTTCCTTCCGTTGTTCTTCATACTTTCTTTCCTTCCATTTGTGTTATCTTTTTCATCTTCATCTTTTTCTTCTATCTTCTTCTGTCTTCCATTGTTGTGTTCCTCCATCCTCAAAAAAAAAAAATTGAAAAAAAAAATCGAATAAAAAAATTCGAAAAAAAAAGGGTGAAAAAAAAAGTTCAGATTGCAGAATTCAGAATTGCAAGTTGGGCCAATTCAAATTTAAAAGCAAGCTTGGAGTTAATTTCCTAATTGGAGTTAGTTTCCTATTGGAGTCAATTTCCTAATTGGAGTCAATTTTCTAATTGGAGTCAATTTCCTAATTGGAGTTAATTTCTTAATTGGAGTCAATTTCCTAATTGGAGTTAATTTCCTAATTGGAGTCAATTTCCTAATTGAAGTTAATTTCCTAATTGGAATCAATTTCTTAATTTGATTGCATTAAGTAGCTATCAAATTATCTACTTTCTTATTTGCATTCAAGAAAGAATATTTTTTCCTAATTGTTTTAAACTTGAATTGCAAGTAGTTTCCTATTCTTAAATTTTCTTATTTTCATAATTTTTTTTTTCTTCTCCTTCCTCCCAGGCCTCCCCTTCCTCCTTTCTTTTTCCCCTTTTTGTTACACACCTCTTTTTCTCCTTTGTTTGATTCTTTGGGAATTTATATTTTAGAATTCTAGTTTTTTTTATTGCCATTAGTATGATCTTTTCATTTGATTTGCTTGTGACTTGCTTAGAACACTTGTAAGAAGCAACTTATTGAGTGGTAAAAGGCAAGAGCGTTAACATTAAAGAAAAAGCCAAAAAGAGAGTTAAACACAAGTGAACTTATCATCTTTTGAGTGTAAACACGTGAGAAGAGTATGTGAGATCCTATTCTTTCTTTCCTTCCTTGATTAACTTTTCAGGTGTTAAGATGTCCAATGAGTACAAATTCCTTGAAGAGGCTAACAAAGAACGATTCAAGCAATCTTGTGCAAGGTTTGATGCATTCCAATCCAATAACAACTCTACAGGACAATATAAAGAAAAGGCATCCTTTGATTTCCATACTAGATGCCTTATCAAAGAAAAAGTCTGCAGTATGGCTATTGATAATAGTAGCTATATAAATGTTGCTAGTACCTTACTTGTTGAGAAATTAAACTTGCCTACTATAAAGCATCCTAGGCCCTATACCTTGTTGAAGGGTAGTGCTGAATTTAAAGTTAATAAGCAAGTTTTGATTTCTTTCTCCATTGGTAAATATCATGATAAAGTGTTATGTGATGTAGCTCCAATGTATGATGGACATATTATGCTTGGTAAACCATGGAAACATGTGAGAAAAGCTAAATATGTCAAGCATAAGCACAAATATTGCTATTACTATTCATTTGTATTCAATGAAAAAAATCATGTATTAGTACCTCTTGATCCTATGGATGCTTATAAGGATCAAATAAGAATAGTACAAGCATACAAAATGAAAGAAAAGGAGAGAACAAAAGAAAAAGAGAGAGAATATGTGTTAGAGAGAGAAAAAGATGAAATTGAAAAAGAAAAGAGTGTGAGTGAAAAGAAAGAGCAAGAGAGTTATGAGAATAGTGAGAAAAGCATGAGTGTGAGCTTGTTTGATGAAAAAAGAGAGGTTGAGAGTGTGTATAGGGATATTTGTTTATCTACTAACAACCTTAACCCATCTTTGCCTATTGTTGATTCTAGCTCCTTGCAGATATGTGGAAATTTGTTTTCAAAGAAGCCACCCAATGGGCTCTCATCTTCAACTAGCATTGAAAAGAGTTGTGATTGCCTAATTTTGTTTCCTAAGAATCCACCTAATGGCGAAGATTCGAGGACGAATCTTTTCAAAGAGGGAGGGAATGATACAATACCAGTAGGCATGCCCATTAGAGCACTACAAGTTCGAGAAGCCCTCATCCATCAAGACCAAATCATTCAAAAGCCTATGATTCAGGTCCAAATGGCTCATGAAAGGATGATCTATGTTCAAGAGGCCCAAATTGTGATTCTATATATCCAAAAATTTCAAAGAACTCATGATAATATCTATGTTGGACGTCGGCCCAAGTTTAGAGTCCAAGATCTATATTTGATTAATTCAAAATATGCTGAATTGGACTTTGGACATGATATTTCCTTAAAGATGCAAAAGTGGAAGTCCAAGTGGAAGCCCAATGTTCTAAGAAGGGCCATGGAGCAACTAAAGACAATATCCAACACGTTGAAGGCCCAATAAACTATACACATACAAGAGGAGTGCTGAGGCCCAATTGGAGTAATGTGACAACTATTTAAAAGAGTTAATTAGTTTTGACTAGGATTCTTTTTTAATTTCGTTTTTTTATTATTTTATTATTTTTTTAACTTGGTCATAGAGCTTATCTTGGAGATCAAGTTAAGATTAGTATCCTAATCTAATTAGGATATATATTAGGTATTATTTAAAATATTTCTAATCAGATTTTAGAGTTTTACTTTAATTAGGACTCTAGAAATTTTTGCCTATAAAAGGCTTCCTATTGTACTCTATTTTACACATGAATGAATGAATGAATTTGAGTATTATTCAATACTTTGTGAGGCTTTTGCTTCTTTGTATTCTCTGAGAGTTCACGTGACTTATCAAAGGATTGGTCTTCCTTTGTGGCGTCTTGAGGCTAGGGTTTTAAGAGACAAGTTCTCTTAGGGTCTTTCCTTTGACCAACATTTTTGTTTTCTAGCCGGTCTCGGACAAAGTGTCATCTTGTTGAAGGTTCCTAGGACAAAGTTCCTAGAGGGTCTCTCATCACTACCATTTCCAAATCTAACTTTAAAGGAATACCATGTCTATGGTTTTTAAGGTGCTTAAATTTGCAGACATGTGGTGTGTACATCTATTGTCAATAAGCCACACATCAGTATTCAAGGTTGTCTTACAACATTCTTCAATGGTAGTTGCTATAAACAACTTCTCTTCATCAACTTCATTGTTGTCAAGTACTTGTGGAGGTTGGGCCTGAGGTTGTTGTCTTTGATTTACCTTGTATACTTTGTCAATATGACTAAACTACTTACAAGACCTACACTAAACTTCAAGTCTAAACTAGCAGTAGTTTTCTACATGGCTTGTCTTTTAGCGATGAAGACACGTGGAAATTTGTCCTTTTTAAATTTTCTTCTATTGCCTTGCTGCTGCTCCTTCTTTTATGTACCCTTTTTTCCATTATTTTGCTTCTTGAAGTATTAACATTTTGTGGTTTTGGCTTTTGTTCTACTACTAGCGCAACTTCATTGGCACTTGCTTCTTCTGTAACAACCTTAACTTCTAAACACATCAATTAAGCTTAATTGGTATCTTAAGCACGAGTACTTAAGGTTAAACATTATTAATAGTTCATTGATAGATGAAAACCTGGGAAAATTTGAAGCTTTTCAATTATTCCTAATCACCAAGTAGGTAAGCAAAAAGATTCATGACAAAAGGATAATAAATTCTCTTATTAGATCTCCATTCCATTTACATTTAATTATAAGGGATATAAAACTCATTTACATTAGTTTACAAGTCAATACATGTATTACCATAGTGAAACCTGAGGTTTCTAACTTAGGCCATGACTTAGGCGATCCTCGCTGCTGCTAAATTAGCTATTAAAACTTAAAAAACTAAATTATTGGACTTATGTCGTGATTAACTCATTACCGAAGCTCAAAAACTAAAATATATAATTCTCGCCACGGCCAAGACCTTCTACGTCATGGCAAAACTGCTATCGGGAATTTACTATTCCCAAAGGCCTGAGTCTTATTACGGTAACGTATATGGCACTGTGGTTAGAGTGCTTATTGGAACTCTCCTAACAAATTTGCTTGATTTTGGCTATGGTAAGATCTTGTCACACCACACCGAGATTGCTCTCGGTAGCCCTTTGAATCTAAAATTCTCAATTTGCACTATGACTAAAACTTTTATGCTGTGGCACCCTAAGCTTTTAGATGACTTTTGGTTGTGACTTAAGCAATTTCAACCACGACTCAAGCCCTCTCTAATACTAAGCTCTTTAATACTTGTTATTACTCCCTTATATCTCCCTCCTAACAATATCTAAGGACCTCTTAAGCCAAAAAAACACTTGGTTTAAATGTTGTATTCCTCTAGTACCCACCAATTCATTCTCTCCCAAGACCTGGGGGCCTAAGTTTAGACCATGCCAACTATTCATCATTTCATATCAGCAAATTTACACCTCACAATAGCAATAGGTGCCCAAGTCACTAATAATCTTATTCAATTACATATCTCCTTACCATCTAACCTCATGCTACTTGGAAAACTCCCAAGGTTTGACTAAACATGTTCCTATTGTATGTAGGCCTAAAGAAAACTCACATATCAAATTTGATGATGGCGTATATAAATACATTCACATTCCAATAGAACTCCACACAACCATAGTCAGATCAACATTAGGTAATGCATCAAATTACAAGTAATATAAAGTCTAACTTCCCATTAGGTACATCATTGATTACAAAACATTAAAGTACCTGCACTTGGCAATATGAGTGCATGATGATGTTATATAAAATAAATTATAAAAGAATAGTATCTACTCTAAGTTAAAATGGTCCAAGTGTAGAAATCCTACACAACACCTCAAATAAGAAATGTTCATCTACTTACTTCCCATTTTCCTTACCTGAGGAACCTTTATTTTAAATTATCAGCCCATAAAATAGGGTGAGATGTAAATCTTAGTAACCAAAGGAAAAATTCTAAACATATGTACAACTTAATCAGCATAAATAGATATTAAACATAGTTGCCAAAAGCATCATCATAATCAATAAATGAACTAATTGAACTACCAGTAACTGCTATCTCATATTAACAATCAGATACATCATCTTAATAGTCAATGACATAGGAAAAGGCCCATCTATAGTGCCAACTCCCTATTGAGCACACTTTGGGCCCAATGCATTCATGAGTCTGATCATAACTCGATGCTCGATCGAAACATAATGCATAGGTGGTAGCTACACCATAGCTCCACGAAGGACACTCTCACAATCCATAACAACAATCAAGTAGCTAACCGATCATTTACCATAACAAAGATACCTTATGCAGCAAATATCATATTAACAATGAACATATGTAAGGAATTTAAATTAAACCCTAGTTACCTCACTTAATTATATAAAGTTTTGAAGTCAAGACAAGTTTCCACACTCTAGAGGTCCTAGATTAAATAAAAAAAAATATTCTTAGTCACTAATCAGACACTATGGAATTTAGTCATTATAAGCTACTTAGGAATCACTTACCCAACCACTAAATAGCTTCAAATCCATATTTAAGCTTCACGCACACAAGAAACCACAATATTCCACCTCAAATTCTGAGTATTTTTGTATAAAATCAAAGCCCATAATGTAAGTCAACTACTGGGGCCAATAACTAGTAAAGAATACATCAAAATGAGGAAGAAATACTCACCTAATGGTTTTCCTTACCTCCTTCTCCGAAAATCAATAAGAATCCATTGAAATAACAAAGTTCAAATTTAAGAAGAAAATAAAAATCCTCCAAATGACAAACCAATCAAACCAAAAGTAGAGGAGAATGAGAGGAACAAGTTTCATATAGATTACCTTGGCCAAATCTTTCTCTAGAAGTGAGAAATGATGAAAGAATGCAAAAATACCCTTGCCCTTCTTCTCAAGTCGAAAATGGCTTCCTTGTAGGGGTATTTATAGGTTAGATCAAGCAGGGCTTTGGCCTTGCTTGATGCCCAACCCGATTTTAAATATGCTTTAAAATTGAAGCTTATTGGCCTACCTCAACCCCACCTAGCCCTGCCTAGCCCAGTTTAATACTAACAGGACTGTGCTAAACCGACTAGCCCGACATTTTTTCTTTTTTCTTTTTTAATTTATCATAAAAAATATTAAATAACTTCAAAAAAATTTATATAAATTCTTATAAAATTATATTTTAAACTTAAAAAATTAAAATTTTAATATAAATCTTTATAAAAATATTTTTTTAAGACTTGATTGAACTAATATATCCCTTAGGAGCAACTTAAGTTTATTATTAAAATTAAAAAATAATTCCTACAAAATTTATATTATTTTTATAAAATTATATTTTATCTTTAAAAAAATTAAAATTTTAATATAAATCTTTATATAAAATTTTAAAAAAAAAAATTATTTTTTTACGTTGGACTGAGCCAATATAGCCTTAAAAGCATGCCTAACTCGATTTTGTACCTTGCCCCGACCCTAGATTTTTTAAAAATTATTTTTGTGCCCGCCCCAACTTAGCTCAATTTGGTAGGGCCCACTGGGCTTTCTAGCCCGATGAACACCCTACTTTCTTGTTTTGTATAACCCTTAAATTTTAGCACCTAAATAATATAGTGATAAGTCTCTTAGGGTTTTAGAATAAGTGGGCTAGTCCATTGGGCCCAATATCACCCATGGTTTGATTTATTTTAGCATCGGGCCAAGGCTAGACAAACCAATGCTTTTGGGTCTCCTAAAAACTAAAAGTGGGCCTCTCCTATTTATTCTTGACACATTAGGTTAATCATAGATCCAAAAATTAAGTATCCATCTCTATTGAATCAAAATCCATAATAATGTTTTATTTTTCCACTAAATTGTCTATATGAACTCCTATCTGCCTTGAAATGCCTAAAAAGTCATTTTCTTAAAAATATTTGGTTCCTCTAATTTTTCTTAAATTTTTCTTACTAATTCCATAATTCTAAATAATTACTGTTAATTAATTTCGAGGTGTTACATCCTCTTTGAATGTTTTTCTTTGTTTCCTAGCTTGTAGTGTAATTGTATGTTTTGCTACAGAAAGTTACACCATGTCCCTTGTGTCTTCCAATGAGGAAATCTTTTGTAATGTCTCACATTGTATAGGAGGATCTTGAGTTAGGTCCATCCAAGTGGGAGTAGTACTTTTCCTCTTGGCAACATATTTTGGGTTGTGATTGATTGAGGTGACCTAGGAACAAAACCCCCTTCTAGGCCGATGTGTTAAGTACCATAATTAGGACAATATCGTCAAAGGCTCTATATGGTATTTGGTATCAGAGCTGACCTAGCTATATGTGTAACTCAAGGATGAGTTGGCCCTAAGGGGGTGGAATGTAATGTCTCACATCAAATAAGAAGATCTTAGGCTAAGTCTATATAAGTGGGAGTAGTACTCTCCCTCTCGACAGCGCATTTTAGGTTGTGACCGATTAAAGTGACTCAAGAACAAAACCCCACTAGGCTAATGTGTCGAGTGACATAATAGAGACAATATCTTCGAGAAGAAGAGTACCACTCCCACTTATATAGACATAACCTAGGATCCTCTTATTCAATATGGGACATTACATTCCACCCTTTTTAAGGCCAACTCATCCTCGAGTTGCCCATATGGTTAGGTCAGCTCTAATACCAAATACCATATAGAGACATCTGCGATATTATCCTTATTACAATACCTAATACATTAGCCTGGTGGGATTTTGTTCCTAATAAATTTTGAGGACAAATTTTATCTTGGAGGGGTGAAAATGTAATAACCTATTTTTCAAAAACTGAATTAAAACTAATAAATTGATATTGGAACACCCTAAAGCAAAGCAAATTGAGGCCAAATAAGATTAGGATATTAATTAAAACATCTCAAAAGGCAGTTTAGAGCCTAAGGATAACCCAAAATCAAAGCCAAATGGTTGGATGAATTAAAAAGGAAACTTAGTGGCAAAACTGTAATTTCTGGCAACTTTTTGAAAACTCAAAGGAGGGAGTTTTAAATGAAAAAATTGAGTTCTTCAGGATTCTCAAAGTTCTAAAAATCATAGGAACCCTTAGAATGGCCAAAACCTCTCCGGTATATATTTTTGGTCATTAGTTGACCAAAACTTTGACAAAATGATTCGATAAAGTTTTAAATCTAGTTTGGATAAACCTAAAGGTATTTTATGAATTAAAGGATCAAAATTTCATGATGGAAAAGACTGTTATCAAAAAGGAGTTAAAATGAGCTCAAATGGAGAAAGGTAAGTTAAGGAACAAAATTGAAATTTTGAAAAGTGTCATAATGAAGCTCCTTCTTCTTATTCAACATGCCTCATCTTTTCCACTCTTCCTAACTGACTTTGTTCTACCTCAAACTAGCACCTAGACCATCTTGAAGTGGCGCACAAGAAGGAGAAGAGAAGGGAGAGAAATTCAAGCAAAAAGAGTAAGAAATCATCACTTTTTCATACTCTCTCCTTCATTAAAGTTTTTCTCCTATTTTGCCTCTCTCTTCTCATGGTTTTAGTATCTTAAATGGTGATGTTCTATGGTTGGTTCAATAAAGGGAAGGGAGAATTTGGAGAAACTTTTGGAAGCTTAGAAAAGCTCTCTTGATAAGCTTTGAAATAAGGTAAGAAACCATAGCTAAACTTGCTTCTTCTTGGCTTTCTCTTGCTGGTGTGTTTTGGCCAAACCTAGGATAATATGTAGGGAATTTGATTTTGACCTAAACATGATAGAAATTAGGGTTTTGACGCATGGAGAATCAAATGGAACAATTAGAATTAAAAAAGAAGCAATGGACACCAAGTTATGGCAATTAGGATTTTAATTGCACCTAGGGATTTATGAAACTTTTTAATGATAACTTATCTTCTATAAGAATATGTTTGAGTTTATAAGAGACCTAGAAAGCTTCACAAGTGCTAATTCCCTAAGAAAAACAAACAAAACTCCATGGGTACTTTAAGTAAGGCATGTCTTGGCCAAGAAGAGAATGGGGTACCTAGGGATAATTTTCTTTGATACCAAAGATAGAAAAAGTCTAGATATGAATTATAGATACCAAAAGAACCATTGGTTTTAAGTTAGAAAATATATTTTGAAAGTTGAAAGTTTAAGATTTCATTATGCATAAAGAAGGAACTTGGTATTAGGCTCCTTGATTTGAGTAGGTGATGACTCTAATGAGTTTAAATGCAGTCATGTGACTAAGATTGAGTGAGAAATTGGAACCAAGTTAATGAATTATATGAGTTGCTTCATTATGCTCTTGTATGGAATCATATGCATGTCATAAGTTAGAAGTAGCTTGTGAAGAGTTTATGTGAGGTTAGTGATGGTTCCATTGATGTATTGTGTCTTGTTTGATGTGTCTAGGCTAAGCAAATCAAGCCTTCTCCAAGTGTGTGTGAGAGGCTAAACCAAGGAGCTAGGAATCAATGGAAGAATTTGTGCTTCTTGACCCTAGATAGCTCATCATCCTTTTTTGTATGTATTTCTTAGTTGTTTGATTGTCATTGATTGCTTGTATGTATGTTTGAATTATGAAACATGCCTATAGCTATTGGTTTGGTACTTTTGTACCATTATGCTTCTTGATTTGCATTTTGAATGTGAGATAGTTTTTTATGGGTGAGGTTATACCAAAAGTCCCTTGAATTAGATGAGGTGAAGCCAAAATTCCCTAAGTAAGAGTGAGACAAGGCTAAAAGTCTCATAAAATGAGTGAGACTAAGTCAAAAGTCCTTAAAATCGGTAAGGCTAATCCAAAAATCCCATATAATTGAGTGAGGCTAGACCAAAAGATCTTAAACCTTATTCTTGACCTTAATAAAATTCATATGACTTTGAAAATGTAAATATGTTTGATAATTGGAAGTATTGCATGCATACTTGCTTTCTTGACTTGATAACAAGCCATATATGCATTCTTGAAATGGTGAATGAGCTATTGGGATTCTTTGAATGTCACTCAACCCCACTTTATGTCTAACCTTGCCTAAATAACTTTCATGGAGCAAGGAATAAAGGCCAAGAAGCTTAAGTTGTGACACTTTGACAATAGAATAAAATTTGATGTACTTTAATGTCAAAGTGTGTATGTATATATTATTTATGAGATGTAACCTTTCACTAATGTGTAAAAGTATAAAAATATGTTGTATGTTCTAAATTTGGAGTCAAATATATGAGAGCTTAGATTTTTAGTATGTTTGGCTTGCCAAGTGTGTGTATAAAGCCAAGTAAAAGAGTGGTTTTGAGTTCTATGATGATTTGGATTTGTTATGATGCTTATATATGCTGTCATTGAGGTTTTGGATATGCTCAAATGGTTACATTACATGTGAAAAGCTATTTTGGTTCATTTGAAACCATTTGTGCACTATGTTGAGCCATAATATTTCCTTAAATCAAAACCAAACCAAATGAATGAATTTTGGAGTGAAATTTGGCATGCATATATATCTCATTCAAAGATTTTCATGAAGCTAAAGAACATAATATTTGGATCTCTATAGAATTTATTATGATTTTTCAAAGTCAGCTAAATTATGTAGAAACTACCTATGTACTATTCGTTTGGTCAATCTGGTTTTCTATGTATTTGAGATGACAAATGAAGTCCAATACTCATGAACTTTTATAGACATATAATTGGCATCATAAGTTTTCTATATCCATTGAGATCACTTGATTTAGAGCTCTGCAGCTCGAGATATAAATTTTAAAAATTTCACATCTGCACTTGAGTGAAGTTCTGATAGTGGTACAATTCCATTAGAATTTCATAAACTAAATGATATTGTTTTGATATAAAATTTTTACAACATGTAGATCAAGTCTTGAGCTTTCCATAGAGTTCTAGTTTGCATGATTTGAAATTTTCTAGTTCAAGTTATGAATTTTTGAAGTTGTGATAGAATTTATGAAACCATGGAAAATGGAAATGTAATGCTAGTCTTGATGTGTATGGCTTAAACTTGAAATCCATACTTCATTTTGTGGTGTTTCTATATGAACAAGTGTATTAAGGATGAAAGATGAGTTCGGTAAGTTGAAATTGTTTATTTAACCATAAATGAATTATTTTAACCTTTAATGATGACAAGTTCCGCTGCTAAAAGTATTAAATTTACAAAAATAGATGTTATAAGCACTTTGTGACACAAATTAAGTGCTATCTACTTATGGTATTACATCTTTGCTTCAAACTTTTTAGGAAGGGTTAGCATAACTCTCTCCATGATCCCACTTTCTTTACTTCTTTACCAAGCAACTTGATCTTATTTATAGTTGCTGTGACTCTATCAATACAGTCCTTTACTTTGTCAGATCTTTGATTTTTAATAATTCAAACTCTCTTTTGATGTCATAAATCTGCATCTGTTGAGTCTTATTACTCCTTTGAAACTCTACTTTATGCTTTTCACAAGCTTGTTAGTAGTTTTGTAAGCCATTATCACAGTGAAGATTACTTCATCAACACTTGAATAAATGATGAAGATAGCTCTATACTTCTTAGCTATCTTTTTCGAATGATGTTTGAGTTAGTTCACTATTGGATTAGCTGGTAGGGGGTATATAGCTTTATCAATTTCAACATACTCCTAAAGATCAAACAATATAAGGTAAATTTTCATCTTAACAGCCTGCACATGATAATTTTGCCCATTAAAAATGGGTGGAGAAACTCTAGAAAAGGTTAAGAAGGCCATAATATAATAGGAAGAAAAAGATATCAGCTCAAAGGTGGGTTGTGGTAAGTTTTCTTACTAGTTTTTCTCACTTATGATCCCTCGAAAGATCTTGAAAGGTCTGATACTAGAGTTGGAATCATAGGCTATGAAAGTAAATAAAAGGCAAAGGAAGAATATAAAGAGTAGAGCTTAGGTTGCTCTATTTCATTCACAGATTTATAGCTAAAAGATTTACAACTTGATTAAGTAATATTAAATACTTAACTATACTCCTAAATACTGGAATAATGATCCTAAAATGAAAAGAAACAATAATTTGATGTTTCCTAAAAAAGACACTATTAATGTTAAGCTTTTCACTAGTCGCCATATCACAAAAAGTGAAAATGGATAAATTAAAAAGGTTTGCACTTTATCTTACCAAAAGATTGATGAAGGCTATTTTTATACATTTTAATCCTCCTAACTTAGGCATTTTAATGATCAAATATAGCTTTAGGAATTTAATTAAGTGGAATTTGATTTTAGTATCCATTTCTGCACTCATGGAAATTATTTGCAAGATTATTAGTTTTCAATGCATTAATTTCTTTTAGATAATTTTGTGAATTTTTCCTATTGAATTGTTCTTACTATTTATGCAGATTTTTGTTAGGCAATCGGAATTTTAAGGATGAACATTAATTTGGAAAATGATTGAAGCTTCAAGATTAAATCAAGAGCTAAATTTCAAGGAGGGAAGCCACATTTTGCAATTAGAAATGAAGGATTTTTATGGATGGACAAAGATGCACAACTCACTCATGCATGGTTCATGTAGGTAGTTCATCCACGTAGCTTCAAACACACACACTAGCCTAGACCATCACTGTAACACCTCATATTTATAGCTCATTTCTAACACATTTGCATACTTATATGATGCATTCCATGAAAGATGTAAGAAATGTCCATTAAAATAATACATTTTTTTGCGTTGCGTTATGTATGAAAATTTCATTTGGTGTCACATGGACCGTGTGAGCTCTCATACAATACATTCTCATATTTAATTACATGAATACAACTCATTTGCATCATAAAATGTGGCCCATAACTCATTGAATTCAAAGGCAAGCTCAAAATACTCATTTATATTTTCAGCCAGAATTTGGCTCTTTTCTTATCAAACTTTGAAAAATGATAACTAATTCTAGAAAAATTAAAATTATGGATTCTTGGCCATTTTGGAAAGCTATGGATTTCTAATTCATAATAAAAATATGTCCAAATCATGACATCCATCACAAAGGATGTTTGACATCTAAAAAGGTCCAGAGGTCAAACTACTCACTGGTGCTGTCATAGATTTCTGCAGTAAATTTTGAAAATTTTCAATTAATTCCAAACAAATCCAATCCATACAAATGATACCAATATAGAAATTTGTGGATGTTAGCTAGAGTAAAAAAATAACTCCAAACCAGTTTAGGCATGCCAAGACCTCGAAATCCAATGAAACAGTAATAGAGGTCGGCTGGAATCCCTCATACTGGATGGAATCTTCAAAAATTCATATCTCCCACTCAAGACATTCAAATGAGATATTTCTAGTTGGCACAAGTCACTGTCAATGTTTAGTTTCTGTGTATAAAATTTCATGAAAATTGGACATCATTTGTGTTCTATGTGATAGATTTCATTTTCGGACCATATGAATAGTGCATCAAACCAAAATCAAAAAATTTGCCAACTTTGGAAATTCATCAAATATTTTGTAGAGTTCCAAAAATTATGTTCTTTAACTTTCCAAAAAACTCTCAACAAGCTCTAATTGCATGACAAATTTCAGATCAATTAGAACTCATTTGGCTAAAAAGTGACTAGGGTTCCATTATGATCAATTTTAGCTCCACACAAGGTACCAAAATGTTCAAAAGGTTTCCCTTTGGTTTTGGCACCTTTTAGGCAAGTCTAAAAGTATAAATAGGACTTGTATGAGCTTCCCAAATGGTTTCAAACCTCATGCATCTCATTTTGCCATTTCATCCACACATATGCATAATTTCATCATACCATTCATGAAGCTAATTTGCCATTATATACTCAATTCACATTCTAGTGGCTACATAACATATTCTCTCATTCATATATGGCATAATATCATAATTAAACATGTTTAAAAGGTCATAGACCATATACATCATGGGATTACATTCTTTGACACAAATATGCCCTTAAAGAACCAAAAACTATGCATTATATTGTGAATCTCTCTTCTTCAAGGTGGTTAGCTTCCATTACCCTGTCCACTTAATCCACCTAACATATTAGATCATTGGAGAGGAGGGGATAAGATTCAAAGAATTCCAATAGCTCATCTTCCATTTAATCATACATCATAGATGCAAACAAGTCTCATAAATGCATATATAGTCATGTGGATATGTGCAAACATTCAAGAGACATTTTCATTATTTGAGAAAGTCATACATAGCATACAAAGGCTTGCCAAGCAAGTGGATTGGCCTCACCCAATTTCTTGTAGATATTAGACTTGCCTTACCCATTCTTTAATAAATTCTTGGACTCAACCATGCTGTTGGGAGCCCACTTTGCTTTTAGGAGACTCTTTACTTTGTTTCAACCAATCTTAAGGGTTCTTGGCTCATTCTCACCATGGCTAAGGGTTCTTGGCCTCATCACACTCAAGCAAACCCAAGCACACATCATAACATCATTTAGAAACATAATATGTCATCATGAAATCATGCTAGCATACTTTTCATGGCTTGAAAATACACATATATACATTCTAAGACAAACTAAGCACACATCCATGCATGAGAAAAGGTGGAGGGAGTTACCTTGTACACAATCACATACTTTCCTTCTTGAATTAAGGCTTTCTCTTTCGGCCACACACACACAAACTTATGGAGATGGTTTCTCTTGGCCTAGACACAATTTATGGAAGCCAATTAGGTTTATAGAATTAATTCTAAGGCCACATACTTCCTTGAACTCTAGCTTGAACTATAAACCTTATTATGGTTCTATAATTGCACATAATGAAGCAATACCCCTCAAGTAAATTCTAGACTCCATTCTTTCCTTTCAAATATGATTCTTGACTCCTTTTAAGTCTCTTGGAGTCATCACACAATTAAAACAAAGAGCCTAACTACATGTTACTTTTTTAGGTCATAGTATGGAACCTAAAGCACCAACTCACTTTCTATTAGTTCTAAATTTTTCCCAAGGCCTCCCCTCATCATATATGACTCAAGAATGAATTTAGAAAAATTTAAAACTCTCCCTAACAACACAAACCCCTTTAGGCCTAGGCTATGGAGGAAATGGGGTTTCTTGGAGTTTACTTTGTTTTCTCAGGGGAGGATGCATGTGGGGAGCCTCTTAGGGATCTTGGGAGCTTATTTAAACTCTTATTTAGACCTAGAAATCATCATACAAAATCAAATTTTACAAGGTGCAATTGAAACCCTAGAACTTGCATCTTGAAATCTAATGGTTTTTTGTTAATTCCCTTTGCATATTCTTAATCTCCATACCCTTTTTTCCTTAGATTCACCTTTGGTTCTGCCTAAAAATCAAGTTCTCATAGGGTTTTCTCATGTTAGGCGAAATGGAAGAGGAGGGAACCAAAGATGACATCCATAAGAAGAGAAATTACCTTGTTTTCTTGCTTTTTCTCACTTGAATCTTGTGTTCTTAGAGCTCCTCTCTTCAAATCAAAATTTTTTCCTCAATTTCTCCTCTAAAATAGATCCATATACTTCATTATAATCATAGGAAATAAAGGAGAATGAAGGAGAAGAGGTTTAGAAGAGAAAGAACATGAAAAACTACTAAATTTCCATACCTTAAGCCTTTGATTTCTCCTCCTCTTTGCCTCCCTCTTGTGTGCCACTCTCCCTAGGGTTTTTCTCTAGTTTTAGGCAGAACTTGGTCATGCAACATGAAGGGAGAAGAAGGGTGCATCATATATACAGGTGGGAGGAAGTTACACTTTTCAAAAATTTTCATTTTGTATTTTGTTCTTGGCATTTTCATTTCTCCTTTGTTTTAGCTCCTTTTTTAGAATTGTCTTTTCCATTATGAAATTTAGTTTCCTAATTTAGTAAAATTCCTTTGGAATCACTCAAATTAGAACTAAAACCTTTCCGAATGAATCCATCAAAGTTTGGGTACACTAATGTTGAAAAACATCCACCGGAGGGGCTTTAGCTATCTTAGGTCTTTCCATGGTTTTCAGGGCCTCTAAAAACCCTGGGAAACTCAAAACTTTCATTTAAAAAGCCCTTCTGTGTAAATTTCAAATTTTGCTCAAAATTAAGAAAATGCCATTACGTTTTGTAAGCTTTTCGTAAGAAATTTTTTCTTCATTCAAGCTTCTTTTTTCTTTCCATCTGAGTCTGGAATTCTCATTCTTAGGAGTCTAAAATGCTTCCCAAATTTTTGGGACCTTAACTATCTCATTTCGGGAGACTTCCTTTTGTATCTAGTGAATTCATTCGTTTACGGAGAAACCATTCGTTACGTTTCTCACGTTTTTTCTGATTTTTAGATAACCGGATGTTACAATCACTCACACAACCAACACATCATTCACGTGGAAACTACCACTAGAACACACACACAAGTGAATAGAACCAATGGTCAGCCCACTCTTAATGTACTCACTTAAATGAAGCTCATGTAATCACACATGTCCTTGCAAGCTCCATCACACCATCCTTCCATGCATAATATGTAGCTCCCACACACAAGTTCAGCTTCACCTCATCACACACACACACTTCCATGTAGCTCTCATACCTCTAGCCATGTACACTCACTTATATAATCACATGCACAACAAACACCATATTAAACACTTCCAAAACCACGAGTCCAACCACATCTTCAACACATTCCCTCACTTGAAGCAATAAAGGCAGAGCAATGTGGAATAGGAGGAAAGAGCACACGAGGAAGCATGAGCTGGAGTTTAAAGAGGATATCACGTGATAAATAAAGAAAATTAACATGCAGACTTTCACATGGGAAGTTTGGGCAGAGTGAAAGGAAAATTAACGTGGAATGAGCTAAGAACAAAGAGGTCCAGAAAGCATGAAAAGCATAGGTTTTTGGAGCTGAGGTAGAAGGCGTGTAAGTAGCCACGGGTAAGGGAAAAAGAGAGCTATGAGTTGATGAGGAAAGAATTAAATGAAGAAGCCCACGTGGAGACAAGTGTAGAACAAGCTACGCGTTTGGCTATAAAAGAAGATGGAAAAGAGCCACGTGATTAGAGGAACACTGAAGCTACAAGCTGTGCATGAAAGAAGCTTAAGCTTATGTGGATGAGAGGTCCATAGCCATGCATGAAGAAGGCTCAAGTTGTCTCATGAAGCAGCAGCACACTCTTTTGAGTTGTGGAGGATCCACGTAGGCACCAACAAGAAGATGTGCAAGGGAAGACGTGGTTTAATAATACGATCCAGCTGAGCATGTGGTGAAGGGGGCAAAACGTAGGAAAAAGGACGAACTAAATAAACATGAAAAAAAGGGTTGGAGGCTAGTTGAATAACAATGCTGAGCTTGAGAAGAGAACATATGAGTTTTAATAAAAGTTGAGCACGTGACACACAAAATGAAGAAGTTGTGAGCTTATTTGTAATGAACCATGTGGAAAGGAGTATGAAGCCATGAGTTTTGGAAGTTGAATTAAGAGGAAAGAAAACACGTATATAGCATGAAGAGAATCATGTGAATAGTACAAAGAGTAGTTGCAGGTTATGAGATGCCAAGTCAGTACACGTGAGGAATAAATGAAGCTAAGGAAAAAAAAAACTCACGGGCAGAATGAATGGACTGAGCACGTGAAGAGTAAAAATGAGCCACATGAGAGGAATAAAAGAAATACACTCGAGCAGAGGCAAACATCATCCATTCATCCATAATACACTCCCTTCATCCATCGTCCATCCCCTTCATCCGTAGCCATTCCTCCTCTATTTTTCTCACTTCCATCCATCCATCCAATGAGAGCTTAATTGCAGATTATGGCTAGCTTGGAAGAAGACCCTTGGAGAAGTTTGAATCCATGGGATAATCAAGGGATTTTTGGCTAGGAGTTTCATTTATTTTCTTCTCTCTCTATATCAATTTTAATTATTTTTTTTGCTTGGTTAAGCTTGTGAATGATTGAGATTGATGTAGTTTATGATTGATGGCTGGTTAGACATTGATTAGGAGAATTTTGAATGATAATTGAATGAATCAAGGGCTAAATTTTTCATTCTCTTCCAATTTCTTATGTATGTAGTCAAGGTGTTTGATGAAATGCATAAATGAAATTGAGTGCTTAATTGTCTAATTTGAGAATTCTTTGGAGTTTAATTGATTAATTAAACATCTTAGGGTGATAATTCAAAGGCTAATTGATCCATTAATCAATCAAATTTAGTGTTCATTGATCCTAATGACAATAATTAATAATTTGATGCGGGATTGAGGTTTAAATTCAACATTAGATTATTAATCTTTTGATTCTTGCGTGGTAACTCAAGATACATTGTTATGAACACAATTAGGGACTCTTAAATTAGAATTAATCACAGTTGAACTGGGATGAGGATAGTAGATACTAAGGGACGAATCCAAGACTAGTCACATGTCTATCACTAACCAATTAGTTCATATAATTAGATAGTAATTAGGAGTTTTAATTCAATTAAATTTTAGTTAGTCTAATTAGATAAAACCCCCTAATTTAGATAGCTTTTAGGATCCTTTAACACTTAGAAAACCTAATTAAGCATTTAACTTCATTTCCAAAGGAGATGACCTAGGTTGTGCCACTAACTATAAAATTTAATCTAACTTAGTTTTATTTTGGAAATTGCACGACATGACCATCAATCACTCATAACTCAACTTTAGATGCTCACTCAACTTAATGTAAGGTCCTTAACTTTAATCTCACTCAAGGTCTTCAACTTTAATCTTGCTTAAGGTTCTCAACTTCACTTGTAATTCTCAACTCTTCCAAGTGAACTCAACTCTACTTACTTGAGTGCATTCAACTTTGGCTGCACTCAATTTTAACTTAAGCTAATTTCTAGAATTAAGTTTACATAAATATCTCTTCTTAACTCCAATGCTTTCTTCCATAACCCATTACTCTAAACCACATTATTCTCACATGCCTAAATGACCAATTGGGTTATGTTGTTGGGGTCCATCTTACGAGTGAAAGAACACAATGTTAGGCACCACTTGTGCCCTATTTGGTGGTTAATCTGTGTTATTTTCTGTATCTATTTCAAAGAGCTTTAAGTTACTATCAAGCATAAGAATAGCACTAGCATTGATTGTGTGAGTTTGATCTGGAAAAGAGATTATGTAAAATGTATTTGAACCATTATTGTATAAGATTTTCATGTTGCCAAAATCATCAATGGTAAGCATTGGTGTGTGATATACACATGTGACCTTCACTAGATTTTATTAGTTTGTGGGGCCATCATTAGACAACCAAAAAAAAAATGTAACATGTAGTTACGGTTAATTGTGTCCAAATATCATGACGTGTGAAATATGCCCCTTGTGATAAAAGGTTATCAGAAAATAAAACATAGAATTGCAAAGAGAGAAAAGAGAAGGGAGAGAAAAAAGAGAAGAGAGAAAAAAAGTAATCACTAGATGTTAATTAGCTCTGCATGGATATGTAAAAGAAGTATATTAGTAAATCAATAGTTTGACTAATGGCAAAAATTATTTATATGAAATCAAGAGTTTGGGGGGTTAATTTTAAATTTTTGAAGGATAAGTGGGTTATTTGCATATAACTTTAACTTTGTATGTTTTGTGTATTTTGGCCTTGTAAAATTATAAACAATTTGATAAACATAAATAATTTTTAATAAAATAATAATCCACATGACATTAAAATTATTTCTAAAATTAAAATAAGCTTCAATATATTTTGGTTCAATTCCTCTTTCTTTCCTTTACTCTTTATATACTTTTAGATGTTGCATCTATGACTTCAAGCTTAACTATAGTTCGAAAATGAGGTAAATAAATTTCTCTCTTTTTTTTTTTAAAAAAAAATATATTCAAATTATGAAATCTTCTTTAGCTTTTAGTAAAATCTACATTTTTTAAAAAATAAAAAATGAAGAAAACATTCTCAAGAATAATAATTTTTTATTAGGAATAAAACTTATTAAAAAATAGAAATATTTTGAAATGTTTATTTTTAATGTTATTTATTATGTTGAAAATGAAAACCATAAATTTAATTTATTTTAAATTAAAAAATTAATTATTTATATTGATTAAATACATATTCAATATTAGTTATATTATATAACTAATAAATATAAAAATATTTCGTTATAATAAGTATAATTATAGCTCATCTTTAGGCAATATTTTTTTCTAGGCTAAAAAAATATAAGGTAACAAAGAGACAAACTTCAATCAATTCCTTCATTTGAAGTGTCAACATCTAGGATTAGAATAGAATTAAGAAAGGATGGAGGAGAAATCTACCAACCAAGTAGGCACATCCTTGACAATAGACTTAGCAATTGAATCGATTACCTTGTTAGCGATAAGGGTATACACGACTCGAGTTGAGTTGGCTTTTGGCCTAACTTAGTAGCTAACTTGATTTTAAATGGGTTTTAATTTTGCCTAAAATGGGCATGACCCTGTTTGGTATGTTTAATACCAAGCAGGATTGAGTTAGTATTGGGCAATCTAATTCTATTTTTTAAAAATTTACTGTAGATATTATAAAATAATCTTTAAAAAAAGAATTTTATATAAGTTTCTATAAAATTATATTTTGCCCTAAAAATATTAAAATTTTGATATAAGTTTTTAGAAAAAAAAATATTTTTTTATTTTTTATTTATTTAAGCCACCAGTTTGGGTCGAGCCACATTAGCCCTTAAGCTCAGCCTGGCCCAATTACATAGCCTAATCTAGCCTTTCTTTTTCTTTTCTTTTTGTGTCCAGTCTAATTTAACTAGATTTGGCTGGGTAGAACTAAGTCTCCCAAGCTACCAAATATGGTGTATACCTCTAGTTAGCGGTTATAGGAATCCATATAGGAGAGAAGGAAGAGAACCACTTACTCAACTGAATAATATCACAACAATAGCATAACTCCTCCAATCTGAACAAGTATCTCCATTGTTAATTATAGTCACCAAAGCTTTTACAATCCAACTCAAAATACACGTGTCCAAACATAGACTAAGAGCCATCAAAAATCCCTTTCTCAACGCAAAACTTTGTTCATTAAAGTATGGGAGGCAACACATGGAACCCCACATATCTCTAAAGCACACATCCTTTGTAGTTTTTGTTGTTAATGAACACTAACATTCCTTATATCTTGAAAAAAAAGTGTAATTTTTTTAAAATAAAAAATCATACAATTTATATATCTTCCAAAGAAAAAAAGATAATTTACCCTCTAAAACTCTCTTCATCTTGCTTATTATCTTTAATAGTTGCAAATGCCCATGGTTTTCTTTTTGGTCGAATAAATGCCCATGGTAAGATGGTACACCTTTAACATATTTATTTTTAATTTGGGTTAATTTCTCTCTTCTCTTTTTAAAAATGTTAAAATTACACAGCTTTTTATTTTATTTCAAAAATACACCCTTCTTCTTCTGAAATCAAAATATGTACAGGCTTACCTCCTATGTAATAAAAAAAAAAGGTTAAAATTACACTTATTTTGACTAAAATATCTCTATAACTATTATATAATATAAAAAATATATAATTATATGTGATCAATATAAAATAGTAAATTTTTAAATTTAGTAAATTGTAAAATCATTTGATAAAATAATAAAATTTTAAAAGCAAAGAAAATATCCCAATGAAATATTTTAAGGTTAAAAAGTAAAAGATAATAATTGAACTTAACGAATAACATTTGCATATAATATATATTGATAAATATAAGCACTACCATAAATTTAATAAATTAATATAATAAATTAAATTTATAATTTTTGACATAAATAAATTACATTGAAATAGAAGTTTAAAAATATATTTAAAATAAAAAATAAATATTTTTTAAAGAGAATTTGGTATTTTTTGAATAATTATATATTTTTAAAATAAAGAGAATAATTGTATAATTTGAACATATATAAAAAAATGAAAAGAAAGATTAATTTATCCTCATAAAAATGGCACCCAACATTTTATTAATTTGTGGTCAAAGCACACAATTAACGTTGACGATTGACAATAACACCGAGGTAGGATGGTAGCCTTCGGTGGGCTCTTTTATTGGTCCAAATCTTAGATGGTTTTCTTGTGGTCCAACAAGTGGAATGAGGCTAACCTAACCTACACCCTACTTTGATGGGCTTAGCCCACTGGTTCAGCCTGGTCTCTAGTCCAATTTTCAGCCCTTATATAATTATAGAAAGGAGAAATTTATCTTGTTTTAAATTGAATGGCACAATTTTTGTAAAAAAAAATGCATGTATGACATACTCTTTCAGAGAGTATTCATAATTTTACAACAATTACCAGATTAAGAATAAATGAGATAAAATAATTTTAAAAATTAAAATTAAAATCTTGAAAGGGAACTCGATTATAATATTTATTGAATCTTTTTATCTTTGTTAATAATAATTAAAAATTCTTTCAAATCAATTTACGCATCAACCAAAATTAAATCTTTTCGCACAATAGTTAAATCTTTTCGCACAGTAATTTTGATGACTGCTAGGTTCTATTCGTTATCATACAAATGACTATGCAATATTAAGCAATTTATGCTCAATATGAGGTGTGCAAGTTGAAAGATCACTTCCAATTTTAGCATTTTCGTACTTGGAAACCAAAGTGAACAAGGTTTGACTTCCTACTTGAATGTACCAAAAAATGTCAACAGCTTTCAATGGACCATAATTGCATTTCAAGAATCAAAATTGTAAGTTCCATGATCAAAATACACAATACAACGTATTTTCTCACTTTTCTTAAAGATGACTGATAGAAAAACAGTTACACGAAAGGTGTGAAAATACCAGTCAAAATCCCCTCCTCCACCCCTTGTCAAGTACATTTCAAGTGAAATTTGCTTCTGACATGCTAGATGTCTATTTACAATTGACCTTGACTACTTAACTTTGACCTAAAAATTTTTCCTTTTCTTTGGGCCCTATGCCCATATCACTGTACAACCTCCATTTCAAGTGGAATAAGTTTATTTCATAATTTGACAACTTTTTGACCATCATGAAGTAGAGATTGGTGATGAATAAGCTTCTGAGGATGATGAAGAGCTGTAGATCGGGAACAACATTTCATTGAACCTTTTGATTTGCTTTGGATAGCTTCAATACCTTCCAATGCCTCCACTGCATCCTTCATAGAAGGACGATGTTTGGGGTCAGGGTCTAGCCATTTGAGAGTAAACTGAGCTGCTTGTAACGCTGCCTTGAGTGAATATTGGCCCTTTATCTTAGCATCCATTATGGTTTTCAACTTGCCTTTATTGGAGAGGCATGGCTTAACCCACTCAACCAGATTCTGCTGCCCGTGTGGCCGCTTTGTATCAAGTGCTCTCAATCCTGTCAGCATTTCGAGCAGCACTACACCAAACCCATACACATCACTCTTCACATACAAGTGCCCTGTTCAATAGCGGTACAATAGTCAATAGGTAGCGATGGAGTCTCTTTTAGGTAGACTTGCTCAGTTTGTTGGAGACAAATAAATTAAATTAATCATGAATAGATGTAGAAGACCCTTCATATAGTGTTATCTTAGTAATTTTACATTTTTTTGGGATCTTAGATATCATAGAATAAGATATTAAAGTATATGATAGCATGGTATTTAAGTTTTGCATATTTGGTATAATGACAACTATTGTCATAGAAATTATACAATTAGTATCTTATTAAAGTTAACAAAACTACTCCAATGTTACAAAATTCCTATAGTTAGATGGTATGAAATATTGTCCAAAATGGTATTATTCTAAACCTCCTGATATTTTAGATAACTTCAGTCATTTAAGAAAATTATTATACCAATTACAGGAATCTCGAGTGTCTCTTGATATTTAAAATGCAAGATGAAGATGATGGTGTACAAACTTCTCTATATAAGTTATATGTGAGTTGTGCTAAAAAATATGTCAACATATCCATAATTTATTCGTTTTACTTTAAATTTTTTCACTAGCAAAAAATCAAATATTATGTAACACATTAGTGTGAACATATAGTTATTTGAATTTTGAATGATGTATAGATATATTATTTACCTGTTGCGATGTATTCTGGAGCAGCATAGCCATATGTGTCCATGATCCTGGTAGTCACATGTGATTCTCCCCCAGTAGGCCCCAACTTAGCCAAGCCGAAATTAGAAATTTTTGCATTGTAATTCTGTAGGAGACAAAAGAATCAATTTATCAATATGATCTGTGCAATCTAGCATATATGGATAGAAAGACCACTGATTTTATAATGGTGAAAAAAAAAATTAATGGATACGCTTCAGCTAATACTTTAGCCATCAAGAAGTTTCCATATATTTTCAGCGTAAGTTAGTAAAATAATTAAAGGAATATGAACTTGCTATTCATTCCTAGATGATACTACATTCGTAATAGTATGGCGACGACAGAAAAAGGATGACTAGCGAGAAATAAGCAACCCCATCGAGTAGTATATTTGAGGCCTTGAAATCTCTGTATATGATTTGCTTTTCTGAAGTGTGCAAGAAAGACAGGCCGTGATAACTATTTTGAGTCGTGTGTTCCAAGAAAGTGGTTCTATGTTAGGATTCCCTGCTCAGAAACAAAAATAAAGAGAAAATTAAATCTCAGATCCATGGCCATGCAATTTCTTTTCAATTCATTTGAATTCAGTTCGTACTTCTGAAGAGATGATTCTCCAAGCTTCCCTTGGGCATGAACTCGTACACAAGGAGAAGCTCCTCATCCTCCCAACAGTAACCCAATAGCTTGATCAGGTTTGGGTGAGAAAGGCTTCCTAAAAAGTTCACTTCTGACTGCATTACAAAATCAACAGAAACTGTTATTACAACTGTACTGAAGTTGTTTCCAAAGCCGAAAGTTCTGGGTTTGAATCTCAGTCGAAACCATAATTAACCAAAAGAGAACATATTACTGCTATGTCACTTACACTAGCCGATTAAATGCAATGCAACAACTAAAATGACCAAATGCGACTACTAGGCTACGCTATTGATAAAGAATTTAGTTTTAACATGTCCTACAGCATTTCAGTGACTGGTTTGTCTGTCAACTGTGAACAAAAACTTAGTTGGTGAAAAAAGGAAAAAGAAAAAAAAGAGAGATGAGAGTTCATCTGGTTTTTCAAGCCTTGTCAGGAATTTTTTCTTTTTAATAATTTCTTTCAGAATCTTCATTTTAAATTACGTTTCATTAATTCCTGAATTGGAGAAGAAAACCACACACATATTCACTCAGACATAGCAAAGGTTTGTGACATCAACATCTTGATTCTATTCAAGATTGGAGAGGGTTACATCAGTGTTATCTTCGTTGTATATTACTATCTTAATTCCTAAAAGCAAACATGCCATATGCCTATCCTATGAGATAAACTAAATTTAAACATAGAATAAATAACAGTAAAAAAAGAAAAAACAAAAACAAAAAAGGTTGTGATAGGTTGGTGAAGATAGCGAAAGCATTCAGAAATTGTTAATATGGAAAGTAAAGGCTCGTTCTGTACTCATATTGAGTCAACATTCAACACTGTGGAAATTATCCCAACGAATCGAAAGATAGAGGTCATTTGAGCGGGACCGAATGCATATTTTTTCTACTAAACTCCATGAGACCATGGCCATCTTTTAGAGTCAAATTCATTAGTTTATATATAAATTTCCCACCGAATAAGAAACGAGAAATCCATCCACACCACAACAGCTGTGGCTGCAAATTGGGTCAAGACGATGACAACCATGTTGAATACTAAGTTAAATTATTATTTTTCCATATAATTTAACTTAATTTAAAATTTAGTCTCTATAATTTAAAATTTATAATTAAATATTTAAAATTTTTAATTTAATCCCATTAAACCCTGATTAGCATGTCATTAAATTTTATTAATATAGATTATTATATAACCATTTTGACACTTTGAATGCACAACTCAATCTAACTTATCTAACTCTTAACATCAATTATATATTGTTATGCATGTGAGTTCATTTCACTTTATTATTTATTTTTATTTCTTTTATATTATAAATTATATATATTTAAAATTGATAATTGACTATATTGACAAATTTCACAGCACATTGAGGAAACTGTAAACATAGAAAAATTAAAAATGTATAAATTTATAAAAATTTAAATTATAAGAATGAAATTAAAAGTCATATAAAACTATAAACAGAATAATTTAACCTTGCACTAGAATTGAAATTTCTAAATTATTTTGGGAACTTTGAGCTGAAAATCAAAGTAGAGGGAAGAATCAATCCTAAAAGTTGAAACTGAAGGTACCTGCCACTCTTGAAAGCCTTGCATACTCTCAGGGTTGAGTTTTTTGATAGCGACCATCATTCCAGAGCCCGCTTTAGACGGCGAAAGCGTCTTCTCATCCAACCAACCTTTGTAAACTTTACCAAAACCACCCTCCCCGAGCAATGTGTCCGATTTGAAGTTCTTGGTGGCTGCTTTCAAATCCCCAAAACTGAACACCTTCAAGGAATTAGGCGTTTCGATAACAACTTGCCCATTTGAAGAAGCAATGGACTCGTCAACTCTTCCATTTGCAATCATCGAGAATTGGCTCTTTACTACAGTGCAATTTGTTGTAGAGGACTCTACGTTCTTACTCTCAGGACTCGCTGATCCTACAAACGAGACGATAACGAATTAACGGAAAATGGAATTTCAGCTTTTTTCTCTCGGGAATTACATCAAACAGGTAGAACCCCCGTTGGGTTCTGAACTAAATTTTCATGCCCATGATGACATCAACGAGATTATATATCGATACTGAAAACAAGACAATATGGAGTATTTAAATAAAATTTGAAGTGTCGTGTGTATGGTGCTTCGTGAGGAAAATGAAATCAAACCCGTAATTTACCTGAATAGTGAGGTCTATTGAGGCTAGTCTCTTGCTCACGGTGAGCGAGAGAACCGAAGCAGAGGCCCATATTAACTGAGTCAAAAGAATTAACATGAATTGGAGTGCCACTGCAATACCGGTAAATGAAGTGGGAGAAACTATTAAGCGTACTTTCCTTCGCCGTTATATTAAAGTCAATTGTTTTTTTCCCCCGCAATTTTTTAAATTTTTTGCTGGTCGTATTATTTATACTATGTTTTCCCGTGTTGGACACGTGAATTTATTTGGTAGCTAAACTTACAGACCCCATTTGAACGCGAGGGTGTCTATCTCTGTTCCGCACCAGTATCATTCTGCCGCTATTGCAACAGTCATCATCATTCATATATACAAAGGTCAACCACCGCGTTACACCGTCGGGTCCCCAGTTTCTTT
This sequence comes from Erythrophleum fordii, assembly GCA_032878935.1. Classification (NCBI taxonomy): domain Eukaryota; kingdom Viridiplantae; phylum Streptophyta; class Magnoliopsida; order Fabales; family Fabaceae; genus Erythrophleum; species Erythrophleum fordii. Next base: position 19,059,301 of record JAVQMF010000053.1, read on the forward strand.
TCATATTCAGGCTTTTGAAAATCTGCTCAATTCAACCAAGATTAGGGACCCAAAACATACATAGTCACAAATACTGTTGGAGATCGTGTCCTAGGCCAATCATTGTATTGTGAACATTGTTTATTATTACGAAAGAAGAGTTTTCTTTTTATTACATTATTATATTATTTGCATGTTTATATATAATAATATCGATGGATAAATTATTTTTTGAATTATCTAAAATGTCCCTAATCAATCATCCTTGTGGGAACAACGATGAATTAAGATTAGTATGATTTTGATTGATTAAGTGTTAATCATATATGATGATATGAATCAAAATCATAGGCGTGTGTTAGAGAACAGGACGCTGGATAGACCCGTCATGAGATAAGTTACATGGATTAGGTCATAAATTTATCTCATATATAACTATGTCATTGATCCCTTGGACCTGAGATCACCATAGATTCCTACATGAAGGACACTGTACTTTGGCATAGTCTAATGTCACCTTTAACCGGGTGATTATAAAGACTATGATCAGGTATAATGAAATTCATGCAGAGGAAGATGAGTGGTCAAGATGGAATTTGTCCCTCTAATTAATAGAGAGAGATATCTCTGAGCCCCTCGATGAGTGTGACTGAGAAATGCATGGCCATGCTCAAATGGAAAGGGTTCCATCTTATATCAGTCTGCTCGGAGATCGAGAAAGTTATGATCGAGCAAGTTGAGAATGACATTTCCATGTCTCATACTCGATCTAGATATCGTGTGACAAAAGGGATATGATAGGGTTATAAGATAGGTTGCATCGGATCACCGATCCCGTATGATTTGGGTAGTCACAATGTCTTGCTAGAGGCCGCTTGTGATTTGTGGGTCAAACAGTGTAGTTGGCCCACTGCCAACATCATATGGGCCTGCAGGGTCGCACACAAGAACGGACCAACTCGAACTAAAATGTCCACATTCATTGAATCAGAAATGTGTCTAAATTCAATGAATATCTAGGATGGAGGAATTATTTATATATATATATATAAATAATTAAATTCGAAATATATTATATATTATATATATATATATGGATTAATTTAAATTTGATTCTATCAGATAGATTTAAATTTAAACTAATCAGATAATTTAAATTTGATTCTATCAGATAGGTTTAAATTTAATTCTATCAGATAGATTTAAATTTAAACTAATCAGATAATTTAAATTAAGCTCTAGATATTGTTAGTTTAAATTTAAACTATAGGATAGATTTGAATTTAAACTAATAGATATATTTAATTAATTTTGATTAATTAAATATATCTGAAACTCTAGTCTATAAATAGGGGTTTCCATATTAAAAAAATCATATACATAGCTAAAGCTAGAGCTACCTCCAAAATCCTTAAAGAGAGAGACATCGTACGAATGTCGTACGGACTGTACTGACTGTACGGACAGATTGCTAGCACACTGTTTTGAGTTGCTGAACCCCGTTCGTGTGGATACCAGTAGAGGGAGCTGATCTGCGGTCAGTTCCTGTGATCCAAATAAAAGCAAACAACAAACTCAATCAGAAGAAAAAAGGTAATTCTCTGAACTTATTCAGTTTAAGTGATTTTGGCGGATCCTTGGTGGGAATTGGGATCAAAATTTTTTTATGTTTCCGCTGTGTGCCTCCCATAATTCCCAACAAATACCTCATATCGTCATTGTCAATTCGGTTTTCTTATTAAATGAGAATGTAATTTGGTAAAATTGAGCCAGTTTTAGAGAAAATAAAAAAAATGCACTGTAATTAATAGATTTGTTGTAATCACTAATAATAACTAAACTTCAAGACATTTTAATCGAGGGAACTTTATGTTATCGATTGAATTGGTTCTTACTAAAATTTTGAAAAAGGAGCTTGTCAGGAGTCCAAACTGTGACGACCCTAGCTTCTAATATCAGTGATTATAGCTAAATACACAATTAATAGATAATGATCAAGGTTTGGAGTCATTGCAATTAGTTACATTAAGAAAATATAGGGGAAATTTAAACCTTGATACTACTAGGATCATCAACTAACAACCATAGTGGGGACATGCATAAAAGGGGTTTGTGCCATCATTAAAGGTTTAGGATTCATCCATTAATCAATTTCAACCCACAAAAACATCCCACCAATGTACTCAAACTATTCCTTAACATTATCCTTACTGAAATTAAGATTTCTAGGTCAAATATAGGAGTTTGGGGACCTGCGCCGCGACTTGGAACTTTCCCGCCTCGGCTAAGTTAGGTTCTGGAGCTCAAAAACCACATTTTTAAACTTGCGCCGCGGCTTAGAACTCTCGCGCCGCGGCCCAGTTACTCTCTGGAATTTTCTTGGCCGCGGCGAGTTGGACCTGCGCCGCGGCCAACCTATGTGGCGCCGCGGCGAGTTTTGCTACTGTAACCTCCCTAATTAATTTCCTCGACTCGCGCCGCGGCGGGACTTCTTTCGCCGCGGCGAGGTTACGTTCTGTCACCTCCTGGGCGATTATTTTCACTCCGCGCCGCGGCGAGATTTCTCAAGCCGCGGCGTCCCTCGCCACTGTCACTCCCTAGGCCGCGGCGAAGCCTTCTTGGCCGCGGCGTGACTCCCTCCTGTAGCTATTTTCCCTCTATTTCGCCCCCTACACTTCATTCCTCTTCTTAGGGACACTCTAAGGTCACTTCCCCTCATTTTATATGGCTCTAATGGCATTTATCTACCTTATTTACTTAGTTATACTTCCATTACCAACTCGAAACCTATATGCCCGTTTCTTTCCTCTAATTACATTCCATCAGCAAGTTCATAAAGTATCAACAACAAAATATACATGAACTACCAGCAGCTATCCTTTAATACACAATAAATGGGGGTTCCATATATTAGAGGCTCATATCAATGTCTCAAGGTTACATTTCCATTGATAAGCAATATTACATGTCAGCACCAATTACAACAGAAATCATGAGTCCATACAACAACTACCAAATTAAGATGAGGTCTAACCCCTCAGTTCATACATCCTCAATAAATCAAATGTTCAAGCCTACACTTGGCAATACAGATACATGATGATGCTATATATTAAGGAATACAAAATTAGCATCTATACTAGCTAAGTCAGCCCAAGTGTAGCCATCTCCCCATAGGTGGGAACTCATGGATTCTCATCCACTTGCTTACCCTTATCCTTACCCGAGGAACTTTCACCTGAAATATTAATCCCACAACACGGGGTGAGATATGAATCTCAGTAACCAAAGCAATTCCATCATATAATCCAGTTTAATTAACATATATGCATAAATCAAAATCCATATCAGAATCATATCAGTCATTTCAGCAAATGAAACAATTAGGCTATCATGATTACTATCCCATACTAGCAATCATATAATTAATATGTTAAAGGCCATTAACACCGGGAGAGGTCCGTCCACGGCACCCACTCCCTATTGAGCACAACCAGGGCTCAGTGCATCTGGGGTTGATCATACCCGGTGCCCGATCGTGGCACATGCACGGGTGGCAGCCGCACCACAGCTCCACCATGGACTCACAAGGTCCAATCATGATACAACAGATAGCCAACCAATTCATTCAACATTTCAAATCATTCATATATAGCAAATACGAAATTAAAGCAGATACATGCATGGAATTACTGTAAACCCCGGTTACCTCACTTGCAGACAATTGTAACAGCCACCACAATTCCCAAATTCGGATTCAAGTATCTCCCACCAGAATTCTCAATGTTTCACCCAAAATCCTAAGCAAATTCGTACCAAGTTAATACCCATAATATAAATAAGCTATGGGGGTCTCAAACCAACAAAGAAAGCTTCAAAATGGGGGGTTTAAAGTCACCAAATACCAGCCCCAACCTCAACCTACGAATTTCACCAAGAAAATCCCCAAACACCCACATTTCAGATTTTGGGTAAGATGAAAATCCTCCAAATGAAAATCTAATCGGACCAAATTAAAGGAAAAGATGAGGGGATTAAGTTGTATAACTATTACCTTGGCCAAATCTTACTCCAAATGTGAGAAAATGTGGAATTAAGTGAAGAACCCTAGCCTCTCCTCCTCACCTCCGAATTTCTCTTCTATTTTGTGTTTTGCTGAATGTGGGAGGTGGCTAGTCAGATTTTTAGGGTTTTAGTGGGTTTAAGTTGGGTCAAGGGTTGGGTCATGGGTTGCTCCAAGTCCAAACCCAATTGGGTTTCAGATTTTGCTTATTGGGCCAGTTTTTAAGTGTTGGGCTGCATGATTCTGTTGGGCCAGTTTTCACTTATTGGGTTGCTGAAGTTTAATAGGTTTTGGGCCTAATTTGAAGGGCTCAAGGGCTTGGGTCTGCACAAGGGTAATTGGGCCACTTAATTGAGCCTATACAAGATAAATCTTGGGCCTCTATCTCATTAAATTAGTTTGGGTTTACCTCTAATTCATTGGGCCTCCATTAGCCTCTTATCATGATTTAATTTAATTTGGGCTTAGATGTAAATCTCCATCCTAAATAAATCCTCAACCCATATTAACAATTTATCTCTCTAGAATACCTATTCACTAACTTGCCCAATTATGCTCTATTAATTATCCTTAATTAATCTTAATCCATAATTAACACCTTAATTAATTTCGGGGTGTTACACAAACTCACCATGATTGGTATGCTGTCCGAAACAAAAAATGAAAAGGAAAATAAGAAGAAATTCTAATTTTATTTTTTTTATTATTATTCAATTATTATTTAATATTATCTATCGATTATTATCTAATTATTAAAAATAAAGATATTATAATAATTTTCTATTTATAAAATTATTTTTTTATTTTTATATCTAATTTTCTGTATACTAAATAAATTGTATGACTAAAAATCTTTACAATATGTGTAAAAATTGAAATTCCTTTTTTTCAAATCAATTATATATATATATATATTTATATTTAAAAATCTCCTTGCAACCTATCATCATTATCATTTTTTGTTAGGAAAACACAACTATCATGAGCTAAGTTAAAGATCTAAATATTGTCAAATTTTTTAAGAGTTTTAAAGAAGACGAAACCTCTATACGGTAAAGTTCTTTTAAAATAGAAAGAGAATAATATAAAAAATGAGAATATATATATAATTCACTTCTTTTTTTCTCATTTACTTTCTCTTTTTTCTTTATATTTTTTTTATTTAAGAAGTGTTTTCCAGTTTTAACCTTGAAACCTAATAAATTTGTTTGAGGCGGTCAAAGGCGGCCGGTACCAAGTCTGGGTTAGTGAAGCCATTTTGGCTTTCTTTCTTTTTTACTTTATTTGGGGTCTGAGAAAGCCACGAAATAGCCAGATGCAAAAGTAAATGGAAAATATCAAGGAAAGGGGTGACACGTGGAAGTGAAGACGACAAAACATTATACTTTACACGCCCAGTTTCTTTCTATATATATGACTCGGCTTCACCGACCAAAATTTTACGTGCATGGGCAATTGATTAATCCTAAGATTGACAGTTTTGAAGGCTTGTTTCTATACATAATTATCACTACAAAAAAACAGCAAATTAGCGACGGAATTTAGCGACAGAATTTTGTTCCATCGCAAGTTCATCGCAAATCCGTCACTAATTCTGTCGCAAAAATTAGCGACGGAATTAGTGAAGGAAATTTTCCGTCACAAATATTTCCGTCGCTAATCCGTCGGAAATCAAGTTAGTGACGGAATTCAGCGACGAAAAATTCCGTCACTAATAAACATGATATTCAATTCCAGTTTTGCAATGGAATTTTGTGACGGAAGAGTTTGTCACTAGTTTAGCGACGAAATTAGCGACGGAATTTCTATCACAAAATGTTCCGTCACTAATCCGTCGTTAAATCCGTCGCAAATTATTTAAATATTATTTTTTAATAATTTATATGATATAATAACTTAAATATATATGTATATATAAAACAGTTGCAAATTAATTAAATATCATTAATTGTGTGTGTAGATATATATTATAATTTAATAATTTATATATTATAATTTAAATTAATGTGGTAAATAATAATGTGGTTAATTATTGTATGAGTAATAAAAGGCTTCCAGTCATGTTCAAAAATTAAAAAATGTACAATTTATTTATTTTAAGTCATAAATTAATATAAATATAAAATATATTTAATTAACTAAAAATAATAAAAAAGTTTACAAATTTAAAATCATTATTTAAACAACTGTGTATAAGGAATGATTAAAATAAAAATATACAAAATAAATTAAAGTAAAATAAAATATTTCACTCAACAAAATTCAAAAGATAAATGATATAAAAAAAATTATGACATGTTTATTTTTCAGAATTGTATAAATATTAAAAATGACTCCACTCAGCTACTATCCTTCAATCACGTCATGTCTCTTACCTTTTTGTGCTCCTAATCGGTTTCCTCTCTGTCATAGTCTAAACTTTCAGTTAAATTCACATATTCTTCGTGGTATTTTTTTATTTCTATTAGCACTTTTTTTAAGTGATTGTGTTAAGGTTTTTATTTTTTTTGGTTCAAAAACTAAGTGTTTCTCTCATTTAAATGTCAAATCTCTCAAATTCTCTTGAAAGAAGTAAAGACTAAATATCGAGAGGTGCAAAATCAAAAAAGAAATAGAGGGTATGATCTAAAATCTAATACATATTATATAGTTATGTAGTTAGAGAGAAAGAATAATATAAAAGAGTATGTATCCAAATTTCTTTTTTACACCTATTTCTTTTTTTCCCCCAGTCTCTTTTAATTATACTATATGCAAAAACATAATTAATATCCTTTTTATTTTCTTTCATTTTCAATTGAGATTTGATTTTTGTTGGTTCATATTTGTTTCCAATTACATTTGCAATGATTTTTCATTTCTTACTCATGAGAGTCCAAGGGATAAGAAAGCTTTTTTTTCCCCTCTTAACAAAGAAAAAAAACTTGTCAAGATGATTGTTCTTAACATGAAAATTATCATAATATATGATGTTAACTATGGTTTACCAATCTATTAAATCTTGCTAAGTAAATTATTTAATTACCTAACTCCTAATTTATAAAAAATAAAAATAAGTGTTAGTAAATTTAACTATAGCATAATGTTGTATTCGTTAAATAATATGAAAATAATTTTTTTTGTAGACTACATAATAATTTATGTCATTAAATTATAAAAAGGTATGTCACATATAATATTGTTAATGTAAAATTTTTATATAAATTATGAGTCGTAACTTTTACTCTCTTAATAACTTATATTGAGATTTGGCCTTAAGTATAAGTAATTTGTTTTAACAATTCAATATTATATAATTGCACTTTAAAATAATTTTTCTTTTGTATTATATATTTATTAAGGGATTTGAAAATAAATATCTGTAGAATTTTATCTAAGTTTAGTACCTTAATATATACTTGTGTGTGTGTGTGTGTGTGTGTGTGTGTGCGCGCGCGCGCGCGAGTTGGAATTATATATTATAGTAGAAGAAAAGTTCATAATTTTTATTCTTTCAATCTACTTTGAAAGTTTTTTAATCCTGCTTAAATTGGAGTTAAGCTCATATTTTTGTTAAAGTGTGTAAGCTTTTTAATATATATATATATATATACATATATATGATAATATGGAAGTTATTGAATTTGATATAATAAATGAATATTGACCTAGTTATTATTCGTGTTCCAACATTTTTATTATTATTTAATAACTCTTCGATTTTGATAATAAGTTTAACTATTGTTACTTTATTATGAAATGAAGATGCTTTTTTTACTTCAAAAAAAGAGAGAATAATCTGTGTCTATTGGCATGAGTAACTTTTTTTTCTAATAAAAACTTAAAATTTAAAAGCCATCATACTTTATACTAAAATTTAATTGAATAACATCCAACCCAAAAAAATTAATTGAATAACTCATAAATCAATTTGATTAGAAGAAGATGCATTTCTAGTAAATAGAATCACTATTTATTTGTAATTTTTGATAAACTAAAAAAAAAAAGCAAATATGGTAAATTATCAAAGTTATTTAAAGAAATTAGAAAAGGTAATTAAAAATAATAATAGCTAATATATATAGTATAAGGACCTAAAACGTATTGGAAGCATTATTTTTGGTAAGTAGAAGAAATGAAATAACACAAAAATTTTATTAAGAAGAAGTGAGTCGATTAAGGAGGTCTTATAACATAATGGCAAATACAATTTCTAGCATTGAAATTGGTTTTTTCTTCTACTTTCTACAATGATTTAAATATTTATAGTCATTTTTTTCAAATATTAAGAAATAAGAATTAAACAAATTTAAGATATATTGATCATTCTCCTACTTTGATTTAAAGTTATAAATTGTCTAAGAGAAACTCAATATGTCAACAAATTATATAGTCAACAATACTATTTATTAATCAAAATTATTTTTATAATTGAAATCGCATATTTTAATTTTAAATTATGATTAAATTATATTTTAAATTTTAAATAAGAAATATTTATTAATCAAAATATAAATGAGATTTATATATACAACCATGTACTAGTGATAATTTGTTTATATATTAGAAGTTTAAAAGATTAAACATATGAATTCATTAGAATTGATTGTCAGTTAGATTATAAGTTGTTTTATTCCATTAAAAACTGGTTTGAATTTCCAAAAATGAATTTGCGTGTAAATCTTCACCAATACAAAAATCTCCTTGCATTTTTTAGGAATATTACATGTAATATGATGGGTTGGATTCCACATATAATTTTTTGTACACAATCATATTAGCCAAAGTGAAAGCATATGTGATAAGTAAAAATTGGATGCATGTAGCAAATAAGGCAAACCATACCTAATAACTTCGAATTTTTAATTGAAAAAGTGGTTAACAAAAAAGAAATGTGTTTGACATAAGAGTCAGTAGAATGATGTTGGACTTTTTTTTGGAAGAATTATAAATAAAGATTGAGAGTTAAAAAAATTATTTTATAATATTTTTTATTTTAAATTTTACAAAATAATTTTTTTAAAAAACTTTACGTCTTTGTTTATAATAATAGTAATTTTCTTTTAATTGAGAATGATATTGATCTTTCACTACATAGTACAAATGGAAAAAAGGATGAAGAGGCAAATATATGAAAATTGGATCCAAATAGATGAAACTCCCCACGTCTCCATCCAAATGAGGAAAGTTTTAGTTTAGAATTCTAAAGTAAATATATTTATATTAAAATATTAGATTCCAAGTTTTAAAATTATTTTAAAAGATTTCAAGATTAAAAATTCAAATTATATGAAAAAATTATAATTTAAAACTTTAAATTAGGATTTTTTTCTCTTAAAAAAAACCTTTTTAAACATTTGATGTGTTATTTTCTAATTTCTTCATCTCCAAACTTATATTGGATAATTCATATTGAATGAGTAAAACTCTAACTCATTTTCATCTGTATTAAATCATTAAATTTGTGAACCTAAATCATTCACCTAAAAAATTTAAAAGGAATTATTTGTTCTCAAATGAAAAAGTATATTTATATGAAATTAATTCATATAAAATTACAATAAAAAATTATATGTCTTAAATATCAAAATTTATAAAATATTATTTAAATGATATATTTTAATCATATATATTATCAATTTCAAACAAAATAAGGCTAAGCATAAAATATATTTAGTACTTGTCTTATTATCCATAATTATCTTTAATTATTTGTTTCATTTTTAATTTAGTACTTATCTTGTTATTCACAAATAAAATAGTTTATTGATTTTAAAAATTATAGATAAAGTTCGGTAAAATCAAATTTAACATTTTATAGTTAATTAGAAACTAATTTTTAATTAAATAAGTAATGTGCAGTGTTAGTTAATAAGAACACTTAAAATCTAAATAAAATTAAAAAAGAAAAGAAAGGTTGATAGTTATTAATTTTTATTATTCAATAATCAAATTTGTATTGGTAGAGAGTTAATAAAATAACAAATTACACTTTTAATAATTTATTAAATAATACGTGAAAATTTTTTGGAAGGAATGTTAAAAAAAGTCAATATTAAAATCATATTTGAAGGATGAAAACAATGTTTTAATTTAAAAAATTCAAAGTCAACAATAATCATATCTAAATTTTGAAGCATTCCCAAATATTTATATATATTTTTGAATTTTCTCTACAATTTTTCTATTTATACTTATCCCCTTGAACTGTTGTGTATCCTTTTCTCCTTTCGTTTTTGGTTTTTGCCAATTTAGCAAAACAAAAGGAGAAATATCCTAATATAGAATTGTATGATACAATCTTTGCAGACCCTAAAGTAGGGAAAGTTAAAATCAAATTTAAAAAAAAATAAAAGAAAACTACCTTTTAAAGGATAATGTTTGGCATATATATGTAGTAAAGTTGTACTTATTCAAATTATTCAAATCTGTCATTTATTCTAAAAAAAATTTTTTTAAATCAAAAAACATGTTATACTTACCTAACCTTAAAAAAATTTCAGTTGATTTTCATTTTAAGTAATATTTTTGTTATAATTATTATATAATATATAATTTTAAATAATTTATATTTGACTAATATGAAATATTAAATTTTTTGAATTTAGTCCGTCAAAAAAATATTTGATAAAATAATAAATTATTAAAAACAAAAGACACATTTAAAATCTTGGGGCCGGTTTTTAAAAAAATTAAAAAACTCTGTTATGATGTTTGTTGAAAGTTTCGACTCAATTGGATCTCATCATCACATGGGAATTAAATCCATGTGTCTGGCTATTTAGGTCCTGCTTTACTTTCTTTCCTTCCATCTTCTAAATTCTATGTTCGAAAAAATAACTGTTTTCATTGTTAACATTGCCTAAGAAATATTAATTTCAAAGAATAAATAAGAATAAATAATTTTAAATAAATTCAAGTTATTAATATATAAATGGATGACTTCAATGATTTAATTATTTTTTGATATGTTTATATTAATGTTTTAATTTATTAATTTTTTTAAGTAGCGTTAACCTAAAAATTTTCCTTTGCAAATTACAAGACTTGAAACTTTGTTACATCGTTGATTGAAAACTCTCGAGGATTGTTTGGTTGCTAAAAGAATTGGGTAAGAGAGTGAAAATTGAATAAAGATGAAAATAGACTTTAATGGAATAAAATCTTATGTTTCATAATTATATTTGATATGATATAAAAAAATAGATATTTTACTCCTTTTATATGTTTCGTTGGATAGAAATAATATAATAGTAAAAAATTGAGTAAATAACTATAATATTCTTATTGTAAGAAAAATAAAATAAAATAAAATAATAATTTTTTTATAAGGGTAATTGCGACAACGGTAATCTATGGTTGAAAGCATTTTGATTCATATTTATTTAATTTTATTACGTAGTTGGCCTTTCCTTCACTTTCGGAACAGATGCTCCATTCCTTCATATCATAGAATGAGGTCTCTCTAAAGCAAAGGAAAATCCAACGAACAGCTTAATTTATGTTAAGACACATTTGGTCCGTTTTTTTCTTGGGCTTGTTGGATGGGGCACCACTCCTCAGCTAAAGTCTCACACACCTTGCACTCTCCGCCAAAAACCCTAATAAATCATCTCTTCACATTCGAAACTCATCCCCCTGTCGCCATCTCTGTTTGAAGCTCTGCGAGGGTCATTGTTGGAGCTGTCGCACACTGCTGAATCCCTCTCAGGGTATTACTCGAGATGACACAGACCCTATGTGCCCTAATTTTCTGTTGGACGAAAAGGAGAAGGAGAGGCTGTGGGCACCGTTCAAGCAGTCGCTGATTGTTAAGTTACTGGGATGCCCTTGCCATACTTGCAAGCTCATTCTCATCAGTCTTCCATGAGCCTTCTTCATCTCGAAGTGCAGTAACTTTGCTTCGCCGGCTTCGAATGAGAGATCTAGTTTGGTAAAAGGAACGAAGTGCTCTCCTCTTCTAGTTAAGCTTTGTCCTTCTCTTTCCCTTACCAGCCACCTCACTCTTTTCCTTGCAAGTGGCGCCACCATTGTTGGATCCCAGGTTTTTATCTTCAATTTTAACCCTTCCCCAATTAAAAGTACAGCACAAGAAGAAACGAAATTAATTGCTTAACTCTTCCAACTCAGGTTACTCTCCCTTTCCCTTCTGCTTCTACTCTTCTTCTATTCAATTTGTTTCCTGCTTATGTTTTTCTGTTTGTTGCCTGGGTCCAAACAATTCTGATGTCTGTTTTGGTTAATATTATTGCTGGAATTCATGCCGCAAGAGTTGATTGCATATCTGTTTGTTGCATCTTTATGCATGTATGCCTTTTTTCTTTATTAAATTTATGCATTTGCAACTTGAAAAATGGCATTTCATCCCTATATTCTCCTTTCTCATCTGCAACTTGATAGTTGATTCCCTTGTCAAAGAAAGCCAACATTTATATATAATCGTGATTTATTCTGAGTTATCTGTTATGGCAATCAAGCACGATGCAGAATATGAACAAAATACAAGGAGAGTTGAATCAGGGGAACCAGTTGTAGAGAAAAAAAGGGGAGATCACTTCGATGTCGAGAGGAAACTAGGAAAAGAAAAATAGATAGCAGATGTTTTCCTAAACACTGATTGGGATTCTATCTAATTCCTGCACAAGTCAACTTTCTCAACTTTTAGAGGGGGGAAAGCCGTATTATCATCCTCATCGTCCCTTAGACGATGTTGCAGATTTATACATATTCTTTCTCAGCTGGAAGTGTAACAGTTCCTTGGGTTATAATGTCTTAGGTCTGTCCTTATTGTCTAGATAAAACAATAAAGGGCCAACCCAATGTCATTAATGGAAAAATAACCCCTGAACCTGCATTGGGTTTCAGATAAGCCCTGCAAGTAGCTAGATCCCTTCTTAATTTGGAAAGGAAAGAAAGATAAAGCAACATTCATTTTTCGGTTCTGGTAGCTTTTGTTTCTCTATTCAGGATTCTGTGCAATGACTGTCTTGTTGCTAAAACAAAAGGAAAATGCTGCCCAGCTAATGGTTTTACTAGAAAGCTAGCGCAAAAAGTATGTGCCTTTTCATTAAGACAGCTTCAAATCCTAATTACAGCTACCAGTGATTACCTTAGAAATCAAGATAGTATATGGTAGAAATTCTAACTTGAATAGCATCACCATTAAGACTTACGCTGTTAAGCTTAAAAAGTTTAGTTTGTTTGTTTTGTTGATATTATTAACATGCGTATAGGAAAAGGACTTTCTTCGATGTTAGTGGTGTAGAAACAAGTGTCTCTATCCTCTCGGACTCGAGAAAAAATGAGTAGCTAAATTGGTTCTCTCTTCAATTGCCTCGTGATTTTATTATTGCTTTCTCTTTGCATCTGCGTAATTAAGATCTCCAGACTTTAAGTATTTGCATCTATAGCAATTGTATAACAAATCTAAGAAGTGAAAATCATGAAATATATCCTTTTTCTAAGTGAGCAGAACTATTCATTCAGTTGTTCTTGAAGTTAGTGATGTTTGAAAATATTTAAGTGATTGCACAGATTTTTTTTTTAAATGTTGAGATCCTTTTCAAGTCAAATGAAATTTTATGGATGCAAACAACTCTAAAGTGTGACAGACTAGAGTCTTGTATTTTTTGAAAAAAATATATTTAAAGACTTTAAGTTAAAGATATTTATTTTAAAAATTTTTAAATTTTTAAATTACTTTAAAAGACCAAACAACTTAAAATTTTGGATATTATTAAACAATTTTTTTTTCAAGTTTCACTATTAAAAGTTGCTTCTAAGTTAAAAGATAAAAATATAATTTATTTTAAATGTTAAAAGTGTGTGACACTCAAAATATTAAGTTTCTTGATTTTTTTAAAATTATTTTGAAATTTGAGCCTTTGGAGAATAAATATTTTTAATTTAAGGTATTTAAATATATATATATATATATATATATATATATATATATATATTTGATGGAATGCAAATGGAGGACTAAATTTATTATTGTCTATTATATTATTCACAAAGGTGATTTGTGATTCATATATTTTTTTCAAATAAGCTGCGCAAAACTATTTCTTGTGCAAATGCAAGGGTCCCGCCAAGTGAAAACCCTTAATAATGAGACAGTCACTCGAGTTTCATTGTAGACAAACAAAGTCACGTATATGGTACTAAAAGCACATTTACAGTTACCAATGCCATGCCATGTCTATATTATATGTGAAAAGCTTGATGTATTTCTACAGTTGGAACACATAATTTAAATAAACTTTTCCATTATAGCTCCGTGGTTCTATCGTAAGCTTTAATGCTAAAATTATTGATAATCCTTTCATATTTTCTAATATTTCACATTATCATTTATTTTGTAAATATTATTAAATTATCTGCATGACACAAAGCTTATAATAATTATTTTTTATCATTTTTTATAATATTAATAACAATTAAATTGTTAGTGTCAATGCACCCAAAAAAATTGTCATATTTTCATGCATAAATATATACATGAATATTTTTCAAGCATATATACACTTGCATATTTTCTTATATTACTATTAAATTATTATTGTTCAACGCATGGGTACAAAATAAATTAAAAGGGTCTTAAAATGGTTGTGTATAAAGACAATTGATTTAAATATTGAATTTGGCTTGAAAATCTTGTTTAATGCATTTTTGAATTAAGAGCAGGAATTTGACTGCATAAATTAAATAGACGTATCCTAAAATAAAAAGTGATTATACACTTTGAAGACGCCTTATGGTTGGAGGCTGTTGGTGGTAAAAATAAGAAGGGTCGCATTTTTGGGATAGGATCTGAGGCTCAAGATATTGATGTTATCTGTTATCGTGGGACCTCTTCTTCTGTTCATAACTTAGGACTCAAGAAGAATTACGTAGGAGGATTGCCACAGAAACAACCCTTTTAAGACAGGAGAATCAAGAGCTTAGAAAGCAGAATCAACGTATAACAGAGTAGAATCAACGTATTACAGAGCAGCATCAAGAAATCTTGTCTCTACTAAACCAGCATCAGCAAACACTTAATAGGCTACAAGATCTTGAATCGCGGTTATCTCGTGCTCCATCAGATCCTGATGATTGTCCTCTACCATAAAGATGATTTTCCCTTATTTTAAGACATGTTTTGTTGAGAATTGTTATAATTTGTTTTAGAATGGTTATCACTTAATTAAGAATCATTTTAATACATTTGTTACTTTTTTATTAAATATTATTGTGCTTATATGCTTTATTAGATACAGAGAAATACTTAAACAAAAGTGAAAATTTATTATTTAATAATATTATTATTTTTAATTAACTTTACTTTATTACGCTTTTATTGTATATTATTGGATATGTAGCAAATTAATATTGAGGTTAAATTTTAAAAAAATTATAAAATAAAAAAATTATATCAGTAACTAAAAATTTTGTCGCTAATCCGTCACTGATTAGTGATGAAAAATTCCGTCGCAAATCTATCAGTGATTAATGACGGAATAGGTCGTCAAAGATTTGTCAGTAATCAGTGACAGAATATTCCGTCGCTAATCCGTCGGTTCCGTCGCTAATCCGTCAGTAATTAGCGACGGAATATTTGGTCACAGATTCGTCAATAATTAGTAACAAAATATTCCGTCGCTAATCCATCACTAATTAACGACAGAATATTCCTTCACTAATTCGTCACTAATTAGTGACGGAAAGTTCCGTCACTAATCCGTCACAAATTAGGAATATGCTATTCTTAGAATTAGCGACGGAATTTTTCTTTGTGACGGAAATTTCCGTCACTAATTAACGACGGATTTTATAATCCGTCGCAAATGACTTAGTGACAGCGAAATTAGCGACGGAAAAATTCCGTCGCTAATTCCGTCGCTAATTCATTTAGTGACGGAATTATTCATATTTAGCGACGGAAAATTCCGTCGCTAATTTCTATTTTTCTTGTAGTGTATAGCCGCTCGTGAGTGAGTAGGTCTAAGATAGAAATTGGAGGAGGAACAACGTGTTTTGTCATGTGGTCTTTTGCTTTTTGCTCACGAAATGAGTGCTGAATTTAACCAATATATATATATATATATTTCAGTTTCTTGTGTCGTGACACTTGCCAAAGCTACCATGAGAACTGAGAACCAACAATATTCATAAGAATAGTGTATATATATATCTCTCTCTCTATATATATAGCTACTGCATATAGATTCTTTCTTATGATGATTCTATGGCGGGGTCGACATATGTGGAGAAAGTTGAAATCCCTGAACAGGAAAATCTTGGGTGTGCATACTTGGTTTTAATATATATATATATATATAGATATATATTAGATTTTTCAACTAAAAATAATAAGTGTATTGTTTCCATAAATATTATATGATTAAGTTTCTAAATTTTTTCTTACATATATTACACTTTTATTTGAAAATTTTAATAACAAAGGTATAAATTAACAACTACACCTAAATCTAATATATTATTATATCTTCGTGAAATTCTTCTCTCTCCCTCGGTCCACCTCTGTTTCCTTGATTCAGTGAGGTCTTTAATTCATCACAGGAGGGACTGGCGCTTGATACACCCATACCAAGCTTGGATCCAACCGCCATTGTAGAGTTGATAAAAATTTATTAAAATTAGAGTCTTAGATAATGAACTTTAAAATTAGATTTTTGATGTAATTTCTTATATTTTTATTATTATATTTTTTAATTAAAGTATAATAAATATATATTTTTTAATTAAAATATGATAAATATATAGTTTAATTTAAAAATTATATAATTATTTATAAAAATTTTATATTTATCATGTTTTAATTAAAGAATTTAATAATAAAAATATAAAAAATTATATATAAATTTTTTTAAAAATTTATTGTGATATTTATTAATTGGTTGTATCATTATTAGATGCAATGATGAATATTAGAATTTATCGATTAGTGGACTATATATGACGTATGGCACATCTAATGCAGCAGTCACACTACATAATCCTCAACCATATTAAAAAAAGAAAAAGGAAAAGAAAAACAATTAAGGTGACGACCTTTCCGACTATGATGACGAAAGACAAAAAAGATAAATAACAACGTAAAATTTTTTAGTGGGATGTCTAAGAACATGGAACAAGAATGAAAGAGTTTCATGGTTCCGTACATTTATTAGAATTAGAGGAGTTAGTGGAAGTAATTCTTATATCTTTTGCAATCACCTTCACATAACCTTTGGAAATTTTCATGCTTTTGTTATAAGTTTTGCAAAACTACTTAAGTTTGTAACTCCCCAATTCAAAATAAAAAGTTCGAATTTTTAAAATTTTTTTATTGTAAATTTTTTTGTAAGTTGAAAAAAAATAAATAAATACAAAATGTAAGAACTATATACTCTTTCTCTCTCTCTCTCTAACTTTATAAAAAATTTACAGACAGCATCCTTAAAAAATGTATGCACTAATACAAAAAAAGTCTCAAAAGTTTCAAAATCTCAAACAATTCTGTAGTTATCCCCATAAATATTGTGTCCTTAAATTTTTGTTTAATAATTTAAAATTTTAAAATCAAACAATTTTGACATAGTATTAAAATCAATTTTCAGAAAAAAAAAAAAATCAACAGTTCAATATTATATAGTCATTCTTTGAAATTGACAACATGTATTAGAGAGATGTATTTTATTTTTGGACCTTCATCAAACGGCTTAAGATTTTAAAAATTAAGGAGGTCTATAACAAAGAAAGTCCAAATTGACCATTAGAAGCAAAACTCAAGATTTCACAAATTTGGAACTTGCAAATAGAAATTTTGTTTGCTCTTTGAAACTTAGAAAGGTGGTAATTGTTGGATACAACATATATCTGTTTTTCAAAAGCTCTAGCTCTATGCCTTTCCTTGGACATTTTGCCTGTATCTCCTGTCTCACTTTGTCCGTACATGAATGGCTTCCTCTTCTTGTAGCCTTTTTCTCCCTTATTTGTTAGTGTTTGCCTAGATCCGTAAATGTTTCAAAAATGTTTTTATACCTGCCATGTTTTATATAAGATAAAAATAATGATATAAAATAATGCTTTAATAATAAAATTGATGGAGGTGAGCTAGGAGACTTGAAAGAGCTTGAACAAAATCAAGAACTTGAAAACAAAAGGGCTGAACGTAACTCTAAAAGATGGCTAACTAAAGATCCATTGCAAGGTATAAGAGGCCCATGAACAAGATCAAGAGCCAAAGCTATGAAGGAGGCCTTGAATGGAGTGATCCAAAAACTAATTGACTTGGAGCCCATAGTCTTAGCTGAATATGAAGCCCAAAAGGAACAAAATGGTATGAAGATTATTTCATATCTACAAGATGCTAGCCCAAGCCCGAAAGGAGCCTAATTGAAGGAGCCCAGCCATTTTTCACAAAATTCTCTTAGTTTTATTTTGTTTTAATTTGATTGTTTCTGTTTTAGATTTTTTAACTTTATTAGGCGCCATTCTTGGTGAATTTGTCCAGACTTAAATTTCTTTTATTTTTCCGCCATGTAAAAGGTGCCACCTAGGAGTTATTTTGTGTTTAGGGTTTTATTTTTCAAATGCCTATATAAGGCCCACTTGTACTCCAAGAATGGCATATTGAATGAATTAGTTTCAGAATTATTTCTAACTTCTGAGGTTTCTCTTGTGGCCTTTGTGTACTGGAGAAAATCTTTGACTTATCAAAGGAGTGGTTTCCTTTGTGGCGTCCCGGATTAGGGTTCTAAGAGACGGGTTCTCTGAGGGTTCAATTCCATTGACCAATATCTCTTCTTTCTTCTTCTTGGTTCCTTTCTTTGTTCTTTGTTGCTTGTTGTTCTGATCTATCTATTTGCTTGTTCTTGTGTTGCATGCCAAATTTCGATCACTGATCCGTGTCATTTGGGGTTCTTAGAACAGGTTTCTATGGAGTCTCACATCATCTGGTATCAGAGTCTGGTTGAGGTTGGTTTCATCCACTTTTTCCTTGTTCTTTTCCCTTATTTCGTCTGATTCTTTTCTGTTCATCCTAATTTTTGTACGACTATTTCTGGTGTTTTTCTTTGTGTTTTTGGACGTTTAATAGGTCTTTCTTGTGTCTCAAGATCTCTTCTTTCTACTCGTTTTGGAATCACGTCAATCCGATTTTTGTAGAGCAAGTTATAGCTATTTCTTTTCCCTTATTTCGTCTGATTCTTTTCTATTCGTTCAAATTTTTGTGCGGCTGTTTCTGGTGTTTTCCTTCGTGTTTTTGGATGTTTAATAGGTCTTTCTTGTGTCCCAAGATCTCTTCTTTCTTCTTGTTTTGGAATCACGTCAATCTGATTTTTCTAGAACAAGTTATAACTATTTCTTTCGTGCATGTCATTCTAATCTTTCAGAAATCCTGTGTTCTGTTTGCAAATTTCAGCACCTTTGAGATTCGAAAAAAAAAAGAGTATATTACAGTGAAAAAAAAAGGAAAAAAAAAAAAAGAAAAGAAGGAAAAGTTGAAAAAAAAAAAAAGAAGTCAGAATCTGTGAAAAAGGAAAGTTGTGCTGGAAATTGTAAAATTTTGAATTGTTGACTTGAATTGCAATTGCTGAAGATCTGGTCATTTCTGATTCTTGGAATTACTATTTCTGATTCCTTAAGTTGATCTGGTCATTAAAAGTCATATTTGTGCACAATTCATAAAGGAAGCATTCATTCACCTTGTTCTAACTTTCAAATTTCTAATTGCTTCATTACTGATTTCAAATTCCAATTTTCTTTCCATCCTTTCCTCTTGATAATTAAACATTTAACCATTTGTTCTCCCATAATCTGCCACACACCATTTCTTCCATAAATTCATTGTCTTCATTTCCGTTCCTAGTCACTTGCTGTATTTTCCATTGGCTGCACCTACGAATTTTTTTTTTTTAGTGTTGGACTTTGGTTGTCTCTTTGAGAACTTTACATCTTGGATTCTAAATTGAGATTGCCACTTCAGTTGCTGCTTCTTTTGATTTGTTGGATTTAATTCAGTACACTATAGGAAGCAAGTTGAGAGGAAAAAGGCAAGAGTGTTTTCATCGTTATAAAAGCCATTACAAGTGTGAAACACGAGTGAATTTGCATTATTTAGAGTGAAACACGTGAGGGAGTAGTCAGCTCCTTTTCGTGCTATTCACTAACATTTCAGGTGCCAATCATGTCTGAAAGTGAAGATAACCAAGTTGACCTTAAATTGTTCATCAAATCTGTTCAAGAACAATTCAAGAGGCTAAATACTAGGTTGGATCAAATGGATTCTTCTTCTTCCAATAGCAAGGCAAGGCGTGGTAAAAATGTTATTCTAGGAGGAGATGAATCTGATTTTGAGGAGGAAAGCCAACATGAAAGAGTTAGGAGAGCTCCCCCTCGAAAGAAAGATGCCTTTAGTAACATCAAGATGAAAATCCCTTCCTTTCAAGGGAAAGCTGATCCTGATGTATATCTTGAATGGGAAAGAAAAGTTAAGTTTTTATTTGACTGCCAATCTTTTTTAGAGGAAAGTAAAATAAAATTAGCTACTTTGGAGTTCACAGATTATGCAAGCCTATGGTGGGATCAATTAACCACTAGTAGGAGGCGTTCTGGAGAGGGTCCAATTCGGTCTTGGCCAGAAATGAAGGCTCTCATGAGGAAGAGATTTGTCCCTACCCATTACTATAGGGATGTGCACAAGAGGCTCCACAAAATCAAACAAGGATCTATAAGTGTGGAAGAATATTTTCAGCAAATGCAAATTGCCATGATCAAAGCCGACATTGAGGAAGATTCAGAAGTTACGATGGCAAGATTTCTTGGTGGCTTAGACCTTGAAATTGCTACAGAAGTTGAATTGCAAAACTACCTTGATATGGAGGAGTTGTTGCATAAAGCCATTAAGGTGGAGAAGCATTTTAAGACAAAATAGAAATTAAAATCACATGCTAGTTCCAACAAAGACTTCAAGTCCTCTTTCAAGTTTAAGGGAGAGACCAAGCCTAAAGAGGAGAATAAGATGAAGATGCAAACACCTACTTCTAAAGGTAAATCTGAACCTAAATCTTCTTCTAGTTCTTCTAAAATTAAATGCTTTAAATGTCAAGGCTTTGGTCACATTGCTTCACAATGTCCAAATAAAAGGACTATGATTTTGCTTGAGAATGGTGTTGTTACTAGTGAAAGCAGCGATGATGAAAATGTGGAAGCTAAGTTAAGCTCTAGTGGAGGTGATGAATCTGATGTGGAGGTAGCTGAAGCTGTGATTGGTGAGGCTCTAGTGTCAAGGCGTGCTCTTAGCATTCAACCTAAAGAGGAGCTTGAAAAAGAACAACAAGAGCATATCTTTCACACTAGGTGTTTTGTTAACAACAAGGTATGTAGCCTTATCATTGATAATGGGAGCTGCACTAATGTTGCTAGTACCTTGTTGGTTGAAAAGCTAGGTTTGCCAACTAGAAAACACCCCACTCCTTATAATTTGTTGTGGTTCAATGATAATGGGGATGCTAAAGTTACTAAACAAGTTGTTGTAGCATTTTCCATAGGAAGTTACCATGATGAGGTTTTATGTGATATAGCTCCTATGTATGCTGGACACTTGTTATTGGGTAGACCTTGGCAATTTGATAGGAAAGTTAAGTATGATGGTTATACTAATAAGTATTCTTTTGAGTTTAATAAGAAAATCATTATGCTAACCCCTCTTAGACCCTTGCAGGCATATGAAGATCAAAAGCGAATTACTCAAGAATGCAAGTTAAGAGAGAAAGAAAAAAAAGTGCATGAGAAAGAAAGAAAAGAAAGTAAGAGGGAGAGAAAAGAAAAGAGAGCTACTAAATTGAAAAGTCAAGAGAGTAAAGAAAAGAAAGTAACACTATTTTCCGGTAGAGGAGAGATTAAGAGGGCTTTATGTAGTGAGACATCTTTTGTACTCTTGTATAAGGATGTTTATCTAACCCTTAGTGACCTTGATGAATCTTTTCCTTCTAGTGTTTTGAATTTGTTGCAGGAATATAAAGACTTGTTTCTGGAAGAGGTACCGGATGGATTGCCTCCCATAAGAGGCATTAAACACAGGATTGACTTTATTCCTGGAGCATCTCTTCCTAACCGACCTGCTTATAGGACAAATCCAGAAGAGACTAAGGAAATTCAAAGGCAAGTGGAGGAACTCATGAAAAAGGGGTTTATGAGAGAAAGCCTTAGTCTATGTGTTGTTCCGGTAATACTTATGCCCAAGAAGGATGGCAAATGGAGGATGTGTGTGGACTGCCGAGCCATCAATAAAATCACAGTTAAGTATAGATATCTCATTCGTAAACTTGATGGCATGCTTGATGAATTGCATGGTACTTGCTTGTTTTCAAAAATAGATCTTAGGAGTGGTTATCATCAAATTAGGATGAAAGAGGGCGATGAGTGGAAGACTACATTTAAGACTAAGTTTGGTCTGTATGAATGGCTTGTTATGCCCTTTGGCTTAACTAATGCTCCAAGTACATTCATGAGCTTAATGAATCATGTGTTTCGCCCTTACATAGGAAAGATTGATGTTGTGTATTTTGATGACATTCTTGTGTTTTCTAAGAATCTAGAAGAGCATGCTAAGCATTTGCATTCTGTGTTTGATATTTTAAGAGAAAATAAACTCTTTGCAAATTTAGAAAAATGCTCTTTCTGCTTGGATTCTATTATTTTTCTTGGTTTTGTTGTAGGTACTGATGGCCTCCGAGTGGATGAAGAGAAGGTGAAGGCAATTCGAGAATGGCCAACACCTAAGAATGCTAGTGAGATGAGGAGTTTCCATGGACTTGCAAGTTTCTACCAACGTTTTGTAAAGGACTTCTCAACCCTTGTTGCACCTCTAAATAAACTGGTAAAGAAAAATGTTATCTTTAAATGGGGTAAGGCACAAGAGGCGGCTTTTAATACTTTGAAAGATAAATTGACCAATGCCTCTCTACTTATTCTTCCTGATTTCTCTAAAGTTTTCGAAGTTGAATGTGATGCCTCTAGAATTGGTATTGGCCTGTTTTGATGCAAGAGTCTAGGCCTATTGCTTACTTTAGTGAGAAGCTTAGTGGCGCTTGTTTGAATTATTCAACTTATGACAAGGAATTGTATGCTTTAAAAAGAACTCTAGAACATTGGCAACATTATTTATGGTCTAAGGAATTTGTTTTGTATTCTGATCATAAGAGTCTTCAATACTTAAAGACCCAAGATAAGTTGAATAAGAGGCATGCCGTGTGGCTTGAATTCATTGAGTCATTTCCTTATGTGCTTAAACATAAAAAGGGGAAAGAAAATGTTGTGGCTGATGCTTTGTCTAGGAGGTACAATCTTATTACATCTATGCAAGCTAGGTTGATTGGTTTTGAATCTTTCAAAAGTATGTATGAATGTGATGTTGACTTTGCTGAAACTTGGAAGTTGTGTGAAAAACATGGTGCTCATGATTTCTTTAGATTTGATGGTTTCTTATTTAAAGGAAATAAATTGTGTGTGCCTATTTGTTCTATGCGTGAGCTTTTGGTTAAAGAATCTTATGGGGGTGGTTTGATGGGGCACTTTGGCATAGAAAAGACTTTAGCCATGTTGAAAGAATATTTTTATTGGCCTCATATGCGTAGGGATGTGATTACTGTGTGTAAAAGGTGCATTGTATGCAAGCACGCTAAATCTAAAGTGCAACCACATGGCTTGTATACTCCCTTACCTGTTCCTTCTCATCCTTGGATCGATATTTCAATGGATTTTGTGCTTGGATTGCCTAGAACATCTAGTGGAAAGGATAGCATATTTGTTGTTGTTGATCGATTTAGTAAAATGGCTCATTTCATTGCTTGCTCAAAAACAAATGATGCTGACCATATTTCTGATTTGTTTTTCAAGGAGATTGTTAGATTGCATGGTTTGCCTCGATCTATTGTGAGTGACCATGATGTTAAATTTGTTAGTCACTTTTGGAAAACTTTGTGGGCTAAGTTGGGTACAAAGCTTGTATTTTCTACGGTTGCACATCCTCAAATGAATGGACAAACTGAAGTGGTGAATCGAACACTTTCTTCCTTATTGTGTGTTGTAATTCAAAAAAATTTAAAGAATTGGGAAAAGTGTTTGCCTCACATTGAGTTTTCATATAATCGTGCCTTGCATTCTACAACTGAGTTTTCTCCTTTTGAAATTGTATATGGTTTTAATCCTTTGACTCCCTTGGATTTACTTTCTTTGCCTTGTAATGAGTTTGCTAACCTTGATGGTGCAAAAAAAGCTAAGTTTGTGCAGGATCTTCATGCTAAGGTTAAGACGAACATTGAGCGCAAGAATGAGCAATATGCTCAACATGCTAATAAAGGTCGAAGGAAGGTTAACTTTGAACCAGGAGATTGGGTGTGGGTTCATTTGAGGAAAGAAAGGTTTCCTGAACAAAGGAAGTCCAAATTACACCCAAGAGGCGATGGTCCTTTCCAAGTGTTGGAAAGAATAAATTATAATGCATATAAAATTGATTTGTCTAGTTCTTATGGGAATGTAAGCGCAACTTTCAATGTGGCTGACCTTTCTCTTTTTGATATTGTAGATTCGAGGACGAATCCTTTTCAAGAGGGAGGGAATGATGGAGGTCAGCTAGGAGACTTGAAAGAGCTTGAACAAAATCAAGAACTTGAAAACAAAGGGCTGGATGTAACTCTAAAAGATGGCCAACTAAAGATCCATTGCAAGGTATAGGAGGCCCATGCACAAGATCAAAAGCCAAAGCTATGAAGGAGGCCTTGAATGGAGTGATCCAAAAACTAATGCACTTGGAGCCCATAGTCTTAGCTGAATATGAAGCCCAAAAGGAACAAAATGGCATGAAGATTATTTCATATCTACAAGATACTAGCCCAAGCCCGAAAGGAGCCTAATTGAAAGAGCCCGCCATTTTCCAAAAAATTCTCTTAGTTTTATTTTATTTTAATTTGATTGTTTCTGTTTCAGATTTTTTAGCTTTATTAGGCGCCATTCTTGGTGAATTTTTCCAGACTTAAATTTCTTTTATTTTTCCGCCATGTAAAAGGTGCCACCTAGGAGTTATTTTGTGTTTAGGGTTTTATTTTTCAAATGCCTATATAAGGCCCACTTGTACTCCAAGAATGGCAGATTGAATGAATTAGTTTCAGAATTATTTCTAACTTCTGAGGTTTCTCTTGTGGCCTTTGTGTACTGGAGAAAATCTTTGACTTATCAAAGGAGTGGTTTCCTTTGTGGCGTCCCGGATTAGGGTTCTAAGAGACGGGTTCTCTTAGGGTTCAATTCCATTGACCAATATCTCTTCTTTCTTCTTCTTGGTTCCTTTCTTTGTTCTTTGTTGCTTGTTGTTCTGATCTATCTATTTGCTTGTTCTTGTGTTGCATGCCAAATTTCAATCACTGATCCGTGTCATTTGGGGTTCTTAGAACATGTTTCTATGGAGTCTCACATCAAAAATATTCTCACCCTATAAGTTAAGTATTTAAAAATAAAATTTTAATAACTTAAATCATGTCAATCAATATTATCACGGTTATATAATAATATACAACATGACACATAATATGAAGTTAAAATATATAATATTAAAATATAATTTAAAACATCACATCATGATATGACTATGTTTATGTGTTAATATTTCATTTGAAAAAACAAAATCATTTATTAAATATTAAGGTTTATTAACGCTAGTCTCTTGTTCAAGGTTAAGTGTGAACCAAAGCAAAGCCTCATACCAATAAGACAACAAGAAGCCCAACTTGACCAAAATAATTAGCATAAGTTAGCTGCCACTGCAATACTGGTAAGTTGAGAGAGAAGCAAGAAAGAAAAGAAAGTAAGGAAGAAAGAAAGAAAAAAAAAATTGAGAGTAGTGGGAGAAATAAGAAAGTGTCCTTGTTTATTTTATTATATTAAATTCAATTTTTTTCTTTTTAAATATTTTTTCTGTTCAATAACATAATTATTTGTAACAATTATTAGTGATGAGGTTTCGCCTATGTGACCACATACAAGTAAACTTTTGCTTCATTTTTTTAATAAATAAAAGCTTGTAGGACATTGGAAGTTGGAAGTAATGGCTCCAACTTCCAATTAAATTTTTTAAAAAGAAATATCATTATTATTTTAGATAAATACTGAAAGTTGATTCTAACTTCTAATTAAATTTTTTTTAGAAAACAAATACTAAATGTTGGAACCAATAGTTTTGACTTCTAGTACTTTTTTTTTTTCAATTAACTTGTCATGTTGACAAGATATTGAAGTTGGATTATATGGGTCCGACATCAATGTTGCAGGTTAAGTATAGTTTATATTGTATGTTTTGACTCTAACTTGTCAAAGGTATTTGTAATTTGATCCAAAATTTGGACCAAATTCCCTCTCCTTCTGTTCTGCAACATTTTAAAGACATGAGGAGCAAACTTTCATTTTACCTCTCTTCTTCAACTCATTTTTGGCATTTCATTTTCAATTGGTGCATGGTTTTTTTTTCTTTTATCATTTTGCTTTCATCATTTGTAGTTTCCAAATTTGTAACTTCCAATTTTCTTTCTTTGATTTTGTTTGCTGAAAATACTCAACTCTTCTTTTTGACTTTCCTTTCTTGATCTATTATGGTTA
Organism: Erythrophleum fordii; assembly: GCA_032878935.1. NCBI lineage: Eukaryota > Viridiplantae > Streptophyta > Magnoliopsida > Fabales > Fabaceae > Erythrophleum > Erythrophleum fordii. Next base: position 19,085,957 of record JAVQMF010000053.1, read on the forward strand.
GTGTAATTTTTTTTATTTTATAAATGTTTATAAGTTAAATTATATATTTGTATTTATTTTTTTGTCATTTTTTTGCATAATTTATTCATGTTATATTTTATTTTGGTTGCATTTAATTTATGGTTATATTTATTTAGTTCCCATTAATTTTTTTGTTATATTTATTTAGTATATAGATATATATATATTCTTATATTTATTTTGTTTACATTTAATTTTTTTATATACTTATTATCTTTGCATTTATTCGTTTGTTATATTTATTTTTTCATTAATTTTTTTATGTTATATTATTTTTTGCATTTATTTATTTGTTATATTTATTTTATTTTCATCATTTTTTGTTATATTTTTTTGTTTGTATTTTTTTGTTATATTTATTTTCATTACATTTATTTTTTTGCTATATTTATTAGGTTTGCAATATTTTTTGTTATATTTATTTTCTTTACATTTATTTTTTTGTTATATTTATTATGTTTGCATTTATTTTTGGGTTGTATGTATTTTCTTTGCATTTTTTGTTGTATTTTTTTTTTCATTTATTTTTTTATATTTATTTTGTTTGCAAATCATATTATAAGGAAAACTAATAACCAATAGGAGTGAACTTGTATACATATTTGTGAATGGACAAATTTATGATTACTTAGGAAGTGTGAAATTTGAATATGCTAAAGTGAAGATAATGAGAACTAATTCAGATATCACTTTCGAGATATTAAAGCAGATAGTTAGGTAAAAGTTACAACTTGCCTTAAATTAGTTTGTATCTGAGTTAGCATATAGGTACACGCGCGTCACTAAATCTAACACAGTATCAAGCATGTAACTTAAAGAATAATTCTGATGTTCAAGAGCTGTGACAAGTAAATTCATGGTTCCCATCCCAATGCATGTATTTCAATTAATCAAGTGGATATCAACCTTGAATCACAACTGTTAGAGGACCATATTGCATACACACTTCCATTTACTAGTAATATACATGAACCAGTAGAACAAGCATCCCTGTTTAGTGTATATCTTGGATACATTTAGCCATTTTATCCACAAGCCATTTGTGCTCAACAATATAACATCCCTCCTATGGACGACATGTTTCAACCAAGTTCATCCCATCAAGTAGTTAGCAATACTCTACTTTTAGTCTACCATGATTGTGATAGAATATTTAATGGATAAAGTTAAGGATGAGGATGAATATAATTCTTCTTTGAATATTGATTATGATGATGATAATGAAGATAACAATGAGTTTAATGAGAAGAGTAACAATGGTGGAAATAATTCGATGAATCTTATGGTGAATGAAGCTATAAGTGAAAATAACGACTCAACAATTGCCTTCTTCTTAAGGGTTAATACAAAAGTGACAAGTGGTCTGGAGTTTCTTAGAGGGGGAAAGCTTATAAATTTTAGTGACAACAAAGAGTTGAACATTGGTATACAATATGCAGATATAAAGGCACTATGTTATGCAGTGAAGTTGTACTCTGTTAGAGTATACTACACATTTCACGTGTACCACTCTTCTGCAAAAAATGAAAAATATTAGTGTATTGACTATGACTATAATTGCAATTAGAGGGTTAGAGCATGCAAAAAAGTGAACAGAACACATTGGGGCTTTATAAAGTACGGGGACTACATCAATGTCTTTTTGTGACATTATCCCTAGATCACTTAAAGCTAGATTTTGATATTATATCATCATGTATTATGGCAATGGTGGTTGATCAACTAGATGTTAAAGTTTCCTAAATCATTGAGAGGATGCAAAGTTTGTTTGGTTATACTATGTCTTACAGAAAGACATGTAAGGCAAAACACTAAGCCTTCACTTTTTCTTTTGGTAATTGAGAAGGCTCATATGCTTTATTGCCAATGTGGTTGGCCACCATTCAACATTTTATATTTAGCTTAGTTGTATAGTTTTCAAACAAACAATATTTGCAAAGCAGTTTTGATGGGCAACTTGTAGAGATATTCCGTTGAATATTTTTTTGGTATTTAAGTCATGCATTGACACATTTGAACACCTTATAACCGATTGTCCAGGTTGATGTAAAATTCATGTACGGAAGATACAAAGGCATACTACTTATGGTTGTATTATAAGATGATGATAGGAAGATCATGTCATTTGCATTTGCTATAGTAGAAGAAAAGATATGAGTGATGAGAGACCTTCTAGGAACCTTGTCCTAGGAACCTTCAACAAGATGACACTTTGCCTAGGACCAGCTAAAAAACAAGAATGTTGGTCAAAGGAAAGACCCTAAGAGAACTTGTCTTTTAGAACCTTAGCTTTAAGATGCCACAAAGGAAGACCAATCCTTTGATAAGTCACGTAAACTTTCAGAGAACATAAAGAAGCAAAGATCTCACAAAGTATTGAATAATACTCAAATTCATTCATGATCCAAAATAGAGTACAATAAGAAGCCTTTTATAGGCAAAATTTCTAAAAGTCTAAAGTCCTAATAAAAGTAAAACTCTAAAATCTGATTAGAAATATTTTAAATGGTGCCTAAAATCAAGGAACTAGATTAGAATACTAATTTTAACTTGATCTCCAAGATAAGCTCTTTGACCAAGTTCAAAAAAATAAAAAAATAATAAAAAATAAAATTTCAAAAAGAATCCTAGTGAAAATTAATCAGCTTCTTAAGTTGTCACATGGGATGCTCATGCTTCATTAAAAATCATATGGTTGACACATGATTCTTAATCTCTTGTAATTGGACTCCAATTGGGCCTTAGCACTCCTCTTGTAGAATGGTTAGCATGATCACACCTTTTACATCTTATTGGGCCCTCTCTTGACTTAAATAAATGGGCTCTAAGTTATGAAACTCATGAATCAAACAATTGAAGGCTTGTTTCATTGCTTTGGCCCTAGCTCTTGTTATTGGACCTCATATGCCTTGCAATGGATCTTTAGGCACATTTGCCTTGAACTCCTGGGCTTTAATTTGCAAATCACATCCTTGGGTTTGAAACTTAGCACCATATCCTTCATCAGGTCCACTTTTATATTCAGCAAGGTCTCTTGGTGCTATTGCATCATTCCCCCCTCTTGAAAAGGATTCGTCCTCGAATCTGTAACATCAAAGGAAGAGAGATCAGCTACATTAAAAGTAGCACTAACATTTTCATAAGAACTAGGTAAGTCAATTTTATAAGCATTATCATTAATCCTTTCAAGAACTTGAAAGGGACCATCTCCTCTAGGTTAGAGTTTTGACTTTCTTTGCTCTGGGAAATGTTCTTTTCGCAAGTGAACCACACCCAATCGCCGAGTTCAAACACCACACGCCTTCTACCCTTGTTAACTTGGCTGGCAATTTACTCATTCCTTCTTTCAATATTGGCTTTCACCTTCTTATGCAAATCCTGCACAAGCTTAGCCTTCCTCGCACCATTAAGGTTAGTAAACTCATGTGAAGGAAAAGGAAGCAAATCTAACGGAGTTAAAGGATTAAAGCCATAAACAATTTCAAAAGGAGAGAATTTTGTAGCAGAATGAATAGCACGATTATAAGCAAATTCAACATGGGGCAAACACTTCTCCCAATTCTTAAGATTCTTTTGAATGATAGCTCTTAATAAAGTAGAGAGGGTTCTATTAACAACCTCGGTCTGTTCGTCAGTTTGTGGGTGTGCTGTAGTAGAAAACAAAAGCTTAGTGCCAAGTTTATTCCACAACATTTTCTAGAAATAACTCAAAAATTTCACATCTCTATCACTAATAATTGTTTTTGGCACACCATGCAACCTAACAATCTCTTTGAAAAATAATTCTGCCACATACATAGCATCATTAGTTTTAGAACAAGCAATAAAATGTGCCATTTTACTAAACCTGTCCACAACAACAAAGATACTATCTTTCCTAGTGGAAGATTTAGGCAAACCTAAGATAAAGTCCATAGAAATTTCAGTCCATAGGTGAGAGGGAACTGGTAAAGGGGAATATAAGCCATGTGATTAAATTTTAGACTTAGCATGCTTACAAATAATACATCTGAAACAAACAGCAACCACATCCTTTCTCATGCCAGGCCAATAAAAATGCTCATTCAAAAGAGCCAAAGTCTTTTCTACACCAAAATGGCCCATCAATGCCCCACCATGAGTTTCCTTAACAAGAAGCTCACGAATGGAACACATAGGAACACATAACTTGTTCTTTTTGAAAAGGAACCAATCAAACTTGTAATAGTCGTTAGCACCATACAATTCACAAGATTTTCAAATATTAGCGAAATCAGAATCAGACTCATACATACCTTTTAACATCTCAAAACCCATCAATCTAGCATGCATGGAAGTAATCAAAGCGTAACGCTTAGACAATGCATCCGCTACAACATTTTCCTTTCCTTGCTTATGCTTAATCACATAAGGGAAGGTTTCAATAAATTCAAGCCAACTTGCATGCCTTTTGTTCAATTTACCCTGAAACTTAAGAAACTTAAAACTCTCATGATCAAAATGGATAATAAATTCTTTAGGCCACAAATAATGTTGCCAAGTTTCTAAAGTTCGTTTCAAGACATACTACTCTTTATCATATGTGAAATAATTTAAAGTAGGGCCACTTAATTTCTCACTAAAATATGTAATAGGTTTGGAATCCTGCATCAACACACCACCTATGCTTATACCAGAAGCGTCACACTCAATTTCAAAAACCTTAGTAAAATCAGGCAACACAAGTACAAGGGCATTAGTTAGTTTGTCCTTCAGTATATTAAAAGCACACTCTTGTGCTTCACCCCACTTGAATACCACATTCTTTCTTACCAAATCATTTAAAAGGGCAGCAAGAGTAGAGAAGTCCTTCACAAATCGCCTATAGAAGCTCGCCAATCCATGGAAGCTCCTTACTTCACTCGCATTCTTTAGAGTTGGCTACTCTCAGATTGCTTTGACCTTCTCCTCGTCCACTTGTATGCCATGAGCTCCTACAACAAATCTAAGAAAAATCACAGAATCCAAACAAAAAGAGCACTTCTCTAAATTGGCAAATAATTTATTCTCTCTAAACACAACAAACACATCATGCAAATGACCCACATGCTCTTCTAGACTTTTGGAGTAAATCAAAATGTCATCAAAGCAAACCATAACAAATCTACCAATGAAAGGTCTAAAGACATGGTTCATTAAACTCATGAAAGTGCTAGGTGCGTTAGTTAAGCCAAATGGCATAACTAACCATTCATATAACCCAAACTTGGTCTTAAAAGCAGTTTTCCATTTATCACCTTCTTTCATTCTAATATGATGGTAACTACTTCTAAGATCAATTTTAAAGAAAACACATACACCATGCAACTCATCAAGCATATCATCTAACCTAGGGATAGGATAGTGATATTTTACTATTATTTTGTTGATGGCACGACAATCTACACACATCCGCCACTTACCATCCTTTTTAGGCACAAGAATTACCGGGTCAACACAATGGTCTTACCATTAAAAATAAAGGAATAATAATTTTTATATCCATCATGTTTTACCTTTCTGTCAAACTGCCATGGCCTACCAAGTAACAAGTGACCAACATACATGGGTGTTACATCACAAAGAATCTCATCATGAAAATTACCAATAGAAAAAGAGATGAGCACCTGTTTCATTACCTTTACCTCTCCACTATCATTAAGCCATTGTAATTTATAAAGGGTAGGGTGCCTCAAAGTAGGCAAGTTCAGCTTTTCCACAAGTAAAGTACTAGCTACATTTGTGCAGCTACCACTATCAATAATCAAACTACACACCTTCTTGTGAATGAAGCAACGAGTATGGAAAATATGCTCACGCTGCTCTACCTCGAGATCTTCTTTTGGTTGAATGTTGAGAGCATGTCTAGCCACAAGGGCTTCACCATTTACAGCTTCAGTTAATTCTAAATCTGAGTCATCCGTCAGGGGTGGCATCTCATCCTCCTCAGACTCACTACTAGCACTAGTCACATCACCATTCTCAAGAATAATCATAGTTCATTTGTTAGGATATTGTGAAACAATGTGAGCAAAACCATTACATCTAAAACATCTAACCTTAGAGGAAGAAGCAGTAGGGTTAGAAGATGATAAAGGTTTTAAATCAGTTTTACCCTTAACCTGAAAGGGTTTTACCTTACTTTCTTCTTTAGATTTGAAATTAGTCTTTGACTTGAAGGAGACTTTGGAATCCCTCCAAGAACTCGAGCTAGATGTCACTTTTAGCTTTTGTCGAGCCCTTAGTTGCTTTTCCACCTTGATAGTTTTATGCAAGAGCTTGTCCATATTCAGGTAATTGTATAAATCAACTTGGGCAGTTATTTCAGGATTTAAGCCCTCAATGAATCGGGCCATGGTTGCTTCACAGTCTTCCTCCACATTTGCCTTAATCATGGCAATCTCCATTTCTTGATAGTAATCTTCCACACTCATAGAACCTTGTTTCAGTTTTTAGAGCCTCTTATGCAATTCCCTATAATAGTAACTAGGGACAAATCATTTACGTATGATAGCTTTCATCTCCTGCTAATCACAAATTGGACCTTCACCAATATGTCTTCTGGTGAGTAAAAGTTGATCCTACCAGATGCTAGCATAGTCAGTAAACTCCACTGCAGCAAGTTTTACTTTCTTCACCTCAGTGTAAAAGTAGCACTCGAACATATGCTCCACTCTTCTTTCCCAATCTAAGTACTGGTCCGGGTTATTTTTCCCAGGGAATGAGGGAATCTTCATCTTGATGTTTCCAATACCACCATCCTTATTGGATGATGATTGTCTACCTCTCCGAGTATGGGACTCCTCAAAGTCGGACTCAGCATCATCATCGAGTTCCACATGAGCTTGCCTCCTATAGGTCCTCCTATTGGAAGAAGACTCCACATCATCTAATCTGGCACTAAGTTTCTCAAGAGTACTTTGAACGGCTCTAACCCAGACTTTCATGTTAAAGTCACTGTGCTCAGATTCTCCAGACATCCTGAAATATTAGTTTGTACAAAAACAAGCTATAGGACCTCGCAACTCACTAGCTTACGTGTTTACACTCAAAAGATGATAAGTTCACTCGTGTTTAACTCTCTTTTTGGCCTTTTCTTTAATGTTAATTGCACTCTTGCCTTTTACCACTCAATAATTTGCTTCTTACAAGTGTTCTAAGCAAGTCACAAGCAAATCAAATGAAAAGATCAAACTAGTGGCAATAAAAAAAACTAGAATCCTAAAATGTAAATTCCCAAAGAATCAAACAAAGGAGAAAAAGAAATGTGTAACAAAAAAAGAAAGAAGGAGGAAGGGGAGGCCTGGAAGGAAGGAGAAAGAAAGAAAAAATCTAAAAATAAGAAACTTTAAGAATAGGAAACTACTTGCAATTCAAGTTTAGAACAATTAGGAAAAGACATCCTTTCTTGAATGCAAATAAGAAAGTAGATAACTTGGTAGCTACTTAATGCAATCAAATTAGGAAACAAACTTCAATTAGGAAATTAACTCCAATTAGGAAATTGACTCCAATTAGGAAACTAATTCCAATTAGGAAATTCACTCCAATTAGGAAACTAACTCCAATTAGGAAAATAACTCTAATTAGGAAATTAACTCTAAGCTTACTTTCAACTTTGAATTAGTACAACTTGCAATTTTGAATTCTGCAATCTGAATTTTGTTTTCTTCTTCTTTTTTACCCTTTTTTTTGAATTTTTTTATTGAATTTTTTTTTCAAATGTTTTTTTGGAGTATCACACTCTCTTCTTTTTTTTTTTTTTTTTTGAGGATGGAGGCACACAACAATGAAAGGCAGAAAAAGATAGAAGACAACGATGAAGATGAAAAAGGTAACACTAATGGAAGGAGAGAAAGTATGAAGAACAATGGAAGGGAAACAAAGATATACCTTGCACTAGTGAACCAAAACTCTGATACCAAATGATGAGAGACCCTTTAGGAACCTTGCCCTCGGAACCTTCAACAAGATGACACGTTACCTAGGACCGGCTAGAAAACAAGAATGTTGGTCAAAGGAAAGACCCTAAAAGAACTTGTTTCTTAGAACCCTAGCCTCAAGATGCCACAAAGGAAGGCTAATCCTTTAATAAGTCACGTGAACTCTCAGAGAACACAAAGAAGCAAAGATCTCACAAAGTATTGAATAATACTAAAATTTATTCATGATCCAAAATAGAGTACAATAGGAAGCCTTTTATAGGAAAAATTTCTAAAAGTCTAAAGTTCTAATAAAAGTAAAATTCTAAAATTTGATTAGAAATATTTTAAATGGTGCCTAAAATTAAGGAACTAGATTAGGATACTAATTTTAACTTAATCCCCAAGATAAGCTCTTTGACCAAGTTCAAAAAAATAATAAACTAATAAAAAATAAAATTTCAAAAAGAATCTTAGTCAAATCTAATCAGCTTCTTAAGTTGTCACATAGAATGCTCATGTTTCATTAAAAATCAGATGGTTGATACATGATTCTTAATCTCTTGCAATTGGACTCCAATTAGGCCTTGGCACTCCTCTTGTAGAATGGTTAGCATAATCACACATTTTACATCTTCTTGGGCTCTCTCTTGACTCAAATAAATGGGCTCTCTAAGTCATGAAACTCATGAATCAAACAATTGAAGGCTTATTTCATTACTTTGGCCCTAACTCTTGTTATTGGGCCTCTATGCCTTGCAATGGATCTTTAGGCACATTTGACTTGAACTCCTGGGCTTTAATTTGCAAATCATGTCCTTGGGTTTGAAACTTAGCACCATATCCTTCATCAGGTCCACTTCTATGCTCAGCAAGGTCTCTTGGTGCTATTGCATCAATGAGGGGCTTGGTCATGGTTCATTTTCAATCTTTGGATGAGTGTTATTAAGAATATAAGGGGAATTTACTTGATATTGGATAGACATCCTTCAATTTTGTCTATTGCCTCTAATTCAAGGTTTAAATGGCAGCCACCATATAGGCATTATGTTTTTTGTCTTCAACATGTGGCTTGTTACCTACACAAAGCACATGGGATGAATTGGTTAAAGAAGAAATTCATAAATATTAGGTATGCAAATGAACATCATGTTATTCATGAGAAATTGGTTGAGCTAGTAATTTTACATAGGCCTGCAATTGCTTAGATAGGCAACACTCCCAAGGCGTAATAGTCATAGGCTTATGACATAAAAGACTAATACTATGGTTACATGATAACAAATCTAGTTAAGACAATGAATAATGTTCTTAAAGGCATTAAGAGTTTGCCCATAATTGGCCTCACAAAGGCAACCATGTATAAGGCAAATAGACACTTTGTCTAATAGATCGGACAGGTGCTTGCATAGATAGCATCTGGCTAGGTATTTTGTGAGACTCTTAACAAGAACTTGGCTCCAATTACATAAGCCGTCTCAGCATATGTTGTTCACATGTTTGACAGAAGAGTGGCATCATTTGAGGTTAAAGAGTGCTACAATGTCCAAAACTATCAATTTGATTGATATTGCAATGTTAACTTAGTAGAACATAAATATGATTGCAGTGAGTTTTAGGACAAAAAATACCCATGTCAACATATTATCATTGCTTATGCCAATGTTAGCCTTGACGATTTGCAGTTTGTTGACCACTTTTTTGCTTCGAAATGGTGCATAGTGTACATAACATTAAGTTCTAACCTATTAGGGGCGAGGTTCATTGGCCACAGATAAATTCTCTCAAGTTGATTCCTAATCCATTGATGATTCGTGTGACGACCCTAACTTCTAATTATCATAATTAGAGTTAAGTATGTGATTAATAATTAATGATCAAGGTTCGGGGTTGCTACAATAAATTACTTTGCGGAAATACAGAGAAATTTGAACCTTGATATTGTTAGGGTCATCAACTAATCAACTATAAACAGGGACATGTATACAAGCATGTGTAATTCATCCCTCTATCATTTTCAACACCCAAAAACCTCCCACGAGTGTTCCTATATCATTCCTTAGCATTAGCATTCAAGGGATCCGGGTGTCTAGGTCAAAAACTGAGTTTTTAGCCCTCCGCCGCGGCCTGGAACTCTTGCGCCGCGGCCCAGTTACTCTCTGGAATTTTCCTGACTTTCGCCGCGGCGATAGCCGCGGCGAGTTGGACCTGCGCCGCGGCGAGTTTTGCTACTGTAACCTCCCAAATTAATTTTCTCGACTCGCGCCGCGGCGAGACTTCTTGCGCCGCGGCGAGGTTACGTTCTGTCACCCCCTGGGCGATTATTTTCACTCCGCGCCGCGGCGAGATTTATCAAGCCGCGGCGTCCCTCGCCACTGTCACTCCCTAGGCCGCGGCGAAGCCTTCTTGGCCGCGGCGTGAATCCCTTCTGTAGCTGTTTTCCCTATGTTTCGCCCCCTACACTCTATTTCTCTCCTTAGGGACACCCTAAGATCACTTCCCCTCATTTTACATGGCTCTAATGGTATTTATCTACCTTATTTACTTAGCTATTCTTTCATTACCAATTCAAAACTTACATGCCCATTTCCGTTCTCTAATCACCCTCTATTAGCGAGTTTATGAAATAATAACAACACCAATCATTCACCGTTGATATTTAACATTCGATACACTTTCCATTATTAGCCAATTACAATCATAAGGCTCAATTCCATGATAATCGAATTACACATACAATCCCTACACTTGGCAACTCATGGTGCAATGCAGCAATGATACAAAACTAACAATTTAATCACAATACATTTTTGTCAAAGCTCCTAAACCTATGCATTACCAAACCATTTAATGGTCTTCCATTAATTTCTTCCTCAGCACTAAGAGGTCCGGTCCCTGAAAATGTTAGCCCACAACGGGGTGAGATATACAATCTCAGTAACAACAGGTAATTTCCATATATATGTACAAGTCAATCAATCCAAGACAATCTCATGTCATCAATATCAGAATTATCAATTCAATTGGCAAATGAACTAGTTGAACCACTATTGACTACTGTCCCATACCAGCAATCATACACAACATGTTAAAGGCCATTAACACCGGAGAGGCCCGTCCACGGCACCTACTCCCCATTGAGCACACCAGGGCTCAGTGCATCTGGGGTTGATCATACCCGGTGCCCGATCGTGGCACATGCACGGGTGGCAGCCGCACCACAGCTCCACCATGGACTCACAAGGTCCATTTACAATAACAATCAAGTAGTCAACCAGTCATTTAACATTTCAAAATCAAGCATGTGTAACAAATAGCAGATTAACATGAGCATATACATGGAATTAGGAAAATAACCCAGTTACCTCATTGAAGCCAATTACTCTTGCCCTAGCTACCATAATGATCCAAGTGCACACCAAGCCTATAAGAAGCATAATTATCACCATTTCTAGTCATAATCAAATATCCAAAGAGCTGAACTACTAATGACGACTAGAGGTTACTTACCTAATTACTAAGGGATTTAATTTCGGACTCCAACTTTCCCACACCAGAAATTTCTATAGTTTACTCTAATTTCTGGGTAACTCCACATTAAACCAAATCCCATGTCATAGGTTAATTACAGGGGTCTCAAACTAACAGAAAATGCATCACAATGGGAAGGAAATACTCACTTAACAACACTAATAGCCTCACCTCCGAAAATCCGCCATAGAAGCACCAAAAATTCGCACTTCAACCACCAAGCCCAGAAAATTTAGTCTTCCACCATTATCTCCTTATAATCTCACACAATAGAAGAACCCATTAGGATAATCCATCCTTAGGGGCATTTTCCAGCAAAGTAATACACCAAATAGAAAGGAAAAGCTTACCTAATCCTCCCTCTAACCTCCAAGTCCGAAAATCTTGCAAGGAATCACCCAACACCAAATTTCAGATTTGAGATGAAGATGAAAATACTTAAACCCAGAAATTAATCGGACCAAAATGAAGAGGAGGATGAGAGGGTCAAGTTATATATAACCTACCTTGGCTTAATCATCCTCTAGAAGTGAGAAATGGAGCCTCCATGTTGGTGGAACCCTAGCCTCCCTCAAACCTCCGAATTTTCTTCCTTGAGTTTCAGCAAAATGAAGGAGAGGCTGAAGGGTTAGGGTTTTAGATGAGTTTGGGTCAACCCTAAAGCCCAAAATCCACTTAGGTTCAGATATGTGCTTATTGGGCTTTCGTTTGGTGAAGTGGGCTGCAGAACAATTTCAGTTTAAGTGAGGTATGCTGACCCAATGGCCCAATTCCTTGTAGGTTCAGATTTTGCACTTGTTGGGCTTTGTTTCATGAATTGGGCTACAGAAATTTGATTGGGTTAGGCTAACTTCCAAGAGTCAATCCCACTTGGGTCTGCATAATGTGTGTTGGGCCCACTATAAGAGCTCATGTAAATTGGGTATTGGGCCTTTATTTCACTAGGTCAAATTGGGCTATTGCTAGGGGATCCCTCTCGGCCCAAGTCTCATGATAAGGAGTTGGGCTTGTATCTAGAATCATTGGGCTTTTATAAGCCCCTTCTCATGATCCCCCTACATTAATTTGGGCCTAGATATAGTTTCTATCCCAATTAATTCTCAACTCATATTATTAATTTATTTCTCAAAATTACCATTCTCTAACCTTGCCCACTTATCCTGTATTAATTATCCCTAATTAATCTAAATCCATGATTAATACCTTAATTAATTTTGGGGTGTTACAATTTGAGCAAAAGGGTGCCCTTATTCAATGTACATATGCAACAAAATAGATTGGACACAATTAGGTCAGCCTAACAAGTGTGGGTTATATAGAGAAATTGGTGATAATTGTTCCACTTATCTGCATCGTCACCCTACTAGCCAATAAGAAGACCAAAATTTTGCATATATATATATATGTATGTATAGAAACTTAGCTTAATGTTATATGAGTTAAGATCTTGCTTTTGAATAAACCTTACTTTTGTGTATTAAAACTAATTATTATTGTCCTTATGTGTATATGTATAGAAACTTGTACTTTATCTATTTATGATTGAGACCTATCTTAATTTATATTGTCCTTGACATAATATGGTCTGTAGAAAGGTTAGAGTAATGGTGCATCTGCAATAGATTATCTAGCTAGGACCAGAGGATGACTTGCTTCTATACCTATAAAAGTGCACATGTCATAGGCTATGTGATTTAGCCACGTAAGATAATCTCACACTTGTGTTGTTTTACACTAATTAGTTTTACTTGTACTTTATTTGATTCAATTGTAATAATGCATGATATTCCACACTTTTTTTGTAGAATGATCGAGTGCTTTGGCCACAATGTGTCATACCTAGCTTTTACTAGCTCATTCATGCAATATATGAAGATAAAAACAAAGTTCAAATTCACACATAAGTTTTTTAACACTGAAATTGGGTTGTTTACGGGTCATTTTGGACTATAAGGATCCAAACTTAATTCTTTCCTTTTCTTAACTCATTATATCATAAACAAGTTTATTCATACTCAAATTATAGTGTATGAACCCCTTAAATCCCCAAAAAGCCAAAATGACAACATAGGTGCCAAAATCTGTCTTAACTTTGGAAATTCATAACTTGGGCTATACGACTTTAAATTATGTAAATTAGGTGTCTATAGAAAGTTTGGGATGTGAACTACATGTTGTAAAAATTTTAGATAAACTAAGTTCATCTGCCTGGTCAAATGTAATGGAATAGTAACACAGGTCAAAAATAGAGGCAAGTAGTAGACTTATAGTTTAAAATTGCATATCTTGAGCTACACAACTCCAAATTAGGTGCTCTCAGTAACCATAGAAAGTTTAAAATGAGATCTAATTGCTGCAAGAATTTTAGGATCATCTGAGTTCATTTGACTCATGAAGCATATGGCATATCAGAAACTGCTACAGTATTAGGCATAGTCAGGCCCTCAATTTCAAAAATTCATAACTCTCTCTATGCAACTCCTTTTTATGTGAACTCGGTGGCACTAGAAATCTCATAATGTCAATTTGCCCGCTAAAATACCTAAAAACTAAACCTATTCTGTGTGAACAGTACTAGGGCTTAAATGAAATTTTTATCCAATTTTAAAAATTTGTAAAATATTATGTACAACTCCAAAAATTATGGTTCTTAGCTTGACAAAAATCTCTATGAGGGTTGTAAATGCATGCCAAATCTTAGACTCAAACTAAGTCATCTATACCACTTTTGACATGGGAGTTGTTTATGGCAAATTTGAGACTATTTTAGGTACCAATTTAGATTATTTGGTATCCAATTAGGTTTCTTGCACTTTGAGCACGTTTTTTTCATCCTAAATGGCCTCTCTAACCATTTTATATCATTCCAAAATAAGCGGATTAAAATTTGACTTGAACACCTAAGAATACATACATACATCATAACTAAAACTTCACCATAAAATATATACATTGCCATAAATAGTATACATTGGTATTCTTATACTTTTACACATGATTCCATTATTAAACATGAAGTAGCATTATCATATACATCATAAGTGTGTCATAGTACATGTAAAACATCATGTGCATACATATACATAAATTTTAGTATAAGATGGGATTCTAATACATAATCTCCTACTATTTATGATCTCTCTTGGTCTTGAGCTTGGCTTGGAGAACCTGAAATAGTTAGTGGGAGTATGGGGGTGAGATTTAGGAGAATATCAGTAGCTAATCTTAAACAACTCAATACATATAAGAATATCATGAATGTATGCTATACATGTGGTGTAAGAATGCAATGCTCATGCTTCATATGAATCAAATGCATAATAAAACATAAAAACTCATTCCTTTCATAGCCATGGCTTCATCTAAGGGTGTTCAAAGGCTTGGTTTAGTTCGGTTTTGAGCAAAAATCAAATCGAACTAACTTAATCGGTTTAGTATTTTGTTGGACCTTGTCTGTTTTAAATTTTAATCGGTTTAGTTTGGTTTTTATTCGGTTTGGTCCGATTTGGTTTATTTTTTTTTGTCCAAAAGTAATTTTTTTTAAAAAAATTTGTTCCTTATAAAATGTAGAATTTAACTTCTAATATCTTATATATTTTAAAATTTTGACCAATAATAACTTTGGAATAATTTACTATTTATATATATATATATTTTACCTAAAAAAATTTCATACATTCACAAATAAACTTTAAAAAGTGAGAAAAAAAATAAGAGTAATATCTTATAATAAAATAGTATAAATAATTTGTATATTTCTTGAACCACATAAAGAATGTAGCTTTGATACAAGTTTAATTGACAAAAGATCCTATTAATCTAAAAAGAAACAAAATATTAAATTTTAATTAATTGCAATTTTAATAGTTCGGTTTGGTTCGGTTAACCGAACCAAATATGAAAAAAACCGACAACTGAACCGATTTAATTAGTTTTACAATCACAAAAACCAAACTAAACCAATTTTTAATCAGTTTTATTCGGTTTTTGACGGTTTGGTTCGGTTTAGTTTGGTTTAATTGGTTTGGTTCGATTTTGTTCACCCTTAGTTTCATCATAAACATGTTAAGCTTAACTTTTCTCAACTCAGAGCTAAGGAAGAGCTATTATGCTCAATTCTAAGCTTGAGGGGAGCTAGGAGTTGAAACATATATCATCTTCATTCATATAACTCAATATCGAAACTATGCTAAAAGATACATCATGAATGCATCAAGTAACAACACATACAAACATTACAACTTATTCAAACATTCAATTGTATGCAAGAGAGGGAGATAAAGCTACCTTGTGACTCTAAGAACTTGGAGATATCACAATCCCAATTATAAGCTTCCTTTCTCCTTACTTTCTTTAGCTTGACGCCCACAAATGAGTGGGTTTGGGTTAGCTTGACCTACATGGAACAATCATAAAGCACATTAATCCCATAGAACTTATTTTAGGCTTCATAACTCTTACTTAATCTCAATAGGGCTCAAGGTATCAATTATGTCTAGTTTAGGTCTATTATGAAGCAACCTTTAGTTCTTGCTTTTCTAAACCCAAAACTTTGTTTTCTATGAGTCTTATAACTCTTAAGAGACTCATTTTAATCATGATATACTTAGTTAGAAGGCTTTAGAACCATCTTACTTCATTAACCTCATTTAGTCCCTTAAAATTTCAACTTTCATTTTAGGGCTTCTAAATTCAAACCAATACTTTCATAATTATTTATTCATCATATGTAAGTCCTTAAATTCATTAGAACTCAAAGAAACACTCTCTAGGTACCTTATCTCTCACTTGGCCAAACCATTAACCATAAAGGAGTCATATGGAGTTTTATTGGTTTTTTCTTGAGTTTTGATGCATGGCCATATTCCTTGACTTCTCTTCTATCTAATCATAGTTTCATATAGCTTAAAATGGCTCATAATAGTTCTAAAACTTCTTAGGTGCAATGGAAATCCTAACTTTCTTATCTTGAATTCTAAAGCTTTTCAATTGATTCCAATTGTGTAATCTAATTTCTCATGCCTCAAAATCCTTAATTCCATTAAGTTTTAGCCAAATTCACTTCCCTTCTCTATTTTCTCTCTCTAAACCTAATGTGGAAGCTGTAACACCATGATTTCTTAGCCTTCCTCATGCAATTCTTATGCTTCATGCCATGAACTTCATGAAAATCACAAGAAATGGCATATAAAATATTGATTATTTTGGCATTGCGTCACGTATAGAATTTTCATTTGGTGTCTCATAAACCATATAAGTTCATACATCATATTATCATATTTATTTACATAGATACAACTCATTTCCATCATCAAAAGTGTCCTACAACTCATGGAAAGCAAAGGGAAGTATAAAATACATAGTTGCATTTTCGGCAAAAAATTCCCTTTTTCTGTCATGAATTTTGAAAAATGATAACTAATTCTAGAAAAATCAAAATCATACATTCTTTGCCATTCTGGAAAGCTGCACATGTCTACTTTATGCTAAAAATATGTACAAATCATGAAACATAACACAGAAGATATTTGACATTCAAAAAAGTGTAGAGGTCTGGTTGGCCACTGGTACTATCACAGGTTTCTGCTACAAACTTCAAAAATGTCCAATTAATTCCAAATGTTATCTAGAGGAAAAAAAAAACTCTAGACTAGCTCCGGCATGTCTAGGCATCGAAAATCAATCAAACAGTACCTGAGGTCAGTTTGAATGCCTGATACTGGGCAGAAATTTTAAAAATTCATATCTTCCTCTCTAGACATTCAAATGAGTTTTTTCTAGTTGGCATAAGTCACTAGAAATGTCTAGTTTCTTTTTGTAAAATTTTGTGGCAATTGGACATTATTTAGGCCCTGAGTGATAGAATTCATTTTCGGACCAGTATAAATAGTAACTTGACCAAATTCAGAATTTTTTTTAATTTTGAAAATTCATCAAATATTCCATAGACCTCTGAAAATTCTACACTTTAGCTCCCCAAAAAGATCTCAACAAGTTCTAAATGCATGCCAAATCTCAGATCAAGAAGAACTTATTTGGATAAAAAGTGGTATAGGTTTCCAATATGGTCAATTTTTTTTTTTCATATAGGATACCAAAGTGTCCAAATGACTTCTCTTGATGTTTAGCACCTCTTGGGTAAGTTTAAAAGCATGATTATGACTTATATGAATTGTCCAAATAATCCCAAACCTCATGTATCTTAATTTGGCCATTCCACTTCCACTTATGTACATTTGCACAAAGCCATTCAAGAAGCTAATTTGTCATGACATACTCAATTTACATACTAATGGTCACATAACATAATTTCTCATCTATACATAATATATTAACATAATTACACATGCTCAAGAGGTCATAGGTCATATACAATAATTGATGAAGGGGCCTGTGAGCTTGTAGACAAGGGAGCATGGTGTAATGACTTAAAAGAGCATGGAGGGTGTGCAAGAAAGCCCAACATGCAAATGGACCCATTACAAGGCATATGAGGCCCAATGACTAGAGGAAGAGCTAAAGCCATGAAGCAAACTTTGAGTTGCATTGTCCAAAAAGTTCAAGAGTTTGAACCCATGTTTTTGCATCAATTTGAAGAGTTACAAGGCCCAAGGGACTTGATCCTCATTGTCCAAGCCCAACAAGACATGCTGCAAGGTCCGAATAGAGTCCAATTTGAAGAAATCAATTAACAAGCATGTGCAAATCACATGGGCAACAAAAGTGACGTGAATAGTAGTTTTAGTTCTTATTAAGATGTCTTTTATTTGCTTTTCATTAATTTCCATTTCTATTAGTTTGAACGAGGCTATTTAGTCAAGACTTAGGATTCAAGTTTCAAATTTTGTTTATTTCCATTTTCATTAGTTACTGAAAACTTATTACTTTCTTTCTTTTTCTTTAGGATTTCTTGTAGTAAATGGCATCATCTCCTCCCATTAAAATTAGATCCCTTATTTCCTATTTCTTGAAGGAGAATTCTTAGAGATTAAGTTTTTAGGGTTTTCTTTTTTTTTTTTTTGCCTATTTAATAGGCCACCTATTGTACTTTTTGGGGGATTGGAATGAATTCAGAATTTTATTTCTCATTGTGAGAATTCTTGCTTCTGTGTGTTCTTCTATAGAATACAAGTGACTTATCAAATGAGTGGTTTCCCTTTGTGGCGTCTCAAGGCTAGGGTTCTAAGGGACGAGTTCTCTTAGGGTCTTATCCATTTGACCAACATTTCTTGTTCTTAGCCGATCCCAGGCAACATATCATCTTGTTGAAGGTTCCTAGGACTTATTCCTACGGGGTCTTTCATCATTTGGTATCAGAGCATAGGTTCGCTAAAGCAAGGTATATCTTTGTGTTTCCTTTCCACTATTCTTCATACCTTCTCTCCTTCCATTTGTGTTACCTTTTCCATCTTCGCTTTTGTCTTCCATCTTCTTCTTTCTTCCATTGTAGTGTGCCTCCATCTTCCTTTTCATACCATCCATAGTTTGTTTGTTTCTTTTTATTCTTGTGATTTGCTAACTTGTGTGTGAGTTTTGTCCTCTTTTCCAGATTTTCGTTTTTTTTTTCTTCAAAAAGAAAAAAGTGTGTGATACTTAAAAAAAAAATTCGAAAAAAAAAATATAAAAAAAATTCAAAAAAAAAAGTGAAAAAAAAAAGAAGAAGAAAGAAAGAAGAATTTCCAATTTGAGTTGAGTATCTATCAAGTTCTTTCCTTTTGTGTTAAAGTAACAACTTTCCTATTTCATTGTAACTGATTGCAATTGCTTAGCATCCCATTAGTTTCCTATTTTTCAAAGTTCCTATTTTGACTAATCTGAATTGCAAGTTGTAGCAAGTTACCCATTTGACTAACTATCTTTGTTTATATGTGTTCTTATTCTTTATGAGTTCTTTTGTCTTCTATTTGTGTGATTGTGTTCTTGAATCTTGCACGATCCAGGTAATGTTGTTAAAAAGGAAGTTCATAGGACAAAGTTCCTAGGGGGTCTGATGCAATAGCACCAAGAGACCTTGTTGAGCATAAAAGTGGACCTGATGAAGGATATGGTGCTATGTTTCAAGCCCAAGGACATGATTTGCAAATTAAAGCCCAAGAGTTCAAGTCAAATGTTCCTAAAGACCCATTGCAAGGCATAGGAGGCCCAATAACAAGAGCTAGGGCCCAAGCAATGAAAGAAGCCTTCAATTGTTTAATTCATAAGCTTCACAACTTAGAGCCCATTCATTTAAGTCAAGAGAAGGCCCAAGAAGATGTAAAAGATGTGATCATGCTAGCCATTCTACAAGAGGAGTGCCAAGGCCCAATTGGAGTCCAATTACAAGAGATTAAGAATCATGTGACAACCATGTGATTTTTAATGAAGCATGAGCATCCCATGTGATAACTTAAAGAAGTAGATTAGTTTTGACTAGGATTCTTTTTAAAATTTCGTTTTTTATTATTTTATTATTTTTTTGAACTTGGTCAAAGAGCTTATTTTGGAGATCAAGTTAAGATTAGTATTCTAATCTAATTAGGATATATATTAGGTATCATTTAAAATATTTCTAATCAGGTTTTAGAGTTTTACTTTAATTAGGACTCTAGAAAAATTTTGCCTATAAAAGGCTTCCTATTGTACTCTATTTTACACATGAATGAATTTGAGTATTATTCAATACTTTGTGAGGCTTTTGCTTCTTTGTGTTCTCTGAGAGTTCACGTGACTTATCAAAGGATTGGTCTTCCTTTGTGGCGTCTTGAGGCTAGGGTTCTAAGAGACAAGTTCTCTTAGGGTCTTTCCTTTGACCAACATTCTTGTTTTCTAGCCGGTCTCGGGCAAAGTGTCATCTTGTTGAAAGTTCCTAGGACAAGGTTCCTAGAGGGTCTTTCATCATTTGGTATCAGAGCTTTGGTCGCTAGTACAAGGTATATTTTTGTGTTTTCCCTTTCATTGTTCTTCATACTTTCTCTCTTTCCATTAATCCTTTTCATCTTCATCTTTTTCTTCTATCTTCTTCTGTCTTCCATTGTTGTGTTCCTCCATCCTCAAAAAAAAAAAAAAAAAAAAAAAAAGAGTGTGATACTCCAAAAAGAAAAAGAGAAGAGAGTGTGATACTCCAAAAAAAAAATTCAAAAAAAAATTCGAAAAAAAAAAGAAAGAAAAAAAAAAGAGTGAAAAAAAAAAGGAGTGAAAAGAAAAAAATTCAGATTGCAGAATTCAAAATTGCAAGTTGTGCCAATTCAAAATTAAAAGCAAGATTGGAGTCAATTTCCTAATTGGAATTAATTTCCTAATTGGAGTCAATTTCCTAGTTGGAGTTAGTTTCCTAATTAGAGTAAGTTTCCTAATTGGAGTCAATTTCCTAATTGGAGTTTGTTTCCTAATTTAATTGCATTAAGTGGCTACCAAGTTTTCTACTTACCTATTTGCATTCAAGAAAGGATATTGTTTTCTAATTGTTCGAAACTTGAATTGCAAGTAGTTTTCTATTCTTAAGGTTTCTTATTTTCAGATTTTTTTTTTCTTTTCATCTCTTTCCTTCCAGACCTTCCCTTACTCCTTCTTTTTCCTTTTTGTTACACACCTATTTTTCTCCTTTGTTTGATTCTTTGGGAATTTATATTTTAGGATTCTAGTTTTTGGATTGCCACTAGTTTGATCTTTTCATTTGATTTGCTTGTGACTTGCTTAGAACACTTGTAAGAAGCAAATTATTGAGTGGTAAAAGGCAAGAGGGTTAACAATAAAGAAAAAGCCAAAAAGAGAGTTAAACACGAGTGAAATTATCATCTTTTGAGTGTAAACACGTAAGCTAGTGAGTTGCGAGGTCCTATATCTTTCTTTGCTTGTTTTTGTATAAACTAATATTTCAGGATGTCTGGAGAATCTGAGCATAGTGACTTTGACATGAAAGTCTGGATTAGAGCCGTTCAAAGTACTCTTGAGAAACTTAGTGCCAGATTAGATGATGTGGAGTCTTCTTCCAATAGGAGGACCCATAGGAGGCAACCTCATATGGAACTTGATGATGATGCTGAATCCGACTTTGAGGAGTCCCATACTCGAAGAGGTAGACAATCATCATCCAATAAGGATGGTGGTATTGGAAACATCAAGATGAAGATTCCCTCATTCCCCGGGAAAAATGACCCAGACCAGTACTTAGATTGGGAAAGAAGAGTGGAGCATGTGTTCGAGTGCCACTCTTACACTGAGGTGAAGAAAGTAAAACTTGCTGCAGTGGAGTTTACTGACTATGCTAGCATATGGTGGGATCAACTCTTACTCACCAGAAGACGTACTGGTGAAGGCCCAATTCGTGATTGGCAGGAGATGAAAACTATCATGCGCAAACGATTTATCCCTAGTTACTATTATAGGGAATTGCATAAGAGGCTCCAAAAGCTGAAACAAGGTTCTATGAGTGTGGAAGATTACTATCAAGAAATGGAGATTGCCATGATTAAGGCAAATGTGGAGGAAGACCATGAAGCAACCATGGCCCGGTTCATTGAGGGCTTAAATCCTGAAATAGCTGCCCAAGTTGACTTATACAATTACCTGGATATGGAGGAGCTCTTACATAGAGCTATTAAGGTGGAAAAGCAACTAAGGACTCGACAAAAGCTAAAAGTGACATCTAGCTCGAATTCTTGGAGGGATTCCAAAGTCTCCTTCAAGCCAAAGACTGATTTCAAGTCTAAAGAGGAAAGTAAAGTAAAACCCTTTCAGGTTAAGGGTAAAACTGATTCAAAACCTTTATCATCTTCTAACCCTACTGCTTCTTCCTCTAAGGTTAGATGTTTTAAATGTAATGGTTTTGGTCACATTGCTTCACAATGTCCCAACAAACAAACTATGATTATTCTTGAGAATGGTGATGTGACTAGTGCTAGTAGTGAGTCTGAGGAGGATGAGATGCCACCCCTGACTGATGACTCAGATTTAGAATTAACTGAAGCTGTAAATGGTGAAGCCCTTGTGGCTAGACGTGCTCTCAGCATTCAACCAAAAGAAGATCTCGAGGTAGAGCAGCGTGAGCATATTTTCCATACTCGTTGCTTCATCCACAAGAAGGTTTGTAGTTTGATTATTGATGGTGGTAGCTGCACAAATGTAGCTAGTACTTTACTTGTGGAAAAGCTGAACTTGCCTACTTTGAGGCACCCTACCCCTTATAAATTACAATGGCTTAATGATAGTGGGGAGGTAAAGGTAACAAAACAGGTGCTCATCTCTTTTTCTATTGGTAATTATCATGATGAGATTCTTTGTGATGTAGCACCTATGTATGCTGGTCACTTGTTACTTGGTAGGCCGTGGCAGTTTGACAGAAAGGTAAAACATGATGGATATAAAAATTATTACTCCTTTGTTTTTAATGGTAAGACCATTGTGTTGACCCCTCTGCGTCCTGTTCAAGCATATGAAGATCAGTTAAAAATTGAAAGAGAGTGTAAGAATAGAGAGCAAGAAAAGAAAGGTAAAGTGAGTGTGAGTATTGAGAATGAGAAGAAGCAACAGAAAGGTGAGTTGGGTAGAAAGAAAATTAGAGAAAAATATGAGGAAAAGAAAGTGAGTTTATTTTCGAGTAAAAGTGAGATCAAGAGAGCTTTATTTAGTGAAAATGCTTTCTTATTGATTTATAAAGATGTTTATCTTACTATCAACGATCCTGATCACTCTTTGCCTGTTAGTGTTACATCTTTATTGCAGAAATTCTATGACTTATTCCCATAGGAAATACCTAATGGATTGCCCCCTTTAAGAGGCATTGAGCATCGCATAGACTTTATCCCAGGAGCATCTATTCCCAATAGACCTGCTTATCGAGCAAATCCAGATGAGACTAAGGAAATACAACATCAAGTGGAAGAGCTCATGAAGAAAGGCTTTGTTCGTGAAAGTCTAAGTCCATGTGCTGTGCCGGTGATTCTTGTGCCCAAAAAGGATGGCAAGTGGCGGATGTGTGTAGATTGTCGTGCCATCAACAAAATAACGGTAAAATATCGCTATCCTATCCCTAGGTTAGATGATATGCTTGACGAGTTGCATGGTGCATGTGTTTTCTCTAAAATTGATCTTAGAAGTGGTTATCATCAGATTAGAATGAAAGAAGGTGATGAATGGAAAACTGCTTTTAAGACCAAGTTTGGGTTATATGAATGGTTAGTTATGCCATTTGGCTTGACTAACGCACCTAGCACTTTCATGAATTTAATGAACCATGTCTTTAGATCTTTCATTAGTAGATTTGTTGTGGTTTACTTTGATGACATTTTGATTTACTCTAAAAGTCTAGAAGAGCATGTGAATCATTTGCATGATGTGTTTGTTGTGCTTAGAGAGAATAAACTCTTTGCCAATTTAGAGAAGTGCACTTTTTGTTTAGATTCTGTGGTTTTTCTTGGATTTGTTGTAGGAGCTCGTGGCATACAAGTGGACGAGGAGAAGGTTAAAGCAATCCGAGAGTGGCCAACTCCAAAGAATGCGAGTGAAGTAAGGAGCTTCCATGGATTGGCGAGCTTTTATAGGAGATTTGTTAAGGACTTCTCTACTCTTGCTGCCCCTTTAAATGATTTGGTAAAAAAGAATGTGGTATTCAAGTGGGGTGAAGCACAAGAGCGTGCTTTTAACATACTGAAGGACAAACTAACTAAAGCCCCTGTACTTGTATTGCCTGATTTTACTAAGGTTTTTGAAATTGAGTGTGACGCTTCTGGTATAGGCATAGGTGGTGTGTTGATGCAGGATGCCAAACCTATTGCATATTTCAGTGAGAAATTAAGTGGCCCTACTTTAAATTATTCTACATATGATAAAGAGTTGTACGCCTTGAAACGTACCTTAGAAACTTGGCAACATTATTTGTGGCCTAAAGAATTTATTATCCATTCTGATCATGAAAGTCTTAAGTTTCTTAAGTCCCAAGGTAAATTGAACAAAAGACGTGCAAGATGGCTTGAATTTATTGAAACCTTCCCTTATGTGATTAAGCATAAGCAGGGAAAGGAAAATGTTGTAGCGGATGCATTGTCTAGGCGTTACACTTTGATTACTTCCATGCATGCTAGATTGATAGGATTTGAGATGTTAAAAGACATGTATGAGTCTGATTCTGATTTTGCTGATATTTGGACATCTTGTGAAATGTATGGTGCTAATGACTATTACAGGTTTGATGGGTTCCTTTTCAAAAAGGACAAGTTATGTGTTCCATTCGTGAGCTTCTTGTTAAGGAAACTCATGGCGGGGGATTGATGGGTCATTTTGGTGCCGAAAAGACTTTGGCTCTTTTGAATGAGCATTTTTATTGGCCTGGTATGAGAAAGGATGTGGTTGCTGTTTGTTCTAGATGTATTACTTGTAAGCATGCTAAGTCTAGAATTCAATCACATGGCTTATATTCCCCCTTACCAGTTCCTTCTCACCCATGGACTGATATTTCTATGGACTTTGTCTTGGGTTTACCTAAATCTTCCACTAGGAAAGATAGTGTCTTTGTTGTTGTGGATAGGTTTAGTAAAATGGCACATTTTATTGCTTGTTCTAAAACTAATGATGCTGTGTATGTGGCAGAATTGTTTTTCAAGGAGATTGTTAGGTTGCATGGTGTGCCAAAAACTATTGTTAGTGATAGAGATGTAAAATTCTTGAGTTATTTCTGGAAAACGTTGTGGAATAAAATTGGCACTAAGCTTTTGTTTTCTACTACACCACACCCACAAACTGATGGGCAGACCGAGGTTGTTAATAGAACTCTCTCTACTTTATTAAGAGCTATCATTCAAAAGAATCTTAAGAATTGGGAGAAGTGTTTGCCCCATGTCGAATTTGCTTATAATCGTGCTGTTCATACTGCTACAAAATTCTCTCCTTTTGAAATTGTTTATGGATTTAATCCTTTAACGCCATTAGATTTGCTTCCTTTACCTTCACATGAGTTTACTAACCTTGATGGTGCTAGGAAGGCTAAGTTTGTGCAGGATTTGCATGAGAAGGTGAAAGCCAATATTGAAAGAAGGAATGAGCAAATTGCTAGCCAAGTTAATAAGGGTAGAAGGCGTGTGGTGTTTGAACTTGGAGATTGGGTGTGGGCTCACTTGCGAAAAGAACGTTTCCCAGAACAAAGAAAGTCAAAACTCCAACCTAGAGGAGATGGTCCCTTTCAAGTTCTTGAAAGGATTAATGATAATGCTTATAAAATTGACTTACCTAGTTCTTATGGAAATATTAGTGCTACTTTTAATGTAGCTGATCTCTCTTCATTTGATATTGCAGATTCGAGGACGAATCCTTTTCAAGAGGGGGGGAATGATGCAATAGCACCAAGAGACCTTGTTGAGCATAAAAGTGGACCTGATGAAGGATATGGTGCTATGTTTCAAGCCCAAGGACATGATTTGCAAATTAAAGCCCAAGAGTTCAAGTCAAATGTTCCTAAAGACCCATTGCAAGGCATAGGAGGCCCAATAACAAGAGCTAGGGCCAAAGCAATGAAAGAAGCCTTCAATTGTTTAATTCATAAGCTTCACAACTTAGAGCCCATTCATTTAAGTCAAGAGAAGGCCCAAGAAGATGTAAAAGATGTGATCATGCTAGCCATTCTACAAGAGGAGTGCCAAGGCCCAATTGGAGTCCAATTACAAGAGATTAAGAATCATGTGACAACCATGTGATTTTTAATGAAGCATGAGCATCCCATGTGATAACTTAAAGAAGTAGATTAGTTTTGACTAGGATTCTTTTTAAAATTTCGTTTTTTATTATTTTATTATTTTTTTGAACTTGGTCAAAGAGCTTATCTTGGAGATCAAGTTAAGATTAGTATTCTAATCTAATTAGGATATATATTAGGTATCATTTAAAATATTTCTAATCAGGTTTTAGAGTTTTACTTTAATTAGGACTCTAGAAAAATTTTGCCTATAAAAGGCTTCCTATTGTACTCTATTTTACACATGAATGAATTTGAGTATTATTCAATACTTTGTGAGGCTTTTGCTTCTTTGTGTTCTCTGAGAGTTCACGTGACTTATCAAAGGATTGGTCTTCCTTTGTGGTGTCTTGAGGCTAGGGTTCTAAGAGACAAGTTCTCTTAGGGTCTTTCCTTTGACCAACATTCTTGTTTTCTAGCCGGTCTCGGGCAAAGTGTCATCTTGTTGAAGGTTCCTAGGACAAGGTTCCTAGAGGGTCTCTCATCATTTGGTATCAGAGCCAATCCGGAAGAAACTAAGGAAATCCAATGCCAAGTTGAAGAGCTCATGAAGAAAGGCTTTGTTAGAGAGAGTTTGAGTCCTTGTGCGGTTCCAGTGATCCTAGTGCCTAAGAAGGATGGCAAGTGGAGAATGTGTGTAGATTGTAGAGCCATCAATAAAATCACAGTTAAGTATCGTTATCCCATTCCTAGATTAGATGATATGCTTGATGAGTTGCATGGTGCATCTTTATTTTCTAAAATTAATCTTAGGAGTGGGATATCATCAAATTAGAATGAAAGAAGGTGATGAATGGAAAACTGCATTTAAAACTAAGTTTGGGTTGTATGAGTGGTTAGTTATGCCATTTGGATTAACTAATGCACCCAGTACATTTATGAGCTTAATGAATCATGTTTTTTGTTCTCTCATTGGGAAATGTGTTGTTATTTATTTTGATGATATTTTGATTTATAGCACGAGTTTAGATGATCATCTTGGTCATTTGCGTGAGGTTTTTTGCATTCTTAGGAAGAATAGCCTTTATGTAAATTTAGAAAAGTGTTCTTTTTGTTTGGATTCTGTTGTGTTTCTTGGATTTGTTGTAGGTGCTCAAGGGATTTGTGTGGATGAAGAGAAGGTGAAAGCTATCCGTGAGTGGTCTACACCAAAGAATGCAAATGAAGTAAGGAGTTTCCATGTCTTGGCTAGCTTCTATAGACGTTTTGTGAGGGATTCTCCTCCATTGCTGCACCTTTGAATGATTTGGTAAAGAAAAATGTAGTTTTCAAGTGGGGTGAAACACAAGAGGTTGCATTTAGCACTTTGAAAGAAAAATTAACTAATGTTCCTTTACTTGTTTTACCTCATTTTTCTAAAGTATTTGAAATTGAATGTGATGCATCTGGAATTGGAATTGGGGCTGTTTTAATGCAAGATTCTAAGCCCATTGCTTTCTTTAGTGAAAAATTAAGTGGAGCTACTTTGAATTATTCCACTTATGACAAAGAGTTGTATGCTTTAAAAAGAACCTTAGAGACTTGGCAACATTATTTGTGGTCAAAAGAATTCATTATACATTCTGATCATGAAAGCTTGAAAATTTTAAAGTCTCAAGGTAAATTGAACAAGAGACATGCTAGATGGCTTGAATTCATTGAAACTTTTCCTTATGTCATCAAGCACAAAAAGGGTAAAGAGAATGTTGTGGCTGATGCATTATCTAGGAGATATAGTCTTCTTACATCATTGCATGCTAGATTACTTGGTTTTGAGATGTTAAAAAGCATGTATGAATCTGATTGTGACTTTGGTGAAATCTGGAAATTGTGTGAGAAACATGGTTTTAATGACTTTTACAGATTTGATGGATTTTTGTTTAAGAAAAATAAATTATGTATTCCATCTTGTTCTATGCGTGAATTGCTTGTTAAAGAGACTCATGGTGGTGCTTTGATGGGACACTTTGGTGTGGAGAAAACTTCAGCTCTTTTGCATGAACATTTTTATTGGCCAAGCATGAGGAAAGATGTAATTGCTGTTTGTGATAGATGTGTGACATGTAAGCATGAAAAATCTAAAGTTCAATCTCATGGTTTGTATTCTCCCCTCCCCGTGCCTTCCCAACTTTGGATTGATATTTCTATGGATTTTGTGTTGGGTTTACCTAGAGCTCAAAGTGGAAAAGATAGCATTTTTTTTGTGGTTAATAGATTTAGCAAAATGGCACACTTTATTGCATGTTCAAAAACTAATGATGCCATACATATTGCTGACTTGTTCCTTAAAGAAATTATGAGGTTGCATGGTTTACCTAAATCTATTATGAGTGATAGAGATGTAAAGTTCCTTAGCCATTTTTGGAGAACTTTGTGGTCTAAGCTAGGAACTAAATTGTTGTTTTCTACTGTGGCACATCCTCAAACAGATGGGCAAACTGAAGTTGTGAATCGTACTCTTACTACCTTGCTTCGTTCTGTCATTCAAAAAAACTTAAAGAATTGGGAAAAATGCTTGCCTCACATTGAGTTTGCATATAATAGAATAGTGCACTCTTCTACTTCATTTTCTCCATTTGAGGTTGTCTATGGTTTTAATCCCTTAACTCCTCTTGATATTCTTCCTTTACCTTCTAATGAGTTTGCTAATCTTGATGGTTTGAAGAAAGCTAAGTTTGTGCAGGAATTACATGCCAAAGTTAAGGCTAACATTGAGAGGAAGAATGAACAATATGACAAGCATGCTAATAAGGGTAGAAGGCGTGTGGTATTTGAACCTGGCGATTGGGTTTGGGTACACTTGAGAAAGGAAAGATTCCCTGAGAAATGAAAGTCAAAATTACACCCTAGAGGGGATGGACCTTTCTAAGTTTTGGAAAGAATTAATGACAATGCATACAAAATTGATTTGCCTAGCTCTTATGGAAATATTAGTGCTACATTCAATGTTACTGATTTATCTCCCTTTACTTATGCAGATTCGAGGACGAATCCTTTTAAAGAGGGAGGGAATGATGAAGGGGCCTGTGAGCTTATAGACAAGGGAGCATGGTGTAATGACTTAAAAGAGCATGGAGGGTGTGCAAGAAAGCCCAACATGCAAATGGACCCATTACAAGGCATATGAGGCCTAATGACTAGAGGAAGAGCTAAAGCCATGAAGCAAACTTTGAGTTGCATTGTCCAAAAAGTTCAAGAGTTTGAACCCATGTTTTTGCATCAATTTGAAGAGTTACAAGGCCCAAGGGACTTGATCCTCATTGTCCAAGCCCAACAAGACATGCTGCAAGGTCCGAATAGAGTCCAATTTGAAGAAATCAATTAACAAGCATGTGCAAATCACATGGGCAACAAAAGTGACATGAATAGTAGTTTTAATTCTTATTAAGATGTCTTTTATTTGCTTTTCATTAGTTTCCATTTCTATTAATTTGAATGAGGACATTTAGTCAAGACTTAGGATTCAAGTTTCAGATTTTGTTTATTTCCATTTTCATTAGTTGCTGAAAACTTATTACTTTCTTTCCTTTTCTTTAGGATTTCTTGTAGTAAATGGCATCATCTCCTCCCATTAAAATCAGATCCCTTATTTCCTATTTCTTGAAGGAGAATTCTTAGAGATTAAGTTAGGTTTAGAGTTTTCTTTTTTTTGCCTATTTAATAGGCCACCTATTGTACTTTTTGGGGGATTGGAATGAATTCAGAATTTTATTTCTCATTGTGAGAATTCTTGCTTCTGTGTGTTCTTCTATAGAATACAAGTGACTTATCAAAGGAGTGGTCTCCCTTTGTGGCGTCTCAAGGCTAGGGTTATAAGGGACGAGTTCTCTTAGGGTCTTATCCATTTGACCAACATTTCTTGTTCTTAGCTGATCCCGGACAACATATCATCTTGTTGAAGGTTCCTAGGACTTATTCCTACGAGGTCTCTCATCAATAATAGATTACATCATTTGCCATTCATGAAACCTTAAAGTAACCAAATCCATGCACTTTAATATCAAACTTTTATCTCTCAAGTGGTTGGATCCTATTTCCTCGCTCTCTTAGTCCACCTAGCATGTTAGAACGTTGGAGAAGACGGAATGAGATTCAAAGAATCCCAATAGCTCATCTCCCTTTCAATCACATATAAAAGATGCAAAACCAATCTTGAAAATGCATGCATGAGCATATTGACATGTGCAATCATGTAAGAGATATTTTCAATATTTGAGTAAGTCATACATGGTATACAAATGCTTGCTAGACCTATTCACTTGTGGATTTTAGACTTGTCTCACTTATTTTTTAAGAGATTTTTGGACTCAACTTTACTGTTAGGAGTCAACCTCACTTTTGGGAGACTCTTTACTTTGTCTCAACCAATTTTAAGGGTTCTTGAATCATCCTCATCATGGCTAAGGGTTCTTGGCTTCACCACACTCAAGCAAACTAAAGCAAGCATCATAAACATTATTTAGAAATATAATGCATTATCATAGTACCATGTCATATGAAATTATGCCAAAATACTTTTCATGGCTTAAAACACACATACACACATTCAAAGACAAGCCAAGCATACATTTATGCATGAGAGAAGGAGGAGTGAGCTACCTTGGAAGCAAACACACACTTTTTCTCTTGAATTTCCTCTCCCTTTTTCGACCTCACACACACAAAGGTGTGGGAATGATTTCTCTTGGCCTAAACACAATTTATGAAAGCCAATTAGGTTCATAAAATTAATTCTAAGGTCACACACTTGCTTAGACTCTAACTTGACTTATAAACCTCTTTATGGTTCCAAGAATTCACTTAATGAAGCAACACTTATCAAATAAATTCTAGACTCCATTTTTTCTCTTCATACATGTTTCTTGACTCCTTTTAGGCCTCTTGGAGTCATCACACAATTAAAATAAAGAGCCTTAGTACATATTGCTTCTTTAGGTCATATTATGAAACATATAAGGCCAACTCACTTTTTATGGTTTCTAAATTTTTTCCAAAGCCTCCCCTCATCTTCACTCATCATATATGACTCAAAAATGGGCTTAGAACAAATTAAAACTATCTCTAGGTACTCAAACACCCTTAAGTCGTGACTATTCATGATTTTGGGCTTCATGGACTTTGCTTTGTTTTCTTGATGGAGGAAGTACATGGGGAGACTTCTAGGGATCTTAGAAGCTCATTTAAACTCTTATTTAGGCATAGAAATCAAGGTATCAAATCAGATTTTACAAGAAACACATGAAACCCTAGAATTTGCATCTTGAACTTCTATGATTATTTGTTAATTTTCTTTGCATATTCTTCATCTCTACACTCTTTTTCCTAAGAATCACCTTTGGTTTTGCCTAAAATCTAAGCCTTCCTAGGACTTCTTGAGAGGGACGAACCATAGGGAGAAGACGAGCAAGGGGTAATAACCATAGAAGAAGAAATTACCTTATTTTTCCTTATTTTCTCACTTGAATCTTGTCTTCTTTGGTCTCCTCTCTTCAAATCCGAATTTTCCCCTTAATTGCTCTCTTAAAACAGATTTATAAACTTCATTATAATCATAGGAAATAAAGGAGAATGGAGGAGAAGAGGTTTGAAAAGGAAAAAGCATAAAAAACTACTAAAATTTCATACCTTTAAGCCTTGATTTCTCCTCCTCTTCTTCATCCTCTTGTGTGCCACTCTCCTAGGGTTTCTTCTCTGGATTAGAGTAGAAAAATATGAGGCTAAGTGAATGAGAGAGTGGGGCACCTTATATATATAGGTGGAGGAAGATTGACATTTCAAAATTTTCCATTTTGCCCTTTGTTTTTGATATTTTTGTTTCTAATTCGTTGTAGTTCTTTTTTGAGAGCCATCTTTTCCATTATAAAATTTAAGTTTCCAATTTGGCAAAATGCCTTTGGAATTTCTCAAATTGGAGCCAAAACTTTCTTGAACGAATTTATCAAAATTCGGGTACACTAACGTTGGAAAACATCCACCGGAAAGAATTTAACTATCCTGAGGCTTTCGATAGTTTTCAGAGCCTCTGAGAACCCTTAAGAACTCAAAACTTTCATTTAAAAAGCTATCCTATATGAATTCCAAAATTTTCTCAAAATTACGAGCCATTACGTTTCATAAGTTTTTCATAAGAAATTGTTTCTTTATTTTAGCTCCTTTTTTCTTTCTGTTTGAGACTAGAATTCTCATTTTTAGAAGTCTAGAATGTTACTCAAATTTTTTGAAACCTTAACTAATTTATTTAGGGGAACTTGCTTTGAAAACACACCCATTACCATCATTTAACAAAAACTGGACATTACAAAAGCCATTGGAATTCAAAGAAAAACAAGTCTTTTCTATTACATGACTTACTTCATTTGAAAGCTTACTAAATGATGATTCTCTTGCTTTATTTGGTTGCTTCAAACCTCTACTTTTTCTCATGAGGTCAGCCACCAAAATTATTGTTTCATGAAATTGAAACCACCATTAAAAAGAGAATGAAGAGTAGAGCAAGGTTACTAACTGCCATAATATGAGATTTTGTATGTATGCTTACCTATTTAGATTTCTTTTTCTTCTATCTCTTCTACCATTTTCACACCATTTCCATTCCATTTAGCATTGTTTTAGGTTGGTGGAGATGAAGAAGAAATGGCTGGTGCATCATAATTAAATAGAAAAAGAAATTTTGACTTCTTCACATAATTACCAATTTACCACTACACTTTGACTATACTGTTTGACCTCCTTTTAAATCCTTTTTAAGAATAGCCTTTTTCATATGAAAATTTAGGTTCTCTAATTCATAAACTGCTATTGGTTTCACCTAAATTGGATTTAAAACCTTATTGAACCATCCAGTCAAAGTTTCAGTCAACTAATAGGCTAAATTGTACACTTGAAGGGTTTTAACCATTCTAAGGATTTCTATGAATTTTTGGGGCCTCTAAGAACCTTAGAAAACTCAATTTTATCATTTAAATCTCCCTCCTTTGAGTTTTCAAAAAGTTGCCCAAAATTACAAAAATGCCACTACGTTTTCAGCTTCTTCATTTAGCCACTTTCAGTCTGATTTTGGGTCATCATTAGCTTTGTATTTTCATTTATAAATGCTTATATTATTGTTCTAATTTTATTAGCCTCTAATTAATCACTCCTACAATTGTACGGGATCGATGTAGTAGAAATTCCCAGAATATGTCAAACCTAGAAAGAGGTTGCACTTTTACTAATCCAAATATGATATAAAATAAATTAATTGATGAGAGTATGTAGAAACTATAAAAAGAAAAGTAAGAAAAAATTAATTATGAGAAGAACATAATCACTAAAAGTGTTGGGGTTTAAGATTTATCCTATAAGTTACTAATTTCTACTTATCTGATTGACTCTTAAGTAATTATAGTGACCACTATTTCTAAAGTGTCCTAATATTCCCTTGAATTCCTAGTTTGTATTTAGTTAGAGTTGAATTTTTTCCCAAGATACCTGAACAACTAATTAAATCTTGAAGCAATAGTTTTCAGTCACCACAAATCTCTAAAACTATCCTTAACCTAAATATTTGTGTCTATTTCTCTAGATCTAAGTTCTCTCTTCACCTCTGAGTGCATCAAGATCACCTATATATTTAATTTAATGGTGGCCAATCATAAAATCAACATTAAATATGAGAGAGATAGATATAATTGAAATTTGAAAATATTTTTATAAATAAAAATCCATAGAGAGTCAAAACAAATAGTAGACACTAGTTCCCAATTAGGTTACATCCTTACCTCCAATTGGAAAATTTAGAAACAAATAATTGAAGAATTCATAAATAACATCATTCTAAAAGCCCTAATCTTGAATAATCAATCACAAGAATATAAAGAAATAAAGAAGAGAAATTGATTCGAGTTCAATACTCCTAAATATTCTTGCGCTCAGCTTTAGGATTGTTTCCATGGACTCTAAATATCTTAACGAGAATTCTTAAGGTACTCAGAATAGTGATTGGATGCCTTCCTTCATTTTAGAATCTAAAAAATACTTATTCTTTAATTAATGGTAAGGTTCATAATCTAAATTCCTATGGACTATATATAAAGTCCATAAGATAACTTCTAATAACAAATTCTAATCCTAATGAAAGATAACTTTTAATAATTAAAGATAATATTAAATTCTAATCCTAATAAAAAGATAATTATTAAAGTCTAACAAAAAAATAACTAAGAATAACAAAATAACTAATAAAATAAAGTAATTTAAATGTTAGTTTCTAATTTTAATCCTAATGAAATATTATTTATTATATTTATCTTTAACCCATAATTTCTATCCAAATTCTGTTTTTGTCTAAGAATTAAATTTAAGAGAAAAATATATAAAATAGATATAAAATATTTATAAATTTAATCCACTATATCCAAAAATCTATACCTATTTAATTATAAAATATACACTTATAAATTCCCCCATATTTAGCTCGTTACTTGTCCTCAAGTAACAATTATTTCAACTAGAGCTACCATATATATCTTCCTTATATATATATATATATATATATATATAAGGATCAGTCATCACCTAATCATCAATTCACAATCATTTAGAGGTTTTTGTATGTGTGTGCTGAGTGTTAACCCAAATAACCTACTAAGTGATAGGATGGAAAATTATGATGCTTATTTATAAATTCACAATACTCTAATTAACTATGCTAGAACTAACTTTGGCGTAGCAAGGTGATTGCCCTAACTCCTTCCCTTGGATTGACTTTAGTATTGCTCGAGAACTTATTTTGACTCTTTCTAGTGAATAAGTTAGCCAAATTGCTTATATGAGCTTCCATATTTTTCATATAATTGCCTATTTGTGATTCCATATTCTTCATAGAAGCTTGAGTTGAAGCAACTACTTGTTTGAGTCAGTTAATCTCTTAATTCATACTTTTTATGCTGTTTACCTGGTGAGTAGCCATTTGAGCCAAAGCCTCCTCCAACTTTGTTATATGATCCTCAATTGTGTTTCTTTGTTGTTGGAAGCTTGGTGGTACTTATGGCCTCTGAGGGACATAATTTTTCCAAGAGAAATTTGGATGATTTCTCCACCTCAGGTTGTATGTGCTGAAGTATGGGCCATTCTTATGATTAACTCTATCAGCTCTAGTTCCCATATAATTAGCCTTTTCCACATAGTCACCATCATAACCAGCATGAAGAGAATTTTTAATAGCAGAAGAAGAAAGGGAATTAACAGAATTAAAAATTTTCAATAATAAATTTAAACTCCTTGTTAAATCCTATAGTTCACAAAAGACATCAAATGTAGTGACTTTCTTAGCCATCGCCCTCCTTCCTTGAACCACCTTCTATCTTGAATTTGCTACTAACATTTTATAAATCTCCTCCCTTTCTTCAACAGTCATGTTACTTGGATCACCATTGTAACGAACAATAAATTTCGTAGAACGATGAAACGAGCTATATAAGGGTAAGTCCCTTGAAATGAGCTAGATAATGTCCTAAAAAAATTTTGGGTAGTGTCCTAAGCCCCTAAAAATAATAATTCTAGGCTCAAACAAAAATAAAAATGGAGCTAGGATGGTGAAATGAAATTGTGATGAAAACTAACGAAACATAGTGATATTTTCGTAAATATGTGTAACTTTTGGAAAAACTCACAAGAGGGTTTTTTTAAATAGAAACTTTGAGTTGCCAAGGATTCTCAGAGGCCTTGAAAACTATGGGAAGCCCTGGGACAGTTAAAGTCCTTCCGGTATACGTTTTCCAATATTGGTAAATCCAAACTTTGACGAATTCATTCGAAAAGATTTTAGGTCCAAATTGAGTGATTCCAAAGGTATTTTATTAAATTGGAAACCTAAATTTTATAATGGAAAGGAAAGTTCTAAAAAAGGAGCTAAAATGAAGCTAAAACAAAATTGCCATTACAAAAGGATGAAATTAGAATTTTTGGAAAAAGTTGCTACTTGAACCTTCTACACACGTCAAGCCCTTTCTCCTCCCTTCTTGAGGTCGACTTCCTCTACCCAAAAAATAGAAAAAATACCAGCTCTCTTAGGCTCACCAAGGAGGATAAAGAGAAGAAAAAGCAAGAGAAAAGTAAACAATTTCAAGGATTTTCATGCTCCTTCTTCTTCTAATCTTGTTCCTTTCCTTCCAAGCTTGCTGTCTATGGTTTTATTGAATGAAATGGTTCTATTTTGAGCCCAAAATAGAAGGGAAGGGTTCAAAAATTTAAAGGAGCATTCAAGTAAAGGAAGAAGCATCAAAAGGGAGCTAAGAATCCAAGGTATTTCTTGTTCCTTGTTGCTTTTTCTTCTTGCTCTCTCTGTGTGTAATTCAGCCTAAACCAGAACCATATGGGGGAGGGATTTTCTATCCAAAAACAAAAGAGGAACTAGGGTTTTAGACCATGAGAAAGTAGAATATGCCAAGAATTTGCAAGAAAAACCAATGAAATTCAAGTTAGCAAAGTGTAGGGTTCTTGAAGGGTTTGTAAAATCTGTTTTGATACATGAATTTCCTAGGCTTTGTGAGTGTTTAATTAAGCTCCTAAGACCTTTAGAAAGCCTCCCAAATGATTCTCCCACCAAGGAAAAATCAAAAGCTCCATGAACCCTCTTCCTCCTTCATGTTCGGCCAAGGCTAGGTAAATGGGTTAGGAAGTGTTTTAATTTGTTCTAGTATTGGTTTGAGACTTCATATAGTGGGAGAAGGTAGGAGGAACCCTTGAGAGAAATTTAGAAGCCTTAGATTAGGAGATGGAACAATGGCTTCCATAATGGAGCCTTATGAAGCAACACATGTCTAAGCTCTTGTAAGTGAGTAGATGATGGCTCCAAGAACCTTGAATGAGGTCAAGAGACCTAGAAATAAGAAGAGAATGGAGCCTAGAGTTTGAATTATAAGGGTTGCTTCAATAGGCCACTTATGGAAACATTATGTGACCTATGGAACTAATTGTGTTCTTAAGAGTATGTGTAGTGTCTTGGCTTGTTTCAAGAGTATAACTGTGTGCTATTTATGATATTTAGGTCAAGAGAATTCCAAATCCACCTAGGTGTGCTTGTGGGACCAAAAAAAGGAAGGAAAAAGACTAAGCAAAGCTTGCATAAACACCAAGGTAGCTTTCTACCTCATTTTCTTTGCATTCTTGGTTGTATATATGTCATTGTATTCATGTGCATATATTTGTGACTTGAGAACATGCCAATTGATGTTTTGAGATTGCATTGGTACCAATATATTATCTTGTATATCATTGATTGTGGAAATGGCTCATAAGGGTGAGGTGATGCCAAAAGTCTCTTAATGAAGGTGAGGAGATGCCAAAAGCCTCATAGCATGGTGAGACAAGGCCAAAAGTCTCTTGGATAGGTAAGGCTAAGTTAAAAGTCCCTAGACGAAGAGTAAGGTAAATCCAAAAGTCCTAAAAATGGGGTGAGGCAAAACCAAAAGTCTCTAGTTCTTGAACTTGGTGTGAATTGGTGGCATGGAGTTGTGACTTTGCATACTTTATGGTTGTGCTATTTTCCATACTTGTGCTTTGGTGTGCATATGCCATAAATGTATGTGTGAATGGGTGTGTGAGCTATTGAGATTCTAGAAATCTCACTCCTCTCCCTTCCTTCATCTTAATATGTCTAGGTAGTGTTCAAGAACCAAGAGATGCAAGCTAAGGGACATAAAAGACCATCCTTTGACCAATATGTAGTCTTACTTGTGATCGAATGTCAACGTAAATTTGTACATATTATTTTTGAGTTATAAACCTTTGAGAAAATGTAATATTATGTATGAATGATGTATAGACCATTTGTGGCACAAAATCAATGCAAATGAGAAATCTTGACACTTGATGGCATGTATGCATTAGTGTATTCTTGGATGTGGAATGACCAAAATGAGATGTATGAGGTTTAAGACCACTTGGATAGTTCATATAAGTCATATTCATGTCTTTAAACTTGCTCGAGAGGAGCCAAATACAAGAGGAAGCCATTTAGACTAAGCTAGTGTCTTATAAGAGGCAAAATTGACCATAATGGTGAGCCATGGCACAGACTATCCAAATGGGCTCTTCTTAGTCTAAAATTTGGCATGTATGTAGAAATCATTGAGAAGACAAAGTGGGTAATGTTTGGAGGTCTACAGAATATTTGGTGAATTTTTGAAGTTGGCAATTTTTCTAGTTTTGGCTTTGGTATTGTTCATTTGGTCCAAAAATTGATCTCTATCATTCATAGGGCAAACGATGTCTAATTGTTATAAAATTTTACAAGAAGAAAATAGATCTTCCCAGTGACTTGTGCCAACTAGAAACACCTTATTCGGATGTCTTGAGAGGGAGATATGAATTTTTGAAATTTCTATTCTGTTCTAGGCACCTAGTCAGACCTCCATCACTATTCCATCACTTTTTAGGGTCTAAATACTCTTAGATCAATCTAGAAGTATTTTTAACCTCTACCTAACATCCACACCTTTCTAAATTGGTGCATTTTGCATGAATTGAATTTTTTTGAAATTAATTGTGAATTTCCAAAGTTTATATTAGTAAGCTATATCAATAATTCTGGACAGCCTGACCTTTGAGGTTTTTCTACTGTCAAGCATGGTCTAGATGAGATTTTTATAGGTGATAATCATTTTTGTGTAAACTTAACATCTAGAGCTTTCCAGAAAGTTATGGTTTGTTTGATTTTGATTTTTCTAGATTTAGTTATGATTTTTCAAAGTTACTTCAAAAATCTGCCACCATGGAAACTGAGGCAAAAGCAGAGAATTTGTGATTTTTAGCTCTTGGTCTGTGGTTCATGTGAAGTTTTAAGATGTTTATGATTTGTTGAATGGAAAATAATTAGAGAATGTTTTTGGTATGTTTTCATGGTCCATAGGTCGAAATTTGAATTTTTAACCCTGACGTAATGTGATAAAACCCATTGTTTTAATGTATTTTCTTGGATTTTCTTGGATGACATGTATAATTTTACTTCATAAAGGAAATTGATGCTAGAAATAATATGGTGTGATAACCATGGGCTGCATTATCAACTTTTGATTGGTATTCAAAACTGATCCCATCATAGAAAAACTCTATCAAGAGTATATGTGGAAATTAGTGATGGGGACATTGGCTTATGAGGAGATTATAATGCT
Source organism: Erythrophleum fordii (assembly GCA_032878935.1). Taxonomy (NCBI): domain Eukaryota; kingdom Viridiplantae; phylum Streptophyta; class Magnoliopsida; order Fabales; family Fabaceae; genus Erythrophleum; species Erythrophleum fordii. The sequence continues at coordinate 19,125,262 of JAVQMF010000053.1, forward strand.
CCCATGCTTCATGAAACAATTCACCATTTTGTTGGGTGAAGAAGTGGATCTTGTCCCTTAATTCAGAAGTCTTCTGAAGAGAGTAATATTTCAATATAAATTGCTCGTGCATCTCAATCCAAGATCTTATACAAGCTTCTGGCAAGCATAGAAGCCATTGACGAGCTTCTCCCTTTAGACAATGTGGGAAGCAATGCAGCTTTAAGTTATCATTTAATAGGCCATTCAGTGGTAGTGTGCCAATTATTGTATAAAACTCTTGTATAAAATCCAAGGCATTTTCAGTTTGGTGCCCATTGAAAGTAGGTAGTGCATTTAAATGAATATTTTTGAATTTATAATTACACACAGCATGGCTCAATTGAATGCATGATGGATTGGAAGTGATGAAGGGGCGTTGAATATCCTGAAACGCAATATGTGGCTCTGCAACAACAACAGCAGCAGCATCATTATTTCGATTATTTTCATTGTCGGTCATTTCTCTTCTTCTTTGAGTTCTATTTTTCTTGCAAAATCATTTAATTTCTAAATTAATAGAGTTAAATTTAAGTCACAAGAACTTTGCAATTGCATGAAAGGGAAAAAAATAAAATAAAAAAATAAAAAAATAAAAAATAAAGATAAAAAGAAAAAGCAGAAAAAAACTAAAAATTAAAGAATTAGTAAATCTATAACCTCATCGACAATGGCACCAAAAACTTCCTCACTCCTATAAGTGTATAGGATCGGTGTAGTAGAAATTCTCAGAGAGGTTATTCTTTTACTAATCCAAATAATTAATAATTGAAAAAATGATATAAAATAAATTAATTGATGAGAGTATGTAGAAACCATAAAAATAAAACCAAGCGAGAATTAATTATAAGAAGAATACAATCACTAGAAATGTTAGGGTTTAGGATTTACCCTATAAGTTACTAATTTCTACTTGTCAGATTGACTCTTAAGCAAGTATAGTGACAACTATTTCTAAAGTGTCATAACATTCTCTCGAATTACTAGTCCATATTTAATTAGAATTGAATTTTTCCCAATATACCCAAGCAACTAATTAAATCATGAAGCAATAGTTTTAAGTCACCATAAATCTCTAAAACTATATCTAACCTAAATATTTGTATCTATTTCTCTAGATCTAAATTCTCTCTTCACCTCCCAATGCATCAAGATTACCTATATATTTGATTTAATGGTGGCCAATCATAAAATCAATATTAAACATGAGAAAAATAGATATAATTGAAATTTTAAAATATATTCATAAATAAAAATCTATAGAGAGTCAAAACAAATAGTAGAAACTTATTTCCAATTGGGCTACATCCCTACCCCCAACTGGGAAATTTAGAAACACATAATTGAAGAATTCACAAATAACATCATTCTAAAATCCCCAATCTTGAAAAATCAATCACAAGAATATAAAGAAATAGATAAGAAAAATTGATTCAGCCTCAATACTTCCAAAAATTCTTGCGCTCAACTTCAAGATTGTTTCTACAGACTTTAAATATCTCAAAGATAATTATTGAGGTACTCAGAATAGTGATTGGATGCCTTCCTTCTTTTTAGAATCTGAAAAATACTTCTTATTCTTCAATCAATGGTAAGATTCATAATCCTAATTCCTATGGATTATATATAGGGTCCATAAGGTAGCTTCTAATAACAAATCCTAATTCTAATGAAAGATAATTTTCTAATAATTAAAATAATATTAAATTTTATCATAAAAAAAGATATTTATTAAAACCTAAAAAAAATAACTAATAAAATAAAGTAATTTAAATTTTAGTTTCTAATTCTAATCCTAATGAAATATTATTTCTTATAATTATTTTTTAACTTATAATTTTCTATCCAAATTCTGTTTTTGTCTAAGAATTAAATTTAGAAGGAAAATATATTAAATAGGTATAAAATATTTATAAATTTAATCCATTATATCCTAAAATTTACACCTATTTAATTATAAAATATGCACTTATCACTAATCATTTCATTTTGGGTTATATTTTGTAATCTCGTCGGTTTCAGCCAAGCTTTAGAGAGATTGGATATTACACAATATGTCATGCACTATGATCATCTACCTCTACCTCTACCTACTATTGTTGATTATCTTTGATGTGCTAGATTCTATGGTGTTGCTCAACTAAGGTAGTTTGAATATGATCCATCATTAGTGGCAGCACTTGTAGAGAGATGGTGTTTCAAGACCCATACTTTTCACACTATCCATGGAGAGTGCACTTGAACTTCATATGGCTACAAAAATGTATGTGGTTACTTGGAATCATACCACCAGATGATAAAATAATTGGACAAAGGGTCATCATCATTTGGTTGGCCAAACACTTTAATAAACTACCAAATGATGCAAGTAGTTAATGATTTGCTTGTGCATATATATTGAGGTTGATTGGTGGTTATCTTATGCTGGACAGGTTTAACCATAAGGCATACTTAATGTACCTCCCATTGTTATGGGATTTTAAACAAGTTGGTGAATATAGTTGGGTGCTCATTTGTATAGAGAGATTTGCAATGTAACTAACTTTGAAGAACAAGGCATATGTGGCTGTTTGACCCTACTTCACCTTTAAGCAAAGGATATATTCTCGATGTTAAGGCCAAAGAAACTTCCATAGATAAATCCCCAAATAGATATCTATCCATTACTACCCCATTTGAGGTTTTGGTAAGACATGATAAACAATTTGTATATATTACATGGTTTCAAGACATTATTTACTATTAACATGTTTGCTTGTAATCACAAATGAAAGAATAAGGGATAGCCTCCCCATTCGAGTTCCATGGCCTTGTGGCAATATCAAATTTTATTGGACACAATGCAAGACAATGAGGTTTATTCACTTTACATGGATGAATCTTTGGTAAATCAACTATTATATATGATATATTTATTATAACACTTTCATATTTTGTGCATAGAGTATTTGGCAGCCATATGAATTAGATAGTATGTGAGAGCTCATCCCATAATATTGATTGGTGATAGAATACCATGGAGCTCTTATGACCACCTTCTAGGAGACCATGCATGGCATAACCATCAAGGAAGGCTTGGACAAGTTGCTGAACATGAGCATCAATTTTCAGACCATGTAAAAATTTCTATTTTAGTTTTTGAATGAGACCATGTGGTCAAAACTTATGTTTAAAGAATAAGTTAGTTTATTTCCTTTTTTCTTCTTTATAGTTTCTTTCCTTTTTTATGGCACCATTATTAACTTTCCAAATTCTTGTAATAAATAGTGCCAACTTTTGAGGAATTATTTTTAGAAACTTTTAGGTCTTTCATTGCCTATATAAAGGCATCATATGTACTTAGAAAGGGAGGGAATAAGATGAATAAATAGAATTTTCTTTTCAGGACTTATGTTCTATTTGTGTGAGGTTCCTCTTGCTTTTTGAGCAATGGAGTGAATTCAAGCCAGACTTATCAAAGGAGTGGTCTTCCTTTGTGGTGTCTCAAAGCTAGGGTTCTAAGGGACGAGTTCTCTTAGGGTCTTACCCACTTGACCAACTATCTTTGTTTATATGTGTTTTTATTCTTTACGAGTTCTTTTGTCTTCTATTGGTATGATTGTGTTCTTGAATCTTGCACGATCTGGGTAATGTTGTCAAAAAGGAGGTTCATAGGACAAAGTTCCTAAGGGGTCTCTCATCATTTGGTATCAGAGCTCTAGGTTTGCAAGTCAAGGTGTGATCTTTTCTTGTCTTTCTTTTGTATTCTTCATTTTTTTCCTTTCTATTGTCTAGATCTAAAAAGTTCTTACTTGTCTTCTTGTTTTCTAGCTGGTCCTTATGTGTGACCTATGTTAGTTGGGGTTCCTAGAGCAAGTCGTCTAGTGGGTCTCACATCTCAAGCATGACCTACGTTGGTTGGGGTTCCTAGAGCATGTCGTCTAGTGGGTCTTATATCAGTTGCTTGTCTTCTTGAGTGCTAGAACTCAAGGTATTATTTGTGCGTTCTATATTTTCTTGTCTCCTTTATGTTTCTTTTGGTCTCTTGCTAGTTGTCATACTTGTGTGTGAGTTTTGTCCTCTTTGCATATTTTCGTTTTTTTTTTCTTCAAAAAAAAAATAGAGAGTGTGTGATACTCCAAAAAAAAAAATAAAAAAAAATTCAAAAAAGAAATTCAAAAAAAAAATAGAAAAAAAAAGTGAAATTAAAAAAGAAAAAAAAATTGAAAAGATTTGCATATTCTGATTTGTTTCTATTTGGTTTGTGATTCAATTAAGTGGCACCCAAGCAATATTTTCTTTCCTATTATCATTTAAGAGAGATTCGAGGACGAATCTTTTCGAAGAGGAAGGGAATGATAGAATACCATGGAGCTCTTATGACCACCTTCTAGGAGACCATGCATGGCATAACCATCAAGGAAGGCTTGGACAAGTTGCTGAACGTGAGCATCAATTTTCAGACCATGTAAAAAGTTTCTATTTTAGTTTTTGAATGAGACCATGTGGTCAAAACTTATGTTTAAAGAATAAGTTAGTTTATTTCCTTTTTTCTTCTTTATAGTTTCTTTCCTTTTTTATGGCACCATTATTAACTTTCCAAATTCTTGTAATAAATAGTGCCAACTTTTGAGAAATTATTTTTAGAAACTTTTAGGTCTTTCATTGCCTATATAAAGGCATCATATGTACTTAGAAAGGGAGGGAATAAGATGAATAAATAGAATTTTCTTTTCAGGACTTATGTTCTATTTGTGTGAGGTTCCTCTTGCTTTTTGAGCAATGGAGTGAATTCAAGCCAGACTTATCAAAGGAGTGGTCTTCCTTTGTGGTGTCTCAAAGCTAGGGTTCTAAGGGACGAGTTCTCTTAGGGTCTTACCCACTTGACCAACTATCTTTGTTTATATGTGTTTTTATTCTTTATGAGTTCTTTGGTCTTCTATTGGTATGATTGTGTTCTTGAATCTTGCACGATCTGGGTAATGTTGTCAAAAAGGAGGTTCATAGGACAAAGTTTCTAGGGGGTCTCTCATCAATTGGTGTCTCGAGACATTTAGTTAACTTTGATGCTACTTATTTACTTTCACATCATAGAATGGCTCTATCGAAATTGTGTGCTATGTTAGTTTCATAGGTAGCAACCAATACCCACTTCTCTAGTCAATTTAGGGGTTTGCTATATATTATAGCTATGAGGAAAAATCTCAATGAATTGACAAGAAGAACATATGGGCTTTATTAAGGTGTGGAATGTATGGCAAGATGTTTTATTTCAAGCACTTATAGTTATAACACTTATGGATTACACTTCTGAGCACATGTGATGGTATTAGACACATACTCATTAGTAGATCCACTCCACCAATGGTGTCACTAGTTTTGTGGTAAATTTTTTATACTTGTCGCCTTTATTATTTTCATTTTGCTAATACATAATATCTCTTTGTTTTACTAGCATATCTTTTGCCTAGGCTGATATTGTTGATGACCTCTATAAGTTGAGCATTCACACCCCTTTGCTAATGGACTATTGTGACTATTAAAAAAGGGTGAGCCAGGACCAAATGAACATCTTACTAACTCTCAAGGAATAGTGTTTCATGATGTTCTCTCAACTTGCTTCATCTTCACCTAATTTACCACAAACAAAAATTTAGAAGGTAGACTAGGCAAGAGATGTGAGGGTTACATGTTAACTTGGTCGCCCATTGATGACCAAGATGAACAAAATCATCATGGCATTGTTGCTCTAATATCATCTATGCCAATTGGAAATGCTATGACATAGCAATATGTTAGCACAGTCAGTCTATCTTGTTCTATATCGATTGGCCACTATGTAAACTTTAGAGGTATTAGTCCCTTTTATCATGTACCCTTTTTACCATTATCACAATTTGGATCTCCTAATTTAAGTCATTCATGTCATTATTTGATGATCTAACTATCTTTAATATTGAGGATGATGATCAATTTTTTGAAATTAAGGGATCGTCACATTAGGGGTTTGTGACCTTTCAGCATTTGATTCCTCTAATGCATTCTTCTACATTTTATTTAAAATTTTCACTATTTGCTCTATTAACAATCCATCAGATCAAGAACATGAAGAACCTATGGGCTAAGGATGAAAGCAACTTGAAAGGCAAAGGTCTTGTATTGGCACTGGCAACCACTATTATATATATAATCAAATATATTATGTAAATTGTAAAAAATAGCCTTGGTGATATTAATTCAGTTTATCATACATGTAACAACGCATTATATTATTTTTAATTTTTCACATAGCATATTGTATTGCATAGTTTTTGTAAAAACGATGGAAACGAATACATTTCAAAAGTAAGTCCCCTAAAATGAACTCGTTAAGGTCCAGAAAAAGTAACATAATGCTCTAGACATTAAGTAATAAAAATAAGAGGCCAGAGGTGCCTTGAAACAGAAGCTAAAATAACCAAACAAGATTTAATGAAATGGTTACATAACGTAATGGCATTTTTGTAATTTTGGGTAATTTTTAGAATACATATAGCAGCTTTTTAAATAGAAAATTTAAGTTTTTCAGGATTCTGAAAGGCCCTAAAAACTATGAGAAGCCTTGGGACAGTTAAAACCCCTTCAGTATTCATTTTCTAATGATAGTTGACTTGAACTTTGACCCTTTTGTTCAGGAAAGTTTTATCTCCAAATTAAGTGATTGTACAGGCATTTTATAAGATTGAGAACTAAAATTTTATGATTGAAAAGATGATTCTAAAAAAGGAGCTAAAATGAATCAGAAATGAAAATACCAAGTTTACAGGACATAAACAGAATTTCATTAGAGCAAATCCTATTTCCTTATTGCCTATAAAATCATGCCCCATTTCTCCTCCCTAAACTGACTTCACTTTTGCCAAAAAGAGAGAGGGAGACCTAGAGAGAAAGGTGCACAAGGGAGGAGGAAAAAGGAGAAGAAAAACCAAGTGAAAGGTATGAAAATTTATGAATTTTATTAGTTTCTCTTTAGTAAACTTCTTCTCCTCCTTCTTCTCTTCCTTCCCATGGATTTATTAAAACATTAGGTTCTATTTTGAACTCAGACCAGAGGGGAGGAGCTCAAGTTGGAGGAAGAGAGCCAAAAGGAAAGGAAAAATTCTTGAGAAAAGCTTGAATTAAAGGTAAAACCATTAGCCTTCATGCTTCTTTCTTGTTGGTCTTGTATAGGGGTAGACATGAGGGAGTTGTTTTTGGGAAAAAATAAGAGTGAATCATATGAATTTGAGTGTAGGAAGAAAGAATATGCAAAGAAAACAAAGAAAGAACCATGATTTTTCAAGATGCATAACCTAGGGTTTTAGTTGCACCTTGGGTTGTAAGATGAGTTCTAGCCATAAATTAAGATGTTTAAGAGTTCATATGTCCTAAGACATCAAGGAAGCCTCCCACATACTTCTCCCATCAAAGAAATCAAAACAACTCCATTGATGCCATATGGAAGTATAGCCTTGAACAAGGAGGGTTCATGCACCTAGGGAGTGTTTTAGTTTCTTCCAAGCTTGGTTTTGTGTCACATATAATGGGATAATATGAGAAGATGCCTTGAAAAAATTTTAGAAGTCATGGATAATAAGATGGAGGTATAGGTTCCATATTGTGACTTAAAGAAGCAACATGTAACTAGACTCCTCAATTTGATTGTATGATGACTCCAAGAGATCTAAATGGAGCCAAGAACCATAGATGGAGGGAAAGAATGGGGCCAAGATCTTGTATTCTTGGTGTTGCTTCATTGGGTGCATTATGGAACATAATTGAATCTTAGAAGCAATCTAGCTTTTCAAGTGTATGTGTAGCTTTAGAAATTGTTCCCAAGAGTATAATTGGCTTCCATATGATGTATTTAGGTTAAAGAAATCAAGTCTCACATCCTTGTGGGTGTCTAACCGAGGGAGAGGAAGCATTTTCAAAGGGAAAAGTGTTATTGTGCACAAGGTCGCTCTCTCTTCTTTCTCTCATGTATGATTGGGTGTTTTTCTTGTCTTTGAATGTGTGTGTGTATGTTTAAGCCATGAAAGATATTTCTAGCATGTATTTATATGTCATGGTACCATGATGTTTTGCCTATGCACTTAAATGATGTTTTTATGAACATGAATGGCTTACTTGAGTGTGGTGAAGCCAAAAGTCCCTTAGTTAGGGTGAGAATGAGCCAAAGTTCCCCCAGAATGGGTGAGACAAAGCTAAAAGTCTCTAAAAAATGAGGCCTAGTCAAAAGTCTCTTAAGAAAATGGGTGAGGCAAGTCCAAAATTTTAAAGAGAATAGGTGACGCTAAACTATTGCCTTGGTAAGCCTATGGATGTTATATGTGAACTCTTGAATGTAATAAATGTTCCATGTATGTTTATGAATTTTAAGAGAGCCATGCATGTATTTTTAGGCTTGAATTTGCATCCTTTATGTGTGCTTGAAAGAGAGAAAGGCTATTGGGATTCTTAGAATCTTATTCTTTCCTTTACATTATCTAACATGTCTAGGTGGACCAAGTGAGTAAGGAAATGGAGCCACCAAGTTAGAAGATGTAAGAATGACAAGAAAATGCCTAATTTTGCTATTTTGTAACCACTTTGTTGTCACAAGATGAAATTCAATGATGTATATGATATGTAACCTTTTATATGGATACTTGATGTATATATAAGAGTTGATGCCCTTTGAATTTCTTGACAATGAATGGTGAGAATTTCTTATGTATGCTTTGTGTAGATCATCAAGTGAGAGAGTGAGTTTGTAAGATTTGGGTTTGTTAACCTTTGAGACATGTTTAATAGACTATTTTGAGGCTCTTACACGTGCTCAAGTGGCCTTGGAAACCTTAGAAGCAAATTTGGACCCTTTATGACCCTTAAGAAGCACAAAAATAGCCATTTTAGAACCCTATAGCACAATCTAACCAAATGAATGAATTTCGTCATGAAATCTGGCATGCATATAGATCTCATCCATAGATTTTTGGGAAGCTAAAGACCAGTTGATTTGGAGCTCCATGTAATTAATTATGAATTTTCAAAATTGTCAAATTTTTGCTATTCTAGTATGGTTACTGTTCATGTGGTCAGTTTGTTCTCCTATGTCATTTGAGACTAAAATGGTGTCTAATGCTCATGAAATTTTACAAGTATAAACTAGACATGATAGTATTTTTGTGGCCATTAAGATTACCCCAATTGGATTTCTGAGTAGGAAGATATGAATTTTTGAAATTCAGAGTAAGTACTAGTAATGCAACAGTACCTTTGGTACTTTTCCATCGATTTCCAATAGCTGAACATTCCTAGTTTGGTTGGGAATTATTTGTAACATAAATTTAACCTCTGTAGCTTTCTAGAATAGTATAGTTTGCATGATTTCAATTTTTTTAAATTTAGTTATGATTTTTCAAAATTGGCACTAGAAACGTGACAGTAGAACCCAAAACTGACTTGCATTATTTTGTGTATGTATGACATAAGCTCTAGGTTTTGGCAACATTTTGAGATGATTTTGAGTTGTATGTATGTATTTAAATAGGAGAAAGAGATGGATGAATTTTTATGGTCCACGAGATATGAAATGAAAATTTTATCCACTACGTAACTCAATAATCTATTATTTTAATGGACTTTTTCTTAAGAAATTGTGTTGTCTAAGGATGTATGACTAGAAATGAGGTGAGATGAGTTAGATGCATATGGTGTTACACTTTATTAGTACTTTGATGTGGGTTATGGCTTGAGAACATGAGTTTGTCGTAGATGAATGACTGTGATGGTGGTGGGTGTGTTCATATTTGATGCTAAAGTTTGCTAATGATGTTTCAGAAAGATGGTGAACACATGAAGAGGTAGGCCTTCCATAGAGGCTCGTGCTAAGGATAGAGTCGAGCCCAATGATTCGATGGCTAGAGCCTTTTAGGCTATTATGGCTCGCCTAGATCAACTGCAAGTCATGATTATGCAACTTCAGGAACGGCTTGCACAGAGAGATAGTGAGGGCCCTACACCTCCTCCCCCATAGCCACTACATCACTTAGATCGTCTCGAGTATTTAAGGCCGACTCATTCCGACCCACAGCCATAGATACAGCAAGTGTCTCAGACTCCACTAGCTCAGACAACTCCTATGACAACTCTAACTTCTAATCATAGTAATTAAGCTTAAACACACAGTCAAGAATCATAAACCAAGGCACGGATCATTTATATTATCAAATTAGGAAAAAGTAAGGAAATTTGAACCTTAATATTATTAAAGTCATTAACTAAATAATCACAACTATTTATGCGCATAAGAGAATCAAACCCTTAATTTTAAGCATTGAATTAATTTACCCATGTAATTCAAACTCACACGAATCTCCTACTAATGTTTCCACGTCATCCATTGATATTACCATAGGAAAAACAAAGGTTTCTAGGCTAATATAAGAGTTTGAGAACTTTCATCGCGGCTAAATGCTTTCAAGTCGGGGCCAATTGCTCTCGGGTTCACTTCTCACATCTTCACAAATTTCACTGCGGTGAGCCTAAGTGGCACTGTGGTGAGAGGACCTCCTGGAACCTACCTCACTCGTCTCTCGCTATTGGCCGTGGCCAATTCCCCTTTTTCTCGTAGCTAATTACTCTTTGGGTCATTTCTAGTTTAGCCTCTCGACTATCATTGTGGTGAGTCCCACTTCGTGCTGTGGTGAATTACTCTCTGTTACCTTCCCTAGGCAACTTTGCCGCTTTTCACCATAGCTCAACCCCTTTTGGTCATGGCAAAATACCTCCTGTACCTAAAACTCCTATAATTTCATCCCATACACTCTAACTTTCCCTTTAAGAATAATACTCTAGGACCACACTCCCTTAATTTATGAGACTCTAATGGTATTTATCTATTTGATTTTCCCAGCTAATCTAACATTATCCATTTCAACATTTAAGTATTGATTCCTACTCATCAATCTATCATGTATCAGCAAGTACCATGTGATATTAATAAATAACTAACCAAATCATTCAAATAGGAATTCCTATAGGGTGCCATGCATTACTAGTCTAAATCATCATTTAAGTTAATACATGAATACATTTCTAAATAGTAAGCCAAATCATTAGATCCATAAGGTTCCATATAAGATGTTGTAAATTCATACATAAGATTCTAGAATGTATAAGGCCTAGATCCCTAACAGGTACGTCATAAGTTATCAAATACAAAACTCTTACACTTGGCAATATGATTGCATGATGATGCTATACAAATAAATAACAAAATTAGTATCTATCCTAAGTTACATCAATCCAAGTGCAGCTTCCCCACATATGGTTTCAACTCATGGATGCTCATCCACTTGCTTATCTTTATCCTTACCAGAGGATCCTTAACCTAAAATAGTTAGCTCATGAAATGGGGTGAGATGCAAATCTCAGTAACCAAAGGCAAGTTCCATCTAACATATATGCATGAATTAAAATGAGCATCAAAATTATATCAGTCATATTAGCAAATGAAATAATTAGGCTACTATGATTACTATCCCATACAATCACATTTCTACATGTTAAAGGATAATAACATCAAGAGAGGCCCATCCAGGGCACCCACTTTCCAATAAGTACAATTAGGGCTTAGTGCATCTAGGGTTTGATCATAACCTGATACCTGATCGAAGCACATACACGGGTGGCAGCCGCACCACAGCTCCACCATGGACTCACAAAGTCCAAACACAATACAACAAATAGCCAATTAATTCATTTAACATTTCAAACCTTTCATGTGCAGTAAATATAAAATTAAAGCAGATATATACATGGAATTACATAATCCCAGTTACCTCACTTGTAGCTAATTTGGGAAGCTAACAGCAGTGTCAAAATCCTCCTATAATCACAATATCATAAAATTACCACTCTAAGTCAATCTATTACCATCCCCATTCATCAATTATAGCAACAACGCAATGGTCAAAGAATTAATCCATTAATAATTGCTTAAGGGGCACTTACCCAATTACCAAAAGACTCAAATTTCAAATTTTTCCTTCCCTAGACCAGAAACTTCAAAATATCACCTTATATTATGGATATTTTTGCATGGAAATGGAGCCCATATCATAAGTCAGCTAGTGGGGTCTCTAACTAGTAGAGAAAGCATCAAAATGAGGAGTTTATACTTACCTAACAATACCTTTAGCTTCAACTTACGAAATTTCACCATGAAAATACCAAATAACAAGTTTCAGACTTTGAGTGTGGGTAAAATGCTATAAATAAAACATTAATTAGGTCAAATAGAAGAGAAAGAGGAGAGGATTAAGTTATATAACAATTACCTTGGCTAATTTTGAGCTTAGAAGTGAGAAATGGTGGATTTCTTGCTAAGAACCCTAGCCTTTCTGGTGCGAACCCGTGAGGAATTGAATCCCCTTGAACCCACAACCAATCTGAAATATACACACCCCAAGAAAGCTAAGTCAAGTCTGAACGATCCACTTGGAACCCCTAAATACAAAGAGACAAGGACCCCGAGTGTTGGAAGATGCCACAAGGTTGATGAAGCCTTGATAAGTCTACAAGTTCAATGAAGAACCCTAGAGAGTACTCCTCTCAAGTTTGGGATTTCCAGAAAATATGATTTTTATTCATTCAAATCTGATTACAATGGGAGGCAGAGTACAATTATATAGTGTACAAGTCAAATCTTCCTTCAATGCTCATAAAAAGGAAAACTAAGGAAATTAATGGCAAATTTAATTAGGACCTATGGAATCATAATTATAAAAGTCAAATTCTCTTAAAAACTAAAAAGGAAATAAATCCCCCTAAATAAGCTAATTTCATCTAAATACATTAGGGTTCTAGAAATCAGCTTATTAAGTCCAAAATAGTATTATTTAGCCCTAAATGAGCCCACCAATAGATGGTCCATGGTTCAAGCACTTCAATTTATAATGTTTGAGCCCAATCTAGCTTCAGCAGCTCCATCTTTAGCCCATATGATGTTGAGGACGCCCACATTGGAAATGTCCATATCTTGCTTGACTTTTGTTGCTCCAATTGCTATTTGCTTAGTCCAGGTCTCTTGAACAAGTCCACTTAAGGCTTCCCTCATTCTTTTAGCTCGTGCTCTTGTCATCGGGCCACTTGGAATTTGCAGAGGATCATTCCAAGCATTTGAGACAGCTTGCTCCCTTCGATGGATCGCATCATCCCCTCTCTCCCCAAAAGGATTCGTCCTCAAATCATCACCTACATTATAAGGAGATAGATCAACAATATTAAAAGTAACACTAACATTATACTCACCTGGTAGATCTATCTTATAAGCATTGTCATTGATTTTCTCAAAGACTTGAAATGGTCCATCCCCTCTTGGAGCTAATTTAGATTTCCTCTGTGTTAGAAACTTCTCTTTTCTCATATGCACCCATACCCAATTGCCAGGTTCAAAAGTGACACGCCTTCTGCCTTTGTTTACCTTGGATGCATATTGCTCATTCTTCTTTTCAATCTGCAATTTAATCTTTTCATGAAGTTGCTTAACCACCTCAGCTTTCTTTTTGCCATTAAGGCTTGCTCTCTCATTAATAGGCAATGGTAACAAATCCAAAGGAGTTAGTGGATTAAAACCATAAACAACTTCAAAAGGAGAATAATCAGTAGGTGAATGCACACTTCTATTATATGCAAATTCAATGAATGACAAGCAATCCTCCCAATTTTTCAAATTTGTTTGGATGACGGTCATAAGCAATTGAGTTAAGGTTCTATTAACAATTTCAGTTTGACCATCAGTTTGTGGATGACAAGCTATAGAAAATAATAACTTAGTTCCAAACTTTCCCCACAAAACTCTCCAAAAATGACTCAAAAATTTTGCATCCCTATCTGAGACAATACTTTTAGGAACACCATGAAACTTCACAATTTCTTTAAAGAACAAATCAGCAATATAAGTAGCATCATCAGTTTTATGGCATGCAATAAAATGCGCCATTTTTGAAAATCTATCAACAACCACAAATATTGAATCCATCCCTCTTTTTGACCTAGGTAATCCTAAAATAAAATCCATTGAAATGTCTACCCAAGGTTCAATAGGTACAGGTAATGGAGTATACAGACCATGAGGTAAGACTCTAGACTTAGTCCTTTTACATGTTATGCATCTACCACAAATCCTTTCCACATCACGCTTCATTTTAGGCCAAAAGAAATGTTCATGCAAAACATCTAATGTCTTTTTCACACCAAAATGTCCCATTAGTCCTCCCCCATGTGCTTCTGATGCAATACCAGTAGGCATGCCCATTAGAGCACTACAAGTTCGAGAAGCCCTCATCCATCAAGACCAAATCATTCAAAAGCCTATGATTCAGGTCCAAATGGCTTATAAAAGGATGGCCCATGTTCAAGAGGCCCAAATTGTGATTCTATATATCCAAAAATTTTAAAGAACTCACGATAATATCTATGTTGGATGTCGGCCCAAGTTTAGAATCCAAGATCCATATTTGATTAATTCAAAATATGCTGAATTGGACTTTGGACATGATATTTCCTTAAAGATGCAAAAGTGGAAGTCCAAGTGGAAGCCCAATGTTCTAAGAAGGGCCATGGAGCAACTAAAGACAATATCCAACACGTTGAAGGCCCAATAAACTATACACATACAAGAGGAATGCTGAGGCCCAATTGGAGTAATGTGACAACTATTTAAAAGAGTTAATTAGTTTTGACTAGGATTCTTTTTGAATTTCGTTTTTTATTATTTTATTATTTTTTTAACTTGGTCAAAGAGCTTATCTTGAAGATTAAGTTAAGATTAGTATCCTAATCTAATTAGGATATATATTAGTATTATTTAAAATATTTTTAATTAGATTTTAGAGTTTTACTTTAATTAGGACTCTAGAAATTTTTGCCTATAAAAGGCTTCCTATTGTACTCTATTTTAAACACATGAATGAATTTGAGTATTATTCAATACTTTGTGAGGCTTTTGCTTCTTTGTGTTCTCTGAGAGTTCACGTGACTTATCAAAGGATTGGTCTTCCTTTGTGGCGTCTTGAGGCTAGGGTTCTAAGAGACAAGTTCTCTTAGGGTCTTTCCTTTGACCAACATTCTTGTTTTCTAGCCGGTCTCGGACAAAGTGTCATCTTGTTGAAGGTTCCTAGGACAAGGTTCCTAGAGGGTCTCTCATCATTTGGTATCAGAGCTTTGGTCGCTAGTACAAGGTATATCTTTGTGTTTTTCCTTTCATTATTCTTCATACTTTCTCTCCTTCCATTAGTATTACCTTTTCCATCTTCGTCTTTTTCTATCTTCTTCTGTCTTCCATTGTTGTGTTCTTCTATCCTCAAAAAAAAAAAGAAGAAGAGAGTTTGATACTCCAAAAAGAAAAAAAAAAAAAAAAGAGAAGAGAGTGTGATACTCCAAAAAAAAAAAAATTCGAAAAAAAAAGAGTGAAAAAAAAAGGGAGAAAAAAAAAATTCAAATTGCAGAATTCAAAATTGCAAGTTGTGCCAATTCAAAATTAAAAGCAAGATTGGAGTCAATTTCCTAATTGGAATTAATTTCCTAATTGGAGTCAATTTCCTAGTTGGAGTTAGTTTCTTAATTAGAGTTAATTTCCTAATTGGAGTTTGTTTCCTAATTGGAGTTAATTTCCTAGTTGGAGTTAGTTTCCTAATTAGAGTCAATTTCCTAATTGGAGTTAGTTTCCTAATTGGAGTCAATTTCCTAGTTGGAGTTAGTTTCCTAATTAAAGTCAATTTCCTAATTGGAGTAAGTTTCCTAATTGGAGTCAATTTCCTAATTGGAGTTTGTTTCCTAATTTAATTACATTAAGTGGCTACCAAGTTTTCTACTTACCTATTTGCATTCAAGAAAGGATATTGTTTCCTAATTGTTCGAAACTTGAATTGCAAGTAGTTTTCTATTCTTAAGGTTTCTTATTTTCAGATTTTTTTTTTCTTTTCATCTCTTTCCTTCCAGACCTTCCCTTACTCCTTCTTTTTCCTTTTTGTTACACACCTTTTTTTTTTCTCCTTTGTTTGATTCTTTGGGAATTTACATTTTAGGATTCTAGTTTTTTGATTGCCACTAGTCTGATCTTTTCATTTGATTTGCTTATGACTTGCTTAGAACACTTGTAAGAAGCAAATTATTGAGTGGTAAAAGGCAAGAGCGTTAACATTAAAGAAAAAGCCAAAAAGAAAGTTAAACACGAGTGAACTTATCATCTTTTGAGTGTAAACACGTGAAAAGAGTGAGTGAGGTCCTATTCCTTCTATCTTTCTTTGACTAACTTTTCAGGTGTTAAGATGTCCAATGAGTACAAATTCCTTGAAGAGGCTAACAAAGAGCAATTTAAGCAAACTTGGGCATGGTTAGATGCATTCCAATCTAATTCCAACTCTACAGGACAATATAAGGAAAAGGCATCCCCTGACTTCCATACTAGATGCCTTATCAAAGAGAAAGTCTGTAGCATGGCTATTGATAATAGTAGCTATGTAAATGTTGCTAGTACCTTACTTGTTGAGAAATTAAACTTGCCTACTATAAAGCATCCTAGGCCCTATACTTTGTTGAAGGGTAGTGCTGAATTTAAAGTTAATAAGCAAGTTTTGATTTCTTTCTCTATTGGTAAATATCATGATAAAGTGTTATGTGATGTCACTCCTATGTCTGATGGACATATTATGCTTGGTAAACCATGGAAACATGTGAGAAAAGCTAAATATGTTAAGCATAAGTACAAATATTGCTATTGCTATTCATTTGTATTCAATGAAAAAAATCATGTATTAGTACCTCTTGATCCTATGGATGTTTATGAGGATCAAATGAGAATAGTACAAGCATACAAAATGAAAGAAAAAGAGATAGCAAAAGAAAAAGAGAGAGAACATGAGTTAGAGAGAGAAAAAGATGAAATTGAAAAAGAAAAGAGTGTGAGTGAAAAGAAAGAGCACGAGAGTTGTGAGAATAGTGAGAAAAGTGAGAAAAGCATGAGTGTGAGCTTGTTTGATGAAAAAAGAGAGGTTGAGAGTGTGTGTAGGGATATTTGTTTATCTACTAATAACCTTAACCCATCTTTGCCTATTGTTGATTCTAGCTCCTTGCAGATATGTGGAAATTTGTTTTCAAAGAAGCCACCCAATGGGCTCTCATCTTCAACTAGCATTGAAAAGAGTTGTGATTGCCTAATTTTGTTTCCTAAGAATCCACCTAATGTGACGACCCTAGATTCTAATATCAGTGATTATAGCTAAATACACAATTAATAGATGATGATCAAGGTTTGGAGTCATCGCAATTAATTACATTATGAAAATATAGGGGAAATTTAAACCTTGATACTACTAGGATCATCAACTAACAACCATAACGGGATCATGCATAAGAAAGGTTTATACCATCATTAAAGGTTTATGATTCATCCATTGATCAATTTCAACCCACAAAAACATCCCACCAATGTACTCATACCATTCCCTAACATTAGCCTTACTGAAATTAGGGTTTCTAGGTCAAATATAGGAGTTTGGGGACCTGCGCCGCGACTTGGAACTTTCCCGCCGCGGCTAAGTTAGGTTCTGGAGCTCAAAAACCACATTTTTAAACTTGCGCCGCGGCCTAGAACTCTCGCGCCGCGGCCCAGTTACTCTCTGGAATTTTCTTATCGCCGCGGCGAATTGGACCTGTGCCGCGGCCAACCTATGTGGCGCCGCGGCGAGTTTTGCTACTGTAACCTCCCTAATTAATTTCCTCGACTCGCGCCGCGGCGGGACTTCTTGCGCCGCGGCGAGGTTACGTTCTGTCACCTCCTGGGCGATTATTTTCACTCCGCGCCGCGGCGAGATTTCTCAAGCCGCGGCGTCCCTCGCCACTGTCACTCCCTAGGCCGCGGCGAAGCCTTCTTGGCCGCGGCGTGACTCCCTCCTGTAGCTATTTTCCCTCTATTTCGCCCCCTACACTCCATTCCTCTTCTTAGGGACATTCTAAGGTCACTTCCCCTCATTTTATATGGCTCTAATGGCATTTATCTACCTTATTTACTTAGTTATACTTCCATTACCAACTCAAAACCTATATGCCCGTTTCTTTCCTCTAATTACCTTCCATCAGCAAGTTCATAAAGTATCAACAACAAAATATACATGAACTACCAGCAGCTATCCTTTAATACAAGATAAATGGGGGTTCCATATATTAGGGGCTCATATCAATGTCTCAAGGGTTACATTTCCATTGATAAGCAATATTACATGTCAGCACCAATTACAACAGAAATCATGAGTCCATACAATAACTACCAAATTAAGATGAGGTCTAACCCCTCAATTCATACATCCTCAATAAATCAAATGTTCAAGCTACACTTGGCAATACAGATACATGATGATGCTATACATTAAGGAATACAAAATTAGCATCTATACTAGCTAAGTCAGCCCAAGTGTAGCCATCTCCCCATAGGTGGGAACTCATGGATTCTCATCCACTTGCTTACCCTTATCCTTACCCGAGGAACTTTCACCTGAAATATTAATCCCACAACACGGGGTGAGATACGAATCTCAGTAACCAAAGCAATTCCATCATATAATCCAGTTTAATCAACATATATGCATAAATCAAAATCCATATCAGAATCATATCAGTCATTTCAGCAAATGAAACAATTAGGCTATCATGATTACTATCCCATACTAGCAATCATATATTTAACATGTTAAAGGCCATTAACACTGGGAGAGGCCCGTCCACGGCACCTACTCCCCATTGAGCACAACCAGGGCTCAGTGCATCTGGAGTTGATCATACCCGGTGCCCGATCGTGGCACATGCACGGGTGGCAGCCGCACCACAGCTCCACCATGGACTCACAAGGTCCAATCATAATACAACAGATAGCCAACCAATTCATTCAACATTTCAAATCATTCATATATAGCAAATATGAAATTAAATTAGATACATGCATGGAATTAATTAAACCCCGGTTACCTCACTTGCAGACAATTGCAACAGCCACCACAAATCCCAAATTCGGATTCAAGTGTCTCCCACCAGAATTCTCAATGTTTCACCCAAAATCCTAAGCAAATTCGTATAAAATTAGTACCCATAATATAAATCAGCTATGGGGGTCTCAAACCAACAAAGAAAGCATCAAAATGGGGGTTTAAAGTCTCCTAACACTAACCTCAACCTCAACCTACGAATTTTACTAAGAAAACCTCCAAACACTCACTTTTCAGATTTTGGGTATAATGAAATCTCTCCAAATGAAAAACTAATTGGACCAAATTAAAGAGAAAGATGAGGGGGTTAAGTTCTATAACTATTACCTTGGCCAAATCTTGCTCTAAGTGTGTGGAAATGCAGAATCTTTGCCCCAAACCCTAGCCTCCTTCTCAACCTCCGAATTTGCCTCTTGAGTTTCAGAAAAATGAAAGTGTGGCTGAAGCAATTAGGGTTTAGATGGGTTTAAGTTGGGTCAAAAGGCTGGGTCATGGGTTGCTCCAAGTCCAAACCCAATTGGGTTTCAGATTTTGCTTATTGGGCCAGTTTTTAAGTGTTGGGCTGCATGATTCTGTTGGGCCAGTTTTCACTTATTGGGTTGCTGAAGTTTAATAGGTTTTGGGCCTAATTTGAAGGGCTCAAGGGCTTGGGTCTGCACAAGGGTAATTGGGCCACTTAATTGAGCCTATACAAGATAAATCTTGGGCCTCTATCTCATTAAATTAGTTTGGGTTTACCTCTAATTTATTGGGCCTCCATTAGCCTCTTATCATGATTTAATTAATTTGGGCTTAGATGTAAATCTCCATCCTAAATAAATTCTCAACCTATATTAACAATTTATCTCTCTAGAATACCTATTCACTAACTTGCCCAATTATGCTCTATTAATTATCCTTAATTAATCTTAATCCATAATTAACACCTTAATTAATTTCGGGGTGTTACACCTAATGGCGAAGATTCGAGGACGAATCTTTTCAAAGAGGGAGGGAATGATGCAATACCAGTAGGCATGCCCATTAGAGCACTACAAGTTCGAGAAGCTCTCATCCATCAAGACCAAATCATTCAAAAGCCTATGATTCAGGTCCAAATGGCTTATGAAAGGATGGCCCATGTTCAAGAGGCCCAAATTGTGATTCTATATATCCAAAAATTTCAAAGAACTCACGATAATATCTATGTTGGATGTCGGCCCAAGTTTAGAATCCAAGATCCATATTTGATTAATTCAAAATATGCTGAATTGGACTTTGGACATGATATTTCCTTAAAGATGCAAAAGTGGAAGCCCAATGTTCTAAGAAGGGCCATGGAGCAACTAAAGACAATATCCAACACGTTGAAGGCCCAATAAACTATACACATACAAGAGGAGTGCTGAGGCCCAATTGGAGTAATGTGACAACTATTTAAAAGAGTTAATTAGTTTTGACTAAGATTCTTTTTGAATTTCATTTTTTATTATTTTATTATTTTTTTAACTTGGTCAAAGAGCTTATCTTGAAGATTAAGTTAAGATTAGTATCCTAATCTAATTAGGATATATATTAGTATTATTTAAAATATTTCTAATTAGATTTTAGAGTTTTACTTTAATTAGGACTCTAGAAATTTTTGCCTATAAAAGGCTTCCTATTGTACTCTATTTTAAACACATGAATGAATTTGAGTATTATTCAATACTTTGTGAGGCTTTTGCTTCTTTGTGTTCTCTGAGAGTTCACGTGACTTATCAAAGGATTGGTCTTCCTTTGTGGCATCTTGAGGCTAGGGTTCTAAGAGACAAGTTCTCTTAGGGTCTTTCCTTTGACCAACATTCTTGTTTTCTAGCCGGTCTCGGGCAAAGTGTCATCTTGTTGAAGGTTCCTAGGACAAGGTTCCTAGAGGGTCTCTCATCAGCTTCCCTCACAAGCAATTCACGCATAGAACATTGAGGCACATATAATTTATTTTCTCTGAATAAAAATCCATCAAGCTTATAGAAGTTTCCAAAAGCTCCTTTTTCACAAGCAACAATTATTTCAGCAAAATCACTATCATTGGCATACAAATCCTTAACATATTCAAAACCAAGCAATCTTGCATTTAGAGAAGTGAGAAGAATATACCTTCTAGATAATTTATCTGCAACCACTTTCTCCTTACCTTTCTTGTATTTGATCACATATGGGAAAGGCTCGATGAACTCTATCCATCTAGCATGTCTTTTGTTCAGCTTACCTTGACCTTTAATATACTTCAAAGATTGATGATCTGTATGGATCACAAGTTGTTTAGGCCAAAGGTAGTGTTGCCAGGTCTCCAATGCTCTCACAAGTGCATAAAGCTCCTTGTCATAAGTTGGGTAATTCAAGGTGGCACCATTCAGCTTTTCACTGAAATAAGCAATTGGCCGCCCTTCCTGCATCAGAATAGCTCCTATCCCAACTCCTGATGCATCACACTCAATCTCAAAAGTTTTGTTAAAATCATGTAAAGCTAAAATAGGTGCAGAACACAATTTTTCTTTAAGAACACTAAATGCATGATCTTGTGCTTTTTTGCATCTAAAGCCAACTGATTTCTTAATTACTTCAGTGAGTGGTGCAGCAATTATGCTAAAATTTTTCACAAACCTCCTATAAAAGCTAGCCAACCCATGAAAACTTCTTACTTCAGTTACATTTGTAGGTGTTGGCCATTTTTTAATAGCCCTTACTTTCTCTTCATCAACTTGTATTCTCTCAGCACTCACCACAAATCCAAGGAAAACAACTTTTCCCATGCCAAAGCTACACTTTTTTAGGTTAGCATACAACTTTTCTTTTCTCAAAACATCAAGCACATAGTGCAAATGATTCAAATGCTCATCAAGACTCTTACTAAAAATCAGAATATCATCAAAATAAAACACAACAAATTTTCCAATATATGCACGCAAAATATGATTCATCAACCTCATAAAAGTACTAGGTGCATTTGTTAGCCCAAATGGCATGACTAACCATTCATATAGCCCATGCTTTGTTTTGAAAGAAGTTTTCCACTCATCCCCTTCTCTCATCCTAATTTGATGATATCCAGATTTTAAATCAATTTTTGAGAAAATAACAGACCTATGCAATTCATTAAGTATATCATCTAGTCTAGGAATGGGATGGCGATACTTTACAGTGATATTGTTGACAGCTCTGCAAATAATGCACATCATCCAAGATCCATCTTTCTTTGGTACTAAGAGGACTGGTACAGCACATGGGCTTAAGCTTTCTCGAACATACCCCTTTGCCATGAGCTCTTCAACTTGCTTTTGAAGTTTTTTTGTCTCCTCAGGGTTAGTTCTATAAGCTGGCTGGTTAGAAATTGTTGCTCTAAGAATGAAGTCAATTTGATGCTCAATGCCTCTTATGGGTAGCAATCCACTAGGGATATCTTTTGGAAATATATCTTCAAATTCCTATAACAAAGAACTAACAATACTCAGAAATGAAGAGTCAAGGTCATTAGTGCTTAAAAAGGCCCCCTTGTAAACAAGTACAAGTGAAGGCAATTCAGAAAGATATGCACTCCTCACTTCACTTTCTTTTGCATAAAAACTCACTTTTTCTCTTTCTTTTCTCTCTACTTTCTTTTCTTTCTTCTGAATCACTTTTTTTGAGCTCTCAGATTTTCTTTCTTTTTCACTCTCATTTCTTTTTGATCTCTCTTCTTTATTTTTCTTATCACCCTCTCTTTTATCTCTCTCTTGTTTCATTTTGAGCTGATCTTCATACACTTGCTTGGGTGTTAATGGTACAAGAGTAACGGGTCTATCATCCTTTACAAATGAATATCTATTGGTAAACCCATCATTTGTTGCCTTCCTATCAAATTCCCAAGGTCTACCCAAAAGTATATGTCCAGCATGCATAGGAACAACATCACATAAAATCTCATCACAATATCTTCCAATTGAGAATGAAACAAGAACTTGCCTATCAACCTTAATCTCCTCACATTCATTCAGCCATTGCAACTTGTATGATCTAGGGTGTTTAATGGTAGACAAATTTAATTTCTCAACTAAAGTGGTACTAGCAACATTGGTACAACTCCCACTATCAATAATCATATTGCATACCTTGTTGCTTATGAGACAGTGAGTATGGAAGTTGTTTTCTCTTTGTTGCTCAATGTCATCTTCCTTAACTTGAGAATTCAAAGCTCTTCTAGTCACAAGTGCTTCTCCTTCTATAGCATACTCAAACCCATCATCACTAGCATCTTCAAGTGACGGCATGGAATCATCACTTTCACTTTTAGTCACCACTTCACGGTCTTTCATGATCATTACTCTCTTGTTGGGGTATTGCAAAGCTATATGACCTATTCCCCAACACTTGAAACATTTAAATCTCTATTTCTAAATAATTGGGAATCAGATTTACCTTTATTCTTAAATGAAGCTTCCTTTTTGCCTTTTGAGACTTCTCTTTGAACATCTTTTTCTTCCTTCTTCCATTTTGGTCTCATTGAAGAACTAGAACTTGGAAGGTACCTTGTTGTTCCTTTTTGTTTAAGTTGCCTTTCAACCTTCATTGCCATGTGCACCATGTCTTCTAACTCCACATAATGCTGCAACTCCACAATATTAGCGATTTCTTTATTCAACCCATTTAAGAATCGAGCCATTATCGCTTCCCTATCCTCTTTCATATTTGCCCTAAGCATAGCCATTTCCATCTCTTTGTGATATTCCTCTACACTCTTAGAGCCTTGTGTAAAGGACTGCAACTTTTGAAAGAGGTCTCTATAGTAATGATTGGGTACAAACCTCTTCCTCATGAGAGCCTTCATCTCCCTCCATGTTTCTAGGGGTCTCTCACCATTCCTCCTCCTCCCTAAGACCAATTTATCCCACCAAATTAATGCATAATCTGTAAATTCAATGACTGCCAATTTCACCTTTTTTGCTTCAGAATAATTATGGCACTAAAAAATGAACTCAATTTTCTTCTCTCACTCCAAATAAGTTTCAGGATCATTTCTACCTTAGAAAGAAGGTATCTTCATCTTAATATTTCCAAGGTTTCCATCCACCCTATTTCTACCCCTTGGAGCATTTTTATCGCGTCTCCTTTCATGGCTAACTTCCCCAGGCCTATTTCTACCCAAATCAAATTCAGATTCTTAGTCTTCTTCACTACCACCTCCTACTTCATTTTCAGACTCAAAATCATCCATAGAATCATCTCTACGCCTCTCATATCTTCCAGGATTAGGACTTACAGTAGGTGGTCTTCTCTGCAATTTTACAATCATTGTGTCTTGCTTATCCATCCGGTCTCTTATCCCTCCAAGTACCACATTAAGACGTTCAAATTGCTGCTGCATGGCTTTTACAATGAGATCCAATGATACAATATCAGTAGGCATACCCATTGGAGTGCAACAAGTTCAAGAAACCCTTATCCATCAAGAACTTAAAGAGCTCAAGTGGCCCAAATTGTGCACTATGTTCAAAAATTTCAAAGAGCTCAAGATAATTCCTATGTTGGACGTCAGCCCAAGTTTAGAGCCCAAAATCCATATTTGATCAATTTAGAACATGCTAGATATCACTCAATTTATAAAGATGTTGATCTTGGAGTTGAATTAAACTTTGGACATGAGATCTCCTTAAAGATTCAAAAGTGGAAGTCCAAGTGGAAGCCCAATGTCCTAAGAAGGTCTATGGAGCAACTAAAGTCAATATCCAATATGTTGAAGGCCCAATAACAAGAGCTAAAGTTAAAGCAATGAAAGAAGCCTTCAATTATTTAATTCATAAGCTTCATAACGTAGAGCCCATTCATTTAAGTCAAGAGAAGGCCCAAGAAGATGTAAAAGGTGTGATCATGCTAACCATTCTACAAGAGGAGTGGCAAGGCCCAATTGGAGTCCAATTGCAAGAGATTAAGAATCATGTGACAACCATGTGATTTTTAATGAAGAATGAGCATCACATGTGATAACTTAAAGAAGTTGATTAGTTTTGACTAGGATTCTTTTTAAAATTTCGTTTTTTATTATTTTAGTATTTTTTGAACTTGGTCAAAGAGCTTATCTTGGAGATCAAGTTAAAATTAGTATCCTAATCTAATTCCTTAATAGTAGGCATCATTTAAAATATTTCTAATCAGATTTTAGAGTTTTACTTTAATTAGGAGTCTAAAAATTTTGTTTATAAAAGGCTTCCTATTGTACTCTATTTTGCACATGAATCAATTTGAGTATTATTCAATTATCTGTGAGGTTTTTGCTTCTTTGTGTTCTCTGAGAGTTCACGTGACTTATCAAAGGATTGGTCTTCCTTTGTGGCGTCTTGAGGCTAGGGTTCTAAGAGACAAGTTCTCTTAGGGTCTTTCCTTTGACCAACATTCTTGTTGTTTAGCCGGTCTCAGGCAAAGTGTCATCTTGTTGAAGGTTCCTAGGACAAGGTTCCTAGAGGGTCTCTCATCATTTGGTATCAGAGCTTTTGTCGCTAGTACAAGGTATATCTTTGTATTTTCCCTTTCATTGTTCTTCATACTTTCTCTCCTTCCATTAGTATTACCTTTTCCATCTTCGTCTTTTTCTTCTATCTATCTTCCATTGTTGTGTTCCTCTATCCTCAAAAAAAAAAAAGAAGAGAGTGTGATATTCTAAAAAGAAAAAGAGAAGCGAGTGTGATACTCCCAAAAAAAAATCGAAAAAAAATTCAAAACAAAATTAAAAAAAAAGGGGGTGAAAAAAAAAAGTTTCAGATTGCAAATATACAAAATTGCAAGTTGTGCCAATTCAAAGTTGAAAGCAAGTTTGGAGTTAATTTCCTAATTGGAGTCAATTTCCTAATTGAAATTTGTTTCTTAATTTGATTGCATTAAGTAGCTACCAAATTATCTACTTTCTTATTTACATTCAAGAAAGAATATTCTTTCCTAATTGTTCTAAACTTGAATTGCAAGTAGTTTCTTATTCTTAAATATTCTTATTTTCAGAATTTTTTTTTCTTTCCTTCTCCTTCCTTCCAGGCTCCCCTTCCTCCTTTCTTTTTCCCCTTTTTGTTACACACCTTTTTTTTCTCCTTTGTTTGATTATTTGGAAATTTACATTTTAGGATTCTAGTTTTTTGATTGCCACTAGTCTGATCTTTTCATTTGATTTGCTTGTGACTTGCTTAGAACACTTATAAGAAGCAAATTATTGAGTGGTAAAAGGCAAGAGCGTTAACATTAAAGAAAAAGCCAAAAAGAGAGTTAAACACGAGTGAACTTATCATCTTTTGAGTGTAAACACGTGAGAAGAGTGCGTGAGGTCCTATTCCTTCTATCTTTCTTTGACTAACTTTTCAGGTAATAAGATGTCCAATGAGTACAAATTCCTTGAAGAGGCTAACAAAGAGCGATTCAAGCAATCTTGTGCAAGGTTGGATGCATTCCAATCCAATATCAACTCTACAGGACAAGATAAGGAAAAGGCATCCCCTGATTTCCATACTATATGCCTTAAAAAGAGAAAGTCTGCAGCATGACCATTGATAATAGTAGTTACATAAATGTTGCTAGTACCTTACTTGTTGAGAAATTAAACTTGTCTACTATAAAGCATCCTAGGCCCTATACCTTGTTGAAGGGTAGTGCTGAATTTAAAGTTAATAAGCAAGTTTTGATTTCTTTCTCCATTGATAAATATCATGATAAAGTGTTATGTGATGTAACTCCAATGTATGATGGACATATTATGCTTGGTAAACCATGGAAACACGTGAGAAAAGTTAAATATGTTAAGCATAAGCACAAATATTGCTATTGCTATTCATTTGTATTCAATGAAAAAAATTATGTATCGGTACCTCTTGATCCTATGGATGCTTATAAGGATCAAATAAGAATAGTACAAGCATACAAAATGAAAGAAAAGGAGAGAACAAAAGAAAAAGAGAGAGAATATGAGTTAGAGAGAGAAAAAGATGAAATTGAAAAAGAAAAGAGTGTGAGTGAAAAGAAAGAGCAAGAGAGTTGTGAGAAAAGTGAGAAAAGCATAAGTCTGAGCTTGTTTGATGAAAAAAGAGAGGTTGAGAGCATATGTAAGGATATTTGTTTATCTACTAACAATCTTAACCCATCTTTGCCTATTGTTAGTTTTAGCTCCTTGCAGGTATGTAGAGATTTGTTTCCTAAGAAACCACCTAATGGCGAAGATTCGAGGACGAATCTTTTCAAAGAGGGAGGGAATGATACAATATCAGTAGGCATGCCCATTGGAGCGCAACAAGTTCGAGAAACCCTTATCCATCAAGAACTTCAAAGAGCTCAAGTGGTCCAAATTGTGCACTATGTTTAAAAATTTCAAAGAGCTCAAGATAATTCTTATGTTAGACGTCAGCCCAAGTTTAGAGCCCAAAATCCATATTTGATCAATTTAGAACATGCTAGACGTCACTCAATTCATAAAGATGTTGATCTTGGAATTGAATTAAACATTGGACATCTTATCACCTGAAAAGTTAGTCAAAGAAAGATAGAAGGAATAGGACCTCACGCACTCTTCTCACGTGTGTACACTCAAAAGTTGATAAGTTCACTCGTGTTTAACTCTCTTTTTGGCTTTTTCTTTAATGTTAACGCTCTTGCCTTTTACCACTCAATAATTTGCTTCTTACAAGTGTTCTAAGCAAGTCACAAGCAAGTCAAATGAAAAGATCAGACTAGTGGCAATCAAAAAACTAGAATCCTAAAATGTAAATTCCCAAAGAATCAAACAAAGGAGAAAAAAAAGGTGTGTAACAAAAAGGGGAAAAAGAAAAGAGGAAGGGGAGGCCTGGAAGGAAGGAGAAGGAAAGAAAAAAAAATTCTGAAAATAAGAATATTTAAGAATAAAAAACTACTTGCACTTCAAGTTTAGAACAATTAGGAAAGAATATTCTTTCTTGAATGCAAATAGGGAAGTAGATAATTTGGTAGCTACTTAATGCAATCAAATTAAGAAACAAATTTCAATTAGGAAATTAAAAAATTAACTCCAAACTTGCTTTCAACTTTGAATTGGCACAACTTGCAATTTTGTATTTTGCAATCTGAAATTTTTTTTTTCACTTTTTTTTTCACCCCCTTTTTTTTAACTTTTTTTTTGAATTTTTTTTTATTTTTTTAGGAGTATCACACTCGCTTCTCTTTTTCTTTTCAGAATATCACACTCTCTTCTTTTTTTTTTTCTTTTTTTTTTCTTCTTCTTTTTTTTTTTTTTGAAGATAGAGGAACACAACAATGGAAGACAGAAGAAGATAGAAGAAAAAGACAAAGATGGAAAAGGTAATACTAATGGAAGGAGAGAAAGTATGAAGAACAATGAAAGGGAAAATACAAAAATATACCTTGTACTAACGACAAAAGCTCTGATACCAAATGATGAGAGACCCTCTAGGAACCTTATCCTTGGAACCTTCAACAAGATGACAATTTGCCCGAGACCGGCTAAAAAACAAGAATGTTGGTCAAAGGAAAGACTCTAAGAGAACTTGTCTCTTAGAACCCTAGCCTCAAGACGCCACAAAAGAAGACCAATCCTTTGATAAGTCACGTGAACTCCCAGAGAGCACAAAGAAGCAAAAACCTCACAGATAATTGAATAATACTCAAATTCACTCATGTGCAAAATAGAGTACAATAGGAAGCCTTTTATAGGCAAAATTTTTAGAGTCCTAATTAAAGTAAAACTCTAAAATATGATTAGAAATTATTTAAATGATGCCTAATATTAAGGAACTAGATTAGGATACTAATTTTAACTTGATCTCCAAACTCTTTGACCAAGTTCAAAAAATACTAAAATAATAAAAAACGAAATTTCAAAAAGAATCCTAGTCAAAACTAATCAACTTCTTTAAGTTATCACATGTGATGCTCATTCTTCATTAAAAATCACATGGTTGTCACATGATTCTTAATCTCTTGCAATTGGACTCCAATTGGGCCTTGCCACTCCTCTTGTAGAATGGTTAGCATGATCACACCTTTTACATCTTCTTGGGCCTTCTCTTGACTTAAATGAATGGGTTCTACGTTATAAAGCTTATGAATTAAATAATTGAAGGCTTCTTTCATTGCTTTAACTTTAGCTCTTGTTATTGGGCCTTCAACATATTGGATATTGACTTTAGTTGCTCCATAGACCTTCTTAGGACATTGGGCTTCCACTTGGACTTCCACTTTTGAATCTTTAAGGAGATCTCATGTCCAAAGTTTAATTCAACTCCAAGATCAACATCTTTATGAATTGAGTGACGTCTAGCATGTTCTAAATTGATCAAATATGGATTTTGGGCTCTAAACTTGGGCTGACGTCCAACATAGGAATTATCTTGAGCTCTTTGAAATTTTTGAACATAGTGCACAATTTGGGCCACTTGAGCTCTTTGAAGTTCTTGATGGATAAGGGTTTCTCGAACTTGTTGCGCTCTAATAATGGGCATGCCTACTGATATTGTATCATCCAGGTTCTGTGCACTATCTCCTCCACTTGATATTTCCTCCCTATTAGACATTATAAGCTGCAAGAAAATTGATTAGAGAAATAAAGATCCTCGCAAATTTTCCTCATGTGTTTACCCTCAAAGATGTTACTCTTCACTCGTGTTTCACACTTTTTCAAATAATGGATTCACACTCTCGCCTTTTTCCACTCTCAGTCTCTCTATAGGCTCTTTAAAGAAACTAATCAGACTCAATACAAAGCTATCACAATTCTTGTGAGATTCAACCCAACACTTGGAGATAATAAGTGGATACTATAGTAGAGAAAATCAGGAATGAAAGTTAAAGATGTAGAATTTTGTAAAAGCTTAACTCAAACCAATACTACTTCCAGAACAGCACAAATTTTTTCTTGTTTCCTTTTCTTTCAGCAATTTTTTTTCTCTATTCTTTTTTGTTTCCTTGTTTTTTTTTTTCTGGAATATGAAGAGCAAAAAACGAAATTGGAATAAATAGAACAGAAACAGCAATATCAATCTGCAAAGCCTTGAAAAAGTGTCTAAATTTAAACGACAATATTTCAAGTTAGAAAACTCCAAATGAGATAATTTTAAAGCAATCTGAAAGAAGAGAATCAGGGATATAAGAAAGACCTACTACACGCCCAGAAAATCAACAGAAAACATGACAAACAGAGGATTAAAACTCAGCACATCCAGAAGAATGGAAGACGAATAGAATTTCAAAAGGAAATAGAAACACAATCTGGAAAAGCACAAAGACACACAGATATGACCTGATTTAGGGACCGAAGATCTGATACCAAGATGGTGCGAACCCGCGAGGAATTGAATCCCCTTGAACCCACAACCAATCTGAAATATACACACCCCAAGAAAGCTAAATCAAGTCTGAACGATCCACTTGGAACCCCTAAATACAAAGAGACAAGGACACTGAGTGTTGGAAGACGCCACAAGGTTGATGAAGCGTTGATAAGTCTACAAGTTCAATGAAGAACCCTAGAGAGTACTCCTCTCAAGTCTGGGATTTCCAGAAAATATGATTTTTATTCATTCGAATCTGATTACAATGGGAGGCAGAGTACAATTATATAGTGTGCAAGTCAAATCTGCCTTTAATGCTCATAAAAAAGGAAAACTAGGGAAATTAATGGCAAATTTCCTAATTAATGACCTATGGAATCAGAATTATAAAAGTCAAATTCTCTTAAAAACTAAAAAAGAAATAAATCCCCCTAAATAAGCTAATTTCTTCTAAATACATTAGAGTTCTAGAAATCAACTTATTAAGTCCAAAATAGTATTATTTAGCCCTAAATGAGCCCACCAATGGATGGTCCATGGTTCAAGCACTTCAATTTATAATGTTTTGGCGCAATCTAGCTTCAGTAGCTCCATCTTTAGCCCATATGATGTTGAGGATGCCCACATTAGAAATGTACATATCTTGCTTGACTTTTGTTGCTCCATTTGCTATTTGCTTAGTCCAGGTCTCTTGAATAAGTTCACTTAAGGCTTCCCTCATTTTTTTAGCTCGTGCTCTTGTCATTGGGCCACTTGGAATTTGCAGAGAATTATTCCAAGCATTTGAGACAGCTTGCTCCCTTTGATGGATCGCATCACTTTCTCCAAACCTCTGAAATTACGTTGTGTTTTTGTGCTTTTGCATAAGGAAGGGGAAAGGTTGAATATGTTTAGGGTTTTAGATGGGTTTAGGGTGACCTAAAGGCCTAAATCCAAGTAGGTTCAGACTTTGAGTTAAGTTGGGCTAAGTTTCATGAGTTAGGATGCAGAATTGTAGTTGGGTTAGGCTAAATTTCAAGAGTTCACTTAGTTTGGGTCTGCATAAGGAATGTTAGGCCAACTATAAGAGTTTGTGTAAATAAGGTCTTAAGCCTCTATCTCACTAAACCCCATTGGGCCAATGCTAAGTGGTCTTTCTCTTGGGCCAAGTCCACAATAAGAAGTTGGGTCTGCACCTATAATTATTGGGCCTCTATTAGTCTCTAACCATGGCCTACTTAATTTAATTTGGGCTTAGATGAAATTTCTAACCTAATTAAATCTCAAACCATATTAATAATTTATTTCTTTCTAGATTCCCATTCATATAGTTTGCCCAATTATTCTATAATAATTATTCTTAATTATGTGTAATCCATGATTAACACCTTAATTAATTTTAGGGTGTTACACCTCTAGTCTCGAAGTAGCCTTCTATTAGGCAGACTATAGCTCAGTTCAAGAAATTCAGGCCTCCTATCTTTGATGGTGAATTGAATACAGAGAAAGCCAAGGCCTGGATTATGCAGCTTGAGAAGATATTCTAGGTGATAGAGTGTACCTTTGAACAGAAGGCCATGATGCCCATATTCTAAGGGGCAGACTACTGGTGGAGGAGTACAAAGTTGATATTGAGATCGAGGAACCTCCTGCTCACTTGGGAGACATTCCTCCAAGCTTTATATGAGAGATATTTCCCCATCTCCATTAAAGACCAAAAGGAGTTAGAGTTTGTACTCCTGAGACAGGCTGAGGGAATGTCTGTGGTCCAATATGTAGCCAAGTTTGTTGAGCTCTCCAGGTATTCCTTATACATAGACACAATGACGACCGTTAGAGAGTAGATAAATTAGGGAAGGGGCTACTGCCAGAGATTAGAGACAGGATGGTCCTACATAGGATTAGGGACTTTAATGCCCTAGTTGAGGTTTGTAGAGTTACAGAAACCAACCTCAGAACTATACAGACCGCTTCTAGTGCCAGACCTCCTCTCCTAGAGACCAAGAGACCTAAAGAAGAGATATAGGTTAGCAAGAGAGGTGGCAGAAGCTAATGGAACAGAAAGAGAAGAAGAGTCCAGTCCACTAGAGGTAGTTCCACTCCCATCGTATGTAATCAGTATGGCATAAATCACGAGAACAGGCCGTGTTACACAGGGCAAAATGTATGTTACAGATGTGGTAGGCCAGGGCACATAGCAAGGGACTGCACACACTCTACCTAGCAGTTTACCCAACAGAGGGAGATGGCTCCTGCACCTAAACCTTAAACCCAGGGTAGAGTCTTTGCCCTAATACAGCAGGAGGCTAGCAGATCCCAGAGCTTAATTCAAGGTACTATTAAAATGAATGATTTTTCTGTAACTACTTTATTTGATTCGTGTATTAGCCACTCTTTTATATCATATGATTATGCTAAGAGGTTGGGTCTGAGTATCGCATCACTTTGGAAATTTGCATTTTAGGATTCAAGTTTTTTTTATTGCCACTAGTATGATATTCTCGATATTGTATCATAAACATTCTGTTCATGTAATCCATGAATACTGTAGGTGTATTTGTCAACCCAAAGGGTGTAACTAAAAATTTATAATGCTTGTATCTAATCCTGAAAGCTGTCTTAAGAATATCTTCAGCTTTAATCCTAAGCTGATGATATCCTAACCTGAGGTCTATCTTAGAGAAAACTGATGCTCCTACTAACTAATCTAAGAGGTCATCTATTCGAGGGGAGGGGGTATTTATTCTTAATGGTTATCCTATTAAGCTCCCTATAATCTATACACAATCTAAGACTCTCATCCTTCTTCTTTACGAATAAGACTGGAGTTTCTCATGGCGAGACACTGGGTCTAAGAAAACTCTTTTCTAAAAATTCTTCTATCTATTTTTTAAGCTCAGCTAGCCCAGTAGGACTATTCTATATGAGGCCTTAGACATTGGACTCGCCCCAGGTACAATGTCTATAGAAAGCTTAACTTCTCTCTTTGGAGGTAGTATGCTAATCTCCTTAGGAAATACCTCTAGGAACTCTCTCATTACTGGAATTTCCTCTATACCCTCTTCTATCTTAGCTTGGATTGAAAAGAAAACTAGATATCCCTGACAACCATGCTCTAGAGACCTCTTAGCCTGGGAAGTGGTCATAAGGGCTAGCTCAGTTTTAATACTAGGCACAGTCCCACATTTAGGCAAAGTAATATATCTGTGGTAACAATCCAGTGTTGCATTATTTATAGACATTTAGTTCATACAGTGATATTGTTGACAGCTCTGCAATCAATGCACATCCTCCAAGATCCAACTTTCTTTGGTACTAAGAGGACTAGTACAGCACATGGACTCAAGCTTTCTCGAACATACCCCTTTGCCATGAGCTCTTCAACTTGCTTTTGAAGCTCTTTTATCTCCTCAGGGTTAGTTCTATAAGCTGGCCAGTTAGGAATTGTTGCTCCAGGAATGAAGTCAATTTGATGCTCAATGCCTCTTATGGGTGGCAATCCACTAGGAATATCTTCTGGAAATATATCTTCAAATTCCTACAACAATGAACTAACAACACTCGGAAATGAAGAGTCAAGGTCATTAGTGTAAAAGGCCTCCTTGTAAACAAGTACAAGTAAAGGCTGTTCAGAAAGATATGCACTCCTCACCTCACTTTCTTTTGCATAAAAACTCACTTTTTCTCTTTCTTTTCTCTCCACTTTCTTTTCTTTCTTCTGAATCTCTTTTCTTGAGCTCTCAGATTTTCTTTCTTTCTCACCCTCATTTCTTTTTGATCTCTCTTCTTTATTTTTCTTATCACTCTCTTTTTTATCTCTCTCTTGTTTCATTTTGAGCTGATCTTCATACACTTGCTTCATGAAAAGATTAAATTGCAGATTGAAAAGAAGAATGATTTTCTCAAGGACTTGAAATGGTCCATCCCCTCTTGGAGCTAATTTAGATTTCCTTTGTACCGGAAACCTCTCTTTTCTCATATGCACCCATACCCAATCGCCAGGTTCAAAAATGACATGCCTTCTGCCTTTGTTTGCCTTGGATGCATATTGCTCATTCTTCTTTTCAATCTGCAATTTAATCTTTTCATGAAGCAAGTGTATGAAGATCAGCTCAAAATGAAACAAGAGAGAGATAAAAGAGAGAGTGATAAGAAAAATAAAGAAGAGAGATCAAAAAGAAATGAGGGTGAGAAAGAAAGAAAATCTGAGAGCTCAAAAAAAGAGATTCAGAAGAAAGAAAAGAAAGTGGAGAGAAAAGAAAGAGAAAAAGTGAGTTTTTATGCAAAAGAAAGTGAGGTGAGGAGTGCATATCTTTCTGAACAGCCTTTACTTGTACTTGTTTACAAGGAGGCCTTTTACACTAATGACCTTGACTCTTCATTTCCGAGTGTTGTTAGTTCATTGTTGCAGGAATTTGAAGATATATTTCCAGAAGATATTCCTAGTGGATTGCCACCCATAAGAGGCATTGAGCATCAAATTGACTTCATTCCTGGAGCAACAATTCCTAACCGGCCAGCTTATAGAACTAACCCTGAGGAGTAAAAGAGCTTCAAAAGCAAGTTGAAGAGCTCATGGCAAAGGGGTATGTTCGAGAAAGCTTGAGTCCATGTGCTGTACCAGTCCTCTTAGTACCAAAGAAAGTTGGATCTTGGAGGATGTGCATTGATTGCAGAGCTGTCAACAATATCACTGTAAAGTATCGCCATCCTATTCCTAGATTAGATGATATGCTTGATGAATTGCATGGGTCTGTTATTTTCTCAAAAATTGATTTAAAATCTGGATATCATCAAATTAGGATGAGGGAAGGAGATGAGTGGAAAACTGCTTTCAAAACAAAGCATGGGCTGTATGAATGGTTAGTCATGCCATTTGGGCTAACAAATGCACCTAGTACTTTTATGAGGTTGATAAATCATATTTTGCGTGCATATATTGGAAAATTTGTTGTTAACAGAACCTTAACTCAATTGCTTAGGACCGTCATCCAAACGAATTTGAAAAATTGGGAGGATTGCTTGTCTTTCATTGAATTTGCATATAGTAGAAGTGTGCATTCATCTACTGATTATTCTCCTTTTGAAGTTGTTTATGGTTTTAATCCACTAACTCCTTTGGATTTGTTACCATTGCCCATTAATGAGAGAATAAGCATTGATGGCAAAAAGAAAGCTGAGGTGGTTAAGCAACTTCATGAAAAGATTAAATTGCAGATTGAAAAGAAGAATGAGCAATATGCATCCAAGGCAAACAAAGGCAGAAGGCATGTCATTTTTGAACCTGGCGATTGGGTATGGGTGCATATGAGAAAAGAGAGGTTTCCGGTACAAAGGAAATCTAAATTAGCTCCAAGAGGGGATGGACCATTTCAAGTCCTTGAGAAAATCAATGACAATGCTTATAAGATAGATCCACCAGGTGAGTATAATGTTAGTGCTACTTTTAATGTTGCTGATCTATCTCCTTATGATGTAGGTGATGATTCGAGGACGAATCCTTTTGAGGAGAGAGGGGATGATGCGATCCATCAAAGGGAGCAAGCTATCTCAAATGCTTGGAATGATCCTCTGCAAATTCCAAGTGGCCCGATGACAAGAGCACGAGCTAAAAGAATGAGGGAAGCCTTAAGTGGACTTGTTCAAGAGACCTGGACTAAGCAAATAGCAATTGGAGCAACAAAAGTCAAGCAAGATATGGACATTTCCAATGTGGGCGTCCTCAACATCATATGGGCTGAAGATGGAGCTGCTGAGGCTAGATTGGCCCATAACATCATAAATTGAAGTTCTTGAACCATGGACCATCCATTGGTGGGCTCATTTAGGGCTAAATAATGCTATTTTGGGCTTAATAGGCTGATTTCTAGAACCCTAATTATTTAGACGAAATTAGCTTATTTAGGGGGATTTATTTCCTTTTTAGTTTTTGAGAGAATTTGACTTTTATAATTCTGATTCCATAGGCCATTAATTAGGAAATTTGCCATTAATTTCCCTAGTTTTCCTTTTCTATGAGCATTGAAGGTAGATTTGACTTGCACACTATATAATTGTATTCTGCCTCCCATTGTAATCAGATTTGAATGAATAGAAATCATATTTTCTGGAAATCCCAGAATTGAGAGGAGTGCTCTCTAGGGTTCTTCATTGAACTTGTAGACTTATCAAGGCTTGATCAACCTTGTGGCGTCTTCCAACACTCGGGGTCCTTGTCTCTTCGTGTCAAGGGTTCCAAGTGGATCGTTCAGACTTGATTTAGCTTTCTTGGGGTGTGTATATTTCAGATCGGTTGTGGGTTCAAGGGGATTCAATTCCTTGTGGGTTCGCACCACAAAGAATCAAACAAAGGAGAAAAAAGGGGTGTGTAACTAAAAGGGAAACAAGGAGGAAGTAGAGGTTTGGATGGTTTGGAAGGAAGGAGAAGGAAAGGGAAAATCTAAAAATTCTTTCAAAATAAGAAACTACTGAAGAACCAAGTTAATCAAAATAGGAAACTACTTGCAATTCAAGTTTAGAACAATTAGGAAAGAAAATCCTTACTTGAATGCAAATAGGAAAGTAGATAACTTGATAGCTACTCAATGCAATCAAATTGGGAAACTAACTCCAATTAGGAAATTAACTCCAATTAGAAAACTAACTCCAATTAGGAAATTGACTCCAATTAGGAAACTAATTCTAATTAGGAAATTAACTCCAATTAAGAAAAAACTCCAAGTTTTAAGCTTTCAACTTTGAATTGGCACAACTTGCAATTTTGAATTCGGCAATCTGAATTTTTTTTCACCTTTTTTTTTAATTTTTTTTGAATTTTTTTCTTTTTTTTTTATAATTAATTTTAACTTAATCTCCAAGATAAGCTCTTTGACCAAGATCAAAAAAATAATAAAATAATAAAAAATGAAATTAAAAAAGAATCCTAGTCAAAACTAATCAACTCCTTTAAGTAGTCACATGGGATGCTCATGCTTCATTAAAAATCACATGATTGATACATGATTCTTAATCTCTTGCAATTGATCTCCAATTGGGTCTTGGCACTCCTCTTGTATATGTATAACTACATTGAGCCTTCATATTGACTTTAGTTACTTCATGGACCTTCTTAGGACATTGGGCTTCCACTTAGACTTCCACTTTTGCATCTTTAAGGAAATATTGATCAAATATGGATCTTGGGCTGTAAACTTGGGTCGACATCCAACATAGATATTGATGAGAGACCCTCTAGGAACCTTGTCCTAGGAACTTTGAACAAGATGACACTTTGCCTGAGATCGGCTAGAAAACAAGAATGTTGGTCAAAGGAAAGACCCTAAGAGAACTTGTCTCTTAGAACCCTAGCCTCAAGACGCCACAAAGGAAGACCAATCCTTTGATAAGTCACGTGAACTCTCAGAGAACACAAAGAAGCAAAAGCCTCACAAATAATTGAATAATACTCAATTTCATTCATGTGCAAAATAGAGTACAATAGGAAGCCTTTTATAGGCAAAATTTCTAAAGTCCTGATTAAAGTAAAACTCTAAAATCTGATTAGAAATATTTTAAATAATACCTAATATATATCCTAATTAGATTAGGATACTAATCTTAACTTGATCTCCAAGATAAGCTCTTTGACCAAGTTCAAAAAAATAATAAAATAATAAAAAACGAAATTTCAAAAAGAATCCTAGTCAAAACTAATTAGCTTCTTAAGTTGTCACATGGGATGCTCATACTTCATTAAAAATCACATGGTTGTCACATGATCCTTAATCTCTTGTAATTGGACTCCAATTGGGCCTTAGCACTCCTCTTGTATGTGTATAGTTCATTGGGCCTTCAACATGTTGGATATTGACTTTAGTTGCTCCATGGATCTTCTTAAGACATTGGGCTTCCACTTGGACTTCCACTTTTACATCTTTAAGGAGATCTTGATCAAATATGGATCTTGGGCTATAAACTTGGGTCGACGTCCAACATAGATATTATCTTGAGTTCTTTGAAATTTTTGGACATAGTGCACAATTTGGGCCACTTGAGCTCTTTGAAGTTGTTGATGGATAAGAGCTTTTCGAATTTGTAGTGCTTTAATGGGCATGCCTACTGATATTGTATCAGATATTATCTTGAGCTCTTTGAAATTTTTGAACATATATTAGCACAATTTGGGCCTCTTGAGCATATGTTATCCTTTCATGAGCCATTTGGACCTGAATCATAGGCTTTTGAATGATTTGGATTTCTTGATGGATGAGGGCTTCTCGAACTTGTAGTGCTCCAATGGGCATACCTACTGATATTGTATCAGATGAAGGGTATGAAGAGGAGGAGGTCCAGCAAAGAAGGAGGCCACTCAACCGACAACGAGGACCACCAAGGTGGCCTAGAGATAAAGAAGAAGGCCTTGGGGGAGTTAAAATAAAAATCCCTTCCTTTCAAGGAAAAAGGGATCCAGAAGCATACTTGGAGTGGGAGATGCTTGTAGAGAAAATATTTTCATGCCATAACTACTCTGAGGGTAAGAAGGTAAAGATAGCTACTCTTGAGTTTACTGATTATGCTCTTATTTGGTGGGACCATATGCAAAAGGAGCGAGTTAGATATGGAGAGCACCCTATCTCAACATGGGAGGAGATGAAGGCTAGCATGAGGAGACGATTCATTCCATCCTATTTTCAAAGGGAACTTCACAATAAGCTTCAACGCCTCACTCAAGGATCCAAGAGTATGGATGAGTACTATAAAAAGATGCAAATGGCCATGATTAGAGCTAATGTAGAGGAGGATCCAGAAGCAACAATGGCGTATTTCTTAAATGGGCTCAATAGTGACATAGCCGATGTTGTGGAGATGTACCATTATGTTGAGATTCATGACTTAGTCTACCAAGCTGCCAAGGTGGAGAAACAACTCAAAAGGTCTACCAAGCTGCCAAGGTGGAGAAACAACTCAAAAGGAAGAATATTGCAGGGAAGAGCTCCAGTTCAACTTCCTTCAACTCATAGAGGAACAACCCAAAGAAAGATATTCCCTCTACTTCAAATTCAAAAGGGAATGAATTAAAGAAAGAAGAAATGCTTGCTGCACCACCCAAGAAGGTTCAAAGTGGGCCTAATCCTTCAAGAAATCGAGACATAATATGCTTCAAGTGCCAAGGGAGAGGACACATCTCTAGTGAATGTCTTAACAAGCGAACCATGAATATCAACAACCTTGGTGAGTGGGAAACTGAAGGAGAAAACAATAGAGGAAGAAGAGCTATTCATGGAAAATGAAGATGGAGAGTATACAGAAGAAGGAGAGCCCTTAGCGCCCAGATGATGGTGGAAGAGGATGAGCAAAGAGAGAATTTGTTCCATACTCATTGCCAAAGCCAAGGGAAGATATGCAGTGTGATTATAGATGGAGGAAGTTGCTGCAACGTGGCAAGCACCGAGTTAGTGGAGAAGTTGAATTTGTCTTCAAGTATCAACGACCTCACAAACTCCAATGGCTCAATGAATATAGAGAATTGAAGGTAACCAAGCAAGTTAGGGTAATGTTTTCAATTGGCAAGTATAGGGATGAAGTGCTTTGTGATGTTGTACCAATGAAAGCATGCCATATTTTGTTAAGTAGGCCTTGGCAGTATGATAGGCATGTTACACATGATAGTAGTTTCTAAACTGTTATTCTTTTGTACTTAGAGGGGAACCTATAACCCTCCTTTCTATGTCACCAAAGCAAGTGTTAGAAGATCAAATCAAGAGAGAGAAGAAAAGAGAAAGTGAGTGTGTAAAAGTGTCTGAAAAAGAGGAGAGTGAAATTGAGAAAAGAAAAGAGGGTACGCTAAGAGAGGAGAGAGGAAAGGGAGAGAGAGCTAAAGGTAAAAGAGAGAAAGAGGGAGAAAGAGAGAAAAGTTTGTTAGTGGCAAAGAAGAGTGAGATCAAACAAGCTTTGTTTTCTCAACAAAACCTCCCAGTAGTTATCTACAAAGAGGTTATGTTGAATAATAACGATATAACCTCTACTTTGCCTAGTGTTGTTATGTCTCTTTTGCAGGAATATGAAGATGTCTTTCCCGAAGAGGTACCACCTGGGTTGCCACCAATTAGAGGGATAGAACATCAAATTGATTTTATACCTAGAGCACCTTTACCCAACCGTCCAGCTTACTGAGCTAATCCTAAAGAGACCAAGGAGATTCAAAGACAAGTGCAAGAGCTACTGGAAAAGGGATATGTGAGGGAGAGCCTTAGCCCATGTGTAGTACCAATGTTGCTTGTGCCTAAGAATGATGGCACATGGAGAATGTGCATTGATTGTCGAGCCATCAATATAATATAACGAAAGTTGTGAGGCTTCATGGGATTCCGAAGACTATAGTGTCAGATCATGATGCTAAGTTTCTAAGCTATTTTTGGAAGACTTTGTAGAGCAAGTTGAGAACTAAATTGTTATTCTCTACTACTTGTCATCCGCAAACTAATGGACAAATTGAAATTGTTAATAGGACACTATCTTCTTTGTTACAAACTATGGTTAAAAAGAACCTGAGGAATTGGGAGGAGTGTCTACCACATGTCGAGTTTGCATACAATAGGGCTGTTCATTCCACTACTAAAATATTCACAATTTGAGATTGTATATGGTTTTAATCCTCTTGCACCCATTGACTTAGTTCCTTTGCCTTTACAGGAAAGAATTAATATGGATGGACAAAAACGTGCTGAGTTTGTTAAGCAAATCCAAGAGAAAGCAAAACAAAACATTAAAAGGATGACTGAACAATATGTAGAACGTGCTAGCAAGGGGGGAAAGAGGGTTGTCTTTGAACCAGGAGATTTGGTTTGGTTGCACCTTAAAAAAGAGAGGTTTCCTGACAAAAGAAAGTTTAAACTTATGCCTCAAGGAGATGGGCCTTT
Source organism: Erythrophleum fordii (assembly GCA_032878935.1). Taxonomy (NCBI): domain Eukaryota; kingdom Viridiplantae; phylum Streptophyta; class Magnoliopsida; order Fabales; family Fabaceae; genus Erythrophleum; species Erythrophleum fordii. The sequence continues at coordinate 19,166,467 of JAVQMF010000053.1, forward strand.
CTAAGTGCTAAAGAGAATTAATGATAATGCCTATAAGATAGATTTACCAGGTGAGTATGGTATAAGTGCTACTTTTAATGTTTCTGACCTTTCCCCTTATTTTGGTGCAAACTTTGAAGAGTCGAGGATGACTCCTTTTCAAGAGGGGGAGGATGATATAAACCAGACTCATGTGAAAAAGGATGCTCGTATAGAGAAGGACTTGGTGATAGATGGCCCAATGACAAGAAGAAGAGTTAAGCATTTACAAAGAGCAATTGGATTTCAATTTGCTGAATTAGAAGCCCATAATGTTAGTGCATGCATTGAGGAAGCAAATGGAACCTTAGTGATGAGAGAACCTCTAGGAACCTTGTCCTAGGAACCTTCAACAAGATGACACTTTGCCTGGGACTGGCTAGAAAACAAGAATGTTAGTCAAAAGAAAGACCCTAAGAGAACTTGTCTCTTAAAACCCTAGCCTCAAGACCACAAAGGAAGACCAATCCTTTGAAAGTTACATGAACTCTCAGAGAATACAAAGGAGCAAAAGCCTCATAAAGTATTGAATAATACTCAAATTCATTCATTTATGATCCTCCAAATAGAGTACAATAGGGAACCTTTTATAAACAAAGTTTCTGAAAGTCTAAAATCCTAATGAAAGTAAAACTCTAAAATCTAATTAGAAATATTTTAAATAGTGTCTAAAATCAAGGAACTAGATTATGATACTAATTTTAATTTAATTTTCAAGATAAGCTCTTTGACCAAGTTCAAAAAAATAATAAAATAATAAAAAAACGAAATTAAAAAAGAATCCTAGTCAAAACTAATCAACTATTTTAAGTAATCACATGGGATACTCATGCTTTATTAAAAATCACATGGTTGACACATGATTCTTAATATCTTGCAATTGGACTCCAATTAGGCCTTAGCACTCCTCTTGTATGTATATAACTACATTGAGCCTTCAACATGTTGGATTTTGACTTTAGTTGCTCCATGGCCCTTCTTAGACATTGGATTTCCACTTGAACTTCCACTTTTGTATCTTTAAGGAAATCTCATGTGCAAAATCTAATTCAGCATATTTTGAATTGATCAAATATAGATCTTGGGCTCTAAACTTGGGCCGATATCTAACATAGATATTATTTTGCTCTCTTTGAAATTTTTGAACAAATACTAGCACAATTTGGGCCTCTTGAGCACAGGCCATCCCTTCATGAGCCATTTGGATATGAATCATGCTCTTTTGAATGATTTGGGTTTTTTGATGGATGAGAGCTTCTTGAACTTGTAGTGCTCCAATAGACATGCATACTGATATTGTATCATTCCGTCCCTCTTTGAAAAGATTCGTCCTCGAATCTTCGCCTGTATTATATGGAAATAAATTAGACTTTCCAAAAATAATGATAACACTATATTCATCAAGCGGAATAATCTTGTAAACTAAGGGGGTCATTTTAAAGAGATCATCAATTCTTTGGGGCAACTTAGAATACTCCAAGTTAGGGAACTCTTTGAACTTGCTTTGAATTAGGAAGTATTTCTTTCTCATCTGCACCCAAATATAAATGATAATTTTGATCTCACATGCACCTGTAATAAATCCAAGGGCCATAACTAAATCCAAGTAACACAATAACCTTTTTAACTATAAAATTAATGTAATATGAGTTCTTAATAGCCACAAAATTCATGAAACAATTAACACTCAATGTGTGGTGCTCAATGCTTATGACAGGCAATAATTCATTGGGAATAACAAAATCTATGCAATTAAAGCACTTTTGAAAGCACATTAAAGATTGGAAACCATCTAGTGGTTTCTTAGAAAACAAATCTAGGCAATCACAACTCTTTTCAATGCTAGTTGAAGATGAGGGTCCATTAGGTGACTTCTTTGAGAACAAATCTCCACATACCTGCAAGGAGCTAGAATTGGGTTAAGATTGTTAGTAGATAAACAAACATCCTTACAAATGCTTTTAACCTCTCTTTTTTCATCAAACAAGCTCACACTCATGCTTTTCTCACAACTCTCTTGCTCTTTCTTTTCACTCACACTATTTTCTTTTCCAATCTCTTTGTTTTCTCTCTCTAACTCATGATCTCTATCTTTTTCTTTTGCTCTCTCTTTTTCTTTTTCGCTCTCTTTTTCTTTCATTTTATATGCTTATGCTATTTTCATTTGATCCTCATAAGCATCCATAGGATCAAGAGGTACCAATACATGATTTTTTTCATTGAATACAAATGAATAGCAATAGCAATATTTGTGCTTATGCTTAACATATTTATCTTTTCTCACATGTTTTCATGGTTTACCAAGCATAATATGTCCATCAAACTACATCATATAACACTTTATCATGATATTTACCAATGGAGAAAGAAATCAAAACTTGCTTATTAACCCTAAATTCAGCACTACCCTTCAACAAGGTATAAGGCCTAGGATGCTTAGTAGGCAAGTTTAATTTCTCAACAAGTAAGGTACTAGCAACATTTACATAGCTACTATTATCAATAGCCATGCTGCAGACTTTTTCTTTGATAAGGCATCTAGTATGGAAATCAGGGGATGCCTTTCCTTATCTTGTCTTGTAGAGTTGGTATTGGATTAGAATGCATCCAATCTTGCACAAGATTGCTTGAATCGCTTTTTGTTAGCCTCTTCAAGGAATTTGTACTCATTTGACATCTTATCACCTGAATAGGACCTCACACACTCTTCTTACGTGTTTATACTCAAAAGATGATAAGTTCACTCATGTTTAACTCTCTTTTTAGCTTTTTTCTCTAATTTTAATTACACTCTTGCCTTTTACAACTCAATAATTTGCTTCTTACAAGTGTTCTGATATGAGACTCCGTAGAAACCCGTTCTAGGAACCCCAAATGACACGGATCAGTGATCGAAATTTGGCTACAACACAAAAACAAGCAAATAGACAAATTTGGACAACAAATAACAAAGAACAAAGAAAGAAACAAAGAAGGAGAAGAAGAAGAGATGTTGGTCAATGGAATTGAACCCTAAGAGAACCCGTCTCTTAGAACCCTAATCCGGGATGCCACAAAGGAAACCACTCCTTTAATAAGTCAAAGATTTTCTCGAGTACACAAAGGCCACAAGAGAAACCTCAGAAGTCAAAAATAATTCTGAAACTAATTCATTCAATCTGCCTCTTCTTGGAGTACAAGTGGGCCTTATAAAGGCATTTGAAAAATAAAACCCTAAATACAAAATAACTCCTAGGTTTGGCGGGAAAATAAAAGAAATTTAAGTCTGGACAAATTCACCAAGAATGGTGCCTAATAAAGCTAAAAAATCTGAAACAGAAACAATCAAATTAAAACAAAATAAAACTAAGAGAATTTTGTGGAAAGTGGCTGGGCTCCTTCAATTAAGCTCCTTTCGGGCTTGGGCTAGCATCTTGTAGATATGAAATAATCTTCATGCCATTTTGTTCCTTTTGGGCTTCATATTCAGCTAAGACTATGGGCTCCAAGTCCATTAGTTTTTGGATCACTCCATTCAAGGCCTCTTTCATACCTTTGGCTCTTGATCTTGTGCATAGGCCTCCCATACCTTGCAATGGATCTTTAGTTGGCCATCTTTTAGAGTTACGTCCAGCCCTTTTGTTTTCAAGTTCTTGATTTTGTTCAAGCTCTTTAAAGTCTCCTAGCTCACCTCCATCATTCCCTCCCTCTTGAAAAGGATTCGTCCTCGAATCTGCAATATCAAAAAGAGAAAGGTCAGCCACATTGAAAGTTACGCTTACATTCCCATAAGAACTAGGCAAATCAATTTTATATGCATTATCATTTATTCTTTCCAACACTTGGAAAGGACCATCGCCTCTTGGGTGTAATTTAGACTTCCTTTGTTCAGGAAACCTTTCTTTCCTCAAATGAACCCACACCCAATCTCCTAGTTCAAAGATAACCTTCCTTCGACCTTTATTAGCATGTTGAGCATATTGCTCATTCTTGCGCTCAATGTTCGCCTTAACCTTAGCATGAAGATCCTGCACAAACTTAGCTTTTTTTGCACCATCAAGGTTAGCAAACTCATTACAAGGCAAAGGAAGTAAATCCAAGGGAGTCAAAGGATTAAAACCATATACAATTTCAAAAGGAGAAAACTCAGTTGTAGAATGTAAGGCATGATTATATGCAAACTCAATGTGAGGCAAACACCTTTCCCAATTCTTTAAATTTTTTTGAATTACAACACGCAATAAGGAAGAAAGTGTTCGATTCACCACTTCGATTTGTCCATCCGTTTGAGGATGTGCAACCGTAGAAAACACAAGCTTTGTACCGACCTTAGCCCATAAAGTTTTCCAAAAGTGACTAACAAATTTAACATCACGGTCACTCACAATAGATCGAGGCAAACCATGCAATCTAACAATCTCCTTAAAAAATAAATCAGAAATATGGACAGCATCATTTGTTTTTGAGCAAGCAATGAAATGAGCCATTTTACTAAATCGATCAACAACAACAAATATGCTATCCTTTCCACTAGATGTTCTAGGCAATCCAAGCACAAAATCCATTGAAATATCGACCCAAGGATGAGAAGGAACAGGTAAGGGAGTATACAAGCCATGTGGTTGCACTTTAGATTTAGCGTGCTTTCATACAATGCACCTTTTACACACAGCAATCACATCCCTACGCATATGAGGCCAATAAAAATGTTCTTTCAACATGGATAAAGTCTTTTCTATGCCAAAGTGCCCCATCAAACCACTCCCATGAGATTCTTTAACCAAAAGCTCACGCATAGAACAAACAGGCACATACAATTTATTTCCTTTAAATAAGAAACCATCAAATCCAAAGAAATCATGAGCACCATGTTTTTCACACAACTTCCAAGTTTCAGCAAAGTTAGCATCACATTCATACATGCTTTTGAAGGATTCAAAACCAATCAACCTAGCTTGCATAGATGTAATGATGGAGATGAGCTAGGAGACTTTAAAGAGCTTGAACAAAATCAAGAACTTGAAAACAAAAGGGCTGGACGTAACTCTAAAAGATGGCCAGCTAAAGATCCATTGCAAGGTATGGGAGGCCCATGCACAAGATCAAGAGCCAAAGCTATGAAGGAGGCCTTGAATGGAGTGATCCAAAAACTAATGGACCTGAAGCCCATAGTCTTAGCTGAATATGAAGCCCAAAAGGAACAAAATGGCATGAAAATCATTTCATATCTACAAGATGCTAGCCCAAGCCTGAAAGGAGCCTAATTGAAGAAGCCCAACCATTTTCCACAAAATCCTCTTAGTTTTAATTTGATTGTTTCTGTTTAAGATTTTTTAGCTTTATTAGGCACCATTCTTGGTGAATTTGTTCAGATTTAAATTTCTTTTATTTTCCCGCCAAACCTAAGAGTTATTTTGTATTTAGGGTTTTATTTTTCAAATGCCTATATAAGGCCCACTTGTACTCCAAGAAGAGGCAGATTGAATGAATTAGTTTCAGAATTATTTCTGACTTCTGAGGTTTCTCTTGTGGCCTTTGTGTACTCGAGAAAATCTTTGACTTATCAAAGGAGTGGTTTCCTTTGTGGCGTCCCGGATTAGGGTTCTAAGAGACGGGTTCTCTTAGGGTTCAATTCCATTGACCAACATCTCTTCTTCTTCTTCTTCTTCTTTTTGTTTCTTTCTTTGTTCTTTCTTGCTTGTTATCCAGATCTGCCTATTTTCTTGTTCTTGTGTTGCTTGCCAAATTTCGATCACTGATCCGTGTAATTTGGGGTTCCTAGAACGGGTTTCTACGGAGTCTCATATCATCTGGTATCAGAGCATTGGTTGAGGTTGGTTTCATCCACTTTTTCCTTGTTCTTTTCCCTTATTTCGTCTGATTCTTTTCTGTTCGTCCATATTTTTGTGCGGCTGTTTCTGGTGTTTTTCGTTCGTGTTTTTGGACGTTTAATAGGTCTTTCTTGTGTTTCAAGATCTCTTCTCTCTGCTTGATTTGGAATCACATCAATCCGATTTTTGTAGAGCAAGTTATAGCTATTTCTTTTCTGCTCGTCCTTTTTTTTTTATGCGACTGTTTCTGGTGTTTTCCTTCGTGTTTTTGGACGTTTAATAGGTCTTTATTGTGTGTCGAAATCTCTTCTTTCTGCTCGTTTTGGAATCACATCAATCCGATTTTTCTAGGGCAAGTTATAGCTATTTCTTTCGTGCATATCATTCTGATCTTTCAGAAATCTTGTGTTCAGAAATCTTGTGCTTTGTTTGCAAATTTCAGCACCTTCAAGATTCAAAAAAAAAAAGAGTATATTACAGTGAAAAAAAAAAAAAAGAAAAGAAGGAAAAGTTGCAAAAAAAAAAAAAAAGGAAGTCAGAATCTGTGAAAAAGAAAGTTGTGCTGGAAATTGAAAAAAAAAAAAAATTTGAATAGTTGACTTGAATTGCAATTGCTGAAGATCATTTATTCTTGGAATTACCACATCTGATTCCCTGAGTTGATCTGGTCATTAAATGTCATATTGTGCACAATTCATAAAAAGGAAATATGCATTCATTCACCTTATTCTAAATTTCAAATTTCTAATTGCTTCATTACTGATTTTAGATTCCAATTTTCTTTCCATCCTTTCCTCTTGATAATTAATCATTTAACCACTTGATCTCCCATAATCTGCCACACACCATTTGTTCTTTCAATGTCTTGATTTTCCTTTCCTAGTCACTTGCTATATTGTCTATTGGCTGCACCTACGATTTTTCTTTAAAATATTGGACTTTTGTTGTCCCTTTGAGAACTTTATATCTTGGATTCTAATTTAAGATTGCCACTTCAGTTGCTGCTTCTTTTGATTTGTTGGATTTAATTCAGTATACTATAGGAAGCAAGTTGAGAGGAAAAAGGCAAGAGTGTTTTCATCATTGTAAAAGCCATTATAAGAGTGAAACACGAGTGAATTTGCATCATTTAGAGTGAAACACGTGAGGGAGTAGTCAGGTCCTTTTCTTGCTATTCACTAACATTTTCAGGTGCCAATCATGTCTGAAAGTGAAGATAACCAAGTTGACCTTAAATTGTTTATCAAATCTGTTCAAGAACAATTCAAGAGGCTAAATGCTAGGTTGGATCAAATGGATTCTTCTTCTTCTAACAGCAAGGCAAGGCATGGTAAAAATGTTGTTCTAGGAGGAGATGAATCTGATTTTGAGGAGGAAAGCCAACATGAAAGAGTTAGGAGAGCTCCCCCTCAAAAGAAAGATGCCTTTAGTAACATCAAGATGAAAATCCCTTCCTTTCAAGGGAAAGCTTATCCTGATGTATATCTTGAATGGGAAAGAAAAGTTGAGTTTTTATTTGACTGTCAATCTTTTTCAGAAGAAAGTAAAATAAAATTAGCTGCTTTGGAGTTCACAGATTATGCAAGCCTATGGTGGGATCAATTAACCACTAATAGGAGGCGTTCAGGAGAGGGTCCAATTCGGTCTTGGCCAGAAATGAAGGCTCTCATGAGAAAGAGATTTGTCCCTACCCATTACTATAGGGATGTGCACAAGAGGCTCCACAAAATCAAACAAGGATCTATGAGTGTGGAAGAATATTTTCAGCAAATGCAAATTGCCATGATTAAAGCTGACATTGAGGAAGATTCAGAAGTTACAATGGCAAGATTTCTTGGTGGCTTAGACCCTGAAATTGCTGCAGAAGTTGAATTGCAAAACTACCTTGATATGGAGGAGTTGTTGCATAAAGCCATTAAGGTGGAGAAGCATTTTAAGACAAAACAGAAATTGAAATCACATGCTAGTTCCAACAAAGACTTCAAGTCCTCTTTCAAGTTTAAGGGAGAGACCAAGCCTAAAGAGGAGAATAAGATGAAGATGCAAACACCTACTTCTAAAGGTAAATCTGAACCTAAATCTTCTCCTAGTTCTTCTAAAATTAAATGCTTTAAATGTCAAGGTTTTGGTCACATTGCTTCACAATGTCCAAATAAAAGGACTATGATTTTGCTTGAGAATGGTGTTGTTACTAGTGAAAGCAGCAGTGATGAAGATGTGGAAGTTGAGTTAAGCTCCAATGGAGGTGATGAATCTGATGTGGAGGTCACTGAAGCTGTGATTGGTGAGGCTCTAGTGTCAAGGCGTGCTCTTAGCATTCAACCGAAAGAGGAGCTTGAAAAAGAACAACGAGAGTATATCTTTCACACTAGGTGTTTTGTTAACAACAAGGAATATAAAGACTTATTTCCGGAAGAGGTACCGGATGGATTGCCTCCCATAAGAGGCATTGAACACATGATTGACTTTATTCCTGGAGCATCTCTTCCTAACCGACCTGCGTATAGGGCAAATCCAGAAGAGACTAAGGAAATTCAGAGGCAAGTAGAGGAACTCATGAAAAAGGGGTTTGTGAGAGAAAGTCTTAGTCCATGTGCTGTCTCGGTAATACTTGTGCCCAAGAAGGATGGCAAATGGAGGATGTGTGTGGACTGTCGAGCCATCAACAAAATCACTGTTAAGTATCGATATCCCATTCTTAGACTTGATGACATGCTGGATGAGTTACATGGTGCTTGCTTGTTTTCAAAAATAGATCTTAGAAGTGGTTATCATCAAATTAGGATGAAAGAGGGTGATGAGTGGAAGACTGCATTTAAGACTAAGTTTGGTTTGTATGAATGGCGTGTTATGCCCTTTGGCTTAACTAATGCTCCTAGTACATTCATGAGCTTAATGAATCATGTGTTTCGCCCTTATATAGGAAAGTTTGTTGTTGTGTATTTTGATGACATTCTTGTGTTTTCTAAGAATCTAGAAGAGCATACTAAGCATTTGCATTCTGTGTTTGATATTTTAAGAGAAAATAAACTCTTTGCAAATTTAGAGAAATGCTCTTTCTGCTTGGATTCTGTGGTTTTTCTTTGTTTTGTTGTAGGTACTGATGGCGTCCAAGTGGATGAAGAGAAGGTGAAGGCAATTCGAGAGTGGCCAACACCTAGGAATGCTAGTGAAGTGAGGAGTTTCCATGGACTTGCAAGTTTCTACCGACGATTTGTAAAGGACTTCTCAACCCTTGCTGCACCTTTAAATGAGCTGGTAAAGAAAAATGTTATCTTTAAATGGGGTGAGGCACAAGAGGCGGCTTTTAATACTTTGAAAGATAAATTGACCAATGCCCCTCTACTTATTCTTCCTGATTTCTCTAAAGTTTTTGAAGTTGAATGTGATGCCTCTGGAATTGGTATTGGTGCTGTTTTGATGCAAGAGTCAAGGCCTATTGCTTACTTTAGTGAGAAGCTTAGTGGTGCTTGTTTGAATTATTCAACTTATGACAAGGAATTGTATGCTTTAAAAAGAACTCTAGAACATTGGCAACATTATTTATGGTCTAAGGAATTTGTTTTGCATTCTGATCATAAGAGTCTTCAATACCTAAAGACCCAAGATAAGTTGAATAAGAGGCATGCCGTGTGGCTTGAATTCATTGAGTCATTTCCTTATGTGCTTAAACATAAAAAGGGGAAAGAAAATGTTGTGGCTGATGCTTTGTCTAGGAGGTATAGTCTTATTACATCTATGCAAGCTAGGTTAATTGGTTTTGAATCTTTCAAAAGCATGTATGAATGTGATGCTGACTTTGCTGAAACTTGGAAGTTGTGTGAAAAACATGGTGCTCATGATTTCTTTAGATTTGATGGTTTCTTATTTAAAGGAAATAAATTGTGTGTGCCTGTTTGTTCTATGCGTGAGCTTTTGGTTAAAGAATCTCATGGGGGTGGTTTGATGGGGCACTTTGGCATAGAAAAGACTTTATCCATGTTGAAAGAACATTTTTATTGGCCTCATATGCGTAGGGATGTGATTGCTGTGTGTAAAAGGTGTATTGCATGCAAGCACGCTAAATCTAAAGTGCAACCACATGGCTTGTATACTCCCTTACCTGTCCCTTCTCATCCTTGGGTCGATATTTCAATGGATTTTGTGCTTGGATTGCCTAGAACATCTAGTGGAAAGGATAGCATATTTGTTGTGGTTGATCGATTTAGTAAAATGGCTCATTTCATTGCTTGCTCAAAAACAAATGATGCTGTCCATATCTCAGATTTATTTTTCAAGGAGATTGTTAGATTGCATGGTTTGCCTCGATCTATTGTGAGTGACCGTGATGTTAAATTTGTTAGTCACTTTTGGAAAACTTTGTGGGCTAAGTTGGGTACAAAGCTTGTGTTTTCTACGGTGGCACATCCTCAAACGGATGGACAAACCGAAGTAGTGAATCGAACACTTTCTTCCTTATTGCGTGTTGTAATTCAAAAAAATTTAAAGAATTGGGAAAAGTGTTTGCCTCACATTGAGTTTGCATATAATCGTGCCTTGCATTCTACAACTGAGTTTTCTCCTTTTGAAATCGTATATGGTTTTAACCCTTTGACTCCTTTGGATTTACTTCCTTTGCCTTGTAATGAGTTTGCTAACCTTGATGGTGCAAAAAAAGCTAAGTTTGTGCAGGATCTTCATGCTAAAGTTAAGGCAAACATTGAGCGCAAGAATGAGCAATATGCTCAACATGCTAATAAAGGTCGAAGGAAGGTTATCTTTGAACCAGGAGATTGGGTGTGGGTTCATTTGAGGAAAGAAAGGTTTCCTGAACAAAGGAAGTCCAAATTACACCCAAGAGGCGATGGTCCTTTCCAAGTGTTGGAAAGAATAAATGATAATGCATATAAAATTGATTTGCCTAGTTCTTATGGGAATGTAAGCGCAACTTTCATGTGGCTGGACTGACCTTTCTCTTTTGATATTGCAGATTCGAGGACGAATCCTTTTCAAGAGGGAGGGAATGATGGAGATGAGCTAGGAGACTTTAAAGAGCTTGAACAAAATCAAGAACTTGAAAACAAAAGGGCTGGACGTAACTCTAAAAGATGGCCAGCTAAAGATCCATTGCAAGGTATGGGAGGCCCATGCACAAGATCAAGAGCCAAAGCTATGAAGGAGGCCTTGAATGGAGTGATCCAAAAACTAATGGACCTGGAGCCCATAGTCTTAGCTGAATATGAAGCCCAAAAGGAACAAAATGGCATGAAAATCATTTCATATCTACAAGATGCTAGCCCAAGCCTGAAAGGAGCCTAATTGAAGAAGCCCAACCATTTTCCACAAAATCCTCTTAGTTTTAATTTGATTGTTTCTGTTTAAGATTTTTTAGCTTTATTAGGCACCATTCTTGGTGAATTTGTTCAGATTTAAATTTCTTTTATTTTCCCGCCAAACCTAAGAGTTATTTTGTATTTAGGGTTTTATTTTTCAAATGCCTATATAAGGCCCACTTGTACTCCAAGAAGAGGCAGATTGAATGAATTAGTTTCAGAATTATTTCTGACTTCTGAGGTTTCTCTTGTGGCCTTTGTGTACTCGAGAAAATCTTTGACTTATCAAAGGAGTGGTTTCCTTTGTGGCGTCCCGGATTAGGGTTCTAAGAGACGGGTTCTCTTAGGGTTCAATTCCATTGACCAACATCTCTTCTTCTTCTTCTTCTTCTTTTTGTTTCTTTCTTTGTTCTTTCTTGCTTGTTATCCAGATCTGCCTATTTTCTTGTTCTTGTGTTGCTTGCCAAATTTCGATCACTGATCCGTGTAATTTGGGGTTCCTAGAACGGGTTTCTACGGAGTCTCATATCATGTAATAAGACTATACTTCCTAGACAAAGCATCAGCCACAACATTTTCTTTCCCCTTTTTATGTTTAAGCACATAAGGAAATGACTCAATGAATTCAAGCCACACGGCATGCCTCTTATTCAACTTATCTTGGGTCTTTAGGTATTGAAGACTCTTATGATCAGAATGCAAAACAAATTCCTTAGACCATAAATAATGTTGCCAATGTTCTAGAGTTCTTTTTAAAGCATACAATTCCTTGTCATAAGTTGAATAATTCAAACATGCACCACTAAGCTTTTCACTAAAGTAAGCAATAGGCCTAGACTCTTGCATCAAAACAGCACCAATACCAATTCCAGAGGCATCACATTCAACTTCAAAAACTTTAGAGAAATTAGGAAGAATAAGTAGAGAGGCATTGGTCAATTTATCTTTCAAAGTATTAAAAGCTGCCTCTTGTGCCTCACCCCATTTAAAGATAAAATTTTTCTTTACCAGCTCATTTAAAGGTGCAGCAAGGGTTGAGAAGTCCTTTACAAATCGTCGGTAGAAACTTGCAAGTCCATGGAAACTCCTCACCTCACTAGCATTCTTGGGTGTTGGCCACTCTTGAATTGCCTTCACCTTCTCTTCATCCACTTAAAGGCCATCAGTACCTACAACAAAACCAAGAAAAACAACAGAATCCAAGCAGAAAGAGCATTTCTCTAAATTTGCAAAGAGTTTATTTTCTCTTAAAATATCAAACACAGAATGCAAATGCTTAGCATGCTCTTCTAGATTCTTAGAAAACACATGTCATCAAAATACACAACAACAAACTTTCCTATGTAAGGGCGAAACACATGATTCATTAAGCTTATGAATGTACTAGGAGCATTAGTTAAGCCAAAGGGCATAACAAGCCATTCATACAAACCAAACTTAGTCTTAAATGCAGTCTTCCACTCATCACCCTCTTTCATCCTAATTTGATGATAACCACTCCTAAGATCTATTTTTGAAAACAAGCAAGCACCATGCAACTCATCCAGCATGTCATCAAGTCTAGGAATAGGATATCGATACTTAACAGTGATTTTGTTGATGGCTCGACAGTCCACACACATCCTCCATTTGCCATCCTTCTTGGGCACAAGTATTACTGGAACAGCACATGGACTAAGGCTTTCTCTCACAAACCCCTTTTTCATGAGTTCCTCCACTTGCCTCTGAATTTCCTTAGTCTCTTCTGGATTTGCCCTATAAGCAGGTCGGTTAGGAAGAGATACTCTAGGAATAAAGTCAATCATGTGTTCAATGCCTCTTATGGGAGGCAATCCATCCGGTACCTCTTCCGGAAACAAGTCTTTATATTCCTGCAACAAACTCAAAACACTAGAAGGAAGAGATTCATCAAGGTCACTAAGGGTTAGATAAACATCTTTATACAAGAGTACAAAAGATGTCTCACTACATAAAGCCCTCTTAATCTCTCCTCTACTGGAAAATAGTGTTACTTTCTTTTCTTCACTCTCTTGACTTTTCTTTTCAGTAGCTCTCTTTTCTTTTCTCTCCATCTCACTTTCTTTTCTTTCTTTCTCACGCACTTTCTTTTCTTTCTCTCTTAACTTACATTCTTGAGTAATTCGCTTTTGATCTTCATATGCCTGCAAGGGTCTAAGAGGGGTTAGCATCTTCATCTTATTCTCCTCTTTAGGCTTGGTCTCTCCCTTAAACTTGAAAGAGGACTTGAAGTCTTTGTTGGAACTAGCATGTGATTTCAATTTCTGTTTTGTCTTAAAATGCTTCTCCACCTTAATGGCTTTATGCAACAACTCCTCCATATCAAGGTAGTTTTGCAATTCAACTTCTGCAGCAATTTTAGGGTCTAAGCCACCAAGAAATCTTGCCATTGTAACTTCTGAATCTTCCTCAATGTTAGCTTTGATCATGGCAATTTGCATTTGCTGAAAATATTCTTCCACACTCATAGATCCTTGTTTGATTTTGTGGAGCCTCTTGTGCACATCCCTATAGTAATGGGTAGGGACAAATCTCTTTCTCATGAGAGCCTTCATTTCTGGCCAAGACCGAATTGGACCCTCCCCTGAACGCCTCCTACTAGTGGTTAATTGATCCCACCATAGGCTTGCATAATCTGTGAACTCCAAAGCAGCTAATTTTATTTTACTTTCTTCTGAAAAAGATTGACAGTCAAATAAAAACTCAACTTTTCTTTCCCATTCAAGATATACATCAGGATCAGCTTTCCCTTGAAAGGAAGGGATTTTCATCTTGATGGTAATAAAGGCATCTTTCTTTCGAGGGGGAGCTCTCCTAACTCTTTCATGTTGGCTTTCCTCCTCAAAATCAGATTCATCTCCTCCTAGAACAACATTTTTACCATGCCTTGCCTTACTATTGGAAGAAGAAGAATCCATTTGATCCAACCTAGTATTTAGCCTCTTGAATTGTTCTTGAACAGATTTGATGAACAACTTAAGGTCAACTTGGTTATCCTCACTTTCAGACATGATTGGCACCTAAAATGTTAGTGAATAGCAAGAAAAGGACCTGACTACTCCCTCACGTGTTTCACTCTAAATGATGCAAATTCACTCGTGTTTCACTCTTGTAATGGCTTTTACAATGATGAAAACACTCTTGCCTTTTTCCTCTCAACTTGCTTCCTATAGTGAACTGAATTAAATCCAACAAATCAAAAGAAGCAGCAACTGAAGTGGCAATCTCAAATTAGAACCCAAGATGTAAAGTTCTCAAAGAGATAACAAAAGTCCAACATTTTAAAAAAAAATTCGTAGGTGCAGCCAATGGAAAATACAGCAAGTAATTAGGAAAGGAAATGAAGACAATGAATTTATGGAAGAAATGGTATGTGGCAGATTATGGGAGAACAAATGGTTAAATGATTAATTGTCAAGAGTTATGGAAAGAAAATTGGAATTTGGAATCAGTATTGAAGCAATCAGAAATTTGAAATTTAGAACAAGGTGAATGAATGCAAATTTCCTTTTATGAATTGTGCACAATATGACTTTTAATGATCAGATCAACTCAAGGAATCAAAAATGGTAATTCCAAGAATCAGAAATGACCAGATCTTCAGCAATTGCAATTCTAGTCAACAATTCAAAATTTTACAATTTCCAGCACAACTTTCTTTTTTCACAGATTCTGACTTCTTTTTTTTTTTTTGCAACTTTTCCTTCTTTTCTTTTCTTTTCCTTTTTTTTTTTCGAATCTCAAAGGTGCTGAAATTTGCAAACAGAACACAAGATTTCTGAAAGATCAGAATGACATGCACGAAAGAAATAGCTATAACTTGCTCTAGAAAAATCGGATTGACGTGATTCCAAAACGAGCAGAAAGAAGAGATCTTGAGACACAAGAAAGACCTATTAAACGTCCAAAAACATGAAGGAAAAACACCAGAAACAGCCGCACAAAAATATGGACGAACAGAAAAGAATCAGACGAAATAAGGAAAAAGAACACGGAAAAAGTGGATGAAACCAACCTCAACCAATGCTCTGATACCAGATGATATGAGACTCCGTAGAAACCCATTCTAGGATCCCCAAATGACACGGATCAGTGATCGAAATTTGGCTACAACACAAAAACAAGCAAATAGACAAATCTGGACAACAAACAACAAAGAAACAAAGAAGGAGAAGAAGAAGAGATGTTGGTCAATGGAATTGAACCCTAAGAGAACCCGTCTCTTAGAACCCTAATCCGGGACGCCACAAAGGAAACCACTCCTTTGATAAGTCAAAGATTTTCTCGAGTACACAAAGGCCACAAGAGAAACCTCAGAAGTCAGAAATAATTCTGAAACTAATTCATTCAATCTGCCTCTTCTTGGAGTACAAGTGGGCCTTATATAGGCATTTGAAAAATAAAACCCTAAATACAAAATAACTCCTAGGTTTGGCGGGAAAATAAAAGAAATTTAAGTCTGGAAAAATTCACCAAGAATGGTGCCTAATAAAGCTAAAAAATCTGAAACAGAAACAATCAAATTAAAACAAAATAAAACTAAGAGAATTTTGTGGAAAGTGGCTGGGCTCCTGCAATTAGGCTCCTTTCGGGCTTGGGCTAGTGATGGAGGTGAGCTAGGAGACTTTAAAGAGCTTGAACAAAATCAAGAACTTGAAAACAAAAGGGCTGGACGTAACTCTAAAAGATGGCCAACTAAAGATCCATTGCAAGGTATAGGAGGCCCATGCACAAGATCAAGAGCCAAAGCTATGAAGGAGGCCTTGAATGGAGTGATCCAAAAACTAATGGACTTGGAACCCAAAGTCTTAGCTGAATATGAAGCCCAAAAGGCACAAAATGGCATGAAGACTATTTCATATTTACAAGATACTAGCCCAAGCCCGAAAGGAGCTTAATTGAAGGAGCCCACCCATTTTTCACAAAATTCTCTTAGTTTTAATTTGATTGTTTCTGTTTCAGATTTTTTTAGCTTTATTAGGCGCCATTCTTGGTGAATTTGTCCAGACTTAAATTTCTTTTATTTTCCCGCCAAACCTAAGAGTTATTTTGTATTTAGGGTTTTATTTTTCAAATGCCTATATAAGGCCCACTTGTACTCCAAGAAGAGGCAAATTGAATGAATTCTATTTTCAGAATCTTTTTTGACTTGTGAGGTTTCTCTTGTGGCCTTTGTGTGCTGGAGAAAATCTTTGACTTATCAAAGGAGTGGTTTCCTTTGTGGTGTCCCAGATTAGGGTTCTAAGAGACGGGTTCTCTTAGGGTTCAATTCCATTGACCAACATCTCTTCTTCTTCTTCTTCTTCTTCTTTTTCTTTTTGTTTCTTTCTTTGTTCTTTCTTGCTTGTTGTCCAGATCTGCCTATTTTCTTGTTCTTGTGTTGCTTGCCAAATTTCGATCACTGATCCGTGTAATTTGGGGTTCCTAGAACGGGTTTCTACGGAGTCTCATATCATCTGGTATCAGAGCATTGGTTGAGGTTGGTTTCATCGACTTTTTCCTTATTCTTTTTCCTTATTTCGTCTGATTCTTTTCTGTTCGTCCATATTTTTGTGCGGCTGTTTCTGGTGTTTTCCTTCGTGTTTTTGGACGTTTAATAGGTCTTTCTTGTGTTTCAAGATCTCTTCTTTCTGGTCGTTTTGGAATCACGTCAATCCGATTTTTGTAGATCAAGTTATAGCTATTTCTTTTCCCTTATTTCGTTTGATTCTTTTCTGCTCGTCCTTTTTTTCATGCGGCTGTTTCTGGTGTTTTCCTTCGTGTATTTGGATGTTTAATAGGTCTTTCTTATGTCTCAAGATCTCTTCTTTCTGTTCGTTTTGGAATCACATCAATCCGATTTTTCTAGAGCAAGTTATAGCTATTTCTTTCGTGCATGTCATTCTGATCTGTCAGAAATCTTGTGTTCTGTTTGCAAATTTCAGCACCTTTGAGATTCGAAAAAAAAAAAAAGTATATTACAGTGAAAAAAAAAAGAAGAAAAGAAAAGAAGGAAAAGTTGAAAAAAAAAAAAAAAGAAGTCAGAATCTGTGAAAAGGGAAAGTTGTGCTGGAAATTGTAAAATTTTGAATTATTGACTTGAATTGCAATTGCTAAAGATCTGGTCATTTCTGATTCTTGGAATTACCATTTTTGATTCCTTGAGTTAATCTGATCATTAAAAGTCATATTGTGCACAATTCATAAAAGGAAATTTGCATTCATTCACCTTGTTCTAAATTTCAAATTTCTGATTGCTTCAATACTGATTCCAAATTCCAATTTTCTTTCCATAACTCTTGATAATTAATCATTTAACCATTTGTTCTCCCATAATCTGGCACATACCATTTCTTCCATAAATTCATTGTCTTCATTTCCTTTTCTCACTTTGCTGTATTTTCCATTGGCTGCACCAACGAATTTTTTTTTAAAATGTTGGACTTTGTTGTCTCTTTGAGAACTTTATATCTTGGGTTCTAATTTGAGATTGCCACTTCAGGTGCTGCTTCTTTTGATTTGTTGGATTTAATTCAATACACTATAGGAAGCAAGTTGAGAGGAAAAAGGCAAGAGTGTTTTCATCATTGTAAAAGTCATTATAAGTGTGAAACACGAGTGAATTTGCATCATTTAGAGTGAAACACGTGAGGGAGTAGTCAGGTCCTTTTTCTTGCTATTCACTACTAACATTTCAGGTACCAATCATGTCTGAAAGTGAGGATAACCAAGTTGACCTTAAATTGTTCATCAAATCTGTTCAAGAACAATTCAAGAGGCTAAATACTAGGTTGGATCAAATGGATTCTTCATCTTCCAACAACAAGGCAAGGCATGGTAAAAATGTTGTTCTAGGAGGAGATGAATCTGATTTTGAGGAGGAAAGCCAACATGAAAGAGTTAGGAGAGCTCCCCCTCAAAAGAAAGATGCCTTTAGTAACATCAAGATGAAAATCCCTTCCTTTCAAGGGAAAGCTGATCCTGATGTATATCTTGAATGGGAAAGAAAAGTTGAGTTTTTAGTTGACTGTCAATCTTTTTCAGAAGAAAGTAAAATAAAATTAGCTGCTTTGGAGTTCACAGATTATGCAAGCCTATGGTGGGATCAATTAACCACTAGTAGGAGGCGTTCAGGGGAGGGTCCAATTCGGTCTTGGCCAGAAATGAAGGCTCTCATGAGAAAGAGATTTGTCCCTACCCATTACTATAGGGATGTGCACAAGAGGCTCCACAAAATCAAACAAGGATCTATGAGTGTGGAATAATATTTTCAGCAAATGCAAATTGCCATGATCAAAGCTGACATTGAAGAAGATTCAGAAGTTACAATGGCAAGATTTGATGAGAGACCCTCTAGGAACCTTGTCTTAGGAACCTTCAACAAGATGACACTTTGCCCGAGACCGGCTAGAAAACAAGAATGTGGGTCAAAGGAAAGACCCTAAGAGAACTTGTCTCTTAGAACCCTAGCCTTAAGACGCCACAAAGGAAGACCAATCCTTTGATAAGTCACGTGAACTCTCAGAGAACACAAAGAAGCAAAAGCCTCACAAATAATTGAATAATACTCAATTTCATTCATTCATTCATGTCTATTGGAGTACTACAAATTCGAGAAGCCCTCATCCATCAAGACCAAGTCATTCAAAAGCCTATGATTCAGGTCCAAATGGCTCATGAAAGGATGGCCCATGTTCAAGAGGCCCAAATTGTGATTGTATATGTCCAAAAACTTCAAAGAGCTCAAGATAATTTCTATTTTGGACGTCGGCCCAAGTTTAGAGGCCAAGATCCATATTTAATCAATTTAGAACATGCTAGACATCACTCAATTCATAAAGATACTGATCTTAGAGTTGAATTGAACTTTGGACATGAGATCTCCACAAAGAAGCAAAAGCCTCACAAAGTATTGAATAATACTCAAATTCATTCATTCATTCATTCATGTGTAAAATATAGTACAATAGAAAGCCTTTTATAGGCAAAATTTTCTAGAGTCCTAATTAAAGTAAAACTCTAAAATCTGATTAGAAATATTTTAAATAATACCTAATATATATCCTAATTAGATTAGGATACTAATCTTAACTTGATCTCCAAGATAAGCTCTTTGACCAAGTTCAAAAAAATAATAAAATAATAAAAAACGAAATTTCAAAAGGAATCCTAGTCAAAACTAATCAGCTTATTTAATTTGTCACATGGGATGCTCATGCTTCATTAAAAATCACATGGTTGTCACATGATTCTTAATCTCTTGTAATTGCACTCCAATTGGGCCTTGGCACTCCTCTTGTAGAATGGTTAGCATGATCACACTTTTTACATCTTCTTGGGCCTTCTCTTGACTTAAATGAATGGGCTCTAAGTTATGAAGCTTATAAATTAAACAATTGAAGGCTTCTTTCATTGCTTTAGCCTTAGCTCTTATTATTGGGCCTTCAACATGTTGGATATTGACTCTAGTTGCTCCATGGACTTTCTTAGGACATTGGGCTTCCATTTGGACTTCCACTTTTGCATCTTTAAGGAGATCTCATGTCCAAAGTTCAATTCAACTCCAAGATCAGTATCTTTATGAATTGAGTGACGTCTAGCATGTTCTAAATTGATCAAATATGGATCTTGGCCTCTAAACTTGGGCCGACGTCCAAAATAGAAATTATCTTGAGCTCTTTGAGTTTTTGGACATATACAATCACAATTTGGGCCTCTTGAACATGGGCCATCCTTTCATGTGCCATTTGGACCTGAATCATAGGCTTTTGAATGATTTGGTCTTAATGGATGAGGGCTTCTCGAATTTGTAGTGCTCCAATAGACATACCTACTGATATTGTATCATTCCCTCCCTCTTTGAAAAGATTCGTCCTCGAATCTTTGCCATTAGGTGGTTTCTTGGGAAACAAATCTAGGTAATCACAACTCTTTTCAATGCTAGTTGAAGATGAGGGTCCATTAGGTGGCTTCTTTGAAAACAAATCTCTACATACCTGCAAGGAGCTAGAACTAACAATAGGCAAAGATGGGTTAAGATTGTTAGTAGATAAACAAATATCCTAACACACGCTCTCAACCTCTCTTTTTTCATCAAACAAGCTCACACTCATGCTTTTCTCACTTTTCTCACAACTCTCTTGCTCTTTCTTTTCACTCACACTCGTTTCTTTTTCAATCTCTTCTTTTTCTCTCTCTAACTCATGTTCGCTCTCTTTTTCTTTTGCTCTCTCCTTTTCTTCCATTTTGTATGCTTGTACTATTCTCATTTGATCCTCATAAGCATCCATAGGATCAAGAGGTACCAATACATGATTTTTTTCATTGAATACAAATGAATAGCAATAGCAATATTTGTGCTTATGCTTAACATATTTAGCTTTTCTCACATGTTTCCATGGTTTACCAAGCATAATATGTCCATCAGACATAGGAGCTACATCACATAACACTTTATCATGATATTTACCAATGGAGAAAGAAATCAAAGCTTGCTTATTAACCCTAAATTCAGCACTACCCTTCAATAAGGTATAGGGCCTAGGATGCTTTATAGTAGGCAAGTTTAATTTCTCAACAAGTAAGGTACTAGCAACATTTACATAGCTACTATTATCAATAGCCATGCTGCAGACTTTCTCTTTTATAAGGCATCTAGTATGGAAATCAGGGGATGCCTTTTCCTTATCTTGTCCTGAAGAGTTGATATTGGATTGGAATGCATCCAACCTTGCACAAGATTGCTTGAATCGCTCTTTGTTAGCCTCTTCAAGGAATTTGTACTTATTGGACATCTTATCACCTAAAAAGTTAGTCAAAGAAAGATAGAAGGAATAGTACCTCACGCACTCTTCTCACGTGTTTACACTCAAAAGATGATAAGTTCACTCGTGTTTAACTCTCTTTTTGGCTTTTTCTTTAATATTAACACTCTTGCCTTTTACCACTCAATAATTTACTTCTTACAAGTGTTCTAAGCAAGTCACAAGCAAATCAAATGAAAAGATCAGACTAGTGGCAATCAAAAATACTAGAATCCTAAAATATAAATTTCCAAAGAATCAAACAAAGGAGAAAAAGTGGTGTGTAACAAAAAGGAAAAAAAAAAGGAGGAAGGGAAGGTCTGGAAGGAAAGAGAAGGAAAGAAAAAAATCTGAAAATAAGAAACTTTAAGAATAGAAAACTACTTGCAATTCAAGTTTAGAACAATTAAGAAACAATATCCTTTCTTGAATGCAAATAGGAAAGTAGATAACTTGGTAGCTACTTAATGTGATTAAATTAGGAAACAAACTCCAATTAGAAAATTAACTCCAATTAGGAAATTGACTCCAATTAGGAAACTAACTCCAATTAGGAAATTGACTCCAATTAGGAAACTAACTCTAATTAGGAAATTGACTCCAATTAGGAAATTGACTCCAAACTTGCTTTCAATTTGAATTCTGCAATCTGAAAATTTTTTTTTTCGATTTTTTGTTTTGAATTTTTTTTTTTTTGGGAGTATCACACTCTCTTCTCTTTTTCTTTTTGGAGTGAAAATTTTTTTTTTCGATTTTTTGTTTTGAATTTTTTTTTTTTGGGAGTATCACACTCTCTTCTCTTTTTCTTTTTGGAGTATCACACTCTCTTCTTTTTTTTTTTTTTTTGAGGATGGAGGAACACAACAATGGAAGACAGAAGAAGATAGAAGAAAAAGATAAAGATGGAAAAGGTAATACTAATGGAAGGAGAGAAAGTATGAAGAATAATAAAAGAGAAAACACAAAGATATACCTTGTACTAGCGACCAAAGCTCTGATACCAAATGATGAGAGACCCTCTAGGAACCTTGTCTTAGGAACCTTCAACAAGATGATACTTTGCCCGAGACCGGCTAGAAAACAAGAATGTTGGTCAAAGAAAAGACCCTAAGAGAACTTGTCTCTTAGAACCCTAGCCTCAAGACGCCACAAAAGAAGACCAATCCTTTGATAAGTCACGTGAACTCTCAGAGAACACAAAGAAGCAAAAGCCTCACAAAGTATTGAATAATACTCAAATTCATTCATCTGTAAAATAAAGTACAATAGGAAGCCTTTTATAGGCAAAATTTTCTAGAGTCCTAATTAAAGTAAAACTCTAAAACCCGATTAGAAATATTTTAAATGATACCTAATATATATCCTAATTAGATTAGAATACTAATCTTAACTTGATCCCCAAGATAAGCTCTTTGACCAAATTCAAAAAAATAATAAAATAATAAAAAACGAAATTTTAAAAAAAAGAATCCTAGTCAAAACTAATCTACTTCTTTAAGTTGTCATATGGGATGCTCATGCTTCATTAAAAATCACATGGTTGTCACATGATTCTTAATCTCTTGCAATTGGATTCCAATTGGGCCTTGGCACTCCTCTTGTAGAATGGTTATCATGATCACATCTTTTACATCTTCTTGGGCCTTCTCTTGACTTAAATTAATGGGCTCTAAGTTGTGAAGCTTATGAATTAAACAATTGAAGGCTTCTTTCATTGCTTTGGCCCTAACTCTTGTTATTGGGCCTCCTATGCCTTGCAATGGGTCTTTAGGCACATTTGACTTGAACTCTTGGGCTTTAATTTGTAAATCATATCCTTCATCAGGTCCACTTTTATGCTCAACAAGGTCTCTTGGTGCTATTGCATCATTCCCCCCCTCTTGAAAAGGATTCGTCCTCGAATCTGCAATATCAAAGGAAGAGAGATCAGCTACATTAAAAGTAGCACTAATATTTCCATAAAAACTAGGTAAGTCAATTTTATAAGCATTATCATTAATCCTTTCAAGAACTTGAAAGGGACCATCTCCTCTAGGTTGGAGTTTTGACTTTCTTTGTTCTGGGAAACGTTCTTTTCGCAAGTGAACCCATACCCAATCGCCAGGTTCAAACACCACACGCCTTCTACCCTTATTAACTTGGCTAGCAATTTGCTCATTCCTTCTTTCAATATTGGCTTTCACCTTCTCATGCAAATCCTGCACAAACTTAGCCTTCCTAGCACCATCAAGGTTAGTAAACTCATGTGAAGGTAAAGGAAGCAAATCTAACGGCGTTAAAGGATTAAAGCCATAAACAATTTCAAAAGGAGAGAATTTTGTAGCAGTATGAACAGCACGATTATAAGCAAATTCGACATGGGGCAAACACTTCTCCCAATTCTTAAGATTCTTTTGAATGATAGCTCTTAATAAAGTAGAGAGAGTTCTATTAACAACCTCGGTCTGCCCATCAGTTTGTGGGTGTGCTGTAGTAGAAAACAAAAGCTTAGTGCCAAGTTTATTCCACAATGTTTTCCAGAAATAACTCAAGAATTTTACATCTCTATCACTAACAATAGTTTTTGGCACACCATGCAACCTAACAATCTCCTTGAAAAACAATTCTGCCACATACACAGTATCATTAGTTTTAGAACAAGCAATAAAATATGCCATTTTACTAAACCTATCCACAACAACAAAGACACTATCTTTCCCAGTGGAAGATTTAGGTAAACCTAAGACAAAGTCCATAGAAATATCAGTCCATGGGTGAGAAGGAACTGGTAAGGGGGAATATAAGCCATGTGATTGAATTCTAGACTTAGCATGCTTACAAGTAATACATCTAGAACAAACAGCAACCACATCCTTTCTCATACCAGGCCAATAAAAATGCTCATTCAAAAGAGCCAAAGTCTTTTCGGCACCAAAATAACCCATCAATCCCCCGCCATGAGTTTCCTTAACAAGAAGCTCACGAATGGAACACATAGGAACACATAACTTGTCCTTTTTGAAAAGGAACCCATCAAACCTGTAATAGTCATTAGCACCATACATTTCACAAGATTTCCAAATATCAGCAAAATCAGAATCAGACTCATACATGTCTTTTAACATCTCAAATCCTATCAATCTAGCATGCATGGAAGTAATCAAAGTGTAACGCCTAGACAATGCATCTGCTACAACATTTTCCTTTCCCTGCTTATGCTTAATCACATAAGGGAAGGTTTCAATAAATTCAAGCCATCTTGCATGTCTTTTGTTCAATTTGCCTTGGGACTTAAGAAACTTAAGACTTTCATGATCAGAATGGATAATAAATTCTTTAGGCCACAAATAATGTTGCCAAGTTTCTAAGGTACGTTTCAAGGCGTACAACTCTTTATCATATGTAGAATAATTTAAAGTAGGACCACTTAATTTCTCACTGAAATATGCAATAGGTTTGGCATCCTGCATCAACACACCACCTATGCCTATACCAGAAGCGTCACATTCAATTTCAAAAACCTTAGTAAAATCAGGCAATACAAGTACAGGGGCTTTAGTTAGTTTGTCTTTCAGTATGTTAAAAGCACGCTCTTGTGCTTCACCCCACTTGAATACTACATTCTTTCTTACCAAATCATTTAAAGGGGCAGCAAGAGTAGAGAAGTCCTTAACAAATCTCTTATAAAAGCTCACCAATCCATGGAAGCTCCTTACTTCACTCGCATTCTTTGGAGTTGGCCACTCTCGGATTGCTTTGACCTTCTCCTCGTCCACTTGTATGTCACAAGCTCCTACAACAAATCCAAGAAAAACCACAGAATCCAAACAAAAAGAGCACTTCTCTAAATTGGCAAAGAGTTTATTCTCTCTAAGCACAACAAACACATCATGCAAATGATTCACATGCTCTTCTAGACTTTTAGAGTAAATCAAAATGTCATCAAAGTAAACCACAACAAATCTACCAATGAAAGATCTAAAGACATGGTTCATTAAACTCATGAAAGTGCTAGGTGCGTTAGTCAAGCCAAATGGCATAACTAACCATTCATATAACCCAAACTTGGTCTTAAAAGCAGTTTTCCATTCATCACCTTCTTTCATTCTAATCTGATGATAACCACTTCTAAGATCAATTTTAGAGAAAACACATGCACCATGCAACTCGTCAAGCATATCATCTAACCTAGAGATAGGATAGCGATATTTTACCGTTATTTTGTTGATGGCACGACAATCTACACACATCCGCCACTTGCCATCATTTTTGGGCACAAGAATCACCAGCACAGCACATGGACTTAGACTTTCACGAACAAAGCCTTTCTTCATGAGCTCTTCCACTTGATGTTGTATTTCCTTAGTCTCATCTGGATTTGCTCGATAAGCAGGTCTATTGGTAATAGATGCTCCTGGGATAAAGTCTATGCGATGCTCAATGCCTCTTAAAGGGGGCAATCCATTAGATATTTCCTCTGGGAATAAGTCATAGAATTTCTGCAATAAAGATGTAACACTAACAGGCAAAGAGTGATCAGGATCATTGATAGTAAGATAAACATCTTTATAAATCAATAAGAAAGCATTTTCACTAAATAAAGCTCTCTTGATCTCACTTTTACTCAAAAATAAACTCACTTTCTTTTCCTCATATTTTTCTCTAATTTTCTTTCTACCCAACTCACCTTTCTGTTGCTTTTTCTCATTCTCAATACTCACACTCACTTTACCTCTCTTTTCTTGCTCTCTATTCTTACATTCTCTTTCGATTTTTAACTGATCCTCATATGCTTGAACAGGACGTAGAGGGGTCAACACAATGGTCTTACCATTAAAAATAAAGGAGTAATAATTTTTATATCCATCATGTTTTACCTTTCTGTCAAACTGCCACGGCCTACCAAGTAACAAGTGACCAGCATACATAGGTGCTACATCACAAAGAATCTCATCATGATAATTACCAATAGAAAAAGAGATGAGCACCTGTTTTGTTACCTTTACCTCCCCACTATCATTAAGCCATTGTAATTTATAAGGGGTAGGGTGCCTCAAAGTAGGCAAGTTCAGCTTTTCCACAAGTAAAGTACTAGCTACATTTGTGCAGCTACCACCATCAATAATCAAACTACAGACCTTCTTGTGGATGAAGCAACGAGTATGGAAAATATGCTCACCCTGCTCTATCTCGAGATCTTCTTTTGGTTGAATGCTGAGAGCACGTCTAGCCACAAGGGCTTCACCATTTACAGCTTCAGTTAATTCTAAATCTAAGTCATCAGTCAGGGGTGGCATCTCATCCTCCTCAGACTCACTACTAGCACTAGTCACATCACCATTCTCAAGAATAATCATAGTTCGTTTGTTGGGACATTGTGAAGTAATGTGACCAAAACCATTACATTTAAAACATCTAACCTTAGAGGAAGAAGCAGTAGGGTTAGAAGATGATAAAGGTTTTGAATCAGTTTTACCCTTAACCTGAAAGGGTTTTACTTTACTTTCCTCTTTAGACTTGAAATCAGTCTTTGGCTTGAAGGAGACTTTGGAATCCCTCCAAGAACTCGAGCTAGATGTCACTTTTAGCTTTTGTTGAGTCCTTAGTTGCTTTTCCACCTTGATAGCTCTATGTAAGAGCTCCTCCATATCCAGGTAATTGTATAAATCAACTTGGGCAGCTATTTCAGGATTTAAGCCCTCAATAAATCGGGCCATGGTTGCTTCACGGTCTTCCTCCACATTTGCCTTAATCATGGCAATCTCCATTTCTTGATAGTAATCTTCCACACTCATAGAACCTTGTTTCAGCTTTTGGAGCCTCTTATGCAATTCCCTATAATAGTAACTAGGGACAAATCGTTTGCGCATGATAGTTTTCATCTCCTGCCAATCACGAATTGGGCCTTCACCGGTACGTCTTCTGGTGAGTAAGAGTTGATCCCACCAGATGCTAGCATAGTCAGTAAACTCCACTACAGCAAGTTTTAATTTCTTCACCTCAGTGTAAGAGTGGCACTCGAACACATGCTCCACTCTTCTTTCCCAATCTAAGTACTGGTCCGGGTCATTTTTCCCGGGGAATGAGGGAATCTTCATCTTGATGTTTCCAATACCACCATCCTTATTGGATGATGATTGTCTACCTCTCCGAGTATGGGACTCCTCAAAGTCGGATTCAGCATCATCATCAAGTTCCATATGAGGTTGCCTCCTATGGGTCCTCCTATTGGAAGAAGACTCCACATCATCTAATCTGGTACTAAGTTTCTCAAGAGTACTTTGAACGGCTCTAATCCAGACTTTCATGTCAAAGTCACTATGCTCAGATTCTCCAGACATCCTGAAATATTAGTTTGTACAAAAACAAGCAACGAAAGATATAGGACCTCACAACCCACTAGCTTACGTGTTTACACTCAAAAGATGATAATTTCACTCGTGTTTAATTCTCTTTTTGGCTTTTTCTTTAATGTTAATCCTCTTGCCTTTTACCACTCAATAATTTGCTTCTTACAAGTGTTCTAAGCAAGTCACAAGCAAATCAAATGAAAAGATCAAACTAGTGGCAATCCAAAAACTAGAATTCTAAAATATAAATTCCCAAAGAATCAAACAAAGGAGAAAAATAGGTGTGTAACAAAAAAGAAAAAGAAGGAGTAAGGGAAGGTCTGGAAGGAAAGAGATGAAAAGAAAAAAAAAATTTAAAAATAAGAAACCTTAAGAATAGAAAACTACTTGCAATTCAAGTTTCGAACAATTAGAAAACAATATCCTTTCTTGAATGCAAATAGGTAAGTAGAAAACTTGGTAGCCACTTAATGCAATTAAATTAGGAAACAAACTCCAATTAGGAAATTGACTCCAATTAGGAAACTAACTCCAACTAGGAAATTGACTCCAATTAGGAAATTGACTTTAATTAGGAAACTAACTCCAACTAAGAAATTGACTCCAATTAGGAAATTGACTCCAATCTTGCTTTTAATTTTGAATTGGCACAACTTGCAATTTTGAATTCTGCAATCTGAATTTTTTTTTTTTCACTCCCTTTTTTTTTCTTCTTTTTTTTTCGAATTTTTTTTTTGATTTTTTTTTTTTTTGGAGTATCACACTCTCTTCTCTTTTTCTTTTTGGAGTATCACACTCTCTTCTTTTTTTTTTTTTTTTTAGAGGATGGAAGAACACAACAATGGAAGACAGAAGAAGATAGAAGAAAAAGATGAAGATGAAAAGTATGAAAAACAATGAAAGGGAAAATACAAAAATATACCTTGTACTAGCAACCTGGCTCTGATACCAAATGATGAGAGACCCTCTAGGAACCTTGTCCTAGGAACCTTCAACAAAATGACACTTTGCCCGAGACCGGCTAGAAAACAAGAATGTTGGTCAAAGGAAAGACCCTAAGAGAACTTGTCTCTTAGAACCCTAGCCTTAAGACGCCACAAAGGAAGACCAATCCTTTGATAAGTCACGTGAACTCTCAGAGAACACAAAGAAGCAAAAGCCTCACAAATAATTGAATAATACTCAATTTCATTCATCTGTAAAATAAAGTACAATAGGAAGCCTTTTATAGGCAAAATTTTCTAGAGTCCTAATTAAAGTAAAACTCTAAAACCCGATTAGAAATATTTTAAATGATACCTAATATATATCCTAATTAGATTAGAATACTAATCTTAACTTGATCCCCAAGATAAGCTCTTTGACCAAATTCAAAAAAATAATAAAATAATAAAAAACGAAATTTTAAAAAAAAGAATCCTAGTCAAAACTAATCTACTTCTTTAAGTTGTCATATGGGATGCTCATGCTTCATTAAAAATCACATGGTTGTCACATGATTCTTAATCTCTTGCAATTGGATTCCAATTGGGCCTTGGCACTCCTCTTGTAGAATGGTTATCATGATCACATCTTTTACATCTTCTTGGGCCTTCTCTTGACTTAAATTAATGGGCTCTAAGTTGTGAAGCTTATGAATTAAACAATTGAAGGCTTCTTTCATTGCTTTGGCCCTAACTCTTGTTATTGGGCCTCCTATGCCTTGCAATGGGTCTTTAGGCACATTTGACTTGAACTCTTGGGCTTTAATTTGTAAATCATATCCTTCATCAGGTCCACTTTTATGCTCAACAAGGTCTCTTGGTGCTATTGCATCATAAAGACTTATTTCCAGAAGAGGTACCGGATGGATTGCCTCCCATAAGAGGCATTGAACACATGATTGACTTTATTCCCGAAGCATCTCTTCCTAACCGACCTGCTTATAGGGCAAATCCAGAAGAGACTAAGGAAATTCAGAGGCAAGTGGAGGAACTCATGAAAAAGGGGTTTGTGAGAGAAAGCCTTAATCCATGTGCTGTTCCAGTAATACTTGTACCCAAGAAGGATGGCAAATGGAGGATGTGTGTGGACTACCGAGCCATCAATAAAATTACAGTTAAGTATAGATATCCCATTCTTAGACTTGATGACATGCTTGATGAGTTGCATGGTGCTTGCTTGTTTTCAAAAATAGATCTTAGGAGTGGCTATCATCAAATTAGGATGAAAGAGGGTGATGAGTGGAAGACTGCATTTAAGACTAAGTTTGGTTTGTATGAATGGCTTGTTATGCCCTTTGGCTTCACTAATGCTCCAAGTACATTCATGAGCTTAATGAATCATGTGTTTCGCCCTTACATAGGAAAGTTTGTTGTTGTGTATTTTGATGACATTCTTGTGTTTTCTAAGAATCTAAAAGAGCATGCTAAGCATTTGCATTCTGTATTTGGTATTTTAAGAGAAAAGAAACTCTTTGCAAATTTAGAAAAATGCTCTTTCTGCTTGGATTATGTTGTTTTTCTTGGTTTTGTTGTAGGTACTGATGGCCTCCGAGTGGATGAAGAGAAGGTGAAGGCAATTCGAGAGTGGCCTACACCTAAGAATGCTAGTGAGGTGAGGAGTTTCCATGGACTTGCAAGTTTCTACCGACGATTTGTAAAGGACTTCTCAACCCTTGCTGCACCTTTAAATGAGCTGGTAAAGAAAAATGTTATCTTTAAATGGGATTCGAGGACGAATCCTTTTCAAGAGGGAGGGAATGATGGTGGTGAGCTAGGAGACTATAAAGAGCTTGAACAAAATCAAGAACTTGAAAACAAAAGGGCTAGACGTAACTCTAAAATATGGCTAACTAAAGATCCATTGCAAGGTATAGGAGGCCCATGCCCAAGATCAAGAGTCAAAGCTATGAAGGAGGCCTTGAATAGAGTGATCCAAAAACTAATGGACTTGGAGCCCAAAGTCTTAGCTGAATATGAAGCCCAAAAGGCACAAAATGGCATGAAGACTATTTCATATTTACAAGATACTAGCCCAAGCCCAAAAGGAGCGTAATTGAAGGAGCCCACCCATTTTTCACAAAATTCTCTTAGTTTTAATTTGATTGTTTCTGTTTCAAATTTTTTTAGCTTTATTAGGCGCCATTCTTGGTGAATTTGTCTAGACTTAAATTTCTTTTATTTTCCCGCCAAACCTAAGAGTTATTTTGTATTTAGGGTTTTATTTTTCAAATGCCTATATAAGGCCCACTTGTACTCCAAGAAGAGGCAGATTGAATGAATTCTATTTTCAGAATCTTTTTTGACTTGTGAGGTTTCTCTTGTGGCCTTTGTGTGCTGGAGAAAATCTTTGACTTATCAAAGGAGTGGTTTCCTTTGTGGCGTCCCAGATTAGGGTTCTAAGAGACGGGTTCTCTTAGGGTTCAATTCCATTGACCAACATCTCTTCTTCTTCTTCTTCTTCTTCTTTTTCTTTTTGTTTCTTTCTTTGTTCTTTCTTGCTTGTTGTCCAGATCTGCCTATTTTCTTGTTCTTGTGTTGCTTGCCAAATTTCGATCACTGATCCGTGTAATTTGGGGTTCCTAGAACGGGTTTCTACGGAGTCTCATATCATCTGGTATCAGAGCATTGGTTGAGGTTGGTTTCATCGACTTTTTCCTTATTCTTTTTCCTTATTTCGTCTGATTCTTTTCTGTTCGTCCATATTTTTGTGCGGCTGTTTCTGGTGTTTTCCTTCGTGTTTTTGGACGTTTAATAGGTCTTTCTTGTGTTTCAAGATCTCTTCTTTCTGGTCGTTTTGGAATCACGTCAATCCGATTTTTGTAAATCAAGTTATAGCTATTTCTTTTCCCTTATTTCGTTTGATTCTTTTCTGCTCGTCCTTTTTTTCATGCGGCTGTTTCTGGTGTTTTCCTTCGTGTATTTGGATGTTTAATAGGTCTTTCTTATGTCTCAAGATCTCTTCTTTCTGTTCGTTTTGGAATCACATCAATCCGATTTTTCTAGAGCAAGTTATAGCTATTTCTTTCGTGCATGTCATTCTGATCTGTCAGAAATCTTGTGTTCTGTTTGCAAATTTCAGCACCTTTGAGATTCGAAAAAAAAAAAAAGTATATTACAGTGAAAAAAAAAAGAAGAAAAGAAAAGAAGGAAAAGTTGAAAAAAAAAAAAGAAGTCAGAATCTGTGAAAAGGGAAAGTTGTGCTGGAAATTGTAAAATTTTGAATTATTGACTTGAATTGCAATTGCTGAAGATCTGGTCATTTCTGATTCTTGGAATTACCATTTTTGATTCCTTGAGTTAATCTGATCATTAAAAGTCATATTGTGCACAATTCATAAAAGGAAATTTGCATTCATTCACCTTGTTCTAAATTTCAAATTTCTGATTGCTTCAATACTGATTCCAAATTCCAATTTTCTTTCCATAACTCTTGATAATTAATCATTTAACCATTTGTTCTCCCATAATCTGGCACATACCATTTCTTCCATAAATTCATTGTCTTCATTTCCTTTTCTCACTTTGCTGTATTTTCCATTGGCTGCACCAACGAATTTTTTTTTAAAATGTTGGACTTTTGTTGTCTCTTTGAGAACTTTACATCTTGGGTTCTAATTTGAGATTGCCACTTCAGGTGCTGCTTCTTTTGATTTGTTGGATTTAATTCAATACGCTATAGGAAGCAAGTTGAGAGGAAAAAGGCAAGAGTGTTTTCATCATTGTAAAAGTCATTATAAGTGTGAAACACGAGTGAATTTGCATCATTTAGAGTGAAACACGTGAGGGAGTAGTCAGGTCCTTTTTCTTGCTATTCACTACTAACATTTCAGGTACCAATCATGTCTGAAAGTGAGGATAACCAAGTTGACCTTAAATTGTTCATCAAATCTGTTCAAGAACAATTCAAGAGGCTAAATACTAGGTTGGATCAAATGGATTCTTCATCTTCCAACAACAAGGCAAGGCATGGTAAAAATGTTGTTCTAGGAGGAGATGAATCTGATTTTGAGGAGGAAAGCCAACATGAAAGAGTTAGGAGAGCTCCCCCTCAAAAGAAAGATGCCTTTAGTAACATCAAGATGAAAATCCCTTCCTTTCAAGGGAAAGCTGATCCTGATGTATATCTTGAATGGGAAAGAAAAGTTGAGTTTTTAGTTGACTGTCAATCTTTTTCAGAAGAAAGTAAAATAAAATTAGCTGCTTTGGAGTTCACAGATTATGCAAGCCTATGGTGGGATCAATTAACCACTAGTAGGAGGCGTTCAGGGGAGGGTCCAATTCGGTCTTGGCCAGAAATGAAGGCTCTCATGAGAAAGAGATTTGTCCCTACCCATTACTATAGGGATGTGCACAAGAGGCTCCACAAAATCAAACAAGGATCTATGAGTGTGGAATAATATTTTCAGCAAATTCAAATTGCCATGATCAAAGCTGACATTGAACTTAATCTCCAAGATAAGCTCTTTGACCAAGTTTAAAAAAATAATAAAATAATAAAAAACGAAATTAAAAAATAATCCTAGTCAAAACTAATCAACTCCTTTAAGTAATCACACGGGATGCTCATGCTTCATTAAAAATCACATGGTTGATACATGATTTTTAATATTTTACAATTGGACTCCAATTGGGCCTTAGCACTCCTCTTGTATGTGTATAACTACATTAGGCCTTCAACATGTTGGATTTTGACTTTAGTTGCTCCATGGCCCTTCTTAGACATTGGGCTTCCACTTGAGTTTCCACTTTTGCATCTTTAAGGAAATCTCATGTCCAAAATCTAATTCAGTATATTTTGAATTGATCAAATATAGATCTTGGGGTCTAAATTTGGGCTGATGTCCAACATAGATATTATTTTGAACTCTTTGAAATTTTTGAACAAATACTAGCACAATTTGGGCCTCTTGAACATAGGCCATCCCTTCAAGAGCCATTTTGGACTTGAATCGTACTCTTTTGAATGATTTGGATTTCTTGATGGATTAGGGCTTCTCGAACTTGTAGTACTCCAATAGACATGCCTACTGATATTGTATCACTTAGTCATGCTTATTCAAACCCAAATTGATGCTTAAAGAGCCCATTGAAGCTAGAGGACGTGAATAGTACTTCAAATGCAAGATGTCCAACCCATTAGTATTAATTAGTTTCTATTTTAGTGATTTGAATAAGGCTATGTGGTCAATTAAGTTTTTAGAAAGTTTTATTTCTTTATTATTTCAGAATTATTTGTTTCCATTTCTCTTAGGGGCTGATTTGTTTCTATTTATTTAGATTATTTTCTTTCTATTTTCGGATGAACAGTGCATAACCTTGGGAATTATGTTTTAGGAAGTTTCTTAAGTCTTACTTTTAAGGTTTACTTAGTATTCAAGTTTTGGATTTCCTTTGCCTATAAATAGGCCATCTTTGTATTCAATTTTCAGCATGATGATTGAAGTAATAGAATTATTTTGAGTATTTTCTCCAAATTGTTAGAGTTATCTTTCCCTTATTCTTGTGAAGCCTTTCTCTTGTTAACCTATCCTTAGGTTGGTGATTCAAATTCACAAAAGCCCCCAATTCATGCTTCGACCTGAGTGTGTCGTTGTGTGGGTTAGTTCATTGTGTTCATGGTTGGGCGTGTAGTCTAAGTCACAGGTCAACGTTCCTCTAACATTGGTTAGCCACCTTCCGTCAGGTCTCAAACCATCATTTTACTTAACCTATGCCGTGAAGATTAGGCCACTCCTTTGATTCCGCATCACATCCATTCCTAGTGAAGCTTTCATCCATTCCTCCAAAAAGAAGCATTTTCACGTAGCAAATGAGTCGCACAATGGCTACATGTTTAGAAGGTTTGACGGGTTGAAAGAAGAAGAAGCTTGTGAGCAGAAGAAGAAGCAAACTCTAGCTCCCTTGTTCTCACTTGGAAGACACACACACAAGCATTCTCTCCACATACTTACACATAGGCAGCCAGCTGAAGGTCACAAGAGAGAAGCACACTCATAATAACAACCCGTCATCTCAAAGCTTACACGTCTTCACTCTATATATCCATGAAGCACTTGAACAAGCTACTAGTCCACACTCCCAAGTCATCATTCACACAAGCCATAAGTTCTAGCAACAGTGAGCCACGTTGCTTCACTCATGAGCTTCTCCTTGATACATGCAAAGCCAAGGGTCCAAGCTTTCACACTCATGTTACAGCAACCCTCTCTTGTTCACATGCATGAAACACACAGAACGTGATTTTGGAGGCTTGAGTTAATGGTTCCAATGGTTTATGGCAGGAAGAGGTTGTGAAGGAAAGAAGCATGAGTTAAAGGATGAAGGGAGCTACATGAAGTACACCACAGCAGTACAGGTTTGAAAAGAAGCAGTACAAGCCACAAGTTTTATGTGGAAGCTACACAATAAGCTGAACAATAGGAAGCTACAGGTTAGGGGAGATGAAACTAAGAAAACAAACACGCTACAATGCAGCTGCATGAAGGAGCCAACATGGAAAAGGAAAAATGTCAAAAAAAAAAGACGTTAGAATAACGCGAAAGAGAGGCTGGGCAGCAACAAAAAATGCATGCATAAATTTTGTTGTAGGTTTTTGATGAGAAGTCCATGTGAGCAGTAGTAATGAGCTGAGAACAAAGGGAGCCATGCATCAATTCATCCACGTCAGAAAGAGCTTGATGCTTCTAGGAACCTTGTCCTAGGAACCTTCAACAAGATGAAACTTTGCCCAAGACTGACTAGAAAACAAGAATGTTGGTCAAAAGGAAAGACCCTAAGAGAAACCTTCAACAAGATGAAACTTTTGCTCGGGACTGGCTAGAAAATAAGAATGTTGGTCAAAGGAAAGACCTTAAGAGAACCCGTCTCTTAGAACTCTAGCCTCAAGATGCCACTAAGGAAGACCAATCCTTTAATAAGTCACGTGAACTTTTGAAAGAACATAAAGAAGCCTTTTATAGACAAAGTTTCTAAAAGACTAAAATCCTAATAAAAGTAAAATACTAAAATTTGATTAGAAATAATTTAAATGGTGCTTAAAATCAAGGAATAAGATTAGAATACTAATTTTAACTTAATCTCAAAGATAAGATCTTTGATCAAGTCCTAAAAATAATAAATAGATAAAAAACGAAATTCATAAAGAATTCTAGCCCAAAACAATCAGTCTCTTTAAGTAGTCATATGGGATGCTCATACTTCATTAAAAATCACATGGTTGGCACATAATTCTTAATCTCTTGCAATTGGACTCCAATTTGGCCTTGGCACTCCTCATAACTACATTGGGCCTTCAAATATTGACTCTAGTTGCTCCATGGATCTTTTTAGGACATTAGACTTTCACTTGTTCATCTTTAAGGAGATGTCATGTCCAAAGTCCAATTCAACTCGAAGATCAACATGCCTGACGTGTTGCTTCTTACTAGCTCTATCTCGTGTTTGGAAACTCCAATAAGGATGATTCCAAAATGAGGTGAAAGCTGAGAGTTTAAGATTCATGATTGACCCATCAATCATTTGAAAACTCTGTGAAATGATGATGAAAGCATTTACCAAAATTGAGTGATGTCCAGCATATTCTGAATTGATCAAATATGGATCTTGGGCTCTAAACTTGGGTCGACGTCCAACATAGAGATTATCTTGAACTCTTGGAAGTTCTTGGACATATACTAGCACAATTTTGGCCTTTTGAGCATGAGTCATACCTTCATGAGCCATTTGAACTTGAATCATGTGCTTTTGAATGATTCGGGTTTCTTGATGGATGAGGGTGATATGAGACTCTCGAGGAACTTTGTCCTAGGAACCTCCTTTTTGACAACATTACCCAGATCGTGCAAAATTTAAGAACATGATCACACAAATAGAAGACAAAAGCACTCATAAAGAATAAAAACACATATAAATAAAGATAGTTGGTCAAGTGGGTAAGACTCTAAGAGAACTCATCTCTTAGAACCCTAGCCATGAGACGCCACAAAGGAAAACCACTCCTTTGATAAGTCCAAGTTGAATTCACTACATCGCTCAAGGAGCAAGTGTGACGACCCTAACTTCTAATCCTAATAATTATGGTTAAATACATAATTAATAATTAATGATCAAGGTTTGGGGTTGCTACGATTTAATACTTTGCGGAAATATAGAGAAATTTAAACCTTGATGTTGTTAGGGTCATCAACTAAACAACCATAAATGGGAACATGTATAAAAGCATTTGTACCATCGTTAAGGGTTTGTAATTCATCCATCCATCGATTTCAACACACAAAAACCTCCCACAAGTGTCCCTACATCATTGCCTATCATTTGTATTAAAGAAATTAAGGTTTCTAGGTCAAAGGTAGGAGTTTGGGGACCTACGCCACGACCTAGGACTTTCCTGCCGCGTCTAAGTTAGATCCTAGAGCTCGAAAACTAAGTTTTTAATCTTGCGCCGCAGCCCAGAACTTTTGCGCCGCAGCCAAGTTGCTCTCGGGAATCAGGCGTAACTTTCTTGAATTTCGCCGCGGCGAGTTGGATTTGCGCTGCGGCCAACCTATGAGGTGCTGCGGTGAGTTTTGCTACTGTTTCTTCCTTAATTAATTTTCTCGACTTACGCCGCGGCGAGACTTATTGTGTCGCGGCGAGGTTTCATTCTGTCACCCTCCTAGGTATTTTTTTCGCTCTGCGCTGCAGCGAGATTTCTCAAGCCGCGGCGTCCCTCGCCACTGTCACTCTTTAGGCTTCGCCGCGGCGTGACTCCCTCCTATAACTATATTCCCCATATTTCGTCTCCTACACTCTATTTCTCTTCTTAGGGACACTCTAAGGTCACTTTCCCTCATTTTATATGGCTCTAATGGCATTCATCTACCTTATTTACCTAGCTATTCTTCCATTACCAATTCAAACTTATGTGCCCATTTCTTTTCTCCAATTACCTTCTATCAGCAAGTTTGTAAAGTTAACATAACAGAATATACATGAACTACCAGCAGCTATCTTTTAATACTCAATCAATGGGGGTTTCATACATTAGGGGTTCATATCAATATCTTAAGGGTTACATTTCTATTGATAAGCCATATTATAGGTCAACATAGTTTACAGCAGATATCATGAATCCATACAGCAATTACCAAATTAAGATGAGGTCTAACCCCTCAATACATACATCCTTAGAAACCAAAATATGAACGCCTACACTTAGCAATACAGATACATGATGATGCTATACAAGACTTAGCAAAAATTAGCATCTACCCTATTACACTCAAACCAAGTGTAGCCTCCCCACACTAGGCCTCAGCTCATGGATGTTCATTCACTTGCTTGCCCTTATCCTTACCCGAGGAACCTTCACCTGAAATTATAATCCCACAAAACGGGGTGAGATACACATCTCAGTAACCAAAGCAATTCCATCATATAATCCAGTTTAATTAACATATATGCATGAATCAAAATCATATCAATCATCTCAGCAAATGAAACAATTAGGCTATTAGGATTACTATCCCATACTAGCAATCATATTTTCACATGTTAAAGGCCATTAACACCGGGAGAGGCCCGTCCATGGCACCTACTCCCCATTGAGCACAACCAGGGCTCAGTGCATCTGGGGTTTGATCATAACCCGGTACTCGATCGTAGCACATGCACGGGTGGCAGTCGCACCATAGCTTCACCATGGACTCACAAGGTCCAATCATCATAAAATAGATAGCCAACCAATTCATTTAGCATTTCAAATCATTCATGTACAGCAAATACGAAATTAAACAGATACATGCGTAAAATTAATATAAACCCCGGTTACCTCACTTGTAGGCAATTTGCAACAGCCACCAATGGTACAAAAATTTCTATAACCATAGCATCAGAAAATTACCACTCTACTTCATCATTAATAGTAGCAATAAGTACCCAAGGAATTTAAATGCTAATAACTACCTAAATAACACTTACCCAGTCATTACAAGTCCCAAATTCGGATTCAAGTATCCTCTACCAGAAATCTCAGTATTTCACCCAAAATCCTAAGCAAATTCATACAAAATTAATACCCATTTTATAAATCAGCTATGGGGGTCTCAAATTAACAAAGAAAGCATCAAAATGGAGGATTTAAACTCACCTAATGCCAGCACTAACCTCAACCTACGAATTTCCACCATAGAACACCAAACAACCACATTTTAGATTTTGGGTATGGTGATAACTCTCTAAATGAAAAACTAATCAGACCAAATTAAAGAGAAAGATGAGGGGATTAAGTTGTATAATTATTACCTTGGCTGAATCTTACTCTAAATGTGAGAAAATGCAGAATTCTTGCCCGTAACCCTAGCCTCCTTCTCAACCTCCGAATTTTACTTCTCAAGTTTCAACAGATGAGAAAGTGGCTGAAGCATTAAGGTTTTAGGTGGGTTTAAGTTGGGTCAAAGATGGGTCATGGGTTGCTCCAAGGTCCAACTCCTAATGGGCTTCAGACTTTAGTTTGTTGGGCCAGTTTTTTAGTGTTGGGCTGCAGAATTTTATTGGGCCAGTTCTTATGCATTGGGTTGCTGAAGTTTAATTAGGTTTGGGCCAAGTTTGAAGGGCTTAAGGGTTTAGGTCTGCACAAGGGTAATTGAGCCACCATTAGCCTCTTATCATGATTTATTAAATTGGGCCTAGATGAGGTTTCTATCCTAATTAATCCTCAAACCCATATTAATAATTTATCTCTCTAAAATTTCTATTTAATAACTTGCCCAATTATCCTCTATTAATTATTCTTAATTACTCTAAATCCATGATTAACACCTTAATTAATTTTAGGGTGTTACAGCAAGAGGAATCTCACAAAAACAGAACATAAGTCTTGAAAAGAAAATTCTTTCTATTCATCTTATTGCCTACTTTCTAAGTACATATGATGCCTTTATATAGGCAATGAAAGACCTAAAAGTTTCTAAAAATAATTCCTTAAAGGATGGCAGTATTTATTACAAGAATTTGGAATGTTAATAATGGTGCCATAGAAAGGAAAGAAACTATAAAAAGAAAAAGGAAAGAAACTAACTTATTCTTTAAACATAAGTTTTGACCATATGGTCTTATTTTAAAACTAAAATAGAAACTTTTTACATGATCTGAAAATTGATGCTCATGTTCAGCAACTTGCCCAAGTTTTTGTTGATGGTTACGCCATACATGGTCTCCTTGAAGGTGGTCATTGGAGCTCCATGGTACTTTATCATGACAACTAGGAGAGAGAAAAAGAAAAGAAAGTGATTGAAAAGAAAAAGCATGAAAGTGAGAAAATTGATGGAAAAAAGTGAGTTTCTTTTCTGGAAAAAGAGAGATAAAGAGAGCTATGTTGGTTGACGAGCAAGTACTTGTACTCTTGTACAAGGAAATTTATTTTTCTACTAATGAACTTGATCCCTCTTTGCCCTCTAGTGTTGTGTCTTTTTTGCAAGATTTTGGTGATTTGTTTCCAAAGGAAATTCTCGATGGTTTGCCCCCTTTGAGAGGCATTGAACATCATATAGATTTCATTCCTAGAGCATCCATTCCTAATAGCCAGCATATAGAGCCAATTCGGAAGAAACTAAGGAGATCCAATGCCAAGTTGAAGAGCTCATGAAGAAAGGCTTTGTTAGAGAGAGCTTGAGTCCTTGTGCGGTTCCAGTGATCCTAGTGCCTAAGAAGGATGGCAAGTGGAGAATGTGCATGGATTGTAGAGCCATCAATAAAATCACAGTTAAGTATCGTTATCCCATTCCTAGATTAGATGATATACTTGACAAGTTGCATGGTGCATCTTTATTTTCTAAAATTGATCTTAGGAGTGGATATCATCAAATTAGAATGAAAAAAGGTGATGAATGAAATACTGCATTTAAAACTAAATTTGGATTGTATGAGTGGTTAGTTATTCCATTTGGATTAACTAATGCACCCAGTACATTTATGAGCTTAATGAATCATGTTTTTTATTCTCTCATTGGAAAATTTGCTGTCGTTTATTTTGATGATATTTTGATTTATAGCAAGAGTTTAGATGATCATCTTCGTCATTTGCGTGAGATCTTTTGCATTCTTAGGAAGAATAGCCTTTATGTAAATTTAGAAAAGTGTTCTTTTTGTTTGGATTCTGTTGTGTTTCTTAGATTTGTTGTAGGTGCTCAAGGGATTCGTGTGGATGAAGAGAAGGTGAAAGCTACCTGTGAGTGACCTACACCAAAGAATGCAAATGAAGTAAGGAGTTTCCATGGCTTGGCTAGCTTCTATAGATGTTTTGTGAGGGACTTCTCCTCCATTGCTGCACCTTTGAATGATTTAGTAAAGAAAAATGTTGTTTTCAAGTGGAGTGAAACACAAGAGGTTGCATTTCGCATTTTGAAAGAAAAATTAACTAATGCTCCTTTACTTGTTTTACCTGATTTTTCTAAAGTATTTGAAATTGAATGTGATGCATCTAGAATTGGAATTGGAGCTGTTTTAATACAAGATTCTAAACCCAATGCTTTCTTTAGTGAAAAATTAAGAGCTACTTTGAATTATTCCACTTATGACAAAGAGTTGTATGCTTTAAAAAGAACCTTAGAGACTTGGCAACATTATTTTTGGTCAAAAGAATTCATTATACATTCTAATCATGAAAACTTGAAAATTTAAATTGAACAAGAGACAGCTAGATGGCTTGAATTCATTAAAACTTTTCCTTATATCATCAAGCATAAAAAGGGTAAAGATAATGTTGTGGTTGATGCATTATCTAGGAAATATAGTTTTCTTACATCATTGCATGCTAGATTACTTGGTTTTGAGATGTTAAAAAGCATGTATCAATCTGATTATGACTTTGGTGAAATCTGGAAATTGTGTGAGAAATATGGTTTTAATGACTTTTACAGATTTTATGGATTTTTGTTTAAGAAAGATAAATCATGTATTCCATCTTGTTCTATGTGTGAATTGCTTGTTAAAGAGACTCGTGGTGGTGCTTTGATGGGGCACTTTGGTGTGGAGAAAACTTCAACTCTTTTGCATGAACATTTTTATTGGCCAAACATGAGAAAAGATGTAATTGTTACTTGTGATAAATGTGTGACATGTAAGCATGCAAAATCTAAAGTTCAATCTCATGGTTTGTATTCTCCCTTCCTCGTGCCTTCCCAACCTTGGACTAATATTTCTATGAATTTTGTGTTGGGCTTACCTAAAGCTCAAAGTGGAAAAGATAGCATTTTTGTTGTGGTTGATACATTTAGCAAAATGGCACACTTTATTACATGTTGAAAAACTAATGATGCCATACACATTGTGATGGAGGTGAACTAGGAGACTTAAAAGAGCTTGAACAAAATCAAAAGCTTGGAAACAAAAGGGCTAGACGTAACTATAAAAGATAGCTAACTAAAGATCCATTGCAAGGTATGGGAGGCCCATGCACAAGATCAAGAACCAAAGCTATGAAGGAGGCCTTGAATGGAGTGATCCAAAAACTAATGGACTTGGAGCCCATAGTCTTAGTTGAATATGAAGCCCAAAAGGAACAAAATGGCATAAAGATTATTTCATATCTACAAGATGTTAGCCCAAGCCCAAAAGGAGCCTAATTGAAGGAGCCCAGCCATTTTCCACAAAATTCTCTTAGTTTTATTTTGTTTTAATTTGATTGTTTCTGTTTCAGATTTTTTAGCTTTATTAGGCGCCATTCTTGGTGAATTTGTCCAGACTTAATTTTCTTTTATTTTCTTGCCATGTAAAAGGCGCCACCTAGGAGTTATTCTATGTTTAGGGTTTTATTTTTTTCAAATGCCTATATAAGGCCCACTTGTACTCCAAGAATGGGCAGATTGAATGAATTAGTTTTAGAATTATTTCTGACTTCTGAGGTTTCTCTTGTGGCCTTTGTGTACTAGAGAAAATCTTTGACTTATCAAAGGAGTGGTTTCCTTTGTGGCGTCCCGGATTAGGGTTCTAAGAGACGGGTTCTCTTAGGGTTCAATTCCATTGACCAATATGTCTTCTTTCTTCTTCTTGGTTCCTTTCTTTGTTCTTTGTTGCTTGTTGTTCTGATCTATCTATTTGCTTGGTCTTGTGTTGCATGCCAAATTTCGATCACTGATCCGTGTCATTTGGGGTTCTTCGAATGGGTTTCTATGGAGTCTCACATCATCTGGTATCAGAGCATTGGTTGAGGTTGATTTCATCCACTTTTTCCTTGTTCTTTTCTCTTATTTTGTCTGATTCTTTTCTGTTCGTCCTAATTTTTGTGCGGCTTTTTCTGGTGTTTTCCTTCGTGTTTTTGGACGTTTAATAGGTTTTTCTTGTGTCTCAATATCTCTTCTTTCTATTTGTTTTGGAATCACATCAATCCGATTTTTGTAGAGCAAGTTATAGCTATTTCTTTTCCCTTATTTCGTCTGATTCTTTTCTGTTCGTCCTAATTTTTGTGCAGCTGTTTCTGGTGTTTTTGGACGTTTAATAGGTCTTTCTTGTGTCCCAAGATCTCTTCTTTCTGGTTGTTTTGGAATCACGTCAATCCGATTTTTCTAGAGCAAGTTATAGCTATTTCTTTCATGCATATCATTATGATCTTTTAGAAATCCTGTGTTCTGTCTGCAAATTTCAGCACCTTTGAGATTCAAAAAAAAAAAAGAATATATTACAGTGAAAAAAAAAAAGGAAAAAGAAAAGAAAAGAAGGAAAAGTTGCAAAAAAAAAAAAAAAGAAGTCAGAATCTGTGAAAAAGGAAAGTTGTGCTGGAAATTGTAAAATTTTGAATTGACTTGGATTGCAATTGCTAAAGATCTGGTCATTTCTGATTCTTGGAATTACCATTCCTGATTCCTTAAGTTGATCTGGTCATTAAAAGTCATATTTGTGCACAATTCATAAAAGGAAATTTGCATTCATTCACCTTGTTCTAAATTTCAAATTTCTGATTGCTTCATTACTGATTTCAAATTCCAATTTTCTTTCCATCCTTTCCTCTTGATAATTAATCATTTAACCATTTGTTCTCCCATAATCTGCCACACACCATTTTTTCCATAAATTCATTGTCTTCATTTCCTTTCTTAGTCACTTGCTATATTTTCCATTGGCTGCACCTATGAATTTTTTTTTAGTGTTGGACTTTGGTTGTCTCTTTGAGAACTTTACATCTTGGATTCTAAATTGAGATTGCCACTTCAGTTGTTGCTTCTTTTGATTTGTTGGATTTAATTCAGTACACTATAGGAAGCAAGTTGAGAGGAAAAAGGCAAGAGTGTTTTCATCATTGTAAAAGCCATTACAAGTGTGAAACACGAGTAAATTTGCATCATTTAGAGTGAAACACGTGAGGGAGTAGTTAGGTCCTTTTCTTGCTATTCACTGACATTTCAAGTGCCAATCATGTCTGAAAGTGAAGATAATCAAGTTGACTTTAAATTGTTCATCAAATCTGTTCAAGAACAATTCAAGAGGCTAAATACTAGGTTGGATCAAATGGATTCTTCTTCTTCCAATAGCAAGGCAAGGCGTGGTAAAATTGTTATTCAAAGAGGAGATGAATCTGATTTTGAGGAGGCAAGCCAACATGAAAGAGTTAGGAGAGCTCCCCCTCAAAAGAAAGATACCTTTAGTAACATCAAGATGAAAATCCTTTCCTTTCAAGGGAAAGCTGATCCTGATGTATATCTTGAATAGGAAAGAAAAGTTGAGTTTTTATTTGACTGCCAATGTTTTTTAGAGGAAAATAAAATAAAATTAGTTGCTTTGGAGTTCACAGATTATGCAAGCCTATGGTGGGATCAATTAACCACTAGTAGGAGGCGTTCTGGAGAGGGTCCAATTCGATCTTGGCCAGAAATGAAGGCTCTCATGAGGAAGAGATTTGTCCTTACCCATTACTATAGCACAAGAGGCTCCACAGAATCAAACAAGGATCTATGAGTGTGGAAGAATATTTTTAGCAAATGCAAATTGCCATG
This sequence comes from Erythrophleum fordii, assembly GCA_032878935.1. Classification (NCBI taxonomy): domain Eukaryota; kingdom Viridiplantae; phylum Streptophyta; class Magnoliopsida; order Fabales; family Fabaceae; genus Erythrophleum; species Erythrophleum fordii. The sequence continues at coordinate 19,210,684 of JAVQMF010000053.1, forward strand.
ATCAAAGCCGACATTGAGGAAGATTCAGAAGTTACGATGGCAAGATTTCTTGGTGGCTTAGACCCTGAAATTGCTGCAGAAGTTGAATTGCAAAACTACCTTGATATGGAGGAGTTGTTGCATAAAGCCATTAAGGTGGAGAAGCATTTTAAGACAAAACAGAAATTGAAATCACATGCTAGTTCCAACAAAGACTTCAAGTCCTCTTTCAAGTTTAAGGGAGAGACCAAGCCTAAAGAGGAGAATAAGATGAAGGTGCAAACACTTACTTCTAAAGGTAAATCTGAACCTAAATCTTCTTCTAGTTCTTCTAAAATTAAATGCTTTAAATGTCAAGGCTTTGGTCACATTGCTTCACAATGTCCAAATAAAAGGACTATGATTTTGCTTGAGAATGGTGTTGTTACTAGTGAAAGCAGCGATGATGAAAATGTGGAAGCTAAGTTAAGCTCTAGTGGAGGTGATGAATCTGATGTGGAGGTAGCTGAAGCTATGATTGGTGAGGCTCTAGTGTCAAGGCGTGCTCTTAGCATTCAACCTAAAGAGGAGCTTGAAAAAGAACGAGAGCATATCTTTCACACTAGGTGTTTTGTTAACAACACGGTATGTAGCCTTATAATATAATGGGAGCTGCACTAATGTTGCTAGTACCTTGTTGGTTGAAAAGCTAGGTTTGCCAACTAGAAAACACCCCACTCCTTATAATTTGTTGTGGTTCAATGATAATGGGGATGTTAAAGTTACTAAACAAGTTGTTGTAGCATTTTCCATAGGAAGTTACCATGATGAGGTTTTATGTGATATAGCTCCTATGTATGTTGGACACTTGTTATTAGGTAGACCTTGGTAATTTGATAGGAAAGTTAAGTATGGTGGTTATACTAATAGGTATTCTTTTGAGTTTAATAAGAAAACCATTATGCTAACCCCTCTTAGACCCTTGCAGGCATATGAAGATCAAAAGCGAATTACTCAAGAATGCAAGTTAAGAGAGAAAGAAAAAAAAGTGCGTGAGAAAGAAAGAAAAGAAAGTGAGAGGGAGAGAAAAGAAAAGAGAGCTACTGAATTGAAAAGTCAAGAGAGTAAAGAAAAGAAAGTAACACTATTTTCCAGTAAAGGAGAGATTAAGAGGGCTTTATGTAGTGAGACATCTTTTGTACTCTTGTATAAAGATGTTTATCTAACCCTTAGTGACCTTGATGAATCTCTTCCTTCTAGTGTTTTGAGTTTGTTGCAGGAATATAAAGACTTATTTCCGAAAGAGGTACCTGATGGATTGCCTCCAATAAGAGGCATTGAACACAGGATTGACTTTATTCCTAGAGCATCTCTTCCTAACCGACCTGCTTATAGGGCAAATCCAGAAGAGACTAAGGAAATTCAGAGGCAAGTGGAGGAACTCATGAAAAGGGGTTTGTGAGAGAAAGCCTTAGTTCATGTGCTGTTCCAGTAATACTTGTGCCTAAGAAAGATGGCAAATGAAGGATGTGTGTGGACTACCGAGCCATCAATAAAATCACAGTTAAGTATAGATATCCCATTCCTAGACTTGATGACATGCTTGATAAGTTGCATGGTGCTTGCTTGTTTTTAAAAATAGATCTTATGAGTGGTTATCATCAAATTATGATGAAAGAGGGTGATGAGTGGAAGACTGCATTTAAGACTAAGTTTGGTTTGTATGAATGGCTTGTTATGCCCTTTGGCTTAACTAATGCTCTAAGTACATTCATGAGCTTAATGAATCATGTGTTTCGCCCTTACATAGGAAAGTTTGTTGTTGTGTATTTTGATGACATTCTTGTGTTTTCTAAGAATCTAGAAGAACATGCTAAGCATTTGCATTCTGTGTTTGATATTTTAAGAGAAAATAAACTCTTTGCAAATTTAGAAAAATGCTTTTTTTGCTTGTATTCTGTTGTTTTTCTTGGTTTTGTTGTAGGTACTAATGGCCTCCGAGTGGATGAAGAGAATGTGAAGGCAATTCAAGAATGGCCAACACCTAAGAATGCTAGTAAGGTGAGGAGTTTCCATGGACTTGCAAGTTTCTACCGACGTTTTTTTGTAAAGGACTTCTCAACCCTTGCTGCACCTCTAAATGAACTGGTAAAGAAAAATGTTATCTTTAAATGGGGTGAGGCACAAGAGGCGGCTTTTAATACTTTGAAAGATAAATTGACCAATGCCCCTCTACTTATTCTTCTTGATTTCTCTAAAGTTTTCGAAGTTGAATGTGATGCCTCTGGAATTGGTATTGGTGCAATTTTGATGCAAGAGTCTAGGCCTATTGCTTACTTTAGTGAGAAGCTTAGTGGTGCTTGTTTGAATTATTCAACTTATGACAAGGAATTGTATGCTTTAAAAAGAACTCTAGAACATTGGCATCATTATTTATGGTCTAAGGAATTTGTTTTGCATTCTGATCATAAGAGTCTTCAATACCTAAAGACCCAAGATAAGTTGAATAAGAGGCATGTCGTGTGGCTTGAATTCATTGAGTCATTTCCTTATGTGCTTAAACATAAAAAGGGGAAGGAAAATATTGTGGCTGATGCTTTGTCTAGGAGGCATAGTCTTATTACATCTATGCAAGCTAGGTTGATTGGTTTTAAATTTTTCAAAAGCATGTATGAATGTGATGTTGACTTTGCTGAAACTTGGAAGTTGTGTGAAAAATATAGTGCTCATGATTTCTTTAGATTTGATGGTTTATTATTTAAAGGAAATAAATTGTGTGTGCCTATTCGTTCTATGCGTGAGCTTCTGGTTAAAGAATCTCATGGGGGTGGTTTGATGGGGCACTTTGCCATAGAAAAGACTTTAGCCATGTTGAAAGAACATTTTTATTGGCCTCATATGCGTCGGGATGTGATTGCTGTGTGTAAAAGGTGCATTGTATGCAAGCATGCTAAATCTAAAGTGCAACCACATGGCTTGTATACTCCCTTACCTATTCCTTCTCTTCCTTGGGTCGATATTTCAATGGATTTTGTGCTTGGATTGCCTAGAACATCTAGTGGAAAGGATAGCATATTTGTTGTTGTTGATCGATTTAGTAAAAATGGCTCATTTCATTGCTTGCTCAAAAACAAATGATGCTGTCCATATTTCTGATTTGTTTTTCAAGGAGATTGTTAGATTGCATGGTTTGCCCCGATTTATTGTGAGTGACCGTGATGTTAAATTTGTTAGTCACTTTTGGAAAAGTTTGTGGGCTAAGTTGGGTACAAAGCTTGTGTTTTCTATGGTTGCACATCCTCAAACGTATGGAAAATCAAAGTGATGAATCGAACACTTTCTTCCATATTGCATGTTGTAATTCACAAAAATTTAAAGAATTGGGAAAATGTTTGCCTCACATTGAGTTTGCATATAATTGTGCCTTGCATTCTACAACTGAGTTTTTTCCTTTTAAAATTGTATATGGTTTTAATCCTTTGACTCCCTTGGATTTACTCCCTTTGCCTTGTAATGAGTTTGCTAACCTTGATGGTGCAAAAAAAGCTAAGTTTGTGCAAGATCTTCATGCTAAGGTTAAGGCGAACATTGAGCGCAAGAATGAGCAATATGCTCAACATGCTAATAAAGGCCGAAGGAAGGTTATCTTTGATTGGGTGTGGGTTCATTTGAGGAAAGAAAGGTTTCCTGAACAAAGGAAGTCCAAATTACACCCAAGAGGCGATGGTCCTTTCTAAGTGTTGGAAAGAATAAATGATAATACATATAAAATTGATTTGCCTAGTTCTTATGGGAATGTAAGTGCAACTTTCAATGTGCCTGACCTTTCTCTTTTTGATATTGCAGATTCGAGGACGAATCCTTTTCAAGAGGGAGGGAATGATGGAGGTGAACTAGGAGACTTGAAAGAGCTTGAACAAAATCAAGAGCTTGGAAACAAAAGGGCTAGACGTAACTCTAAAAGATGGCTAACTAAAGATCCATTGCAAGGTATGGAAGGCCCATGCACAAGATCAAGAACCAAAGCTATGAAGGAGGCCTTGAATGGAGTGATCTAAAAACTAATGGACTTGGAGCCCATAGTCTTAGCTGAATATGAAGCCCAAAAGGAACAAAATGGCATGAAGATTATTTCATATCTACAAGATGTTAGCCCAAGCCCAAAAGGAGCCTAATTGAAGGAGCGCAGCCATTTTCCACAAAATTCTCTTAGTTTTATTTTGTTTTAATTTGATTGTTTCTGTTTCAGATTTTTTAGCTTCATTAGGCGTCATTCTTGGTGAATTTGTCTAGACTTAATTTTCTTTTATTTTCTCACCATGTAAAAGGTGCCACCTAGGAGTTATTCTATGTTTAGGGTTTTATTTTTTTCAAATGTCTATATAAGACCCACTTGTACTCCAAAAATGGGCAGATTGAATGAATTAGTTTCAGAATTATTTCTGACTTCTGAGGTTTCTCTTGTGGCCTTTGTGTACTGGAGAAAATCTTTGACTTATCAAAGGAGTGGTTTCCTTTGTGGCGTCCCGGATTAGGGTTCTAAGAGATGGGTTCTCTTAGGGTTCAATTCCATTGACCAATATCTCTTCTTTCTTCTTCTTGGTTCCTTTCTTTGTTCTTTGTTGCTTGTTGTTCTGATCTATCTATTTGCTTGGTCTTGTGTTGTATGCCAAATTTCGATCACTGATCTGTGTCATTTGGGGTTCTTAGAATGGGTTTCTATGGAGTCTCACATCACATTGCTGACTTGTTCCTTAATGAAATTGTGAGGTTGCATGGTTTACCTAAATCTATTGTGATTGATAGAAATGTAAAGTTTCTTAACCATTTTTGAAGAACTTTGCTAAGCTAGGAACTAAATCATTGTTTTCTACTGTGGCACATCCTCAAACGGATGGGTAAACTGAAGTTGTGAATCGTACTCTTACAACCTTGCTTCATTCTATCATTCAAAAAAACTTGAAGAATTGGAAAAAATGCTTGCCTCACATTGAGTTTGCATATTAACAGTGCATTCTTCTGCTTCATTTTCTCCATTTGAGGTTGTTTATGGTTTTAATCCCTTAACTCCTCTTGATATTCTTCCTTTACCTTCTAATGAGTTTGCTAATCTTGATGGTTTGAAGAAAGCTAAGTTTATGTAGGAATTACATGCCAAAGTCAAGGCTAACATGAGAGGAAGAATGAATAATATGCCAAGCATGCTAATAAGGGTAGAAGATGTGTGGTATTTGAACCTGTAGATTGGGTTTGGGCATACTTGAGAAAGAAAAGATTCCCTGAGAAACGAAAGTCAAAATTACAACTTAGAGGGGATGGACCTTTCCAAGTTTTGGAAAGAATTAATGACAATGCATACAAAATTGATTTGCCTAACTCCTATGGAAATATTAGTGCTACATTCAATGTTACTAATTTATCTTCCTTTAATTATGCAGATTCGAGGACGAATTCTTTTGAAGAGGGAGGGAATGATGAAGGGGCCCATGAGCTTGTAGACAAGGGAGCATGGTATAATGACCTAAAAGAGTATGGAGGGTGTGCAAGAGAGCCCAACAAGAAAATGGACCTATTACAAGGCATAGAAGGCTCAATGACTAGAGAAAGAGCTAAAGCCATGAAACAAGCTTTGAGTTGCATTGTCCAAGAAGTTCAAGAGCTTGAACCCATATTTTTGCATCAATTTGAACAATTACAAGGCCCAAGGGACTTGATCCTCATTGTCCAAGCCCAACAAGACATGCTGCAAGGTCCAAATAGAGTCCAACTCAAAGAAATCAATTAACAAGCATGTGCAAATCACATGGGCAACAAAAGTGACATGAATAAGAGTTTTAAATCTTATTAGGATGTTTTTTATTTGCTTTTCAGTTTATCAACAAGCAAGATACTAGCAACATTTGTACAACTACCACCATCAATAATCATGTTACATACCTTGTTCTTGACAAAACATCTAGTATGAAAAATGTGCTCACGTTGCTCTTTCTCATGATCTTCCTTGGGTTGAATATTTAGAGCACGCCTAGACACCAAATCCTTTCCATGCACGGGCTCACTAAGCTCCAACTTGGAATCCTCCACCAAAGATGGCATACTTCCATCCGAATCTTCATCACTAGTCTCCTCACTAACTACATCACCATTCTCAAGCAAAATCATAGTTCTCTTGTTTGGACATTGAGAAGAGATGTAACAAAAACCTTGACATTTAAAATACTTAATTTTTAAAGTAGAAGAAGAAGAAGAAGAAGAAGAGTTAGAGTTATACTTACCTTTAGGAGGTGGATCTGAACTTTTGGGCTTTGCTTCCTCCTTTGGCTTGCTTTCTTTGGATTTGTGATGAAGGGGCCCATGAGCTTATAGACAAGGGAGCATGGTGTAATGACCTAAAACAGCATAGAGGGTGTGCAAGAGAGCCCAACAAGCAAATGGACCCATTACAAGGCATAGGAGGCCCAATGACTAGAGGAAGAGCTAAAACCATAAAGCAAGCTTTGAGTTGCATTGTCCAAGAAGTTCAAGAGCTTGAACCCATGTTTTTGCATCAATTTGAAGAGTTACAAGGCCCAAGGGACTTGATCCTCATTGTCCAAGCCCAACAAAACATGTTGTAGGGTCCAAATAGAGTCCAACTTGAAGAAATCAATTAACAAGCATGTGTAAATCACATGGGCAACAAAAGTGACGTGAATAGGAGTTTTAAATCTTATTAGATGTCTTTTGTTTGCTTTTCATTAGTTTCCATTTCCATTAGTTTGAATAAGGCCATTTAGTCAAGACTTAGGATTTAAGTTTCAGATTTTGTTTATTTCCATTTTCCTTAGTTGCTGAAAATTTATTACTTTCTTTCCTTTTCCTTAGGATTTCTTATAGTAAATGGCATCATCTCCTTCCATTAAAATCAGATTCTTTGTTTCCTATTTCTTGGAGGACAATTCTTAGAGATTAAGTTAGGTTCAGGGTTTTCTTTTATGCCTATTTAATAGGCCACCTATTGTACTTTTTGGAGATTTGGAATGAATTCTGATGAGAGACCCCGTAGGAATAAGTCCCAAGAACCTTTAACAAGATGATACGTTGCCTGGGATCGGCTAAGAACAAGAAATGTTGGTCAAATGGATAATACCCTAAGAGAACTTATCCCTTAGAACCCTAGCCTTGAGACGCTGATGTGAGACTCCATAGAAACCCGTTCTAAGAACCCCAAATGACACGGATCAGTGATCAAAATTTGGCATGCAACACAAGAACAAACAAATAGATAGATCAGAACAACAAGCAACAAAGAACAAAGAAAGGAACCAAGAAGAAGAAAGAAGAGATATTGGTCAATGGAATTGAACCCTAAGAGAACCCGTCTCTTAGAACGTTAATCCGGGACGCCACAAAGGAAACCACTCCTTTAATAAGTCAAAGATTTTCTCCAGTACACAAAGGCCACAAGAGAAACCTCAGAAGTCAGAAATAATTCTGAAACTAATTCATTCAATCTGCCATTCTTGGAGTAAAAGTGGGCCTTATATAGGCATTTGAAAAATAAAACCCTAAACACAAAATAACTCCTAGGTGGCACCTTTTACATGGCGGGAAAATAAAAGAAATTTAAGTCTGGACAAATTCACCAAGAATGGCGCCTAATAAAGCTAAAAAATCTGAAACAGAAATAATCAAATTAAAACAAAATAAAACTAAGAGAATTTTGTGGAAAATGGCTGCGCTCCTTCAATTAGGCTCCTTTCGGGCTTGGGCTAGCATCTTGTAGAAATGAAATAATTTTCATGCCATTTTGTTCCTTTTGGGCTTCATATTCAGCTAAGACTATGGGCTCCAAGTGCATTAGTTTTTGGATCACTCCATTCAAGGCCTCCTTCATAGCTTTGGCTCTTGATCTTGTACATGGGCCTCCCATACCTTGCAATGGATCTTTAGTTGGCCATCTTTTAGAGTTATGTCCAGCCCTTTTGTTTTCAAGTTCTTGATTTTGTTCAAGCTCTTTCAAGTCTCCTAGCTCACCTCCATCATTTCCTCCCTCTTGAAAAGGATTCGTCCTCGAATCTGCAATATCAAAAAGAGAAAGGTCAGCCACATTGAAAGTTGCACTTACATTCCCATAAGAACTAGGCAAATCAATTTTATATGCAATATCATTTATTCTTTCCAACACTTGGAAAGGACCATCGCCTCTTGGGTGTAATTTGGACTTCCTTTGTTCAGGAAACCTTTCTTTCCTCAAATGAACCCACACCCAATCTCCTAGTTCAAAGATAACCTTCCTTCGACCTTTATTAGCATGTTGAGCATATTGCTCATTCTTGCGCTCAATGTTTGCCTTAACCTTAGCATGAAGATCCTGCACAAACTTAGCTTTTTTTGCACCATCAAGGTTAGCAAACTCATTACAAGGCAAAGGAAGTAATCCAAGGGAGTCAAAGGATTAAAACCATATACAATTTCAAAAGGAGAAAACTCAGTTGTTGAATGCAAGGCACGATTATATGCAAACTCAATGTGGTGCAAACACTTTTCCCAATTCTTTAAATTTTTTTGAATTACAACACGCAATAAGGAAGAAAATGTTCGATTCACCACTTCAGTTTGTCCATCCATTTGAGGATGTGCAATCGTAAAAAACACAAGCTTTGTACCCAATTTAGCCCACAAAGTTTTTCAAAAGTGACTAACAAATTTAACATCACGGTCACTCACAATAGATCGAGGCACACCATGCAATCTAACAATTTCCTTGAAAAACAAATCAGAAATATGGACAGCATCATTTGTTTTTGAGCAAGCAATGAAATGAGCCATTTTACTAAATCGATCAATAACAAAAAATATGTTATCCTTTCCACTAGATGTTCTAGGCAATCCAAGCACAAAATCCATTGAAATATCGACCAAAGGATGAGAAGGAACAGGTAAGGGAGTATACAAGCCATGTGGTTGCACTTTAGATTTAGCGTGCTTGCATACAATGCACCTTTTACACACAGCAATCACATCCCTATGCATATGAGGCCAATAAAAATGTTCTTTCAACATGGATAAAGTCTTTTCTATGGCAAAGTGCCCCATCAAACCACCCTCATGAGATTCTTTAACCAAAAGCTCACGCATAGAACAAACAGGCACACACAACTTATTTCCTTTAAATAAGAAAACCATCAAATCTAAAGAAATCATGAGCACCATGTTTTTCACACAACTTCCAAGTTTCAGCAAAGTTAGCATCACATTCATACATGCTTTTGAAAGATTCAAAACCAATCAACCTAGCTTGCATAGATGTAATAAGACTATACCTCCTAGACAAAGCATCAGCCACAACATTTTCTTTCCCCTTTTGATACATTACCAGTAGGCATGCCCATTAAAGCACTACAAATTCGAAAAGCCCTTATCCATCAAGAACTTCAAAGAGCTCAAGTGGCCCAAATTGTGTTAGTATTTGTCCAAAAATTTCAAAGAGCTCAAAATAATATCTATGTTGGACGTCGACCCAAGTTTAGAGCCCAAGATCCATGTTTGATCAATTCAAAACATGCTAAATTAGACTTTAGACATGAGATCTCCTTAAAGATGCAAAAGTGGAAGTCCAAATGGAAGCCCAACATCCTAAGAAGGGCCATGGAGCAACTAAAGTCAATATCCAATATGTTGAAGGCCCAATGTAGTTATACATATACAAGAGGAGTGCCAAGGCCCAATTGGAGTCCAATTGCAAGAGATTAAGAATCATGTGACAACCATGTGATTTTTAATGAAGCATGAGCATCCCATGTGACAATTTAAAGAAGTTGATTAGTTTTGACTAGGATTCCTTTTGAAATTTCGTTTTTTTATTATTTTATTATTTTTTTGAACTTGGTCAAAGAGCTTATCTTGGAGATCAAGTTAAGATTAGTATCCTAATCTAATTAGGATATATATTAGGTATTATTTAAAATATTTCTAATCAGATATTAGAGTTTTACTTTAATTAGGACTCTAGAAATTTTGCCTATAAAAGGCTTCCTATTGTACTCTATTTTACACATGAATGAATGAATGAATGAATTTGAGTATTATTCAATACTTTGTGAGGCTTTTGCTTCTTTGTGTTCTCTGAGAGTTCACGTGACTTATCAAAGGATTGGTCTTCCTTTGTGGCGTCTTGAGGCTAGGGTTCTAAGAGACAAGTTCTCTTAGGGTCTTTCCTTTGACCAACATTCTTGTTTTCTAGCCGGTCTCGGGCAAAGTGTCATCTTGTTGAAGGTTCCTAGGACAAGGTTCCTAGAGGGTCTCTCATCATTTGGTATCAGAGCTTTAGTCGCTAGTACAAGGTATATCTTTGTGTTTTCCTTTTCATTATTCTTCATACTTTCTCTCCTTCCATTAGTATTACCTTTTCCATCTTCGTCTTTTTCTTTTATCTTCTTCTGTCTTCCATTGTTGTGTTCCTCCATCCTCAAAAAAAAAAACAAAAAGAATTAAAAAAAATTCGAAAAAAAAAAGAAGAAAAAAAAAAGAGTGAAAAAAAAAAGGGAGTGAAAAAAAAAAATTCAGATTGCAGAATTCAAAATTGCAAGTTGTGCCAATTCAAAATTAAAAGCAAGATTGGAGTCAATTTCCTAATTGGAATTGATTTCCTAGTTGGAGTTAGTTTCTTAATTAGAGTCAATTTCCTAATTGGAGTTAATTTCCTAATTGGAGTCAATTTCCTAGTTGGAGTTAGTTTCCTAATTAGAGTCAATTTCCTAATTGGAGTAAGTTTCCTAATTGGAGTCAATTTCCTAATTGGAGTTTGTTTCCTAATTTAATTGCATTAAGTGGCTACCAAGTTTTCTACTTACCTATTTGCATTCAAGAAAGGATATTGTTTCCTAATTGTTCGAAACTTGAATTGCAAGTAGTTTTCTATTCTTAAGGTTTCTTATTTTCAGATTTTTTTTTTCTTTTCATCTCTTTCCTTCCAGACCTTCCCTTACTCTTTCTTTTTCCTTTTTGTTACACATCTATTTTTCTCCTTTGTTTGATTCTTTGGGAATTTACATTTTAGGATTCTAGTTTTTTGATAGCCACTAATCTGATCTTTTCATTTGATTTGCTTGTGACTTGCTTAGAACACTTGTAAGAAGTAAATTATTGAGTGGTAAAAGGCAAGAGCGTTAATATTAAAGAAAAAGCTAAAAAGAGAGTTAAACACGAGTGAACTTATCATCTTTTGAGTGTAAACACGTGAGAAGAGTGCGTGAGGTCCTATTCCTTCTATCTTTCTTTGACTAACTTTTCAGGTGATAAGATGTCCAATGAGTACAAATTCCTTGAAGAGGCTAATAAAGAGCAATTCAAGCAAACTTGTGCATGGTTAGATGCATGCCAATCCAATTCCAACTCTACAGGACAAGATAAGGAAAAGTCATCCCCTTATTTCCATACTAGATGCCTTATCAAAGAAAAAGTTTGCAGCATGGCTATTGATAATAGTAGCTACGCAAATGTTGCTAGTACCTTACTTGTTGAGAAATTAAACTTGCCTACTATAAAACATCCTAGGCCCTATACCTTGTTGAAGGGTAGTGCTGAATTTAAGGTTAATAAGCAAGTTTTGATTTCTTTCTCCATTGGTAAATATCATGATAAAGTGTTATGTGATGTAGCTCCAATGTATGATGGACATATTATGCTTGGTAAACCATGGAAACACGTGAGAAAAGCTAAATATGTCAAGCATAAGCACAAATATTGCTATTGCTATTCATTTGTATTCAATGAAAAAAATCATGTATTGGTACCTCTTGATCCTATGGATGCTTATAAGGATCAAATGAGAATAGTACAAGCATACAAAGCAAAAGAAAAAGAGAGAGAACATGAGTTAGAGAGAGAAAAAGATGAGATTGAAAAAGAAAAGAGTGAGAGTGAAAAGAAAGAGCAAGAGAGTTGTGAGAAAAGTGAGAAAAACATGAGTATGAGCTTGTTTGATGAAAAAAGAGAGGTTGAGAGTGTGTGTAGGGATATTTGTTTATCTACTAACAACCTTAACCCATCTTTGCCTATTGTTGATTCTAGCTCCTTGCAGATATGTGGAAATTTGTTTTCAAAGAAGCCACCCAATGGGCTCTCATCTTCAACTAGCATTGAAAAGAGTTGTGATTGCCTAATTTAGTTTCCTAAGAATCCACCTAATGGCGAAGATTCGAGAACGAATCTTTTCAAAGAGGGAGGGAATGATACAATACCAGTAGGCATGCCCATTAAAGCACTACAAATTCGAAAAGCCCTTATCCATCAAGAACTTCAAAGAGCTCAAGTGGCCCAAATTGTGTTAGTATTTGTCCAAAAATTTCAAAGAGCTCAAAATAATATCTATGTTGGACGTCGACCCAAGTTTAGAGCCCAAGATCCATGTTTGATCAATTCAAAACATGCTAAATTAGACTTTAGACATGAGATCTCCTTAAAGATGCAAAAGTGGAAGTCCAAATGGAAGCCCAACATCCTAAGAAGGGCCATGGAGCAACTAAAGTCAATATCCAATATGTTGAAGGCCCAATGTAGTTATACATATACAAGAGGAGTGCCAAGGCCCAATTGGAGTCCAATTGCAAGAGATTAAGAATCATGTGACAACCATGTGATTTTTAATGAAGCATGAGCATCCCATGTGACAATTTAAAGAAGTTGATTAGTTTTGACTAGGATTCCTTTTGAAATTTCGTTTTTTTATTATTTTATTATTTTTTTGAACTTGGTCAAAGAGCTTATCTTGGAGATCAAGTTAAGATTAGTATCCTAATCTAATTAGGATATATATTAGGTATTATTTAAAATATTTCTAATCAGATATTAGAGTTTTACTTTAATTAGGACTCTAAAAATTTTGCCTATAAAAGGCTTCCTATTGTACTCTATTTTACACATGAATGAATGAATGAATGAATTTGAGTATTATTCAATACTTTGTGAGGCTTTTGCTTCTTTGTGTTCTCTGAGAGTTCACGTGACTTATCAAAGGATTGGTCTTCCTTTGTGGCGTCTTGAGACTAGGGTTCTAAGAGACAAGTTCTCTTAGGGTCTTTCCTTTGACCAACATTCTTGTTTTCTAGCCGGTCTCGGGCAAAGTGTCATCTTGTTGAAGGTTCCTAGGACAAGGTTCCTAGAGGGTCTCTCATCACCTTTTATGTTTAAGCACATAAGGAAATGACTCAATGAATTCAAGCCACACGGCATGCCTCTTATTCAACTTATCTTGGGTCTTTAGGTATTGAAGACTCTTATAATCAGAATGCAAAAAAAATTCCTTAGACCATAAATAATGATGCCAATGTTCTAGAGTTCTTTTTAAAGCATACAATTCCTTGTCATAAGTTGAATAATTCAAACAAGCACCACTAAGCATCTCACTAAAGTAAGCAATAGGCCTAGACTCTTGCATCAAAACAGCACCAATACCAATTCCAGAGGCATCACATTGAACTTCGAAAACTTTAGAGAAATCAGGAAGAATAAGTAGAGGGGCATTGGTCAATTTATCTTTCAAAGTATTAAAAGCCGCCTCTTGTGCCTCACCCCATTTAAAGATAACATTTTTCTTTACTAGTTCATTTAGAGGTGCAGCAAGGGTTGAGAAGTCCTTTACAAAACGTCGGTAGAAACTTGCAAGTCCATGGAAACTCCTCACCTCACTAGCATTCTTAGGTGTTGGCCATTCTCGAATTGCCTTCACCTTCTCTTCATCCACTCGGAGGCCATCAGTACCTACAACAAAACCAAGAAAAACAACATAATCCAAGCAGAAAGAGCATTTTCCTAAATTTGCAAAGAGTTTCTTTTCTCTTAAAATACCAAATACAGAATGCAAATGCTTAGCATGCTCTTTTAGATTCTTAGAAAACACAAGAATGTCATCAAAATACACAACAACAAACTTTCCTATGTAAGGGCGAAACACATGATTCATTAAGCTCATGAATGTACTTGGAGCATTAGTGAAGCCAAAGGGCATAACAAGCCATTCATACAAACCAAACTTAGTCTTAAATGCAGTCTTCCACTCATCACCCTCTTTCATCCTAATTTGATGATAGCCACTCCTAAGATCTATTTTTGAAAACAAGCAAGCACCATGCAACTCATCAAGCATGTCATCAAGTCTAGGAATGGGATATCTATACTTAACTGTAATTTTATTGATGGCTTGGTAGTCCACACACATCCTCCATTTGCCATCCTTCTTGGGTACAAGTATTACTGGAACAGCACATGGATTAAGGCTTTCTCTCACAAACCCCTTTTTCATGAGTTCCTCCACTTGCCTCTGAATTTCCTTAGTCTCTTCTGGATTTGCCCTATAAGCAGGTCGGTTAGGAAGAGATGCTCTAGGAATAAAGTCAATCCTATGTTCAATGCCTCTTATGGGAGGCAATCCATCCGGTACCTCTTCCGGAAACAAGTCTTTATATTCCTGCAACAAACTCAAACCACTAGAAGGAAGAGATTCATCAAGGTCACTAAGGGTTAGATAAACATCCTTATACAATAGTACAAAAGATGTCTCACTACATAAAGCCCTCTTAATCTCTCCTCTACCGGAAAATAGTGTTACTTTCTTTTCTTTACTCTCTTGACTTTTCAATTCAGTAGCTCTCTTTTCTTTTCTCTCCCTCTCACTTTGTTTTCTTTCTTTCTCACGTACTTTTTTTTCTTTCTCTCTTAACTTGCATTCTTGAGTAATTCGCTTTTGATCTTCATATGCCTGCAATGGTCTGAGAGGCGTTAGCATAATGGTTTTCTTATTAAACTCAAAAGAATACCTATTAGTATAACCATCATACTTAACTTTCCTATCAAATTGCCAAGGTCTACCTAATAACAAGTGTCCAGCATACATAGGAGCTATATTACATAAAACCTCATCATGGTAACTTCCTATGGAAAATGCTACAACAACTTGTTTAGTAACTTTAACATCCCCATTATCATTGAACCACAACAAATTATAAGGAGTGGGGCGTTTTCTAGTTGGCAAACCTAGCTTTTCAACTAACAAGGTACTAGCAACATTAGTGCGACTCCCATTATCAATGATAAGGCTACATACCTTGTTGTTAACAAAACACCTAGTGTGAAAGATATGCTCTCGTTGTTCTTTTTCAAGCTCCTCTTTAGGTTGAATGCTAAGAGCACGCCTTGACACTAGAGCCTCACCAATCACAGCTTCAGCTACCTCCACATCAGATTCATCACCTCCACTAGAGCTTAACTTAGCTTCCATATTTTCATCATCGCTACTTTCACTAGTAACAACACCATTCTCAAGCAAAATCATAGTTCTTTTATTTGGACATTGTGAAGCAATGTGACCAAAACCTTGACATTTAAAGCATTTAATTTTAGAAGAACTAGAAGAAGATTCAGGTTTAGATTTACCTTTAGAAGTAGGTGTTTGCATCTTCATCTTATTCTCCTCTTTAGGCTTGTTCTCTCCCTTAAACTTGAAAGAGGACTTGAAGTCTTTGTTGGAACTAGCATGTGATTTCAATTTCTGTTTTGTCTTAAAATGCTTCTCCACCTAATGGCTTTATGCAACAACTCCTCCATATCAAGGTAATTTTGCAATTCAACTTCTGCAGCAATTTCAGGGTCTAAGCCACCAAGAAATCTTGCCATCGTAACTTCTGAATCTTCCTCAATGCCGGCTTTGATCATGGCAATTTGCATTTGCTAAAAATATTCTTCCACACTCATAGATCCTTGTTTGATTTTGTGGAGCCTCTTGTGCACATCCCTATAGGAATGGGTAGGGACAAATCTCTTTCTCATGAGAGCCTTCATTTCTGGCCAAGACCGAATTGGACCCTCTCCAGAATGCCTCCTACTAGTGGTTAATTGATCCCACCATAGGCTTGCATAATCTGTGAACTCCAAAGCAGCTAATTTTATTTTACTTTCCTCTGAAAAAGATTGGCAGTCAAATAAAAACTCAACTTTTCTTTCCCATTCAAGATATATATCAGGATCAGCTTTCCCTTGAAATGAAGGGATTTTCATCTTGATGTTACTAAAGGCATCTTTCTTTCGAGGAGGAGCTCTCCTAACTCTTTCATGTTGGCTTGCCTCCTCAAAATCAGATTCATCTCCTCCTAGAACAACATTTTTACCATGCCTTGCCTTGCTGTTGGAAGAAGAAGAATCCATTTGATCCAAACTAGTATTTAGCCTCTTGAATTGTTCTTGAACAGATTTGATGAACAATTTAAGGTCAACTTGGTTATCCTCACTTTCAGACATGATTGGCACCTGAAATGTTAGTGAATAGCAAGAAAAAGGACCTGACTACTCCCTCCCATGTTTCACTCTAAATGATGCAAATTCACTCGTGTTTCACACTTGTAATGGCTTTTACAATGATGAAAACACTCTTGCCTTTTTCCTCTCAACTTGCTTCCTATAGTGTACTGAATTAAATCCGACAAATCTAAAGAAGCAGCAACTGAAGTGGCAATCTCAAATTAGAATCCAAGATGTAAAGTTCTCAAAGAGACAAAAGTCCAACATTTAAAAAAAAAATTCGTAGGTGTAGCCAATGGAAAATACAGCAAGTGACTAGGAAAGGAAATGAAGACAATGAATTTATGGAAGAAATGGTGTGTGGCAGATTATGGGAGAACAAATTGTTAAATGATTAATTATCAAGGGTTATGGAAAGAAAATTGGAATTTGGAATCAGTATTGAAGCAATCAGAAATTTGAAATTTAGAACAAGGTGAATGAATGCAAATTTCCTTTTATGAATTGTGCACAAATATGACTTTTAATGACCAGATCAACTTAAGGAATCAGAAATGGTAATTCCAAGAATCAGAAATGACCAGATCTTCAGCAATTGCAATTCAAGTCAACAATTCAAAATTTTACAATTTGCAGCACAACTTTCCTTTTTCACAGATTCTGACTTCTTTTTTTTTTTTTTTGCAACTTTTCTTTCTTTTCTTTTCTTTTTCCTTTTTCTTTTTTTTTTCCACTGTAATATACTCTTTTTTTTTTTTTTCGAATCTCAAAGGTGCTGAAATTTGCAAACAGAACACAGGATTTCTGAAAGATCACAATGACATGCACGAAAGAAATAGCTATAACTTGCTCTAGAAAAATCGGATTGACATGATTCCAAAACAAACAGAAAGAAGAGATCTTGGGACACAAGAAAGACCTATTAAACGTCCAAAAACACGAAGGAAAACACCAGAAACAGAGCAACAAAAATTAGGACGAACAGAAAAGAATCAGACGAAATAAGGGAAAAGAAATAGCTATAACTTGCGCTACAAAAATCAGATTGATGTGATTCCAAAATGAGCAGAAAGAAGAGATCTTGAAACACAAGAAAGACCTATTAAACATCCATAAACATGAAGGAAAACACCAGAAACAGCCGCATGAAAAAAAGGACGAATAGAAAAGAATCAAACGAAATAAGGGAAAAGAACAAGGAAAAAGTGGATGAAACTAACCTCAACCAATGCTCTGATACCAGATGATGTGAGACTCCATAGAAACCCATTCTAAGAACCCCAAATGACACGAATCAGTGATCGAAATTTGGCATGCAACACAAGAACAAGCAAATAGATAGATCAGAACAACAAGCAACAAAGAACAAAGAAAGGAACCAAGAAGAACAAAAAAGAGATATTGGTCAATGGAATTGAACCCTAAGAGAACCCGTCTCTTAGAACGCTAATCCGAGACGCCACAAAGGAAACCACTCCTTTGATAAGTCAAAGATTTTCTCCAGTACACAAAGGCCACAAGAGAAACCTCAGATGTCAGAAATAATTCTGAAACTAATTCATTCAATCTGCCATTCTTGGAGTACAAGTGGGCCTTATATAGGCATTTGAAAAATAAAACCCTAAACACAAAATAACTCCTAGGTGGCACCTTTTACATGGTGGGAAAATAAAAGAAATTTAAGTTTAGACAAATTCACCAAGAATGGCGCCTAATAAAGCTAAAAAATCTGAAACAAAAACAATCAAATTAAAACAAAATAAAACTAAGAGAATTTTGTGGAAAATGGCTGGGCTCCTTTAATTAGGCTCCTTTCGGGCTTGGGCTAGCATCTTGTAGATATGAAATAATTTTCATGCCATTTTATTCCTTTTGGGCTTCATATTCAGCTAAGACTATGGGCTCCAAGTGCATTAGTTTTTGGATCACTCCATTCAATGCCTCCTTCATAGCTTTGGCTCTTGATCTTGTGCATGGGCCTCCCATACCTTGCAATGGATCTTTAGTTAGCCATCTTTTAGAGTTACTGATGAGAGACCCTCTAGGAACCTTGTCCTAGGACCCTTCAACAAGATGACACTTTGCCCGAGACCGGCTAGAAAACAAGAATGTTGGTCAAAGGAAAGACCCTAAGAGAACTTGTCTCTTAGAACCCTAGCCTCAAGACGCCACAAAGGAAGACCAATCCTTTGATAAGTCACGTGAACTCTCAGAGAACACAAAGAAGCAAAAGCCTCACAAATAATTGAATAATACTCAATTTCATTCATGTGTTTTTTAAAATAGAGTACAATAGGAAGCCTTTTATAGGCAAAAATTTCTAGAGTCCTAATTAAAGTAAAACTCTAAAATCTAATTAGAAATATTTTAAATAATACTAATATATATCCTAATTAGATTAGGATACTAATCTTAACTTGATCTCTAAGATAAGCTCTTTGACCAAGTTCAAAAAATAATAAAATAATAAAAAAACGAAATTAAAAAAAGAATCCTAGTCAAAACTAATTAGCTTCTTTAAGTTGTCATATGGAATGCTCATGCTTCATTAAAAATCACATGGTTGACACATGATTCTTAATCTCTTGCAATTGGACTCCAATTGGGCCTTAGCACTCCTCTTGTATGTGTATAGTTCATTGGACCTTCAACGTGTTGGATATTGTCTTTAGTTGCTCCATGGCCCTTCTTAGAACATTGGGCTTCCACTTGGACTTCCACTTTTGCATCTTTAAAGAAATCTCATGTCCAAAATCTAATTCAGCATGTTTTGAATTGATCAAATATGGATCTTGGGCTCTAAACTTGGGCCAACGTCCAACATAGATATTATCTTGAGTTCTTTGAAATTTTTGGACATAATGCATAATTTGGGCCACTTGAGCTCTTTGAAGTTCTTGATGGATGAGGATTTCTCGAACTTGTTGCGCTCTAATGGGCATGCCTACTGATATTGTATCATTCCCTCCCTCTTTGAAAAGATTCGTCCTCGAATCTTCGCCATTAGGTGGTTTCTTGGGAAACAAATCTCTACATACCTGCAAGGAGCTAGAACTAACAATAGGCAAAGATGGGTTAAGATTGTTAGTAGATAAATAAATATCCTTACATATGCTCTCAACCTCTCTTTTTTCATCAAACAAGCTCAGACTTATGCTTTTCTCACTTCTTTCACAACTCTCTTGCTCTTTCTTTTCACTCACACTCGTTTCTTTTTCAATCTCTTCTTTTTCTCTCTCTAACTCATGTTCTCTCTCTTTTTCTTTTGCTCTCTCTTTTTCCTTCATTTTGTATGCTTGTACTATTCTCATTTGATCCTTATAAGCATCCATAGGATCAAGAGGTACCAATACATGATTTTTTTCATTGAATACAAATGAATAGCAATAGCAATGTCTGTGCTTATGCTTAACATATTTAGCTTTTCTCACATGTTTCCATGGTTTACCAAGCATAATATGTCCATCACATATAGGAGCTACATCACATAAAACTTTATCATGATATTTACCAATGGAGAAAGAAATCAAAACTTGCTTATTAACCCTAAACTCAGCACTACCCTTTAACAAGGTATAGGGCCTAGGATGTTTTATAGTAGGCAAGTTTAATTTCTCAACAAGTAAGGTACTAGCAACATTTACGTAGCTACTATTATCAATAGCCATGCTGCAGACTTTTTCTTTGATAAGGCATCTAGTATAGAAATCAGAAGATGACTTTTCCTTATCTTGTCCTGTAGAGTTGGAGTTGAATTGGAATGCATCTAACCGTGCACAAGTTTGCTTGAATCGTTCTTTGTTAGCCTCTTCAAGAAATTTGTACTCATTAGACATCTTATCACCTGAAAAGTTAGTCAAAGAAAGAAAGAAGAAATAGGACCTCACGCACTCTTCTCACGTGTTTACACTCAAAAGATGATAAGTTCACTCGTGTTTAACTCTCTTTTTGGCTTTTTTTTTTAATGTTAACGCTCTTGCCTTTTACCACTCAATAATTTGCTTCTTACAAGTGTTCTAAGCAAGTTACAAGCAAATCAAATGAAAAGATCATACTAATGGCAATAAAAAAAACTAGAATTCTAAAATATAAATTCCCAAAGAATCAAACAAAGGAGAAAAAGAGGTGTGTAACAAAAAAAGGGGAAAAAGAAAGGAGGAAGGGGAGGCCTGGGAGGAAGGAGAAGGAAAAAAAAATTCTGAAAATAAGAAAATTTAAGAATAGGAAACTACTTGCAATTCAAGTTTAAAACAATTAGGAAAAAACATTCTTTCTTGAATGCAAATAAGAAAGTAGATAATTTGATAGCTACTTAATGCAATCAAATTAAGAAATTGATTCCAATTAGAAAATTAACTCCAATTAGGAAATTGACTCCAATTAGGAAATTAACTCCAATTAGGAAATTGACTTTAATTAGGAAACTAACTCCAACTAGGAAATTGACTCCAATTAGGAAATTAATTCTAATTAGGAAATTGACTTTAATTAGGAAACTAACTCTAACTAGGAAATTGACTCTAATTGGGAAACTAATTCCAATTAAGAAATTGACTCTAATTGGGAAACTAATTCCAATTAGGAAACTAACTCCAATTAGGAAATTGACTCTAATTAGGAAACTAATTCCAATTAGGAAATAGACTCCAATTAGGAAACTAACTCCAAACTTGTTGTCAATTTTGAATTGTGCAATCTGAAATTTTTTTTTTTTTTTTTTAGGATGGAGACACACAACAATGGAAGACAGAAGAAGATAGAAGACAAGGACAAAGATGAAAAAAATAACACAAATGGAAGGAAAGAAAGTATGAAGAACAATGGAAGGAGAAAAAAAAAACACAAAGATATACCTTGTACTAGCGACCAAAGCTCTGATACCAAATGATGAGAGACCCTCTAGGAACCTTGTCCTAGGACCCTTCAACAAGATGACACTTTGCCCGAGACCGGCTAGAAAACAAGAATGTTGGTCAAAGGAAAGATCCTAAGAGAACTTGTCTCTTAGAACCCTAGCCTCAAGACGCCACAAAGGAAGACCAATCCTTTGATAAGTCACGTGAACTCTCAGAGAACACAAAGAAGCAAAAGCCTCACAAATAATTGAATAATACTCAATTTCATTCATGTGTTTTTTTAAAATAGAGTACAATAGGAAGCCTTTTATAGGCAAAAATTTCTAGAGTCCTAATTAAAGTAAAACTCTAAAATCTAATTAGAAATATTTTAAATAATACTAATATATATCCTAATTAGATTAGGATACTAATCTTAACTTGATCTCTAAGATAAGCTCTTTGACCAAGTTCAAAAAATAATAAAATAATAAAAAAACAAAATTAAAAAAAGAATCCTAGTCAAAACTAATTAGCTTCTTTAAGTTGTCATATGGAATGCTCATGCTTCATTAAAAATCACATGGTTGACACATGATTCTTAATCTCTTGCAATTGGACTCCAATTGGGCCTTAGCACTCCTCTTGTATGTGTATAGTTCATTGGACCTTCAACGTGTTGGATATTGTCTTTAGTTGCTCCATGGCCCTTCTTAGAACATTGGGCTTCCACTTGGACTTCCACTTTTGCATCTTTAAAGAAATCTCATGTCCAAAATCTAATTCAGCATGTTTTGAATTGATCAAATATGGATCTTGGGCTCTAAACTTGGGCCAACGTCCAACATAGATATTATCTTGAGTTCTTTGAAATTTTTGGACATAATGCATAATTTGGGCCACTTGAGCTCTTTGAAGTTCTTGATGGATGAGGATTTCTCGAACTTGTTGCGCTCTAATGGGCATGCCTACTGATATTGTATCAGTTACGTCCAGCCCTTTTGTTTTCAAGTTCAAGATTTAGTTCAAGCTCTTTCAAGTCTCCTAGCTCACCTCCATCAAACGCCACAAAGGGAGACCACTCCTTTGATAAGTCACTTGTATTCTATAGAAGAACACACTAAAGCAAGAATTCTCACAATGAGAAATAAACTTGTGAATTCATTCCAATCTCTCAAAAAGCAAGAGGAACCTCACACAAACTGAACATAAATCCTGAAAAGAAAATTTTATTTATTTATCTTATTCCTCCTTTTCTAAGTACATATGATGCCTTTATATAGGCAATGAAAGACCTAAAAGTTTCTAAAAATAATTCCTTAAAAGATGGCACTATTTATTCCAAGAATTTGGAAAGTTAATAATGGTGCCATAAAAAAAAGGAAAGAAACTATAAAGAAGAAAAAGGAAAGAAACTAACTTATTTTTTAAATATAAGTTTTGACTACATGGTCTTATTTAAAAACTAAAATAGAAACTTTCTACATGGTTTGAAAATTGATGCTCACATTCAGCAACTTGTCCAAGCCTTCCTTGATGGTTATGCCATGCACGGTCTCCTTGAAGGTGGTCATAAGAGCTCCATGGTACTCTATCAAATTCAGAATTTTATTTTTCATTGTGAGAATTCTTGCTTGTGTGTTCTTCGAATATAACTGACTTATCAAAGGAGTGGTCTTCCTTTGTGACGTCTCAAGGCTAGGGTTCTAATGGTGCGAACCCACGAGGAATTGAATCCCATTGAACCCACAACCAATCTGAAATATACACACCCCAAGAAAGCTAAATCAAGTCTGAACGATCCGCTTGGAACCCTTGAACACGAAGAGACAAGGACCCCGAGTGTTGGAAGACGCCACAAGGTTGATCAAGCCGTGATAAGTCTACAAGTTCAATGAAGAACCCTAGAGAGTACTCCTCTCAATTCTAGGATTTCCAGAAAATATGATTTCTATTCATTCAAATTTGATTACAATGGGAGGCAAAGTACAATTATATAGTGTGCAAGTCAAATCTGCCTTCAATGCTCATAGAAAAAGGAAAACTAGGAAAATTAATGGCAAATTTCCTAACTAATGACCTATGGAATCAAAATTATAAAAGTCAAATTCTCTTAAAAACTAAAAAGGAAACAAATCCCCCTAAATAAGCTAATTACATCTAAATACGGGTTCTAGAAATCAGCTTATTAAGCCCAAAATAGTATTATTTAGCCCTAAATGAGCCCACCAATGGATGGTCTATGGTTCAAGCACTTCAATTTATAATGTTTGGGCCCAATTTAGCTTCAGCAGCTCCATCTTTAGCCCATATGATGTTGAGGATGCCCACATTGAAAATGTCCATATCTTGCTTGACTTTTGTTACTCCAATTGCTATTTGCTTAGTCCAGGTCTCTTGAACAAGTCCACTTAAGGCTTCCCTCATTCTTTTAGCTCGTGCTCTTGTCATCGGGCCACTTGGAATTTGTAGAGGATCATTCCAAGCATTTGAGATAGCTTGCTCCCTTTGATGGATCGCATCATCCCCTCTCTCCTCAAAAGGATTCGTCCTTGAATCATCACCTACATCATAAGGAGATAGATCAGCAACATTAAAAGTAGCACTAACATTATACTCACCTGGTAGATCTATCTTATAAGCATTGTCATTAATTTTCTCAAGGACTTGAAATGGTACATCCTCTCTTTGAGCTAACTTAGATTTCCTTTGTGCTGGAAACCTCTCTTTTCTCATATGCACTCATGCCCAATCGCCAGGTTCAAAAGTGACACGCCTTCTGCCTTTATTTGCCTTGGATGCATATTGCTCATTCTTCTTTTCAATCTGCAATTTAATCTTTTCATGAAGTTGCTTAACCACCTCAGCTTTCTTTTTGCCATCAAGGCTTGTTCTCTCATTAATGGGCAATGGTAACAAATCCAAAGGAGTTAGTGGATTAAAACCATAAACAATTTCAAAAGGAGAATAATCAGTAGATGAATGCACACTTCTATTATATGCAAATTCAATGAATGACAAGCAATCCTCCCAATTTTTCAAATTCATTTGGATGACGGTCCTAAGCAATTGAGTTAAGGTTCTGTTAACAACTTCAGTTTGACCATCAGTTTGTGGATGACAAGCTGTAGAAAATAATAACTTAGTTCCAAGCTTTCCCCACAAAACTCTCCAAAAATGACTAAAAAATTTTGCATCCCTATCTGAGACAATGCTTTTAGGAACACCATGAAGCCTCACAATTTCTTTAAAGAACAAATCAGCAATATAAGTAGCATCATCAGTTTTATGGCATGCAATAAAATGCGCCATTTTTGAAAATCTATCAACAACCACAAATATTGAATTTATCCCTCTTTTTGACCTAGGTAATCCCAAAATAAAATCCATTGAAATGTCTACCGAAGGTTCACTAGGTACAGGTAATGGAGTATACAGACCATGAGGTAAGACTCTAGACTTAGCCCTTTTACATGTTATGCATCTACCACAAATCCTTTCCACATCACGCTTCATTTTAGGCCAAAAGAAATGTTCATGCAAAACATCTATTGTCTTTTTCACACCAAAATGTCCCATTAGTCCTCCCCCATGTGCTTCCCTCACAAGCAATTCACGCATAGAACATTGAGGCACACATAATTTATTTTCTCTGAACAAAAATTCATCAAGCTTATAGAGTTTTCCAAAAGCTCCTTTTTCACAAGCAACAATTATTCCAGCAAAATCACTATCATTGGCATACAAATCCTTAACATATTCAAAACCAAGCAATCTTGCATTCAGAGAAGTGAGAAGAATATACCTTCTAGATAATGCATCCGCAACCACATTCTCCTTACCTTTCTTGTATTTGATCACATATGGGAAAGGCTCGATGAACTCCATCCATCTAGCATGTCTTTTGTTCAGCTTACCTTGACCTTTAATGTACTTCAAAGATTGATGATCTGTATGGATCACAAATTGTTTAGGCCAAAGGTAGTGTTGCCAGGTCTCCAATGCTCTCACAAGTGCATAAAGCTCCTTATCATAAGTTAGGTAATTCAAGGTGGCACCATTCAGCTTTTCACTAAAATAAGCAATTGGCTGCCCTTCCTGCATTAGAACAGCTCCTATTCCAACTCCTGATGCATCACACTCAATCTCAAAAGTTTTGTTAAAATCAGGTAAAGCTAAAGTAGGTGCAGAACACAATTTTTCCTTAAGAACGCTAAATGCATGATCTTGTGCCTTTTCCCATCTAAAGCCAACTGATTTCTTAATTATTTTAGTGAGTGGTGCAGCAATTGTGCTAAAATCTTTGACAAACCTCCTATAAAAGCTAGCCAACCTATGAAAACTTCTTACCTCAGTTACGTTTGTAGGTGTTGGCCATTCTTTAATAGCCCTTACCTTCTCTTCATCGACTTGTATTCCCTCAGCACTCACGACAAATCCAAGGAAAACAACTTTTCCCATGCCAAAGCTACACTTTTTTAGGTTAGCATACAACTTTTCTTTTCTCAAAACATCAAGCACACAGCGTAAATGATTCAAATGCTCATCAAGACTTGTACTAAAGATCAGAATATCATCAAAATAAACCACAACAAATTTTCCAATATATGCACGCAAAATATGATTCATCAACCTCATAAAAGTACTAGGTGCATTTGTTAGCCCAAATGGCATGACTAACCATTCATACAGCCCATGCTTTGTTTTGAAAGTAGTTTTCCACTCATCTCCTTCCCTTATCCTAATTTGATGATATCCAGATTTTAAATCAATTTTTGAGAAAATAATAGACCCATGCAATTCATCAAGGATATCATCTAATCTAGAATGGGATGACGATACTTTACAGTGATATTGTTGACAGCTCTGCAATCAATGCACATCCTCCAAGATCCATCTTTCTTTGGTACTAAGAGGACTGCTACAACACATGGACTCAAGCTTTCTCGAACATACCCCTTTGCCATGAGCTCTTTAACTTGCTTTTGAAGCTCTTTTGTCTCCTCAGAGTTAGTTCTATAAGCTGGCCGATTAGGAATTGTTGCTCCAGGAATGAAGTTAATTTGATGCTCAATGCCTCTTATGGGTGGCAATCCACCAGGGATATCTTCTGGAAATATATCTTCAAATTCCTGCAACAAAGAATTAATAACACTCGAAAATGAAGAGTCAAGGTCATTAGTGTTTAAAAAGGCCTCCTTGTAAACAAGTACAAGTAAAGGCTGTTCAGAAAGATATGCACTCCTCACCTCACTTTCTTTTGCATAAAAACTCACTTTTTCTCTTTCTTTTCTCTCCACTTTCTTTTCTTTCTTCTGAATCTCTTTTTTTTGAACTCTTAGATTTTTTTTTTCTTTCTCACTCTCATTTCTTTTTGATCTTTCTTCTTTATTTTTCTTATCACCCTCTCTTTTATCTCTCTCTTGTTTCATTTTGAGCTGATCTTCATACACTTGCTTGGGTGTTAATGGTACAAGAGTAACGGGTCTGTCATCCTTTACAAATGAATATCTATTGGTAAACCCATCCTTTGTCGCCTTCCTATCAAATTCCTAAGGTTTACCCAAAAGTATATGTCCAGCATGCATAGGAACAACATCACATAAAATCTCATCACAATATCTTCCAATTGAAAATGAAACAAGAACTTGCCTATCAACCTTAATCTCCCCACATTCATTCAGCCATTGCAACTTGTATGGTTTAGGGTGTTTAATGGTAGACAAATTTAATTTTTCAACTAGAGTGGTACTAGCAACATTGGTACAACTCCCACCATCAATAATCATATTGCATACCTTGTTGCTTATGAGACAGCGAGTATGGAAGATGTTTTCTCTTTGCTACTCAATGTCATCTTCCTTAACTTGAGAATTCAAAGCTCTTCTAGTCACAAGTGCTTCTCCTTCTACAGCATACTCAAACCCATCATCACTAGCATCTTTAAGTGACGGCATGGAATCATCACTTTCACTTTCAGTCACCACTTCACGGTCCTTCATGATCATTACTCTCTTGTTGGGGCATTGCGAAGCTATATGACCTGTTCCCAAACGCTTGAAACATTTAATATCTCTATTTCTAGATGATTGGGAATCAGATTTACCTTTGTTTTTAGATGAAGCTTCCTCTTTGCCTTTTGGGACTTCTCTTTGAACATCTTTTTCTTCCTTCTTCCATTTTAGTCTCATTGAAGAACTAGAGCCTGAAAGGTACCTTGCTGATCCTTTTTGTTTAAGTTGCCTTTCAACCTTCATTGCCATGTGCACCATGTCTTCTAACTCCACATAATGCTGCAACTCCACAATATTAGCAATTTCTTTATTCAACCCATTTAAGAATCGAGCAATTGTTGCTTCCCTATCCTCTTTCACATTTGCCCTAAGCATAGCCACTTCCATCACTTTGTGATATTCCTCTACACTCTTAGAGCCTTGTGTAAGGGACTGCAACTTTTGAAAGAGGTCTCTATAGTAATGGCTGGGTATAAACGTCTTCCTCATGAGAGCTTTCATCTCCTCCATGTTTCTAGAGATCTCTCACCATTCCTCCTCCTCTCTAGGACCAATTTATCCCACCAAATTAATGCATAATCCGTAAATTCAATGACTGCCAATTTCACCTTTTTTGCTTCAGAATAATTATGGCACTAAAAAATAAACTCAATTTTCTTCTCCCACTCCAAATAAGCTTCAGGATCATTTCTACCTTGGAAAGAAGGTATCTTCATCTTAATATTTCCAAGGTTCCCATCCACCCTATTTCTACCCCTTAGAGCATTTTTACTGTGTCTCCTTTCATGCCTAACTTCCCTAGGCCTATTTCTACCCAAATCAAATTCAGATTCATAGTCTTCTTCACTACCACCTCCTACTTCATTTTCAGACTCAAAATCATCCATAGAATCATCTCTATGCCTCTCATATCTTCTAGGATTAAGACTTACAGTAGGTGGTCTTCTCTGCAAGTTTGCAATCATTGTGTCTTGCTTATCCATCCGGTCTCTTATCCCTCCAAGCACCACATTAAGACGTTCAAATTGCTGCTACATGGCTTTTACAACGAGATCCAGGTTCTGTGCACTACCTCCTCCACTTGATATTTCCTCACTATTAGACATTATAAGCTGCAAGAAAAATTGATTAGAGGAATAAAGATCCTCGCAAATTTTCCTCACGTGTTTACCCTCAAAGATGTCACTCTTCACTCGTGTTTCACACTTTAAAGGCTTTTTCAAATAATGGATTCACACTCTTGCCTTTTTCCACTCTCAGTGTCTCTATCTTCTTTAAAGAAACTAATCAGACTCAATACAAAGCTATCACAATTCTTGTGTGATTCAACCCAACACTTGGAGATAATGAGTAGTAAGCGGATACTATAGTTGAGAAAATTAGGGAATGAGAGTTAAAGATGCAGAATGTTATAAAAGCTTAGCTCAAACCAATACTACTTCCAGAACAGCACAATTTTTTTTTTTTGCCTTTTCTTTTCAGCAATTTTTTTTATTCTCTTTTTTTTTTTTGCCTTGCTTTTTTTTTTTTTCTGGAATATGAAAGAACAAAAAAACGAAATTTGGATAAACAGAACAGAAACAGAAAAATAAATCTGGAAAAATGCGTCTGAATTTAAAGGACAATATCTCGAGTTAGAGAACTCCAAATGAGATGATTTTAAAGCAATCTGAAAGAAGAGATTCTGGGATATAAGAAAGACCTACTATACATCCAGAAACTCAACAGAAAACATGACAAACAGAGGATTAAAATTCAGCACGTCCAGAATAATGGAAGACAAATAGAATTTCAAAACGAAAGAGAAACGCAATCTGGAAAAGCACAAGACACACGGATATGACCTGATTTAGGGACCGAAGCTCTGATACCAAGATGGTGCGAACCCACAAGGAATTGGATCCCCTTGAATCCACAACTGATCTGAAATATACACACCCCAAGAAAGCTAAATCAAGTCTGAATGATCCACTTGGAACCCTTGAACACGAAGAGACAAGGACCCCGAGTGTTGAAAGATACCACAAAGTTGATCAAGCCATGATAAGTCTACAAGTTCAATGAAGAACCCTAGAGAGCACTCCTCTCAATTCTGGGATTTCCAGAATATATGATTTCTATTCATTCAAATTTGATTACAATGGGAGGCAGAGTACAATTATATAGTGTGCAAGTCAAATCTGCCTTTAATGCTCATAGAAAAGGAAAACTAGAGAAATTAATGGCAAATTTCCTAATTAATGACCTATGGAATCAGAATTATAAAAGTCAAATTCTCTCAAAAACTAAAAAGGAAATAAATCCCCTAAATAAGCTAATTTCGTCTAAATACATTAGGGTCCTAGAAATCAACTTATTAAGCCTAAAATAGCATTATTTAGCCCTAAATGAGCCCACCAATGGATGGTCCATGGTTCAAGCACTTCAATTTGTAATGTTTTGGCCCAATCTAGCCTCAGTAGCTCTATCTTCAGCCCATATGATGTTGAGGACGCCCACATTGGAAATGTCCATATCTTGCTTAACTTTTGTTACTCCAATTGCTATTTGCATAGTCCAGGTCTCTTGAACAAGTCCACTTAAGGCTTTCCTCATTCTTTTAGCTTGTGCTCTTGTCATCGGGCCACTTGGAATTTGCAGAGGATCATTCCAAGCATTTGAGACAGCTTGCTCCCTTTGATGGATCACATCACTAATTACAATTGCCGGGCATCCCATTAGTTTCCTATTTTCAAAGTTCCTATTTTGACTAACTTGAATTGCAAGTTGTAGCAAGTTACCAATTTGTGAAGAATTTATATTACAAGTAGCAATCACTTTCCTAATTCTGTAAACTTGAGTGGTAAGCTTCCAAATTTCCTAAATTGAATCCGACTTTCATTTGTTTTAATTCTTTCATATTTTTCTTTTCTTTCCAAACTACTTGTTTCTAATCCTTGCCCTTCTAAATTCTTATCTACTTCCTAATTTGCTTCTTGCCTATTTCTTATTTCCTTTCTATTTCCAGATTTGCTGACTTTCTTTCCTTTCATTTTTTGCTTCAGATCTCATTGTTTTCTTTCCAAATCCTTCAAGTTGTGCCTCTTTCCTTGATCATGATGGAGGTGAGCTAAGAGACTTGAAAGAGCTTGAACAAAATCAATAACATGGAAACAAAAGAGCTGGACTTGACTCTAAAATGATGAGAGACCCTCTAGGAACCTTGTCCTAGGAACCTTCAACAAGATGACACTTTGCCCGAGACCGGCTAGAAACAAGAATGTTGGTCAAAGGAAAGACCCTAAGAGAACTTGTCTCTTAGAACCCTAGCCTCAAGATGCCACAAAGGAAGACCAATCCTTTGATAAGTCACGTGAACTCTCAGAGAACACAAAGAAGCAAAAGCCTCACAGATAATTGAATAATACTCAAATTCATTCATTCATTCATGTTTAAAATAGAGTACAATAGGAAGCCTTTTATAGGCAAAATTTCTAGAGTCCTAATTAAAGTAAAACTCTAAAATCTGATTAGAAATATTTTAAATAATACCTAATATATATCCTAATTAGATTAGAATACTAATCTTAACTTGATCTCCAAGATAAGCTCTTTGACTAAGTTCAAAAAAATAATAAAATAATAAAAAACGAAATTTCAAAAGGAATCCTAGTCAAAACTAATCAGCTTCTTAAGTTGTCACATGGGATGCTCATGCTTCATTAAAAATCACATGGTTGTCACATGATTCTTAATCTCTTGCAATTGGACTCCAATTGGGCCTTGGCACTCCTCTTGTAGAATGGTTAGCATGATCACACCTTTTACATCTTCTTAGGCCTTCTCTTGACTTAAATGAATGGGCTCTAAGTTATGAAGCTTATGAATTAAACAATTGAAGGCTTCTTTCATTGCTTTGGCCCTAACTCTTGTTATTGGGCCTCCTATGTCTTGCAATGGATCTTTAGGCACATTTGACTTGAACTCTTAGGCTTTAATTTGCAAATCATGTCCTTGGGCTTGAAACTTTGCACCATATCCTTCATCAAGTCCACTTCTATGCTCAACAAGGTCTCTTGGTGCCATTGCATCATAAAAGATGGCCTACTAAAGAGCCATTGCAAGGTATGGGAGGCGCATGCACAAGATCAAGAGCCAAAGCTATGAAGGAGGCCTTGAATGGAGTGATCCAAAAACTAATAGACTTGGAGCCCATAGTCTTAGCTAAATATGAAGCTCACAAGGAACAAAATGGTATGAAGATTATTTCATATCTACAAGATGCTAGTCCAAGCCCAAAAGGAGCCTAATTGAAGGAGCCCAGCCATTTTTCACAAAATTGTCTTAGTTTTACTTTGTTTTAATTTGATTGTTTCTGTTTCAGATTTTTAGCTTTATTAGGTGCCATTCTTGGTGAATTTGTCCAGACTTAAATTTTTTTTATTTTTCCTGCCATGTAAAGGGCGCCACCTAGGAGTTATTCTATGTTTAGGGTTTTATTTTTCAAATGCCTATATAAGGCCCACTTGTACTCCAAGAATTGGGAGATTGGATGAATTATCTTTTCAGAATCTTTTTTTACTTATGAGGTTTTTCTTGTGGCCTTTGTGTGCTGGAGAAAATCTTTGACTTATCAAAGGAGTGGTTTCCTTTGTGGCATCCCAGATTAGGGTTCTAAGAGACAGGTTCTCTTAGGGTTCAATTCCATTGACCAATATCTCTTCTTTCTTCTTCTTTGTTCCTTTCTTTTTTCTTTGTTGCTTATTGTCCAGATCTGTCTATTTTCTTGTATTGCATGCCAAATTTTGATCATTGATCTGTGTCATTTGGGGTTCCTAGAATGGGTTTTTATGGGGTCTCACATCATCTGGTATCAGAGCATTGGTTGAGGTTGGTTTCATCCACTTTTTCCTCATTCTTTTCCTTTATTTTGTCTGATTCTTTTCTGTTCATCCTCATATTCGTGCGGCTGTTTCTGGTGTTTTCCTTCGTGTTTTTGGACATTTAATAGGTCTTTCTTCTCTCAAGATTTCTTCTTTCTGCTTGTTTTGGAATTACATCAATCCAATTTTTGAAGAGCAAGTTATAGCTATTTATTTTCCCTTATTTCGTCTGATTCTTTTCTGTTCGTTCTCATTTTTGTGCAGCTTTTTCTGGTGTTTTCCTTCGTGTTTTTGGACGTTTAATAGGTCTTTCTTGTGTCTCAAGATCTCTTCTTTCTGTTCGTTTTGGAATCACGTCAATCCAATTTTTCTAGAGCAAGTTATAGCTATTTCTTTCGTGCATGTCATTCTGATCTTTCAGAAATCTTGTGTTCTGTTTGCAAATTTCAGCACCTTTGAGATTCGAAAAAAAAGAGTTTACAGTGGAAAAAAAAGGAAAACAAAAGAAAAAAAGGAAAAGTTGCCAAAAAAAAAAAAAGAAGTCAGAATCTGTGAAAAAGAAAGTTGTGTTGGAAATTGTAAATTTTGAATTGTTGACTTGAATTGCAATTGCTGAAGATCATCTATTCTTGAAATTACCATTTCTGATTCCTTGAGTTGATCTGGTCATTAAATGTCATATTGTGCACAATTCATAAAAGGAAATTTGCATTCATTCACCTTATTCTAAATTTCAAATTTCTGATTGCTTCATTACTGATTTCAGATTCCAATTTTCTTTCCATCCTTTCCTCTTGATAATTAATCATTTAACCATTTGATCTCCCATAATCTGCCAACACTATTTGTTCCATAAATTCATTGTCTTGATTTCCTTTCCTAGTCACTTGCTGTATTGTCTATTGGCTACACCTATGATTTTTCTTTAAAATGTTGGACTTTTGTTGTCTCTTTGAGAACTTTGCATCTTGGATTCTAATTTGAGATTGCCACTTCAGTTGCTGCTTCTTTTGATTTGTTGGATTTAATTCAGTACACTATAGGAAGCAAGTTGAGAGGAAAAAGGCAAGAGTGTTTTCATGATTGTAAAAGCCATTACAAGTGTGAAACACAAGTGAATTTACATCATTTAGAGTGAAACATGCGAGGGAGTAGTCAGGTCCCTTTTCTTGCTCTTCACTAACATTTCAGGTGCCAATCATGTCTGAAAGTGAGGATAACCAAGTTCACCTTAAATTGTTCATCAAATCTGTTCAAGAACAATTCAAGAGGCTAAATACTAGGTTGGATCAAATGGATTCTTCTTCTTCCAATAGCAAGGCAAGGCGTGGTAAAAATGTTGTTCTAGGAGGAGATGAATCTGATTTTGAGGAGGAAAGCCAACATGAAAGAGTTAGGAGAGCTCCCCCTCGAAAGAAAGATGCCTTTAGTAACATCAAGATAAAAATCCCTTCCTTTCAAGGGAAAGCTGATCCTGATGTATATCTCAAATGGGAAAGAAAAGTTGAATTTTTATTTGACTGCTAATCTTTTTCAGAGGAAAGTAAAATAAAATTAGCTACTTTGGAGTTCACAGATTATGCACCTATGGTGGGATCAATTAACCACTAGTAGGAGGCATTTTGGAAAGGGTCAAATTCGGTCTTGGCTAGAAATGAAGGCTGTCATGAGGAAGTGATTTGTCCCTACCCATTACTATAGGGATGTGCACAAGAGGCTCCACAAAATCAAACAAGGATCTATGAGTGTGGAAGAATATTTTCAACAAATGCAAATTGCCATGATCAAAGTCGACATTGAGGAAGATTCAGAAGTTACAATGGCAAGATTTCTTGGTGGCTTAGACCCTGAAATTGCTGTAGAAGTTGAATTACAAAACTACCTTAATATGGAGGAGTTGTTGCATAAAGCCTAGGTGGAGAAGCATTTTAAGACAAAATAGAAATTGAAATCACATGCTAGTTCCAACAAAGACTTCAAGCCCTCTTTCAAGTTTAAGGGGGAGACTAAGCCTAAAGAAGGGAGTAAGTTGAAGATGCCAACACCTACTTCTAAAGGTAAATCTGAACCTAAATTTTCTTCTAGTTCTTCTAAAATTAAATGCTTTAAATATCAAGGTTTTGGTCACATTGCTTCACAATGTCCAAATAAAAGGACTACGATTTTGCTTGAGAATGGTATTGTTACTAGTGAAAGCAGCGGTGATGAAGATGTGGAAGCTGAGTTAAGCTCCAATGGAGGTGATGAATCTGATGTGGAGGTAGCTGAAGCTATGATTGGTAAGGCTCTAATGTCAAGGCATGCTCTTAGCATTCAACCTAAAGAGGAGCTTGAAAAAGAACAATGAGAGCAAATCTTTCACACTAGGTGTTTTGTTAACAAGAAGGTATGTAGCCTTATCATTGATAATGGGAGCTACACTAATGTTGCTAGTACCTTGTTGGTTGAAAAGCTAGGTTTGCCAACAAGAAAACACCCCACTCCTTATAATTTGTTGTGGTTCAATGATAATGGGGATGTTAAAGTTACTAAACAAGTTGTTGTAGCATTTTCCATAGAAAGTTACTATGATGAGGTTTTGTGTGATATAGCTCCTATATATGCTGGACACTTGTTATTGGGTAGACCTTAGCAATTTGATAGGAAAGTTAAGTATGATGGTTATACTAACAGGTATTCTCTTGAGTTTACTGAGAAAACCATTATGCTAACCCCTCTCAGACCATTGTAGGCATATGAAGATCAAAAGCAAATTACTCAAGAATGCAGGTTAAGAGAGAAAGAAAAGAAAAAGCGTGAGAAAGAAAGAAAAGAAAGTGAGATGGAGAGAAAAGAAAAGAGAGCTACTGAAAAGAAAAGTTAAGAGAGCGAAGAAAAGAAAGTAACACTATTTTCCAGTAGATAAGAGATTAAGAAGGCTTTATGTAGTGAGACATCTTTTGTACTCTTGTATAAGGATGTTTATCTAACCCTTAGTGACCTTGATAAATCTCTTCCTTCTAGTGTTTTGAGTTTGTTGTAGGAATATAAAGACTTGTTTCTGGAAGAGATACCGGATGGATTGCCTCCCATAAGAGGCATTGAACATAGGATTGACTTTATTCCTGGAGCATCTCTTCCTAACCAACCTGCTTATAGGGAAAATCCAGAAGAGACTAAGAAAATTCAGAGGCAAGTGGAGGAACTCATGAAAAAGGGGTTTGTGAGAGAAAGCCTTAGTCCATGTGCTATTCTGGTAATACTTATGCCCACGAAGGATGGCAAATGGAGGATGTCTGTGGATTGCTGAGCCATCAACAAAATCACAGTTAAGTATAGACATCCCATTCCTAGACTTGATGACATGCTTGATGAGTTGCATGGTGCTTGCTTGTTTTCAAGAGTAGATCTTAGGAGTGGTTTTCATCAAATTAGGATGAAAGCGGGTGATGAGTGGAAGACTGCATTTAAGACTAAGTTTGGTTTGTATGAATGGCTTGTTTTGCCCTTTAGCTTAACTAATGCTCCTAGTACATTCATAAGCTTAATGAATCATGTGTTTCGCCCTTACATAGGAAAGTTTGTTGTTGTGTATTTTGATGACATTCTTGTGTTTTCTAAGAATTTAGAAGAGCATGTTAAGTATTTGCATTCTGTGTTTGTTATTTTAAGAGAAAATAAACTCTTTGCAAATTTACAGAACTGCTCTTTCTACTTGGATTATGTTGTTTTCCTTGGTTTTGTTGTAGGTACTGATGGCCTCCGGGTGGATGAAGAGAAGGTGAAGGTAATTCGAGAGTGGCCAATGCCTAAGAATGCTAGGGAGGTGAGGAGTTTCCATGGACTTGTAAGTTTCTACTGACGTTTTGTAAAGGACATCTCAACCTTTGTTGCACCTTTAAATGGGCTAATTCGAGGACGAATCCTTTTTAGGAGGGAGGAAATGATGGAGGCGAGCTAAGAGACTTGAAAGAGCTTGAACAAAATCAAGAACTTGAAAACAAAAGGGCTGGACATGACTCTAAAAGATGGCCTACTAAAGAGCCATTGCAAGGTATGGGAGGCGCATACACAAGATCAAGAGCCAAAGCTATGAAGGAGGCCTTGAATGGAGTGATCCAAAAACTAATAGACTTAAAGCCCATAGTCTTAGCTGAATATGAAGCCCAAAAGGAACAAAATGACATGAAGATTATTTCATATCTACAAGATGCTAGCCCAAGCTAAAAAGGAGCCTAATTGAAGGAGCCCAGCCATTTTCTACAAAATTGTCTTAGTTTTACTTTGTTTTAATTTGATTATTTCTGTTTCAGATTTTTAGCTTTATTAGGTGCCATTCTTGGTGAATTTGTCTAGACTTAAATTTTTTTTATTTTTCCTACCATGTAAAGGGCGCCACCTAGGAGTTATTCTATGTTTAGGGTTTTATTTTTCAAATGCCTATATAAGGCCCACTTGTACTCCAAGAATTGGGAGATTGGATGAATTGTCTTTTCAGAATCTTTTCAGACTTGTGAGGTTTCTCTTGTGGCCTTTGTGTGCTGGAAAAAATCTTTGACTTATCAAAGGAGTGGTTTCCTTTATGAGTCCCGGATTAGGGTTCTAAGAGACAGGTTCTCTTAGCATTCAATTCTATTGACCAACATCTCTTCTTTCTTTTTCTTTGTTCCTTTTTTTGTTCTTTGTTGCTTGTTGTCCAGATCTATCTATTTTCTTGTTCTTGTGTTGCATGCCAAATTTCGATCACTGATCCGTGTCATTTGGGGTTCTTAGAACTGGCATCAGATCAGGTCTAAAATGTGATTTAACCTCTCCCTCTCACATCCATTTTGTCAAATTTCATTTTTCTTTTTTGGCTGAATCTACTCTCTTTCATCTATTGTTGTTTCATGTTCCTTTTCTCTTTTTTCCTTCTTGTTTTGATTTCTTTCTTTTCCCCATATTGCTACACGTTTTTCTTCTTTTCTTTTGCATTATTATTACTGCCCCTTGCCCCTTTTTCTTTTGGCTCTTTAAGGATTTTAACTTGGAATTTTCTAGTTTTGAGATTGCCACTTTATTCTTTGCTCCTATTGATTTGTTTTGTTTCTAACAAAGAGCACTAAAAAGAAGCAAGTGAGTTGTAAAAGGAAAGAGTGTCATATTAAAGATAAAAGCCAAATTTTGAGTGAAACACAAGTGGATTTGCAATATTTTGAGTGATACTTGTGAGAAGAGTGTGTGAGATCCTACTTCATATTATTTTTCTATTCTATTCACTAAAAATGAGCCTAATGATTTTGATCTTAAAGTTTTCATGAAAAGTGTCTATGAGCAATTCAAAAGGCTCAATGCAAGACTGGATGGCTTTGAATCTCCATCTAACTCTAAAATTCCAAAAAGGGGTGATCTTGAAGAGGAGTATGAAGGAGAATCTGACTTTGATGATTTTATTCCAAGGAGACACAAGCAAGCTCCCCCACTTAAGGAGCATGGTTTAGGCAACATCAAAATGAAAATTCCCTCCTTTCAAGGAAAAAATGATCCAGAGCTTTATTTGGAGTGGGAAAGAAAGGTTGAGCATGTTTTTGAGTGCCATCTTATTCTGAAGGGCAAAAAGTGAAATTAGCAGCCGTTGAATTTTCAGATTATGCTAGCATTTGGTGGGATCAACTTCTCATCAATAGAAGGTGAAATGGAGAGCCTCCAATTCAGACTTGGCATGAGATGAAAATCACTATGAGAAAGAGATTTGTCCCTAGTAATTATTATAGGGATTTTCAAAAGAAATTGCAGAAATGGAGACAAGGCTCCATGAGTGTTGAGGAGTATTATCAACAGATGGAAATGGCTATGATTAGAGCCAATCTTGAGGAAGACAACGAAACAACCATGGCAAGATTCATAGATGGTTTGAACCCTAAAATTGCTGCAATTGTTGATCTCCAACATTATATTGACATGGAAGAGCTATTACACAAAGCTATTAAAGTGGAGAAACAACTTAAATCTCAACAAAAATTCAGATTTGCTGTTGGTTATGGGTCTTGGAAGCAAGGTTTGAAGCATTCCAAATCCTCCTTTCAAATTGATGAGAGACCCCGTAGGAATAAGTCCTAGGAACTTTCAATAAGATGATACGTTGCCTGGGACCTGCTAGGAACAAGAAATGTTGGTCAAGTGGATAAGAACTTAGGAGAACTCATCCCTTAGATGATGCAATCCAACAAAGGGAGCAAGCTATCTCAAATGTTTGGAATGATCCTCTGCAAATTCCAAGTGGCTCGATGACAAGAGCACGAGTTAAAAGAATGAGGGAAGCTTAAGTAGACTTGTTCAAGAGACCTGGACTAAGCAAATAGCAATTGGAGCAACAAAAGTCAAGCAAGATATGGAAATTTCCAATGTGGGCGTCCTCAACATCATATGGGCTAAAGATGGAGCTGCTGAAGCTAGATTGGACTAAAACATTATAAATTGAAGTGCTTGAACCATAGACCATCCATTTGTGGGCTCATTTAGGGTTAAATAATGCTATTTTGGGCTTAATAAGCTAATTTCTAGAACTCTAATGTATTTAGACGAAATTAGCTTATTTAGGGGGATTTATTTCTGATATGAACCAGACTCATGTTGAGAAGGATGCTCGTGTGGAGAAGGACTTGGTGATAAATGGCCCAATGACAAGAGGAAGAGTTAAGCATCTACAAAGAGCAATTGGACTTCAATTTGCTGAATTAGAAGCCCATAATGTTAGTGCATGCATTGAGGAAGCAAATGGAGCCTTAGTCATGCTTATTCAAGCCCAAGTTGATGCTTAAAGAGCCCATTGAAGCTAGAGGACGTGAATAGTACTTCAAATGCAATATGTCCAGCCCATTAGTATTAATTAGTTTCTATTTTAGTTATTTGAATAAAGCTGTGGTCAATGAAGTTTTTAGAAAGCTTTATTTCCTTATTTTTTCAGAATTATTTGTTTCCATTTCTTTTAGAGGCTGATTTGTTTCCATTTATTTAGGTTATTTTCTTTCTACTTTCGGATGAACAGTGCACACCCTTGGGCATTATGTTTTAGGAAGTTTCTTAAGTCTTACTTTTAGGGTTTGCTTAATATTCAAGTTTTGGATTTCCTTTGCCTATAAATAAGCCACCTTTGTATTGAATTTTAAGATGATGATTGAAGTAATAGAATTATTTTGAGTATTTTCTTCAAATTGTGAGAGTTATCTTTCCCTTGCTCTTGTAAAGCCTTTGTCTTGTTAACCTATCCTTAGGTTGGTAATTCAAATTCACAAAAGCCCCCAATTCGTGCTTCGACCCAGGTGCATCGTTGTGTGGGTTAGTTCATTGTGTTCGTGGTTGAGCATGCAGTCTAAGTTGCAGGTCAACGTTCCTCTAACATTGGTTGGCCACTTGTTTCCGTCAAGTCTCGAATCATCATTTTACTTAACCTACGCCATAAAGATGGGCCACCCCTTTGATTCCGCATCAATTTCCTTTTTAGTTTTTAAGAGAATTTGACTTTTATAATTTTGATTCCATAGGTCATTAATTAGGAAATTTTCCATTAATTTCCCTAGTTTTCCTTTTCTATGAGCATTGAAGGCAGATTTGACTTGCACACTATATAATTGTACTCTGCCTCCCATTGTAATCAGATTTGAATGAATAGAAATCATATTTTCTAGAAATCCCAGAATTGAGAGGAGTACTCTCTAGGGTTCTTCATTGAACTTGTAGACTTATCAAGGCTTGATCAATCTTGTGGTATCTTCCGACACTCGGGGTCCTTGTGATGAGAGACCCTCTAGGAACCTTGTCCTAGGAACCTTCAACAAGATGACACTTTGCCCGAGACCGGCTAGAAAACAAGAATGTTGGTCAAAGGAAAGACCCTAAGAGAACTTGTCTCTTAGAACCCTAGCCTCAAGACGCCACAAAGGAAGACCAATCCTTTGATAAGTCACGTGAACTCACAGAGAACACAAAGAAGCAAAAGCCTCACAAAGTATTGAATAATACTCAAATTCATTCATTCATTCATGTGTAAAATAGAGTACAATAGGAAGCCTTTTATAGGCAAAATTTTTCTAGAGTCCTAATTAAAGTAAAACTCTAAAACCTGATTAAAAATATTTTAAATAATACCTAATATATATCCTAATTAGATTAGGATACTAATCTTAACTTGATCTCCAAGATAAGCTCTTTGACCAAGTTCAAAAAAAATAATAAAATAATAAAAAACGAAATTTCAAAAGGAATCCTAGTCAAAACTAATTAACTCTTTTAAATAGTTGTCACATGGGATGCTCATACTTTATTAAAAATCACATGGTTGTCACATGATTCTTAATCTCTTGCAATTGGACTCCAATTGGGCCTTGGCACTCCTCTTGTATGTGTATAGTTCATTGGGCCTTCAACATGTTGGATATTGAATTTAGTTGTTCCATGGATCTTCTTAAGATATTGGGCTTCCACTTGGACTTCCACTTTTGCATCTTTAAGGAGATCTTGATCAAATATGGATCTTGGGCTATAAACTTGGGTCGACGTCCAACATAGAGATTATTTTGAACTCTTTGAAGTTTTTGGACATATACTAGCACAACTTGGGCTTCTTGAGCATATGCCATCTCTTCATGAGCCATTTGGACCTGAATCATACCCTTTTGAATGATTTGAGTTTCTTGATGGATGAGGGCTTCTTGAACTTGTAGTGCTCTAATGGGCATGCCTGCTGGTATTGTATCACAAGGCTCTAAGAGTGTAGAGGAATATCACAAAGTGATGGAAGTGGCTATGCTTAGGGCAAATGTGAAAGAGGATAGGGAAGCAACAATTGCTCGATTCTTAAATGGGTTGAATAAAGAAATTGCTAATATTGTGGAGTTGCAGCATTATGTGGAGTTAGAAGACATGGTGCACATGGCAATGAAGGTTGAAAGGCAACTTAAACAAAAAGGATCAGCAAGGTACCTTTCAGGCTCTAGTTCTTCAATGAGACTAAAATGGAAGAAGGAAGAAAAAGATGTTCAAAGAGAAGTCCCAAAAGGCAAAGAGGAAGCTTCATCTAAAAACAAAGGTAAATCTGATTCCCAATCATCTAGAAATAGAGATATTAAATGTTTCAAGTATTTGGGAACAGGTCATATAGCTTCGCAATGCCCCAACAAGAGAGTAATGATCATGAAGGACCGTGAAGTGGTGACTGAAAGTGAAAGTGATGATTCCATGCCGTCACTTAAAGATGCTAGTGATGATGGGTTTGAGTATGCTGTAGAAGGAGAAGCACTTGTGACTAGAAGAGCTTTGAATTCTCAAGTTAAGGAAGATGACATTGAGTAGCAAAGAGAAAACATCTTCCATACTCGCTGTCTCATAAGCAACAAGGTATGCAATATGATTATTGATGGTGGGAGTTGTACCAATGTTGCTAGTACCACTCTAGTTGAAAAATTAAATTTGTCTACCATTAAACACCCTAGACCATACAAGTTGCAATGGCTGAATGAATGTGGGGAGATTAAGGTTGATAGGCAAGTTCTTGTTTCATTTTCAATTGGAAGATATTGTGATGAGATTTTATGTGATGTTGTTCCTATGCATGCTGGACATATACTTTTGGGTAAACCTTAGGAATTTGATAGGAAGGCGACAAAGGATGGGTTTACCAATAGATATTCATTTGTAAAGGATGACAGACCCGTTACTCTTGTACCATTAACACCCAAGCAAGTGTATGAAGATCAGCTCAAAATGAAACAAGAGAGAGATAAAAGAGAGGGTGATAAGAAAAATAAAGAAGAGAGATAAAAAAGAAATGAGAGTGAGAAAGAAAAAAAATCTAAGAGTTCAAAAAAAAGAGATTCAGAAGAAAGAAAAGAAAGTGGAGAGAAAAGAAAGAGAAAAAGTGAGTTTTTATGCAAAAGAAAGTGAGGTGAGGAGTGCATATCTTTCTGAACAGCCTTTACTTGTACTTGTTTACAAGGAGGCCTTTTTAAACACTAATGACCTTGACTCTTCATTTTCGAGTGTTATTAGTTCTTTGTTGCAGGAATTTGAAGATATATTTCCAGAAGATATCCTTAGTGGATTGCCACCCATAAGAGGCATTGAGCATCAAATTGACTTCA
This sequence comes from Erythrophleum fordii, assembly GCA_032878935.1. Taxonomy (NCBI): domain Eukaryota; kingdom Viridiplantae; phylum Streptophyta; class Magnoliopsida; order Fabales; family Fabaceae; genus Erythrophleum; species Erythrophleum fordii. The sequence goes on from JAVQMF010000053.1 coordinate 19,252,725, forward strand.
TTCCTGGAGCAACAATTCCTAATCGGCCAGCTTATAGAACTAACCCTGAGGAGACAAAAGAGCTTCAAAAGCAAGTTAAAGAGCTCATGGCAAAGGGATATGTTCGAGAAAGCTTGAGTCCATGTGTTGTAGCAGTCCTCTTAGTACCAAAGAAAGATGGATCTTGGAGGATGTGCATTGATTGCAGAGCTATCAACAATATCACTGTAAAGTATCGTCATCCCATTCTAGATTAGATGATATCCTTGATGAATTGCATGGGTCTATTATTTTCTCAAAAATTGATTTAAAATCTGGATATCATCAAATTAGGATGAGGGAAGGAGATGAGTAGAAAACTGCTTTCAAAACAAAGCATGGGCTGTATGAATGGTTAGTCATGCCATTTGGGCTAACAAATACACCTAGTACTTTTATGAGGTTGATGAATCATATTTTGCATGCATATATTGGAAAATTTGTTGTGGTTTTTTTTTTATGATATTCTGATCTTTAGTACAAGTCTTGATGAGCATTTGAATCATTTACGCTGTGCGCTTGATGTTTTGAGAAAAGAAAAGTTGTATGCTAACCTAAAAAAGTGTAGCTTTGGCATGGGAAAAGTTGTTTTCCTTGGATTTGTCGTGAGTGCTGAGGGAATACAAGTCGATGAAGAGAAGGTAAGGGCTATTAAAGAATGGCCAACACCTACAAACGTAACTGAGGTAAGAAGTTTTCATAGGTTGGCTAGCTTTTATAGGAGGTTTGTGAAAGATTTTAGCACAATTGCTGCACCACTCACTGAAATAATTAAGAAATCAGTTGGCTTTAGATGGGAAAAGGCACAAGATCATGCATTTAGTGTTCTTAAGGAAAAATTGTGTTCTGCACCTATTTTAGCTTTACCTGATTTTAACAAAACTTTTGAGATTGAGTGTGATGCATCAGGAGTTGGGATAGGAGCTGTTCTAATGCAGGAAGGGCAGCCAATTGCTTATTTTAGTGAAAAGCTGAATGGTGCCACCTTGAATTACCTAACTTATGATAAGGAGCTTTATGCACTTGTGAGAGCATTGGAGACCTGGCAACACTACCTTTGGCCTAAACAATTTGTGATCCATACAGATCATCAATCTTTGAAGTACATTAAAGGTCAAGGTAAGCTGAACAAAAGACATGCTAGATGGATGGAGTTCATCGAGCCTTTCCCATATGTGATCAAATACAAGAAAGGTAAGGAGAATGTGGTTGCGGATGCATTATCTAGAAGGTATATTCTTCTCACTTCTCTGAATGCAAGATTGCTTGGTTTTGAATATGTTAAGGATTTGTATGCCAATGATAGTGATTTTGCTGGAATAATTGTTGCTTGTGAAAAAGGAGCTTTTGGAAAACTCTATAAGCTTGATGGATTTTTGTTCAGAGAAAATAAATTATGTGTGCCTCAATGTTCTATGCGTGAATTGCTTGTGAGGGAAGCACATGGGGGAGGACTAATGGGACATTTTGGTGTGAAAAAGACAATAGATGTTTTGCATGAACATTTCTTTTGGCCTAAAATGAAGCGTGATGTGGAAAGGATTTGTGGTAGATGCATAACATGTAAAAGGGCTAAGTCTAGAGTCTTACCTCATGGTCTGTATACTCCATTACCTGTACCTAGTGAACCTTCGGTAGACATTTCAATGGATTTTATTTTGGGATTACCTAGGTCAAAAAGAGGGATAAATTCAATATTTGTGGTTGTTGATAGATTTTCAAAAATGGCGCATTTTATTGCATGCCATAAAACTGATGATGCTACTTATATTGCTGATTTGTTCTTTAAAGAAATTGTGAGGCTTCATGGTGTTCCTAAAAGCATTGTCTCAGATAGGGATGCAAAATTTTTGAGTCATTTTTGGAGAGTTTTGTGGGGAAAGCTTGGAACTAAGTTATTATTTTCTACAGCTTGTCATCCACAAACTGATGGTCAAACTGAAGTTGTTAACAGAACCTTAACTCAATTGCTTAGGATTGTTATCCAAACGAATTTGAAAAATTGGGAGGATTGCTTGTCATTCATTGAATTTGCATATAATAGAAGTGTGCATTCATCTACTGATTATTCTCCTTTTGAAGTTGTTTATGGTTTTAATCCACTAACTCCTTTGTATTTGTTACCATTGCCCATTAATGAGAGAATAAGCCTTGATGGCAAAAAGAAAGCTGAGGTGGTTAAGCAACTTCATGAAAAGATTAAATTGCAGATTGAAAGGAAGAATGAGCAATATGCATCCAAGGCAAACAAAGGCAGAAGACATGTCACTTTTGAACCTGGCGATTGGGTATGGGTGCATATGAGAAAAGAGAGGTTTCCGGCATAAAGGAAATCTAAATTAGCTCTAAGAGGGGATGGACTATTTCAAGTCCTTTAGAAAACCAATGACAATGCTTATAAGATAGATCTACCAGGAGAGTATAATGTTAGTGCTACTTTTAATGTTGCTGATCTATCTCCTTATGATGTAGGTGATGATTCGAGGACGAATCCTTTTGAGGAGAGAGGGGATGACGCGATCCATCAAAGGGAGCAAGCTGTCTCAAATGCTTGGAATGATCCTCTGCAAATTCCAAGTGGCCCGATGACAAGAGCACAAGCTAAAAGAATGAGGGAAGCCTTAAGTGGACTTGTTCAAGAGACCTGGACTAAGCAAATAGCAATTGGAGCAACAAAAGTTAAGCAAGATATGGACATTTCCAATGTGGGAGTCCTCAACATCATATGGGCTGAAGATGGAGCTACTGAGGCTAGATTGGGCCAAAACATTACAAATTGAAGTGCTTGAACCATGGACCATCCATTGGTGGGCTCATTTAGGGCTAAATAATGCTATTTTAGGCTTAATAAGCTGATTTCTAGAACCTTAATGTATTTGATGGAGGTGAGCTAGGAGACTTTAAAGAGCTTGAACAAAATCAAGAACTTGAAAACAAAAGGGCTGGACGTAACTCTAAAAGATGGCCAACTAAAGATCCATTGCAAGGTATGGGAGGCCCATGCACAAGATCAAGAGCCAAAGATATGAAGGAGGCCTTGAATGGAGTGATCCAAAAACTAATGGACTTGGAGCCCATAGTCTTAGCTGAATATGAAGCCCAAAAGGAACAAAATGGCATGAAGCTTATTTCATATCTACAAGATGCTAGCCCAAGCCCGAAAGGAGCCTAATTGAAGGAGCCCAGCCACTTTCCACAAAATTCTCTTAGTTTTATTTTGTTTTAATTTGATTGTTTCTGTTTCAGATTTTTTAGCTTTATTAGGCCCCATTCTTGGTGAATTTGTCCAGACTTAAATTTCTTTTATTTTCCCGCCAAACCTAGGAGTTATTTTGTATTTAGGGTTTTATTTTTCAAATGCCTATATAAGGCCCACTTGTACTCCAAGAAGAGGCAGATTGAATGAATTAGTTTCAGAATTATTTCTGACTTCTGAGGTTTCTCTTGTGGCCTTTGTGTACTCGAGAAAATCTTTGACTTATCAAAGGAGTGGTTTCCTTTGTGGTGTCCTGGATTAAGGTTCTAAGAGACGGGTTCTCTTAGGGTTCAATTCCATTGACCAACATCTCTTCTTCTTCTTCTCCTTCTTTGTTTCTTTCTTTGTTCTTTGTTGTTTGTTGTCCAAATTTGTCTATTTGCTTGTTTTTGTGTTGTAGCCAAATTTCGATCACTGATCCGTGTCATTTGAGGTTCCTAGAACGGGTTTCTACGGAGTCTGGTGCGAACCCACAAGGAATTGAATCCCCTTGAACCCACAACCGATCTGAAATATACACACCCCAAGAAAGCTAAATCAAGTCTGAACGATCCACTTAGAACCCTTGAACACGAAGAGACAAGGACCCCGAGTGTTGGAAGACGCCACAAGGTTGATCAAGCCTTGATAAGTCTACAAGTTCAATGAAGAACCGTAGAGAGCACTCCTCTCAATTCTGGGATTTCCAGAAAATATAATTTCTATTCATTCAAATCTGATTACAATGGGAGGCAGAATACAATTATATAGTGTGCAAGTATGGAAGATCTCTGATACCAAGATGGTGCGAACCCACAAGGAATTGAATCCCCTTGAACCCACAACCGATCTGAAATATACACACCAAAATGTCCCATTAGTCCTCCCCCATGTGCTTCCCTCACAAGCAATTCACGCATAGAACATTGAGGCACACATAATTTATTTTCTCTGAACAAAAATCCATCAAGCTTATAGAATTTTCCAAAAGCTCCTTTTTCACAAGCAACAGCTATTTCAGCAAAATCACTATCATTGGCATACAAATCCTTAACATATTCAAAACCAAGCAATCTTGCATTCAGAGAAGTGAGAAGAATATACCTTCTAGATAATGCATCGGCAACCACATTTTCCTTACCTTTCTTGTATTTGATCACATATGGGAAAGGCTCGATGAACTCCATTCATCTGGCATGTCTTTTGTTCAGCTTACCTTGACCTTGACCTTTAATGTACTTCAAAGATTGATGATCTGTATAGATCACAAATTGTTTAGGCCAAAGGTAGTGTTGCCAGGTCTCCAATGCTCTCACAAGTGCATAAAGCTCCTTATCATAAGTTGGGTAATTCAAGGTGGCGCCATTAAGCTTTTCACTAAAATAAGCAATTGGCCGCCCTTCCTGCATTGGAACAGCTCCTATCCCAACTCTTGATGCATCACACTCAATCTCAAAAGTTTTGTTAAAATCAGGTAAAGCTAAAATAGGTGCAGAACACAATTTTTCTTTAAGAACACTAAATGCATGATCTTGTGCCTTTTCCCATCTAAAGCCAACTGATTTCTTAATTATTTCAGTGAGTGGTGCAGCAATTGTGCTAAAATCTTTCACAAACCTCCTATAAAAGCTAGCCAACCCATGAAAACTTCTTACCTCAGTTACATTTGTAGGTGTTGGCCATTCTTTAATATCCCTTACCTTCTCTTCATCAACTTGTATTCCCTCAGCACTCACTACAAATCCAAGAAAAACAACTTTTCCCATGCCAAAACTACACTTTTTTAGGTTAGCATACAACTTTTCTTTTCTCAAAACATCAAGCACACAATGCAAATGATTCAAATGCTCATCAAGACTCTTACTAAATATCAGAATATCATCAAAATAAACCACAACAAATTTTCCAATATATGCACGTAAAATATGATTCATCAACCTCATAAAAGTACTAGGTGCATTTGTTAGCCCAAATGGCATGACTAACCATTCATACAGCCCATGCTTTGTTTTGAAAGCAGTTTTCCACTCATCTCCTTCCCTCATCCTAATTTGATGATATCCAGATTTTAAATCAATTTTTGAGAAAATAACAAACCCATGCAATTCATCAAACATATCATCTAATCTAGGAATAGGATGGCGATACTTTACAGTGATATTGTTGATAGCTCTGCAATCAATGCACATCCTCCAAGATCCATCTTTCTTTGGTACTAAGAAGACTGGTACAGCACATGGACTCAAGCTTTCTCGAACATACCCCTTTGCCATGAGCTCTTCAACTTGCTTTTGAAGCTCTTTTGTCTCCTCAGGGTTAGTTCTATAAGCTGGCCGGTTAGGAATTGTTGCTCCAGGAATGAAGTCAATTTGATGCTCAATGCCTCTTATGGGTGGCAATCCACTAGGAATATCTTCTGGAAATATATCTTCAAATTCCTGCAACAATGAACTAACAACACTCGGAAATGAAGAGTCAAGGTCATTAGTGTAAAAGGCCTCCTTGTAAACAAGTACAAGTAAAGGCTGTTCAGAAAGATATGCACTCCTCACCTCACTTTCTTTTGCATAAAAACTCACTTTTTCTCTTTCTTTTCTCTCCACTTTCTTTTCTTTCTTCTGAATCTCTTTTTTTGAGCTCTCAAATTTTCTTTCTTTCTCACCCTCATTTCTTTTTGATCTCTCTTCTTTATTTTTCTTATCACCCTCTCTTTTATCTCTCTCTTGTTTCATTTTGAGCTGATCTTCATACACTTGCTTGGGTGTTAATGGTACAAGAGTAACGGGTCTGTCATCCTTTACAAATGAATATCTATTGGTAAACCCATCCTTTGTCGCCTTCCTATCAAATTCCCAAGGTCTACCCAAAAGTATATGTCCAGCATGCATAGGAACAACATCACATAAAATCTCATCACAATATCTTCCAATTGAGAATGAAACAAGAACTTGCCTATCAACCTTAATCTCCCCACATTCATTCAGCCATTGCAACTTGTATGGTCTAGGGTGTTTAATGGTAGACAAATTTAATTTCTCAACTAGAGTGGTACTAGCAACATTGGTACAACTCCCACCATCAATAATCATATTGCATACCTTGTTGCTTATGAGACAGCGAGTATGGAAGATGTTTTCTCTTTGCTGCTCAATGTCATCTTCCTTAACTTGAGAATTCAAAGCTCTTCTAGTCACAAGTGCTTCTCCTTCTACAGCATACTCAAACCCATCATCACTAGCATCTTCAAGTGATGGCATGGAATCATCACTTTCACTTTCAGACACCACTTCACGGTCCTTCATGATCATTACTCTCTTGTTGGGGCATTGCGAAGCTATATGACCTATTCCCAAACACTTGAAACATTTAATATCTCTATTTCTAGATGATTGGGAATCAGATTTACCTTTGTTTTTAGATGAAGCTTCCTCTTTGCCTTTTGGGACTTCTCTTTGAACATCTTTTTCTTCCTTCTTCCATTTTAGTCTCATTGAAGAACTAGAGCCTGAAAGGTACCTTGCTGATCCTTTTTGTTTAAGTTGCCTTTCAACCTTCATTGCCATGTGCACCATGTCTTCTAACTCCACATAATGCTGCAACTCCACAATATTAGCAATTTCTTTATTCAACCCATTTAAGAATCGAGCAATTGTTGCTTCCCTATCCTCTTTCACATTTGCCCTAAGCATAGCCACTTCCATCACTTTGTGATATTCCTCTACACTCTTAGAGCCTTGTGTAAGGGACTGCAACTTTTGAAAGAGGTCTCTATAGTAATGGTTGGGTATAAACCTCTTCCTCATGAGAGCCTTCATCTCCCTCCATGTTTCTAGGGGTCTCTCACCATTCCTCCTCCTCTCTAGGACCAATTTATCCCACCAAATTAATGCATAATCCGTAAATTCAATGACTGCTAATTTCACCTTTTTTGCTTCAGAATAATTATGGCACTCAAAAATGAACTCAATTTTCTTCTCCCATTCCAAATAAGCTTCAGGATCATTTCTACCTTGGAAAGAAGGTATCTTCATCTTAATATTTCCAAGGTTTCCATCCACCCTATTTCTACCCCTTGGAGCATTTTTACCGTGTCTCCTTTCATGCCTAACTTCCCTAGGCCTATTTCTACCCAAATCAAATTCAGATTCATAGTCTTCTTCACTACCACCTCCTACTTCATTTTCAAACTCAAAATCATCCAAAGAATCATCTCTATGCCTCTCATATCTTCTAGGATTAGGACTTACAGTAGGTGGTCTTCTCTGCAAGTTCGCAATCATTGTGTCTTGCTTATCCATCCGGTCTCTTATCCCTCCAAGCACCACATTAAGACGTTCGAATTGCTGCTGCATGGCTTTTACAATGAGATCCAGGTTCTGCGCACTACCTCCTCCACTTGATATTTCCTCCCTATTAGACATTATAAGCTGCAAGAAAAATTGATTAGAGAAATAAAGATCCTCGCAAATTTTCCTCACGTGTTTACCCTCAAAGATGTCACTCTTCACTCGTGTTGAACACTTTAAAGGCTTTTTCAAATAATGGATTCACACTCTTGCCTTTTTCCACTCTCAGTGTCTCTATAGGCTCTTTAAAGGAACTAATCAAACTCAATACAAAGCTATCACAATTCTTGTGAGATTCAACCCAACACTTGGAGATAATAAGTAGTAAGCGGATACTATAGTTGAGAAAATCAGGGAATGAAAGTTAAAGATGCAGAATGTTGTAAAAGCTTAGCTCAAACCAATACTACTTCTAGAACAGCACAATTTTTTTTCTTTTTTTGCCTTTTCTTTTCAGCAATTTTTTTTTTCTATTTTTTTTTGCCTTGCTTTTCTTTTTTTCTCTGGAATATGAAAGAACAAAAAACGAAATTTGGATAAACAGAAAAGAAACAGCAAAATAAATCTGGAAAAACGCGTCTGAATTTAAAGGACAATATCTCGAGTTAGAGAACTCCAAATGAGATGATTTTAAAGCAATCTGCAAGAAGAGATTCTGGGATATAAGAAAGACCTACTATACGTCCAGAAACTCAACGGAAAACATCACAAACAGAGGATTAAAATTCAGCACGTCCAGAATAATGGAAGACAAATAGAATTTCAAAACGAAAGAGAAACGCAATCTGGAAAAGCACAAGACACACGGATATGACCTGATTTAGGGACCGAAGCTCTGATACCAAGATGGTGCGAACCCACAAGGAATTGAATCCCCTTGAACCCACAACCGATCTGAAATATACACACCCCAAGAAAGCTAAATCAAGTCTGAACGATCCACTTAGAACCCTTGAACACGAAGAGACAAGGACCCCGAGTGCTGGAAGACGCCACAAGGTTGATCAAGCCTTGATAAGTCTACAAGTTCAATGAAGAACCCTAGAGAGCACTCCTCTCAATTCTGGGATTTCCAGAAAATATGATTTCTATTCATTCAAATCTGATTACAATGGGAGGCAGAATACAATTATATAGTGTGCAAGTCAAATCTGCCTTCAATGCTCATAGAAAAGGAAATCTAGGGGAATTAATGGCAAATTTCCTAATTAATGGCCTATGGAATCAGAATTATAAAAGTCAAATTCTCTCAAAAACTAAAAAGGAAATAAATCCCCCTAAATAAGCTAATTTCGTCTAAATAATTAGGGTTCTAGAAATCAGCCTATTAAGCCCAAAATAGCATTATTTAGCCCTAAATGAGCCCACCAATGGATGGTCTATGGTTCAAGCACTTCAATTTATGATGTTATGGGCCAATCTAGCCTCAGCAGCTCCATCTTCAGCCCATATGATGTTGAGGACGCCCACATTGGAAATGTCCACATCTTGCTTGACTTTTGTTGCTCCAATTGCTATTTGCTTAGTCCAGGTCTCTTGAACAAGTCCACTTAAGGCTTCCCTCATTCTTTTAGCTCGTGCTCTTGTCATCGGGCCACTTGGAATTTGCAGAGGATCATTCCAAGCATTTGAGACAGCTTGCTCCCTTTGATGGATCGCATCAGAGTCTCATATCATCTGGTATCAGAGCATTGGTTGAGGTTGGTTTCATCCACTTTTTCCTTGTTCTTTTTCCTTATTTCGTCTGATTCTTTTCTGTTCGTCCATATTTTTGTGCGGCTGTTTCTGGTGTTTTCCTTCGTGTTTTTGGACATTTAATAGGTCTTTCTTGTGTTTCAAGATCTCTTCTTTCTGTCGTTTTGGAATCACATCAATCCGATTTTTGTAGAGCAAGTTATAGCTATTTCTTTTCCCTTATTTCGTTTGATTCTTTTCTGCTCGTTCTTTTTTTTTCATGCTGCTGTTTCTGGTGTTTTCCTTCGTGTTTTTGGACGTTTAATAGGTCTTTCTTGTGTCTCAAGATCTTTTCTTTCTGCTCGTTTTGGAATCACGTCAATCTGATTTTTCTAGAGCAAGTTATAGCTATTTCTTTCGTGCAAGTCATTCTGATCTTTCAGAAATCTTGTGTTCTGTTTGCAAATTTCAGCACCTTTGAGATTCGAAAAAAAAAAGAGTATATTACAGTAAAAAAAAAAAAAGGAAAAGAAAAGAAAAGAAGGAAAAGTTGCAAAAAAAAAAAAAGAAGTCAGAATCTGTGAAAAAGGAAAGTTGTGCTGGAAATTGTAAAACTTTGAATTGTTGACTTGAATTGCAATTGCTGAAGATCTGGTCATTTCTGATTCTTGGAATTACCATTTTTGATTCCTTGAGTTGATCTGATCATTAAAAGTCATATTGTGCACAATTCATAAAAGGAAATTTGCATTCATTCACCTTGTTCTAAATTTCAAATTTCTGATTGCTTCAATACTGATTCCAAATTCCAATTTTCTTTCCATAACTCTTGACAATTAATCATTTAACCATTTGTTCTCCCATAATCTGCCACATACCATTTCTTCCATAAATTCATTGTCTTCATTTCCTTTTCTAGTTACTTGCTGTTTTTTCCATTGGCTGCACCTACCAATTTTTTTTTAAAATATTGGACTTTTGTTGTCTCTTTGAGAACTTTACATCTTGGGTTCTAATTTGAGATTGCCACTTCAGTTGCTGCTTCTTTTGATTTGTTGGATTTAATTCAGTACACTATAGGAAGCAAGTTGAGAGGAAAAAGGCAAGAGTGTTTTCATCATTGTAAAAGCCATTACAAGAGTGAAACACGTGATGGAGTAGTCAGGTCCTTTTCTTGCTATTGACTAACATTTCAGGTGCCAATCATGTCTGAAAGTGAGGATAACCAAGTTGACCTTAAGTTGTTCATCAAATCTGTTCAAGAACAATTCAAGAGGCTAAATACTAGGTTGGATCAAATGGATTCTTCTTCTTCCAACAGCAAGGCAAGGCATGGTAAAAATGTTGTTCTAGGAGGAGATGAATCTGATTTTGAGGAGGAAAGCCAACATGAAAGAGTTAGGAGAGCTCCCCCTCGAAAGAAAGATGCCTTTAGTAACATCAAGATGAAAATCCCTTCTTTTCAAGGGAAAGCTGATCCTGATGTATATCTTGAATGGGAAAGAAAAGTTGAGTTTTTATTTGACTGTCAATCTTTTTCAGAAGAAAGTAAAATAAAATTAGTTGCTTTGGAGTTCACAGATTATGCAAGCCTATGGTGGGATCAATTAACCACTAGTAGGAGGCGTTCTGAAGAGGGTCCAATTCGGTCTTGGCCAGAAATGAAGGCTCTCATGAGAAAGAGATTTGTCCCTACCCATTACTATAGGGATGTGCACAAGAGGCTCCACAAAATCAAACAAGAATCTATGAGTGTGGAAGAATATTTTCAGCAAATGCAAATTGCCATGATCAAAGCTGACATTGGGGAAGATTCAGAAGTTACAATGGCAAGATTTCTTGGTGGCTTAGACCCTGAAATTGCTGCAGAAGTTGAATTGCAAAACTACCTTGATATGGAGGAGTTGTTGCATAAAGCCATTAAGGTGGAGAAGCATTTTAAGACAAAACAGAAATTGAAATCACATGCTAGTTCCAACAAAGACTTCAAGTCCTCTTTCAAGTTTAAGGGAGAGACCAAGCCTAAAGAGGAGAATAAGATGAAGATGCAAACATCTACTTCTAAAGGTAAATCTGGACCTAAATCTTCTTCTAGTTCTTCTAAAATTAAATGCTTTAAATGTCAAGGTTTTGGTCACATTGCTTCACAATGTCCAAATAAAAGGACTATGATTTTGCTTGAGAATGGTGTTGTTACTAGTGAAAGCAGCGGTGATAAAGATGTGGAAGCTGAGTTAAGCTCCAATGGAGGTGATGAATCTGATGTGGAGGTAGCTGAAGCTGTGATTGGTGAGGCTCTAGTGTCAAGGCGTGCTCTTAGCATTCAACCGAAAGAGGAGCTTGAAAAAGAACAACGAGAGCATATCTTTCACACTAGGTGTTTTGTTAACAACAAGGTATGTAGCCTTATCATTGATAATGGGAGCTGCACTAATGTTGCTAGTACCTTGTTGGTTGAAAAGCTAGGTTTGCCAACTAGAAAACACCCCACTCCTTATAATTTGTTGTGGTTCAATGATAATGGGGATGTTAAAGTTACTAAACAAGTTGTTGTAGCATTTTCCATAGGAAGTTACCATGATGAGGCTTTATGTGATATAGCTCCTATGTATGCTGGACACTTGTTATTGGGTAGACCTTGGCAATTTGATAGGAAAGTTAAGTACGATGGTTATACTAACAGGTATTCTTTTGAGTTTAATAAGAAAACCATTATGCTAACCCCTCTTAGACCCTTGCAGGCATATGAAGATCAAAAGCGAATTGCTCAAGAATGCAAGTTAAGAGAGAAAGAAAAGAAATTGCGTGAGAAAGAAAGAAAAGAAAGTGAGATGGAGAGAAAAGAAAAGAGAGCTACTGAAAAGAAAAGTCAAGAGAGTGAAGAAAAGAAAGTAACACTATTTTCCAGTAGAGGAGAGATTAAGAGGGCTTTATGTAGTGAGACATCTTTTGTACTCTTGTATAAGGATGTTTATCTAACCCTTAATGACCTTGATGAATCTCTTCCTTCTAGTGTTTTGAGTTTGTTGCAGGAATATAAAGACTTGTTTCCGGAAGAGGTACCGGATGGATTGCCTCCCATAAGAGGCATTGAACACATGATTGACTTTATTCCTAGAGCATCTCTTCCTAACCGACCTGCTTATAGGGCAAATCCAGAAGAGACTAAGGAAATTCAGAGGCAAGTGGAGGAACTCATGAAAAAGGGGTTTGTGAGAGAAAGCCTTAGTCCATGTACTGTTCAGGTAATACTTGTGCCCAAGAAGGATGGCAAATGGAGGATGTGTGTGGACTATCGAGCCATCAACAAAATCACTGTTAAGTATCGATATTCCATTCCTAGACTTGATGATATGCTGGATGAGTTGCATGGTGCTTGCTTGTTTTCAAAAATAGATCTTAAGAGTGGTTATCATCAAATTAGGATAAAAGATTAACCAAAAGCTCACGCATAGAACAAATAGGCACACACAATTTATTTCCTTTAAATAAGAAACCATCAAATCTAAAGAAATCATGAGCACCATGTTTTTCACACAACTTCCAAGTTTCAGCAAAGTCAACATCACATTCATACATGCTTTTGAAAGATTCAAAACCAATCAACCTAGCTTGCATAGATGTAATAAGACTATACCTCCTAGACAAAGTATCAGCCACAACATTTTCTTTCCCCTTTTTATGTTTAAGCACATAAGGAAATGACTCAATGAATTCAAGCCACACGACATGCCTCTTATTCAACTTATCCTGGGTCTTTAGGTATTGAAGACTCTTATGATCCGAATGTAAAACAAATTCCTTAGACCATAAATAATGTTGCCAATGTTCTAGAGTTCTTTTTAAAGCATACAATTCCTTGTCATAAGTTGAATAATTCAAACAAGCACCACTAAGTTTCTTACTAAAGTAAGCAATAGGCCTAGACTCTTGCATTAAAACAGCACCAATACCAATTCCAGAGCCATCACATTCAACTTCGAAAACTTTAGAGAAATCAGGAAGAAGAAGTAGAGGGGCATTGGTCAATTTATCTTTCAAAGTATTAAAAGCCGCCTCTTGTGCCTCACACCATTTAAAGATAACATTTTTCTTTACCAGCTCATTTAAAGGTGCAGCAAGGGTTGAGAAGTCCTTTACAAAACGTCAGTAGAAACTTGCAAGTCCATGGAAACTCCTCACCTCACTAGCATTCTTAGATGTTGGCCACTCTCGAATTGCCTTCACCTTCTCTTCATCCACTCGGAGGCCATCAGTACCTACAACAAAACCAAGAAAAACAACAGAATCTAAGCAGAAAGAGCATTTCTCTAAATTTGCAAAGAGTTTATTTTCTCTTAAAATATCAAACACAGAATGCAAATGTTTAGCATGCTTTTCTAGATTCTTAGAAAACACAAGAATGTCATCAAAATACACAACAACAAACTTTCCTATGTAAGGGCGAAACACATGATTCATTAAGCTCATGAATGTACTAGGAGCATTAGTTAAGCCAAAGGGCATAACAAGCCATTCATACAAACCAAACTTAGTCTTAAATGCAGTCTTCCACTCATCACCCTCTTTCATTCTAATTTGATAATAACCACTCCTAAGATCTATTTTTGAAAACAAGCAAGCATCATGAAACTCATCAAGCATGTCATCAAGTCTAGGAATGGGATATCTATACTTAACAGTGATTTTGTTTATGGCTCGACAGTCCACACACATCCTCCATTTGCCATCCTTCTTGGGCACAAGTATTACTGGAACAGCACATGGACTAAGGCTTTCTCTCACAAACCCCTTTTTCATGAGTTCCTCGACTTGCCTCTGAATTTCCTTAGTCTCTTCTGGATTTGCCCTATAAGCAGGTCGGTTAGGAAGAGATGCTCCAGGAATAAAGTCAATCCTGTGTTCAATGCCTCTTATGGGAGGGAATCCATCCCGTACCTCTTCCGGAAACAAGTCTTTATATTCCTGCAACAAACTCAAAACACTAGAAGGAAGAGATTCATCAAGGTCACTAAGGGTTAGATAAACATCCTTATACAAGAGTACAAAAGATGTCTCACTACATAAAGCCCTCTTAATCTCTCCTCTACTGGAAAATAGTGTTACTTTCTTTTCTTTACTCTCTTGACTTTTCAATTCAATAGCTCTCTTTTCTTTTCTCTCCCTCTCACTTTCTTTTCTTTCTTTCTCACGCACTTTCTTTTTTCTTTCTCTCTTAACTTGTATTCTTGAGTAATTCGCTTTTGATCTTCATATGCCTACAAGGGTCTGAGAGGGGTTAGCATAATGGTTTTCTTATTAAACTCAAAAGAATACCTATTAGTATAACCATCATACTTAACTTTCCTATCAAATTGTCAAGGTCTACCCAATAACAAGTGTCTAGCATACATAGGAGGTATATCACGTAAAACCTCATCATGGTAACTTCCTATGGAAAATGCTACAACAACTTGTTTAGTAACTTTAACATCCCCATTATCATTGAACCACAACAAATTATAAGGAGTGGGGTGTTTTCTAGTTGGTAAACCTAGCTTTTCAACCAACAAGGTACTAGAAACATTAGTGCAGCTCCCATTATCAATGATAAGGCTACATACCTTGTTGTTAACAAAACACCTAGTGTGAAAGATATGCTCTCGTTGTTCTTTTTCAAGCTCCTCTTTAGGTTGAATGCTAAGAGCACGCCTTGACACTAGAGCCTCACCAATCACAGCTTCAGCTACCTCCACATCAGATTCATCACCTCCACTAGAGCTTAACTTAGCTTCCACATTTTCATCATCGCTGCTTTCACTAGTAACAACACCATTCTCAAGCAAAATCATAGTCCTTTTATTTGGACATTGTGAAGCAATGTGACCAAAGCCTTGACATTTAAAGCATTTAATTTTAGAAGAACTAGAAGAAGATTTAGGTTCAGATTTACCTTTAGAAGTAGGTGTTTGCATCTTCATCTTATTCTCCTCTTTAGGCTTGGTCTCTCCCTTAAACTTGAAAGAGGACTTGAAGTCTTTGTTGGAACTAGCATGTGATTTCAATTTCTGTTTTGTCTTAAAATGCTTCTCAACCTTAATGGCTTTATGCAACAACTCCTCCATATCAAGGTAGTTTTGCAATTCAACTTCTGCAGCAATTTCAGGGTCTAAGCCACCAAGAAATCTTGCC
The DNA here is from genome assembly GCA_032878935.1 of Erythrophleum fordii. Taxonomy (NCBI): domain Eukaryota; kingdom Viridiplantae; phylum Streptophyta; class Magnoliopsida; order Fabales; family Fabaceae; genus Erythrophleum; species Erythrophleum fordii. Next base: position 19,268,169 of record JAVQMF010000053.1, read on the forward strand.
ATTGTAACTTCTGAATCTTCCTCAATGTCAGCTTTGATCATGGCAATTTGCATTTGCTGAAAATATTCTTTCACACTCATAGATTCTTGTTTGATTTTGTGGAGCCTCTTGTGCACATCCCTATAGTAATGGGTAGGGACAAATCTCTTTCTCATGAGAGCCTTCATTTCTGGCCAAGACCGAATTGGACCCTCTCCAGAACGCCTCCTACTAGTGGTTAATTGATCCCACCATAGGCTTGCATAATCTGTGAACTCCAAAGCAGCTAATTTTATTTTACTTTCTTCTGAAAAAGATTAACAGTCAAATAAAAACTCAACTTTTCTTTCCCATTCAAGATATACATCAGGATCAGCTTTCCCTTGAAAGGAAGGGATTTTCATCTTGATGTTACTAAAGGCATCTTTCTTTCGAGGGGGAGCTCTCCTAACTCTTTCATGTTGGCTTTCCTCCTCAAAATCATATTCATCTCCTCCTAGAACAACATTTTTACCATGCCTTGCCTTGCTGTTGGAAGAAGAAGAATCCATTTGATCCAACCTAGTATTTAGCCTCTTGAATTGTTCTTGAACAGATTTGATGAACAATTTAAGGTCAACTTGGTTATCCTCACTTTCAGACATTATTGGCACCTGAAATGTTAGTAGTGAATAGCAAGAAAAAAGGACCTGACTACTCCCTCACGTGTTTCACTCTAAATGATGCAAATTCACTCGTGTTTCACACTTGTAATGGCTTTTACAATGATGAAAACACTCTTGCCTTTTTTCTCTCAACTTGCTTCCTATAGTGTACTGAATTAAATCTAACAAATCAAAAGAAGCAGCAACTGAAGTGGCAATCTCAATTTAGAATCCAAGATGTAAAGTTCTCAAAGAGACAACCAAAGTCCAACACTAAAAAAAAATTCGTAGGTGCAGCCAATGGAAAATATAGCAAGTGACTAGTAAAGGAAAGGAAGACAATGAATTTATGGAAGAAATGGTGTGTGGCAGATTATGGGAGAACAAATGGTTAAATGATTAATTATCAAGAGGAAAGGATGGAAAGAAAATTGGAATTTGAAATCAGTAATGAAACAATCAGAAATTTGAAATTTAGAACAAGGTGAATGAATGCAAATTTCCTTTTATGAATTGTGCACAAATATGACTTTTAATGACCAGATCAACTTAAGGAATCAGAAATGGTAATTCCAAGAATCAGAAATGACCAGATCTTCAGCAATTGCAATTCAAGTCAACAATTCAAAATTTTACAATTTCCAGCACAACTTTCCTTTTTCACAGATTCTGACTACTTTTTTTTTTTTGGCAACTTTTCCTTCTTTTCATTTCTTTTTCCTTTTTTTTTCACTGTAATATACTCTTTTTTTTTTTTGGAATCTCTAAGGTGCTGAAATTTGCAAACAGAACACAGGATTTCTGAAAGATCAGAATGACTTGCACGAAAGAAATAGCTATAACTTGCTCTAGAAAAATCGGATTGACATGATTCCAAAACGAGCAGAAAGAAGAGATCTTGAGACACAAGAAAGACCTACTAAACGTCCAAAAACACGAAGAAAAACACCAGAAACATCCGCATGAAAAAAAAGGACGAGCAGAAAAGAATCAAACGAAATAAGGGAAAAGAAATAGCTATAACTTGCTCTACAAAAATCAGATTGATGTGATTCCAAAACGAGCAGAAAGAAGAGATCTTGAAACACAAGAAAGATCTATTAAACGTCAAAAAACATGAAGGAAAACACCAGAAACAGCCGCACAAAAATTAGGACGAACAGAAAAGAATCAGACGAAATCAGGGAAAAGAAATAGCTATAACTTGCTCTACAAAAATCAGATTGATGTGATTCCAAATCGAACAGAAAGAAGAGATCTTGAAACACAAGAAAGACCTATTAAAAGTCCAAAAACAAGAAAGAAAACACCAGAAACAGCCGCACAAAAATAAGGACGAACAGAAAAGAATCAGACGAAATAAGGGAAAAGAACAAGGAAAAAGTGGATGAAACTAACCTCAACCAATGCTCTGATACCAGATGATGTGAGACTCCATAGAAACCCGTTCTAGGAACCCCAAATAACACAGATCAGTGATCGAAATTTGGCATGCAACACAAGAACAAGAAAATAGACATATCTGGACAATAAGCAACAAAGAACAAAGAAAAGAACAAAGAAGAAGAAAGAAGAGATGTTGGTCAATGGAATTGAACCCTAAGAGAACCCGTCTCTTAGAACCCTAATCCGGGACACCACAAAGGAAACCACTCCTTTGATAAGTCAAAGATTTTCTCCAGTACACAAAGGCTACAAGAGAAACCTCAGAAGTCAGAAATAATTCTGAAACTAATTCATTCAATCTGCCAATTCTTGGAGTACAAGTGAGCCTTATATGGGCATTTGAAAAATAAAACTCTAAACACAAAATAACTCCTAGGTGGCACCTTTTACATGGCGGGAAAATAAAAGAAATTTAAGTATGGACAAATTCACCAAGAATGGCACCTAATAAAGCTAAAAAAATCTAAAACAGAAATAATCAAATTAAAACAAAATAAAACTAAGAGAATTTTGTGAAAAATGGCTGGGCTCCTTCAATTAGGTTCCTTTCGAGCTTGGGCTAGCATCTTGTAGATATGAAATAAGCTTCATGCCATTTTGTTCCTTTTGGACTTCATATTCAGCTAAGACTATGGGTTCCAAGTCCATTAGTTTTTGGATCACTCCATTCAAGGCCTCCTTCATAGCTTTGGCTCTTGATCTTGTGCATGGGCCTCCCATACCTTGCAATGGATCTTTAGTTGGCCATTTTTTAGAGTTACGTCCAGCCCTTTTGTTTTCAAATTCTTGATTTTGTTCAAGCTCTTTCAAGTCTCTTAGCTCACCTCCATCATTGATGATATGAGACTCCGTAGAAACCCGTTCTAGGAACCCCAAATGACACGGAACAGTGATCGAAATTTGGCTACAACACAAACAAGCAAATAGACAAATCTGGACAACAAACAACAAAGAACAAAGAAAGAAACAAAGAAGGAGAAGAAGAAGAGATGTTGGTCAATGGAATTGAACCCTAAGAGAACCTGTCTCTTAGAACCCTAATCCGGTACGCCACAAAGGAAACCACTCCTTTGATAAGTCAAAGATTTTCTCGAGTACACAAAGGCCACAAGAGAAACCTCAGAAGTCAGAAATAATTCTGAAACTAATTCATTCAATCTGCCTCTTCTTGGAGTACAAGTGGGCCTTATATAGGCATTTGAAAAATAAAACCCTAAATACAAAATAACTCCTAGGTTTGGCGGAAAAATAAAAGAAATTTAAGTCTGGACAAATTCACCAAGAATGGTGCCTAATAAAGCTAAAAAATCTGAAACAGAAACAATCAAATTAAAACAAAATAAAACTAAGAGAATTTTGTGGAAAGTGGCTGGGCTCCTTCAATTAGGCTCCTTTTGGGCTTGGGCTAGCATCTTGTAGATATAAAATAATCTTCATGCCATTTTGTTCCTTTTGGGCTTCATATTCAGCTAAAACTATGAGCTCCAAGTCCATTAGTTTTTGGATCACTCCATTCAAGGCCTCCTTCATACCTTTGGCTCTTGATCTTGTGCATGGGCCTCCCATACCTTGCAATGGATCTTTAGTTGGCCATCTTTTAGAGTTACGTCCAGCCCTTTTGTTTTCAAGTTCTTGATTTTGTTCAAGCTCTTTAAAGTCTCCTAGCTCACCTCCATCATTCCCTCCCTCTTGAAAAGGATTCGTCCTCGAATCCCATTTAAAGATAACATTTTTCTTTACCAGCTCATTTAAAGGTGCAGTAAGGGTTGAGAAGTCTTTTACAAATCGTTGGTAGAAACTTGCAAGTCCATGAAAACTCCTCACCTCACTAGCATTCTTGGGTGTTGGCCACTCTTGAATTGCCTTCACCTTCTCTTCATCCACTCGAAGGCTATCAGTATCTACAACAAAACCAAGAAAAACAATAGAATCCAAGCAGAAAGAGCATTTCTCTAAACTTACAAAGAGTTTATTTTCTCTTAAAATATCAAACAGAGAATGCAAATGCTTAGCATGCTCTTCTAGATTCTTAGAAAACACAAGAATGTCATCAAAATACACAACAACAAACTTTTCTATGTAAGGGCAAAACACATGATTCATTAAGCTCATGAATGTACTAGGAGCATTAGTTAAGCCAAAGGGCATAACAAGCCATTCATACAAACTAAACTTAGTCTTAAATGCAGTCTTCCACTCATCGCCCTCTTTCATCCTAATTTGATGATAACCACTCCTAAGATCTATTTTTGAAAACAAGCAAGCACCATGCAACTCGTCCAGCATGTCATCAAGTTTAGGAATGGGATATCGATACTTAACAGTGATTTTGTTGATGGCTCGACAGTCTACACACATCCTCCATTTGCCATCCTTCTTGGGCACAAGTATTACCGGAACAGCACATAGACTAAGGTTTCTCTCACAAACCCCTTTTTCATGAGTTCCTCCACTTGCCTCTAAATTTCCTTAGTCTCTTCTGGATTTGCCCTATAAGCAGGTCGGTTAGGAAGAGATGCTCCAGGAATAAAGTCAATCCTGTGTTCAATGCCTCTTAAGGGAGGCAATCCATCCGGTACCTCTTCCGGAAACAAGTCTTTATATTCCTGCAACAAACTCAAAACACTAGAAGGAAGAGATTCATCAAGGTCATTAAGGGTTAAATAAACATCCTTATACAAGAGTACAAAAGATGTCTCACTACATAAAGCCCTCTTAATCTCTCCTCTACTCGAAAATGGTGTTACTTTCTTTTCTTCACTCTCTTAACTTTTCTTTTCAGTAGCTCTCTTTTCTTTTCTCTCCATCTCACTTTCTTTTCTTTCTTTCTCACGCACTTTCTTTTCTTTCTCTCTTAACTTGCATTCTTGAGCAATTCGCTTTTGATCTTCATATGCCTGCAAGGGCCTAAGAGGGGTTAGCATAATGGTTTTCTTATTAAACTCAAAAGAATACCTGTTAGTATAACCATCGTACTTAACTTTCCTATCAAATTGCCAAGGTCTACCCAATAACAAGTGTCCAGCATACATAGGAGCTATATCACATAAAACCTCATCATGGTAACTTCCTATGGAAAATGCTACAACAACTTGTTTAGTAACTTTAACATCCCCATTATCATTGAACCACAACAAATTATAAGGAGTGGGGTGTTTTCTAGTTGGCAAACCTAGCTTTTCAACCAACAAGGTACTAGCAACATTAGTGCAGCTCCCATTATCAATGATAAGGCTACATACCTTGTTGTTAACAAAACACCTAGTGTGAAAGATATGCTCTCGTTGTTCTTTTTCAAGCTCCTCTTTCGGTTGAATGCTAAGAGCACGCCTTGACACTAGAGCCTCACCAATCACAGCTTCAGCTACCTCCACATCAGATTCATCACCTCCATTGGAGCTTAACTCAGCTTCCACATCTTCATCACCGCTGCTTTCACTAGTAACAACACCATTCTCAAGCAAAATCATAGTCCTTTTATTTGGACATTGTGAAGCAATGTGACCAAAACCTTGACATTTAAAGCATTTAATTTTAGAAGAACTAGAAGAAGATTTAGGTCCAGATTTACCTTTAGAAGTAGATGTTTGCATCTTCATCTTATTCTCCTCTTTAGGCTTGGTCTCTCCCTTAAACTTGAAAGAGGACTTGAAGTCTTTGTTGGAACTAGCATGTGATTTCAATTTCTGTTTTGTCTTAAAATGCTTCTCCACCTTAATGGCTTTATGCAACAACTCCTCCATATCAAGGTAGTTTTGCAATTCAACTTCTGCAGCAATTTCAGGGTCTAAGCCACCAAGAAATCTTGCCATTGTAACTTCTGAATCTTCCTCAATGTCAGCTTTGATCATGGCAATTTGCATTTGCTGAAAATATTCTTCCACACTCATAAATTCTTGTTTGATTTTGTGGAGCCTCTTGTGCACATCCCTATAGTAATGGGTAGGGACAAATCTCTTTCTCATGAGAGCCTTCATTTCTGGCCAAGACCGAATTGGACCCTCTCCAGAACGCCTCCTACTAGTGGTTAATTGATCCCACCATAGGCTTGCATAATCTGTGAACTCCAAAGCAGCTAATTTTATTTTACTTTCTTCTGAAAAAGATTGACAGTCAAATAAAAACTCAACTTTTCTTTCCCATTCAAGATATACATCAGGATCAGCTTTCCCTTGAAAAGAAGGGATTTTCATCTTGATGTTACTAAAGGCATCTTTCTTTTGAGGGGGAGCTCTCCTAACTCTTTCATGTTGGCTTTCCTCCTCAAAATCAGATTCATCTCCTCCTAGAACAACATTTTTACCATGCCTTGCCTTGCTGTTGGAAGAAGAAGAATCCATTTGATCCAACCTAGTATTTAGCCTTCTTGAACAGATTTGATGAACAACTTAAGGTCAACTTGGTTATCCTCACTTTCAGACATGATTGGCACCTGAAATGTTAGTCAATAGCAAGAAAAGGACCTGACTACTCCCTCACGTGTTTCACTCTAAATGATGCAAATTCACTCGTGTTTCACTCTTGTAATGGCTTTTACAATGATGAAAACACTCTTGCCTTTTTCCTCTCAACTTGCTTCCTATAGTGTACTGAATTAAATCCAACAAATCAAAAGAAGCAGCAACTGAAGTGGCAATCTCAAATTAGAACCCAAGATGTAAAGTTCTCAAAGAGACAACAAAAGTCCAACATTTTAAAAAAAAATTGGTAGGTGCAGCCAATGGAAAAAACAGCAAGTAACTAGGAAAGGAAATGAAGACATTGAATTTATGGAAGAAATGGTATGTGGCAGATTATGGGAGAACAAATGGTTAAATGATTAATTGTCAAGAGTTATGGAAAGAAAATTGGAATTTGGAATCAGTATTGAAGCAATCAGAAATTTGAAATTTAGAACAAGGTGAATGAATGCAAATTTCCTTTTATGAATTGTGCACAATATGACTTTTAATGATCAGATCAACTCAAGGAATCAAAGATGGTAATTCCAAGAATCAGAAATGACCAGATCTTCAGCAATTGCAATTCAAGTCAACAATTCAAAATTTTACAATTTCCAGCACAACTTTCCTTTTTCACAGATTCTGACTTCTTTTTTTTTTTTTTGCAACTTTTCCTTCTTTTCTTTTCTTTTCCTTTTTTTTTTACTGTAATATACTCTTTTTTTTTTTTTGGAATCTCAAAGGTGCTGAAATTTGCAAACAGAACACAGGATTTCTGAAAGATCAGAATGACTTGCACGAAAGAAATAGCTATAACTTGCTCTAGAAAAATCGGATTGACATGATTCCAAAACGAGCAGAAAGAAGAGATCTTGAGACACAAGAAAGACCTACTAAACGTCCAAAAACACGAAGGAAAACACCAGAAACATCCGCATGAAAAAAAAGGACGAGCAGAAAAGAATCAAACGAAATAAGGGAAAAGAAATAGCTATAACTTGCTCTACAAAAATCAGATTGATGTGATTCCAAAACGAGCAGAAAGAAGAGATCTTGAAACACAAGAAAGACCTATTAAATGTCCAAATATATGAAGGAAAACACCAGAAACAGCCGCACAAAAATATGGACGAACAGAAAAGAATCAGACGAAATAAGGAAAAAGAACAAGGAAAAAGTGGATGAAACCAACCTCAACCAATGCTCTGATACCAGATGATATGAGACTCCGTAGAAATCCGTTCTAGGAACCTCAAATGACATGGATCAGTGATCGAAATTTGGCTACAACACAAAAACAAGCAAATAGACAAATCTGGACAACAAACAACAAAGAACAAAGAAAGAAACAAAGAAGGAGAAGAAGAAGGGATGTTGGTCAATGGAATTGAATCCTAAAAGAACCCGTCTCTTAGAACCCTAATCCGAGATGCCACAAAGGAAACCACTCCTTTGATAAGTCAAAGATTTTCTCGAGTACACAAAGGCCACAAGAGAAACCTCAGAAGTCAGAAATAATTCTGAAACTAATTCATTCAATCTGCCTCTTCTTGGAGTACAAGTGGGCCTTATATAGGCATTTGAAAAATAAAACCCTAAATACAAAATAACTCCTAGGTTTGGCAGGAAAATAAAAGAAATTTAAGTCTGGACAAATTCACCAAGAATGGTGCCTAATAAAGCTAAAAAATCTGAAACAGAAACAATCAAATTAAAATAAAATAAAACTAAGAGAATTTTGTGGAAAGTGGCTGGGCTCCTTCAATTAGGCTCCTTTCGGGCTTGGGCTCACATCTTGTAGATATGAAATAAGCTTCATGCCATTTTGTTCCTTTTGGGCTTCATATTCAGCTAAGACTATGGGCTCCAAGTCCATTAGTTTTTGGATCACTCCATTCAAGGCCTCCTTCATACCTTTGGCTCTTGATCTTGTGCATGGGCCTCCCATACCTTGTAATGGATCTTTAGTTGGCCATCTTTTAGAGTTACGTCCAGCCCTTTTGTTTTTAAGTTTTTGATTTTGTTCAAGCTCTTTAAAGTCTCCTAGCTCACCTCCATCAGTATTTAGACGAAATTAGCTTATTTAGGGGGATTTATTTCCTTTTTAGTTTTTGAGAGAATTTGACTTTTATAATTCTGATTCCATAGGTCATTAATTAGGAAATTTGCCATTAATTTCCCTAGTTTTCCTTTTCTATGAGCATTGAAGGCAGATTTGACTTGCACACTATATAATTGTACTCTGCCTCCCATTGTAATCAGATTTGAATGAATAGAAATCATATATTCTGGAAATCCCAGAATTGAGAGGAGTGCTCTCTAGGGTTCTTCATTGAACTTGTAGACTTATCAATGTTTGATCAACCTTGTGGCGTCTTCCAACACTCGGGGTCCTTGTCTCTTCGTGTCAAGGGTTCCAAGTGGATCGTTCAGACTTGATTTAGCTTTCTTGGGGTGTGTATATTTCAGATCGGTTGTGGGTTCAAGGGGATTCAAGTCCTTGTGGGTTCGCACCATCAAGTTCTTTCCTTTTGTGTTCAAGTAACAAATTTCCTATTTCATTGTGAAATTCTTCCTTCTTTCTTTCTTTTTTCTTTCCTTTTTTTCACTTTTTTTTCGAATTTTTAATTATTTTTTTAAATTTTTTTTAAGTATCACACACTTTTTTTTTTAAGAAAAAAAATGAAAATTTGGAAAAGAGGACAAAACTCACACACAAGTTAGCAAATCACAAGAAAAAACACAAACTATGGATGGTATGAAAAGGAGGATGGAGGCACACAACAATGGAACAAGGAAGAAGATGGAAGACAAAGGCAAAGATTAAAAAGGTTACACAAATGAAAAAAGAGAAGGTATGAAGAACAATGGAAGGGAAACACAAAGATATACCTTGCACTAGCAAACTTATGCTCTGGTCCCAAATAATGAAAGACCCCATAGGAAAAAGTCCTAGGAACCTTCAACAAGATGATATGTTGCCCGGGACCTACTAGGAACAAGAAATGTTGGCTGAAGGGCATAGAGTACGATGTGGCTCTAATGACTACCTTCAAGGAGACCATGCATGGCGTAATCATCAAGAAAAACTTGGGCAAGTTGCTGAACTTGAACATCAATTTTCAGACCATGTAAAAAGTTTCATTTTAGTTTTTGAATAAGACTATATGGTTAAAACTTATGTTTAAAGACTAAGTTAGTTTCTTTCCTTTTTCTTCTTTATAGTTTCTTTCCTTTTTATGGCACCATTATTAACTTTTCAAATTCTTGTAATAAATAGTGCCATCCTTTAAAGAATTATTTTTAGGAACTTTTAGGTCTTTCATTGCCTATATAAAGGCATTATATGTACTTAGAAAATAGGCAATAAGATGAATAGAAAGAATTTTCTTTTCAGGACTTATGTTCTATTTTTGTGAGGTTCCTCTTGCTCCTTGGGCAATGGAGTGAATTCAACCCAGACTTATCAAAGGAGTGGTCTTCCTTTGTCACCTCATGGCTAGGATTCTAAGGAACGAGTTCTCTTAGGGTCTTACTCACTTGACCAACTATCTTTGTTTATATGTGTTCTTATTCTTTATGAGTGCTTTTGTCTTCTATTTGTGTGATTGTGTTCTTAAATCTTGCACGATCAGGGTAATGTTGTCAAAAAGAAGGTTCCTAGGATAAAGTTTCTTGAGGGTCTCATATCAGAGGACTTCTCAAACTTGTAGTGCTCCAATGGGCATGCCTACTAGTATTGTATCAAAGCTGTGAGCTGAGAACATGTGATAAATTAAGAAGCATGTGAGAATGAGGCAAGGGTTGAGAACATGAATAACGCATTGATCCATCCATCCATGCTTCGTCTAAATACGTGGATTGCTATGGGTAGAATTGAAGGAAGAACACGTGAGGAGTAGAAGCAAATGGATTAAATGAAGCACATAAGAGAACACGTGAGGAAGATTGAAAAATACACTTGAGCAACATCTCATCTATTGATTCAACATAGATCATCTCGTCCATTCATCCAGAGACAATTCAGCATTCCAGCCACTATCAATGTATTGATCAATGTCATATTAATCCACACCATCCCATGGATTAAAAGCCACACATCTTCACATGTTTTTGGTTAAGGATTCAAGAAGAGGCTGATCCATACATTGTCATTAAAAATCCACGGGAGAAGCACATGAAAGGGAGGGGGAATTAGCTCATGCAAAATGCTATGAAGGGTAGTGACAATTCATCAAGGATACACTCCCTTCATCCATCGAAAAACACTCCATCCAAAGACCCCCATACACACTCCATCGTCATTCCATATAAAGAACACACTTCTTTGTCCATTCCATGTTGTAGCCATCCTCCATTCCCATTCCATCTCCACCTCCATTCCATGAGAGCTTGATTCACCTTTGGGGCTAGCTAGGAGGACAACCCTGGAGAAGCTTGAATCCATGGAGATAAATGAATTTTTGGGCTAAGATTCTCTTATTTTTGCAGCACTTTTCTTTTCTTATATTATTTTGTTTAAGATTGTATTTGATTGGGAATGTGTATTGTCTATAATTAGTGCTTGGTTAGACACTAATTAGGATACTTTTTGTTGATTGAGTGATTGATTAAATACTGAATTTTTTTAATTTTCTACAATTATTCATGTATGTAGTCAAGGTGTTTGATAAAATGCATGTGAGAGATTGAGTGTTTGAATGTTTAATTTAAGGATTCCTTAAAGTTTAATTAGTTAATTAAACATTTTAGGGTGTTAATTTAGAGGCTAATTGATCAATTAATCGCTCAATTTTAAATGTTCATTGATCCTCAAGGCAAGAAATAATGATTTAGTACGGGGTTGAGGTTTCAATTCAACATTATCTTGTTAATTTCTTGAATCTTAGATGGTAATTCAAGATCATTTGCCATGGATACAATTAGGGACTCTTAGACTAGAATTAATCACAATTATATTAAGATAAGGATAGTGGATACCAAGGGACAAATCCAAAGCTAATCATAAGTCCATCATTCAACCATAATTCATGCAGTTAGGTAGTAGTTAGTCATTTTATTTCAATTTCATTTTAGTTAGTCTAATTAGATCAAAACCCTCCTAAATTAGGTAGTTCTAAGATCCTTTAGTGCTTAGAAAAACTAATTAAACATTGAACTTCATTTCGAAGGGAGATGATCTAGGTTGTGCCACTAACTATAAAATTTAATCCAATCTAGTTTTATTTTGAGGGTTGTGCAACACGACCTATCAATGGGTTCTCCTAGTATCTTTTCTTTGACTAATATTCTTGTTTTCTAGCCGGTCCCAAGCAAAGTTTTGAATTGTTGAAGGTTCTTTAGGGCATTGATACAATATCAGTAGGCATGCCCATTAGAGCACTACAAGTTCGAGAAGCCCTCATCCATCAAGAAACTCAAATCATTCAAAAGGGTATGATTCAGGTCCAAATGGCTCATGAAGAGATGGCCCATGCTCAAGAGGCCCAAATTGTGCTAGTATATGTCCAAAAACTTCAAAGAGTTCAAAATAATCTCTATATTGGACGTCGACCCAAGTTTATAGCCCAAGATCCACATTTGATCAAGATCTCCTTAAAGATGCAAAAATGGAAGTCCAAGTGGAAGCCCAATATCTTAAGAAGATCTATGGAGCAACTAAAGACCCATTGCAAGGCATAGGAGGCCCAATAACAAGAGTTAGGGCCAAAGCAATGAAAGAAGCCTTCAATTGTTTAATTCATAAGCTTCACAACTTAGAGCCCATTCATTTAAGTCAAGAGAAGGCCCAAGAAGATGTAAAAGATGTGATCATGCTAACCATTCTACAAGAGGAGTGCCAAGGCCCAATTGGAGTCCAATTACAAGAGATTAAGAATCATGTGACAACCATGTGATTTTTAATGAAGCATGAGCATTCCATGTGACAACTTAAAGAAGTAGATTAGTTTTGACTAGGATTCTTTTTTTTTTTTAAATTTCGTTTTTTATTATTTTATTATTTTTTTGAATTTGGTCAAAGAGCTTATCTTGGGATCAAGTTAAGATTAGTATTCTAATCTAATTAGGATATATATTAGGTATCATTTAAAAATATTTCTAATCAGGTTTTAGAGTTTTACTTTAATTAGGACTCTAGAAAATTTTGCCTATAAAAGGCTTCCTATTGTACTCTATTTTACACATGAATGAAATTGAGTATTATTCAATTATTTGTGAGGCTTTTGCTTCTTTGTGTTCTCTGAGAGTTCACGTGACTTATCAAAGGATTGGTCTTCCTTTGTGGCGTCTTGAGGCTAGGGTTCTAAGAGACAAGTTCTCTTAGGGTCTTTCCTTTGACCAACATTCTTGTTTTCTAGCCGGTTTCGGGCAAAGTGTCATCTTGTTGAAAGTTCCTAGGACAAGGTTCCTAGAGGGTCTCTCATCAGGCATGTTCCTAGAGGGTTTCTCATCACACTAATATCCCAAAGTTTACAAAGCTGAGCTTTATGGAATCAATAGCCTAATCTCTTGCCCAGAAGCATCAAGGTCAGAGTTTTCTTCCATAGGCAACAATACGCATTCCCTTCCTCACCAAAGATAGGAATTACTAGGTGAACCTTCATCAATTCTTTGATTTCAGCTGAGGGTTCTAACTCTTCCTCTTCCTCCAACTCATCTTCCTGTTCAAAATAGGTCCAATAATCAATCACATCATATCCTGCTAGGGAATCTTTATAAGAAATGGTCATTCTTATACAAAAATTGCCCATCGATTCATCTCTCAACATCCCATTATGAGTCTTGTACGTGCTGCCATTTAGATCTCCCAAATCCATAGGAGATAATAAAACAACCTCCATGTTCTCCATTCCGTCACCATTTGGTCAGAGTTTCTTAGTACTCTTGGCCATTTGGTCCTTTTCTCCCATGGAATGGCCTTGTTCTCCCATAGTTTTTCTAGCAACCTCATTGGGACTCTTTTTTTTTCTTTTTACCATTTTTAGGCTGTTATATTTAATATATATATATATATATATATAAACTAGTACACTTTGTGCAAACTATTTTTTCTTCAAGATATTTTAAAAAGTCACTACCTTAACAAACTTATCATTTAAAATTTTAATCTAAAATCATAAAATTTCATAATGACATTTTAGAAAACATAAAGAAGCTCTTAAAAACATATTTTGATAGTTATATTATTATTATTTCATTAGAAATATAAAATCTTTTAAAAATTATAATTAATTTTTAATGCAGTAATTTTAAAAATGCAACATTCTTGATTTAATGTTAATTACATAACTATCAAAATATATTATTCGGAGATTTTCTTTATTTCTTTGATATTTTTTAGAAATATAACTAATAATTTTTTCCCAAAAAAAAGTTATATCATGTTAGTGAGCCATCAATAAAATTATGTTTAACTGCTTAATAAATTACACAAACCTTTCTTGAATTTTGTTAAAATTATGCAAACTTTCTTTATATTTTTAAAATATATATACAAATATCATAAAAAAAAAAAAGTTACTCTACACTTTAGTCAATTTTTTTTTTTTTTTTTTACTAAAATGCTCTTCATTTAAAATTTTTTTAGTTAAAAAATATATATATATACTTAGGTTAATTGAAGATATTTTAGTTTAAAAAATTAAACTAAAGAATGAGGTAATTTTTTATTTTGGAAGATGTCTGAATAATTTTAGTAAAATTTAAGAGATAATTATGTAATTTACTTTCATTTTTTGGGTTAAAATAGCGCTTTGGTCATTTAACTTTATTTATAGTTTTAAATTTGTCCTTTAAGTTTAAGATGTTTCATAATGATCCTTAAGTACTTATTGTCATCTATTTTCATGCTGACATGGAAGCCACATGAGATTTTTTTTTTCTTGCATTTTAAATGGTGACATGGCATTCATTCATTGAAAAACAAAAACAAAATGACATGCTCATTTAGACATTCATATGTGCACTCCTTTCATCTTATCTCTTTACTTATGGCTTGGAGTTTTGCTATGAAAAGAGGATGCGTATTCAACATTAGTGAGTGGCTTAGACGGTGGTGTATAGAGTTTGTGATGTGAGACTCCGTAGAAACCCGTTCTAGGAACCCCAAATTACACGGATCAGTGATCGAATTTTGGCATACGACACAAGAACAAAAAAATAGGCAGATCTGGACAACAAGCAAGAAAGAATAAAGAAAGAAACAAAGAAGAAGAAGAAGAAGAGATGTTGGTCAATGGAATTGAACCCTAAGAGAACCCGTCTCTTAGAACCCTAATCCGGGACGCCACAAAGGAAACCACTCCTTTGATAAGTCAAAGATTTTCTCCAGTACACAAAGGCCACAAGAGAAACCTCACAAGTCAGAAATAATTCTGAAACTAATTCATTCAATCTGCCTCTTCTTGGAGTACAAGTGGGCCTTATATAGGCATTTGAAAAATAAAACCCTAAATACAAAATAACTCTTAGGTTTGGCGGGAAAATAAAAGAAATTTAAATCTGAACAAATTCACCAAGAATGGTGCCTAATAAAGCTAAAAAAATCTGAAACAGAAACAATCAAATAAAAACTAAGAGGATTTTGTGGAAATGGTTGGGCTTCTTCAATTAGGCTCCTTTCAGGCTTGGGCTAGCATCTTGTAGATATGAAATGATTTTCATGCCATTTTGTTCCTTTTGGGCTTTATATTCAGCTAAGACTATGGGCTCCAGGTCCATTAGTTTTTGGATCACTCCATTCAATGCCTCCTTCATAGCTTTGGCTCTTGATCTTGTGCATGGGCCTCCCATACCTTGCAATGGATCTTTAGCTGGCCATCTTTTAGAGTTATGTCCAGCCCTTTTGTTTTCAAGTTCTTGATTTTGTTCAAGCTCTTTAAAGTCTCCTAGCTCATCTCCATCATTCCCTCCCTCTTGAAAAGGATTCGTCCTCGAATCAGCTCATTTAAAGGTGCAGCAAGGGTTGAGAAGTCCTTTACAAATCGTCGGTAGAAACTTGCAAGTCCATGGAAACTCCTCACTTCACTAGCATTCTTAGGTGTTGGCCACTCTCGAATTGCCTTCACCTTCTCTTCATCCACTCGGACGCCATCAGTACCTACAACAAAACCAAGAAAAACCACAGAATCCAAGCAGAAAGAGCATTTCTCTAAATTTGCAAAGAGTTTATTTTCTCTTAAAATATCAAACACAGAATGCAAATGCTTAGCATGCTCTTCTAGATTCTTAGAAAACACAAGAATGTCATCAAAATACACAACAACAAACTTTCCTATGTAAGGGCGAAACACATGATTCATTAAGCTCATGAATGTACTAGGAGCATTAGTTAAGCCAAAGGGCATAACAAGCCATTCATACAAACCAAACTTAGTCTTAAATGCAGTCTTCCACTCATCACCCTCTTTCATCCTAATTTGATGATAACCACTTCTAAGATCTATTTTTGAAAACAAGCAAGCACCATGTAACTCATCCAGCATGTCATCAAGTCTAGGAATGGGATATCGATACTTAACAGTGATTTTGTTGATGGCTCGACAGTCCACACACATCCTCCATTTGCCATCCTTCTTGGGCACAAGTATTACCGGAACAGCACATGGACTAAGACTTTCTCTCACAAACCCCTTTTTCATGAGTTCCTCCACTTGCCTCTGAATTTCCTTAGTCTCTTCTGGATTTGCCCTATACGCAGGTCGGTTAGGAAGAGATGCTCCAGGAATAAAGTCAATCATGTGTTCAATGCCTCTTATGGGAGGCAATCCATCCGGTACCTCTTCCGGAAATAAGTCTTTATATTCCTGCAACAAACTCAAAACACTAGAAGGAAGAGATTCATCAAGGTCACTAAGGGTTAGATAAACATCCTTATACAAAAGGACAAAAGATGTCTCACTACATAAAGCCCTCTTAATCTCTCCTCTACTGGAAAATAGTGTTACTTTCTTCTCTTCACTCTCTTGACTTTTCAATTCAGTAGCTCTCTTTTCTTTTCTCTCCCTCTCACTTTCTTTTCTTTCTTTCTCACGCACTTTCTTTTCTTTCTCTCTTAACTTGCATTCTTGAGTAATTCGTTTTTGATCTTCATATGCCTGCAAGGGTCTGAGAGGGGTTAGCATAATGGTTTTCTTATTAAACTCAAAAGAATACCTATTAGTATAACCATCATACTTAACTTTCCTATCAAATTGCCAAGGTCTACCCAATAACAAGTGTCCAGCATACATAGGAGCTATATCACATAAAACCTCATCATGGTAACTTCCTATGGAAAATGCTACAACAACTTGCTTAGTAACTTTAACATCCCCATTATCATTGAACCACAACAAATTATAAGGGGTGGGGTGTTTTCTAGTTGGCAAACCTAGCTTTTCAACCAACAAGGTACTAGCAACATTAGTGCAGCTCCCATTATCAATGATAAGACTACATACCTTGTTGTTAACAAAACACCTAGTGTGAAAGATATGCTCTCGTTGTTCTTTTTCAAGCTCCTCTTTCGGTTGAATGCTAAGAGCACGCCTTAACACTAGAGCCTCACCAATCACAGCTTCAGTGACCTCCACATCAGATTCATCACCTCTATTGGAGCTTAACTCAACTTCCACATCTTCATCACTGCTGCTTTCACTAGTAACAACACCATTCTCAAGCAAAATCATAGTCCTTTTATTTGGACATTGTGAAGCAATGTGACCAAAACCTTGACATTTAAAGCATTTAATTTTAGAAGAACTAGAAGAAGATTTAGGTTCAGATTTACCTTTAGAAGTAGGTGTTTGCATCTTCATCTTATTCTCCTCTTTAGGCTTGGTCTCTCCCTTAAACTTGAAAGAGGACTTGAAGTCTTTGTTGGAACTAGCATGTGATTTCAATTTTTGTTTTGTCTTAAAATGCTTCTCCACCTTAATGGCTTTATGCAACAACTCCTCCATATCAAGGTAGTTTTGCAATTCAACTTCTGCAGCAATTTCAGGGTCTAAGCTACCAAGAAATCTTGCCATTGTAACTTCTGAATCTTCCTCAATGTCAGCTTTAATCATGGCAATTTGCATTTGCTGAAAATATTCTTCCACACTCATAGATCCTTGTTTGATTTTGTGGAGCCTCTTGTGCACATCCCTATAGTAATGGGTAGGGACAAATCTCTTTCTCATGAGAGCCTTCATTTCTGGCCAAGACCGAATTGGACCCTCTCCTGAACGCCTCCTACTAGTGGTTAATTGATCCCACCATAGGCTTGCATAATCTGTGAACTCCAAAGCAGCTAATTTTATTTTACTTTCTTCTGAAAAAGATTGACAGTCAAATAAAAACTCAACTTTTCTTTCCCATTCAAGATATACATCAGGATCAGCTTTCCCTTGAAAGGAAGGGATTTTCATCTTGATGTTACTAAAGGCATCTTTCTTTTGAGGGGGAGCTCTCCTAACTCTTTCATGTTGGCTTTCCTCCTCAAAATCAGATTCATCTCCTCCTAGAACAACATTTTTACCATGCCTTGCCTTGTTGTTAGAAGAAGAAGAATCCATTTGATCCAACCTAGCATTTAGCCTCTTGAATTGTTCTTGAACAGATTTGATAAACAATTTAAGGTCAACTTGGTTATCTTCACTTTCAGACATGATTGGCACCTGAAAATGTTAGTGAATAGCAAGAAAAGGACCTGACTACTCCCTCACGTGTTTCACTCTAAATGATGCAAATTCACTCGTGTTTCACTCTTATAATGGCTTTTACAATGATGAAAACACTCTTGCCTTTTTCCTCTCAACTTGCTTCCTATAGTATACTGAATTAAATCCAACAAATCAAAAGAAGCAGCAACTGAAGTGGCAATCTTAAATTAGAATCCAAGATATAAAGTTCTCAAAGAGACAACAAAAGTCCAATATTTTAAAGAAAAATCGTAGGTGCAGCCAATAGACAATATAGCAAGTGACAAGGAAAGGAAAATGGTGTGTGGCAGATTATGGGAGATCAAGTGGTTTAATGATTAATTATCAAGAGGAAAGGATGGAAAGAAAATTGGAATCTGAAATCAGTAATGAAGCAATCAGAAATTTGAAATTTAGAATAAGGTGAATGAATGCATATTTCCTTTTTATGAATTGTGCACAATATGACATTTAATGACCAGATCAACTCAGGGAATCAGATGTGGTAATTCCAAGAATAAATGATCTTCAGCAATTGCAATTCAAGTCAACTATTCAAATTTTTTTTTTTTTCAATTTCCAGCACAACTTTCTTTTTGACAGATTCTGACTTCCTTTTTTTTTTTTTGCAACTTTTCCTTCTTTTCTTTTTTTTTTTCACTGTAATATACTCTTTTTTTTTTTTTTGAATCTTGAAGGTGATGAAATTTGCAAACAAAGCACAAGATTTCTGAACACAAGATTTCTGAAAGATCAGAATGATATGCACGAAAGAAATAGCTATAACTTGCCCTAGAAAAATTGGATTGATGTGATTCCAAAACGAGCAGAAAGAAGAGATTTCGACACACAATAAAGACCTATTAAACGTCCAAAAACACGAAGGAAAACACCAGAAACAGCCGCATAAAAAAAAGGACGAGCAGAAAAGAAATAGTTATAACTTGCTCTACAAAAATCGGATTGATGTGATTCCAAATCGAGCAGAAAGAAGAGATCTTGAAACACAAGAAAGACCTATTCAACGTCCAAAAACACGAAAGAAAAACACCAGAAACAGCCGTACAAAAATATGAACGAACAGAAAAGAATCAGACGAAATAAGGGAAAAGAACAAGGAAAAAGTGGATGAAACCAACCTCAACCAATGCTCTGATACCAGATGATGTGAGACTCCGTAGAAACCCGTTCTAGGAACCCCAAATTACACGGATCAGTGATCGAATTTTGGCATACGACACAAGAACAAAAAAATAGGCAGATCTGGACAACAAGCAAGAAAGAATAAAGAAAGAAACAAAGAAGAAGAAGAAGAAGAGATGTTGGTCAATGGAATTGAACCCTAAGAGAACCCGTCTCTTAGAACCCTAATCCGGGACGCCACAAAGGAAACCACTCCTTTGATAAGTCAAAGATTTTCTCCAGTACACAAAGGCCACAAGAGAAACCTCACAAGTCAGAAATAATTCTGAAACTAATTCATTCAATCTGCCTCTTCTTGGAGTACAAGTGGGCCTTATATAGGCATTTGAAAAATAAAACCCTAAATACAAAATAACTCTTAGGTTTGGCGGGAAAATAAAAGAAATTTAAATCTGAACAAATTCACCAAGAATGGTGCCTAATAAAGCTAAAAAAATCTGAAATAGAAACAATCAAATAAAAACTAAGAGGATTTTGTGGAAATGGTTGGGCTTCTTCAATTAGGCTCCTTTCAGGCTTGGGCTAGCATCTTGTAGATATGAAATGATTTTCATGTCATTTTGTTCCTTTTGGGCTTCATATTCAGCTAAGACTATGGGCTCCAGGTCCATTAGTTTTTGGATCACTCCATTCAAGGCCTCCTTCATAGCTTTGGCTCTTGATCTTGTGCATGGGCCTCCCATACCTTGCAATGGATCTTTAGCTGGCCATCTTTTAGAGTTATGTCCAGCCCTTTTGTTTTCAAGTTCTTGATTTTGTTCAAGCTCTTTAAAGTCTCCTAGCTCATCTCCATCAGTTTGATAACAACAATCAATGTTCTCTCCTCTCTCTACTTTAGTGTCTCCATTCTTACACTTTGTCTCTCCATTCTTGCACTCTTTAAATTACACTAATCCTCCTTGGAGCATCATCAAAATACCCTGTGGGTGCATCCACCATTATCACATCCCAACCTCACTTAGGGGTCATCGCTGATGTGAACATTGCTAAACCACAATGGTCACACCATGTTCCTTGAAGAAGATAGATCCAAGATTGAACAAATCTGTGAGAAATTTCCCACTATAGAATCCTACCATGTGGTGTATGACACCAAAGTGCATCAAGCCTAACGAGCTACTAAAGATCAAAATGGAGGAGGAACATTGCAGAACATTAATGGACTCAAGAATCTTGAAATGCCAATTGGCATTCATGGGGTTTCTGAGTGAGGTGTACGACATAGATTGGGATGTGATAGTGGTGGATGCATCCACTAGTTATTTTGATAGAACTCTAAGGAGGATGAGTGCAATTTACAGAGTACGAGATGGAGGCATAAAAGCAAAGAGAGGGAGAATGTTGATCATTGTTGTTAAACTTTGTACACCACCATTTGAGCTGCTTTCTACTATCAAATACATGTCTTCTTGTCATAGTAGAACTCCAAACCACAAGCAAAGAGAAGAGATGAAAAGCGCATGCATATGAATGTCTAAACTTGCATTTTGTTTCGGTGATTTTTTTTGGGAAAAATTAGTACGGAGGACCTAGACCACCTAATATTTATTAGGAAGGACCTTAAAAATCAAAATTATTCTGCAGGACTACTTGAAAATCGATGGACAAAAATACCTTTTTTTGTTGGCAAGCCATATGAGGTTTGCGCAATTTACTCCCGCCATTGGTTCTTCTTCTTTTGCCATTTTTGTTCCCCATGGGTTCTAACTTCCTCCATGATCTTCCTCCCCTTATTTATTGAGCTTTCTTTTGTTCAACTCATTATTCTTCTTCCCTTTATTTCTTTATCTTTCCTCCCTACCCATTTCTTCCACCCTTCATCTGGTTCTCTCATCATTTGATAAGTTTTTTCTCCAGTCATGTTATTTGCAGCTATTCAAAGTCATGGCGTGAGTAGAATAGAATGGTCTAGAAAGACTTATTGATCTGCTAATATTGAAGGCCTTTTTTAGGATTCAGTAATGCTATATCTCTCAAATTCTAATGGTCAATGTGGTGCGAACCCGCAAGGACTTGAATCCCCTTGAACCCACAACTGATCTGAAATATACACACCCCAAGAAAGCTAAATCAAGTCTGAACGATTCACTTGGAACCCTTGACATGAAGAGACAAGGACCCCGAGTGTTGGAAGATGCCACAAGGTTGATCAAACCTTGATAAGTCTACAAGTTCAATGAAGAACCCTAGAGAGCACTCCTCTCAATTCTGGGATTTCCAGAATATATGATTTCTATTCATTCAAATCTGATTACAATGGGAGGCAGAGTACAATTATATAGTGTGCAAGTCAAATCTGCCTTCAATACTCATAGAAAAGGAAAACTAGGAAAATTAATGGCAAATTTCCTAATTAATGACCTATGGAATCAGAATTATAAAAGTCAAATTCTCTCAAAAACTAAAAAGGAAATAAATCCCCCTAAATAAGCTAATTTCGTCTAAATACATTAGGGTTGTAGAAATCAGCTTATTAAGCCTAAAATAACATTATTTAGCCCTAAATGAGCTCACCAATGGATGGTCCATGGTTCAAGCACTTCAATTTGTAATGTTTTGGCCCAATCTAGCCTCAGTAGCTCCATCTTCAGCCCATATGATGTTGAGGACGCCCACATTGGAAATGTCCATATCTTGCTTAACTTTTGTTGCTCCAATTGCTATTTGCTTAGTCCAGGTCTCTTGAACAAGTCCACTTAAGGCTTCCCTCATTCTTTTAGCTTGTGCTTTTGTCATCGGGCCACTTGGAATTTGCAGAGGATCATTCCAAGCATTTGAGACAGCTTGCTCCCTTTGATGGATCGCATCATCCCCTCTCTCCTCAAAAGGATTCGTCCTCGAATCATCACCTACATCATAAGGAGATAGATCAGCAACATTAAAAGTAGCACTAACATTATACTCTCCTGGTAGATCTATCTTATAAGCATTGTCATTGATTTTCTAAAGGACTTGAAATGGTCCATCCCCTCTTGGAGCTAATTTAGATTTTCTTTGTGCCGGAAACCTCTCTTTTCTCATATGCACCCATACCCAATCGCCAGGTTCAAAAGTGACACGCCTTCTGCCTTTGTTTGCCTTGGATGCATATTGCTCATTCTTCCTTTCAATCTGCAATTTAATCTTTTCATGAAGTTGTTTAACCACCTCAGCTTTCTTTTTGCCATCAAGGCTTATTCTCTCATTAATGGGCAATGGTAACAAATCCAAAGAAGTTAGTGGATTAAAACCATAAACAACTTCAAAAGGAGAATAATCAGTAGATGAATGCACACTTCTATTATATGCAAATTCAATGAATGACAAGCAATCCTTCCAATTTTTCAAATTTGTTTGGATAATAGTCCTAAGCAATTGAGTTAAGGTTCTGTTAACAACTTCAGTTTGACCATCAGTTTGTGGATGACAAGCTGTAGAAAATAATAACTTAGTTCCAAGCTTTCCCCACAAAACTCTCCAAAAATGACTCAAAAATTTTGCATCCCTATTTGAGACAATGCTTTTAGGAACACCATGAAGCCTCACAATTTCTTTAAAGAACAAATCAGCAATATAAGTAGCATCATCAGTTTTATGGCATGCAATAAAATGTGCCAATTTTGAAAATCTATCAACAACCACAAATATTGAATCCATCCCTCTTTTTGACCTAGGTAATCCCAAAATAAAATCCATTGAAATGTCTACCCAAGGTTCACTAGGTACAGGTAATGGAGTATACAGACCATGAGGTAAGACTCTAGACTTAGCCCTTTTACATGTTATGCATCTACCACAAATCCTTTCCACATCACGCTTCATTTTAGGCCAAAAGAAATGTTCATGCAAAACATCTAATGTCTTTTTCACACCAAAATGTCCCATTAGTCCTCCCCCATGTGCTTCCCTCACAAGCAATTCACGCATAGAACATTGAGGCACACATAATTTATTTTCTCTAAACAAAAATCCATCAAGCTTATAGAGTTTTCCAAAAGCTCCTTTTTCACAAGCAACAATTATTTCAGCAAAATCACTATCATTGGCATACAAATCTTTAACATATTCAAAACCAAGCAATCTTGCATTCAGAGAAGTGAGAAGAATATACCTTCTAGATAATGCATCCGCAACCACATTCTCCTTACCTTTCTTGTATTTGATCACATATGGGAAAGGCTCGATGAACTCCATCCATCTAGCATGTCTTTTGTTCAGCTTACCTTGACCTTTAATGTACTTCAAAGATTGATGATCTGTATGGATCACAAATTGTTTAGGCCAAAGGTAGTGTTGCTAGGTCTCCAATGCTCTCACAAGTGCATAAAGCTCCTTATCATAAGTTGGGTAATTCAAGGTGGCACCATTCAGCTTTTCACTAAAATAAGCAATTGGCCGCCCTTCCTGCATTAGAACAGCTCCTATCCCAACTCCTGATGCATCACACTCAATCTCAAAAGTTTTGTTAAAATCAGGTAAAGCTAAAATAGGTGCAGAACACAATTTTTCCTTAAGAACACTAAATGCATGATCTTGTGCCTTTTCCCATCTAAAGCCAACTGATTTCTTAATTATTTCAGTGAGTGGTGCAGCAATTGTGCTAAAATCTTTCACAAACCTCCTATAAAAGCTAGCCAACCTATGAAAACTTCTTACCTCAGTTACGTTTGTAGGTGTTGGCCATTCTTTAATAGCCCTTACCTTCTCTTCATCGACTTGTATTCCCTCAGCACTCACTACAAATCCAAGGAAAACAACTTTTCCCATGCTAAAGCTACACTTTTTTAGGTTAGCATACAACTTTTCTTTTCTTAAAACATCAAGCACACAGCATAAATGATTCAAATGCTCATCAAGACTTGTACTAAAGATCATAATATCATTAAAATAAACCACAACAAATTTTCCAATATATGCACGCAAAATATGATTCATCAACCTCATAAAAGTACTAGGTGCATTTGTTAGCCCAAATGGCATGACTAACCATTCATACAGCCCATGCTTTGTTTTGAAAGCAGATTTCCACTCATCTCCTTCCCTCATCCTAATTTGATGATATCCAGATTTTAAATCAATTTTTGAGAAAATAACAGACCCATGCAATTCATCAAGCATATCATCTAATCTAGGAATGGGATGACGATACTTTACAGTGATATTGTTGACAGCTCTGCAATCAATGCACATCCTCCAAGATCCATCTTTCTTTAGTACTAAGAGGACTGGTACAGCACATGGACTCAAGCTTTCTCGAACATACCCCTTTGCCATGAGCTCTTCAACTTGCTTTTGAAGCTCTTTTGTCTCCTCAGGGTTAGTTCTATAAGCTGGCTGATTAGGAATTGTTGCTCTAGGATTGAAGTCAATTTGATGCTCAATGCCTCTTATGGGTGGCAATCCACTAGGGATATCTTCTGGAAATATATCTTCAAATTCCTGCAACAAAGAACTAACAACACTCGGAAATGAAGAGTCAAGGTCATTAGTGTTTAAAAAGGGCTCCTTGTAAACAAGTACAAGTAAAGGCTGTTCAAAAAGATATGCGTTTCTCACCTCACTTTCTTTTGCATAAAAACTCACTTTTTCTCTTTCTTTTCTCTCCACTTTCTTTTCTTTCTTCTGAATCTCTTTTTTTGAACTCTCAGATTTTTTTTCTTTCTCACTCTCATTTCTTTTTGATCTCTCTTCTTTATTTTTCTTATCACCCTCTCTTTTATCTCTCTCTTGTTTCATTTTGAGCTGATCTTCATACACTTGCTTGGGTGTTAATGGTACAAGAGTAACGGGTCTGTCATCCTTTACAAATGAATATCTATTGGTAAACCCATCCTTTGTCGCCTTCCTATCAAATTCCCAAGGTCTACCCAAAAGTATATGTCCAGCATGCATAGGAACAACATCACATAAAATCTCATCACAATATCTTCCAATTGAGAATGAAACAAGAACTTGCCTATCAACCTTAATCTCCCCACATTCATTCAGCCATTGCAACTTGTATGGTCTAGGGTGTTTAATGGTAGACAAATTTAATTTCTCAACTAGAGTGGTACTAGCAACATTGGTACAACTCCCACCATCAATAATCATATTGCATACCTTGTTGCTTATGAGACAGCGAGTATGGAAGATGTTTTCTCTTTGCTGCTCAATGTCATCTTCCTTAACTTGAGAATTCAAAGCTCTTCTAGTCACAAGTGCTTCTCCTTCTATAGCATACTCAAACCCATCATCACTAGCATCTTCAAGTGACGGCATGGAATCATCACTTTCACTTTCAGTCACCACTTCATGGTCCTTCATGATCATTACTCTCTTGTTGGGGCATTGTGAAGCTATATGACCTGTTCCCAAACACTTGAAACATTTAATATCTCTATTTCTAGATGATTGGGAATCAGATTTACGTTTGTTTTTAGATGAAGCTTCCTCTTTGCCTTTTGGGACTTCTCTTTGAACATCTTTTTCTTCCTTCTTCCATTTTGGTCTCATTGAAGAACTAGAGCCTGAAAGGTACCTTGCTGATCCTTTTTGTTTAAGTTGCCTTTCAACCTTCATTGCCATGTGCACCATGTCTTCTAACTCCACATAATGCTGCAACTCCACAATATTAGCAATTTCTTTATTCAACCCATTTAAGAAATGAGCCATTGTTGCTTCCCTATCCTCTTTCACATTTGCCCTAAGCATAGCCACTTCCATCTTTTTGTGATATTCCTCTACACTCTTAGAGCCATGTGTAAGGGATTGCAACTTTTGAAAGAGGTCTCTATAGTAATGGCTGGGTATAAACCTCTTCCTCATGAGAGCCTTCATCTCCCTCCATGTTTCTAGGGATCTCTCACCATTCCTCCTCCTCTCTAGGACCAATTTATCCCACCAAATTAATGCATAATCCGTAAATTCAATGACTGTCAATTTATCTTTTTTGCTTCAGAATAATTATGGCACTAAAAAATAAACTCAATTTTCTTCTCCCACTCCAAATAAGCTTCAGGATCATTTCTACCTTAGAAAGAAGGTATCTTCATCTTAATATTTCCAAGGTTTCCATCCACCCTATTTCAACCCCTTGGAGCATTTTTACCGTGTCTCCTTTCATGCCTAACTTCCCTAGGCCTATTTCTACCCAAATCAAATTCAGATTCATAGTCTTCTTCACTACCACCTCCTACTTCATTTTCAGACTCAAAATCATCCATAGAATCATCTCTATGCCTCTCATATCTTCTAGGATTAGGACTTACAGTAGGTGGTCTTCTCTGCAAGTTCGCAATCATTGTGTCTTGCTTATCCATCTGGTCTCTTATCCCTCCAAGCACCACATTAAGACGTTCGAATTGCTGCTGCATGGCTTTTACAACGAGATCCAGGTTCTGTGCACTACCTCCTCCACTTGATATTTCCTCCCTATTAGACATTATAAGCTACAAGAAAAATTGATTAGAGAAATAAAGATCCTCGCAAATTTTCCTCACATGTTTACCCTCAAAGATGTCACTCTTCACTCGTGTTTCACACTTTAAAGGCTTTTTCAAATAATGGATTCACACTCTTGCCTTTTTTCCACTCTCAGTGTCTCTATAGGCTCTTTAAAGAAACTAATCAGACTATTAAAAGCTATCACAATTCTTGTGAGATTCAACCCAACACTTGGAGATAATGAGTTGTAAGCGGATACTATAGTTGAGAAAATCAGGGAATGAAAGTTGAAGATGCAGAATGTTGTAAAAGCTTAGCTCAAACCAATACTACTTCCAGAATAGCACAATTTTTTTTTTCGCCTTTTCTTTTCAGCAATTTTTTTTTTCTCTTATTTTTTTTTTTGCCTTGCTTTTTTTTTTTCTGGAATATGAAAGAACAAAAAACGAAATTTGGATAAACAGAACAGAAACAGCAAAATAAATCTGGAAAAACATGTCTGAATTTAAAGGACAATATCTCGAGTTAGAGAACTCCAAATGAGATGATTTTAAAGCAATCTGAAAGAAGAGATTCTGGGATATAAGAAAGACCTACTATACGTCCAGAAACTCAACAGAAAACATGACAAACAGAGGATTAAAATTCAGCACGTCCAGAATAATGGAAGACAAATAGAATTTCAAAACGAAAGAGAAACGCAATCTGGAAAAGCACAAGACACACGGATATGACCTGATTTAGGGACCGAAGCTCTGATACCAAGATGGTGTGAACCCGCAAGGACTTGAATCCCCTTGAACCCACAACCGATCTGAAATATACACACCCCAAGAAAGCTAAATCAAGTCTGAACGATCCACTTGGAACCCTTGACACGAAGAGACAAGGACCCCGAGTGTTGGAAGACGCCACAAGGTTGTTCAAACCTTGATAAGTCTACAAGTTCAATGAAGAACCCTAGAGAGCACTCCTCTCAATTCTGTGATTTCCAGAATATATGATTTCTATTCATTCAAATCTGATTACAATGGGAGGCAGAGTACAATTATATAGTGTGCAAGTCAAATCTGCCTTCAATGCTCATAGAAAAGGAAAACTAGGGAAATTAATGGCAAATTTCCTAATTAATGACCTATGGAATCAGAATTATAAAAGTCAAATTCTCTCAAAAACTAAAAAGGAAATAAATCCCCCTAAATAAGCTAATTTCGTCTAAATACATTAGGGTTCTAGAAATCAGTTTATTGAGCCTAAAATAGCATTATTTAGCCCTAAATGAGCCCACCAATGGATGGTCCATGGTTCAAGCACTTCAATTTGTAATGTTTTGGCCCAATCTAGCCTCAGTAGCTCCATCTTCAGCCCATATGATGTTGAGGACGCCCACATTGGAAATGTCCATATCTTGCTTAACTTTTGTTGCTCCAATTGCTATTTGCTTAGTCCAGGTCTCTTGAACAAGTCCATTTAAGGCTTCCCTCATTCTTTTAGTTTGTGCTCTTGTCATCGGGCCACTTTGAATTTGCAGAGGATCATTCCAAGCATTTGAGACAGCTTGCTCCCTTTGATGGATCGCATCACAATGGCAATGCCTTCTTCTTCATGTGCTTGTTAAGGATAGTTTGCATGGAGTACCATTATTTATGTTTCGTATCATCTGAAAGGACACAATAACTATTAGAAATAATATTATTACTTCTTTTTAGAAACATTATTACCTACTTTTAGCTTTATTCCCATTAATATTGTTGTTTTGGTTCCAAAAATGATGAATAAGCCTGAACCTTTTTTATTTTTTTGGATATAGTTGTGATGAGTACAAGATGAAAAATCAGACCTCAGGAGAGGTGTTCTGCTACTTTCATATGGGTGGACAAATTCATTGGGATTCAAGCGGGAAGATCCACTATGAGGGGGTCAAATGTGTGGAAGACACATAAAGGAAGGGATATTATTGGGAGAACTAATGAGATGAATAAGATTATGCATGGACTGTGATGACAATGAAATGAAATTGAAATACATCTTAAAATTTGATGCCTCTAAGCTATTAGACTTGGTGCATGATAATAGTGTGCAACAACTGATCAAATACAATGATCAATGTGCACATATATATATAATCAACAGAGAACAAAGTAAAGCATCACTGGCCCACTCAAAAATAGGGTAAGAAATTAGCTTTTTATAACTTAGGCAATAAATAAGTATCTATTGTATGTTATAATTTGTATACTTTGGCATCAGTCCCTAGTTTAACAAAAAATCAAATCAATGAAAATACAGAATGAATTCAAATTCAGTTCGTTCCAGTGATGGGTCTCCTTTCAACTAGGAACTTGTACTTCATCCATGTGCAATACAAATGTTCCTTCACTAATACCTGAATTAAATTATGCCAAGTGGACAAATTTGATTGTTGGGTCAGGACAAATTTTTCAAAATGCTATTGAATTCAAGCAAGCACTATACAAGTATAGCATTATTCATAAATTTGGATACACTTTCTGATACAATACCAGTAGGCATGCCCATTAGAGCACTACAAGTTCAAGAAGCCCTCATCCATCAAGAAACTCAAATCATTCAAAAGGGTATGATTCAGGTCCAAATGGCTTATGAAGAGATGACCCATGCTCAAGAAGCCCAAATTGTGCTAGTATATGTCCAAAAACTTCAAAGAATTCAAAATAATTTTTACGTTGGACGTCGACCCAAGTTTATAGCCCAAGATCCATATTTGATCAAGATCTCCTTAAAGATGCAAAAGTGGAAGTCCAAGTGGAAGCCCAATATCTTAAGAAGATCCATGGAGCAACTAAATTCAATATCCAACATGTTGAAGGCCCAATGAACTATACACATACAAGAGGAGTGCTAAGGCCCAATTGGAGTCCAATTGCAAGAGATCAAGAATCATGTGTCAATCATGTGATTTTTAATGAAGTATGAGTATTCCATGTGACAACTTAAAGAAGCTAATTAGTTTTAACTAGGATTCTTTTTTAATTTCGTTTTTTATTATTTTATTATTTTTTTGAACTTGGTCAAAGAGCTTATCTTGGAGATCAAGTTAAGATTAGTATCCTAATCTAATTAGGATATATATTAGGTATTATTTAAAATATTTCTAATCAGATTTTAGAGTTTTACTTTAATTAGGACTCTAGAAATTTTGCCTATAAAAGGCTTCCTATTGTACTCTATTTTAAACATGAATGGATGAATGAAATTGAGTATTATTCAATTATTTGTGAGGCTTTTGCTTCTTTGTGTTCTCTGAGAGTTCACGTGACTTATCAAAGGATTGGTCTTCCTTTGTGGCGTCTTGAGGCTAGGGTTCTAAGAGACAAGTTCTCTTAGGGTCTTTCCTTTGACCAACATTCTTGTTTTCTAACTGGTCTCGGGCAAAGTGTCATCTTGTTGAAGATTCCTAGGACAAGGTTCCTAGAAGGTCTCTCATCACTTTCCTAAAGAACAAGCCCTCGCAAAGTGTAATGTGGATGGATGTAAGTGGAAGCTAACAGCGTACACAGTGGCTAAAAGCATACCTTTCCTAAGTGTGCGACCCTTTTGCAGTGAACACAACTTGGTAATATCTCACAAGTAAAAGCCGAACTTAGTGGCATCTATAATGGCTGATAGTATAAGATCAACTAGAGATAAAAAGCTGAATGACATCTGCAGTAAGCTGTTCAAAGAATATTGAGGCATTGAATTACCATCAAGCATGGAGGGGCAAGGAGAAAGCTTTAACTGGGATAAATGGGCCAGTAGACCAGTTATACATGTTAATCCCTTGGTTGTGCAACCGTTTAATAGAAACAAATTCAAAAACTATTGCCCAGTGGACTTCATCTATGAACAACCATTTTGAAAGGTTATTCATTGCATATGGGTGCTGTTAACTGACTTCATACTTAGTTCACAACCAATATTGTACATTGATGGTTGCCACCTTAATAGATCATACTTGGGGATTTCTTAGTTGCATCTACATATGATGTAGACAATAACTTATTTTCATTTGCTTATGCAATTGTAGGTCTTTACATATGATGATTGGGTGTGATTCCTTTAAAAGGTTGTAGCGAAATTACTCTAGTTTCATATCGCCACAATACCATAATTGGTGCAGTAAAAAAAGTGTTGGTAGGGAGAGAAATGCATTCTATTATCGACACATAAAGGAAAACTTTAGTAATGAGTTCTTAAAAGTTTGCAAGGGTCAAAGAAGACGATGTAAGGATGATGTGTTGAAATTGTTAAATGGGATTGCATATGCTCGGCTAGACATAGACTATGTGAAATGTAACACTATATATTTCTAACTCATTTCATAATATTCTCATGCCTTACATTATAAATTCTATGAAAGAGTAAGAAAAAGGGAGTTAAAATAAAGCATTTCTTTACATTGCGTCGTGTATGAAAATTTTATTCGGTGTCACATAAACCATGTGAGCTCATACAACATATTCCCATATTTAATTACATGAATGCAACTCATTTGCATCATCAAAAGTGGCCTACGTCTTGTGGAACTTAAAGGGAAGCTTAAAATGTACATATATATATTTTTGGCCAGATTTGTCTCCATTTCTATCACAAATTTGAAAAATCATAACTAATTCTAGAAAGATTAAAATCGTGCATTCTTGGTGATTCTAGAAATCTACACATGTATATTTTATACTAAAAATATGTCCAGATCATAACATCCAAACAGTGGACATTTGACATGTGAAATGATCTAGAGGTTAGGCTGTCCACTGGTGCTATCATAGAATTTTGTAGCAAACTTAAAAAATATTCAATTAATTTCACAAAAATCCAATCCATACAAATGATACCAATATGGAAATATGTGGATGTTAGTTAGAGGAAAAAAATAACTCCAGATCGATTCAGGTACGTCCAAACCTTGAAACTCAATCAAATAATAACTGAGGTCGGCCAAAGTTTCTAATACTAGATAGATTCTTTGAAAATTCATATCTCTCCCTCTGGACATCCAAATGAGGTGCTTCGAATTGACATAAGTCAATGGGAATGTATAGTTTCTTTGTATAAAATTTCGTAGCAATTGGACATCATTTGAGCACTGTATGATAGATTTTATTTTCAAACCTGAGTGAACAGTAATATGACCAAAATCAGAAAATTTACCAACTTTGAAAATTTATCAAATATTTTATAGACCTCCAAAAATTCTGTTCTTCAACTTCACTAAAATCTTTCAATAAGTTTTAATTACATGCCAAATCTCAGATCAAGAAGAGTACATTTGGATAAAAAGTGATATAGGGTTCTATTATGGTCAATTTTGGCTCCATATGGGATACCAAAATGTCCAAATGGCTTTCCTTAGGGTTTGGCACCTCTTGGACAAGTCTAAAATTATAATTAGGACTTGTGTGAGCTGTCCAATGGTCCTAAAACTCATGTATCTCATTTTGGTCATCCATCTACACTTATACACAATTCCATAATACCATTAAGGAAGCTAGTTTGCCATTATATACTCAAATCATATTTTAACGGTTACATAACACATTCTCTCATTCATACATAACATGTTATCATAATTACATATGTTTATAATATTATAATACATATTTATCCATGGGTTACATCATTTGCCAATTGTATGGCCTTAAAGTAGCAAAATTCATATTCTTGGTTGTCATACCCTCATCTTCAAGGTGGTTGGCTTCCATTACCTTGTCCACTTCATCCACCTAGTATGTTAGATCATTGGAAAGGAGGGGATGAGATTCAAAGAATCCCAATAGCTCATCTCCCATTCAATCATACATAATGAATGCAAAAAAGTCTCATAAATGCATGTATGATCATGTTGATATGTGCAAATATTCAAGAAGCATTTTCATCATTTGAGAAAGTCATACATAGTATACAAAGTGATGCTAATGAGAGATCTCATAGGAATAAGTCCCGGGAACCTTCAACAAGATGATACGTTGCCCGGGACCGGCTAGGAACAAGAAATGTTGGTTAAGTGGATAAGACCCTAAGAGAACTCGTCCTTTAGAACCCTAGCCTTGAAATGCCACAAAGGAAGATCACTCCTTTGATAAGTCACTTGTATTCTAAAGAAGAACACACAGAAGCAAAAATTCTCACAATGAAAAATAACATTCTGAATTCATTCAAATCTCCCCAAAGTACAATAGGTGACCTATTAAATAGGCATAAAAGAAAACCCTAAACCTAACTTAATCTCTAAGAATTCTCCTCCAAGAAATAGGAAACAAAGAATCTGATTTTAATGGGAGGAGATGATGCCATTTACTACAAGAAATCCTAAGGAAAAGGAAAGAAAGTAATATATTTTCAGTAACTAAGGAAAATGGAAATAAACAAAATCTGAAACTTAAATCCTAAGTCTTAACTAAATGGCCTTGTTCAAACTAATGGAAATGGAAACTAATGAAAAGCAAATAAAAGACATCCTAATAAGATTTAAAATTCCTATTCACGTCATTTTTGTTGCCCATGTGATTTGCACATGCTTGTTAATTGATTTCTTCAAGTTGGACTCTATTTGAACCCTGGAACATGTCTTGTTGGGCTTGGACAATGAGGATCAAGTCCTTTGGGCCTTGTAACTCTTCAAATTGATGCAAAAACATGGGTTCAAGCTCTTGAACTTCTTGGATAATGCAACTCAAAGTTTGTTTCATGGTTTTAGCTCTTTCTTTAGTCATTGGGCCTCCTATGCCTTATAATGGGTCCATTTGCTTGTTGGGCTCTCTTGCACACCCTCTATGCTCTTTTAGGTCATTACACCATGCTCCCTTGTCTACAAAGCTCATGGGCCCCTTCATCAGATGCAATAGCACCAAGAGATCTTGCTAAGCATAGAAGTGGACTTGATGAAGGATATGGTACTAAGTTTCAAGCCCAAAGATGTGATTTGCAAATTAAAACCTAAAAGTTTAAGTCAAATGTGCCTAAAGATCCATTGCAAGGCATAGGAGGCCCAATAACAAGAGCTATGGCCAAAGCAATGAAAAAAGCCTTCAATTGTTTAATTTATAAGCCTCATAACTTATAGCCCATTTATTTGAGTCAAGGGGGCATGTAAAAGGTTTGATAATGCTAACTATTCTACAAGAAGAGTGCCAAGGCCCAATCGGAGTCCAATTGTAAAAGATTAAAAATCATGTGTCAACCATGTGATTTTTAATGAAGCATGAGCATCCCATGTGACTATTTAAAGAAGCTAATTTTTTTTAATAGGATTCTTTATGAATTTCATTTTTATTTATTTTATTATTTTTAAGACTTGGTCAAAGATCTTATCTTTGAGATTAAGTTAAAATTAGTATCCTAATCTTGTTCCTTGATTTTAGGCACCATTTAAAATATTTCTAATTAGATTTTAGAGTTTAACTTTTATTAGGATTTTAGACTTTTAGAAATTTTTGCCTATAAAAGGCTTCATATTGTACTCTATTTTGGAGATCATGAATGAATTGAGTATTATTCAATTTTTTGTAAGGCCTTTGCTTCTTTATGTTCTCTGAAAGTTCACGTAACTTATCAAAGGATTAGTCATTCTTTGTGGCATCATTGGCTAGGGTTCTAAGAGACAAGTTCTCTTAAGGTTCTACCTCTGACCAATAATCCCTTTGTGTACTTCTACTTTTGTGTAAGACGTAGCCAATCTTAGGTGATCAATTTGTGGGCCAAAGTTCCTAGAACATGGTTCCTAGAGGGTTTTGCATCATGACAAGATTCCTTAAAGGGTCTTGCATCATTTGGTATCAGAGCTTTGGTTCACTAGTGCAAGATATATCTTTATATTTCCCTTCCGTTGTTTTTCATACTTTCTCTCCTTCCATTTGTGTTACCTTTTTCATCTTTGCCTTTGTCTTATATCTTCTTCCTTCTTCCATTGTTGTATGCCTTTATACTCATTCAAAAAAAAAAAAAAAGAGTGTGATACTCCAAAAAAATGTTCAAAAAAAAAAGTGAAAAAGAAGAAGAAAAGATTCATATTAGAGAATTCAAAATTACAAGTTGTGCCAATTCAAAGTTGAAAGCTTAAAACTTGGAGTTAATTTCTTAATTGGAGTTAGTTTCCTAATTGGAGTTAATGTCCTAAGTGGAGTTAGTTTCCTAATTGGATTGCATTGTGTAGCTATCAAGTACTTTCCTATTTGCATTCAAGTAAGGATTTTCTTTCCTAATTGTTCTTAACTTGAATTGTAAGTAGTTTCTAATTCTGATTAACTTGATTTTCAAGTAGTTTCCTATTTTTAGATTTTCCCTTTCCTTCTTCTTCCTTCAAAGCCATCCAAACCTCCCTTTCCTCCTTCTTTCCCTTTTAGTTACACACCCATTTTTCTCCTTTGTTTGATTCTTTGGGAATTTGCATTTTAGGATTCTAGTATTTTTTATTGCCACTAGTCTAATCTTTTCTTTTGATTTGCTTGTGACTTGCTTAAAATACTTGTAAGAAGCAAATTGTTGAGTGGTAAAAGACTAGAGTATACCGTCTTGATAAAAGCCAAATTTTGAAAGTAAACACGAGTGAATTACTATTCATGAGTGTAAACACATAAGCTAGTGAGTTGCGAGGTCCTATATATTTCTTTGCTTGTTTTTGTACAAACTAATATTTCAGGATGTCTAGAGAATCTGAGCACAGTGACTTTGACATGAAAGTTTAGGTTAGAGCCGTTCAAAGCACTCTTGAGAAACTTAGTGCCAGATTAGATGATGCGGAGTCTTCTTCCAATAGGAGGACCCATAGGAGGCGAGCTCAGGTGGAGCTTGATGATGATACTAAATTCGAGTTTGAAGAGTCCCATACTCAGAGTGGTAGACAATCATCGTCCAATAAGGATGGTGGTATTGGAAACAACAAGATGAAGATTCCCTCATTCCCTAGGAAAAATGACCCAGACCAATACTTAGATTGGGAAAGAAGAGTGGAGCATGCGTACGAGTGCCACTCTTACACTAAGGCAAAGAAAGTAAAACTGATGATGAGATCCTCAAGGAACTTTGTCCTAGGAACCTCCTTTTTGACAACATTAGCTAGATTGTGCAAGATTCAAGAACACAATCACACAAATAGAAGACAAAAGCACTCATAAAGAATAAGAACACAAATAAATAAAGATAGTTGGTCAAGTGGGTAAGACCCTAAGAGAACTCATCCCTTAGAACTCTAGCCATGAGACGCCATAAAGGAAGACCACTCCTTTGATAAGTCCGAATTGAATTCACTCCATTACTCAAGCAGAAAGAGGAACCTCACAAAAATAGAACATAAGTCTTGAAAAGAAAATTCTTTCTATTTATCTTATTGCCTCCTTTCTAAGTACATAAGATGCCTTTATATAGGCAATGAAAGACCTAAAAATTTCTAAAATTAATTCCTTAAAAGGTGGCACTATTTATTACAAGAATTTGGAAAGTTGATAATAGCCATAAAAAGGAATGAAACTATAAAAAAGTATAAGTTAGAAACTAACTTATTCTTTAAACATAAGTTTTGACTACACGGTCTTATTCAAAAACTAAAATAAAAACCTTTTACATGGTCTGGAAATTGATGCTCATGTTCAGCAACTTGCCCAAGCTTTTCTTGATGGTTATGCCATGCATGGTTTCCTTGAAGGTGGTCATAGGAGCTCCATGGTACTCTATCATTAATGATGCGAGACCCTCTAGAAACTTTGTCCTAGGAACGTCCTTTTTGACACCATTACCTGGATCGTGCAAGATTCAAGAACACAATCACACAAATAGAAGACAAAAACACTCATAAAGAATAAGAACACATATATAAACAAAGATAGTTAGTCAAGTGGGTAAGACCCTAGGAGAACTTATCCCTTAGAACCTTAGCCTTGAGATGCCACAAAGGAAGACCACTCTTTTGATAAGTCCGGGTTGAATTCACTCCATCGCCCAAGGAGCAAAAGGAACCTCACAAAAACAGAACATAAGTCCTGAAAAGAAAATTCTTTCTATTCATCTTATTGCCTCCTTTCTAAGTACATATGATGCCTTTACATAGGCAATGAAAGACCTAAAAGTTTCTAAAAATAATTCCTTAAAAGATTGCCCTATTTATTACAAGAATTTGGAAAGTTAATAATAGTGCTATAAAAAGGAAAAAAGCTATAAAGAAGAAAAGGGAAAGAAACTATGATACAATACCAGTAGGCATGCCCATTGGAGCACTACAAGTTTGAGAAGCCCTCATCCATCAAGAAACTCAAATCATTCAAAAGGGTATGATTCAGGTCCAAATGGCTCATGAAGAGATGGCCCATACTCAAGAGGCCCAAATTGTGCTAGTATATGTCCAAAAACTTCAAAGAGTTCAAAATAATCTCTATATTGGACGTTGACCCAAGTTTATAGTCCAAGATCCATATTTGATTAAGATCTCCTTAAAGATGCAAAAGTGGAAGTCCAAGTGGAAGCCCAATGTCTTAAGAAGATCCATGGAGCAACTAAATTCAATATCCAACATGTTGAAGGCCCAATGTAGTTACACACATACAAGAGGAGTGCCAAGGCCTAATTAGAGTCCAATTGCAAGAGATTAAGAATCATGTGACAACCGTGTGATTTTTAATGAAGCATAAGCATCCCATGTGACAACTTAAAGAAGTTGATTAGTTTTGATTAGGATTCCTTTTGAAATTTCGTTTTTTATTATTTTATTATTTTTTTGAACTTGGTCAAAGAGCTTATCTTGGAGATCAAGTTAAGATTAGTATCCTAATCTAATTAGGATATATATTAGGTATTATTTAAAATATTTCTAATCAAATTTTAGAGTTTTACTTTAATTAGGACTCTAGAAATTTTGCCTATAAAAGGCTTCCTATTGTACTCTATTTTGAACATGAATGAAATTGAGTATTATTCAATTATTTGTGAGGCTTTTGCTTCTTTGTGTTCTCTGAGAGTTCACGTGACTTATCAAAGGATTGGTCTTCTTTTGTGGCGTCTTGAGGCTAGGGTTCTAAGAGACAAGTTCTCTTAAGGTCTTTCCTTTGACCAACATTCTTGTATTTTAGCCGGTCTCGGGCAAAGTGTTATCTTGTTGAAGGTTCCTAGGACAAGGTTCCTAGAGGGTCTCTCATCATTTGGTATCAGAGCCTTGGTCGCTAGTACAAGGTATATCTGTGTTTTTCCTTTCATTGTTCTTCATACTTTCTCTTCTTCCATTAGTATTACCTTCTCCATCTTCGTCTTTTTTCTTCTATCTTCTTTTGTCTTCCATTGTTGTGTTCCTCCATCCTAAAAAAAAAAAAAAAAATCGAAAAAATAAAAAAAAAATTCGAAAAAAAAAGAGTGAAAAAAATTTTTTTTTTTGCAAAATTCAAAATTGCAAGTTGTGCCAATTCAAAGTTGAAAGCAAGTTTTGGAGTTAGTTTCCTAATTGGAGTCAATTTCCTAATTGGAATTAGTTTCCTAATTGGAGTCAATTTCCTAATTAGAGTTAATTTCCTAATTGAAATTTGTTTCTTAATTTGATTGCATTAAGTAGCTACCAAATTATCTACTTTCCTATTTGCATTCAAGAAATAATATTCTTTCCTAATTGTTCTAAACTTGAATTGCAAGTAGTTTCCTATTCTTAAATTTTCTTATTTTCAGAATTTTTTTTTTCTTTCCTTCTCCGTCCTTCTAGGCCTCCCCTTCCTCCTTTCTTTTTCCCCTTTTTGTTACACACCTTTTTTTTCTCCTTTGTTTGATTCTTTGGGAATTTACATTTTAGGATTTTAGTTTTTTTATTGCCACTAGTCTGATCTTTTCATTTGATTTGCTTGTGACTTGCTTAGAACACTTATAAGAAGCAAATTATTGAGTGGTAAAAGGCAAGAACATTAACATTAAAAAAGCCAAAAAGAGAGTTAAACACGAGTGAACTTATCATCTTTTGAGTGTAAACACGTGAGAAGAGTGCGTGAGGTCCTATTCTTTCTATCTTTCTTTGACTAACTTTTCAGGTGATAAGATGTCCAATGAGTACAAATTCCTTGAAGAGGCTAACAAAGAGCGATTCAAGCAATCTTGTACAAGGTTGGATGCATTCCAATCCAATATCAACTCTACAGGACAAGATAAGGAAAAGGCATCCCCTGATTTCCATACTAGATGCCTTATAAAAGAGAAAGTCTGCAGCATGACCATTGATAATAGTAGCTACATAAATGTTGCTAGTACCTTACTTGTTGAGAAATTAAACTTGCCTACTATAAAGCATCCTAGGCCCTATACCTTGTTGAAGGGTAGTGCTGAATTTAAAGTTAATAAGCAAGTTTTGATTTCTTTCTCCATTGGTAAATATCATGATAAAGTGTTATGTGATGTAGCTCCAATGTATGATGGACATATTATGCTTGGTAAACCATGGAAACACGTGAGAAAAGCTAAATATGTCAAGCATAAGCACAAATATTGCTATTGCTATTCATTTGTATTCAATGAAAAAAATCATGTATTGGTACCTCTTGATCCTATGAATGCTTATAAGGATCAAATAAGAATAGTATAAGCATACAAAATGAAAGAAAAGGAGAGAACAAAAGAAAAAGAGAGAGAATATGAGTTAGAGAGAGAAAAAGATGAAATTGAAAAAGAAAAGAGTGAGTGAAAAGAAAAAGCAAGAGAGTTGTGAGAAAAGTGAGAAAAGCATAAGTCTGAGCTTGTTTGATGAAAAAAGAGAGGTTGAGAGCATATGTAAAGATATTTGTTTATCTACTAACAATCTTAACCTATCTTTGCCTATTGTTAGTTCTAGCTTCTTGCAGGCATGTGGAGATTTGTTTTCAAAGAAGCCACCCAATGGACCCTCATCTTCAACTAGCATTGAAAAGAGTTGTGATTGCCTAGAATTGTTTCCTAAGAAACCACCTAATGGCGAAGATTCGAGGACGAATCTTTTCAAAGAGGGAGGGAATGATACAATACCAGTAGGCATGCCCATTGGAGCACTACAAGTTCGAGAAATCCTCATCCATCAAGAAACTCAAATCATTCAAAAGGGTATGATTCAGGTCCAAATGGCTTATGAAGAGATGGCCCATACTCAAGAGGCCCAAATTGTGCTAGTATATGTCCAAAAACTTCAAAGAGTTCAAAATAATCTCTATATTGGACGTCGACCCAATTTTATATAGCCCAAGATCCATATTTGATCAAGATCTCCTTAAAGATGCAAAAGTGGAAGTCCAAGTGGAAGCCCAATGTCTTAAGAAGATCCATGGAGCAACTAAATTCAATATCCAACATGTTGAAGGCCCAATGTAGTTACACACATACAAGAGGAGTGCCAAGGCCCAATTAGAGTCCAATTGCAAGAGATTAAGAATCATGTGACAACCATGTGATTTTTAATGAAGCATGAGCATCCCATGTGACAACTTAAAGAAGTTGATTAGTTTTGACTAGGATTCCTTTTGAAATTTCGTTTTTTATTATTTTATTATTTTTTTGAACTTGGTCAAAGAGCTTATCTTGGAGATCAAGTTAAGATTAGTATCCTAATCTAATTAGGATATATATTAGGTATTATTTAAAATATTTCTAATCAAATTTTAGAGTTTTACTTTAATTAGGACTCTAGAAATTTTGCCTATAAAAGGCTTCCTATTGTACTCTATTTTGAACATGAATGAAATTGAGTATTATTCAATTATTTGTGAGGCTTTTGCTTCTTTGTGTTCTCTGAGAGTTCACGTGACTTATCAAAGGATTGGTCTTCCTTTGTGGCGTCTTGAGGCTAGGGTTCTAAGAGACAAGTTCTCTTAGGGTCTTTCCTTTGACCAACATTCTTGTATTCTAGCCGGTCTCGGGCAAAGTGTCATCTTGTTGAAGATTCCTAGGACAAGGTTCCTAGAGAGTCTCTCATCAAACTAACTTGTTCTTTAAACATAAGTTTTGACCACATGGTCTTATTCAAAAAATTAAAATAAAAACTTTTTACATGGTCTGGAAATTGATGCTCATGTTCAGCAATATGCCCAAGCTTTTCTTGATGGTTATGCCATGCATGGTTTCCTTGAAGGTGGTCATAGGAGCTCTATGGTACTCTATCATTATGCGAGACCCTCTAAGAACTTTGTCCTAGGAACCTCTTTTTTGACAACATTACTTGGATTGTGCAAGATTCAAGAACACGATCACACAAATAGAAGACAAAAGCACTCATAAAGAATAAGAACACATATAAACAAAAATAGTTGGTCAAGTGGGTAAGACCCTAGGAGAACTCGTTCCTTAGAATCTTAGCCTTGAGACACCACAAATGAAGACCACTCCTTTCATAAGTCTGGGTTGAATTCACTCTGATGCGAAATCAAAGAGGTGGCCCAATCTTCATGGCATAGGTTAAGTAAAATGATGGTTCGAGACTTGACAAAAGCAAGTGGCTGACCAATGTTAGAGGAACATTGACCTGCAACTTAGACTGTACGCCCAACCACGAACATAATGAACCAACCCATACAATGACGCACTCGGGTCGAAGCATGAATTTAGGGCTTTTTGTGAATTTGAATCACCAACCTAAAGATAGGTTAACAAGACAAAAGCTTTACAAGAGCAAGGGAAAGATAACTCTCACAATTTGGAGAAAATACTCAAAATAATTCTATTACCTCAATTATCGTGTTGAAAATTGAATATAAAGATGGCCTATTTATAGGCAAAGGAAATCCAAAACTTGAATACTAAGCAAACCCTAAAAGTAGGACTTAAGAAACTTCCTAAAACATAATTTCCAAGGTTGTGCACTGTTTGCATGCATTGTTCATCTGAAAATAGAAAGAAAATAACCTAAATAAATGGAAACAAATAATTATGAAATAATAAGGAAATAAAACTTTCTAAAAACTTAATTGACCACATGGCCTTATTCAAATCACTAAAATAAAAACTAATTAATACTAATAGGTTGGACATCTTGCATTTGAAGTAATATTCACATCCTCTAGCTTTAATGGGCTTTTTAAGCATCAACTTGGGCTTGAATAAGCATGACTAAGGCTCCATTTGCTTCCTCAATACATGCACTAACATTATGGGCTTCTAATTCAGCAAATTGAAATCCTTTGTAGACGCTTAACTCTTCCTCTTATCATTAGGCCATCTATCACCAAGTCTTTCTCCACACAAGCATCCTTCTCCACATGAGTCTGGTTCATATGATCCTCCCCCTCTTGAAAAGGAGTCGTCCTCAACTCTTCAAAGTCTGCACCAAAATAAGGGAAAAGGTCAGAAACATTAAAAGTAGCACTTACACATTACTCACCTGGTAAATCTATTTTGTAGGCATTATCATTAATTCTCTCTAGCACCCGGAAAGGCCCATCTCCTCGAGGCATAAGTTTAGACTTTCTTTTGTCAGGAAACCTCTCTTTTCTAAGGTGCAACCAAACCAAATCTCCTGGTTCAAAGACAACCCTCTTTCGCCCCTTATTAGCACATTCTACATATTGTTGAGTCATCCTTTCAATGTTTTGTTTTGCTTTCTCATGGATTTGCTTAACAAACTCAGCACATTTCTATTCATCCATATTGATTCTTTCCATTATATTATTGATGGCTTGACAATCAATGCACATTCTCCATGTGCCATCCTTCTTAGGCACAAGTAACATTGATACTGCACATGGGCTAAGGCTCTCCCTCACATATCCCTTTTCTAGTAGCTCTTGCACTTGTTTTTGAATCTCCTTAGTCTCTTCAGGATTAGCTCTGTAAGCTGGACTATTGGGCAAAAGTGCCAGGTATAAAATCAATTTGATGTTCTATCCCTCTAATTGATGGCAACCTAGGTGGTACCTCTTCGGCATCTTCATATTCCTGCCAAAGAGACACAACAACACTAGGCAAAGTAGAGGTTAAGTCGTTAGTATTCAACATAGCCTCTTTGTAGATAACTACTAGGAGGTTTTGTTGAGAAAACAAAGCTTGTCTAATCTCACTCTTTCTTGCCACTAACAAACTTTTCTCTCTTTCTCCCTCTTTCTCTCTTTTACCTTTAGCTCTCTCTCATTTTCCTCTCTCCTTTCTTGGCTTACCCTCTTTTCTTTTCTCAATTTCACTCTCTTTGTTTTTAGACATTTTACACACTCACTTTCTCTTTTCTTCTCTCTCTTAATTTGATCTTCTAACACTTGCTTTGGTGACATAGGAAGGAGGTTATAGGTTCCCCTCTAAGTACAAAAGAATAACAGTTATCATGCTGCCAAGGCCTACCTAACAAAATATGGCATGCTTTCATTAGTAGAACATCACAAAGCACTTCATCCCTCCTATACTTGCCAATTGAAAACATTACCTTAACTTGCTTGGTTACCCTCAATTCTTCACATTCATTGAGCCATTGGAGTTTGTAAGGCCATTGATGCTTGAAAGTAGATAAATACAACTTCTCCACTAGCTCGGTGCTTGCCACATTGCAGCAACTTCCTCCATCTATAATCACACCACATATCTTCCCTTGGATTTGGCAACGAGTATGGAACAAGTTCTCTCTTTGCTCATCCTCTTCCGCCATCATCTGTGTAACACCATAATATATTAAATCCAACTAGTCTCTGCTTAGGCTCGATTCCATATGATTTCCAAAGAAAATGACAAAAGCCGTGGCATTTTTATGTTATAAATCGAGGTTCAAACGCTCATATTTTGCCCCGTGGGTCCCATGAACCCATCATTCACATTCTCTACTCAAACTCCATTTATACAACTCATACATAGCATAAAACGACCCATGAACCACGGATATGAAGCCAAAAACCAAGAAAGTGCAATTTCTCAAATGGGGGCAAAAGTTAGATTTTTGGCTCTAACTTTGGAAAACCATAACTAATTCTAGAAAAATGG
This sequence comes from Erythrophleum fordii, assembly GCA_032878935.1. Taxonomy (NCBI): domain Eukaryota; kingdom Viridiplantae; phylum Streptophyta; class Magnoliopsida; order Fabales; family Fabaceae; genus Erythrophleum; species Erythrophleum fordii. Next base: position 19,311,852 of record JAVQMF010000053.1, read on the forward strand.
AAATCAAGAAAATCATAGCTTTCTGGAAAACTCTAAGTGTTAACTTTACATAAAAATAATGTCCAACCACAATCTCAGCATTTAGACTATGTTTGACATCGAAAAAGAGATAGAGGTCTGACTATCCTTGGTACTGGTGCAGCTTGTTGTCATGAACTTAAAAAATTCATAACTAATTCTACAAAAATCTAATCTAGGAAAACTATACCAATTTGGAAAGCTACAAATGTTAACTAGAGGAAAAAAAATAAGTTTAGATCAGTTTAGTAGCCCTTAGACCTCAAAAACTGATAGAATAGTAATGAAGGTCAGATGGCTTCCCTGATACTGACACAGAACTTTAGAAAATTTGTTCTCTCTCTATAGACCTCTGATTGAGATGCTTCTAAGTCACTGTGGATATCTAGTTTATGCCTATAAAATTTTATGACAATTGGCCACCGTTTGGTTCATGAATGACATAGATTCATTTTCAGACTTATTTGCACAGTACAATAACCAAAATTAGAAAATTCTCTAACTTCAACAATTCGCCAAATATTCCTTAGACCTCCAAATATTACCCACTTTAGCCTCCAAGAAGCTCTCAACAAGCTCTAGAGGCATGACAAATTTCGTATCAAGAAGAGCTCATTTAATCATATCTTGACAAAGCTCACAAATTTGATAGTTTTGACACCCTTTATGGTTCAAAATGGGACCAAATGACCTTATATATACTCTAGCACCTCTTGGGTAAATTTTAAAGCATAACCATAGTCTATATGAAATACCTAAGTGGTCCAAATCATCACACATCTTAAACTCACTATGTTACGGGCAAAAATACACTACTGCAGATAAGCCACAAGAGAGCCAAATCTCATAATTTCATTGCTTTGGCTCTATACATGATTCATACATCATTCATGCATAGTTCTATACTTGCTTAAGCATTTATATCTCAAAAATAATAGGTGCATATTTATTTTGACACCTATTTACATCAAAAGAACCAAAATAGCTATACAACTCCCTAATCATGCTCAACTAGGCTCCTTAGTGTGTACTTTGATCTCCTTGAGCCCCACCTAACATGTTAAGATGGGAGAGGGAAGGAGGTAAGATTCATGGAATCTCATACATCATTCATGCATAGTTCTATACTTGCTTAAGCATTTACATCTCAAAAATAATAGGTACATATTTATTTTGACACCTATTTATATCAAAAGAACCAAAATAGCTATACAACTCCCTAGTCATGCTCAACTAGGCTCCTTGGTGTGTACTTTGATCTCCTTGAGCCCCATCTAACATGTTAAGACGGGAGAGGGAAGGGGGTAAGATTCATGGAATCTCAATAGCTCATGCACTCATTCAAGAAAGTAATCAGGGCATATAAACAAGTCAAAGCATGCAAATAGGTATCTAACCATTCACAATCATACAATACATGATTTACATGCCATGAAATATCACATCAATGCCAAGAATAAGCTCTAGGGACTTTTAGTCTAGTCTCACTCGATTTTAGGGACTTTTGGATGACCTCACCCTTAGTTTAAGGATTTTTGACTTGACCTCACTCAGTTATAAGACTTTTAGCCTAGTTTCACCCATCCTCAGGGACTTTCGGCTCTACCTCACCCATCACAAGGGACTTTTGGTACTACCTCACTTGAGCAATTTTCACAATCCAACATATAAGTATATTGGTACCAATGCATCAAGGCAACATCAAATGGCATATCTCACAATATAAGCATATACACAAGCATACAATGACTATATATATCCAAGAATGTAACAAGAAAGAGTGAACAGCTATCTTATAAGCCAACACAAGCCTTTCCTTTCAATTTCTCTTCTTCCTTCTTAGTCTCACAATCACAACTAGATGGAGCTGCTTCTTTTGAGCTTAGACACAACAAAGAGCATGGAATTACTCTCTCATAAACTCAATAATTATTCACAAAGCTAGGGGGTTCTTCATAGCAAACCCTACAAAGCATATAAGAAACTAGGGGTTCTCTCTCTCTAGAATTTCACCAACTCTTCTTCTCCTTTCTTTGCATTTCTCAACTTATCACACTCTCTTTCAAGGGTTTCTTGCTCATTCTAGGTCAGACTTCCTTCCTCTCTTAAGCTCTCAAGTTGGTAGAACCAACATACTCAAGGAAAGCAAGGGGAGAAGGTGCAATAAAATGGAAAGAAGTTATCTTAAATAAAGCTCTTTCCAAAAGGCTCTTCCTTTACATAAATTTTCTCCTCAAATCCTTACACTTCCCCCTCTGATTTAAGCCCAAAACAAAGCTAACTCAACAACTAAAACCATAGAAAGAGAGGGCAAAGAGAGAAGAATGAAAAGCTATGGAGATCTCAAGTTATGCTTACCTTTCTTGTTCTTCCTTCCTTTTCTAGGTCTCTCTCTCTCTCCTCAGCCCTTTTCTCTGTCTTGGTTGAAGCCTAAGTCGGTTTAAAGAAAAAGAAGGGATTTGGATGCTTTAAGAAGTCAAATTCTCTTTTTTCACACTTTTTCAGACTAACCCTCACTATAGCGAAGTATAATCCTCGCTACGGTGAGCACGTATTAGTCCCAGACCCCTATTTTTGCTACAATGCGTGCTATTGCGAGGAACTCCCTAGTTTTTGTATGAGATGCTCGTACTCGCTATAGTTAGAAGTATTCTCGCTATAGCTAACAGGTATATTTACTATAGCTAGACTATTTCTTGCTATAGCGGATAGGTATATTCGTTATAGCTAGGACATTTCTCGCTATAACTAGCAGACTTAGAAAAATTTTAGGATTTTGAAAATTTTCAGCTTTTTTTTTTTTTTTTCTTTTGGTTGTTACAATCTGGGCGCTAAGGGCTCTTGATGAGAGACCCTCTAGGAACCTTGTCCTAGGAACCTTCAACAAGATGACACTTTGCCCGAGATCGGCTAGAAAACAATAATGTTAGTCAAAGGAAAGACCCTAAGAGAACTTGTCTCTTAGAACCTTAGCCTTAAGACGCCACAAAGGAAGACCAATCCTTTGATAAGTCACGTGAACTCTCAGAGAACACAAAGAAGCAAAAGCCTCACAAATAATTGAATAATACTCAATTTCATTCATTCATTCATGTGCCAAAATAGAGTACAATAGGAAGCCTTTTATAGGCAAAAATTTTTAGAGTCCTAATTAAAGTAAAACTCTAAAATCTGATTAGAAATATTTTAAATGATGCCTAATATTAAGGAATTAGATTAGGATACTAATTTTAACTTGATCTCCAAGATAAGCTCTTTGACCAAGTTCAAAAAAATACTAAAATAATAAAAAACGAAATTTAAAAAAGAATCCTAGTCAAAACTAATAAGCTTCTTTAAGTTGTCACATGGGATGCTCATGCTTCATTAAAAATTACATGGTTGTCACATGATTCTTAATCTCTTGCAATTAGAAACATATTAGGCCTTGGCACTCCTCTTGTAGAATGGTTAGCATGATCACACCTTTTACATCTTCTTGGGCCTTCTCTTGACTTAAATGAATGGGCTCTAAGTTATGAAGCTTATGAATTAAATAATTGAATCTAGTTGCTCCATTGACCTTCTTAAGACATTGGGCTTCCACTTGGACTTCCACTTTTGTATCTTTAAAGAGATCTCATGTCCATAGTCCAATTTAGGATGTTTTGAATTGATCAAATATGGATCTTGAGCTCTAAACTTGAGCCGACGTCCAACATAGATATTATTTTAAGCTCTTTGAAATCTTTGAACATAGTGCGCAATTTGGGCCACTTGAACTCTTTGAAGTTCTTGATGGATAAGGGTTTTTCGAACTTGTTGCGTTCCAATGGGCATGCCTACTTGATGGAGGTGAGCTAAGAGACTTTAAAGAGCTTGAACAAAATCAAGAACTTGAAAACAAAAGGGCTGGACGTAACTCTAAAAAATGGCCAACTAAAGATCCATTGCAAGGTATGGGAGGCCCATGCACAAGATCAAGAGCCAAAACTACGAAGGAGGCCTTGAATGGAGTGATCCAAAAACTAATGGACTTGGAGCCTATAGTCTTAGCTGAATATGAAGCCCAAAAGGAATAAAATGGCATGAAGATTATTTCATATCTACAAGATGCTAGCCCAAGCCCGAAAGGAGTCTAATTGAAGGAGCCCAGCCATTTTCCACAAAATTCTCTTAGTTTTATTTTGTTTTAATTTGATTGTTTCTGTTTTAGATTTTTTTAGCTTTATTAGACACCATTCTTGGTGAATTTGTCCAGACTTAAATTTCTTTTATTTTCTTGCCAAACCTAGGAGTTATTTTGTATTTAGGGTTTTATTTTTCAAATGCCTATATAAGGCCCACTTGTACTCCAAGAAGAGGCAGATTGAATGAATTAGTTTCAGAATTATTTCTGACCTTTGAGGTTTCTCTTGTGACTTTGTGTACTCGAGAAAATCTTTGACTTATCAAAGGAGTGGTTTCCTTTGTGGCATCCCGGATTAGGATTCTAAGAGACGGGTTCTCTTAGGGTTCAATTCCATTGACCAACATCTCTTCTTCTTCTTCTTCTTTGTTTCTTTCTTTGTTCTTTGTTGCTTGTTGTCCAGATTTGTCTATTTGCTTGTTTTTGTGTTGTAGCCAAATTTCGATCACTGATCCGTGTCATTTGGGGTTCCTAGAACGGGTTTCTATGGAGTCTCATATCACTACTGATATTGTATCATTCCCTCCCTCTTTGAAAAGATTCGTCCTCGAATCTTCGCTATTAGGTGGTTTCTTGGGAAACAAATCTCTACATACCTGCAAGGAGCTAGAACTAACAATAGGCAAAGATGGGTTAAGATTATTAGTAGATAAACAAATATCCTTACATATGTTCTCAGCTTCTCTTTTTTCCATCAAACAAGCTCAGACTTATGCTTTTCTCACTTTTCTCACAACTCTCTTGCTCTTTCTTTTCACTCACACTCTTTTCTTTTTCAATTTCATCTTTTTCTCTCTCTAACTCATATTCTCTCTCTTTTTCTTTTGTTCTCTCTTTTTCTTTCATTTTGTATGCTTGTACTATTCTTATTTGATCCTTATAAGCATCCATAGGATCAAGAGGTACCAATACATGATTTTTTTCATTGAATACAAATGAATAGCAATAGCAATATTTGTGCTTATGCTTGACATATTTAGCTTTTCTCACGTGTTTCCATGGTTTACCAAGCATAATATGTCCATCATACATTTGAGCTACATCACATAACACTTTATCATGATATTTACCAATGGAGAAAGAAATCAAAACTTGCTTATTAACTTTAAATTCAGCACTACCTTTCAACAAGGTATAGGGCCTAGGATGCTTTATAGTAGGCAAGTTTAATTTCTCAACAAATAAGGTACTAGCAACATTTATGTAGCTACTATTATTAATGGTCATGCTGCAGACTTTCTTTTTTATAAGGCATTTAGTATGGAAATCAGGGGATGCCTTTTCCTTATCTTGTCCTGTAGAGTTGATATTAGATTGGAATGCATCCAACCTTGCACAAGATTGCTTGAATCGCTCTTTGTTAGCCTCTTCAAGGAATTTGTACTCATTGGACATCTTATCACCTAAAAAGTTAGTCAAAGAAAGATAGAAGGAATAGAACCTCACGCACTCTTCTCACGTGTTTACACTTAAAAAATGATAAGTTCACTCGTGTTTAACTCTCTTTTTGGCTTTTTTTTAATGTTAACGCTCGTGCCTTTTACCACTCAATAGTTTGCTTCTTACAAGTGTTCTAAGCAAGTCACAAGCAAATCAAATGAAAAGATCAGACTAGTGGCAATAAAAAAAACTAGAATCCTAAAATGTAAATTCCTAAAGAATCAAACAAAGGAGAAAAAGAGGTGTGTAAGAAAGGAGGAAGGGGAGGCCTGGAAGGTAGGAGAAGGAAAGAAAAAAAAAATCTGAAAATAAGAAAGCTGAAGAGTAGGAAACTACTTGCAATTCAAGTTTAGAACAATTAAGAAAGAATATTCTTTCTTGAATGCAAATAGGAAAGTAGATAATTTGGTAGCTACTTAATGTAATCAAATTAAGAAACAAATTCCAATTAGAAAATTAACTCCAATTAGGAAATTGACTCCAATTAGAAAACTAACTCCAATTAGGAAATTGACTCAAATTAGGAAACTAACTCCAATTAGAAAATTGACTCCAATTAGGAAACTAACTCTAATTAGGAAATTAACTCCAAACTTACTTTCAACTTTGAATTGGCACAACTTGCAATTTTGTATTTTGCAATAATTTTTTTTTTTGATTTTTTTTTGGGAATATCACACTCGCTTCTCTTTTTCTTTTTGGAGTATCACACTCTCTTCTTTTTTTTTTTTTTTGAGGATGGAGGAACACAACAATGGAAGACAGAAGAAGATAGAAGAAAAAAACGAAGATGGAAAAGGTAATACTAATGGAAGGAAAGAAAGTATGAAGAACAATGAAAGGGAAAACAAAAAGATATACCTTGTACTAGCGACCAAAGCTCTGATACCAAATGATGAGAGACTCTCTAGGAACCTTGTCCTAGGAACCTTCAACAAGATGAGACTTTGCCCGAGATCGGCTAGAAAACAAGAATGTTAGTCAAAGGAAAGACCCTAAGAGAACTTGTCTCTTAGAACCCTAGCCTCAAGATGCTACAAAGGAAGACCAATCCTTTGATAAGTGTCGTGAACTCTCAGAGAACACAAAGAAGCAGAAGCCTCACAAATAATTGAATAATACTCAATTTCATTCATTCATTCATGTGCCAAAATAGAGTACAATAGGAAGTCTTTTATAGGCAAAAATTTCTGGAGTCCTAATTAAAGTAAAACTCTAAAATTTGATTAGAAATATTTTAAATGATGCCTAATATTAAGGAATTAGATTATGATTCTAATTTTAACTTGATCTCCAAGATAAGCTCTTTGACCAAGTTCAAAAAAATACTAAAATAATAAAAAATGAAATTTAAAAAAGAATCCTAGTCAAAACTAATAAGCTTCTTTAAGTTGTCACATGGGATGCTCATGCTTCATTAAAAATCACATGGTTGTCACATGATTCTTAATCTCTTGCAATTGGAAACATATTGGGCCTTGGCACTCCTCTTGTAAAATGGTTAGCATGATCACACCTTTTACATTTTCTTGGGCCTTCTCTTGACTTAAATGAATGGGCTCTAAATTATGAAGCTTATGAATTAAATAATTGAATCTAGTTGCTCCATGGACCTTCTTAAGACATTGGGCTTCTACTTGGACTTCCACTTTTGTATCTTTAAAGAGATCTCATGTCCATAGTCCAATTTAGGATGTTTTGAATTGATCAAATATGGATCTTGAGCTCTAAACTTGGGCGACGTCCAACATAGATATTATTTTGAGCTCTTTGAAATCTTTGAATATAGTGCGCAATTTGGGCCACTTGAACTCTTTGAAGTTCTTGATGGATAAGGGTTTTTCGAACTTGTTGCGCTCAAATGGGCATGCCTACTGATATTGTATCAGCTCTCCTAACTACAAGGAGGTCTCTTTCTTCTGCATACTCTCTATCTTCATTTTCCATGAATAGCTCTTCTTCCTTTTATTGTTTCTCCTTTAGTTTCCCACTCACCAAGGTTGTTGATATTCATGGTTCGCTTGTTAGGACATTCACTAGAGATGTGTCCTCTCCCTTGGCACTTGAAGCATATTATGTCTCTATTTCTTGAAGGATTAGGCCCACTTTGAACCTTGTTGGGTGGTGCAGCAAGTTTTTCTTCTTTCTTTAATTCATTCCCCTTTGAATTTGAAGTAGAGGGAATATCTTTCTTTGGGTTGTTCCTCCATGAGTTGAAGGAAGTTGAACTGGAGCTCTTCCTTACAATATTCTTCCTTTTAAGTTGTTTCTCCACCTTGGTAGCTTGGTGGACTAAGTCATGAATCTCAACATAATGGTACATCTCCACAACATCGGCTATGTCACGATTGAGCCCATCTAAGAAACGGGCCATTGTTGCTTCTGGATCCTCCTCTACATTAGCTCTAATCATGGCCATTTGCACCTCTTTATAGTGAGTGAGGCGTTGAAGCTTATTGTGAAGTTCCCTTCGAAAATAGGATGGAATGAATCGCCTCCTCATGCTAGCCTTCATCTCCTCCCATGTTGAGATAGGGCGCTCTCCATATCTAACTCGCTCTTTTTGCATCTAGTCCCACCAAACAAGAGCATAATCAGTAAACTCAAGAGTAGCTATCTTTACCTTCTTACCCTCAGAGTAGTTATGGCATGAAAATATTTGCTCTACGCACATCTCCCACTCCACGTATGCTTCTGGATCATTTTTGCCTTAAAAGGAAAGGATTTTTAATTTAACTCCCCCAAGGCCTTCTTCTTCATCTCTAGGCCACCTTGGTGGTCCTCGTTGTCGGTTGAGTGGCCTCCTTCTTTGCTGGACCTCCTCTTCTTCACACCCTTCATCATAGCTCTCCATGGCGTCCTCATGCTCACAGTCATGTCTACGTGCCATTTGAACCTATCTTTGGTTAGTTTGAGTAGTCGTTTGACTAGAACTACTACCCTCAACTTGATCTAGGCATTCATGGAGACCCTCTAGCTTCTTATCAAGCATCCTCTCAAAATGGCTCACAATTACTTGCATTTGCAATGGTGCTAAATCAAGTGGATTGTTCTTTGATTCATTGCTTTCATGTGCAACTCCTTTTGCTCAGTTATCTGCCATGTTAGGGGAAAAGAAATAAGAAACAAAGTATATGGGCTCACAATCACACCCTCACGTGTTTCACTCAAATAAGAGATGACACTCCCACTCGTGTTTTCTCTCTCTTTTTCGCTTTTTCTACAATGATCTTACCCACTCTTGCCTTTTACCTCTCAATATCAAATCCCAAGCTCTTATGTTACCTAAGACCTCGTCAAGTGATCAAAGACTGCCAATTCTCAGTTCACCAAGGTATGTGCTAGTGGATGGTATGAAAAGTTGTGTTTGGCACATACAAGTCACAAGTAAGGTTACGGTTTGGTTAGGCTAGGGTTCCAATACGAAAAAAGGAAGATTTAACCACCTAGCAATGCAAGATCAAGTTTAAAATGCCAAAGAGCCAATTGCAATGATTCTAAAACCCCAAGATATGAGAAATCAATGGAGGATTAGATTAGGAAAGTTCAAATCAAAAGAATAGGAAACAAGAGGAATGTCCACAACACAAGATAAAAGGAAACAATGCTGATCAGAAATGAAAGAAATCTGATCACAATTTTTTTTCCTTTTTTTTTGGCTAACCTTTTTTTTGCCTTTCTTTTCTATTCCTTTTCTTTTTTTTTTTTTTGCCTCTTTTTTTTTCTTGGATCAGATGAAAGAGAATCAAAAGATCACACAATAGGAAACAAATCAGATCAGAAAATGTTACCACTAAAAATGACAATAACTCCCTCTAGAGAACTCCAAATTTGATGATTCCAAAACAATATGAAAGTTGGGAGAAAACTTAGGATTGACCTATTAATTGTCCAAAATCTCAAAAGGAAAGGGGTTGAACAGATAAGGGAAAAACAACAATGTCCAGAATAACAAAAATTTTCCAGATGACAAGATAAATGGCTCTTGTAGCATAAAAACCAAATCGTGCACACTAAGGATCAAATCTGGAAACAAGGTGATACAATACCAGTAAGCATGCCCATTGGAGCACTACAAGTTAGAGAAGCCCTTATCCATCAAGAACTTCAAAAAGCTCAAGAGGCCCAAATTGTGCATTATGTCCAAAAATTTCAAAGAACTCAAAATAATATTTATGTTGGACGTCAGCCCAAGTTTAGAGCCCAAGATCTATATTTGATCAATTCAAAATATGTTAAATTAGATTTTGGACATGATATTTCTTTAAAGATGCAAAAGTGGAAGTCCAAGTGGAAGCCCAATGCTCTAAGAAGGGCCATGGAGCAACTAAAGTCAATATCCAATGTGTTGAAGGCCCAATGTAGTTATACACACACAAGAGATGCCAAGGCCCAATTGGAGTCCAATTGCAAGAGATTAAGAATCATGTGACAACCATGTGATTTTTAATGAAGCATGAGCATCTCATGTGACAATTTAAAGAAGTTGATTAGTTTTGATTAGGATTTCTTTTGAAATTTCGTTTTTATTATTTTTATTATGTTTTTGAACTTGGTCAAAGAGTTTATCTTGGAGATCAAGTTAAAATTAGTATCCTAATCTAATTAGGATATATATTAGGTATTATTTAAAAATAATTTTAATTAGGTGTTAGAGTTTTACTTTAATTAGGACTCTAGAAAATTTTGCCTATAAAAGGCTTCCTATTGTACTCTATTTTACACATGAATGAATGAATGAATTTGAGTATTATTCAATTATTTGTGAGGCTTTTGCTTCTTTGTGTTCTCTGAGAGTTCACGTGACTTATCAAAGGATTGGTCTTCCTTTGTGGCGTCTTGAGGCTAGGGTTCTAAGAGACAAGTTCTCTTAGGGTCTTTCCTTTGACCAACATTCTTGTTTTCTAGCCGGTCTCAGGCAAAGTGTCATCTTGTTGAAGGTTCCTAGGATAAGGTTCCTAGAGGGTCTCTCATCATTTGGTATCAGAGCTTTGGTCGCTAGTACAAGGTATATCTTTGTGTTTTCCCTTCCGTTGTTCTTCATACTTTCTCTTCTTCCATTTGTGTTATCTTTTTAATCTTCGTCTTTTTCTTCTATCTTCTTCTGTCTTCCATTGTTGTGATACTCCAAAATAAAAAAAAAAATTCGAAAAAAAAAAATTCAAAAAAAAAAAGGGTGAAATTTTTTTTTTTTATTGCAAAATTCAAAATTGCAAGTTGTGCCAATTCAAAATTAAAAGCAAGATTAGAGTCAATTTCCTAATTGGAGTAAGTTTCCTAATTAGAGTCAATTTCCTAATTAGAGTTTGTTTCCTAATTTAATTGCATTAAGTGGCTACCAAGTTTTCTACTTACCTATTTGCATTCAAGAAAGGATATTGTTTCCTAATTGTTTGAAACTTGAATTGCAAGTAGTTTTCTATTCTTAAGGTTTCTTATTTTCAGATTTTTTTTTTTCTTTTCATCTCTTTCCTTCCAGACCTTCCCTTACTCCTTCTTTTTCCTTTTTGTTACACACCTATTTTTCTCCTTTGTTTGATTCTTTGGGAATTTACATTTTAGGATTCTAGTTTTTTGATTGCCACTAGTCTGATCTTTTCATTTGATTTGCTTGTGACTTACTTAGAACACTTGTAAGAAGCAAATTATTGAGTGGTAAAAGGCAAGAGCGTTAACATTAAAGAAAAAGCCAAAAAGAGAGTTAAACACGAGTGAACTTATCATCTTTTGAGTGTAAACACGTGAAAAGAGTGAGTGAGGTCCTATTCCTTCTATCTTTCTTTGACTAACTTTTCAGGTGTTAAGATGTCCAATGAGTACAAATTCCTTGAAGAGGCTAACAAAGAGCAATTTAAGCAAACTTGTGCATGGTTAGATGCATTCCAATCTAATTCCAACTCTACAGGACAATATAAGGAAAAGGCATCCCCTGACTTCCATACTAGATGCCTTATCAAAGAGAAAGTCTGTAGCATGGCTATTGATAATAGTAGCTATGTAAATGTTGCTAGTACCTTACTTGTTGAGAAATTAAACTTGCCTACTATAAAGCATCCTAGGCCCTATACTTTGTTGAAGGGTAGTGCTGAATTTAAAGTTAATAAGCAAGTTTTGATTTCTTTCTCTATTGGTAAATATCATGATAAAGTGTTATGTGATGTCACTCCTATGTCTGATGGACATATTATGCTTGGTAAACCATGGAAACATGTGAGAAAAGCTAAATATGTTAAGCATAAGTACAAATATTGCTATTGCTATTCATTTGTATTCAATGAAAAAAATCATATATTAGTACCTCTTGATCCTATGGATGTTTATGAGGATCAAATGAGAATAGTACAAGCATACAAAATGAAAGAAAAAGAGATAGCAAAAGAAAAAGAGAGAGAACATGAGTTAGAGAGAAAAAAAGATGAAATTGAAAAAGAAAAGAGTGTGAGTGAAAAGAAAGAGCACGAGAGTTGTGAGAATAGTGAGAAAAGTGAGAAAAGCATGAGTGTGAGCTTGTTTGATGAAAAAAAAGAGGTTGAGAGTGTGTGTAGGGATATTTGTTTATCTACTAACAACCTTAACCCATCTTTGCCTATTGTTGATTCTAGCTCCTTGCAGATATGTGGAAATTTGTTTTCAAAGAAGCCACCCAATGGACCCTTATCTTCAACTAGCATTGAAAAGAGTTGTGATTGCTTAGAATTGTTTTCTAAGAAACCACCTAATGGCGAAGATTCGAGGACGAATCTTTTCAAAGAAGGAGGGAATGATACAATACCAGTAAGCATGCCCATTGGAGCACTACAAGTTAGAGAAGCCCTTATCCATCAAGAACTTCAAAAAGCTCAAGAGGCCCAAATTGTGCATTATGTCCAAAAATTTCAAAGAACTCAAAATAATATTTATGTTGGACGTCAGCCCAAGTTTAGAGCCCAAGATCTATATTTGATCAATTCAAAATATGTTAAATTAGATTTTGGACATGATATTTCTTTAAAGATGCAAAAGTGGAAGTCCAAGTGGAAGCCCAATGCTCTAAGAAGGGCCATGGAGCAACTAAAGTCAATATCCAATGTGTTGAAGGCCCAATGTAGTTATACACACACAAGAGATGCCAAGGCCCAATTGGAGTCCAATTGCAAGAGATTAAGAATCATGTAGAAAGGTTAGTATTTTTTTTTTAATAAAAGGTAGCAATGAATGGATATGGAAAAGGAAAAAATATGGAGGCTAGAAAAGAAGTAAAATGGTGGATGATGAATGTATGATAGACAAACTACCATGTAAACTAAGGCTCTGATACCAAATGATGCAGAATCAAAAGGGTGGCCCAATCTTCACGGTGTAGGTCAAGTAAAATGATGGTTCGAGACCTGACGGAAGCAAGTGGCCAACCAATATTAGAGGAACATTTACTTATGACTTGACTGCATGCCCAACCACAAACACAATGACACACCCGGGTTGAAGCACGAATTGGGGGCTTTTGTGAATTTGAATCACCAACCTAATGATAGGTTAACAAGACAAAGGCTGAGCAAGGGAAAGACAACTCTCACAATTTGGAGAAAATACTCAAAATAATTCTATTACTTCAATCATTGTGCTGAAAATTGAATACAAAGATGGCCTATTTATAGGCAAAGGAAATCCAAAACTTGAATACTAAGCAAACCCTAAAAGTAAGACTTAAGAAACTTCCTAAAATATAATTCCCAAGGTTGTGCACTGTTTGCATGCACTGTTCATCCGAAAATAGAAAAAAATAACCTAAATAAATGGAAACAAATCAGACCCTAAAAGAAATAGAAACAAATAATTAAGAAATAATAAGGAAATAAAACTTTCTAAAAACTTAATTGACCACATGACCTTATTCAAATCACTAAAATAGAAACTAATCAATACTAATGGGTTGGACATCTTGCATTTGAAGTACTATTCATGTCCTCTAGCTTCAATGGGCTCTTTAAGCATCAACTTGGGCTTGAATAAGCATGACTAAGGCTCCATTTGCTTCCTCAATGCATGCACTAACATTATGAACTTCTAATTCAGCAAATTGAAATCCAATTGCTCTTTGTAGACGCTTAACTCTTCCTCTTGTCATTGGGCCATCTATCACCAAGTCCTTCTCCACATGAGTCTGGTTCATATCACACTCCATCGCCCAAGGAGCAAGAGGAACCTCACAAAAACAGAACATAAGTCCTAAAAAGAAAATTCTTTCTATTCATCTTATTGCCTCCTTTCTAAGTACTTATGATGCCTTTATATAGGCCATAAAAGACCTAAAAGTTTTTAAAAATAATTCCTTAAAAGATGACACTATTTATTACAAGAATTTGGAAAGTTAATAATAGTGCCATAAAAAGGAAAGAAACTACAAAGAAGAAAAAGGAGAGAAACTAACTTATTCTTTAAACATAAGTTTTGACCACATGGTCTTATCAAAAAATTAAAATAAAAACTTTTTACATGGTCTGGGAATTGATGCTCATGTTCAGCAATTTGCCCGAGCTTTTCTTGATGGTTATGCCATGCATGGTTTCCTTGAAGGAGGTCATAGGAGCTCTATGGTACTCTATCATTAATGATGCGAGACCCTCTAGGAACTTTGTTCTAGGAACTACCTTTTTGACAACATTACCTGGATCGTGCAAGATTCAAGAATGTCACACAAATAGAAGACAAAAGCACTCATAAAAAATAAAAACACATATAAACAAAGATAGTTGGTCAAGTAGGTAAGACTTTAGGAGAACTGATCCCTTCGAACCTTAGCCTTGAGATGCCACAAAGGAAGACCACTCCTTTCATAAGTCCGGGTTGAATTCACTCCATCACCTAAGGAGCAAGAGGAATCTCACAAAAATACAACATAAGTCCTGAAAGAAAATTCTTTCTATTCATCTTATTACCTCCTTTCTAAGTACATATGATGCCTTTATATAGGCAATGAAAGACCTAAAAGTTTCTAAAAATAATTCCTTAAAAGATGGAACTATTTATTATAAGAATTTGGAATGTTAATAATAGTGCCATAAAAAGGAAAGAAACTAACTTATTCTTTAAACATAACTTTTGATCACATGGTCTTATTCAAAAAACTAAAATAAAAACTGTTTACATGGTCTGGAAATTGATGCTCATGTTCAGCAACTTGCCCGAGCTTTTCTTGATGGTTATGCCATGCGTGGTTTCCTTAAAGGTGGTCATAGGAGCTCTATAGTACTCTATCATTAATGATGCGAGACTCTCTAAAAACTTTGTCCTAGGAACCTCCTTTTTGACAAATTACCCAGATCATGCAAGATTCAAGAACATAATCACACAAATAGAAGACAAAAATACTCATAAAGAATAAAAACACATATAAACAAAGATAGTTAGTCATGTGGGTAAGACTTTAAGAGAACTCGTCCCTTAGAACTTTAGCCTTGAGACGCCACAAAGGAAGACCACTCCTTTGATAAGTTTGGGTTGAATTCACCATTGCCCAAGGAGCAAGAGGAACCTCACAAAAACAGAACATAAGTTCTAAAAAGAAAATTCTTTCTATTCATCTTATTGCCTCCTTTCTAAGTACATATGATGTCTTTTATATAGGCAATGAAAGACCTAAAAGTTTCTAAAAGTAATTCTTTAGAAGATGACATTATTTATTACAAGAATTTCGAAAGTTAATAACAGTGCCATAAAAAGGAAAGAAACTATAAAGAAGAAAAAGGAAAGAAACTAACTTATTCTTTAAACATAAGTTTTGACCATATGGTCTTATTCAAAAAACTAAAATAAAAACTTTTTACATAGTCTGGAAATTGATGCTCATGTTCAGTAACTTGCCCATGCTTTTCTTGATGGTTATGCCATGCATGGTTTCCTTGAAGGTAGTCATTGGAGCTCCATGGTACTCTATCAAGAACTTGCTACAGTGGAGTTTACTGACTATGCTAACATTTAGTGGGATCAACTTTTACTCACTAGAAGACGTATTAGTAAAGGTCCAATTCGGTATTGGCAGGAGATGAAAACTATCATACGCAAACAGTTTGTCCCTAGTTACTATTATAGGGAATTGCATAAGAGGTTCCAAAAGCTGAAACAATGTTCTATGAGTGTGGAAGATTACTATCAAGAAATGGAGATTGCCATGATTAAGGCAAATGTGGAGGAAGACCATGAAGCAATTATGGCCCGATTCATGGAGGGCTTAAATCCTGATATACCTACCCAAGTTGATTTATACAATTACTTGGATATGGAAGAGCCCTTGCATAGAGCTATCAAGGTGGAAAAGCAACTAAGGGCTTGACAAAAGCTGAAAGTGACATCTAGCTCGAGTTCATGGATGAATTCCAAAGTCCCCTTCAAGCCCTTTGGCTTTCAAGTCTAAGGAGAGAAGTAAGGTAAAACCCTTTTAGGTTAAGGACAAAACTGATTCAAAACCTTTCTTGTCTTCTAATCCTATTGCTTCTTCCTCTAAGGTTAGATGTTTTAAATGTAATGGTTTTGGTCACATTACAATGTCCTAACAAACGAATTATGATTATTCTTGAGAATGGTGATGTGACTAGTGCTAGTAGTGAGTCTGAGGAGGATGAAATGTGCCACCCTTGACTAATGACTCAGATTTAGAGTTAACTAAAGCTATAAATGGTGAAGCCCTTGTGGCTAGGCGTGCTCTTAACATTTAACCTAAAGACTATCTCGAGGTAGAGTAGTATTGATACAATATCAATAGGCATGTCTATTAGAGTACTACAAGTTCAAGAAACCCTCATCCATCAAGAAACCCAAATCATTCAAAAGAGTATGATTCAAGTCCAAATGGCTCATGAAGGGATGACCTATGCTCAAGACGCCCAAATTGTGCTAGTATTTATTCAAAAATTTCAAAGAGCTTAATATAATATCTATATTAGACGTCGGCCCAAGTTTAGAGCTCAAGATCCATATTTGATCAATTCAAAACATGCTGAATTAGACTTTAGACATGAGATTTCCTTAAAGATGGAAAAGTGGAAGTCCAAGTGGAAGCCCAATGTCCTAAGAAAGGCCATGGAGCAACTAAAGTCAATATCCAACATATTGAAGGCCCAATGTAATTATACACATACAAGAGGAGTGCCAAAGCCCAATTGGAGTCCAATTACAAGAGATTAAGAATCATGTGTCAACTATGTGATTTTTAATGAAGCATGAGCATCCCATATGACAACTTAAAGAAGCTAATTAGTTTTGACTAGGATTCTTTTTGAAATTTCATTTTTTATTATTTTTTTGAACTTGGTCAAAGAGCTTATCTTGGAAATCAAGTTAAAATTAGTATCATAATCTAGTTTCTTGATTTTAGGCATCATTTAAAATATTTCTAATCAGATTTTAGAGTTTTACTTTCATTAGGACTTTAAAAATTTTGCCTATAAAAGGCTTCTTATTGTACTCTATTGAAGAACATGAATAAATTTGAGTATTATTCAATACGTTGTGAGATCTTTGCTTCTTTGTGTTCTCTGAGAGTTCACGTGACTTGTCAAAAGATTGGTCTTCCTTTGTGGCATCTTGAGGCTAGGGTTCTAAGAGACAAGTTCTCTTAGGGTCTTTCCTTTAACCAATATTCTTGTTTTCTAGCCGGTCTCGGGCAAAGTGTCATCTTATTGAAGGTTCCTAAGACAAGGTTCCTAAAGGGTCTCTCATAAGAGATATTGATCAAATATGAATCTTGGGTTCTAAACTTGGGCTGACGTCCAACATAGAGATTATTTTGAGCTTTTTGAAGTTCTTGGACATATACTAGCACAATTTGGACCTTTTGAGCCTAGGTCATCCCTTCATGAGCCATTTGGACCTAAATCATGTGCTTTTGAATGATTTGAGTTTCTTGATGGATGAGGGCTTCTTGAACTTATTGTGCTCCAATAGGCATGCCTACTGGTATTGTATTAACTTCTCTAGATTGGCAAAGAGTTTATGATACAATATCAATAGGCATGTCTATTGGAGCACTACAAGTTCGAAAAGCCCTCATCTATCAAGAATCCCAAATCATTCAAAAGAGTATAATTCAAGTCCAAATGGCTCATGAAGGGATGGCTTATGTTCAAGAGGGCCAAATTATGCATTATGTCCAAAAATTTCAAAAAAACTCAAGATAATATCTATGTTGGACGTTGGCCTAAGTTTAGAGCCCAAGATCCATATTTGATCAATTCAAAACATGCTGAATTAGATTTTGGACATGAGATTTCTTTAAAGATGCAAAAGTGGAAGTCCAAGTGGAAGCCCAATGCTCTAAGAAGGGCCATGGAGCAACTAAAGTCAATATCCAATGTGTTAAAGGCCCAATGTAGTTATACACACACAAGAGATGCCAAGGCCCAATTGGAGTCCAATTGCAAGAGATTAAGAATCATGTGACAACCATGTGATTTTTAATGAAGCATGAGCATCCCATGTGACAACTTAAAGAAGCTAATTAGTTTTGACTAGGATTCCTTTTGAAATTTCGTTTTTTATTATTTTATTATTTTTTTGAGCTTGGTCAAAGAGCTTATCTTGGAGATCAAGTTAAAATTAGTATCCTAATCTAATTAGGATATATTAGGTATCATTTAAAATATTTCTAATCAGGTTTTAGAGTTTTACTTTAATTAGGACTTTAGAAAATTTTGCCTATAAAAGGCTTCCTATTGTACTCTATTTTACGACATGAATGAAATTGAGTATTATTCAATTATTTGTGAGGTTTTTGCTTCTTTGTGATCTCTGAGAGTTCACGTGACTTATCGAAGGATTGGTCTTCCTTTGTGGTGTCTTGAGGCTAGGGTTCTAAGAGACAAGTTCTCTTAGGGTCTTTCCTTTGACCAACATTTTCTAGAGTCCTAATTAAAGTAAAACTCTAAAACTTGATTAGAAATATTTTAAATGATACCTAATATATCCTAATTAGATTAGGATACTAATTTTAACTTGATCTCCAAGATAAGCTCTTTGACCAAGTTCAAAAAAATAATAAAATAATAAAAAACGAAATTTCAAAAGGAATCCTAGTCAAAACTAATTAGCTTCTTTAAGTTGTCACATGGGATGCTCATGCTTCATTAAAAATCACATGGTTGTCACATGATTCTTAATCTCTTGCAATTGGACTCCAATTGGGCCTTGGCATCTCTTGTGTGTGTATAACTATATTGGGCCTTCAACACATTGGATATTGACTTTAGTTGCTCCATGGCCCTTCTTAGAGCATTGGGCTTCCACTTGGACTTCCACTTTTGCATCTTTAAAGAAATCTCATGTCCAAAATCTAATTCAACATGTTTTGAATTGATCAAATATGGATCTTGGGCTCTAAACTTGGGCCAACGTCCAACATAGATATTATCTTGAGTTTTTTGAAATTTTTGGACATAATGCATAATTTGGGCCTCTTGAACATAAGCCATCCCTTCATGAGCCATTTGGACTTGAATTATGCTCTTTTGAATGATTTGGGATTCTTGATAGATGAGGGCTTTTCGAACTTGTAGTGCTCCAATAGACATGCCTATTGATATTGTATCAGTTTATTCTTCCTAATCACAACAAACACATCATGCAAATGACTCACATGCTCTTTTAGACTCTTAGAGTAAATCAAAATATCATCAAAGTAAACCACAACAAATCTACCAATGAAAGGTTCAAAGACATAGTTCATTAAACTCATGAAAGTGCTAGGTGCGTTAGTTAAGCCACATAGCATAACTAACTATTCTTATAACCAAAACTTAGTCTTAAAAGTAGTTTTCCATTCATCACCTTCTTTCATCCTAATCTGATGGTAACCACTTCTAAGCTCAATTTTAGAGAAAACACATGCACCATACAACTCATCAAGCATGTAATCTAATCTAGGGATAGGATAGTGATATTTTATAGTTATTTTGTTGATGGCACAACAATCCACACACATCTGCCACTTGTCATCCTTTTTGGGCACAAGAATCACTGGAATAGCACACAGACTCAGACTTTCATGAACAAAGCCTTTCTTCATGTGCTCTTCCACTTGATATTGTATTTCTTTAGTCTTGTCTGGATTTGCTCGATAAGCATGTCTATTGGGGATAGATACTCTTGGGATAAAGTCTATACGATACTTAATGCCTCTTAAAGGGGGCAATCCATTAGATATTTCCTCTAGGAACAAGTCACAAAACTCTTGCAACAAAGACGTAACACTAGCAGCCAAAGAGTGATCAAGATCATTGATAGTAAGATAAACATCTTTATAAAGAAATAAGAAAGCATTTTCACAAATAAGAGCTCTCTTGGTTTCACTTCTACTCGAAAATAAACTAACTTTATTTTCCTCATTTTTTCTCTAATTTTCTTTTCCTTTCTTCTCAGCTTTCCTTTCTCTTGCTTCTTCTCATTCTCAACACTCAGACTCACTTTACCTTTCTTTTCTTACTCTCTCTTCTTACACTCTCTTTCAATTTTTAACTGATCCTCATATGCTTGAACAGGACGAAGAGGGGTCAACATAATGGTCTTACCATTAAAAACAAAGGAGTAATAATTTTTATATCCATCATGTTTTATCTTTCTGTTAAACTACCATGGCCTACCAAGTAACAAGTGACTAGCATACATGGGTGCTATATCACAAAGAATCTTATCATGATAATTACCAATAGAAAAAGAGATGAGCACATATTTTGTTACCTTTACCTCCCTACTATCATTAAGCCATTGTAATTTATAAGGGGTAGGGTGTCTCAAAGTAGGCAAATTTAGCTTTTCTACAAGTAAAGTACTAGCTACATTTGTGCAGCTACCACCATCAATAATCAAACTACATACTTTCTTGTGGATGAAACAATGAGTGTGGAAAATATGCTCATACTTGATACAATATCAATAGGCATGTCTATTGGAGTACTACAAGTTCAAGAAGGCCTCATCCATCAAGAAACCTAAATCATTCAAAAGAGCATAATTCAAGTCCAAATGGCTCATGAAGGGATGGCCTATGTTCAAGAGGCCCAAATTGTGCTAGTATTTATTCAAAAATTTCAAAAAGGTCAATATAATATCTATGTTGGACGTCGGCCCAAGTTTAGAGCTCAAGATCCATATTTGATTAATTCAAAACATGCTGAATTAGACTTTGGACATAAAATTTCCTTAAAGATGTAAAAGTGGAAGTCCAAGTGGAAGCTCAATGTTCTAAAAAAGACCATGAAGCAACTAAAGTCAATATCTAACATATTGAAGGTCCAATGTAACTATATACATATAAGAGAAGTGCCAAAGCCCAATTGGAGTCCAATTGTAAGAGATTAAGAATCATTTGTCATCCATGTGATTTTTAATGAAGCATGAGCATCCCATGTGACAACTTAAAGAAGCTAATTAGTTTTGATTAGGATTCTTTTTTAAATTTCGTTTTTTATTATTTTATTATTTTTTTGAACTTGGTCAAAGAGCTTATCTTGAAGATCAAGTTAAAATTAGTATCCTAATCTAGTTCCTTGATTTTAGGCACCATTTAAAATATTTCTAATCAGATTTTAGAGTTTTACTTTTATTAGGACTTTAGACTTTTAGAAATTTTGCTTATAAAAGGCTTTCTATTGTACTCTATTTTGGAAGATCATGAATGAATGAATTTGAGTATTATTTAATACTTTGTGAGGCTTTTGCTTCTTTGTGTTCTCTGAGAGTTTACGTAACTTATCAAAGGAGTTGTCTTCTTTTGTGGCGTCTTAGGGTTAGGGTTCCAAGAGACAAGTTCTCTTAAGGTCTTTCCTTTGACTAACATTCTTGTTTTTTAGCTAGTCCCGGGTAAAGTGTCATCTTGTTGAAGGTTCTTAGAACAAGGTTCTTAGAGGGTCTCTCATCAAAATCCCTTGGTTCAAATACTACCTTCTTTCGTCCCTTGTTAGCACGATTTACATATTGTTAAGTTATCCTCTCAATGTTTTGCTTAGCCCTTTCATGGATTTCCATAACGAACTCAGCACGCTTCTTCCCATCCATATTGAATGATACTAAAATCATAAAAGTAAAACTCTAAAATCTAATTATAAATATTTTAAATAGTGCCTAAAATCAAGGAACTAGATTAGGATACTAATTTTAACTAGATCTCCAAGATAAGCTCTTTGACCAAGTTCAAAATAATAATAAAATAATAAAAAACGAAATTTCAAAAAGAATCCTAGTCAAAACTAATCAGCTTCTTTAAGTTGTCACATGGGATGCTCATGCTTCATTAAAAATCACATGGTTGATACATGATTCTTAATCTCTTGCAATTGGATTCCAATTGGGTTTTGGCACTCCTCTTGTATGTGTATAGTGATATTGGGCCTTCAATATGTTGGATATTGACTTTAGTTGCTTCATGGCCTTTCTTAGGACATTGGACTTCCACTTTTCCATCTTTAAGAAAATCTCATGTCTAAAGTCTAATTCAGCATGTTTTGAATTGATCAAATATGGATCTTGAGCTCTAAACTTGGGCCGATGTCCAACATAGATATTATATTGAGCTCTTCGAAATTTTTGAATAAATACTAGCATAATTTGGGCCTCTTGAATATAGGTCATCCCTTCATGAACCATTTGGACCTAAATCATACTCTTTTGAATAATTTGGGTTTCTTGATGGATGAGGGCTTCTTGAATTTGTAGTACTCCAATAGACATGCCTATTGATATTGTATCAATCTCCTTAAAGATGCAAAAATAGAAGTCCAAGTGAAAACCCAATATCTTAAGAAGGTCCATGGAGCAACTAAAGTCAATATCTAACATGTTAAAAGCCCAATGTAGTTATACACATATAAGAGGAGTGACAAGGCCCAATTGAAGTCCAATTGCAAGATATTAAGAATTATGTGTCAACTATGTGATTTTGAATGAAACATGAGCATCCCATATGACTATTTAAAAGAGTTGATTAGTTTTGATTAGGATACTTTTATGAATTTTATTTTTTATTATTTTATTACTTTTTTGGACTTGGTCAAAGATCTCATCTTTGAGATTAAGTTAAAATTAGTATCCTAATCTTATTCCTTGATTTTAGGCACCATTTAAAATATTTTTAATCAGATTTTAGTGTTTTTACTTTTATTAAGACTTTAGAATTTTAGAAACTTTGCCTATAAAAGGCTCCCTATTGTAATCTATTTTGGAAGATCATAAATGAATTTGAGTATTATTCAATACTTTGTGAGGCCTTTGCTTCTTTGTGTTTTCTGAAAGTTTACATGACTTATCAAAAGATTGGTCGTCCTTTGTGGCGTCTTAAGTCTAGGGTTCTAAGAGACAAATTCTCTTAGGGTCTTTTCTTTGATCAACATTCTTGTTTTCTAGCCAATCCTAGGCAAAGTGTCATCTTGTTGAAGGTACCTAGGACAAGGTTCCTAGAGTATCTTGCAAGGTATATTTTTGGTTCGCTAGTGCAAGGTATATTTTTGTGTTTCCCTTCCATTGTTCTTCATACCTTTTCTCCTTCCATTTGTATTACCTTTTTCATCTTCGTCTTTGTCTTCTATCTTCTTTCGTCTTCCATTGTTGTGTGCCTCCATCCTCATTCAAAAAAAAAAAAAAGTGTGTGTGATACTCCAAAAAAAAATTTGAAAAAAAATTCAAAAAAAGGGTGAAAAAAAAAGAAAAAAATTCAGATTGCAAAATTCAAAATTGCAAGTTCTGCCAATTCAAAGTTAATTTCCTAATTGGAGTTAATTTCCTAATTTGATTGCATTAAGTAGCTACCAAGTTATCTACTTTCCTATTTGCATTCAAGTAAAGATTTTCTTTTCTAATTGTTCTTAACTTGAATTACAAGTAGTTTCCTATTTTGATTAACTTGGTTCTCAAGTAGTTTCATATTCTTAAAGTTTTCTATTTTCAGATTTTCCCTTTCCTTCTCCTTCCTTCCAAGCCATCCAAACCTCCCCTTCCTCCGTGTTTTTTTTCCTTCCTCCTTCCCTTTTTGTTACACACCCTTTTTTTTTTCTTTGTTTGATTCTTTGGGAATTTGCATTTTAGTATTTTAGTTTTTTTTATTGCCACTAGTCTGATCTTTTCTTTTGATTTGCTTGTGATTTGCTTAGAACACTTATAAGAAGCAAATTGTTGAGTTAAATATGAGTGAACTTATCCTCTTTCAAGTGTAAACACGTGAAAAGAGTGTGTGATGTCCTATTCCTTCTTTCTTTCTTTGACTAACTTTTCAGATGATAAGATGTCTAATGAGTACAAATTCCTTGAAGAGGCTAACAAAGAGCGATTCAAGTAATTTTGTGCAAGGTTGGATGCATTCCAATCCAATACCAACTCTATAGTACAAGATAAGGAAAAGGAATTCCCTGATTTCCATACTAGATGCCTTATCAAAGAGAAAGTTTGCAGCATGGCTATTGATAATACTACTATGTAAATGTTGCTAGTACCTTACTTGTTGAGAAATTAAACTTGCCTACTATAAAGCATTCTAAGCCCTATACCTTGTTAAAGGGTAGTGCTGAATTTAGGGTTAATAAGCAAGTTTTGATTTCTTTCTCTATTAGTAAATATCATGATAAAGTATTATGTGATGTAGCTCCTATTTCTGATGGACATATTATGCTTGGTAAACCATGGAAACATGTGAGAAAAGCTAAATATGTTAAGCATAAGCACAGATATTGCTGTTGCTATTCATTTGTATTCAATGAAAAGAATCATGTATTGGTACCTCTTGATCTTATGGATGCTTATGAGGATCAAATGAGAATAGTACAAACATACAAAATGAAAGAAAAAGAGAGATAACATGAGTTAGAGAGAGAAAAAGACAAGATTGAAAAAAAAAAAAGTGTGAGTGAAAAGCAAGAGAGTTGTGAGAAAAGTGAGAAATGCTAGCTTGTTTGATGAAAAAAGAGAAATTGAGAGCGTGTGTAAGATGTTTGTCTATCTATTAACAATTTTAACCCATCTTTGCCTACTGATGGTTGTAGTTCCTTGCAAGTATGTGGAGATTTGTTTTCAAAGAAGCTACCTAATGGAACCTCATTTTCAACTAGCATTGAAAAGAGTTGTGATTGCCTAGATTTGTTTCCTAAGAAACCACCTGATGGTTTCCAATCCTTAATGTGCTTTCAAAAGTGCTTTGATTATATAGATTTTGTTATTCCTGATGAATCATTGCCTTTCAAAAGCATTAAGCACCACACATTGAGTTTTAATTGTTTCATGAATTTTATGGCTGTTAGGAATTCATATTACATTAATTTTATGGTTAAAAGGTTATCGTATTACTTAGATTTTGTTATAGCCTTTGGATTTATTATAGGTGCATGTGGGATCAAAATTATCATTTATATTTGGGTGCATGTGAGAAAGAAATACTTCCTAACTCAAAGCGAATTCAAAGAGCTTCCCAACCTAGAGTATTCTAATTTGCTTCAAAGAATTGATAATCTCTTTGAGAGGAGACCATTAGTTTATAAGATTCTTCCACTTGATGAATAGTGTTATCATTATTTTTAGAAAGTCTAATTTATTTCCATATGATACAAGCAAAGATTCGACGACGAATCTTTTCAAAGAGGGAGGGAATAATACAATATTAGTAAGCATGCCCATTTGAGTACAACAAGTTCAAGAAGTCCTCATCCATCAAGAAACCCAAATCATTATGATTCAGGTCCAAATGGCTTATGAATCCCCTCAGAAGGTCCAAATTGTGCTAATATATATCCAAGAACTTCAAAAAACTCAAGATAATCTCTATGTTGGACGTCGGCCCAAGATTCATATTTGATCAATATCTCTTTAAAGATGCAAAAGTGGAAGTCTAAGTAGAAGCCCAATGTCCTAAGAAGGTCTATGGAACAACTAGAATCAATATCCAACATGTTGAAGGCCCAATGCAGTTATACACATATAAGGGGAAAGCCAAGGCCCAATTAGAGTCCAATTACAAGAGATTAAGAATTATGTGTCAACCATGTGATTTTTAATAAAGCATGAGTATCCCATGTGACTATTTAAAGGAGTTGATTAGTTTTGACTAGGATTCTTTATGAATTTCGTTTTTTATTATTTTATTATTTTTTTGAACTTGGTTAAAGATCTTATCTTTGAGATTAAGTTAAAATTAGTATCCTAATTTATTTCTTGATTTTAGGTATATTTCTAATCAGATTTTAGTGTTTTACTTTTATTAGGACTTTAGACTTTTAGACACTTTGTCTATAAAAGGCTCCCTATTGTACTTTATTTTAGAAGATCTTGAATGAATTTGAGTATTATTCAATACTTTGTGAGGCCTTTGCTTCTTTGTGTTCTCTGAGAGTTCACGTGACTTATCAAAGGATTGGTCTTCCTTTGTGGCGTCTTGAAGCTAGGGTTTTAAGAGACAAGTTCTCTTAGGGTCTTTCCTTCGATCAACAAACTTATTTTTTAGCCAGTCCCGGGCAAAGTGTCATCTTGTTGAAAGTTCTTAGGATAAGGTTCCTAGAGGGTCTTGCATCAGATTGACTCATTTGGACCTAAATAATAATATTATGGGCTTAATATATTGATTTCTAGAAGATTTATGTATTTGGATGAAAATTAGAATTAATTAAGTTGATTATCTTTTCTTTTCTATTTTTAAAAAGATTTGATTTGTATCCCTAATTTTTAGATCTGTCAGTTAGGATTATATAGTTAGTTTCCTACTTTTCCTCCAATAGATAGGTTTGAACTACACTATAAATACATATATTCTACCTTCATTTGAATCAGATTGGAAATAATAGAATTATTCTAAGTGTTTCTCTAATTGTGAGAATATTATCTTTTCTTTTCTCTTGTGCAACCTTTGTCTTGTCAACCTATCTTTAGGTTGGTGATTCAAGTTCGCAAAAAATGATGAGAGACCCCGTAGGAATAAATCCTAAGAACCTTCAACAAGATGATACGTTGCCCGAGACTGGCTAAGAATAAGAAATGTTAGTCAAATGGATAAGACCCTAAGAGAACTTGTCCCTTAGAACCCTAGCTTTGAGACGCCACAAAGGAAGACCACTTCTTTGATAAGTCTGGCTTGAATTCACTCCATCGCTCAAAAAGCAAGAAGAACCTCACACAAAACAGAACATAAATCCTGAAAAGAAAATTCTATTTATTCATCTTATTCCTCCCTTTCTAAGTACATATGATGCCTTTATATAGGCAATGAAAGACCTAAAAGTATCTAAAAATAATTCCTTAAAAGATGGCACTATTTATACTAAAATAGAAACTTTCTACATGGTCTGAAAATTAATGCTCACATTCAGCAACTTGTCAAAGCCTTCCTTGATGGTTATGCCCTGCATGGTCTCCTGGAAGGTGGTCATAAGAGCTCCATGGTATTCTATCATTCCCTTCCTCTTCGAAAAGATTCATCCTCGAATTTCTCTTAAATGTTAATAGGTGATGAAGGGGCCTGTGAGCTTGTAGACAAGGGAGCATGGTGTAATGACCTAAAAGAGCATAGAGGGTGTGCAAGAGACCCCAACATGCAAATGGACCCATTACAAGGCATAGGAGGCCCAATGACTAGAGGAAGAGCTAAAGCCATGAAGCAAGCTTTGAGTTGCATTGTCCAAAAAGTTCAAGAGCTTGAACCCATGTTTTTGCATCAATTTGAAGAGTTACAAGGTCCAAAGGACTTGATCCTCATTGTCCAAGCCCAACAAGATATGCTGCAAGGTCCAAATAGAGTCCAATTGAAGAAATCTATTAAAAAGCATGTGCAAATCACATGGGCAATAAAAGTGACGTGAATAGTAGTTTTATATCTTATTAGGATGTCTTTTATTTGCTTTTCATTAGTTTCCATTTCCATTAGTTTGAACAATGCCATTTAGTCAAGACTTAGGATTTAAGTTTCAGATTTTGTTTATTTCTATTTTTGTTAGTTGCTGAAAATTTATTACTTTCTTTCCTTTTCTTTAGGATTTCTTGTAGTAAATGGTATCATCTCCTCCCATTAAAATCAGATTCTTTGTTTCCTATTTCTTGGAGGAGAATTCTTAGAGATTAAGTTAGGTTTAAGGTTTTCTTTTATGCCTATTTAATAGGCCACCTAATGTACTTTTGGAGATTGGAATGAATTCAGAATTTTATTTCTCATCGTGAGAATTCTTGTTTCTGTGTGTTCTTCTATAGAATACAAGTGACTTATCAAAGGAGTGGTCTTCCTTTGTGGCGTCTCAAGGCTAGGGTTCTAAGGGACGAGTTCTCTTAGGGTCTTATCCTCCTGACCAACATCTCTTGTTCTTAGCCGGTCCCAGGCAACATATCATCTTGTTGAAGGTTCCTAGGACTTATTCCTACGAGGTCTCTCATCAATAGGAAAGAAAATATTGCTTCGGTGCTACTTAATTGAATCACAAACCAAATAGAAACAATCAGAATATGCAAAACTTTCCAAATTTTTTTTTAATTACAGCTCTTCTATTTTTTTCGTTTATTTTTTTTTAGAGTTGGATAATTTCTTTCTTTTTTTTTTCAGCTCCTTTTCCTTTCTTTCATTTTTTTCTTTTTTTTTTTGGGATCTGGACAAAAACCCACACAAGAATGACGACTAGCAAGAGACCAAAAGAAACATAAAGGAGACAAGAAAACATAGAATGCACAAATAGAACCTTGAGTTTTAGCACTCAAGAAGACAAGCAACTGATGTGAGACCCACTAGACGACATGCTCTAGGAACCCCAACCAACGTAGGTCATGCTTGAGATGAGAGACCCACTAGATGACTTGCTCTAGGAACCCCAACCAACATAGGTCACACATAAGGACCAGCTAGAAAACAAGAAGACAAGTAAGAACTTTTTAGATCTAGACAATAGAAAGGAAAAAATGAAGAATACAAAAGAAAGACAAGAAAAGATCACACCTTGACTTGCAAACCTAGAGCTCTGATACCAAATGATGAGAGACCCCGTAGGAATAAATCCTAGGAACCTTTAACAAGATGATACGTTACCCGGGACCGGCAAAGAACAAGAAATGTTAGTCAAATGGATAAGACCCTAAAAGAACTTGTCCCTTAAAACCTTAGCCTTGAGACGCCGCAAAGGAAGACCACTCCTTTGATAAGTCTGGCTTGAATTCACTCCATCGCTCAAAAAGCAAGAGGAACCTCACACAAAACAGAACATAAATCCTGAAAAGAAAATTCTATTTATTCATCTTATTCCTCCCTTTCTAAGTACATATGATGCCTTTATATAGGCAATGAAAGACTTAAAAGTTTCTAAAAATAATTCCTTAAAAGATGGCACTATTTAAACTAAAATAGAAACTTTCTACATGGTCTGAAAATTGGTGCTCACGTTCAGCAACTTGTCGAAGCCTTCCTTGATGGTTATGCCATGCATGGTCTCCTGGAAGGTGGTCATAAGAGCTCCATGGTACTCTATCATTTAAATGATGAGAGACCCCATAGGAATAAGTCCTAGGAACCTTCAACAAGATGTGATGGAGGTGAACTAGGAGACTTGAAAGAGCTTGAACAAAATCAAGAGCTTGGAAACAAAAGGGCTAGACGTAACTCTAAAAGATGGCTAACTAAAGATCCATTGCAAGGTATGGGAGGCCCATGCACAAGATCTTAAAGCTATGAAGGAGGCCTTGAATGGAGTGATCCAACAACTAATGGACTTGGAGCCCATAACCTTAGCTGAATATGAAGCCCAAAAGGAACAAAATGGCATGAAGATTATTTCATATCTACAAGATGTTAGCCCAAGCCCAAAAGGAGCCTAATTGAGGGAGCCCAGTCATTTTTTACAAAATTCTCTTAGTTTTATTTTGTTTTAATTTGATTGTTTCTGTTTCAAATTTTTTAGCTTTATTAGGCGCCATTCTTGGTGAATTTGTCCAGACTTAATTTTCTTTTATTTTCCTGCCATGTAAAAGGCGCCACCTAGGAGTTATTCTATGTTTAGGGTTTTATTTTTTCAAATGCCTATATAAGGCCCACTTGTACTCCAAGAATGGGCAGATTGAATGAATTAGTTTCAGAATTATTTCTGACTTCTGAGGTTACTCTTGTGGCCTTTGTGTACTCGAGAAAATCTTTGACTTATCAAAGGAGTGGTTTCCTTTGTGGCGTCCTGGATTAGGGTTCTAAGAGACGGGTTCTCTTAGGGTTCAATTCCATTGACCAACATATCTTCTTCTTCTCCTTCTTTGTTTCTTTCTTTGTTCTTTGTTGTTTGTTGTCCAGATTTGTCTATTTGCTTGTTTTTGTGTTGTAGCCAAATTTCAATCATTGATCAGTGTCATTTGGGGTTCCTAGAACGGGTTTCTATGGGGTCTCACATCATCTGGTATCAGAGCATTAGTTGAGGTTGGTTTCATCCACTTTTTCCTTGTTCTTTTTCCTTATTTCGTCTGATTCTTTTCTGTTCGTCCATATTTTTGTGCGGCTGTTTCTGGTGTTTTCCTTCGTGTTTTTGGACGTTTAATAGGTCTTTCTTGTGTTTCAAGATCTCTTCTTTCTGCTCGTTTTGGAATCACATCAATCCGATTTTTGTAGAGCAAGTTATAGCTATTTCTTTTCCCTTATTTCGTTTGATTCTTTTCTGCTCGTCCTTTTTTTTCATGCGGCTGTTTCTGGTGTTTTCCTTCGTGTTTTTGGACGTTTAATAGGTCTTTCTTGTGTCTCAAGATCTCTTCTTTCTGCTAGTTTTGGAATCACGTCAATCCAATTTTTCTAGAGCAAGTTATAGCTATTTCTTTAGTGCATGTCATTCTGATCTTTCAGAAATCTTGTGTTCTGTTTACAAATTTCAGCCCTTTGAGATTCGAAAAAAAAAGAGTATATTACAGTAAAAAAAAAAAAAAGGAAAAGAAAAGAAAAGAAGGAAAAGTTGCAAAAAAAAAAAAAAAGAAGTCAGAATCTGTGAAAAAGGAAAGTTGTGCTGGAAATTGTAAAATTTTGAATTGTTGACTTGAATTGCAATTGCTAAAGATCTGGTCATTTCTGATTCTTGGAATTACCATTTTTGATTCCTTGAGTTGATCTGATCATTAAAAGTCATATTGTGCACAATTCATAAAAGGAAATTTGCATTCATTCACCTTGTTCTAAATTTCAAATTTCTGATTGCTTCAATACTGATTCCAAATTCCAATTTTCTTTCCATAACTCTTGACAATTAATCATTTAACCATTTGTTCTCCCATAATCTGCCACATACCATTTCTTCCATAAATTCATTGTCTTCATTTCCTTTCCTAGTTACTTGCTGTATTTTCCATTGGCTGCACCTACGAATTTTTTTTTAAAATATTGGACTTTTGTTGTCTCTTTGAGAACTTTACATCTTGGGTTCTAATTTGAGATTGCCACTTCAGTTGCTGCTTCTTTTGATTTGTTGGATTTAATTCAGTACACTATAGGAAGCAAGTTGAGAGGAAAAAGGCAAGAGTGTTTTCATCATTGTAAAAGCCATTACAAGAGTGAAACACGAGTGAATTTGCATCATTTAGAGTGAAACACGTGAGGGAGTAGTCAGGTCCTTTTCTTGCTATTCACTAACATTTCAGGTGCCAATCATGTCTGAAAGTGAGGATAACCAAGTTGACCTTAAGTTGTTCATCAAATCTGTTCAAGAACAATTCGAGAGGCTAAATACTAGGTTGGATCAAATGGATTCTTCTTCTTCCAACAGCAAGGCAAGGCATGGTAAAAATGTTGTTCTAGGAGGAGATGAATCTGATTTTGAGGAGGAAAGCCAACATGAAAGAGTTAGGAGAGCTCCCCCTCGAAAGAAAGATGCCTTTAGTAACATCAAGATGAAAATCCCTTCTTTTCAAGGGAAAGCTAATCCTGATGTATACCTTGAATGGGAAAGAAAAGTTGAGTTTTTATTTGACTGTCAATCTTTTTCAGAAGAAAGTAAAATAAAATTAGCTGCTTTGGAGTTCACAGATTATGCAAGCCTATGGTGGGATCAATTAACCACTAGTAGGAGGCGTTCTGGAGAGGGTCCAATTCGGTCTTGGCCAGAAATGAAGGCTCTCATGAGAAAGAGATTTGTCCCTACCCATTACTATAGGGATGTGCACAAGAGGCTCTACAAAATCAAACAAGGATCTATGAGTGTGGAAGAATATTTTCAGCAAATGCAAATTGCCATGATCAAAGCTGACATTGAGGAAGATTCAAAAGTTACAATGGCAAGATTTCTTGGTGGCTTAGACCCTGAAATTGCTGCAGAAGTTGAATTGCAAAACTACCTTGATATGGAGGAGTTGTTGCATAAAGCCATTAAGGTGGAGAAGCATTTTAAGACAAAACAGAAATTGAAATCACATGCTAGTTCCAACAAAGACTTCAAGTCCTCTTTCAAGTTTAAGGGAGAGACCAAGCCTAAAGAGGAGAATAAGATGAAGATGCAAACATCTACTTCTAAAGGTAAATCTGAACCTAAATCTTCTTCTAGTTCTTCTAAAATTAAATGCTTTAAATGTCAAGGTTTTGGTCACATTGCTTCACAATGTCCAAATAAAAGGACTATGATTTTGCTTGAGAATGGTGTTGTTACTAGTGAAAGCAGCGGTGATGAAGATGTGGAAGCTGAGTTAAGCTCCAATGGAGGTGATGAATCTGATGTGGAGGTAGCTGAAGCTGTGATTGGTGAGGCTCTAGTGTCAAGGTGTGCTCTTAGCATTCAACCAAAAGAGGAGCTTGAAAAAGAACAACGAGAGCATATCTTTCACACTAGGTGTTTTGTTAACAACAAGGTATGTAGCCTTATCATTGATAATGGGAGCTGCACTAATGTTGCTAGTACCTTGTTGGTTGAAAAGCTAGGTTTGCCAACTAGAAAACACCCTACTCCTTATAATTTGTTGTGGTTCAATGATAATGGGGATGTTAAAGTTACTAAACAAGTTATTGTATCATTTTCCATAAGAAGTTACCATGATGAGGTTTTATGTGATATAGCTCCTATGTATGCTGGACACTTGTTATTGGGTAGACCTTGGCAATTTGATAGGAAAGTTAAGTATGATGGTTATACTAATAGGTATTCTTTTGAGTTTAATAAGAAAACCATTATACTAACCCCTCTCAGACCCTTGCAGGCATATGAAGATCAAAAGCGAATTACTCAAGAATGCAAGTTAAGAGAGAAAGAAAAAAAAGTGCGTGAGAAAGAAAGAAAAGAAAATGAGAGGGAGAGAAAAGAAAAGAGAGCTACTGAATTGAAAAGTCAAGAGCGTAAAGAAAAGAAAGTAACACTATTTTCCAGTAGAGGAGAGATTAAGAGGGCTTTATGTAGTGAGATATTTTTTGTACTCTTGTATAAGGATGTTTATCTAACCCTCAGTGACCTTGATGAATCTCTTCCTTCTAGTATTTTGAGTTTGTTGCATGAATATAAAGACTTGTTTCTGGAAGAGGTACCGAATGGATTGCCTCCCATAAGAGGCATTGAACACATGATTGACTTTATTCCTGGAGCATCTCTTCCTAACCAACCTACTTATAGGGCAAATCCAAAAGACACTAAGGAAATTCAGAGGCAAGTGGAGGAACTCATGAAAAAGGGGTTTGTGAGAGAAAGCCTTAGTCCATGTACTATTCCGGTAATACTTGTGCCCAAGAAGGATGGCAAATGGAGGATGTGTGTGGACTGCCGAGCCATTAATAAAATCACAGTTAAGTATAGATATCCCATTCTTAGACTTGATGACATGCTTGATGAGTTGCATGGTGCTTGCTTGTTTTCAAAAATAGATCTCAGGAGTGGTTATCATCAAATTAGGATGAAAGAGAGTGATGAATGGAAAACTGCATTTAAGACTAAGTTTGGTTTGTATGAATGGCTTGTTATGCCCTTTGGCTTAACTAATGCTCCAAGTACATTCATGAGCTTAATGAATCATGTGTTTCGCCCTTACATAGGAAAGTTTGTTGTTGTGTATTTTAATGACATTCTTGTGTTTTCTAAGAATCTAGAAGAGCATGCTAAGCATTTGCATTCTGTGTTTGATATTTTAAGAGAAAATAAACTCTTTTCAAATTTAGAAAAATGCTCTTTCTGCTTGGATTCTGTTGTTTTTCTTGGTTTTGTTGTAGGTACTGATGGCCTCCGAGTGGATGAAAAGAAGGTGAAGGCAATTCGAGAATGGCCAACACCTATGAATGCTAGTGAGGTGAGGAGTTTCCATGGACTTGTAAGTTTCTACCGACGTTTTGTAAAGGACTTCTCAACCCTTGCTGCACCTCTAAATGAACTGGGAAAGAAAAATGTTATCTTTAAATGGGGTGAGGCACAAGAGGCGGCTTTTAATACTTTGAAAGATAAATTGACCAATGGCCCTCTACTTATTCTTCCTGATTTCTCTAAAGTTTTCGAAGTTGAATGTGATGCCTCTGGAATTGGTATTGGTGCTGTTTTGATGCAAGAGTCTAGGCCTATTGTTTACTTTAGTGAGAAGCTTAGTGGTGCTTGTTTGAATTATTCAACTTATGACAAGGAATTGTATGCTTTGAAAAGAACTCTAGAACATTGGCAACATTATTTATGGTTTAAGGAATTTGTTTTGCATTCTGATCATAAGAGTCTTCAATACCTAAAAACCCAAGATAAGTTGAATAAGAGGCATGCCGTGTGGCTTGAATTCATTGAGTCATTTCCTTATATGCTTAAACATAAAAAGGGGAAAGAAAATGTTATGGTTGATGCTTTGTCTATGAGGTATAGTCTTATTACATCTAAGCAAGCTAGGTTGATTGGTTTTGAATCTTTCAAAAGCATGTATGAATGTGATGTTGACTTTGCTGAAACTTGGAAGTTGTGTGAAAAACATGGTGCTCATGATTTCTTTAGATTTGATGGTTTCTTATTTAAAGGAAATAAATTGTGTGTGCCTATTTGTTCTATGTGTGAGCTTTTGGTTAAAGAATCTCATGGGGGTGGTTTGATGGGGCACTTTGGCATAGAAAAGACTTTAGCCATGTTGAAAGAATATTTTTATTGGCCTCATATGCGTCGAGATGTGATTGCTGTGTGTAAAAGGTGCATTGTATGCAAGCATGCTAAATCTAAAGTGCAACCACATGGCTTGTATACTCCCTTACCTATTCCTTCTCTTCCTTGGGTCGATATTTCAATGGATTTTGTGCTTGGATTGCCTAGAACATCTAGTGGAAAGGATAGCATATTTGTTGTTGTTGATCGATTTAGTAAAAATGGCTCATTTCATTGCTTGCTCAAAAACAAATGATGTTGTCCATATTTCTGATTTGTTTTTCAAGGAGATTGTTAGATTGCATGGTTTGCCCCGATCTATTGTGAGTGACCGTGATGTTAAATTTGTTAGTCACTTTTGGAAAAGTTTGTGGGCTAAGTTGGGTACAAAGCTTGTGTTTTCTATGGTTGCACATCCTCAAACGTATGGACAAACCAAAGTGATGAATCGAACACTTTCTTCCATATTGCATGTTGTAATTCAAAAAAATTTAAAGAATTGGGAAAAGTGTTTGCCTCACATTGAGTTTGCATATAATCGTGCCTTGCATTCTACAACTGAGTTTTCTCCTTTTGAAATTGTATATGGTTTTAATCCTTTGACTCCCTTGGATTTACTCCCTTTGCCTTGTAATGAGTTTGCTAACCTTGATGGTGCAAAAAAAGCTAAGTTTGTGCAGGATCTTCATGCTAAGGTTAAGGCGAATATTGAGCGCAAGAATGAGCAATATGCTCAACATGCTAATAAATGCCGAAGGAAGGTTATCTTTGAACCAGGAGAATGGGTGTGGGTTCATTTGAGGAAAGAAAGGTTTCCTGAACAAAGGAAGTCCAAATTACATCCAAGAGGCGATGGTCCTTTCCAAGTGTTAGAAAGAATAAATGATAATGCATATAAAATTGATTTGCCTAGTTCTTATAAGAATGTAAGCACAACTTTCAATGTGGCTGATCTTTCTCTTTTTGATCTTGCAGATTCAACGACGAGTCCTTTTCAAGAGAGAGGGAATGATGGAGGTGAACTAGGAGACTTGAAAGAGCTTGAACAAAATCAAGAGTTAGAAACAAAAGGGCTGGACGTAACTCTAAAAGATGGCTAACTAAATATCCATTGCAAGGTATGGGAGGCCCATGCACAAGATCTTAAAGCTATGAAGGAGGCCTTGAATGGAGTGATCCAAAAACTAATGGACTTGGAGCCCATAGCCTTAGCTGAATATGAAGCCCAAAAGGAACAAAATGGCATGAAGATTATTTCATATCTACAAGATGTTAGCCCAAGCCCAAAAGGAGCCTAATTGAAGGAGCCCAGTCATTTTTCACAAAATTCTCTTAGTTTTATTTTGTTTTAATTTGATTGTTTCTGTTTCAAATTTTTTAGCTTTATTAGGTGCCATTCTTGGTGAATTTGTCCAGACTTAATTTTCTTTTATTTTCCCGCCATGTAAAAGGCGACACCTAGGAGTTATTCTATGTTTAGGGTTTTATTTTTTCAAATGCCTATATAAGGCCCACTTGTACTCCAAGAATGGGCAGATTGAATGAATTAGTTTCAGAATTATTTCTGACTTCTGAGGTTTCTCTTGTGGCCTTTGTGTACTCGAGAAAATCTTTGACTTATCAAAGGAGTGGTTTCCTTTGTGGCATCCCGAATTAGGGTTCTAAGAGACGGGTTCTCTTAGGGTTCAATTCCATTGACCAACATCTCTTCTTCTTCTCCTTCTTGGTTTCTTTCTTTGTTCTTTGTTGTTTGTTGTCCAGATTTGTCTATTTGCTTGTTTTTGTGTTGTAGCCAAATTTTGATCACTGATCTGTGTCATTTGGGGTTCCTAGAATGGGTTTCTATGGGGTCTCACATCAAGATGATACGTTGCCCGGGACTGGCTAAGAACAAGAAATGTTGGTCAAATGGATAAAACCCTTAGAGAACTCGTCCCTTAGAACCCTAACCTTGAGACTCCACAAATGATGCGATCCATCAAAGGGAGCAAGCTGTCTCAAATGCTTGGAATGATCCTTTGCAAATTCCAAGTGGCCCGATGACAAGAGCACGAGCTAAAAGAATGAGGGGGAAGCCTTAAGTGGACTTGTTCAAGAGACCTGGACTAAGCAACTAGCAATTGGAGCAACAAAAGTCAAGCAAGATATGGACATTTCCAATGTGGGCGTCCTCAACATCATATGGGCTGAAGATGGAGCTGCTGAGGCTAGATTGGCCCATAACATCATAAATTGAAGTGCTTGAACCATGGACCATCCATTGGTGGGCTCATTTAGGGCTAAATAATGCTATTTTGGGCTTAATAGGCTGATTTCTAGAACCCTAATTATTTAGACGAAATTAGCTTATTCAGGGGGATTTATTTCCTTTTTAGTTTTTGAGAGAATTTGACTTTTATAATTCTGATTCCATAGGCCATTAATCAGGAAATTTGCCATTAATTTCCCTAGTTTTCCTTTTCTATGAGCATTGAAGGCAGATTTGACTTGCACACTATATAATTGTATTCTGCCTCCCATTGTAATCAGATTTGAATGAATAGAAATCATATTTTCTGGAAATCCCAGAATTGAGAGGAGTGCTCTCTAGGGTTCTTCATTGAACTTGTAGACTTATCAAGGCTTGATCAACCTTGTGGCGTCTTCCAACACTCGGGGTCCTTGTCTCTTCGTGTCAAGGGTTCCAAGTGGATCATTCAGACTTGATTTAGCTTTCTTGGAGTGTGTATATTTCAGATCGGTTGTGGGTTCAAGGGCATCCAAGTCCTTGTGGGTTCGCACCATCTTGGTATCAGAGCTTCGGTCCCTAAATCAGGTCATATCCGTGTGTCTTGTGCTTTTCTAGATTGCGTTTCTCTTTCGTTTTGAAATTCTATTTGTCTTCATTATTCTGGACGTGCTGAATTTTAATCCTCTGTTTGTGATGTTTTCCGTTGAGTTTCTGGACGTATAGTAGGTCTTTCTTATATCCCAGAATCTCTTCTTGCAGATTGCTTTAAAATCATCTCATTTGGAGTTCTCTAACTCGAGATATTGTCCTTTAAATTCAGACGCGTTTTTCCAGATTTATTTTGCTGTTTCTTTTCTGTTTATCCAAATTTCGTTTTTTGTTCTTTCATATTCCAGAAAAAAAGAAAAGCAAGGCAAAAAAAAAAAAAATTGCTGAAAAGAAAAGGCAAAAAAAGAAAAAAGATTGTGCTGTTCTGGAAGTAGTATTGGTTTGAGCTAAGCTTTTACAACATTCTGCATCTTTAACTTTCATTCCCTGATTTTCTCAACTATAGTATCCGCTTACTACTCATTATCTCCAAGTGTTGGGTTGAATCTCACAAGAATTGTGATAGCTTTGTATTGAGTCTGATTAGTTTCTTTAAAGAGCCTATAGAGACACTGAGAGTGGAAAAAGGCAAGAGTGTGAATCCATTATTTGAAAAAGCCTTTAAAGTGTTCAACACGAGTGAAGAGTGACATCTTTGAGGGTAAACACGTGAGGAAAATTTGCGAGGATCTTTATTTCTCTAATCAATTTTTCTTGCAGCCTATAATGTCTAATAGGGAGGAAATATCAAGTGGAGGAGGTAGTGCACAGAACCTGGATCTCGTTGTAAAAGCCATGCAGCAGCAATTCGAACGTCTTAATGTGGTGCTTGGAGGGATAAGAGACCGGATGGATAAGCAAGACACAATGATTGTGAACTTGCAGAGAAGACCACCTACTGTAAGTCCTAATCCTAGAAGATATGAGAGGCATGGAGATGATTCTTTGGATGATTTTGAGTTTGAAAATGAAGTAGGAGGTGGTAGTGAAGAAGACTATGAATCTGAATTTGATTTGGGTAGAAATAGGCCTAGGGAAGTTAGGCATGAAAGGAGACACGGTAAAAATGCTCCAAGGGGTAGAAATAGGGTGGATGGAAACCTTGGAAATATTAAGATGAAGATACCTTCTTTCCAAGGTAGAAATGATCCTGAAGCTTATTTGGAGTGGGAAAAGAAAATTGAGTTCATTTTTGAGTGCCATAATTATTCTGAAGCAAAAAAGGTGAAATTGGCAGTCATTGAATTTACGGATTATGCATTAATTTGGTGGGATAAATTGGTCCTAGAGAGGAGGAGGAATGGTGAGAGACCCCTAGAAACATGGAGGGAAATGAAGGCTCTCATGAGGAAGAGGTTTATACCCAGCCATTACTATAGAGACCTCTTTCAAAAGTTGCAGTCCCTTACACAAGGCTCTAAGAGTGTAGAGGAATATCATAAAGAGATGGAAGTAGCTATGCTTAGGGCAAATGTGAAAGAGGATAGGGAAGCAACAATGGCTCGATTTTTAAATGGGTTAAATAAAGAAATTGCTAATATTGTGGAGTTGCAGCATTATGTGGAGTTAGAAGACATGGTGCACATGGCAATGAAGGTTGAAAGGCAACTTAAACAAAAAGGATCAGCAAGGTACCTTTCAGGCTCTAGTTCTTCAATGAGACCAAAATGGAAGAAGGAAGAAAAAGATGTTCAAAGAGAAGTCCCAAAAGGCAAAGAGGAAGCTTCATCTAAAAACAAAGGTCATATAGCTTCGCAATGCCCCAACAAGAGAGTAATGATCATGAAGGACCGTGAAGTGGTGACTGAAAGTGAAAGTGATGATTCCATGCCATCACTTGAAGATGCGAGTGATGATGGGTTTGAGTATGCTGTAGAAGGAGAAGCACTTGTGACTAGAAGAGCTTTGAATTCTCAAGTTAAGGAAGATGACATTGAGCAGCAAAGAGAAAACATCTTCCATACTCACTATCTCATAAGCAACAAGGTATGCAATATGATTATTGATGGTGGGAGTTGCACTAATGTTGCTAGTACCACTTTAGTTGAGAAATTAAATTTGTCTACTATTAAACACCCTAGACCATACAAGTTCCAATGGCTGAATGAATGTGGGGAGATTAAGGTTGATAGGCAAGTTCTTGTTTCATTCTCAATTGGAAGATATTATGATGAGATTTTATGTGATGTTGTTCCTATGCATGCTGGACATATACTTTTGGGTAGACCTTGGGAATTTGATAGGAAGGCGACAAAGGATGGGTTTACCAATAGATATTCATTTGTAAAGGATGACAGACCCGTTACTCTTGTACCATTAACACCCAAGCAAGTGTATGAAGATCAGCTCAAAATGAAACAAGAGAGAGATAAAAGAGAGGGTGATAAGAAAAATAAAGAAGAGAGATCAAAAAGAAATGAGGGTGAGAAAGAAAGAAAATCTGAGAGCTCAAAAAAAGAGATTCAGAAGAAAGAAAAGAAAGTGGAGGGAAAAGAAAGAGAAAAAGTGAGTTTTTATGCAAAAGAAAGTGAGGTGAGGAGTGCATATCTTTCTGAACAGCCTTTACTTGTACTTGTTTACAAGGAGGCCTTTTACACTAATGACCTTGACTCTTCATTTCCGAGTGTTATTAGTTCATTGTTGCAGGAATTTGAAGATATATTTCCAGAAGATATTCCTAGTGGATTGCCACCCATAAGAGGCATTGAGCATCAAATTGACTTCATTCCTGGAGCAACAATTCCTAACCGGCCAGCTTATAGAACTAACCCTGAGGAGACAAAAGAGCTTCAAAAGCAAGTTGAAGAGCTCATGGCAAAGGGGTATGTTCGAGAAAGCTTGAGTCCATGTGCTGTACCAGTCCTCTTAGTACCAAAGAAAGATGGATCTTGGAGGATGTGCATTGATTGCAGAGCTGTCAACAATATCACTGTAAAGTATCGCCATCCTATTCCTAGATTAGATGATATGCTTGATGAATTGCATGGGTCTGTTATTTTCTCAAAAATTGATTTAAAATCTGGATATCATCAAATTAGGATGAGGGAAGGAGATGAGTGGAAAACTGCTTTCAAAACAAAGCATGGGCTGTATGAATGGTTAGTCATGCCATTTGGGCTAACAAATGCACCTAGTACTTTTATGAGGTTGATGAATCATATTTTGCGTGCATATATTGGAAAATTTGTTGTGGTTTATTTTGATGATATTCTGATTTTTAGTAAGAGTCTTGATGAGCATTTGAAACATTTGCGCTGTGTGCTTGATGTTTTGAGAAAAGAAAAGTTGTATGCTAACCTAAAAAAGTGTAGCTTTGGCATGGGAAAAGTTGTTTTCCTTGGATTTGTAGTGAGTGCTGAGGGAATACAAGTTGATAAAGAGAAGGTAAGGGCTATTAAAGAATGGCCAACACCTACAAATGTAACTGAGGTAAGAAGTTTTCATGGGTTGGCTAGCTTTTATAGGAGGTTTGTGAAAGATTTTAGCACAATTGCTGCACCACTCACTGAAATAATTAAGAAATCAGTTGGCTTTAGATGGGAAAAGGCACAAGATCATGCATTTAGTGTTCTTAAAGAAAAATTGTGTTCTGCACCTATTTTAGCTTTACCTGATTTTAACAAAACTTTTGAGATTGAGTGTGATGCATCAGGAGTTGGGATAGGAGCTGTTCTAATGCAGGAAGGGCGACCAATTGCTTATTTTAGTGAAAAGCTGAATGGTGCCACCTTGAATTACCCAACTTATGATAAGGAGCTTTATGCACTTGTGAGAGCATTGGAGACCTGGCAACACTACCTTTGGCCTAAACAATTTGTGATCCATACAGATCATCAATCTTTGAAGTACATTAAAGGTCAAGGTAAGCTAAACAAAAGACATGCCAGATGGATGGAGTTCATCGAGCCTTTCCCATATGTGATCAAACACAAGAAAGGTAAGGAAAATGTGGTTGCCGATGCATTATCTAGAAGGTATATTCTTCTCACTTCTCTGAATGCAAGATTGCTTGGTTTTGAATATGTTAAGGATTTGTATGCCAATGATAGTGATTTTGCTGAAATAGTTGTTGCTTGTGAAAAAGGAGCTTTTGGAAAATTCTATAAGCTTGATGGATTTTTGTTCAGAGAAAATAAATTATGTGTGCCTCAATGTTCTATGCGTGAATTGCTTGTGAGGGAAGCACATGGGGGAGGACTAATGGGACATTTTGGTGTGAAAAAGACATTAGATGTTTTGCATGAACATTTCTTTTGGCCTAAAATGAAGCGTGATGTGGAAAGGATTTGTGGTAGATGCATAACATGTAAAAGGGCTAAGTCTAGAGTCTTACCTCATGGTCTGTATACTCCATTACCTGTACCTAGTGAACCTTGGGTAGACATTTCAATGGATTTTATTTTGGGATTACCTAGGTCAAAAAGAGGGATGGATTCAATATTTGTGGTTGTTGATAGATTTTCAAAAATGGTGCATTTTATTGCATGCCATAAAACTGATGATGCTACTTATATTGCTGATTTGTTCTTTAAAGAAATTGTGAGGCTTTATGGTGTTCCTAAAAGTATTGTCTCAGATAGGGATGCAAAATTTTTGAGTCATTTTTGGAGAGTTTTGTGGGGAAAGCTTGGAACTAAGTTATTATTTTCTACAGCTTGTCATCCACAAACTGATGGTCAAACTGAAGTTGTTAACAGAACCTTAACTCAATTGCTTAGGACCGTCATCCAAACGAATTTGAAAAATTGGGAGGATTGCTTGTCTTTCATTGAATTTGCATATAATAGAAGTGTGCATTCATCTACTGATTATTCTCCTTTTGAAGTTGTTTATGGTTTTAATCCACTAACTCCTTTGGATTTGTTACCATTGCCCATTAATGAGAGAATAAGCCTTGATGGCAAAAAGAAAGCTGAGGTGGTTAAGCAACTTCATGAAAAGATTAAATTGCAGATTGAAAAGAAGAATGAGCAATATGCATCCAAGGCAAACAAAGGCAGAAGGCATGTCATTTTTGAACCTGGCGATTGGGTATGGGTGCATATGAGAAAAGAGAGGTTTCCAGTACAAAGGAAATCTAAATTAGCTCCAAGAGGGGATGGACCATTTCAAGTCCTTGAGAAAATCAATGACAATGCTTATAAGATAGATCTACCAGGTGAGTATAATGTTAGTGCTACTTTTAATGTTGCTGATCTATCTCCTTATGATGTAGGTGATGATTCGAGGACGAATCCTTTTGAGGAGAGAGGGGATGATGCGATCCATCAAAGGGAGCAAGCTGTCTCAAATGCTTGGAATGATCCTCTGCAAATTCCAAGTGGCCCGATGACAAGAGCACGAGCTAAAAGAATGAGGGGGAAGCCTTAAGTGGACTTGTTCAAGAGACCTGGACTAAGCAACTAGCAATTGGAGCAACAAAAGTCAAGCAAGATATGGACATTTCCAATGTGGGCGTCCTCAACATCATATGGGCTGAAGATGGAGCTGCTGAGGCTAGATTGGCCCATAACATCATAAATTGAAGTGCTTGAACCATGGACCATCCATTGGTGGGCTCATTTAGGGCTAAATAATGCTATTTTGGGCTTAATAGGCTGATTTCTAGAACCCTAATTATTTAGACGAAATTAGCTTATTCAGGGGGATTTATTTCCTTTTTAGTTTTTGAGAGAATTTGACTTTTATAATTCTGATTCCATAGGCCATTAATCAGGAAATTTGCCATTAATTTCCCTAGTTTTCCTTTTCTATGAGCATTGAAGGCAGATTTGACTTGCACACTATATAATTGTATTCTGCCTCCCATTGTAATCAGATTTGAATGAATAGAAATCATATTTTCTGGAAATCCC
This sequence comes from Erythrophleum fordii, assembly GCA_032878935.1. Lineage (NCBI taxonomy): Eukaryota > Viridiplantae > Streptophyta > Magnoliopsida > Fabales > Fabaceae > Erythrophleum > Erythrophleum fordii. The sequence goes on from JAVQMF010000053.1 coordinate 19,355,160, forward strand.
AGAATTGAGAGGAGTGCTCTCTAGGGTTCTTCATTGAACTTGTAGACTTATCAAGGCTTGATCAACCTTGTGGCGTCTTCCAACACTCGGGGTCCTTGTCTCTTCGTGTCAAGGGTTCCAAGTGGATCATTCAGACTTGATTTAGCTTTCTTGGGGTGTGTATATTTCAGATCGGTTGTGGGTTCAAGGGCATCCAAGTCCTTGTGGGTTCGCACCAACAAAGGAAGACCACTCCTTTGATAAGTCACTTGTATTCTATAGAAGAACACACAAAAGCAAGAATTCTCACAATGAGAAATAAAATTCAGAATTCATTCCAATCTCTTGATAATACTCCTCAACACTCATGGAGCCTTGTCTCAATTTTTGCAATTTCTTGTGCAAATCCCTATAGTAATAACTAGGGACAAATCTCTTTCTCATAGTGAGTTTCATCTTATGCCAAGTCTGAATTGGAGGCTCTCTATTTCGCCTTCTATTGATGAGAAGTTGATCCCACCAAATGCTAGCATAATCTGAAAATTCAACGGCTGCTAATTTCACTTTTTGCCCTTCAGAATAATGATGGCACTCAAAAACGTGCTCAACCTTTCTTTCCCACTCCAAATAAAGCTCTGGATCATTCTTTCCTTGAAAGGAGGGAATTTTCATTTTGATATTGCCTAGACCATGCTCCTTATGTGGGGGAGCTTGCTTGTGCCTCCTTGGAATGAAATCATCAAAGTCAGATTCTCCTTCATACTCCTCTTCAAGATCACACCTTTTTGGAATTTTAGAGTTAGATGGAGATTCAAAGTCATCCAGTCTTGCATTGAGCCTTTTGAATTGCTCATAGACACTTTTCATGAAAACTTTAAGATCAACATCATTAGGCTCATTTTCAGCCATTTTACAACCTGAAATGTTAGTGGACAGAATAAAAAATAATATGAAGTAGGACCTCACACACTCTTCTCAAGTGTATCAGTCAAAATATTGCAAATCCACTCGTGTTTCACTCAAAATTTGGCTTTTATCTTTAATATGACACTCTTGCCTTTTACCACTCACTTGCTTCTTTTTAGTGCTCTTAGATAGAAACAAAAACAAATCAATAGGAGCAAAGAATAAAGTGGCAATCCCAAAACCAGTCTAATTCCAAGTTAAAATCCTCAAAGAGCCAAAAGAAAAAAGGGCAAGGGGTAGTAATAATAATGCAAAAGAAAAGAAGAAAAACGTACAGCAATATGGGGAAAAGAAAGAAATCAAAACAAGAAGGAAACAAGAGAAAGGAACATGAAACAACAATAGAGGAAAGAGAGTAGATTCAGCAAAAAAAAATGAAATTTGACAAAATGGATGTGAGAGGGAGAGGTCAAATCATGTTTTAGACTTGATCAAGGAAGGAGAGAGAGGTACAACTTGAAGGATTTGGAAAGAAAACAATGAGATCTAATGCAAAAAAAATGGAAAGAAAGAAAGTCAGCAAATCTAGAAATAGAAAGGAAATAAAAAAAATAGGCAAGAAGCAAATTAGTAAGCAGCTAAGAATTTAAAAGGGCAAGGATAAGAAACAAGCAGTTTGGAAAGAAAAGAAAAATAGGAAAGGATTAAAAAAAAAAGAAAGTTAGGTTCAATTTAGGAAATTTGGAAGCTTACCACCTAAGTTTATAGAATTAGGAAAGTGATTGCTACTTGTAATATAAGTTCTTGACAAATAGGTAACTTGCTACAACTTGCAATTCAGATTAGTCAAAATAGGAAACTAATGGGATGCCAAGCAATTGCAATCAGTTACAATGAAATAGGAAAGTTGTTACTTGAACACAAAAGGAAAGAACTTGATAGATACTCAACTCAAATTGAAAATTCTTCTTTCTTTCTTCTTTTTTTTTTCACTCCTGTTTTTTTCACTTTTTTTTTTGAATTTTTTTATTATTTTTTTATTATTTTTTTAATTTTTTTTTGTATGACACACTTTTTTTTAAGGAAAAAAAAAACGAAAATCTGGAAAAGAGGACAAAACTCACACACAAGTTAGCAAATCACAAGAAAAAAAAAACAAACTATGGATGGTATGAAAAGGAAGATGGAGGCACACTACAATGGAAGAAGGAAGAAGATGGAAGACAAAGGCGAAGATGGAAACGGTAACACAAATGGAAGGAGAGAAAGTATGAAGAATAGTGGAAGGGAAACACAAAGATATACCTTGCTCTAGCGAACCATGCTCTGATACCAAATGATGAGAGACCCCATAAGAATAAATCCTAGGAACCTTTAACAAGATGATACGTTGCCCGGGACCGGCAAAGAACAAGAAATGTTGGTCAAATGGATAAGACTCTAAGAGAACTTATCCCTTAGAACCCTAGCCTTGAGACGCCACAAAGGAAAACTACTCCTTTGATAAGTCTGGCTTGAATTCACTCCATCGCTCAAAAAGCAAGAGGAACCTCATACAAAACAGAATATAAATCCTGAAAAGAAAATTCTATTTATTCATCTTATTCCTCCCTTTCTAAGTACATATGATGCCTTTATATAGGCAATGAAAGACCTAAAAGTTTCTAAAAATAATTCCTTAAAAGATAGCACTATTTAAACTAAAATAGAAACTTTCTACATAGTCTGAAAATTGATGCTCACGTTCAGCAACTTGTCGAAGCCTTCCTTGATGGTTATGCCATGCATGGTCTCCTGGAAGGTGGTCATAAGAGCTCCATGGTACTCTATCAACCCCCCAATTTGTGGTTCGACCTAAGTGCGTCGTTGTGTGGGTTAGTTCATTGTATTCGTGGTTAGGCGTGTTGTCTAAGTAGTAGGTCAGCGTTCTTATAACGTTGGTTGGCTATTTGCTTTCGTTGGGTCTCGAATCATCATCTATCCACCCCCTTGATTTCAATCAAAAGCCATAAACAATTTAGAAAGGAGAGAATTTTATAGCAAAATGAACAATACAATTATAAGCAAATTCGACATGGGGTAAACACTTCTCCTAATTCTTAAGATTCTTTTGAATGATAGCTCTTAGTAAAGTAGAGAGGGTTTTATTAACAACTTCGGTCTGCCTATCAATTTCTGAATGCGCTGTAGTAAAAAAGAAAAGCTTAGTGCCAAGTTTATTCCACAACATTTTCCTAAAATAACCCAAGAATTTCACATCCCTATCACTAACAATAGTTCTTGGCACACTACATAACCTAACAATCTCTTTAAAAAATAATTCTGCCATATATATAGCATCATTAGTTTTGGAACAAGCAATAAAATGTGTCATTTTACTAAACCTATCCACAACAAAAAAGAAACTATCTTTCCCAATGGAAGATTTAGGTAAACCCAAAACAAAGTCCATAAAAATATCAGTTCATGGGTGAAAGGGAACTAGTAAAGGAGAATACAAGCCATGTGATTGAATTAGCATGCTTACAAACAGCAACCACATCTTTTCTCATGCCAGGCCAATAAAAATACTCATTCAAAAGAGCCAAAGTCTTTTTTACACGAAAATGCCCATCATTCCTCACCATGAGTCTCTTTAATAAGAAGCTCATGAATAGAACACATAGGAACACATAACTTGTTCTTTTTGAAAAGGAACCCATCAAACTTGTAATAGTCATTAGCACCATACAATTCACAAGATTTCCAAATATCAGCAAAATTAGAATTAGAATCAGACTCAGACATGTCTTTTAACATCTCAAAACCTATCAATCTAGTATGCATGGAAGTAATCAAAATGTAATGTTTAGACAATGTGATGCGATAGCACAAAGAGACCTTGTTGAGCATAGAAGTGGACTTGATCAAGGACATGATTTGCAAATTAAAGCCCAAGAGTTCAAGTCAAATGTGTCTAAAGATCCATTACAAGGCATAGGAGGCCCAATAACAAAAGCTAGGGCCAAAGCAATGAAAGAAGCCTTCAATTATTTAATTCATAAGCTTCATAACTTAGAGCCCATTTATTTAAATCAAGAGAAGGCCCAAGAAGATGTAAAAGGTGTGATCATGCTAACTATTCTACAAGAGGATTGCCAAGGCCCAATTGGAGTCCAATTGCAAGAGGTTAAGAATCATGTGACAACCATGTGATTTTTAATGAAGCATGAGCATCTCATGTGACAATTTAAAGAAGTTGATTAGTTTTGATTAGGATTTCTTTTGAAATTTCGTTTTTATTATTTTTATTATGTTTTTGAATTTGGTCAAAGAGTTTATCTTGGAGATCAAGTTAAAATTAGTATCTTAATCTAATTAGGATATATATTAGGTATTATTTAAAATAATTTTAATTAGGTGTTAGAGTTTTACTTTAATTAGGACTCTAGAAAATTTTGCCTATAAAAGGCTTCCTATTGTACTCTATTTTACACATGAATGAATGAATGAATTTGAGTATTATTCAATACTTTGTGAGGCTTTTGCTTCTTTGTGTTCTCTGAGAGTTCACGTGACTTATCAAAGGATTGGTCTTCCTTTGTGGCGTCTTGAGGCTAGGGTTCTAAGAGACAAGTTCTCTTAGGGTCTTTCCTTTGACCAACATTCTTGTTTTCTAGCCGACCTCGGGCAAACTGTCATCTTGTTGAAGGTTCCTAGGACAAGGTTCCTAGAGGGTCTCTCATCATTTGGTATCAGAGCTTTGGTCGCTAGTACAAGGTATATTTTTGTGTTTTCTCTTTCATTGTTCTTCATACTTTCTCTCCTTCCATTAACTTTGTTCATCTTCATCTTTTTCTTCAATCTTCTTCTGTCTTCCATTGTTGTGTTCCTCCATCCTCAAAAAAAAAAAAAAAAAAGAAAGTGTGATACTCCAAAAAGAAAAAGAAAAGAGAGTGTGATACTCCAAAAAAAAAAAAAAAAAAAAAAAAAAAAAAGGAAAAAAAAAAAAAAAAAAAAAAAATTTCAGATTGCAGAATTCAAAATTGCAAGTTGTGCCAATTCAAAATTGAAAGCAAGTTTGGAGTTAATTTCCTAATTGAAGTCAATTTCCTAGTTGGAGTTAATTTCCTAATTAGAGTTTGTCTCCTAATTTAATTACATTAAATAGCTACCAAGTTATCTACTTGCCTATTTACATTCAAGAAAGGATATTGTTTCCTAATTGTTCGAAACTTGAATTGCGAGTAGTTTTCTATTCTTAAGGTTTCTTATTTTCAGATTTTTTTTTTCTTTTCATCTCTTTCCTTCCAGACCTTCCCTTACTCCTTCTTTTTCCTTTTTTGTTACACACCTATTTTTCTCCTTTGTTTGATTCTTTGGGAATTTATATTTTAGGTTCTAGTTTTTAGATTGCCACTAGTTTGATCTTTTCATTTGATTTGCTTGTGACTTGCTTAGAACACTTGTAAGAAGCAAATTATTGAGTGGTAAAAGGCAAGAGGGTTAACATTAAAGAAAAAGCCAAAAAGAGAGTTAAACACGAGTGAAATTATCATCTTTTGAGTGTAAACACGTAAGCTAGTGAGTTGCGAGGTCCTATATCTTTCTTTGTTTGTTTTTGTACAAACTAATATTTTAGGATGTCTGGAGAATCTGAGCATAGTGACTTTGACATGAAAGTCTGGATTAGAGCCGTTCAAAGTACTCTTGAGAAACTTAGTGCCAGATTAGATGATGTGGAGTCTTCTTCCAATAGGAGGGCCCATAGGAGGCAACCTCATATGGAACTTGATGATGATGCTGAATCTGACTTTGAGGAGTCCCATACTCGGAGAGGTAGACAATCATCATCCAATAAGGATGGTGGTATTGGAAACATCAAGATGAAGATTCCCTCATTCCCCGGGAAAAATGACCCAGACCAGTACTTAGATTGGGAAAGAAGAGTGGAGCATGTGTTCGAGTGCCACTCTTACACTGAGATGAAGAAAGTAAAACTTGCTGCAGTAGAGTTTACTGACTATGCTAGCATCTGGTGGGATCAACTCTTACTCACTAGAAGACGTACCGGTGAAGGTCCAATTCGAGATTGGCAAGAGATGAAAATTATCATGCGTAAACGATTTGTCCCTACTTACTATTATAGGGAATTACATAAGAGGCTCCAAAAGCTGAAACAAGGTTCTATGAGTGTGGAAGATTACTATCAAGAAATGGAGATTGCCATGATTAAGGCAAATGTAGAGGAAGACCGTGAAGCAACCATGGCTCGATTCATTAAGGGCTTAAATCCTGAAATAGCTGCACAAGTTGATTTATACAATTACTTGGATATGGAGGAGCTTTTACATAGAGCTATCAAGGTGGAAAAGCAACTAAGGGCTCGACAAAAGCAAAAAGTGACATCTAGCTCGAGTTCTTGGAAGGATTCCAAAGTCTCCTTCAAGCCAAAGACTGATTTCAAGTCTAAGGAGGAAAGTAAGATAAAACCCTTTCAGGTTAAGGGTAAAACTGATTCAAAACCTTTATCATCTTCTAACCCAACTGCTTCTTCTTCTAAGGTTAGATGTTTTAAATGTAATGGTTTTGGTCATATTGCTTCACAATGTCCTAACAAACGAACTATGATTATTCTTGAGAATGGTGATGTGACTAGCGCTAGTAGTGAGTCTGAGGAGGATGAGATGCCACCCCTGACTGATGACTCAGATTTAGAATTAACTGAAGCGGTAAATGGTGAAGCCCTTGTGACTAGACGTGCTCTCAACATTCAACCAAAAGAAAATCTCGAGGTAGAGCAGCGTGAGCATATTTTCCATACTCGTTGCTTCATCCACAAGAAGGTCTGTAGTGTGATTATTGATGGTGGTAGCTGCACAAATGTAGCTAGTACTTTACTTGTGGAAAAGCTAAACTTGCCTACTTTGAGGCATCCTACCCCTTATAAATTACAATGGCTTAATGATAGTGGGGAGGTAAAAGTAACAAAACAGGTGCTCATCTCTTTTTCTATTGGTAATTATCATGATGAGATTCTTTGTGATGTAGCACCTATGTATGCTGGTCACTTGTTACTTGGTAGGCCGTGGCAGTTTGACAGAAAGGTAAAACATGATGGATATAAAAATTATTACTCTTTTATTTTTAATGGTAAAACCATTGTGTTGACCCCTCTGCGTCCTATTCAAGCATATGAGGATCAATTAAAAATCGAAAGAGAGTGTAAGAATAGAGAGCAAGAAAAGAAAGGTAAAGTGAGTGTGAGTATTGAGAATGAGAAAAAGCAACAGAAAGGTGAGTTGAGTAGAAAGAAAATTAGAGAAAAATATGAGGAAAAGAAAGTGAGTTTATTTTCGAGTAAAAGTGAGATCAAGAGAGCTCTATTTAGTGAAAATGCTTTCTTATTGCTTTATAAAGATGCTTATCTTACTATCAACGATCTTGATCACTCTTTGCCTGCTAGTGTTACATCTTTATTGCAGAAATTCTATGACTTATTCCCAGAGGAAATACCTAACGGATTGCCCCCTTTAAGAGGTATTCAGCATCACATAGACTTTATCCCAGGAGCATCTATTCCCAATAGACCTGCTTATCGAGCAAATCCAGATGAGACTAAGGAAATACAACATCAAGTGGAAGAGCTCATGAAGAAAGGCTTTGTTCGTGAAAGTCTAAGTCCATGTGCTGTGCCGGTGATTCTTGTGCCCAAAAAAGATGGTAATTGGCGGATGTGTGTAGATTGTCGTGCCATCAACAAAATAACGGTAAAATATCGCTATCCTATCCCTAGGTTAGATGATATGCTTGACGAGTTGCATGGTGCATGTGTTTTCTCTAAAATTGATCTTAGAAGTGGTTACCATCAGATTAGAATGAAAGAAGGTGATGAATGGAAAACTGCTTTTAAGACCAAGTTTGGGTTATATGAATGGTTAGTTATGCCATTTGGCTTGACTAACGCACCTAGCACTTTCATGAGTTTAATGAACCATGTCTTTAGACCTTTCATTAGTAGATTTGTTGTGGTTTACTTTGATGACATTTTGATTTACTCTAAAAGTCTAGAAGAGCATGTGAATCATTTGCATGATGTGTTTGTTGTGCTTAGAGAGAATAAACTCTTTGCCAATTTAGAGAAATGTTCTTTTTGTTTGGATTCTGTGGTTTTTCTTGGATTTGTTGTAGGAGCTCGTGGCATACAAGTGGACGAGGAAAAGGTCAAAGCAATCCGAGAGTGGCCAACTCCAAAGAATGCGAGTGAAGTAAGGAGCTTCCATTGATTGGCGAGCTTTTATAGGCGATTTGTTAAGGACTTCTCTACTCTTGCTGCCCCTTTAAATGATTTGGTAAGAAAGAATGTGATATTCAAGTGGGGTGAAGCACAAGAGCGTGCTTTTAATAAACTGAAGGACAAATTAACTAATGCCCCAGTACTTGTGTTACCTGATTTTACTAAGGTTTTTGAAATTGAGTGTGACGCATCTGGTATAGGCATAGGTGGTGTGTTGATGCAGGATTCCAAACCTATTGCATATTTCAGTGAGAAATTAAGTGGCCCTACTTTAAATTATTCTACATATGATAAAGAGTTGTACGCCTTGAAACGTACCTTAGAAACTTGGCAACATTATTTGTGGCCTAAAGAATTTATTATCCATTCTGATCATGAAAGTCTTAAGTCCCAAGGTAAATTGAACAAAAGACATGCAAGATGGCTTGAATTTATTGAAACCTTCCCTTATGTGATTAAGCATAAGCAGGGAAAGGAAAATGTTGTAGCGGATGCATTGTCTAGGCGTTACACTTTGATTACTTCCATGCATGCTAGATTGATAGGATTTGAGATGTTAAAAGACATGTATGAGTCTGATTCTGATTTTGCTAATATTTGGAAATCTTGTGAAATGCATGGTGCTAATGACTATTACAGGTTTGATGGTTTCCTTTTCAAAAAGAACAAGTTATGTGTTCCTATGTGTTCCATTCGTGAACTTCTTATTAAGGAAACTCATGGCGGGGGATTGATGGGTCATTTTGGTGTCGAAAAGACTTTGGCTCTTTTGAATGAGCATTTTTATTGGCCTGGTATGAGAAAGGATGTGGTTGCTATTTGTTCTAGATGTATTACTTGTAAGCATGCTAAATCTAGAATTCAATCACATGGCTTATATTCCCCCTTACCAATTCCTTCTCACCCATGGACTGATATTTCTATGGACTTTGTCTTGGGTTTTACCTAAATCTTCCACTGGGAAAGATAGTGTCTTTGTTGTTGTAGATAGGTTTAGTAAAATGGCACATTTTATTGCTTGTTCCAAAACTAATGATGCTGTGTATGTGGCAGAATTGTTTTTCAAGGAGGTTGTTAGGTTGCATGGTGTGCCAAAAACTATTGTTAGTGATAGAGATGTAAAATTCTTGAGTTATTTTTGGAAAACATTATGGAATAAACTTGGCACTAAGCTTTTGTTTTCTACTACAGCACACCCACAAACTGATGGGCAGACCGAGGTTGTTAATAGAACCCTCTCTACTTTATTAAGAGCTATCATTCAAAAGAATCTTAAAAGTTGGGAAAAGTGTTTGCTCCATGTTGAATTTGCTTATAATCGTGCTGTTCATTCTACTACAAAATTCTCTCCTTTTGAAATTGTTTATGGTTTTAATCCTTTAACGCCTTTAGATTTGCTTCCTTTACCTTCACATGAGTTTACTAACCTTGATGGTGCTGGGAAGGCTAAGTTTGTGCAGGATTTGCATACAAAGGTGAAAGCCAATATTGAAAGAAGGAATGAGCAAATTGCTAACCAAGTTAATAAGGGTAGAAGGCGTGTGGTGTTTGAACCTGGCGATTGGGTGTGGGTTCACTTGCGAAAAGAACGTTTCCCAGAACAAAGAAAGTCAAAACTCCAACCTAGAGGAGATGGTCCCTTTCAAGTTCTTGAAAGGATTAATGATAATGCTTATAAAATTGACTTATCTAGTTCTTATGGAAATATTAGTGCTACTTTTAATGTAGCTGATATCTCTTCTTTTGATATTGCAGATTCGAGGACGAATCCTTTTCAAGAGGGGGGGAATGATGCGATAGCACAAAGAGACCTTGTTGAGCATAGAAGTGGACTTGATCAAGGACATGATTTGCAAATTAAAGCCCAAGAGTTCAAGTCAAATGTGTCTAAAGATCCATTACAAGGCATAGGAGGCCCAATAACAAAAGCTAGGGCCAAAGCAATGAAAGAAGCCTTCAATTATTTAATTCATAAGCTTCATAACTTAGAGCCCATTTATTTAAATCAAGAGAAGGCCCAAGAAGATGTAAAAGGTGTGATCATGCTAACTATTCTACAAGAGGATTGCCAAGGCCCAATTGGAGTCCAATTGCAAGAGGTTAAGAATTATGTGACAACCATGTGATTTTTAATGAAGCATGAGCATCTCATGTGACAATTTAAAGAAGTTGATTAGTTTTGATTAGGATTTCTTTTGAAATTTCGTTTTTATTATTTTTATTATGTTTTTGAATTTGGTCAAAGAGTTTATCTTGGAGATCAAGTTAAAATTAGTATCCTAATCTAATTAGGATATATATTAGGTATTATTTAAAATAATTTTAATTAGGTGTTAGAGTTTTACTTTAATTAGGACTCTAGAAAATTTTGCCTATAAAAGGCTTCCTATTGTACTCTATTTTACACATGAATGAATGAATGAATTTGAGTATTATTCAATACTTTGTGAGGCTTTTGCTTCTTTGTGTTCTCTGAGAGTTCACGTGACTTATCAAAGGATTGGTCTTCCTTTGTGGCGTCTTGAGGCTAGGGTTCTAAGAGACAAATTCTCTTAGGGTCTTTCCTTTGACCAACATTCTTGTTTTCTAGCCGATCTCGGGCAAAGTGTCATCTTGTTGAAGGTTCCTAGGACAAGGTTCCTAGAGGGTCTCTCATCACAATGTATCAGCTACAACATTTTCCTTTCCCTGTTTATGCTTAATCACATAAAGGAAGGTTTCAATAAATTCAAACCAACTTGCATGTCTTTTGTTCAATTTACCCTAGGACTTAAGAAACTTAAGGCTCTCATGATTAGAATTGATAATAAATTCTTTAGGCCACAAATAATGTTGCCAAGTTTCTAAAGTTTGTTTCAAGGCATACAACTCTTTATCATATGTGGAATAATTTAAAGCGGGACTACTCAATTTCTCACTGAAATATGCAATAGGTTTAGAATCCTGCATCAACACACCACCTATGCCTATACTAGAAGCGTTACACTTAATTTCAAAAACCTTAGTAAAATCAAGCAACACAAGTACAGAAGCATTAGTTAGTTTTTCCTTCTGTATGTTAAAAGCACGCTCTTGTGTTTCACCCCACTTGAACACCATATTCTTTCTTACCAAATCATTCAAAGGGGCAACAAGAGTAGAGAAGTCCTTCACAAATTGCCTGTAGAAGCTCGCCAATCCATGGAAACTCCTTACTTCACTCGCATTCTTTGGAGTTGGCCAATCTCGGATTGCTTTGACCTTCTCCTTGTCCACTTGTATGCCACGAGCTCCTACAACAAATCCAAGAAAAACCATAGAATCCAAACAAAAAGAGCACTTCTGATACAATACCAATAGGTATACCCATTGGAGCACAACAAGTTTAAGAAGCTCTCATCCATCAAGAAACCCAAATCATTCAAAAACACATGATTCAGGTCCAAATGACTCATGAAGGGATGACACATGCTCAAAAGGTCCAAATTGTGTTAGTATATATGTCCAAGAACTTCTCTATGTTGGACGTTTGCTCAAGTTTAGAGCCCAAGATTCATATTTGATTAATATCTCCTTAAAGATGCAAAAGTGGAAGTCCAAGTGGAAGCCCAATGTCCTAAGAAAGTCCATGGAACTACTAGAGTCAATATCTAACATGTTGAAGGCCCAATGTAGTTATACACATACAAGAGGAGTGTCAAAGCCTAATTAAAGTCCAATTGCAAGAGATTAAGAATCATGTGTCAACCATATGATTTTTAATGAAGCATGAGTATCCCATGTAACTATTTAAAGGAGTTGATTACTTTTGACTAGTATTCTTTATGAATTTCGTTTTTTTTTATTTTATTATTTTTAAGACTTGGTCAAAGAGCTTGTCTTGGAGATTAAGTTAAAATTAGTATCTTCATCTTATTCCTTGATTTTAAACACCATTTAAAATATTTTTAATCAAATTTTAGTATTTTACTTTTATTAGGATTTTAGTCTTTTAGAAACTTTGCCTATAAAAAGGTTTCTATTATATGCTATTTTGGAATATCATGAATGAATTTGAGTATTATTCAATACTTTGTGAGGCCTTTACTTCTTTGTATTTTCTGAGAGTCCACGTGACTTATCAAAGGATTGGTCTTCCTTTATGGCATATTGAGGTTAGGATTCTAAAAGACAAGTTTTCTTAGGGTCTTTCCTTTGACCAACATTCTTATTTTCTAGCTGGTCTCGGGCAAAGTGTCATCTTGTTGAAGGTTCTTAGGACAAGGTTCCTAGAGAGTCTTGCATAATTAAAAATCACATGATTGACACATGATTCTTAATCTCTTGCAATTGGACTCCAATTGGGCCTTGGCACTGAGGTTGTATGTGTATAACTGCATTGGGCCTTCAACATGTTAGATATTGACTCTAGTTGCTCTATAGACCTTCTTAGGACATTGGACTTCCACTTTTGCATATTTAAGGAGATATTGATCTAATATATCTTGGACTCTAAACTTGGGCTGACGTCTAACATAGAGATTATCTTAAGCTCTTTGAAGTTCTTGGACATGTACTAGAACAATTTGGACCTTTTGAGCATGGGTCATCCCTTCATAAGCCATTTGGACCTGAATCATGCGCTTTTAAATGATTTGGGTTTCTTGATGGATGAGAGCTTCTTGAACTTGTTGTACCTACTGGTATTGTATCATTATGATTCTAGTTTTTTGATTACCACTAGTCTGATCTTTTCATTTGATTTGCTTGTGACATGCTTAGAACACTTGTAAGAAGCAAATTATTGAGTGGTAAAAGGCTAGAGTCTACCATCTTGATAAAAGCCAAATTTTGAGAGTAAACACGAGTGAAAAGAAAGAGCAAGAGAGTTATGAGAAAAGTGAGAAAAGCATGAGTATGAGCTTGTTTAATGAAAGAAGAGAGGTTAAGAGCATGTGTAAGGATGTTTGTTTATCTACTAACCATCTTAACCCATCTTTGTCTATTGTTGGTTCTAACTCTTTGCAGGTATGTGGAGATTTGTTTTCAAAGAAGCCACCCAATGGACCCTCATCTTCAACTAGCATTGACAAGAGTTGTGATTGTCTAGATTTATTTCCTAAGAATCCACCTAATGGTTTCCAATCTTTAATATGCTTTCAAAAGTGCTTTGATTGCATAGATTTTGTTATTCTTGATGAATTATTGCCTTTTAAAGGCATTGAACACCACACATTGAGTTTAATTGTTTCATAAATTTTGTGGTAGTTAGGAATTCATATTACATTAATTTTATGATTAAAAGGTTGATGCAATAGCACCAACAGACCTTGTTGAGCATAAAAGTGGACCTGATGAAGGATATGGTGCTATGTTTCAAGCCCAAGGACATGATTTGCAAATTAAAGCCCAAGAGTTCAAGTCAAATGTGCCTAAAGACCCATTGCAAGGCATAGGAGGCCCAATAACAAGAGTTAGGGCCAAAGCAATGAAAGAAGCCTTCAATTGTTTAATTCATAAGCTTCACAACTTAGAGCCCATTCATTTAAGTCAAGAGAAGGCCCAAGAAGATGTAAAAGATGTGATCATACTAACCATTCTACAAGAGGAGTGCCAAGGCCCAATTGGAGTCTAATTACAAGAGATTAAGAATCATGTGACAACTATGTGATTTTTAATGAAGCATGAGCATCCCATGTGACAACTTAATGAAGTAGATTAGTTTTGACTAGGATTCTTTTTAAAATTTCGTTTTTTATTATTTTATTATTTTTTTGAACTTGGTCAAAGAGCTTATCTTGGAGATCAAGTTAAGATTAGTATTCTAATCTAATTAGGATATATATTAGGTATTATTTAAAATATTTTTAATCAGGTTTTAGAGTTTTACTTTAATTAGGACTCTAGAAAATTTTGCCTATAAAAGGCTTCCTATTGTACTCTATTTTACACATGAATGAAATTGAGTATTATTCAATTATTTGTGAGGCTTTTGCTTCTTTGTGTTCTCTGAGAGTTCACGTGACTTATCAAAGGATTGGTCTTCCTTTGTGGCGTCTTGAGGCTAGGGTTCTAAGAGACAAGTTCTCTTAGGGTCTTTCCTTTGACTAACATTCTTATTTGCTAGCCGGTCTTGGGCAAAGTGTCATCTTGTTGAAGGTTCCTAGGACAAGGTTCCTAGAGGGTTTCTCATCATTTGGTATCAGAGCTTTGGTCGCTAGTACAAGGTATATCTTTGTGTTTTCCCTTTCATTATTCTTCATACTTTCTCTCCTTCCATTAGTATTACCTTTTCCATCTTCGTCTTTTTCTATCTTCTTCTGTCTTCCATTGTTGTGTTCCTCTATCCTAAAAAAAAAAAAAGAGAGTGTGATACTCCAAAAAGAAAAAAAAAAAAAAAAGAGAAGAGAGTGTGATACTCCCGAAAAAAAAAAAATTCGAAAAAAAAAAAAGAGTGAAAAAAAAAGGAGTGAAAAAAAAAAAAGAAAAAAATTCAGATTGCAGAATTCAAAATTGCAAGTTGTGCCAATTCAAAATTAAAAGCAAGATTGGAGTCAATTTCCTAGTTGGAGTTAGTTTCCTAATTAGAGTCAATTTCCTAATTGGAGTTAATTTCCTAATTGGAGTCAATTTCCTAGTTGGAGTTAGTCTCCTAATTGGAGTTAATTTCCTAATTGGAGTTTGTTTCCTAATTTAATTGCATTAAGTGGCTACCAAGTTTTCTACTTACCTATTTGCATTCAAGAAAGGATATTGTTTCCTAATTGTTCGAAACATGAATTGCAAGTAGTTTTCTATTTTTAAGGTTTCTTATTTTCAGATTTTTTTTTTCTTTTCATCTCTTTCCTTCCAGACCTTCCCTTACTCCTTCTTTTTCCTTTTTTGTTACACACCTATTTTTCTCCTTTGTTTGATTCTTTGGGAATTTATATTTTAGTATTCTAGTTTTTGGATTGCCACTAGTTTGATCTTTTCATTTGATTTGCTTGTGACTTCCTTAGAACACTTGTAAGAAGCAAATTATTGAGTGGTAAAAGGCAAGAGGGTTAACATTAAAGAAAAAGCCAAAAAGAGAGTTAAACACGAGTGAAATTATCATCTTTTGAGTGTAAACACGTAAGCTAGTGAGTTGCGAGGTCATATACCTTTCTTTGTTTGTTTTTGTGCAAACTAATATTTCAGGATGTCTGGAGAATCTGAGCATAGTGACTTTGACATGAAAGTCTGGATTAGAGCCGTTCAAAGTACTCTTGAGAAACTTAGTGCCAGATTAGATGATGTGGAGTCTTCTTCCAATAGGAGGACCCATAGGAGGCAACCTCATATGGAACTTGATGATGATGCTGAATCTGACTTTGAGGAGTCCAATACTTGGAAAGGTAGACAATCATCATCCAATAAGGATGGTGGTATTGGAAACATCAAGATGAAGATTCCATCATTCCCCGGGAAAAATGACCCCGACCAGTACTTAGATTGGGAAAGAAGAGTGGAGCATGTGTTCGAGTGCCACTCTTACACTGAGTTGAAGAAAGTAAAACTTGCTGAAGTGGAGTTTACTGACTATGCTAGCATCTGGTGGGATCAACTCTTACTCACCAGAAGACGTACCGGTGAAGGTCCAATTCGTGATTGGCAGGAGATGAAAACTATCATGCGCAAACGATTTGTCCCTAGTTACTATTATAGGGAATTGCATAAGAGGCTCCAAAAGCTGAAACAAGGTTCTATGAGTGTAGAAGATTACTATCAAGAAATGGAGATTGCCATGATTAAGGCAAATGTGGAGGAAGACCGTGAAGCAACCATGGCCCGATTCATTGAGGGCTTAAATTCTGAAATAGCTGCCCAAGTTGATTTATACAATTACCTGGATATGGAGGAGCTCTTACATAGAGCTATCAAGGTGGAAAAGCAACTAAGGGCTCGACAAAAGCTAAAAGTGACATCTAGCTCGAGTTCTTGGAGGGATTCCAAAGTCTCCTTCAAGCCAAAGACTGATTTCAAGTCTAAGGAGGAAAGTAAGGTAAAACCCTTTCAGGTTAAGGGTAAAACTGATTCAAAACCTTTATCATCTTCTAACCTAACTGCTTCTTCTTCTAAGGTTAGATGTTTTAAATGTAATGGTTTTGGTCACATTGCTTCACAATGTCCTAACAAACGAACTATGATTGTTCTTGAGAATGGTGATGTGACTAGTGCTAGTAGTGAGTCTGAGGAGGATGAGATGCCACCCCTAACTGATGACTCAGATTTAGAATTAACTGAAGCTGTAAATGGTGAAGCCCTTGTGGCTAGACGTGCTCTCAACATTCAACCAAAAGAAGATCTCGAGGTAGAGCAGCGTGAGCATATTTTTCATACTCGTTGCTTCATCCACAAGAAGGTTTGTAGTTTGATTATTGATGGTGGTAGCTGCACAAATGTAGCTAGTACTTTACTTGTAGAAAAGCTGAACTTGCCTACTTTGAGGCACCCTACCCCTTATAAATTACAATGGCTTAATGATAGTGGGGAGGTCAAGGTAACAAAACAGGTGCTCATCTCTTTTTCTATTGGTAATTATCATGATGAGATTCTTTGTGATGTAGCACCTATGTATGCTGGTCACTTGTTACTTGGTAGGCCGTGGCAGTTTGACAGAAAGGTAAAACATGATGGATATAAAAATTATTACTCCTTTGTTTTTAATGGTAAGACCATTGTGTTGACCCCTCTGCGTCCTGTTCAAGCATATGAGGATCAGTTAAAAATCGAAAGAGAGTGTAAGAATAGAGAGCGAGAAAAGAAAGGTAAAGTGAGTGTGAGTATTGAGAATGAGAAGAAGCAACAGAAAGGTGAGTTGAGTAGAAAGAAAATTAGAGAAAAATATGAGGAAAAGAAAGTGAGTTTATTTTCGAGTAAAAGTGAGATCAAGAGAACTCTATTTAGTGAAAATGCTTTCTTATTGATTTATAAAGATGTTTATTTACTATCAACGATCCTGATCACTCTTTGCCTGTTAGTATTACATCTTTATTGCAGAAATTCTATGACTTATTCCCAGAGGAAATACCTAATGGATTGCCCCCTTTAAGAGGCATTGAGCATCGTATAGACTTTATCCCAGGAGCATCTATTCCCAATAGACCTGCCTATCGAGCAAATCCAGATGAGACTAAGGAAATACAACATCAAGTGGAAGAGCTCATGAAGAAAGGCTTTGTTCGTGAAAGTCTAAGTCCATGTGCTGTGCCGGTGATTCTTGTGCCCAAAAAGGATGGCAAGTGGTGGATGTGTGTAGATTGTCGTGCCATCAACAAAATAACGGTAAAATATCGCTATCTTATCCCTAGGTTAGATGATATGCTTGATGAGTTGCATGGTGCATGTGTTTTCTCTAAAATTGATCTTAGAAGTGGTTATCATCAGATTAGAATGAAAGAAGGTGATGAATGGAAAACTACTTTTAAGACCAAGTTTGGGTTATATGAATGGTTAGTTATGCCATTTGGCTTGACTAACGCACCTAGCACTTTCATGAGTTTAATGAACCATGTCTTTAGATCTTTCATTGGTAGATTTGTTGTGGTTTACTTTGATGACATTTTGATTTACTCTAAGAGTCTAGAAGAGCATGTGAATCATTTGCATGATGTATTTGTTGTGCTTAGAGAGAATAAACTCTTTGCCAATTTAGAGAAGTGCTCTTTTTGTTTGGATTCTGTGGTTTTTCTTAGATTTGTTGTAGGAGCTCGTGGCATACAAGTGGACGAGGAGAAGGTCAAAGCAATCCAAGAGTGGCCAACTCCAAAGAATGCGAGTGAAGTAAGGAGCTTCCATGGACTGGCAAGCTTTTATAGGCGATTTGTTAAGGACTTCTCTACTCTTGCTGCCCCTTTAAATGATTTGGTAAGAAAGAATGTGGTATTCAAGTGGGGTGAAGCCCAAGAGCGTGCTTTTAACATACTGAAGGACAAACTAACTAATGCCCCTGTACTTGTGTTGCCTGATTTTACTAAGGTTTTTGAAATTGAGTGTGACGCTTCTGGTATAGGCATAGGTGGTGTGTTGATGCAGGATGCCAAACCTATTGCATATTTTAGTGAGAAATTAAGTGGCCCTACTTTAAATTATTCTACATATGATAAAGAGTTGTACGCCTTGAAACGTACCTTAGAAACTTGGCAACATTATTTGTGGCCTAAAGAATTTATTATCCATTCTGATCATGAAAGTCTTAAGTTTCTTAAGTCCCAAGGTAAATTGAACAAAAGACATGCAAGATGGCTTGAATTTATTGAAACCTTCCCTTATGTGATTAAGCATAAGCAGGGAAAGGAAAATGTTATAGCGGATGCATTGTCTAGGTGTTACACTTTGATTACTTCCATGCATGCTAGATTGATAGGATTTGAGATGTTAAAAGACATGTATGAGTCTGATTCTGATTTTGCTGATATTTGGAAATCTTGTGAAATGTATAGTGCTAATGACTATTACAGGTTTGATGGGTTCCTTTTCAAAAAGGACAAGTTATGTGTTCCTATATGTTCCATTCGTGAGCTTCTTGTTAAGGAAACTCATGGCGGGGGATTGATGGGTCATTTTGGTGCCGAAAAGACTTTGGCTCTTTTGAATGAGCATTTTTATTGGCCTGGTATGAGAAAGGATGTGGTTGCTGTTTGTTCTAGATGTATTACTTGTAAGCATGCTAAATCTAGAATTCAATCACATGGCTTATATTCCCCCTTACCAGTTCCTTCTCACCCATGGACTGATATTTCTATGGACTTTGTCTTGGGTTTACCTAAATCTTCCACTGGAAAAGATAGTGTCTTTGTTGTTGTGGATAGGTTTAGTAAAATGGCACATTTTATTGCTTGTTCTAAAACTAATGATGCTGTGTATGTGGCAGAATTGTTTTTCAAGGAGATTGTTAGGTTACATGGTGTGCCAAAAACTATTGTTAGTGATAAAGATGTAAAATTCTTGAGTTATTTCTGGAAAACGTTGTGGAATAAACTTGGCACTAAGCTTTTGATACAATATCAGTAGGCATGCCCATTAGAGCACTACAAGTTCAAGAAGCCCTCATCCATCAAGAAACTCAAATCATTCAAAAGGGTATGATTCAGGTCCAAATAGCTCATGAAGAGATGGCCCATGTTCAAGAGGCCCAAATTATGCTAGTATATATCCAAAAACTTCAAAGAGTTCAAAATAATCTCTATGTTGGACGTCGACCCAAGTTTATAGCCCAAGATCCATATTTGATCAAGATCTCCTTAAAGATGCAAAAGTGGAAGTGATGAGAGACCCTCTAGGAACCTTGTCCTAGGAACCTTCAACAAGATGACACTTTGCCCGAGACCGGCTAGAAAACAAGAATGTTGGTCAAAGGAAAGACCCTAATCAAAGAAAACAACAAACTATAAAAGGCTTCCTATTGTACTCTATTTTACACATGAATGAAATTGAGTATTATTCAATTATTTGTAAGGCTTTTGCTTCTTTGTGTTCTCTGAGAGTTCACGTGACTTATCAAAGGATTGGTCTTCCTTTGTGGCGTCTTGAGGCTAGGGTTCTAAGAGACAAGTTCTCTTAGGGTCTTTCCTTTGACCAACGTTCTTGTTTTCTAGCCGGTCTCGGGCAAAGTGTCATCTTGTTGAAGGTTCCTAGGACAAGGTTCCTAGAGGGTCTCTCATCAAAGGTTATCGTGTTTGATGAGAGAGACCCCATAGGAATAAGTCCTAGGAACCTTCAACAAGATGATACGTTGCCCAGGACTGGCTAAGAATAAGAAATGTTGGTCAAGTTGATAAGACCCTAAAAGAACTCGTCCCTTAAAACCTTAGCCTTGAGATGCCACAAAGGAAGACCACTCCTTTGATAAGTCACTTGTATTCTATAGAAGAACACACAGAAGCAAGAATTCTCACAATGAGAAATAAAATTCTGAATTCATTCCAATCTCCCAAAAGTACAATAGGTGGCCTATTAAATAGGCATAAAAGAAAATCCTAAACCTAACTTAATCTCTAAGAATTCTCCTCCAAGAAATAGGAAACAAAGAATCCGATTTTAATGGGAGGAGATGATGCCATTTACTACAAGAAATCCTAAAGAAAAGGAAAGAAAGTAATAAGTTTTCAGCAACTAACAAAAATGAAAATAAACAAAATTTGAAACTTAAATCCTAAGTCTTGACTAAATGGCCTTGTTCAAACTAATGGAAATGGAAAGTAATGAAAAGCAAATAAAATACATCCTAATAAGATTTAAAACTCCTATTCATGTCACTTTTGTTGCCCATGTGATTTGCACATGCTTGTTAATTGATTTTTTCAAGCTGGACTCTATTTGGACCTTGTAGCGTGTCTTGTTGGGCTTGGACAGTGAGGATCAAGCTCCTTGGGCCTTGTAACTCTTCAAATTGATGCAAAAACATGGGTTCAAGCTCTTCCTCTAGTCATTGGGCCTCCTATGCCTTGTACTGGGTCCATTTGCATATTGGGTTCTCTTGCATACCCTCCATGCTCTTTTAGGTCATTACACCATGCTCCCTTGTCTACAAGCTCACAGGCCCCTTCATCATTCCCTCCCTCTTCAAAAGGATTCGTCCTCGAATCCGCATAATTAAAGGGAGATAAATCAGTAACATTGAATGTAGTACTAATATTTCCATAAGAGCTAGGCAAATCATATTTGTATGCATTGTCATTAATTCTTTCCAAAACTTGGAAAGGTCCATCCCCTCTAGGGTGTAATTTTGACTTTTGTTTCTCAGGGAATCTTTCCTTTCTCAAGTGTACCCAAACCCAATCTCCAGATTCAAATACCACATGCCTTCTACCCTTATTAGCATGCTTGGCATATTGTTCATTCTTCCTTTCAATGTTAGCCTTAACTTTGGCATGTAATTCCTGCACAAACTTAGCTTTCTTCAAACTATCAAGATTAGCAAACTCATTAGAAAGTAAAGGAAGAATACCAAGAGGAGTTGAGGGATTAAAACCACAGACAACCTCAAATGAAGAAAATGAAGTAGAAGAGTGCACTGTACGTTTATGTGCAAACTCAATGTGAGGCAAGCATTTTTTCCAATTCTTTAAGTTTTTTTTAATGATAGAACAAAGTAAGGTAGTAAGAGTACGATTCACAACTTCAGTTTGCCCATCCGTTTGAGGATGTGCCATAGCAGAAAACAACAATTTAGTTCCTAGCTTAGACCACAAAGTTCTCCAAAAATGGCTAAGGAACTTTACATCTCTATCACTCACAATAGATTTAAGTAAACCATGCAACCTCACAATTTCTTTAAGGAACAAGTCAGCAATATGTATGGCATCATTAGTTTTTGAACATGCAATAAAGTATGCCATTTTGCTAAATCTATCAACCACAACAAAAATGCTATCTTTTCCACTTTGAGCTCTAGGTAAACCCAACACAAAATCCATAGAAATATTAATCCAAGGTTGGGAAGGCACGGGGAGGGGAGAATACAAACCATGAGATTGAACTTTAGATTTTGCATGCTTACATGTCACACATCTATCACAAACAGCAATTACATCTTTCCTAATGCTTGGCCAATAAAAATGTTCATGCAAAAGAGCTGAAGTTTTCTCCACACCAAAGTGTCGCTTTCTTTGCACCATCAAGGTTAGTAAACTCATTACAAGGCAAAGGAAGTAAATCCAAGAGATTCAAAGGATTAAAACCATATACAATCTCAAAAGGAGAAAAATCAGTAGTAGAATGTAAGGCACGATTATATGCAAACTCAATGTGAGGCAAACACTTTTCCCAATTCTTTAAATTTTTTTGAATTACAACACGTAATAAGGAAGAAAGTGTTTGATTCACCATTTCGGTTTGTCCATCCGTTTGAGGATGTGCAACCGTAGAAAACACAAGCTTTGTACCCAGCTTAGCTCACAAAATTTTCCAAAAGTGACTAACAAATTTAACATCACAGTCACTCACAATCGATCAGGGCAAACCATGAAATCTAACAATCTCCTTGAAAAAAAATCAGGAATATGGACAGCATCATTTGTTTTTGAGCAAGCAATGAAATGAGCCATTTTACTAAATCGATCAACAACAACAAATATGCTATCCTTTTCACTAGATGTTCTAGGCAATCCAAGCACAAAATCCATTGAAATATCTACCCAAGGATGACAAGGAGTAGGTAAGGGAGTATATAAGCCATGTGGTTGCACTTTAGATTTAGCGTACTTGTATACAATGCACCTTTTACACACAGCAATCACATCCTTACACATATGAGGCCAATAAAAATGTTATTTCAACATGGATAAAGTCTTTTCTATGCCAAAGTGCGCCATCAAACTACCCCCATGAGATTCTTTTACCAAAAGCTCACACATAGAACAAACAGGCGCACACAATTTATTTCCTTTAAACAAGAAACCATCAAATCTAAAGAAATCATAAACACCACGTTTTTCACACAACTTCTAAGGTTCAGCAAAGTCAACGTCACATTCATACATGCTTTTGAAAGATCCAAACTAATCAACCTAGCTTGCATAGATGTAATGAGACTATACCTTCTAGACAAAGCATCAGCCACAACATTTTCTTTCCCCTTTTTATGTTTAAGCATATAAGGAAATGACTCAATGAATTCAAGCCACACAGCATGCCTCTTATTCAACTTATCTTGGGTTTTTAAGTATTGAAGACTCTTATGATCAGAATGCAAAATAAATTCCTTAGACCATAAATAATGTTGCCAATGTTCCAAAGTTCTTTTTAAAGCATACAGTTGAATAATTCAAACAAGCACTACTAAGCTTCTCATTAAAGTAAGCAATAGGCCTAGATCTTGCATCAAAACAGCACCAATACTAATCCCAAAGGCATTACATTCAACTTCAAAAACTTTAGAGAAATCAGGAAGAATAAGTAGAGGGGCATTGGTCAATTTATCTTTCAAAGTATTAAAAGCCGCCTCTTGTGCCTCACCCCATTTAAAGATAACATTTTTCTTTACAAAATGTCGATAGAAACTTGCAAGTCCATGGAAGTTCCTCACCTCACTAGCATTCTTAGGTGTTAGCCACTCTCGAATTGCCTTCACCTCATCAGTACCTACAACAAAACCAAGGAAAACAACAGAATCCAAGCAGAAAGAGCATTTTTCTAAATTTGCAAAGAGTTTATTTTCTCTTAAAATAACAAACACAGAATGCAAATACTTAATATGCTCTTTTAAATTTTTAGAAAACACAAGAATGTCATCAAAATACACAACAATAAACTTTCCTATGTAAAGGCGAAACACATGATTCATTAAGCTCATGAATGAGCATTAGTTGAGCCAAAGGGCATAACAAGCCATTCATACAAACCAAACTTAGTCTTAAATGCAGTCTTCCACTCATTACCCTCTTTCATCCTAATTTGATGATAACCACTCCTAAGATCTATTTTTGAAAACAAGCAAGTACCATGCAACTTTTCAAGCATTTCATCAAGTCTAGGAATGAGATATCTATACTTAACTGTGATTTTGTTAATGGCTCGGCAATCCACACACATCCTCCATTCGCCATCCTTCTTGGGCATAAGTATTACCAGAACAACACATGGACTAAGGCTTTCTCTCACAAACCCCTTTTTCATGAGTTCCTCGACTTGCCTCTGAATTTCCTTAGTCTCTTTTGGATTTGCCCTATAAGCAGGTCGGTTAGGAAGAGATGCTCCAGGAATAAAGTCAATCCTGTGTTCAATGCCTCTTATGGGAGGCAATCCATCCAGTACCTCTTCCAGAAACAAGTCTTTATATTCCTGCAACAAACTCAAAACACTAGAAAGAAGAGATTCATCAAGGTCACTAAGGGTTAGATAAACATCCTTATACAAGAGTACAAAAGACATCTCACTACATAAAGCCCTCTTAATCTCTCCTTTACTGGAAAATAGTGTTACTTTCTTTTCTTCACTCTCTTGACTTTTCTTTTCAGTAGCTCTCTTTTCTTTTCTCTCCATCTCACTTTCTTTTCTTTCTTTCTCACGCTTTTTCTTTTCTTTCTCTCTTAACTTGAATTCTTGAGTAATTCACTTTTGATCTTCATATGCCTGCAAGGGTCTGAGAGGGGTTAGCATAATGATTTTCTTATTAAACTCAAAATAATACCTGTTAGTATAACCATCATACTTAACTTTCCTATCAAATTGCCAAGGTCTACCCAATAACAAGTGTCCAGCATACATAGAAGCTATATCACACAAAACCTCATCATGGTAACTTCCTATGGAAAATGCCACAACAACTTGTTTAGTAACTTTAATTCTCCATTATCATTGAACCACAACAAATTATAAGGAGTGGGGTGTTTTCTAGTTGGAAAACCTAGCTTTTCAACCAACAAGGTACTAGCAACATTAGTGCAGCTTCCATTATCAATGATAAGGCTATGTACCATGTTGTTAACAAAACACCTAATGTGAAAGATATGCTCTCGTTGTTCTTTTTCAAGCTCCTCTTTAGGTTAAATGCTAAGAGCATGCCTTGACACTAGAGTCTCACCAATCACAACTTCAGCTACCTCCACATCATATTCATCACCTCCACTGGTGCTTAACTCAGCTTCCACATCTTCATCACCACTACTTTCACTAGTAACAACACCATTCTCAAGCAAAATCATAGTCCTTTTATTTGGATATTGTGAAGCAATGTGACCAAAACCTTGACATTTAAAGCATTTAATTTTAGAAGAACTAGAAGAAGATTTAGGTTCAGATTTACCTTTAGAAGTAGGTGTTTACATCTTCAACTTATTCTCCTCTTTAGACTTGGTAGCCCTTAAACTTGAAAGAAGACTTGAAGCCTTTGTTGGGAC
Organism: Erythrophleum fordii; assembly: GCA_032878935.1. NCBI lineage: Eukaryota > Viridiplantae > Streptophyta > Magnoliopsida > Fabales > Fabaceae > Erythrophleum > Erythrophleum fordii. The sequence continues at coordinate 19,380,144 of JAVQMF010000053.1, forward strand.
TAGCATGTGATTTCAATTTATGTTTTGTCTTAAAATGCTTCTCCACGTTAATGGCTTTATGCAACAACTCCTCCATATCAAGGTAGTTTTGCAATTCAACTTCTGCAGCAATTTCAGGGTCTAAGCCACCAAGAAATCTTGCCATTGTAACTTCTAAATCTTCCTCAATGTCAACTTTGATCATGGCAATTTGCATTTGCTGAAAATATTCTTTCACACTCATAGATCCTTGTTTGATTTTGTGGAGCCTCTTGTGCACATCCCTATAGTAATGGGTAGGGACAAATCTCTTCCTCATGATAGCCTTCATTTCTGGCCAAGACCGAATTGGACCCTCTCCAGAACGCCTCCTACTAGTGGTTAATTGATCCAACCATAAGCTTGCATAATCTGTGAACTCCAAAGCAGCTAATTTTATTTTACTTTCCTTTGAAAAAAATTGGCAGTCAAATAAAAATCAACTTTTCTTTCCCATTCAAGATATACATCAGGATCAGCTTTCCCTTGAAAGGAAGGGATTTTCATCTTGATGTAACTAAAGGCATCTTTCTTTCGAGGGGGAGTTCTCCTAACTCTTTCATGTTGGCTTTCCTCCTCAAAATCAGATTCATCTCCTCCTAGAACAACATTTTTACCATGCCTTGCCTTGCTATTGGAAGAAGAATCCATTTGATCCAACCTAGTATTTATAGCCTCTTGTTGTTCTTGAACAGATTTGACGAACAATTTAAGGTCAACTTGGTTATCCTCACTTTCAGACATGATTGGCACCTGAAATGTTAGTGAATAGCAAGAAAAAGGACCTAACTACTCCCTCACATGTTTCACTCTAAATGATGCAAATTCACTCGTGTTTCACACTTGTAATGGCTTTTACAATGATGAAAACACTCTTGCCTTTTTCCTCTCAACTTGCTTCGTATAGTGTACTAAATTAAATACAACAAATCAAAAGAAGTAGCAAATGAAGTGGCAATCTCAAATTAGAATCCAAGATGCAAAGTTCTCAAAGAGACAACAAAAATCCAACATTTTAAAGAAAAATCATAGGTGCAGCCAATAGACAATACAACAAATGACTAGGAAAGGAAATCAAGACAATGAATTTATGGAACAAATGGTGTGTGGCAGATTATGGGAGATCAAATGGTTAAATGATTAATTATCAAGAGGAAAGGATGGAAAGAAAATTGGAATATGAAATCAGTAATGAAGCAATCAGAAATTTGAAGTTTAGAATAAGGTGAATGAATGCAAATTTCCTTTTATGAATTGTGTACAATATGATATTTTAATGACCAGATCAACTCAAGGAATCAGAAATGGTAATTCCAAGAATAGATGATCTTCAACAATTGCAATTCAAGTCAACAATTCAAAATTTACAATTTCCAGCCGACTTTCTTTTTCATAGATTCTGACTTCTTTTTTTTTTTTTTTGCAACTTGTCCTTCTTTTCTTTTCTTTTCCCTTTTTTTTTCACTATAATATACTCTTTTTTTTTTCTTTTTCGAATCTCAAAGGTGCTGAAATTTGCAAACAGAACACAAGATTTCTGAAAGATCAGAATGACATGCACGAAAGAAATAGCTATAACTTGCTCTAGAAAAATCAGATTGACGTGATTCCAAAACGAGTAGAAAGAAGAGATCTCAAGACACAAGAAAGACCTATTAAACGTCCAAAAATACGAAGGAAAACACCAGAAACAGCCACATGAAAATGAGGACGAACAGAAAAGAATCAGACAAAATAAGGAAAAAGAACAAGGAAAAAGTGGATGATACCAACCTCAACCAATGCTCTAATACCAGATGATATGAGACCCCATAGAAACCCGTTCTAGGAACCCCAAATGACATGGATTAGTGATCGAAATTTGGCATGCAACACAAGAACAAGAAAATAGATAGATCTGGACAACAAGCAACAAAGAACAAAGAAAGGAACAAAGAAGAAGAAAGAAGAGATGTTGGTCAATGGAATTGAACCTTAAGAGAACCTGTTTCTTAGAACCGTAATCCGGGACGCCACAAAGGAAACCACTCCTTTGATAAGTCAAAGATTTTCTCCAACACACAAAGGCCACAAGAGAAACCTCACAAGTCAGAAAAGATTCTGAAAAGATAATTCATTTAATCTGCCCATTCTTGGAGTACAAGTGGGCCTTATATAGGCATTTGAAAAATAAAACCCTAAAATAAAATAACTCCTAGGTGGTGGCACCTTCTACATGGCGGGAAAAAATAAAAGAAATTTAAGTCTGGACAAATTCACCAAGAATGGCCCCTAATAAAGCTAAAAATCTGAAACAAAAACAATCAAATTAAAACAAAGTAAAACTAAGACAATTTTTTGAAAAATGGCTGTGATGAGAGACCCTCTAGGAACCTTGTCCTAGGAACCTTCAACAAGATGACACTTTGCCCGAGACTGGCTAGAAAACAAGAATATTGGTCAAAGGAAAAACCCTAAGAGAACTTGTCTCTTAGAATCCTAGCCTCAAGACGCCACAAAGGAAGACCAATCCTTTGATAAGTCACGTGAACTCTCAGAGAACACAAAGAAGCAAAAGCCTCAGATAATTGAATAATACTCAAATTCATTCATGATTCCAAAATAGAGTACAATAGGAAGCCTTTTATAGTTAAAATTTCTAGAGTCCTAATGAAAGTAAAACTCTAAAATCTAATTAGAAATATTTTAAATGATGCCTAGAATTAAGGAATTAGATTAGGATACTAATTTTAACTTGACCTCCAAGATAAGCTCTTTGACCAAGTTCAAAAAAATAATAAAATAATAAAAAACGAAATTTCAAAAAAAATCCTAATCAAAACTAATCAGTTTCTTTAAGTTGTCACATGGGATGCTCATGCTTCATTAAAAATCACATGGTTGTCACATGATTCTTAATCTCTTGCAATTGGACTCCAATTAGGCCTTGGCACTCCTCTTGTAGAATGGTTAGCATGATCACACCTTTTACATATTCTTGGGCCTTCTCTTGACTTAAATGAATGGGCTCTAAGTTATGAAACTTATGAATTAAACAATTGAAGGCTTCTTTTATTGCTTTGGCCCTAACTTTTGTTATTGAGCCTCCTATGCCTTGCAATGAATCTTTAGGCACATTTGACTTGAACTCTTGGGCTTTAATTTGCAAATCATGTCCTTGGACTTAAAACTTAGCACCATATCCTTCATCAGGTCCACTTCTATGCTCAACAAGGTCTCTTGGTGCTATTGCATCATTCCCCCCTCTTGAAAAGGATTCATCCTCGAATCTACGATATCAAAGGAAGAGAGATTAGCTACATTAAAAGTAGCACTAATATTTCCATAAGAACTAGGTAAGTCAATTTTATAAGTATTATCATTAATCCTTCAAGAACTTGAAAGGGACCATCTCCTCTAGGTTAAAGTTTTGACTTTCTTTGTTCTGGGAAATATTCTTTTCGCAAGTGAACCTACACCTAATCGCCGGGTTCAAACACCACATGCCTTCTACCCTTATTAACTTGGCTAGCAATTTGCTCATTCCTTCTTTCAATATTGGCTTTCACCTTCTTATGCAAATCCTGCACAAACTTAGCCTTCCTAGCACCATCAAGGTTAGTAAACTCATGTGAAGGTAAAGGAAGCAAATCTAACAGCGTTAAAGGATTAAAGCCATAAACAATTTCAAAAGGAGAGAATTTTGTAGAAGAATAAACAGTACGATTATAAGTAAATTCGACATGGGGTAAACACTTCTCCCAATTCTTAAGATTCTTTTGAATTACTCTTAACATAAGTAGAGAGGGTTCTATTAACAACCTCTGTCTACCCATCAGTTTGTGGGTGTGCTGTAGTAGAAAACAAAAGCTTATTGCCAAGTTTATTCCACAACGTTTTCCAGAAATAACTTAAGAATTTTACATCTCTATCACTAACAATAGTTTTTGGCACACCATGCAACCTAACAATCTCCTTAAAAAACAATTTTACCACATACATAGTATCATTAGTTTTGGAACAAGTAATAAAATGTGCCATTTTACTAAACCTATCCACAACAACAAAGACACTATCTTTCCCAGTGGAAGATTTAGGTAAACCCAAGATAAAGTCCATAAAAATATCAGTCCATGGGTGAGAGGGAACTGGTAAAGGAGAATATAAGCCATGTGATTGAATTCTAGACTTAGCATGCTTACAAGTAATACATCTAGAACAAATAGCAACCACATCCTTTCTCATGCTAGGCTAATAAAAATGCTCATTCAAAAGAGCCAAAGTCTTTTCGACACCAAAATGACCCATCAATCCCCCACCATGAGTTTCCTTAACAAGAAGCTCACGAATGGAACACATAGGAACACATAACTTGTTCTTTTTGAAAAGGAACCCATCAAACCTATAATAGTCATTAGCACCATACATTTCACAAGATTTCCAAATATCAGCAAAATCAGAATCAGACTTATACATGCCTTTTAACATCTCAAATTCTATCAATCTAGCATGCATGGAAGTAATCAAAGTGTAATGCCTAGACAATGCATCCGCTACAACATTTTCCTTTCCCTGCTTATGCTTAATCACATAAGGGAAGGTTTCAATAAATTCAAGCTAACTTGCATGCCTTTTGTTCAATTTACCCTGGGACTTAAGAAACTTAAGACTTTTCATGATCAAAATGGATAATAAATTCTTTAGGCCATAAATAATGTTGTCAAGTTTCTAAAGTTCATTTCAAGGCATACAACTCTTTATCATATGTAGAATAATTTAAAGCAGGGCCACTTAATTTCTCACTGAAATATGCAATAAGTTTGGAATCCTGCATCAACAAACCACCTATGCCTATACCAGAAGCGTCACACTCAATTTCAAAAATCTTAGTAAAATCAAGCAACACAAGTACAGGGGCATTAGTTAGTTTGTCCTTCAGTATGTTAAAAGCATGCTCTTGTGCTTCACCCCACTTGAATACCACATTCTTTCTTACCAAATCATTTAAAGGGGCAGCAAGAGTAGAGAAGTCCTTAACAAATCACCTACAAAAGATCGCCAATCCATGGAAGCTCCTTACTTCACTCGCATTCTTTGGAGTTGGCCACTCTCGGATTGCTTTGACCTTCTCCTCGTCCACTTGTATGCCACGAGCTCCTACAACAAATCCAAGAAAAACCACAGAATCCAAACAAAAAGAGCACTTTTCTAAATTGGCACAAAGAGTTTATTCTCTCTAAGCACAACAAACACATCATGCAAATGATTTACATGCTCTTCTAGACTTTTAGAGTAAATCAAAATGTCATCAAAGTAAACCACAACAAATCTACCAATGAAAGGTCTAAAGACATGGTTCATTAAACTCATAAAAGTGCTAGGTGCATTAGTAAAACCAAATGGCATAACTAACCATTCATATAACCCAAACTTGGTCTTAAAAGCAATTTTCCATTCATCACCTTCTTTCATTCTAATCTGATGGTAACCACTTCTAAGATCAATTTTAGAGAAAACACATGCACCATGCAACTCGTCAAGCATATCATCTAACCTAAGGATAGGATAGCGATATTTTACCGTTATTTTGTTGATGGCACGACAATCTACACACATCCGCCACTTGCCATCCCTTTTGGGCACAAGAATCACCAGGACAGCACATGGAATTAGACTTTCACGAACAATGCCTTTCTTCATGAGCTCTTCCACTTGATGTTGTATTTCCTTAGTCTCATCTGGATTTGCTCGATAAACAGGTCTATTGGGAATAGATGCTCCTAGGATAAAGTCTATGCGATGCTCAATTCCTCTTAAAGGGGGCAATCCATTAGGTATTTCCTCTGGGAATAAGTCACATAATTCCTGCAATAAAGATGTAACACTAGCAGGCAAAGAGTGATCAAGTTGATAGTAAGATAAACATCTTTATAAAGCAATAAAAAAGTATTTTCACTAATAAGAGCTCTCTTGATCTCACTTTTACTCGAAAATAAACTCACTTTCTTCTCCTCATGTTTTTCTCTAATTTTCTTTCTACTCAGCTCTCCTTTCTGTTGCTTCTTCTCATTCTCAACACTCACACTCACTTTACCTTTCTTTTCTTGCTCTCTATTCTTACACTCTCTTTCAATTTTTAACTGATCCTCATATGCTTGAACAGGATGCAGAGGGGTCAACACAATGGTCTTACCATTAAAAACAAAGGAGTAATAATTTTTATATCCATCATGTTTTACCTTTCTGTTAAACTGCCATGGCCTGCCAAGTAACAAGTGACCAGCATACATAGGTGCTACATCATAAAGAATCTCATCATGATAATTACCAATAGAAAAAGAGATGAACACCTGTTTTGTTACCTTTACCTCCCCACTATCATTAAGCCATTGTAATTTATAAGGGGTAGGGTGCCTCAAAGTAGACAAGTTCAACTTTTCCACAAGTAAAGTACTAGCTACATTTGTTCAGCTACCACCATCAATAATCAAACTACAGACCTTCTTGTGGATGAAGCAACAAGTATGGAAAATATGCTCACGCTGCTCTACCTTGAGATCTTCTTTTGGTTGAATGTTGAGAGCACGTCTGCTACAAGGGCTTCACCATTTATAGCTTCAGTTAATTCTAAATCTAAGTCATCAGTCAGGGGTGGCATCTCATCCTCCGTAGACTCACTACTAGCACTAGTCACATCACCATTCTCAAAAATAATCATAGTTCGTTTGTTAGGACATTGTGAAGCAATGTGACCAAAAACATTACATTTAAAACATCTAACCTTAGAGGAAGAAGCAGTAGGGTTAGAAGATGATAAAGGTTTTGAATCAGTTTTACCTTAAACCTGAAAGGGTTTTACCTTACTTTCCTCCTTAGACTTGAAATCAGTCTTTGGCTTGAAGGAGACTTTGGAATCCCTCCAAGAACTTGAGCTAGATGTCACTTTTAGCTTTTGTCAAGCCTTTAGTTGCTTTTCCACCTTGATAGCTCTATGTAAGAGCTCCTCCATATCCAGGTAATTGTATAAATCAACTTGGGCAGCTATTTCAGGATTTAAGCCCTCAATAAATCGGGCCATGGTTGCTTCACGGTCTTCTTCCACATTTGCCTTAATCATGGCAATCTCCATTTCTTGATAGTAATCTTCCACACTTATAGAACCTTGTTTAAGCTTTTGGAGCCTCTTATGCAATTCCCTATAATAGTAACTAGGGACAAATCGTTTGCGCATGATAGTTTTCATCTTCTGCCAATCACGAATTGGACCTTCACCGGTACGTCTTCTGGTGAGTAAGAGTTGATCCCACCAGATGCTAGCATAGTCAGTAAACTCCACTGCAGCAAGTTTTACTTTCTTCACCTCAGTGTAAGAGTGGCACTCGAACACATGCTCCACTCTTCTTTCCCAATCTAAGTACTGGTCCGGGTCATTTTTCCCAGGGAATGAGGGAATCTTCATCTTGATGTTTCCAATACCACCATCCTTATTGGATGATGATTGTCTACCTCTCCAAGTATGGGACTCCTCAAAGTCAGACTCAGCATCATCATCAAGTTCCATATGAGTTTGCCTCCTATGGGTCCTCCTATTGGAAGAAGACTTCACATCATCTAATCTGGCACTAAGTTTCTCAAGAGTACTTTGAACGGCTCTAACCCAGACTTTCATGTCAAAGTCACTGTGCTCAGATTCTCCAAACATCCTGAAATATTAGTTTGTACAAAAATAAGCAATAGGACCTCGCAACTCACTAACTTACGTGTTTACACTCAAAAGATGATAAGTTCACCTGTGTTTAACTCTCTTTTTGGCTTTTTCTTTAATGTTAATTGTACTCTTGCCTTTTAACACTCAATAATTTGCTTCTTACAAGTGTTCTAAGCAAGTCACAAGCAAATCAAATGAAAAGATCAGACTAGTGGCAATCAAAAAACTAGAATCCTAAAATGTAAATTCCTAAAGAATCAAACAAAGGAGAAAAAGAGGTGTGTAACAAAAAGGGGAAAAAGGAGGAAGGGGAGGCCTGGAAGGAAGGAGAAGGAAAGAAAAAAAATCTGAAAATTAGAAACTTTAAGAATAGGAAACTACTTGTAATTCAAGTTTAGAACAATTAGGAAAGAATATTCTTTCTTGAATGCAAATAGGAAAGTAGATAATTTGGTAGCTATTTAATGCAATCAAATTAGGAAACAAATTCCAATTAGGAAATTAACTCTAATTAGGAAATTGACTCCAATTAGGAAACTAACTCCAATTAGGAAATTAACTCCAAACTTGCTTTCAATTTTGAATTGGCATAACTTGCAATTTTGAATTCTGCAATCTGAATTTTTTTCTTTTTTTTCCTTTTTTTTCACTCTTTTTTTTACCCTTTTTTTTTTGAAATTTTTTTATTTTTATTTTTTTGGAGTATCACACTCTCTTCTTTTTTTCTTTTTTTTGGAGGATGGAGGCACACAACAATGGAAGACAGAAGAAGATAGAAGACAAAGACGAAGATGAAAAAGATAACACAAATGGAAGGAAAGAAGGTATGAAGAACAACGGAAGGAAAAAAACACAAAGATATACCTTGTACTAACGACCAAAGCTCTGATACCAAATGATGAGAGACCCTCTAGGAATCTTGTCTTATAAACCTTCAACAAGATGACACTTTGCCCAGACCAGCTAGAAAACAAGAATGTTAGTCAAAGGAAAAACTCTAAGAGAACTTGTCTCTTAGAACCCTAACCTCAAGATGCCACAAAGGAAGATCAATCCTTTGATAAGTCATGTGAACTCTTAGAGAACACAAAGAAGCAAAAGCCTCACAGATAATTGAATAATAATCAAATTTATTCATGATTCCAAAATAGAGTACAATAGGAAGCCTTCTATAGGCAAAATTTCTAGAGTCCTAATGAAAGTAAAACTCTAAAATCTGATTAGAAATAGTTTAAATGATACCTAAAATTAAGGAATTAGATTAGGATACTAATTTTAACTTGATCTCCAAGATAAATTCTTTGACCAAGTTCAAAAAAATAATAAAATAATAAAAAACAAAATTTCAAAAAGAATCCTAGTCAAAACTAATCAGTTTCTTTAAGTTGTCACATGGGATGCTCATACTTCATTAAAAATCACATGGTTGTCACATGATTCTTAATCTCTTGTAATTAGACATCAATTGGGCCTTGGCACTCCTCTTGTAGAATGGTTAGCATGATCACACCTTTTATATCTTCTTGGGCCTTCTATTGACTTAAATGAATGGGCTCTAAGTTATGAAGCTTATGAATTAGACAATTGAAGGCTTCTTTCATTGCTTTGGCCTTAACTCTTGTTATTGGGCCTCCTATGCCTTGCAATGGATCTTTAGGCACATTTGACTTGAACTCTTGGGCTTTAATTTGCAAATCATGTCTTTGGGCTTTAAACTTAGCACCATATCGTTCATCAGGTCCACTTCTATGCTCAACAAGCTCTCTTGGTGCTATTGCATCAGGTTGGGCTCCTTTTAGGCTTGGGCTAGCATATTGTAGATATGAAATAATCTTCATGCCATTTTGTTCCTTTCAGGCTTCATATTTTGTTAAGACTATGGGCTCCAAGTCTATTAGTTTTTGGATCACTCCATTCAAGGCCTCCTTCATAGCTTTGGCTCTTGATCTTGTGCATGGGCCTCCTATACCTTGCAATGGGTCTTTAGTAGGTCATATTTTAGAATCATGTCCAGCCCTTTTGTTTCCAAGTTCTTGATTTTCTTCAAGCTCTTTCAAGTCTTTTAGCTCACCTCCATCACCTTCAAGAAGCTAAATTTGCCATTACATGTTCAATTTACATTCTAGTATTCACATAATATAATTTCTCATTTATACATAACATATTAACATAATTTTACACATGCTCAAGGGGTCATAGGTTATATACAATAATAGGTTACAACATTTGTCACTTATATGGCCTTAAAGAAGCAATTCCATGCACTTCGATGTCATACTTTTATCTCCCAATGTGTAGGCTTTCATTGCCTTGTCCACTTAATCCACCTTGCACGTTAGAATGTTGGAGAGGAGGGAATGAGATTCAAAGAATCTTAGAGCTCATCTCCCTTTCAATCACATATAAAAAGATGCAAAACAAGTCTCACAAATGCTTGTATGGGCATATTGATATGAGCAATCATTCAAGAGACATTTTTAACATTTGAGCAAGTTATACATAGCATACATAGGCTTGTCAAGTAAGTAGTCTCACCCATTCACTTATGGATTTTTGACTTGCCTCACCTATTCTTTAAGAGCTTTTTAACTCAACTTTACTCTTAGGAGTCAACTTTACTTTTGGAAGACTCTTTACTTTGTCTCAACCAACTTTAAAGATTCTTGGCCCATCCTTACCATGGCTAAGGATTCTTGGCTTCTCCATACTCAAGCAAACCTAAGCACATATAATAAACATCATATGAAAGCATATAGTAATATCATGGTACCATGGAATAAAATTCATGCTAAAATACTTTTCATGGATTAAAATTACACATACACACATTCAAAGACAAGCCAAGCATACATTCGTGCATGAGAGAAGGAGGAATGAGTTACCTTGAATGCAACCACACACTTTTTCTCTTGAATTTGCTCTCCCTTCTTCGGCCTCACACACATATAGGTGTGAAAATGATTTCTCTTGGCCTAAACCCAATTTATAGAGACCAATTAGATTCATGGAATTAATTCTAAGACTACACATCTTCCTTAAATACTAACTTGATCATAAACCCTTTTATGGTTCCAAAAATGTACCTAATGAAGCAACACCCATCAAATAAATTCTAAGCTCCATTTTTTCCTTTTATATATGATTCTTGACTCTTTTTAAACCTCTTGGAGTTATCACACAATTGAAACAAAGAGTCTAACTATATGTTGCTTCTTTAGGTTATATTATGGAACATAAGGCACCAATTCATTTTCTAGGCTTCCTAAATTTTTTCTAAGGCTGCCTTTCATTTTCATTCATCATATATGACTCAAAAATGGGTTTAGAAAAATTTAAAACTCTCTTTAGGTATCCAAACCCTTCTTGGCTGAGACAATGAAGAAGTTTGGCCTCTATGGACTTTGTTTTTTTCCTTTATGGAGGAAGCATATGGGGAGACTTCTAAGGATCTTAGGAGCTCATTTAGACTCTTATTTAGGCATAAAAATTAAGGTATCAAGTCAGATTTTACAAAGAGCATATAAAACCTTAAAAATTCTATATTGAATTTCCATGGTTATTTGTTAATTCCCTTTGTATATTCTTATTCTCCACACTCTTTTTCCTAAGATTCACCCTTAGTTCTGCCCAAAATCCAAGCCCTCCTACTTCTTCTTGAGTGGGGTAAATCATGGAGAGAAGAGGAGCAAGGGGTAGCAATCATGGAAGGAGAAATTACCTTATTTTTCCTTATTTTCTCACTTGAATCTTCCTTTCTTTAGCTTCCTTTCTTCAAATCCGAATTTTTTCCTTGATTTATCCCTTAAAATAGATCCATACCTTTTAGCTTTGATTTCTCCTCTTCTTCCTCTTTCTCTTGTGCGCCACTCTCCTAGGGTTTTCTCTCTGATTTAGAGTAGAAACATATGAAGCTAAATGAGTGGAAGAGTATGGCGCCCTATATATATAAGTGGGAGGAAGGAAGACTTTTCAAAAATTTTTGTTTTGCCCTTTATTTTTGGTATTTTTGTTTCTAATGGTATTTTCCATTATAAAAATTTAGGTTCCCAATTTAGCGAAATGCCTTCAGAATCACTTAAATTGGAGCTAAAACGTTCTCGAACAAATTTATCAAAGTTTGGGTACACTGACATTGGAAAACATTCACCGGAAGGGTTTTAACTGTCTTAAGGTTTTTCATGGTTTTTCGGGTCCCTGAGAACCTCGAAGAACTCAATTTTTTTATTTAAAAAGCCCTCCTGTGTGAATTCAAAAATTTGCTCACAATTACGAAAATTCCATTACGTTTTGTAAGTTTTTTGTTAAATTTCATTTCTTTATTTTAGCTTTATTTTTCTCTCCATCTGAGCTTGGGTTTCTCATTTTTAGAAGTCTAAAATACTACTTAAATTTTTCAAGACCTTAACTAATTCATTTTAGGGGACTTGGTTTGAAAACACACCTGTTTCCATTATTTGACAAAAACCAGACATTACAAGGCAGCTAGCTTTTCTCCTTTCTTAATTTCATTCTCTTTAGAATTTGAAGAAGAGGGAATATCATTCTTTGAGTTTTTCTTCCATGAGTTGAAAGAATTTGAATTGGAGTTCTTCTTTACAAAATTCTTTCTTTTAAGTTATCTCTCTACCTTGGAAGCTTGATGGACTAAATCATGAATCTTCACATAGTGGTACATCTCCATAATATCAGCTATGTCACGGTTGAGCCCAACTAAGAAGCGAGCCATTGTTGCTTCTGGATTCTCCTTTACATTAGCTCTAATCATGGCTTTTTGCATCTCCTTATAGTACTCATCCATACTCTTGGATCCTTAAGTGAGGCGTTGAAGCCTATTGTGAAGTTCCCTTCGAAAATAGGATGGAATGAATTGCCTCATCATGATAGCCTTCATCTCTTCCCATGTTAAGATTGGATGCTCTCAATGTCTAATCTGCTCCTTTTGCATCTGGTCCTACCAAATAAGAGCATAATTAGTAAATTCAAGAGCAGCAATTTTGACTTTCTTACTCTTAGAGTAGTTATAGCATGAAAAAATTTGCTCTAAATGCATCTCCCACTCCAGGTATGTTTCTGGATCACTCTTGCCTTGAAAGGAATGAATTTTGACTTTGACTACTCCAAGGCCTTGTTCTTCATCTCTAGGCCTCCTTGATGGTCTTCTTTGTTTGTTGAGTGGCCTTCTTCTCAGCTGAGTCTCCTCCCCTTCATAATCTTCATCATGGCTCTCCATGTCTTCCACATATTCACGATGTTCAGGGCGTGCAGCGTGAGCTTGTCTTTGGTTGGCTTGAGTAGTCCTTTGACTAGAGGCTCTACTCTCCATTCAATGTAAGCGTTCATGGAGTCCTTCTAACTTTTTATCAAGTATCCTCTCAAAATGGCTCACTAGTGCTTTCATTTGCAAAGGTGCAACCCCATATGAATTACAACCATCATTATCACTTTCATGCACAACTCCTTTTTCTCGATTATTTGTCACAAAAGTATATAGAACCTCACAAACACTTACTCATGTGTTTCACTTAGTTAAAATATAACACTCTCACTCATGTTTGCTTTCTCCCTCTTTTTGGCTTTTTTTTTTGGTAATGATCTTACCTACTTTTATCTTTTACCTCTCATGATCAATCCTGAACTCTTATGTCACCTAAGATCTCGTCAAGTGATCCAATATTGCCAATTCTCGATTCAACCAAGTATATGTAGATGGGTGGTTTAAAAAGTCGTGATTGGTGCACACAAGTCACAATTGAGGATAGGATTTGGTTAAGCTTGGGTTTCAAAGAGGAAAGATTTAACCACTTAATAATGCAAGATGATGAGAGACCCTGTAGAAACTGTCCTATGAACCTCTTTTTTGACAACATTACCCAGATCGTACAAGATTCAAGAACACAATCATACCAATAGAAGACAAAAGAACTCATAAAGAATAAGAACACATATAAATAAAGATAGTTGGTCAAGTGGGTAAGACCCTAAGAGAATTTATCCTTTAGAACCCTAGCCTTGAGACGCCACAAAGGAAGACCACTCCTTTGATAAGTCTGGCTTGAATTCACTCCATCGCTCAAAAAGCAAGAGGAACCTCACACAAACAGAACATAAGTCCTGAAAAGAAAATTATATTTATTCATCTTATTCCCCTCTTTCTAAGTACATATGATGCCTTTATATAGGCAATGAAAGACCTAAAAGTTTCTAAAAATAATTCCTTAAAAGATGGCACTATTTATTATAAGAATTTGGAAAGTTAATAATGGTGCCATGAAAAAGGAAAGAAACCATAAAGAAGAAAAAGCAAATAAACTAACTTATTCTTTAAATATAAGTTTTGACCACATGGTCTTATTCAAAAACTAAAATAGAAACTTTCTACATGGTCTGAAAATTGATGCTCACATCCAGCAACTTGTCCAAGCCTTCCTTGATGGTTATGCCATGCATGGTCTCCTAGAAGGTGGTCATAAGAGCTCCATGGTACTCTATCACAAGATTGAGTTTAAAATCCCAAAGAGCCACACATAATGTAATTCTAAAAAGTTTAACTATGAGGAAAAATGCATGATCAAAATAAGAAAGTTCAATCAAAGAGAAAAGAAAAAAGGAAACGAGGACAAATCAAAATAAGGAAGTGCATAATACAATATCAAAGGAAATAAAGTAAAATAGGAAACAAATGGAAAAAATTATCTGATAAGCAATTCTTCTTTTTTTTTTTCTTTTTTCTTTGCCCTTTTGTTTTGCCTTTTTTTCTTTTGTTTTGCTTTTTTTGCCTTTTTTTTTTACCTTTTTTTTCCCTTTTTTTTGGCTTTTCTCTTCTGACTTGATCAGATGAAATAGCCCCAAACTTACAAAATAAGAAATAAACTAGACAAATTAGATTTGTGAAATTCAGAAAATATTATAAACTAAAACCTAATATATATCAACATAAAAAAGTCTAATTGGGATGATTCAAAAACAACATGAAAGTTGAGATTCTAAACTTTAAGAAACACCTATTAATTATCCAAAAGCTCAACCTAAAAGGGGTCGAATAGATAAGAAATAAACTAGAACGTCTAGAGAAGAAAATTTTTTAGATTACAAAATAAATGGCTCTTATATTATAAAAACCAAATCTTGTATACTAAGGATCAAATCTGGAAACAAGGTAGAAAGTTTTTTTCTTTTTAGTATTAAAGGGGGCAAAGAAAAGATATGGTAAATAAGAAAATCTAGAGGTTAAAAGGAAAAGATGTTGGTTAATAATGGGTAACCTACCGTGTAAGCCAAAGCTTTGATACCAAATGATGCGAAATTAAGGGGTGACCCAATCTTCATGGCGTAGGTTGATAAGACAAAGTGCGTAGCTTTGACCTACTACTTAGACAAAGTGCCTAACCACAAAATGAACCAACCCACACAACGACGCACTTGGATCGAAGCTCGAATTAGAGAAACACTTAAAATAATTCTATTACTTCCAATCTGATTCAAATGAGGGCAGAATATATGTATTTATAGTGTAACTCAAACCTATCTACTAGAAGAAAAGTAGGAAACTAACTACATAATTCTAACTAAAAAATCTAAAAATTAGGAATGCAAAATCAAATCTTTTTAAAAATAGAAAAAGAAAGATAATTTGCCTAATTAATTCTAATTTTCATCCAAATACATAAAAACTTTTAAAAGTCAGCATATTAAGCCATAATATCATTATTTAGACCCAAATGAGTCAATCTATTTATGGCCCTTGGTCCAGACTGTAACATCCCTAAAATTAGGATTTTCTAATTATTTAATATTTTATGTAATGAATTTATTAAGCTTTAATAAAAAAATTTGAACGAAATAGCTTCGTATATGAGAAGTATAAGCTGAATAGGACCCATAGGAATTTTTGAGATTTTAGGAGGTCCAGGGGCAAAATTGTCATTTGCCACCCGGACAAACTTTGATAATTTTTCTAGAAGGAAAGGGAATTAAGAACTAGTCCAATATATATATCAATAGTTAGAAAATAATATGTAGAAAGTTATAAAATTCGTTGCATGAAATTCTAGATTCATTAGGGCCAGAAAATAGCCCAAAACGATTATAAACTTATACGGAGACAGACTAAAACCCTAAACCTATGTTAGTTGTCTTAGGAAATTCTATATAGAAAAATCTACTAGGTAGTGGTGATAAAATCCAAAAATAAGGAGTTACTGATGAGAGACCCCGTAAGAATAAGTCCTAGGAACCTTCAACAAGATGATATGTTGCCCGGGACCGGCTAAGAACAAGAGATGTTGGTCAGGAGGATAAGACCCTAAGAGAACTCGTCCCTTAGAACCCTAGCCTTGAGACGCCATAAAGGAAGACCACTTGATGCAATAGCACCAAGAGACCTTGTTGAGCATAAAAGTGGACCTGATGAAGGATATGGTGCTATGTTTCAAGCCCAAGGACATGATTTGCAAATTAAAGCCCAAGAGTTCAAGTCAAATGTTCCTAAAGACCCATTGCAAGGCATAGGAGGCCCAATAACAAGAGCTAGGGCCAAAGCAATGAAAGAAGCCTTCAATTATTTAATTCATAAGCTTCACAACTTAGAGCCCATTCATTTAAGTCAAGAGAAGGCCCAAGAAGATGTAAAAGATGTGATCATGCTAACCATTCTATAAGAGGAGTGCCAAGGCCCAATTGGAGTCCAATTACAAGAGATTAAGAATCATGTGACAACCATGTGATTTTTAATGAAGCATGAGCATCCCATGTGACAACTTAAAGAAGTAGATTAGTTTTGACTATGATTCTTTTTGAATTTCGTTTTTTATTATTTTATTATTTTTTTGAACTTGGTCAAAGAGCTTATCTTGGAGATCAAGTTAAGATTAGTATCCTAATCTAATTAGGATATATGTTAGGTATTATTTAAAATATTTCTAATCAGATATTAGAGTTTTACTTTAATTAGGACTCTAGAAATTTTGCCTATAAAAGGCTTCCTATTGTACTCTATTTTACACATGAATGAATGAATGAATGAATGAATGAATGAAATTGAGTATTATTCAATTATTTGTGAGGCTTTTGCTTCTTTGTGTTCTCTGAGAGTTCACGTGACTTATCAAAGGATTGGTCTTCCTTTGTGGCGTCTTGAGGCTAGGGTTCTAAGAGACAAGTTCTCTTAGGGTCTTTCCTTTGACCAACATTCTTGTTTCTAGCCGGTCTCAGGCAAAGTGTCATCTTGTTGAAGGTTCCTAAGACAAGGTTCCTAGAGGGTCTCTCATCATTTGGTATCAGAGCTTTGGTCGCTAGTACAAGGTATATTTTTATGTTTTCCCTTTCATTGTTCTTCATACTTTTTCTCTTTCCATTAATCCTTTTCATCTTCACCTTTTTCTTCTATCTTCTTCTGTCTTCCATTGTTGTGTTCCTCCATCCTCAAAAAAAAAAAAAAAAAAAAAAAAAAAGAGAGTGTGATACTCCAAAAAGAAAAGAGAAGAGAGTGTGATACTCCAAAAAAAAAAAAAATTCAAAAAAAAATTCGAAAAAAAAAAAAAAAAAAAAAAAAAAAAAAAAAAAAAGGAGTGAAAAGAAAAAATTCAGATTGCAGAATTCAAAATTGCAAGTTGTGCCAATTCAAAATTAAAAGCAAGATTGGAGTCAATTTCCTAATTGGAATTAATTTCCTAATTGGAGTCAATTTCCTAGTTGGAGTTAGTTTCCTAATTAGAGTCAATTTCCTAATTGGAGTAAGTTTCCTAATTGGAGTCAATTTCCTAATTGGAGTTTGTTTCCTAATTTAATTGCATTAAGTGGCTACCAAGTTTTCTACTTACCTATTTGCATTCAAGAAAGGATATTGTTTTCTAATTGTTCGAAACTTGAATTGTAAGTAGTTTTCTATTCTTAAGGTTTCTTATTTTCAGATTTTTTTTTTTCTTTTCATCTCTTTCCTTCCAGACCTTCCCTTACTCCTTCTTTTTCCTTTTTGTTACACACCTATTTTTCTCCTTTGTTTGATTGTTTGGGAATTTATATTTTAGGATTCTAGTTTTTGGATTGCCACTAGTTTGATCTTTTCATTTGATTTGCTTGTGACTTGCTTAGAACACTTGTAAGAAGCAAATTATTGAGTGGTAAAAGGCAAGAGGGTTAACAATAAAGAAAAAGCCAAAAAGAGAGTTAAACACGAGTGAAATTATCATCTTTTGAGTGTAAACACGTAAGCTAGTGAGTTGCGAGGTCCTATATCTTTCTTTGCTTGTTTTTGTATAAACTAATATTTCAGGATGTCTGGAGAATCTGAGCATAGTGACTTTGACATGAAAGTCTGGATTAGAGCCGTTCAAAGTACTCTTGAGAAACTTAGTGCCAGATTAGATGATGTGGAGTCTTCTTCCAATAGGAGGACCTATAGGAGGCAACCTCATATGGAACTTGATGATGATGCTGAATCCGACTTTGAGGAGTCCCATACTCGGAGAGGTAGACAATCATCATCCAATAAGGATGGTGGTATTGGAAACATCAAGATGAAGATTCCCTCATTCCCCGGGAAAAATGACCCAAACCAGTACTTAGATTGGGAAAGAAGAGTGGAGCATGTGTTCGAGTGCCACTCTTACACTGAGGTGAAGAAAATAAAACTTGCTGCAGTGGAGTTTACTGACTATGCTAGCATCTGGTGGGATCAACTCTTACTCACCAGAAGACGTACTGGTGAAGGCCCAATTCGTGATTGGCAGGAGATGAAAACTATCATGCGCAAACGATTTATCCCTAGTTACTATTATAGGGAATTGCATAAGAGGCTCCAAAAGCTGAAACAAGGTTCTATGAGTGTGGAAGATTACTATCAAGAAATGGAGATTGCCATGATTAAGGCAAATGTGGAGGAAGACCGTGAAGCAACCATGGCCCGGTTCATTGAGGGCTTAAATCCTGAAATAGCTGCCCAAGTTGACTTATACAATTACCTGGATATGGAGGAGCTCTTACATAGAGCTATCAAGGTGGAAAAGCAACTAAGGACTCGACAAAAGCTAAAAGTGACATCTAGCTCGAATTCTTGGAGGGATTCCAAAGTCTCCTTCAAGCCAAAGACTGATTTCAAGTCTAAAGAGGAAAGTAAAGTAAAACCCTTTCAGGTTAAGGGTAAAACTGATTCAAAACCTTTATCATCTTTTAACCCAACCACTTCTTCCTCTAAGGTTAGATGTTTTAAATGTAATGGTTTTGGTCACATTGCTTCACAATGTCCCAACAAACGAACTATGATTATTTTTGAGAATGGTGATGTGACTAGTGCTAGTAGTGAGTCTGAGGAGGATGAGATGCCACCCCTGACTGATGACTCAGATTTAGAATTAACTGAAGCTGTAAATGGTGAAGCCCTTGTGGCTAGACGTGCTCTCAGCATTCAACCAAAAGAAGATCTCGAGGTAGAGCAGCGTGAGCATATTTTCCATACTCGTTGCTTCATCCACAAGAAGGTTTGTAGTTTGATTATTGATGGTGGTAGCTGCACAAATGTAGCTAGTACTTTACTTGTGGAAAAGCTGAACTTGCCTACTTTGAGGCACCCTACCCCTTATAAATTACAATGGCTTAATGATAGTGGGGAGGTAAAGGTAACAAAACAGGTGCTCATCTCTTTTTCTATTGGTAATTATCATGATGAGATTCTTTGTGATGTAGCACCTATGTATGCTGGTCACTTGTTACTTGGTAGGCCGTGGCAGTTTGACAGAAAGGTAAAACATGATGGATATAAAAATTATTACTCCTTTGTTTTTAATGGTAAGACCATTGTGTTGACCCCTCTGCGTCCTGTTCAAGCATATGAAGATCAGTTAAAAATTGAAAGAGAGTGTAAGAATAGAGAGCAAGAAAAGAAAGGTAAAGTGAGTGTGAGTATTGAGAATGAGAAGAAGCAACAGAAAGGTGAGTTGGGTAGAAAGAAAATTAGAGAAAAATATGAGGAAAAGAAAGTGAGTTTATTTTCGAGTAAAAGTGAGATCAAGAGAGCTTTATTTAGTGAAAATGCTTTCTTATTGATTTATAAAGATGTTTATCTTACTATCAACGATCCTGATCACTCTTTGCCTGTTAGTGTTACATCTTTATTGCAGAAATTCTATGACTTATTCCCAGAGGAAATACCTAATGGATTGCCCCCTTTAAGAGGCATTGAGCATCGCATAGACTTTATCCCAGGAGCATCTATTCCCAATAGACCTGCTTATCGAGCAAATCCAGATGAGACTAAGGAAATACAACATCAAGTGGAAGAGCTCATGAAGAAAGGCTTTGTTCGTGAAAGTCTAAGTCCATGTGCTGTGCCGGTGATTCTTGTGCCCAAAAAGGATGGCAAGTGGCGGATGTGTGTAGATTGTCGTGCCATCAACAAAATAACGATAAAATATCGCTATCCTATCCCTAGGTTAGATGATATGCTTGACGAGTTGCATGGTGCATGTGTTTTCTCTAAAATTGATCTTAGAAGTGGTTATCATCAGATTAGAATGAAAGAAGGTGATGAATGGAAAACTGCTTTTAAGACCAAGTTTGGGTTATATGAATGGTTAGTTATGCCATTTGGCTTGACTAACGCACCTAGCACTTTCATGAATTTAATGAACCATGTCTTTAGATCTTTCATTGGTAGATTTGTTGTGGTTTACTTTGATGACATTTTGATTTACTCTAAAAGTCTAGAAGAGCATGTGAATCATTTGCATGATGTGTTTGATGTGCTTAGAGAGAATAAACTCTTTGCCAATTTAGAGAAGTGCACTTTTTGTTTGGATTCTGTGGTTTTTCTTGGATTTGTTGTAGGAGCTCGTGGCATACAAGTGGACGAGGAGAAGGTTAAAGCAATCCGAGAGTGGCCAACTCCAAAGAATGCGAGTGAAGTAAGGAGCTTCCATGGATTGGCGAGCTTTTATAGGAGATTTGTTAAGGACTTCTCTACTCTTGCTGCCCCTTTAAATGATTTGGTAAGAAAGAATGTGGTATTCAAGTGGGGTGAAGCACAAGAGCGTGCTTTTAACATACTGAAGGACAAACTAACTACAGCCCCTGTACTTGTATTGCCTGATTTTACTAAGGTTTTTAAAATTGAGTGTGACGCTTCTGGTATAGGCATAGGTGGTGTGTTGATGCAGGATGCCAAACCTATTGCATATTTCAGTGAGAAATTAAGTGGCCCTACTTTAAATTATTCTACATATGATAAAGAGTTGTACGCCTTGAAACGTACCTTAGAAACTTGGCAACATTATTTGTGGCCTAAAGAATTTATTATCCATTCTGATCATGAAAGTCTTAAGTTTCTTAAGTCCCAAGGTAAATTGAACAAAAGACATGCAAGATGGCTTGAATTTATTGAAACCTTCCCTTATGTGATTAAGCATAAGCAGGGAAAGGAAAATATTGTAGCGGATGCATTGTCTAGGCGTTACACTTTGATTACTTCCATGCATGCTAGATTGATAGGATTTGAGATGTTAAAAGACATGTATGAGTCTGATTCTGATTTTGCTGATATTTGGAAATCTTGTGAAATGTATGGTGCTAATGACTATTACAGGTTTGATGGGTTCCTTTTCAAAAAGGACAAGTTATGTGTTCCTATGTGTTCCATTCGTGAGCTTCTTGTTAAGGAAACTCATGGCGGGGGATTGATGGGTCATTTTGGTACCGAAAAGACTTTGGCTCTTTTGAATGAGCATTTTTATTGGCCTGGTATGAGAAAGGATGTGGTTGCTGTTTGTTCTAGATGTATTACTTGTAAGCATGCTAAGTCTAGAATTCAATCACATGGCTTATATTCCCCCTTACCAGTTCCTTCTCACCCATGGACTGATATTTCTATGGACTTTATCTTGGGTTTACCTAAATCTTCCACTGGGAAAGATAGTGTCTTTGTTGTTGTGGATAGGTTTAGTAAAATGGCACATTTTATTGCTTGTTCTAAAACTAATGATGCTGTGTATGTGGCAGAATTGTTTTTCAAGGAGATTGTTAGGTTGCATGGTGTGCCAAAAACTATTGTTAGTGATAGAGATGTAAAATTCTTGAGTTATTTCTGGAAAACGTTGTGGAATAAACTTGGCACTAAGCTTTTGTTTTCTACTACAGCACACCCACAAACTGATGGGCAGACTGAGGTTGTTAATAGAACTCTCTCTACTTTATTAAGAGCTATCATTCAAAAGAATCTTAAGAATTGGGAGAAGTGTTTGCCCCATGTCGAATTTGCTTATAATCGTGCTGTTCATACTGCTACAAAATTCTCTCCTTTTGAAATTGTTTATGGCTTTAATCCTTTAACGCCATTAGATTTGCTTCCTTTACCTTCACATGAGTTTACTAACCTTGATGGTGCTAGGAAGGCTAAGTTTGTGCAGGATTTGCATGAGAAGGTGAAAGCCAATATTGAAAAAAGGAATGAGCAAATTGCTAGCCAAGTTAATAAGGGTAGAAGGCGTGTGGTGTTTGAACCTGGCGATTGGGTGTGGGTTCACTTGCGAAAAGAACGTTTCCCAGAACAAAGAAAGTCAAAACTCCAACCTAGAGGAGATGGTCCCTTTCAAGTTCTTGAAAGGATTAATGATAATGCTTATAAAATTGACTTACCTAGTTCTTATGGAAATATTAGTGCTACTTTTAATGTAGCTGATCTCTCTTCATTTGATATTGCAGATTCGAGGACAAATCCTTTTCAAGAGGGGGGGAATGATGCAATAGCACCAAGAGACCTTGTTGAGCATAAAAGTGGACCTGATGAAGGATATGGTGCTATGTTTCAAGCCCAAGGACATGATTTGCAAATTAAAGCCCAAGAGTTCAAGTCAAATGTTCCTAAAGACCCATTGCAAGGCATAGGAGGCCCAATAACAAGAGCTAGGGCCAAAGCAATGAAAGAAGCCTTCAATTATTTAATTCATAAGCTTCACAACTTAGAGCCCATTCATTTAAGTCAAGAGAAGGCCCAAGAAGATGTAAAAGATGTGATCATGCAAACCATTCTACAAGAGGAGTGCCAAGGCCCAATTGGAGTCCAATTACAAGAGATTAAGAATCATGTGACAACCATGTGATTTTTAATGAAGCATGAGCATCCCATGTGACAACTTAAAGAAGTAGATTAGTTTTGACTAGGATTCTTTTTGAATTTCGTTTTTTATTATTTTATTATTTTTTTGAACTTGGTCAAAGAGCTTATCTTGGAGATCAAGTTAAGATTAGTATCCTAATCTAATTAGGATATATGTTAGGTATTATTTAAAATATTTCTAATCAGATATTAGAGTTTTACTTTAATTAGGACTCTAGAAATTTTGCCTATAAAAGACTTCCTATTGTACTCTATTTTACACATGAATGAATGAATGAATGAATGAATGAAATTGAGTATTATTCAATTATTTGTGAGGCTTTTGCTTCTTTGTGTTCTCTGAGAGTTCACGTGACTTATCAAAGGATTGGTCTTCCTTTGTGGCGTCTTGAGGCTAGGGTTCTAAGAGACAAGTTCTCTTAGGGTCTTTCCTTTGACCAATATTCTTGTTTTTTAGCTGGTCTCGGGCAAAGTGTCATCTTGTTGAAGGTTCCTAGGACAAGGTTCCTAGAGGGTCTCTCATCACCACTCCTTTGATAAGTCACTTGTATTCTATAGAAGAACACACAGAAACAAGAATTCTCACGATAAGAAATAAAATTCTGAATTCATTCCAATCTCCAAAAGTACATTAGGTGGCCTATTAAATAGGCATAAAAGAAGACCCTAAACCTAACTTAATCTCTAAGAATTCTCCTCCAAGAAATAGGAAACAAAGAATCTGATTTTAATGGGAGGAGATGATACCATTTACTACAAGAAATCCTAAAGAAAAGGAAAGAAAGTAATAAATTTTCAGCAACTAACGAAAATAGAAATAAACAAAATCTGAAACTTAAATCCTAAGTCTGGACTAAATGGCATTGTTCAAACTAATGGAAATGGAAACTAATGAAAAGCAAATAAAAGACATCCTAATAAAATATAAAACTACTATTCACGTCACTTTTATTGCCCATGTGATTTGTACATGCTTTTTAATAGATTTCTTCAAGTTGGACTCTATTTGGACCTTGCAACATATCTTGTTGGGCTTGGACAATGAGGATCAAGTCCCTTGGGCCTTGTAACTCTTCAAATTGATGCAAAAACATGGGTTCAAGCTCTTGAACTTTTTGGACAATGCAACTCAAAGCTTGCTTCATGGCTTTAGCTCTTCCTCTAGTCATTGGGCCTCCTATGCCTTGTAATGGGTCCATTTGCATGTTGGGCTCTCTTGCACACCCTCTATGCTCTTTTAGGTCCTTACACCATGCTCCCTTGTCTACAAGCTCACAAGCCCCTTCATCATTCTCTCCCTCTTCAAAAGGATTCGTCCTCGAATCTGCATAATTAAAGGGAGATAAATCAGTAACATTGAATGTAGTACTAATATTTCCATAAGAGTTAGGCAAATCAATTTTGTATGCATTGTCATTAATTCTTTCCAAAACTTGAAAAGGTCCATCCCCTCTAGGGTGTAATTTTGACTTTCGTTTCTCAGGGAATCTTTCCTTTCTCAAGTGTACCCAAACCCAATCTCCAGGTTCAAATACCACACGCCTTCTACCCTTATTAGCATGCTTGGCATATTGTTCATTCTTCCTCTCAATGTTAGCCTTAACTTTGGCATGTAATTCCTGCACAAACTTAGCTTTCTTCAAACCATCAAGATTAGCAAACTCATTAGAAGGTAAAGGAAGAATATCAAGAGGAGTTAAGGGATTAAAACCATAGACAACCTCAAATGGAGAAAATGAAGTAGAAGAGTGCACTGTTCTATTATATGCAAACTCAATGTCAGGCAAGCATTTTTCCCAATTCTTTAAATTTTTTTGAATGATAGAACGAAGCAAGGTAGTAAGAGTACGATTCACAACTTCAGTTTGCCCATCCGTTTGAGGATGTGCCACAGTAGAAAACAACAATTTAGTTCCTAGCTTAGACCACAAAGTTTTCCAAAAATGGCTAAGGAACTTTACATCTCTATCACTCACAATAGATTTAGGTAAACCATGCAACCTCACAATTTCTTTAAAGAACAAGTCAGCAATATGAATGGCATCATTACTTTTTGAACATGCAATAAAGTGTGCTATTTTGCTAAATCTATCAACCACAACAAAAATGCTATCTTTTCCACTTTGAGCTCTAGGTAAACCTAGCACAAAATCCATAGAAATATCAATCCAAGGTTGGGAAGGCACGAGGAGGGGAGAATACAAACCATGAGATTGAACTTTAGATTTTGCATGCTTACATGTCACACATCTATCACAAACAGCAATTACATCTTTCCTCATGCTTGGCCAATAAAAATGTTCATGCAAAAGAGCTAAAGTTTTCTCCACACCAAAGTGTCCCATCAAAGCACCACCATGAGTCTCTTTAACAAGCAACTCACGCATAGAACAAGATGGAATACATAATTTATCTTTCTTAAACAAAAATCCATCAAATCTGTAAAAGTCATTAAAACCATGTTTCTCACATAATTTCCAGATTTCACCAAAGTCACAATCAGATTCATACATGCTTTTTAACATCTCAAAACCAAGTAATCTAGCATGCAATGATGTAAGAAGACTATATCTCCTAGATAATGCATCAGCGACAACATTCTCTGATACAATATCAGTAGGCATGCCCATTGGAATACAACAAGTTCGAGAAACCCTTATCCATCAAGAACTTCAAAGAGCTCAAGTGGCCCAAATTGTGCTAGTATTTGTCCAAAAATTTCAAAGAGCTCAAAATAATATCTATGTTGGACGTCGACCCAAGTTTAGAGCCCAAGATCCATGTTTGATCAATTCAAAACATGCTAAATTAGACTTTAGACGTGAGATCTCCTTAAAGATGCAAAAGTGGAAGTCCAAGTGGAAGCCCAACATCCTAAGAAGGGCCATGGAGCAACTAAAGACAATATCCAACACGTTGAAGGCCCAATAAACTATACACATACAAGAGGAGTGCTGAGGCCCAATTGGAGTAATGTGACAACTATTTAAAAGAGTTAATTAGTTTTGACTAGGATTCTTTTTGAATTTCGTTTTTTATTATTTTATTATTTTTTTAACTTGGTCAAAGAACTTATCTTGGAGATTAAGTTAAGATTAGTATCCTAATCTAATTAGGATATATATTAGTATTATTTAAAATATTTCTAATTAGATTTTAGAGTTTTACTTTAATTAGGACTCTAGAAATTTTTGCCTATAAAAGGCTTCCTATTGTACTTTATTTTAAACACATGAATGAAATTGAGTATTATTCAATTATTTGTGAGGCTTTTGCTTCTTTGTGTTCTCTGAGAATTCACGTGACTTATCAAAGGATTGGTCTTCCTTTGTGGCGTCTTGAGGCTAGGGTTCTAAGAGACAAGTTCTCTTAGGGTCTTTCCTTTGACCAACATTCTTGTATTCTAGCCGGTCTCGGGCAAAGTGTCATCTTGTTGAAGGTTCCTAGGACAAGGTTCCTAGAGGGTCTCTCATCATTCTCTTTACCCTTTTTGATGACATAAGGAAAAGTTTCAATGAATTCAAGCCATCTAGCATGTCTCTTGTTCAATTTACCTTGAGACTTTAAAAATTTCAAGCTTTCATGATCAGAATGTATAATGAATTCTTTTGACCACAAATAATGTTGCCAAGTCTCTAAGGTTCTTTTTAAAGCATACAACTCTTTGTCATAAGTGGAATAATTCAAAGTAGCTCCACTTAATTTTTCACTAAAGAAAGCAATGGGCTTAGAATCTTGCATTAAAACAGCCCCAATTCCAATTCCAGATGCGTCACACTCAATTTCAAATACTTTAGAAAAATCAGGTAAAACAAGTAAAGGAGCATTAGTTAATTTTTCTTTCAAAGTGCTAAATGCAACCTCTTGTGTTTCACCCCACTTGAAAACTACATTTTTCTTTACCAAATCATTCAAAGGTGCAGCAATAGAGGAGAAGTCCCTCACAAAACGTCTATAGAAGCTAGCCAAGCCATGGAAACTCCTTACTTCATTTGCATTCTCTGGTGTAGGCCACTCACGGATAGCTTTCACCTTCTCTTCATCCACACGAATCCCCTGAGCACCTACAACAAATCCAAGAAATACAACAGAATCCAAACAAAAAGAACACTTTTCTAAATTTACATAAAGGCTATTCTTCCTAAGAATGCAAAAGACCTCACGCAAATGACCAAGATGATCATCTAAACTCTTGCTATAAATCAAAATATCATCAAAATAAATAACAACACATTTCCCAATGAGAGAACGAAAAACATGATTCATTAAGCTCATAAATGTACTGGGTGCATTAGTTAAACCAAATGGCATAACTAACCACTCATACAATCCAAACTTAGTTTTAAATGTAGTTTTCCATTCATCACCTTCTTTCATTCTAATTTGATGATATCCACTCCTAAGATCAATTTTAGAAAATAAAGATGCACCATGCAACTCATCAAGCATATCATCTAATCTAGGAATGGGATAGCGATACTTAATTGTAATTTTATTGATGGCTCTACAATCCACACACATTCTCCACTTGCCATCCTTCTTAGGCACTAGGATCACTGGAACTGCACAAGGACTCAAGCTCTCTCTAACAAAGCCTTTCTTCATGAACTCTTCAACTTGGCATTGGATTTCCTTAGTTTCTTCTGATTGGCTCTATATGCTGGTCTATTAGGAATGGATGCTCCGGGGATGAAATCTATACGATGCTCAATGCCTCTCAAAGGGGGCAAACCATCGGGAATTTCCTTTGGAAACAAATCACCAAAATCTTGCAAAAGAGACACAACACTAGAGGGCAAAGAGGGATCAAGTTCATTAGTAGAAAAATAAATTTCCTTGTACAAGAGTACAAGCACTTGCTCATCAGCCAACATAGCTCTCTTAATCTCTCTTTTTCCAGAAAAGAAACTCACTTTTTTTTCATCAATTTTCTCACTTTCATGCCTTTTCTTTTTAATCACTCTCTTTTCTTTTTCCCTCTCCTTTCTTTCTTTTCTCTCTTTCTCTCTCAATTTGCACTCATTTTCAATTCTAAGTTGATCCTCATAAGCTTGCATGGGTGTGAGAGGAGTAAGAACGACAGTTTTACCATTGAAAGGAAAAGAATAGCAATTTTTATATCCATCATGTTTAACACGTCTATCAAATTGCCATGGTCTACCAAGCAAAATATGTCCCGCATACATAGGAGCTATATCACACAAGACTTCATCATGATAATTACCAATAGAAAAAGAAATTAACACTTGCTTAGTAACTTTAACTTCACCACAATCATTAAGCCATTGCAACTTATAAGGACTAGGATGCTTTAAAGTAGGCAAATTCAGTTTATCAATAAGCAAAATACTAGCAACATTTGTACAACTACCACCATCAATAATCATGCTACATACCTTGTTTTGGACAAAACATCTAGTATGGAAAATGTGCTCACGTTGCTCTTTCTCATGATCTTCCTTGGGTTGAATATTTAGAGCACGCCTAGACACCAAAGCCTCTCCAAGCACGGGCTCACTAAGCTCCAACTCAGAATCCTCCACCAAAGATGGCATACTTCCATCCGAATCTTCATCACTAGTCTCCTCACTAACTACATCACCATTCTCAAGTAAAATCATAGTTCTCTTGTTTGGACATTGAGAAGAGATGTGACCAAAACCTTGACATTTAAAACACTTAATTTTTGAAGTAGAAGAAGAATAAGAGTTAGAGTTATACTTACCTTTAGGAGGTGGATCTGAACTTTTGGGCTTTGCTTCCTCCTTTGGCTTGCTGTCTTTAGATTTGAAGGAGGATTTGGAATCCTTCAAACCTTGCTTCCAAGACCCAGAACCAGCAGCAAATCTGAATTTTTGTTGAGATTTAAGTTGTTTGTCCACTTTAATAGCTTTGTGTAATAGCTCTTCCATGTCAACATAATGTTGGAGATCCACAATTGCAGCAATTTCAGGGTTCAAACCATCTATGAATCTTGCCATGGTTGCCTCTTTGTCTTCTTCAAGATTGGCTCTAATCATAGCCATTTCCATCTCTTGATAATACTCCTCAACACTCATGGAGCCTTGTCTCAATTTCTGCAATTTCTTGTGCAAATCCCTATAGTAATAACTAGGGACAAATCTCTTTCTCATAGTGATTTTCATCTCATGCCAAGTCTGAATTGGAGGCTCTCTATTTCGCCTTCTATTGATGAGAAGTTGATCCCACCAAATGCTAGCATAATCTGAAAATTCAACGGCTGCTAATTTCACTTTTTGCCCTTCAAAATAATAATGGCACTCAAAAACGTGCTCAACCTTTCTTTCCCACTCCAAATAAAGCTCTGGATCATTCTTTCCTTGAATGGAGGGAATTTTCATTTTGATGTTGCCTAGACCATGCTCCTTATGTGGGGGAACTTGCTTGTGCCTCCTTGGAATGAAATCATCAAAGTCAGATTCTCCTTCATACTCCTCTTCAAGATCACGTCTTTTTGGAATTTTAGAGTTAGATGGAGATTCAAAGTCATCCAATCTTGCATTGAGCCTTTTGAATTGCTCATAGACACTTTTCATGAAAACTTTAAGATCAACATCATTAGGCTCATTTTCAGCCATTTTACAACCTGAAATGTTAGTGGATAGAATAAAAAATAATGTGAAGTAGGACCTCACACACTCTTCTCACGTGTATCACTCAAAATATTGCAAATCCACTCGTGTTTCACTCAAAATTTGGCTTTTATCTTTAATATGACACTCTTGCCTTTTACCACTCACTTGCTTCTTTTTAGTGCTCTTAGATAGAAACAAAAACAAATCAATAGGAGCAAAGAATAAAGTGGCAATCCCAAAACCAGAAAATTCCAGTTAAAATTTTCAAAGAGCCAAAAGAAAAGAGGCAAAAATAAGAATTTAAAAAGGGACAGGATCAAAAACAAGCAGTTTGGAAAGAAAAGAAAAATAGGAAAGGATTAAAAAAAAAAAAAAGGAAAGTTAGGTTCAATTTAAGAAATTTGGAAGCTTACCACCCAAGTTTATAGAATTAGGAAAGTGATTGCTACTTGTAATGTAAGTTCTTGACAAATGGGTAACTTGCTACAACTTGCAATTCAGAATAGTCAAAATAGGAACTTTGAAAATAGGAAACTAATAGGATGCCAAGCAATTGCAATCAGTTACAATGAAATAGGAAAGTTGTTACATGAACACAAAAGGAAAGAACTTGATAGATACTTAACTCAAATTGGAAATTTTTCTTTCTTTCTTCTTTTTTTCTTTTTTTTTCACTCCTTTTTTTTTCACTTTTTTTTTCGAATTTTTTTTTTTTAGTATCACACACTTTTTTTTTTGGAAGGAGAAAAAAAAACGAAAATCTGGAAAAGAGGACAAAGCTCACACACAAGTTAGCAAATCACAAGAAAAAAAGAAAAACAAACTATGGATGGTATGAAAAGGAAGATGGATGCACACTATAATGGAAGAAGGAAGAAGATGGAAGACAAAGGCAAAGATGGAAAAGGTAACACAAATAGAAGGAGAGAAGGTATGAAGAATAGTGGAAGGAAAAAACACAAAGATATACCTTGCTTTAGCGAACCTATGCTCTGATACCAAATGATGAGAGACCCCGTAGGAATAAGTCCTAGGAACCTTCAACAAAATGATATGTTGCCCGGGACCGGCTAAGAACAAGAGATGTTGGTCAGGAGGATAAGACCCTAAGAGAACTCGTCCCTTAGAACCCTAGCCTTGAGACGCCACAAAGGAAGACCACTCCTTTGATAAGTCACTTGTATTCTATAGAAGAACACACAGAAACAAGAATTCTCACGATGAGAAATAAAATTCTGAATTCATTCCAATCTCCAAAAGTACATTAGGTGGCCTATTAAATAGGCATAAAAGAAAACCCTAAACCTAACTTAATCTCTAAGAATTCTCCTCCAAGAAATAGGAAACAAAGAATCTGATTTTAATGGGAGGAGATGATACCATTTACTACAAGAAATCCTAAAGAAAAGGAAAGAAAATAATAAATTTTCAGCAACTAACGAAAATAGAAATAAACAAAATCTGAAACTTAAATCCTAAGTCTTGACTAAATGGCCTTGTTCAAACTAATAGAAATGGAAACTAATGAAAAGCAAATAAAAGACATCCTAATAAGATTTAAAACTCCTATTCACGTCACTTTTGTTGCCCATGTGATTTGCACATGCTTTTTAATTGATTTCTTCAAGTTGGACTCTATTTGGACCTTGCAGCATATCTTGTTGGGCTTGGACAATGAGGATCAAGTCCCTTGGGCCTTGTAACTCTTCAAATTGATGCAAAAAACATGGGTTCAAGCTCTTGAACTTTTTGGACAATGCAACTCAAAGCTTGCTTCATGGCTTTAGCTCTTCCTCTAGTCATTGGGCCTCCTATGCCTTGTAATGGGTCCATTTGCATGTTGGGCTCTCTTGCACACCCTTTATGCTCTTTTAGGTCCTTACACCATGCTCCCTTATCTACAAGCTCACAAGCCCCTTCATCAGTTACGAAGAAGATATAAGTGAAAAACGAATAGAGGTGCTTGTCTGTCATGTCATTACTAGGGGTAAAACAGTCATTTGTACCTAAAATAATAAAATATTAAGGAAATAAATAATCCCTAAAACTCCTTCAGGGTTTCTTAGCCCTTTAACTATTTATATTTCTATAGTTGTTACAACTTCTTTTTCTATTTAGCTCATGGCTACTGATCGCGGTAACCAGATCTTGGACCGGATCCAGCCTGGCCGTCCGGATAACGTGGCGTCATTTGACCCGTCTCATCAAACAGAGTTTAACCGTGGGTCACGAATTTCTGAGATGCTTGCCCGATTTTTTGATATTTGTGCCTAAAGCCATGAATAGAGGGTGAAACTAGAGTTCTCTAAACTTTTGGGCCATTTATACATTTTTCTTGGCATATAACTTTTCTTTGCATTTTAGTCCCTGGCTCCTTCATACTTGTAACAACTAGAAAAAGAAAAGAAAAAGAAAGAAGAAAGCTGAAAATTTTCAAAATCTTGAAATTTTTCTAAGTCTGCTGGCTATAGCGAGAAATGGCCTAGCTATAGCGAATGTACCTGTTCATTATAGCGAGAAATGGTCTAGTTATAGCGAGTGAGCCTGTTCGCTATAGCGAAAATGCTTCTAGCTATAACGAGTGCGGGCATTCCATACAAAAACCAGGGAGTTGCTTGCCGTAGAGCGCGCCATAGTGAAAACGGGGGTTTGGAACTAATACATGCTCGCCGTAACGAAGGTTAATTCTCGCTATAGTGAGGGTTAGTCCGGAAAAGCGTAAAAAGCGAGAATTTGATTTCTTTAAACGTCCCAACTCATTCTTTCTCTTCTATCTGACCTAAGCTTCGACCAAAGGCGAGAAAAGAGGCGTGGAGATGGAGAGAGACCAAGAGAAGGAAGGAAGAAGAAAAGAAAAGGTAAGCAAGCTTGAGATTTCCCTCTCCTTTCTTCTTAGCATCTTGTTCTTCTCTCTTTATCCTCTCTTTCTATGGTTTTGCTTGTGAAATTCGTTGGGATTTAGGCATGGGTCAGAAGAGGGAAAGTGGGAAACCACTCTTGCATTTCTTTGCTTTCCTTGAGTAGAGCTTGAGGTGAAGAAGAGGTGGTGAAATTCTAGAGAGAGGGAGGAAGTCTGACCTAGAATGAACAAGAAACTTGTGTTAAGTTGAGAAATGCAAAGAACTAGAAGAAGGGCTAGTAAAGTTTAAGAAGGGAAGAAGTAGGGCTTTAATCTCCTAGCCTTGTGAAGGTCTATTTGCATGAGAGTAATTCCATGCTCTTGATTGTCTCTAGGCTCAAGTGAAGCACTTCCATTAAGGGGTGATTGTGAAACTAAAAAGGGAGAAGAGAAATTGAAAGGGAAGGCTTGTGTTGGCTCAAAAGGTAGCTCTCTACTCTTTCTTGATGCATTCTTGGATGTAATAGTCATTGTATGCTTCTGTATATACTCATTGTGTGAGACATGCCATATGTTATTGCCATGATGCATTGGTACCAATATGCTTATGTGTTGGATTGTGAGAATTGCTTGAGTGAAGTAGTGCTAAAAGTCCCTTGAGATGGGTGAGATAGAGCCGAAAGTCCCTGAGGCTGGGTGAGACAAGGCCAAAAGTCTCATAACCGAGTGAGGCCAAGTCAAAAGTCCCTAAAATCGGGTGAGGCCATCCAAAAGTCCCTAAACTCGAGTGAGGCTAGACCAAAAGTCCCTGGAGCCCATCCTTGGCATTGATATGGTTTTCATGGCATATACAACATGTATTGTATGATTGTGAATGGTTAGATGCTTATTTACATGCTTTGACTTATTTATATATCTTGATTGCTTCCTTGAATGAGTGCATGAGCTACTGAGATTCCATGAATCTTACCCCTTCCCCCTCCCATCTTAACATGCTAGGTGGAGCTCAAGGAGAATCAAGTGCACA
The DNA here is from genome assembly GCA_032878935.1 of Erythrophleum fordii. Lineage (NCBI taxonomy): Eukaryota > Viridiplantae > Streptophyta > Magnoliopsida > Fabales > Fabaceae > Erythrophleum > Erythrophleum fordii. Next base: position 19,413,414 of record JAVQMF010000053.1, read on the forward strand.
CCAAGGAGCCTAGAAGCATGTTTAGCTAGATGTTAGCTTATTTTGATTCTTTTGATATAAAGTGGTGTCAAAATGAATATGCACCTACTATTTTTTAGATGTAAATGTTGTAACAAGTGTAACTGTATGGAAATATGATGTACAAACTTTGTAGAGAGACAAAGTAATGAAAATGTGGGTTTTGCCCTCTTTGTGGATGATATGTGATAGTGTATTTTGGCCCGTAGCATAGTGAGTTTGAAATGTATGATGATTTGGACCACTTGGATATTTCATATATGCTATGTTCATGCTTTTAAATTTGTCCATGAGGTGTGAGAATATGTGGGAGGCCATTTGGACCCACTTTGAACCATTTTGGGTGCCAAAACCGTCAAATGTGTGAGTTATGTCAAAGTATGACCAAATGAGCTCTTCTTGATATGAAATTTGGCATGCCTCTAGAGTTTGTAGAGAGCTTCTTGGGAAGCTAAAGTGGGTAATATTTGGAGGTTTAGGAAATATTTGGTGAATTGTTGAAATTGGAAAAATTTGATGGTTTGGTCATGGTACTGTGTCATTAGCCTGAAAATAAATCTATGTCATTCATAGAACAAATGGAGTCCAAATATTATGAAATTTTATAGGCATAAACTAGACAATCACAGTGACCTATACCAACTAGAATGACCTAAATAGGAGGTCTGTAGAGAGAGAACAAACTATTTAAAGTTCTATATCAGTATCAGGGAAGCCATCCGACCTCCATTACTGTTCCATCAGTTTTTGAGGTCTAAGGGATACTTAACTGATCTGGACTGATTTTTTTCCTCTAGTTAACATCTGTAGCTTTCTAAATTGGTATAGTTTTCCCAGATTAGATTTTTTTGGATTTAGTTATGAATTTTCGAATTTCATGACAGTAAGCTGCGCCAGAAACAGGGACAGCCGGACCTCTGTCTCATTTTCGATGTCAAACATGGTCCAAACGCTGAGATTGTGGTTGGAAAGTATTTTTAGTATAAATTTAACACTTAGAACTTTCTAGAAAGCTAAGGTTTGCTAGATTCTCATTTTTCTATAATTAGTTATGATTTTCAAAATTTAGAGCCAAAAATCTAACTTTTGGGCCCATGTGAGAAATTGCATTTTCTTGGTTTTTGGCTTCATATCCGTGGTTTCTAGCTTGTTTTATGATATGTATGAGTCTTATACATGGAGTTTGAGTAGAGAATGTGAATGATGGGTTCACAGGACCCACGGGGCAAAAGATGAGTGTTTGAAACCTTGTTTTATAATATGAAAATGCCACGATTGATACTTGTTCTTTGGAAATCATCTGGAATCGAGCCCAGAGGGAGGCTAGATGGAGTTAATATATTAGGTGTTATATTTTGGTATCAGAGCAAAGGTTCAGGCACTTTTGCTTGATGTCAGGCTCTTGAATGATATGATGTACTTGTGTTTGGTGTGAATGGCCATGGAAGTGGTAGCATCCATATACATATGTGCTTGTGATATTATTGTGAACTGAGGGTTGCTACTTCTTTCAAACATGGTTAAGACTAGACAGGGTAGGGGTAAAGGCAGACCACCCAGGGCTCAGAGAGCTAAGCCAGAGGTTTCTGTTGGGCCTGAGGATCCTCTGCGAGCCATCATGGAGAGGCTTGACCGGTATGAGGCCATGATGGGCCAGCACCAGGAGATGCTGGAATAGCAGAGGTACATTGCCCAACAACAGCATGATATGATCATGCATTTACAAGATACCCTGGCCAAGCAAGAAGAAGCCAGGAGAGAAGCCCTGTACCTCAACCATCTACATCCAGCATTCCACCTGCACCTCCCCAGGAGCCTGCTGCTCCACAGACCTAGACGCTTATCCAGAAAGTGTTAAAGTAGTTTAGGCAGAATAATCCACCCTCATTTTATGGGGAGTTAGATGCAGATAAGGCGAAGGCTTGGGTTATGCAGCTAAAGAAAATATTCTCGGTGATGGATTGTACCACCGAGCAGAAAGCTCAGCTAGCCACTTTCATGTTACAAAAGGAAGCTGATATCTGGTGTAGCACGAAACCTCTGATGGAGACCAAGAACATACAAATAAAGTGGGAAAGCTTCTTGGTCGAGTTTTATAAGAAATATGTCCCTAGTTCGGTGAGGAAGAAGAAAGAGATGGAATTTATGGGCTTGAGATAGACGGATGAGATGACTATGGACCAATATGTGGCCAAGTTCATTGAGTTGTCTCGATATTCCTCTTACCTCCAGAGGTATGATGATGAACCCTGGAGATTTGAGCAGTTTGAGACTGGGTTGAAGCCCCTGATTAGCGACAGAGTCACTCCACAGCGGATCAGGAAGTTCAATACCCTTGTGGAGGTCAGCAGGGTGATTGAGACTAACCTGTAAACTATCATGCCTGCTGTGACTACAGCTAGTCAGAAGAGGGTTCCGGATTTGAAAAGGTCGAAACCAGAAGAGGGTTCTAGTTTGACACCTAGCACCAAGAGGAGAGGCAAGGGGCCGTGGAATAGAAGGCTACAGCGGGGTATGCCACCTCCTCAGAGCCAGTCATCCTTCCAACAGTCTCCGGTGACATGTTTCAAGTGTGGGAAGCTGAGGCACATTGCTAGACACTGTCCTTATATAGATACAACGCCTCCTCTTAGGCTACAGACCCAGGGCCGAGTGTTCGCCCTCACTCAGCAGGAAGCCAGTGCATCTCTTAGTTTGATCCGAGGTACGCTGATAGTGAATGGCTTTCCTGTAGTTGCTATGTTTGATTCGAGTGCTAGTCATTCGTTTATATCCTATGATTGTGTGAGGCAATTGGGTTTGGTCATTAGTGTCTTGCCATTTGACTTGTCTGTCACTACACCCACTGGAAGCCACGTGGTTACTTCCTATACTTGCTTAAATGTCACTGTTCAATTTAACCATTGTCATACCACTATTGATTTGATCTGTATGCCCTTCCATTATATTGATTTGATTATTGGTATGAACTGGTTAGCCGCAAATAATGCCATACTTGATTGTAAACACTGAACCATTTCCCTACCTGCTTGTGGGACTATACCTAGGGTAGGAGCTGAGTTATCTTTTATGACTATTGCTGATACAATACCAGTAGGCATGCCCATTGGAGCACTACAAGTTCGAGAAGCCCTCATCCATCAAGGAACTCAAATTATTCAAAAGGGTATGATTCAGGTCCAAATGGCTTATGAAGAGATGGCCCATGCTCAAGAGGCTCAAATTGTGCTAGTATATGTCCAAAAACTTCAAAGAGTTCAAAATAATCTCTATGTTGGATGTCAACCCAAGTTTATAGCCCAAGATCCATATTTGATTAAGATCTCCTTAAAGATGCAAAAGTGGAAGCCCAATGTCTTAAAAAGATCCATGGAGCAACTAAATTCAAATCCAACATGTTGAAGGCCCAATGTAGTTACACACATACAAGAGGAGTGCCAAGGCCCAATATGTTTCCAATTACAAGAAATTAAGAATCATGTGACAACCATGTGATTTTTAATGAAGCATGAGCATCCCATGTGACAACTTAAGAAGCTGATTAGTTTTAACTAAGATTCCTTTTGAAATTTCGTTTTTTATTATTTTATTATTTTTTTGAACTTGGTCAAGAGCTTATCTTGGAGATCAAGTTAAGATTAGTATCCTAATCTAATTAGGATATATATTAGGTATTATTTAAAAATATTTCTAATCAGATTTTAGAGTTTTACTTTAATTAGGACTCTAGAAATTTTGCCTATAAAAGGCTTCCTATTGTACTCTATTTTACACATGAATGAATGAATGAAATTGAGTATTATTCAATTATTTGTGAGGCTTTTGCTTCTTTGTATTCTCTGAGAGTTCATGTGACTTATCAAAGGATTGGTCTTCCTTTGTGGCGTCTTGAGGCTAGGGTTCTAAGAGACAAGTTCTCTTAAGGTCTTTCCTTTGACCAACATTCTTGTTTTCTAGCCGGTCTCGGGCAAAGTGTCATCTTGTTGAAGGTTCCTAGAGGGTCTCTCATCAATTGCCCAGGCTGAGAGATATTTAGAGTGTAGATGTCAAGGGTTTCTAGTCTTTTTCTCTATTCAGGTTGAGGTAGAAGAAGGGATAGAGGAGATCCCAGTTGTCAGGGAATTCCCGGAAGTTTTTCCTAAAGAGTTTGAGTTTAGTGGCCTACCCCCTAAGAGAGAATTAGAATTCCCTATAGACATAGTGCCTAGGGCTGGACCGGTGTCCAAAGCTCCTTACAGGATGGCTCCTGCCGAGCTGGCTGAATTGAAAGAGCAGATAGAGGAATTGTTAGAGAAAGGGTTTATCCACTCTAGTGTCTCACCTTGGGGAGCTCTGGTGTTATTTGTGAAAAAGAAGGATGGTAGCTTACGTTTGTGTATAGATTACAAAGAGTTGAATAAAGTTACCATCAAGAATAAATATCCTCTCCCTAGAATTGATGATTTGTTAGATCAGTTGGCTGGGGAATCTGTGTTTTCCAAGATAGACCTTACTGAAGACGTCTCCAAGACGGCCTTCAGAGCAAGATATGGGCACTATGAGTTCCTTGTGATGCCATTCGGGTTGACAAATGCGCCCGCTGTGTTCATGGATTACATGAATAGGGTATTCAGACCGTATCTAGATCAGTTTGTGGTGGTCTTCATTGATGATATTTTAGTGTACTCCAGATCCTTTGAGGAGCACGAGAGGCATTTAAGATTAGTCCTAGACACCTTGAGAGAGAAAAGGTTATATGCCAAACTTAGTAAATATGAGTTTTGGCTGACCGATGTGAGATTCTTAGGTCATGTGATCTCACGAGATGGGGTCGCGGTAGATCCCCATAAAGTTAAGGCTGTGTTACAGTGGGATAGACCTAGAACGATCACCGAGATTAGGAGTTTCCTAGGTTTGGCAGGATATTATAGATGATTTATTCAAGGCTTTTCTCAAATGGCCTTACCACTGATGAGGCTATCTAGGAAAGAGACACCTTTTGTGTGGGATGATAGATGTGAGAAGAGTTTCTAGGTGTTGAAACTCTATCTGACCACTGCCCCTGTACTGATTATCCCTAACCATAGTGAGCCATTTGTGGTTTATTGTGATGCCTCGGGCAAAGGGTTAGGATGTGTGTTGATGCAGCAGGGTCGAGTAGTGGCATATGCTTCTAGGCAGTTGAGGCCTCATGAGGAGAATTATCCCACGCATGACCTGGAGTTAGCCACCGTAATGTTTGCTCTTAAAATTTGGAGACACTATCTGTATGGTGCTACCATAGAGATCTATAGTGACCACAAGAGTCTGAAATACCTGTTTGACTAGAAAGAACTCAATATGAGACAGAAGAGATGGATGGAATTTTTGAAAGACTATGATTATGTGTTGAAATATCATCCGGGCAAGGCCAATGTGGTGGCGGATACCCTGAGTAGAAAAATCACCCATGTAGCCTATATGATGATTAGGGAGCATGAGCTCCTAGAAAAGTTTAGAAACTTGAACCTCTCTTATCAGGTGGTATCGGGTAAATTGTATCTGAGTGAAACCCAAATTGAGAATATATTGAGAACCCAGATCTTAGATGCCCAGTGATACAATATCAGTAGGCATGCCTATTAAAGCACTACAAATTCGAAAAGCCCTTATCCATCAAGAACTTCAAAGAGCTCAAGTGGCCCAAATTGTGCACTATGTCCAAAAATTTCAAAGAACTCAAGATAATATTTATGTTGGACGTCGGCCCAAGTTTAGAGCCCAAGATCCATATTTGATAAATTCAAAATATGCTGAATTGGACTTTGGACATGATATTTCCTTAAAGATGCAAAAGTGGAAGCCCAATGTTCTAAGAAGGGCCATGGAGCAACTAAAGTCAATATCCAACATGTTGAAGGCCCAATGAACTATACACATACAAGAGAAGTGCTAAGGCCCAATTGGAGTCCAATTGCAAGAGATTAAGAATCATGTGACAACCATGTGATTTTTAATGAAGCATGAGCATTCCATGTGACAACTTAAAGAAGCTAATTAGTTTTGACTAGGATTCTTTTTGAATTTCGTTTTTTTTATTATTTTATTATTTTTTTAAACTTGGTCAAAGAGCTTATCTTGGAGATCAAGTTAGAATTAGTATCCTAATCTAATTAGGATATATATTAGGTATTATTTAAAAATATTTTTAATCAGATTTTAGAGTTTTACTTTAATTAGGACTCTAGAAAATTTTGCCTATAAAAGGCTTCCTATTGTACTCTATTTTACACATGAATGAATGAATGAATTTGTGTATTATTCAATACTTTGTGAGGCTTTTGCTTCTTTGTGTTCTCTGAGAGTTCACGTGACTTATCAAAGGATTGGTCTTCCTTTGTGGCGTCTTGAGGCTAGGGTTCTAAGAGACAAGTTCTCTTAGGGTCTTTCCTTTGACCAACATTCTTGTTTTCTAGCCGGTCTCGGGCAAAGTGTCATCTTGTTGAAGGTTCCTAGGACAAGGTTCCTAGAGGGTCTCTCATCATTTGGTATCAGAGCTTTGGTCGCTAGTACAAGGTATATTTTTGTATTTTCCCTTTCATTGTTTTTCATACTTTCTCTCTTTCCATTAATCCTTTTCATCTTCATCTTTTTCTTCTATCTTCTTCTGTCTTCCATTGTTGTGTTCCTCCATCCTCAAAAAAAAAAAAAAAGAAGAGAGTGTGATACTCCAAAAAGAAAAAGAGAAGAGAGTGTGATACTCCCAAAAAAAAAATTCAAAAAAAAAATTCGAAAAAAAAAATTCAAAAAAAAAAGGGAGTGAAAAAAAAAAATTCAGATTGCAGAATTCAAAATTGCAAGTTGTGCCAATTCAAAATTAAAAGCAAGATTGGAGTCAATTTCCTAATTGGAGTCAATTTCCTAGTTGGAGTTAGTTTCCTAATTGGAGTCAATTTCCTAATTGGAGTTTGTTTCCTAATTTAATTGCATTAAGTGGCTACCAAGTTTTCTACTTACCTATTTACATTCAAGAAAGGATATTGTTTTCTAATTGTTCGAAACTTGAATTGCAAGTAGTTTTCTATTCTTAAGGTTTCTTATTTTCAGATTTTTTTTTTCTTTTCATCTCTTTCCTTCCAGACCTTCCCTTACTCCTTCTTTTTCCTTTTTGTTACACACCTATTTTTCTCCTTTGTTTGATTCTTTGGGAATTTATATTTTAGAATTCTAGTTTTTTTGATTGCCATTTGTATGATCTTTTCATTTGATTTGCTTGTGACTTGCTTAGAACACTTGTAAGAAGCAAATTATTGAGTGGTAAAAGGCAAGAGCGTTAACATTAAAGAAAAAGCCAAAAAGAGAGTTAAACACGAGTGAACTTATCATCTTTTGAGTGTAAACATGTGAGAAGAGTATGTGAGATCCTATTCTTTCTTTCCTTCCTTGACTAACTTTTCAGGTGTTAAGATGTCCAATGAGTACAAATTCCTTGAAGAGGCTAACAAAGAACGATTCGAGCAATCTTGTGCAAGGTTTGATGCATTCCAATCCAATAACAACTCTACAGGACAATATAAAGAAAAGGCATCCTTTGATTTCCATACTAGATGCCTTATCAAAGAAAAAGTCTGCAGTATGACTATTGATAATAGTAGCTATATAAATGTTGCTAGTACCTTACTTGTTGAGAAATTAAACTTGCCTACTATAAAGCATCCTAGGCCCTATACCTTGTTGAAGGGTAGTGCTGAATTTAAAGTTAATAAGCAAGTTTTGATTTCTTTCTCCATTGGTAAATATCATGATAAAGTGTTATGTGATGTAGCTCCAATGTATGATGGACATATTATGCTTGGTAAACCATGGAAACACGTAAGAAAAGCTAAATATGTCAAGCATAAGCACAAATATTGCTATTGCTATTCATTTGTATTCAATGAAAAAAATCATGTATTGGTACCTCTTGATCCTATGGATGCTTATAAGGATCAAATAAGAATAGTACAAGCATACAAAATGAAAGAAAAGGAGAGAACAAAAGAAAAAGAGCGAGAATATGAGTTAGAGAGAGAAAAAGATGAAATTGAAAAAGAAAAGAGTGTGAGTGAAAAGAAAGAGCAAGAGAGTTGTGAGAAAAGTGAGAAAAGTATAAGTCTGAGCTTGTTTGATGAAAAAAGAGAGGTTGAGAGCATATGTAAGGATACTTGTTTATCTATTAACAATCTTAACCCATCTTTGCCTATTGTTAGTTCTAGCTCCTTGCAGGTATGTAAAGATTTGTTTCCCAAAAAACTACCTAATGGCGAAGATTCGAGGACGAATCTTTTCAAAGAGGGAGGGAATGATACAATATCAGTAGGCATGCCTATTAAAGCACTACAAATTCGAAAAGCCCTTATCCATCAAGAACTTCAAAGAGCTCAAGTGGCCCAAATTGTGCACTATGTCCAAAAATTTCAAAGAACTCAAGATAATATTTATGTTGGACGTCGGCCCAAGTTTAGAGCCCAAGATCCATATTTGATAAATTCAAAATATGCTGAATTGGACTTTGGACATGATATTTCCTTAAAGATGCAAAAGTGGAAGTCCAAGTGGAAGCCCAATGTTCTAAGAAGGGCCATGGAGCAACTAAAGTCAATATCCAACATGTTGAAGGCCCAATGAACTATACACATACAAGAGGAGTGCTAAGGCCCAATTGGAGTCCAATTGCAAGAGATTAAGAATCATGTGACAACCATGTGATTTTTAATGAAGCATGAGCATTCCATGTGACAACTTAAAGAAGCTAATTAGTTTTGACTAGGATTCTTTTTGAATTTCGTTTTTTTTATTATTTTATTATTTTTTTAAACTTGGTCAAAGAGCTTATCTTGGAGATCAAGTTAGAATTAGTATCCTAATCTAATTAGGATATATATTAGGTATTATTTAAAAATATTTTTAATCAGATTTTAGAGTTTTACTTTAATTAGGACTCTAGAAAATTTTGCCTATAAAAGGCTTCCTATTGTACTCTATTTTACACATGAATGAATGAATGAATTTGTGTATTATTCAATACTTTGTGAGGCTTTTGCTTCTTTGTGTTCTCTGAGAGTTCACGTGACTTATCAAAGGATTGGTCTTCCTTTGTGGCGTCTTGAGGCTAGGGTTCTAAGAGACAAGTTCTCTTAGGGTCTTTCCTTTGACCAACATTCTTGTTTTCTAGCCGGTCTCGGGCAAAGTGTCATCTTGTTGAAGGTTCCTAGGACAAGGTTCCTAGAGGGTCTCTCATCATTTGGTAAGAGAGCCTCTAGGAACCTTGTCCTAGGAACCTTCAACAAGATGACACTTTGCCCGAGACCGGCTAGAAAACAAGAATGTTGGTCAAAGGAAAGACCCTAAGAAAACTTGTCTCTTAGAACCCTAGCCTCAAGACGCCACAAAGGAAGACCAATCCTTTGATAAGTCACGTGAACTCTCAGAGAACACAAAGAAGCAAAAGCCTCACAAAGTATTGAATAATACACAAATTCATTCATTCATTCATGTGTAAAATAGAGTACAATAGGAAGCCTTTTATAGGCAAAATTTTCTAGAGTCCTAATTAAAGTAAAACTCTAAAATCTGATTAAAAATATTTTAAATAATACCTAATATATATCCTAATTAGATTAGGATACTAATTCTAACTTGATCTCCAAGATAAGCTCTTTGACCAAGTTTAAAAAAATAATAAAATAATAAAAAAAACGAAATTCAAAAAGAATCCTAGTCAAAACTAATTAGCTTCTTTAAGTTGTCACATGGAATGCTCATGCTTCATTAAAAATCACATGGTTGTCACATGATTCTTAATCTCTTGCAATTGGACTCCAATTGGGCCTTAGCACTCCTCTTGTATGTGTATAGTTCATTGGGCCTTCAACATGTTGGATATTGACTTTAGTTGCTCCATGGCCCTTCTTAGAACATTGGGCTTCCACTTGGACTTCCACTTTTGCATCTTTAAGGAAATATCATGTCCAAAGTCCAATTCAGCATATTTTGAATTTATCAAATATGGATCTTGGGCTCTAAACTTGGGCCGACGTCCAATATAAATATTATCTTGAGTTCTTTGAAATTTTTGGACATAGTGCACAATTTGGGCCACTTGAGCTCTTTGAAGTTCTTGATGGATAAGGGCTTTTCGAATTTGTAGTGCTTTAATAGGCATGCCTACTGATATTGTATCGCCCAGAGGGAGGATGAGTTCCTGAAACGGATCAGGAATGAGATTTCCTAAGGTAAGATCTCATATTTCAATGTGTCTGAGGATGGTATGATAGTATATCGAGATAGAATCTGTATACCTAGTCAGACTAAATTGAGAGAAAGCATTTTAGAAGAGGCACATAAGAGTAAGTATACTATCCACCCAGGTGCCACCAAAATATATCAGGATTTGAAAAGAATGTTTTGGTGGCCAGGGATGAAGAACGATGTGACAGATTATGTGGTTAGATACCTAGTGTGTCAGAGGGTAAAGATAGAACATCAAATTGTTGCAACCTTTAGATATTCCAGAGTGGAAGTGGGATAGTATAACCATAGACTTTGTTATGAGGTTACCCAAGACATCCTCTAGACACGATGCTATTTGGGTAGTTATGGATAGACTGATGAAGTCTGCACACTTTTTAGCTATCAGGGCTACTCATACGTTGGATAGATTGGCCCAGTTGTACATCAAAGAGATAGTGCAACTTCATGGAGTACCTAGTAGCATAGTTTCGGATAGAGACCCCAGGTTCACATCGAACTTTTAGAGGTCATTGCAGCATGCCTTAGGGACCAGGTTGCGGTTTAGTACTGCATATCACCCCCAGACAGATGGTCAGACTGAAAGGACCATCCAAACATTGGAAGACATGTTGAGGGCATGTGTGCTAAAAATGAGGGGTAACTGGGATGCGTATTTACCGTTAGCAGAGTTTGCGTATAATAACAGCTACCATTCCAGTATCCAGATGGCCCCTTATGAGGCTTTGTATGGGAGAAAGTGCAGATCCCCTCTGTGTTGGGTTGAGCTAGGTGAGAGGAGTATGATAGGACCTGAGATTGTGGATCAAACCACCCGACAAATAGAATTGATTAGAAAGAGACTCCTCATAGCCCAGAGTAGGCAGAAAAGCTATGCTGATAAGCAAAGGAAGTCGTTAGAGTTTGAGATTGGAGACCATGTGTTCATTCGAATATCTCCAGTGACGGGAGTAAGTCGGTCAATGAGGGTAAGGAAGCTCAGTCCTAGGTATATTGGTCTATTTGAAATCCTTGAGAAAATTGGACCCATAGCTTACCGAATAGCCTTACCTCCTAACTTAGCCCAAATCCACAGTGTTTTTCATGTCTCCCAGTTGAAAAAGTATTTACCAAACCCCTCACATGTCATAGAATATGAGCGTGTGCAATTGCAGGAAGATCTTTCCTATGTAGTGAGACCAGAGAGAATTGTGGATGCTAAGCTGAAACAGCTGAGAAGCAAGAACATTCCTCTGGTGAAAGTGATATGGAGAGGTCTGACATCTGAGGAAGCAACCTGGGAATTGGAGGATGAAATGAGGCAAAAATATCCAAAATTATTCCCTTGAGGTAAGTCTTTAAATTTCGAGGATGAAATTTCATTTAAGAGGGGTAGAAATGTAACAACCAGAAAAAGAAAAGAAAAAGAAAGAAAAAAGCTGAAAATTTTCGAAATCCTGAAAATTTTCTAAGTCTGCTGGCTATAGCAAGAAATGGCCTAGCTATAGTAAATGTACCTGTTCGCTATAGCGAGTGAGCCTGTTCGCTATAGCGAAAATGTTTTTAGCTATAGCGAGTGTGGGCATTCCATACAAAAACTAGGGAGTTGCTCGTCGTAGCGCACGCCATAGCGAAAACAGGGGTCTGGAACAAATACGTGCTCGCCGTAGCGAAGGTTAATTCTCGCTATAGCGAGGGTTAGTCCAGAAAAGCGTAAAAAGTGAGAATTTGACTTCTTTAAATGTCCCAACTCATTCTTTCTCTTCTATCTGACCTAAGCTTTGACCAAAGGGGAGAAAAGAGGCGTGGAGAGGGAGAGAGACCAAGAGAAGGAAGGAAGAAGAAAAAAAAGGTAAGCAAGCTTGAGATTTCCCTCTCCTTTCTTCTTAGCATCTTGTTCTTCTCTCTTTATCCTCTCTTTTTATGGTTTTGCTTATGAAATTTGTTGGGATTTAGGTATGGGTCAGAAGAGGGAAAGTGGGAAACCACTCTTGCATTTCTTTGCTTTCCTTGAGTAGAGCTTGAGAGTGAAGAAGAGGTGGTGAAATTCTAGAGAGAAGGAGGAAGTCTGACCTAGAATGAACAAGAAATGCAAAGAACTAGAAGAAGGGCTAGTAAAGTTTAAGAAGGGAAGAAGTAGGGCTTTAATCTCCTAGCCTTGTGAAGGTTTATTTGCATGAGAGTAATTTCATGCTCTTGATTGTGTCTAGGCTCAAGTGAAGCACCTCCATCAAGGTGTGATTGTGAAACCAAGAAGGGAGAAGAGAAATTGAAAGGGAAGGCTTGTGTTGGCTCAAAAGGTAGCTCTCTACTCTTTCTTGATGCATTCTTGGATGTAATAGTCATTGTATGCTTCTGTATATACTCATTGTGTGAGACATGCCATATGTTATTGCCATGATGCATTGGTACCAATATGCTTATGTGTTGGATTGTGAGAATTGCTTGAGTGAAGTAGTGCTAAAAGTCCCTTGAGATGGGTGAGATAGAGCCGAAAGTCCCTGAGGCTGGGTGAGACAAGGCCAAAAGTCTCATAACCGAGTGAGGCCAAGTCAAAAGTCCCTAAAATCGGGTGAAGCCATCCAAAAGTCCCTAAACTCGGGTGAGGCTAGACCAAAAGTCCCTGGAGCCCATCCTTGGCATTGATATGGTTTTCATGGCATGTACAACATGTATTGTATGATTGTGAATGGTTAGATGCTTATTTACATGCTTTGACTTGTTTATATGCCTTGATTGCTTCCTTGAATGAGTACATGAGCTACTGAGATTCCATGAATCTCACCCCTTCCCCCACCCATCTTAACATGCTAGGTGGAGCTCAAGGAGAATCAAGTGCACACCAAGGAGCCTAGAAGCATGTTTAGCTAGATGTTAGCTTATTTTGGTTCTTTTGATGTAAAGTGGTGCAAAAATAAATATGCACCTACTATTTTTTAGATGTAAATGTTGTAACAAGTGTAACTGTATGGAAATATGATGTACAAACTTTGTAGAGAGACAAAGTAATGAAAATGTGGGTTTTGCCCTCTTTGTGGATGGTATGTGATAGTGTATTTTGGCCCGTAGCATAGTGAGTTTGAAATGTATGATGATTTGGACCACTTGGATATTTCATATATGCTATGTTCATGCTTTTAAATTTGTCCATGAGGTGTGAGAATATGTGGGAGGCCATTTGGACCCACTTTGAACCATTTTGGGTGCCAAAACCGTCAAATGTGTGAGTTATGTCAAAGTATGACCAAATGAGCTCTTCTTGATATGAAATTTGGCATGCCTCTAGAGTTTGTAGAGAGCTTCTTGCTAAACTAAAGTGGGTAATATTTGGAGGTCTAGGGAATATTTGGTGAATTGTTGAAATTGAAAAAATTTGATGGTTTGGTCATAGTACTGTGTCATGAGCTCGAAAAGAAATCCATGTCATTCATAGATCAAATGGAGTCCAAATGTCATGAAATTTTATAAGCATAAACTATACAATCACAGTGACCTATACCAACTAGAATCACCTAAATTGGAGGTCTGTAGAGAGAGAACGAACCATCTGAAGTTATTTATCAGTATCAGGGAAGCCATCTGACCTCCATTACTGTTCCATCAGTTTTCGAGGTCTAAGCGATACTTAACTGATCTAGACTAATTTTTTTCCTCTATTTAACATCTGTAGCTTTCCAAATTGGTATATGTTTCCTAGATTGGATTTTTTTGGATTTAGTTATGAATTTTCAAAATTCATGACAGTAAGCTGTGCCAGAAATAGGGACAGCCGGACCTCTGTCTCATTTTTTATGTCAAACATGGTCCAAACGCTAAGATTGTGGTTGGGAAGTATTTTTAGTATAAATTTAACACTTAGATCTTTCCAGAAAGCTAGGGTTTGCTAGATTCCCATTTTTCTATAATTAGTAATAATTTTCCAAAGTTAGAGCAAAAAATTTGACTTTTGGGCCCATGTGAGAAATTGCATTTTCTTGGTTTTTGGCTTCATATCTGTGGTTTCTAGCTTGTTTTATGATATGTATGAGTCTTATACATGGGAGACAAATGGTTAAATGATTAATTGTCAAGAGTTATGGAAAGAAAATTGGAATTTGGAATCAGTATTGAAGCAATCAGAAATTTGAAATTTAGAACAAGGTGAATGAATGCAAATTTCCTTTTATGAATTGTGCACAATATGACTTTTAATGATCAGATCAACTCAAGGAATCAAAAATGGTAATTCCAAGAATCAGAAATGACCAGATCTTCAGCAATTGCAATTCAAGTCAACAATTCAAAATTTTACAATTTCCAGCACAACTTTTCTTTTTCACAGATTCTGACTTCTTTTTTTTTTTTTTTTGCAACTTTTCCTTCTTTTCTTTAATTTTCCTTTTTTTTTTACTGTAATATACTCTCTTTTTTTTTTTCGAATCTCAAAGGTGCTGAAATTTGCAAACAGAACACAAGATTTCTGAAAGATCAGAATGACATGCACGAAAGAAATAGCTATAACTTGCTCTAGAAAAATCGGATTGACGCAATTCCAAAACGAACAGAAAGAAGAGATCTTGAGACACAAGAAAGACCTATTAAACGTCCAAAAACACGAAGGAAAACACCAGAAACAGTCGCATGAAAAAAAAGGACGAGCAGAAAAGAATCAAACGAAATAAGGGAAAAGAAATAGCTATAACTTGCTCTACAAAAATCGGATTGGTGTGATTCCAAAACGAGCAGAAAGAAGAGATCTTGAAACACAAGAAAGACCTATTAAACGTCCAAAAACATGAAGGAAAACACCAGAAACAGCCGCACAAAAATATGGACGAACAGAAAAGAATCAGACGAAATAAGGAAAAAGAACAAGGAAAAAGTGGATGAAACCAACCTCAACCAATGCTCTGATACCAGATGATATGAGACTCCGTAGAAACCCGTTCTAGGAACCCCAAATGACACGGATCAGTGATCGAAATTTGGCTACAACACAAAAACAAGCAAATAGACAAATCTGGACAACAAACAACAAAGAACAAAGAAAGAAACAAAGAAGGAGAAGAAGGGATGCTCATGCTTCATTAAAAATCACATAGTTGTCACATGATTCTTAATCTCTTGCAATTGGACTCTAATTGGGCCTTGGCACTCCTCTTGTATGTGTGTAACTACATTGGGCCTTCAACATGTTGGATATTGAATTTAGTTGCTCCATGGATCTTCTTAAGACATTGGGCTTTCACTTGGACTTCCACTTTTGCATCTTTAAGGAGATCTTGATCAAATATGAATCGTGGGCTATAAACTTGGGTCGACGTCCAACATAGAGATTATTTTGAACTCTTTGAAGTTTTTGGACACATACTAGCACAATTTGGGTCTCTTGAACATGGGCCATCTCTTCATGAGCCATTTGGACCTGAATCATATTCTTTTGAATGATTTGAGTTTCTTGATGGATTAGGGCTTCTCGAACTTGTAGTGCTCCAATGGGCATGCCTACTGGTATTGTATCATTCCCTCCCTCTTTGAAAAGATTCGTCCTCGAATCTTCGCCATTAGGTGGTTTCTTAGGAAACAATTCTAGGCAATCACAACTCTTTTCAATGTTAGTTGAAGATGAGGGTCCATTGGGTGGCTTCTTTGAAAACAAATCTCCACATGCCTGCAAGGAGCTAGAACTAACAATAGGAATAGATAGGTTAAGATTGTTAGTAGATAAACAAACATCCTTACAAATGCTCTCAGCCTCTCTTTTTGGCTTTTTCTTTAATGTTAACCCTCTTGCCTTTTACCACTCAATAATTTGCTTCTTACAAGTGTTCTAAGTAAGTCACAAGCAAATCAAATGAAAAGATCAAACTAGTGGCAATCCAAAAACTAGAATCCTAAAATATAAATTCCCAAAGAATCAAACAAAGGAGAAAAATAGGTGTGTAACAAAAAGGAAAAAGAAGGAGTAAGGGAAGGTCTGGAAGGAAAGAGATGAAAAGAAAAAAAAAATCTGAAAATAAGAAACCTTAAGAATAGAAAACTACTTGCAATTCAAGTTTCGAACAATTAGAAAACAATATCCTTTCTTGAATGCAAATAGGTAAGTAGAAAACTTGGTAGCCACTTAATGCAATTAAATTAGGAAACAAACTCCAATTAGGAAATTGACTCCAATTAGGAAACTAACTCTAACTAGGAAATTGACTCCAATTAGGAAATTGACTTTAATTAGGAAACTAACTCCAACTAGGAAATTGACTCCAATTAGGAAATTAATTCCAATTAGGAAATTGACTCCAATCTTGCTTTTAATTTTGAATTGGCACAACTTGCAATTTTGAATTCTGCAATCTGAATTTTCTTTCTTTTTTTTTTCACTCCCTTTTTTTTTCACTCTTTTTTTTTTCTTCTTTTTTTTTCGAATTTTTTTTTTGAATTTTTTTTTTTTGGAGAGTACTCTCTTCTCTTTTTCTTTTTGGAGTATCACACTCTCTTTTTTTTTTTTTGATGATGGAGGAACACAACAATGGAAGACAGAAGAAGATAGAAGAAAAAGATGAAGATGAAAAGGATTAATGGAAAGAGAGAAAGTATGAAGAACAATGAAAGGGAAAACACAAAAATATACCTTGTACTAGCGACCAAAGCTCTGATACCAAATGATAAGAGACCCTCTAGGAACCTTGTCCTAGGAACCTTCAACAAGATGACACTTTGCCTGAGACCGGCTAGAAAACAAGAATGTTGGTCAAAGGAAAGACCCTAAGAGAACTTGTCACTTAGAACCCTAGCCTCAAGACGCCACAAAGGAAGACCAATCCTTTGATAAGTCACGTGAACTCTCAGAGAACACAAAGAAGCAAAAGCCTCACAAAGTATTGAATAATACTCAAATTCATTCATTCATTCATGTGTAAAATAGAGTACAATAGGAAGCCTTTTATAAGCAAAATTTTCTAGAGTCCTAATTAAAGTAAAACTCTAAAACCTTATTAGAAATATTTTAAATGATACCTAATATATCTTAATTAGATTAGGATACTAATTTTAACTTGATCTCTAAGATAAGCTCTTTGACCAAGTTCAAAAAAATAATAAAATAATAAAAAACGAAATTTCAAAAAGAATCCTAGTCAAAACTAATTAGCTTCTTTAAGTTGTCACATGGGATGCTCATGCTTCATTAAAAATCACATGGTTGTCACATGATTCTTAATCTCTTGCAATTGGACTCTAATTGGGCCTTGGCACTCCTCTTGTATGTGTGTAACTACATTGGGCCTTCAACATGTTGGATATTGAATTTAGTTGCTCCATGGATCTTCTTAAGACATTGGGCTTTCACTTGGACTTCCACTTTTGCATCTTTAAGGAGATCTTGATCAAATATGAATCGTGGGCTATAAACTTGGGTCGACGTCCAACATAGAGATTATTTTGAACTCTTTGAAATTTTTGGACATATACTAGCACAATTTGGGTCTCTTGAACATGGGCCATCTCTTCATGAGCCATTTGGACCTGAATCATATCCTTTTGAATGATTTGAGTTTCTTGATGGATTAGGGCTTCTCGAACTTGTAGTGCTCCAATGGGCATGCCTACTGGTATTGTATCACTTTCCCTTGAATATCTGCCTTGAATCAGATTTATAAACCTCATTTTAATCCAAGGAAAGAAAGGAAAAGGGAGGAGAGGAGGTGTGGATGAAGAAAAACAAGGAAAATCACTATGAAAACATACCTTAAGCTTGGTTTTCTTCCTCCTTCTTCTTCCTCTCTTGGGCGCCTCTCTCTTAGGGTTCTTCTTCTGATTTGGGGCTGGAAAATATGAAGTGAAATGAGGGCAAGTGTGAGGCGCCACCTATATATAGCTAGGGAAAAAGGACTTTTTCAAAAATTCTCATTTTGCCCTTCATACTTTACATTTTCGTTTCTCCTTTGTTTTAGCTCCTTTTTTAGAACCATCTTTTCTATTATAAAATTTAGATTCTCAATTAAGAAAAATGGCTTTGAAATCACTCAAATCGAAGCTAAAACCTTTCCAAACGAATCCGTCAAAGTTCAAACACACTGACGTTAGAAACATCCACCGGACGGGCTTTAGCTATCCCGAGGCTTTCCATAGTTTTTAGGGCCTTTGAGAACCCTGGGAAACTCAAAAATTTCATTTAAAAAGTCCTCCTGTGTGAATTCCAAAAATTTGCTCAAAATTACGAAAATACCATTAAGTTTTGTAGGCTTTTTGTAAGAAATTATTTCTTCATTCTAGCTCTATTTTTCTTTCCATCTGAACCTGAGATTCTCATTTTTAGGAGGCTAGAATACTTTTCAAATTTTTTGGGACCTTAACTATCTCATTTTAGGGGAGTTTCATTTGTTTACGGAGAAATTATACGTTACGTTTCTCACATTTTCTCTCGTTTTCAGAAAATCGGATGTTACATCTAACACCCCGAAGCTAAGGTAACATAGATAGCCTTTCTTCTTCTTGATTTTTCTTCTATTTTTCTCCAAGAATTCTTCTCTTCTCTTTCTCTCTAAATTTCATACATGGCATGAGGAGATGGGAAATTTTGTTATTTCCATGAATTCTAGCTAAGAAAAGATGGGAAAATCATATATATGGCTTATGCATTCTTGTGATTCAAGAAAATTCCTAATCTTGGAAATTTTTCTACAAATTAAGAAGCTTTGTATTTCAAGATGCCATAGGAGAAATTGAAGAGAAAATAAAGGGGGAAGTGATGGAAGAAAGCCTAAGGAAGAGGAAGATTAATACAACTTTGATTTTCATGAAAAAAGTGACAAGAAACTCTAGAATTTTACCTTGAAGAAAATTGTAGAATACATATGAAATCTCTAGAAATTGATTTAGTACTTTTGTTTAGCTTCCTTGAATATGTATATGTGGCCATTCGGTAACATAAAAATGAAGCAAAATCATCTATTTCCATGATGCATAGGTTCAGCCCACACATGTACATATACCTAGGGAAGCGTTTTCTTAAATCCAACTAAATTAGATTAATCTACATGAAAAATAAGCCCTATGGTGAAATTTTGGCAAATTGTGGATCATTGTATAAAAAGCCAAATTTTTGAGAAAAAGTGTTGACCAAGATATTCTTGAATTTTTCCCAATGTTATTTGACATGTTCTGGATGACTTTTGAGGCCTAATATATTATACATACTGCTTTAGGTTATGCTGATATTTATTTTATGAATTTTGGAGCCCATTGGAATAATTGGAAAATTAGGCAATATATCAGCATAGCAAGCAGTGTAATTCCAGAACATATGGAATATGTGATAACATATGTTCTGGAATTACACTATTTGCTATGCTGATATATTGCCTGATTTCTTGACATGGATAATATGCTATTTACTGTTTGATTATATGAGCATGGGTTATTTGATAAAGAATTGGCCAATATATAAGGCAGACAAGGGGTGAGCCCAAAGAACTGGCCAATATATAGGGTGGATAGGGGGTGAGCCCTATATATATGCCAGAGTGACCATTGGGTAGCTGCTATTGTGTTGGATGTCTAATCTCAAAGATAATTATCTAAGCCATTAATTTTCAAACTCCAATACACAGTCATGCTACCGAGATTATTTATGCACAGAGTTGTGCAAGGTAGTTGTTTCCCAAATTTACCTATATGCCTTGATCAAATGATGGCTTGGATGACATATTATTGTGATATTTTATATGACTTTCTTTAGGTACCCACTGAGGGACGCCTCAGTAAAGGAAGCTGGGGTGAGCCTGTTATGTCATGGCAGTGCAAGATGAGCTAGGCTTAAACTTGGCAAAGCTAGTGCGACAGGGTCTGAGTGTTGGGCCTGGCGGTCTCCAAGGCCTAATGGTTAAAAGAGAATAAATATTGTTTGTGATATCTTCTATATTCTATGCATGTAGAAATCTTTTGAATATCTTGTAATTGCTGAATATCAATTACGTTGAGATAATTCTTGTATTTTATTCATGTCCTATCTTTAGATATAATATGTCTATTCACTTTGCTATTTGATATTCATGTTAGATATTACTAACAAGTATATCTCTCCATTTATATTGTTTAGTAAATTAACTGTCTTGCCATTGTATTGCTTGTTGTCTGTTAAAAGTATTTGACTCTTCTTCATGGATATTATGTGGTATTGATCCTGTCTATGTTACTGAGAAAATTATTTCTCACTCTATTGTGGTTTATATTTTTCTTAGATGTCGATTTATCAAGTGACCCTAGAACTCTAGGCAGAGTGGATCCCGTTCCCACTCCGGGGATTGGTCTTTGTCATCCATAATATATGCATCATATGATGACATTATTCGTGCTATACTTGTATACTTTGTGTTCTCAGGAGAGCTGGAGTCCTACACATTCCCAGTGGGTGGAGTTGACCCTCCTGCTCATCTGTTTGCATAAATAGAGGTCCAGTTGTTGATCTGACTTTTTTGTTATCTGGGGACTTTCTGTTTGAATGATTATAGGATGGATCCCCTTTTTTATGTGATGTGACCTTATGACCCCGTTCCCCTATGAGGGAACTCTTAAACTAGTTTGTATGAATTACAGTGTATTTTCATTATTTTCATAGTCTGCTATGCCATTAATTAGATTTATTGTGAAAGGATAATTACCTTAGAAAAATTAATTAAACTCAATTCAAGAATCCTTCAAAATAGATATAACTAAAGATGGGTATTTAGAAGAAGCATTACATAGACTCTTTAATTTACAACATTATAACCCAAATTAGCTTTAATAGCTCTATCTTTAGCCCAAAAAATGTTGAGAACGTTTTGATTAATACTTGAATCAGATTTATCAAAACTCTGCTTGGTCCAAATCTCTTAAACAAGTCCACTCAATGCTTCTTTAAATTTTTTAGCTTTTGCCCTTGTAATAAGTCCAATTAAAAGATGCAAAAGATTATTTGAAGATTTTGAATTAGCATCTTCATGAAACTAGTTCATATCAGCAAGGGTGAAGATGAGCCAAAAGTCCCTAGAAATAGGTGAGACAAAGTCAAAAGTCTCAAGAAGAGTGAGGTTAAGTCAAAAGTCACTTAAAAATCGGTAAGGCAAATTCAAAAGCCCTAAAGAAAGTAGATGAGGCTAAAGCAATGCCTTTGAGATCCTATATATATTATGTATGAGTTTCTTGAACATGAAAAATATTATGTATATGTTCACTAGTAGTTTGAAAGTCATGCATGCATTCTTTGACATGTATATATATCCATTATGTATGTCTAAAAGGGTTAAGAGTTATTGGGATTCTTTGAATCTCACTCTTTCCCCACATATGCTTAACCATGTTTAGGTGAACCAAGTGGACTAAGAAATTGTGGCCAACAACTATGAGATGTAAGACTTTGAGAAAAAGATAGAGAAATGAACTTTGTATTTGCATTATGATATCAAGACAAACCCATGAGATGTATATATAATGTGAACCATTGAACAAGTTTAAATGTATGTGTATATGATGTATGCATCAATATGAAGCCAAATGTATGGAAATGTGAGAAATTGCCACCCTTGTGCTAGTATGTGTTTGTGTATAAATGCAAGTGGCATGGTGAGTTAGAGGTACATGATGATTTGGATCATATGACATGCTTTTATATGTTGCAATTATGCTTTTAGACTTACTTAAGTGATTGTGGAAAGTCAAGAAGAGCATTTGGTGTCTTAAAATCCCATTTTGAACTTCAAATTTGACCAAATGGTGAGCTGAACCAAAGTCTAACTAAATGAATGAGTTTTTTCATGAAATTTGGCCAACAAGTAGGTCTCATCTAGAGATTTTTATAAAGTTAAAGATCACTCAATTTGGAGCTCTAGAAAATTTACTATGATTTTTCAAAGTTAGCCAAATTATGCAGAAATGGTATAATTACTGTTCATTTTGTCAATTTGCTTCTCTATGTCACACATGAACCAAATGAAGTTCAATGCTCATGAAAGTTTATAAGAATAAACTAGACATCATAAGCTTTCCATAGCCACTGATATCACCAGTAATGTAGCCCTACTTCTGGTATTATTCCATCAATTTCTATGGGTTAAAGGACATGGCATTGGTCTGGAATTATATTTAGTCATTAGTAGATATCCACAGATTTTCAGAATGTATGATTTGCTTGATTTCAATTTTTCTAGAATTAGTTATAAATTTTCAAAGTTCATATTAGAAATCTAGAAAGTGAACCTGAGAGCAAACCATTGATTTTGTGGAACGTAGTCTAAAATCTGAGACTCTTGGGATGTTTTGTGATGTGTATGACTTGTGTGGATATGTTATGTATAGAAAATGATATGTATGAGCTCACATGGTCTATGAAGCATGACGTGAATTAATGAGGCCTTATGTAACACAATTTAATACCATTATTTTTGCATTATTTTCATGTAAGTGATGGAAGCTAGGCCTTGAAATGGAATAAGTAGGTTAAATGGTTAAGGTATTATAAGAAACACTTATTATTTGTATTAAAGGATCTTGACAAACCCAATATGTATTGGTAGATAAAGCAAGTGTTGGTAGACAGTGTTTACCATGATTGGTGTTTTAGGAAAAGAGGATACTAAGAATTGATCAACCATAGGAATAGTTAAAAGGAAAAAAAGAAAAAGGGTTACAAGGTTATAATCTCCTAATCAAAAGGAATTGTCCATTGTTTTGATACCATGAAAAGTAATTTGTTTAAAGAATAATTCCTATACATTTCATTGATATAACATTGTCTATTTACATAAAAGATTGATAAGCAGTATTAGGGAAGAAATTACAATCCCTTAATCAAAGGTTACACTTGGTGATGAGAAAGGGAATCAGAATCACAAATAACAATGAAACAATGAAAATAGGAAACAATCTATTCAGATGATCTCTTCCTTATACAACCAACATGTTGGAGTTACTAAACATATACTTCACAATTGAGTTGTAGATAACAAACCTAATTTAAACATATGAAAAATAATAAAGTGAGTTCAAAATAATAATGAATATATAATGCATACTACAAACAACCCTACGTTCTCAAAACTAAAGTCACATTTTGCTTGTTCATTTTCTGCTGGTTTGGCTTCGTCTGCGATATAATTGATACCTAAAAAATAGTTAACTTCATAATGACATAAAATCCTAGTAGATAACAATGCATTCACATAGTAGACATATAAACGACATTGAATATCATCCCAAATACATTCAATGCATAATTTAATGTAGGACCATGCAATTACCAGATAGCAACATACATTCATTCATTAGGCTAAGGTGCTTTGGTCATTGGCCAGTAACAAAGATCAAATACTTATAGGGGTCACTTGTTGTGGACACACATGCAACCATACACAGCATAGGGAATTCAGGAATTTATTCAGTGTAATTATGTAACTAAACAGAATGAATGCAGTGTTAACTACCTATTTTGTCACCACTGTTTTGTCAAGTTATTCCTTAGCCAATGTTTTCCTAATTGCTTCCCTAAAATTTTAGTCACTAACAGTTGTGTCAAGCAACCTCAAATAAACTAGGTTGATTAAAAGTTTGTAGTTAATGGTACAACCTAGGTCATTTCCTAAGGAGCTTTTGTTTCTAATTATTTGTGAAAAAGTTCTTCTAGTGGCAATAAATGAGAAATATTTAGGGGGTTTTTGAATTACTATTTTAATTAGATTAAAGAAAATAACAAGAATTAAAAACTTAAGTCTAAGTAATGGCAACAATTAGGACAAGTGTGGTAACTAAACTTTGGATGAACTTTCTTAATTCAATTATCCTTGCTCCCTTTTAATATTCCAAACTTGGATTTAAATTCTTGCTTTTTAGTGTATTATTTACAAAAATTCTTGAATTACCATCCAAGACTCAAATTACTAATTATTAAGGAAATTGCAACCACAAGAAACCTTGAAAAAGTAGCCACTTGAATTAGGGATAAGAACACACAAAAATAGTACCTAAGTGCTCACTAAAGTAGTTGAACAATCCACTTGGAGTTGCTAATTAACCAATTAGATTAAGGCATTCCTTAAGAACAATTATCACAAAAAAGTTCAGCCACTTAATACAATAACCATTGCAGTAATTAGCTAAAAACTAAAAGGATTTGACAAGCAAATTGGACAGCCATTAATTCTGGAATTTCTATTAACACTTAGGCATCAAAATAAATCTCCAGATGTAAAATTACAATCAAAATATAAAGCAAATTAATCTAGCATATTCAGCCACCAAATTCTCCAATTAACAAGCTAAACCTAGTCAAATTAAACAAAGAAATTAACGCTGAAAGTAAAGGATGGAGATAAGAGAATTTAGCCAATTTGGAGATGCATCTTGGAGCTCAAATCTTTATCTATGGAAGTCACATCTTCAACTAGCTACCCAAGCTATTTTAAGCTACCATTGAAGAGATGTGATGAAAGACCCTTTAGGAACCTTGTCCTAGGAACTTTCAACAAGATGACACTTTGCTCGAGACCGGCTAGAAACAAGAATGTTGGTCAAAGGAAAGACCCTAAGAGAACTTGTCTCTTAGAACCCTAGCCTCAAGATGCCACAAAGGAATACCAATCATTTGATAAGTCACGTAAACTCTTAGAGAACATAAAGAAGTAAAAGCCTCACAAAGTATTGAATAATACTCAAATTCATTCATTCATATATTCAATAGAGTACAATAGGAAGCATTTTATAGGCAAAATTTCTAAAGTCCTAATAAAAGTATAACTTTAAAATCTGATTAAGAATATTTTAAATGGTGCCTAAAATTAAGGAACTAGATTAGGACACTAATTTTAACTTGATCTCCAAGATAAGCTCTTTGACCAAGTTCAAAAAAATAATAAAATAATAAAAAACGAAATTAAAAAAGAATCCTAGTCAAAACTAATTAACTTCTTTAAGTTGTCACATGGGATGCTCATGCTTCATTAAAAATCACATGGTTGATACATGATTCTTAATCTCTTGCAATTAGATTCCAATTGGGCCTTAGCACTCCTCTTGTATGTGTATAAGTACATTGGGCCTTCAACATGTTGGATATTGACTTTAATTGCTCCATGGCCCTTCTTAGAATATTGGGCTTCCACTAGGACTTCCACTTTTGCATCTTTAAAGAAATCTCATGTCCAAAGTCCAATTCAACATGTTTTGAATTGATCAAATATGGATCTTGGGCTCTAAACTTGGGCTGACGTCCAACATAGATATTATCTTGAGCTCTTTGAAATTTTTGGACATAGTGCACAATTTGGGCCTCTTGAGCATAGGCCATCCCTTCATAAGCCATTTGGACCTGAATCATGCTCTTTTGAATGATTTGGGATTCTTAATAGATGAGGGCTTCTCGAACTTGTAGTGTTCCAATAGACATGCCTACTGATATTGATGCAATAGAACTAAGAGACCTTGTTGAGTATAGAAGTGGACCTAATGAAGGATATGGTGCTAAGTTTCAAGCCCAAGGACATGATTTGCAAATTAAAGCCCAAGAGTTCAAGTCAAATGTGCCTAAAGATCCATTGCAAGGCATAAGAGGCCCAATAACAAGAGCTAGGGCCAAAGCAATGAAAGAAGCCTTCAATTGTTTAATTTATAAGCTTCATAACTTAGAGCCCATTCATTTAAGTCAAGAGAAGGCCCAAGAAGATGTAAAAGGTGTGATCATGCTAACCATTCTACAAGAAGAGTGCCAAGGCCCAATTGGAGTCCAATTGCAAGAGATTAAGAATCATGTAACAACCATGTGATTTTTAATGAAGCATAAGCATCTCATGTGACAACTTAAAGAAGCTAATTAGTTTTGACTAGGATTCTTTTTGAAATTTCGTTTTTTTATTATTTTATTATTTTTTGAACTTGGTCAAAGAGCTTATCTTGGAGATCAAGTTAACATTAATATCCTAATCTAATTCCTTAATATTAGGCATCATTTAAAATATTTCTAATCAGATTTTAGAGTTTTATTTTAATTAGGACTCTAAAAATTTTGCCTATAAAAGGCTTTCTATTGTACTCTATTTTGCACATAAATGAATTTGAGTATTATTCAATTATCTATGAGGCTTTTGCTTCTTTGTGTTCTCTGAGAGTTCACGTGACTTATCAAAGGATTGGTCTTCCTTTGTGGCATCTTGAGGCTAGGGTTCTAAGAGACAAGTTCTCTTAGGGTCTTTCCTTTGACTAACATTCTTGTTTTCTAGCCGGTCTCGGGCAAAGTGTCATCTTGTTGAAGGTTCCTAGGACAAGGTTCCTAGAGGGTCTTTCATAAGATATTGTATCATTCCCTCCCTCTTTGAAAAGATTCGTCCTCAAATCTTTGCTCTTTTCAATGCTAGTTGAAGATGAGGGTCCATTGGGTGGCTTCTTTGAAGACAAATTTCTACATACCTGCAAGGAGTTAGAACCAACAATAGGCAAAGATGGGTTAAGATTGTTAGTAGATAAACAAGCTGATGAGAGACCCTCTAGGAACCTTGTCCTAGGAACCTTCAACAAGATGACACTTTGCCCGAGACCGGCTAGAATACAAGAATGTAGGTCAAAGGAAAGACCCTAAGAGAACTTGTCTCTTAGAACCCTAGCCTCAAGACGCCACAAAGGAAGACCAATCCTTTGATAAGTCACGTGAACTCTCAGAGAACACAAAGAAGCAAAAACCTCACAGATAATTGAATAATACTCAAATTCATTCATGTGCAAAATAGAGTACAATAGGAAGCCTTTTATAGGCAAAATTTTCTAGAGTCCTAATTAAAGTAAAACTCTAAAACCTGATTAGAAATATTTTAAATGATACCTAATATATCCTAATTAAATTAGGATACTAATTTTAACTTGATCTCCAAGATAAGCTCTTTGACCAAGTTCAAAAAAATAATAAAATAATAAAAAACGAAATTTCAAAAGGAATCCTCGTCAAAACTAATCAGCTTCTTTAATTTGTCACATGGGATGCTCATGCTTCATTAAAAATCACATGGTTGTCACATGATTCTTAATCTCTTGTAATTGGACTCCAATTGGGCCTTGGCACTCCTCTTGTAGAATGGTTAGCATGATCACACCTTTTACATCTTCTTGGGCCTTCTCTTGTTGGATATTGAATTTAGTTGCTCCATGGATCTTCTTAAGACATTGGGCTTCCACTTGGACTTCCACTTTTGCATCTTTAAGGAGATCTTGATCAAATATGGATCTTGGGCTATAAACTTGGGTCGACATCCAACATAGAGATTATTTTGAACCCTTTGAAGTTTTTGGACATATACTAGCACAATTTGGGTCTCTTGAGCATGGGCCATCTCTTCATGAGCCATTTGGACCTGAATCATACCCTTTTGAATGATTTGAGTTTCTTGATGGATGAGGGCTTCTCGAACTTGTAGTGCTCCAATGGGCATGCCTACTGGTATTGTATCACAAGCATCCTTACGCATGCTCTCAACCTCTCTTTTTTCATCAAACAAGCTTACACCCATGCTTTTCTCATTCTTCTCACGACTTTCTTGCTCTTTCTTTTCACTCACACTATTTTCTTTTTCAATCTCATCTTTTTCTCTCTCTAACTCATGTTCTCTCTCTTTTTCTTTTGCTCTCTCTTTTTTTTTTTCATTTTGTATGCTTGTACTATTCTCATTTGATCCTCATAAGCATCCATAGGATCAAGAGGTACCAATACATGATTTTTTTCATTGAATACCATTATAGCAATAGCAATATTTGTGCTTATGCTTAACATTTAGCTTTTCTCACATATTTCCATGGTTTACCAAGCATAATATGTCCATCAGACATAGGAGTGACATCACATAACACTTTATCATGATATTTACCAATAGAGAAAGAAATCAAAACTTGCTTATTAACTCTAAATTCAGCACTGCCCTTAAATAAGGTATAGGGTCTAGGATGCTTTATAGTAGGCAAGTTTAATTTCTCAACAAGTAAGGTATTAGCAACATTTATATAGCTACTATTATCAATAGCCATGCTGCAGACTTTCTCTTTGATAAGGCATCTAGTATGGAAATCAGGGGATGCCTTTTCTTTATCTTGTCTTGTAGAGTTGGTATTGGATTGGAATGCATCCAACCTTGCACAAGATTGCTTGAATCGCTCTTTGTGTTCTCTTCAAGGAATTTGAACTCATTGGATATCTTATTACCTGAAAAGTTAGTCAAAGAAATAAAGAAGAATAGGACCTTACATGTTTACACTCAAAAGATGATAAGTTCACTCTTGTTTAACTCTCTTTCTGACTTTTTCTCTAATGTTAATTGCACTCTTTCCTTTTACCACTCAATAATTTGCTTCTTACAAGTATTCTAAGCAAGTCACAAGCAAATCAAATGAAAAGATCAGACTAGTGGCAATAAAAAATACTAGAATCCTAAAATGTAAATTCCTAAAGAATTAAACAAAGGAGAAAAAGAGGTGTGTAACAAAAAGGAAAAAAAGGAGGAAGGGGAGGCCTGGAAGGAAGGAGAAGGAAAGAAAAAAAAATTTGAAAATAAGAAACTTTAAGAATAGAAAACTATTTGCAATTCAAGTTTAGAACAATTAGGAAAGAATATTCTTTCTTGAATGCAAATAGGAAAGTAGATAATTTGGTAGCTACTTAATGCAATCAAATTAAGAAAAAAATTTCAATTAGGAAATTAACTCCAATTAGGAAATTGACTCTAATTAGGAAACTAACTCCAATTAGGAAATTGACTCCAATTAGGAAAACTAACTCCAATTAACTCCAAACTTACTTTCAACTTTGAATTGGCATAACTTGCAATTTTGAATTCTGCAATCTGAATTTTTTTTATTTTTTTTTTCAATTTTTTTTTTGGAGTATCACACTCTTTTTTTTTTTTTTTGGTGGATGGAGGCACACAACAATGGAAGAAGATAGAAGACAGAGACGAAGATGAAAAAGATAACACAAATGGAAGGAGAGAAAGTATGAAGAACAACGGAAGGGAAAACACAAAGATATACCTTGTACTAGCGACCAAAACTCTTATACCAAATGATGAGAGACCCTCTAGGAACCTTGTCCTAGGGACCTTCAACAAGATGACCCTTTGCCCGAGACCGGCTAAAAAACAAGAATGTTGGTCAAAGGAAAGACCCTAAGAGAACTTGTCTCTTAGAACCCTAGCCTCAAGACGCCACAAAGGAAGACCAATCCTTTGATAAGTCACGTGAACTCTCAGAGAACACAAAGAAGCAAAAGCCTCACAAGAATTGAATAATACTCAAATTCATTCATTCATATCTTCAATAAAGTACAATAGGAAGCCTTTTATAGGCAAAATTTCTAAAGTCCTAATAAAAGTATAACTTTAAAATCCGATTAAGAATATTTTAAATGGTGCCTAAAATTAAGGAACTAGATTAGAATACTAATTTTAACTTGATCTCCAAGATAAGCTCTTTGACCAAGTTCAAAAAAATAATAAAATAATAAAAAACGAAATTAAAAAAGAATCCTAGTCAAAACTAATTAACTTCTTTAAGTTGTCACATGGGATGCTCATGCTTCATTAAAAATCACATGGTTGATACATGATTCTTAATCTCTTGCAATTAGATTCCAATTGGGCCTTAGCACTCCTCTTGTATGTGTATAAGTATATTGGGCCTTCAACATGTTGGATATTGACTTTAATTGCTCCATGGCCCTTCTTAGAACATTGGGCTTCCACTAGGACTTCCACTTTTGCATCTTTAAGGAAATCTCATGTCCAAAGTCCAATTCAGCATGTTTTGAATTGATCAAATATGGATCTTGGGCTCTAAACTTGGGCTGACGTCTAACATAGATATTATCTTGAGCTCTTTGAAATTTTTGGACATAGTGTACAATTTGGGCCTCTTGAGCATAGGCCATCCCTTCATAAGCCATTTGGACCTGAATCATGCTCTTTTGAATGATTTGGGATTCTTGATAGATGAGGGCTTCTCGAACTTGTAGTGCTCTAATAGACATGCCTACTGATATTGTATCACCAATCCCCATGCATCTCATTTTAGCCATCTCATCCATACATTTGCACAATTCCACAAACTCATTCAAGAAGCCACATTGTCCATAGATACACAATTTTGCATTCTAGTGGTCACATAATACATTCTCCCATTTAAATATGACATATTATTATAATTACATAGTTTACATTATTAGACATCATTATGGCTTTAAAAAGCAAAAACTATGCATATTGGTGTCAAGCTCTTCTCTTTAAGGTGGTTGGCTTCCATTACCTTGTCCACTTGGTCCACCTAGCATGTTAGAACATTAGAGAGGAAGGAATAAGATTCAAAAAATCCCAATAGCTCATCTCTCATTCAATCATACATAATGAATGCAAACATGCCTCATAAATACATGTATAGTCATGTTGACATGTGCAAACATTTAAGAGGCATTTTCATCATTTGAGAAAGTCATACATATCATACAAAGGCTTGCCAAGCAAATGGATTGGTTTCACCCAATTTATTGTGGATGTTGGTGATACAATATCAGTAGACATGTCTATTAGAATACTACAAGTTCAAGAAGCCCTCATCCATAAAAAAGAATCCAAATAATTCAAAAGAGCATGATTCAGGTCCAAATAGCTCATGAAGGGATGGCCTATGCTCAAGAGGCCCAAATTATGCTAGTATTTGTCTAAAAATTTCAAAGAGCTCAAAATAATATCTATGTTGGACGTTGGCCCAAATTTAGAGTCCAAGATCTATATTTGATTAATTTAAAACATGCTGAATTGGACTTTGGATATGAGATGATACAATATCAGTAGGCATGCCCATTGGAATACAACAAGTTCAAGAAACCCTTATCCATCAAGAACTTCAAAGAGCTCAAGTGGCCCAAATTGTGCTAGTATTTGTCCAAAAATTTCAAAGAGCTCAAGATAATATCTATGTTAGACGTCGACCCAAGTTTAGAGCCCAAGATCCATGTTTGATCAATTCAAAACATGCTAAATTAGACTTTAGACATAAGATCTCCTTAAAGATGCAAAAGTGGAAGTCCAAATGGAAGCCCAACATCCTAAGAAGGGCCATGGAGCAACTAAAGTCAATATCCAATATGTTGAAGGCCCAATGTAGTTATACATATACAAGAGGAGTGCCAAGGCCCAATTGGAGTCCAATTACAAGAGATTAAGAATCATGTGACAACCATGTGATTTTTAATGAAGCATGAGCATCCCATGTGATAACTTAAAGAAGTAGATTAGTTTTGACTAGGATTCTTTTTAAAATTTCGTTTTTTATTATTTTATTATTTTATTATTTTTTTGAACTTGGTCAAAGAGCTTATCTTGGAGATCAAGTTAAGATTAGTATTCTAATCTAATTAGGATATATATTAGGTATTATTTAAAATATTTCTAATCAGATATTAGAGTTTTACTTTAATTAGGACTCTAGAAATTTTGCCTATAAAAGGCTTCCTATTGTACTCTATTTTACACATGAATGAATTTGAGTATTATTCAATTATCTGTGAGGCTCTTTGCTTCTTTGTGTTCTCTGAGAGTTCACGTGACTTATCAAAGGATTGGTCTTCCTTTGTGGCGTCTTAAGGCTAGGGTTCTAAGAGACAAGTTCTCTTAGGGTCTTTCCTTTGACCAACATTCTTGTTTTCTAGCCGGTCTCGGGCAAAGTGTCATCTTGTTGAAGGTTCCTAGGACAAGGTTCCTAGAGGGTCTCTCATCATGAGATTTCCTTAAAGATGCAAAAGTGGAAGTCCAAGTGGAAGCCCAATGTCTAAGAAGGGCCATGGAGCAACTAGAGTCAATATCCAACATGTTGAAGGTCCAATGTAGTTATACACATACAAGAGGAGTGCTAAGACCCAATTGGAGTCTAATTGTAAGAGATTAAGAATTATGTGTCAACCATGTGATTTTTAATGAAGTATAAGCATCCCAGTGACAATTTAAAGAAACTTATTAGCTTTGACTAGGATTCTTTTTTAATTTTATTATTTTATTACTTTTTGAACTTGGTCAAAGAGCTTATCTTGGAGATCAAGTTAAAATTAGTATCCTAATATAGTTTCTTGATTTTGGCATTATTTAAAATATTTCTAATAAGATTTTAGAGTTTTACTTTTATTAAGATTTTAAACTTTTAGAAACTTTGCCTATAAAAGGCCTTCTATTGTACTCTATTTTGGAGGATCATGAATGAATGAATTTGAGTATTATTCAATACTTTGTGAGATCTTTGCTTCTTTGTATTCTCTAAGAGTTCACGTGACTTATTAAAGGATTGGTTTTCCTTTGTGGTGTCTTAAGGCTAGGGTTCTAAGAGACAAATTCTCTTAGGGTCTTTCCTTTGACCAACATTCTTGTTTTCTAGCCGGTCCTAGGCAAAGTGTTATCTTGTTGAAGGTTCCTAGAGGACTCTCATCATTTGGTATCAGAGCTTTAGTCACTAGTACAAGGTATATCTTTGTGTTTTTTCTTCCGTTGTTCTTCATACTTTCTCTCCTTCCATTTGTGTTATCTTTTTCATCTTTATCTCTGTCTTCTATCTTCTTCCATCTTCCATTGTTGTGTGCCTCCATCCTTATTCATAAAAAAAAAAAAAAAGAGTGATACTCCCAAAAAAAAATTTTAAAAAGGTGAAAAAAAAAGTGAAAAAAGAGAAAAAAAATTCAGATTACAGAATTCAAAATTACAAGTTGTGCCAATTCAAAGTTGAAAGCAAGCTTAGAGTTAATTTCCTAATTGGAGCTAGTTTCTTAATTAGAGTCAATTTCCTAATTGGAGTTAGTTTCTTAATTGGAGTCAATTTCCTAATTGGAGTCAATTTCCTAATTGAAATTTGTTTCCTAATTTGATTGCATTAAGTAGCTACCAAGTTATTTACTTTCTTATTTGCATTCAAGAAAGGATATCCTTTTCTAATTGTTCTAAACTTGAATTGCAAGTAGTTTCCTATTCTTAAAGTTTCTTATTTTTAGATTTTTTCTTTCTTTCTCCTTCCTTCCAAGCCTCCCCTTCCTCCTTCTTTCCCTTTTTGTTACACACCTCTTTTTCTCCTTTTGATTCTTTGGGAATTTACATTTTAGGATTCTAGTTTTTTTTATTGTTATTAGTTTGATCTTTTCTTTTAATTTGCTTGTGACTTGCTTAGAACACTTGTAAGAAGCAAATTGTTGAGTGGTAAAAGGCAAGAGTACAATTAACATTAAAGAAAAAGCCAAAAAGAGAGTTAAACACGAGTAAATTATCCCCTTTTGAGTGTAAACATGTGAGAAGAGTGTGTGAGGTCCTATTCCTTCTTGCTTTCTTTGACTAACTTTTCAGGTGACAAGATGTCCAATGAGTACAAATTCCTTGAAGAGGCTAACAAAGAGCAATTCAAGCAAACTTGTGCATGGTATGCATTCCAATCAAATTCCAACTCTACAGGACAAGATAAAGAAAAGTCATCCCCTGATTTCCATATTAGATGCCTTATCAAAGAGAAAGTTTGTAGCATGGCTATTGATAATAGTAGCTATATAAATATTGCTAGTACCTTACTAGTTGAGAAATTAAACTTGCCTACTATGAAGCATCCTAGGCCCTATACGTTGTTGAAGGGTAATGCTGAGTTTAGGGTTAATAAGCAAGTTTTGATTTCTTTCTCCATTGGTAAATATCATGATAGTGTTATGTGAAGTAGCTCCAATGTATAAATGGACATATTATGCTTAGTAAACCATGGAAACATGTGAGAAAAGCTAAATATGTCAAGCATAAGCACAAATATTGCTATTGCTATGCATTTGTATTTAATGAAAAAAATCATGTATTGGTATCTCTTAATCCTATGGATGCTTATGAGGATCAGGTGAGAATAACACAAGCATACAAAATGAAAGAAAAAGATAGAGAACAGAGTTAAAGAGAGGAAAAGATGAGATTGAAAAAGAAAAGAGTGTGAGTGAAAGGAAAGAGCAAGAGAGTTGTGAGAAAAGTGAGAAAAGAATGAGTGTGAGCTTGTTTGATGAAGAAAAAGAGGTTGAGAGTGTGTGTAAGAATGTTTGTTTATCTACTAACAATCTTAACCCATCTTTCCCTATTGTTGGTTCTAGTTTCTTGCAGGTATATGGAGATTTGTTTTCAAAGAAGCCACCCAATGGACCCTCATCTTCAACTAGCATTGAAAAGAGTTGTGATTGTTTGTTTCCTAAGAAACCACCTG
Organism: Erythrophleum fordii; assembly: GCA_032878935.1. NCBI lineage: Eukaryota > Viridiplantae > Streptophyta > Magnoliopsida > Fabales > Fabaceae > Erythrophleum > Erythrophleum fordii. The sequence goes on from JAVQMF010000053.1 coordinate 19,447,893, forward strand.
ATGGTTTCCAATTTTTTATGTGCTTTTCAAAAGTGCTTTGATTGCATAGATTGTGTTAGTCCTAATGAATTATTGCCTTTAAAAAGCATTGAGCACCACACATTGAGTTTTAATTGTTTCATGAATTTTGTGGTTGCTAGAAATTCATATTACATTAATTTTATGATTAAAAGGTTATCTTACTACTTAGATTTTGTTATGGCCTTTTGATTTATTACAAGTGCATGTGGGATCAAAATTATCATTTATATTTGGGTGCATGTGAGAAAGAAATACTTCCTAACTCAAAGCGAGTTCAAAGAGTTTCTCAACTTGGAGCATTCTAAGTTGCCTCAAAGAATTGATGATCTCTTTGAGAGGAGACCTTTAGTTTATAAGATTCTTCCACTTGATGAATATAGTGTTATCATTATTTTTGGAAAGTCTAATTTATTTTCATATGATATAGGCAAAGATTCGAGGACGAATCTTTTCAAAGAGAGAGGAAATGATACAATATTAGTAAGCATGTCTATTGGAATACTACAAGTTCAAGAAGCCTCATCCATCAAAAAAACCCAAATCATTCAAAAGAGTATGATTCTGGTCCAAATGGCTCATGAAGGGATAGCCTATGCTCAAGAGGCCCAAATTGTACTAGTCTTTGTCCAAAAATTTCAAAGAGTTCAAAATAATATCTATGTTGGACGTCAGCCCAAGTTTAGAGCCCAAGATCTATATTTGATTAATTTAAAATATGCTGAATTGGACTTTGGACATGAGATTTCCTTAAAGATGCAAAAGTGGAAGTCCGAGTGGAAGCCCAATATCTAAGAAGGGCCATGGAGCAAGGCAATATCTAACATATTGAAGGCCTAATGTAGTTATACACATACAAGAGGAGTGCTAAGGTCCAATTGGAGTCAAATTGCAAAAGATTAAGAATCATGTGTCAACCATGTGATTTTTAATGAAGCATGAACATCCCATGTGACAACTTAAAGAAACTTATTAGTTTTGGCTAGGATTTTTTTTTAATTTCGTTTTTTATTATTTTATTATTTTTTGAACTTGGTCAAAGAGCTTATCTTGGAGATCAAGTTAAAATTAGTATCCTAATCTAGTTATTTGATTTTAGGCACTATTTAAAATATTTCTAATCAGATTTTAGAGTTTTACTTTTATTAGAATTTTAAACTTTTAGAAACTTTGCCTATAAAAGGCCTTCTATTGTACTCTATTTTGGACATGAATGAATGAATTTGAGTATTATTCGATACTTTGTGAGGTCTTTGCTTTTTTGTGTTCTCTGAGAGTTCACGTGACTTATCAAATGATTGGTCTTCTTTTGTGGCATCTTAAGGCTAGGGTTCTAAGAGACAAGTTCTCTTAGAATCTTTCCTTTGACCAACATTCTTGTTTTCTAGCCGGTCTCGGGAAAAGTATCATCTTGTTGAAGGTTCCTAGGACAAGGTTCCTAGAGGGTCTCTCATCAGTTGGACTTGTCTCACCCATTCTTTAAGAGATTCTTAGACTCAACCATGCTTTTGGGAGTCCATCTTGCTTTTGGGAGACTTTTTGCTTTGTCTCAACCAATTTTAAGAATTCTTAGCTCATCTTTACTATGGTTAAGGGTTTTTGGTCTCACTACGCACAAGCAGACCCAAACAAATATCATAACATTATTTAGAAATATAATATATCATCATGAAACCATAACATATAAAATCATACTAGCATACTTTTCATGGCTTGAAAATACACATACACATATTCTAAGACAAGCTAAGCACACATCCATGCATGAAAGAAAGTGGAGAGAGCTACCTTGGATACAATTACACACTTTTTCTCTTGAAATTCCCTTCCTTGCTTTGGCCACACACACACAAGTGTGGGGATGATTTCTCTTGGCCTAAACACAATTTATGGAAGCCACTTAGGTTCATAGAATTAATTCTAAGGCCACACAACTTGCTTGAACTCTAACTTAATCTATAAGCCTCATTACAGTTTCAAAATGGCACCTAATGAAGCAATGCCCCTCAAATAAATTCTAGGCTCTATTCTTTCCTTTCAAATATGATTATTGACTTTTTTTAAGCCTATTGGAGTCATCATATAATCAAAACCAAGAGCCTAATTATATGTTGCTTGTTTAGGTCATAATATGGAACAGAAGGCACTAACTCACTCTCCATGATTCCTAAATTTTTTTCAAGGCCTCCCCTCATATTCATTCATCATATATGACTTAAAAATGGGTTTACAAAAATTTAAAACTCTCCTTAGCTATGAGAACCTCTCTTGGCCAAGACATTGAGGCATATTGGGTTCCATGGAGCTTTCTTTTTTTTTCTCAAGGGAATATGCATATGGGGGAACTTCTAGAGATCTTAGGAACTCAATTAAACTCTTATTTAAACCTAGAAATTATTGTACAAAGTCAGATTTTATAAGGTGCACTTGAAACCCTAGAAATTGTATCTTGAAATATAATGGTTTCTTGTTAATTCCTTTTACATATTCTTAATCTCCATACCCTTTTTCCTTAGATTCATCCTTGGTTCTGCCTAAAAATTAAATCCTCCTAGGGTTCCTTAGGTTAGGCGAAATGGAGGAGGTAAACCAAAGATAGCAATCATAGGAAAAGAAACTACCTTGTTTTCTTGTTTTTTTTCAGTTGAATCTTGTTTTCTCTAAGCTCCTCTCTTCAAATCCGAAATTTCCCCTAAGTTTCTCCCTTAAATCAGATTTGTAAACTGCATTTTAATCAAAGAAAACAAAGGAGAATGAAGGAGAGGAGGAGTAGATGGAAGAAAGCATGAAAAACTACCAAGAAACCATACCTTAAAGCTTGGATTTCTCCTTCTTCTTCTCTCCCTTTGGTGCACCTAAACCCTAGTCTTCTTTTCTGAAATTGGGCAGAAAATTCTAAGTCTAAATGAATGAGAGAGTGGGGCGCCTCCTATTTATAGGTGGAGGAAGTTACACTTTTCAAAAATTTCTATTTTACCCTTCATTCTTAGCATTTTTATTTCTCCTTTATTTTAGCTCCTTTTTTAGAACCATCTTTTTCATTATGACATTTAGGTTCCTAATTTAATAAAATGCCTTCTGAATCATTTAAATCGAAGCTAAAACCTTCTCGAACGAATCTATCAAAGTTCGGGTATACTGACATTAGAAAATGTCTAGCAAAGGGGATTTAACTATCCCGAGGCTTCCTATGGTTTTTAGGGCCTCTGAGAACCCTGGAAAATGCAAAATTTTTATTTAAAAAGCCATCCTATGTGAATTCCAAAATTTGCTCAAAATTACAAAAATACTATTACATTTTATAAGATTTCTATCAAAATTTGTTTCTTCATTCTAACTCTATTTTTCCTTCCATCTAAAGCTAAGATTCTCATTTTTAGGAGTCTAAAATGTTACTTAAATTCTTTAGGACCTTAACTAATTCATTTCGGGGAACTTACTTTGGAAATGTGCCCATTTCCGTCATTTCACAAAAATCGAACGTTATAGTTCTCAACATTCCATGAAGTTGTGCAACTTCTTGAAAGAATAAATTAGCACTGTTAGAAGCATCATCAACCTTATGACATGCAATGAAGTGTGCCATTTTAGAAAATCTATCTACTACAAGAAAAATGGAGTCTCTCCCCCTTTTAGACCTAGGTAGTCTCACAATAAAGTCTATGGAAATATCTTCCCAAGGTACACTAGGAATAAGGAGGGGAGTATACAATCCATGGGGATTTATTTTAGATTTACCTTTATGACACACAATACATCTACCTACATCTTCAAGTATTAATCAAAACATCTTCAACATTATTTAGGCTGAAGATAGAGCTATTAGAGCTACTTTGGGTTAGAATGTTGTAAATTAAAAAGTTTGGACCAAAGGCCATATATAGATTGACTCATTTGGGCCTAAATAATAATATTATGGGCTTAATATGCTAACTTCTAGAAGCTTGATGTATTTGGACGAAAATTAGAATTAATTAGGTAGATTATCATTCTTTTTTTGTTTTTAAAAAAGATTTGATTTTGTATTCCCAGTTTTACATCTGCCTACAAATTTTTCAACATCCCTACACATTCTAAGCCAATAAAAATGTTCAAATGATGCGATCCATCAAAGGGAGCAAGCTGTCTCAAATGCTTGGAATGATCCTCTGCAAATTCCAAGTGGCCCGATAACAAGAGCACGAGCTAAAAGAATGAGAGAAGCCTTAAGTGGACTTGCTCAAGAGACCTGGACTAAGCAAATAGCAATTGGAGCAACAAAAGTCAAGCAAGATATGGACATTTCCAATGTGGGCGTCCTCAACATCATATGGGCTGAAGATGGAGCTGCTGAGGCTAGATTGGCCCATAACATCATAAATTGAAGTGCTTGAACCATGGACCATCCATTGGTGAGCTCATTTAGGGCTAAATAATGCTATTTTGGGCTTAATAGGCTGATTTCTAGAACCCTAATTATTTAGACGAAATTAGCTTATTTAGGGGGATTTATTTCCTTTTTAGTTTTTTAGAGAATTTGACTTTTATAATTCTGATTCCATAGGCCATTAATTAGGAAATTTGCCATTAATTTCCCTAGTTTTCCTTTTCTATGAGCATTGAAGGCAGATTTGACTTGCACACTATATAATTGTATTCTGCCTCCCATTGTAATCAGATTTGAATGAATAGAAATCATATTTTCTGGAAATCCCAGAATTGCGAGGAGTGCTCTCTAGGGTTCTTCATTGAACTTGTAGACTTATCAAGGCTTGATCAACCTTGTGGCGTCTTCCAACACTCGGGGTCCTTGTCTCTTCGTGTCAAGGGTTCCAAGTGGATCGTTCAGACTTGATTTAGCTTTCTTGGGGTGTGTATATTTCAGATCGGTTGTGGGTTCAAGGGGATTCAATTCCTTGTGGGTTCGCACCATCTTGGTATCAGAGCTTCGGTTCCTAAATCAGGTCATATCTGTGTGTCTTGTGCTTTTCCAGATTGCATTTCTCTTTCGTTTTGAAATTCTATTTGTCTTCCATTATTCTGGATGTGCTGAATTTTAATCCTCTATTTGTCATGTTTTCCATTGAGTTTCTGGGCGTGTAGTAGGTCTTTCTTATATTCCAGAATCTCTTCTTTCATATTGCTTAAAAATCATCTCATTTGGAGTTCTCTAACTCGAAATATTGTCCTTTAAATTCAGACGCATTTTTCCAGATTGATTTTGCTGTTCCTGTTCTGTTTATTCAAATTTCGTTTTTTGTTCTTCATATTCCAGAAAAAAAAAAAAGCAAGGCAAAAAAAAAAATAGAAAATAGAAAAGGCAAAAAAAAAAAAAATTGTGCTGTTCTGGAAGTAGTATTGGTTCGAGTTAACCTTTTAAAAATTCTACATCTTTTCATTCCCTGATTTTCTTTACTATAGTATCCACTTACTAATTATATCCAAGTGTTGGGTTGAATTTCACAAGAATTGTGATAGTTTTGTATTGAGTCTGATTAGTTTCTTTAAAGAGCCTATACAGAGACTAAGAGTGGAAAAAGGCAAGAGTGTGAATTCATTATTTTAAAAAGCCTTTAAAGTGTGAAACACGATTGAAGAGTGACATCTTTGAGGGTAAACACGTGAGGAAAATTTGTGAGGATCTTTATTTCTCTAATCAATTTTTCTTGCAGCTTATAATGTCTAATAGGGAGGAAATATCAAGTGGAGGAGGTAGTGCGCAGAACCTAGATCTCATTGTAAAAGCCATGCAGCAGCAATTCGAACGTCTTAATGTGGTGCTTGGAGGGATAAGAGACCGGATGGATAAGCAAGACACAATGATTGCGAACTTGCAGAGAAGACCACCTACTGTAAGTCCTAATCCTAGAAGATATGAGAGGCATAGAGATGATTCTTTGGATGATTTTGAGTTTGAAAATGAAGTAGGAGGTGGTAGTGAAGAAGACTATGAATCTGAATTTGATTTGGGTAAAAATAGGCCTAGGGAAGTTAGGCATGAAAGGAGACACGGTAAAAATGCTCCAAGGGGTAGAAATAGGGTGGATGGAAACCTTGGAAATATTAAGATGAAGATACCTTCTTTCCAAGGTAGAAATGATCCTGAAGCTTATTTGGAGTGGGAAAAGAAAATTGAGTTCATTTTTGAGTGCCATAATTATTCTGAAGCAAAAAAGGTGAAATTGGCAGTCATTGAATTTACAGATTATGCATTAATTTGGTGGGATAAATTGGTCCTAGAGAGGAGGAGGAATGGTGAGAGACCCCTAGAAACATGGAGGGAAATGAAGGCTCTCATGAGGAAGAGGTTTATACCCAACCATTACTATAGAGACCTCTTTCAAAAGTTGCAGTCCCTTACACAAGGCTCTAAGAGTGTAGAGGAATATCATAAAGAGATGGAAGTGGCTATGCTTAGGGCAAATGTGAAAGAGGATAGGGAAGCAACAATGGCTCGATTTTTAAATGGGTTAAATAAAGAAATTGCTAATATTGTGGAGTTGCAGCATTATGTGGAGTTAGAAGACATGGTGCACATGGCAATGAAGGTTGAAAGGCAACTTAAACAAAAAGGATCAGCAAGGTACCTTTCAGGCTCTAGTTCTTCAATGAGACCAAAATGGAAGAAGGAAGAAAAAGATGTTCAAAGAGAAGTCCCAAAAGGCAAAGAGGAAGCTTCATCTAAAAACAAAGGTAAATCAGATTCCCAATCATCTAGAAATAGAGATATTAAATGTTTCAAGTGTTTGGGAACAGGTCATATAGCTTCGCAATGCCCCAACAAGAGAGTAATGATCATGAAGGACCGTGAAGTGGTGACTGAAAGTGAAAGTGATGATTCCATGCCATCACTTGAAGATGCTAGTGATGATGGGTTTGAGTATGCTGTAGAAGGAGAAGCACTTGTGACTAGAAGAGCTTTGAATTCTCAAGTTAAGGAAGATGACATTGAGCAGCAAAGAGAAAACATCTTCCATACTCGCTGTCTCATAAGCAACAAGGTATGCAATATGATTATTGATGGTGGGAGTTGTACCAATGTTGCTAGTACCACTCTAGTTGAGAAATTAAATTTGTCTACCATTAAACACCCTAGACCATACAAGTTGCAATGGCTGCATGAATGTGGGGAGATTAAGGTTGATAGGCAAGTTCTTGTTTCATTCTCAATTGGAAGATATTGTGATGAGATTTTATGTGATGTTGTTCCTATGCATGCTGGACATATACTTTTGGGTAGACCTTGGGAATTTGATAGGAAGGCGACAAAGGATGGGTTTACCAATAGATATTCATTTGTAAAGGATGACAGACCCGTTACTCTTGTACCATTAACACCCAAGCAAGTGTATGAAGATCAGCTCAAAATGAAACAAGAGAGAGATAAAAGAGAGGGTGATAAGAAAAATAAAGAAGAGAGATAAAAAAGAAATAAGGGTGAGAAAGAAAGAAAATCTGAGAGCTCAAAAAAAGAGATTCAGAAGAAAGAAAAGAAAGTGGAGAGAAAAGAAAGAGAAAAAGTGAGTTTTTATGCAAAAGAAAGTGAGGTGAGGAGTGCATATCTTTCTGAACAGCCTTTACTTGTACATGTTTACAAGGAGGCCTTTTACACTAATGACCTTGACTCTTCATTTCCGAGTGTTGTTAGTTCATTGTTGCAGGAATTTGAAGATATATTTCCAGAAGATATTCCTTGTGGATTGCCACCCATAAGAGGCATTGAGCATCAAATTGACTTCATTCCTGGAGCAATAATGTGAGACTCCGTAGAAACCCGTTCTAGGAACCCCAAATTACACGGATCAGTGATCGAATTTTGGCATACGACACAAGAACAAGAAAATAGGCAGATCTGGACAACAAGCAAGAAAGAATAAAGAAAGAAACAAAGAAGAAGAAGAAGAAGAGATGTTGGTCAATGGAATTGAACCCTAAGAGCACCCGTCTCTTAGAACCCTAATCCGGGACGCCACAAAGGAAACCACTCCTTTGATAAGTCAAAGATTTTCTCCAGTACACAAAGGCCACAAGAGAAACCTCACAAGTCAGAAATAATTCTGAAACTAATTCATTCAATCTGTTTCTTCTTGGAGTACAAGTGGGCCTTATATAGGCATTTGAAAAATAAAACCCTAAATACAAAATAACTCTTAGGTTTGGTGGGAAAATAAAAGAAATTTAAATCTGAACAAATTCACCAAGAATGGTGCCTAATAAAGCTAAAAAATCTGAAACAGAAACAATCAAATTAAAACTAAGAGGATTTTGTGGAAAATGGTTGGGCTTCTTCAATTAGGCTCCTTTCAGGCTTGGGCTAGCATCTTGTAGATATGAAATGATTTTCATGCCATTTTGTTCCTTTTGGGCTTCATATTCAGCTAAGACTATGGGCTCCAGGTCCATTAGTTTTTGGATCACTCCATTCAAGGCCTCCTTCATAGCTTTGGCTCTTGATCTTGTGCATGGGCCTTCCATACCTTGCAATGGATCTTTAGTTAGCCATCTTTTAGAGTTACGTCCAGCCCTTTTGTTTTCAAGTTCTTGATTTTGTTCAAGCTCTTTAAAGTCTCCTAGCTCATCTCCATCATTCCCTCCCTCTTGAAAAGGATTCGTCCTCGAATCTGCAATATCAAAAAGAGAAAGGTCAACCACATTGAAAGTTGCGCTTACATTCCCATAAGAATTAGGCAAATCAATTTTATATGCATTATCATTTATTCTTTCCAACACTTAGAAAGGACCATCGCCTCTTGGGTGTAATTTGGACTTCCTTTGTTCAGGAAACCTTTCTTTCCTCAAATGAACCCACACCCAATCTCCTGGTCCAAAGATAACCTTCCTTCGACCTTTATTAGCATGTTGAGCATATTGCTCATTCTTGCGCTCAATGTTCGCCTTAACTTTAGCATGAAGATCCTGCACAAACTTGACTTTTTTTGCACCATCAAGGTTAGCAAACTCATTACAAGGCAAAGGAAGTAAATCCAAAGGAGTCAAAGGGTTAAAACCATATACAATTTCAAAAGGAGAAAACTCAGTTGTAGAATGCAAGGCACGATTATATGCAAACTCAACAAGATGACACTTTGCCCGAGACCGGCTAGAAAACAAGAATGTTGGTCAAAGGAAAGACCCTAAGAGAACTTGTCTCTTAGAACCCTAGCCTCAAGACGCCACAAAGGAAGACCAATCCTTTGATAAGTCACGTGAACTCTCAGAGAACACAAAGAAGCAAAAGCCTCACAAAGTATTGAATAATACTCAAATTCATTCATCTCCTTTTTAAAATAGAGTACAATAGGAAGCCTTTTATAGGCAAAATTTTTTAGAGTCCTAATTAAAGTAAAACTCTAAAACCTGATTAAAAATATTTTAAATAATACCTAATATATATCCTAATTAGATTAGGATACTAATCTTAACTTGATCTCCAAGATAAGCTCTTTGACCAAGTTTAAAAAAATACAAAAATAATAAAAAACGAAATTTCAAAAAGGAATCCTATTTAAAACTAATCAGCTTCTTAAGTTGTCACATGAGATGCTCATGCTTCATTAAAAATCATATGGTTGTCACATGATTCTTAATCTCTTGCAATTGGACTCCAATTGGGCCTTGGCATCTCTTGTGTGTGTATAACTACATTGGACCTTCAACACATTGGATATTGACTTTAGTTGCTCCATGGCCCTTCTTAGAGCATTGGGCTTCCACTTGGACTTCCACTTTTGCATCTTTAAAGAAATCTCATGTCCAAAATCTAATTCAGCATGTTTTGAATTGATCAAATATGGATCTTGGGCTCTAAACTTGGGCCAACGTCCAACATAGATATTTTCTTGAGTTCTTTGAAATTTTTGGACATGATGCATAATTTGGGTCTTTTGAGCATAAGTCATCCCTTCATGAGCCATTTGGACTTGAATTATGCTCTTTTGAATGATTTGGGATTCATGATAGATGAAGGCTTTTCGAACTTGTAGTGCTCCAATAGACATGCCTATTGATATTGTATCATTCCCTCCCTCTTTGAAAAGATTCGTCCTCGAATCTACGCCATTAGGTGGTTTTTTGGGAAACAAATCTCTACATACCTGTAAGGAGCTAGAACTAACAATAGACAAAGATGGGTTAAGATTGTTAGTAGATAAACAAATATCCTTACATATGCTCTCAACCTCTCTTTTTTCATCAAACAAGCTCAGACTTATGCTTTTCTCACAACTCTCTTGCTCTTTCTTTTCACTCACACTCTTTTCTTTTTCAATCTCTTCTTTTTCTCTCTCTAACTCATGTTCTCTCTCTTTTTCTTTTGCTCTCTCCTTTTCTTTCATTTTGTATGCTCGTACTATTCTCATTTGATCCTCATAAGCATCCATAGGATCAAGAGGTACCAATACATAATTTTTTTCATTGAATACAAATGAATAGCAATAGCAATATTTGTGCTTATGCTTAACGTATTTAGCTTTTCTCACATGTTTCCATGGTTTACCAAGCATAATATGTCCCTCATACATTGGAGCTACGTCACATAACACTTTATCATGATATTTACCAATGGAGAAAGAAATCAAAACTTGCTTATTAACCTTAAATTCAGCACTACCCTTCAACAAGGTATAGGGCCTAGGATGCTTTATAGTAGGCAAGTTTAATTTCTCAACAAGTAAGGTACTAGCAACATTTATGTAGCTACTATTATCAATGGTCATGCTGCAGACTTTCTCTTTTATAAGGCATCTAGTATGGAAATCAGGGGATGCCTTTTCCTTATCTTGTCCTGTAGAGTTGATATTGGATTGTAATGCATCCAACCTTGCACAAGATTGCTTGAATCGCTCTTTGTTAGCCTCTTCAAGGAATTTGTACTCATTGGACATCTTATCACCTGAAAAGTTAGTCAAAGAAAGATAGAAGGAATAGGACCTCACGTACTCTTCTCACGTGTTTACACTCAAAAGATGATAAGTTCACTCGTATTTAACTATCTTTTTGGCTTTTTCTTTAATGTTAACGCTCTTGCCTTTTACCACTCAATAATTTGCTTCTTACAAGTGTTCTAAGCAAGTCACAAGCAAATCAAATGAAAAGATCAGACTAGTGGCAATCAAAAAATTAGAATCCTAAAATGTAAATTCTCAAAGAATCAAACAAAGGAGAAAAAAAAGGTGTGTAACAAAAAGGGGAAAAAGAAAGGGGGAAGGCGAGGCCTAGAAGGAAGGAGAAGGAAAGAAAAAAAATTCTGAAAAAAAGAAACCTTAAGAATAGAAAACTACTTGCAATTCAAGTTTCGAACAATTAGGAAACAATATCCTTTCTTGAATGTAAATAGGTAAGTAGAAAACTTGGTAGCCACTTAATGCAATTAAATTAGGAAACAAACTCCAATTAGGAAATTGACTCCAATTAGGAAACTAACTCCAACTAGGAAATTGACTCCAATTAGGAAATTAACTCCAATTAGGAAATTGACTTTAATTAGGAAACTAACTCCAACTAGGAAATTGACTCCAATTAGGAAACTGACTCCAATCTTGCTTTTAATTTTGAATTGGCACAACTTGCAATTTTGAATTCTCTGAATTTGAATTTCCTTTTTTTTTTTTTCACTCTTTTTTTTTTTTCGAATTTTTTTTTTGAATTTTTTTTTGGGAGTATCACACTCTCTTCTCTTTTTTTTTTTCACTCCTTTTTTTTTCACCCTTTTTTTTTTACTTTTTTTTTTTTTTGAATTTTTTTTTCGAATTTTTTTTTTTTGGAGTATCACACTCTCTCTCTTTTTTTTTTTTTTTTTTTGAGGATGGAGGAACACAACAATGGAAGACAGAAGAAGATAGAAGAAAAAGATGAAGATGAAAAAGATAACACAAATGGAAGGAAAGAAAGTATGAAGAACAACGGAAGGAAAGAAAAAAATAAATAAATAAAGATATACCTTGTACTAGCGACCAAAGCTCTGATACCAAATGATGAGAGACCCTCTAGAAACCTTGTCCTAAGAACCTTCAACAAGATGACACTTTGCCCGAGACCGGCTGGAAAACAAGAATGTTGGTCAAAGGAAAGACCCTAAGAGAACTTGTCTCTTAGAACCCTAGCCTCAAGACGCCACAAAGGAAGACCAATCCTTTGATAAGTCACGTGAACTCTCAGAGAACACAAAGAAGCAAAAGCCTCACAAAGTATTGAATAATACTCAAATTCATTCATCTCCTTTTTAAAATAGAGTACAATAGGAAGCCTTTTATAGGCAAAATTTTTTAGAGTCCTAATTAAAGTAAAACTCTAAAACCTGATTAAAAATATTTTAAATAATACCTAATATATATCCTAATTAGATTAGGATACTAATCTTAACTTGATCTCCAAGATAAGCTCTTTGACCAAGTTTAAAAAAATACAAAAATAATAAAAAACGAAATTTCAAAAAGGAATCCTAATTAAAACTAATCAGCTTCTTAAGTTGTCACATGAGATGCTCATGCTTCATTAAAAATCACATGGTTGTCACATGATTCTTAATCTCTTGCAATTGGACTCCAATTGGGCCTTGGCATCTCTTGTGTGTGTATAACTACATTGGACCTTCAACACATTGGATATTGACTTTAGTTGCTCCATGGCCCTTCTTAGAGCATTGGGCTTCCACTTGGACTTCCACTTTTGCATCTTTAAAGAAATCTCATGTCCAAAATCTAATTCAGCATGTTTTGAATTGATCAAATATGGATCTTGGGCTCTAAACTTGGGCCAACGTCCAACATAGATATTTTCTTGAGTTCTTTGAAATTTTTGGACATGATGCATAATTTGGGTCTTTTGAGCATAAGCCATCCCTTCATGAGCCATTTGGACTTGAATTATGCTCTTTTGAATGATTTGGGATTCATGATAGATGAAGGCTTTTCGAACTTGTAGTGCTCCAATAGACATGCCTATTGATATTGTATCATTCCCTCCCTCTTTGAAAAGATTCGTCCTCGAATCTTCGCCATTAGGTGGTTTTTTGGGAAACAAATCTCTACATACCTGTAAGGAGCTAGAACTAACAATAGACAAAGATGGGTTAAGATTGTTAGTAGATAAACAAATATCCTTACATATGCTCTCAACCTCTCTTTTTTCATCAAACAAGCTCAGACTTATGCTTTTCTCACAACTCTCTTGCTCTTTCTTTTCACTCACACTCTTTTCTTTTTCAATCTCTTCTTTTTCTCTCTCTAACTCATGTTCTCTCTCTTTTCTTTTGCTCTCTCCTTTTCTTTCATTTTGTATGCTCGTACTATTCTCATTTGATCCTCATAAGCATCCATAGGATCAAGAGGTACCAATACATAATTTTTTTCATTGAATACAAATGAATAGCAATAGCAATATTTGTGCTTATGCTTAACGTATTTAGCTTTTCTCACATGTTTCCATGGTTTACCAAGCATAATATGTCCCTCATACATTGGAGCTACGTCACATAACACTTTATCATGATATTTACCAATGGAGAAAGAAATCAAAACTTGCTTATTAACCTTAAATTCAGCACTACCCTTCAACAAGGTATAGGGCCTAGGATGCTTTATAGTAGGCAAGTTTAATTTCTCAACAAGTAAGGTACTAGCAACATTTATGTAGCTACTATTATCAATGGTCATGCTGCAGACTTTCTCTTTTATAAGGCATCTAGTATGGAAATCAGGGGATGCCTTTTCCTTATCTTGTCCTGTAGAGTTGATATTGGATTGTAATGCATCCAACCTTGCACAAGATTGCTTGAATCGCTCTTTGTTAGCCTCTTCAAGGAATTTGTACTCATTGGACATCTTATCACCTGAAAAGTTAGTCAAAGAAAGATAGAAGGAATAGGACCTCACGTACTCTTCTCACGTGTTTACACTCAAAAGATGATAAGTTCACTCGTATTTAACTATCTTTTTGGCTTTTTCTTTAATGTTAACGCTCTTGCCTTTTACCACTCAATAATTTGCTTCTTACAAGTGTTCTAAGCAAGTCACAAGCAAATCAAATGAAAAGATCAGACTAGTGGCAATCAAAAAATTAGAATCCTAAAATGTAAATTCTCAAAGAATCAAACAAAGGAGAAAAAAAAGGTGTGTAACAAAAAGGGGAAAAAGAAAGGGGGAAGGCGAGGCCTAGAAGGAAGGAGAAGGAAAGAAAAAAAATTCTGAAAATAAGAAACCTTAAGAATAGAAAACTACTTGCAATTCAAGTTTCGAACAATTAGGAAACAATATCCTTTCTTGAATGTAAATAGGTAAGTAGAAAACTTGGTAGCCACTTAATGCAATTAAATTAGGAAACAAACTCCAATTAGGAAATTGACTCCAATTAGGAAACTAACTCCAACTAGGAAATTGACTCCAATTAGGAAATTAACTCCAATTAGGAAATTGACTTTAATTAGGAAACTAACTCCAACTAGGAAATTGACTCCAATTAGGAAACTGACTCCAATCTTGCTTTTAATTTTGAATTGGCACAACTTGCAATTTTGAATTCTGCAATCTGAATTTCCTTTCTTTTTTTTTTTTTTCACTCTTTTTTTTTTTTTTCGAATTTTTTTTTTGAATTTTTTTTTGGGAGTATCACACTCTCTTCTCTTTTTTTTTTTTTCACTCCTTTTTTTTTCACCCTTTTTTTTTTTACTTTTTTTTTTTTTTTGAATTTTTTTTTCGAATTTTTTTTTTGGAGTATCACATCACACTCTCTTTTTTTTTTTTTTTTTTTTGAGGATGGAGGAACACAACAATGGAAGACAGAAGAAGATAGAAGAAAAAGATGAAGATGAAAAAGATAACACAAATGGAAGGAAAGAAAGTATGAAGAACAACGGAAGGAAAGAAAAAAATAAATAAATAAAGATATACCTTGTACTAGCGACCAAAGCTCTGATACCAAATGATGAGAGACCCTCTAGAAACCTTGTCCTAAGAACCTTCAACAAGATGACACTTTGCCCGAGACCGGCTGGAAAACAAGAATGTTGGTCAAAGGAAAGACCCTAAGAGAACTTGTCTCTTAGAACCCTAGCCTCAAGACGCCACAAAGGAAGACCAATCCTTTGATAAGTCACGTGAACTCTCAGAGAACACAAAGAAGCAAAAGCCTCACAAAGTATTGAATAATACTCAAATTCATTCATCTCCTTTTTAAAATAGAGTACAATAGGAAGCCTTTTATAGGCAAAATTTTTTAGAGTCCTAATTAAAGTAAAACTCTAAAACCTGATTAAAAATATTTTAAATAATACCTAATATATATCCTAATTAGATTAGGATACTAATCTTAACTTGATCTCCAAGATAAGCTCTTTGACCAAGTTTAAAAAAATACAAAAATAATAAAAAACGAAATTTCAAAAAGGAATCCTAATTAAAACTAATCAGCTTCTTAAGTTGTCACATGAGATGCTCATGCTTCATTAAAAATCACATGGTTGTCACATGATTCTTAATCTCTTGCAATTGGACTCCAATTGGGCCTTGGCATCTCTTGTGTGTGTATAACTACATTGGACCTTCAACACATTGGATATTGACTTTAGTTGCTCCATGGCCCTTCTTAGAGCATTGGGCTTCCACTTGGACTTCCACTTTTGCATCTTTAAAGAAATCTCATGTCCAAAATCTAATTCAGCATGTTTTGAATTGATCAAATATGGATCTTGGGCTCTAAACTTGGGCCAACGTCCAACATAGATATTTTCTTGAGTTCTTTGAAATTTTTGGACATGATGCATAATTTGGGTCTTTTGAGCATAAGCCATCCCTTCATGAGCCATTTGGACTTGAATTATGCTCTTTTGAATGATTTGGGATTCATGATAGATGAAGGCTTTTCGAACTTGTAGTGCTCCAATAGACATGCCTATTGATATTGTATCATTCCCTCCCTCTTTGAAAAGATTCGTCCTCGAATCTTCGCCATTAGGTGGTTTTTTGGGAAACAAATCTCTACATACCTGTAAGGAGCTAGAACTAACAATAGACAAAGATGGGTTAAGATTGTTAGTAGATAAACAAATATCCTTACATATGCTCTCAACCTCTCTTTTTTCATCAAACAAGCTCAGACTTATGCTTTTCTCACAACTCTCTTGCTCTTTCTTTTCACTCACACTCTTTTCTTTTTCAATCTCTTCTTTTTCTCTCTCTAACTCATGTTCTCTCTCTTTTTCTTTTGCTCTCTCCTTTCTCTTTCATTTTGTATGCTCGTACTATTCTCATTTGATCCTCATAAGCATCCATAGGATCAAGAGGTACCAATACATAATTTTTTTCATTGAATACAAATGAATAGCAATAGCAATATTTGTGCTTATGCTTAACGTATTTAGCTTTTCTCACATGTTTCCATGGTTTACCAAGCATAATATGTCCCTCATACATTGGAGCTACGTCACATAACACTTTATCATGATATTTACCAATGGAGAAAGAAATCAAAACTTGCTTATTAACCTTAAATTCAGCACTACCCTTCAACAAGGTATAGGGCCTAGGATGCTTTATAGTAGGCAAGTTTAATTTCTCAACAAGTAAGGTACTAGCAACATTTATGTAGCTACTATTATCAATGGTCATGCTGCAGACTTTCTCTTTTATAAGGCATCTAGTATGGAAATCAGGGGATGCCTTTTCCTTATCTTGTCCTGTAGAGTTGATATTGGATTGTAATGCATCCAACCTTGCACAAGATTGCTTGAATCGCTCTTTGTTAGCCTCTTCAAGGAATTTGTACTCATTGGACATCTTATCACCTGAAAAGTTAGTCAAAGAAAGATAGAAGGAATAGGACCTCACGTACTCTTCTCACGTGTTTACACTCAAAAGATGATAAGTTCACTCGTATTTAACTATCTTTTTGGCTTTTTCTTTAATGTTAACGCTCTTGCCTTTTACCACTCAATAATTTGCTTCTTACAAGTGTTCTAAGCAAGTCACAAGCAAATCAAATGAAAAGATCAGACTAGTGGCAATCAAAAAATTAGAATCCTAAAATGTAAATTCTCAAAGAATCAAACAAAGGAGAAAAAAAAGGTGTGTAACAAAAAGGGGAAAAAGAAAGGGGGAAGGCGAGGCCTAGAAGGAAGGAGAAGGAAAGAAAAAAAATTCTGAAAATAAGAAACCTTAAGAATAGAAAACTACTTGCAATTCAAGTTTCGAACAATTAGGAAACAATATCCTTTCTGAATGTAAATAGGTAAGTAGAAAACTTGGTAGCCACTTAATGCAATTAAATTAGGAAACAAACTCCAATTAGGAAATTGACTCCAATTAGGAAACTAACTCCAACTAGGAAATTGACTCCAATTAGGAAATTAACTCCAATTAGGAAATTGACTTTAATTAGGAAACTAACTCCAACTAGGAAATTGACTCCAATTAGGAAACTGACTCCAATCTTGCTTTTAATTTTGAATTGGCACAACTTGCAATTTTGAATTCTGCAATCTGAATTTCCTTTCTTTTTTTTTTTTCACTCTTTTTTTTTTTCGAATATTTTTTTGAATTTTTTTTTGGGAGTATCACACTCTCTTCTTTTTTTTTTTTCACTCCTTTTTTTTTCACCCTTTTTTTTTTTTACTTTTTTTTTTTGAATTTTTTTTTCGAATTTTTTTTTTTGGAGTATCACACTCTCTCTCTTTTTTTTTTTTTTTTTTTTTTGAGGATGGAGGAACACAACAATGGAAGACAGAAGAAGATAGAAGAAAAAGATGAAGATGAAAAAGATAACACAAATGGAAGGAAAGAAAAAAATAAATAAATAAAGATATACCTTGTACTAGCGACCAAAGCTCTGATACCAAATGATGAGAGACCCTCTAGAAACCTTGTCCTAAGAACCTTCAACAAGATGACACTTTGCCCGAGACCGGCTGGAAAACAAGAATGTTGGTCAAAGGAAAGACCCTAAGAGAACTTGTCTCTTAGAACCCTAGCCTCAAGACGCCACAAAGGAAGACCAATCCTTTGATAAGTCACGTGAACTCTCAGAGAACACAAAGAAGCAAAAGCCTCACAAAGTATTGAATAATACTCAAATTCATTCATCTCCTTTTTAAAATAGAGTACAATAGGAAGCCTTTTATAGGCAAAATTTTTTAGAGTCCTAATTAAAGTAAAACTCTAAAACCTGATTAAAAATATTTTAAATAATACCTAATATATATCCTAATTAGATTAGGATACTAATCTTAACTTGATCTCCAAGATAAGCTCTTTGACCAAGTTTAAAAAAATACAAAAATAATAAAAAACGAAATTTCAAAAAGGAATCCTAATTAAAACTAATCAGCTTCTTAAGTTGTCACATGAGATGCTCATGCTTCATTAAAAATCACATGGTTGTCACATGATTCTTAATCTCTTGCAATTGGACTCCAATTGGGCCTTGGCATCTCTTGTGTGTGTATAACTACATTGGACCTTCAACACATTGGATATTGACTTTAGTTGCTCCATGGCCCTTCTTAGAGCATTGGGCTTCCACTTGGACTTCCACTTTTGCATCTTTAAAGAAATCTCATGTCCAAAATCTAATTCAGCATGTTTTGAATTGATCAAATATGGATCTTGGGCTCTAAACTTGGGCCAACGTCCAACATAGATATTTTCTTGAGTTCTTTGAAATTTTTGGACATGATGCATAATTTGGGTCTTTTGAGCATAAGCCATCCCTTCATGAGCCATTTGGACTTGAATTATGCTCTTTTGAATGATTTGGGATTCATGATAGATGAAGGCTTTTCGAACTTGTAGTGCTCCAATAGACATGCCTATTGATATTGTATCATTCCCTCCCTCTTTGAAAAGATTCGTCCTCGAATCTTCGCCATTAGGTGGTTTTTTGGGAAACAAATCTCTACATACCTGTAAGGAGCTAGAACTAACAATAGACAAAGATGGGTTAAGATTGTTAGTAGATAAACAAATATCCTTACATATGCTCTCAACCTCTCTTTTTTCATCAAACAAGCTCAGACTTATGCTTTTCTCACAACTCTCTTGCTCTTTCTTTTCACTCACACTCTTTTCTTTTTCAATCTCTTCTTTTTTTTCTCTCTCTAACTCATGTTCTCTCTTTTTCTTTTGCTCTCTCCTTTTCTTTCATTTTGTATGCTCGTACTATTCTCATTTGATCCTCATAAGCATCCATAGGATCAAGAGGTACCAATACATAATTTTTTTCATTGAATACAAATGAATAGCAATAGCAATATTTGTGCTTATGCTTAACGTATTTAGCTTTTCTCACATGTTTCCATGGTTTACCAAGCATAATATGTCCCTCATACATTGGAGCTACGTCACATAACACTTTATCATGATATTTACCAATGGAGAAAGAAATCAAAACTTGCTTATTAACCTTAAATTCAGCACTACCCTTCAACAAGGTATAGGGCCTAGGATGCTTTATAGTAGGCAAGTTTAATTTCTCAACAAGTAAGGTACTAGCAACATTTATGTA
Source organism: Erythrophleum fordii (assembly GCA_032878935.1). Lineage (NCBI taxonomy): Eukaryota > Viridiplantae > Streptophyta > Magnoliopsida > Fabales > Fabaceae > Erythrophleum > Erythrophleum fordii. The sequence goes on from JAVQMF010000053.1 coordinate 19,467,381, forward strand.
GCTACTATTATCAATGGTCATGCTGCAGACTTTCTCTTTTATAAGGCATCTAGTATGGAAATCAGGGGATGCCTTTTCCTTATCTTGTCCTGTAGAGTTGATATTGGATTGTAATGCATCCAACCTTGCACAAGATTGCTTGAATCGCTCTTTGTTAGCCTCTTCAAGGAATTTGTACTCATTGGACATCTTATCACCTGAAAAGTTAGTCAAAGAAAGATAGAAGGAATAGGACCTCACGTACTCTTCTCACGTGTTTACACTCAAAAGATGATAAGTTCACTCGTATTTAACTATCTTTTTGGCTTTTTCTTTAATGTTAACGCTCTTGCCTTTTACCACTCAATAATTTGCTTCTTACAAGTGTTCTAAGCAAGTCACAAGCAAATCAAATGAAAAGATCAGACTAGTGGCAATCAAAAAATTAGAATCCTAAAATGTAAATTCTCAAAGAATCAAACAAAGGAGAAAAAAAAGGTGTGTAACAAAAAGGGGAAAAAGAAAGGGGGAAGGCGAGGCCTAGAAGGAAGGAGAAGGAAAGAAAAAAAATTCTGAAAATAAGAAACCTTAAGAATAGAAAACTACTTGCAATTCAAGTTTCGAACAATTAGGAAACAATATCCTTTCTTGAATGTAAATAGGTAAGTAGAAAACTTGGTAGCCACTTAATGCAATTAAATTAGGAAACAAACTCCAATTAGGAAATTGACTCCAATTAGGAAACTAACTCCAACTAGGAAATTGACTCCAATTAGGAAATTAACTCCAATTAGGAAATTGACTTTAATTAGGAAACTAACTCCAACTAGGAAATTGACTCCAATTAGGAAACTGACTCCAATCTTGCTTTTAATTTTGAATTGGCACAACTTGCAATTTTGAATTCTGCAATCTGAATTTCCTTTCTTTTTTTTTTTTCACTCTTTTTTTTTTTCGAATATTTTTTTGAATTTTTTTTTGGGAGTATCACACTCTCTTCTCTTTTTTTTTTTTTCACTCCTTTTTTTTTCACCCTTTTTTTTTTTTTACTTTTTTTTTTTTGAATTTTTTTTTCGAATTTTTTTTTTTGGAGTATCACACTCTCTCTCTTTTTTTTTTTTTTTTTTTTTTGAGGATGGAGGAACACAACAATGGAAGACAGAAGAAGATAGAAGAAAAAGATGAAGATGAAAAAGATAACACAAATGGAAGGAAAGAAAAAAATAAATAAATAAAGATATACCTTGTACTAGCGACCAAAGCTCTGATACCAAATGATGAGAGACCCTCTAGAAACCTTGTCCTAAGAACCTTCAACAAGATGACACTTTGCCCGAGACCGGCTGGAAAACAAGAATGTTGGTCAAAGGAAAGACCCTAAGAGAACTTGTCTCTTAGAACCCTAGCCTCAAGACGCCACAAAGGAAGACCAATCCTTTGATAAGTCACGTGAACTCTCAGAGAACACAAAGAAGCAAAAGCCTCACAAAGTATTGAATAATACTCAAATTCATTCATCTCCTTTTTAAAATAGAGTACAATAGGAAGCCTTTTATAGGCAAAATTTTTTAGAGTCCTAATTAAAGTAAAACTCTAAAACCTGATTAAAAATATTTTAAATAATACCTAATATATATCCTAATTAGATTAGGATACTAATCTTAACTTGATCTCCAAGATAAGCTCTTTGACCAAGTTTAAAAAAATACAAAAATAATAAAAAACGAAATTTCAAAAAGGAATCCTAATTAAAACTAATCAGCTTCTTAAGTTGTCACATGAGATGCTCATGCTTCATTAAAAATCACATGGTTGTCACATGATTCTTAATCTCTTGCAATTGGACTCCAATTGGGCCTTGGCATCTCTTGTGTGTGTATAACTACATTGGACCTTCAACACATTGGATATTGACTTTAGTTGCTCCATGGCCCTTCTTAGAGCATTGGGCTTCCACTTGGACTTCCACTTTTGCATCTTTAAAGAAATCTCATGTCCAAAATCTAATTCAGCATGTTTTGAATTGATCAAATATGGATCTTGGGCTCTAAACTTGGGCCAACGTCCAACATAGATATTTTCTTGAGTTCTTTGAAATTTTTGGACATGATGCATAATTTGGGTCTTTTGAGCATAAGCCATCCCTTCATGAGCCATTTGGACTTGAATTATGCTCTTTTGAATGATTTGGGATTCATGATAGATGAAGGCTTTTCGAACTTGTAGTGCTCCAATAGACATGCCTATTGATATTGTATCATTCCCTCCCTCTTTGAAAAGATTCGTCCTCGAATCTTCGCCATTAGGTGGTTTTTTGGGAAACAAATCTCTACATACCTGTAAGGAGCTAGAACTAACAATAGACAAAGATGGGTTAAGATTGTTAGTAGATAAACAAATATCCTTACATATGCTCTCAACCTCTCTTTTTTCATCAAACAAGCTCAGACTTATGCTTTTCTCACAACTCTCTTGCTCTTTCTTTTCACTCACACTCTTTTCTTTTTCAATCTTCTTTTTTCTCTCTCTAACTCATGTTCTCTCTCTTTTTCTTTTGCTCTCTCCTTTTCTTTCATTTTGTATGCTCGTACTATTCTCATTTGATCCTCATAAGCATCCATAGGATCAAGAGGTACCAATACATAATTTTTTTCATTGAATACAAATGAATAGCAATAGCAATATTTGTGCTTATGCTTAACGTATTTAGCTTTTCTCACATGTTTCCATGGTTTACCAAGCATAATATGTCCCTCATACATTGGAGCTACGTCACATAACACTTTATCATGATATTTACCAATGGAGAAAGAAATCAAAACTTGCTTATTAACCTTAAATTCAGCACTACCCTTCAACAAGGTATAGGGCCTAGGATGCTTTATAGTAGGCAAGTTTAATTTCTCAACAAGTAAGGTACTAGCAACATTTATGTAGCTACTATTATCAATGGTCATGCTGCAGACTTTCTCTTTTATAAGGCATCTAGTATGGAAATCAGGGGATGCCTTTTCCTTATCTTGTCCTGTAGAGTTGATATTGGATTGTAATGCATCCAACCTTGCACAAGATTGCTTGAATCGCTCTTTGTTAGCCTCTTCAAGGAATTTGTACTCATTGGACATCTTATCACCTGAAAAGTTAGTCAAAGAAAGATAGAAGGAATAGGACCTCACGTACTCTTCTCACGTGTTTACACTCAAAAGATGATAAGTTCACTCGTATTTAACTATCTTTTTGGCTTTTTCTTTAATGTTAACGCTCTTGCCTTTTACCACTCAATAATTTGCTTCTTACAAGTGTTCTAAGCAAGTCACAAGCAAATCAAATGAAAAGATCAGACTAGTGGCAATCAAAAAATTAGAATCCTAAAATGTAAATTCTCAAAGAATCAAACAAAGGAGAAAAAAAAGGTGTGTAACAAAAAGGGGAAAAAGAAAGGGGGAAGGCGAGGCCTAGAAGGAAGGAGAAGGAAAGAAAAAAAATTCTGAAAATAAGAAACCTTAAGAATAGAAAACTACTTGCAATTCAAGTTTCGAACAATTAGGAAACAATATCCTTTCTTGAATGTAAATAGGTAAGTAGAAAACTTGGTAGCCACTTAATGCAATTAAATTAGGAAACAAACTCCAATTAGGAAATTGACTCCAATTAGGAAACTAACTCCAACTAGGAAATTGACTCCAATTAGGAAATTAACTCCAATTAGGAAATTGACTTTAATTAGGAAACTAACTCCAACTAGGAAATTGATTGACTCCAATTAGGAAACTGACTCCAATCTTGCTTTTAATTTTGAATTGGCACAACTTGCAATTTTGAATTCTGCAATCTGAATTTCCTTTTTTTTTTTTTTTCACTCTTTTTTTTTTTTCGAATTTTTTTTTGAATTTTTTTTTGGGAGTATCACACTCTCTTCTTTTTTTTTTTCACTCCTTTTTTTTTCACCCTTTTTTTTTTTTTTTTTTTTTTTTTTTTGAATTTTTTTTTCGAATTTTTTTTTTTGGAGTATCACACTCTCTCTCTTTTTTTTTTTTTTTTTTTTTTTGAGGATGGAGGAACACAACAATGGAAGACAGAAGAAGATAGAAGAAAAAGATGAAGATGAAAAAGATAACACAAATGGAAGGAAAGAAAGTATGAAGAACAACGGAAGGAAAGAAAAAAATAAATAAATAAAGATATACCTTGTACTAGCGACCAAAGCTCTGATACCAAATGATGAGAGACCCTCTAGAAACCTTGTCCCTAAGAACCTTCAACAAGATGACACTTTGCCCGAGACCGGCTGGAAAACAAGAATGTTGGTCAAAGGAAAGACCCTAAGAGAACTTGTCTCTTAGAACCCTAGCCTCAAGACGCCACAAAGGAAGACCAATCCTTTGATAAGTCACGTGAACTCTCAGAGAACACAAAGAAGCAAAAGCCTCACAAAGTATTGAATAATACTCAAATTCATTCATCTCCTTTTTAAAATAGAGTACAATAGGAAGCCTTTTATAGGCAAAATTTTTTAGAGTCCTAATTAAAGTAAAACTCTAAAACCTGATTAAAAATATTTTAAATAATACCTAATATATATCCTAATTAGATTAGGATACTAATCTTAACTTGATCTCCAAGATAAGCTCTTTGACCAAGTTTAAAAAAATACAAAAATAATAAAAAACGAAATTTCAAAAAGGAATCCTAATTAAAACTAATCAGCTTCTTAAGTTGTCACATGAGATGCTCATGCTTCATTAAAAATCACATGGTTGTCACATGATTCTTAATCTCTTGCAATTGGACTCCAATTGGGCCTTGGCATCTCTTGTGTGTGTATAACTACATTGGACCTTCAACACATTGGATATTGACTTTAGTTGCTCCATGGCCCTTCTTAGAGCATTGGGCTTCCACTTGGACTTCCACTTTTGCATCTTTAAAGAAATCTCATGTCCAAAATCTAATTCAGCATGTTTTGAATTGATCAAATATGGATCTTGGGCTCTAAACTTGGGCCAACGTCCAACATAGATATTTTCTTGAGTTCTTTGAAATTTTTGGACATGATGCATAATTTGGGTCTTTTGAGCATAAGCCATCCCTTCATGAGCCATTTGGACTTGAATTATGCTCTTTTGAATGATTTGGGATTCATGATAGATGAAGGCTTTTCGAACTTGTAGTGCTCCAATAGACATGCCTATTGATATTGTATCATTCCCTCCCTCTTTGAAAAGATTCGTCCTCGAATCTTCGCCATTAGGTGGTTTTTTGGGAAACAAATCTCTACATACCTGTAAGGAGCTAGAACTAACAATAGACAAAGATGGGTTAAGATTGTTAGTAGATAAACAAATATCCTTACATATGCTCTCAACCTCTCTTTTTTCATCAAACAAGCTCAGACTTATGCTTTTCTCACAACTCTCTTGCTCTTTCTTTTCACTCACACTCTTTTCTTTTTCAATCTCTTCTTTTTCTCTCTCTAACTCATGTTCTCTCTCTTTTTCTTTTGCTCTCTCCTTTTCTTTCATTTTGTATGCTCGTACTATTCTCATTTGATCCTCATAAGCATCCATAGGATCAAGAGGTACCAATACATAATTTTTTTCATTGAATACAAATGAATAGCAATAGCAATATTTGTGCTTATGCTTAACGTATTTAGCTTTTCTCACATGTTTCCATGGTTTACCAAGCATAATATGTCCCTCATACATTGGAGCTACGTCACATAACACTTTATCATGATATTTACCAATGGAGAAAGAAATCAAAACTTGCTTATTAACCTTAAATTCAGCACTACCCTTCAACAAGGTATAGGGCCTAGGATGCTTTATAGTAGGCAAGTTTAATTTCTCAACAAGTAAGGTACTAGCAACATTTATGTAGCTACTATTATCAATGGTCATGCTGCAGACTTTCTCTTTTATAAGGCATCTAGTATGGAAATCAGGGGATGCCTTTTCCTTATCTTGTCCTGTAGAGTTGATATTGGATTGTAATGCATCCAACCTTGCACAAGATTGCTTGAATCGCTCTTTGTTAGCCTCTTCAAGGAATTTGTACTCATTGGACATCTTATCACCTGAAAAGTTAGTCAAAGAAAGATAGAAGGAATAGGACCTCACGTACTCTTCTCACGTGTTTACACTCAAAAGATGATAAGTTCACTCGTATTTAACTATCTTTTTGGCTTTTTCTTTAATGTTAACGCTCTTGCCTTTTACCACTCAATAATTTGCTTCTTACAAGTGTTCTAAGCAAGTCACAAGCAAATCAAATGAAAAGATCAGACTAGTGGCAATCAAAAAATTAGAATCCTAAAATGTAAATTCTCAAAGAATCAAACAAAGGAGAAAAAAAAGGTGTGTAACAAAAAGGGGAAAAAGAAAGGGGGAAGGCGAGGCCTAGAAGGAAGGAGAAGGAAAGAAAAAAAATTCTGAAAATAAGAAACCTTAAGAATAGAAAACTACTTGCAATTCAAGTTTCGAACAATTAGGAAACAATATCCTTTCTTGAATGTAAATAGGTAAGTAGAAAACTTGGTAGCCACTTAATGCAATTAAATTAGGAAACAAACTCCAATTAGGAAATTGACTCCAATTAGGAAACTAACTCCAACTAGGAAATTGACTCCAATTAGGAAATTAACTCCAATTAGGAAATTGACTTTAATTAGGAAACTAACTCCAACTAGGAAATTGACTCCAATTAGGAAACTGACTCCAATCTTGCTTTTAATTTTGAATTGGCACAACTTGCAATTTTGAATTCTGCAATCTGAATTTCCTTTCTTTTTTTTTTTCACTCTTTTTTTTTTTCGAATTTTTTTTTTGAATTTTTTTTTGGGAGTATCACACTCTCTTCTCTTTTTTTTTTTTCACTCCTTTTTTTTTCACCCTTTTTTTTTTTACTTTTTTTTTTTTTTGAATTTTTTTTTCGAATTTTTTTTTTTGGAGTATCACACTCTCTCTCTTTTTTTTTTTTTTTTTTTTTTTGAGGATGGAGGAACACAACAATGGAAGACAGAAGAAGATAGAAGAAAAAGATGAAGATGAAAAAGATAACACAAATGAGAAGGAAAGAAAAAAATAAATAAATAAAGATATACCTTGTACTAGCGACCAAAGCTCTGATACCAAATGATGAGAGACCCTCTAGAAACCTTGTCCTAAGAACCTTCAACAAGATGACACTTTGCCCGAGACCGGCTGGAAAACAAGAATGTTGGTCAAAGGAAAGACCCTAAGAGAACTTGTCTCTTAGAACCCTAGCCTCAAGACGCCACAAAGGAAGACCAATCCTTTGATAAGTCACGTGAACTCTCAGAGAACACAAAGAAGCAAAAGCCTCACAAAGTATTGAATAATACTCAAATTCATTCATCTCCTTTTTAAAATAGAGTACAATAGGAAGCCTTTTATAGGCAAAATTTTTTAGAGTCCTAATTAAAGTAAAACTCTAAAACCTGATTAAAAATATTTTAAATAATACCTAATATATATCCTAATTAGATTAGGATACTAATCTTAACTTGATCTCCAAGATAAGCTCTTTGACCAAGTTTAAAAAAATACAAAAATAATAAAAAACGAAATTTCAAAAAGGAATCCTAATTAAAACTAATCAGCTTCTTAAGTTGTCACATGAGATGCTCATGCTTCATTAAAAATCACATGGTTGTCACATGATTCTTAATCTCTTGCAATTGGACTCCAATTGGGCCTTGGCATCTCTTGTGTGTGTATAACTACATTGGACCTTCAACACATTGGATATTGACTTTAGTTGCTCCATGGCCCTTCTTAGAGCATTGGGCTTCCACTTGGACTTCCACTTTTGCATCTTTAAAGAAATCTCATGTCCAAAATCTAATTCAGCATGTTTTGAATTGATCAAATATGGATCTTGGGCTCTAAACTTGGGCCAACGTCCAACATAGATATTTTCTTGAGTTCTTTGAAATTTTTGGACATGATGCATAATTTGGGTCTTTTGAGCATAAGCCATCCCTTCATGAGCCATTTGGACTTGAATTATGCTCTTTTGAATGATTTGGGATTCATGATAGATGAAGGCTTTTCGAACTTGTAGTGCTCCAATAGACATGCCTATTGATATTGTATCATTCCCTCCCTCTTTGAAAAGATTCGTCCTCGAATCTTCGCCATTAGGTGGTTTTTTGGGAAACAAATCTCTACATACCTGTAAGGAGCTAGAACTAACAATAGACAAAGATGGGTTAAGATTGTTAGTAGATAAACAAATATCCTTACATATGCTCTCAACCTCTCTTTTTTCATCAAACAAGCTCAGACTTATGCTTTTCTCACAACTCTCTTGCTCTTTCTTTTCACTCACACTCTTTTCTTTTTCAATCTCTTCTTTTTCTCTCTCTAACTCATGTTCTCTCTCTCTTTTTCTTTTGCTCTCTCCTTTTCTTTCATTTTGTATGCTCGTACTATTCTCATTTGATCCTCATAAGCATCCATAGGATCAAGAGGTACCAATACATAATTTTTTTCATTGAATACAAATGAATAGCAATAGCAATATTTGTGCTTATGCTTAACGTATTTAGCTTTTCTCACATGTTTCCATGGTTTACCAAGCATAATATGTCCCTCATACATTGGAGCTACGTCACATAACACTTTATCATGATATTTACCAATGGAGAAAGAAATCAAAACTTGCTTATTAACCTTAAATTCAGCACTACCCTTCAACAAGGTATAGGGCCTAGGATGCTTTATAGTAGGCAAGTTTAATTTCTCAACAAGTAAGGTACTAGCAACATTTATGTAGCTACTATTATCAATGGTCATGCTGCAGACTTTCTCTTTTATAAGGCATCTAGTATGGAAATCAGGGGATGCCTTTTCCTTATCTTGTCCTGTAGAGTTGATATTGGATTGTAATGCATCCAACCTTGCACAAGATTGCTTGAATCGCTCTTTGTTAGCCTCTTCAAGGAATTTGTACTCATTGGACATCTTATCACCTGAAAAGTTAGTCAAAGAAAGATAGAAGGAATAGGACCTCACGTACTCTTCTCACGTGTTTACACTCAAAAGATGATAAGTTCACTCGTATTTAACTATCTTTTTGGCTTTTTCTTTAATGTTAACGCTCTTGCCTTTTACCACTCAATAATTTGCTTCTTACAAGTGTTCTAAGCAAGTCACAAGCAAATCAAATGAAAAGATCAGACTAGTGGCAATCAAAAAATTAGAATCCTAAAATGTAAATTCTCAAAGAATCAAACAAAGGAGAAAAAAAAGGTGTGTAACAAAAAGGGGAAAAAGAAGGGGAAGGCGAGGCCTAGAAGGAAGGAGAAGGAAAGAAAAAAAATTCTGAAAATAAGAAACCTTAAGAATAGAAAACTACTTGCAATTCAAGTTTCGAACAATTAGGAAACAATATCCTTTCTTGAATGTAAATAGGTAAGTAGAAAACTTGGTAGCCACTTAATGCAATTAAATTAGGAAACAAACTCCAATTAGGAAATTGACTCCAATTAGGAAACTAACTCCAACTAGGAAATTGACTCCAATTAGGAAATTAACTCCAATTAGGAAATTGACTTTAATTAGGAAACTAACTCCAACTAGGAAATTGACTCCAATTAGGAAACTGACTCCAATCTTGCTTTTAATTTTGAATTGGCACAACTTGCAATTTTGAATTCTGCAATCTGAATTTCCTTTCTTTCTTTTTTTTTTTTCACTCTTTTTTTTTTTTTCGAATTTTTTTTTGAATTTTTTTTTGGGAGTATCACACTCTCTTCTTTTTTTTTTTTTCACTCCTTTTTTTTTTCACCCTTTTTTTTTTTACTTTTTTTTTTTTGAATTTTTTTTTCGAATTTTTTTTTTTGGAGTATCACACTCTCTCTCTTTTTTTTTTTTTTTTTTTTTGAGGATGGAGGAACACAACAATGGAAGACAGAAGAAGATAGAAGAAAAAGATGAAGATGAAAAAGATAACACAAATGGAAGGAAAGAAAAAAATAAATAAATAAAGATATACCTTGTACTAGCGACCAAAGCTCTGATACCAAATGATGAGAGACCCTCTAGAAACCTTGTCCTAAGAACCTTCAACAAGATGACACTTTGCCCGAGACCGGCTGGAAAACAAGAATGTTGGTCAAAGGAAAGACCCTAAGAGAACTTGTCTCTTAGAACCCTAGCCTCAAGACGCCACAAAGGAAGACCAATCCTTTGATAAGTCACGTGAACTCTCAGAGAACACAAAGAAGCAAAAGCCTCACAAAGTATTGAATAATACTCAAATTCATTCATCTCCTTTTTAAAATAGAGTACAATAGGAAGCCTTTTATAGGCAAAATTATTTAGAGTCCTAATTAAAGTAAAACTCTAAAACCTGATTAAAAATATTTTAAATAATACCTAATATATATCCTAATTAGATTAGGATACTAATCTTAACTTGATCTCCAAGATAAGCTCTTTGACCAAGTTTAAAAAAATACAAAAATAATAAAAAACGAAATTTCAAAAAGGAATCCTAATTAAAACTAATCAGCTTCTTAAGTTGTCACATGAGATGCTCATGCTTCATTAAAAATCACATGGTTGTCACATGATTCTTAATCTCTTGCAATTGGACTCCAATTGGGCCTTGGCATCTCTTGTGTGTGTATAACTACATTGGACCTTCAACACATTGGATATTGACTTTAGTTGCTCCATGGCCCTTCTTAGAGCATTGGGCTTCCACTTGGACTTCCACTTTTGCATCTTTAAAGAAATCTCATGTCCAAAATCTAATTCAGCATGTTTTGAATTGATCAAATATGGATCTTGGGCTCTAAACTTGGGCCAACGTCCAACATAGATATTTTCTTGAGTTCTTTGAAATTTTTGGACATGATGCATAATTTGGGTCTTTTGAGCATAAGCCATCCCTTCATGAGCCATTTGGACTTGAATTATGCTCTTTTGAATGATTTGGGATTCATGATAGATGAAGGCTTTTCGAACTTGTAGTGCTCCAATAGACATGCCTATTGATATTGTATCATTCCCTCCCTCTTTGAAAAGATTCGTCCTCGAATCTTCGCCATTAGGTGGTTTTTTGGGAAACAAATCTCTACATACCTGTAAGGAGCTAGAACTAACAATAGACAAAGATGGGTTAAGATTGTTAGTAGATAAACAAATATCCTTACATATGCTCTCAACCTCTCTTTTTTCATCAAACAAGCTCAAGACTTATGCTTTTCTCACAACTCTCTTGCTCTTTCTTTTCACTCACACTCTTTTCTTTTTCAATCTCTTCTTTTTCTCTCTCTAACTCATGTTCTCTCTCTTTTCTTTTGCTCTCTCCTTTTCTTTCATTTTGTATGCTCGTACTATTCTCATTTGATCCTCATAAGCATCCATAGGATCAAGAGGTACCAATACATAATTTTTTTCATTGAATACAAATGAATAGCAATAGCAATATTTGTGCTTATGCTTAACGTATTTAGCTTTTCTCACATGTTTCCATGGTTTACCAAGCATAATATGTCCCTCATACATTGGAGCTACGTCACATAACACTTTATCATGATATTTACCAATGGAGAAAGAAATCAAAACTTGCTTATTAACCTTAAATTCAGCACTACCCTTCAACAAGGTATAGGGCCTAGGATGCTTTATAGTAGGCAAGTTTAATTTCTCAACAAGTAAGGTACTAGCAACATTTATGTAGCTACTATTATCAATGGTCATGCTGCAGACTTTCTCTTTTATAAGGCATCTAGTATGGAAATCAGGGGATGCCTTTTCCTTATCTTGTCCTGTAGAGTTGATATTGGATTGTAATGCATCCAACCTTGCACAAGATTGCTTGAATCGCTCTTTGTTAGCCTCTTCAAGGAATTTGTACTCATTGGACATCTTATCACCTGAAAAGTTAGTCAAAGAAAGATAGAAGGAATAGGACCTCACGTACTCTTCTCACGTGTTTACACTCAAAAGATGATAAGTTCACTCGTATTTAACTATCTTTTTGGCTTTTTCTTTAATGTTAACGCTCTTGCCTTTTACCACTCAATAATTTGCTTCTTACAAGTGTTCTAAGCAAGTCACAAGCAAATCAAATGAAAAGATCAGACTAGTGGCAATCAAAAAATTAGAATCCTAAAATGTAAATTCTCAAAGAATCAAACAAAGGAGAAAAAAAAGGTGTGTAACAAAAAGGGGAAAAAGAAAGGGGGAAGGCGAGGCCTAGAAGGAAGGAGAAGGAAAGAAAAAAAATTCTGAAAATAAGAAACCTTAAGAATAGAAAACTACTTGCAATTCAAGTTTCGAACAATTAGGAAACAATATCCTTTCTTGAATGTAAATAGGTAAGTAGAAAACTTGGTAGCCACTTAATGCAATTAAATTAGGAAACAAACTCCAATTAGGAAATTGACTCCAATTAGGAAACTAACTCCAACTAGGAAATTGACTCCAATTAGGAAATTAACTCCAATTAGGAAATTGACTTTAATTAGGAAACTAACTCCAACTAGGAAATTGACTCCAATTAGGAAACTGACTCCAATCTTGCTTTTAATTTTGAATTGGCACAACTTGCAATTTTGAATTCTGCAATCTGAATTTCCTTTTTTTTTTTTTTTTTTCACTCTTTTTTTTTTTTTTCGAATTTTTTTTTTGAATTTTTTTTTGGGAGTATCACACTCTCTTCTCTTTTTTTTTTTTCACTCCTTTTTTTTTTTTCACCCTTTTTTTTTTACTTTTTTTTTTTTGAATTTTTTTTTCGAATTTTTTTTTTTGGAGTATCACACTCTCTCTCTTTTTTTTTTTTTTTTTTTTTGAGGATGGAGGAACACAACAATGGAAGACAGAAGAAGATAGAAGAAAAAGATGAAGATGAAAAAGATAACACAAATGGAAGGAAAGAAAGTATGAAGAACAACGGAAGGAAAGAAAAAAATAAATAAATAAAGATATACCTTGTACTAGCGACCAAAGCTCTGATACCAAATGATGAGAGACCCTCTAGAAACCTTGTCCTAAGAACCTTCAACAAGATGACACTTTGCCCGAGACCGGCTGGAAAACAAGAATGTTGGTCAAAGGAAAGACCCTAAGAGAACTTGTCTCTTAGAACCCTAGCCTCAAGACGCCACAAAGGAAGACCAATCCTTTGATAAGTCACGTGAACTCTCAGAGAACACAAAGAAGCAAAAGCCTCACAAAGTATTGAATAATACTCAAATTCATTCATCTCCTTTTTAAAATAGAGTACAATAGGAAGCCTTTTATAGGCAAAATTATTTAGAGTCCTAATTAAAGTAAAACTCTAAAACCTGATTAAAAATATTTTAAATAATACCTAATATATATCCTAATTAGATTAGGATACTAATCTTAACTTGATCTCCAAGATAAGCTCTTTGACCAAGTTTAAAAAAATACAAAAATAATAAAAAACGAAATTTCAAAAAGGAATCCTAATTAAAACTAATCAGCTTCTTAAGTTGTCACATGAGATGCTCATGCTTCATTAAAAATCACATGGTTGTCACATGATTCTTAATCTCTTGCAATTGGACTCCAATTGGGCCTTGGCATCTCTTGTGTGTGTATAACTACATTGGACCTTCAACACATTGGATATTGACTTTAGTTGCTCCATGGCCCTTCTTAGAGCATTGGGCTTCCACTTGGACTTCCACTTTTGCATCTTTAAAGAAATCTCATGTCCAAAATCTAATTCAGCATGTTTTGAATTGATCAAATATGGATCTTGGGCTCTAAACTTGGGCCAACGTCCAACATAGATATTTTCTTGAGTTCTTTGAAATTTTTGGACATGATGCATAATTTGGGTCTTTTGAGCATAAGCCATCCCTTCATGAGCCATTTGGACTTGAATTATGCTCTTTTGAATGATTTGGGATTCATGATAGATGAAGGCTTTTCGAACTTGTAGTGCTCCAATAGACATGCCTATTGATATTGTATCATTCCCTCCCTCTTTGAAAAGATTCGTCCTCGAATCTTCGCCATTAGGTGGTTTTTTGGGAAACAAATCTCTACATACCTGTAAGGAGCTAGAACTAACAATAGACAAAGATGGGTTAAGATTGTTAGTAGATAAACAAATATCCTTACATATGCTCTCAACCTCTCTTTTTTCATCAAACAAGCTCAGACTTATGCTTTTCTCACAACTCTCTTGCTCTTTCTTTTCACTCACACTCTTTTCTTCTCTTTTTCTCTCTCTAACTCATGTCTCTCTCTCTCTTTTCTTTTGCTCTCTCCTTTTCTTTCATTTTGTATGCTCGTACTATTCTCATTTGATCCTCATAAGCATCCATAGGATCAAGAGGTACCAATACATAATTTTTTTCATTGAATACAAATGAATAGCAATAGCAATATTTGTGCTTATGCTTAACGTATTTAGCTTTTCTCACATGTTTCCATGGTTTACCAAGCATAATATGTCCCTCATACATTGGAGCTACGTCACATAACACTTTATCATGATATTTACCAATGGAGAAAGAAATCAAAACTTGCTTATTAACCTTAAATTCAGCACTACCCTTCAACAAGGTATAGGGCCTAGGATGCTTTATAGTAGGCAAGTTTAATTTCTCAACAAGTAAGGTACTAGCAACATTTATGTAGCTACTATTATCAATGGTCATGCTGCAGACTTTCTCTTTTATAAGGCATCTAGTATGGAAATCAGGGATGCCTTTTCCTTATCTTGTCCTGTAAAGTTGATATTGGATTGGAATGCATCCAACCTTGCACAAGATTGCTTGAATCGCTCTTTGTTAGCCTCTTCAAGGAATTTGTACTCATTGGACATCTTATCACCTGAAAAGTTAGTCAAAGAAAGATAGAAGGAATAGGACCTCACGTACTCTTCTCACGTGTTTACACTCAAAAGATGATAAGTTCACTCGTATTTAACTATCTTTTTGGCTTTTCCTTTAATGTTAACGCTCTTGCCTTTTACCACTCAATAATTTGCTTCTTACAAGTGTTCTAAGCAAGTCACAAGCAAATCAAATGAAAAGATCAGACTAGTGGCAATCAAAAAATTAGAATCCTAAAATGTAAATTCTCAAAGAATCAAACAAAGGAGAAAAAAAAGGTGTGTAACAAAAAGGGGAAAAAGAAAGGGGGAAGGCGAGGCCTAGAAGGAAGGAGAAGGAAAGAAAAAAAATTCTGAAAATAAGAAACCTTAAGAATAGAAAACTACTTGCAATTCAAGTTTCGAACAATTAGGAAACAATATCCTTTCTTGAATGTAAATAGGTAAGTAGAAAACTTGGTAGCCACTTAATGCAATTAAATTAGGAAACAAACTCCAATTAGGAAATTGACTCCAATTAGGAAACTAACTCCAACTAGGAAATTGACTCCAATTAGGAAATTAACTCCAATTAGGAAATTGACTTTAATTAGGAAACTAACTCCAACTAGGAAATTGACTCCAATTAGGAAACTGACTCCAATCTTGCTTTTAATTTTGAATTGGCACAACTTGCAATTTTGAATTCTGCAATCTGAATTTCCTTTTTTTTTTTTTTTTTTTTCACTCTTTTTTTTTTTCGAATTTTTTTTTTGAATTTTTTTTTGGGAGTATCACACTCTCTTCTCTTTTTTTTTTTCACTCCTTTTTTTTTCACCCTTTTTTTTTTTTTACTTTTTTTTTTTTGAATTTTTTTTTCGAATTTTTTTTTTGGAGTATCACACTCTCTCTTTTTTTTTTTTTTTTTTTTTTTTTTTTTGAGGATGGAGGAACACAACAATGGAAGACAGAAGAAGATAGAAGAAAAAGATGAAGATGAAAAAGATAACACAAATGGAAGGAAAGAAAGTATGAAGAACAACGGAAGGAAAGAAAAAAATAAATAAATAAAGATATACCTTGTACTAGCGACCAAAGCTCTGATACCAAATGATGAGAGACCCTCTAAAAACCTTGTCCTAAGAACCTTCAACAAGATGACACTTTGCCCGAGACCGGCTGGAAAACAAGAATGTTGGTCAAAGGAAAGACCCTAAGAGAACTTGTCTCTTAGAACCCTAGCCTCAAGACGCCACAAAGGAAGACCAATCCTTTGATAAGTCACGTGAACTCTCAGAGAACACAAAGAAGCAAAAGCCTCACAAAGTATTGAATAATACTCAAATTCATTCATCTCCTTTTTAAAATAGAGTACAATAGGAAGCCTTTTATAGGCAAAATTATTTAGAGTCCTAATTAAAGTAAAACTCTAAAACCTGATTAAAAATATTTTAAATAATACCTAATATATATCCTAATTAGATTAGGATACTAATCTTAACTTGATCTCCAAGATAAGCTCTTTGACCAAGTTTAAAAAAATACAAAAATAATAAAAAACGAAATTTCAAAAAGGAATCCTAATTAAAACTAATCAGCTTCTTAAGTTGTCACATGAGATGCTCATGCTTCATTAAAAATCACATGGTTGTCACATGATTCTTAATCTCTTGCAATTGGACTCCAATTGGGCCTTGGCATCTCTTGTGTGTGTATGACTACATTGGACCTTCAACACATTGGATATTGACTTTAGTTGCTCCATGGCCCTTCTTAGAGCATTGGGCTTCCACTTGGACTTCCACTTTTGCATCTTTAAAGAAATCTCATGTCCAAAATCTAATTCAGCATGTTTTGAATTGATCAAATATGGATCTTGGGCTCTAAACTTGGGCCAACGTCCAACATAGATATTTTCTTGAGTTCTTTGAAATTTTTGAACATGATGCATAATTTGGGTCTTTTGAGCATAAGCCATCCCTTCATGAGCCATTTGGACTTGAATTATGCTCTTTTGAATGATTTGGGATTCATGATAGATGAAGGCTTTTCGAACTTGTAGTGCTCCAATAGACATGCCTATTGATATTGTATCATATAGGGCCTAGGATGCTTTATAGTAGGTAAGTTTAATTTCTCAACAAGTAAGATACTAGCAACATTTACATAACTACTATTATCAATAGCCACGCTGCAAACTTTCTCTTTGATAAGGCATCTAGTATGGAAATCAGGGGATAACTTTTCCTTAACTTGTCCTGTAAAGTTGGAGTTGGATTGGAATGCATCTAACCATGCACAAGTTTGCTTGAATCGCTCTTTGTTAGCCTCTTCAAGGAATTTGTACTCATTAAACATCTTATCACCTGAAAAGTTAGTCAAAGAAGGAAAGAAGGAATAGGACCTCACACACTCTTCTCACGAGTTCTCACGTGTTTGCACTCAAAAGATGATAAGTTCACTTGTGTTTAACTCTCTTTTTAGCTTTTTTTAATGTTAATTGCACTCTTGCCTTTTACCACTCAATAATTTGCTTCTTACAAGTGTTCTAAGCAAGTCACAAGTAAATCAAATGAAAAGATCAGATTAGTGGCAATAAAAAAACTAGAATCCTAACATGTAAATTCCCAAAGAATCAAACAAAGGAGAAAAAGAGGTGTGTAACAAAAAGGAAAAAAAAAAAAGGAGGAAAGGGAGGCCTAGAAGGAAGGAGAAGGAAAGAAAAAAAATCTGAAAATAAGAAACTTTAAGAATAGGAAACTACTTGCAATTCAAGTTTAGAACAAATAGGAAAGAATATTCTTTCTTGAATGCAAATAGGAAAGTAGATAATTTGGTAGCTACTTAATGCAATCAAATTAGGAAACAAATTTCAATTAGGAAATTAACTCCAATTAAGAAATTGACTCCAATTAGGAAACTAACTCCAATTAGGAAATTGACTCCAATTAGGAAATTAACTCCAAACTTGCTTTCAATTTTGAATTGGCACAACTTGCAATTTTGAATTTTGCAATCTGAAATTTTTTTTCTTTTTTTTTCTTTTTTTTTCACTCTTTTTTTTTCGAATTTTTTTTCGAAATTTTTTTTTTCGAATTTTTTTATTTTTATTTTTTGTTGTTGTATCACACTCTCTTCTTTTTTTTTTTGGAGGATGGAGGCACACAACAATGGAAGATAGAAGACAAAGACGAAGATGAAAAAGATAACACAAATGGAAGGAAAGAAGGTATGAGAACAACGGAAGGAAAAAAAAAGCACAAAGATATACCTTGTGCTAGCGACCAAAGCTCTGATACCAAATCATGAGAAACCCTCTAGGAACCTTATCCTAGGAACCTTCAACAAGATGACACTTTGCCCGAGACGGCTAGAAAACAAGAATGTTGGTCAAAGGAAAGACTCTAAGAGAACTTGTCTCTTAGAACCCTAGCCTCAAGATGCCACAAAGGAAGACCAATCTTTTGATAAGTCACGTGAACTCTTAGAGAACACAAAGAAGCAAAAGTCTCACAAGAAATGAATAATACTCAAATTCATTCATTCATGATCCAAAATAGAGTACAATAGGAAGCCTTTTATAGGCAAAATTTCTAGGATCCTAATGAAAGTAAAACTCTAAAATCTGATTAGGAATATTTTAAATAGTGCCTAAAATCAAGGAACTAGATTAGGATACTAATTTTAACTTGATCTCCAAGATAAGCTTTTTGACCAAGTTCAAAAAAATAATAAAATAATAAAAAATGAAATTCAAAAAGAATCCTAGTCAAAACTAATAAGCTTCTTTAAGTTGTCACATGGGATGCTCATGCTTCATTAAAAATCACATAGTTGACACATGATTCTTAATCTCTTGCAATTGGACTCCAATTGGGCCTTGGCACACTCCTCTTGTAGAATAGTTAGCATGATCACACCTTTTACATCTTCTTAGGCCTTCTCTTGACTTAAATGAATGGGCTCTAAGTTATTAAAGCTTATGAATTAAACAATTGAAGGCTTCTTTCATTGCTTTGGCTTTAGCTCTTGTTATTGGGCCTTCAACATGTTGGATATTGAATTTAGTTACTCCATGGATCTTCTTAAGACATTGGGCTTCCACTTAGACTTCCACTTTTGCATTTTTAAAGAGATCTCATGTCCATAGTCCAATTTAGGATGTTTTGAATTGACCAAATATGGATCTTGGGTTCTAAACTTGGGCTGACGTCCAACATAGATATTATCTTGAACTCTTTGAAATTTTTGGACATATACTGGCACAATTTGGGCCTCTTGAGCATGGGCCATCTCTTCATGAGCCATTTGGACCTGAATCATACCCTTTTGAATGATTTAGGTTTCTTAATGGATGAAGGCTTCTCGAACTTGTAGTGCTCCAATGGGCATACCTACTGGTATTGTATCAGATAGCATATTTGTTGTTGTTGATCGATTTAGTAAAATGGCTCATTGCATTGCTTGCTAAAAAAGAAATGATGCTATCCATATTTCTGATTTGTTTTTTAAGGAGATTGTTAGATTACATGATTTGCCTCGATCGATTGTAAGTGACCGTGATATTAAATTTGTTAGTCACTTTTGGAAAACTTTGTGGGCTAAATTGGGTACAAAGCTTGTGTTTTCTACAGTTACACATCCTTAAACGGATGGACAAACCGAAGTAGTGAATCGAACACTTTCTTCCTTATTGCGTGTTGTAATTCAAAAAAATTTAAAGAAGTGGGAAAAGTATTTGCCTCACATTGAGTTTGCATATAATCGTACCTTACATTCTACAACTGAGTTTTCTCCTTTTGAGATTATATATAGTTTTAATCCTTTGAATCCCTTGGATTTACTTCCTTTACCTCGTAATGAGTTTGCTAACCTTGATGATGCAAAGAAAGCTAAGTTTGTGTAGGATCTTCATGCTAAGGTTAAGGCGAACATTGAGCGCAAGAATGAGCAATATGCTCAACATGCTAATAAATGCCGAAGGAAGGTTATCTTTGAACCAAGAGATTGGGTGTGGGTTCATTTGAGGAAAAAAAGGTTTCCAAAATAAAGGAAGTCCAAATTACACCCAAGAGGCGATGGTCCTTTCTAAGTGTTGGAAAGAATAAATGATAATGCATATAAAATTGATTTACCTAGTTCTTATGGGAATGTAAGCGTAACTTTCAATGTGGCTGACCTTTCTCTTTTTGATATTGCAGATTCAAGGACGAATCCTTTTCAGGAGGGAGAGAATGATGGAGGTGAGCTAAGAGACTTGAAAGAGCTTGAACAAAATCAAGAACTTAGAAACAAAAGGGCTGGACATGACTCTAAAAGATGGCCTACTAAAGATCCATTGCAAGATATGGAAGGCTCATGTACAAGATCAAGAGCCAAAGCTATGAAGGAGGCTTTGAATGGAGTGATCCAAAAACTATTAGACTTGGAGCCCATAGTCGTAGCTAAATATGAAGCCCAAAAGGAACAAAATGGCATGAAGATTGTTTTATATTTACAAGATGCTAGCCCAAGCCCAAAAGGAGCCTAATTGAAAGAGCCCAGCCATTTTCCACAAAATTGTCTTAGTTTTAATTTGTTTTAATTTGATTGTTTTTGTTTCAGATTTTTAGCTTTATTAGGCACCATTCTTGGTGAATTTGTCCAGACTTAAATTTCTTTTTTTTTCCCGCCATGTAAAAGGCGCCACCTAGGAGTTATTCTATGTTTAGGGTTTTATTTTTCAAATGCCTATATAAGATTGAATGAATTATCTTTTCAGAATTCTTTTCTGACTTGTGAGGTTTCTCTTGTGGCCTTTGTGTGCTAGAGAAAATCTTTAACTTATCAAAGGAGTGGTTTCCTTTGTGGTGTCCCGGATTAGGGTTCTAAGAGACGGGTTCTCTTAGAGTTCAATTCCATTGACTAACATCTCTTCTTTCTTCTTCTTTGTTCCTTTCTTTGTTCTTTATTGCTTGTTGTCCATATCTGTCTATTTGCTTGTTCTTGTGTTGCATGCCAAATTTCGATCACTGATCTATGTCATTTAGGGTTCCTAGAATGAGTTTCTATGGGGTTTCACATCATCCTTTCAGGTTAAGGGTAAAACTGATTCAAAACCTTTATCATCTTCTAACTCTACTGCTTCTTCCTCTAAGGTTAGATGTTTTAAATGTAATGGTATTGGTCACATTGCTTCACAATGTCCTAACAAATGAACTATGATTATTCTTGAAAATGGTGATGTGACTAGTGCTAGTAGTGAGTTTGAGGAGGATGAGATGCCACTCCTGACTGATGACTCAGATTTAGAATTAACTGAAGCTGTAAATGGTAAAGCCCTTATGGCTAGACGTGCTCTCAAGATTCAACCAAAAGAAGATCTTGAGGTAGAGCAGCGTGAGCATATTTTCCATACTCATTGCTTCATCCACAAGAAGGTCTGTAGTTTGATTATTGATGGTGATAGTTGCACAAATGTAGCTAGTACTTTACTTGTGGAAAAGCTGAACTTGCCTACTTTGAGGCACCCTACCCCTTATAAATTACAATGGCTTAATGATAGTGGAGAGGTAAAGGTAACAAAACAGGTGCTCATATCTTTTTCTATTGGTAATTATCATGATGAGATTCTTTGTGATGTAGCACCCATGTATGCTGATCACTTGTTACTTGGTAGGCCATGGCAGTTTGACAGAAAGATAAAACATGATAGATATAAAAATTATTATTCCTTTGTTTTTAATGGTAAGGCCATTGTGTTGACCCCTCTTCGTCCTATTCAAGCATATGAGGATCAGTTAAAAATTGAAAGAGAGTGTAAGAAGAGAGAGCAAGAAAAGAAAAGTAAAGTGAGTGTGAGTGTTGAGAATGGGAAGAAGCAATAGAAAGGAGAGCTAAGTAGAAAGAAAATTAGAGAAAAACATGAGGAAAAGAAAGTGAGTTTATTTTCGGGTAAAAGTGAGATCAAGAGAGCTCTTATTTGTGAAAATGCTTTCTTATTGCTTTATAAAGATGTTTATCTTACTATCAACGACCTTGATCACTCTTTGCCTGCTAGTATTACATCTTTATTGCAGAAATTTTGTGACTTATTCCTAGAGGAAATACCTAATGGATTGCCCCCTTTAAAAGGTATTGAGCATCGCATAGACTTTATCCCAGGAGCATCTATTCCTAATAGACCTGCTTATCGAGCAAATTCAAATGAGACTAAGGAAATACAACATCAAGTAGAAGAGCTCATGAAGAAAGGCTTTGTTCGTGAAAGTCTAATTCCGTATGCTGTTCCGGTGATTCTTGTGCCCAAAAAGGATGGCAAGTGGCGGATGTGTGTAGATTGTCGTGCTATCAACAAAATAATGGTAAAATGTTGCTATCCTATCCCTAGGTTAGATGATATGCTTGATGAGTTGCATAGTGCATGTGTTTTCTCTAAAATTGATCTTAGAAGTGGTTACCGTCAGATTAGAATGAAAGAAAGTGATGAATGGAAAACTACTTTTAAGACCAAGTTTGGGTTATATGAATGGTTAGTTATGCCATTTGGCTTGACTAACGCACCTAACACTTTCATGAGTTTAATGAACCATGTCTTTAGACCTTTCATTAGTAGATTTGTTGTGGTTTACTTTGATGACATTTTGATTTACTCTAAAAGTCTATAAGAGCATGTGAGTCATTTGCATGATGTGTTTGTTGTACTTAGAGAGAATAAACTCTTTGCTAATTTAGAGAAGTGCTCTTTTTATTTGAATTTTGTGGTTTTTCTTGGATTTGTTGTTGGAGCTTGTGGCATACAAGTAGACGAGGAGAAGGTCAAAGCAATCCGAGAATGGCTAACTCTAAAGAATGCGAGTGAAGTAAGGAGCTTCCATGGATTGGCGAGCTTCTATAGGCGATTTGTGAAGGACTTCTCTATTCTTGCTGCCCCTTTAAATGATTTGGTAACAAAGAATGTGGTATTCAAGTGGGGTGAAGCAAGGGCGTGCTTTTAACATACTGAAGGACAAACTAACAAATGTCCTTGTACTTGTGTTGCCTGATTTTATTAAGTTTTTGAAATTGAGTATGACGCTTCTGGTATAGGCATAGGTGGTATGTTGATGTAAGATTCCAAACCTATTGCATATTTTAGTGAGAAATTAAGTGGCCCTACTTTAAATTATTCTACATATGATAAAGAGTTGTATGCCTTGAAACAAACTTTAGAAACTTGGCAAAATTATTTGTGGCCTAAAGAATTTATTATCCATTTTGATTATGAGAGTCTTAAGTTTTTTAAGTCCCAGGATAAATTGAAAAAAAGGCATGCAAGTTAGCTTGAATTTATTGAAACCTTCCCTTATGTGATTAAGCATAAGCAAGGAAAGGAAAATGTTGTAGCGGATGCATTGTGATGCGATCCATCAAAGGGAGCAAGCTGTCCCAAATGCTTAGAATGATCCTCTGCAAATTCCAAGTGGCCCGATGACAAGAGCACGAGCTAAAAGAATGAGGGAAGCCTTAAGTGGACTTGTTTAAGAGACCTGGACTAAGCAAATAGCAATTGGAGCAACAAAAGTCAAGCAAGATATGGACATTTCCAATGTGGGCGTCCTCAACATCATATGGGCTGAAGATGGAGCTGTTGAGGCTAGATTGGGCCAAAATATTATAAATTGAAGTGCTTGAACCATGTACCATCTATTGGTGGGCTCATTTAGGGCTAAATAATGCTATTTTGGGCTTAATAAGCTGATTTCTAGAACCCTAATGCATTTAGACGAAATTAGCTTATTTAGGGGGATTTATTTCCTTTTTAGTTTTTGAGAGAATTTGACTTTTATAATTCTGATTCCATAGGTCATTAATTAGGAAATTTGCCATTAATTTCTCTAGTTTTCCTTTTCTATGAGCATTGAAGGCAGATTTGATTTGAACACTATATAATTGTACTCTGTCTCCCATTGTAATCAGATTTAAATGAATAGAAATCATATTTTCTGGAAATCCCAGAATTGAGAGGAGTGCTCTCTAGGGTTCTTCATTGAACTTGTAGACTTATAAAGGCTTGATCAATCTTGTGGCGTCTTCCAACCCTCGGGGTCCTTGTCTCTTTGTGTTCAAGGGTTCCAAGTGGATCATTCAGGCTTGATTTAGCTTTCTTGGGGTGTGTATATTTCAGATCGGTTATGGGTTCAAGGGGATTCAATTCCTTGCGGGTTCGCACCACATTGTGATACAATACCAGTAGGCATGCCCATTGGAGCAGTACAAGTTCGAGAAGCCCTCATCCATCAAGAAACTCAAATCATTCAAAAGGGTATGATTCAGATCCAAATGGCTCATGAAGAGATGGCCCATGCTCAAGAGGCCCAAATTGTGCTAGTATATGTCCAAAAACTTCAAAGAGTTCAAAATAATCTCTATGTTGGACGTCGACCCAAGTTTATAGCCCACGATCCATATTTGATCAAGATCTCCTTAAAGATACAAAAGTGGAAGTCCAAGTGGAAGCCCAATGTCTTAAGAAGATCCATGGAACAACTAAATTCAATATCCAACATGTTGAAGGCCCAATGTAGTTACACACATACAAGAGGAGTGCCAAGGCCCAATTGGAGTCCAATTACAAGAGATTAAGAATCATGTGACAACCATGTGATTTTTAATGAAGCATGAGCATCCCATGTGACAAATTAAAGAAGCTGATTAGTTTTGACTAGGATTCTTTTTGAATTTCGTTTTTTATTATTTTATTATTTTTTGAACTTGGTCAAAGAGCTTATCTTGGAGATCAAGTTAAAATTAGTATCCTAATCTAATTAGGATATATTAGGTATCATTTAAAATATTTCTAATCAGGTTTTAGAGTTTTACTTTAATTAGGACTCTAGAAAATTTTGCCTATAAAAGGCTTCCTATTGTACTCTATTTTACACATGAATGAAATTGAGTATTATTCAATTATTTGTGAGGCTTTTGCTTCTTTGTGTTCTCTGAGAGTTCACGTGACTTATCAAATGATTGGTCTTCCTTTGTGGCGTCTTGAGGCTAGGGTTCTAAGAGACAAGTTCTCTTAGGGTCTTTCCTTTGACCAATCCTTTGATAAGTCACGTGAACTCTCAGAGAACACAAAGAAGCAAAAGCCTCACAAATAATTAAATAATACTCAATTTCATTCATGTGTAAAATAAAGTACAATAGAAAGCCTTTTATAGGCAAAATTTTCTAGAGTCCTAATTAAAGTAAAACTCTAAAACCTGATTAGAAATATTTTAAATGATACCTAATATATCCTAATTAGATTAGGATACTAATTTTAACTTGATCTCCAAGATAAGCTCTTTGACCAAGTTCAAAAAATAATAAAATAATAAAAAACGAAATTCAAAAAGAATCCTAGTCAAAACTAATCAGCTTCTTTAATTTGTCACATGGGATGCTCATGCTTCATTAAAAATCACATGGTTGTCACATGATTCTTAATCTCTTGTAATTGGACTCCAATTGGGCCTTGGCACTCCTCTTGTATGTGTGTAACTACATTGGGCCTTCAACATGTTGGATATTGAATTTAGTTGTTCCATGGATCTTCTTAAGACATTGGGCTTCCACTTGGACTTCCACTTTTGTATCTTTAAGGAGATCTTGATCAAATATGGATCGTGGGCTATAAACTTGGGTCGACGTCCAACATAGAGATTATTTTGAACTCTTTGAAGTTTTTGGACATATACTAGCACAATTTGGGCCTCTTGAGCATGGGCCATCTCTTCATGAGCCATTTGGATCTGAATCATACCCTTTTGAATGATTTGAGTTTCTTGATGGATGAGGGCTTCTCGAACTTGTAGTGTTCCAATGGGCATGCCTACTGGTATTGTATCATTCCCTCCCTCTTTGAAAAGATTCGTCCTCGAATCTTCGCCATTAGGTGGTTTCTTAGGAAACAATTCTAGGCAATCACAACTCTTTTCAATGCTAGTTGAAGATGAAAGCCCATTGGGTGGCTTCTTTGAAAACAAATTTCCACATATCTGCAAGGAGCTAGAATCAACAATAGGCAAAGATGGGTTAAGATTGTTAGTAGATAAACAAATATCCTTACACACACTCTCAACCTCTCTTTTTTCATCAAACAAGCTCACACTCATGCTTTTCTCACTTTTCTCACAACTCTCTTGCTCTTTCTTTTCACTCACACTCTTTTCTTTTTCAATTTCATCTTTTTCTCTCTCTAACTCATATTCTCTCTCTTTTTCTTTTGTTCTCTCCTTTTCTTTCATTTTGTGTGCTTGTACTATTCTTATTTGATCCTTATAAGCATCCATAGGATCATGAGGTACCAATACATGATTTTTTTCATTGAATACAAATGAATAGCAATAGCAATATTTGTGCTTATGCTTAATATATTTAGCTTTTCTCACATGTTTCCATTGTTTACCAAGCATAATATGTCTATCAGACATAGGAGCTACATCACATAACATTTTATCATGATATTTACCAATGGAGAAAGAAATCAAAACTTGCTTATTAACTTTAAATTCAGCACTACCCTTCAACAAGGTATAGGGCCTAGGATGCTTTATAGTAGGCAAATTTAATTTCTCAACAAGTAAGGTACTAGCAACATTTATGTAGCTACTATTATCAATGGTCATGCTGCAGACTTTCTCTTTTATAAGGCATCTAGTATGGAAATCAGGGGATGCCTTTTCCTTATCGTGTCCTGTAGAGTTGATATTGGATTGTAATGCATCCAACCTTGCACAAGATTGCTTGAATCGCTCTTTGTTAGCCTCTTCAAGGAATTTGTACTCATTGGACATCTTATCACCTGAAAAGTTAGTCAAAGAAAGATACAAGGAATAGGACCTCACGTACTCTTCTCACGTGTTTACACTCAAAAGATGATAAGTTCACTCGTATTTAACTATCTTTTTGGCTTTTTCTTTAATGTTAACGCTCTTGCCTTTTACCACTCAATAATTTGCTTCTTACAAGTGTTCTAAGCAAGTCACAAGCAAATCAAATGAAAAGATCAGACTAGTGGCAATCAAAAAATTAGAATCCTAAAATGTAAATTCTCAAAGAATCAAACAAAGGAGAAAAAAAAGGTGTGTAACAAAAAGGGGAAAAAGAAAGGGGGAAGGGGAGGCCTAGAAGGAAGGAGAAGGAAAGAAAAAAAATTCTGAAAATAAGAAACCTTAAGAATAGAAAACTACTTGCAATTCAAGTTTCGAACAATTAGGAAACAATATCCTTTCTTGAATGTAAATAGGTAAGTAGAAAACTTGGTAGCCACTTAATGCAATTAAATTAGGAAACAAACTCCAATTAGGAAATTGACTCAAATTAGGAAACTTACTCCAATTAGGAAATTGACTCTAATTAGGAAACTAACTCCAACTAGGAAATTGACTCCAATTAGGAAATTAACTCCAATTAGGAAATTGACTCTAATTAGAAAACTAACTCCAACTAGGAAATTGACTCTAATTAGGAAACTAACTCCAATTAGGAAATTGACTCCAAACTTGCTTTCAATTTTGAATTCTACAATCTGAAATTTTTTTTTTTCACTCTTTTTTTTTCGAATTTTTTTTTTTTTGAATTTTTTTTGAAGATGAAGGAACACAACAATGGAAGACAGAAGAAGATAAAAGAAAAAGACGAAGATGGAAAAGGTAATACTAATGGAAGGAGAGAAAGTATGAAGAATAATGAAAGAGAAAACACAAAGATATACCTTGTACTAGCGACCAAAGCTCTGATACCAAATGATGAGAGACCCTCTAGGAACCTTGTCCTAGGAACCTTCAACAAGATGACACTTTGCCCGAGACCGGTTAGAAAACAAGAATGTTGGTCAAAGGAAAGACCCTAAGAGAACTTGTCTCTTAGAACCCTAGCCTCAAGACGCCACAAAGGAAGACCAATCCTTTGATAAGTCACGTGAACTCTCAGAGAACACAAAGAAGCAAAAGCCTCACAAATAATTGAATAATACTCAATTTCATTCATGTGTAAAATAGAGTACAATAAGAAGCCTTTTATAGGCAAAATTTTCTAGAGTCCTAATTAAAGTAAAACTCTAAAACCTGATTAGAAATATTTTAAATGATACCTAATATATCCTAATTAGATTAGGATACTAATTTTAACTTGATCTCCAAGATAAGCTCTTGACCAAGTTCAAAAAATAATAAAATAATAAAAAACGAAATTCAAAAAGAATCCTAGTCAAAACTAATCAGCTTCTTTAATTTGTCACATGGGATGCTCATGCTTCATTAAAAATCACATGGTTGTCACATGATTCTTAATCTCTTGTAATTGGACTCCAATTGGGCCTTGGCACTCCTCTTGTATGTGTGTAACTACATTGGGCCTTCAACATGTTGGATATTGAATTTAGTTGTTCCATGGATCTTCTTAAGACATTGGGCTTCCACTTGGACTTCCACTTTTGTATCTTTAAGGAGATCTTGATCAAATATGGATCGTAGGCTATAAACTTGGATCGACGTCCAACATAGAGATTATTTTGAACTATTTGAAGTTTTTGGACATATACTAGCACAATTTGGGCCTCTTGAGCATGGGCCATCTCTTCATGAGCCTTTGGATCTGAATCATACCCTTTTGAAT
Organism: Erythrophleum fordii; assembly: GCA_032878935.1. Classification (NCBI taxonomy): domain Eukaryota; kingdom Viridiplantae; phylum Streptophyta; class Magnoliopsida; order Fabales; family Fabaceae; genus Erythrophleum; species Erythrophleum fordii. Next base: position 19,495,812 of record JAVQMF010000053.1, read on the forward strand.
GATTTGAGTTTCTTGATGGATGAGGGCTTCTCGAACTTGTACTGCTCCAATGGGCATGCCTACTGGTATTGTATCACATTGTCTAGGCGTTACACTTTTATTACTTCCATGCATGCTAGATTGATGGGTTTTGAAATGTTAAAAGGCATGTATGAGTCTGATTCTGATTTCGCTGATATTTGGAAATCTCGTGAATTGCATGGTGCTAATGACTATTACAGGTTTGTCCTTTTCAAAAAGAACAAGTTATGTGTTCCTATGTGTTCCAATCGTGAGCTTCTTGTTAAGGAAACTCATGGCGGGGGATTGATGGGCCATTTTGGTGTAGAAAAGACTTTGGCTCTTTTGAATAAGCCTTTTTATTGGCCTGGCATGAGCAAGGATGTGGTTGCTATTTATTCTAGATGTATTATTTGTAAGCGTGCTGAGTCTAGAATTCAATCACATGGCTTATATTCCCATTTACCAGTTCCCTCTCACCCATGGCTGATATTTCTATGGACTTTATCTTGGGTTTGCCTAAATCTTCCACTGGGAAAGATAGTGTCTTTGTTGTTGTGGATAGGTTTAGTAAAATGGCACATTTTATTGCTTGTTCCAAAACTAATGATGCTATGTATGTGGCAGAATTGTTTTTGAAAGAGATTGTTAGGTTGCATGGTGTACTAAAAACTATTGTTAGTGATAGAGATGTGAAATTCTTGAGTTATTTCTGGAAAATATTGTGGAATAAACTTAGCACTAAGCTTTTGTTTCCTACTATTGTACATCCACAAACTGACAGGCAGACCGAGGTTGTTAATAGAACCCTCACTACTTTATTAAGAGCTATCATTCAAAAGAATCTTAAGAATTGGGAGAAGTGTTTGCCTCATGTCAAATTTGTTTATAAATCATGTTGTTCATTCTGCTATAAAATTCTCTCCTTTTGAAATTATTTATGGCTTTAATCCTTTAACTCCGTTAGATCTGCTTCCTTTTCCTTCACATGAGTTTATTACTTGATTGTGCGATGAAGGCTAAGTTTGTGCAGGATTTGCATAAGAAGGTGAAAGCCAATATTGAAAGAAGGAATGAGCAAATTGCCAACCAAGTTAACAAGGGTAGAAGGCGTATGGTGTTTGAACCCAGCGATTGGGTGTGGGTTCACTTGGGAAAAGAACGTTTCCCAGAGCAAAGAAAGTCAAAACTCCAACCTAGAGGAGATGGTCCCTTTTAAGTTCTTAAAGGATTAATGATAATGCTTATAAAATTGACTTACCTAGTTCTTATGGAAATGTTAGTGCTACTTTTAATGTAGCTGATCTCTCTTCCTTTGATATTACAGATTCGAGGACGAATCCTTTTCAAGAGGGGGGAATGATGCAATAGCACCAAGAGACCTTGCTGAGCATAGAAGTGGACCTGATGAAGGATATGGTGCTAAGTTTCAAACTCAAGGATGTGATTTGCAAATTAAAGCTCAGGAGTTCAAGTCAAATGTGCCTAAAGATCCATTACAAGGCATAGGAGGCCCAATAACAAGAGCTAGGGCCAAAGCAATGAAAGAAGCCTTCAATTGTTTGATTCATGAGTTTCATGACTTAAAGCCCATTTATTTGAGTCAAGAGAGGGCCCAAGAAGATCTAAAAGTTGTGATCATGCTAACCATTCTATAAGAGGAGTGCCAAGCCCTAATTGAAGTCCAATTGCAAGAGATTAAGAATCATGTGTCAACCATGTGATTTTTAATGAAGTATAAACATCTCATGTGACAATTTAAAGAAGCTGATTAGTTTTGACTAGGATTGATGCAATAGCACCAAGAGACCTTGTTAAGCATAGAAGTGGACTTGATGAAAGATATGGTGCTAAGTTTCAAGCCCAAGGACATGATTTGCAAATTAAAGCCCAAGAGTTCAAGTCAAATGTGCCTAAAGATCCATTGCAAGGCATAGGAGGCCCAATAACAAGAGCTAGGCCCAAAGCAATGAAAGAAGCCTTCAATTATTTAATTCATAAGCTTCATAACTTAGAGCCCATTCATTTGAGTCAAGAGAAGGCCCAAGAAGATATAAAAAGTGTGATCATGCTAACCATTCTTCAAGAGGAGTGCCAAGGCCCAATTGGAGTCCAATTGCAAGAGATTAAGAATCATGTGTCAACCATGTGATTTTTAATGAAGCATGAGCATCCCATGTGACAACTTAAAGAAACTTATTAGTTTTGACTAAGATTCTTTTTGAAATTTTGTTTTTCATTATTTTATTAGTTTTTTGAACTTGGTCAAAGAGCTTATGTTGGAGATCAAGTTAAAATTAGTATCCTAATTTAGTTCCTTGATTTTAAGTACTATTTAAAATATTCCTAATCAGATTTTAAAGTTTAACTTTTATTAGGATTAGACTTTTAGAAACTTTGCCTATAAAAGGCTTCCTATTATACTCTATTTTAGAGGATTATGAATGAATGAATTTGAGTATTATACAATACTTTGTGAGGTCTTTGCTTCTTTGTGTTCTCTAAGAGTTCACGTGACTTATCAAAGGATTGGTCTTCCTTTGTGGCATCTTAAGGCTAGGGTTCTAAGAGACAAGTTCTTTTAGGGTCTTTCCTTTGACTAATATTCTTATTTTTTAGCCAGTCCTAGGCAAAGTATCATCTTGTTGAAGGTTCCTAGGACAAGGTTCCTAGAGGGTCTCTCATCATTTAGGCTCTAAACTTGGGCTGACATCCAACATAGAGATTATGTTGAGCTCTTTGAAGTTTTTGGATATATACTAACACAATTTGGGCCTCTTGAATATGGGTCACATGAGTCATTCGGACCTGAATCATGCCCTTTTGAATGATTTGGATTTCTTGATGGATAAGGGCTTCTCGAACCTGTTGTGCTCCAATGGGCATGCCTACTGGTATTGTATCAATCAAGAACTTGGAAATAAAAGGGTTGGACGTGACTCTAAAATATGGCCAACAAAAGACTCATTGCAAGGTATGGGAGGCCCAATGACAAGATCAAGAACCAAAGCTATGAAGGAGGCCTTAAATGGAGTGATCCAAAAGCTAATGGACTTGGAGCCCATATTCTTAGCTGAATGTGAAGTCCAAATGGAACAAAATGGCATAAAGATTATTTCATATCTACAAGATGCTAGCCCAAACCCAAAAGGAGCCTAATTGAAGGAGCCCGGCCATTTTCGACCAAATTCTCTTAGTTTTATTTTATTCTAATTTGATTGTTTCCGTTTCAGATTTTTAGCTTTATTAGGCGTCATTCTTAGTAAATTTGTCTAAACTTAAATTTCTTTTATTTTCCCACCATAAAAGCCGTTTGTTGTCACAAGTCTTGTTGACTCAGCCAGGAGTGGATTCTGATTCAAGTTCTCTAGAGTCAGTATCCGTAGTGGGGACTGGTAGCATGCTTAGAGGAAGAAGCGATGCCATTGAATCTCTTGTGAGCACTACTATTGCACCGCTTTGCCCCTTCTGTCTTGCCTTGCTAGCTTGTAAAGAACTTTTTCTTACACTGAGATGATATTGGAGCGAAGCAACTTGGCACGAATGGACGAGAATGAAGTAGAGCTTTGCTAGTGAATCTGCTCTTTGAAAGCTTTCACGTGTCCCGTCCCTCTTTCTTTTTGAATATGCCACGAAAAGCCTTCGATTCTAAATGATTAGATGAAGGGAGGCGCCACCTAAGAGTTATTTTGTGTTTAGAGTTTTATTTTTCAAAGGCCTATATAAAGCCCACTTGTACTCTAAGAATTGGCAGATTGAATGAATTATTATTATTTTTAGAATCATTTCTGACTTGTGAGGTTTTTTTTGTGGCCTTTGTGTGCTGGGAAAAATCTTTGACTTATCAAAAGAGTGGTTTCCTTTGTGGCATCCTGGATTAGTGTTTTAAGAGACAGATTCTCTTAGGGTTCAATTCTACTGATCAATATCTCTTCTTCTTCTTCATTCGCTCCTTTCTTTGTTCTTCGTTGCATGCTGTTCAAATATGTGTTTTTACTTGTTCTTGTGTTGCAGCCAAATTCTGATCACTAATCCATGTCATTTAGGGTTCCTAAAACTGGTTTCTATAGGGTCTCACATCAAAGGTTCTCTAAGCCATGTTTCCAGTGGCCCTCTCATCATTTGGTATCAAAGCTTTGGTTGCTAGATCTCAAGGTATATCCTTTGTTTGTTTTCCCTTGCATCTTTCTTCTCCCATCTTTGTTTCTGTCTTTGTTTTCTTTCTTCATCAGTGTCCATTAGTGCATCTTTTGTGTGTTGAGTTGCTGTGTTTTCTTTTGAGTCTCTAGACGTGTAGTATGTCATTCTTGTGAGTCGAAGTTTATTCTTTCATTTGACTTTGGAATCACACCAATTTGAACTTTCATTTATCAGATACTTGAAATTGAATTGGTGATGTTTCCAGATTCATTGAAATCTGACTTGTTTGTTTTGTAGCCTACTTTGTGATTTGTTGAGTTCCTCTTCCATCTTCCTCCTCCTCTTCCATTGTTGTGCTTTGTTTCCCTTCCCCTTCTTTGTTTTATGCATCCCCATTTCCCTTACCATCTATTGTTTCATCTTTTGTGTCTTGTTTCTGACCTTGTTCTTGAGTGTGTTTGTTGTCCAGATTTTAAAAAAAAAAATGAAGTGAGATAGTAAAAAAAAACAAAGAAGAGAAAAAGAAAAAGTAAAAAAAAAAAAGGAAAAGATTCAGATTGCAGAATTCAAAATTGCAAGTTGTGCAAATTCAAAGTTAAAAGCTTAAAGCTTGGAGTTAGTTTCCTAATTTGATTGCATTAAGTATCTACCAAGTTATCTACTTTCCTATTTGCACTCAAGTGAGAATTTTCTTTTCTAATTCTTCTAAACTTGAATTGCAAGTAGTTTTCTATTCTTAAAGTTTCATATTTTGACTCCTTGGATTGCAAGTTATAGGATGTTTCTTATTTTGTAGAACTTACATTGCAAGTCACACATACTTTCTTAATCTTTTAAACTTGGATGGTAATTTCTAAACTTTCCTATTTTCATTCATTTCCTAATCCTTCTTTTAAGCTGACTTTTCTATTCTTATTTTCAAATTTCCTCTTTCCTTCTCCTTCCTTCCAAGCCATCCAAATACTCCCCTCAAAGTCTAGGTTTTCATTTTTCGTTCTTTCCTTCACTTGTCATGTCTTCCTTTCCTTCTTCTTCTTTGCATTTCCTCTCCTTCCCTTTGCTGTCCAGAATTTTGTTCCTCCTCTTTCCCGTCCTACTTGTTTTCCTTTCCTCTTTCCCTTTTAGTTACACACCCCTTTTTTAGATTGCCACTTTTACTGATTGCTTCTTTTGATTTGTCTTGATTTAATTAAGAGCACTATAGGAAGCAAGCTTGAGTGGTAAAAAGGAAAAAGTGCAATTAACATTAAAGAAAAAGCCAAAAAGAGAGTCAAATACGAGTGAATTTATTATCTTTTGAGTGTACAAACGTGAAAGAGTGTGTGAGGTCATATCCCTTCTTTCTTTCTTTGACTAACTTTTCAGGTGACAAGATGTCCAATGAGTACAAATTCTTTGAAGAGGCTAACAAAGAGCGATTCAAGCAATCTTGTGCAAAGTTGGATGCATTCCAATCCAATTCCAACTCTATAGGACAAGATGAGGCAAAGTCATCCCTTGATTTCCATACTAGATGCCTTATTAAAGAGAAAGTTTGCAGCATGACTATTGATAATAATAGCTATGTAAATGTTACTAGTACCTTACTTGTTAAGAAATTAAACTTGCCTACTATGAAGCATCCTAGACCCTATATATTGTTGAAGGGTAGTGCTGAATATAGAGTTAATAAGCAAGTTTTGATTTCTTTCTCCATTGGTAAATATCATGATAAAGTGTTATGTGATGTAACTTGATACAATATCAGTAGGCATGCCTATTGGAGCACTACAAGTTCGAGAAGCCCTTATCCATCAAGAAATCCAAATCATTCAAAAGAGCATGATTCAGATCCAAATGACTCATGAAGGGACGGTCTATGCTCCAGAGGCCCAAATTGTGCTAGTATTTGTCCAAAAATTTCAAAGAGCTCAAGATAATATTTATGTTGGACGTCGGCCCAAGTTTAGAACCCAAGATCCATATTTGATCAATTCAAAACATGCTAAATTGGACTTTAGACATGAGATCTCCTTAAAGATGCAAAAGTGGAAGCCCAATATCTTAAGAAGGTCCATGAAGCAACTAGATTTAATATCTAACATGTTGAAGGCCAATTCAGCATGTTTTGAATTGATCAGATATGGATCTTGGGTTCTAAACTTGGGCCGACGTCCAACATAGATATTATCTTGAGCTTTTTGAAATTTTTAGACAAATACTAGCACAATTTGGGCCTCTTGAGCATAGACCATCCCTTCATGAGTCATTTGCTCAAATTTTTGAATATTTGCATTAAATCAAATGAGGCTTCTTAAATATCATAATATTAGCAATAAATGCCTACTGATATTGTATCATAACTCCTATGTGTGATGGACATATTATGCTTGGTAAACCATAGAAACATGTTAGAAAAGCTAAATATGTTAAGCATAAGGACAGATATTGTCATTGCTATTCATTTGTATTCAATGAAAAAAAATCATGTATTAGTACCTCTTGATCCTATGGATTGATGGAGATGAGTTAGGAGACTTTAAAGAGCTTGAACAAAATCAAGAACTTGAAAACAAAAGGGCTGGACGTAACTCTAAAAGATGGCAAGCTAAAGATTCATTGCAAGGTATGGGAGGCCCATGCACAAGATCAAGAGCCAAAGCTATGAAGGAGGCCTTGAATGGAGTGATCCAAAAACTAATGGACCTGGAGCCCATAGTCTTAGCTGAATATGAAGCCCAAAAGGAACAAAATGGCATGAAAATCATTTCATATCTACAAGATGCTAGCCCAAGCCTGAAAGGAGCCTAATTGAAGAAGCCCAACCATTTCCACAAAATCCTCTTAGTTTTAATTTGATTGTTTCTGTTTCAGATTTTTTAGCTTTATTAGGCACCATTCTTGGTGAATTTGTTCAGATTTAAATTTCTTTTATTTTCCCGCCAAACCTAAGAGTTATTTTGTATTTAGGGTTTTATTTTTCAAATGCCTATATAAGGCCCACTTGTACTCCAAGAAGAGGCAGATTGAATGAATTAGTTTCAGAATTATTTCTGACTTGTGAGGTTTCTCTTGTGGCCTTTGTGTACTGGAGAAAATCTTTGACTTATCAAAGGAGTGGTTTCCTTTGTGGCGTCCCGGATTAGGGTTCTAAGAGACGGGTTCTCTTAGGGTTCAATTCCATTGACCAACATCTCTTCTTCTTCTTCTTCTTTGTTTCTTTCTTTATTCTTTCTTGCTTGTTGTCCAGATCTGCCTATTTTCTTGTTCTTGTGTCGTATGCCAAAATTCGATCACTGATCCGTGTAATTTGGGGTTCCTAGAACGGGTTTCTACGGAGTCTCACATCATCTGGTATCAGAGCATTGGTTGAGGTTGGTTTCATCCACTTTTTCCTTGTTCTTTTCCCTTATTTCGTCTGATTCTTTTCTGTTCGTCCATATTTTTGTGCGGCTGTTTCTGGCGTTTTCCTTCGTGTTTTTGGACGTTTAATAGGTCTTTCTTGTGTTTCAAGATCTCTTCTTTCTACTCGATTTGGAATCAGATCAATCCGATTTTTGTAGAGCAAGTTATAGCTATTTCTTTTCTGCTCGTCCTTTTTTTTATGCGGCTGTTTCTGGTGCTTTCCTTCGTGTTTTTGGACGTTTAATAGGTCTTTATTGTGTGTCGAAATCTCTTCTTTCTGCTCGTTTTGGAATCACATCAATCCGATTTTTCTAGGGCAAGTTATAGCTATTTCTTTCGTGCATATCATTCTGATCTTTCAGAAATCTTGTGTCAGAAATCTTTGTTTGTTTGCAAATTTCAGCACCTTCAAGATTCAAAAAAAAAAAAAAAAAAAGAGTATATTACAGTGAAAAAAAAAAAAAAAAGAAAAGAAGGAAAAGTTGCAAAAAAAAAAAAAAAAAGGAAGTCAGAATCTGTGAAAAAGAAAGTTGTGCTGGAAATTGAAAAAAAAAAAAAAAAAATTTTGAAAGTTGACTTGAATTGCAATTGCTGAAGATCATTTATTCTTGGAATTACCACATCTGATTCCCTGAAATCTGGTCATTAAATGTCATATTGTGCACAATTCATAAAAAGGAAATTGCATTCATTCACCTTATTCTAAATTTCAAATTTCTGATTGCTTCATTACTGATTTCAGATTCCAATTTTCTTTCCATCCTTTCCTCTTGATAATTAATCATTTAACCACTTGATCTCCCATAATCTGCCACACACCATTTGTTCTTTCAGTGTCTTGATTTTCCTTTCCTAGTCACTTGCTATATTGTTTATTGGCTGCACCTACGATTTTTCTTTAAAATATTGGACTTTTGTTGTCTCTTTGAGAACTTTATATCTTGGATTCTAATTTAAGATTGCCACTTCAGTTGCTGCTTCTTTTGATTTGTTGGATTTAATTCAGTATACTATAGGAAGCAAGTTGAGAGGAAAAAGGCAAGAGTGTTTTCATCATTGTAAAAGCCATTATAAGAGTGAAACACGAGTGAATTTGCATCATTTAGAGTGAAACACGTGAGGGAGTAGTCAGGTCCTTTTCTTGCTATTCACTAACATTTTCAGGTGCCAATCATGTCTGAAAGTGAAGATAACCAAGTTGACCTTAAATTGTTTATCAAATCTGTTCAAGAACAATTCAAGAGGCTAAATGCTAGGTTGGATCAAATGGATTCTTCTTCTTCTAACAACAAGGCAAGGCATGGTAAAAATGTTGTTCTAGGAGGAGATGAATCTGATTTTGAGGAGGAAAGCCAACATGAAAGAGTTAGGAGAGCTCCCCCTCAAAAGAAAGATGCCTTTAGTAACATCAAGATGAAAATCCCTTCCTTTCAAGGGAAAGCTGATCCTGATGTATATCTTGAATGGGAAAGAAAAGTTGAGTTTTTATTTGACTGTCAATCTTTTTCAGAAGAAAGTAAAATAAAATTAGCTGCTTTGGAGTTCACAGATTATGCAAGCCTATGGTGGGATCAATTAACCACTAGTAGGAGGCGTTCAGGAGAGGGTCCAATTCGGTCTTGGCCAGAAATGAAGGCTCTCATGAGAAAGAGATTTGTCCCTACCCATTACTATAGGGATGTGCACAAGAGGCTCCACAAAATCAAACAAGGATCTATGAGTGTGGAAGAATATTTTCAGCAAAATGCAAATTGCCATGATTAAAGCTGACATTGAGGAAGATTCAGAAGTTACAATGGCAAGATTTCTTGGTGGCTTAGACCCTGAAATTGCTGCAGAAGTTGAATTGCAAAACTACCTTGATATGGAGGAGTTGTTGCATAAAGCCATTAAGGTGGAGAAGCATTTTAAGACAAAACAGAAATTGAAATCACATGCTAGTTCCAACAAAGACTTCAAGTCCTCTTTCAAGTTTAAGGGAGAGACCAAGCCTAAAGAGGAGAATAAGATGAAGATGCAAACACCTACTTCTAAAGGTAAATCTGAACCTAAATCTTCTTCTAGTTCTTCTAAAATTAAATGCTTTAAATGTCAAGGTTTTGGTCACATTGCTTCACAATGTCCAAATAAAAGGACTATGATTTTGCTTGAGAATGGTGTTGTTACTAGTGAAAGCAGCAGTGATGAAGATGTGGAAGTTGAGTTAAGCTCCAATGGAGGTGATGAATCTGATGTGGAGGTCACTGAAGCTGTGATTGGTGAGGCTCTAGTGTCAAGGCGTGCTCTTAGCATTCAACCGAAAGAGGAGCTTGAAAAAGAACAACGAGAGCATATCTTTCACACTAGGTGTTTTGTTAACAACAAGGTATGTAGCCTTATCATTGATAATGGGAGCTGCACCAATGTTGCTAGTACCTTGTTGGTTGAAAAGCTAGGTTTGCCAACTAGAAAACACCCCACCCCTTATAATTTGTTGTGGTTCAATGATAATGGGGATGTTAAAGTTACTAAGCAAGTTGTTGTAGCATTTTCCATAGGAAGTTACCATGATGAGGTTTTATGTGATATAGCTCCTATGTATGCTGGACACTTGTTATTGGGTAGACCTTGGCAATTTGATAGGAAAGTTAAGTATGATGGTTATACTAACAGGTATTCTTTTGAGTTTAATAAGAAAACCATTATGCTAACCCCTCTCAGACCCTTGCAGGCATATGAAGATCAAAAACGAATTACTCAAGAATGCAAGTTAAGAGAGAAAGAAAAGAAAGTGCGTGAGAAAGAAAGAAAAGAAAGTGAGAGGGAGAGAAAAGAAAAGAGAGCTACTGAATTGAAAAGTCAAGAGAGTGAAGAGAAGAAAGTAACACTATTTTCCAGTAGAGGAGAGATTAAGAGGGCTTTATGTAGTGAGACATCTTTTGTCCTCTTGTATAAGGATGTTTATCTAACCCTTAGTGACCTTGATGAATCTCTTCCTTCTAGTGTTTTGAGTTTGTTGCAGGAATATAAAGACTTATTTCCGGAAGAGGTACCGGATGGATTGCCTCCCATAAGAGGCATTGAACACATGATTGACTTTATTCCTGGAGCATCTCTTCCTAACCGACCTGCGTATAGGGCAAATCCAGAAGAGACTAAGGAAATTCAGAGGCAAGTGGAGGAACTCATGAAAAAGGGGTTTGTGAGAGAAAGTCTTAGTCCATGTGCTGTTCCGGTAATACTTGTGCCCAAGAAGGATGGCAAATGAGAGGATGTGTGTGGACTGTCGAGCCATCAACAAAATCACTGTTAAGTATCGATATCCCATTCCTAGACTTGATGACATGCTGGATGAGTTACATGGTGCTTGCTTGTTTTCAAAAATAGATCTTAGAAGTGGTTATCATCAAATTAGGATGAAAGAGGGTGATGAGTGGAAGACTGCATTTAAGACTAAGTTTGGTTTGTATGAATGGCTTGTTATGCCCTTTGGCTTAACTAATGCTCCTAGTACATTCATGAGCTTAATGAATCATGTGTTTCGCCCTTACATAGGAAAGTTTGTTGTTGTGTATTTTGATGACATTCTTGTGTTTTCTAAGAATCTAGAAGAGCATGCTAAGCATTTGCATTCTGTGTTTGATATTTTAAGAGAAAATAAACTCTTTGCAAATTTAGAGAAATGCTCTTTCTGCTTGGATTCTGTGTTTTTCTTGGTTTTGTTGTAGGTACTGATGGCGTCCGAGTGGATGAAGAGAAGGTGAAGCAATTCGAGAGTGGCCAACACCTAAGAATGCTAGTGAAGTGAGGAGTTTCCATGGACTTGCAAGTTTCTACCGACGATTTGTAAAGGACTTCTCAACCCTTGCTGCACCTTTAAATGAGCTGGTAAAGAAAAATGTTATCTTTAAATGGGGTGAGGCACAAGAGGCGGCTTTTAATACTTTGAAAGATAAATTGACCAATGCCCCTCTACTTATTCTTCCTGATTTCTCTAAAGTTTTTGAAGTTGAATGTGATGCCTCTGGAATTGGTATTGGTGCTGTTTTGATGCAAGAGTCAAGGCCTATTGCTTACTTTAGTGAGAAGCTTAGTGGTGCTTGTTTGAATTATTCAACTTATGACAAGGAATTGTATGCTTTAAAAAGAACTCTAGAACATTGGCAACATTATTTATGGTCTAAGGAATTTGTTTTGCATTCTGATCATAAGAGTCTTCAATATCTAAAGACCCAAGATAAGTTGAATAAGAGGCATGCCGTATGGCTTGAATTCATTGAGTCATTTCCTTATGTGCTTAAACATAAAAAGGGGAAAGAAAATGTTGTGGCTGATGCTTTGTCTAGGAGGTATAGTCTTATTACATCTATGCAAGCTAGGTTAATTGGTTTTGAATCTTTCAAAAGCATGTATGAATGTGATGCTGACTTTGCTGAAACTTGGAAGTTGTGTGAAAAACATGGTGCTCATGATTTCTTTAGATTTGATGGTTTCTTATTTAAAGGAAATAAATTGTGTGTGCCTGTTTGTTCTATGCGTGAGCTTTTGGTTAAAGAATCTCATGGGGGTGGTTTGATGGGGCACTTTGGCATAGAAAAGACTTTATCCATGTTGAAAGAACATTTTTATTGGCCTCATATGCGTAGGGATGTGATTGCTGTGTGTAAAAGGTGTATTGCATGCAAGCACGCTAAATCTAAAGTGCAACCACATGGCTTGTATACTCCCTTACCTGTCCCTTCTCATCCTTGGGTCGATATTTCAATGGATTTTGTGCTTGGATTGCCTAGAACATCTAGTGGAAAGGATAGCATATTTGTTGTGGTTGATCGATTTAGTAAAATGGCTCATTTCATTGCTTGCTCAAAAACAAATGATGCTGTCCATATCTCAGATTTATTTTTCAAGGAGATTGTTAGATTGCATGGTTTGCCTCGATCTATTGTGAGTGACCGTGATGTTAAATTTGTTAGTCACTTTTGGAAAACTTTGTGGGCTAAGTTGGGTACAAAGCTTGTGTTTTCTACGGTGGCACATCCTCAAACGGATGGACAAACCGAAGTAGTGAATCGAACACTTTCTTCCTTATTGCGTGTTGTAATTCAAAAAAATTTAAAGAATTGGGAAAAGTGTTTGCCTCACATTGAGTTTGCATATAATCGTGCCTTGCATTCTACAACTGAGTTTTCTCCTTTTGAAATCGTATATGGTTTTAACCCTTTGACTCCTTTGGATTTACTTCCTTTGCCTTGTAATGAGTTTGCTAACCTTGATGGTGCAAAAAAAGCTAAGTTTGTGCAGGATCTTCATGCTAAAGTTAAGGCGAACATTGAGCGCAAGAATGAGCAATATGCTCAACATGCTAATAAAGGTCGAAGGAAGGTTATCTTTGAACCAGGAGATTGGGTGTGGGTTCATTTGAGGAAAGAAAGGTTTCCTGAACAAAGGAAGTCCAAATTACACCCAAGAGGCGATGGTCCTTTCCAAGTGTTGGAAAGAATAAATGATAATGCATATAAAATTGATTTGCCTAGTTCTTATGGGAATGTAAGCGCAACTTTCAATGTGGCTGACCTTTCTCTTTTTGATATTGCAGATTCGAGGACGAATCCTTTTCAAGAGGGAGGGAATGATGGAGATGAGCTAGGAGACTTTAAAGAGTTTGAACAAAATCAAGAACTTGAAAACAAAAGGGGTGGACGTAACTCTAAAAGATGGCCAGCTAAAGATTCATTGCAAGGTATGGGAGGCCCATGCACAAGATCAAGAGCCAAAGTTATGAAGGAGGCCTTGAATGGAGTGATCCAAAAACTAATGGACCTGGAGCCCATAGTCTTAGCTGAATATGAAGCCCAAAAGGAACAAAATGGCATGAAAATCATTTCATATCTACAAGATGCTAGCCCAAGCCTGAAAGGAGCCTAATTGAAGAAGCCCAACCATTTCCACAAAATCCTCTTAGTTTTAATTTGATTGTTTCTGTTTCAGATTTTTTAGCTTTATTAGGCACCATTCTTGGTGAATTTGTTCAGATTTAAATTTCTTTTATTTTTCCGCCAAACCTAAGTTATTTTGTATTTAGGGTTTTATTTTTCAAATGCCTATATAAGGCCCACTTGTTCTCCAAGAAGAGGCAGATTGAATGAATTAGTTTCAGAATTATTTCTGACTTGTGAGGTTTCTCTTGTAGCCTTTGTGTACTGGAGAAAATCTTTGACTTATCAAAGGAGTGGTTTCCTTTGTAGCGTCCCGGATTAGGGTTCTAAGAGACGGGTTCTCTTAGGGTTCAATTCCATTGACCAACATCTCTTCTTCTTCTTCTTCTTTGTTTCTTTCTTTATTCTTTCTTGCTTGTTGTCCAGATCTGCCTATTTTCTTGTTCTTGTGTCGTATGCCAAAATTCGATCACTGATCCGTGTAATTTGGGGTTCCTAGAACGGGTTTCTACGGAGTCTCACGTCATGGATGTTTATGAGGATCAAATGAGAATAGTACAAGCATGCAAAATGAAAGAAAAAGAGAGAGAACATGTGTTAAAGAGAGAGAAAAAGAAGAGATTGAAAAGGAAAAGAGTTTGAGTGAAAAGAAAGAGCAAGAGAGTTGTGAAAAAAGTGAGAAAAGCATGAGTGTGAGCTTGTTTGATGAAAAAAGAGAGGTTGAGAGTGTGTGTAAGGATGTTTATTTATCTACTAACAATTTAACTCATTTTGCCTATTGTTGGTTCTAACTCCTTGCAGGTATGTAGAGATTTTTTTTCAAAGAAGCCACCCAATGGACCCTCATCTTCAACTAGCATTGACAAGAGTTGTGATTGCCTAGATGTATTTCCTAAAAAATTACCTAATGGTTTCCAATCGTTAATGGGCTTTCAAAAGTACATCAATTACATAGATTTTGTTATTCTTGATGAATTGTTTGCCTTTCAAAAGTGTTGAGCACCACACATTGAGTTTTAATTGTTTCATGAATTTTGTAGCTATTAAGAATTCATATTACATTAATTTTATGGTTAAAAGATTATCTTGTTGCTTGGATTTTGTTATGGCCCTTGGATTTATTGCAAGTGCAAGTGGGATCAAAATTGTCATTTATATTTGGGTGCATGTAAGAAAGAAATACTTCCTAACTCAAAGTGAGTTCAAAGAGTTTCGTAACTTGGAGTATTTTGATTTGTCTTAAAGAATTGATGATCTCTTTGAAAGAAGGCCTAATTTAGCTCATAAGATTCTTCCACTTGATGAATATAGTGTTATCATTATTTTTAGAAAGTCTAATTTATTTCCATATGATACAGGTGGAGATTCGAGAATGAATCCTTTCAAAGAGGGAGGAAATGATACAATGTCAGTAGGCATGCCCATTAGAGCACAACAAGTTCTAGAAGCCCTCATCCATTAAGAAACCCAAATCATTCAAGAGTGCCTGATTCAAGTCCGAATGGTTCATAAGTCCAAATTGTGATAGTATATGGTCCAAGAACTTCAAAGAGCTTAAGATAATTTCTATGTTAGACATTGGCTTAAGTTTAGAGCTTAAGATCTATATTTGATTAATTCAAAACATGCTAGACGTCACTCAATTTTGGTGAACACTTTCATCATCATTTCATAGAGTTTTCAAATGATTAATGGGTCAATCTTGAATCTTAAACTCTCATCTTTCACCTAATTTTGGAATCATCCTTATTGGTGCGAACCCACAAGGAATTGAATCCCCTTGAACCCACAACCGATCTGAAATATACACACCCCAAGAAAGCTAAATCAAGTCTGAACGATCCACTTGGAACCCTTGAACACAAAGAGACAAGGACCCCGAGTGTTGGAAGACGCCAAAGGTTGATCAAGCCTTGATAAGTCTACAAGTTCAATGAAGAACCCTAGAGAGCACTCCTCTCAATTCTGGGATTTCCAGAAAATATGATTTCTATTCATTCAAATCTAATTACAATGGGAGGCAAAGTATAATTATATAGTGTGCAAGTCAAATCTGCCTTCAATACTCATAGAAAAGGAAAACTAGGGAAATTAATGGCAAATTTCCTAATTAATGACCTATGGAATCAGAATTAAAAAAGTCAAATTCTCTCAAAAACTAAAAAGGAAATAAATCCCCCTAAATAAGCTAATTTCGTCTAAATACATTAGGGTTCTATAAATCAGCTTATTAAGCCTGAAATGGCATTATTTAGCCTTAAATGAGCCCACCAATGGATGGTCCATGGTTTAAGCACTTCAATTTATAATGTTTTGGCCCAGTCTAGCTTCAGCAGCTCCATCTTCAGCCCATATGATATTAAGGACGTCCATATTATTATTGTCCATATCTTGCTTGACTTTTGTTGCTCCAATTGCTATTTGCTTAGTCCAGGTCTCTTGAACAAGTCCACTTAAGGCTTCCCTCATTCGTT
Source organism: Erythrophleum fordii (assembly GCA_032878935.1). Taxonomy (NCBI): domain Eukaryota; kingdom Viridiplantae; phylum Streptophyta; class Magnoliopsida; order Fabales; family Fabaceae; genus Erythrophleum; species Erythrophleum fordii. Next base: position 19,511,725 of record JAVQMF010000053.1, read on the forward strand.
TAGCTCGTGCTCTTGTCATCGGGCCACTTGGAATTGGCAGAGGATCATTCCAAGCATTTGAGACTGCTTGCTCCCTTTGATGGATCGCATCATCTGCTTGCTCCCTTTGATGGATCGCATCATCCCCTCTCTCCTCAAAAGGATTCGTCCTCGAATCATCACCTACATCATAAGGAGATAGATCAGTAACATTAAAAGTAGCACTAACATTATACTCACCTGGTAGATCTATCTTATAAGCATTATCATTGATTTTCTCAAGGACTTGAAATGGTCCATCCCCTCTTGGAGCTAATTTCGATTTCCTTTGTGCTGGAAACCTTTCTTTTCTCATATGCACCCATACCCAATCACCAGGTTCAAAAGTGACACGTCGTCTGCCTTTGTTTGCCTTGGATGCATATTGCTCATTTTTCCTTTCAATCTGCAATTTAATCTTTTCATGAAGTTTCTTAACCACCTCAGCTTTCTGTTTGCCATCAAGGCTTATTCTCTCATTAATGGGCAATGGTAACATATCCAAAGGAGTTAGTGGATTAAAACCATAAACAACTTCAAAAGGAGAATAATCAGTAGATAAATGCACACTTCTATTATATGCAAATTCAATGAATGACAAGCAATCCTCCCAATTTTTCAAATTCTTTTGGATGACAGTCCTAAGCAATTAAGTTAAGGTTCTATTAACAACTTCAGTTTGACCATCAGTTTGTGGATGACAAGCTGTAGAAAATAATAACTTAGTTCCAATCTTTCCCCACAAAACTCTCCAAAAATGACTTAAAAATTTTGCATCCCTATCTGAGACAATACTTTTAGGAACACCATGAAGCCTCACAATTTCTTTAAAGAACAAATCAGCAATATAAGTAGCATCATCAGTTTTATGGCATGCAATAAAATGTGCCATTTTTGAAAATCTATCAACAACCACAAATATTGAATCCATCCCTCTTTTTGACCTAGGTAATCCCAAAATAAAATCCATTGAAATGTCTACCCAAGGTTCACTAGGTACAGGTAATGGAGTATATAGACCATGAGGTAAGACTCTAGACTTGGCCCTTTTACATGTTATGCATCTACCACAAATCCTTTCCACATCACGCTTCATTCTAGGCCAAAAGAAATGTTCATGCAAAACATCTAATGTCTTTTTAACACCAAAATGTCCCATTAGTCCTCCCCCATGTGCTTCCCTCACAAGCAATTCACGCATAGAACATTGAGGCACACATAATTTATTTTCTCTAAACAAAAATCCATCAAGTTTATAGAATTTTCCAAAAGCTCCTTTTTCACAAGCAATAATTATTTCAGCAAAATCACTATCATTGGCATACAAATCCTTAACATATTCAAAACCAAGCAATCTTGCATTCAGAGAAGTGAGAAGAATATACCTTCTAGATAATGCATCCGCAACCACATTCTCCTTACCTTTCTTGTATTTGATCACATATGGGAAAGGCTCGATGAACTCCATCCATCTAGCATGTCTTTTGTTCAGCTTACCTTGACCTTTAATATACTTCAAAGATTGATGATTTGTATGGATCACAAATTGTTTAGGCCAAAGGTAGTGTTGCCAGGTCTCCAATGCTCTCACAAGTGCATAAAGCTCCTTATCATAAGTTGGGAAATTCAAGGTGGCGCCATTAAGCTTTTCACTAAAATAAGCAATTGGCCGCCCTTCCTGCATTAGAACAGCTCCTATCCCAACTCCTGATGCATCACACTCAATCTCAAAAGTTTTGTTAAAATCAGGTAAAGCTAAAATAGGTGCAGAACACAATTTTTCTTTAAGAACACTAAATGCATGATCTTGTGCCTTTTCCCATCTAAAGCCAATTGATTTCTTAATTATTTCAGTGAGTGGTGTAGCAATTGTGCTAAAATCTTTCACAAACCTCCTATAAAAGCTAGCCAACCCATGAAAACTTCTTACCTCAGTTACATTTGTAGGAGTTGGCCATTCTTTAATAGCCCTTACCTTCTCTTCATCAACTTGTATTCCCTCAGCACTCACAACAAATCCAAGAAAAACAACTTTTCCCATGCCAAAACTACACTTTTTTAGGTTAGCATACAACTTTTCTTTTCTCAAAACATCAAGCACACAATGCAAATGATTCAAATGCTCATCAAGACTCTTACTAAATATCAGAATATCATCAAAATAAACCACAACAAATTTTCCAATATATGCACGCAAAATATGATTCATCAACCTCATAAAAGTACTAGGTGCATTTGTTAGCCCAAATGGCATGACTAACCATTCATACAGCCCATGCTTTGTTTTGAAAGCAGTTTTCCACTCATCTCCTTCCCTCATCCTAATTTGATGATATCCAGATTTTAAATCAATTTTTGAGAAAATAACAGACCCATGCAATTCATCAAGCATATCATCTAATCTAGGAATAGGATGGCGATACTTTACAGTGATATTGTTGACAGCTCTGCAATCAATGCACATCCTCCAAGATCCATCTTTCTTTGGTACTAAGAGGACTGGTACAGCACATGGACTCAAGCTTTCTCGAACATACCCCTTTGCCATGAGCTCTTCAACTTGCTTTTGAAGCTCTTTTGTCTCCTCAGGGTTAGTTCTATAAGCTGGCCGGTTAGGAATTGTTGCTCCAGGAATGAAGTCAATTTGATGCTCAATGCCTCTTATGGGTGGCAATCCACTAGGAATATCTTCTGGAAATATATCTTCAAATTCCTGCAACAATGAACTAACAACACTCGGAAATGAAGAGTCAAGGTCATTAGTGTAAAAGGCCTCCTTGTAAACAAGTACAAGTAAAGGCTATTCAGAAAAATATGCACTCCTCACCTCACTTTCTTTTGCATAAAAACTCACTTTTTCTCTTTCTTTTCTCTCCACTTTCTTTTCTTTCTTCTGAATCTCTTTTTTTGAGCTCTCAGATTTTCTTTCTTTCTCACCCTCATTTCTTTTTGATCTCTCTTCTTTATTTTTCTGATCACCCTCTCTTTTATCTCTCTCTTGTTTCATTTTGAGCTGATCTTCATACACTTGCTTGGGTGTTAATGGTACAAGAGTAATGGGTCTGTCATCCTTTACAAATGAATATCTATTGGTAAACCCATCCTTTGTCGCCTTCCTATCAAATTCCCAAGGTCTACCCAAAAGTATATGTCCAGCATGCATAGGAACAACATCACATAAAATCTCATCACAATATCTTCCAATTGAAAATGAAACAAGAACTTGCCTATCAACCTTAATCTCCCCACATTCATTCAGCCATTGCAACTTGTATGGTCTAGGGTGTTTAATGGTAGACAAATTTAATTTCTCAACTAGAGTGGTACTAGCAACATTGGTACAACTCTCACCATCAATTATCATATTGCATACCTTGTTGCTTATGAGACAGCGAGTATGGAAGATGTTTTCTCTTTGCTGCTCAATGTCATCTTCCTTAACTTGAGAATTCAAAGCTCTTCTAGTCACAAGTGCTTCTCCTTCTACAGCATACTCAAACCCATCATCACTAGCATCTTCAAGTGATGGCATGGAATCATCACTTTCACTTTCAGACACCACTTCACGGTCCTTCATGATCATTACTCTCTTGTTGGGGCATTGCGAAGCTATATGACCTGTTCCCAAACACTTGAAACATTTAATATCTCTATTTCTAGATGATTGGGAATCAGATTTACCTTTGTTTTTAGATGAAGCTTCCTCTTTGCCTTTTGAGACTTCTCTTTGAACATCTTTTTCTTCCTTCTTCCATTTTGGTCTCATTGAAGAACTAGAGCCTGAAAGGTACCTTGCTGATTGATGTGAGACTCCGTAGAAACCCGTTCTAGGAACCCCAAATTACACGGATCAGTGATCGAATTTTGGCATACGACACAAGAACAAGAAAATAGGCAGATCTGGACAACAAGCAAGAAAGAATAAAGAAAGAAACAAAGAAGAAGAAGAAGAAGAGATGTTGGTCAATGGAATTGAACCCTAAGAGAACCCGTCTCTTAGAACCCTAATCCGGGACGCCACAAAGGAAACCACTCCTTTGATAAGTCAAAGATTTTCTCCAGTACACAAAGGCCACAAGAGAAACCTCACAAGTCAGAAATAATTCTGAAACTAATTCATTCAATCTGCCTCTTCTTGGAGTACAAGTGGGCCTTATATAGGCATTTGAAAAAATAAAACCCTAAATACAAAATAACTCTTAGGTTTGGTGGGAAAATAAAAAAAATTTAAATCTGAACAAATTCACCAAGAATGGTGCCTAATAAAACTAAAAAATCTGAAACAGAAACAATCAAATTAAAACTAAGAGGATTTTGTGGAAATGGTTGGGCTTCTTCAATTAGGCTCCTTTCAGGCTTGGGCTAGCATCTTGTAGATATGAAATGATTTTCATGCCATTTTGTTCCTTTTGGGCTTCATATTCAGCTAAGATTATGGGCTCCAGGTCCATTAGTTTTTGGATCACTCCATTCAAGGCCTCCTTCATAGCTTTGGCTCTTGATCTTGTGCATGGGCCTCCCATACCTTGCAATGGATCTTTAGCTGGCCATCTTTTAGAGTTACGTCCAGCCCTTTTGTTTTCAAGTTCTTGATTTTGTTCAAGCTCTTTAAAGTCTCCTAGCTCATCTCCATCATTCCCTCCCTCTTGAAAAGGATTCGTCCTCGAATCTGCAATATCAAAAAGAGAAAGGTCAGCCACATTGAAAGTTGCGCTTACATTCCCATAAGAACTAGGCAAATCAATTTTATATGCATTATCATTTATTCTTTCCAACACTTGGAAAGGACCATCGCCTCTTGGGTGTAATTTGGACTTCCTTTGTTCAGGAAACCTTTCTTTCCTCAAATGAACCCACACCCAATCTCCTGGTTCAAGAAGATAACCTTCCTTCGACCTTTATTAGCATGTTGAGCATATTGCTCATTCTTGCGCTCAATGTTCGCCTTAACTTTAGCATGAAGATCCTGCACAAACTTAGCTTTTTTTGCACCATCAAGGTTAGCAAACTCATTACAAGGCAAAGGAAGTAAATCCAAAGGAGTCAAAGGGTTAAAACCATATACGATTTCAAAAGGAGAAAACTCAGTTGTAGAATGCAAGGCACGATTATATGCAAACTCAATGTGAGGCAAACACTTTTCCCAATTCTTTAAATTTTTTTGAATTACAACACGCAATAAGGAAGAAAGTGTTCGATTCACTACTTCGGTTTGTCCATCCGTTTGAGGATGTGCCACCGTAGAAAACACAAGCTTTGTACCCAACTTAGCCCACAAAGTTTTCCAAAAGTGACTAACAAATTTAACATCACGGTCACTCACAATAGATCGAGGCAAACCATGCAATCTAACAATCTCCTTGAAAAATAAATCTGAGATATGGACAGCATCATTTGTTTTTGAGCAAGCAATGAAATGAGCCATTTTACTAAATCGATCAACCACAACAAATATGCTATCCTTTCCACTAGATGTTCTAGGCAATCCAAGCACAAAATCCATTGAAATATCGACCCAAGGATGAGAAGGGACAGGTAAGGGAGTATACAAGCCATGTGGTTGCACTTTAGATTTAGCGTGCTTGCATGCAATACACCTTTTACACACAGCAATCACATCCCTACGCATATGAGGCCAATAAAAATGTTCTTTCAACATGGATAAAGTCTTTTCTATGCCAAAGTGCCCCATCAAACCACCCCCATGAGATTCTTTAACCAAAAGCTCACGCATAGAACAAACAGGCACACACAATTTATTTCCTTTAAATAAGAAACCATCAAATCTAAAGAAATCATGAGCACCATGTTTTTCACACAACTTCCAAGTTTCAGCAAAGTCAGCATCACATTCATACATGCTTTTGAAAGATTCAAAACCAATTAACCTAGCTTGCATAGATGTAATAAGACTATACCTCCTAGACAAAGCATCAGCCACAACATTTTCTTTCCCCTTTTTATGTTTAAGCACATAAGGAAATGACTCAATGAATTCAAGCCATACGGCATGCCTCTTATTCAACTTATCTTGGGTCTTTAGATATTGAAGACTCTTATGATCAGAATGCAAAACAAATTCCTTAGACCATAAATAATGTTGCCAATGTTCTAGAGTTCTTTTTAAAGCATACAATTCCTTGTCATAAGTTGAATAATTCAAACAAGCACCACTAAGCTTCTCACTAAAGTAAGCAATAGGCCTTGACTCTTGCATCAAAACAGCACCAATACCAATTCCAGAGGCATCACATTCAACTTCAAAAACTTTAGAGAAATCAGGAAGAATAAGTAGAGGGGCATTGGTCAATTTATCTTTCAAAGTATTAAAAGCCGCCTCTTGTGCCTCACCCCATTTAAAGATAACATTTTTCTTTACCAGCTCATTTAAAGGTGCAGCAAGGGTTGAGAAGTCCTTTACAAATCGTCGGTAGAAACTTGCAAGTCCATGGAAACTCCTCACTTCACTAGCATTCTTAGGTGTTGGCCACTCTCGAATTGCCTTCACCTTCTCTTCATCCACTCGGACGCCATCAGTACCTACAACAAAACCAAGAAAAACCACAGAATCCAAGCAGAAAGAGCATTTCTCTAAATTTGCAAAGAGTTTATTTTCTCTTAAAATATCAAACACAGAATGCAAATGCTTAGCATGCTCTTCTAGATTCTTAGAAAACACAAGAATGTCATCAAAATACACAACAACAAACTTTCCTATGTAAGGGCGAAACACATGATTCATTAAGCTCATGAATGTACTAGGAGCATTAGTTAAGCCAAAGGGCATAACAAGCCATTCATACAAACCAAACTTAGTCTTAAATGCAGTCTTCCACTCATCACCCTCTTTCATCCTAATTTGATGATAACCACTCTAAGATCTATTTTTGAAAACAAGCAAGCACCATGTAACTCATCCAGCATGTCATCAAGTCTAGGAATGGGATATCGATACTTAACAGTGATTTTGTTGATGGCTCGACAGTCCACACACATCCTCCATTTGCCATCCTTCTTGGGCACAAGTATTACCGGAACAGCACATGGACTAAGACTTTCTCTCACAAACCCCTTTTTCATGAGTTCCTCCACTTGCCTCTGAATTTCCTTAGTCTCTTCTGGATTTGCCCTATACGCAGGTCGGTTAGGAAGAGATGCTCCAGGAATAAAGTCAATCATGTGTTCAATGCCTCTTATGGGAGGCAATCCATCCGGTACCTCTTCCGGAAATAAGTCTTTATATTCCTGCAACAAACTCAAAACACTAGAAGGAAGAGATTCATCAAGGTCACTAAGGGTTAGATAAACATCCTTATACAAGAGGACAAAAGATGTCTCACTACATAAAGCCCTCTTAATCTCTCCTCTACTGGAAAATAGTGTTACTTTCTTCTCTTCACTCTCTTGACTTTTCAATTCAGTAGCTCTCTTTTTTTTTCTCTCCCTCTCACTTTCTTTTCTTTCTTTCTCACGCACTTTCTTTTCTTTCTCTCTTAACTTGCATTCTTGAGTAATTCGCTTTTGATCTTCATATGCCTGCAAGGGTCTGAGAGGGGTTAGCATAATGGTTTTCTTATTAAACTCAAAAGAATACCTGTTAGTATAACCATCATACTTAACTTTCCTATCAAATTGCCAAGGTCTACCCAATAACAAGTGTCCAGCATACATAGGAGCTATATCACATAAAACCTCATCATGGTAACTTCCTATGGAAAATGCTACAACAACTTGCTTAGTAACTTTAACATCCCCATTATCATTGAACCACAACAAATTATAAGGGGTGGGGTGTTTTCTAGTTGGCAAACCTAGCTTTTCAACCAACAAGGTACTAGCAACATTGGTGCAGCTCCCATTATCAATGATAAGGCTACATACCTTGTTGTTAACAAAACACCTAGTGTGAAAGATATGCTCTCGTTGTTCTTTTTCAAGCTCCTCTTTCGGTTGAATGCTAAGAGCACGCCTTGACACTAGAGCCTCACCAATCACAGCTTCAGTGACCTCCACATCAGATTCATCACCTCCATTGGAGCTTAACTCAACTTCCACATCTTCATCACTGCTGCTTTCACTAGTAACAACACCATTCTCAAGCAAAATCATAGTCCTTTTATTTGGACATTGTGAAGCAATGTGACCAAAACCTTGACATTTAAAGCATTTAATTTTAGAAGAACTAGAAGAAGATTTAGGTTCAGATTTACCTTTAGAAGTAGGTGTTTGCATCTTCATCTTATTCTCCTCTTTAGGCTTGGTCTCTCCCTTAAACTTGAAAGAGGACTTGAAGTCTTTGTTGGAACTAGCATGTGATTTCAATTTCTGTTTTGTCTTAAAATGCTTCTCCACCTTAATGGCTTTATGCAACAACTCCTCCATATCAAGGTAGTTTTGCAATTCAACTTCTGCAGCAATTTCAGGGTCTAAGCCACCAAGAAATCTTGCCATTGTAACTTCTGAATCTTCCTCAATGTCAGCTTTAATCATGGCAATTTGCATTTGCTGAAAATATTCTTCCACACTCATAGATCCTTGTTTGATTTTGTGGAGCCTCTTGTGCACATCCCTATAGTAATGGGTAGGGACAAATCTCTTTCTCATGAGAGCCTTCATTTCTGGCCAAGACCGAATTGGACCCTCTCCTGAACGCCTCCTACTAGTGGTTAATTGATCCCACCATAGGCTTGCATAATCTGTGAACTCCAAAGCAGCTAATTTTATTTTACTTTCTTCTGAAAAAGATTGACAGTCAAATAAAAACTCAACTTTTCTTTCCCATTCAAGATATACATCAGGATCAGCTTTCCCTTGAAAGGAAGGGATTTTCATCTTGATGTTACTAAAGGCATCTTTCTTTTGAGGGGGAGCTCTCTCCTAACTCTTTCATGTTGGCTTTCCTCCTCAAAATCAGATTCATCTCCTCCTAGAACAACATTTTTACCATGCCTTGCCTTGTTGTTAGAAGAAGAAGAATCCATTTGATCCAACCTAGCATTTAGCCTCTTGAATTGTTCTTGAACAGATTTGATAAACAATTTAAGGTCAACTTGGTTATCTTCACTTTCAGACATGATTGGCACCTGAAAATGTTAGTGAATAGCAAGAAAAGGACCTGACTACTCCCTCACGTGTTTCACTCTAAATGATGCAAATTCACTCGTGTTTCACTCTTATAATGGCTTTTACAATGATGAAAACACTCTTGCCTTTTTCCTCTCAACTTGCTTCCTATAGTATACTGAATTAAATCCAACAAATCAAAAGAAGCAGCAACTGAAGTGGCAATCTTAAATTAGAATCCAAGATATAAAGTTCTCAAAGAGACAACAAAAGTCCAATATTTTAAAGAAAAATCGTAGGTGCAGCCAATAGACAATATAGCAAGTGACTAGGAAAGGAAAATCAAGACACTGAAAGAACAAATGGTGTGTGGCAGATTATGGGAGATCAAGTGGTTAAATGATTAATTATCAAGAGGAAAGGATGGAAAGAAAATTGGAATCTGAAATCAGTAATGAAGCAATCAGAAATTTGAAATTTAGAATAAGGTGAATGAATGCATATTTCCTTTTTATGAATTGTGCACAATATGACATTTAATGACCAGATCAACTCAGGGAATCAGATGTGGTAATTCCAAGAATAAATGATCTTCAGCAATTGCAATTCAAGTCAACTATTCAAATTTTTTTTTTTTTTTTTCAATTTCCAGCACAACTTTCTTTTTCACAGATTCTGACTTCCTTTTTTTTTTTTTTTTTGCAACTTTTCCTTCTTTTCTTTTTTTTTTTTTTTTTCACTGTAATATTTTTTTTTTTTTTTGAATCTTGAAGGTGCTGAAATTTGCAAACAAAGCACAAGATTTCTGAACACAAGATTTCTGAAAGATCAGAATGATATGCACGAAAGAAATAGCTATAACTTGCCCTAGAAAAATCGGATTGATGTGATTCCAAAACGAGCAGAAAGAAGAGATTTTGACACACAATAAAGACCTATTAAACGTCCAAAAACACAGGAAGGAAAACACCAGAAACAGCCGCATAAAAAAAAAAGGACGAGCAGAAAAGAAATAGCTATAACTTGCTCTACAAAAATCGGATTGATCTGATTCCAAATCGAGTAGAAAGAAGAGATCTTGAAACACAAGAAAGACCTATTAAACGTCCAAAAACACGAAGGAAAACGCCAGAAACAGCCGCACAAAAATATAGACGAACAGAAAGGAATCAGAAGAAATAAGGGAAAAGATCAAGGAAAAAGTGGATAAAACCAACCTCAACCAATGCTCTGATACCAGATGATGTGAGACTCCGTAGAAACCCGTTCTAGGAACCCCAAATTACACGGATCAGTGATCGAATTTTGGCATACGACACAAGAACAAGAAAATAGGCAGATCTGGACAACAAGCAAGAAAGAATAAAGAAAGAAACAAAAAGAAGAAGAAGAAGAAGAGATGTTGGTCAATGGAATTGAACCCTAAGAGAACCCGTCTCTTAGAACCCTAATCCGGGACGCCACAAAGGAAACCACTCCTTTGATAAGTCAAAGATTTTCTCCAGTACACAAAGGCCACAAGAGAAACCTCACAAGTCAGAAATAATTCTGAAACTAATTCATTCAATCTGCCTCTTCTTGGAGTACAAGTGGGCCTTATATAGGCATTTGAAAAATAAAACCCTAAATACAAAATAACTCTTAGGTTTGGCGGGAAAATAAAAGAAATTTAAATCTGAACAAATTCACCAAGAATGGTGCCTAATAAAGCTAAAAAATCTGAAACAGAAACAATCAAATTAAAACTAAGAGGATTTTGTGGAAATGGTTGGGCTTCTTCAATTAGGCTCCTTTCAGGCTTGGGCTAGCATCTTGTAGATATGAAATGATTTTCATGCCATTTTGTTCCTTTTGGGCTTCATATTCAGCTAAGACTATGGGCTCCAGGTCCATTAGTTTTTGGATCACTCCATTCAAGGCCTCCTTCATAGCTTTGGCTCTTGATCTTGTGCATGGGCCTCCCATACCTTGCAATGGATCTTTAGCTGGCCATCTTTTAGAGTTACGTCCAGCCCTTTTGTTTTCAAGTTCTTGATTTTGTTCAAGCTCTTTAAAGTCTCCTAGCTCATCTCCATCACTGATCCTTTTTGTTTAAGTTGCCTTTCAACCTTCATTGCCATGTGCACCATGTCTTCTAACTCCACATAATGCTGCAACTCCACAATATTAGCGATTTCTTTATTCAACCCATTTAAGAATCGAGCCATTGTTGCTTCCCTATCCTCTTTCACATTTGCCTTAAGCATAGCCACTTCCATCTCTTTGTGATATTCCTCTACACTCTTAGAGCCTTGTGTAAGGGACTGCAACTTTTGAAAGAGGTCTCTATAGTAATGGTTGGGTATAAACCTCTTCCTCATGAGAGCCTTCATCTCCCTCCATGTTTCTAGGGGTCTCTCACCATTCCTTGTCCTCTCTATGACCAATTTATCCCACCAAATTAATGCATAATCCGTAAATTCAATGACTGCTAATTTCACCTTTTTTGCTTCAGAATAATTATGGCACTCAAAAATGAACTCAATTTTCTTCTCCCATTCCAAATAAGCTTCAGGATCATTTCTACCTTGGAAAGAAGGTATCTTCACCTTAATATTTCCAAGGTTTCCATCCACCCTATTTCTACCCCTTGGAGCATTTTTACCGTGTCTCCTTTCATGCCTAACTTCCCTAGGCCTATTTCTACCCAAATCAAATTCAGATTCATAGTCTTCTTCACTACCACCTCCTACTTCATTTTCAAACTCAAAATCATCCAAAGAATCATCTCTATGCCTCTCATATCTTCTAGGATTAGGACTTACAGTAGGTGGTCTTCTCTGCAAGTTCGCAATCATTGTGTCTTGCTTATCCATCCGGTCTCTTATCCCTCCAAGCACCACATTAAGACGTTCGAATTGCTGCTGCATGGCTTTTACAATGAGATCTAGGTTCTGCGCACTACCTCCTCCACTTGATATTTCCTCCTTATTAGACATTATAAGCTGCAAGAAAAATTGATTAGAGAAATAAAGATCCTCACAAATTTTCCTCACGTGTTTACCCTCAAAGATGTCACTCTTCACTCGTGTTTCACACTTTAAAGGCTTTTTCAAATAATGAATTCACACTCTTGCCTTTTTCCACTCTTAGTCTCTCTATAGGCTCTTTAAAGAAACTAATCAGACTCAATACAAAACTATCACAATTCTTGTGAAATTCAACCCAACACTTGGATATAATTAGTAAGTGGATACTATAGTAAAGAAAATCAGGGAATGAAAAGATGTAGAATTTGTAAAAGGTTAACTCGAACCAATACTACTTCCAGAACAGCACAAATTTTTTTTTTTTTTTTTTTTTCAATTTTTTTTTTTTTGCCTTTTCTATTTTCTTTTTTTTTTTTTCCTTGCTTTTTTTTTTTCTGGAATATGAAGAACAAAAAACGAAATTTGAATAAACAAAACAGGAACAGCAAAATCAATCTGGAAAAATGCGTCTGAATTTAAAGGACAATATTTCGAGTTAGAGAACTCCAAATGAGATGATTTTTAAGCAATATGAAAGAAGAGATTCTGGAATATAAGAAAGACCTACTACACGTCCAGAAACTCAATGGAAAACATGACAAATAGAGGATTAAAATTCAGCACATCCAGAATAATGGAAGACAAATAGAATTTCAAAACGAACGAGAAATGCAATCTGGAAAAGCACAAGACACACAGATATGACCTGATTTAGGAACCGAAGCTTTGATACCAAGATGGTGCGAACCCACAAGGAATTGAATCCCCTTGAACCCACAACCGATCTGAAATATACACACCCCAAGAAAGCTAAATCAAGTCTGAACGATCCACTTGGAACCCTTGAACACAAAGAGACAAGGACCCCGAGTGTTGGAAGACGCCACAAGGTTGATCAAGCCTTGATAAGTCTACAAGTTCAATGAAGAACCCTAGAGAGCACTCCTCTCAATTCTGGGATTTCCAGAAAATATGATTTCTATTCATTCAAATCTGATTACAATGGGAGGAAAAGTACAATTATATAGTGTGCAAGTCAAATCTGCCTTCAATGCTCATAGAAAAGGAAAACTAGGGAAATTAATGGCAAATTTCCTAATTAATGACCTATGGAATCAGAATTAAAAAAGTCAAATTCTCTCAAAAACTAAAAAGGAAATAAATCCCCCTAAATAAGCTAATTTCGTCTAAATACATTAGGGTTCTATAAATCAGCTTATTAAGCCTGAAATGCATTATTTAGCCTTAAATGAGCCCACCAATGGATGGTCCATGGTTTAAGCACTTCAATTTATAATGTTTTGGCCCAATCTAGCTTCAGCAGCTCCATCTTCAGCCCATATGATATTAAGGACGTCCATATTATTATTGTCCATATCTTGCTTGACTTTTGTTGCTCCAATTGCTATTTGCTTAGTCCAGGTCTCTTGAACAAGTCCACTTAAGGCTTCCCTCATTCGTTTAGCTCGTGCTCTTGTTATCGGGCCACTTGGAATTTGCAGAGGATCATTCCAAGCATTTGAGACTGCTTGCTCCCTTTGATGGATCGCATCACTTATCAGAGTTTCCCAACATGAAATAAAGCTAGTAAGAAGCAATATGTCAAGCATGTTGATCTTGGAGCTGAATTGGACTTAGACATGAGATCTCTTTAAAGATGCAAAAGTGGAAGTCCAAGTGGAAGCTTAATGTCTTAAGAAGAGTCCATGAAACAACTAGAGTCAATATCCAATATGTTGAAGGCCCAATACAACTATACACATATGGAAGAATCCAAAGAAGCCTTAATCATGTCAATTGGAGGCCAAATGCATGGGGTATGGATCCATGGGAGTTCCAAAACGTGATACATCTTAATGCAAGCCCAAATGGATGCCCAAAGAAGCCATGAAAGTCTGTGAACGTGAATAGTAAATGCCAACTGATAAGAGACCCTCTAGGAATCTTGTCTTAGGAACCTTCAACAAGATGACACTTTGCCCGGAACCGGCTAGAAAACAAAAATGTTGGTCAAAGGAAAGACTCTAAGAGAACTTATCTCTTAGAACCCTAACCTCAAGACGCCACAAAGCAAGATCAATCCTTTGATAAGTCACGTGAACTCTCAGAGAACACAAATAAACAAAAACCTCACAAAGTATTGAATAATACTCAAATTCATTCATAATCCAAAATAGAGTACAATAGGAAGCTTTTTATAGGCAAAATTTCTAAGTCTAAAGTTCTAATAAAAGTAAAACTCTAAAATCTGATTAGAAATATTTTAAATGATGCCTAAAATCAAGGAACTAGATTAGGATACTAATTTTAACTTGATCTCCAAGATAAGCTTTTTGACCAAGTTCAAAAAAAATAATAAAATAATAAAATACGAAATTTCAAAATGAATAGCTGATCTCTCTTCCTTTGATGTTACAAATTCGAGGACGAATCCTTTTCAAGAGGGGGGGAATGATGCAATAGCACCAAGAGACCTTGCTGAGCATAGAAGTAGACCTGATGAAGGATATGGTGATATGAGACTCCGTAGAAACCCATTCTAGGAACCCCAAATGACACGGATCAGTGATCGAAATTTGGCTATAACACAAAAACAAGCAAATAGACAAATCTGGACAACAAACAACAAAGAACAAAGAAAGAAACAAAGAAGGAGAAGAAGAAGAGATGTTGGTCAACGGAATTGAACCCTAAGAGAACTCGTCTCTTAGAACCCTAATCTAGAATGCCACAAAGGAAACCACTCCTTTGATAAGTCAAAGATTTTCTCGAGTACACAAAGGCCACAAGAGAAACCTCAGAAGTCAGAAATAATTCTAAAACTAATTCATTCAATCTGCCTCTTCTTGGAGTACAAGTGGGCCTTATATAGGCATTTGAAAAATAAAACCCTAAATACAAAATAACTCCTAGGTTTGGCGGGAAAATAAAAGAAATTTAAGTCTGGACAAATTCACCAAGAATGGTGCCTAATAAAGCTAAAAAATCTGAAATAGAAACAATCAAATTAAAACAAAATAAAACTATGAGAATTTTGTGGAAAGTGGCTGGGCTCCTTCAATTAGGCTCCTTTCGGGCTTGGGCTAGCATCTTGTAGATATGAAATAATCTTCATGCCATTTTGTTCCTTTTGGGCTTCATATTCAGCTAAGACTATAGGCTCCAAGTCCATTAGTTTTTGGATCACTCCATTCAAGGCCTCCTTCATAGCTTTGGCTCTTGATCTTATGCATGGGCCTCCCATACCTTACAATGGATCTTTAGTTGGCCATCTTTTAGAGTTACGTCCAGCCCTTTTGTTTTCAAGTTCTTGATTTTGTTCAAGCTCTTTAAAGTCTCCTAGCTCACCTCCATCATATGGTGTTAAGTTTCAAACCCAAGGACGTGATTTGCAAATTAAAACCCTGGAGTTCAAGTCAAATGTGCTTAAAGATCCATTGCAAGGCATAGGAATAACAAGAGCTAGGGCCAAAGCAATGAAAGAAGTCTTCAATTGTTTGATTCATGAGTTTCATGACTTAGAGCCCATTTACTTGAGTCAAGAGAGGGCATAAGAAGATGTAAAAGGTGTGATCATGCTAACCATTCTACAAGAGGAGTGCCAAGACCCAATTGGAGTCCAATTGCAAGAGATTAAGAATCATGTGTCAGCCATGTGATTTTTAATGAAGCATGAGCATCCCATGTGACAATTTAAGAAGTTGATTAGTTTTGACTAGAATTCTTTTTGAATTTTTTTTTTATTCTTTTATTATTTTTTTGAACTTCGTCAAAGAGCTTATCTTGGAGATCAAGTTAAAATTAGTATCCTAATCTAGTTCTTTAATTTTAGGCACTATTTAAAATATTTCTAATCAGATTTTAGAGTTTTATTTTTATTAGGACTCTAGAAATTTTGCCTATAAAAGGCTTCCTATTGTACTCTATTTTGGATCATGAATGAATTTGAGTATTATTCAATTATCTGTGAGGTTTTTGCTTCTTTGTGTTCTCTGGGAGTTCACGTGACTTATCAAAGGAAGATCAAAGGATTGGTCTTCCTTTGTGGCGTCTTAAGGCTAGGGTTCTAAGAGACAAGTTCTCTTAGGGTCTTTCTTTTGACCAACATTCTTGTTTTCTAGCCGGTCTCGGGCAAAGTGTCATCTTGTTAAAGGTTCTTAGGATAAGGTTCCTAGAGGGTCTCTCATTAGTTTTCATCATTGTAAAAGCCATTACAAGTGTGAAACACGAGTGAATTTGCATCATTTAGAGTGAAATACATGAGGGAGTAGTCAGGTCCTTTTTCTTGCTGTTCACTAACATTTCAGGTGCCAATTATGTCTGAAAGTGAGGATGACCAAGTTGACATTAAATTGTTCATCAAATCTGTTCAAGAACAATTCAAGAGGCTAAGTACTAAGTTGGATCAAATGGATTCTTCTTCTTCCAACAGCAAGGCAAGGCATGGTAAAAATGTTGTTCTAGGAGGAGATGAATCTGACTTTGAGGAGGAAAGCCAACATGAAAGAGTTAGGAGAGCTCCCCCTTGAAAGAAAGATGCCTTTGGTAACATCAAGATGAAAATCCCTTCCTTTCAAGGGAAAGCTGATCCTGATATATATCTTGAATGGGAAAGAAAAGTTGAGTTTTTATTTGACTGCCAATCTTTTTCAGAGGAAAGTAAAATAAAATTAGTTGCTTTGGAGTTCACAGATTATCCAAGCCTATGGTGGGATCAATTAACCACTAGTAGGAGGTGTTCTGCAGAGGGTCTAATTCGGTCTTGGGCAGAAATGAAGGCTCTTATGAGGAAGAGATTTGTCCCTATCCATTACTATAGGGATACGCACAAGAGGCTCCATAAAATCAAATAAGGATCTATGAGTGTGGAAGAATATTTTCAGTAAATGCAAATTTCCATGATCAAAGCCGACATTGAGGAAGATTCAAAAGTTACAATGGCAAGATTTCTTGGTGGCTTAGACCCTGAAATTGCTACAGAAGTTGAATTGCAAAACTACCTTGATATGGAGGAGTTGTTGCATAAAGCCATTAAGGTGGAGAAGCATTTTAAGACAAAACAGAAATTGAAATCACATGCTAGTTCCAACAAAGACTTCAAGTCCTCTTTCAAGTATAAGGGAGAGACCAAGCCTAAAGAGGAGAATAAGTTGAAGATGCAAACACCTACTTCTAAAGGTAAATCTGAATATAAATCTTCTTCTAGTTATTCTAAAATTAAATGCTTTAAATGTCAAGGTTTTGGTCACATTGCTTCACAATGTCCAAATAAAAGGACTATGATTTTGCTTGAGAATGGTGTTGTTACTAGTGAAAGTAACGGTGATGAAGATGTGGAAGCTGAGTTAAGTTCTAGTGGAGGTGATGAATCTGATGTGGAGGTAGCTGAAGCTGTGATAGGTGAGAATCTAGTGTCAAGGCGTACTCTTAGCATTCAACCTAAAGAGGAGCTTGAAAAAGAACAACGAGAGCAGATCTTTCACACTAGGTGTTTTGTTAACAACAAGGTATGTAGCCTTATCATTGATAATGGGAGCTGCACTAATGTTGCTAGTACCTTATTGGTTGAAAGGCTAGGTTTGCCAACTAGAAAACACCCCACTCCTTATAATTTGTTGTGGTTCAATCATAATGGGGATGTTAACGTTACTAAACAAGTTGTTGTAGCATTTTCCATAGGAAGTTACCATGATGAGGTTTTGTGTGATATAGCTCCTATGTATACTGGACACTTGTTATTGGGTAGACCTTGGCAATTTGATAGGAAAGTTAAGTATGATGGTTATACTAACAGGTATTCTCTTGAATTTAATAAGAAAACCATTATGCTAACCCCTCTCAGACCCTTGCAGGCATATGAAGATCAGAAGCGAATTACTTAAGAATGCAAGTTAAGAGAGAAAGAAAAGAAAGTGCGTGAGAAAGAAAGAAAAGAAAGTGAGATGGAGAGAAAAGAAAAGAGAGCTACTAAAAAGAAAAGTCAAGAGAGTGAAAAAAAAGAAACTAACACTATTTTCGGGTAGAGGAGAGATTAAAAGGGCTTATGTAGTGAGACATCTTTTGTACTTTGTATAAGGATGTTTATTACCCTTAGTGACCTTGATGAATCTTTTCCTTCTAGTGTTTTGAGTTTGTTGCAGGAATATAAAGACTTGTTTCCGAAAGAGGTATCAGATGGATTGCCTCCCATAAGAGGCATTGAACACAAGATTGACTTTATTCCTGGAGCATATCTTCCTAACCAACCTGCTTATAGGGCAAATCTAGAAGAGACTAAGGAAATTCAGAGGCAAGTGGAGGAACTCATGAAAAAGGGGTTTGTGAGAGAAAGCCTTAGTCCATGTGTTGTTCCAGTAATATTTGTGCCCAAGAAGGATGGCAAATGGAGGATGTGTGTGGACTGCCGAGCCATTAACAAAATCACAGTTAAGTATAGATATTCCATTCCTAGACTTGATGACATGCTTGATGAGTTGCATGGTGCTTGCTTGTTTTCAAAAATAGATTTTAGGAGTGGTTATCATCAAATTAGGATGAAAGAGGGTGATGAGTGGAAGACTGCATTTAAGACTAAGTTTGGTTTGTATGAATGGCTTGTTATGCCCTTTGGCTTAACTAATGCTCTTAGTACATTCATGAGCTTAATGAATCATGTGTTTCGCCCTTACATAGGAAAGTTTGTTGTTGTATATTTTGATGACATTCTTGTGTTTTCTAAGAAATTAGAAGAGCATGTTAAGCATTTGTATTCTGTGTTTGTTATTTTAAGAGAAAATAAACTCTTTGCAAATTTAGAGAAATGCTCTTTCTACTTGGATTCTGTTATTTTCCTTGGTTTTGTTGTAAGTACTTGATGCGATCCATCAAAGGGAGCAAGCTGTCTCAAATGCTTGGAATGATCCTCTGCAAATGCCAAGTGGCCCGATGACAAGAGCTCGAGCTAAAAGAATGAGGGAAGCCTTAAGTGGACTTGTTCAAGAGACCTGGACTAAGCAAATACCAATTGGAGCAACAAAAGTCAAGCAAGATATGGACATTTCCAATGTGGGCGTCCTCAACATCATATGGGCTGAAGATGGAGCTGCTGAGGCTAGATTGGCCCATAACATCATAAATTGAAGTGCTTGAACCATGGACCATCCATTGGTGGGCTCATTTAGGGCTAAATAATGCTATTTTGGGCTTAATAGGCTGATTTCTAGAACCCTAATTATTTAGACGAAATTAGCTTATTTAGGGGGATTTATTTCCTTTTTAGTTTTTGAGAGAATTTGACTTTTATAATTCTGATTCCATAGGCCATTAATTATAAATTTGCCATTAATTTCCCTAGTTTTCCTTTTCTATGAGCATTGAAGGCAGATTTGACTTGCACACTATATAATTGTATTCTGCCTCCCATTGTAATCAGATTTGAATGAATAGAAATCATATTTTCTGGAAATCCCAGAATTGAGAGGAGTGCTCTCTAGGGTTCTTCATTGAACTTGTAGACTTATCAAGGCTTGATCAACCTTGTGGCGTCTTCCAACACTCGGGGTCCTTGTCTCTTTGTGTCAAGGGTTCCAAGTGGATCGTTCAGACTTGATTTAGCTTTCTTGGGGTGTGTATATTTCAGATCGGTTGTGGGTTCAAGGGGATTCAATTCCTTGTGGGTTCGCACCATCTTGGTATCAGAGCTTCGGTTCCTAAATCAGGTCATATCTGTGTGTCTTGTGCTTTTCCAGATTGCATTTCTCTTTCGTTTTGAAATTCTATTTGTCTTCCATTATTCTGGATGTGCTGAATTTTAATCCTCTATTTGTCATGTTTTCCGTTGAGTTTCTGGACGTGTAGTAGGTCTTTCTTATATTCCAGAATCTCTTCTTTCATATTGCTTAAAAATCATCTCATTTGGAGTTCTCTAACTCGAAATATTGTCCTTTAAATTCAGACGCATTTTTCCAGATTGATTTTGCTGTTCCTGTTCTGTTTATTCAAATTTCGTTTTTTGTTCTTCATATTCCAGAAAAAAAAAAAAGAAAATAGAAAAGGCAAAAAAAAAAAAAAATAAAAAAAAAAAATTGCTGAAAAAAAAAAAAAAAAAAAAAATTTGTGCTGTTCTGGAAGTAGTATTGGTTCGAGTTAACCTTTTACAAATTCTACATCTTTAACTTTCATTCCCTGATTTTCTTTACTATAGTATCCACTTACTAATTATATCCAAGTGTCGGGTTGAATTTCACAAGAATTGTGATAGTTTTGTATTGAGTCTGATTAGTTTCTTTAAAGAGCCTATAGAGAGACTAAGAGTGGAAAAAGGCAAGAGTGTGAATCCATTATTTGAAAAAGCCTTTAAAGTGTGAAACACGAGTGAAGAGTGACATCTTTGAGGGTAAACACGTGAGGAAAATTTGTGAGGATCTTTATTTCTCTAATCAATTTTTCTTGCAGCTTATAATGTCTAATAGGGAGGAAATATCAAGTGGAGGAGGTAGTGCGTAGAACCTGGATCTCATTGTAAAAGCCATGCAGCAGCAATTCGAACGTCTTAATGTGGTGCTTGGAGGGATAAGAGACCGGATGGATAAGCAAGACACAATGATTGCAAACTTGCAGAGAAGACCACCTACTGTAAGTCCTAATCCTAGAAGATATGAGAGGCATAGAGATGATTCTATGGATGATTTTGAGTCTGAAAATGAAGTAAGAGGTGGTAGTGAAGAAGACTATGAATCTGAATTTGATTTGGGTAGAAATAGGCCTAGGGAAGTTAGGCATGAAAGGAGACACGGTAAAAATGCTCCAAGGGGTAGAAATAGGGTGGATGGAAACCTTGGAAATATTAAGATGAAGATACCTTCTTTCCAAGGTAGAAATGATCCTGAAGCTTATTTGGAATGGGAGAAGAAAATTGAGTTCATTTTTGAGTGCCATAATTATTCTGAAGCAAAAAAGGTGAAATTAGCAGTCATTGAATTTACGAATTATGCATTAATTTGTTGGGATAAATTGGTCCTAGAGAGGAGGAGGAATGGTGAGAGACCCCTAGAAACATGGAGGGAGATGAAGGCTCTCATGAGGAAGAGGTTTATACCCAACCATTACTATAGAGACCTCTTTCAAAAGTTGTAGTCCCTTACACAAGATCACAAAGAGATGGAAGTGGCTATGCTTAGGGCAAATGTGAAAGAGGATAGGGAAGCAACAATGGCTCGATTCTTAAATGGGTTGAATAAAGAAATCGCTAATATTGTGGAGTTGCAGCATTATGTGGAGTTAGAAGACATGGTGCACATGGCAATGAAGGTTGAAAGGCAACTTAAACAAAAAGGATCAGCAAGGTACCTTTCAGGCTCTAGTTCTTCAATGAGACCAAAATGGAAGAAGGAAGAAAAAGATGTTCAAAGAGAAGTCCCAAAAGGCAAAGAGGAAGCTTCATCTAAAAACAAAGGTAAATCTGATTCCCAATCATCTAGAAATAGAGATATTAAATGTTTCAAGTGTTTGGGAACAGGTCATATAGCTTCGCAATGCCCCAACAAGAGAGTAATGATCATGAAGGACCGTGAAGTGGTGTCTGAAAGTGAAAGTGATGATTCCATGCCATCACTTGAAGATGCTAGTGATGATGGGTTTGAGTATGCTGTAGAAGGAGAAGCACTTGTGACTAGAAGAGCTTTGAATTCTCAAGTTAAGGAAGATGACATTGAGCAGCAAAGAGAAAACATCTTCCATACTCGCTGTCTCATAAGCAACAAGGTATGCAATATGATTATTGATGGTGGGAGTTGTACCAATGTTGCTAGTACCACTCTAGTTGAGAAATTAAATTTGTCTACCATTAAACACCCTAGACCATACAAGTTGCAATGGCTGAATGAATGTGGGGAGATTAAGGTTGATAGGCAAGTTCTTGTTTCATTTTTCAATTGGAAGATATTGTGATGAGATTTTATGTGATGTTGTTCCTATGCATGCTGGACATATACTTTTGGGTAGACCTTGGGAATTTGATAGGAAGGCGACAAAGGATGGGTTTACCAATAGATATTCATTTGTAAAGGATGACAGACCCGTTACTCTTGTACCATTAACACCCAAGCAAGTGTATGAAGATCAGCTCAAAATGAAACAAGAGAGAGATAAAAGAGAGGGTGATAAGAAAAATAAAGAAGAGAGATCAAAAAGAAATGAGGGTGAGAAAGAAAGAAAATCTGAGAGCTCAAAAAAAGAGATTCAGAAGAAAGAAAAGAAAGTGGAGAGAAAAGAAAGAGAAAAAGTAAGTTTTTATGCAAAAGAAAGTGAGGTGAGGAGTGCATATCTTGCTGAACAGCCTTTACTTGTACTTGTTTACAAGGAGACCTTTTTAAGCACTAATGACCTTCACTCTTCATTTCCAAGTGTTGTTAGTTCTTTGTTGCAGGAATTTGAAGATATATTTCCGAAGATATCCCTAGTGGATTGCCACCCGTAAGAGGCATTGAGCATCAAATTGACTTCATTCCTGGAGCAACAATTCCTAACCGGCCAGCTTATAGAACTAACCCTGAGGAGACAAAAGAGCTTCAAAAGCAAGTTGAAGAGCTCATGGCAAAGGGGTATGTTCGAGAAAGCTTGAGTCCATGTGCTGTACCAGTCCTCTTAGTACCAAAGAAAGATGGATCTTGGAGGATGTGCATTGATTGCAGAGCTGTCAACAATATCACTGTAAAGTATCGCCATCCTATTCCTAGATTAGATGATATGCTTGATGAATTGCATGGGTCTGTTATTTTCTCAAAAATTGATTTAAAATCTGGATATCATCAAATTAGGATGAGGGAAGGAGATGAGTGGAAAACTGCTTTCAAAACAAAGCATGGGCTGTATGAATGGTTAGTCATGCCATTTGGGCTAACAAATGCACCTAGTACTTTTATGAGGTTGATGAATCATATTTTGCGTGCATATATTGGAAAATTTGTTGTGGTTTATTTTGATGATATTCTGATATTTAGTAAGAGTCTTGATGAGCATTTGAATCATTTGCATTGTGTGCTTGATGTTTTGAGAAAAGAAAAGTTGTATGCTAACCTAAAAAAGTGTAGTTTTGGCATGGGAAAAGTTGTTTTTCTTGGATTTGTAGTGAGTGCTGAGGGAATACAAGTTGATGAAGAGAAGGTAAGGGCTATTAAAGAATGGCCAACACCTACAAATGTAACTGAGGTAAGAAGTTTTCATGGGTTGGCTAGCTTTTATAGGAGGTTTGTGAAAGATTTTAGCACAATTGCTGCACCACTCACTGAAATAATTAAGAAATCAGTTGGCTTTAGATGGGAAAAGGCACAAGATCATGCATTTAGTGTTCTTAAAGAAAAATTGTGTTCTGCACCTATTTTAGCTTTACCTGATTTTAACAAAACTTTTGAGATTGAGTGTGATGCATCAGGAGTTGGGATAGGAGCTGTTCTAATGCAGGAAGGGCGGCCAATTGCTTATTTTAATGAAAAGCTTAATGGCGCCACCTTGAATTACCCAACTTATGATAAGGAGCTTTATGCACTTGTGAGAGCATTGGAGACTTGGCAACACTACCTTTGGCCTAAACAATTTGTGATCCATACAGATCATCAATCTTTGAAGTACATTAAAGGTCAAGGTAAGCTGAACAAAAGACATGCCAGATGGATGGAGTTCATCGAGCCTTTCCCATATGTGATCAAATGCAAGAAAGGTAAGGAAAATGTGGTTGCAGATGCATTATCTAGAAGGTATATTCTTCTCACTTCTTTGAATGCAAGATTGCTTGGTTTTGAATATGTTAAGGATTTGTATGCCAATGATAGTGATTTTGCTGAAATAGTTGTTGCTGTGAAAAAGGAGCTTTTGGAAAATTCTATAAGCTTGATGGATTTTTGTTCAGAGAAAATAAATTATGTGTGCCTCAATGTTCTATGCGTGAATTGCTTGTGAGGGAAGCACATGGGGGAGGACTAATGGGACATTTTGGTGTGAAAAAGACATTAGATGTTTTGCATGAACATTTCTTTTGGCCTAAAATGAAGCGTGATGTGGAAAGGATTTGTGGTAGATGCATAACATGTAAAAGGGCTAAGTCTAGAGTCTCACCTCATGGTCTGTATACTCCATTTCCTGTACCTAGTGAACCTTGGGTAGACATTTCAATGGATTTTATTTTGGGATTACCTAGGTCAAAAAGAGGGATGGATTCAATATTTGTGGTTGTTGATAGATTTTCAAAAATGGCGCATTTTATTGCATGCCATAAAACTGATGATGCTACTTCTATTGCTGATTTGTTCTTTAAAGAAATTGTGAGGCTTCATGGTGTTCCTAAAAGTATTGTCTCAGATAGGGATGCAAAATTTTTGAGTCATTTTTGGAGAGTTTTATGGGGAAAGCTTGGAACTAAGTTATTATTTTCTACAGCTTGTCATCCACAAACTGATGGTCAAACTGAAGTTGTTAACAGAACCTTAACTCAATTGCTTATGACCGTCATCCAAACGAATTTGAAAAATTGGGAGGATTGCTTGTCTTTCATTGAATTTGCATATAATAGAAGTGTGCATTCATCTACTGATTATTCTCCTTTTGAAGTTGTTTATGGTTTTAATCCACTAACTCCTTTGGATTTGTTACCATTGCCCATTAATGAGAGAATAAGCCTTGATGGCAAAAAGAAAGCTGAGGTGGTTAAGCAACTTCATGAAAAGATTAAATTGTAGATTGAAAAGAAGAATGAGCAATATGCATCCAAGGCAAACAAAGGCAGAAGGCATGTCATTTTTGAACCTGGCGATTGGGTATGGGTGCATATGAGAAAAGAGAGGTTTCCGGTACAAAGGAAATCTAAATTAGCTCCAAGAGGGGATGGACCATTTCAAGTCCTTGAGAAAATCAATGACAATGCTTATAAGATAGATCTACCAGGTGAGTATAATGTTAGTGCTACTTTTAATGTTGCTGATCTATCTCCTTATGATGTAGGTGATAATTCGAGGACGAATCCTTTTGAGGAGAGAGGGGATGATGCGATCCATCAAAGGGAGCAAGCTGTCTCAAATGCTTGGAATGATCCTCTGCAAATTCCAAGTGGCCCGATGACAAGAGCACGAGCTAAAAGAATGAGGGAAGCCTTAAGTGGACTTGTTCAAGAGACCTGGACTAAGCAAATACCAATTGGAGCAACAAAAGTCAAGCAAGATATGGACATTTCCAATGTGGGCGTCCTCAACATCATATGGGCTGAAGATGGAGCTGCTGAGGCTAGATTAGCCCATAACATCATAAATTGAAGTGCTTGAACCATGGACCATCCATTGGTGGGCTCATTTAGGACTAAATAATGCTATTTTGGGCTTAATAGGCTGATTTCTAGAACCCTAATTATTTAGACGAAATTAGCTTATTTAGGGGGATTTATTTCCTTTTTAGTTTTTGAGAGAATTTGACTTTTATAATTCTGATTCCATAGGCCATTAATTAGGAAATTTGCCATTAATTTCCCTAGTTTTCCTTTTCTATGAGCATTGAAGGCAGATTTGACTTGCACACTATATAATTGTATTCTGCCTCCCATTGTAATCAGATTTGAATGAATAGAAATCATATTTTCTGGAAATCCCAGAATTGAGAGGAGTGCTCTCTAGGGTTCTTCATTGAACTTGTAGACTTATCAAGGCTTGATCAACCTTGTGGCGTCTTCCAACACTCGGGGTCCTTGTCTCTTCGTGTCAAGGGTTCCAAGTGGATCGTTCAGACTTGATTTAGCTTTCTTGGGGTGTGTATATTTCAGATCGGTTGTGGGTTCAAGGGGATTCAATTCCTTGTGGGTTCGCACCAGTACTGATGGCCTCCGAGTGGATGAAGAGAAGGTGAAGGCAATTCGAGAGTGGCCAACACCTAAGAATGCTAGTGAGGTGAGAAGTTTCCATGGACTTGCAAGTTTCTACTCACATTTTGGTAAAGGACTTCTCAACCCTTGCTGCACTTTTAAATGAACTGGTAAAGAAAAATGCTATCTTTAAATGGGGTGAGACACAAGAGGCGGCTTTTAACACTTTGAAAGATAAATTGACCAATGCCCCTCTACTTATTCTTCCTGATTTCTCTAAAGTTTTTGAAGTTGAATGTAATGCCTCTGGAATTGGTATTGGTGCTGTTTTGATGTAAGAGTCTAGGCCTATTGCTTACTTTAGTGAGAAGCTTGATGGTGTTTGTTTGAATTATTCAACTTATGACAAGGAATTGTATGCTTTAAAAAGAACTTTGGAACATTGGCAATATTATTTATGGTCTAAGGAATTTGTTTTGTATTCTAATCATAAGAGTCTTCAATACCTAAAAACCCAAGATAAGTTGAATAAGAGGCATGTGGTGTGGCTTGAATTCATTAAGTCATTTCCTTATGTGCGTAAACATAAAAAGGGGAAAAAAATGTTGTGGCTGATGCTTTGTCTAGTAGGTATAGTCTCATTACATCTATGCAAGTTAGGTTGATTGGTTTTGAATCTTTCAAAAGCACGTATGAATGTGACGCTGACTTTGCTGAAACTTGGAAATTGTGTGAAAAACATGGTGCTCATAATTTCTTTAGATTTGATGGTTTCTTGTTTAAAGGAAATAAATTATGTGTGTCTGTGTATTCTATGCGTGAGCTTTTGGTTAAAGAATCTCATGGGGGTGGTTTGATGGGGCACTTTGGCATAGAAAAGACTTTATCCATGTTGAAAGAACATTTTTATTGGCCTCATATGCGTAGGAATGTGATTGCTGTGTGTAAAAGGTGCATTGTATGCAAGCACGCTAAATCTAAAGTGCAACCACATGGCTTGTATACTCCCTTACCTGTTCCTTGTCATCCTTGGGTAGATATTTCAAAATGGATTTTGTGCTTAGATTGCCTAGAACATCTAGTGGAAAGGATAGCATATTTGTTGTTGTTGATCGATTTAGTAAAATGACTTATTTCATTGCTTGCTCAAAAACAAATGATACTGTCCATATTTCTGATTTGTTTTTCAAGGAGATTGTTAGATTGCATGGTTTGCCCTGATTGATTGTGAGTGATCATGATGTTAAATTTGTTAGTCACTTTTGGAAAATTTTGTGGGCTAAGTTGGGTACAAAGCTTGTGTTTTTTATGATTGCACATCCTCAAATGGATGGACAAACCCAAAGTGGTGAATCGAACACTTTCTTCCTTATTACGTGTTGTAATTCAAAAAAATTTAAAGAATTGAGAAAAGTGTTTGCCTCACATTGAGTTTCATATAATCGTGCCCTACATTCTACAACTGAGTTTTCTCCTTTTGAGATTGTATATGGTTTTAATCCTTTAAATCCCTTGGATTTACTTCCTTTGCCTTGTAATGAGTTTGCTAACCTTGATGGTGCAAAGAAAGCTAAGTTTGTGCAGGATTTTCATGCTAAGGTTAAGGAGAACATTGAGCGCAAGAATGAGCAATATGCTCAACACGCTAATAAAGGCCAAAGGAAGGTTATCTTTGAACCAAGAGATTGGGTGTGCGTTCATTTGAGGAAAGAAAGGTTTCCTGAACAAAGGAAGTCCAAATTACACCCAAGAGGCAATGGTCCTTTTCAAGTGTTGGAAAGAATAAATGATAATGTATATAAAATTGATTTACCTAGTTCTTATGGGAATGTAAGTGCAACTTTCAATGTGGCTAACCTTTCTCTTTTTGATATTACAGATTCGAGGATGAATCCTTTTCAGGGGAGAGGGAATGATGGAGGTGAGCTAAGAGATTTGAAAGAGCTTGAACAAAACCAAGAACTTGGAAACAAAAGGGCTAGACATATTAGAATATTGAAAATTAGAGAAATGATAAAATCTTGACACCTCATTTCCCACCAAGTTTTGGTTAAGGAGTTAAGTTAGCCACTTCATATTGCTTACATTAATTCATTGTTATTGAGTATTTTCTTGAGAAAGATGAGTCTAGACATGACTCTAAAAGATGGCCTACTAAAGACCCATTGCAAGGTATGAAGGAGGCCTTGAATGGAGTGATCCAAAAACTAATAGACTTGGAGCCCATAATCTTAGCTAAATATGAAGCCCAAAAGGAACAAAATGGCATAAAGATTATTTCATATCTACAAGATACTAGCCCAAGCCCAAAAGGAGTCTAAGTAAAGGAGCCCAGCCATTTTCCACAAAATTGTCTTAGTTTACTTTATTTTAATTTGATTGTTTCTGTTTCAGATTTTTAGCTTTATTAGGTGCCATTCTTGGTGAATTTGTACAGACTTAAATTTCTTTTCCCGCCATGTAAAAGGCGCCGCCACCTAGGAGTTATTCTATGTTTAGGGTTTTATTTTTCAAATGCCTATATAAGGCCCACTTGTACTCCAAGAATGGGTAGAT
Organism: Erythrophleum fordii; assembly: GCA_032878935.1. Lineage (NCBI taxonomy): Eukaryota > Viridiplantae > Streptophyta > Magnoliopsida > Fabales > Fabaceae > Erythrophleum > Erythrophleum fordii. The sequence goes on from JAVQMF010000053.1 coordinate 19,540,189, forward strand.
TGAATGAATTATCTTTTCAGAATCTTTTCTGACTTGTGAGGTTTCTCTTGTGGCCTTTGTGTACTGGAGAAAATCTTTGACTTATCAAAGGAGTGGTTTTCTTTGTGGCGTCCCGGATTAGGGTTTTAAGAGATGGGTTCTCTTAAAGTTCAATTCTATTGACCAACATCTCTTCTTTCTTCTTCTATGGGGTCTCACATTAAAGTATGCCATCTTTGGTGGAGGATTCTGAGTTGGAGCTTAGTGGGCCCGTGCATGGAGAGGCTTTGGTGTCTGGGCGTGTTCTAAATATTCAACCTAAGGAAGATCATGAGAAAGAGCAACGTGAGCACATTTTCTATACTAGATGTTTTGTCAAGAACAAGGTATGTAACATGATTATTGATGGTGATAGTTGTACAAATGTTGCTAGTATCTTGCTTTTTGATAAACTGAATTTGCCTACTTTAAAGCATCCTAGTCCTTATAAGTTGCAATGGTTTAATGATTGTGGTGAAGTTAAAGTTACTAAGCAAGTGTTAATTTCTTTTTCTATTCATGATGAAGTCTTGTGTGATATAGCTCCTATGTATGCTGGACATATCAAGGTAAACCATGGCAATTTGATAGACGTGTTAAATATAATGGATATAAAAATTGCCATTCTTTTCGTTTCAAACAGTAAAACTGTTGTGCTTCCTCCTTTCTGACCCATGCAAGCTTATGAGAAAATGAGTGCAAATTGAAAGAGAAAGAGAGAAAAAGAGTAGAAAGTGATTGAAAAGAAAAAGCATGAAAGTGAGAAAATTAATGAAAAAAAAGTGAGTTTCTTTTTTGGAAAAAGAGAGATTAAGAGAGCTATGTTGGCTGACGAGCAAGTATTTGTACTCTTGTACAAGAAAATTTTTTTTTCTACTAATAAAATTGATCTCTATTTGCCCTCTAGTGTTGTGTCTCTTTTGCAAGATTTTAGTGATTTGTTTTCAAAGGAAATTTCCGATGGTTTGCCCCCTTTGAGAGGCATTGAACATCGTATAGATTTCATTTCTGGAGCATCCATTCCTAATAGACCAGCATATAGTGCCAATCCAGAAGAAACTAAGGAGATCCAATGCCAAGTTGAAGAGCTCATGAAGAAAGGCTTTGTTAGAGAGAGCTTGAGTCCTTGTGCGGTTCCAGTGATCCTAGTGCCTACGAAGGATGGCAAGTGTAACGACCCTAATTTCTAATTATCATAATTAAAGTTAAGTACGTGATTAATAACCATAAAATTTAAATTAGGGAAAGAGAGAAAAAGAGAAGAAAGTGATTGAAAAGAAAAAGCATGAAAGTGAGAAAATTAATGAAAAAAAAGTGAGTTTCTTTTTTGGAAAAAGAGAGATTAAGAGAGCTATGTTGGCTGACGAGCAAGTGTTTGTACTCTTGTACAAGAAAATTTTTTTTTCTACTAATAAACTTGATCCCTATTTGCCCTCTAGTGTTGTGTCTCTTTTGCAAGATTTTAGTGATTTGTTTCCAAAGGAAATTTCCGATGGTTTGCCCCCTTTGAGAGGCATTGAACATCGTATAGATTTCATTTCTGGAGCATCCATTCCTAATAGACCAGCATATAGTGCCAATCCAAAAGAAACTAAGGAAATCCAATGCCAAGTTGAAGAGCTCATGAAGAAAGGCTTTGTTAGAGAGAGCTTGAGTCCTTGTGCGGTTCCAGTGATCCTAGTGCCTAAGAAGGATGGCAAGTGTAACGACCCTAATTTCTAATTATCATAATTAAAGTTAAGTACGTGATTAATAACCATAAAATTTAAATTAGGGTTGAAAGTCATTAGAACTAATTATATTCGAAAAATGTTGGGAAATTTGAACCTTAATGTTATTATGATCATTCATTAGACAACCACAATTATTCAAATATGCAAGTGAATTTAATCATTAATAAGGAGCCTTTAATTCTTCTATCCATCAATTCCAACTCATAAAAACCTCTTACAAGTGTTTCTAAATCATTCCTTAGTATTACCATAAAAGAAACTAAGGTTTCTAGGTAAATATGAGAAATTGCGCACCTTCGCCGCAGCTAAATTCCGTTTCACCATGGCTAATTACTCTCGGGTTCAAATCCTTACACCTCCACAAATTTTATGCATTTCACCACGCCCAAATAACCCTTTCGCCGTGGCCAAATACCCTCTGAAACACCCCAGACTTGCTTCTCAGACTTAGCTGCAGCTAATCTCACTATTTGCCGCAGCCAATTTCTCTCTATTTTCTTCCCTGACAGGTTCGCCACATTTGGCCGAGGCCAATTAAATGTTAGCCGTGACCAATTTCTCTCTGTTACCATTTGGCCAAGGCCAATTAAATGTTGGTCGCAGCCAATTTCCTTTTGTTTCTATAACTTCCAAGATTTCATCTCGTGTTCACCAATTCTGATGCGATCCATCAAAGGGAGCAAGCTGTCCCAAATGCTTAGAATGATCCTCTGCAAATTCCAAGTGGCCCGATGACAAGAGCACGAGCTAAAAGAATGAGGGAAGCCTTAAGTGGACTTGTTCAAGAGACCTAGACTAAGCAAATAGCAATTGATGCAACAAATGTCAAGCAAGATATGGACATTTCCAATGTGGGCGTTCTCAACATCATATGGGCTGAAGATGGAACTGTTGAGGCTAGATTGGGCTAAAACATTATAAATTGAAGTGCTTGAACCATGGACCATTAATTGGTAGGTTCATTTAGGGCTAAAAAATGCTATTTTGGGCTTAATAAATTGATTTCTAGAACCCTAATGTATTTAGACGAAATTAGCTTATTTATGAGGATTTATTTCCTTTTTAGTTTTTGAGAGCATTTGACTTTTATAATTCTGATTCCATAGGTCATTAATTAGGAAATTTGCCATTAATTTCCCTAGTTTTCCTTTTCTATGAGCATTGAAGGCAAATTTGACTTGCACACTATATAATTGTACTCTGTCTCCCATTGTAATTAGATTTGAATGAATAGAAATCATATTTTCTGGAAATCCCAGAATTGAGAGGAGTACTCTCTAGGGTTTTTCATTGAACTTGTAGACTTATCAAGGCTTGATCAACCTTGTGGCATCTTCCAACACTCGGGGTCATTGTCTCTTCGTGTTCAAGGGTTCCAAGTAGATCGTTCAGGCTTGATTTAACTTTCTTGGGGTGTGTATATTTCAGATCAGTTGTGGGTTCAAGGGGATTCAATTCCTTGTGGGTTCGTACCATCTTGGTATCAGAGCTTCGGTCCCTAAATCAGGTCATATCCACGTGTCTTGTGCTTTTCTAGATTGCGTTTCTCTTTCGTTTTGAAATTCTATTTGTCTTCCATTCTTCTGGACGTGCTGAATTTTAATCCTCTATTGGTCATGTTTTCCGTTGAGTTTCTGGATGTGTAGTAGGTCTTTCTTATATCCCAGAATCTCTTCTTTCAGATTGCTTTAAAATCATCTCATTTGGAGTTCTCTAACTCAAGATATTGTCCTTTAAATTCAGACACGTTTTTCCAGATTGATTTTGCTGTTTCTGTTCTGTTTATTCAAATTTCGGTTTTTGTTCTTCATATTCCAGAAAAAAAAAAAAGCAAGGCAAAAAAAATAGAGAAAAAAAAATTGCTGAAAAGAAAAGGCAAAAAAAAAAAGTTGTACTGTTCTGGAAGTAGTATTGGTTTGAGCTAAGCTTTTACAAAATTCTGCATCTTTAACTTTCATTCCCTGATTTTCTCAACTATAGTATCCACTTACTACTCACTATCTCCAAGTGTTGGGTTGAATCTCACAAGAATTGTAATAGCTTTGTTAAGTCTGATTAGTTTCTTGAAAGAGCCTATAGAGAGACTGAGAGTGGAAAAAGGCGAGAGTGTGAATCCATTATTTGAAAAAGCCTTTAAAGTGTGAAACACGAGTGAAGAGTGATATCTTTGAGGGTAAACACATGAGGAAAATTTGTGAGGATCTTTATTTCTCTAATCAATTTTTCTTGCAGCTTATAATGTCTAATAGGGAGGAAATATCAAGTGGAGGAGTTAGTGTACAGAACCTAGATCTCGTTGTAAAAGCCATGTAGCAGCAATTTGAACGTCTTAATGTGGTGCTTGGAGGGATAAGAGACCGGATGGATAAGCAAGACACAATGATTGCAAACTTGCAAAGAAGACCACCTACTGTAAGTCTTAATCCTAGAAGATATGAGAGGCATAGAGATGATTCTATGGATGATTTTGAGTCTGAAAATGAAGTTGGAGGTGGCAGTGAAGAAGACTATGAATCTGAATTTGATTTGGGTAGAAATAGGCCTAGGGAAGTTAGGCATGAAAGGAGATGCGGTAAAAATGCTCCGAGGGGTAGAAATAGGGTGGATGGAAACCTTGGAAATATTAAGATGAAGATACCTTCTTTCCAAGGTAGAAATGTTCCTAAAGCTTATTTGGAGTGGGAGAAGAAAATTAAGTTCATTTTTTAGTGCCATAATTATTCTGAAGCAAAAAAGGTGAAATTGGAAGTCATTGAATCTACGGATTATGCATTAATTTGGTGCGATAAATTGGTCCTAGAGAGGAGGAGGAATGGTGAGAGACCCTTAGAAACATGGAGGGAGATGAAGGCTTTCATGAGGAAGAGGTTTATACTCAGCCATTACTTTAGAGACCTTTTTCAAAAGTTGCAGTCCCTTACACAAGGCTCTAAGAGTGTAGAGGAATATCACAAAGAGATGGAAGTGGCTATGCTTAGGGCAAATGTGAAAGAGGATAGGGAAGCAACAATGGCTCGATTCTTGAATGGGTTGAATAAAGAAATCACTAATATTGTGGAGTTGTAGCATTATGTGGAGTTAGAAGACATAGTGCATATGACAATGAAGGTTGAAAGGCAATTTAAACAAAAAGGAACAGCAAGGTACCTTTCAAGTTCTAGTTCTTCAATGAGACGAAAATGGAAGAAGGAAGAAAAAGATGTTCAAAGAGAAGTCTCAAAAGGCAAAAAGGAAGCTTCATCTAAGAATAAAGGTAAATCTGATTCCCAATCATCTAGAAATAGAGATATTATGATAAGAGACCCTCTAGGAACCTTGTCCTAGGAACCTTCAACAAGATGACACTTTGCCCCAGACCGGCTAGAATACAAGAATGTTGGTCAAAAGAAAGACCCTAAGAGAACTTGTCTCTTAGAACCCTAGCCTCAAGACGCCACAAAGGAAGACCAATCCTTTGATAAGTCACGTGAACTCTCAAAGAACACAAAGAAGCAAAAGCCTCACAAATAATTGAATAATACTCAATTTCATTCATGTGTCAAATAAAGTACAATAGGAAGCCTTTTATAGGCAAAATTTTCTAGAGTCCTAATTAAAGTAAAACTCTAAAACCTGATTAGAAATATTTTAAATGATACCTAATATATCTTAATTAGATTAGGATACTAATTTTAATTTGATCTCCAAGATAAGCTCTTTGACCAAGTTCAAAAAAATAATAAAATAATAAAAAACGAAATTTCAAAAGGAATCCTAATCAAAACTAATCAACTTCTTAAGTTGTCACATGGGATGCTCATGCTTCATTAAAAATCACATGGTTGTCACATGATTCTTAATCTCTTGCAATTGGACTCCAATTGGGCCTTGGCATCTCTTGTGTGTGTATAACTAACTACATTGGGCCTTCAACACATTGGATATTGACTTTAGTTGCTCCATGGCCCTTCTTAGAGCATTGGGCTTCCACTTGGACTTCCACTTTTGCATCTTTAAAGAAATCTCATGTCCAAAATCTAATTCAGCATGTTTTGAATTGATCAAATATGGATCTTGGGCTCTAAACTTGGGCCAACGTCCAACATAGATATTATCTTGAGTTCTTTGAAATTTTTGGACATAATGCATAATTTGGGCCACTTGAGCTCTTTGAAGTTCTTGATGGATGAGGGTTTCTCGAACTTGTTGTGCTCTAATGGGCATGCCTACTGATATTGTATCATTCCCTCCCTCTTTGAAAAGATTCGTCCTCGAATCTTCGCCATTAGGTGGTTTCTTGGGAAACAAATCTCTACATACCTGCAAGGAGCTAGAACTAACAATAGGCAAAGATGGGTTAAGATTGTTAGTAGATAAATAAATATCCTTACATATGCTCTCAACCTCTCTTTTTTCATCAAACAAGCTCAGACTTATGCTTTTCTCACTTCTCTCACAACTCTCTTTCTCTTTCTTTTCACTCACACTCGTTTCTTTTTCAATCTCTTCTTTTTCTCTCTCTAACTCATGTTCTCTCTCTTTTTCTTTTGCTCTCTCCTTTTCTTTCATTTTGTATGCTTGTACTATTCTCATTTGATCCTCATAAGCATCCATAGGATCAAGAGGTACCAATACATGATTTTTTTCATTGAATACAAATGAATAGCAATAGCAATATTTATGCTTATGCTTGACATATTTAGCTTTTCTCACGTGTTTCCATGGTTTACCAAGCATAATATGTCCATCATACATTGGAGCTACATCACATAACACTTTATCATGATATTTACCAATAGAGAAAGAAATCAAAACTTGCTTATTAACTTTAAATTCAGCACTACCCTTCAACAAGGTATAGGGCCTAGGATGCTTTATAGTAGGCAAGTTTAATTTCTCAACAAGTAAGGTACTAGCAACATTTATATAGCTACTATTGTCAATAGCCATGCTGCAGACTTTCTCTTTGATAAGGCATCTAGTATGGAAATCAGGGGATGCCTTTTCTTTATATTGTCCTGTAGAATTGGTATTGGATTGGAATGCATCCAATCTTGCACAAGATTGCTTGAATCGTTCGTTGTTAGCCTCTTCAAGGAATTTGTACTCATTGGACATCTTATCACCTGAAAAGTTAGTCAAAGAAAGATAGAAGGAATAGGACCTCACGGACTCTTCTCACGTGTTTACACTCAAAAGATGATAAGTTCACTCGTATTTAACTCTCTTTTTGGCTTTTTCTTTAATGTTAACGCTCTTGCCTTTTACCACTCAATAATTTGCTTCTTACAAGTGTTCTAAGCAAGTCACAAGCATATCAAATGAAAAGATCAGACTAATGGCAATAAAAAAAAAAACTAGAATCCTAAAATATAAATTCCCAAAGAATCAAACAAAGGAGAAAAAGAGGTGTGTAAGAAAAAGGGGAAAAAGAAAGGAAGAAGGGGAGGCCTGGAAGGAAGGAGAAGGAAAAAAAAAATTCTGAAAATAAGAAAATTTCAGAATAGGAAACTACTTGCAATTCAAGTTTAAAACAATTAGGAAAGAATATTCTTTCTTGAATGCAAATAGGAAAGTAGATAATTTGGTAGCTACTTAATGCAATCAAATTAAGAAATAAATTCCAATTAGGAAATTAACTCTAATTAGGAAATTGACTCCAATTAGGAAACTAACTCCAATTAGGAAATTGACTCCAATTAGGAAACTAACTCCAATTAGGAAATTGACTCCAATTAGGAAACTAGCTTCAATTAGGAAATTAACTCCAAACTTGCTTTCAACTTTGAATTGGCACAACTTGCAATTTTGTATTTTGCAATCTGAATTTTTTTTTTTATCACCCCCTTTTTTTTTGAAATTTTTTTTTCGATTTTTATTTTTTTGGAGTATCACACTCGCTTCTCTTTTTCTTTTTGGAGTATCACACTCTCTTCTTTTTTTTTTTTTTTTTTTAAGGATGGAGGAACACAACAATGGAAGACAGAAGAAGATAGAAGAAAAAGATGAAGATGGAAAAGGTAATACTAATGGAAGGAGAGAAAGTATGAAGAATAATAAAAGGGAAAACACAAAGATATACCTTGTACTAGCGACCAAAGCTCTGATACCAAATGATAAGAGACCCTCTAGGAACCTTGTCCTAGGAACCTTCAACAAGATGACACTTTGCCCGAGACCGGCTAGAATACAAGAATGTTGGTCAAAAGAAAGACCCTAAGAGAACTTGTCTCTTAGAACCCTAGCCTCAAGACGCCACAAAGGAAGACCAATCCTTTGATAAGTCACGTGAACTCTCAAAGAACACAAAGAAGCAAAAGCCTCACAAATAATTGAATAATACTCAATTTCATTCATGTGTCAAATAAAGTACAATAGGAAGCCTTTTATAGGCAAAATTTTCTAGAGTCCTAATTAAAGTAAAACTCTAAAACCTGATTAGAAATATTTTAAATGATACCTAATATATCTTAATTAGATTAGGATACTAATTTTAATTTGATCTCCAAGATAAGCTCTTTGACCAAGTTCAAAAAAATAATAAAATAATAAAAAACGAAATTTCAAAAGGAATCCTAATCAAAACTAATCAACTTCTTAAGTTGTCACATGGGATGCTCATGCTTCATTAAAAATCACATGGTTGTCACATGATTCTTAATCTCTTGCAATTGGACTCCAATTGGGCCTTGGCATCTCTTGTGTGTGTATAACTAACTACATTGGGCCTTCAACACATTGGATATTGACTTTAGTTGCTCCATGGCCCTTCTTAGAGCATTGGGCTTCCACTTGGACTTCCACTTTTGCATCTTTAAAGAAATCTCATGTCCAAAATCTAATTCAGCATGTTTTGAATTGATCAAATATGGATCTTGGGCTCTAACTTTGGGCCAACGTCCAACATAGATATTATCTTGAGTTCTTTGAAATTTTTGGACATAATGCATAATTTGGGCCACTTGAGCTCTTTGAAGTTCTTGATGGATGAGGGTTTCTCGAACTTGTTGTGCTCTAATGGGCATGCCTACTGATATTGTATCATATTAAATGTTTCAAGTGTTTGGGAATAGGTCATATAGCTTCGCAATGCCCTAACAAGAGAGTAATGATCATGAAGGACCGTGAAGTGGTGACTGAAAGTGAAAGTGATGATTCCATGCCCTCACTTGAAGATGCTAGTGATGATGGGTTTGAGTATGCTGCAGAAGGAGAAGCACTTGTGACTAGAAGAGCTTTGAATTCTCAAGTTAAGGAAGATGACATTGAGCAGCAAAGAGAAAACATCTTCCATACTCGCTGTCTTATAAGCAACAAGGTATGCAATATGATTATTGATGGTGGGAGTTGTACCAATGTTGCTAGTACCACTTTAGTTGAGAAATTAAATTTGTCTACCATTAAATACCCTAGATCATACAAGTTGCAATGGCTGAATGAATGTAGGGAGATTAAGGTTGATAGGCAAGTTCTTGTTTCATTCTCAATTAGAAGATATTATGATGAGATTTTATGTGATGTTGTTCCTATGCATGCTGGACATATACTTTTGGGTAGACCTTGGGAATTTGATAGGAAGGCGACAAAGGATGGGTTTACCAATAGATATTCATTTGTAAAAGATGACAGACCCGTTACTCTTGTACCATTAACACCCAAGCAAGTGTATGAAGATCAGCTCAAAATGAAACAAGAGAGAGATAAAAGAGAGGGTAATAAGAAAAATAAAGAAGAGAGATAAAAAAGAAATAAGGGTGAGAAAGAAAGAAAATCTGAAAGCTCAAAAAAAGAAATTCAGAAGAAAGAAAAGAAAGTGGAAAGAAAAGAAAGAGAAAAAATGAGTTTTTATGCAAAAGAAAGTGAGGTGAGGAGTGCATATCTTTCTGAACAGCCTTTACTTGTACTTGTTTACAAGGAAGCCTTTTTGAACACTAATGACCTTGACTCTTCATTTCCAAGTTTTGTTAATTCTTTGTTGCAGGAATTTGAAGATATATTTCTAGAAGATATCCCTAGTGGATTGCCACCCATAAGAGGCATTGAGCATCAAATTGACTTCATTCCTAGAGCAACAATTCCTAACCGGCCAGCTTATAGAACTTACCTTGAGGAGACAAAAGAGCTTCAAAAGCAAGTTGAAGAGCTCATGGCAAAGGGGTATGTTCGAGAAAGCTTGAGTCCATGTGCTGTATCAATCCTTTTAGTACCAAAGAAAGATAGATCTTGGAGGATGTGCATTGATTGCAGAGCTGTCAACAATATTACTGTAAAGTATCGCCATCCCATTCCTAGATTAGATGATATGCTTGATGAATTGCATGGGTCTGTTATTTTCTCAAAAATTGATTTAAAATCTGGATATCATCAAATTAGGATGAGGGAAGGAGATGAGTGTAAAACTACTTTCAAAACAAAGCATGGGCTGTATGAATAAGTCATGCCATTTGGGCTAACAAATGCACCTAGTACTTTTATGAGGTTGATGAATCATATTTTGCATGCATATATTGAAAAATTTGTTGTGGTTTATTTTGATGATATTCTGATTTTTAGTAAGAGTCTTGATGAGCATTTAAATCATTTGCATTGTGTACTTGATGTTTTAAGAAAAGCAAAGTTGTATGCTAACCTAAAAAAGTGTAGTTTTGGCATGGGAAAAGTTGTTTTTCTTTGATTTGTAGTGAGTGCTGAGGGAATACAAGTTGATGAAGAGAAGGTAAGGGCTATTAAAGAGTGGCCAACACCTACAAATGTAACTGAGGTAAGAAGTTTTCATGGGTTGGCTAGCTTTTACAAGAGGTTTGTAAAAGATTTCAGCACAATTGCTGCACCACTCACTGAAATAATTAAGAAATCAATTGGCTGATGGGAAAAAGCACAAGATCATGCATTTAGTGTTCTTAAAGAAAAATTATGTTCTGCACCTATTTTAGCTTTACTTGATTTTAACAAAACTTTTAAGATTGGGTGTGATGCATCAGGAATTGGGATAGGAGCTGTTTTAATGCAGGAAGGGCGACCAATTGCTTATTTTAGTGAATAGCTTAATGGTGCCACCTTGAATTACCCAACTTATGACAAGGAGCTTTATGCACTTGTGAGAGCATTGGAGACCTGGCAACACTACCTTTGGCCTAAACAATTTGTGATCCATACAGATCATCAATCTTTGAAGTACATTAAAGGTCAAGGTAAACTGAACAAAAGACATGCTAGATGGATGGAGTTCATCGAGCCTTTCCCATATGTGATCAAATATAAGAAAGGTAAGGAGAATGTGGTTGCAGATGCATTATCTAGAAGGTATATTCTTCTCACTTCTCTGAATGCAAGATTGCTTGGTTTTGAATATGTTAAGGACAAATATGCCAATGATAGTGATTTTGCTAAAATAATTGTTGCTTGTGAAAAAGGAGCTTTTGGAAAATTCTATAAGCTTGATGGATTTTTGTTCAGAGAAAATAAATTATGTGTGCCTCAATGTTCTATGCATGAATTGCTTGTGAGGGAAGCATATAGGGGAGGACTAATGGGACATTTTGGTGTGAAAAAGACATTAGATGTTTTGCATGAATATTTCTTTTGGCTTAAAATGAAGCGTGATGTGGAAAGGATTTGTGGTAGATGCATAAAATGTAAAAAGGCTAAGTCTAAAGTCTTACCTCATAGTCTGTATACTCCATTACCTATACCTAGTGAACCTTGGGTAAACATTTTAATGGATTTTATTTTAGGATTACCTAGGTGAAAAAGAAGGATGGATTCAATATTTGTGGTTGTTGATAGATTTTCAAAAATGGCACATTTTATTACATGCCATAAAACTGATGATGCTACTTATATTGCTGATTTGTTCTTTAAAGAAATTGTGAGGCTTCATGGTGTTCCTAAAAGTATTGTCTCAAATAGGGATGCAAAATTTTTGAGTCATTTTTGGAGAGTTTTGTGGGGAAAGCTTGGAACTAAGTTATTATTTTCTACAGCTTGTCATCTACAAACTGATGGTCAAACTGAAGTTGTTAACAAAACCTTAACTCAATTGCTTAGGACCGTAGAAGGATTTCTTGTCATTCATTGAATTTGCATATAATAGAAGTGTGCATTCATCTACTGATTATTCTCCTTTTGAAGTTGTTTATGGTTTTACTCCACTAACTCCTTTGGATTTGTTACCATTACCCATTAATGAGAGAACAAGCCTTGATGGAAAAAAGAAAGCTGAGGTGGTTAAGCAACTTCATGAAAAGATTAAATTGCAGATTGAAAAGAAGAATGAGCAATATGCATCCAAGGTAAACAAAGGCAGGAGGCGTGTCACTTTTGAACCTGGCGATTGGGTATGGGTGCATATGAGAAAAGAGAGGTTTCCAGCACAAAGGAAATCTAAATTAGCTCCAAGAGGGGATGGACCATTTCAAGTCCTTGAGAAAATCAATGACAATGCTTATAAGATAGATCTACCAGGTGAGTATAATATTAGTGCTACTTTTAATGTTGCTGATCTATCTCCTTATGATGTAGGTAATGATTCAAGGAAAAATCCTTTTGGGGAGAGAGGGGATGATGCGATCCATCAAAGGGAGCAAGCTGTCCCAAATGCTTGGAATGATCCTCTGCAAATTCCAAGTGGCCCGATAACAAGAGCACGAGCTAAAAGAATGAGGGAAGCCTTAAGTGGACTTGTTCAAGAGACCTGGACTAAGCAAATAGCAATTGGAGCAACAAAAGTCAAGCAAGATATGGACATTTCCAATGTGGGCGTCCTCAACATCATATGGGCTGAAGATGGAGCTGCTGAGGCTAGATTGGGCCAAAACATTATAAATTGAAGTGCTTGAACCATGGACCATCCATTGGTGGGCTCATTTAGGGCTAGATTATGCTATTTTGGGCTTAATAAACTGATTTCTAGAACCCTAATGTATTTAAACGAAATTAGCTTATTTAGGGGGATTTATTTCCTTTTTAGTTTTTGAGAGAATTTGACTTTTATAATTCTGATTCCACAGGTCATTAATTAGGAAATTTGCCATTAATTTCCCTAGTTTTCCTTTTCTATTAGCATTGAAGGCAGATTTGATTTGCACATTATATAATTGTACTCTGCCTCCCATTGTAATCAGAATTGAATGAATAGAAATAATATTTTCTAGAAATCCTAGAATTGAGTGGAGTGCTCTCTAGGGTTCTTCATTGAACTTGTAGACTTATCAAGGCTTGATCAACCTTGTGGCATCTTCTAACACTCGGGGTCCTTGTCTCTTCGTGTTCAAGGGTTCCAAGTGGATCGTTCAGGCTTGATTTAGCTTTCTTGGGGTGTGTATATTTCAGATCGGTTGTGGGTTCATGGGGATTCAATTCCTTGTGGGTTCGCACCAAATTCCCCCTCTAGCAACCCTCTAGGCCACTTTAACTTAGTTTGTAAAGATTTAATATCTTTCTTTTACCTAATCTACTTAATACATTTATCATTACCCATTTAAAACTCAAATATGGATTCTTAACCTTCTAGCCATCATAAATCAGTGAGTTCATAGATCAATGACAGCAAATAATTCACACACTACTCACATTTCCATTCAAACATAAGTTACATTAGGAATTTCATACATCACCAGTTTAAATTGACATCTGATGTATCAAATGATTACAGTCCCTATGCTTAGCAATTCATGATGCAATGCAGTAATTACAGAAAACTAGTAGTCCAGTTATATGAATACAATCTGACAAGGTTTCCAAACCTACCTGTTACTAAACCATATAATAAGCTTCCATTAATTTTCTCCTTGCCATTAAGAGGTTCGGTCCCTGAAAATATTAGCTCACAATTAGGGTGAGATATACAATCTAACAAGAGGCAAATTCCATATATATGTACAGATTAATCAATATAATGCAATTTCATATCATCAATACAAGAATTATCAATTCGATTTGCAAATGAACTAGTTGAATTACCAATGACTACTGTCCCATACTAACAATCATACACGACATGTTAATAGCTAATAACACCAGGAGAGGTCCGTCCACGACACCTGCTCCATAATGAGCACAACCAGGGCTCAATGCATCTGGGGTTTAATCACAACCTGGTGCTCGATCGAAGCACATGCACAGGTGGCAGCCACACCACAGCTCTACCATGGAGTCACAAGGTCCAATCAAAATAACAATTCAAGTAATCAACCAATCATTTGACATTTTAAAATCATACACGTGTGTAACAAATATCAGATTAACATGAACATATACATGGAACTAAGAAATTAACACTGGTTACCTCAATGAAGCTAATTACTCTTCCTCTAGCTACCATAAAAGTCCAAAAGCTTATAATAAGCATAATTATCATCATTTCTAGCAACAAATTAGATACCCAAAGAGTTGAACTGCTAATGACTACCTAAAGGTTACTCACCTAACTACCAATGGATTTTAATTTCGGATTTCAACTTTCTCACATCAGAAACCACCATAATTCACTCCAATTTCTGGGAAATTTCACATGAAACCAAAGCTCATATCATAAGTCAACTATAGGGGTCTCAAACTACTAGAAAATACATCAAAATGGGAAGAAGATACTCACTTAACCACACCCATAGCCTCAACCTTCGAAAATCCACTATGAAATCACCAAAGAACAAGTTTCAATTTTGGGTGGAAGATAAAAATGCTCCAAATAAAAGACCAATCAGGCCAAATCGAAGAGGAAGAAGAAATGATGAAGTTATATAAAGGTTACCTTAGCTGAATCTTGCTCTAAGTAGGAGAAATGGGGCCAAAATAGTGATAGAAACCCTAACCTCTCCTCAAGGTGCGAAAATAGGTTTTCCACTTCTGTAGAACCAAGTGTTTTGCTCTTCTAAATGGGTGTGGCTGCTAAACCTGGTGCGAACCCACAAGGAATTGAATCCCCTTGAACCCACAACCGATCTGAAATATACACACCCCAAGAAAGCTAAATCAAGTCTGAACGATCCACTTGGAACCCTTGACACGAAGAGACAAGGACCCCGAGTGTTGGAAGACGCCACAAGGTTGATCAAGCCTTGATAAGTCTACAAGTTCAATGAAGAACCCTAAGAGCACTCCTCTCAATTCTGGGATTTCCAGAAAATATGATTTCTATTCATTCAAATCTGATTACAATGGGAGGCAGAATACAATTATATAGTGTGTAAGTCAAATCTGCTTTCAATGCTCATAGAAAAGGAAAACTAGGGAAATTAATGGCAAATTTCCTAATTAATGGCCTATGGAATCAGAATTATAAAAGTCAAATTCTCTCAAAAACTAAAAAGGAAATAAATTCCCCTAAATAAGCTAATTTGGTCTAAATAATTAGGGTTCTAGAAATCAGCCTATTAAGCCCAAAATAGCATTATTTAGCCCTAAATGAGCCCACCAATGGATGGTCCATGGTTCAAGCACTTCAATTTATGATGTTATGGGCCAATCTAGCCTCAGCAGCTCCATCTTCAGCCCATATGATGTTGAGGACGCCCACATTGGAAATGTCCATATCTTGCTTGACTTTTGTTGCTCCAATTGCTATTTGCTTAGTCCAGGTCTCTTGAACAAGTCCACTTAAGGCTTCCCTCATTCTTTTAGCTCGTGCTCTTGTCATCGGGCCACTTGGAATTTGCAGAGGATCATTCCAAGCATTTGAGACAGCTTGCTCCCTTTGATGGATCGCATCAAAACCTTTAAGGTTTTTAATGAGAAATGGGTTAACCCATTAGCCTAGGGTCCAATTGGCCTTATTTCTAGTGGTTGGGCTATGGTTGAATGAATGGGCTACAGAAAATTTAGAGCTAAAAGTAGAATATGCTGACCCAAAGACCCAATTCCTTGTAGGTTCAGATTTTAATGCTTGTTAGGCCTTATTTCATGAGTTGGGCTGTAGAAATTTAATTAGGTCAGGCCAAGTTCCAAGAGTCAATCCAATTTGGGTCTGCATAATGTGTGTTGGGTCAACTATAAGGGCTTATGTGAATTGGGTCGTGGGCCTCTATTTCACTAAACCAAATTGAGTCATTGCTAGGTGATCTCTCTTAGCTCAAGTCTCATGGTAAGGAGTTAGGCTTACACCTAAGATCATTGGGCCTCCATAAATCTTTATCCATAGTTTACTCAAATTAATTTTTTTGGGCCCAAATTAAGTTTTAATCTAATGAAAATCTTAAACTCATATTAATAACTTATTTCTCTATAAATTTTCATTCATATAACTTTCCCAATTATTTCATAATAATTATTCTTAATTAGTCTAAATACATTATTAATACCTTAGTTAATTTTTGGGTGTTACAGCAAGTGGAGAATATGCATGGATTGTAGAGCCATCAATAAAATCATAGTTAAGTATCATTATCCCATTCCCAAATTAGATGATATGCTTGATGAGTTGCATGGTGCATCTTTATTTTCTAAAATTGACCTTAGGAGTAGATATCATCAAATTAGAATGAAAGAAGGTCATGAATGGAAAGCTGTATTTAAAACTAAGTTTGGATTGTATGAGTGGTTAGTTATGCCATTTGGATTAACTAATGCACCCAGTACATTTATGAGCTTAATAAATCATATTTTTCGTTCTCTCATTGGAAAATTTTTTGTTGTTTATTTTGATGATATTTTGATTTATAGCAAGAGTTTAGATTATCATCTTGGTCATTTACATGAGGTCTTTTGCATTCTTAGGAAGAATAGCCTTTATGTAAATTTAGAAAAGTGTTATTTTTTTTTTGGATTCTGTTGTGTTTCTTGGATTTGTTGTAGGTGCTCAAGGGATTCGTGTGGATGAAGAGAAGGTGAAAGCTATCCGTGAGTGGCCTACACCAAAGAATGCAAATGAAGTAAGGAGTTTCCATGGCTTGGCTAGCTTCTATAGACGTTTTGTGAGGGACTTCTCCTCCATTGACCTTTGAATGATTTGGTAAAGAAAAATGTCATTTTCAAGTGGGGTGAAACACAAGAGGTTGCATTTAGTACTTTGAAAGAAAAATTAACTAATGCTCCTTTACTTGTTTTACCTAATTTTTCTAAAGTATTTGAAATTGAATGTGATGCATTTGGAATTGGAATTGGAATTGGGGCTGTTTTAATGCAAGATTCTAAAAGCCTATTGCTTTTTTTTAGTGAAAAATTAAGTGGGGCTACTTTGAATTATTCAACTTATGACAAAGAGTTGTATGCTTTAAAAAGAACCTTAGAGACTTGGCAACATTATTTGTGGTCAAAAGAATTCATTATACATTCTGATCATGAAAGCTTGAAATTTTTAAAGTCTCAAGGTAAATTGAACAAGAGACATGCTAGATAGCTTGAATTCATTAAAACTTTTCCTTATGTCATCAAGCATAAAAAGGGTAAAGAGAATGTTGTGGCTGATGCATTATCTAGGAGATATAGTCTTCTTACATCATTGCATGCTAAATTACTTGGTTTTGAGATGTTAAAAAGCATATATGAATTTGATTGTGACTTTGGTGAAATCTGAAAATTGTGTGAGAAACATGGTTTTAATGACTCTTACAGATTTGATGGATTTTTGTTTAAGAAAGATAAATTATGTATTCCATCTTGTTCTATGCATGAATTGCTTGTTAAAGACACTCATGGTGGTGCTTTGATGGGGCACTTTGGTGTGGAGAAAACTTCAGCTCTTTTGCATGAACATTTTTATTGGCTAAGCATGAGAAAGATGTAATTGTTGTTTGTGATAGATGTGTGACATGCAAGCATGCAAAATCTAAAGTCCAATCTCATGGTTTGTATTCCCCCCTTCCCGTGCCTTCCTAACCTTGGACTAATATTTCTATAGATTTTGTGTTGGGCTTACCTAAAGCTCAAAGTGGAAAAGATAGCATTTTTGTTGTGGTTGATAGATTTAGCAAAATGGCATACTTTATTGCATGTTCAAAAACTAATGATGTCATACACATTGCTGACTTGTTCCTTAAAGAAATTGTGAGGTTGCATGGTTTACCTAAATCTATTGTGAGTGATAGAGATGTAAAGTTCCTTAGCCATTTTTGGAGAACTTTGTGGTCTAAGCTAGGAACTAAATTGTTGTTTTCTACTGTGGCACATCCTCAAACAAATGGGCAAACTGAAGTTGTAAATCGTACTCTTACTACCTTGCTTCATTCTATCATTCAAAAAAACTTGAAAATTGGGAAAAATGCTTGCCTCACATTGAGTTTGCATATTAATCTTGAACCTGGAGATTGGGTTTGGGTACACTTGAGAAAGGAAAGATTCCCTGAGAAACGAAAGTCAAAATTACACCCTAGAGGGATTGGACCTTTCCAAGTTTTGAAAAGAATTAATGACAATGTATACAAAATTGATTTGCCTAGCTCTTATTTATTAGTGCTACATTCAATGTTACTGATTTATTTCCCTTTAATTATGCAGATTCGAGGACGAATTCTTTTGAAGAAGGAGGGAATGATGAAGGTGCCCATGAGCTTGTAGACAAAGGAGCATGGTGTAATGACCTAAAAGAGTATAGAGGGTGTGCAAGAGAGCTCAACAAACAAATGGACTCATTATAAGGTATAAGAGGCCCAATGATTAGAGAAAGAGCTAAAGTCATGAAGCAAGCTTTGAGTTACATTGTCCAAAGAAGTTCAAAAACTTGAACCCATGTTTTTGCATCAATTTGAAGAGTTACAAGACCCAAGGGACTTGATCCTCATTGTCCAAGCCCAACAAGACATGCTGCAAGGTCCAAATAGAGTCCAACTTAAAGAAATCAATTAACAAGCATGTGCAAATCACATGGGCAACAAACGTGAATAGGAGTTTTAAATCTTATTAGAATGTCTTTTATTTGCTTTTTCATTAGTTTCCATTTCCATTAGTTTGAACAAGGCCATTTAGTCAAGACTTAGGATTTAAGTTTCAGATTTTGTTTATTTCCATTTTTCTTAGTTGCTGAAAACTTATTACTTTCTTTCCTTTTCCTTAGGATTTCTTATAGTAAATGGCATCATCTCCTCCCATTAAAATCAAATTTTTTGTTTCCTATTTCTTGGAGGAGAATTCTTAGAGATTAAGTTAGGTTTAAGGTTTTCTTTTATGCCTATTTAATAGGCCATCTATTATACTTTTAGGAGATTTGAATGAATTCAGAATTTTATTTCTCATTGTGAGAATTCTTCCTTCTGTGTGTTCTTCTTTAGAATACAAGTGACTTATCAAAGGAGTGGTCATCCTTTGTGGCGTCTCAAGGCTAGGGTTCTAAGGGACGAGTTCTCTTAAGATCTTATCTACTTGACCAACATTTCTTGCTTCTAACTAGTCCCAGGCAACGTATCATCTTGTTGAAGGTTCCTAAGACTTATTCCTACAGGGCCTCTCATCAATTTCCCTTACCATATTTTGGACATCATTTGCTCTACAACAATTATGTTACCTACCTCTTTAACATTATGAAACTTTCTTTTGTTTTTCTTATAAAATTCAACCCTAAAAATGAAAACATATGCCTGATTAACTCTTATTTCGATCACCATAAATCCTAACCATGTCAGAGAATATAAAAAAAAAAAACCTGAATGATGCAATGGCACCAAGAGACCTTGTTGAGCATAGAAGTGGACTTGATGAAGGATATGGTGCAAAGTTTCAAGCTCAAGGACATGATTTGCAAATTAAAGCCCAAGAGTTCAAGTCAAATGTGTCTAAAGATCCATTGCAAGGCATAGGAGGCCCAATAACAAGAGCTAGGGCCAAAGCAATGAAAGAAGTCTTCAATTATTTAATTCATAAGCTTCATAACTTAGAGCCCATTCATTTAAGTCAAGAGAAGGCCCAAGAAGATGTAAAAGGTGTGATCATGCTAACTATTCTACAAGAGGAGTGCCAAGGCCCAATTGGAGTCCAATTACAAGAGATTAAGAATCATGTGACAACCATGTGATTTTTAATGAAGGATGAGCATCCCATGTGACAAATTAAAGAAGCTGATTAGTTTTGACTAGGATTCCTTTTGAAATTTCGTTTTTTATTATTTTATTATTTTTTTGAACTTGGTCAAAGAGCTTATCTTGGAGATCAAGTTAAAATTAGTATCCTAATCTAATTAGGATATATTAAGTATCATTTAAAATATTTCTAATAAGGTTTTAGAGTTTTACTTTAATTAGGACTCTAGAAAATTTTGCCTATAAAAGGCTTCCTATTGTACTCTATTTTGAACATGAATAAATTTGAGTATTATTCAATTATCTGTGAGGCTTTTGCTTCTTTGTGTTCTCTGAGAGTTCACGTGACTTATCAAATGATTGGTCTTCCTTTGTGGCGTCTTGAGGCTAGGGTTCTAAGAGACAAGTTCTCTTAGGGTCTTTCCTTTGACCAACATTCTTGTTTTCTAGCCGGTCTCGGGCAAAGTATCATCTTGTTGAAGGTTCCTAGGACAAGGTTCCTAGAGGGTCTCTCATCATTTGGTATCAGAGCTTTTGGTCGCTAGTACAAGGTATATTTTTCTGTTTTCCCTTTCATTGTTCTTCATACTTTCTCTCTTTCCATTAATCTTTTTCATCTTCATCTTTTTCTTCTATCTTCTTCTGTCTTCCATTGTTGTGTTCCTCTATCCTCAAAAAAAAAAAAAAGAAAAAAAGAAAAAAAAGAAGAGAGTGTGATACTCCAAAAAGAAAAAGAGAAGAGAGTGTGATACTCCCAAAAAAAAAAAATTCAAAAAAAAAATTCGAAAAAAAAAGAGTGAAAAAAAAAAGGGAGTGAAAAAAAAAAATTCAGATTGCAGAATTCAAAATTGCAAGTTGTGCCAATTCAAAATTAAAAGCAAGATTGGAGTCAATTTCCTAATTGGAATTAATTTCCTAATTGGAGTCAATTTCCTAGTTGGAGTTAATTTCCTAATTGGAGTTAATTTCCTAATTAGAGTCAATTTCCTAATTGGAGTAAGTTTTCTAATTGGAGTCAATTTCCTAATTGGAGTTTGTTTCCTAATTTAATTGCATTAAGTGGCTACCAAGTTTTCTACTTACCTATTTGCATTCAAGAAAAGATATTGTTTCCTAATTGTTTGAAACTTGAATTGCAAGTAGTTTTCTATTCTTAAGGTTTCTTATTTTCAGATTTTTTTTTCTTTTCATCTCTTTCCTTCCAGACCTTCCCTTACTCCTTCTTTTTCCTTTTTGTTACACACCTATTTTTCTCCTTTGTTTGATTCTTTGGGAATTTACATTTTAGGATTCTAGTTTTTTGATTGCCACTAGTCTGATCTTTTCATTTGATTTGCTTGTGACTTGCTCAGAACACTTGTAAGAAGCAAATTATTGAGTGGTAAAAGGCAAGAGGGTTAACATTAAAGAAAAAGCCAAAAAGAGAGTTAAACACGAGTGAAATTATCATCTTTTGAGTGTAAACACGTAAGCTAGTGAGTTGCGAGGTCCTATATCTTTCTTTGCTTGTTTTTTGTACAAACTAATATTTCAGGATGTCTGGAGAATCTGAGCATAGTGACTTTGACATGAAAGTCTGGATTAGAGCCGTTCAAAGTACTCTTGAGAAACTTAGTGCCAGATTAGATGATGTGGAGTCTTCTTCCAATAGGAGGGCCCATAGGAGGCAACCTCATATGGAACTTGATGATGATGCTGAATCCGACTTTGAGGAGTCCCATACTCGGAGAGGTAGACAATCATCATCCAATAAGGATGGTGGTATTGGAAACATCAAGATGAAGATTCCTTCATTCCCCGGGAAAAATGACCCGGACCAATACTTAGATTGGGAAAGAAGAGTGGAGCATGTATTTGAGTGCCACTCTTACAATGAGATAAAGAAAGTAAAACTTGCTGCGGTGGAGTTTACTGACTATGCTAGCATCTGGTGGGATCAACTCTTACTCACCAGAAAACGTACCGGTGAAGGTCCAATTCGTGATTGGTAAGAGATGAAAATTATCATGCGCAAACGATTTGTCCCTAGTTACTATTATAGGGAATTGCATAAGAGGCTCCAAAAGTTGAAACAAGGTTCTATGAGTGTGGAAGATTACTATCAAGAAATGGAGATTGCCATGATTAAGGCAAATGTGGAGGAAGACCGTGAAGCAACCATGGCCTGATTCATTGAGGGCTTAAATCCTGAAATAGCTGCCCAAGTTGATTTATACAATTACCTGGATATGGAGGAGCTCTTACATAGAGCTATCAAGGTGGAAAAGCAACTAAGGGCTCGACAAAAGCTAAAAGTGACATCTAGCTCGAGTTCTTGGAGGGATTCCAAAGTCTCCTTCAAGCCAAAGACTGATTTCAAGTCTAAGGAGGAAAGTAAGGTAAAACCCTTTCAGGTTAAGGGTAAAACTGATTCAAAACCTTTAACATCTTCTAACCCAACTGCTTCTTCTTCTAAGGTTAGATGTTTTAAATGTAATGGTTTTGGTCACATTGCTTCACAATGTCCTAACAAACGAACTATGATTATTCTTGAGAATGATGATGTGACTAGTGCTAGTAGTGAGTCTGAGGAGGATGAGATGCCACCCCTAACTGATGACTCAGATTTAGAATTAACTGAAGCTGTAAATGGTGAAGCCCTTGTGGCTAGACGTGCTCTCAACATTCAACCAAAAGAAGATCTCGAGGTAGAGCAGCGTGAGCATATTTTTCATACTCGTTGCTTCATCCACAAGAAGGTCTGTAGTTTGATTATTGATGGTGGTAGCTGCACAAATGTAGCTAGTACTTTACTTGTGGAAAAGCTGAACTTGCCTACTTTGAGACACCCTACCCCTTATAAATTACAATGGCTTAATGATAGTGGGGAGGTAAAGGTAACAAAACAGGTGCTCATCTCTTTTTCTATTGGTAATTATCATGATGAGATTCTTTGTGATGTAGCACCTATGTATGCTGGTCACTTGTTACTTGGTAGGCCGTGGCAGTTTGACAGAAAGGTAAAACATGATGGATATAAAAATTATTACTCCTTTGTTTTTAATGGTAAGACCATTGTTGGTGCGAACCCACAAGGAATTGAATCCCCTTGAACCCACAACCAATCTGAAATATACACACCCCAAGAAAGCTAAATCAAGTCTGAACGATCCACTTGGAACCCTTGAACACGAAGAGACAAGGACCCCGAGTGTTGGAAGACGCCACAAGGTTGATCAAGCCTTGATAAGTCTACAAGTTCAATGAAGAACCCTAGAGAGCACTCCTCTCAATTCTGGGATTTCCAGAAAATATGATTTTTATTCATTCAAATCTGATTACAATGGGAGGCAAAGTACAATTATATAGTGTGCAAGTCAAATCTGCCTTCAATGCTCATAGAAAAGGAAAACTAGGGAAATTAATGGCAAATTTCCTAATTAATGACCTATGGAATCAGAATTAAAAAAGTCAAATTCTCTCAAAAACTAAAAAGGAAATAAATCCCCCTAAATAAGCTAATTTCGTCTAAATACATTAGGGTTCTATAAATCAGCTTATTAAGCCTGAAATGGCATTATTTAGCCTTAAATGAGCCCACCAATGGATGGTCCATGGTTTAAGCACTTCAATTTATAATGTTTTGGCCCAGTCTAGCTTCAGCAGCTCCATCTTCAGCCCATATGATATTAAGGATGTCCATATTATTATTGTCCATATCTTGCTTGACTTTTGTTGCTCCAATTGCTATTTGCTTAGTCCAGGTCTCTTGAACAAGTCCACTTAAGGCTTCCCTCATTCGTTTAGCTCGTGCTCTTGTTATCGGGCCACTTGGAATTTGCAGAGGATCATTCCAAGCATTTGAGACTGCTTGCTCCCTTTGATGGATCGCATCATCCCCTCTCTCCTCAAAAGGATTCGTCCTCGAATCATCACCTACATCATAAGGAGATAGATCAGTAACATTAAAAGTAGCACTAACATTATACTCACCTGGTAGATCTATCTTATAAGCATTATCATTGATTTTCTCAAGGACTTGAAATGGTCCATCCCCTCTTGGAGCTAATTTCGATTTCCTTTGTGCTGGAAACCTTTCTTTTCTCATATGCACCCATACCCAATCACTAGGTTCAAAAGTGACACGTCGTCTGCCTTTGTTTGCCTTGGATGCATATTGCTCATTTTTCGTTTCAATCTGCAATTTAATCTTTTCATGAAG
The DNA here is from genome assembly GCA_032878935.1 of Erythrophleum fordii. Lineage (NCBI taxonomy): Eukaryota > Viridiplantae > Streptophyta > Magnoliopsida > Fabales > Fabaceae > Erythrophleum > Erythrophleum fordii. Next base: position 19,564,065 of record JAVQMF010000053.1, read on the forward strand.
TTTCTTAACCACCTCAGCTTTCTGTTTGCCATCAAGGCTTATTCTCTCATTAATGGGCAATGGTAACAAATCCAAAGGAGTTAGTGGATTAAAATCATAAACAACTTCAAAAGGAGAATAATCAGTAGATGAATGCATACTTCTATTATATGCAAATTCAATGAATGACAAGCAATCCTCCCAATTTTTCAAATTCTTTTGGATGACAGTCCTAAGCAATTGAGTTAAGGTTCTATTAACAACTTCAGTTTGACCATCAGTTTGTGGATGACAAGCTGTAGAAAATAATAACTTAGTTCCAATCTTTCCCCACAAAACTCTCCAAAAATGACTTAAAAATTTTGCATCCCTATCTGAGACAATACTTTTAGGAACACCATGAAGCCTCACAATTTCTTTAAAGAACAAATCAGCAATATAAGTAGCATCATCAGTTTTATGGCATGCAATAAAATGTGCCATTTTTGAAAATCTATCAACAACCACAAATATTGAATCCATCCCTCTTTTTGACCTAGGTAATCCCAAAATAAAATCCATTGAAATGTCTACCCAAGGTTCACTAGGTACAGGTAATGGAGTATATAGACCATGAGGTAAGACTCTAGACTTGGCCCTTTTACATGTTATGCATCTACCACAAATCCTTTTCACATCACGCTTCATTCTAGGCCAAAAGAAATGTTCATGCAAAACATCTAATGTCTTTTTCACACCAAAATGTCCCATTAGTCCTCCCCCATGTGCTTCCCTCACAAGCAATTCACGCATAGAACATTGAGGCACACATAATTTATTTTCTCTGAACAAAAATCCATCAAGCTTATAGAATTTTTCAAAAGCTCCTTTTTCACAAGCAACAACTATTTCAGCAAAATCACTATCATTGGCATACAAATCCTTAACATATTCAAAACCAAGCAATCTTGCATTCAGAGAAGTGAGAAGAATATACCTTCTAGATAATGCATCGGCAACCACATTTTCCTTACCTTTCTTGTATTTGATCACATATGGGAAAGGCTCGATGAACTCCATCCATCTGGCATGTCTTTTGTTCAGCTTACCTTGACCTTTAATGTACTTCAAAGATTGATGATCTGTATGGATCACAAATTGTTTAGGCCAAAGGTAGTGTTGCCAGGTCTCCAATGCTCTCACAAGTGCATAAAGCTCCTTATCATAAGTTGGGTAATTCAAGGTGGCGCCATTAAGCTTTTCACTAAAATAAGCAATTGGCCGCCCTTCCTGCATTAGAACAGCTCCTATCCCAACTCCTGATGCATCACACTCAATCTCAAAAGTTTTGTTAAAATCAGGTAAAGCTAAAATAGGTGCAGAACACAATTTTTCTTTAAGAACACTAAATGCATGATCTTGTGCCTTTTCCCATCTAAAGCCAACTGATTTCTTAATTATTTCAGTGAGTGGTGCAGCAATTATGCTAAAATCTTTCACAAACCTCCTATAAAAGCTAGCCAACCCATGAAAACTTCTTACCTCAGTTACATTTGTAGGTGTTGGCCATTCTTTAATAGCCCTTACCTTCTCTTCATCAACTTGTATTCCCTCAGCACTCACTACAAATCCAAGGAAAACAACTTTTCCCATGCCAAAGCTACACTTTTTTAGGTTAGTATACAACTTTTCTTTTCTCAAAACATCAAGCACACAGCGCAAATGATTCAAATGCTCATCAAGACTCTTACTAAAAATCAGAATATCATCAAAATAAACCACAACAAATTTTCCAATATATGCACGCAAAATATGATTCATCAACCTCATAAAAGTACTAGGTGCATTTGTTAGCCCAAATGGCATGACTAACCATTCATACAGCCCATGCTTTGTTTTGAAAGCAGTTTTCCACTCATCTCCTTCCCTCATCCTAATTTGATGATATCCAGATTTCAAATCAATTTTTGAGAAAATAACAGACCCATGCAATTCATCAAGCATATCATCTAATCTAGGAATAGGATGGCGATACTTTACAGTGATATTGTTGACAGCTCTGCAATCAATGCACATCCTCCAAGATCCATCTTTCTTTGGTACTAAGAGGACTGGTACAGCACATGGACTCAAGCTTTCTCGAACATACCCCTTTGCCATGAGCTCTTCAACTTGCTTTTGAAGCTCTTTTGTCTCCTCAGGGTTAGTTCTATAAGCTGGCCGGTTAGGAATTGTTGCTCCAGGAATGAAGTCAATTTGATGCTCAATGCCTCTTATAGGTGGCAGTCCACTAGGGATATCTTCGGGAAATATATCTTCAAATTCCTGCAACAAAGAACTAACAACACTCGGAAATGAAGAGTCAAGGTCATTAGTGTTTAAGAAGGCCTCCTTGTAAACAAGTACAAGTAAAGGCTGTTCAGAAAGATATGCACTCCTCACCTCACTTTCTTTTGCATAAAAACTCACTTTTTCTCTTTCTTTTCTCTCTACTTTCTTTTCTTTCTTTTGAATTTCTTTTTTTGAGCTCTCAGATTTTCTTTCTTTCTCACTCTTATTTCTTTTTATTCTCTCTTCTTTAATTTTCTTATCACCCTCTCTTTTATCTCTCTCTTGTTTCATTTTGAGCTGATCTTCATACACTTGCTTGGGTGTTAATGGTACAAGAGTAACGGGTCTGTCATCCTTTACAAATGAATATCTATTGGTAAACCCATCCTTTGTCGCCTTCCTATCAAATTCCCAAGGTCTACCCAAAAGTATATGTCCAGCATGCATAGGAACAACATCACATAAAATCTCATCATAATATCTTCCAATTGAGAATGAAACAAGAACTTGCCTATCAACCTTAATCTCCCCACATTCATTCAGCCATTGCAACTTGTATGGTCTAGGGTGTTTAATGGTAGACAAATTTAATTTCTCAACTAGAGTGGTACTAGCAACATTGGTACAACTCCCACCATCAATAATCATATTGCATACCTTGTTGCTTATGAGACAACGAGTATGGAAGATGTTTTCTCTTTGCTGCTCAATGTCATCTTCCTTAATTTGAGAATTCAAAGCTCTTCTAGTCACAAGTGCTTCTCCTTCTACAGCATACTCAAACCCATCATCACTAGCATCTTCAAGTGACGGCATGGAATCATTTCTACCTTGGAAAGAAGGTATCTTTATCTTAATTTTTCCAAGGTTTCCATCCACCCTATTTCTACCCCTTGGAGCATTTTTACCGTGTCTCCTTTCATGCCTAACTTCCCTAGGCCTATTTCTACCCAAATCAAATTCAGATTCATAGTCTTCTTCACTACCACCTCCTACTTCATTTTCAGACTCAAAATCATCCATAGAATCATCTCTATGCCTCTCATATCTTCTAGGATTAGGACTTATAGTAGGTGGTCTTCTCTGTAAGTTTGCAATCATTGTGTCTTGCTTATCCATCTGGTCTCTTATCCCTCCAAGCACCACATTAAGACGTTCGAATTGCTGCTGCATGGCTTTTACAATGAGATCTAGGTTCTGCGCACTACCTCCTCCACTTGATATTTCCTCCCTATTAGACATTATATGCTGCAAGAAAAATTGATTAGAGAAATAAAGATCCTCACAAATTTTCCTCACGTGTTTACCCTCAAAGATGTCACTCTTCACTTGTGTTTCACACTTTAAAGGCTTTTTCAAATAATGGATTCACACTCTTGCCTTTTTCCACTCTTAGTCTCTCTATAGGCTCTTTAAAGAAACTAATCAGACTCAATACAAAACTATCACAATTCTTGTGAAATTCAACCCAACACTTGGATATAATTAGTAAGTGGATACTATAGTAAAGAAAATCAGGGAATGAAAAGATGTAGAATTTGTAAAAGGTTAACTCGAACCAATACTACTTCCAGAACAGCATAAATTTTTTTTTTTTCTTTTCAGCAATTTTTTTTTTTTGCCTTTTCTATTTTGTTTTTTTTTTTTTTTTTTTTGCCTTGCTTTTTTTTTTTTCTGGAATATGAAGAACAAAAAACGAAATTTGAATAAACAGAACAGGAACAGCAAAATCAATCTGGAAAAATGCATCTGTATTTAAAGGACAATATTTCGAGTTAGAGAACTCCAAATGAGATGATTTTTAAGCAATATGAAAGAAGAGATTCTGGAATATAAGAAAGACCTACTACACGTCCAGAAACTCAACGGAAAACATGACAAATAGAGGATTAAAATTCAGCACATCCAGAATAATGGAAGACAAATAGAATTTCAAAACGAAAGAGAAATGCAATCTGGAAAAGCACAAGGCACACAGATATGACCTGATTTAGGAACCGAAGCTCTGATACCAAGATGGTGCGAACCCACAAGGAATTGAATCCCCTTGAACCCACAACCAATCTGAAATATACACACCCCAAGAAAGCTAAATCAAGTCTGAACGATCCACTTGGAACCCTTGAACACGAAGAGACAAGGACCCCGAGTGTTGGAAGACGCCACAAGGTTGATCAAGCCTTGATAAGTCTACAAGTTCAATGAAGAACCCTAGAGAGCACTCCTCTCAATTCTGGGATTTCCAGGAAATATGATTTCTATTCATTCAAATCTGATTACAATGGGAGGCAAAGTACAATTATATAGTGTGCAAGTCAAATCTGCCTTCAATGCTCATAGAAAAGGAAAACTAGGGAAATTAATGGCAAATTTCCTAATTAATGACCTATGGAATCAGAATTAAAAAAGTCAAATTCTCTCAAAAACTAAAAAGGAAATAAATCCCCCTAAATAAGCTAATTTCGTCTAAATACATTAGGGTTCTATAAATCAGCTTATTAAGCCTGAAATGGCATTATTTAGCCTTAAATGAGCCCACCAATGGATGGTCCATGGTTTAAGCACTTCAATTTATAATGTTTTGGCCCAGTCTAGCTTCAGCAGCTCCATCTTCAGCCCATATGATATTAAGGACGTCCATATTATTATTGTCCATATCTTGCTTGCTTTTGTTGCTCCAATTGCTATTTGCTTAGTCCAGGTATCTTGAACAAGTCCACTTAAGGCTTCCCTCATTCGTTTAGCTCGTGCTCTTGTTATCGGGCCATTTGGAATTTGCAGAGGATCATTCCAAGCATTTGAGACTGCTTGCTCCCTTTGATGGATCGCATCAATTGTGTTGACCCCTCTGCGTCCTGTTCAAGCATATGAGGATCGATTAAAAATCAAAAGAGAGTGTAAGAATAGAGAGCAAGAAAAGAAAGGTAAAGTGAGTGTGAGTATTGAGAATGAGAAGAAGCAACAGAAAGGTGAGTTGAGTAGAAAGAAAATTAGAGAAAAATATGAGGAAAAGAAAGTGAGTTTATTTTCGAGTAAAAGTGAGATCAAGAGAACTCTATTTAGTGAAAATGCTTTCTTATTGATTTATAAAGATGTTTATCTTACTATCAACGATCCTGATCACTCTTTGCCTGTTAGTATTACATCTTTATTGCAGAAATTCTATGACTTATTCCCAAAGGAAATACCTAATGGATTGCCCCCTTTAAGAGGCATTGAGCATCGCATAGACTTTATCCCAGGAGCATCTATTCCCAATAGACCTGCTTATCGAGCAAATCCAGATGAGACTAAGGAAATACAACATCAAGTGGAAGAGCTCATGAAGAAAGGCTTTGTTCGTGAAAGTCTAAGTCCATGTGCTGTGCCGGTGATTCTTGTGCCCAAAAAGGATGGCAAGTGGCGGATGTGTGTAGATTGTCGTGCTATCAACAAAATAACGGTAAAATATCGCTATCCTATCCTTAGGTTAGATGATATGCTTGACGAGTTGCATGGTGCATGTGTTTTCTCTAAAATTGATCTTAGAAGTGGTTATCATCAGATTAGAATGAAAGAAGGTGATGAATGGAAAACTGCTTTTTAAGACCAAGTTTGGGTTATATGAATGGTTAGTTATGCCATTTGGCTTGACTAACGCACCTAGCACTTTCATGAGTTTAATGAACCATGTCTTTAGATCTTTCATTGGTAGATTTGTTGTGGTTTACTTTGATAACATTTTGATTTACTCTAAGAGTCTAGAAGAGCACTTGAATCATTTGCATGATGTGTTTGTTGTGCTTAGAGAGAATAAACTCTTTGCCAATTTAGAGAAGTGCTCTTTTCGTTTGGATTCTGTGGTTTTTCTTGGATTTGTTATAGGAGCTCGTGGCATACAAGTGGACGAGGAGAAGGTCAAAGCAATCCGAGAGTGGCCAACTCCAAAGAATGCGAGTGAAGTAAGGAGCTTCCATGGACTGGCAAGCTTTTATAGGCGATTTGTTAAGGACTTCTCTACTCTTGCTGCCCCTTTAAATGATTTGGTAAGAAAGAATGTGGTATTCAAGTGGGGTGAAGCCCAAGAGCGTGCTTTTAACATACTGAAGGACAAACTAACTGATGCCCCTGTACTTGTGTTGCCTGATTTTACTAAGGTTTTTGAAATTGAGTGTGACGCTTCTGGTATATGCATAGGTGGTGTGTTGATGTAGGATGCCAAACCTATTGCATATTTCAGTGAGAAATTAAGTGGCCCTGCTTTAAATTATTCTACATATGATAAAGAGTTGTACGCCTTGAAACGTACTTTAGAAACTTGGCAACATTATTTGTGGCCTAAAGAATTTATTATCCATTTTGATCATGAAAGTCTTAAGTTTCTTAAGTCCCAAGGTAAATTGAACAAAAGACATGCAAGATGGCTTGAATTTATTGAAACCTTCCCTTATGTGATTAAGCATAAGTAGGGAAAGGAAAATGTTGTAGCGGATGCATTGTCTAGGCGTTACACTTTGATTACTTCCATGCACGCTAGATTGATAGGATTTGAGATGTTAAAAGGCATGTATGAGTCTGATTCTGATTTTGCTGATATTTGGAAATCTTGTGAAATGCATGGTGCTAATGACTATTACAGGTTTGATGGGTTCCTTTTCAAAAAGGACAAGTTATGTGTTCCATTCGTGAGCTTCTTGTTAAGGAAACTCATGGCGGGGGATTGATGGGTCATTTTGGTGCCGAAAAGACTTTGGCTCTTTTGAATGAGCATTTTTATTGGCCTGGTATGAGAAAGGATGTGGTTGCTGTTTGTTCTAGATGTATTACTTGTAAGCATGCTAAGTCTAGAATTCAATCACATGGCTTATATTCCCCCTTACCAGTTCCTTCTCACCCATGGACTGATATTTCTATGGACTTTGTCTTGGGTTTACCTAAATCTTCCACTGGGAAAGATAGTGTCTTTGTTGTTGTGGATAGGTTTAGTAAAATGGCACATTTTATTGCTTGTTCCAAAACTAATGATGCTGTGTATGTGGCAGAATTGTTTTTCAAGGAGGTTGTTAGGTTGCATGGTGTGCCAAAAACTATTGTTAGTGATAGAGATGTAAAATTCTTGAGTTATTTCTGGAAAACGTTGTGGAATAAACTTGGCACTAAGCTTTTGTTTTCTACTACAGCACACCCACAAACTGATGGGCAGACCGAGGTTGTTAATAGAACTCTCTCTACTTTATTAAGAGCTATCATTCAAAAGAATCTTAAGAATTGGGAGAAGTGTTTGCCCCATGTCGAATTTGCTTATAATCGTGCTGTTCATACTGCTACAAAATTCTCTCCTTTTGAAATTGTTTATGGCTTTAATCCTTTAACGCCGTTAGATTTGCTTCCTTTCCCTTCACATGAGTTTACTAACCTTGATGGTGCTAGGAAGGCTAAGTTTGTGCAGGATTTGCATAAGAAGGTGAAAGCCAATATTGAAAGAAGGAATGAGCAAATTGCTAGCCAAGTTAATAAGGGTAGAAGGCGTGTGGTGTTTGAACCTGGCGATTGGGTGTGGGTTCACTTGCGAAAAGAACGTTTCCCAAAACAAAGAAAGTCAAAACTCCAACCTAGAGGAGATGGTCCCTTTCAAGTTCTTGAAAGGATTAATGATAATGCTTATAAAATTGACTTACCTAGTTCTTATGGAAATATTAGTGCTACTTTTAATGTAGCTGATCTCTCTTCCTTTGATATTGCAGATTTGAGGACGAATCCTTTTCAAGAGGGGAGGAATGATGCAATGGCACCAAGAGACCTTGTTGAGCATAGAAGTGGACTTGATGAAGGATATGGTGCAAAGTTTCAAGCCCAAGGACATGATTTGCAAATTAAAGCCCAAGAGTTCAAGTCAAATGTGTCTAAAGATCCATTGCAAGGCATAGGAGGCCCAATAACAAGAGTTAGGGCCAAAGCAATGAAAGAAGCCTTCAATTGTTTAATTCATAAGCTTCATAACTTAGAGCCCATTCATTTAAGTCAAGAGAAGGCCCAAGAAGATGTAAAAGGTGTGATCATGCTAACTATTCTACAAAAGGAGTGCCAAAACCCAATTGGAGTCCAATTACAAGAGATTAAGAATCATGTGACAACCATATGATTTTTAATAAAGCATGAGCATCCCATGTGACAAATTAAAGAAGTTGATTAGTTTTAACTAGGATTCCTTTTGAAATTTCGTTTTTTATTATTTTATTATTTTTTTGAACTTGGTCAAAGAGCTTATCTTGGAGATCAAGTTAAAATTAGTATCCTAATCTAATTAGGATATATTAGGTATCATTTAAAATATTTCTAATAAGGTTTTAGAGTTTTACTTTAATTAGGACTCTAGAAAATTTTGCCTATAAAAGGCTTCCTATTGTACTCTATTTTACACATGGATGAATGAATAAATGAATTTGAGTATTATTCAATTGTTGTGAGGCTTTTGCTTCTTTGTGTTCTCTGAGAGTTCACGTGACTTATCAAAGGATTGGTCTTCCTTTGTGGCGTCTTGAGGCTAGGGTTCTAAGAGACAAGTTCTCTTAGGGTCTTTCCTTTGACCAACATTCTTGTTTTCTAGCCGGTCTCGGGCAAAGTATCATCTTGTTGAAGGTTCCTAGGACAAGGTTCCTAAATGGTCTCTCATCATACAACTAGATTTTATAGGTTGTGCTTTGCTATTGCGCTTTAGCCATGTGACCACTAAATTTAGGTGTCTTACCAGGGACCATGTAGAACCGTTACTACCACGTTTATGGATGTTACTCTTGTGCTTAAGGACATTTACTACTAGGTTTTAGAAACTGTCTTTTACCTTTGACATTTAGGCATTTTACTTCCAAGTTTAGTTTTATTACTACATTTCAGCAAATTTACCACCATGTTTAGGGATTTCGCATAACATACTTATAGTTTTAGAACTCTTACTCACAGGTTTAGGCACTCTGCTAATTGAATTAGGGAATTTTACTCCTAAATTTAGACGCATTACCAGTGTTGCCTTTGGATTATCAGAACTTATCCCAAAATGCAAAACCAAATTTAGGTTTCCAATAAATCAACAATATCCAATACACAATAGCATAAAGCTAGTAGGAATTTCATATCCACAAGTTTAAATCTAGAGTCTTGTCATTCACTACCCAAATTCCCTCAGCCAACAATACCGAGACATGCATTCAATTCTGATGTAAAGCATGTACATAATAGCATTTTAGAAGGAATGAAAGTTCAAATCTTATGACCCATCGAATAAGAAGAAGAGGTGCTACTTATTGTTGCTTCTCACATATTTGTGAGTGCGGAAGAACTCGTCAAAAGCTAGCTCTAGCACGCATCTTTGAAACCATTGAAGGATGCTCGTCCAATGAGAACTTGTCCAAGGATTTTAAGTGACAAGTTGCGGGAAAAACTGTCTAAGGATTTTTAGTTACCAATTGTAAGAGAAAATGGTCCAATGCGGCAATGGAAGGTCAAGGAGAAAGAGAATGTGTTTGAAGGGCTTTTGAATTCGTTTTGATTCGAAAGGCTTAGGTTACAAAGAAGGGCATTTTGGTCCAACAGTTTTCACTTGGTCCTGCAAAGTAATTTTGATTTTTAAGGTCCTTCCCAATAAATATTAGGTGGTCTAAGTCCTTTGTACTAATTTTTTTTTCAATGCTAAATGAATGCCACATCACCATTTAAAATGCAAGAAAAAAATATCACATGGCTTTCATGTTAGCATGAAAATAGGCCGCGTTAAGTACTTAACAAAGAAGGATTTTGATAAGACAAATTTGATACTTAAGGGACAATTTTTAAATACCTTAAACTTAATGGACTAATTTAAAATTATAAATAAAATTAAAGTACTGAAATACTATGGTAACTTAATTTTTTTTAGTGGTTTGGCATGTACTTTTTTATTAAACTTATTTATAAATATAAAATGAAATTATGGTAATTTTGGTATATTAAAAATAATAAAAAACTAATTCCTAAATATATTTTAGCTTCTCTTATATTGCTATATCTTATTTATGTGCTAACATATATAATTTTGGAATTATGACAAAGGAAGGCTCCAAAGAGGAGAGAGAGAGAGAGGGATACCTATATATATATATATATATATCGGAAAAACAAAAACGAATGGCTCTCTGTAACCTTTCTATATGCTGATTCAGCCAACAACGTGAAGAATTGACATTCAAACTACCAAATTATCAGTTCAGCTGGAAAGGGGCTTTTAGTAAACAATGCGAACTTGAAATCCCATATATACATATATGTGTGTATATATATATTAAAAAATTTAAAACTAAAATTGGACTGCCAATCAGATCGAATGGAAACCACATAAATAATCTGCAAATAACAGTATTTTGAAATGCTTCTTTACGATCAATCGGTCCTTGACTTAATAATATAGGAATTGCTTTAATTGGAGTTCCAATATGCATGTGTGTGTGTGTGTGTGTGTGTATGTAGTAGGTTAGTGTTACGGTTATTAAAACAAGCATGTAATCCTTCCTGATTAAAAATGTTAAAATTCGATCTTCACTGACTATACTAATAATTGCAGAAGAAGCATCGTTGCGACAATGTCATTTTCTATTTATTGCCAGGAGACTAATTATTTTGTACAAAGTTGTCTTCATTACTCAATCATAGAGCAGTTTATTCAATTATAATATCTTGAGCAACTAGTAAATTCCCAAAAGCTGGATCTCCATTTCACTGAATTCTTAAGTACAAGGAAAATAAGCAGCTCAGCCAAAATGTCTGAATAAAAGATTCATATTTTCACTATTATTCTCAAAATTAATGCGGGATAGCATATGCAACACAATGGAAAGGCTGTTCAATTCACGCCATCGTTCTTTCTAAACTCAAGCTTTGCTGTCAATTAAAGGAACACAACTTTAAACTGAGAGATTTATAGCAGGAAACTAACAATCTAACATTTAGTCAGCAGAAATTTAATAAACAAAAGATGAACAAGACAAAGGCCATTTATGTTATACCCCCCCCCCCCCCCCCAACCCCCAACATCATAATTCCTACCTCAGCTATCGGCTTCTATCATAACAGGCCCCATTCATGTCGATGTAATTTGAATATCACGACTGCACAACTTTATTTTGTTTGATACATGCTGGTGCTTTGAACTCCTGACATTTCCACATTGATGTAGTCTCAATTGGCATCCTTCTCTCAGTGGATGATTCCACTTGAAACAAAGGCGTATTAACAAAGGCATGATTGTCTGCGTTCATATCAGTCAAAGGAGAGCTTCCAGCTCTTGCCTCTTCCTTTGGCTGTGTCTTATCTTTAGATGTGCAAATGCTTAAGGGCAACTTTTTAAGCTTCACCCTTCCCCTTTTCTTACCTATGGGAGACATATCTTCACAGATTTTCTCTTTTGACTGGCTTGACTCTGCTTCCCCATTATATATCTCCATTTGGCTATATCTATCATATGTGCCTCCCTTCTTATCTTCCTTGCTTGAGCATGCCTCTTGGATGGAGCCTTCATAGCCATTTTTTCCTCCTACTGCATGCCCATTGTTCAAAGATAAGCAATCTAGTCCCACTGCCATACCAGCATCAGAGACCTCAGTTGTTTCAAAACTTGAAGAGCTTTTAGGCTTCTTGTGCTTATTCCCTTTTGAGTCAGAATTTGGAGAACTTTTTGAGATTCTAGGAGAGCTGTTTATGGCTCGGTGTAACTTACGGGCTAATTCTTCATCTTTCCTACAACTTTCAATAGGTTGGTTTTTTCTGTACAACAGCTGAACTGGTAAATGCTTCTTTAGCTTGTTCTTTTTCAAATTTCTTTCCTTGCTGACTGCCTCTTCAGAAAAAGATGCAACCAAATCTAATGCACTCTTGGCTGCAGCAACTGCCTTTGCTGCTCTTGCAGCTTTCTGTTCGGCTGCAGCTCTTGCAGCTTCTGCAACCTTAGTTGCAGCAGCTGCTGCCGTTTTTGAGGCCTCCACAACCTCCTCAGGTGTGAGGTTACGGTTATTTGAATGAGAACTCAATAAATGCTTAAGATGGGCTTCAAATTCACTCGAAATGGAGGAGGAAGAAGAGGAAGCAGCCTCAGAAGTCATAACACAAGAAGCAGCAACCAGAGATGGAGAGGCAGCAGCATCGCCATCTGAACTCTGCTTTTTCAATCCAGCTAGAAGGCGCTTCCGAGGAGGCAAAAGAACATCGGCATCCAAGTGATTTACATCACATCCGTTGTCCATGCTCCTCTAGCAGATTTAATTTATTACTCAGAAATAACAAAAAAATCTTCGCATTAATTAAATAACTGCTCTATTGACATTCATACTATCAGCACAATGATTACACCTTTCACGATCTAATTCACCAACCCAAATCCACATCGATAATGAAATGAAGATTTTGAAAGACCTACAAGATCCTTCACAAACCCTGGACAAAACCAAGACCAATTCGAGCACTAGTCAAGTGGGTGCTTTGATGGATTGTTACGAACCATCTTGAGAAAAAGAAATTGGACTCATACCAACGCTTGCTTCCTAAAATAGATAAGGAAAAGAATAAAAATCAACTCAACCCAATCTGACACAAATAATTTATCCGGAAAGTTGATTTTCTTTAGTTCATATATTAAAATAAAAAGAAAACAGCAGAAAACATCAATTGTCCAACTTCATCTAACCCCAGTAATCTTGGCATCCAAACAGAGCGCCATGGATGCATAATTCAGCAACAGAATCAAAGATCGGAGACAGCACAGAGCTTTGAATAAGATATTAATACACCAAACTCATGCAGACAAGAGTTTCATACCCCATATTCCCGAAACAATTTCTAACAACCACAGATAGCAAAGAATCAGAATTAATAACAACCCACACTTCTTGAATGTCGATCCTATAGAATTATACAAATCAATGAAAATTCAAACGTGGTTCAACGAAATTTTGCAACAAGAAGAATCAAAGCGGAGTTGGAGTTAGTGCCATTGACAAGGAAGAAGGTCCACAAGTACCTGATCCTGTTGAGTGGTCTGAAAAAGAGAGAGATAAACCGCGACCTATAATTAGGGTTTTCGGAGAGAAAAGGTTGAGGGTAAGAAAATCCAGGGCATAGGGAGCCGAAGATCTCTCTTTTTATATATATATTTTTATAAATGTCAGAGAATTTCGATTGGCTCCTGTTCTAGAGCGGTAAGACCCCAGAAGACGCAATCCCGCAACACACCAATTACTGCTGTTGATTTCTGGGTAACCTGTTTTTTTTTCTTTGGTCAAAGTATTTCAATGCCACGTTTGGCCAAGCTCGAATAAAGAGTATCTCAAAGAACAAAAAAAAGAGAATTAAAGTTAAAGATCAAAATTAAAAATATTTACTGTAAAAGATTTATTATCATTATTTAAAAATATATTATCATTGATTTTAAGTAAAATTCTCTAAATGTAATAATAATAGATTTTTTAAAAATTTTTAACTTTAAATTTTTAACTCTAATCCTCTAAAAAAAATTATTACAATGTAGTTTAAAAGGGATAAATAGAAAATGTATCTTTTTGTTTTTAAGTGCACTCCATTCAGAATTCCGTTTCACTTCGATGCCACCATTGTTGGTTCCAATTTTTAACCTGTGTAATTTTTCAAATTTTGTAGCTTTATTGCAAATCCAAGAGAAAATTAAAAAAATATCCAATTTTCTTTATTTGTCATATATTTTAGATTTTTCGTTGCTTATCCATTTTATTTTAGCTTTATTGCAAATGGCCATTTCAACTCAATTTTAATTTAGATTTTTTGCATTTAGTAATTAAATGCATAATATGCAATTAGAGAAATATAAATTAAGGGATATGAGGATACATCATAGAAGCTAAAGAGAGAAGATTTTAATATTAAAAATGCTTTAATCTTTCTCCTTCTACGATGGAGGCCATCTATTGTGATGCGATCCATCAAAAGGAGCAAGCTGTCTCAAATGCTTGGAATGATCCTCTGCAAATTCCAAGTGGCCCGATGACAAGAGCACGAGCTAAAAGAATGAGGGAAGTCTTAAGTGGACTTGTTCAAGAGACCTGGACTAAGCAAATAGCAATTGGAGCAACAAAAGTCAAGCAAGATATGGACATTTCCAATGTGGGCGTCCTCAACATCATATGGGCTGAAGATGGAGCTGCTGAGGCTAGATTGGCCCATAACATCATAATTGAAGTGCTTGAACCATGGACCATCCATTGGTGGGCTCATTTAGGGCTAAATAATGCTATTTTGGGCTTAATAGGCTGATTTCTAGAACCCTAATTATTTAGACGAAATTAGCTTATTTAGGGGGATTTATTTCCTTTTTAGTTTTTGAGAGAATTTGACTTTTATAATTCTGATTCCATAGGCTATTAATTAGGAAATTTGCCATTAATTCCCCTAGTTTTCCTTTCCTATGAGCATTGAAGGCAGATTTGACTTGCACACTATATAATTGTATTCTGCCTCCCATTGTAATCAGATTTGAATGAATAGAAATCATATTTTCTGGAAATCCCAGAATTGAGAGGAGTGCTCTCTAGGTGATACAATACCAGTAGGCATGCCCATTAGAGCACTACAAGTTCAAGAAGCCCTCATCCATCAAGACCAAATCATTCAAAAGCCTATGATTCAGGTCCAAATGGCTTATGAAAGGATGACCCATGTTCAAGAGGCCCAAATTGTGATTCTATATATCCAAAAATTTCAAAGAACTCACAATAATATCTATGTTGGACGTCGGCCCAAGTTTAGAGTCCAAGATCCATATTTGATTAATTCAAAATATGCTGAATTGGACTTTGGACATGATATTTCCTTAAAGATGCAAAAGTGGAAGTCCAAGTGGAAGCCCAATGTTCTAAGAAGGGCCATGGAGCAACTAAAGACAATATCCAACACGTTGAAGGCCCAATAAACTATACACATACAAGAGGAGTGCTGAGGCCCAATTGGAGTAATGTGACAACTATTTAAAAGAGTTAATTAGTTTTGACTAGGATTCTTTTTGAATTTCGTTTTTTATTATTTTATTATTTTTTTGAACTTGGTCAAAGAGCTTATCTTGGAGATCAAGTTAAGATTAGTATTCTAATCTAATTAGGATATATATTAGGTATTATTTAAAATATTTTTAATTAGGTTTTAGAGTTTTACTCTAATTAGAACTCTAGAAATTTTTGCCTATAAAAGGCTTCCTATTGTACTCTATTTTAGAGAGATGAATGAAATTGAGTATTATTCAATTATTTATGAGGCTTTTGCTTCTTTGTGTTCTCTGAGAGTTCACGTGACTTATCAAAGGATTAGTCTTCCTTTGTGGCGTCTTGAGGCTAGGGTTCTAAGAGACAAGTTCTCTTAGGGTCTTTCCTTTGACCAACATTCTTGTTTTCTAGCCGGTCTCGGGCAAAGTGTCATCTTGTTGAAGGTTCCTAGGACAAGGTTCCTAGAGGGTCTCTCATCATTTGGTATCAGAGCTTTGGTCGCTAGTACAAGGTATATCTTTATGTTTTTTTTTTCCTTCCATTTGTGTTATCTTTTTCATCTTCATCTTTTTCTTCTATCTTCTTCTGTCTTCCATTGTTGTGTTCCTCCATCCTCAAAAAAAAAAATTGAAAAAAAAAAATCGAAAAATTTTTTTAAATAAAAAAATTCGAAAAAAAAAAAGGTGAAAAAAAAAATTCAGATTGCAGAATTCAGAATTGCAAGTTGTGCCAATTCAAATTTAAAAGCAAGCTTGGAGTTAATTTCCTAATTGGAGTTAGTTTCCTAATTGGAGTCAATTTCCTAATTGGAGTCAATTTTCTAATTGGAGTCAATTTCCTAATTGGAGTTAATTTCCTAATTGGAGTCAATTTCCTAATTGGAGTTAATTTTCTAATTGGAATCAATTTCTTAATTTGATTGCATTAAGTAGCTATCAAATTATCTACTTTCTTATTTGCATTCAAGAAAGAATATTTTTTCCTAATTGTTTTAAACTTGAATTGCAAGTAGTTTCCTATTCTTAAATTTTCTTATTTTCAGAATTTTTTTTTCCTTCTCCTTCCTCCCAGGCCTCCCCTTCCTCCTTTCTTTTTCCCCTTTTTTGTTACACACCTCTTTTTCTCCTTTGTTTGATTCTTTGGGAATTTATATTTTAGAATTCTAGTTTTTTTGATTGCCATTAGTATGATCTTTTCATTTGATTTGCTTGTGACTTACTTAGAACACTTGTAAGAAGCAAATTATTGAGTGGTAAAAGGCAAGAGCGTTAACATTAAAGAAAAAGCCAAAAAGAGAGTTAAACACGAGTGAACTTATCATCTTTTGAGTGTAAACATGTGAAAAGAGTGAGTGAGGTCCTATTCCTTCTATCTTTCTTTGACTAACTTTTCAGGTGTTAAGATGTCCAATGAGTACAAATTCCTTGAAGAGGCTAACAAAGAGCAATTTAAGCAAACTTGTGCATGGTTAGATGCATTCCAATCTAATTCCAACTCTACAGGACAATATAAGGAAAAGGCATCCCCTGACTTCCATACTAGATGCCTTATCAAAGAGAAAGTTTGTAGCATGGCTATTGATAATAGTAGCTATGTAAATGTTGCTAGTACCTTACTTGTTGAGAAATTAAACTTGCCTACTATAAAGCATCCTAGGCCCTATACTTTGTTGAAGGGTAGTGCTGAATTTAAAGTCAATAAGCAAGTTTTGATTTCTTTCTCTATTGGTAAATATCATGATAAAGTGTTATGTGATGTCACTCCTATGTCTGATGGACATATTATGCTTGGTAAACCATGGAAACATGTGCGAAAAGCTAAATATGTTAAGCATAAGTACAAATATTGCTATTGCTATTCATTTGTATTCAATGAAAAAAATCATGTATTAGTACCTCTTGATCCTATGGCTGTTTATGAGGATCAAATGAGAATAGTACAAGCATACAAAATGAAAGAAAAAGATATAGCAAAAGAAAAAGAGAGAGAACATGAGTTAGAGAGAAAAAAAGATGAAATTGAAAAAGAAAATGAGTGTGAGTGAAAAGAAAGAGCACGAGAGTTGTGAGAATAGTGAGAAAAGTGAGAAAAGCATGAGTGTGAGCTTGTTTGATGAAAAAAAAGAGGTTGAGAGTGTGTGTAGGGATATTTGTTTATCTACTAACAACCTTAACCCATCTTTGCCTATTGTTGATTCTAGCTCCTTGCAGATATGTGGAAATTTGTTTTCAAAGAAGCCACCCAATGGGCTCTCATCTTCAACTAACATTGAAAAGAGCTGTGATTGCCTAATTTTGTTTCCTAAGAATCCACCTAATGGCGAAGATTCGAGGACGAATCTTTTCAAAGAGGGAGGGAATGATACAATACCAGTAGGCATGCCCATTAGAGCACTACAAGTTCGAGAAGCCCTCATCCATCAAGACCAAATCATTCAAAAGCCTATGATTCAGGTCCAAATGGCTTATGAAAGGATGACCCATGTTCAAGAGGCCCAAATTGTGATTCTATATATCCAAAAATTTCAAAGAACTCACAATAATATCTATGTTGGACGTCGGCCCAAGTTTAGAGTCCAAGATCCATATTTTGAATTAATCAAATATGGATCTTGGACTCTAAACTTGGGCCGACGTCCAACATAGATATTATTGTGAGTTCTTTGAAATTTTTGGATATATAGAATCACAATTTGGGCCTCTTGAACATGGGTCATCCTTTCATAAGCCATTTGGACCTGAATCATAGGCTTTTAAATGATTTGGTCTTGATGGATGAGGGCTTCTCGAACTTGTAGTGCTCTAATGGGCATGCCTACTGGTATTGTATCACTAGGGTTCTTCATTGAACTTGTAGACTTATCAAGGCTTGATCAACCTTGTGGCGTCTTCCAACACTCGGGGTCCTTGTCTCTTCGTGTTCAAGGGTTCCAAGTGGATCGTTCAGACTTGATTTAGCTTTCTTGGGGTGTGTATATTTCAGATCGGTTGTGGGTTCAAGGGGATTCAAGTCCTTGCGGGTTCGCACCATCTTGGTATCAGAGCTTCGGTCCTTAAATCAGGTCATATCCGTGTGTCTTGTGCTTTTCCAGATTGCGTTTCTCTTTCGTTTTGAAATTCTATTTGTCTTCCATTATTCTGGACGTGCTGAATTTTAATCCTCTGTTTGTGATGTTTTCCGTTGAGTTTCTGGACGTATAGTAGGTCTTTCTTATATCCCAGAATCTCTTCTTGCAGATTGCTTTAAAATCATCTTATTTGGAGTTCTCTAACTCGAGATATTGTCCTTTAAATTCAGACGCGTTTTTCCAGATTTATTTTGCTGTTTCTTTTCTGTTTATCTAAATTTCGTTTTTTTGTTCTTTCATATTCCAGAAAAAAAGAAAAGCAAGGCAAAAAAAAAAATAGAAAAAAAAATTGCTGAAAAGAAAAGGCAAAAAAAAAAAAAATTGTGCTGTTCTGGAAGTAGTATTGGTTTGAGCTAAGCTTTTACAACATTCTGCATCTTTAACTTTCATTCCCTGATTTTCTCAACTATAGTATCCGCTTACTACTCATTATCTCCAAGTGTTGGGTTGAATCTCACAAGAATTGTGATAGCTTTGTATTGAGTCTGATTAGTTTCTTTAAAGAGCCTATAGAGAGACTGAGAGTAGAAAAAGGCAAGAGTGTGAATCCATTATTTGAAAAAGCCTTTAAAGTGTTCAACACGAGTGAAGAGTGACATCTTTGAGGGTAAACACGTGAGGAAAATTTGCGAGGATCTTTATTTCTCTAATCAATTTTTCTTGCAGCTTATAATGTCTAATAGGGAGGAAATATCAAGTGGAGGAGGTAGTGCACAGAACCTGGATCTCGTTGTAAAAGCCATGCAGCAGCAATTTGAACGTCTTAATGTGGTGCTTGGAGGGATAAGAGACCGAATGGATAAGCAAGACACAATGATTGCAAACTTGCAGAGAAGACCACCTACTGTAAGTCCTAATCCTAGAAGATATGAGAGGCATAGAGATGATTCTATGGATGATTTTGAGTCTGAAAATGAAGTAAGAGGTGGTAGTGAAGAAGACTATGAATCTGAATTTGATTTGGGTAGAAATAGGCCTAGGGAAGTTAGGCATGAAAGGAGACACGGTAAAAATGCTCCAAGGGGTAGAAATAGGGTGGATGGAAACCTTGGAAATATTAAGATGAAGATACCTTCTTTCCAAGGTAGAAATGATCCTGAAGCTTATTTGGAATGGGAGAAGAAAATTGAGTTCATTTTTGAGTGCCATAATTATTCTGAAGCAAAAAAGGTGAAATTAGCAGTCATTGAATTTACGGATTATGCATTAATTTGGTGGGATAAATTGGTCCTAGAGAGGAGGAGGAATGGTGAGAGACCCCTAGAAACATGGAGGGAGATGAAGGCTCTCATGAGGAAGAGGTTTATACCCAACCATTACTATAGAGACCTCTTTCAAAAGTTGCAGTCCCTTACACAAGGCTCTAAGAGTGTAGAGGAATATCACAAAGAGATGGAAGTGGCTATGCTTAGGGCAAATGTGAAAGAGGATAGGGAAGCAACAATGGCTCGATTCTTAAATGGGTTGAATAAAGAAATCGCTAATATTGTGGAGTTGCAGCATTATGTGGAGTTAGAAGACATGGTGCACATGGCAATGAAGGTTGAAAGGCAACTTAAACAAAAAGGATCAGCAAGGTACCTTTCAGGCTCTAGTTCTTCAATGAGACCAAAATGGAAGAAGGAAGAAAAAGATGTTCAAAGAGAAGTCCCAAAAGGCAAAGAGGAAGCTTCATCTAAAAACAAAGGTAAATCTGATTCCCAATCATCTAGAAATAGAGATATTAAATGTTTCAAGTGTTTGGGAACAGGTCATATAGCTTCGCAATGCCCCAACAAAAGAGTAATGATCATGAAGGACCGTGAAGTGGTGTCTGAAAGTGAAAGTGATGATTCCATGCCATCACTTGAAGATGCTAGTGATGATGGGTTTGAGTATGCTGTAGAAGGAGAAGCACTTGTGACTAGAAGAGCTTTGAATTCTCAAGTTAAGGAAGATGACATTGAGCAGCAAAGAGAAAACATCTTCCATACTCGCTGTCTCATAAGCAACAAGGTATGCAATATGATTATTGATGATGGGAGTTGTACCAATGTTGCTAGTACCACTCTAGTTGAGAAATTAAATTTGTCTACCATTAAACACCCTAGACCATACAAGTTGCAATGGCTGAATGAATGTGGGGAGATTAAGGTTGATAGGCAAGTTCTTGTTTCATTCTCAATTGGGAGATATTGTGATGAGATTTTATGTGATGTTGTTCCTATGCATGCTGGACATATACTTTTGGGTAGACCTTGGGAATTTGATAGGAAGGCGACAAAGGATGGGTTTACCAATAGATATTCATTTGTAAAGGATGACAGACCCGTTACTCTTGTACCATTAACACCCAAGCAAGTGTATGAAGATCAGCTCAAAATGAAACAAGAGAGAGATAAAAGAGAGGGTGATAAGAAAAATAAAGAAGAGAGATCAAAAAGAAATGAGGGTGAGAAAGAAAGAAAATCTGAGAGCTCAAAAAAAGAGATTCAGAAGAAAGAAAAGAAAGTGGAGAGAAAAGAAAGAGAAAAAGTGAGTTTTTATGCAAAAGAAAGTGAGGTGAGGAGTGCATATCTTTCTGAACAGCCTTTACTTGTACTTGTTTACAAGGAGGCCTTTTACACTAATGACCTTGACTCTTCATTTCCGAGTGTTGTTAGTTCATTGTTGCAGGAATTTGAAGATATATTTCCAGAAGATATTCCTAGTGGATTGCCACCCATAAGAGGCATTGAGCATCAAATTGACTTCATTCCTGGAGCAACAATTCCTAACCGGCCAGCTTATAGAACTAACCCTGAGGAGACAAAAGAGCTTCAAAAGCAAGTTGAAGAGCTCATGGCAAAGGGGTATGTTCGAGAAAGCTTGAGTCCATGTGTTGTACCAGTCCTCTTAGTACCAAAGAAAGATGGATCTTGGAGGATGTGCATTGATTGCAGAGCTGTCAACAATATCACTGTAAAGTATCGCCATCCTATTCCTAGATTAGATGATATGCTTGATGAATTGCATGGGTCTGTTATTTTCTCAAAAATTGATTTAAAATCTGGATATCATCAAATTAGGATGAGGGAAGGAGATGAGTGGAAAACTGCTTTCAAAACAAAGCATGGGCTGTATGAATGGTTAGTCATGCCATTTAGGCTAACAAATGCACCTAGTACTTTTATGAGGTTGATGAATCATATTTTGCATGCATATATTGAAAAATTTGTTGTGGTTTATTTTGATGATATTCTGATATTTAGTAAGAGTCTTGATGAGCATTTGAATCATTTGCATTGTGTGCTTGATGTTTTGAGAAAAGAAAAGTTGTATGCTAACCTAAAAAAGTGTAGTTTTGGCATGGGAAAAGTTGTTTTTCTTGGATTTGTAGTGAGTGCTGAGGGAATACAAGTTGATGAAGAGAAGGTAAGGGCTATTAAAGAATGGCCAACACCTACAAATGTAACTGAGGTAAGAAGTTTTCATGGGTTGGCTAGCTTTTATAGGAGGTTTGTGAAAGATTTTAGCACAATTGCTGCACCACTCACTGAAATAATTAAGAAATCAGTTGGCTTTAGATGGGAAAAGGCACAAGATCATGCATTTAGTGTTCTTAAAGAAAAATTGTGTTCTGCACCTATTTTAGCTTTACCTGATTTTAACAAAACTTTTGAGATTGAGTGTGATGCATCAGGAGTTGGGATAGGAGCTGTTCTAATGCAGGAAGGGCGGCCAATTGCTTATTTTAGTGAAAAGCTTAATGGCGCCACCTTGAATTACCCAACTTATGATAAGGAGCTTTATGCACTTGTGAGAGCATTGGAGACCTGGCAACACTACCTTTGGCCTAAACAATTTGTGATCCATACAGATCATCAATCTTTGAAGTACATTAAAGGTCAAGGTAAGCTGAACAAAAGACATGCCAGATAGATGGAGTTCATCGAGCCTTTCCCATATGTGATCAAATACAAGAAAGGTAAGGAAAATGTGGTTGCCGATGCATTATCTAGAAGGTATATTCTTCTCACTTCTCTGAATGCAAGATTGCTTGGTTTTGAATATGTTAAGGATTTGTATGCCAATGATAGTGATTTTGCTGAAATAGTTGTTGCTTGTGAAAAAGGAGCTTTTGGAAAATTCTACAAGCTTGATGGATTTTTGTTCAGAGAAAATAAATTATGTGTGCCTCAATGTTCTATGCGTGAATTGCTTGTGAGGGAAGCACATGGGGGAGGACTAATGGGACATTTTGGTGTGAAAAAGACATTAGATGTTTTGCATGAACATTTCTTTTGGCCTAAAATGAAGCGTGATGTGGAAAGGATTTGTGGTAGATGCATAACATGTAAAAGGGCTAAGTCTAGAGTCTTACCTCATGGTCTGTATACTCCATTACCTGTACCTAATGAACCTTGGGTAGACATTTCAATGGATTTTATTTTGGGATTACCTAGGTCAAAAAGAGGGATGGATTCAATATTTGTGGTTGTTGATAGATTTTCAAAAATGGCGCATTTTATTGCATGCCATAAAACTAATGATGCTACTTATATTACTGATTTGTTCTTTAAAGAAATTGTGAGGCTTCATGGTGTTCCTAAAAGTATTGTCTCAGATAGGGATGCAAAATTTTTGAGTCATTTTTGGAGAGTTTTGTGGGGAAAGCTTGGAACTAAGTTATTATTTTCTACAGCTTGTCATCCACAAACTGATGGTCAAACTGAAGTTGTTAACAGAACTTTAACTCAATTGCTTAGGACCGTCATCCAAATGAATTTGAAAAATTGGGAGGATTGCTTGTCTTTCATTGAATTTGCATATAATAGAAGTGTGCATTCATCTACTGATTATTCTCCTTTTGAAGTTGTTTATGGTTTTAATCCACTAACTCCTTTGGATTTGTTACCATTGCCCATTAATGAGAGAATAAGCCTTGATGGCAAAAAGAAAGCTGAGGTGGTTAAGCAACTTCATGAAAAGATTAAATTGCAGATTGAAAAGAAGAATGAGCAATATGCATCCAAGGCAAACAAAGGCAGAAGGCATGTCATTTTTGAACTTGGCGATTGGGTATGGGTGCATATGAGAAAAAAGAGGTTTCCAGTACAAAGGAAATCTAAATTAGCTCCAAGAGGGGATGGACCATTTCAAGTCCTTGAGAAAATCAATGACAATGCTTATAAGATAGATCTACCAGGTGAGTATAATGTTAGTGCTACTTTTAATGTTGCTGATCTATCTCCTTATGATGTAGGTGATGATTCGAGGACGAATCCTTTTGAGGAGAGAGGGGATGATGCGATCCATCAAAGGGAGCAAGCTGTCTCAAATGCTTAGAATGATCCTCTGCAAATTCCAAGTGGCCCGATGACAAGAGCACGAGCTAAAAGAATGAGGGAAGCCTTAAGTGGACTTGTTCAAGAGACCTGGACTAAGCAAATAGCAATTGGAGCAAAAAAAGTCAAGCAAGATATGGACATTTCCAATGTGGGCGTCCTCAACATCATATGGGCTGAAGATGGAGCTGCTGAGGCTAGATTGGCCCATAACATCATAATTGAAGTGCTTGAACCATGGACCATCCATTGGTGGGCTCATTTAGGGCTAAATAATGCTATTTTGGGCTTAATAGGCTGATTTCTAGAACCCTAATTATTTAGACGAAATTAGCTTATTTAGGGGGATTTATTTCCTTTTTAGTTTTTGAGAGAATTTGACTTTTATAATTCTGATTCCATAGGCCATTAGTTAGGAAATTTGCCATTAATTCCCCTAGTTTTCCTTTCCTATGAGCATTGAAGGCAGATTTGACTTGCACACTATATAATTGTATTCTGCCTCCCATTGTAATCAGATTTGAATGAATAGAAATCATATTTTCTGGAAATCCCAGAATTGAGAGGAGTGCTTTCTAGGGTTCTTCATTGAACTTGTAGACTTATCAAGGCTTGATCAACCTTGTGGCGTATTCCAACACTCGGGGTCCTTGTCTCTTCGTGTTCAAGGGTTCCAAGTGGATCGTTCAGACTTGATTTAGATTTCTTGGGGTGTGTATATTTCAGATCGGTTGTGGGTTCAAGGGGATTCAAGTCCTTGCGGGTTCGCACCATATTGGAACCCGTCCAAGATATCCTCTTAGATTCAACTCAATATCGGATCATGCAGTTGTCAAGACAAGCGCACAAAAGAAACACAAATTAGAATCACCAAAAAAAAAAGAGGAAAAAAAAAGAAGGAGAAAAAAAGAGGATAGTTGGTCTTGGGGGAGGGGGAAGGGGACTAGACTCCAAAAGAACCGGTCTCTTTTACCCTAGCCATGAGATACTACAAGGTAAACCACCATTGAAGAATCTTTAATTCTTTTTAGCACTCAAGAGAGCAAGAACAACTCACAAGAATTCTAAAAATTTCATTCATTCATCTTTTGCCTCCAAAGTGGCATACAAGATAGTCTTAAAAGAAAAGTAAAATCCTAGCCAAACAAAATTACTATAAAGTCCTAAAAGTAGTGCCATATCTGAGGGTATTTTGGGAATTTATAATCTAAATATTAATCCCTCCTAAATGGCACATAAAATACAAAAAATAAAATATCCAAGTCTACAAAGATAATCCTACTCAATCAAACTCAATCTAGGTGGAAGCCATATTATATGATAAAATAGAAAACTAATAATCTGAATAATATAATCAAGGTAGCGTATTTTTTATTCATATAAAGTAAATAAAATAAGCTAAATAATTAGCCAAAATGACACTTAAAACAACATATGGATGGCACATGACTTTTAAATGAACTAATCTCAGCCACAAGATCTTCTTCTAGCTTGAATCTGGTCCATTGATTAGGCACAACATATGAACGCCTTCTCTACTCTTTTTTGCTTCAAATTTAACTAAGTGTAAGGCCTCCATCTCTATTAATTTAAATATTACTCCATTCTAGGCTTCTTTCATCACTTTAGCTTTTGATCTTGTCACTGGTCTTCTTAAGCCTCGCAACGGCT
Organism: Erythrophleum fordii; assembly: GCA_032878935.1. Taxonomy (NCBI): domain Eukaryota; kingdom Viridiplantae; phylum Streptophyta; class Magnoliopsida; order Fabales; family Fabaceae; genus Erythrophleum; species Erythrophleum fordii. Next base: position 19,589,465 of record JAVQMF010000053.1, read on the forward strand.
CCTTAATCATCCTAGTTGGTTGCACCGACTCACATTGTTGCTCTTGTTCAAGCTCTCCAAAGGTTGCCTCCATCATTCTAATTGCATAATAGTATAAAATTTTGAATTGGAAAAATCTTTTATTGGGTGAGAGGAAATCAAGAAAAAATTGATTCTTATTTTATAATTTATATTATTTAATAAAAAAGTTATTTATGTCAACATACATTATGGCACTTTTTTTTTCCATTAACCATGTAATAATAACTATTTCTCTATTAATTTCCCATTTATAACTTTATTGAAATAAAATTCAGTAATCAACTTATTTGAAATAAGAAGTTGCTAGTGTTGGGAGCCGACTCCCTTGGAACTAAATAATAAAGATTTGGGGTTTTATTATAAATATCAATAAATAAGTTAAGTAGCTTTTAAAGGGTGTTACACCTGAAAATGCGATTGCGTAACGCTTTAAAAAAGAAAATAATTTCAAGAGGAATTTCGATTTTCAAAGAAAACAAAAATCAAAATCAAAATTATAAAGTAACAGTAGAGTCGCCACCAAAATTTTATATTTTAAAAGGTAAAACTTTGGAAAAACCTTTTATAAGAAAAATAAAAATGGTTTACGAACCAAATACAAGTTCGAGAGTTGTTTGTGAGTGGAGAAGGTATAAGGCACCCCACAACACCCGTTACTATGAACGGTTACCCTAAGTTAGTTGTGCAAAGTTAATATGGTCTCGATTCTATTTTAGTTCTCCTTAATAAATCATATGTAAAACGGAAGAAAAAACTTAAGGAAATAAAATTAAAAGTAAAAAATAGGAAAAGAAATTAAGGAAATAAAATTAAGAGCAAAAGAAAGAAATTAAGGAAATAAAATTAAAAGAAGATATAACTAAAAATTAGAAAGAAATTAAGAAAATATTTTATTTATAAAGGCAGACTTAACCTAAAATAAAAATCTAGGGTCTACATACCTTTCACCTAAAATAAAAGCTTAGGGTCTATATACCTTTTAGGAAGGATCAAAGTATACATAGTTCAAAACAAAATTTGTATTTGTTGATTTGTGTTTTTTTTTCTTTGTTTTATGTTTTGTTTTTGTCCTTTTTCTTATTTCTTGTTTTTTGTTTTGTTTTGTTTTTATTTTTATTTTTTATATGTTATTTATTTATTTATCTTTTTATTTTTTTTGGTGAAAAGATAAAGAAAATAAAAATTACTTTCTCTTTGACAAATAAAACAAATTTAGAATTGGTTGATGTGTTTTGATTTGTTAAAGGTAGAGTTAATTTTGCTTATTTACTTTTCTTGCATTTTTAGTTTTTCTCTTTTTTTTTTTGTCTTTTTTTTTTCATTTTTCTCTTTTCTCATCATTTTTTAATTTTTTTAATTTGTTATTTTTGTTTTGTTTTGTTTTTTCTATATATATTTTTTGTTTTGCTTTTGCCTTAATCAGTTTTTGTTTTCATGTTTTTTTTGTTTTGTTTTTTTCCTTTTGTTTTTAAATTTTACTCCTACTTTTTATCAAAAGAAATTTGAAAGGAGTTCATAAATCTTGAGAAACTTAATTCCTCCCTTACTTCTTATATTTCTTTTCTCTTTTTTTTTTTCATTTGTTTTTTTTTTGTTTTGTCTTTTCCATTTTTTTTGATAAACACAAACTTTAAAAGGATTACTTAATTTTAAATTTTTAAAATTCTTTTTGACAAAAGTTCTTAAGAAATCAAGATCCTCTTTTCTTATTTCTTTTACTTTTGAAAAATTTTGTTGGTTTGTTGGTTGTTGGTATTGTTTTTGTTCTCTGTGTTTTTTGTTTTGCTTTTCTTTTTTATTTTGTTTTATTTTTTAAAAAACCTCTTTTTTTCATTTTTATTTTTATATCTTTTTTTCCTTAAGAGAAGATACTCTAAAAGGAACGATTAATTTTGAACTATTTAAAATAAAATTTTTTATTTTTAGAGAAGAACCTTTAAGAAAAAAAAAAAGAAAAAAGATTTTAAAATTAGTAATTTTTTGTCAAAAATATTTTTCATTTTTTTTAAAAAAAACATACTTTGCTTATTCTAAAGAAAACTATATATATTTTTAAGGGATCTCACATGATTTTCTAAAATCCCCTTTTTTATTTTTGTTTTGAAACATATTTATTATTATTATTATTATTATTATTATTATTACTAAAGCATATTTTCTTTTTTCTTGAATTTTTTGAAAATAAAATTAATTGGATAAGGCATTTGGAAACCAAAACTCGTGAATGAAAATAAAAATAAATAAATAAAACTAATGAGCACCATATCTTTCTCAGATGCACCCAAATATAAATGATAATTTTGATCCCACATGCACCTATAATAAATCCAAAGGTTATAACAAAATTCAAGTAGTACGATAACCTTTTAATTATAAAATTATTGTAATATGAATTTCTAACAGCCACAAAATTCATGAAACAATTAAAACTCAATGTGTGGTGCTCAATGCTTTTGAAAGGCAATAATTCTTTAGGATTAACAAAATCTATGCAATGAAAGCACTTTTGAAAGCACATTAAAGATTGGAAACTATCAGGTGGTTTCTTAAAAAACAAATTTAGGCAATCACAACTCTTTTCAATGCTAGTTGAAGATGAGGGTCTATTGGGTGGCTTCTTTGAAAATAAATCTCCACATACCTGCAAAGAACTAGAACTAACAATAAGCAAAAATGGGTTTAAGATTGTTAGTAGATAAATAAATATCCTTACACACACTCTCAACCTCTATTTTTTTATTAAACAAGCTCACACTCATGTTTTTCTCACTTTTCTCACAACTCTCTTGCTCTTTCTTTTCACTTACACTCTTTTCTTTTTCAATCTCATCTTTTTCTCTCTCTAACTCATATTTTCTCTCTTTTTCTTTTGCTCTCTCTTTTTCTTTCATTTTGTATGCTTGTACTATTCTCATTTGATCCTTATAAGCATCCATAGGATCAAGAGGTACCAATACATGATTGTTTTCATTGAATACAAATGAATAGCAATAGCAATATTTGTACTTATGCTTAACATATTTAGCTTTTCTCACATGTTTCCATGGTTTACCAATCATAATATGTCTATCAGACATAGGAGCGACATCACATAACACTTTATCATAATATTTACCAATGGAGAAAGAAATCAAAACTTACTTATTAATCCTAAATTCAGCACTACCCTTCAACAAGGTATAGGGCCTAGGATGCTTTATAGTAGGCAAGTTTAATTTCTCAACAAGTAAGGTACTAGCAACATTTACATAGCTACTATTATCAATAGCCATGCTGCAGACTTTTTCTTTGATAAGGCATCTAGTATGGAAATCAGGGGATGTCTTTTGCTTATCTTGTCTTGTAGAGTTGGAATTGGATTGGAATACATCCAATCTTACACAAAATTGCTTGAATTGCTTTTTGTTAGCCTCTTCAAGGAATTTGTACTCATTGGACATCTTATCACCTAAAAAGTTAGTCAAAGAAAGAAAGAAGGAATATGACCTCACACACTCTTCTCACAGTCAAAAGATGATAAGTTCACTCATGTTTAACTCTCTTTTTGGCTTTTTCTCTAATGTTAATTGTACTCTTGCCTTTTACCACTCAATAATTTGCTTCTTACAAGTGTTCTAAGCAAGTTACAAGCAAATCAAATGAAAAGATCAGACTAGTGGCAATAAAAAAGACTAGAATCCTAAAATGTAAATTCCCAAAGAATCAAACAAAGGAGAAAAAGAAGTGTGTTGACAAAAAGGGAAAGAAGGAGGAAGGGGAGGTTTGGATGGCTTTGAAGGAAGGAGAAGGAAAGGGAAAATATGAAAATAGGAACCTATTTGAGAACCAAGTTAATCAAAATAGGAAACTACTTGCAATTCAAGTTTAGAATAATTAGGAAAGAAAATCCTTACTTGAATGCAAATAGAAAAGTAGATAACTTGGTAGCTACCCAATGCAATCAAATTAGGAAACTAACTCCAATTAGGAAATTGACTCTAATTAGGAAACTAACTCCAAGCTTTAAGCTTTCAACTTTGAATTGGCGCATAATTTGCAATTTTGAATTCTGCAATCTGAATCTTTTCTCTCTTTTTTTTTTCACTTTCTTTCAATTTTTTTTTGAAAATTTTTTTCCAAATTTTTTTTTTGAGCGTCACACTCTCTTTTTTTTTTTTTTTGAATGAGGATGGAGGACACAACAATGGAAGACGGAAGAAGATAGAAGATAGAGACGAAGATGAAAAAGATAACACAAATGGAAGGAGAGAAAGTATGAAGAACAACGGAAGGGAAAACACAAAGATATACCTTGTACTAGCGACCAAAGCTCTGATACCAAATGATGAGAGATCCTCTAGGAACCTTGTTCTAGGAACTTTCAACAAGATGATAATTTGCCCGGGACCGGCTAGAAAACAAGAATGTTGGTCAAAGGAAAGACCCTAAGAGAACTTGTCTCTTAGAACTCTAGCCTTAAGACACCACAGAGGAAGACCAATCCTTTGATAAGTCACGTGAACTCTCAGAGAATACAAAAAAGCAAAAGCCTCACAAAGAATTGAATAATACTCAAATTCATTCATTCATGATCTTCCAAAATAGAGTACAATAGGAAGCCTTTATAGGCAAAATTTCTAAAAGTCTAAAGTCCTAATAAAAGTAAAACTCTAAAATCTGATTAGAAATATTTTAAATGGTGCCTAAAATCAAGGAACTAGATTAGGATGCTAATTTTAACTTGATCTCCAAGATAAGCTATTTAACCAAGTTTCAGAAAATAATAAAATAATAAAAAAATGAAATTAAAAAAGAATCCTAGTCAAAACTAATCAGCTTCTTTAAGTTGTCACATGGGATGTTCATGCTTCATTAAAAGTCACATGGTTGACATATGATTCTTAATCTCTTGCAATTGGACTCCAATTGGGCCTTGGCACTTCCTTGTATGTGTGTAACTACATTGGTCCTTCAACATGTTGGATATTGACCCTAGTTGCTCCATAGACCTTCTTAAGACATTGGGCTTCCACTTAGACTTCCACTTTTGCATCTTTAAGGAAATCTCATGTCCAAAATCTAATTTAGCATGTTTTGAATTGATCAAATATGGATCTTGAGCTCTAAACTTGGGCCGACGTCCAACATAGATATTATCTTGAGTTCTTTAAAATTTTTGGACAAATACTAACACAATTTGAGCTCTTGAGCATAGGCCATCCCTTCATGAGCTATTTGGACCTAAATCATGTTCTTTTAAATGATTTGGGTTTCTTAATGGATGAGGGCTTCTTGAACTTGTAGTACTCCAATAGACATGCCTATTGATATTGTATCAGGTTTACTTTAATGACATTTTGATTTACTCTAAGAGCCTAGAAGAGCATGTGAGTCATTTGCACGATGTGTTTATTATGCTTAGGGAGAATAAACTCTTTACTACTTTAGAAAAGTTCTCTTTTTTTTTTAGACTCTGTGATTTTTCTTAGATTTGTTGTAGGAGCTCTTGGCATACAAGTGGATGAGGAGAAGGTTAAAGCAATCTAAGAGTGGCCAACTCCAAAGAATGTGAGTGAAATAAGGAGCTTCCATGGATTGACGAGCTTCTATAGCCAATTTGTGAAGGACTTCTCTACTCTTGCTACCCCTTTGAATGATTTGGTAAGAAAGAATGTGGTATTCAAGTGGGGTGAAGCACAAGAGCGTGCTTTTAACATACTGAAGGAAAATCTAACTAATGCCCCTGTACTTGTGTTGCTTGATTTTACTAAGGTTTTTGAAGTTAAGTGTGACGATTTTGGTATAAGCATAGGTGGTGTGTTGATGCAAGATTCTAAACCCATTGCATATTTAAAGTGAGAAATTGAGTGGTCATACTTTAAATTATTCCATATATGATAAAGAGTTGTATGCCTTGAAACGGATTTTAGAAACTTGGCAACATTATTTGTGGCCTAAAGAATTTATTATCCATTGTGATCATGAGAGTCTTAAGTTTCTTAAGTCCTAGGGTAAATTGAACAAAAGACATGCAGGTTGGCTTGAATTTAACCTTCCCTTATGTAATTAAACATAAGTAGGGAAAGGCAAATGTTGTAGTCGATGCATTGTGCAGGTGTTACACTTTGATTACTTCCATACATGCTAGGTTGATAGGTTTTGAGATGTTAAAAGGCATGTATGAGTCTGATTCTGATTTTGCTAATATTTGGAAATCTTGTAAATTTTATAGTGCTAATGACTATTACAGGTTTGATGGGTTCCTTTTCAAAAAGAACAAGTTATGTGTTCCTATGTGTTCCATTCATGAGCTTCTTGTTAAGGAGACTCATGGTGGGGGATTGATGGGCCATTTTGGCATAGAAAAGACTTTGGCTCTTTTGAATGAGCATTTTTATTAGTCTGGTATGAGAAAAGATGTGGTTGTTGTTTGTTCTAGATGTATTACTTATAAGCATGCTAAGTCTAGAATTCAATCACATGGCTTGTATTCCCTTTTATCAGTTTCCTCTCACCCATGGAATGATATTTCTATGGACTTTGTTTTGGGTTTGCCTAAATCTTCCACTGGGAAAGATAGTGTCTTTGTTGTTGTGGATAGGTTTAGTAAAATGGCACATTTTATTGCTTGTTCCAAAACTAATGATATCATGTATGTAGCAGAATTGTTTTTCAAGGAGATTGTTAGGTTGTATGGTGTGCCAAGAACTATTGTTAGTGATAGAGATGTGAAATTCTTAAGTTATTTCTGGAAAACATTATGGAATAAACTTAGCACTAAGCTTTTGTTTTCTATTACAACACATCCACAAACAGACGGGCAGACTGAGGTTGTTAATAGAACCCTCTCTACTTTATTGAGAGCTATCATTTAAAAGAATCTTAAGAATTGGGAGAAGTGTTTGCCCCATGTTGAATTTGCTTATAATCGTGTTGTTCATTCTACTATAAAATTCTCTCCTTTTAAAATTGTTTATGGCTTTAATCCTTTAATTCCATTAGATTTGCTTCCTTTACCTTCACATGAGTTTACTAACCTTGATGGTGTTAGGAAGGCTAAGTTTGTGTAAGATTTATATGAGAAGGTAAAAGCCAACATTGAAAGGAGGAATGAGCAAATTGCTAACCAAGTTAACAAGGGTAGAAGGCGTGTGGTGTTTGAACCTGGTGATTGGGTGTGGGTTTACTTGTGAAAAGAACATTCCCTGGAGCAAAGGAAGTCAAAACTCCAACCTAGAGGAGATGGCTGATATGAACCAAGTTCAGGAAAATGCTAATTCAAATTCTTCAAATGATCCTTTGCATCTTCCAATTAGACCTATTACAAGGGCGAAAGCTAAACAACTTAAAGAAGCATTAAGTGGACTTATTCAAGAGATTTGGACCAAGCAGATTTTTGAATTTAATTCAAGTATTAAGCAAAATGTCCTCATCATTGGGTTAAAGATGGAGCTATTAAAGCTAATTTGGGTTATAATGTTGTAAATTAGAGAGTTTGGAGCTATTACATTTGACTCATTTGGGCCTAAATAATGATATTATGGGCTTAATATGTTGACTTCTAGAAGCTTTATATATTTGGACAAAAATTAGAATTAATTAGGCTGATTATCTTTTTCTATTTTTAAAAAGATTTGATTTTGTATCCCTAATTTTTAGATTTTTCAGTTAGGATTATGTAGTTAGTTTCCTACTTTTCCTCTAGTAGATAGGTTTGAGCTACACTATAAATACATGTATTCTGCCTTCATTCGAAGCAGATTAGAAGTAATGGAATTATTCTAAGTATTTCTCTAATTGTGAGAATATTATCTTTTCTTTGCTCTTGTGCAACCTTTGTCTTGTCAACCTATCCTTAGGTTGGTGATTCAAGTTTGCAAAAGCCCCCAATTTGTGCTTCAACCTAAGTACGTCGTTGTATGGGTTAGTTCAATGCATTTGTGGTTAGGCGCATTGTCTAAGTAGTAAGTCAACGTTCTTATAATGTTGGTTAGCTATTTGCTTCCGTCAGGTTTCAAATCATCATCTATCTATCAACGTACGCCATGAAGATTGGGCCACTCCCTTAATTCACATCATTTGGTATTAGAGCTTTGATTTACATGGTAGGTTACCCATTATTTTTCAATATCTTTTCCTTCTAACCTCTAGAATTTTTTTTACCATATTTTTTCTTTGCCACCTTTAATACAAAAAAAAAAAAACTCTCTACCTTGTTTCCAGATTTGATTCTTAGTGTGCAAAATTTGGTTTTTATACTAAGAGCCATTAATTTTGTAATATGAAAATTTTTCTTGTCTAAACACTCTATTTCGTTTCTTATCTATTCGACCCCTTTTCGATTGAGGTTTTGGATGATTGATAGGTGTTTCTAAAAGTTCAGAATCTCAACTTTAATGTCATTTTGGAATCATCCCAATTAGACTTTTCTATGTCGAGATATATTAGGTTTTAGTTGATAAAATTTTCTAAATCTCTCAAATCTAATTTGTTTAGTTTGTTTCCTATTTTGTGATTTTGTAAGTTTGCTATTTCATTAGATCAAGTCAGAAGAGAAAAGCTAAAAAAAAAGCAAAAAATAAAGTAAAAAAAAAAACAAAAGCAAAAAAGAAAAGGCAAAACAAAAAAAAAGCAAAAAAGAAGAAGGAATTGCTGATCAGATAATTTTTTTTTTCTATTTTACCTTATTTCCTTTGATATTGTATTGTGCACTTCCTTATTTTGATTTGCGCTTATTTCCCTGTTTCCTTTATTTGAACTTTCTTATTTTGATCTTGATTTTTCCTCATAGTTGAAATTTTCAGAATTACATTTGTAACTCTTTGGGATTTTAAACTTGATTTTGCATTATTAAGTAGTTAAATCTTCGCTCTTCTCTTTAGAACCCAGCCTAACCAAACCCTACTCTCAATTGTGTCTTGTGTGTACCAATCACGATTTCTCAAACCACCTATCTACACATACTTGGTTGAACTAAGAATTGGCAATATTGGATCACCTGACGATATTGTAGGTGACATAAGAGTACAAGATTAATACTGAGAGGTAAAAGGCAAGAGTAGGTAAAATTATTATCCAAAAAAAAGGCCAAAAAAGGGAGAAATTAAACACGAGTGAGAATGTTATATCTTAATTGAGTGAAACACATGAGGAAGTTTTTGTGAGGTTCTATATACGTTTGTTTATTTCATTTCTTTTTCACTAACATGGCAGATAATTGAGAAAAAGGAGTTGCACATGAAAGTGATAATGATGGTCACAATTCATTTGGAGTAGCGCCTTTGCAAATGAAAGCACTAGTGAGTCATTTTGAGAGGATGCTTGATAAGAAGTTGGAAGGATTCCATGAGCGCTTAGATTAAGTGGAGAGTAGAACCTCTAGTTAAAGGGCTACTCAAGCCAATCAAAGACAAGTGCTCATGGTGCACACCCACAACACTGTGAATATGTGGAAGACGTGGAGAGCCATGATGAAGATTATGAAGGGGAGGAGACTCAGCTGAGAAGAAGGCCACTCAACATACAAAGAAGACCACTGAGGAGGCTTAGAGATGAAGAAGAAGGCCTTGGAGGAATCAAAGTCAAAATTCCTTCCTTTCAAGGCAAAAGTGATCCAGAAACATACCTAGAGTGGGAGATACGTGTAGAGCAAATCTTTTCATGCCATAACTACTATGAGGGTAAGAAGGTCAAAATTGCTACTCTTGAGTTTACTAATTATGCTCTTATTTGATGGGACTAGATGCAAAAGGAATGGATTAGATATGGAGAGCACCCCATCTCAACATTGGAAGAGATGAAGGCTATCATGAGGAGGCAATTCATTCCATCCTATTTTCGAAAGGACCTTCATAATAAGCTTCAATGCCTCACTCAAGGATCCAAGAGTATGGATGAGTACTACAAGGAGATACAAATAGCCATGATTAGAGTTAATGTAGAGGAGGATCCAGAAGCTACAATGGCTCACTTCTTAGATGTGCTCAACTGTGACATAGCTGATATTATGGAGATGTACCACTATGTGGAGATTCATGACTTAGTCCATCAAGCTGCCAAGATAGAGAGACAACTTAAGAGAAAGAATTTTGTAAAGAAGAACTCTAATTCAAGTTCTTTCAACATATGGAAGAAAAAAACTCAAAGAATGATATTCCCTTGATACAATACCAGTAGGCATGCCCATTAGAGCACTACAAGTTCGAGAAGCCCTCATCCATCAAGACCAAATCATTCAAAAGCCTATGATTCAGGTCCAAATGGCTCATGAAAGGATGACCCATGTTCAAGAGGCCCAAATTGTGATTCTATATATCCAAAAATTTCAAAGAACTCACGATAATATCTATGTTGGACGTCGGCCCAAGTTTAGAGTCCAAGATCCATATTTGATTAATTCAAAATATGCTGAATTGGACTTTGGACATGATATTTCTTTAAAGATGCAAAAGTGGAAGTCCAAGTGGAAGCCCAATGTTCTAAGAAGGGCCATGGAGCAACTAAAGACAATATCCAACACGTTGAAGGCCCAATAAACTATACACATACAAGAGGAGTGCTGAGGCCCAATTGGAGTAATGTGACAACTATTTAAAAGAGTTAATTAGTTTTGACTAGGATTCTTTTTGAATTTCGTTTTTTATTATTTTATTATTTTTTTAACTTGGTCAAAGAGCTTATCTTGGAGATCAAGTTAAGATTAGTATCCTAATCTAATTAGGATATATATTAGTATTATTTAAAATATTTCTAATTAGATTTTAGAGTTTTACTTTAATTAGGACTCTAGAAATTTTTGCCTATAAAAGGCTTCCTATTGTACTCTATTTTAAAAAGAGATGAATGAATAAATTTGAGTATTATTCAATACTTTGTGAGGCTTTTGCTTCTTTGTGTTCTCTGAAAGTTCACGTGACTTATCAAAGGATTGGTCTTCCTTTGTGGCGTCTTGAGGCTAGGGTTCTAACAGACAAGTTCTCTTAGGGTCTTTCCTTTGACCAACATTCTTGTTTTCTAGCCGGTCTCGGGCAAAGTGTCATTTTGTTGAAGGTTCCTAGGACAAGGTTCCTAGAGGGTCTCTCATCATCCCTCCTCTTGAAATTCAAAGGAGAAAGAAACAAAGAAAGGAGAAAAGTTAGTCGCCCCACCAAAGAAGGTTCAAAGTGGACCTAGTTCTTCCAGAAACTGAGACATACGATCCTTCAAGTGTCAAGGGAGAGGACATATCTCTAGTGAATGTCCTAAAAAGCAAACCATGACTATCAACAACCTTGGTAAGTGGGAAACTGAAAGAGAAATGACTAAAGAAGAAGAAGATCTATTGATGAGAGACCCTCTAGGAACCTTGTCCTAAGAACCTTCAACAAGATGACACTTTGCCCAGGACCAGCTAGAAAATAAGAATGTTGGTCAAAGGAAAGACCTTAAGAGAACTTGTCTCTTAGAACCCTAGTCTTAAGACGCCACAAAGAAAGACCACTCCTTTGATAAGTCACGTGAACTCTCAAAGAATACAAAGAAGCAAAAGCCTCACAGAGAATTGAATAATACTCAAATTCATTCATTCATGATCTTCCAAAATAGAGTACAATAGGAAGCCTTTTATAGGCAAAATTTCTAAAAGTCTAAAGTCCTAATAAAAGTAAAACTCTAAATTTGATTAGAAATATTTTAAATGATGCTTAAAATCAAGGAACTAGATTAAGATACTAATTTTAACTTGATCTCCAAAATAAGCTCTTTGACCAAGTTCAAAAATAATAAAAAATAAAATTTCAAAAAGAATCCTAGTCAAAACTAATAAGCTTTTCTAAGTTGTCACATGGGATGCTCATGCTTCATTAAAAATCACATGGCTAATACATGATTCTTAATCTCTTGTAATTTGGACTCCAATTGGGCCTTGGCACTCCTCTTGTATGTGTATAACTGCATTGGGCCTTCAACATGTTGGATATTGAATCTAGTTGCTCCATGGACCTTCTTTAGATAATGGCTTCCACTTGGACTTCCACTTTTGCATCTTTAAGGAGATCTCATGTCTATAGTCCAATTTAGCATGTCTTGAATTGATCAAATATGGATCTTGAGCTCTAAACTTGGGCCGACGTCCAACACAGATATTATTTTGAACTCTTTGAAATTTTTGAACAAATACTAGTATAATTTGGACCTTTTGAGCATAGTTCATCGCTTTATGAGCCATTTGGACTTGAATTATATGCTTTTGAATGATTTGGGTTTCTTGATAGATGAAGACTTCTCGAACTTGTTGTGCTCCAATGGATATGCCTATTGATATTGTATCATCTATTCATAGAGAATGAAGATGGAGAATATGCAAAAAGAAGGAGAAATCCTTGTGACTAGGAGAGCTCTTAGTGCCCAGATGATGGCAGAAGAAAATGAACAAAGAGAGAACTTGTTTCATGCTCCTGTCAAATCCAAGGGAAAATATGTGGTGTAATCATAAATGGAGGAAGTTGCTGTAATGTGGCAAGCACTGAGCTAGTAGAAAAGTTGAATTTATCTACCTTCAAGAATCAATGGCCATACAAGCTTTAATGGCTTAATGAATGTGGAGAGCTGAGGGTAACAAAACAAGTAAAGATAATGTTTTCTATTAGTAAGTATAAAGATGAAGTACTATGTGATGTTGTACCAATGAAAGCATGCCATCTTTTATTAGGTAGGCCTTGGCAATATGATAGGCATGTTACACATGATGATTTTTTAAATCGTTAATCTTTTATAATTAGAGGGGAACCTATAACCCTCCTTCCCATGTCACCGAAACAAATACTAGAAGATCAAATCAAAAAGGAAAAGAAAAGAGAAAGTGAGAGTATAAAGGTGTCTAAAAAGGAAGGCAATGAAAATGGGAGAGGAAAAGAGCGTAAACCAAGAAGAGAGAGGGAAAAGAAAGAAAAATCTAAAGGCAAGAAAAAAAATGAGAGAGAAGGAGAGAAAAGTTTATTAGTGACAAAAAGGAGTGAAATCAAACGACCTTTGTTTTCTCAACAAAACTTTATAGTATTTATCTACAAAGAAGTTATGTTAAACACTAATGACTTAACCTCTACCTTGCCTAGTGTTGTTAAGTCTCTATTGCAGGAATATGAAGATGTCTTTTTTGAACAAATACCTCCCAGATTGCCACCAATTAGAGGGATAGAACATCAAATTGACTTTATACCAAGGGCACCTATACCAAACTGCCCAGCATATCATACCAACCTTGAAGAGATTGAGGAGATTCAAAGACACAAGAGCTTCTTGATAAAGGATATGTAAGGGAGAGCCTAAGCCCGTGTGCAGTACCGGTGCTGCTTGTACCTAAGAAGGATGGCACATGGAATGTGTGTTGATTGTAGAGCTATCAATAATGTAACGGTAAGATATTGTCATTCTATCCCTAGGTTAGATGATATGCTTGATGAATTAAATGGCTCCACTATTTTCTCTAAAATTGATTTAAAAAGTGGCTACTATTAGACTAGAATGAAAGAAGGAGATGAATGGAAAACTGTATTTAAAACTAAACATGAACTTTATGAATGGTTAGTTATGCCTTTTGGTCTCACTAATGCACCTAACACATTTATGAGGTTAATGAATCATGTGTTGCATGCTTTCATAGGAAAGTTTGTGATAGTTTACTTTGATGATATTCTTGTGTATAATAGGACTTTGAAGGAGCATGTAGATCACTTAAGACAAGTCCTAGATATTCTAAGAAAAGAAAAATTGTTTGGCAATTTAAAGAAGTGTGATTTTTGTGCTAATAGAGTTGTTTTTTCTTGGTTTTGTTGTGAGTGCCGAGGGGATTGAGGAGGATGAAGAAAAGAGCAAAGCCATTCAAGATTGGCCGACCCCTACCATGATCAGACATGTGAGGAGCTTTCATGGACTTGCAAGCTTTTATAGAAGGTTTGTGAAAGACTTTAGCACATTAGCAGTTCCATTGAACAAGTTGACAAAGAAAAATGCTCCATTCAAATGCGGAGAAGCTCAAGAGAAAGCCTTCCAAACTCTCAAGGAGTGATAGAGTACCATGGAGCTCTTATGACCACCTTCAAGGAGACCATGCATGGCATAACCATTAAGGAAGGCTTGGACAAGTTGCTGAACGTGAGCATCAATTTTCAGACTATGTAGAAAGTTTCTATTTTAGTTTTTGAATAAGACCATGTGGTCAAAAATTATGTTTAAAGAATAAGTTAGTTTCTTTCCTTTTTCTTCTTTATAGTTTCTTTCCTTTTTATGGCACCATTATTAACTTTCCAAATTCTTGTAATAAATAGTGCCATCTTTTAAAGAATTATTTTTAGAAACGTTTAGGCCTTTCATTGCCTATATAAAGGCATCATATGTACTTAGAAAGGAAGGAATAAGATGAATAAATAGAATTTTCTTTCAGGACTTATGTTCTATTTTTGAGAGGTTCCTCTAGCTTGTTGAGCAATGGAGTGAATTGGACTTATCAAAGGAGTGGTTTTCCTTTGTGGCGTCTCAAGGCCAGGGTTCTAAGGGACAAGTTCTCTTAGGGTCTTACCCAATTGACCAACTATCTTTGTTTATATGTGTTCTTATTCTTTATGAGTTCTTTTGTCTTCTATTGGTATGATTATGTTCTTGAATCTTGCACGATCTGGGTAATGTTGTCAAAAAGGAGGTTCATAGGACAAAGTTTCTAGGGGGTCTCTCATCATTTGGTATCAGAGCTCTAGGTTTGCAAGTCAAGGTGTGATCTTTTCTTGTCTTTCTTTTGTATTCTTCATTTTTTTCCTTTCTATTGTCTAGATCTAAAAAGTTCTTACTTGTCTTCTTGTTTTTTAGCTAGTCCTTGTGTGTGACCTATGTTGGTTGGGGTTCCTAGAGCAAGTCATCTAGTGGGTCTCACATCTCAAGCATGACCTACGTTGGTTGGGGTTCCTAGAGCATGTCGTCTAGTGGGTCTTACATCAGTTGTTTATCTTCTTGAGTGCTAGAACTCAAGGTTCTACTTGTGCGTTTTATGTTTTCTTATCTCCTTTATGTTTCTTTTGGTCTCTTGCTAGTTGTCATACTTGTGTGTGAGTTTTGTCCTCCTTGCCATATTTTCGTTTTTGTTTTCTTCAAACAAAAAAACAGAGAGTGTGTGATACTCCAAAAAAAAATTCGAAAAAAAAAATTCAAAAAAAAGTAAAAAAAAGAAGAAGAAAGAAATTATCCAACTCCGAAAAAAAATATACGAAAAAAAAAATAAAAGAGTTGAAACAAAAAAAAAGAAAAAAAAATTGAAAAGTTTTGCATATTCTGATTTGTTTCTATTTGGTTTGTCATTCAATTAAATAGCACCCAAGCAATATTTTCTTTCCTATTAACATTTAAGAGAGATTCGAGGACGAATCTTTTCGAAGAGGAAGGGAATGATAGAGTACCATGGAGCTCTTATGACCACCTTCAAGGAGACCATGCATGGCATAACCATTAAGGAAGGCTTGGACAAGTTGCTGAACGTGAGCATCAATTTTCAAACTATGTAGAAAGTTTCTATTTTAGTTTTTGAATAAGACCATGTGGTCAAAAATTATGTTTAAAGAATAAGTTAGTTTCTTTCCTTTTTCTTCTTTATAGTATCTTTTCTTTTTATGGCACTATTATTAACTTTCCAAATTCTTGTAATAAATAGTGCCATCTTTTAAAGAATTATTTTTAGTAACGTTTAGGTCTTTCATTGCCTATAGAAAGGCATCATATGTACTTAGAAAGGAAGGAATAAGATGAATAAATAGAATTTTCTTTCAAGACTTATGTTCTATTTTTGAGAGGTTCCTTTAGCTCGTTGAGCAATGGAGTGAATTGGACTTATCAAAGGAGTGGTCTTCCTTTGTGGCGTTTCAAGGCTAGGGTTTTAAGGGACAAGTTCTCTTAGGATCTTACCCAGTTGACCAGCTATCTTTGTTTATATGTGTTCTTATTCTTTATGTGTTCTTTTGTCTTCTATTGGTATGATTGTGTTCTTGAATCTTGCACGATCTGGGTAATATTGTCAAAAAGGAGGTTCATAGGACAAAGTTCCTAGGGGGTCTCTCATCAAGGAGAAGCTCACCTAAGCACCTTTACTTGCGCTTCAAAACTTCGGTAAGATTTTTGAGGTAGAATGTGATGCAAGTGGAATTGGCATATGAGGTGTACTTATGCAAGAAGGTATGCCCATTGCATATTTTAGTGAAAAGCTAAGTTGATGCAATAGTACCAAAAGACCTTACTGAGCATAGAAGTGGACCTAATGAAGGATATTGTGCTAAGTTTCAAGCCCAAGGACATAGTTTGCAAATTAAAGCTCAAGAGTTCAAGTCAAATGTGCCTAAAGATCCATTGCAAGGCATAGGAAGCCCAATAACAAGAGCTAGGGTCAAAGTAATAAAAGAAGCCTTCAATTGTTTGATTCATAAGTTTCATAACTTAGAGCCCATTCATTTAAGTCAAGAGAAGGCCCAAGAAGATGTAAAAGGTGTGATCAGGCTAACCATTCTTCAAGAGGAGTGCCAAGGCCTAATTAGAGTCCAATTGCAAGAGATTAAGAATCATGTGTCAGCCATGTGATTAAATCTTTAATGAAGCATGAGCATCCCATGTGACAACTTAAAGAAGCTTATTAGTTTTGACTATGATTCTTTTTGAAATTTCATTTATTATTATTTTTGAACTTGGTCAAAGAGCTTATCTTGGAAATCAAGTTAAAATTAGTATCCTAATCTAGTTCCTTGATTTTAGGCATCATTTAAAATATTTTTAGTTAAATTTTAGAGTTTTACTTTGATTAGGACTTTAGAAATTTTGCCTATAAAAGGCTATCTATTGTACTCTATTTTGGATCATGAATGAATTTGAGTATTATTCAATTATCTGTGAGGTTTTTGCTTCTTTGTGTTCTCTGAGAGTTCACGTAACTTATCAAAGGATTGGTCTTTCTTTGTGGCGTCTTGAGACTAGGGTTCTAAGAGACAAGTTCTCTTAGGGTCTTTCCTTTGACCAACATTCTTGTTTTCTAGCCGGTTTTGGGCAAAGTGTCATCTTGTTGAAAGTTCCTAGGACAAGGTTTCTAGAGGGTCTCTCATCATTTGGTATTAGAGCTTTGGTCACTAGTACAAGGTATATCTTTGTGTTTTTTCCTTCCGTTGTTTTTCATACTTTCTTTCCTTCCATTTGTGTTATCTTTTTCATCTTCGTCTTTTATCTTCTATCTTCTTCTGTTCTCCATTTTTGTGTGCCTTCATCCTCCAAGAAAAAAAAAAAAGAAGAGAGTGTGAAACTCCAAAAAAATAAAAATAAAAAAAAATCGAAAAAAAAGGGTAAAAAAAAAAGAGTGAAAAAAAAAGTGAAAAAAAATTCAGATTGCAGAATTCAAAATTGCAAGTTGTGTCAATTCAAAGTTGAAAGTAAGTTTGGAGTTAGTTTCCTAATTGGAGTCAATTTCTTAATTGGAGTTAGTTTCCTAATTGGAGTTAATTTCCTAATTGGAATTTGTTTCTTAATTTGATTGCACTAAGTAGCTACCAAATTATCTACTTTCCTATTTGCATTCAAGAAAGAATATTCTTTCTTAATTGTTCTAAACTTGAATTGCACGTAGTTTCCTATTCTTAAAGTTTCTTATTTTCAGATTTTTTTTTTCTTTCCTTCTCCTTCCTTCCAGGCCTCCCCTTCCTCCTTTTTTCCCTTTTTGTTACACACCTCTTTTTCTCCTTTGTTTGATTCTTTGGGAATTTACATTTTAGGATTCTAGTTTTTTTGATTGCCACTAGTCTGATCTTTTCATTTGATTTGCTTGTGACTTGCTTAGAACACTTGTAAGAAGCAAATTATTGAGTGGTAAAAGGCAAGAGCATTAACATTAAAGAAAAAGCCAAAAAGAGAGTTAAACACGAGTGAAATTATCATCTTTTGAGTGTAAACACATAAAGTTAGTGAGTTGCGAGGTCCTATATTTTTCTTTGCTTATTTTTGTACAAACTAATATTTCAGGATGTCTGGAGAATCTGAGCACGGTGACTTTGACATGAAAGTCTGGGTTAGAGCCGTTCAAAGTACTCTTGAAAAACTTAGTGCCAGATTAGATGATGTGGAGTCTTCTTCTAATAGGAGGACCCATAGGAGGCAAGCTCATATGGAACCTGATGATGATGCTGAGTCTAACTTTGAGGAGTCCTATACTCGAAGAGGCAGACAATCATCATCCAATTAGGAAATTAACTCCAATTAGGAAATTGACTTTAATTAGGAAACTAACTCCAACTAGGAAATTGACTCCAATTAAGAAATTAATTCCAATTAGGAAATTGACTCCAATCTTGCTTTTAATTTTGAATTGGCACAACTTGCAATTTTGAATTCTGTAATCTGAATTTCCTTTCTTTTTTTTTTTTCACTCCTTTTTTTTTCACTCTTTTTTTTTCTTCTTTTTTTTTCTTCTTTTTTTTTGAATTTTTTTTTTGGGAGTATCACACTCTCTTCTCTTTTTCTTTTTGGAGTATCACACTCTCTTCTTTTTTTTTTTTTTTTTTTGAGGATGGAGGAACACAACAATGGAAGACAAAAGAAGATAGAAGAAAAAGACGAAGATGGAAAAGGTAATACTAATGGAAGGAGAGAAAGTACGAAGAATAATGAAAGAGAAAACACAAAGATATACCTTGTACTAGCGACCAAAGCTCTGATACCAAATGATGAGAGACCCTCTAGAAACCTTGTCCTAGGAACCTTCAACAAGATGACACTTTGCCCGAGACCGGCTAGAAAACAAGAATGTTCATCAAAGGAAAGACCCTAAGAGAACTTGTCTCTTAGAACCCTAGCCTCAAGACGCCACAAAGGAAGACCAATCCTTTGATAAGTCACGTGAACTCCCAGAGAACACAAAGAAGCAAAAGCCTCACAAATAATTGAATAATACTCAATTTCATTCATTCATTCATCTAAAATAGAGTACAATAGGAAGCCTTTTATAGGCAAAATTTCTAGAGTCCTAATTAAAGTAAAACTCTAAAATTTGATTAGAAATATTTTAAATAATACCTAATATATATCCTAATTAGATTAGGATACTAATCTTAACTTGATCTCCAAGATAAGCTCTTTGACCAAGTTCAAAAAATAATAAAATAATAAAAAACGAAATTTCAAAAGGAATCCTAGTCAAAACTAATCAGCTTCTTTAATTTGTCACATGGGATGCACATGCTTCATTAAAAATCACATGGTTGTCACATGATTCTTAATCTCTTGTAATTGGACTCCAATTGGGCCTTGGCACTCCTCTTGTATGTGTGTAACTACATTGGGCCTTCAACATGTTGGATATTGAATTTAGTTGCTCCATGGATCTTCTTAAGACATTGGGCTTCCACTTAGACTTCCACTTTTGCATCCTTAAGGAGATCTTGATCAAATATGGATCTTGGGCTATAAACTTGGGTCGACGTCCAACATAGAGATTATTTTGAACTCTTTGAAGTTTTTAGAAATATACTAGCACAATTTGGGCCTCTTGAGCATAGGCCATGATGAGAGACCCTCTAGGAACCTTGTCCTAGGAACCTTCAACAAAATGACACTTTGCCCGAGACCGGCTAGAAAACAAGAATGTTGGTCAAAGGAAAGACCCTAAGAGAACTTGTCTCTTAGAACCCTAGCCTTAAGACGCCACAAAGGAAGACCAATCCTTTGATAAGTCACGTGAACTCTCAGAGAACACAAAGAAGCAAAAGCCTCACAAATAATTGAATAATACTCAATTTCATTCATCTGTAAAATAAAGTACAATAGGAAGCCTTTTATAGGCAAAATTTTCTAGAGTCCTAATTAAAGTAAAACTCTAAAACCTGATTAGAAATATTTTAAATGATACCTAATATATATCCTAATTAGATTAGAATACTAATCTTAACTTGATCCCCAAGATAAGCTCTTTGACCAAATTCAAAAAAATAATAAAATAATAAAAAACAAAATTTAAAAAAAAAAGAATCCTAGTCAAAACTAATCTACTTCTTTAAGTTGTCATATGGGATGCTCATGCTTCATTAAAAATCACATGGTTGTCACATGATTCTTAATCTCTTGTAATTGGACTCCAATTGGGCCTTGGCACTCCTCTTGTAGAATGGTTAGCATGATCACATCTTTTACATCTTCTTGGGCCTTCTCTTGACTTAAATTAATGGGCTCTAAGTTGTGAAGCTTATGAATTAAACAATTGAAGGCTTCTTTCATTGCTTTGGCCCTAACTCTTGTTATTGGGCCTCCTATGCCTTGCAATGGGTCTTTAGGCACATTTGACTTGAACTCTTGGGCTTTAATTTGTAAATCATATCCTTCATCAGGTCCACTTTTATGCTCAACAAGGTCTCTTGGTGCTATTGCATCATTCCCCCCTCTTGAAAAGGATTCGTCCTCGAATCTGCAATATCAAAGGAAGAGAGATCAGCTACATTAAAAGTAGCACTAATATTTCCATAAGAACTAGGTAAGTCAATTTTATAAGCATTATCATTAATCCTTTCAAGAACTTGAAAGGGACCATCTCCTCTAGGTTGGAGTTTTGACTTTCTTTGTTCTGGGAAACGTTCTTTTCGCAAGTGAACCCAGACCCAATCGCCAGGTTCAAACACCACACGCCTTCTACCCTTATTAACTTGGCTAGCAATTTGCTCATTCCTTCTTTCAATATTGGCTTTCACCTTCTCATGCAAATCCTGCACAAACTTAGCCTTCCTAGCACCATCAAGGTTAGTAAACTCATGTGAAGGTAAAGGAAGCAAATCTAACGGCGTTAAAGGATTAAAGCCATAAACAATTTCAAAAGGAGAGAATTTTGTAGCAGTATGAACAGCACGATTATAAGCAAATTCGACATGGGGCAAACACTTCTCCCAATTCTTAAGATTCTTTTGAATGATAGCTCTTAATAAAGTAGAGAGAGTTCTATTAACAACCTCGGTCTGCCCATCAGTTTGTGGGTGTGCTGTAGTAGAAAACAAAAGCTTAGTGCCAAGTTTATTCCACAATGTTTTCCAGAAATAACTCAAGAATTTTACATCTCTATCACTAACAATAGTTTTTGGCACATCATGCAACCTAACAATCTCCTTGAAAAACAATTCTGCCACATACACAGCATCATTAGTTTTAGAACAAGCAATAAAATGTGCCATTTTACTAAACCTATCCACAACAACAAAGACACTATCTTTCCCAGTGGAAGATTTAGGTAAACCCAAGACAAAGTCCATAGAAATATCAGTCCATGGGTGAGAAGGAACTGGTAAGGGGGAATATAAGCCATGTGATTGAATTCTAGACTTAGCATGCTTACAAGTAATACATCTAAAACAAACAGCAACCACATCCTTTCTCATACCAGGCCAATAAAAATACTCATTCAAAAGAGCCAAAGTCTTTTCGGCACCAAAATAACCCATCAATCCCCCGCCATGAGTTTCCTTAACAAGAAGCTCACGAATGGAACACATAGGAACACATAACTTGTCCTTTTTGAAAAGGAACCCATCAAACCTGTAATAGTCATTAGCACCATACATTTCACAAGATTTCCAAATATCAGCAAAATCAGAATCAGACTCATACATGTCTTTTAACATCTCAAATCCTATCAATCTAGCATGCATGGAAGTAATCAAAGTGTAACGCCTAGACAATGCATCTGCTACAACATTTTCCTTTCCCTACTTATGCTTAATCACATAAGGGAAGGTTTCAATAAATTCAAGCCATCTTGCATGTCTTTTGTTCATTTTACCTTGGGACTTAAGAAACTTAAGACTTTCATGATCAGAATGGATAATAAATTCTTTAGGCCACAAATAATGTTGCCAAGTTTCTAAGGTACGTTTCAAGGCGTACAACTCTTTATCATATGTAGAATAATTTAAAGTAGGGCCACTTAATTTCTCACTGAAATATGCAATAGGTTTGGCATCCTGCATCAACACACCACCTATGCCTATACCAGAAGCGTCACACTCAATTTCAAAAACCTTAGTAAAATCAGGCAATACAAGTACAGGGGCTTTAGTTAGTTTGTCCTTCAGTATGTTAAAAGCACGCTCTTGTGCTTCACCCCACTTGAATACCACATTCTTTCTTACCAAATCATTTAAAGGGGCAGCAAGAGTAGAGAAGTCCTTAACAAATCTCTTATAAAAGCTCACCAATCCATGGAAGCTCCTTACTTCACTCGCATTCTTTGGAGTTGGCCACTCTCGGATTGCTTTGACCTTCTTCTCGTCCACTTGTATGTCACAAGCTCCTACAACAAATCCAAGAAAAACCACAGAATCCAAACAAAAAGAGCACTTCTCTAAATTGGCAAAGAGTTTATTCTCTCTAAGTACAACAAACACATCATGCAAATGATTCACATGCTCTTCTAGACTTTTAGAGTAAATCAAAATGTCATCAAAGTAAACCACAACAAATCTACCAATGAAAGATCTAAAGACATGGTTCATTAAACTCATGAAAGTGCTAGGTGCGTTAGTCAAGCCAAATGGCATAACTAACCATTCATATAACCCAAACTTGGTCTTAAAAGCAGTTTTCCATTCATCACCTTCTTTCATTCTAATCTGATGATAACCACTTCTAAGATCAATTTTAGAGAAAACACATGCACCATGCAACTCGTCAAGCATATCATCTAACCTAGAGATAGGATAGCGATATTTTACCGTTATTTTGTTGATGGCACGACAATCTACACACATCCGCCACTTGCCATCATTTTTGGGCACAAGAATCACCAGCACAGCACATGGACTTAGACTTTCACGAACAAAGCCTTTCTTCATGAGCTCTTCCACTTGATGTTGTATTTCCTTAGTCTCATCTGGATTTGCTCGATAAGCAGGTCTATTGGTAATAGATGCTCTTGGGATAAAGTCTATGCGATGCTCAATGCCTCTTAAAGGGGGCAATCCATTAGATATTTCCTCTGGGAATAAGTCATAGAATTTCTGCAATAAAGATGTAACACTAACAGGCAAAGAGTGATCTGGATCATTGATAGTAAGATAAACATCTTTATAAATCAATAAGAAAGCATTTTCACTAAATAAAGCTCTCTTGATCTCACTTTTACTCGAAAATAAACTCACTTTCTTTTCCTCATATTTTTCTCTAATTTTCTTTCTACCCAACTCACCTTTCTGTTGCTTTTTCTCATTCTCAATACTCACACTCACTTTACCTCTCTTTTCTTGCTCTCTATTCTTACATTCTCTTTCGATTTTTAACTGATCCTCATATGCTTGAACAGGACGCAGAGGGGTCAACACAATGGTCTTACCATTAAAAATAAAGGAGTAATAATTTTTATATCCATCATATTTTACCTTTCTGTCAAACTGCCACGGCCTACCAAGTAACAAGTGACCAGCATACATAGGTGCTACATCACAAAGAATCTCATCATGATAATTACCAATAGAAAAAGAGATGAGCACCTGTTTTGTTACCTTTACCTCCCCACTATCATTAAGCCATTGTAATTTATAAGGGGTAGGGTGCCTCAAAGTAGGCAAGTTCAGCTTTTCCACAAGTAAAGTACTAGCTACATTTGTGCAGCTACCACCATCAATAATCAAACTACAGACCTTCTTGTGGATGAAGCAACGAGTATGGAAAATATGCTCACCCTGCTCTACCTCGAGATCTTCTTTTGGTTGAATGCTGAGAGCACGTCTAGCCACAAGGGCTTCACCATTTACAGCTTCAGTTAATTCTAAATCTAAGTCATCAGTCAGGGGTGGCATCTCATCCTCCTCAGACTCACTACTAGCACTAGTCACATCACCATTCTCAAGAATAATCATAGTTCGTTTGTTGGGACATTGTGAAGCAATGTGACCAAAACCATTACATTTAAAATATCTAACCTTAGAGGAAGAAGCAGTAGGGTTAGAAGATGATAAAGGTTTTGAATCAGTTTTACCCTTAACCTGAAAGGGTTTTACTTTACTTTCCTCTTTAGACTTGAAATCAGTCTTTGGCTTGAAGGAGACTTTGGAATCCCTCCAAGAACTCGAGCTAGATGTCACTTTTAGCTTTTGTTGAGTCCTTAGTTGCTTTTCCACCTTGATAGCTCTATGTAAGAGCTCCTCCATATCCAGGTAATTGTATAAATCAACTTGGGCAGCTATTTCAGGATTTAAGCCCTCAATAAATCGGGCCATGGTTGCTTCACGGTCTTCCTCCACATTTGCCTTAATCATGGCAATCTCCATTTCTTGATAGTAATCTTCCACACTCATAGAACCTTGTTTCAGCTTTTGGAGCCTCTTATGCAATTCCCTATAATAGTAACTAGGGACAAATCGTTTGCGCATGATAGTTTTCATCTCCTGCCAATCACGAATTGGGCCTTCACCGGTACGTCTTCTGGTGAGTAAGAGTTGATCCCACCAGATGCTAGCATAGTCAGTAAACTCCACTGCAGCAAGTTTTAATTTCTTCACCTCAGTGTAAGAGTGGCACTCGAACACATGCTCCACTCTTCTTTCCCAATCTAAGTACTGGTCCGGGTCATTTTTCCCGGGGAATGAGGGAATCTTCATCTTGATGTTTCCAATACCACCATCCTTATTGGATGATGATTGTCTACCTCTCCGAGTATGGGACTCCTCAAAGTCGGATTCAGCATCATCATCAAGTTCCATATGAGGTTGCCTCCTATGGGTCCTCCTATTGGAAGAAGACTCCATATCATCTAATCTGGTACTAAGTTTCTCAAGAGTACTTTGAACGGCTCTAATCCAGACTTTCATGTCAAAGTCACTATGCTCAGATTCTCCAGACATCCTGAAATATTAGTTTGTACAAAAACAAGCAACGAAAGATATAGGACCTCGCAACTCACTAGCTTACGTGTTTACACTCAAAAGATGATAATTTCACTCGTGTTTAATTCTCTTTTTGGCTTTTTCTTTAATGTTAATCCTCTTGCCTTTTACCACTCAATAATTTGCTTCTTACAAGTGTTCTAAGCAAGTCACAAGCAAATCAAATGAAAAGATCAAACTAGTGGCAATCCAAAAACTAGAATTCTAAAATATAAATTCCCAAAGAATCAAACAAAGGAGAAAAATAGGTGTGTAACAAAAAAGAAAAAGAAGGAGTAAGGGAAGGTATGGAAGGAAAGAGATGAAAAGAAAAAAAAATCTGAAAATAAGAAACCTTAAGAATAGAAAACTACTTGCAATTCAAGTTTCGAACAATTAGAAAACAATATCCTTTCTTGAATGCAAATAGGTAAGTAGAAAACTTGGTAGCCACTTAATGCAATTAAATTAGGAAACAAACTCCAATTAGGAAATTGACTCCAATTAGGAAATTGACTTTAATTAGGAAACTAACTCCAACTAAGAAATTGACTCCAATTAGGAAATTAATTCCAATTAGGAAATTGACTCCAATCTTGCTTTTAATTTTGAATTGGCACAACTTGCAATTTTGAATTCTGCAATCTGAATTTTTTTTTTTCACTCCCTTTTTTTTCTTCTTTTTTTTCGAATTTTTTTTTTGATTTTTTTTTTTAGAGTATCACACTCTCTTCTCTTTTTCTTTTTGGAGTATCACACTCTCTTCTTTTTTTTTTTTTTTTTTTTTTTTGAGGATGGAAGAACACAACAATGGAAGACAGAAGAAGATAGAAGAAAAAGATGAAGATGAAAAGTATGAAAAACAATGAAAGGGAAAATACAAAAATATACCTTGTACTAGCAACCTGGCTCTGATACCAAATGATGAGAGACCCTCTAGGAACCTTGTCCTAGGAACCTTCAACAAAATGACACTTTGCCCGAGACCGGCTAGAAAACAAGAATGTTGGTCAAAGGAAAGACCCTAAGAGAACTTGTCTCTTAGAACCCTAGCCTTAAGACGCCACAAAGGAAGACCAATCCTTTGATAAGTCACGTGAACTCTCAGAGAACACAAAGAAGCAAAAGCCTCACAAATAATTGAATAATACTCAATTTCATTCATCTGTAAAATAAAGTACAATAGGAAGCCTTTTATAGGCAAAATTTTCTAGAGTCCTAATTAAAGTAAAACTCTAAAACCTGATTAAAAATATTTTAAATGATACCTAATATATATCCTAATTAGATTAGAATACTAATCTTAACTTGATCCCCAAGATAAGCTCTTTGACCAAATTCAAAAAAATAATAAAATAATAAAAAACGAAATTTTAAAAAAAAAGAATCCTAGTTAAAACTAATCTACTTCTTTAAGTTGTCATATGGGATGCTCATGCTTCATTAAAAATCACATGGTTGTCACATGATTCTTAATCTCTTGTAATTGGACTCCAATTGGGCCTTGGCACTCCTCTTGTAGAATGGTTAGCATGATCACATCTTTTACATCTTCTTGGGCCTTCTCTTGACTTAAATTAATGGGCTCTAAGTTGTGAAGCTTATGAATTAAACAATTGAAGGCTTCTTTCATTGCTTTGGCCCTAACTCTTGTTATTGGGCCTCCTATGCCTTGCAATGGGTCTTTAGGCACATTTGACTTGAACTCTTGGGCTTTAATTTGTAAATCATATCCTTCATCAGGTCCACTTTTATGCTCAACAAGGTCTCTTGGTGCTATTGCATCAGGCCATCTCTTCATGAACCATTTGGACCTGAATCATACCCTTTTGAATGATTTGAGTTTCTTACTGGATGAGGGCTTCTCGAACATGTAGTGCTCCAATGGGCATGCCTACTGGTATTGTATCAGTTTGTCCATCCATTTGAGGATGTACAACCGTAGAAAACACAAGCTTTGTACCCAACTTAGCCCACAAAGTTTTCCAAAAGTGACTAACAAATTTAACATCACGGTCACTCACAATAGATCGAGGCAAACTATGCAATCTAACAATCTCCTTGAAAAATAAATCAGAAATATGGACAGCATCATTTGTTTTTGAGCAAGCAATGAAATGAGCCATTTTACTAAATCGATCAACAACAACAAATATGCTATCCTTTCCACTAGATGTTATAGGCAATCCAAGCACAAAATCCATTGAAATATCGACCCAAGGATGAGAAGGAATGGGTAAGGGAGTATACAAGCCATGTGGTTGCACTTTAGATTTAGCGTGCTTGCATACAATGCACCTTTTACACACAGCAATCACATCCCTACGCATATGAGGCCAATAAAAATGTTCTTTCAACATGGATAAAGTCTTTTCTATGCCAAAGTGCTCCATCAAACCACCCCCATGAGATTCTTTTACCAAAAGCTCACGCATAGAACAAACAGGCACACACAATTTATTTCCTTTAAATAAGAAACTATCAAATCTAAAGAAATCATGAGCACCATGTTTTTCACACAACTTCCAAGTTTCAGCAAAGTCAGCATCACATTCATACATGCTTTTGAAAGATTCAAAACCAATCAACCTAGCTTGCATAGATGTAATAAGACTATCCCTCCTAGACAAAGCATCAGCCACAACATTTTCTTTCCCCTTTTTATGTTTAAGCACATAAGGAAATGACTCAATGAATTCAAGCCACACGGCATGCCTCTTATTCAACTTATCTTGGGTTTTTAGGTATTGAAGACTCTTATGATCAGAATGCAAAACAAATTCCTTAGACCATAAATAATGTTGCCAATGTTCTAGAGTTCTTTTTAAAGCATACAATTCCTTATCATAAGTTGAATAATTCAAACAAGCACCACCAAGCTTTTCACTAAAGTAAGCAATAGGCCTAGACTCTTGCATCAAAACAGCACAAATACCAATTCCAGAGGCATCACATTCAACTTCGAAAACTTTAGAGAAATCAGGAAGAATAAGTAGAGGGGCATTGGTCAATTTATCTTTCAAAGTATTAAAAGCCGCCTCTTGTGTCTCACTCCATTTAAAGATAACATTTTTCTTTACCAGCTCATTTAAAGGTGCAGCAAGGGTTGAAAAGTCCTTTACAAATCGTCGGTAGAAACTTGCAAGTCCATGGAAACTCCTTACCTCACTAGCATTCTTAGGTGTTGGCCACTCTTGAATTGCCTTCACCTTCTCTTCATCCACTTAAAGGCCATCAGTACCTACAACAAAACCAAGAAAAACAATAGAATCCAAGCAGAAAGAGCATTTCTCTAAATTTGCAAAGAGTTTATTTTCTCTTAAAATATCAAACACAGAATGCAAATGCTTAGCATGCTCTTCTAGATTCTTAGAAAACACAAAAATGTCATCAAAATACACAACAACAAACTTTCCTATGTAAGGGCGAAACACATGATTCATTAAGCTCATAAAAGTTCTAGGAGCATTAGCCAAAGGGCATAACAAGCCATTCATACAAACTAAACTTAGTCTTAAATGTAGTCTTCCACTCATCACCCTCTTTCATCCTAATTTGATGATAACCACTCCTAAGATCTATTTTTGAAAACAAGCAAGCACCATGCAACTCATCAAGTATGTCATCAAGTCTAGGAATGGGATATCGATACTTAACAGTAATTTTGTTGATGGCTCGACAGTCCACACACATCCTCCATTTGCCATCCTTCTTGGGCATAAGTATTATTGGAACAGCACATGGACTAAGGCTTTCTCTCACAAACCCCTTTTTCATGAGTTCCTCCACTTGCCTCTGAATTTCCTTAGTCTCTTCTGGATTTGCCCTATAAGCAGGTCGGTTAGGAAGAGATGCTCCAGGAATAAAGTCAATCATGTGTTCAATGCCTCTTATGGGAGGCAATCTATCCGGGACCTCTTCCGGAAACAAGTCTTTATATTCCTGCAACAAACTCAAAACACTAGAAGGAAGAGATTCATCAAGGTCACTAAGTGATACAATATCAATAGGCATGTGTATTGGAGCACTACAAGTTCAAAAAGCCTCATCTATCAAGAATCCCAAATCATTCAAAAGAGCATAATTCAAGTCCAAATGGCTCATGAAGGGATGACTTATGTTCAAGAGGCCCAAATTATGCATTATGTCCAAAAATTTCAAAGAACTCAAGATAATATCTATGTTGGACGTTGGCCCAAGTTTAGAACCCAAGATCCATATTTGATCAATTCAAAACATGCTGAATTAGATTTTGGACATGAGATTTCTTTAAAGATGCAAAAATGGAAGTCCAAGTGGAAGCCTAATGCTCTAAGAAGGGCCATGGAGCAATTAAAGTCAATATCCAATGTGTTGAAGGCCCAATGTAGTTATACACACACAAGAGATGCCAAGGCCCAATTGGAGTCCAATTGCAAGAGATTAAGAATCATGTGACAACCATGTGATTTTTAATAAAGCATGAGCATCCCATGTGAAAACTTAAGAAGCTGATTAGTTTTGACTAGGATTCCTTTTGAAATTTCGTTTTTTATTATTTTATTATTTTTTTAAACTTGGTCAAAGAGCTTATCTTGGAGATCAAGTTAATATTAGTATCCTAATCTAATTAGGATATATATTAGGTATTATTTAAAATATTTCTAATCAGATTTTATAGTTTTACTATAATTAGGACTCTAGAAATTTTGCCTATAAAATGCTTCCTATTATATTCTATTTTACACATGAATGAATTTGAGTATTATTCAATTGTTGTGAGGCTTTTGCTTCTTTGTGTTCTCTGAGAGTTCACGTGACTTATCAAAGGATTGGTCTTCCTTTGTGGCGTCTTGAGACTAGGGTTCTAAGAGACAAGTTCTCTTAGTGTCTTTCCTTTGACCAACATTCTTGTTTTCTAGCCGGTCTCGGGCAAAGTGTCATCTTGTTGAAGGTTCCTAGGACAAGGTTCCTAGAGGGTCTCTCATCACTAAGGGTTAGATAAACATCCTTATACAAGAGTACAAAAGATGTCTCACTACATAAAGCCCTCTTAATCTCTCCTCTACTGGAAAATAGTGTTACTTTCTTTTCTTCACTCTTTTGACTTTTCTTTTCAGTAGCTCTCTTTTCTTTTCTCTCCCTCTCACTTTCTTTTCTTTCTTTCTCACGCACTTTCTTTTCTTTCTCTCTTAACTTGCATTCTTGAGTAATTCGCTTTTGATCTTTATATGCCTGCAAGGGTCTAAGAGGGGTTAGCATAATGGTTTTCTTATTAAACTCAAAAGAATACCTGTTAGTTTATATCATACTTAACTTTCCTATCAAATTGCCAAGGTCTACCCAATAACAAGTGTCCAGCATACATAGGAGCTATATCACATAAAACCTCATCATGGTAACTTCCTATGGAAAATGCTACAACAACTTGTTTAGTAACTTTAACATCCCCATTATCATTGAACCACAACAAATTATAAGGAGTGGGGTGTTTTCTAGTTGGCAAACCTAGCTTTTCAACCAACAAGGTACTAGCAACATTAGTGCAGCTCCCATTATCAATGATAAGGCTACATACCTTGTTGTTAACAAAACACCTAGTGTGAAAGATATGCTGATGCAATAGCACCAAGAGACCTTGTTGAGCATAAAAGTGGACCTGATGAAGGATATGATTTGCAAATTAAAGCCCAAGAGTTCAAGTCAAATGTGCCTAAAGACCCATTGCAAGGCATAGGAGGCCCAATAACAAGAGTTAGGGCCCAATAACAAGAGTTAGGGCCAAAGCAATGAAAGAAGCCTTCAATTGTTTAATTCATAAGCTTCACAACTTAGAGCCCATTCATTTAAGTCAAGAGAAGGCCCAAGAAGATGTAAAAGATGTGATTATGCTAACCATTCTACAAGAGGAGTGCCAAGGCCCAATTGGAGTCCAATTACAAGAGATTAAGAATCATGTGACAACCATGTGATTTTTAATGAAGTATGAGCATCCCATGTGACAACTTAAAGAAGTAGATTAGTTTTGACTAGGATTCTTTTTTAAAATTTCGTTTTTTATTATTTTATTATTTTTTTGAACTTGGTCAAAGAGCTTATCTTGGAGATCAAGTTAATATTAGTATCCTAATCTAATTAGGATATATATTAGGTATTATTTAAAATATTTCTAATCAGATTTTAGAGTTTTACTTTAATTAGGACTCTAGAAATTTTGCCTATAAAATGCTTCCTATTGTATTCTATTTTACACATGAATGAATTTGAGTATTATTCAATTGTTGTGAGGCTTTTGCTTCTTTGTGTTCTCTGAGAGTTCACGTGACTTATCAAAGGATTGGTCTTCCTTTGTGGCGTCTTGAGGCTAGGGTTCTAAGAGACAAGTTCTCTTAGGGTCTTTCCTTTGACCAACATTCTTGTTTTCTAGCCGGTCTCGGGCAAAGTGTCATCTTGTTGAAGGTTCCTAGGACAACGTTCCTAGAGGGTCTCTCATCATTTGGTATCAGAGCTTTGGTCGCTAGTACAAGGTATATTTTTGTATTTTCCCTTTCATTGTTTTTCATACTTTCTCTCTTTCCATTAATCCTTTTCATCTTCATCTTTTTCTTCTATCTTCTTCTGTCTTCCATTGTTGTGTTCCTCCATCCTCAAAAAAAAAAAAAAAAAAAAAAGAAGAGAGTGTGATACTCCAAAAAGAAAAAGAGAAGAGAGTGTGATACTCCCAAAAAAAAAATTCAAAAAAAAAAAGAAGAAAAAAAAAAGGGAGTGAAAAAAAAAAATTCAGATTGCAGAATTCAAAATTGCAAGTTGTGCCAATTCAAAATTAAAAGCAAGATTGGAGTTAATTTCCTAATTGGAATTAATTTCCTAATTAGAGTCAATTTCCTAGTTGGAGTTAGTTTCCTAATTAAAGTTAATTTCCTAATTGGAGTTAATTTCCTAATTGGAGTCAATTTCCTAGTTGGTGTTAGTTTCCTAATTGGAGTCTATTTCTTAATTGGAGTTTGTTTCCTAATTTAATTGCATTAAGTGGCTACCAAGTTTTCTACTTACCTATTTGCATTCAAGAAAGGATATTGTTTTCTAATTGTTCGAAACTTGAATTGCAAGTAGTTTTCTATTCTTAAGGTTTCTTATTTTCAGATTTTTTTTTTCTTTTCTTTTCATCTCTTTCCTTCCAGACCTTCCCTTACTCCTTCTTTTTCCTTTTTGTTACACACCTATTTTTCTCCTTTGTTTGATTCTTTGGGAATTTATATTTTAGAATTCTAGTTTTTGGATTGCCACTAGTTTGATCTTTTCATTTGATTTGCTTGTGACTTGCTTAGAACACTTGTAAGAAGCAAATTATTGAGTCGTAAAAGGCAAGAGGGTTAACATTAAAGAAAAAGCCAAAAAGAGAATTAAACACGAGTGAAATTATCATCTTTTGAGTGTAAACACGTAAGCTAGTGAGTTGCGAAGTCCTATCTCTTTCGTTGCTTGTTTTTGTACAAACTAATATTTCAGGATGTCTGGAGAATCTGAGCATAGTGACTTTGACATGAAAGTCTGGATTAGAGCCGTTCAAAGTACTCTTGAGAAACTTAGTACCAGATTAGATGATGTGGAGTCTTCTTCCAATAGGAGAACCCATAGGAGGCAACCTCATATGGAACTTGATGATGATGCTGAATCCGACTTTGAGGAGTCCCATACTCGGAGAGGTAGACAATCATCATCCAATAAGGATGGTGGTATTGGAAACATCAAGATGAAGATTTCCTCATTCCCCGGGAAAAATGACCCGGACCAGTACTTAGATTGGAAAAGAAGAGTGGAGCATGTGTTCGAGTGCCACTCTTACACTGAGGTGAAGAAAGTAAAACTTGCTGCAGTGGAGTTTACTGACTATGCTAGCATCTGGTGGGATCAACTCTTACTCACCAGAAGACGTACCGGTGAAGGCCCAATTCGTGATTGGCAGGAGATGAAAACTATCATGCGCAAACGATTTGTCCCTAGTTACTATTATAGGGAATTGCATAAGAGGCTCCAAAAGCTGAAACAAGGTTCTATGAGTGTGGAAGATTACTATCAAGAAATGGAGATTGCCATGATTAAGGCAAATGTGGAGGAAGACCGTGAAGCAACCATGGCCCGATTTATTGAGGGCTTAAATCCTGAAATAGCTGCCCAAGTTGATTTATATAATTACCTGGATATGGAGGAGCTCTTACATAGAGCTATTAAGGTGGAAAAGCAACTAAGGACTCGACAAAAGCTAAAAGTGACATCTAGCTCTAGTTCTTGGAGGGATTCCAAAGTCTCCTTCAAGCCAAAGACTGATTTCAAGTCTAAAGAGGAAAGTAAAGTAAAACCCTTTCAGGTGAAGGGTAAAACTGATTCAAAACCTTTATCATCTTCTAACCCTATTGCTTCTTCCTCTAAGGTTAGATGTTTTAAATGTAATGGTTTTGGTCACATTGCTTCACAATGTCCCAACAAACGAACTATGATTATTCTTGAGAATGGTGATGTGACTAGTGCTAGTAGTGAGTCTGAGGAGGATGAGATGCCACCCCTGACTGATGACTCAGATTTAGAATTAACTGAAGCTGTAAATGGTGAAGCCCTTGTGGCTAGACGTGCTCTCAGCATTCAACCAAAAGAAGATCTCGAGGTAGAGCAGCGTGAGCATATTTTCCATACTCGTTGCTTCATCCACAAGAAGGTCTGTAGTTTGATTATTGATGGTGGTAGCTGCACAAATGTAGCTAGTACTTTACTTGTGGAAAAGCTGAACTTGCCTACTTTGAGGCACCCTACCCCTTATAAATTACAATGGCTTAATGATAGTGGGGAGGTAAAGGTAACAAAACAGGTGCTCATCTCTTTTTCTATTGGTAATTATCATGATGAGATTCTTTGTGATGTAGCACCTATGTATGCTGGTCACTTGTTACTTGGTAGGCTGTGGTAGTTTGACAGAAAGGTAAAACATGATGGATATAAAAATTATTACTCCTTTATTTTTAATGGTAAGACCATTGTGTTGACCCCTCTACGTCCTGTTCAAGCATATGAGGATCAGTTAAAAATCGAAAGAGAATGTAAGAATAGAGAGCAAGAAAAGAAAGGTAAAATGAGTGTGAGTATTGAGAATGAGAAAAAGCAACAGAAAGGTGAGTTGGGTAGGAAGAAAATTAGAGAAAAATATGAGGAAAAGAAAGTGAGTTTATTTTCGAGTAAAAATGAGATCAAGAGAGCTTTATTTAGTGAAAATGCTTTCTTATTGATTTATAAAGATGTTTATCTTACTATCAATGATCCTTATCACTCTTTGCCTGTTAGTATTACATCTTTATTGCAGAAATTCTATGACTTATTCCCAGAGGAAATACCTAATGGATTGCCCCCTTTAAGAGGCATTGAGCATCGCATACACTTTATCCCAGGAGCATCTATTCCCAATAGACCTGCTTATCGAGCAAATCCAGATGAGACTAAGGAAATACAACATCAAGTGGAAGAGCTCATGAAGAAAGGCTTTGTTCGTGAAAGTCTAAGTCCATGTGCTGTGCCGGTGATTCTTGTGCCCAAAAAGGATGGCAAGTGGCGGATCGGTGTAGATTGTCATGCCATCAACAAAATAACGGTAAAATATCGCTATCCTATCCCTAGGTTAGATGATATGCTTGACGAGTTGCATGGTGCATGTGTTTTCTCTAAAATTGATCTTAGAAGTGGTTATCATTAGATTAGAATGAAAGAAGGTGATGAATGGAAAACTGCTTTTAAGACCAAGTTTGGGTTATATGAATGGTTAGTTATGCCATTTGGCTTGACTAACACACCTAGCACTTTCATGAGTTTAATGAACCATGTCTTTAGATCTTTCATTG
This sequence comes from Erythrophleum fordii, assembly GCA_032878935.1. Taxonomy (NCBI): domain Eukaryota; kingdom Viridiplantae; phylum Streptophyta; class Magnoliopsida; order Fabales; family Fabaceae; genus Erythrophleum; species Erythrophleum fordii. The sequence continues at coordinate 19,624,212 of JAVQMF010000053.1, forward strand.
GTAGATTTGTTGTGGTTTACTTTGATGACATTTTTATTTACTCTAAAAGTCTAGAAGAGCATGTGAATCATTTGCATGATGTGTTTGTTGTGCTTAGAGAGAATAAACTCTTTGCCAATTTAGAGAAGTGCTCTTTTTGTTTGGATTCTGTGGTTTTTCTTGGATTTGTTGTAGGAACTCGTGGCATACAAGTGGACGAGGAGAAGATCAAAGCAATCCGAGAGTGGCCAACTCCAAAGAATGCGAGTGAAGTAAGGAGCTTCCATGGATTGGCGAGCTTTTATAGGAGATTTGTTAAGGACTTCTCTACTCTTGCTGCCCCTTTAAATGATTTGGTAAGAAAGAATGTGGTATTCAAGTGGGGTGAAGCACAAGAGCGTGCTTTTAACATACTGAAGGACAAACTAACTAAAGCCCCTGTACTTGTATTGCCTGATTTTACTAAGGTTTTTGAAATTGAGTGTGACGCTTCTGGTATAGGCATAGGTGGTGTGTTGATGCAGGATGCCAAACCTATTGCATATTTCAGTGAGAAATTAAGTGGCCCTACTTTAAATTATTCTACATATGATAAAGAGTTGTACGCCTTGAAACGTACCTTAGAAACTTGGCAACATTATTTGTGGCCTAAAGAATTTATTATCCATTCTGATCATGAAAGTCTTAAGTTTCTTAAGTCCCAAGGTAAATTGAACAAAAGACATGCAAGATGGCTTGAATTTATTGAAACCTTCCCTTATGTGATTAAGCATAAGCAGGGAAAGGAAAATGTTGTAGCGGATGCATTGTCTAGGCGTTACACTTTGATTACTTCTATGCATGCTAGATTGATAGGATTTGAGATGTTAAAAGACATGTATGAGTCTGATTCTGATTTTGCTGATATTTGGAAATCTTGTGAAAAGTATGGTGCTAATGACTATTACAGGTTTGATGGGTTCCTTTTCAAAAAGGACAAGTTATGTGTTCCTATGTGTTCCATTCGTGAGCTTCTTGTTAAGGAAACTCATGGCGGGGGATTGATGGGTCATTTTAGTGCCGAAAAGACTTTGGCTCTTTTGAATGAGCATTTTTATTGGGCTGGTATGAGAAAGGATGTGGTTGCTGTTTGTTCTAGATGTATTACTTGTAAGCATGCTAAGTCTAGAATTCAATCACATGGCTTATATTCCCCCTTACCAGTTCCTTCTCACCCATGGACTGATATTTCTATGGACTTTGTCTTGGGTTTACCTAAATCTTCCACTGGGAAAGATAGTGTCTTTGTTGTTGTGGATAGGTTTAGTAAAATGGCACATTTTATTGCTTGTTCTAAAACTAATGATGCTGTGTATGTGGCAGAATTGTTTTTCAAGGAGATTGTTAGGTTGCATGGTGTGCCAAAAACTATTGTTAGTGATAGAGATGTAAAATTCTTGAGTTATTTCTGGAAAACATTGTGGAATAAACTTGGCACTAAGCTTTTGTTTTCTACTACAGCACACCCACAAACTGATGGGCAGACCGAGGTTGTTAATAGAACTCTCGCTACTTTATTAAGAGCTATAATTCAAAAGAATCTTAAGAATTGGGAGAAGTGTTTGCCCCATGTCGAATTTGCTTATAATCGTGCTGTTCATACTGCTACAAAATTCTCTCCTTTTGAAATTGTTTATGGCTTTAATCCTTTAACGCCGTTAGATTTGCTTCCTTTACCTTCACATAAGTTTACTAACCTTGATGGTGCTAGGAAGGCTAAGTTTGTGCAGGATTTGCATGAGAAGGTGAAAGCTAATATTGAAAGAAGGAATGAGCAAATTGCTAGCCAAGTTAATAAGGGTAGAAGGCGTGTGGTGTTTGAACCTGGCGATTGGGTGTGGGTTCACTTACGAAAAGAACGTTTCCCAGAACAAAGAAAGTCAAAACTCCAACCTAGAGGAGATGGTCCCTTTCAAGTTCTTGAAAGGATTAATGATAATGCTTATAAAATTGACTTACCTAGTTCTTATGGAAATATTAGTGCTACTTTTAATGTAGCTGATCTCTCTTCCTTTGATATTGCAGATTCGAGGACGAATCCTTTTCAAGAGGGGGGGAATGATGCAATAGCACCAAGAGACCTTGTTGAGCATAAAAGTGGACCTGATGAAGGATATGATTTGCAAATTAAAGCCCAAGAGTTCAAGTCAAATGTGCCTAAAGACCCATTGCAAGGCATAGGAGGCCCAATAACAAGAGTTAGGGCCAAAGCAATGAAAGAAGCCTTCAATTGTTTAATTCATAAGCTTCACAACTTAGAGCCCATTCATTTAAGTCAAGAGAAGGCCCAAGAAGATGTAAAAGATGTGATTATGCTAACCATTCTACAAGAGGAGTGCCAAGGCCCAATTGGAGTCCAATTACAAGAGATTAAGAATCATGTGACAACTATGTGATTTTTAATGAAGCATGAGCATCCCATGTGACAACTTAAAGAAGTAGATTAGTTTTCACTAGGATTCTTTTTTAAAATTTCGTTTTTTATTATTTTATTATTTTTTTGAACTTGGTCAAAGAGCTTATCTTAGAGATCAAGTTAAGATTAGTATTCTAATCTAATTAGGATATATATTAGGTATCATTTAAAATATTTCTAATGAGGTTTTAGAGTTTTACTTTAATTAGGACTCTAGAAAATTTTGTCTATAAAAGGCTTCCTATTGTACTCTATTTTACACATGAATGAAACTGAGTATTATTCAATTATTTGTGAGGCTTTTACTTCTTTGTATTCTCTGAGAGTTCACGTGACTTATCAAAGGATTGGTCTTCCTTTGTGGCGTCTTGAGGCTAGGGTTCTAAGAGACAAGTTCTCTTAGGGTCTTTCCTTTGACCAACATTCTTGTTTTCTAGCCGGTCTCGGGCAAAGTGTCATCTTATTGAAGGTTCCTAGGACAACGTTCCTAGAGGGTCTCTCATCATATGCTCTCGTTATTCTTTTTCAAGCTCCTCTTTCGGTTGAATGCTAAGAGCACGCCTTGACACTAGAGCCTCACCAATCACAGCTTCAGCTACCTCCACATCAGATTCATCACCTCCATTGGAGCTTAACTCAGCTTCCACATCTTCATCACTGCTGCTTTCACTAGTAACAACACCATTCTCAAGGAAAATCATAGTCCTTTTATTTGGACATTGTGAAGCAATGTGACAAAACCTTGACATTTAAAGCATGTAATTTTAGAAGAACTAGAAGAAGATTTAGGTTCAGATTTACCTTTAGAAGTAGATGTTTGCATCTTCATCTTATTCTCCTCTTTAGGCTTGGTCTCTCTCTTAAACTTGAAAGAGGAGTTGAAGTCTTTGTTGGAACTAGCATGTGATTTCAATTTCTGTTTTGTCTTAAAATGCTTCTCCACCTTAATGGCTTTATGCAACAACTCCTCCATACCAAGGTAGTTTTGCAATTCAACTTCTGCAGCAATTTCAGGGTCTAAGCCACCAAGAAATCTTGCCATTGTAACTTTTGAATCTTCCTCAATGTCAGCTTTGATCATGGCAATTTGCATTTGCTGAAAATATTCTTCCACACTCATAGATCCTTGTTTGATTTTGTGGAGCCTCTTGTGCACGTCCCTATAGTAATGGGTAAGGACAAATCTCTTTCTCATGAGAGCCTTCATTTCTGGCCAAGACTGAATTGGACCCTCTCCAGAACGCCTCCTACTAGTGGTTAATTGATCCCACCATAGGCTTGCATAATCTGTGAACTCCAAAGCAGCTAATTTTATTTTACTTTCCTCTGAAAAAGATTGATAGTCAAATAAAAACTTAACTTTTCTTTCCCATTCAAGATATACATCAGGATCAGCTTTCCCTTGAAAAGAAGGGATTTTCATCTTGATGTTACTAAAGGCATCTTTCTTTTGAGGGGGAGCTCTCCTAACTCTTTCATGTTGGCTTTCCTCCTCAAAATCAGATTCATCTCCTCCTACAACAACATTTTTACCATGCCTTGCCTTGCTGTTGGAAGAAGAAGAATCCATTTGATCCAACCTAGTATTTAGCCTCTTGAATTGTTCTTGAACAGATTTGATGAACAACTTATGGTCAACTTGGTTATCCTCACTTTCAGACATGATTGGCACCTGAAATGTTAGTGAATAGCAAGAAAATGACCTGACTACTCCTCACGTGTTTCACTCTAAATGATGCAAATTCACTCGTGTTTCACTCTTGTAATGGCTTTTACAATGATGAAAACACTCTTGCCTTTTTCCTCTCAACTTACTTCCTATACTGAATTAAATCCAACAAATCAAAAGAAGCAGCAATTGAAGTGGCAATCTCAAATTAGAACCCAAGATGTAAAGTTCTCAAAGAGACAACAAAAGTCCAACATTTAAAAAAAAAATTCATAGGTGCAGCCAATGGAAAATACAGCAAGTGACTAGGAAAGGAGATGAAGACAATGAATTTATGGAAGAAATGGTATGTGGCAGATTATAGGAGAACAAATGGTTAAATGATTAATTATCAAGAGTTATGAAAAGAAAATTGGAATTTGGAATCAGAATTGAAGCAATCAGAAATTTGAAATTTAGAACAAGGCGAATGAATGCAAATTTCCTTTTATGAATTGTGCACAATATGACTTTTAATGATAAGATCAACTCAAGGAATCAAAGATGGTAATTCCAAGGATCAGAAATGACCAGATCTTCAGCAATTGCAATTCAAGTCAACAATTCAAAATTTTACAATTTCCAGCACAACTTTCCTTTTTCACAGATTCTGACTTCTTTTTTTTTTTTTGCAACTTTTCCTTCTTTTCTTTTCTTTTCCTTTTTTTTTTTACTGTAATATACTCTTTTTTTTTTTCGAATCTCAAAGGTGCTGAAATTTGGAAACAGAACACAAGATTTCTGAAAGATCAGAATGACATGCACGAAAGAAATAGCTATAACTTGCTCTAGAAAAATCGGATTGACATGATTCCAAAACGACCAGAAAGAAGAGATCTTGAGACATAAGAAAGACCTATTAAACGTCCAAAAACATGAAGGAAAACACCAGAAACAGCCGCATGAAAAAAAATGGACGAGCAGAAAAGAATCAAACGAATTAAGGGAAAAGAAATAGCTATAACTTGTACTACAAAAATCGGATTGACGTGATTCCAAAATGAACAGAAAGAAGAGACCTTGAAACACAAGAAAGACCTATTAAACGTCCAAAAACACGAAAAAAAAACACCAGAAACAGCCGCACAAAAATATGGACGAACAGAAAAGAATCAGACGAAATAAGGAAAAAGTGGATGAAACCAATCTCAACCAATGCTCTGATACCAGATGATGTGAGACCCCATAGAAACCCGTTCTAGGAACCCCAAATTACACAAATCAGTGATCGAAATTTGGCATGCAACACAAGAAAAAGAAAATAGACAGATATGGACAACAAGCAAGAAAGAAACAAAGAAGAAGAAGAAGAAGAAGAAGAGATGTTAGTAAATGGAATTCAACCCTAAGAGAACCCGTATCTTAAAACCCTAATCCGGGACGCCACAAAGGAAACCACTCCTTTGATAAGTCAAAGATTTTCTCCAGCACACAAAAGCCACAAGAGAAACCTCACAAGTCAGAAAAGATTCTGAAAAGAGAATTCATTCAATCTGCCTCTTCTTGGAGTACAAGTGGGCCTTATATAGGCATTTGAAAAATAAAACCCTGAATACAAAATAACTCCTAGGTTTGGCAGGAAAATAAAAGAAATTTAAGTCTGGACAAATTCACCGAGAATGGTGCCTAATAAAGCAAAAAAAATCTGAAACAGAAACAATCAAATTAAAACAAAATAAAACTAAGAGAATTTTGTGGAAAATGACTGGGCTCCTTCAATAGGCTCCTTTCGGGCTTGGGCTAGCATCTTGTAGATATGAAATAATCTTCATGCCATTTTGTTCCTTTTGGGCTTCATATTCAGCTAAGACTATGGGCTCCAAGTCCATTAGTTTTTTGATCACTCCATTCAAGGCCTCCTTCATAGCTTTGGCTCTTGATCTTGTGCATGGGCCTCCCATACCTTGCAATGGAACTTTAGTTAGCCATCTTTTAGAGTTACATCCAGCCCTTTTGTTTTCAAGTTCTTGATTTTGTTCAAGCTCTTTAAAGTCTCCTAGCTCACCTCCATCATATAGGCATTTGAAAAATAAAACCCTAAACATAGAATAACTCTTAGGTGGCACCTTTTACATGGCGGGAAAATAAAAGAAATTTAAGTTTGGGCAAATTCACCAAGAATGGCGCCTAATAAAACTAAAAATCTGAAACAGAAACAATCAAATTAAAGCAAAATAAAACTAAGAGAATTTTGTGGAAAATGGCTGGGCTCCTTCAATTAGCTCCTTTTGAGCTTGGGCTAGCATCTTGTGGATATGAAATAATCTTCATGCCATTTTGTTCCTTTTGGATTTCATATTCAGCTAGACTATGGGCTCCAAGTCCATTAGTTTTTGGATCACTCCATTCAAGGCTTCCTTTATAGCTTTAGTTCTTGATCTTGTGCATGGGCCTCCCATACCTTGCAATGGGTCTTTAGTAAGCCATCTTTTAGAGTCATGTCTAGCCCTTTTATTTCTAAGTTCTTGATTTTGTTTAAGCTCTTTCAAATCTCTTAGCTCACCTCCATCATTCCCTCCTTCCTGAAAAGGATTCGTCCTCGAATCTGCAATATCAAAAAGAGAAAGGTCAGCCACATTGAAAGTTGTGCTTACATTCCCATAAGAACTAGGTAAATCAATTTTATATACATTATCATTTATTCTTTCCAACACTTGGAAAGGACCATCGCCTCTTGGGTGTAGTTTGGACTTCCTTTGTTCAGGAAACCTTTCTTTCCTCAAATGAACCCACACCCAATCTCCTGGTTCAAAGATAACCTTCCTTTGGCCTTTATTAGCATGTTGAGCATATTGGTCATTCTTGCGCTCAATGTTTGCCTTAACCTTAGCATAAAGATCCTGCACAAACTTAGCTTTCTTTGCACCATCAAGGTTAGCAAACTCATTACAAGGCAAAGGAAGTAAATCCAAGGGAGTCAAAGGATTAAAACCATATACAATCTCAAAAGGAGAAAACTCAGTAGTAGAACGCAAGGCACGATTATATGCAAACTCAATGTGAGGCAAACACTTTTCCCAATTCTTTAAATTTTTTTGAATTACAAAATGCAATAAGGAAGAAAGTGTTCGATTCACCACTTTGGTTTGTCAATCCATTTGAGGATGTGCAACCGTAGAAAACACAAGCTTTGTACCCAGCTTAGCCCACAAAGTTTCCAAAAGTGACTAACAAATTTAACATTATGGTCACTCACAATCGATCGGGGCAAACCATGCAATCTAACAATCTCCTTGAAAAACAAATCAGAAATATGGACAACATCATTTGTTTTTGAGTAAGCAATGAAATGAGCCATTTTACTAAATCGATCAACAACAACAAATATGCTATCCTTTCCACTAGATGTTCTAGGCAATCCAAGCACAAAATCCATTGAAATATCTACCCAAGGATGAGAAGGAATAGGTAAGGAAGTATACAAGCCATGTGGTTACACTTTAGATTTAGCGTGCTTGCATACAATGCACCTTTTACACACAACAATCACATACCTACGCATATGAGGCCAATAAAAAAGTTCTTTCAACATGGATAAAGTCTTTTCTATGCCAAAGTGCCCCATCAAACCACCCCCATGAGATTCTTTTACCAAAAGCTCACGCATAGAACAAGTAGGCACACAATTTATTTCCTTTAAACAAGAAGCCATCAAATCTAAAGAAATCATGAGCACTATGTTTTTCACATAACTTCCAAGTTTCAGCAAACTCAGTGTCACATTCATACATGCTTTTGAAAAACTCAAAACTAATCAACCTAACTTGCATAGATGTAATGAGACTATACCTTTTAGACAAAGCATCAGCCACAACATTTTCTTTCCCCTTTTTATGTTTAAGCATATAAGGAAATGACTCAATGAATTCAAGCCACATAGCATGCCTCTTATTCAACTTATCTTGGGTTTTTAGGTATTGAAGACTCTTATGATCAGAATACAAAACAAATTCCTTAGACCATAAATAATGTTGCCAATGTTCCAAAGTTCTTTTTAAAGCAAACAATTCCTTGTCATAAGTTGAATTATTCAAACAAGCACCACTAAGCTTCTCACTAAAGTAAGCAATAGGCCTAGACTCTTGCATCAAAACAACACCAATACCAATTTTAGAGGCATCACATTCAACTTCAAAAACTTTAGAGAAATTAGGAAGAATAAGTAGAGGGGCATTGGTCAATTTATCTTTCAAAGTGTTAAAAGCCGCCTCTTGTGCCTCACTCCATTTAAAGATAACATTTTTCTTTACCAGCTCATTTAAAGGTGCAGCAAGGGTTGAGAAGTCCTTTACAAAATGTCGGTAGAAACTTGCAAGTCCATGGAAAACTCCTCACCTCACTAGCATTCTTAGGTGTTGGCCACTCCCAAATTGCCTTCACCTTCTCTTCATCCACTCGGAGGCCATCAGTACCTACAACAAAACTAAGGAAAACAACAAAATCCGACCAGAAAGAGCATTTCTCTAAATTTTCAAAGAGTTTATTTTCTCTTAAAATAACAAACACAGAATGGAAATGCTTAACATGCTCTTTTAAATTCTTAGAAAACACAAGAATGTCATCAAAATACACAACAACAAACTTTCCTATGTAAGGGCGAAACACATGATTCATTAAGCTCATAAATGTTCTAGGAGCATTAGTTAAGCCAAAGGATATGACAAGCCATTCATACAAACCAAACTTAGTCTTAAATATAGTCTTCCACTTATCACCCTCTTTCATCCTAATTCGATGATTACCACTCCTAAGATCTACTTTTGAAAACAAGCAAGCACCATGCAACTCATCAAGTATGTCATCAAGTCTAGGAATGGGATATCTATACTTAACTATGATTTTGTTGATGGCTCGGCAGTCCACACACATCCTCCATTTGCCATCCTTCTTGGACACAAGTATTACCGGGACAGCACATGGACTAAGGCTTTCTCTCACAAACCCCTTTTCATGAGTTCCTCCACTTGCCTCTGAATTTCCTTAGTCTCTTCTGGATTTGCCCTATAAGTAGGTCGGTTAGGAAGAGATGCTCCAAGAATAAAGTTAATCCTGTGTTCAATGCCTCTTATGGGAGGCAATCCATCCGGTACCTCTTCCTGAAACAAATCTTTATATTCCTGCAACAAACTCAAAACACTGGAAGGAAGAGATTTATCAAGGTCACTAAGGGTTAGATGAATATCCTTATACAAGAGTACAAAAGATATCTCACTACATAAAGCCCTCTTAATCTCTCTACTACCGGAAAATAGTGTTACTTTCTTTTCTTCACTCTCTTGACTTTTCTTTTCAGTAGCTCTATTTTCTTTTCTCTCCATCTCACTTTCTTTTCTTCTTTCTCACGTACTTTCTTTTCTTTCTCTCTTAACTTACATTCTTGAGTAATTCGCTTTTGATCTTCATATGCCTGCAAGGGTCTGAGAGGGGTTAGCATAATGGTTTTCTTATTAAACTCAAGAGAATACTTATTAGTATAACCATCATACTTAACTTTCTTCTGAAATTGCCAAGGTCTACCTAATAACAAGTGTCCAGCATACATAGGAGCTATATCACACAAAACCTCATCATGGTAACTTCTTATGGAAAATGCTACAACAACTTGTTTAGTAACTTTAACATCCCCATTATCATTGAACCATAACAAATTATAAGGAGTAGGGTGTTTTCTAGTTGGCAAACCTAGAGGTACTAGCAACATTAGTGCAGCTCCCATTATCAATGATAAGGCTACATACCTTGTTGTTAACAAAACACCTAGTGTGAAAGATATGCTCTCATTGTTCTTTTTCAAGCTCCTCTTTAGGTTGAATGCTAAGAGCACGCCTTGACACTAGAGCCTCACCAATCACAGCTTCAGCTACCTCCACATCAGATTCATCACCTCCATTGGAGCTTAACTCAGCTTCCACATCTTCATCACCGCTGCTTTCACTAGTAACAACACCATTCTCAAGCAAAATCATAGTCCTTTTATTTGGACATTGTGAAGCAATGTGACCAAAACCTTGACATTTAAAGCATTTAATTTTAGAAGAACTAGAAGAAGATTTAGGTTCAGATTTACCTTTAGAAGTAGATGTTTGCATCTTCATCTTATTCTCCTCTTTAGGCTTGGTCTCTCCCTTAAACTTGAAAGAGGACTTGAAGTCTTTGTTAGAACTAGCATGTGATTTCAATTTCTGTTTTGTCTTAAAATGCTTCTCCACCTTAATGGCTTTATGCAACAACTCCTCCATATCAAGGTAGTTTTGCAATTCAACTTCTGCAGCAATTTTAGGGTTTAAGCCACCAAGAAATCTTGCCATTGTAACTTCTGAATCTTCCTCAATGTCGGCTTTGATCATGGCAATTTGCATTTGCTGAAAATATTCTTCCACACTCATAGATCCTTGTTTGATTTTGTGGAGCCTCTTGTGCACATCCCTATAGTAATAGGTGGGGACAAATCTCTTCCTCATGAGAGCCTTCATTTCTGGTCAAGACCGAATTGGACCCTCTCCAGAACACCTCCTACTAGTGGTTAATTGATCCCACCATAGGCTTGCATAATCTGTGAACTCCAAAACAGCTAATTTTATTTTACTTTCCTCTGAAAAAGATTAGCAGTCAAATAAAAACTCAACTTTTCTTTCCCATTCAAGATATACATTAGGATCAGCTTTCCCTTGAATTCAAGAAGGGATTTTCATCTTGATGTTACTAAAGGCATCTTTCTTTCGAGGGGGAGCTCTCCTAACTCTTTCATGTTGGCTTTCCTCCTCAAAAGCAGATTCATCTCCTCCTAAAACAACATTTTTACCATGCCTTGCCAAGCTATTGGAAGAAGAAGAATCCATTTGATCCAACCTAGTATTTAGTCTCTTGAATTGTTCTTGAACAGATTTGATGAACAATTTAAGGTCAATTTGGTTATCCTCACTTTTAGACATAATTAGCACCTGAAATGTTAGTGAATAGCAAGAAAAAGGACTTGACTACTCCTTCACGTGTTTCACTCTAAATGATGCAAATTCACTCGTGTTTCACACTTGTAATGGCTTTTACAATGATGAAAACACTCTTTGATGCGATCCATCAAAGAGAGCAAGCTGTCTCAAATGCTTGGAATGATCCTTTGCAAATTCCAAGTGCCCCAATAACAAGAGCACGAGCTAAAAGAATGAGGGAAGCCTTAAGTGGACTTGTTCAAGAGACTTGGACTAAGCAAATAGCAATTGGAGCAACAAAAGTCAAGCAAGATATAGAAGCAAAAGTTTTCTCTAAGTTTGATCTTAAGGCAGGCTTCTAGCAGCTTGGAATTAATCTAGTAGAGAGGTACAAGACGACCTTCTGTATACCTAATGCTCAATACCAATAGACTGTTATGCCATTTGCATTAAAGGTTGCCCCATCTCTATTCCAAAAGGCCATGATAAAAATCTTTGAGCCCATTCTCCATAGTATCTTAATCTAAATCGATAATATTCTGCTTTTCTCACAAAATGAAATAGATCACAAGTAGCTTCTCTACAACAGATCATGCTTTCCTCCAAAAAGAGTCAATTGGGCCAAGCCCAAATCGAATTTCTCGGAATGCATATCTCTGATGGACATTATCAACCTGGTCCACACATAGCCCAAGAATTACTCATTTTTCCAGACAAAGATCTCTCTATCAAAGAAATTCAACAATTTCTCGGTGTAATCAATTTTATCAGAGACTTTATTCCAAAGGTATCCAATCATACAAGCCAGCTGTCCAAACTCTTTAGAAAGGACCCCCCTCCTTGGGGACCTGCTTAGACTGTAACTGTGCGATACCTCAAAAGGAGAGACAAGTTACATGAATTATTAGCGTGGATTGATCTTCAAATGACACAACCACATGCTAAGCTCCACGTGATTCTCACTAAATTCACCAGCAGACTCACTAGTACTCCCCGAGAATGGTTCTAAAGCTTAGGGGAGTATAAACAGAGACTCTATACCACAGCCGGCAATGCAAATGACCTCTTGGTCATATTTACAAAGAATTCCTTGGTGATTTCCATCTTGTTGACAAGCAAAAATGGAAAAAATATTTTCAGATGAAATGTTGTTCCTTAAAGAAAAAGGATCTTGACTTTTATTACAAAAGAATAGCAGAAAGGTACTACCTTCTTAATGGTTTCAATGATGTCAATCTCAGACATATGTTCATTGCCTCTTTGCCAAAAGAGTTACAACCAGAACTCTTAAGAGCCATTCAGTCCCTTAGAAGAGATATGGCTGACATCTCTCTCAGGGAGATCTTCCAATTGACTTTGGCTACTCTTAAGAAATTATACGAGCAGTATAAAATGTTTGATTCCAAGATGGATGGCAAGCTTGCTTTGCAAAAGGTTTGCAAAGAGCCTTATCTCCAGATTAAATGCAAAGACAATTCAAAATGCTCATGTCTAACAAAGAAGAAATCTCATTACAAACATGCTTATGTAAAGCCTTTCAAGTCTCACAAGTATTACAAGAAAAGGCGAGCTAAAAGACCAATTAGATTTTTTAGACGACGACTCACTCAACATGGACAACGAGATCGTTGTTACATTTGTGGAAAAAAGGGACATTTTGCCAAAAATTGTCCTAATAAAACAAAGAAGGATGTTAAACTCCTTCAACAAGTTCAAGCCAGTATTCCTCTATCTGTTGATGATGACATTGAAGAATACTTCTCCGAACAAGACGATGCTCATGCAAATGCTATTTTTTCCCTTCTTGGACTTCATTTGCAAGATTCGAATTTCTCGTATTATGACTGTTTAGATGATTCTAACCATTACATTCTTCCCAATTACTCAGTCCAACCCTGCACTCTTGCAGAACAGAAAGCACCTCCAATGCCTTATGTTCAGATGCAAATTTTTCAAAGCAAGTATCATAAGCCAATCCCTGTCATAGCTTATATGGATATCGGTGCCTCAAAAAGTCTCATGAATCCTATAGTCCCTTCCTCCACAGGCATGGACAACTCATTCTGATGGAAAAATCTTTAAGGTTGATCTTATTACCAAGAAAAGAATTGGTATTAGGATCTTTCCTAATTGTATAATCTGGACCAAAGTACTTAGAAGCAACCTCCCAGATAAGGATATCCTTATTGGAATAGACATCTATTGCCAAGAAAAAAGCTTCAAATCCTTCGTCAAGGAATCCAATTTAAACAATAGTTTAAGCCTTACACGACAATTTCTAAGGTATTTGAACTGTCCAATGTTCCTGCTAGTTATGAAGAAATTTGTGATCAATTTATGCCTTACTGTCTAGAATCCCATGATCAATTTTCTCATCCTTCTCCTCTCTAGAAGAACTAAGACTTCTTCATCTAGCTTCTTTTCAAAAGAAACGAAGATATTAATCCTATAAAAGCTACTCATCTTGGCATGAATCCAGACGACTTACAACTTGCCAGAGAAGAATGTGAAGCCCTTCTACAACAAGGTCTTATTAAATCTACCAAATTTGATTGGGCGTGCCAAGCATTCTATGTGGATAAAAGAGCAGAGCAAAAGCGTGGAAAAAAGAGATTAGTCTTTGACTACAAGCCTCTTAACATGTTCTTACAAGATGATAAATTTTCATTACCAAAAATCAGTTCTCAACTCAGCCTACTTAAAGAAGAAAAAGTTTTCTCTAAGTTTGATCTTAAGGCAAGGTTCTGGCAGCTTGGAATTGATCCAACAGAGAGGTACAAGACGACCTTCTATATACCTAATGCTTAATACCAATGGTCTATTATGCCATTTGCATTAAAGGTTGCCCCGTCTCTATGCTAAAAGGCCATGACAAAAATCTTTGACCCCATCCTCCACAGCATCTTAATCTACATCGATGATATCCTGCTCTTCTTACAAAATGAAACAGATCACAAGCAGCTTCTCCAGCAATTTTTGGGTCTTGTACAAAAACACGAGATCATGCTTTCCTCCAAAAAGAGTCAATTGGGCCAAGCCCAAATCGAATTCCTCGGAATGCATATATCTGATGGACATTATCAACCTGGTCCACACATAGCCCAAGAATTACTCACTTTTCAAGATAAAGATCTCTCTATCAAAGAAATTCAACAATTTCTCGATGTAATCAATTTTATTAGAGACTTTATTCCAAAGGTATCCAATCATACAAGCTAGCTGTCCAAACTCCTCAGAAAGGACCCCCCTCCTTGGGGACCCGCTCAGACTACAGCTGTGCGACACCTCAAAAGGATCTCTCAAGTGCCTTTACCTTTAAAGATTCCTAATAAGGGTAAAAGGATCCTCCAGATAGACGCTAGTGAAGATTTTTGGGGCGCTGTCCTACTTGAAGAGATTGATGGAAAGAAGTATTACTGTGGCCATGCTAGTGGACAATTTAAAAACTCTGAAAAATATTATCATGTAATCTACAAAGAGATTCTTGCTATCAAAAGAGGGATAGAGAAGTTTAATTTCCACCTATGTTCACATGATTTCACTATGCTGATAGATAACTCTTCCTTCCTTAAGATTTTAGAGTCTAACAAAAAAGTTCTTTCTGCTAAGCAATTGATGCGGTGGAAAGACTAGTTTTCTCGCTATAAATTCATCGTTGAACACATCAAAGGACACTACAATATCTTAGCTGATTTTAAATTTTCTTTCTTTAGTTTTAAATGTCCTAAATTTCATTTTTCTTCTTTTCTTACTCCTAAAATTGCTAAATTTCACTTTTTTGAGACTACTGATAGTTGAGGAAGTCCATGGGTCATCACTGAATGATCATTTAAAATGTTTTAAAGTAGTGAGACTCAAATTTGTTCAGTTAAGGAGAAATAAAGTGGTTTTTAATTTTGGTTTTTGATATTTATGATTAGTTAGTCTCTGATAAAGTTCTTTATAGTTTAGGATTTAGTTTTCTTTTCTTTTCCACATTACAGTATGTTTTGTTTCTATTTTATGGGTAATAAAAGGTTGCTAACCAACTACATGGGAATCTGAGCCACCATTGGAATCTTTATTTTCAAGTTCATCCGGTTGTACTGGTGTGAACCCGCAAGGAAACGAGTCCCGTTGAACCCACAACCGATCTGAAATATACACACCCCAAGAAAGCTAAATCAAGTCTGAACCCACTTGGAACCCTTGAATAGAAGAGACAAGGACCCCGAGTGTTGGAAGACGCCACAAGGTTGATCAAGCCTTGATAAGTCTACAAGTTCAATGAAGAACCCTAGAGAGTACTCCTCTCAAGTCTGGGATTTCCAAAAAATATGATTTCTATTGATTCAAATCTGATTACAATGGGAGGCAGAGTACAATTATATAGTGTGCAAGTCAAATCTGCCTTCAATGCTCATAGAAAAGGAAAACTAGGGAAATTAATGGCAAATTTCCTAATTAATGACCTATGGAATCAGAATTATAAAAGTCAAATTCTCTCAAAAACTAAAAAGGAAATAAATCCCCCTAAATAAGCTAATTTCGTCTAAATACATTAGGGTTCTAGAAATCAGCTTATTAAGCCCAAAATAGCATTATTTAGCCCTAAATGAGCCCACCAATGGATGGTCCATGGTTCAAGCACTTCAATTTATAATGTTTTAGCCCAATCTAGCCTCAGCAGCTCCATCTTCAGCCCATATGATGTTGAGGACGCCCACATTGGAAATGTCCATATCTTGCTTGACTTTTGTTGCTCCAATTGCTATTTGCTTAGTCCAGGTCTCTTGAACAAGTCCACTTAAGGCTTCCCTCATTCTTTTAGCTCGTGCTCTTGTCATCGGGCCGCTTGGAATTTGTAAAGGATCATTCCAAGCATTTGGGATAGCTTGCTCCCTTTGATGGATTGCATCATCCCCTCTCTCCTCAAAAGGATTTGTCCTCGAATCATCACCGACATCATAAGGAGATAGATCAGCAACATTAAAAGTAGCACTAACATTATACTCACCTGGTAGATCTATCTTATAAGCATTGTCATTGATTTTCTCAAGGTGATGGAGGTGAGCTAGGAGACTTTAAAGAGCTTGAACAAAATCAAGAATTTGAAAACAAAAGGGTTGGACATAACTCTAAAAGATGGCCAACTAAAGATCCATTGCAAGGTATGGGAGGCCCATGCACAAGATCAAGAGCCAAAGCTATGAAGGAGGCCTTGAATGGAGTGATCCAAAAACTAATGGACTTGGAGCCCATAGTCTTAACAGAATATGAAGCCCAAAAGGAACAAAATGGCATGAAAATTATTTCATATCTACAAGATGCTAGCCCAAGCCCGAAAGGAGCCTAATTGAAGGAGCCCACCCATTTTCCACAAAATTCTCTTAGTTTTATTTTGTTTTAATTTGATTGTTTCTGTTTCAGATTTTTTTAGCTTTATTAGGCACCATTCTTGGTGAATTTGTTCAGACTTAAATTTTTTTTATTTTCCCACCAAACCTAAGAGTTATTTTGTATTTAGGGTTTTATTTTTCAAATGCCTATATAAGGCCCACTTGTACTCCAAGAAGAGGCAAATTGAATGAATTAGTTTCAGAATTATTTTGTACTTCTGAGGTTTCTCTTGTGGCCTTTGTGTACTGGAGAAAATCTTTGACTTATCAAAGGAGTGGTTTCCTTTGTGGCGTCCCGGATTAGGGTTCTAAGAGACAGGTTCTCTTAGGGTTCAATTCCATTGACCAACATCTCTTCTTTCTTCTTCTTTGTTCTTTTCTTTGTTCTTTGTTGCTTGTTGTCCAGATCTGTCTATTTTCTTGTTCTTGTGTTGCATGCCAAATTTCGATCACTGATCCGTGTTATTTGGGGTTCCTAGAATGGGTTTCTACGGAGTCTCATATCATCTGGTATCAGAGCATTGGTTGATGTTGGTTTCATCCACTTTTTCTTTGTTTTTTTCCCTTATTTCGTCTGAATCTTTTCTGTTCGTCCTAATTTTTGTACGGCTGTTTCTGGTGTTTTCCTTCATGTTTTTGGACGTTTAATAGGTTTTTCTTGTGTCTCAAGATCTCTTCTTTCTGTTCGTTTTGGAATCACATCAATCCAATTTTTGTAGAGCAAGTTATAACTATTTCTTTTCCCTTATTTCGTCTGATTCTTTTCTGTTCGTCCTAATTTTTGTGCGGCTGTTTCTGGTGTTTTCCTTCGTGTTTTTGGACGTTTAATAGGTCTTTCTTGTGTCCCAAGATCTCTTCTTTCCGATTGTTTTGGAATCACGTCAATCTGATTTTTCTAGAGCAAGTTATAGCTATTTCTTTCGTGCATGTCATTCTGATCTTTCAAAAATCCTGTGTTCTGTTTGCAAATTTCAGCACCTTTGAGATTCGAAAAAAAAAGAGAGTATATTACAGTGAAAAGAAAAAGGAAAAAGAAAAGAAAAGAAGGAAAAGTTGCAAAAAAAAAAAAAGAAGTCAGAATCTGTGAAAAAGGAAAGTTGTGCTGGAAATTGTAAAATTTTGAATTGTTGATTTGAATTGCAATTGCTGAAGATCTGGTCATTTCTGGTTCTTGGAATTACCATTTCTGATTCCTTAAGTTGATCTGGTCATTAAAAGTCATATTTGTGCACAATTCATAAAAGGAAATTTGCATTCATTCACCTTGTTCTAAATTTCAAATTTCTGATTGCTTCATTACTGATTTCAAATTCCAATTTTCTTTCCATCCTTTCCTCTTGATAATTAATCATTTAACCATTTGTTCTCCCATAATCTGCCACACACCATTTCTTCCATAAATTCATTGTCTTCAATTTCCTTTACTAGTCACTTGCTATATTTTCCATTGGCTGCACCTACGAATTTTTTTTTTTTTTAAATGTTGGACTTTTGTTGTGATGAGAGACCCTCTAGGAACCTTGTCCTAGGAACCTTCAACAAGATGACACTTTGCCCGAGACCGGCTAGAAAACAAGAATGTTGGTCAAAGGAAAGACCCTAAGAGAACTTGTCTCTTAGAACCCTAGCCTCAAGACGCCACAAAGGAAGACCAATCCTTTGATAAGTCACGTGAACTCTCAGAGAACACAAAGAAGCAAAAGCCTCACAAAGTATTGAATAATACTCAAATTCATTCATCTGTAAAATAGAATACAATAGGAAGCCTTTTATAGGCAAAAATTTCTAGAGTCCTAATTAAAGTAAAACTCTAAAATCTAATTAGAAACATTTTAAATAATACCTAATATATATCCTAATTAGATTAGGATACTAATCTTAACTTGATCTCCAAGATAAGCTCTTTGACCAAGTTCAAAAAAATAATAAAATAATAAAAAACAAAATTTCAAAAGGAATCCTAGTCAAAACTAATCAGCTTCTTAAGTTGTCACATGGGATGCTCATGCTTAATTAAAAATCACATGGTTGTCACATGATTCTTAATCTCTTGCAATTGGACTCCAATTGGGCCTTGGCAATCCTCTTGTAGAATAGTTAGCATGATCACACCTTTTACATCTTCTTGGGCCTTCTCTTGATTTAAATAAATGGGCTCTAAGTTATGAAGCTTATGAATTAAATAATTGAAGGCTTCTTTCATTGCTTTGGCCCTAGCTTTTGTTATTGGGCCTCCTATGCCTTGTAATGGATCTTTAGACACATTTGACTTGAACTCTTGGGCTTTAATTTGCAAATCATGTCCTTGATCAAGTCCACTTCTATGCTCAACAAGGTCTCTTTGTGCTATCGCATCATTCCCCCCCTCTTGAAAAGGATTCGTCCTCGAATCTGCAATATCAAAAGAAGAGAGATCAGCTACATTAAAAGTAGCACTAATATTTCCATAAGAACTAGGTAAGTCAATTTTATAAGCATTATCATTAATCCTTTCAAGAACTTGAAAGGGACCATCTCCTCTAGGTTGGAGTTTTGACTTTCTTTGTTCTGGGAAACGTTCTTTTCGCAAGTGAACCCACACCCAATCGCCGGGTTCAAACACCACACGCCTTCTACCCTTATTAACTTGGTTAGCAATTTGCTCATTCCTTCTTTCAATATTGGCTTTCACCTTTGTATGCAAATCCTGCACAAACTTAGCCTTCCCAGCACCATCAAGGTTAGTAAACTCATGTGAAGGTAAAGGAAGCAAATCTAAAGGCGTTAAAGGATTAAAACCATAAACAATTTCAAAAGGAGAGAATTTTGTAGTAGAATGAACAGCACGATTATAAGCAAATTCAACATGGGGCAAACACTTTTCCCAACTTTTAAGATTCTTTTGAATGATAGCTCTTAATAAAGTAGAGAGGATTCTATTAACAAAGAGACCTTGTTGAGCATAGAAGTGGACTTGATCAAGGACATGATTTGCAAATTAAAGCCCAAGAGTTCAAGTCAAATGTGTCTAAAGATCTATTACAAGGCATAGGAGGCCCAATAACAAAAGCTAGGGCCAAAGCAATGAAAGAAGCCTTCAATTATTTAATTCATAAGCTTCATAACTTAGAGCCCATTTATTTAAATCAAGAGAAGGCCCAAGAAGATGTAAAAGGTGTGATCATGCTAACTATTCTACAAGAGGATTGCCAAGGCCCAATTGGAGTCCAATTGCAAGAGATTAAGAATCATGTGACAACCATGTGATTTTTAATGAAGCATGAGCATCCCATGTGACAACTTAAGAAGCTGATTAGTTTTAACTAGGATTCCTTTTGAAATTTCGTTTTTTATTATTTTATTATTTTTTTGAACTTGGTCAAAGAGCTTATCTTGGAGATCAAGTTAAGATTAGTATCCTAATCTAATTAGGATATATATTAAGTATTATTTAAAATGTTTCTAATTAGATTTTAGAGTTTTACTTTAATTAGGACTCTAGAAATTTTTGCCTATAAAAGGCTTCCTATTGTATTCTATTTTACAGATGAATGAATTTGAGTATTATTCAATACTTTGTGAGGCTTTTGCTTCTTTGTGTTCTCTGAGAATTCACGTGACTTATCAAAGGATTGGTCTTCCTTTGTGGCGTCTTGAGGCTAGGGTTCTAAGAGACAAGTTCTCTTAGGGTCTTTCCTTTGACCAACATTCTTGTTTTCTAGCCGGTCTCGGGCAAAGTGTCATCTTGTTGAAGGTTCCTAGGACAAGGTTCCTAGAGGGTCTCTCATCATTTGGTATCAGAGCTTTGGTCACTAGTACAAGGTATATTTTTGTGTTTTCTCTTTCATTGTTCTTCATACTTTCTCTCCTTCCATTAACTTTGTTCATCTTCATCTTTTTCTTCAATCTTCTTCTGTCTTCCATTGTTGTGTTCCTCCATCCTCAAAAAAAAAAAAAAAAAAAAAAGAGTGTGATACTCCAAAAAGAAAAAGAAAAGAGAGTGTGATACTCCCAAAAAAAAATTCGAAAAAAAAAAGAAAAAAAAAAGAGTGAAAAAAAAAGAGGAATAAATGAATGAATTTGAGTATTATTCAGTTATTTGTGAGGCTTTTGCTTCTTTATGTTCTCTGAGAGTTCACGTGACTTATCAAAGGATTGGTCTTCCTTTGTGGCGTCTTGAGGCTAGGGTTCTAAGGGACAAGTTCTCTTAGGGTCTTACCTTTGACCAACAATCTTGTTTTCTAGCCGGTCTCAGGCAAAGTGTCATCTTGTTGAAGGTTCCTAGGACAAGGTTCCTAGAGGGTCTCTCATCATGTTGTCTCTTTAAGAACTTTATATCTTGGATTCTAATTTGAGATTGCCACTTCAGTTGCTGCTTCTTTTGATTTGTTGGATTTAATTCAGTACACTATAGGAAGCAAGTTGACAGGAAAAAGGCAAGAGTGTTTTCATCATTGTAAAAGCCATTACAAGTGTGAAACACGAGTAAATTTGCATCATTTAGAGTGAAACACGTGAGGGAGTAGTCAGGTCCTTTTCTTGCTATTCACTAACATTTCAGGTGCCAATCATGTCTGAAAGTGAGGATAACCAAGTTGACCTTAAATTGTTCATCAAATCTGTTCAAGAACAATTCAAGAGGCTAAATACTAGGTTGGATCAAATGGATTCTTCTTCTTCCAACAGCAAGGCAAGGCATGGTAAAAATGTTGTTCTAGGAGGAGATGAATCTGATTTTGAGGAGGAAAGCCAACATGAAAGAGTTAGGAGAGCTCCCCCTCGAAAGAAAGATGCCTTTAGTAACATCAAGATAAAAATCCCTTCCTGATACAATACCAGTAGGCATGCCCATTGGAGCACTACAAGTTCGAGAAGCCCTCATCCATCAAGAAACTCAAATCATTAAAAAGGGTATGATTCAGGTCCAAATGGCTCATGAAGAGATGGCCCATGCTCAAGAGGCCCAAATTGTGCTAGTATATGTCCATAAACTTCAAAGAGTTCAAAATAATCTCTATGTTGGATGTCGACCCAAGTTTATAGCCCACGATCCATATTTGATCAAGATCTCCTTAAAGATGCAAAAGTGGAAGTCCAAGTGGAAGCCCAATGTCTTAAGAAGATCCATGGAGCAACTAAATTCAATATCCAACATGTGAAGGCCCAATGTAACTATACACATACAAGAGGAGTGCTAAGGCCCAATTGGAGTCCAATTGCAAGAGATTAAGAATCATGTGTCAACCATGTGATTTTTAATGAAGCATGAGCATTCCATGTGACAACTTAAAGAAGCTAATTAGTTTTGACTAGGATTCTTGATACAATATCAGTAGGCATGCCCATTGGAATACAACAAGTTCGAGAAACCCTTATCCATCAAGAACTTCAAAGAGCTCAAGTGGCCCAAATTGTGCTAGTATTTGTCCAAAAATTTCAAAGAGCTCAAGATAATATCTATGTTGGACGTCGACCCAAGTTTAGAGCCCAAGATCCATGTTTGATCAATTCAAAACATGCTAAATTAGACTTTAGACATGAGATCTCCTTAAAGATGCAAAAGTGGAAGTCCAAATGGAAGCCCAACATCCTAAGAAGGGCCATGGAGCAACTAAAGTCAATATCCAATATGTTGAAGGCCCAATGTAGTTATACATATACAAGAGGAGTGCCAAGGCCCAATTGGAGTCCAATTGCAAGAGATTAAGAATCATGTGACAACCATGTGATTTTTAATGAAGCATGAGCATCCCATGTGACAATTTAAGAAGCTGATTAGTTTTGACTAGGATTCCTTTTGAAATTTCGTTTTTTATTATTTTATTATTTTTTTGAACTTGGTCAAAGAGCTTATCTTGGAGATCAAGTTAAGATTAGTATCCTAATCTAATTAGGATATATATTAGGTATTATTTAAAATATTTTTAATTAGATATTAGAGTTTTACTTTAATTAGGACTCTAAAAATTTTGCCTATAAAAGGCTTCCTATTGTATTCTATTATATAGATGAATGAAATTGAGTATTAATCAATTATTTGTGAGGTTTTTGCTTCTTTGTGTTCTCTGAGAGTTCACGTGACTTATCAAAGGATTGGTCTTCCTTTGTGGCGTCTTGAGGCTAGGGTTCTAAGAGACAAGTTCTCTTGGGGTCTTTCCTTTGACCAACAATCTTGTTTTCTAGCCGGTCTCAGGCAAAGTGTCATCTTGTTGAAGGTTCCTAGGACAAGGTTCCTAGAGGGTCTCTCATCATTTGGTATCAAAGCTTTGGTCGCTAGTACAAGGTATATTTTTTTTGTGTTTTCCTTTCATTATTTTTCATACTTTCTCTCCTTCCATTAGTATTACCTTCTCCATCTTCGTCTTTTTTTCTTTTATCTTCTTCTATCTTCCATTGTTGTGTTCCTCCATCCTCAAAAAAAAAAAAATTGTGATACTCCAAAATAAAAAAGGGGAAAGAAAAGAGTGTGATACTCCAAAAAAAAAAATCGAAAAAAAAAAAATTCAAAAAAAAAATTCGAAAAAAAAAAAAAAAAAAAAAAAGAGTAAAAAAAAAGAGTAAAAAAAAAAGGAGTAAAAAAAAAAGAGTAAAAAAAAAAAAAAGAAGAGAGTGTGATACTCCAAAAAAAAAAAAAAAAAAAAGAGAAGAGAGTGTGATACTCCCAAAAAAAAAAATTCGAAAAAAAAAAAATTCAAAAAAAAAAGAGTGAAAAAAAAAAGGGAGTGAAAAAAAAAAAATTCAGATTGCAGAATTCAAAATTGCAAGTTGTGCCAATTCAAAATTAAAAGCAAGATTGGAGTCAATTTCCTAATTGGAGTTAGTTTTCTAATTGGAGTCAATTTCCTAGTTGGAGTTAGTTTCCTAATTAAAGTCAATTTCCTAATTGGAGTAAGTTTCCTAATTGGAGTCAATTTCCTAATTGGAGTTTGTTTCCTAATTTAATTGCATTAAGTGACTACCAAGTTTTCTACTTACCTATTTGCATTCAAGAAAGGATATTGTTTCCTAATTGTTCGAAACTTGAATTGCAAGTAGTTTTCTATTCTTAAGGTTTCTTATTTTCAGATTTTTTTTTTCTTTTCATCTCTTTCCTTCCAGACCTTCCCTTACTCCTTCTTTTTCCTTTTTGTTACACACCTTTTTTTTTTTCTCCTTTGTTTGATTCTTTGGGAATTTACATTTTAGGATTCTAGTTTTTTGATTGCCACTAGTCTGATCTTTTCATTTGATTTGCTTATGACTTGCTTAGAACACTTGTAAGAAGCAAATTATTGAGTGATAAAAGGCAAGAGCGTTAACATTAAAGAAAAAGCTAAAAAGAGAGTTAAACACGAGTGAACTTATCATCTTTTGAGTGTAAACACGTGAAAAGAGTGAGTGAGGTCCTATTCCTTCTATCTTTCTTTGACTAACTTTTCAGGTGTTAAGATGTCCAATGAGTACAAATTCCTTGAAGAGGCTAACAAAGAGCAATTTAAGCAAACTTGTGCATGGTTAGATGCATTCCAATCTAATTCCAACTCTACAGGACAATATAAGGAAAAGGCATCCCCTGACTTCCATACTAGATGCCTTATCAAAGAGAAAGTCTATAGCATGGCTATTGATAATAGTAGCTATGTAAATGTTGCTAGCACCTTACTTGTTGAATTTCTAGAGTCCTAATTAAAGTAAAACTCTAATATCTGATTAGAAATATTTTAAATAATACCTAATATATATCCTAATTAGATTAGGATACTAATCTTAACTTGATCTCCAAGATAAGCTCTTTGACCAAGTTCAAAAAAATAATAAAATAATAAAAAACGAAATTTCAAAAGGAATCCTAGTCAAAACTAATCAGCTTCTTAAGTTGTCACATGGGATGCTCATGCTTCATTAAAAATCACATGGTTGTCACATGATTCTTAATCTCTTGCAATTGGACTCCAATTGGGCCTTGGCACTCCTCTTGTATATGTATAACTACATTGGGCCTTCAACATATTGGATATTGACTTTAGTTGCTCCATGGCCCTTCTTAGGATGTTGGGCTTCCATTTGGACTTCCACTTTTGCATCTTTAAGGAGATCTCATGTCTAAAGTCTAATTTAGCATGTTTTGAATTGATCAAACATGGATCTTGGGCTCTAAACTTGGGTCGACGTCCAACATAGATATTATCTTGAGCTCTTTGAAATTTTTGGACAAATACTAGCACAATTTGGGCCACTTGAGCTCTTTGAAGTTCTTGATGGATAAGGGTTTCTCGAACTTGTTGTATTCCAATGGGCATGCCTACTGATATTGTATCATTCCCTCCCTCTTTGAAAAGATTCGTCCTCGAATCTTCGCCATTAGGTGGTTTCTTGGGAAACAAATCTCTACATACCTGCAAGGAGCTAGAACTAACAATAGGCAAAGATGGGTTAAGATTGTTAGTAGATAAACAAATATCCTTACATATGCTCTCAACCTCTCTTTTTTCATCAAACAAGCTCAGACTTATGCTTATCTCACTTTTCTCACAACTCTCTTGCTCTCTCTTTTCACTCACCCTCTTTTCTTTTTCAATTTCTTCTTTCTCTCTCTCTAACTCATGTTCTCTCTCTTTTTCTTTTGTTCTCTCCATTTCTTTCATTTTGTATGCTTGTACTATTCTCATTTGATCCTTATAAGCATCCATAGGATCAAGAGGTACCAATACATGATTTTTTTCATTGAATACAAATGAATAGCAATAGCAATATTTGTACTTATGCTTGACATATTCAGCTTTTCTCACGTGTTTCCATGGTTTACCAAGCATAATATGTCCATCATACATTGGAGCTACATCACATAACACTTTATCATGATATTTACCAATGGAGAAAGAAATCAAAACTTGCTTATTAACCCTAAACTCAGCACTACCCTTCAACAAGGTATAGGGCCTAGGATGTTTTATAGTAGGCAAGTTTAATTTCTCAACAAGTAAGGTACTAGCAACATTTACGTAGCTACTATTATCAATAGCCATGCTGCAGACTTTTTCTTTGATAAGGCATCTAGTATAGAAATCCGGAGATGACTTTTCCTTATCTTGTCCTGTAGAGTTGGAGTTGGATTGGAATGCATCTAACCGTGCACAAGTTTGCTTGAATCGCTCTTTGTTAGCCTCTTCAAGAAATTTGTACTCATTAGACATCTTATTACCTGAAAAGTTAGTCAAAGAAAGAAAGAAGAAATAGGACCTCATGCACTCTTCTCACGTGTTTACACTTAAAAGATGATAAGTTCACTCGTGTTTAACTCTCTTTTTGGCTTTTTTTTTTTTAATGTTAATTGCACTCTTGCCTTTTACCACTCAATAATTTGCTTCTTACAAGTGTTCTAAGCAAGTCACAAGCAAATCAAATGAAAAGATCAGATTAGTGGCAATAAAAAAAACTACAATCCTAAAATATAAATTCCCAAAGAATCAAACAAAGGAGAAAAATAAGTGTGTAACAAAAAGGAAAAAGAAGGAGTAAGGGAAGGTCTGGAAGGAAAGAGATGAAAAGAAAAAAAAAATCTGAAAATAAGAAACCTTAAGAATAGAAAACTACTTGCAATTCAAGTTTCGAACAATTAGAAAACAATATCCTTTCTTGAATGCAAATAGGTAAGTAGAAAACTTGGTAGCCACTTAATGCAATTAAATTAGGAAACAAACTCCAATTAGGAAATTGACTCCAATTAGGAAACTAACTCCAACTAGGAAATTGACTCCAATTAGGAAATTAACTCCAATTAGGAAATTGACTTTAATTAGGAAACTAACTCCAACTAGGAAATTGACTCCAATTAGGAAATTAATTCCAATTAGGAAATTGACTCCAATTAGGAAACTTACTCCAATTAGGAAATTGACTCTAATTAGGAAACTAACTCCAACTAGGAAATTGACTCCAATTAGGAAATAAATTCCAATTAGGAAATTGACTCCAATCTTGCTTTTAATTTTGAATTGGCACAACTTGCAATTTTGAATTCTGCAATCTGAATTTTTTTTTTTTCACTCCCTTTTTTTTTCACTCTTTTTTTTTTCTTCTTTTTTTTTCGAATTTTTTTTTTAATTTTTTTTTTTTGAGGATGGAGGAACACAACAATGGAAGACAGAAGAAGATAGAAGAAAAAGACGAAGATGGAAAAGGTAATACTAATGGAAGGAGAGAAAGTATGAAGAATAATGAAAGGTAAAACACAAAGATATACCTTGTACTAGCGACCAAAGCTCTGATACCAAATGATGAGAGACCCTCTAGGAACCTTGTCCTAGGAACCTTCAACAAGATGACACTTTGCCTGAGACCGGCTAGAAAACAAGATTGTTGGTCAAAGGAAAGACCCCAAGAGAACTTGTCTCTTAGAACCCTAGCCTCAAGACGCCACAAAGGAAGACCAATCCTTTGATAAGTCACGTGAACTCTCAGAGTACACAAAGAAGCAAAAGCCTCACAAAGTATTAAATAATACTCAATTTCATTCATTCATTCATCTGTAAAATAGAATACAATAGGAAGCCTTTTATAGGCAAAATTTCTAGAGTCCTAATTAAAGTAAAACTCTAATATCTGATTAGAAATATTTTAAATAATACCTAATATATATCCTAATTAGATTAGGATACTAATCTTAACTTGATCTCCAAGATAAGCTCTTTGACCAAGTTCAAAAAAATAATAAAATAATAAAAAACAAAATTTCAAAAGGAATCCTAGTCAAAACTAATCAGCTTCTTAAATTGTCACATGGGATGCTCATGCTTCATTAAAAATCACATGGTTGTCACATGATTCTTAATCTCTTGCAATTGGACTCCAATTGGGCCTTGGCACTCCTCTTGTATATGTATAACTACATTGGGCCTTCAACATATTGGATATTGACTTTAGTTGCTCCATAGCCCTTCTTAGGATGTTGGGCTTCCATTTGGACTTCCACTTTTGCATCTTTAAGGAGATCTCATGTCTAAAGTCTAATTTAGCATGTTTTGAATTGATCAAACATGGATCTTGGGCTCTAAACTTGGGTCGACGTCCAACATAGATATTATCTTGAGCTCTTTGAAATTTTTGGACAAATACTAGCACAATTTGGGCCACTTGAGCTCTTTGAAGTTCTTGATGGATAAGGGTTTCTCGAACTTGTTGTATTCCAATGGGCATGCCTACTGATATTGTATCATTTTTGAATTTCGTTTTTTATTATTTTATTATTTTTTGAACTTGGTCAAAGAGCTTATCTTGGAGATCAAGTTAAGATTAGTATCCTAATCTAATTAGGATATATATTAGGTATCATTTAAAATATTTCTAATCAGGTTTTAGAGTTTTACTTTAATTAGAACTCTAGAAAATTTTGCCTATAAAAGGCTTCCTATTGTACTCTATTTTACAGATGAATGAAATTGAGTATTATTCAATTATTTGTGAGGCTTTTGCTTCTTTGTGTTCTCTGAGAGTTCACGCTACTTATCAAATGATTGGTCTTCCTTTGTGGCGTCTTGAGGCTAGGGTTCTAAGAGACAAGTTCTCTTGGGGTCTTTCCTTTGACCAACATTCTTGTTTTCTAGCCGGTCTCGGGTAAAGTGTCATCTTGTTGAAGGTTCCTAGGACAAGGTTCCTAGAGGGTCTCTCATCATTTGGTATCAGAGCTTTGGTCGCTAGTACAAGGTATATCTTTGTGTTTTCCCTTTCATTATTCTTCATACTTTCTCTCCTTCCATTAGTATTACCTTTTCCATCTTCGTAGTAGGCAAGTTTAATTTCTCAACAAGTAAGGTACTAGTAACATTTATGTAGCTACTGTTATCAATAGCCATGCTGCAGACTTTTTCTTTGATAAGGCATCTAGTATAGAAATCAGGAGATGTGATGGAGGTGAACTAGGAGACTTTAAAGAGCTTGAACAAAATCAAGAACTTGAAAACAAAAGGGCTGGACGTAACTCTAAAAGATGGCCAACTAAAGATCCATTGCAAGATATGGGAGGCCCATGCACAAGATCAAGAGCCAAAGCTATGAAGGAGGCCTTGAATGGAGTGATCCAAAAACTATTGGACTTGGAGCCCAAAGTCTTAGCTGAATATGAAACCCAAAAGAAACAAAATGACATGAAGACTATTTCATATTTACAAGATACTAGCCTAAGCCCAAAAGGAGCCTAATTGAAGGAGCCCAGCCATTTTTCACAAAATTCTCTTAGTTTTAATTTGATTATTTCTGTTTCAAATTTTTTAGCTTTATTAGGCGCCATTCTTGGTGAATTTGTCCAGACTTAAATTTCTTTTATTTTCCCACCAAACCTAAGAGTTATTTTGTACTTAGGGTTTTATTTTTCAAATGCCTATATAAGGCCCACTTGTACTCCAAGAAGAGGCAGATTGAATAAATTCTATTTTCAGAATCTTTTCTGATTTGTGAGGTTTCTCTTGTGGCCTTTGTGTGCTGGAGAAAATCTTTGACTTATCAAAGGAGTGGTTTCCTTTGTGGCGTCCCAGATTAGGGTTCTAAGAGACGGGTTCTCTTAGGGTTCAATTCCATTGACTAACATCTCTTCTTCTTCTTCTTCTTCTTTTTGTTTCTTTCTTTGTTCTTTCTTGCTTGTTGTCCAGATCTGCCTATTTCTTGTTCTTGTGGTGTTGCTTGCCAAATTTTGATCACTGATCCGTGTAATTTGGGGTTCCTAGAACGGGTTTCTATGGGGTCTCACATCATCTGGTATCAGAGCATTGGTTGAGGTTGGTTTCATCCACTTTTTCCTTGTTCTTTTTCCTTATTTCGTCTGATTCTTTTCTGTTCATCCATATTTTTGTATGGCTGTTTCTGGTGTTTTCCTTCGTGTTTTTGGACGTTTAATAGGTCTTTCTAGTGTTTCAAGTTCTCTTCTTTCTGCTTGTTTTAGAATCACATCAATCCGATTTTTGTAGAGCAAGTTATAGCTATTTCTTTTCCCTTATTTCGTTTGATTCTTTTCTGCTCGTCCTTTTTTTTTATGCGGCTGTTTCTGGTGTTTTCCTTCGTGGTTTTGGACGTTTAATAGGTCTTTTTTGTGTCTCAAGATCTCTTCTTTCTGTTCGTTTTGGAATCACGACAATCCGATTTTTCTAGAGCAAGTTATAACTATTTCTTTCGTGCATGTCATTCTGATCTTTCAGAAATCTTGTGTTCTGTTTGCAAATTTCAGCACCTTTGAGATTCAAAAAAAAAAAAAAGAGTATATTACAGTAAAAAAAAAAAAAAGGGAAAAGAAAAGAAAAGAAGGAAAAGTTGCCAAAAAAAAAAAAAAAAGAAAGAAGTCAGAATATGTGAAAAAGGAAAGTTGTGCTGGAAATTGTAAAATTTTGAATTGTTGACTTGAATTGCAATTGCTGAAGATCTGGTCATTTCTGATTCTTGGAATTACCATTTTTGATTCCTTGAGTTGATCTGATCATTAAAAGTTATATTGTGCACAATTCATAAAAGGAAATTTGCATTCATTCACCTTGTTCTAAATTTCAAATTTCTGATTGCTTCAATACTGAGTCCAAATTCCAATTTTCTTTCCATAACTCTTGATAATTAATCATTTAACCATTTGTTCTCCCATAATCTCCCACATACCATTTCTTCCATAAATTCATTGTCTTCATTTCCTTTTCTAGTCACTTTGCTGTATTTTCCATTGGCTGCACCTACGAATTTTTTTTTTTAAATGTTGGACTTTTGTTGTCTCTTTAAGAACTTTATATCTTGGATTCTAATTTGAGATTGCCACTTCAGTTGCTGCTTCTTTTGATTTGTTGGATTTAATTCAGTACACTATAGGAAGCAAGTTGAGGGGAAAAAGGCAAGAGTGTTTTCATCATTGTAAAAGCCATTACAAGAGTGAAACACGAGTGAATTTGCATCATTTAGAGTGAAACACGTGAGGGAGTAGTCAGGTCCTTTTCTTGCTATTCACTAACATTTCAGGTGCCAATCATGTCTGAAAGTGAGGATAACCAAGTTGACCTTAAATTGTTCATCAAATCTGTTCAAGAACAATTCAAGAGGCTAAATACTAGGTTGGATCAAATGGATTCTTCTTCTTCCAACAGCAAGGCAAGGCATGGTAAAAATGTTGTTCTAGGAGAAGATGAATCTGATTTTGAGGAGGAAAGCCAACATGAAAGAGTTAGGAGAGCTCCCCCTCGAAAGAAAGATGCCTTTAGTAACATCAAGATGAAAATCCCTTCCTTTCAAGGGAAAGCTGATCCTGATGTATATCTTGAATGGGAAAGAAAAGTTGAGTTTTTATTTGACTGTCAATCTTTTTCAGAAGAAAGTAAAATAAAATTAGCTGCTTTGGAGTTCACAGATTATGCAAGCCTATGGTGGGATCAATTAACCACTAGTAGGAGGTGTTCTGGAGAGGGTCCAATTCGGTCTTGGCCAGAAATGAAGGCTCTCATGAGAAAGAGATTTGTCCCTACCCATTACTATAGGGATGTGCACAAGAGGCTCCACAAAATCAAACAAGGATCTATAAGTGTGGAAGAATATTTTCAGCAAATGCAAATTGCCATGATCAAAGCTGACATTGAGGAAGATTCAGAAGTTACAATGGCAAGATTTCTTGGTGGCTTAGACCCTGAAATTGCTGCAGAAGTTGAATTGCAAAACTACCTTGATATGGAGGAGTTGTTGCATAAAGCCATTAAGGTGGAGAAGCATTTTAAGACAAAACAGAAATTGAAATCACATGTTGGTTCCAACAAAGACTTCAAGTCCTCTTTCAAGTTTAAGGGAGAGAACAAGCCTAAAGAGGAGAATAAGTTGAAGATGCAAACACCTACTTCTAAAGGTAAATTCGAACCTAAATCTTCTTCTAGTTCTTCTAAAATTAAATGCTTTAAATGTCAAGGTTTTGGTCATATTGCTTCATAATGTCCAAATAAAAGGACTATGATTTTGCTTGAGAATGGTGTTGTTACTAGTGAAAGCAGTCATGATGAAGATGTGGAAGCTGAGTTAAGCTCCAATGGAGGTGATGAATCTGATGTGGAGGTAGCTGAAGCTGTGATTGGTGAGGCTCTAGTGTCAAGGCGTGCTCTTAGCATTCAACCTAAAGAGGAGCCTAAAAAAGAATAACGAGAGCATATCTTTCACACTAGGTGTTTTGTTAACAACAAGGTATGTAGCCTTATCATTGATAATGGGAGTTGCACTAATGTTGCTAGTACCTTGTTGGTTGAAAAGCTAGGTTTGCCAACTAGAAAACACCCCACTCCTTATAATTTGTTGTGGTTCAATGATAATGGGGATGTTAAAGTTACTAAACAAGTTGTTGTAGCATTTTCCATAGGAAGTTACAATGATGAGGTTTTATGTGATATAGCTCCTATGTATGCTGGACACTTGTTATTAGGTAGACCTTGGCAATTTGATAGGAAAGTTAAGTGTGATGGTTATACCAACAGGTATTCTCTTGAGTTTAATAAGAAAACCATTATGCTAACCCCTCTCAGACCCTTGCAGGCATATGAAGATCAAAAGCGAATTACTCAAGAATGCAAGTTAAGAGAGAAAGAAAAGAAATTGCGTGAGAAAGAAAGAAAAGAAAGTGAGATGGAGAGAAAAGAAAAGAGAGCTACTGAAAAGAAAAGTCAAGAGAGTGACGAAAAGAAAGTAACACTATTTTCCAGTAGAGGAGAGATTAAGAGGGCTTTATGTAGTGAAACATCTTTTATACTCTTGTATAAGGATGTTTATCTAACCCTTAGTGACCTTGATGAATCTCTTCCTTCTAGTGTTTTGAGTTTGTTGCAGGAATATAAAGACTTATTTCCGGAAGAGGTACCGGATGGATTACCTCCCATAAGAGGCATTGAACACATGATTGACTTTATTCCTAGAGCATCTCTTCCTAACCGACCTGCTTATAGGGCAAATCCAGAAGAGACTAAGGAAATTCAGAGGCAAGTAGAGGAACTCATGAAAAAGGGGTTTGTGAGAGAAAGCCTTAGTCCATGTGTTGTTCCCGTAATACTTGTGCCCAGGAAGGATGGCAAATAGAGGATGTGTGTGGACTGTCGAGCCATCAACAAAATCACTGTTAAGTATCGATATCCCATTCCTAGACTTGATGACATGCTGGATGAGTTGCATGGTGCTTGCTTGTTTTCAAAAATAGATCTTAGGAGTGGTTATCATCAAATTAGGATGAAAGAGGGTGATGAGTGGAAAACTGCATTTAAGACTAAGTTTGGTTTGTATGAATGGCTTGTTATGCCCTTTGGCTTAATTAATGCTCCTAGTACATTCATAAGCTTAATGAATCATGTGTTTCGCCCTTACATAGGAAAGTTTGTTGTTGTGTATTTTGATGACATTCTTGTGTTTTCTAAGAATCTAGAAGAGCATACTAAGCATTTTGCATTCTGTGTTTGATATTTTAAGAGAAAATAAACTCTTTGCAAATTTAGAAAAATGCTCTTTCTGCTTGGATTCTGTTATTTTTCTTGGTTTTGTTGTAGGTACTGATGGCCTCCGAGTGGATGAAGAGAAGGTGAAGGCAATTCGAGAGTGGCCTACACCTAAGAATGCTAGTGAGGTGAGGAGTTTCCATGGACTTGCAAGTTTCTACCGACGATTTGTAAAGGACTTCTCAACCCTTGCTGCACCTTTAAATGAGCTGGTAAAGAAAAATGTTTTCTTTAAATGGGGTGAGGCATAAGAGGCGGCTTTTAATACTTTGAAAGATAAATTGACCAATGCCCCTCTACTTATACTTCCTGATTTCTCTAAAGTTTTTGAAGTTGAATGTGATGCCTCTGAAATTGGTATTGGTGCTGTTTTGATGCAAGAGTCTAGGCCAATTGCTTACTTTAGTGAGAAGCTTAGTGGTGCTTGTTTGAATTATTCAACTTATGACAAGGAATTGTATGCTTTAAAAAGAACCCTAGAACATTGGCAACATTATTTATGGTCTAAGGAATTTGTTTTGCATTCTGATCATAAGAGTCTTCAATACCTAAAAACCCAAGATAAGTTGAATAAGAGGCATGCCGTATGGCTTGAATTCATTGAGTCATTTCCTTATGTGCTTAAACATAAAAAGGGGAAAGAAAATGTTGTGGCTGATGCTTTGTCTAGGAGGTATAGTCTTATTACATCTATGCAAGCTAGGTTGATTGGTTTTGAATCTTTTAAAAGCATGTATGAATGTGATGCTGACTTTGCTGAAACTTGGAAGTTGTGTGAAAAACATGGTGCTCATGATTTCTTTAGATTTGATGGTTTCTTATTTAAAGGAAATAAATTGTGCGTGCCTGTTTGTTCTATGTGTGAGCTTTTGGTTAAAGAATCTCATGGGGGTGGTTTGATGGGGCACTTTGGCATAGAAAAGACTTTATCCATGTTGAAAGAACATTTTTATTGGCCTCATATGTGTAGGGATGTGATTGCTTTGTGTAAAAGGTGCATTGTATGCAAGCACGCTAAATCTAAAGTGCAACCACATGGCTTGTATACTCCCTTACCTATTCCTTCTCATCCTTGGGTCGATATTTCAATGGATTTTGTGCTTGGATTGCCTAGAACATCTAGTGGAAACTATAGCATATTTGCTGTTGTTGATCGATTTAGTAAAATGGCTCATTTCATTGCTTGCTCAAAAACAAATGATGTTGTCCATATTTCTGATTTATTTTTCAAAGAGATTGTTAGATTGCATGGTTTGCCTCGGTCTATTGTGAGTGACCGTGATGTGAAATTTGTTAGTCACTTTTGGAAAACTTTGTGGGCTAAGTTGGGTACAAAGCTTGTGTTTTCTACGGTTGCACATCCTCAAACGGATGGACAAACTAAAGTGGTGAATCGAACACTTTCTTCTTTATTGCGTGTTGTAATTCAAAAAAATTTAAAGAATTGGGAAAAGTGTTTGCCTCACATTGAGTTTGCATATAATTGTGCCTTGCATTCTACAACTGAGTTTTCTCCTTTTGAAATTGTATATGGTTTTAATCCTTTGACTCCCTTGGATTTACTTCCTTTGCCTTGTAATGAGTTTGCTAACCTTGATGGTGCAAAAAAAGCTAAGTTTGTGCAGGATCTTCATGCTAAGGTTAAGGCGAACATTGACGCGAGAATGAGCAATATGCTCAACATGCTAATAAAGGTCGAAGGAAGGTTATCTTTGAACCAGGAGATTGGGTGTAGGTTCATTTGAGGAAAGAAAGGTTTCCTGAACAAAGGAAGTCCAAATTACACCCAAGAGGCGATGGTCCTTTCCAAGTGTTGGAAAGAATAAATGATAATGCATATAAAATTGATTTGCCTAGTTCTTATGGGAATGTAAGCGCAACTTTCAATGTAGCTGACCTTTCTCTTTTTGATATTGCAGATTCGAGGACGAATCCTTTTCAAGAGGGAGGGAAGATGATGTGAGACCCCATAGAAACCCATTCTAGGAACCCCAAATTACACGGATCAGTGATCAAAATTTGGCAAGCAACACAAGAACAAGAAATAGGCAGATCTGGACAACAAGCAAGAAAGAACAAAGAAAGAAACAAAAAGAAGAAGAAGAAGAAGAAGAGATGTTGGTCAATGGAATTGAACCCTAAGAGAACCCGTCTCTTAGAACCCTAATCCGGGATGCCACAAAGGAAACCACTCCTTTGATAAGTCAAAGATTTTCTCCAGCACACAAAGGCCACAAGAGAAACCTCACAAGTCAGAAAAGATTCTGAAAATAGAATTTATTCAATCTACCTCTTCTTGGAGTACAAGTGGGCCTTATATAGGCATTTGAAAAATAAAACCCTAAATACAAAATAACTCTTAGGTTTGGTGGGAAAATAAAAGAAATTTAAGTCTGGACAAATTCACCAAGAATGGCGCCTAATAAAGCTAAAAAATTTGAAACAGAAACAATCAAATTAAAACTAAGAGAATTTTGTAAAAAATGGCTGGGCTCCTTCAATTAGGCTCCTTTTGGGCTTGGGCTAGTATCTTGTAAATATGAAATAGTCTTCATGTCATTTTGTTTCTTTTGGGTTTCATATTCAGCTAAGACTTTGGGCTCCAAGTCCAATAGTTTTTGGATCACTCCATTCAAGGCCTCCTTCATAGCTTTGGCTCTTGATCTTGTGCATGGGCCTCCCATATTTTGCAATAGATCTTTAGTTAGCCATCTTTTAGAGTTACGTCCAGCCCTTTTGTTTTCAAGTTCTTGATTTTGTTCAAGCTCTTTAAAGTCTCCTAGTTCACCTCCATCAAGATGACTTTTCCTTATCTTGTCCTGTAGAGTTGGAGTTGGATTGGAATGCATCTAACCGTGCACAAGTTTGCTTGAATCGCTCTTTGTTAGCCTCTTCAAGAAATTTGTACTCATTAGACATCTTATTACCTGAAAAGTTAGTCAAAGAAAGAAAGAAGAAATAGGACCTCATGCACTCTTCTCACGTGTTTACACTTAAAAGATGATAAGTTCACTCGTGTTTAACTCTCTTTTTGGCTTTTTTTTTTAATGTTAATTGCACTCTTGCCTTTTACCACTCAATAATTTGCTTCTTACAAGTGTTCTAAGCAAGTCACAAGCAAATCAAATGAAAAGATCAGACTAGTGGCAATCAAAAAATACTAGAATCCTAAAATGTAAATTCTCAAAGAATCAAACAAAGGAGAAAAATAGGTGTGTAACAAAAAAGGAAAAAGAAGGAGTAAGGGAAGGTCTGGAAGGAAAGAGATGAAAAGAAAAAAAAAATCTGAAAATAAGAAACCTTAAAAATAGAAAACTACTTGCAATTCATGTTTCGAACAATTAGGAAACAATATCCTTTCTTGAATGCAAATAGGTAAGTAGAAAACTTGGTAGCCACTTAATGCAATTAAATTAGGAAACAAACTCCAATTAGGAAATTAACTCAAATTAGGAAACTAACTCCAACTAGGAAATTGACTCAAATTAGGAAATTAACTCCAATTAGGAAATTGACTCTAATTAGGAAACTGACTCCAACTAGGAAATTGACTCCAATTAGGAAATTAATTCCAATTAGGAAATTGACTCCAATCTTGCTTTTAATTTTGAATTGGCACAACTTGCAATTTTGAATTCTGCAATCTGAATTTTTTTTTTCACTCCCTTTTTTTTTCACTCTTTTTTTTTCGAATTTTTTTTTGGGGAGTATCACACTCTCTTCTCTTTTTTTCTTTTTGGAGTATCACACTCTCTTCTTTTTTTTTTTTTCTTTTTTTTTTGAGGATAAAGGAACACAACAATGGAAGACAGAAGAAGATAGAAGAAAAAGACGAAGATGGAAAAGGTAATACTAATGGAAGGAGAGAAAGTATGAAGAATAATGAAAGGGAAAACACAAAGATATACCTTGTACTAGCGACCAAAGCTCTGATACCAAATGATGAGAGACCCTCTAGGAACCTTGTCCTAGGAACCTTCAACAAGATAACACTTTACCCGAGACAGGCTAGAAAACAAGAATGTTGGTCAAAGGAAAGACCCTAAGAGAACTTGTCTCTTAGAACCCTAGCCTCAAGACGCCTCAAAGGAAGACTAATCCTTTGATAAGTCACGTGAACTCTCAGAGAACACAAAGAAGCAAAAGCCTCACAAATAATTGAATAATACTCAATTTCATTCATCTGTAAAATAGAGTACAATAAGAAGCCTTTTATAGGCAAAATTTTCTAGAGTCCTAATTAAAGTAAAACTCTAAAACCTTATTAGAAATATTTTAAATGATACCTAATATATATCCTAATTAGATTAAGATACTAATCTTAACTTGATCTCCAAGATAAGCTCTTTGACCAAGTTCAAAAAATAATAAAATAATAAAAAACGAAATTCAAAAAGAATCCTAGTCAAAACTAATTAGCTTCTTTAAGTTGTCACATGGAATGCTCATGCTTCATTAAAAATCACATGGTTGATACATGATTCTTAATCTCTTGCAATTGGACTCCAATTGGGCCTTAGCACTCCTCTTGTATGTGTATAGTTACATTGGGCCTTCACATGTTGGATATTGAATTTAGTTGCTCTATAGATCTTCTTAAGACATTGGGCTTCCACTTGGACTTCCACTTTTGCATCTTTAAGGAGATCTTAATCAAATATGGATCGTGGGCTATAAACTTGGGTCGACGTCCAACATAGAGATTATTTTAAACTCTTTGAAGTTTTTGGACATATACTAGCACAATTTGGGCCTCTTGAGCATGGGCCATCTCTTCATGAGCCATTTGGACCTGAATCATACCTTTTTGAATGATTTGAGTTTCTTGATGGATGAGGGCTTCTCGAACTTGTAGTGCTCCAATGTGCATGCCTACTGGTATTGTATCACTTCCTTTCAAAGGAAAGCTGATCCTGTTATATCTTGAATGGGAAAGAAAAGTTGAGTTTTTATTTGACTGTCAATCTTTTTCAGAAGAAAGTAAAATAAAATTAGCTGCTTTGGAGTTCACAGATTATCCAAGCCTATGGTGGGATCAATTAACCACTAGTAGGAGGCGTTCTGGAGAGGGTGCAATTCGGTCTTGGCCAGAAATGAAGGCTCTCATGAGAAAGAGATTTGTCCCTACCCATTACTATAGGGATGTGCACAAGAGGCTCCACAAAATCAAACAAGGATCTATGAGTGTGGAAAAATATTTTCAGCAAATGCAAATTGCCATGATCAAAGCTGACATTGAGGAAGATTCAGAAGTTACAATGGCAAGATTTCTTGGTGGCTTAGACCCTGAAATTGCTGCAGAAGTTGAATTGCAAAACTACCTTGATATGGAGGAGTTGTTGCATAAAGCCATTAAGGTGGAGAAGCATTTTAAGACAAAACAGAAATTGAAATCACATGCTAGTTCTAACAAAGACTTCAAGTCCTCTTTCAAGTTTAAGGAAGAGACCAAGCCTAAAGAGGAGAGAATAAGATGAAGATGCAAACATCTACTTCTAAAGGTAAATCTGAACCTAAATCTTCTTCTAGTTCTTCTAAAATTAAATGCTTTAAATGTCAAGGTTTTGGTCACATTGCTTCACAATGTCCAAATAAAAGGACTATGATTTTGCTTGAGAATGGTGTTGTTACTAGTGAAAGCAGCGGTGATGAAGATGTAGAAGCTGAGTTAAGCTCCAATGGAGGTGATGAATCTGATGTGGAGGTAGCTGAAGCTATGATTGGTGAGGCTCTAGTGTCAAGGCGTGCTCTTAGCATTCAACCGAAAGAGGAGCTTGAAAAAGAAACAACGAGAGCATATCTTTCACACTAGGTGTTTTGTTAACAACAAGGTATGTAGCCTTATCATTGATAATGGGAGCTGCACTAATGTTGCTAGTACCTTGTTAGTTGAAAAGCTAGGTTTGCCAATTAGAAAACTCCCCACTCCTTATAATTTGTCGTGGTTCAATGATAATGGGGATGTTAAAGTTACTAAACAAGTTGTTGTAGCATTTTCCTTAGGAAGTTACCATGATGAGGTTTTATGTGATATAGCTCCTATGTATGCTGGACACTTGTTATTGGGTAGACCTTGGCAATTTGATAGGAAAGTTAAGTACGATGGTTATACTAACAGGTATTCTTTTGAATTTAATAAGAAAACCATTATGCTCACCCCCCTCAGACCCTTGCAGGCATATGAAGATTAAAAGCGAATTACTCAAGAATGCAAGTTAAGAGAGAAAGAAAAGAAAGTGCGTGAGAAAGAAAGAAAAGAAAGTGAGATGGAGAGAAAAGAAAAGAGAGCTACTGAAAAGAAAAGTCAAGAGAGTGACGAAAAGAAAGTAACACTATTTTCCAGTAGAGGAGAGATTAAGAGGGCTTTATGTAGTGAGGCATCTTTTGTATTCTTGTATAAGGATGTTTATCTAACCCTTAGTGACCTTGATGAATCTCTTCCTTCTAGTGTTTTGAGTTTGTTGCAGGAATATAAAGACTTATTTCCGGAAGAGGTACCGGATGGATTGCCTCCTATATAAGAGGCATTGAACACATGATTTACTTTATTCCTGGAGCATCTCTTCCTAACTGACCTGCTTATAGGGCAAATCCAGAAGAGACTAAGGAAATTCAGAGGCAAGTGGAGGAACTCATGAAAAAGGGGTTTGTGAGAGAAAGCCTTAGTCCATGTGCTGTTCCGGTAATACTTGTGCCCAAGAAGGATGGCAAATGGAGGATGTGTGTGGACTGTCGAGCCATCAACAAAATCACTGTTAAGTATCGATATCCTATTCCTAGACTTGATGACATGCTGGATGAGTTGCATGGTGCTTGCTTGTTTTCAAAAATAGATCTTAGGAGTGGTTATCATCAAATTAGGATGAAAGAGGGTGATGAGTGGAAAACTGCATTTAAGACTAAGTTTGGTTTGTATGAATGGCTTGTTATGCCCTTTGGCTTAACTAATGCTCCTAGTATATTCATGAGCTTAATGAATCATGTGTTTCGCCCTTACATAGGAAAGTTTGTTCTTGTGTATTTTGATGACATTCTTGTGTTTTCTAAGAATCTAGAAGAGCATGCTAAGCATTTGCATTCTGTGTTTGATATTTTAAGAGAAAATAAACTCTTTGCAAATTTAGAGAAATGCTCTTTCTGCTTGGATTCTGTTGTTTTTCTTGGTTTTGTTGTAGGTACTGATGGCCTTCGAGTGGATGAAGAGAAGGTGAAGGCAATTCAAGAGTGGCCAACACCTAAGAATGCTAGTGAGGTGAGGAGTTTCCATGGACTTGCAAGTTTCTACCGACGATTTGTAAAGAACTTCTCAACCTTTGTTGCACCTTTAAATGAGCTGGTAAAGAAAAATGTTATCTTTAAATGGGGTGAGGCACAAGAGGCGGCTTTTAATACTTTGAAAGATAAATTGACCAATGCCCCTTTACTTATTCTTCCTGATTTCTCTAAAGTTTTCAAAGTTGAATGTGATGCCTCTGAAATTGGTATTGGTGCTGTTTTGATGCAAGAGTCTAGGCCTATTGCTTACTTTAGTGAAAAGCTTAGTGGTGCTTGTTTGAATTATTCTACTTATGACAAGGAATTGTATGCTTTAAAAAGAACTCTAGAACATTGGCAACATTATTTATGGTCTAAGGAATTTGTTTTGCATTCTGATCATAAGAGTCTTCAATACCTAAAGACCCAAGATAAGTTGAATAAGAGGCATGCCGTGTGGCTTGAATTCATTGAGTCATTTCCTTATGTGCTTAAACATAAAAAGGGGAAAGAAAATGTTGTGGCTGATGCTTTGTCTAGGAGGTATAGTCTTATTACATCTATGCAAGCTAGGTTGATTGGTTTTGAATCTTTCAAAAGCATGTATGAATGTGATGCTGACTTTGCTGAAACTTGGAAGTTGTGTGAAAAACATGGTGCTCATGATTTCTTTAGATTTGATGGTTTCTTATTTAAAGGAAATAAATTGTGTGTGCCTGTTTGTTCTATGCGTGAGCTTTTGGTTAAAGAATCTCATGGGGGTGGTTTGATGGGGCACTTTGGCATAGAAAAGACTTTATCCATGTTGAAAGAACATTTTTATTGGCCTCATATGCGTAGGGATGTGATTGCTGTGTGTAAAAGGTGCATTGTATGCAAGCACGCTAAATCTAA
Organism: Erythrophleum fordii; assembly: GCA_032878935.1. Classification (NCBI taxonomy): domain Eukaryota; kingdom Viridiplantae; phylum Streptophyta; class Magnoliopsida; order Fabales; family Fabaceae; genus Erythrophleum; species Erythrophleum fordii. The sequence goes on from JAVQMF010000053.1 coordinate 19,665,245, forward strand.
AGTGCAACCACATGGCTTGTATACTCCCTTACCTGTTCCTTCTCATCCTTGGGTCGATATTTCAATGGATTTTGTGCTTGGATTGCCTAGAACATCTAGTGGAAAGGATAGCATATTTGTTGTTGTTGATCGATTTAGTAAAATGGCTCATTTCATTGCTTGCTCAAAAACAAATAATGCTGTCCATATTTCTGATTTATTTTTCAAGGAGATTGTTAGATTGCTTGGTTGCCTCGATCTATTGTGAGTGACCGTGATGTTAAATTTGTTAGTCACTTTTGGAAAACTTTGTGGGCTAAGTTGGGTACAAAGCTTATGTTTTCTCCGGTTGCACATCCTCAAACGGATGGACAAACTGATGCGATCCATCAAAGGGAGCAAACTGTCTCAAATGCTTGGAATGATCCTCTGCAAATTTCAAGTGGCCCGATGACAAGAGCACAAGCTAAAAGAATGAGGGAAGCCTTAAGTGGACTTGTTCAAGAGACCTGGACTAAGCAAATAGCAATTGGAGCAACAAAAGTTAAGCAAGATATGGACATTTCCAATGTGGGCGTCCTCAACATCATATGGGCTGAAGATGGAGCTACTGAGGCTAGATTGGGCTAAAACATTACAAATTGAAGTGCTTGAACCATGGACCATCCATTGGTGGGCTCATTTAAGGCTAAATAATGCTATTTTAGGCTTAATAAGCTGATTTCTAGAACCTTAATGTATTTAGACGAAATTAGCTTATTTAGGGGGATTTATTTCCTTTTTAGTTTTTGAGAGAATTTGACTTTTATAATTCTGATTCCATAGGTCATTAATTAGGAAATTTGCCATTAATTTCCCTAGTTTTCCTTTTCTATGAGCATTGAAGGCAGATTTGACTTGCACACTATATAATTGTACTCTGCCTCCCATTGTAATCAGATTTGAATGAATAGAAATCATATTTTCTGAAAATCCCAGAATTGAGAGGAGTGCTCTCTAGGGTTCTTCATTGAACTTGTAGACTTATCAAGGCTTGATCAACCTTGTGGCGTCTTCCAACACTCGGGGTCCTTGTCTCTTCGTGTTCAAGGGCTTCAAGTGGATCGTTCAGACTTGATTTAGCTTTCTTGGGGTGTGTATATTTCAGATCGGTTGTGGGTTCAAGGGGATTCAATTCCTTGTGGGTTCACTCCATCTTGGTATCAGAGCTTCGGTCCCTAAATTAGGTCATATCCGTGTGTCTTGTGCTTTTCCAGATTGCGTTTCTCTTTCATTTTGAAATTCTATTTGTCTTCCATTATTCTGGACGTGCTGAATTTTAATGCTCTGTTTGTCATGTTTTCCATTGAGTTTCTGGACGTATAGTAGGTCTTTCTTATATCCCAGAATCTCTTCTTTCAGATTGCTTTAAAATAATCTCATTTGGAGTTCTCTAACTCGAGATATTGTCCTTTAAATTCAGACGCATTTTTCCAGATTTATTTTGCTGTTTCTGTTCTGTTTATCCAAATTTCGTTTTTTGTTCTTTCGTATTCCAGAAAAAAAAAAAAAAAGCAAGGCAAAAAAAAAAATAAGAAAAAAAAAATTGCTGAAAAGAAAAAGCAAAAAAAAAAAAAAAATTGTGCTGTTCTGGAAGTAATATTGGTTTGAGCTAAGCTTTTACAACATTCTGCATCTTTAACTTTCATTCCCTGATTTTCTCAACTATAGTATCCGCTTACTACTCATTATCTCCAAGTGTTGGGTTGAATCTCACAAGAATTGTGATAGCTTTGTATTGAGTCTGATTAGTTTCTTTAAAGAGCCTATAGAGACACTGAGAGTGGAAAAAGGCAAGAGTGTGAATCCATTATTTGAAAAAGCCTTTGAAGTGTGAAACACGAGTGAAGAGTGACATCTTTGAGAGTAAACACGTGAGGAAAATTTGCGAGGATCTTTATGATATGAGACTCCATAGAAACCCATTCTAGGAACCCCAAAGTACACGGATCAGTGATCGAAATTTGGCAAGCAACACAAGAACAAGAAAATAGGCAGATCTGGACAACAAGCAAGAAAGAACAAAGAAAGAAACAAAAAGAAGAAGAAGAAGAAGAAGAAGAGATGTTGGTCAATGGAATTGAACCCTAAGAGAATCCGTCTCTTAGAACCCTAATCCGGGACACCACAAAGGAAACCACTCCTTTGATAAGTCAAAGATTTTCTCCAGCACACAAAGGCCACAAGAGAAACCTCACAAATCAGAAAAGATTCTGAAAATAAAATTCATTCAATCTGCCTCTTCTTGGAGTACAAGTGGGCCTTATATAGGCATTTGAAAAATAAAACCCTAAATACAAAATAACTCTTAGGTTTGGCGGGAAAATAAAAGAAATTTAAGTCTGGACAAATTCACCAAGAATGGCGCCTAATAAAGCTAAAAAATTTGAAACAGAAACAATCAAATTAAAACTAAGAGAATTTTGTGAAAAATGGCTAGGCTCCTTCAATTAGGCTCCTTTTGGGCTTGGGCACTTGTAAATATGAAATAGTCTTCATGCCATTTTGTTCCTTTTGGGTTTCATATTCAGCTAAAACTTTGGGCTCCCAAGTCCATTAGTTTTTGGATCACTCCATTCAAGGCCTCCTTCATAGCTTTGGCTCTTGATCTTGTGCATGGGCCTCCCATATCTTGCAATAGATCTTTAGTTGGCCATCTTTTAGAGTTACGTCAAGCCCTTTTGTTTTCAAGTTCTTGATTTTGTTCAAGCTCTTTAAAGTCTCCTAGCTCACCTCCATCATTCCCTCCCTCTTGAAAAGGATTCGTCCTCGAATCTGCAATATCAAAAAGAGAAAGGTCAGCCACATTAAAGAGCCTATAGAGACACTAAGAGTGGAAAAAGGCAAGAGTGAATCCATTATTTGAAAAAGCCTTTAAAGTGTGAAACATGAGTGAAGAGTGACATCTTTGAGGGTAAACACGTGAGGAAAATTTGCGAGGATCTTTATTTCTCTAATCAATTTTTCTTGCAGCTTATAATGTCTAATAGGGAGGAAATATCAAGTGGAGGAGGTAGTGCACAGAACCTAGATCTCGTTGTAAAAGCCATGTAGCAGCAATTCGAACGTCTTAATGTGGTGCTTGGAGGGATAAGAGACCGGATGGATAAGCAAGACACAATGATTGCAAACTTGCAGAGAAGACCACCTACTGTAAGTCCTAATCCTAGAAGATATGAGAGGCATAGAGATGATTCTATGGATGATTTTGAGTCTGAAAATGAAGTAGGAGGTGGTAGTGAAGAAGACTATGAATCTGGATTTGATTTGGGTAGAAATAGGCCTAGGGAAGTTAGGCATGAAAGGAGACACGGTAAAAATGCTCCAAGGGGTAGAAATAGGGTGGATGGAAACCTTGGAAATATTAAGATAAAGATACCTTCTTTCCAAGGTAGAAATGATCCTGAAGCTTATTTGGAGTGGGAGAAGAAAATTGAGTTCATTTTTTAGTGCCATAATTATTCTGAAGCAAAAAAGATGAAATTGGCAGTCATTGAATTCACGGATTATGCATTAATTTGGTGGGATAAATTGGTCCTAGAGAGGAGGAGGAATGGTGAGAGACCCCTAGAAACATGGAGGGAGATGAAGGCTTTCATGAGGAAGAGGTTTATACCCAGCCATTACTATAGAGACCTCTTTCAAAAGTTGCAGTCCCTTACACAAGGCTCTAAGAGTGTAGAGGAATATCACAAAGAGATGGAAGTGGCTATGCTTAGGGCAAATGTGAAAGAGGATAGGGAAGCAACAATGGCTCGATTCTTAAATGGGTTGAATAAAGAAATCGCTAATATTGTGGAGTTGCAGCATTATGTGGAGTTAGAAGACATGGTGCACATGGCAATGAAGGTTGAAAGGCAACTTAAACAAAAAGGATCAGCAAGGTACCTTTCAGGCTCTAGTTCTTCAATGAGACCAAAATGGAAGAAGGAAGAAAAAGATGTTCAAAGAGAAGTCCCAAAAGGCAAAGAGGAAGCTTCATCTAAAAACAAAAGTAAATCTGATTCCTAATCATCTAGAAATAGAGATATTAAATGTTTCAAGTGTTTGGGAACAGGTCATATAGCTTCGCAATGCCCCAATAAGAGAGTAATGATCATGAAGGACCGTGAAGTGGTGACTGAAAGTGAAAGTGATGATTCCATGCCGTCACTTGAAGATGCTAGTGATGATGGGTTTGAGTATGCTGTAGAAGGAGAAGCACTTGTGACTAGAAGAGCTTTGAATTCTCAAGTTAAGGAAGATGACATTGAGCAGCAAAGAGAAAACATCTTCCATACTCGCTGTCTCATAAGCAACAAGGTATGCAATATGATTATTGATGGTGGGAGTTGTACCAATGTTGCTAGTACCACTCTAGTTGAGAAATTAAATTTGTCTACCATTAAACACCCTAGATCATACAAGTTGCAATGGCTGAATGAATGTGGGGAGATTAAGGTTGATAGGCAAGTTCTTGTTTCATTCTCAATTGGAAGATATTGTGATGAGATTTTATGTGATGTTGTTCCTATGCATGCTGGACATATACTTTTGAGTAGACGGGGGAATTTGATAGGAAGGCGACAAAGGATGGGTTTACCAATAGATATTCATTTGTAAAGGATGACAGACCCGTTACTCTTGTACCATTAACACCCAAGCAAGTGTATGAAGATCAGCTCAAAATGAAACAAGAGAGAGATAAAAGAGAGGGTGATAAGAAAAATAAAGAAGAGAGATCAAAAAGAAATGAGAGTGAGAAAGAAAGAAAATCTGAGAGCTCAAAAAAAGAGATTCAGAAGAAAAAAAAGAAAGTGGAGAGAAAAGAAAGAGAAAAAGTGAGTTTTTATGCAAAAGAAAGTGAGATGAGGAGTGCATATCTTTCTGAACAGCCTTTACTTGTACTTGTTTACAAGGAGGCTTTTTTAAACACTAATGACCTTGACTCTTCATTTCTGAGTATTGTTAGTTCTTTGTTGCAGGAATTTGAAGATATATTTCCAGAAGATATCCCTAGTGGATTGCCACCCATAAGAGGCATTGAGCATCAAATTGACTTCATTCCTAGAGCAACAATTCTTAACCGGCCAGCTTATAGAACTAACCCTGAGGAGACAAAAGAGCTTCAAAAGCAAGTTGAAGAGCTCATGGCAAAGGGGTATGTTCGAGAAAGCTTGAGTCCATGTGCTGTACCAGTCCTCTTAGTACCAAAGAAAGATGGATCTTGGAGGATGTGCATTGATTGCAGAGCTGTCAACAATATCACTGTAAAGATGAGGGAAGGAGATGAGTGGAAAACTACTTTCAAAACAAAGCATGGGCTGTATGAATGGTTAGTCATGCCATTTGGGCTAACAAATGCACCTAGTACTTTTATGAGGTTGATGAATCATATTTTGCGTGCATATATTGGAAAATTTGTTGTGGTTTATTTTGATGATATTTTGATCTTTAGTACAAGTCTTGATGAGCATTTGAATCATTTACGCTGTGTGCTTGATGTTTTGAGAAAAGAAAAGTTGTATGCTAACCTAAAAAGGTGTAGCTTTGGCATGGGAAAAGTTGTTTTCCTTGGATTTGTAGTGAGTGCTGAGGGAATACAAGTCGATGAAGAGAAGGTAAGGGCTATTAAAGAATGGCCAACACCTACAAACATAACTGAGGTAAGAAGTTTTCATGGGTTGGCTAGCTTTTATAGGAGGTTTGTGAAAGATTTTAGCACAATTGCTGCACCACTCACTGAAATAATTAAGAAATCAGTTGGCTTTAGATGGGAAAAGGCACAAGATCATGCATTTAGTGTTCTTAAGGAAAAATTGTGTTCTGCACCTATTTTAGGTTTACTTGATTTTAACAAAACTTTTGAGATTGAGTGTGATGCATCAGGAGTTGGGATAGGAGCTGTTATAATGCAAGAAGGGCGGCCAATTGCTTATTTTAGTGAAAAGCTGAATGGTGCCACCTTGAATTACCCAACTTATGATAAGGAGCTTTATGCACTTGTGAGAGCATTGGAGACCTGGCAACACTACCTTTGGCCTAAACAATTTGTGATCCATACAGATCATCTGATGAGAGACCCTCTAGGAACCTTGTCCTAGGAACCTTCAACAAGATGACACTTTGCCCGAGACCGGCTAGAAAACAAGAATGTTGGTCAAAGGAAAGACCCTAAGAGAACTTGTCTCTTAGAACCCTAGCCTCAAGACGCCACAAAGGAAGATCAATCCTTTGATAAGTCACGTGAACTCTCAGAGAACACAAAGAAGCAAAAGCCTCACAAAGTATTGAATAATACTCAATTTCATTCATTCATTCATCTGTAAAATAGAGTACAATAGGAAGCCTTTTATAGGCAAAATTTTCTAGAGTCCTAATTAAAGTAAAACTCTAAAACCTGATTATAAATATTTTAAATGATACCTAATATATCTTAATTAGATTAGGATACTAATTTTAATTTGATCTCCAAGATAAGCTCTTTGACCAAGTTCAAAAAAATAATAAAATAATAAAAAACAAATTTCAAAAGAATCCTAATCAAAACTAATCAACTTCTTAAGTTGTCACATGGGATACTCATGTTTCATTAAAAATCACATGGTTGTCACATGATTCTTAATCTCTTGCGATTGGACTCCAATTAGGCCTTGGCATCTCTTGTGTGTGTATAACTACATTGGGCCTTCAACACATTGGATATTGACTTTAGTTGCTCCATGGCCCTTCTTAGAGCATTGGGCTTCCACTTGGACTTCCACTTTTGCATCTTTAAAGAAATCTCATGTCCAAAATCTAATTCAGCATGTTTTGAATTGATCAAATATGGATCTTGGGCTCTAAACTTGGGCCAACATCCAACATAGATATTATCTTGAGTTCTTTGAAATTTTTGGACATAATGCATAATTTGGGCCACTTGAGCTCTTTGAAGTTCTTGATGGATGAGGGTTTCTCGAACTTGTTGCGCTCTAATGGGCATGCCTACTGATATTGTATCATTCCCTCCCTCTTTGAAAAGATTCGTCCTCGAATCTTCACCATTAGGTGGTTTCTTGGGAAACAAATCTCTACATACCTACAAGGAGCTAGAACTAACAATAGGCAAAGATGGGTTAAGATTGTTAGTAGATAAATAAATATCCTTACATATGCTCTCAACCTCTCTTTTTTCATCAAACAAGCTCAGACTTATGCTTTTCTCACTTCTCTCACAACTCTCTTGCTCTTTCTTTTCACTCACACTCGTTTCTTTTTCAATCTCTTCTTTTTCTCTCTCTAACTCATGTTCTCTCTCTTTTTCTTTTGCTCTCTCCTTTTCTTTCATTTTGTATGCTTGTACTATTCTCATTTGATCCTCATAAGCATCCATAGGATCAAGAGGTACCAATACATGATTTTTTTCATTGAATACAAATGAATAGCAATAGCAATATTTATGCTTATGCTTGACATATTTAGCTTTTCTCACGTGTTTCCATGGTTTACCAAGCATAATATGTCCATCATACATTGGAGCTACATCACATAACACTTTATCATGATATTTCCCAATAGAGAAAGAAATCAAAACTTGCTTATTAACTTTAAATTCAGCACTACCCTTCAACAAGGTATAGGGCCTAGGATGCTTTATAGTAGGCAAGTTTAATTTCTCAACAAGTAAGGTACTAGCAACATTTATCTACTATTATCAATAGCCATGCTGCAGACTTTCTCTTTGATAAGGCATCTAGTATGGAAATCAGGGGATGCCTTTTCTTTATATTGTCCTGTAGAGTTGGTATTGGATTGGAATGCATCCAATCTTGCACAAGATTGCTTGAATCGTTCGTTGTTAGCCTCTTCAAGGAATTTGTACTCATTGGACATCTTATCACCTGAAAAGTTAGTCAAAGAAAGATAGAAGGAATAGGACCTCACGGACTCTTCTCACGTGTTTACACTCAAAAGATGATAAGTTCACTCGTATTTAACTCTCTTTTTGGCTTTTTCTTTAATGTTAACGCTCTTGCCTTTTACCACTCAATAATTTGCTTCTTACAAGTGTTCTAAGCAAGTCACAAGCAAATCAAATGAAAAGATCAGACTAATGGTAATAAAAAAAAAAAAAAACTAGAATCCTAAAATATAAATTCCCAAAGAATCAAACAAAGGAGAAAAAGAGGTGTGTAAGAAAAAGGGGAAAAAGAAAGGAAGAAGGGGAGGCCTGGAAGGAAGGAGAAGGAAAAAAAAAATTCTGAAAATAAGAAAATTTAAGAATAGGAAACTACTTACAATTCAAGTTTAAAACAATTAGGAAAGAATATTCTTTCTTAAATGCAAATAGGAAAGTAGATAATTTAGTAGCTACTTAATGCAATCAAATTAAGAAATAAATTCCAATTAGGAAATTAACTCTAATTAGGAAATTGACTCCAATTAGGAAATTGACTCCAATTAGGAAACTAACTCCAATTAGGAAATTGACTCCAATTAGGAAACTAGCTCCAATTAAGAAATTAACTCCAAACTTGCTTTCAACTTTGAATTGGCACAACTTGCAATTTTGTATTTTGCAATCTGAATTTTTTTTTTTATCACCCCCTTTTTTTTTGAAATTTTTTTTTCGATTTTTATTTTTTTGGAGTATCACACTCGCTTCTCTTTTTCTTTTTGGAGTATCACGCTCTCTTCTTTTTCTTTTTTTTTTTTTTTAAGGATGGAGGAACACAATAATGGAAGACAGAAGAAGATAGAAGAAAAAGATGAAGATGGAAAAGGTAATACTAATGGAAGGAGAGAAAGTATGAAGAATAATAAAAGAGAAAAACACAAAGATATACCTTGTACTAGCGACCAAAGCTCTGATACCAAATGATGAGAGACCCTCTAGGAACCTTGTCCTAGGAACCTTCAACAAGATGACACTTTGCCCGAGACCGGCTAGAAAACAAGAATGTTGGTCAAAGGAAAGACCCTAAGAGAACTTGTCTCTTAGAACCCTAGCCTCAAGACGCCACAAAGGAAGATCAATCCTTTGATAAGTCACGTGAACTCTCAGAGAACACAAAGAAGCAAAAGCCTCACAAAGTATTGAATAATACTCAATTTCATTCATTCATTCATCTGTAAAATAGAGTACAATAGGAAGCCTTTTATAGGCAAAATTTTCTAGAGTCCTAATTAAAGTAAAACTCTAAAACCTGATTAGAAATATTTTAAATGATACCTAATATATCTTAATTAGATTAGGATACTAATTTTAATTTGATCTCCAAGATAAGCTCTTTGACCAAGTTCAAAAAAATAATAAAATAATAAAAAACAAATTTCAAAAGAATCCTAATCAAAACTAATCAACTTCTTAAGTTGTCACATGGGATACTCATGTTTCATTAAAAATCACATGGTTGTCACATGATTCTTAATCTCTTGCGATTAGACTCCAATTGGGCCTTGGCATCTCTTGTGTGTGTATAACTACATTGGGCCTTCAACACATTGGATATTGACTTTAGTTGCTCCATGGCCCTTCTTAGAGCATTGGGCTTCCACTTGGACTTCCACTTTTGCATCTTTAAAGAAATCTCATGTCCAAAATCTAATTCAGCATGTTTTGAATTGATCAAATATGGATCATGGGCTCTAAACTTAGGCCAACGTCCAAAATAGATATTATCTTGAGTTCTTTGAAATTTTTGGACATAATGCATAATTTGGGCCACTTGAGCTCTTTGAAGTTCTTGATGGATGAGGGTTTCTCGAACTTGTTGCGCTCTAATGGGCATGCCTACTGATATTGTATCATCATCAATCTTTGAAGTACATTAAAGGTCAAGATAAGTTGAACAAAAGACATGCTAGATGGATGGAGTTCATCGAGCCTTTCCCATATGTGATCAAATACAAGAAAGGTAAGGAGAATGTGGTTGCGGATGCGTTATCTAGAAGGTATATTCTTCTCACTTCTCTGAATGCAAGATTGCTTGGTTTTGAATATGTTAAGGATTTGTATGCCAATGATAGTGATTTTGCTGAAATAATTGTTGCTTGTGAAAAAGGAGCTTTTGGAAAATTCTATAAGCTTGATGGGTTTTTGTTCAGAGAAAATAAATTATGTGTGCCTCAATGTTCTATGCGTGAATTGCTTGTGAGGGAAGCACATGGGTGAGGACTAATGGGACATTTTGGTGTGAAAAAGACATTAGATGTTTTGCATGAACATTTCTTTTGGCCTAAAATGAAGCGTGATGTGGAAAGGATTTGTGGTAGATGCATAACATGTAAAAGGGCTAAGTCTAGAGTCTTACCTCATGGTCTGTATACTCCATTACCTGTACCTAGTGAACCTTGGGTAGACATTTCAATGGATTTTATTTTGGGATTACCTAGGTCAAAAAGAGGGATGGATTCAATATTTGTGGTTGTTGATAGATTTTCAAAAATGGCGCATTTTATTGCATGCCATAAAACTGATGATGCTACTTATATTGCTGATTTGTTCTTTAAAGAAATTGTGAGGCTTCATGGTGTTCCTAAAAGTATTGTCTCAGATAAGGATGCAAAATTTTTGAGTCATTTTTGGAGAGTTTTGTGGGGAAAGCTTGGAACTAAGTTATTGTTTTCTACAGCTTGTCATCCACAAACTGATGGTCAAACTGAAGTTGTTAACAGAACCTTAACTCAATTGCTTAGGACTGTTATCCAAATGAATTTGAAAAATTGGGAGGATTGCTTGTCATTCATTGAATTTGCATATAATAGAAGTGTGCATTCATCTACTGATTATTCTCCTTTTGAAGTTGTTTATGGTTTTAATCCACTAACTTCTTTGGATTTGTTACCATTGCCCATTAATGAGAGAATAAGCCTTGATGGCAAAAAGAAAGCTGACGTGGTTAAGCAACTTCATGAAAAGATTAAATTGCAGATTGAAAGGAAGAATGAGCAATATGCATCCAAGGCAAACAAAAGCAAAAGGCGTGTCACTTTTGAACCTGGCGATTGGGTATGGGTGCATATGAGAAAAGAGAGGTTTCCGGCACAAAGGAAATCTAAATTAGCTCCAAGAGGGGATGGACCATTTCAAGTCTTTCAGAAAATCAATGACAATACTTATAAGATAGATCTACCAGGAGAGTATAATGTTAGTGCCACTTTTAATATTGCTGATCTATCTCCTTATGATGTAGGTGATGATTCGAGGACGAATCCTTTTGAGGAGAGAGGGGATGATGCGATCCATCAAAGGGAGCAAACTGTCTCAAATGCTTGGAATGATCCTCTGCAAATTCCAAGTGGCCCGATGACAAGAGCACAAGCTAAAAGAATGAGGGAAGCCTTAAGTGGACTTGTTCAAGAGACCTAGACTAAGCAAATAGCAATTGGAGCAACAAAAGTTAAGCAAGATATGGACATTTCCAATGTGGGCGTCCTCAACATTATATGGGCTGAAGATGGAGCTACTGAGGCTAGATTGGGCTAAAACATTACAAATTGAAGTGCTTGAACCATGGACTATCCATTGGTGGGCTCATTTAAGGCTAAATAATGCTATTTTAGGCTTAATAAGCTGATTTCTAGAATCCTAATGTATTTAGACGAAATTAGCTTATTTAGGGGGATTTATTTCCTTTTTAGTTTTTGAGAGAATTTGACTTTTATAATTCTGATTCCATAGGTCATTAATTAGGAAATTTGCCATTAATTTCCCTAGTTTTCCTTTTCTATGAGCATTGAAGGCAGATTTGACTTGCACACTATATAATTGTACTCTGCCTCCCATTGTAATCAGATTTGAATGAATAGAAATCATATTTTCTGGAAATCCCATAATTGAGAGGAGTGCTCTCTAGGGTTCTTCATTGAACTTGTAGACTTATCAAGGCTTGATCAACCTTGTGGCATCTTCCAACACTCGGGGTCCTTGTCTCTTCGTGTTCAAGGGTTCCAAGTGGATCGTTCAGACTTGATTTAGCTTTCTTGGGGTGTGTATATTTCAGATCGGTTGTGGGTTCAAGGGGATTCAATTCCTTGTGGGTTCGCACCACAAACTGAAGTGGTGAATCAAACACTTTCTTCCTTATTGCGTGTTGTAATTCAAAAAAATTTAAAGAATTGGGAAAAGTGTTTGCCTCACATTGAGTTTGCATATAATCGTGCCTTGCATTCTACAACTGAGTTTTCTCCTTTTGAAATTGTATATGGTTTTAATCCTTTGACTCCCTTGGATTTATTTCATTTGCCTTGTAATGAGTTTGCTAACCTTAATGGGCAAAAAAAGCTAAGTTTGTGCAGGATCTTCATGCTAAGGTTAAGGCAAACATTGAGCGCAAGAATGAGCAATATGCTCAACATGCTAATAAAGGTCGAAGGAAGGTTATCTTTGAACCAGGAAATTGGGTGTGGGTTCATTTGAGGAAAGAAAGGTTTCCTGAACAAAGGAAGTCCAAATTACACCCAAGAGGCGATGGTCCTTTCCAAGTGTTGGAAAGAATAAATGCTAATGCATATAAAATTGATTTGCCTAGTTCTTATGGGAATGTAAGCGCAACTTTCAATGTGGCTGACCTTTCTCTTTTTGATATTGCAGATTCGAAGACGAATCCTTTTCAAGAGGGAGGGAATGATGGAGGTGAGCTAGGAGACTTTAAAGACCTTCAACAAAATCAAGAATTTGAAAACAAAAAGGTTGGACGTAACTCTAAAAGATGGCCAACTAAAGATCCATTGCAAGGTATGGGAGGCCCATGCATAAGATCAAGAGCGAAAGCTATGAAGGAGGCCTTGAATGGAGTGATCCAAAAACTAATGGACTTTGAGCCCATAGTCTTAGCTGAATATGAAGCCCAAAAGGAACAAAATAGCATGAAGATTATTTCATATCTACAAGATGCTAGCCCAAGCCCGAAAGGAGCCTAATTGAAGGAGCCCACCCATTTTCCACAAAATTCTCTTAGTTTTATTTTGTTTTAATTTGATTGTTTCTATTTCAGATTTTTTAGCTTTATTAGGCACCATTCTTGGTGAATTTGTTCAGACTTAAATTTCTTTCATTTTCCCGCCAAACCTAAGAGTTATTTTGTATTTAGGGTTTTATTTTTCAAATGCCTATATAAGGCCCACTTGTACTCCAAGAAGAGGCAGATTGAATGAATTAGTTTCAGAATTATTTCTGACTTCTGAGGTTTCTCTTGTGGCCTTTGTGTACTGGAGAAAATCTTTGACTTATCAAAGGAGTGGTTTCCTTTGTGGCGTCTCGGATTAGGGTTCTAAGAGACAGGTTCTCTTAGGGTTCAATTTCATTGACCAACATCTCTTCTTTCTTCTTCTTTGTTCTTTTCTTTGTTCTTTGTTGCTTGTTGTCCAGATCTGTCTATTTTCTTGTTCTTGTGTTGCATGCCAAATTTCGATCACTGATCCGTGTTATTTGGGGTTCCTAGAACGGGTTTCTACGGAGTCTCATATCACAAGGACTTGAAATGGTCCATCCCCTCTTGGAGCTAATTTAGATTTCCTTTGTACCGGAAACCTCTCTTTTCTCATATGCATCCATACCCAATCGCCAGGTTCAAAAGTGACACGCCTTCTGCCTTTGTTTACCTTGGATGCATATTGCTCATTCTTCTTTTCAATCTGCAATTTAATCTTTTCATGATGTTGCTTAACCACCTCAGCTTTCTTTTTTCCATCAAGGCTTGTTCTCTCATTAATGGGCAATGGTAACAAATCCAAAGGAGTTAGTGGAGTAAAACCATAAATAACTTCAAAAGGAGAATAATCATTAGATGAATGCACATTTCTATTATATGCAAATTCAATGAATGACAAGCAATCCTCCCAATTTTTCAAATTCGTTTGGATGACGGTCATAAGCAATTGAGTTAAGGTTCTGTTAACAACTTCAGTTTGACCATGAGTATGTGGATGATAAGCTATAGAAAATAATAACTTAGTTCCAAGCTTTCCCCACAAAACTCTCCAAAAATGACTCAAAAATTTTGCATCCCTATCTGAGACAATACTTTAGGAACACCATGAAGCCTCACAACTTCTTTAAAGAACAAATCAGCAATATAAGTAGCATCATCAGTTTTATGGCATGCAATAAAATGTGCCATTTTTGAAAATCTATCAACAACCACAAATATTGAATCCATCCCTCTTTTTGACCTAGGTAATCCCAAAATAAAATCCATTGAAATGTCTACCCAAGGTTCACTAGGTACAGGTAATGGAGTATACAGACCATGAGGTAAGACTCTAGACTTAGCCCTTTTACATGTTATGCATCTACCACAAATCCTTTTCACATCACGCTTCATTTTAGGCCAAAAGAAATGTTCATGCAAAGCATCTAATGTCTTTTTCACACCAAAATGTCCCATTAGTCCTACCCCATGTGCTTCCCTCACGAGCAATTCACGCATAGAACATTGAGGCACACATAATTTATTTTCTCTGAACAAAAATCCATCAAGCTTATAGAATTTTCCAAAAGCTCCTTTTTCACAAGCAACAATTATTTCAGCAAAATCACTATCATTGGCATACAAATCCTTAACATATTCAAAACCAAGCAATCTTGCATTCAGAGAAGTGAGAAGAATATACCTCTAGATAATGCATCTGCAACCACATTCTCCTTACCTTTCTTGTATTTGATCACATATGGGAAAGGCTCGATGAACTCCATCCATCTAGCATGTCTTTTGTTCAGCTTACCTTGACTTTTAATGTACTTCAAAGATTGATGATCTGTACGGATCACAAATTGTTTAGGCTAAAGGTAGTGTTGTCAGGTCTCCAATGCTCTCACAAGTGCATAAAGCTCCTTGTCATAAGTTGGGTAATTCAAGGTAGCACCATTCAGCTTTTCACTAAAATAAGCAATTGGCCGCCCTTCCTGCATTAGAACAGCTCCTATCCCAACTCCTAATGCATCACACTCAAACTCAAAAGTTTTGTTAAAATCAGGTAAAGCTAAAATAGGTGCAGAACATAATTTTTCTTTGAGAACACTAAATGCATGATCTTGTGCTTTTTCCCATCTAAAGTCAACTGATTTCTTAATTATTTCAGTGAGTGGTGCAGTAATTGTGCTGAAATCTTTCACAAACCTCCTATAAAAGCTAGCCAACCCATGAAAACTTCTTACCTCCGTTACATTTGTAGGTATTGGCCATTCTTTAAGAGCCCTTACCTTCTCTTTATCAACTTGTATTCCCTCAGCACTCACTACAAATCTAAGGAAAACAACTTTCCCCATGCCAAAGCTACACTTTTTTAGGTTAGCATACAACTTTTCTTTTCTCAAAACATCAAGCACACAACGCAAATGATTCAAATACTCATCAAGACTCTTACTAAAAATCAGATTATCATCAAAATAAACCACAACAAATTTTTCAATATATGCACGCAAAATATGATTCATCAACCTCATAAAAGTACTAGGTGCATTTGTTAGCCCAAATGGCATGACTAACCATTCATACAGCCCATGCTTTGTTTTGAAAGCAGTTTTCCACTCATCTCCTTCCCTCATCCTAATTTGATGATATCTAGATTTTAAATCAATTTTTGAGAAAATAACAGACCCATGCAATTCATCAAGCATATCATCTAATATAGGAATGAGATGGCGATACTTTACAGTGATATTATTGACAGCTCTGCAATCAATGCACATCCTCTAAGATCCATCTTTCTTTGGTACTAAGAGGACTAGTACAGCACATGGACTCAAGCTTTCTCGAACAAACCCCTTTGCCATGAGCTCTTCAACTTGCTTTTGAAGCTCTTTTGTCTCTTCAGGGTTAGTTTTATAAGCTAGCCGGTTAGGAATTGTTGCTCCGAAATGAATTCAATTTGATGCTCAATGCCACCATTCACTAGGGATGTCTTTTGGAAATATATCTTCAAATTCCTACAACAAAGAACTAACAACACTCGGAAATGAAGAGTCAAGGTCATTAGTGCTTAAAAAGGCCTCCTTGTAAACAAGTACAAGTAAAGGCTGTTCAGCAAGATATGCACTCCTCACCTCACTTTCTTTTGCATAGAAACTCACTTTTTCTCTTTCTTTTCTCCCCACTTTCTTTTCTTTCTTCTGAATCTCTTTTTTTGAGCTCTCAGATTTTCTTTCTTTCTCACTCTCATTTCTTTTTTATCTCTCTTCTTTATTTTTCTTATCACCCTCTCTTTTATCATTCTCTTGTTTCATTTTGAGCTGATCTTCATACACTTGCTTGGGTATTAATGGTACAAGAGTAATGGGTCTGTCATCCATTACGAATGAATATCTATTGGTAAACCCATCCTTTGTTGCCTTCCTATCAAATTCCCAAAGTCTACCCAAAAGTATATGTCTAGCATGCATAGGAACAATATCACATAAAATCTCATCACAATATCTTCTAATTGAGAATGAAACAAGAACTTGCCTATCAACCTTAATCTCCCCACATTCATTCAGCCATTGCAACTTGTATGGTCTAGGGTGTTTAATGGTAGACAAATTTAATTTCTCAACTAAAGTGGTACTAGCAACATTGGTACAACTCCCACCATCAATAATCATATTGCATACCTTGTTGCTTATAAGACAGCGAGTATGGAAGATGTTTTCTCTTTGTTGCTCAATGTCATCTTCCATAACTTGAGAATTCAAAGCTCTTCTAGTCACAAGTGCTTCTCCTTCTACAGCATACTCAAACCCATCATCACTAGCATCTTCAAGTGACGGCATGGAATCATCACTTTCACTTTTAGTCACCAGTTCACGATCCTTTATGATCATTACTCTCTTGTTGGGGCATTGCGAAGCTATATGACCTGTTCCCAAACACTTGAAACATTTAATATCTCTATTTCTAGATGATTGGGAATCAGATTTACCTTTGTTCTTAGATGAAGCTTCCTTTTTGCCTTTTGAGACTTCTCTTTGAACATCTTTTTCTTCCTTCTTCCATTTTGGTCTCATTGAAGAACTAGAGCCTGAAAGGTACCTTGCTGTTCCTTTTTGTTTAAGTTGCGTTTCAACCTTCATTGCCATGTGCACCATGTCTTCTAACTCCACATAATGCTGCAACTCCACAATATTAGCGATTTCTTTATTCAACCCATTCAAGAATCGAGCCATTGTTGCTTCCCTATCCTCTTTCACATTTGCCCTAAGCATAGCCACTTCCATCTCTTTGTGATATTCCTCTACACTCTTAGAGCCTTGTGTAAGGGATTGCAACTTTTGAAAGAGGTCTCTATAGTAATGACTGGGTATAAACCTCTTCCTCATGAGAGCCTTCATCTCCCTCCATGTTTCTAGGGGTCTCTCACCATTCCTCCTCCTCTCTAGGACCAATTTATCCCACCAAATTAATGCATAATCCATAAATTCAATGACTGCCAATTTTACCTTTTTTGTCTCAGAATAATTATGGCACTAAAAAATGAACTCAATTTTCTTCTCCCACTCCAAATAAGCTTCAGGATCATTTCTACCTTGGAAAGAAGGTATCTTCATCTTAATATTTCCCAGGTTTCCATCCACCCTATTTCTACCCCTTGGAGCATTTTTACCGCATCTCCTTTCATGCCTAACTTCCTTAGGCCTATTATTTCTACCCAAATCAAATTCAGATTCATAGGCTTCTTCCCTACCACCTCCTACTTCATTTTCAGATTCAAAATCATCCATAGAATCATCTCTATGCCTCTCATATCTTCTAGGATTAGGACTTATAGTAGGTGGTCTTCTCTGCAAGTTTGCAACTATTGTGTCTTGCTCATCCATCCGGTCTCTTATCCCTCCAAGCACCACATTAAGATGTTTGAATTGCTGCTGCATGGCTTTTACAACGAGATCCAGGTTCTGTGCACCACCTCCTCCACTTGATATTTCCTCCCTATTAGACATTATAAGCTGCAAGAAAAATTGATTAGAGAAATAAAAATCCTCGCAAATTTTCCTCATGTGTTTAGCCTCAAGGATGTCACTCTTCACTCGTGTTTCACACTTTAAAGGCTTTTTCAAATAATGGATTCACACTCTCGCGTTTTTCCACTCTTAGTCTCTCTATAGGCTCTTTAAAGAAACTAATCAGACTCAATACTATCACAATTCTTGTGAGATTCAACCCAACACTTGGAGATAATGAGTAGTAAGTGGATACTACAGTAGAGAAAATTAGGGAATGAAAGTTATGCAGAATTTGTAAAAGTAAGCTCAAACCAATATCACTTCCAGAACAGCACAATTTTTTTTTTTTGCCTTTTCTTTCAGCAAATTTTTTTTTCTCTATTCTTTTTTTGCCTTGTTTTTTTTTTCTGGAATATGAAGAGCAAAAACGAAATTGGAATAAATAGAACAGAAACAGCAAAATCAATCTGGAAAGCCTTGAAAAAGCGTATGAATTTAAACGACAATATTTTGAGTTAGAGAACTCCAAATGAGATGATTTTAAAGCGATCTGAAAGAAGAGAATCTGGATATAAGAAAGACCTACTACACGTCCAGAAACTCAACGGAAAACGTGACAAACAGAGGATTGAAGATGAACAGAATTTCAAAAGGAAACAAAAACACAATTTGAAAAAGCACAAAGACACATGGATATGACCTGATTTAGGGACCGAAGCTCTGATACCAAGATGGTGCGAACCCGTAAGGAAACGAGTCCTGTTGAACCCACAATCAATCTGAAATATACACACCCCAAGAAAGCTAAATCAAGTCTGAACGATCCACTTGGAACCCTTGAACACGAAGAGACAAGGACCCCGAGTGTTGGAAGACGCCACAAGGTTGATCAAGCCTTGATAAGTCTACAAGTTCAATGAAGGACCCTAGAAAGTACTCCTCTCAAGTCTGGGATTTCCAGAAAATACGATTTCTATTCATTCAAATCTGATTACAATGGGAGGCAGAGTATAATTATATAGTGTGCAAGTCAAATCTACCTTCAATGCTCATAGAAAAGGAAAACTAGAAAAATTAATGGCAAATTTCCTAATTAGTGACCTATGAAATCAGAATTATAAAAGTCAAATTCTCTTAAAAACTAAAAAAGAAATAAATCCCCCTAAATAAACTGATTTCATCTAAATACATTAGGGTGCTAGAAATCAGTTTTATTAATCCCAAAATGGCATTATTTAGCACTAAATGAGCCCACCAATGGATGGTCCATGGTTCAAGCACTTCAATTTATAATGTTTTGGCCCAGTCTAGCCTCAGCAGCTCCATCTTCAGCCCATATGATGTTGAGGACGTTCACATTAGAAATGTCCATATCTTGCTTGACTTTTGTTGCTCCAATTGCTATTTGCTTAGTCCAGATCTCTTGAACAAGTCCACTTAAGGCTTCCCTCATTCTTTTAGCTCGTGCTCTTATCAGTGGGCCACTTGGAATTTTCAGAGGATCATTCTAAGCATTTGAGACAGCTTGCTCCCTTTGATGGATCGCATCATGTACACTCTCTTTTCACTCTCTTTATATTGTGCTATTTATCTGTTGACTAGATTGTGTGCTGACATTGAGGACAATGCAATATTTAAGTGTGGGGGTGAGAGTCATATCATTCCATTTATTCATCTCTTTGCTTTTTTTTGTTAAAAAAAACTGAAAATTTTTTAGAAAATTTTTGAAAAATAGCATGAATTTTTTTAGTTTTTCTATAGAAGTTGCAAGTTGAGATGATTATAGCCTGGATTCACTTAGACAAGATAAGTAATGGATCTTATGTTTTGATTCAAGTGAAGTGGCAATGAATTTGATTTCAATGAATTATTTGAGAGCCATTAGCTAGTGAGAAATTGAGCCATAATTGTTTATTTCTAGTATGTATTCACCTATCTGTGCTTTCACTTTATAACTTGTCTTGATTCTTTGTTGAGACCAAATTTGCATTTGCATGCATGAAAATGATAAGGCATTCATTTCTATTGTAGCCAATGAACCAGAAAGCCAACCATACATTCATTTTATCCATTGTTTAGCCACCTTAAACCTTGATTTTCTTTTCTTGTTAGCCTATAGCTATTTAAAAATGTGTTTCCACCCTGTTTTAAGATACCTTAGGGACTTTAAGGAGCATTACACTTGTTTAGGATGAGAGAATGTATGTCTTGCATCAAGTTAGGCCATTGATAGTAAAAGTTGAGGAATATATTCAAAAAAAAAAGTTAAAGAAAAGAAGAGATAGAAAAGCAAAAAGAAAGCCAAAAAAAAAAAGGCAATAAAAAAAAAGGAGAAAAGCAACAGAAAATCAAAAGAAAGAAGTGTTTTAAATTGAGTTGTAGTTGTTGAGAATCATGGGAGGCACACAGCGGAATTTAAAATTTTTGATCTCGATTCCCACCAAGGATCCGTCAAAATCACTTAAATCGAATAGGTTCAGAGAATTACCATTTTTGTCGATTGAGTTTGCTGTTTACTCTTTGTTTGGATCATAGGAACTGACTGTAGATTGGCTCCCTCTACTGGTATCCACACGAACGGGGTTCAGCAACTCAAACGGTGTGCTAGCACCTATCCATACGACGTCCATATAGCTCCGTACAACCATTTGTACGACGTCCTTCTCTCTGGGGTTTTTGGAGGCAGCTCTAGAATAACTTTTCTGATATGAAAACCCTATTTATAGACTAGGGTTTCAGATATATTTAATTAATCAAAATTAATGA
This sequence comes from Erythrophleum fordii, assembly GCA_032878935.1. Taxonomy (NCBI): domain Eukaryota; kingdom Viridiplantae; phylum Streptophyta; class Magnoliopsida; order Fabales; family Fabaceae; genus Erythrophleum; species Erythrophleum fordii. Next base: position 19,685,913 of record JAVQMF010000053.1, read on the forward strand.
AATATATCATTAAATATATTTATTAGTTTAAATTCAAATCTATCCTATAGTTTAAATTTAAACTAACAATATCTAGAGCTTAATTTAAATTTAAATCTATCTAATAGAATCAAATTTAAATTAATTTATATATATATATAATATCAAATATAATATATATATATATAATATATATCTATTTTGAATTTAATTATTTATATATATATATATAATTCCTCTATCTTAGATTTAAAAATTAAATTCATTGAATCTAGACACATTTCTGATTCAATGAATGTAGACATTTTAGCTTGAGTTAGTTCGTTCTTGTATGCAACCCTGCAGCCCATATGATGTTGGCAGTGGGCCAACTGCACTGTTTAACCCACAAGTCACAAGCGACCTCTGGCAAGACATTGTGACTATCCAAATCATACGGGATCGGTGATCCGATGCAACCTATTTTACAACCCTATTATATCCCTTTTGTCACACGATATTTAGATCGAGTATGAGGCATAGAAATGTCATCCTCAATTTGCTTGATTATAACTTTCTCGATCTCCAAGCAGACTAATATAAGATGGAACCCTTTCCATCTGAGCATGCCCATGCATTTCTTTGTCATACTCATCGAGGGGCCCAGAGATGAGAGATTAATCAGAGGGACAAATTCTATCTTGACCACTCATCTTCCTCTGCATGGATTCCACTACACCCGATCATAGCCTTTATAATCACCCGATTAAAGGTGACATTAGACTATGCCAAAGTACAGTGTCCTTTATGTAGGAATCTATGGTGATCTCAGGTCCAAGGGATCAATGACACGGTTATATATGAGATAAACTTATGACTTAATCCATGTAGCTTATCTTATGATGGGTCTATCCAACGTCCTATTCTCTAACACACACCTATGATTGTGATTCATATTATCATACATGATTAACACTTAATCAATCAAAATCATACTAGTCTTAATTCATTGTTGTTCCCACAAAGATGATTGACTAGGGACATTTTGGATAATCCAAAGAATGATTTATCCATGGATATTATTATATATAAACATGCAAATAATATAATAATATAATAAAAGAAAACTCTTATTTCATAATAAAAATAATGTTCGCAATATAATGATTGGCCTAGGGCACAATCTCCAACAACTCCCACTTGCACTAGGTTCAATCATTAATATTTCTAATACCCATTGACCTAACATGACGATCATGCTTAGCCTGTGCAAGTGGCTTAGTAAGAGGATCAGCAACATTGTCATCAGTTAGTACTTTACATATCTTTATATCACCTCTATCAATGATTTCTCTGATAAGGTGATATCGCCTGAGTATGTGTTTGGTCCTTTGATGTGATCTAGGCTCTTTAGCCTGTGCTATTGCACTATTGTTGTCACAGAACAAATCTATGGGATTTGAGATGGTAGGTACTACCCCTAGCTCAGTGATGAACATTTTAATCCAAATAGCTTTCTTAGCTGCATCTAATGCTGCTAGGTACTCAGCTTCTGTTATAAAATCAGCCACAGTGCTTTGCTTTGAGCTCTTCCGACTTACTACTCCACTATTCAAACAGAATACAAATCCTGATTGCGATCTAGAATCATCTTTGTCAGATTAAAAACTTGCATCTATGTAACTATTTACAACAAGCTCGTCATCTAATCCTCCATACACTAAGAATGCATCCTTCTTCTCAAGTACTTTAGGATATTCTTGATGGTAGTCCAGTGATTCTCACCTGAATCTAATTGAAATCTACTAGTTATACTCAAGGCATATGAGACATCTGGTCGAGTGCACAACATGACATACATGATAGGTCCAATAGCCGAGGCGTATGGAATCTTACTCATGTGTTTTCACACATCACGTGTACTAGGACACTAATTCTTGCTGAGATTGATGCCATGAGACATAGATAGGAAACCCCTTTTTGAATCTTACATACTAAATCTATGCAATACCTTGTCTATGTAGGTGTATTGACTTAGACCGATTAGCCTCTTAGATCTATCTCTATAGATCCTAATCCCAATGATGTAATTGGCCTCGCCTAATTGAGAAACACATTCCTAACCAAGACTTGACAATCTGCAAGGTAAGAATGTCATTTCCAATGAGTAGGATGTCATCAACATAAAGTACTAGAAATATAATTGTGCTCCCACTAACCTTCTTTTAAACACAAGGTTCATCAACATTTTGGATAAAACCAAAATCTTTCACTACTTCGTTAAAGCGATGATTCCAACTCCAAGATACTTGCTTCAATCCATAAATGGATCTTTGAAGCTTGCAAACCTTCCCAGAATCCTCTGGACTCATAAAACCTTTAGGTTGTATCATATACACATCCTTAAGCAGCTTTCCATTAAGGAATGTTATTTTTACATCCATTTGCCAAATCTCATAATCATAGTACGCAGCAATGGCTAGAAGGATCTTGATTGATTTGATCATAGCGACTGGTGAAAATGTTTCATCATAGTCTATACCATGTGTTTGTTTGAATCCTTTTGCAACCAATCGTGCCTTGAAGGTATGCACTTGGCTATCCATGTCAGTTTTTCTTCTTGAAAACCCACTTGCACCCTATGGCTTTTATACCTTCAGGTGGGTCAATCAAGGTCCGTACCTGATTGTCATACATGGATTGCATCTCAGACTTCATAGCTTCTAGCCATTTCTCAGAGTCTGATCCCATTATGGCCTCTTAATAGGTAGTTGGCTTATCTTGATCAATGAGTAATACATCACGATTTTCAGTTAAAAGAAATCCATATCTTTGAGACTGATGTCGTGTCCTATCAGACCTTCGTGGGCTTTGTGTTACTTGAGTAGGCTCAACAACTTGTTGTGAGTCTTCTCGATTTTCCATCTCTGGTTCAATGCGATTTTGTGACTCTCGAACTTCTTCGAGATGTATCTTACTCCCACTGGTTCTTTTAGAGATGAATTCTTTTTCTAAAAAGATATCATTTCGAGCAACAAATAATTTGTTCTCAGTGGGGTTGTAGAAGTAGTATCCTTTAGTTTCCTTAGGATAACCCACAAAAAGGCATTTTATAGATTTGAGTGCTAGCTTATCTGAGGCCTGTTGCTTAACATATGCCTCGCATCCCCAAATTTTGAGAAAAGATAAATTGGGCTTCTTCCCAGTCCATATCTCATATGGTGTCTTTTCAACCGCCTTAGATGGAACACGATTTAGTATAAACGCAGTTGTTTCTAATGCATAGCCCCAAAAGGATGGTGGAACATCCATTTGACTTATCATGGATTGAACCATATCTAATAAGGTTCGATTCCTCCATTCAAAAACACCATTCCATTGTGGAGTTCCTAGTGGGGTCAATTGCGAGACAATTCCACAATTTCTTAGATAGTCAATCAACTCTTGGCTAAAATATTCACCACCTCGATCGGATCAAAGTGCTTTAATAGATTTGCCAAGCTAATTTTGTACCTCATTTTAGAATGTTTTGAACATTTCAAAAGCTTCAGATTTGTGTCTTATTAAATAGATGTAACCATATCTACTATAGCTATATATATAAGTAATGAAGTACAAGTGGCCTCCTCTAGCGATTGTACTTAGTGGACCACATACATCGGTATGTACTAGGCCCAATAAGTCAGTGGCCTGCTCACTGTATCTAGTAAAAGGTACCTTAGTCATCTTTCCCAATATACAAGATTTGTATGTATCAAATGATTCAAAATCAAATGATTTTAGAAGTCTATCTTGATGGAGCTTTGAAATGCATTTCTCATTTATGTGGCCTTGATGACAGTGCCAAAGATAGGTCGGATTCAAGTTGTTAGTCTTGATCCTCTTGGTAGTTATGTTATAGATATTTTGATTATTGAGAGCATCAAGATTTAAATAATAATGACCATCATGCAAATCACCATCTACATAAAAGATGTCATTAAAATAAATAAAATATTTTTTTTTCCAATTATTGAAGTAAAACCTTCCTTATCTAAATAAAAAAGTGAAACAATGTTTCTACTCAAAGTAGAAATATAATAACAATTATTCAAAATTAACAAAAGCCCACTGGGCAAATTTATTTCATAAGTGCCTACAACTAAAGTAGCAACTCTTGTTCTGTTTCCAACTCGTAGGTCTATTTCGCCCTTTTTCAACTTCCTACATCTTTTGAGACCCTGCAAATTTGTACAAATGTGAGCTCCACATGCAGTATCTAATACCTACGTAGGAGAAGTAGAAAGATTAATTTCTATGACCTAGATACCTGAAGTAATAGCCCCGCTATTCTTCTTTCTCTTTAGATCTTCCAGGTGGAGCTTGCAATTTCTCTTCCAATGACCAGGCTCATTGCAAAAGAAGCAAACTCCTTCCTTGGGAGGCTTTGCCTTCTTGGCTTCAGGCTTGGGTTTGAGCTTGTTTTAGTTCTTGAACTTATTGTTCAGGCTCTTTCCCTTGCCTTTACCTTTCTTTTTCATTCATTTACCTTTCTAAACCATTAAAATAGAGCTTGGATTTTTTTTAATATTTTGCTTAGCAGTTTTAAGCATCATATGCAGTTTAGAAATAGATTTCTCCATGTTGTTGATATTGTAGTTCATGACAAACTAGTCATAACTTTCTGGGAGTGAGTTTAAGATCAAATCTGTAGCTAACTCTTGACTCATGGGAAATTCGAGCCTTTCAAGGTGATCAAGATAGCCTTTCATCTTCAAAACATGAGTGCTAATTGATGCACCTTCAGCCATTTTATAGGAATGCAAGGCCTTGGTGGTTTCAAACCTTTCCTGCCTTGCCTATTGTTGGAACATTTCCTTGAGATGCACAATCATCTCATAAGCTTCCATGTGTTCCAGATCTCTCTGAAGTTCTGGTGGCTAGTATCAAGCATCCTACATCCACAGAGTCATTGAGACGCTTTGATACAATATCAGTAGGCATGCCCATTAGAGCGCAACAAGTTCGAGAAACCCTCATCCATCAAGAACTTCAAAGAGTTCAAGTGGCCCAAATTATGCATTATGTCCAAAAATTTCAAAGAACTCAAGATAATATCTATGTTGGACGTTGGCCCAAGTTTAGAGCCCAAGATCCATATTTGATCAATTCAAAACATGCTGAATTAGATTTTGGACATGAGATTTCTTTAAAGATGCAAAAGTGGAAATCCAAGTGGAAGCCCAATGCTCTAAGAAGGGCCATGGAGCAACTAAAGTCAATATCCAATGTGTTGAAGGCCCAATGTAGTTATACACACACAAGAGATGCCAAGGCCCAATTGGAGTCCAATTACAAGAGATTAAGAATCATGTGACAACCATGTGATTTTTAATGAAGCATGAGCATCCCATGTGACAACTTAAAGAAGTAGATTAGTTTTGACTAGGATTCTTTTTAAAATTTCGTTTTTTATTATTTTATTATTTTTTAAACTTGGTCAAAGAGCTTATCTTGGAGATCAAGTTAAGATTAGTATCCTAATCTAATTAGGATATATATTAGATATCATTTAAAATATTTATAATCAGGTTTTAGAGTTTTACTTTAATTAGGACTCTAGAAAATTTTGCCTATAAAAGGCTTCCTATTGTACTCTATTTCACTTACACATGAATACATGAATGAAATTGAGTATTATTCAATTATTTGTGAGGCTTTTGCTTCTTTGTGTTCTCTGAGAGTTCACGTGACTTATCAAAGGATTAGTCTTCCTTTGTGGCGTCTTAAGGCTAGGGTTCTAAGAGACAAGTTCTCTTAGGGTCTTTCCTTTGACCAACATTTTTGTATTCTAGCCGGTCTCGGGCAAAGTGTTATCTTGTTGAAGGTTCCTAGGACAAGGTTCCTAGAGGGTCTCTCATCATTTGGTATCAGAGCTTTGGTCGCTAGTACAAGGTATATCTTTGTGTTTTCCCTTTCATTATTCTTCATACTTTCTCTCCTTCCATTAGTATTACCTTTTCCATCTTCGTCTTTTTCTATCTTCTTCTGTCTTCCATTGTTGTGTTCCTCTATCCTCAAAAAAAAAAAAAAAAAAAAAAAAAAAAGAGAGTGTGATACTCCAAAAAAAAAAAAAGAGAAGAGAGTGTGATACTCCCGAAAAAAAAAAAAAAAAAAAAAAAAAAAAAAAGAGTGAAAAAAAAAGGGAGTGAAAAAAAAAAAAAAATTCAGATTGCAGAATTCAAAATTGCAAGTTGTGCCAATTCAAAATTAAAAGCAAGATTGGAGTCAATTTCCTAGTTGGAGTTAGTTTCCTAATTAGAGTCAATTTCCTAGTTGGAGTTAGTTTCCTAATTAGAGTCAATTTCCTAATTGGAGTTAATTTCCTAATTGGAGTCAATTTCCTAGTTGGAGTTAGTTTCCTAATTGGAGTTAATTTCCTAATTAGAGTTTGTTTCCTAATTTAATTGCATTAAGTGGCTACCAAGTTTTCTACTTACCTATTTGCATTCAAGAAAGGATATTGTTTCTTAATTGTTCGAAACATGAATTGCAAGTAGTTTTCTATTCTTAAGGTTTCTTATTTTTAGATTTTTTTTTTTCTTTTCATCTCTTTCCTTCCAGACCTTCCCTTACTCCTTCTTTTTCCTTTTTTGTTACACACCTATTTTTCTCCTTTGTTTGATTCTTTGGGAATTTATATTTTAGGATTCTAGTTTTTTTTTTTTATTGCCATTAGTCTGATCTTTTCATTTGATTTGCTTGCGACTTGCTTAGAACACTTGTAAGAAGCAAATTATTGAGTGGTAAAAGGCAAGAGCGTTAACATTAAAGAAAAAGCCAAAAAGAGAGTTAAATACGAGTGAACTTATCATCTTTTGAGTGTAAACACGTGAGAAGAATCCGTGAGGTCCTATTCCTTCTATCTTTCTTTGACTAACTTTTCAGGTGATAAGATGTCCAATGAGTACAAATTCCTTGAAGAGGCTAACAACGAACGATTCAAGCAATCTTGTGCAAGATTGGATGCATTCCAATCCAATACCAACTCTACAGGACAATATAAAGAAAAGGCATCCCCTGATTTCCATACTAGATGCCTTATCAAAGAGAAAGTCTGCAGCATGGCTATTGATAATAGTAGCTATATAAATGTTGCTAGTACCTTACTTGTTGAGAAATTAAACTTGCCTACTATAAAGCATCCTAGGCCCTATACCTTGTTGAAGGGTAGTGCTGAATTTAAAGTTAATAAGCAAGTTTTGATTTCTTTCTCTATTGGTAAATATCATGATAAAGTGTTATGTGATGTAGCTCCAATGTATGATGGACATATTATGCTTGGTAAACCATGGAAACACGTGAGAAAAGCTAAATATGTCAAGCATAAGCATATATATTGCTATTGCTATTCATTTGTATTCAATGAAAAAAATCATGTATTGGTACCTCTTGATCCTATGGATGCTCATGAGGATCAAATGAGAATAGTACAAGCATACAAAATGAAAGAAAAGGAGAGAGCAAAAGAAAGAGAGAGAGAACATGAGTTAGAGAGAGAAAAAGAAGAGATTGAAAAAGAAACGAGTGTGAGTGACAAGAAAGAGAAAGAGAGTTGTGAGAGAAGTGAGAAAAGCATAAGTCTGAGCTTGTTTGATGAAAAAAGAGAGGTTGAGAGCATATGTAAGGATATTTATTTATCTACTAACAATCTTAACCCATCTTTGCCTATTGTTAGTTCTAGCTCCTTGCAGGTATGTAGAGATTTGTTTCCCAAGAAACCACCTAATGGCGAAGATTCGAGGACGAATCTTTTCAAAGAGGGAGGGAATGATACAATATCAGTAGGCATGCCCATTAGAGCGCAACAAGTTCGAGAAACCTTCGTCCATCAAGAACTTCAAAGAGCTCAAGTGGCCCAAATTATGCATTATGTCCAAAAATTTCAAAGAACTCAAGATAATATCTATGTTGGACGTTGGCCCAAGTTTAGAGCCCAAGATCCATATTTGATCAATTCAAAACATGCTGAATTAGATTTTGGACATGAGATTTCTTTAAAGATGCAAAAGTGGAAATCCAAGTGGAAGCCCAATGCTCTAAGAAGGGCCATGGAGCAACTAAAGTCAATATCCAATGTGTTGAAGGCCCAATGTAGTTATACACACACAAGAGATGCCAAGGCCCAATTGGAGTCCAATTACAAGAGATTAAGAATCATGTGACAACCATGTGATTTTTAATGAAGCATGAGCATCCCATGTGACAACTTAAAGAAGTAGATTAGTTTTGACTAGGATTCTTTTTAAAATTTCGTTTTTTATTATTTTATTATTTTTTAAACTTGGTCAAAGAGCTTATCTTGGAGATCAAGTTAAGATTAGTATCCTAATCTAATTAGGATATATATTAGATATCATTTAAAATATTTATAATCAGGTTTTAGAGTTTTACTTTAATTAGGACTCTAGAAAATTTTGCCTATAAAAGGCTTCCTATTGTACTCTATTTTACACATGAATACATGAATGAAATTGAGTATTATTCAATTATTTGTGAGGCTTTTGCTTCTTTGTGTTCTCTGAGAGTTCACGTGACTTATCAAAGGATTAGTCTTCCTTTGTGGCGTCTTAAGGCTAGGGTTCTAAGAGACAAGTTCTCTTAGGGTCTTTCCTTTGACCAACATTTTTGTATTCTAGCCGGTCTCGGGCAAAGTGTTATCTTGTTGAAGGTTCCTAGGACAAGGTTCCTAGAGGGTCTCTCATCATTTGGTATCAGAGCTTTGGTCGCTAGTACAAGGTATATCTTTGTGTTTTCCCTTTCATTATTCTTCATACTTTCTCTCCTTCCATTAGTATTACCTTTTCCATCTTCGTCTTTTTCTATCTTCTTCTGTCTTCCATTGTTGTGTTCCTCTATCCTCAAAAAAAAAAAAAAAAAAAAGAAGAGAGTGTGATACTCCAAAAAGAAAAAAAAGAGAAGAGAGTGTGATACTCCCGAAAAAAAAAAAAAAATTCGAAAAAAAAAAAGAGTGAAAAAAAAAGGGAGTGAAAAAAAAAAAAAATTCAGATTGCAGAATTCAAAATTGCAAGTTGTGCCAATTCAAAATTAAAAGCAAGATTGGAGTCAATTTCCTAGTTGGAGTTAGTTTCCTAATTAGAGTCAATTTCCTAGTTGGAGTTAGTTTCCTAATTAGAGTCAATTTCCTAATTGGAGTTAATTTCCTAATTGGAGTCAATTTCCTAGTTGGAGTTAGTTTCCTAATTGGAGTTAATTTCCTAATTAGAGTTTGTTTCCTAATTTAATTGCATTAAGTGGCTACCAAGTTTTCTACTTACCTATTTGCATTCAAGAAAGGATATTGTTTCCTAATTGTTCGAAACATGAATTGCAAGTAGTTTTCTATTCTTAAGGTTTCTTATTTTTAGATTTTTTTTTTCTTTTCATCTCTTTCCTTCCAGACCTTCCCTTACTCCTTCTTTTTCCTTTTTTGTTACACACCTATTTTTCTCCTTTGTTTGATTCTTTGGGAATTTATATTTTAGGATTCTAGTTTTTTTTTTTTTTTATTGCCATTAGTCTGATCTTTTCATTTGATTTGCTTGCGACTTGCTTAGAACACTTGTAAGAAGCAAATTATTGAGTGGTAAAAGGCAAGAGCGTTAACATTAAAGAAAAAGCCAAAAAGAGAGTTAAATACGAGTGAACTTATCATCTTTTGAGTGTAAACACGTGAGAAGAATCCGTGAGGTCCTATTCCTTCTATCTTTCTTTGACTAACTTTTCAGGTGATAAGATGTCCAATGAGTACAAATTCCTTGAAGAGGCTAACAACGAACGATTCAAGCAATCTTGTGCAAGATTGGATGCATTCCAATCCAATACCAACTCTACAGGACAATATAAAGAAAAGGCATCCCCTGATTTCCATACTAGATGCCTTATCAAAGAGAAAGTCTGCAGCATGGCTATTGATAATAGTAGCTATATAAATGTTGCTAGTACCTTACTTGTTGAGAAATTAAACTTGCCTACTATAAAGCATCCTAGGCCCTATACCTTGTTGAAGGGTAGTGCTGAATTTAAAGTTAATAAGCAAGTTTTGATTTCTTTCTCTATTGGTAAATATCATGATAAAGTGTTATGTGATGTAGCTCCAATGTATGATGGACATATTATGCTTGGTAAACCATGGAAACACGTGAGAAAAGCTAAATATGTCAAGCATAAGCATATATATTGCTATTGCTATTCATTTGTATTCAATGAAAAAAATCATGTATTGGTACCTCTTGATCCTATGGATGCTCATGAGGATCAAATGAGAATAGTACAAGCATACAAAATGAAAGAAAAGGAGAGAGCAAAAGAAAAGAGAGAGAGAACATGAGTTAGAGAGAGAAAAAGAAGAGATTGAAAAAGAAACGAGTGTGAGTGACAAGAAAGAGAAAGAGAGTTGTGAGAGAAGTGAGAAAAGCATAAGTCTGAGCTTGTTTGATGAAAAAAGAGAGGTTGAGAGCATATGTAAGGATATTTATTTATCTACTAACAATCTTAACCCATCTTTGCCTATTGTTAGTTCTAGCTCCTTGCAGGTATGTAGAGATTTGTTTCCCAAGAAACCACCTAATGGCGAAGATTCGAGGACGAATCTTTTCAAAGAGGGAGGGAATGATACAATATCAGTAGGCATGCCCATTAGAGCGCAACAAGTTCGAGAAACCTTCGTCCATCAAGAACTTCAAAGAGCTCAAGTGGCCCAAATTATGCATTATGTCCAAAAATTTCAAAGAACTCAAGATAATATCTATGTTGGACGTTGGCCCAAGTTTAGAGCCCAAGATCCATATTTGATCAATTCAAAACATGCTGAATTAGATTTTGGACATGAGATTTCTTTAAAGATGCAAAAGTGGAAATCCAAGTGGAAGCCCAATGCTCTAAGAAGGGCCATGGAGCAACTAAAGTCAATATCCAATGTGTTGAAGGCCCAATGTAGTTATACACACACAAGAGATGCCAAGGCCCAATTGGAGTCCAATTACAAGAGATTAAGAATCATGTGACAACCATGTGATTTTTAATGAAGCATGAGCATCCCATGTGACAACTTAAAGAAGTAGATTAGTTTTGACTAGGATTCTTTTTAAAATTTCGTTTTTTATTATTTTATTATTTTTAAACTTGGTCAAAGAGCTTATCTTGGAGATCAAGTTAAGATTAGTATCCTAATCTAATTAGGATATATATTAGATATCATTTAAAATATTTATAATCAGGTTTTAGAGTTTTACTTTAATTAGGACTCTAGAAAATTTTGCCTATAAAAGGCTTCCTATTGTACTCTATTTTACACATGAATACATGAATGAAATTGAGTATTATTCAATTATTTGTGAGGCTTTTGCTTCTTTGTGTTCTCTGAGAGTTCACGTGACTTATCAAAGGATTAGTCTTCCTTTGTGGCGTCTTAAGGCTAGGGTTCTAAGAGACAAGTTCTCTTAGGGTCTTTCCTTTGACCAACATTTTTGTATTCTAGCCGGTCTCGGGCAAAGTGTTATCTTGTTGAAGGTTCCTAGGACAAGGTTCCTAGAGGGTCTCTCATCATTTGGTATCAGAGCTTTGGTCGCTAGTACAAGGTATATCTTTGTGTTTTCCCTTTCATTATTCTTCATACTTTCTCTCCTTCCATTAGTATTACCTTTTCCATCTTCGTCTTTTTCTATCTTCTTCTGTCTTCCATTGTTGTGTTCCTCTATCCAAAAAAAAAAAACAAAAAAAAAAAAGAGAGTGTGATACTCCAAAAAGAAAAAAAAGAGAAGAGAGTGTGATACTCCCGAAAAAAAAAAAAATCGAAAAAAAAAAGAGTGAAAAAAAAAGGGAGTGAAAAAAAAAAAAATTCAGATTGCAGAATTCAAAATTGCAAGTTGTGCCAATTCAAAATTAAAAGCAAGATTGGAGTCAATTTCCTAGTTGGAGTTAGTTTCCTAATTAGAGTCAATTTCCTAGTTGGAGTTAGTTTCCTAATTAGAGTCAATTTCCTAATTGGAGTTAATTTCCTAATTGGAGTCAATTTCCTAGTTGGAGTTAGTTTCCTAATTGGAGTTAATTTCCTAATTAGAGTTTGTTTCCTAATTTAATTGCATTAAGTGGCTACCAAGTTTTCTACTTACCTATTTGCATTCAAGAAAGGATATTGTTTCCTAATTGTTCGAAACATGAATTGCAAGTAGTTTTCTATTCTTAAGGTTTCTTATTTTTAGATTTTTTTTTTCTTTTCATCTCTTTCCTTCCAGACCTTCCCTTACTCCTTCTTTTTCCTTTTTTGTTACACACCTATTTTTCTCCTTTGTTTGATTCTTTGGGAATTTATATTTTAGGATTCTAGTTTTTTTTTTTTTTTATTGCCATTAGTCTGATCTTTTCATTTGATTTGCTTGCGACTTGCTTAGAACACTTGTAAGAAGCAAATTATTGAGTGGTAAAAGGCAAGAGCGTTAACATTAAAGAAAAAGCCAAAAAGAGAGTTAAATACGAGTGAACTTATCATCTTTTGAGTGTAAACACGTGAGAAGAATCCGTGAGGTCCTATTCCTTCTATCTTTCTTTGACTAACTTTTCAGGTGATAAGATGTCCAATGAGTACAAATTCCTTGAAGAGGCTAACAACGAACGATCAAGCAATCTTGTGCAAGATTGGATGCATTCCAATCCAATACCAACTCTACAGGACAATATAAAGAAAAGGCATCCCCTGATTTCCATACTAGATGCCTTATCAAAGAGAAAGTCTGCAGCATGGCTATTGATAATAGTAGCTATATAAATGTTGCTAGTACCTTACTTGTTGAGAAATTAAACTTGCCTACTATAAAGCATCCTAGGCCCTATACCTTGTTGAAGGGTAGTGCTGAATTTAAAGTTAATAAGCAAGTTTTGATTTCTTTCTCTATTGGTAAATATCATGATAAAGTGTTATGTGATGTAGCTCCAATGTATGATGGACATATTATGCTTGGTAAACCATGGAAACACGTGAGAAAAGCTAAATATGTCAAGCATAAGCATATATATTGCTATTGCTATTCATTTGTATTCAATGAAAAAAATCATGTATTGGTACCTCTTGATCCTATGGATGCTCATGAGGATCAAATGAGAATAGTACAAGCATACAAAATGAAAGAAAAGGAGAGAGCAAAAGAAAGAGAGAGAGAACATGAGTTAGAGAGAGAAAAAGAAGAGATTGAAAAAGAAACGAGTGTGAGTGACAAGAAAGAGAAAGAGAGTTGTGAGAGAAGTGAGAAAAGCATAAGTCTGAGCTTGTTTGATGAAAAAAGAGAGGTTGAGAGCATATGTAAGGATATTTATTTATCTACTAACAATCTTAACCCATCTTTGCCTATTGTTAGTTCTAGCTCCTTGCAGGTATGTAGAGATTTGTTTCCCAAGAAACCACCTAATGGCGAAGATTCGAGGACGAATCTTTTCAAAGAGGGAGGGAATGATACAATATCAGTAGGCATGCCCATTAGAGCGCAACAAGTTCGAGAAACCTTCGTCCATCAAGAACTTCAAAGAGCTCAAGTGGCCCAAATTATGCATTATGTCCAAAAATTTCAAAGAACTCAAGATAATATCTATGTTGGACGTTGGCCCAAGTTTAGAGCCCAAGATCCATATTTGATCAATTCAAAACATGCTGAATTAGATTTTGGACATGAGATTTCTTTAAAGATGCAAAAGTGGAAATCCAAGTGGAAGCCCAATGCTCTAAGAAGGGCCATGGAGCAACTAAAGTCAATATCCAATGTGTTGAAGGCCCAATGTAGTTATACACACACAAGAGATGCCAAGGCCCAATTGGAGTCCAATTACAAGAGATTAAGAATCATGTGACAACCATGTGATTTTTAATGAAGCATGAGCATCCCATGTGACAACTTAAAGAAGTAGATTAGTTTTGACTAGGATTCTTTTTAAAATTTCGTTTTTTATTATTTTATTATTTTTTAAACTTGGTCAAAGAGCTTATCTTGGAGATCAAGTTAAGATTAGTATCCTAATCTAATTAGGATATATATTAGATATCATTTAAAATATTTATAATCAGGTTTTAGAGTTTTACTTTAATTAGGACTCTAGAAAATTTTGCCTATAAAAGGCTTCCTATTGTACTCTATTTTACACATGAATACATGAATGAAATTGAGTATTATTCAATTATTTGTGAGGCTTTTGCTTCTTTGTGTTCTCTGAGAGTTCACGTGACTTATCAAAGGATTAGTCTTCCTTTGTGGCGTCTTAAGGCTAGGGTTCTAAGAGACAAGTTCTCTTAGGGTCTTTCCTTTGACCAACATTTTTGTATTCTAGCCGGTCTCGGGCAAAGTGTTATCTTGTTGAAGGTTCCTAGGACAAGGTTCCTAGAGGGTCTCTCATCATTTGGTATCAGAGCTTTGGTCGCTAGTACAAGGTATATCTTTGTGTTTTCCCTTTCATTATTCTTCATACTTTCTCTCCTTCCATTAGTATTACCTTTTCCATCTTCGTCTTTTTCTATCTTCTTCTGTCTTCCATTGTTGTGTTCCTCTATCTTAAAAAAAAAAAAAAAAAAAAAAAAAGAGAGTGTGATACTCCAAAAAGAAAAAAAAGAGAAGAGAGTGTGATACTCCAAAAAAAAAAAAAAAAAAAATTCAAAAAAAAAAAAGAGTGAAAAAAAAAGGGAGTGAAAAAAAAAAAAAATTCAGATTGCAGAATTCAAAATTGCAAGTTGTGCCAATTCAAAATTAAAAGCAAGATTGGAGTCAATTTCCTAGTTGGAGTTAGTTTCCTAATTAGAGTCAATTTCCTAGTTGGAGTTAGTTTCCTAATTAGAGTCAATTTCCTAATTGGAGTTAATTTCCTAATTGGAGTCAATTTCCTAGTTGGAGTTAGTTTCCTAATTGGAGTTAATTTCCTAATTAGAGTTTGTTTCCTAATTTAATTGCATTAAGTGGCTACCAAGTTTTCTACTTACCTATTTGCATTCAAGAAAGGATATTGTTTCCTAATTGTTCGAAACATGAATTGCAAGTAGTTTTCTATTCTTAAGGTTTCTTATTTTTAGATTTTTTTTTTTCTTTTCATCTCTTTCCTTCCAGACCTTCCCTTACTCCTTCTTTTTCCTTTTTTGTTACACACCTATTTTTCTCCTTTGTTTGATTCTTTGGGAATTTATATTTTAGGATTCTAGTTTTTTTTTTTTTTTTATTGCCATTAGTCTGATCTTTTCATTTGATTTGCTTGCGACTTGCTTAGAACACTTGTAAGAAGCAAATTATTGAGTGGTAAAAGGCAAGAGCGTTAACATTAAAGAAAAAGCCAAAAAGAGAGTTAAATACGAGTGAACTTATCATCTTTTGAGTGTAAACACGTGAGAAGAATCCGTGAGGTCCTATTCCTTCTATCTTTCTTTGACTAACTTTTCAGGTGATAAGATGTCCAATGAGTACAAATTCCTTGAAGAGGCTAACAACGAACGATTCAAGCAATCTTGTGCAAGATTGGATGCATTCCAATCCAATACCAACTCTACAGGACAATATAAAGAAAAGGCATCCCCTGATTTCCATACTAGATGCCTTATCAAAGAGAAAGTCTGCAGCATGGCTATTGATAATAGTAGCTATATAAATGTTGCTAGTACCTTACTTGTTGAGAAATTAAACTTGCCTACTATAAAGCATCCTAGGCCCTATACCTTGTTGAAGGGTAGTGCTGAATTTAAAGTTAATAAGCAAGTTTTGATTTCTTTCTCTATTGGTAAATATCATGATAAAGTGTTATGTGATGTAGCTCCAATGTATGATGGACATATTATGCTTGGTAAACCATGGAAACACGTGAGAAAAGCTAAATATGTCAAGCATAAGCATATATATTGCTATTGCTATTCATTTGTATTCAATGAAAAAAATCATGTATTGGTACCTCTTGATCCTATGGATGCTCATGAGGATCAAATGAGAATAGTACAAGCATACAAAATGAAAGAAAAGGAGAGAGCAAAAGAAAAGAGAGAGAGAACATGAGTTAGAGAGAGAAAAAGAAGAGATTGAAAAAGAAACGAGTGTGAGTGACAAGAAAGAGAAAGAGAGTTGTGAGAGAAGTGAGAAAAGCATAAGTCTGAGCTTGTTTGATGAAAAAGAGAGGTTGAGAGCATATGTAAGGATATTTATTTATCTACTAACAATCTTAACCCATCTTTGCCTATTGTTAGTTCTAGCTCCTTGCAGGTATGTAGAGATTTGTTTCCCAAGAAACCACCTAATGGCGAAGATTCGAGGACGAATCTTTTCAAAGAGGGAGGGAATGATACAATATCAGTAGGCATGCCCATTAGAGCGCAACAAGTTCGAGAAACCTTCGTCCATCAAGAACTTCAAAGAGCTCAAGTGGCCCAAATTATGCATTATGTCCAAAAATTTCAAAGAACTCAAGATAATATCTATGTTGGACGTTGGCCCAAGTTTAGAGCCCAAGATCCATATTTGATCAATTCAAAACATGCTGAATTAGATTTTGGACATGAGATTTCTTTAAAGATGCAAAAGTGGAAATCCAAGTGGAAGCCCAATGCTCTAAGAAGGGCCATGGAGCAACTAAAGTCAATATCCAATGTGTTGAAGGCCCAATGTAGTTATACACACACAAGAGATGCCAAGGCCCAATTGGAGTCCAATTACAAGAGATTAAGAATCATGTGACAACCATGTGATTTTTAATGAAGCATGAGCATCCCATGTGACAACTTAAAGAAGTAGATTAGTTTTGACTAGGATTCTTTTTAAAATTTCGTTTTTTATTATTTTATTATTTTTTAAACTTGGTCAAAGAGCTTATCTTGGAGATCAAGTTAAGATTAGTATCCTAATCTAATTAGGATATATATTAGATATCATTTAAAATATTTATAATCAGGTTTTAGAGTTTTACTTTAATTAGGACTCTAGAAAATTTTGCCTATAAAAGGCTTCCTATTGTACTCTATTTTACACATGAATACATGAATGAAATTGAGTATTATTCAATTATTTGTGAGGCTTTTGCTTCTTTGTGTTCTCTGAGAGTTCACGTGACTTATCAAAGGATTAGTCTTCCTTTGTGGCGTCTTAAGGCTAGGGTTCTAAGAGACAAGTTCTCTGGGTCTTTCCTTTGACCAACATTTTTGTATTCTAGCCGGTCTCGGGCAAAGTGTTATCTTGTTGAAGGTTCCTAGGACAAGGTTCCTAGAGGGTCTCTCATCATTTGGTATCAGAGCTTTGGTCGCTAGTACAAGGTATATCTTTGTGTTTTCCCTTTCATTATTCTTCATACTTTCTCTCCTTCCATTAGTATTACCTTTTCCATCTTCGTCTTTTTCTATCTTCTTCTGTCTTCCATTGTTGTGTTCCTCTATCTAAAAAAAAAAAAAAAAAAAAAAAAAAGAGAGTGTGATACTCCAAAAAGAAAAAAAAGAGAAGAGAGTGTGATACTCCCAAAAAAAAAAAAAAAAATCGAAAAAAAAAAAAGAGTGAAAAAAAAAAAGGGAGTGAAAAAAAAAAAAATTCAGATTGCAGAATTCAAAATTGCAAGTTGTGCCAATTCAAAATTAAAAGCAAGATTGGAGTCAATTTCCTAGTTGGAGTTAGTTTCCTAATTAGAGTCAATTTCCTAGTTGGAGTTAGTTTCCTAATTAGAGTCAATTTCCTAATTGGAGTTAATTTCCTAATTGGAGTCAATTTCCTAGTTGGAGTTAGTTTCCTAATTGGAGTTAATTTCCTAATTAGAGTTTGTTTCCTAATTTAATTGCATTAAGTGGCTACCAAGTTTTCTACTTACCTATTTGCATTCAAGAAAGGATATTGTTTCCTAATTGTTCGAAACATGAATTGCAAGTAGTTTTCTATTCTTAAGGTTTCTTATTTTTAGATTTTTTTTTTTCTTTTCATCTCTTTCCTTCCAGACCTTCCCTTACTCCTTCTTTTTCCTTTTTTGTTACACACCTATTTTTCTCCTTTGTTTGATTCTTTGGGAATTTATATTTTAGGATTCTAGTTTTTTTTTTTATTGCCATTAGTCTGATCTTTTCATTTGATTTGCTTGCGACTTGCTTAGAACACTTGTAAGAAGCAAATTATTGAGTGGTAAAAGGCAAGAGCGTTAACATTAAAGAAAAAGCCAAAAAGAGAGTTAAATACGAGTGAACTTATCATCTTTTGAGTGTAAACACGTGAGAAGAATCCGTGAGGTCCTATTCCTTCTATCTTTCTTTGACTAACTTTTCAGGTGATAAGATGTCCAATGAGTACAAATTCCTTGAAGAGGCTAACAACGAACGATTCAAGCAATCTTGTGCAAGATTGGATGCATTCCAATCCAATACCAACTCTACAGGACAATATAAAGAAAAGGCATCCCCTGATTTCCATACTAGATGCCTTATCAAAGAGAAAGTCTGCAGCATGGCTATTGATAATAGTAGCTATATAAATGTTGCTAGTACCTTACTTGTTGAGAAATTAAACTTGCCTACTATAAAGCATCCTAGGCCCTATACCTTGTTGAAGGGTAGTGCTGAATTTAAAGTTAATAAGCAAGTTTTGATTTCTTTCTCTATTGGTAAATATCATGATAAAGTGTTATGTGATGTAGCTCCAATGTATGATGGACATATTATGCTTGGTAAACCATGGAAACACGTGAGAAAAGCTAAATATGTCAAGCATAAGCATATATATTGCTATTGCTATTCATTTGTATTCAATGAAAAAAATCATGTATTGGTACCTCTTGATCCTATGGATGCTCATGAGGATCAAATGAGAATAGTACAAGCATACAAAATGAAAGAAAAGGAGAGAGCAAAAGAAAGAGAGAGAGAACATGAGTTAGAGAGAGAAAAAGAAGAGATTGAAAAAGAAACGAGTGTGAGTGACAAGAAAGAGAAAGAGAGTTGTGAGAGAAGTGAGAAAAGCATAAGTCTGAGCTTGTTTGATGAAAAAAGAGAGGTTGAGAGCATATGTAAGGATATTTATTTATCTACTAACAATCTTAACCCATCTTTGCCTATTGTTAGTTCTAGCTCCTTGCAGGTATGTAGAGATTTGTTTCCCAAGAAACCACCTAATGGCGAAGATTCGAGGACGAATCTTTTCAAAGAGGGAGGGAATGATACAATATCAGTAGGCATGCCCATTAGAGCGCAACAAGTTCGAGAAACCTTCGTCCATCAAGAACTTCAAAGAGCTCAAGTGGCCCAAATTATGCATTATGTCCAAAAATTTCAAAGAACTCAAGATAATATCTATGTTGGACGTTGGCCCAAGTTTAGAGCCCAAGATCCATATTTGATCAATTCAAAACATGCTGAATTAGATTTTGGACATGAGATTTCTTTAAAGATGCAAAAGTGGAAATCCAAGTGGAAGCCCAATGCTCTAAGAAGGGCCATGGAGCAACTAAAGTCAATATCCAATGTGTTGAAGGCCCAATGTAGTTATACACACACAAGAGATGCCAAGGCCCAATTGGAGTCCAATTACAAGAGATTAAGAATCATGTGACAACCATGTGATTTTTAATGAAGCATGAGCATCCCATGTGACAACTTAAAGAAGTAGATTAGTTTTGACTAGGATTCTTTTTAAAATTTCGTTTTTTATTATTTTATTATTTTTTAAACTTGGTCAAAGAGCTTATCTTGGAGATCAAGTTAAGATTAGTATCCTAATCTAATTAGGATATATATTAGATATCATTTAAAATATTTATAATCAGGTTTTAGAGTTTTACTTTAATTAGGACTCTAGAAAATTTTGCCTATAAAAGGCTTCCTATTGTACTCTATTTTACACATGAATACATGAATGAAATTGAGTATTATTCAATTATTTGTGAGGCTTTTGCTTCTTTGTGTTCTCTGAGAGTTCACGTGACTTATCAAAGGATTAGTCTTCCTTTGTGGCGTCTTAAGGCTAGGGTTCTAAGAGACAAGTTCTCTTAGGGTCTTTCCTTTGACCAACATTTTTGTATTCTAGCCGGTCTCGGGCAAAGTGTTATCTTGTTGAAGGTTCCTAGGACAAGGTTCCTAGAGGGTCTCTCATCATTTGGTATCAGAGCTTTGGTCGCTAGTACAAGGTATATCTTTGTGTTTTCCCTTTCATTATTCTTCATACTTTCTCTCCTTCCATTAGTATTACCTTTTCCATCTTCGTCTTTTTCTATCTTCTTCTGTCTTCCATTGTTGTGTTCCTCTATCCTCAAAAAAAAAAAGAAGAGAGTGTGATACTCCCGAAAAAAAAAAAAGAGAAAGAGTGTGATACTCCCAAAAAAAAAAATTCGAAAAAAAAAAAGAGTGAAAAAAAAAGGGAGTGAAAAAAAAAAAAAATTCAGATTGCAGAATTCAAAATTGCAAGTTGTGCCAATTCAAAATTAAAAGCAAGATTGGAGTCAATTTCCTAGTTGGAGTTAGTTTCCTAATTAGAGTCAATTTCCTAGTTGGAGTTAGTTTCCTAATTAGAGTCAATTTCCTAATTGGAGTTAATTTCCTAATTGGAGTCAATTTCCTAGTTGGAGTTAGTTTCCTAATTGGAGTTAATTTCCTAATTAGAGTTTGTTTCCTAATTTAATTGCATTAAGTGGCTACCAAGTTTTCTACTTACCTATTTGCATTCAAGAAAGGATATTGTTTCCTAATTGTTCGAAACATGAATTGCAAGTAGTTTTCTATTCTTAAGGTTTCTTATTTTTAGATTTTTTTTTTCTTTTCATCTCTTTCCTTCCAGACCTTCCCTTACTCCTTCTTTTTCCTTTTTTGTTACACACCTATTTTTCTCCTTTGTTTGATTCTTTGGGAATTTATATTTTAGGATTCTAGTTTTTTTTTTTTTTATTGCCATTAGTCTGATCTTTTCATTTGATTTGCTTGCGACTTGCTTAGAACACTTGTAAGAAGCAAATTATTGAGTGGTAAAAGGCAAGAGCGTTAACATTAAAGAAAAAGCCAAAAAGAGAGTTAAATACGAGTGAACTTATCATCTTTTGAGTGTAAACACGTGAGAAGAATCCGTGAGGTCCTATTCCTTCTATCTTTCTTTGACTAACTTTTCAGGTGATAAGATGTCCAATGAGTACAAATTCCTTGAAGAGGCTAACAACGAACGATTCAAGCAATCTTGTGCAAGATTGGATGCATTCCAATCCAATACCAACTCTACAGGACAATATAAAGAAAAGGCATCCCCTGATTTCCATACTAGATGCCTTATCAAAGAGAAAGTCTGCAGCATGGCTATTGATAATAGTAGCTATATAAATGTTGCTAGTACCTTACTTGTTGAGAAATTAAACTTGCCTACTATAAAGCATCCTAGGCCCTATACCTTGTTGAAGGGTAGTGCTGAATTTAAAGTTAATAAGCAAGTTTTGATTTCTTTCTCTATTGGTAAATATCATGATAAAGTGTTATGTGATGTAGCTCCAATGTATGATGGACATATTATGCTTGGTAAACCATGGAAACACGTGAGAAAAGCTAAATATGTCAAGCATAAGCATATATATTGCTATTGCTATTCATTTGTATTCAATGAAAAAAATCATGTATTGGTACCTCTTGATCCTATGGATGCTCATGAGGATCAAATGAGAATAGTACAAGCATACAAAATGAAAGAAAAGGAGAGAGCAAAAGAAAAGAGAGAGAGAACATGAGTTAGAGAGAGAAAAAGAAGAGATTGAAAAAGAAACGAGTGTGAGTGACAAGAAAGAGAAAGAGAGTTGTGAGAGAAGTGAGAAAAGCATAAGTCTGAGCTTGTTTGATGAAAAAAGAGAGGTTGAGAGCATATGTAAGGATATTTATTTATCTACTAACAATCTTAACCCATCTTTGCCTATTGTTAGTTCTAGCTCCTTGCAGGTATGTAGAGATTTGTTTCCCAAGAAACCACCTAATGGCGAAGATTCGAGGACGAATCTTTTCAAAGAGGGAGGGAATGATACAATATCAGTAGGCATGCCCATTAGAGCGCAACAAGTTCGAGAAACCTTCGTCCATCAAGAACTTCAAAGAGCTCAAGTGGCCCAAATTATGCATTATGTCCAAAAATTTCAAAGAACTCAAGATAATATCTATGTTGGACGTTGGCCCAAGTTTAGAGCCCAAGATCCATATTTGATCAATTCAAAACATGCTGAATTAGATTTTGGACATGAGATTTCTTTAAAGATGCAAAAGTGGAAATCCAAGTGGAAGCCCAATGCTCTAAGAAGGGCCATGGAGCAACTAAAGTCAATATCCAATGTGTTGAAGGCCCAATGTAGTTATACACACACAAGAGATGCCAAGGCCCAATTGGAGTCCAATTACAAGAGATTAAGAATCATGTGACAACCATGTGATTTTTAATGAAGCATGAGCATCCCATGTGACAACTTAAAGAAGTAGATTAGTTTTGACTAGGATTCTTTTTAAAATTTCGTTTTTTATTATTTTATTATTTTTTAAACTTGGTCAAAGAGCTTATCTTGGAGATCAAGTTAAGATTAGTATCCTAATCTAATTAGGATATATATTAGATATCATTTAAAATATTTATAATCAGGTTTTAGAGTTTTACTTTAATTAGGACTCTAGAAAATTTTGCCTATAAAAGGCTTCCTATTGTACTCTATTTTACACATGAATACATGAATGAAATTGAGTATTATTCAATTATTTGTGAGGCTTTTGCTTCTTTGTGTTCTCTGAGAGTTCACGTGACTTATCAAAGGATTAGTCTTCCTTTGTGGCGTCTTAAGGCTAGGGTTCTAAGAGACAAGTTCTCTTAGGGTCTTTCCTTTGACCAACATTTTTGTATTCTAGCCGGTCTCGGGCAAAGTGTTATCTTGTTGAAGGTTCCTAGGACAAGGTTCCTAGAGGGTCTCTCATCATTTGGTATCAGAGCTTTGGTCGCTAGTACAAGGTATATCTTTGTGTTTTCCCTTTCATTATTCTTCATACTTTCTCTCCTTCCATTAGTATTACCTTTTCCATCTTCGTCTTTTTCTATCTTCTTCTGTCTTCCATTGTTGTGTTCCTCTATCCTCAAAAAAAAAAAAGAGAGTGTGATACTCCAAAAAAAAAAAAAGAGAAGAGAGTGTGATACTCCCGAAAAAAAAAAAAAAAATCGAAAAAAAAAAAGAGTGAAAAAAAAAGGGAGTGAAAAAAAAAAAAAATTCAGATTGCAGAATTCAAAATTGCAAGTTGTGCCAATTCAAAATTAAAAGCAAGATTGGAGTCAATTTCCTAGTTGGAGTTAGTTTCCTAATTAGAGTCAATTTCCTAGTTGGAGTTAGTTTCCTAATTAGAGTCAATTTCCTAATTGGAGTTAATTTCCTAATTGGAGTCAATTTCCTAGTTGGAGTTAGTTTCCTAATTGGAGTTAATTTCCTAATTAGAGTTTGTTTCCTAATTTAATTGCATTAAGTGGCTACCAAGTTTTCTACTTACCTATTTGCATTCAAGAAAGGATATTGTTTCCTAATTGTTCGAAACATGAATTGCAAGTAGTTTTCTATTCTTAAGGTTTCTTATTTTTAGATTTTTTTTTTCTTTTCATCTCTTTCCTTCCAGACCTTCCCTTACTCCTTCTTTTTCCTTTTTTGTTACACACCTATTTTTCTCCTTTGTTTGATTCTTTGGGAATTTATATTTTAGGATTCTAGTTTTTTTTTTTTTATTGCCATTAGTCTGATCTTTTCATTTGATTTGCTTGCGACTTGCTTAGAACACTTGTAAGAAGCAAATTATTGAGTGGTAAAAGGCAAGAGCGTTAACATTAAAGAAAAAGCCAAAAAGAGAGTTAAATACGAGTGAACTTATCATCTTTTGAGTGTAAACACGTGAGAAGAATCCGTGAGGTCCTATTCCTTCTATCTTTCTTTGACTAACTTTTCAGGTGATAAGATGTCCAATGAGTACAAATTCCTTGAAGAGGCTAACAACGAACGATTCAAGCAATCTTGTGCAAGATTGGATGCATTCCAATCCAATACCAACTCTACAGGACAATATAAAGAAAAGGCATCCCCTGATTTCCATACTAGATGCCTTATCAAAGAGAAAGTCTGCAGCATGGCTATTGATAATAGTAGCTATATAAATGTTGCTAGTACCTTACTTGTTGAGAAATTAAACTTGCCTACTATAAAGCATCCTAGGCCCTATACCTTGTTGAAGGGTAGTGCTGAATTTAAAGTTAATAAGCAAGTTTTGATTTCTTTCTCTATTGGTAAATATCATGATAAAGTGTTATGTGATGTAGCTCCAATGTATGATGGACATATTATGCTTGGTAAACCATGGAAACACGTGAGAAAAGCTAAATATGTCAAGCATAAGCATATATATTGCTATTGCTATTCATTTGTATTCAATGAAAAAAATCATGTATTGGTACCTCTTGATCCTATGGATGCTCATGAGGATCAAATGAGAATAGTACAAGCATACAAAATGAAAGAAAAGGAGAGAGCAAAAGAAAGAGAGAGAGAACATGAGTTAGAGAGAGAAAAAGAAGAGATTGAAAAAGAAACGAGTGTGAGTGACAAGAAAGAGAAAGAGAGTTGTGAGAGAAGTGAGAAAAGCATAAGTCTGAGCTTGTTTGATGAAAAAGAGAGGTTGAGAGCATATGTAAGGATATTTATTTATCTACTAACAATCTTAACCCATCTTTGCCTATTGTTAGTTCTAGCTCCTTGCAGGTATGTAGAGATTTGTTTCCCAAGAAACCACCTAATGGCGAAGATTCGAGGACGAATCTTTTCAAAGAGGGAGGGAATGATACAATATCAGTAGGCATGCCCATTAGAGCGCAACAAGTTCGAGAAACCTTCGTCCATCAAGAACTTCAAAGAGCTCAAGTGGCCCAAATTATGCATTATGTCCAAAAATTTCAAAGAACTCAAGATAATATCTATGTTGGACGTTGGCCCAAGTTTAGAGCCCAAGATCCATATTTGATCAATTCAAAACATGCTGAATTAGATTTTGGACATGAGATTTCTTTAAAGATGCAAAAGTGGAAATCCAAGTGGAAGCCCAATGCTCTAAGAAGGGCCATGGAGCAACTAAAGTCAATATCCAATGTGTTGAAGGCCCAATGTAGTTATACACACACAAGAGATGCCAAGGCCCAATTGGAGTCCAATTACAAGAGATTAAGAATCATGTGACAACCATGTGATTTTTAATGAAGCATGAGCATCCCATGTGACAACTTAAAGAAGTAGATTAGTTTTGACTAGGATTCTTTTTAAAATTTCGTTTTTTATTATTTTATTATTTTTTAAACTTGGTCAAAGAGCTTATCTTGGAGATCAAGTTAAGATTAGTATCCTAATCTAATTAGGATATATATTAGATATCATTTAAAATATTTATAATCAGGTTTTAGAGTTTTACTTTAATTAGGACTCTAGAAAATTTTGCCTATAAAAGGCTTCCTATTGTACTCTATTTTACACATGAATACATGAATGAAATTGAGTATTATTCAATTATTTGTGAGGCTTTTGCTTCTTTGTGTTCTCTGAGAGTTCACGTGACTTATCAAAGGATTAGTCTTCCTTTGTGGCGTCTTAAGGCTAGGGTTCTAAGAGACAAGTTCTCTTAGGGTCTTTCCTTTGACCAACATTTTTGTATTCTAGCCGGTCTCGGGCAAAGTGTTATCTTGTTGAAGGTTCCTAGGACAAGGTTCCTAGAGGGTCTCTCATCATTTGGTATCAGAGCTTTGGTCGCTAGTACAAGGTATATCTTTGTGTTTTCCCTTTCATTATTCTTCATACTTTCTCTCCTTCCATTAGTATTACCTTTTCCATCTTCGTCTTTTTCTATCTTCTTCTGTCTTCCATTGTTGTGTTCCTCTATCCTCAAAAAAAAAAAAGAGAGTGTGATACTCCAAAAAGAAAAAAAAGAGAAGAGAGTGTGATACTAAAAAAAAAAAAAAAAAAAAATCCAAAAAAAAAAAAAAAAGAGTGAAAAAAAAAGGGAGTGAAAAAAAAAAAAAATTCAGATTGCAGAATTCAAAATTGCAAGTTGTGCCAATTCAAAATTAAAAGCAAGATTGGAGTCAATTTCCTAGTTGGAGTTAGTTTCCTAATTAGAGTCAATTTCCTAGTTGGAGTTAGTTAGTTTCCTAATTAGAGTCAATTTCCTAATTGGAGTTAATTTCCTAATTGGAGTCAATTTCCTAGTTGGAGTTAGTTTCCTAATTGGAGTTAATTTCCTAATTAGAGTTTGTTTCCTAATTTAATTGCATTAAGTGGCTACCAAGTTTTCTACTTACCTATTTGCATTCAAGAAAGGATATTGTTTCCTAATTGTTCGAAACATGAATTGCAAGTAGTTTTCTATTCTTAAGGTTTCTTATTTTTAGATTTTTTTTTTCTTTTCATCTCTTTCCTTCCAGACCTTCCCTTACTCCTTCTTTTTCCTTTTTTGTTACACACCTATTTTTCTCCTTTGTTTGATTCTTTGGGAATTTATATTTTAGGATTCTAGTTTTTTTTTTTATTGCCATTAGTCTGATCTTTTCATTTGATTTGCTTGCGACTTGCTTAGAAC
Source organism: Erythrophleum fordii (assembly GCA_032878935.1). Classification (NCBI taxonomy): domain Eukaryota; kingdom Viridiplantae; phylum Streptophyta; class Magnoliopsida; order Fabales; family Fabaceae; genus Erythrophleum; species Erythrophleum fordii. The sequence continues at coordinate 19,712,473 of JAVQMF010000053.1, forward strand.
ACTTGTAAGAAGCAAATTATTGAGTGGTAAAAGGCAAGAGCGTTAACATTAAAGAAAAAGCCAAAAAGAGAGTTAAATACGAGTGAACTTATCATCTTTTGAGTGTAAACACGTGAGAAGAATCCGTGAGGTCCTATTCCTTCTATCTTTCTTTGACTAACTTTTCAGGTGATAAGATGTCCAATGAGTACAAATTCCTTGAAGAGGCTAACAACGAACGATTCAAGCAATCTTGTGCAAGATTGGATGCATTCCAATCCAATACCAACTCTACAGGACAATATAAAGAAAAGGCATCCCCTGATTTCCATACTAGATGCCTTATCAAAGAGAAAGTCTGCAGCATGGCTATTGATAATAGTAGCTATATAAATGTTGCTAGTACCTTACTTGTTGAGAAATTAAACTTGCCTACTATAAAGCATCCTAGGCCCTATACCTTGTTGAAGGGTAGTGCTGAATTTAAAGTTAATAAGCAAGTTTTGATTTCTTTCTCTATTGGTAAATATCATGATAAAGTGTTATGTGATGTAGCTCCAATGTATGATGGACATATTATGCTTGGTAAACCATGGAAACACGTGAGAAAAGCTAAATATGTCAAGCATAAGCATATATATTGCTATTGCTATTCATTTGTATTCAATGAAAAAAATCATGTATTGGTACCTCTTGATCCTATGGATGCTCATGAGGATCAAATGAGAATAGTACAAGCATACAAAATGAAAGAAAAGGAGAGAGCAAAAGAAAGAGAGAGAGAACATGAGTTAGAGAGAGAAAAAGAAGAGATTGAAAAAGAAACGAGTGTGAGTGACAAGAAAGAGAAAGAGAGTTGTGAGAGAAGTGAGAAAAGCATAAGTCTGAGCTTGTTTGATGAAAAAAGAGAGGTTGAGAGCATATGTAAGGATATTTATTTATCTACTAACAATCTTAACCCATCTTTGCCTATTGTTAGTTCTAGCTCCTTGCAGGTATGTAGAGATTTGTTTCCCAAGAAACCACCTAATGGCGAAGATTCGAGGACGAATCTTTTCAAAGAGGGAGGGAATGATACAATATCAGTAGGCATGCCCATTAGAGCGCAACAAGTTCGAGAAACCTTCGTCCATCAAGAACTTCAAAGAGCTCAAGTGGCCCAAATTATGCATTATGTCCAAAAATTTCAAAGAACTCAAGATAATATCTATGTTGGACGTTGGCCCAAGTTTAGAGCCCAAGATCCATATTTGATCAATTCAAAACATGCTGAATTAGATTTTGGACATGAGATTTCTTTAAAGATGCAAAAGTGGAAATCCAAGTGGAAGCCCAATGCTCTAAGAAGGGCCATGGAGCAACTAAAGTCAATATCCAATGTGTTGAAGGCCCAATGTAGTTATACACACACAAGAGATGCCAAGGCCCAATTGGAGTCCAATTACAAGAGATTAAGAATCATGTGACAACCATGTGATTTTTAATGAAGCATGAGCATCCCATGTGACAACTTAAAGAAGTAGATTAGTTTTGACTAGGATTCTTTTTAAAATTTCGTTTTTTATTATTTTATTATTTTTTAAACTTGGTCAAAGAGCTTATCTTGGAGATCAAGTTAAGATTAGTATCCTAATCTAATTAGGATATATATTAGATATCATTTAAAATATTTATAATCAGGTTTTAGAGTTTTACTTTAATTAGGACTCTAGAAAATTTTGCCTATAAAAGGCTTCCTATTGTACTCTATTTTACACATGAATACATGAATGAAATTGAGTATTATTCAATTATTTGTGAGGCTTTTGCTTCTTTGTGTTCTCTGAGAGTTCACGTGACTTATCAAAGGATTAGTCTTCCTTTGTGGCGTCTTAAGGCTAGGGTTCTAAGAGACAAGTTCTCTTAGGGTCTTTCCTTTGACCAACATTTTTGTATTCTAGCCGGTCTCGGGCAAAGTGTTATCTTGTTGAAGGTTCCTAGGACAAGGTTCCTAGAGGGTCTCTCATCATTTGGTATCAGAGCTTTGGTCGCTAGTACAAGGTATATCTTTGTGTTTTCCCTTTCATTATTCTTCATACTTTCTCTCCTTCCATTAGTATTACCTTTTCCATCTTCGTCTTTTTCTATCTTCTTCTGTCTTCCATTGTTGTGTTCCTCTATCCTCAAAAAAAAAAAAGAGAGTGTGATACTCCAAAAAGAAAAAAAAGAGAAGAGAGTGTGATACTCCCGAAAAAAAAAAAAAATCAAAAAAAAAAAAAAAAGAGTGAAAAAAAAAGGGAGTGAAAAAAAAAAAAAAATTCAGATTGCAGAATTCAAAATTGCAAGTTGTGCCAATTCAAAATTAAAAGCAAGATTGGAGTCAATTTCCTAGTTGGAGTTAGTTTCCTAATTAGAGTCAATTTCCTAGTTGGAGTTAGTTTCCTAATTAGAGTCAATTTCCTAATTGGAGTTAATTTCCTAATTGGAGTCAATTTCCTAGTTGGAGTTAGTTTCCTAATTGGAGTTAATTTCCTAATTAGAGTTTGTTTCCTAATTTAATTGCATTAAGTGGCTACCAAGTTTTCTACTTACCTATTTGCATTCAAGAAAGGATATTGTTTCCTAATTGTTCGAAACATGAATTGCAAGTAGTTTTCTATTCTTAAGGTTTCTTATTTTTAGATTTTTTTTTTCTTTTCATCTCTTTCCTTCCAGACCTTCCCTTACTCCTTCTTTTTCCTTTTTTGTTACACACCTATTTTTCTCCTTTGTTTGATTCTTTGGGAATTTATATTTTAGGATTCTAGTTTTTTTTTTTATTGCCATTAGTCTGATCTTTTCATTTGATTTGCTTGCGACTTGCTTAGAACACTTGTAAGAAGCAAATTATTGAGTGGTAAAAGGCAAGAGCGTTAACATTAAAGAAAAAGCCAAAAAGAGAGTTAAATACGAGTGAACTTATCATCTTTTGAGTGTAAACACGTGAGAAGAATCCGTGAGGTCCTATTCCTTCTATCTTTCTTTGACTAACTTTTCAGGTGATAAGATGTCCAATGAGTACAAATTCCTTGAAGAGGCTAACAACGAACGATTCAAGCAATCTTGTGCAAGATTGGATGCATTCCAATCCAATACCAACTCTACAGGACAATATAAAGAAAAGGCATCCCCTGATTTCCATACTAGATGCCTTATCAAAGAGAAAGTCTGCAGCATGGCTATTGATAATAGTAGCTATATAAATGTTGCTAGTACCTTACTTGTTGAGAAATTAAACTTGCCTACTATAAAGCATCCTAGGCCCTATACCTTGTTGAAGGGTAGTGCTGAATTTAAAGTTAATAAGCAAGTTTTGATTTCTTTCTCTATTGGTAAATATCATGATAAAGTGTTATGTGATGTAGCTCCAATGTATGATGGACATATTATGCTTGGTAAACCATGGAAACACGTGAGAAAAGCTAAATATGTCAAGCATAAGCATATATATTGCTATTGCTATTCATTTGTATTCAATGAAAAAAATCATGTATTGGTACCTCTTGATCCTATGGATGCTCATGAGGATCAAATGAGAATAGTACAAGCATACAAAATGAAAGAAAAGGGAGAGAGCAAAAGAAAAGAGAGAGAGAACATGAGTTAGAGAGAGAAAAAGAAGAGATTGAAAAAGAAACGAGTGTGAGTGACAAGAAAGAGAAAGAGAGTTGTGAGAGAAGTGAGAAAAGCATAAGTCTGAGCTTGTTTGATGAAAAAAGAGAGGTTGAGAGCATATGTAAGGATATTTATTTATCTACTAACAATCTTAACCCATCTTTGCCTATTGTTAGTTCTAGCTCCTTGCAGGTATGTAGAGATTTGTTTCCCAAGAAACCACCTAATGGCGAAGATTCGAGGACGAATCTTTTCAAAGAGGGAGGGAATGATACAATATCAGTAGGCATGCCCATTAGAGCGCAACAAGTTCGAGAAACCTTCGTCCATCAAGAACTTCAAAGAGCTCAAGTGGCCCAAATTATGCATTATGTCCAAAAATTTCAAAGAACTCAAGATAATATCTATGTTGGACGTTGGCCCAAGTTTAGAGCCCAAGATCCATATTTGATCAATTCAAAACATGCTGAATTAGATTTTGGACATGAGATTTCTTTAAAGATGCAAAAGTGGAAATCCAAGTGGAAGCCCAATGCTCTAAGAAGGGCCATGGAGCAACTAAAGTCAATATCCAATGTGTTGAAGGCCCAATGTAGTTATACACACACAAGAGATGCCAAGGCCCAATTGGAGTCCAATTACAAGAGATTAAGAATCATGTGACAACCATGTGATTTTTAATGAAGCATGAGCATCCCATGTGACAACTTAAAGAAGTAGATTAGTTTTGACTAGGATTCTTTTTAAAATTTCGTTTTTTATTATTTTATTATTTTTTAAACTTGGTCAAAGAGCTTATCTTGGAGATCAAGTTAAGATTAGTATCCTAATCTAATTAGGATATATATTAGATATCATTTAAAATATTTATAATCAGGTTTTAGAGTTTTACTTTAATTAGGACTCTAGAAAATTTTGCCTATAAAAGGCTTCCTATTGTACTCTATTTTACACATGAATACATGAATGAAATTGAGTATTATTCAATTATTTGTGAGGCTTTTGCTTCTTTGTGTTCTCTGAGAGTTCACGTGACTTATCAAAGGATTAGTCTTCCTTTGTGGCGTCTTAAGGCTAGGGTTCTAAGAGACAAGTTCTCTTAGGGTCTTTCCTTTGACCAACATTTTTGTATTCTAGCCGGTCTCGGGCAAAGTGTTATCTTGTTGAAGGTTCCTAGGACAAGGTTCCTAGAGGGTCTCTCATCATTTGGTATCAGAGCTTTGGTCGCTAGTACAAGGTATATCTTTGTGTTTTCCCTTTCATTATTCTTCATACTTTCTCTCCTTCCATTAGTATTACCTTTTCCATCTTCGTCTTTTTCTATCTTCTTCTGTCTTCCATTGTTGTGTTCCTCTATCCTCAAAAAAAAAAAAAAAGAAAAAAAAAAGAGAGTGTGATACTCCAAAAAGAAAAAAAAGAGAAGAGAGTGTGATACTCCCAAAAAAAAAAAAAAAAATCGAAAAAAAAAAAGTGAAAAAAAAAGGGAGTGAAAAAAAAAAAAAATTCAGATTGCAGAATTCAAAATTGCAAGTTGTGCCAATTCAAAATTAAAAGCAAGATTGGAGTCAATTTCCTAGTTGGAGTTAGTTTCCTAATTAGAGTCAATTTCCTAGTTGGAGTTAGTTTCCTAATTAGAGTCAATTTCCTAATTGGAGTTAATTTCCTAATTGGAGTCAATTTCCTAGTTGGAGTTAGTTTCCTAATTGGAGTTAATTTCCTAATTAGAGTTTGTTTCCTAATTTAATTGCATTAAGTGGCTACCAAGTTTTCTACTTACCTATTTGCATTCAAGAAAGGATATTGTTTCCTAATTGTTCGAAACATGAATTGCAAGTAGTTTTCTATTCTTAAGGTTTCTTATTTTTAGATTTTTTTTTTCTTTTCATCTCTTTCCTTCCAGACCTTCCCTTACTCCTTCTTTTTCCTTTTTTGTTACACACCTATTTTTCTCCTTTGTTTGATTCTTTGGGAATTTATATTTTAGGATTCTAGTTTTTTTTTTTTATTGCCATTAGTCTGATCTTTTCATTTGATTTGCTTGCGACTTGCTTAGAACACTTGTAAGAAGCAAATTATTGAGTGGTAAAAGGCAAGAGCGTTAACATTAAAGAAAAAGCCAAAAAGAGAGTTAAATACGAGTGAACTTATCATCTTTTGAGTGTAAACACGTGAGAAGAATCCGTGAGGTCCTATTCCTTCTATCTTTCTTTGACTAACTTTTCAGGTGATAAGATGTCCAATGAGTACAAATTCCTTGAAGAGGCTAACAACGAACGATTCAAGCAATCTTGTGCAAGATTGGATGCATTCCAATCCAATACCAACTCTACAGGACAATATAAAGAAAAGGCATCCCCTGATTTCCATACTAGATGCCTTATCAAAGAGAAAGTCTGCAGCATGGCTATTGATAATAGTAGCTATATAAATGTTGCTAGTACCTTACTTGTTGAGAAATTAAACTTGCCTACTATAAAGCATCCTAGGCCCTATACCTTGTTGAAGGGTAGTGCTGAATTTAAAGTTAATAAGCAAGTTTTGATTTCTTTCTCTATTGGTAAATATCATGATAAAGTGTTATGTGATGTAGCTCCAATGTATGATGGACATATTATGCTTGGTAAACCATGGAAACACGTGAGAAAAGCTAAATATGTCAAGCATAAGCATATATATTGCTATTGCTATTCATTTGTATTCAATGAAAAAAATCATGTATTGGTACCTCTTGATCCTATGGATGCTCATGAGGATCAAATGAGAATAGTACAAGCATACAAAATGAAAGAAAAGGAGAGAGCAAAAGAAAGAGAGAGAGAACATGAGTTAGAGAGAGAAAAAGAAGAGATTGAAAAAGAAACGAGTGTGAGTGACAAGAAAGAGAAAGAGAGTTGTGAGAGAAGTGAGAAAAGCATAAGTCTGAGCTTGTTTGATGAAAAAAGAGAGGTTGAGAGCATATGTAAGGATATTTATTTATCTACTAACAATCTTAACCCATCTTTGCCTATTGTTAGTTCTAGCTCCTTGCAGGTATGTAGAGATTTGTTTCCCAAGAAACCACCTAATGGCGAAGATTCGAGGACGAATCTTTTCAAAGAGGGAGGGAATGATACAATATCAGTAGGCATGCCCATTAGAGCGCAACAAGTTCGAGAAACCTTCGTCCATCAAGAACTTCAAAGAGCTCAAGTGGCCCAAATTATGCATTATGTCCAAAAATTTCAAAGAACTCAAGATAATATCTATGTTGGACGTTGGCCCAAGTTTAGAGCCCAAGATCCATATTTGATCAATTCAAAACATGCTGAATTAGATTTTGGACATGAGATTTCTTTAAAGATGCAAAAGTGGAAATCCAAGTGGAAGCCCAATGCTCTAAGAAGGGCCATGGAGCAACTAAAGTCAATATCCAATGTGTTGAAGGCCCAATGTAGTTATACACACACAAGAGATGCCAAGGCCCAATTGGAGTCCAATTACAAGAGATTAAGAATCATGTGACAACCATGTGATTTTTAATGAAGCATGAGCATCCCATGTGACAACTTAAAGAAGTAGATTAGTTTTGACTAGGATTCTTTTTAAAATTTCGTTTTTTATTATTTTATTATTTTTTAAACTTGGTCAAAGAGCTTATCTTGGAGATCAAGTTAAGATTAGTATCCTAATCTAATTAGGATATATATTAGATATCATTTAAAATATTTATAATCAGGTTTTAGAGTTTTACTTTAATTAGGACTCTAGAAAATTTTGCCTATAAAAGGCTTCCTATTGTACTCTATTTTACACATGAATACATGAATGAAATTGAGTATTATTCAATTATTTGTGAGGCTTTTGCTTCTTTGTGTTCTCTGAGAGTTCACGTGACTTATCAAAGGATTAGTCTTCCTTTGTGGCGTCTTAAGGCTAGGGTTCTAAGAGACAAGTTCTCTTAGGGTCTTTCCTTTGACCAACATTTTTGTATTCTAGCCGGTCTCGGGCAAAGTGTTATCTTGTTGAAGGTTCCTAGGACAAGGTTCCTAGAGGGTCTCTCATCATTTGGTATCAGAGCTTTGGTCGCTAGTACAAGGTATATCTTTGTGTTTTCCCTTTCATTATTCTTCATACTTTCTCTCCTTCCATTAGTATTACCTTTTCCATCTTCGTCTTTTTCTATCTTCTTCTGTCTTCCATTGTTGTGTTCCTCTATCCTCAAAAAAAAAAAAGAGAGTGTGATACTCCAAAAAGAAAAAAAAGAGAAGAGAGTGTGATACTCCCGAAAAAAAAAAAAAAATCGAAAAAAAAAAGAGTGAAAAAAAAAGGGAGTGAAAAAAAAAAAAATTCAGATTGCAGAATTCAAAATTGCAAGTTGTGCCAATTCAAAATTAAAAGCAAGATTGGAGTCAATTTCCTAGTTGGAGTTAGTTTCCTAATTAGAGTCAATTTCCTAGTTGGAGTTAGTTTCCTAATTAGAGTCAATTTCCTAATTGGAGTTAATTTCCTAATTGGAGTCAATTTCCTAGTTGGAGTTAGTTTCCTAATTGGAGTTAATTTCCTAATTAGAGTTTGTTTCCTAATTTAATTGCATTAAGTGGCTACCAAGTTTTCTACTTACCTATTTGCATTCAAGAAAGGATATTGTTTCCTAATTGTTCGAAACATGAATTGCAAGTAGTTTTCTATTCTTAAGGTTTCTTATTTTTAGATTTTTTTTTTCTTTTCATCTCTTTCCTTCCAGACCTTCCCTTACTCCTTCTTTTTCCTTTTTTGTTACACACCTATTTTTCTCCTTTGTTTGATTCTTTGGGAATTTATATTTTAGGATTCTAGTTTTTTTTTTTTATTGCCATTAGTCTGATCTTTTCATTTGATTTGCTTGCGACTTGCTTAGAACACTTGTAAGAAGCAAATTATTGAGTGGTAAAAGGCAAGAGCGTTAACATTAAAGAAAAAGCCAAAAAGAGAGTTAAATACGAGTGAACTTATCATCTTTTGAGTGTAAACACGTGAGAAGAATCCGTGAGGTCCTATTCCTTCTATCTTTCTTTGACTAACTTTTCAGGTGATAAGATGTCCAATGAGTACAAATTCCTTGAAGAGGCTAACAACGAACGATTCAAGCAATCTTGTGCAAGATTGGATGCATTCCAATCCAATACCAACTCTACAGGACAATATAAAGAAAAGGCATCCCCTGATTTCCATACTAGATGCCTTATCAAAGAGAAAGTCTGCAGCATGGCTATTGATAATAGTAGCTATATAAATGTTGCTAGTACCTTACTTGTTGAGAAATTAAACTTGCCTACTATAAAGCATCCTAGGCCCTATACCTTGTTGAAGGGTAGTGCTGAATTTAAAGTTAATAAGCAAGTTTTGATTTCTTTCTCTATTGGTAAATATCATGATAAAGTGTTATGTGATGTAGCTCCAATGTATGATGGACATATTATGCTTGGTAAACCATGGAAACACGTGAGAAAAGCTAAATATGTCAAGCATAAGCATATATATTGCTATTGCTATTCATTTGTATTCAATGAAAAAAATCATGTATTGGTACCTCTTGATCCTATGGATGCTCATGAGGATCAAATGAGAATAGTACAAGCATACAAAATGAAAGAAAAGGAGAGAGCAAAAGAAAGAGAGAGAGAACATGAGTTAGAGAGAGAGAAAAAGAAGAGATTGAAAAAGAAACGAGTGTGAGTGACAAGAAAGAGAAAGAGAGTTGTGAGAGAAGTGAGAAAAGCATAAGTCTGAGCTTGTTTGATGAAAAAAGAGAGGTTGAGAGCATATGTAAGGATATTTATTTATCTACTAACAATCTTAACCCATCTTTGCCTATTGTTAGTTCTAGCTCCTTGCAGGTATGTAGAGATTTGTTTCCCAAGAAACCACCTAATGGCGAAGATTCGAGGACGAATCTTTTCAAAGAGGGAGGGAATGATACAATATCAGTAGGCATGCCCATTAGAGCGCAACAAGTTCGAGAAACCTTCGTCCATCAAGAACTTCAAAGAGCTCAAGTGGCCCAAATTATGCATTATGTCCAAAAATTTCAAAGAACTCAAGATAATATCTATGTTGGACGTTGGCCCAAGTTTAGAGCCCAAGATCCATATTTGATCAATTCAAAACATGCTGAATTAGATTTTGGACATGAGATTTCTTTAAAGATGCAAAAGTGGAAATCCAAGTGGAAGCCCAATGCTCTAAGAAGGGCCATGGAGCAACTAAAGTCAATATCCAATGTGTTGAAGGCCCAATGTAGTTATACACACACAAGAGATGCCAAGGCCCAATTGGAGTCCAATTACAAGAGATTAAGAATCATGTGACAACCATGTGATTTTTAATGAAGCATGAGCATCCCATGTGACAACTTAAAGAAGTAGATTAGTTTTGACTAGGATTCTTTTTAAAATTTCGTTTTTTATTATTTTATTATTTTTTAAACTTGGTCAAAGAGCTTTCTTGGAGATCAAGTTAAGATTAGTATCCTAATCTAATTAGGATATATATTAGATATCATTTAAAATATTTATAATCAGGTTTTAGAGTTTTACTTTAATTAGGACTCTAGAAAATTTTGCCTATAAAAGGCTTCCTATTGTACTCTATTTTACACATGAATACATGAATGAAATTGAGTATTATTCAATTATTTGTGAGGCTTTTGCTTCTTTGTGTTCTCTGAGAGTTCACGTGACTTATCAAAGGATTAGTCTTCCTTTGTGGCGTCTTAAGGCTAGGGTTCTAAGAGACAAGTTCTCTTAGGGTCTTTCCTTTGACCAACATTTTTGTATTCTAGCCGGTCTCGGGCAAAGTGTTATCTTGTTGAAGGTTCCTAGGACAAGGTTCCTAGAGGGTCTCTCATCATTTGGTATCAGAGCTTTGGTCGCTAGTACAAGGTATATCTTTGTGTTTTCCCTTTCATTATTCTTCATACTTTCTCTCCTTCCATTAGTATTACCTTTTCCATCTTCGTCTTTTTCTATCTTCTTCTGTCTTCCATTGTTGTGTTCCTCTATCCTCAAAAAAAAAAAAGAGAGTGTGATACTCCAAAAAGAAAAAAAAGAGAAGAGAGTGTGATACTCCCGAAAAAAAAAAAAATCGAAAAAAAAAAGAGTGAAAAAAAAAGGGAGTGAAAAAAAAAAAAATTCAGATTGCAGAATTCAAAATTGCAAGTTGTGCCAATTCAAAATTAAAAGCAAGATTGGAGTCAATTTCCTAGTTGGAGTTAGTTTCCTAATTAGAGTCAATTTCCTAGTTGGAGTTAGTTTCCTAATTAGAGTCAATTTCCTAATTGGAGTTAATTTCCTAATTGGAGTCAATTTCCTAGTTGGAGTTAGTTTCCTAATTGGAGTTAATTTCCTAATTAGAGTTTGTTTCCTAATTTAATTGCATTAAGTGGCTACCAAGTTTTCTACTTACCTATTTGCATTCAAGAAAGGATATTGTTTCCTAATTGTTCGAAACATGAATTGCAAGTAGTTTTCTATTCTTAAGGTTTCTTATTTTTAGATTTTTTTTTTCTTTTCATCTCTTTCCTTCCAGACCTTCCCTTACTCCTTCTTTTTCCTTTTTTGTTACACACCTATTTTTCTCCTTTGTTTGATTCTTTGGGAATTTATATTTTAGGATTCTAGTTTTTTTTTTTTTATTGCCATTAGTCTGATCTTTTCATTTGATTTGCTTGCGACTTGCTTAGAACACTTGTAAGAAGCAAATTATTGAGTGGTAAAAGGCAAGAGCGTTAACATTAAAGAAAAAGCCAAAAAGAGAGTTAAATACGAGTGAACTTATCATCTTTTGAGTGTAAACACGTGAGAAGAATCCGTGAGGTCCTATTCCTTCTATCTTTCTTTGACTAACTTTTCAGGTGATAAGATGTCCAATGAGTACAAATTCCTTGAAGAGGCTAACAACGAACGATTCAAGCAATCTTGTGCAAGATTGGATGCATTCCAATCCAATACCAACTCTACAGGACAATATAAAGAAAAGGCATCCCCTGATTTCCATACTAGATGCCTTATCAAAGAGAAAGTCTGCAGCATGGCTATTGATAATAGTAGCTATATAAATGTTGCTAGTACCTTACTTGTTGAGAAATTAAACTTGCCTACTATAAAGCATCCTAGGCCCTATACCTTGTTGAAGGGTAGTGCTGAATTTAAAGTTAATAAGCAAGTTTTGATTTCTTTCTCTATTGGTAAATATCATGATAAAGTGTTATGTGATGTAGCTCCAATGTATGATGGACATATTATGCTTGGTAAACCATGGAAACACGTGAGAAAAGCTAAATATGTCAAGCATAAGCATATATATTGCTATTGCTATTCATTTGTATTCAATGAAAAAAATCATGTATTGGTACCTCTTGATCCTATGGATGCTCATGAGGATCAAATGAGAATAGTACAAGCATACAAAATGAAAGAAAAGGAGAGAGCAAAAGAAAGAGAGAGAGAACATGAGTTAGAGAGAGAAAAAGAAGAGATTGAAAAAGAAACGAGTGTGAGTGACAAGAAAGAGAAAGAGAGTTGTGAGAGAAGTGAGAAAAGCATAAGTCTGAGCTTGTTTGATGAAAAAAGAGAGGTTGAGAGCATATGTAAGGATATTTATTTATCTACTAACAATCTTAACCCATCTTTGCCTATTGTTAGTTCTAGCTCCTTGCAGGTATGTAGAGATTTGTTTCCCAAGAAACCACCTAATGGCGAAGATTCGAGGACGAATCTTTTCAAAGAGGGAGGGAATGATACAATATCAGTAGGCATGCCCATTAGAGCGCAACAAGTTCGAGAAACCTTCGTCCATCAAGAACTTCAAAGAGCTCAAGTGGCCCAAATTATGCATTATGTCCAAAAATTTCAAAGAACTCAAGATAATATCTATGTTGGACGTTGGCCCAAGTTTAGAGCCCAAGATCCATATTTGATCAATTCAAAACATGCTGAATTAGATTTTGGACATGAGATTTCTTTAAAGATGCAAAAGTGGAAATCCAAGTGGAAGCCCAATGCTCTAAGAAGGGCCATGGAGCAACTAAAGTCAATATCCAATGTGTTGAAGGCCCAATGTAGTTATACACACACAAGAGATGCCAAGGCCCAATTGGAGTCCAATTACAAGAGATTAAGAATCATGTGACAACCATGTGATTTTTAATGAAGCATGAGCATCCCATGTGACAACTTAAAGAAGTAGATTAGTTTTGACTAGGATTCTTTTTAAAATTTCGTTTTTTATTATTTTATTATTTTTTAAACTTGGTCAAAGAGCTTATCTTGGAGATCAAGTTAAGATTAGTATCCTAATCTAATTAGGATATATATTAGATATCATTTAAAATATTTATAATCAGGTTTTAGAGTTTTACTTTAATTAGGACTCTAGAAAATTTTGCCTATAAAAGGCTTCCTATTGTACTCTATTTTACACATGAATACATGAATGAAATTGAGTATTATTCAATTATTTGTGAGGCTTTTGCTTCTTTGTGTTCTCTGAGAGTTCACGTGACTTATCAAAGGATTAGTCTTCCTTTGTGGCGTCTTAAGGCTAGGGTTCTAAGAGACAAGTTCTCTTAGGGTCTTTCCTTTGACCAACATTTTTGTATTCTAGCCGGTCTCGGGCAAAGTGTTATCTTGTTGAAGGTTCCTAGGACAAGGTTCCTAGAGGGTCTCTCATCACGCTTAATGGGTATCCCTTTGGGCTCTTGGAGCATTGGTTGCAGGCTCCTCAGGAATGGGTTCATCTAGGACATATAACTTTCTTTTCTACTTGAGAACAATTCTTAAGTTCCTGAACCAGTCAAGAAAGTTGGTCCTATTGAGTTTGTCCTTCTCAAGAATAGATCACAATAATAGTGTAGTAGAGTTACTTGTCGACATTTTTCTATAATAAAATATGCAAAAATCAAATTAATAACTTTCCACTAAAATAACCCTCAATTTAATTTAGCGAACTATGACACATATTTCACTTAATTATAAGTCTGCTTTGGTAAGACGCTTAAAATTAAGCTATTTAGGTAGGTAACTCGTTTTCCAATTACATCACATGTAACTTTTAGATCTTTTATGGGATTCATTCATCATATGATCCGACATGTTTAATCCCATCTACTACCTTGAGACCCAAAACCATTTTGATAGTCTCAATTATGTCAAACCACTATGAAGCTTATGAGTATCACCATTATCTAAGCTGTCTTACTAAGATAACCTAAGTGTATCCCACTTTGGTGGAACCTACAGTTAGGTGATCAAAGTCTTGACAGATGTTCATTAGTGGACGGCATTGTCACTTAAAATTTTACACGAGGGATTTTATTTCATTATTTCATAAAACTGGTCATCACATAATTATATACTACAATAGCATACAAACATACATGCATATGATCTCATCATAAGTTTTAAAATAAATGTGATACAATATGGCCTATCTATCCTATCTCCTCCCAAGCCAATGAGAGGATTCTTCTAAGATAAAATCTATATATACAAAGAGAAACCTTGCTTGAACATTCGAGGGGAGTGTGAGATGAAAAAAGAATGTACATATAAAATGAATAGAGAGAAGCACGACATGTAGGCCGTATTTTAAAAATTACAAACCATAAGCATCCTAAGGCCATAGATCATGCACCATACCTATCCAAGCAAATCACAACACAAACACACATGTTACAAACATCTCATCTCATATGAAAGGCCGTAAATTTAGTGAATTTATTTTAAATTAGATTGTGTTGCGCTAGGATTAGATAGCAACGGTAGTCCCGCTAGCGAAACGATTTCATCAATCACGGATTCATTCAGTGTGTCACATAAATAGCAAAATGAATTCGAATTGAAATAAAATATAATCTGTATAAAATATATCAAATACATATACATATGTAACAGATTAATAATCATGTTCCCAATCACATTGAAAATGATGAAGGGGCCTGTGAGCTTGTAGACAAGGGAGTATGGTGTAATGACCTAAAAGAGCATGGAGGGTGTGCAAGAGAGCCCAACATGCAAATGGACCCATTACAAGGCATAGGAGGCCTAATGACTAGAGGAAGAGCTAAAGCCATGAAGCAAACTTTGAGTTGCATTGTCCAAAAAAGTTCAAGAGCTTGAACCTATATTTTTGCATCAATTTGAAGAGTTACAAGGCCCAAGGGACTTGATCCTCATTGTCCAAGCCTAACAAGACATGCTGCCAGGTCCAAATAGAGTCCAACTTGAAAAAATCAATTAAAAAGCATGTGCAAATCACATGGGCAACAAAAGTGACGTGAATAGGAGTTTTAAATCTTATTAGGATGTCTTTTATTTGCTTTTCATTAGTTTCCATTTCTATTAGTTTGAACAAGGCCATTTAGTCAAGACTTAAGATTTAAGCTTCAGATTTTGTTTATTTCTATTTTCGTTAGTTGCTGAAAACTTATTACTTTCTTTCCTTTTCTTTAGGATTTCTTGTAGTAAATGACATCATCTCCTCCCATTAAAATCGGATTCTTTGTTTCCTATTTCTTGGAGGAGAATTCTTAGAGATTAAGTTAGGTTTAGGGTTTTCTTTTATGCCTATTTAATAGGCCACCTATTGTACTTTTTGGAGATTGGAATAAATTCAGAATTTTATTTCTCATTGTGAGAATTCTTGCTTCTGTGTGTTCTTTTATAGAATACAAGTGATTTATCAAAAGAGTGATCTCCCTTTGTAGCGTCTCAAGGCTAGGGTTCTAAGGGACGAGTTCTCTTAGGGTCTTATCCATTTGACCAACATTTCTTGTTCTTAGCCGGTCTTGGGCAACATATCATCTTGTTGAAGGTTCCTATGACTTATTCCTATGGGGTCTCTCATCATTTGGTATCAGAGCATAAGCTCGCTAGAGCAAGGTATATCTTTGTGTTTCCCTTCCACTATTCTTCATACCTTCTCTTCTTCCATTTGTGTTACCTTTTCCATCTTTGCCTTTGTCTTCCATCTTCTTCCTTTTTCCATTGTAGTGTGCCTCCATCTTCCTTTTCATAACATCCATAGTTTGTTTGTTTTTTTTTTCTTGTGATTTGCTAACTTGTGTGTAAGTTTTGTCCTCTTTTCCAGATTTTCGTTTTTTTTTCCTTAAAAAAAAGTGTCTCATACAAAAAAAATTGAGAAAAAATAATAAAAAAAAAATTCGAAAAAAAATAAAAAAAAAATAAAAAAAAAGTGAAAAAAAGGAGTGAAAAAGAAAGAAAGAAAGAAGAATTTCCAATTTGAGTTGAGTATCTATCAAGTTCTTTCCTTTTGTGTTCAAGTAACAACTTTCCTATTTCATTGTAACTGATTGCAATTGCTTGGCATCCTATTAGTTTCCTATTTTCAAAGTTCCTATTTTGACTAATCTGAATTGCAAGTTGTAGCAAGTTACCCATTTGTCAAGAACTTACATTACAAGTAGCAATCACTTTCCTAATTCTATAAACTTGGGTGGTAAGCTTCCAAATTTCCTAAATTGAATCCGACTTTCCTTTTTTTTTAATTCTTATCTACTTCCTGATTTGCTTCTTGCCTATTTCTTATTTCCTTCCTATTTCCAGATTTGCTGACTTTCTTTCTTTCCATTTTTTTGCTTTAGATTTCATTGTTTTCTTTTCAAATCCGTCAAGTTGTGCCTCTCTCCTTCCTTGATCAGATCTAAAACGTGATTTAACCTCTCCCTCTCACATCCATTTTGTCAAATTTCATTTTTTCTTTTTTGCTGAATACTCTTTCCTCTATTGTTGTTTCATGTTCCTTTCTCTTTTTTCCTTCTTGTTTTTGATTTCTTTCTTTTCCCCCTATTGCTACACGTTTTTCTTCTTTTCTTTTGGCTCTTTGAGGATTTTAACTTGGAATTTTCTGGTTTTGGGATTGCCACTTTATTCTTTGCTCCTATTGATTTGTTTTTGTTTCTATCTAAGATTACTAAAAAGAAGCAAGTGAGTGGTAAAAGGCAAGAGTGTCATATTAAAGATAAAAGCCAAATTTTGAGTGAAACAAGAGTGTATTTGCAATATTTTGAGTGATACACGTGAGAAGTTGATGTGAGACTCCGTAGAAACCCGTTCTAGGAACCCCAAATTACACGGATCAGTGATCGAATTTTGGCATACGACACAAGAACAAGAAAATAGGCAGATCTGGACAACAAAGAAGAAGAAGAAGAAGAGATGTTGGTCAATGGAATTGAACCCTAAGAGAACCCGTCTCTTAGAGCCCTAATCCGGGACGCCACAAAGGAAACCACTCCTTTGATAAGTCAAAGATTTTCTCCAGTACACAAAGGCCACAAGAGAAACCTCACAAGTCAGAAATAATTCTGAAACTAATTCATTCAATCTGCCTCTTCTTGGAGTACAAGTGGGCCTTATATAGGCATTTGAAAAATAAAACCCTAAATACAAAATAACTCTTAGGTTCGGCGGGAAAATAAAAGAAATTTAAATCTGAACAAATTCACCAAGAATGGTGCCTAATAAAGCTAAAAAATCTGAAACAGAAACAATCAAATTAAAACTAAGAGGATTTTGTGGAAATGGTTGGGCTTCTTCAATTAGGCTCCTTTCAGGCTTGGGCTAGCATCTTGTAGATATGAAATGATTTTCATGCCATTTTGTTCCTTTTGGGCTTCATATTCAACTAAGACTATGGGCTCCAGGTCCATTAGTTTTTGGATCACTCCATTCAAGGCCTCCTTCATAGCTTTGGCTCTTGATCTTGTGCATGGGCCTCCCATACCTTGCAATGAATCTTTAGCTGGCCATCTTTTAGAGTTACGTCCAGCCCTTTTATTTTCAAGTTCTTGATTTTGTTCAAGCTCTTTAAAGTCTCCTAGCTCATCTCCATCATTCCCTCCCTCTTGAAAAGGATTCGTCCTCGAATCTGCAATATCAAAAAGAGAAAGGTCAGCCACATTGAAAGTTGCGCTTACATTCCCATAAGAACTAGGCAAATCAATTTTATATGCATTATCATTTATTCTTTCCAACACTTGGAAAGGACCATCGCCTCTTGGGTGTAATTTAGACTTCCTTTGTTCAGGAAACCTTTCTTTCCTCAAATGAACCCACACCCAATCTCCTGGTTCAAAGATAACCTTCCTTCGAACTTTATTAGCATGTTGAGCATATTGCTCATTCTTGCGCTCTTCGCCTTAACTTTAGCATGAAGATCCTGCACAAACTTAGCTTTTTTTGCACCATCAAGGTTAGCAAACTCATTATAAGGCAAAGGAAGTAAATCCAAAGGAGTCAAAGGGTTAAAACCATATACGATTTCAAAAGGAGAAAACTCAGTTGTAGAATGCAAGGCACGATTATATGCAAACTCAATGTGAGGCAAACACTTTTCCCAATTCTTTAAATTTTTTTGAATTACAACACGCAATAAGGAAGAAAGTGTTCGATTCACTACTTCGGTTTGTCCATCCGTTTGAGGATGTGCCACCGTAGAAAACACAAGCTTTGTACCCAACTTAGCCCACAAAGTTTTCCAAAAGTGACTAACAAATTTAACATCACGGTCACTCACAATAGATTGAGGCAAACCATGCAATCTAACAATCTCCTTGAAAAATAAATCTGAGATATGGACAGCATCATTTGTTTTTGAGCAAGCAATGAAATGAGGCATTTTACTAAATCGATCAGCCACAACAAATATGCTATCCTTTCCACTAGATGTTCTAAGCAATCCAAGCACAAAATCCATTGAAATATCGACCCAAGGATGAGAAGGGACAGGTAAGGGAGTATACAAGCCATGTGGTTGCACTTTAGATTTAGCGTGCTTGCATGCAATACACCTTTTACACACATCAATCACATCCCTACGCATATGAGGCCAATAAAAATGTTCTTTCAACATGGATAAAGTCTTTTCTATGCCAAAGTGCCCCATTAAACCACCGCCATGAGATTCTTTAACCAAAAGCTCACGCATAGAACAAACAGGCACACACAATTTATTTCCTTTAAATAAGAAACCATCAAATCTAAAGAAATCATGAGCACCATGTTTTTCACACAACTTCCAAGTTTCAGCAAAGTCAGCATCACATTCATACATGCTTTTGAAAGATTCAAAACCAATTAACCTAGCTTGCATAGATGTAATAAGACTATACCTCCTAGACAAAGCATCAGCCACAACATTTTCTTTCCCCTTTTTATGTTTAAGCACATAAGGAAATGACTCAATGAATTCAAGCCATACGGCATGCCTCTTATTCAACTTATCTTGGGTCTTTAGATATTGAAGACTCTTATGATCAGAATGCAAAACAAATTCCTTAGACCATAAATAATGTTGCCAATGTTCTAGAGTTCTTTTTAAAGCATACAATTCCTTGTCATAAGTTGAATAATTCAAACAAGCACCACTAAGCTTCTCACTAAAGTAAGCAATAGGCCTTGACTCTTGCATCAAAACAGCACCAATACCAATTCCAGAGGCATCACATTCAACTTCAAAAACTTTAGAGAAATCAGGAAGAATAAGTAGAGGGGCATTGGTCAATTTATCTTTCAAAGTATTAAAAGCCGCCTCTTGTGCCTCACCCCATTTAAAGATAACATTTTTCTTTACCAGCTCATTTAAAAGTGCAGCAAGGGTTGAGAAGTCCTTTACAAATCGTCAATAGAAACTTGCAAGTCCATGGAAACTCCTCACTTCACTAGCATTCTTAGGTGTTGGCCACTCTCGAATTGCCTTCACCTTCTCTTCATCCACTCGGACGCCATCAGTACCTACAACAAAACCAAGAAAAACCACAGAATCCAAGCAGAAAAAGCATTTCTCTAAATTTGCAAAGAGTTTATTTTCTCTTAAAATATCAAACACAGAATGCAAATGCTTAGCATGCTCTTCTAGATTCTTAGAAAACACAAGAATGTCATCAAAATACACAACAACAAACTTTCCTATGTAAGGGCGAAACACATGATTCATTAAGCTCATGAATGTACTAGGAGCATTAGTTAAGCCAAAGGGCATAACAAGCCATTCATACAAACCAAACTTAGTCTTAAATGCAGTCTTCCACTCATCACCCTCTTTCATCCTAATTTGATGATAACCACTTCTAAGATCTATTTTTGAAAACAAGCAAGCACCATGTAACTCATCCAGCATGTCATCAAGTCTAGGAATGGGATATCGATACTTAACAGTGATTTTGTTGATGGCTCGACAGTCCACACACATCCTCCATTTGCCATCCTTCTTGGGCACAAGTATTACCGAAACAGCACATGGACTAAGACTTTCTCTCACAAACCCCTTTTTCATGAGTTCCTCCACTTGCCTCTGAATTTCCTTAGTCTCTTCTGGATTTGCCCTATACGCAGGTCGGTTAGGAAGAGATGCTCCAGGAATAAAGTCAATCATGTGTTCAATGCCTCTTATGGGAGGCAATCCATCCGGTACCTCTTCCGGAAATAAGTCTTTATATTCCTGCAACAAACTCAAAATACTAGAAGGAAGAGATTCATCAAGGTCACTAAGGGTTAGATAAACATCCTTATACAAGAGGACAAAAGATGTCTCACTACATAAAGCCCTCTTAATCTCTCCTCTACTGGAAAATAGTGTTACTTTCTTCTCTTCACTCTCTTGACTTTTCAATTCAGTAGCTCTCTTTTCTTTTCTCTCCCTCTCACTTTCTTTTCTTTCTTTCTCACGCACTTTCTTTTCTTTCTCTCTTAACTTGCATTCTTGAGTAATTCGTTTTTGATCTTCATATGCCTGCAAGGGTCTGAGAGGGGTTAGCATAATGGTTTTCTTATTAAACTCAAAAGAATACCTGTTAGTATAACCATCATACTTAACTTTCCTATCAAATTGCCAAGGTCTACCCAATGACAAGTGTCCAGCATACATAGGAGCTATATCACATAAAACCTCATCATGGTAACTTCCTATAGAAAATGCTACAACAACTTGCTTAGTAACTTTAACATCCCCATTATCATTGAACCACAACAAATTATAAGGGGTGGGGTGTTTTCTAGTTGGCAAACCTAGCTTTTCAACCAACAAGGTACTAGCAACATTGGTGCAGCTCCCATTATCAATGATAAGGCTACATACCTTGTTGTTAACAAAACACCTAGTGTGAAAGATATGCTCTCGTTGTTCTTTTTCAAGCTCCTCTTTCGGTTGAATGCTAAGAGCACGCCTTGACACTAGAGCCTCACCAATCACAGCTTCAGTGACCTCCACATCAGATTCATCACCTCCATTGGAGCTTAACTCAACTTCCACATCTTCATCACTGCTGCTTTCACTAGTAACAACACCATTCTCAAGCAAAATCATAGTCCTTTTATTTGGACATTGTGAAGCAATGTGACCAAAACCTTGACATTTAAAGCATTTAATTTTAGAAGAACTAGAAGAAGATTTAGGTTCAGATTTACCTTTAGAAGTAGGTGTTTGTATCTTCATCTTATTCTCCTCTTTAGGCTTGGTCTCTCCCTTAAACTTGAAAGAGGACTTGAAGTCTTTGTTGGAACTAGCATGTGATTTCAATTTCTGTTTTGTCTTAAAATGCTTCTCCACCTTAATGGCTTTATGCAACAACTCCTCCATATCAAGGTAGTTTTGCAATTCAACTTCTGCAGCAATTTCAGGGTCTAAGCCACCAAGAAATCTTGCCATTGTAACTTCTGAATCTTCCTCAATGTCAGCTTTAATCATGGCAATTTGCATTTGCTGAAAATATTCTTCCACACTCATAGATCCTTGTTTGATTTTGTGGAGCCTCTTGTGCACATCCCTATAGTAATGGGTAGGGACAAATCTCTTTCTCATGAGAGCCTTCATTTCTGGCTAAGACCGAATTGGACCCTCTCCTAAACGCCTCCTACTAGTGGTTAATTGATCCCACCATAGGCTTGCATAATCTGTGAACTCCAAAGTAGCTAATTTTATTTTACTTTCTTCTGAAAAAGATTGACAG
Organism: Erythrophleum fordii; assembly: GCA_032878935.1. Classification (NCBI taxonomy): domain Eukaryota; kingdom Viridiplantae; phylum Streptophyta; class Magnoliopsida; order Fabales; family Fabaceae; genus Erythrophleum; species Erythrophleum fordii. Next base: position 19,734,068 of record JAVQMF010000053.1, read on the forward strand.
TCAAATAAAACTCTACTTTTCTTTCCCATTCAAGATATACATCAGGATCAGCTTTCCCTTGAAAGGAAGGGATTTTCATCTTGATGTTACTAAAGGCATCTTTCTTTTGAGGGGTAGCTCTCCTAACTCTTTCATGTTGGCTTTCCTCCTCAAAATCAGATTCATCTCCTCCTAGAACAACATTTTTACCATGCCTTGCCTTGTTGTTAGAAGAAGAAGAATCCATTTGATCCAAACTAGCATTTAGCCTCTTGAATTGTTCTTGAACAGATTTGATAAACAATTTAAGGTCAACTTGGTTATCTTCACTTTCAGACATGATTGGCACCTGAAAATGTTAGTGAATAGCAAGAAAAGGACCTGACTACTCCCTCACGTGTTTCACTCTAAATGATGCAAATTCACTCGTGTTTCACTCTTATAATGGCTTTTACAATGATGAAAACACTCTTGCCTTTTTCCTCTCAACTTGCTTCCTATAGTATACTGAATTAAATCCAACAAATCAAAAGAAGCAGCAACTGAAGTGGCAATCTTAAATTAGAATCCAAGATATAAAGTTCTCAAAGAGACAACAAAAGTCCAATATTTTAAAGAAAAATCGTAGGTGCAGCCAATAGACAATATAGCAAGTGACTAAGAAAGGAAAATCAAGACACTGAAAGAACAAATGGTGTGTGGCAGATTATAGGAGATCAAGTGGTTAAATGATTAATTATCAAGAGGAAAGGATGGAAAGAAAATTGGAATCTGAAATCAGTAATGAAGCAATCAGAAATTTGAAATTTAGAATAAGGTGAATGAATGCATATTTCCTTTTTATGAATTGTGCACAATATGACATTTAATGACCAGATCAACTCAGGGAATCAGATGTGGTAATTCCAAGAATAAATGATCTTCAGCAATTGCAATTCAAGTCAACTATTCAAATTTTTTTTTTTTTTTTCAATTTCCAGCACAACTTTCTTTTTCACAGATTCTGACTTCCTTTTTTTTTTTTTTTTGCAACTTTTCCTTCTTTTCTTTTTTTTTTTTTCACTGTAATATACTCTTTTTTTTTTTTGAATCTTGAAGGTGCTGAAATTTGCAAACAAAGCACAAGATTTCTGAACACAAGATTTCTGAAAGATCAGAATGATATGCACGAAAGAAATAGCTATAACTTGCCCTAGAAAAATCGGATTGATGTGATTCCAAAACGAACAGAAAGAAGAGATTTCGACACACAATAAAGACCTATTAAACGTCCAAAAACACAAAGGAAAACACCAGAAACAGCCGCATAAAAAAAAGGACGAGCAGAAAAGAAATAGCTATAACTTGCTCTACAAAAATCGGATTGATGTGATTCCAAATCGAGCAGAAAGAAGAGATCTTGACACACAAGAAAGACCTATTATACGTCCAAAAACACGAACGAAAAACACCAGAAACAGCCGCACAAAAATATGGACGAACAGAAAAGAATCAGACGAAATAAGGGAAAAGAACAAGGAAAAAGTGGATGAAACCAACCTCAACTAATGCTCTGATACCAGATGATGTGAGACTCCGTAGAAACCCGTTCTAGGAACCCCAAATTACATGGATCAGTGATCGAATTTTGGCATACGACACAAGAACAAGAAAATAGGCAGATCTGGACAACAAGCAAGAAAGAATAAAGAAAGAAACAAAGAAGAAGAAGAAGAAGAAGAGATGTTGGTCAATGGAATTGAACCCTAAGAGAACCCGTCTCTTAGAACCCTAATCCGGGACGCCACAAAGGAAACCACTCCTTTGATAAGTCAAAGATTTTCTCCAGTACACGAAGACCACAAGAGAAACCTCACAAGTCAGAAATAATTCTGAAACTAATTCATTCAATCTGCCTTTTCTTGGAGTACAAGTGGGCCTTATATAGGCATTTGAAAAATAAAACCCTAAATACAAAATAACTCTTAGGTTTGGCGGGAAAATAAAAGAAATTTAAATCTGAACAAATTCACCAAGAATGGTGCCTAATAAAGCTAAAAAAATATGAAACAGAAACAATCAAATTAAAACTAAGAGGATTTTGTGGAAATGGTTGGGCTTCTTCAATTAGGCTCCTTTCAGGCTTGGGCTAGCATCTTGTAGATATGAAATGATTTTCATGCCATTTTGTTCCTTTTGGGCTTCATATTCAGCTAAGACTATGGGCTCCAGGTCCATTAGTTTTTGGATCACTCCATTCAAGGCCTCCTTCATAGCTTTGGCTCTTGATCTTGTGCATGGGCCTCCCATACCTTGCAATAAATCTTTAGCTGGCCATCTTTTAGAGTTACGTCCAGCCCTTTTGTTTTCAAGTTCTTGATTTTGTTCAAGCTCTTTAAAGTCTCCTAGCTCATCTCCATCAGAAGTGTGTGAGGTCCTACTTCATATTATTTTTTATTCTGTCCACTAACATTTCAGGTTGTAAAATGGCTGAAAATGAGCCTAATGATGTTGATCTTAAAGTTTTCATGAAAAGTGTCTATGAGCAATTCAAAAGGCTTAATGCAAGACTGGATGACTTTGAATCTCCATCTAACTCTAAAATTCCAAAAAGACGTGATCTTGAAGAGGAGTATGAAGGAGAATCTGACTTTGATGATTTCATTCCAAGGAGGCACAAGCAAGCTCCCCCACATAAGGAACATGGTCTAGGCAAACATCAAAATGAAAATTCCCTCCTTTCAAGGAAAGAATGATCCAGAGCTTTATTTGGAGTGGGAAAGAAAGGTTGAGCACATTTTGAGTGCCATCATTATTCTGAAAGGCAAAAAGTGAAATTAGCAGCTGTTGAATTTTCAGATTATACTAGCATTTGGTGGGATCAACTTCTCATCAATAGAAGGCGAAATAGAGAGCCTCCAATTCAGACTTTGCATGAGATGAAAATCACTATGAGAAAGAGATTTGTTGATACAATATCAGTAGGCATGTCCATTGGAGCACTACAAGTTCGAGAAGCCCTCATCCATCAAGAAACTCAAATCATTCAAAAAGGTATGATTCAAGTCCAAATGGCTCATGAAGAGATGGCCCATGCTCAAGAAGCCCAAATTGTACTAGTATATGTCCAAAAACTTCAAAGAGTTCAAAATAATCTTTACGTTGGACGTCGACCCAAGTTTATAGCCCAAGACCCATATTTGATCAAGATCTCCTTAAAGATGCAAAAGTGGAAGTCCAAGTGGAAGCCCAATATCCTAAGAAGGTCCATGGAGTCAATATCCAATATATTGAAGGACCAATGCAGTTGTACACATACAAGAGAAGTGCCAAGGCCCAATTAGAGTCCAATTGCAAGAGATTAAGAATCATGTATCAACCATGTGATTTTTAATGAAGCATGAGCATTCCATGTGACAATTTAAAGAAGCTAATTAGTTTTGACTAGGATTCTTTTTGAATTTCGTTTTTTATTATTTTATTATTTTTTGAACTTGGTCAAAGAGCTTATCTTGGAGATCAAGTTAAGATTAGTATCCTAATCTAATTAGGATATATATTAGGTATCATTTAAAATATTTCTAATCAGGTTTTAGAGTTTTACTTTAATTAGGACTCTAGAAAATTTTGCCTATAAAAGGCTTCCTATTGTACTCTATTTGACACATGATTCTTAATCTCTTACAATTTGACTCCAATTGGGCCTTGGTACTTCTCTTGTATGTGTACAACTGCATTGGTCCTTCAATATATTGGATATTGACTCCATGGACCTTCTTAGGACATTGGGCTTCCACTTGGACTTCCACTTTTGCATCTTTAAGGAGATCTTGATCAAATATGGATCTTGGGCTATAAACTTGGGTCGACGTCCAGCGTAAAGATTATTTTGAACTCTTTGAAGTTTTTGGACATATACTAGCACAATTTGGGCTTCTTGAGCATGGGCCATCTCTTCATGCTCCATTTGGACTTGAATCATACCCTTTTGAATGATTTGAGCTTCTTGATGGATGAGGGCTTCTCAAACTTGTAGTGCTCCAATGGACATGCCTACTGATATTGTATCATTTGTCCCTAGTTATTACTATAGGGATTTGCACAAGAAATTGCAAAAATTGAGACAAGGCTCCATGAGTGTTGAGGAGTATTATCAAGAGATGGAAATGGCTATGATTAGAGCCAATCTTGAGGAAGACAAAGAGGCAACCATGACAAGATTCATAGATGGTTTGAACCCTGAAATTGCTGCAATTGTTGATCTTCATTATGTTGACATGGAAGAGCTATTACACAAAGCTATTAAAGTGGAGAAACAACTTAAATCTCAACAAAAATTCAGATTTGCTGCTGGTTCTGGGTCTTGGAAGCAAGGTTTGAAGGATTCCAAATCCTCCTTCAAATCCAAAGAAAGCAAGCCAAAGGAGGAAGCAAAGCCTAAAAGTTCAGATCCACCTCCTAAAGGTAAGTATAACTCTAACTCTTCTTCTACTTCAAAAATTAAGTGTTTTAAATGTCAAGGTTTTAGTCACATTTCTTCTCAATGTCCAAACAAGAGAACTATGATTTTGCTTGAGAATGGTGATGTAGTTAGTGAGGAGACTAGTGATGAAGATTCGGATGGAAGTATGCCATCTTTGGTGGAGGATTCCGAGTTGGAGCTTAGTGAGCCCGTTCTTGGAGAGGCATTGGTGTCTAGGCGTGCTCTAAATATTCAACCCAAGGAAGATCATGAGAAAGAGCAATGTGAGCACATTTTTCATACTAGATTTTTTGTCCAGAACAAGGTATGTAGCATGATTATTGATGGTGGTAGTTGTACAAATGTTGCTCGTATCTTGCTTGTTGATAAACTGAATTTGCCTACTTTAAAGCATCCTAGTCCTTATAAGTTGCAATGGCGTAATGATTGTGGTGAAGTTAAAGTTACTAAGAAAGTGTTAATTTCTTTTTCTATTGGTAATTATCATGATGAAGTCTTGTGTGATATAGCTCCTATGTATGCGGGACATATTTTGCTTGGTAGACCATGGCAATTTGATAGACGTGTTAAACATGATGGATATAAAAATTGCTATTCTTTTCCTTTCAATGGTAAAATTGTTGTGCTTACTCCTCTCAGACCCATGCAAGTTTATGAGGATCAACTTAGAATTGAAAATGAGTGCAAATTGAGAGAGAAAGAGAGAAAAGAAAGAAAGGAAAGGGAAAAAGAAAAGAAAGTGATTAAAAAGAAAAGGCATGAAAGTGAGAAAATTGATGAAAAAAAAGTGAGTCTCTTTTTGGGAAAAAGAGAGATTAAGAGAGCTATGTTGGCTGATGAGCAAGTGCTTGTACTCTTGTACAAGGAAATTTATTTTTCTACTAATGAACTTGATCCATCTTTGCCCTCTAGTGTTGTGTCTCTTTTGCAAGATTTTAGTGATTTGTTTCCAAAGGAAATTCCCGATGGTTTGCCCCCTTTGAGAGGCATTGACCATTGTATAGATTTCATCCCCGAAACATCCATTCCTAATAGACCAGCATATAGAGCCAATCCAGAAGAAACTAAGGAAATCCAATGCCAAGTTGAAGAGCTCATGAAGAAAGGCTTTGTTAGAGAGAGCTTGAGTCCTTGTGTGGTTCCAATGATCCTAGTGCCTAAGAAGGATGGCAAGTGGAGAATGTGCATGGATTGTAGAGCCATCAATAAAATCACAATTAAGTATCATTATCCTATTCCTAGATTAGTTGATATGCTTGATGAGTTGCATGGTGCATCTTTATTTTCTAAAATTGATCTTAGAAGTGGATATCATCAAATTAGAATGAAAGAAGGTGATGAATGAAAAACTGCATTTAAAACTAAGTTTGGATTATATGAGTGGTTAGTTATGCCATTTGGTTTAACTAATGCACCCAGTACATTTATGAGCTTAATGAATCATGTTTTTCGTTCTCTCATTGGGAAATGTGTTGTTATTTATTTTGATGATATTTTCATTTATAGCAAGAGTTTAAATGATCATCTTGGTCATTTGCGTGAGGTCTTTTGCATTCTTAGGAAGAATAGCCTTTACGTAAATTTAGAAAAGTGTTCTTTTTGTTTGGATTCTGTTGTGTTTCTTGGATTTGTTGTAAGTGCTAAAGGGATTCATGTGGATGAAGAGAAGGTGAAAGCTATCCGTGAGTGGCCTACACCAAAGAATGCAAATGAAGTAAGGAGTTTCTATGGCTTGGCTAGCTTCTATAGACGTTTTTGTGAGGGACTTCTCCTCCATTGCTGCACCTTTGAATGATTTGGTAAAGAAAAATGTAGTTTTCAAGTGGGGTGAAACACAAGAAGTTGCATTTAGCACTTTGAAAGAAAAATTAACTAATGCTCCTTTACTTATTTTACCTGATTTTTCTAAAGTATTTGAAATTGAATGTGATGTATCTGGAATTGGAATTGGGGCTGTCTTAATGCAAGATTCTAAGCCCATTGCTTTCTTTAGTGAAAAATTAAGTGGAGCTACTTTGAATTATTCCACTTATGACAAAGAGTTGTATGCTTTAAAAAGAACCTTAGAGACTTGGCAACATTATTTGTGGTCAAAAGAATTCATTATACATTCTGATTATGAAAGCTTGAAATTTTTAAAGTCTCAAGGTAAATTGAACAAGAGACATGCTAGATGGCTTGAATTCATTGAAACTTTTCCTTATGTCATCAAGCACAAAAAGGGTAAAGAGAATGTTGTGGCTGATGCATTATCTAAGAGATATAGTCTTCTTACATCATTGCATGCTAGATTACTTGGTTTTGAGATGTTAAAAAGCATGTATGAATCTGATTGTGACTTTGGTGAAATCTGGAAATTGTGTGAGAAACATGGTTTTAATGACTTTTACAGATTTGATGGATTTTTGTTTAAGAAAGATAAATTATGTATTCCATCTTGTTCTATGGGTGAATTGCTTGTTAAAGAGACTCATGGTGGTGCTTTGATGGGACACTTTGGTGTGGAGAAAACTTCAGCTCTTTTGTATGAACATTTTTATTGGCCAAGCATGAGGAAAGATGTGATTTCTGTTTGTGATAGATGTGTGACATGTAAGCATGCAAAATCTAAAGTTCAATCTCATGGTTTGTATTCTCCCCTCCCCGTGCCTTCCCAACCTTGGATTGATATTTCTATGGATTTTGTGTTGGGTTTACCTAGAGCTCAAAGTGGAAAAGATAGTATTTTTGTTGTGGTTGATAGATTTAGCAAAATGGCATACTTTATTGCATGTTCAAAAAGTAATGATGCCATATGATGAGAGACCCTCTAGGAACCTTGTCCTAGGAACCTTCAACAAGATAATACTTTGCCCGAGACCGGCGAGAAAACAAGAATGTTGGTCAAAGGAAAGACCCTAAGAGAACTTGTCTCTTTGAACCCTAGCCTCAAGACGCCACAAAAGAAGACCAATCCTTTGATAAGTCACGTGAACTCTCAGAGAACACAAAGAAGTAAAAGTGGAAGTCCAAGTGGAAGCCCAATGTCTTAAGAAGATCCATGGAACAACTAAATTCAATATCCAACATGTTGAAGGCCCAATATAGTTACACACATACAAGAGGAGTGCCAAGGCCCAATTAGAGTCCAATTGCAAGAAATTAAGAATCATGTGACAACCATGTGATTTTTAATGAAGCATGAGCATCCCATGTGATAACTTAAAGAAGTTAATTAGTTTTGACTAGGATTCCTTTTGAAATTTCGTTTTTTATTATTTTATTATTTTTTTGAACTTGGTCAAAGAGCTTATCTTGGAGATCAAGTTAAGATTAGTATCCCAATCTAATTAGGATATATATTAGGTATTATTTAAAATATTTCTAATCAAATTTTAGAGTTTTACTTTAATTAGGACTCTAGAAATTTTGCCTATAAAAGGTTTCCTATTGTACTCTATTTTAAACATGAATGAAATTGAGTATTATTCAATTATTGTGAGGCTTTTGCTTCTTTGTGTTCTCTGAGAGTTCACGTGACTTATCAAAGGATTGGTCTTCCTTTGTGGCGTCTTGAGGCTAGGGTTCTAAGAGACAAGTTCTCTTAGGGTCTTTCCTTTGACCAACATTCTTGTTTTCTAGCCGGTCTCGGGCAAAGTATCACCTTGTTGAAGGTTCCTAGGACAAGGTTCCTAGAGGGTCTCTCATCATACGTGAACTCTCAGAGAACACAAACAAGCAAAAGCCTCACAATAATTGAATAATACTCAATTTCATTCATGTTTAAAATAGAGTACAATAGGAAACCTTTTATAGGCAAAATTTCTAGAGTCTTAATTAAAGTAAAACTCTAAAATTTGATTAAAAATATTTTAAATAATACCTAATATATATCCTAATTAGATTAGGATACTAATCTTAACTTGATCTCCAAGATAAACTCTTTGACCAAGTTCAAAAAAATAATAAAATAATAAAAAACGAAATTTCAAAAGGAATCCTAGTCAAAACTAATTAACTTCTTTAAGTTATCACATGGGATGCTCATGCTTCATTAAAAATCACATGGTTGTCACATGATTCTTAATTTCTTGCAATTGGACTCTAATTGGGCCTTGGCACTCCTCTTGTATGTGTGTAACTACATTGGGCCTTCAACATGTTGGATATTGAATTTAGTTGTTCCATGGATCTTCTTAAGACATTGGGCTTCCACTTGGACTTCCACTTTTGCATCTTTAAGGAGATCTTGATCAAATATGGATCTTGGGCTATAAACTTGGGTCGACGTCCAACATAGAGATTATTTTGAACTCTTTGAAGTTTTTGGACATATACTAGCACAATTTGGGCCTCTTGAGCATGGGCCATCTCTTCATGAGCTATTTGGACCTGAATCATACCCTTTTGAATGATTTGAGTTTCTTGATGGATGAGGGCTTCTCGAACTTGTAGTGCTCTAATGGGCATGCCTACTGGTATTGTATCACCATACATATTGCTGACTTGTTCCTTAAAGAAATTATGAGGTTGCATGGTTTACCTAAATCTATTGTGAGTGATAGAGATGTAAAGTTCCTTAGCCATTTTTGGAGAACTTTGTGGTCTAAGCTAGGAACTAAATTGTTGTTTTCTACTGTGGCACATCCTCAAACGGATGGGCAAACTGAAGTTGTGAATCGTACTCTTACTACCTTGCTTCATTCTATCATTCAAAAAAATTTAAAGAATTGGAAAAGATGCTTGTCTCACATTGAGTTTGCATATAATAGAACAGTGCACTCTTATACTTCATTTTCTCCATTTAAGGTTGTCTATGGTTTTAATCCCTTAACTCCTCTTGATATTCTTCCTTTACCTTCTAATGAGTTTGCTAATCTTGATGGTTTGAAGAAAGCTAAGTTTGTGCAGGAATTACATGCCAAAGTTAAGGTAACATTGAGAAGAAGAATGAACAATATGCCAAGCATGCTAATAAGGGTAGAAGGCGTGTGGTATTTGAACCTGGAGATTGGATTTGGGTTCACTTGAGAAAGGAAAGATTCCCTGAGAAACAAAAGTCAAAATTACACCCTAGAGGGGATGGACCTTTCCAAGTTTTGGAAAGAATTAATGACAATGCATACAAAATTGATTTGCCTAGCTCTTATGGAAATATTAGTGCTACATTCAATGTTACTGATTTATCTCCCTTTAATTATGCAGATTCGAGGACGATTCCTTTTGAAGAGGGAGGGAATGTGATACAATATCAGTAGGCATGCCCATTGGAGCACAACAAGTTCAAGAAACCCTCATCCATCAAGAACTTCAAAGAGCTCAAGTGGCCCAAATTGTGTACTATGTCCAAAAATTTCAAAGAGCTCAAGATAATATCTATGTTGGACGTCGGCCCAAGTTTAGAGCCCAAGATCCATATTTGATCAATTCAAAATATGCTAAATTAGACTTTGGACATGAGATCTCCTTAAAGATGCAAAAATGAAAGTTTAAGTAGAAGTCCAATGTCCTAAGAAGGTCCATGGAGCAACTAGAATCAATATCCAACATGTTGAAGGCCCAATAACAAGAGCTAAGGCCAAAGCAATGAAAGAAGCCTTCAATTATTTGATTCATAAGCTTCATGACTTAGAGCCCATTCATTTAAGTCAAGAGAAGGCCCAAGAAGATATACATGGTGTGATCATGCTAACCATTCTACAAGAGGAGTGCCAAGGCCTAATTGGAGTCCAATTGCAAGAGATTAAGAATCATGTGACAACCATATTCTTTTTCTTTTCACTCATACTCTTTTCTTTTTCAATCTCATCTTTTTCTCTCTCTAACTCATATTCTCTCTCTTTTTCTTTTGCTCTTTCTTTTTCTTTCATTTTATATGCTTGTACTATTCTCATTTGATCTTCATAAGCATTCATAGGACCAAGAGGTACCAATACATGATTTTTTTCATTGAATACAAATGAATAGCAATATTTGTGCTTATGCTTGACATATTTAGCTTTTCTCACGTGTTTTCATAGTTTACCAAGCATAATATGTCCATCATACATTGGAGCTACATCACATAACACTTTATCATGATATTTACCAATGGAGAAAGAAATCAAAACTTGCTTATTGACTTTAAATTCAGCACTGCCCTTCAACAAGGTATAGGGCCTAGGATGCTTTATAGTAAGCAAGTTTAATTTCTCAACAAGTAAGGTACTAGCAACATTTATGTAGCTATTATTATCAATGGTCATGCTGCAGACTTTCTCTTTTATAAGGCATCTAGTATGGAAATCAGGGGATGCCTTTTCCTTATCTTGTCCTGTAGAGTTGATATTGGATTAGAATGTATCCAACCTTGCACAAGATTGCTTGAATCGCTCTTTGTTAACCTCTTCAAGGAATTTGTACTCATTGGACATCTTATCACCTGAAAAGTTAGTCAAAGAAAGATAGAAGGAATAGGACCTCACGCACTCTTCTCACGTGTTTACACTCAAAAGATAATAAGTTCACTCGTATTTAACTCTCTTTTTGGCTTTTTCTTTAATGTTAACACTCTTGCCTTTTACCACTCAATAATTTGCTTCTTACAGGTGTTCTAAGCAAGTCACAAGCAAATCAAATGAAAATATTAGACTAGTGGCAATAAAAAAAAAACTAGAATCCTAAAATGTAAATTCCCAAAGAATCAAACAAAGGAGAAAAAGAGATGTGTAACAAAAAGGGAAAAAAGGAGGAAGGGGAGGCCTAGAAGGAAGGAAAAGGAAAGAAAAAAAATTTGAAAATAAGAAACTTTAAAAATAGGAAACTACTTGCAATTCAAGTTTAAAACAATTAGGAAAGAATATTCTTTCTTGAATGCAAATAGGAAAGTAGATAATTTGGTAGCTACTTAATGCAATCAAATTAAGAAACAAATTCCAATTAGGAAATTAACTCCAATTAGGAAATTGACTCCAATTAGGAAACTAACTCTAATTAGGAAATTGACTCCAATTAGAAAACTAACTCCAATTAGGAAATTAACTCCAAACTTGCTTTCAACTTTGAATTGGCACAACTTGCAATTTTGAATTTTACAATCTGAATTTTTTTTTTCACTCTTTTTTTTCTCACCCCCTTTTTTTTCGATTTTTTTTTTGGGGAGTATCACACTCACTTCTCTTTTTTTCTTTTTGGAGTATCACACACTCTTTGTTTTTTTTTTAGGATGGAGGAACACAACAATGGAAGACAGAAGAAGATAGAAGAAAAAGACGAAGATGGAAAAGGTAATACTAATGGAATGAGAGAAAGTATGAAGAACAATGAAAGGGAAAACAAAAAGATATACCTTGTATTAGCAACCAAAGCTCTGATACCAAATGGTGAGAGACCCTCTAGGAACCTTGTCCTAGGAACCTTCAACAAGATGACACTTTGCCCGAGACCGGCTAGAAAACAAGAATGTTGGTCAAAGGAAAGACCCTAAGAGAACTTGTCTCTTAGAAACCTAGCCTCAAGACGCCACAAAGGAAGACCAATCCTTTGATAAGTCACGTGAACTCTCAGAGAATACAAAGAAGCAAAAGCCTCACAGATAATTGAATAATACTCAAATTCATTTATTCATTCATGTTTCAAAATAGAGTATAATAGGAAGTCTTTTATAAGCAAAATTTCTAGAGTCCTAATGAAAGTAAAACTCTAAAATCTGATTAGGAATATTTTAAATGATGCCTAAAATCAAGGAACTGGATTAGGACACTAATTTGAACTTGATCTCCAAGATAAGCTCTTTGACCAAGTTAAAAATAATAATATAATAATAAAATAATAAAAAAATGAAATTTCAAAAAGAATCCTAGTCAAAACTAATTAACTTCTTTAAGTTGTCACATGTGATATTCATGCTTCATTAAAAATCACATGGTTGTCACATGATTCTTAATCTCTTGCAATTGGACTCCAATTGGGCCTTGGCACTCCTCTTGTAGAATGGTTAGCATGATCACACCTTGTACATCTTCTTGGGCCTTCTCTTGACTTAAATGAATGGGCTCTAAGTCATGAAGCTTATGAATCAAATAATTGAAGGCTTCTTTCATTGCTTTGGCCTTAGCTCTTGTTATTGGGCCTTCAACATGTTGGATATTGATTCTAGTTGCTCCATGGACCTTCTTAGGACATTGGACTTCCACTTGGACTTCCATTTTTGCATCTTTAAGGAGATCTCATGTCCAAAGTCTAATTTAGCATATTTTGAATTGATCAAATATGGATCTTGGGCTCTAAACTTGGGCCGACGTCCAACATAGATATTATCTTGAGCTCTTTGAAATTTTTGGACATAGTACACAATTTGGGCCACTTGAGCTCTTTGAAGTTCTTGATGGATGAGGGTTTCTCGAACTTGTTGTGCTTCAATGGGCATGCCTACTGATATTGTATCAGAATGATGAAGGGGCCTGTGAGCTTGTAGACAAGGGAGCATGGTGTAATGACCTAAAAGAGCATGGAGGGTGTACAAGAGAGCCCAACATGCAAATGGACCTATTACAAGGCATAGGAGGCCCATGACTAGAGGAAGAGCTAAAGCCATGAAGCAAACTTTGAGTTGCATTGTCTAAAAAAGTTCAAGAGCTTGAACCTATGTTTTTGCATCAATTTGAAGAGTTACAAGGCCCAAAGGACTTGATCCTCATTGTCCAGGCCCAACAAGACATGCTGCAAGGTCCAAATAGAGTCCAACTTGAAGAAATCAATTAAAAAGCATGTGCAAATCACATGGGCAACAAAAGTGACGTGAATAGGAGTTTTAAATCTTATTAGGATGTCTTTTATTTGCTTTTCATTAGTTTCCATTTCTATTAGTTTGAACAAGGCCATTTAGTCAAGACTTAGGATTTAAGTTTTAGATTTTGTTTATTTCTATTTTCATTAGTTGCTGAAAACTTATTACTTTCTTTCCTTTTCTTTAGGATTTCTTGTAGTAAATGGCATCATCTCCTCCCATTAAAATCGGATTCTTTGTTTCCTATTTCTTGGAGGAGAATTCTTAGAGATTAAGTTAGGTTTAGGGTTTTCTTTTATGCCTATTTAATAGGCCACCTATTATACTTTTTGGAGATTGGAATGAATTCAGAATTTTATTTCTCATTGTGAGAATTCTTGCTTCTATGTGTTCTTCTATAGAATACAAGTGACTTATCAAAGGAGTAGTCTCCCTTTGTGGCGTCTCAAGGCTAGGGTTCTAAGGGATGAGTTCTCTTAGGGTCTTATCCATTTGACCAATATTTCTTGTTCTTAGCCGGTTCCGGGCAACGTATCATCTTGTTGAAGGTTCCTAGGACTTATTCCTACGAGGTCTCTCATCAGAAAATAGATTCATGTTCGAATTAAATTTCCAAATTCAAGGCCAATACATATGCATATCCAGATTCAAATTCAAAACAGATTCAGATTGACATACATGTACAAATTCATAATCAATTTTATACATTTATGATTAGCATGCTCAAAGACCGATTTGAATCAAAACTATTTCAGTAATCTATTTTAGTATCTAAAACATGAACGCACATACATATATCTCATATAGATATATGAACAGAATCGATTTCAACAACTATTACCCTATACAAATATCATATATATTAATGGATTCATTAAAAGGATTTCTACGCTTAGATTTCATGCTTTAAAATAATTTGATTAAATTAACATTGCATACATATCTCATATCAGCACATGAGAAAAATTGAGCACAAGATAAAATTCTTAGAATACACAGGTACTCAATTTAAGCAATTATTAACATGGCTTTGATACCACTGTTGGGAATCATGGGAGGCACACAGCGGAATTTAAAATTTTTGATCCCGATTACCTCCAAGGATCCGTCAAAATCACTTAAATCGAATAGGTTCAAAGAATTACCTTTTCTGTCAATTGAATTTGCTGTTTACTCTTCGTCTGGATCATAGGAACTCACCGCATATCGGCTCCCTTTACTGGTATCCACACGAACGGGGTTCAGCAACTCAAACAATGTACTAGCACCTATTCGTACGACATCCGTAAAGCTCCGTACAACGTCCCTCTCTCTGGGGTTTTTGGAGGCAGCTCTAGAATAACTTTTTTGATATGGAAACTCTATTTATAGACTAGGGTTTCAGATATATTTAATTAATTAAAATTAATTAAATATATTTATTAGTTTAAATTCAAATCTATCCTATAGTTTAAATTTAAATATATCTAATAGAATCAAATTTAAACTAATTCATATATATATACATATATATAATATCAAATATAATATATATAATATATATCTTGAATTTAATTATTTATATATATATATAAATAATTCTTCCATCCTAGATTTAAAAATTAAATTTATTGAATCTAGATATATTTCTGATTCAATGAATGTGGACATTTTAGCTTGAGTTAGTCCGTTCTTGTGTGCGACCTGGTGCGAACCCACAAGGAATTGAATCCCCTTGAACCTACAACCGATCTGAAATATACACACCCCAAGAAAGCTAAATCAAGTCTAAACGATCCACTTGGAACCCTTGAAAACGAAGAGACAAGGACCCCGAGTGTTGGAAGACGCCACAAGGTTGATCAAGCCTTGATAAGTCTACAAGTTCAATGAAGAACCCTAGAGAGCACTCCTCTCAATTCTGGAATTTCCAGAAAATATGATTTCTATTCATTTAAATCTGATTACAATGGGAGGCAGAATACAATTATATAGTGTGCAAGTCAAATCTGCCTTCAATGCTCATAGAAAAGGAAAACTAGGAAAATTAATGGCAAATTTCCTAATTAATGGGCTATGGAATCAGAATTATAAAAGTCAAATTCTCTCAAAAACTAAAAAGGAAATAAATCCCCCTAAATAAGCTAATTTCGTCTAAATAATTAGGGTTCTAGAAATCAGCCTATTAAGCCCAAAATAGCATTATTTAGCCCTAAATGAGCCCACCAATGGATGGTCCATGGTTCAAGCACTTCAATTTATGATGTTTTGGGCCAATCTAGCCTCAGCAGCTCCATCTTCAGCCCATATGATGTTGAGGACGCCCACATTGGAAATGTCCATATCTTGCTTGACTTTTGTTGCTCCAATTGCTATTTGCTTAGTCCAGATCTCTTGAACAAGTCCACTTAAGGCTTCCCTCATTCTTTTAGCTCGTGCTCTTGTCATCGGGCCACTTGGAATTTGCAGAGGATCATTCCAAGCATTTGAGACAGCTTGCTCCCTTTGATGGATCGCATCATCCCCTCTCTCCTTAAAAGGATTCGTCCTCGAATCATCACCTACATCATAAGGAGATAGATCAGCAACATTAAAAGTACCACTAACATTATACTCACCTGGTAGATCTATCTTATAAGCATTGTCATTGATTTTCTGAAGGACTTGAAATGGTCCATCCCCTCTTGGAGCTAATTTAGATTTCCTTTGTACCGAAAACCTCTCTTTTCTCATATGCACCCATACCCAATCGCCAGGTTAAAAAATGACACGCCTTCTGCCTTTGTTTGCCTTGGATGCATATTGCTCATTCTTCTTTTCAATCTACAATTTAATCTTTTCATGAAGTTGCTTAACCACCTCAGCTTTCTTTTTGCCATCAAGGCTTATTCTCTCATTAATGGGCAATGGTAACAAATCCAAAGGAGTTAGTGGATTAAAACCATAAACAACTTCAAAAGGAAAATAATCAGTAGATGAATGCACACTTCTATTATATGCAAATTCAATGAAAGACAAGCAATCCTCCCAATTTTTCAAATTCGTTTGGATGACGGTCTTAAGCAATTGAGTTAAGGTTCTGTTAACAACTTCAGTTTGACCATCAGTTTGTGGATGACAAGCTGTAGAAAATAATAACTTAGTTCCAAGCTTTCCCCACAAAACTCTCCAAAAATGACTCAAAAATTTTGCATCCCTATCTGAGACAATACTTTTAGGAACACCATGAAGCCTCACAATTTCTTTAAAGAACAAATCAGCAATATAAGTAGCATCATCAGTTTTATGGCATGCAATAAAATGCGCCATTTTTGAAAATCTATCAACAACCACAAATATTGAATCCATCCCTCTTTTTGACCTAGGTAATCCCAAAATAAAATCCATTGAAATGTCTACCCAAGGTTCACTAGGTACAGGTAATGGAGTATACAGGCCATGAGGTAAGACTCTAGACTTAGCCCTTTTACATGTTATGCATCTACCACAAATCTTTTCCACATCACGTTTCATTTTAGGCCAAAAGAAATGTTCATGCAAAACATCTAATGTCTTTTTCACACCAAAATGTCCCATTAGTCCTCCCCCATGTGCTTCCCTCACAAGTAATTCACGCATAGAACATTGAGGCACACATAATTTATTTTCTCTGAACAAAAATCCATCAAGCTTATAGAATTTTCCAAAAGCTCCTTTTTCACAAGCAATAACTATTTCAGCAAAATCACTATCATTGGCATACAAATCCTTAACATATTCAAAACCAAGCAATCTTGCATTCAGAGAAGTGAGAAGAATATACCTTCTAGATAATGCATCGGCAACCACATTTTCCTTACCTTTCTTGTATTTGATCACATATGGGAAAGGCTCGATGAACTCCATCCATCTAGCATGTCTTTTGTTCAGCTTATCTTGACCTTTAATGTACTTCAAAGATTGATGATCTGTATGGATCACAAATTGTTTAGGCCAAAGGTAGTGTTGCCAGGTCTCCAATGCTCTCACAAGTGCATAAAGCTCCTTATCATAAGTTGGGTAATTCAAGGTGGCGCCATTAAGCTTTTCACTAAAATAAGCAATTGGGCGCCCTTCCTGCATTAGAACAGCTCCTATCCCAACTCCTGATGCATCACACTCAATCTCAAAAGTTTTGTTAAAATCAAGTAAAGCTAAAATAGGTGCATAACACAATTTTTCTTTAAGAACACTAAATGCATGATCTTGTGCCTTTTTCCATCTAAAGCCAACTGATTTCTTAATTATTTCAGTGAGTGGTGCAGCAATTGTGCTAAAATCTTTCACAAACCTCCTATAAAAGCTAGCCAACCCATGAAAACTTCTTACCTCAGTTACATTTGTAGGTGTTGGCCATTCTTTAATAGCCCTTACCTTCTCTTCATCAACTTGTATTCCCTCAGCACTCACTACAAATCCAAGAAAAACAACTTTTCCCATGCCAAAACTACACTTTTTTAGGTTAGCATACAACTTTTCTTTTCTCAAAACATTAAGCACACAATGCAAATGATTCAAATGCTCATCAAGACTCTTACTAAATATCAGAATATCATCAAAATAAACCACAACAAATTTTCCAATATATGCACGCAAAATATGATTCATCAACCTCATAAAAGTACTAGGTGCATTTGTTAGCCCAAATGGCATGACTAACCATTCATACAGCCCATGCTTTGTTTTGAAAGCAGTTTTCCACTCATCTCCTTCCCTCATCCTAATTTGATGATATCCAGATTTTAAATCAATTTTTGAGAAAATAACAAACCCATGCAATTCATCAAGCATATAATCTAATCTAGGAATAGGATGGCGATACTTTACAGTGATATTGTTGACAGCTCTGCAATCAATGCACATCCTCCAAGATCCATCCTTCTTTGGTACTAAGAGGACTGGTACAGCACATGGACTCAAGCTTTCTCGAACATACCCCTTTGCCATGAGCTCTTCAACTTGCTTTTGAAGCTCTTTTGTCTCCTCAGGGTTAGTTCTATAAGCTGGCCAGTTAGGAATTGTTGCTCCAGGAATGAAGTCAATTTGATGCTCAATGCCTCTTATGGGTGGCAATCCACTAGGGATATCTTATGGAAATATATCTTCAAATTCCTGCAACAAAGAACTAACAACACTCGAAAATGAAGAGTCAAGGTCATTAGTGTTTAAAAAGGCCTCCTTGTAAATAAGTACAAGTAAAGGCTGTTCAGAAAGATATGCACTCCTTACCTCACTTTCTTTTGCATAAAAACTCACTTTTTCTCTTTCTTTTCTCTCCACTTTCTTTTCTTTCTTCTGAATCTCTTTTTTTAAGCTCTCAGATTTTCTTTCTTTCTCACTCTCATTTCTTTTTTATCTCTCTTCTTTATTTTTCTTATCACCCTCTCTTTTATCTCTCTCTTGTTTCATTTTGAGCTGATCTTCATACACTTGCTTGGGTGTTAATGGTACAAGAGTAACGGGTCTGTCATCCTTTACAAATGAATATCTATTGGTAAACCCATCCTTTGTTGCCTTCCTATCAAATTCCCAAGGTCTACCCAAAAGTATATGTCCAGCATGCATAGGAACAACATCACATAAAATCTCATCACAATATCTTCCAATTGAGAATGAAACAAGAACTTGCCTATCAACCTTAATCTCCCCACATTCATTCAGCCATTGCAACTTGTATGGTCTAGGGTGTTTAATGGTAGACAAATTTAATTTCTCAACTAGAGTGGTACTAGCAACATTGGTACAACTCCCACCATCAATAATCATATTGCATACCTTGTTGCTTATGAGATAGCGAGTATGGAAGATGTTTTCTCTTTGCTGCTCAATGTCATCTTCCTTAACTTGAGAATTCAAAGCTCTTCTAGTCACAAGTGCTTCTCCTTCTACAGCATACTCAAACCCATCATCACTAGCATCTTCAAGTGACGGCATGGAATCATCACTTTCACTTTCAGTCACCACTTCACGGTCCTTCATGATCATTACTCTCTTATTGGGGCATTGCGAAGCTATATGACATGTTCCCAAACACTTGAAACATTTAATATCTCTATTTCTAGATGATTGGGAATCAGATTTACCTTTGTTTTTAGATGAAGCTTCCTCTTTGCCTTTTGGGACTTCTCTTTGAACATCTTTTTCTTCCTTCTTCCATTTTGGTCTCATTGAAGAACTAGAGCCTGAAAGGTACCTTGCTGATCCTTTTTGTTTAAGTTGCCTTTCAACCTTCATTGCCATGTGCACCATGTCTTCTAACTCCACATAATGCTGCAACTCCACAATATAGCGATTTCTTTATTCAACCCATTTAAGAATCGAGCCATTGTTGCTTCCCTATCCTCTTTCACATTTGCCCTAAGCATAGCCACTTCCATCTCTTTGTGATATTCCTCTACACTCTTAGAGCCTTGTGTAAGGGACTGCAACTTTTGAAAGAGGTCTTTATAGTAATGGCTGGGTATAAACCTCTTCCTCATGAGAGCCTTCATCTCCCTCCATGTTTCTAGGGGTCTCTCACCATTCCTCCTCCTCTCTAGGACCAATTTATCCCACCAAATTAATGCATAATCCGTGAATTCAATGACTGCCAATTTCATCTTTTTTGCTTCAGAATAATTATGGCACTAAAAAATGAACTCAATTTTCTTCCCCCACTCCAAATAAGCTTCAAGATCATTTCTACCTTAGAAAGAAGGTATCTTCATCTTAATATTTCCAAGGTTTCCATCCACCCTATTTCTACCCCTTGGAGCATTTTTACCGTGTCTCCTTTCATGCCTAACTTCCCTAGGCCTATTTCTACCCAAATCAAATTCAGATTCATAGTCTTCTTCACTACCACCTCCTACTTCATTTTCAGACTCAAAATCATCCATAGAATCATCTCTATGCCTCTCATATCTTCTAGGATTAGGACTTACAGTAGGTGGTCTTCTCCGCAAGTTTGCAATCATTGTGTCTTGCTTATCCATCCGGTCTCTTATCCCTCCAAGCACCACATTAAGACGTTCGAATTGCTGCTGCATGGCTTTTACAACGAGATCTAGGTTCTGTGCACTACCTCCTCCACTTGATATTTCCTCCCTATTAGACATTATAAGCTGCAAGAAAAATTGATTAGAGAAATAAAGATCCTCGCAAATTTTCCTCACGTGTTTACCCTCAAAGATGTCACTCTTCACTCATGTTTCACACTTTAAAGGCTTTTTCAAATAATGGATTCACACTCTTGCCTTTTTCCACTCTTAGTGTCTCTATAGGCTCTTTAAAGAAACTAATCAGACTCAATACAAAGCTATCACAATTCTTGTGAGATTCAACCCAACACTTGGAGATAATGAGTAGTAAGCGGATACTATAGTTGAGAAAATCAGGGAATGAAAGTTAAAGATGTTGTAAAAGCTTAGCTCAAATCAATACTACTTCCAGAACAGCATAATTTTTTTTTTTTTGCCTTTTCTTTTCAGCAATTTTTTTTTCTTATTTTTTTTTTGCCTTGCTTTTTTTTTTTTTTTCTGGAATACGAAATTTGGATAAACAGAACAGAAACAGCAAAATAAATCTGGAAAAATGCGTCTGAATTTAAATGACAATATCTCGAGTTAGAGAACTCCAAATGAGATTATTTTAAAGCAATCTGAAAGAAGAGATTCTGGGATATAAGAAAGACCTACTATACATCCAGAAACTCAACGGAAAACATGACAAACAGAGGATTAAAATTCAGCACGTCCAGAATAATGGAAGACAAATAGAATTTCAAAACGAAAGAGAAACGCAATCTGGAAAAGCACAAGACACACGGATATGACCTGATTTAGGGACCGAAGTTCTGATACCAAGATGGTGCGAACCCACAAGGAATTGAATCCCCTTGAACCCACAACCGATCTGAAATATACACACCCCAAGAAAGCTAAATCAAGTCTGAAGATCTACTTGGAACCCTTGAACACGAAGAGACAAGGACCCCGAGTGTTGGAAGACGCCACAAGGTTGATCAAGCCTTGATAAGTCTACAAGTTCAATGAAGAACCCTAGAGAGCACTCCTCTCAATTCTGGAATTTCCAGAAAATATGATTTCTATTCATTCAAATCTGATTACAATGGGAGGCAGAATACAATTATATAGTGTGCAAGTCAAATCTGCCTTCAATGCTCATAGAAAAGGAAAACTAGGGAAATTAATGGCAAATTTCCTAATTAATGGGCTATGGAATCAGAATTATAAAAGTCAAATTCTCTCAAAAACTAAAAAGGAAATAAATCCCCCTAAATAAGCTAATTTCGTCTAAATAATTAGGGTTCTAGAAATCAGCCTATTAAGCCCAAAATAGCATTATTTAGCCCTAAATGAGCCCACCAATGGATGGTCCATGGTTCAAGCACTTCAATTTATGATGTTTTGGGCCAATCTAGCCTCAGCAGCTCCATCTTCAGCCCATATGATGTTGAGGACGCCCACATTGGAAATGTCCATATCTTGCTTGACTTTTGTTGCTCCAATTGCTATTTGCTTAGTCCAGGTCTCTTGAACAAGTCCACTTAAGGCTTCCCTCATTCTTTTAGCTCGTGCTCTTGTCATCGGGCCACTTGGAATTTGCAGAGGATCATTCCAAGCATTTGAGACAGCTTGCTCCCTTTGATGGATCGCATCACGACCCTACAGGCCCATATGATGTTGGCAGTGGGCCAACTATATTGTTTGACCCACAAGTCACAAGTGGCTTCTAGCAAGACATTGTGACTACCCAAATCATATGGGATCAGTGATCCGATGCAACCTATCTTACAAACTTATCATATCCCTTTTGTCACATGACATCTAGATCGAGTATGAGGCATGGAAATGTCATCCTCAACTTGCTCGATCGTAACTTTCTCGATCTCTGAGTAGACTGATATAAGATGGAACCCTTTCTATCTGAGCATGGCCATGCATTTATCTGTCACACTCATCGAGGAGCCCAAAGATATCTCTCTATTAATCAGAGGGACAAATTCCATCTTGACCACTCATCTTCCTCTACATGGATTCCACTATACCCAACCATAGCCTTTATAATCACCCGATTAAAGGTGACATTAGACTATGCCAAAGTACAATATCCTTCATGTAAGAATCTATGGTGATCTCAGGTCCAAGGGATTAATGACACGGTTATATATGAGATAAACTTATGACCTAATCCATGTAGCTTATCTTATGATGGGTTTATCCAGCGTCCTGTTCTCTAACACACGCCTATGATTTTAATTCATATCAACATACATGATTAACACTTAATCAATCAAAATCATACTAGTCTTAATTCATCGTTGTTCCCACAAAGATGAATGACTAGGGACATTTTGGATAACCTAAAAAAATAATTTATCCATAGATATTATTATATATAAACATGCAAATAATATAATAATGTAATAAAAGAAAACTCTTATTTCATAATAAAAATAATGTTCGCAATACAATGATTGGCTTAGGGCACAATCTCCAACAGTAGTTTCCTATTGCTAACTAGAATTAAGGCCGAGATGCACATTCTTCCCTATCCTAAATCTTCATTGATTGCTCTTGAGGTTCTAAGGTATCCATTTGTTATCTTTCCTTGAATGTCCATTCATTTCACTCCCTTAGCCCTATTACAACCCTAAATAAAGTCCTATTAATTTGTGTATCGCATTTGGCATGGGTGGTGGAGACTTAGAAGCTTGATAAGCCTATGGTAATGAACTTTGATAGGTGGAACTTGAGCAAAACACATCCCTTTAAACATTGGAAAGTTGAGATTAAACACTAATCCATGTGAGGGGCTATGCATTTTCAATTCATTTTTTTTAAATGAAATTGCCATGGAGCTTATTTCTTGATGCAAGTGAAGTTAGTTTTGATTGTTGAAGTGATGAAAAGTTGTGATTAGTCTCTAGCTTGTGATTTCTACACTTTCCTTTTCATTTTCATTCTCTATTGGCCATTCCACTAGCTTTTCTTTATGATCTTGAGTTTTGCCCAAGAGTGCAAAGGTCTAAGTGTGGGGGGATTTGATAAGCATGATTTTTGTATGTTTTAATTCTCCTAAATTAATCATTTTAATGAGCAAATATGGCTTGAGGAGTTTAATTAGGTAAAATTTGATGTTAGTATCCATTTCTGCACTCAAATTATTTACAAGATTTTAGAATTTTAATGCATAAAGTTTTTTTCAATAATTTTGTGAATTTTTCTATTGAATTATTTTTACTATTTGTGCAAATTTTTTGTTGGGCAATTGGAGCTTTGAATGATAAATTGATTTGAAGAAGAAAAGGGTTGTTGTGTGAGACAAGGCTTTGGTTTTGGAGACTTGAACAGAGGAGGGGGGACGAGGTTGAGGCCCACTAACTCACATATCACTCACAAGTTCAGCCCAATATTTACACACTTTAAACATGGGCCAGCCACTACACTAACACACCTACATTAATACACCCCTCCACATACCAAATAGGTGCAACGTAGCTCACAAACACACACTCATCCACATCACTAGCACACTTCACGTTGCACCCACATCACAAGAAGCAGCATACACTCCACACTTATACATGTACACACATCAACTCACGTGGCTGGAATAAAGAAGAAACCAACATGAAGAGATCACGTGGGAATAAGTGAGTAAGAAGAAAGAAGAAGAGATGGGCTGAGTACACAAAGAAGAAAGCTGACTGGGTGAGCTTCAGAGATACGAAAAAGTAGCTGCATGAAGAACTCTGGAGTTGAGCAACATGAAGCAAGAGCTAGTAGCAAACTTTCACGTGGAAAGAAGCTGGCTGGAGGAGAAAACATGTTAGAAGCAATGGGTTCAAGAGCAACACAAGATATGAAGAAGTTAACGTGGGGAAGAGTAACTGGCAGAACGAGTGAAAAAAACAGCCTCTGTTTGAGAGCTAGACAAAGAATGAGCACGTAGCAGACTCAAGCTTTCATGGAAAGAAAAGAAGAAGAGCTGGGGTATGACGAGGAAAGCTACGGGTTCAAGTAAGGAACAGTGGAGAACGAGCTGGAGAAGAAGAAGCTATGTGGTGAAGGAGAAGGAGTTTCGTGTTAACACACATAACAACTGAAACGAAGAAGAAACACGTACAAGGCTATGGGTTCTGGTACTTTTTGAGGAGGAGAAACATAGAAGTTACAATAAGAAGCAAGCTTGAGCTTGAGAAAAGAAGAAGAAGACTCGAAATGCAAAGCCATGGGACCAGCTAAAGAAGCGTGGGGCTGACGTGGAAGGTATGTGGGTTGAGCTGGGCAAAAAGCAGTACATTAGAATAATTAAATAATTCTCACAAGGAAAGCACGTGTGGAGAGAAGAAGATAATACATTCAGACATCATCTCATTCTTCAACATGTGAATAACGCATTAATCCATCCATCGATGCTTCATCTAAAAAAGTGGATTGCTACGGGCAATTGGTGCAAGGTTGGCACATGACTTCTTAAAACACGCTGGACACACCTTCGAGGGAGGTGAGGCTATTCATTCGCAATTCCATACGTATCCATTCATTGTCTCACCACATTCCATTCACGTCAAACACACTCCACGCCATTTCTCCTATCTTCCATTCTCCATTTCCATCTTACCACCATGAAGCTTTAATTCTCTCCCTTGTGGCTAGCTAAAAGGAGGCTCTTGGAGAAACTTGAATCCATTAATTAGAAAGGAAGTTTTGGCTAAGATTCTCATCTCTTTCTACACTTTTCTCTATCTTGTATTTTCTTGGTTAAGATTGTATTAGATTGGAAATTTGTGTTGTTTATAATCAGTGGCTAGTTAGATATAAATTAGGAGATTTTTTATTTATTAATTAATAATTGAATCAAGTTCTGAATTTTACACTTTCCTTTAATTTCCTATGTATGTCACGAAGGTGTTCGATGAAATACATGAGTGAAATTATGAGTTTTATTGTTTGATTTAAGGATTCCTTGGAGTTTGGTTGGTTAATTAAACATCTTAAGGTGTTAATTCAGAGGCTAATTGATCAATTAATCATTTAATTCAAGTGTTCATACATCTTAATCACAAGAATTAGTAATTTAATAGGAGTTGAGGTCTCAATTAACATTAAGTTGCTAGTTTCTTGAATCTTGAGTGGTAATTCAAGATCCCTTGCTAATGAACACAATTAGGGATTCTTAGACCAGAATTAATCACAAATGAATTAGGATAAGGATAGTAGATACCAAGGGATGAATCCAAAGCTAGTCACAAGCTCATTATCAATCATAATTCATCCAATTAGGTAGAGTTTAGGAACTTTATTTCAATTTTATTTTAGATAGTTTAGGTCAATTAAAACCCCCCTAATTTAGATAGTTTTATAGTTTTTTAATACTTAGAAAACCCAATTGAACATTAAATTTTATTTCTAAGGGAGATGACCTAGGTTGTGCCTTATATTGCGTATAATATTCAACCTAGTTTGATTTTGAAAGTTGCGTGACAGAGCCCGTCACACCTCCTTTTGTGTGATTGCCACTAGTTTGATTTTTTCTTTTGATTTGCTTGTAACTTGTTTAGAACAAAGAAGCAAATTGTTGAGTGGTAAAAGATGAAACTATACCATTTTGATAAAAGCCAAAATTTGAGGGTAAACATAAGTGAATTACTATTCTTGAGTATGAACACATAAGCTAGTGAGTTACGAGGTCCTATATCTTTCTTTACTTATTTTTGTACAAACTAATATTTTAGGATGTCTGAAGAATCTGAACACAATGACTTTGACATGAAAGCCTGAATTAAAGCCATTCAAGGTACTCTTGAGAAATTTAGCGTAATGTTCGATTTTCGTTAAACGATAGAAACAGGTGCATTTTCAAAACAAGTCCCCTAAAATGAATTAGTTAAGGTCCCAAAAAATTTAATTAATATTCTAAACTCCTAAAAATGAAAATCCTAGGCTCAGACGAAAAGAAAAATGGAACTAGAATAAAGAAACAAAATTTAACAAAAAACTTACAAAACATAATAGCATTTTCGTAATTTTGAGCAAATTTTAGAATTCATACAAAAGGATTTTTTTAAAATGAAAATTTTGAGTTTTTTGAGGTTCTCAGAGGCTCTAAAACCATGGGAAGCCCCGAGGATAGTTAAAACCCCTTCGGTGGATGTTTTCCAACGTCGGTGTACCTAAACTTTGACGAATTCATTCAGGAGGGTTTTAACTTCTATTTGAGTGATTCTAAAGACTAAAAACTAAATTGGGAACCTAAATTTTATAATAAAAAAGATGGTTCTCAAAAAAAGAGCTAAAGTAAATTAGAAACAAAAATGCCAAAAACGAAGGGCAAAATAGAAATTTTTGAAAAGTCTTCTTTCCTCCATTTATATATATAGGGCGCCCCACTCTCCCATTCATTTAGTTTCATATGTTTCTGTCCTAGACTAGAGGAAAAAACCCTAGGAGAGTGGTGCACAAGAGGAAGAGGAAGATGAGGAGAAATCAAAGCTTGAAGGTATGGAATTTTGATAGTTTTTCATGCTTTTTTTCTTTCCAAACCTCTTCTCTATTTCCCTTTCTTTCTTATGATTATATTGAGGTATATGGATCTATTTTAAGGGAAAAATTAAAGAAAAAATTCGGATTTAAAGAGAAGAGGCTAAAGAAGACAAGATTTAAGTGAGAAAACAAGAAAAAACAAGATAATTTCTTCTTCCATGGTTGCTACCCCTTGCTCCTCTTCTCTCCATATTTCACCCCACTCAAGAAGTCATAGGAGGGCTTGGCTTTTAGGCAGAACCAAGGATGATTCTTAGGAAAAAGAGTGTGGAGAATAAGAATATACAAAGAAAATAACAAAAGAACCATGGAAATTCAAGATGTAAATTCTAGGGTTTTATATGTTCCTTATAAAATCTGATTTGATGTCTTAATTTTTACGTCTAAATGAGAGTTTAAATGAGCTTCTAAGGTCTTTAGAAGTCTCCCCATATGCTTCCTCCATCAAGAAAACAAAGCAAACTCCATGAATGTGATGTGAGACTTCGTAGAAACCCGTTCTAGGAACCCCAAATTACACGGATCAGTGATCGAATTTTGGCATACGACACAAGAACAAGAAAATAGGCAGATCTGGACAACAAGCAAGAAAGAATAAAGAAAGAAACAAAGAAGAAGAAGAAGAAGAGATGTTGGTCAATGGAATTGAACCCTAAGAGAACCCGTCTCTTAGAACCCTAATCCGGGACGCCACAAAGGAAACCACTCCTTTGATAAGTCAAAGATTTTCTCCAGTACACAAAGGCCACAAGAGAAACCTCACAAGTCAGAAATAATTCTGAAACTAATTCATTCAATCTGCTTCTTCTTGGAGTACAAGTGGGCCTTATATAGGCATTTGAAAAATAAAACCCTAAATACAAAATAACTCTTAGGTTTGGCGGGAAAATAAAAGAAATTTAAATCTGAACAAATTCACCAAGAATGGTGCCTAATAAAGCTAAAAAATCTGAAACAAAAACAATCAAATTAAAACTAAGAGGATTTTGTGGAAAATGGTTGGGCTTCTTCAATTATGCTCCTTTCAGGCTTGGGCTAGCATCTTGTAGATATGAAATGATTTTCATGCCATTTTGTTCCTTTTGGGCTTCATATTCAGCTAAGACTATGGGCTCCAGGTCCATTAGTTTTTGGATCACTCCATTCAAGGCCTCCTTCATAGCTTTGGCTCTTGATCTTATGCATGGGCCTCCCATACCTTGCAATGGATCTTTAGTTAGCCATCTTTTAGAGTTACGTCCAGCCCTTTTGTTTTCAAGTTCTTGATTTTGTTCAAGCTCTTTAAAGTCTCCTAGCTCATCTCCATCATTCCCTCCCTCTTGAAAAGGATTCATCCTCGAATCTGCAATATCAAAAAGAGAAAGGTCAGCCACATTGAAAGTTGCGCTTACATTCCCATAAGAATTAGGCAAATCAATTTTATATGCATTATCATTTATTCTTTCCAACACTTGGAAAGGACCATCGCCTCTTGGGTGTAATTTGGACTTCCTTTGTTCAGGAAACCTTTCTTTCCTCAAATGAACCCACACCCAATCTCCTGGTTCAAAGATAACCTTCCTTCGACCTTTATTAGCATGTTGAGCATATTGCTCATTCTTGCGCTCAATGTTCGCCTTAACTTAGCATGAAGATCCTGCACAAACTTGACTTTTTTTGCACCATCAAGGTTAGCAAACTCATTACAAGGCAAAGGAAGTAAATCCAAAGGAGTCAAAGGGTTAAAACCATATACAATTTCAAAAGGAGAAAACTTAGTTGTAGAATGCAAGGCACGATTATATGCAAACTCAATGTGAGGCAAACACTTTTCCCAATTCTTTAAATTTTTTTGAATTACAACACGCAATAAGGAAGAAAGTGTTCGATTCACTACTTCGGTTTGTCCATCCGTTTGAGGATGTGCCACCGTAGAAAATACAAGCTTTGTACCCAACTTAGCCCACAAAGTTTTCCAAAAGTGACTAACAAATTTAACATCACGGTCACTCACAATAGATCGAGGCAAACCATGCAATCTAACAATCTCCTTGAAAAATAAATCTGAGATATGGACAGCATCATTTGTTTTTAAGCAAGCAATGAAATGAGCCATTTTACTAAATCGATCAACCACAACAAATATGCTATCCTTTCCACTAGATGTTCTAGGCAATCCAAGCACAAAATCCATTGAAATATCGACCCAAGGATGAGAAGGGACAGGTAAGGGAGTATACAAGCCATGTGGTTGCACTTTAGATTTAGCGTGCTTGCATGCAATACACCTTTTACACACAGCAATCACATCCCTACGCATATGAGGCCAATAAAAATGTTCTTTCAACATGGATAAAGTCTTTTCTATGCCAAAGTGCCCCATCAAACCACCCCCATGAGATTCTTTAACCAAAAGCTCACGCATAGAACAAACAGGCACACACAATTTATTTCCTTTAAATAAGAAACCATCAAATCTAAAGAAATCATGAGCACCATGTTTTTCACACAACTTCCAAGTTTCAGCAAAGTCAGCATCACATTCATACATGCTTTTGAAAGATTCAAAACCAATTAACCTAGCTTGCATAGATGTAATAAGACTATACCTCCTAGACAAAGCATCAGCCACAACATTTTCTTTACCCTTTTTATGTTTAAGCACATAAGGAAATGACTCAATGAATTCAAGCCATACGACATGCCTCTTATTCAACTTATCTTGGGTCTTTAGATATTGAAGACTCTTATGATCAGAATGCAAAACAAATTCCTTAGACCATAAATAATGTTGCCAATGTTCTAGAGTTCTTTTTAAAGCATACAATTCCTTGTCATAAGTTGAATATTTCAAACAAGCACCACTAAGCTTCTCACTAAAGTAAGCAATAGGCCTTAACTCTTGCATCAAAACAGCACCAATACCAATTCCAGAGGCATCACATTCAACTTCAAAAACTTTAGAGAAATTAGGAAGAATAAGTAGAGGGGCATTGGTCAATTTATCTTTCAAAGTATTAAAAGCCGCCTCTTGTACCTCACCCCATTTAAAAATAACATCTTTCTTTACCAACTCATTTAAAGGTGCAGCAAGGGTTGAGAAGTCCTTTACAAATCGTCGGTAGAAACTTGCAAGTCCATGGAAACTCCTCACTTCACTAGCATTCTTAGGTGTTGGCCACTCTCGAATTGCCTTCACCTTCTCTTCATCCACTTGGACACCATCAGTACCTACAACAAAACCAAGAAAAACCACAGAATCCAAGCAGAAAGAGCATTTCTTTAAATTTGCAAAGAGTTTATTTTCTCTTAAAATATCAAACACAGAATGCAAATGCTTAGCATGCTCTTCTAGATTCTTAGAAAACACAAGAATGTCATCAAAATACACAACAACAAACTTTCCTATGTAAGGGCGAAACACATGATTCATTAAACTCATGAATGTACTAGGAGTATTAGTTAAGCCAAAGGGCATAACAAGCCATTCATACAAACCAAACTTAGTCTTAAATGCAGTCTTCCACTCATCACCCTCTTTCATCCTAATTTGATGATAACCACTTCTAAGATCTATTTTTGAAAACAAGTAAGCACCATGTAACTCATCCAGCATGTCATCAAGTCTAGGAATGGGATATCGATACTTAACAGTGATTTTGTTGATGGCTCGACAGTCCACACACATCCTCCATTTGCCATCCTTCTTGGGCACAAGTATTACCGGAACAGCACATGGACTAAGACTTTCTCACAAACCCCTTTTTCATGAGTTCCTCCACTTGCCTCTGAATTTCCTTAGTCTCTTCTGGATTTGCCCTATACGCAGGTCGGTTAGGAAGAGATGCTCCAGGAATAAAGTCAATCATGTGTTCAATGCCTCTTATGGGAGGCAATCCATCCGGTACCTCTTCCGGAAATAAGTCTTTATATTCCTGCAACAAACTCAAAACACTAGAAGGAAGAGATTCATCAAGGTCACTAAGGGTTAGATAAACATCCTTATACAAAGAGGACAAAAGATGTCTCACTACATAAAGCCCTCTTAATCTCTCCTCTACTGGAAAATAGTGTTACTTTCTTCTCTTCACTCTCTTGACTTTTCAATTCAGTAGCTCTCTTTTCTTTTCTCTCCCTCTCACTTTCTTTTCTTTCTTTCTCACGCACTTTCTTTTCTTTCTCTCTTAACTTGCATTCTTGAGTAATTCGCTTTTGATCTTCATATGCCTGCAAGGGTCTGAGAGGGTTAGCATAATGGTTTTCTTATTAAACTCAAAAGAATACCTGTTAGTATAACCATCATACTTAACTTTCCTATCAAATTGCCAAGGTCTACCCAATAACAAGTGTCCAGCATACATAGGAGCTATATCACATAAAACCTCATCATGGTAACTTCCTATGGAAAATGCTACAACAACTTGCTTAGTAACTTTAACATCCCCATTATCATTGAACCACAACAAATTATAAGGGGTGGGGTGTTTTCTAGTTGGCAAACCTAGCTTTTCAACTAACAAGGTACTAGCAACATTGGTGCAGCTCCCATTATCAATGATAAGGCTACATACCTTGTTGTTAACAAAACACCTAGTGTGAAAGATATGCTCTCGTTGTTCTTTTTCAAGCTCCTCTTTCGGTTGAATGCTAAGAGCACGCCTTGACACTAGAGCCTCACCAATCACAGCTTCAGTGACCTCCACATCAGATTCATCACCTCCATTGGAGCTTAACTCAACTTCCACATCTTTCATCACTGCTGCTTTCACTAGTAACAACACCATTCTCAAGCAAAATCATAGTCCTTTTATTTGGACATTGTGAAGCAATGTGACCAAAACCTTGACATTTAAAGCATTTAATTTTAGAAGAACTAGAAGAAGATTTAGGTTCAGATTTACCTTTAGAAGTAGGTGTTTGCATCTTCATCTTATTCTCCTCTTTAGGCTTGGTCTCTCCCTTAAACTTGAAAGAGGACTTGAAGTCTTTGTTGGAACTAGCATGTGATTTCAATTTCTGTTTTGTCTTAAAATGCTTCTCCACCTTAATGGCTTTATGCAACAACTCCTCCATATCAAGGTAGTTTTGCAATTCAACTTCTGCAGCAATTTCAGGGTCTAAGCCACCAAGAAATCTTGCCATTGTAACTTCTGAATCTTCCTCAATGTCAGCTTTAATCATGGCAATTTGCATTTGCTGAAAATATTCTTCCACACTCATAGATCCTTGTTTGATTTTGTGGAGCCTCTTGTGCACATCCCTATAGTAATGGATAGGGACAAACCTCTTTCTCATGAGAGCCTTCATTTCTGGCCAAGACCGAATTGGACCCTCTCCTGAACGCCTCCTACTAGTGGTTAATTGATCCCACCATAGGCTTGCATAATCTGTGAACTCCAAAGCAGCTAATTTTATTTTACTTTCTTCTGAAAAAGATTGACAGTCAAATAAAAACTCAACTTTTCTTTCCCATTCAAGATATACATCAGGATCAGCTTTCCCTTGAAAGGAAGGGATTTTCATCTTGATGTTACTAAAGGCATCTTTCTTTTGAGGGAGAGCTCTCCTAACTCTTTCATGTTGGCTTTCCTCCTCAAAATCAGATTCATCTCCTTCTAGAACAACATTTTTACCATGCCTTGCCTTGTTGTTAGAAGAAGAAGAATCCATTTGATCCAACCTAGCATTTAGCCTCTTGAATTGTTCTTGAACAGATTTGATAAACAATTTAAGGTCAACTTGGTTATCTTCACTTTCAGACATGATTGGCACCTGAAAATGTTAGTGAATAGCAAGAAAAGGACCTGACTACTCCCTCACGTGTTTCACTCTAAATGATGCAAATTCACTCGTGTTTCACTCTTATAATGGCTTTTACAATGATGAAAACACTCTTGCCTTTTTCCTCTCAACTTGCTTCCTATAGTATACTGAATTAAATCCAACAAATCAAAAGAAGCAGCAACTGAAGTGGCAATCTTAAATTAGAATCCAAGATATAAAGTTCTCAAAGAGACAACAAAAGTCCAATATTTTAAAGAAAAATCGTAGGTGCAGCCAATAGACAATATAGCAAGTGACTAGGAAAGGAAAATCAAGACACTGAAAGAACAAATGGTGTGGCAGATTATGGGAGATCAAGTGGTTAAATGATTAATTATCAAGAGGAAAGGATGAAAAGAAAATTGGAATCTGAAATCAGTAATGAAGCAATCAGAAATTTGAAATTTAGAATAAGGTGAATGAATGCATATTTCCTTTTTATGAATTGTGCACAATATGACATTTAATGACCAGATCAACTCAGGGAATCAGATGTGGTAATTCCAAGAATAAATGATCTTCAGCAATTGCAATTCAAGTCAACTATTCAAAATTTTTTTTTTTTTTCAATTTCCAGCACAACTTTCTTTTTCACAGATTCTGACTTCCTTTTTTTTTTTTTGCAACTTTTTCTTCTTTTTCTTTTTTTTTTTTTCACTGTAATATACTCTTTTTTTTTTTGAATCTTGAAGGTGCTGAAATTTGCAAACAAAGCACAAGATTTCTGAAAGATCAGAATGATATGCACGAAAGAAATAGAACTTGCCCTAGAAAAATCGGATTGATGTGATTCCAAAACGAGCAGAAAGAAGAGATTTCGACACACAATAAAGACCTATTAAACGTCCAAAAACACGAAGGAAAACACCAGAAACAGCCGCATAAAAAAAAGGACGAGCAGAAAAGAAATAGCTATAACTTGCTCTACAAAAATCGGATTTATGTGATTCCAAATCGAGCAGAAAGAAGAGATCTTGAAACACAAGAAAGACCTATTAAACGTCCAAAAACATGAACGAAAAACACCAGAAACAGCCGCACAAAAATATGGACGAACAGAAAAGATCCAGACAAAATAAGGGAAAAGAACAAGGAAAAAGTGGATGAAACCAACCTCAACCAATGCTCTGATACCAGATGATGTGAGACTCCGTAGAAACCTGTTCTAGGAACCCCAAATTACACGGATCAGTGATCGAATTTTGGCATACGACACAAGAACAAGAAAATAGGCAGATCTGGACAACAAGCAAGAAAGAATAAAGAAAGAAACAAAGAAGAAGAAGAAGAAGAGATGTTGGTCAATGGAATTGAACCCTAAGAGAACCCGTCTCTTAGAACCCTAATCCGGGACGCCACAAAGGAAACCACTCCTTTGATAAGTCAAAGATTTTCTCCAGTACACAAAGGCCACAAGAGAAACCTCACAAGTCAGAAATAATTCTGAAACTAATTCATTCAATCTGCTTCTTCTTGGAGTACAAGTGGGCCTTATATAGGCATTTGAAAAATAAAACCCTAAATACAAAATAACTCTTAGGTTTGGCGGGAAAATAAAAGAAATTTAAATCTGAACAAATTCACCAAGAATGGTGCCTAATAAAGCTAAAAAATCTGAAACAAAAACAATTAAATTAAAACTAAGAGGATTTTGTGGAAAATGGTTGGGCTTCTTCAATTAGGCTCCTTTCAGGCTTGGGCTAGCATCTTGTAGATATGAAATGATTTTCATGCCATTTTGTTCCTTTTGGGCTTCATATTCAGCTAAGACTATGGGCTCCAGGTCCATTAGTTTTTGGATCACTCCATTCAAGGCCTCCTTCATAGCTTTGGCTCTTGATCTTGTGCATGGGCCTCCCATACCTTGCAATGGATCTTTAGTTAGCCATCTTTTAGAGTTACGTCCAGCCCTTTTGTTTTCAAGTTCTTGATTTTGTTCAAGCTCTTTAAAGTCTCCTAGCTCATCTCCATCAGAATGCCTAAATGCTTCCTAGTTTCAGCCTAGAGGGGTTTATGATGGGAGACCCTCTAGGAACCTTGTCCTAGGAACCTTCAACAAGATGACACTTTGCCCGAGACCGGCTAGAAACAAGAATGTTGGTTAAATGAAAGACCCTAAGAGAACTTGTCTCTTAGAACCCTAGCCTCAAGACGCCACAAAGGAAGACCAATCCTTTGATAAGTCACGTGAACTCTCAGAGAACACAAAGAAGCAAAAGCCTCACAAAGTATTGAATAATACTCAATTTCATTCATTCCTTCATGTGTAAAATAGAGTACAATATGAAGCCTTTTATAGGCAAAATTTTCTAGAGTCCTAATTAAAGTAAAACTCTAAAATCTGATTAGAAATATTTTAAATGATACCTAATATATCCTAATTAGATTAGGATACTAATTCTAACTTGATCTCCAAGATAAGTTCTTTGACCAAGTTTAAAAAAATAATAAAATAATAAAAAACGAAATTTCAAAAGGAATCCTAGTCAAAACTAATCAGCTTCTTTAATTTGTCACATGGGATGCTCATGCTTCATTAAAAATCACATGGTTGTCACATGATTCTTAATCTCTTGTAATTGGACTCCAATTGGGCCTTGGCACTCCTCTTGTAGAATGGTTAGCATGATCACACCTTTTACATCTTCTTGGGCCTTCTCTTGACTTAAATGAATGGGCTCTAAGTTATGAAGCTTATGAATTAAACAATTGAAGGCTTCTTTCATTGCTTTGGCCCTAGCTCTTGTTATTGGGCCTCCTATGCCTTGCAATGGATCTTTAGACACATTTGACTTGAACTCTTGGGCTTTAATTTGCAAATCATGTCCTTGGGCTTGAAACTTTGCACCATATCCTTCATCAAGTCCACTTCTATGCTCAACAAGGTCTCTTGGTGCCATTGCATTATTCCCCCCCTCTTGAAAAGGATTCGTCCTCGAATCTGCAATATCAAAGGAAGAGAGATCAGCTACATTAAAAGTAGCACTAATATTTCCATAAGAACTAGGTAAGTCAATTTTATAAGCATTATCATTAATTCTTTCAAGAACTTGAAAGGGACCATTTCCTCTAGGTTGGAGTTTTGACTTTCTTTGTTCTGGGAAACGTTCTTTTTGCAAGTGAACCTACACCCAATCGCCAGGTTCAAACACCACACGCCTTCTACCCTTATTAACTTGGCTAGCAATTTGCTCATTCCTTCTTTCAATATTGGCTTTCATCTTCTTATGCAAATCCTGCACAAACTTAGCCTTCCTAGCACCATCAAGGTTAGTAAACTCATGTGAAGGGAAAGGAAGCAAATCTAACGGCGTTAAAGGATTAAAGTCATAAACAATTTCAAAAGGAGAGAATTTTGTAGCAGTATGAACAGCACGATTATAAGCAAATTCGACATGGGGCAAACACTTCTCCCAATTCTCAAGATTCTTTTGCATGATAGCTCTTAATAAAGTAGAGAGAGTTCTATTAACAACCTCGGTCTACCCATCAGTTTGTGGGTGTGCTATAGTAGAAAACAAAAGCTTAGTGCCAAGTTTATTCCACAATGTTTTCCAGAAATAACTCAAGAATTTTACATCTCTATCACTAACAATAGTTTTTGGCACACCATGCAACCTAACAACCTCCTTGAAAAACAATTCTGCCACATACACAGCATCATTAGTTTTGGAACAAGCAATAAAATGTGCCATTTTACTAAACCTATCCACAACAACAAAGACACTATCTTTCCCAGTGAAAGATTTAGGTAAACCCAAGACAAAGTCCATAGAAATATCAATCCATGGGTGAGAAGGAACTGGTAAAGGGGAATATAAGCCATGTGATTGAATTCTAAACTTAGCATGCTTACAAGTAATACATCTAGAACAAACAGCAACCACATCCTTTCTCATACCAGGCTAATAAAAATGCTCATTCAAAAGAGCCAATGTCTTTTCGGTACCAAAATGACCCATCAATCCCCCGCCATGAGTTTCCTTAACAAGAAGCTCACGAATGGAACACATAGGAACACATAACTTGTCCTTTTTGAAAAGGAACCCATCAAACCTGTAATAGTCATTAGCACCATGCATTTCACAAGATTTCCAAATATCAGCAAAATCAGAATCAGACTCATACATGCCTTTTAACATCTCAAATCCTATCAATCTAGCGTGCATGGAAGTAATCAAAGTGTAACGCCTAGACAATGCATCCGCTACAACATTTTCCTTTCCCTGCTTATGCTTAATCACATAAGGGAAGGTTTCAATAAATTCAAGCCATCTTGCATGTCTTTTGTTCAATTTACCTTGGGACTTAAGAAACTTAAGACTTTCATGATCAGAATGGATAATAAATTCTTTAGGCCACAAATAATGTTGCCAAGTTTCTAAAGTACGTTTCAAGGTATACAACTCTTTATCATATGTAGAATAATTTAAAGCAAGGCCACTTAATTTCTCACTGAAATATGCAATAGGTTTGGCATCCTGCATCAACACACCACCTATGCCTATACCAGAAGCGTCACACTCAATTTCAAAAACTTTAGTAAAATCAGGCAACACAAGTACAGGGGCATTAGTTAGTTTGTCCTTCAGTATGTTAAAAGCACGCTCTTAGGCTTCACCCCACTTGAATACCACATTCTTTCTTACCAAATCATTTAAAGGGGCAGCAAGAGTAGAGAAGTCCTTAACAAATCGCCTATAAAAGCTTGCCAGTCCATGGAAGCTCCTTACTTCACTCGCATTCTTTGGAGTTGGCCACTCTCGGATTGCTTTGACCTTCTCCTCGTCCACTTGTATGCCACGAGCTCCTACAACAAATCCAAGAAAAACCACAGAATCCAAACAAAAAGAGCACTTCTCTAAATTGGCAAAGAGTTTATTCTCTCTAAGCACAACAAACACATCATGCAAATGATTCACGTGCTCTTCTAGACTCTTAGAGTAAATCAAAATGTCATCAAAGTAAGCCACAACAAATCTACCAATGAAAGATCTAAAGACATGGTTCATTAAACTCATGAAAGTGCTAGGTGCGTTAGTCAAGCCAAATGGCATAACTAACCATTCATATAACCCAAACTTGGTCTTAAAAGCAGTTTTCCATTCATCACCTTCTTTCATTCTAATCTGATGATAACCACTTCTAAGATCAATTTTAGAGAAAACACATGCACCATGCAACTCGTCAAGCATATCATCTAACCTAGGGATAGGATAGTGATATTTTACCGTTATTTTGTTGATAGCACGACAATCTACATACATTCGCCAATTGCCATCCTTTTTGGGCACAAGAATCACCGGCATAGCACATGGACTTAGACTTTCACGAACAAAGCCTTTCTTCATGAGCTCTTCCACTTGATGTTGTATTTCCTTAGTCTCATCTGGATTTGCTCGATAAGTAGGTCTATTGGGAATAGATGCTCCTGGGATAAAGTCTATGCGATGCTCAATGCCTCTTAAAGGGGG
This sequence comes from Erythrophleum fordii, assembly GCA_032878935.1. Classification (NCBI taxonomy): domain Eukaryota; kingdom Viridiplantae; phylum Streptophyta; class Magnoliopsida; order Fabales; family Fabaceae; genus Erythrophleum; species Erythrophleum fordii. The sequence goes on from JAVQMF010000053.1 coordinate 19,772,078, forward strand.
CAATCCATTAGGTATTTCCTTTGGGAATAAGTCATAGAATTTCTGCAATAAAGATGTAATACTAACAGGCAAAGAGTGATTAGGATCGTCGATAGTAAGATAAACATCTTTATAAATCAATAAGAAAGCATTTTCACTAAATAGAGTTCTCTTGATCTCACTTTTACTCGAAAATAAACTCACTTTCTTTTCCTCATATTTTTCTCTAATTTTCTTTCTACTCAACTCACCTTTCTGTTGCTTCTTCTCATTCTCAATACTCACACTCACTTTACCTTTCTTTTCTTGCTCTCTATTCTTACACTCTCTTTCGATTTTTAACTGATCCTCATATGCTTGAACAGGACGCAGAGGGGTCAACACAATGGTCTTACCATTAAAAACAAAGGAGTAATAATTTTTATATCCATCATGTTTTACCTTTCTGTCAAACTGCCACGGCCTACCAAGTAACAAGTGACCAGCATACATAGGTGCTACATTACAAAGAATCTCATCATGATAATTACCAATAGAAAAAGAGATGAGCACCTGTTTTGTTACCTTTACCTCCCCACTATCATTAAGCCATTGTAATTTATAAGGGGTAGGGTGCCTCAAAGTAGGCAAGTTCAGCTTTTCCACAAGTAAAGTACTAGCTACATTTGTGCAGCTACCACTATCAATAATCAAACTACAGACCTTCTTGTGGATGAAGCAACGAGTATGAAAAATATGCTCACACTGCTCTACCTCGAGATCTTCTTTTGGTTGAATGTTGAGAGCACGTCTAGCCACAAGGGCTTCACCATTTATAGCTTCAGTTAATTCTAAATCTGAGTCATCAGTTAGGGGTGGCATCTCATCCTCCTCAGACTCACTACTAGCACTAGTCACATCACCATTCTCAAGAATAATCATAGTTCGTTTGTTAGGACATTGTGAAGCAATGTGACCAAAACCATTACATTTAAAACATCTAACCTTAGAAGAAGAAGCAGTTGGGTTAGAAGATGATAAAGGTTTTGAATCAGTTTTACCCTTAACCTGAAAGGGTTTTACCTTACTTTCCTCCTTAGACTTGAAATCAGTCTTTGGCTTGAAGGAGACTTTGGAATCCCTCCAAGAACTCGAGCTAGATGTCACTTTTAGCTTTTGTCGAGCCCTTAGTTGCTTTTCCACCTTGATAGCTCTATGTAAGAGCTCCTCCATATCCAGGTAATTATATAAATCAACTTGGGCAGCTATTTCAGAATTTAAGCCCTCAATGAATCGGGCCATGGTTGCTTCACGGTCTTCCTCCACATTTGCCTTAATCATGGCAATCTCCATTTCTTGATAGTAATCTTCCACACTCATAGAACCTTGTTTCAGCTTTTGGAGCCTCTTATGCAATTCCCTATAATAGTAACTAGGGACAAATCGTTTGCGCATGATAGTTTTAATCTCCTGCCAATCACGAATTGGACCTTCACCGGTATGTCTTCTGGTGAGTAAGAGTTGATCCCACCAGATGCTAGCATAGTCAGTAAACTCCACTGCAGCAAGTTTTACTTTCTTCACCTCAGTGTAAGAGTGGCACTCGAACACATGCTCCACTCTTCTTTCCCAATCTAAGTACTGGGCTAGGTCATTTTTCCCAGGGAATGAGGGAATCTTCATCTTGATGTTTCCAATACCACCATCCTTATTGGATGATGATTGTCTACCTCTCCGAGTATGGGACTCCTCAAAGTCGGATTCAGCATCATCATCAAGTTCCATATGAGGTTGCCTCCTATGGGTCCTCCTATTGGAAGACGACTCCACATCATCTAATCTGGCACTAAGTTTCTCAAGAGTACTTTGAACGGCTCTAATCCAGACTTTCATGTCAAAGTCACTATGCTCAGATTCTCCAGACATCCTGAAATATTAGTTTGTACAAAAACAAGCAAAGAAAGATATAGGACCTCGCAACTCACTAGCTTACGTGTTTACACTCAAAAGATGATAATTTCACTCGTGTTTAACTCTCTTTTTGGCTTGTTCTTTAATGTTAACCCTCTTGCCTTTTACCACTCAATAATTTTCTTCTTACAAGTGTTCTAAGCAAGTCACAAGCAAATCAAATGAAAAGATCAAACTAGTGGCAATCCAAAAACTAGAATCCTAAAATATAAATTCCCAAAGAATCAAACAAAGGAGAAAAGTAGGTGTGCAACAAAAAAGGAAAAAGAAGGAGTAAGGGAAGGTCTGGAAGGAAAGAGATGAAAAGAAAAAAAAAATCTGAAAATAAGAAACCTTAAGAATAGAAAACTACTTGCAATTCATGTTTCGAACAATTAGGAAACAATATCCTTTCTTGAATGCAAATAGGTAAGTAGAAAACTTGGTAGCCACTTAATGCAATTAAATTAGGAAACAAACTCTAATTAGGAAATTAACTCCAATTAGGAAACTAACTCCAACTAAGAAATTGACTCCAATTAGGAAATTAACTCCAATTAGGAAATTGACTCTAATTAGGAAACTAACTCCAACTAGGAAATTGACTCCAATTAGGAAATTAATTCCAATTAGGAAATTGACTCCAATCTTGCTTTTAATTTTGAATTGGCACAACTTGCAATTTTGAATTCTGCAATCTGAATTTTTTTTTTTCACTCCCTTTTTTTTCACTCTTTTTTTTTCTTTTTTTTTTGAATTTTCTTTTTTTGGGGAGTATCACACTCTCTTCTCTTTTTTTCTTTTTGGAGTATCACACTCTCTTTTTTTTTTTTTTTTTTTTTTGAGGATAGAGGAACACAACAATGGAAGACAGAAGAAGATAGAAGAAAAAGACGAAGATGAAAAAGATAACACAAATGGAAGGAAAGAAAGTATGAAGAACAATGGAAGGAAAAAAAAAACACAAAGATATACCTTGTACTAGCGACCAAAGCTCTGATACCAAATGATGAGAGACCCTCTAGGAACCTTGTCCTAGGAACCTTCAACAAGATGACACTTTGCCCGAGACCGGCTAGAAAACAAGAATGTTGGTCAAAGGAAATACCCTAAGAGAACTTGTCTCTTAGAACCCTAGCCTCAAGACGCCACAAAGGAAGACCAATCCTTTGATAAGTCACGTGAACTCTTAGAGAACACAAAGAAACAAAAGCCTCACAACAATTGAATAATACTCAAATTCATTTATTCATTCATCCATGTGTAAAATAGAGTACAATAGGAAGCCTTTTATAGGCAAAATTTTCTAGAGTCCTAATTAAAGTAAAACTCTAAAACTTGATTAGAAATATTTTAAATGATACCTAATATATCCTAATTAGATTAGGATACTAATTTTAACTTGATCTCCAAGATAAGCTCTTTGACCAAGTTCAAAAAAATAATAAAATAATAAAAAACGAAATTTCAAAAAGAATCCTAGTCAAAACTAATCAGCTTTTTTAATTTGTCACATGGGATGCTCATGCTTTATTAAAAATCACATGGTTGTCACATGATTCTTAATCTCTTGTAATTGGACTCCAATTGGGCCTTGGCACTCCTCTTGTAGAATAGTTAGCATGATCACACCTTTTACATCTTCTTGGGTCTTCTCTTGACTTAAATGAATGGGCTCTAAGTTATGAAGCTTATGAATTAAACAATTGAAGGCTTATTTCATTGCTTTGGCCCTAGCTCTTGTTATTGGGCCTCCTATGCCTTGCAATGGATCTTTAGACACATTTGACTTGAACTCTTGGGCTTTAATTTGCAAATCATGTCCTTGGGCTTGAAACTTTGCACCATATCCTTCATCAAGTCCACTTCTATGCTCAACAAGGTCTCTTGGTGCCATTGCATCACTGGTGCTCTAAGTTTGCAATCTTCGTGGGTGTTAAATATTGCATTTAATATGTAGCTTAGATGGGAATGATGAGCATACATGCTACCACCTAGCAAGCAACTGGGGAGAAACAATGAAATTCCTAAATAAATAAACCCCTTACACCTAACCATTATGTTTTCATCATAGCATATATGTGTGTGGCATTTGGTGTTACCTTTAGCCGTGGGAATTAGTAAGGAAATTGCATGTAAAGGAATAGCTTATATGATCTAAAATGGAGACACCTATACTACTTGGTGGAAAAGCAAGTGGAGGAGAATAATTAAGAATAAAAACCCCTACACCTCATGCTTACACTATATATATGTGTGTCCATAAATTATACTCTAATCTTGCTCACAATTTGCATTGCCATGAGGATTAGGTACCATACACAATGTGTATATTAGATGGAAGTGATATATATATATGGAATGTTGCCACCTAGCTTGCACCGAACAAGAATGGAAAAGAAGAAAACTCAAGCACAAATAAGACACCTCATGCTTGCACTGTTCACCCACACACACACACACACATATTCAAATGGTGTTTAGTTGTTGCTCAAGCCTTTCAGCTATGGGAAATTATATAATATAATTAAAGATGTAACTTGGGAAGGATATGGAGAGGATGACACTTGCAATGCCACTAACTGGTGAAAAGATAAAAATTGATAAACTATATCCACTTCCATTTAATTGTCTCAGTTTAGGGAGCATGTGGTGGCATTGCAAATACCTTCTTCACCTTAGCTCCACTTTTGGCTGAGAGAAGTAGTGGTAAGAAGGGAGAAGAAAACTCAAACAGCCATAGAAGAGGAGAGATGAAAAGATAAACCAAGGTACAAGGACTCCATAAAGGGTAAGTTCTAAGTTGCTTCCTTGTTCTAAACTGAAACATTTTGCCCTTTGTAGAATTAGTTAGAAAAGGATTTTAAAGCCAAGAAATTTATAACAGTTCATCCATTCCTTATACTTGAAATTTGGAAAATTACAGAATTTTTGGAACAAGGTAGATCAATGAAATAATATACTAACTCAACCTAGTTCTTGGATGAGATAGCTTGGGGCTGATTTCATAACAAATCTTGTTAAATGGGTAAATGAAGGAACTAGTGCATGAAATTTGGTGGGAAAGTAGCTAAGACATATAAACTTAGGTCTACAAAGTCTTAGAATTTTCTAAACTCATTTGATGGGATAACAAAGCCAGAAATAGCAAAGGCAGTGCACAACGAGCTCAACTGAGATAGTGGCCAAAACAGTAGGACCTTGGGGGTTATCCTTGGGAATTCTTGAACACTGTTTCTGTGGCTTATGATTTTTGGAGGTCATTTAATGGAGGAAAGAAATTTCACAAAAAATAGGTCCGAAAATGTAGTTAGATTGAGACTATGGTAGCTTTTGTTTCTTACTATTGTAGTGTGAATTTGTATGGTGAATGAGAGAATCAAGCTTGAAAATGAGTACTAAGGACTTAATTTCAAAGCACTGGACCACACATGAATAACTTAGATAGCAACTAATTAATAAGAAGGAAAAGAGAAACGAAGATGTGATTGTTTATAATTATGAATTCCAATTGTCAACTAACGAAAGGGGTTTAGGAATTTCGTACAGGAGGATTAGTAATTTAATTGCAATATAAATATTAACCATGACTCGTTCTTAATTAAGACAATGCATGATTGAAATTTAGGAAGGCAATTGGGACAGCAAGAGCTGAGAGATAACGTGACAGAACAATGGTAACAAAACAGGTAGTTAACACTATATTCATTTTGCTATTTATGTTATTATACTGGATGAATTCTCGAAGTCCCTATGCTGTGTTTGGTTGCATGTATGTCTACTAAGATGACTTTTATAAGTATTAGATCACAATTATTGGCCAATAACTAAAACATGGTAGCCTAATGAATGAAAATATGCTGCTGCCTAGATATTACGTGCTCCACCACCGAAGTATGCATCGAATATATCCTGGATAGTAATCCATACTGTCTATATGTATGCTTCTTGAGTACATTGTTAGCTACTGGGATTTTATCTAATTTTGAATTAACTATTTTCCAAGTGTCAACTATGTTACAAATGGAGCCAGATAAATAGAGAATGAACAAACCGACTAATAGATTACGTACTGATTGTAATTGGTCTTATGAATCCTTTGAATGGGTATTGAATGTAAAGTCTGACTCTAGGGAGGATGTAATATTGTAGTGTTAACCTCTCTTTTGATCTGTATGAATATAGTGCATTAGAAACTTTCTGTATGACTTGACAAACCTTTGACAGAAGTGTTTAACAATATGTAAAAGTAAATTTTGATTATTGATTATTACCTTTGCATGAAAAGATGACAGAACATACTTGGGTTAGTGTTGGAAATCCTCTAGATAGGTTAGTATAGATCTCCTAGGCCTGGGATCTTGTGGATTTTTACACTATGGAACTCAAAACCTTGTCAACAGGATCTTCTATTAGTAGTACAAGATCCTTCCATATGGTAAGTTATAGCATATACAAAGTGTAAATGTGATAGGAATGGGCAAAATAAGATGCATGAGGTTTGGGACCATTTGGGTAATTCATACAAGTCATATTCATGCTTTTAAATTTGCCCAAGAGGTGTCAAACATCAAGGGAAGTCATTTGGACACTTTGGTATCTTATATGAAGCAAAAATTTATCGTATTGAAAACTTATATCACTTTTTGTCCAAATGAACTCTTCTTGATCTAATATTTGGCATACATTTAGAGCTTGTAGAGAGCTTTTTAGGAACTTAAAGAGTAGAATTTTTAGAGGTCTATGGAATATTTGGTGAATTTTCAAAGTTGAAAAAAATTCTGAAAGTGGTTTTGAGTTCACGCTGGACCGAAAATGAATTTTGTCACTTAGGGGGAAAATGATGTTCAATTACCATGAAATTTCATAAGGAGAAACTAGACATTCCTAGTAATTTGTGCCAACTAAAAGCACCCCATTTGGATGTCTAGAGAAGGAGATATGAATTTTTGAAATTTCTGTCTAGTATCAAGCATCCAGACTGATCTAGGTTACTGTTTGATTGGTTTTTGGTGCTTGGACATGCTAAAATGGTCTGACATTATTTTTTTTTTTCCTCTAGCTAACATTTGTACCTTTCCAGATTGGTATCATTTTCATAGATTAGATTTTTGTGGAATTAATTGGATATTTTTTAATTTTGCAGCAGAAACCTATGATAGTACCAGTAGCCAGTCAGACCTTTGCACCTTTTTAAATGTCAAAAGTCTTCTGTGTTATGTTTCATGACCTAGAAATATTTTTATCATAAAGTAGACATGTGTATCTTTCAAGAAGGGTAAAGAATTTATGATTTTGATTGTTCTAGAATTAGTTATGATTTTTCAAAATTTGTAACAAAAAAGGAAAAATTCTAGCTGAAATAGCTACCATGAATTTTATGTGTTCCTTTGCTTTCCACGAGTTGTAGGCCACTTTTGATAATGAAAATGAGTTGTATCTATGTAATTAAATATGAGAATGCGATATATGAGCTCACACGGTCCATGGAACACTGAATGAAAAATTTATACGCCAGCGATACAATGCTAAGAAATGCATTATTTTAATGTTATTTTTCCTACTCCCTTGTGCAATTCATGACATGAGACTTAGAAATGATAGGAGATAAGTTAGAAATATATGGTGTTATACTTAGTGCCAGATTAGATGATATGGAGTCTTCTTCCAATAGGAGGACCCATAGGAGGCGAGCTTAGGTGAAGCTTGATAATGATGCTAAGTCTGACTTTAAGGAGTCCTATACTCGAAGAGGCAGACAATCATTGTCCAATAAGGATAGTGGTATTGGAGACATCAAGATGAAGATTCTCTCATTCCCCTGGAAAAATGATCCAAACTAGTACTTAGATTGGGAAAGAAGAGTGGAGTATGTATTCGAGTGCCACTCTTACATTGAGAAGAAGAAAGTAAAACTTACTACAGTAGAGTTTATTGATTATGCTAGCATCTAGTGGGATCAACTCTTACTCACCAGAAGACGTACAGGTGAAGGTCCAATTCCTGATTGACAGGAGATGAAAACTATCATACACAAGCAATTTGTCCCTAGTTACTATTATCGAGAATTACATAAGAGGCTCCAAAAGTTGAAACAGGGTTCTATGAATGTGGGGGATTACTATCAAGAAATGAAGATTGCCATGATTAAGGCAAATGTGGAGGAAGACCGTGAGGCAACCATGGCCCAATTCATTAAGGGCTTAAATCCTAATATAGTTGCCCAAGTTGATTTATACAATTACTTAGATATGGAGGAGCTCTTGCATAAAGCTATCAAGGTGGAAAAACAACTAAGGGCTCAACAAAAGCTGAAAGTGACATCTAGCTCGAGTTTTTGGAAGGATTCTAAGTTCCCTTCAAGCCAAAGACTGATTTCAAGTTTAAGGAGAAAAGTAAGGTAAAACCCTTTCAAGTTAAGGCTAAAACTTATTCAAAACTTCCTTGTCTTCCAATCCTACTTCTTCTTCCTCTAAGGTTAGATGTTTTAAATGTGATGGTTTTGGTCATATTACTTCTCAATATCCTAACAAATGAACTATGATTATTCTTGAGAATGGTGATATGACTAGTGCTAGCAGTAAGTTTGAGGAGGATGAGATGCCACCCCCGACTGATGACTCAGACTTAGAGTTGACTGGAGCTATCAAGGTGGAAAAATAGCTAAGGGGTTGACAAAAGCTAAAAGTGACATCTAGCTCGAGTTCTTGGAGGGATTCCAAAGTCCCCTTCAAGCCAAAGACTGATTTCAAGTCTAAGGAGGAAAGTAAGGTAAAACCCTTTCAAGTTAAGGGTAAAACTGATTCAAAACTTCCTCGTCTTCCAATCCTACTTCTTCTTCCTCTAAGGTTAGATGTTTTAAAGTAATGGTTTTGGTCATATTACTTCTCAATGTCCTAATAAACGAACTATGATTATTCTTGAGAATGGTGATATGACTAGTGCTAACAGTAAGTTTGAGGAGGATGAAATGCCACCCCTGACTGATGACTCAGACTTAGAGTTAACTGGAGCTGTAAATGGTGAAGCCCTTATGGCTAGGCATGCTTTCAACATTCAACCTAAAGAAGATCTCGAGGTAGAGCAGCGTGAACATATTTTCCATACTCATTGTTTCATTCACAAGAAGGTATGTAATTTGATTATTGATGGTGGTAGCTGTACAAATGTGGCTAGTACTTTACTTGTAGAAAAGCTGAACTTGCCTACTTTGAGGCATCCTACCCTTTATAAATTACAATGGCTTAATGATAATGAGGAGGTAAAGGTAACAAAAGAGGTGCTCATCTCTTTTTCTATTGGTAATTATCATGATGAGATTCTTTGTGATGTAGCACCCATGTATGTTGGTCACTTGCTACTTAGTAGGCCTTGGCAGTTTACACAGAAAGGTAAAACATGATGGATATAAAAATTATTACTCATTTGTTTTTAATGTTACCATTGTGTTGGCTCTTCTTCGTCCTGTTCAAGCATATGAAGATCAATTAAAAATTGAAAGAGAGTGTAAAAAGAGAAAGCAAGGTAAAGTGAGTGTGAGTATTAAGAATGAGAAGAAGTAAGGGAAAGTAGAGCTGAGTAGAAAAGAAAAGAAAATTAGAGAAAAATATGAGAAAAGAAAGTGAGTTTATTTTAGGATAGAAGTGAGATCAAGAAAGCTTTTATTTGTGAAAATGCTTTCTTATTGTTTTATAAAGATGTTTATCTTACTATCAACAATCTTGATCACTCTTTGCCTACAAGTGTTACGTCTTTATTACAAGAATTTTATGACTTGTTCCTAGAGGAAATACCTTATGGATTACCCCCTTTAAGAGGCATTGAGTATCGTATAGACTTTATCCCTAGAGCATTTATCCCCAATAGACCTGCTTATTAAGCAAATCTAGAGGAGACTAAGGAAATACAACATTAAGTGGAAGAGCTCATGAAGAAAGGCTTTGTTCAAGAAAGTCTGAGTCTATGTGCTGTCCCAGTGATTCTTGTGCCTAAGAAGGATGGCAAGTGGCAGATGTGTGTGGATTGTCATGCAATTAACAAAATAATAGTAAAATATTGCTATTCTATCCCTAGGTTAAATGATATACTTGATGAGTTGCATGGTGCATGTGTTTTCTCTAAAATTGATCTAAGAAATGGTTACCATCAGATTATGATGGAAGAAGGTGATGAATGGAAAACTACTTTTTAAGACCAAGTTTGAGTTGTATGAATGGTTAGTTATGCCATTTGGCTTGACTAATGCACCGAGCACTTTTATAAGTTTAATGAATCATGTCTTTAAACCTTTTATTGGAAGATTTGTTGTGGTTTACTTTGATGACATTTTAATTTGCTCTAAAAGTCTAGAGAAGTATGTGAATCATTTGCATGATGTGTTTATTGTGCTTAGGGAGAATAGACTCTTTACCAATTTAGAAAAGTTCTCTTTTTGTTTGGATTCTATGTTTTGTTATAGGAGCTCGTGGCATACAAGTGGATGAGAAGAAAAGTTAAAGTAATTCGAGAGTAGCCTACTCCAAAGAATGCGAGTAAAGTAAGGAGCTTCTATAGGTAGTTCATGAAAGACTTCTTTACTCTTGCTGCCTCTTTGAATGATTTGGTAAGAAAGAATGTGGTATTCAAGGAGGTGAAGCATAAGAGTGTGTTTTTAACATATTGAAGGAAAAACTAACTAATGTCCCTATACTTGTGTTGCCTGATTTTACTAAGGTTTTTGAAGTTGAGTATGATGCTTCTAGTATAGGTATAGGTGGTATGTTGATGCAGGATTCTAAACCTATTACATATTTTAGTGAGAAACTGAGTGGTCCTACTTTAAATTATTCCACATATGATAAAGAGTTGTATGCCTTGAAACGGACTATAGAAACTTGGCAACATTATTTGTGGCCTAAAGAATTTATTATCCATTCTAATCATGAGAGTCTTAAGTTTTTAAATCCCAAGGTAAACTGGATAAAAGACATGCAAGTTGGCTTGAATTTATTGAAACCTTCCCTTATGTGATTAAGCATAAGCAAGGAAAGGAAAATGTTGTAGCTAATACATTGTCTAGGCATCATACTTTGATTACTTCCATGCATGCTAGATTAATAGGTTTTAAGATGTTAAAAGGTATGTATGAGTCTAATTCTGATTTTGCTAATATTTGGAAATCTTATAAATTGTATGGTGCTAATGACTATTACAAGTTTGATGGGTTCATTTTTAAAATGGATAAGTTATGTGTTCCTATATGTTCCATTCGTGAGCTTCTTGTTAAGGAAACTTATAGTGGAGGATTGATGGGCCATTTTGGCATAGAAAAGACTTTGGCTCTTTTAAATGAGCATTTTTATTGGCCTGGCATGAGAAAAGATGTGGTTGCTATTTATCCTAGATGTATTACTTATAAGCATGCTAAGTCTAGAATTTAATCACATGGCTTGTATTCCCTTTTACCAGTTCCCTCTTACGCATGGACTGATATTTCTATGGACTTTGTTTTGGGTTTGCCTAAGTCTTCCATTAGAAAAGATAGTACCTTTGTTGTTGTGGATAGGTTTAGTAAAATGGCATATTTTTTTGCTTGTTCCAAAACTAATGATGTTATATGTATGTGGCAGATTTGTTTTTTAAGGAAATTGTTAGATTGCATGGTATGCGAAGAACTATTGTTAGTGATAGAGATGTGAAATTCTTAAGTTATTTTTGGAAAATATTGTGGAATAAACTTGGCACTAAACTTTTGTTTTCTACTATAGCACATCCCCAAGCAGATGGGCAGACCAAGGTTGTTAATAGGACCCTTTCTACTTTATTGAGAGCTATCGTTCAAAAAATCTTAAGAATTGGGAGAAGTGTTTGCTCCATGTTGAATTGGCTTATAATCGTGCTATTCATTCTACTACAAAATTTTCTCATTTTGAAATTGTTTATGGCTTTAATCCTTTAACTCTATTGGATTTGCTTCCTTTTACCTTCACATGAGTTTACTAACCTTGATGGTGCTAGGAAGGCTAAGTTTGTGCAAGATTTACATGAGAAGGTGAAAGCCAACATTGAAAGGAGGAATGAGAAAATTGCCAACCAAGTTAATAAGGGTAGAAGGTGTGCGATGTTTAAACCCGGTGATTGGGTGTGGGTTCACTTGCGAAAAGAACGTTTCCCGGAGCAAAGGAAGTCAAAACTCCAACCTAAAGGAGATGGCCCTTTTCAAGTTCTTAAAAGGTGATACAATACCAGTAGGCATGCCCATTAGAGCACTACAAGTTCGAGAAGCCCTCATCTATCAAGAAACTCAAATCATTCAAAAGGGTATAATTCAGGTCCAAATAGCTCATGAAGAGATGACCCATGCTCAAGAGGCCCAAATTGTGCTAGTATATGTCCAAAAACTTCAAAGAGTTCAAAATAATCTCTATGTTGGACGTCGACCCAAGTTTATAGCCCAAGATCCATATTTGATCAAGATCTCCTTAAAGATGCAAAAGTGGAAGTCCAAGTGGAAGCCCAATGTCTTAAGAAGATCCATGGAGCAACTAAATTCAATATCCAACATGTTGAAGGCCCAATGTAGTTACACACATATAAGAGGAGTGCCAAGGCCCAATTAGAGTCCAATTGCAAGAGATTAAGAATCATGTGACAACCATGTGATTTTTAATGAAGCATGAGCATCCCCATGTGACAACTTAAGAAGTTGATTAGTTTTGACTAGGATTCCTTTTGAAATTTCGTTTTTTATTATTTTATTATTTTTTTGAACTTGGTCAAAGAGCTTATCTTGGAGATCAAGTTAAGATTAGTATCCTAATCTAATTATGATATATATTAGGTATTATTTAAAATATTTCTAATCAGATTTTAGAGTTTTACTTTAATTAGGGCTCTAGAAATTTTGCCTATAAAAAGCTTCCTATTATACTCTATTTTGCACATGAATAGATGAAATGAAATTGAGTATTATTCAATTATTTGTGAGGCTTTTGCTTCTTTATATTTTCTAAGAGTTCACGTGACTTATCAAAGGATTGGTCTTCCTTTGTGGCATCTTGAGGCTAGGTTTTTAAGAGACAAGTTCTCTTAGGGTCTTTCCTTTGACCAACATTCTTGTTTTCTAGCCGGTCTCGGGCAAAGTGTCATCTTGTTGAAGGTTCCTAGGATAAGGTTCCTAGAGGGTCTCTCATCAAAAGGATTAATGATAATGCTTATAGAATTGACTTGCTTAGTTCTTATGGAAATGTTAGTGCTACTTTCAATGTGGTTGATCTCTCTCACTTTGATGTTGCAGATTCGAGGATAAATCTTTTTTAAAAGGAGGGGAGTGATGAACCAAGAGACCTTGCTAAGCATAGAAGTGGACCTGATGGAGGATATGGTGCTTAGGTTCAGGCCCAAGGATGTGATTTGCAAATTAAAACCTAAGAGTTCAAATCAAATATGCCTAATCAAGGTATAGGAGGCTCAATAACAAGAACTAGGGCCAAAACAATGAAAGAAGCCTTCAATTGTTTGATTCATAAGCTCCATCACTTAGAGCCCAGTTATTTGAGTCAAGAGAGGGCCCAAGAAGATATAAAAGGAGTGATAATGCTGACCATTCTACAAGAGAAGTGCCAAGATCCAATTGGAGTCTAATTGCAAGAGATTAAGAATCATATGTTAACTATATGACTCTTAATGAAGCATGAGCATCTAATGTGACTACTTAAAGGAGCTGATCAGTTTTGGGCTAGACTCTTTATGAATTTCGTTTTTATTTATTTTATTATTTTTAAGACTTGGTCAAAGATCTTATCTTGGAGATTAAATTGAAATTAGTATCCTAATTTTGTTCCTTGATTTTAGGCACCATTTAAAATATTTCTAATCAGATTTTGACCAAGTAAATGGTGCCAATTTAATGTTGAATAATTAATTACAAATTTTAGTATTTCATTTTTGTTAGGATTTTAGGCTTTTAGAAAATTTTCCTATAAAAGCCTTCCTATTGTACTATATTCAAATTATGAATGAAAGTATTATTCCATTTTCAGTGAGGCTTTTGCTTCTTTGTATTCACTAAGAGTTCACGTGACTTATCAAAAGATTAGTCATCCTTTGTAGTGTCATTGGCTAGGGTTTTAAGAGATAAGTTCTCTTAGGTTTCTACCTCCGATCAACAATTCCTTTGTGTGCTTTCACTTTCGTGTGAGACGTAGTCGATCTTAGATGATCAATTTGTGTGCCAAGGATCCTAGGACAAGGTTCCTAGAGGGTTTTGCATCAAATTAAATCTAAAACTTTCCTGAATGAAAAGGTCAAAATTTAGGTCAACCGTCGTTCTAAAACGTAAACTAGAGGGGTTTTAACTGTTTTGGAGGTTCTTATAATTTTTAGGGCCTCTCAAAACCTCAGAGAACTCATTTTTTCCATTTAAAAATCTCTCATTTGAGTTTTCTAAAAAGTACCTAAAATTACAAAAATGCCACTGCATCTTTATTAAATTTTGTCTAATTATTCTGGTTCTGTTTTCAGGGCATCTCTAGCTTTAGATCCTTATTATTTGAGGAATAGATTATTACTTAAACTTATTGGATCTCAAATCATTCTATCTGGGGGACTTCATTTTATATTTGGTGAGTTTTGTACGTTTATAGAGAAACTGGGTATTACGTTTCTCGCATTTATAAAGGAACCAGATGTTACATTTCTTCCTTTCTTATGAAATAATTTCCTTTGTCAGTAATGAAAAAACCTCTTATGAGGTATGGTAGACACTTGCCATCATTTATGCTAAGCCATCTTATGCAAGGATCATGAGTCTTCATGAATCTTTAAGCATAATAAACAAAGCCACAATGTCCATCACTATTTATCTTTAAAAAATTTAGTATATTGATACTACTATATCCACTATTAGCATTATTATCTCAATGGATGAGATAGTTTTTCATGCGCTAAATGATTAACCCCCAAAATACAAAGAGATTGCTATTGCACATCACACTTGAAAAACAACTATTATGTTTTAAGGGTTAAATTAAAGCTAACAAATTTTATGACATATTTACTATTTCTATTACATCCAATTTTATGGCAAAGCCATCCAACACTGGCAATTAAAACAACAAAGGAAATCACTCCCAATTCGCTTCCTTAAATCAATTTTTTAGTGACAATCCAATAGTCAAGTTTCTTGGCCTTTTCAATCTATTGAAGGAAATCAAGGTAACAATTGACCACATGTTGTTTGCTAGATTTGCAACAAATAAGGCCATGTCACCAAACAATGTCACAAGCTGTTCGGTGCTTTCTCATGGCTCATAGCTTCCTCTAATGGTGCTTTTAGCACCTCATGGCTAAGAGCTAACTTTGTTGCTCAAACATAGTGATACAATATCAGTAGGCATGTCTATTAGAGCACTACAAGTTCGAGAAGCCCTCATCCATCAAGAAACTCAAATCATTCAAAAGGGTATGATTCAGGTCCAAATAGTTTATGAAGAGATGGCCCATGCTCAAGAGGCCCAAATTGTGCTAGTATATGTCCAAAAACTTCAAAGAGTTCAAAATAATCTCTATGTTGGACGTCGACCCAAGTTTATAGCCCAAGATCCATATTTGATCAAGATCTCCTTAAAGATGCAAAAGTGGAAGTCCAAGTGGAAGCCCAATATCTTAAGAAGATCCATGGAGCAACTAAATTCAATATCCAACATGTTGAAGGCCCAATGTAGTTACACATATACAAGAGGAGTGCCAAGGCCCAATTGGAGTCCAATTGCAAGAGATTAAGAATCATGTGACAACCATGTGATTTTTAATTAAGCATGAGCATCCCATGTGACAACTTAAGAAGCTGATTAGTTTTAACTAGGATTCCTTTTGAAATTTCGTTTTTTATTATTTTATTATTTTTTTGAACTTGGTCAAAGAGCTTATCTTGGAGATCAAGTTAAGATTAGTATCCTAATCTAATTAGGATATATATTAGGTATTATTTAAAATATTTCTAATCAGATTTTGAAGAAGAGAAAGTATGAAGAACAATGGAAGGAAAAAAAAACACAAAGATATGCCTTGTACTAGCGATCAAAGCTCTGATACCAAATGATGAGAGACCCTCTAGGAACTTTGTCCTAGGAACCTTCAACAAGATGACACTTTGCCCGAGACCGGCTAGAAAACAAGAATGTTGGTCAAAGGAAAGACCCTAAGAGAACTTGTCTCTTAGAACCCTAGCCTCAAGACGCCACAAAGGAAGACCAATCCTTTGATAAGTCACGTGAACTCTCAGAGAATACAAAGAAGCAAAAGCCTCACAAATAATTGAATAATACTCAATTTCATTCATTCATTCATGTTTTAAAATAGAGTACAATAGGAAGCCTTTTATAGGCAAAATTTCTAGAGTCCTAATTAAAGTAAAACTCTAAAATCTGATTAGAAATATTTTAAATAATACCTAATATATATCCTAATTGGATTAGGATACTAATTTTAACTTGATCTCCAAGATAAGCTCTTTGACCAAGTTCAAAAAAATAATAAAATAATAAAAAACGAAATTTCAAAAGGAATCCTAGTCAAAACTAATCAGCTTCTTAAGTTGTCACATGGGATGCTCATGCTTAATTAAAAAGCACATGGTTGTCACATGATTCTTAATCTCTTGCAATTGGACTCCAACTGGGCCTTGGCACTCCTCTTGTATGTGTGTAACTACATTGGGCCTTCAACATGTTGGATATTGAATTTAGTTGCTCCATGGATCTTCTTAAGATATTGGGCTTCCACTTGGACTTCCACTTTTGCATCTTTAAGGAGATCTTGATCAAATATGGATCTTGGGCTATAAACTTAGGTCGACGTCCAACATAGAGATTATTTTGAACTCTTTGAAGTTTTTGGACATATACTAGCACAATTTGGGCCTCTTGAGCATGGGCCATCTCTTCATAAACTATTTGGACCTGAATCATACCCTTTTGAATGATTTGAGTTTCTTGATGGATGAGGGCTTCTCAAACTTATAGTGCTCTAATGGGCATGCCTACTGATATTGTATCACATAGGATACCAACTCTAGATACTTATTGATTCTAGAGCATCTCATAATGTGACTTAAGATCACTAGAACTTATTGATTCATTCAGACTATGATGATAATGATGATATTATGCTTGGAAATGGTAATGGTCACAAAATAACTCATGCTTGCACTACATCTCTTTTCTCCCCTTGTAGACCACTTTACTTCTCAAATGTCCTTTGTATACCTGAAATGAAAAAGAACTTAATCTTTATTTACTAATCGTGCTGTACTGACAATGTATCAATGGATTTCTCACCCATTTCATTTGTCATGAAGGACATTGCACAAGGACACCTCTAATGGGGAGAAGCCTAAAGATAAGTCTATGAGTGGCCAACACAATCTCAATCTCTAACGTCCACTTGCTCCTTACCAAAGGCCTTTTCCACTATAATTACCCTATCTCCCAATTAGGACTATCTTTTAGCTTTTATAAATTCCTATTTCCTCTATAGATAAAAATTTCTTTTGTAATTCGTATAAGTGAAATAAAATGCACAAAGCACTTCGTGTGAATTTTCAATAAAAAATTAATTCTAAAAAAATTCATCTCCTTTAGAATTAATTTACTCAAATGTTTAGGGTCTTGCTCTTGTAACATCAATTGATGGTTTTAATCATCATCTCATCTTTGTTGATCACTTCACCAAATACATTTGGTTGTTTCTCATGCAAAGAAAATAAGATGTCTCCACCATTTTTCCTAAATTTAAGTCAATTGTTGAAAAATATTTTCAAAAATCAATTATGTCTTTTTATTCTGAAAATGGTGGTGAGTTCATT
This sequence comes from Erythrophleum fordii, assembly GCA_032878935.1. Lineage (NCBI taxonomy): Eukaryota > Viridiplantae > Streptophyta > Magnoliopsida > Fabales > Fabaceae > Erythrophleum > Erythrophleum fordii. Next base: position 19,789,830 of record JAVQMF010000053.1, read on the forward strand.
CATTTTCATTATTTATTTGAAATGAATGGTGTTTCACTTTTCAACCCTACCCACCCTAAAGGAAAGTGGTACTGCTATGCACCACCATTGTGATATTGTGGAGATAGGTATAACCCTTTTACACAATGCTTATCTTCCTTTACATTTATGGCCTTATGCATTTCTTGTAACACCGTCTCTATATAGATCTTAACTCATAGCATAATTGGTTTATAGCATTTATTTTCAAGAAATGATTACCTTTAGCAGCAGAAAGTACCATTGTTAAAAGCTAAAATAATTCATTCTTGGCTAAATAGACCATGTGGGCTTTATCTAACTTATTTTCCATCCATAACACATTTGTTCAATCAGAAATATCACAATTTGCACCATAACTTTCGAGTTTGAGGCATATATCACAAAATCACATTTCACTTGCAATTTTCCTTGAATTTTATATTCTAATATTTATTGAATTTTTAAAATTTATAACTAATTATAGAAAAATCCAAATCATGTAAATCATACTTGCTGGAAAGCTCAGGGCATCTTCTAACTACAAGAAAAATTTTAGATCAAAACACCCATGTTTGGCCTACAAAATCTGATGAAATAATACTTTGGGTCTAATGGGCATTCTACAACAAACCTAGAACTTCAACATCCCTCTACAGAGCTCCAAATTGGTGCTCTTAATGCTTATAGAAAGCTTATGATATCTACTATATTTTTGCAAAATTTCATGAGCATTGGACTTTATTTGGCCATTGAATGATACCAAAAACCAAACTGACCATAAGAATAATAACAGTGATAGTTTCTACATAATTTGGCCAATTTTAAAAAATCATAATAAATTCTCTAGAACTCCAAAAATAGTGCTCTTTAGCTCTATGAAAAGCTCTAGATAAGACCTATATTTTTGCCAAATTTCATGTAGAAATGTATCCATTTAGTCAAACTTTGGTTCAGGACAAGAAAGTGGCTTAAAATGGTCACATAATGGCTTCCAATGATCCAAAATGACTTTCCTCTTGAACCATGACCATTTGAGCACGTCCAACACTTACATTTCAACATATAGAAGTATCAAAATAGGTCCAAACCATTATGGAAATCAAACTCACTCATCCACTTGTTCTTATGCATATGTACATTAAGGCCCATACATGTCAAAAACTCACATACTCGTATATTTGGTTCCAAGTTTGATTCATATATCATAATTACATACTTTTAAACATGTCAATGATCTACATCTCATAAAATTTATATACATACAAACTTTGACAACAAATTATATAAATTCCTATTTTATTGTCGAAAACTCATTCAAGCTCCTTGGCTTTCGTTTCTTGCTCTATAAGGCTCACTTAGACATGGTTAGACATAAAGTGGAGAAGGATGAGATTCAAAGAATCCTAATAACTCTTTTACCCTTTCAAGTATACATATATGGCATATTTTCATGTCAAAGAATGCAAGCATGTACTAAATGCTTAGAATAGGCACAGATAATCATATTTTCAAGTCATATATGCTCATTCAAATCAAAAATAGGCTCTAGGGATTTTTGAGATAGTCTCACCCAATTTCTTTGAGACTTTTAGGTTAGCCTCACTCACTTTTAAGGACTTTTAACTTAGTCTTACTCTTTCTAGAGACTTTTGGTTATGTCTCACCCATTCTTAGGAACTTTTAGCTTCTCCTTGTAACAGCTCATAACTCATGACATGATTAGCATATGATATTTATGTGCATGAAGATAGCACTTTTTGGCAATGGTGTGGATGAAAGTTGCATATAATTGAAAGTCTATTTGATTCATTTTTGGCTTTACGAACCATGTGGACTTACCAATAGCATTTTCCATACATAACACATCCATTCATATCAGAACCATCACAATTTAATGCAGAAAAAGAATTTCACATTCTTCCTTTCAGGAAGGTGATATGAGACTCCGTAGAAACCCGTCCTAGGAACCCCAAATGACACAGATCAGTGATCGAAATTTGGCTACAACACAAAAACAAGCAAATAGACAAATCTGGACAACAAGCAACAAAGAACAAAGAAAGAAACAAAGAAGGAGAAGAAGAAAAGATGTTGGTCAATGGAATTGAACCCTAAGAGAACCCGTCTCTTAGAACCCTAATCCGGGATGCCACAAAGGAAACCACTCCTTTGATAAGTCAAAGATTTTCTCGAGTACACAAAGGCCACAAGAGAAACCTCAGAAGTCAGAAATAATTCTGAAACTAATTCATTCAATCTGCCTCTTCTTGGAGTACAAGTGGGCCTTATATAGGCATTTGAAAAATAAAACCCTAAATACAAAATAACTCCTAGGTTTGGCGGGAAAATAAAAAGAAATTTAAGTCTGGATAAATTCACCAAGAATGGTACCTAATAAAGCTAAAAAATCTAAAACAGAAACAATCAAATTAAAACAAAATAAAACTAAGAGAATTTTGTGGAAAATGGCTGGGCTCCTTCAATTAGGCTCCTTTTGGGCTTGAGCTAGCATCTTGTAGATATGAAATAATCTTCATGCCATTTTGTTCCTTTTGGGCTTCATATTCAGCTAAGACTATGGGCTTCAAGTCCATTAGTTTTTGGATCACTCTATTCAATGCCTCCTTCATAGTTTTGGCTCTTGATCTTGTGCATGGGCCTCCCATACCTTGCAATGGATCTTTAGTTGGCCATCTTTTAAAGTTACATCCAGCCCTTTTGTTTTCAAGTTCTTGATTTTGTTCAAGCTCTTTAAAGTCTCCTAGCTCACCTCCATCAGAAGGGAGGATTAGGAAAATCCTATTGATTGCAATTTTCTCTAGACCCTCGGGAAAAGTATGAAAAAAGGCTCAAATGGTAAGAGCCCGCCGTCACCCTAGAATGATAGGGGTGATCTTTTAGTTCTTAGTCTGTGAAGATATGTTGTTAGGTGCTCCATTTTTATTTTTCCACAAAGTTCGGATCTTGGACCATACTTCACCAAACCAAAATTTTGCTCTCAGATTGCAAGGCTAGTTTACTAATATAAAATTTGAAAATCATAATTAATTTTAGAAAAATTGAAATCAAGAATGCTATAGCTATCTAGAAAGCTCTAAATGTTAACTAACTATAAAAATAATTTTAGACCATGACAATACATTTGTCCTCTAAAAATCAATAGGATAGTAACTTGGGTCATGCTCTCAGACTGATGACAACCTTGAAATTCAAAAATTCATAACTCTCCCTATACTGATCCAAATTGAGTGTTCTTAGTGTCTATGAAAATTTTATGATGTCTAGTTTATGCCCAAAAAAATTCATGAGAATTGGACTTTATTTGCCTTATAACTAGTACAGGAATGCAAACTAACCATATAAATAGTACCCTTGACAGTTTTAACATAATTTGCTTAACTTTGAAAAATTATAATAAATCTTTTAGAGCTCCAAATTGAGTGCTCTTTAGCTTTGTAAAAATCTCTAGATGAGACCTATTTACTTGTCAAATTTCATGCAAAAACTGATCCATTTGGTCATACTTTGATTCAGCTCAAGAAAATAGTCAATTTGAAGTCCATAAAAGGATAAAAAGGCACTAAATGGTCTTCTACTCAAACCACAATCATTTGAGCATGTCCAAAAGCATAAACATAGCTTATGAGAGCATCCCAAATGGTCTAAATCCTTATGTATCTTAAAACCACTATCCTAGTTGCTAATATATACATAGACATATACATCATGGCACATGGATGGCAAAAACTCACATATGCATTCATTTGGTTCCAAATTCCATTCATGCATCATATTTACATATATTTGCTTGTGCTCAATGGTTTACATCACATGTACATCATCTAGATACAAATTTTGACATCAAAATATGTAATTTTCTTATTTTATTGTTAAAAGTCCATGCTTCAAGGTACTTGGCATCCATTTCTTGCTTCACTTGGCTCACTTAAACATGGTTAGACATATGTGGGGGAAGAATGAGATTCAAAGAATCCTAATAGCTCTTTACCCTTTCAAACATATATAAAGGATGTATTTTCATGTCAAAGAATACATACATGGCATAAAAGCTACTCAGGAACATACATAAATCAATTTTCTTGTAATGTGAACTTATACATGTATAACATAGGCTCTAAGGAATCATGATTTAGCCTCATCTAATTTTCTTAGGACTTTTGAATTTGCCTCACCCACTTTAAGAGACTTTTGACTTAGCCTCACTCCTTCTTAAGACTTTTGGCCTTGCTCACCTATTTCTAAGGACTTTTGACTCATCCTCACCCATTTTAAGGAACTTTTGACTCATCCTCACCCATTTTAAGGACCTTTTGGCATAACCATACCCATTCAAGCCACTTTGCATTCGAAAACACATTTCAAGAAGCATAACGGTACCATAATATATAATCAATGGCTAGAAATATATCTCATAGTTCAAACATATACACAAGCATCCAATACCAAGCAAACATATAAGAATGCATGTAAGAAAGGTTAGAGAGCTACCTTGAAGTAAGAAGTCAACACTTTTTCCCTTCGTTACACGTTCCCTTTCTTGGTCTCACACATCCAATGATGGAGAACTTGATTGGCTTGGCCTAAATACATCCAACAAGGCACAAAAACATCATTGGAACCAACTCTAACATCCCATAAGTTCTATACACTCATATGCTAGCTTATGATTCAATTATGGATCCATATAAGGCATAATGTAGCAATCCTCATAATCTTTGTTCTTGGCTCCAATTTCTCATTCAATCTAGGACATATGACTCCATTAGAGTCATCACTAATTTAATTCAAAGAGTTTAAACTTAAGTTGCTTCTTTATGTCTTTAAAAGGAACCTAGCCCTCATCTCACAAACCATGATTTCTAAATTCATACCAATCTTTTCTTTGATATTTATTAATCATATCTAGGTCCTTCCTACCCTTAGAAGTGAAGAAAAATCTCCCTAAGTGCTACTTCTCATGCTTGACTTATGGAGTTTTCTTGCATTTCCTAGGGAATTTGCACTTGTGAAACTTCTTTGATATCTTATGAACTCTTACAAACTCATACATAAGCTAAATTATACTTGAAAAACTTCAAGAATAGCTAGGTGCAACAAAATCCCTAAGTCACACAATATGCATCCTAAGGCTTCTCTTTCAACTCTGGTTGTATATTTTTAATCTTCGTATTCCATAACCTTTCTTCCTACCTTAATTTGTTTAGAATTCATCTCCTCCTTCATGGGCCTTAGGTTGGCCAAAACTCATCCTAGGAAGAATAAGCAAGAGGAAGCAAGAAAGGTGATACAATACCAGTAGGCATGCCCATTGGAGCACTACAAGTTCGAGAAGCCCTCATCTATCAAGAAACTCAAATCATTCAAAAGGGTATGATTTAGGTCCAAATGGCTCATGAAGAGATGGCCCATGCTCAAGAGGCCCAAATTGTGCTAGTATATGTCCAAAAACTTCAAAGAGTTCAAAATAATCTCTATGTTGGACATCGACCCAAGTTTATAGCCCAAGATCCATATTTGATCAAGATCTCCTTAAAGATGCAAAAGTGGAAGTCCAAGTGGAAGCCCAATGTCTTAAGAAGATCCATGGAGCAACTAAATTCAATATCTAACATGTTGAAGGCCCAATGTAGTTACACACATACAAGAGGAGTGCCAAGGCCCAATTAGAGTCCAATTGCAAGAGATTAAGAATCATGTGACAACTATGTGATTTTTAATGAAGCATGAGCATCCCATGTGACAACTTAAAGAAGCTAATTAGTTTTGACTAAGATTCTTTTTGAAATTTCGTTTTTTATTATTTTATTATTTTTTTGAACTTGGTCAAAGAGCTTATCTTGGAGATCAAGTTAAGATTAGTATCCTAATCTAATTAGGATATATATTAGGTATTATTTAAAATATTTCTAATCAAATTTTAGAGTTTTACTTTAATTAGGACTCTAGAAATTTTGCCTATAAAAGGCTTCCTATTGTACTCTATTTTGAACATGAATGAAATTGAGTATTATTCAATTATTTGTGAGGCTTTTGCTTCTTTGTGTTCTCTGAGAGTTCACGTGACTTATCAAAGGATTGGTCTTCCTTTATGGCGTCTTGAGGCTAGGGTTCTAAGAGACAAGTTCTCTTAGGGTCTTTCCTTTGACCAACATTCTTGTTTTCTAGCCGGTCTCGGGCAAAGTGTCATCTTGTTGAAGGTTCCTAGGACAAGGTTCATAGAGGGTCTCTCATCAAAAGGCTATGGTTCTTACCTTGGTTTAATGCCTTTTCAAGAGCTCTTTCACTTGCTTCTAGCTTCTCCTTTAAATTCTGATTTCATCCCACTGAACCAACCCTAAACCAGTCCCAATTTAGTCAATAAAACTATGAAAAGAGAGGAGAAAGAGGAGAACAAGATTAGTGAAGGGAGGAGATGAAAAACCATGGATTTTCTTACTTTTTTACTTGGTTTTCTCTTCCTTTCACTCCCCCTTATTGTGTGCCTTCTTGATCTACCTTAGGTTCTATTTGAATTAGGTGGAAGTTATGTAACATCATAACTTTCTAGCTTATCTCATGCTATCTCCATGTCTCACATCATTTATTTCATGAAGAAGCAAGGAAAATGACATTAAAATAATGAGTTTCTTTGCATTATGTAGCGTATAAATTTTTCTTTCATTGTCTTGTAGACCATGTGAGCTCATGTATTACATTCTCATATCTTATTACACTGATACAACTCAAAACCATCCAAGGAAGTGGCTTAGACCTCATGTAAGTGAAAGAAACACATAAAATTCTATAGTGTAGCCTCGGCTAGAATTGCATGATTTCTGTCAAAAAATTTGAAAAATCATAACTAATTATATAGAAAAAACAAAATCATGCATTCTTTACCATTTTGGAAAGTTACATATGTCTAATTTATGCTAAAAATCATTCCAGGTCATGGAACATCAAACAGAAGACACTTACATTTAAAAAGTACCCAAGGTGATATAATACCAGTAGGCATGCCCATTGGAATACTACAAGTTCGAGAAGCCCTCATCCATCAAGAAACTCAAATCATTCAAAAGGGTATGATTCAGGTCCAAATGGCTCATGAAGAGATGGCCCATGCTCAAGAGGCCCAAATTGTGCTAGTATATATCCAAAAACTTCAAAGAGTTCAAAATAATCTCTATGTTGGACGTCGACCCAAGTTTATAGCCCAAGATCCATATTTGATTAAGATCTCCTTAAAGATACAAAAGTGGAAGTCCAAGTGGAAGCCTAATGTCTTAAGAAGATCCATGGAGCAACTTAAATTCAATATCCAACATGTTGAAGGCCCAATGTAGTTACACACATACAAGAGGAGTGCCAAGGCCCAATTGGAGTCAAATTGCAAGAGATTAAGAATCATGTGACAACTATGTGATTTTTAATGAAGCATAAGCATCCCATGTGACAACTTAAAGAAGCTAATTAGTTTTGACTAAGATTCTTTTTGAAATTTCGTTTTTTATTATTTTATTATTTTTTTGAACTTGGTCAAAGAGCTTATCTTGGAGATCAAGTTAAGATTAGTATCCTAATCTAATTAGGATATATATTAGGTATTATTTAAAATATTTTTAATCAGATTTTAGAGTTTTACTTTAATTAGGACTCTAGAAATTTTGCCTATAAAAGGCTTCCTATTGTACTCTATTTTAAAACATGAATGAATGAATGAAATTGAGTATTATTCAATTATTTGTGAGGCTTTTGCTTCTTTGTGTTCTATGAGAGTTCACGTGACTTATCAAAGGATTGGTCTTCCTTTGTGGCGTCTTGAGGCTAGGGTTCTAAGAGACAAGTTCTCTTAGGGTCTTTCCTTTGACCAACATTCTTGTTTTCTAGCCGGTCTTGGGCAAAGTGTTATCTTGTTAAAGGTTCCTAGGACAAGGTTCCTAGAGGGTCTCTCATCATTTGGTATCAAAGCTTTGATCGCTAGTACAAGGTATATCTTTGTGTTTTTTTTTTCCTTCCATTGTTCTTCATACTTTCTCTTCTTCCATTAGTGTTACCTTTTTCATCTTTGTCTTTGTCTTCTATCTTCTTCTGTCTTCCATTATTGTGTGCCTCCATCTTCAAAAAAAAAAAGAAAAGAAGAGAGTGTGATACTCCCAAAAAAATAATAATAAAAAAAATTCGAAAAAAACAAAAAAAAAGAGTGAAAATTTTTTTTTTCAGATTGCAAAATTCAAAATTGCAAGTTGTGCCAATTCAAAGTTGAAAGCAAGTTTTGGAGTTAATTTCCTAATTGGAGTTAGTTTCCTAATTGGAGTCAATTTCCTAATTGGAGTTAGTTTCCTAATTGGAGTCAATTTCCTAATTGGAATTTGTTTCTTAATTTGATTGCTTTAAGTAGCTACCAAATTATCTACTTTCCTATTTTCATTCAAGAAATAATATTCTTTCCTAATTGTTCTAAACTTGAATTGCAAGTAGTTTCCTATTCTTAAATTTTCTTATTTTCAGAATTTTTTTTTCTTTCCTTCTCCTTCCTTCAAGGCCTCCCCTTCCTCCTTTCTTTTTCCCTTTTTTGTCACACACTTTTTTTTTCTCCTTTCTTTGATTCTTTGGGAATTTACATTTTAGGATTCTAGTTTTTTGATTGCCACTAGTCTGATCTTTTCATTTGATTTTCTTGTGACTTGCTTAGAACACTTGTAAGAAGCAAATTATTGAGTGGTAAAAGGCAAGAGCGTTAACATTAAAGAAAAAGCCAAAAAGAGAGTTAAACACGAGTGAACTTAGCATCTTTTGAGTGTAAACACATGAGAAGAGTGCGTGAGGTCCTATTCCTTCTATCTTCTTTGACTAATTTTTCAGGTGATAAGATGTCCAATGAGTACAAATTTCTTGAAGAGGCTAACAAAGAGCGATTCAAGCAATCTTGTGCAAGATTGGATGCATTCCAATCCAATACCAACTCTACAGGACAAGATAAGGAAAAGGCATCCCTTGATTTCCATACTAGATGCCTTATCAAAGAAAAAGTCTGCAGCATGGCTATTGATAATAGTAGCTATGTAAATGTTGCTAGTACCTTACTTGTTGAGAAATTAAACTTGCCTACTATAAAGCATCCTAGGCCCTATACCTTATTGAAGTACCGCTGAATTTAGAGTTAATAAGCAAGTTTTGATTTCTTTCTCTATTGGTAAATATCATGATAAAGTGTTATGTGATGTCGCTCCTATGTCTGATGGACATATTATGTTTGGTAAACCATGGAAACATGTGAGAAAAGCTAAATATGTTAAGCATAAGCACAAATATTGCTATTGCTATTCATTTGTATTCAATGAAAAAAATCATGTATTGGTACCTCTTGATCCTATGGATGCTTATGAGGATCAAATGAGAATAGTACAAGCATACAAAATGAAAGAAAAGGAGAGAGCAAAAGAAAAAGGGAGAGAACATGAGTTAGAGAGAGAAAAAGAAGAGATTGAAAAAGAAACGAGTGTGAGTGAAAAGAAAGAGCAAGAGAGTTGTGAGAAAAGTGAGAAAAGCATGAGTGTGAGCTTGTTTGATGAAAAAAGAGAGGTTGAGAGCAGGTGTAAGGATATTTGTTTATCTACTAACAATCTTAACCCATCTTTGCCTATTGTTAGTTCTAACTCCTTGCAGGTATGTGGAGATTTGTTTTCAAAGAAGCCACCCAATGGGCTCTCATCTTCAACTAGCATTGAAAAGAGTTGTGATTGCCTAATTTTGCTTCCTAAGAATCCACCTAATGGCGAAGATTCGAGGACGAATCTTTTCAAAGAGGGAGGGAATGATATAATACCAGTAGGCATGCCCATTGGAACACTACAAGTTCGAGAAGCCTTCATCCATCAAGAAACTCAAATCATTCAAAAGGGTATGATTCAGGTCCAAATGGCTCATGAAGAGATGGCCCATGCTCAAGAGGTCCAAATTGTGCTAGTATATGTCCAAAAACTTCAAAGAGTTCAAAATAATCTCTATGTTGGACGTTGACCCAAGTTTATAGCCCAAGATCCATATTTGATCAAGATCTCCTTAAAGATGCAAAAGTGGAAGTCCAAGTGGAAGCCTAATGTCTTAAGAAGATCCATGGAGCAACTAAAATCAATATCCAACATGTTGAAGGCCCAATGTAGTTACACACATACAAGAGGAGTGCTAAGGCCCAATTGGAGTCCAATTGCAAGAGATTAAGAATCATGTGACAACTATGTGATTTTTAATGAAGCATGAGCATCCCATGTGACAACTTAAAGAAGCTAATTAGTTTTTACTAGGATTCTTTTTGAAATTTCGTTTTTTATTATTTTATTATTTTTTTGAACTTGGTCAAAGAGCTTATCTTGGAGATCAAGTTAAGATTAGTATCCTAATCTAATTAGGATATATATTAGGTATTATTTAAAATATTTCTAATCAGATTTTAGAGTTTTACTTTAATTAGGACTCTAGAAATTTTGCCTATAAAAGGCTTCCTATTGTACTCTATTTTAAAACATGAATGAATGAATGAAATTGAGTATTATTCAATTATTTGTGAGGCTTTTGCTTCTTTGTGTTCTCTGGAAGTTCACGTGACTTATCAAAGGATTGGTCTTCCTTTGTGGCGTCTTGAGGCTAGGGTTCTAAGAGACAAGTTCTCTTAGGGTCTTTCCTTTGACCAACATTCTTGTTTTCTAGCCGGTCTCAGGCAAAGTGTCATCTTGTTAAAGGTTCCTAGGACAAGATTCCTAGAGGGTCTCTCATCACAAGGTCTCAGTTGTCTAGGCTATTGTCACAGGTTATTGTCATAAACTTTAAAAATTCATAACTAATTCTAAAAAATTCCAAATCTTGCAAACTTAGTCAATCAAAGAAGCTACAGATATTAAATTTAATTGAAGAATATCTGTAGACCACACCAAGACCATCTGGGAACTGAATTATGACGGAACAATACTGGAGGTTCAGTGGCGCTACTGGTATTGAAAGTAAACTTCAAAAATTCATAATTCCCTGCTCAAACCTCCAAATGAGGTGGTCTTGGTGGTCAAAGAAAACTTATAACCTCTAGTACATGCACCAGAATAGCGAAAAAATCTCAATTTTAAAAATTCATAATTGATTTTGTAGAGTTTTGATTTTTCTGCAATTTAATTTTTCAAAAAGCTCTTAATGAGTTCTACATGTCTACCAAATTCATGGGAAAATTCATTTATTTGGTCAGTTGGTGCCATAGGGTTCCAGTTTCGTCATTTTTATGGTATCAACTAGCGTCAAAGTGTCTAATTTTGCTTTCCATGCTTGTGTGGCCACTTGAACATGTGGGAATGCACCAAAATGACTCTCTAAACTTGTTTTAAAGGTGTATAAACCCGTATTTCTCAAACTCACTCATCCACCCCATGATGATGCTAAACCCTCTAGGAACCTTAAACAAGATGACACTTTACCCATGACCGATTAGAAAACAAGAATGTTGGTTAAAGAAAAGACCCTAAGAGAACCCGTCTCTTAGAACCCAAAGCTTAAGATACCACAAAGGAAGACCAATCCTTTGATAAGTCATATGAACTCTCAAAGAACACAAAGAAGCAAAGGCCTCACAAAGAATTGAATAATAGTCAAATTCATTCATCATCTCCAAAATAGAGTACAATAGAAAGCCTTTTATAGGAAAAACTTCTAAAAGACTAAAATCCTAATAAAAGTAAAACACTAAAATCTAATTAGAAATATTTTAAATAGTGTCTAAAATCAAGAAACAAAATTAGGATGCTAATTTTTACTTTAATCTCCAAGATAAGCTCTTTGACCAAGTCCTAAAAATAATAAAATAAATAAAAAACAAAATTCATAAAGAATCCTAACCAAAACTGATTAGCTTCATTAAGTAGTCACATGGGATACTCATGCTTTATTAAAAATTACATGGTTGATACATGATTCTTAATCACTTACAATTGGACTCCAATTAAGCCTTGGCACTCCTCTTGTATATGTATAACTACATTGGGCCTTCAACATATTGGATATTGACTCTAGTTGTTCCATGGATCTTCTTAGGACATTAGGCATCCATTTGGACTTCCACTTTTGCATCTTTAAGGAGATCTCATGTCCAAAATCCAATTCAACTCCAAGATCAGCATGCCTGACATATTGCTTCTTACTAGCTCTTTCTCGTGTTTAGAAACTCCGATAAGGACAATTCCAAGACCAAGTGAAAGCTAAGAGTTTAAGATTCAAGATTGACCCATTAATCATTTGAAAATTCCATGAAATGATGATAAAAGCATTCACCAAAATTGATTGACGTCCAGCATGTTCTGAATTGATCAAATATGGATCTTGGGCTCTAAACTTAGGCTAACATCCAACATAGAGATTATTTTAAGCTCTTTGAAGTTCTTGGACATATACTAGCACAATTTGGGCCTTTTGAGCATAGGTGATACAATATCAGTAGGCATGCCCATTAGAGCGCAACAAGTTCGAGAAACCCTCATCCATCAAGAACTTCAAAGAGCTCAAGTGGCCCAAATTATGCATTATGTCCAAAAATTTCAAAGAACTCAAGATAATATCTATGTTGGACGTTGGCCCAAGTTTAGAGCCCAAGATCTATATTTGATCAATTCAAAACATGCTGAATTAGATTTTGGACATGAGATTTCTTTAAAGATGCAAAAGTGGAAGTCCAAGTGGAAGCCCAATGCTCTAAGAAGGGCCATGGAGCAACTAAAGTCAATATCCAATGTGTTGAAGGCCCAATGTAGTTATACACACACAAGAGATGCCAAGGCCCAATTGGAGTCCAATTACAAGAGATTAAGAATCATGTGACAACCATGTGATTTTTAATGAAGCATGAGCATCCCATGTGACAACTTAAAGAAGTAGATTAGTTTTGACTAGGATTCTTTTTAAAATTTCGTTTTTTTATTATTTTATTATTTTTTTGAACTTGGTCAAAGAGCTTATCTTGGAGATCAAGTTAAGATTAGTATTCTAATCTAATTAGGATATATATTAGGTATCATTTAAAATATTTCTAATCAGGTTTTAGAGTTTTACTTTAATTAGGACTCTAGAAAATTTTGCCTATAAAAGGCTTCCTATTGTATTCTATTTTACAGATGAATGAAATTGAGTATTAATCAATTATTTGTGAGGCTTTTGCTTCTTTGTGTTCTCTGAGAGTTCACGTGACTTATCAAAGGATTGGTCTTCCTTTGTGGCGTCTTGAGGCTAGGGTTCTAAGAGACAAGTTCTCTTAGGGTCTTTCCTTTGACTAACATTCTTGTTTTCTAGCCGGTCTCGGGCAAAGTGTCATCTTGTTGAAGGTTCCTAGGACAAGGTTCCTAGAGGGTCTCTCATCATTTGGTATCAGAGCTTTGGTCGCTAGTACAAGGTATATTTTTGTTTTTTCCCTTTCATTATTCTTCATACTTTCTCTCCTTCCATTAGTATTACCTTTTCCATCTTCGTCTTTTTCTATCTTCTTCTGTCTTCCATTGTTGTGTTCCTCTATCCTAAAAAAAGAAGAGAGTGTGATACTCCAAAAAGAAAAAAAAAAGAGAAGAGAGTGTGATACTCCCAAAAAAAAAAAAAAATTCGAAAAAAAAAAAATTCGAAAAAAAAAGAGTGAAAAAAAAAGGGAGAAAAAAAAAATTCAGATTGCAGAATTCAAAATTGCAAGTTGTGCCAATTCAAAATTAAAAGCAAGATTGGAGTCAATTTCCTAATTGGAATTAATTTCCTAATTGGAGTCAATTTCCTAGTTGGAGTTAGTTTCTTAATTAGAGTTAATTTCCTAATTGGAGTTTGTTTCCTAATTGGAGTTAATTTCCTAGTTGGAGTTAGTTTCCTAATTAGAGTCAATTTCCTAATTGGAGTTAGTTTCCTAATTGGAGTCAATTTCCTAGTTGGAGTTAGTTTCCTAATTAAAGTCAATTTCCTAATTGGAGTAAGTTTCCTAATTGGAGTCAATTTCCTAATTGGAGTTTGTTTCCTAATTTAATTGCATTAAGTGGCTACCAAGTTTTCTACTTACCTATTTGCATTCAAGAAAGGATATTGTTTCCTAATTGTTCGAAACTTGAATTGCAAGTAGTTTTCTATTCTTAAGGTTTCTTATTTTCAGATTTTTTTTTTCTTTTCATCTCTTTCCTTCTAGACCTTCCCTTACTCCTTCTTTTTCCTTTTTGTTACACACCTTTTTTTTTTCTCCTTTGTTTGATTCTTTGGGAATTTACATTTTAGGATTCTAGTTTTTTGATTGCCACTAGTCTGATCTTTTCATTTGATTTGCTTATGACTTGCTTAGAATACTTGTAAGAAGCAAATTATTGAGTGGTAAAAGGCAAGAGCGTAACATTAAAGAAAAAGCTAAAAAGAGAGTTAAACACGAGTGAACTTATCATCTTTTGAGTGTAAACACGTGAAAAGAGTGAGTGAGGTCCTATTCCTTCTATCTTTCTTTGACTAACTTTTCAGGTGTTAAGATGTCCAATGAGTACAAATTCCTTGAAGAGGCTAACAAAGAGCAATTTAAGCAAACTTGTGCATGGTTAGATGCATTCCAATCTAATTCCAACTCTACAGGACAATATAAGGAAAAGGCATCCCCTGACTTCCATACTAGATGCCTTATCAAAGAGAAAGTCTGTAGCATGGCTATTGATAATAGTAGCTATGTAAATGTTGCTAGTACCTTACTTGTTGAGAAATTAAACTTGCCTACTATAAAGCATCCTAGGCCCTATACTTTGTTGAAGGGTAGTGCTGAATTTAAAGTTAATAAGCAAGTTTTGATTTCTTTCTCTATTGGTAAATATCATGATAAAGTGTTATGTGATGTCACTCCTATGTCTGATGGACATATTATGCTTGGTAAACCATGGAAACATGTGAGAAAAGCTAAATATGTTAAGCATAAGTACAAATATTGCTATTGCTATTCATTTGTATTCAATGAAAAAAATCATGTATTAGTACCTCTTGATCCTATGGATGTTTATGAGGATCAAATGAGAATAGTACAAGCATACAAAATGAAAGAAAAAGAGATAGCAAAAGAAAAAGAGAGAGAACATGAGTTAGAGAGAGAAAAAGATGAAATTGAAAAAGAAAAGAGTGTGAGTGAAAAGAAAGAGCACGAGAGTTGTGAGAATAGTGAGAAAAGTGAGAAAAGCATAAGTCTGAGCTTGTTTGATGAAAAAAGAGAGGTTGAGAGCATATGTAAGGATATTTATTTATCTACTAACAATCTTAACCCACTTTTGCCTATTGTTAGTTCTAGCTCCTTGCAGGTATGTAGAGATTTGTTTCCCAAGAAACCACCTAATGGCGAAGATTCGAGGACGAATCTTTTCAAAGAGGGAGGGAATGATACAATATCAGTAGGCATGCCCATTAGAGCGCAACAAGTTCAAGAAACCCTCATCCATCAAGAACTTCAAAGAGCTCAAGTGGCCCAAATTATGCATTATGTTCAAAAATTTCAAAGAATTCAAGATAATATCTATGTTGGACGTTGGCCCAAGTTTAGAGCCCAAGATCTATATTGATCAATTCAAAACATGCTGAATTAGATTTTGGACATGAGATTTCTTTAAAGATGCAAAAGTGGAAGTCCAAGTGGAAGCCCAATGCTCTAAGAAGGGCCATGGAGCAACTAAAGTCAATATCCAATGTATTGAAGGCCCAATGTAGTTATACACACACAAGAGATGCCAAGGCCCAATTGGAGTCCAATTACAAGAGATTAAGAATCATGTGACAACCATGTGATTTTTAATGAAGCATGAGCATCCCATGTGACAACTTAAAGAAGTAGATTAGTTTTGACTAGGATTCTTTTTAAAATTTTGTTTTTTTATTATTTTATTATTTTTTTGAACTTGGTCAAAGAGCTTATCTTGGAGATCAAGTTAAGATTAGTATTCTAATCTAATTAGGATATATATTAGGTATCAGTTAAAATATTTCTAATCAGGTTTCAGAGTTTTACTTTAATTAGGACTCTAGAAAATTTTGCCTATAAAAGGCTTCCTATTGTATTCTATTTTACAGATGAATGAAATTGAGTATTAATCAATTATTTGTGAGGCTTTTGCTTCTTTGTGTTCTCTGAGAGTTCACGTGACTTATCAAAGGATTGGTCTTCCTTTGTGGCGTCTTGAGGCTAGGGTTCTAAGAGACAAGTTCTCTTAGGGTCTTTCCTTTGACTAACATTCTTGTTTTCTAGCCGGTCTCGGGCAAAGTGTCATCTTGTTGAAGGTTCCTAGGACAAGGTTCCTAGAGGGTCTCTCATCAATAGGCCATCCCTTCATAAGCCATTTGAACTTGAATCATGCGCTTTTGAATGATTTGGGTTTCTTGATGGATAAGGGCTTCTTGAACTTCTTGTGCTCCAATGGGTATGCCTACTGGTGTTTTGTCATTCCCTCCCTCTTTGAAAAGATTCATCCTCAAATCTCCACCTATATCATATGGAAATAAATTAGACTTTCAAAAATAATGATAACACTATATTTATCAAGTGGAAGAATCTTGTAAACAAAGGGCTCCTTTCAAAGAGATCATCAATTCTTTGAGGCAACTTAGAATACTCTAAGTTGGGAAACTTTTTGAACTTGCTTTGAGTTAAGAAGTATTTCTTTCTCACATGCAACCAAATAAAAATGATAATTTTGATCCCACATGCACCTGCAATAAACTAAGGGCCATAACAAAATCCAAATAATACGATAACCTTTTAAGTGTAAAATTAATGTAATATGAATTCCTAATAACCACAAAATTCATGAAACAATATAAACTCAATATGTGGTGCTCAATGCTTTTGAAAGGTAATAATTCATCAAGAATAACAAAATATATGCAATCAAAGCACTTTTAAAAGCACATTAAAGATTGGAAAGTATGAGATGGTTTCTTAGAAAACAAATCTAGGCAATCATAACTCCTTTCAATGCTAGTTAAAAATAAGGGTCCATTAGGTGGCTTCTTTGAAAACAAATCTCCACATGCCTGCAAGGAGCTAAAACCAATAATAAGCAAAGATGGGTTAAGATTGTTAGTAGATAAACAAACATCCTTGCACACACTCTTAGCCTCTCTTTTTTCATCAAGCAAGCTCACACTCATGCTTTTCTCACAACTCTCTTGCTCTTTCTTTTTACTCACACTCTTTTCTTTTTTAATCTCGTCTTTCTCTCTCTAACTCATGTTCTCTCTCTTTTTCTTTTTCTCTCTCTTTTTCTTTTATTTTGTATACTTATACTATTCTCATTTGATCCTCATAAGGATCCATAGGATCCAGAGGTACCAATATATGATTTTTTTTCATTGAATACAAATAAATAGCAATAGCGATATTTGTGCTTATGCTTAACATATTTACCTTTTCTAACATATTTCCATGGTTTACCAAGCATAATATGCCCATCAGGCATAGGAGCTACATCACATAACACTTTATCATGATATTTACTAATAGAGAAAGAAATCAAAACTTGCTTTTCAACCCTAAATTCAACACTACCCTTCAACAATGTATAGGGCCTAGGATGCTTTATAGTAGGTAAGTTTAATTTCTCAACAAGTAAGGTACTAGCAACATTTACATAACTACTATTATCAATAGTCATGCTGCAAACTTTCTCTTTGATAAAGCATTTAGTATGGAAATCAGGGGATGACTTTGCCTTATCTTGTCTTGTAGAGTTGGAATTGGATTGGAATGCATCTAACCATGCATAAGTTTTCTTGAATTGCTCTTTGTTAGTCTCTTCAAGGAATTTGTATTCATTGGACATCTTGTTACCTGAAAAGTTAGTCAAAGGAAGAAAGAAGGAATAAGACTTCATACACTCTTCTCACGTATTTACACTAAAAAAATTATAAGTTCACTCATGTTTAACTCTCTTTTTGACTTTTTCTTTAATCTTAATTGCACTTTGCCCTTTACCATTCAACAATTTGCTTCTTACAAGTGTTCTAAGCAAGTCAAAAGCAAATCAAAAGGAGCAATCTGTAAAAGTGACAATAAAAAAAACTAGAATCCTAAAATATAAATTCCCAAGGAGTCAAATAAAGGAGAAAAAGGGGTGTGTAACTAAAAGGGAAACAAAGACGAAGGGGAGGTTTGGATGGCTTGGAAGGAAGGAGAAGAAAAGGAAAAATCTAAAAATAGAAAACTTTAAGAATAAGAAACTACTTGAGAACCAAGTTAATCAAAATAGAAAACTACTTGCAATTCAAGTTTAAAACAATTAAGAAAGAAAATCCTTACTTGAATGCAAGTAGGAAAGTAGATAGCTTGGTAGCTACTCAATGCAATCAAATTAAGAAACTAACTCCAATTAGGAAATTAACTCAAATTAGGAAACTAACTCAAATTAGGAAATTAACTCCAAGCTTTAAACTTTCAACTTTGAATTAGCACAACTTGCAATTTTGAATTCTGCAATTTGAATCTTTTCTTTTTCTCACTTTTTTTTTACTTTTTTTTAATTTTTTTTAAATTTTTTTTTTGGAGTATCACACTCTCTGTTTTTTTTTTTTAATGAGTATAGAGACACATAACAATGGAAGGAGGAAGAAGATAGAAGACAAAAGCAAAGATGAAAAAGGTAACATAAATGGAATAAGAGAAAGTATGAAGAACAATAGAAGGGAAACACAAAAATATACCTTGCACTAGGGAACCAAAGTTCTAATACTAAATGATGCAAGACCTTTTAGGAACCTTGTCCTAAAAACCTTCAATAAAATGACACTTTACTTGGAACTGGTTAGAAAACAAAAATATTGGACAAAGGAAAGACCCTAAGAGAACTCGTTTCTTAGAACCCTAGCTTTAAGGCGTCACAAAGGAAGACCAATTCTTTAATAAGTCACGTGAACTCTTAGAGAACACGAAGAAGCAAAGGTGATGAGAGACTCTTTAAGAACCTTCAACAATATGACATTTTGCCTGAAACTGGCTAGAAAACAAGAATGTTAGTCAAAGGAAAGACCTTAAGAGAACCCGTCTCTTAAAACCCTAGCCTCAAGATGCCACAAAGGAAGGCTAATCCTTTGATAAATCACGTGAACTTTAGACAACACAAAGAAGCAAAAGCCTTACAAAGTATTGAATAATACTCAAATTCATTTATAATCTTCAAAATAGAGTACAATAGAAAGCCTTTTATAGGCAAAATTTTCAAAAGACTAAAATCCTAAGAAAAGTAAAACACTAAAATCTAATTAGAAATATTTTAAATGGTGCATAAAATCAAGAAACAATATTAGGATGCTAATTTTAACTTAATCTATAAGATAAGCCATAAGCTCTTTGACCAAGTCTTAAAAATAATAAAATAAATAAATAACAAAATTCATAAAAAATCCTAGCCCAAAACAATCAGCTTCTTTAAGTAGTTACATGGGATGCTCATGTTTTATTAAAAATTACATGGTTAACACATGATTCTTAATCTCTTGCAATTGGACTCCAATTAGTCATTGGCACTCCTCTTGTATGTGTGTAGATTGGGCTTTCAATATGTTGGATATTGACTTTAGTTGTTCCATGGACATTCTTAGAATATTGGACATCCACTTAGACTACCACTTTTGCATCTTTAAGGAGATCTCATGTCCAAAGTCCAATTCAACTCTATGATCAGCATGCCTGATGTGTTGCTTCTTACTAGCACTATCTTGTGTTTGGAAGCTCCGATAAGGATGATTCTAAAATGAGGTAAAAGTTGAGAGTTTAGGATTCAAGATTGACCCATTAGTCATTTGAAAACTCTGTGAAATGATGATGAAAGCATTCACCAAAATTGAGTGACATCCAGCATGTTCTGAATTAAACAAATATGGATCTTGGGCTCTAAACTTGGGCCGATGTCCAACATAAAGATTATCTTGAGCTCTTTGAAGTTCTTAGACATATACTAACACAATTTGGGCCTTTTGAGGATGGGTCATTCTTTCATAAGCCATTTGGACCTAAATCATGCCCTTTTGAATGATTTGGGTTTCTTGATGGATAAGGGCTTCTCGAACTTCTTATGCTCTGATGGGCATGCCTACTCGTATTGTATCATTCCCTCCCTCTTTGAAAAGATTCATCTTCAAATTTCCACTTGTATCATATGAAAATAAATTAGACTTTCCAAAACTAATTGATACAATATCAATAGGCATCCCTATTGGAGCACTACAAGTTCGAAAAGTCCTCATCCATCAAGAAAGCCAAATCATTCAAAAGGGCATGATTCAAGTCCAAATGGCTCATGAAGAGATGGCCTATGCTCAATAAGCCCAAAGGAAGACCAATCCTTTGATAAGTCATCCTCTGATTTCCATACTAGATGCCTTATCAAAGAGAAAGTCTACAGCATGGCTATTGATAATAATAGCTATGTAAATGTTGCTAGTACCTTACTTGTTGAGAAATTAAACTTGCCTACTATAAAGCATCCTAGGCCCTATACCTTGTTGAAGGGTAGTGCTGAATTTAGTGTTAATAAGCAAGTTTTGATTTCTTTATCCATTGGTAAATATCATGATAAAGTGTTATATGATGTAGCTCGTATATCTTATGGACATATTATGCTTGGTAAACCATGGAAACATGTGAGAAAAGCTAAATATGTTGAGCATAAGCACAAATATTACTATTGTTATTCATTTGTATTAAATGAAAAAAATCATGTATTGGTACCTCTTGATTCTATGGATGCTTATGAGGATCAAATGAGAATAGTACAAGCATACAAAATGAAAAGAAAAAGAGAGAGAACATGAGTTAGAGAGAGAAAAAGATGAGATTGAAAAAGAAAAGAGTGTGAGTGAAAAGAAAGAGCCAGACAGTTGTGAGAAAAGTGACAAAAGCATGAGTACGAGCTTGTTTGATGAAAAAAAAGAGGTTGAGAGTGTGTGTAAAGATGTTTGTTTATCTACTAATAATCTTAACCCATCTTTGCCTATTGTTGGTTCTATCTCTTTGCAGATATGTAGAGATTTGTTTTTAAAGAAGCCACCTAATGGACCCTCATCTTCAACTGGCATTAAAAAGAGTTGTGATTGCCTAGATTTGTTTCCTAAAAAATTTCTTGATTGATGAGGGCTTCTCGAACTTGTAATGCTCCAATAGGGATGCTTACTGATATTGTATTACTAATGATAACACTATATTCATCAAGTGGAAGAATCTTGTAAACTAAAGGGCTCCTTTCAAAGAGATCATTAATTCTTTGAGGCAACTGAGAATACTCCAAGTTGGGAAACTCTTTGAACCTGCTTTAAGTTAGGAAGTATGTCTTTTTCACATGTACCCAAATATAAATGATAATTTTGATCCCACATGTACTTGTAATAAATCCAAGGGCCATAACAAAATCCAAGCAACACAATAACCTTTTAATCATAAAATTAATGTAATATGAATTCCTAACAGCTACAAAATTTATGAAACAATTAAAACTCAATGTGTGTTGTTCAATACTTTTAAAAGGCAATAATTGATCAGGAATAACAAAATCTATGCAATCAAAGCACTTTTGAAAGCATATTAAAGATTGGAAACCATCAGGTGGTTCCTTAGGAAATATATCTAGGCAATCACAACTCTTTTCACTGCTAGTTGAAGATGAGAGTCCATTGGGTGGCTTCTTTGAAAACAAATCTCCACATAACTACAAGGAGCTAGAACTAATAATAGGCAAAGATGGGTTAAGATTGTTAGTGGGTAAACAAACATCCTTACACACATTCTCAATCTCTTTTTTTTCATCAAACAAGCTCACACTCATGCTTTTCTCACTTTTCTTACAACTCTCTTGCTCTTTCTTTTCACTCATACTCTTTTCTTTTTCAATCTCTTCTTTTTCTCTCTCTAACTCATGATCTCTCTCTTTTTCTTTTGCTCTTTCTTTTTCTTTCATTTTGTATGCCTGTGTTATTCTCATTTAATCCTTATAAGCATCCATAGGATTAAGAGGTAGCAATACATGACTTTTTTTATTGAATATGAATGAATAGAAATAGCAATATCTGTGCTTATGCTTAACATATTTAGTTTTTCTAACATGTTTCCATGGTTTACCAAGCATAATATGTCCATCATACATAGGAGCTATATCACATAACACTTGATCATGATATTTACCAATGGAGAAAGAAATCAAAACTTGCTTATTAACCCTAAATTCAGCACTACCCTTCGACAATGTATAGGGCCTAGGATACTTCATAGTAGGTAAGTTTAATTTTTCAACTAGTAAAGTACTAGCAACATTTACATAACTACTATTATCAATAGCCATAGTGCAAACTTTCTCTTTGATAAAGCATCTAGTATGGAAATCAGGGGATAACTTTGCCCCATCTCATCCTATAAAGTTAGAATTGGAATGCATCCAACCTTGCATAAGATTGCTTGAATCGCTCTTTGTTAGCCTTTTCAAGGAATTTGTATTCATTGGACATCTTGTCATTGGAAAAGTTAGTTAAAGAAGGAAAGAAGAAATAGGACTTCACACTCTTCTCACATGTTTACACTCAAAAGATTATAAGTTCACTCGTGTTTAACTCTCTTTTTGGCTTTTTCTTTAATGTTAATTGCACTCTTGACTTTTACCACTCAACAATTTGCTTCTTACAAGTGTTCTAAGCAAGTCACAAGCAAATTAAAAGAACATATCAGACAAGTGGCAATCAAAAAACTAGAATCTTAAAATACAAATTCCCAAAAAATCAAACAAAGGAGAAAAAGAGGTGTGTAACAAAAAGGGAAGGAGGAAAGGAAAACAAAGAGGAATGGGAGGTTTAGATGGCTTGGAAGGAAGGATAAAGAAAGGGAAAATCTAAAAATAGGAAACTTTAAGAATAGGAAACTACTTGGGAACCAAATTAATCAAAATAGGAAACTACTTGCAATTCAAGTTTAGAACAATTAAAAAAAAATCCTTACTTGAATGCAAATAGGAAAGTAGATAACTTGGTAACTACTCAATGCAATCAAATTATAAAACTAACTCCAATTAGGAAATTAACTCCAATTAGGAACTAGCTCTAATTAGGAAATTAACTCTAATTAAGAAACTAACTCCAATTAAGAAATTAACTCCAAGCTTTAAGCTTTCAACTTTGAATTTGCACAACTTGCAATTTTTAATTCTGCAATCTGAATATTTTCCCTTTTTTTTCACTCTCTTTTTTTTTCACTTTTTTTTCAAATTTTTTTTTCTTTAAATTTTTTTTCAATTTTTTTTTTTGAGTATCACACTCTTTTTTTTTTTGGAATGAGGATGGAGGCACACAACAATGGAAAAAGGAATAAGATAGAAGACAAAGGTGAAGATAAAAAAGGTAACACAAATAGAAAGAGAGAAAGTATGAAAAACAGCGGAAGGGAAACACAAAGATATACCTTACACTAGCGAACCAAAGCTCTAATACCAAATGATGAGAGAGCCTCTAGGAATCTTATCTTAAGAATCTTTAACAAGATGACACTTTGCCCGGGACTGGTTAGAAAATAAGAATGTTGATCAAAGGAAAGACCCTAAGAGAACCCGTCTCCTAGAACCCTAGCCTCAAGACACCACAAAGGAAGACCAATCCTTTAATAACTCATGTAAACTCTTAGAGAACACAAAGAAGCAAAGGTCTAACAATGTATTGAATAATACTCAAATTCATTCATAATCTCCAAAATAGAGTACAATAGAAAGTCTTTTATTAGCAAAGTTTCCAAAAGACTAAAATTCTAATAAAAGTAAAATATTAAAATCTAATTAGAAATATTTTAAATGATGCCTAAAATCAAGAAACAATATTATGATACTAATTTTAACTTAATCTCCAAGATAAACTCTTTAATCAAGTCCTAAAAATAATAGAATAAATAAATAACGAAATTCATAAAGAATCATAGCCCAAACCAATCAGCTTCTTTAAGTAGTTACATGGAATGCTCATGCTTCATTAAAAATTACATGGTTGACACATAATTCTTAATCTCTTGTAATTAGACTCCAATTGGGCCTTGACACTCCTCTTATATATGTATAACTACGTTGGGCCTTCAATATGTTAGATATTGACTCTAGTTGCTCCATGGACCTTCTTAGGACATTGGGCTTCTATTTGGACTTCTACTTTTACATCTTTAAGGAGATCTCATGTCCAAAGTCTAATTCAACTCCAAGATCAATATGCCTGACGTGTTGCTTCTTACTAGTACTATCTTGTGTTTGGAAGCTTCGATAAGGATGATTCCAAAACGAGGTGAAAGCTTAGAGTTTAAGATTCAAGATTGACCCATTAAGGAGATCTCATGTCCAAAATCTAATTCAACTCCAAGATCAATATGCCTGACGTGTTGCTTCTTACTAGTACTATCTTGTGTTTGGAAGCTTCGATAAGGATGATTCCAAAACGAGGTGAAAGCTTAGAGTTTAAGATTCAAGATTGACCCATTAATCATTTGAAAACTTTGTGAAATGATGATGAAAGCATTCACCAAAATTGAGTGTCATCTAGCATGTTCTGAATTAATCAAATATGGATCTTGGGCTTTAAACTTGGGCTGACGTCCAACATAGAGATTATCTTGAGCTCTTTGAAATTCTTAGACATATACTAGCATAATTTGGGCCTCTTAAGGATGGGCCATCCCTTCATGAGCCATTCGGACCTAAATCATGCCCTTTTGAATGATTTAGGTTTCTTTATGGATGAGGGCTTCTCGAACTTGTTGTGATCCAATGGGCATGCCTACTAGTATTGTATCAAAATGTCTCACAAAGAATTGAATAATAGTTAAATTCATTCATGATCTTCAAAATAGAGTACAATAGAAAACCTTTTATAGGTAGTTTTTAAAAGACTAAAATCCTAATAAAAGTAAAATACTAAAATCTTATTAGAAATATTTTAAATGGTACCTAAAATCAAGAAACAAGATTAGGATGCTAATTTTAACTTTAATCTCCAAGATAAACTCTTTGACTAAGTCCTAAAAATAATAAAATAAATCAAAACAAAATTCATAAAGAATCCTAGCCAAAATTGATCAGCTTCTTTAAGTAGTCACATGGGATGCTCATACTTCATTAAAAATCATATGGTTGACACATAATTATTAATCTCTTCCAATTGGACTCCAATTGGGCCTTGACATTCCTCTTGTATGTATATAATTACATTGAGCCTCCAACATATTGGATATTGACTCTAGTTGCTCCATGGATCTTCTTAGGACATTGGGCTTCCACTTTTGTATCTTTAAGGAGATCTCATGTCCAAAATCCAATTTAACTCCAAGATCAGCATGCCTGACGTGTTGCTTTTTACTAGCTCTATCTCATGTTTGGAAACTTCGGTAAGGACAATTCCAAGACTAGGTGAAAGCTAAGAGTTTAAGATTCAAGATTAACCCATTGATCATTTGAAAATTCCATGAAATGATGATGAAAGCATTCACCAAAATTGATTGATGTCTAGAATGTTTTGAATTGATCAAATATGGATCTTGGGCTCTAAACTTGGGCTGACGTCCAACTTAGAGATTATCTTAAGCTTTTTGAAGTTCTTGGAGATATACTAGTACAATTTGGGCCTTTTGAGCATGTACCATCCCTTCATAAGCCATTTGGACCCGAATCATGCGCTTTTGAATGATTTAGGTTTCTTGATGGATGAGGGCTTCTTAAACTTCTTGTGCTCCAATGGGTATACTTACTGGTATTGTATCACATGATATACATAAGATTACACATGCTAGCTCTTGCATTCAATACCCGAAATATGCTATCTCATACATTTGGCATCAAATTTCATTCATACATCATACATTTAAGTAATTATATACATTCATATGATTACATAACAATTTCATCATTGGATTACATCATATGTCATGAGTGTGGTTACAAGAGAGACATAACTAGGCCATTTCATTCATTTTGATGTCAATCTCCTTCTCTTTGGCTTGGTGGCTTCCATTACCTTGTTCAATTAATTCACCTAGCATGTTAAGACATTAGAGAGGAGGGGATGAGATTCAAAGAATCCTAATAGCTCATCTTCCTTCTAGTCACACATAAAGTATGCATACAAGCCTAGAAAATGCATGCATGGACATATTGAAGCATGTGAGCATTCAAGAAACATTCTTGGCATTTAAACAAATTGTACATAGCATACATAGGCTTGCCAAGTGAATGAACTAGCCTCACCTATTCACTTATAGATTTTGGACTTATCTTACCCATTTTCTCCAAGAGGTCTTGATTTAACCTTACTCTTGGGAGACTCTTTACTTTGTCTTAACCAAGTTTAAGGGTTTCTTGGCTCATCCTCACTATGGCTAGAGGGTTCTTGGCTTCTCCACACTCAAGCAAACCAAGGCAAGCATATAAAACATCATTTGAGTGCATAAAATATCATCATGGTACCATGGAATAAAAGCTCATGCTAAAATACTTTTTATAGCTCAAAACATATATACACGCATTCAAAGATATTGTAAGCACACATTCATATATGAGAGAAGGTGGAGAGAGCTACCTTACTTGCATTCACACATTTTTTCCTTAAATCTTGAGTCCTCTCCCTTGACCTCACACACCAAAAAAGGTGAAGATCATTTCTTTTGGCCTAGACACATCATATGAAAGCTAATTACACTCTTGAATCACATTCTAAGGCTACGTATTCACTAGAAAAGCTAAGTGACTCATAAGGCTCTTTTATGGTTTTATAATGCACTTAATGAAGCAATTTGAAGAAAACATCATCTTGGCTCCATTCTCTCCATTCATTTATGATTTTTGACTCCATTAAAACCTCTTGGAGTCATCACATAATCAAATCAAGGAGCCTAACTAGGTGTTGCTTCTTTAAGCCATAATATGGAACCTATAATACTATCTCACTATCTATGGCTTCTAAATTTTTTTCAAGGCTTCCTCTCATCCTCTTCCATCATATGTGACTCAAAAATAAGCTTGGAACAAATTAAAACTACCCCTTGGTGCTTCATCTAGCCTAGGTTAAAACTATGTATTATATGAACGCCAAGTGAGTTTGCTTTATTCTTTTGATGCAAGATGCATATGCGGAGCCTTCTATGAATTTCAATAGCTCATCCAAATACTCATTTAGGCCTAAGAACAATTGCATCAAATCATATTTTCAAGGGAGCTCATGAAACCCTAAGTTTGCTCTCTTCAAAATCAATAACTTTTACTTGGATTTTTTTGCATATTCTTACTCTCCTCCCTTAAATTCATAGAACCCTTGGTTCTGCCCAAAATTCAAACCCTCTTTGATGAAGGGGCCTGTGAGCTTGTAGACAAGGGAGCATGGTGTAATGACCTAAAAGAGCATGGAAGGTATGCAAGAGAGCCCAACATGCAAATGGACCCATTACAAGGCATAGGAGGCCTAATGACTAGAGGAAGAGCTAAAGCCATGAAGTAAGCTTTGAGTTGCATTGTCCAAAAAGTTCAAGAGCTTGAACCCATGTTTTTGCATCAATTTGAAGAGTTACAAGGCCCAAGGGACTTGATCCTCATTGTCCAAGCCCAACAAGACATTCTGCAAGGTCCAAATACAGTCCAACTTGAAGAAATCAATTAACAAGCATGTGCAAATCACATGGGCAACAAAAGTGACGTGAATAGGAGTTTTAAATCTTATTAGGATGTCTTTTATTTGCTTTTCATTAGTTTCCATTCCCATTAGTTTGAACAAGGCCATTTAGTCAAGACTTAGGATTTAAGTTTTAGATTTTTTTTATTTCCATTTTCATTAGTTGCTGAAAACTTATTACTTTCTTTCCTTTTCTTTAGGATTTCTTGTAGTAAATGGCATCATCTCCTCCCATTAAAATTGGATTCTTTGTTTCCTATTTCTTGGAGGATAATTCTTAGAGATTAAGTTAGGTTTAGGGTTTTCTTTTATGCCTATTTAATAGGCCACCTATTGTACTTTTAGAGATTAGAATGAATTCAGAATTTTATTTCTCATTGTGAGAATTCTTGCTTCTGTGTGTTCTTCTATAGAATACAAGTGACTTTATCAAAGGAGTGGTCTTTCTTTGTGGCGTCTCAAGGCTAAGGTTCTAAGGGACGTGATACAATATCAGTAGGCATGCCTATTGGAGCGCAACAAGTTCGAGAAACCCTTATCCATCAAGAACTTCAAAGAGCTCAAGTGGCCCAAATTATGCACTATGTTCAAAAATTTCAAAGAGCTCAAAATAATTCCTATATTCAACGTCAACCCAAGTTTAGAGCCCAAAATCCATATTTGATCAATTTAGAACATGCTAGACATCACTCAATTCATAAAGATGTTGATCTTAGAGTTGAATTAAATTTTGGACATGAGATCTCCTTAAAGATGCAAAAGTGGAAGTCCAAGTGGAAGCCCAATATCCTAAGAAGGTCTATGGAGCAACTAAAGTCAATATCCAATATGTTGAAGGCCCAATAACAAGAGCTAAAGTTAAAGCAATGAAAGAAGCTTTCAATTGTTTAATTTATAAGCTTCATAATGTAGAGCCCATTCATTTAAGTTAAGAGAAGGCCCAAGAAGATGTAAAAAGTGTGATCATACTAACCATTCTACAAGAAGAGTGCCAAGGCCCAATTGGAGTCCAATTGCAAGAGATTAAGAATCATGTGACAACCATATGATTTTTAATGAAGTATGAGCATCCCATGTGACAACTTAAAGAAGTTGATTAGTTTTGACTAGGATTCTTTTTGAAATTTCGTTTTTTATTATTTTATTAATTTTTGAACTTGGTCAAAGAGCTTATCTTGGAGATCAAGTTAAAGTTAGTATCCTAATCTAATTCCTTAATATTAGGCATCATTTAAAATATTTCTAATCAGATTTTAGAGTTTTACTTTAATTAGGACTCTAAAAATTTTGCCTATAAAAGGCTTCCTATTGTACTCTATTTTGCACATGAATGAATAAATGAATTTGAGTATTATTCAATACTTTGTGAGGCTTTTGCTTCTTTTTGTTCTCTGAGAGTTCACGTGACTTATCAAAGGATTGGTTTTCCTTTGTAGTGTCTTGAGGCTAGGGTTCTAAGAGACAAGTTCTCTTAGAGTTTTTCCTTTGACCAACATTCTTGTTTTCTAGCCGGTCTCGGGCAAAGTGTCATCTTGTTGAAGGTTCCTAGGACAAGGTTCTTAGAGGGTCTCTCATCAGGACGAGTTCTCCTAGGGTCTTATCCACTTGACTAACATTTCTTGTTCTTAGCTAGTTCCAGGCAACGTATCATCTTGTTGAAGGTTCCTAGGACTTATTCCTACGGGGTTTCTCATTATTTAGTATCAAAGAATAGGTGCGTTAGTATAAGGTATATCTTTGTGTTTCCTTTCCATTGTTTTTCATGCCTTCTCTCCTTTCATTTGTGTAACCTTTTTCATCTTCGCCTTTGTCTTCCATCTTCTTCCTTCTTCCATTGTTGTGTGCCTCCATCCTCCTTTTCATACCATCCATAGTTTTCTTTTCTTGTGATTTGCTAACTTGTGTGTGAGTTTTGTCCTCTTGGCCATATTTTTGTTTTTGTTTTCCTTAAAAAAAAAAAGTGTGTGATACTCCAAAAAAAATTTGAAAAAAAGTGAAAGAAAAAAGAAGTGAAAACAGAAAGAAAGAAGAATTTCCAATTTGAGTTGAGTAACTATCAAGTTTTTTTCCTTTTATGTTCAAGTAACAAATTTCATATTTCATTGTGACTGATTGCAATTGCTTGGTATCCCATTAGTTTCCTATTTTCAAAGTTCCTATTTTGACTAATCTGAATTGCAAGTTGTAGCAAGTTACCCATTTGTCAAGAATTTACATTACAAGTAGCAATCAATTTCCTAATTCTGTAAACTTAGCTGGTAAGCTTCCAAATTTTATAAATTGAATCCAACTTTCCTTTTTTTTAATTCTTTCCTACTTTTCTTTTCTTTCCAAATTTCTTGTTTTTGATCCTTGCCCTTTTAAATTCTTATCTACTTCCTAATTTGCTTCTTGCCTATTTTTTTTTATTTCCTTTCTATTTACAGATTTGCTGACTTTCTTTCTTTCCATTTTTTTTGCTTTAGATCTCATTGTTTTCTTTCCAAATCCTTCAAGTTGTGCCTCTCCTTCCTTGATCAGGTCTAAAACATGATTTAACCTCTCCCTCTCACATCCATTTTGTCAAATTTCGTTTTTCTTTTTTTTTTGCTGAATCGACTCTCTTTCCTCTATTGTTGTTTCATGTTCCTTTCTCTTGTTTCCTTCTTGTTTTGATTTCTTTCTTTTCCCCATATTGCTGCACATTTTTTTCTTCTTTTCTTTTGCATTATTATTACTACCCCTTGCCCTTTTTTTGTTTTGGCTCTTTGAGGATTTTAACTTGGAATTTTCTGGTTTTGGGATTGCCACTTTATTCTTTGCTCCTATTGATTTGTTTTTGTTTCTATCTAAGAGCATTAAAAAGAGGCAAGTGAGTGGCAAAAGGCAAGAGTGTCATATTAAAGATAAAAGCCAAATTTTGAGTGAAACACGAGTGGATTTGCAATATTTCGAGTGATACACATGAGAAGAGTGTGTGAGGTCCTACTTCATATTATTTTTTATTCTGTCCACTAACATTTCAAGTTGTAAAATGGCTGAAAATAAGCCTAATGATGATCTTAAAGTTTTCATGAAGTGTCTATGAGCAATTCAAAAGGCTCAATGCAAGACTAGATGACTTTGAATCTCCATCTAACTCTAAAATTCCAAAAAGGCGTGATCTTGAAGAGGAGTATGAAGGAGAATCTGACTTTGATGATTTCATTCCAAGGAGGCACAAGCAAGCTGCCCCACATAAGGAGCATGGTCTAGGCAACATCAAAATGAAAATTCCCTCCTTTTAAGGAAAGAATGATCCAGAGCTTTATTTGGAGTGGGAAAGAAAGGTTGAGCATGTTTTTGAGTGCCATCATTATTCTAAAGGGTAAAAAGTGAAATTAGCAGCCGTTGAATTTTTAGATTATGCTAGCATTTGGTGGGATCAACTTCTCATCAATAGAAGGCGAAATAGAGAGCCTCCAATTCAGACTTCGCATGAGATGAAACTCACTATGAGAAAGAGATTTGTCCCTAGTTATTACTATAGGGATTTGCACAAGAAATTGCAAAAATTGAGACAAGGCTCCATGAGTGTTGAGGAGTATTATCAAGAGATGGAAATGGGTATGATTAGAGCCAATCTTGAGGAAGACAAAGAGGCAACCATGGCAAGATTCATAGATGGTTTGAACCCTAAAATTGCTGCAATAGTTGATCTCCAACATTATGTTGACATGGAAGAGCTATTACACAAAGCTATTAAAGTAGAGAAACTACTTAAATCTCAACAAAAATTCAGATTTGCTGCTAGTTCTAGGTCTTGGAAGCAAGGTTTGAAGGATTCCAAATCCTCCTTCAAATCCAAAGAAAGCAAGCCAAAGGAGGAAGCAAAGCCTAAAAGTTCAGATCCACCTCCTAAAGGTAAGTATAACTCTAACTCTTCTTCTTCTTCTTCTTCTACTTCAAAAATTAAGTGTTTTAAATGTCAAGATTTTGGTCATATCTCTTCTCAATGTCCAAATAAGAGAACTATGATTTTGCTTGAGAATGGTGATGTAGTTAGTGAGGAGACTAGTGATGAAGATTCGGATGGAAGTATGCCATCTTTGGTGGAGGATTCTAAGTTGGAGCTTAGTGAGCCCGTGCTTGGAGAGACTTTGGTGTCTAGGCGTGCTCTAAATATTCAAGCCAAGGAAGATCATGAGAAAGAGCAACGTGAGCACATTTTCCATGCTACATGTTTTATCCAGAACAAGGTATATAGCATGATTATTGATGGTGGTAGTTGTACAAATGTTGCCAGTATCTTGCTTGTTGATAAACTAAATTTGCCTACTTTAAAGCATCCTAGTCCTTATAAGTTGCAATGCTTAATGATTGTGGTGAAGTTAAAGTTACTAAGCAAGTGTTAATTTCTTTTTCTATTGGTAATTATCATGATGAAGTCTTGTGTGATATAGCTCCTATGTATGCTGGACATATTTTGCTTGGTAGACCATGGCAATTTGATAGACGTGTTAAACATGATGGATATAAAAATTGCCATTCTTTTCCTTTCAATGGTAAAACTATTGTACTTACTCCTCTCAGACCCATGCAAGCTTATAAGGATCAACTTAGAATTGAAAATGAGTACAAATTGAGAGAGAAAGAGAGAAAAGAAAGAAAGGAGAGGGGAAAAAAAAAAGAAAGTGATTGAAAAGGAAAGGCATGAAAGTGAGAAAATTGATGGAAAAAAAGTGAGTTTCTGATGAAGGGGCCTGTGAGCTTGTAGACAAGGGAGCATGGTGTAATGACCTAAAAGAGCATGGAGGGTGTGCAAGAGAGCCCAACATGCAAATGGACCCATTACAAGGCATAGGAGGCTCAATGACTAGAGGAAGAGCTAAAGCCATGAAGCAAGTTTTGAGTTGCATTGTCCAAAAAGTTTACGAGCTTGAACCTATGTTTTTGCATCAATTTGAAGAGTTACAAGGCCCAAGGGACTTGATCCTTATTGTCCAAGCCCTACAAGACACGCTGCAAGGTCCAAATATAGTCCAACTTGAAGAAATCAATTAACAAGCATGTGCAAATCACATGGGCAATGAAAGTGACGTGAATAGGAGTTTTAAATCTTATTAGGATGTCTTTTATTTGCTTTTTAATAGTTTCCATTTCCATTAGTTTGAACAAGGCCATTTAGTCAAGACTTAGGATTTAAGTTTTAGATTTTGTTTATTTCCATTTTCGTTAGTTGCTGAAAACTTATTACTTTCTTTCCTTTTCTTTAGGATTTCTTGTAGTAAATGGCATCATCTCCTCCCATTAAAATTGGATTCTTTGTTTCCTATATCTTGGAGGAGATTCTTAGAGATTAAGTTAGGTTTAGGATTTTCTTTTATGCCTATTTAATAGGCCACCTATTGTACTTTTGAAAGGGTGGAATGAATTCAAAATTTTTATTTCTCATTGTGAGAATTCTTGCTTCTGTGTGTTCTTCTATAGAATATAAGTGACTTATCAAAGGAGTGGTCTTCCTTTGAGGCGTCTCAAGGCTAAGGTTCTAAGGGACGAGTTCTGTTAGGGTCTTATCCACTTGACTAACATTTCTTGTTCTTAACCAGTCCCAGGCAACGTATCATCTTGTTGAAAGTTCCTAGGACTTATTTCTACGGGGTCTCTCATCAGTTTCTTTTCTGGAAAAAGAGAGATTAAGAGAGCTATGTTGGCTGATGAGCAAGTACTTGTCCTTTTGTACAAGGAAATTTATTTTTCTACTAATGAACTTGATCCCTCTTTGCCCTCTAGTGTTGTGTCTCTTTTGCAAGATTTTGGTGATTTGTTTCCAAAGGAAATTCCCGATGGTTTGCCCCCTTTGAGAGGCATTAAACATCATATAGATTTCATCCCCAGAGCATCCATTCCTAATAGACTAGCATATAGAGCCAATCCAGAAGAAACTAAGGAAATCCAATGCCAAGTTGAAGAGCTCATGAAGAAAGGCTTTGTTAGAGAGAGCTTGAGTCTTTGTGCGGTTCCAGTGATCCTAGTGCCTAAGCAGGATGGCAAGTGGAGAATGTGCGTGGATTGTAGAGCCATCAATAAAATCACAGTTAAGTATCGTTATCCCATTCCTGGATTAGATGATATGCTTGATGAGTTGCATGGTGCATCTTTATTTTCTAAAATTGATCTTAGGAGTGGATATCATCAAATTAGAATGAAAGAAGGTGATGAATGGAAAACTGCATTTAAAACTAAGTTTGGATTGTATGAGTGGTTAGTTATGCCATTTGAATTAACTAATGCACCCAGTACATTTATGAGCTTAATGAATCATGTTTTTTATTCTCTCATTGGGAAATGTGTTGTTGTTTATTTTGATAATATTTTGATTTATAGCAAGAGTTTAGATGATCATCTTGGTCATTTGCATGAGGTCTTTTGCATTCTTAGGAAGAATAGCCTTTATGTAAATTTAGAAAAGTGTTATTTTTGTTTGGATTCTGTTGTGTTTCTTGGATTTGTTGTAGGTGCTCAAGGGATTCGTGTGGATGAAGAGAAGGTGAAAGCTATCTGTGAGTGGCCTACACCAAAGAATGCAAATGAAGTAAGGAGTTTCCATGGCTTGACTAGCTTTTATAGTCATTTTGTGAGGGACTTCTCCTCCAGTGCTGTACCTTTGAATGATTTGGTAAAGAAAAATGTAGTTTTCAAGTGGAGTGAAACACAAGAGGTTGAATTTAGCCCTTTGAAAGAAAAATTAACTAATGCTCCTTTACTTGTTTTACTTGATTTTTCTAAAGTATTTGAATAGAGTCCAATTTGAAGAAATCAATTAACAAGCATGTGCAAATCACATGGGCAACAAAAGTGACGTGAATAGTAGTTTTAATTTTTATTAAGATGTCTTTTATTTTCTTTTCATTAGTTTCCATTTCTATTAGTTTGAACGAGGCCATTTAGTTAAGACTTAGGATTCAAGTTTCAGATTTTGTTTATTTCCATTTTCATTAGTTGCTAAAACTTATTGCTTTCTTTCCTTTTCTTTAGGATTTCTTGTAGTAAATGGAATCATCTCCTCCCATTCAAATCGGATTCTTTGTTTCCTATTTCTTGGAGGAGAATTCCTAGAGATTTAGGTTTAGGGTTTTCTTTTATGCCTATTTAATAGGCCACCTATTGTACTTTTGGAGATTGGAATGAATTTAGAATTTTATTTCTCATTGTGAGAATTCTTGCTTCTGTGTGTAAGACTAGAATACAAGTGACTTATTAAAGAAGTGGTCTTCCTTTGTGGCATTTCAAGGCTAAGGTTCTAAGGGACGAGTTATCTTAGGATCTTATCCACTTGACTAACATTTCTTGTTCTTAGCCGGTCTCGGACAACGTATCATCTTGTTGAAGGAGCTAGGACTTATTCCTATGGGGTCAAGATTCAAAGTCAGCCAGTCTTGCATTGAGCCTTTTGAATTGCTCATAGACACTTTTTATAAAAACTTTAAGATCATCATTAGGCTCATTTTCAGCCATTTTACAACCTGAAATGTTAGTGGACAGAATAAAAAATAATATGAAGTAGGACCTCACACACTCTTCTCACGTGTATCACTCAAAATATTGCAAATCCACTTGTGTTTCACTCAAAATTTGGCTTTTATCTTTAATATGACACTCTTACCTTTTGCCACTCACTTGGCTCTTTTTAATGCTCTTAGATAGAAACAAAAACAAATCAATAGGAGCAAAGAACAAAGTGGCAATCCCAAAACCAGAAAATTCCAAGTTAAAATCCTCAAAGAGCCAAAACAAAAAAGGGGCAAGGGGTAGTAATAATAATGCAAAAGAAAAGAAGAAAAAAAATGTGCAGCAATATGTGGAAAAGAAAGAAATCAAAACAAGAAGGAAACAAGAGAAAGGAACATGAAACAACAATAGAGGAAAGAGAGTAGATTCAACAAAAAAAAGAAAAATGAAATTTGACAAAATGGATGTGAGAGGGAGAAGTTAAATCACATTTCAGACCTAATCAAGGAAGGAGAGAGGCACAAATTGAAGGATTTGGAAAGAAAACAATGAGATCTAAAGCAAAAAAAATGGAAAGAAAGAAAGTCAGCAAATCTGGAAATAGAAAGGAAATAAAAAAGAAAAGGCAAGAAGAAAATTAGGAAATAGATAAGAATTTAAAAGGGCAAGGATCAGAAACAAGCAATTTGGAAAGAAAAGAAAAATAGGAAAGAATTAAAAAAAAAAAGAAAGTCAGATTCAATTTAGAAAATTTGGAAGCTTACCACCCAAGTTTACAGAATTACAAAAGTGATTGCTACTTGTAATGTAAGTTCTTGACAAATGGATAACTTGCTACAACTTGCAATTTAGATTAGTCAAAATAGGAACTTTGAAAATAGGAAACTAATGGGATACCAAGCAATTGCAATCAGTCACAATGAAATAGGAAATTTGTTACTTGAACATAAAAGGAAAAAACTTGATAGTTACTCAACTCAAATTGGAAATTCTTCTTTCTTTCTTTTTTCACTTCTTTTTTCTTTTGAATTTTTTTTCGAGGTTTTTTTTGGGAGTATCACACACTCTCTTTTTTTTTTTAAGGAAAAAAAAAATGAAAATATGGCTAAGAGGACGAAACTCACACACAAGTTAGCAAATCACAAGAAAAAAAAACTATGAATGGTATGAAAAGGAGGATGGAAGCACACAACAATGGACGAAGGAAGAAGATAGAAGACAAAGGCGAAGATGAAAAAGGTTACACAAATGAAAGGAGAGAAGGTATGAAGAATAATGGAAAGGAAACACAAAGATATACCTTGTATTAACGAACCTATGCTTTGATACCAAATGATGAGAGACCCTGTGGGAATAAGTCCTAGGAATTTTCAACAAGATGATACGTTGCCTAGGACTAGCTAAGAACAAGAAATGTTAGTTAAGTGGATAAGACCCTAAGAGAACTCATCCCTTAGAACCCTAGCCTTGAGACGCTATAGAGGAAAACTACTCCTTTAATAAGTCACTTGTATTCTATAGAAGAACACATAGAAGCAAGAATTCTCACAATAAGAATTAAAATTCTGAATTCATTCCCCAATGAGAGAACAAAAACATGATTCATTAAACTCATAAATGTACTGGTTGCATTAATTAATCCAAATGGCATAACTAACCACTCATACAATCCATACTTAGTTTTAAATGCAATTTTTCATTCATCACCTTCTTTCATTCTAATTTGATGATATCCACTCCTGAGATCAATTTTAAAAAATAAAGATGTACCATGCAACTCATCAAGCATATCATTTAATCTAGGAATGGGATAACGATACTTAACTATGATTTTATTGATGGCTCTACAATCCATTCACATTCTCCACTTGCCATCCTTCTTAGGCACTAGGATCACTGGAATCGCACAAGAACTTAAGCTCTCTCTAACAAAGCCTTTCTTCATGAGCTCTTCAACTTGCCATTGGATTTCCTTAGTTTCTTCCGGATTGGCTCTATATGCTGGTCTATTAGGAATGGATGCTCTGGGAATGAAATCTATATGATGTTCAATGCCTCTCAAAGGGGGCAAACCATCGGGAATTTCCTTTGGAAACAAATCACCAAAATCTTGCAAAAGAGACACAACACTAGAGGGCAAAGAGGGATCAAGTTCATTAGTAGAAAAATAAATTTCCTTGTACAAGAGTACAAGTACTTGCTCATCAGCCAACATAGCTCTCTTAATCTCTCTTTTTCCATAAAAGAAACTCACTTTTTTTTCATCAATTTTCTCACTTTCATGCCTTTCCTTTTCAATCACTTTCTTTTCTCTTTCCTCTCCTTTCTTTCTTTTTTCTCTTTCTCTATCAATTTGCACTCATTTTCAATTCTAAGTTGATCCTCATAAGCTTGCATAGGTCTGAGAGGAGTAAGCACAACAGTTTTACCGTTGAAAGGAAAAGAATGGCAATTTTTATATCCATCATGTTTAACACGTCTATCAAATTGCCATGGTCTACCAAGCAAAATATGTCCAGCATACATAGGAGCTATATCACACAAGACTTCATCATGATAATTACCAATAGAAAAAGAAATTAACACTTGCTTAGTAACTTTAACTTCACCACAATCATTAAGCATTGCAACTTATAAGGACTAGGATGCTTTAAAGTAGGCAAATTTAGTTTATCAACAAGCAAGATACTGGCAACATTTGTACAACTACCACCATCAATAATCATGCTACATACCTTGTTCTGGATAAAACATGTAGCATGGAAAATGTGCTCACGTTGCTCTTTCTCATGATCTTCCTTGGGTTGAATATTTAGAGCACGCCTAGAAACCAAAGTCTCTACAAGCATGGGCTCACTAAGCTCCAACTCGGAATCCTCCACCAAATATGGCATACTTCCATCCGAATCTTCATCACTAGTCTTCTCACTAACTACATCACCATTCTCAAGCAAAATCATAGTTCTCTTGTTTGGACATTGAGAAGAGATGTGACCAAAACCTTGACATTTAAAACATTTAATTTTTGAAGTAGAAGAAGAAGAAGAGTTAGAGTTATATTTACCTTTAGGAGGTGGATCTGAACTTTTGGGCTTTGCTTCCTCCTTTTGCTTGCTTTCTTTGGATTTGAAAGAGGATTTGGAATCCTTCAAACCTTGCTTCCAAGACCTAGAACCAGCAACAAATCTGAATTTTTGTTGAGATTTAAGTAGTTTCTCCACTTTAATAGCTTTGTGTGCTCTTCCATGTCAACATAATGTTGGAGATCAACTATTGCAGCAATTTTAGGGTTCAAACCATCTATGAATCTTGCCATGGTTGCCTCTTTGTCTTCCACAAGATTGGCTCTAATCATAGCCATTTCCATCTTTTCATAATACTTCTCAACACTCATGGAGCCTTGTCTCAATTTTTACAATTTTTTGTGCAAATCCCTATAGTAATAACTAGGGACAAATCTCTTTCTCATAGTGATTTTCATCTCATGCGAAGTCTGAATTGGAGGCTCTCTATTTCACCTTCTATTGATGAGAAGTTGATCCCACCAAATGCTAGCATAATCTAAAAATTCAACGGCTGCTAATTTCACTTTTTACCCTTCAAAATATTGATGGCACTCAAAAACATGCTCAACCTTTCTTTCCCACTCCAAATAAAGCTCTGGATCATTCTTTCCTTAAAAGGAGGGAATTTTCATTTTGATGTTGCCTAGACCATGCTCCTTATGTGGGGGAGCTTGCTTGTGCCTCCTTGGAATGAAATCATCAAAGTCAGATTCTCCTTCATACTCCTCTTCAAGATCACGCCTTTTTGGAATTTTAGAGTTAGATGGAGATTCAAAGTCATCCAGTCTTGCATTGAGCCTTTTGAATTGCTCATAGACACTTTTTATGAAAACTTTAAGATCATCATTAGGCTCATTTTCAGCCATTTTACAACTTGAAATGTTAGTGGACAGAATAAAAAATAATATGAAGTAGGACCTCACACACTCTTCTCACGTGTATCACTCAAAATATTGCAAATCCACTCGTGTTTCACTCAAATTTTGGCTTTTATCTTTAATATGACACTCTTGCCTTTTACCACTCACTTGCTTCTTTTTAGTGCTCTTAGATAGAAATAAAAACAAATCAATAGGAGCAAAGAATAATGTAGCAATCCCAAAACCAGAAAATTCCAAGTTAAAATCCTCAAAGAGCCAAAACAAAAAAGGGGCAAGGGGTAGTAATAATAATGCAAAAGAAAAGAAGAAAAAAACGTGCAGCAATATTGGGAAAAGAAAGAAATCAAAACAAGAAGGAAACAAGAGAAAGGAACATGAAACAACAATAGAGGAAAGAGAGTAGATTCAGCAAAAAAAAGAAAAACAAAATTTGACAAAATGGATGTGAGAGGGAGAGGTTAAATCACGTTTTAGACCTGATCAAGGAAGGAGAGAGGCATAACTTGAAGGATTTGGAAAGAAAACAATGAGATCTAAAGCAAAAAAATGGAAAGAAAGAAAGTCAGCAAATATGGAAATAGAAAGGAAATAAAAAAAAAATAGGCAAGAAGCAAATTTGGAAGTAGATAAGAATTTAAAAGGGCAAGGATCAGAAACAAGCAATTTGGAAAGAAAAGAAAAATAGGAAAGAATTAAAAAAAAGGAAAGTCGGATTCAATTTAGAAAATTTGGAGGCTTACCACCCAAGTTTATAGAATTAGGAAAGTGATTGCTACTTGTAATGTAAGTTCTCTCATCATTCTTGCAGCTACATATTTGGGGCGAAATAGGGAGAAGAAGGGGGAAGGAGTAGCTATGACGATCTTAATTTCTAATCATTGTAATTAAGGTTAAATAAATGATTAATAATCATAGAATTTAAATTAGGGTTGGAAGTCATTACAACTAATTATATCCAAAAAATGTTAGGAAATTTGAACCTTAACGTTATTAGAGTCATTAATCATACAATTACAAGCACTTATGTACATCAAGGAAATAAACATTCATTTACAAGCTTTTGATTCTATTACCTATTGATTCTAACTCACAAGAATCTTCTACCAATGTTTCTAAGTCATCCCTTGAGGTTGCCATATGAAAAACCAAAATTTGCTAGTTAATATATGAGTTTCAGGACGTTCTCCATGGCTAAATTCTCCTTAGCCACGACCAATTGCCCTTGGGTTCACTTCTTACTTTGTTACCTTCGCCGTGGCTAAGTTACATGACGCCACAATGAGGAAGCCTCTTAGAATCTACCTCTCTCGCCTCACACTATTGGCCGCGGCCAATTTCCCCATTCGCCGTTGCTAATTCCTCTTTGGAATGCCCGACAAATTCTCACAAAAGTTCACTGTGGCCAATTCCAATTTAGCCGTAGCGAATTACCCTCTGGACCCAGTTCTGCCTCTCACATTTTGCTGTGGCGAATTGCTTTCTGGTGCTTTCCCTAGGCAACTTTCCCTCTATTGGCTGCGGCTAACAATATTTTGGTCACTGCAAAATGCCTTCTGATCTTATAACTCCTAAAATCTTGTCTCATACTCCCTACTCCCTATCTATGGGTTCTTTAGGGCCACTCTCCCCCTATTTGTGACCCTCTAATGGTGTTCATCTATTTAATTTACCTAGTTAATCTATCCTTATCCATCCCGAGATTTAAAGTATTGGCTTCTACTCACCAAGCTATCACATATCAACAAACACCATAATTTAGTGATAACAAATGTATTCTGGCCACAAGGTGCATGGGGCCCATGCATAATGTTCATACAAGAGCAAGTTGCTTATCTATTGTTAATCAATTACAACCAAAATGTTCAATTCCATGACAATTAAATTACATATACAACCCCTATACTTGGCAATTCATGATACAATGCAGCAATGATACAAAACTAGCAATCTAGTTACAATACAATTTGACAAGGCTTCCAAACTTATGTGTTACCAAGCCATTTAATAAGTTTCCATTAATTTTCTCCTTTCCACTAAGAGGTCCGGTCCCTGAAAATGTTAGCCCACAACGGGGTGAGATATACAATCTCAGTAACAAAAGGCAATTTCCATATACATGTACAAGTTAATCAATCTAATGCAATTTCATGTCATTAATACTAGAATCATCAATTTAATTTGCAAATGAACTAATTGAACTACCAATGACTTCTATCCCATACTAACAATCATACACAACATGTTAATGACCAATAACACTGGGAGAAGCCCGTCCATTGCACCTACTCCTTAATAAGCACAACCAAGGCTCAGTGTATCTAGGGTCTGATCACAACCCGGTGCTCGATCAAAGCACATGCATGGGTGGCAGCCACACCATATGATGAGAGACCCTCTAGGAACCTTGTCCTAGGAACCTTCAACAAGATGACACTTTGCCCGAGACCGGCTAGAAAACAAGAATGTTGGTCAAAGGAAAGACCCTAAGAGAACTTGTCTCTTAGAACCCTAGCCTCAAGACGCCACAAAGGAAGACCAATCCTTTGATAAGTCACGTGAACTCTCAGAGAACACAAAGAAGCAAAAGCCTCACAAAGTATTGAATAATACTCAAATTCATTTATTCATTCATTCATTCATTCATGTGTTTAAAATAGAGTACAATAGGAAGCCTTTTATAGGCAAAAATTTCTAGAGTCCTAATTAAAGTAAAACTCTAAAATCTAATTAGAAATATTTTAAATAATACTAATATATATCCTAATTAGATTAGGATACTAATCTTAACTTAATCTCCAAGATAAGCTCTTTGATCAAGTTAAAAAAATAATAAAATAATAAAAAACGAAATTCAAAAAGAATCCTAGTCAAAACTAATTAACTCTTTTAAATAGTTGTCACATTACTCCAATTGGGCCTCAGCACTCCTATTGTATGTGTATAGTTTATTGGGCCTTCAACGTGTTGGATATTGTCTTTAGTTGCTCCATGGCCCTTCTTAGAACATTGGGCTTCCACTTGGACTTCCACTTTTGCATCTTTAAGGAAATATCATGTCCAAAGTCCAATTCAGCATATTTTGAATTAATCAAATATAGATCTTGGACTCTAAACTTGGGCCGACGTCCAACATAGATATTATCGTGAGTTCTTTGAAATTTTTGGATATATACAATCACAATTTGGGCCTCTTGAACATGGGCCATCCTTTCATGAGCCATTTGGACCTGAATCATAGGCTTTTGAATGATGTGGTCTTGATGGATGAAGGATTCTCGAATTTGTAGTGCTCCAATAGACATGCCTACTGATATTGTATCACCATAGCTCTACCATGGACTTGTAAGGTCCAATTACAATAACAATTTAAGTAGTCAACTAATCATTTAACATTTCAAAATCAAGCATTTGTAACAAAGATCAGATTAATATGAGTATATACATGGAATTAGGAAAATAACCCTGGTTATCTCAATGAAGCCAATTACTCATCCTCTAGCTACCATCATGATTCAAAGCACACTAGGTTTAACATAAGTATAATCATCATTATTCAACTACCATTAGTAAGGAATTTCCCTATCCACAGATTAATCTTAACAAGAGTACATTAAGAACTTCTTACTTAAGCTTCCTAAGGGTCTATAGCACTAATTCAAGGTCACAATAACAAGAACTCACAATGAGTCACTCCTAATGTCTCCATTTTCGCACATGTAAGAGCCATACACCAAAAGTTAGTCCAAATGATGAAAATTCAGTATATATACCACATAAGAGAAGAGGGAACACTTACCTATACACCTAAGAGGTCAAATAGATTGGGTTAAGCCTTAACTACTAAGAACACACCATGGGCCATCCTTAAAACTTGGATTTTTGCACATGGAATAAGCCATATACCAAAGTCAACTTATAACATGAAATCTGAGCAAGATTACACCACAAAATGAAAGCAAACTCTTACCTCATGGTTCCACTAACTCCAAACTCTGAAAATCTTGCAAGGAATCACCCAACACTAAGTTTCAAATTTGAGAAGGAGGTGAAAATGTCCAAAAGCAGAAATTAATTGGACCAAAATGAAGAGGAGAATGAGAGGGTCAAGTTATATATAACTCACCTTAGCCAAATCATCTTCTAGGAGTCAAAAATAGAGCTGTAATATTAGTAGAACCCTAGCCTCCCTTAAACCTCTGAATTTCCTCCCTTGTCTCTTGCATTTTCTGCTGAATGGGGAGGGAGGCTGCTGAACTTTTAGGGTTATTAGAGAGAAAATGGGCGAACCC
Organism: Erythrophleum fordii; assembly: GCA_032878935.1. Classification (NCBI taxonomy): domain Eukaryota; kingdom Viridiplantae; phylum Streptophyta; class Magnoliopsida; order Fabales; family Fabaceae; genus Erythrophleum; species Erythrophleum fordii. The sequence goes on from JAVQMF010000053.1 coordinate 19,833,210, forward strand.
ATTAGCCCAAGGTCCATTTAAGCTTATTTCTAGTTATTGGCCTTTATTTGGTGAGGTGGGCTACCAAACACTTTGAATTAAGGTGAATTGTGCTGACCTTGAGGCCCAAATTCTAGTGGGTTCAAAGGTTGGTGTTAGTTGGGCTAAGTCTCATGAGTTGGGCTTCAAAGTTGTAGTTGGGTCAGGCCAAATTTCAAGAGTCAATCTAATTTGAGTCTGCATAATGTGTGTTGGGTCAACTATAAGGGCTTATATAAATTGGGTCTTGGGCCTCTATTTCATTAAGTCAGATTAGGTCATTGCTAGGTGAACTCTCTTGGCCCAAGTCTCATGGTAAGGAGTTAGGTTTACACCTAAAATCATTGGGCCTTCGTAAATCCTTATCCATGTCTTACTTAACTTAATGTTTAGGCCCAAATTAAGCTTTAATCTAATTGAAATCTTAAACCCATATTAATAACTTATTTCTCTATAAATTTTCATTCATATAACTTACCCAATTATTCCATAATAATTATCCTTAATTAGTCCAAATACATTATTAACACCTTAATTAATTTTGAGGTGTTACAGTAGCTACCATGGAATGAAGATTTTACCTTATTTCCATGGGTTTTCTTGCTTATTTCTCACTTTCCTTGGCCTCCTCTCTTTAAATCCGAATTTTTTCCTCTGTTCTTCCCTCAAAATAGATCTATATACTTCAATAAAATCATAGGAAAGAAAGGGAAATGGAGAAGAAGAGGTTTGATAAAGAGAAAGCATGAAAAAAAAAACTAAGAAATTCTAACCTTTCTTGCCTTTTTCTTCCTCTCCTGGTGAGCCTCAAGGAGCTGCTATTTTTTTTGTAATTTGGGCAAAGGAAGTTGTGCTTAAGAAGGTGGAAGAAAAATGGAGAAGTGTGTGAGAGCTTATAGAAACACACTTTTTTCAAAAATTTCAATTTCGTCCTTCTGTAATGGCAATTTCGTTTTGGCTTCGTTTTAGCTCATTTTGAGAACTATCTTTTCTATTATAAAATTTAGATTTCTAATTTAATAAAATACCTTTGGAATTATTCAATTTAGAACTAAAACCTTACCGAACGAACCCGTCAAAGTTCAGACTTATCGACATTAGAAAACTTACATTGGAGGGGTTTTACTAGTTCCGAGACTTCCTATGGTTTTTGGAGCCTTTGAGAACCTTAGACAACTCAAATTTCTCATTTAAAAAGTCCTCCTATTTGTTTTTTCAAAAGTTGCACTTATTTATAGAAATGCCATTACATTTTGTTAGTTTTAGTCACAAATTGTTTCACCATCCTAGTTCTGTTTTTCTTTCCATTTGAGCCAGAGATTCTCATTTTTAGGAGTTTAGAATGCTTTCTAAATTTTTTGAAACCTTAACTAAGTCATTTTCAGGGTACTTGCTTTTGTATCTGGTTAATTTCGTTCATTTATCGATAAATTATATGTTATGTTTTTCACATTTTCTCTCATTTTCAAAGAACCGGATGTTAAAGTTGGTTATGAGGCTGGACAAAAAAGGGGGCGTGCTTAAGAAGCTTAAAAGTCCACTTTTACAACTTTTTTCACTTTTCATTTTAGTCTCTAAATTATGATTTCTCCATTTGGCCTTATTTCAACTCCTTTTTGAGAATTGTCTTTTACATCATAAAATTTAAGTTCTCTAACTTATAAAATACCTTTGGTTTTACCTAAATTAGATTTGAAACCTTTTCGAATCGTTCGATTAAAGTTTTAGTCAATCCTTTGTTGAATCGCACACAAGATGGGTTTAAATCATTCTAGGGGTTCCTATAGTTTTTAGGGCCTCTAAAAACTTTGGGAAACTCAATTTTTTCATTTAAAAATCCTTCATGTGAGTTTTCCAAAATTTTCCTAAAACTACGAAAATGTCACTATATATTTTCACAATTTTTCATACCTCTTCTGGCTCAAGTTTTTAGGTATCTTCTAATATCCGATTTTTTGAAAACTAGAGAAAACGTACAAAACGTAACGTACAGTTTCTCCGTAAATAAACGAAATTCACCAGATACAAAAGGAAGTCCCCCAAAATGATGTAGTTAAGGTCCCAAAAAAATTAGGAAGCATTTTAGACTCCTAAAAATGAGAATCCTAGGCTCAGATAAAAAGAAAAATAGAGTTAGAATGAAGAAACAATTTCTTACGAAAAACTTACAAAACATAATGGCATTTTCATAATTTCGGGAAAATTTTAGAATTCACACAAGAGGGCTTTTTAAATGAAAGTTTTGAGTTCTTTAGGATTTTCAGAGGCCCTGAAAACCATGGAAACTCTTGGGACAGTTAAAACTCCTCTGGTGGATGTTTTCTAATGTCAGTTGACCCGAACTTTGACTGATTCATTTGGGAAGGTTTTAGCTCCAATTTGAGTGATTCCAAAGGCATTTTACTAAATTGGGAACCTAAATTTTATAATAAAAAAGACAGTTCTCAAAAAGAAGCTAAAACAAAGGAGAAACGAAAATGCCAAGAACAAAGGGCAAAATGAGAATTTTTGAAAAGCGTAACTTCCTCCCACCTATATATATAATGCACCCTTCTTCTCCCTTCATGTTGCATGACCAAGTTCTGCTCAAAACCAGAGGAAAACCCTAGGGAGACTGGCACATAAGAGGAAGGCAAAGGGAAGGAGAAATCAAAGGCTTAAGGTATGGAAATTAGTAGTTTTTCATGCTCTTTCTCTTCCAAACCTCTTCTCCTTCATTCTCCTTTATTTTCTATGATTAAAATGAAATTTACAAATCTGTTTTAAGGGATAAATTGAGAGAAAATTTCTGATTTGAAGAGAGGAGCTCAAAGAATATAAGATTCAAGTGAGAAAAAGCAAGAAAATATGATAATTTCTCTTTCTATGGTTGCCATCTTTGGTTCCCTCCTCCTCCATTTTTCCATACTTGAGAAAACCCTAGGTGGAGATGATTTTTAGCCAGAACCAAGTATGAATCTAAGGAAAAAGGGTGTGGAGATTAAGAATATGCAAAGAAAATAACAAAATAACCATTAGACTTCAAGATGCAAGTTTTTGGGTTTCAATTGCACCTTGTAAAATCTGATTTTGTATGATGATTACTAGATCTAAATAAGAGTTTAAATGAGCTCTTAAAATCCCTAAGAGGCTCCCCATATGCTTCTTCCCTTGAGAAAATAAAGAAAGTTCTATGGAACCCAATATGTTTCATTGTCTCCGCCAAGAAGGGTTCTCATAGCTAGGGAGAGTTTTAAATTTTTCTAAGACCATTCTTGAGTCATATATGATAAATGACTATGAGAGGAGGCCTTGGAAAAAAATTTAGAACTCATAGAAAATGAGCTGGTGCTTTAGGTTCCATATTATGACCTAAAAAAGCAACATGATACTAGGCCTTTTGTTTTAATGATGTGATGACTCTAAGAGGTTTAAAAGGAGTCAAGAATCATATTTGAAAGGAAAGAATGAGGCTTAGAAAGTATTTGAGGGGTATTGCTTCATTAGGTGCAATTATGGATCATAATTGAGCCTATAGAGCAATCTGGTGTTTCACCAAGTTATGTAACTTTAGAATATGTTTCATGAACCTAATTGACTCTTATAAATTGTATCTAGGCCAAGAGAAACCATCTCCACCAATTTGTGGGTGTGTGACCGAAAGAGGAGGCTTGAAATCCAAGGAAAAATGTGTGTGATTGTGTGTAAGGTAGCTCTCTCCACCTTCTCTCATGCATAGATGTGTGTTTACCTTGCTTTAGAATATGTATATGTGTATTTTCAAGTTATGAAAAGTGTGCTAGCATGCCTTTAAATGCTATGATTCTTAATGCCATGTTATGGTTCTAAATGAGTACATGATGTTTGTTTGAGTTTGCTTGAGTGTGGAAAGACCAAGAACTCTTCCCTTTGGTGAGGATGCACCAAGAACCCTTAAGCTTGGTTGAGACAAAGTAAAGAGTCTCCCAAAAGCAAAGTAGGCTCCCAAGAGTATGGTTGAGTCCAAATGATGGAGGTGAGCTAAGAGACTTGAAAGAGCTTGAACAAAATCAAGAATTTGGAAACAAAAGGGCTAGACATGACTCTAAAAGATGGCCTACTCAAGACCCATTGCAAGGTATAGGAGGCCCATGCACAAGATCAAGAGCCAAAGCTATGAAGGAGGCTTTGAATGGAGTGATCCAAAAACTAATAGACTTGGAGCCCATAGTCTTAGCTAAATATGAAGCCTAAAAGGAGCAAAATGGCATGAAAATTATTTCATATCTACAAGATGCTAGCCCAAGCCCAAAAGGAGCCTAATTGAAGGAGCCTAGCCATTTTTCACAAAATTGTCTTAGTTTTACTTTGCTTTAATTTAATTGTTTCTGTTTCAGATTTTTAGCTTTTTTAGTCGCCATTCTTGGTGAATTTGTCCAGACTTAAATTTCTTTTATTTTTCCCGCCATGTAAAAGGCACCGCCACCTAGGAGTTATTCTATGTTTAGGGTTTTATTTTTCAAATGCCTATATAAGGCCCACTTGTACTTCAAGAATGGGCAGATTGAATGAATTATCTTTTTAGAATCTTTTTTGACTTGTGAGGTTTCTCTTGTGGCCTTTGTGTGCTGGAGAAAACCTTTGACTTATCAAAGGAGTGGTTTCCTTTATGGCATCTCGGATTAAGGTTCTAAGAGACGAGTTCTCTTAGGGTTCAATTCCATTAACCAACATCTCTTCTTTCTTCTTCTTTGTTCATTTCTTTGTTCTTTGTTGCTTGTTATCTAGATCTGTCTATTTGCTTGTTCTTGTGTTGCATGCCAAATTTCGATCATTGATCCATGTTATTTGGGGTTCCTAGAACAGGTTTCTATGGGGTCTCACATCATCCGGTATCAGAGCATTGGTTGAGGTTAGTTTCATCCACTTTTTCCTTGTTCTTTTCCTTTATTTCGTCTTATTCTTTTCTGTTCGTCCTCATTTTCATGCGGCTGTTTTTGGTGTTTTCCTTCGTGTTTTTGGACATTTAATAGGTCTTTCTTGTGTCTCAAGATCTCTTCTTTCTGCTCATTTTGGAATCATGTCAATCTGATTTTTCTGGAGCAAGTTATAGCTATTTCTTTTGTGCATGTCATTATGATCTTTCAGAAATCTTGAGTTCTGTTTGCAAATTTCAGCACCTTTCAGATTCGTAAAAGAAAAAAAAAAAGTATATTACAGTGAAAAAAAAGGGAAAAGAAAAAAAAAGATGGAAAAGTTGCAAAAAAAAAAAAGAAGTCAGAATCTATGAAAAAGAAAGTTGTGCTGGAAATTGTAAATTTTGAATTGTTGACTTGAATTACAATTGTTGAAGATCATCTATTCTTGGAATTACCATTTCTGATTCCTTGAGTTGATCTGGTCATTAAATGTCATATTGTGCACAATTCATAAAAGGAAATTTGCATTCATTCACCTTATTCTAAATTTCAAATTTCTGATTGCTTCATTATTGATTTCAGATTGCAATTTTCTTTCCATCCTTTCCTCTTGATAATTAATCATTTAACCATTTGATCTCCCATAATATGCCACACACCATTTGTTCCATAAATTCATTGTCTTGATTTCCTTTCCTAGTCACTTGCTGTATTGTCTATTGGCTACACCTATGATTTTTCTTTAAAATGTTGGACTTTTGTTGTCTCTTTGAGAACTTTGCATCTTGGATTCTAATTTGAGATTGCCACTTCAGTTACTGCTTCTTTTGATTTGTTGGATTGAATTCAGTACACTATAGGAAGCAAGTTGAGAGGAAAAAGGCAAGAGTATTTTCATCATTGCAAAAGCCATTACAAGTGTGAAACATGAGTGAATTTGCATCATTTAGAGTAAAACACGTGAGGGAGTAGTCAGGTCCTTTTTCTTGCTATTCACTAACATTTCAGGTGCCAATCATGTCTGAAAGTGAGGATAACCAAGTTGACCTTAAATTGTTCATCAAATTTGTTCAAGAACAATTCAAGAGGCTAAATACTAGGTTGGATCAAATGGATTCTTCTTCTTCCAATAGCAAGGCAAGGTATGGTAAAAATATTGTTTTAGGAGGAGATGAATCTGATTTTGAGGAGGAAAGCCAACATGAAAGAGTTAGGAGAGCTCCCCCTGGAAAGAAAGATGCCTTTAGTAACATCAAGATGAAAATCCCTTCCTTTCAAGGGAAAGCTGATTCTGATGTATATCTTGAATGGGAAAGAAAAGTTGAGTTTTTATTTGACTGCTAATCTTTTTTAGAGGAAAGTAAAATAAAATTAGCTGCTTTGGAATTCACAGATTATGCAAGCCTATGGTGGGATCAACTAACCACTAGTATGAGGCATTTTGGAGAGGGTCCAATTCAGTCTTGGCCAGAAATGAAGGCTCTCATGAGGAAGAGATTTGTCCCTACCCATTACTATAGGGATGTGCACAAGAGGCTCCACAAAATCAAATAAGGATCTATGAGTGTGGAAGAATATTTTCAGCAAATGCAAATTGCCATGATCAAAGCCGACATTGAGGAAGATTCATAAGTTACAATGGTAAGATTTCTTGGTGGCTTAGACCCTGAAATTACTGCAGAAGTTGAATTGCAAAACTACCTTGATATAGAGGAGTTGTTGCATAAAGCCATTAAGGTGGAGAAACATTTTAAGACAAAACAGAAATTGAAATCACATGTTAGTTCCAACAAAGACTTCAAGTCCTCTTTCAAGTTTAAGGGAGAGACCAAGCCTAAAGAGGAGAATAAGTTGAAGATGCAAACACCTACTTCTAAAGGTAAATCTGAACCTAAATCTTTTTCTAGTTTTTCTAAAATTAAATGCTTTAAATGTCAAGGTTTTGGTCACATTGCTTTACAATGTCCAAATAAAAGGACTATGATTTTGCTTGAGAATAGTGTTGTTACTAGTGAAAGTAGCGGTGATGAAGATGTGGAAGCTGAGTTAAGCTCCAGTGGAGGTGATGAATCTGATGTGAAGGTAGCTGAAGCTATGATTGGTGAGGTTCTTGTGTCAAGCATGCTCTTAGCATTCAACCTAAAGAGGAGCTTGAAAAGGAACAACAAGAGCATATCTTTCACACTAGGTGTTTTGTTAACAACAAAGTGTGTAGCCTTATCATTGATAATAGGAGCTGCACTAATGTTGCTAGTACCTTGTTAGTTGAAAAGCTAGGTTTGCCAACTAGAAAACACCCCACTCCTTATAATTTGTTATGGTTCAATGATAATGGGGATGTTAAAGTTACTAAACAAGTTGTTGTAGCATTTTCCATAGGAAGTTACCATGATGAGGTTTTGTGTGATATAGCTCCTATGTATGCTGAACACTTGTTATTGGGTAGACCTTGACAATTTGATAGGATAGTTAAGTATGATGGTTATACTAACAGGTATTCTTTTGAGTTTAATAAGAAAACCATTATGCTAACCCTTCTCAGACCATTACAGGCATATGAAGATCAAAAGCGAATTACTCAAGAATGCAAGTTAAGAGAGCAAGAAAAGAAAAAGCGTGAGAAAGAAAGAAAAGAAAGTGAGATGGAGAGAAAAGAAAAGAGAGCTACTGAAAAGAAAAGTTAGGAGAGTGAAGAAAAGAAAGTAACACTATTTTCAGGTAGAGGAGAGATTAAGAGGGCTTTATGTAGTGAGACATCTTTTGTACTCTTGTATAAGGATGTTTATCTAACCCTTAGTGACCTTGATGAATCTCTTCCTTCTAGTGTTTTGAGTTTGTTGTAGGAATATAAAGACTTGTTTCCGAAAGAGGTACCAAATGGATTACCTCTCATAAGAGGCATTGAACATAGGATTGACTTTATTCCTGGAGCATCTCTTCCTAACCGACCTGCTTATAGGGAAAATCTAGAAGAGACTAAGGAAATTAAGGGGCAAGTGGAGGAACTCATGACAAAAGGGGTTTGTGAGAGAAATCCTTAGTTCATGTGCTGTTCTGGTAATACTTGTGCCCAAGAAGGATAGCAAATGGAGGATGTGTGTGGACTGACGAGCTATCAACAAAATCACAGTTAAGTATAGATATCCCATTCCTAGACTTGATGACATGCTTGATGAGTTGCATGGTGCTTACTTGTTTTCAAAAATAGATCTTAGGAGTGGTTATCATCAAATTAGGATGAAAGAGGGTGATGAGTGGAAGACTGCATTAAAGACTAATTTTGGTTTGTATGAATGGCTTGTTATGCCCTTTGGCTTAACTAATGCTCTTAGTACATTCATGAGCTTAATGAATCATGTATTTCGCCCTTACATAGGAAAGTTTGTTGTTGTGTATTTTGATGACATTCTTGTGTTTTCTAAGAATCTAGAAGAGCATGCTAAGCATTTGCATTCTGTGTTTGATATTTTAAGAGAAAATAAACTCTTTGCAAATTTAGAGAAATGCTCTTTCTGCTTGGATTCTGTTGTTTTCCTTGGTTTTGTTGTAGGTACTGATGGCCTTCAGGTGGATGAAGAGAAGGTGAAGGCAATTCAGGAGTGGCCAACACCTAAGAATGCTAGTGAGTGAGGAGTTTCCATGGACTTGTAAGTTTCTACCGACGTTTTGTAAAGGACTTCTCAACCCTTGCTGCACCTTTAAATGAGCTGGTAAAGAAAAATGTTATCTTTAAATGGGGTAAGGCATAAGAGGCGGCTTTTAACACTTTGAAAGATAAATTGACCAATACCCCTTTACTTATTCTTTCTGATTTCTATAAAAGTTTTTGAAGTTGAATGTGATGCCTCTGGAATTGGTATTGGTGTTGTTTTGATGCAAGAGTCTAGGCCTATTGCTTACTTTAGTGAGAAGCTTAGTGGTGCTTGTTTGAATTATTCAACTTATGATAAGGAATTGTATGCTTTAAAAATAACTTTGAAACATTGACAACATTATTTATGGTCTAAGGAATTTGTTTTGCATTCTGATCATAAAAGTGTTCAATACCTAAAACCCCAAGATAAGTTGAATAAGAGACATGCTGTGTGGCTTGAATTCATTGAGTCATTTCCTTATGCACTTAAACATAAAAAGGGGAAAGAAAATGTTGTGGCTGATGCTTTGTCTAGAAGGTATAGTCTCTGGTGCGAACCCACAAGGAATTGAATCCCCTTGAACCCACAACCGATCTGAAATATACACACCCCAAGAAAGCTAAATCAAGTCTGAACGATCCACTTGGAACCCTTGACACGAAGAGACAAGGACCCCGAGTGTTGGAAGACGCCACAAGGTTGATCAAGCCTTGATAAGTCTACAAGTTCAATGAAGAACCCTAGAGAGCACTCCTCTCAATTCTGGGATTTCCAGAAAATATGATTTCTATTCATTCAAATCTGATTACAATGGGAGGCAGAATACAATTATATAGTGTGCAAGTCAAATCTGCCTTCAATGCTCATAGAAAAGGAAAACTAGGGAAATTAATGGCAAATTTCCTAATTAATGGCCTATGGAATCAGAATTATAAAAGTCAAATTCTTTCAAAAACTAAAAAGGAAATAAATCCCCCTAAATAAGCTAATTTCGTCTAAATAATTAGGGTTCTAGAAATCAGCCTATTAAGCCCAAAATAGCATTATTTAGCCCTAAATGAGCCCACCAATGGATGGTCCATGGTTCAAGAACTTCAATTTATGATGTTATGGGCCAATCTAGCCTCAGCAGCTCCATCTTCAACCCATATGATGTTGAGGACGCCCACATTGGAAATGTCCATATCTTGCTTGACTTTTGTTGCTCCAATTGCTATTTGCTTAGTCCAGGTCTCTTGAACAAGTCCACTTAAGGCTTCCCTCATTCTTTTAGCTCGTGCTCTTGTCATCGGGCCACTTGGAATTTGCAGAGGATCATTCCAAGCATTTGAGACAACTTGCTCCCTTTGATGGATCGCATCATCCCCTCTCTCCTCAAAAGGATTCATCCTCGAATCATCACCTACATCATAAGGAGATAGATCAGCAACATTAAAAGTAGCACTAACATTATACTCACCTGGTGGATCTATCTTATAAGCATTGTCATTGATTTTCTCAAGGACTTAAAATGGTCCATCCCCTCTTGGAGCTAATTTAGATTTCCTTTGTACCGGAAACCTCTCTTTTCTCATATGCACCCATACCCAATCGCCAGGTTCAAAAATGACATGCCTTCTGCCTTTGTTTGCCTTAGATGCATATTGCTCATTCTTCTTTTCAATCTGCAATTTAATCTTTTCATGAAGTTGCTTAACCACCTCAACTTTCTTTTTGCCATCAAGGCTTATTGATACAATACCAGTAGGCATGCCCATTAGAGCACTACAAGTTCGAGAAGCCCTCATCCATCAAGACCAAATCATTCAAAAGCCTATGATTCAGGTCCAAATGGCTCATGAAAGGATGACCCATGTTCAAGAGGCCCAAATTGTGATTCTATATCCAAAAATTTCAAAGAACTCATGATAATATCTATGTTGGACGTCGGCCCAAGTTTAGAGTCCAAGATCCATATTTGATTAATTCAAAATATGCTGAATTGGACTTTGGACATGATATTTCCTTAAAGATGCAAAAGTGGAAATCCAAGTGGAAGCCCAATGTTCTAAGAAGGGCCATGGAGCAACTAAAGACAATATCCAACACGTTGAAGGCCCAATAAACTATACACATACAAGAGGAATGCTGAGGCCCAATTGGAGTAATGTGACAACTATTTAAAAGAGTTAATTAGTTTTGACTAGGATTCTTTTTGAATTTCGTTTTTTATTATTTTATTATTTTTTTAACTTGGTCAAAGAGCTTATCTTGGAGATCAAGTTAAGATTAGTATCCTAATCTAATTAGGATATATATTAGTATTATTTAAAATATTTCTAATTAGATTTTAGAGTTTTACTTTAATTAGGACTCTAGAAAATTTTGCCTATAAAAGGCTTCCTATTGTACTCTATTTGAAACAGATGAATGAAATTGAGTATTATTCAATTATTTGTGAGGCTTTTGCTTCTTTGTGTTCTCTGAGAGTTCACGTGACTTATCAAAGGATTGGTCTTCCTTTGTGGCGTCTTAAGGCTAGGGTTCTAAGAGACAAGTTCTCTTAGGGTCTTTCCTTTGACCAACATTCTTGTATTCTAGTCGGTCTCGGGCAAAGTGTCATCTTGTTGAAAGTTCCTAGGACAAGGTTCCTAGAGGGTCTCTCATCATTTAGTATCAGAGCTAGTGAGTTCTTTTTTTGTGAGTTCTTTTTTTGGTATCAAATATAGATCTTGGACTCTAAACTTGGGCCGACGTCCAACATAGATATTATCGTGAGTTCTTTGAAATTTTTGGATATATAGAATCACAATTTGGGCCTCTTGAACATGGGTCATCCTTTCATGAGCCATTTGGACCTGAATCATAGGCTTTTGAATGATTTGGTCTTGATGGATGAGGGCTTCTCGAACTTGTAGTGCTCTAATGGGCATGCCTACTGGTATTGTATCATTCCCTCCCTCTTTGAAAAGATTCGTCCTCGAATCTTTGCCATTAGGTGGATTCTTAGGAAATAAAATTAGGCAATCACAACTCTTTTCAATGCTAGTTGAAGATGAGAGCCCATTGGGTGGCTTCTTTAAAAACAAATTTCCACATATCTGCAAGGAGCTAGAATCAACAATAGGCAAAGATGGGTTAAGGTTATTAGTAGATAAACAAATATCCCTATACACACTCTCAACCTCTCTTTTTTTATCAAACAAGCTCACACTCATGCTTTTCTCACTTTTCTCACTATTCTCACAACTCTCTTGCTCTTTCTTTTCACTCACACTCTTTTCTTTTTCAATTTCATCTTTTTCTCTCTCTAACTCATATTCTCTCTCTTTTTCTTTTGCTTTGTATGCTTGTACTATTCTCATTTGATCCTCATAAGCATCCATAGGATCAAGAGGTACTAATACATAATTTTTTTCATTGAATACAAATGAATAGCAATAGCAATATTTGTACTTATGCTCAACATATTTAGCTTTTCTCACATGTTTCCATGGTTTACCAAGCATAATATGTCCATCAGACATAGGAGCGATATCACATAACACTTTATCATGATATTTTCCAATAGAGAAAGAAATCAAAACTTGCTTATTAACCTTAAATTCAGCACTACCCTTCAACAAAGTATAGGGCCTAGGATGCTTTATAGTAGGCAAGTTTAATTTCTCAACAAGTAAGGTACTAGCAACATTTACATAGCTACTATTATCAATAGCCATGCTACAGACTTTCTCTTTGATAAGGCATCTAGTATGGAAGTCAGGGGATGCCTTTTCCTTATATTGTCCTGTAGAGTTGGAATTAGATTGGAATGCATCTAACCATGCACAAGTTTGCTTAAATTGCTCTTTGTTAGCCTCTTCAAGGAATTTGTACTCATTGGACATCTTAACACCTGAAAAGTTAGTCAAAGAAAGATAGAAGGAATAGGACCTCACTCACTCTTTTCACGTGTTTACACTCAAAAGATGATAAGTTCACTCGTGTTTAACTCTCTTTTTGGCTTTTTCTTTAATGTTAACGCTCTTGCCTTTTACCACTCAATAATTTGCTTCTTACAAGTGTTCTAAGCAAGTCATAAGCAAATCAAATGAAAAGATCAGACTAGTGGCAATCAAAAAAACTAGAATCCTAAAATGTAAATTCCCAAAGAATCAAACAAAGGAGAAAAAAAAAAAGGTGTGTAACAAAAAGGAAAAAGAAGGAGTAAGGGAAGGTCTGGAAGGAAAGAGATGAAAAGAAAAAAAAATCTGAAAATAAGAAACCTTAAGAATAGAAAACTACTTGCAATTCAAGTTTCGAACAATTAGGAAACAATATCCTTTCTTGAATGCATATAGGTAAGTAGAAAACTTGGTAGCCACTTAATGCAATTAAATTAGGAAACAAACTTCAATTAGGAAATTGACTCCAATTAGGAAACTTACTCCAATTAGGAAATTGACTTTAATTAGGAAACTAACTCCAACTAGGAAATTGACTCCAATTAGGAAACTAACTCCAATTAGGAAATTGACTCTAATTAGGAAACTAACTCCAACTAGAAAATTAACTCCAATTAGGAAACAAACTCCAATTAGGAAATTAACTCTAATTAAGAAACTAACTTCAACTAGGAAATTGACTCCAATTAGGAAATTAATTCCAATTAGGAAATTGACTCCAATCTTGCTTTTAATTTTGAATTGGCACAACTTGCAATTTTGAATTCTGCAATCTGAATTTTTTTTTCTCCCTTTTTTTTTCACTCTTTTTTTTTCGAATTTTTTTTTTCGAATTTTTTTTTTGGGAGTATCACACTCTCTTCTCTTTTTTTTTTTTTTTTTTGGAGTTTCAAACTCTCTTCTTTTTTTTTTTTTGAGGATAGAAGAACACAACAATGGAAGACAGAAGAAGATAGAAAAAGACGAAGATGGAAAAGGTAATACTAATGGAAGGAGAGAAAGTATGAAGAATAATGAAAGGGAAAACACAAAGATATACCTTGTACTAGCGACCAAAGCTCTGATACCAAATGATGAGAGACCATCTAGGAACCTTGTCCTAGGAACCTTCAACAAGATGACACTTTGCCCGAGACCGACTAGAATACAAGAATGTTGGTCAAAGGAAAGACCCTAAGAGAACTTGTCTCTTAGAACCCTAGCCTCAAGACGCCACAAAGGAAGACCAATCCTTTGATAAGTCACGTGAACTCTCAGAGAACACAAAGAAGCAAAAGCCTCACAAATAATTGAATAATACTCAATTTCATTCATCTGTTTCAAATAGAGTACAATAGGAAGCCTTTTATAGGCAAAATTTTCTAGAGTCCTAATTAAAGTAAAACTCTAAAATCTAATTAGAAATATTTTAAATAATACTAATATATATCCTAATTAGATTAGGATACTAATCTTAACTTGATCTCCAAGATAAGCTCTTTGACCAAGTTAAAAAAATAATAAAATAATAAAAAACGAAATTCAAAAAGAATCCTAGTCAAAACTAATTAACTCTTTTAAATAGTTGTCACATTACTCCAATTGGGCCTCAGCACTCCTATTGTATGTGTATAGTTTATTGGGCCTTCAACGTATTGGATATTGTCTTTAGTTGCTCCATGGCCCTTCTTAGAACATTGGGCTTCCACTTGGACTTCCACTTTTGCATCTTTAAGGAAATATCATGTCCAAAGTCCAATTCAGCATATTTTGAATTAATCAAATATGGATCTTGGACTCTAAACTTGGGTCGACGTCCAACATAGATATTATCATGAGTTCTTTGAAATTGTTGGATATATAGAATCACAATTTGGGCCTCTTGAACATGGGTCATCCTTTCATGAGCCATTTGGACCTGAATCATAGGCTTTTGAATGATTTGGTCTTGATGGATGAGGGCTTCTCGAACTTGTAGTGCTCTAATGGGCATGCCTACTGGTATTGTATCACTTATTCTCTCATTAATGGGCAATGGTAACAAATCCAAAGGAGTTAGTGGATTAAAACCATAAACAATTTCAAAAGGAGAATAATCAGTAGATGAATGCACACTTCTATTATATGCAAATTCAATGAAAGACAAGCAATCCTCCCAATTTTTCAAATTCGTTTGGATGACGGTCCTAAGCAATTGAGTTAAGGTTCTGTTAACAACAAATTTTCCAATATATGCACGCAAAATATGATTCATCAACCTCATAAAAGTACTAGGTGCATTTGTTAGCCCAAATGGCATGACTAACCATTCATACAGCCCATGCTTTGTTTTGAAAGCAGTTTTCCACTCATCTCCTTCCCTCATCCTAATTTGATGATATCCAGATTTTAAATCAATTTTTGAGAGAATAACAGACCCATGCAATTCATCAAGCATATCATCTAATCTAGGAATAGGATGGCGATACTTTATAGTGATATTGTTGACAGCTCTGCAATCAATGCACATCCTCCAAGATCCATCTTTCTTTGGTACTAAGAGGACTGGTACAGCACATGGACTCAAGCTTTCTCGAACATACCCCTTTGCCATGAGCTCTTCAACTTGCTTTTGAAGCTCTTTTGTCTCCTCAGGGTTAGTTCTATAAGCTGGCTGGTTAGGAATTGTTGCTCCAGGAATGAAGTCAATTTGATGCTCAATGCCTCTTATGGGTGGCAATCCACTAGGAATATCTTCTGGAAATATATCTTCAAATTCCTGCAACAATGAACTAACAACACTCGGAAATGAAGAGTCAAGGTCATTAGTGTAAAAGGCCTCCTTGTAAACAAGTACAAGTAAAGGCTGTTCAGAAATATATGCACTCCTCACCTCACTTTCTTTTGCATAAAAACTCACTTTTTCTCTTTCTTTTCTCTCCACTTTCTTTTCTTTCTTCTGAATCTCCTTTTTTGAGCTCTCAGATTTTCTTTCTTTCTCACCCTCATTGCTTTTTGATCTCTCTTCTTTATTTTTCTTATCACCCTCTCTTTTATCTCTCTCTTGTTTCATTTTGAGCTGATCTTCATACACTTGCTTGGGTGTTAATGGTACAAGAGTAACGGGTCTGTCATCCTTTACAAATGAATATCTATTGGTAAACCCATCCTTTGTCGCCTTCCTATCAAATTCCCAAGGTCTACCCAAAAGTATATGTCCAGCATGCATAGGAACAACATCACATAAAATCTCATCACAATATCTTCCAATTGAGAATGAAACAAGAACTTGCCTATCAACCTTAATCTCCCCACATTCATTCAGCCATTGCAACTTGTATGGTCTAGGGTGTTTAATGGTAGACAAATTTAATTTCTCAACTAGAGTGGTACTAGCAACATTGGTACAACTCCCACCATCAATAATCATATTGCATACCTTGTTGCTTATGAGACAGCGAGTATGGAAGATGTTTTCTCTTTGCTGCTCAATGTCATCTTCCTTAACTTGAGAATTCAAAGCTCTTCTAGTCACAAGTGCTTCTCCTTCTATAGCATACTCAAACCCATCATCACTAGCATCTTCAAGTGATGGCATGGAATCATCACTTTCACTTTCAGACACCACTTCACGGTCCTTCATGATCATTACTCTCTTGTTGGGGCATTGCGAAGCTATATGACCTGTTCCCAAACACTTGAAACATTTAATATCTCTATTTCTAGATGATTGGGAATCAGATTTACCTTTGTTTTTAGATGAAGCTTCCTCTTTGCCTTTTGGGACTTCTCTTTGAACATCTTTTTCTTCCTTCTTCCATTTTAGTCTCATTGAAGAACTAGAGCCTGAAAGGTACCTTGCTGATCCTTTTTGTTTAAGTTGCCTTTCAACCTTCATTGCCATGTGCACCATGTCTTCTAACTCCACATAATGCTGCAACTCCACAATATTAGCGATTTCTTTATTCAACCCATTTAAGAATCGAGCCATTGTTGCTTCCCTATCCTCTTTCACATTTGCCCTAAGCATAGCCACTTCCATCTCTTTGTGATATTCCTCTACACTCTTAGAGCCTTGTGTAAGGGACTGCAACTTTTGAAAGAGGTCTCTATAGTAATGGTTGGGTATAAACCTCTTCCTCATGAGAGCCTTCATCTCCCTCCATGTTTCTAGGGGTCTCTCACCATTCCTCCTCCTCTCTAGGACCAATTTATCCCACCAAATTAATGCATAATCCGTAAATTCAATGACTGCTAATTTCACCTTTTTTGCTTCAGAATAATTATGGCACTCAAAAATGAACTCAATTTTCTTCTCCCATTCCAAATAAGCTTCAGGATCATTTCTACCTTGGAAAGAAGGTATCTTCATCTTAATATTTCCAAGGTTTCCATCCACCCTATTTTAGCCCTTGGAGCATTTTTACCGTGTCTCCTTTCATGCCTAACTTCCCTAGGCCTATTTCTACCCAAATCAAATTCAGATTCATAGTCTTCTTCACTACCACCTCTTACTTCATTTTCAGACTCAAAATCATCCATAGAATCATCTCTATGCCTCTCATATCTTCTAGGATTAGGACTTACAGTAGGTGGTCTTCTCTGCAAGTTTGCAATCATTGTGTCTTGCTTATCCATCTGGTCTCTTATCCCTCCAAGCACCACATAACATTCAAATTGCTGCTGCATGGCTTTTACAACGAGATCCAGGTTCTGTGCACTACCTCCTCCACTTGATATTTCCTCCCTATTAGACATTATAAGCTGCAAGAAAAATTGATTAGAGAAATAAAGATCCTCGCAAATTTTCCTCACGTGTTTACCCTCAAAGATGTCACTCTTCACTCGTGTTGAACACTTTAAAGGCTTTTTCAAATAATGGATTCACACTCTTGCCTTTTTCCACTCTCAGTGTCTCTATAGGCTCTTTAAAGAAACTAATCAGACTCAATACAAAGCTATCACAATTCTTGTGAGATTCAACCCAACACTTGGAGATAATGAGTAGTAAGCGGATACTATAGTTGAGAAAATCAGGGAATGAAAGTTAAAGATGCAGAATGTTGTAAAAGCTTAGCTCAAACCAATACTACTTCCAGAACAGCACAATTTTTTTTCTTTTTTTGCCTTTTCTTTTCAGCAATTTTTTTTTCTATTTTTTTTTTGCCTTGCTTTTCTTTTTTTCTGGAATATGAAAGAACAAAAAATGAAATTTGGATAAACAGAAAAGAAACAGCAAAATAAATCTGGAAAAACGCGTCTGAATTTAAAGGACAATATCTCGAGTTAGAGAACTCCAAATGAGATGATTTTAAAGCAATCTGCAAGAAGAGATTCGGGATATAAGAAAGACCTACTATACGTCCAGAAACTCAACGGAAAACATCACAAACAGAGGATTAAAATTCAGCACGTCCAGAATAATAGAAGACAAATAGAATTTCAAAACGAAAGAGAAACGCAATCTGTAAAAGCACAAGACACACGGATATGACCTGATTTAGGGACCGAAGCTCTGATACCAAGATGGTGCGAACCCACAAGGAATTGAATCCCCTTAAACCCACAACCGATCTGAAATATACACACCCCAAGAAAGCTAAATCAAGTCTGAACGATCCACTTGGAACCCTTGACACGAAGAGACAAGGACCCCGAGTGTTGGAAGACGCCACAAGGTTGATCAAGCCTTGATAAGTCTACAAGTTCAATGAAGAACCCTAGAGAGCACTCCTCTCAATTCTGGGATTTCCAGAAAATATGATTTCTATTCATTCAAATCTGATTACAATGGGAGGCAGAATACAATTATATAGTGTGCAAGTCAAATCTGCCTTCAATGCTCATAGAAAAGGAAAACTAGGAAAATTAATGGCAAATTTCCTAATTAATGGCCTATGGAATCAGAATTATAAAAGTCAAATTCTCTCAAAAACTAAAAAGGAAATAAATCCCCCTAAATAAGCTAATTTCGTCTAAATAATTAGGGTTCTAGAAATCAGCCTATTAAGCCCAAAATAGCATTATTTAGCCCTAAATGAGCCCACCAATGTATGGTCCATGGTTCAAGAACTTCAATTTATGATGTTATGGGCCAATCTAGCCTCAGCAGCTCCATCTTCAGCCCATATGATGTTGAGGACGCCCACATTGGAAATGTCCATATCTTGCTTGACTTTTGTTGCTCCAATTGCTATTTGCTTAGTCCAGGTCTCTTGAACAAGTCCACTTAAGGCTTCCCTCATTCTTTTAGCTCGTGCTCTTGTCATCGGGCCACTTGGAATTTGCAGAGGATCATTCCAAGCATTTGAGACAGCTTGCTCCCTTTGATGGATCGCATCAGTCTCATTACATCTATGCAAGCTAGGTTGATTGGTTTTGAATCTTTCAAAAGCATGTATGAATGTGACGCTAACTTTGCTGAAACTTGGAAGTTGTGTGAAAAACATAGTGCTCATGATTTCTTTAGATTTGATGGTTTCTTGTTTAAAGGAAATAAATTGTGTGTACCTGTTTGTTTTATGCGTGAGCTTTTGGTTAAAGAATCTCATGGGGGTGGTTTGATGGGGCACTTTGGCATAGAAAAAGACTTTATCCATGTTGAAAGAACATTTTTATTGGCCTCGTATGCGTAGGGATGTGATTGTTGTATGTAAAACGTGCATTGTATGCAAGCACGCTAAATCTAAAGTGCAACCACATGGCTTGTATACTCCCTTACCTGTTCCTTCTCATCCTTGGGTAGATATTTCAATGGATTTTGTGCTTGGATTGCCTAGAACATCTAGTGGAAAGGATAGCATATTTGTTGTTGTTGATCGATTTAGTAAAATGGCTCATTTCATTACTTGATCAAAAATAAATGATGCTGTCCAGATTTCTGATTTGCTTTTCAAGGAGATTGTTAGATTGCATGGTTTGCCCCGATCGATTGTGAGTGACTGTGATGTTAAATTTGTTAGTCACTTTTGGAAAACTTTGTGGGCTAAGCCGGTACAAAGCTTGTGTTTTCTATGGTTGCACATCCTCAAACAGATGGACAAACCGAAGTGGTGAATCGAACACTTTCTTCCTTATTGCGTGTTGTAATTCAAAAAAATTTAAAGAATTGGAAAAAGTGTTTGTCTCACATTGAGTTTGCATATAATCGTGCCTTACATTCTACGACTGAGTTTTCTCCTTTTGAGATTGCATATGGTTTTAATCCTTTGAATCCCTTAAATGTACTTCCTTTGCCTTGTAATGAGTTTACTAACCTTGATGGTGCAAAGAAAGCTAAGTTTGTGCAGGATCTTCATGCTAAGGTTAAGGCGAACATTAAGTGAAAGAATGAGCAATATGCTCAACATGCTAATAAAGGCCGAAGGAAGGTTATCTTTGAACTAGGAGATTGGGTGTGGGTTCATTTGAGGAAAGAAAGGTTTCCTAAACAAAGGAAGTGATATGAGACTTTGTAGAAACCCGTTCTAGGAACCCCAAATTACACGGATCAGTGATCGAAATTTGGCAAGCAACACAAGAACAAGAAAATAGGCAAATCTGGACAACAAGCAAGAAAGAACAAAGAAAGAAACAAAAAGAAGAAGAAGAAGAAGAAGAGATATTGGTCAATGGAATTGAACCCTAAGAGAACCCGTCTCTTAGAACCCTAATCCGGGACGCCACAAAGGAAACCACTCCTTTGATAAGTCAAAGATTTTCTCCAGCACACAAAGGCCACAAGAGAAACCTCACAAGTCAGAAAAGATTCTGAAAATAGAATTCATTCAATCTGCCTCTTCTTGGAGTACAAGTGGGCCTTATATAGGCATTTGAAAAATAAAACCCTAAATACAAAATAACTCTTAGGTTTGGCGGGAAAATAAAAGAAATTTAAGTCTGGACAAATTCACCAAGAATGGCGCCTAATAAAGCTAAAAAATTTGAAACAGAAACAATCAAATTAAAACTAAGAGAATTTTGTGAAAAATGGCTGGGCTCCTTCAATTAGGCTCCTTTTGGGCTTGGGCTAGTATCTTGTAAATATGAAATAATCTTCATGCCATTTTGTTCCTTTTGGGTTTCATATTCAGCTAAGACTTTGGGCTTCAAGTCCATTAGTTTTTGGATCACTCCATTCAAGGCCTCCTTCATAGCTTTGGCTCTTGATCTTGTGCATGGGCCTCCCATATCTTGCAATGGATCTTTAGTTGGCCATCTTTTAGAGTTACATCCAGCCCTTTTGTTTTCAAGTTCTTGATTTTGTTCAAGCTCTTTAAAGTCTCTTAGCTCACCTCCATCATTCCCTCCCTCTTGAAAAGGATTCGTCCTCGAATCTGCAATATCAAAAAGAGAAAGGTCAGCCACATTGAAAGTTGTGCTTACATTCCCATAAGAACTAGGCAAATCAATTTTATATGCATTATCATTTATTCTTTCCAACACTTGGAAAGGACCATCGCCTCTTGGGTGTAATTTGGACTTCCTTTGTTCAGGAAACCTTTCTTTCCTCAAATGAACCCACACCCAATCTCCTGGTTCAAAGATAACTTTCCTTCGACCTTTATTAGCATGTTGAGCATATTGCTCATTCTTGCGCTCAATGTTCGCCTTAACCTTAGAATGAAGATCCTGCACAAACTTAGTTTTTTTTGCACCATCAAGGTTAGCAAACTCATTACAAGGCAAAGGAAGTAAATCCAAGGGAGTCAAAGGATTAAAACCATATGCAATTTCAAAAGGAGAAAACTCAGTTGTAGAATGCAAGGCACGATTATATGCAAACTCAATGTGAGGCAAACACTTTTCCCAATTCTTTAAATTTTTTTGAATTACAACACGCAATAAGGAAGAAAGTGTTCGATTCACCACTTCGGTTTGTCCATCCGTTTGAGGATGTGCAACCGTAGAAAACACAAGCTTTGTACCCAACTTAGCCCACAAAGTTTTCCAAAAGTGACTAACAAATTTAACATCACGGTCACTCACAATAGATCGAGGCAAACCATGCAACCTAACAATCTCCTTGAAAAATAAATCAGAAATATGGACAGCATCATTTGTTTTTGAGCAAGCAATGAAATGAGCCATTTTACTAAATCGATCAACCACAACAAATATGCTATCCTTTCCACTAGATGTTCTAGGCAATCCAAGCACAAAATCCATTGAAATATCGACCCAAGGATGAGAAGGAACAGGTAAGGGAGTATACAAGCCATGTGGTTGCACTTTAGATTTAGCGTGCTTGCATACAATGCACCTTTTACACACAGCAATCACATCCCTACACATATGAGGCCAATAAAAATGTTCTTTCAACATGGATAAAGTCTTTTCTATGCCAAAGTGCCCCATCAAACCACCCCCATGAGATTCTTTAACCAAAAGCTCACGCATAGAACAAACAGGCACACACAATTTATTTCCTTTAAATAAGAAACCATCAAATCTAAAGAAATCATGAGCACCATGTTTTTCACACAACTTCCAAGTTTCAACAAAGTCAGCATCACATTCATACATGCTTTTGAAAGATTCAAAACCAATCAACTTAGCTTGCATAGATGTAATAAGACTATACCTCCTAGACAAAGCATCAGCCACAACATTTTCTTTCCCCTTTTTATGTTTAAGCACATAAGGAAATGACTCAATGAATTCAAGCCATACGGCATGGCTCTTATTCAACTTATCTTGGGTTTTTAGGTATTGAAGACTCTTATGATCAGAATGCAAAACAAATTCCTTAGACCATAAATAATGTTGCCAATGTTCTAGGGTTCTTTTTAAAGCATACAATTCCTTGTCATAAGTTGAATAATTCAAACAAGCACCACTAAGCTTCTCACTAAAGTAAGCAATAGGCCTAGACTCTTGCATCAAAACAGCACCAATACCAATTCCAGAGGCATCACATTCAACTTCAAAAACTTTAGAGAAATCAGGAAGAATAAGTAGAGGGGCATTGGTCAATTTATCTTTCAAAGTATTAAAAGCCGCCTCTTGTGCCTCACCCCATTTAAAGATAACATTTTTCTTTACCAGCTCATTTAAAGGTGCAGCAAGGGTTGAGAAGTCCTTTACAAATCGTCGGTAGAAACTTGCAAGTTCATGGAAACTCCTCACCTCACTAGCATTCTTAGGTGTAGGCCACTCTCGAATTGCCTTCACCTTCTCTTCATCCACTCGGAGGCCATCAGTACCTACAACAAAACCAAGAAAAACAACAGAATCCAAGCAGAAAGAGCATTTTTCTAAATTTGCAAAGAGTTTATTTTCTCTTAAAATATCAAACACAGAATGCAAATGCTTAGCATGCTCTTCTAGATTCTTAGAAAACACGAGAATGTCATCAAAATACACAACAACAAACTTTCCTATGTAAGGGCGAAACACATGATTCATTAAGCTCATGAATGTACTAGGAGCATTAGTTAAGCCAAAGGGCATAACAAGCCATTCATACAAACCAAACTTAGTCTTAAATGCAGTCTTCCACTCATCACCCTCTTTCATCCTAATTTGATGATAACCACCCCTAAGATCTATTTTTGAAAACAAGCAAGCACCATGCAACTCATCCAGCATGTCATCAAGTCTAGGAATGGGATATCAATACTTAACAGTGATTTTGTTGATGGCTCGACAGTCCACACACATCCTCCATTTGCCATCCTTCTTGGGCACAAGTATTACCGGAACAGCACATGGACTAAGGCTTTCTCTCACAAACCCCTTTTTCATGAGTTCCTCCACTTGCCTCTAAATTTCCTTAGTCTCTTCTGGATTTGCCCTATAAGCAGGTCGGTTAGGAAGAAATGCTCCAAGAATAAAGTCAATCATGTGTTCAATGCCTCTTATAGGAGGCAATCCATCCGGTACCTCTTCCGGAAATAAGTCTTTATATTCTTGCAACAAACTCAAAACACTTGAAGGAATAGATTCATCAAGGTCACTAAGGGTTAGATAAACATCCTTATACAAGAGTATAAAAGATGTTTCACTACATAAAGCCCTCTTAATCTCTCCTCTACTGGAAAATAGTGTTACTTTCTTTTCTTCACTCTCTCGACTTTTCTTTTTAGTAGTTCTCTTTTCTTTTCTCTCCATCTCACTTTCTTTTCTTTCTTTCTCACGCACTTTCTTTTCTTTCTCTCTTAACTTGCATTCTTGAGTAATTCGCTTTTGATCTTCATATGCCTGCAAGGGTCTGAGAGGGGTTAGCATAATGGTTTTCTTATTAAACTCAAGAGAATACCTGTTGGTATAACCATCATACTTAACTTTCCTATCAAATTGCCAAGGTCTACCTAATAACAAGTGTCCAGCATACATAGGGGCTATATCACACAAAACCTCATCATGGTAACTTCCTATGGAAAATGCTACAACAACTTGTTTAGTAACTTTAACATCCCCATTATCATTGAACCATAACAAATTATAAGGAGTGAGGTGTCTTCTAGTTGGCAAACCTAGCTTTTCAACCAACAAGGTACTAGCAACATTAGTGCAGCTCCCATTATCAATGATAAGGCTACAAACCTTGTTGTTAACAAAACACCTAGTGTGAAAGATATGCTCTCGTTGTTTTTTTTCAAGCTCCTCTTTAGGTTGAATGCTAAGAGCACGCCTTGACACTAGAGCCTCACCAATCACAGCTTCAGCTACCTCCACATCAGATTCATTACCTCCATTGGAGCTTAACTCAGCTTCCACATCTTCATCACTACTGCTTTTACTAGTAACAACACCATTCTCAAGCAAAATCATAGTCCTTTTATTTGGACATTGTGAAGCAATGTGACCAAAACCTTGACATTTAAAGCATTTAATTTTAGAATAACTAGAAGAAGATTTAGGTTCAGATTTACCTTTAGAAGTAGGTGTTTGCATCTTCAACTTATTCTCCTCTTTAGGTTTGGTCTCTCCCTTAAACTTGAAAGAGGACTTGAAGTCTTTGTTGGAACTAGCATGTGATTTCAATTTCTGTTTTGTCTTAAAATGCTTCTCCACCTTAATGGCTTTATGTAACAACTCCTCCATATCAAGGTAGTTTTGTAATTCGACTTCTGCAGCAATTTCAGGGTCTAAGCCACCAAGAAATCTTGCCATTGTTACTTCTGAATCTTCTTCAATGTCAGCTTTGATCATGACAATTTGCATTTGCTGAAAATATTCTTCCACACTCATAGATCCTTGTTTAATTTTGTGGAGCCTCTTGTGCACATCCCTATAGTAATGGGTAGGGACAAATCTCTTTCTCATGAGAGCCTTCATTTTTGGCCAAGACCGAATTGGACCCTCTCCAGAACGCCTCCTACTAGTAGTTAATTGATCCCACCATAGGCTTGCATAATCTGTGAACTCCAAAGCAGCTAATTTTATTTTACTTTCTTCTGAAAAGGATTGACAGTCAAATAAAAACTCAACTTTTCTTTCCCATTCAAGATATACATCAGGATCAGCTTTCCCTTGAAAGGAAGGGATTTTCATCTTGATGTTACTAAAGGCATCTTTCTTTCGAGGGGGAGCTCTCCTAACTCTTTCATGTTGGCTTTCCTCCTCAAAATCAGATTCATCTCCTCCTAGAACAACATTTTTACCATGCCTTGCCTTGCTGTTGGAAGAAGAAGAATCCATTTGATCCAACCTAGTATTTAGCCTCTTGAATTGTTCTTGAACAGATTTGATGAACAATTTAAGGTCAACTTGGTTATCCTCACTTTCAGACATGATTGGCACCTGAAATGTTAGTGAATAGCAAGAAAAGGACCTGACTACTCCCTCACGTGTTTCACTCTAAATGATGCAAATTCACTCGTGTTTCACTCTTGTAATGGCTTTTACAATGATGAAAAACACTCTTGCCTTTTTCCTCTCAACTTGCTTCCTATAGTGTACTGAATTAAATCCAACAAATCAAAAGAAGCAGCACCTGAAGTGGCAATCTCAAATTAGAACCCAAGATGTAAAGTTCTCAAAAAGACAACAAAAGTCCAACATTTAAAAAAAAAAAAAAATTCGTAGGTGCAGCCAATGGAAAATACAGCAAAGTGATTAGAAAAGGAAATGAAGACAATGAATTTATGGAAGAAATGGTATGTGGCAGATTATGGGAGAACAAATGGTTAAATGATTAATTATCAAGAGTTATGGAAAGAAAATTGGAATTTGGAATCAGTATTGAAGCAATCAGAAATTTGAAATTTAGAGCAAGGTGAATGAATGCAAATTTCCTTTTATGAATTGTGCACAATATGACTTTTAATGATCAGATTAACTCAAGGAATCAAAAATGGTAATTCCAAGAATCAGAAATGACCAGATCTTCAGCAATTGCAATTCAAGTCAACAATTCAAAATTTTACAATTTCCACCACAACTTTCCCTTTTCACAGATTCTGACTTCTTTTTTTTTTTTTCAACTTTTCCTTCTTTTCTTTTCTTTTTTTTTTTTCACTGTAATATACTTTTTTTTTTTTTCGAATCTCAAAGGTGCTGAAATTTGCAAACAGAACACAAGATTTCTGAAAGATCAGAATGACATGCACGAAAGAAATAGCTATAACTTGCTCTAGAAAAATCGGATTGATGTGATTCCAAAACTAGCAGAAAGAAGAGATCTTGAGACACAAGAAAGACCTATTAAACGTCCAAAAACACGAAGGAAAGCACCAGAAACAGCCGCATGAAAAAAAGGACGAGCAGAAAAGAATCAAACGAAATAAGGGAAAAGAAATAGCTATAACTTGCTCTACAAAAATTGGATTTATGTGATTCTAAATCGAGCAGAAAGAAGAGATCTTGAAACACAAGAAAGACCTATTAAACGTCCAAAAACACGAAGGAAAACACCAGAAACAGCCGCACAAAAATATGGACGAACAGAAAAGAATTAGACGAAATAAGGGAAAAGAACAAGGAAAAAGTGGATGAAACCAACCTCAACCAATGCTCTGATACCAGATGATATGAGACTCCGTAGAAACCCATTCTAGGAACCCCAAATTACACGGATCAGTGATCGAAATTTGGCAAGCAACAAAGAACAAGAAAATAGGCAGATCTGGACAACAAGCAAGAAAGAACAAAGAAAGAAACAAAAAGAAGAAGAAGAAGAAGAAGAAGAGATGTTAGTCAATGGAATTGAACCCTAAGAGAACCCGTCTCTTAGAACCCTAATCCGGGACGCCACAAAGGAAACCACTCCTTTGATAAGTCAAAGATTTTCTCCAGCACACAAAGGCTACAAGAGAAACCTCACAAGTCAGAAAAGATTCTGAAAATAGAATTCATTTAATCTGCCTCTTCTTGGAGTACAAGTGGGCCTTATATAGGCATTTGAAAAATAAAACCCTAAATACAAAATAACTCTTAGGTTTGGCGGGAAAATAAAAGAAATTTAAGTCTGGACAAATTCACCAAGAATGCCGCCTAATAAAGCTAAAAAATTTGAAACAGAAACAATCAAATTAAAACTAAGAGACTTTTGTGAAAAATGGCTGGGCTCCTTCAATTAGGCTCCTTTTGGGCTTGGGCTAGTATCTTGTAAATATTAAATAGTCTTCATGCCATTTTGTTCCTTTTGGGTTTCATATTCAGCTAAGACTTTTGGGCTCCAAGTCCATTAGTTTTTGGATCACTCCATTCAAGGCCTCCTTCATAGCTTTGGCTCTTGATCTTGTGCATGGGCCTCCCATATCTTGCAATGGATCTTTAGTTGGCCATCTTTTATAGTTACGTCCAGCCCTTTTGTTTTCAAGTTCTTGATTTTGTTCAAGCTCTTTAAAGTCTCTTAGCTCACCTCCATCAGGAAGTCCAAATTACACCCAAAAGGCAATGGTCCTTTCCAAGTGTTGGAAAAAATAAATGATAATACATATAAAATTGATTTACCTAGTTCTTATGGGAATGTAAGCGCAACTTTCAATGTGGCTGACCTTTCTCTTTTTGATATTGCAGATTCGAGGATGAATCCTTTTCAGAAGGGAGGGAATGATGGAGGTGAGCTAAGAGACTTGAAAGAGCTTAAACAAAATCAAGAATTTGGAAACAAAAAGGCTGGACATGACTCGAAAAGATGGCCTACTAAAGACCTATTGCAAGGTATGGGAGGCTCATGCACAAGATCAAGAGCCAAAGTTATGAAGGAGGCCTTGAATGGAGTGATCCAAAAACTAATAGACTTGGAGCCTATAGTCTTAGCTAAATATGAAGCCCAAAAGGAACAAAATGGCATGAAAATTATTTAATATCTACAAGATGCTAGCCCAAACCCAAAAGTAGCCTAATTGAAGGAGCCTAGCCATTTTTCACAAAATTGTCTTAGTTTTACTTTGTTTTAATTTGATTGTTTTTATTTCAGATTTTTAGCTTTATCAGGTGCCATTCTTGGTGAATTTTTCCAGACTTAAATTTCTTTTATTTTTCTCGCCATATAAAAGGCATTGCCACCTAGGAGTTATTTTATATTTAGGGTTTTATTTTTCAAATGCCTATATAAGGCCCACTTGTACTCTAAGAATGGGCAGATTGAATGAATTATCTTTTCAAAAGCTTTTCTGACTTGTAAGGTTTCTCTTGTGGCCTTTGCGTGCTGGAGAAAATCTTTGACTTATCAAAGGAGTGGTTTCCTTTGTGGTGTCCCGGATTAGGGTTCTAAGAGACGGGTTCTCTTAGGATTCAATTTCATTGACCAACATCTCTTCTTTCTTCTTCTTTGTTCCTTTCTTTGTTCTTTGTTGCTTGTTGTCCAGATCTGTCTATTTTCTTATTCTTGTGTTGCATGCCAAATTTCGATCACTGATCCGTGTCATTTGGGGTTCCTAGAACGGGTTTCTATAGGGTCTCACATCACTAAAGCTCTCAAAGAATGGGTGAAGCAAGTCCAAAATCCATGAGAAGTGTAAGGCCAATCCAAACACTTGGTGAGCTCTTGAATGTCTTATATGATTTGTTCATATGCCAAATTTGCTTTTAAAATGTCTATGACTTCCATTTTCTCCATGCATGCATTTGTAAAGCTTGCTTTGCACATATTATGTATGATTAAATGGGAGATAAGCTATTAGGATTCTTTGAATCTCATTCCCTCCTCTCCAATGTTCTAACATGCTAGGTGGACTAAGTAGCTATGGTGAAGGGAGCCAACAAAAATGAAAGAGGAATATTGACAAGCTTATGCCTAGCTTTATCTATTTTGGAACCATAATTATGTTTCATGATGTATATAATATTGTAAATGGTCCATGAACCTTGAGACATGTGTAAATATGTTATTATGTGATCTTTAAATGTATGATTATGATGTATGACCTCTAGCATTTATTTTGAGTATGAGATGCCAAAGTATGCAATGTGAAAGTATGTATGGGTTGAATGGCCAAAATAAGATGCGTGAGGGTTGGGACCATTTGGGCAGGTCACACAAGTATTAAATACTTATACAAGTCTTAAATATGCTTTTAGACTTGCCCAAAAGGTACCAACACCAAGGCTCCGTTTGGTTCAACGGAGGAGAGAGGAGGGGAGGGGAGGGGAGGGGGTTCAATGAGTTTTGTTTAGTTGGAAGGGAGGAGAGGGGAGGGAAGGAGAAATTATTGTTTGGTTCAGAAAGGGAGGGAAGGGGAGGGGAGGTAATTATATTTGGATAAATTTATCCTTTATATTATTTTAATTTTATTTTTTATAAAAAAATTATTTATATCAATAATTTTTTAAAAAAATTATAAATTTCAATCTTTTTTATTTTTAATTTCTGATAAAAAATTATCTTAATTTTTATTAAATATTAATATATTAAAATATTAAAAGGGGCAAAAAAGTAAATTAAAATTTAAAAAATACCCCACCCCTCCCCTCCTCTCCAAAACCCCCCAATTTGGAGGGGAGGCAAATTTGCCTCATTTCCCTCCTCTCCCCTCCCCTCTAATTTTATCCAACCAAACACCTTATCCCCATCTCCTCCCCTCCCCTCCCCTCCAAAAACCCTCAACCAAACACTCTCCAAGGGAAAGCCATTTGGCAAATTTGGTACCCCCTATGGAGCCAAATTTGACCATAATGGAACCCTATATTACTTTTTGGCCAAATGAGCTAGTCTTGATATGGGATTTGGCATACAATTAGATGTCATTGAGATCTTTTTGAGAAGCTAAAGATCATAATTTTTGGAGATCTATAGAATATTTGATGATTTTTCAAATTTGGCATTTTTTTTATGGTTTTGGTCTGCTGTACTATTCATTTGGTTCAAAAATGAATTCTGTCACACAAGGTTTAAATG
This sequence comes from Erythrophleum fordii, assembly GCA_032878935.1. Classification (NCBI taxonomy): domain Eukaryota; kingdom Viridiplantae; phylum Streptophyta; class Magnoliopsida; order Fabales; family Fabaceae; genus Erythrophleum; species Erythrophleum fordii. Next base: position 19,862,893 of record JAVQMF010000053.1, read on the forward strand.
ATGTCCAATTGCCATGAAATTTTATACAGAGAAACTAGACAATCACAGTGACTTGTGCCAACTAGAAGCACCTCATTTGGAAGTCTAGAGAGGGAGATATGAATTTTTGAAATTTCTATCCAGTATCAGTAAATTTGCTTGACCAAAAGTACTATTCCATTGAATTTCGAGGTCTGGGCTTAATGAAATGATTGGGAGATATTTGTTCTATCTATTTAATATCCACATCTTTCCATATTGGTATCATTTGTATGGATTGGATTTTTTTGAAATTAATTGGACATTTTCAAAATTTTCTGTAGAATTCTGTGATAGCTCCAGAATTCAGTCAGACCTTTGGACTATTTTGGATGTCAAACATCCTCTGTGATGAATGTTATAATCTGGACGTATTTGTATTGCAAAGTAGACATCTAGAGCTTTCCAAAATGACCAAGAACACATGATTTTGACTTTTCTAGAATTAGTTATGATTTTTGAAAATTTGCCTAGAAAAGAGGCCAATTCTGGCCAAGAATGAACTTCCTTTTTTCATGCTCCATTTCGGTTTTCATGAGTTGTGGGCATGATTTTGTGATGCAAATGAATTGTTTGGATGTAATTAAATATGAGAATGTATAGTATGAGCTCACATGATCCACATGGCACCGATTGCAATTTTTAAGTACGACGTAACGCAAATAAACCCATTATTTTCATTCCCTTTTTCATGTGCTCTCATGGGAATGACGATGGGAAGCCTATGAATGACATAAAATGAGCTAAAATTTATTGTGTTACACATCTCAAGCTTCATATCCTCATTTTTAGAGGTATAGTTTATCCTTCTAATTTTATTTGGCTACTATTCATATGATTTATGAGACTTCCTTTAAAAATCCCCAGTTTCTAGCCTTTTACAGAAAACCAAATGCTACACCCCCCACCTGATCTAAGGGACTTTTGGCACAACCTCACCCATTAAAGCCATCTTACATTAAAATACATCTCCAAAAGCATAATAGTACTAAAACATTTAATCAATAGCTATAGACATATCTCATGATTCAATCATACATACAAACATTCAAGGACAATCAAACAACCAAAAATTGCATACAAGAAAGGTTAGAGCTACCTTGAGTTAAGAATCACACACTTTTTTCCTTGAAGTTTACTTCCCCTTCTTGGCCCCACATACACACCTAGGTGGAGCTTAATTTGTTTGGCTTAAACACATCAAATAAGACACAATTACATCATTGGAGCCAATTCTAGCCTCACATAAACTCTATGCAAACATATTCTAGCTTATAGTATAGTTATGGTTCCATACAAAAGTACAATGAAGAAACCTACATAATTCATGATCTTGGCTCCAACTTCTCATTCAATCTAAGTCTCATAACTCTATTTAAACTTATTAGAGTCATCATAAACTCAATTCAAGGAGCCAAACATCAAGTTACTTCTTTATGCCTTAAAAAAAAACCTAAACTTCAATAAACCATGATTTCTAAATTCAAACTAATGGTTCATTTGGTATTTATTAATCATATCTAGACCATTTCTATTCTTGAAATCAAAGAAAACTCTCCCTAGGTGCCTCTTCTCTCTTTGGCCGAGACATAGCTTAAGGTGAGAGCCCATGGAGTTTTCTTGGTTTTCCTAGGAAATTTGCCACTTGTTTGCTTTCTAAGTCTCTTATGAACTCATACATACTCTTATATGAACTAGATTATCATTGGAAAGCTGCTAGGTGCAACAAGAACCCTAGGCATCATAACTTGAATTCTAAAACATTTTTTTTAATTCCAATTGCATATTCTTGTTCCTCATACTCTAAAACCCTTGTTCTTACCTTGCTATGACCTAATTTCCTTCTCTCCTAGATGGGCCTAGGTCTGGCTGAAACTCACAAGAGAAGAAGCAAGAAAGCCATAGTATTTTACCTTGTTTTTAAGCTTTTCCAAAGATCTTTCTAAAGCTTCCAATCTCTCCTTCAAATTCTCTCTTCCTCCTACTAGACTAGCCATGTAATAGCCCCAAATAAGTCATCAAAACTATGAGAGAAAAGAAGAGAAAGAGGAGAAAAAGTTTGGAGAAGGAGAAAGCATGAAAAGTCTTAAATTTCTTACACTTTTTGCTTAGTTTTTGCTCCCTTCTCTTTTCCTTCTTGTGCACCTCCTTAAGCTAGTCTAAGTTCTATTTTGGATCATAATGAAGTCAGTGGAAAATTTAGAGAGAAAGTGGTTTGCTGAAATAAGAAGCAATGGGGCATATTTAATACTTTTTTAAATTTTCAATTTAGTCCTTTTTCTTGGTTCTTTCCATTTAAGTTCATTTCAACTCTTGTTTGAGAATCACCTTTTCTATTATGAAATTTAAGTCCTTTAATTCATAAATTTTTTTTGATTTCACCCAAATTGAATTTAAAATCTTACTGAATGATCTGATCAAAGTTTTGGTTTATCGACATTTTAAAATACATACCAGAGGGGTTTTGGCCATTCTAAGGGTTTCTATAATTTTTAGGGCCTCTAAGAATCCTAGAAAACTTAATTTTTCTATTTAAAGATCCCTCCTCTAGGTTTTCTAAAAGTTGGCCAAAATTACAAAAATGCCACTACCCTTTTATCTAATTTTATTTAGCTATTCTAGCTCTAATTTTCGGGCAACTTTAGCCTTATATTCTCATTTTTAAATGTTTAAATTATCAATTTAATTTTATTTGGCTTCTAATAATTCAATTTATGAGACTTCCTTTTGTGATCTCCTTAGTTTTAGGACTTTTAAAATAAATTACATTTCTCATGACATATAGCTTATTAACCAAATGCCAACCCTAATCCTAAATAAACACTTTCCATGCTTTCACCTCTTTGGTACTTTGCCCAACTATAAGAAATTGAGGGTATTTGGTTGTTTGTGTTACCCTTGGTTACACTCATACAACTAAAATAAACTTCAACCTTGATCCACCCTATATACTTTTTTCTTGGCTAGTTGACCAACCTAAGTGGATATAAATGTTTTTTATCCCCTCTCGCGTATATTATTCTTAACATGTTGAGTTTATGGAACAATCATTCCCACACTTAAATCTTGATCACCAAATTCCATGAATTGACCCAAATACCATTAATACCTGGCCTTCTTTGCATTTCATACTATCTCCACCAATATCTTTTACCCAAATAGTATGGGATGCTTGGTGGATTACCTATGAGTTTGATAACCTAATTGTGTATCAAGTAATATGGAATTTTTAATATGGTATTTATGAAAATAGTTTTCCTTATCAATAACACAGTTAAGTCAGGATTATTTATGTCTCCTTATAAGGTTTTATACAGTAATATGGTTACCTTAACATATTAAAGTATATGAAAATGCAATGTCCTATGAAAAGTGTAAGGATGAGAAGTAAAGATTGAGCTTTTTTGAAGCATATTGATCCATATAATGTTCATGTGATGTTAATAAATGACAAATGGGTATATTCTGTGAATGTAACAAACTTAACTTCTAAACACATTAATTAAGTTTAATTGGTCTTTTGAACTCGAGTACTCAAGGTTAAGTATTATTAATAATTCATTAATGGATGAAAACTCAGAGAAATTTAAACTTCTTTAGTTATTACTAAACGCCAATGAGATAAGCAAAAAGGTTCATAATTAAAGGATGCAAAAATCCTCCTATAAGATGTTCCCTCTATTCACATTTTAATGTAAGAAGCATAAGACAAATTTATATTAGTTTCCAAATCAATACATGACTATAGTGAAAACTAAGGTTTCTAAGAAAAAACAGGAGTTTAGAGATCTAGGCTGTGACTTAGAGAAGTTTGGCTATGGCCAAGTTGGTTTTTGTAACTCCTAAAAGCTTCAGAATGCACTAACACTGTGACTTGCACTCCTTGCCGTGACTTGATTCACTACTGGAACTATTTCTCTGGTGAAAATCTCCCCTAGTACTATATAGCCTAACCTCCTATTCAATTCAATCTTAGTTAAAAAACATCAAAAGCCTACACTTGGTAATATGAGTGCACCATAATGCTATACAAAATAAATTACAAAATAATAGCATCTACTCTAAAACAGAATGACCCAAGTGCAGAGAGCCCACATATGATCTCCAAATTAGGGGTACTCATATACTTGTTTATCTTTTTCCTTACATAAAGAACCTTCACCTAAAATAGGTAGCCTATAAAATGGGGTGAGATATGAATCTTAGTAACCAAGGGATAATTCCAAACATATGTACAATTTAATTAGCATAAATGCATTTTAATTAGATAAATATCATATTCATCCATCATATAAGCCAATAAACTAGTTAAGCTACTAGTGACTACTATCTCATACTAGTAATACATCATGTTAATGGCCAATAACATAAGGAAAGACCCATCTATAGTGCCAACTCCTTATTGAGCATAACCTCAGCTCAATGTATTTATAAGTTTGATTACAACTCGATACCTGATCAAAGCACAATGTATAGGTGGCAGCCACACTACAGCTCTACCAATGACTCACTCACGGTCCACAACAACAATTAAGTAGTCAACTAATCATTTAACATAGTAAAACATATTATATAGCAAATATCAAATTAACAAGGCACATATACAAGGAATTAAAAATTCAAACCTCAGTTACCTCACTTGATTGTGCAAAGTTCTGAAGTCAAGGTAAGTTTCCACACTTGAAAGGTCCGAGATTATAATCAAAATATAGTCTTAGTCTTTAATTACAGTATGGGTCAGACTCCATGAAATTGAATTATCAAAATTACCTATAAATCACTTATCCAATCACAAAAGAGTCCCAAATTCATACTTGAACTTCACCCACACCAGAGACCACAATATCCCACTCCAAATTCTTGGTATTTTTGCACAAAATCAATGCCCATTAATCATCCATTAGGGCCACTAACCAATAAAAAATTCATCAAAATGAGGAGTAGGTGCTTACTAATAATCCCTATAGCCTCAGCCTTGGAAAATTAAGCTAGAACCCATCAAAACAACAAAGTTCGTATTTGAGAGGAAGATGAAAATCCTCTAAATGACAAACCAATTGGACCAAAGTGTAGAGAAGAATGAGAGGAACACGTTTCATATAGATTACCTTGGCCAAATCTTCTTTTAGAAGTGAGAATTGATGGAAGAATGCTGAAAATCCTAGCCTGCTTCCTTCCTATGGGAAAATGAATCTCTCCCTTAGTTGAATAATGAGTTAGTCTGCAAAATAGGGAATAAAAGGCTGACTACTTCAGGGTTTTTGATGGGTTTGGGCTGACTGTAAAGCCTAAGATCCATTTAGGTTTAGAAATTTGCTTATTGGGCCATGGGTTTAAGGGTTTAATGGAGTTAAGTCTCCTTACAATGAAGTTGGGCTTTTCAAAATGGTCCTTAGCATGCATAAGTTGATCATAGACCTAAATATTAGATATCCACCTTTGCTCAATTAGTTTTACTAATGAGACCCATAACCATAATTAATCTATTTTCACCTAACCATGACTAACAATGATTATTGCCTCAAAAGGTCTAAAATAAATCCATTTCTTTGAAAATTTTTATTTTCTTTAATCTCCCCTAAATCCCCCATATTAATCCTTAATTCATCATAATTATCCTTAATTAATTTTAGGGTTTACATTCTCCCCTTCTTTTAAGAATTTTATCCTTAAAATTAGATGTACTTACTCAAAAAGTGCTAGATAATCCTTCCTTATTGCTTCTTCCGTCTCCCAAGTTGCTTCATCAAGAGTTAGTCCCTTCTATACCACTTTTACTAAAAGGATGTTTTTATTACGTAGTTGTTTCACTTTCAAGTCCACTATGCTTTCTAGCTCAACCATATAAGATAAGTTATCTTGTAGATGCACATTCTCATGCTTAATGACATGTTAAGCATCTAGATGATACTTTTTCAACTAGGATAAATGAAACACATCATGCTGTTGGCCCAAATGTAGGGGTAAAGTGTAACGACCCTAATTCTTAATTATTGTAATTGGGCTTAATAGTACAATTAGTAATCACAAATCAAGGCCAAATGTCATTATAATTAATTAAAATAGGAGAAAGTGGGAAAATTTGAACCTTGATATCATTAGGGTCATTAGCTAAGCAACCATAACTAATCAAATCCACAAGTGATTATAATTATCATTTAAGACCTTTGATTCATCTTGCTACTAATTTCAACTCACAAAAACCTCTTTTAAATATTCCCATGTCATTGCATAACATTATCATAGCAAATCTCAAAGTCTCTAAGTCAAAAATAGGAGTTTAGGAACCTTCACTGCAGCTTGGACCTTCCTTGCCGCAGCTAAGTTGATTACTGGAAACTAAAAACCAAGTTTCGCATTTTACACCACGACCTAAGATTTTTGCACCATGGCGAAGTTACTCTTAGGTTCAACTTCTCACATTTCGAACCCTCACCACGGTAGGCCTATGTGGTGCTGCGGTGGAAAGACACCCTAAAACCTACTATAGCAAATTTCTTGATTCGAGTTACGGTGGCTATACTTGCATCGCAATGAAACTACCTACTGGAACACTTATTCCCTGATTTCCTCGACTTGGGCCATGGCTGAAAAGTTTGTGTTGTGGCAAGGTTGCTCTTAGTTACCCTTCTTGAGTAACTTTTCATTTTAAGCCGTGGTGAGACACCTAGTGCCATGGCACTCCTCGCCTTTACCTGACACCTTGTCATAGCTCAGCCCTTTTTGGCCACGACGTGACCCTCTCCTGCACTATTTCTCCCTAAGTTTCATCCCATACACTCCAACTCTTTCTCTAGTAGCACTCTAAGGCCACTCTACTTTAATTTGTGAGGTTGTAATAGCTTTCATCTACCTGGTTTACCTAACATACCTATTATTACCAATTCAAGACTAGGTTGATTCCTATTCATCAAACTATTATGCATAAGTAAATTCATGAAGTATTAACAGCAGCAAGATCCATAAGCAAATAATATTATCATTCATGGGGATATAAAAGCATGCTCTCAAGAGTCAAGTTATACATTCATACTAAGGAGGTTCCATATCAGATATAAATAAGCACATACACCATATACCAGATTTGTATAAGGCCTAACTCCCTATTAGATACATCATAGGTTAATAACACACAAAATACCTACACTTGGTAATATGATTACATGATGATAATGCTATACAAAAGAATAACAAAAATTAGCATCTATTCTAAATTAGATCCATCTAAGTGTAGAACTTCCCACACATGGTCTTAGCTCATGGATGTTCATCCACTTGTTTCCTTTTATCCTTACCCAAAAAGCTTTCACCTAAAAGTATTATCCTATAAAATAGGGTGAGATGCAAATCTCAGTAACTAAAAGCAAATTCCATTCATATATTTTAATTTAATTAACATATGTGCATAAAATCAGGTAAGCATAAGAAAATATATCAATTATATCAGCAAATGAAACAATTAGGCTATCAGTGACTACTATCTCATACCAGCAATCACATATCCACATGTTAAAGGCCATTAATACCAGGAAAGACCCGTGCATGGCACCAACTCCCCTATGAGCACAACGTGGGCTTAATGCATATAAGGATTTGATCATAACTCGATGCCCGATCAAAGCACAATGCACGAGTGACAATATGATTACATGATGATAATGCTATATAAAAGAATAACAAAAATTAGCATCTATTCTAAATTAGATCCATCCAAGTGTAGAACTTCCTACACTTGTCTTAACCCATGGATGTTCATCCACTTGCTTCCCTTTATCCTTACCCGAAGAGCCTTAACCTGAAAGTATTATCCCATGAAACAAGGTGAGATGCAAATCTCAGTAGCTAAAAGCAAATTCCATTTATATATTCTGATAAAGGACCATGGAGCTCTTATGACCACCTTCAAGGAGACCATGCATGGCATAACCATCAAGGAAGGCTTGGACAAGTTGCTGAACGTGAGCATCAATTTTCAGACCATGTAGAAAGTTTCTATTTTAGTTTTTGAATAAGACCATGTGGTCAAAACTTATGTTTAAAGAATAAGTTAGTTTCTTTTCTTTTTTCTTCTTTATAGTTTCTTTCCTTTTTTATGGCATCATTATTAACTTTCCAAATTCTTGTAATAAATAGTGCCATCTTTTAAGGAATTATTTTTAGAAACATTTAGGTCTTTCATTGCCTATATAAAGGCATCTATGTACTTAGAAAGGGAGGGAATAAGATGAATAAATAAAATTTTCTTTTCAGGACTTATGTTCTGTTTGTGTGAGATTCCTCTTGCTTTTGAGCGATAGAGTGAATTCAAGCCAGACTTATCAAAGGAGTGGTCTTCCTTTGTGGCGTCTCAAGGCTAGGGTTCTAAGGGACAAGTTCTCTTAGGGTCTTACCCACTTGACCAACTATCCTTGTTTATATGTGTTCTTATTCTTTATGAGTTATTTTGTCTTCTATTGGTGTAATTGTGTTCTTGAATCTTGCACGATCCGGGTAATGTTGTCAAAAAGGAGTTTCATAGGACAAAGTTCTTAGGGGGTCTCCCATCATTAATACCAAATGATGAGAGACCCCCTAAGAACTTTGTCCTATAAACCTCCTTTTTTACAACATTACCCGGATTGTGCAAGATTCAAAAACACAATCACACCAATAGAAGACAAAAGAACTCATAAAGAATATAAGAACACATATAAACAAGGATAGTTGGTCAAGTGGGTAAGACCCTAAGAGAACTTGTCCCTTAGAACCCTAACCTTAAGACGCCACAAAGGAAGACCATTCCTTTGATAAGTCTGGCTTGAATTCACTCCATCGCTCAAAAGTAAGAGGAACCTCACACAAACAGAACATAAGTCTTGAAAAGAAAATTTTATTTATTCATCTTATTCCCTCCCTTTCTAAGTACATATGATGCCTTATATAGGCAATGAAAGACCTAAAAGTTTCTAAAAATAATTCCTTAAAAGATGGCACTATTTATTACAAGAATTTGGAAAGTTAATAATGGTGCCATAAAAAAGGAAAGAAATTATAAAGAAGAAAAAAGGAAAGAAACTAACTTATTCTTTAAACATAAGTTTTGACCACATGGTCTTATTCAAAAACTAAAATAGAAACTTTCTACATGGTCTGAAAATTGATGCTCACGTTCAGCAACTTGTCCAAGCCTTCCTTGATGGTTATGCCATGCATGGTCTCCTTGAAGGTGGTCATAAGAGCTCCATGGTCCTCTATCATTCCCTTCCTCTTCGAAAAGATTCGTCTGCGAATCTCTCTTGAATAACATAGGAAAGAAAAATATTGCTTGGGTGTTACTTAATTGAATTACAAACCAAATAAGAAACAAATCAGAATATGCAAAACTTTCTAATTTTTTTTTCTTTTCTAATTTAAGATCTTTTATTTTTTGGAGTTAGACAAATTCTTTTTTTCTTTTTTTTTCACTTTTTTTTTCGAATTTTTTTTTTGATTTTTTTTGGAGTATCACACACTCTATTTTTTTTTGAAGAAAAAAAAAACGAAAATTTGCAAAGAGGACAAAACTCACACACAAGTATGACAACTAGCAAGAGACCAAAAGAAACATAAAAGAGACAATAAAACATAGAACGCACAAAAAATACCTTGAGTTCTAGCATTCAAGAAGACAAGCAACTGATGTGAGACCCACTAGACGACATGCTCTAGGAACCCCAACCAACGTAGGTCATGCTTGAGATGTGAGACCCACTAGACAACTTGCTTTAGGAACCCCAACCAACATAGGTCACACACAAGGACCAGCTAGAAAACAAGAAGACAAGTAAGAACTTTTTAGATCTAGATAATAGAAAGAAAAAAATGAAGAATACAAAAGAAAGACAAGAAAAGATCACTTGAAAACTACATTTTTGTTTACCAAATCATTCAAAGGTGCAGCAATGGAGGAGAAGTCCATCACAAAACGTCTATAGAAGCTAGCCAAGCCATGGAAACTCCTTACTTCATTTGCATTCTTTGGTGTAAAATTAAGTGGAGCTACTTTGAATTATTCCACTTATGACAAAGAGTTGTATGCTTTAAAAAGAACCTTAGAGACTTGGCAACATTATTTGTGGTCAAAGGAATTTATTATACATTCTGATTATGAAAGCTTGAAATTTTTAAAGTCTCAAGGTAAATTAAACAAGAGACATGCTAGATGGCTTGAATTCATTGAAACTTTTCCTTATGTCATCAAGCACAAAAAGGGTAAAGAGAATGTTGTGGCTGATGCATTATCTAGGAGATATAGTCTTCTTACATCATTGCATGCTAGATTACTTGGTTTTGAGATGTTAAAAAAGCATGTATGAATCTGATTGTGACTTTGGTGAAATCTGAAAATTGTGTGAAAAATATGGTTTTAATGACTTTTACAGATTTGATGGATTTTTGTTTAAGAAAAATAAATTATGTATTCCATCTTGTTCTATGCGTGAATTGCTTGTTAAAGAGACTCATGGTGGTGCTTTGATCGGACACTTTGGTGTGGAGAAAACTTCAACTCTTTTGCATGAACATTTTTATTGGCCAAGCATGAGGAAAGATGTAATTGCTGTTTGTGATAGATGTGTGACATGTAAGCATGCAAAATCTAAAGTTCAATCTCATGGTTTGTATTCTCCCCTCCCCGTGCCTTCCCAACCTTGGATTGATATTTCTATGGATTTTGTGTTAGGTTTACCTAGAGCTCAAAGTGGCATTTTTGTTGTGGTTGATAGGTTTAGCAAAATGGCACATTTTATTGCATGTTCAAAAACTAATGATACCATACATATTGCTGACTTGTTCCTTAAAGAAATTATGAGGTTGCATGGTTTACCTAAATCTATTGTGAGTGATAGAGATGTAAAGTTCCTTAGCCATTTTTGGAGAACTTTGTGGTCTAAGCTAGGAACTAAATTGTTGTTTTCTACTGTGGCACATCCTCAAATGGATGGGCAAACTGAAGTTGCGAATCGTACTCTTACTACCTTACTTCGTTCTATCATTCAAAAAAACTTAAAGAATTGGGAAAAATGCTTGCCTCACATGGAGTTTGCATATAATAGAACAGTGCACTCTTCTACTTCATTTTCTCCATTTGAGGTTGTCTATGGTTTTAATCCCTTAAGTCCTCTTGATATTCTTCCTTTACCTTCTAATGAGTTTGCTAATCTTGATGGTTTGAAGAAAGCTAAGTTTGTGCAGGAATTACATGCCAAAGTTAAGGCTAACATTGAGAGGAAGAATGAACAATATGCCAAGCATGCTAATAAGGGTAGAAGGTGTGTGGTATTTGAACCTGGCGATTGGGTTTGGGTACACTTGAGAAAAGAAAGATTCCCTGAGAAACGAAAGTCAAAATTACACCCTAGAGGGGATGGACCTTTCCAAGTTTTGGAAAGAATTAATGACAATGCATAGAAAATTGATTTGCCAAGCTCTTATGGAAATATTAGTGCTACATTCAATGTTACTGATTTATCTCCCTTTACTTATGCAGATTCGAGGACGAATCCTTTTGATGGAGGTGAGCTAGGAGACTTTAAAGAGCTTGAACAAAATCAAGAACTTGAAAACAAAAGGGCTGGACGTAACTCTAAAAGATGGCTAACTAAAGATCCATTGCAAGATATGGGAGGCCCACGCACAAAATCAAGAGCCAAAGCTATGAATGAGGCCTTGAATGGAGTGATCCAAAAACTAATGGACTTGGAGCCCAAAGTCTTAGCTGAATATAAAACCCAAAAGGAACAAAATGGCATGAAGACTATTTCATATTTACAAGATACTAGCCCAAGCCCAAAAGGAGCCTAATTGAAAGAGCCCAGCCATTTTTCACAAAATTCTCTTAGTTTTAATTTGATTGTTTCTGTTTCAAATTTTTTAGCTTTATTAGGTGCCATTCTTGGTGAATTTGTCCAGACTTAAATTTCTTTTATTTTCCCGCCAAACCTAAGAGTTATTTTGTATTTAGGGTTTTATTTTTCAAATGCCTATATAATGCCCACTTGTACTCCAAGAAGAGGCAGATTGAATGAATTCTATTCTCAGAATCTTTTCTAACTTGTGAGGTTTCTCTTGTGGCCTTTGTGTGCTAGAGAAAATCTTTGACTTATTAAAGGAGTGGTTTCCTTTGTGGCGTCCCGGATTAGGGTTCTAAGAGACGGGCTCTCTTAGGGTTCAATTCCATTGACCAACATCTCTTCTTTTTCTTCTTCTTCTTTTTGTTTCTTTCTTTGTTCTTTCTTGCTTGTTGTCTAGATCTGCCTATTTCTTGTTCTTGTGTTGCTTGCCAAATTTTGATCACTGATCCGTGTAATTTGTGGTTCCTAGAACGGGTTTCTACGGAGTCTCATATCACCTTTTAAAGAGGGAGGGAATGATGAAGGGGCCTGTGAGCTTGTAGACAAGGGAGCATGGTGTAATGACTTAAAAGAGCATGGAGGGTGTGCAAGAAAGCCCAAAATGCAAATGGACCCATTACAAGGCATAGGAGGCCCAATGACTAAAGGAAGAGCTAAAGCCATGAAGCAAACTTTGAGTTACATTTTCCAAAAAGTTCAAGAGCTTGAACCCATGTTTTTGCATCAATTTGAAGAGTTACAAGGCCCAAGGGACTTGATCCTCATTGTCCAAGCCCAACAAGACATGCTGCAAGGTCCGAATAGAGTCCAATTTGAAGAAATCAATTAACAAGTATGTGCAAATCACATGGGCAACAAAAGTGACGTGAATAGTAGTTTTAATTCTTATTAAGATGTCTTTTATTTGATTTTCATTAGTTTCCATTTCTATTAGTTTGAATGAGGCCATTTAGTCAAGACCTAGGATTCAAGTTTCAGATTTTATTTATTTCTATTTTCATTAGTTGCTGAAAACTTATTACTTTCTTTCCTTTTCTTTAGAATTTCTTGTAGTAAATGGCATCATCTCCTCCCATTAAAATCAGATCCCTTATTTCCTATTTCTTGAAGGAGAATTCTTAGAGATTAATTTAGGTTTAGGGTTTTCTTTTATGCCTATTTAATAGGCCACCTATTGTACTTTTTGGGAGATTGGAATGAATTCAGAATTTTATTTCTCATTGTGAGAATTCTTGCTTCTGTGTGTTCTTCTATAGAATACAAGTGACTTATCAAAGGAGTGGTCTCCCTTTGTGGCATCTCAAGGCTAGGGTTCTAAAGGATGAGTTCTCTTAGGGTCTTATCCATTTGACCAACATTTCTTGTTCTTAGCCGGTCCCGGGTAATGTATCATCTTGTTGAAGGTTCCTAGGACTTATTCCTACGGGGTCTCTCATCATTATGATAGAGGACCATGGAGCTCTTATGACCACCTTCAAGGAGACCATGCATGGCATAACCATCAAGGAAGGCTTGGACAAGTTGCTGAACGTGAGCATCAATTTTCAGACCATGTAGAAAGTTTCTATTTTAGTTTTTGAATAAGACCATATGGTCAAAACTTATGTTTAAAGAATAAGTTAGTTTCTTTCCTTTTTTCTTCTTTATAGTTTCTTTCCTTTTTTATGGCACCATTATTAACTTTCCAAATTCTTGTAATAAATAGTGTCATCTTTTAAGGAATTATTTTTAGAAACTTCTAGGTCTTTCATTGCCTATATATAAAGGCATCATATGTACTTAGAAAGGGAGGAAATAAGATGAATAAATAAAATTTTCTTTTCAGGACTTATGTTCTGTTTGTGTGAGGTTCCTCTTGCTTTTGAGCGATGGAGTGAATTCAAGCTAGACTTATCAAAGGAGTGGTCTTCCTTTGTGGTCTCTCAAGACTAGGGTTCTAAAGGACAAGTTCTCTTAGGGTCTTACTCACTTGACCAACTATCCTTGTTTATATGTGTTCTTATTTTTTATGAGTTCTTTTGTCTTCTATTGGTGTGATTGTGTTCTTGAATCTTGCACGATCCAGGTAATGTTGTCAAAAAGGAGGTTCATAGGACAAAGTTCTTAGGGGGTCTCCCATCATTTGGTATCAGAGCTCTAGGTTTGCAAGTCAAGGTGTGATCTATTCTTGTCTTTCTTTTGTATTCTTTATTTTTTTCTTTCTATTGTCTAGATCTAAAAAGTTCTTACTTGTCTTCTTGTTTTCTACCTAGTTCTTGTGTGTGACCTATGTTGGTTGAGGTTCCTAGAGCAAGTCGTCTAGTGGGTCTCACATTTCAAGCATGACCTACGTTGGTTGGGGTTCCTAGAGCATGTCGTCTAGTGGGTCTCACATCAGTTGCTTGTCTTCTTAAGTGCTAGAACTCAAGGCATTTTTTGTGCGTTCTATGTTTTCTTGTCTCTTTTATGTTTCTTTTAGTCTCTTGCTAGTTGTCATACTTGTGTGTGAGTTTTGTCCTCTTTGCATATTTTCGTTTTTTTTTTCTTCAAAAAAAAATAGAGAGTGTGTGATACTCCAAAAAGAAATCGAAAAAAAATTCGAAAAAAAAATTCGAAAAAAAAAAGTGAAAAAAAAAGAAAAAAAGTAATTGTCTAACTCCAAAAAAAAAAAAAAGATCTTAAATTAGAAAAGAAAAAAAAATTAGAAAGTTTTGCATATTCTGATTTGTTTCTTATTTGGTTTGTAATTCAATTAAGTAACACCTAAGCAATATTTTTCTTTCCTATTAACATTTAAGAGAGATTCGAGGACGAATCTTTTCGAAGAGGAAGGGAATGATAGAGGACCATGGAGCTCTTATGACCACCTTCAAGGAGACCATGCATGGCATAACTAACAAGGAAGGCTTGGACAAGTTGCTGAACGTGAGCATCAATTTTCAGACCATGTAGAAAGTTTCTATTTTAGTTTTTGAATAAGACCATATGGTCAAAACTTATGTTTAAAGAATAAGTTAGTTTCTTTCCTTTTTTCTTCTTTATAGTTTCTTTCCTTTTTTATGGCACCATTATTAACTTTTCAAATTCTTGTAATAAATAGTGCCATCTTTTAAGGAATTATTTTTAGAAACTTTTAGGTCTTTCATTGCCTATATATAAAGGCATCATATGTACTTAGAAAGGGAAGGAATAAGATGAATAAATAAAATTTTCTTTTCAGGACTTATGTTCTATTTGTGTGAGGTTCCTCTTGCTTTTGAGCGATGGAGTGAATTCAAGCCAGACTTATCAAAGGAGTGGTCTTCCTTTGTGGCGTCTCAAGGTTAGGGTTCTAAGGGACAAGTTCTCTTAGGGTCTTACCCACTTGACTAACTATCCTTGTTTATATGTGTTCTTATTCTTTATGAGTTCTTTTGTCTTCTATTGGTGTGATTGTGTTCTTGAATCTTGCACAATCCGGGTAATGTTGTCAAAAAGGAGGTTCATAGGACAAAGTTCTTAGGGGGTCTCCTATCATATTCTAATTTAATTAACATATGTGCATAAAATCAGGTATGCGTCAGAAAATATACCAGTCATATTAGCAAATGAAAAAAATTAAGCTATCAGTGACTATTATTCCATACTAGCAATTACATATCCAAATGTTAAAGGCCATTAACATTAGAAGAGGCCTGTGCATGGCACCAACTCCCCTATGAGCACAACTTGGGCTTAATGCATACAAGGGTCTGATCACAACTTGGTGCCCGATCGAAGCATAATGCACAGGTGGCAGTCGCACCACTGCTCCACCATAGACTCACAAGGTCCAAATACAATATATCATATAGCCAACCATTCATTATACATTTCAAAATCCTACATGTGCAGCATATATAAAATTAAAGTAGACATATGCATGGAATTTAATATTAACCCTGGTTACCTCACTTATAGAAAATTCCTTAAGAGTTAACAACAATGCTACCTCAACCTATGAATATAAAATCAGACCATTACCATTCCTATTCTCCAATTATAGCAACAAACTAATACTCAAAGAATTAAACTACTAATAGCTACCTAAAGGATACTTACCCTGTGACGACCTTAATTTTTAACTATCGTGATTAGACTTAATTATATAGTTAATAATCATAAATTAGGGCTTAAAGTCATATTATAATTAATTAGATTAGGAAATAGTGAAAAAATTTAAAGCTTGATATCATTAGGGTCATCAGCTAAACAATCGCAACTAATTGGATCTATAAAATCATAAATAACAATTAAGACCTTAAATTCATCTTACTACTAATTTCACTCACAAAGCCTCTTATAAATATTTCTAAGTTATTATACAACATTATCATAATGAATCTCAAATTTTCTAACTCAAAATAAGAGTTTAGGCACCCCTTTTTTTCACATTCGCTATGGTGAGTTGGACCCCGCTGTAGCTAGCATTTGTTGAACCACGGTGCTCGCCCTAAAATGCTAAAATTTTGTTGCAGTGAATTTAGTTCTGTTACCCTCCCTGGATAAGTTTCACCTCAAGCTATAGTGAAATTTCCTCACGTCACAGCAAATTCACTTCTGACTGACCCCTTGATTGCGACTTGTGTTATTTGGCTACAATTCATCCCCCTACTACACCTATAGTTCCTAAATTTCATCCTAGACACTCCCAAACTCCCTCTAGTAGTACTCCAAGACCATTCTACATTACTCTAATGGCATTAATCTACTTGATTTACCTAACCTACTAATCATTACTACTTTAAGACATAGGGGTTGATTCCTACTCATCAAATTATCATGCATCAGTAATTTATATATCAAGGACAGCAAAAAGGATTCATGACTACTAACAATTATCATCCAATTATAAACTCCAATATAGGTTCCCTGCATTACTAGTCTGAGCCAACAATTAAGGTATCACAAGATTACATTCTCAAATGATGAATCATATCTCAAAGTCAACAAGATTTCATATCAAATGTAAACAAGCGCATACATTAAATTCCAAGTTTCATAAAGCCTATCTCCCTATTAGATACATCATAGTTTACCAAAACACAAAACTTTTACACTTGGCAATATAATTATATGATGATGCTATACAAAAAATAACAAAAATTAGTATCTATCATAAGTTAGGTCAATCCAAGTGCAGCTTCCCCACACATGGTTTCAGCTCATGGATGCTTATCCACGTGCTTACCCTTATCTTTACCAAAAGATCCTTCATTTGAAATAGTTAGCCCATGAAACAGGGTGAGATATAAATATCAATAACCGAAGAGAAATTTCATTTATATATTCTAATTTAATTAACATATGTGCATTTAGTCATTAAGCATAAGAAATATCAGTCATATCAACAAATGAAATAATTAGGCTATCTATAATTACTATCCCATACTAGCAATTACATTTTTACATGTTAAAGGCCATTAACACCGAGAGAGGTCCGTCTACAGCACCAACTCCCCAATGAGCACAACCTGAGCTCAATGCATACAAGGGTCTGATCACAACTCGGTGCCCAATGGAAGCACGATGCATAGGTGGCAACTGCACCACAGCTTTACCATAGACTCACGAGGCCCAACCAGAATATATTAGATAGCTAACTATTCATTTAGCAATTCAAAATCATACATTTTTAGCAAATATAAAATTAAAGTAGACATATGCATGGAATTAATAATAACCCTGGTTACTTTACTTGTAGACAATTTTTTAAGAGTCAACAAAATGCTACTTCAGCCTAAGGACACAAAACCAAACTATTACTATCCCAAATCATCATTTATATCAGCAAACTCATTACTCAAAGAGTTAAACTACAAAAGACTACTTAGAAAACACTTACCCAACTACTACAAGAATCAAATTTGGATTTGATTGTTCCCATACTAGAAACTTCCTAATATCCTCAAACTTTAGGTAAATTCACACAAAATTAATACCCATACTATAAATCAACTATGGGATCTCTAACTAACAGAAAAAAGCAGCAAAATAAGGAGTTTATACTTATCTAATAACACCTCTGGCTCTAACCTTTGAGTTTTCATTATAGAAACATCAAATAACAAGTTTAAGATTTTAGGTGTGGGTGGAGTGCTCCAAATAAAAAACTAATTAGGTCAAATTGAAGAGAAAGAGGAGTGGATTAAGTTATATAACAATTATTTTAGCTAATTTTGAATCTAGAAGTGGGAAATGGTGGATTTGTGCTAAGAACCCTAGCCTCTCTCTAAGACCTCAGAATTTTGCTTTGCCTCTTGTGTTTTTTCTGCAGAATAGGGAGGAGGTTGAGTGTATTTAAGGTTTAAATGGGTTTAAGCTGGGTTATGGGCTGACCCAAAGGCCCAATTCCAAGTGGGTTCAGACTTTTGGTTAGGTTAGGCTAAAGTTTAGATGTTAAATAAGTTAAATGTGAGTTGGGCCTGCACAAGGTAAATATTGGACTTCTAAGAAAATGAAATGGGGTATCCTTAAGGCTAAGATTGGGCTTTTATATTTTGCCCAAGGCATAATTAAGCTAAACTTGAGGCCTAATTATAAATGTCCAAATTAATTGTGAACCCAAATAAATCCCTATCATAATTGAATTTTAAGTCCACATCAATAATTTATTTCTCCATAAGTTCTACCCTCCCTTTCCACTTACTTAGTTTTACTAATTACCTAGATTAATTCCCTAATAATCATAATTAGTGTTAATTAATTTTGGGGTGTTACAAACCTAGCCACTACAAGAACAAAATTCGGATTAGATGTTTTCCCCACTAGTAACTTTAGGGTATCACTCTAAATTCTAGGCAAATTCATATAAAATTAATACCTATACTACAAATCAACTATAGAGGTCTTAAACTAGTAGAAAATGCATCAAAACAAGGAGTTTACACTTACCTAACATCCCTCCTAGCCTTAACTTCCGAAAATCCTCTAAGAAAACATCAAATAATCCATATCAGATTTTGGGTGTGTTGAAAAAATGCTTCAAATGAGAAACCAATCAAGTCAAATTAAAGAGAAAAAGGAGAGGCTTAAGTTATATAATAGTTACCTTGGCTGATTTTGACTCTAGAAGTGAGAGAAGATGGATTTTTGCTAAGAACCCTAGCCTTTCTCTAAAACCTCCGAATTTTCTTATGCTTCTTGTGTGTTTTGTTTTTGCAAATGAGAGAAAGGGCTAGTAAGGGTTTAGGGTTAAGTTTGGGTCTTGGGCTGACCTAAAGGCTCAATTCTAATTAGGTTTAGTTTTATCCTTGTTGGGCCATGGATTATAAGATTACATGGGTCATATATGAGAGTTGGGCCAAGCTAAAAAGGTCAATTAATATTTGGGTTTGTATAAATAAATATTAGGCCTCTAAGAAATGGAATTGGATCTCCCTAAGGTTAAGATTGGGCTTCTACACTTAACCCAAAGCATAATTAAATTAACCATAAGACCAAATTAATGTCCACCTTTCTTAAGTAATTTTCTAATTAAACTCATATTAATCCTTACTTAATCATGATTATCCTTAATTAATTTTAGGGTATCACATAAAGCCACTCTATAGGCTACAAGTTCGATTAGCTCAATGATTTGAAAAGAACCAAGGTAACAAGAACTAAACTTTCTTGACTTTATAAACCTTCTTATGCCCATCATTAGAGTTGTGACGACCCTAGGTTCTAATATCAGTGATTATAGCTAAATACACAATTAATAGATAATGATCAAGGTTTGGAGTCATCGCAATTAATTACATTATGAAAATATAGGGGAAATTTAAACCTTGATACTACTAGGATCATCAACTAACAACCATAACGGGATCATGCATAAGAAAGGTTTATACCATCATTAAAGGTTTATGATTCATCCATTGATCAATTTCAACCCACAAAAACATCCCACCAATGTACTCATACCATTCCCTAACCTTAGCCTTACTGAAATTAGGGTTTCTAGGTCAAATATAGGAGTTTGGGGACCTGCGCCGCGACTTGGAACTTTCCCGCCGCGGCTAAGTTAGGTTCTGGAGCTCAAAAACCACATTTTTAAACTTGCGCCGCGGCCTGGAACTCTCGCGCCGCGGCCCAGTTACTCTCTGAAATTTTCTTGACTCGCCGCGGTGAGTTGGACCTGCGCCGCGGCCAACCTATGTGGCGCCGCGGTGAGTTTTGCTACTGTAACCTCCCTAATTAATTTCCTCGACTCGCGCCGCGGCGGGACTTCTTGCGCCGCGGCGAGGTTACGTTCTGTCACCTCCTGGGCGATTATTTTCACTCCGCGCCGCGGCGAGATTTCTCAAGCCGCGGCGTCCCTCGCCACTGTCACTCCCTAGGCCGCGGCGAAGCCTTCTTGGCCGCGGCGTGACTCCCTCCTGTAGCTATTTTCCCTCTATTTCGCCCCCTACACTCCATTCCTCTTCTTAGGGACACTCTAAGGTCACTTCCCCTCATTTTATATGGCTCTAATGGCATTTATCTACCTTATTTACTTAGTTATACTTCCATTACCAACTCAAAACCTATATGCCCGTTTCTTTCCTCTAATTAGCTTCCATCAGCAAGTTCATAAAGTATCAACAACAAAATATACATGAACTACCAGCAGCTATCCTTTAATACAAAATAAATGGGGGTTCCATATATTAGGGGCTCATATCAATGTCTCAAGGGTTACATTTCCATTGATAAGCAATATTACATGTCAGCACCAATTACAACAGAAATCATGAGTCCATACAACAACTACCAAATTAAGATGAGGTCTAACCCCTCAGTTCATACATCCTTAGTAAATCAAATGTTCAAGCCTACACTTGGCAATACAGATACATGATGATGCTATACATTAAGGAATACAAAATTAGCATCTATACTAGCTAAGTCAGCCCAAGTGTAGCCATCTCCCCATAGGTTGAAGCTTATGGATTTTCATCCACTTGCTTACCCTTATCCTTACCCGAGGAACTTTCACCTGAAATATTAATCCCACAACACGGGGTGAGATATGAATCTCAGTAACCAAAGCAATTCCATCATATAATCCAGTTTAATCAACATATATGCATAAATCAAAATCCATATCAGAATCATATCAGTCATTTCAGCAAATGAAACAATTAGGCTATCATGATTACTATCCCATACTAGCAATCATATATTTAACATGTTAAAGGCCATTAACACCGGGAGAGGCCCATCCACGGCACCTACTCCCCATTGAGCACACCAGGGCTCAGTGCATCTAGGGTTTGATCATAACCCGGTGCCCGATCGCGGCACATGCACGGGTGGCAGCCGCACCACAGCTCCACCATGGACTCACAAGGTCCAATCATGATACAACAGATAGCCAACCAATTCATTCAACATTTCAAATCATTCATATATAGCAAATATGAAATTAAAGCAGATACATGCATGGAATTAATGTAAACCCCGGTTACCTCACTTGCAGACAATTGCAACAGCCACCACAAATCCCAAATTCGGATTCAAGTATCTCCCACCAGAATTTTCAATGTGTCACCCAAAATCCTAAGCAAATTCGTACAAAATTAATGCCCATAATACAAATAAGCTATGGGGGTCTCAAACCATAAAAGAAAGCATCAAAATGGGGGGCTTAAAGTCTCCTAATACTAACCCCAACCTCAACCTACGAATTTCACCAAGAAAACCTCCAAACACTCACTTTTCAGATTTTGGGTATAATGAAATCTCTCCAAATGAAAAACTAATCGGACCATATTAAAGAGAAAGATGAGGGGGTTAAGTTCTATAACTATTACCTTGGCCAAATCTTGCTCTAAGTGTGTGGAAATGCAGAATCTTTGCCCCAAACCCTAGCCTCCTTCTCAACCTCCGAATTTGCCTCTTGAGTTTCAGAAAAATGAAAGTGTGGCTGAGGCAATTAGGGTTTAGATGGGTTTAAGTTGGGTCAAAAGGCTGGGTCATGGGTTGCTCCAAGTCCAAACCCAATTGGGTTTCAGATTTTGCTTATTGGGCCAGTTTTTAAGTGTTGGGCTGCATAATTCTGTTGGGCCAGTTTTCACTTATTGGGTTGCTGAAGTTTAATAGGTTTTGGGCCTAATTTGAAGGGCTCAAGGGCTTGGGTCTGCACAAGGGTAATTGGGCCACTTAATTGAGCCTATACAAGATAAATCTTGGGCCTCTATCTCATTAAATTAGTTTGGGTTTACCTCCAATTCATTGGGCCTCCATTAGCCTCTCATCATGATTTAATTAATTTGGGCCTAGATGTAAATCTCCATCCTAAATAAATTCTCAACCCATATTAACAATTTATCTCTCTAGAATACCTATTCACTAACTTGCCCAATTATGCTCTATTAATTATCCTTAATCAATCTTAATCCATAATTAACACCTTAATTAATTTCGGGGTGTTACAAGAGTAACCTTTAAAAACATATGGTAATTTTAAGAGTCTCCTTCTCTTATCTATATAACTCTTCTGCCTACCCTAGGTAGCTAGCAATTTCTTCCTGATGAATTCTATTTGATGGGTGATTTAGTGCACTATGTTTGGACCTAAGAGACTTCTCTCACCAAGTTCTACCCAACACAGGCATGATTTGCACTTCCTCCTATAAAAGTGCCTCAAATGGTGCTATCTGGATACTAAAGTAGTAACTATTATTGTAAGCAAACTCGGCTAAAGATAAACACACATCCCAGTTTCCTTTCAACTCTAGCATACTAGCTTTGAGTATATCCTCAAGTGTCTGAATGGTTCTATTAATTTGTCCATCTGACTGGAGGTGATAAGTAGTGTTAAAATTAAAACTAATACCTACGACTTCTTGCAGGGACTACCAAAATTTCGATGTGAACCTGGGGTTTCTATCTAACATGATGCTATTAGAGATACTATGTAATCTCACAATCTCATGACACATAGAATTGTGCTAGTCCATCTAGAGCATAAGTGGCTATAATAGGTAGAAAGTAGGCAGACTTTATCAGTCTATCTACAATCACCCAAATAGAGTTATACCTAAAGGATGTCTTAGGCAAACCCATCACAAAATCCATGGATATACAATTTGATTTCCATTCTAGAACCTTTAAAGCCTATAATAATCCCGTGGGGTTTCGGTTTTCAATCTTAAACCTTTGACAAACTAGACATATGGCAACAAAATCTGTTATATCCAACTTCATTCTAGGCCACCAAAAACTTTTCTTAAGGTCTGTATACATATTAGTAGTGCCTAGATGAATAGTATACTTACTCTTATGGGTTTCAAACAACACTATATTCCCTTACTTCTTCATTCTTGGGTATGAACACTCTACCCTGACATCTTACCAAATCATTATTTGATAGGTCAAAGTCCTTGACCTCTCCATTCCCCAATTGCTCCCTAATTCTACCCAAATGCTTATCTAGCTCTTAGGCCTCTTTAATTCTCTTTCTAAAATTGCTTTCTATTCTCAACTCACCTAAAAGAAGACTACTAGAGTGCATGGTCATGGACAAGTTTAGATCTCTCAATTCTTAAATTAATATCTACTCCTTAAGCATTATCATTACCATATGAATAGATTTCCTACTCAAGGTATCGGCAACAACATTCACCTTCCCTAAATGATACTTTAAGGAGAAATCATAATCCTTAAAGAACTCCATCTACCTCCTTTGTCTCATATTCAACTCTTTTTAGTCAAATAAGTACTTCAAACTCTTATGGTCACTATACACCTCAAATTACACACCATAAAAACAATGACTCTAAATCTTAAAGGCAAAAACTATAGTGGCTAACTCTAAATCATGGGTGGGGTAATTCTCTTTATGAGGCCTAAGTTGCCTAGATGCATAAACTTACCTTTTGCATCAAAACACAATCTAAACTCTTTTCAGAAGTATGATTATAAACTGTAAAAGTTTCTTTAAGGTTAAATATTACTAATATAGGTATGGTGGTCAACCTATTCTTAAGTTCTTAAAAGGCATCTTCACACTTAGCATTCCACACAAAAGGTTGATATTTCCTAATCAACTTTGTCAAAGGCATAGTTAATTGGGAAAATCCTTTAATGAACTTCCTATAATAGCCAGCTAGACCTAAGAAACTATGAATTTTGGTCACTGTTTTGGGTCTCTCCCAATTTAGTACCACTTCTACCTTATTAGGATCTATCGCTACCCCTTGTTCCAAAATCACATAGCCTAAGAACTTTACCTATTGCAACCAAAACTTAAACTTACTGAGTTTGGCATACAATTGATGCTCTCTTAAGGTCTAAAGAACTATCCCAAGATGCTCCTCATGTTCTATATTGCTCTTGGAATATATGAGAAAATCATCAATAAACACTACCACAAATCGGTTAAGATATGGCGTAAAGATCCTATTCATGTAGTCCATAAAAATATCAAAGGGCATTGGTTAACCCAAATGGCATGACTAGGAACTCATAATGGTTGTACTGAGTCCTAAAAGTAATTTTAGGTATGCCCTCCACTTTCACTCTAAACTGATGGTATCATGACCTAAGATCAATCTTCGAAAAGACTAATGCTCCAGCTAATTGGTCAAGCAAATCATCAATTCAAGACAAAGGGTATTTATTCTTAATGTCACTTAGTTTAATTGTTTATAGTTAATGCAAAGTCTAAGGCTACCATCCTTCATCTTAACAAACAACGCCAGTACTCCCTATGAAGACATAGGTGGCTTAATGAACCCTTTCTCAAGAAACTCTTCTATTTGACTCTTTAACTCAAAAAGTTCAGCAGGTGCCACTCTATATAGAGCCTTGGAGATTGGGCACATGCTAAGGATTAAGTCTATGGAAAATTCTAGCTTTCTCTGCGAGGATAGACTACTAATCTCTTTAGGGAAAACTTTTAGGAATTCCTTAATCATAAGTGTATCCTCTAAACCATCCTCAACCTCAACATATAAGGAAAAAATTACTAAAAACCCTTGGCAACCATGCTTAAGGTGCTTATCAGCTTGGGCAGTAGACACACAAGTAAGCTCAGTCACAAGACAAGTTTTAAGTATATTAGCAAGTAAGAAGACAGTCTCACGCTTACAATCAAGTATCATATTATTAGTCAACAATCAATCTATACCAATAATTACATCAAAGTTATACAAAGAGATGCAAATTAAGTCAAGGGTAGTACAACGGTTATCTAACTGTACAACACAATTTAAACACACATCAAATGTAATCAGAGAGTATCCTATAGAAGTAGACATAGATAATTCAAATGGTAATAAGCTAATTTTAAAATCCAAATGCTTAACACAGTCATATGAGATGAAAGAATGGTAGTCAAACAATGCATCTACAACATGATTATAAACAAGAATAGTACCTTGAATTAGATTAAGGGACCTACTAACCTTTTACTATGTAAGTGCAAACACCCATCCTTGTACAAGTTGTTTAACAGATGAAGCCAACTCTCGTGACACCATGCAAGTCTATGCATAGTATCGAGGCTTCCCACAATTACAGTACATGGGGCATAGTCCACTATCATAATTCTACCCACACTTGCTACATACTGATGGAACACTTATAGAACTCTTTGGGGGGGGTCCCATATTCTTCCTTTGAGGACCACTTCTTGGGGGTGGCCTTTTATCCCAAAAGCCCTACTACTACTGGTTCCCCTCTTGTTTCTGCCCCTAAAAGGTTTTATGCCTCAATCATGCTTACCCTTCATTACCTTCTTCCTTTTAGTCTCACACTCTATCAAGGTCCTTTCAGTTACCCTATACTTCTCTACCAATTCATTAAAGTTATGGACCTAGGGGGTGTAATGTAACACTCAGTTTGTCGAAAAAAGGCCAAAAATATACGATTTTTCAAAAGAAGTCCCTTAAAACAAGGGAATAGTGGCCAAATAAAATTAAAATGATAATCTAGACCCCTAAAAGTAAGGATTAGATGCTTGAGTTGCCTAGAAACTAGAACTAGAAGAGCTAAGAAAATTTACGAAACAAAGATGGGGCATGTTCGTAATTTTTAGAAATTAAAAAAAAAAAACTCACATGGCGGATTTTTAAATAGAAAAATTGAGCTTTCTAGGGTTCTTAGAAGCCCTGAAAACTATGGGAATCTCTAAAACAGTTAAAACCCCTTCGGTGAGCAATTTCCATAAAGGGTTGACCAAAACTTTGACCGAATAATTCGAAATAGTTTTAAATCTAACTTATGTGAAACCAAAAGCAATTTATAAGTTAAAGGACCTAAATTTTATGATAGAAAAGATGGTTCTAAAAAAAGAGTTGAAATGAGACCAAATGGACAAACCATGATTTAGGGACTAAAATGAAAAGTTAAAAAAATGGATAACTTTACCTTTTTGATTCATAAATCACATCCTGCCACTTCACCTTCATTCTCCATGACTTGAAGTAGCTCCAAATAGATCTAAAACGGTGTCCAAAAGTGGGAGGAGAGAGAAGGAGAAAGAAGGCAAAATAGATATCAAAATTTACAAAATTTCATGGTCTTGTCTTCACAAATTTTCTTCCCCTCTCTAAGCCCTTTCCTATGATGGTTTTATCTTATTGAAAGAAGCATGTTCATGGCTAGTATCTTGGAGGAAGGGGAGAATTTGAGAAAACTCTTGATTCTCCCTTGTTGGTTCAGCCATCCTAGGAGCATGCTAAAGGGAATATATTTGTGATTAAAACATGGTTGAATTAGAGGTTTAGAAGCAAGGGGAATAAGAATATACAAGTGGAATCAATTAAAAGGCTTTAGGATTCAAGATATAAAAGTTAGGGATTTAATTATACCTAGCCATTCTTGAAACTCTCTAAGGATAATTTAACTTATGTAAGAGTATGAATAAGTTCTCAAGACACCTAGGAAGTCTTACAAGTGACCATTCCTTCAAGGAAAGCAAGCAAGCACCATGGGTCCAATTGCTCCCTTATATCTCGGCCTAGACCACTTAAAGCACCTAAGGAGTGTTTTAAATTTTTTTAAGGCTAGAAAGGGACTAAACATGAATATCAAAGGAAGCATTGGAATGAATTTAAGAAGCATGGGTTGTGATATGGAGGTTTAGGTTCCATTTTAAGATATTAAGAAGTAACTTATTTCTAGGCTTCTTGAAATGAAATTGTGATCACTCCAAGGAGTCCAAATGGAGTCAAGAGACTTAGATTGAAGGAGAAAATAGAGCCAAGATCATGAATTCTAATAGTTGCTTCATTATGTCTTGTATAGAGCCATTATGTAGTCATATGAAAAAGTAGCCCTCCATAGAGTTTGTATAAAGCTAGAGCTTATTCCAATGATTGAAATATATCTCATTTGATGTGACTAGGCTAAGAGAATCAAGTGCCACCTAGTTGAAAGTGCTTAGCCGAAAAAGGGAAGAAGAACTAAAGAGAAAAGTGTGTGATACTTGCTTTAAGGTCACTTTCTAACCTTTCTTACATGCATTGTTTACTTGTTTTCTTGTCATTGAGTGCTTGTGTGTATGTTTGAACTATGAGAAATATTTCTAGCCAATGGTTATATGTTATGGTACCATTATGCTTCTTAAAATATGTTTATGTACACAATATGGTTTGAATGAGTATGGTTGGCAAATGTGTTTATGTATGCAAGATAGCTTGAATGGGTATGGTTATGCCAAAAGTCTCTTAGCATTGGTGATACAAATCCAAAAGTTCCTAAGAATAGGTGAAACAAAGCTAAAAATGGGTGAGACAAATCCAGAAGTTCCTAAGAATGGGTGAAACAAAGCTAAAAGTTCCTAGAAATGGATGAGACAAAACAAAAAATCACAAGAAGAGTAAGACTAAGTCAAAAATCCCTTGAAAATGGGTGAGGCAAATCCAAAAATCCTAAAGAAAATGAGTGAGGTTAGACCAATGCCCTTGAGAGCCTATGTATGATATGTATGAGTTTCTATGAAAAAGAAAATGTTTTATGTATGTTCACTAGTAGCCTAAATGCCATGCATGCATTTTTTGACATGTGAAAGCATCATATATGTATGTTTGAAAGAGTAAAGAGCTATTGAGATTCTTTGAATCTTATTCTTCCCCTACATATGTCTAAGCATGTCTAGGTAAGCCAAATAGACCAAGAAATGGAGGCCAACAACCTTAAGAAGCAAGACTTTGACAAAGGGATAGAGGAATAGTATTTTTATTTGCATTTTGATCTCAAGATTTGTAACTACATGTTATATATATGATCTGGACCTTTGAGCAAGTCGAAATGTATGTAAATATGATGTATGTATCAATGCGGAAGCTAAATGAATGAATGAGTTTTTGCCACCCACGAGCCTTTATATCCATATGTATGAATGTAAGTGGCATGGTGAGAATGAACTCCATGATGCTTTAAATCATTTGGCATGCTCTTATATGTTGTAATTATGCTTTTAGACATGTTCAAGTGGTTGTAGAAAGATGAGAAGAGCCTTTGGTGCCTTGGTACCTCATTATGGACTTCAAAATTGACCAATTTGTGAGTTGAACCAAAGTCTAACCAAATGGATGAGTTTTTGAATGAAATTTGGCCAACAAGTAGGTCTCATCTAGAGCTTTCCAATGAGTTAAAGAGCACTCAATTTGGAGCTCTAGGAAATTTATTATAATTTTTTAAAATTAGCTAAATTATGCAAAATTTGTATGTATACTTTCATATGGTCAGTTTGCTTCTATGTGTCACATATGGGTCAAATGAATTCTATTGCTCATGCAATTTACAAGCATAAACCAGATATCATAAACTTTTCATAGCCATTGAGATCACCTCATTTGGAGTTCTGTAGGGGAGAACCAAAATTTTTAAGTTACAAGTCTTGGAGTTATTCGAGAAATGACTTGAACTACTATTCTATTACTTTTGTGGGATAAATGCTTCTATTTTGGTTTGGAATATTTTTACCCATTATTTAACATATAGAGCATTCTAAAAAGCCATCATATGCATGATTTTGATTTTTTTAGAATTAGTTATGAATTTTTAAAATTCATATTAGAAACTTGTGACAACAAACTGAGAGCAATTCTGCTTGTTCTTGAATTTTGGATCCAAATCAGTGGCATATGAGATAAATTAGGATGTTTATGACTTGAATGGATATGTTATAGATGGAAAACAATATTTATAAGTTCAAAAGGTCCCCAAAGCCGTGGATCATGTATATGGCTTTCCCATTACACAATCATCCATGCATAAAATATATGTTTTCTTGCAAAATATGTTCCAATATGCATGAGATAGCCTATGTGACCATGGTTTAAGAGCTAAGAGGTTAAGGTATAACATGTAATTTTATCCTTCAGCTTAGATTTAAGGTGTAACACCTCATATTTCTAGCTCATCTTTATCACATTTGCATGCTCATATGATACATTCCATGAGGGGAAATAAGAAAATTCATTAAAATAATACATTTCTTTATGTTGCGTCACATATAAAACTTTTGTTCAATGTCACGTGGATCGTGTGAGCTCATACAACACATTCTCATTTGCATCATTTAAAGTGGCCTACACCTCAAGAATCACGAAGGGAAGCATAAAATATTCATATCCATTTTCTGCCAGATTTGGCTCAATTCTAACACAACTTTGCAAAATCATAACTAATTCTAGAAATATCAAAATCATACATTCTTGGCTATTTTGGAAATTTATAGATGTCTACTTCATACTAAAAATATGTTTAGACCATAACATCCAACAAAAAAGATATTTGACATGTGAAAAGGTCAAGAGGTCAGGCTGTCCATTGATGATGTCACAAAATTCTGTAGTAAATTTAAAAAATGTCCAATTAATTCTAAAAAAAATCTAATTTATGCAAAAAATACCAATATATAAAGCTGTGGATGTTAGCTAGAGGAAAAAAATAACTCCAGACTGATTTAGGCATGCCTAGACCTCCAAATCAAATCACATAGTAACTGAGATCGGGTGAAGTCCCTAATACTGGATAGATTCTTTGAAAATTCATATATCCCTCTCTAGACATCCAAATAAGGTTCTTCTAGTTGGCACAAGTCACTGGGAATGTCTAATTTCTATATATAAAATTTTATGACAATTGGACATCATTTAAGTTCAGTGTGATAGATTTCATTTTCAGATCAGTATGAACAGTGACACGACCAAAACTAGAAAATTTGCCAACTTTGAAAACTCATCAAATATTCTATAAACCTCCAAAAATTATGTTTTTTAGCTTTCTAAAACTCTCTCAACATGATCTAATTACATGCTAAATTTTAGATCAAGAAGAGCTCATTTGGCCAAAAAGTGATACAGGGTTCCATTATAACCAATTTTGGCTCCATATAAGATATCAAATTGTCCAAATGGCTTTTCCTGAGGTTTGACACCTCTTGGGTAAGTCTAAAAGCATAATTAGGACTTGTGTAGACTACCCAAATGGTCCCAAACTCTATGCATCTCATTTTGGCCATTTCATCCACATATATGCATAATTTCATAATGTCATTCATGAAGCCACATTGTCCATACATACTCAATTTACATTCTATCATTCACATTACACATTCTCTCATTTCTACATCATATATTATCATAATTACATATGTTCCAAAGGTCATAGACTATATACAAGTATGGATTACAACATTTGACATAAATATGGTCTTAAAGTACTAAAACCATGCATTATGTTGTCAAACTCTCTTCTTCAAGGTGGTTGGCTTCCATTATCTTGTCCACTTGATCCACCTAGCATGTTAAATCATTGGAGAAGAGGGAATGAGATTCAAAGAATCCCAATAGCTCATCTCCCATTCAATCATACATAACATGTGCAAACATTCAAGAGGCATTTTCGTCATTTAAGAAAGTCGTACATAGCATACAAAGGCTTACCAAACAAGTGGATTGGCCTCACCCAATTTCTTGTAGATAGTGGACTTGCCTCACCCATTCTTTAAGAGATTCTTAGACTCAACTATACTCTTTGGAGCCCATCTTGCTTTTGGGAGACTCTTTGTGTTGTCTTAACTAATCTCAAGGGTTCTTGGCTCATCCTCACCATATTATCATAACTACATGTTGCTTCTTTAGGTCATAATATGAAACCTAAAGCACCAATTTACTTCTTATACGTTCTAAAATTTTTCCAAGGCCTCCCCTTATTTTCATTCATCATATATGACTCAAGAATAGGCTTAGAAAAATTTAAAAGTCTCTCTAACTACACAAACCCCTTTAGGCCGAGGCTATGAAGGAAATGAGGTTTCTTGGAGTTTGCTTTATTTCCTCAAAGGAGGATGCATGTGGGGAGTCTTTAGGGATCTTGGGAGCTCATTTAAACTCTTATTTAGGCCTAGGAATCATCATACAAAATTAGATTTTACAAGGTGCAATTGAAACCCTAGAAATTGCATCTTGAAATCTAATGGGTTTTTGTTAATTCCTTTTGCATATTCTTAATCTCCACACTCTTTTTTCTTAGATTCATCCTTGGTTTTGTCTAAAAATCATGTCCTCCTAGGGTTTCTCATGTTAGGCAAAATGAAGGAGGAGAGAAACCAAAGGTAGCAACCATATGAAAAGAAATTACCTAGTTTTTTTACTTTTTCTCACTTGAATCTTGCTTTCTCCAAGCTCTTCTCTTCAAATCCAAAATTTCCCCTCAATATCTCCCTTAAAATATATTTAAAAATTTCATTTTAATCAAAGAAAACAAAGGAGAATGGAGGAAAAGAGGTTTGGATGGAAGAAAGCATAGAAAACTACTAAGAATCTATACCTTTTTCTTGATTTTTCTCCTCCTTTTCTTCCCCTTCTTGTGATCCTAAGAAAGCATATCATATTCTTTATTTTGGGCAGAAATTTCATGCTTAAGAAGATGGGAGAAGAAAAGAGAAGTGTGTGGGAGCTTCTAGAAACACTTTTTCAAAAATTCTAATTTTGTCCTTTCATAATGGCAATTTCGTTTTGGTTTCTTTTTAACTCATTTTTTAGAACTACCTTTTCCATTATAAAATTTAGGTTTCTAATTTAATAAAATGTCTTTGGAATCACTCAATTTAGAGATAAAACCTTATCAAACAAATCAGTCAAAGTTTGGGTCAACCAACATTGGAAACATCCACTGGAGGGGATTTAACTGTCCTGAGGCTTCCCATGGTTTTCAGGGCCTCTGAGAACCCTGGGCAACTCAAAAATTTCATTTAAAAAGCCCCCTTATACTTTTTTCCAAAAGTTGCACTTATTTACGAAAATGCCATTACATTTCGTCAATTTTTGTCACAATTTTGTTTCTTCATTCTAGCTCCGTTTTTCTTTCTGTCTGAGTCTAGGATTCTCATTTTTAGGAGTCTAGAATGCTTGCCAAATTTTTTAAGACCTTAACTATCTCATTTTGGGGGACTTCCTTTTGTATCTAGTGAATTTCGTTCGCTTATAGAGAAACCATATGTTATGTTTCTCATGTTTTTTCTTGTTTTCAAAAAACTGGATGTTACATTTCTCCCTCCTTAAATAAATTTTGTCCTTAAAATTTGGGGTACACTTTCTCTTACTCTTTTCTTTTCTAGTTAACTACTCTTTTCTTTCCCTTCTTCCTGGCTCTATACACTCTTCGCAGCGATTTCACTTGTTCGAATTTTCTCTCAACTAGGGAATTTTCATACTAGCTCTTAATGAGAGCTCTATTACTATAATGTACTAGCTAATTCTTTTCATAAGGGAAATAAATTTCTTACTCTGAAGGCCTATCTTGGGAGAGCTTACTAATTATATCGGGTTAATGTTAACCCGTTCGCAGGGATTAATGTTTCTTTCAGTGGACTCAATTTACATATCTTAGGAGGTAACATATTTCATATCACATCTCCCGTATCTTCTCTCAATGGCTTGTCATAAAGTCTCATCATCTTTTCTGATCATTACAGCCATCGAAGATTTCTGTCTATCTATTTACTTATTTACATATATTGTCCACTATTCATCGTTGCATTCTTTCTTACTAGCTCATCCCATGATTACTATTCATATTTCTTTCCATTATAGGCCTTACATCTTAGTTACTTACTAGGATTACAACTCCTTTGAGGAGTTTCTACTTTTCTTATCCTCTTACTTAGGTAAAAGGATATTCTACTACTGGTTATCTCTGTGGCCAGTCAAATTTCCTTATGCTTAAGAGCA
This sequence comes from Erythrophleum fordii, assembly GCA_032878935.1. NCBI lineage: Eukaryota > Viridiplantae > Streptophyta > Magnoliopsida > Fabales > Fabaceae > Erythrophleum > Erythrophleum fordii. The sequence goes on from JAVQMF010000053.1 coordinate 19,895,936, forward strand.
CCTATATTTTGTAGAGTTTCCTCTACTCATTCACTCTTTAGAGCATCAAGGGGGTCTACCTTTCCGCTCATACTCTTACTTTGCTCTTACTAGACTGTACCTCGGTAAGAAGAATTCTATTCCATAAAATCCTAAGAATTACATTCTATGGAATTCTCGACTTACACTCCTTCTTTACATAACACAAGGCTCGCCTTCTTAGGCAATCTCTAGCTCCCTCGAGCTTCCCTGAGAGTACTAAGGCAATAGCTGTCTGTTTCAACTTATTTTTATTTTTTATTTTTTTACATTCAGATCAGAGCTGGGCTTTCTCTCTATTTAAACTCTTTAACCTCACCTCAGGAGCACAGTATACTATTTCTAGGGTTTAGCTAACCCAATCCAGAATATGTACTTTCAATGTCCAGATTCTATCTTACTGAAAACTTATGCTCTACTGGGTACTCTAATCATGCACGTGCCTTAACCCTATTTTATTCTCATATTAGGGAGCTCTTCTAACTAGTTATCAGACCTCTATCATTTTACTTTTTTGGGCTTAGCTTACTTGTTTAATCATTACTAAAGCAAGGGTATCTTTCCTGTAGCTAGTTTCTCAGCTCTTCCTCGCTTCCTTTATCACTATACTTTATACTTTATGACTCAGGGGGTCTATCTAGGGAAATTTACTAACCACTACTAGGTGGTTTCATGGACATGAGGATCTCTCATCTTTTCTTTCTCGATCTAGGAAGAACTTTCACTGAGCCTTTCATTTACATATCTCACATGGAATGATGCTATTGGTCCTCTTCCCAGGCTTTAGCTTATGCTCAGCCTAGGCTATCCATCTCATTGGACCTGTAGCTTACTAATTATTCTTATTCTCTTTTGAGCCTTTATCACTGGGTTACTCATACTTACCTCTAGGTTTTACCTATGAAGTACACTTTTCTAGGCCATTCGCTATATGCCTCACTACTGGTAGTCTTATCTTACATTATTTTAAGGCTACACTAACATATTATTATTCAGTGTCTTATAGGGTAGCACCCTAGGTTAGAGTCAATGCCTTAAAGGTAGGTCTCAACAACCTGATCATTCATGTGTCTAACTTTCTCTATGCTGAGCTCTTTTCTTAATCTCATTTACTAGGCCCGCAAATTTCTTACTAACCTTCTATGACTATTCATTACTCCTTTTCTCTACTTATACTAAGGGTTCTCACTATCTATAGGTCATCTGAGCTCTTATCAGTTGATTCTTTAAGTTGGCTTGAATATGACCAATAAGGCATTTCATACTACCATTCAATGTGGCTAATCAGTCTTGGGTTCACCCTAGTTTTCCTGTCTAAGTATTGACCACGGCTAACCTCTTAATTAGCCATGGCGAAAAACTTTCTAGATTGTCTTGCTGCTTCCTGAAATAATTGGCCGCGGGTAACGGCCTCTGATTGGCTTACTTTTTTAGGGATTAGATTTTTATCTTTAGCCACCAACCCGAGTCTCATTGCCTTTATATCTAGCCCATCATCAAGTTAGAAGATTCTACCTCTTACTTCATTCATGCATGGCTAGCTATTACCTCTGGGCTGTCTGGTGATGAGAGACCCTCTAGGAACCTTATCCTAAGAACCTTCAACAAGATAACACTTTGCCCGAGACTAGCTAGAAAACAAGAATATTGGTCAAAGGAAAGACACTAAGAGAACTTCTCTCTTAGAACCCTAGTCTCAAGACGCTACAAAGGAAGACCAATCCTTTGATAAGTCATATGAACTCTTAGAGAACACAAAGAAGCAAAGACTTCACAAAGTATTTAATAATACTCAAATTCATTCATTTATGATCCTTCCAAATAGAGTACAATAGGGAGTCTCTTATAGGCAAAGTTTCTAAAAGTCTAAAATCTGATAAAAAATATTTTAAATAGTGTCTAAAATCAAGGAACTAAATTATGATACTAATTTTAATTTAATATCCAAGATAAACTCTTTGACCAAGTTCAAAAAAATAATAAAATAATAAAAAACGAAATTAAAAAAGAATCCTAGTCAAAACTAATTAACTCCTTTAAATAGTCATATAGGATGCTAATGCTTCATTAAAAATCACATGGTTGACACATGATTCTTAATCTCTTGCAATTGGACTCCAATTGGGCTTTGGCACTCCTCTTATATGTGTATAACTACATTGGGCCTCAACATGTTGGATATTGAATCTAGTTGCTCCATAGACCTTCTTAAGACATTGGGGTTTAACTTGGACTTCACGCTTTTGCATCTTTAAGGAGATCTCATGTCCAAAGTCCAATTTAGCATGTTTTGAATTGATTAAATATGGATCTTGGGCTCTAAACTTAGGCCGACGTCCAACATAGATATTATCTTGAGCTCTTTGAAATTTTTGGACATAGTGCACAATTTGAGCCACTTGAGCTCTTTGAAGTTCTTGATGGTGAGGGTTTCTCGAACTTGTTGTGCTCTAATGGGTATGCTTACTGATATTGTATCATCTGGGCTCTAGGGTGTAGCTTGTAACTTAATCTCTAGCCTGAGGGGATCAACCTTTTGGGCTCTGAAACTTATCTAGACATTTGGGTGTTGTGGCTAGGGGGTGACCCTTTTTCTCATTTCCCCTCTAAACTAATCTCGTGCAGCTGCAGTTTCATTTCATACTGTGCTACATCTTACTTGTCTCTGCATTAAGCAGGATATCTTGGAATGGTCTAAGTATGACTACCAGGGAGAATTAGGCGTACTCCTCTAACAAGCCTCTTCATATCAACAAGATCATTTCTCATTGTTTTATATTTAAAGCTTGCCACTGATCCTGGCAAACTATCATATCTCATCAAGCTCTAGTTGTTGGATCACTCAACTCTACGCAAGCTTAGTTCTGTTCAAGTTACTCTAGAGGCCACTCTTTCCCGGTGTTCACTAACTACTCCAAGACCATTCTACCACTTACTCATTATGAACAAAGCCATAACCTATCCTTATACACCTAACATGTCTCATCTAAGACTTTACCCAGCCATTCAAGCCTTTTATATAGCCATATTGCTACATCCTCAAGCCAAATCCAATCTGAGAGAGCTTGAAACTTTGCTCTGATACCAATAAATGTAACACCTTATATTTCTAGTTCATCTTTATAACATTTGCATGCTCATATGATACATTGCATAAGAAGAAATAAGAAAATCCATTAAAATAATATATTTCTTTGCATTGCGTCACGTATAAAAATTTCGTTTGGTGTCACATTGTGATGACCTTAACTTCTAATTATTGTAATTAAGGTAAAATACATGATTAATAACCATAAATCAGGGTTACAAGACATTACAACTAATTACATTTGAAAAATGCAAGGAAATTTGAACCTTAATGTTATTAGAGTCATCAACTAAATAATTACAAGCATTCATGTATACAAAGGAAACAAACATTCATCTATAAGCCTTTAATTCTATTACCCATAAATTCCAACTCACAAGAGTCTTCTATCAATGTTTCTAAGTCATTCCTTGAGGTTATCATAGGAAAAACCAAGACTTCTAGGTTAGAATGAGAGTTTGGGACTGTTAGCCGCTGCTAAATGTCTTTGCACTGTAGCCAATTGCTCTCAGGTTCACTCTTCTATCTTCACAGGTTTCGCCGCGGCTAACCTATATGGCGCCATGGTGAGGAAACCTCTTGGAGCCTACCTCGATCGCCTCTCGCTATTGGCCGCGGCCAATTCCCCCTTTCGCCACGGCTAATTCCTCCCTGAAACGCCTGACTCATTTTCACAAAAGTTTGCCATAGCGAATTACCCTCTGGACGACTCCCAATTTGCCCTCTCACATTTCGCAGCAACTAATTCCACTTCTCATCGTGGCGAATTACTCTCTGGTACTCTCCCTGGGCAACTTCGCCTCTATTGGCCGTGGCGAAATGCCCTCTAATCCTACAACTTCTAAAATCTTGTCTCATACTCTCCACTCTACCTCCAATAACACCCACCACTCTACCTTAATTTGTGGGGCTCCAATGGTTGTCACTAGTCTAATTTACCCAGCTTATCTATCATTACTAGTTTTAGACTCAAATGTTAATTTCTACTCCTCCAACTATCATGTATCAACAAGTTCATTGAGCAATAATAGTAAGAATTCATGAACTATCAACAATTAACATTCGATACACATTCCATTTGAGATTTCATACATCAATTGTTCATATCAACTCTCTAATGTATCACATAATTACATTTCTCATAATATACCATATCATAAATTCAACAAAGTTCATACATCAGGTGTTATAAGTTCATACATCCAATACCAAGCTAAAATGAGGCCTAACTCCTCAATAGATACATTCTAAGTAATCAAAATATAAAATCCTACACTTGACAACATGATTGCATGATAATGCTACACAAAAAAGAATACAAAATTTAGCATCTATTCTATCTAAATCAATCTAAGTATAGCCTTCTCCATATATGGTTAGAGCTCATGGATTTTCATCCACTTGCTTCTCCTTATCCTTACCCGAAGAGCCTTTACCTGAAAGTATAATCCCATGAAACGGGATTAGATGTAAATCTCAGTAACCAAGGAAAATTCTATTCATATATTCCAGTTCAATTAACATATATGCATGATTTCATATAAGCATCAGAAAACATACTAGCCATATCAATAAATGAAATAATTAGGCTATCTATGATTATTATCCTATACTAGCAATCATAATTCCACATGTTAGAGGCCAATAACACTAGGAGAGGCCCGTCCATGGCACCTACTCCCCAATGAGCACAACTAGGGCTTAATACATTTGGGGTCTGATCATAACCCAGTACCCGATCGAAGCACATGCACAGGTGGTAGCATAGTACAGCTCCACTATGGAGTCACAAGGTCCAATCACATATAATAGATAGCCAACTAATTCATTTAGCATCAAAATCATGATCATGCAGCAAATATAAAATTAAAACAGACATATGAATGGAATTAGCATGAACCCTGGTTACCTCACTTGTAGCCAATCCTCTAAAAGCCAATTGAATGCTACTTCAGCCTATGGATATAAAATCAAGCCATTACTATCACTAATTACAATTTATATCAGAAAACCCATTACTCAATGAGTTAAGCTATATAGAATTATTCAGAAACACTTACCCAATCACTAAGAGCTTTTAGTTTCGGGCTTTACCTTCCCTAGACCAGAAACATCAAAATATCACTTTAAACCATAGGAAAATTCTCACAAAATTAAGGCCTATACTATAAGTCTACTATAGGGTCTTAAACCAATAGAAAATGCATCAAAATGGACAGTTTATACTTACCTAATAACACCCTTAGCCCCAACCTACGAAATTTCATCAAGAAAATCTCAAATGACTACATTTTAGATTTTGGGTATAGTGAAAATGCTCCAAATGAAAAACTAATTAGGCCAAAATGAAGAGAAAGAAAAGGGGATTAAGTTATATAACAAGTACCTTGGCTGATTTTGAACTTAGAAGTGAGAAATGCTAGATTTCTTGCCTAGAACCCTAGCCTCCCTCTCAATGTATGAAAATCCTCTTGTGTTTGTGTTTCAGCAAAGTGTGGGGGGCTGATGTGTTTAAGATTTTAGTTGGGTTTAAATTGGGTCTAATGTAGGTCATGGGCTGACCCAAAGTTTAATACCAAGTGGGTTTCAGATTTAAGCCTTGTTGGGCCAGTTTTTATGTGTTAGGCTGCAAAATTTTAATTGGGTTTGGCCAAGTTCTAAGAGCTTAATTTATTTGGGTTTGCACAAAGGTTGTTAGGCCAATTACAAGAGCTTATACAAGGTGGGTCTTGGGCCTCTATCACATTAAATCAGATTGGGCCCTCCCTAGGTGCTCTCTCTTGGGCCAAGTCTCACATTAAAAGGTTGGGTCTGCACCTAAAATTATTGGGTCTCCGTTAGTCCCTAACCTTAGCCTATTTAATTTAATTTGGGCCTAGATGGGGTTTCTAACTCAATTAAATCTCAAACCCATATTAATAATTTATCTCTTTAAAATTTTCACTCACTTAACTCACCCAAATCCATAATTAACACATTAATTAATTTTGGGGTGTTACACACGTAGACCATGTGAGTTTATACAACACATTCTCATATTTAATTACATAAATACAACTCATTTGCATCATCAAAAGTGGCCTACACCTCAAGAATCACAAAGGGAAGCATCAAATATTCATATCCATTTTCGGCCAGATTTGGCTCAATTCTGCTACAATTTTGGAAGATCATAACTAATTCTAGAAAAATTGAAATCATATATTCTCAGCCATTATAGAAAGCTATGAATATCTACTTCATACTCAAAATATGTTTAGACCACAATATCCAACACAAAGGACGTTTGACATGTGAAAAGATCCAGAGGTCAAGCTATCTACTAATGATATCACAAAATTCTGTAGCAAATTTCAAAAATATCCAATTAATTCCAAAAAAATCCAATTCATGCAAAAAAATACCAATCTAGAAAGTTGTAGATGTTAGCTAGAGGGGAAAAATAACTCTAGACCGATTCAGGCATGCCTAGACCTCGACATCTAAGCAAACAGTAACTAAAGTCGGGTGAAGTTTTTGATACTGGACAGATTCTTTGAAATTCATATCTCTCTCTCTAGACATCTAAATGAGGTGCTTCTAGTTGGTATAAGTCATTGGGAATGTCTAGTTTCTTTATATAAAATTTCATGGAAATTGGACATCAATGGGGCTATGTGTAACATATTTCATTTTCGGACCAATATGAACAATGACATGACCAAAACTAGAAAATTTGCCAAGTTTGAAAATTCAAAAAAATATTCTATAGACCTCCAAAATATATGTTCTTTAGCTTCTCAAGAAGCTCTTAACAAGCCCTAATTTCATGCCAAATCTCAGATCAAGAAGAGCTCATTTGGGTAAAAAGTGATATAGGGTTCTATTATGACCAATTTTGGCTCCAAATAAGATATCAAATTGTCCAAATGACTTATCTTGGGGTTTGGCACCTCTTGGGCAAGTCTAAAAGCATAATTAGGACTTATGTAGGCTACCCAAATGGTCATAAACTCCATGCATCTTATTTTGGCTATTTCATCCACACATATGCATAATTTCATAATGCCATTCCTGAAGCCACATTGTCCATACATACTCAATTTACATTCTATCATTCACATAACACATTCTCTCCTTTTTACTTAATATATTATCATAATTACATATGTTCCAAAGGTCATAGACTATGTACAAGTATAGGTTACAACATTTGACATAAATATGGTCTTAAAGTACTAAAACCATGCATTATGTTGTCAAACTCTCTTCTTCAAGGTGGTTAGTGTGACGACCCTAACTTCTAATCATCATAATTAAGGTGAAATACACGATTAAAAAACATAAATATGGATTAAAAGTCATTATGACTAATTACATTCTGAAAAATGTGGGGAATTTGAACCTTAATATTATTAGATTCATCAACCATATAATTACAAGCACTCATGTATAGAAGGGAAACAAACACCCATTTATAAGCCTTTGATTATATTACCTATCAATTCCAACTCACAAGAATTTTCTACCAATGTCTTTAAGTTATCCCTTGAGATTACCATATGAAAAACCAAGATTTCTTGGTTAATATAAGAGTTTCAGGACGTTCGCCGCAGCTAAATTACTCTTAGTAACGGCCAATTACTCTCAGCTTCACCCCTTACATCGTCACTAATTTCGCCGCGACTAACCTACGTGGTGCTGCGGTGAGGAAGCCTCTTGGAACTTACCTTGCTCGCTATTGGTTGGTGCCAATTCCCTTGTTAGCCACGGCTAATTCCTCTCTAGAATACCTGGGACATTTTCACAAAAGTTTGCCACGGCGAATTTCCCTCTGGATGACTCCCAGTTTAGCCTCTCACATTTTGTCACTGCTAATTTCATATTTCGCCTTGGCAAATTTCTCTCTGAACTCCCCCTGGGCAATTTCGCCTCTATTGGCCACGGCTAAGCCCATTTTGGCTACAGAGAAATACCTTTTGATCCCACAACTCCTAAACTCTTGTCTCCTACTCCCCATTCTCTATCTAGGGGCTCTCTAGGGCTACTTTTCCACTTGTTATGAGATTCTCATAGCATTTATCTAGTTGATTTGCCCTAGCCATTATATCATTACCCATCCCCCATTAAAAGGTGGATTCGCTTACTCATTCATTGTCCTTATATCAGTAGATTTATAAGTTTCTTATACTGGTCATTCAATCATATTTTCATCAGACAATTCATGCATCGCTAACTCAAATCCACAATCCATATATCACATGCTTTGATAACTTAAATAGTCAATTAAAACACAGGTTTACAAACCATAATAAGTGTCATAAACTCATACATCTATCAACAACTAATATAAAGCCTATTTCTCATTAGTTACATTCTATGTTATCAAAATACAAACTCCTACACTTGGCAATATAGATACATGATGATGTTATACAAAGATTAAAAAAATTAGCATCTACTCTATTCCACTCGGACCAAGTGTCACTCCCCACACCAAGCCTCAGCTCATGGATGTTTATCCACTTGCTTGTCCTTATCCTTACCTGAAAAACCTTCACCTAAAATGTTTAATCCCATGAAATGGGGAGAGATGTGAATCTCAGTAATCAAGGAAATTCTGTTCATAATATCCAACTTAATTAACATATATGCATGAATCAAAATCAACATCAGAATCATATCAGTCATATGAGCAAAGGAAATGGTTAGGCTACTATGATTACCATCCCATACTAACAATCATAATTCCACATGTTAAAGGCCAATAACACCGAGAGAGGTCCGTCCACGGCACCTACTCCCCATTGAGCACAACCAAGACTCAATGCATCTGGGGTTTGATCATAACCCAGTGCCTGATTGAAGCATATGTACGGGTGGTAGCTACACCACAGCTCCACTATAGACTCACAAGGTCCAATCACAACACAATAGATAGCTAACCAATTCATTCAGTATTTTAAATTATTCATGTACAGCAAATATGAAATTAAAATAGATATATGTATGGAATTAATAAAGTCCCAATTATCTCACTTGTAGACAAATTGCAAAAGCCACCAGTGGTACAAAATCCTCCCCACACTACAAAGTCTTAAAAATTCGAAATGGAGGGGTCCTTTACCAAAAACTTCAATATAACACCCTAAATCCTAAGCAAATTCGTGAAAAATTAATACCCATACTATAATCCATTCATGAGGGTCTTAAACCAGTAGAAATACATCAAAAAGAAAAGTTTATACTTACCTAATGTCAGTCCTAGCCTCAACCTACGAAATTTCACCATGGAAACATCAAATTGCAAGTTTCAGATTTTGGGTGTGGGTGAAAATGCTCTAATTGGAACATTAATCGAGTCAAATTAAAGAGAAAGATGAGAGGATTAAGTTATATAACTATTACCTTGGCTGAATTTTGCTCTAAAAGTGGGAAAAGGTGGAAACATGCTAAGAACCCTAGCCTCTCCTTTGGACTTCCGAATTTTGTGTGTCTCTTATGGTTCTGCAAAATGGGGGTGGCTAGGTTAGTTTTTAGAGTTTAAGTTGGGTTTTTTATGGGTTATGGGCTGCTCTAAGATCCAACTCCAAATAAGCTTCAGATTTTAGCTTTGTTGGGCCAGCTTTAAGGTGTTGGGCTGTAGAATTTCATTAGGCCAGGCCTAGTTTTAAGAACTCCATTGTTTTAGGTCTGCACAAAGTTTATTGGGCCATTTATAAAAGCTTATGAAATTAGGTCTTGGGCCTTTAATTCCTTAAATCAGATTGGGTCTGCACCTAACTTATTGGGCCTATATTAGCCTCTTATCATGATCTCCTATATTAATTTAGGCCTAGATGAAGTTTCTATCCTATTTAAATCTCAAACTCATATTAATAATTTATCTCTCTAAAATTTCTATTCACTTAATTTACCTTATTATTCCATATTAATTATTCTTAATTAACCCACATCCATGATTAACACCTTAAATAAATTTTGGGGTGTTACAGTTAGCTTTCATTACCTTGTCCACTTGATCCACCTAGTATGTTAGATCATTGGAGAGGAGAGAATGAGATTCAAAGAATCCCAATAGCTCATCTCCCATTCAATCATACATAACATATGCAAAGCATGTTTAATAAATGCATATATGGTCATGTTGATATATACAAACATTCAAGAGGCATTTTCATCATTTGAGAAAGTCGTACATAGCATGCAAAGGCTTGCCAAGCAAGTGGATTGGCCTCACCCAATTTCTTGTGGATATTAGACTTGCCTTACCCATTCTTTAAGAAATTCTTAGATTCAACCATACTCTTGGGAGCCCATCTTACTTTTGGGAGACTCTTTGCTTTGTCTCAACCAATCTCAAGGGTTCTTGGCTCATCCCCACTATAGCTGAGGGTTCTTGGCCTCACCACACTCAAGCAAACCCAAGCACACATCAAAAACATCATATAAAAGCATATTGTAACATCATGGCACCATGGAATCAAAGTCATGCTAAAACACTTTTCATGGCTTAAAAATACACATACATACATTCAAGACAAGTTAAGCACACATCCATGTATGAGAGAAGGTGGAGAGAGCTACCTTGGATACAATTACACACTTTTCCCTTGAAGGCAAGCTCCCTCTTTCGGCCACATACATACAAACTTATGGGGATGCTTCCTCTTGGCCTAAACACAATTCATGGAAGCTAATTAGGCTTATGAACTCAATTTTAAGGCTATACAATTTGCTTAGACACTAACTTGGCTTATAATCTCATTATGGTTTCATAATTGCACCTAATGATGCAACACCTCTCAATTAAATTCTAGGCTCCATTCTTTCCTTTCAAATATGATTCTTGACTCCTTTTAAGCCTTTTGGAGTTACCACACAATCAAAACCAAGAGCCTAACTACATGTTACTTCATTAGGTCATAATATAGAACCTAAAGCACCAATTCAATTCCTGTGGGTTCTAAATTTTTTCCAAGGCCTCCCCTCATTTTCATTCATCATATATGACTCAAGAATGGGCTTAAAAAATTTTAAAACTTTCCCTAACTACATAAACCCCATTAGGCCGAGGCTATAAAGGAAATGGGGTTTCTTGGAGTTTACTTTGTTTTCTCAAGGGAGGATGCATGTGGGGAGTCTCTTAGGGATCTTAGGAGCTCATTTAAACTCTTATTTAGGCCTAGGAATCATCATACAAAATTAGATTTTACAAGGTGCAATTGAAACCCTAAAAATTGCATTTTGACATCTAATGGGTTTTTGTTAATTCCCTTTGCATATTCTTAATCTCTGATGGAGGTGAGCTAAGAGACTTGAAAGAGCTTGAACAAAATCAAGAACTTGGAAATAAAAGGGCTGGACATGACTCTAAAAGATGGCCTACTAAAGACCTATTGCAAGGTATGGGAGGCCCACGCACAAGATCAAGAGCCAAAGCTATAAAGGAGGCCTTGAATGGAGTGATCCAAAAACTAATAGACTTGGAGCCTATAGTCTTAGCTAAATACGAAGCCCAAAAGAAACAAAATGGCATGAAGATTATTTCATATCTACAAGATGCTAGCCCAAGCCCAAAAGGAGCCTAATTGAAGGAGCCCAGCCATTTTCTACAAAATTGTCTTAGTTTTACTTTGTTTTAATTTGATTGTTTATGTTTCAGATTTTTAGCTTTATTAGGCGCCATTCTTGGTGAATTTATCTAGACTTAAATTTCTTTTATTTTTTCCACCATGTAAAAGACGCCGCCACCTAGGAGTTATTCTATGTTTAGGGTTTTATTTTTCAAATGCCTATATAAGGCCCACTTTTACTCTAAGAATGGGTAGATTGAATGAATTATCTTTTTAGAATCTTTTCTAACTTGTGAAGTTTCTCTTGTGGCCTTTGTGTGCTAGAGAAAATCTTTGACTTATCAAAGGAGTGGTTTCCTTTGTGACGTCCCGGATTAGGGTTCTAAAAGACAAGTTCTCTTAGGGTTCAATTCCATTGACCAACATCTCTTCTTTTTTCTTCTTTGTTCCTTTCTTTGTTCTTTGTTCCTTATTATCTAGATCTATCTATTTTCTTGTTCTTGTGTTGCATGCCAAATTTCAATCACTAATCTGTGTCATTTGGGGTTCCTAGAACAGGTTTCTATGGGGTCTCACATCATCGATTAGGGTTCTAAGAGATGGGTTCTCTTAGGGTTCAATTCCATTGACCAACATCTCTTCTTTCTTCTTCTTTGTTTCTTTCTTTGTTCTGTGTTGCTTGTTGTCCAGATCTACCTATTTACTTGTTCTTGTGTTGCATGCCAAATTTCGATCACTGATCCGTGTCATTTGGAGTTCCTAGAATGGGTTTCCATGGGGTCTCACATCAATCTCCACACTCTTTTTCCTTAGATTCATCCTTGGTTCTACCTAAAAATCAAGTCTTCCCAGGGTTTCTCATGTTAGGCGAAATAGAGGAGGAGAGGAACTAAAGGTAGCAACCATAAGAAGAGAAATTACCTAGTTTTCTTGCTTTTTCTCACTTGAATCTTGCTTTCTCCAAGCTCCTCTCTTTAAATTCAAAATTTCCCTTTAATATCTCCCTTAAAATAGATTTCAAAACTTCATTTTAATTAAAGAAAACAAAGGAGAATGGAAGAGAGGAGGCTTAGATGGAAGAAAGCATAGAAAACTACTAAGAATCCATACCTTTTTCTCAATTTTCTCCTTCTTTTCTTCCCCTTCTTATGAGCCTAAGAGAGCATATCATATTCTATATTTTGGACAGAAATTTTGGGCTTAAGAAGATGGGAGAAGAAAGGAGAAGTGTGTGGGAGCTTCTAGAAACATACTTTTTCAAAAATTCTAATTTTGTCCTTCCGTAATGGCAATTTCGTTTCGACTTCATTTTAGCTCTTTTTTGAAAATTGTCTTTTCCATTATAAAATTTAGGTTCCCAATTTAATAAAATGCCTTTGGAATCACTCAATTTGGAGCTAAAACCTTACTGAACGGATCAGTCAAAATTTGGGTCAACTGACATTGGAAAACATCTATCGAAGGGGATTTAACTGTCCTGGGGCTTCCCATGGTTTTCAGGGCCCTTAAAAACCTTAGGCAACTCAAAAAAATTTCATTTAAAAAACCCTCCTATATGTTTTTCCAAAAGTTATACTTATTTACGAAAATACCATTGCATTTCGTCAATTTTTGTCACAATTTTGTTTCTTCATTCTAACTAAATTTTTCTTTCTGTTTGAGCCTGGGATTCTCATTTTTAGGAATCTAGAATGCTTCCCAAATTTTTTGGGACCTTAACTATCTCATTTTGAGGGACTTCCCTTTGTATCCAGTGAATTTCGTTCACTTATGGAGAAATTATACGTTACGTTTCTCATGTTTTCTCTTGTTTTCAAAGAAATGGATGTTACATAAGGCCTCTTTCAAACTTGTCGGCCTTCAATGGTTCATCATCAAACTATTTTAGGTATGAGGAGAAATAAGACAACTGAATATTACTACGTATTGATCCACATTCATCTTTCCTTGCTTAAGGAAGTTAAACTCAACTTCTTTATCAGTTCTTACTGATGGTGGGAAATATTTGCTTTCTAAGGTGGTTTGGAAGTCAAGGGTATCCCTTTTGAAGTTAGCAACCTAAAAGCACTTTGCCACCAATGTTTCGCCTCACTTTCCAACTTGTAAAAGGCTAACCTAGCCTTTTGCTCAGTGGTACATGTCATAACTTCAAAAATCTTCTTTAGTTGCATTAGCCATCTCTCAACTTTTTCAATATCTAACTCCTTTATAAACAATGGAGGATTCACCTTTTGGAACTTGGGCAACACAACTAAAATATCATCATTTTCCTTTTGATGCCTCACACCAAGGTTTTAACTAGCATTAAGCCAGTTTTCAATAAGCACCTCCTAATTCTACTTGTTCATGATCTCATGTAATTATTGTAGCACTTGAATAATAGCTACATGGGCCTCAGCTTGTTGTTGAATCCTATTAGTCATTGCCCTTATAGTAGCTTTATGGGGCTCAACTTGTTCCCTCATACTGTTGGCCATTGCAACCATAGCCTCTTACACCTCTCTCAACATTTCGACAGTTTCCCTATGTGCAACCATAGTATCCTGTAATGCCATAAGCACAACTAGAGACTTTCTATTAAGCTAACACCCTAAGGGACAATTTGAGCATAACTCTATCCAGGGCATGTATGTACAAATATGAATGACATCACTAAACTATAACACCCCTATTCTTAGCATGCATACATCATATTTGCAAAATTTTCTAACCACAAAGTGCAAAAATCTAGCACCATCTCCTAAACCATTATTCTAATACCAAATGTAACAATCCTAACCTCTAAACACATTAATTAAGTTTAATTGGTCTCTTAAACATAAGTACTTGAGGTTAAGCATTATTAATAATTCGTTAATGGATGAAAACCTAGGGAATTTTAAACCTCTTTAGTTATTACTAAACACTAATTAGATAAGAAAAAAGGTTCATAATTAAAGGATGCAAAAAAGTCTCCTATAAGATCTCCCTTCCATTCAAATTTTAATATAAGAAGCATAAGACTCATTTATATTAGTTTCTAAGTCAATACATGACATTACCATAGTGAAAACTAATGTTTCTAAGCAAAAATGGGAGTTTAGAGACTTAGGGCGAGACTTGGAGAAGTTTGGCCATGGCCAAGTTGGTTTCTAGAACTTTTAAAAGCTTCAGAATACACTCATACTATGACTTAAAGACTCCTCATCGCGACTTATTTCACTACTAGAGCTATTTTTCTAAGATATGCAATTCTTGCCGCAACTTAAAACTCCTATGCCATGGCGAAACTCTCCCCTGGGACTTTGCTATTCAAATTTTCACGATTCTCACCATGATGGGCTTCCCTTATACCACAACGAGACAAGCTATAGAACATTATACTCGCTCCTCTCGATTCTCGCCCTAGTAAGCCCTACTTATGCCATATCGAAGTTGCTTTTTGGAATCCTCCCCCTCTATTTCCCTCGATGTGTGCCGTAGCAAGGAGACCTATGCCATGACAAAGTTTAGTTCTTTACCCTCAGTAGGTGTTTTAGCTGTAACTCGCATAATTTTAGTCATGACTTAAATACCTTTTGGACCTATACACCTCACATACACATTCCTAACAACCTATATCTCCCTCCAATTAATATCAAGGGTCTTCCCATGACTAAAGTACATGGTCTTAGTGCAGTATTCTCCCCAGGTCTCCTAATTAATCAATTTTTATGACTTAGGAACCTAGGTTTAGATTGAAATATCTAGGGATTGATTCATATTAGTAAATTTCCTTTTAAGATAGCAAGAAGGAATGCGAAACCTTAAGGGACAACCTAACATTATGTTACTCCCTACTAATTGTCCTTAAATCATTTTACACAAGTCTTAATGGACTAAACTATATGTTCCTAGTCCCAGGTCTACCAAGGGACCCTAAATACATAATTAAGATATGGTAATCCCATATTTCCCATATTAAACCCACATAGAAGTTAAGGTAACATACATAGAACCCAAATCAAACATTCAAGGGTCATTATATTGATATCCATTAGTTCAAAGTAACATCTCCATATAATAGTATTCAATTTGATCATCCATTGCAAAGCATAATTATAATCGCAAAGGAAAGGTCATGGTTCTTCGTTAGCAGTAATCCATATCAAATAATAATTAGGTACATATATCAAATTTCAAGTACTACATAGCCTGACTTCCTATTGAATTTAATCTTAGTTATAAAATATAAAGAGCCTACACATGGCAATGTGAGTGCATTATGATGCTATACAAAATAATAGCATCTATTCTAAAACAAAATGACCTAAGTGTAGAAAGCCCACACATGGCCTTCAAATTAGAGGTGCTCATCTACTTATTTTCCCTTTCCCTTACTAAAAGAACCTTCACCTGAAATTGTTAGCCCATAAAATGGGATAAGATATGAATCTCAGTAACTAAGGGATGATTCCAAACATATGTATAATTTAATTAGCATAAATGCATTTTAATTAGATAAACATCATATTTATCCATTATATTAGCAAATGAACTAGTTGAGCTACCAGTTACTACTATCCCATACTAGCAATTACATACATCATATTAATGGCCAATAACACAAGGAAAAGCCTGTCCACAATGCCAACTCTCTATTGAGCACAACCTAGGCTCAATGCATTCATGAGTTTGATCATAATTTAGTGTTCGATCAAAGCACAATGCATAGGTTGTAGTCGCACGATTGCTCTACAAAGGACTCACTCATGGTCCATAACAACAATCAAGTAGCCAACCAATCATTTAGCATAACAAAACATATTATACTACAAACATCATATTAACAAGGCACATATGCAAGGAATTAAAAAATCAAACCTCGGTTACCTCACTTGATTGCACAAAGTTTTGAAATCAAGATAAGTTTCTATACTCTAGAGGTCCTAAATTATAATCAAAATATAGTCTTAGTCTCTAATTACAGTATGGGTCAGAAACCATGAAATCAAACTATCAAAATTACCTTGAAATCACTTATCCAATCACTAAAGAGCCCCAAATTCATACTTGAACTTCACCCACACTAAAGACCATAATATTCCACTCTGAATTCTGGGTAGTTTTGCATAAAATCAATGCCTATTATATAAGTCAGCCAATGGGGCAATTAAACAATAGAAAATACATCAAAATAAAGAGTATGTGCTTACCTAATAATCCCTTTAACCTCAACCTCCAAAAGTCAAGCTAAAATCCATAAAAACAACAAAGTTCAAATTTGAGAAGAAGATGAAAATCCTCCAAATGACAAACCAATTAGACTAAAGTGTAGAGAAGAATAAGAGGAATAAGTTTTATATAGATTACCTTGGTCAAATCTTCCTTTAAAAGTGAGAATTGGTAGAAGAATGCAAAAAATCCTAGCCTTCTCTCTTCCTATACGAAAATAAAGCTCTCTCTTGGTAGAATAATGAGTTGGTCCGCAGAATAGGGAATAAGGGGCTAACTATGTTAGGGTTTATTTATGGGTTTATGCTGACCCTAAAGCCCAAGATCGATTTGGGTTCATAAAATATTAGATATCCACTTTCACTCAATTAGTTTCACTAATGAGACCCATAACCACAATTAATCTATTTTCACTTAACTATGGCTAAAAATGATTATTGCCTTGAAAGGTCTAAAATAAATTCATTTTTTTAAAAATCCTTATTTCCTTTAATCTCCCTCAAATCTCCCATGTTATTCCCTTAATTCATCATAATCATCCTTAATTAATTTCATGGTGTTACAGTGATCTTGTTAAGTTAGTATGACCTTATGTAGATTCCTTAAATATGAATATGAGTGTATCTAAATGCATGATATTGCATTTGATATGCTATTACGGTATCTAAGCGCTTAATATTGTATTATGCATCTAAATGCATGGCATAATATCTGAATATGACCATGTAAATTATATATGTATGCTTCTTATTTTTATATGTCACAAACAATGGGATATCAAAGAAATAAATGTTTTTCTGCACACGTGATAGCTAAGCCATTATTAGTTTTAAAAACTATTAGTGTTCTTATTATGAATATAAATTCTCACTACACTTAGTAATATATTTAAATAGGATCTTAGTTCAGTCAACAAAAGCTTAAAGATGAATAATGGATTGAAGTGTTTATAGAAAGCTAGAACTAAGTCTTTAGGAATAAAATCTTGTAGATAAGCTGAAAGTCCTTTTTATGTATCTAAGATAGTCAAATCTTAATATATGTACTAAAATTGGAACACTGTTGATGTTATCTCATCAACTTATGAATATGGGAAATATGAAATTGACTACAGTCAATTAGATTTCTAATGTCATATGTTTTAGAAACAAATAAATAACCAAAATCAATTTTAATAAATAACGATCCCAATTCAGCAATATTTCCGTCACTATAATAAAAAGTAAGTAGACTATGTAGCATGTAACATCTCCAAAATTAGACTCTTAATTAAATTGATGTCAGGTGAAATAAATAATAGAAAATATTTAGCTAATAATTACATGAGAAAATGTGGGAACTTTTAAAGTTTTAGGCACAATGAAAATTGAAGAATTCATTAGGGATGCAATAAAATTGTATGGGACCAATTAGGGATTTAATAGAAACTATTAGGAATTAATGATTTAATAGATAATAAAGAAACAAATAAAAAATACATGGAAAAACAATTTTAGTAAATTCCTTGGACCATTAAAACTTTAAAAATATAAGAAAATTATTTGAGAAATAAAGTATTTAGGTGAAATTTAGAGGTCAAATATAATTATTAAAAGTCTAGGGCTCAAAATATAATTTTGGGCAAGACTAAAATACTTTGTTGGGGTTAAAATACAATTTTTTCCAAAATAAAAACAATAGAGTTTGAAATAGATTTTTATATGATAATGACCATAACAACTATCAGAACAACTTTCATAATTACAACCCTCAACAAATTGATAACCCAACTCCTTAAAAATCAAGTCAAAAATTAGTCAACTAAAATATTCACTAAATGAATTAAACTCATAAAAGAAGAAAAGAGTCATAGCCATACATAGACTTCTATTTGCTCATATATAAGGACCTTCAACCTCCTTCTTTCACATTGCTAAATACATAAATCCATACTCTAACACTTTGAGAGAAAAGAATAGCAGAAAATGTGAAAGAGTGAAAGAGAGAGAAAAAGGGGAGATAAAGAGAAAGCTCAGAGAAAGAACTAACCTTCAATCCTCTGTGCATAGGAACCTTTAGTCACTTATTCCCTCAACCATAAACACCTATACCTATAATTGGTCTTTAGAGTAAAAGAAAAGAAGGAATAAAAAGAAGGAAAGAGAAAGAAAGGGAGGACGAAAGATATAGAAAAAAGGATAAGAAGGTGGAAGAGAAGGAAAAGAAGAAGAAGGAAAGTAAAAAAAGAACATTCAAGCAAGATCTTTAGGTAAGAACACATCTTGCCTGTGCATATGGATAGCTTCACCTTTTCTCCTTATCTCTTCTTCCTTCATCATCTTTTTCTTCCATCTCTCTTCATGTAACAACCCTAATTTTTAATTACCGTAATTAAGCTTAATAGCATGATTAGTAGTCGCAAATTAAGGTCTAAAGTCATTATGATTAATTAAAAATAAGAGAAAGTGGGAAAAATGTGAACCTTGATATCATTAGGGTCATTAGCTAAACAACCACAACTGATCAAGTCCACAAATGATCATAGTTATCATGTAAGACTTTAGATTCATCTTGCTACTGATTTCAACTCACAAAAACCTCATATAAAGACTCCCAAGTCATTGCACAATATTAACATAGTGAAATTCAAGGTTTCTAAGTCAAAAATAAGAGTTTGGGAACTTTTGCTGTGGCTTAGACCTTCCCCACCATAGCTAAATTGGTCATTGGAACCTAAAAATCAAGTTTCGCATCTTATGCTACAGCCTAAGATTTTCGCACTGTGGCGAAGTTGCTCTCGGGTTCAACCTCACATTTTTATAGATCTCGCCACAACTATCAACCCTCACCACAGGAGAAAGACACCCTTGAAACCTACTATAGCAAATTTCCTAATTCGCGCTACAACAAGCTATACTTGTGTTGAGGCAAACTAGCTACTGGGACACTCCACCTAATTTCCTCAACTTGCGCCATAACAGAACATGTTGCACTGCAATAAGGCTACTCTTTGTTATCCTTGGGCAACATTTTTGTATTGTGCCCTGACGAGACACCTCGTGCCATGGCACTCCTTGCCTCTGCCTAGCACTTAGCTGTGGCTCAAACCGTTTCGGCCATAGCATGACCCTCTTCTACACCATTTTTCCCTAAGTTTCATCCTATATACTCCCACTCTCCATCTAACAACACTCCAAGGCCACTCTACCTTAATTTGTAAGACTCTAATAGCTTTCATCTACCTAGTTTACCTAACATACCAATCATTACCAATTCAAGACTTAGGGATTGATTCCTACTCATCAATCTATCATGCATCAGTAAATTCATGAAGTATTAACAACAACAAGATCCATAAACAACTAATATTATCATTCATGGAGATATAAAAGCATTCTCTTAAGAGTCAAGTCATACATTCATACTATAAAGGTTCTATATCAGATAAAAATAAATACATACACCATATGCCAGATTTGTATAAGGCCTAACTCCCTATTAGATACACCATAGGTTAATAAAACACCAAAATACCTATATTTGGCAATATGATTACATGATGATGATGCTATACAAGAAGAAATACAAAATTTAGCATCTACTCTACTCAGGTCAGTCCAAGTGTAGCCTTCCCCACATGTGGTTGGAGCTCATGGATTTTATCCACTTACTTCTCCTTATCCTTACCTGAAAAGCTTTCACCTGAAAGTATTATCCCATGAAATGGGATGAGATGCAAATTTCAATAACTAAAGGCAAATTTCAATCATATATTCCAATTTAATTAACATATGTGTATGAAATTAGATGAACATAAAAAAAATATACCAGTCATATCAGCAAATGAAACAATTGGGCTATCAGTAACTATTATCCCATACTAGCAATCACATATCCACATGTTAAAGGCCAATAACATCAAGAGAGGCCCATCCATGGTACCAACTCCCCAATGAGTACAACTTGAGCTTAGTGCATATAAGGGTCTGATCACAACTTAGTGCCCGATCGAAACACAATGTACGAGTGGCAACCGCACCACAACTCCACCATGGATTCACAAGGTCCAAACACAATATATCACATAGCCAATCATTCATTTAGCATTCAAAAATCATATATTTGTAACAAATATAAAATTAAAGTAGACATATGCATGGAATTAACAATAACTCCAATTACCTCACTTATAAACAATTCTTTAAGAGCCAACAAAATGCTACTTCAGCTTAAGAACACAAAACCAAACCATTACTATCCCTAATTATCATTTATATAAGCAAATCTATTACTTAAGGAGTAAAACTACAAAAGACTACTTAGAAAACACTTATCCAACTACTACAAGAATCAAATTTTGATTTGATTGTTGCCATACCAGAAACTTCAGAATATCACCTCCAACTCTAGGCAAATTCGCACAAAATTAATACCCAAACTATAAATCAACTATGGAGGTCTCTAACTAGAAAAAAAAATATCAAAATGAAGAGTTTATACTTACCTAACAACACCTCTAGCTCCAACCTCTGAAATTTCATCATGAAAATATCAAAAAAAAATTTTAGATTTTGGGTGTGGGTGAAATGCTCTAAAAAAAAAAAATTAGGTCAAATTGAAAAGAAAGAGGAGAGGATTAAGTTATATAACAATTACCTTGGCTAATTTTGAGTCTAGAAGTGGGAAATGGTGGATTTGTGCCAAGAACCCTAGCCTCTCTCCAAGACCTCCGAATTTTGTTTTGCCTCTTGTATTTTTTCTATAGAATGAGGAGGAGGCTGAGTGATTTAAGGTTTAGATGGGCTTAAGTTAGGTTGTGGCCTGACCTAAAGGCCTAATTCCAAGTGGGTTCAGACTTTTGATTGGGTTGGGCTAAGGTTTAGGTGTTAAATGGGTTAAATGTAAGTTGGGGCTACACAAGGTAAATATTGGGCTTCTAAGAAAATGAAATGAGGTCTCCTTAAGGCTAAGATTGGGCTTCTACATTTTGCCCAAGGCATAATTAAGCTAATCTTGAGGCCTAATTCCAAATTAATTATGAGCCCAATTAAATTCCCATCCTAATTGAATTTAAAGTCCACATCAATAATTTATTTTTCCATAAGTTCCACCCTCCCTTTCCACTTACTTAATTTTACTAATTACCTAGATTAATTCCTTAATCATCATAATTAGCCTTAATTAATTTTAGGGTGTTACACTTCATCTTTTTCTTCCATTAGTTTTCATGGTTGAAATATGGAAAATTCCTAGCATGTCTATTTAATGAAATTTCTTATATTTGAGTTAAGATTTAGTGTGTTTTAAGATCTTTAAATGACGTCTAAATTATATTTGGTAATGGCGTTTATAAAAAAATGGAGTTTTAAAGCTTTAAAAATGGTATTTCATGAAAAAAGGGGCCTAGGCATGGCCAAGCTGTGCAAAATAGCATGGGTTATGCTTATCTATGCATGCTGAAAAATTACATGGTTAGGCCATGTGTGATGAGAGACCCTCTAGGAACCTTGTCCTAGGAACCTTCAACAAGATGACACTTTGCCCGAGACCGGCTAGAAAACAAGAATGTTGGTCAAAGGAAAGACCCTAAGAGAACTTGTCTCTTAGAACCCTAGCCTCAAGACGCCACAAAGGAAGACCAATCCTTTGATAAGTCACGTGAACTCCCAGAGAACACAAAGAAGCAAAAGCCTCACAAAGTATTGAATAATACTCAAATTTATTCATGTATAAAATAGAGTACAATAGAAAGCCTTTTATAGGCAAAATTTTCTAGAGTCCTAATTAAAGTAAAACTCTAAAATCTAATTAGAAATATTTTAAATAATACCTAATATATATCCTAATTAGATTAGGATACTAATCTTAACTTGATCTCCAAGATAAGCTCTTTGACCAAGTTCAAAAAAAATAATAAAATAATAAAAAACGAAATTTCAAAAGGAATCTTAGTCAAAACTAATCAGCTTCTTAAGTTGTCACATGGGATGCTCATGCTTCATTAAAAATCACATGGTTGTCACATGATTCTTAATCTCTTGTAATTGGACTCCAACTGGGCCTTAGCACTCCTCTTGTATGTGTATAGTTCATTGGGCCTTCAACATGTTGGATATTGATTTTAGTTGCTCCATGGCCCTTCTTAGAACATTGGGCTTCCACTTGGACTTCCACTTTTGCATCTTTAAGGAAATATCATGTCCAAAGTCCAATTCAGCATATTTTGAATTTATCAAATATGGATCTTGGACTCTAAACTTGGGCCGACGTCCAACATAGATATTATCTTGAGTAGTTCTTTGAAATTTTTGGACATAGTGCACAATTTGGGCCACTTGAGCTCTTTGAAGTTCTTGATGGATAAGGGCTTTTCGAATTTGTAATGCTTTAATGGGCATGCCTACTGATATTATATCATTCCCTCCCTCTTTAAAAAGATTCGTCCTCGAATCTTTGCCATTAGGTGGTTTCTTAGGAAACAATTCTAGGCAATCACAACTCTTTTCAATGCTAGTTGAAGATGAGGGTCCATTGGGTGGCTTCTTTGAAAACAAATCTCCACATGCCTGCAAGGAGCTAGAACTAATAATAGGAAAAGATAGGTTAAGATTGTTAGTAGATAAACAAACATCCTTACAAATGCTCTCAGCCTCTCTTTTTCCATCAAACAAGCTCATACTCATGTTTTTCTCACTTTTCTCACAACTCTCTTGCTCTTTCTTTTCACTCACACTCTTTTCTGTTTCAATTTCATCTTTTTCTCTCTCTAACTCATATTCTCTCTCTTTTTCTTTTGCTCTCTCTTTTTCCTTCATTTTGTATGCTTGTACTATTCTCATTTGATCCTCATAAGCATCCATAGGATCAAGAGGTACCAATACATGATTTTTTTCATTCAATACAAATGAATAGCAATAACAATGTCTGTGCTTATGCTTAACATATTTAGCTTTTCTCACATGTTTCCATGGTTTACCAAGCATAATATGTCCATCAGATAGAGGAGCTACATCACATAAAACTTTATCATGATATTTACCAATGGAGAAAGAAATCAAAACTTGCTTATTAACCCTAAACTCAGCACTACCCTTCAACAAGGTATAGGGCCTAGGATGTTTTATAGTAGGCAAGTTTAATTTCTCAACAAGTAAGGTACTAGCAACATTTACGTAGCTACTATTATTAATAGCCATGCTGCAGACTTTTTCTTTGATAAGGCATCTAGTATAGAAATCAGGAGATGACTTTTCCTTATCTTGTCCTGTAGAGTTGGAGTTGGATTGGAATGCATCTAACCGTGCACAAGTTTGCTTGAATCGCTCTTTGTTAGCCTCTTCAAGAAATTTGTACTCATTAGACATCTTATCACCTGAAAAGTTAGTCAAAGAAAGAAAGAAGAAATAGGACCTCACGCACTCTTCTCACGTGTTTATACTCAAAAGATGATAAGTTCACTCGTGTTTAACTCTCTTTTTGGCTTTTTTTTTAATGTTAATTGCACTCTTGCCTTTTACCACTCAATAATTTGCTTCTTACAAGTGTTCTAAGCAAGTCACAAGCAAATCAAATGAAAAGATCATACTAGTGGCAATAAAAAAATTAGAATCCTAAAATGTAAATTCACAAAGAATCAAACAAAGAAGAAAAAAAAGGTGTGTAACAAAAAGGAAAAAGAAGGAGTAAGGGAAGGTCTGGAAGGAAAGAGATGAAAAGAAAAAAAAAATCTGAAAATAAGAAACCTTAAGAATAGAAAACTACTTGCAATTCAAGTTTCAAACAATTAGGAAACAATATCCTTTCTTGAATGCAAATAGGTAAGTAGAAAACTTGGTAGCCACTTAATGCAATTAAATTAGGAAACAAATTCTAATTAGGAAATTGACTCCAATTAGGAAACTTACTCCAATTAGGAAATTAACTCTAATTAGGAAACTAACTCCAACTAGGAAATTGACTCCAATTAGGAAGTTAATTCCAATTAGGAAATTGACTCCAATCTTGCTTTTAATTTTGAATTGGCACAACTTGCAATTTTGAATTCTGCAATCTGAATTTTTTTTTTTTACTCCCTTTTTTTTCACTCTTTTTTTTTTCTTTTTTTTTTCGAATTTTTTTTTTGAATTTTTTTTTTGGAGTATCACACTCTCTTCTCTTTTTCTTTTTGGAGTATCACACTCTCTTTTTTTTTTTTTCTTTTTTTTTTTTTTGAGGATGGAGGAACACAACAATGGAAGACAGAAGAAGATAGAAGAAAAAGATGAAGATAGAAAAGGTAATACTAATGGAAGGAGAGAAAGTATGAAGAATAATGAAAGGGAAAACACAAAGATATACCTTGTACTAGCGACCAAAGCTCTGATACCAAATGATGAGAGACCCTCTAGGAACCTTGTCCTAGGAACCTTCAACAAGATGACACTTTGCCCGAGACCGGCTAGAAAACAAGAATGTTGGTCAAAGGAAAGACCCTAAGAGAACTTGTCTCTTAGAACCCTAGCCTCAAGACGCCACAAAGGAAGACCAATCCTTTGATAAGTCACGTGAACTCCCAGAGAACACAAAGAAGCAAAAGCCTCACAAAGTATTGAATAATACTCAAATTTATTCATGTATAAAATAGAGTACAATAGAAAGCCTTTTATAGGCAAAATTTTCTAGAGTCCTAATTAAAGTAAAACTCTAAAATCTAATTAGAAATATTTTAAATAATACCTAATATATATCCTAATTAGATTAGGATACTAATCTTAACTTGATCTCCAAGATAAGCTCTTTGACCAAGTTTAAAAAAATAATAAAATAATAAAAAAACGAAATTTCAAAAGGAATCTTAGTCAAAACTAATCAGCTTCTTAAGTTGTCACATGGGATGCTCATGCTTCATTAAAAATCACATGGTTGTCACATGATTCTTAATCTCTTGTAATTGGACTCCAATTGGGCCTTAGCACTCCTCTTGTATGTGTATAGTTCATTGGGCCTTCAACATGTTGGATATTGATTTTAGTTGCTGATGGAGATGAGCTAGGAGACTTTAAAGAGCTTGAACAAAATCAAGAACTTGAAAACAAAAGGGCTGGACGTAACTCTAAAAGATGGCTAACTAAAGATCCATTGCAAGGTATGGGAGGCCCATGCACAAGATCAAGAGCCAAAGCTATGAAGGAGGCCTTGAATGGAGTGATCCAAAAACTAATGGACCTGGAGCCCATAGTCTTAGCTGAATATGAAGCCCAAAAGGAACAAAATGGCATGAAAATCATTTCATATCTACAAGATGCTAGCCCAAGCCTGAAAGGAGCCTAATTGAAGAAGCCCAACCATTTTCCACAAAATCCTCTTAGTTTTAATTTGATTGTTTCTGTTTCAGATTTTTTTAGCTTTATTAGGCACCATTCTTGGTGAATTTGTTCAGATTTAAATTTCTTTTATTTTCCCGCCAAACCTAAGAGTTATTTTGTATTTAGGGTTTTATTTTTCAAATGCCTATATAAGGCCCACTTGTACTCCAAGAAGAAGCAGATTGAATGAATTAGTTTCAGAATTATTTCTGACTTGTGAGGTTTCTCTTGTGGCCTTTGTGTACTGGAGAAAATCTTTGACTTATCAAAGGAGTGGTTTCCTTTGTGGCGTCCCGGATTAGGGTTCTAAGAGACGGGTTCTCTTAGGGTTCAATTCCATTGACCAACATCTCTTCTTCTTCTTCTTCTTCTTTGTTTCTTTCTTTATTCTTTCTTGCTTGTTGTCCAGATCTGCCTATTTTCTTGTTCTTGTGTCGTATGCCAAAATTCGATCACTGATCCATGTAATTTGGGGTTCCTAGAACGGGTTTCTACGGAGTCTCACATCATCTGGTATCAGAGCATTGGTTGAGGTTGGTTTCATCCACTTTTTCCTTGTTCTTTTCCCTTATTTCGTCTGATTCTTTTCTGTTCGTCCATATTTTTGTGCGGCTGTTTCTGGTGTTTTTCGTTCGTGTTTTTGGACGTTTAATAGGTCTTTCTTGTGTTTCAAGATCTCTTCTTTCTGCTCGATTTGGAATCACATCAATCCGATTTTTGTAGAGCAAGTTATAGCTATTTCTTTTCTGCTCATCCTTTTTTTTATGCGGCTGTTTCTGGTGTTTTCCTTCGTGTTTTTGGACGTTTAATAGGTCTTTATTGTGTGTCGAAATCTCTTCTTTCTGTTCGTTTTGGAATCACATCAATCCGATTTTTCTAGGGCAAGTTATAGCTATTTCTTTCATGCATATCATTCTGATCTTTCAGAAATCTTGTGTTCAGAAATCTTGTGTTTTGTTTGCAAATTTCAGCACCTTCAAGATTCAAAAAAAAAAAAAAAAGAGTATATTACAGTGAAAAAAAAGAAGAAGGAAAAGTTGCAAAAAAAAAAAAAAAGGAAGTCAGAATCTGTGAAAAAGAAAGTTGTGCTGGAAATTGAAAAAAAAAAAAAATTTGAATAGTTGACTTGAATTGCAATTGCTGAAGATCATTTATTCTTGGAATTACCACATCTGATTCCCTGAGTTGATTTGGTCATTAAATGTCATATTGTGCACAATTCATAAAAAGGAAATATGCATTCATTCACCTTATTCTAAATTTCAAATTTCTGATTGCTTCATTACTGATTTCAGATTCCAATTTTCTTTCCATCCTTTCCTCTTGATAATTAATCATTTAACCACTTGATCTCCCATAATCTGCCACACACCATTTGTTCTTTCAGTGTCTTGATTTTCCTTTCCTAGTCACTTGCTATATTGTCTATTGGCTGCACCTACGATTTTTCTTTAAAATATTGGACTTTTGTTGTCTCTTTGAGAACTTTATATCTTGGATTCTAATTTAAGATTGCCACTTCAGTTGCTGCTTCTTTTGATTTGTTGGATTTAATTCAGTATACTATAGGAAGCAAGTTGAGAGGAAAAAGGCAAGAGTGTTTTCATAATTGTAAAAGCCATTATAAGAGTGAAACACGAGTGAATTTGCATCATTTAGAGTGAAACACGTGAGGGAGTAGTCAGGTCCTTTTCTTGCTATTCACTAACATTTTCAGGTGCCAATCATGTCTGAAAGTGAAGATAACCAAGTTGACCTTAAATTGTTTATCAAATCTATTCAAGAACAATTCAAGAGGCTAAATGCTAGGTTGGATCAAATGGATTCTTCTTCTTCTAACAACAAGGCAAGGCATGGTAAAAATGTTGTTCTAGGAGGAGATGAATCTGATTTTGAGGAGGAAAGCCAACATGAAAGAGTTAGGAGAGCTCCCCTCAAAAGAAAGATGCCTTTAGTAACATCAAGATGAAAATCCCTTCCTTTCAAGGGAAAGCTGATCCTAATGTATATCTTGAATGGGAGAGAAAAGTTGAGTTTTTATTTGACTGTCAATCTTTTTCAGAAGAAAGTAAAATAAAATTAGCTGCTTTGGAGTTCACAGATTATGCAAGCCTATGGTGGGATCAATTAACCACTAGTAGGAGGCGTTCAGGAGAGGGTCCAATTCGGTCTTGGCCAGAAATGAAGGCTCTCATGAGAAAGAGATTTGTCCCTACCCATTACTATAGGGATGTGCACAAGAGGCTCCACAAAATCAAACAAGGATCTATGAGTGTGGAAGAATATTTTCAGCAAATGCAAATTGCCATGATTAAAGCTGACATTGAGGAAGATTCAGAAGTTACAATGGCAAGATTTCTTGGTGGCTTAGACCCTGAAATTGCTGCAGAAGTTGAATTGCAAAACTACCTTGATATGGAGGAGTTGTTGCATAAAGCCATTAAGGTGGAGAAGCATTTTAAGACAAAACAGAAATTGAAATCACATGCTAGTTCCAACAAAGACTTCAAGTCCTCTTTCAAGTTTAAGGGAGAGACCAAGCCTAAAGAGGAGAATAAGATGAAGATGCAAACACCTACTTCTAAAGGTAAATCTGAACCTAAATCTTCTTCTAGTTCTTCTAAAATTAAATGCTTTAAATGTCAAGGTTTTGGTCACATTGCTTCACAATGTCAAAATAAAAGGACTATGATTTTGCTTGAGAATGGTGTTGTTACTAGTGAAAGCAGCAGTGATGAAGATGTGGAAGTTGAGTTAAGCTCCAATGGAGGTGATGAATCTGATGTGGAGGTCACTGAAGCTGTGATTGGTGAGGCTCTAGTGTCAAGGCGTGCTCTTAGCATTCAACCGAAAGAGGAGCTTGAAAAAGAACAACGAGAGCATATCTTTCACACTAGGTGTTTTGTTAACAACAAGGTATGTAGCCTTATCATTGATAATGGGAGCTGCACCAATGTTGCTAGTACCTTGTTGGTTGAAAAGCTGGGTTTGCCAACTAGAAAACACCCCACCCCTTATAATTTGTTGTGGTTCAATGATAATGGGGATGTTAAAGTTACTAAGCAAGTTGTTGTAGCATTTTCCATAGGAAGTTACCATGATGAGGTTTTATGTGATATAGCTCCTATGTATGCTGGACACTTGTTATTGGGTAGACCTTGGCAATTTGATAGGAAAGTTAAGTATGATGGTTATACTAACAGGTATTCTTTTGAGTTTAATAAGAAAACCATTATGCTAACCCCTCTCAGACCCTTGCAGGCATATGAAGATCAAAAACGAATTACTCAAGAATGCAAGTTAAGAGAGAAAGAAAAGAAAGTGCGTGAGAAAGAAAGAAAAGAAAGTGAGAGGGAGAGAAAAGAACAGAGAGCTACTGAATTGAAAAGTCAAGAGAGTGAAGAGAAGAAAGTAACACTATTTTCCAGTAGAGGAGAGATTAAGAGGGCTTTATGTAGTGAGACATCTTTTGTCCTCTTATATAAGGATGTTTATCTAACCCTTAGTGACCTTGATGAATCTCTTCCTTCTAGTGTTTTGAGTTTGTTGCAGGAATATAAAGACTTATTTCCGGAAGAGGTACCGGATGGATTGCCTCCCATAAGAGGCATTGAACACATGATTGACTTTATTCCTGGAGCATCTCTTCCTAACCGACCTGCGTATAGGGCAAATCCAGAAGAGACTAAGGAAATTCAGAGGCAAGTAGAGGAACTCATGAAAAAGGGGTTTGTGAGAGAAAGTCTTAGTCCATGTGCTGTTCCGGTAATACTTGTGCCCAAGAAGGATGGAAAATGGAGGATGTGTGTGGACTGTCGAGCCATCAACAAAATCACTGTTAAGTATCGATATCCCATTCCTAGACTTGATGACATGCTGGATGAGTTACATGGTGCTTGCTTGTTTTCAAAAATAGATCTTAGAAGTGGTTATGATCAAATTAGGATGAAAGAGGGTGATGAGTGGAAGACTGCATTTAAGACTAAGTTTGGTTTGTATGAATGGCTTGTTATGCCCTTTGGCTTAACTAATGCTCCTAGTACATTCATGAGCTTAATGAATCATGTGTTTCGCCCTTACATAGGAAAGTTTGTTGTTGTGTATTTTGATGACATTCTTGTGTTTTCTAAGAATCTAGAAGAGCATGCTAAGCATTTGCATTCTGTGTTTGATATTTTAAGAGAAAATAAACTCTTTGCAAATTTAGAGAAATGCTCTTTCTGCTTGGATTCTGTGGTTTTTCTTGGTTTTGTTGTAGGTACTGATGGCGTCCGAGTGGATGAAGAGAAGGTGAAGGCAATTCGAGAGTGGCCAACACCTAAGAATGCTAGTGAAGTGAGGAGTTTCCATGGACTTGCAAGTTTCTATCGACGATTTGTAAAGGACTTCTCAACCCTTGCTGCACCTTTAAATGAGCTGGTAAAGAAAAATGTTATCTTTAAATGGGATTCGAGGACGAATCCTTTTCAAGAGGGAGGGAATGATGGAGATAAGCTAGGAGACTTTAAAGAGCTTGAACAAAATCAAGAACTTGAAAACAAAAGGGCTGGACGTAACTCTAAAAGATGGCTAACTAAAGATCCATTGCAAGGTATGGGAAGCCCATGCACAAGATCAAGAGCCAAAGCTATGAAGGAGGCCTTGAATGGAGTGATCCAAAAACTAATGGACCTGGAGCCCATAGTCTTAGCTGAATATGAAGCCCAAAAGGAACAAAATGGCATGAAAATCATTTCATATCTACAAGATGCTAGCCCAAGCCTGAAAGGAGCCTAATTGAAGAAGCCCAACCATTTTCCACAAAATCCTCTTAGTTTTAATTTGATTGTTTCTGTTTCAAATTTTTTAGCTTTATTAGGCACCATTCTTGGTGAATTTGTTCAGATTTAAATTTCTTTTATTTTCCCGCCAAACCTAAGAGTTATTTTGTATTTAGGGTTTTATTTTTCAAATGCCTATATAAGGCCCACTTGTACTCCAAGAAGAAGCAGATTGAATGAATTAGTTTCAGAATTATTTCTGACTTGTGAGGTTTCTCTTGTGGCCTTTGTGTACTGGAGAAAATCTTTGACTTATCAAAGGAGTGGTTTCCTTTGTGGCGTCCCGGATTAGGGTTCTAAGAGACGGGTTCTCTTAGGGTTCAATTCCATTGACCAACATCTCTTCTTCTTCTTCTTCTTTGTTTCTTTCTTTATTCTTTCTTGCTTGTTGTCCAGATCTGCCTATTTTCTTGTTCTTGTGTCGTATGCCAAAATTCGATCACTAATCCATGTAATTTGGGGTTCCTAGAACGGGTTTCTATGGAGTCTCACATCAGTTGCTCCATGGCCCTTCTTAGAACATTGGGTTTCCACTTGGACTTCCACTTTTGCATCTTTAAGGAAATATCATGTCCAAAGTCCAATTCAGCATATTTTGAATTTATCAAATATGGATCTTGGGCTCTAAACTTGGGCCGACGTCCAACATAGATATTATCTTGAGTAGTTCTTTGAAATTTTTGGACATAGTGCACAATTTGGGCCACTTGAGCTCTTTGAAGTTCTTGATGGATAAGGGCTTTTCGAATTTGTAATGCTTTAATGGGCATGCCTACTGATATTGTATCAATGTGGATTCCTAATTTTACATAGCCAGGCCATGTGGAGCATTGTTTTAGTACAAAAAGAGTTCTTTTGCATCCAAACCCGAGAGGAACGTAGCCAAGCTATGTACCCACACATGGGCTATGCATTCCTCAATTATTTTGAATGTTCAAAAAGAGCATGGTTCAACTATATGAAATGGCATTGGTCATGTACACCCTAAGGATATATATTTGTCAAGTTTTATGTGTTCTTAGATGTTATGTGTGTTTGATGTTTATATATTGTATTATCATTAATGTGCTACATGCAAAAATTACCTGATTTAATTCTCTTGAAACCTAAACAATTGAATTACAATAATGTCTCATTTAGTTACCTATGCAAAGGATAATACTAATTACTTAAAGGCTTGTGCGAGGAGGAATAAACTTTAAACTATTCTTATGCATGTATGATTATCAAACGAAAATGCCTAATTCCTATGCATAGATGATCATGATATTAAAATACCTTATTCTGATCATGAAAGACTAAATTTTGGATTATTCCCATGCATAGATGACATCAAAATGTGGAGCACCCCTACATAGACCTAATGTGGAATTTATTAAAACACTGAAGGCATTAAAAGACATAGTAAAGAGGAAAAAAGGTTCCATCAAAATTGATATAGGCAATTGAAAATATTTGTATCCTATATAAGATATATAAACAAGCATATGTATGCTTGTATATATGTTTAATTCATATATGTGCATACCTTACATACATAATATATGTATACAGACTTGATTTATATATATATTTATATTATAGACAGCTCACTTTATGACACATATGTGTATGTCTATATGCTTGATTCATGATATACATATATATGTAAGGATTCAAGTGTATGTCTATATGTATGATTTATGATATACATGTGTTTGTTAAGGATTAATACTTGTTAAGAAAGATTATCCACGCTTGATGCATATGACTTAGAATATAAGTTTAAGTTATATATTGCTTAGGTGTAACCATACTCTTGTGTAAACTACATTAAGATTGTATGACTAAATTGATTGCTAGATATTTTTTGAGTACCTTGGTTATGGCAAATGTTATGTCTTTATGAGATTATGTTTTGTGTAGCTTAGTCATTTGTGGTTTCTAATTGTGCAATTTGCTGTTGTGTTGTTCATTCTAATTTACAAGAATAATTGTATATTGACCATGAAACATTAACTCGATAACTTAGAATATGAGAATTATGTATAATCATGCTATCATTGCACAACATTCATGACTATTTGTAATATTTATATATGTGCATGTGTTTGAACAAGCAGCCAAGGAAAGGCAAAATTAGAGGTAGAGTCCTTGAGGAAATGATTCCCTGTAAGAGATGAGACTATATGAATTTCAAATTTTACAATAAGTCTCCAAAAGACAAAGTTTTCGAGGAATGAGATTCTAAGAGATAGTCTTGATCAACAGAGATAGAATTTTTGTCTATATGAAAAGAAAGGAATAATAAGTTGGAATGAACTTAGGGGTTAGTCTCTCGTGGCTTGAAGTCTTATTCTCCTAAAGACAAGATTATGACAAAAGGTTCTTAAAAGGGTTAGTAGGCCCTCACATAACTTTCAAGCGTTAGGTTAAGGTTTGTGGATCCATTTTAAGGACATCCTAGTTATATTTACTCTTATCAGATGATGATTCTATTGATCATAATGACAAAGGAGAATAGTTTTTCTCTTTAATAGCATCAAAAACCTAGATTTCACACTAAATAGTATGAAATTCTTGGTGAATTACCTATGATTATGAAAACTCAAACTTATACAAGTGGTGTGAGATACAACCAATACGTGGTTTGTGGAAGTGTTTTCTTTATAACTAACAATTTTAGGGTAGGATCATATACGTCTCCTTAAAAGGGTATTTACAGAATGTACTCACTCAAGTACTATAAATGCTCTATGAATGAAATGATAAGTGAAGTTAAGGGGTACACATATGAAAATTTGAGCTTGTTATGGTTAACACCAAATTAATGTTATTTAAAAGATGTTCTTGGAAGATCAAATTGGATGCAAACGTTATGAACTACATATTTGTATTATCTAAATATAATTACATATGATACATTAAATATGCTATGATCTATGATGTTTTGATAAGATAAACTCAGTACATTAGTATTATGATTAATATTAACTTAACATGGTTGAAAATGAATATGTAAACATAGGAATATAGCTTCTATGCCTGTATGTTACATCCTTATACATGAAATGCTATTATATTTGCATTGGGTTTGCTTTATTTTGTTTGTTATTCTTATATCGATAAAGGAAAATAAAAGAAAGGTTTTCTGCACATATAGCAGTGGGACCATCATTAGTTTTCAAAATTTATGAGTGTTCTTATTGTGAATGTGTATTCTCACTACACTTAATGATATGTTTAGATAAGGATTTGACCTCTACTGATTTGAAGTTGATAATATATTAGAGTATCTAAGATAGGCTAGGTTTCTAGGATCTAGGTTGTAAAATAAAGAAGATAAAGTAACTTTAGTTATTCTGTTAAATGATTGTAAGAATAAAAAAGAGACATTAACTTATGTTTAGTCATATATTTTAGGAATGAATTATGTACTAATGCTAGAATATTTTAATATTACTTAATGGTCCTATAATTTTTATAAATATTAAACCTATGATGCTAGTTATTTGATACATGGTTAAGAAAACATCTATGGGATTTATTTTAGTATTTATGTAACCAAACAAAATAAGGAAAATTTTAACAGTCAAAATTCTAACATATTTTTGCCACTTTGATCCAGCATGAGGAATATGTGACACCTTTAAGCTAGGGGGAGAGTAGTTCATCCTAGAGAACTTAGAGAAGTCTAGAATAGAGTATAGAGTAGAATGTAAAATGGGATAGGAAATTGTGATAGCTTAACATTGTTTGATATGCAAGTGTTAATAAGTGACAATGGCACCATCACTTATATACTTGCATATCAGGATTGATGCTATGATTTTTGCTTCACAAGTAGATTTAAATTATTTTAGCCCAATCACCCCAATAGTGAATTATTCTGTTTATGCAATAAAAGAATGGCATCAATTAGGAGTAGAAACTCTCATAGAGACTACAATGACATGATCAATGCCATTGAAAGGATGGATGTCATAGTTAAAAACTAGATTGTTGCTATGACTATAATGTTTTAATACAAAAAAATAGCTCAAACAATGACTTATGATAATAAACCAATATTTAGCCAAGTTTGAAGAAATGTCCAAATCTCCTTTCTACTTAAAATTAAACCTTGATAAGAATTGGAAAATCATAAAGTATGAAAGTGGTTTAAGGCCTTAAATTAGAAATGCTATAGCCACTTAGAGAATAGGGATTTTTCTACCCTTGTGGACAAGTGTAAGTTGATAGAAAAACACCTACTAGACATAGAGAATGAGAACAAAATCATAGCATGTTAAAAAAGAAAAATAGTAAGAAAGAACCTTAAAATTGAGTCCTCATTAGGGAAGAGACATGTATAGTTAGCAAGACTTATATGTATATCATAATACATCACAAGAAAGTCTCAAGCTAAGCATACATGAGATGATGGAGCTATTATGCAACAATAAAGCTCCATAATTACATAACATCTAAGTCAAGTCCATCTTTTCTAGGGAGTGGTGTCCACAAGGAGTTTTTAATGACTACCATAGTCTTTATGTCAATAATCACCTATACTTGCCCTATGCTGGGGATATCTACATATAGTCATTTGATCTTTATCATATATTTAGTGGTTGACGTTATGGTAATCTGAGCACATTGCTACACACATAAGAATCATGGAAATTCTCAATAAGACAATAATAGTTTGAAAACTAGTAATAGTTTAGCTACCATGCTTGCAAAAATCATTTTTAGTATTCTTGTCTAACTAAGAGACCATAGCATCATGGATATCATCACACATAGGAAGCCACGAGTTTTGGAAGGCACTCTCTCACACTGCCATCCATTCAACTCTTCCTCTCACAGCCACTCATTTAATACACACAGCCACTACTCTGCACAAACACAATGCACCAAGTCATGAAGTTAATGCACCAGGTAGCTACATTAAAACACACATATACATTCATGGTTTGGAAGCCAAAACAACAGCACGAGTTGATAGGGTGGAGGAGCAGAACAGAGGAAGCACGAGTAGAACATGGTTCAAGAAGAGAGAAACTTCACTCTTCATACATTTAGGTTTTTGGGAAGATGAGGCTGAGAATGAGAAGAAGCTCTCACGTGAGGGGGGAAATAATAAGAACTAGTATAGGCAGAAAATGGAGTTGACATGGATTAAGATAAAGAAACAAGTGAATAGCTAGGCTAAAGGAGGCATGAAGAGAACACATGAGGGAGATTAAATGAAGGCAGCATGTGATCATTAAAGAGAATCAGAGGACTCGAACAGCATCAAGAAGGAGGAATTAACACATCTCATCCATTCATTCATGCCATTCCATCATCCAGTATCATCTCATCCATTCATCCAGGAGGAGCACATGCTTCATCCATTCAAAATCCATCTAGCATGTCATTCATTCATCTAGTATTATTACATTCCATTCACTAACACTCCATTTTTCATTCCATTGTCGTAGCTACCTCTACCCCATTTTCCTCCATCTTCTTCCACCTCCATGAAGCAATAACTCCATCTTGTGGCTAGCTAGGAGGAAGACCTTGGATAAACTTGAATCCATAGAGATAATCAAGAGATTTTGGCTAAGATTCCTATTTCATTTTCTCTCTTTCTACATCAATTTTTGTTATTTTATTTGCTTGGTTAAGCTTGTAATTAATTGAGATTGGTGTAGTTTATAATTAGTGGTTAGTTAGACACTAATTAGGAGACTACTTGAATGATTAACTGATTGAATTAACTGCTAGATTTTCAATTTCCTACAATTATCTATATATGCAATCAAGGTGTTTGATGAAACGCATGTGAGAGATTGAGTGCTTGAATGTCTAAATTGATGTTTCCTTGAAGTTTGATTGATTAATTGAACATCCTAAGGTGATAATTCAGAGGCTAATTGATTGACTAATCACTCATTTAAGTGTTCAAAGATCTTAATCACAAGAATTAGTAATTTAATGGGAGTTAAAGTTTCCATTCAACATTAATTTACTAGTCTCTTGAATCTTGAGTCGTAACTCAAGATCACTTACTATGAACACAATTAAGAACTCTTAGACCAGAACATTAACAATTGAATTAGGATAAAGATAGTGGATGCCAAAGGATGAATCCAAAGATTAATTGCTTATTAGTTCATGCATTTAGATAGTAACTAGGAGTTTTATTTCAATTTAATTTTAGTTAGTTTAATTAGATCAAACCCCCCCTTAAATTAGGTAGTTCTAGGATCCTCTTACATTTAAAAAAACTCAATTAAACATTGAAATTCATTTCCAAGGAAGACAATTTAAGTTGCACCCTATATTGCCAAATATTATCCAACCTAGTTTATTTTGAGGTTGCACGACACAACTATTAGTCCCTTATAGTGGATCTACAAAATATAGACCATCATTTATAGGAATCCTATCTTTTAATGCTAGATGTCATCTCTTTCCAAGATCCTTACCTTCAACACTAGAAACTATCTCCTTCCGATAACCTTGTCTCTAAGAGACCATCTCCTCCAAGAGCCTTGTCTTTCCTTGGTACTGATTGTTTCTCAATAAATCAATTGATTTCTATAGCTCACAATATTTTGCATACAAGCTAAATCATGCTTTCATAATACATATCATTGGCTGTGTAAGTCCAAATTTGATTTGGATGATTCAAATTTCATATAAATTTTTTTAATTTTATAAAATATAAAATAAAGATAATTTTGTAATTGATAATTACAAAAACATAATATTTTATATAAAAAATTTATAAAATTTAGACTATTTAAATTTAATTTAAACAATATAAATTAAAATTCACTCTAAAATTTGAGTTCTTCATTCCCTTCAAATTTCCATTAGGCAAGCAACTGACACATGCTTTCTTCATCCAAAATGTTCCAAACTTCTCATCCTCTCTCAAAGCTTCTATTCACTCTTTCCTCTAACTGCTTCCTTAAGAGTGTTGGCAACCAAGGATTTTTTAGTAGGTGAGCTCTCACACCTAAGTTTTGGCCTCTTCTCCCCTCTTCTTTATTGCTCATTTAGCTCTAAAATTCTCCACTGCTATCCCTTGATTTCTTGCTTTTATCTCTTCTATTTTAGCAGCTCACTTTGCTCCTGTAGTTATGTTCTTGAGTTAGGCCAGCTCTTATTATTTCAATTGCACTCTTCTCAGGTAGAAGTTCCTCTTCATAAGCATGATGGCGAACTAACTGCTTAGTAAACTGAAGAGGTTCTTTGTGCATTTTGTGTAATAAAACATAAGGTTCTTTGTCTTTTAGGCTAGATATATTAAGAAAATAGAGGCTAAGCCAAATAAGAAGAAAAATTTGCCCTTTCTCTATGGCATATTTGAAATCATTAAAATTACAAGTAAACACAAGATTTTGATTGTATTGCAATGGCCAAAATTATAAATTCTTCCCATGCACAATCGTTATTCTTTTTTCCCCAGATACAACAAGTATTTATTTTTAAGGGGTCATGGTTGGCTTCTTTTATTTATTTATTTATTTTAACATTGGGGTCACGGTTAGAGGGCTATTCGTAATCCCCAATTTTACTTTTTTAAATGTATTTAAAATTTTTTATTCATATTAATTTAATTATTTTGTAAATTAAGACATATTAAAAATTAAACTAAATATTAATTATAATGTTTAAAAAATTATTAAAAATGAAACTTCTAAAATTATTTTAGAAAAATAACAATTAATTATTTAAAATAAAAAATTAAATGTTAATTCCTTTAAACTTGATAAAATTATTTTAGAAAAATAAAATTAATTTTCTTTAAACTTGATAAATTAGTAAAAGTTTTTAAACATTTGATGAGTATTGTTGAACTCAATATTAAAGTAATAAAAATTTTATAATTGTTGAAAAAGAAAGTCATAATGTAGAATAATGAATAAAATATGAACATATAAGTACAAAAAAAAGTTATACAAGCCATTAAAAAAAAAGATTTCTTGTGCCACATCGAGTCTTTGTTCTTAATTGTTGGTCTCGTCGTTGCATGAGATGGTGCTCTTCTTCTTCTTCTTCTTCTTCCTCCTCCTCCTCCTCCTCCTTTTCTTTGTCTTCTTCTTCTTCATTATCGTTTTTTCCTTCTTCTTCTACTTGTTAGTATGCCATGGGATTCACATTCCATTGGGAGGAATTAGCTGATGTAGTGTGATATACCCTGCCTGCTATGATTCAACATATGTAGAAGACCTAGAAGCAAACCTAAAAGTAGATATTGTCTGATTAAAAAGTAGGGGTGTGAGAGGGATGAGGCTATATGGCATGTGAGGTTGAGGGGAGACAAATGATGGATCAAGAGTAGTGTAGTGCAGTTAAGGTCTTGACGGCATATAATATGAAGAATTG
Organism: Erythrophleum fordii; assembly: GCA_032878935.1. Lineage (NCBI taxonomy): Eukaryota > Viridiplantae > Streptophyta > Magnoliopsida > Fabales > Fabaceae > Erythrophleum > Erythrophleum fordii. Next base: position 19,935,282 of record JAVQMF010000053.1, read on the forward strand.
GCACTCCCAAAATAAGCAAAATGCACAAGTGACATGGAAGAAGATAGATCCACAGTTTCATGGTAGGCCTGTGTCTGTATTATAGTGGAAGAAGATGAACCAGCAGTATTATGGTAGGCTGGCATTTGTATCAATATGACAGAAGATGGACCAACTGTCGCAGATAAAGTGCTCACACCAATGGCAAAATCAAATAAGCCTGATCATCCACCATGGGTACTCTAATAAATATAAATCTATGATATCTCTTTCCCGTGTGACTCAGAGGAAGTTGAGGCCTAAGTAAATGAGGCGCAGGAGGAGCAAATTGGAAGATCATCATGTCCCAATGCTCGCCAAATGTATGGAGGATACTAGTACAATTACTCACCATAGCCAAACCAAATAGTGAATAGTCATCCATAGCAAGTAGTTGTAAGAAGTTAGCCAAATCGACCTATAAAAAATAAAAATCAATAATCATAAAAGTAACATGTATGTAAAAAGTGAAGTAAAGTAACCGTGACAGGTCTTTAAAAATTACTACAAAACCTTAAGCACCACTAATAGATTGGATTTACTGACAAGTAACTTTTTGGATATTGGTATCCCTCTTTAGCTTACATGCTTGATACTTTGTGGGTCTTAATGATACTAGATACCTATACACCAATTGAAACATATATTAATTTGAGTCTAACTGTAATTGTTTTGTAACTTCCTATCTTAACCTCTCTAATGAAATGTCAGAATAAAAAATCATTATATTAACTGTATTTGAAATAAATTTTGTACCTTCATCGGTTTCGCATATTTATCTATTTGAATATCTACATATAACTTATTTTCCGTTGTTCATTTTACTAATCCGAGCAACATAGCCATTAACATTCAAAATAGTGTTCAAAGTTTTCATTAGGTTAATTTTTACAAAAATTATAATATTTTTTTTCTGATATATGATACTTTCCCTACACATGCAGCGTATATCGTATTCAATTAGTCTTTATGTAAAAACAAATCATTGCAATGCACAATGTAAGTGACAAGCATGCACAAATCATTATTATTGTTTTTTTTAAATGACAATCAAATTTGTCATTAACTTAATTTTAATATAAGTGGTGATATATATTAATCATTAATAAAATGATGTTAATTTTTTAAGCTAGAGAAAAAATGGAGACAAATAAATATATTTTTATTTTTATTTTTTTAAAATATTGTACTCATTTTCTCAATATTTTTCCTATGTTTTCTACATTTTTAATTTACTTAAATATATAAATAATATTATACTATTATTTGTTATATTATATTATACTATACATAATTATAAATTTTAATATTTTATTTCATACATATTATTGAAACTTACATTATATTAAACATATTCTTTCATAATTATATTTTTATAATATTATATTCTTTTTACAATACTGTTATTAAGGTATATAACTTGTCAATATAATTATAATAGTTCATACTTTAATTTCATCAAAACAAGTAATTCCTTAATCATCACATCAAGAATTCATCTTGAAAATCATTATAACATGGTAAATTTCATGTTTAGAGTGGTCATATATCATATAAGAATGTATACTAGTGAAAAAGGCATTTAAAAAAATGAAAAGTTATGAAAACTAGATGCGTCGCATGGCCCCATGCATTCCTGCATAGAGTGGCTGGGCGAAATGCCTTTAGACATAGGACACGTAGCCATACATAGGGTGGTTATGTGATTCTAGGATTATACTCTCTGGATATAAGTCATGTGACATTGCATGAGGTGGCCTTACATAGACCTCTAAAACCTTCTCCTTCCTATTCAACGTGAAAACTCATGTTTTTCTCATATCCAACTATTTCCATGCAGTCAAGCCATGGGAAAGAGGATGTTATATTTCTCCCCACCTTTTTAGAAATTTTGTCTGCAAAATTAACACTTATTTTAGTGGAACAATTCTAGATACTTTTATTTGATCTTATCTTCCGTCTTCCACATAACATCTATGATGTTAGCCGTTTTTAAATTACTTCGACTAAGGAGATAATATTATTTCTTAAGTGTTTCTTATCAATATCCACAATCTGTGCTAGCTTAGATTGATAAGATAGATTCTTTTTGTCATACCACTATAGGCTATGTATAAATTTGCCATATTTCTCATTTAATAACAATTACTCAAATTTACATTTTCAATAATGGAATTAATCATTATTGAAGGCCTTAAATAATCCATTTACGCACAAATAATATTATCATAATCTTATTCTCCAAATTCATACTAAACAAGTTTGTTATGCTTAGAACATGACAAAAAGTGGCATAATTTTTGTGGTTTGCTTCATATACATTATTTCACCACTTTAGCATGTATTATGGATCAAAATTTGAAAAATCATAATTTGAGCTACATAACTCTGATTTGTGCAAACTTAGTGTCCACAGAAAGCTTATGATGAAAACTATGTATTGTAAAAATTTCAAGCTAAAAAATGTTTATTTGGTCCCTTCAAAAACCATAAAAATAGCAGTTGAACCATATGAACTACCTACAAATTTTGTAGAAAATAGCCCATTTAAAAAATTTATAATAAATTCTGTAGAGCTCCAAAAATTGTGTTTTTTCACTCTTTGAAAAGCTCTTAATGTGCCATAAATACCTACCAAATTTCAACCGAAAATTCTTCCATTTGATATGTCAATGTTCATGAACATATTATGGCTCAAAGAATGAAAAATTTGGTTTCAAATGGCTCTAATTGAGCCATATTATGCCATGTCTTTATTTGGGCACATTTTAAATGATAAATATAACATGTATGGCTTATTCAATATATCTCAAATATCATACAATTCAAAATCACTTTCTCACTTGCAAGTTTACACACATTCATCTAGAAACTCAAGGTATCATTTTACAAGATATTACATATTTCATTTCATAATGTGTCTCTATATCATAATCTAGTACTTTTAGACATGTTTGCATGATCATACTTCATAAGATACAAATACATATTCATTGATACAAAAATATGCATTAAAATAACCATGAATGTCAAAGTAGCTCTTCTTATTCTTTTTTATCATTATTCTTGCTTCTTTGAGCATCACCTATTCATGGTTAATAGAAATAGAGAAAAAGTAAGATTCAAAGAATTCTAATAACTAATCCAACATTCAAGCATACATATATACATGTGTGCATGTCATACACCCATGTACAAACCATATTCATGGATTAGGGATCTCACGGCTCTATCAAGAGCAATCTCATGCTCTATGGACTTTTGGTCTAGCCTCCTCACCTTACATCTAGAAACTTTTAGTTAACCTTACATTCTTTTAGGGACTTTTGATTTAACCTCACTCATAATTGAGACTTTTGACTTTGTCTCACCTACATTTAGGGACTTTTGGCATCACCTCATTTATTTCAAGGGACTTTTGTCGTAACTTCACTCATTTAAGAGCCAAACTAATTCTAAATGCAATCAATTTCCATCAAATGCCATGCAATTGCATATAATCATCAAGTAATCATCAATACACATAATTTGCAAACAACACATACAAGTAATCCAAGACACTCAAGTAAGCAAGCATACATATACAAGAATGAAGGAAAAGCTACCTTGTCACATAAATTTCCATTAATTCCCCTTATCCTCTTCTCTTGATTCCATGGCTCCATAGTTATCCTTGAACATGCTCTCACTTGTTTGGCTTAGACATATCAAATAGAGCATAAAACAATCAATGGAACCATATTCATATTCCTATTAGCTTTCTACAAGTCATTTAGAACTTTAGGTATACATATGGTTCAATTGAATGCCTTATGAAGCAACCCTTACAAATCAATTTGTTGGCTTTAAAATATCACTCAATATAAGTTGTATGACTATATTATAACTCATTAAAGCCATCATAAACTTGATTTAAGAAGCCTAGCACCAAGTTACTACTTTAGGCCTAATTGAACCCTAAATTTTTATCTTTTAAAATGAGGCTTCTAAATTCAAACCAATAGTTTCTTTAATGTTTGTAATTCATATTTAGGCCACTTATAACTTTGGAATAATCAAAACACCTCCCTAGGTACCTAATCTTAACCTTGGTCAAACCATGCTCAAGAAAGGGGTTCCATAGAGTTTTGTCTATTTCTATGGGAGTTTCAAAGCTCTAGCATATCCATAATTCATATCTTATTCAATTATGATATTAGAGAGCTTAATTGACTCTTTTAAAGCTTTGAATCTTCCTAAGGTTCATCTAAACCCTAAGTGATCATAAGCTATTCTTTTAGCTTCTTTGTTTATTCTAATGGCATAATATGAATCCTCACCCTTTAAAGCCCCTATTCTTAATATGTTTCAACCATAAAATTATTCCCTTTAGTATTTCCATGGTGAGGCCAAACCAAGAGAAAAGAAAAACTCAAGGAAGGAGTAACTATTCTAACTTGTGTCTTACCTTATTTGAAAGCACTTCAAATAGTGATCTTTATGACATAATTGGTTGTTTTGAATCTCCTCTTTTCTTCAAAGGGTCAGTCATCAAACTCATCCTTTCAAGGAGCTGGAACAACCATTATAAAGAGCATGAAGAGAAGGAAAAGCTTCCTAACTAGCATGTAGCAAGCAAATGCACCATTTCTTACTTTGCCTTTCTTTTTCTTCTCTTTCTTCCCCTTCTTCATCACACTGTAGCCATTAATCTTGGAGCATAAATTAGTTCGGTTAAGCAAAAAGGAGGTGGCATGGACAAGATAAAAGGGTGTGGGGAAGATATTTTAACTTTTTCCTATAATTATACTTTTACCACTATATTTCGATTGCCTCATTTGAACTTGTTTCGTATCTTCTTTAAAAATTGTCTTTTCCATATGCAAATTGAGATTTTCTAGTTTAATAAAAACATTTATTTGAAAATTTTTTAGATTTAAAACCTTACTGAATCATCCAGTTAAAATTTCAGTCAATTGACAACCTAAATTACAAATAAAAAAGGTTTTAACCATTTTGGCAGTTCTTATGATTTGCTAGACCTCTAAAAATGCTATTGAACTCAATTTTATCATTTAAAACTTCCTCCTTCAAGTTTCTTAAAATTTGCCTCCAAATTATGATTTAACCATTGTGATTTCGATATATTCCATTTAGTCATTTTAGCTCTGATTTCAAGCCATTCTTAGTTTTCCAGCCTCATTTCTAAATGCTCTATTTAGCATTCTAACCTTAATTTGCCTCAATTTATTTATCTTAGGTCTTTTTTCATTAACCAAGTGGTTCTAATTTTGATTTCTCTTAACTCATATTGTCATTCTTTAGGCTTGTGACCTCATTTAAATAATTTATTCCACTTTTTAAGAACTATTTTGAATTACCAAATCATAGGATATTACACTTTTTCACTTGCATTGACTCCTCTTTTATGATGTGTGAAAGATTAAGAACATATTTACAAAGTTAAGATATATGAAATACAAGATGAAGAGTGGACAATTTGGGTGGCAATGCAATTTAGTACGCAATAGCCTTAATCCTTTTTATGATTTGAAAAAATCTAATGTATTTGAGACTGAACTTTTTAGATTTAAGGAATTTGGCTATTCCTATAGTAGGAATGACCTTAAGAAGCACATGTGCTCTTTCCTCAAACTTTAAGGATTTCCCTTCCCTTATCAAATTAGTTTTTTTGCCTACCTAAATAGTAAGCATTCTTTTTTGTACTAGTTTCGGCCTTAACAACATTTCCCCAACTTTAAACTAGTAAAGGGGTGACCTACATCTTCTATTATAGAGAGCTTTATAAGGTGCTATTCTAATACTAGAATGGAAACTATTATTGTAAGCAAATTCTACTAATGACAAATATCTATCCCAATTCTCTCTTTGATCTAAGGTATAGGCTTTCAACATGTTTTGTAAGGTTTAAATAATTTGTTCCAGCTGACTATCTACTTGGGGATGATTAGCTGTACTAAGATGTAATTTGGTGCCAAAAGCTTCTCTTAATACTTTCCAAAACTGAAACATAAACCTAGGATCTCAATCTAGCACAATACTATATGGGACTTTGTGTAATCTCACAATCTCTTAGAGGTATAATTAAGAAAGTTTATCTAAGAAGTACTTAGCTTTAATGAGTATAAAGTGAGTGGATTTGGTTAATATATCTACAATTACCCATATAGTATCTTTACTAATTTAAGTCTTAGGTAGACCCATCACAAAATTCATGGTGACATTGTCCTATTTCTATTCAGGGATTTCTAAAGGTTATACTAATCCTGAGGGTTTTTGATGTTTAATCTTAATCCTTTGGCACATTAAGCATTTAGCCACATATTTAGCAATCTCCTTCTTCATTCCTAGTCATCAATACATCCTTTTTAAATTTTGATACATTTTGATAGAACTAAGGTGAATAGTGTAATTGCTTTCATAGGCTTTTTCTAGAATCTTCTCTTTAAGTCCTACTTGGTTTGGAACACATATTCCTTCCTTGAAAGAGGATAGTTCTATCAAATGCTACACAAAAATCTTGATGTTACAATTGCTTCTACAAGGACAAACGTGTGCTTTTGGGCTTTTAAAATTTGAGTCCTTAGATCACATTCAATCATGAGTTCACTTAACTGCAAACTATAAGGAAGGATGGTCACAAAATGTCTCATATCTCTAAAGTATTCTACCATCTTGATATATTCCATCATCATTCTTCCAATCTATAGGGATTTTCTACTAAAGGTATCCGTTATTACATTCGCCTTCTCAGGATGGTATCTAAGTTCAAAATCATAATCTTTAATCAGTTCCATCCATCTCCTTTGTTCAATTGTTTTTAGTCAAAAAGATATTCAAAACTCTTAGAGTCACTAAATACTTCAAAGTCAACAACATACAGATAATGTCGCTATATTTTCAAGGCAAAACCACTTATATATATATATATATATATATGGTTTTTGTAAACAACTATATGATTTCCTAATTAAATCATACACCTATTATGGTATTATTACAGAATTATATAATTGTCATATTTTAATCAGGAAACCTAATAGCAAGGGTATAAAGAATTGTATATAAATATAGTCTATTATAAAAAGCTCTTTTATAATTTATTTTCTACCAATAAATTAACTCTCTTTGTAACATAAAATTGTGATCTAATTCTTAATATAATAGTAGAAAAGTTAAATTGATGTTAAGCTCAAAAAAGAAATTTTAATTTTATTCTTACTATAATGGTAAATTTAAGTTAAGTAATTTATTTTTGGACAGAACACATAATGCAAAAAAGTTTTTTGTAATATATATCAGATGTTGTGGGAGTCGAGTATATATATATTTTATTTAAATAAAAGAGTATCATGTGCAATTTAACTAAACATAGGGTGAATATTGTAATTTATTTGGAAAAGCTTAACTATCATACTAGTCGTTTAACTATTTATTTGTCTCAATTTAGTTCATTTCCAATTTGTTCCTTTTTCATTTTTTTTTCATTACATCATTAATAGGGGTGCACATTAACTCATCTAGTTTAGTGAACTCGATCCAACTTAGCCAAGTCAACTTGTGCATTAGACACACATATGTAGCCAATTTTGCTTGGCCTAATTTGACCTCTCATATATATATATTAAAAAAATATTTTGTAGGGACTTAAATAAAAAATTTTATTTTACTTAGAGACAAAATGTGATTTTATAAAAATTTACATTTTAAAAGATAAAATATAATTTTTATAAGAACTTATATAAAATTTTTTAAATAAAATTATCTTGACTTAGCCTATGTAATGACTTATTAGGTCAACTTAAATAAGGTTGAAATACTTGCTATAAAAAGAAAATTGACCAAATATTAAATTGGATCGAACACCAAAATAAATAAAATCTCAAAGACATCTTTAATCATCAATCATAATTTTGAAACATTAAACAAATTAAATGAATCACTTTGATATACTAAAGATAAGTTAAAAAACCATGTTAAAGTTAAAAAAAAAATATTATAAAAATTCAAAATTATGAAATTAAATTAAAATATAAAATGTTAAAGCATTAAATTAAAATAAATTAATTAATAAAATGACAAAAATGATAGTTAAATAAAAAATTGGAAAAAAAAGAACCTGCTGGAAGATCTCAAGGTCAGGCGGTCAGGCATCCAAGTCCGTTTGCGCATGTACCTGCCTGGAGAGTTGAAATTGAATCAGGAAGGAGACTGAATCATGGGAGACGAAGGATCCCAAGAACATCAACGCTCGCTAGCAGCTCCTCTGATATTTTTTATCATTGTTGGTTTTCAGCTCGCATCTAGGTCGCTCGATCAGTTGAAGAAGGTAATCATCGAGCCTCTTTACCATCTTAATCATTAAAAGGTTGTGTTTGGTAGAGACAACAGCAGTGAGCATGGGATGAAAATCTTGAGATATACTTTCCCGTTTTGAACTTCTCGGACCCAGAATCATGTTACTGTTGTTATAATGCTAAAAAATTCAGTCCCCAAAATCCTTTTTCCTGTTTTTTAACTGAAGATAGTTTTTGGTAAGCACATAGATCATAGTCTTAAAAACTGGATTAGGACATATCCAATTATTTGGATATGCTATTTGAGCGTGCTCAAATGGAACTGTAAATTGCGTGGCATAGTAATTGTTGCAAGTTGAATTATTGTGGTGGGTGATATTCTATAGCTGTCGGGCAGGATTTTATAAGTATGTTCTCTACATCTAGGTCCTGATGATATTCAGCCAAGCTTGTTTTCTGAACATTGCCTAATAAATAGTTTTCACCTTTCACCCTCTGTTTAATTGTGTTTTTGCATTGTTCTTTTATGAAAAATAGGACAGGTTGCCTGGTTGTGTATTCCCACATTTGAAATTTCCCAAGTTCTGGGATAGTAGAGCCAGATGATTTGGCACTAGACCAAACTTTATCTTCATTATAGTTTTGTTTTTGATAATTATATCCCAATCTTTCTACACTATTTTCCATGTGCAAAATAAGAATGTGCGTCATGAATTTCAATCATTTAACAGATTACATTTTCCGGGCTATTGTAGGGGTTACGGTCAAGATTGTCAAATGCAAAATAGCCATAACTATGATGGTGTGCACTTGTGTATGGCTATATGCTAATGGTATTCATGGTTAACCTGTTAAAGCTTCCAGTTGAATTCACTAGTTTTGAACCCTGTACATAGTTTATAATTTTCTTCAGTTCAATATTTTGCACTTTATTATCATATCACATGATACTGGTGAAGCACACTATGACCAGTGCCATTAATTGATCATTACAAGATTGTGGACTTTTCATGAGACAAAATTGATGATTTGCATAATTCCCTAACAATAGTGTATTGTCTTTTGCACCAAAATAATCTGAATCCTTATTGCCTTCATATTTGCGTGGTTTTGTCTAAATGGAAAAAACCTTTAAATGTGCTTGGTAGTATATGCTCTTTGATACATTGATTGTTGATTGCAATACTTATTTTTTTTAGTCATATGCTTTTTCTACAGAAGGGATCTAAGCATGGGAAAGAAGTTCAGTTGCATAGAGAAATAAAGGAACTCTTGAAGGAGGCTAGCTCCTTGTCACAGTAAGTAATCCATGTGTTTTAGTTAATACCTCTTCCAGCAGAACAAGGAGGTGATACATGGAATTTTTTATTTTTTTGATGAAAAGAATTTTGAATTTAACTGGTTATGTATTGTTATATTTATTTTTGTCATTAACGGCAATAGCTTTTTCTCTTGAGATGGTTAACTTCTTCCACTTTACTGAGCAAGAGTTGTCATGTGATGAGTTTTCTTTGTTAAAGGATTAGTGTGTGATATGATCTCATGTCAAATTGTAGAGCTTTAAACTACTCAAATGATGATGGGTTCAGATTTGGTTAGGCAGGCCCCTTCTCATGTGACATTCTTTTTGCATATGATATTGTTATACTAGCTGACAGTAATAAATTCTGATTTAATATTAGACTGGTAATGCTTTGACAAGCAATAGAATATAGGGCTTGAGCATAGCAGCAGTAAGAATATATTCCTTGCAAATGCAGCAAGAGGAAAAGGGAGCAGGGTTGGGTTAAGATTCAGGGACAGGAGATAACTATAACACTTAGTATCTTTTGTTTCTTGAAATTTTATATTTTTAATAAAATAACGAAATTATAGAGGATGGATAAAAGGCAAGTTTGTGTGGATGGTCATATGAATTTAAAGTGTAAAGTCTCTAATTTTTTTCCAAAAGTCTACTGTGCTTCATGTGAATGAGGAGGATGTGCAACAAGAGAAGTATGTGTGTGATTAGCATGAAAGATATGCACTCAAACATTCAGGTAACTTCATTTAGAAAAAGAAAAGAAAAAAAAAAAATATATATATATATATATGCAAGAATCATTTAACATTTTCCAGACGTGTAGAAGAAAGAAGTAAATGCCTTGAAAATTAGGTGGATAGGAGGAAGATGTTAGTAAAAATGATCCTGAGTACAAGTCATGCAAAAATGAGATTATTGTAAGATGTAAGTGCGGACGTGGTTTTAGATGAAATTTATGAGAAGGAATCAATTTAATTTGATTAGGGATTCATATGGTCAAATTGAAATACTTGGGATTAAGGCTGAATTGTTATTGTTGTAGTTACCTTTTCAATGTGTATGCTTTCAATGAGTGAATAAAAGTTATTACGGATCCTGGTTGCATTAACAATATGAGCACTGCTCACTATTGAGCTTGACTCAACTTTTAATGTTATACATTTTTCTCACCTTACCTCAGAATTGTATTCTTGCATGTAGCTGCATATGTATAGACTGTTGAATTTGAATAAGCTATAGTGTTGGCTGAAACTTGAACTCCCGTTATTTTGTACTAGGTTTTTTTTTTTTTTTTTGGGTGTCAACTGTTATTTACCCTTTGTCAAATATCTGCATAGCCTCAAAATTTTGCTGTATCAAGTATTGGATTGTTATTTTTGAAATGCTGTTTATTTTGATTACATTTTTGTTTTCTCTTAGTTTTATTGCTAAATTGTAGTTTCCAAGGTAGCATCAATATAAATGTGACTGCTTATAGACATATTTTGAACATGAGGAACATCTTTGATTTAGTGCTGACATAAATTTGAAATTTCAAATATGTACGTAAGAGTTGAGTCATTCCTTTGTGCTTTCAGGCCATCAACATTTGCGCAAGCTGCAAAGCTTAAAAGAGTAGCAGCTGCCAAAGAGAAGGAACTTGCAAACTGTGAGCTTGTTTCCTGTTGCAACATTTTATATTCTTTGTAAATATATACTGACATATAGCACTGCCCCAAATTTGAAACTGTTTTGTTGTAAATATGTTGTCATATCTAAATAAAAAGAATATTTAAACTTGTATCTTTTTGAATAATAAACCGTTGTTTACTTTTATTGGACAATTTAGAGGTGATGGAAGGTTTTTTTTCTTGTCAAACCATGATGGAATATTATTTAAAATGGTTCAAACTGGCAGTATTTAAGTTCTCATACTGTTTAAACTCTGTAGAAGATTTTGGAAGGATATAGTAACCAAATTTGTTAAGGCCCTAGTGATTGAAACTGTCAAATGGAACAATGTCGTCTGAATTTAGGTGGTAAATTTGCACTTTACATCTATAGAAGAATTGATTTTAAAGGAATTCTTTGTTTCCTTCCCCTCAGTTTTTCTCCTCATTACAAGACTTACAGCAAGAACATAGAAATATTAAAGAAATTCATCAAAAAGAAGAATTACTTTCAAGAACTTCAGAATTTTGGTTTGTCTGCATTATATGAAAATATCTTTTCCTAAGAAGAAGAGAGAAAGAATGAAGAAATTTATGCCCTGAAAGTCCAAAATGAAAAAAAAAAAGTAAAAAATTACTTTGAAGGTGCTTGAACTCTTGGGGGTTATTGAAGATATTTCTAGAGTAGAATATATAGTAGTTACATGTAGCTAAAGATGAAAATAACTTCTGGTGACAAGTTGTGAATTGTGAATAGTCACCGTCTGTCCTGTTTCATTACTGTAGTATTTGTCTTTGCTTTTGGTTATTATATCTTTTTCTATTCTGCTATTTAATATCTTGATAACTGGTGGGCTGGAAGTATTATAGTTTAAACTTATTTGCAGATCAAGATATACAGAGCAAGGAGAACGATTTGTATTCGAGAATTTTGTTCATTTCAAAGGTATTTCCTGGTATAACTTTTTTTTTTTAAAAAAAAAAAAAAGCTTATGTATGTCCTTTATTGAGGCTCTTATGAGATATTTATTTGGTTGTACCATGTAGGCTTTAATATATTTAGTGCTACTTATCTGTTATTGGAGGGTTCCTGTGGCTAGTATATCACAGCAACTTGTGCAACCTTTTGGTAATGCAATTATATTAGATTTTATTTTTGAGTTATGCTATCTCAGATGGTTGGTTGAAGCCTGACAGCTTTTATTAGCTTGCTTTCTTGTATGTTTATTCTGACATAAATGAAGACAAGAGACAAATTGCATGCTTGTTGGTTGAGTTTTGAACATGTTTTATGCTCTTTCGTAGGGAAATTATTATCCTGGAGGACTGGAGGGGTTCAAAACAACAAAATCATGGTAAAAAATATTGCGAATACCTTCCCTTGTTACTTGGTTTAAGAAGCTCCATATCAATAGGTCTTTCATTCATGTGCATCAATAACTTGGGGAGGCCATCTGCATGTTCAGTTTTTCTGAAAACAATTGCTGCTTTCATAGATATGGGATTTTCAATCAGACATCACTAACATTAGCTTCATCATCTCTCAATTTCTCAATTTTACTTGTATTTTTCGGTAGTAGCTTGTGGAATATAGTAGTAACGTGTGAAAACTTTGGTGATTGTCTTTTTTCCATGGATCCTGCGCTTTTTTTTCCCCAAATTATAATAAATTAAAGAGAATACATGGACGCATCCAATGGTTTTCTTTCTGAATGTCGCTTCTAAATATTCCAATATCACTGCAGGTTGGGATAATACCTTGGTTAATAGTATCTAGTAGGGTTAGCAAATTCATTCGCCGCCTTATCGATGCCAAATAGATTGCCATGATCTTCATCCTACGATGCCAGAAAATTGCAAGCTGCTTGGGCATTCATCCTAGATTTATGATGGAAAGAATTGGCGATTCTATAATGCGCTTCGTACTATAGTGAGATTCCTCTCACCTGTAAAAATCAAATTTTAATTAATCAAACTCAGCTTCAAGCTAACCACACTAAAATTGCCTGCTAGTTTCTTGAGTTAACCACTCATCATTTCCTTTATGTACTTTATTTGTGTTTATCTCATATTATGGGGGGTTAATGAAGACTTGAATTTGGTTAATTGAACTCAAACTTGATTCAAGTTAGTTGAGGCATCAGTATTACCTTCATTGCCAGTTCTCCACTAGTATTGCAAAGTAAGCGCTACTTTTTTTTTTTTAATTTTTAATTTCTTTTGGTTTTAAATGTTTTGTAATGTAACAATTTCTAAATCATAGTTGAATTGAACCTTAAAATTTAGAAAGCAGTCGCTTTATTGCTTGTAAAAAATTGTGCCAGCAGTTGTCAATTTTGTAATGCTACATGTTTTCGCCCAAGATCTCAAATATAGTAGTAATCAATTTTAATGGTGGTAGTACTCAATTCATTTCCAATTTTCCTCCAATAAATCCAAAGTGTTATTAAAATGTACTAAATTAGAATATCAGATTATACCAAAAAAAGTTTGGGCTTTCAAATTCTTTTTTTTTCCTGGGCCAAAATATCAAATGCAACATTTTTTCCAGTCAGAATGCTTCGTACATTATCACTAATAACTAGATCATTAAATTTTTTTTTAATGAAATAGGAATAGTTTAAAGGGGCTAAATTTTTTTTTCTTATATTTTTATATAAAAACTTTTTTTTTAACTATATTACCCATTTTAAAGTATGTTTGTTGCAAAAGTGCACTTTGTCAAGTTTTAATTTCGTTCTTCAATTTTATTTTATTTTAATTGAGTCATTTTAACTTTCAATGATCATTCCAACTTGTCCTCCCTTCTAACACCATTAACATACTAACAGAAAATGCAAATATGTGGTACCCAAGTGATTTAATTCTGAGAGCACTTTGCCTCATCAACATGTTTTATCAGCGTGCCATCATCCCATAATGCAACGCATTGTTTGGGGAAGGGGATGAAATTTGATTCATCATCCCCAAATTGAAGCACCTAAGTTTGTTATGGCGTTTGATTGACGTTTTAGCATTTCGAACAACATTTTCAAATTAATATGATTGTATATTTGTCGAAAAGCCAATTCATTAATTCAAAGATGGAGGGGGATATTTGCTTTGATATTTTAAACACGATTACGAGCTTAAACTTTAATCTCGTAAAATCCTATCTTTCACAAGATCATGCCAATAATGAACCCCTATGCTTTATATCCTAAAACCCAGCTAGAAGACGAAATGCAACATTCAAAATCAAATGCACACAAAATGAAGCAGTTGTCTCGTGTACACTTACTCTGTTGCTCATTCTTAGCACCAATCCCTAAATTCTTTGGGGTAACAAATTGAAATGCCTGGAGGTCTCTGTAGGGTAATGCAGTTTTGGATACCTTCTTAATGAATTTGGTGCGGGGCAAAGGAGCTTTATTGAACTAGAGTAAGGTAGAATTCCCAAATAATAAAAAATTGATTAACACTGTGCTTCCTTAGTTTCAAGAATGCTATTGGGGGGGGGGGGGGGGGGGGAATTGACTGAAGATAAAAGTATTGAGGGTTGATGATCTTACTAGACAAATGCAAGAACTTTGGGATAGAGAAGAGAAGTATTGGCCTCAACAATCTAGAATTGATTGGCTTAAATATAGTGATCAAAATTCTAATTTTTTTTTTTCATAGATCAACTATTTAAAGGAGGTAACGGAAAATTCTATCTTTGAAGTTGCAAGATGATTCTTGGATTGAAAATAAAAGTGAAATTGTTTTTTCCTTTCAACAGTTCTATTCGGAGTTATTTACTTCTAATGGTAGTAGAGATATGTCCAGTGTATTAGAATTTGTAAACCTAGTCATTAATGATGCACATAATTCTCTTCTTTTTTGCCCAATCTCTAATGCAAAAATTAAGGTGACAATTTTTTTATTTAGGTTGTTTGAAGGCTCTAGGGCCAAATGGTTTTCATGGTTTATTTTTTCAACATGCGTAGGATATGGTTGGTGAGCATCTATATTGCTTGGTTTAGGGTTTGTTTGTAAATAGTTTCTCATTGGCCCAGAACAAGAATATGATTGACATAGAATATAAGAAGACTTCGCACCCATAAGCTTGACAAACTTGTACAATTTCATCCTTGACAAGTTTACAGCAAATCTGCTAAGATATCCTTAGTAAATAGAACATTCTAAATTTGTTTGCAACAAATAACTAGTCAAATAACAAAAGAGAGCTACGCTCTCATTTTTTTAATTATTAACAAAACATAACCAATAAGGCAAAATCTTATTTGTAGCATGTGGAGCTAACTCTAAAATATATGCATACCTACATATACAAGGGACAAATAACTATTATACCATATTACCAGCCATGGGGTCACTCTACAACACTCATGAGCTAAGCTGAAGTAGCATTTAGACACAATTCCATTATCTGCAAAAGTAAATAACAAAATGAGCCATGATATTCAATGAGTAGAAAATAAAATATAATAATTGAAGGGACAAACAGATACGATTTTTTTTTAAATGAAAACAAGTTTTAACATAATAATAATCGGCAAAAACTTTAAGTGTAGACAAGTATAAAATAATTTTTTTTATATAAAAACTCAAATTTCTGGAGATATGAAAATTAAGCAAGAAAATATAAGGAACGTGTAGACATATAATATTTTAATCAAGATGTGAAATTAATAGGAGATAATTATGAAGAATAAATAAAAATTAAATTCAAATAGTTAGAAGTTTAATGTTGGACAAAAAATAATTGTTAAACAGAAAATAATTTAATAAAAATACTTTATTAAGAAGATCCGTAAAGAATTTTAAGGTCTAACATATAACCTAATATAATTATGTAGTCCATGAAGGTAAACAACCACATATCTTGATATGAGCATTTGTTCCATGAACCATTAGAAAGCATTCAACTTAATACCATTTTGATACTTAATTACAAAAATCATGTGATGAGATCTAAGGTGCTTTAATGGCTAATAGTATTGCTATCAGCGAGCAATGTTTGTGCAATTCTAACTCATATATATATATATCATATAATATATATGATGTATATCTAAAATATTTCAAAATAAATAATCTAAAAAGAAAATAATACAATTAATGGTATGGTATTTTAAAATCATAATACATAAGTAATACCATAAAAGCATATTAAGACAAACTTATCATTACTTGAATTTTCAAAAATCACACTTTAAATCAACATATAATTTCATATCCATTTTGTTAATATAACACATATAATATATTATAGTATAAAAGATTTAAAATCATTAATAATATACATATTGAGGCATGACTTGAGATGCTCATTCTAACAAACATGCGGAAAGAAATAAAAATAGAGGAAATAAAAATGAAAACAAAGTCAAAAATACATATGTTTCATAATGTACTCGCAAGGTTTACTAATGGTTATTAGTTCTCTGTTATCAACCCACCATTATACCTTTTGCAAAATGCTTGAATTGCTTCCTAAGACAATCATATAACAATTCTTTTAACTCAAGAGCTCATTAAATTTAGGTAATAAGACCGATTCTAAGTTAGCTCATAGTCCTAGATTAACTTTTAGTCCTAGCACAAGCTTGTCCTAGTTGAATTTAATGAATCCACTATTTTACTAAATTAATAATTTCTCATCTACAAGTTTCCTACTCAATCAATCTCTACTTAATAAAATTCTACAAATACTCTTCTTATGCTAATATTATTTTAGTTTATTATTTAATTTATTTTAATTATCTTGTTCTTATTTCAATATTCCACTTGTATTTATAAAAGCATTCCCCAATTTTAGGTTTAATTTATTAAAGTTAATCTTTTGCACACCCTTGATCCCATATTATTAATTTGATTCATTTCACAGTTTAGTTTATTATCTTCAAAGATATGGAATTTCCCTAGGATATCAAGCAATGGCATTGAGTAGTCGGATACATCCTCTTAGTCCACTACCCCCTTAGCCTAATTAATTTATTTTAGCTAGTTGTCACCTTCTTGGCATTTCACTTGTTCTTTTAATTAATCCAAACCTAATTTAATTCCTACTTTAGTTCTAGGTTCAACTATGTTGATTTAATCATGTTAATTCTTTAACAAAGTATATGACTTGAGCTAGCTTTACTATTTCTCATTCCCACAATGGCCTTACATTTATATTTACTTGAATTTATTAATTATAAAGTTTTATATTTTGGTTTAAGCTTCATTATGAACTCCTATTTCTACCACTCCTCCATTTAAATTTAGGAAAAGTTACATTCAAGTACTTATATCATATAAAATTTATAATAAAGGACCTTAAAAATCAACATTTTTTCAATGACTATCATTACTATTAGATTTGAGAAGATTTACTAGTGGGCGTAGAAAAGTTTAGAACTTTCCTACACTCAATAATAAATCTCCTAAAATTAGTAATAAATTTTTTAAAACTTGATGGTAATGATGATTTTTAATAGTAATTTTGATTTTTAAGATTCTTTATTATATATTATATATGATATAGGCCCTTGGATGTAATTTTTCCTTAAATTTATACCACATGTTAATTTACTATAATGCTAAAGGTTTAAGGCTTACTTGGAATTTTAACAAATAAACACTACTCTTAATCACTGACAAAAATTTAACCTACAATCATCATTCCCCCCTATTTAATTTAACACATCCACCTATTAACTCTACCCTTGGTATCATTTCTATGTTAATACCTCTCTTGTCTTAATAAGCCTGTTACCAAATTATTGTTTGTTGTAGTAGAGTTAAATTTCCTAAATTCATGAGCTTATGTAAGCACAATGAATTGAAGAATGGTGAAGTTTTCTCACTTACGCTTGGAAACTCACAAGGAGCTACATGCCGAGCACTAAAGGTTTGAGTCTTATTTTATCTTCCAACTAGTCATTCTCCAAGAAATACAATATCTCATGGCCTAAGTTGAAGAAAGAGGGTTCATGAAATTTCAGAGCAATGGAGAGTATCATCACCTCACCCTTCCTAGGCTGGGATAGAAGGGCGCATACTACAGATCTAGCTTAGAAATGGAAACTTGAAAGCTGAGGTAAAGGAGGAAGGGGATGACTGAAGTTCTAAATGAAATAGCAGAAAAAAACCAACCCATAACACACTTGAAATGAAAGTTAACTAGTTGAACAAAGCAAAAAATCCTCAATTGTTGAACAAAGAACCAGCTGGACAGAAAAATACGAAGTACTCACGAACAGAGCAGAAACAAAATTGAAATCCCAAGAGAAGAGAGGAGACACGTCTATGGTTGATGCTAGAACAGTGGCCTTTTCCCCGAACAGAAACACGTGCAGAATCCTATAGTCATAGAAGAGCTGTGTCCATCAAGGGGGTGCCTTCTTAACAATTACGAAGAAGGAGAAGGGTGAAGGTGGGAGAAAAGGTGGCTCGGTCACAGGGCAAGAAATAACAATGTCTTTAAAATTGAATAACCAATAAAGATATGAGTTTATAATTTATTGATTGAAATCAATAATAATTAAATATATATTTTTAAAATTTTTAAAATTTATTATTATTAATTTTAATTTTTTCAGACATTGCATCTTAATTAATTAATTCTCTTATTATTTTAAGTTCTAAATTTATTGGCTTACTACAATTATCCTTACTTTAAATTTTAATTAATTAATTAATTTTATTTATTCCTTAGCGGGTATTATGTTTTCTCTTCTTTAAAAAAATTAAATCACCGAATTTTAAATCAAACGCTAACTATAAGTTTTCAATGGTTCCAGGTATTCAACACACTCCTATCTAACGAATGCGTATAGATTAATACATCATCTACTTATATATCACATAATACGATATCAGAAGCTAAGGTTGACTACTTTTTAGAACCTTTCCCCCAATCCCACGGTTCTGCCATAATACTTCAGACAAGGTTTACACAAGGAAACCAACTTCACTTCTTCCACTTTAAGTTAGATTTACAACTAAGAAGGAAACGGGTTATACAATGATGCATCGAGCTGAGTAATCAGAAATCAACTCAGCATAACGGATCCACCTTAAACACAAATGGAATGGTCTATCTTTTACACGACAGTCAAAATAATAATAATAATAATTTCATGAAAATAGAACACGCATATGTTGAAAATTGTGCCATAGGCCAATCATTGTATTGCGAACATTGTTTTTATTACAATATAAGAGTTTTCTTTTATTACATTATTATATTATTTGCATATTTATATATATAATAATATTCATGGATAAATTATTTTTTTGGATTATCTAAAATGTCCCTAGTCAATCATCCTTGTGGGAATAACGATGAATTAAGACTAGTATGATTTTGATTGATTAAGTGTTAATCATATATGATGATATGAATCAAAATCATAGGCGTATGTTAGAGAATAGGACGCTAGATAGACCCGTCATGAGATAAGCTACATGGATTAGGTCATAAGTTTATCTCATATATAACCATGTCATTGATCCCTTGGACCTGAGATCATCATAGATTCCTACATGAAGGACACTGTACTTTGGTATAGTCTAATGTCACCTTTAACCGGGTGATTATAAAGGCTATGATGGGGTATAGTGGAATCCATGCAGAAGAAGATAAGTGGTCAAGATGGAATTTGTCCCTCTGATTAATAGAGAGATATCTCTGGGCTCCTCGATAAGTGTGACTGAGAAATGCATGGCCATGCTTAGATGGAAATGGTTCCATCTTATATTAGTTTGCTCGGAGATCGAGAAAGTTACGATCGAACAAGTTGAGGATGACATTTCCATGCCTCATACTCAATCTAGATATCGTGTGACAAAAGAGATATGATAGGATTGTAAGATAGGTTGCATCAGATCACCGATCCCATAAGATTTGGGTAGTCACAATGTCTTGCTAGAGGCCGCTTGTGATTTGTGGGTCAAACAGTGCAGTTAGCCCACTGCCAACATCATATGGGCCTGCAGGGTTGCATACAAGAACGGACCAACTCGGGCTAAAATATCCACATTCATTGAATCAGAAATGTGTCTAGATTCAATGAATATCTAGGATTGAGGAATTATTTATATATATATATATATAAATAATTAAATTCAAAATATATTATCTATATATATTATATTTGATATTATATATATGTGTATATATATATATGAATTAGTTTAAATTTGATTCTATTAGATAGATTTAAATTTAAACTAATCAGATAATTTAAATTTGATTCTATCAGATAGATTTAAATTTAAACTAATCAGATAATTTAAATTAAGCTCTAGATATTGTTAGTTTAAATTTAAACTATAGGATATATTTAAATTTAAACTAATAGATATATTTAATTAATTTTAATTAATTAAATATATCTGAAATCCTAGTCTATAAATAGGGGTTTCCATATCAAAAAAGAATAGCTAGAGCTGCCTCTAAAAACCTTAGATAGAGGGATACCGTATGGACGTCATACAGAAATTGTACGGAATTGTACGAACATGCTGCTAGCACACCGTTTGAGTTGCTGAACCCCATTCGTGTGGATACCAGTAGAGGGAGCTGATCTGCAGTCAGTTCCTGTGATCCAGACGAAAAGTAAATAACAAACTCAATCGATAGAAAAAAGATAATTCTCTGAACCTATTCAGTTTAAGCGATTTTGATGGATCCTTGGTGGGAATCGGGATCAAAATTTCAAACATTTTCGCTGTGTGCCTCCTATGATTTCCAACAGCATATTGCCCACACAAGGGCCAAAACTGTCCAAAACATTATCTCAGCATATACAAAGAGGGTTTTAAACACAAAGATAATGCAACACGGGCAACCACATTGCCCAAACCTGAAACATCATCCAAGATACCCAGAACTGTTGTGCAGGGCAAAATGGTTTCCAACATACATATAACTAGAGTTTTAGACATACAAGCATGGATAAACCAAATCGAAATGCTACCTAAATTATTATTATTATTATTATTATTGTTATTATTATTTGGCAATCAAAACAAATGTAATTCAATGCCTATTTAACATTAAGTGCTTTCTAGAATTTCTTAAGTTAAGGTATGTATTGCCTTCAAACACCTTAGGAACCAAATGGAAAAAGGTAATCTAAGGCGCACAGCAACTCTAAAAAGTTAAAAGAAAAATCAATGTAAAGAAGGAATAAGCAGAGCAGCAAAATTCCATCACGGGGAATTTTGTGTAGATTCACAACCATGTATGGCATATTCTTTCCCAGAACAAAACCATCACCTGTATAGCAGCTTAACACAGAAAATTGGAGCGGAAACATTGATCATAAACAATATTTGAAACCTAAAATCGAACCACGAATAGTGCAATAGTGTAGTATCGAAATTTGGTGCAAAAGCGGTGACTATAAGCAGTGTTTCAAGCCTCAAACAGACTCGATAAGTCTACAGTAGTTTAATGCATAGAATTTGTGCTGGATATAGACTTACATGGTACTTTCCTTCTCAAAATAGGACCAAGCTATGTAATAATTTTAACATAGAATTTATGCAGAAACATCAAATAATTCCTACCCAAAACAAAGCCATAAGTAGAGCAGTAAGTTTAATACAAAATTTTGCACAGAAACCTAGAAATTTGCAACAGTAATTCATAGAAACCCGTACAGAGATATGACTATATGCAGAAATTTCAAATGTGAAACTGAGGCGTAGATTGTGCAGCCAGTATAACACAAAGTATATGTGCAAAGGTATGACTACACCGTTTTCCAACCCAAGACGTAAACTTAAACCTAAGGGTTCCTTTGGTTGGAGGAGAGAATGGATGGGGGAACGTAAAATGTGGGTAGGTGGGTAGGTAAGATAGGAAATAACTTTTTTGCCCCTACTTAAAAAAAAAGTGATTTAATAGTTAAAATGATGATTTGATATAAATAATAAAAAATATAAGGGTATAACAGACATTGCATAGTTTATGTAAGGGAAATGCGATCGCATTGTGGGCAACCAAACGGAGCATAAAAGTTAACCATCAATTTGGCACTTTATAGCCAATATATATATATATATATATAAAACAAGGAATTAGAGATTTATAATTTTATAGTGCCAAATTAGAACTTTATAGCAGCACATGATACAAAGAAACCAAAAAACAAAAATTAATAGAATTTTGTCATTATAAGAGTCTATCTAAAGTAAAATTAGCGCTATAATAGATTGCTCAAACTATATCCCTAAAGTTTTAACTCAGAGTCCAAGATTTTATGCCAGAAAATTAACCACTAAATTTGTCCCAACAAATCGGCAATATATATTTTTAATTGGTGCTCTATTATTTCAAATCAAAATATGCTGACAAAAGACAACCCACCTTCATTAAAATACTTTAATTGAATGGAGATTAATACTTGATTCAATTACGACCATTATAACCTTACAGCCAATGATTTACTTAACCCTAAAATAATGCACACAATTTCCTTCAACAAGGTAAATGATATTATTCTTGTTCCTTTTATGAGGAGAATAGTGTAGAAGATTAGAAAGAGATATGGAAAGAAAAGGTCAAGAGGAAGAGGGATGTCATACGATGAAACAAATACAAAATATGCTTTTTGGCAATCAGTGGAACACACACACACACACACACACACATAACACATAAACAATCAAACATATACACATCAAAGATTAAATTTCGTTACAAACCTAGGTTTAGATATCACAAACATGTAAACATCCAAAATGATGTTTCAACAAAATGAAGCATATATCGTAAACTCTCAATGACAAAAGAAAACCTTGCTTTACTTGCCTAGACAAAATTGCAAGGATCATATTCACAAGAACTTTACTGAACATGTGAAATTTTTACTAGCTCTTTGATTAAATCTACACATATTATGATTATTAACCAATTAGAAGTTATCATTTGCCAAAAAACAACGAAATTTTGGGTTCAAGATTCTCGTTCAAAACCAGAGAAACCCCTTTTTTTTCTTTTTCTTTTTTTGGTTTTTGGGACCCAATAGTTGCTTATGATAGCGAATTGTGACACTCAATCCATAGATTCAAATCTTTTGTAACTTTGACTAGTATATTAAAATTTTATTTAGCCACCTAATTCATAACTACAAGAGCACTTGAAAATTACTAAATAGGCCACAATAAATTTCTCGTATTGTAGGGTATAGCAATACATGTAATATCAGCCCATGCAAAATGACATCGCATGCTAATAGATTTATTATCACTCATTATAGAATCTTTAATGTCTTCTCTTATTTCTTTAAAATCATTCAAAGCCTCTTTAGTCACATGCTTCAAATCCTCAAGGTTCATTAGTAGGATAGATTTCATATAAATTGAGGCAAAGGTTACATTAGAGGAACAGAAAAGGGTGAGATAACAAGTTGTAACAAATAAACTCTTGCCTATAACACATAAAAGTAAAATGTGTGTTATGGTACTAGTCTCTCTACCATTCTTAATTGTCGTTTCAATTAATGTTAGTAATTTAAGCCTTAAATGTTATGAAATGCAATGGGTATTAAGTGCACACATTTGTACTCCATTATAGACCAAGAGAAGGACTATTATCATACAAAGGAATACTTAAGATAGCCCACAAATTCTTAGTAGAACTTGTGCTAAGATTTAGGCTGAACCAAATTAAAACTACTCTTAGCGTTTAATCGGACAATAAACAATACTTGACAAAGCTTGCTGACCCTATTGCCCTTACTTTTAGATTTTGATGATAATAAACAATTTGGGTAATCTTATTGAAAGAATGCACTGAGTCAAAGCTTGAAGTGATGATTGATGAATTTTTTAGGCTTTAAGACTTAGTATGTTTCTGTAAAAGGACTAAATATTGTTTAGAGCTCTTTGATTTTTTTGGCCTAGGTATTTTTGAAAAGCTTACAAGAAAATACTTTTGAAAACTTTTGGAACTTCCTTGTTGGTTGGTCCCCCTGAACCAGCTAAATGGGCTTGTTCAAAAATGCAAAAATACATTTTAGACTAGACAAGTTGACCATTCACTAGGGAATAATTGACTATTGAGGGAAAACCTTGGATTGGCTTCTTTGTCAATGACTAGGTGATTGATATTCAAGGAACAATCGACTGATGCTTTCCAGAGATGCAACCTTTGGTCTTCAACGTGACCAGTTGATTGTTGAGGCTTGATCAATTGATTGAGACAACATAGAAAAGGTTTGTAGAAGCTTTTAAATAGATGTTTTTGTACATTTTTTCTTTCCCTTTTCTCTTTAACGGCTCTAGTAGGATTTAGGTTATAAATGGGTGCTAATATAGACTCAAACCCACCAAGAATAAGTGACAAAAATTTGAATTATATTATTTGAGCTTTAAATCATTCTCTTCTCCTTCTAGCTTTGGTTTTAATTGTAAATTTACTTTACTTGGAGAGTTTTTTATTTTTTGGGATATAGCTTGTTTTCTTCCTTGTGGAAAGTTTAAAATCCCAATGATAGGAATTCCTTAAATGAGTATCAGGTGAATACCTTCTATGAAGGGATTGATTCTTGTATAAGTTACTCATTTAAGTTATTTTTGCTATAATGGGTTGCAAGTACCCATTTAAACCTATTGATATAGTGAAAAATCACAAGATTACTCTTGAGAACTGGATGTAGGCTTGTTGGATATCTGAACTAGAATAAGTCTCTTGTGTTTAATTTTTTCTTTCATTCTTAAATATATTTTGCTATACTTTATTTATTGGTTTACTGCTTGTATTATGCATTTCTCTTTCTTGAATTCAAACCTTGTTTTAGAATTCCAAAAATCAATCCTTTAATTGCTTTTATTTTTTATAAAACCCAAATCACTTCTTATTTTAGGTTCTAGCTATTCTCTACAAGTGGTATCAAAGCTTGGGCTATTATTTGAGGGCTTAATAGTTTCAAGAGTGAAATGGTTGGACTTGGTGATAGTATGTTGCGTGAAGGACTTTCTATAAACAAATTTTTTGGTTTTAATGGTGAAAACTATACTTATTGGAAATTTAGATTGAAACTTTTCTTTGAAGTTGTTGATATTGATATTTAGGAAGTTATTAAAGATGGTCCTTACATTCCTATCAAAATTAAGGATGGCGAAGAAATGCCTTAACCTAAAAATGAATGAAATGAAAATGGTAAAAGAAAAGTATTGTTTAAGGCTAAAGCTATATTGATTCTTACTAGTGCTTTAAGTTAAGATGAATATTTTAGAGTCTTTAATTATGTAACTACCAAAGAAATGTGTGAAGCCTTAGAAATTTCTCATCAAGGTGTAACGAACATAATTTTCGTAAAACGACGAAATGAGTCATATAAAAGTAAGTCCTCTGAAATGACCTAGATAATATCACAAAAAATTTGGGTTGAATCTTAGACTCCTAAAAATTATAATTCTAGGCTCAGAAGGAAAGAAAAACGGAGTTAGGATGGAGAAATAATTTGCGACAAAAACTGACGAAACGTAATGGCATTTTCGTAAATAAGTGTAACTTTTGGAAAATCACATAGGAGGGTGTTTTAAATGAAATTTTTGAGTTGCCAAAGGTTCTCAGAGGCCCTAAAAACTATGGGAAGCCCCGGGACCAATAAAGTCCCTCCGGTGTATTTTTTTCAATGTCAGTTGACCTGAGCTTTGACTGATTCATTCAGTAAGGTTTTAGCCCCAAATTAAGTGATTCCAAAAATATTTTGTTAAATTGGGAACCTAAATTTTATAATAGAAAAGACGGTTCTAAAAAAAGAGTTAAAACGGAACCGAAACGAAATTGCCATTATGAAAGGAAAAAATTAGAATTTTTGGAAAAGCATGTGATGAGAGACCCTCTAGGAACCTTGTCCTAGGAACCTTCAACAAAATGACACTTTGCCCGAGACCGGCTAAAATACAAGAATGTTGGTCAAAGGAAAGACCCTAAGAGAACTTGTCTCTTAGAACCCTAGCCTCAAGACGCCACAAAGGAAGACCAATCATTTGATAAGTCACGTGAACTCTCAGAGAACACAAAGAAGCAAAAGCCTCACAAATAATTGAATAATACTCAATTTCATTCATCTGTAAAATAGAGTACAATAGGAAGCCTTTTATAGGCAAAATTTTCTAGAGTCCTAATTAAAGTAAAACTCTAAAACCTGATTAGAAATATTTTAAATGATACCTAATATATATCCTAATTAGATTAGGATACTAATCTTAACTTGATCTCCAAGATAAGCTCTTTGACCAAGTTCAGAAAATAATAAAATAATAAAAAAATGAAATTCAAAAAGAATCCTAGTCAAAACTAATTAGCTTCTTTAAGTTGTCACATGGAATGCTCATGCTTCATCAAAAATCACATGGTTGACACATGATTCTTAATCTCTTGCAATTGGACTCCAATTGGGCCTTAGCACTCCTCTTGTATGTGTATAGTTCATTGGGCCTTCAACATGTTGGATATTGAATTTAGTTGCTCCATGGATCTTCTTAAGACATTGGGCTTCCACTTTTGCATCTTTAAGGGGATCTTGATCAAATATGAATCTTGGGCTATAAATTTGGGTCGACGTCCAACATAGAGATTATTTTGAACTCTTTGAAGTTTTTGGACATATACTAGCACAATTTGGGCTTCTTGAGCATGGGCCATCTCTTTATGAGCCATTTGGACCTGAATCATACCCTTTTGAATGATTTGAGTTTCTTGATGGATGAGGGCTTCTCGAACTTGTAGTGTTCCAATGGGTATGCCTACTGGTATTATATCAGCATGCTTCTAGAAACTCCCACACACTTCTCCTTTCTTCTTCCACCTTCTTAAGCACGAAATTTTCTGCCCAAAATACAGAAGTTGATCTGCTCTCTTAGGTGCATCAAAAGGGGAAGAAAAGAAGGAGAAAAATCAAGGAAAAGGTAAGGAAACTTGTAGATTTTCATGCTCCATCTTCCTCCAATCTTGTTCCTCTCCTTTCCTCCTTTCTTTCTATAGTTTAGATAAGCTTTTTGGTTCTGTTTTAGGTCCAGAACCAAGGTGAGAAATTCAAATTTGCCAAGGAGAAGAGAACCAAGGAGAAAGACACTTGAAAGCTCACTTGAATCCTAGGTAATCCTTGCTTTTATTGCATCTTCTCTTTCTCCTCCCTTTGTGTGTATTTCAGCCAAGAACAGAACCAAAGGAGGGGAGGATGTTCTGTCTAAATACAAGGAAGTAACAAGGGTTTTAGGCCATGGGGAGACGGAATATGACAAGAAATTCTAAGAAAAACCAATAGAAAACAAGTTAGAAAAGTGTAGTGTTTTCTAGGGTTTTGCAAAATTTGATTTTATGTGAATGTTTCCTTGGCTAATTGAATGTTCCATTGAGCTCCTAAGACCTCTAGAAAGCCTCCCAAGTGGCTCTACCATAAAAAAAAATCACAAAGTCCATGAACCTCCATTATGGTTCATATTTTGGCCAAGCTAGGTTCATTAGGTTAGGGGATGTTTTAATTTATTCTAACTTTGGTTTGGAACTTTATATGATGTTAGAAGATGGGAGAAACCATTGGAAAGAATTCAGGAGCCATAGATTGGGAGATGGAACAATGGTATCCATAATGGTGCTTTGTGAAGCAACTTAGTTTTCCAATTATGCAATTGAATGTGTGATGGCTCCAAGGACCTTAAATGAGTCCAAGAAGTCTAGAAATAACAAAAGAATGGAGCTTAGAACTTGGATGATACGAGTTGCTTTAATGGACCATTTATGGAACCAATATGCCCATTATGGAACCAAGTGTGTGTTTAAGAGTGAACCTAGTGTCTTGGATTGCTTCAAGTGTGTAATTGTGTGATGTTTGTGATGTCTAGGTCAAGAGAACCCTACTCCACCTAAGTGCTCTTGTGAAACCAAGGAGGGAAAGGAGTTGGCAAAGTAAGCTCGCATAAATTAAAAGGTAGCTCTCCACCTCATTCTCTTGTATTCTTGTGTGCATATGTATATGTTGTGTGCTTGTATATGCTCTTGTAATTTGAGAACATGCCACTTGATGTCTTGAAATTGCATTGGTGCCAATGTATCTTCTTGAATGATTATGTTTGTGGAAAGAGCTCATAAGGGTGAGGTGATGCCAAAAGTCCCTTGATGAAGGTGAGGTGATGCCAAAAGTCTCATGGCATGGGTGAGACAAGGCCAAAAGTCCCTTGAATGGGTGAGGCTAAGTCAAAAGTCCTTAGGCCAAGAGTGAGGCAAATCCAAAAGTCCTAAAAATTGGGTGAGGCTAAACTAAAAGTCCCTAGAGCATGAAAATGGTCTTGACATGTTAATGTGGCATGAAATGAGATTTATTGCACACATTATGCTTGCATATTCATATATTTGATGTGTGTATGCCTTGAATGTGGTGTGAATGGGTGTGTGAGCTATTGAGATTCTTAGAATCTCACCCTCCTTTCCCTCTCATGCTTAAAATGTCTATGTGGTGCCCAAGGCTAAGGAAATACAAGCCAAGAACACTAAATGACTACACTTTGTTTAATTTGTAGTTTAGATTGTAATGGAGTATCAAGAAGCATTGTACATATTATTTTTGGTTATGTAAAACCTTGAGCATATGTAATATGATGTATAGACTATATGTATAATGTATGCAGTATTAAATCAATGAAGTTATGTAATTGGACACTTGAATGACATGTGGGTTTAGTGCATAAATGGATGTTGAGAGACCAAAATAAGATGCATGGGGTTTGGGACCATTTGGGCAGTCTCTACAAGTCATATTTATGCTTTGAAACTTGCCCAAGAGGTGCCAACCAATTAAGAAAGCTAATTGGACAAATTGGTTACCCATATGGAGCAAAAACTTACCATTTTAGGAGGCTATAACACTTTATATCCAAATGAGCTCTTCTTGGTCTAAAATTTGGCATGCATCTAGACCTTATTAAGAGTTTTTTGGGAAGCTAAAGATCATAATTTTTGGAGGCCTACAGAATATTTGATGATTTTTCAAAGTTGGCAATTTTCATGGTTTCTAGTTTGCTGCACTATTCATATGGTCTGAAATGGAATTCTATCACTTTAGGCTCAAATGATGTCCAATTGCCATAAAATTTTATATAGAGAAACTGGACAATCACAGTGACTCGTGCCAACTAAAAACACCTTATTTAGAGGTTTAGAGAGGGAGATATGAATTTTTGAAGTTTCTATCCAATATGAGTAATTTTGCTCGACTAGAAGTACTGTTCCATTGAATTTCGATGTCTAGGCTTGATGAATTGATCTAGAAGTTTCTATACATGATGTAATGCGAAAATATTCACTATTTTATTCCTTTTTTTGTTACGTTCTCATGAAATCGATGAAGTCAAACTCACAAATGTCATGAAATGAGCTAGAATTTATGGTATTACACAAGGGACAAGTGGTGTAACAAAAAATAGAATCAACACTCTCATACACCAATATGAAGTGTTCAAAATGAAACAAGTTGAGTCTATTAAAGAAATGTAAATGAGATTTACTCACATTGTTAATAATTTGATAGCGTTGGGAAAAACCCATTCTCAAAAGGATCAAGTGTACAAGATTTTAAGAGCTCTTCCTCTTAAGTGGCAACCCAATATGATAGTAATTGAAGAAATGAAAGGTGCCTTTGCTCAATTTGGTGCTACACTTTTTGGGAATCTCCAAGAATATGAAGCCAAGCTAGCTTAGCTTCTTGAAGATCAAGAGAAGAAGAAGAAGAAGAAGAAAAGCTTCTTCCTCAAGGTCACCTCCTCACATCAAGTTAGAGAAGAAGAATGTGATGATAGCACTTCTCTTGATGATATAAGGATTAATGAAGAAAACTTCTGCTTCTTTGTTGAGAAATTTGGATAATTCTTCAACAATAGAAGATAAAAGGGAAAAAGGCTATTAAAAGGGAATCAAGAAAGCAACAAGGAGTGACCAACTTGCTATGAGTGTAGAAAAACTGGGCATTTGGGATATTCCTCATTGTCTCTAGTAAGAAAATGCTAAAAAAAGAAAAGGAAAAGAAAATAAGAGGGCTTACATTTTTGCAACTTAGGGAGATAGTGACTTTGAGTCTAATGGAAAAGAAAAAACTTAAGAAGCTAACCTTTGTCTCATGGCTAGAGATGAAGATAAGATGTGTTTGAAAGCAACAAGCAGCAAATAGTACTTTAATAGTGATTATTGCAAACACATAACTAGAGACAAGTTAAAATTTCCCACCCTTCGACCTAAAAATGATGGAAAGTTGACCTTTAGAGGAGATGATAATGGAAAAATCATTGGCATAGGTAAAGTTGGTAAGAATTTCTCTACTTCCTTTGATAATATGGTGTTAGTTAAAGGCCTCAATCATAATTATCTAAGTATTAGTCAATTATATGAGAAAAAAATAAAGTAATCTTTGATTCAAAACATTGCATAGTTGAAAATATAGATGATAAACAAGTTAGGCTTGTAGGTCATAGAATTCATAATGCTTACATGATTAATCTTAATGAAGAACCTCCTATTGATTCCAAATGTTTAATGAGTATTGATGATGATAATTGGCTTTGACATAGGAGACTTGCTCATACTAGTGTGAGTCTCTTAGATAAGCTTGCTAAAAGGGATCTTGTAATTGGTTTACCTAAGATTAAATTTGAAAAAGATAAATGTAACATTCGATTCTCTGAAAACGAAAGAAAACGTGAGAAATGTATTGTATGGTTTCTCCAAGAACAAACGAAATTCACTGGATACAAAAAGAAGTCCCTCGAAATGAGATAGTTAAGGTCCCAAAAAATTTGGGAGGCATTCTAGAATCCTAAAAATGAGAATCCTAGGCTCAAATGGAAAGAAAAATGGAGTTAGAATGAAGAAACAATTTCTTACGAAAAGCTTACGAAATGTAATGGCATTTTCATAATTTTGAGTAAATTTTGGAATTCACACAGGAGGGCTTTTTAAATGGAAGTTTTAAGTTCTTTGAGGTTTTCAGAGGCCCTAAAAGCCATGGAAAGCCCTAGGACAGTTAAAACCCCTCCAGTGGATATTTTCTAACGTTAGTTGACCTGAAATTTGACTGATTCGTTCGGAAAGGTTTTAGTTCCAATTTGAGTGATTCCAAAAGTATTTTACTAAATTAGAAATCTAAATTTTATAATGGAAAATACGTTTCTCAAAAAGGAGCTAAAATGAAGGAGAAACAAAAATGCCAAGAACGAAGGGTAAAATAAGAATTTTTGAAAAGTGTAACTTCCTCCCACCTATATATATGATGCACCCTTCTTCTCCCTTCATGTTACATGACCAAGTTCTGCCCAAAACCAGAGAAAAACCCTAGGGAGAGTGGCACACAAGAGGAAGGCAAAGAGGAGGAGAAATCAAAGGCTTAAGGTATGGAAATTAGTAGTTTTTCATGCTCTTTCTCTTCCAAACCTCTTCTCCTCCATTCTCCTTTGTTTCCTATGATTAATATGAAATTTACAAATCTGTTTATAAGGGAGAAATTGAGGGGAAAATTCGGATTTGAAGAGAAGAGCTCAAAGAACACAAGATTCAAGTGAGAAAAAGCAAGAAAATAAGATAATTTCTCTTCCTATGGTTGTTATCTTTAGTTCCCTCCTCCTCCATTTTGCCCACTTGAGAAAACCCTAGGAGGAGATGATTTTTAGGGAGAACCAAGTATGAATCTAAGGAAAAAGGGTGTGGAGATTAAGAATATGTGGAGAAAACAACAAAATAACCATTAGATTTCAAGATGCAAGTTCTAGGGTTTCACTTGCACCTTGTAAAATTTGATTTTGTATGATAATTCCTAGGCCTAAATAAGAGTTTAAATGAGAGCTTCTAAGATCCCTAAGAGGCTCCCTATATGCTTCTTCTCTTGAGAAAATAAAGAAAGCTCTATGGAACCCAATATGCTTCATTGTCTTGGCCAAGAAGACTCATAGCTAGAGAGAGTTTTAAATTTTTTTAAGGCCATTTTTGAGTCATATTTAATGAGTGGAAATGAAAGGAGGCCTTGGAAAAAAATTAGAACTCATAGAAAGTGATTTGGTGTCTTAGGTTCCACATTATGACCTAAAGAAGTAACATGGTGCTAGGCCTTATGTTTTAATGATGTGATAACTCCAAGAGGCTTAAAAGGAGTCAAGAATCATATTTGAAAGGAAAGAATAAGGCCTACAAATCATTTGAGGGGCGTTGCTTCATTAGGTGCCAATATGAATCATAATTAGGGTTATAAAATGAACTAGTGTTTAAGCATGTTGCATGGCCCTAGAAATTATTTCATGAACCTAATTGGCTCCTATAAATTGTATTTAGGATAAGAGAAATCATCTCTACCAATTTGTAGGTGTGTGGCCAAAAGAGGAGGCTTGAATCCTAAAGGAAAAGTGTGTGTTTGTGTGCAAGGTAGCTCTCTCCACCTTCTTTCATGCATGGATATGTGTTCAGCTTGTTTTAGAATGAGTGGATGTGCATTTTCAAGTTATGAAAAGTATGTTAGCATGCCTTTATATGCCATGATCCTTGATGCCATGTTATGTTTCAAATGAGCACATGATGTTTGTATGAGTTTGCTTGAGTATGGAGAGGCCAAGAACTCTTTCCTTTGGTGAGGATAAGCCAAGAACCCTTGAGCTTAGTTGAGATAAAGTAAAGAGTCTTCCAAAAGCAAAGTAGGCTCCCAAGAGTATGGTTGAGTCCAAAGTGCTCAAAGAATGGGTGAGGTAAATCCAAAGCACATGTGGAGAAGTGTAAGGGAAATCCAAACACTTGGTGAACTCTTGAATGTCTTGTATGATTGATTCACATGCCAAGGTTGCTTTTAAATTGTCCATGACTTCTAATTTCTCCATACATGCATTTGAAAAGTTTGCTTTGCACATATTATGTATGATTGAATGAGAGATGAGCTATTGGGACTCTTTGAATCTCATCTCCTCCTCTCTAATGATCTAACATGCTAGGTGGACCAAGTAATTATGGTGAAGGGAGCCATCAACCATGAAGAGGAAAGATTGACAAGCTTATGCATTGTTTTATTCATTTTGGAACCATAATGATGGTTCATAATTTATATGATGTTGTATATGTACTATAAACCTTGAGACATATGTAAATATACTATTATGTGATGTTTAAATGTATGGATATGATGTATGACCTTTAGAACCTATTTTGAGTATGTAATGTTAAAGTGTGCAATATGGAAGTTTGTTGGAAATATGCATAAGTGTGGGTTGAATGGCCAAAATGAGATGTATGAGGTTTAGAACCATTTGGGCAGCTTATACAAGTCTTAAATATGCTTTTAGACTTGTCCAAAAGATGCCACAACTAAGGGAATGCCATTTGGTAAATTTGGTATCTCATATGGAGCTAAATTTGACTATAATGGAACCCTTAATCACTTTTTGGCCAAATGAGTTAGTCTTGATCTGAAATTTGGCATATAATTAGGTCTCATTGAGAGATTTTTGGAAAGCTAAAGATCATAATTTGTGGAGGTCTACAGAATATTTGATGATTTTTCAAAGTTGGCAAAATTTATGGTTTTGGTCTGCTGCACTATTCATTTGGTCCGAAATTATTTTCTATCCCACGAGGCTCAAATGATGTCCAATTGCCATGAAATTTTATAAAAAGAGACTAAATAATCACAGTGACTCATACCAACTAGAAGCACCTCATTTGGAGGTCTAGAGAGGGAGATATGAATTTTTGAAGCTTCTATCCAGTATCAGTAAATTTGCCCGATTAGAAGTACTATTCTATTAAATTTCAGAGTTTGGACTTAATGAATGGATCTGGAGATATTTTTTCTCTCTAGCTAACATCCATAGCTTTCTAGATTGGTATCATTTTCATGGATCATATTTTTGTGGAATTAATTGGACATTTTCAAAGTTCTCTATAGAATTCTATATCAGTTCCAGAATTCAGTCGGACCTTTGGACTATTTTAGATGTCAAACGTCCTCTGTAATGAATTTTATGGTCTGGGCATATTTTTAGTGTGAAGTAGACATTATAAGATTTCCAGAATGACTAAGATTTCATGATTTTGATTTTTCTAAATTTAGTTATGAATTTCCAAAAGTTGGGCAGAATAAGAGGCAAATCTGGCCGAAATTTAATAAGCCCATTCCATGCTCTATTTCGGTTTCCATGAGTTATGGGCATGATTTTGTAATGAAAATGAGTTGTAATGTTGTATTTAAATATGAGAATGCATAGCATGAGCTCACACGGTCTATGTGACACCGACTATAAATTTTTAAGTGTGATGCAACGCAAATAAATTCATTATTTTCATGCCTTTTTCATATGCTCTCATGGAAATGATGATGTGAAGCTTATGAATGTCATGAAATGAGCTAGAATTTATGGTGTTACAAAAACCCTAAGAGGCCTTCTTCCCACCTATTTAGTTGCTAAGACACTCATGTTCTGCAGAATAAGGAAGCCATTTTCGCACTTAAGAAGAGGGGCTAGGGTTTTTCTACATTCTTCCAGCATTTCTCACTTTTAGGGGAAGATTTGGCCAAGGTTATCTATATGACAACCCTAACTTCTACTCTCGGTAATTATAGTTAAATACACGATTAATAAATAATGATCAAGGTTTGGAGTCGTTGCAATTAATTACGTTAAGAAAATATAGGGAAATTTAAACCTTGATATTATTAGAGTCATCAACTAACAACCATAAATGGGAACATGTATAAAAGGGTTTGTACCATCATTAAAGATTTGCGATTCATCCATTCATCAATTTCAACACACAAAAACCTCTCACCAATGTTCTCTTGTTATTCCCTAACATTAGCCTTAACGAAATTAGGGTTTCTAGGTCAAAGATGGGAGTTTGGGGACCTCTGCCGCGACCTAAAACCTTCCCGCCGTGGCTAAGTTAGGTCCTGGAGCTCAAAAACTAAGTTTTTAACTTTGCGTTGCAGCCTAGAACTTTTGCACCACTGCAAGTTGGATCTGCGCCGCGGCCAACCTACGTGGCACCGCGGTGAGTTTTACTACTGTATTCTCCTTAACCAATTTCCCCGACTCGCGCTGCGGCGGAACCTATTGCGCCGCAGCGAGGTTTCATTCTGTCACCCTCTTGGGCGATTTTTTTCTCTTTGCGTCGCAGCGAGATTTCTCAAGCCACAGCGTCCCTTGCCACTGTCACTCTTTAGGCCGCGGCAAGACCTTCCTAGCCGCAGCGTGACTCCCTCCTGTAGCTATATCTCCTACATTTCGTCCCCCACACTCTAGTTCTCTTCTTAGGGACACCCTATGACCACTTACCCTCATATTATATGGCTCTAATGGTACTTATCTACCTTATTTACCTAGCTATTCTACCATTACTCATTTAGCATTTAGATGTGGATTTCCCTACTTATCCATGGGACGTTATGTTAGCAAATTATAAATCTCCCACAATGGTCATTCAATCACACTTTCATTGGATATTTCTTGCATTAATAGTCAAGTCTATAAAGAACATATCATAGGATTACATTCCACGCTAATAGAATACAACTCCTACACTTGGCAATTCATGATGTAATGCAGCAATAGTACATGACTTGTAAACTAGTTACATTACAATTTGACAAGGTTATCAAACCTATGTGCTACCAAACCATTTAACAAGCTCTCGTTAATTTTCTCTTTGCCACTATGAGGTCTGGTCCCTGAAAATGTTAACCCACAACGGGGTGAGATATACAATCTCAGTAACAAAAGGGCAGTTTCCATATACATGTACAAGTTAATCAATCCAATGTAATTTCATGTCATCAATACCAGAATCATCAATTCAATTTGCAAATGAACTAGTTGAACTACCAATAACTACTGTCAGTAATACATAACATGTTAATGGCCAATAACACTGGGAGAGGTCCATCCACGGCACCTACTCCATTATGAGCACAACCAGGGCTTAGTGCATCTGAGGTTTGATCATAACCCGGTGCTCGATCGAAGCACATGCACGGGTGGCAGTCGCACCACAGCTCCACCATGGACTCACAAGGTCCAATTACAATAACAATCAAGTAATTAACTAGTCATTTAGCATTTCAAAATCAAGCATGTGTAACAAATAGCAGATTAACATGAGCATATACATGGAATTAGGAACATAAGCCCAGTTACCTCAATGAAGCCAATTACTCTTCCCCTAGCTACCATAATAATCCAAATGCACACCAAGCCTATAACAAGCATAATCATCATCATTTCTAATCATAATCAAATATCCAAAGAGTTGAACTACTAATGACAGACTAGAGGTTACTCACCTAATTACTAAGGGATTTAATTTCGGATTCCAACTTTCCCACACCAGAAATTGCCATAGTTCACTCTAATTTCTGGGTAATTTCAAATGAAACCAAAGCCCATATCATAGGTCAACTATAGGGGTTTCAAACTAATAGAAAATGCATCAAAATGGGAAGGAGATACTCACTTAACAACACCCATAGCCTCAACCTCCGAAAATCCACCATGGGAAATTCCAAAATTCGCATTTCAGTCATCAAGCCCAGAAAATTCAGTTTTCCACCATTATCTCCTTGTAATCTCACCCAATAACAGAACCCATTATGATAATCCATCCTTAGGGGCATTTTCCAACAAAGTAATACACAAAATGGAAGGAAAATGCTTACCTAATCACCCCTCTAACCTCCAACTCCGAAAATCTTGCAAGGAATCACCCAACACCAAATTTCAGATTTGAGAAGAAGATGAAAATGCTCAAACCCTGAAATTAATCAGACCAAAATGAAGAGAAGGATGAGAAGGTTAAGTTATATATAACTCACCTTGGCTAAATCATCCTCTAGAAGTGAGAAATGGAGCTTCCATGTTGGTAGAACCCTAGCCTCCCTTAAACCTCCGAATTTTCTCCCTTGCCTCTTGTGTTTTCTGCTGAATAGGGAAAGGAGGTTACTGACCCTTTAGGGTTTTTAATGAGAAATGGGCTGATGGGTCAGCTAAGGTTCAATTGGGCTCCTCTCTAGTGATTGGGCCATGGTTTAATGAATAGGTTGTAAAAAATTTAGAGCTACAAGTGGAATGTGCTGACCCCATGGCCCAATTCCTTGTGGGTTCAGATTTTTATACTTGTTGGGCCTTATCTCATAAGTTAGGCTAAATCTCATGAGTTGGGCTTCAAGGTTGTAGTTGGGCTGGGTTAGGCCAAATTTCAAGAGCCAATCTAATTTGGGTCTGCATAATGTGTGTTGGGCCAGCTCACATAAATTGGGTCTTAGGCCCCTATTCTACTAAATCAAATTGGGCTATTGCTAGGTGATCTCTCTTGGCCCAAGTCTCATGATAAGGAGTTGGGCTTGCATCTAGAGTCATTGGGCCTTTATAAGCCTTTTCTCATGATCTCCTACATTAATTTGGGCCTAGATGTAGTTTCTATCCCAATTAATTCTCAACTCATATTATTGATTTATTTCTCAAAATTACCATTCACTAACTTGCCCACTTACCCATATTAATTATCCCTAATTAATCTAAATTCATGATTAACACCTTAATTAATTTTGGGGTGTTACAATCTATATAAAACATGTCCCTCTTATTCTTCTTTTAATTTTAGTCTAATTAGTTTCTAGTTTTGACCATTTTCATCTCCTTCTCAAATTTGAAAATTGGTGTTTGGGTGACTCCTTGCAAGATTTTCAAAGTTAGAAGTTAGAAGGATAATTAGGTAAGTATTTTCCTTTCATTATATGCATTATTTTGCTAGAAAATGTCCCCAAACACTGATTTTTATAATGGGTTCTGTTATTGTGTGAAATTACAAGGAAATGAAGATGAAATATTAAAGTTTCTATGCTTGATAACTCAAACCCGAATTTTAGGATGTCCTATGGTGTGTTCTTGGTAGTTGAAACTCAACTTAGTCTACTTGACCTCTTGGGTGTATGGGTAAGTGTTTCTCCTTCTCTTGTGAAGTGTATGTGCTGAATTTCTAGCTTTTGAATTAACTTTTGGTGCATGGCTTGTATATGTGCGAAAATAGAGATGTGGGGAGTGAACCATTGTGAGCTTTCATGTCTTGACCTTGAATTGGTACAGTAGACCCTTAGGAAGCTTGGATAAGAAGTTCTCAATGTATCCTTGTTAAGATTAATTTATGGATAGGGAAATTCCTTGCTAATGGTAGTTGAATAATGATGATAATCATGCTTATGTTAGACTTGGTATACTTTGGATCATGGTGGTAGCTAGAGGAAGAGTAATTTGCTTCATTGAGGTAACCCAGGTTATTTTTCTTAATTCCATATATATGCTTATGTTAATCTAATATTGTTACACATGCTTGATTTTGAAATGCTAAATGATTAATTGACTAATTGAATTACGATTGTGACTGGACCTTGTAAGTTCATGGTGGAGCTGTAGTGCAGCTGCCACCTATGCATGTGCTTCGATCGGGTACTGGGTTATGATCAGACCCTAAATGCCCTGAGCCTTGGTTGTGCTCATTATGGAGTAGGTGCCGTGGATGGATCTCTCTCGGTGTTATTGGCCATTAACATGTTGTATGTGATTGCTGGTATGGGACAGTAGTCATTAATAGCTCAACTAGTTCATTTGCAAATTAAATTGATGATTCTGGTATTGAATATATGAAATCGCATTGTATTGATTAATTTGTACATATATATAGAATTTGCCTATTATTACTGAGATTATATATCTTACCCCGATTATGGGCTAACATTTTTAGGGACCAGACCTCTTCGTGGCAAGGAGAAACTAATGGAAGCTTATTATATGGTTTGATAGTACATAGGTTCAGAAACCTTGTCAGATTATATTGTGTAATTAGATTACTAGTTTTATATAATTGCCACATTACATCATAAATTGTCAAGTATAGGGAATGTACATGCAATATAATTATCATGGAATTGAATATTATGGTTGTAATTAGCTAACAATGGATGAGTGACTTGATCTTGTATGAACATTAAGCATTGGCCCTATGCTCCTTGTGGTCAAAACACTCTTGCTGTCGCTAAATTATGGAATTCACTTATGTATGATAGTTTCATGAGTAGAAATCAATACTTAAATCTTGAAGTGCATAATGATAGATTAGCTAGGTAAATCAAGTAGATAAATGCCATTAGAGTTTCACAAATTGAGGGAAAGTGGTCTTAGAGTGTTCCTAGAGGAAGAATTAGAGAGCATGGGTTGAAATTTTGGGAGTTATAAGAACAAAAGGGAATTGATTGCAGCCAAAATTTAATTAGTCATAGCCAAAAGCAATGAAGTTGCTTAGGGAAGGCAACATAGAGGAATTAGCTACAGCAAAAAGTAAAGTTAGCTACGATGAAATGCAAGAGGCAAGTTTGATGGTATTCCAGAGGGTAATTCACCACAGCATAAAGGATATTTAGCCACGATGAAATTTACAAAATTTGTAAAGGTGTAAGGAGTTGAACTTAAGAGTAATTGGCCATGGTGCAAGAGAATTTAGTCGCGACAAAGGTGCTTGATTTCTTATATTCACCTAGAAACCTTAGTTTCTCTTATTGTAATGCTAAAGAATGATTTAGAAACACTTGTAAGAGGTTTTTGTATATTAGAATTGATAGATGGAGGAATCAAATGCTCCTCACTGATAATTAAATTCACTTGTACATTTGAATAATTGTGGTTATTTAGTTAATGACCCTAATAACATCAAGGTTCAAATTTTCCTACATTTTTCTATTGTAATTAGTTGTAATGACTTTCAACTTTAATTTATGATTATTAATCGCATATTTAACCTTAATTACCATGATTAGAATTTAGGGTTGTCAAAATTTGAGGTCCAATAAAAATTAGAACAATATTGTGGATCTCAAATAATGAATTTAGGAAGCCAAAGGTGCCCTGAAACTAGAGTGAAAATAGTCAAATAGAATTTAACGAAAATGTAACGAAATGTAATGGCACTTTTTAATTTTGGGCGCTTTTTGGAAAACTCATAGGAGAGCTTTTTAAATGAAAAATTTGAGTTCTCCAAGGTTCTCAGAGGCCCTGAAAACCAAGAGAAACCCTGAGATAGTTAAAACCCCTTTGATAGATGTTTTCCAACAATAGTTGACTTGAACTTTGATCGGTTCATTTGGGAAGGTTTTAGCTCCAAATTGAGTGATTCCAAAAGTATTTTATAAGTTAAAGAACTTAAATTTTATGACAGAAAAGATGGTTCTAAAAAAGGAGCTAAAACGAACTGAAAATGAAAAAGCTAAGAAAAGAGGACAAAATGGGAATTTTTCAAAAGTTCATTAAGTAACCTTGCTTCTTATATAACATCCCATTCTTCTCCTTCATTTAGACTAACGTTTTTCTACAAAAGACAAGGGGAGAGACCAATAAGAAAGGGCGCACCATAGGAAGAGGAGAAGAAGGAGAAAAACAAGGAAAAAGGTATGGAAATTGATAGAATTTCATGGCTCTTCCTTTAACAACTTGATTCCTCTCCTTCCAACCTTTCTTTCTATGGTTTTATTGAAGTGTTTGGTTCTATTTTGAGCCACATACAGAGAAGGGAGAGTAGAATTTGCAAAAAAGGAATCCACCATATGGAAGAGCACTTGAGAAAGGTTAGGAATCAAGGTATGTTTGTTGTCTTCTATGCTTTTTCTTCCTTGCCCTTCCTTGAGTGAATTTTGGCCCATTTAGAGCCCAGCTAAGGGAGATAAAATTCTGATCTAACCAAGGAAGAATCATAGGTTTTAGAGTGTGAGAAGTAAGTAGGTGCAAAGAGATTGGAAGAAGACCTAGTAAAAATTCATGATAGCAAAGTTAGAGAATCATGAGGACATTGTGAAACCTGATTTGATTCAAGAATTTTCTAGCTTATGTAACTATTTGTATGAGTTCTTAAGACCCCTAGGAAGCTCCCTAAGTGACTCCTCCTTCAAGAAAAAATTTGAAACTCCATGGACTCCATTATGTGTGCTAGTTTCAGCCAAGAGAAGAACTATAGGCTAGGGAGCATTTTAATTGGTTCCAAGCTTAGAGTTGTATCATTTATGATGGGACAGCATGAAAAGAAGCCTTAGAAAGAATTTAGAAATGCTAGAAAGTGTGATGAAAGTATAGGCTCCATATTGTAGCATAATGAAGCAACCTATAGTTAGGCTCCTCAATTTGATTGTGTTGTGATCGCTCCAAGGAATTTAAATAGAGTCAAGAACCATAGAATGGAAGAAAGAAAGGAGTCAAGGTCATGAATTCTTGGTGTTGCTTCATTAAGTGCTTTATGGAAGCACAATTGAACCATATGAGCAACCAAGTTCTTCTAGTGTGTGTATAGCTTTAGGGAATGTTCCAAAAGTATAATTGGATCCCATTTCATATGTTTAGGCCAAAGGAATCAAACTCCACCTTTTTATGGATGTTTGGTTGAGGGAGGGGAAGAATTTCAAGAGATTAACATGTGTTTTTGTATGCAAGGTAGCTTTCTCTTCTCTCTCTCATGCATGAATAGGTGTTTATCTTGTCTTTGAATGTGTG
Source organism: Erythrophleum fordii (assembly GCA_032878935.1). Classification (NCBI taxonomy): domain Eukaryota; kingdom Viridiplantae; phylum Streptophyta; class Magnoliopsida; order Fabales; family Fabaceae; genus Erythrophleum; species Erythrophleum fordii. The sequence continues at coordinate 19,977,083 of JAVQMF010000053.1, forward strand.
TGTGCATGTTTGAAGCCATGAAAGATGTTTTAGCATGTATTAATATGCCATGGTACCATGTTATTATGTTATACACTTAAATGATGCTTTATGAACATGTTTTGGTTTGCTTAAGTGTGGTGAAGCCAAAAGTTTCCTAGCAATAGTGAGGATGAGCCAAAAACCCCTAATAATGGGTTAGACAAAGTCAAAAGTCCCTAAAGAGTAAGGCTTAGTTAAAAGTCCCTTAAGATAATGGGTGAGGAAAGTCCAAATCCCTAAGGAGAATGGGTGAGGCTAAACTATAATATTCGATTCTCTGAAAATGAGAGAAAACGCGAGAAACGAAACATACAGTTTCTCTGTAAACAAACAAAACTCACTAGATATAAAGGAAGTCCCCTGAAATCACTTAGATAAGGTCCCAAAAAATTTGTGAAACATTCTAAACCCCTAAAAATGAGAATCCCAAGCTCGAATGAAAAGAAAAATGGAACTAGAATGAAGAAATGAGTTCTAACGAAAGGTTAAGGAAACATAAGGGCATTTTTGTTATTTTGAGAAAATTTTGGAATTCTCATAAGAGGGCTTTTTAAATAAAAGTTTTGAGTTTTCTGAGGTTCCCAGAGGCCCTGAAAATCATGGTAAGTCTCGAGACAGTTAAAGCCTTTCTGGTAGATATTTTCTAATAGCGGTGAGCCTGAACTTTGACAAATTTATTTAGGAAGGTTTTAGCTCTAATTTGAGTGATTCCAAAGGCATTTTATTAAATTAGGAACCTAAATTTTATTATAGAAAATATGGCTCTAAAAAAGGAGTTAAAATGAGCCTAAACAGAGCAAATAGGCACATAAGGGCCAAATGGTCTTTTTGAAAAATTATAAAAGAGGCTTCCTAAGGAATATTACACCTCATCACTTTCTCTAAACTTCCATCTGTAGAAAATTGAGCCGCCATGGCATGATATTAAGAGGGGAGAGAGAGAAGAAGTTTAAGCTTTCGTTTAGGTAAGTAACGGCCCCATTTCATCCTACACCAGTTAGGAAAGTTGTTCCTCTCTCTAAGAGCTCTCTAATGGTGGTTTTTTTTTCTTGAAAACTTGAAGATTCAAGTCTAACCTAAGCGAAAAAGGAACTCTTTTCAAGAAATCAATCAGTGGAAAATAATTTACACAAAGAGAGCTCCATTTTAAGGTAAGACTTTACTTGAAATACTTGCAAAATCTTGTGTTTCTAAGCCATTTGAGCTTTGATCTAGAGAGAGAAAGTGAGGAGGAAAGTTTTTCTTTATGTGTTCTTGATGGAACCAAAGGTTATGGAGTGTGAGGATTAAGAATATACAATGATAATTGAAAAAGGAGCTTTGGAATGCAAGTTATGAAATTTAGGGATTTGATTGCACCTAGGCTAAGATGAAGCTTCCTAGTAGTAATTTAAGTTGTCTAAGAGTATATATGAGTTCCGAAGACACCAAGAGAGCCTCCCACATGCTCTTCCCATTAAAGAAATTAAAACAACTCCATTAGTGCCATATGGAAGCATAGCCTCAGCCAAGGAGCGTTCATGCACCTAGGGAGTGTTTTAATTCCTCCCAAGCTTAGTTTTGCATCATGTATAATGGGAGAATATGAGAAGAAGCCTTGGAAAAATTTTAGAAGCCATGGATAGTGAGATGGTATCATAGGTTCTATATTATGGCTTAAAGAAGCAATACCTAGCTAGACTCCTTGATTTGATTATGTGATGACTCCAAGAGGTCTAAGTGGAGTCAAGAATCATAAATGAATGGAGAGAATGGAGCCAAGATGATATTTTCTTGAGGCTGCTTCATTAAGTGCATTATGAAATCATAAAAGAGCCATATGAGTTACCTAACTTTTCTAGTGAAGGTATGGCTTTAAAATTTGATTCAAGAGTGTAAATGGCTTTCATATAATGTATTTAGGCTAGGAGAAATAAGCCTCACATCATTGTGAGTGTGTGGCCAAGAAAGGGAGCATAATTCCAAAGGAAGAAAGTATGCAAATGTGACAAAGGTAGTTCTCTCCACTTTTCTTTCATGCATGCATGTGTGCTTGCCTTGTCTTTAAATGTGTGTATGCATGTTTTAAGTCATAAAAAGTGTTCTAGCGTGATTTCATATGCCATGTGTAACACCATAACTTCTAACTCATTTGATACCATTTATAAGCTTTGTATTATTAATCCCACAAGAGCATATGAGAAAGGAGATGAAAATAATAGACTTTTTCTGCGTTGCGCTATATCAAAAAAATTCAATTCGGTGTCACGTGTATCGTGTGAGCTCATACTATACTTTCTCATATTCAATTCTATTATTACAACTCATTTGCATCACAAAAGCATGCCTACAACCCATGGAAACAGAAATGGAGCATGAAAATTTAAAGATCATTCTCGGCCAGAATTGGTCCTTTTTCTGAGGAAATGTTGGAAAATCATAACTAAATCTAAAAAATTCAAAATCATGCAATCTTAGTCATTCTGGAAAGATTAGGATGTCTAATTTACACTAAAAATATGCCTAGGTCACAAGATTCATCACCCAGGACTTTTGACATCCAAAATTGTCCAAAGGTCCGACTAAAATCTGGAATTATTACAGAATTCTGCAGAAATCTTTGAAAATGTCCAATTAATTCTAAAAAAATACAATCCATACAAATGATACCAATATGGAAATTCATGGATGTTAACAATAGAGAAAAAATATCTCCAGATGAGTTCATTAAGCCTAGACTTCGAAACTCAATAGAACAGTACTTCTGGTCGGGCAAAATCACTGATACTGGATAGAAACTTCAAAAATTCGTATCTCTCTCTCTAGACCTCCAAATGAGGTGCTTCTAGTTGGCACGAGTCACTGTAATTTCCTAGTTTCTGTGTATAAAATTTTGTAACAATTGGACATCATTTGGGCCTTGTGTGACAGAAAAAAATTTTGAACCAAATGAATAGTGCAGCGAACCAAATCCATAAAATTTGTCAATTTCAAAAAATCATCAAATATTATGTAGACCTCCAAAAATTATGATCTTTAGCTTCTTAGAAAGCTCTCAATGAGATCTAATTACATGCCAAATTTCAGATCAAGAATAGCTCATTTGGAAAAAAAGTGACATAGGGTTCCATTATGGTTAAATGTGGCTCCATATGAGGTACCAAATTTGCCAAATGGTCTTCCCTTGGTATTGGCACCTTTTGGGCAAGTCTAAAAGCACATTTGAGACTTGTGTGAGCAGCCCAAACGGTCCCAAACATCATGCATCTCATTTTGGCCATTCAACCCACATTTATACACATATTCATCAAACTTTAAACTTGCATACTATGGCATTACATACTCAAAACATGTGCTAGTGGTCATATATCATTTCCATACATCTAAACATCACATAATAATATCTTTACATATGCCTCAATGTTCATAGTACATACACAACATCATATACATGATAAACCATCATTATGGTTCCAAAATGGCTAAAACCAAGGCATAAGTTTGTCAATCTCCTTCCTTTAGGGTTGTTGGCTCCCATTAGCATATCCACTTGGTTCACCTATCATGTTAGATCATTGAAGAGGAGGGGATGAGATTCAAAGAATCCCAATAGCTCATCTCTCATTCAATCATACATAATATGTGCAAAGCAAGCCTTTTAAATGCATGTATGGAGAAAATGGAAATCATAGGCATTTTAAAAGTAACCTTGGCATGTGAATCAATCATACAAGACATTCAAGAGCTCACTAAGTATTTGGATTGGCCTCACACTTCTCCTCATGGATTTTGGACTTGCCTCACCCATTTTTTGAGCACTTTGGACTCAACCATACTCTCGGGAGCCCACTTTGCTTTTGGGAGACTCTTTACTTTGTCTTAACCAAGCTCAAGGGTTCTTGGCTCATCCTCACCAAAGGGAAGAGTTCTTGGCCTCTCCACGCTGAAGCAAACTTAACCACACATCATATAATTATTTGAAAACACAACATGGCATCAAGCATCATGGCATATAAAGGCATACTAGCATACTTTTTAAAGCTTGAAAATACACATACACACATTCTAAAACAAGCTAAACACATATCCATGCATGAGAGAAGGTGGAGAGAGCTACCTTGCACACAATTACACACTTTTTTCCTTTGGACTCAAGCCTCCTCTTTTGGCCACACACCCACAAATTGGTGGAGATGGTTTCTCTTGGCCTAAATACAATATATGGGAGCCAATTAGGTTCATGAAACAATCTCTCAGACCATACAACTTGCTTAAGTACTAGATTGCTCTATAATCCCCATTATGGTCCATATTGGCACCTAATGAAGCAACACCTCTCAAATGACTTCTAGGCCTTGTTCTTTTCTATCAAATATGATTCTTGACTCCTTTTAAACCTCTTGGAGTCATCACATCATCAAAACAAAAGGCCTAGCACCATGTTGCTTCTTTAGGTCATAATATGGAACCTAAGACACCAAATCACTTTCTGAGTTCTAAATTTTTTCCAAGGCCTCCCCTCACTTTCATTCACCAAATATGACTCAAGAATGGCCTTAGAAAAATTTAAAACTCCCCCTAGCTAAGAGAACCATCTAGGCCGAGGCTATGAAGCATATTGGGTTCCATGGAGCTTTCTTTATTTTTTCAAGGGAAGAAGCATATAGGGAGCCTCTTAGGGATCTTGGGAGCTCATTTAAACTCTTACTTAGGCCTAGGAATCATCATACAAAGTCAGATTTTACAAGGTGCAATTGAAACCCTAGAACTTGCATCTTGAAATCTAATGGTTTTTTGTTAATTCCCTTTGCATATTCTTAATCTCCACACCCTTTTTCTTTAGATTCATGCTTGGTTCTGCCTAAAAATCATCTCCTCCTAGGGTTTTCTCAAGTGGGGCGAAATGGTGGAGAAGGGGACCAAAAATGACAACTATAGGAAGAGAAATTACCTTGTTTTTTTACTTTTTCTCACTTGAATCTTGTGTTCTTTGAGCTCCTCTCTTCAAATTCGAACTTTACCCTCAATTTCTCACTTAAAACAGATTTATAAACTTCATTATAAGCATAGAAAACAAAGGAGAATGGAGGAGAAGAGGTTTGGAAGAGAAAGAGCATAAAAAACTACTAATTTCCATACCTTAAGCCTTTGATTTCTCCTCCTTTTCTTCCCCTTCTTGTGAGCCTCATCCCCTAGGGTTTTCTTCTGGTTTTAGGCAGAACATGGTCATGCATAATGAAGGGAGGAGAAGGGTGCATCATATATATAGGTGGGAATAAGTTACACTTTTCAAAAATGCCCATTTTGCCCTTCATACTTTGTATTTTCGTTTCTCCTTCGTTTTAGCCCCTTTTTGAGAACCATCTTTTCCATTATAAAATTTAGGTTCCCAATTAAGAGCAATGCCTTTGGAATCACTCAAATTGGAGCTAAAACCTTCCCGAACGAATCTGTCAAAGTTCGGGCACACCGACGTTGAAAAACGGCCACTGGAGGGGCTGTAGCTATCCTGGGGCTTTCCATGGTTTTTAGAGCCTCTGAGAACCCCGGAGAACTCAAAACTTTCATTTAAAAAGCCCTCTTATGTGTTTTTCAAAAAGTACCCATATTTACAAAAATACTACTGGCCTTTTGACAAATTTTTCGAATCACTCTGGCCTTGATTTCTAGGCAACTCAAGGCTCAAATCCTCATTTTCTAATATTTAAAATTTTATCGTAATTGTATTTGGCCCTAATTCCTTCTATTTCAAGGACTTCTTTTTATCTAGCCCATTTCTGCTGTTTACGAAAAAATCGAATATTGCGTTTCTCACGTTTACGGAAGGACCAGATGTTACATACACCATGGTACCATGATAATGTTTTATGCATTCAAATGATGTTTTATATGTTTACCTTGATTTATTTGAGTGTGGAGAAGACAAGAACCCTCTAGTCATGATAAGGATGAGCCAAGAACCCTAAAACTTGGTTGAGACAAAGTAAAGAGTCTCCCAAAAGTGAGGTTGACTCCCAAGAGTAAGGTTGAGTCAAGACCTCTTAGAGAAAATGGGTGAGGCAAGTGCAAAATCCATAAGTGAATGGATGAGACTAATCCACTCATTTAGCAAGCCTATGTATGCTATGTATGACTTGATCAAGTGCCAAGAATGTTTCATGAATGCTCACATATGTCAATATGCCCATGCATACATTTTCAAAGCTTGTATTGCATACTTTATGTGTGATTGAAAGGGAAGTGATCTATTGGAATTCTTTGAATCTCATCCCCTCCTCTCCAATGTCTTAACATGCTAAGTGGAGCAATTGACAAGGTAATGGAGTTCACCAAGTTTAGAAGAAGGAGATTGACATTAAAATGTATGAAATGGCTTAGTGTTATCTCTCTTGTAGCCATACACATGGCATATGATGTAATCCTATGATGAAATTGCTATGTGATTATATAAGCATATGTAATTACCCAAATGTACATGAATGAGATTTGATGCCAAATATATGAGATAGTATAAATTGGGTATGGAATGGCAAGAGCTAATATGTACATTCTTGGGTATGACTTGGGGTAGATGACTGAGCTTGAGAAATCTGGGTTTATGCACCTTTGAGACAAGTTTAGACAGCCATTTTAGTGCATTCCCACGTGCTCAAGTGGTCATGGTTGCCTTAGAACTTGAAATGGACCATTTGAACCTCTTTGATAACACAAAATAAGTCATTTTGCAACCCAATATCAAGATCAAACCAAATGAACGAATTTATCCATGAAATTTGACACATATATAGATCTTATCCAGAGCTTTTTGGAAAGATAAAGATCATATTATTTGGAACTCTTTGGAATTAATTATGAATTTCCAAAGTTACTATTTTTCTACTAAACTGATATAGGTACTGTTCATATGGTCAGAAACTTGGGCTGCATCATTTGTGGGCTAAATGATATGAAATGCTCATGAAGTTTTACATATATAAACTAAACATGATGAGATTTCCATGGTGACTAAGATCACTGCAATTGGACCTCTTAGTAGGGAGATATGAATTTTTGAAGTTGGAGATCAGTACCAAGGATGACAATTGACCTCTGGTACTATTTCATCCATTTTCGGTATGTAACAGCCCTTGTTGTGGTCTGGATTTATTTTTAACATGAAGTGGACATCTGTATCTCTCTATAATGGTATAGTGTGCCTAATTTCAATTTTTCTAGGATTATTTATGATTTTTCAAACTTCAGGCACAAAATTTGGAAAACTAGTCCGAGGCTGCACTAGTATGTTTTGTGTATTTGCTCCCTTTGCTGGAGGTATGGGCCACTTTTTGAGCTTGTTATGAGTTGTAATTGAGCATTTAAATATGAGGATGAGATGGACGAGTCCATATGGCCCACGGGACTCTGAAGAAAAAATTTATTTGTGATATTATGCAAGTATGTTCATTGTTTTAAATGCTATCTTTCTTGCTTCATTACAAAATGCATGGAATAAAACTTTGAAATGGCATGAGGCAAGCTAGATAAATATGGTGTTACATAAACCACTTGCTTTGCAAACCTATGTATGCTTTATGTGACTTCTTGAGTGCAAGAAATGTTTCATGAAGGATTATGCACTCCATGTTATTCATGCATACATTTTAGACTTCGATTTGCATTCTTTATGTATGGTTGAAAGAGAAAAGAGCTATTGGGATTCCAAAAATCTCACTCTTCCCTCCCCATTACTTAATATGTCTAGGTGGATCAAAAGAACAAGGAAATAAGAGCCACCACACTTGAAGGCAAGGAGATTGATGAAGAAATTGGAAAAATTCTTGTATTATAGCCATATTGTTGTTAAATAAATTATCTCCATGATATATATGATGTATAAGCTCTTGAACATGTGTAACTATCTAAATATGTGATGTATAGATGAGAATTGGAAGCAAATATGTGATATTGCATGTGTTGGGCATTGTATGGCAAGAATGAACATGTATGTGTCTTATGTATATTATCAAGTGGGGGAGTGAGTTTGTGAAATCTAGGTTGTTGGACCCTTGAGACATGTTTAGTAGACTATTTTCATGCTTTCTCACGTGCTCAAGTGGCCCTTGAAAGCTAGAAGCAAAAATGGACCATTTGGGACCCTTTTAGAAGCCAAAATATGATATTTTGCAACCCTATGTTAAGATCTATCCAAATGAATGAATTTTCTTATGAGATTTGGCCTACATATAGATCTTGTTTAGAGATTTTTGGAAAGCTAAAGTGCATAATATTTGGAACTCTAAAGAATATTTGGTGAATTTCTAAAATTGGCAAAATTTTCCATTTTGGTATGGTCATTGTGCATTATGGATGGAAATTGCATCTCTATCATCTGTGAGGTGACCCAACTTTGGAAAATCATAATTAAATCTAAAAAATTCAAAATCATGCAATCTTGGTCATTCTGGATAGTAGTAGATCCCAGCATAGCACAGCGGGTTGCAATAGCCCTCACAGGGTTCTAAGAGGTCACAATAGACCCAAGGGTTATAGTAGATCCCACAGAGTTACAGAGAGTCCTAGCTAAAGTGTAACACCATAACTTCTAGCTCATTTTATGTCATTTATAAGCTTTATATCATCAATCCCACCAGAGCATATGAGAAAGGGGATAAAAATAATAGACTTTTTTTCGTGTTGCGTTATATCAAAAAATTCAATTCAGTGTCATGTGGACCATGTGAGCTTATACTATACTTCCTTATATTTAATTTCATTATTTCAACTCATTTGCATCATAAAATCATGCCTACAATTCATGGAAACCGAAATAGAGCTCAAAATAAACAAACATATTTTCGGCCAGATTTGCTCCATTTTTTGTTCCAATTTTAGAAAATCATAATTAAATATAGAAAATTCGAAATCATGAAATCTTGGTCATTATGGAAATCTTAGGATGTCTAATTCACACTAAAAATATGTCTAGGTCACAAAATTCATCACGTAGGATGTTTGACATCCAAAAAGCTATCGAGGTTGCTAACTGCCTGGGCTGGTGTTTAGTTTACTGATACCAATTTCAAAAATTCATAACTACTTCTATAAAAATTGAAATCACACACACTTAGTCATTATAGAAAGCTACAAATGTTAACTTGACAGTAAAAATAATTCTAAAATGAAACAGATACGTTTAGACATTTGGAACTGATGGAACAGTAACTGAGCTCCTGGGCGCTACTGATACTGATAGTTAACTTCAAACATGCATAACTCTCTGTTCAGACCTCTAAATGAGGTGATCTAGGTGGTCACAGAAAGCTTATAACCTCTAGTTTATGCATATAAAAGTTCATAAGCATTGGACATCATTTGGCCATCAGGGGACACAGAATTCAAAACTACCAGTATGAACAGTACCCATACCAGAATCCATGAAAAATTCCAACTTTGAAAATTCATCAAATATTCCCTAGGTCTCCAAAAATTATGATCTTTAGCTTTCCAAAACTCTCTTAATGATACCTAATTGTATGCCAAATTTCAGGGTAAGACCAACTCATTTGGCCAAAAAGTGACATAGGGTTCCATTATGGTCAATTTTGGCTCCACATTGGGTACCAAAATTGCCAAATGGATTTCCCTTAGTCTTGGCACCTTTTGGGCAAGTTTAAAAGCTTATTTGAGACTTGTGTGAGCTGTCCAAATGGTCCCAAACCTCATGCATATCATTTTGTCCATTCAACCCATACTTATACACATAATCATTAAACTTTACATTCTCATACCATAGCATTTCATACTCAAAACATGTGCTATTAGTCATACATCATTTCCATACATCTAAACATCACATAATATATCTTTACATATGTCTCAACGTTTATAGTACATATACATTATGAACCATCATTATGGTTCCAAAATAGACAAAACAAGACATAAGCTTGTCAATCTTTGTTCTTCATGGTTGTTGGCTCCCTTCACCATAATTACTTAGTCCACCTAGCATGTTAGATCATTGGAGAGGAGGGAATGAGATTCAAAGAATCCCAATAGCTCATCTCCCATTCAATCATACATAATATGTGCAAGGCAAGTTTCACAAATGCATGCATGAAAAAATTAGAAATCATAGACATTTAAAAAGCAACTTTGGCATGTGAATCAATCATACAAGACATTCAAGAGCTCACTAAGTGTTTGGATTGGCCTCACACTTCTCCTTATGGATTTTGGACTGGCTTTACCCATTTTTTAAGCACTTGGGACTCAACCATACTCTTGGGAGCCCACTTTGCTTTTGGGAGACTCTTTACTTTGTCTCAACCAAGCTCAAGAGTTATTGGCTCATCCTCACCCAAGGGAAGAGTTCTTGGCCTCTCCATACTCAAGCAAACTTATACAAATATCATGGATTCATTTAAAAACATAACATGACATCAAGCATCATGGCATATAAAGGTATGCTAGCATACTTTTCAAAGCTTGAAAATACACATACACACATTCTAAAACAAGCTAAACACACATCCATGCATGAGAGAAGGTGGAGAGAGCTACCTTGTATACAAGCACACACTTTTTTCTTAACTTTCAAGCCTCCTCTTTTGGCCACACACCCACAATTTGGTGGAGATAGTTTTTCTTGGCCTAGACACAAATTATGGGGGCCAATTAAGTTAATGAACCACACTCTAAGGTTACACAATTTAATGAAACACTAGATTGCTCTATAGGTTCCATTATGGTCCATATTGGCACCTAATGAAGCAACACCCCTCAAATGATTTCTAGGCCTCATCATTTCTTTTCAAATATGATTCTTGACTCCTTTTAAACCTCTTGGAGTCATCACATCATCAAAACAAAAGGCCTAGTACCATGTTGCTTCTTTAGGTCATATTATGGAACCTAAGACACCAAATCACTTTCCATGAGTTCTAAATCTTTTCCAAGGCCTCCCTTCACTTGTATTCATCAAATATGACTCAAGAATGACCTTAGAAAAATTTAAAACTCCCCTTACCTACACAAACAAGCCTAGGCCGAGACATAGGCTTCCTATGGGCTCCTTGGAGTTCTCTTGCTTTTCTTGAAGGAGGAAACTTGTGGGGAGCATCTTTGGTGTCTCAAGAACTCATTTATACTCTAACTTAGACCTAGGAATCATCCTACAAATTCAGAAATTGAAAGGTGCACTTGAAACCCTAGGTTTTGCATCTTGCTTTCTAATGCCTATTTCTTAGTTTTCTTTGCATATTCTTATTCCTCTCCATCAAATACCTAAGATTCACCGTTGGTTTGGTTAAAAATCTGAATCCTTAGATTTGTCTAAGTCTAGGTCAAAATGCTCAAGGAAGGGAGGAAGAAGACCAAGTGGAATAATCACAAAATACCTTGTTTTCCTTGGATTTTCTTGTTTGTTCTTGCTTTCCTTGGCCTCCTCACTTGAATTTCAAACTTTTCCCTCTGTTCTCCCTTCAAAATAGCCCTCAAAACTTCAGAGAAATCATGGAGAAGAAGAGGGAAAAAGAGGAGAAGAAAGTGGTGGAGAGAAAGCATGAAAAATAAGCAAAATTCCACACCTAAAGTCTTGAATCTTTCCTCCTTCTTCCCTTCTCTTTGTGCACCACTCTCCAAGGGATTTGCTTCTGATTTGGGGCTGAAAATTCTGAAGTGAATGAGGGAGAGTGTGAGGTGCCACCTATATATAGCTAGGGTAAAGTGACCTTTTCAAAAATTTCCATTTTGCCCTTCATACTTTGCCTTTTTGTTTCTCCTTCTTTTTAGCTCCTTTTTGAGAACCATCTTTTCCATTATTAAATTTAGGTTCCCAATTAAGAACAATGGCTTTGGAATCACTCAAATTGGAGCTAAAACCTTTTCAAACGAATCAGTCAAAGTTTAAGTCAATCGATGTTGGAAAACTTACACCGGAGGGTCTTTACCGATCTCGGGGCTTCCCATGGTTTTCAGGGCCTCTGAGAACCCCAGAGAACTCAAAAATTTCATTTAAAAAGCCCTTCTGTAGGTTTTCCAAAAAGTCCACTTATTTACAAAAATGCCACTGGCCTTTTGGGTAATTTTTTTAAATAACCCCAGCCTTGATTTCTGGGAAACTCAAGGCTCAGATCCTCATTTTCTAATATTTAATATTTTATCCAAATTTTATTTGGCCTTGAGTCACTCATCTCAGGGGGCTTGCTTTGAAAATGTGCCCTTTTCCGTCGTTTAACGAAAATTGGACATTACATACAGCATGATAGATTTTTGGTAGAGATGACAACCAGAACCGTCTTTTCCATCATAACAAATAGGTTCCCAATTCATAAAATGCCTTTGGAATCACTCAATTTGGGGCTAAAACCTTACCGAACGAACTGATCAAAGTTCGGGTCAATCGACGTTGGAAAACATCCACCGGAGGGGATTTAACTGTCCTGGGACTTTCCATGGTTTTCAGGGCCTCTAAGAACCTCGAAGAACTCAAAGCTTTCATTTAAAAAGCCCTCCTGTATGTTTTCCAAAAATTCCACTTATTTACAAAAATGCCATTGGCCTTTCGGCAAATTTTTCGAATCACTCTGACCCCGGTTTCTGGGTAACTCAAGGCTTAAATCCTCATTTTCTATTATTTAAAATTTTATTCCAATTTTTAGTTGGCCTTGAATCACTCATCTCAGGGGACTTGCTTTAAAAACTGACTCATTTCAGTATTTTACGAAAAATCGAACGTTACATGAGACAAATAATGTCCAGTGGCTATGAAATTTTACATGGAGAAACTAGACAATCATAATGACCTATATCAACTAGAAGCACCACAAATAGAGGTCTAGAGAGGGATATACATTTTTTTGAAGTTTTAGTTGTTTTCTAGGTGCAGAGTTAGATCTCTGGTATTGTTCCATTGATTTTCGAGGTCTGAATGCTTTTGAATTGATCTGGAATATTTTTTCCTTTAACATCTGTAGCTTTCCAAATTTTTATAGTTTGCTTGGATTGGATTTTTGTGGAATTAACTATGAAGTTTTGAAATTTATATCGGTTACCTATATTAGAAGCGTTGGATAGTTTGACCTTTTCTACTTTTCTATTGTCAAACGTGGTCCATATGAGGTTTTCGTGACTTGGGATTATTTTTATTATAAATTTAACATCCAGAGATTTCTAGAAAGCTATAGGTTGCTTGATTTCTATTTTTTTAGATTTAGTTATGATTTTCCAAAATGGCACCAGAAATTTGTTGAGCTAGACCCGAAATGAACTTGTATTATTTTGTGTATGTATGCTATGAGTTTAAGCGTCTGGCAACATTTTGAGATGGTTTTAATTTGTATGCATGTATTTAAATAGGCAAATCAAATGGATGAGTTCATATGGCCCACAAGATATGAAATGACTATGGTGTTACACTTTATTGGTATCAGAGTAAAGTTTCAGACCTTTTAGGATTGTATATGGCTTGAGGAGGTGGCGATGAGGCTATAGAAAGGCTTGTACAGCTATATAAAGCCTTATATGAGGTATGTTGGATGCGTGAAAGTGGTTTATGGCTATGTTCATGATGAGTGAGTTGTAGAATGGTCTTGGAGTATGTTGTGAACATAAAAAAGCGTTGGCCTTTAAAGTTTTTAGAGTAGAGTTAAGTTATCTGATGACTAGAGCTCCATAAGCTATAGTAGGTTATTGGGATTAGTGGCAAGCTTTGTGTATTGGTAGCAAGAAATGATTGTGTAGTTGCTAGAGAGGCTTACTTAATGAAGTTATAGGAGGCCTAATTTCCTTAGTTTCCACACTCAAACCATTCGGGATAGCCTGCCTGATGTAGGGGCAAGCAGTGAAGCATCACAATATGAGGTAAAGCTGCTACTGCACAGAGTAAGCGTTGAAGGAGTTATCCCCCTTACCACGACACCTAGATTTTATGATGACATAAAAAGCCCAAAAAGCAATTCCCTCAAGCCAGAGGTTTGGGTTATAAGCTACACTCTATAAAGCCTTAATAGCCCAGGGGTCGTAGTAGTTATGCACAAACCAAGCAAGAGATGGAACCGAGGGGCTACATATAGAGGTAGTAAGGCTCCCAGTCATAGTGGAGTGTATTAAGATATCAAAGGCCATTTTGGTCATATTCAGGCCAACTTAAGAAATGAACTGCTTAAGGCTTAAAGTCTAAAGAGTGGGACCCCTAGTATAAACAAGACAAGAACAATAAATGGTCTATGAGCAAACACAAAGGACCAGTAAGTAATAGATGAGCAGTGGGCCTAATAATTGAGACTAAGAAAAAGCCCAATCTAAGTGGGGGATTAGCCTGAGAATGTTTGTAGGTGGGTAGCAGTTAAAGTTAGAAAATGTCAAATACAAGAATGGTAAGGTTGTTGAGGCCTGCCTATAAGGCATTGACTCTAACCTAGGATGCTACCCTGTGTAGTCACGAATAACGAGCTAATATGATTAGTTCAAGGCTCTACTGATAGGATGTTAATATAACTTGAGGTTAATAACAGTGAGGTATACAGTAAATATATGAGCAGGGTGTACCTTATAGGTGACACCTAAAGATGAGTATGATTAGTCTAGCCTCAGAAGTTCAAACAAGAGAATGAGAACAATTTAAATGTATCAAGTTTGTCGTAAGCCTATATGAGTAAATAGGGTTTACCATAATCTACAGATCTGATGAGATAGGTATCCTAGGCTAAGTATAAGCTGAAGCTTAAGAGTAGTGACTAGTAGCATTTTCCAAGTGAGGTAAGATGAGTAAAAAGATAACATAATGAAAAAGGAGAAAATAATCAGATTGAGAGTTCAATGAAGGTCCTCCCTGGATTGATGAAAAGAAGATAAGACATCTTGAGTTAGGGGATACCACCCAGTAGTGGTTAGTAGAAATCCTCAGAAGTAGACCCTTGAACTGTAAAGCCCCATGATCAAGGGAAGTGGGGAAGAGCTAAGAAGCTAGTCCACAAAAGGGTTGCCCACACTTTAGTAATGACTAAATGAATAGATTGAGCATAGAAAAAGTAAACAGATAGGGGTCTAGTAGTTAGCTAGATAAGCTCCTTAAGGTGAATCTTTGTATTATATAGAGAAGAAGTGTAAGCCAAGAGCACTACAGAATGTAACTTTTAGGAGTCACATGAAATAAAATTTTCTTTATAGAGGGATGGTCTAGTTAAGAGCAAAGTAAAAGTATAAAAGGAATTATACCTCCCCTAATGTTATAAAATGTGAGTAAGTAAAGGAACCCAGAAAAGATGCAAATGCTCTTAAGCATAAAGAAATACGAAATAGCAAGGGAATAAATAAGTAATAGAGTACCCTTTTACCTGAGTAAAAGGATAGTAAAAGTAAAAAGAGAGAGAATATGTAATGCTATTCAAGCTGAGGACATAATAGAGTGAGAATAAATATCAAGTGATGTGATTGAGTGCTTGAGAAAGCATACTCGTCCTTGGCATAGATATCCATTTAGCATGATAATGCCCGAAATAGAGACAATTGGGCAATGTAAAGTGACCTCGAGATGAAGCAGAAAATTTTATAAGAAAATAAAGGAAGAGTCCTATTTTTTCCAAGTGTCCTATAGAAATAAGGTAGATAAAGAGAAAATTATTAGGAAACTTGTAATATACTGGCAATAGTGGCTTTAAGCTCAATCATGATGTGCCTGTATATTAGTGTTTGATGTTATGATTTGCTTGCAATAATTATATTGGGTCTGGCCAACCCAGTGGTAACATGACTTAAGTGCATAGCAAATAATGTCATCAATCATAAAAGTGTCCTGATAATCAAAGAGTATCCTAGGTGGTTAAATGATGAGATAAATCAAGAAAAAAAGTGAAAGGATTCTAGTAATACTAGAATGGCAAGAAAAGCATGCAGAAAGGAATCCCTAGTAAAGAATAATAATGTAGAAAAGAATGTGCTAACAATATAGAATGTTTAGATTCCAATAGCATGAGTTCAGTATACATAGCATGAGTCCCTTATAACATATGTAACCAAATAAGAAGGGACCAATGTATAATCTCTATCCTGCGAGAGATGTTAGGCACACTTAGAGTGTGAGATACTTGGGGTGCTATATACACTCAAAAGTAGAATATGGGTATAATCAGAAATTGCAGGATATGAGAGGAAAGGCAGAATAAATATAGAGGAAGTATGGTAAGACAGTAAAGGTAAAGAAGGAAAGCCTAAGTAAAGAGGATTAAAGTGAGAACCCAAAGATAACAAAAGGAGCGATAAGTAAAAGTTAAAATGCTTAGGTATTAGTATGATGGGATCCTAGAGAATTAGATGACACAGAACCCACTTCGTAATAAGAGTATGATGTATATTTGAGGTAAGCCTTAGAGTTTATGAGCGACAATTATGGGACTTAGTGAGCATGCATTTTATTCTTAGATACAGTGATCTTAGACTTTGACATCTTCTAGAGGCGAATTGCAGTAGATCCTAGCATAGTA
Organism: Erythrophleum fordii; assembly: GCA_032878935.1. Classification (NCBI taxonomy): domain Eukaryota; kingdom Viridiplantae; phylum Streptophyta; class Magnoliopsida; order Fabales; family Fabaceae; genus Erythrophleum; species Erythrophleum fordii. The sequence goes on from JAVQMF010000053.1 coordinate 19,993,546, forward strand.
TAGTGAGTTATAGTAAACCCTAATAGGGATGTGAGACGTTGCAGTAAACCTAGGAGTTGTAGTAGATCCCACAGAGATATAGAGAGCCTATAGTTATAGCACAATAGTTCTCTAGGGAGATGATAGCTTGAGATAGTTTTTACAGAATAATTAGTCTTAGAGACCAGTACAGTTTTAGTTAGCTTTTGTCTCAAAGACTAGAGGTCTCCTAACTTTGGTAGACTATTGCCACCAGAGACAGTAAGACTATACTTAGATAGTTAGACCACTGATTATATCGTTGATAGATGAGTGTAGTATATGGGATAAGGAGAGCAAAAAGTAGCTTTCCCGAGCTAGAGTTAGATGAATCACTACTCAATAGGTATTAAACTTGACCGAGGGATAGAGAGGGATCCCTATATGTTAAAGTTATACTTTAAAAAGGGGTCAGGTGCAGTTTTCATAATGGGGTAAGTGGTAGACCATGTCTTTGTTGATTGAGATGTGAGTACAATTAGCAGCCCACCAAAGTTCGGTATTAGTCAGTGCTAGTTGCTCTTTAATGCTAGCATAAAAAATTAAAAGTTATGTCAATTAGTCCTTGAGATGAAGGACTATAGAATGCCTATTCGCAAGTAATCAAAAAGAGTAAGAAAAAGCCCCGGCCTAAAAAGGTAAATATGTTAGTAAATAGAGAAACTGAGATCATTAAAAATAGAGACTCCTTGAAGGAGCAATAAGCAATGTAAGATGTTAGGCCTATAATGGAAAGAAATATGAATTGTGATTAAGGGATGAGCTAGTAAGAAAGAACAAAAAAATAAACAGTGGACAATATATTTAAATAAGTGAGTAAATAGATAGAAATCTCTTATGGCTATGATGATCAAAGAAAGGTCACAAGACCTTATAGGAAGCCATTGAGAGATGATATAGGAGACTTAACACTAAGTGAATTAACCATTACCTCTCGAGGTATGTAAACAAGTCCACTGAAGAGAACTTTAACCCTTATGAATGGGTTAAGACTAATAAGATATAATTAGTAAGCTCTTCCAGGATAAGGTCAAAATCAAAAGAGCATGATTCACAGTTAGAACTTCTTTCCCTTATGAGAGGAGCTAGTAGTATAGGAAAAGAAGAGCAATCACTAAGAGCCAGTAATAAGAATTCCTTGGCAGAAAGAAACTTAAAAGAGCATAACTGTTCAGAGAAGCATACAGAGCCAGGAAGAAGGGAAAAAAAAGATCAATTAGCAAGAATATAAGAAAAGTAAGATGAGGTTGTATCCCAAATTTTGAGGACAAAATTTATTTAAGGGGGAAAAAATGTAATATCCAGGTGTTCAAAAATATGAGAAAACATGAAAAATATAGTGTACGGTTTCTCTGTAAATGTACAAAATTCACCATATACAAAAGAAAATTCATCGAATAGAATGATTTGGGGTCCAATAAAAATTAGAACAATATTGTAGACCTCAAATAATGAATTTAGGAAGCCAAAGGTACCCCAAAAGTGGAGTGAAAATAGTCAAACAAAATTTAACAAAAATGCAACAAAATGTAACGACATTTTTGTAATTTTGGGCACTTTTTGGAAAACTCATAGGAGGGCTTTTTAAATGGAAAATTTAAGTTCTCTAGGGTTCTCAGAGGCTTTGAAAACCATGGAAAGCCCCAGGACAGTTAAAACTCCTTCGATGGATATTTTCCAATAACAGTGATCCAAACTTTAACTGGTTCATTCGAAATAGTTTTAACTTTGAATTGAGTGATTCCAAAGATATTTTATAAGTTAAAGAACCTAAATTTTATGATGAAAAAGACAGTTCTGAAAAAAAGCTAAAAAAAATTGAAAATGAAAAAGTTAAGAAAAGAAGACAAAATGGGAATTTTTGAAAAGTTCATTAAGTAACCTTGCTTTTTATATAGCATCCCATTCTTCTCCTTCATTTAGACTGACCTTTTTCTACCAAAGATAAGGGGAGAGACCAGCAAGAAAGGGTGAACCATAGGAGGAGGAGAAGAAGGAGAAAAACGAGGAAAAAGATATGGAAATTAATAGAATTTCATGGCTCTTTCTTTAGCAACATGATTCCTCTCCTTCCCACCTTTCTTTCTATGGTTTTATTAAAGTGTTTGGTTCTATTTTGAGCCACATACAGAGGAAGGAGAGTAGAATTTGGAAAAGAGGAATCCACCATATGGAAGAGCACTTAAGAAAAGCTAGGAATCAAGGTGTGTTTGTTGTCTTCTATGCTTCTTCTTCCTTGCTCCTCCTTGTGTGAATTTTGCCCCATTTAGAGCCTAACCAAGGGAGACAAAATTCTGATCTAACCAAGGAAGAATCATGGGTTTTAGAGTGTGAGAAGTAAGTAGGTGCAAAGAGATTAGAAGAAGACCTAGTTAAAATTCATAATAGCAAAGTTAGGGAATCATGGGGACATAATGAAATCTGATCTGATTCAAGAATTTCCTAGTTTATGTAAGTGTTTGTATGAGTTCTTAAGACCCCTAGGAAGCTTCCCAAGTGGCTCCTCCTTCAAGAAAAAATTTGAAACTCTATGGACTCCATTATGTATGCTAGTTTCAACCAAGAGAAGAACTACAGGCTAGGGAGTGTTTTAATTGGTTCCAAGCTTAGATTTGCATCATTTATGATGGGAGAGTATGAGAGGAAGCCTTGGAAAGAATTCAAAAAGCCTAGAAAGTGTGATAAAAGTATAGGCTCCATATTGTAGCATAATGAAGTAACCTATAGTTAGGCTCCTTAATTTGATTGTGTGATGGCTTTAAGGAATTCAAATGGAGTCAAAAACCATAGGATGGAAGAAAGAAAGGAGCCAAGATCATGAATTCTTGGTGTTGCTTCATTAGGTGCTTTATGAAAGCATAATTGAACCATATGAGCAACCAAGTTCTTCTTGTGTGTGTGTAGCTTTAGGAAATGTTCCAAGAGTATAATTGGATCCCATTTCATGTGTTTAGGCCAAAGGAATCAAACTCCATCTCTTTATGGATGTTTGACCAAGGGAGGGGAAGAATTTCAAGAGATTAACATGTGTTTTGTATGCAAGGTAGCTCTCTCTTCTTTCTCTCATGCATAAGTAGGTGTTTATCTTGTCTTTGAATGTGTGTATGTGCATATTTTAAGCCATGAAAGATGTTTTAGCATGTATCAATATGCCATGGTATCATGTTATTATGTTATGCACTTAAATGTTGCTTTATAAACATGTTTTGGTTTGCTTAAGTGTGGTGAAGCCAAAAGTTTCCTAGCAATAGTGAGGATCAGCCAAAAACCCCTAAGAATGGGTGAGACAAAGCCAAAAGTCCCTAAAGAGTGAGGCTTAGTTAAAAGTCCCTTAAGACAATAGGTGAGACAAGTCTAAAATCCCCAAAGAGAATGGGTGAGGTTAAACCACTTACTTGGCAAGCCTATGTATGCTTTATATGACTTCTTGAGTGCAAGAAATGTTTCATGAATGATTATGCATTCCATGTTATCCATGCATACATTTTGGACTTGAATTTTCATTCTTTATGTATGGTTGAAAGAGAGAAGAGCTATTGGGATTCCTAGAGTCTCATTCTTGCCTCCCTATGACTTAATATGTCTCGGTAGATCAAAAGAGCAAGGAAATGGGAGCCACCACACTTGAAGGCAAGGAGATTGAAGAAGTTGGAAAAATGCTTTAGCTATATTGTTGTCAAATAAATTATCTCCATGATATATATGATGTATAAGCTCTTGAACATGTATAACTATATGGATATGTGATGTATATATGAGAATTGGAAGCAAATAAGTGATATTTCATGTGTTGGGCATTATATGGCAAGAATGAGCACGTATGTGTCTTCTGTATATCATTAAGTGGGGGAGTGAGTTTGTGAAATCTGGGTTGTTGGACCCTTGATACATGTTTAGTAGACTATTTTCATGCTTTCCCACATGCTTAAGTGGCCCTAGAAAAGCTAGAAGCAAAAATGGACCATTTGGGACCTTTTTAGAAGCCAAAATGTGGCATTTTGCAACCTTATGTCAAGATCTATCCAAATGAATGTATTTCCTCAAAAGATTTGGTTTGCATATAGATCTTGTTTAGGATTTTTGGGAAGTTAAATTGCATAATATTTGGAGCTTTAGAGAATATTTGGTGAATTTCTAAAGTTGGAAAAATTTTTCATTTTGGTATTGTCATTGTGCATTATGGACAAAAATTGCATATCTGTCATCCATAGGGCAAATGGTGTCTAATGGCTATGAAATTTTATATGGACAAACTAGATAATCATAGTGACCCATATCAGCTAGAAGTACCTCATTTGGAGGTCTAGAGTGGGAGATACATTTTTTTGAAGTTTTAGGTCTGTTCTAGGCGCACAGTCAAACCTCTAGTACTCTTCCATCGATTTTTGAGCCCTGAATGCTTTTAAATTGATCTAAAAATATTTTTTCCCTCTAGTTAACATCTGTAGCTTTCCAAATTGGTATAGTTTTCCTTGATTGAATTTTTATAGAATTAACTATGAAGTTTTGAAATTTATATCAGTAACCTATATCAGAAGCACTAGATAGTCTGACCTTTTCCAATTTTTCTATTGTCAAACATGGTCCATATGAGATTTTCAAGGCTTGGGATTATTTTTAGTATAAATTAACATCCATAGATTTCTAAAAAGCTATGGGTTGTTTGATTTCAATTTTTCTAGATTTAGTTATGATTTTCCAAAGTGGCACCAGAAATTTGTCAAGCTAAACCCGAAATGAACTTACATTATTTTGTGTATGTATGCTATGAGCTTGAGCGTTTGGCAACATTTTGAGATGATTTTAAGTTGTAATCTTGTATTTAAATAGGATAATGAGATGGATGAGTTCATATGGCCCATATGACACGAAATAAAATTTTCATCTATGACATAATGCAAAATAATTGAATATTTTAATAGGATTTCCTTTAGAAACTTGTGTGATTCAAATAAGAAAGTTTAGAAACAAGATCAGGTGAGCTAAATGACTATGGTGTTACATTAATTATTATGATGATTTCTATGATTTTTATGGCATTTGAGAATTCGAGTGAGCTCAATTTTACCATTTAAAAATCCTTTCTTTAAATTTTCAAAAGGTTGTTTGAAATTATGGTTTTTGCAACTACATTTTGTGTTAAGCCATTTAACTATTTTGGTTCCAATTTTAGGCCACCTTTAGATCCTTACACTCATTACTAGATACTTTGTTTATTAATCTTGCTCTATCTTACCTTATTTTGTTTCATTCTAGGGATCTCCTTTTATAATCTGATCAATTTTGGTTCAATTTTAGGAAATTTGGGTCTTGACATTTATTATCTCTAGTCCTATTAAGTTCCTCTTACATAGTTCAACCTAACACAGGTGATCTACACTTTCTCCTATACAAAACCCCATATAGGGCCATCTATATACTAGAATTATAGCTATTGTTGTATGTAACCTCAACTAATGGTAAGTACACATCCTAGTTCCCCTTCATTTCTAGTACTTACACCCTTAACATGTCTTTTAAGATCTAGATGGTCCTTTCAATTTGACCATCTGTATGGGGGTGATATGCATTACTGAACCTCAATTTAGTCCCTAAAGCTATCTGTAATAACCTCCAGAAGTTTGATGTAAATTTGGGATCTCTATTAGATACTTTGTTATTAAGTACCCCATAGAGTCACATTATCTCTCTTATGTACAATTGGGCTAATTTATCTAAGGTTTATGTAGCCTTAATAGGTAAAATATGTGCAAACTTTATTAATCTATCTATTATTACCCAAAAAATATCATATCTAGAGGATGTCTTAGGTAACCCTATAATAAAGTCCATAACAATACCATTTCCACTTAAGGATATCTAGAGGTTATAATAACTCAATTGATCTCTAATGTTCTACTTTTACCCTCTAGCACACCAAACATTTGGCAACATTTCAAGTCTTAATACATTTTAGTGGGACCTAGATGGATGGTATACTTACTCTTGTGTACTTTATCTAAAATCTTTTCTCTTAATTCAATTTTATTTGGCACACAAATCCTATCTTGGTACACTAGCATACCATCTTTAAACATTCTAAATTCTAAGACCCTACCTTAGGAAATTTCACTACTAACTTGTTTTAAAAACTCATCATTTCTCTGGGCATCTATGATCTGGGTTCTCAAATCATTTGTTATTTTGTCTTACTCAATAATAATTTACTTGACATCATATAGCAAGAGATGTTTATATCTCTAAATTTCCCAATGAGTTCTTGTTCCCTAATCATCATAAAGGTTGCATGGATGGACTTTCTATTTTAGGCATCAGCCCCTACATTGGCCTTACTTGGATGGTATTTTAATGTGTAATCATAATCTTTTAAAAATTTCATCCATTTTCTCTACCTTATGTTCAATTCTTTCTGGTCAAATAGGTATTTCAGACTTTTGTAGTCATTATAGATTTCAACTATAGCACCTTATAGGTAACTCTACCAAATTTTAAGAGCAAATACCACTACAGCTAACTTAAATCATATATGGGATAGGTTTTTCTCATGAGGTCTTAATTGTCTAGAGGCATAAGCCATTAATCTACCCTATTGCATCAACATAATCCTAATACTTTTCTCAAAGCATTATTATAAACCATAAATAGTTTACTAGGGTTAGGTATAATCAATATAGGGGCAATTGTCAATCAGAGTTTCAACTCTTAGAAACTCCCTTGACATCTATCATCCCACATAAACGGTGTCTCTTTCCTAGTTAGCCTCTTCAATGGTAAAGTTATTTGAGAAAAGCCCTATATAAATCTTCGATAATATCCTAACAAACCTAAAAAACTCCTAATCTCAGTGATAGTTTTAAACCTATCCTATTATAACATAGTTTCTACTTTGTAGGTATCAACTGCAACCCCCGACTTTGATATGACATGACCTAAAAATTTCACATCAGTTAGCCAAAACTCAGCCAAAACTCACATTTACTAAGTTTGGGATACAACCTCTTATCTCTTAAGGTTTTTAGGACTATTCTTAGGTGCTTCTCATGATCCTCAAAAGATCTAGAGTATACAAGAATATCATCAATAAAGACTACAATAAATTTATCCAAATATGGTTTAAATATCCTATTTATATAATCCATAAAAATAGCCAGTGCATTCGTGAACCTAAATGGCATCACAAGGAACTCATAGTGTCCATATCTAGTCTTAAAGGCTGTCTTTGGGATGTCTTCAGCTTTAGTTCTCAATTGATGGTACCCAAATCTAAGATATATCTTAGAAAATATAGATACCCCAACTAACTGATCTAACAAATCATTTATTCTCAAGAGAGAATACTTATTTTTAATGGTAACTTTATTAAGTTCTTTATAATTTATACAAAATCTCAAGCTACCGTATTTCTTTTTCATAAATAAAACAAGGGCCCCCTAGGGTGACACATTAAGGCCTATAAACCTTTTCTCTAACAACTCCTTAATATGCTTTTTCAACTCTGCTAGGCCCTCAATATGCTTTTTCAACTTTGCTAGGTCGGTAGGAGCTATCCTATAAGGAGTTTTAGACACTGGTCCAACTTAGGCACTATATTAATGAGAAATTTTATCTCTTTGGAGGTAGTCTACTAAAATCAAAATGCTTAGGGAAAACATCCAAGAATTCCCTAATTATTGGGATTTTCTCTATCCCTTCTTCTACCTCAACCTATATAGAGAAAAAAACTAGAAACCCTTAGCATTTATATTTTAAGTATCTCTTAACTTGAATGTTTGTCAAACAAGATAATTTAGCCCTAATACTCAGTATGGTCCCATATTCAGGTATGGTAATAGTTCTATGCTCACAATCAAGTACAGTATTATTAGCAGCCATCTAGTTCATGCCAACAATCAAGTTAATATCATGGAAAGGCATGCAAATCAAATCAATGAAAGTATAACAATGGTTAAACTACATAGTGACATTTAAACCAATATGGGCAGTAATTACATGGCCTTCAATAGGGATGGTAACAAACAAATCACAAGGTAAAGTACCAATGACCAAACCTAATTTCCTTACACAATCATAAAGATATGAACAAGTGACTAGCACCCAAATCAAATATGGCAATTATAGGAAAACCACTCACTATGATCGTACCTTTGATCAAACTGGGGAATGTGCTAGCCTCCTACTGAGTAAGGTTGAACACTTTGCCCTGGGTTTGTGGTCTGGGTGGAGACGCCATCTCCATCTGAGGGCAATTCCTGGCTATGTGCCTAGGCTTCCCATATTAAAGCAGGTCATTGTGGATGGCTACGCTCTACTGGGTCGCACCTTTTTGCTTTCTTATGCCTTCCTATTCCACAGCATTTTATCTTTCTTCTGTTGCTTGCAGCCGCATAGCATTATCCTCCTATCTCAGTCTTTTTAGCTCTGGAGCCCCCTTATGACTAACCCCAACCACTGTAAGTAAGATATCTCATAGGTTAAGATTTTCTGCCTATAATGATGCGATCCATCAAAGGGAGCAAGCTATCCCAAATGCTTGCAATGATCCTCTGCAAATTCCAAGTGGCCCGATGACAAGAGCACGAGCTAAAAGAATGAGGGAAGCCTTAAGTAGACTTGTTCAAGAGACCTGGACTAAGCAAATAGCAATTGGAGCAACAAAAGTCAAGCAAGATATGGACATTTCCAATGTGGGCATCCTCAACATCATATGGGCTGAAGATGGAGCTGCTGAGGCTAGATTGGGCCAAAACATTATAAATTGAAGTGCTTAAACCATGGACCATCCATTGGTGGGCTCATTTAGGGCTAAATAATGCTATTTTGGGCTTAATAAGCTGATTTCTAGAACCCTAATGTATTTAGATGAAATTAGCTTATTTAGGGGGATTTATTTCCTTTTTAGTTTTTGAGAGAATTTGAATTTTATAATTCTGATTCTATAGGTCATTAATTAGGAAATTTGCCATTAATTTTCCTAGTTTTCCTTTTCTATGAGCATTGAAGGCAGATTTGACTTGCACACTATATAATTGTACTCTGCCTCCTATTGTAATCAGATTTGAATAAATAGAAATCATATTTTCTGGAAATCCCAGAATTGAGAGGAGTGCTCTCTAGGGCTCTTCATTGAACTTGTAGATTTATCAAGGCTTGATCAACCTTGTGGCGTCTTCCAACACTTGAGGTCCTTGTCTCTTCGTGTTCAAGGGTTCCAAGTGGATCGTTCAGGCTTGATTTAGCTTTCTTGGGGTGTATATATTTTAGATCGGTTGTGGGTTCAAGGGGATTCAATTCCTTGGGGGTTCGCACCATCTTGGTATCAAAGCTTCGGTCCCTAAATCAGGTCTTATCCGTGTGTCTTGTGCTTTTTAGATTGCGTTTCTCTTTTGTTTTGAAATTCTATTTGTCTTCCATTCTTCTGGACGTGCTGAATTTTAATCCTCCATTTGTCATGTTTTCCATTGAGTTTCTGGATGTGTAGTAGGTGTTTCTTATATCCCAGAATCTCTTCTTTCAGATTGCTTTAAAATCATCTCATTTGGAGTTCTCTAACTCAAGATATTGTCTTTTAAATTCAGACACGTTTTTCCATATTGATTTTGTTGTTTCTATTCTGTTTATTCAAAATTTGTTTTTTGTTCTTCATATTCCAGAAAAAAAGCAAGGCAAAAAAAAAAAAAAAAAAAGAGAAAAAAAAAATTGCTGAAAAGAAAAGGAAAAAAAAAAATTGTGCTATTCTAGAAGTAGTATGGGTTTGAGCTAAGCTTTTACAAAATTCTGCATCTTTAACTTTCATTCCCTGATTTTCTCAACTATAGTATCCACTTACTACTCACTATCTCCAAGTGTTGGGTTGAATCTCACAAGAATTGTGATAGCTTTGTATTGAGTCTGATTAGTTTCTTTAAAAAGCTTATAGAGAGACTGAGAGTGGAAAAAGGCGAGAGTGTGAATCCATTATTTGAAAAAGCCTTTAAAGTGTGAAACACGAGTGACATCTTTGAGGGTAAACACGTGAGAAAAATTTGCGAGGATCTTTATTTCCCTAATCAATTTTTCTTGCAGCTTATAATGTCTAATAGGGAGGAAATATCAAGTGGAGGAGGTAGTACACAAAACCTGGATCTTGTTGTAAAAGTCATGTAGCAACAATTCGAACGTCTTAATGTGATGCTTGGAGGGATAAGAGACCGGATGGATAAGCAAGACACAATGATTGCAAACTTGCAGAGAAGACCACCTACTGTAAGTCCTAATCCTAGAAGATATGAGAGGCATAGAGATGATTCTATGGATGATTTTGAGTCTGAAAATGAAGTAGAAGGTGGTAGTGAAGAAGACTATGAATCTGAATTTGATTTGGGTAGAAATAGGCCTAGGGAAGTTAGGCATGAAAGGAGACACAGTAAAAATGCTCCAAGAAATAGGGTGGATGGAAACCTTAGAAATATTAAGATGAAGATACCTTCTTTCCAAGGTAGAAATGATCCTGAAGCTTATTTGGAGTGGGAGAAGAAAATTGAGTTCATTTTTTAGTGCCATAATTATTCTGAAGCAAAAAAGATGAAATTGACAGTAATTGAATTTACGAATTATGCATTAATTTGGTGGGATAAATTGGTCCTAGAGAGGAGGAGGAATGGTGAGAGACCCCTAGAAACATGGAGGCAGATAAAGGCTCTCATGAGGAAGAGGTTTATACCCAGCCATTACTAAAGAGACCTCTTTCAAAAGTTGCAGTCCCTTACACAAGGCTTTAAAAGTGTAGAGGAATATCACAAAGAGATGGAAGTGGCTATGCTTAGGGCAAATGTGAAAGAGGATAAGGAAGCAACAATGGCTCAATTCTTGAATGGGTTGAATAAAGAAATCACTAATATTGTAGAGTTGTAGCATTATGTGGAGTTAGAAGACATGATGCACATGGCAATGAAGGTTGAAAGGCAACTTAAACAAAAAGGAACAGCAGGGTACCTTTTAAGTTCTAGTTCTTCAATGAGACCAAAATGGAAGAAGGAAGAAAAAGATGTTCAAAGAGAAGTCTTAAAAGGCAAAGAGGAAGCTTCATCTAAGAACAAAGGTAAATCTGATTCCCAATCATCTAGAAATAGAGATATTAAATGTTTCAAGTGTTTGGGAATAGGTCATATAGCTTCGCAATGCCCCAACAAGAGAGTAATGATCATGAAGGACCGTGAAGTGGTGACTGAAAGTGAAAGTGATGATTCCATGCTTTCACTTGAAGATGCTAGTGATCATGGGTTTAAGTATGCTACAAAAGGAGAAGCACTTGTGACTAGAAGAGCTTTGAATTCTCAAGTTAAGGAAGATGACATTGAGTAGCGAAGAGAAAACATCTTCCATACTCGCTGTCTCATAAGCAACAAGGTATGCAATATGATTATTGATGGTGGGAGTTGTACCAATGTTGCTAGTACCACTTTAGTTGATAAATTAAATTTGTCTACCATTAAACACCTTAGACCATACAAGTTGCAATGGCTAAATGAATGTGGGGAGATTAAGGTTGATAGGCAAGTTCTTGTTTCATTCTCAATTGGAAGATATTATGATGAGATTTTATGTGATGTTGTTCCTATGCATGCTGGACATATACTTTTGGGTAGACCTTGGGAATTTGATAGGAAGGCGACAAAGGATGGGTTTACCAATAGATACTCATTTGTAAAGGATGATAGACCCGTTACTCTTGTACCATTAACACCCAAGCAAGTGTATGAAGATCAACTCAAAATGAAACAAGAGAGAGATAAAAGAGAGGGTGATAAGAAAAATAAAGAAGAGAGATCAAAAAGAAATGAGAGTGAGAAAGAAAGAAAATCTGAGGGCTCAAAAAAAGAGATTCAGAAGAAAGAAAAGAAACTGGAGAGAAAAGAAAGAGAAAAAGTGAGTTTTTCTGCAAAAGAAAGGGAGGTGAGGAGTGCATATCTTTCTAAATAGCCTTTACTTGTACTTGTTTACAAGGAAGCCTTTTTAAACACTAATGACCTTGACTCTTCATTTCTAAGTGTTGTTAGTTCTTTGTTGCAGGAATTTGAAGATATATTTCCAGAAGATATCCCTAGTGGATTAACACCCATAAGAGGCATTGAGCATCAAATTGACTTCATTCCTGGAGCAACAATTCTTAACTGGCCAGCTTATAGAACTAACCCTGAGAAGACAAAAGAGCTTCAAAAGCAAGTTGAGGAGCTCATGGCAAAGGGGTATGTTCGAGAAAGCTTGAGTCCATGTGTTGTACCAGTCCTCTTAGTACCAAAGAAAGATGGATCTTGGAGGATGTGCATTGATTGTAGAGCTGTCAACAATATCACTGTAAAGTATCGCCATCCCATTCCTAGATTAGATGATATGCTTAATGAATTGTATGGGTCTGTTATTTTCTCAAAAATTGATTTAAAATCTGGATATCATCAAATTAGGATGAGGGAAGGAGATGAGTGGAAAACTGCTTTCAAAACAAAGCATGGGTTGTATGAATGGTTAGTCATGCCATTTGGGCTAACAAATACACCTAGTACTTTTATGAGGTTGAAGAATCATATTTTGCATGCGTATATTGGAAAATTTGTTGTGGTTTATTTTGATGATATTCTGATTTTTAGTAAGAGTCCTGATGAGCATTTGAATCATTTGCGCTGTGTGCTTGATGTTTTGAGAAAAGAAAAGTTGTATGCTAACCTAAAAAAGTGTAGCTTTGGCATGGGAAAAGTTGTTTTCCTTGGATTTGTAGTGAGTGCTGAGGGAATACAAGTTGATGAAGAGAAGGTAAGGGCTATTAAAGAATGGCCAACACCTACAAATGTAACTGAGGTAAGAAGTTTTCATGGGTTGGCTAGCTTTTATAGGAGGTTTGTGAAAGATTTCAGCACAATTGCTGCACCACTCACTGAAATAATTAAGAAATCAATTGGCTTTAGATGGGAAAAAGCACAAGATCATGCATTTAGTGTTCTTAAAGAAAAAATGTGTTTTGCACCTATTTTAGCTTTACCTGATTTTAACAAAACTTTTGAGATTGAGTGTGATGCATCAGGAGTTGGGATAGGAGCTGTTCTAATGCAGGAAGGGCGCCCAATTGCGTATTTTAGTGAAAAGCTAAATGGTGCCACCTTAAATTACCCAACTTATGATAAGGAGCTTTATGCACTTGTGAGAGCATTAGAGACCTGGCAACACTACCTTTGGCCTAAACAATTTGTGATCCATACAGATCATCAATCTTTGAAGTACATTAAAGGTCAAGGTAAGCTGAACAAAAGACATGCTAGATGGATGGAGTTCATCGAGCCTTTCCCATATGTGATCAAATACAAGAAAGGTAAGGAGAATATGGTTGCAGATGCATTATCTAGAAGGTATATTCTTCTCACTTCTCTGAATGCAAGATTGCTTGGTTTTGAATATATTAAGGATTTGTATGCTAATGATAGTGATTTTGCTGAAATAATTATTGCTTGTGAAAAAGGAGCTTTTGGAAAATTCTATAAGCTTGATGGATTTTTGTTCAGAGAAAATAAATTATGTGTGCCTCAATGTTCTATGCGTGAATTGCTTGTGAGGGAAGCACATGGAGGAGGACTAATGGGACATTTTGGTGTGAAAAAGACATTAGATGTTTTGCATGAACATTTCTTTTGGCCTAAAATGAAGCGTGATGTGGAAAGGATTTGTGGTAGATGCATAACATGTAAAAGGGCTAAGTCTAAAGTCTTACCTCATGGTCTGTATACTCCATTACCTGTACCTAGTGAACCTTGGGTAGACATTTCAATGGATTTTATTTTGGGATTACCTAGGTCAAAAAGAGGGATGGATTCAATATTTGTGGTTGTTGATAGATTTTTAAAAATGGCAAATTTTATTACATGCCATAAAACTGATGATGCTACTTATATTGCTGATTTGTTCTTTAAAGA